>OU342517.1:0-9215000 GCA_910589525.2 Ennomos quercinarius | reverse complement strand
AACCTAACCTAACCTAACCTAACCTTTTTTTTTTTTTTTTTTTTTTTTTGGGGGGGGGAAATGCCCTCGCACTTCCCTGCCACCACGGGGGTGATGGCAGGGGGTATGTGGGACTCGAACCCACTAAAACCCCCCCGTGATCCGTCCGCCGCCGGGACGGGACGAGATAGGGTCGCGCTGGCATTCACTATCTCGCCCCAGCGGTAGGCCCTTCCGGGCCTCTGCGCCAGTGGGTGGGTAACCTTTCACCTCAGTTACCCACCAGACGTGTGGGACCGTGTGAGCGCAGCGGAGAGTCCCCCGACCCTCCGCCGCCGGCCCCACTACGGAGGACGAAGAAGGCGCCCGAAGCGCCTCCTCCGTCCCCCTCTCCGTCTGCGCCGGAGGGGGTCAGAGTTGGCATCGTCCTCTCTGACCCGCTCCGCAGCCTCCTTTTGCGACATCACCACCTCGCAAAAGGAGACCGTAGCCTGCCACGCTCTCTCGCTGTCGAGCATGGCGTTCACCACGCTCGGCAACGAGAGATCCCGGCCAACGACCGCTGAAAGTGTGCGCCGCTCAGACTCCCAAGCAGCGCACACCCCCAGCGTGTGGGGCGCCGTATCTTCCGGCGCCCCACATTCGTGGCAGGCTGGGGTCGCCTCCCGTCTCGCGATCTGGTGCAGGTACTTTCCGAAACATCCGTGTCCGGAAAGCACCTGCACCAATCGGAAGGTCAGCGACCCGAATGGCCGCCGCACCCACTCCCGGAGGACCGGGCGGATGGCCTCCACCGTCCTCTGCCCAGGCACCGGTGGAGCCAGGTCCTCCGTCCACCGCCGCAACAGGGCGGCCCGCGCCTGCCTCCGCAGGCGCCTGACCTCCTCCCACGCTGGGGGCTCTCCACGGGACCTCCTCGCCGCCACAAAGTGGTAAACTTCGGCGAGGGTTTCCGCTTCGAGCTCCCAGGGGGGATCACCGGCCAGCACGCACGCCGCCGTCCAGGACACCGTCCGGTATCCGCGGATCGCCCTCGTCGCAATGACCCGCTGCGGACGTCGCAGCAGGGCCTTGTTATTGCGACCGAGGGCGTCCACCCAGACCGGTGCCCCGTACATGGCCATACTCCGGATAACTCCGGAGTATAGCCGACGGCACGTGGCGTTCGGGCCACCCACGTTGGGCAGCAGCCTCCCCAGTGCGGCAGCCGCACCCAGGACTCTTGGGGCCAGTTGGGTAAAATGGGCCCCAAAAGTCCACCTCCCGTCCAGGATGAGACCCAGATATTTCATCTGGGTCCCAACCGGGACCGGGATCCCATCCAGGAGTACCCGAGTCCCTGGAGGGGGTCCCCCCCGAGGCCCGTGGAACAACAGGGCCTCAGTCTTGGAGAGGGCAACCTCCAGTCCCAGGGAGCGAATGCGGTCGACCACGAGGGTTGTACCCACCGTGGCCAGCCGCACCGTCTCCCTGAGGTCCCTCCCCTTGACTACGACCAGGGTGTCGTCCGCGTAGCACGCAACCTGCATATTTGCAGGAAGCGTGCCACGCAGCACCCAGTCGTAGCCAATGTTCCACAGAAGCGGTCCCAAGACCGACCCCTGTGGAACCCCGCAGGAGACGCGACGGTGCCTCAAACCGTCACGCCCTTCCACCAGGACCTCGCGGTCCTGGAGGTAATCAGCCAACAGCCTCCGCAGATACAGGGGCACTCCGTGATAACGGAGCGCCTCCTGTATCGTTCCATGCGGAAGGCTGTTGAAGGCGTTGGCTATGTCAAGCGACACAGCCAACGCCCTTTCCCCTCCACCGACCGCATCCTGCGTCCACCTCTTGAGCCAGAGCAGGGCGTCTATAGTAGACCGCCCTGCTCTGAACCCATACTGGGCCTCCGACAGCCCAGGCCCAGTACCCTCCAGGTGCCGGATGACACGAGAAGCTACTACACGCTCTAGCAGCTTCCCCGTGTCATCCAGCAAGACGATGGGCCTGTATGCGGAAGAAGAGTCGATAGGACGACCCTCCTTCCGCAACAGGCACAATCGGCCATCCTTCCACAGCTTCGGGAACCGTCCAGACGTAAGGCATGCGTCGAACAGTTCCCGAAGCCGATCGCCCATCTCCCTCAGGGCGATTGTGAGGACCCGTCCCGGTATCCCGTCGGGACCCGGAGCGGTCCTCTTGCCCCGTAGGCGTGCGACCGCGATCTCCATCTCCGCCTCTGAAAGAGGTGGGATGGAGTCCGCTAAGTCCGCCTCGGGGAGGGATGGCGCCATCGTCGGAGGGTTGTGGAGGGGATTTCTGTCGGGGAAAAGCCCCCCCAACACCCTGTCTAGGAGCTCCGGCTCCAGGGACTCCGCGACTGGGGACGTCTGGCCCCGGAACTTATTCCGGGCAGCCTTGTATGGACGTCCCCATGGGTCCCTGTTGAGGCCCTCGAGGGTTTCACCCCAGGCCTCCGACTTCCGCCTTTCTATGGCCAGCTGTAGGTCCCACCGCGCATTGCGGTAGGCGCTGTACAGCTGGCCCTCAGCTGCCAGCTCCTCGGCTGACAGCTGCTCGTCCGTGCGGCCCCTGCGCCGCCTCCTGCAGCGGGTGTAGGGCCGCCGCGCCGCCGAGCAGGCGGCTCGGAGATCCGCGATCTCCGAGCTCCACCAGTACACCTGGCGGCGCTCAGGATGTCGCCGGGCCCTCGGCATGGCCGTGTCGCACACGGCCGTCACCGCCTCGCGGAAATGAAACCTAACCTAACCTAACCTAACCTAACCTAACCTAACCTAACCTAACCTAACCTAACCTAACCTAACCTAACAGTCTGCGTCCTCCCGCGCCCGAGTAAACAGTGAAATTGTATAGCTCCGCACAAAAAAATTCGAAATAAATAGTAAACGTGGTCGTAGTGGAGTGAGAGTGGTGTCAATTTGTGCGCATTGATTTGGATCGCAGTGTGGAGGTGGTTCCAGGTCGGGGTTTGAAAAACCCTGGGAACGGCAGCTGGAAAACCGATTTTAGGTTAGTTTCTTTTTAGAGAAATAACTTTAATCGCGTGCGGCTCCGTTTTGAGATCGGTACCCCACCAATCTTCTACTGCCACTTTTTGTGCCCTATTTGTGCGCACATTCCAAGGTACTTGTCAGATTTTTCTGACCGCGCCTTCGCGAGATATTACCAAAAGTCCGAAAACCACGTGGCCACGAGGTCCGTGATTTCGGGCTTTTCGGGGGAATCTCTGAACACCATCAGTTGCACCTCTCTTAAGAGTGTACAAACCCGTTTTGAACGGATTTTTACCTCCTCCAGGAGAGCGACCACGTGACTTAGAAAATAGATATTGGAAAAGTTAATAACTCTGCTGTTTGTGGTGGCGCGTGGGATTTGGAGGTGTGAGTAGCACCGGGACGTGCAGGCGCATCTTTTGGCCTAATTTTGAAATTTTCATTGAAGCGGTCCTGAAATTACAGCCAATTTAGTGAAAAATCCTCCCACCACCAACAGTTTCGTCCGGCGCGGACTTTTATTAGTTTTAAGTTTACACACACACAAAACACCATATTCGGCTCTGATTCCCGCCATCAGCTGATTTTTAGCTGCTGCAAGCTGCCGACTATAAAGGTTAAGAAATTTAATTTTCAAAACACTATATCTGAGTGGTACCAGCTGGCGCGTGGGTTTTGACGAGCGGATCGGAGGCGCCAGGCACGTTTGTAAGTTGCCTAAAAATTTTGGATTTTTAGGTCAAGTACTTTGGGAGAAATTTCCAATTAATTGGTTTTCCTCCCCCCCCCTTATTTCTGGGGCAGGCGTGGGCGTGCGGCATTTCTTGGTACCTCAGAGGAAGCGGCTTGTTGAGACGTACCTGTCGGCACTTGGTTCAAGGTAGTAGCTGCAGTGGTTCAGGAGTTATCGTATTTTCAGTATTCTTCAGGATAGCTCCTGAAAGAAGCATCGGACCACTGAAACACCTGTGCCGGGACGTGGGTCTTGTCTTGCCGGTCACAGGGAACCCAAGAACGGCCATCCTAGCCCAACGGAGAGCGGAGTTATTGAGGTTAGTCCAAACGACGGCCATTTTGGCCGCCATCTTGGATTTTTTGTTTTGGCCATAACTCCTAAACGGGTTGGCCGATCGCATCGGGGTTTCCGGTGCTGGGAGCTGCGGATCGGTCTCGGTGACGGGAGCACACCCTTGGGCCGGAATTCGGAACTGAAAATTTCAGTAGCTGAAACCAGTGTCGGCTGGTAGAGGGCGCTGAGGTGAGCTCTGTCCTTTTTTCCGTGTGTCTCTCCGATATCTGGGGCCGAAGATACGGGCCTTCAAACATTTGGCGGCCATTTTGGTCCGCCATCTTGTTTTTGGTAAAAAGGTGTTTTCTTCGGAACCAGACGTCGTAGAGGATTGGGGTTTTCTGTGTTGGGTTCAGCAGAGGGTTTCCCGTCTTTTCCGTGGGTTTCCGGGGATATCCGAGGGGTGTAAAAATCTGGTCCGGATTTTCCCGGATTCGGATGCGCGTTAGGGCGGCAACCGTGCCAGTCTTTTTCCCGCGTTTCTGCGGTCTCTGGGTCCGGAGTTATAGTCGAAACAAAAAAGAGCGGCCATTTTGTTTCGCCATTTTGTTTTTCTTAAAATCGACATAACTTTGGAACCGGGGGTCGTAGCGACTTGGGATTTTCGAGGCTGACCTTGCAAGGGAATTCCCTACCGATAGGAAATAGTTCGGAGACGGTTCTGTGGGCTGTCGATTTTGGGTGCGATTTTGACGGAATCGGGTACGGTTGGCCAGGGGGACCCTGTTCATCTTTTTCCTGCGCTTCTGGGGCTCGGGGTTCTGGAGTTATTGGCGAGGCAAGATTGGTCGGCCATTTTGTTCCGCCATCTTGGATTGTTGTAAACTGCCATAACTCTGGAACTAAGCAGCGTAGAGAGTTGGGATTTTCACTGCTGGCATTCCCGCGTGGGCTCCTGTTTTCTGGGAACGTTTTCTGTGCATTTCCTTCGTCCGCCATTTTGTTCCGCCATCTTTAATATATATAAAAAGTCTGTAGCTCGGGAACCGGTGGTCGTAGAGAAGCGGAACTACCACCGTTACGTTGCTCGGGTCTAGGCCCATCTCTAGACATGTCTGCGACCTCGAAATCATCAAAGGGCACGGCAAGGGGCCGGGGCGGGAAGGGACCCGCGCACCAGTCGCCTGCGCACACGCCGCCGATATCGGAATCTCGTAAGCGGAAGGTTCCGGCCCGCTCTGTGGTGGCCTCGTCGATACCCACACCGTCACGGAAGGCGAAAAGGGGCAAGGGTGTTTCGACCACAACGGTGCGTTCTGCTCCGGGGTCGCCAGTGGCGTCGACTGTGAGAGGGCTGGATGGGGAAAATCCGAAGTTGCCTGAACAACTGGCAACGCTCTCGGCTGTTCCGCCTGTGCCCCCTGTAGGTGGGTCCAGTGCTGTCATTGTGGGCGACTCGCTGCGTCCAGTCATCGACCCCGGTCGGATTGCGGAGTCACCCGGGGGCTTACCGGCCCCGGGCCCAGGGTTTTCGGTGGCAAATCTTAGCGAGGACCTTGGACCTCTGGAGCCGGAAAGGGAAGTCATATCTCCCTTGCTCTCGGAGGACATCTGGCTTCTTGAGGAGGTCAGTGGTGGGTCTACGGCTGGATCGGTTCTGGCGGAATCACTATCATCGAAGCCAAGTGACAGTACGCGAGCGAGTGGGAAACCTATTAAAATGAAAAGATCCAAGCCGGAGCCTCTGCGTATCAAGGCCCTAGTGCAGAGCGCGGTGGCTGAGATGCGGGCTGACTTCCACCCAATATTAGAGGATAGCCCCAGCAAGGATACCGAGTTCCATACGATCCCGAACGGAAGTTCGGATGTAAATTCGGCTGGAAACTCGGAAGTAGACCGGCTGGAGCTAGAGGAAGAATTGGATAAGCTGGGAATAGCCAGACCAATGTCAGGGTTGGATGAGGACTGGTCGGACGTGGAGAGCGTGGTCAGTCGGCGCTCAATGCTTCCATCCACCCTCACCTGGACGGGTATCCCGATGGACCAGGCAACCATAAGGGCCAACGAGCTGCTATTAACTGAAAAGGAGGCGCTCGAGAAGGCAGGGAATATGCGGAGAGAGAGTAAGGCCGAGGCCCATGAATGTTTGCAGTCTCTGTACGAGCTGACTCTTTCGCTGTCAGACTCGCGTTCCCGACATAAAGTCTCGGTTGAGCAAGAGCGAGCTCGGGCAGCGAAGGAGTTAGTTCGGGTGGAGCGGGCGCACATGAGACAGATGATGGAGCTGCGTACCTCCCTTACTAGCAAGGTTGAGGAATCCCGGCTTACGCTCGAGAAGACCCATAAGGTGGCGGAAGCGATGTGGGGCTGGCTAAATTTTGAGTTGGATGGGCCAATCAAGGTGATAAATGGCTTGGAATCGAGGCTTCAGACCCTCAATACGGCTATAGCAGCCAGGGACGCCACCCCTTCCAGTGGATGCGATTCTGACCAGCAGAATTACACAGTAATGACCAACTGGATGGGAGTGATGCGGTCTGAGGTTAACAATGTCCTCGATTTGTTGAACCGCCTCATCCAACAAAGCGAGACCGGGGAAGTCAGCCGTGTGGCATTGCCACCGCCAACACCCATACAGGGGCATGCCGATTCGGAGATCAACCTGGAGCCAGTCATGATAGAGCTGAGGGCTTTGCGGGCGGAATTGGCTGAGCTGAAAAATAGAGAGACCCCATTGCAGCCCATGACGGCTGTGGAGGACGGAATCGCTGCCTTGCAGAGTACAGCGCTTATAACTGCTGCGGCACATACCCAGACTGCGGATAGCATCTTGTCACTGCGGGGCGAAGTCAAGGAGGCGTTCGAATCGGTTGTGGAAACGGTCGGGCCGATACGAACTGCGGTAGAAACCATGCGGCGTGAGATGCAAGACCACCAGCCCGAGTATCCACAACCTAGAGCGGATGCGGCTAGAATGGAGCCACTTCCTTCAAAGAGACCCTCTTATGTTGACACGCTCACCACACCCCGTCGCGCGGTGATAGTGGAGTCTGTCGACCCAAGGAAGTCGAGCGATGACATTATCACGGAAATAAAAAAAGGCGTGGATGTGGTGGGCTTGGGTATAGCCGTGAATGGGTTGCGTAAAGGGCGGAACTGTAGGGTCGTCGTGACGATGGATTCGGACAGGGACAAATCTAAGATGAGCTCTGCCATCAAAAAACTTAGTTCCGGGTTCACCGTCACTGAGCCGCCGCCAAAGTTACCACAGCTCCGACTGGTTGGGGTTACGAATGATATGAGTAGTGACAAGCTCGTGGAGGCGATTAGGAGCCAGAATGTCGACGTTCTCAAAGAGGCTGCCAAGGGCAGTTTGAGGGTTTTGAGAAGGACCAAGCACAGATCGGGCTGCCTCTCCAACGTTATACTGGAGGTCAGTCCCGAGATCTGGCATGCCCTCAGGGATAACAGGGTCCGGGTTGGCTATCAGGTGATAAGGGCCTGCGATCAGTCCCCTATTAGGCAGTGTTACAGGTGCCTTGGGTTCGGTCATGAGGCGCGTAACTGTGGCAGTCCTGAGAGGTGCGGATATTGTGCGGATAGCCACGACACAAGAACATGCCCGCGCCGCACTGAACCCAGTTGTGTCAATTGTAGAGATGGCACTGACCGGGCGCACCCTGCCTATAGCGATCAATGCCCTGAGTGGCGGAAGTTTGATCGGCTTGCCCGGTCGGTTATAAGTTATTGCTGAGGACGATACGGGCTCATCGGCATGTTCAAGCAGTGGTAGCGCTCCCCAGGTGCACAGAGTTGCTCTGCAGATTATGCAGTTGAACTTGGGTAGGGGTCTGGTAGCCAGCCAGGAATGCCTCAGAGAGGCCTTACAAAACAACTATTCTGTCCTAATGTTGCAGGAGCCATATGTCGGGAATCGCGGTTTTACTAAGATGGGCTCTTGCAAAACTATTCAACATTATAGTGGCGAAAAGCCAGTTAAGTCCGCCATCATCATTGTTAGCGATCAGTTGGTAGTGGCTGAGTATCCTAAACTTTGTACGGAAAATATTGCTTGTGTAGTGATAGTGGTAGGTGGGCGTAGAGTGGGTCTCGTCTCGGTATATCTCGAGGGGACTGAGGACATCGAACCATACCTGCAGCACATTCAGCGGGCTGTGCAGAGCATGAACACATCGTACGTCATTTTGGCAGGCGACATCAATGCGAAGAGCAACTGGTGGGGAGAGCGGGAGGAGGACCACCGGGGTACGGCATATGTGGAGCTGTTGGCACAGTTGGGCATGGCGGTTCTTAATACGGGCAGAACACCAACGTTCACTGCAATCCGAAACAACCGGGCCTACGAAAGTATCGTTGACGTGACAGCGTGCACTGCTGCGATCCTCCCGGACATTGACAACTGGAAGGTGAACACCAACCTTGTGACGACGTCGGATCACCGAGCGATAACGTTTGAATTGCATACTGGAACACACACTGGAGACATTCCTAGGCGGACAACAAGGATTTATAACACGGCGAGGGCAGACTGGATGGTCTTTGACGACATACTGGCAAGAGAACTACTTGAAAAAAACTTAAACCCGGGGGCAGTTGACTCTATTAAAGACCCGGAAGGCCTCAACCAGCTCATCGGAGACTTTACAGTCTGTGTGTCGCTGGCATGTAAGGAAAGTATGCCGGTGGTCAGCGCGCAGAGATCACGGAAACTCAAGTGGTGGACGAAGGAGCTCACGATGCTAAAAGCGGAGGTGATCCGGCGTCGTAGTAGGATACGTGGGGCGAACAGGCGAAGAAGACCATACCTGGTTCAGGACTACCTGGAGGCGTTAGAGGTCTACAAGGAGGAGGTCATAAATACGAGGATAACAAGCTGGAAGGAGTACTGTACAAGCCAGAGGAAGGTGTCTATGTGGGAGCATGTTTATAAGGCGTTAACAATAACAACCCGCAAAAGTGACTCGCTGCTAAAGGGTACGGCCGGGGAAGTGTTAGGGCCCAGGGAGTCAGCCAGTTTACTGGCGGACACATTTTACCCGGAGGATGATCCGCGTACGGACAGTCGGGAACAGGCAGCCTTGCGGATGGAGACGGACAGTTATATCCAAGCCTTAGAACATGGCGGCGAGGCAGTGAAGTCAATGTACACCGCGTTCCAGAGCCATGAACTTCTGCGTGTGGTTAAGAGCATTGGTACCACTAAGGCTCCAGGGGAAGATGGCTTCACTGCAGATATTTGCTATAGGGTAATTCTCCGTTCGGGAGGCCTGTTCCTGGCTATCACTAACAAGTGCCTGGAGCTGAGTTACTTTCCCGTGACGTGGAAGATAGCCGTAATCAGAGTGATCCCTAAGCCTTTGAAAGAGGACTACTCTGTCCCGAAATCATATAGGCCTATTGGACTCCTTCCGGTTTTTGGGAAGATACTAGAGAAGATGGTAACAAACCGACTAATGTGGCATCTGGGCAGTCAGGGGTTATTGAGTCAGCGACAATATGGATTTATGCCCCAAGTCAGCACGGAGGACGCCCTGTATGATGCTGTGGGCATGATAAAACAGGGAGTAGCTGACAAAAAGATCGTTGCGGTGTTATCCTTGGATATTGAGGGAGCGTTTGATGGCGCATGGTGGCCTCTGATACTTAAGCAGTTGATGCGGAAAAGGTGCCCTCCAGAACTGTTGCTGTTGATAAGGAGTTATCTATCTGAGAGGGCAGTACGCGTCCAGTACGCTGGGGAACAAGTGGACAAGGTCACCAACAAAGGGTGTATCCAGGGGTCTACATGTGGTCCACTTCTGTGGAATTTGCAGATGGACCCGCTCTTGGAGGAGGCACAATGTCTGGAGGCTCATATCCAGGCATTCGCAGATGATATCCTGCTTATTGCGGTGTCTGATACAGTGCCTGAGTTAAACAGGATCGTGAACACGGCATTGGAGTGCGTCGCAAGATGGGGGGAGGCGAGCAAGATGCGTTTCGCAGCCCATAAGACTCAGGCAATTGTTGTCACGAGGAGGCTCAAATATGACGCCCCGCGTTTTGTAATGGCGGGGGTCAACATTGAGATCGGCAGGGAACTAAAAGTGCTAGGATTGACAATCGATTCGAAGCTTACATATAAGACGCACTTACAGAATGTGTGCAGGAAGGCGGTCGGAATTTACCAGGCAGTAGCCACAGCAACAAGGGCAAACTGGGGCCTTAGCCCCGAGATTACGAGACTCATGTATACTGCCGTGGTGGAGCCAATCGTCTTGTATGCGGCTAGCACATGGGCGTCGACTACGGATAAGAAATATGTGATGAGAAGATTGAACCAGGTATCGAGAAAGTTCGGCATACTAATTTCGAAGGCGCACAGGACGGCATCCTACACGTCAGTTCTGTGCTTATCTGGTATATTACCCCTAGACCTGCGGGTGAAGGAAGCCGCGGAGCTCTACGAACTTAAGAAAGGGAAGCCATTTGACGAGCTGCCGGGCCGAGAACTTGAGAAGCGTATCTCGCCATTTCAGCTGCCGCATCCCGCTGAGCAGAAACCCCTATGTCATAATCTCCTAAACACCCAGGATGATGTCGACAACATAGATAATAATGCGCCCAAGATATATACTGACGGCAGTAAGATTGAAGGCAAGGTGGGTGCGGCAGTCACATGGTGGGAGAATGGACTGGAAATCAGGAAATCGAGCTTCCTATTGGCACCATACTGCACGGTGTATCAAGCAGAGCTGGCGGCGATCCTGTGTGCCGTGGAGATGGTTGGCAAGAATAGAGTGGGGGTGGCGAATATCATAAGCGACTCGAGGTCAGCTCTGGAATCGGTTGAGGACCCAGCGGGCACTAATCCGATCGCAGCTGAGGTACGGTGCAGGCTTATGGAATTGGCGGATCAGCAGAGGGTCGTTCACCTGTTTTGGGTCAGGGCGCACGAGGGGATAGTTGGAAATGAGAGGGCCGATGAGTTGGCAAAGGCGGCTGCATTGACTAAGAAAACCAGACCCACTTATGACAAGATCCCGTTGTCCTTCCTTAAGCTCTCCCTGCGACAGAAGACCGTTGAAGTTTGGAACGCGAGGTACAGGGAGGCAGCCACAGGAAGGGTTACAAAACTCTTCTTCCCAGACGTACGACGAGCCTACCCTGTAGTCAGGAAGATCCAGATGACGAACCTTCATGCGCAGATCTTCACCGGGCATGGGGGCTTCAAGGAGTACCTCCACAGGTTCAAGCTCGCTCAGGCCGCTGGATGTGCCTGTGACCCGGATATACCCGAGACGTTGACCCACGTCTTGATCGAATGCCCCAGATACGACAGGCTACGGTTAGATTTGGGATACCATATTAAGCTTAATTTAGAGGAGGCAAACATTTGTAAACTGATCGAGGACAATGATGATAGGCGGTACTTTTTGCAATATGCCGAAACAGTGGTCCGTGCCACTGCGAAGGCAAACGGCAGCACGTCTGTATAAGAACTGCTTAGTGCTAAGGTCTTAATGGTTTTAATGTAATGTAATGTTTTTTGTTTTTTTTTTTTTTTTTTTTGATAATCTTAATGTTTTTAATGTTTTAATGTTTTTAATGTTTTAATGTTTTAAAGTTTGTTGGGTGTCCGGGAGAAAAGCCAAAGATCTAGACTTTCATTTGTTTTCGGTTGATTTATTATTATTATTATATCTGTTCCTATTAAAATGTGCAATCTTAATTGTAATCTTAACTTTATTTTATTTTAATTGTATTTGGTGTTTATTTAAATTTAACCTTAATTTTAATTTTAATCTTTTTATTCTTTTGTATGTTTTAATTTTAATTGTAATTGTATTTGGTTTGTATTCAACGGAATTGTAGTAAATTGGAATAATGAGCCTAAAAGTCTTATTGTGATTTTTCTATAGAAAAATTATGAAGCTGTGATATTATTGTAATTAATGGGTAATTGTAATGTTAAATGTAATTATATGGTATTTTATTGTTTTAATTGGTAAATGTGTCGTATTATATGGATATTAATTGAAGGAAATTTTTTTTTCGTATAACGTAATTAAATAAGTAAATAAATAGAGAATCAAATCAGCGAGCAGATTGGTTTATATAAAGTACAGGAAGGAATAAACTATCATTGCAATTGTAAAAAACTTTAGTTTTAGTATGAAATAAAGAGAGATATCGTTGAAGAACTTATTAAACCCTCACAGAGCAACATCTAAAGAAAAGCGACTAGTTAAATGGAAACAAATAAGCATGTGGAGTTTTAAAATGCCAGAGTTTACCTCTGGGTGCGGAGGAGCAGGCTTCTTAGATGTTGGTTTGTAATAGTTTTAAATATATTAGATTAAACCGTCACAATATAACAGTGACGATAGCTCGCAGGCCGGGCCTCAGCGCCCGGACTTAGAGATAGTTTCATAGAATATTGTGTAAAAATAGGAAATAAAGTCATAGCAAAAAATAAAACTAGATAAATAAGTTATGTGTGTTATATATATTAAGATATATATAAACAGCATATATGTAAAACAAGAATATACAACTCATGTAAACTAGAATAAGTATGTAATAGTTTAAGAAGTTATAATATTAAAGATGTAAGGGTACAATGTCTAGATCATAATCGAAGCAAGATATGTATGTAAGTAGAAATAAAAATAACGATAATAAAATGATAGGAGTAGAGTAGAACCCCAGATCCCAAAAATAAGGAAAATAGATTTACAACCCAAAAACCTGATCCCACATTAGAAAGTAGACAGTAGATGTAAGAAAATAAAGTCTCTGACCTGTGTCAGGGGAAATTAGCTCGCGGGCCGGGCCTTGCGCCCGGACAGGGGAAAAAAAAAAAAAAAAAAAAAAAAAAAAAAAAAAAAACCTAACCTAACCTTTTTTTTTTTTTTTTTTTTGGGGGGGGGGAAATGCCCTCGCACTTCCCTGCCACCACGGGGGTGATGGCAGGGGGTATGTGGGACTCGAACCCACTAAAACCCCCCCCGTGATCCGTCCGCCGCCGGGACGGGACGAGATAGGGTCGCGCTGGCATTCACTATCTCGCCCCAGCGGTAGGCCCTTCCGGGCCTCTGCGCCAGTGGGTGGGTAACCTTTCACCTCAGTTACCCACCAGACGTGTGGGACCGTGTGAGCGCAGCGGAGAGTCCCCCGACCCTCCGCCGCCGGCCCCACTACGGAGGACGAAGAAGGCGCCCGAAGCGCCTCCTCCGTCCCCCTCTCCGTCTGCGCCGGAGGGGGTCAGAGTTGGCATCGTCCTCTCTGACCCGCTCCGCAGCCTCCTTTTGCGACATCACCACCTCGCAAAAGGAGACTGTAGCCTGCCACGCTCTCTCGCTGTCGAGCATGGCGTTCACCACGCTCGGCAACGAGAGATCCCGGCCAACGACCGCTGAAAGTGTGCGCCGCTCAGACTCCCAAGCAGCGCACACCTCCAGCGTGTGGGGCGCCGTATCTTCCGGCGCCCCACATTCGTGGCAGGCTGGGGTCGCCTCCCGTCTCGCGATCTGGTGCAGGTACTTTCCGAAACATCCGTGTCCGGAAAGCACCTGCACCGGAAAGCACCAACCTAACCTTTTTTTTTTTTTTTTTTTTTTTTTTTTTGGGGGGGGGAAATGCCCTCGCACTTCCCTGCCACCACGGGGGTGATGGCAGGGGGTATGTGGGACTCGAACCCACTAAAACCCCCCCGTGATCCGTCCGCCGCCGGGACGGGACGAGATAGGGTCGCGCTGGCATTCACTATCTCGCCCCAGCGGTAGGCCCTTCCGGGCCTCTGCGCCAGTGGGTGGGTAACCTTTCACCTCAGTTACCCACCAGACGTGTGGGACCGTGTGAGCGCAGCGGAGAGTCCCCCGACCCTCCGCCGCCGGCCCCACTACGGAGGACGAAGAAGGCGCCCGAAGCGCCTCCTCCGTCCCCCTCTCCGTCTGCGCCGGAGGGGGTCAGAGTTGGCATCGTCCTCTCTGACCCGCTCCGCAGCCTCCTTTTGCGACATCACCACCTCGCAAAAGGAGACCGTAGCCTGCCACGCTCTCTCGCTGTCGAGCATGGCGTTCACCACGCTCGGCAACGAGAGATCCCGGCCAACGACCGCTGAAAGTGTGCGCCGCTCAGACTCCCAAGCAGCGCACACCTCCAGCGTGTGGGGCGCCGTATCTTCCGGCGCCCCACATTCGTGGCAGGCTGGGGTCGCCTCCCGTCTCGCGATCTGGTGCAGGTACTTTCCGAAACATCCGTGTCCGGAAAGCACCTGCACCAATCGGAAGGTCAGCGACCCGAATGGCCGCCGCACCCACTCCCGGAGGACCGGGCGGATGGCCTCCACCGTCCTCTGCCCAGGCACCGGTGGAGCCAGGTCCTCCGTCCACCGCCGCAACAGGGCGGCCCGCGCCTGCCTCCGCAGGCGCCTGACCTCCTCCCACGCTGGGGGCTCTCCACGGGACCTCCTCGCCGCCACAAAGTGGTAAACTTCGGCGAGGGTTTCCGCTTCGAGCTCCCAGGGGGGATCACCGGCCAGCACGCACGCCGCCGTCCAGGACACCGTCCGGTATCCGCGGATCGCCCTCGTCGCAATGACCCGCTGCGGACGTCGCAGCAGGGCCTTGTTATTGCGACCGAGGGCGTCCACCCAGACCGGTGCCCCGTACATGGCCATACTCCGGATAACTCCGGAGTATAGCCGACGGCACGTGGCGTTCGGGCCACCCACGTTGGGCAGCAGCCTCCCCAGTGCGGCAGCCGCACCCAGGACTCTTGGGGCCAGTTGGGTAAAATGGGCCCCAAAAGTCCACCTCCCGTCCAGGATGAGACCCAGATATTTCATCTGGGTCCCAACCGGGACCGGGATCCCATCCAGGAGTACCCGAGTCCCTGGAGGGGGTCCCCCCCGAGGCCCGTGGAACAACAGGGCCTCAGTCTTGGAGAGGGCAACCTCCAGTCCCAGGGAGCGAATGCGGTCGACCACGAGGGTTGTACCCACCGTGGCCAGCCGCACCGTCTCCCTGAGGTCCCTCCCCTTGACTACGACCAGGGTGTCGTCCGCGTAGCACGCAACCTGCATATTTGCAGGAAGCGTGCCACGCAGCACCCAGTCGTAGCCAATGTTCCACAGAAGCGGTCCCAAGACCGACCCCTGTGGAACCCCGCAGGAGACGCGACGGTGCCTCAAACCGTCACGCCCTTCCACCAGGACCTCGCGGTCCTGGAGGTAATCAGCCAACAGCCTCCGCAGATACAGGGGCACTCCGTGATAACGGAGCGCCTCCTGTATCGTTCCATGCGGAAGGCTGTTGAAGGCGTTGGCTATGTCAAGCGACACAGCCAACGCCTTTTCCCCTCCACCGACCGCATCCTGCGTCCACCTCTTGAGCCAGAGCAGGGCGTCTATAGTAGACCGCCCTGCTCTGAACCCATACTGGGCCTCCGACAGCCCAGGCCCAGTACCCTCCAGGTGCCGGATGACACGAGAAGCTACTACACGCTCTAGCAGCTTCCCCGTGTCATCCAGCAAGACGATGGGCCTGTATGCGGAAGAAGAGTCGATAGGACGACCCTCCTTCCGCAACAGGCACAATCGGCCATCCTTCCACAGCTTCGGGAACCGTCCAGACGTAAGGCATGCGTCGAACAGTTCCCGAAGCCGATCGCCCATCTCCCTCAGGGCGATTGTGAGGACCCGTCCCGGTATCCCGTCGGGGCCCGGAGCGGTCCTCTTGCCCCGTAGGCGTGCGACCGCGATCTCCATCTCCGCCTCTGAAAGAGGTGGGATGGAGTCCGCTAAGTCCGCCTCGGGGAGGGATGGCGCCATCGTCGGAGGGTTGTGGAGGGGATTTCTGTCGGGGAAAAGCCCCCCCAACACCCTGTCTAGGAGCTCCGGCTCCAGGGACTCCGCGACTGGGGACGTCTGGCCCCGGAACTTATTCCGGGCAGCCTTGTATGGACGTCCCCATGGGTCCCTGTTGAGGCCCTCGAGGGTTTCACCCCAGGCCTCCGACTTCCGCCTTTCTATGGCCAGCTGTAGGTCCCACCGCGCATTGCGGTAGGCGCTGTACAGCTGGCCCTCAGCTGCCAGCTCCTCGGCTGACAGCTGCTCGTCCGTGCGGCCCCTGCGCCGCCTCCTGCAGCGGGTGTAGGGCCGCCGCGCCGCCGAGCAGGCGGCTCGGAGATCCGCGATCTCCGAGCTCCACCAGTACACCTGGCGGCGCTCAGGATGTCGCCGGGCCCTCGGCATGGCCGTGTCGCACACGGCCGTCACCGCCTCGCGGAAATGACCCGCCGCGACGTCCACGTCTGGGTGCGCGGGGCCAGCCTGCCACGCCTGCACTATAGCCGCCTCCTTTGCCAACTCGGCGTCGAGGCGACTAATGGCCCAGCGCGGGAAGGCCGCCCGCGCCACCCGCTGGGGCCCCCCTTGGCTGTCGGAGGTGAAGATCTCAAACCGTATATATTTGTGGTCCGAGAGAGTCTCCACCTCCGACAACACCCTCCAGGCCCGGACACGTGCTGCGACAGCTGGGGTGGCGAACGATACGTCCACCACGGACCCCCCACGCTGTCGCACGCAGGTGTGGACCGACCCTCTGTTGAGCAGGGTCAGTCCTGAGGCAACCGCCCACTCCCTGACGATCTCGCCACGGGAGTTAGTGGAGGGGTTGCCCCAATCCCGGGCCTTAGCGTTCAGGTCCCCCATAAGGAGGACCTGACGTGGCGCCTGACGTCAACCTAACCTAACCTAACCTAACCTAACCTAACCTAACCTAACCTAACCTAACCTAACCTAACCTAACCTAACCTAAGAGCTTTCGATAGCGCTTGGTGGCCTGCAATAAGAACACGATTGGCAGAGGAAAACTGTCCTGTTAATATGAGAAGAGTAATGGATAGTTATTTGGAAAACAGGAAAGTGAGACTGAGGTACGCAGGAGAAGAAGTGACCAAAGCAACATCAAAAGGATGCGTCCAGGGATCGATAGGGGGCCCACTCCTGTGGAATCTCCTTTTGGATCCTTTGCTGCAAGAGTTAGAGCGACGCGGCAATTATTGCCAAGCATTCGCTGATGATATCGTGTTGCTTTTTGAGGGACAAACGGCAATGGAGGTCCAGCAACGTGCGAATGCCGCTCTTGCCTATGTCGAGGAGTGGGGTGTCAGGAACAAATTGAAGTTTGCTCCGCATAAAACAAACGCTATGGTCATTACGCGTAAGTTGAAGTACGACACCCCACTTCTGAGTATGGGAGGGATCGACATTGGCATGTCGCGAGAGATCAAGATTCTTGGCCTCACAATAGACGACAAGCTGACATTTAATACACATGTCACCAATGTTTGCAAGAAAGCGCTAAACTTCTACAAAAAGCTAGCGAGAACGGCAAAAATTAGTTGGGGCCTCCATCCACAAGTGATTCACACTATATACACGGCGGTTGTGGAGCCCGTGATAATGTACGCGGCCAGCGCGTGGGCGTCTGCCACCGAAAAACTTGGTGTCCAAAAACAGCTAAACGTGGTGCAACGGGGATTCGCTCAGAAGCTGTGTAGAGCATACCGCACCACTTCACTGAACTCGGCGCTGGTGCTGTCTGGGATACTCCCTTTGGACCTCAGAATACAAGAAGCAGCCGCATTGTACGAGGCCAAGAGGGGTGTGCCCCAGATAGCATTAGCATTGGGAGATAGAGAAGTGGAACGCGTAGTACCATATGCAAACACGCCTCACCCAGCCGAAAATATTGACCTGGAATTCATATGCCTGACAGACCAAGCTGAAGTAGATATACATGGCAACCAAGCAGTACGCATTTTTACGGACGGCAGTAAAATTGATGGCAAGGTCGGAGCTGCATTGTCTCATTGGAGCAATGCAGCCGAGATCAAAAGCCAGAAATTGAAACTGTCGTCCTATTGCACTGTCTATCAAGCGGAATTACTGGCGATATATAAAGCTACATGTGATATCCTTCGAGGACAAGACACCAGTTTTGGTATATATAGTGACTCGCGATCATCACTCGAGTCAATCGTAAACCACCGTTCACTGCATCCCTTGGCTGTCAAAAGTCGTGAAAACCTGAAAGCAATAAGACAGCAGAACAAAAATGTCGCGCTCTATTGGATCAAGGCACATGCAGGACTTGAAGGTAACGAACGGGCTGATCAATTAGCAAAGGATGCGGCAATGAACATCAAACGCAAACCCGATTACGATTTATGTCCAATCTCACATATTAAGAAGCAAATCCGAGTGGGAACGCTAGATAAATGGAATCGTAGATACAGGTCGGGCGAGACTGCTAAAGTTACAAAATTGTTTTTCCCAGACGTGATTGAGGCGTACAGAGTAGTGAAACAAATAGAACCAGCTGGAACGTTAACACAGATTATGACTGGGCACGGTGGGTTCTCCGAATACCTGACACGTTTTAGGTGTAAGGAGGACCCATCTTGCCTCTGTGAACCCGGGAAAAATGAAACTGTAGAGCATATCCTACTGGAATGTCCTGTTTATGGCTTGGAAAGATATGAGGTAGAGCAAAGTTTAAATAAAAAACTGACGACTGACACTCTGCACGAGTTAGTCAGAGATGTAGCAAGTAGGAAGATATTTTTAGATTTTTGTATAAAAATTGGTAACAAAGTTATTGATAGAAATAAGACTAGATAATTAAGTATATTGTATTATATATATTGAATATAAATTGTAAATAGTCATAATCTAATTAATCACTATGCTATATATGTATATTTATATAATATACGATGTTAGCATAATAATATAATAAAATTGTAATAAGTTTGATACCTAATGATATGAATTGAATAATGATTTTAATTTAATGATAATGTGAATTTAATAATGCAATAATAATAATTAATTGAATATGTAGTGAAGAATTTTTGTTTTTATTTTGACGAGTTGAATAGTGACAATATATACAAATAATATGAGTAAAATAGATAATATGTAATTTGAATGGTATATACAAGTAAAATGATGAAATTGACTTCATTTACACATGATTGTGTGTACATGTTTAGTAAGAGTAATAGAGTCACGACAGACAAATTGAATGAGTACTCAATAGGAAGATAGACAAGGTCTCTGACTTTCGTTAGAGGATTTGGAACAAAGGGAGTATAAAAAAAAAAAATAAAAAAAAAAAAAAAAAAAAACCTAACCTAACCTAACCTAACCTAACCTAACCTAACCTAACCTAACCTAACCTAACCTAACCTAACCTAACCTAACCTAACCTTTTTTTTTTTTTTTTTTTTTTTTTTACGTGGGGAAAATGCATTTACGCATCCCCGCCAGCCGGGGGAGCATGGCGGGGTATGTCGGGCTCGGCGCCACAGAGCGTGGCGCCCCTACCGACTAAAAAACCCACGATCTACAACATCACTTCCTCGCAGAAGGAGACGACTGCTTCCCATGACCTCTCGTCGTCGACCATCTTAGCTAGGATGATCGGCAAGGAGAGGTCCGCCCCCATGACCGCGACCAAGGCTAATCGCGGTTCCGCCGCCCCTAGGCATGCCTCAAGAACGTGCTGTGCGGTTTCTTCAATACAGCCACACTGATGGCATTCCGGAGTTGCTTCCCTCCGAGCCACGTTATGCAGGTACCTCCCGAAGCATCCATGCGACGAGAGAACCTGCGTGAGTCGGAAGGTCAGCGACCCATGCCTCCGATGGACCCACTCTTTGAGTACGGGCCGGACCGCCTCAAGGAACCGGCAGGCTCCGGCCCCCCTCCGGGCATCCGCGGCCAGCCGCCTACTCCAGGACTCCAGAGCTTCCTCCCTCGCATCTGTGCGCCACTGCCTCACCTCCCGTGGGACAGGGCGAAGGTCCTCCTCACGGGCCCGCACTCTGCGCCGGAAGACCGAGGATAAAATCTCGGCTTCTAGGTCCCACGGGAGGGACCCTGCAAGTACGCAGGCAACCTCATGTGAAAGTGTGCGGTATCCCCTGCACACTCTCACTGCCATGACCCGCTGGGCCCTGTGAAGCAGGGCCACCTCTCGAGCGTTAAGGGACCCCGCCCATATGGGTGCCCCATATAGCGCCATGGAGCGCACGACTGCCATATAGAGGCGGCGGCAGCTCCCGTCTCCTCCTCCGAGGTTCGGGAGAAGACGGCTCAATGCGGTGGCAGTCCCCATGAGTTTAGGGGACAACTGCCGCAGATGCTCTCCGAATCTCCATTTGCTGTCCAGCACGACCCCCAGATACTTGAGAGTCGGGCGGACAGCAATGGAGGTTCCCCCCACCACGATGTTGGAGCCCGCAGGTGGCGCCCCCCGAGGACCATGAAAACATATGGCCTCGGATTTATGGAGCGCCACCTCTAGGCCCAACTGACGGATCCTGGCCACGACCATCGCGACTCCTGCCGTTGCCAGAATGGACGCATCCCTGTACGTCCTTCCCCGGGCAGTAACCAGCGTGTCGTCAGCATAACAAACGACGCCGACGCCACGCAGGTTAGCGCCCCGAAGGACCCAGTCATAGCCGACGTTCCACAACAGGGGCCCTAAAACAGATCCCTGTGGAACGCCGCGTGTCATGGGGCTCCGTCCCTCTCCATGCGTCGTCGGGAAGACTACCTCTCTATATGAGAGGTAGTCCCCGACGAGGCGCTGCAGGTACTGAGGTACCTTGTGGTACTTCAGCCCTTCCAAAATTATGCTCCACGGCAGCGTGTTGAAGGCATTAGCGATGTCTAAAGACACCGCCAACATAACGCCGCCGCTGGAGCATGCCTCAATGGAGAGGTCGCGGACGCGGGAGATCGCGTCCAGCGTCGAGCGACCCCTTCGAAACCCGTACTGCTCATCCGCAAGATTGGGACCAGTCCTCTCCAGGTGCCTGACGAGGCGGGCAGCGACGACACGCTCCAACAGCTTGCCGGCCTCGTCAAGCAAGACAATAGGGCGGTATCCCACAGGCTCATCCGCCGGGCGCCCATCCTTACGAAGGAGGACGAGCCTGCCCCCCTTCCACCGCCGGGGGAACTTCCCCTCCTCAAGGCAGCGGCTGAACAGTGCCTTCAATCGAGGCCCCATAGCATCCTGAGTGAGAGCCCACGCACGACCGGGTATGCCGTCTGGCCCCGGTGCCGTGTTTTTGGCCCTCATCTTCAGGATGGCTGCGCCGAGCTCCCCCTCCGAGACTTCGTGAGGAGGGTTGGGCGAGCCTTGCTCTTCTACGTCGACCATCCTCATAGTGGGAGGTACAAAATCGGCCCCTGGGGCTGCGGGGAATAGTCCTTCGACCACCCGCTGCAGGACGGCAGGCGCGAGCGTTGAGGTGGTCGGAGGAGCCCAAGGGCGGAGTTTCTGCCTCGCCAGCCTGTACGGCCGACCCCACGGGTCCAGCTCAAGCGTCTGCAGCAGCTCCCGCCAGGCTCGTGACTTGGCCTCATCGATGCCGACGCGGAGGGCTTTCGACGCCTCCCTATACGCAGCGTACAAGCGGTCCAACTCCACCGCCTCTTGGCGTCTTCTCCTTCGGTACCGCTGGTAGCGGCGGCGTCTCCCCACACAACGACGGCGGAGTTCCGCGATCTCTTCGGACCACCAGTATACCTGGCGCCTGGACTGCGGGGCTCTGGCACGAGGCATGGATGCATCACAGATCTGCGCCATCGCTTTGCAAAGTTCGTCTGCCTCAGCATCAACCCCTATCGGCTCCGCAGGTGGAGCGTTCCACGCCTGTACTATCGCTGCCTCCTGCAGCACCTCCAAGTCCAGGCGTTTTAGGACCCACCTCGGACCGGACTCAACTGGCCCCTCCACAATTGTCGAGGGCGAGGAGACGCTGAATCGAATGTATCGGTGGTCAGAGAGCGTTTCCTCGTCCACAAGCACCTCCCAGTCACAAACGCGTTGTGCCAGCTCGGGGGTTGCAAAGGTCACGTCGATCACTGAGCCACCCCATCGGCGCACGCACGTGTGCTCCGTCCCCTGGTTCAGGACGCACAAGCCTGCCACAGTCAACCACTCCGTAACTGCTCTGCCCCGCGCGTCAGTCGTCAGAGATCCCCACGCGGGTGACTTCGCGTTGAGATCTCCGAGGACGATAACCGGTCTAGGACGGTTTCTGCTTACGACCGTGCCCACCTCGTCGAGGAGGGTCTCAAGCTCGTGGAGTGGCCTATTGGGGGAGTGGTACACCCCCACAATTACCGTCTCTCCGACACTCGCTGCGACGTATCCCTGTCCCCTAGCCACTGCGTTCAGGAGCCCAGACCGGGCCGGCGACTGGGTGGTAACAGCCACCAAGCCGTTAAGGTCACCAACCCAGTCAGACCTGTGAGGGACCGCATACGGCTCCGCAACAACTGCAATCTGTATCAACCGCTCCGCCAGAACCTGGAGCAAAAGGTCCTGAGCCCTGGCGGAGTGATTGATATTCGCCTGGAGGAAAGTTAATGCCATACTAATTAACTTTCCTCCATGCGCACCGCCTGCTCCGTTACCGGGCGTGTCGGCTGCGGCTTGACATTTGCCTCAGTCACAGCTTTCTTACTTCTCGCCCCTGTTCTGGTCGGGGGCTTGGCACATGCCTTGCCCCCGGAGAGGTGATCCGCCGGCTTTCCCGCAGTTGCACACAAAGTACAGTGCGGGGGGGCGGAGCAGTCACGGGCCTTATGGCCCTTCTTACTGCAACGATGACATTCATCACTGCGGTCTACCTCCGATGTGCACGCGGCACCAACGTGGCCTATTGCACGACAGCGGTAGCAGCGTAAGGGCCGGGCTTCCAAGACCCGGACCTGTGCTGCCACCCATCCCACAAGAAGCCGACCACGGTTGGCTACAATTTTCTTCGCGGCCGTCAGTGGGCATCTTGCGAAGGCAACACCCATGCCCGCTGCTCCCTTGTGGACCTCACCTACTTTGACGTCTGGCAGGTTGCACTCGCCAGCCTTGGCAATTGCCTCTGCCAGTTCCGAGGGGGTGACTGAGTCGTCAAGGCCGCTCACCCGCAGATCTGCAGTGATATTTGGCCTTGTGACTCGTATCTCTTCTACCCCCCAAAACACCTCCCTGAGCTTTTCAGCCAGGGAGTTCGCCTTATCATCCTTTTCGGCACCTGGGACCTCTAATATTCGAGCCCCGGTGGCCGCAGTCCTCATTTTGAGAGGCGGCATCTTTAGGGCCCCGAGGTCAACGCACCTCTTGCCTTCAGCCAGCACCTTGGCGTAGGACAGACCCTTCTCCTCGGCCCCCGGCAGCAGTGTGATCACCACGGCTGCACGACGTGGAGGCCGGAGCTTAATCAGCTTCGGTTTTTCAGCCTTGAGCTGATTCCGCGGAGCCGTCTTTGGTGGCGTGGACCGCGCTGGCACTGGAGCCACCCTCGGTTTCGTGGTCTTCACTGGGGCCTCACGCTGTTTTGTTCGTGACCCGCGTTTGACCACGACTGACCATGGTTCCTCCAACTGGGCCACCGGAGACTCAGACGGGCGAGTGGTGGAGGTGACCGGCGGTGTTGCAACTTTCGGTGCCTTCTTCGGTGCTTTAGCCTCTGGTACCTGATTAGGTGCTGCTGCCTTTGGCACCTTTTGAGCCTTTCCTTTGGGCTTCGACACCTGGGGAGGTGAGGGCAGAGGGGGTGAGATCTCCACCTGCTTGGCTTCTGCCACTGCTCTCTCCTCTCTGCGCCTATCCGCAGCTATTGGGGGCCTCAGGCGCTTCTCAGGAAGCAGCCGCTCCTCCAGCCCCTCAAAGCGGGCATTAATCATGGTGCCCACCTGCACCATGATGGTCTGCACCACTTTTTCCAGCTCTGCAGCTGAACTGGACTCTGCAGCAGAACTGGGGGCGGGGGCTAAGGCTAGAGCCGGCTGCGCCCGAGCTTCTCGCATCACTGCCATATCGCGGCGGAGCTCCTCCAACTCTCTCGCTAGACGAGCGTTAGCCGCTTCCAGGCGGAGCACCTCCTCAGGTACCGTACGGGCCCTCATCTCCGCCACGGAGGCAGAGATGGTTTCCACCGCCTCTTTGAGGGCCTTTACATAGGTGCCCTTCAGGTTGACGGACTTCTTAGCAACCGTCTGGATGGTCGCCAGAGAGTCCACCACGAGCCGCTGCAGGTCTGCTTCGTCGTCTACTTTTGTTGGTTGGTGGACTGGGGATTTGCGGAAGAAATCAGCCGCTGCCTTTTTCCTTCGCCTAGCCTCATCCGCCACTTCTTTTTCGGCTTCCAGCCGGATCGCCTCTGCTTTAGCTGCATTGAACTCAGCCTTGGCCTTCGCCAAACCAACGTACTCGCCCGTAGTGGGCGGTCGACCACGTCCACGCGGGGACTGCGACACCTTCGGCAACACTGCCACATCTTCGTCCGTGTCTGCGTCCCAGTGGCGCTTTCGCCATAACCCAGCTGAGGAGGCCCTCGACGTCACCGTCAGGAAGCTCCCCTCTGAGTCTGATTCCGACAGATCCATTAGTTGTGCCCTTTGGTAAACGTCACTGGGGGGCCCGTTGGGGCTCACCTTTTTCGCCATTTCCAAGATTTCGGCGCAGTGCGTTAGTACCACACGCGCCTCCTTCCTCGGTGTCACCGTGCTCTCAGTATCCAGAGACAATGACAGTGACGGGCACTCGACCTCGTCAAATCCCTCTTGTGCGCCCGGCGCCTTTCTGCTATATTGAACATCGTCGCAAGCGACTAAAAGGTTTTTTTTGTTTTCAGTTTCCATTGTTGTTCCCACGAGTAGGGCCGATTTAAATGTCAATCCCCCGGGTGACGCCCATTCCGGGAGATAAGGGTATATACTGCGGAGGTCACCAGGTATCCGCAGGTTTTTACGTGTTTTCTCACGGGTTTTGTATCGAGTTTTCCATACTCTGGGGTCGGCCAGCTAAGGCAAGCCCCCTTCGGACCTTAATATCCCCACATACCCTCTTAACACACCTACGAGGGTCGTTGCGGTGGACATAAAAGTTACCGGGAGAGTAGTTTGTGTGGGCTACTCTGTCCTGATGGTGGCAGTGTTACTGTCACCTACGCCATTGCCGGCTCCACCAATGAGATATAAAATAAATAAACAAATAATATATATTCAAAATAGATATAAATAAATATGGCTGAAGATGGGTGATAACATGGGTGGATGGATGAATGAATGAGTGAGTGTATGAAGATGAATGATAATGAATGAAGATGGATGATATTAGTCCTGTGCTTGCTGATGCATCTGCTCCAGAAGGGAACAAACCAAAGACATCAGCAAACACCAGACCTGCCTTGGGGATCTACACGACCTGCGCTCTCCCCCAAGACAGATGCTTCCCTATTCATCCGAGGATAAGTAGGAAAGCATCTCCCCTCCCGTGCCCCATCTGCTGCGCCCTATGCCAAGACATAGGGATCGCAGAGGGGCCCGCCAGGAATTTAGCCAACGACTAATAAGAACCCCGAAGGGAAGTTATTAGTCATCGCCCAGGGTGCACCGGTCCAGGTGATGCCCTTCCCCCCGCATGCAAGCATCCATAAGGGAATTGCAACACCCGAGGCAAACGTGGAGGTATCCTGGCCAACCTAACCTAACCTAACCTAACCTAACCTAACCTAACCTAACCTAACCTAACCTAACCTAACCTAACCTAACCTAACCACTTCAGCTTGCTAATTCTACTTGTTAGTCTTTAGTTCTCCTGCGGATCTCCTCGTTCCGGATGTTATCTCGTAGGGAAACACCGAGCATAGCTCTCCATAGCTCGTAGCGTGATTAGAACTTAGCTCAAGGAATGTTATAGAGAAAAACTTGGTAACAGTATGTATTACAAAAACTTTATTTTCAATGGCATTAACAACTACATTAGATAATACTACCATCAGCCCACATGTTTCCACAGCTGGGAGCAGCACCTCATGTCACAGAGAGAGAACCTACCACGCTGAACAACTGCGGGTTGGTGGATTGAGAGGAACATACTTGACCTTTAACTATTCAAACAACAATTAGGTGGTAGGTACACTACCAAAATTAATAAGAACAGAATGTTCAAAGGCTCAGGAGCACGAAACAATTGGCAGCTCTGCTGGACACAGTACGCCATAATGCTGCAGCTGGGTTAGCATGGACGGTAGCCAAAATTGTCTTTCCCCGTTTTACGTCACCTTCTTCATACTTGCTTGGAGTAAAACAGGGGAAAGACAGTTTTGTCTACCGGCCGTGCTAAGTCTACTAGGGTACCTATTGAACACCTATCCTATACCATGTCTGCACATACCTACAATTCTTTATAATTGTGACTTATTTATCAACATCATCCTCTTTGCCTTTTCCCATTTGCTATTGGGGTCGGCTCCCAATCTTACCTGTAGCGGCGGGCTACCAGAATTACACGAACGACTGCCATCTGACCTCGCGACCCATAAAGAACCAGTAACAGGGATGGTTAGATCAGGCGTCAGATTCTATCAGGCGTCTGACTACCCGTAACGATTGCCATAGATGTTCTTATGACAGCCGGGACCGACGGCTTAACGTGCTCTCCGAGGCACGGATGTAAGGACTTATTTCTTATATTTATGATTTTTATAGCAGTATCGCGTGCTTAGCGTAATCTACAAGCACAGACCTATAAACAATATTGACAATGAAACTAGGTACCTACCTACCTACAGCTACATGGTAGTTCCTGTCGTCAATCATTGAGATGCAACCATTGCAGTAACTTATAACATTTCATTGAGTCTATTGAACATGAATCCGCAGGTCGAAGCCCGCCCGCTCACTCCTCGACCAGTGATCTATCAACAATTTGTTAATTTAAATTATACAATTTACTAAGTGACCATTTTGTGATTGAATGAGAGTACGTCGTTCTTACAATAGGAGCCTTTTATTCCCTGGATTCATACAGTTATCGAAGGTTATTTAGAAATCCACCTTGCAACAATTTTTGTAGCACTTTAAATAACTGCGCAGTGCAGATTGCTTCATATATTTTCAGCATTTGACCAATTTTTCCTTATATAACTCATAATGTATCCATCCCACATACAATCCTGCATCGGTCCGAGGATGCAGCCTTTAGAAGTAGCTGCCCGCTACAGAAGAGAACAGAAGGAGCAGGGCTCGCAGCAGCAGCGCGGCGGCCACACACATCACGGAGTAGTGCAACAAGCGTAACCTGCGAACATAATGCTATGTTACACACGTCAGATCACAGACTGCGGGATTCATGCGTTCATTTCTTCCACTAACTTGCTACATCTGGAATAAAGATCGTTGTTTTTTTAATGGTAAATTAAAAATCTGCCACCCATTCCGAGCGGCAGATTTATAACAGTTGCAGTGTCACTCGGAACTGCGCACGTCATCCTGAGGCATCAGTCTAGGAATCAGATTACTAGATTGTGAAATCAGATTATAAAGTCACATTTGCCCAGTAATGTCACTAGCTACAATGCCCTTCAAACCAGAACACAGTAGTGCTTGCACACTACTGCTTGGCGGCAGAATACCTAGCAAAGCGATGGTACCTATACCTTGAAAAACTTTGCAGAAAAGTCCTACTACCTAGTAAATGCTCTCCTGAGGTTTCCGCATATGGACATCTTACCACCAGGTGGTCCCCTGGGCCCTGCTTGTTTGTCACTCATTTCATAAAAAAGAGGTTCAAAGACTAATCTACTCAGAGGGTTACTCGATTCACAGTCAAACAATCTCAAGTAGGTACATACTAATTGAGTTACGAAACTATGTTTTAATTTTATTTTAGGACTATCATCTATCATCATCAAGAGCGTGACTCAGAGCGCCTGCTTGCATCTCGCATCCAACTCTATTCATAATAAATTCAGTGTGTCCGGTGCGAACGGGAGTCTCTATAATAAATCAATACTTAGATTAATATAATACAATATATTGATCACTACCTTTTACTAAACTGCTAAAGAATACTGCAGTATTTGAGTAAGACCTCAGGAATCGCGACGTTTTGACGCAAGTGGAACAAGGCTTCTCGCTTATTAATTTATAATGAACATAATCACAGAGCAGGCATACTGACCGCGCCATGTGCCGCTTGGCTTCAGGTATGTCTTCATCCTTCTCGTGCAGCAGGTGTCTCCGGGCGCCGACCATCATGTTGCGGAAGTGCTCGTCCCAACTGGACACAGGCGATCGATCAAATTGGGAATTACAGCTGACACATCTAACGTACGGTACGTGCCATGCATGTACTAAAATCTGGAGGACTAGCCTTTCCCTCAGTCTCGGATGTTGTCGTAAGAAAACAGCGGTTGTTTCAAGTCACAGAAAGCTGTTCCGTTACCGTCTACCCTTTATGATTGCATTAATCATGGGTTAGGTCACAAACTACCACGTGAAGTGGTGTGGTTACAGCAGAGTTCACCTAGGAACTATCGCTTACCGCCATGTTAATCGCTATTGTCAAATGATGGCCATAAATCTTGGTAGTACACTCAGGTGTTGTTTTGATTATGGCCGCAATCATGTTGGTGTGGTTTAGGAAGAGGACAATTTTGGAAATGGATAAGTTCAGAGGTGGGTGAAACCGACCGGAGGGGTTGCAACGTTAGTGAGAGCCACTTCACTGGTCAACATAGTGTCCCTGCCACATTACCAGCCAGGCTGCACCCGCAGCGTGTAGAGCGCCGCGTCGGCCAGCGCGAGGCGCGCGCGCAGCTGGGCGGCGCGCGTGTCCTGGAACTGCCAGGAGCGCAGCGCGAACCATCCGAGCGCCGCGTGCAGCGCGCGCAGCTGCCACCGGAGCCGAGACGGACTCACGCTGGAACGGTGCCGGAGTTGCTCGTATACAACGCACGTCGACATTACAGCTTTGAACAGTACTTACGAGATATTTAATTGAAAGAAAGAAAGAGTATTTATTTATTTGCAACAGAAAAAATAATAACAATGTAAATGTTGTACAACAGGTCCAACAGAATGATGATTTTAATATTCCGTTACAAATCGACCCCAACTCAGCATGGAGCTAGTTGTTAACGACCGCAGGGTCTTCTGTTGGGACCACTCCACTCAGTGAAGTCACGATTGGAATCATTTCTAAGTTCCCGTAGACATGGTGTAGTCATCATCATCATCAGCCCGAACACGTCTGCTGAACATAGGCCTCCCCCATAGAGCACCACTTAGATCGGCTACTAGCCTCCTGCGTCCATCGAGTCCCCGTGATTCTGACCAGCACCCCTATCGCGTAATCGTTCTGGACATGGACTTCGCCTGTCATCCTGCACGCGCCAATTTAAAAGTCCGTGAGTGCGAGCAAGAGAGCAGACGATCACCATCTCCGCCAGACTTACGCGATAAAGTTCTAGGTCATTGGTCCACTTAGTGGGGGGCCAATGCAGGCAACCAATGAGCGTGCAGTATTTCATATTATTATTGAATATGTTAAGTTGACACGAGTTTAACAAACGTACAAGAAGCCACAGGTTGCACACTAGTACAGAGTAGCGCAGCACTCACGTGTCCTTGACCCCGCGCACCGTGTTCACCACCTCCAGCAGGTAGAGCGGCGCCGTCTGCAGCACCAGCTCCAACACCAGGTACACTAGTCTGTACAACAACACGCACTTCCTCATCATCTGGTTGGGGTGATTCTTGCTTGACAGTGATCCCATCACCATGGTCAACTTACACCAACACAAATGCTGTAATGGCTCCCAAATCTATTTGAGAGGTGAGAATTAAATGACAATGTGAGATTCCAGAGACTCTCACTGGCTGTGGCTATCAGCTCTGTAAAGTAGTTGCATAAAGGAATTTGAGATCTTTTCTCACGGTGGCATAAGAAAAGCATGTCCCGGTTTTATATATAAGTACATTATTGTAGTCCGCAACTCCTGTAGGTGCAGTAAGAGCCGGCTAAGGGAATGAAATGACCCTCTCAGGGTACGGGCACCGTTAAAATGTACGATCACCGAGCCGCCTGCCAAGCGTGGTGATTATCCACTTTAAATAAAGGTAAACCTGTAGAGTGTAGAGCAATCTGACCTGTTCCCGGTAGTGAGCACGCAGGGGTACCAGAGCGGGCGGCCGAGGGGGAGCTCCCTCGCGTGCGCGCGCACCGCGTCCCGGAAGGTGCCCCACGTGGGGGCCGCGGCCCCCGAGCACCACGTGTACACGCGCGCCGGACCACATCTGGGGGCACTACATCAATCATCAAGTATCAAGCTTGTATATAACACTGTAAAATGCATTGCGAACAACGCTTTAAAGACACGCCAATGGGTCAAAGAAGAGTGGTGGGCGATAGCAGTCAGAGGGATAAATGTTGAAGTGAAACGCTTTGTGCGGATTGGAAGGACGTGCACCATATATACGGATGTCGTGTTTCAGTGCTACGTGTTGTGCCGTGGTGGTAAAAAGGACAGTGTTGTGATTCCAGCCCACACTCTCGGAAGGGCCCCCACCCTTCCGAGAGTGAAGGTTCTCGAGTGTTGACCACGAACCAGAAGACACAGCATAAGCTGACCCCCCACTAGGTGGACTGACGTCCTGGTTAAAACTTCGGGGAGCTGATGGATGCAGGAGGCGAGCAGCTGCTCCGTAGGGGAAGGTCTGACGTGTTCAGGGTGTTGATGATGAGTGTGCGTAGTGCAGCTTGTGTACATGGTACCTACCTGTGCGGGCGCACGTCCCAGCCGACACACAGCACGCCGTCCGCGCAGACGTCGACCGGCAGCAGGTCGGCGCGGGCGAGTCCACTCGCGCGGAACACCCGCAGCACCCCGCGGCCGCACGCCGCCGCCGCGCCCAGTGGACCCGCCCAGCTGTCGCACCACCCCGGGGAGGGGAACGCGGCGCTCGACACCACTGCGAGCGGGGAATAGGTAGTACTCACACTCATGTTGTACACCCTCTCAAGCATCTACAACTCTTATCATGTACTGCGGTTACTCTGGCGACTGTACCTACACGTTACTTTTATCTGTGTTTAGTTAGTCTAATGCCCATCTGTACTAAAGTTTGACAGCACCTAAGTTCACACTTGCTGCACTATGGCATTGCATATAGTCTATGCAATGCATTTGGGTACGTCCTAGAGATAACTGAATACTAACTAAACAAATGAAGCCAAAACTAACCGATTATCTCTTTTTCCTGAGAATCACCAAAACCAGCCAAAAAATTTTCCTTTCCATCATCATCATTAACTGTCTGCTGATGTCCACTGCTGAACATAGGCCTATAGAGCGCCACTTTGAGCGGTTGAATCCATCGGCTCCCTATGGTTTTAATGGTTTCCCTTTCCATGAACAACTAACCTGTAAGGGATACTGCCATGAACCATAACATAGTACGTTAGATTAGATTGTAGAGTATTAACGTACCGATGGTAGGTCGGAAGATGGCGACGGCGTAGTGTCGCGGCGCGTGCTCCGCCATCACGCTCTCCGCGACCGCCTTCGTCAGTGTGTACGTGTTCGGCTTCCCACCGAGCAACCTGCGCGACACGACGCAACACAACGTTGTTCGCTATGTGACAAGTGGGCAACTGTTGGCACAGGAGACGGCAACATGTGCTACAGGAGGACTAGCATGAGTTATAAAACATCTTATGCTCTTGTATCTAAAGAAAACGTTAGACCAATGAAAGCGCAAGAAAAAACTATGACGTGATCTGCGTAATCATTCATTAGTCATACACTTTCTCGAAAAAAAGAGGTATGTCTTCATGCTAGCCCTGCTGGCACTGCTGGACTAGCTCGAGATGGCATGACGGTTGACATTGACAACTGTAGTAATGTGAGGCTTATAAGGAGAAAGGAAGATGATATGAAAGAAGAACGTTGTCAGGGGCATTTGGAAAAAGTGTGTGTGGGGGTATGTGTGTGCACAGTACAGTGACCTGGGTGTGATGTCCCGCAGTATGGTGGGTGGTAGCGTGGCGCAAGCTTGTAGCTGTGCGCCGGAAACTTGTTGCGTGTACACGCGTTCCTCGACGAGCGAATGTTCCGCCTCGCAGTACGCCGTCGATACGTGCAGCAACACCTGAAGGTCACACATCACATACGTCACTTCACTAGTCACAGGCTGATCGTGATACTACACACAGTATCAAACTAGTCAATGACTACAATAAGGACGTACTACGTGACTACGCAAGATCGTCTACTCTGTTTCTGTTACGTTACGAACGCGAACCGAATGATACATGTAGCTAGCCCTGCCCCACTCGTCCGCGTCACATTCGTGTAAGAAATATATGTTTTCATGTCAATCGATACGTTAGTGACACACACATGGAGTCACACTCATATAAAATAAAGAAACGTAATGAAATAGATAGGTAATTTATGCATTATGTTACCTACATATAAAAATTACTTTGTTTCTCTCCCTTGAATCACTAATTTCAAAAGAACTTGACCATAACAAACGTGACAATAATAAAGTGGTAGATAGTTACCTCAAGGTTCGGTAGAGAGTCTGCGAGCGCGAGCGCGGCGAACGCGGAGCCCACGTTGTCTGGCACGGCGCGCTCCAGCGGGGAGTTGAACCGAATGTTCGCCGCGCAGTGTAACATCACCGACACCTAAAAGATCGTAATACTTATTGTTTTTTTTGGTCTGTATGTCTGTCTGTAACTCTGTATCTTGGCTGAGCATAACGCCGAAACTACTGAATGGAATCAAATTAAACTTGGCATGATTTGAGTTCAGGTGGACTATAGGATACTTTTAATCCCGAAATTCAGCACGGTTCCTTCGGAAAAGGGGGTGAAAGTCAAAACATCAACACGTGGTCTGATTTAATTCATTATTTGTTTGTTAGAAAGGAGGTACTTTAAATAGTGTCACGTAAATATTTCAACGTCGTTGGTTTTGTGGTTCATAAATTACAGACATTCAACCTTCAATATTAGGTCCAAAGCCTCTCCTATCCTGTACTATGGGAAAGAGAGAAGGGAGGGGGAAAAGATGAGGGAAAGGATGAATAGATGAAGGTGAAAGGAGGCAGGTGCTAGTGCACCTTTAGCCGTTTCATGCATTCATCCTTTTCTCTTGTTCGCTCTTCCTTCTCTCTTCCGAGAACTCTCTTTGACTTGAGATTGAGTTAAGGCGTAAAACTAATTAACCCGTGCGAAGCCGGGGCGGGTCAGGTAGTAATCATATATAGTGGTAGGGTACCTCACAGAGCTGTGCGACCGTCTCGTCATCGATCCCAAGCCGCGGGCGCGTGCAGTCGCCCTGCACCGCGCGCAGCTTGTCCAGCTGGCGGCGGCTCACGCTCGCGAACACCTGCACCCACACAACACTATCAGCCTCCTTGTGTCCACTGCTGGAGCACCGAGCACGGGCCCTCTCTCACAGGGGAAAACAGAGAGGGAGAGTAGGGCGTAGTTATCCACCAGGTTGGACAATTGGCCGAGTTGGTGGATAACACACACCATCAGCCTTTATGCGTCCACTGCTGAGCATAGGCCTCCGACGTCGGGGGGAGAGGGTACCATAATCACCCCTCAAAACTGGTTCTTATGACACCCGCGGGAAGTGATGGGGTTGTTTATTCATATGTTGCCCAGTACGTTCCCACAGCTGGGACATGGGCCTTCTCTCACAGGGAGAGTGTAGCCCATCATCCAGCACGCTGGACAAGTGCGGTGTTGGATGACACATGTTCTCGAATGTTGTGATTCTTGACATGTCGGTTCGAGCATGTTTTTGGTAACCGTTGTAAAAGCGAGTGCAGATCCCACACGTAACCTGAAAAGTCATTGATGGAGGGCGCAGCGTCTGTTAGAACGTCGCCCGGGTTACCATTTGCCACACTCGTTCTAACACATATTTAGTAGGTACCTACTTCATGAAATAACTACAAACAATAATAAGACATTAGCAGTATCATTTGTATGATTTACAGAAGTTCACCTTCAGATGTAAGGTATCAACCTTACTTACATGTGAAGGTGAACCGCTAGCAATTTGGCTTGCTTCCGATAACTTCAAACCCAAATAATTTATTGCAAATTGGTCATTGTTACTTACTCTGCACTTTAGACTTTCTGCTTTTCAGTCAATTTGCCCTCGTCGTCTTTTCGCTTTGTAGGTCTGATCATAAAGGTTTTTTGGCATTTATACATAGGTGTATTAAAATTTGAATAGCCATTCGGGAACAGACGCCGAATAGTTATGATAAAGAGACTTCCCTCCCCCGGTCCTATACCTCCGATGCCTTCAGCTGCTGCAGCCTGTCCTGCACGGAGAGCGGAGGCCGCGGGCGCACCACCACCACCACGCCGGCCACCTCCGGACACGTCGCCAGCAGCCGACCGATCACCACCTGGCGACAACATGCGTGCTGCACTACCCACACCAGTGTGGTCACCATCCTTACACAACGTACATCACATCATCAGCTGGAAGACGTCCACTAGTGGACATACTAGCCCTCCCCCATAGAACGACACTGGATGCTTATCATAGAGGGAGTTTGCCTTATCAAACTAGTTTGCGTGAGAACTTTTAATTGGCTTATTGTTTTATAATTGAATATCTATATTATTATATCAGCGGTTGGTCTTCCAAAATGAAATAAATAAATACTGACCAGGCGGCTTGATGATCGCAATACATTATAATGTGCCGAGGAGAATGCTGCCGACGATTCCTTGGATATTCCCTTAGCCGGCTCTTACGGCACCCTCGTTGCTTCTAACTAAGTGTTTATCGTTTTGAGAGCCTTGTGTATTTCATTTCATTTCATTTATTCCAAAACAACAATTTGCATGCAACATTTGCAACATGCATTAAAATATATAAGCAAGGAGCGGTGAGAATTTCTAATTTTTTTAAATGTATTTTACATGTTTCTTTCGAGGAATACCTACCATTGTTCTAATTGCTCTTTTTTGCGTAATAAAAGCACCTTCTATATTATAATTATAACTGTTTCCCCAGAACATTTTTTTTTTTTTTTTTATGTTGTCGAATGACGTGACGAGCTAATCGTTCGCCTGGAGTTAAGCGACACGGCCGCCCATAACAGATTGCAGTGTCACTCGGAACTCTAAATTAAAGTTTCGCGTGACACTGCGCACTGCGCACGTCATCCTGAGACATCGCACAGTCTAAAAAATTTTCTAGACTATGAGATCAGTTCGTAAAGTCTCATTTGCCCAGTAATTTCACTAGCTACAGTGCCCTTCAAACCGTACAGACCAAACCGTTCACAGTAGTGCTTGCACACTACTGCTTGGCGGCGGAATAACTGACAGAGCGGTGGTACCTACCTAGACGAACTTTGCAGAAAAGTCCTACCACCTAGTCAAAACATAATGCTGTAGCAGAGATTAGATTCAACTAGAGCAAAATAAACCTGCTTTAGTTGTGCTAAAGTAAAGTATTAAGTCATTTGTGAAAATTATAAATAATAATGGCCCTAATATTGATCGTTGTGGAACACCTACTTTCAACTTTATCATCTTTGATCTATGAATAATTTCCACTTCATCTTTAATAGTTTTAGGGTCAATTCACATAGAGCGGCAAAATGCTCGCGCATGCTCGAGCATGTTCTTGGTTCAATTCAGACAGAGCGGCAAAATACTCGCGCATGCTCGAGCATGCTCGAGCAGCCGCGCGCATGCTCAAGCATGCTCGAGCAGCCTCGCGCAACATCGCCGCCGCCGCCGCCGCCGATGTTGCTAACCATACGATTTAAATCGTATTTATACGACCTTTATGGGCCTGATTAGCCTGATACGAAGTACGATCGTGTATTCGAAATCGTATGTATGCAAAACATACGATCTCTTCAAATCTTGTAATCTTCGTAACAAAATATTTTTTTTTTAATAAATTACGTTCATTATGTCAAAAAGTCAATAACAACAGACTTGAAGGAACCATAAACTTCGTTTTGTTGGGTAGGTATTTTATGAACGCAACCAATAATTTTGTTAAACTTTGTCCCACTTGCACCTTATAGGCACGCAGCGTACCTCGTCGCTGGTACGGGAACTTGTCGTCTAACCTGCTAGACGAACATGTAACTTAATTGCAACCGATAGAAACACAAAATGGTATGGATTTGACAGTTTCGATATGCACTTTATGTGCATAGTTAGTATGGAAATTGTCAAATTAGGAATAATGTTTCTCCAGTTGCATTGCAATCAAAGTTCCATGACCACCGCGCTGTTCTTACCACCTTATTTATTTTATTATTTTACGTAATTGCTATTCAAAGTACACACTACGTAGTACGTATATTACAATTTCATTTTATTTTATTAATAGTCGTTGATTCGGAGTTTTACAATTTAAAAACGTACTGTTTTTTTTTGCTTCGTGTGGATTTCCCTATGCAATTTGTCGTGATTCTGGTAACCAAAGTTCCAGAAAATCACTCATTGTATATAAAATACTATAAGTGCCTTTGTCCGTCATAAAATAAATACAAATATAAATTAAGAATTGCCTAATATTTGATATTGTGTGCCCTAAAATATTAATTATTATTCGTAGTTATTATAAATTACGGTACTTATTTAAATAATTTCCCAATGTTTCATTAAGATTTCTATGCATCCTTTTTTTCGGGTATTCATATCAAATTACGATCTTTTCAACTGAAAAGTACGATTCCCTAGAAAATAAAGTTGGCAACACTACCGCCGCGGCACGCGAGCATGCTCGAGCAGCCGCGCGACTGCTCGCGCTGCCGCGGCGACGATGTTCGAACACGCGCTCCTGTCTTGTAGGTAAGATTTTAATGTTGCATACTGTTTTCAGCTTTGTCTAAATGGAATAAGGTTTATATTCCAATAGCACTTAAAAACTGCTCGAGCATTTTGCAGCTCTATGTGAATTGACCCTTAATTTCAACGAGCTATTTTCTACCACATAAATATGAAACAAACGGTTGAAGTGCTGAATTCCTAATACCATAGTGATCTTTTCTCTAGTAACATTTTGTGATTGATTGTATCAAAAACTGAACTTAGATCTAAGAAGATTCCACCTACTTTATGTTTAACATTTAAGTTTCCTACTACATCTCCAATTAGATTATTTATCGCAGATGCGAGGGTTCCTACACATTTTTGATATCCGAATTGTTTACCACTAAGAATTTTATTAACACGCAAATGTCTAATTAGTCTTGTCTTCATTAGCTTCATTAAAAATTGGTCTATAGTACTTAATGTCAGTTTTCCCCCCTTTTTATAAATCGGAAGAATCCTGGCTGCCTTCAGTTGATCAGGAAAGGTATTCTGCTCAATGCATTTATTAAAATAATAAACCAAAGGAACCGCTAACAAGTCAATGTGCTCTTTGATTACTTTAATGGATATTTCGTTTATTTCAAAGGATTTCTTATTAGCCATTTTAACTAATATTTAACTATAGGTCGGTAAGAAGTACCAGAGGGACGATAGTCACTGACCTTGCCCAAGAACCCCGTTCCACCAGTGACCAGCACGCTGCGACCCGCGTAGAACCGCGGCACCTGCGCCTCCTCGCAGCTGCTGGCTGGCTGTCCACTGGCTGTAGGACGCGCTGGCTGGCTGGCTGGACCCAAGCCGGCTGCGTCACTGGACTCGAGGCTGGGGCTGACTTCTGTCGCCATCTTGTACAACCTATAGAGAACACGCTACTTCTTGTATTATACAATTTCTAATTCATCCAGGAACCGGAAGACGCGGCATTAGGCCCCCTACACACAGGTTAACCAATGGTTAACCTTGACTACAGATCAAAAAACACACCCTAAGTGGACCGACCCGACGATCTGCCGCAGAGAGCTGATGGATGCAGGAGGCGAGCAGCCGCTCAAATAATTGAGTTCCATGTGGGAGACCTCTGTTCAGCATTGGGCGTCTTCAGGCTGATGATGATGATCCAATTCATATCGATAATCCTAGTTTGGGTACCAAGGTGTAACTAATTGTGGACTAGCAGCACTCTTTGAAAATTATTACAAGCGTCAGTCACAGTCTGGGTCAGTCACAGTCCAGTCTAAGTCATGCCCCAGTAATGTGGTGGCAACCTTAGAAGTGTCTATGGAGTTTTGGAAGCAACACGAAAAATCACGTTTCACTACATTATACCACTTGCCTACATTTATGCTCGTAATTCATCACTTAATGCGTAAAACGCCACCAATTTTAAACATTAAAACTGCAAAAAGCACAAGTTTCGAAAAATAATATAATGCAATGACGTGAACTTTTCCGCGTTACCGCCAAAACCCCCTAAACGATGTTTGTAAATATTTAAATAAATCATTCATTAATTCATTCATATAAGTATGGTATTAGTCTGGTCACGGCGCGGCGCTCGGTCGAACAGTTCTGATAAGCACTGGAAGCACGCTGAGGTCGCCAGCGCTGCTCCTCGAGGGGTCAAGTCCAAACTGCTCGCTGCATACTGAACCACTACCAACATTAACTAGCTACCTACGTACTTATATAATTATTATAATCGCTTAACAAAAACGTGATAGATATACAAATAACTCAATTATTATAAGTATATATTATTATTTACTAGCTGCCCGCCCCTGCTTCGAACGGGTTAATTAGTTATACGCCTTATCTCAGTCTAAAGGAAGAGGGAAAAAGATAAGGGAAAAGGATGAATACATGAACCTTCATCTATTCATCCTTTTCCCTTATTTTTCCCCCTAGCTTCTCTCTTTCCCATAGCACAAGATAGGAATGGCTTTCCCAGGTAGCAAAATGTCGTCATTGACGAAAAAAAGACGTAATTTTAAGGTCATTTTAGGGTCGGTACGGAATTCGGCGTATGTGTACGTCATAATGCCGTCATTTTAAGGTCTTTTAAGGACGTGCGGAACTTGTCGCAAGTGTACGTCGCAATGTCGTCATTTTAAGGTCATTTAAGTTTATTGTTAAACATGCCATCTAGTTTCAAATGATGGAACTATCCACAAAACAACTAGGTGGCGCCAGCATGCAAATTAGCACACGCAAACGTTTCACGCACGCATTAGCAAGCAACAAATATACATAATGTAAGATGCAAGAAGAAGTTTCATTTCAATAGCAATTTTAGTTAAGTATCGACTCATTGCTGTAGTCTTCTCAATGCCAATACCACCAGGCAGGCCGAGGCCTGCAGGAACTTTACGTTCTCTGTAAACGAAAGTAAATCCATACTAACTCGATATCAATAGGTTTACTTACGACTACAAAGTAACATTCCTTCCTGTCCGGCCTAATTGCCTATTGTAACCCCCCCCTCTCCCCTAAAATGGGATCCTCTCGTTTTTTTTGGAATGTCATATTAACAATAATATGAAATTATCATCATTCAATATTCGTTTTAGGAACGTCAAAAATACGACATACGAAGACGTCATCATACAACCCCCTATGGGATGAACGGGTACAAAATATTGATATGATAAACTTACATTTCGTACTGTAGGCATAGCTTTGAAACTTGACACATACAAACAAGTATAAAATAAATGAAATGGTACTTTATAGATTTTTGAGGTGGAACGTTACACTAGCGGGGGAAATTCAAATTTTGTTGCGATCTTTTGCCAATAATAGCTTAATTACTTAAATTATTCTATTGCCATTTGTCGCTATTTTCTTATGACGCTTTTTACACGACTCCTAAAATAGGAGGCTTAAGTTAATTTTAACCTGACAAAATAAAACGGTTTCTGAGGGATAGTCCAAGCGGGCGAAGCCGCGCGGGTACAAGCTAGTCTTTAATGTACAGAATTTACCCTGTTACAGTTTTATTATAAGTATGTATAGATAGAAGTGATGCAGGACACGTGGGTAATGAAAATATACTGAATTGAAAACCTTGTTTGATATCAGTTGAGAACATACAAAAAAGGCAAAATAAATACAGTGTTGGTTCTTTTATGTATCCCCACTACAAGGCCAAAACCACATAGATTATAAACTCAAAAGAAATAACTTGACTCCTCAGAACTGCTCAATGTTCTGTGTAGGCTTTTTGTCCCTGATAACTACACCAGGGTGAGGTCATGTCGAAGGCACAGGCTGTTTTCTGTTCCTAGTTCCCGTACAGTGGCTAGAGCCGAAACCCCTTTATGCCGTTGTATATGCGGTCTCAATGCATTCTTGAGCGCCAATCCTGAATGTGACATCTTCTGTGATAAATAGCAGGGTATTTTTAAATTATTCTTATCATTCTGTAAAAGTTTATAACTTGTACTTAATATTTTTTTTTCTATAGGTAGCAAACAAGCATACGGCCCTCCATTTTTCTGTTATGATGACTTTTTATTTATTTTTATATATATATTATACACAATTGACTATTTTCTATTTAATTCTTTTTTAATGTATTATTGATTGATTGCTTATTTATTAATTCGTTAGACTAATAATATAATTTCATTTTGACTATTACATTTTTTTTTAAATGTTTTTATCATGTATGCTTGACTGAAATGAATTTAATAATAGGTAAGTGTAATTAGCATAATATTACCGTTCTTCTTATTCTTATTCTATTTGGGGGCGGTGAGGCCTGCACTGACGTCCCGCATTTACCCAAGCCAGCCCAGCTCCTTTATGTATCGGAGCACGGCTTTGGGCCGCTGGCACAACTGTTCCAGTGATTACCGTTCTTATTATAATACATAAATACAATACAAATACAAATAAAATATAGTTTGATAAACAAAGCCAGTTCAGAGACCTTCAATAAAAGACGACTAATATTCTCAATTAGAAAATGTTTCATGAAAAAAAGCCTTTCTAATACTTAGTTTTCCGAAAGCCAGGGAGCTGCAAGCACGTGCCCTGCAACCCCTCCTCCCTGGGGCTGTGTGAACCACCAACTTGTACTGTTAACATAATTATTATGTGGGTAAGGTAGGTAGGTACTTACTGCGATGTGTTTGCTCACCCGGGTACACGTGCAGACGACTAACAACCGGGAACACCGCTTGTGAGCGTGTTACAACTGTGGTGACACCTCATCTACCGATGGTTATATACGTGCATCTCGCACGCAGCCGTGGACCATGTACGAGCGCGTACAACGCGGCGTCATACGACCCGCCTTATTCGATTCCTACAACTACAACACTATTCTCCGAAGGCACCCGCCTTCGGAGAATAGTGTTGTAGTTGTACCCGTATTCATTGACGCTACCTAGATATACTAAATAAAAGTATCTGCTTATATTTACTTCACCATCATCATCAGCCTGAATATGTTAACTGCTGAACATAGTGCCTCCTGCATCCATCAGCTCCCCGAGGTTCTGACCAGATCATCCACCTAGTGGGGGGCCTACGCTGCGTCTGCTGGTTCGTGGTCGCCACTCGAGAACCATTCACCCCATCGGTTGTCAGTCCTGCGAGCGATGTGGCCTGTTTTTTTGATACTTAAACTTACTACATGAAAATTATCTTCTTCTACCTTTATAAAAGACTTTGTCCTGACTGACTGACAGACAAGATACAGCCAAACCGCTAAACTTAGAGACTTCGAAATTTGAAAGGTGGCTTCCTTTTATGACGTAAGCGCGCGCTAAGAACTTTGAAAATTCAACCCCACGGGTATAAAAAGGGGAAAACGTTTGCATGAAAATCTTTCGTAACATATCGTTTTGAAATATGACATACTAGCTGCGCTCCGCGGTTTCACCCGAAGCAAAAAAGAGCCTACGTGTTAATTCAGTATATAAGCTATATCTATCATTTGAACAAAAAAATCAGAAACATGATATTTCCATAAATTTAAAATAAGGAATGACAGCTACGCTATAAAAAAATGTCACTATACTGTGTTCCATAATCTTAGATTTTTTATGTAAACAAAGGGGATAACAGTGCAAAAAATATATTTTATAATAGTAGTTTACCATATTTAACCAAAACAGCGTTCAATTATTTTTTTCTGGTCGTAATCTGAGCAACTATAAAATTATAATCGTTTTGTACTATCTATTTTAACGTAACATCTGTTCTATAGAATGTTATGATAAATTTATTTTTTTTATTTATTTATTGTGATAAAAACGACAAAATCAATTACAATTACCACAAAACATTTCATACAGAATAAACATGTCAAAGTATTAAATAATAAAAAATAGGAAACATAAAGGAAACATTATTGATAGAAAATATTTTATTATACTGGTAAGACTGTAGAGGTTCTAAACATTTTTCAAGAGAACATTTCTGCCGCCACCATTTCCTTTCATTCGTTTTTGTTTTCTCTCACGCAAATGTTCTTCTCCCTGCGTTTGTGCAATTTTATTGTATTTTTTTTTGTAAACTGGTTGGTTATTGTTATTAGTGTTTAATTTGTTTTTGTTCCGTTTTTTTGTTAATTTTGATCAATTTCTTTCCGAAAGTGCGCAAAATAGAGCCTCAGCCGGGTCCCTCGACCTCAAGGAACTTATGTAAGAACAAAAAATCTGTCACCAGTCAAAAAGCGGCCGCGGAAATCTTTGAGTGAAACGTTCAAAACTCGTGGTAATGAACGTTACAAAGAGAGACATACAAGAAGTAGCCTGAGGCCGAATATTGGTCACTAACAGACCATGCAAACAAAACAGCTTAATCAAAATAAAAACAAAAATATTTTACACCACGGAAAAATGTTTTGTACAACTGGCATGTCACTTTGACAGTGACTTTTCGTGACATTTCTTTGTTTACATAAAATATCTAAGATTATGGAACACAGTATAGGTGGTAGGACTTGTCTGCAAAGTTCGTCTAGGTAGGTACCACCGCTTTGCCAGATATTCTGCCGCCAAGCAGTAGTGTGCAAGCACTACTGTGTTCCGGTTTGAAGGGCGTTGTAGCTAGTGACATTACTGGGCCAATGAGAGTTTACGAACCGAAAACTTTTTTAGACTGTGTGATGTCTCAGGATGACGTGCGCAATGTGCGGTGCTACGCGAAACTTTAATTTAGAGTTCCGAGTGACACTGCAATCTGTTATGGGCGGCCGTGTCGCTTAACTCCAGGCGAACGACTAGCTCGTCACGTCGTTCATTTACATAAAAAAAAACTTTTTAATTATTTATAAATAATTGAGTATTGAGTACCTATTTAACTAAAATTGCTATTGAAATGAAACTTGTTCTTGCATCTTACATTATGTATTATATTTGTTGCTTGTTATACAAATACAAACTTCAAATATTGCACTAATCACTAATCAAAGTGTAAATCGGCCTATTATGTCTTGACGCTGCTGCTGCTCAACCACAGATCAGTAATATGTAGCTTGCTCAACGAGAAATGAACTGCTTTTTCGACATTTTCGTATTGCTTGGACTCCCCCCCAGCAAACTCAATATTCCTCAAGCGGAACCATCCATGATTGGCTGATGGTACCAACACTACCAACCTACCAACCAATCATGGCCCTTCTGAGAGTTTGCCAACCTAAAAAGTCAAAAAACGTCTGTATTATTAAAAGTAAGAATCATTTAATTCACAACACTATAGAAGCCAATTGCATTAACTAACAACTATACATAATTATTTAACATCTAACAATAGCAATAACCAGTTTTGTTTTTAGTTGTCTAGCTAGCCCGGCAAAAACCCGTGTGCGTCGCGACAATCGAACAAGTAAATTAGTATGTCGCACTTTGTGGACATTTATTTGTTTAGTTGTCAAGAGAACTAAAGTCACCGATATAGCTTTGAGAATTAGCATGTTGTAGTGGCAGTGGGCGGGCCACATCACTCGTAGAACAGTTACTGACGACTGATGGGGAAGAAAGGTTCTCTCTCGAGTGGCGACCACGATTCGGAAGACGCAGTGTAGGCCGGCTCCCCACTAGGTGGACCGATGATCTGGTCAAAACCGCGGGGAGCCGATGGATGCAAGAGGCAAGCAGCCGCTAAAAGTGGTGCGCTCTGGGGACCGCCTATGTTCAGCAGTGGACGTCTCCAGGCTGTTGGTGATGATGATGATGATGATGATGATGATTAAAAATTAACAATAGCCAACCATTCCCGACCCCAGTTTTTTTCGTAAGATATTTCTAGACCACCTGTCTAGAGACGCCCGTCCGAGGACTCAATTTTACTCGATCTCAGATGATTTTAGCACCTCAGAGAGTGCTGGTGCCCATTCCCTGGATATTCCCTTAGCCGGCTCTTACGGCACCCACGGGGAGAGATGGGGTGGTCCTATTCGCCAACCGGGACAACACGGCTGAATATAACACCGGTTTACAAAACAAATTTTTTTTTTGCTCGTGGGTTTTACTTAGTATACCTATTCTGATTATATAAGCAAATATATATAAAATAGTGCGATTACAAATCGAAAATATTAGCTTTTTAAGAAGTTACAGGCAACCGAACATTGGCCTGTACGTACCGAGAGTGAAGTGGGGAGATGCAACAAGAAATGGGAAGCAACTGTCGATACTATAGTATACATTACTGCAGCGGCCGGCAACAAGGGCATTGATGGACGAACGTGTGAATGTGGGCACACACATACGTAAGTCCATCAATGCCTTGTTATGGCCAAGGCTTGTATAGTACTTTTCTCAAATAATGCGCGTAAATTAAAACTATCATTTATTCTCATCTATTTCCATCAATTCTTATCTATTATCTTATATTCTCACCAATTCTCATCATTTCTCATCTATTCTCATCAAGTCTCATCAATTCCCATCAACCCTCACCAATTTTCATCAATTCTCATCTATTCGCATTCATCAATCCTCATCATCAACTCTCATCAAATCTCATCTATTCTATTTGTAAGCCAGCTCGATAGATTTTTTTTTCAATATTAAATTACACGACAGATATGAGTTTTGTAAGTACACACATCAAAAAGTCTAAGCAACATGCATGATATAACAAATTTACCATTTATATTAATTAATTTCTAAGTATTTACTCACTCAAAGTGCGTAGGTAAGTAAACTTTTTTGTTATTGATGACATACTAGCTGGTTGTAAAAAAAAATCGATTATGTTTTGTTTTTTCATAAAATTCAAATGACTGCGAATTTGTTTGAATTTAAGTGCGTTTTAATTGACGTTTCACGTTTATTCTTCATTTTATAATTTTACCAACCATTTAAATAAAGTTAGCGACAAAACTGAATCGTTAGATATTCTTCACGTCATGGAGCGACGGCAGATGACGGCAGATGAAATGCAAAGAGCTGTAGGGATGTTGCAAGCGGGAAGTAATCAATCTCAGGTATCTCGACATTTTGGCATTCATAGAAGTGTTATTTGTCGTCTTTGGCAGCGCTACAATAATACAGGGGAACCCGCTGAACAGCACCCAGGCCGTAGAAGCAGTACAACCACTCGGCAAGACCGGTACATACAACTGACTGCAAGGCGCCAGCCGATGTTAACCGCTCGAGAGCTAAGTTTGAGGCTACAAAATTCAAGTGGTGTTGATGTAAGTCCCCAAACTGTGCGAAATCGACTGCATGAGTACGGCCTACGAGCTCGACGCCCAATCAGGTGCCCACTGATCACGGTCACGGGAATCGCGCTCGTCGAAATGAATGGTGTAGAGAACGCATAACACGGACCCAAGAACAATGGGATAAAATTACGTTTTCCGATGAGTCGCGATTCGGGTTTAGGCCTGATACAAGAAGGGTGCGAGTGTACCGTTGGCCCGGAAATACTGAAAGGCTCAGGTGCGTTCAGGAAGTTCATCCATACAGCGGCTCAACAGTTACGGTATGGGCGGGTATTATGAAGAACAGGCGAACTGAGCTCGTTTTTGTAAATGGAAACATGAACACTGAAAATTACGTTGAGGATATTCTCAGACCTTATGTCCATCCATTTGCACAAAGCTTTGGCTCCGATTTTACGTTAATGCATGACAATGCGCGTTCACATACAGCTCGGCGAACCAGTGAATACTAGGCAACGGAGAACATCTGGGTATTGCCCTGGCCTGCACAATCGCCAGACCTCAACCCCATCGAGCACGTATGGGACATGCTCCAGAGACGTGTTTTGAAGGACTTGGACGGAGTGACAACAACCCAACCGCTGAAGGATTTGCTACAATTCCATTGGGAGCGAATACCGCAAGATGACATAAACAGTCTCATTAAATCAATGAATAATCGTTGCCGACAAGTTCTGAATAGCAGAGGAGGCCATACTTTGTATTAAATTATCCTATTCTTTCACAATAAATTCATTTTCTTTAGAAATTTCATTTTGTAATAATTTTAAAAATAAAATACAACGTTATAATGTGAAGAACCATCCTAAAAAAAATAATTTGAAAGCCCTGTCAAGGCCTATTTTTCGATAGGGTTTTTCAGGTTTTTTTGCTGCTTTTTGGACAACTTCTGTCCACCAACTAGCCGTCTACAACACGGGATTCTAGAGGTACTATTTGTAGAGCTGGCGACAGCCTCTACTTATTTTCCATATTCTTATTTTATCACGGTCTACTGCTAATTTGTTATTTTTGTTTCCATGTCAACGCCGCCTGGCGTCGGCACGACGGGCCTCGACGTCGCTCCTGACGGACGTCAAATCTATACAGATCCTAAGTTTATTTATTTACTTACTTTGTAAACACAGCATCTTTTGGAAAAAATGAGTACCCAAAACAACGTGGTGTCGCTGGAAAACAGGATGGTCCCGACTGTCCCCAGGTACGTTTATTCAAGGGCCAAAAGGGCCTTAAAATTCATCAATCGAAATGCCACAGAGTGATCCAAATTCCTCTATCAGCCCCCGTTTCAGGTTCGGTAGTAGCCAGTAGCAGCCCTACGAGCGCTGCTACTCCTTCCAAACCGTTTTGGGAGGTTTTGAGCTCGTACAAAAGATTTATTCCGGTTCTAAAACGCATCCCGCGTGGTGCTCGCATTTCGGTTGCTCAATCATTATCATCATCCATTAGGAACGTTATATCTAAAAACATGAAACATGCCTGGGAGCATCTCCTAAAATCAAATCAAAATCAAATCAAAACGTTTATTCGCTAAAATACATGTATAGTAGATGTTACAGCAAGTTTTGTTCATGTATTTAGTCTGCAAGCAGACGTGCAAATTTTATTTAATAACTAATTACAATTTTTATTATTTATAATTTATAAGTAAACATTGGTACAAAATTCATTATAATCCTTAATACTATAAAAACAGTTGCATTGAAGCCAGTCAGTCAAACATTTCTTAAACTTGTTACCCTCTAATATCTTTATGTCATTTGGAATATTATTGTAAATGGTTATGCACATATTATATACGTTTCTCTTATACAAGTCTTTTCGAGCAGGAGGTTGATATAATAAGTTAGTAAATTTAGTCCTTTTTTGGCTGCTCATAACTTCACCATGCTTCTTAAAAAACTCAGGGTGTTCTTTCGTAAAAATACAAATTTCTCTAATGTACATACATGGTAAAGGGAGCACATTGCATCTTTTAAATAGAGGTCTACAGCTATCTAAAAACCAAGCCTTATTTATCACCCTAATACACCTCTTTTGTATCTTAAATACTCTGAGCATATCAACTGAGTTGCCCCACATTATCAAGCCGTAACTAAGCAGAGATGACACATGACCATGATATGCCATCAACGCGGCCTCCATGGACACAGTATGTTGTAACGGAACGTTACTCATTTAATATTAATTTCTATTTAAATAAACATAATTACACACAATTTAAACCTACTTAAAAATTAAAACTAATAAAAATATGTACAATCTAATCCTAACTTATTTTCTAATAAATGTATATTAAATAGCTACGACGTAATCCTAGATCCTAAGTGCGGCACCTGTTTCTTAGCGCTTACTAGATCAACGCGTCCTGATTACGTCCGACCGGTTCACAAGATCTCCGCGGGGTATGTACTGGGGAAGTGGTGGTCGAGCTGGGCCACGACCGCCGGCACCGCTGACAGTCGTCACTAGACTTGTTTGTGAGCAGAATCGTATCACTTTGCCAGTTCCGAGCGCCCTAGCCGACTGTGCAATTAAAATTGAAATTAATAATTATTTTCTATACGTATTTTATACAAATTTGATAGTGTCTTCTAAACACGTTATTATAGTTTTTAGTGTGTTCCCGATATAGGGTAAGTTTTAAATGGCACATAAAAATCCAACTGTATTGCTAATAACCGTTATTCTTTTTATTGTACTAATGATATTTTATCTTCCAGTATCCAAATTGTAGATTATTCACTTGCAAAATTGCTAAATCATGCTCATGTTTTCATACGTTAAATTTCATCATCTTTTCTTTTCTTGCCTACCTTATGTTTTCGATTTTTTTGCTAATATTTCGCTAAACGCTAAATTTATGCAATTTAAATTCATTTACTTTTCCTTAATTTCATTGCCTTATGCTTTTAAACAATAGCCTTGTGTTTAATTAATAATTTATTGTGAACTCCGTTCTGGTTGTACCACCACGGCAACACTACACTGCGCGTAAGTATTTCTTCCTGATCCTGTAGCCGTTGGTAGGGCCCCCCCAGAACGGAAGTTGATAAATTCCTACATTGACTAGAGGAATTTTATCGATTACAGGAGCAACGTCAAATTTGGATTTAGGAAAAAAAAAAAACTTCCTGCTTCCGGTAGAATTTCCTACCGGCGGAATTTTTACTACCACCACTTCTGCCATCTTCGGGGTACTCCTGCTGCGTCTCCGCCTGCCGCTACCACTTTGGGGCCATCCACCACCCAGGGGCCCCCACAGACATCAGGAGAGTACTTTTCCCGCGGTAGTGCGTTGAAGCGTAGGAATTGGTTAAAGTGCCCAAACCCACGACCCTATAAATTTATGTGCCCTCCGTTGAACTTGCCGGTCTAACTTTTCTTCTAATTATATAATATTGTTGCGGTATACCTTGGTTTTTTTCTTTTATTCTTCCTACTAAATTAGGTAGGTAGAATTTACCATAGGGGCAAACGGCACATTGGCGCCCTCTTACGTGGGTTTAACCAGTTTCTACCTTCTGCACGTAGTTAGTTTTGCACGGTGTGTGGTTTTTTGTAAAACGCTATTTCTTTTTTGGTTTGCAGTAGCTGAGGTGAGTATAGTGTTTCCATTTTATGGTCGATCTCGGTACTCGATACTGTATTTTGATTTTTTTTGTGTTGCCATTTTTTTTAACTGCTGCTAAATTTTTTATCCGTATGCTAACGGAGAATAAACCTTTGTTTTTGTTAAGCTGTACTCACACCAGTTACAAATTTTTTATTAACGCTTTTTTTATTTTTGGTTGCAATTTTTTTTCTTGTTTATTTTTTCATCTAGGTACAATCATTCATCATCATCAAACCATAGCGTTCTGTTAAAAGCTGATTGTAACAGAACGGAGTATTTACATCATTGATCAAATTTCCTTTTGTGTGCCATTTACAACTACAATGTCGTACCCTATTAAATTTTTGTCTTTGCAAAAATCAGAATTAGAATACGAGGTTGGTGTTCGTGGAGAGACTCCTGGTTCTACTGTTGCGGATCTTAGGAAACAAATCATCAAGCTGAGTCAATGTTTTCCTTCAGAAGACATCATGTACTCGCATCTGGATGCATTGGTCGATTTAAGCAGTTCCTTAGAACTATTGGAGAAGGTTAAGGCGATCATAGATGAAGGGGTTACCGATAAAAATATTATAACTCGTACTGAAAATATGTTTCACCATCTTTACCACAGATTGAATAGGATAAACACAGATGAAAAAACTTCTCAACAACATGCTGAATGTAGCACACTTTTTAAACAGTTTTATGAAAGCTTCCTAGTGTTGAAGAAGAAGAGTGTTGATCCACTGTCTTTGCCCGGATCGAGCTCTGAGTCGCAAACTCAAAGCGCCGTACCAATTCATGTTTCGGTAACATGCGATAGTGGTACTAGAACTTCTGAATTGGGTAGGTTGAAGTTTGATGGGAAGTCTTGCGTACGCTCTTTCATCCAACGAGCTAACGAATTTAGTGAAGCGCGCAATATTTCTGGATCAAAGCTTCTTTCATATGCTACCGAAATTTTTGTAGATGACGCACTACATTGGTTTAGAAGTGTTAAGGAACAGGTATCGACTTGGGAGGACCTTGTCGTTCTCTTAAAGCAGGACTTCGATAAAACTGATTATGACTATCGATTACTCTCTGAGATTCGATCTAGGACTCAGGGTGAATTAGAGAACATAACAATTTATTTGTCAATTTTGTCAAGCATGTTTGCACGTTTGTCGAAGCCCTTGCTAGAGGAAGACAAACTTGAAATCATCTTGCATAATATCAGACCGTGCTATGCAAGCACTTTAGCTTCAGCGACTGAAATTAAAACTATTGGCCAGTTGCGAACCCTATGTAGGAACTTTGAAAATGTTCAATCACGTTTGGTACATTTTCGTGAGCCTCCAGCTGCAACGTCTGATACTGTAGCACCTGAATTTTCTTATAAACAAAAAACAACTACATTTAATAAACCAAAATCAAACTTTAATTCAACAAATAATACAAACTACAATGATTTTAAAAACAAACAACAAAATACATATAATATGAAACCTAATGCTAATAATAATAATGTTAATGAAAAATATTTACATGCTATACACAAAGGTGATTCTGATTCTGACAGGAAACTACCTTACTGTCCTCGCTGTCGTAATAACTCACATAGCTTGAGCAGCTGCCAGAATACTGAAATTATGTGCTTCAAGTGTGGTTTTAAGGGTGTTAAGAAACCTGAGTGCCCTAAGTGTAATCCGAATTCAAAAAACTAGATTCTCAGAATTGCAGCGATTCATCTTCAACAGAAGGTCGTTTTAGTGTTGAAGAATGGAATGAATGGTTGAAAACAGTACGAATGTTTTTCAATAGTTACAACATTGCTACAATTCTGCAAGATAAGCCTCTAGATGATACACGACCGTACGTGAATATTATGGTAAATGACATAACAGTCTCAGGTCTGCTTGACTCGGGTGCAGCTGTCTCCATTTTAGGTAATAATGCGCACCGCACTTTAGTTAACCGAGGTCTCAAGGTTTGTACTGATGATAACGTGTCTATCGTTGCTGCAGGTGGACAGTCTTTTGATAGTCTAGGTTATATTAATTTACCTATACATTTTGAGGATAAATTTCACATTGTGAAAGCTTACGTAGTTCCTGAAGTTAAGTCTTCTCTGATTCTAGGAATTGACTTTTGGCGCGCTGTTCATTTGTGTCCTAAATATTTAGGCTCGCTACAACTGTCACGCGTCCCGCTAATGGATTTAAATGCAAATAGCCAGCAAATTTTTATCAATTCCTATGATAATTTAGACGATTCGCAGAAAGCTATTGCGGATAATATCGTCGATCAATTTAAAGATATTTCTTTCGAGCATAAGGGATTAGGTCGAACGCATTTGATATCCCACCGCATTGATACTGGTGATTCACCTCCTGTTCGACAAAGGTACTACCGACTTTCACCAGAGAAACAGAAAATACTTGTCGAACAGGTAGATGAAATGCTTAGTCTTGATGTGGTGGAACCGTGCGAAAGCGCATGGCAGTCTCCGGTTCTTATAGTTACGAAGAAAAATGGCCAGCCTCGTTTCTGTTTAGATAGCCGTAAACTCAACTCAGTTACGAAGCGAGACGCTTACAACTTGCCTTATATTTCTGAGATTTTGGATAACTTGCGCGACGCACATTTTCTTACTAGCCTTGATTTATCCAAAGCTTTTTGGCAGGTGCCAATTTCTGAGGAGGACCGTGACAAGACGGCATTTTACGTCCCAGGCCGCGGAACGTTCCGATTCAAGACCACACCCTTTGGACTTACAAATGCTCCCGCTACGCAACAACGTTTGGTTGATGCGTTGCTAAGTGACGTAGATCATCGAATTTTTGCCTATCTTGATGATATTGTCATTGTATCCAGCTCTTTTGATGATCACGTCTCTCTCCTGCTTCGCGTATTAGACAGGCTGCGTAAGGCGAATCTCACCGTCAACCTAGAGAAGTGTGAGTTCTTCAGAAGTGAGCTCAAGTATCTGGGATATGTGGTCGATGCGAATGGACTGCGAACCGACCCAGGTAAGGTTGAAGCCATCCTCAACTACGCGACTCCTACTAGTCGCAAGGAGCTTAAGCGTTTTTTAGGCACAGCCACTTGGTATCGTAGGTTCGTTCCCAACTTTAGCACGATCGCAGGTCCGCTAAACAAGCTTACTTCAAATAAGAAAAATACTCCACCTTTCCAATGGACTGATGAAGCTGATGCTGCCTTTAAAAAGCTAAAAGAGTGTTTAGTTTCCGCTCCGGTACTTTCTTGTCCAAATTATAATCTGCCGTTCGAGGTACACACGGACGCCAGTAATTACGGAGTAGGTGCAATGCTTACTCAGACAGTTGATGGTAAGGAGCATCCCGTTGCGTACATGAGCCGATCTCTCACTACGGCTGAAAAGAACTACAGCATTACGGAACGGGAGACTCTTGCTGTTCTGGTAGCATTAGAACATTGGCGATGTTACGTCGAAAATGGTAAAACTTTCACGGTTTATACAGACCATAGCGCTCTGAAATGGTTTTTATCATTAAACAATCCTACTGGACGACTCGCACGTTGGGGTGTTCGTTTGTCGTCGTTTGATTTTGAAATCAAGCACCGTCGCGGTGTAGACGACATCATTCCTGACGCATTGTCTAGAGCTGTTCCAGTCGCATCTATTGTTACTTCCAAGTCATTTGCGACTACTAGTGATGACTGGTATAAAAACATTTACAATAACTGCCTTAATAATCCGGTACACGTTCCAAATTTCCGAATACAGAATGATTCTCTTTTCCGCCTCAGTAAAAATAAGTGTCACCTGACAAATGAGTTCTCTTGGAAAGAAGTCGTTCCACAGGAACTTCGGAATGGCGTTATTGCGGAAAACCATGATGAGCCGACTGCTGGTCACCTTGGCATCTTTAAAACGTACAGACGCATTGCACTTCGATACTACTGGCCAGGAATGTATCAAGATGTGGCAAAATACGTAGGTTCATGCTCTGTATGTCTGCAGTACAAAAGCCAAAATCATGCTACTCTTGGTACTATGGGTCGGCCAAAACAATGTTCACGTCCTTACCAAATGATATCCATCGATTTAATGGGACCTCTCCCGGTCACACGAAAGCAGAATAGCTATATTCTAGTAGTGACATGCTGCTTTTCTAAATTTTGCCATATTTTCCCTATTAAAAAGGCAACTTCTGATATCATAATTAAAATTTTAGAGGAACAGGTTTTCTTAGTTCACGGCGTTCCACAGACCATACTTATGGACAATGGAAGTCAGTTTATTAGTGGGCAGACCAACGATTTCTTCCAAAAATACCGCATTCCTAACGTATTTTTCACGCCTAAATATACACCTCAGGTGAACTTAGTTGAGCGGTACAACAAAACTATAATTACTTGTATTTCCACCTTTGTCGAAGGCGATCACAGGACATGGGATCTTTTCATACCAAAGGTCCAGTTTGCGATCAATAATTCGGTGAACGAAGCCACTGGATTTACCCCATCCTTTCTTGTGTTCGGCAGGGAAGTAGTACTATGCGGCTCGCACTATGCTGATATAGACTTAGGTGATGAGGTTTTGTTTATGCCCCGCGAAGTTTATGCGGAAAACCTCGGTTGCTTAAGAAATGTTTTTGATCAAGTTCAGAAGTCACTATATCACGCTCACGTTAAGAACACATCTCAGTACAACTTGAGACGCAAGCCATTTGAATTTAATGTTGGTGATATCGTCTACAAGCGCGCTTACGTATTGAGCGACAAGGACAAGTTCTTCAGTAAAAAACTTGCCCCAAAATACTTAAAATGCCGAGTTACTGAAAAACGCTCGCCACTTGTTTACGTTTTAGAAGACATGTCGGGTAAGAACTTGGGCACTTGGCATATAAAAGATTTGAAAATTTATGGTAAATATTGTACCTAATTGAGTTCTGTTGTGTTTACCAAGTCCATTAAAATCATTTTTACATTTCTTGCAAAGAGTTTTATGTCTAACATAATTATAAAAATGGCATATAATTTTTGTTATGAAAGGCGCGTCTAATTTTCTAATATTATTAGATGTTTTCTCTGAAAGGCAGTATGAAAGTGAGGATTGAATGTTATGAAAGGCAGTGTGATGGGTAATTGTAAGAAATATTTGTTCAGAGTAGTTAATGCGGATTTTATTTTTAAAATAAAATCCTTATGAGGGACGAGCGGGTAATGTAACGGAACGTTACTCATTTAATATTAATTTCTATTTAAATAAACATAATTACACACAATTTAAACCTACTTAAAAATTAAAACTAATAAAAATATGTACAATCTAATCCTAACTTATTTTCTAATAAATGTATATTAAATAGCTACGACGTAATCCTAGATCCTAAGTGCGGCACCTGTTTCTTAGCGCTTACTAGATCAACGCGTCCTGATTACGTCCGACCGGTTCACAAGATCTCCGCGGGGTATGTACTGGGGAAGTGGTGGTCGAGCTGGGCCACGACCGCCGGCACCGCTGACAGTCGTCACTAGACTTGTTTGTGAGCAGAATCGTATCACTTTGCCAGTTCCGAGCGCCCTAGCCGACTGTGCAATTAAAATTGAAATTAATAATTATTTTCTATACGTATTTTATACAAATTTGATAGTGTCTTCTAAACACGTTATTATAGTTTTTAGTGTGTTCCCGATATAGGGTAAGTTTTAAATGGCACATAAAAATCCAACTGTATTGCTAATAACCGTTATTCTTTTTATTGTACTAATGATATTTTATCTTCCAGTATCCAAATTGTAGATTATTCACTTGCAAAATTGCTAAATCATGCTCATGTTTTCATACGTTAAATTTCATCATCTTTTCTTTTCTTGCCTACCTTATGTTTTCGATTTTTTTGCTAATATTTCGCTAAACGCTAAATTTATGCAATTTAAATTCATTTACTTTTCCTTAATTTCATTGCCTTATGCTTTTAAACAATAGCCTTGTGTTTAATTAATAATTTATTGTGAACTCCGTTCTGGTTGTACCACCACGGCAACACTACACTGCGCGTAAGTATTTCTTCCTGATCCTGTAGCCGTTGGTAGGGCCCCCCCAGAACGGAAGTTGATAAATTCCTACATTGACTAGAGGAATTTTATCGATTACAGGAGCAACGTCAAATTTGGATTTAGGAAAAAAAAAAAACTTCCTGCTTCCGGTAGAATTTCCTACCGGCGGAATTTTTACTACCACCACTTCTGCCATCTTCGGGGTACTCCTGCTGCGTCTCCGCCTGCCGCTACCACTTTGGGGCCATCCACCACCCAGGGGCCCCCACAGACATCAGGAGAGTACTTTTCCCGCGGTAGTGCGTTGAAGCGTAGGAATTGGTTAAAGTGCCCAAACCCACGACCCTATAAATTTATGTGCCCTCCGTTGAACTTGCCGGTCTAACTTTTCTTCTAATTATATAATATTGTTGCGGTATACCTTGGTTTTTTTCTTTTATTCTTCCTACTAAATTAGGTAGGTAGAATTTACCATAGGGGCAAACGGCACAATGTCTAATTCTTTTTAAAGCGAATACAAAGCGTTCTAGTTTCTTACATAATAAGTCCACATGCATTTTCCAATTTAGATTTTTGTCAAGAGTAAGTCCTAAAAATTTTTAATTATCAACATTATCAACTAATTCATTATTATATTTTATGTCAAGTGGCAAAGAATTACAATTATAAGAATTAAATTGAATTAACTTAGTTTTATTAATGTTAATGTTTAAGTTATTTGTTTCCATCCATCGGATCACATCTGATAATGCCTTGTGTATGGTTTGCTGAGCCTGTTTTTTATTTATTTATTTATTTATTTATTATCAAATTTACATAATATAGCTTACAGACTAAGTCCAACACACTATACTGCAAAACTAAGGTAAGTAAATACAACATTTTCAAATGTACCTACCCTATCAGTAAACAAATCTAGTTCTGGATGTTGAGCGAGTATGTTATTAAGTAACGCCACAGCTCTGGCAGTTGGGGCGTTGTAAGCACGTACGGAGTGCAGGTGCGCGGGCGCCGCGAGCAGGCGGTGAATGCGGCGCGGGCCGCGCTCGGCGTCGGTGCCGCGCGGATAGCGGATCGGTACGCGCAGCCTCAGCCCTTCCAGTACAGAGGGGTTGTCCACCTCATTGTGGAAAAGTAGGTAATAATGTAAGACCAGAAACATTTTACGCCTAAGCTCGAGAGTATACCCCCACATTTAACAATTATTGTAGTGTCATCTGCAAATAGAATACATTTATGAGCCGTAGCTTCAGGAAGGTCGTTTATGTATATTAAAAATAGCAATGGCCCCAGTATGCTGCCTTGAGGAACTCCAGTATTATTTATTAAAGGCTCAGATCTAAATTTTTCTTTTGTAATTTTATTTTGAGAGTTGGTGGCAATTTTTGATATTTCTGTACATTGTTTTCTATTTTTTAGGTAGCTAGCAATCCAATCATGAGCAGGACCCCGTATGCCATAAAATTGTAACTTAGATAAAAGCATCGAGTGGTTAACAAAGTCAAAAGCTTTGGTCATATCTAGAAATAGTGATATCACCTAACTTTTCCGTACCATGTACTTTACGTAAAATTAGACCCTACAAACAAATCTTCCCTTACTAAAAGAGTAAAGGAAAACTGCGTAAGGTACAAAGTACTGGAAGAGCAATGTTTGGATCATGAAATTATTGTTCCGCTTAACAGGCGAAACAATATTATAAATTCAAAACAAAATAACGATTCGGCCACCTTTAAAATCGTAGAGAGCAAAATGAGTGACGGCGACATTAAGGGCGCCGCCCGCGTCTTGTACTCTAGCGACACAATAGCCCAATATTGTTCTGAGACAATTCAATCACTGCAGGACAAACATCCACCTGCAGCAGCAAATCTCCACTTTCCTGAACCACCCCTACCAAATGACGTCACTGTTGAAGTGACCCCCACAGGAAGTAGCTGCAGCCGTTACTTCTTTCCAGGGTGGTTCAGCCGGAGGTCTTGATGGCCTTACCCCTCAAATTCTAAAAGATCTTTTATCGGGCATTTCCGGCGAAATTGGTGAGGCCCTCTTGAGAGACTTAACGGCTTTAGTAAACCTGATGCTGTCAGGGCAAGTCAACAGTGACGTCATCGAAATTTTGTATGGCGCAAACTTGTGTGCCCTTATCAAAAAAGACGGTGGTATCAGACCTATTGCGGTAGGCACCACATACCGCCGCCTCGCTGCCAAGGTCGGCTGTAGGAAAAGGTTGCTTTTTTGAGCAACCTTTTTCAGCCAATACAGCTTTTTTTTTATTGTGTATAGGCAAAGCATTTGACCACTGTCTCACCTGATGGAAAGTGATGACGCAGTTGGGCTTTGGTTCGCGGGGTGGCTGTGAGGCCGCTGTTCATTCACTTAGAACCTTTCTCAAACAAAATTGTGGTGAAGTGTTGCTAAAGGTGGATGTTAAAAACGCTTTTAATTCTGTCGACAGAGGCGCTCTTTTGACACAAGTCAAGGATAAAATTCCCGAACTATATAAATTCCTTTATCAATGTTATGGCAATCCAACAAAATTAAATTATCAAAATAACGCGATCCTATCCTTAGTCGGGTGTCAAGAGGGCGACCCTCTAGGTCCAGCCATTTTTAGCCTTGCCATCCATCCAATTATTCAACGTCTTCTGTCCAAATTTAATGTTTGGTACTTGGATGACGGAACCCTAGGAGGCGACGTGAACACTGTTTTTAATGATCTAGGTATCATTATTAACGAATTTCACGACATTGATTTGGATTTAAATTTTTCTAAATGCGAACATTTTGTTTGCGATACTTGTCCTGATAAAGATTTGGTTTTTGAAAAGTTTAATAGTCTTGCTCCGAATATCAAATTAGTAGACAAGCGTTCTCTTCGCCTTTTGGGTTCGCCGATTCTGGATGAGTCTATCTCACCTTTTGTAGAAGAAAAAATTCAAAAGTTCAATAACGCATCAGACAGGTTACTCAAAATTAACGCCCACATGGCTTTTACAATTATTCGTTTTTGTCTATTTGTCCCTAAATTTACTTATATTTTACGATGTTGTCAACTGTGGAAACACAGTGAGCTCCTTATGGGCTTAGACAGCATTGTAAAAATCACTCTGGTTTCGGTCTTGAATGTTGATATGGATGACAGGACGTGGTAAACGAGCCCTCATGTACGCTGCGTCGTCCACGTACAAGGCAAGTGTTGCTCTTTCTAGCATGGGGATATCATCCGTGTCGGCAGCGTAACAGACTAGATACAAGTAGATACCCTGTGGCACGCCCACCTCCATCGGGTACCTTTCGGACAGCACTCCTTCCACCCGCAACTGAAATCGCCTCCTTCAGGAAGGCGTGAAGCAAGCTTTTAGTTATCTCTCTTTCTATTAGTTTGGCCCGCTGTGCCAAACTCTGTTGAAGGCCTTCTTCATATCTAGGAATACTCCTTCTTGTGGAGGTTTACAACTATGTGATGCGAGTGGTCTCCTTGAAATACAAATCTAGTCTTGGCGTTAGATGTGGCGTCAGGTGTTTGAGCAGCAGCCTCTCAAACAGTTTGTGTATGCTTGGTAAATGTGCTATGGGCCCTGTAGCTTCCCGGCTTCACTTCATTATGTCCTTCTTATTTCCCGGCTTTGGAAGCATATTTACATCCCGCAGCTTCCAGGAGTGTGGGAAATGCCCACAGTGCAGTCTGGCCACTGCTGCTACGGTTTTATATGGTGATTGGCGCAGTGCTGCGTTATTGCGATGTTATCTACACCCGGGATGCCCTTCTTTGGCTTGAGCTGACTGGGGGCATGATGAACTTATCCAGGTGTGATGACAATAAGGCTCTATTACTGAGCCAGGTATCTACTCTTCCATTAGAGTTTCAATACTCCTGACACGTACTTCGTCGCTGTTGCGGCTGCTGCTCAACCTTACTGAAGAACTATAGGCCCATCTCGCTCTCGAGTCATGTGTACAAGCTGTTTTCGAGAGTCATTACGAATCGTCTCGCACGCAGGTTTGATGAATTCCAGCCTCCCGAACAAGCCGGTTTCCGAAAAGGCTTTAGCACTTTAAACCACATCCATACGCTACGCCAGATTATACAGAAGACCAAAGAGTATAATCGGCCGTTATGCCTAGCGTTTATGGACTATAAAAAAGCTTTCGACTTGGGCGGTGCTGCAGTCCTTACAGCGATGCCAAATGGATTATAGGTATATCGAAATTTTGAAGTGTTTGTACAGCAACGCCACTATGTCAGTCCGACTACAGGACCAGAGTACGGAACAAATCTCATTGCAAAGAGGTATGAGACAGAGAGACGTTATTTCTCCGAAACTGTTCACAAACGCATTGGAGGACGTTTTCAAGTTCTTGGACTAGAAAGGATCTGGCATCAATATAAATGGCGAGTACATCACTAACCTTCGTTTTGCCGATGATATAGTCATAATGGCAGAGTCGCTCGAGGACCATATCACCATGCTCAACGACATCAGTAGAGTCTCCCAACAGGTTGGTCTTAAGATGAACATGGACAAAACGAAAGTCATGTCTAATGCCCATGTTTCACCTATACCGGTAATTTTTAAGAACGATACTCTCGAAGTTGTCGACAAATATGTCTACCTAGGACAGACGGTTCAATTAGGTAGGTATAACTTCGACAAAGAGGTGGCACGAAGAATCCAATTCGGCTGGGCAGCGTTCGGGAACCTTCGTCCTATCTTTTCGTCCAAAATACCACTGAGCCTGAAAACGAAGATTTCAGTCAGTGTGTTTCCAGTGATGACTTATGGAACTGAAACGTGATCTCTTACTATTGGCCTCATTAGTAAGCTCAAAGTCGCGCAACGAGCTATGGAGACAGCTATGCTCGGTGTTTCTTTGCGAGATAAGATCCCAAACGAGGAGACCCGCAGGAGAACTAAAGTTATCAATATAGCTCTATGAATTAGTAAGTTGAAATGGCAATGGGCAGGCCACATCACTCGTAGAACTCACAATCGATGAGGAAGAAAGGTTCTCGAGTTGCGACCACGAACCGGAAGACGCAGCGTAGGCCGGCGCCCCACTCGGTGGACCGACGACCTGGTGAAAACCACGCCCTGCCCTGTATTTCGGAGTGTTGTCCATCCAGGAAAGGATGGGCTGGTCTGATTATGCGATGCAGGCTGTTCCAGTCGTCTGATGCATCACTCATAGATCCTTCCATTCCTGGGGGTTATTTTAACCTCTTCACGTAACTTGCTCAGCTTCCTCTTCAGCATCGAATCTTGGACTGTTGCCACTGCTTCCTAGAACCTCCTAGGATTTGATTACTAATTCAGTACGTATAGTCATCTGAATGGGCACCTGAAATACACAATACTAACCCCCAAAAAAAATATTTACCTAGATGATATTCTGATAATATATCCATGTCACAATAGTATGTTCAAACTGTAGTATCTTGGCTTCTATATAACTTAGACCGAAACTATCTTTTTTAAATGCTATTAGGTGGTGTATTAATACGAATTAAACGTAGTCATCTGAATGGGCGCCTAAAATACACAACACCAACCACCAAACAAAACATTTAACTGGATGATATTCTGATAAAATCCACGTCACAATAGTACATTCAAACTGTAATATCTTGGCTTCGATATTACTTAGAGCAAAACTACGTTTCTATATGCTATCAGGTGATGTATAACTACGAAATAATCATAGTCTAGAAAGTGGGCAGTTAAAAAAAAACGACGCCAACCTTCGAACAAAATTACCCAAACCCCTTTAGTCCTAAAGATTTTAATATTTATTATATGCAGGGAAAAATATATAACCAGTAATTACTAAACAGGATTTTTTCTTCCCACTAGATAACCAGCAATTAAACTTGGTTTTCTAACGGGAATAAACGATATAATAAAGGATAATGATTAAAAAATGGTGCGGACTTCATGTCTGCAGTCTTCTCTGCAGTGATTAATAATAGGGAGGGAGGGAGGTTTAGTCCGTAGGTCGCCATGGCGGAATTGGCGGAGTCGGACATACCCGCGGGCCCGTGTCCTGCGGGATCCATGATAATTCAGTAGAAAAAAAAATATCCCCTACGTGTCATAATCTTCTTGTGTTTACAATGTTTATAGAGTTATTATTCAATTTGTGTCCCAACTAACATGCGAAAGTTGACAGAAAATGAACGATGAAATCATTTTGACCTACATAAATGTGTGGACAAATGAAATGAAATGAAATGAAATGAAATTTATTTCACATAAATGGAGATAGATGTAGGTGTTAGGATTTAGTAAGTAGTTCTTCCATTTAGCCTATACTTGTGGCATGTGAACATTATTATTAGGTTTAGGTCAATACTATAATACAATTTTCAAATAAACTTAAATAATTCTATTGGTGTTATACACTTGCAAATTTAAATTATATTATAGTATTATTATGTCATTAAAATAAGAATAATCATTAATTAGTTATTTAACAGTAAATAATTCTATTGGTATACATTTGCAATAAATTTCAATTATATTATATGATTGTTATGTCATTAAATTAAAAATAATAATAAATAATTAATTAGTATATGTATATCAATGAATTACTTATTTAACATTAAATAGTCATTCATACAGTAAAAAGACTTTTCTAATAGCCAGAGTTTAAGTTTTTTCCGGAACATTCCGTAGGGCAAGTCTTTTATAGACGGTGGTAATTTGTTGTACACGGTGATACACATGGCGTAACAGTTTTTTTGGAACAATGTGGTCTTAGGCACACGGGTGAGTACAAGCCTTTCCCCATTCCTTGTGTTTCTTAAAAAGAAGTCTTTTGCTTTGGTAAACAGTGCAGGATGACATCGCACAAACACTCCTATTTCAAAAATGTACATACTGGTCACAGTCAAAATTCCCAGTTCCTTAAATAACGGTTTGCAAGATATATAGGGCGGAATACCTACAATAGCTCGTATACACCTCTTCTGCGATAAGAATGCTCTTTTTATGTCGGTAGAGTTTCCCCAAAGTAGCAAACCATACCGTAGCACCGAGCTTACATAGCCGTGGTATGCTAAAAGAACAGTCTGCCGTGTTGAAGTTTTCCTTAATCTATTTAATACGTATACAAATCTGTTTACTCTTGTACATACATTGTCAATTTGAGACTTCCAATCACAATATTTATCTACAGTTAATCCCAAAAACGTAGCTTTATTAACCTCTTTCAATGCGCTATTATTATGTAATACATTTTGAGCGATACTTTTTGAACCCCTGGTTTGAAACTGTATAAAGTTAGTTTTGGTCAAATTAACCTTTAAATTATTATTATCTAACCATTGAAGTATTGATTGAATTGTATTATTTATTTCTATGTCAAAATTTATCGCATTTTCGTTTGTCAATATTATGGAAATGTCATCTGCGAATAAAGTACACTTATAATTAGTTATGTCAGGTAAGTCATTTATGTATAATAAAAAGAGAAGCGGTCCCAAAACGCTTCCCTGAGGTACTCCATACTCATTTACGTGATATGAAGATCTATCATAGCTTAAGGTAGCATTTTTATCTAGACTACATATTTCAACACACTGTTGTCGATTAGACAAGTACGTACGGATCCATTCCAAGGCAGGTCCTCGTATTCCATAATTATCTAGTTTGTCTAAAAGTAGTCTGTGGGAAACGAAATCAAACGCCTTAGACATATCGAAAAATATAACCATTGTTTGTATTTTTTTATCTACACTAGAAAGAACATTTTGTATTAATTTAAAAGCAGCAAGAGTCGTTGATTTCCCTTTTTGAAATCCATTCTGTTCTTCTTTTATCACAGCAAATTTGTTCAAAAATGAGGTAAGCCTCTTATAAGTATATAGCCTTTTCAAAAATTTTTGATAACACTGGAATTAATGTTATAGGTCTATAATTATTCAAATCAGACTTATCCCCTTTTTTATGGAGGGGTTTAACAATAGATTTCTTTAAAACTTCAGGGAAAATACCATTGGCAAATGAAAAATTTATTAAATATGTCACAACAGGGACAATTTTGTGAATACATTTTTTTAGAATATCCGTCCTTATTTCGTCATATCCGACAGAGCTTGTATTTTTTAGAGACTTAACTATATTGTGTACTTCTACATAACTTAAAGGTCCAAGAAATATGCTACTATTCAAGCGGGTTTTATTAGTATTTACACACCGTTTAGTGTTGTGATTGGATAGTGCAATAAGGTAATTATTAAACTCATTCGCTATTTCTTGAGGAGTATCAATTAGCCTATCCTCCACTTTAATGCAATCGATAAAGTTATAGTGGTTATCCTTTTCCGTATCTTCATTTATAACTTTCCACGCGGCTCTACACGTATTCTGAGAATGCGAAATAAATTTATGATTGCAAATTTGTCTCGACTTGTTTATACAACGTCTTAAAATTTTGGTATAGCTTTCATAATTGTTCTTACTATGTTTAGTCTTCCGTCTGTAAAAATCGTAGCGCAACATTCTTTTTGTTTGACAACTGCGTCTAAGGCCTTTAGTTATCCATTTGAGATTCCGTTTGTTTTGTGTTACTTTTATTCTCAGCCTTGGAAAACATAGATCATAGAATAGTCTAAAGTTCTCATAGAAACATTCAAAGGCAAGATTTAAATTTGGGGCAAGATAAACATCACTGAATGTCAAGTTTTCTAAACATTCACAGAACTTGTCGATATTTTCGGCACTGTAATCACGCTTATAGATATAATAAACAGTCGGTTGAAATAAATTCTTCCTACAAGGAATAGTTATCATTTGAGCAGTTTCGTGATCTGATAGACAGAGTTTCAATACCTCACTCGAGCTATTTTTTACGTTACTGATTATATGATCAATACATGAATTTAATCGAGTAGGCTCATTAATATGTAAAATCAAATTGTAAGTATTCAACATGTCAATCAGGTTCTCAACTACTCTACTTGCCCTAAGTGTATTTATGTTTATATCACCAACCAAAATCAACTTCTTTTTACTATTAAATAACAACTTAAATAACAATGTATCTAGATATTTCAAAAACGCATCGACATTAGAGCTCGGCGTTCGATAAACACACACTAATAACAGCTTCAGACCAACAACTTCAATACCACAGCACTCAAAATGGAACTTGACCGTGAGGTGCGCTATCAGTACCTGCGTAGTAAATATTATGCAATACTAGTAGTAAAAGCCATAAAGTAGGTATAGATAGCGGCATTCGATATTACATAATTATAAGTACCTACCTATATAAGTAACCCGTCATGTAAATAGGGCGAATTCCGTGCTCCTACCTTTATACGGGTTACTGGTTAAGCCGACCTAGATCCTTAAGGGGGTTGTAGTATTCATCATCACTGACCGATTTGCCTAAGATACCCCCTACCCATACTTGATCATGTTTAATTTATTAAACTATTAAGGTTTTTTTTAAAAAATGCCGATTTTATGTTCTTAGATATAATTTTTCTCTAAATTACGCCTCTTTTTTATTTTTTTTGTGGATTTTGTATAGCAGTTGAGTTATTTTATAATTGCCATCCTGAAAGCTTATGTAACTGAACAAAATGGGTCGTAATAGAGGGTTGATTGTTGAAAAAGTGAATTACCCCAACCTTTTTTTTCTTTTAAGGTTATCTGAAAAATTATGTATGGCGCTTGTTTTGCAGATGTGCTTAAACATATCTACGTTGTTTCAGCTATCCAACAAGGTATAATACTCTAGGGTGTTATTGGAATTCATACTAAAATACTTAAATTTAAAATCGATAATGGAAGTTACAAATAAATTGTAACCCTTCGGTTGAATTTATTACTTGGCCTTTTCACTTCATGGTGACTTTTCATGTGTTATCGGGAAGAAAATAAGGTCCAATCAAGTGGTTTGATATTATTCCCATCCTCACATTCAAACTGAAGCGTCATTGTGACCCCTTTATCCGGCTCTTATTAGGATTTTTCAGTTTCAGCCCAAACCTAACCCCAATAGATTTTTTGTGTCACATGAATCGAACCCACAACCTACAGATCAGAAAGCAGGGTTACTACCAACTGAGCCATCACTATCAGGCCAGTCAAATAATATTTGTAGACATTTCACACAGCGCCATCTAGTTCCAAACTAAGTAAAGCTTGTACAATGGGAGCTTTTATTTGTAAATACTAAATACATATTATACATAGACTAGGCCGAGGAACCGTAGGAGCACGTAGGATACGATACTCAAGTCGCATACTAGCTGAATATTTGTTGGCAACTCGACGTTCGCACATTACGCTACTGAAAAATAACAACACGCATCATTTATTTTGTGCTTTTTTAATGCATGGATTTTAAGTCGAGTGATCCTGTGACGAAGAAGCGCTTGTGTTTTATAGAAGAAGGTTCAAGAAAAGTGCAACGTTACACAGAAGTTAGTGAAATGCAAAATCATTGCTACGTAAGATGGAACGTTTTTAGTTTTTTATCTGTGCTTAACAACATGTCAAAGTCAAATTTAGAAACGTCAAAGGTCAAATGTCATACGAGCTTTGGTCTCGAACAGTATGACCGTTTGTGGCAGATTACTGCCATTTTGGCAGATTTGACTATCAAATTTGTCTGTGGCAGATTTTTGCAGAGTTGGAAGTATAAAATATGGCAATATTTTCACCAAATCTAAATTCGTTGACTCGATATTTGGTTGGAACCATTGTAACTAAACTGACAACTCTTGTCTTAAGTCAGTTGATTATAACAAATACAATATTGTATATTACCGCCCAGACTGTGTTTTATATGGTCTGGGCGTCTAATGTACAAATATTATAGTAATCAAATTAAAACAAATTATTTTTTAAAATAAAAAATAATATAATTGTACAAAAAAAACTATGCACAAGTCGCCCAAATGGTCTTTATTCTAGGATTCGTTGAGCTCTATGATTAAAGCTTAGGCTTAGAGCTCAATTTATTTATCAGGAAATTACGATCTAGTTTTGCCCTCATGCCAAGTAAATACATTAATAAATAGTTATGAACGTAAAATCCATGTATGATGAAAATTAACGAGAAATAGAAATCTACGAAAACGATGAAACGTTGATACGAAAATTTAACATTTTCGTCGTTTTATTCTTTATGCCTCCATGATGAAAAAAATGAGGAAAACCACCATCTATGACCAACACTGCACACCACTTCCTAAGTAATAGGATGGTGCACAACTGGAACAGACTACCGGAAGATGTCATAACTGCAACCTCTGTGAATGCTTTCAAAAATAAACAAAAATTACAAAAGTTATGATTATGAAGTGACTTTCTAACACTGTGGATATGGACACATCAGCAGTAATGCTGCTCGTCTATTATCAAATAATAATAATAATAATAACGCAGGGGCGGCTTTGTGGCGAGCCGTCGCGGTGAGTGGCGACACTGCGTACCCTGATTCCAAGGGGCTAAATGAGACCCCTGCCCCTTGCTTGCCTTAACTGGCTGTCCGGGGGTGGAAGTCGCAAGAGCTAAAACCTAAGCTCCAGGGTGGAAGTGTTAAAGGGCATAACGCCGCGAGTAGCGTTCAGTGAAAGTGCAGCACACCTCTCGACACTCTAAGCCACCCACACCAATGTTGCTTTCTCGGCACCAATATGCGGTAGCCACTATAGGGGGGGGGGGCACATTTAGTGGGTGGCAAGTCATCACCTGCCTCAAACATTTTGATATGAGACAAAATTGGCAGGTGCCGTTATCTCATTCCATATACCAATATCAAAAACCATAAAAAGTTCACCATAATATCCCAGATGTTTTTACCTTCATATTATGATAAAGTAGTTAGCAATATACCGCTAACATATAAGAAAGAACAATGTAAAACACGGTCACATTGTCTGTGGGTCTCGCTGAAATGCAATGACCCAGGGATAGTGTGACCGTGTTATAGTTACTGTTGTATTGAAAGGGCCTCTTGGTGTTAGCTTCGGCCCCACCAATGCCTTCCAAATGTCCGGGCTAGACCCGAGATAAATAATAATAATAATAAAATGTCAAGAAATTATTAAATAAGAATCCAAAATATGGATTTAATAATTCCTTCATTTTTTATGAATTAGGTAGTACATACATACGATTATTTTTTTATTATTATTATAACACACAGCACAGCAAAAAACTGTAAATATTTCTGGCAGATTTCAAATAGGTTTGGGCCGATTTTGACACATAATTATCTACTTATTTCTAGCCTACTTAGGGCTGAATCTGCTATTTACAGATGGTCACACTGATCCCGAATCTGACTGAATTCCGATCCGATATTGCGATCGTAATCTCATCGTGCGAAATCATCAAATTTAACTTATTTGCTGAAATTATACTAAAATTTGAACACTATTCAGTTCTCATTTCACTGTGGAATACTGCTTGAGGAATAGAAAAGTAAGTTTCTAGTGCTGTAAGTATGTTAATACAGCCGTTTCGTGATGTTGTACTACGGGGTGTTGTAGCGTAATTATTATTGTTGTGTGTTCATATCGTACATCGTTTTGCTGAGTAATTTCGTCTTGAAACACAGTTCCCGAGGTTCATTCTTCGAATCTTGAAACTTTGCCAACTGCTTTGTAAGTCCAAAACAGTGGCGCGTTTGTTTTCAGCGCTTTGTGTTGGATGTATTTTCATGTGAGTTTTCTGTCATTATCCCTTGAAGTGGTAAATCATCCCGGACGGGCTGTGCTTGTTATTGTTATATGACCTTAGCCTAAATATCCAGGGATTGCGTTTTATAAAACAATAGATCAGTGGTAATGATTTGCTAGTTTGGTTGTGGTTAATTTTGTTGGTTGTTATGTGCAGTGACAATAATTATATAGTCATTAAATCCACAGATGTCATCACACTTCTAAAGCAATATTTTAAGAAAGTTTAGATAGCTAAAATAATAACAAAAGTGCTTTTTAAATAAGTATTTAATTTGATACCTGGTAGGTACATGAGACAAGTAACTAAAAATTCCAGTTATGCTATTCCATAAATTGCAGCGCAGGCTGGCCGCTCTCTAGGAGAACCGTCAATCTGGTGAAAACCGCGGGGAGCCAATGGATGCAGGAGGGTAGCAGCAGCCCAAAGTGGTGCTCTCTGGGAGAGGCCTATGTTCAGCAGTGGATGTCTTCAAGCTTTTGATGATGAATATTAAAGTATAAAATCCTATTAAATAAAAAAAAGAGTTTTCCTAATTGGTTTGTAAATAACAGACAATGGACATAAAAAACCTCCAATTTGAAGTTGGTCTAATACCAATAGATTACAAAACTACAAATGAAACTCCAACCAAGTGTACTACCGCTACCATAACTTCATCACGCTAACTGGTAACACTCCAACATTGCAGGTACATGCAAATAGTTTCCGATGATGTCCCTAAAGCCGAGACATGTCGACTTCCAGGAGACGTGGGCCAACCTTAAGGAAACGGTACACCTTATTCATACTATTATCTAATCTACAACTTTTTTTCTGAGCAATTTGACTATTGTAATTAATATGCCCTGAACCGTAGAAGATTGAATAATAGGTACATAACATTCACTCTGTGAAGAAAATGAAGAACGAATGACTCTTGCTACAATGCAATAGAGTGCAATTCAAGTTGCATAGTGTTGTGTGCCAGTCTAACATTATATTCAACTATCTACTAGTTGCCTCTCTTTCTATTGCACCTGTGTTATTTCTATCTGATCTATTGTTGTGTATTGAAAAAGGTTCATAGATATCAGTTTACAGTCAACCTCTTTTATATTGTTTTATTCTACTTTCTTGTATTCTTTTGTTATTTTGATTGTCATTTGTTTTTGCAGTTGTTTGATTTGTCTTGCTCCTTAGCTCAATAAACATGTGCTTACTAAAGTTAATTCAATCGTTTTATTAAACATAATAGTGGCGACGAGTGATTAAACACGAATAATGGAGCGTAAATCAGTGAAGTTTAATGAATTTAATGTGAAGTGTGATAGTTGGGACAATTATATAGACAGACTAAAATACTGTTTTGAGGCCAATGGAATTATCTCAGATTCATCTCAAAGGGCGAACTTTTATACAGTTTGCGGCGCAGAAGTGTTTGAAACTCTGTTGGCGTTGATTACGCCTAGAAAATCTAGTGATGTGACTTTCAGTGAGATAGTGGCTATTTTAACCAAACATTATAGTCCAAAATCAAACGAGATTTCCGTTTCGTTTAAGTTTTATAAGCGTGATCAGAAACAGGGAGAACCAGTTTCAGAATACATAGCGCATCTTAGAAAAATGTGTTCTGGATGCAATTTTACCGACATGGAACGCATGTTACGCGATAGACTCGTGTGCGGTATGACAGATAATAAGTTACAATATGAACTTTTGAAAAGAGACAATTTACGTTATGATGATGTTGTAGAGGCGATGTTATCTTCAGAGAGTGCGGGAAGGGACGCTCGGATGATACAGAGCGCGGCTATTGGCGGCACTGTGGCCAGCTACGATGCGACCGCTACGGGTGCAACTTCGTTGTTACCAGCGGCATGTGAACCGATGGATGTTAACGCTTTGCAGGCTAAGGATAATGTTCGACTTTGCTATCGATGTGGAGATCGCCATGGTGGCGAATGTCGTTTTGTTAACGCCGTGTGCTACTACTGCAAGAAAAAAGGTCACATCGAAAAAATTTGTACTGCCAAGAAGAAAAATCGACCTGAAAAATTCAACGTGGTTGACGATGAAGCCGAGGTGCAGCAGAGTAGCATTTATAACGTGGATAGCTCGCTGGCTCGCCTCCCAGCGTACGAGGTCCAGGTGTTACTGGAGGGTGCTCCGGTGACGATGCAAGTGGATTCCGGCGCCGCGTTCTCGCTCGTGAACCAGCACACGTGGGCGCGGGTGCGAGCGCGCGGCGACCGCGGCGTGCTGCGCGCCGTTACCAACCGGCTGTGCACGTGGAACAGCTCGCCGGTGCAAATGGTTGGACAGGCTACCGTGCAAGTACAGTATAAGGACGCTAAGTGTGATCTCAATGTCATTGTAGCTAGGGGCTCGGGCCCGAACTTGATAGGACGAAATTGGTTTGAAGCTCTGGGGATAGTGCTGAGTATTAATGTGATTACTGAAATTGATTTGACTGTGGTTGACAACGTAGTACGCAAGTACAGTAATGTATTCAGGGACGGACTCGGTAATTACAAGGGAGATCCTGTGACTATTTATTTAAAACCAAATGCAACACCAAAATTTTTAAAGGCTCGTCCGGTACCGTATGCTATTAAAGACAAAGTAGAGAAAGAGATAGATCGTTTGGTAGATGAGGGGGTGCTTCGGGCTGTGTCTTTTTCGGAATGGGCTACTCCAGTAGTTCCCATACCTAAGCGAAACGGGGATATACGTCTTTGCGGTGACTATCGCAGTACGGTGAATCAGGCTACAGAGTCGGATACTTATCCTATGCCTACTGCTAGTGAGGTGTTCGCTACGGTTGCTGGTGGCAGATATTATACTACTCTCGATCTTGATAGAGCTTATACTCAAGTAGGAGTTACAGACGATACTGCGAAACTGTTAACCTTGAACACATGTAAAGGTTTGTTCTCTGTACACAGATTGGCTTTTGGTGTAAAAGCTTGCCCAGGTATTTTTCAACGCTTGATGACGGCGTTACTTGCGGGTGTACCTGGCGTCGCGGTTCTGATTGATGACGTCATCGTCAGTGGCCGGACGATGAAAGAGATGACGCAGCGTCTCGACATAGTGTTGGAGCGTATTGAGAAAGCCGGGTTACGTCTTAACAAAAACAAATGTAAGTTTGCCAAAGAATGCGTTGAGTTTTTGGGTTTTGTAATAGACGCTGAAGGTATTCATCCCGCGTCTAGCAAAGTGGAGTCTATTTCCAATACTCCTGAACCAAAAAACGTTCAACAGCTACAAGCTTTTTTGGGGTTGTACAATTTTTATGAGAGGTTTATACCTCACAAGGCCACCGTACTCGAGCCTCTACATAGATTGCTCGATAAATCACAATCTTGGCAGTGGTCAGACAAGGAACAAACAAGTTTCAACACTGCTAAGAGTTTGTTATCGTCGGATTTGACACTTGTTCATTACGATTTGAACAAGCCACTAGTACTTACTTGTGATAGTTCAGAATATGGTGTCGGTGCGGTGCTATCGCATGTTATGGAAGATGGACAAGAACGCCCCGTGGCTATGAGTTCCAGAACTCTCCACACGCACGAGCGTCGATACTCACAGCTGGATAAAGAAGCGACGGCAATTTTATTCGGGGTAGTCAAGTTTCATAACTATTTAATGGGAAGGTCTTTTACGATTGTGACAGATCATAAACCTTTGTTAGGTATTTTCGATCCAAAGCGGCCAATGCCTACGGTATTGTCACCTCGTCTGATGAGAATTGCTATTGTGCTTACTTCGCACAATTATAACATTACATACAAGCCAGGGTTGCAGATTGGTCACGCTGATGGATTAAGCCGGTGGCCTCAGCCAGTTCCAGATCAACCTGAACAGCAGTTAGGCGATGTTTTATTGATGGCAGAGACACCTTTAGATTTTCCTGTAGATGCGGATAAAATAGCATTAGCTACAAAGAAAGATAAAATTTTATCGCGGGTCACACACTATGTGCTCAGTGGTTGGCCTGCTAAAGTGACGGATGATGAACTGCGTCCTTACTGGTTACATCGTTCGGAGCTTTCTATACACGAGGATTGTATTTTACTAGGGTGTCGCGTAGTTGTACCGTCATCTTTACGCGAGGTGGTCCTGCGTGCTTTGCATAAGACGCACAGTGGTTTCGTACAAACAAAATCGTTGGCTAGAAGTTATGTTTGGTGGCCACAACTGAGTAATGATATTGAAAGTTTGGTAGGAGGATGCAGCAAATGTTTGGAAAACAGGCACATGCCTGCGAAAACTAAGTGTGAGTGGATTACGCCAACAAAGGCATGGTCTCGATTAAATATAGATTTTGCAGGGCCTTTTCAGGGTAGATATTTTTTAATTTTGGTTGACGCATTTTCTAGATGGCCTGAGGTGATCGTGGTAAATAACATGACTACTGCTACAGTAATTCGGCATCTAAGGAATGTTTTCGCCATACACGGACTGTGTGAAACGTTGGTTTCTGATAACGGAACACCTTTTGTTTCTGAGGAAATGCAACAATTTTTGAATGCTAATAACATTAAACATGTGACTACAGCACCTTATCACCCGGCTACTAATGGTTTGGCCGAAAGAATGGTACAGACTGTCAAAGATAAGTTGCGAAAAATGAAAGACATCTCTTGGGATGTAAAAATTCCAAGTATGTTGTTGGGACTGCGAGCAACTCCTTGCACAGTTACTAACAAGAGTCCAGCAGAGCTTTTAATGAACAGACGCTTGCGCACTTTATTGGATACGATTCATCCAGATAATCTTTCGTGCAATAAGGGAGATCAACAAATCATTAGCAATGCTAAAAAAATTCATAGAGAAACGGATGTGGGTCAAGACGTAATGTATAGGAATTACAGCAATGGGCCTCGATGGTTACCTGGTACTGTTGTTAATAGGAGGGGTCCATCTAACTATGGAGTTGCAACCGGTGATGGTCATGTGGTTAATAGGCATATTGATCAATTGGTCAAGACAAAATCTGATAAAGTTATCGATCAAACTAAGGAGAGAGGAGAAAGTGTCATTTTAGAAACTGACAAATCACATGCAGATCCAGATTGTAATAATTCTAGCCAGGATATCATTGAAATACCGAGTTCGGACAAATGGGCGGAATTGTTAGGTATACCATCTGATTATGAGTGTAGCTTTGCAGGGGGTAAAATTAAGAAAAAGAATTTGGCTCACAATACGCGGCCTTATGAAAGACCTGACGAATTGTATTTAGCATAAACAAATGAATACTTAAAAATAGTTCATGTTGTGTCATACTTGTTATAAGTTTAAGTTTAGTTTATTTAATACTCATACTTGGGGGAAAGGTATGTTGTGTATTGAAAAAGGTTCATAGATATCAGTTTACAGTCAACCTCTTTTATATTGTTTTATTCTACTTTCTTGTATTCTTTTGTTATTTTGATTGTCATTTGTTTTTGCAGTTGTTTGATTTGTCTTGCTCCTTAGCTCAATAAACATGTGCTTACTAAAGTTAATTCAATCGTTTTATTAAACATAATATCTATTAATCAATAATTAATTGCACTCGTTCTTGCAACGGTGAAGGAAACATTCCGAGTAAACCGGCATGTTCAAGAATCACTATAGTTCATGTGTGTTATCCACCAACCTGCACTTGGCCAGAGAGGTGAATTATGGCCCACACCCTCCATGTGAGAGAAGGCCTGCGCCCCAGCACACTACTGCTTGGTGGCAGAGGAAGGCAACGCGGTGGTACCTACCTAGACAAACTTTGCAGAAAAGTCCTGCCACCTAGTAAAAAAAACTAATAACATGTCTAAATTAATTATTTACAGTTGAGATCACTCCGTGTTATGTATAATACTTATGTGGTAATGAATAATTGCATTATGCATACGTAAGGGAACATCCATTAATCACGTGAGGTGCGGAAGAGGGGGAGTGGTTCGGAAAAAAACACGAAACGTCACGGGGATGGGTATGGAGAGACATCACATGTATTAAATTTTTATTAGAATGCGCGATTTGTAAACAAAAAGTGGCGTTATTTGACTTGCCTTAACCAGGCAGCGATATATCCTTAATTCCAGAATTAAATTCATTATACCGGTATTTAAAGATGATTAAAAAATTAAAAATATAATGCTTTGTACCAAAAAATACACGTGATTATGGGTAGGGGGGTCCAAAACCTCTCCATGTATCATGTGCCTCCTCAATGGGGAGGGGGGGTTAAAAAGTAGCTAACGGCGATAGTAACCAGTGTGTGTGGGTCAGGTGGCAGGTGTGGTCGGGCTGAAGTCGGTGGAGCGCTCCGTGTGGAACACGCGCTTCTCGGATGTGTACGCGCTGTGCGTCGCGCATCCGGAGCCGCTCGCAGACAGACTGTACGACGAGACCAAGTATGTTTACTAATATAATAGGCTAGATGCCTGCTACTAAACATTAACAAGCAAATATTATTTTCTTAAAGTAGCTTAAAAATGAATGCAATAATTGAAAAAAATAGTAAAATAGCTAAATAAATCACGGAGTAATAATCTATTTAAGTTTCTCGAGCTTCCCAACAGTTACTATGAAAACACCCATAGTGACATCACATGCCAAAGAGATTGTACGTAAAGCTACCGCAGCTTAGTAATGAAGGACCAAGATGTGATGTCACTGCACGTTTGAGCTGTCTCTTTCTGTTCCTGTACTTAAAAAAATGCTTGTAACTTTGTAATTTTTTGAGGTATGTAATTTTTGTTTTCATGATTGTTTATTTTTTGGAAATATTAATTTATGCCATAAAAAATAGCAGCTAGCCTATTACTAATAAATGATAATAGTTTGAATGTTATGTATGTGTTACCAGAAATCTGAATCCGGTATTTGATAGGCCTATGTTCAGCAGTGGACGTCTTCAGGCTGTTGGTTGGATGATGATTCTTGTTGTGAGAAGCCTCTTTAGATAATCTGTGTTACTGGCACTTTTATAATAGTTTATTTTTGTTTTGTATTGACATTCGTTGTTGTGAAGGAATAGCTGTATACTTGGAATGAACTTTAGTGAAGTCGGGCCTGAGTGAAACGAGATATTTTTTTAAACTGCTGTACAGTAAACGTGTAAACGTTGAAGTTATTTTGTAAACTGATACGAAGCCGACACTACCTGTTTTCTCTTTCTGAGTGATAGAGACGGCGCTATACAACGCCGAAATGAATCGATTAAAATTGGTCTAATGGTTCCTAATAACTCTTAGAATGAGAGAGTTGTTCAGGCAATGGGCAGGCCACATCGCTCCTAGAACTGACAACCGATGGGGAAGAAAGGTTCTCGAGTGGTGACCATGAACTGGAAGATGCAGCGTAGGCCCCCCACTAGGTGGATCGACGACCTGGTGAATGCCGAGGGGAGCCGATGGATGCAGGAGGCGAGCAGCCGCTCAAGTTGGCGTGCTCTGGGGGAGGCCTATGTTCAGCAGTGTATGTCTTCGGGCTGTTCATGATGATGATGATGAATGGTGTCTAAGCTGTTTGAATGTTCATAACTTTTATTGAATAATGGGATTACTAATCTCCGCTATCCGTGATTGTTGCTTTCTATACAGCAGTTACCTATGCTAGCTACACAACCAATCATTTGTTATTCTTTTGAATCTCCCGCTTTGTATCAAGAAGCTCCGAAGCGGGACGTTCAGAATTTTCTATCCCTTTTATGAACGATAAATTAACAGAACAGACAGTTACCCACAGAATAATTTAGCTTTAAATATTTTAAAAATGCAGCGTCATAAAAACTAAAAAAACAAATCCCTTTATTTTGTGTTTGAAGTTTTGAACACAGTAACTGTAAGCGCGATATCGTTCGTTCCGAGTCCTTGTCAGCGCGATATCTGAATCGATACCAAATGACTGAGCGATTATAGCGTGTTTCGGGAAGCACCGTTTGCCTCGACGTGCTGTTTACATTCGTACTCTGTGTATGTAGGAACTTCTTAGAGGAACATGTGGCAGGGTTGCTGCGGCGCGTGGCGGCCGACACTCCGCTCGACGCTGACGATCCGGCCGACGGACTGCTCACACGGTGCGTACCTACTACTACCATCCTACTCACCTATCACACTTCACTCTAATTTTATAAGGGTTACAGTTTGTGTGTGTTTGTACCCTCTTCATGTCGCAACGGCTGCACGGATTTTGATGAAATTTGGAACAGAGGTAGCTTATACAATCTGAGTTTGATTTGGTATATTATTCCGAAAGGGGGTAAATCTACTCCCCAAGGTAAACAATGTTTCTTCTACGACTTTACTAAATTAATAGATTTTCATTGAAAAAATGCCATGTAAACTTTACGTTATAATTTTACCCAAACGCTTCGAAGATAGCCCTAGAGCAGCTGGGTGGTTGAACTTCGTCCTTGACCGAATGCACTTCAATGAGTTTAACGACCTCTGTTTAGAAATGAATTTATAGTATCTTGTTAACTCTCGTAGCGATCGCGCGTGCAACTTTGTGAGTGGATTTATTTTGTTAGTATGGTGTTTGGAAACAAGCAGTTTCAAGTTAAACTCTCACAACTTGTGGGCTATCATGGTCCCAGTCCCCCCCCTTTCGGGATAACATACCAACTCAAACTCACCCTGTATACTGAATTAACACATAGGCTACTTTTTATCCGCGGGTGAAACCGCGGGGCGCAGCTAGACGTTTATAACAGTATCGCCTGCTCGGCTTAATCAACAGATACATTTTTACCCCTATCAATGAACACTGTGTAGCGGAGGAATAGTTAAATAGTGTTTTGTCTCTCTCTGTTGAGTTTGAAATGAACAAGGATAAAACGAGACAAAACACTGAGTAGCCGTTCCACTGTTATGCAATGTTTATTGGTTAGGTTACTAGGAAAAATTTGAATGTATCTATCTATTATGCTCAGTGAGCCGCGCCATGTTTAATATAACATGAACAGCCGGAAGACGTCCACTGCTGAACACGGGAATCCTCAGTAAAACGCCACTTTAGACGCTTATCATAGGAAGGGTTTGCTATAATCACCACGCTTGCCGCTTGCTTGCCGCGGCATGTTAATTTTTTTTTTTTTATGTACCTCGGAGAATGCTGCTGCCCATTCCCTGGATATTCCCTTAGCCGGCTCTTACGGCACCCACGGGGAGAGATGGGGTGGTCTCATTCGCAAACCGGGGCCTCACGTACACGGCATGTTTAATTGACCGAGCGAAGGAAGTGAGCGAAAGTCTGCTTCAACTCGCCTTTGCTTTCGTCTGTCCGGATACACGTGCTCGCGCGCAGGTCGCATTTTTGAACAAACCTCGACGAAAGTTGGTACCTATACAGATCCTACAAGTTCATGGAATTTTTTACTCGTCGGTGATTTTGGAAGGTGTATTTCCCCCAAAAAGGAGGAAGTTTGCAGATCCGCCAATAACCAGCTTATTGTAATAAATATTTGGCAGAAACATTGGGTACTCAGTTCTAAGCAAGGATTTCGAATATGAGCAAGATCGGTCAAGAGGTTGTCGAGATTAAAGCCGTGTAGCCTGACGTAGTTTACAAAATCATGGCGTGTGGCTGCAAAAACGTTTGGCCTTGCGAGGTGTACCGTTCACAGAACTACTAGCGTAATTGGTGTTTCCAGTTTTAATGAATGTAATATAAATGTTGCAGATACGTGACGGCATGGCACGAGTACAGTCAGGGCGTCGCGTACCTCAACTGTCTCTACTCATACCTCAACCTGCAGCATGTCAAACGGCAGAAGGTAAGTCGCTGTCACTGTCATGGTGTCATCGTCACTTTGTCGCTGTCACAGTGACAGCCACTGACTCGCTTATATGGTACATTTTTAGGGTTCCATACCCAAGGGGTAAAACGGACCCTATTACTAAGACTCCGCTGTCTGTCACCAGGTTGTATCTCATGAACCGTGATAGACAGTTGAAATTTTCACAGATGATGTATTTCTGTTGCCGCTATAACAACAAATACTAAAAAACAGAATAAAGTTAATATATAAAATTTAAGGGGGCTCCCATACAACAAACGTGATTTTTTGCTCGTTTACCAGATGAGTCATGGATGGCGCTTCTTTAAATAGTACTGCTACTCAACACTAGATGGCAGGGATAGATAATGGCACGGAACCATTTGTGCGCGAGTGCGACTCGCACTTGGCCGGTTAATAGTATTACGGCAGCTTTACTGTAATTGGAACTATTGAAGAAAATGTAATTTCATTAAAATATAGTGAACAATCTTGAAAGTTTAAAATGGTGTTTCATTTTGTACAGTACCAATGTGTCACCGTTACTATTACAATGTCACTATCGCGCTGTCATCGCCGTTGTATCATTGTATCAATATCATGGTGTCCTCCTGTGTCGCTGTCACTGTAACACTATCACTACAATTGTGTCATCGTCACTGCGTGTGCCACTGGATCACTTATATGGTACATTTTTAGTAGTACTTACGGGATTTTTACAGTGATGAGGTACCATTAAAAAAACATGTGTTTGAAAAATATTGAACAACCGTGAAAGTTTAAACAGTTTTTATTTTATTATGGTGCCATCTTGTCACTGCTACTATTACAATGTCGCTGTCACGCTGTCATCATCATTTAACATGTTTATTCTTAATGTATGAACTATTTTGTGGTTATTATTTAATAAATTCTGATTCTAATTCTTTTATTCTATCATCATCATTGTGTCGTTACATCACTAACACGGTGTCATTGTCACTTTGTCGCCGTCACTGTGACGGCTAACTATCAATTATGTGGTGTCATCGTGTCCCTTTTACTAACAGTGCCACTCGAGAACCTTTCTTCCCCATCGGTTGTCAGTTCTACGAGCTATCCTATACACAGATAGTCAATTGCTTTTTCTCTAATCTGTGATCCTATACTTAATTATACTTGCTTTTTTTGACATTTCACACAGCGCCTTATAGCCCCAAGTTAAGATAGCTTGTACTATGGGAACCAGATAACTGATACAATACTTAGATACTTTTTGTTTGTAAATACATACATAGAATACAATATAACACCCAGACACAGAACAAACACCTATGTTCATCACAGAAATGTCTGTCCTGGATGGGAATCGAACCCACAGCCTATAGTTGAGAAGGAGCCAAATGAGCTATCAGGCCAGTCGCACTTATGTACCAACATCTGAGTAACCCAGGTAATACTTGCAGGTATCAGACGCGGAGATAATCTACGGGTCGTCCGCTACAGTCAGCTGCGCCGAGCATGACTCCAGGCAACTGGAGGTAAGGTCTCCTCGGTCATAACTCTCGATGAAAACACAGGTTCCACAGAAACCAGGTCGTTATCGTGTCTTGTTCAAATCGTGTCACACCAAGGAATCGACAATTTTTGTATTCTGTATGATCTAAGACAAATTATCTCTCAGGTTTTGGATCCCTCGAGTGCGTTCCGAATTAAACTAAAGGTTTTCTCATCCCAAAACCGGTAAAAATTTAAAATAAAAGAATGGCTTATATTTATGTTTTGTGATATAACGAAGCTATGGGTAATTATTAAAAATTGACAGAAAAACTTTAGAAATACCTTCACTTTACATTAAAATTACTTTAATTTTGAATAACTAATATTGACATAAGTGGTGGTAACTTTTGACGAATTCATGTTCCGGAACGCGTCTCAGTGGAACATATGGTTTTTGACAGTTCAAATCGCGTCAATCCCAGTTAATTCCACATTCATTTCGCGCGGTTTCGTTTTCATTTCATAGAGAATAGATTTTTGCAGATTTCTTAAGTAAGACAAGGAGTTCGCGCGGTTTCGAAGCAAGGAATCGTAAAGTGGTCATACAGAATTATGGCCCAGGTGTGGAGGCACTCTCGATAGGTTGCCTTCAATCAATCGATCAATAGTTTTCATCAAAATCTGGTCCGTGATTTCTTTGAGTACCTTCCGCTTTTCCTTATAGATTCGGATTTGACCTACCACGCCCACTTAAAAAATTTACCTTGTATTTATTTTTATCTGATATTTATTACTTTTTTGATAAGACTGCAAAGTGAACTGTTAAGCTTTCTTATGTCCATGATGTTAATGCCCATCTGCATTAAAGTTTGCCAGCTGTTAAGTTCGCACTTATCTCTCTACGACGTACCTACTGCAACGCGTTTGTATACGTCCTAGAGAGGCACGCCTGTTCCTGGCTGCATACAATATCTGTTTATTGGTTTTTAAAATTACATATTAATATTTCTTTTAGTTTTATGATATTGTGTATGTTTGGAATAAATGTTTTTTTTTTCTTTTTTCTTTTTGTAAGTGCAAACTCGAGAGCAAAGTTGTAGGCGAACAGCCTAATTTCAGTCCGCCTACTCTGTCCGCGGAGCGCGGAGTTTTTTTCTCTAATAAGATAAAGGAGTCCAAATACTTTGACGCTGGTACCACCTTCCTTGCAGCTCCGAATCCATTCCCGGCGCGCGTGCCAGGCAGCAGCTTCCGGGGTACTTCGACCTTGCGGACCGTCAAGGTCGACGTCGAATCACAAAATGTCACCGTTTTAATTCACAACAAACTCGCGGCCCTATTCCGGCACACAAAACGCGAGCTGAACACTGTGGCACGCCCACCCGAACGTGGGAGTCCAAACGTGCCCAAAATTCACCAAATCACTAGATTTCCTGGACGCGGCTTCTTCGAGCACCGTACGCGTCCATTACATAAGTTCGTTCCAAATCACGGCTTGTTGACGACTCTGCTAAAGTGCGTGCATGTGTGGTATGACGCGACCGGCCGTCGCGTCATACCTCATCCCCGCGCCCGTCCCGCGGCCGTCGCCGACAGCATCAAACCCAACGGAAACGGGTTGGGAGCGAACATAAGTATAAAGTTGAATGCAGACGGTCACTGCAGTAGTTCCTCCACCACGCAGGTCGGCGAGCTCGGGCTGGAGATATGGGAGCGCGTGCTGATCGCGCCGCTGGCCCGCGCGCTGTCCTCGCGGATAGTGTGCGCGCTCAACGCGGCGCGCGCGGGGCCCCTCGAGGGCCGGCTGGGGGACTCCGTGCGCGCCGCCGTGCACAGCACCGTGGCCACCCGCGACCACCGCCTGCGCGGGACCCGGGACCTCTACAACGAGCTGGTGCAGGAGCCCTATCTACAAGGTTAGTGCGTTATTCGTTGACGCTAATGTTACCTAACAATGTCGCGTTGCGGTGAGAAGCGGGAGCGAACCGTACAGTGTCGTGTTGTTGTGGGCAGCGGCCGCGGTGGCGCACGCGCGGTCGGCGGCGGCGCTGCTGTCGCTGGGCGACGTGTCGCTGTACACGGTGCGCGCGCTGGCGGGGCTGGAGCGGGAGCTGGCGCTGGCGGCGCGCTACCTGCACCACTCCTCGCTGCCCGCCGCGCGCGCGCAGTACGAGCGCGCCGCCGTGCGCGCGCACCTGCCGGCGCTGCACGCGGAGGTACGTGCCGCCCACCACCCCGCCCACCGCACGCCCCGCCCACTACACGTGCCGCCCGCAGGTGTCCCGCCTGCTGCGGGGCGCGGCGGCGCCGGGCGCGGACGCCGAGGCGCGCGCGGCGGTGCGGCGCCTGTACCTGCTGCTGGCGCCGCTCGGGGCGCCCGCGCTGCGCCCGCTGGTGGACGCGGCGCACCACCAGGTGGCCGCCGAGGGACACGCCAACGCTGACACCACCAAGGAGGATGTGAGTACTGATACACTATTACACTATTCTAACTTTCATTCAATATCATGGAATTGATTTAAAGTGCCACACCACAAACCACACTAACTTGAGGTATATCTAGTATAAAAATATTATAACACGCATCTTCCATCTCACCGGATTAGACGCTCTGCCAACTGAGTTATGGTTACATGACCGCTAACTGCGAAAATCTTTAGGACTGTGTTTTTAACCGACTAAGCAGTCGTGGCGACATTATTTCATTCATTCATCATCACTGAAACCTGGACCACCTTCAAAGCAGCCTCTTTCGGCGCAGGTCTCCACACATAGATAGCTCACCTGGCAGCGCTATCATGTCGTTACATGGGAACTCTACTAGGGCCCCTATCTTGACTTTTCACTTTGAAAATTTCACTTCCTGTTATTGGAGTTCATACATTAACCCCAAAATTAAGAATCGCTCAACTGATTTTTATCACATAATAAACTTGAAAATTCCGTTTAAAAAATCCACTAACAATGTACATTTTCGTAATAATCAAAACAATAATCACCAAACAAACATATTCATTGCAATCCAAGTTGCCGCTAAGGTGGGTTGCTTACTTCAGAAATTAAGTTTCTAGAGGTTTCCCTTACTATCTATACCGATTACAGCAAGGCTTTCGATCGAGTTGACCATGATATTCTCCTGGCTAAGCTTCTTGTAGCTGGGATTCGGGGGTATTTGTACAGATGATTTACGTCATACGTCACTGATCGATGCCAAACTTTAGTCCTGAACGGATTTGCGGCGACTTCGTCGCTGATTCCATCTGGTGTGCCTCAGGGGTCTATCCTTGGTCCACTTCTATTTACTCTTTTTGTTAATGACAAACCTGTGCTTTAGATGCTCGGATTTTCTTTTATTTGCCGATGCCATGAAATTTTTTAAAGTTATCAACAACAGTCATGATGTAGACCTTCTTCAACTGGATCTTGATAACCTGCACAAGTATTGTATTTTAAACAAACTCGAACTTAACATTTTTAAATGCTGTTTCATCAGTTTTAGTTGATCGGCTAAAACACTAAAATACGATTACTAATTCGATGGTCAATCTCTTGTAAGGACAGATGCTGTGGTTGATTTGGGTGTAACTCTCGATTCCAAACTACTATTCGATAAGCACATTGAGAATATTTCTACTAAAGCTATGAAAACCTTAGGCTTCATATTTCGAGTTACTAAAGATTTCCAATCAGTTAAAACGTTAAAAATTCTATACTGTTCTTTAGTCCGTAGTAACCTTGAATACGCTTCGCAGGTTTGGAATCCACGATATGATAAGTATATTAACATCTTGGAAAAACCACAGAAAAAGTTCTTAAAACATGTTACTTTCAAGCACAAAATTGGTAACCTCGATTATGAGGACAGTTGTAAACGTCACCACTTACTACCTCTATTCAAGAGAAGGGAAGCGGCGGATCTTACTTTTCTACATAGTATTGTCTTGAATTTGTTTGACTCTCCATCCTTACTAACGAAAATCAAACTTGTAACTCCAACTAGAACAATTTGTCGCAGAAATTATCTAAAGCTGTACACTCCTTTTTGTTCTACTAATTACCGGCAAAATGCTTTTTTCATATGGACTCTCAATCTTTTTAACTCTAACTATTCTGAAAATGTGGATTTGTTCACAGTGAGGCGGAATTTTTTCAAATCATTTATCAATAATCAATTATTTATCGTGAATTAATAATTCTATTCAATCGCGTTGTAATCAATTATCATTTCCTTCCAATATAATTTAGATCGCTTTGATTAATGTACTCAAGATTTGTATTTATACTTTCTCTTCGCCTGGTATTTATCTATCACCGTTATTTGCTAGTATTTTTATGTGTTAGAACACTGTCACAGATAACCCCCAATAGATACCGCATGAAAGACGACGACCGCGCACCACGCATTGGCGTAAATAGTTCTATATAAATCGCCACTTCGCAGCACGGCCTTAGTTTCGACCAAGTATTAGAGTTCATTATTAGGGCGTCACTCGAAACAGCCAATAATAGCGCATTGGCTCCAGTCCCCGCAACCCGCGCCTTCCGCCAGTTTTGGTGAGCTAGGATCCGAATAAAAATCCCGTAATGCGGTATCTATTGGGGGTTATCTGTGGACACTGTAGACTCTATAACTACAAGCGGAAGCTATTTAAGCCTTTCAAATGTTTATAATCATAATTTATTAGCTTCTAAGCAGCTGTTAGTTTTCCATGTAAAATAAAAATAAAATAAAATTAAATTAAAATGTGCTTGCCGTCAATGCGACCAGGTGGTTAGGGAAATGCCAACATTGTAAACGTTTTGTGACAACTTGTTTTTTTTTATTGCTTACATAAAAAGAACGAACAGTAGACATTAGACAATGCCTAAGAAATAACGAATGAACAATGAAGGAGTGGTATCGTTCCAGGCGCACATCCAGTTCGTTCACTCGATGCTGGCACTGCACGGCAAGTACAGTGCACTCTTCGCTGAGGTGTTTGATGGAGCACAGGCCTTCATCGGAGCACTCGATAAGGTATGGATATTCACGACAATAGCAATATATGAGAGAAAAAAGTTTTCTTTCCAACAACAGGTGCAAGCGATCCAGCACAATGTAGAATAGTAAATCCCGATCCATAGCTCCATTACATCTGTAAAGAAAAAGAGCAGAGCTATAGCGTTAAAAAGACTATTAGATTTTACTAGGTGGTAGGACTTTTCTGCAAAGTTCGTCTAGGTAGGTACCACCGCTTTGCCAGTTATTCTGCCATCAAGCAGTAGTGTGCAAGCACTACTGTGTTCCGGTCTGAAGGGCATTGTAGCTAGTGACATTACTGGGCAAATGAGACTTTATGATCTGATCACACAGTCTAATAATTATATTACTAGACTCGTGTATTAGGATGACGTTGTGCGCAGTGCAGTGTCACGCGAAACTTTATATTTTAAAGTTCCGAGTGACACTGCAACTGTTGTAGGCGGCCGTGTCGCTTAACATTACGTGAACGACTAGCTCGTCACGTCATTCGTTCCCATAAAAAAAGTGAGGCACCTGTTTAGCGTAAGCTTGTAGCGGTGTGCGAGCTGTACTACACCTTATTGGGTTGTCGCTTATAGCAAGAAACATTATCTTTGACTTTAACCCGTGTATACCCCGTGTATACCCCGTGTATACCCCGTGTATAACCCGTGCACACCCGTGCACACCCGTGCGCGCAGGCGTGCAGCGAGGTAGTGAACGCGCGGCCCGCCCCGGAGCAGCCGGCGCGGGCGCCCGAGCTGCTCGCGCGCTACTGCGACTGTCTGCTCAGGAAACGGGTGAGCACGCCGACACGCACTTGGCCGGCACGTCACACTTCGACATCACTCACTGCGCGTCACCTGGCTATTACTTACCACTGGTCGCTTACTGATCACTTGTGACCTGGCTATCACTTACCTACCACTAGTCGCTTGCCCATTCCTTTTCGCTCGTCACTCTCCATCGCCATTACCTTTTTTTCCCTTTTATTTTGGCTCCGCACATAGTGTATTTAGCCAGTGTCAAGTATTGTCATTTTCATCGTGCTATAGAATATTTCACGTAATGTCAACTCTTAGTCACAGTCATAATCGAGTCTAAGTCAGGTAGTCATAGTCCAGTCCAAGTACCCATACCCCGGTAAAGTGGTGGGAGCTTTACTAGAAGCTTTTATTATGGAATTTTGGAAGCAACACCAAAAACGACGTTTCACCACATTATATCACTTGCCCACACTCATGCTCGTAATTCAGCACTTAATGCGTAAAACGCCACCAATTTTAAACATTAACACTGGAAAAAGCACAAGTTTTGAAAAATAATATAATGCATCGACGTGAACTTTTTCGCGTTCCCGCCAAAACCCCATTACCTTTTATCATCTCAAAAATCTCCAATTACATATATCAAACCCCTGTTCAAACCGGCATGTTTATCGTTACCGCTGTTGGTAGCGGTAAATGCCGCGGTATTTTGTATGAAGTTCCGCGGCTAGAGCGAAACTTCATACAAAATACCCGGCGGAATCCGGCGCGGTATACCGCTACCCACAGCGGTAGCGAATAATACGCTGGTTTGAATAAAGCTTAGCTGATTAACATCACCATGTTGAAGAACTCCGCCATCTAGTTCATTTTGTTGGAACTACATAATTTATTTATCTTCATCCTTATTAATTCACAATGCAATGGAAATGGTATTGGTAATTGCATATTTTATTATAGTCAAAGTTGAAGAAAATACTACCAATTTGACTAGTATTTGGTACTTAGTATTATACCAAATACTAGGTAGTATCAAGTAGACAGTAACAAGTGTCGTCCAACCCCAGAGTGGCGGCGAGTCGGACACAGAGGAGCGGCTGTCGGCGGCCATCACTGTGTTCAAGTATGTCGACGACAAGGATGTCTTCCAGAAGTACTACGCGAGGGCCCTCGCTCGCCGCCTCATACACCAGCTCTCTGTATCTATGGAACAGGTATGTAGGGGGTATTTGTACTTTGTATCGGTAGAACGAGTATTTATATTTAGTGTCCGTAGAACAGGTATACAGGAGTATTTGTACATAGTATCTGTTTAACAGGTATGCAGGAGTTTAGTACATAGTATAGATAAAACAAGTATTTTACTTAGTATCTGTGGAACAGGTATGCAGGAGTATTTGTTCTTAGTGTTTGTGAAACGAGTAAGTAGGAGTATTAATCTTAGTATCGGTGGAACAGGTATGCTCGAGATCGTGTATTCATACTTAAATCAAATCAAATCAAAGCGTTTATTTGCATAAAAACATGGTTAAATATATAATAACAGCAGGTCTTCGGTATGTCATAAAAATAGTACATGCATGTTTTTTGCTATAAATAGCATACAAATATTCATTGTGAATCTCAAATGGTTTACATTAAAATCAGACGATGTTAATTATTCAATTTAAGTTAATATGATAAAGTGCACAAATAAAATAAAACAATCAGTTAGCACATGTTACACTGAAACCAACATGAAATAAATTAAATTAAAATACATTTTCTTAAAGTCTTCCGGAAGACTGTTAAATACTTTAGCTGCCATGACATTGGCATTTTTCTTTAGAGGCAGCTTGCATGCTGGTTGATATACGAGGTCGTCTGTCCTCTCACGAAGTCGACGGTGGCGTAAGTCTTTATGACTTGTAAACAGATCCGGATTGTGTTTTACAAACAGTGCCATTTGCTTTATATAGAGGCAAGGGAGAGATAGCAAATTCAGTTTTTTAAATAATGGGCGACAAGGCTCGAGGTAATGTGCCCGCTAATAGCACGAATACATTTCTTTTGCGCGATGAAAGCCCTATCTGAATCCGTCGAGTTACCCCAAATAATTAATCCATATTGGAGAATAGAGGCCACATATCCGAGATATGCTTGAAGTGCGGCTTCTTTGGAAACCACCTGCCTTATCCTTTTTAACGCAAAAACAAATCTATTTATCTTCCGACTCATATTATCAATATGCTTCTTCCAATAGCACATGCGATCGATTTCAAGCTTCAAAAACTCAGCAGAGTCGACTTCTTTAATTTTGACAGATTTATATCTTATACACAACAAATAGCATTTTGAATTATAAGTACGAAATTTTATCATTTTAGTTTTACCTAAATTTACTTTCAAATTATTTTTACTAAGCCATGCAATTACGTTTTCTGTAGTCTAATTGATTTATTTCTCTAGTCTTTGAATTTCTTTACATTTTATAATAAAAGTGGTGTCGTCAGCAAATAAATAGATTCATACTGTGTACACGGAGGCAAATCGTTGATATAAAGCAAAAATAATACAACGTACTCGATACTTAGTTACTTAAGTATCGAGTATGGGCCAATGTAATGTGGGCAATGTAATTGTTATCAGCCCAATGCGTTCCCACAGGTGGGACACGTGCCTTCTCTCACAGGGAGAGTATAGGCCATAATCCAGCACGCTGGACAAGTGCGGGTTGACACATGTTCTCGAATGTTGTGATTCTTGAACATGAGGGTTTCCTCGCGATGGTTTCCTTCACCGTTGTAAGAGCGAGTGGAAATCCCGCACATAACTTGAAAGTCATTGGTGCAGGACCAAGTGGGATTGTAACTGGGCTGTGTCATATCGAAAGTCGTACGGGGAACGGCCGAGCTACGCTCACTCTATAAATGCAATATGTAACATGTTTATTATTTTTTTTCAACTAATAAATGCAAGCAGGTCTTCCTAAATATTCCGTGCATATACTAGATACGACATACTTAGTATCGATACCAATACTAGGTACATAACAGGTACATAATTATTATCAATCCCCAGGAAGAAGCGATGATAAACCGTCTTAAGGCTGCGTGCGGCTACGAGTTCACGAACAAACTTCACCGAATGTTCACCGACGTCGCAGTCAGCGCGGACCTTAACACCAAGTTCCAACAATATCTGCGGGAGACCGGGGCCTCTCTATCTACCGGGTTCAATATACAGGTACACCGGGGCGTCTCTCTCTACCGGGTTCAATATACAGGTACACCGGGGTCTCTACCGGGGTCAATATACAGGTACACCGGGGCGTCTCTCTCTACCGGGTTCAATATACAGGCACACCGGGGTCAATATACAGATACACCGGGGCCTCTACCGGGGTCAATATATAGGTACACCGGGGCGTCTCTCTCTACCGGGTTCAATATACAGGTACACCGGGGCGTCTCTCTCTACCGGGTTCAATATACAGGCACACCGGGGTCAATATACAGATACACCGGGGCCTCTACCGGGGTCAATATATAGGTACACCGGGGCCTCTCTATCTACCGGGTTCAATATACAGGTACACCGGGGCGTCTCTCTCTACCGGGTTCAATATACAGGCACACCGGGGTCAATATACAGATACACCGGGGCCTCTACCGGGGTCAATATATAGGTACACCGGGGCTTCTACCGGGGTCAATATACAGGTACACCGGGGCTTCTACCGGGGTCAATATACAGGTACACCGGGGCTTCTACCGGGTTCAATATACAGGTACACCGGGGTCTCTACCGGGGTCAATATACAGGTACACCGGGGCTTCTACCGGGGTCAATATATAGGTACACCGGGGCTTCTACCGGGTTCAATATACAGGTACACCGGGGTCTCTACCGGGGTCAATATACAGGTACACCGGGGCGTCTCTCTCTACCGGGTTCAATATACAGGCACACCGGGGTCTCCACCGGGGTCAATATACAGGTACACCGGGGCCTCTACCGGGGTCAATATATAGGTACACCGGGGCCTCTACCGGGGTCAATATATAGGTACACCGGGGCTTCTACCGGGGTCAATATACAGGTACACCGGGGCTTCTACCGGGGTCAATATACAGGTACACCGGGGCTTCTACCGGGGTCAATATACAGGTACACCGGGGCTTCTACCGGGGTCAATATACAGGTACACCGGGGTCTCTACCGGGTTCAATATACAAGTACACTGGGGCCTTTCTGTCTCTCTTTCTCTCTTTATATATATATATATATCTTTATCGGGCTAAATATCCAGGTACATACATAATATTATGCTGCAACAACCTTGCTCTCTGTTTTATGCAAAGTCAAATTATTTATTGCCAATAGGCTATTTTTAAATACTAGCTGCGCCCCGTGGTTTCACCCGCAGATAAAAAGTAGCCTATGTGTTAATCCAGTACATAAGCTATCTATATTTCAAGTTTCATCCAAATCCGTCCAGTCGTTTGAGCGTGAAGAAGTAACAAATATACACACATACACACAAACACACATACACACATACAAACTTTCGCCTTTATAATATTAGTGTGATGTGATACGATGTTTGATAGCGGGCACAATAATGTACCGAATAAACTTCTGTTTTGAATGAACTATTGACTGAACTGTGGCCCAAGGAGCTGCTGAAACAGCACGAAACGCTTGCGTGTTCGAACTTGTGGCCTAACGCCATCTAGTTTCAAAACATGGCATTAGCATACATACCCCCTTTTCTGGCTCGGTCATCATTTTGAGTAATCCTCCCAAGTGCTACAAGCAAATGCTTGGCGCTTGTGCCCCCTCCCCCACACACGAGCCGCCACCGAGCTTGCTACAGCGCGGCACGCCGCAGGTGCTGCAGGCGGGCGCGTGGCCGCTGGGGGGCGCCAGCGCGCCGCGCGCGCCGCCGCCCCCGCTGGCCGCGGCGGCGCGCCTGTTCGAGGGCTACTACCGCGGCGCCTTCAGCGGCCGCCGCCTCGCCTGGCTGCACCACCTGTGCTCGGGGGACCTGCGCACGCGCTACACCCCCCGCGTCTACCACGTCAGCGCCACCACGCACCAGGTATGTCGCCACTGCCGCGCACCATACTATGCATCACACGTGTTCGTCCAAATACTGCTTTCGTACAAAGACAAAACGGTCTTTAAAACGGTCCCGGCTATTGTTGTAAGACAGTAGTCGTTAAGCCAAGTCAGAAGCCTTTGAGCGACCTAAAAATCCTGACACCAGGGCTGACCACTTGCCTACACGAGAAGAAGAAGAAAAATACTTCAACGTCAAAATCTAGAAGACGTCCACTGCTGAATTTAGACCTCCCAAACGAAACGACACTGGACGCTTACCGTACCGCAGGTGTACCACAGGGAAGTATAATGGGCCCCGTGCTATACACTTTGTTAGCCACATGTAGATGACTCGGCTATCCTGACTTTTCACATGGATTCAAATATATTGCAAGCTCACATAAACTGTTGTAGTAAATTGGCTGAAGATATAGTGGATCAAGGTCTATGAATCTAGCTGGAGCGTACTGGTAGACGGGTGCGAGACCTGGAACACCACCAAGAAAGTTACTCACCAGCTTCAGGTTCTCATCGATCGTTGCCTTCGTCAAATCCTGGAGATCTGTCTAGACACCATCACTAATAATGATATCTAGAGATTGTGCCGTGAAGACCCAGTAGATTTACACATCCCCAGACAAGTCCTAGATTGCGCCGGCGCAGACGTGGCCCCAAGCACACCTGGGTCATAATTCTGTATGAAAACACAGATTCCACACGATACAGAAATCACGTCGTTATCCTGTCCTGTTCAAATCGTGTCGCAGCAAGGAATCGTCAATTTTTGTATTCTGTATGATTTAAGACAATTTTTTTTTTTGTGTTTTGGCTCCACACATATGTAATTAGCCAGTGTCACAAGTATTGTAATTTTCATTGTGCTATAGAATACATCACGTAATGTCAAGTCTTAGTCATAGTCATAGTCCAGTCTAAGTCATGCCCCAGTAAAGTGGTCGCAACTTTACTAGAGGCTTCTATGGAGTTTTGGAAGCAACACGAAAAACCACGTTTCACCACATTATATCACTTGCCCACACTCATACTCGTAATTCAGCACTTAATGCGTAAAACACCACCAATTTTAATTATTAACATTAGAAAAAGCACAAGTTTTGAAAAATAATACAATGCAACGAACGTGAACTTTTCCGCGTTCCCGCCAAAAACCTAAGACAAATTATCTATGACAGGTTTTGGATCCCTCGAGTGCGTTCCGAATTAGAACTAAAGGATTTCTCATCCCAAAACCGGTAAAAATTTAAAATAAAAGGAATGGCTTATATTTATGTTGTGATATAATGAAGCCATGGGTTATTGTTAAAAATTGATAGAAAACCTTTAGAAACACCTTCACTTTACATTAAAAGTTAGTTTTACTTTGAATAGTTAATATTGACATGTGGTGGTAACTTTTGACGTGTTGATGTTCCGGAACGCGTCTCAGTGGAACATATGATTTTTGACAGCTCAAATCGCGCCAATCCCAGTTAATTCCACATTCCACCAATAGATTTTTTGTAGATTTTTTATGTAAGACAAGGAATTGGCGTGGTTTCGAAGCAAGGAATGATAAAGTGGTGATACAGAAGGGCCGAGGAGTGAAGTGAAGCGCGCCGCTCGAGACAGAACGGAATGGAGACGCCTTGTATCTGCTCTCTGCCCCGATGTGGGCCGTTAGGAAATGCCTTTCTTAAACATAGTACTAGGTGGTAGGACTTGTCTGCAAAGTTTGTCTAGGTAGGTGCCACCGCTTTACCAGTTATTCTGCCGCCAAGCAGTAGTGTGCAAGCACTGCTGTGTTCCATGTGTTCCGGTCTGAAGGGCATTGTAGCTAGTGACATTACTGGGCAAATGAGACTTCACGACCTGATCACACAGTCTAGTAATCTTATTACTATACTGTGTGAAGTGTCAGGATGACGTCCGCAGTGCAGTGTAACGCGAAATTTTATAATCTATAGTTCCGAGTGATACTGCAATATGTTACGGGCAGCCGTGACGCTTAACATCAGGCGGACGACTAGCTCGTGACGTGATTCAGTTACAAAACAACAACAATACTAAGATGTTACGGTATCACGTGCGCCGCCCAGTGCGCCATCCTGCTGAGCTTCGAGTCGGTGGACAGCCAGCCGGCGCGCGAGCTGCGCGAGCTGCTGCAGCTGTCGCCGGAGGCCTGGGGCCGCCACCTGCGCCCGCTGCTGGACGCCGGCCTGCTGGCCGCGCGCGGGGACCTGGGGGACGCCGAGGGGGACGCGGGGGACGGCGTGCTCTCGCTCAACCTGGCCTTCTCGTGCAAGCGGACCAAGGTGCGACTCACCTGTGCTAACGCGCCCAACCAGCCGGGGGGTGAGCATTTTGTTTTATTTTATTTGGATAACCGATAGCTATCTTAATATAGCTATATAAACGCTACGAAGCTAGCGCGAGACGTGACGCTCGCTCATCTATCTACTAAGATACAAACTGAAAGTTTACTTTTTTTAAGTCATTATCAGATAAACCATACTTAAGCCAAAAATAGTTTGTTCCACTTACAGTGTTAGCTCTTAACTGATTTTAAAGCCTGTTTCCGTTCTATACATTATTTTTTCAATTTCTGAATAACCTACTTTAAAATGAAATGGAAATTATTTTTGATTTATTTTCCCTTTCCCTCAGGTGCGGCGGGGTCGGGTGGGAGCGGGACGGAAACGGAAACGACCCACTGCGACGATGATCGCAAGATGTACCTACAGGCCGCCATCGTACGCATCATGAAGCAGAGGAAGGTATGTACGGGGGAGGAGGATGGAAAGATGCGAATGTATGAGAAAGAGAGAGAGAACACATCACTTTGTATGGGATAAAGAGAGTAATGAAAGATTTCAATTTCAAATACTTATTTATTTATTTTATTTGGCACACAAAACAGAATATAACCAAATGAAAGAACAAGCAGGAAAAAAATACACACATTTTGAGCTAGATTATATCCCAAAACATGTGTATGGTTTGTCAAACATGATTGACAAACTGTTGTTAGAATATTTAGTAAAAATAGTTAACTAAGTACATTGCTTATGGTATCGATTTAAATCTTGAATGCACTATGATCATTCAAAGTTCCGAAATATAATAGCTGAAACGTCTCTTTTAAATTTTGCTAGATTTTGCTCAAAAATGTCAATTGAGCTGTGGTGTTCCTTCAGGATGTCGTTATACTGCCGACACATTCTAACCAAAGGGTTGTAGAATGAAGTATTATTAGTAAACACCTGAAGTGAGAAAATATTTAAATGAGGGTGACTAGCTCTTGGCTTAATATTGAAATTTACTTGCGAAAGCAGAAAGGGCGAGTCAACGATAGAGTGTATAGTTTTGAAAAGGCAAATGAAGTCAAAATATGTCCGTCGAGTTTTGAGAGGTAGCAGTTTAAATTTTGATAATCTTTTAGAATACGATCGAAATTGGCGATTCAGACCAAGTCTGTGACACAGTATATTCAAACACCGCTTTTGTACGCGTTCTATCCGATCACTATGCACAGCGTAATGCGGAGACCAAACAGGAGCACAGTACTCATGAACACTTCGAACCATAGCATTGTAAAGGCTTAGAAGACATCGTGGGTTCCTGAAATGTTTAGTAATGCGAGAAACAAAGCCCAAGAGTTGGGTACTTCTGTTAATGATATAATCGTAATGATCTCGGAATGAAAGCTTTTCATCAAAATAGACCCCTAAATCTCTCACAACCGATTGCCTCTGTAGTAACTGGTCTTTAATTTTATATTTGTGTAATATTTTGTTGGCTTTAGTTGTAAAAGATACAACGTAACACTTTTTAACGTTCAATAACATCCTGTTTCTTTGACACCATACATCAATCACATCCAAATCATGCTGGATAGCATCGGAGTCTTTGGAGTTTCTGACAATTGAATAAAGTTTTCAGTCGTCAGCATATAATAAGCAAGGACTTTTAATCTCATCAATGAGGTCATTAATGAACGCAATGAAAAGAAGTGGTCCCAAATGAGATCCTTGTGGTACTCCTGAAGTGATTTCTACAGATGTTGACAAAAAGCCTTTAACTGCAACTAACTGTGTTCTCCTGCTGAGATAGGACTCAATCCACCTCAACAGATTGCCATGTACCCCGTAATGTGCTGCCAATTTAGTGCATAAGAGCTCGTGGTTGACTTTGTCAAAGGCTTTGGAAAAATCTGTGTAAACACAGTCTACTTGCTGCCTTTTTGCAAAGGCACTGCATAAAAAGTGTTTGTACTCAAGCAAGTTTGAAGTTGTGGAGCGATTTTGGATAAACCCGTGCTGACTAGGGGACAACAGAGGATGGATGTGATGGTAGAGAGCGTCGTAAACCAGTGATTCAAAAAGTTTACCCAAACATGACAAAATACAGGTCAGGGTAGGTCTATAATTCTCACAACGTGATTTGCAATATGTTTTGCAGCTTATTTTATTGATTTGTTGAACTATCAAAAAACGCCACTTTGGACGCTTATCATAAGTTTGCCATGTTCACCACGCAGCAGGTGGCTTGGTGATCGTAAAAGATTATATTGTACCGAGGAAAGTGCTCCCGGCCATTCCCGGGATATTCCGTTAGCCAGCTCTTACATAAACACAAATACAGTTTTGAAATACAGCATATGTTCGGCAAAATATACCTTAAACCTAGGTCAGGTTTGTCCAGACATGTGGTTCTAGATAAAATAATTATGGTAATGTAAAATAAATGCAAAGAGAAAGAGAGAAGGCATATTAAGTGTTTGTAAAAAGTAGAGAGGGGGCATTTCAGTGTGTGAGGCCCACCATACAAGTTCAATTTTATTGATCAATAAAATTGACGAGACCACTTCCGTCAATTTTCTCTCCATACTGTAAACCGAAAAACTTTGACCAATACTTACCTTACGCGATCAATAAAATTGATCTATCACAAAGATTGATCAATAAAATTGAACGTATGGGGGCCCTAAGAGGTAGATAAAATAGATGTTATGGTGCGGGTGAAACAGGGTGCCTATATATATTTCAAAATCGGTGGCAGGAAATTTTTGTGCACTGAATTAGTACGTGACTTCCACAAGGCCGCACTTGGCCTTGGTCTATAGGCCACCGCGGCTAGTATACACTCCAAATGTTCTTCGTAGTAGATAGTGTAGCTAGTTTATTCGTTTTTAGTAGTGTAGTGGTTAGTTTAAAGAATAAAGGCGCATTGCCTTGCAAACGCTGCAGCCCACTACCGGTAGGTAGTGCACCCAACATGCTGGCAGCATTGCCACGTTGAATTGCAATGCTGATGCGTTGTACAAACAAGTGGCAGCATTAATTAGTATCCGCCCGCAGGTGCTGCGCCACACGGAGCTGCTGCAGGAAGTGGTGACGCAGGCTCGCGGCTCGTTCGCGCCCTCTGTCGCCATGATCAAGAAATGCGTGGAGGCGCTCATAGACAAACAATACCTGGAACGGACGCCCGCGGCCTTGGATACCTACTCCTACCTGGCATAGAGGTACCTTACCATTAGGCATGGATCATTGCACAAGGAGCATGTGAAAAATCATATGATTTTCTTTTCATAATTCACACCTGCTACTTTTTGTCACATACTCTGCTACATAACACAGTGTGATAATCACACTTAATTGAATCGTGGCTTCGGATTTCATAATACGAGAGTAGCATGAGCGGTGAATATCAAAACATATTATATTTAGTCTATGCTTCAGTAAACAAACTGACACCTGTACAGTATAATGATAAACAATGTTTGGCTGTGTCGGATGTAGCGGTGAACTTTGATCTTGTTCAACTGAAGAGAGCGGCGTTATATTTCTATGTAATTATTTGTAGCAGATCGCAACATCGCTAGGTTGCTCCTAAATCACATCTCTGTTCTATTTCATAAAGCCCCGCCAATCACCATTGATCGTAATTCGGTAGGCAAATGAAAAATCACAGGTGAAATCGCAGTGACAACAATAAATCATATGATCAAATGAGTATGATTTAAAAGTAGCAATCGTTTCCATGCCTACTTACCATACATTAGGGAGGACTAGGGTACAAGTGAAGTACCGCTGAGGTATGATGCACGTAGACGACGGCCCAAAATGAAGTCCGCGTCAAAACTCAAATCAAATCAGAAAGGATTCCGTACCATTATGTATAAAAACGAGCAATAAAATCACGTTTATTGCATGGGAGCCCCCTTAAATATTTAATTTATTTTGTTTTTTAGTATTTGTTGTTATAGCGGCAACAGAAATACATCATCTGTGAAAATTTCAACTGTCTAACTATCACGGTTCATGAGATACAGCCTGGTGACAGACGGACGGACAGCGGAGCCTTAGTGATACCGTTTTACCCTTTGGGTACGGAACCCTAGAAGGACATGCAGTTTTATCCCGTGTTTTTACGAAGTGTCGAGTGACTAACTGACGTACAAGCGATATTGAGCACTGAACAAGCGACATAACGGCTAAATTCCATCAAATATATACTACGGTGCTCGGACCATTTTTTACTATTTCCACGGAGACATTGTGAGTCTATGTGTATCATACCTGATGTATACCTCATTACATTTATAAAAAAATAAGTCCAAGTTGATGCATGTCTGTCAAATCTGTCATACTTGATTTTACGAAATAAAAATAGCTTCAATGTATATTTAGTTTGTATTTATTAATGGCGACGATGGAGGAAGAATTATTTAACTTAAAACGAACAAGAAGCAACATTAAAGGCCAGTTTACAAAAATCTACAGACATTTACAAAATGTTGTCAACGTTTCTGAATACGAACATACGACACGTCTTACGACGATTCAAAAGTATGAAGATAGGTTCGACAGCATACAAGAACGAATTGAAAAGATTTGTTCAAACTCGCAGCAGGAAAGTGATTTGCACTTCGAGATCAAGGAAGAAATTACACAGCTTAAACTGATGTTACACAACAAATGCATACCCAGTACTTCACCCGCACCGTCACGTATACAGTGCGGCACACTGGAAAATACCAACCAGTTGAACCAGATACCTAAACTACATTTTCAACCGTTTCAAGAAAAAGAAAGTTTCAGGAACTTCATCAAACGCCTTGAAACATACCTATACATGACAAACTGTCAAGATTCTAAAATGATGACTTACATTTTATTAAGTTCTGTGAGCCCGGAACTACATGAACGAGCTTGTGACTTATGCGCACCAGAAGATCCTACAAAATTGAAGTTTCAGGATTTAGTGAGTTTATTGGAACAGTATATCGATCCTAAACCCAGTGTATGGGCACGCCGACACAAATTCATAACACGTACCCAAGGCGAGAATGAATCTGTGACGAATTTCAGTACAGAACTCAAGCGTCTAGCACATGACTGTGAGTTTTCCTGCGACAGCTGTAAAAAGCCAATTGCTGACAACTTCTTAGCCTTACAATTTATTAGAGGAGTTCGAGACAGCGAAATTCGTACAAAAATATTGCAAGATAATCGCACTTCTAACTTCAAGGAACTAGTGCAGCTGGCAACGTCATCTGAAATAGCTAGAGCAGACAATACGTTTATTACTGGAAAACCGGACCTACAACACGAAGTTCCCGTACATTCAATAAAGAATAGACAAAATTGGAATACTAAACCTACATCACTACCGTTTCGAATTACGTCAATTAGAGATTTGCAAGGAAAATGTTTCCGTTGCGGAGATGCTGATCATAGAGCAAATGTTTGTAGACATATCAACATGCACTGTTCAAAATGCAACAAGAAAGGTCATTTAGCCCGCGTTTGCCTTCAAACATTAAAACAAAAGAGAAACAATCAAATCGAAGAACCCGATGAAGTGGACACTGACAGTATTTGTGACATCAATGCTATCCGTTCCAGTTCCACTGATAAATTTATGATAAATGTCACTATTGAGAACAAGAAAGTTCAAATGGAACTTGATACAGGAGCTGCACTATCATCCATATCACTAAAGGAGTTCAATAACTTACAACTTGGAAACCAAATTTTCAAGACAGGTCTACGCATGAAAACTTATACAGGCGAACTTATTACACCTGTTGGAGTAGCTTACGTAAAGTGCAGGTACCGTGACCAAATATTTCATGGGAAACTATATATTATCAGACAAGATGTTGATGCCATATTTGGCAGATCATGGATACGAGAAGTTAAATTAAATATTGCAGACATGAATACGGTGACACTTGACAAGCCAGTCTACCCAGAATTAGACAAGATCATTACAAAATACTCACCTGTTTTTGATGGGAAACTCGGACATATTCCAAATTACAAGGGGCATTTAACATTACGTGAAGACGCAACACCTATCTACATTAAACCACGACGTATTCCATACGCATTAAAAGAGAGGGTGGAAAAAGAAATAGACCGATTATGCCAAGAAGGTGTTATTACGAAGATTGACAACTCCGAATGGGGAACGCCCGTAGTACCTATCGTGAAACCTAATGGAAGCATTCGTTTATGCGCTGACTACAAGGTAACACTGAACAGAATGATTAAAGATGAACAGTACCCTATACCTATCATTGAGGACATTTTTGCTGAAATGAACGGTGGAGAATTTTATTGCACTTTAGATATCTGTCAAGCTTACTTGAATATGCAAATGGACGAAGAAAGCGCGATGCTACAAGCGCTCAGTACACATAAAGGCACATTCAAGGTAAACCGCTTAATGTTTGGAGTGAAGGTCGCTCCAAATCTGTGGCAAAAATTTATGGACAGAACCCTACAGGACATACAGGGAGTCAAATGTTTTTTTGATGACATAATTATCCAAGGCGCTACGGAGAAACAATTACACGAACGACTAGAAAAAGTACTTGAGAAATTACAAGAAAATAACTTGAAACTTAACAAAGACAAATGTACATTTTTCAAAAAAAGTATCAACTACTTAGGACACACCATTGACAGCCAAGGTCTACACAAAAATAAAGAAAAGATTCGAGCAATCTTAGACACGAAAAAACCAAATAACACGAATGAGTTACGGACATTTTTGGGTATGAGCAATTATTACAACAAATTTATTCCGAATCTGGCTTCAATTTCTCATCCACTTAATAAACTACTACAAAAAAATACAACATTTTCATGGTCAAACGAATGCGAACAAAGCTTCAATAAAATTAAAAAAGAGATAGTGAGCAACAGAATTTTAATACACTTTGATCAAAACAAACCCTTGGTTCTTGCGACGGATGCTTCGCCAACAGGCCTTGGGGCTGTTCTATCTCACCGTTTACCTGACGGTACTGATAGACCTATTGCCTTTGCTTCGCGATCACTTACGACGAGCGAAAAAAAGTACAGTCAAATTGACAAAGAGGCGACAGCTATATACTGGGGAGTGAAAAAGTTTTTCCACTATTGTTACGGAAGGAAATTCACACTAATTACGGATCATAAACCTTTGATTCGTCCACAAAAAACTTTACCGGCAATGAGTACAATGCGACTTTTTCATTATGCACATTTTCTGTCAGGATTCGACTACAACATTGAGTACAGAAATTCAGCCAGTAATAGCAACGCTGATTACCTTTCAAGATTTCCAGTAGAAAAAGTTTCTGAACACAACATGGACCAGCACAGTGCATTTCAACAACATCAATTGAATACACTAACAATTAACCGCAAAAAAATTGTTGAAGAAACAATGAAGGATACTGATTACGTTAAGATAGTTGAAATGTTAAAAAAGGGCCAATCATTAAGAACTCTTGGCTACAATGACAATGAAATTACACTAGAGGATAACTGCCTTATAAAAGGGACCAGAGTAATGATTCCCTTCAGCTTACGACACAAAATTTTGGAAGAACTACATTTAGGTCATTTAGGAATGTTAAAAATGAAAATACTGGCCCGCAGCTACGTGTGTTGGAGAAACATAGATAAGGATATTGAAGACTTGGTTACAAAATGCCGTGAATGCCGTTTAAAACAAAATGAACCAAACAAATCTCCATTACATCATTGGGAAATACCAACAGAACCATGGCAACGAATACACATAGATTTTGCCGGACCAATACACGGATATTTTTTGTTTATAATTGTTGATTCCTTGTCAAAATGGGTGGAAATAATTCCTACCAAAACAACGACAAGTACTTGGTGTATTTCTAAGCTTAGAGAATTATTTGTAGATTTTGGCCTACCACACGTTTTGGTATCAGATAACGGAAGACAATTTGTGTCAAAGGAGTTCTCAACATTTCTGAATGAAAACGGGGTGGTACACAAAACCTCAGCACCGTATCATCCGGCGACGAACGGTCAGGCAGAGCGTTTTGTTCAGACAGTGAAAAAAGCATTACATGCAATGGACAAAGAGACAGAACCAATACAAGAGAAAATTTTAAAAATTAAATATCAGCTACGTCGTACTCCAAATACAACATCAGGAAAAAGTCCATATGAACAAATGTTCGGTAACCGAAAAGTGAGAACACTTTTACACGCTATTTTACAGAAAAAGCATATCCAGTCTATGACAAATAATGATCATAAGCAAAACGTAAGAACGTTTAAATCGGGGCAGAGGGTCCAGATCCGAAACTACAATGCCAGTAAAAGATGGGAGTTTGGAACAGTTTTAAAACGTATTGGCCATCTACACTATGAGGTGTTAACGGACTCTGGCCAGACCTGGAAGAGGCATATTGATCAGATGCTAAATACAGCTGTTGGAAAGGCCGGGGAGGAATAAATGGGGGTGGAGACCCTGATGTATACCTCATTACATTTATAAAAAAATAAGTCCAAGTTGATGCATGTCTGTCAAATCTGTCATACTTGATTTTACGAAATAAAAATAGCTTCAATGTATATTTAGTTTGTATTTATTAATACCTCAATGGTTACTATAGACAAGCGGAGAGAGGACTACCCTAGAGGGATGTTTCCACAGACTATACTGTCTTGTAATGTATATTTGTTATTTGCAGTGTTTCGGTGCGCGTCAACCTTAACGCATCGGTGCGACATTCGGTCGGCACTTACCATGGAGGCTCGAAAAAGGAAACCGTGCTCTCGTTTTCGGCTTTATAATGCGAAACCGAATATTTCAAATTCGGTCCAATATGAATTTTTACTTTTAGTATGCTCGTCAAGTCAGCGTCATAGTAATGAGTGTATATTTGAAACTATGCTAACCGAAAATTCGGTTCAATGCCGAAAATTCGGTCTGCAATGCAATTACAGGTGTATCAACGTAATAAACAATCCTTATGAATTGTGTAGCCGCAGCTTTATTTGTAGACCTGCCCTAGTCCGCAATTATTATGCGAAACATTAAAAAATCAAGATAATACAACTTTTTTTCTATTGACTAAATAAAAATTAAAATAGGTTTACCCGCGCGATGACCGGTGCTGATCTTTAGACAGCTGAAGTATACACCCTGGCCATCTAAGTATCGGTAAAGTAGTTCTGATTTCGGTTTTGAGGCTATCTGAACTAAGTTTATTTATGACTAAAATTGATAACTATATAAATGCCGGTTTTCCCCCAAAATATGTAATGTCAAACAAAGTTAAATTATTAGGGTAATTAATTTAGTAAATTTGATTTTTACCATGTGTTTTGTTTGATAGTCGCGTTTGTTTTTTTCACCGAAAATTCGGCCTCATGAAACCGAAAATTCGGCCTCCAAATGACAGTAGTTTACATTTATGATATGTTTCAATAATTTCAAATAACATAAATTACAATTTAATCCTTTCAGCTTTATTTCCCTTCATAAAATTCTAAAAATAAATTGAGGTTTGTTAAAAAAGCAATTGTTATTGTAGATTTTAAATAAATAAAAAAACAATTAATAAATACTTTTAGATTTACATTTAGAAGAATGTAGCGTGTGACAGTGAACTCCCGCGGTCGCGACATCCTGCCAGCCGGGTGTTGTTGTTCTATTATGATGCAGAAGGCCGGTGTTCAATGAATGGTTACAATTACTCATAAGTTTTAATGACAAAAGTTTTTTTCAGTTCTGGCTCGTAACAAAAACCTTAGTGTAGCCTCCACACGACACAACATTTTAAAAAATTCAACGAATCTATATATTACATCAAAAACAGAAAAAAATACGTTTGTTATTTTTCAAATAACTTTTTATAAAAATAGGGAAATTAAATAAAATAAAATGTTGACGATTCACAGTGGAGACTATCGCGACCAGACTACGTACTATAAGAGAACCGTGTTGTAGTGACGCGTGGTGTAATAATTATACTAGTTTAGCGAACCCATGAAGGTGTGAGGTGGTAACAGATGGAGTCCAAACTCGCCATCGCACTCGATGGTCCTCATCTCTTTTCTCTTTCCTATGTGTGATCAACAATATTGACAGTTGACAAAGAGAGAGAGCGGATACTGGATTCAATAGGTCGACGAAGATCGACTTGTGTCTGAATATATGAAACAATGGTCGAACCATAAATATAACAGGCTAGTGACCTGCTATTTATTTATTGCATTAATTCATAATATTCCTCAAAAAATAAACTGTCGTGAAAACAAAACCTAAATATCTCAAAAAATGACAAAGATACAAGCGTTTTAAAATGCAGGAATAGAATGACAGTTCAAATATGCAGTGACGTCACTCTTGTTCTTTCATAGTACCTCATTACTAAGCTGTGGTAGCTTTACATAGTCTCTTTGGCATGTGACGTCACAACGTGCGTTTTCGTAGTAACTGTGCGGAAACTCCTGTTTTGCGAGAAAGGGACAGGCGATGCTCCAGAAACTTTAAAAGCTTATTACTCCGTGATTTATTTACCGATTTTATTGTTTTAATTATCGCATTCATTTTTAGCGTACTTTATGAAAATAATATTTACTTGTAAATTTTTAGACACTAGCCTATTATTACTCGCGCCTTCAAAGCAACGTTTTAGAGTAGACTGTACCAATATATACTTTACGGGTTCGTGAAATATTTGTAGGCAATCTATAGTTACGTGTTGTTACCGCTGGGGGCGCTCGGCTGGATTTCATACAAATATTTTACGATACTTGAAATCGAGTACAGAATGTTCCTACTTTCAAATAAACACATACTAGGAGTACAGAACAGTATCGTTTTCTTCTTCCCTCCAACTCGTTGACAGTGTCGTGCGAGTGAGACAACATGTAATGTAATCTCTGTTAAAATGGTGCAAGTCAGCAACTATTTTGTGTGAAGGGCGCTTCGTCTTTACATTAAATTAAAAATATTTTATGACACTTTTTTTATTTTTTCAACCTTTTTTACAAAATGTTTTGAAACTTAAAATAAAATAAAATAAAACTTATTATTTATTAACTAAAACTTGGCTGACTTTTTTTTTACTTAACTGAATTTTCCGGGATAAAAAGTATCCCGGTAATATAAACAATCCATGTGCAAAGTTACATCAGAATCGGTACAGTCGATTTGGTGGTCCATCCACATAAACATACAATATTACAGTTTTAAATATTTAAAAAAAATATGGAAAAGATAATAATTATTCTTCACGTCGCATTCGAGGTGCCCCTTTATTCACAAGATGAATTTTAGACTTTTAATATTTTAATAACTGTTGTATAATTATAATGTAAAATAATAATATAAAGTTTAGCTTAAATTATATATAATTAAGTAGCTTGTATTGATTTTTGTTATTAAAACCTTGTCATATACTTATAAAGGTGGAAATGGAAACGATGTTATATAGATTTTAAATTTAACGTTGCAGAGCTAATTTGCCACAAAAAAAAAAATTAAAAATATAGCCTATGTATGACTTTCGTTACTTTTAGGGATTTTCAGGGTTTTGTTTTGAGCGCGTTTGTTACACTAAATACTTGATTTAAAAACTTATTACAGTAGGGGTGGTTGTTCAACTGCGGGATAAAGATTATTCGACTAGTAAATTATAAAGCAGCTAAAACAAAAACATTTCAATGTTCAGTATCCCGCTTATAAAATTAGCTTTTTATTTTTACAGTGTTTTGTTTAATCTAATGGATAACTTTTATCTGATTATTGAAAAATTACGATAAAAGTACCTTCTTGCAATATTTTTATACTCTGGTTCAGAATTTTCGTTCTCCGTCTCGTTCATTCTGCATGTAGATGAAAGGAGACGGAGAATGTAGGTTTCAAATCGGTACTTTCCCGTTTGGTTGTGAATCGAGCTGCTGGATTGCTATTATTCACAAAACATATACTTTATTTTCATTGTAATAAGGTACATTTTACTTTACCAATATTATTTATTTTGTGTCACTATAATACCTAATATAATAAAGTTCAGTTAGCAGCGATGCGATTATTATAAATAAAAAAATATTGTATGAAAACCGTCACTATTGTTTAATTTCATTAGGACTATAATATCACTAGCGACAATAAAGAAAAAACCGGCCAAGTTCGAGTCGGACTAGCGCACGAAGGGTTCCGTACCTATAAAAAACGAGCAAAAAAATCACGTTTGTTGTATGCCCGTCCGTCTGTCACCAGGCTGTATCTCATGAACCGTGATAGACAGTTGAATTTTTCACAGATGATGTATTTCTGTTGCCGCTATAACAATAAGTACTAAAAAACAATATAATAAATATTTAAGGGGCCCTTCCAAAAGTGATTTTTTGCCCGTTCACCAGATGGGTCATAGATGGCGCTGCTTTAAATAGTACTGCTACTCAACACTAGATGGCAGGGATAGATAATGGTACGGAACCCTTCGTGCGCGAGTCCGACTCGCACTTGGCCGGTTTTTTTTTACCAGATTAGGCTTGCGTTAGACCACATTTCTCCTGATGGTAAGTGACGCCGCGGTCGACGATGTACCACGCTCATCTTCACTCGCCTCTTGAATATATCCAGATTATAGCTATGGAAACTGAGTTCCACTCCTTAGGCGGGCCCTGTACACGATCAATTATATTGCGTCAATTAAATTGATGAGCCATTCGCGTCAATGTTTTCTCTATACAGTGCACCGAAAAACATCGCGCAAAACTAAACCCACACGATCAATAACATTGCACAATCATCAAAAATTGTTCAATTAAATTGATCGTGTACCTACTTACATAGGGGCCGCCCGTAAAAACCAAAGGTCACACACGCTGGCTATAGTCTTAGTCTAGCGCTAGTAGGTTACTGGTTAGCAGCATGTAAGCTACTTCAGGCCGCGATAGATAAGCTATTGAAACACTGATTTCCATAAAATAGGTGAAAGAAACATGTTGAAATAATCAACATTTTATAAGCAAAAGATCACGTATTCTCGATAAAATATTACCTATTTACAACCTGACATTTGACTGCAATAGATAACACTGCGATGTCTTTATCTGTATTTTTATTGGTATGTCTGTCTATTAACATTCTAAAAATGAACCAAGATTATTTTCTTTTGAAAATGTTCTAATAGCAGGAACCTATAGGTACCTAACTAAACCTAAAGGTCAATTTTTGCGCGTCGATAAAACAGACTCATTATTCTGACTTCAATTAATCTAAACTCTTCATCAACAGCCTGAAGACATCCACTGCTGAACACAGTCTCTCCTTCATAGAGCGCCACTTTGAGCGGCTGCTACATCCATCGGCTCCCCGCGGTTTTTTTTTTGGTCGGTCCATCTAGTGGTGGGCCAGCCTACGCTGTCTTCCGGTTCGTGGTCGCTACTCGAGAACCTTTCTTCCCCATCGGTAGTAAGGATATCTACTCTTAGCTTGGGCGTATCAAAAACTGATTTTAGAGGGGATAAACGATCCAGGGGGTCTTCCCTATTTCCTTGTTTATATGTATAGGTTGTCCCTATTTATTTCTTTAAAAATGTGATTTCCGTGGCTTTTATTGTCAAAATAAATTCAAGAGCGTGACAACAAGCAAACGCTAGTTACAATCGAAATAATGCAACGAAATTTCTTCACCAACACAATCAAACGAAAACGATCTCTAATGTTACGAGATAAGGACTACGTGGTCGCGCGATGTCTTCACTGATCGATAGCAGGCAGGATATAGGGCGGACGGCAGGGGCGTCAGCACGAGTCACTCGAGGGGAGCTAACATGCGAGGTTTACTTCTGATCTGTACCGTGGTAGCGGTTAGCCGGGTAAGGAATCCATTTCACTTTTCACGACTTTTTTAACTCTGCATTCTTTTCTGTTTGAGCGATGAGCTATGGAGACTTGAAACATTAAGCATTGTTGACAATATTTACTTAATTCGTTTCGTCTGTCTGTTTGGTATACATTTTGCAATCGGATATACCTAATGTTCGAGGAGTTGATGCAATTATACTTACCTCTTATTAAACCGTGGTAGGTATTTAATGTTGTTAAGGGGTGAATATTCTCAAAAGATAAAAACATTATTTTGCCAGTGTTCAGTTTACAAAATTCACTTATTATAAGCTTTTAAATTATTTTTTTTTGTTTTATTCTAATAACTTCTCTCTGGATCTTTAAAAATCGCTTCATAGATAGGTAGGTAGATTAGTTTTAGGTAATTATTATTTGAAGTAGCCTAGTTAGGTATTATTAACTTCGATCATTATAAACAGTATCTAACCTTAGTATCGTTACCTAAATATGCAATCTCTACAATAGCAAACTAATGCAACTAATAACCTAATTCTTTCCAAAGCAAAGGTGTATTATACAACAAAGTAATACTTAATCTATACTTATTTTCAGTTAGCCAACGCGCAATACGCATACTTGGTGCCTGCGTCAGGGGCACCTTGCGCCCCTATCCAATGCAGCTGCTCCCCTTGCCACTATCCCGCGCCGTGCCCTGCCCCCGCTCCCTTAATCCTGCCCGCTCCATCGTGCGGATGTGCTCCTGCTCCCTTAATACTTCCCGCTCCATCATGCGGCTGTTGTGCCCCAGCTTTGGGCCCTGCGTTAGCTGCTGTAGCGCCGGCCCTACCGACTCTGGCCCCTGTGCTAGCGCTGTCACTGTCAGAGTCCATATCGGCGACGTTACCGCCCCTGCTCGAGGCTGCTTTACCGACGGTGTTGACATCGGCGCTGTCGGCTGCGGGGCCGTTATTGGAAGCCGCGTTGCCGTTAGGTTGCCCCGGTGCGCTTCCCCTGAGTCTGCCCTATTGCCTACCCTCGGCGCCTGCCCTGCCCTACTGCCTGCCCGCGGCTCCTGCCCTGGCGCCGCCACCGATGTACGCGGCTCCGCTCCCGTATTCCTGCTGCGGTGCTTCGCCTGCCTGCAACTGCATGCACGCTACCATCTGTTTCTAAGTTGACCGCATTGTTGTAATGTTTTGGAATAAAATTTGATTTCGTAATGAATTTTTTATTGATAATTTGTCTATATTACCACGTAGTAGGTACACACACCCTACATTGGTGTTCAGAGACGTTTGTTGCGGCACATCAAACGGCTAAATAGCATCATAACCGCATTTCAATACAGAAAAGATGTGAAAAACTTTAGACACATCTATTTCTATCTCACTCCCACTGCACAGACTTAATAATGGAAGGAAAGAATATTTTCCTGCATTCGTCACAGACAATATAATAATATACAAGCGTCATATCAGAATTGCTTTTTTAATGTCATACAATAAGTTACATAAATTATTTAATCGCCCATTAAATGATAATTAGCCGATTCGAAGTCGGTAACGAGTGCTTCTTTATCTATTACCTTAACCTTTAGTTACATTCAAAACTAAATGGACTTAACGACCATGTCAGCACATAAATATTAATTAACTTAAGACATAAAATAAAAAAAACAATAATTAATAATAATAAAAACCATTTATTTTAACCTTTGGTTACAGAATTTAACTGACATTTAAATTCTAAACATACGTTGATCGACGCGGTCACATTCGCGACTTTTTCTAAATTATAAAAAAATCGGAATAATTGCGCGTCGCCCCCACAACCGGTACTATAATACTAAATAATATAGGTTCCTCTGTCTGTCTGTAAAAATAACCCTAGTGTTTCGGAAACTTTCCACTTGATGCACGCGCCTCGGTCCGAGCAGTCAGAGACACTATACCTTATTACAACTAGGTACATTTTTGAATACCATTCCTTTGTACAAAAGACCGTGCAAATTTTCACCAAAGATCCCTAAACTACACCCTAACTAGGAATCCCTTTGGCTAAGGGCCCCCTAAATTTGACCCTTACCTAAATTCGTTTTCACAGCGCTGAGTGATACTTAAATTGTAAAGTGACAGTTTATTCTTTTCTACGGTTTCCGAAAACCGTACGTTTGCCGATTTTGGTTATTTTTTTATATTTTAAAGAATAACCGTCAAAAATACAAGCGACATGCTTTATTGATATTAGCATTAATATATAATGCAGCAGAAAAAATTAAAACAAATTCATTTTCTGGCGTTATGCAGGTAGAAACAGTTGCCAAATACAATTGAAAAAAAAACTGGCATAATTTAACCTGCCACTTAACGCTAAGGGGTTGAGCTTCGGCCCCCTAAACTTAGGGGATCCCAGCTTTAGGTGTCCCTTAATCGTCGGTGAAAACAAAATTACTGTCAGATGTCACTTAAATATTTTGAAGGGTACCTTAAAATTTAGTGATCTTTGGTGAAAACGGGCAACCCGTATTCCAGGACCCAGGCATGAGCTGCAGAAGTCAACACATTTTTTAGACAAAAGATGTGTCGACTTCTGCTTGCTGCGCTCTCATTGGTCTACCGGTTTCTCGAGAGCGAGGAACCTGTAGACCAATGAGAACGCAGCAAAAGGTTTATAACGTGATCCTCGCGATCGCTCATTGGTCAAACGCTTCCTCAAGAGAAGATATATATCGATTTTTACAGCTCATACTACCTGTGAACTAGGTAGGCTTGGGGTGGGTTCTTTGATTTGTAGTGAAGGTAACCAATGGTCAACATTTGTTATAGTTTTTAACCATTCGTTACCTTAGCTACCAACCAAAAAACCCACGCTTGGCCGTAAATAGGTTCTCAAGAGACGATCGAATTCATTTACAAAAGTATCAAGTTGTAAATGTAATGTCCACTTGAGCACAGATCCACGTTTTAGAATAGCTTGTAATACGCGCCTTAAGGTGGAACGTTTCACTCAGCACGGCAAATTCAAATTTTCTTGCGTTTTTTGCCAATAATAGCTTAATTACAAAACGTGATTACATGGAAACTGATTTAACTTAAATAAATAGAATGTATCAACAAATTACGATTAAAAGAATTACCTAAATATCATTGGTTTAGCAACAAATGGCAATAAACCAATTTCGTCATGGCTTTTCAGCCTGTCGGCATTTGTCGCTAAACTAATGAGACTAGGTGATAACTAGGCGCTAACTAGGTGATACTTTTAATTATCATTTATTTGCGCAAAATTAGTTTCGGTGTAATCACGTTGAGTAATTAAGCTATGATTGGCAAAAAACGCAAGAAAATTTGAATTTGCCGCGCTAGTGAAACGTTCCGCCTTAAATTTCAAAATACAGACATCAGAACCAAAATATCCAAATTACAACGAAAATGAATGAAAACCCCACAAACGACTAAACGCTAAGGATATGCATAATTTTCGAAATGAAAATAAAACTTACACTAAGACTAGGCTAGACAAGTCTTGATACTTGATGTCAAACGATAAAAATAACTGACCTTAAAATTTATTTTTGTATAAAATATTTGAATGTTAACATTAATTTCATGAATTATTTAGTAAAGTCAAACATAAGTATTTGGTTATTACGACAACACTTCTTATTTATATTACGAGCATTGAGTATAATCAGTTATGTAACAAAAACGATATAATTAATTAACGCTCAAGTATCAAAACACGTCTACCCCTACAAAATACCACAGTTTGTGACAAGGTGTACAGTCGACGACAAAATCCACTGCACACAATCTGACTAGATAGGATATTACTACAAAATACTAAAGAAATTGAGGTGTTTCGGAGATTCTGCGATGTCTCAGATCATTTTATATATCAAAAAAAACTTTTTGTACCTTTTTTGTACTGTTATGGGCGGCCGTGTCACTTAACATCAGGTGAACGACTAGCTCGTCGCGTCATTCAATCACATAAAAAAAAAAAATAAAAAAATAATATTAGTATTTAAAAAAACTTTATTTTGATAAGTGAGATTTCATTAAAGTAAAATCATGGTTAATTGAAAACTCTTGAACTGTGTGACAAAACGTAAAAACCGAGGTAACAGTTGCCCAGCTGTGGGATAGTATCAAAGTCAAAATGATCCGAGAATGTATTTTATAATATTTTGTTTGCTGTTTATTGAAACTGTCTGCATCCGGCAGCGATTTTGTGAAGATTGTATAAAATAAAATAAAATAAATATAATAATGATTTATCAGTCTTACGGGTTATCTACTTAACTAATTATGTATTTTTGATATTCATTAATTTATGTCATAGATCAATTATAATTTTGGGAATGTCTATATTAAAATTCAAATAATAAATATCTTTGAAAAGGTATAACTTAACTATTTTTGGTATAAAAATGCATTTCATTGTAAATCATCTGGTGCGCCTAAAAGCTAAATTATTATCCTGCACACAAAAACACAGGAAAGTTTTGAAAATTGTGTTGGTCTAATTTTGATACGTGGCAATGGCAACACCACAAAACCGCCACCTGTTTTAATAAACCTGGCAACATTTATCCATTAATTTAAAGAAATAACGAAGATATTTAATTTTCTCTTAGTAACCGTTTGTAGGTCAGAGTCTATCAAACTGTGGCATAATGCTTTTAGACTTCCAACGAATAAACACCGCCATCTTAGATTAATTCATTTCTCTAAGACAGCACAAAAATAAAAGAAATTGTCTTATTTCCTAATTTGGCCAAATTATTGCACTAACATCTACTTTATGCTAACAATGGCGTTTTATGACACTTCCCGACGTCAACATTATGACACTTCCCGACATCAACATTATGACACTTCCCGACGTCAACATTATGACACTGAAACATTTTTTAATCCGAAAGCGAAAAATATACAATCAATTCTTTCATCAAATGTACAGTCGCTGTAATAAATTTCCATCGAAAAAATAATAATTTGATCATTACACAATTCAAACATCACAATTATTTTGTTGAAATGAATTTTACTTTGAAATGAAAGTAAATTTTAGTTGACTAAGGGCATGACTCCACTAAGGTGGGTTTTTGTTCCATGGTTAAAGTAACCATTTGTTAAAAATGCTAACAAATGTTGACCATTGGTGGTTACCCTAAGTATACAGCCCCTCCAATCATTTTCTCTCTCTCATCGTCTTTCTTATTTCTTCTCTTTTAATCGCTGTTTGGCGTTTCACTCTTTCTTTTGAAAGTCACAGGCCAATGAGAAAATATTTGGCAAATATTTGAGAATAATTTGGTTTTCATTTTACACAAAATTTTCTGTCACCAAAATATGTACCTACTCTTATTGGATCCAAACCCTTAGCAATACATCAACAAGTACCAAGATTTTCGTTAGAGATAAAACAACACTTTCCTGTTTATGACTAGAATGGATGTATAGTCAAAACAAAAATAATACGTCATGTATCTCAACAAAATGTAACAAAGTTGGTTACATTTTTGATCGTGCAAAAATTAACCACCATTTTTTTTTTAGTAATCTGGTATTTTCATTCAGTAGTTATATAAATATCAACTTTTAAGGCACTTTTGTAGGTGTCGGAGTTGTTTAATATATTATGTGTATTATAGGTTATAATATTAAAAATCTTTACCATACCCATTTTTGACAACTTGTAACTTCAACATTGTAAGTACCAAAACTATTTACTGGGAGTTTAATTTAGAACAATGAATATCGTCGCGACTTTAATAAAAACCACATCCAATTTGATAAAGTAAAATGCAAAACTACTTTAGAACAAAAACCCAGATGTTACAACCAGATAATTACACAGAGCAGTATTACTCGCGCCATAAAAGAGGCGGCTGTCACGACACCTGAACAATATAGTTTCTCTCTCTCGCACTATACTGTCGATAGTGTAGTGCGAGTGAGACATCAATTGAATTATTTTTCTTTATTGACGCGAATGACAATTTATACTTATTAAACTTCTTAGTACCGCTCATACACAAGTTTACTGGAATTTATACTATAACATATTTAATAGTAAATAAATAAATATGTGTGGACATGTCACACAGCGCCATCTAGCCCCAAACTAAGCACAGCTTGTACTATGGGAACCAGATAACCTGATACAATACTTAGATACTTTTTGTTTGTAAATACATGTACCTACAACAATATAACACCCAGACACAGAGCAAACATCGATGTTCATCACACAAATGTTTGTCCCGGGTGGGAATCGAACCCACAACCTACAGATCGCAAGGCAGGGTTACTACCTACAGAGCTAACAGGCCAGTCAAATGTAGTAGATAGGTACATGTTATATTGTAATCATTTAGGCATGTATACATGCAATGGCCTATTTATGCCACTTCGAAAAAGAAGGTGGTTTTATGTTCGTCGCTTTGCATTTTTTTTATACATGTTCATTTATTATTGTGTGCACTAGTTTCAGTACCTCGAGTGGACGAATTAGGAAACTGTAATGTCCACTTGAAGGTATGGCATTCATTCAAATAAATAAATAAATTAAATAAAATACGCGGCGAACAGATGGATGCAGGAGGCGAGCAGCCGCTCAAAGCAGCCCTCTGCAGGGGAGGCCTATGTTCAGCAGTGGACGTCTTCAGGTTGTTGATGATGAAAATATGATGGCACAAACCAACTATAAAACGAAACAAAATAGTTGAACATAACCTGTCAAATTCATTTCATTTTTTTCCCATTGTCATTTGCGTAACAATGGAATGAAACAAGATAAACAATTAAAATGCTTACAAGTGACGTACGCCTAACATTGCTTTCATCAAACACCCCCATTTTAGAGCATTGAGCGTTACTCTAAAGCTTGTGTATGAGCAGCACAAGTACACCGTATCCCCCGTTGCCCCCTAGTCCCCCAATAATTCCCCCGGAACCCCTACTTGCCCCGGCGGCCACCCAAATAATTCCCCCGGTACCCCCAGTTATCCCGGCGGCCACCCCATCTGCCTCCCCCCCAGCACGTGCAGATGTAGATGGTAGACCGACTGCGCGCCGTCCCTACCGTTGTTGACGACCAGCCGCCACCCCGACGGCGCCCGCTGCGACCCCAACGCTCGCGCCACTAGCATCAAATGCCCGAGCAGCTGGAATATAGAGAATAATAATATCAATAAATACATTAACGACAAAAGTAAACCATTTTAGTATTAATTCTTCCCGTTAACAACTGTATTAAAGAATATGTAATTATGTTTGCAATAAATAATTGAGTATTGAAATAATTAATGAAGGCTAATGACTGGGCTGTGGGCGGGCCACATCGCTCATAGAACTGACAACCGATGGGGAAGAAAGGTTCTCGAGTGGTGGCCTCGAACCGGAAGACGTGGCGTAGGCCGGCCCACCACTAGGCGGACCGACGATCTGGTGAAAACCGCGGGCAGCCGATGTATGCAGGAGGCGAGCAGCTGCTGAAAGTGGTGGTGAAGGAGGACTACGTTTAGCAGTGGACGTCTTCAGACTGTTGATGATGAAACAAAGAAACTAAAAACCAAAAACCTGACATCTCTGTGCTAAAACCTATTTCTAATTTATGAAAAACTAATATAAAACCTATTATATTTCATGGATTTGTTTTTTTTTTGATCCGGTGAGTTGGAAGGCGTGGGTTCAAATCCCACTGGTTGCTAAAATGTTAAGGACTATAATTTATCTTCCTATTGTATTTGTGGAGAGCACAACCAACATAGATGAAGCTGGGAGCTCATTAACTTGTGACTCGGAGCAATGGAATGTACAAACATAGATAGCAGGTGATTGCAGCTGATAACAAACGTTATTTATACTGATAGCAGGCATGCGTGGTACCCTGTCGCAACGTAATACGGAAGCTATTGGTATCTATACAAGGCGCCCATTCATTTACGTGAGGCATTTCCCAAAACGAGAGGGGGTCGAGTCAAATCTCACGTGGGGGTCTCGAAAAATATTAGTACGAGTAATTTTATATTTCCGCAAGAAGCAGTGTAAAATTGTTAGGGGGGAATGGGAATCAAGCCGAATCTAACGTAGGGAAGAGGGGTTTCGGCAAATATCATGTATTTGTTATTTTTAGCATGTAAAATAGCGAGAAAGCTGGGTCACAGATAATATAATACTATAGGTACCTGGGTAAAATTAAGTAAAACGTATTTCTCAAAAGCAGTTATGCAAACGCCAAAAAATAAATAGTCACTAGATTGTTTAGCCACCTTAACCGAAATCTCACGTGAGATTAGGGTGGGGGAAGGGCTCGAGCCATATTTCACAACATCTCACCAACAGAGGGGGGGGGGGGACCGCGAAAATTGCCACACGTAATCGTTATTAAAGTAAAATAATTATGTGACTTCAACCAAACAAAAACTCTCAGTACCATTATTTTTATAAATTATAGTACCTAGAGCGAGTGTGGCAGCCCGGGCGGCCTACAATGCGACGCACGGTGCGTAATTTGCATTCACTCTTACAAGAATGTTTCCTCAAGAAATAAATAGATAACGCCCAACAATCACATGTACGTGGGACCTAACTAGGATACCCTGTATCTAGGGACCCAGGAACTAAGAGGACCATGCTCCCACAACACACATAGAACAATGTATTTACACTTTTTTTCCTGTGCACAAATACTTGTCCTGTCGCGGGAATCGAACCCGCCGCCTCTGTGTTATGAGCCAACCTGCTCAACCCCCACCACAGAGGCTGTCTAAGAAGGCTAGTGAATTGTAGGTGGAACCATGGGGTACCTCTAGGGGGGCAAAATGATGCCCTGCGGTAAAATAGTAAAAAAAATGCCTTCACTTTTACCAATATTTAAGTGATTAACTTTATTTAGACAAGGTACTACCCAGTGAATGCCGCAAAGTGGGTGTGTACACACAGCATGGTGACTGCAGACATTGCTCACATTCCGATGTAGTTTGCAAGGTTGGCGCGGCTATACAGGTGCCAGCTGTCAGATATATTGGGGCTTTGACTTCTATACTTTTATTTTTATTTATTTTATTTATAGCCTATCTTGGATTTCTCATTGTTTCATTGAGTTTATGGTTGGTTTCTTCATTGGTACTCTGATCTGTGTGCCCTTTGGCAAAGGCCTCTCCAACCCCTTCTATTGCACCCTGTGCTGTGTGATTCTGGACTTCTATAAACTATTAAAATATAAAACATAGTTTATATGATTGTATGTTTGTTTGTTTATGTTATGTTGACATATAAACGGCTACATCAATTTGGATGAAATTCTGCAGACAGATTGATTAAATTACCAAGGTTAACTGCTAGCCTGAGGATTTTTATTTTTTATTTTTTATTTTATTTTTTTATTTTACAAAAACCACAGCTCTTAAATTTAAACAAACAAATCTTCTGAATAAAGCTTACAGCCAAATACGGTTTTACATTTTATAAAGTAGGTACATATGATTGTGTTGTTCAACTGTTACTGAATTTAGAATGCAAGTAGAGGGTAATCTATAAGAGGATATTTTTTTCAGAATAACAAGTATCCACTTGTTATTCTGAAAAAATCTTCAGGATAGCAGGGTGTCTCTATACCAGAGACATATACAACTTGCAATATTTACTAACATTGCACTGACAGTTGAATCTGGTGATTTTTAGGGTTGTCACCATGTAATAATGAAAACAACAATTGACAATGGTTGAGTGATATCAGAATTATAATGATTTTCCCTTTAATTCTACCAGTTTTGTCACAATTTTCAATAGTTATCTCAATGCTATGAAAAAACTAACTACTTGAATTTAGAAATCGTCAATAGGTGATCAAAAACAAAGACTAAAATCATCAGAGATTTATCAGTGCCAACCATAATGAATCTCTCTTTTGGGTAGGAAGCAATTGGTTACTTTTTTACTATGATCCATCGCCCCTAGCAACCAAGAGGTTCACTATGAAGCTGGTATGAAAACTTTTTCACATGTGAGTATGCCACAGCCAAAAATGTTTGTAACCCCTGCTATCAGCTGATTCTACTGTTGGTGCAATGTTAGTAAATATTTCATCTTGAATTTGGGTGATAATAGTCGAAGACATGTTTGAAAACCTAATGCACTACTGGAAAATAGTAATAACTAACCACAAACAAAAAAACTTGACAAACCTGTAGATAATGTCTGTCTATGATAGAAAAAAGAGCAGAGAGAGAGGTCAATACACAGAGATTTATTTGAGAGCTTCTTTGGGAGAGATAATTTTTTTCTTCTAATATCTTTTGTGCTGTTATTTACATTAACTGCTTTGTTTTCAAAGTTTTTGTACTACACCTGCACACCCAGGTTTTGATAAAACTAGGTTTACAACAGTTTTTTTTTAATCGAATGGTTTCAAAGCTAGAAAAGTAAATACCAAAGCAAACAGATTATTGAAAACTGAGATATTTTAAGCTGTTTCTTTGTAAAAGCGTGAAAATAAAACAAGTACAGGTCTAAAAGAGTGGTGAGTTACCTCCATATCAGGTTGCTCTGCATCTTGCAAACGCGGAATTCTTCGCTTCGGTATCACGAGGAAATGCACCGGAGCTTGCGGCGCTACATCGTTGAAAGCCAGACACAGCTCGTCCTCATAGATAATATCTGCTTTTATCTCTTTTGATATTATTTTGTCAAATATCGTAGGACCCGGCGCGGCGACGCTCTGCGCCTGCGCGCGTCGCACTTCATCCGAATACGGCCGTCGGATCGCTATCGCGGACCCCCGCGATAAGTCATAGATATTCGTCGGGTAGTTCTTCTTGAGGCGGAACTTTAAGGCGCGTTGGAATACTTTGTTAAACATTTTTTCTAGTTGGGAAATTCGATTCCCATTTTCACGTTCGCACATACGGTTTGAGCACAGAGTACCTTTTTATAGGTTTGAGTTGACGTTGACGTTTTGTTTTTTTTATTCGATTCGAACTTGTATGTGACTTTGACAGTAACTTGCGTTTGATATTGACATTTTGTAAATGTTGCCAGCCAAAGTGTTATAGTCGCTACCACAGAATAGGTACAGACACAGAATTCACACTAGGGTATAGATTTCTGGTTAGTGTCTGGTTGGTTGCTACCGTAATACATAAATAATACTTCATTTTGTCATGGGCATAAGTAATCTGTGGATGGGACTCAAATGGGACCAATAAAATGAATCCATGCCAATAATATTTATATTATTTTTAGCTACCCATTTAGCTATCGTTATTCTGTGAGGTGAACTTACGAAGGAGACATAACACTTTTTAAACTTTCACGACTTGAACTCATATTTATAATAATTATAATACCTCATATTAGTCTTTTTTGTACATTTTTTGTGCTAATGTATAAATAAATAACCCGTTAACCCGTTTTAACTTTGTACTACAAATCTTATTATTCAGCCATGGTCATTCATTATGACTATGTAATATTTACACACATTATTATACGTAGTTGGTGATGACATAAGGAACTGAAACATGGTATCTTACTGTTGGCCTCATCATTAGTAAGCTCAATGTCGCGCATTGAGCTATGGAGAGAGCTATGCTCGGTGTTTCCTTGCGAGGTAAGATCCGAAATAAGGAGATCCGCAAGAGAACTAAAATCACCGATATAGCTCTTAGAATTAGCAAGTTGAAGTGGCAGTGGGCACTGGGCAGGCCATATCACTCGTAGATCGTAGAACTGACAACTGATGGAGCAGAAAGGTTCTCGAGTGGTGACCACGAACCGAAAGACGCAGCGTAGGCCGGCCCCCCACTAGGTGGACCAACGATCTGGTGAAAACTGTGCGTGCCGATCAATGCAGGAGGCGAGCAGTTGCTCAAAGTGGCGCTCTATGGGGGAGGCCTATGTTCAGCAGTGGGCGTCTTCAAGCTGATGATGATGATGATAATTGGTAACAGGGGTGATTAATAAAAAAACAAATATCAATTTCATACAAATAATAATTATATTGGGTATAAGTAATCATAGTTTATCACAATTTTATGGAAGGAATGAATTATCACATTATAACTACGTACAATTTAGTTATATTGAGTATCCCTACCGACTATCCACCCATAACTAAATCTTAATACTAAAAATAATCACGCTTGATTTTAAATTACACCTTACTGACACGTACGTGCAACTATAACACTTACCACAACGTAGAAAGTTACAATATTAAAATACAATGTCGCAAATGGGTTGAATATAAATATTTTACTTCATTTTTTATTGTTTCAATGCACATAACCAAGTAATACATACTTATAGACCCGTTCAATTCATAATACATTTTCACAATAAAATAAACCACTAAAATTTAATACTAAAATGAAATAACATTGAATTTAATATTTTTAATAAGTAAATGTTATAATTATGCCAACAACCACCATAATAATCATGTTGTGTCTTGTTGCAATAATTATATAAAACGGAAATTATTATATTTCCTATAAAAACCTGTACCTACTTATATAGGTAATAATAAATATAGTAATTAAAACAGTTTGAGCTTCAGTTACCTGCTTATGAATTAGAACCTTGTTTTTCTATGATTGTATGATTCATTACTGCCTTAAAACTTTAGCTTAGCTAGCTGCGTTAAAATAATTATAATTATATAGTGTAACGTAATATCAAGAATTTTAAAGCTGAGAAAGTAATTATGTAACATTATCAAATAATACCTACACCTCTAGGACATCAATATTTTTTTAATTCTTTCCAATATTCCGGATTGTAAAGAAGTTCCCCTTACTCAAGTAAAGTTTTTCCTTATTCAAAAACAGGTTATTACAAACTTCACTGAGTTTGTAAATGTGATAGGACTCTTCTTTCTCCCATAGAAATACTGAAATAGATGTCCCTCATCACCACATTTGAATATTAGAAGTACCTACCCTTACATTGCATAGCTTACGTCAATTGAATAAACAAAATGATAAAACAATGACGTCTGTTCTGTTGCATCCATTCCCATCTCAACTTATTGAATTTACTTTATTTGAATTATTACATAAAACCTAGAACATAAGATCGTCAATGGACACAAAGTCATGACATTTTCATGAGTCATAATTGAATCGAATTCAATCTTAGTTGGTGGCTTGCAGCAATTGCACTGCATTTTCGCTATGAGTCATAACTATTTTGCATAAACCAACCCAGTGAAATCTGACTTCCAGGATAGCTGGTATAACGCAACATCATAAAATACCTATTATTATTTTCATAGAAAGAGCAACACCAGCTCATTAAAATCAATTAAATTATATTTTGTGGTGACAATGAGAATGGGTTAGAAAGGAAGTCAAGTTCTTACTGTACTTAATTCTTATCAAGTCAACAACTTTTACACACGTTTCACAAAATAAGACATGCTATGAACTACGCTCGAGTCACCCTCGAGTAGGCAGCACCTATCAATGAGAACAGTAACCGCAGGGTCCCGAACACGACGCCTCGTACAAGCGGGTTGTGGAGCGCGAGCCGACAGAGGAGGATTAGCGTGAACAGTAGAACGCCGTTATGGATGAAGTACAATCTGGAAAAGAGAAAGAATAAATTAATAATTTATGTAATTATAAGTGATTTGATTGACCCAATTATAACGAGCCGAATGACACTGCCGTCGGTCCCGGTTAACGCCATGGTTGAAACCACTCGGCCTGATGGAACTTTTCCTCATCGTTCTCGGTGGCGGGCGCAGAGTCACCGGGGCCAACAGGACCAATCCAACCACTATAGTAGTACAATCAACACTAGTCGTCATAATAAAAATTATTGAAATGGGCTCATTGGTTTGGAAGTTACAGTACTGCTGCAGACTACAGTACTGGTATACACATAATTATCAAGATGAGAGTAATCAATACTAGGTATAATACTCATTGCATCTTACGGCGAAGTTGCAGTGCGTTTATAGATGTTAGTTAACCGTTTGGCACTAGGTATACTTTATTTCAATGTAAGAGGGTGATAGGATTTCGTAATTTTAACGTTTGACTGCATCTCACTTAATGTTAAGCGACGATGCAGTTAAAGATGTAGGTATCTAGCACGTCAACCTAAGTATGACGAATGAGGAACCTAGTGACTCAAGTCCCTAATTTATATTTGTTGGGAAACAAGAAAGCCGGGAGTGGGTACCATTCCCTAGCAGTCCGCATGACAAAAGAGCCAGCGTAACGCTTTATGCGGCATTTTGGCAAATCTACTACATAGGGGTGAAACAACTCCCCCCGCCTTGTAGTCCTATGTCAAAATGTAGGTAACTTACTTTCGTGCATGTCGCTTTGCCTCCTCTATATCTTGATCCTTTTCTTTCAAGAGATACCTCCTCGTGCCTTTCACGAAGTTTTCGTTATGTTCTTCCCAACTAGGAAAATAAAAATCATTTCAAATAAATTGTTTTATTTTACTGGTATGTATGCAAAACCAGAGTTCTAAACGATCATAATAAGCAACTTGACTATTGAATTTAAAATCAAAGAGTAAATACTGGCGTTATAATAAAGCTAACTACTACAATAATAAAAACTAAACTATAATATATAATAGTAATATTATAAGCGTTTTCGTTAAAACCGATGCATGTCGATTTTAATAAACCACTCACTACAACATCAGTCAATAAAGTACTTGAGTAACTATTTTACGGACTAACTGAGTTATTGCTTAATTCATTGAGCACAATGCACAATAGTTCATTTCCAAAAGATTTATTGCAGTTTTGTTGGCATAAAACTTAACAAAACTCATTGTATCATCCAACTTACCACTTTAAAATGTGCTAATTACGCAATTCAACTATTATGAAACTAGTTATTATAATAAATTAATTATTAAAAGTATATCTCACTCGATAGTCCGTGGATCCAAGTTATAAATAGCGGCATCTTGTGGTGATAGTTTTGCTTGCAACCTCCTCACGTTGTCGCTCACAAAATTCCACTCCCGGAGAGAGAAGAACTGTAGTACATTGTTCATCGCCTTCAGACGCTGGCTTATAGTTATTAAACTTAAACTGAAAAAAAACTTAATGTTAAATTATAAAATCAATATAATAACAAATTACTATGAGTATCGAGTCATTGAAATAAATCTCAAGCATAGAAAAAAATCAGTCAGTTTAAAAAAAGGTATTAAAAAAACAGACTAATATACGTATTATATGTACCAAAACGATTTGCGATGGTGAGTTAAATCTACCACTTTAGTAGAAAAATCTGAAACTAGTATTATTATATTTTGCGTTCCATTTCACGCAATAAAGAGAAGCGGAAAGCCATATTATTTTCAAGGAAAATCTGTGCAAATTATATTTCTTCCTTCAGAGCATAGAGTTGCTCGATGCACCAGAGCTACTCCCAACATAGGTAGGTGTGAATGAGACCACATCAATGGCGGGCGTGAAGTGCGCTGCAAGTCCTCGCACGCTGCGCACACCGCTTACCTCTTCCCGCGCACATCTAATGTCTGCTAAGTACTGCGCAGCATTTCACACCGACTTCATAGCCGCCATTGAGTTCGACTCGCACTCTGGTTATTGTTAATAATCTACAGTCATCTTGTGATCATAACAGTATAATGTACGATATCAACATGACTGTAGAGGTACAGAAGTATAGAGGTAGGTACCCACTACCCACATATTTATAGTATTTTCTAAAATACTAACCGAGTCTTGATTCCAAGCATGCGCGCGGTGTACTCAGCCAGATGGAGAGGTAGCGTTTGCAGCAAAAACTCCAAAGATTTGTGTGCCACTCTGAAACAATAAGACGGATGGATGCGGGTTCAAGTCATCTCGTGGTATATATTTTTCCAAATAAAACTAATCTGTAACTCTGGCCTCAAGTGAATGTATCAATATATTGAGCATCGTAAAGTATTCATGGTTATACATAACAATTCTATATTTGGCAGCGTTTATGGTGAGCGGTTGAGCGTCGACTCACAACACAGCACAGCCCAGAGGCCGCGGGTTTGACTCCCGCGACATCGTCGCGAGCGATTGTTGATTCCCTAGATACAGGGAATCCAGGATCTATGTGTGTGATCTTTGGGTGTTATTTATTTTTTATAAAATTCTATTGTTGTTTTGAAAAAAAAATCAACGTAGAATCAAAAAATCAAATCAATGAATTATTGTAGAAAAAAAAACCACTAAGTAAATAGTTTTCTAGCGAAAATGTTTCTAATTATTTATCTAATTTCGCTTTTAGTTCTACCACAGAATCCACAGAATATTAAAATTACTAGGTGTACAATGTACATACACGCCCTTGATTTATATGAAATCCAGCACAGCAGCGCCCCTAGCGGCAACTATTCGTAACTAAGGATATTCATACAAATGTTTTTGCTCAGACCAAGGAAAGTTTTTTGAAAGTTGATTACGAGTAACCTACTGTAGGTTAAACGTGGGTAAAGTATTATTTTCAAATAAACTGACTTGGTCTTGACAGTGGACCCGGAGGGGTACCAGAAGCAGTTGTCGAGCGGATGTTCCCGCAGGTGCCGCCGCAGCGACCTCTCGAACTGGCCCCACGTCGTCGGCTGGCAGCCCGTGCTGCAGTTGTATACCTTTGTTTCTGGGTATCTGAGGGGTAGCATAAATAACATAGGGTTCAAATAAATAAATAGTAGTGGACATTTCACACAGCGCCATCTAGCCCCAAAATCTTGTACCAACCAGATAACTGCTGGGTTAGCATGGACGGTAGATAAAATTGTCTTTCCCCGTTTTACGTCACTTTCTTCATACTTGCTTGGAGTAAAACAGGGGAAAGACAGTTTTGTCTACCGGCCGTGCTAACCCTACTGATATAATAATATCAGTTATAGTGCGATCCAAATTCCAAACTCAATGGCAGCTGTGAAATCGACGCGAAACGCACAAATGAGATGTGCGCGGGCAGAGGTAAGCGGTGTGCATAGCGTGCGGGGGGTTTGCAGCACACTTCTCACCCGCCATTATGTTTGACTCCCTATGTTTGATTTTGATACTTTCAATTTCATTTTTACTTCAACTTGGGTTTTGAGGGGAGGGTTAGTTTTATATTAATTAGGGTATTTAAATATGTGTTTAGTTGTAGGGTGCAACAGAAGAGCTGAAAATCGTCGTCCGGAGTGGACTAGTGGTCTGATGATGTTGATGATGATGATGACTTTACCCTGCCAGTAAAACTCACCTCATAGTAGCAGTCTCCCAAGCCACAGCGATGAGCGTGTCTATAGCGATGTCCACTGGCAGAAGGTCCGCTTGTGCGTCGTTGTTGCCGCAGAAGACATGCAGCAGGCCCTTGCCGGCGCCGACTATGATTCCACTCGGCCCATTGAGGTTCTCTATCCAGCCAGGGAACGGGTGCTTCAGGGCAGAAACGACTGGAGAAGAATGGACACTTAGGTATAACTAAATAGGCCCACATTTGACCACTGTCTCACCTGATGGGAAGTGACGACGCGGTCTACGATGGTACATGCTTGCCTAGAAGATACCTATTCACTCGCGGCTTGAAGAGCTTCAGATTGTACTTCTCGGGAAACAAAGCCGCTGGTAAAGTGTTCCATTCCTTCGCTGTTCGGATTATAAATGTCGAGTCAAACCGCTTTGTGCAAATCGAAGGGATATCAAGCATAAATGGATGGCGTGTAGCTGTACGTGTTGTCGTCCGATGGTGAAACGGAGATGGTGGAATTACATTGTGTAGCTCCGCAGCACACTCCACCGACATGTAACCTGTAGAACACTGGTAGGCAACTTTACGACGTAAGATGTTAATAAGAACTATCAATCTACTTCAACAGGATTAAACAAATTGTGAGCCTCTGTGGTGTGGTAGTTGAGCAGATCGGCTCATAACCTGGAGGCAGCGGGTTCGATTCCCGCGCTGTGTTTGGTTGTGGGAGCATGGCCCTCGTAGTTCCTAGGTCCCTAGATACAGGGGATCCTAGTTAGGGGCCAGGCTCTATGTATGCGATCGTTGGGTTATAAAAAAACTTGATTTTCATGGATTTTCATGAGACTCTAAGCTGTATTCAAAACAAGTATTCGTTTATAACGAGAGGAGTTTTATAATAAATAATTTTAGCTAGTGAATATAGTATAGAGTATGATTTGGATTAGTCCCATCTGCCCCGGTGGCTCTGCCTTAGTATCGGGGCGGATGGGAAGAAAAAATGCATCGGCACCGATGATTATGATCACACTTTTTGGTGTATGCGGATGGCACTTTTTAGGGTTCCGTACCCAAAGGGTAAAACAGACCCTATTACTAAGGCTCCGCTGCCTGTCTGTCCGTCTGTCACCAGGCTGTATCGCATGAACCGTGATAGTTAGACAGTTGAAATTTTTTGAACAAAAAATAATAAAAAACAGAATAAAATAAATATTTAAGGGGGCTCCCATACAACAACCGTGATTTTTTTGCTCGTTTTTATAGATAATGGTACGGAACCCTTCGTGCGCGAGTCCGACTCGCACTTGGTCGGTTTTATTTGTTTCATCAGCCCCAGCAGCAGACACTCTCCGGATTGTGCCCCGGTACCGGGGAGGTTGGGGAAAGAAGTAGTATCGTCCCCGGTGATGTTGATTGGAGTGCTTACCTATGGTCGGCCTGAAGATAGCTACAGGGTAGTTCCGGTTGGTGTGCTCATCGATAGCGTTCTCCGCCAGAGCCTTCGTGAACGTGTAGGTGTTGGGCTTCGGGGATATGTAGCTGTCGACAACACAATAAAGTAATAGAAAACAAAATTTGGATCCGCATCCATCAGCCGGAATGTACATCCAACAATGACAGTTTGAAGGTGGGACAAGAAATCTTTTTATATATATATATATCTCAGGCTGAAGTGCGCACTGCGCAGTGCAGTGTCACGTGAAACTTTATATTTTAGAGTTCCGAGTGGCGCTGAAAACTGCAACTCCTGATGACTAGCTCGTCACGTCATTCATTAAAAAGACTATAAGTATAATTATCTGCTTTTTATACTCGATCTGGTGGTTCATTTGCTACGTGAAAACAAACAACAGACACACTTTCGCATTTTGATATTATTAGAGACTTCCATGTAGATACCAGTTTGTGTTTTTGTCACGAATGCTAATTTTTCACGCGTTTGACGAATTAATTTTGGTAGATGACTCATCTCGTACTCGGAATAGCTCAATAATAACCACGTGTTTACCCAAGACCTTCCAATACATTATTATTTAAATGTAATTGGCATTAATTAGGCATTGTCTCGGCCGTGTGATGTTATTGCTCCGTCACAACAATACGGCGCGTCAACAGTCAGCAAATAATCAAATATTGACGATACATTGATGGTTAGTAACTCATTAGTCGAGACAAATAATTAGCATTCAATTTGAAGGTTAATTTAAATGTTGTTTTTGTATTCGAGGGAAATGTAGACTCTATACCTACTTACAGTGTTTCCCGGAGTCAGGTGATGCACATTACAAAACCGATTGTATTGGACTAAAAATTAGAGATAAACTTACGTAGATAAATAGAAAGTAATAAAAAATTAAACCAATCCATTATTCAATTAATTTTATAGTAATTACATAACGTGCAGATAAATCAGATGTATCTAATATTCAACCACAAATTGTACATATAGCTAAAAAGTAAATCCATAATGCAACATTTACTTACTTATATAAATTTTTGCAATATTTATTTTAAAACATTGTGACTCAATAAAAAGTAAAGTTAAAAGCTGCTACTTAGGGGTCGTTATTAATCACAAACGTGACGTGATATTTCACTACACCTGCCCCCCTTCCCCTAGGATGTTTTGTGATTTTTTTTCCCGAACCCCTTCTCCCCACCTTCTTATAGATTGTTTATTAGAGTAATCTTCATATTTTTCATCTCTGTTATCACGCTGGCCAAGGGCGGGTTAGGGTTAGTTAGGATTGTTCTTGAACAGGCGGTTTCATGATGTTTTCATCCACTACTGTTAAAGATAAGTACAAATTGCGTAGGTACCTACATTATATAACTTGAAACATGACTTCGTTGGGTTTGCTTTAAAAAGTCGCAAATGTTACCGCTTCTTTACTCAATCATTCACTTCAATTTGCTGTCTTACCTGTCAGTAATCTTAGGTAACAAGTCTGCAGGCAGGGCCGAAGCAAGCGCCAACACTTGTGCTAGCGGCGCGCGCGCCGGGTAGACACGCTCTTCTACGCGGGAGAGCTCAGCGTTGCAGTACGCTGTCGACACGTGGATCAGGGCCTGGAGGAACAACGTAATAAGGGTTCCTTGTAGTGTAGAGTACTACAACACCCTAAAAACAAATATACTGGAACTTCATAATAATTATTGTCGCTTAAAATCAGAAGAAATATCGAATATGATCAAACGCGAGCCTTAAAATAAATTTTATGCTCCTCAGTTTTATCCGCGAGTGTCTTTATAAATCAAATGTTACATAATTAATTGCAAATAAGTCAATATTGGAATACTAAAATTAATTTAAGTTAATGTTTTAACACATAAAATAACTAAGGTAAACCCCCATTTGAAATGCAGACCCGGGTAGGGTACCCAGGGTATAATGAAAATATCCTAGGTCTGTGACCTAGGGTGACGTTGAATTGGCCCAGGTAAGCATGGTCAGGGCCGTAGCTAGGAATTCGTTTCGGGGGAGGGTTCAGCTTGATTACCATAATTATATACCTACACGCATAGTCAAAACAAAATTTGCTTGTAATCATCATCATCATCAACCTGAAGACATCCTCTGCTCAACATAAGCCTCCCCCAAAGAGCGCCACTTTGAGCGGCTGCTCGCCTCCTGCACCCATCGGCATTCAGCTCCCCGCGGTTCTGACTAGGTCGTCGATCCACCTAGTGGGCTGGTTGCTTCTTATACCTACTCGTAATGGAGAGCTGATAAAGTTAGTATGAAACTTTCGCAGCACTCGAGTGGTACAATAGATTTTATAATAATTTTATCAGCTCTCTATACATCTAAGTACCTACCTATGTGTATAAGAATCAAACTCATAAATATGTTTTTTTAAACGGTGTCGAAAATCGATTAGTAATTTTGGCAGTAAGGATCTGTCATTGACGATTAAACAAAATGTTGGTAACTACCTATTACCACATAACTGGTATCGATCAAACGTCAAAATTTTTTATATTCACTGTATTGTATTTCAGAAAACACGTATGGCAACTCAAACATGTCAGTCAGTACAAACGCGCTTGCTATAATTGCTTATAATAAAATACAGTAGGAACATAAAAAGAGCGAGCGCAGCGACCGCGAAAATTTTTATATTTGCCTTATTGTATTTCAGAATTCTAACATTCTTGCGCTGCCCTTAGACCGGCGCAAATTTCGGGGGGGGTTTGAACCGCCAAACCCCCCCCCCTGCCTACGGCCATGAGCATGGTTGTTGAGGTTGCCGGGGTGGGTGGCACTTTTTCCCATTGGTCCCGGTAGCGGGACAGAGGCACCGGGGTCGATGAGACCAAGGCAAAAAACTCAGAGGAAAAATATAATTATAGCTCCCAAACGGCAGAACCGATTCCAATGTGATTTTTACAAATATTACTTTTAAAATGAGAAGTTTAATCAGAAACCACCACCCCCACCCTCCTCAGACTCCTCACATGCTTAAAGTCATGATCACAAAGTTTAAAGACTAAAATTCTATTTATTTTATTACGAAGTTTTTTCTTCTGATCCGCAGTTACTAGATATTGCATGTGGCACTTACGTCGATGTTGGGCAGCCGGTCGCAAATGTCCATTAATCTCATCACGGAGCGCACGTTCTGGTCGACCGCCACGTCGAGCGACTCGTCGAACTTTAGCGTCGCTGCTGAGTGGAACACTATGGACACCTGGAGTTGGAACAGATCACTCACTTCATCAGAGAAGACGGCCACTGCTGAACACAGGCCTATTGGGAAAACGACACTTTGGACGCTTAAAGGGTTTTTTATAATCTCCACGCTTGGCAGGCGGCTTGGTGATCGCAGGTTTTATTGTACCTCAGAGAATGCTGCTGCCCATTCCCTCGATATTCCCTTAGCACAAGAAGAAGATGTGTGGTTGAAAAAGGTAGCGTTAACTGAGGATATTACATAGGGACCTAAGCTAACTACACGGATAGTTCAAATAAAATATTCACTCACGAGTAAATAAATGAAATTGTTTTTAATTATCTGTAATATAGTGATACCTCTCTAAGCTGCGCCATGGAATGGATGCTGATGCCGAGATCTGGCTGCATGGTGTCTCCCGAGACGACCTGCAGCTTGTCCAGCTGGCGCGGGCAGTGCACGCGGATCACGTCGAACACCTGCGGAATATTAAAAATACTATTTGGTCAAAAGTTCCATGAATTTGTTACAGTTTTTGACCATTGGTTGCCTTCCAAGATATTTTAACATTTAGATTTTTTTTATGTTTGAATGACGTGACGAGCTAGTCATTCGCCTGATGTTAAGCGTCACGGCTGCCCATAACAAATTGCAGTATCACTCGGAACTCTAAATTAATATAGTTTTGCGTGACACTGCACTCGCACGTCATCCTGAGACTTCACACAGTCTAGTAATAAGATTACTAGACCATGTGATCAGATCATAAAGTCTCATTTGCCCAGTAATTTCATTTAGAATTGAAACAGAAAAACGAGTCTACTCATCATATTCATTAATTTCACCAACAGTACATATGTATAACGTCTTCTGAAATATACATATAGGTATCGCTTTTTGTTAGTGATGATCACGCATCCAAGTCATGACCGCAGTGAATGTTGCTGTGTAGAATGGTAAGTTTTGCTAAGAAATGTCATCATCATCATCATCATTAACAGCCTAAAGACGTCCACTGCTGAACATAGGCCTCCCCCAGAGCGCGCCACCTTGAGCGGCTGCTCGCCTCCTGCATCCATCGGCTCCCCGCGGCTTTCACCAGATCGTTGGTCCACCTAGTGGGAGGTCTACACTGCGTCTTTCGGTTCAGTCGTGGTAGCCATCAGCGTGGTAATTAGTTACCTGCGAGCTCTTGAGTTGTGCGAGCCTCTTCTCCGGAGGAACATCCCGCTTCTCCCTCATCAGCAGGTGCAGCCGACCGATGTCGGGACACGTCCACAGCAGCCGCTCCACCAAAACCTGAGGAATTAAATATTTAATTTTAACCACTCCCTTTACATAGAAAGATAGAAAGAAATGTGATGCGAGTGATTTTACGGGTTACTCCCCTAGTACCCCGATCCCCGAGGCCCCGTCCCGGAGGACCACGAATACGATAAGTTTAATTACATTTATTTTTCCTTGTTTTTCTATAGTTTTCAACTTGTAGGGTGGACACAAAAAGTGCTTTAAATTGCTTTTTTAAGCGCAGAAAGACGAAAGTAGTAGATTTTAAATTTTGTACATTGTCGAATCGTAGTTTTAATAGAAGTAATTACAGTTTGAACAAAAAGTAACAAAAGTTATACAATCCGAGTTTGAATTGGTATATTATCCCGAAAGGGCGTAAATCTACTCCCCAAGGTAGACAATGTTTCTTCTACGACTTTTCTAAATTAATAGTTTTCATTGAAGAAATGCCATGTGAAGTTTACGTTCGAAGATAGCCCTAGCGCAGCTGGGTGGTTGAACTTCGTCCTTGACCGAATGCACTTAAATGAGTTTGACGACCTGTGCTTAGAACTGAATTTATGTTAGTATCTTGTTAACTCTCGTAGTGATCGCACGTGCAATTTCGTGAGTGGATTTATTTTTTAGTATGAAGGTTTAATTGGAAACACGCAGTTTCAAGTAAGGCTCTCACAACTTGTGGGCTATCATGGTCCCCCCCCCTCTCGGGATAACATACCAATTCAAACTTACCTTGTATACATATAATAAAACTGTAACTGGGCTAAATTTATTACACTTCTTAGTCGATGTAGAAATAACAACAATTTCTTTTGAATTTTTTGTCTGTCTGTCCCTTTGAACACGCATCTCGCTGGAACTACTGGACGGATTTCGCTGAAATTTGGTATGGTCATAGTTAATTTTTAAGAATAAAATTTATTAGGATACATTAATTATTATTGGATATTATAGCTCATATAATTTAAATTATTGATGTATTACTAATTTTGCATGCCACTACGCTGGAATATTAGAGAGCTAAACACTTGAGTACTACTCCCTTCTTAAAGCACCTGCTTGCGTTTGCTGACTGTTTCTATAGGGCACACGATAGTATCGCTGTCAGGTAGGTACATACCTTGCCCATGAACCCCGTAGCTCCGGTGATGAAGACGGCGCGTCCCCTGAAGAACTCCGGGATCAGCGGGCCGGAGGCCGGCGGGGAGACCGGGCGGGGGACCATTCTTCTGGAACAATACATTCTTTTATGATTTTTTTATGCGAGTTAATGACGTGCCGTCCATAACAGTTGCAGTGTCACTCGGAACTTTAAAATAATAAATTTCTCCTTAAATTTTTCTTTAATTTTTTTATGAAAATTTATTATTTTAAAGTTCTGAGTTGCACTGCGCACGACATCCTGAGACATCACACAGCCTAGTAATCAGATTACTAGACTGTGTGATCAGGTCATAAAGTCTCATTTGCCCAGTAATTTCACTAGCTACAATGCCCTTCAAACCGGAACACAGAAGTGCTTGCACACTACTGCTTGTTGGTAGAATAACTGGCAAAGCGGTCCTAGACCTAGACGAACTTTGCAGAAAAGTCCTGCCACCTAGGCGGACGTTTAGAGTTTTTAACCATTGGTTACCTTAACTACAACACAAAAACCTATCCTTAGTAGTAATGCAGCTCACAACACAGTATAGTCCGGCAAAGTTAACTCTGCAGTGGAATAACTTGGTATCCCTAAAAACTTTTTCATTTATGGCAATCAGTTTTTTGTGTGACGCTAACGGATTGAAACGACTTACTTATATACTTAAATTCAATTAAATATATGAATTACAGAATAGTTATTTTACCTACGCAAAACCTAAAAATACCTAATTTATAATATTGTTCTATAGAACGCCTATTATAATATTCACGGATATTATTAAAAAACGACAGATGTGTCGAGGTCGACGTTATTGACATCAGGTAACGATGTCGATGACGTCAGCTGAAGTAGTTGTTATTAATAATTTAAAAGCTTTTATTTTATATTCGAGGTATTAAACTGAAAGCATCACAAACAGGCCACTTCAGAATGCAGTTTCTTGATGAGGTCTAGATATTTACTTAGCTTGGAGTGAAGTGAGCCACTCACTTGAACACTACTTTAAATAGACAAATAAGATGAATGTTAATAGATAGATAGATATTAAACTGTGTTTATTTAATAGGTACAGGGTGTCATCGGGTGTCAGCAGACGCGGATACAGAAGGTTATTAAGGGGGTCTGCGTGTCAGTCATTGCCTAGCGTGCGAAATCTCTGCTTCAACTCGCGAGCTTTTATCTGCCCGAATGCATGTACTCGCGTACATTTTAAAATCTTGACGAAAATTGGTACCTACACAGGTTCTACCTTAGGTAATTTTTGATTAGAGATTAATTTCCCCCAAAAAGGGGGAAGTTTTCTGCCTCGCTGTTTGCCGGCAGATTTTGATTTTGTCAGAATTATTTGGTACCTACAGCATTTCAAATATGAGCAAAATCTGTGAAGAAGTTGTAAGGTCTGAGTTCGGGTTCACTTTGTGGGAAATAAATAACGCCCTTAACGGCCTATTTTGAAAATATTAGGGAGGAATATTCAGTAGGGTGGTTATTCCTTAAAAAATCAACTCCAAACGAATTGTTGAAAAAACTTTGTGCTCGCGAGGAAGCAGTCTTTTGAAAACTTTCTACAGCACTAATGCGTAAACCCGGAGGAGCTTATTCATCACAGGCCTTATAACATCTATTTCAGATGATTAAAACAGCGTATAAGCCTATACGGGAGCCGCAGCAGCGACCGCACGATCGGCATACAAAATGAGAGGGGCTTATTAGACTACGCCCTAACCCTGTCCAAAGGAAGAAAGAAGGGAGAGGGAAAAAGATAGGGGTAATCTACTCCACTCTACTGCGGATTTGTGGAAGACAGATGTTCTCGAAGTATGAGATTCTTGAACACGCCGATTTTGACCATGTTTTCATTCACTGTTGTAAGAGTGAATGAGCATCTCGTGGGCAAACATGCCAACCTTATGCCGCAATCACATTAGGTACCTACTCTAAACTCAGTCACCTAGTTAGGATTCGGGAAAGGAAGCTTACTTGCTACCAAGTTAGTGCCTAATTAGAAATTGCTTTAGGAAGCATTTAGTCATCACTAAATGCTATTACACCTTGCTAAATCGGTTCCTAATTAGGCAACTAGCTGGGTAGTAGTCCTTTCCCGAATCCTAGGCGACTGAATTTAGTCTAATAGTCAACACCGTTGCCATCAAGTGATATTTTGTCAAACGTAACAAAATTTAAAAATTTGCAAAAAAAGTAGGGGGAGGGGGGGGGGGGGGGGGGGGGGCAGATTGATGCAGAAAAATTCAAAACCTATTATCACATGATAAAACATGTTAATGTACTGTTTTTCTAAGCTAAGCATATCGCTAGGTTCATGATCTTTAAAACGTGTATTATTAATACCGCTCAAACCTTACAATAAAACCTACGTTAGGTCTCAACTAAAAAATGGCATTTGTATCTAAGTGCCCCATGTACGGGGCACTTAGATGCATAGCTCGGGGCACTTTGGTACATAGATAAAATTGTATGAAAATAGTGTCAAATGAAAAGGCTTTTAATGATATTACTGTTTTATTGCAGTGAGATCGGAATCAGACTTATTATTAGGTATACTTAACTTTAATCAACATTTATGTTACACTAAAATATCTAAATAATCATTGTAGGTAAATCTTACCACAATCAAACAACAATCTGAAAGATATTATTGCAAGATTGAAAGAATTCAAATTCATCATCATCATCACCATCAGCCTGAAGACGTCCACTGCAGAATATAGGCCTCGCCATAGAGTACCACTTTAAGTGATCCATTGCCTCCTGCATGTATCGGCTCCCCGCCGTTTTGACTAAGTCGTCAGTTCACCTAGTGGAGTCTGGCCTACGATGCGTCTTCCGCCTCGTGGTCGCCACTCGAGAACCTTTCTTACCAATCGGTTGTCAGTTCTACGAGCGATGTGGCCTATCTCGATAACGGTAGCTATATCGATAACTTTTGTTTTCTTGCGGATCACCTCATTACGGATCTTATCTCGCAAGGAAACTCTGAGCAATGAGCATAGCTCTCTCCATAACTCGCTGCACCACTTTGAGCTTGCTCATAAGGCCAATAGTAAGAAACCACGTCTCAGTGTCATAAGTCATCACTGGCAATACACACTGGTTGAAAACATTCGTTTTCAGGCTTTGCGGTATTTTAAACCAAAAAACCCATAAAAACGCTAAAAGAAAAGTGTAAATTAAATCGAAGCACTTTAATACAAGTTTGGGGCAGATTGATACGTACCAATCTGCCCCTTTCTTTAATGTATCTATGTGCCCCAAATGCCATATTTTCAAAAAGTGACTGTTACCAAATTAATTACTTCAGTAGTAATAAAAAATCCTTAAATAACATAATATTGAATGTTTAAACATACCTGAAATTAACATAAAACCACAGTCAACAACGTAGAAGATCGCTAACACAAATTTCCATCTCGCGGAATAATTTAGTTAGCGATACTCAAAACATGTTCTCACACGTAAACAGCCAACGGCTATCTGAGCGAACACGTGAAAACGGCTGTTGTACTGACACCTATATAGACAGGTTTTAGTGATGGAACCGTTCGGATTAGTTAAATCGATTATGAAATATGCCTAGTGTATCAAAGTACCCCTTGCATCAATCTGCCCCCCTTCCTTCTATTAGAGTTCGACTCACGAAAGAAACCCCGTCCCGCAGACGCGTCGCCACAGTCGCACGACGGAATGTTGCTAACCTCTACTATTTTAGACTCCCTAAAATTGAAATATAAAATAATTGGTGTATCGATTTTATTTAGTAAATAAAACACTGCTACATATTATTATAGTATATACTTACAGAAAATTATATTTATTGATTGACATCGTAGTAATGGTAATACTTAGCACATTTTGGTGTACTGAAATAACCACAACACAATATAAGGCGGAGATTCGTATCTAGGTACAATATTGTTACGAAACGTCGGTGATAAATAGTAGAAGAGTACCTAAATATAAATAAAAGCATTTCAAATTCTAACTGTATAATTATGGTCATCATCATAATCATCAAAAGCCTGAAGACGTCCACTGCTTAACATAGGTCTCCCCCATAGAGCGCCACTTTGAGCGGCTGCTTGACTCCTGCATCCATCGGCTCCCGTGTGATTGCGAGTGCCAACCACGAACCAGAAGACGCAGCGTAGGCCAGCCCTCACTAGGTGGACCGTCTATCTGGATAAAACCACTGCACCGGTTGCCGATTATGGCCATCAATTGGGTTTATTCCGTACATACTTCAGTCACTATTCATATATTAAACTAGTACTACTATCCCAATGATTCGCTATCACTAGTGATATTATAAACCGGTTCATTTCTTGATCAATCAGCCCGTCATTTCTAAAACATTCATCTTCTAATATTGGGGAGATAGGAAATAATAAAAAATATTTTTATTTAAAACGTTTACACCATCTCCCAAAAAATTACAAATATTAGCTACAAATGGTCACACTGCCGATCTGTAATAATTAGCTCCACTTATTGCCGCGGGACTTCTTTCGTGAGACGAACTCTACCTGCAAATTCCGCAAGGAACTTGAAAAGTCAGTGCAAGGCTGAGCGGGGCTTGAACCCGAGTGCGTCGGCGTCTGTTTGAATATCTTACTGGTTACACTGGTCACACCGTTGTACCACTCTCGGTCTATAACTAATAGGTTGATTCTGTTTCAATAAGGAAGTCTCGTATGCGACCGCTATAATATTAAGTGAGAGCCGTCGGGACTCACTGGGACACTACTCCGAATTCAATTCAACATCAGCGGTATTGTTAATATAAATAAAAACAAAGTGAATTCGACTCATTGGTTCAACCAACCGTGAGTGTGTACATTTATAAGTGCTAAGTTTTCCATACATTTGTTGTACAAACAGACAAACTGTCGTACACGTGATGGATGTAAACATTATAAGCTAACATACAAAACGTGATGCGTTACATCTCGAGAGTAACTGGTTTGATAAATGTGTTAGATAGGTGCCTAATAGCTATAAAAAAGGACATGTCATTGTTAAAAGACCAGCCAAGTACTGGCTTTAAAAGTTCCGTGATACTTCATGGACTGACTCTATTGAAGTATGTAGACTGCTGAGCTCAGTGTGAGTTGTGAAAAACTCGCAGTCTACAGCTCACACGTGTTATTCAAATTAAAGTAACATTAGTGTGACTTTTGCTATTGCAGATTCATCATCATCAACATCATCAATAGCTTGAAGACGTCCACTGCTGAACATAGGCCTCCCCCAGAGAGCGCCACCTTAACGGCTGCTCGCCTCTTGCATTCATTGGCTCCCCGCGGCGTTCAACAGATCGTCGGTCCACTTAGTCGGGGGCCGGCTTACGCTGCGTCTTCCGCTTCGTGGTCGCCAGTCGAGAACCTTTCTTCCCCATCGGTTGTCAGTTCTACGAGCGATATCGCCTGCCCATTGCCATTTCAACTTGCTAATTCTAAGAGCTATATCGGTCACTTTAGTTCTCCTGCGGATCTCCTCGTTCCGGAGCTTATCTCGGAGGGAAACAGCGAGCATAGCTCTCTCCCACAGATTAGAGAAAAAAACAATTGACTATGCTATATATTACTCTGTGCTCTCTCCATAGCTCGTTGCTTGACTTTGACATTGCAGATTAGATGACAAATAATAATTCGTTTAATATTTTTTTTATATTGGGTTTGTAGACTTTTAGCAAGCTTTTAGCAGAATGCATGCTGAACCCCCCGTGTGGTCCCGGTTACGAATAGGACCACCCCATCTCTTCCCGTGGGTGCCGTTAGAGTTAGTAAGTTGAAGTGGCAATGGGCAGGCCACATCGCTCGTAAAACTGACAACCGATGGGGAAGAAAGGTTCTCGAGTGGCGACCACGAACCGGAAGACGCAGCGTAGGCCGGCCCCCCACTCGGTGGACCGACGACCTGGTGAAAGCCGCGGGCCGATGGATGCAGGAGGCGAGCAGCCGCTCAAGGTGGCGTGCTCTGGGGGAGGCCTATGTTCAGCAGTGGACGTCTTCAGGCTGTTAATGATGAATGATGATGATGCATGCTGAACTGAGCCGTTTCGATCGATGGCCTGCCCAAAATATTTTGTCACGCTCACGTGCCATTGTTTCGCCATAAGTGCGAGCTTGTACAGACGGGCATAAGTCTCTTCTCTATCTATTTCTATTACAACAGACTAGTGTCCTGCTGTTTCTTATTGCTTAAATTAATAATATTCCTCAATAAATAAACAGTCGTGAAAACAAAAATTACATAGTTAATATCTCAAAAAATTATACAATCATTTTAAAATACAGGAGTAGAAAGAGACAGCTCAAACATGCAGTGACGTCACTCTTGCTCCTTCATAGTACCTCATTACTAAGCTGTGGTAGCTTTACATACAATCTCTTTGGCATGTGACTTCACAACGTGCGTTTTCATAGTAACTGTGGGCAATTTCCTGTTTTGCGGGAAAGGGACAGGCGATGCCCCCTCTAGAAACTTTATTTACCGAGTTTTACTTTTTTTGTCAAATATTGAATTCGTTTTTAACCAACCTACCTAGACAAGTTGCGCGGGCATCTATGTGGCGGCTGGAGCGGGGAGTTTAAAAGAAAAATGATTTTCCTTTTCAGACGTTTATTTGCCTTGATGGCTAACTTAATACTTACACGTTACACATAAAATACATTCAAAGACGACAAAAAAAAGGTTAGGCGAGAGACGCATCAACTATGGAATTTAGGGTCGCGCGCTGATATGAATTTGAGGAAGTGTAGTTACAAGTGGAAGCATTAAAGATTTAAATTTATTGCATTTTATTAGGTTTGAAACATAAAGCTTTAAAAATATTACAAATTAGGTAATTAAGAATAAAATAAAGAGTAAGTATTGATCTTGACATAACGACCTACCTTTTCTCACGCGTTAATTATGTTTATATTAGGTACATAGAGTGCACGGTCAGAGGATGCAGAGTATTCTCAAGTGCGACAGTGACGTAAGTTAGCCAGGTACGTGTCTCCAGTAATAAACAACCAAATATTTAACAAACTAATGGATAGGACGCAAATCGGAAGTCAAACATAAACGTTTCAGAATCCTTGAAAGTAATCTTCGGTTATTTTTACTAACTTCTTGACTTAGTTCTTATGTCATCTTTTTGACTTTCAAAATGGAGGGAGTTTTCAAATGGTCGCGTTTTATACCTTAGACTATAGACTAAACTAAATTTTATACAAAACAGACATAAAAATAGCATACAATTGTTTGCAATAGGTAAATTATGAGTTTGACTTTAGGCTTTGGGTTCAGTGACTTACTAAATAAAATAATATAACAGTAAAAAACAATTTCATTTATTGGCTTCATTACAGTAACTGGACAGGATTTTTAGAGTTCCGTACCCAAAGGGTAAAACGGACCCTATTACTAAAGCTCCGCTGTCTGTCTGTCCGTCTGTCACCAGGTTGTATCTCATGAACCGTGATAGTTAGGCAGTTGAAATTTTCACAGATGATGTATTTCTGTTGCCGCTATAACAACAAATACTAAAAATAGAATAAAATAAATACTTAAGGGGCTCCCATACAACAAACGTGATTTTTGCTCGTTTTTATAGATAATGTTACAGAACCCTTCCCGCGCGAGGCCGACTCGCACTTGACCGGTTATGATAGATAATGGTACGGAACCCTTCGTGCGCAAATACGACTTGCATTTGGCTGGTTTTTTTTTATAATTTGGCTCCACACATCATGTATTTAGCCAGTGTCAAATATTGTAATTTTTCAATATGTTATAGAATATTTATCTCGTAACAGTCTTAGTCACAGTCTGGGTCAAATATTTCAGTCATAGTCGAGTAAAGCTGTGCGATATTGCTTGCATTATATAAACTGTGGTTTGGAAGCCGCGGGCAGATGCTATGTATTTTTGTGTAGGCAACATTTCCAAGTCAAGTCAATAACTTATGTACCACAAGTGTTTGTTGCAAGTATAACAGGAAGTCAAGTCAATAACCTATGCCTATGCATAAGTTATTGACTTGACTTGCTGTTATACTTGCAACAAACACTTGTTGTTATTAGGCATTATACCTGCCTGTGTGCTAGGAACATTGTTTTTCAGGCTTATACGATACTTACTAAAACAATGTACCTCGCACACAGACAGTTCGCTATAATACCTAATAACTACAAATGTTTGTACATCTATGTAAACATACGCTCTACTGGACCCCTATTCTCACGAATCGAGATGCAATGTCATCTCATAATAAATCTCGAGACTCGAGTTGTCTCTACTCCCAAGCTTAAAATTCATGATATTCTCGATTGACTAGCGCACGAGATGGCTCGTAGGGAATCGAGACGCAATGTCATCTCACAATAAATCTCGAAATTCGAGACTCAAGCTTCAAATTTGTGATATTCTCGATTGCTAGCGCACGAGATGTCTCGTGTGGTCGGAGGCAGTCGAGACCACCATGAGACGCGCTTTTGCCTTTACTTTTAGGCTCATTTGTTGCCATTTTATTGACATTGAAGCTAATGGCATGGCAACTTTTCTTCTTCTTTTCGTTTTTTCTTTCTTTTCTTTTTCTTCTTGTCTTTTCTTGTCTTCTTACTTTTTCTTCTTTTCTTTACTTTTTTCTTCGTTGGTTAGTTTGTCTGGGCGACAGAAGTTATAGTTATACTTTTTGCCATGCCAAGCGTTATTAGGGATGTTCCGATACCACCAAAGTATCGATACCTACTCATATGAGTAGTACTCAAATCATGATTCGATAGGTACTACTCATATGAATACCCTAAAAGTATCGATACCTACTCATATGAGTAGTACTCAAATCATGATTCGATAGGTACTACTCATATGAATACCCTAAAAGTATCGATACCCACTCATATCGATACATTTTTTTTTTATTTATCAATACGGAAAAAATAAACAAATTTTACCTTATTGCAGCAAAGTTTTGTTGTTTCTATGACTGATCTACATTTACAAGTGTTTTGGCGCGAAGAATCGGACATTTGAACACTAAGGATATGATGTTATTTGACGATATTTGATAAAAGTACTCTTTCCGATACAAATTCTTTCTTTCCGATACCAAATAGGTATCGCGAGAATGGTTTGTTTTTATTTTATTTTATTATTTTAATTAAGTATAACAACTACCTTAACTGTACTATTTGTGTGTATTAACTGTATTCAACGCTTTGAATTACAATTAAATTAAGTTAAATCCTACTCACATTCTACCTTTACATGTATTTTTACCTTTACACTAATTTTCTACTACATTGAATCCTACTTAAATTAAAAATAGGGTTGTTTTAACCCTAAGTATACATTAAAATATCACATTTTTATTCTACTTGACTTTAAGTTAGGCCATACTATGTTTCTTTAAGGAAAAAAATATTATAGCGAAATAAAGCTGCTTGGCATTGAATTTTTATCCTGTGGTTCTATCCTGTTTTGACTTAGCAGCATTGATTCGATTCACTATTAGTACTTTCTTTCCGATACCAAGTAAGTATCGAAAGAATGATTCGTTGGTAAAAGTACTTGGTATTGAAAGAAAAGTATCAAGTACATACTCGTACATACTCGTATTCACTAGTATCGGAACATCCCTAAGTGTTATATACTCTTTGCTCCGTGCCTATCAAATCAAACGAAGTTGCTCATTGTTTGCCAATAGTGTTTTCACAAATTAGAAATAATAATATGGTGTTTTGCATTGTATAGTGCACCAACCACAGATTAGAGAAAAAAACAATCTGTGGCTAGTGGGAATTCTGTGTGTGGCACCAACTTATACTACTCTATGGTATGCACAGCTATAAAAATACTCTGTGGTGCACAGAACACTATTATATTATCCTGTGCTATTATCCTTTTGTTTTTTTCTCTAATCTGTGATTATCCTTATCACAGATGGAATAAACCACAGAACACTACTTCAAGGTAACCAATGGTTAAAACCTCTAACAAATCTTGACTATTAGTTAGAATTTGTTAGCATTTTTGATTGGTTACTTTAACAACGGGTGAAAAAACCCACCTTTATAAAGGTACCATAATAAATAAAAGCCACATAACTCATATATAATCGCATTATATTATACATATTTATATGAGTAGGTAACAACTTTGGGCCTAGTTTAGTTCTAAAGTTATTATTATCAAATACATAAAATGAAGAAACATGCAGTCTCAAAATACAATCCTGCCATCATTAAAAGTGTTGTAAAACAATGCCGTAAAGCAAAGATGGCTATTTTAACTTTATTTTTACTTTTTACATCAATAATTTTAAACCAACGAAATCAGCCTCAGGGCCACTGGTGTAATAGTTACAGTGGCACATATGGAAATGATGATGACGAAGATGGTAATATAGACAGTCACTCACTGTCTAATACAGTGGCGATTTAAGATTCTTCTGTGACTTTATATTATCACAGCACACATTCACAGCATTTTCAGAAAATGTTCCGGAAGCTTTACAGTAAGTAAGATGTAGTTATTGCAGTAGCAATAGTAACACCAGCCTAGAAGCCTTCATTGAGTACCTGAAGAAAAAAAGAAAATATTATTTAGATAGCCTTAAGGCCAGCTCCATCAACTGTGCTGTAGGTTGTTGGTTCGCTTCCCACTCAAGAAACGGGAAAAACCCTCATATTCCCCTATCCTTTGGTATAAAATAAATCCAACAGGCAACTGTGTCAATATCATTGGTATGAACTGGATTTTTACATACTTTAATTTCTCTCTCTCTCTGGTTGGTTCCTCATTACTGAGGATCATGGTCACAGGATCTATCTGATTTAACATAATACTTCCATCAATTTCGGTCCATAGCCTCACGGCCTGGGAAAACTTTTATTCAGGTAATTGAAATTAATTTACTTGAAGGTTTGAGCCTGACACATTCATAGGTGAAGTTACAAGTTGCACATTTTTCTTGGCGGCACTTCAACAATACATCTACTGCTCCAATCGGGGTTGGGATTATATAATTTGTTTCCATAAATCAGGTGCCTTCTGCATATAGCATACCTATACGCTGTTGGTGTAGTTGTTTCAGTGATTCCTCAGAAGTCTAGCTCCCAGCTGGATACCATTATTCAGCCCATAATCACGCCCTGAAAAAATTAAATAATAAACATTTAATCTATAGAGCGAGATACGGGTGTAAGCAGCGTGATTTTGAGAAAGTATTCTCTTTTATGTATGTACGTAGTACAGGACCAGAGTACGGAACAAATTCCATTGCAAAGAGGCGTGAGACAGGGAGACGTTAAATCTCCGAAACTATTCACAAACGCATTGGAGGATGTTTTCAAGCTCTTGGAGTGGAAAAGATCTGGCATCAACATAAATGGCGAGTACATCACTAACCTTCGTTTTGCCGATGATATAGTCATAATGGCGGAATCGCTCGAGGACCTTAGCACCATGCTCAACGACCTCAGTAGAGTCTCCCAGCAGGTTGGTCTTAAGATGAATATGGACAAGGCAAAGATCATGTCTAATGCTCATGTTCCACCTATACCGGTAATTGTTGGGAACGATACTCTCGAAGTTGTCGACAAGTATGTCTACCTAGGACAGATTGTCCAATTAGGTAGGTCCAACTTCGACAAAGAGGTGGCGCGAAGAATCCAACTCGGCTGGGCAGCGTTCGGGAAGCTTCGTCCTATCTTTTCGTCCAAAATACCGCAGAGCCTGAAAACGAAAGTTTTCAATCAGTGTGTGTTGCCAGTGATGACTTATGGAACTGAGACATGGTCTCTTACTGTTGGCCTCATTAGTAAGCTCAAAGTCGCGCAGCGAGCTATGGAGCGAGCTATGCTCGGTGTTTCCCTGCGAGATAAGCTCCGGAACGAGGAGATCCGCAGGAGAACTAAAGTGACCGATATAGCTCTTAGAGTTAGTAAGTTGAAGTGGCAATGGGCAGGCCACATCGCTCGTAGAACTGACAACCGATGGGGAAGAAAGGTTCTCGAGTGGCGACCACGAACCGGAAGACGCAGCGTAGGCCGGCCCCCCACTCGGTGGACCGACGGCCTGGTGAAAGCCGCGGGGAGCCGATGGATGCAGGAGGCGAGCAGCCGCTCAAGGTGGCGTGCTCTGGGGGAGGCCTATGTTCAGCAGTGGACGTCTTCAGGCTGTTAATGATGATGAATGATGATGAGTACATTATACCTTTTTGGATTTTGCGTAGGTTATTAGGCTTACTTACTTCAAAGATCCATGTTTGCCAGGCAGAGAAAACCTGTGGAATCGCACGTTCACATCTTCGGATGCACCATTATAGCATTTTGCACAGTTTTACCGTTTTTCCATAACGAACACAAGAAAATCACAATAATATAACCTCAACCATAGAACTATAAAAAAAGCAGAACGGAATCTTGATTGACATCGAACTGACGTACAGCAATGGCGACCGCATAAACATGTGTGACTGATTAAAGGATTGCCATGTGAAGAAAATTACCCGAATCCGACAAAGAAAAAATCTGTTGTTGGTGTGACTTTTCGTATGACCAAAAAGCTACGCGAGCTTATAACAGAGTAGTCAAAATTGAATGGCTTATTTTTTTTTTACTTTCGATAGGTTAGCGTTCTCACCTGATGGTAAGTGATGATGAGGTCGAAGGTGGAGGACGCCTACCTAGAATAAACCTATTTACTTTTGATTTGAAGACACTTAAGTTGTAAGTGAATGGAAATACCGACGCCGGGAGTGAGTTCCATTCCATAGCCGCACGCACAATAAAGGAATCTGCAATCTCCCCTCCCCCACACTTGCCCCCCCCCTCCCCCTCACTTAGTCCGCCCCCACCCTCACTTTCCTCGCCTACTCCGTACTTACCCTCCTCCCCCACACTTGCCCCACCTCCCCCTCACTTTCCTCGCCACCCCCTGCACTTGCCACCACCTCCCCCCTCACTTAGTCCACCCCCCTACTTGCCCTGCCTCCCCCCGCACTTGCCCCCCACCCCCCAAGAACCATGTATAGATTACATTTGGACAGTAATTAAGGGGTTGGCAATCTACGCAGCAATGTACGGCGAATGAAATGGGAGCAATAGCTTCCCAGTCTCCACCGGGTGGCAACTGGGAATTTTGTTCCCAGTTGCCACCCGGGGGCGAAGCATGTGGGGGCAACTGGGAATATACCCTGTACGCTATAGCGAAGAGAGAAGTTCCCAGTTCTTTCTTCCTTTGGACAGGGTCGGGTCAGCCAGTCAGTTAATAAAACTTGGCACAAAGATTTATAGCCAGGGTGTTGCTTAAAATGTTTTATGAACACATAAATCGTATTTTTCTACGTTACTTTACTTTTTCTACATTATAGAAAACCTGCACAAATATGTACGATTAGTAGGTCCATTACCGGTACAATATTTATTTTAACCTGCAAAGTCCAGCACATGCATATGCATAATGGAAATATGCATTTGCATATAGTCAGATCTCTAATTATGATCAATATAGGTGAATAAGTTGTATTCGAACATAATTTGGTCATTCTCCCACACTTCCGGGTAATTTGCAAGTTTGATTGTTGGTAACACTAGCTGGTTTTGTGTATTGATTTCATCTCAATAGTTTTATCGAAAAAGCAAGAAATTAGCGAAATATTAACAAGCTTACTTGTGAAAAGTGATCCCCTGACTTTTTTTTATCAAACCACTATGATTCCGACAACTTTTCACAACGCAAGACGGCATTTTATAATATTTTTTTCTATGCGTCTTGGGCGAGGTTCGGAGCAGTAATGGCAGGCGATAGACTTCCTATGATGTGAGTGTGTGCGTGTCCGCTCGTACTTATTAGCGTCCCGACTTCCTATGGGTACCTCGGTTCGGGATCAATTGGGACTCTGTCCTTCTTTTTTTAGTAGGTCCATGACCTCAACTCAACTTACTTTTATATTCTATAGTTTGATTCATGTTCCAGTGTCAATTTTCAAGTTCTTGATTCTGAGCATAGACTTTGTGGTCGCTGTCTTACATATAGCGTTATCTCGTTCTGATCTCTCGACTGCCTCCGATCCACAGACTACTATACGCTAATGCTTCCATCACTCGAGTCATCTCGTGCGCTAGCAATAGGGGTCCTGGACCCCTATTCTCACGAATCGAGAAGAAATCTCGTCTGCGAATAAATCTCGAGACTCGAGTTTTCGGTATTCTCATGCAATATCTCGATTGCTAGCGCACGAGATGACTCGAGTGATGGAAGCATTAGCGTATAGTAGTCTGTGGATCGGAGGCAGTCGAGAGATCAGAACGAGATAACGCTATATGTAAGACAGCGACCACAAAGTCTATGCTCAGAATCAAGAACTTGAAAATTGACACTGGAACATGAATCAAACTATAGAATATAAAAGTAAGTTGAGTTGAGGTCATGGACCTACTAAAAAAAGAAGGACAGAGTCCCAATTGATCCCGAACCGAGGTACCCATAGGAAGTCGGGACGCTAATAAGTACGAGCGGACACGCACACACTCACATCATAGGAAGTCTATCGCCTGCCATTACTGCTCCGAACCTCGCCCAAGACGCATAGAAAAAAATATTATAAAATGCCGTCTTGCGTTGTGAAAAGTTGTCGGAATCATAGTGGTTTGATAAAAAAAAGTCAGGGGATCACTTTTCACAAGTAAGCTTGTTAATATTTCGCTAATTTCTTGCTTTTTCGATAAAACTATTGAGATGAAATCAATACACAAAACCAGCTAGTGTTACCAACAATCAAACTTGCAAATTACCCGGAAGTGTGGGAGAATGACCAAATTATGTTCGAATACAACTTATTCACCTATATTGATCATAATTAGAGATCTGACTATATGCAAATGCATATTTCCATTATGCATATGTGTTAAAGCATAATAAAGCATTCAAATTTCGCGCCTATGGGGTAATTGGACTGTATCATTCTTTTTATCCTGTTCGTTCCTTCCCTCCATTCACTCGCCCAGTTCCGCCATATTTTCCAAACAACGCCGGTGTGCAAATCATATAAAAATCCATAAACTGTGACAAACTGTGTGAAACACCTCAAAAACCACATCAAAAGACCTATTAAACCGTGACACTAACATCAAGTGAACAGGGGGCCCCCTAGAAGCCTCCAAAGGAAAGGCGTTAGCAGCAGTCGACATCGGCATCATCGGTGAGTCCCTACCCTTTCTTCCATTCTCCCTTGTAATTTACCAAACAAAACTTCCTATCCATAGAATTATATACAGTCCATTCGAAAACAAACATTTTATGGTCCTTCGAGCCGGATTCTGAAATTCGAATCAAATTCCTATTTTCGTTTTGCAATTTTTGTGTCAGCCATGTTTGTTCGCAAAAACCAAATGCATAAATTAGAAAAGTAAACAATCGTAGCATCAACTTATCGTAATTTCTACAACGCATGTCATTTCGTAGCATATTTCTGGGTTTTACATCGTTTGTCAATTGTTTTTCATCATAACAAGTGTAATATCAATTCATTATCATTCGGATCGGAACTCTTCAAATTATACCGGACGAAGTCGAACGAAACGAACCGAAGCTACAATTCGGCAATCGGGCGTGGTCCGCCGTGCTTCGTTCGTTCGTTCTACTTCGTATTCGTAGATCAGGGTATTCGTTCACATTCATTCAAAAGGATACCTACCGAACGACTCGGTACATTCATTCATTCGTTCGTTAGTGAGTGAGTATTATTATCGTCCAATCATAGCAAGGTGCACGAACCCATTCGTTCGTGTACCTATTCACTTTCGGTGAAAATAGGCATTTCAGTCTATTTATTTAGTTCATTTCAATCAATCGTTGGTTTTAGTTTAGGTGTAACATACGACGCTTACTACTAATATTAGTTCGTACCATCAAAACAAACAAACTTTGTGCAGTTATTTGGGCGTAACATACAGCGCCGGAAAAACAATAACAAACATTCTTTTTGTGTTCGAATCCCTTGTGTAGCATATAACACTAGGATATCTTTGACTTTCACTCGTTCTGTCTTTTAGGACAAGTGTGTTGCATTCTAACAATCAAAACAACAAATTGTAAACAAGTAAATAGTGTGTGTTGTGTGTAATAGTTCGTATTATCGCTAAAAATGAGTGAAACAATGATTGCTCATTATGAATCAAAGCGTAACATGGCGCTCAAGCGCCTGCGCGATGCAGCTGCGTGTGCGCGTAATTGCTCGACGGACCCTGATTTAATAACGCGTTTAGAGACATGGTGTACGCGAATAGACGTTATTTTAGAAACATTCAATGATGCCCATGTGAGTTTATTGTGTGAGTTACAAAAGGCTGGCGAGGATGATAAAGAGGTGCAGCAGTCGCAGTCTGAATACCAAGAACAGGCTGACAACATGTACTTTGAGGTGTTAGAAGCTAAACGTAAGTTTTTATCAGCAAAAACATTAGAGCCTTCTGCTGCAGCACAGTGTAAACAAACAAAACCTAACACCAAGTTGCCACCAATGCGACTTCCTATCTTTACAGGACAATTTAAAGATTTTCCAGGTTACATTGATCTTTTCAACAGTCTGGTGCATCACCGAACAGATTTAACAAATGTAGAGAAGTTTCAATATTTAATCACAACACTGTCAGGTGAACCAATGAATGTTATTCGTGCTTTTCCTGTCTCTGAGGCTAACTATATGAGTGCCTATAATGCGTTAGTGAATCGTTACAACAACAAAAGACATTTGGCATTTATGTGCTGGGAACAAATAAACAATTTGAAAGCAATGCATTCTGGTTCGGCTCAGAGCTTGCGGAACTTATTAGATGTGTATAGTGAGAACATAGCCATGCTCAGTTCATTAGGTCTGCCAACAACACAGTGGGATTTTGTTCTATTTCATTCACTGCTAACAAAATTAGACAAATCATCTCGGGAAGCTTTTGAGCTGTCTAGTACCAGCAAGGATTTTCCTAGTTTCAAGGAACTAGAATCATTTTTATTAGATAGGTGTAATGCTCTTGAACGATCATCACTGTCAAATCTTAACAACACCACTTCATCATCTTCATCATCACCTCAACAACAAATTAACAAGCGTGTGATTTCAACCAATCAATCCAAGCCAACCATGCTTTTGGCTCAAGCATCTTCACAATCATGTGTAGTGTGTAAAGAGAACCATCCTCTTTACATTTGTCCCGAGTTTTTATCAAAACCTCCACATGAGAGGTGTCAAGTTGTAAAACAAAACAAATTGTGTTTGAATTGTTTACGTTCAAATCATTTATCAGCATTGTGTGTATCCAACCATACATGCAAAATCTGTAATCAGCGTCATAACAGTCTTTTGCATTTCCCAAAGAAGACAGAGTCTAGCAGACCTGTTGCTTCCCAACATAACCAAGCGAGTGCTTCATCTTCTCGAACCACTTCAGTATCAAAGTCGGGTTCAGATGAACATGTGATCACACCAGTCACATCATTGTCAAATGTGGCTTCAGGTACAGCATCAAGCACCCATTTTGTCATGCTAGCAACTGCTAAGGTAGAGGTCAAGGATGGTAGAGGATCTTTTCAAACGGTACGAATCTTGCTTGATCCCGGGAGTCAAAGTCACATCATTACCAAAGCTTGTGCCCGTCGGTTAGGTCTGACTCAACATAAAATTCTAACACCTATGTCAGGTATTGGTGAAGCTCCTGCATGCTCTTCCAGCAAGGTATTTCTAGAAATCAGACCGGTGGGGAAGTTGGAACCATCATTTACTACTGAAGCGGTCACATTAGACAAAATTTGTGGTGACATGCCCACTCATCCAGTGAGCATTCAGAACTTTGATCACCTATCAAATTTAAAACTGGCGGATGATAAATATCATACTTCTCGTCCTGTGGATATCCTCATTGGTGGAGAGATATTCCCACAAATTCTTTTGCCAGGAAAAGTTGGCGGTGGACCACATGCTGCAACTGCTATCAATACAATCTTCGGATTCATTCTCATGGGAAAAACTTTAACAAGTTCATCATCATCATCTTCCACTCCTGTTTCAATCAATCATGTGTCAATGGACGCCAACCTGGATGTGGCTGTTCAAAAGTTTTGGGAGTTGGACAACATACCGAGTGGAGATAACAAACAATCCCACTCAACAGAAGATATGCACTGTGAAGAAATATTTCAATCAACACATCAACGTGACGCTGATGGACGATACATTGTCCACCTACCATTTCGTGATTCTTCACCACCAGCATTTGAGGAGGCATACCCAATTGCACTGAGGCGCTTTGTACAACTGGAAAAACGTCTTTTGGCAAAACCAGCATTTCATGAACAATACAACCAACATGTCATGGAGTATTTAGCAAGCGGACAGATGGAGAAGGTTCCTGTTGATGAATGTCAGTCCTCTTCTGGTTTTTATCTTGCGCATCACGCTGTAACAAAATCAGACCGCAGTCTGCGTGTGGTCTATGATGCTTCAATGAAGGACAAAAAAGGAATGTCTTTAAATGACACTCTTTTGACAGGCGCTAAACTTCAAGCTGATATCGCCAACATTCTCCTGCGTTTTCGGCTCCATGCCATCGTGTTTACTGCTGACGTGCGTCAAATGTACCGGCAGATCAGTGTAGCGGCGGAACATCGTGATTACCAACGGATCTTGTTTAGGTGTTCCCCTGATGAGCCTATTCAAGAATATAGGCTCAATCGTGTCACATTTGGTGTATCTTCAGCACCATTTTTATCAATACGTGTTCTACATCAATTGGCTCAAGATGAGGGTGACTCGTTTCCAGCTGCATCTCAAGTGTTGCTCCAGGATATTTATGTTGATGATGTTGTCACAGGTTGTCAAAACATTGATGAGGCAACTAGTCTACAGCAACAGTTGATTGATATTATGGCAGCTGGAGGGTTTGAGCTCAGGAAGTGGTCCAGCAATCATGAGGCTGTGCTACAGAACATACCTGAAGCTCACAAAGCAGTATCAAATGTCAACCAAACATTTGATAGTGACGGTCTCTTCGTGAAGGTGCTAGGTCTGGCCTGGAATTCACAAGAGGACATTTTCAATTATCAGGTCAATCAAATTGATCGTGAGTGTACCAAACGTACCATGCTTTCCGAGCTGGCACGCATTTATGACCCTATTGGTCTTTTAACGCCATTAACTTTCTTGGCGAAGCATCTCATTCAGCGTTTGTGGCTGCTTGGTTCATCGTGGGACCAGCCTGTGCCCGATGACATCCATCAAATTTGGTCGAAGTATAGTCAGCAGTTGCCTCACCTTTCTCAACTCGCAATTCCACGGCGCATAACATCTGACGACGCTGTCTCCTACCAACTTCATGGATTTTCAGATGCAAGTGAGGCGGGATTTGCAGCTGCGGTGTACCTTCGGTCCACTAATCATCAAAATCAGCATCAGGTGGTTCTGGTTTGTGCGAGGTCACGCGTCTCCCCAACCAAGCGCAGGACTTTACCAAGGCTTGAGTTGTGTGGTGCTTCATTGCTTGCGGACCTTATGCGACATATCATTAACACTTATAGCAAATTCCTCAACATAAAAAGTGTCAACACCTGGACTGACTCCATGATAGTGTTGTCGTGGATCAAATCAAACTCGTCAAACTTCAAGGCATTTGTGGGTAATCGCATATCAAACATTCAGCGCAAGCTTCCAGATTCTGTCTGGAAACATGTCCCAGGTAAACATAACCCTGCGGATCCAGCAAGTCGTGGTTTGACACCCGATGAGCTTATCAATCATGATCAGTGGTGGACAGGCCCTCAGTGGCTTTCTTTGAATCAAGAACAGTGGCCTCATGAGCCCATAAATTCAGATGTGACGCATCATTCAGATCCTGAGGTGAATTCTGAAAAACGTGCCTGTGTTTTGAACATAACCAATACAGTTGACGTACATCCAATTGACCATTTGTTAGAAAAGTACTCCTCATTAAGGAAAATTCAACGCATTTTATCATATTGTACTCGATTCATTGATGCCTTGCGAAAGAGTAAGCGTACAGGCCACTTAACCGAACAAGAGCTTCAACAATCCCTTATGGTACTAGTAAAACATACTCAACATTCAGAGTTTAGTGAAGAGATCAATCTTTTGCGTTCAAACCGTGTCTTACCAAAATCATTTAGGAAACTTAACCCATTTTTAGATCAACACCAAATTTTGCGCGTGGGGGGTAGGCTCTCTCAGTCGGACCTCAATTATGAAGCAAAACATCCAGCTTTGCTTCCTCGCAAGCACCGTTTGACGCAACTTATCATTCAATGCACTCACAACGAAAATTTTCATCCCGGTTTACAAACAATGCAGTATCTTCTGCTCCAAAATTTTTGGATTTTGTCTTCCAAGCGTGCCATTCGCCAAACTATTTCTAATTGTTATCGTTGCTTTCGAGTAAAACCACATCATTTTCAACCGGCAATGGCAGACTTACCACGTTCTCGCATTACTCAAATCAAAGCATTTCAAACGATAGGTTGTGACTACGCCGGACCGTTTAACATCACTTTTCAACGCTATCGCGGAGCACGCTCCGTCAAGGCATACCTCTGCTTGTTCGTATGCTTTGCAACAAAAGCACTTCATTTGGAACTTGCTTCCGATTTATCAACCGAAGCATTTTTAGCTGCCCTTCGCAGATTTATAGCAAGACGTGGCCGTTGCAACGTTATTCACAGCGATTGCGGCTCCAATTTCAAAGGTGCACAGTCCCACCTGGCAGACCTAATGCGCACAGCATGTGAAACGGAGCGCATCCAATTTAAATTCAACCCACCAGGAGCCCCTCATTTTGGAGGCCTGTGGGAAGCAGGAGTAAAATCCGTTAAGACCAACCTGTATCGCGTTGTGGGCACTCAGACCTTGACCTACGAGGAGTTGAACACACTGTTGACCCAAGTAGAGTCAATTTTAAACTCTAGACCAATTTGCCCAATGAGCACAGATCCTTCAGATCTATCAGTTTTGAGTCCAGGACATTTTCTGACTTTAGCACCACTTACAGCAGTACCATCTCCAGATTATTCGAACACAAAAATGAACAGACTTACGCGTTGGCACCTTTTGCAAAAAATGCACCAAGATTTTTGGTCTCGGTGGCACAACGAATATCTTACCACTCTATCACAACGATTGAAGTGGACTAAAGCTTCACCTCCAGTAAGCATCGATCAACTTGTTATAATCAAGGACGAGAATACTCACCCACTACGGTGGCGTTTTGGTAGGATAATTGAACTGTATCCCGGACGCGATGGGATTCCTCGTTCTGCCACGGTCAGGACTGCACAAGGTGTCTTAAAACGACCACTTGTGAAGTTGTGTCCATTACCAGATATGAGTGACGAATAACGTAACTATTTTTGTATCATTTTCATAAGCATAACATGTCTATATTTTGTATTTTGTGTATTAATTTGTATATCATATCACTTTCTTTAGCTTATCATACTTATCAAAACAAAATGCATTGGTTGTTGTGAACAAATTTTCAATTTTGGACGTTACTGTCTCATCAATTCGCCAGCAGGGGGGGAAGATAATGTTAAAGCATAATAAAGCATTCAAATTTCGCGCCTATGGGGTAATTGGACTGTATCATTCTTTTTATCCTGTTCGTTCCTTCCCTCCATTCACTCGCCCAGTTCCGCCATATTTTCCAAACAACGCCGGTGTGCAAATCATATAAAAATCCATAAACTGTGACAAACTGTGTGAAACACCTCAAAAACCACATCAAAAGACCTATTAAACCGTGACACTAACATCAAGTGAACAGGGGGCCCCCTAGAAGCCTCCAAAGGAAAGGCGTTAGCAGCAGTCGACATCGGCATCATCGGTGAGTCCCTACCCTTTCTTCCATTCTCCCTTGTAATTTACCAAACAAAACTTCCTATCCATAGAATTATATACAGTCCATTCGAAAACAAACAATATGCATGTGCTGGACTTTGCAGGTTAAAATAAATATTGTACCGGTAATGGACCTACTAATCGTACATATTTGTGCAGGTTTTCTATAATGTAGAAAAAGTAAAGTAACGTAGAAAAATACGATTTATGTGTTCATAAAACATTTTAAGCAACACCCTGGCTATAAATCTTTGTGCCAAGTTTTATTAACTGACTGGCTGACCCGACCCTGTCCAAAGGAAGAAAGAACTGGGAACTTCTCTCTTCGCTATAGCGTACAGGGTATATTCCCAGTTGCCCCCACATGCTTCGCCCCCGGGTGGCAACTGGGAACAAAATTCCCAGTTGCCACCCGGTGGAGACTGGGAAGCTATTGCTCCCATTTCATTCGCCGTACATTGCTGCGTAGATTGCCAACCCCTTAATTACTGTCCAAATGTAATCTATACATGGTTCTTGGGGGGAGGGGGGCAAGTGCGGGGGGAGGCAGGGCAAGTAGGGGGGTGGACTAAGTGAGGGGGGAGGTGGTGGCAAGTGCAGGGGGTGGCGAGGAAAGTGAGGGGGAGGTGGGGCAAGTGTGGGGGAGGAGGGTAAGTACGGAGTAGGCGAGGAAAGTGAGGGTGGGGGCGGACTAAGTGAGGGGGAGGGGGGGGGGCAAGTGTGGGGGAGGGGAGATTGCAGATTCCTTTATTGTGCGTGCGGCTATGGAATGGAACTCACTCCCGGCGTCGGTATTTCCATTCACTTACAACTTAAGTGTCTTCAAATCAAAAGTAAATAGGTTTATTCTAGGTAGGCGTCCTCCACCTTCGACCTCATCATCACTTACCATCAGGTGAGAACGCTAACCTATCGAAAGTAAAAAAAAAATAAGCCATTCAATTTTGACTACTCTGTTATAAGCTCGCGTAGCTTTTTGGTCATACGAAAAGTCACACCAACAACAGATTTTTTCTTTGTCGGATTCGGGTAATTTTCTTCACATGGCAATCCTTTAATCAGTCACACATGTTTATGCGGTCGCCATTGCTGTACGTCAGTTCGATGTCAATCAAGATTCCGTTCTGCTTTTTTTATAGTTCTATGGTTGAGGTTATATTATTGTGATTTTCTTGTGTTCGTTATGGAAAAACGGTAAAACTGTGCAAAATGCTATAATGGTGCATCCGAAGATGTGAACGTGCGATTCCACAGGTTTTCTCTGCCTGGCAAACATGGATCTTTGAAGTAAGTAAGCCTAATAACCTACGCAAAATCCAAAAAGGTATAATGTACTCATCATCATTCATCATCATTAACAGCCTGAAGACGTCCACTGCTGAACATAGGCCTCCCCCAGAGCACGCCACCTTGAGCGGCTGCTCGCCTCCTGCATCCATCGGCTCCCCGCGGCTTTCACCAGGCCGTCGGTCCACCGAGTGGGGGGCCGGCCTACGCTGCGTCTTCCGGTTCGTGGTCGCCACTCGAGAACCTTTCTTCCCCATCGGTTGTCAGTTCTACGAGCGATGTGGCCTGCCCATTGCCACTTCAACTTACTAACTCTAAGAGCTATATCGGTCACTTTAGTTCTCCTGCGGATCTCCTCGTTCCGGAGCTTATCTCGCAGGGAAACACCGAGCATAGCTCGCTCCATAGCTCGCTGCGCGACTTTGAGCTTACTAATGAGGCCAACAGTAAGAGACCATGTCTCAGTTCCATAAGTCATCACTGGCAACACACACTGATTGAAAACTTTCGTTTTCAGGCTCTGCGGTATTTTGGACGAAAAGATAGGACGAAGCTTCCCGAACGCTGCCCAGCCGAGTTGGATTCTTCGCGCCACCTCTTTGTCGAAGTTGGACCTACCTAATTGGACAATCTGTCCTAGGTAGACATACTTGTCGACAACTTCGAGAGTATCGTTCCCAACAATTACCGGTATAGGTGGAACATGAGCATTAGACATGATCTTTGCCTTGTCCATATTCATCTTAAGACCAACCTGCTGGGAGACTCTACTGAGGTCGTTGAGCATGGTGCTAAGGTCCTCGAGCGATTCCGCCATTATGACTATATCATCGGCAAAACGAAGGTTAGTGATGTACTCGCCATTTATGTTGATGCCAGATCTTTTCCACTCCAAGAGCTTGAAAACATCCTCCAATGCGTTTGTGAATAGTTTCGGAGATTTAACGTCTCCCTGTCTCACGCCTCTTTGCAATGGAATTTGTTCCGTACTCTGGTCCTGTACTACGTACATACATAAAAGAGAATACTTTCTCAAAATCACGCTGCTTACACCCGTATCTCGCTCTATAGATTAAATGTTTATTATTTAATTTTTTCAGGGCGTGATTATGGGCTGAATAATGGTATCCAGCTGGGAGCTAGACTTCTGAGGAATCACTGAAACAACTACACCAACAGCGTATAGGTATGCTATATGCAGAAGGCACCTGATTTATGGAAACAAATTATATAATCCCAACCCCGATTGGAGCAGTAGATGTATTGTTGAAGTGCCGCCAAGAAAAATGTGCAACTTGTAACTTCACCTATGAATGTGTCAGGCTCAAACCTTCAAGTAAATTAATTTCAATTACCTGAATAAAAGTTTTCCCAGGCCGTGAGGCTATGGACCGAAATTGATGGAAGTATTATGTTAAATCAGATAGATCCTGTGACCATGATCCTCAGTAATGAGGAACCAACCAGAGAGAGAGAGAAATTAAAGTATGTAAAAATCCAGTTCATACCAATGATATTGACACAGTTGCCTGTTGGATTTATTTTATACCAAAGGATAGGGGAATATGAGGGTTTTTCCCGTTTCTTGAGTGGGAAGCGAACCAACAACCTACAGCACAGTTGATGGAGCTGGCCTTAAGGCTATCTAAATAATATTTTCTTTTTTTCTTCAGGTACTCAATGAAGGCTTCTAGGCTGGTGTTACTATTGCTACTGCAATAACTACATCTTACTTACTGTAAAGCTTCCGGAACATTTTCTGAAAATGCTGTGAATGTGTGCTGTGATAATATAAAGTCACAGAAGAATCTTAAATCGCCACTGTATTAGACAGTGAGTGACTGTCTATATTACCATCTTCGTCATCATCATTTCCATATGTGCCACTGTAACTATTACACCAGTGGCCCTGAGGCTGATTTCGTTGGTTTAAAATTATTGATGTAAAAAGTAAAAATAAAGTTAAAATAGCCATCTTTGCTTTACGGCATTGTTTTACAACACTTTTAATGATGGCAGGATTGTATTTTGAGACTGCATGTTTCTTCATTTTATGTATTTGATAATAATAACTTTAGAACTAAACTAGGCCCAAAGTTGTTACCTACTCATATAAATATGTATAATATAATGCGATTATATATGAGTTATGTGGCTTTTATTTATTATGGTACCTTTATAAAGGTGGGTTTTTTCACCCGTTGTTAAAGTAACCAATCAAAAATGCTAACAAATTCTAACTAATAGTCAAGATTTGTTAGAGGTTTTAACCATTGGTTACCTTGAAGTAGTGTTCTGTGGTTTATTCCATCTGTGATAAGGATAATCACAGATTAGAGAAAAAAACAAAAGGATAATAGCACAGGATAATATAATAGTGTTCTGTGCACCACAGAGTATTTTTATAGCTGTGCATACCATAGAGTAGTATAAGTTGGTGCCACACACAGAATTCCCACTAGCCACAGATTGTTTTTTTCTCTAATCTGTGGTTGGTGCACTATACAATGCAAAACACCATATTATTATTTCTAATTTGTGAAAACACTATTGGCAAACAATGAGCAACTTCGTTTGATTTGATAGGCACGGAGCAAAGAGTATATAACACTTAGGGATGTTCCGATACTAGTGAATACGAGTATGTACGAGTATGTACTTGATACTTTTCTTTCAATACCAAGTACTTTTACCAACGAATCATTCTTTCGATACTTACTTGGTATCGGAAAGAAAGTACTAATAGTGAATCGAATCAATGCTGCTAAGTCAAAACAGGATAGAACCACAGGATAAAAATTCAATGCCAAGCAGCTTTATTTCGCTATAATATTTTTTTCCTTAAAGAAACATAGTATGGCCTAACTTAAAGTCAAGTAGAATAAAAATGTGATATTTTAATGTATACTTAGGGTTAAAACAACCCTATTTTTAATTTAAGTAGGATTCAATGTAGTAGAAAATTAGTGTAAAGGTAAAAATACATGTAAAGGTAGAATGTGAGTAGGATTTAACTTAATTTAATTGTAATTCAAAGCGTTGAATACAGTTAATACACACAAATAGTACAGTTAAGGTAGTTGTTATACTTAATTAAAATAATAAAATAAAATAAAAACAAACCATTCTCGCGATACCTATTTGGTATCGGAAAGAAAGAATTTGTATCGGAAAGAGTACTTTTATCAAATATCGTCAAATAACATCATATCCTTAGTGTTCAAATGTCCGATTCTTCGCGCCAAAACACTTGTAAATGTAGATCAGTCATAGAAACAACAAAACTTTGCTGCAATAAGGTAAAATTTGTTTATTTTTTCCGTATTGATAAATAAAAAAAAAATGTATCGATATGAGTGGGTATCGATACTTTTAGGGTATTCATATGAGTAGTACCTATCGAATCATGATTTGAGTACTACTCATATGAGTAGGTATCGATACTTTTAGGGTATTCATATGAGTAGTACCTATCGAATCATGATTTGAGTACTACTCATATGAGTAGGTATCGATACTTTGGTGGTATCGGAACATCCCTAATAACGCTTGGCATGGCAAAAAGTATAACTATAACTTCTGTCGCCCAGACAAACTAACCAACGAAGAAAAAAGTAAAGAAAAGAAGAAAAAGTAAGAAGACAAGAAAAGACAAGAAGAAAAAGAAAAGAAAGAAAAAACGAAAAGAAGAAGAAAAGTTGCCATGCCATTAGCTTCAATGTCAATAAAATGGCAACAAATGAGCCTAAAAGTAAAGGCAAAAGCGCGTCTCATGGTGGTCTCGACTGCCTCCGACCACACGAGACATCTCGTGCGCTAGCAATCGAGAATATCACAAATTTGAAGCTTGAGTCTCGAATTTCGAGATTTATTGTGAGATGACATTGCGTCTCGATTCCCTACGAGCCATCTCGTGCGCTAGTCAATCGAGAATATCATGAATTTTAAGCTTGGGAGTAGAGACAACTCGAGTCTCGAGATTTATTATGAGATGACATTGCATCTCGATTCGTGAGAATAGGGGTCTGTTCGTTAGCACTCATTAGAAGTTCATCGGTGACGCACTGTAGTCCGCACAAACTCTATTCTAACAATAGTTTCGATCACAGGTTTACATTCTATGTCGCGTTCTCTAAAGTGAAACTCAAAGTATCACTCTTCTAATAAAGGAGAAATAAAAAACATAGACGATTATTAATAATTAGTGTATTGGGTTGTTCTCTCTGTCCTAAACGCTCTGTCCACACGAGGGGGTAAGCGGGGGATAGGGCGACCGCCGGAACATAATTCCTTTCGGCCAAAAATGATAACGTGGTACCTAATAATGACACAAAGTTGTGTTACTTGTAAATACAAAAATAAATAAAAATAAGTATTTACAAAATATTTTCTAATTATAATTTTATTTGAGTCATCGCCTAATTTAAATTTGGGAACAGTTAAGACATTTATTCCTGTGTCCCCGAATTTAAATTCAAACACAACTGGGGGTCGATCAGGAAATACTTATTACTGTTCGTCCCCTCGTGGGGACAAACAGGAATAGCCCAATATTTTGAGGAAACCAGAGCTCCTAGATATTACTTTGGCTTGTATTGCCTGTCAAGTATGACAGGAGTAACAGAACATTTATTTATCAATGTAAGATAATAAACAAAGCATAATCAAGCTAACACTATGATCGCTACATTTTATGATTTAATTTTACGAAATACGCTATTTGGTATTCCTTTCACTTGAAATACCTAATCATTTAATATACCTAGGCGCATTGTCTATTGATTGTTTTAGTCTGTTGACTTCAGCCGAGTGTAAATAGGATCTGAGAATAGAATACTAAGTACATCATGAGATATTATTCGAAATAAATTGACATCATCGTTAATAATACATAACTCAATAATAGATAATATTTATTTAAGCTTTTCTAATGACGTCTGTGACTAAAGCCGTAGGGGATAATGTGGAGACTTGAACCAGCAACTGGGGTTTTTTTTAAAATATTTTCTATGTTATTGTCAACAGCCTGAAAACGTTCACTGCTGCAGTATAACATTTTTAAAAGCGAGACACACCCTGGTTTGTATTCCGTTCGCCCCTCATGGCGTTCTAAGTCACACGTACGTTTTTTTTGTTTCTTTTTTTTTATCAACGATAGGCTAATATTTGACCACGGTCTCACCTGATGGTAAGTGACGACGCGGTCGACGATGGAGCATGCTTGCCTAGAAGCTTGACCGGTTCACTCTGGCCTTAAAAAACTCCCAGAAAGGAAACTATCACGACGTCAAGGGAAAAATATCATGAGGAAACCGAAATGTTCAAGAATCAAAAATTCGAGAGTCATCCACCAACCCGCACTTGTCCAGCGTGGTGTATTATGTCCTACACTCTCCCTGTGAGAGAAGGCCGTGTCCCAGCTGTGGGAACATATTATGGGCTAATAATCTGTATAATCAAACAAATTATATCTAACCAAATAAACTGAAACAATAAAGGCAAAGAAATAATGGACCAAATGTCCCCAACCTCCCTCAAAATTAATTAGAATGCAAAGTACCTACCTACTAATCATTTGACTGAGGTGAACACTAAACAAATGATTAACACTACAAACAAACTTAACCAACTTATGTTAAGTAAATTAAAAACGAATTGGAAAACTTTAAACTGCTTTATTTTTAACGTGTTGTAACAAATACCTACGTAGGTAATAAATAAGCTTTATTCGTAATTACTATTATTGACTTTTCCCCGTCAGTGGGAATTTCTCCAATAGTTCTGTCGGCAAGCCCCCATTAATCAAAACATCCACCGTTGACTGCCGGTATTGGGGGTTTCCTATTTGGAGTAGACTCCAGAGTTAGTCCATCAGGACTACTACTGATAATCTAATTGGGGTTTCATCCTCTACTTTTCAGTTGGAGTCTACTCCAAATAGTTTTTTTTAATGGAAAAATGAGCATACGTTTGACAACAACTCGCCTGAAAAATATAATTATTTTGAGTAGACTCCAGAGTTAGTCCACCAGCAGGGTTAGCATGGACGGTAGACAAAATTGTCTTTCCCCTTTTTATGTCACTTTCTTCATACTTGCTTACTTGTCAAGTGGAATAAAACAGGGGAAAGATAATTTTGTCTACCGTCCGTGCTAACCTAGCTGGACTACTTGTTGGCCACTATATCCTCCCCATATAATGCCACTTTGGACGCTTATCGTAGGGAGCTGCCATAATCACCACTCTTGGCAGGCGGCTTGGTGACCGCCGCTGCTCATTCCCTGGATATTCCCTTAATCGTCTCTCACGGCACCGTGACAAGAGATGGGGTGGTCCTATACGCAAACCGGGATATGGAGATATATTATCCATCGTCTAAGACTAATAAAGAGTGAGAATTTTTTTCCGTAGTTAAGGAAACCAACGGTTAAAAACTCTAACGAATTTTGACCATTGGTTAGAATTTGTTAGTTTTTAATCAATGGTTACCTTATTAAGTACGGCTCAAAAAGCCCACCCTTAGTGTATTTAAGTAACTGTACATAGGTATAGGTACCTACCACCACAAGTAGGTACCTATACATAGTATAAACATAGTTACATGGTGTTAGTACACAGTCAATATTAGCTCTCTTAATGTTACGCTACACAGACTGAGGTCATTCGCCAACAATAACACTTATTTGCTTTTATAATCTGTGGCAAATACCTTCTAATGGTCACGTAGCAAGCTCTCGTTCAATGTTCATCTCCTTGCAAAAGCAAAAGGTTGTCTGGATTAAGTTGATTTTAGTGATAAACTTGTATGTACCTATTCTTGGCAATTTCAACAATAATTATTTAAAAAAAATAATGTACACGTAAGTTAAGGTGGAACGTTACAGTAGCGCGGCAAATTCAAATTTTCTTGCGTTCTTTTGCCAATAATAGCTAAAGAACGCTAGCAAAAGAACGCAAGAAAATTTGAATTTGCCGCGCTAGTGAAACGTTCCACCTTAAAGATAATTTTGAAGATAAAAATTAAAAAGAAAATCACACAAACGGAGAGCGATTCGTTATTTAAGAAATTAATAATTAGACGTATGAGAGACGAGCGGGACGTTTAGTTAGAGCGGACGCTTCGAAGGGCACGTTAAGGCTGACCCCACATTAGCGATCCTCGAGCGACTTCACGCGATATCGCGATATCGCGGTGACATCCTTATGTCGTTAACGTGCCCCATGTTCGCACAAATCGTTTCGGAAGTTCGTTCATAATCCGTACATCTAAGGAATGGAACTTGCTTCCCGCAACGGTATTTGCTTCCACATACAATCTAGGCGTATACAAAAATACAAAATACAAAATATTTTATTTACCAAAAAATGTACAGTAAATGACACATTGCTAGTAATCCCCGCACTAGGGCAAGCCTGTATCGCGGGAGACTTGTTATCGATTACAAGGGTAAATAAATAAATGGAGAACTTATTTTATCTAAAGGCATAAATAACTGTGTGTTCTTACTTACTAGATAGTATAGGCACTCAAAAATGACTCTTTTTATTTTAAAAGATAATTTCAACTATGACCAATCAGCTATGTTATGGAACTCAAGAAAACACCTATTTAAATGCGGAGTGTGTGTGTGAGATTTGAACTTCTAGGCACGGAACTTGAAATCCACTAGTAGAAACACAATATGGATTGACAGATTCAATACATAGTATTCAAGAGCAGAGTGAATAGGTATCTTCTGGGTAAGCGTGTCCCACCTTAGGTTTCATCTACACTTACCATCAGGTGAAATGTGGCCAAACGCTGACCCATTAACAATAAAAAAAAGACACGCAAAAAAAGACAGACGCACGATGGTGAAATGTCGCGGCGATCACGCGGCGATATCGCGGTGATATCTCTACCGCCCAATGTGGGGGCAGCCTAAGCCATCGGTCCCGGCTGTTGTCGTAAGACATTAGTCGTTAAGCCAAGTCAGAAGGCTTTGGGTTTGGGTTCGGGTGGCCTAAAATTCTGACACCAGGGCTGACCACTTTCCTACACGAAGAAGAAGCGTGCTAGTATTTGCCGTAGCCCACTAATGTGGTCGCGGCATAGAAGTTCAGACAGATTTTTTTTAAATAACACATAGAGGTAAGTACTTATAGGAATGCAAGTCAAAACTACCTCCTCCTTAGCGTATTGCTATTATTTTGTAACCTTTACATTAAAATAAAACTGTTGATTACGCTAAGCAGGCTTATCATATCGCTAAAAAAAACTTTATTGCACAAAGCAATCTATGCGCTATTCGTTCCAGACTACTTTGAGGTTCCGGCTACACCAGCGCGGCGTGGTCGCTGAAGACCAAAATGTACAAGGGCAAGAGCACAGACCTCAGAAAGTCAAGATGTTTTTTTAATGTAAATGAATGACGTGACGAGCTAGTCGTTCGCCTGATGTTAAGTGTCACGGCTGCCCATAACACATTGCAGTATCACTCGGCTGGCTGATTACGTAACTCGAAACATGTTTGCAACAGGCGTACATTTCGCAATCATTGCTGTCAAACATTAAACTAAAACTAAAAGGTGCATTTTGTTTCCATCTATTGCTGTTTTGTTGCTAGTGGTGCTAGTAACAAAGGGCAAACTGTTTTCAGCGACAGGCAAGCAACAGGCGGCCCCCTAATTACCTAATTTGCGACAGGCGTAAATCTCGCGGTGATTGCTGTCATACATCATTAGTGGCGTAGCGTAGCATACATGCTCGACACCACTAATGATGTATGACAGCAATCACCGCGAGATTTACGCCTCTCGCAAGTTAGGATAATTAGGGGGCCGGTGACTGCGACCGATTGCTAAGTGTTTGCTGTCGCTTTGCTACTGCTATTGCTTTGCTACTGCTGTTGTAACTTTTACATAATACGGCTGCGGAACTCTAATAATAAAGTTTCGCGTGACACTGCACACGTCATCCCGAGACATCACACAGCCTAGTAATAAGATTACTAGACTGTGACTGTGTGATCAGATTATAAAGTCTCATTTGCCCAGTACCTATGTCACTAGATGATGTAGTGATGTACTAGTTCACCCTCTGCAACGTTACGTTACTCCGTGACACCAATACTGATATTGACTTTTACAAGTTTGTTTGTAAACTAAAATGCTTAAGTGATATTAGGAATAGGATATGCGTCACCTATTGTTACGTCATTGAGTTTTCTGTAGTCTATGACAATACGCCATTTCTTTTGATCGGAAGCGTCTTGCTTTTTAGGGACAACCCATATAGGGGACTGGAAGGCTTGATAATCTTCGCTTCAAGCATTTTAACTAGGTGGTAGCACTTTTCTGCAAAGTTCGTCTAGGTAGGTACCAGGCAGAATAACTGGCAAAGCGGTGGTCCGCTTTGCCAGTTATTCTGCCGCCAAGCAGTAGTGTGCAAGCACTACTGTGTTCCGGTTTGAAGGACACTGTGAAATTACTGGGTAAATGAGGCTTTACGAGCTGATCTCACAGTCTAGAAAACTTTTTAGACTGTGTGATGTCTCAGGATGAAATGAGCAGTGTGCGGTGTCACGCGAAACTTTAATTTAGAGTTCCAAGTGACACTGCAATCTGTTGTGGGTGGCCGTGTAGCTTAACACCAGGTGAATGACTGGCTCGTCACGTCATTCGTTTACATAAAAAAAATATCATCATCATCCGTAAGATATCCACTGCTGAACACAGGCCTCCCCCACAAAGCGCCACATTGATGAGGAGGAGAGGGTTTGCCGTAATCACCACGCTTGGGAGGGGTTTGCTGATCGCAGTAGATTGTAATGTACTTCAGAGAATGCTGCTGCCCATTCTCTAGATATTCCCTTAGCCGACCCTTACGGTACCCACGGGGAGAGATGGGGTGGTCCTATTCAAAGTCAGGACCACACGGCAACTCAATTGAAATTCTAGATATGGCTGCCTAATTAAACAATAATTATATACCTAGTAATTACGTGACGTGCTCTCCATACTCTGCGATAAAACATGCCGGCAACGTAGATGAAGCCACTATACTCATTCTGCCGAAGGGAGAAGGGAAAGGGATGGGCCGACAAAGGGTGGTCTATTGCCGTCTCATTCGCTCTTCCTTTTCCTCTATCTTTTTCTCTTTTGCTTCCCTCTTCCCATGAACAGGGTAAGAGGGAATACTAATGAACCCGTGCGAAGCCGGGGCGGGTCAGCTAGTATACTAATGTAATAAATACGGAAAGAGCAGCAGTATTGACAGCAGTAGGTATCGCCTGCTTAACGTAATAGGTTCATTTTTAATGTAAAGGAATTGCGTTCAAATTCATTTACATTAAAATAATTTTTTTAAAGTTTATTTTGTATTATTGAAATTCCATCTGGTTTATTATCACAACAACTTAAAACATATAAAATTACTAAACTAGGTCTAAAAACTAAACAATAAAATACAAAATACAATTACTGAAACTAAATTAAATCTAAAACTAAAACTAAACTTATAAGTCACTGTCTGCGGGTCAGGTGCCCAAAAAGCTGGCGTTAAAAATTAATCTATAAAATAAAAAGAGTTTTCCCCAGCTATTTTTTTAAATTCTCACATCACAATTACTCGTCGTCCATCCAAAACGGTTTAGGAAGCTATACTAACATTAAACATAACGCTTATTAAATAATGCTTCCTGAATACGTGCTAATGCGACGTTATCGTTGCTAAATAACGTAACGTAAGCAAGCGTCAAGGACGTGCACTCGCGTGGTACGTCTTTCCCCTGTTTCCTCTCAGCTGGTCACCATACGATCTGTCGTACGATTTGTCAACTCCGTCAAAACGTTTCGTGTGGAGGCTTGGAGGCGAGTTTGTCGGCTCCCATCAAGCAAACATGGGAAATAGTTATTTGTTATACAAGGCTGCAAAGTTGATTTTTGGCGCGAGTACTTAAATTGAAACTTGAGCAAGCGAAGGATTCTAGGATTCAAATGAAGAGTCCTGAGCGTAGCGAAGGTTTCAAAGGTACGAGACGCAGAAAAACTTTGCTGCCGAGTGCAACACACAACTTTTCACCACACTATAGCGAGGAAAATGCAAGAAAAACAGCTAAAAGGCTGAGAAAAGATTAGTTTTTAGCTTATTCATTTAACTATGGGTGGCGGTAACGCTTAACATCAGGCATACGACTAGCTCGTCACGTGATTCATGGATAATTAAAGAAAAAGTGTTTTTCATCCATTTTCCATGCAGTCGCCGTGCTGGATAGCGTATTGGTTATATACTCTTTGGTGCTGGACAGTGCGATTATTCTAAAAATGAGGTTGGTGAACGAGAAAACGATGCAATGGTATCTTTTAGGAGGTAGTCTGTGGTATTAATGAGTTTTCAGTAGACTGGCGATATCAAGAAGGTTGAATTCGGGCAGACCTTTGAATAATTTTCTCGTCAAGAATATTGAGGATTTACCTCAATATTCTTGACGAGAAATTATTGAATAGAAACGTTCGAATTTTAAAAACACTTTCCACGCTAGCGATTAAAATGCGTTTTTGCGCCCAGATTTTGAATGACAAAGAGAATCTTTCTGAGCTAGTGAGGAGAAAAACATATTCCCACTTCATAACTAGTTATGTAACAAGAATCTTTCTTCCCACTAGATAACCAGTTATCAAACACGGTATTCTAATGGGAAAATACATTCCTACTATATAACCAGTTATGTAAAAGGATTTTTTCTTCCTATTAGATAACCTGCAGTTATCAAACTTGGATTTCTAACGGGAATAAACGAGCTGCATCATGTGAAGACGTGCTGCGGCTCCCCTTCAACAGATTGAGTGACGGATTGCATGGTGTGGAAAGGTAAAGTTAGGTTTGAAGTCGTGGTCCTCCGGGACGGGGGCCTCGGAGATTGGGGTACTCCGGGAGCAACCCGATATTTGAATGTGTGTGTTCCGTAGCGCGCACTCATCATACTTCATATCATCATCATCATCATATCATATCACATCACACTAATATTATAAAGGCGAAAGTTTGTGCGTATGTGTGTATGTGTGTATGTTTGTTACTCTTTCACGCTGTAACAGCTGGACGGATTTGGATGAAATTTGGTATGGAGGTAGCTTATACCCTGGATTAAAACATAGGCTACACTAGGCAAAACTAGGCTTTTTATCCCAAAAACGGGAACGGTTCCTATAGGAACGCGGGTGGAACCGCGGGGCGCTGCTAGTTTATGATAATTTAGGAATGTAAAGATGATAATTTAATTTTGTGTGTGTATTTTTGGTCAATACTTACTATAATCTTATTACTATACTGTGTACGCAGTACTTGAGATAGCGCAGCTGCCTAGTTTCACCGCTTTGCTCAAACAGAGACGACTGCGTTGGCTGGGTCATGTGCATCGCATGGACCCTGCTCGTTTACCCAGGCAGAACTTGCTTGGGGTGGTAGACGATGCAAAAAGAAGCGTTGGACGACCTTTGCTTTGGTTTAAAGACTGCGTCAAGCGATACCTGGCTTGTTTTAACATCAAACTTACAGAGTGGGAAAAGCTTGCAGAAGATAGGAACAAGTGGAGGTCTGAAGTCAAAGAAGGTCAAAAGTTTCATGACCAAGAATGGTTTGTTTCTCTTGCATCGAAAAGAGCAAAACGGCATAATAGTGACGATAATCCACCTGTCACAACAGCAACACACACCTGCACAGAGTGTGGTCGAGCTTGCCGCTCCCGTGTTGGCCTATATAGTCATCAACGAAAGTGTCTTTCGCAGAACACAGGCACTGCTTAAATCGTTTGTAAAAGACGGAAAAGGCCATATGTATGTATACTGTGTGAAGTCTCATGATGACGTGCGCAGTGCAGTGTCACGTGAAACTATATTAATTTAGAGTTCTGAATGATACTGCAACCTGTTATGGGCAGCCGTGACGCTTGACATCAGGCGAACGACTAGCTCGTCACGTCATTCACTTACATAAAAAAACTGTTTTAACTAGAAGTTCAGAACGTAAGCTGTGTAGTACAACGCCTAAAGTTGGTTTAAGTTTACTATTTTGTTAGTTTCTAAGATAATACATCTTTTTCAAAAAGGATTTTGCCTTTTTTCGCCAATTGAATGACATTTTTTTTGTAGTTTGACTGATTATAATTAATACCTATCAGTCTAATTAATGAAAGAGTATCTAATATATCAAGTATGCGCATGCGCAGTGTCGTCTCCTTGACGCGTCGAAGAGATAGCAGGGTCTCGCCGTACATGTGCAGGGAAGGTTGCCCTCCGCGCAGTGTTGTGCAACTGGCAACACTATAACCTACTGTGATTGACCGGCAGATATCACTGATTTATTTATTTATTAATGGATGACACATCCAATTACTCTAATCATACAATTACATTTAAAAAAACAATAAAATACAAATTATCAAAACCAATTACTTATTATAAATCGCAGAATATAAAAAAAAATTGACAATAAATAAAAATTAAAATAAACACATGTCAACTTAAAAGTTAAGACACCATCATTATCTTTGCCTTTTCCCATTTGTTATTGTGGTCGGCTCCCAATCTAACCTGTAGCGGCGAGCTACCAGCATTACACGAGCGACTGCCATATGACCTCGCAACCCATAAGGGACCAGTAACAGGGACGGTTAGATCAGGTGTCAGATTCTATCAGGCGTCTGACTACCCGTAACGATTGCCATAGATATTCTTATGACAACCGGGACCGACGGCTTAACGTGCTCTCCGAGGCACGGAGCGATGGCATCACAAACTGCATATAACGCATATATATAGAAGCACATAATATAGAAGTCACTGGTGCAGGGCCGAGGATCGAACCCGGTGCCGTAAGATTGCGAAGCGCACATAGTACCGCTCGGCCACCATCGCTCAAAAAGTTAAGACACCGCTATCATGCATTAACCTCGCAGTATCTCAAACATTCCGATAATATTACCTTCCATTCATCAGCAAACACATCACAATCAGGATTGGCATCCAGAAGAGCATTAAATGTCGCAAGGGTTCGCGGCAAAGGTTATAAATGAAAACCCCCTGGTGTTTACCTGCTGCTCAACTCGTGGCTTGGTAAATCCCTAAATAGATAAATGTGATGGTTTTTGTTAATGTATTTACTAATACAGCTACAAGTGTTATGTTACTAACTCTATGGGTGAACGACCTGAAATAAAAGTTTTAATTTTATTTTATTTTTTTTGTTTTATAAAGCCCGGGTCGCGGTATGGGAGAGTTTGTTCGAGCGACGCGATGGTTCGACACGTATACAGTAAACAGTCTGTTTCCTGCTCCGATGGCTGATAATGGCTGTATATCGGCACAGAATAATAACAATAAAGCAGGTGCGGCTTTGTGGCGAGCCGTCGGTGAGCGGTGACACCGCGTACTCTGATTCCAAGGGGCTAAATGAGGCCCCTGATCCCAGGCTTGCCTTAATCGGCTGTCCGGGGGTGGAAGTCTAAGCTCCAGGGTGGAAGTGTTAAAGGGCATAACGCCGCGAGTAGCTTTCAGTGAAAGTGCAGCACACCTCTCGACACCCTAAGCGACTCACACAATGTTGCTTCCTCGGCACCAGTATGCGGTAGCCACTATAGAGAGACCATTTAGTGGGTGGCAAGTCATCACCTGCCTCAAACATTTTGATACGAGACAAAATTGGCAGGTGCCGCTATCTCATTCCATAAACCAATGTCATCATCCATCAAAATTTCACCACAATACCCCAGTTTTATTTTTAACCATCATATAAGTACAAAATAGTTTATAATATGTCACACCATGCCTTGTCAGTTATAATTAATTTTATATTCAACAGGGTCTCTTGGTGTTAGCTTCAGCCCCACGAATGCCTTTCAAATGTCCAGGCTAGACCCAAGAGTGTTGAGAAATCATCATCAGCCTGAAGACGTCCACTGCTGAAAATAGGCCTCCCCCAAGGAGCGCCACTTTAAGCGGCTGCTTGCCTCCTGCATCCATCGGCTCCCCGCGGTTCTGACCAGGTCGTCGGTCCACCTAGTGGGCGGATGGCCTACGCTGCGTCTTCCGGTTCGTGGTCGCCACTCGAGAACCTTTCTTCCCCATCGGTTGTCAGTTCTACGAGCGATGTGGCCCGCCCACTGCCACTTCAACTTGCTGATTCTCAAAGCTATATCGGTGACTTTAGTTCTCTTGCGGATCTCCTCATTTTGGATCTTATCTCGCAAGGAAACCCCGAGCATAGCTCTCTCCATAGCTCGCTGCGCGACTTTGAGACCAAGGCCAACAGTAAGAGACCACTTCTTAGTTCCATAAGTCATCACTGGCAACACACACTGGTTGAAAACTTTCGTTTTCAGGCTTTGCGGTATTTTAGACAAAAAGATTGGTCGAATTCGATTGGTTGGTGGATTGGTGTTGAGAAATATGAGAATAATAATAACGCCCAACGATCACATACATAGGAACCTGGCCCCTAACTAGGATGCCCTGTATCTAGGGAGCCAGGGACTACGAGGACCATGCTCCCACAACACCACACACACACACACAGAACAACGTATTTGCGCGTATCGCACAATTACAAATTTTACTTTAAAAAACTTTTGAGCGACTGCCTTTTACCTCATTGTACTAATAATTTTTTATTTTTATATGTGGGTACCTAACTGGTCCTACCAAAACTGGTTACACAAATACACAGTAACCCGATGGGATTTGTTCCCGACGGGTGTCACTGCTCGTGGTCGCTCGGGATTCAATAGCACTCCTCCGCGTACAAAAAATAGCATTTCAAAGGTTCACAGTGGGAAGACAGTGGGCCTCTATGGGAAGAAAAAACGGGCTACTCCCGCAGTACCCAAAGACCCCGTCCCGGAGGACCACGATTTATTTTAATCTTGATAAACTCAACTGTAATTTACGCAAAACATAATTATAATAAACCTTAAAAAAGGGAGTTGAAAATTGACGTTAACTGCCTTGCATTCTGAGAAATACTTCACAGTATTCATGAAATGTTTTTGCCAGTTATTTTGATTAAACTAAAACATAAAAGTCAAAAATTTAATTGCAAATGTGCTATTTTTGGCACTTTCACCATTTCTATAGGATCAATCTGAAAGTAGGTGTTATTGTTACAAATGAAAGAATTTTCCGATTTGGTTTACACCAGGTATAAATGATGGAATTCTGCGTTGAGGAGCATACAAAAATATAACCGAATTGAGTAGGTACCTCCTCCTTTTTAGGGTTCCGTACCCAAAGGGTAAACCCTATTACTAAGGCTCCGCTGTCTGTCCGTCTATCACCAGGCTGTATCTCATGAACCGTGATGGTTAGACAGTTGAAATTTTCACAGATGATGTATTTAGAGTAGGTACTAAAAACAGATAAAATAAATATTTAAAAAATAAATGTTTATTTTATGAAACGGCAAAATAGTGATTTTTTTGGGGTTTTTATAGATAATGGTACGGAACCCATCGTGCGCGAGTCCGACTCGCACTTGGCCGGTTATTTTGAAGTCAGTTCAATTGGCCCCGAGACATAATTAGAATAAGTACCTACACAAGACTCTTGAGCATTTTTCACTTCCCCATACCCCGGCTTTTATCTAAGCCCATACTTTCAATTTGACCATCCACGCTTAACAAATGTGCCTACTTAGATGCATCCTTGTAGCACGGTTTGTGCATAACATTATAATAATCAAATAGATAGTTTGTAACAAACTAGTCGGCAATTTGCAACAGATCGTAATGTGCTCCAAGCCCAAGGCCATCAGGCAGTTTTTGAAACTCCAAATTTGGCAATCGTTTAATATCCCACCCGATGCGACGCGACATTGGGTCTTAATAGAGAATGTCCTTCCTATAAAAGAAGGTCGTAACCCATAACAAGTGGATTTGACGTATTGAAATTGACAAAATGGGAGATAAGGAAGTAGACAAGTTAGGATGAAACAGGAAGTGAACAGTTAGGTATAGTGGACAGCTTTGAAAATGGACAAGTTAGGAAGTGGACAACTTTGGCAATAGAAATGGACAAGTTAAGAAGTGGCTGAAGTCATCCGAAGGGTTATCAAAGTCTAGATCTTTAAGCCCTCTTGCATAATTACAAATGGGGGTTAGCTAACTTGACTGAAGTTGATAAGCATATAATTATCTTGATTTGTATGTTTGTCAAAATGTACATACTTAATGTGTTTTACCTATCCTGAATAAATGTACCTGTGGCTATATAAGTAAGTACCTATAGTTCATTATTTCTTTCTTGCACGACACTTTTTTTTGGGTAAATTCCCTCCCACTTTCCACCAAGGTTGGGGTTATGTGGGACTCGAACCCACTAAAACCCCCCGTGATCCGTCCACCTGGACGGGGTGAGGTGGGGTCGCGCTATCATTCTCCATCTCACTCCGGCAGCCCCAAAGGACAACATGGATAATTTATAGAGTTCTCGCGCGAATATTGGTAAACAGCGGTTGGAATCGGAGGACGGCTTGGTAAGAAAAAGTTACAAACTTTCACATATCGTTAACATTAAACATGAAGGCCGTCCGCTACCAAAGGTTGGGTACGAAAGGTTACGGTTGTTTTCGCGATTGCCATTAAAATAACTATTTATCATGGTTCCGCGGTCTCGCGAAAGATCTAGAAGTCTTTTGTGAAAAAGATTGGACGAGAATTTGTGATTGATTTTATTCATAACTAGCTGCCCCACGGTTTCACTCGCATATAAAATGTATTATAAGTGTTAATCCAGCGTATAAACTGTCTTCATTCCAAACATTAAAATCTGGGCGCTAATTCTGTATGACCACTTTACGATTCCTTATTTCGAAACCACGCGCATTCCTTGTCTAATGGGGATTTTAAGTCAACGATTTAAGGCAACATCACTTTTGAAGAATAAACTGCAGAATCCGATGATATCCAAGGTGAGTTAGAATTGGTATGTTAGGTATCCCGAAAGAGAGATTTCGTAGATAGAAAAGTCGTAGAAGAAACATTGTCTACCTTATGGGGAGTAGATTACCCCCTTTCGGGATAATATACCAATTCAAACTCAGATAGTATATTATACTAGCTCATAGCTGGCTATAGTCTAGCTAGCAAAGCTAAATCTGCAGGCTAAAATTGGCGTATTTAAAAATATTGTATCTGGTAGCACCAGTGCATACTCCAAAAACGGACTTGATACACGGCAAAAACTTGCTAAACTATGATTTATAATAATGCAAAAAATAATTGAGACTCTTCCTACAGAAGCTGCGTTCTACCAGATAACAAGCGAAACATTCCTTGTCTGTCTGTTAGTTTGTTTGTTTGTGTGACTCGCCAAGATGAGTTTTTTTGTTAATTGTTTTTTTAATGAATAAATCACGGATTGCTATAATATTATCGAGGTCGACATACACTAGGTACTTTGTTTTTATTCTGGCCTATTAGCTCAGTTGGTAGTAGCTCTGCTTTCTGAACTATATAGGCTGTGCAACGAACATCGATGTTTGCTCTGTGTCTGGGTGTTATATTGTATTCTATGTTTGTATTTACAAACAAAACAGTATCTAAGTATTTCTATCAGTTATCTGGTTCCCATAGTACAAGCTACGGTTAGTTTGGGGTATATTGTCCAGTCCACGTTATATTATTCTAAACCAAGTATCAAGTATGTCCGTACTTACCTTACTCCTTTTTCACGGAAAAGTAAGAATTTCCGTGGAGATACGGATAAATAGCGAGTAATTATATAATCGTAATTGGTGCTTCCGAAAGTAACTTGCATTCGTTCTGAAGGTTTTCTCGAAGCTTGCAAGATATTTCGCAAGATTTAGTAAACAAGGTGTTATTATTAATTAGGATATTAATAAATGTTTAGAAAAAAACATAAGAAGTCTGACTGCTACATTTGCATGTTCTTCGGAAGCTGCACCAAATAATGATGCAATAATTTGATCATAATGTTATGCAGCTATAAGTACCTATGTATAATGTATAGGCTTTTTAGGATTCCCTAGGTGTACCCAAAGGGTAAAACGGCATTACTAAGGCTCCGCTGTCTGTCTGTCTATCTGTCTGTCTGTCTGTCTGTGTCTGTCTGTCTGTCTGTCTGTCAACAGGCTGTATCTCATGAACCGTGATAGACAGTTGAAATTTTCACAGATAATGTATTTCTGTTGCCGCTATAACAATAAGTACTAAAAAACAGAATAAAATAAATATTTAAGATGGCGCCCATACCTACAACAAACGTGATTTTTTTGCTCGTTTACCAGATGAGTCGTAGATGGCGCTGCTTTAAATAGTAATGCTACTCAACACTAGATGGCAGGGATAGATAATGGCACGGAAACCTTCGTACGCGAGTCCGACTCGCACTTGGCCGTTTAAATTTTTAAATAATAACGTTTAATTGTATTATTTTTGTGTAATTGAACATTTATAATATATATAAATGAATATGAACACGAGCATGATGGACCGTGTTTACCTATCTATGTAGGATTCTATAGACGCGCAGGTACCTAATACAGGCCTACCAGTATAATTATAGCATAGGTCAGCGTTGCCTAACCTTTTCCTGCCACGGACCCCTATGAATCTGAGCGCAATTATCAAGGACCCCCTAAAAAAATAGCAATAAAATTCTGACCACCCAAACACAAATAAAAAAAATATTTTGCAAAATATATGGTTTTATTGATGGTTTAGTTGCATCAGTCTTGCGATATGGCATCATTTTTGGGATAATTCCACTAATAAAAAAATTGCATTTAAGGCCCAAAAAAGATGTATCAGAGCCATGTTTACTCTCTGTACACTGACAGCTGTAGGCCTAACACGAATATTTGCGTAAAAGTAATGGTGGATCGTTAACGTAAGCCATTTGTATGGCATTTGATCAGCGCCCCTACCGGGCGTAAAACGAATCAGAATTTGGTAGCACGAAGGGTTTCGGTTACTATCGTATCGCTTTCGTAGCGCCGCGTAACGCTAACGTTACACATTATGTATGAAAACGCGAGCACGAATATTGCTTTGACGTAAACTCGAAGGCTGGCTATCGTAGTGTCATCGTAAACTTACGAAGGTTTACTCACTTGGAGTTTGTTCGATATGATAATTCGATAGATGTAAAATTTGCTTCGTGCTACCACCTAGCGTCGCCCTGCGTAAGTGTACGGTAAACTCAATACGTTAACCGTACGATTTATTGAAATATTCGTGCTAGGCCTACTGTTATCTATGATAAAATACCTCGAACAATAAAAAACCTGAACATAAATCTATTTATAAAAAGGTTAGAAATCTATTAGCAGACAAGTGTTATCATCAGTTAAATTACTTTTTTATGAATAAATTTGACGACATATTGATATGATTTATGTATAACTTGTTGACATTATTGTAATATTCATGGAATTCAAAGTAGAATTTATTTATGACATGGTGATTCTGGTTTATGATAATAAGCGTTAATAATAATTACTGTGAAATTTGGACGCCTTGACAGGCACAACATGTTGATCTGGGTAGTCCAGTCTAAGGTATGCCCTAGTAGAGTGGTGGCCACTTTACTCAATACTCAATCATTTATTGCAAACATTATTGATTAAATGCAGCTCTTAATTAGCATTTTTAAATGTGTTATAATGACCCTGCTTGGGTACTTATAGCAATATTGTAGAAGCTTCTAAATATAGTATTAGGTATAGAAGCAACACCAAAAATCACGTTTCACCACATTCAAATATCACTTGCCCACACTCATGCTCGTAATTCAGCACAAAACTACACCAATTTAAAAGCACGAGTTTTGAAAAATAAAATAATGTAACGACGTGAACTTTTCCGCGTTCCCGCTAAAACCCGTCTACGTTTTTATCACAGATCCTGCTTTTAAGGCAGCCATTGACGCACTTTAAGTTTCACACGTCGACTACCTTAGCCTCACTTTGTTTTTCAACAATAACTTGAGATATACTAAATACCTAATTATAAAATCTGATATTATTTGAGCTTCATAGAAGATACCTTCGATAAGGTTTTCGAGTTTCGTACTTCGCAAAAAATGGAATATTGCCCATTACTTAAATTACTATATTCTACGATACAGAAAGGTTCTCGAGTGACGACCACGAACCGGAAGACGCAGTGCAGGCCGGCCCACCACTGGGTGGACCGACAATCTGGTGAAAACCTCGCGGAGCCAGAGAGGCGAGCAGCCGCTCAAAGAGGCGCTCTCCGGGGGACCAATGGTCAAAATTTATTAGAATGTTTGACCATTGGTTACCTTAACTACCGATCAAAAAGCTCACCCTTATACCTTCTAAATATGACCGTCTCTCCCAGTTTTAATTCTGTTCCTCTTCTTCGAAGAGTAAGTATTCCATTTTTATTTGTAAAAACTTTACCTATGTATTATTTGTAGTTAGGTATTCTTGACAGAAACTACATATATGGCTCTAATATAAATCTCTAATATTCAAAAAGATAATTTTGTTATTTTATTTATTTATTTAATAGCACAAAAAACAGAATGCAATCGGTACAACTAGAAAATAGAGATAATTATGATTATTGTTCTAAATTACATTCCAAAGCTATGTACCTATGCCTAATTGCATTATAATTTATAATGATTATACAAATACGCTCGAGAGTTAGTTATACTTATTGTAGATGAATATTAGATAATAGTATTGGTAATTATTTTAATACAAGGGTATCATTATTAATAATATCAGCATAAGCTACATTTTCAAAGAATTTATCGATTTCATAATATACAATTTAGGTACTAACGTTTTGTGAACAAAACGTTAAACACTGGTAATGATAACATACACATTTTAAATTACTGAGCGCCTGGTTGATGCGACGCGTGAAAAATGCTGACACTTATGGCATTGTAGCTAGTGAAATTACTGGGCAAATGAGACTTTATGATCTGGTCACTCAGTCTAGTATTCTTATTACTAGTCTAGTGTAGTCTCAGGATAATGTGCGCCATTGTGCGCAGTGCAGTGTCACGTGGAACTATATTAATTTACAGTTCCAAGTGATACTGCAATCTGTCATGGGCAGCCGTGACGCTTAACATCAAGCGAACGACTAGCTCGTCACGTCATTCATTTACATAAAAAGACTTATTTGGCTCAACGAATCAGCATTGCAATTCAACGTGGCAATGCTGCCAGCATGTTGGGAACGCTACCTACCGGTAGTGGGCTGGAGCGTTTGGACTGTCTATAGGCCATCGCGGCTATTATACAGTCCATAAGTGTTCTTTGTAGTAGTTTACTAGCTTTTATTAATGTAGTAATTAGTTTAAAGAATAAAGGCACATTGCCCGTTAAAAATATAAATGATAAAAAAAATACTGTTGATAAATTAATATTTCGTGAAATCATCAAATTAACTTAAAAATATAATAATAACTGATTAACTGTTAAACCGTAGTATGATTTTTATCTGCCTCTGAAATGGATACAACTCCAGGTGATATACATCAATGTCTCTGTTGGAGACATTGATGTATATCATTGTATTGGCGACACATTCTGACCATCGGGTTATAAATAAGATGTATAGATGTAAGATGTGCTGGAGAAAACTGTTTTTTTTTTTTGTTATTTTGGCCTGTAAGTCTATGTAGATCTTTATTGTGTAGTATCGTTCACACATGGTTAATGCGTAGACCGCAGAGTACCTAGGTTTGAGAGGCGCGTAGGTACCTAGTTCTCTTTTCTAAAATACTGACTTATAGCAGTCCTCAACGTGAAAAATAAAGACCTTGCGGTTCTCCCATAAATTCCATTCTGCCCGCTGTCCTTAATGGGAATCACGGGAATACACCCACATAAACAGGTAATCAGTTTCCCGCAAACAAGCAATATGGGCGCAATATTTAAAATTAAATTAATATTAAGGAATAGTTGTCCTAACTCACCCAAAGGGGTAAAAAAAGATGTAAATATATAATAATTATTATCTTTCAATATAAACTTGCTAGATCTTTCAATTGCAGGATTGGTTTATGTTATAAAAATATATTACAAAAATACTATCAACAAACCTAGAGTATCACCGCTGGTAGCGCCTAGAGTATCACCGCTGGTAGCGGGGCAAGACTGGGTCATAAAAGGGTTGAAGAGGGTTTATTATTACACATCTAAACTTAGAATATAATTATCATTGGACAATCGTTCTCTTTCAAATTAATATCAAAGTTACTAAAATAAATAGGTACAAATAAACTCACCTTTTACAAACTGCGGTATTCAATCACAAAACCCCACTTAACCAAATAACTGATTGTTTACTAATCAATAAAAATACTTTTAGATATTATCCTTAACACAAATGATTGAAATTATTATTATTTTTTTAATTTAAAGTAATTTTTAAAACGTAATTAATTTTAAAAAATAAGATCGTATTTAATTTGTAAAGTCTTATAGGCACGTCTACGTGTAACGGAGTGCGAATCAAACTGAAGACGTGCGAATCGTAAACAATATATTAAACCGCGTGCAGAGATCGACGGAGGCGCTGATGGCTCGGTGGCAGGAAGGTCGGGCGTCACTCGAAGGTCGCGGGTTCGATGATTCGTCTTGGAATGAACTTCCGGTGAGGGAGAAATATTGGTGATAACACAAATCAGCTGCCCGATAGGCCGATGGGCTGGCTCGATTGAGGATTATTGAAAAAAAAAACGGAAAATAAACAAAGACTTCCGTCACATCTGCGTACACAACACTGTCACACCTTCATCGATTCATCATTTTCCCTTATCTTTCCTCCCTCCCTTCTCTCTTTCCCATAGTACAGCATAGGAGTGGCTTTGGACCTGTAGGGACACACGTTGTTTACGTTATTGCCGACGTCAGTGCCGACCTATATAAAGGGGCGCCAGTTTAAAATAATTAGTTCGAAGTAAGTCACGATGTTAGGCGCAAGTTAGTCGGAGTCTTAGACGCGTGTCCGAACATAGGCACCCCGAGTTCAGTTCAGTGGTGACAATATATTTGGTAAATTTATAACCATTTTATTCATCCCATTCCGGTAGCGAAATTAGTAATTAACATTCAATTCTAAACTGGTGACCCCACTGAAGGTTGAATGTCTGTAATTTCTGAACCACAAAACGGACGTCTTTGTAATATTTACGGGACAATATTTAAAACACAAAAAAAATGAATGAAATCGGACCACGCGTTGATGAATTAAAAATAAGTACACATTTTAACTTTCACCCCCTCTCCCGCGGGAACCGTGCTGGATTTCGGGATAAAAAGTATCCTACACCCACCTAATCATCTTAGTATTGACGGAATGTTGGCTAAAAAAACTTATCAATCCCCCTCCACTTACTTATTACAACTATTATTTTACAAAAATGTGTCAATCACAAAATGAAGGGGTGGTGGTGTACGTAAAAAACAGCTTACAGTGCAAAGTTTACGAACCTAATTTTAGTGACGCAAACTGCCTTGTGACTGAACTGGGTTTTGACTTTGCAATTGTCGCTATTTATCGTCCACCACAACATCGCAACTTAGATGGCTTTTTAACTTCATTAAACGTCATTCTTCTGTCACTCTCTGCATTTCAAAATATTATAATTACAGGTGATGTTAATATAAATATAAATAGTTTTGACCATGACTCCAAGTCTCACGACTACTTGAATATTCTTGCCTCACATGGTATCTTTCCTGCGAATACGCTACCCACTAGATTAAACAACTGCCTAGATCACGTGATGATTAAAACTAAGTTTCCATGTAAGTCCGCAGTGATCACTTCTTCGATCACAGATCATTTTTCAGTGTGCTTAGCAATTGATAAACTAACAAAACCGCTATCACACAGTGGTAACAGAGTTATTTATAAAATCGATTACAATCGCCTTGTTAAAGATATTGAGTTGTTTGATTTTTCGCCTTTGTATGGCTTATCTGATGTCAATGCTGCCACAGAATTTTTCGTTAACAACTTAATGAAGCTAATACACACTAATTCTCAAATCAATTCTATCTCTAGAAGGAAGCAAATAGTTAAGCCCTGGATTACCCCTGGCCTATTGCGCTGCATGAGGCACAGGGATAAGCTTCATATGAAAAGTAGAAGTAACCCAAATGATGAAAAGGCTAAGAAAGTCTATTTAAGGTATCGTAATTTTTGTAACTCTCTTCTAAAAAAAGTAAAACGGGCATATGAGCGCACCCAACTAGGGAAAGCTTCTGGTAATATGAAAAAGACATGGCAAGTACTAAAGGAAATTGCGGACCTCACACCCCAAAAAGCGACAAGTTCTGAACTTCTGTCGAAATCTGACCCACTTAAGTCTCTTGACCAAGCTAACCACTTTTTCGCACATGTTGGTTCCAACCTCGCAGATACCATCACAATAAATAGGTCACCACTGGAATCTCACCGAGCAATTGAATTAAATAAACTAGAATCATTGGTAAACACTGCAGCATTTTGGGACACAAGGGAGATGGAAGTTGCATCAACTTTGCTAAGTTTACGAGATGATTGTGCAGTGGGATGGGACAACATATCTAGCAAAATTCTTAAAATGTCTAAACACAAACTTGTCGTTCCAATCACGTTATATTTGTAACCTTAGTTTTCAATCAGGGATATTCCCTCGTTATTTTAAAATAGCCGTTATTCATCCCGTTCACAAATCTGGTGATAAGACACTCGTATCCAATTACCGTCCTATCTCCGTTCTTCCTATACTCTCAAAAATTCTTGAACGTCTCATGAACAACAGGCTCACTAATTTTCTACATAAATACAACCTCTTTTCGGATAACCAATATGGTTTCATAGCCGGACGATCAACTGAAGGAGCTGTGTCAAGGCTTACGGATCATTTAGTTGACAAATTGGACAAAGGCTTCAAATGTATTGGGATCTTCTTAGATTTGTCCAAAGCCTTCGACACGGTCTCCATTCCCATCCTTTTGTATAGGCTCGAGCGTTTCGGTATCCGGGGGACAGCACTCCAGCTTTTCTCGGACTATCTCTGCGGTAGATCACAACGTGTTAAAGTGGGAGATTTTGTTAGTAAGGACGAATCTATCACCTTCGGGGTGCCCCAAGGTAGCATAGTAGGACCGACCTTGTTCTTGGCGTACATAAACCATATTTGCGAAATTAAACTGCCAAACTGTCAAATAATCTCATACGCCGACGATACCGCCCTCTTGTTCCACGAACGTGGCTGGAGTGAGGTCACACGGATTGCCGAAAACGGTCTACGAATGGTCATGCAACATTTAGATGCTAGTCTCCTAACCCTTAACCTAGAAAAGACCAAGTTTCTAGCGTTCTCTATAAAAAACATTGATAGTGAAGTCTCAAACAGTCTTAAAATACGCGCTCACAAATGTGTTGGTTCCGCTGTGTGTGACTGCGTTTGTTTGGACAGAGTATCGTTCCTTAAATACCTTGGAGTTTTCGTGGATGATCGGCTTAACTGGTCCCATCACCTTCAAGTTCTGTCTGGAAGAGTTAGGAAACTAATGATCATATTTAGGAAGCTACGGCATGTAGCAGACTGGAACCTTCTCAAAACAGTTTACTATTCCCTGTGCCAATCTATCATTGACTATTGCATCCCTGTCTGGGGTGGCAGTACAAAGACCAAAATGCTCACAATCGAGCGAGCCCAGAGAGCCGTTTTGAAGGTGATGACGTTTAGACCAATCATGTACCCAACTATCCAACTTTACGCTGACTGCAACTTATTAACCGTACGCCAACTTTTCATCTTAAGACTTGTCCTCTTACAGCATGCTCGGACGCCCTATAATCCCATGCATTTAGCAAACAAACGCAGAAAGGACAGTGTATGCCGAATAGAATCTGTCAACTTAACATTTACACAACGATTTTCAAGTTTTTTGGGCCCCTACCTTTACAATAAAGTGAGTAAAATTAATCCCATCTACCCACTTACTAAATTTGAATGTAAGAAAGTACTAACTAAATACCTTCTGTCATCAAATTATGAAGAAACTGAACGCCTCTTACATACAGTTATTTGACACACACGCCAATACCCACACCTACCTACCCTCACCTTGTCACAAGCACCCTTACCCACCTCATCCACATACCTACTTAACCCTCCCACACTCACACGTAAGGTACTCATTTCATCTTCACTTCCAAACATACCTACACAGTTTTACAAATCTTCCCATAATAATAGCAAATAATTATATAGTTTATGTATATCCTTATTATATTAATTAGATACAATATTCACGTAACACGTTATATATATTATATTGTGTTTATTATATGTATTTATTTATTATTTATTTATAATGTATTTATTCATATTTCTATAGTTGCCTTCACAATATTTTCGAGTGTTTATACAGATTCGTCTTATGTTTACCCTTGTAATACCTGCTTTCAAGTTTTTCGTGTAACATAATGTACCTACCTACAAGGAACCCACACTTGGTAACTGGCTCCTGTAACACAGGGTCTACCCTAGTATAGGAGCTAGTTGTTAGTTTTAATCTTGTTAACCTAGTACTGCAAGATAATATTTATTTAACTATAACTATATATAGCTACTTATCTCTGTTTTGTGCAACTTTAGGTTAAGTTTTTAATGGCAAATAAATAAAATTATTATTATTAATAGTATCCTATGCCTACCTTGGAGTATAAAGACAAATTATGCCAAGTTTCATTTGAATCCATTCAGTAGTTTCGGCATCGGCGTGATGCTCAGCCAAGATACAGACAGACAGACAGACAAAAATGAAAAAAAAAATTTTTTTGGCTTTAGTATCGATTATAGAAAGCCCTCCAAAAAAATGTTTCAAAATATCTTTGATGTACAGAATTGACCCTGTTACAGTTTTATTATAAGTATAGATATGTATATATAATAATAATTATATATATATATTTTAGTATACTTACATTATAGGTACCTATAATTGCATTATTGCTTTAAATTGTCTTCTTCTAGTGTTATGCAAACCAGTCAGGTACAAACTACAACCAGAGAAATTCAAATTCAAATTCATACACTGCAGAATACGAAAATACTTTTTTGGCTAATTCATATTCATTCATAGGTTCATAAGTTCATAGTGCATAGTTTTCAGACGATGACGCAAGTGCAACTCAATGCGAGTGTCATTTTTTTTTTATGCAAACGAATGACGTGACGAGCTAGTCGTTCGCCTGGTGTTAAGCCTGGTCATAGACTAAGGATGGGTTTTTGATCGGTAGTTAAGATAACCAATGGTTAAAAACTCTAACAAATTGCACACCATATCCCCAAATTCCCCTCTTGGACTCCCCTACTATAATGATTTGTGCGCCCCCCCCCCCCCCACTTAAAAAAATTCTGTATCCGTGCCTGTCAGCACTGGACGTCTTCAGGCTGATGATGATGATGATTTAATTTATTACATTTTTTTTTATTGTAAAACAGAATGCTCCCTTGTTGTCCCTAGCAGTAGTGTGCAAGCACTACTGTGTTCCGGTTGAAGGGCATTATAGCTAGTGATGACATTACTGGGCAAATGAGACTTTATGATCTGATCTTATAGTGCTAGACTGTGGTGTGATGTCTCAGGATGACTTGCGCAGTGCAGTGTCACTCGGGACTTTTTATTTTAGCCTCACTTGTCTGAGAATCAGCTCTAAACGAAAATATTTTAGGTCTGTGGCTCTAACAGTAGTACCTATAAATGCGCACCGCGCGTTGCACAAGAAATACAGAATTGTATCAACTATTTGCGTTGTTTTTTTTATGAAATAACATAAATAACCGGCTCTACCCGTTACGTTAATTTATACATACAATTATGTACCAAAGTTATATTTATATGTTTGTACATATTTTACATCCCATCTAAATACAATTGTCTGTCTGTTTGTGAATCTACACGTAAATGATTTTGATAAAATTATGTGCATGTATTCAAAAACTCAAAAAATAATTCAAAAATTTTATTGTAAATAGGCTATTATTAGCACTTTTACAAGTCAAAATCAGATAAGGTACCTACTTCAAAATATTAAAATTAAATTATTGTAAGCACTTGCTTGTTTACACTAGCGGTGCGAGGCCCCGCCTGGTTAGTTTATTACATATTCGACTGGCCTGTTAGCTCAGTTGGTAGTAGCTTTGCCTTCTGAACTATAGGTTGTGAGTTCGATTCCTATCCAGGACAAACATTTGTGTGATGAACATAGGTGTTTGTTCTGTGTCTGGGTGTTATATTGTATTTTTAAGCAAAAAGTATCTATGTATTGTTTCAGTTATCTGGTGCCGATAGTACAAGCTATGCTTAGTTTGGGGATAGATGGCGCTGTGTGACATGTCCACACATAATTATATTTCTAATTCTTATTCTAATTTTACGTGGGGGTGATAAGTCCTGCACTTAACAGAAACATCACAAATAATTTGCTAAAATTGCAACGGCAGGATCTCCGGCTTATAGTAGGCCTCATCACAGGCCACTGTAATTTGAACTACCATCTATATAAGACCGGCGCGCGGCGCCACGGACAGCCCCCTATGCAGAGGGTGCCTGAGTGAAAACGAGACTGTGGAACACGTGCTAACATACTGCACAGCCTGTTACAACATCAGGAATGTTAACACGAGAAGACGCTCAACATTCTGCCCAAGAAATCTCGAATGCCTCATCATCACTCCAACACCCAACATCAGTGCCACTGGAGCAGCTGTGCCAGCAACCTAGAGCCACACTCCGCTATTTTAAGGAGCTGGGATAATTATATTTATTTATTTATATTTTATATAGTATAATATTATCTACTTACATTGTACGGATTTCTAAGGCACCTCATCATCAGCAGCCTGCAATAGTCCACTGCTGGACATAGACCTCCCCCAAGGTGCGCCATTGAGCCCGGGATAATATTGGAATAGAAAAGTTGCCATGCCATTAGCTTCAATGTCAATAAAATGGCAATAAATGAGCCTACAAGTAGAGACAAGCGCATCTCATGGTGGTATCGACTGCCTCCGACCATGCGAGTCATTTCGTGCGCTAGCAATTGAGAATATCACGAATTTTAAACTTGAGACTTGAATTTCGAGATTTATGTTCTTGAGACGACATTGCGTTTTATCTCGATTGCCGAGAATAGCCCCCAGGTAAGTAGGTAGGTACTGATATGAATTATCAATATATATATCTACACAAAATAAATAGCTACAACTTTAAAAATTAAAAAAAACAACACCATACGAATCTTTTTTCTGAATAGGTTTTATAAGAACTATGTTGTATTTATATTACCTGTTTGTTTTGTGCGTCTACATTTGTGCTAACTACTAACAACTGCGGATTATAACCTGTTAAATGTGTAGTATGCGTTGTGTAGCCTTGAGCTTATTGAAAGTTCCAACAATAATTTACACAGGGTGTTTTTTGATCGAGAGTCAGTAGGGGGAAATCGGACACTATGAAACAGCTTTGTTATTAGAGACCATGTCAACAATTTTATAAAATAACTAGTTGCGCCCCGCGGTGTTACCCGCGGATAAAAAATGCCATGTGTTAATCCAGCGTAAAAAAGCTTCATTCCAAATTTCATCAAAATCAGTTCAGTAGTTGCGGAGATATAAGGTAACAAACATTCACACAGACACACACGCACACACACTTTCGCAATTATAATATTAGTAGGATTTCTTATCATTTAATTGGGCTAAATAATATTGATGGTGAATGATGGGTTTAACCTTTTGTTAGTGAAATTATGAATTTTGACTAAACACACGTTAGCTCTACAAACTACAAATTACAATAATTTTAGTTTATTTTTCATGCCCAAATAATAATAATAACTTACTAAAATAATAATAATCTTAATGCTCTGTTTTATTTACAAACTCGGAAATTACTACGTTTTTTAAAGCACTTGGCCCGATTTTACCAAAGTAGAATAAATTTTATTCCAATTATAACTTTAAGAGAACAAACGAAAAAAAATTCGAACTGAAGAAAATGGTGTGAGTATACATGTACAGTAGAGACAAAGAAGTATGTAATTGCAAGTTATCGGTAACAATCACACAGGGTGGCTTAAAATTAGCAACCAAACACGTTTTAAAGCCACTTTTTAAAAATTTTGTCTGTATTTTGTTTGTTTATTTATTTGTGCAGACTGTTCTCGTAAAATTCTGAAGGGATTTTCATGCGGTTCACTAGGTAATTATGCTTAGAAATAACCAGGGCTGCAACTAGGATATTTTAAAATTTAATATCATTTATTGTTTTTGTGAAAGTTATTAAGACTTGATAGAAACGAAACGGAATTTTAAAAAAACATTGCCGCTTGATACTAAGTCGTTACTTGGCTACCGAAGGTATGTTAATTTCGTGTTAATCTGGAGGTACTCTGGAGGGCTTCGACCAAAGAGTATTAATAGTACCTAACCGCTGAAGATTTAACCTTCTTTAGGTACAACCAAACATAACCTTTAAGGCTTTAGCACCATAGACCACATCCATACGCTGCGCCAGATTATACAGAAGACCGAAGAGTATAATCGGCCGTTATGCCTAGCGTTTGTGGACTATGAGAAAGCCTTCGATTCAATCGAGACTTGGGCGGTGCTGCAGTCCTTGCAGCGGTGCCAGATTGACTATAGGTATATCGAAGTTTTGAAGTGTTTGTACAGTAAGGCCACTATGTCAGTCCGACTACAGGACCAGAGTACGGAACAAATTCCATTGCAAAGAGGCGTGAGACAGGGAGACGTTATTTCTCCGAAACTGTTCACAAACGCATTGGAGGATGTTTTCAAGCTCTTGGAGTGGAAAAGATCTGGCATCAACATAAATGGCGAGTACATCACTAACCTTCGTTTTGCCGATGATATAGTCATAATGGCGGAATCGCTCGAGGACCTTAGCACCATGCTCAACGACCTCAGTAGAGTCTCCCAGCAGGTTGGTCTTAAGATGAATATGGACAAGACAAAGATCATGTCTAATGCTCATGTTCCACCTATACCGGTAATTGTTGGGAACGATACTCTCGAAATTGTCGACAAGTATGTCTACCTGGGACAGATTGTTCAATTAGGTAGGTCCAACTTCGACAAAGAGGTGGCGCGAAGAATCCAACTCGGCTGGGCAGCGTTCGGGAAGCTTCGTCCTATCTTTTCGTCCAAAATACCGCAGAGCCTGAAAACGAAAGTTTTCAATCAGTGTGTGTTGCCAGTGATGACTTATGGAACTGAGACATGGTCTCTTACTGTTGGCCTCATTAGTAAGCTCAAAGTCGCGCAGCGAGCTATGAAGCGAGCTATGCTCGGTGTTTCCTTGCGAGATAAGCTCCGGAACGAGGAGATTGGCAGGAGAACTAAAGTGACCGATATAGCTCTTAGAGTTAGTAAGTTGAAGTGGCAATGGGCAGGCCACATCGCTCGTAGAACTGACAACCGATGGGGAAGAAAGGTTCTCGAGTGGCGACCACGAACCGGAAGACGCAGCGTAGGCCGGCCCCCCACTCGGTGGACCGACGACCTGGTGAAAGCCGCGGGGAGCCGATGGATGCAGGAGGCGAGCAGCCGCTCAAGGTGGCGTGCTCTGGGGGAGGCCTATGTTCAGCAGTGGACTTCTTCAGGCTGTTAATGATGATGATGAAACATAACCCAACAGCTGAAAGTTATAAATCAATTTTCTCGCCCTCGAAAAAACATTGACGCGACTTTGATCCTACTAAAATAGAAACAAAAGTGTTTATATATACACGACGTCTAACTTCCATCCACGTAATCTCACGTGTTTTTTACTTCACTCAACCTACGTCATATTCATTATATTTATGACTCAAAAAAATCAGTTGATTAAGATAAGCGTATACCCACCCCTCACTTATAGTCTTGTCCATACAAAAAGTGCCAATGCTTGTCCACCTCTAAATGTTATCCGATTTTGATGATTTTTTTATATGTTGTCTACCCAGTAAAAAACTAGGCTCGTACGTCTGCCTTTTCAAGTTTTAGCACAGACATAGACGTAGCTTTTTAACTATGTACACGTAGCTACGTAGCTTTTTTTATTTGGGAACCCTTTTTGTCGAAAGGTTTTTGTTACTACGCCTAGAGACCATTCACGATAAGTTGTCCTCTGATGTATTTATATTATTTAAAAATATGCAAATATTATCCTAAATGTAAAGTAATATGTAAGCATTATCTAAACTTGTATGTACCCACCACAGATTAATGTTACACTTGAATATTTTTAAATAATATAATTACACCAGGGGACAGCTTACGGTGAACGGTCTATAGGTTCCTGAATACGGGGCGTCAATTTTTATTTTGATTTTGTCACTTTGGCCGAGAAGGCGATCACTACGACACAGGAGGTCGCCACTACGAAATTATAGCAGGCTTAAAATCATTTAAGGTGGACCGTTTTACTCAGCGCAGCAAATTCAAATTTTCTTGCGTTTTATGCCAATCATAGCTTAATTACTCAACGTGATTACCTACATGAAAACTAATTTTACGCAAATAAATAAAATGTATCAATAAATTACAAATAAAAGTATCTCCTAGATATCATTGATTTAGCGATAAATGGCAATAGACTGAAAAGCCAATGTGAAAATTGTTTATTGCCATTTATTGCTAAATCAATGATATATAAGTTGATACTTATAGAATTTATCAATAAATTACAGTTAAAAGTATCACCTACATATCATTGTCATACTTTTAATCGTAATTTGTTGATTCATTCTATTTATTTGCGTTAAATTAGTTTTTACGCAATCACGTAATTAAGCTATGATTAGCAAAAAACGCAAGACAATTTGGATTAGCCGCGCTGAGTAGCACGTCGCACCTGTATGCTTAAACGCTGGTTCTTAAGCAACTTTAACAAAGTAAAGAGTACTTTTTTTACAACCTTATTGTCATTTTGGACTATCTAGTACCTACATAGTCCAGAATGACGCAACATACGTAGTATGTACGTCGCGTCATGTTTTATTTTGATTTAGTGACTACGACATAATTCGTTAGGGGGAAAACGTAATCTCTAACGCAGCCCCATGTAGCAAATTTTCTTCATAAAGATGTCTTTTTCAGGTCATTTTGCGACGTAAAGACTTCCTACAATGACGTCTGGGAGTACCTACCAGAAAAGTACGTACATTTGTCACAGCCTCAAGACGTCACCTTAGCACGTAAAAATGACGTTTATTCAATACGGACTGATGAAGTCTTCATATGCCGTGTTTGCGGCGTTTCAAAAAGGCGTGCTGTGGCCGTTAATCAGGACGTATAAATAACGACTATTGAATGACGATAATATTATATTATTGTTAATATGACATTATAAAAATACTATAGCCCAGTATATACTCTTATCTATGGAACAGAGGCAGAATTGGACCTGTTACAGTTTTATTACAAGTATAGATATTGATTAGTTATCTGTGTAGTCTTCGCGCTCCAACGCCCGCGCCGCGGGCAGCAGCTAGTCGAAAATAAACTTTAAGTTTTCCAATTTCTTGACTTGTAAAAGTGCTAAAATTAGTCTATTCGCTAAAACGATATTGTTTGAGCTTTGAGTTTTTAATCCAATTTTCCCCTACTGACCGTTTTCTAAAAAACGTCCTGTATACAGAATCAATGAGAATTGAGAACACTTCTCTTTAACGCGACCTGTTTAATTTAACTGTTACCATTGACGTAATACTGAGTGCTATTTTTATATAGGTACCTACACAACAAACAAGCTAGATGGTAACTTGCTTGCGAACTTTGCTATGTCGTCCGAAATGTTTAAACCTGAAACGAGTTTGGGTTATCACTTATCAGTGAAGGCAAACATCTTGATGATACCATCATCATCATCATAAACAGCCTGAAGCACACCAATCATGCCTCCTGCCAAGCGTGGTGATTATGACAAGCAGCCACTCAAAGTGGCGCTGTGTTGGGGAGGCCTATGTTCAGCAGTGGGCGTCTTCAGCCTGTTGATGATGACAATGTCGATTATTGGTACCTAATTAGGAATTCAATTGTACCTAATTGTTTTATTATTAGCTACCTATTCTTTCTTAGATATAATTAATGAATATTACCGAAGGTTAATCATTCTTATTCGACAAACTACGATATAAAGTTCTATAGAATGTGACCGTGGGGTTATTCTGTTGACCACTAAACTTCTCTGAAATGTAACCACTAACTAACCACGACGCTTAGTAGGTCAAGGTCTGTTTGATTTTTTTTAACTATTCATTAATACTAGGCTGACATTTTCCCTATAGGTATTATATACTATCTAGAGTAAAGTTGAGGAGGTAGTAGCTTTTTTTACCGGGCAATGTGCCTTTTCTCTTTAAACTAACTACTACAATAATAAAAACTAATAAACTAGCTACACTACCTACTACGAAGAACATTTGGACTGTATACTAACCGCGATGGACTATAGACAGTGCAAATGCTCCAGCCCACTACCGGTAGGTAGCGTACCCAACATGCTGGCCGCACTGCCACGTTGAATTGCAATGCTGATTCTTTGAGCCAAATAAGTGCCAGCGTTTTGGTCACGCGTCGCATCGACCAGGCGCTCTGATAGACTTTGGTGCTCGCGATGAGCTCCCGGTCCCCACGGACCCAGGGTCTCCACACCAAACGGCTCAAATATGTAACCGCTACCGAGATTGCTATATGAATTTTTGAATTGGAAACGTAATGTTGTGTCTAAATAAATGATTTGTTTTATTTGTTAGTGTAATTTGACGTTGAAATTATGAATTAATTAAGTGTAAGTTTATTTAGATTAATTTGTTCTGCGGCAACATGTGCTGACTCGTTATTTTATACTATTTATGCATTTTATCATATTAATTTAAATTGAACAACTTACATGGCCTAATTTTAATGTGAACCATTTGACATTCACTATGAATATTTGTATGCTATTTATATTTATAGCAAAAACATGCATCATCTATTTTTTATCACACACCGAAGACCTGCTGTTATTATAAAATATATATAACCATGTTTTTATGCAAATAAATGGTTTGATTTGATTTGATTTACGCCGTTTTAGCTGCTCAGCCGAGTTAGCCGCGGCAGCACCCCGGCCCTAGCTTGTGTTATTACACTATGCTGTGTCTCGGGAAGATATATGTGACGGGCGCGCCGTCATCGGTGGCGCCATAGGATCTATACGCAAGTAGCGTCCCACACTAAACGCTGAAAGGAATAAATATGTAAGTAATTTGATATTTTATTATATTTTTTGTTTAAGTATTTTTTGCCTAGTCTTCACCTTTGTTTCTATCCACTTTTTGCATTATAATGTATCGAAACGTGTTAAAATGCTTGTAATAAAATGATAAAATATCAAGTTTGGTACAAAAAAATAATAATTTGTCGATATTTCCATATCAATTCTACCTTCGTTCGGCTCTAAAAGTGTTTTTAAAATGAAACTGTGCTTGTGTGTAACATCATATTTTTTTTATTTTGTGCTCTTGAACGATTAGGTGTGCAACTAAAATAGCGGAGTTCGAAAGATTATTTTAAATATAATATGCTACAAAAGAAAAATATACAGGTACAGTTGCTGTCTCAGCTTGGTAAAGTATAGTACATTTTTAGTTGAACATCGGAAACTTTTTTTTAAGATAATGTATGACGTGACGAGCTAATCGTTCACCTGATGTTAAGCGACTCGGCCGCCCATAACTGTTGCAGTGTCACTAGGAACTTTAAAATAATAAATTTTCGCGTGACACTGCACTGCGCACGTCATCCTGAGACATCACAGTCTAGTAAACAGATTACTAAACGGTCAGATCAGAGCATGAAGTCTCATTTGCCCGGTAATTTCACTAGCTACAATGCCCTTCAAACCGGAACACAGTAGTGCTTGCGCACTACTGCTTGGCGGCAGAATAACTAGCAAAGCGTTGGTACCTACCTAGACGAACTTTGCAGTAAAGTACTACCACCTAGTAAAATTATATTATTATAATATATAATAATAGTTAAATAATCCTTATGTCGTTAACGTGCCCCATGCTCGCACAAATCGTTTCGGAAGTTCCTTCATAATCCGTACATCTAAGGAATGGAGCTTGCTTCCCGCAACGGTATTTCCATTTTTCCACATACAATCTAGGCGTATTCAAGAGCAGAGGGAATAGGTATCTTCTGGGTAAGCGTGTCCCACCTTAGGTTTCATCTACACTTACCATCAGGTGAGATGTGGCCAAACGCTGACCCATCAACAATTAAAAAAAAATTAAAATTAAGTATTTAATTTTTTTTAACGGGCAATGTGCCTTTATTACTCAAGCTAACCACTACAATACTAAAAACTAAACTAAACTAGCTACACTACCTACTACAAAGAACACTTATGGACTGTATAATAGCCGCGATGACCTATAGACAGTCCAAGTGCTCCAGCCCACTACCGGTAGGTAGCGTACCCAACATGCTGGCCGCATTGCCACGTTGAATTGCAATGCTGATGCGTTGGGCCAAATAAGTGCCAGCATTTTGGTCACGCGTCGCATCGACCAGGCAGTATATAATTAAAAACAGTAACTTTTTTTTTTTTTTTTTTATGTGATTGAATGACGTGACGAGCTAGTCGTTCACCTGATGTTAAGTGACACGGCCGCCCATAACTACTTAATATTACCTTTATTTTAATTTTGTACTGTAGCAGTTGATTAAGTTGTCTAAGTTATCTCATTGTGTTAGATTATCAATACCATATCGATATGGATTTCATAAATGTTGGTCCCCAAGTGACCGGCGTCAGGTGTACCTAGGTACTTAGGTTCAAAGGATGTTAATGAGTTCAATTACATCCAGTATAGGCTTAACATCCTTAAAAAAAAGGAGTTCAACCGACTTCTATCGCCATAGTTTCATACTGAGAAATCATCATCGCCAGCCTGAAGACGTCCACTGTTGAACATAGGCCTCCCCACAGAGCGCCACTTTGAGCGACTGCTTGATTTCTGCATCCATCGGCTCCCCGCGGTTTTCAGCAAGTCCCTTGTCCACCTAGTGGGGGGACATGCTATTATAAGTGATTGAATATTGTTTTTGTAACAGGCAACGTGCCTTTCTTAACTAGCTGACCCGCCCCGGCTTCGCACGGGTTAATTAGTTTTACGCCTTATCTCAGTGCAATGGAAGAGAGAAGGAAGAGGGAAAAAGATAAGGGAAAAGGATGAATGGATGAAACGGTTAAAGGAGGCTTTAGAGTTTCAAGTGACACTGCAATCTGTTATGGGCAGACGTGACGCTTAAGAGCCAATACAACGCCAAATTGCTTAAAACGGCTTAGCTTGAAGCAGTATCCTGTCAACAATATTGCAACAATGACTTTGAAATTAATATATGGTAAAGTTCAGGACTAATGCTACTGCAAATGTATAGTGAAAACACGAATTAATAAAATTTTCTCGATAGAAAAAAATTACAAAGTTACCTCCAAACCGTACAAATAAACAGCGATTATTCAATAAATACTTTAAATAAGATCATGAAACTTTGTATAGTAGTTGAACTAAATATAATGGAGGGCTTATGTATAGCGGATTATTAAAATACCCTTTATATTCAGTGTAATAATAAATTACCTAAACTATTGCGCGTTGGAACCAGTTTAACTTAGACCGCCCCTGCCGCTCGGCCCCTGGCTCATCCCCGCTTTGGCCTAGTACTATACATCTATTCTGTGGCTTTGACTTGAATTCGCGCTGGCCTTGCACAAGCCCTTAACACCAGGCGAACGATTAGCTCGTCACGTCATTCGTTTACATAAAAAAAAGACAAGGGTAACAACAACTTTTAAAAGTATCAAAATCATTTGTTTCAACTACGCTAGGCGCTTGTAATCTTCATAATTTAAAAAAAAATGATATTTTCATTTGCACTTTTTCTTTAATAATCATCACTATGATGTAGTGTAGATACTACCATGTAATACATAGTTAATGTATGCTGATGAATTCAATCACACCCTGTATTGTTGTGCCTGTAGTACGAGATAAATATAGATAACCAACCAGTTTTGACTAAATCGTGCTAAAAACCAAAACTAACGGGCCTCAAATTTGCGCTAGCGATAACAGTTTGATTAATGTCACCGTGTTATGACCTTTTATGGTGTTGTTATGGGAAGTGTCCGGTGTATTTTAGCTAGTGTGAAACAAGCAGGAGCCCACGGCCCACCGAATGGGTTTTTTATAGCAGACAGCTGTAGCGTTCTACTATAGTTAATGTCACCTGTAGTACGAGTTTTTTCGTATGTAAGTACAATAAGTACCTGTACGCTATTGAGTAGTAGGTAAGGTATCGTTAAGTATTTAGGTATAAGAAAACCAGTCGTAGCTATGTATCTATTCTGTGCTAGTACCCACCTACAGCGCCCCTAGCGGTATGTATGTATGCGTAAGTTGAGTGGAGACCACGTGTGTAAGGTCTATTACATTACCTACACTAAATTCAGACCCCTACTTTTTATATAGGGAAATTAAGATCCTATATCGGTCCCTTATTAGGCAACTAACTGGGTAGCAAGTAATGCACCATACTTCTCCCTAAATGTAGGTCCCTGCCTGAAAGCTGAATTACATTACACTAAATTTAGTCTGAAACATTTAAGGGCCTGAATTTAGTGTAATGTAATTGCGGCAAGGCCAAGGCAAAGCAAACGTAGTGTAGGACGTCTTACGACGTGGAGTGACGAGTGACGACATCCTGAAAGCGGCTGGTAGACTGGATGCAGACCGCTGGAGACCGCGCTCAGAGGCCTGGAGCCTGGAGACGGCTATGCCCAGCAGTGGACAAGAATAGCATGATGGTGATGATGGCTAATACCATAGTAACTAACTAGTAGAAGTCAAACGTTGACATTTGCAGAAAAGCTGCACACATGGTGTGCATCTGACATGACTTGAATTTAATAGGTATATAGGTACCTAAAAGTGACACTAGCGCAATTGAAATCTGTGTACTTTGCCCTGGTAGAATCGAAACTGCGTTACAATATAATGCTTTGAGGAAACAGTTACAACTATAACACAGAAGCAGCCTTCATAATTCAAAAAATAGCTATAAGGACAAAGTACACATAAAGCAGACAGAATCTTGTAGAGAGCATTTTGAGAGACTGGGTATTTTGACTGTTCCTTGTTTGTACATATTGATAATCCTCACTGATTTTATAAAAAACCTTGTGGAGACAGGTGAAGAACGAAGCTTAAGAGAAAGTACTAGGCGAATAGATTATAAAGGTAATTTTACTCCACATTTGCGTATATCCCATGGTGCGAGAGGCCACTGGACAAATACCTACGTCATCGAGTACCCCAATAGGCTATCTTTAGATCGTTAACCGACATCTAAATACGTAAAAAAAATCAGGTCTGCCAGTTCCGATCCTGCAGGGTCATGGAAATAATTGAAATTTTTTGACGTATTTTTTTAAATCAAAATTCACTCGAATGAAAGTTCTGGCAATAGTTAACCATTGATTAATTAGGTAAAAAAAATTGGTCTGCCATTGCGCACCCTGCCGGAAGTACCTGGCACACCCCTAAGAATGTGCCCTTCACACCCTTTATCTACCTCAGCGAATACCCCGATGAAACTTACGCCTCATAATAGCCAAGGTGACCCTGATAATAGATTAAAAGGTCTGCCAGGCCTAAACTTGACGAAATTTAGTATTCAAGGCATTTGAAGTTGGTGGAGGTGGATTATTTCCACGACCCAGCAGGATCGGAACTGGCAGATCTGGTTTTTTTTACATGTTTAAGTGTCGGTTAACGATCTAAAGATAGCCTATTGGAGTACCCGATGACGTAGGTATTTTTGTATTGGCTCTCGCACCACCAACACAGTGTATTTTTCCAAGCTGTGAAGCTGTTTAACAGTTTGCCTGGTGAGCTTAAAACTATCTACAGTAGGTATCAGTTTCGAAATAAATTAAAATCGTACTTACTCAGGAAAAATTATTACTGTAACTGAATACTTGGAAGATCGTAACAAGCAAGTATAGACATTTGTTTAATATTATGTAGTGCTTAGGTATCGAATATTCAAATTGTATTATTATTACAATATGAGATGACTTATTTTAATGTGTCATTATGTATGATATTTCGACACAACTAATAAATGAAATAAATGAAATAAATGAAATGAAAAGAAAATGAAATGACCTATTGGGAAAAATCCCAGTAGTCCTAGGTAGGTACTTAAAACTACTTGGTGAATATGGGAACGAGTTTTCTAGTGCCGTTTGTCTTAATACATGGATTGGTGACATTGCGAAGTGCATTGGACTTTGACGGAACGCAGAACCTTAAACTTATTGTTCACCAAAACTATGGAATGGAATTTTTTAGCACAATTTAGCAACCACAAGCACGTCACACTCGTACCCGACAAATATTTGTCCAGCATCGACAGGAATTAGGTGGATTGCACCATCTTTAGTTAACTTTAAACTACAGCTAATTTACGAGGTGGTAGGACTTTTCTGCAGTTTGTCTAGGTAAGTACCATGCACCGCTTTGCCAGTTATTCTGCCACCAAGCAGTAGTGTGCAAGCAAGCACTACTGTGTTCCGGTTTGAAGGGCATTATAGCTAGTGAAATTACTGGGCAAATGAGACTTACTGATCTGATCACACGGTCTAGTTAGTAATCTTATTAGGTACTGTGTGAAGTCTCAGGATGACGTGCGCAGTGCAGTGTCACGCAGAAATGTATTAATTTAAACTGCACCCAGAAAACTCTTGCGGAAAAAAGCAGAAATGTGTTACATCATTTACCTACAAATGGTTGTTAAACCACGAGATAATTAATGGTCGCAAAGTTGACCGGTTACTGTTAATTTTAACCGGCATTATCGAGGGAGAGATGCCCGGTTGCTTTGGATGTGGGATATTTAGGTACCCACTAAAACCTCCCCGGTAATATGTCCTTGGTCCTACATCAGTGCTTAACAGAGAGCCCCGGGATCTCCAGAGCAACGCTATACCAGTGCCCACCTAGCACTAGCGCGTGCAGCTGCTCATCCCGGAAATAACTAAATGAGCTGCATCATGGTGTTGTCTCCGGGAAGCGGCTGGGGACAGCTCATGAAGCCATCATGAACTGTCCCCAGCCGCTTCCGGCAATGACAGAGGAAAACACTGCCGTCCAGTCCACCCGGGTCCATTCAGCTGGGTAGTCACAGCCCCATCTCCAAATGAGGCTGATTTTGAAGGCTTCAGATTAGTTTTAGTAACTTACCTACCATTAAATAAATAATGACATTTTAACAACGATTAATTGATGTATGTTCACCTAACTATAGTTTTATCGGCAGATGTGAGTGTATAGTTTAAAGTTTACTGAAGATGGTGCGACCCAGCCTTCATAAATTCGCAAGTCGCTCTTTCCACGCGGATGTTGTCTCGCGTCCGTATCGCGTATTGTGAGGCGCGTTGGTGCTAAATCATACGCGTACCTGCTATAATATGTTAGACCAAAACAATAAGCCTAAACTGATCCTGCGACTTTACCTATGTAAGTATCTCTGATAGTGAGCATCGCAGTGCATATAGCTAACGAACGCTGCTGCCCGCGATAGGTAAGACTCCCGCTATCCTTCTCGCTCTAAAAGACGATCTGAGCAATAGAAAAGGAAAGAGCAAAAATCCAATTTTTATGCAGTCAGATGGGATTCTCATTTCTCCACATGTGGGTCAATTGACCCTAGACAAGATGTGATAGCGTTACGGCTATCGTAATAAAACCGGCCAAGTGCGAGCCGGACTCGCGCACGAAGGATTCCGTGCCATTCATTATAAAAACGAGCAAAAAAACAAGTTTGTTGTATGGGAGCCCCCTTAAATTAATGTACGTTTATTATTATTATGTACGTTTATTTTTAATTTTTTTTTGACATGTAAATTGAATTTATGAATAAATTACTATTGACTATTGACTATTAAATATTTATTGTATTCTGTTTTTTAGTATTTGTTGTAGCGGCAATAGAAATACATCATCTGCGAAAGTTTCAACTGTCTAACTATCACGGTTCATGAGATACAGCCTGGTGACAGACGGACAGTGTAACGGAACGTTACTCATTTAATATTAATTTCTATTTAAATAAACATAATTACACACAATTTAAACCTACTTAAAAATTAAAACTAATAAAAATATGTACAATCTAATCCTAACTTATTTTCTAATAAATGTATATTAAATAGCTACGACGTAATCCTAGATCCTAAGTGCGGCACCTGTTTCTTAGCGCTTACTAGATCAACGCGTCCTGATTACGTCCGACCGGTTCACAAGATCTCCGCGGGGCATGTAATGGGGAGGTGGTGGTCGAGCTGGGCCACGACCGCCGGCACCGCTGACAGTCGTCACTAGACTTGTTTGTGAGCAGAACCGTATCACTTTGCCAGTTCCGAGCGCCCTAGCCGACTGTGCAAATTAAATGCGATACCATAGTTTGGTGCTCAAAATAATTCGAACTTATTTTAATTGTGTCCTAAACACGTTATAACAGTTATTTGTGTGTTCCCGATATAGGGAGCAACGTCAAATTTGGATTTAAGAAAAAAAAAAAAACTTCCTGCTTCCGGTAGAATTTCCTACCGGCGGAATTTTTACTACCACCACTTCTGCCATCTTCGGGGTACTCCTGCTGCGTCTCCGCCTGCCGCTACCGCTTTGGGGCCATCCACCACCCAGGGGCCCCCACAGACATCAGGAGAGTACTTTTCCCGCGGTAGTGCGTTGAAGCGTAGGAATTGGTTAAAGTGCCCAAACCCACGACCCTATAAATTTATGTGCCCTCCGTTGAACTTGCCGGTCTAACTTTTCTTCTAATTATATAATATTGTTGCGGTATACCTTGGTTTTTTTCTTTTATTCTTCCTACTAAATTAGGTAGGTAGAATTTACCATAGGGGCAAACGGCACATTGGCGCCCTCTTACGTGGGTTTAACCAGTTTCTACCTTCTTCTGCACGTAGTTAGATTTGCACGGTGTGTGGTTTTTTGTAAAACGCTATTTCTTTTTTGGTTTGCAGTAGCTGAGGTGAGTATAGTGTTTCCATTTTATGGTCGATCTCGATACTCGATACTGTATTGCGAATTTTTTTTTTTTTGGTGTTGCCTTTTTTTTTTTAACTGCTGCTAAATTTTTTATCCGTATGCTAACGGAGAATAAACCTTTGTTTTTGTTAAGCTGTACTCACACCAGTTACAAATTTTTTATCAACGCTTTTTTTATTTTTGGTTGCAATTTTTTTTCTTGTTTATTTTTTCATCTAGGTACAATCATTCATCATCATCAAACCATAGCGTTCTGTTAAAAGCTGATTGTAACAGAACGGAGTATTTACATCATTGATCAAATTTCCTTTTGTGTGCCATTTACAACTACAATGTCGTACCCTATTAAATTTTTGTCTTTGCAAAAATCAGAATTAGAATACGAGGTTGGTGTTCGTGGAGAGACTCCTGGTTCTACTGTTGCGGATCTTAGGAAACAAATCATCAAGCTGAGTCAATGTTTTCCTTCAGAAGACATCATGTACTCGCATCTGGATGCATTGGTCGATTTAAGCAGTTCCTTAGAACTATTGGAGAAGGTTAAGGCGATCATAGATGAAGGGGTTACCGATAAAAATATTTTAACTCGTACTGAAAATATGTTTCACCATCTTTACCACAGATTGAATAGGATAAACACAGATGAAAAAACTTCTCAACAACATGCTGAATGTAGTACACTTTTCAAACAGTTTTATGAAAGCTTCCTAGTGTTGAAGAAGAAGAGTGTTGATCCACTGTCTTTGCCCGGATCGAGCTCTGAGTCGCAAACTCAAAGCGCCGTACCAATTCATGTTTCGGTAACATGCGATAGTGGTACTAGAACTTCTGAATTGGGCAGGCTGAAGTTTGATGGGAAGTCTTGCGTACGCTCTTTCATCCAACGAGCTAACGAATTTAGTGAAGCGCGCAATATTTCTGGATCAAAACTTTTTTCATATGCTACCGAAATTTTTGTAGATGACGCACTACATTGGTTTAGAAGTGTTAAGGAACAGGTATCGACTTGGGAGGACCTTGTCGTTCTCTTAAAGCAGGACTTCGATAAAACTGATTATGACTATCGATTACTCTCTGAGATTCGATCTAGAACTCAGGGTGAATTAGAGAACATAACAATTTATTTGTCAATTTTGTCAAGCATGTTTGCACGTTTGTCGAAGCCCTTGCTAGAGGAAGACAAGCTTGAAATCATCTTGCACAATATCAGACCGTGCTATGCAAGCACTTTAGCTTCAGCGACTGAAATTAAAACTATTGGCCAGTTGCGAACCCTATGTAGGAACTTTGAAAATGTTCAATCACGTTTGGTACATTTTCGTGAGCCTCCAGCTGCAACGTCTGATACTGTAGCACCTGAATTTTCTTATAAACAAGAAACAACTACATTTAATAAATCAATACCAAACTTTAATTCAACAAATAATACAAACTACAATGATTTTAAAAACAAACAACAAAATACATATAATATGAAACCTAATGCTAATAATAATAATGTTAATGAAAAATATTTACATGCTATACACAAAGGTGATTCTGATTCTGACAGGAAACTACCTTACTGTCCTCGCTGTCGTAATAACTCACATAGCTTGAGCAACTGCCAGAATACTGAAATTATGTGCTTCAAGTGTGGTTTTAAGGGTGTTAAGAAACCTGAGTGCCCTAGGTGTAATCCGAATTCAAAAAACTAGATTCTCAGAATTGTAGCGATTCATCTTCAACAGAAGGTCGTTTTAGTATTGAAGAATGGAATGAATGGTTGAAAACAGTACGAATGTTTTTCAATAGTTACAACATTACTACAATTCTGCAAGATAAGCCTTTAGATGATACACGACCGTACGTGAATATTACGGTAAATGACATAACAGTCTCAGGTCTACTTGACTCGGGTGCAGCTGTCTCCATTTTAGGTAATAATGCGCACCACACTTTAGTTAACCGAGGTCTCAAGGTTTGTACTGATGATAACGTGTCAATCGTTGCTGCAGGTGGACAGTCTTTTGATAGTCTAGGTTATATTAATTTACCTATACATTTTGAGGATAAATTTCACATTGTGAAAGCTTACGTAGTTCCTGAAGTTAAGTCTTCTCTGATTCTAGGAATTGACTTCTGGCGCGCTTTTCATTTGTGTCCTAAATATTTAGGCTCGCTACAACTGTCACGCGTCCCGATAATGGATTTAAATGCAAATAGCCAGCAAACTTTTATCAATTCCTATGATAATTTAGACGATTCGCAGAAAGCTATTGCGGATAATATAGTCGATCAATTTAAAGATATTTCTTTCGAGCATAAGGGATTAGGTCGAACGCATTTGATATCCCACCGCATTGAAACTGGTGATTCACCTCCTGTTCGACAAAGGTACTACCGACTTTCACCAGAGAAACAGAAAATACTTGTCGAACAGGTTGATGAAATGCTTAGTCTTGATGTGGTGGAACCGTGCGAAAGCGCATGGCAGTCTCCGGTTCTTATAGTTACGAAGAAAAATGGCCAGCCTCGTTTCTGTTTAGATAGCCGTAAACTCAACTCAGTTACGAAGCGAGACGCTTACAACTTGCCTTATATTTCTGAGATTTTGGATAACTTGCGCGACGCACATTTTCTTACTAGCCTTGATTTATCCAAAGCCTTTTGGCAGGTGCCAATTTCTGAGGAGGACCGTGACAAGACGGCATTTTACGTCCCAGGCCGCGGAACGTTCCGATTCAAGACCACACCCTTTGGACTTACAAATGCTCCCGCTACGCAACAACGTTTGGTTGATGCGTTGCTAAGTGACGTAGATCATCGAATTTTTGCCTATCTTGATGATATTGTCATTGTATCCAGCTCTTTTGATGATCACGTCTCTCTCCTGCTTCGCGTTTTAGACAGGCTGCGTAAGGCGAATCTCACCGTCAACCTAGAGAAGTGTGAGTTCTTCAGAAGTGAGCTCAAGTATCTGGGATATGTGGTCGATGCGAATGGACTGCGAACCGACCCAGGTAAGGTTGAAGCCATCCTCAACTACGCGACTCCTACTAGTCGCAAGGAGCTTAAGCGTTTTTTAGGCACAGCCACTTGGTATCGTAGGTTCGTTCCCAACTTTAGCACGATCGCAGGTCCGCTAAACAAGCTTACTTCAAATAAGAAAAATACTCCACCTTTCCAATGGACTGATGAAGCTGATGCTGCCTTTAAAAAGCTAAAAGAGTGTTTAGTTTCCGCTCCGGTACTTTCTTGTCCAAATTATAATCTGCCGTTCGAGGTACACACGGACGCCAGTAATTACGGAGTAGGTGCAATGCTTACTCAGACAGTTGATGGTAAGGAGCATCCCGTTGCGTACATGAGCCGATCTCTCACTACGGCTGAAAAGAACTACAGCATTACGGAACGGGAGACTCTTGCTGTTCTGGTAGCATTAGAACATTGGCGATGTTACGTCGAAAATGGTAGAACTTTCACGGTTTATACAGACCATAGCGCTCTGAAATGGTTCTTATCATTAAACAATCCCACTGGACGACTCGCACGTTGGGGTGTTCGTTTGTCGTCGTTTGATTTTGAAATCAAACACCGTCGTGGTGTAGACAACATCATTCCTGACGCATTGTCTAGAGCTGTTCCAGTTGCATCGATTGTTACTTCCAAGTCATTTGCGACTACTAGTGATGACTGGTATAAAAACATTTACAATAACTGCCTTAATAATCCGGTACACGTTCCAAATTTCCGAATACAGAATGATTCTCTTTTCCGCCTTAGTAAAAATAAGTGTCACCTGACAAATGAGTTCTCTTGGAAAGAAGTCGTTCCACAGGAACTTCGGAATGGCGTTATTGCGGAATACCATGATGAGCCGACTGCTGGTCACCTTGGCATCTTTAAGACGTACAGACGCATTGCACTTCGATACTACTGGCCAGGAATGTATCATGATGTGGCAAAATACGTAGGTTCATGCTCTGTATGTCTGCAGTACAAAAGCCAAAATCATGCTACTCTTGGTACTATGGGGAGGCCAAAACAATGTTCACGTCCTTACCAAATGATATCCATCGATTTAATGGGACCTCTCCCGGTCACACGAAAGCAGAATAGCTATATTCTAGTAGTGACATGCTGCTTTTCTAAATTTTGCCATATTTTCCCTATTAAAAAGGCAACTTCTGATATCATAATTAAAATTTTAGAGGAACAGGTTTTCTTAGTTCACGGCGTTCCACAGACCATACTTATGGACAATGGAAGTCAGTTTATTAGTGGGCAGACCAACGATTTCTTCCAAAAATACCGCATTCCTAACGTATTTTTCACGCCTAAATATACACCTCAGGTGAACTTAGTTGAGCGGTACAACAAAACTATAATTACTTGTATTTCTACCTTTGTCGAAGGCGATCACAGGACATGGGATCTTTTCATACCAAAGGTCCAGTTTGCGATCAATAATTCGGTAAACGAAGCCACTGGATTTACCCCATCCTTTCTTGTGTTCGGCAGGGAAGTAGTACTATGCGGCTCGCACTATGCTGATATAGACTTAGGTGATGAGGTTTTGTTTATGCCCCGCGAAGTTTATGCGGAAAACCTCGGTTGCTTAAGTAATGTTTTTGATCGGGTTCAGAAGTCACTATATCACGCTTACGTTAAGAACACATCTCAGTACAACTTGAGACGCAAGCCATTTGAATTTAATGTAGGTGATATCGTCTACAAGCGCGCTTACGTATTGAGCGACAAGGATAAGTTCTTCAGTAAAAAGCTTGCCCCAAAATACTTAAAATGCCGAGTTACTGAGAAACGCTCGCCACTTGTTTACGTTTTACAAGACATGTCGGGTAAGAACTTGGGCACTTGGCATATAAAAGATTTGAAGATTTATGGTAAATATTGTACCTAATTGAGTTCTGTTATGTTACCAAGTCCATTAAAATCATTTTTACATATCTTGCAAAGAGTTTTATGTCGAACATATAAAAAAGGCATAAGATTTTTGTTATGAAAGGTGCGTCTCATAATTCTATAATATTATTAGATGTTTTCTCTGAAAGGCAGTATGAAAGTGAGGATTGAATGTTATGAAAGGCAGTGTGATAGGTAATTGTAAGAAATTTTGTTCAGAGTAGTTAATGCGGATTTTATTTTTAAAATAAAATCCTTACGAGGGACGAGCGGGTAATGTAACGGAACGTTACTCATTTAATATTAATTTCTATTTAAATAAACATAATTACACACAATTTAAACCTACTTAAAAATTAAAACTAATAAAAATATGTACAATCTAATCCTAACTTATTTTCTAATAAATGTATATTAAATAGCTACGACCTAATCCTAGATCCTAAGTGCGGCACCTGTTTCTTAGCGCTTACTAGATCAACGCGTCCTGATTACGTCCGACCGGTTCACAAGATCTCCGCGGGGCATGTAATGGGGAGGTGGTGGTCGAGCTGGGCCACGACCGCCGGCACCGCTGACAGTCGTCACTAGACTTGTTTGTGAGCAGAACCGTATCACTTTGCCAGTTCCGAGCGCCCTAGCCGACTGTGCAAATTAAATGCGATACCATAGTTTGGTGCTCAAAATAATTCGAACTTATTTTAATTGTGTCCTAAACACGTTATAACAGTTATTTGTGTGTTCCCGATATAGGGAGCAACGTCAAATTTGGATTTAAGAAAAAAAAAAAAACTTCCTGCTTCCGGTAGAATTTCCTACCGGCGGAATTTTTACTACCACCACTTCTGCCATCTTCGGGGTACTCCTGCTGCGTCTCCGCCTGCCGCTACCGCTTTGGGGCCATCCACCACCCAGGGGCCCCCACAGACATCAGGAGAGTACTTTTCCCGCGGTAGTGCGTTGAAGCGTAGGAATTGGTTAAAGTGCCCAAACCCACGACCCTATAAATTTATGTGCCCTCCGTTGAACTTGCCGGTCTAACTTTTCTTCTAATTATATAATATTGTTGCGGTATACCTTGGTTTTTTTCTTTTATTCTTCCTACTAAATTAGGTAGGTAGAATTTACCATAGGGGCAAACGGCACAACAGATAGACAGACAGCGGAGCCTTAGTAATAGGGTCCGCTTTACCCTTTGGGTACCCTATAAATGCTGTGGAATAAATAGTATAGAATTTTGCGGTTCCGTGCTCCATAACCTTAGTAGGTATTGTATTTCTATTGGTCTGAGGCTATAATACCTTTTGTGTACTTAGTGCTTTAGTACGCAGTTGTGACTGTTGGCGCGATCATCCTCCGCCGGAGTTTATTAGCGCTGTAGGTCTAACTAAAATGCACACTAGACGAATAAAATGGAAAACCTGACAATGGGACAAAGCTGCTAAGCAGCCATTTGATGTAGGTGTCATTATCACCTGTAGGTATCAAGTAGGTAGGTTTAATGTGGAGCTCAATTAGGTTGATAAGTTTTTGATGTTTTTACACCTTCCCAGCGGAACGAAAAGTCAAGAACTGACGATATAATCCTTCTTTAAACCACAGAGTATTTTCCCCCTAATCTGTGAGTTAAACGCTATTGCACTATTTCCACAGAATAATTAATAAAGGTCAGGTAACAGGTCGATACTTTCTCTAATTGGCTACTTTAGTTCAATCTTAAACCAGACTATAAGCAGCCTAAACACAACACAAGTAAACTGGCATAGCCTCTAGCCTGTGGGTACACGTACAAGATACAAAAAGTCAATAATATTTGTACTATAATTTATATTTCACTGCATAAAATATATTAAAAATCATGTCATTACAGTTTTGCACACATTTATATTTATATATACATTTAACGTAGGTAAATTAATTTAAATGCTGACTAATATCCTTAAAACTATATTTTTTATTTTTCACAACAAAAAACAGAAATAAATTATATTTCATTTATCTAATGTACACACGGAAATAAGTTACTAATTTGTTTAAATAGAAACTATGTTAAAAATTACAATAAGGTACAACTAAACCTAGGAGGAAAAAATACAACAAAAAATTGTGCGATATTTGGGCATAAAACTTTTTTCGTCCATCTTACAAGTATGTTTAATATATTACACAAGATATTCCATTTCACAATACATCAGATATTTCAAAAAGTATGTACACTATGGGAGTACGCAACATCTAGTACTTTGTCACAATCAATCATTTCGGTAGCTTCTTCAGTAAACAAAGAAGCGTGAAATTCTTACATTTCGGTAAAGTATTTAAATTGGTACATCCCTTTGCATGTAGTTAACCTGATAAAACACAGGTTTCTGTACAACCAGCCCTGCCCGAGACAAAAAGGTCTAAGAAGGCCGCCTCTACAAGTTTAGCTAACTTAGGAATTCTCTATTTCATTCTCAAGATGAATTCAGGTTTATTTTCGAAATCCCCACTATTTCTTATCTCAGGGTTGAGCATGGAATCGTATTTTGTTATGCTACCCTTTTCTATCACTCAGGATCGTGGTTTCGTAGATATCACGCGCGGCAGAATCAGTGATGCAGCATTCTTTCTCGCTCTGGGAAGTGGCGATCCTGAGCGATAGAAAAGGATAAAGCATAGAGGAGTGCGATTCTGTGCTGATCGAGGAGGCTCAATCCAGCGCTGCTAATTAGCGGGTGATTACCCGAAAAGCGGGTAATTTGACCATAAATTTGGGATGCGGGTAACTTGGCGGACATTTTTTGTCTTGGGGGTAAAACCGGGTATTTTGTGTTGTAGACAATTTTAGTTCAAAAAACGTTGCCTGTTTGGTAGTTAAGTCAATGACATGACAATGTAGCCACCTTTCCCTAATGCGTAGGTCGAACGATTATTCAGTAATCTGAAAAATATCAAACCAGACAACCGAAACTCGCTAAACCCCACTAAACACCGACATTATTGGTGGCTGCATGAGAAGAAATTCGAAAAGCTGAAGACATCGTAGCATTCCAGCCTAATGCCGACATGCTATAAAATCAAAACTCTGGGAAATAAGCTAGATTGGGCTAAAAGATATACAATAATTTTCAAAAATTGGTTTCATTTTATGGCCCTAAAAAATACCCCATTTTCGGATAATTTGTGGCATTGATGGCGGGTTAAAGGGGGGTATTATTATGATTCGTTGCGGGTAATCTGAGATTAATGAGATTAACCCTAGCTCTGACTCAATCATAAAGCGGCCTTTTTAGACCGCAACGTTTGCGACACACCAAATACTTCTTTTTCGTAAATATCGTTTTTGAATTGTTCAATTTATACTTAACGAAATATCAGAAATTCCTTAAGATTCTCGAGCGCACCTTGACTCAAATTCAATTCATACAATGAGATTTTCACAAGACGAGGTACATACATACACATGTGATTGTAAAATTTTTAAATTTTGTGTGATGTCTTGAATTTTAATATATTTCCTTTCTTTTGTTTTTAATACTTAGATAATATTAATATAAATCCATATAATTATGTATATGTGTATAAAGGCAGTACAATCGTTATAAAGTTAATATACAGAGCCTGTTATTTTTTTTACCGGAATTTTGAATAATCTCAACATTTCATAATAATTTATTTAATAACATTTTAATATTATCTAAAACAGAAACTAGACATTATATATCAAGTTAAAAAATGTAATATGTCTCATTTGATTACAAAATTTTTACTGTAATGTATGGAAAATTCGAAACTAACTCAAACTAACTTGGTAAACATAACTATATACAGGTGGGACGAAAAAATGGAAACATACGAAGGATATGTAGGTACTTTCTCTTTTGAAGTTAGGGTTTGTTTAGGGTATAATCACTGGCAACATTTCAATTTTATTACCCTCTACTTTTTATTAGTTTTATTAAAACTTATTTGTAAAATAACAGACAAGTATTTTTCACTTTCTTATTTTGGCAATATTTTTTTTTAAATTTTGGCTATGGTGAGGCTAAAAGAAGATTTTAGCAGGAAGCTATTAAAAATAAACTAAAAGCTTTTGATATTTTTTTGTCGCAGCCATTGACACAAAGTTGGCTTCACACGTCATTTACCATTTAGCCTCAAAAACTGAGAAATACTGAACAAGTGAACATAAAAATCTAATATTTTTTATATGACCTCTTTAGAGGACAATCTCGGAACGGTTTACGAATTTCGGTACTTTCCAAAAAATGTAATGTCGCCTGTGCAATTTGGTTTTTATTAAAAAGTATAGACACCTTCATATAGTTATTATGGATCTTGAACTGGTTTAAATAAATTATTTGGTTTAAATCACATTTATCATAAAAAAACAAAACAATTAGTCTTAACTTAATAGACTTTAATTAAACCACCAGCTGGGTTAGCACAGACGGTAGACAAAATTGTCTTTCCCCGTTTTACGTCACTTTCTTCATACTTGCTTGGAGTAAAACAGGGGAAAGACAGTTTTGCCTACTGGCTGTGCTAACCCTACAGGAACCTTCCCCAAAGTATTAATTTGGGGAGGGTTTCCTGGTGGGAGTTACTCAGTAACTTGCCAAATCAAATTGTATAAGAGGTAAGTTATGCAAACATTATGGGCAGCCGTGAGACTTAACATCAGGCGAACGACTAGCTCGTCAGGTCATTCATCACCATAAAAAAACGAACAAAATCCCATGCCTACCCTTGAGGTCTCATTACTTTGCTCCACCCTATTTAGTATAATCTATGACAGTACATAATCCGGAACCATAGATAATTTGTACCCATCTGCACTAAAGTTTGACAAGTCTTAAGTATGCACTTATCTCACCAGGACATACCCAAATGCGTAGGTACATCATAGACAGGTAAGTGGAAACTTAGGAGTGGTCTAACTTTACTGCAGACAGACATTGAAGTTATATATTCCATCGGTTAGTGCAATTAATTAGAGAAATAAAATATAATTTAGCTATTTCACAGCACAATTAATGACAGCTATAACTTCGGCAGACATGCCTGCTCATACACACACAACACTTTATGAATCAGCTCGTACTGTTCCGAGTTCTGTACCATTCCTCCCCGATTTAGCCTCATATTACACACGATGCCGAGTACGTCCACCTTTTGTTCATTGCTAAGCTGCTTTATACCGTTCAAAATAGCTATTAAACAGCCAGTACGGCCCACACCAGCCGAACAATGGACTACAGTAGCCGGTGACAGCGCTTCCACACTTAAATCTAACGGAGTTGACACATTAATCGTAACTTCACAAGGTACAGGCGTCTCTAATGGAGGAAAAAGGAATTTTGAATCCGGCTTAGGGCTGTCATTACACTTACATATATCATCATTCTCGTCTATCGAACTATCAAAGTTGTACACAGAGTTTTTTAAAACATCTAAACTTAGGTTAAGTAATGCGTTAACATCTTTTGGGCATTTGTGATCGGCCCAGTTGTGGAACCAGTAGTGGTAGACCGTTGCAGGCTCCGTGGAAACACTATCAACCTTAGAGTTGTCACTTGTAGCGTCCGAGTCGCTTTGAACGGCATCACTTTGCAGCACATCACTATCACTTTTAAATTCACTAAAAACTTCGTTTTTGGTATCACTTTCACTTCTTTTCACGTATCTCACGTCTAATTTCCTAATTGTATACCCCGCTTTTCGGATCATACCCTCGTTTTTGACTACGAAACTGTTAACGCCATCTTCCGGACAGTTGACCTCCAATTCTTCATTTAACTCAAGCGGAAAGTACTTTTCACATTTCTGCCGGTTGTTCTCTATGAAGTTTGTGAGCATGACGACTTTTTGGACCCCCGGGGGTCTGGCGGGCCCCTCGCAGGGGTCCGGGGGCCGCCGGCGGCGGTGGTCGGTGCTGTTCTGGTGGACCATCAGCCAGAAATCGTAGATGGTGTTCTGGAGCGGACCCTGAGTGGCGATGTAGCTGTTCTTGGTATATTCGTGGCCCTGGAAGTGAGAAACGATTCATTAGAGACATTTTTCATATGTTATGCTGAAGTATTTAAAACAAAGAAAAATATTTGTAAATATACAGTGATATAAACAAACTTTGTCGCTCTGAAGGTAGTTGTATCATACAGTAGCATTTTTTCAAAATCAAGAACCTCTTACATTTATTTTATTTGTTAGGTAATATGGAAAAATTTCAGTCTACCTATTTACAGTTCAAGAGATACAGAGGTACATAGGTCGGACAGACGGACACCGGAGGCTTAGTACCTAATAGGGTCTCGTTTTTACTCTTCAGCATGGAACCCTAAAGAACACCTAAAAGTTTCCTGCGTGATTTATTGGAACGCATAACTTCAGAGCAGCAGAATTCATTGTACTGTTTCAACACAACCGCTGGTTCGCTGTTTGTGTTTGTTGTGTTTTTTTACATGTATAATTGGTAGGTATGCCATTCATTTTACAATAAACATAATTTGCATTTGAATTTTTGAATTTGAACGCACTCCTATTATTATAGTTTTACGCCCAACGATCACATACATAGAACCCGGACCCTAACTAGGATCCCCTGTATCTAGGGAGCTAGGGTTTTTTGTTATCCTCTGCACAAATACTGGTCCTGTCGCGGGAATCGAACCCGCCGCCTCCGGGTTATGAGCCGACCTGCTCAACTCACACCACAGAGGCTGTCAAATAGACCCAGAATTAATTAATCTTATTATTTCTTTAATCAGGAATCCTGATTCCTATTATAACCGCCACCTAGAGCGGCTGCTCGCCTCCTGCATCCATCGGCTCCCCGCGTCTTTCACCAGGTCGTCGGCCTACCGAGTGGTCGGCCTACCCGTATATCCCGCTCATTTTGTAGCGCCAGCCAGGTTTAAAACAGTTTTTGTCATATTTCTGATCTGCGCTCAACTTATAACCCACTCGTTTTGCAACGCCATCTAGTTTCAGGCATATTTTTGATCTGCGCTGTTTTCTTGGTGTATTGGCATTCTTCTACTCCTTGTTCCATGGTTTTATGCATAATCCTTGCATCCAATCAAATCAATGTACCTACTGCACAAGTTGTTTACGTTTTCAACTATTAGAAGATGTTTACACAAACCCGGACACGTTTTTTATGTGTAGGACGACAATGACGTCATTTTACACGACAACATTAATTTAATTAGCATGATTTAGAATTAGTAGTGTCAAAAATAACGTTAATGACTCAAGTTATTTTTACATACCGCTAATAAATTTCGGCGAGAATATATGTATAATTCAATCGTGTAGGTACCTAATAATAATAATCCAGCGGAGGTCTGTTTTCCGAATTTTCAAAACGACACGACATATTCAATTTTTTAATCTATAAAAATGTGTCCCATATTATTTAATTGCATTTGTTGAATTGCTTTTGAGAAAAACGATTAGTAAATATTGTTTTTGGTTCTACATTTTTAATTTTTAGTGCAAAGGGAAAATCCGTTTTTAGTTAAAATAATTGCAATATTTTGACTGTACTTAAAGAACGTTATTAATTTTTAAATCAAAATTAAATAATTTATTGAATATATGCTAATTTTATAACGTGTACAAACAGGCCTGCCTTCCTGTAAAGCAGCGCTTGCGCACATTAAAATATAGCCGAAGGTGGCACCACGCTACGCCTGGTTGGAAAACTGAAACTCTCATGGGAAGTTGCCGGAACACTAGGTCAAGCGCTTGGCCGCAATTCTCAACTCTAGACAATGTCACCACCATGATATAATTACATCACAATGTTCTCCTTCACCAAATCAACTCAACCAGCTAGTGAAATTACTGGGCAAATGAGACTTTATGAACGGATCTCACAGTCTAGAAAACTTTTCTAGATTGTGTGATGTCTCTGGATGACGTGGGCAGTGCGCGGTATCACGCAGAACTTTAACTTAGAGTTCTGAGTGGAACTAAACCTGTTATGGGCGGCCGTGGCGCTTAACATCAGGCGAACGACTAGCTCGTTACGTCAATCCTTTACGTAAAAAAAACTATTTATCAATTTGCTTTTGTCGGGTGCTCAGTGCTTACCTTAATGAAGTTGGCGTTGATATATCCCTCAGCGTTCCCAGCGTCCGATCTCAGTATGAACCTCGAGTGCTCGTTCGGCAATATGGACTTATATCTATTCTTGGGATTGGAACCGGACACTATCGGCTTCTCCTGAAAATTCGTGGGCATATCCCAAAACTCCTGATGCAGATTCCTTAGCAGCATCTTCTGGTATTCACTGCATGGCTGAGATATTTCCGGGATGGCCATTTGGGGGTTGTCATTGGACATGTCTTCGACGCGACCCGTGCAGCAATGCTGGCCTTCAGCCGCGATAGGACACTTCACCTTCGAGTATCCGTTCTGGAACACATCGTTCAGGTCCCGGAGCTGTTGTCTACATAGGACAGATGAAGCGTTTTGCAAATGCTGCATGTTGGCTAAGTACAGTCTGAAGTCCTCGGAAGTGCTTTGGGGACTCAAAGGCTTCGTCGTGATGTTCTTAACGAAATTTTGCTGGAAATTAGGATCATCTTGTCGCCCGAACGCGTAAATGATCTCGTTCTCCTGATCACCACCAACGTACGTCAAATTCTGCGGGTAATTCGGCTCTGTGTACGAATTAGACCAGAGGTTGTCGTGGGATCCAAACCCTAAACCCTTCTCAGTTGAGCGCAACCGCGTTCTGTTTTTATAAGATTTTGGCAATAAATTCTCTGTGCTTAATGACTTTCTATGGTTGTCTCTATGCGGCAGTTCCGTTAGGTTATTGTCTATGACTTCTATTTGATCGTCGATCTCTATATCTCTTGGTTCTTGAGGTATGTTTAAGGTTAAGGAAGTATTTGAGCTCCGTCGCTCGAGGATTCCCTTGCGAGGTTCGCTCGCCGCCATGTTAGCGTTGTCTATGCTATGGTTACTGTTGTACCTACTAAGGTTACACGTCGATCCATTCAGATTATAATTAGATATGCTTAAGCCACGATTCACTGACAGCTGGGGGTTGGAATTGTTTATATTTAAAGTCAGCGACGTGTTAGAGCTCCGCCTCTCGAGTAAACCTTTCTTTTGTGCAGCTTTGGCTTCTTTGTTCAAGGAGCTGTTGCTGGAATGCCGACTCAAACTCGTAGAGTGGATATTCAAAGTCAGGCTATTGTTAGAACCGCGACGCTGCAGCAAACAGTTTTTAGAACTGTCCCCAGAAAGATTCGAGTTCGAAGAGCAGATGACTCTGGTCGTGGGAGTCAAGTGTTCTGTCACCAAAGACGCGTTAGAGTCCCTTCTATCCAAGGACAGCTTCTTCCTGTCATTGAGACTAAAGTTCGATATGCTAGTGCGTACTGTTGCTAGGTTATGACAAGACGCACCGGAACTGTTCAGAGAACAGTTTGAGCTTTGCAGACTGTGCGTGCTTAAGAGAAGGCTTTGGTTCGAATTCCTTCTGTGCAACTTCTTAACTACCTTCTCATCCTCTGCGCTTGGCTCGAAATCATCTGAAGGAACGCCTTCGGGTAAAGTCTTTAAATTGGTGCTGGATACGCTTAAGTTTTGTTTGTAGTTAAGTAAGTTAGATCCCAACGACTGTCCCGTGTCTAAGTAGGATCTATTGTCAGCTCCTGAAACGTTGATCTCAGGGTTGGTTTCGAAGTCCATGTTTTCGTCAAATGATCCCATCGTTCGAGATCCCATCCGCGACGTACCTGGCTGGTACAGCATGAGGTTCGCGTGATGCTCCCTTAAGTAAATCCCACTGTCTTGTCCTTTCATGAACAGTCTACGTTGCTCTGCGTTTGACTGTAACGAGTTGAATCCTGATTTGGTTCCCGCAAAATCATGCTTTACGTTTTTCTGCGCAAGAATTCTTTTCAACTGTCGTTTGGGAGTGTTCGGGACTGAAACGGAATTCTGAGGAACATCCAGTGTTTTCTGCTGAGGTAGAGATAGATTGACGGTTTCGGAAGAATCGAGGGATGTCGCTTTGATTTTTAGAGTCGGTGTTTTTACTTTCTTTTCGAATAGTTTGTCGAATTCTAACAGTTCTTTCTCGAGTTCGCTGTCTCGTTTCGTCAAATCGATTGTTAGGTTCCTCAAGTTTTTGGTTTTGGGTCTTATTTGCGTTTCCGCAGCGCACGTTGCGCCTTCTTCTGTAGTGACCGTGATCTCGAATTCTTTGGGAGAAAATCTCGGCATGTCAATAAAAGACTGCGTGTCGGAGCTCTGCCGTAGACACTTCTTTTGCAAGAGATCTGGCGATTTCGGTTCGTCCTCTTCTTCTGAAGACTTCTTGCTCTTTTCATCCTCGAATTTGAAGCAGGGCCGCTCGTTCGTCGGCGTCTTTTGATACCGTTCCATGCTGTCACAAGATGTGCTTTCGTTTTTGTACGCTTCGTTCATTTGATCTTTCAACTGTTTCGCTATTGGTAACCCTAGGTTTTGTTCGATTATTTTCGCGTTGTCAGAGTCTAAGGAGATAGACTTCAATCGTTGTCGTCTGGCCTGTGCTGTGTTAGCGGAACTCGGCATCAGTTCGTTTGCTTTGTCCTCCGTGCTCGATTGTATTTCTAATGAGTCTATTTTGGCGCAGCAATCTACGACGTCCTCGTCTTGTATGTTTTTATTGTCGTCACATTTCGTTACGTTAAGCTCGACGGTTTTGTAGTTCGTATCGCAGCTATTGTGGCGTCTGTACTTTCGGACATCTTTATCCGCGGGAGGTGTGTACCGTTCTTTTTCGATGGAGTTTCGTCCACCGTATTTTCTGGGACGAGGCGAGACTTTAGGGCTTTCTTCTAGACACGCGTGCGCTTGTTCAAACGTAAAGTAGTTCTCTTTGTTGTAACTGTGGACTTTAGGACTAGGTCGAGCGCTTAGCAGTCTCGGGGAACTAGGTTTCTCTATGCCGTTTCTGTTCAAGTGGTCACCTAACGCTCTCGGCGATTGGGGCACCTCCGCCGAGTGCGGGGTTTCCGGGAAAAACTTCGGGGATCGGACGCTGTCGTAGTAAACCGATTTCGGGGACGGCTCGCTGAAAAACATCGGCGAGACCGTCTCGGGAGGTGTGAAGAAACGCGGCGAGCTTAAAGTGTCTAAAAGTTTAGGAGAGAAGTCAAATTTTGAAGCGTTGGATTTCTCCTTGGCCGAACTGCATTCTAGCACTCTCGGCGAGTTCTGCATCTCCAGCCTTTCCTGCTGATTCTCGAGATGAGCTTCGTTGACGCTGCACATGTTGAGTCTCGTGCTCACCGATCGAAACCGTCTGAGATTACCAGGCGACACGTCCTGGCTGTTGTCGCCTGTTTCCTTCGGCGACATCATGGTTCCGTCTTTACTATCGCTGAGCTTCTGCACCAAGTCACTATCGAACCCGAAAACGTCCGATTTCGCGCCCAAAAACGGTGACTTCTCGTCCTTCTCCAACGACGGAGAACGAGTCGCGCTGTATTTCTTCGCGCGCGTTTCCTGGCTGAGATCCGCGCCTAATTCCGCGCTCAACTGCGCCAGAGGTCTCGGAATAGTGGTGTACTTGTACTCGTGAGGCCTTTTATGTATCCACTGTTCCGGCAGAGGAAGTTTAGGTCCCCTGAATTCCGTTTGGGGTATCTGAGAGGGGGTTTGTCGGTTTTCGATGTTTTGTACGATGAGGATTTGCGGGGGGTTGGGGGGTTCATCCGCCGGCTTCCCTGTGAGTGCGGCGAGGGTGAGCCGCGGGGGGAGGGGGAACGGCGCCAGGGGGCGCGAGGTGGGGAGGCGGGGGGGCAAGTGGTGGGGCCGCGGGCCGCGGGGCGGCGGGCCCTGGACTATGTGCACCTGGAATACAATAGTACACGATTTAGTAATAAGAAATTAAGAAGAGGTGATAATGGACCCATTCTTTTTGATTACTTTACTTTAGCAGTTTAATTCCCATCTGCACTAAAGTCTACAACTTAGTTTAGTTTGTAACACTATCCCCCTCCCCCGGGGTCTCGTACATTTGTTAAATATGTGTCAATTTGGCAGACCAAATACTGAACACTCATTTGACTAATTGGTTGCCGTTTGCCGGCAGGCGGCGACCACGGCGAGGAGGGCGGGCATGTGTGAGTGAACTGACCACAGTGTCGTGGTGTGCCCGCTTCCGGTTCCGGCAGGCGGCGACCACGGCGAGGAGGGCGGCGGCGGCGAGCGCGCCGCACCACCAGCCGGCGCCGCTGCCCCACATGCCGCCGCACTCACATCTGGAACCAACCACACCAGGGGTCAAGTCCTCAGCTACTGCCATACGACTGGAACTGTAAAAGCTTGGGTTTAAAAAGGTTTAATAATTTTCTCGGTGTAAGTTTTAGCTAGGGACAGTTGCTTACACATACAAAATAAATCCTCATATGCCAACATGTTCCACCTTCGACTGCATCGTCGCTTGATATCAGGTTGCAGGAGTTGCAGTCGAACGTTGGCCTTACCATTACCTATAAAAACGAGCAAAAAAAGCACGTTTATTGTATGGGAGCCCCCTTAAATATTTTATTTTATTCTGTTTTGAGTATTTGTTGTTAAAGCAGCAACAGAAATACATCATCTGTGAAAATTTCAACTGTCTGACTATCACGGTTCATAAGATGCAGCCTGGTGACAGACGGACAGACAGACAGGCAGATGGACGGACAGCGCAGCCTTAGTAATAGGGTCCATTTTACCTTTTGGGTACGGAACCCTAAAAATCTAGGGTAAATATTATAGCAACTGAATATTTTTTAGTGTATCCAGAATTATGCTCCCTAGTTTCAAAATAAACAAAAGGACACCGCACCGGGCGGTCAATGACCCCGCCGCGGTAGGTTACCTAAAGTGGCACGAGCGTGCGAGTGAGGATGTTTTTTTTTAATACAAAAAATAATTTCGGGTATAATTTTTTTGTTGATTCGTTGTTTGTCCGTCTTGCAAACATAGGCTAAAGAAGACGTGTCAATGTCAATATGCATCATACCCAAGGGGGTAAGTGGGTAGTGGATTGGTAAGGACCAATAAACACTGCATAACGGTGGAAATTCATCCACCTAATTAGTAAGCTCAAAGTCACGCAACGAGCTATGGACAGAGCTATGCTCGGTGTTTGCCTGCGAGATAAGCTCCGGAACGGAGCTCTTAGAATTAGCAAGTTGAAATGGCAATGGGCAGGCCACATCGCTCGTAGAACTGACAACCTATGGGGAAGAAAGGTTCTCGAGTGGCGACCACGAACCGGAAGACGCAGCGTAGGTCGGCCCCCCACTCGGTGGACCGACGACCTGGTGAAAGCCGCGGGGAGCCGATGGATGCAGGAGGCGAGCAAGGCTCAAGGTGACGCGCTCTGGGGGAAGCCTATGTTCAGCAGTGGACGTCTTCAGGCTGTTGATGATGAACGGTGGAATAGCTACTCAGTGTTTTGTCTTGTTTTATCTTTTTCCCCACTTGACCCACTTCAAACTCAACAGAGAAAGACAAAACACTAAGGGCCTTACTTATAAACGTTGCTTAGATTGAATCAGTGTTTAAAATGTTCCGTGACATTTCAAATCAGCCAAAAGTTGACAGGTTTTAAGCAATGACTAACTTTAAGCAGCGTTTATAAGTAAGGGGGTTAATGTGTAATCATTCAGCTAGCCAGATGTTTCCATTTTTCAAAGTGACGACTTTGCTGCATATTTTTACATTCTGGTGCAATATAACAAAGTCCAAGCATAAGTAATATGTAATGACGACACTATGACTCGAACCACCGATGTCTCAAGCCGCTGTGTCAGAGTGTGAAGTCACATTCAGCATCAGCCGGAAGGCATCTGGTGCTGGACAAAGACCTATCCATTTGAACTATAAACACTTATGATGTCTTGCTTGTGGTTTGACGAGACGAAGCAATGATGCTACGCAGTAAACAAGTAGATAGCGCAAATGTTGGCGAAAACTGGTAGACATAAAATTCTACTGTACGCACCAAATAATAGAAGGGGTCGAACATTTTTGTACTTATGCGTAAGCTGTATTCATTCGCAGCACCGCACATTTAAATTTTTATAATATCTGCGCGGAATATTTGAAACAAAAACAAAACGGCTTCTTTTGGATATGCCACAATGGTTCTATCGTCTTTATGATTTATAACAATAATTACCTGCTTAGCGCTTTGACTATTCAGCTGCTGTTTTTAAGGCTTAGCGTAATCCGTAATCAACCAATTAATTTTATTGCAAAGGAAAATTTATAATCACGAAACCTGCATCCATTCATCCTTAAAGCCAGTACATGCTTTTTAAGCTACTGTGACAAGAACCCACTAAATCTAATTTTGCATGGGGGGTGATAAGTCCTGCACTGACGGCCCGCTTGGGGTGTTTTGTGCATTTCCCCCTGCCAGCATCTACCCGAGCCATCCCAGCTCCATAAAACAGCGGAGTGTGGCTCTAGGTTGCTGGCACAGCTGCTCCAGTGGCACTGATGTTGGGTGTTGGAGTGACGATGATGAGGCATTCGAGATTTCTTGGGCAGGATGTGAGCGTCTTCTCGTGTTAACATTCCTGATGTGTGTCTGGCTTTCTCTGTGGCTGTGCAGTATCTTAGCACGTGTTCCACAGTCTCATTTTCTCTCAAGAACCCTCATTTCATTCTTTAGTAACTCTATATGCTATGAGCACTACAGAGCTACCCAACGAATTACTGCTGCAAAACGACTGCTTGTGTGGGTGTCTCGCCAAAATGGCTGCACTGATTCAGATGATATTTTGTACACATACTACTAAAAATACCGACAACAATAGAATATATTTTATCCCGGAAAAAAATCCCTCGGAATAACAGGTTTGCCGTGAAACAATTCTACCCATAGAGCGTTATACTGGGTGGCGCAAAAGTAAAGACCCTATTTGGTTCAGCTATAACATTTTTTCTAAATTAGAAAACTAGATTTAGGTTTTTTTAAATGTATATTTGTGCCATTAAATTTCGTACCATTAGGATTTAAAGATGATGTCTTTTAAATGGTGACCTCCAGAGTTGATACACATTTGAGCCCTATTTATGACATTTTGCATAACTTGCCGTAACACTTCCTGCGATATGTTCGTTATTTCTTGACGAATGTTTTCTTTTAGAGCTGCGAGAGTCTGTGGCTTGTTCACATACACCCGAGATTTCAAAAAACCCCAAAGAAAGAAGTCTGGACTGGTCAGATCGGGTGATCTTGCAGGCCAAGGCAAATCGCCAAAACGAGAGATAACTCGGCTTGGAAAAGCGTCCCTCACTAAGTCCATAGTGTCGCGCGCTGTGTGTGCCGTAGCGCCGTCTTGTTGAAACCAGATGTGCTCCAGCCCCAATTCGTCCAAACTGGGTATCAAAAACTCACGTAACATGGTTCTGTAGCGTTCTCCAGTGACAGTTATCGCATTGCCTCCAGCGTCTTCGAAAAAATAGGGTCCGATCACTCTGTCAACACAGATGCCACACCATACAGTAACTTTTAGTGGGTGTAGAGGTGTTTCATGAATAATGCGCGGATTATCAGTGCCCCAGAACCGAGTATTCTGCTTATTGACATGCCCTGAGAGATGGAAATGCGCTTCGTCACTCATAACCAATTTTGAAGGAAAATCATCTTGCAAAATGTCATAAATAGGGCTCAAATGTGTATCAACTCTGGAGGTCACCATTTAAAAGACATCATCTTTAAATCCTAATGGTACGAAATTTAATGGCACAAATATACATTTAAAAAAACCTAAATCTAGTTTTCTAATTTAGAAAAAATGTTATAGCTGAACCAAATAGGGTCTTTACTTTTGCGCCACCCAGTATATGTCTACAATCATCATCATCAACAGCCTGACGACGTCCACTGCTGAACATAGGCCTGTCCTAGAGAGCGCCACCTTGAGCGGCTTCTCGCCTCCTGCATCCATCGGCTCCCCACGGCTTTCACCAGATGGTCGGTCCACCTGGTGGGGGGCCGACCAGGGGCCGGCCTACGCTGCGTCTTCCGGTTCGTGGTATATTTCTATGCTCCTACCTGTTTAATAAAACAGTGTCCCATTCATTAACAGTTTATTTTGATTGACATAATGGCCTCTTCATAAAATTAATATCATTCACTCACTTGGCACACTATCAGAGACTTTCAAAAAAGATCATTCAATGTTAATAAAGTCTATTTCGGTTTAACATCATAATTAATGTTGTTTATGTTGACCAAAATAAAATGTTTAACGTTTCAAGTTTTTTGTGTGGGAAATTGAACTCTTTGATGTTTGGAACTGTTTTATTTACTGTTACTGTATTACGAATGTGGAAATTGTCTTTATTTGAAATATTTCTCCCTTGAAGTCATGTATATATGAAGAAAACTTATTTTTACTTTTTTTTTAATTTCGAATAAAATTGTTTCTAATAAGGACTAAGCATCTTCAGCCGCGTTAATATCATACTGAAAGGAGTTTCGTAGCTGAGTGAGTATCCTAGTGTTATTATAATATTAGGTTGGGAAAAAAGTTTCTTCGCATTTTTTAAGAAAATTCAAAACATTTATTAATATAGTTTATTTACATTTAACTAAAGTATGTACGTACCATTTTGTTCGACAACTTCTTGCCATCTTGTAGGTAGGGACATGATCCCATTGCTATAGAAATTTTGGGGCTTCTGATCAAAAAACCGCGACAAGTAGTTTTGGCAGTCCTCTCGTGATGTTAACCTGACACTGCCTAAAGAATTCTGAAGAGACCGAAACAGGTGGAAATCTGAAGGTGCAAGGTCAGGACTATACGGCGGATGCATTATCACCTCCCAGCCAAACTCTCTTAATTTTTGCTGAGTGGCTAAAGATGTGTGAGGTCTAGCGTTATCATGATGAAAAACCACTCCCCTTCTGTTGATTAATTCCGGTCGCTTTCTCTCAACTTCTTGCTTTAATCTCATCAGTTGTTTGCAGTAGAGTTCAGAATCGATGGTCCTGCCTGGGCCCCGTTTTATAAAGCTACAAGTACAAGCTAACAATTATAGCAGCTACAAGAACAAGTAACTACAACTTACTAGTTACGGCGTTTTATAAACAACAATTATCGATTACAAGTGTAAATTACAAGTATAATGCACATCACTATGAACGTCACTGAGGCCTCACGGCGGGGACCACAGACCAAGTAAGGGATAAGGTGTAGATTATGATATTACAAGTTGCACATCACTATGAATGAACGTCACGGTCAATAGCTTTTTTTTAGTTTGGCTCCCATTCATTAGTGAATATAGCCGGTGTGAAGTTTACATTAAATCTCTACATAATATATAAATGAAAAACATTATCTAATTGTTTGTTGTGACATTGGATGACTTTTTTAGAAGAACGTATATTACCGGGATAGATGCGGTTTATTTCGGAAATTCAAGAAATCCCGCGGAAAATTATGTAAGTTTTGGGTGAAACCGCGGGGCGTCTCTATTTTTAAGTAAAGCTATTTAAATAAATAAAGTTGGGCCAAAGTCACTATTCTCATAATAGGTTTTGTGATATACAGCTACGCTCAGTTTTCATGGGCTTCGCTCAAGCTGAGTTTCTCATTATTTAAACATAATTAGTTCATATTTACTTAATTTAACTAATGAACATTAATTAATACGAGACACGACCAATACAATACACTTTCAATATATTTATCTAAACTTGTACTTCATTTTACCTAGCTCCTTAGTCAGGTAAAGAACTTTACAACTTGTAGTTCCGTACACTTGTAATGACCAAAACAATTGTTCGATTTTACATTTTAAAAATGAAAAAACGCTATGGGTTGTCTATGGTCTAAGAACAAGTGCTTGTAATTCATAGAGTAAAGCAATATATCGGGGATGTAGCTTGTACACTTGTTGTCTTGTAGCTTTATAAAACGCATTATTTCACTTTTTTTTGGCTGTGTTGCTAGTTTTTCGCTACAAGTACAAGTTTTGTTGCTTTATAAAACGGGGCCCTGGTGGTAACAGCTCATAATGAATAATGTCATAATGAATAATGCCCTTCCAATCCCACCACACACACAGCATCACCTTGTTGCGAGTTAACCCGGGTTTCGCCACAGTCTGTGAAGCCTGACCGGCCTTTGACCACGACCTTTTTCGCACGTTCTTGTCGTATGTGACCCACTTTTTATCCCCAGTTATCAGCTTCTTCAAAAATGGTTCGGTTTCATTCATCATCATCATTAACAGCCTGAAGACGTCCACTGCTGAACATAGGCCTCCCCCAGAGCACGCCACCTTGAGCGGCTGCTCGCCTCCTGCATCCATCGGCTCCCCGCGGCTTTCACCAGGTCGTCGGTCCACCGAGAGGGGGGCCGGCCCACGCTGCGTCTTCCGGTTCGTGGTCGCCACTCGAGAACCTTTCTTCCCCATCGGTTGTCAGTTCTACGAGCGATGTGGCCCGCCCATTGCCACTTCAACTTACTAACTCTAAGAGCTATATCGGTCACTTTAGTTCTCCTGCGGATCTCCTCGTTCCGGAGCTTATCTCGCAGGGAAACACCGAGCATAGCTCGCTCCATAGCTCGCTGCGCGACTTTGAGCTTACTAATGAGGCCAACAGTAAGAGACCATGTCTCAGTTCCATAAGTCATCACTGGCAACACACACTGATTGAAAACTTTCGTTTTCAGTCTCTGCGGTATTTTGGACGAAAAGATAGGACGAAGCTTCCCGAACGCTGCCCAGCCGAGTTGGATTCTTCGCGCCACCTCTTTGTCGAAGTTGGACCTACCTAATTGGACAATCTGTCCTAGGTAGACATACTTGTCAACAACTTCGGTTTCATTACGTCGTAATAAATAATCACAGATGAGTACACGGTTCATTAGGTTTCTTTCAGTGAGCTCCTGAGGTACCCAAATATCGAGGTTTTTTGTGTACCCAGTTTTTTTCAAAGGCGCCAAAACTGTTTTGTGGTCAATTCCCAGTTCTTCAGCTACGTCGTAACAACTGATATGCCGATCTTGCTCCACTTTTTAAAAAATGGCATCCATTTTGTCCGTAATAGGGCGATTAGAGCGAGGTGCATCTTTGACATCAAAATTTCCAGATTGAAAACGCTTAAACGAAATTTGTGCTACTCTCACAGACACTGCACTAGGTCCATAAACATCGCAAATTTTTTTCGCGGGTTGCGTTGCATTTGTATCTTTTTTGTAGTAAAATTTTAAAATGTATCGAGTTTCTTCATTAGAATCACTCATCTTCACAGTACGAAAAACAAATAAAAATCACACATTTTCCTAATTTGAATATGGAATTATCTTCTATAAAATTTAAACTTTTAATGATACCAAAACCAGCCAGATACAAATAGTATAGCCAAAGAGATTTTATTACAAGTTCATACTTACTATAATGCAAAAAGACTTTTTCCCCAACCTAATATTAATTTATTGTAAATAAGTATTAATTATTATCCTTTAAAAAATATTATCTAAAATATCTATAGATAGATGTAAAAGTGTATATTAAACTAAATACAATAAGTTATTTGACTTTGGACATAAAGTCAATACAATTTTAGTTTTAGTTGGTTGCTATCCCATTATCTAATCCCCTAGCTCCTCGGATATGTGGTGCCTCAACCCCCAGCTCTAATTATTAACTCACTACTTACTCACTACACAACCAAAACCCTGGGGAGCCGATGGATGCAGGAGGCAAGCAGCCACTTAAAGTGGGGCTCTATGGCTTATGTTCAGCAGTGGACATCTTCTGGCTGATGATGATGATGCTACACCTACATCAATGTCAAACTGAACAAAAAATATGTATCCTTGTTTGTTTATACTCAAGTTCATTGGCATTAGAGAAAAGATGTAATAATTACATTTTCCCCTCTAGTACTGGTAATGTCATCAAGTAATTATAACTGCAGTTCAGCTGGTAACTGAATAATCTGACGCTATCACTATATGTAGTAAATAAATAATATAATAACAAATATTTTTGGACCAGCACAATCTAGCCCCAAACTATGAATATAATATAATAAATAAATAAATAATAAATATAACACCCAGACACAGAACAAACACCTATGTTCATCACACAAATGTTTGTCCTGAGTGGGAATCGAAACCACAACCTACAGATCAGAAGGCAGGCCTACTACCAACTGAGCTACAATAAAATATAGTTCAATTTTATTATATACAGTACAGTCATCTTAATGAATCTTTGTCACTTTTAAGTTATTGCCTTGTGCATGTACATTAATGGCTGTCTACACTAAAGTTTGACAGCTCCTAAGTTTGCACCTATCTCTCTAGCCCCCGGTTTCTTGTATGTTCATCAAACTTGTGTCAAGTCAACACAACAAAAATACTGTATGCTCATTGGTTGGAAGACAGCCAACGATCAACAGGCAACCAATGAACATTCAGTATTTGTAGCGGGTTCCATTTGAACTAAATTATCGTTTTTTTCGTTCACATTGACTGGAACGATCATATGTGATATGGCCTTGTCTGGGTAAAAAGTGGCATAATTTCGTAGCGTTCTTGGCGTTTTTAGCAGCTACTGGAACCCACACTAAGTGTGCCAAGTTGACACAAATTCAACAAACATGCAAGTACCCGGGGAAAAGCATTGCTTAGCTTAGTTGTATTAAGACTTTAGTGCAGACGGGTGTTAAGCCCCGTTAAGTCTAGTTTCAATAAATAATCCTTGGATAGCCCACCAAGGCAGCTATATTTCAATTTATCAACACATTCCATCTAAAGATAGTTTACTAAAACCCAGTGTTACGTGGTAGTCCCATAACATTTGTGATTAAAAATTTTCCTTTACACTACACAATAGCCAGTGTAAAAATAGGATGATGTATTTTAAAAATAGAAGTTGACAAACACAAAAGTAGATTCAGTTTTATGTGTAAACTGATGTTAAAACCTATCACAGATGTTTGTATATAAAACTTTAATATTAAGGTAGGTCAGCAATACGGTACACACCCAAACAATTTTAGGATATGAATCTGTTTCATACAAAAGGTAAACTGTGAAATGATATTGTAGCACAAGTATGTTATGTGCCCAGAATTACTAAATAATGATTAGATACAGACAGCCCTAAGGTCCTTGTGTACAATTATATAGGAATGTTTGTGTGTATGTTTAGAAACATAATATGGACTGCGATTACACTACTTGACCGATAAATGTACAATCACGAAGATAGCGCAGCGATAAGTAAGCGAATACACGAGAATCTATTTATGGGTGCTGACATAAACCGTGCACGTATGATGCCGCGCGGTCGTATCAAGCGGATTCACTACATTACGGACTCAATTTAACATCGTAAGCAACGTTTGAGGAACTCTTACCTTGTTTAAATAGCAGTAAGGAAGATAATCTTGATTAGAGACCTTCAAAAAGTATGAATTGATACGAATTTTGTTCGTATTTTGGTTCACTAGTGGGACGATTTTAGCTTCTAAAACCGCTCTGATACTAACATTTAAGAGTTAGAATGCAGTGATAGGATGTACTTTAGATCAGTAAGGTACAGTTTACTGCATAAAGATAAGGAGAAATACGTACCGTTCATTTATTTAGCAAGTTGAATTTGATACCACAAACTAGCGTCAATCATGTATATGCAGGTACGAAATCCAAGAAGAAACACAATCTCAAGCACCGTAACACGTCACTATCACTAAGAAAGCACTAAATTCGTCGATTTCCGCGAAATTTTACACGTTTTCAGCGTAATTCCTCCACCCAGCAAGTTTTGACATTACATACGTCGGCCATTTTTCTTGAACAGTCAACAAAAAACTAGGGAGTTGGGAATGAGTTGCCAAGCTAAAATAATATTTCCCTGTAATTTTAAAAATATTCCAAAACATAAAATAAAATTAGATAATATATTTTGCGATAAAAACAACTTACTGAAATAAAATTAGCAGTGTTTTCACGATCATAATATTATAATAAACTGGATTCAATGGTTCAATCATGTTAAGAACGTTTAGTTTTACTGGGCGAGGCACGCGCGACAACTTAGCAAAACTGAATAAAAATGAGCATGTTTCACATTTTCTGTTGAAACTGAGTTTCAAAAGCGTATGAAAATCGCAGTGGCAAGAGCGCTTTGTTTGTGACTTTTGTTACGAATACCTAAATAAAAATGGTAATATCATTGTTTTAAATTCCTTACCATTCACTGGTCAATACACCTACTCTCAGACTCACACCCCTATGAAAACCCTCATTGTGACTCAGCTTGATGAGTTGCAATAAAGTGCGTGACCTACGCTTTGTGACTTCACCGCAATTGTCATCGTATCGTCATCTTTGGCCGATTTTATCTTATTATTTATCAATTTTTCTAAGTTACTATTTCATTGTGAAATAGACTTTACACCCGTCACATAAATTCACTACAAGTTACCCATATTATTAAGAGAAAACGTTTAATAATAATTTAATATAAATGTGTATGAAATCAGTAAAATAATGATAAATTGTGCCTGTCGCCCCACTTAAGCTTCTTTGTTCATGGAATTTTATTTCACTTTTGAAAAAGGAATGTCTACAACTTGTGTGTTATTTTTTCTTCAAAACTGCTTAGTGACTAACATTATATTGAGGCTGCTGCTTTGCTTGCTGCTTCTCTCCAGACTTGTTGAATCCTGACTTATGTTTTGACATAGACACAAATACCTCGTAAGCACGCATGAGTCACCAACGATGACTATAAAGTTGTGAAATCACGACTCTTGAGTCATGACAAAGCTCAGAACTACCCTCATCACGGAAAAACTACTCACAAAATCTCCCGAAAAACCAGTAATTTACCCGCCCTTGTTTCCGCCCTAAACGGCGGGGGTTCATCCAGGGAGGGATCGAGGCAGCGCAGGCGCGATGGCCGCAGTAAGTAGGCCAGTGGGGCATCGACTGGAGGCACCGCGCAGGCAGGTCATCCAAGTGAACTAGGTCGTGGGGGCGCGACTCGGGTAGTTTTCAATGCACCTGAATAGCCAGTGGGCGTTAGTCGACTGAATGAATACAAGGTTAGCTATACCTACCTACCTGTAGATTGTCCGACCTATTTTATTCGAAGTAGCTTCCGATATCATTTGATTACATTGTAAGTAGCACAAAATAGATTAGTAGGGGTACCTACTTGTAAAAGACAAACATTGGAATTTTACAGTATAAAGTAAATCCGTAATTGGATGTAAGTTCTAGTATTATGTGAAATTGTACCTTACCTTAAGATCTGTGGAATAAATAAATTAAATTAAATAAATTTAACGGGTCAGCGCAACGACTCGAGAGCCACTGCCTGTTTTTACCTACTACAAATAGGTAAGATATTTCACATTGAACGTTTGTACTATAGAGACTATCATGCAATCTGATTCAGGAGGGATGGGGTAGGTTGGGGTCATTAGATAAAAGCTACATACCTACATCATTTAATGGCTGTGATGGGGCTTATATAATGGAAGAACCCATCACAGCCCACAGCCATTAAAATAACTGGCCAAGTGCGAGTCGGACTGGCGCACGACGGGTTCCGTCCCATTATCTATAAAAACGAGCAAAAAATCACGTTTGTTGTATGGGAGCCCCCTTAAATATGTATTTTATTCTGTTTTTTTTAATATTAAAATTTGTTGTTACAGCGGCAACAGAAATACATCGGTTTGTTCCTAGAAGTTCCGTGACGGAACTATTGAGACTTTTTTCCCCAATATTTCCGTCAACGGTACTTTTGAGAAATGTGTTTCTCACTAGTTCCGTGAACGGAACTCAGAAGTGGATTTAGTACTGTCCACTTCAAATACATAATGTGTTTTGAATGAAATTATAGACAAACGTTAAATGTCACGTAGTGGAACAAATTATAATGCGTATATACCTATTCTTCCGGTGAAATATACATAAGTTCATGGGATGCATGAATTATTCGTTTATTCCCAGAGGTTCCGTGAAAGTAGTTCCGTAACGGAACTAATCATCTGTTAACATTTCAACTGTCTAACTATCACGGTTCATAAGATACAGCCTGGTGACAGACGGACAGCGGAGCCTTATAATATAGGGTCCGTTTTACCCTTTGTGAACGGAACCCTAAAAATTAAATGATGTAGGTATAAAAATGTATGATTATTTTGCATCTAAGTGTGAATAAAACCTCTAGAGATGTGCGGAGCGCCGCCGCGCGCCGGGTGGCGTACTTTACCTACATTTTCCGGTTACTTATTAGTTTCGTAAACATAAAAAAATAAACCTTAAATTTTTTGCAGGAGACAACGCAGGAATACTATAAGCCATTGCCTGCCCTACAGTATCCCTCTTGCTTGACTTAAAGTAATCGGTGCCGTGCCGTGTAACCCCGGCGTGCGAATAGGACCACCCCATCTCTTCCCGTGGGTACCGTGGAGCCGGCTAAGGGAATATCCAGGGAACGGGCAGCAACTTTCTCCACGGTAAGTACATTAAAATCGTCTGCGATTACCAAGCCGCGTGCCAAGCTTGGTGATTATAGCAAACCCCCTCCTATTATAAGCGTCCAGTGGTGTTTTATGGGGGCGCGATTCCACGCATAATATTAGATAGGGTTTAAACAAAACCACAAAATATGTCCAGTAAAAAAATTTATTCATACATTTATTGCTAAAATGCTAAGCATTAGTTACAATTTTATAACAAAACCTTCATAAATTACATACACATTAATACTTTTTGTATACTTTTAGCAATGTGACAATAAACTAAAGAAATTGGGACCGCAAACGGGACTCGAATCCACGACCATCTTTCTTCATGACCACGGTATTTGGCATACGAAAATATTATAGGTTAGTGGCCTTTGGCGTTTATTTATTCTGTCATGTTCTGCTGTCTGTGTCATGAGCACATTGACAAGCATGGTCACAGGTTCGAATCCAACTCGCGGCATTAATTTTTCATTGTCAAAACTGAAAAATTACAAAAGCAAAGTATTTTTATCACACTAGAAAAAAGCACCAACATTTTATAAAGAAAAATTTTTTATTTAATTAATAAGAGCACTGGATCGGTCAAATGAACCTCAGCCAGTGGACTCAAACAAAAAAGTATTAGATATAATGACTACATGTGAAGTGTAGGGGATATTGGATTGCGTTTGTCCACTCCTCATTTCCATTTCCATTTCCATTTTATGTCTATTTTTGTCTTTCTCTGTCCAGAAGAACGGAAATAACCGTCAGTGGCGAACGCAACGCACTGCAATAGGCTACCTGCTATCAAAAATTAAGAAAAAAATATTATTTTCATAAAGTAGCTTAAAAATGTAGGCAATAATTGAAAAAAATTGTAAAATCGGTAAATAAATCACGGAGTAATAAGCTTTTAAAGTTTCTGGAGGCGGCATCGTCTGCCCTTTTCTCACAAAACAGGAGATTCCCCGTATTTACTATGAAAACGCACGTTGTAACGTCACATGCCAAAGAGACTGCATGTAAAGCTACCACAGCTTAGTAATGAGGTACTATGAAGGTGAACGATCTGACGTCACTGCACGTCTGAGCTGTCTCTTTCTATTCCTGTATTTTAAAATGCTTGTAACTTTGTCATTTTTTGAGGAATATTATTACCTTGCGCAATAAAAAATAGCACGACACAAGCCTATTGGACACGGCGCTTATCTTTAGACAAACATCTTGATCATATCGTCACTTATAAATACTAACACATTGTTACAAAAACATAGATTCATAATACTTTTTACATAAGACTAATTATAAGTAAAAAAATACAAACTCTTCATATATTAAAAGAAAAAACTTAACTAAACCCTAGTTAATTTTGGCGTTATAGCGAGTGGTAACATATTAGCTTCTATTAGTATTCGGATTCATGATCATGGTATCACATACGGTTTAGGGTCAATTCAGACAGAGCAGTATGCAACATTAAAATAGATAAGATTTTAATGTTGCATACTATTTTCAGCTTTGTCTAAATGAAATAAGGTTGATATTCCAAAATCACTTAAAAAGTGCTCGAGCATTTTGCTGCTCTGAATTGACCCTTGGGAGCAGATCTCATTTTCAAATATTACGGCCCATTTCGCACATTTCTCTGTTACGATGAACGCAATTTACTATCAATCAATACCCCAGTTACCACAAAATGTACCGATTTGTTTTTGTCTCAAAGTCCTTTATTCTAATTATAACTAACACCATGGAACAAGGAGGAGAGGAGTGCCATTACACCAAGAAAACAGCGTCGATCAAACGGGTTTTTGTCATATTTCTGATCTGCGCTCAACTTCAACCCCGATATTGATTTTGCTTTTGGCAAGTGGCAAAAAATACTGCCCGCCTTGTTGACTTATTGTGAAAATGTTTAGATGTACATTACCTACCTTTGACATTTCTTTTTAATTTTTATGATAGTAATTTGACATAGCTATATATTGTTATTATTTATGTTATTTCCGTTCTAATTCTTGACATTGTTTTAATTCTTATAATTAATTGTAATAATATGTTGATCTATTATTGTGTAATATGTATAATTGGTAGGTATGCCGTTCATGTTACAATAAACATAATTTGAATTTGTATTTGAATTTTTTTTTGAACTTTTATCCCGCTCATTTTTCAACGCCATCTAGTTTTAGGCATATTTCTGATCTGCGCTGTTTTCTTCGTGTATTGGCATTCCTCTCCCCCTTGTTCCATGTCTTAAACTAATATGTCATGAAAAAAATAATATGGTTTTTTGAACAACCGACACTATTAAGATTGTTGTCTCTAGGTAACAGAATAGGTATGCGTTTTCCATCAGTAGCACCAATGCAATGCACTAGAAACCTAAATAATATGTTAATGTTACTGATGCCTGTCGTCCAACAACAAACTAATTGGCTGCAATGAAAGGAGTAAATACGAGAAGGAGTAACAACAATTTGATTGGCGCAGTAAGGTAAAACACTGTTTAAGTACATTTACGATTATTCAACTTAAAAGCAAGCGCATGTGAGTCATTTTTAACAACTGTCGTCCCACAACAGACACGCAGAATCCCTATATATGTACAGATCCTAGCCCCTGCGACTATGGAAACACGTGTCAGCTATTTTAAACGACTGTCGTCCCACAACAGACTCACAGAAACCTTAAATGTAAATCCTAGTGAATCTAACTATAAAAGAAGAGTTATTTCAGCTCCTTATTGTGTTTTTGGACTCTGTCGTACACCGACATAAACAACTAAACACTGTACGACGATCTCACAAACTTCGTTACTACTCAATGGGGTGCAATCAGCAGTTTTCCTAATGTCATTTTTGTCAGACAGCCTCTGTGGTATAGTGGTTGAGCAGGTCGGCTCATAACCCGGAGGCGGCGGGTTCGGTTCCCGCGACCGGACAAGTATTTGTGCATAGGAAAACAAAACCGCAAATACGTTTTCTATGTCTGGGTGTTGGGAGCATGGTAGTTCCTGGCTCCCTAGATACAGGGCATCCTAGTTAGGGTCCACGATCTATGTATGTGATCGTTGGCCGCGTTATTTATTTATTTATTTTAGCGTTATTTATCTCTTGCTAGATGGCATCGGCGACAATTCTGCAAACATTCGTATGACCAAAGAGTTTATATCCTCCGAGCATGGCATCTTGCGTCATGATAAAAAAGTAAATGTCAGGCAGCGCCATCTCTTGACGATGAAAGAACTAAACTGACAATGCCCAAAAGAAAACTATGTACACTGTCGTTAAAGATATTATACCAGCAGCAAAATCAATTCCACGATACACTGTCGTTCGCCAACAGAAAACTAAAAAGTGGCTATATCGCGATGGGGCGTGTCTCGCCTGTCGTCGTCGGCCGACAGCAGCAGGTTGAACGACAGGAACATGGCGGCCGCCGAGGCACAGTGCCACGCGTCGTGCGAGTCGAACAGTTGCAGGGAGGTACACACGCCGTTACGACGACGGGATAATGCTGGAGTTTCCTGGAACAACAGGGGTTGTTTGTTGTTACAGGGAATAAGGTATAGCTTAGGCGATGAAGGCTGGAGTTCTATGGAACAAGGTGTAGATTCTATTGTACTTTACAACTTTAAAACTTGTTATGTCGATGTACGTAATACGACGATATAATGCAATAAGTTAAATAATGGTTCGGCTGATGCTAAGCATCACAGCTAACCATGACATAAGCAGTTCAAAACTGGTTTTTTTTGGAACAACAGCCAACTTTGTCGTTTTTGAAATATAATAGAACGATGAAATAATTATATTAGAGGTCATATTGATTTGATAGCTCAGTTGGTAGTCGCTCTATCTTCTGAACTTTGGCTTGTGGGTTCGATTCCCACCCGGGACAAACATTTCTGTGATGAACATAGGTGTTTGTTCTGTGTCTGGGTGTTATATTGTATTCTATGTATGTATTTACAAACAAAAAGTATCTAAGTATTGTATCAGTTATCTGGTTCCCATAGTACAAGCTTTGCTTAGTTTGAGACTAGATCGCGCTGTGATGTCCTGGGCCATAATTCTGTATGACCACTTTACGATTGCTTCGAAACCACGTGAATTCCTTGTCTTACATAAGAAATCTGCAAAAATCTATTCTCTATGAAATGAGAACGAAACCGCGCGAAATGAATGTGGAATTAACTGGGATTGACGCGATTTGAACTGTCAGAAACCATATGTTCCACTGAGACGCGTTCCGAAACATCGACCCGTCAAAAGTTACCACCACTTATGTCAATATTAGTTATTCAAAATAAAAGTAATTTTAATGTAAAGTGAAGGTATTTCTAAAGGTTTTCTGTCAATTTTTAATAATTACCCATAGCTTCGTTATATCACAAAACATAAATATAAGCCATTCCTTTATTTTGAATTTTTACCGGTTTTGGGATGAGAAATTCCTTAGGGCCGCTTGCGTAAGCGTTCTTAAACGCAATTAGTGACCCACTTAAATGCATTTAGAGGTTTAAACGCCCTTTTGCACATATAAAATTTGAGACTAAACATAATTAAAGATCTGTCAAATTTAAATACCCAAAAACGGGCGTTTAGCGCTGTCTAAATATGTTTAGCGCCATTTTTGAATTCCAGCTGAGCAGATTTGACGTTTAATGCCACTGACATCCAAATTCCTATTCACGCAAAATTTTATCTATACGTTCAAGAGAATTGTACGGGCTTGACGGCGGCTTGATGAACAAGTTTCGCAATGTGCGTAAAACGGAACGTAGGACTTTTTTATATGTATTTAGTTAAACAGAGTCGGAGAGCATGTAAAGCAAGTCAATCTTAAACGCGTTTTTGTCTTAAACATATTTTGGCAGTTAAATGCATTTAGCTAAACAAAATTAAAGAAGCGTTCTTACGCAAGCGGCCCTCAGTCTAACTCGGCACGCACTCGACGGATTAAAAACCTGAGAGATAATTTGTCTTAGATCATACAGAATACAAAAATTGCGTTTCCTTGCTGTGACACGATTTGAACAAGTCACGATAACGACGTGGTTTCTGTATCGTGTGGAATCTGTGTGTTTTCATACAGAATTATGAGTCTGGTTGTATACTGACCGACCACTTGGTGTTCCCGTCGAGAAAGAGATGCAAGGCGAGGAACCAGGCGAGGTGCGCCAGCAGGAAGTACACCCACGCGTGGGCGGCCAGCCGCTCGCGGTGGACCAGCTTCATGGCGATGTAGAACCACGTGTACAGGATCGCGTTACCCATCAGGATGGCCAGCAGTTGGCGGGCGAAGTCCTTGTTGTGGACGTATACTCTGCGGGAGAGACGTGCCATATTATAGAAACATGTTCACTGAGAGAGAAATAGAAAAGGCTGGGGTCCGTATCCCAGCTGTGGGACCGTGTGGGCTGTCTGTGTCAACGTCAAAAGTCAAATAATTTATTGGCTACTGGCTGACCCGGCAGACTTCGTACTGCCTTTATATGGGAAAAAGAAAAGGGAGTCAAATCAAGTACATATCTTCAAATTTTTTAAATAAATCGAAACTTGATCACTAATTTGGCGCTAATCTAAAGAAGCTTCGACGATGTATATAGATGGTGTGGACTCACGAATAGACGGCCAACGTCCAGTTGGCGATGTTGGCGAGCGCCAACAGTACGGCGCGGGCGACGTGGGCCGGCACCAACGACCGCCAACCACTTGACCGCACGCCGACCCACGCTCGTTTCAGTACTGACACTTCTGTAATGTCAAATAACAAACATTATTATACTGGGATAAACGACCAACGACCGCCAACCACTTGACCATCAGCTGTCAAAAATGAAATGAGGCAATTTCGGTTATTATTATTACCGAAATTGTTTCTCTGATCCGAAGTTTTGCCTGAACATACTGGTTTCGTAAAAGGACAAAAAGTGTTCAATCGCAACTGGTTACGAAAAATATTACGAAATCTTTGATCGCAACTGTTTACGTGCAAGACCGAAAAAGTCTTCGTTCGTAACTGGTTACGAAGCGCCGGTTTCGTAGACGGCCGAAGCAACGTCTTTATCGATGTAGAAGTAGAAACAATTTTTTTTAAGTTTTGTTGTCTGTCTGTCCCTTTGAACACGCATCACGCTGGAACTACTGGACGGATTTCGCTGAAATTTGGTATGGTTATAGCTAATATAACATTTAGGATTAATAGAGAATTAAGTTCTCTATTGTATCGTGCAACCCGCACTTGGCTGTTTAAAAATTATCCTAAATGTTAATCCCGGCAATAGAAGGGAAGCAGGTGAAGCAAAACTTATTTTGGTTCGCCTGCCTCCCTTCTATTGCCGTCCTATCCATTCATCCATTTCCCTTTTGCTTCCCTCTTCCCATGAACAAGATTAGGACGTTAGCTAGTCTACATCTACACCACTATTATAAAGAGGAAAGATTTGTATTTTTGTGTGTATGTTTGTAATGAATAAACTCAAAAACTACTGTGCCGATTTCAAAAATTCTTTCACCATTGGAAAGCTACATTCACCCTGAGTAACATGGGCTACATCACTACACGCGCGAAGCCGGGGCGAGCCGCTAGTATAAAATAAAGAAAAGTAAACAATAAAACACCAAGTTACCCATTTTGAAGCTCCCCGCGTAGTATATCTTCAACGTCAACACGAAGCACGCCAGCAAGTGGAGTGTCGTGAACAACACGGAGAAATATACGCTCGGGAACAGTATCCCGAACAAACCTGGAATAGAACATAATGGAGCAGATTATAACACAGCAGAGCAGAGTGAAACAGAGTAGAACACAGTAGAGCAGAGTGAAACAAAGTAGAACACAGTAAAACACAGTAGAACACAGAAAAGCAGAGTGAAACAGAGTAGAACAGAGTAAAACACAGTAGAACACAGAAAATCAGAGTGAAACAGAGTAGAACAGAGTAGAGCAGAGTGAAACAGAGTAGAACACAGTAGAGCAGAGCGAAACAGAGTAGAACACAGTAAAACACAGTAGACACAGAAAAGCAGAGTGAAACACAGTAGAACACAAAAAAGCAGAGTGAAACACAGTAGAACACAGTAGAGCAGAGTGAAACAGAGTAGAACACAGTAGAACAAAATCGATTACAATAGAACAGAACAGAATAGAATCATTGAGTTAATACACGACTACAAGTCATTTGTAGTAAAACAAATTGCATGAATGCCTCAACTAGCAGTTCTTAGCCGATAAATCGGTAAAAGCAATGTTCGCTGCGGTCGTCACTTGGATGGGTGACCGTTAACATAAAGTGTTAATATTTAGTTGCATTTGAGTAAGTAAGATAATATTTATTTAACCACGTAAAAGTGTAGTTAAGTAAACTCGTGTTATGGTAAAAATACTGAAAGCTCATTGGTTGGCTGTTGATCATCGGCTGTCTTCAACCAATGAGCGTACAGTATTTGGGGAGTCAAGCTAACATGAGTTTGACAAACGTACGAGGAACCGGGGGTTTATCTTGCCTTGCTAGTGAAAAGTTACAATGTATATAGAAGAATAAAGAATAAACAGATATTTACTGGCCCTTTTTCACTGGCCTGTTAGCTCAGTTGGTAGTAAATCAAATCAAATCAAATCAAATCAAATCATTTATTTGCCGAAAATATGGGTACAATATAATGATGATGATTAAGTTCAACAGGTATTTAGTTCAGCACATTTTCTTTACTTAACAGCATGCAAATATTTATACTTTACTTTGGCTTTACTTTGGGCTTTTGTGATAACAATATAAATTAATTATAACACGAACGGAACAAAAGAAAAAACAGTACTTACATGTTATGAATAAATATTAAAATAATTATAATTTATATGATGTCAAAATATATTACAATAAATTAATTTAACGTCATGCTGATTAAAATAAAACTACACATTTTTATCCATATTAAAAAATTCGTGAACTGAATAGAAGCACTTTTCCACTAGCCACTTATGTAAACGCAATTTTAAAATCCTCCGGAAGACTATTGAATACCTTGACAGTCATGAAATGAGCATTTTTCCGCAGAGATAAGTTACACAGCGGCATAAGTAAAAGCTTGTTTGTCTTATTACGAAGTTGACGGCGGTGAGTAGCTCTGCCTTCTGAACTGTAGGCTGTGGGATCGATTCCCATCCGGGACAAACATTTGTGTAATGAACATAGGTGTTTGTTCTGTGTCTGGGTGTTATATTGTATTCTATGTATGTATTTACAAACAAAAAGTATCTAAGTATTGCATCAGGTTATCTGGTTCCCATAGTACAAGCTATGCTTAGTTTGTGACTAGATGGCGCTGTGTCCACACATATTTAATTATTTATTTATAAAAAGTGCTCAGTCCTGTTTTTTTTACAACGAAAAAATGAATGATAATGATAAGTGATGACAACTCACCGATGCTCATGATGAGAGCGAGCAGCATGAAGGTGGAATGTGCGCTGGGAATGATGTCAGAATGCCTGTTCTGGTACAACTTGATCATCACCAGGACCGCTATCACGTACATAAACGACGAGTCTGGAGGTAGGAGGAAATATATTAATGTTTATACTGACCCGATGCTTTTTTTTATCACACGGACAAACAAACAAGCTGACGGCCCGCCTGACGGTAAGCAGTTACCGTCGCCTAGACTCCTGCAACACCAGGGGCGTTGCCGACGCGTTGCAAATATTTTACGGTACTAGATATATAGTATAATGTATATTCCAATAATCTCACGCCGGCGCACTGTCTGTGTTGATCAAAGATCATGAAGCCCGTTGATAGCTCGTGAACATAATGTCTCGTACAAACACGACTCACCTGCGCGGGCAGGGGGCGAGGTAACAGAACGAGACAAACTCATACGAAATTACAAACAACAGCAGGATGGAACAAAAGACATCAACGGGTTCCCGTGATTTGTATGAAAATAGTAGTTGAAATACACTACTAATTTTCGTATGAGGGGAAGTTGTAGCATTGATCAACTGGATTTATAGTCAACTAGCTGCGCCCCGCGGTTTCACCCGCGGATAAAAAGTAGTCTATGTGTTAATCCAGTACATAAGCTATCTATATTCCAAGTTTCATCCAAATCCGTCCAGCGGTTTGGGCGTGAAGGAGTAACAAACATACACACATACACACAAACACACATACACACATACAAACTTTCAGCTTTATAATATTAGTGTGAAGTGTGATGTGATGGTATTGATGGTCGACATGTACAACGACTGCAAGACTTATCTTCCTTTATTTATAATTCGTATAAATTGTTTATATGCACAAACACGTGAATTTTCTAAACTAAAACTAGTTGACCCGCCCCGACTTCACACGGGTTAATTATTTATGGGTAAGAGGGAAGCGAAAGGGAAAAAGATAGGGGATGGGCCGTCCCATCCATTCATCCATTTCCCCTATCTTTTTCCCTTTCCTTCCATCATCCCTTCGACAAGATTAGTATAAATAAAAAATAATACAAACAAAATAAATCTTGCATAAATATTACATACATGTTTCTTTGTGCAACTCGCACTTGGCCGTTTTAGAAAACAAAAAGAATCCTAAATGTTATAACCGTGCCAAATTTCAGAGAAACCCATTCAGTAGTTCCAGCGTGATGGTGTTCAAAGGCACAGACAGACAGACAGAAAAAAACTTAAAAAAAAAATTGTTGCCCCTTCTGTATCGACAAGGAAGTGTAATGCAATCAAAATTTCAATGTACAGATTTAGCCCAGTTACAGTTTTACAATATGTATAGATTATTTGTTTGTTTTGTTAAAATAACAGAATAACTATGTAATGACGTGTTAGATTATTAATATTGTAATGATAATATTTAAAATAATATTAATATTGTAACATATGATTTTTTTATTAAATAATCTCTATTTTTAAGATAAGACCAAGCATGGATGACAAAACCGTGTGAGGATAATTTACAATATCCAGCTGCCCCCGCACGGACGGTAGACAAAATTGTCAAGTATGAAGAAGGTGACATAAAACAGGGAAAGAAGGTGACATAAATCAATTTTGTCTACCGTCCGTGCTAACCCAGCAGGTCCTTCATAAAATTCTCAAGCATGTCACGATGTAGGCAAATGTAGGATGTGGCCACCACATATATATAATTTTTTTTTATGTGATTGAATGACGTGACGAGCAAGTCGTTCACCTGATGTTAAGCGACACGGCCGCCCATAACAGTTGCAGTGTCACCCGGAACTTTAAAACAATAAAGTTTCGCGTCACACTGCACTGCGCACGTCATCCTGAGACATCACCCAGTCTAGTAATCAGATTACTACTGAGTGATCAGATCATAAAGTCTCATTTGCCCAGTAATTTCACTAGCTACAATGCCCTTCAAATCGGAACACAGTAGTGCTTGCACACTACTGCTTGGCGGCAGAATAGCTGGCAAAGCGGTGGTACCTACCTAGACGAAGTTTGCAGATAAGTTCTGCCACCTAGGAAAATGATGTGTAGTGATGTATAGTGATCATACGCACCGAACTGGAAGTTCATCTTGTTGGGACAGAGATGGTAGCAAGCGGAGAGGAACCCTTCCATACAGAGGGCCAGGCCCATCGAGTACAGGAGGCCGTAGTGTTGTGGGATGCCTACATCCTGGAACATGTACCATCATAATATCTAAACATCTTGTTGGGACAGAGATGGTAGCGAGCGGAGAGGAACCCTTCCATATAGCGCCAGGCCCACTACCACCTAGTGAAATCACTGTTATACATGTCATGGACATGGCGAACCTATAAAGGTTCCTTGTAGTACTACGGAACCAGACAAAAAAGAGTTCAATCTACATTTCATGTTTTCTTAAGTTGCCTGAAATAAAGATTTAATTATATCATAATCATCATTAACAACCAGAAGACGTCCACTCCCCCAGAGAGCACCACTTTGAGCGGCTGCTCGCCTCCTGCATCTATCGGCTCCCCGCGGTTTTCCCCAGATCGTCGGTCCACCGAGTAAACTAAAAAAAAAAAACTAAATAGTTTAGTCGGTTTTACAATTTACCGTGGATATGAAGTCGCTTCTGAACTTAGTACAATCTGCAATATAAAATGTCAAATCAGCTAAATACTAAACCAATAATGCTAAGTATGTGTTCGCTCCCAGCCCGCTCCGGCCGGCTTGATGCCGCCGGCGCCGGCGCGGGGCTCCCCGGGCCGGCGCGGGGCTCCCCGGACCGAGGCGAGACTCCGGCCGCCGGCTCGTTCTCAATTCCTGGGTTTTTGGTGCGTGGCATCGGCCCGCCCGTGTTCTGTTGTGTGATTATATGGTGAAATCTGGGCACGTTTCGCCCCATATTGTGCGTGCATGGTGTATTGTGCTTAGTAAATACACGGGACAGTAGTTGCAAAAGGAACAATACTCGACGCCATTCAAAGACATTCCGTCCTGCAGAAGCTACCTGGCGCGCGCCGGGATGCCAGCAGCGGAGTTTGGACGGAATGCGGAGCGTCCAGGACGTGGGGCGTCCGTGAAGGTATTTATAACAACTGCGAATCGCAGATAAAGTAAGCAGACGAAATTTAGCTCGTTCTCCTACAGTAGGTAAGTACAGTGTAAGTACCTGTCTCGCTCTGGCATTGGTCCGTTGTCTCGCTCGCACCTGCAGCATGAAGACGCCCCCGAGCAGGACGTAGGCGACGTTGGAGTACACGTGGTTGAAGTCGGAGAGCGACCACAGCGGGTGCGCGCACAGGAAGTTGTAGTAGCACAGGTCCTGGTTGCCCGTCTGCAGTACCATCTGCGGAGCAACCATACCACTAACATCACGTCCACTGCTAACACAGCCCTCTTCCATGAAACGCCACTTTGGACGCTTATCATAGGGGGGTGCCATAATCACCACGCTTGGCAGGCGGCTTGGTGATCGCAGAAGATTATAATGTACCGAGGAGAATACTGCTGCCCGTTCCCTGGATATTCCTTAGCCGACTATTATACTAGACCTTCCAACTTAAGTCTTGGTTGATGACCTTTGTGGAAAGGTAACCACACTAGGCCTTTTTTATTTTTTCTTATATTTTGGCTTCATACTTAGTGTATTTAGCCAGTGTCAAGATTTGTAACTTTTCATCGTGTTTAGAATACTTCACATAATCACAGTCAGGGTCAGTCACAGTCCAGTCTAAGCGACTATAGGTCTACCAGAATCTGATGGCATTTAGGGAAAATAAAATTTGTTGTAGGCAGCACCGGATATAAAAGGATTAATATGTCTTGATACTTCTTTCACTTCCGGCCGTCTTGGCAACTAAGTTTCGCAACTTTATTAACTTTTAAGTCATATTTTTCTATTATTGATTGGATCAAAACAAAGTGCAGTGAAAAATACAAGTAAATTCTATAAACATTCTCCTCATTTATTTTAATTTCTTCAATTTAAGTTTTTTTACAATATTTCTCTAAAAATAAATTACAATTATAAACATTATTATTATGAGTATAGTAAGTAGTGTTTACTTTTTTCATATAAATGAATGAACTGATGAGCTTGTCGTTCGCCTGATATTAAGCGTCACGGCTGCCCATAACAGATTGCACAGATTGCAGTATCACTTGAAACTCTAAATTCATATAGTTTTGCGAACAGACATAGAATTTTTTCGTTACTTTCACTCACGAAGCGTGGGAGCGAGAAGAAAATCAATTACACACTGCCTAAGAGGAAAAGAGATAGTGAAATAATGGTGGATGTGTCAGAGTACTACCCTTTTGCTCACGAAACACTTGTTTGGAATTGAGCATCAAATGTTTCCGTCAAAAATTATCAAAACCAACCGGCAAATGGCGCCAAAAATTCCCCATTTTGGAGGAAATACATCTCCAAACAAAAATCGCCGACGATAAGAAAATTCCACGCAATTGTAGAACCGTTATACCAAGTTTTATCAGAAAATACGCGAGTTCCAAATTGCATCTGGGCAAGCGATAAAAAAACCATAAAATAAAGTATAATAAACTGTGCTGGGGCAGTCACCTGCTGGTATGTGAACAACAGTTGTACGACAGGCAGCGCGTACACTACCGCCACTGTCAACGCGCCCCAGAAATATCTGAAACAAACAATTGCTACATAACTGTGTAGTGACAGCCTCCGTGGTGTGGTGGTGGAGCAGGCCGGCGCATAGCCCGGAGGCGGCGGGTTCGATTCCCGCGACACGACAAGTATTTGTGCACGGGGAAAAAAGCGCAAACACGTTGTTCTGTCATCTGTGTGTGTGTGTGTGTGTTGCGGGAGCACGGTGCTCGTAGTTCCTGGCTCCCTGGATACGGAATCCTAGTCCCAGGGCCAGGATCTATGTATGTGATCGTTGGCCGCGTTATTTATTTATTTAATCAACTATTTTAAAAGCCATTCACCACCACTATGCTAGTGTATACATCGTGGGGAACCAGCATGTTCAAAAATCACAATATTCGATGACATGTACCATCCACCAACCCGCACTTGGAAAAAACCGGTCAAGTGCGAGTCGGACTCGCGCACGAAGTGTTCTGTACCATTATCTATCCCTGCCAACTAGTGTTGAGTAACAGCACTAAAGTAGCGTCATCTTGACTATCTGGTAAACAAACAAAAAATCACGTTTGTTGTTTGGGAGCCCCCATATATTTTTTTATAGCGGTAACAGAAATACATCATCTGTGAAAATTTCAACTGCCAAAAAACCGTTTTAAACCTAAATGGAGCTGCAAAATGAGCGGGCTATGCGGGTAGCTACGGCGGGCTAGGTTTAAATCGTTTTTTTGTCATATTTCTGATCTACGCTCAACTTATAACTCGCTCATTTTGCAACGCCATCTAGTTTTAGGCATATTTTTGATTTACGCTGTTTTCTTGGTGTATTAGCATTCCTCTCCCCCTTGTTCCATGGCTTTAGTGTGGTTTAGGTATACTGATATATTTTATTTGTGTAAGATAGTGTGTGTATGTGAGGGAGAAAAAGAGAGAGAGAGAGGACGAGTGTGTGTGCCTCACCTGTCAGATCTCTTGGCCAGCTCGTCTGGCGAGGCTTGCGTCATTCTAGCGACGTTTAGTGGAGACGCCCACGATACATCTACAACAATATCAAACTCATTGTTAGTACATACCATATTTAACTGGCGTGATAGATCAGTTGGTAGTAGCTCTGCCTTCTGAACTGTAGGTTTTGGGTTCGATTCCCACGCGGGACAAACATTTGTGCGATGAACATCGATGTTTGTTCTGTGTCTGCGTGTTATATTGTATTCTATGTATGTATTTACAAACAAAAAGTATCTAAGTATTGTATCAGTTATCTGGTTCCCATAGTATAAGGTTTGCTTAGTTTAGGGCGGGGGTGGGGTAGAAGGGCTCAAACACAATGTTTCCTGGGTCACCGGCTTAAGGCTCATAATTAACCTTAAAAATAACACAAAAAAAACACATTAATAAAAAAGTTTTCGTACATACCTGAAACCGGATCAAACCGAACAAAATGAAAAAAAAATTTCAATGTTTTTGTTATGTATGAAAGCTTGTTTGGATTACTGTGATTTTTCAGTTAAACATAATTTTTTTTTTAAATTATATTTACAATTTAATGAATATATCTCATCTGAATCTAAGTATATCTACTAAACTAAACTATACCTAAAAACTTTAAAACTAAAATATAAAACCTAAAATAAAATAATTTAATAATAATTTGAATAAATAAATAAATAATAAATAAACAATAATAAACAAAACATAATGTGTGTTGTATTTTTAAAGTTTTTCTATACACAAATTTTTCGTAAGTGAATTCTACCTTCAAAAGTGTGGCAATGCACAAGTGAGACAGTGGATCCAAGAACATACGAGCGTTGTTTTTTTACAATTTATAGGCATAGCACCACATTTAACCACTGTCCCACTTGATGGTAAGTGATGACGCGGCCTACGATGGTGCATGCATGCCTAGAAGATACCTGTTCACTTGACTTGAAGACACCCAGGATATAGTTGGCTGGCAGCAGCGTGGACACTAACCTGTGTGGTCGACGGAGGCCGCCGGCACCAGCAGCTCCGTATCACTGGTGTTGGTGGGCTCGGCTTCCCCCGCTGATGTCGACGGTAACGGGTCCTCTACCACTATTATTTCATCTGTGGATACATTCACTGTCAATCGTTGTTGCGGCATTTTCCTCTTGAATACACGTAACTAGAACTAAACTAGAATTTATTCATTTTTATTAAATACTAGCTACGCCCCGCAGTTTCACCCGCAGATGAAAAGTAGCCTATTTGTTAATACAGTATGTAAGTTATCTGTATTCCAAATTTCATCCAAATCTGTCCAGCCGTTTGAGCGTGAAGGAGTAACAAACATCCACACATACACACATACAAACTTTCGCCTTTATAATATTAGTGTGATAAAAAAGAAAAAAATTTTTTTTTAGAGTAAAATAAAATTTGTTCTGTTTAGGTATGAATCGCTAGCTATGATTATATATATACGAAGTGGTAGGACTTGTCTACAAAGTTCGTCTAAGTAGGTAGGTAGGTACCACAACCAAGCTGTGGTCCGCTTTACCAGATATTCTGCCGCCAAGCAGTAGTGTGCAAGCACTACTGTGTTCCGGTTTGAAGGGCATTGTAGCTAGTGACATTACTGGGCAAATGAGACTTTATGGTCTGATCTCACAGTCTAGTAATAACATTACTAGACTATGCTGATGTCTCTAAATAACGTGCGCAGTGCAATGTCACGTGAAACTTTATATTTTAGAGTTCCGAGTGACACTGCAACAGTTACGGGCAGCCGTGATGCTTAACATCAGGTGAATCACTAGCTCGTGACGTCATTCATTAACATAAAAAACTATACAGGCTGAATTTTTCAAGTGGGCGTGGTAGCCCAAATCCGAGATTTTTTTTATTTATTTTATTGTTCGATAGGCTTGCGCTTGACCACTATTTCACCTGATGTTAAGTGTCGATGCGGTCTAGGATGTAACGCGCTTGCCTAGAAGATACCTGTTCACTCTCGATTTGAAGACTCCAAGATTGTAGTTCTCGGGAAATACAGACTATGAGTAACAGCGAAAAGTACTCAAATGTGTCTCGGGCCCGATTTTGATGAAAACTAAAACTGCGTCACTGGATTTTTGAATAATCAATAGTTCTAGCCAGGAATCAAACGCGTTGATTTTGAAAAAAAAACCAGCTTATTATCACACCATTGTCGCTAATAAAGTTTAATTACGTTCTGAAAAATAGTACTCGCAGCGCAGGCTATTAGGGTTAAAGCTGCGATCTGGCGAAAACCGCGGGGACCCGGTGGATGCAGGAGGCGAGCAGCCGCTCAAAGTTGCACTCTGTGAGGGAGGCCTATGTTCAGCAGTGAACGTCTTCAGGCTGATTATGATCATGATGATGATTACTAGGGTTAACTGTTAGTGACTAGAAATAAGCTACAAGTATATACTAATATTTTGGTAGTTTTATAGTCACTACTACAATATTATAAAGTAATGCCCACCTGTACCATTTTTTTACAACTTTTTACATTTGACCTCAATCTCACCTGATGGAAAGTGACGACGCGGTCTACGACGGTACATGCTTGCCTAGAAGATAAAAAAAAGCTTAGCTAAGCAACACTTACCTCTCTTGTACATTTGTTAAATCTTAACTATCAAATACTGAACGCTCATTGGTTGCCGCGCGCTAGTTCATCATCGGCTGTCTTCCACCAATGAGCGTACAGTGTTTGGTGTGTTGACTTGACGCGAGTTAAACCGGGAGATAAGTGCGATCTTAGAGGCTGTACAACTTTGGTGCAGACGGTGTGTAAGACTCACAGGGCCCCCTCCGGAAGGGTATGGCGAGCAGGATGACGAAGGCGGCGGTGAGCGCCACCAGCGCAACTATGACCACCGCGCCTACAGCGTACTCGCGATACGATATCGATGCTATTATTGTGAACCTGTGGACAATATTGTATTACTGGCAACAATATTTGTATTCGCAACTATTGGAAATAATTATATAAATAAATAAATAAATATGTGTGGACATGTCACACAGCGCCATCTAGTCACAAACTAAGCAAAGCTTGTACTATGGGAACCAGATAATAGGCTAGTTGCCTGCTATTTTTTTAATGAATAAATTAATAAAACAAACAGTCGTGAAAACAAACATAAAATATCACGAAACATAACAAAGTATACAAGCATTTTAATAGGAATAGAAAGAGGCAGCTCAAACATGCAGTGACGTCACTCTTGCTCCGTCATAATACCTCATTACTAAGCTATGGTAGCTTTACAACTAACTATGTAAAGACCGGCGGGGTAATTACGTATAATTTGCAACAGGCGTAAACTTCGCAATCATTGTTGTCAAAGCTGTCAAACGTCACTTTGGCAGAGCAGAAGCGATCGAGCGCTAGATCACCGTCTGTCGGACAATCGATGAACTAAAAAGTGCATTACTTTGTTTCCATCTATTGCTGTTCTGTTGCTAGTGGAGCTAGTATCAAAAGCCAAATAAATGCATTCAGCGACAGGCGAGTAACACACGGCGGGGTAATTACGTAAAATTTGCAACAGCAATGCGACAGCAGTAGCAATGCGACAGCAGTAGCGAAGCATACATTTTCGACACCACTAATGATGTATGACAGCAATCACCGCGAGATTTACGCCTGTCGCAAATCTGTTGCGAGTTAGGTAATTAGGGGGCGGGTGACACTGCCACCGATTGCTAAGTGTTTGCTGTCGCTTCGCTACTGCTGCTGCTTTGCTGTTGCAAATTATACGTAATTACCCCGCGGAGACTACTCCGGCATGTGACGTCACAACGTACGTTTTCATGGTATCTGTGGAGAATCTCCTGTTTTGCGATAAAGGGACAAGCGATGCCACCTCCAGAAACTTTAAAAGCTTATTACTCCGTGATTTCTTTACCGATTTTACTTATTTTTTCAATTATTGCATTATATTTTAACCTACTTTATGAAAATAATATTTACTAATTAACTTTTAATAGCAGGCAACGAGTCTATTATTATTGATTGATTCATTTAACCTGTCACAATTAAAACAAGGACAATAAATCAAAAATAATTAAGAACAAAATTATTAAAATTGCAATGTTATTTATTAAAAATTTAGATATTTTGTTATTATGTTTTTTCCCACGTCCGTGCTACAGGGACAACACAATACAATAAATTTATTTCACACCAAATCAAAAATAAAAGACTATAACAAAAAAAAACATTACAAAGCTTAGTACATTATTGGGCGGTCTTATCGCTCTACAGCGATCTCTTCCAGACAATCTGAGACGAACAGATGCCGGTTCAAATCCCATTCTCAAGTTCAAATTTTCCCTTTACATTAAAAACTAATAATTTCATTAATTGTATTTAAAAACCCAACTTACTTGAAACTCTTGACTCTTTCGCCGCTGGTGCGGAAAGCAACCGGACCTTTCGTCTCGCTCGCACCCGTGCATTCCTCGTCGTTCTCTTTCACAACAAACACTATGTAGAATCCGAGCGGGAACATTGATTGCTGAAACACACCATTTTTATAATATACAATATGAAACACACACGACATGTAAATATCATGCTGAGGAAATAAATTCCACGAACCTCAAATACCCATTTGTGGTGGAATCAATTTCACCATAAATGGAGATTTTGAGGTTTTTTCCCCGAATCACCGATAGGCTAGTGTCCTGCTATTAAAAATTAACAACTTAATATAATTTCGTAAATTAGGTTATAATGAATGCAATGATTGAAACAATAAATGAAATCGGTAAATAAATCAGGAAGTAATAAGCTTTTAAAGTTTCTGGAGGGGGCATCGCCTGTCCCTTTCTCGCAAAACAGAGTTTCCCCACAGTTACTTTGAAAACGCACGTTAGTGACGTCACATGCCAAAGAGATTGTATGTAAAGCTACCATGCTTAGTAATGAGGTACCATGAAGGAGCAAGAAGTGACGTCACTGCAATTTTTTTCGTATTATTGTTTAATACAATTAATAATTTTCGTTGTGTAACTCACACTAAGTGTAATTCCACCCTTACTGGTCATGGTGAGATGGTATCCCTGGTACATCAGCTCTTTCTCGCTGTCGAACACTGGACACTAGAAAAAATTAATTAAAATATTTAAAAACATACTTTTATATTTTTGCGCATTCTGCTCAGCGAACCCTTTCATTTGATACCGATATCATGGGCATGCGCAAAAAGTAACTATAGTCGGCCATCTTGGACCGTCCGCCATATTGGATTTAAAATGACGTCAATTAGCTAAATGCGCACGTCCAAGAGCTTAAAAATGTTCAAATATAAAAACGCCCAATCGGAAAACGCCTGAACATCCCCCCGCCTAACCAAGGTCCGCCTTGGTTGCATGCTAATTGCTTATGGGCAACCGACACAGCTTAGACATAGGTCTTAAGCCCTGGGCATTCTAATAACCCCATCCGAACCGGGTAACAATTTGCCTATCCGACCGCGCCTCCAATGAAGAGGTGGCACATTATCTTCCTTTATCAATACTAAGTCGTCTAGCTTAGGAGGTTAGTAGGTAGTTATTGGGCATTCTATTCCACTTTTCGCTCGTTCCTCGCTCCAAGTTGGAATAAAATACCCAATAACTAAAAAGGAAAAGGTTTAGATGAGTTAATAAACTAGACCACTAACCTTACATTGTTATGTTAGAACGTAGTTTCTCTTTCAGCATCCTCGTAGTACAAATAACTAGTCACTCACTCACTTGGTCTAAAACAGTCTATACCATATCGGAATTATCAGAACTTGACAGATTACTATACTACCAGTGTAATGTGAAATGATTTGTCGCTTTTGTCAACAACTGAGTACTAGACCCAGTGTCAACACCCAAATAACCGAAACTGTATCAATTTGAAATTTTATTTGGTGCTGGGTACTCAATATAACTATCCCCAGAAACCTAACTTGGTTCAATGGAACTTGTCAATTAATGGGTACTACATTTCCTTTTCCCAAAATCGACATCAGAAAAACTTCCTGCACAAGGAATTTTAATCGTGTCTTACACTGGGTACTCAATAACTATCCCCAGAGACCTGATTTGGCTCTAAAACACTTTAAAATTTCTTTCACATCAATTTCTGGGTACTACATTTCCTTTCCCCAAAATCAACATCAGCCAAACTTCCTGCACAAGGAATTTTAATCGTGTCTTACACTGGGTACTCAATAACTATCCCCAGAGACCTGATTCGGCTCTAAGACACTTTAAAATTTGTCTCACATCAACTACTGGGTACTACATTTCCTTTCCCCAAAATCGAGATCAGAAAAACTTCCTGCACAAGGTATTTTAGTCGTGTCTTACACTGGGTACTCAATAACTATCCCCAGAGACCTGATTCGGCTCTAAGACACTTTTAAAATTTCGCTTATCATATCAAACACTGGGTACTTTTTTCTCATTTTTCTTTCCCCAGAGCTGACGCTGGAAAAGCATATAAAACGCACCAAGAAAGTTTTCTCATTCATTTTCATCAACACATTTTCCAGTATATTAAGGTTTACTAATCGACTTGTCATTTCACAAACGGGTACTGCACTAAATCCCCGCACACGTAAGATAGTTTGTTAATGCCAAAAATATCATAAAATTCCGTATATGATATTAAACATACTTGCACTTTTGATGTTTTAAACAATTACACTGTTTCACTTACAAAAGGTAACTGGTCTGGCTCCGTGTCAGAGTTTGCATCGTTAGCAAAAAGTACGAACATAGCGACGACAGACGAGCGCCCGCGCACTTCGACCTTCTCCCCTCGCTCGCCTGACGCTGGGAAAATAACATTCCAGGCAAGTAGCGAGTGTGGGTTAGTAGTAACCTGTGCGGCTTTCATAAACAGATGCAGGCAGGTTTGACTCCCACCAACTTTTGCAATTGCTCATATAACGATGTATGAAATCATCGTGAGAGACCCAGCATGGTTTTAGGGTTTCGTACCCAAAGGGTGAAACGGACTCTATTACTAAGACTCCGCTGTCTGTCCGTCTGTCTGTCTATCTGTCCGTCTGTCACCAGGCTGTATCTCATAAACTGTGATAGTGAGACCGTTGAAATTTTCACAAATGATACCTATTTATTAATTTAGTAAAAATACCTATTATTTTGTATTTCTGTTGCCGCTATAACAGCAAATACTAAAACAACAGAATAAAATAAATATTTAAGGGGGCTCCTACACAACAAACGTGATGTTTTTGCTCGTTTTTATAGATAATGGTACGAAACCCTTCGTGCGCGAGTCCTACTCGCACTTGACTGGTTCTTCTATCCATCAACCTGCGGACGTATTAACTAACTCGCAACAGGTTTGCAACAGGCGTAAATTGCGCGATGATTGCTGTCATGCATCATTAGTGGTGTCGAGCATGTATGCTTCGCTACTGCTGTTGCTATGCTACTGCTGTTGCGTTGCTGTTGCAAATTTTACGTAATTACCTCGCCGTACCTTTATAGCATGGTAGATTATGGTCTATACTCCCTCGATGTGAGATAAGGCCAGTAGTGAGAATGTATTCAGTTGTTGTATGTATACCTTTTAGGGATTTGGGTACAGAGGGAAAGAAATAGGTACCTACTACTTCACTCTAATATTTCTCACGGGACTCACGAGAATGAGTTGTTATGTCAGCAGTAAAGTAGATCCGTGTCTTTATATTTATGGAAATGTCAACAATAGCAAAATATTATAATGTGAAATACGAGTTTACGTATCTATGTGTGCAGGTACCTATGTCAGCACTTTCCTTTGTAAAGGTGAAATACTACTGTTCATTATTTGAATTTCCCTGTAAAATTGACGTATGAGTTTTATGATGGTAGTATTTAAGTACTTTAGCAACAATAGAAATTGCATTGAATTTCGATGATCTAATTTACGACTTAAGCTTTTTTGATATTGTCGCATATTTCCCGTATAAAATCGGTTTACACCAACTTTTTTCATTATTTCGAGTTCTGTAGTGATTCAGTGCGATATAGTGAGTCATCGAAGAAAACCAAGCTGTCACGCTGCTGCTACATCTGTAAAATCACCGATAAATCATTAACATGTAAGTGAGTATAGCCAGCCTGTTATAATGTATAACTCTTAAATTCGTCTTAGATGATTTGTGTAGTAATTAAATCTTGCTTATATATTACAGGTCTGACTCGGAATCAGAGAGAGGAATTGTAAGCGTGAGTGCTGACAAGAAAAAGGAAAAAAAGGCACCTCAGGCTAGCGGCAGCGCGAGCAGCACCGCAGCCAAAAAAAGAAAATCTGCCAGCACGCAAAGGTAATCATAATAATATTAACATTTCCATTATTGATAAAATTATCAGTTATTTTGTTTAGCATTTACCTAATTCTTATGTGAACGGTTGAAATTCGACTTCGTTTTTTGTGATGACCTGATTAGTGATTTTTCTAGTATATTGTGATTCTTTGGATATCTATACAGGTACAAATAATACTTTAAGGTTTCTAGCTAAAATTCAATATGTAAGTAGATATGCAATAACTTTATTATTATTTTGCAGTGGTCGCAAAAGGGCGCAGCCAGCCCGTGTGGACATATTTGGACTAGGCGATACGGATGTAGAGGAGGTCGTGGAGCCAGTAGCAGTGAAGAATGCATTAAAGTCAACATTCGTGAACCGTGTGGCCAGCGGATCTCAGCGTCGCGTCGCAGATACTGGAGGTGAATTCTACGTGGACCTCAAGGTATACAACACTGTGGATGTGGAATCCACCGTGCCGGAGGATAGGTGGAAAAAAGCTTTAGTTCGGACCACGTTCAGGGTTGCCGAAGACTCACCTCAGTGGGCGAAGCTTCAAGCTTTAGTGCGAGAAGCTCACAAGCTTTTTGAAAGCTGTGAGCCAACATTCTATTCGAACAACGTTTTTATTAAGGGTTGATTTTGAATATTGTTCATGAGATACAATGTATCAGGACAGCACCTAAAATCTTTTTTATAGTTATCAAATGAGTTTTATTAGCTTTGGCGTATTTTGATAGTCTTAATTTTAATATTTCGTTCTGTACGTTTTAATTGTTATTATTAGAAGACTTATATAACCAAAATTTTACTGATCACTTGATGTAAAATAACTAAACACAAAAATGCCTTTTTGTACATTTTGTAATATACAAGTTGATAATAAGCGATGGGTAGGTCATATGCGAAGCAATGCACATAAAATTAAAAGCATTGTACCGTTATCTGACGGCGTCGATATAATTCAGTCAGCGTTTCGCAGCCGTATAGCTAGCTATAGAATTAAAGCAGCTGACAATGAGGAAGTTAGTTGCATACCTACATTTTTAAACGCTATTCGCACAAAGATTGAGTCGCTCCTTGATCAAACGATCCAATCTCATACAAGTGTTAAAGTGAACTTTGAATTGTTTTCATCTTTTCTTTTGTTCAAAAACGATTCGCACGAAATTAAGTCTTTTGCAACAAACAATTTTACGCTTCATTTAAATTATGATATCAATAATCTGTTAGCAAAAGTATTAGACTATGTCATGAAAAAAGTAGAAGAATTTCAAGAGCGAGACAGTGGGTGGACTTTTTTAAAAAACTGTCACCTCGAAATAAATATATGCAAGTACGATCCACTGCAAGGCTCGAACTTTATAGATTTACCAAAGTTTATCAAAAACAAAAAAGCATGCTTAAATATTCAAAACAAGGATGACTATTGTTTTTTGTGGTCCGTTATTGCAGCGCTTTATCCCACTACCAAACATCCGGATCGAGTTACTTCTTATCCAAGGTTTCAAGATAAATTGAACATTAAAGGTTTATCTTTTCCAGTCACATTCTCAGACATTTCAACATTTGAAAAAAATAATCCTGACTTAAGTATATGTGTGTATGGACTTAAAGACAAAAAAATTATTACTGGGCCGTTGTACAAGTCAGACTCCAAAACATACAAAAAACGAATTAATTTGCTGTTGCTTGAAAATAATACTAATTCGCATTATTGTTTGATTAAAAACTTGTCTCGCCTTGTAAGAAATCAATTGACCAAACATCACGGAAAGTTATACTTTTGTGAAAACTGTTTATTATTTTTTTCTTCTAATCAGAAACATAATGAACACATCTGTGGTGGTGTTGTGACTATTCTACCTGAAAAGGGATCAGTAATTCAATTTAAAAACTATAATCGCAAGCAAGATGTACCGTTCGTTATTTATGCGGACTTTGAAACTATGTTACTTCCTGTGCAAGGCTGTGAACCTGACCCTGACAGTGCCAGTACTTTCGATGTGCATCAACACATACCTGTCGCATTTGCCTATAATATTGTTTGCGAATTAGATGAGACTCATAATCGGTTCGTAAGTTATCGAGGAGAGGATTGTGTTACACGCTTTATCGCCTCGCTATGTGATGACGTAACGAATATACATAAAATATTAAATACAGCTGCACCGATGATTTTCAATGAGCTTGATTCTGAAGACTATAATTCAACTAATCGGTGTCATATTTGCAAACATTTTACGTGGGGTAGTAAAGTACGCGATCATTGTCATTTAACAGGAAAATATCGAGGTGCGGCTCATCAACAGTGCAATTTGAATCACAAAATTCCTAAATTTATTCCAATATTTTTTCATAACCTCTCAGGTTATGACTGCCACTTATTTATAAAGGAATTAGGAGAATTACCGGGTTCAATTAAAGTTATACCAAAAACTAAAGAAAGTTACATTTCTTTTACTAAATTTGTACCCGTTTCGGAGGAGGAGTATATACCGTTGCGTTTCGTTGATTCATACAAGTTTTTAAGTGCAAGTTTGGATAAACTAGCTAAAACATTATCACCAAACGATTTTGTGCATATGCAAAACCATTTTCCGGATACAGGTCAATTAGAATTATTATCTCGTAAAGGAGTTTATCCCTACGAGTACATGTCGAATTGGAAATGTTATGAAGAACAAAGTTTACCGTCACAAGAAAAGTTTTACAGCTCTTTGAACGACACAAACATATCTGAAGATGATTATAAACATGCGCTGTTGGTGTGGTCACATTTTGATATAGAAAATTTAGGACAATATACTGACTTGTATGTTAAAACGGATGTTCTGCTTTTGACAGATATTTTTGAAAAGTTTCGTAAAACATGTAAAAATCATTATGAGTTAGATCCAGCATTTTATCTGACTGCCCCCAGTTTGTCATTTGACGCGATGCTATTAAAGACAGGGGTGCAACTTGAACTCATTAGCGATCTATCGATATTACGCATGATACAAAAAGGCATTAGGGGTGGCGTTTGTGTGTGTACGCATCGTATGGGACGATCAAATAACGCACATATGATTGATTATGATCCAATACAAAAAGATACTTTTATAGTATATTTGGATTGTAATAATCTGTATGGATTTAGCATGTGTCAGTCCCTTCCTTTATCGAATTTCAGATTTTTAGGTCAACCTGAAATCAACAGATTAAACGTAATGTCAATATCTGATGATGCGGATGAAGGTTATATTCTTGAAGTTGATTTAGTGTATCCGGAAAACTTACATGCAATGCATAATGACTTACCATTTTGCCCTGAAAAATGTACACCACCAGGTGGGAAGAGCAATAAACTCGTTCCCAATCTGTACAATAAATATGAGTACGTAATCCACTACATACATCTAAAAACATGTCTAAAACACGGCCTAGAGTTACGGAAAATACATCGAGTGATTGCATTCAAACAAAGTTCTTATCTGAAACAATACATTGATTTTAACACTGAGCTCCGTCAAAAAGCTAGATCGACATTTGAACAAGACTTTTTTAAACTCTTAAATAACAGTGTATTTGGCAAAACTCTCGAAAACAACGAAATGAGAGTAAACGTTCATCTTGTCAATCAGTGGGCTGACGATGATAATATAACCAAAAAACGAATAAGCGCTAACAAGCTGATAGCTAGCCCATATTTTCATAGCGCATCAGTTTTCACCGATAACTTAGTAGCGATTCAAATGAAACCCGATCGAGTAATCCTTGATAAACCTATTTACATAGGTTTTTCTGTTTTAGAATTATCTAAAGTGCACATGTACAATTTCCACTACGATGTTATAAAACCATTTTACAATGATCGAGTTCAATTATGTTACACCGACACCGACAGCTTTATTTATTTGTTGGACACGCCAGACTTTTATCAAGATTTAAAAGATAATTTTCTTGATCACTTTGACACTAGTAATTATGATCAAAAAAACCAGTATGATCTGCCAATAATAAACAAAAAAATACCTGGTTTATTTAAGGATGAAATGGGCGGAAAAATAATTACTGATTTTGTTGGTTTGAGATCAAAGTTATATTGCGTTAAAACTGAAACTCATACAATAAAAAAAGCTAAAGGAGTCAAAACAAGTGTTGTACGTAAATTTGACATATCTGAATACAAGAATGTGAATTTTAATGAAAGCATTGTACGCAAAAAAAATGTTTTGTTTAAATCTATTAAACATCAAATATTTACAAAAGGTATTCATAAAATTGCTCTCTCTGGAAACGATGATAAGCGCTGTGTTTCTAAAGATAGGATTACTACCAAATCTTGGGGCAGTACATTTATTTTAAAATCGTAATTTGGGTTAATTAAGTAAATATTACTTATCCTTAAATACAATGTACCTACTGTTTTTTATTATAAGAATAAACTGAACTTTCTCAAGATGGTATTAGCTATAATGCTTATGTAACTATTAGGTAATTTAGGTGAGATTCAATGTTTCAATGAATATTATTATTATAAGATGTATTAAACGTAAACAGTTTTAGTTATATAAATGTAAAACCCTTACTTATAATTTTAAAGTTAAATAAATGAATACTTACCTTACGCTGATGTATGTTTTTTATTTATTATGATCAACACCTACCCATTATAATTAGGTAATTAGGCAGGTAATCATTATTTTCACCTTTAGAACTCGATTAATGATAGAAACAATCAAGAGCTATTAAAGCGACACGACAAGTTTGTGTCAATTCATATCAATATATTATGTACTTATGTATATCATTAAGTATTTTTATGAATGCAAGTAGGTACCTGCTATTATCTAAATAGAGTCACATCAGCGCGTACTTAATTAAGTGCCTAGCTACCTACTCAAAATCCAAACGTTTATTATGATTGTTTGATTATTGATTAGGTACCTATGGGTTGTCTCACTAAACTTCGATTTTAAGCTCATTGCTTAAAATTAAAGATGTCACTGCAGCATAATATTGCCTATAATGCGAATTGAGTAAGAAGCAGATTGAGATATAAGTAATAGCGTTTATTATTTGGATAGATCATAGTACCTACATTATAATGTCCTGTAGGTAGTTGTTATAGTATATCATTCATAATAATTATAATAAATGTTGTATAGGTAGAGGTCGTTAGTAGGCACCAACATAAATCTAACCAAAAATTCAGAATTTTTCAAGTTTTAACCTGATAATGAGTTCACCGTAGGTATTATATTTCAATCGCATCGAGGTGGATTGTGTAAGTATTGCTATCTTTCTAAGAAGTGGTTTTTATTTCAGTCAGCGTTTTAAATTATGTGTATAGCATTATAGAGTTATGATAAGCGGAACTAGAAATCAAGTTTGAACTTGAACAAAGGACATGTAATGTAATCTAACACGTCTTATTAGAAATAATTATACCTACTTATTCAATTTGATTTGTAGATGCCTTTTTAATATTTACAAGTATAAATAAACTTTATAATGTACTTACTAAGAAAGATTTTGATTTACTTGGAAGCGCTATTAATTTTACTCTAAAATACTTATTTAGCAAGCGGTTAGGCGGTATCAAATAGATCCATTCTATGTAAGCAAGATGACACCATAGCCAGCACAGGACAACAATAAAAATAATGTATGATTTAAATAACCATTAAATCTATATCAAGACCAGTGATCGGTCGTGCGCTACTCAACAAGTTAAATTTTATCTACACTTTTACGTAAGTACCTACTTGACTTGTTTATTTTCATAAAAATTGTTATTTTTGCTTTCTTTGTTCACGTAAGAATCTGTTTGTGATGTGTTTATGTACTAAAAGTTTTAATACATTATTACAGGTCATGATGTCGGATACTGATCAGACATATTACAATAGTCTACCATGTGCGCAGGATCCAGCAGCTTGGGACGATGAATTTGCAGCAGAAATGCAGAGAAAGCGAAACATTGAGCTAGCAGAACAGAAACTCGCTGAAGCCACATCCGCTTTTGAAAAAAGGACGAAGAAGAAGTCTAAAAAAGATGCGATGTCCTATGTCATTACCAATATTGGCAGAAGAGGGCGTCGCATGCTGAAAATTCAGATCTATGACCATGATGACGTGAGAAATTTGTTCAACGAAAGTGTTCGCGTTCAATATGTGATGACGGACTGTATCGACGACATAATGGACAATGCTCAACATTTAATTAATAAAATTTCAAAAAAATTAAGTGATGATGCCGTGTTATAATAAGTAGCTCCTAAATAAGTATATAATCTTATAATTAATACTGTTTTCAATTTTAAATATGAAATAAACATGAATTCTTATTAAATTATGGCTTATTATTATGTTCCTAAGTAGGTAGGTAGGCAGATAATTAATAAAACAAATGTTAGTAATTGATAAAATTTATTTAAAAAAACAATAGGTAGTTATTTAGCTAAGTATAGTATTATATTATCTATGACTAAGTATTAGGTACATACCTTATCTTAAATTAATATTACTTAACACAGTACACAGCAAAAAATACTTAATACAATTAAATTAGACAAGATTTTATTATTAGCAACAACAATTTTCGACCCAATCGTAACCTTCCTTGCTTGAATCATAACTACTAGATCTAGTTTTATTTTCTTGATTTATTAATATTTTATCCTCCTTTTTACCGCCAATATCATTAAATTTAAAAATCTGCATATTATTTTTAGTAAACCACGTCTTTATTAAAACTACATTTTTTAATGCACAGTGCTTTTTATGATAAACACAATTAAATGAACAGTTAGCATCATTATTATAAAGCTGATTCAATCGCAAAAAACTAGGACAACCCTCATCTCCAATATCTATAATTTGACAGTTACCTAAACATAAAGCAAATAACCATTTCGCTTTTTCCGTTCCTTTAACAAAAACTTTCTTTTTAGCTAAAAAAGGTATAACAACACGTTTAAGTTCATGTAAATTCATGTAACCTTCACTCCAAAATATACCGCGTTGCCTCTGTATCCATGAAACTTGTTTTTTTTCTTTTTCTGGTAAATTACAATATGGATGGGGTGGTTTAACTAAAAACACTTGGGTATAATCTTTCGTAGCAAGTGCAAATTCTTTAACAATAAAAGAGTTGTAGGAATCTTTGAATCCCTGTAAATCAACTATAACATAATCCGGATTCATGATATCTTCTTAACGATATTAGTCAAAGGTTTATATTCAATGATACAGTCGTTTAGAATCAAACAAAAAGCCGTCGTGTTTTCAGGAAAATCTACAACAGCTTCAAGGTCAATGCGAACATCTATAGGCCCTGTTTTCAAAGTTTCATTTTGTCGCGAGCAATCAATCACAAATAAAGGAGCTTTGGTTTTAAAGTCTTCGTAACTTAATAAAGGTTCCGGACGACGGCCGTAATAAGACTGTTGAAAATTAGCGTAGCGCTCGTATATTAATGTGTACTTATCATCATCGAAATTGATATTTAGATTTTCATATGGAAAGTAGCATGAGTTTAAAAATACTTTAAGGTTTTGTAGCTGACAATGATCAAACTGAGACATATCTTTGTCAAGTTGTCGCATACGATTTGTTTGTAACCCTACAATCACGTATCGAGGCTTTTCTATTTGAGAAGATGTTTTAATTGCCCATGTATGTTTTGTAGTTTTTGGAAGTGATGGGTACTCGTACAGATCCCAGTTTCTAAATATGATGCTAATTGTGCGATCCTTTTCTAAATATTTAAGCAAATTGAGTCGCTCGCGATCGGATACTTTTATATGTGGAACGCGCCAATTAATTTGTTTAATGTCAATATAATTTATAACTTCACCAGCTTCCAACTTTACAGAATTAAGGTTTGTGCTATTACGAAGTAATATTAATTCATGCTTGCAGTTCATAATAATCTTATTATAGTCTTCAGCAAACCCAAGTATTTTATTTAAAGGAATGGAAACTGAAAATTTTCCAGACAATTTATTTGTGGTTCCATCGATATCCCAGGCCCAAGACTTAGCCATCTTTGATTCATTATCATTCATTGAAACAAGAGATTTCATAGTTGTAGTAATGCCTGCATTTTTTATTTTATCTATTTCTACACCATTTAGCTCATATCGAATGTCTTGAAAAAAGAATAATGCAGGGTTATTTGTAAAATGCACCTTACTTACTATTGCTTTTGTATCACGTTTAGTAACAAGAATGCTCCCTTCTATGAACAAAGTACTGGCTGAAGGTAAAACATACAGATCCTGTTGGTTAATAGGTATCCGTATCTCATCATTTTCACGAAAACTATTCACATAGGGTTTGTATGAATGGTATTCTACACTCTCGATGGTGTTATCAAGACGTGGAGAATCTGCTATGTTAAGAATGCTCATTTTAATAACCCAATTAATTTAAGAAATTTCTTGTTATCCTTCGTCAACTTCACTTTAGGTCTTCTTTTGATGATGTTGCGGCTTGAAATGGACCGATTCACTGTTGCTGATGAGTTTTTATTAAAGTCAATCATTTTAGTCTAACATGAAAATATAACTGGATATCTTCGCCACGTAAATTTACTAAATTATTGTTTGAATCTAATACTTTGACAGTGATCGAGCTAATACTGTTTTGATTAATTGGAAAATAAATTATATTTTTCGGTATTTCAATTATTCGATAACCAGGTGGCACGTTTGGAGGGAATTCGTGGATTATGTGACTAGGTTTTCCGTCAGTGTATGATCCGCTTATGATATCACATTCGATCCTCAGCACGGTAGTCGAAAGAATGTTGACAGGATGAGAAGATTCATTTAATATATTAGCTTTCAGCACAATTTTGTTAAAACCAAACACTTTTGCAAGCAACGGACTTTTTTCAAAATGTATGTCTTTAGAACAAATGATAGAAGTCTTTAGAGTATTGTTATTACAAATTAACTTGAAAGAACATTCTTTCATGTTCTGTTCCAAATAATCACTTATATCACTTAGCTCATACGATCCCTCTGGTATCTCAATGACTTCATCTTCACCGAAATATAATTTGTTGTTAGAATTGTCAATATTAGGTATAGAATTAAATGTTGAAAAATACAACAGCCCACATTCATATTCGCCATTTAGTTCTAAGGCAGGCGAATAATGTGTGGTTGTCATCGGAGTAGAGCTAGATATAGATAGCGTAAAAGACATTGTGCTACTGATGGTAATTTAGTGTTCTATCACTTTAAATGTGTTTTCCAAAAATTTTTTAGATATTGAATGCATAAATGTCCACAATTCACTGTATCGTAACTTTGATACTTCATGTAATTATAAAAAACTTCTCTATGACTTAAGTACTTTAATAATTCTGTCGGTGGTTTTAAATCACCGAAACTGTCAAAATACTCACAATAATTGTTATTTTTTACATAGGCTACCCAGTGTGTTCCAGGATTTTGATGATCATCTAAATTAATAATACCGCATTCTATACGCTTAGGTTTATTCGGTAGTCTATCTCTCATGTAAACACCTCTAAAATATGGTATAACACTAGAATGTTCTAAAATATCTACATCGGTTAGAGCGCGGTTGGGCAGCCTTTTATTTAGTTTTTTGAAGCTTTTAGAAACAAACCACTGCCTTTTTTATATGGTTTTAAGTAACACCCTTTTCCTAGTGCTATTGCTTCCATAGTTTTATTGTGGCGTTCAGATTCTTGAAGATTTTGTTTTGCTGATTTATAATCGTTTACTGCTTTTGCAATACCTGCAGCACCACCTGCTAAAGCACCGAAGGCTGATAGTCCGGCAAATCTTGGGTATGGGTATAACACGCGGCAGCCGAATTTTATTTTTAACAAAATATTTTTTTGCAACTGCATAAGCAATTTTGATTGCTTTCTCATCACTGTTAGGTTTCAGTTTCTTTAGTTCAGTGCGTATTTTAGTTACAACAGATTTAAAGTTTTTTACACCAGCACCCAACTTTACCTTTGTTTTCATAACTTTATTTACCATCCAGGAAGCCATTTTTTCTCCTGTACTGGCGTTTTTAGATTTAATTCGCTTTTTAGCCATTTCAGCAAGTATTAAATCAGCTTTATGACGATCTTTTAAGTCAGAGCTATTGTTGTAGGCTATGTCGTGTTGCTTACAAGCTTCGTCCAATTCGTTAACCCCTCGGTCGCCACGAAATAATCGTTCTCGTAATCTTGTACCAGGTCCACAATAATTATAACCTGGTAAATGCAGCTCAAAAGGTAAATTATTTATTACTTTGTTGATGAGACCACCTCCTTCCATTGGTTCTATGTGAATGAAAATGTTCTTATGACACAATCTTTTTATAGGTTATAAGACAGCATTCTTATGAATCCATGAGTTTTCATTCTCATTCAGACCTAACCATTTAACAAACAACTGGTTACCCTTTCGTTTTAGTATCTTTTCTATCAAATAAATACCAGGATACTTTGTTTTTTGCAACTCTTGTTCATAAAACGTTCCTAAAATATTTTGTTTGTGTTGGTCTTCTATATGGTATGTAACTGGTTTCGTGTTGTTTATTTTTACAATCGTGAAAAGTTCAGTGGACCAATTTGGTGTGTACCCTTTTCGAAAACTGCCCTTGTACTTACTGATGCGAACTTGCTCGCCTATCTGAAACTTTGGTTTTTTTATATCGAGTATTTTTCTCGATTTTATGATATTGCTCAATACAATCGTTTTATTTGAGGCATTAACAGCTATTGGTTTAAACCTTGTTGTACGATGTATGGTTTCATTATAATTATTTATGATTTTTTGCAAAGGTTTTCCGTTCCACACATAATTTCCGACTAAATTAAAATATTTATATAATATATTTTTTATAGTTCTGATGAATCTTTCCACGATAGACGCTTTTTTAATGGAAAAAGTAGAGTAATGATTAATTTTGTATGTTTTCAAAAGTGTTTGAAAGACGTCGTTATAAAATTCTTTCCCTAAGTCAGTTTGTAAATTAGTAGGTATTCTTCCCTTCTTAAAAATACTTTCCATAGCGTTTGATATTTCACATTTCGACTTAGTTTTCACAGGAACTGCCCATCCAAATTTGGAGAAAGAGTCGATCACCACAAGAATATATTTATAACCTAAATTAAACCTACTTAAATTTTTTATGTCTATTAAGTCGGCTTGCCATAAATCATCAATATCTTTAATCATAACACAGCGACGATTAAAATTTCTGCGTGCTTGTTTATGAATTTCATTGACAATTTCTTGTTTAGTCATTTTTAATCGTCGGTTTAGCAATGCTGTTTATTGTATGTTCGGTATGAACTTGATGTAATGTCTTAATTTGACCGTTGATTAGCTCCAACATAGAATCTATCTCTTGCTTTGTGTAGAAATTTTTTTTGATGACTCTTTCATCAATTTCTATTGTATGCTTATTGAATAAATCTTCTGATAAACGTAAACGTTTATGAACATGATGTCCGAACTTATCTATATTCATAGCACTAGAGAGTTATTGATCGGTCAACAGTCATAACAAAACTGAGTGAGTTTTTACAGTGTATTCTTTTTATTAATTGATGACACCACTTTCTCGCAATTCCTCGATGATTGATATTATTTCATTATCTAAACCAGTGTTTCCAGCGTCACGAGAAGCGAGTAACAATTTTAATCTTTCAACTAATTCATTAGGATCATCCCAATACACATAGTCCACTTTTGGTTTCACTTTTTTCATGATTGGCAACCCCGACCCTTTAACAAGACTTTCGGTACTAGTTGTGTAGTATTCTTTAGCTAATTTAAAAAGCGGTTTTACAACGTTTAGATATTTTATACCTTTGTTACTTTTAATTGGTTTTTTTGGATCATAATCACGACGGTGTGCATTTGTGTCTATTAACATTTGTTTATAATTTTGTCTATCATCTTCAGTTACTTTTTCTAGTTCAGGTATTTTTTTTAATAACAATTCATAAATTCCAGGTGTTTTATTATAATGTCGTCCACCCACATTGATTTCATTATCCGTGATATGAAAAACTGATGTGCCCATTTTAAGTTTTCCACGTTCTAATCGAACTCCAAAAGGAATACTTCTAAATGTTTCACCTGTTAATGACCATGACAAATCATCTGACTCTTCAATAGATTTGAAAGATGTACCACTTATATTCGGAGTACTGTTTTCATCCTCTGTACTTTTAGAACTGTCTGATGAGCTTGATTCTTCTTCGGGTTTGTGGATGACAGTTTGATCAGATAATCTATTACTGATATCAAATCTGCGAGTATTGTTTAATTCAAGTTCATCATCATCTGACGCACCACGTTCATTGTACTTAATTTTTTTGCAATATGGTTTCGCAATTACTTTATTAGTAGTTGAGCCACTTATTGCAACCATTTTGTTAAGAGGTTCTGTTATTGGTTTTAAAACAGATTCGATAGCTAAATCGCTATCTGATTTAAAGTTTTTAATCATTTTAACCTTTCTTTTTACAACATCTGCTGATTTTACAATTTGTTGTTTTAGTTTCTTTTCAATATTATTCATGCTATTATTGTTACTTGCACAAGCCTATTCTTCGTGATGTTTAATGTGTGAATGATTTTTTATTGTTGTTTTACATATTATATATGAACAGCTAATCCAAAATAACAAATGTGTCAAAGTTTTTCCTGTAGCCACCATTATTCCTTTCACAATCTTTATTTATTACCAAGTAATTGTATGGACAGCTCCAAATTTCTTTACACATTTCACGAAACTGATTCCACGACATATCTGTATTCACATGTTCGTCATAAACATGTTTAAGGTTTATTTCGTCTTGCTTAAAAAGAACAATAACGTTAGCGTTATCTCTGATCAGTTGTTTCGGGATTTTACTGTAGGTTTGGTTTAAGTAAAAACAATCAATTCTTTTATGCCTTCCTGTAGCAAAGTAGTCGCGTATATTATTTTGTTTCTCACAAGCGACATCATCAAAGACTATTACCGAATCTGGTTTAGCATTCTCCAGACTTAACACATCGTCATTATCTTTGAATTTATAAAAGCTTATTTCTGGTACTAATTTTAAGACACTTTCCAAGAAAACGTATTTAGGTTGATATAACGTTTTGGAAAAAATTAAAACATTCAAAAAGTTGACACCATGTTCATGTAAAAGGAGACCAACCAATAGATTGGTTTTGCCACAGTTTGATGGTCCACAAATGATGCACCGAATAGTGCTCGGCAGTAGCTTGCCATGTTTTTGTATCTTCGGCGAAGTTGATACACAAATTTGGTCTAAACTCAAAGAATGGGGCTGTTTAACAAATAACATGTGTGACCAATGTGGTTGCTATGACAAAAATGAATAAATGAGGCCCCAACGCACTGTTTTATATAAAAAATATTCAGCTTCCTCTGAATGGAATATTTCAGACTAATGGGTTGGTAACTCATCTAAACCTTTTTTTTTTTTTAGTTATTGGGTATTTTATTCCAACTTGGAGCGAGGAACGAGCGAAAAGTGGAATAGAATGCCCAATAACTACCTACTGAGGTTCCGTTTGCGAAGTCCATTTATATCGTTGCTGAAGTGTATGGAGATATTCATTTCTCCACCGAGACCAGAAATGTTGTGTCAGTTTTTGAATTTGTTGGTACCGAGACACCCGAGTTATTTATATGTCCGTATAAGGGTATTCCGGAAGAGCAATCAGGGGTTGTCCTATTAAAAAAGTCCTGGTGTCAGAACTTCTAAGTCTTTTTTTTTTTTTTTTTTTTGAGTGGGGGAAATGCCTTCGCACTTCCCTGCCACCACCGGGGTGATGGCAGGGGGTATGTGGGACTTGAACCCACTAAAACCCCCCCGTGATCCGTCCGCCGCCGGAATGGGGCGAGATAGGGTCGCGCTAGCATTCACTATCTCGCCCCGGCGGTAGGCCCTTTCGGGCCCCTGCGCCAGTGGGTGGGTAACCTTACACCTCGGTTACCCACCAGACGTGTAGGGTCGTGTAAGCACGGCGGAGAGTCCCCCGACTCTCCGCCGCCGACCCCACTACGGAGGATGGAGAAGGCGCGCGAAACGCCTCCTCCGTCCCCCGGTCCGTCTGCGCCGGAGGGGGTCAGAGTTGGGATTATCCTCCCTGACCCGCTCCGCAGCCTCCTTCTGCGTCATCACCGCCTCGCAGAAGGAGACCGTGGCCTGCCACGCTCTCTCGCTGCCAAGCATGGCGTTTACCACGCTCGGCAACGAGAGGTCCCGGCCAACGACCGCTGAAAGTGTGCGCCGCTCAGAATCCCAAGCAGCGCACACCTCCAGCGTGTGGGGCGCCGTATCCTCCGGCGCGCCACATTCGTGGCAGGCCGGGGTCGCCTCCCGTCTTGCGATTTGGTGCAGGTACTTTCCAAAGCATCCGTGCCCGGAAAGCACCTGCACCAAACGGAAGGTCAGCGACCCAAATGGCCGCCGCACCCACTCCCGGAGGACCGGGCGGATGGCCTCCACCGTCCTCTGCCCAGGCACCGGTGGAGCCAGGTCCTCCGTCCACCGCCGCAACATGGCGGCCCGCGCCTGCCTCCGCAGGCGCATGACCTCCTCCCATGCTGGGGGCTCTCCACGGGACCTCCTCGCCGCCACGAAGTGGTAGACTTCGGCGAGGGTCTCCGCTTCGAGCTCCCAGGGGGGATCACCGGCCAGCACGCATGCCGCCGTCCAAGACACCGTCCGGTATCCGCGGATAGCCCTCGTCGCAATGACCCGCTGCGGACGTCGCAGCAGGGCCTTATTATTGCGACTGAGGGCGTCCACCCAGACCGGTGCCCCGTACATGGCCATACTCCGGATCACTCCGGAGTATAGCCGGCGGCACGTAGTGTTCGGACCACCCACGTTGGGCAGCAGCCTCCCTAGGGCGGCGGCCGCTCCCAGGACTCTTGGGGCCAGGTGGGAAAAATGAGCCCCAAAAGTCCACCTCCCGTCCAGGATGAGACCCAGATATTTCATCTGGGTCCCAACCGGGACCCCATCCAGAAGCACCCGCGTTCCTGGAGGGGGTCCCCCCCGAGGCCCGTGGAACAACAGGGCCTCGGTCTTGGAGAGGGCAACCTCCAGTCCCAGGGAACGAATGCGGTCGACCACGAGGGTTGTTCCCACCGTGGCTAGCCGCACCGTCTCCCTGAGGTCCCTCCCCTTGACTACGACTAAGGTGTCGTCCGCGTAGCACGCAACCTGCATATTTGCAGGAAGCGTGCCACGCAGAACCCAGTCGTAGCCAATGTTCCACAGGAGCGGTCCCAGGACCGATCCCTGTGGAACCCCGCAGGAGACGCGACGGTGCCTCAAGCCGTCGCGCCCTTCCACCAGGACCTCGCGGTCCCGGAGGTAATCGGCCAACAGCCTCCGCAGATACAGGGGCACTCCGTGATAACGGAGCGCCTCCTGTATCGTTCCATGCGGGAGGCTGTTGAAGGCGTTGGCTATGTCAAGGGAGACAGCCAACGCCTTTTCCCCCTGACCGACCGCATGCTGCGTCCACCTCTTGAGCCAGAGCAAGGCGTCTATAGTAGACCGCCCTGCTCTGAACCCGTACTGGGCCTCTGACAGACCAGGCCCAGTACCCTCCAGGTGCCGGATGACACGGGATGCTACTACACGCTCTAGCAGCTTCCCCGTGTCATCCAGCAAGACGATGGGCCTGTATGCGGAAGGCGAGTCGACAGGACGACCCTCCTTCCGCAACAGGCACAATCGGCCATCCTTCCACGGCTTCGGGAATCGTCCGGACGTGAGGCACGCGTCGAACAGTTCCCGAAGCCGATCGCCCATCTCCCTCAGGGCGATTGTGAGGACCCTCCCCGGAATCCCGTCGGGGCCCGGAGCAGTCCTCTTGCCCCGTAAGCGTGCGACCGCGACATCCATCTCCGCCTCCGTCAGAGGCGGGATGGAGCCCGCTAAGTCCACCTCGGGGAAGGACGGCACCATCGTCGGGGGGGTGTGGAGGGGGTTCGTGTTGGGGAAAAGCCCCTCCAACACCCTGCTCAGGAGCTCCGGCTCTAGGGACTCCGCAACTGGGGACGTCTGGCCCCGGAATTTATTCCGGGCAGCCCTATACGGACGTCCCCATGGGTCCCTGTCGAGGCCTTCCAGGGTCACGCCCCAGGCCTCCGACTTCGCCCGGCCGATGGCCAGCTGTAAGTCCCACCGCGCATCGCGGTAGGCACTATACAGCTGCCTCTCAGCTGCCAGCTCCTCAGCTGACAGCTGCTCATCCGTGCGGCCCCTACGCCGCCTCCTACAGCGCGTGTAGGGTCGCCGCGCCTCCGAGCATGCGGCTTGGAGATCCGCTATCTCCGAGCTCCACCAATACACCTCTCGGTGCTCGGGGCGACGCCGGGCCCTCGGCATGGCCATGTCGCACACGGCCGTTACCGCCTCGCGGAAGTGACCCGCCGCGACGTCCACTTCCGGGTGCGCGGGCCCTGCCTGCCAAGCTTGGACTATAGCCGCCTCCTTCGCCAACTCGGCGTCGAGGCGACTAATAGTCCAGCGAGGGAAAACTGGGCGGAGCACCTGCATGGACCCCCCTTGGTTGTCGGTGGTGGAAATCTCGAACCTTATGTATTTGTGGTCCGAGAGAGTCTCCACCTCCGACAACACCCTCCAGGCCCGGACACGTGCTGCAACAGCTGGGGTGGCAAACGATACGTCCACCACGGACCCCCCACGCTGCCGCACGCACGTGTGGACCGACCCTCTGTTAAGCAGAGTCAGTCCTGAGGCAACCGCCCACTCCCTGACGATCTCGCCACGAGAGTTAGTGGAGGGGTTGCCCCAATCCCGGGCCTTGGCATTCAGGTCCCCCATAAGGAGGACCTGATGTGGCGCCTGTCTTCTCACCGCCGCGGCTAGGAGGTCCACGAAGACCTCTAGCTCTGCAGCGGTTCTGTTGGGGGAGAAGTATGCGCCGACAATCGCATACTCCCCCCACCTGGCAACCACGTATCCCGCGCCCCTCTCCTCAACCGAGAGGGGGAGAGAGCCACCGGACCGTCTCACAATGGCCACGGAGTCGTCAAGGTCCCCAGCCCAACAGGGATGTTGGGGGGGAACGTAGTACGGCTCCGCGGCGACAACCACGTCTATCTGCCACTGCGCCAGGGACTGCATAAGCAGATCTTGGGCCCGGGCGCAGTGGTTCAGATTCGTCTGAAGGAGGTTGTGATGTCTGACTTGATCCATTAATCAGACATCACTACCTCCTCGCATGCCGCTGGGCATGTTCCGTCAGTGGCAGCCTGGGTGACCACAGGGGCGGCCTGGGTCCGGGTGGCCTTGCCCTTCGTCTTCGGGGGAACGCAACTGCGCCCCCCCATTATGTGCCCGGAGGGCTTTCCCGACTCGGCGCATATAGCACAGCGTGGGATCGCCTTCCCGCAGCTAGCCGCCCGGTGACCTGCGTCTCCACACCGGAAGCACAGATCACCCCTGTCCACCACAGCGGGACACTTGGGGCGAGTGTGCCCTAACCCCAAGCACCTGTAGCAGCGCATGGGGCGCTCCCCCAGTGCCACCACCTGCACTGAGCTCCACCCAATCAACAGCTTGCCCTTTTGCAGCAGCACTTTGGCTGCCGCAACCGGGAGGGAAACGAGGGTGGAGCCAGTCCCGCGTACACCGGGGCGGATCTCCCCGGCCTTGACGGACTGTGGGTCACATGCCCCCGCATTAGCAACCGCCGCCACCACCTTCTCTTTTGTGGCTGCGTCATCCAGGCCCGTGATCCTTAGATCAGCAGACTTAACGGGCCTGGTGACGCTTCTAAGTCTGCCGTATCCGTACTTAAGGGGCACAAGGGCCGGGAATTCATAACCGCTTCCACCTTGGTAAAGAACATGGTAAGCTCTTCAAATGTGAGCCGAGTCTCACCTAACACGCGCCTCGCGTGAGTTTTAGCCGATTTCACTGCTGCTTCAACGAGACCGCCGTGATTAGGACTAGCCGGTGCATTAAATAACCAGGTAATATTTTGCATGGTTAATTTGCGTTCAATGTCCGTTTGATTGTTCCGTACGAAAACATACAATTCCTTAAGAAGTCTGTTGGACCCCGTGAAGTTGGTGCCGCAATCGGATCTTACCAGTGATGGAAGTCCCCGACGGGAAACAAACCGAGTAAAACTAGCAATAAAAGCTTCAACCGATAAGTCTGAAACAATTTCTAGATGAACCGCCTTAGTAGCCAAACAAACAAAAATACACAAATGGCATTTTTGTATTTTTGCATTCCGTATCGAACTCGTTTTGATATACTAAGTTCCCGCAAAATCCGTACCGACTCCGAGAAACGGATGCACAATTGCACACCCCTTACGCGGTCCAGAGGCAGGTCCGGCATGAAGGGTTGCGTTGGACGTGCCTTTGACCGATAGCACCGAAACGTAACAAACCGAGTGAGCCGCCGTGCCGAGATTATCCAATAGAACCGAGATAAAATAGCTGCAAGAGTGTTTGCACCTACGTGACAGTGTATTTGATGATAATATGTCACTAATAATTCCGTGAACCGACACCTGCCCGGTAACAACACTTGATGCCGCGCATCATAGGGCAAGGTTGACGCGTTTATCCTTCCGCCGACCCGAAGTATATTATCCTTATCAATAAATAAGTTTAGTCTGCGTAATGACGTCCTAATAGGTTTTCCTAATTTTAGAGCCGTAAATTCCGTCTTAAAATGTATATCTTGAACATATCTGATCAGCTGCAAAATCGCATTCTTTCGTTCTGATACCGTAATATTTCCGTGTGTACACGTAAGAACACTCGGAAATATTACGGAAACCTAAGTTTACAAATTTTAATGAACCGGAGTATATATGTAGTAACATTTACCAATTTTTCGAACGAGCTGTAACTCTGTATCAAATCAAATTCCGATTCTACCGTGCCAACATTAATGGTGATAGCCTTTAAGCCGGGCAAGTCTGAAGGGAATTCCGAGCCATCCTTCGGCCACTGATCTGGAGACTCATATCGCCACCGTGCACCCCACCACTACCGATGCTACATTAGTTCGGCCGCCATTGCTCCGCGTAACGCCACATCGGCACAGTTCATCTCACTGGGAACATATCTCCAAGTGATCTGAATAGTAGATGAATTTATTTGAGGCACCCGATTGCCTTCAAATACTTGTAGGTTATGTAGTGACGTGCGCAGCCAGGTCAACACGATGGTGCTATCGCACTAACCTACTACCGTATCAAATGTGATGTCATGTTTCACTGCAGAGATGACACAATTGAAAAGAGTAATCAAAAGTACCGCACCGCTTAAGGGGGCTTTTACATTTTGGCGAGCTTAGTACCGCGCGCGCGGTACCGACCTCGCAGCGTCCGTCGGTTTGACCAAATAGATCTAATTTCATTTTTTGTTAAATAAATAAGATCATTAATTTAAAACTATGAAATAATTTGTAGTAGTTTAGAAAAATGATGAACTTTATTTTGGTAACAATGTTTTGTCGATGTAATATAAAACTCCCGAGATATTAGAACTTTTTTTGAAGCCTTTTTGATTTAAAATCAAATTTCATTTAATATTTTTTTAATTGCTTGAAAGGTAAAAATTAAAAATCTGTTCTGACATTATGTAAGTATTTAGTTTGGAGACTTACGTTACACAGAATTTGCAAATTAGAGCTCTCAAATCGGGTCTCTGTGTGTTTTTGCCAAAACGAACATCAGCAGAATGATGACTTGCTGTTTACGCAGCACAGTGCTGAGCATACCCCTGTTGCCAGCTAAGAATAGTGTACCTATCTATTACAAATTGTCGTAAGTCTGTTGTAGTTTTGGCAATAAATATTATTTATTCTTATTCTTATTCTTAAAAAGAATGACGCCAACAGTATAGAAAAAGAAAAATGTCCAGAACGGCCAGCATAAGCTGTAGAAATCGACATTCTTTTCTCTCGAGAAACAGTTTGACCAAACGCAGCAAAAGGTTTATCACGTGATCCACGTAATCGTTCATTGGGCAAACGGCTCACCGATAGAAGAGAAACGTCCATTTCTATAGCTCATGCTACCCTTGCAGAAATAAAAAAGCCCAACCAGAAAAATGCCTAACCAGAAAAATGCCCAACCAGAAAAATGTCCAACTAAAGATAATTACGCCTAATAAATAAGGTGGACTAACCGAGTTGTTCTGTATAGAGACGGTGGCACACAGCTCGTCCTCAGACTCTATGATCACTATAACGTTCTTTGGGATCGTGTAGTTGAATCTGAAACAAACCAACATCACATTCCAATAATTTATTGTAAACAGGCTTCTAAAAGGTTTGTCACCCCTGTGATTGAACAACTCAAAAATTCAAAATTAAAAAAAAAATCAAATTCAAAATTCGTTAAGGGGACGGGTAGGGCAAACAAGGTGTTCTTGGCATGTTTCCTGGCGTAATTAGAGCATGTGGAGCTTTGAATGTAATGTATCATGTAGTTTATTTCGTCAAGTCGTTTTTGATGACCGCAAATACAAGATTAATAAATATAGCCCTATAGAAAAAAATCGCAATCTCCTACAAAAAAATTTAAATGTTCCAATTTTACTGAGTTTCTTTTGAATATATTTTTACAAAAAACAAATTAGTGTTTGCCCAACAAACATTCAGATGATGACGACTACATAATTTTGAAAAATACTACACAAACATAGATTTTAATTTAAAACCGTCAAAATCAGTAATTTCGTGCGTTGTCTTTGTCGTAAGCGCTGCGCTAAAGTGCAGACTGAATTTATATTTATGACCACGACGTTAAGGTCGATGTTTCTTTGAACGGTTTTTTACCTGCTTATCTGACTCTACCCGCCGCCTTAATGGCTTTCTATCGCTTTTTAGAGATAATCCTGCCAATGTCAAGTGATAAAAAATTTGTACGGTTATATAATGTCAAGTCCTGTTTTGTCAGTCAGAACTCGACTGAGTGGGAGTATACTCACATGGGGTAGCTGCGCAGGTTGAGATGGGATATGTTCCAGGGGTTCTGCTCGAACGAGAAGAAGTAGTAGTGTGGGGTGCTGGGTGACACGTTCAAATGTATGTCCTGGGAACAAAACGGTGGTAAACAATATACGGCCAAGTCATCATTCATCCGACTTTTCCGTCCACTGCTGAGCATAAGCCTGGCCCATTAAGGAGGGGTTTGCCATAATCACCACGCTTGGGCAGGCGGCTTGGTGATCACAGTAGATTATGGCAAGAAGAATGCTGCCGGCCATTCCCTGGATATTCCCCTAGCCGGCTCTTATGGGTAGATACGGGGAGAGAACTGCGAGAGCAAAAACAGACATTAGCTAATTACTTCCAGCAGTCATGCTGCTCAGCTATCATCAAATAATGACTAATTGTTCTTTAGTAAACAGTAGAGACCTCGCAAGCATAAAAAAATTAAGTAGATACAATGCCTACCCACATACCGAATATTTCTGCCAAATATTATAAAAATTGGGCACTAATAGAGATATTTGTTATACCTAGTAGTATGTCCCTGACTTCTCGACCTTTTATCTTCTTGACAACCACTTCACTCGTATCGCTCATATCTGACATACTTGTTTAGAGTTAGGTACCAAATGTTTCTGCCAAATATTATCAAAATCTACTGGTAAATGGCGCGGCAACAAACTTCCCCCTTTTTGGAGGAAATACAGCTACAATAAAAATCACCGACAACAAAAAAAAACTATGAGATTGTAGAACCTATATACCACGCTTTACCAAGATTGGTTGAAAACCAATTTCACTAGGTGGCAGGACTTGTCTACAAAGTTCGTCTAGGTAGGTACCACCGCTTTGCCAGTTATTCTGCCGCCAAGCAGTAGTGTGCAAGCACTACTGTGTTCCCGTTTGAAGGGCATTGTACCTAGTGACATTACTGGGCAAATGAGACTTTATGTGGTCTGATCACTGAGTCTAGTAATCTATTACTAAACTGTGTGAAGTCTCAGGATGACGTGCGCATGCGCAATGCAATTAATCTAGAGTTCCGAGTGGCACTGCAATCTGTTATGGGCAGCCGTGACCCTTAATTAAACATCAGGCGAACGACTAGCTCGTCATTCATACAAAAAAATACGAACTGTACGCCAATTTTCTCACTCCCGCCCATATATTGTCGTACAGGTGAGACAGAGGAAGCAATACATTTATCTTTTGTACCTTATTAACTTCCACATAAAAGTCAGTAACTCGTGTGAGCTCGACGTCGACGGACGTGTTCTGTGGATTCTGTGTTGTGATGTGAACAGTGGGTCGCTTCTCTATCCTTATGTCTGCAACCAAATAATGCATCAGATACAAGAATAAACAGAGACAGCACTAACACTTATGCCCATACGTACTAAAATCTATTAAAACACAACTTAGCTAAGCAACACTTTTCCCAGGATTCGCGTATGATTGTTGAATTCGTGTCAACTTGGCACACCAAATACTGAACGCTGATTCGTTGGCTGTTTATCATCGGCTGTGTTCAACCAATGAGCGTACAGTATTTGGTGTGTTGACTTGACACGAGTTTGACAAACGCACGAGAAACCGGGGGCTAGAGAGATAAGTGCTAACATAGCTGTCAAACTTTAGTGCAGACGGGCACATTAGTGATGTCACAAATCATTGCCTTAGTGAATCCACCAATTTCAATCTGTTTCTATCTTCTTCTATTATATAAAAGGCTTTGTCCTGACCGACTGACAGACAACGCACAGCCCAAACCGCTTAACGTAGACTTGAAATTTGGAGGCTGCCTTCTTTTTATGACGTAAGCGCGTGTTAAGAAAGGATTTTTGAAAATTCAACCCCTAAGCGGTCGAAAAGGGTAAAAAACGGTTGTATGAAACACCTACATTTCGTGACGTATCGTTTTGAAACTTAACACATACAAACAAGTATAAAAATAAAAGAAATAGTACCTTTTAGTTTTTTGAAATTCGACATATAAAACGGGTTAAAAAAATTGTTGAAGTTTGTATGAAAATTTCAAAAAAAATTACCGTATCTTACTGAAATATGGAATGTGTAAAGAACATACAAAATAAATAGATACAGGTCTCGGGAATTTTTAAATTTCATCCCTTAAGAGGGTAAAAATACAGAAAAAGGTCCCGTCGTAAGACGTTCACACAGGCAAAACCGCTAATGCTATAATCTTCAAATTCGAATGAACGAAAATGGTTGGTGTATTTTAACATTTTTTCGCTTTAGTGTCAAACTATACCGACATAAAATATTGATGTCAATGGGGTAAAAAACTGACTTTTGCTCACTTCAGATGGCAGCACTGCTGAGTGTTCCCTAAATCTGACAAATATCTGTCATCCTCCATAATAATTTTGTAAACAAATAAAAATAACTCAATTTATTTCATTAAAATAACGTTGTGTTCAGCTTTAGATTGCAAAAAGACGGGAGTCCATGTATTCCCTAAAGATATCAAAAGGAGAAAACAATGGATAAAAGCTTTACGAAGAAAAAATTGGGAGCCAACTAAATATTCGAGGTTATGTGGTTTTTTTTCCAGTAGTAGATGCTTTTCTATTCCGCAACTGTTCTTTTAACTGCCTAACACTCCATGTCGAATACATTTTTGTAGTATTAAGATCGAATTCACTGGTAAACACAAAGAAAGAAAAACGCAATATGGCGGCGATTAGGATCACTCAACAGTGGCGCCACCTACGATTAGCTTTCAGTTTTTAACCCCATTACTACCAGATATCTCAAAAATTACATATTTCATCCCTGCCTGTCATAATGCCACCATGAAAAATCACTGCACAAGGCCACTTAAGATTTTAAAAGTAACCTTCTTAGTTCGGTACCTATAGGAATTTTTAAACGCCTCCCAAAAAAAGTTAGATAAGGCTGCTGTATACGCAGATCCACTATCTCGCTCGCGCATTGTGACACTTTAGAGAAGATATTAAATAACTGAATTTACTTACGCAATATCTGGCTAAACTAAATTATTATGAATAAGATTAAAACTGTTCAACAAAAACATCATATTAATCCAAGCAAGATTTCATAAATACGACGGTTACAAATTTTGTATCATTCGTAACCGTTTTTATGTATGAATACTTATTTGGATTCATATGACAGTTTTGTTAACCATTTGTAAAGTTATTCATGAGAATAAAGTTTAGCCAGATTTGCGTAACTAAATTCAAATACATTATATAATATCTTCAAAAATGTCGCAATGCGCGAGTGAAGTAGTGGGTCTGCGTATACAGCAGCCTTATCTCGGAAATATAAACGGTTCCCGAAGGATAGTCCACGCGGGCGAAGCCGCGGGGTAGAAGCTAGTTCAATATAATTTAATTTAAAAAAATGTGAGTCATCCCAACAAACATTCACATATTCTGACGTTTTCATCGTTTAGAAAAATACAATACAGGATTAAAAAATTGTCAAAATCAGTCATTGCGTGCGTTTTCTTTGCCTTAAGCGCCGCGGTAAGCTCACACTGAATTGATATCTAAGTCTACGACGATAAGATCGACGTTTCTCTAAACGGATTTCAGCCAGCTTAATTTGCTATACCTTACGCCTTAAAATCCATTCTTCTAATGATATCCAAAATACGAAAATATTTTTTCCCACCTTATTTTTTTAATTGTTGTTAGGCGAAGCATTTGACCACTGTCTCACCTGATGGAAAATGATGACGCAGTCTACGATGGTGCAAGCTTGCCTAGAGGATACCTTATTAACATAACAGGTCTTACAGAAAGCGTATTCTATTTATATTTTTAAAATATCGATGATCTATATAATGCTTACCAGGGCCGGCGTCATGCGGGCAGAGCGTGTGCGCCATTTTCTTAAATATCATGGCCGAGTTCGCCGTTTGGACTACCATGGGCAGTTCCCATGATGATATGCCTGTGCACAACCCACCAATTATGTTTAGTACTTTAATTTAAAAAACCTTATGAAATTCTGTTATATGTACTAAATAGGTACTTAGGTAGGCTACTGTAAGCAGTTAGATGTTAGCCAATCTAATTTAACACTATACAGTGGCCAAAGCGAAACCTAATGTAACCACTTTAAGAGGACCGTTCTGGTATTTGAAAATGTTATTGCCGTCGCTCTGCTCTCCACACGTATGATAGAGACAATAGAGCCCGTGAGTGAAGTTACATACATTTTAGCGTTTCGAGCGCCAACGGTTTTCACCCTCTGAAACTTAACAAAAACTTTTGATTTTGGTATCAATCGTTTGGATAGATTATAATCTACGCTTGTACGTCTTCATTTTTAAAATATGTTTTGTGTTCTAGTTACAACTTTTTTTATGCGATTGAATGACGTGACGAGCTAGTCGTTCACCTGATGTTAAGCAACACGGCCGCCCATAACAGTTGCAGTGTCACTCGGAACTTTAAAACAATAAAGTTCCGCGTGACACTGCACTGCGCACGTCATCCTGAGACATCACCCAGTCTAGTAATCAGATTACTAGACTGAGTGATCAGATCATAAAGTCTCATTTGCCCAGTAATTTCACTAGCTACAATGCCCTTCAAACCGGAACACAGTAGTGCTTGCACACTACTGCTTGGCGGCAGAATAACTGGCAAAGCGGTGGCACCTACCTAGACGAACTTTGCAGAAAAGTCCAACCACCTAGTTTTCCGTTTCTTCGTCATAATTTTGACTCAAAAATTCGTAACTTTACATGGCTATAAATACGAAGATATTATAAAAACTTAAAAAAGGAAGACGTACGAGCATAGTTGTGTACTGGGTAGACAACATATAAAAAAATCATCAAAATCGGATAACATTTATATGTGGAAAAGCTTTGGCACTTTTTGTATGGACAAGAGGGGGGTATACGCTTCTCTTAAGAAACAAAATTGGCTACTTTAAGGAGTCAGGTTGGCAGTCAAAGCTTTTATAACCCCTTTAGGAATTTAGGAATAAGTAGCAAGCTTCTACAAAATAGTATGGTAAGCAGCACACGACGTGCCCAAAAATGCATATAATCATTTCTAGCGCCGGGCTACACTAGTTTGCCATTCACTGCTCACCTTTCTGCTGAGTCGCCGTGATGAACAATGGATGGTCCAACGGTATGTTGTCATCGGTTGACACAAAAACACGGGTGGGGTACCCCTGCCATTCTGTCGAGTTCTGGCAAATAGAAAGATAAATGATGATGAAGATAAAAGATGATTTGAAAGAGAAACTTTTTAAGAGTTTTTTAGGTTTGACTTTAATTAATAAAATTGTTTCTGATAAACAAGAATGATACTCGTTAGAGTAGTGATGGGCAAAGTAAAGCTGTAGGCACTTTGACTATTGAACTGGGCTGGCATCATCCATAAAAAGTGAGAGCTTTTCAGGTCGGCTCTTAACCCGGAGGCGGGTTCGATTCCCGCGACAGGACAAGTATTTGTGCACGTGGAAAAAAGGCGCAGTTACTTGGTTTGTGTGTGTGTGTTGTGGGAGCATGGCCCTCGTAGTTCCTGGGTCCCTAGATACAGGGGATCCTAGTTAGGGTCCAGGATCTATGTATGTGATCGTTGGGCGTTATTATTATTATGTTACAATCTTAGTAGGTATCTACTAGTACTTCTTTTCTTTAGTCTCAAGGATAAACCTGTTTCTACAATTTTTAGAATGATATTACAGTTCCTTAAATAAGTGTGGTTTACCTACTCTTTGAAAACCAGATGAAAATTTACAGATGAAGAAACAAGCTAGAAAAAAAATCCAAAATGTCTCTGTCTCCTTCATCTGCATCCAGTATAAAAGAGTCAGAAAGTGTAGATTTAGAGTCAGAACCTTTATAATGAAATATGACTTAACTGCTCATATTTGGTTTAATTGTAGGTAAAACATTAACTGTAAGGCTGCATTTCCACCAGAGATGTGCGAGCCCACTGAGCGGTGCAAGGATGCGTAGCGGCGCTGTGAAACGGTGCGAGGATGTGTCGCGGGCTCGTTACTGATGCGCGCGGGGTGGGGTGCGGTGGGAGCGGAGCGTGCGCGCCTCTGTCCGCACACATCCATCGCAACACATTCCTCGCAATTATCCCTCGCAACACATCCGTAGCACACGTTTTTCTCTTGTTTTGCATATACAAAAACCTCGCTCCGCTGAGCCGCTTCCACTAGAGCTGCGCTGAGCGAGGCTAGGTAACACATCTCTGGTGGAAACGCAGCCTTATACTATGGTGCTTAACTTTGTTAATGAGTTATTTGAACTAATTATCTTACCTCAAGGAAGTCCAGGATTTGTTCTGTGTCATTGCTTACAACCACACTAAACCGTGTGTCATAGTTGTATCTGAAACAATGTCTCAAAATGTTTATATTTTTATGTATAAATGAGTAATAAATACTTGCCTGAAAAAACTTATCTTATGGCACTTTATATTACTTCTTCTAGTGTGCTTGAGGATTCAACATGTCATATAACATATTGTGTAGCTGAACTTGTAAGCAAGAACACTAGATATTATAAATACAAAATGAAAAAAGTAAGTATATCTAGTGTAATTCCGCTAAAAATAACTATAAGATTATCTATATTGGAGAAGTTGTAATGGATTTTTGTAGGTAAATGTATTACAAAAATGTATATATATAAACTGGGACGCCTAAATTGGTCCAACATTTGTTGCGCAGGATTAAGAAAAACCTAGTAAAAACCTAACCAGACTAATGCCAGACTGAGTTATACGATTAAAATTGATGCTAGTTTTACCTACAGTACTTAAATATAGCTACCCCAGCTTATTTCCATAAAAAAATATTATACTTAAACTTTTCTTATCATTTTTGTAATACCCACAACAATCCTTTACAACTTCTCCAATATAGATAATCTTATAGTTATTTTTAGCGGAATTACACTAGATATACTTTTTCATTTTGTATTTAAGATGAGCTTCTGCAAAGTCATGTCTGAGTCAATCAATTACTAGATATTATGGGGCAGGTTTGTATCAAGAAATAAACCTAGGAAGACTAGGAAGGTCATTGCCAAAAATACGAATGTAGATAAAGTATCTGCTTAAAAAACCAACAATCAACATATTAGTTTATCAATAGTCAAAAATACTATAAGTAAGTTTACTTAATCTTATTTCATTGATTAACTTTGTAATTATTAGCTTAATTTAAGAGGCTTCTCACCTTGTATATATGAAACTTACCTCCTAGTTATACTTTATATGATACTTACCTAAGAAGTAGGTACCTATAGATACCTAGAGTTAAGTTACATATGTTAGTGTTTCATTCCTATGTTACTGTCAGCTGTAAAACGAAACTGCAACACTCTTGTCAGAGTTCATTGAATTAGATTACTTTATTTTAAATAGTATACTAAATCTATGTAATGCAATTATTTTATTTAACCCTGTACATTCTTGAATACCACAGATTAAAGAGTCAAACTTGCATGTTAGGAATTTGGCTTTTTAAAAATTAAAATTAAACTACAAATTAGCTAAATTGAGAAATACATCCAGCCGATCTGGAGGCCTTTGTAAAAGTTGTATAATTATATGAAATCTAGATCTACCAAAATATCAATTCACTTTAGTTACACTTATTTCACTTAAAATTAACACACTGATCAATATTGAGACCAAAACTATAACTTTACTTAATTCAATTAAAATGATTTATGACTTTGTCCTGACTATAATATCGTGAGCTCTATGCATTTATTGTTATGACTATTCCTTATCGCTCATGGCACACGAAAAAGAGGTTTATATCAAGTCACCAGATGTATGTTATAATGAGCAAAGAATTATCTCAAAAATAACACAATTTACATGAAAACATGGGGAGGAAATGGTAAGGATGGTGAAAAAGAGTACTCAGTACTCACCAACCGATCACTCCCATGCTCAGCAGCTTCCTATCACGTTGACCTATTTCTTTCACTTTTACAGCTAATTGCGCCGCGTTTTCCGGAATCAGGCGCATTTAGGCATCTGAATATTGCAAGGCGCACGGCACAGCTTCTATAATAGTTAATACCAATCCGGCTGTGCCAGTCAAACTTACCTGTTAGGAATTTGGCTTTTTAAAAATTATACAAATTAAATTGAGAAATATGTCCAGCCGATCTGGAGGCCAAATTTATTCTGCTTTAAAGACTTACAATTATCTTACTACTCTAATTAACCTAGTCAGCATCAATGCATGGCTAATGCTAAGTTTGCCCTCTCTCTACAATATAGGAGGGTGAGGGGGATGCATAACTAGGTACTTATTCTTGCTTATAAATATTTGCATGGCTGCCTACCTGGTGAGAACTAGGGACATTAGTATAAAAAAAATATCATCATTTTTTGTTAATACCTACACTCTCACAAATAAATGAATTCAGATTTTAAGACCATGAAATCCAGGTGGCAATCTAAGGTAGGCCAGCCCTATTGTATATTTGTAGTTTGTGCAATAAAGCATTTTCTATCCATCTATCTACCTATTCAGCCTTGACCATTTTCACCAATGGAAAATGGCTCAAACTCAAATAATTACACAAGTGAAAAATGTTTCTAATACCTACTGAGTTAGTCCATAATTGGTGAGTAGAATATGTCATAAGTATTCTGAAGAGTGGGGTCTCGAAGGAGTCTTCAATTTCAATGTCTTAAATTCAATGTTTAGCAAGCAAAGAAATTCTGCCTAAATAAATGTATACCTAATTTTCCTCGCTATCAACTTTTGCTTTATTTCTGCCTGTGGTGTGGCGGTTGAGCAGGTCGGCTCATAAGGCCATGAGCGGTAATGAGGTGGTGGGTGTGATTCTCGCGAAAGGCAAGTATTTGTGTGCAAATGAATTTTATTTATTTATTTATTATTTATATATTATTGCTATTTACCATAAAACATAACATTACAGAACAGTCCAATACGTTACATTTTATTACCAACAGAACTTATCTATCTATAACTATCATTCACACTTAAACTAATTAAGTACTTAATCGATATAAAAAATTAGTAAAAATGTATAACACATAAATAATATAATCTAACCTGTAGGTATATACTAAGCTATAAAATAATCAGTACAGTTCACAATAGTTAACACATACAAAGCGCAAATACTTGTTGTGTCTGGGTGCTGTGGGACCATGGTCCTCGTAGTTCCTGGGTCCCTAGATGCAGGGAGTCTAGAGTCCAAGATCTATGTATGTGATCGTTGGGCATCATTTATTCTTTGTAACAACAACGAATTAAAAGGTAAATAAACAAGACAAATAGAAGTGCAGCAAGACTTACCGTCCGTATATGAAGTTCTTATTCTGTTCTGCCGGCTTGGGTTGAGCATAACACACAGCAATAAGTAACAGCAGTCGTAAAACCATTTTTATATTATTTAATACGCGGCACTTAGATTAACAAAATGAAATTCAGTCAGCGACCAGCCAGCGTACATAATAACAAATACTTTATAATTTGTGGCGTAAAATCCCCGAATCAAAGACAAAAAGACGAAAAAAAATCTAGTAAAATAAACCAACACCACTAAATTAAATTTAACACTAAGTTAAATTTCAGAAATCCCCTCTTTATGTTAAAATTCTCTTAGAATAGAATAGAATAATATCAATAGGGGATTTACTGACAGCTGGATGGAACGTAGTTTCACAGCCAAGGATAGATGGCGCTGACGAGACATGGCGAATATGATTTTTTTTTATATGTGGCTTTGTCCTCTGTCATAGCTCAGCGTCACTTTCACTTCGCTCACCAGTGTGACTATTTGTGGCAGATTTTTGCCATTTCGACATATTTTCCTCACATTTACACTGTGGCACAAGGTGTAGACAATTAAAAAATTGTGGCAGATTTTGAAGTTTTTATTTTTATGAACTTAATAGAAATATGGTTACGAAATATTAATTCATTGACTTTAATATTTGGTGAGAATCGTTGTTACCATACTGTAATAACACCCTATATGTAACTCTTTAATAATAATACATTAATAATTCATCGGATCTTCTAAACTTAATCTTACGACGCTAAAAAGGTTATCAAAATTTGTTGAATATTTTACTATATTTTACACTAACAGGTACTGCTGTGCTTGACCCAAGACACGAAGGACAATTTCTTATCACTAGTACATTAAATGTTTTTATAATGTTTTTATAGAATAAATAGTAAAACTCTTATTGAAAAATCAATCAAACAAACCCAACTCTGAATTCTACTAAATTGATCTATGATCATTTATTTGAAACAATCACGAACAACCCTAAACTATGAATAAATTCCCGGTAGTTTTTTTTAAATATTGTACAAGTATTACCTATTTCGTATTAAGAGTGAAACTCAATTACGATTTTATTTAAGTTACTCGCAAATGATTTTAAACAGAGAATAAATTCCCAATAGTTATCTAAGTAAAAGGAATAGTTCCCAGTCGTTACTAATTCCCGGTAGTTTCCTAACTTTCGTTCAAACATTACCTATTTTGCAACTAGAAACAAAACGTTCGTTTCTTTGCAGGAATATGATCCTTCCAACCTTCCTAAGTAAAATTCCGCCTAGAATCCGCTAAGAAAATACCTATCTATTTATGCATATTGTAATAACCGTGTAGGGATAGAACCTTTCTCATATCCTCCGTAGAACATCGCAAAACCAGCTAAAGAAATACCTTCCTATACCACAGAATAGATATCTAGTACAACGTTCTCTTACCACATTCTTGGATTATATTTTTATAGTTTTGATAATTTACGTATTGTATTTATTAGTACTTTTATTTATTAGTATTTTATTATGATGAATTTGTCTTTAAATGTATTTTATGCCGTTTTAAATTTATTTATTTATTTATTGAATTTTATCTATATTTTAACCCTAACTTTCCCCTCCTACGTGTGTATTCCTCGACTTATAGCTTTTCCCTATACATTAGTGTGTACCCCCAAACACTAGAGATTGCTACAAATCTCACATTTACTTTTAAACGTGCATGTCTGTTCTCGGTGTGTGCAATGAGAACATACCTGATCTAACCCTATGAGAGAACGAGCTGTGACAAAAGCTCTCCAAAGCTAAAACCTGTTGCCACCTAATTTTTACCTTGCATGCGGGACCGGGGTCCATGGGCAGCATACAAGACAAAACCCTATCACTTGGGACAGTTCAGCTTAATTTGCATTTAGGATCCGGGTATCGTATACACGAAGACGGGACAGTTAATCTTTTCAGCCCTCCTTTCAGCCAGAATGCAAACCAAACCAAAAAGGTGGATCCAGATCCTATAACGGAGGCAAAATCTGGTGCAGGTCTCCACAAAACACGCGAACTGCATACCCTAAGCAAAATAAGGGAAGACAAGCTTCGTTGCACAGTTTCAACTTATCTCTTACTGAGTTCCTGGACCCGAGGCATACTTCCCCCCAGATCCAGAATTACTTGAGAGGGCGAAGCTAACTATGAATTTAACCGTGAATTTCACGTGCATTTTTTACCAGGTTTCGACTTGCGAATCCCGTGAATCGTTTTTTTTCTGACCGCGTTTGACAGCTTGACAGATCTCAAAATCCTATTATATATCAAAAACACTTTAAAGGTAGAAAGGTAAAAAAGTAAAACTAAATATAAAGAAGGTTTGATTTCTTTTACTGTTACCTTATTTTACCACGGATAACCACTTTTACACCTATCTCTACATTTTCTCTATCAGTTAATGCGATGCCAACGACTATTTCCATTATTTTTGGACTATTCTTTGTGTGTAAAATGCTTTGATCAATTTATTTCAGTATTTTTATACTTTAGGTAAAATTTATAATATTTGTGACGTCACGAGACAGCCTGGATCGTTACAATACCTACAACTGATGTCTTAAGTCAGTTGAGTATGGTCTGTGTGTCCAATGTACAAATATTATAATAATTTCTGGTTCTAAATTCCAAATCCCTTTTCGTGTTTTCTTCAAAGCTTTCTATCTCTTAAGCTCTAAGCTCTTTTTCTTTCAGTAACATGCCCACCATTTTACTGTAGCATTTGACTTTGACATAACGGGACCTTGGTCATGATATAACTGTACAAATTACTCACTTACTTAATTATTTAGGGCAAAACCTGCAATTTACAGATGGTCACACTGTCACCGTCACAGCCTTTACTGATTTTACTTCACAGCGTGGAAATAGATGCAGAGAGAAGCTGTTTATGGTCTACGCATAAATCACAGTATTGTTTTTTTCTCCTGTGGCATAAATCTTCAGAACCACAGACATGGTAGTGATAATTATTCACGCCATGTCTTGTCAACGCCATCTAACACATTTTTAAGGACAATTTTTTTTTTATTTGGCTGACAGAAATCCTCCTATTTAATTTGGGTATACGTCTTGACTCTTGACGCTTAAGATATTTGTGACAATAACGTCATTTGGTCTGCCTAGGCATTCAAAAAAAGCATAATAATTATTATGTATTGTCTTTTTGCAAAAAAAACACGTTTTGCCTGCATAGTGATTTTGTAACTAAGACATTTTGGATACACAAGCGTTAAGACTATAATATGACCCTAACCCGTATTAAACACTTTTTAAAGTGAACGTGTTGAAGGCTATTTATGTGTACACACACGTTCACTTTTCTCAAGTTATGTAATATCAAGACCTCTTGGCATGGTATCTTCTTCTAACAGCGTGAATATTATGTTCTTGGAATGGTACTAGGTGGTAGGACTTTTCTGCAAAGTTCATCTAGGTAGATATGACCGCTTTGCCAGTTATTCTGCCACCAAGCAGTAGTGTGCAAGCAATACTGTGGTCAGGTTTAAAGGGCATATGAGCTGTGGCGTTACTTAATAACATACTCGCTCAACATCCAGAACTAGATTTGTTTACTGATAGGGTAGGTACATTTGAAAATGTTGTATTTACTTACCTTAGTTTTGCAGTATAGTGTGTTGGACTTAGTCTGTAAGCTATATTATGTAAATTTGATAATAAATAAATAAATAATTAGCTAATGTAATTACTGGGCAAATGAGACTTTATAGTACAGTCTAGTAACCTTATAACTATACTGTGTGAAGTCTCGGGATGACGTGCGAGTGCAGCGTCACACACAACTATATTAGTTTAGAGTTCCGCGTGATACTGCAATCTGTTATAAGCAGCCGTGACGCTTAACATCAGGTGAACGATTACCTCGTGATGTCATTAATTTACATTTAAAAAAAAAACCTTTTCCAAACCGTGTCTATATTATGAGTCCTTGCTGTAGCAGGTCTTCCAGAAACGGTGTATCATCATTTGTAATTTAGTAATCATGATAGCTGTACAATGTAGAATCATAATAATAGCTGTAACAATAATAATATCTGGGCTGTTTACATTGAGAACATGTTTGCAAAATCACCTAAACTCTTTTTCTTACATTCCCCATTTTTATTAGCGTGGACATCAAATGCCCCGCAAAAAATCTCCTAAGTCAAGAAAAGAATCCATAACTGGCAACTTTAAAGTCAAATGACATAAGCCCTGATAAGAAGTTGAAGTTGATATTAGTGACAATGACAGCAACTTTCAATAGCCGACCACGCGCTATAAAAAAGTATCACCTTCCTTCACATGTTAGAGAAAAAATAACAGAATGTGATTAGCTTAGAATCAAATTCTTCCTTTTCTTCACGATTTGATTCGATCTGTCGTTTCACTGTTGTAATGAACATGGTGGTTTTGATAGGCTTTGATAAATCAAACAGATGCAGTCTAAATATCTTTTTTAGATTGTGTGTTGTCTCAAGATGACGTGCGCAGTGCAGTGTCACACGAAACTTTATTTTGGAGTTCCGAGTGATACTGCAATCTGTTTTGGGCAGCCGTGACGCTTAACATCAGGCGAACGACTAGCTCGTCACGTCATTCATTTACATGAAAAAAAGTATCGTCTACTTGGTCTACAGAACAAAAAACCGAAAGTATCAAACGTGGTCAGTTTAGCTTAGTTGTCAAATTGATTTAAAAGGTGACAATTTGGTATTGCCGTATGAAAATCCATTTTCTTTTTTTCAATTTTGTGCCATGAGATTCTGGTAGACCTATACACGCTTTGCTGCTCCTCATGCTGCTCTGAGTCAGTGAGTGGACACACGGACAACAGTCAGCCGCTTACTTGCATGTTGAGGACACAGCCTTAGCCCAAAGAGAATAAAAAATCCGTATCCAAGACCATAGAGTCCATTCCCTATGATAAGTCCATAGACAAAGAAAACGAAATTGAAAATGGCGTCGCTTAGCCGACTAAATGAATTAAGGAATGTATTTTTCAAATAATTCCTTTTCGTGATTAAATTTTATTGTAAAAGCTTTTGCAAAACATTGTTCGAGCATATTTTAATAGATTTGTATAAATATAGTGTGTGGGCAAACTTCCGTGTGTGCGAAAGAAATGATTTTTCATGTCTCTGAGTGGTAACAGTGTTTACATGGTTTCGCCGAGGCAGTCTCCGATATCATGCTACCGACTGTGGAGGAGACGCGAGGGTATGACTTTCAGGACCCTGAGAACGCGGAGAAATGGCGTGGACTCTTTGTAAACCCTCTGAGAAAGGTGCGTCAACATAATCTCTGCTACTCGTATTTTCTTTTATTTCGCATCAATAACTCCAAATAACTTATCCAAGTAGTCTTGTAAAGGGTCACAAACGCGACTTATTACGTATAATAGTCAGTTTTAGTCAGTTTTCTAATATAATTGCAGCCAGATGTTATTTTTCCTATAGTATCTTGAATGCCATCTCGATTCTCAAGGCCTTTCTGTTATCAGTAAATTCTGTAGTAAAAGAACGTGCGTTTGTTTATACGCAAAACGAAACATTTTGGGCAAAGGCCTCCCTTCCCTCCTTCCCTATGTATATGACTTTCAAAATAAGCTCAGGCGTAAATGGTATATAATGTAGATCCCATTTCGGATGTACAGGTTTAGTGTACCACAAGAACCAATCAAAAAGGTATACCTAACTTTTTTCCAGGTGCTGGAGCAAGTCCACCCTACGCTAAGCGCAGAAGAAAGCGCCCTGCAGTATGTGGAGTCGCTCTGCCTGCGGCTGCTTGCTATGTTGTGTGCAGCACCTTCACCCCTTACTGTGCAGGTAATTCGTATATGAAGCTAGAGTTGTCCTTTTTATCTTAATGTATGATGTGATGAGCTAGTTGTTTGGCTGATGTTAAGTATCACAGCTGTTTATAGCAGTTGCAGTGTCACTTCGAACATAAAGTTTTGTATGACACTGCACTGCACACCTCATCCTGAGACATCTCACAGTCTAGTAATAAGATTACTAGGCTGTGAGATCAGATCATAAAGTCTCATTTGTCCAGTAACATCACTAGCTACAATGGCCTTCATATCGGAACACAGTATTGCTTGTCGGCAGAATAACTGGCAAAGCGGTGGTACCTACCTAGATGAACTTTGCAGAAAAGTCTTGCAGTATCACACCGGATTTACCCATCCGCACTTGTCTCTTTCCCCCAGGATGTAGAAGAGCGAGTGGCACGTACATTCCCCACTCCGTTGGACAAGTGGGCGTTAGCAGATGCACGAGATGTCACAGCACAGCGACGGCGACGGTCGCCGCTACCGCTCGATAAGATACACCTTATGCTGCAGAAGGTAACCCTATTGAAAGCATGTAGTTTCTACTTCTATTTACTTCTACAAATACGTTGGTAATGACATCGGAAACATAAGACTCAGTTTACTTTGCTACAATGGAATAGGCTAGTTGCCTGCAATTTTTTTATTGCCTAATATTCCTCAAAAAATAAACAGTTATGAAAACCAAAAATTATATATTATCTCAAAAAATGCCGAAAGTTCAAGCATTTTAAAATACAGGAAAAGAGAGAGACAGTTCAAATGTGCAGTGGCGTCAGTTCTTGCTCTTTCATAGTACTTCATTACTAAGCTGTGGTAGCTTTACATATAAGCTTGTTGGCATGTGACATCACAACCTGTGTTTTCATAGTAACTGTGGGGAAGCTCCACATATTCTCTGTTTTGCGAAAAAGGGATAGTTAATGCCCGCTCCAGAAACTTTAAAAGCTTACTACTCCCTAATTTATTTGCCGATTTTACTCATTTTTTTTTTCAATTATTGCATACATTTCTGACCTTCTTTATGAAAATAATGTTTACTTGTTAATTTTTAATAGCAGGCAACTATGTTATGTGTAGGCAGAGTATGTTGTACTTAGCATATTGAATGTTATGTTGATTGTGTAACTAAAATGAAAAGAAGAAAAATGACTGGAGAACCCGCGAACAAAGTCAAAAGTCAAAAGTCAAATGGCGACCACATTTATCACAAATAGGCAATTTTTAGCACTTATCAAAATCAGAATACTAAAAATAATCCAAAATAATGGTACTTAGCATATAAAATCACAAAGTGCTCAAGCCAAAAGTTCTCTTTCGCGCTATGGCACGGGTGGCATGTACTATAGAATTCGACATATATCTTCACTCGAGGAAGCATTCAACCTATGAACGATCACGCGGATCACGTCATAAACCTTTTTCTGCGTTCTCATTGGTCAAACAGTTTCTCAAGAGATGAGATTATGTTGAATTCTACAGCGGATACTACCAGTGCTGATGCAAACTCAAACTGGACTTCATATTACATTACAGGTGTAATATGAAGTCCAAGAAGCACCAAGAAACATTACCTCACACTAGTGGCATAGTGGCATTGTACATTTTTTTAATGTAATCGTATGACGTGACGAACTTGTTGACGTTGTTTGCCTGGTGTCAAGCGTCACGGCCGCCCATAACAGATTGCAGTGTCACTCGGAACTCTAAATTAAAGTTTCGTGTGACACTGCACTGCGCACGTCAATCACAATCTAAAAAATTTTAGACTGATTTTTAGACTGAGAGATCATTTCATAAGTCTCATTTGCCCAGTTCATAAGTATCACTAACTACATTGTCCTTCAAACCGGAACTCAGTAGTGCTTGCACACTACTGCTTAGTGGCAGAATAATTGGCAAAGCGGTGGTATTGGATAGGTACCACTTTTCTGCAAAGTTCGTCTAGGTAGGCCTAGACGAACTTTGCAGAAGAGTCCTACCACCTAGTAAAATTCCAAAAACATTTCCGTAAAATGCAATGCAAATTGCCTATTGAGCCTAATTGACTGTTTTCAGGAGGTCCTACTCTACAAAATAGACATGTCAGTGTCGATATTCATGACGTGTATACTCGAGTATGTCAGTCTGGATATACTGAAGCTAGCAGGCAACTTTGTCAAGAAGATATCGCAGAAGTCGGGGTACGAGACGATCACGTGTCGAGATATAAAGACTGCCATGTGCGCTGATAAGGTGAGATACAAACATGCACATTCTCACATACACCAGGTCATAAATTATTTGGGCCTCATTAAATGTTGAACAATACAATATACTGCAAAAAACCTGCAATGTATTTACCCAACGACAAAACTCTCTAAAACTCGTTACTTTGGTGATCACAGGAGATTTTGTTGTATCATGGAGAATGCTGTTGCCCATTCCCTGGATTTTCCCTTAGCCGACTCTTACGGCACCCACGGGAAGAGATGGGGTGGTCCTATTCTCACACAGTCGGGACCACACGGCCAATATGATATCAATTCAGCCATTATTGAGATAAAGGATTTAGTTGATAGAAATACAGATGGATAAGGAGGCGTCCATATATTACGTAAGATGTTTGAGGAGGTCGAGCCAAATCTCACTCAATCTCACGCGAGGGTCTTGGCAAATATCACGTATAATTTATATATTTTTAAAAATTGTCAATATTGCCTCTTATAATAATAATAGACACCCTTTAACAAAGCAATCTTAAAACTCTCCCATCCTTCCCTTAGTTACTAAATGTTCTATCAAGGTCCTCAAACACTCGTCTCTCCCCTGCAGGTACTAATGGACATGTTCTACCAAGAATCGGAACTACCCCCCTCTCCCCCCGCCCCGGAGCGGCGCGGGAGGCGAGCCTCACTATCGTACGCAGAACTAGTGAGGGACCTGCTCACTGATGAGAAGAACTTCCTCCGCGACCTGAACCTGATCATACGGGTGTTCAAGGATGAGCTGGAAAAGATACTCGACTCCGATAGTAGGGTGAGTAGTGTTGCCTCACTATCGTACGCAAAACTATTGAGGGACCTGCTCACTGATGCAAGTGAGCAAGGCTACAGCCTCATTGTTTTCTGACTAATACGAGATGTGGTTTTTACGTTCAATATTTATTGACGTAGTGATACTGCTCATACAAAACACGAAACAACAAAAAAAAAATCAATTGTGTTATTTTTCGTAGAGTATAATTAGTGTTGAAAAACATCGTGAGAGTGTGAGGCTATCTCGCTCGCACGCTCGTGCAACTACTAGGTAACCTACTGCCGCGAGGACATTGACCTACCGCCGCGAGGTCATTGACCTACCGCCGCGCGGTCATTGACCGCCCGGTGTACTTTTACTTATTCTGAAACGAGGGAGCATATTCTGTTTAACATTGAAAAATCAATTTCTTAGTACTGTGCCTAGCTAAAACTTCCAAAACGACGCCATGGAGGTGTCTTGGTGATTTTAATGTACCTCAGAGAATGCTGCTGCTCATTCCCTGGATATTCCCTTAGCCGGCTCTTACAGCACCCACGGGAAGAGATGGGGTGGTCCTATTCTCACTAGGCTGCTAGGGCCACATGGGTGTAAATTTCAAGTGATTGATCGATTGATTGCAGGCGATATCCCTAATCTTCGGCAATATAGTCGACATATACGAGCTGACAGTGACTTTGCTCGGGAACTTGGAGGATGCGATGGAGATGTCTCAGGACTCGCCCACGCCTTACATCGGCAGCTGTTTCGAGGGTAAGTCGTAGGTTATGGGGAAGTGGGTAGGGAAAGACAAGCAAAAAATAAAACAATTATTGATGATCAGCATATAAAAAAGTAATGTATAATTTTTCAATAAATAAGTTGACTCCTTCGTATTTTAATAATATCTTGAATTGCTCCTGTGTATAGGTTTAATCAATCAATGTGCGATGTGCATGGAGTGAAGTAATTGACACGGTTTCAAAATTTTATATTGAAATGAATTACCTGAAAAAATATTGTATAATGTGATAAGTACGTTTTTTTAATTCTCCAAAATAAGCTATATTTTCCGAGAAATTAATTATCAAAAATTAGCTTATTCTAAAAGGACGCAGCTGCAAGAGTTTGGTGTCGTGAACGAGATTACTGAAGCCAAATTCGAAAAAAAAACTTTTATAAATCTGTGAAAGTCAGGATGGGGCAGGAATTCACGACCAAAATATTGTATGGCTCGTATTGTGCAGCTCGGAATTGGTGTACATGGTTTTCAAATATCAGGATGTGCAATGCAGACAATACCACAGAGCATGAAAAAAAAAATACGCTGCACTGCCTGACATATTTTCTAATGCTCTGTGAGACAATACTGAGCCTTGATACTGACCGTGCATTATTTGTTCGCCCATTCCTTTCTTTTGCTTTTAACTTGTTAATTAACCAACAAATTGTAATATTGCTAACAATAGCCTATTTGCAATAAATGATTTGAGTTGAACCGTTCCCTCGTCATTGACAGAGCTGGCGGAGGTGGAAGAGTTCCGCGCATACGTGCGGTACGCCAACATTGTGACGCGGAAGGAGTCGCGTGACGCGCTGCAACATGTTGTCGACGATCCCGCGGTATGTATGCAACACAACACAACACTATGCAACAATGTCAGCAATACAATGTTACATTAGGATAGTATTCCTTAAATTCTAGAAGCATATTTCGGCCCGTCATCTTTATCATCATCAACAGCCTGAAGACGTTCACTGCTGAACATAGGTCTCCCCACAGAGTGCAACTTTGAGCGGCTGCTTTCCTCCTGCATCCATCGGCTCCCCGCGGTTTTCACCAGATCATCGGTCCACCTAGTAGGGGGGCTTACGCTTCGTCTTCCGGTTCGTGGTCGCCATTCGTGAACCATTCTTCCCCATCGGTTAAGCAAGGCCGAATAAAACAACATTGAGCCATATCTTACCTTGTGTAGCTATCGGAGCGGCTAGACACGGCCGGGCACGGGTTCCGGCTGGCCGTGAAGTACTACCTGCCGCGGCTGCTGCTGGCCCCCGTCGGCCACGTGTTCCTCTACCACAGCTACGTGCTCGCGCTGCTGCAGCTCGCGCCCGCCACCGAGGATCGGGAGAGCTTCAAGCAGGTGGGGACCGCTGGCTCCGGCCACCGAGGGTTGGCAGGTCACAGGTGGGGGCGCTGGCTCCGGCCACCGAGGGTCGGGAGCTCACAGGTGGGGACCGCTGGCTCCGGCCACCGAGGGTTGGCAGGTCACAGGTGGGGGCGCTGGCTCCGGCCACCGAGGGTCGGGAGCTCACAGGTGGGGACCGCTGGCTCCGGCCACCGAGGGTTGGCAGGTCACAGGTGGGGGCGCTGGCTCCGGCCACCGAGGGTCGGGAGCTCACAGGTGGGGACCGCTGGCTCCGGCCACCGAGGGTTGGCAGGTCACAGGTGGGGGCGCTGGCTCCGGCCACCGAGGGTCGGGAGCTCACAGGTGGGGACCGCTGGCTCCGGCCACCGAGGGTTGGCAGGTCACAGGTGGGGGCGCTGGCTCCGGCCACCGAGGGTCGGGAGCTCACAGGTGGGGACCGCTGGCTCCGGCCACCGAGGGTCAGGAGAGCTTCAAGCAGGTGGGGACCACCATCTCTTCCTGTGGGTGCCGTAAGAGCCGGCTAAGGGAATATCCAGGGAATGGGCAGCAGCATTCTCTAAGGTACATTATAATCTTCTGCGATCTCTAACCGCCTGCCAAGCGCAGTGATTATGGCAACCCCCGTATAATAAGCGTCCAAAGTGCCGTTTTATAGGGAAGGCCTGTGTTCAGCAGTGGACGTCTTCCGGCTATTGATGATTACGTGATGTGATCTGACATAACTGATCGAAAGATATAAAATTTAACCTTTGTTTCAGGTGGTGTGTAATCTAGATCCAATAAAGAAATTGCTAACCAAAGCCCTAGGAAACGGACCTAAGATGTAAGTACTAACATGTGAATTATACACAAATTGTAAGTTGAGATTTATTTAACCTATCAGATATTGAAAACATATTTTTTAATTAGCATTGCTTGATCTTGATTTTTTTATACATTCAGGGGTTTCCATTGGTTCACATTTCTCAGCTTGACACGTCTTTCTCTCAAGGTCGTCTAAAGTAATGCACAAAAACTCGCAAACTTCAACCATAAAAAAAAACGATTGTTGTTTACCGATTTTTTGGGAGAAATAAATCGATTTTTATGAGACTATTCTTTCTTGGATTTGTCGGTCGACTTGACATTGGTAGAATTGTGGGGTTGTAATTGATGTTTGAAATATTATATAATAATAGATAGTAATAATACTTGTATTACATAGTTTTTGTTTAACACGGGACTTAATCGCGCTAAAAACATACTCTGCTCGTGACCACGACAATGCAACTTGGTCGAAACGTTGACGTAAAGTAGTAATGTTTTTAGCGCTATTAAGCCCTGCGTTAAGGTGGAACGTGTCACTAGCGCGGCAAATTCAAATTTTCTTGCGTTCTTTTGCCAATAATAGCTTAACTACTCAACGTGATTACATTAAAACTGATTTAACGTAAAGAAATAGAACATATTAATAAATTACGATCAAAAGTATCTCCTAGATATCATTGGTTTAGCGACAAATGGCAATAAACAAATTTCGTCTTAGTTTTTCAGTCTATTGCCATTTGTCGCTAAACCAAGATATGTAGGTTATACTTTTAATTGTAATTTATTTATACATTCTATTTATTTCAGCAAAATTAGTTTTCATGTAATCACGGTGAGTAATTAAGCTATTATTGGCAAAAGAACGCAAGAAAATTTGAATTTCCGCGCTAGTGTAACGTTCCACGTTAAACAAAAACTATGTGTTTAAATCGCGAAAATGTAAGATTGACTAATACATGTGTTGTACAGGGATGCCACCCTCCGCATGGCGTCCCGCGCCCGGAGGCAGCTCGCCATAGAGAAGTGCAACGAGCTGGCTCGCATAGTGGACAACTGGGACAACCGGGACATTGGCCAGTGCTGCAACGAGTTCATCAGAGGTATGTCGCACGTGGCCGAGGCTTGGCGCTGTTAGCTCTGCCATGCAGGCTTTATCTTAGATAAAAAAAAGAATAATCTGACATGTACCTACGTGTAATATTCCAGAGGACACGCTGTCTAAGATCGGCCCGGGCAAGCGTATCGCGGAGCGGAGAGCGTATCTCTTCGATGGCCTGCTGCTGCTCTGCAAGCCCATCACTAGTCTGGTCAGTATAATGAACGAAATGAGTGAACGATATGCGATATAGTGTGTTACATACAAGCTGTGCTTTTAAACAGGTTCAATACTTTACGCGCTGTATGATTTAGCTAGGGATAGTTGCTTATTCACTACGATGAACGATCTCCGCCTCGAAAACGGCGCCGTTTAAACAGTGCATATGCCGTGTTTTTCCTCTCAATCGCGTGTGACCGTTACTAATGAAAGTGATGTAACTCACATATCGTTTTACAACGCCGTACCGTAGCACCCCGTTGTTACGGGGTATTATTAAAATGTAACAATCGCTTGTGGACTATTTTATATTAGCTGGGAGAGGTATATATCTGTATAAGTAAGCATTGGCGCGGGGACACTTTTGAGGTTTGATTTTCATAGAGACTGTATCTATAGAATATTTGATTTAAGCTTATCCATACTAAAAAAATCTAAATTATGTATTAATTTTTCAATGTAAAACAGAATATGCTCCCTAGTTTCAGAATAAACAAAAGTACACCGCACCGGGCGGTCAATGACCTCGCCGCGGTAGGTTACTTGAACTTGCACGAGCGTGCGAGTGAGACAGCCGCGTGTATGCCCGCGATGTTATTCGATTCCAAAAAAATCTGTAATTTTTTTGGTTATGGTTTTTTTGTTGACTCGAGTTCAGCACTGCCCTCATAGTGAAGAACGCAGTAACTAACGTTTTTGGCAAAATTGAGTTGGATACATATTTGGAATCGCCAAAAAAAAAACTATATTCTGTTCTTTCTCACGAATCAGAACTCCACACGCTGGGTTAGCACGGACGATAGATAAAATTGTCTTTCCCCGTTTTATGTCACTTTATTCATACTTGCTTACTTGTCAAGTGGAGTAAAATAGGGGAAAGACAATTTTGTCTACCGTCCGTGCTAACCCAGCTGGAACCAAAAACTCAGGAAGTAAGAATGCAGCAACTCGACAACTCGCAACTTTTATTTCGCGTTTTTCTCAAAAACATGTTTTACCTACTTACTGCATTTTTCATGAGGACGGCAGAGTACCTACGTCTATAAATAATGAGCCTGTTTAAACCACATCTGGTATATTTTGATAAGTAATCATCCCATATGATATAAATAGTGTTTTTTTTTTCTAAATCAACGGGTTCGATTCCTGGCTACGACTATCGATTTTCCGAAAATCCAATGATGCAGTTTTTGTTTTCATCAAAATCGGGCCCGAGGCTCCTTTGAGCACTTTTCGCTATTACTCATAGTTTTGGATTTAGCCATCTACGCACATTTAAAAAATTCACCCTGTATATGTATGGACTTACCATGTTATACAGGTGGCTATTTTTGTATAGAATGTTTTATTTATTATTATTTATTTCATCATCATCCTGAATACGTCCACTGCTGAACATAGGCCTCCCCCCTACAGCCACTTTGAGCAGCCTTCTGCATTATTTATTTATTTTTAGATATCAATAAACAATCTTCTTCTTCTCGTGTAGGCAAGCGGTCAGCCCTGGTGTCAGAATTTTTAGGCCGCCCAAAGGCTTCTGACTTGGCTTAACGACTATTGTCTTACGACAACAGCCGGCGCCGACGGCTTAACGTGTTCCCCGAAGCACGGTAGCGCTCAGTTGTAAACACCACTTTTTGCTGTAGCGGTCACCCATCAAAGTAGTGACCGCAGCGAACGTTGCTTAACTTTGCCGATCGGTTAGAAACGGCTCGTCGTGCTTCGCTATGAGCTTTTAGCTATTAAGGTTAAATGTCAGGTGTTGCTAAGCACCAAAATCCGCGCGATGGCGCGGTTTCCCCGAAAACATGTTTTTATATATTTTACGATAAATAACAAGAAATAAACTCATTTTAAGTTATTTTGCGGGTTTTTGATTGTGTTCTTAGCATATATTAGACATAGTTGAACCTAGTAATACCTACACTTTTGAGTGTAAGTCAATCAAAATCCAATTCCTGTATAATGTAATCGAATAACGCACACATAAGCAGAAAGGAAAACTGAAGTTAGTGTATTGTTAAATTGGCCAGGTTGACAAGCTTCTAAATGGCGCAGTTGTAACATTGGTAGATTTGCAATCGTGTAACTCGAGTTCGAATCTCAATACTCGTGTTTTATTTTGCTATAACTTTTAAACATTATATATTGGCTATCTATTGCGCTGAGTAATAATATCAATAATTGCTATTATTAGGTAAAAATTTAGCTTAGTGTACGCAACATACTGTACTAGATTGAAAAGTAAAATAAAAATCCAGATTACATTCAAAAATATTTATTTTCAGTTATTATAAATCTATACATTTAGCATTTTTTTTTACACTCTTCTCAGTAAGATTTTTGGCAGCACGCACTTTTTATAAAATGATGATTTCTGGACCATCTCAATAAAATCTTCGTCTCTTGGTATTTCTAACACAGTGATTGGTTGCACTGGTGAAATGAATCACAGAAAGTAACATTTCTGCATTTTTGTCACCCTTAGCTGGCCTTGTACCTGTAATCCAAAAAATATATGAATATTTATTTCAAACACATAAGATTTTATGCATTACCATAAGCTAGAACATAGAAAATATTTCGCCACCAAGTCTTTATTTTTACCCAACTACGCAAGGAGGTTTATGTTTTCAGAGTAAATATTTCTTTCATATTACCACTTCTCATTTCCATAGCCGCATAATGTCTTGAGTAGGTATATAACAATTGACAAAACATTATATTACATTATGACATGTTTTACTTATTATTTATTATATAGAGGTGCTGCACTTTTTTGCCAACACCATCAACATTTTCTTTCATCATCATCATCATCAGCCTGAAGACGTCCACTGCTGAACATAGGCCTCCCCCAAAGAGCGCCACTTTGAGCAGCCGCTTGCCTCCTGCATCTATCGGCTTCCCGCGATTCTGACCACTTCGTCGGTCCACCTTGTGGGGCCGACCTAAGCTGCATCTTCCGGTTCATGGTTGCCACTCAAGAACCTTTCTTCCTCATCGGTTGTCAGTTCTACAAACGATGTGGCCTGCCCACTGCCACTTCAACTTGCTGATTCTCAAAGCTATATTGGTTACATTTTCTGTACTAACGTAATATTATCCATTTGTATTCACACTGCATATTCAAATATCCACATCCACATACCTGGTAATAATAATTGTGATTTTCATTCATAGTCTTCCATCTATGAATATAAGTGGAAAAATGTTTTTTTCCTTGGCAACTTGAAACACCACTGAATTTCTAACCTCTAACTGGGTACCTATGGCAGGCTTAGATTTTTCGCCATGCATCTGCCCGTCTGTAAAAAAAGAAATAAGTAAGACGAGGCACTCGGAATCTAGGATAGTCTTTATTTTGTACTAAAAAAATAGTTCTATTTATGTATATAGGTTCAACACTTACGAAACATCTTCGCCATGGAAACGCTTAACCTGAGCACGAACCCGTTTTCGGTTACTTTTAGGCGAGTTTTATTCTCGATTGTGATAAGTTAGGTGTATTCATTTTTCTGTTTAGCAAACTTACAAAATACAAATAGTATACCTAACCTAAAACAGACGACAGACTCCGAATTTGTGTTGCCAGTGCACAGCGGTCAAAAAGTTTCTTAGATCTTATATTTGCCTTTCCTGATAAAAGTGATACAGCTTGCAAAACACTTTTCTTTGCTGATATGAATGACATTTTCAAAGGAAACGCGTCTACAATAGAAATTATACGTAATCTCTATGAAAATTTCCAATAGTATACATTCAGATAAATAGCGGGGGTGTAACGGTACAATTATCATAAGTAACTCAAAATATACACTTGGAAAGTTCTGGCAGCACTGAGTTGAATACCTCACAGTTTGAGTTATTATTTTATTATTACGATTTTGTGTTACACGGACACGGATCGGCAACGTCGCGCGCTTCGACATAGCGCCGCTCTGCTCTCGCAAAGTAATGTGTACTTGCTTACACCATGCACAAACTGACAACGTCGCACGCACAATGCACCACTACAAATGTAAAATTTGTCGAATTTACTAGGCTAAAATAATATACTTCCTAGCTATTATACAATAATATTATTGATTTTGCGGCTACACAAGCCTAAATAAGGGCTATGTTAAGTTATGGCGACTTTTAAATCACACCAGGAACAGAATCTAAGTCAAGCAAAGTTTGTATGGGAAACGTTTAACCTTAAACAATTAATTGTTAAAATATCGTATATTCCAGGTGGGTGTGAACACGAGCAGCGGCGGCAGCTTTAACAGTGGAACTCAACAGTTGAAGTTGAAAGAAAAATTGCACGTTAGAAAGATGGACCTCGTCGATAGACCCGATACAGAAGGTATGTAGCATAATGTAGGCTGGTTATAACCACGGGCGGAAACAGGGGGTGTTATAAGTTTAACGTGTGTATCTGTATGTCTATCTGTGGTATCGTGACTACCGAACGGATGGACGGAATATTAAAAGGCAATTTATGACATTTATATTGTGGATTTGATTGTCTATTTCATAAATAAATTAATTGTACGAGCGATTTAATTGCGTGACCGAGATATAGCTCTTAGAATTAGCAAGATGTTCAGACAATGGGTAGGCCACATCGCTCGTAGAACTGACAACCGATGGGGAAGAAAGGTTCTCGAGTGGCGATCACGAACCGGAAGGTACAGCGTAGGCCCCCACTAGGTGGACCGACGATCTGGTGAAAGCTGCGGGGAGCCGATGGATACAAGAGGCGAACAGCCGCTCAAAGTGGCGCTCTTTGGGGGAGGCCTATGTTCAGCAGTGGCCGTCTTCAGGCTGATGATGATGACGATGATGAGCATTTTGTGAAAAATAACACTAAAAATGCAGTACTCGAAATCATACAGTCGAGCAAAGAACCTCCTCCTTATTTTTAAAGGTGATTAAAAGGCATGTATTTGTGTATCCCAGAGGTCCGGCACATGGTGGAACTGTGCCCACGCGTGGGCGCGGCGGTGGTGCTGGCGTGCGGCTCGTGCCTGGAGAAACGGAACTGGATGTGCGACCTCGTCATGCTCAACACTAAGCCCATGCTCGACCGGAGTCTAGACAGGTACGGGGGGAAGTCGGGGATGTGTGCGCCATTTAAAAAATGCCCAATGTTGTTTAGAACCACGCATTTGTGCTTTTATCTGTGAACAAACATTTGTTCTGTCGCGGGAATCGAACCCGCCAAAGACGAGTTTCAACTGTTCGTATGTCCCCAGTATCCTCCTGGACCTGGAGCGTCGCCACCCGCTCCAGCTGCCCCCAGCCTCCCTCTACCGGTTCGCTGTTCCCGACTCTCCCTCCAACCTGATGCTAGAGGGGCACCAGCATCATGCCGTCCCGCTCATCAAGGTACGTGCGACGTCACTCAACAACACGTTAGCCTATTTGATTAAAAAAGTATTACTCAGTCGGTAATGAGGTCGCAAAACCGCGGGAGCCGATGGATGCAGGAAGCGAGCAGCCGCTCATAGTGGTGCTCTCTGGGGGAGGCCTACGTTCAGCAGTGGACGTCTTCCGGCTGAAGATATGTATATAATTATAATACAGTGAACCGAAAAATAATTAAAATAAAAATGTTTTGACTACTGACCAGGGTGCGACCTTAGTGAAGCTGGTGGAGCGCCTCACATACCACATCTACGCGGACCTGAACCTTGTGCGCACCTTCCTCACCACCTACCGATCCTTCTGCTCCGCATCGGAACTGCTCGACCTGCTCATTGAGAGGTTCCGGATACCTGAACCCGGGGAGGTGTACGATGCGCCTAGGCATGGTGAGTTTATACCTTAAACCTTATAGACTAGGCATGGTGAGTTTATGCCTTAAACCTCATAGAGTAGGCATGGTGAGTTTATACCTTAAACCTTATAGAGTCGGCATGGTGTGCTTATACCCTACACGCGCTAAACTATAGAGTTGCCATCTTAAAGATAGGGTAATGCAAAATACATAATGGAGCCTCAAGGGCTAAGAAATAGTAGGTTTATTTTGAAGGAAAAAAGAAGAACTAGGTACATACAAGTAGATATTATACATTTTTTAAATAGAATTTGGCTCTATTGTCGTTATTTGATTTTTGTTTCTGCTAGTTTTATTAAATTTTGTCAAATTTTTGGTAATTATTTTACTGAATGATATAATTAATTTGGCTCGGTTCGTGTACTCCGGATTTGACAATAATATTCCTTTGTTTACATAAATTATATACAATGGAATATAGTCTCATACAAACCTCATGAAAGAATAATTATTATTTGTAATTTCTGATTCCGTCCAAAATGTTTGCACGCTGCTAGTCCCAAGGATCAAGACTCCTAAAAAGGATATCAGTCCCAACTCTTCACTCTTGGAACTTGATATAGGTAAAGTATTGAAAATAATATCTTCTGAACGAACCAGATTACAGACCATTTTAGCATTTCTATTTACTAAATATTTGCGGTAAGGTATCCTGAGAGTTCAAAATTGTTTGTCAACATATCTGTTTTTTCCGGCAGTAGTTCTTTCGAGCCGTGCGTAGCGTGCTACGATTCTCGACCGTATTGTCTGCTAACATCATTATGTGATAGTAATAAAACGTTATTGTTTCTAGCGGAAAGTATAGAAAGCGTGGCGAGCAGCGACGCGGAAAAACTTAGTAAAAACACAGCAAGAGAAGACTGGAAGAGGTATAGGAAAGAATTTCAACAACCTGTAAAATTTAGGTGAGATTTATATTTCATATCGAAGGATTTGCTTTACGTTTTAGACTGAACTAAAAAGATCCTCCTTCTATCGCAAAAACTCTGCTCTTATAACGCGTTACGTGTAATGTACGGGCCCAGGGGCCTTATTCGCTATGCCACATGTGATTCCTTGCCAATAACGCGTGACGTCATAACGCGCTCTAAACATAAATGCGGGCTTTAACGCGCCACGACATGGAATGTTTTTTTTTATGCTACGCGTTAGGTTGTTTATGGCCAGTGTTTTCTATTTTTCGCCGTGCGCATAACGAGCCTAGTTGCGTTTGTCAAATTTGATAACGGCATACAGAATAGCATTTTAAAACCCAATTCTACGAACCAAAAACGATTCCACGAAGATATCGTAACGCGTCGCGTTACGTATCTACAATACATGGTCATAGGGAATAAGGCCCCAGTAATCGGGCCGTTCCTATGTGCTTATAGCTTCGTATCTAAAGCGTGGAGTGCGTCAGGCGAAATGTAGTCAAACGTGAACCATATTATATGACTAAAGACAAAGACGAAGTAATGGCTATAATAAATAAAATGTCCCATTGTGTTCGTAGGGTAATAAATGTCATCCGTCACTGGGTGGACCAACATTTCTACGACTTTGAGCGCGAGCCGGCGTTGTTGGAGCGACTGCGAGCGTTCCTCGAGTCTGTGGACGGGAAGCCGATGCGGAAGTGGGTACAAAGTGTGCTCAAAACTCTGCAGAGGCGGGTGAGTTGAAATGTTCAGAGGAATGGATCAGTTGAATGCTTTCTGGATGATAGAGCTGGGTGAAATTTTGATTGAAATTTTTATTATTTGTGTGATAAATCGTAATATTATATTGTTGTTTTGTTTTGTATAGGCATTTTGAAACGTATTTCAATATGTTAAAAGAAGTACTAGTAGTTAGGTAGGGCTAAATTAAAAACAAATAACTTTGGCTAGTTTATGTAGATGACATTAGTGTCTGCAGATTTCGATGAATACTGTTCTGTTTCTAAGGCGATCAATATAGCTAAACCGATTTCTATCAAACACAGATTGCAGTATAGGCGAACATAGGATATTACGTTACCGCAAAGCCGTCGACTGCTACGTTTTGTATCTTAAAACGCTGATAACTTTCAGATTTTGAGCTATTTATTTTTTATTTGCACAACTATGTTTTGAGGAATAGTATATATTTGTACAATAAAGACAACCCTCCGTAGAGCGGTCCAGCCGAGGTGGACGGCGGAGTGTCGCACGTGTTCGACCGCTCGCCGCCGGCGGTGGTCCGGCACGTGTCGGACCCGGACCGCGCCGGGTGGCACCCGCTCGCGCTGCACCCGCTCGAGCTGGCCCGCCAGCTCACGCTGCTCGAGTTCCAGCTCTATCGGCAGGTGGGTACAGTTCACTTTTATTTGGACGCTTAACGTTTGGTGGAGGCGTCAGGTGACCAGAGTGTTCATTTTTATTACCATTGCTGTTCACCGTGCTGATGCCGCCAACATTCTAGAACACCGACAATTTATTTTTAGGTTTATCAATTTTAAGTTTAGTTTTGTATGGTATTTTGTATCTGTAAATTAAAAAATAAAATGAAGTCTATTTTTCTTTGGTGAGAGTTATCTTAATGATTTCTATTGTCGTGTTTTCTAGCTGGAGGACATGTTTGGGCCATTATTGAAATGCAGATCAGCTTCATAAATAGGTAGTTAGGCTACAACGCCAGACAAATGCGAGTTGGTGCCGTTAGCTAACATTGTTTGCTAATTCTGTAATACTATTTTCAGGTGAAACCTTCCGAGCTGGTTGGAGCGGTGTGGACAAAGAAAGACAAAGAGAAGACTAGTCCTAATTTATTAAAGATTATCAAACATACCACCAATGTAAGTTTTTTACACTCTCTGTCATTTACCTGCCATCTAGAATAACAAAATGGCTCCCGTCTAAATTGAATTGCTTTTTTTTTTATCGCTGGCGTTGTTTCTGGTTAGCTTTAGCATGATGAAACTGTTTCCGCAAAGTAACAGGTGTTCCAGTGGATGCACCTGGTACGCAGTTTATAATAAATGCGTAACGGGACGACACAATATATTTTTGTTGATAATGAATTTGATACTTTCCTCTGTAATCTTGTAACGTCGAATGGACAGTTGTCTTTCCAGCTTTTAATTATTTATCAATTGTTAGGTAAAAAAGAATAAAAGGCTGCTATGGAACAGAGTTCATCAGAACTTTGGGGGAGGCCTATGTTCAGCAGTGGACGTCTTCAGGCTGATAGTGAGACTTAAATATTAGTTAATTTGGGCGTGTACCGGAGCATGTAGTACCACCGACGGGATGTTTACTCCCCAGTTCACCCGGTGGATGGAGAAGTGGATAGTGGAGAGTGAGAACCTGGAGGAGCGAGTGGCCGTCGTATGTCGACTGGTAGAGGTCGCCGTGGCTCTCCGCGACCTCAACAACTTCAACGGTGTGCTGTGTGTGGTGGCTGCTTGTGGCTCTGCTGCAGTCCACCGGCTTCGGGCTACCATGCAGGTAGGTGGCTCCGCAGGACATACAACGGTGTGCTGTGTGTGGTGGCTGCTTCTGGCTCTGCAGGACATCCATCATCCATCATCAGCCGGAAAAAAATCCACTGTCTTACATTGGTTTTCCCAGTAAGACGTCACTTTGGACGCTTATCATATGGGATGGGAGGCAAGAGTCTGCCATAATCATCACGAACGCTTCAGAACACTTCCTTCATTTCCCGCAAATGATATTCAAACATTTGTATGCTGGATGTAGCGGTGCAAGTCTGCATTTGGACACACAAATGTGGACTTGCACCGCTACATCCTATTGTAACATGCGTCCTAACTACCTGCAAGGACACACCTTCCAACATGTAGATGCCTCAATACACTGTACTACCGACCACCTCTTGCATTCATCACCACCGGACCATCCTCGAGCTGCCCCCTTCAGTAGGACTCCAGACATACACCTGACGCTGTAAGGTTGCCCACAGCTGGTCCCACCGCGGCTGGTGCGGGCGCTGGAAGAGTTCCGCGAGCTGAACTCGGACCACTTCCGCCGGTACCAGGAGCGCCTGCGCAGCATCAACCCGCCTTGTGTGCCGTTCTTCGGGATGTACCTCACCAATATACTGCATATTGAGGAGGGGAATCTTGGTGAGTTGGTATCTTCATCGACAGCCTGTAAACGTCCACAGCTGAACATAGGCCTCCTCCACAGAGTACCACTTAGAGCGGCTGCTCGCCTCCTGCATCCATCGGCTCCTCGCGGTTTTCACCAGATCAAAAACTTAAAAATGTTGGTTAAAAATAAATGCAATAATTGAAAAAATAAGTAATTTCGATAAAGACATCCGGAGTAATAAGCTTTTAAAGTTTCTGGAGGGGGTATCCCCTGTCCCTTTCTCGCAAAACAGGAGGTTCCCCACAAGAGTGACGTCACTGCATGTTTGAGCTGTCTCTTTCTATTCCTGTATATTAAAATGCTTGTAGCTTTGTAATTTTTTGAGATATTTAATTTATGTTTTTACACTTGTTTGTTTTTTTAGGAATATAATTAATGAATGCAATATAAAATAGCCTATTGTGAACATCTGTATGTACTCCGCAGACTACCTGCCCAACTCCGAGTTGATCAACTTCTCGAAACGTCGCAAGGTGGCCGAGATCACCGGCGAGATCCAGCAGTACCAGAACCAGCCCTACTGCCTCACTGTCGAGCCCAGGACCAGGGTGAGGTGGCTTCATCATCATCATTATCATCAACTTTATCAACTTCATCAATTTTATTAACTTCTTCAACTTTATCAACCTTCATCAACTTTATCAACCTTCATCAACTTTATCAAAGTAGCTTATGTATTAATACTGTATACGAGCTATCTCTGTTTCAAATTTCATCCAAATCCGTCCAGTATTTTGTTTCAAAATAAGAACTCTTCAAGTTGCGAGTGAACGGGTATCTTCTAGGCAAGCATGTACCATCGTAGACCGCGTCGTCACTTCCCATCAGGTGAGATTGTAGTCAAATGCGGGCCTACCTAGTTATATAAAATAATTAACGGATATCTTTGACGGAAGATTTTAAATTCGGGAAAAACTTAACGTGTTTTCTTCTATGTCATTTATGCCCGTTTTCACCAAAGATCCCTAAATTTTAAGGGACCCTTAAAAAGGTTTAAGTGACATCTGACAGTAATTTTGTTTTCACCGGCGATTAAGGGACACCTAAAGCTTAAGGGATCCCCTAAGTTTAGGGGGCCGAAGCTCAACCTCTTAGCGTTAAGTGGCAGGTTAAATTATCAAAACGCCAGTTTATTTTTGCAATTGTGTTTAGCAACTGTTTCTACCCGCATAACGCCAGAAAATGAATTTGTTTTAATTTTTCTGATGCATTATATATTAATGCTAACATGAATAAAGCATGTCGCTTGTATTTTTGACGATTATTCTGTAAAATATATAAATAAAATAACGAAAATCGGCAACGTACGGTTTTTGGAAACCGTAGAAAAGAATAAACTGTCACTTTACAATTTAAGTGTCACTCAGCGCTGTGAAAACGAATTTAGGTAAGGGTCAAATCAAAGGGCCCTTAGCCATAGGGATTCCTAGTCAGGGTGTAGTTTAGGGATCTTTGATGAAAACGGGCATTAATTTGACAAGTTGAGGTGAAATGTGGTCGAACGCTCGTGTGTATAATACGCGACGCATGAGAGCTAACACGCGGGCGGCAGGCGTTCCTGGAGGCGCTGGAGCCGTTCCCCGGCAAGGACGACAACGACATCACCAACTACCTGTACGCCAAGAGCCTGGAGATCGAGCCGCGCCCGCCCGCCAAGCAGATGCCCAAGTTTGTGAGTACATACACGTTACACATGTTACTTGCTCATTGCTAACTAGCTGCGCCCCGCGGTTTCACCCGCGGATAAAAAGTAGCCTATGTATTAATCCAGTACATAAGCTATCTATATTCCAAATTTCGTCCAAATCCGTCCAGCCGTTTGAGCGTGAAGGAGTAACAAACATACACATACACACACACACACACACCCACATACAAACTTTCACCTTTATGATGTGACTAAGTGGTAGAACTTGTCTGCAAAGTTCGTCTAGGTAGGTACCGCCGCTTTGCCAGTTATTGTGCCGCCGAGCAGTAGTGTGCAAGCACTACTGTGTTCTGGTTTGCAGGGCATCGTACCTAGTGACATTACTGGGCAAATGAGACTATGTTCTGATCACTCAGTCTAGTAATCTGATTACTACCTGAAGTCCTGCCACTTAGTATAGTTTTCAGTGCGAACTGTGTGTGTTTTTTTTTAACTATGTATTCCTAGTTTTCTGTAACTTAGTTGAACAGCTGTTAAATTCACTCGTATTTTATAATTATGCACGCAGTCTTTACCTGTAACTGTGATGACACTTAGCAATGTTTCCTCCGAATTGTGTAACCAAACTTAGCTACGGTGTACATTATGTTGGTAATCGTAATAAATAAATAAATAAATAAATAAATAATTAAACTAAGGAGCTGTCTTTAGTATAGATAGGCATAAGTATTCTAACATTTATCTAATTCTCACAGTACAAGGTTTGCTTAGTTGTTTTGGCGCTAGATGGTGGTGCGTGACATGTCAACAAGTATTTGTTTACGAGCCCACTCCCCCAGCCGCGGCGGCACCCCGAGCTGTCGCTGAAGGCGGTGAAGGTGTCGCGGCGGCAGCACTCGCACTCGCACCACTCCGCCTCCAGCAACGACGACACCCTCAGTGAGTCGCCGCTACCGACACCATGGCCCACCTGGTGTAGCTCTCTGCTTTCCTTAGTTTACTGTTGATGCGCAGTTGTTAAATGCTACATTAAACAGGCTCAAGGCTTGTGGTCCTGGGCCCTAATTCTGTATGAAAACACACATTCCACACGATACGAAGCCACGTCGTTATCGTGTCTTATTAAAATCGTGTCACAGCATTAGAAATACCTTCACTTTACATTATGTTATTTTTATTTTGAATGAATATTGATATATCAAGTGCGGGCAACTTTTCACGTGGTGATGTTTCGGAACGCGTCTCAGTGGAGCATTATGATTTTTGACAGTTCAAATCGCGTCATTTCCAAATTCATTTCGCGCGGTTTCGTTTTCATTTCATAGAAAATAGGTTGTTGCAGATTCCTTATCCAAGAAATCGTAAAGTGGTCATACAGAATTGGGGTCCTGATGTGAGAAGACCACCCCGTATCTCCACGCAGCATGTGCTGTAAATATCGACATAAATCTTCACTCGAGGAACCGTTTCACCAATGTACGAGCACGTGGGTCACGTCATAAGCCTTTTGTTGCGTATCATCGACCAAACGGTTTCTCGATAGAAGAGCTTGTGTCGCCTGCAGCTCATGCTGCCCGTGTTAAAAACTTATAATTAAAAATTAAAAGTAATATGGTCAAGTACCATTGGTTATTGTGCCGTGTAGACGGTGGAACGCTTCTTGAAGAAGTCATCTTGCAGGTGGAAACCCACTGGCTAATTACGTAAAAGGTTTGCAACAGCCGTAAATTTCGCAATCGTTGCTGTCAAACATCGCTTTGACAGAACAGAAAGCGATAAAGCGCTAGATCACAGTCTGTCGAACAATCTTTGTTTCCATCTATTGCTGTTCTGTTGCTAGTGACGCTAGTATCAAAGGCCAAAGTGAATTGAGCGACAGGCGAGCAACAGGCGGGCGATTGCTAGCGATGCTAAGTGTTTGCTGTCGCTTTGCTACTGCTGTTATAACTTTTACATAATTCGGGCGCTGGCCTTAAAATGAATGCTTACCATCACGTGACTGCCTGCTTTACTGACAGTGTTCGTCAAATGGTTCGATGGTTAAGTAGTAACATTCCCATTATCCCCGCAGGCGTGTCCCAACTGTCCCCCACCAGCGGGGGCTCCTGGGACGGGGCCTCCGTCGCCTCGCTACCCATGCATCATGATGACCATAGAGGTTAGTTTACACTTTGTATTTATAAGGCGCATAACATGTTTTCGGTTGTACTTATCCCCTTATTATCCCTATTACTTAAATCGTCTGTAAAATACGGAAAAGACCATGTGTGTATCCCCATGCGTAATTTTTTTATCACATCTGTTCGTAAAGAGCTTTATTCTTTGTAAACAGGGACTAAAATAGCTCTTTAATCCCTAAAGCTAAAAGCTATTTGAATTTGTAATGTACATAGTATTGTTGCCAACTTGTCATGTTTCATCGATGATTTGATGATTGGAATTTTGTTTACGTAATTGATGATCGATCACGAACATTGTATGAACAAGTAATAGGCTAGATGATAAAGATAACCGCCCGTGAGGATATTAAAACAAAATGTGAAAAATATTTTAAAAAAACGCGTGGAATACAATCCGCCTTCGTTTTTAAGAGGACCGTCCTGGTATTTGAAAATGTTATTGCCGTCGCTCTGCTCTCCACACGTATGATAGAGACAATAGAGCCCGGGAGTGAATTTACATACATTTTAGCGTTTCGGACACCAACGGTTTTCACCCTCTGAAACTTGACAAAAACTTTTGATTTTGGTGTCAATCGTTTGGATAGATATAATCTGCGCTTGTACGTCTTCATTTAAAAAAAAAAATGTTTCGTGTTCTAGTTACAACTACTTTTCTTCGTCATAATTTCGACGGCAAAAATTCGCAACTTTAGGTGGCTATAAATACGAAGATATTGTAAAAACTTAGAAAAGAAAGACGTACGAGCGTTGTTTACTGGGTAGACAACATATAAAAAAAGTCATCAAAATCGGATAACATTTAGAGGTGGACCAGCGTTGGCACTTTTTGTATGGGGTTTACGCTTCTCTTAATTGTTTACTCAAATTCAGATTTTTATTCGTTCATTCCGTATTTTATGTGTCATTGAATAAATAAATCCCGTATAATAAATCCCAGGCAGCAGACAAGAAGAGCGCTCGGTGGTGAGTCCGCGACTGGAGCGGAACTCGCTCAGCCAACTCAGCTTGTTCGACAAGGGACTGGCGCTGTTCGACAAAACTAAACCTAATTCTGTTACCAAGTGAGTTCTATTTTGCATGTATACTATGTCTTTCATGTTTACCTAATATTTGCACTGATGAAACTCGACCTTATTGCATTCACAGTGAGTGCAGTTTTGTCTGTTAAATATTATGTAGTATATAAAAATGTGGAACGACTTATTGCGAATTATTAAAAGACTAAAGTGACCGATATAGCTTAGAATTAGCAAGTTGTTCAGGCAATGGGCAGGCCACATCGCTCGTAGAACTGACAACCGATGGGGAAGAAAGGTTCTCGAGTGGCGACCACGAGCCGGAAGGTACAGCGTAGGCCCCCCACTCGGTGGACCGACGATCTACTCAGAACCGTGGAGAGCCGATGGATTCAGGAAGCAAGCAGCCGCTTAAAGTGGCGCTCTGTGGGGGAGGCCTATGTTCAGCAGTGGACATAGGACGTCTTCAGGTTGTTGATGAATAAAAATAACGGTTCGTGTAAGCAAGATCAGGCGTTTCTGGTTTCTTACTAAATCTTAACTTTTCCTTAGCCAAAATATAAAAAAATTTACAATTTTTAAACCTTTTAAAACTAAGGTCAATAGTTTAAAATGTTATCTATTCCGTAATGGTTTTTTTAGAAATTGCCCGAGAGATGAGCCCCCGTCGCCTAGAGACAGACATTCACCGAGACATGATCGGTGAGTCGCAACATACACACACATATAACGCTCGTCTGCACCAAAGTATTTTTCTTATATTTTGGCTCCACACATTGTGTATTTAGCCATTGTAAAGCATTGTAATTATTCATCATGTTATAGAATATTTCATAAGTCAAGTCTAAGGCATGCCCTAGTAAAGTGGTGGCAACTTTACTAGAAGCATCTATGGCATTTTGGAAGCGCACGAAAAACCACATTATATCACATGCCTACACTGATACTCGTAATTCAGCACTTGATGCGTAAAACGCCACCAATTTTAAACATCTCACTGGATAAAGTACAAGTTTTGAAAAATAATACAATGCAACGACGTGAACTTTTCCGCGTTCCCGCCAAAACTCCTGCACAAAAGTTAGACACATACTAAGTTCGCTGTCTCTAGGAAGTGCCCTAGAAAAAAAGATATAGTATTGGTAAATGCTCAAACCCTTTCTTTGTTCGACTTCGAAACCAGTAGCGATTGTCGTACTAAATATTTCCTGCATTTCTTATTTTTTTTATTCATTACCGTTTTTTTCTGTAAAGTAAGATCTATAATTGTTTTCATACATTTCATCTAATTGTTAAAACACTTACCAACAAATGTATCCAATAATGACACTAACCGCCCATGTGAATAAGTGCTATAATCCCGTCCACCAGGCAACCATCGACGCTAGAGAAGAAGCCAGCCCTATCACCGCGGGGAGCGATCGTTGATGCAGAACTGTTCTATTCCAGGAGTAATGAACATCTCGCCACCAACAAACAGGTAGGTCACAGGTAACTCATTGGTCACAAGTAACTTATTGGTCACAGGTACCCCGTTGGTCACAGGTAACCTATCAGTAACAGGTAGCTTAGTGCTCAAAAAGTCACAGGTAGTCTATTTGATCAAATAGTCACAGATAGCTTAGTGGCCAAATGTGCAACGGTAGCCTATTGGTCAAATGGTCTCAGGTAGACTGTTGGCCACAGTTAGTTTAGTGGTGAAATAGTCACAGGTAACCTATTAGCCACCGGTAGTTTAGTAGTGAAATGGTCACAGGTAACCTATTGGTCACCGGTAGCTTAGTGGTGAAATGGTCACAGGTAACCTATTGGTCACCGGTAGCTTAGTGGTGAAATGGTCACAGGTAGCCCATTGGTCGCAGGTAGATTAGTGGCATTAAACCATACCGCCATTAAACACTTTTTTCTAAGTTATTATGCGGGAGATATTGTATGTATTTAAATCATACATTTATTATTTACTTATTGTACTATTGTTGCGACAGGAGCGCGTTCCGCCGCTATTACCGCGCAACAGCACGTCAAGTTGCACGCTGCCGACAACAAACTGTGCAACAACAACAACAACAACAACAAAACAGGACGCGTGCGACAAACCTGCTGCGAGACCGCGTCGTCCCGCCTCCCCGCCACACTGTGAGTTATGTCGTGGGAGGTACAACAATAAACACAGGTCGTTAATACTAGATTAGTAGCCGAGCGCTGGAGGCATCCACTGCAGCCCGAGATATTTACACGAGCGCAGCGAGGGGCCTATAGTTCTAGGGTTTACTCTGCTTTACATCTCGATTTTGAGGTAAGTAGAAAAAAACCGGCATTACAAGAATAAAACATTTTAAAGTTAAAGCTCTGAAGAAATCTTTAATCTCATCCCATCTTCTCGATTTTATCATCGAACTTCTCGGCAACGTGAAAAAGCGCATCCACATATTGTAGACACGTGGAAATCTCATACGACGCGATTCTTGCGCTCGTTTCTTCCACGAACCTGCAAGATGTGGAACGATCTTCCCCCTGAGGTTTTTCCGCATAACTACAGTATGGGGAGCTTCAAGAAAAGTGTTAAAAGAGTCCTCTCTAAGGGTAGGCAACGCACCGGCAATGCCTTCGGTGTTGCAGATGTCCATAGGCGGCGGTGACCACTTACCAGCAGGCGGGCCGCCTGCTTGTTTGCCACACTCATCTCATTAAAAAAAAAAAAAATGTAAAAGTTTTCTATTCCCGCCTTATTTCATCTTTTTTTTTTTTTTAAAGAACAAAATTGAGCTTCGCCGTTCGATATTTAAAATTGATGACTATTATACTTGATTATACACATACGAAGACAAGGCTGAATAGCGAAGCGACCTCTTTTGTCATTGGGCTGAATGCATGATGTCTATTGCCAGTATATACCAATTGAAACTCACCCTGTATGTCAGGTACATCGATAGCGGAGCCCCCGCCGGAGCCCCCCGACCGGCCGCTGCCGAGCCCCAAGCATGATGCCTTCAGGTAACCGATACCACCCCCACTGCAATATGGTTTGTTTTATAAATTACTAGCGGCTCGCCCCGGCTTCGCACGTGTAGTGGTGTAGCCTATGTTACTCAGGGTGAATGTAGCTTTCCAATGGGGAAAGAATTTTTGAAATCGGCACAGTAGTTTTTGAGTTTATTCATTACAAACATACACACAAAAATACAAATCTTTCCTCTTTATAATAGTGGTGTATATAGGCTAACATTTATTGACCACGGTCTCACCTGATGGTAAGTGACGACGCGGTCGACGATGGAGCATGCTTGCCTAGACAATACCGGTTCACTCTAGCCTTAAAAACTCCCAGATTATATTTGTCAGGAAACAATGACGCTGGTGAGGTGTTCCATTCCTTTGCTGTCCGAATTATAAACGAGGAATCAAAACGCTTTCTTTGTACGTATTCGAGGAATGTCTACCATATATGGATGCCGCGTTTCCGTGCATCTATACCTTGTCCATTTTTTATGGTTTTTTTGACAGCTCCACGACTGACGAGTTAGGGATGTTCTAAAGATTCTGGAATGTGATACCGTTCTGATTGTACTATTATCATTAATTGAATTGGGTGCGTAAACGTAATAATCGATCGATACATGTACATTTTAATTTAGTTTTGATGGATTCAATGAAGTACAATATTATTTGTATGAACATTTAACGTATACAATACGAAATTTCATGAGCGTGAGCTGTCAAAAAACCATTCATAAAATAGACAAGGTATAGTTGTACGATTGTGAAAAAGGTTATCCTCAATTATATAGTATTTTTTACTTATTTATACTTATGGTATTGTTAAACGGGTATCAAAACCCGTTTGTAGTTCGGCACCGGTGGTGTATACAGGGGCGCCAGTCTTAGGAGGGAGTAGTTCCACAAGAAAACTCGGGAGTGTACTGGACGACTGGATACTGAATATTTATTTCGACTGGCCTGTTAACTAGTTGGTAGTAGCTCTGCCTCCTAAACTGTAGGCTGTGGGTTCGATTCCCATCCAGGACAAACATTTGTGTAATGAACATAGGTGTTTGTTCTGTGTCTGGGTGTTATATTGTATTCTATGTATGTATTTACAAACAAAAAGTATCTAAGTATTGTATCAGTTATCTGGTTCCCATAGTACAAGCTATGCTTAGTTTGGGGCTAGATGGCGCTGTGTGACATGTCCACACATATTTATTTATTTAACTATCGCGCTGAAATTCAGCGCACACGTTAGATTCTCGTGACAATGCACAATTACTTAAATGCCGCCATTTTTAATCCAATATGGCGGATGTTACAAATTCCATAGCAACCCCTATTATATGGGCATTTCATCAAATGCTCAAATCAAATGTTTCTTGATAAGCGAAACAATAAGTAAAGTGACGTATAAGCTTTTTTTCATGAGGTAGTTACTAGGCTAGCGTCCTTCACCGTCGACCACATCGTCGCTTCCCATCTGGGCCCTGCATCTCTATGAAAACACAGATTCCGCACGATACGAAACCACGTCGTTTCTGTCTTGTTCAAATCGTGTCACAGCATTAGAAATACCTTCACTTTACATTATTTTTATTTAGAATAAATATTGACATAAATCGTGGTGACTTTTGAGGTGTTGATGTTTCGAAACGCGTCTCAGTGGAACATTATGATTTTTCACAGTTCAGATCGCGCCAATTCCAAATTCATTTCGCGCGGTTTCGTTTCATTTCATAGACAATAGATTTTTGCAGATTTTGTAAGATAAGGAATTCACGTGGTTTCGATGTAAGGAATCGTAAAGTGGTCATACAGAATTAGGGCTCTGGTGAGATTGTGGTCAAACGCTAGCCTAGTCTTTGATAAAAAACAAATACAACCGACCGTTGTTCTAGAATGCGGGCATATGACTCGTTCCTCCCACATTTTTATGTAAAACGACACTGTATTCGAAAGCTTGTACTTTTAAAAATGGTTCATTAGTGGATAAGGTTCACAGTACACGGACAAAACCAGATCAAGCGTAGTATCAGTTTCTAATGGTCTGCCTTTACATAGCTATCCTAAATCAACAATTAATTAGTGTTGCCGATCTATAGTCGACTATCGATGAATAATCGATAGTCTTCGATAGCCAACCAATCAATCGAAACATTGTCAATAGGCAATCGATAGGACCAATACTATCGATAGTATTCTTGCGCATAAATAAAAAAGTATCGATAGAATCAATAGTTTTGCCCAGAATTAAATTTCGTAACACTTACCTACTTTATGTTAAGGATAATTTGTTTACGTATGAAAATAGGACCTTAGCAAAGCGAAATCAGCTATCGATAGGCTTATCGATAGTATGGCTTTTTCTGATGAAAACTATCGATAGTTCGGCAACACTATAACAAATCCGACCGTCACTGCAAAACACATTGAAACGTTATAAATGAAGGTGAAACATCGAGTGAAATACGAACCGTTGACTCCACGCCTTTACCCTTCGGAAACAATTTTCTTTTAACCTTTTTTATTCTTTAGTTGTGGGCAAAGGCCACCCGGATTGGAAGGCAATTGAATCGTCACCTTTTCCGGGGCCAGCCACGGTGTAAGCCGTCCACCTGTAGGTTCCCATTGTGTGATGACTTGTCCACCTCTCCGCGTCATCATATCAGCCTGAAGACGTCCACTACTGACATTTCAATTCAATTTCCAATTATCTTTATTTTTCATCAAAATTAATACATGTTGAACATTTCTAGTGTACGTATAAATCCTAGAAGCGACGAAACATTAAATAAATAACTAGTATTTGTGTTGCGAGCTAGGACGCTTATATAAAACTATTTGCTGGGGATTAATCTTATATTAATAAACGTGATTATTAATTTAACTGCGTCGTATACCATTTATTAGAGTAGTTACGAAAGCTTTAGTGCAAGCATTACGTTTATAAATTCAGAATAAACAAAATAAGTAGCCGAATGGCGGTAGGTGTAGATAACGAACGCAAACTACGAGGCGTACGGTGACAGTAAGCAACAAGAACTGCGAGTTAACAGGTTAATTATCCACCACGCAAGCGCGCGCTGCCCGCCGCATATCGCGCCGCGCCACACCCGTCCTCATATCATACTGACATTGGTCCCCCCGATAGAGCGCCACTTTGAGCAGTTGCTTGCTTCTTGCATCTTATCTAGGTGCATCCTGCCTGACTATGCCCAAAAATAGGAGTCTGACGTGTCATTAATCATCATGGCTTATGCGAGCAAAGTCGCGTGGCATAGCTAGTTTGTAAGAAAAACTAAATACACGCGCTCGTTTCACTTGCATAAACTTTTGGTAAGTCACCTTGACCTGCAAATCTGGCCCGCCATAAAGTTATGTTGGACAGCCCTGCCATAAAGATAATAAAAATAATACGCCAATAATTATATCACACCATATCAAATGTCCAATTATTACGATAACGAAAAACATATGTTGCTTTGGTAATTAATATTTTTTGATACAAGTTTCACAATAATTTATGCGAGTACTTTAACCGTATACAGAGGAGGCAGTCGGTCGTTTCAGCAAATTAGTGTTACAAGAAAGACTTTTCAAAACAATCTTGCGAAAAAAGTCTAAAATACATTTTGATATTTTTGTGCATATTTTTGGAGACAACTAGTTAGTTATGCGAGTTGCTACATAAAGAACTTTTTTATGTAAGTGCGGACAGTTTGTCATTCAACTGGAAGATATACTAAAAGCATTAGCAATATGCTATTTAGGTTTTACTTGTTTTTTTTTTTTGGAAAACAAGCATTATTGCCTGAAAGACAGCCATTTAACTTTTTATTTGTTGACATTTCACACAGCGCCATCTAGGTAGCATTAATCCCTGTAACTACTGTACCGATTTCGATGAAATATTAAATGTAGATAGCTTATACGCTGGATTAACGCATGTGATACAAATAAATACAAATAAAGCATACTAACGTTCATTAGAAAAAAAGCTTGACCCACCTTATACGACATGAAACAACTTCATGAAAGGAAAGGTAGAAGGGAAGAGAGGAAGAGGCAGACCTAGAAGGGCATAATACAGATCAAACAAAAGAAAAGATAAATGTCATGTCGTATGGGGAAGTCAAAGCATTGGCTGAAGACAGAGAACGATTGCTATTACTCCACCAACAAGAGCAGGGCTCTGAAATAATAAGAATGTTGATCAGTCATCACAGACCCAAGTTGTTGTACCCCCCAGAATGCCGCTAGTGTCCCCGAAGCGGTCCCCGGCGCCGCCGCCCCCGGGCGGCTCCCCCGCGGGCCCCCTGGCCTTCAGCTTCCCCTCGCGGGCTGCCCCCGCCCCCTCCCCGCCCGCGCCGCCCTTGACGCCGCACCGTGAGTACTCCTACTGTACCTAATGACTGTACCTTGTCGATGTCTTTGTTTCCAGCTAACTTATAACCGGCAGGGCTAGCATGAGCTATAAATGTAGACATATATATCACCCAAATTCAAGATGCAATATTTACTAACATTGCACTGACAGTAGAATCAGCTGATAGCAGGGATTGCAAACATTTTTGGCTGTGACGTACTCGCCCATGAAAAAGTGCATAACAGCTTCATAGAGAACCTCTTGGTTGCTAGGGGCGACGGATCATAGTCAAAGAGTAACCAATTGTTTCCTACCCAGGACGTCAATACTGAGATTCATTATGGTTGGCACTGATAAATCTCTGGTTTTTTTTTTTTTAATCTTCGTTTATGATCGGCTATTGAAGATTTCTTAATTCAATTAGATTTTATAGCATTGACGTAGCTATTGAGAATTGTGACAAATCTGATAGAATTTATAGGTAAAATCATCGTAATGCTGATATCGCTCAACCATTTCGTGGCGACAACCCTAAAAATCAGCTGATTCAACTGTCAGTGAACTGTTAGTAAATATTGTATCCTGAATTTGGGGCTAGTATAGCCCTTCTCTCAAGAAAGCGATTGACCAATGAAGTGACAGCAATCAAATTATTAACAATAACAAAATTACCCGTAATTATTTGTACCAAGACACCATACTAGGCCAAGCGCATCATCACTTACCATCTGGTGAGGTCGTGGTCCAACGAGGCCCTGTCTCATGTAAAAATACTTACTAGAGCCAAAGAAACATTATTTAATAAATCTGAAGGATTTTTTCTTTTCATTTTCACAATTCTATAGAAAGTGTGGTTAGAGTAAAAAAACAATAGAAATTCCTAATAATTTATAAATAATTCACACTTACAAGAAGTTTGTACTAATCATTATTACAAACCTCGTTTAATTGTCAAATGTAACTAACCAAATGTACACACATTTGCATGTACGTATACCCAATACATCCGTCCAATATTTTTGCGGTATTTATCTTTTATGACCTAAGGTATCCTGGTCACGGCACCAAGTTGTTATTTCTTACGTAAAATTTATTTAAACATCAAAGTTAATTATAATTCGAAAGTAAGTAACTAATACCTAATCATAATTAAACGCTTTTTCAAATCCCCTGAGAAACTCGTACAATTAACCTTTGAGCGGACTGCAGCGACTCTCAACCTATTATTTTGATGGGTTGCTTTATATTTTCAAATCCCCTGAGAAAATCTTACGTTGAAACATGTCAAAACAGATTTAGCGCCGCTGATTGACCTTGCACAATTCCTTGTACCACGAAACGCGGTAGACGCGTAAACGACAGTGAAGCGATGCATAATTGTATGGAAAGCGATACTGTCGCTTTTTTCGGGATTAACATGATAATAGCAATGCGCGAGTTTCTCAGGGGATCTGAAACATGCTATATAATGGAAAGACATTAGGATACCTTTAATCACGACAAGCTGCAGATTCTAGGTCTAGTTCTAAATGTTACATTATAGTTAACTATACGTGTAATTTAAAGTCTGATCGTGTTGCAATGTAAACGAAAATGCCTGCCGCTGTAAACGAAACTTAGACGAAAGCTACAGAATATTGATTTCCTACTCCAACCACTGTCAAAGGCGCAGTGCGAGGGAGACAGCTGTAGACACAGCCGGACTGACCTTACAAGTATTAACATTGTGGTTATGATATTGCAGCGGCACCATGCGGCACCCCGCCGCCGCTGCCCCCGAGGAAACGTCGCGACTCTGCCGCGCCGCCAACTCCGGTGCATCTTGTGAGTGCGCACTACTACATACTACTACTACTTGGGTGGATTAGGGAATAATTGTTCCACATGTCAGCATGTATAAATGGTTTATTGTATCGTGGCCAAAACAATACGTGCCAGTATGTAAAATGCAAAGAACTATATATATACAAGTTTAGCATAAATAAACCGCCAAGTGCAAGTCGAACTCGCGCACGAAGGGTTATTTTTTTTTTTTTTTTTTTTTTTTTTTTTTTTTTTTTTTTTTTTTACAAAAACCACAGCTCTTAAATTTAAACAAACAAATCTTCTGAATAAAGCTTACAGCCAAATACGGTTTTACATTTTATAAAGTAGGTACATATGATTGTGTTGTTCAACTGTTACTGAATTTAGAATGCAAGTAGAGGGTAATCTATAAAAGTCATGTAATTGTGCTGTGCGTATGCAACTTATTTATGTGAGAAAGAGAGGGTGTATGAGTATATGAGCGTGTAATAATGATACTATAATTATAATATAGGTATAATATAATTTTAGTGTGTAAATATATAATATATAATATATCACACACACTCATAATATACTCATAGCATACCTATACTTACACAATAATATACCATTGGTACTTATTAATACAAAGGTAAAGCCTGTTTAGGTACTTTATAAAAATGTTAATGTTAACAGTTAAATGTTCACTTAGTGGTTTTGCCAGTTTCATTTAGTAATCTTACAACTCCATGTTTAAATACTTGCTTACTCTCGTGAAACACATCAATATTACTAAATTTTTTATTGTACATCCTATGCAAACGATTGACCAGAGAGTTTCGAGCATAATTAGTATCTGTGTGCTTAACGGCGAACAAACATGTGTGCCTTGTTCTACGATCAGGCACAGAAAATCTTAAAAGTCTTGATGACAACTCCAGGCAGTCTATATAACTGTTACAAATACCATGCAAAAAACACATATAAGTCAAAGTTCTTCTGTTTTCAAGAGTCATGAGTTGGTGATGGAGGCATGATTCCTGATAGTCTTTAAAACTACTATAGCAGCGAAAGTTTAGGTGTTTAGCAAATTTATTCTGTATGCTTTCCAGATTCTGAATGTAGGAAATATATTGCGGGTTCCATGTTGTACTACAATATTCAAGAACACTTCTTACATAAGAATAATATAAAACTTTAAGGCATCCGATATCAGAAAAGGGACGACAAACCCGCAATATAAAACCAAAGCTTTTGTAAGCTTTGCTAGTAATTAGTTCAATATGTTCAGAAAAAGTTAATTTTGAGTCAATTTGGATACCAAGATCCCTAACAAAATTTACTTTATTTATTTTTACATTGCTCAATTTATACTCAAATAATGTAGGATGCTTTTTACGTGTAAAAGAGACCAATGAACATTTACTAATATTAATACCTATACGATTTTTAGCATAATAGCGCTCTAATTTATCAAGATCTGACTGTAACTGCAAAGCATCCATATGATTTCTTATTTTCATATAAATTTTTGTGTCATCAGCATACATAAGAAACCGCGCATGCTCAAAACATTTACCAATGTCATAAAGATAAGAAGCATACAGAAGGGGCCCGAGTATAGAGCCTTGTGGCACACCAGAAGGGACTTCAATAAAGTTTGAACAAAAACCACCAACAACAACAGCTTGAGAGCGATTGCGTAGGTAGGATTCCATCCATCTTAGCAAGTTGCCGTGGATTCCCAGCTCATAAAGCTTACGCAGAAGTATGATGTGATCGACACGGTCAAATGCTTTTTCGAAATCCGTGTAGATCACATCAACCTGCGAGCCACCATCCATATCGTTAATTACATGATCAATAAAAACACCTAAATTTGTAGCTGTCGATCGTGCCTTCATAAATCCATGTTGCTGTATGGGTATTGAGGTGGATAAAACAGGATATATACTAGCATGGACTACTCTCTCAAACAGCTTACTGAGTACATTTAATATAGAGATCGGACGGTAATTCTCTATTGATGCCTTCAAACCTTTTTTATATATAGGGACAATGTGTGCCTTTTTCCAAATATTAGGAAAATAACCAGCCTTCAAACATCTATTGAAAATTAATGCAATGGGCAAAGACAATGATTTAACACATTTAACAAAAAATATAGGTGGTATTTTGTCACAACCCGCTCCCTTTGTTGTATCAAGATTTAGAATTAATTTAGATATTTTACTGTCAGTAACATGCAAATCATGAATAGTTTGTAATTGCAAATCATTATCCTGTTGATGAATAGGGTAACAGTCAACCGGTCTGTTAAAATTTTTACCAAAGAAGTTATTGAACGCTGAACATATATCCACCTGATTATTAATTATTGTGTTATCATAAGTCATTTGCTGCGGATAGTTGGACGCATTCTTTCTTTTAGATTTAACGTACGACCAAAAAAATTTAGGATGTGTTTTAATCTTTTGCTGAGAAAACAATGTATATGATTTGTGGCATTCCGATTGAACTATTTTTTGTTTACTTCTGAGGTCCGCAAATTGATCATAATCTACAGGATTTTTATAGCGCTTCCAGAGTTTGTGGTATTTAAACTTTTCTTTAATTAATTTGATTAAAGCTCGGCTGTACCAAACTGGATATATATAAGTACCAGAGCAACGAGCTTGAGGAACATGTAATTGTATCATTTTATTTAGGATGGAATAAAACGTGGCTATTACATCTTCAAGATCATTATTACAATCGGTTAAGAACTTCCAGTCTTGTTTGCCAAGTGAATCATTTATGCTGTTAAAATCAGCGCGTAAATATTACAACGCAGTACATAGAAAACATGGAGCAACCAGAATAATGCGAGAAAAGATGTTAAGCTATTTTTATAAGATCCGATGAACAATTTATAGGAATCGACGGCGATGTTTCGTTCTTTCGAACAAAAAATTCGGCAGTTTTTTGTCCAAATAAACCTATAGTTAACCTCTTTTGCCTTTTGTTTACATGAACTCAGCAACATCTTGCTGTCCTTGGTCAGGTGCTCATTAACAAATATCTTGTTGGCATCGCTTCCCATAGCCACGTCCCTGGCAGTCATGTTGCGAAATTTCCGTGCAGCAGCTATGATCTGGTCCTTAAGAGCGCGCTGCCTCAAGCGCGCAATGATAGGGCGTGCGCGAGCTGCACTCGCGGCCCGCCGCGGCTGCACTCGATGAGCAAACTCCAAGTCTGACGGTTCAATATTTACTCCGATATGCTGCGCAACTCTCAGGACCACATCAGTCGTAATTTCTTCCTTATCCTCAGGAATGCCTGTAATTTCAATATTCTGTAACCTAACCCATTGTTGCTGTCTCATGTTTTCCTCCTCAAGGGTTTTTACACGGTTCATCACAGTGCTCAAATTCTCCTTTAAGTTTTTATTTTCATCCTTGACACTCTTTAACTCCGATGAGTAGGTACCGAGAAGTTTCTTAAGCTCCGCATTGTCTTTCTTTAGGTCTTCATACTGTGTACTGATGTATGACACAGACTCCTGAAAACCAGTGCACTGACTATTTATGGACTGGAGCTGGCTGGACACTGTCTTTTTTATTGTAGTTTCAAGCATAGTCTCCATTTCCTTTCTCATCTCGTTTTTCCAGATTCCTCTCAGCTTATCTTCTGTTATATAATCACTGGTGCTCAGCCTAGTTTCGGCCTTCCTGCGCATTGTCACGTTAGTACTTTCGGGTGCTAGTTCCTTGTCACTCTCACCCGCAGGCTTTAATAGATCCGATGAACGTGCCGGGGTATTGGTGTTGTCCCGCTTAGGCTGCTTACTCACACACTCAAAACATCTCCATTTGAGCTTCACATCAAGGCTCATTTTCTTAAACCGTTTTGGCGAGAGATTAGCGCACTGCAGATCATACTTTTGTTTACAGCCGTGGCAGCACATATATTCACCCGTAGGAACGATTGCATTGCATCCAACACAGGTAATTTTATCCATTTTAGTGACCGTAAATAGTCAAACAGCAACAACAGTTAGTAATAACACTCGCATCAATCAGCTGCTGCGCTAAGTCGAAGTTGTATGCAAAACAAGTTATTTGCTACGTAACCGTGACTGTGCATGTGTGAGTTGCCCTCGGTCAGGGTTAATTAAAATGCACCATGTTCCTTAATATGTTTTTGATTATAACTCACTGACCACTGGATGGATTTATTTCAAACAAGCACCATATGAAAGACGGCAAAACAACCTTTACGATGGTATATAACACAAGCTTTGATCAATACTTTAAACACAGTTTTATAAAAATTGTACGCGGATAACCGCTACACACTGTTTACTCAATGACGGTCGAACGTGAGTTCCGCACCATCTATAAAAACGAGCAAATAAATCACGTTTGTTGTATGGGAGCCCTCTTAAATATTTATTTTATTCTGTTTTTTAGTATTTGTTGTTATAGCGGTAACAAAAATTCATCATCTGTGAAAATTTTGACTGCCAATCACGGTTCATGAGATACAGCCTGGTGACAGACGGACAGACAGACGGACAGCGGAGCCTTAGTAATAGGGTCTGTTATACCCTTTGGGTACGGAACCATAAAATGCATTTTGGACTACGACTTTTATTTTCTGTGGTTGTACTTAAAAATTAGTTTGATAATTTTGTCATTTGTACATTTTGACATTTAGGCAATTTGTCTTCGTCATCATTGTGACCATGATGTTAAAATGTTTTGACAATACAATGAACGGTTTATGCAAACCGAACATTCCTGATGATCCTTGGACGTTGAGAAGCCCCTGACCCCTGATCAAAGTGTTGATGTGTCTCCCCCCCCTACAGGCGTGTGAAGGCGCGGCTCGGAGCGCGCCGCCGCCGCTGCCGCCGCGGCCGCCCCCCGCGCCCGCCCTGCTGCGGCCCGCGCACTCCGCCATCCTGCAGCGCCGCCACCACGGCTCCACGTCAGTATGCGTAGGGACGAACCAGAAGGGATATCGAGTACTACTCAAACGACTCTCGGACTGACATTCACAAACGAGTTCGAGTTTGATCTCAAACTTCGTTATGTCAGAAATTGAGTCTAGACTCAAACTCCGATCGTATCGGCATTCACAGTCGAGTTTAGCATAATGGAGTACGAGTATAAGCTCAGCTAAGAATGAGACGGGCTGAGCCGCGAAATCGGTGACTCGAGCCGTGCTCAGACACCGCCATCTTTGCTATCACGCCTGTTTTTAAATACAATGCTGTTTAGAATCAATTTTTAAGATGGTTATTGTGAAGAAATTAGTTTTGTATTATAATAAAATTAATAAATTACGAAATAAAATTGAGTAATAATTTTATTTAAAATCAAAATAACATCGGAAAACTCAAAAATAAATATACCAGTTACTCATTGTTGGCAGATAAGTTACTGTGTGTTTTCTTTGTTGTATTCATTTTATAAGAAGCATTCATTTTAGCTTCTAGAATTTGTATGTATTCTTTGAACACTAAAGACGATTTATTTTTCATTGCTTTACTTAACCTACTGCTACGTCCGCTAAAATTCACTCGTTTTTTTAATAAATTTCGGTAATTAACAACAAAATTTATAATAATTTTAACTTTGAAAAACAAAAACAGATAACGGCGCGCTTTCCAGAATACAGAATAATAATCTAAAATGGCGCGCTTTTTATATTCTCCTGCAAAGAGTACATCACCACCAAGTTTGGTCTCCTGTTTCAGTTTTTCATATAATATTTACTATTGTTTCTCTCTTTTTAACATAATACTGCCAAATAAAAAAAGAAAATCATTGCTCACTAATGTCAAACTACGCTTGTCTATGGCTGGAGTCGAACTTCACGGAGTTATCGTTTGATCTCGTCTCTGAATTTAACGACGCGGAGTATACTCCCCGAGTCCGGAGTTCGATCTCACGTGAGACCGATATAAAACTCGATGCATTGACTCTGAATGTCAGCCTCGGACTCATATTTACTTACATTGCACCGACAGTAGAATCGGCTGATTTTAACAGCAGGGATTACAAATATTTTTTTGCTGTGGCGTACTGGCACATGAAAAAGTTTTCATACAAGCTTCATAGAGAACCTCTTGGTCGCTAGGAGCGGTGGATCATAGTCAAAAAGTAACCAATTGTTTCCTACCCAGGACTTCAAAACTGAGATTCATTATATTTGGCACTGATAAATCTCTGGTGATTTCAATGTTCGCTTTTAATCACCTATTGAAGATTTCTAAATTTAATTAGTTAAATTTTTCATAGCATTATTAGACGTAACTATGGAAAATTGTGAGAAATCTGATAGAATTTATAGTTAAAAATCATCGTAGTGCTGATATCGTTCAACCATTTCGTGGCGACAACCCTAAACATCAGCTGATTCAGCTGTCAGTGCAATGTTAGTAAATATTGGATGTTGAATATAGCTCTGATGCTCTCTGATCGGCTACTTGCCTCCTACATCCATCGGCTCTCTGCGGCTTTCGCTAAATCGTCGGACCACCTAGTGAAGGGAATTTTATGCAGTAAAAATAACAATATATCAGTCAAATAGGAACACTCTACTTTTGTGATATTTAAATAGATTGTTGTCGGAAAAAAAATAACACAATGATACTCAATAATTTGGGAGACCGGAATGCACAACCAAAATATTCCACAGCCCGTATTGTACGGCCCGGTATTGGTGTGCATGGCGTCCAAATATCAGGCTGTGCAATACGGATCGTACAAACTCAAACATTCAATATTCTTTTATATCAGACAAATAAATCGTCTGTGCAAATTTGGGTACAGGCAATAATGTACGGCCCGGAATGTACAGCCCGGAATCCGTGTATATGGCTTCGAAATGTTGGGTTGTACAATACAGGTCGTACAGTACTGGCCGTGCATTATTTGGTCGTGCATTCCTGGCTTTACAATATAATGACTCAACAATTTGTGTTCGCCATATAGAATGTACAACTTAGAATACTATTATTAACAAGTATCCTATACATTTCCAGTGGCACGGCGCCCCGCTTGCCTCCGAAGCCCCCGCCGGTGTCGCCGCGGCCCTAGCGCTCCGCTGACGGACGCACCACGTGACCACACTATATACTCTGTGGATATGTCGAGCGCACATACAGAACAAATATACAGCAATATTTCATGAACATACACTTACATAACCTGTATTTATAAGTAAGGGCTTGTTCATAAATCCCCGCTGACTTTTTTAATGTAAACAAATGACATGACAAGCTAGTCGTTCGTCTGATGTTAAGCGTCACGGCTACCTGACCCAGTACACAGATGCAGCGTCGCTCGGAGCTTTAAAATGTTAAGTTTCACGTGACACTGCACTGCGCACGTCATCCTGAGACATTACACAGTCTAGTAATAAGATTACTAGACTGTGTGGTGAGATCATAAAGTCTCATTTGCCCAGTAATGTCACTAGCTACAGTGCCCTTCAAACCGGAACACAGTAGTGCTTGCACACTACTGCTTGGCGGCAGAATAACTGGCGTAGCGGTGATACCTACCTAGGCGAACAAAAGTTATGTGTGTGTTAGAAAAATTCAAGTCGACGGGGATTTGTGTACTAACCCTTGAAATTACGGGTCAAGAAATGTACTCGCAGTTTAAAAACGTGTTAAAATCCACTAACACGTGGCATCTAAGAATAGTGCTGCAAAAACAAATGACATTTAAGTTACTGAAAAAATGAACGTTTCTATTGTTGTCTCACTCCCACTATGCTAGAGTGAGACACCAGTAGTCTTTCGTCAGAACTGCTTTAACGCAAGTAATAATCGATTTAGTAAAATGTTTATCCAAAATAAAGTAAATAATCGTACAAATTGACAGCGTTTCTTATAGAATAATGCGCGTGTAAATATTAATAATAATAATGATGTACAAATAAATGAAATCAGAATATTATTCACATTATTTGTTCAGAGTGGAGGAATCTGAAGTAAAGCCAAAAAGGTAATTTATATTGATGGGTGATGCAATTACATAGTTTCGCTGATTTGGTGGTCATTTGATAAATCAAGGTGAAATTTGAAAAGTCAAGGTGAAATTTGATAATTCAAGGTGAATTTATCGATGTTTTTAAACTTTTCGAGCTAGACTCCGCCGGAGCACGCATGGCTCAATCTGCTAAAGTACTTTGAGAATATTCTCATCAAACCGATATATAAATGCTTAGTGAAAATTGATAAGTCGAGGTGAAACTTTATAGGCCGAGGTGAGATTTGATAATCTGTGGGGAAACCCCGATACATTCTCTTGTTTTACTATGCTTCAAGCCCTTGGAAAGTAATCATGTCAAAATTATCCAAAAAAAAAAACACATTCCATTTATTTTGGTGAAATAAAATTTGTAAATTTAAAAAAGAATTGGAACAATGTGTATTTACGGCGTACTTATAAAATAATTTTAAATTAAATCCTATATTCCGCTTGGCTGTGTGCAATATTCATATAAAAATAACAAAAATCGATTGTGCTCATTTTTTTTTATTATTAGTGTTTTTATGATCGGTTTTTGTTCAACAAATGTTATGTATCGATAAAAACTCTTATTTAAAAAATGAAGCACTACCTTGTATATGCTATTTTCTTATTTAAAAAAATAGTTCAGTGCCAATAGAACAAGTAAATGGAAATTAATTGAATGTTAAATAAAAATGAAATTGAAATTAAATAATAGGTAATTATAGGAAACAGTACTATGAAAATAGAGCATTTAAATGTAAATATTAATTTTAAGGTGCATAATTACATATTTGTGTTATTATAAAACAAAGATGTGTATAAAATATTATAAATAATTATTATATCTGTTGAAAACGTACAAATTGTTCTTCCATAATATGCTAAAGTTTTGATATAATTAGTAATACTTTGTAAATATAATCCTACCCCCTGTATAAGCTTAACATTGGTTTAAGGTGGCCTCACTTAAATGACAGTTTTCAATCCAATCGTATCGTGTCGCCACCGAATATCAATATGTGGCCAAACCACAGAGCAGGAGAGAAAATTACGCCCGCGACGTGATAGATACACATTTTTGTTTCTATATGATACTTGCTTAAGAGAAGCGTATCCCCCCCCCCTCTTGTCCATACAAAAAGTGCCAACGCTTTTTGACCTCTAATTGTTATCCGATTTTGATGATTTTTTTAATATCTTGTCTACGCAGTAAAAACTATGCTCTATGCTGTACATCTTCCTTTTTTAAGTTTTTAATACAGCTTCGTATTTATAGCCACGAAAAGTTTTTAAGTTACGAAATTTCAAGAAAAGTAGCTGTAACTAGAACACGAAACATTTTTTTTTTAAATGAAGACGTAAAAGCGCAGATTATAATCTATCCAAACGATTGACACCAAAATCAAAAGTTTTTGTCAAGTGTCATCGGGTGAAAACCGTTGGCGTCCGAAACGTTAAAATGTATGTAAATTCACTCCCGGGCTCTATTGTCTCTATCATACGTGTGGAGAGCAGAGCGACGGCAATAACATTTTCATATACCAGGACGGTCCTCTTAACACTTTTCATACAACTCAAGCGTGTCACGTTTTAGAATACAACTTCTGTGACTGCGCAGATGACATAGTCAGTGTAAGCGCTAGGCGCCTACATGCTGGCCACGAATATTGCTATTAGGTTCTATTCTATCAGGGTACGAGCGTACTTTTCCCCTTTCTGTGGTCCAAACGCTACCCTGCCACCACATCTTTTCGTATTACTAATTGTAATCAAAACAATCATAATATTTTAGTTGTAGTGTAAGACCCGAAGGCCTAAACTCAAATGAGATTTTGACAATATAAAAATACCAGATAAATCACTTATAAAAATACTGCTTTTGATTAAAATGTCTACCAATATATTGTTCCTTTTAAAAAGATTAAATGCATTATGTCTGTTATCCTATGTATGATATTATAGTTTTAAAAGTTCAAAGCAAATTAAATTGATTCTGGTTCATTAAAAAACGTAAAGTTATCATTTAGCAATATTAAGTTTTTTAAATTTTAATGTTTCGGTCGGAATTGGTCGTCGACCGGCGAGTGCAACTTGTATTCTACGAATAACTATAAAACTGTTAAAAAAAGACTTTTGGCATTTGATTCTGTCGTGTCTATAAATAAATTTTTGTTAAATTTGATATGGACAAGTGAAATTTGATAAGCCTAGATGAAATACGGTAATCGGTGTAGAAAACTTAACTATGAATTATTTTCAAGGCCTCGGACTTCCGAATTATTTTAAAAATGTTTTTTTGTTTGTCACTTTATGATATTTTATCACCCCTAATTTAAAAAAGTTAAAATTAAATAACCCTTTTTGCTACCGAAATTTTCGATAAAAATGTACGAAATAGACGATGGAATATAGATATGATGTAAGACCACATATTATATCGTATTTTATAGCGCGACTCATTAATTGTTTTTTTATGAATCAGGGTTGATATAGTTTGACCACGCTAATTCCTGATGTGTTGCCATAAGAAATATACAAACAGTAGATGTACATTGTCAGTTAGCGCTTAAACTTGTGTCTTTAGAAATTATACACATCTCGTGTTTTTTTTTTTAACAATATAAATACGAAAATAGTGTATAATGTCTAAAAATACGACATTAGAAATGTATAAATAAATTTAAAATAATTATAAATAAAAAAGAGATGAATTTATATTAGAACGTTATTATATTAGTGCATTTTATATAAGAAAATGAAATTGTACAAAAATGTAGTTTATTATTAATTAATTATACATGTGTTATAATATAAATATGGAAGACTAAAAAATAAACTCAGAATATGCTAAGTAATTATTTGCCGAAACATTAGTGAATTTATCTTGTAAACTGTCTTACCGCAAAAACATAAACGAGTCTATGGCAGATCTTAAACAGCTGTTTAACATAGCCTTGTTTACATTTTTGTAGTAAGACATAAACAGCCTTACTTATAAACGATACATAAATTTAATCAACGCTTAAAATTGAGTGAGTGTAATTTCGTGTCGGCGAGAAATTGACAAGAAGTTTTAAGTATTGATTTAATTTAACTAACATGTGTATATAAGTAAGGCCCTATATGTATAGGTAAGCTAAAATGTATCGCATTACCTCTCCTTATATTAATATACAAATATATAATGTATAACTTAAGTGTAAATACGTATTTTAAGTCCCTGGCATCGAATAAGTTTTAAAAACTTAACCATGTTCAAAAATAGTCCTCCAGTTTACTGGAAGAAATGATTTCATGCGCCGATGATTTCAAAAATCAATATGGCGCCCACAATACTCCCCGTAATGCGTATAGTTGACACAAAATATTACTGAAATAATAAAATATATAATGTATTTTGAATGAATAAAATTAATATGCGAATGATTATAAAAACAGATCAATTTTTAAATTTATTGAGTAACTATTGAATGGAAATCGGGTCTATTTTTTAATTTTGGTGCTATTTTGGGCTAATGCCGCACCATTAAATAAAATGACAAGCTCAAATGATTAATTAAACAAATAATAATATCATCGGGTTTTTTTAGATACGAATAAGAGAAGAATTTTAATTGCGGTTTAATACTCCGGGGCTGTCTCTTTCTGGTATCGACAACATTGCATTATAAGAAAGAGATGGCGTAAAATCTATCTGATTAGCATTGTGCTACTACGTTCATCTAGTTTAGAGAAATAAATCGGCTGGCTTAAAGCTATAAAAAATTTCTTCCAAATTTACAATTATTGAAATAGTTACAAATAAAAAGTAATTTTTTGATATTTTTATTTAGTTTTTTTTTCAATAATAACATTTTTTAATAAATTAACCCATGTGCTTATTAAAATCTCCCGAGCTATTTGCTCTTGTGCTTCACCAAACTTAAAATTCGATAAAATAGGCGGTCTTATTGCTAACGATGATTACTTACAGTTGAATAAAGATAGATTGATGAATATATTTTTCTGTGCTTTTAGACTCGATAACCATTCGGTAGCGAAATCAAATGCTTAAAAAATATTTTTATACCATTAAAAGTAATAGATGCTAGGCCCAAACATAGCTTGACCACGATAATAGGTACCACATAGTGCGTAGTTCACGTTATAGTTAAAGTGATCTCTCTATTTTATATTTTCATATTATTGAAGTCAAGCTGTTTATAGCTTTTTGTATGTGTAATGTGTATAGTTACAAAATGGCGGCGGACAGTGTTGTACAGTTTATATAAATATATAAAAAAATGTTACATATTTTTATGTTGGAAAGAAACCTCAGCTTAAATAGAAATTTAGCCAATTTACAATCTGCTTTAAAAGAAGTAGATTGCGCAATGGGCGGTCTTATCGCTCCTAATCATCTTTATACACACATATAGAAACTAGAAAAGATGATCGTGTCGGTGTTGCCATCTCTGTCACACGTAGCACTATAGTGTCAAAACGTCACATGTACTGAGTGACAAAGACGGCGCTATACAAAGCCGACACTGTTGTCTCCCTCTTTACCTCGATATCCATTATTTATCGCGGGTACCTGTAAGAAAGCGACTAATACCTCCAAATTGTTCCAGCACGGAAAGCATGGGTTCTAGAAAACAGAGATCGGCTATCACTTCTCCCGAGACAGCGTTGGACCAAAGAACGATCATGCGGATGATCACGTCATAAACATTTGGTTGTCTTTGACTGGCCTGATAGCTCAGTTGGTAGTAGCCCTGCCTTCTGATCTATAGGTTCTGGGTTCGATTCCTACCCGGGACAAACATTTGTGTGATGAACATCGATGTTTGTTCTGTGTCTGGGTGTTATATTGTTCTAGGTACATGTATTTACATCCAAAAAGTATCTAAGTATTGCATCAGTTATCTGGTTCCCATAGTACAAGCTATGCTTAGTTTGAGACTAGATGGCGCTGTGTGAGATGTTCACACATATTTATTTATTTATTGGTCAAACGGTTTCTGGTGAGAAGAAATATGTCAATGTCTACAGCAGATACTACCCGTGCTGTAATAAATAATTACACATAATAAGTACCATACAAAAGGTTTTACATTATCTGTGCAAAAGGTTAACATGAGTATCAAATACATATAATTATATAATGTGTGTTACAACGTTGTCTGTCCGCCGGTTTAGTGCAAAGCTAGATGTAAGTGAAGACCACCTGCATGTATATGTATGTAAATATGATGTACGGTACAATATAGCGGCATATTATATACAGTTTGGAGTTGTTTTATTTATTTACCTATAATAACCGATGAGGCGGGAAACAAGTGTAGCCTGAAGATATTATAATTATGAAAAAACTACCGACCATTAGTGACCATAGAAGTTTAAAAATGTTATATTATAATTATGTATTTAAAAACCTTAATTATACAGGATGCAATTGAACTCATTAGTATAAATTGAGTAGATGATAGTACATCATTTATTAATGATTATTAAAAGGTGCAAATGAAAATATTTTTTATTGAAAATTATGAAGATTGCCGCGGCGCGCTTAAAGTAGTTGGCACGAATGATTTTGATACTTTTACACGTTTTTTTTACCTTGTATGTAATAATTAAAAACAGTACTTAATTATTTTCATTTAATTTTGTACTGTAGCAGTTGATTAAGTAAGTTAACCCATTTTTTGGAGTTATTATCAATACCGAATCGATGCGTTAGGTTTTATAAATGTTGGTCCACACGTGACCGGTGTCAGGAGTAGGTACCTAGTGTCAAAGGATGCTAATGAATTCAATTACACCCTGTATATCTAAACTATTATTATTATCTATAGCTATTATTTTTATTTGGGTATTTATTTCTTTTTCAACCAGCACTACCACTCGTTCCACACTACACAAAGGTTGACTCGGAGAAAATGCTACTTAGCATTAAGTTCGCCTATGTACTTGGTTTACTCTTGTGCAATAAATCATTTTTTATCTACCTATCTAGTTTGGTGAGAAGAAATGATGAAGACGGGGCTCAAAGCCTGAACTTAGATATTATATGTTCACCGTCTAGCATTAGATAGGTTGATGATGAAGATAGATTTTTTTATAGACTTCAGGTAAGTTCTTATATATCCACATTTCCTCATCTATTTAGGCAACATAACACTCGTAGCTAAACTTTGTGAAGTATCGCTGTATCCTTTCGATAACATGGAAAGGAAAAAGAGATATGATTTTAGGACTATACATTGAGCCACAACTAGTAGTGTTCAAAACTGCTTAATGTCAAAAGCGTGGTACAAACTTTGTGCTTTTTTTTAAAAGCACGCTTTTTTAAGTGCTTAAGTTATAACGAGGAGAACTTAAGTCACCGGTAAAAGTTCCATATTGGAAAATCTCCACTAAAAACATGTTTTTTTTTTCATTAAATGTTTACTATATTCACCCTTAAACTATGGTAGGTCCACTTATTCACAAATCACACAACCACATAACTATTGTATTAAAAATTAAATTAAATATTCATTTATTTCAGACATATTGGGTCCATAATACATATAAATTAAAAAACATTAAACACTCAATACACATTATTGCGTGTCCTATCACAGATTCTAATCAAAAGCACAACAAAAAACAAAGCGTACCAAAGTAAGCGTAGGTGTATATTACGTGAGCCGCCCCCTAATTACCTAATTTGCGACAGGCGTAAATCTCGCGGTGATTGCTGTCATACATCATTAGTGGTGTAGCGTAGCATACATGCTCGACACCACTAATGATGTATGACAGCAATCACCGCGAGATTTACGCCTGTCGCAAATTAGGTAATTAGGGGGCGGGCCTAAGTTCACGTTTTCGCGCGGGAGTCATAGAAAGCGTGCCGCGTCCAAAAGCAAGCGATGACTGGCTACCCGACCGCTGCCGCGATAACTCGGTAAGCACAAGCAGCTCCGCTTTAGTAAACGCGGCGCTTTTACCTACTACTAACTTCTCGCGCTCGCGCCGCGTAGTTCCGTACGCAGCGCGTGCGATGTACAACGCTCTAAGTCTAGGCGCTGCGCGATATAAAAAGCGCCAAGTGAGAGCCACGAAAGCGGGCGTTGTACAATGTGGGCCAAAAGCGGACCCACTTTGGATGCTTTGTGCTTTTTTAACCATCACTAGCCACAACTACTTTTTGTTCCGAAGCAAAAAGTCTGTCCCGATTCACAGATTAATATGATACCCTGTCTCTGTAGGTACCCAGTACCCACGAAGCAGTGCGCAGTACCAAATCTGCGTGACTGTCCTATGACACTCACTACACCGAATCCTCTACAAAATTAACGTGAATCTATTTATTTAAAGGATAGCGCTATACCCCTCAACGGATAGTGATGACATTCGGTTATTACTTTTTTTAAGTAAACGAATGTCGTGACGAGCTAGTCGTTCGCCTGGTGTTAAGCGTCACGGCCACCCATAACAGATTGTAAGTGTCACTCAGAATCGAAACTCAATTAGTTTCGCGTGACTGCGATGACTCCTGAGACATCAGTCTAAAAGATTTCTAGACTGGGAGATCAGTTCGGCTCATTTGCCCAGTAATTTCACTAGCTACAATGCCTTTCAAACCGGAACACAGTAGTGTTTTACTTTAGATTATTTACAAACATAAAACAACGTGAATAAGCTCCTACAAGCCAACTTTTTTTTAAATATTTTATAGGCATAGCATCTGACCACTGTCTCACCTGATGGTAAGTGATGACGCGGCCTACGATGGTGCATGCTTGCCTAGAAGATACCTGTTCACTCTTGACTTGAAGACTCCCAGGTTATAGTCAGCTGGAAACAAGGACGACGGCAAGGTGCAGTTCCACTAATTTGCTGTACGCACTATAAAGTTTGATGCGAAACGTTTAGTGCGGGCTGTAGGAATATTAACGATATAAAGATTATCCGGTGAGTTGTAGTCAAATGTTAACCTATTCGTACATAAAAAAAATGTTTAGTACGTAAAACTGTGATCACCACACGCGGTTGAGAGCTGGTTAATAATAAAAAGCAGGAAATACATGATCCATAACGTTTATTTCATCAAATATACAATAATTTAAATGAATTATTTAAACTTAACAAATTCTTCTATGCATACAACGATCGCTTTCAAAGCATTCCAGGACCATCGTCCACTAACTCGGGAAACGTAACTCAGGAGAACTTAATAAGTTATTTTCTAAACAAAAGGTTAAATAAACAAAAAAAGTTTTTCTTTTCAAGTCCCGCTTTGGTAGACAACGACCCTATAACTGGTATAGTTAGATAACATAATATCATGTATCGATGCATTACATACACACAATCAAAAATGTATGAAAAACAGTATGAAAACTTCATCAAAACAATATTAGTGTTACCATACTGTCTTTAAAGTTACTGTAACATTATAAATATTTACTGGCAACTCTAGTACAAGTACTACGTCACTCGCGGCCAAAAGGACTCTGTATCCAGGCCGTTTAAACGAAAAAAAAGTTACACCACAATTCTCATTTTAACTCATTTGAAATTATTGTAACTATTGTAACTGAAACTTATTTACTTATTTCACTTTTTTGCTTTTTGTTTTTCTTCTTTTCGGTTATAATGATTATAATCTTTTCAAAGTACTGGTCAAAGACGCTTTGATGAATGATTATTGGCATGCTTCACTCAATAATTACAAGTTGTTTCAACATGAACTCTGGTCACATGATGAAATCTCGTAAAAGGGGAAATAAAATAGTAATTCCCACTAAGTTAAGAAAATAAGTTTTGACAGCGGCACATGAAGGCCACCCGGGCACTGTAAACATGAAAGCTAGGTTACGTGCACCCTTGTCTGGTGACTAAAAATAGTTCTAGCTAAATTATAAACCACGTTACTTTTGAAGCAATAACACATTATGACTGTGCTATTCTTTTATTTAAAAAAGCTGATACATGATAATTTCAGCACTGTCTAGTTTAATATACTTTTATATAATGACACCAATAACGCATTTAAAAGTTACGGTAATTCAATTAATGTTACTATAATAAACATAATCATAGGTAGGTAGGTGTTCCCAATTAGTCTACAACTGCACTAAAATGTATAGTAATATATATAAAGGTAACGCATATAACAATAGATATTATGAAAATAGGAATATGTCTTTTGTTTGTATTGCTCTTTTTGTTTATTGTGATTTTTGTAATTTTTGTTAAGTATGTCCTGACGTTCGTGGTGCCACAAATGGGTTCCGACTGAAAATCAGTAACTAGGGTCTTGCTTAGGACCTTAATTGTATGCTGAGTCGGAGCCTATTCGTGACACCGCGCAGCATTGCACTGCTTGTGTTTACATGTTTATTATTTTACTTGTGTTGTTATTGTATGTATCAGGATATTGTAATGTCATGTTGTGTAGTGTTGTGTTGTGTGTCATGAATAAATGTATTTTCTTTCTTTCTTTCTTTCATAGTTACTATCGTAACATAAAAGTTACTATAACACAACGTAAACGTAACTATAATAATGTTTCAATTAAAATTGCCGCAACATGTTCGATGAGTTGTGTAAATCAGTTGAAATTACATCTGTTATCAGTTAGGCCGCCCACACACATTCAATTTTATTGATGAATGATAAATATAATTATAGTTACTATAACACAAGTTTATCGTAACTCAATCAAAGTTACTACAATTCGGTGAGTTGTTACAAAAGTTACGCTAACTAAACCAAGGGTACCATAAGGTTTCTAAGCTTTTTCTTAAAGAACGGATTGATTGGTGAAGGCGTGGAAGGTTTCAAGTTAGTTTTGGAAGGTTTTCTAGAACTATCGAACGGTATATTCGGGCTTTGACGCACACTTTTGTAATAGTCCACCGGCTTCTGCATGGAATTATGTTTTAATGCAAACTTCACCTTTTTTGGACTTTCGTACATTGACGTTTTTGCTTCAACTTTACCATTCTTGTCTTTGCCAAGTAACTGCTTTTGGAAGTTTTTCAATTTGTTCACAAGCACAACGGGTTTATCCTTCTTTTTATCGGTTTTAGTCATCTTTGCGTCAGTTACGTTCGGTTTTCCATTGATTAAGGACTTCGCTGCCTTTTCATGTTTGCTACACTCAATTTTGTGTAAAATAATTTGCGGCTGATTTTTGATAATCTTGTTCTTGATTTCTTTAGTCATACTTTCTTTTGTTTTTACATCTTTCTCTTTTGTAACTTTTTCTTGAATATCTTTTTGTTTAGGTGTAACTTTTGTTTCGGCTTTCGCTTGTTTTACTTTATTATTTTTCTCTTTCTTAGAACTTTTATTACTGACTACATTATTTTTATTGACAACTGTTTTATTCTTATTGTGTTTTTCTAATTTTAACTTTTTCACATCTCCGTTTTGAAGTTCCGTGTTCTTGCGTTTCTGAGGACTCAGTTTTGAGTGTTTCTTGGTTTTGTGTTTGTTCTCCTTGTTGGAGGTGTCCTTATCGGCACTTTCACCTTTGCTCTCCGTGGACTCGACTACCCATTCACCATTCTGTGAAAAATAAATATAATTTATAATTTAAAAATAACGGAAACAACCTGCCCGAAGGCCTTTTGACTTGGCTTAACAACTGTTGTCTTGTAACAGCTGGGACGCGTAGCAGAGCCCCAATATCGAGCCAGCATCAAAATGTCCTGCATCCCACTGACTCGATACTGCGTCGGAGGACTTCCCTCGATTATTTGCCGAATTCTCATAGCGTTAAGGTTTAGCCACACCTGCCAAGTGTCAGCACGGAATGCTCCATCGTCGACCGCGTCGTCACTTACCATCAGGTGAGACCGTGGTCAAATGTAAGCCTATCTATATAAAAAAAGCGTACATAATAGGCTAGTGGCTTGCTATTGAAATTTTAATATTAGTTTCATAAAGTAGGTTAAAAATGAATACAATAATTGAAAAACTTTGTAATATCGGTAACTACATCACGGAGTAATAAGCTTTTAAAGTTTCTGGAGGGGGCATCGCCTGTCTCTTTCTAGCAAAACAGAGCTTCCCCAGTTACTATGAAAACACATGTTGTAACGTCACATGCAAATGAGATTTTTTTTTTAATGTAAACGAGACGAGCCAGTTGTTCGCCTGATGTTAAGCGTCATGGTCGCCCATTACAGATTGCAGTGTCACTCGGAACTCTAAATTAAAGATTCGCGTGACACTGCGCACTGCGCACGTCATCCTGAGACATCACAGTCTAAAAAAGATTTCTAGACGGTGATATCAGTTCTTAAGTCTCATTTGCCCTGTAACTTCACTAGCTACAATGCCCTTCAAACAGGAACACAGTAGCGCTTGCACACTACTGCTTGGCGGCAGAATAACTGGCAAAGCGGTGGTACCTGAACGTACTGACGTCACTACACGTTTGATATGTCTCTTTCCAATCCTGTACTTTAAAATGCTTGTAACTTTGTAATTTTATGAGATATTTAATTTTCGTTTTCATAACTGGTTTATTTTTTAAGGAATATTATCAATTTGTGCAATAAAAAAATAGCAGGACACTAGCCTATAGACCCGTGCGAAGCCGGGCGGGTGAGCTAGTTATAAATAAAACAAAACTTACGTTAGATTGTTTGCTGAGCGCCCGCTTGTGCTCGTCGATATCTTCAACGATGCTGAGTCCGGCGCGACTCTTCCTCAGCAGCCGCTTCCTGTGCTTGCGACTCAGACCTGAACATTAAAACGCTATTACTTACTATATCCATGATGATATATTTGTGGTGACACAACAAACATTGCGCGGCAGCTCGACTCGACGTGCAACGCGCGTCCATCGAAAGCGCGCATTGCGCGTGCACTGATTTGTAGTGGCTGCGCGCGAGCATATTTATAGTGTGCGAGTAGGCAGATAGATTTAAGCCGTGTAGGTGGAAGCGTGATGGGTGTAATCATGTCTTGCGCGATCACGATGGTATAGGTTAGTTAGGTGTAGCATTAATTTTTGTATAAACATGTATATGAATGGTAGGAAAATAAATTATTGCGATCTTGAACTCCGAACCAGTCGTTTCCCTCACCATCTCCATATACTGGGTGGCGCAAAAGTAAAGACCCTATTTGGTTCAGCTATAACATTTTTTCTAAATTAGAAAACTAGATTTAGGTTTTTTTAAATGTATATTTGTGCCATTAAATTTCGTACCATTAGGATTTAAAGATGATGTCTTTTAAATGGTGACCTCCAGAGTTGATACACATTTGAGCCCTATTTATGACATTTTGCAAGATGATTTTCCTTCAAATTGGTTATGAGTGACGAAGCGCATTTCCATCTCTCAGGGCATGTCAATAAGCAGAATACTCGGTTCTGGGGCACTGATAATCCGCGCATTATTCAAGAAACACCTCTACACCCACTAAAAGTTACTGTATGGTGTGGCATCTGTGTTGACAGAGTGATCGGACCCTATTTTTTCGAAGACGCTGGAGGCAATGCGATAACTGTCACTGGAGAACGCTACAGAACCATGTTACGTGAGTTTTTGATACCCAGTTTGGACGAATTGGGGCTGGAGCACATCTGGTTTCAACAAGACGGCGCTACGGCACACACAGCGCGCGACACTATGGACTTAGTGAGGGACGCTTTTCCAAGCCGAGTTATCTCTCGTTTTGGCGATTTGCCTTGGCCTGCAAGATCACCCGATCTGACCAGTCCAGACTTCTTTCTTTGGGGTTTTTTGAAATCTCGGGTGTATGTGAACAAGCCACAGACTCTCGCAGCTCTAAAAGAAAACATTCGTCAAGAAATAACGAACATATCGCAGGAAGTGTTACGGCAAGTTATGCAAAATGTCATAAATAGGGCTCAAATGTGTATCAACTCTGGAGGTCACCATTTAAAAGACATCATCTTTAAATCCTAATGGTACGAAATTTAATGGCACAAATATACATTTAAAAAAACCTAAATCTAGTTTTCTAATTTAGAAAAAATGTTATAGCTGAACCAAATAGGGTCTTTACTTTTGCGCCACCCAGTATTTTCCTTCAACAGGCCTGTCTCACTCCGCGCTTTAGGTATGAAGCTACGAGTACATGTGCCCGTCTAGACGGGTCGGTCCGTTACGTCTAACGCGTCAGAAGAGCAGCGCTATAGCGATAGAACGAGAGGCAACTGTTTAAGGAAGACTTGTAGCGCTGTGCGAGCTGAACTAAACTCTACAGCGTTGTAGCAAAGGTCGCTATTTATTTAAGTGACTTCGCGTAGTAAGGCGTTCTGTACATAGTACTATTATCTATTCTGTGCCGCAGCCATATTATGTAAAAGTTAAAACAGCAGTAGCAAAGCGACAGCAAACACTTAATAATCGGTCGCAGTGATTTGATTGCTGCTATTAAATTAGAATTAGAATTTTGGTACATATCGTAAATCCACAAGAAGGTTATCCAGTTGTTTAAATTTCGAAATTAGAGATGATTTTACAGGTGTCGATGGGTTATCGATAATTTCGATATATGTATTATATGTAGAAAACTATACACTAACCAATAACAGGTAGCACCTACTGGTTCAATCCTTAGAGTATAGACTAAAAGCATAGAGAGAACTTCATTAAAGTTTTTAGGTTTAGTTTAGTTTTTAGGTCTAGTTTAGTTTAGTATACTTATTATATGTTACTTAAGTTTTGAAATAAAATATTATACTGTCAAGCGTACCACTTTTTTGAACACTTTTTATGAAGTGGACACTGATGTGAATGAGTCTGACAGATTTGTATAGAAAAAACAGTTGATTCGAGTCGAAAAAATGTTACGGTGATTTTTGCAAGCGTAGCTAATTACTTTATGTTTGTTTCTTTCCTTCGCGACTGACGTAGCGATACGTGTGAGCAGTACAAATATAATATCGTTTTGATTGATCTCTCTATGCTTTTAGTCTATACTCTAAGGTTCGATCAACTCTTTAGATGAGCATATGATTGAAATTTGATATAATGACACAGAACAAATAATAGTAAGTAAAATTACTACTGTTTTAATGAACAATGTTTTAAATGAGAATTTAAGTAAGGTTTTGTTTGTTTACAGATTCTGCCAACCGTCATGACCACCTTTGACAAACCTTTTTCAATGAACTTTGTATTTAGGGCAAACCTACTTATATTAATAATTTGTTGTTTCCAATAGCGATTTTAAATAAAACTTTATATCTTGTTCCTGAATCTTAGATATTTTATGTGAACAAAGGGGATAACAGTGCAAAAAATATCTTTTATAAAGGTATGTTACTATATTTGACCAAAAAAATATTTAAATGTTATTTGTCTAGTCATAATCTGCTTAATTATAACATAAAAATCGTTTCGTACTATCTATTTTAACGTTATATCTGATATATAAAATTTTATGATAAAGAAATCGATTTTTGGTAGAAAATATTTTAATAGACTTGTAAGACTGTAGAGGATCTAAACATTCTTTCGTTTTCGTTCTGGGATTTATATGATGGTATCATACCATTATATGCTATATTTTCTTCAAAGACACATGGTGCTACTTTTGTGCACTTTTCGAGATATGATGAAAAGTATGTAAAATATAAAAAAAACACGTCAAACTAAACAGCTATTGATCAAATATGAATAAATCTCTCGATTTGAAATTACAGAATGATTGTCAGAATAATTTATAAGATTTCTGGTTGGTTAAAAAACATAAGTAATGTATGTTAATGTTTTATTTACGTCTTCCTAAAATTTTACCTTTAGAACTTTGGAATTGCAAAATCCTACTTCATATCCTACTAATATTGTGTATGCAAAGTTTTGCTTGTTAATCAGTAAGATTGATACTCTTTAACTCCATTTAATAAAAATATTTTTCAGAAGTAAAAAAATGTTTTGAGCAACTGGCATGTCACTTTGACAGTGACCTTTCGTGACATTACTTTGTTTACATAAAATATCTAAGATTCAGAAATAGAATATAGTAAAAATACATTCTCTTTATTTCTCATTAAACTTACTTTTCATTCTGGAATAACGTAACAGCCATAAAGCTTAGGCTTAGGTTAGGACGGAATAATTTCGTTGTTGACCACTATCTTACCTGGCGATAAGTGACGATGCGGTCTACGAGAGCACGCTTACCTATAGAAGATACCTAATCACTCCCGACTTAAGGTTAAACGTTTCCCATACAAACTTTGCTTGACTTAGATTCAGTTCCCGTTGTCCCGTGTGGTCCCGGTTACGAATAGGACCACCCCATCTCTTCCCGTGGGTGCCGTAGAAGGCGGCTAAGGGAATATCCAGGGAATGGGTCGCAGCGTTCCCCTCGGTCTTGGTGGCAATCAATCTTCACCTACTGCGATCACCAAGCCGCCTGCCAAGCGTGGTGATTATGGCAAACCCCCCCCCCCCCTAATGACAAGCACAAATAAAAACGGCCCCCAGTCCCCGGCAGCTCTGCTATCCCGTGGCTACGGTAGCGGCCACGGTAACGGCAGGGCAAGGGGTGCGAAGAATCCCCGGCAGACGCCCGGCTACCAACCCCAACGACGACCCCTGGCCCTGGCAACACATAACGTGCGCACACTGAAGGCTGACGAAAGGATGGTCGAGCTAGAGGCGGAGATGGGTAAGTTACGCTGGGATGTAATGGGATTGTCAGAAGTCCGAAGACAGGGACAGGACACGATAATCCTAAATTCCGGTAACTTATTCTTCTACCGGGAGGGAGACCAACTCTCCCAAGGGGGTGTCGGGTTTCTCGTCCGCAAGTCTCTCGTCAACAACGTGGTCAAAGTCGACAGTGTGTCGGCCAGGGTAGCGTACCTGGTACTCCGAATAACCAAACGGTATTCGTTGAAGGTTATACAGGTATACGCGCCGACATCGGCACACTCAGACGATGAAGTAGAAGCTATGTATGAGGACATATCCGAAGCCATGCATACTTCCGAAACATACTTCACCGTTGTGATGGGAGACTTCAATGCGAAGTTGGGCACAAGGAATAGCGATGAGCTGAGAGTGGGGCCATTTGGATACGGGCAGCGGAACCCTCGAGGACAGAGGCTGGCTGACTTCATGGAGAAGGAGGGACTCTTTATGATGAACTCCTTCTACGAGAAGCGGCCATCCAGGAAGTGGACGTGGATAAGTCCCGACGGTTCCACTAAAAATGAGATAGACTTCATCATGACGACCAAGAAGCACATATTCGATGATGTCTCTGTGATCAGCAAGGTGAAAACCGGTAGCGATCACCGTATTGTTAGAGGCACATTGAATATCAATGTTAAGCTCGAAAGGTCACGTCTGGTGAAGTCTACGCTCCGTCCAAATCCTGTCCAAATCCAAAACCCCGAAGGCTTTCAGCTGGAACTCCAAAATCGCTTCCAGTGCCTAGCCGACTGTAACACAGTGGACGAGCTAAACGACGGGTTGGTGGAAACTGTCCAAGCTGTTGGATCGAAATTCTTTAAGACCCAACGCCGAAAGAAGACTCAAAAGCTCTCAGAAAAAACTCTTGAGCTAATGGCCGACCGGAGCGAAATGAAGCTGCAGTCTTCAGTTGATATGTCAGCCTACGGTGAACTCAATAGACGAATCTGGAGTTCCTTGCGACACGACTTGCGTGCTCTTAGTACTTCACGTATTGAGGCCGCAATTGAGCGGAACCAAGGCTCTAAAGTGTTCGCAAAGGATTCGTCTATTGGGCAACACCAAATGACAAAACTGAAGACCGAAAATGGTAGCGTCATTTCATCCAAGCCTGAGATTCTGAGAGAGATCGAGAACTTCTATGGACAGTTATACACCTCGACACGTAAGCCCGCTACTAACACAGCTCAGGACATCAGAGCCAAGTTAGTCCGACACTATACCGAAGATATCCCGGACGTCAGCCTGTACGAGATTAGAATGGCCCTCAAACAGCTTAAAAACAACAAGGCACCAGGTGAAGATGGAATTACGACCGAACTTCTGAGAGCGGGTGGTAGACCGGTACTTTTAGTCCTCCAGAAGTTATTTAATTCTGTCATCCTTGAAGGTATAACGCCAGAGGCATGGCACAAGAGCGTGGTGGTGCTCTTCTTCAAAAAAGGCGATAACACCTTATTGAAGAACTATAGGCCCATCTCGCTCTTGAGTCATGTGTATAAGCTGTTTTCGAGAGTCATTACGAATCGTCTCGCACGCAGGTTTGATGAATTCCAGCCTCCCGAACAAGCCGGTTTCCGAAAAGGCTTTAGCACCATAGACCACATCCATACGCTGCGCCAGATTATACAGAAGACCGAAGAGTATAATCGGCCGTTATGCCTAGCGTTTGTGGACTATGAGAAAGCCTTCGATTCAATCGAGACTTGGGCGGTGCTGCAGTCCTTGCAGCGATGCCAAATTGACTATAGGTATATCGAAGTTTTGAAGTGTTTGTACAGTAAGGCCACTATGTCAGTCCGACTACAGGACCAGAGTACGGAACAAATTCCATTGCAAAGAGGCGTGAGACAGGGGGACGTTATTTCTCCGAAACTGTTCACAAACGCATTGGAGGATGTTTTCAAGCTCTTGGAGTGGAAAAGATCTGGCATCAACATAAATGGCGAGTACATCACTAACCTTCGTTTTGCCGATGATATAGTCATAATGGCGGAATCGCTCGAGGACCTTAGCACCATGCTCAACGACCTCAGTAGAGTCTCCCAGCAGGTTGGTCTTAAGATGAATATGGACAAGACAAAGATCATGTCTAATGCTCATGTTCCACCTATACCGGTAATTGTTGGGAACGATACTCTCGAAGTTGTCGACAAGTATGTCTACCTAGGACAGATTGTCCAATTAGGTAGGTCCAACTTCGACAAAGAGGTGGCGCGAAGAATCCAACTCGGCTGGGCAGCGTTCGGGAAGCTTCGTCCTATCTTTTCGTCCAAAATACCGCAGAGCCTGAAAACGAAAGTTTTCAATCAGTGTGTGTTGCCAGTGATGACTTATGGAACTGAGACATGGTCTCTTACTGTTGGCCTCATTAGTAAGCTCAAAGTCGCGCAGCGAGCTATGGAGCGAGCTATGCTCGGTGTTTCCCTGCGAGATAAGCTCCGGAACGAGGAGATCCGCAGGAGAACTAAAGTGACCGATATAGCTCTTAGAGTTAGTAAGTTGAAGTGGCAATGGGCAGGCCACATCGCTCGTAGAACTGACAACCGATGGGGAAGAAAGGTTCTCGAGTGGCGACCACGAACCGGAAGACGCAGCGTAGGCCGGCCCCCCACTCGGTGGACCGACGACCTGGTGAAAGCCGCGGGGAGCCGATGGATGCAGGAGGCGAGCAGCCGCTCAAGGTGGCGTGCTCTGGGGGAGGCCTATGTTCAGCAGTGGACGTCTTCAGGCTGTTGATGATGATGATAGCTTTGAGAATCAGCAAGTTGAAGTGGCAGTGGGCAGGCCACATCGTTTGTAGAACTGACAACCGATGAGGAAGAAAGGTTCTTGAGTGGCAACCATGAACTGGAAGACGCAGCTTAGGTCGGCCCCACAAGGTGGACCGACGAAGTGGTCAGAATCGCGGGGAGCCGATAGATGCAGGAGGCAAGCGGCTGCTCAAAGTGGCGCCCTTTGGGGGAGGCCTATGTTCATCAGTGGACGTCTTCAGGCTGATGATGATGATGAAAGAAAATGTTGATGGTGTTGGCAAAAAAGTGCAGTACCTCTATATAATAAATAATAAGTAAAAACATGTCATAATGTAATGTAATGTTTTGTCAATTGTTATATACCTACTCAAGACATTATGCGGCTATAGAAATGAGAAGTGGTAATACGAAAGAAATATGTACTCGGAAAACATAAACCTCCTTGCGTAGCTGGGTAAAAATAAAGACTTGGTGGCGAAACATTTTCTATGTTCTAGCTTATGGTAATGCATAAAATCTTATGTGTTTGAAATAAATATTCATATTCTTTGGATTACAGGTACAAGGCCAGGCTAAGGGTGACAAAAATGCAGAAATATTACTTTGTGTGCTTCATTTCACCAGTGCAACCAATCACTGTGTTAGAAATACCAAGAGACGAAGATTTTATTGAGAAGATGGTCCAGAAATCATCATTTTATAAAAAGTGCGTGCTGCCAAAAATCTTACTGAGAAGAGTAAAAAATAAATGCTAAATGTATAGATTTATAATAATTGAAAATAAATCTTTTTGAATGTAATCTGGACTTTTATTTTACTTTTCAATCTAGTGCAGTACGTTGCGTACACTAAGCTAAATTTTTACCTAATAATAGCAATTATTGATATTATTACTCAACGCAATAGATAGCCAATATATAATGTTTAAAAGTTATAGCAAAATAAAACTACGAGTATTGAGATTCGAACTCGAGTTACACGATTGCAAATCTACCAATGTTACAACTGCGCCATTTAGAAGTTTGACAATGTGGCCAATTTCACAATACACTAACTTCAGTTTTACTTTCTGCTTATGTGTGCGTTATTCGATTACATTATACAGGAATTGGATTTTGATTGACTTACACTCAAAATTGTAGGTATTACTAGGTTCAACTATGTCTAATATATGCTAAGAACACAATCAAAAACCCGCAAAATAACTTAAAATGAGTTTATTTCTTGTTATTTATCGTAAAATATATAAAAACATGTTTTCGGGGAAACAGCGCCATCGCGCGGATTTTGGTGCTTAGCAACACCTGACATTTAACCTTAAAGTCACTCAGGGAAAAAAGATCCCAGTTAAAAGCTTTAGAGCGCATAGTAATATTATAATAGGTATTATTTTTCTTTATGTGCATAATATATGGAATATCAACCATTTAGTGACGTTCAACCGCTAGTCAACCATAAAATTATGATGGAAATGATGTACCAACCAAATTATTAGGCTCTATTATTTATTTCTTGAACTAGCTGGGCCATACAGTTATGACGCAAAAGAAGTCGGTTCTAGTTATCAGGGGTACCTAGTAGTTTTTCCTCCAGACAGCGAAGATAATTGAGCTTTCCATCATCCCCCCACAAATTAGAGAAAATTAGCTCTGTCTATTTTACATGTCAGGCTTTTATTAAAAATTTAAAGTCTGTTCAGTGAAGTATCGATATCGATAAAATAGCGTCTCATAGCGATTTTTCAAAAGTAGGTACAAAAATAATACACTGATGTTCCCTCTGGTTACTCTGTGGATCTAGCACTCGATCGCTTTCTGCTCTGCCAAAGTGATGTTCGACAGCAACGATTGCGAAATTTACGCCTGTTGCAAACTTGTTGCGAGTTACGTAATTAGTCAGCCGGTCTTATTCTAACACCAAATAAAATGAACAATCTACATTGAGATCGGTTTAACGCCTTTTTTAAAAGGGTATTAATTTGGTTTTTTTTGTTTTTTTTTTTAATCCAGTACCAACCTCTTAACTTCAACTCATCAGCGTCAACTTTAAGCTTGTGTTCCAACAGATGCAGCGCTTGTGCGGATCGTCTCGGGCGGATGTGAGCTTCTGACGTCACTTCCGGTGCAGACACCGGAAGTGGGTACTCCCCCGCAGAAAGGGCCTCGAATCTATAAAGCCCAATACGTTGTCTAAAAAATTCAATTTAATTAATTGACCGCCGTGATAGCTCAGTTGGTAGTAGCTCTGGCTTCTGAACTACAGGTTGTGGGTTCGATTCCCACTCAGGACAAACATTTGTGTGATGAACATCGATGTTTGTTCTGTGTCATATTGTATGTATTTACAAACAAAAAGTATCTAAGTATTGCATCAGTTATCTGGTTCCCATAGTACAAGCTATGCTTAGTTTGGGGCTAGATGGCGCTGTGTGACATGTCCACACATATTTATTTATTTATTTAGATATGCAAAATCTAGGTTCTCTAATCATAATGCTTACATCTGTTTAATTTAAGAAACAAATAAATTAACATACAATATCACAGACAGCATCACTATCACAGAGCGCAAAATAATTTCAATACATAATCGACGGTAGCAGAGAAAAAAAGACAACTGCATTTTAGTGAAAGCCGTTTTTTACATACGAAATTAGCATTCTTTATTTTATCAGGATATATTCTTTTTATAAAATATCTCGTTGTTTGTTAGTATTTTATCGAATTACGGTAATAAATTCTAGTTATTGACCCTGACTATTTTCTTTCAAATTACATTTTCGCCTTGTTGTTAGCTGCCGTCGATATTACTTATGTCATCTGCCATAGTCGATTGTTTGTGTCAAATGTCAACAGGGCGCCTCCGCCTCTGTTTAGGTGCGAAGCGTCATTTTTTTTCAATGCTCTGTGACCACCATAAATGCTTATCAATGAGGCGTTTTATTAATAAAAAGAAATTGTATTTTATGGGATACCGTCTGTACTAATAACTTCATTATTTATAATTTCATTTCACATACCTCATTTTTAATAATGATGAAATTTATAACGGTGATTATTCATAAATAACTTTGTTCATAATAGTTACTTTTTATATTGATCTTTTCTTATACAATATATTCAAATAATGTTTAAATTTATAAAATTTTATGTTATAATGTTAATGTTAAGATTTTTTTTATCATATTTTTTATTATAAATTTCATTACTTATAATTTAATAATAATCAGCATTCATAATTGTATTGTTTATAATGTTTTTTTTTCATATTTTTTAGTTAACATAATAATAATTTTTAGGTAGTTAAATCATTACATAGATATGCATGTATACCCTAAAGATACTAGTCTAAGGCAAAGTCATAAATAGGTGCGACGACGAGCGAAGCGAGGAGGAGCGTCATGTTAACTGTGACCACACGACGCACGAGCCGAGCGAGCGTGCCGCGGCAGCGGCCGGCGAAGTGCCAGAAGTCACTTATGCTTATATAAAAAATTACAGAAATCATCTATATTAAGTTACAGATTACCTCTATTTGATTTGAATATTTTACACGTGTTTTTATTACACATTTAAAGTTATTTTTTAAAATAATGCATAAAGTTCACCAACAACACAAAAACCAACATAACATGAGAAAATATAAGTTATTTTACAATTACCCATACACAGTCCACACGTTAATCTTGTTTGTTTTGACTGGATGAAGTGCCTGCATAGATTGAAGAGCAAATTGGCTTGCCGTACTACGTTTTTATAACTGATTAGGATATATATAACAATCAGCAGTTCCAGTCACATTAATTTACAGTATTATTGATATTTTGTTTTATGATTTAAGTTAGTTATGGTAAAAGAACATTATAAATTTATACTGTTATGTCATATACGCCATAAATATGTATTATTATTAATTTTTATTAATAATAAAGAAAATTAGATGTAGTGAAAGTATGTTAAATCACATTATGTGAAATGATGATTATAAGTAACATTTTTATTTGCGACAAAATTATGATAAAGGATTTTATGAGTTTCGACAGTGAACCGTATTTTATGTGTGACCCAATAGATGGCGCCAGTTGTGGTTTTACCAAAATCTGTCACTGTCACTGTTTCAAGCATAGACCACAGGTTAGCCGTGCACGATGTGGTCGCGCATTCCTGGCTGTACAATACAGTGACACATAGTTTCTTCAGTGGGAAATCTATGAACTCCTTTATTAGTACATGTTACAGCAGCACACAAACGCATTTTTTTATTTGTGTTATTACAATATAAAAAATTGATCAGAATGCACCACAGACTACTTAGGAGATACTACAGACAATGTATTTGTGGTCCACTCAACTGAATTTGACATTTCCTTGAAACTAAGCATTTTCTTATGTTTAAACTACTCTGTGGTTTGAATGGTTTAAACTATGTACTTACTGCGCCATATAGTAACAGAAGCGGAACTGGTTTTTTTTAAATAAAACATCTCATTCCATCCAATGGTTTTTTTTGTTGTTGGAAAAGCCCGCCCAATGTTTTGTACAACAATATAACCTTGTCGTTGCGTTATCACGAGTATAGGAGGCGGGACCGACCTCTGCAGACACAGGCGGGCGCGGCGGCGCGAGGAGGCGGCGGCGGCGAGCGGCGCGCGCAGCATGTCGGCCAGCATGTCGGCCAGCAAGCCGGCCGGCACCGCCAGCAGCGGCAGCTCCGCGTCCACGCGGCCCGCGCGGGGGTCCAGCGGCGCGCCCCTGCATTGTACCGGGTGAGTTTACATTTGCCTAAAACCTTTTTGGATGCAGGGGGCAAGCAGCCGCTCAAGGTGGCGCGCTCTGGGGGAGGCCTATGTTCACCAGTGGACGTCTTCAGGCTGATGATGATGATGATGAAAACCTTTTAGGGTGGGGTTTTTCACCAATAGTTAAGGTAACCAATGGTTAAAAACACTAACAAATTTTGAAAATTGGTTAGAATTTGTTAGTTTTTAACCATTGGTTACTTTAACTATTAGTGAAAAAACCCACCCTTGGGCCGCAACTCACATCATGGAAACAAATAACTTTTGTTCTACCGTTTTCTAGGGTTCCATACGGAGCCTATTACTAAGGCTCCGTTGCGTCCGTCTGTCACCAGGCTGTATCTCATGAACCGTGATAGTTAGACAGTTGAAATTTTCACAGATGATGTATTTCTGTTGCCGCTATAACAACAAATACTAAAAAACAGAATAAAATAAATATTTAAGGGGGCTCCCATACAACAAACGTGATTATTTTTGCTCGATAACCAGATGAGTCATAGATGGCGCTGCTTTAAATAGTACTGCTACTCAACACTGGATGGCAGGGATAGATAATGGCACGGAACCCTTCGTGCGCGAGTCCGACTCGCATTTGGCCGGGTTTTTTTGCACCAACCATCCGTCCCTAAGTAAAACTGACATCACAAAAAGTATTGAATTTATTTATAACCACAGCTTCTATAATATACGCTGTAATGTAGCAACCACGTTACTATTACATTTACAAGCTCGAGTGTGGATGACACGAAATTCAAATATTCTTTTTTTATACATTCAGCATCATGTACAGCTCATACCTATCATCATCATCATCATCCACATCGCTCCCCGCATCACCGTTCTCCATCACCTCTGCATCATCATCATCATCAGATATCAGTTCTAACGCGTCGGGCCCGCCTGCAGGACATCCCATCTGTAACAAACAATATTATATAAACGTTAACATCAATCAAAATACTGCACAAAAAAAATTTATTCACTGCAGCGGAGCTTCTGTTGAAGTTTTACTGCAACTGTAGATATTATAGTTAAGTCAAAAGTTATTGTTCTATTATTCTATTATATTCCTCACTGACCTGTTTCCAAGCCCTAGTCTTGTCTTCGTACTGGAGCCCCAGTTCGCTCTGCCTCAGGAGCCCGGTCAACATCCTGCGACAAGCCGAGCATACAGTCGGGGTGGGGCCCGCACACATGTAGTGGACGAATGGACGGAGTAGGGATGACATGCTCTCTGGGGAGATATTACCCCGGGATACCTGAGGAAGGTTTATAAATTAAAGCCAACTAACCAACACGAAACGAGTTTTTCCTGTTGTCCCCCACGTCTTCAGCCTCATAGGATCCAACAGGAATTTTTTTCCTGTTAGGCCCCACTAATATATTGTAGTCATATTACAATTATTCTTCTTCTTCTTCTTCTCGTGTAGGCAAGTGGTCATAGTATTAAATTAATAATAAACATGTATTATAAAATATTACATCGTGATTATAATTTGACTATACTATATTAGTGGGGCCCAACAAGAATATTTATTCCTGTTGGCCCCGTGTGGGGCCCAAGAGGAAATAAAATTCCCGTTGGGCCCTATGGGGCCAAAGACGTGGGGGACAACAGAAACAACCCCTCCAAACTACCAATACCACATAATGTAACATCACTGGAACAGCTGTGCCACCAACCCAAGGCTGTGCTCCGTTATGTATAAAAGAGCTGGGCGGGGTTCGATAAATACTGGCCGGGGGAAATGTCCAATACATTCTGCGATATCAGTGCAGGAATTGATAAAAACTTTTAAAATGACGATTTTTGCTTTTCATTATTTTTATATTTGCCCTAGACTTCTGTCAATCATTACCTTCGCCAGTTCCTCAAGGAAGCAGTCGGTGACGTGCAGCAGCATAGATGTGGCGTTCCGGACGTAGTGGGGCGACTTTATCGCGAATAATCCTGGAACATATTAAGTATATTGTTCAAAGAATTTATTGTAAATAGTGGCGTTTCTTCAGCTTAGATCTAAAGAAGTAGCTGCATTTCCGATGTAAAAAAAATCCGGACCGGAAACGCTTCGACAGTTCCCTGATGGTCCCTAAACGGAACCCACTTTTGGGATCTTTATTGGAAATCATAACGATAACACGGATTATTTTAGATATTTTGCACTCATTTTCAAAGACTGAAAAGTGGATAATTAGGACGCAAAATATTTTTTACTTCTTAACATACTATATTGTTTATACTGGCTTCTTCTAATGATATCTCAAACAGTACAACCAAAAAAAAACAATTTCAAATTCATACATACAAAATAGGAAAGTGACTCCCCGATGCATTATATTGATATTGGCGATCTTACCATCAGTTCCCGAGAGCATTTTAGCGTACTTCTGGCAGCTGTCGAGACTCCACTCGCATCGGTCCAGGCAGCGGAGACTGCCGCGCAAATACCGACGGACCAACTGGAGAAAACATCATCTCCTTAAGATACGTCCTGGTTTTTAAAAATATTATTGTCATCGCTCATCTCTCCACACATATGATAGAGACAATAGAGCCCGTGAGTGAATTTACCAACATTTTAGCGTTTCGAGCGCCAACTGTTGATTTTTGATTTACTAGTCTAGACTGTACTTACATGCATAATACTAAATAAACTGTGAGATCAAGTCATAAAGTCTCATTTGCCCAGTAATTTCACTAGCTGTAGTGCCAGTCAAACCGAAACACAGTAGTGGTTAAATTAAATTTTGTATACAGAATGAATGCTAATGTCTCCTATCTTAAACACACAGACATATTTATGCAGGTAAAATATCCATCGATAAATAAATCATCATTAACAGCATGAAGTTGTCCACTACTGAACATATGCCTTCCCCAGAGAGCACCACTTTGAGCGACTACTCACCTCTTGCATCCATTGGCTCCCCGCGACTTTCACCAAATTATCGGTCCACTGAGTGGGGGGCCTGCCTATGCAATATCTTCCGGTTTGTGGTTGGCATTCGAGAACCTTTCTTCCCCATCGGTTGTCCGTTCTAAGAGCCATGTCGGTCACCAACCAAATGATGAATAAATAATAATAACAAATTACCATAAGAAACTTGTCCATCCGATGATGATCTATCCCATACCACTCCGTAGCGAGTGTCCTGAACCCCGCCTTCATCATCAGCAGTGCATGGTTCAGGTGATCCGCTGGGAACAGGTCGAGGACTTGGGAGATGTTCTCGCAGAGCTCTTCCTGTTGGTGATATATGAGTGGTTGGAGGTAACCCAGGAGATTTAGGAGCTTCAGTATAAAGTTACTAAAGTTAACAGCTCTTAGGTTCGCACTTTATCTCTCTAGTCTCTAGGATGTATCCAAATGCATTGCATTTTGATTTTATTTATTGAATGTAGTGCCTCATCTGGGGTCTTATCACATAAGTCTGGTGGAGATGATGATTGTGTGCTCTCTTGCTCGCACTCATGGACTTGTGAATTGGTGTGTGCAGGGTGGCAGGCAAAGTTCATGTCGAGAACAGTTATGTGTTAGGCATGCTGCTACAGTGTTGGATTAGGGGTTCCTTTATTTAGTTCCAAACCTTCACTTTGCTCTTTAGTTTCAAACCAATTTCTTAGAAATTTCAAACAGTTTTGTCAACTCCACATTATAATTATTTAAAAGAATAAATTAGGTGCCCAGAGATTTCCAGGTTCTTATACTTACACAAATTTAATAGGTACAGTATGACATTTCGAGGGATACCAAGCTAGAGATTTTTTCCCTAAATTTTGAGGTAAAAGAGGAATGGGGGTTCTTAGGGGATTAAAAATAATAATAATAATAAATTGATGGCAAGATTGCTTAACGTTTTTTTGCTGCAGAAATCTTCGCACTTTAAGATTATTCATCTCATGAGAAGGAAAAAAGTCTATTTATTAAAAATTATCCGTGTGATCAGGCGATGCAACCGATGTATATCACCTAATATACATCTGTTGTTCATGCTGTGGTCAACGAATTGTTTTTTACATGAATATATAACTATAAGTGTTAACATGTTTTAATGATGACGCATGAAGCAGTACGCATTCAAGAATAAGAAAAGATAAAGGTACTAATTTAAAAATTTATGTATTTCTCAAATCAGTTTATAAATGAGGAAGTAACGTAAAGAATATAAAAACTATAACCATATAGAGAAAATCTTTCATTTTTATTTCATGTTACAAATGTTCCTATAGCATAAGGATTTGAGGTCGCCGTGTCACGACTATTGCGTTTTAGATATTATTAAGAAACATTGTATAATTATTGCTTTATTTTATGAGCTTCAAATACTTATATACCTGCAACATACAATGAATATGCTAGGAATACAAAAAAAGCTTAGGGGTTTTTAGGGGATTTAAGTTATCTAGGGAAAAAAATCTTTAGGAACTGGCAGCACTTTTATTCTAACAATAGTGATGCGACTATTACACATTCGATTAATCGGTGAAATTTTCGTATAAGGTAATTAATCGAATCAAATCTTTGGGCGAGCATAATTCAGTGATATAATCTTGTGCAGTTCGCTAATTATCTACTTTGAAAGGGTGATTTTAATTATAATAATTATATAGTATACAATCCTAAAGCTCCAGGGTGGAAATGTTAAAGGGCATAACGCCGCGAGTAGCGTTCAATGAAAGTGCAGCACACCTTTCCACACCCTAAGCCGCCCCACACCGATGTTGCTTCCTCGGTAGCCAGTAGCCCCTACGGGTGCCCCATTTATAGTGTGGCAAATCATCACCTCCCTCAAAAATTTGATATGATGAGACAAATTTTATCTCATTCCATAAACCAGATCATAATAATCCATCAAAAGTTCACCACAATAGCCCAGATATTTTTACCTTCATTTATTAAACAAAATAGTTATGAATAGGTATGCCAACATGTAAGAAATAAATAGTACAACTCGGTCACTTTGTCTAGCTGTCCTCGCTGAAATGCAAGCCATTGACGTCAAGTATAGGAATAGTGTGACCGTGTTATCTTTTGTATTCAAAAAGGCCTCTTGGTGTTATGGCGCGGCCAGACATGCGGAGCAACAGCGAATCTTCGCTGTTGAACGCTCATGTGGCCGCGTACAGCGATGCATCGCAGCATCGATGGGCGCAGAAAGCTAATGCGTGAAAGTGAAAGCCTTTATTTTCGCAACACTCTTATTCGCAACAATCATTATTTCTCTTACTGAGATCATATCATATGAAAAAACTAAACGATTATTGAATAAATATGTAGAATCAGTATCCTTTACTCTTTAAAATCGGGTTTATCCGATATCGATTATTTAGTTCACATCTCTAGACCAGTTAATCTGACAGTGTCAATCACTAATCATGTCAACTTCATAGTGGACTTCTTAAATTTGATAAGGTATAATAACTCATTCTACAAGTTAATATAAGCCCAATTTATGTGTTTTATGGTAATTGTATTGAGACTTGTATTTAGCTGCTGCATGTTTATGTTAATATTTATTTACCTGAATAAGAGGCTTGTCTGACATCCATACAGCATAGAAAAGCCCTTTCCAGACGCGAATAAAGTCTTCCTCTTTGAATTCTAAACAGAAACAACACTTGGTCTAAATATGTTTGATTTTATCAGATTTCTAACTCATTCGTTAAGATAAAAAGCATGCATGTTTTTTTTATATTAGTAGTCTTAATTTCATATTAATTTTGAGAATCTAAATACTTAAATTGGTAGCCAGAAAAATTGCCACGATACAAATATTAGAGGTTATGCGTCACTGCAAATAAATGTACTTTTTTCACATAAAAAATATTAAAATATACACGAATATGCATTTAATTTGACCTGTACATACCGTAGCCTTTCTCAAAACAATTTAAAATCCATTTCTTCAACGCTTTGAGAACTCTATCACGAGTTTTTTTATCATTGCCCGACAGCCACCTTGCGTATTTTATTTCTTGTGCGACAACTAAAACTTGCTCTTTCTTAGGTTTGGGTTTGTTTACGCCACCGTTTTTCTTCACTTTGTCCTTTTTACTCTTATTTTTATGAACGACTTTCATCTTGGAAAATTAATTAGTAATTTTCAAAACAAATGCACGCACGCCATGCGTATTTTGAATTGAATTGACATGACAGACAGATTGACAGTGGTGATAGGTATGTATGACAGTTAGTTTGACTGACGGATAGTGTAAATGACATTGATTGATTTTGATATGACATTACTTGACATTGGCAAAGCGATAGAAACATGGACGTAGCGAGTTACGGGCCACAGAGTCACAGTGTGTGTGCGCGTAGTGGCGAGCGCTCTTATATAAGCTGAGGCACATACAAGTAAACCAATGTATAATTTTAATGCGATTGGGGTAAAGGTATGGGAGCCGAGATTTACGTGGATGGTATCACTTACCGGTAGCAGCGGCAACTCGCTTATTTATCCTTTCGAAGAGAATTAACGGGGCGCTATGTTCTAATAATAAGTGATAAAATGTAACGCATTAGACCTATTCTGTAATGTTATGTGTTATGTTAAATGGTAATAAATAAATAAATAAATAAATAAACAAATAAATAAATAAATAAATAAATAAATAAATAAATAAATAAATAAATAAATAAATAAATAAATAAATAAATAAATAAATAAATAAATAAATAAATAAATAAATAAATAAATAAATAAATAAATAAATAAATAAATAAATAAATAAATAAATAAATAAATAAATAAATAAATAAATAAATAAATAAATAAATAAATAAATAAATAAATAAATAAATAAATAAATAAATAAATAAATAAATAAGTAAATAAATAAGTAAATAAATAAATAAATAAATAATTTTGATTTCTGGAAATCACGTGGGTATCTATTCATTAGTATGTAATTCGTTTAAGTGGATAATAAAGATAATATTTATTACAGGAAAACCAGCCAGCGAAATGCCACAAAATGTCAAAAACGCGTTCAGGGCACATGAACGGCGCAATTTCTGCATGCATCATGTGAATAAGGCTAGCAAGGGCATTATCGGGCATAAGATGGGGATATAAACAAATCTTTCATCATAGATGTATGCTCAAATAAAGAAAACAACAGTGATAAAGATTTTGATGATGATAATTGTTATGAAAATTCTGTCGATATACGGTTTCAACCATTTGATATGGTTCCTGCAGAACACAATTAAAATATATAAAAACTTAAGTTTTAGTGTTTTCTTGAATAGGACCTCTCAGTAGCACGCTATCTCCCAATATTATTCCTTTTATCAACTTGCTAATTCTCAAAGCTATATCGGTGACTTTAGTTCTCTTGCGGATCTCGTCATTTTGGATCTTATCTCGCAAGGAAACTCCGAGCATGCCTGGTGGCAGTGGGCAGGCCACATCGCTCGTAGAACTGACAACCGATGGGGAAGAAAGGTGCTCGAGTGGCGACCACGAACCGGAAGACGTAGCGTAGGCCAGCCCGCCACTAGGTGGACCGACGACCTGGTCAGAACCGCGGGGAGCCGATAGATGCAGGAAGCAAGCAGCCACTCAAAGTGGCGCTCTTTGAAGGAGGCCTATGTTCAGCAGTGTACGTCTTCAGGCTGATGAAGATGTTGATTCCTTTAATTTATTATTTTCTGTTAAAGTAGGTATTACAAATTATTCATGTAAATCAAAGACGTCAAAATCAGACAAAACAATCGATTTTGTTAATCGTGATTTTTCCGTAAAAACAAGGACATTTTATTAACTGGTAGTGTAAAAGAACCCTCTCTTAATCTAATTAAATAATAAATAATTAATAAATTATAGAAATCACCGCATATTCTAAACCTAATCATACATTAAAAAAGTTATCAAAGATTGTTGAATATTTTGGACTACCTATCTTAATGTTTATGGCCTTGTGAATCGTCTCCTATAAATGGTAGAACCGTACGTTGTGATAGTGCAGTAATCCAAATCCTTTTAAAGTAATGAGACAATACCTAACTAACATCTAACCTATTCAATAATATTAAATTAATTTAATATATTCATCGTCCTACAAATAATTGCAATTTAATCCCCTGATAAACACTATTCCTATACTCTGAGTAACCGAACTGAAATTTCCACATAAAATCATATTATGCACCAATCAATATATTTCCTACTATATTTTCGAAAGGTTTCAATTGTAGGAATGAATAATCTTTTCCTGCAAAAAATTGAACATTATAATTCCTAGTCATAAACAAAACTGAAAGTAAATTAAAGCTTCATGACGAACGTATGTTGAAATTAACAAGATAGGAAAGTGAAACATAGATAAAACGTAAGTAAGTATATTGCTAACTGAGTTTGAGTTGGTTATATAGCAAAGTCATAGTAAACTCTATTTGTTTATCATAACTCTGGCATAGGAGCCCCGCCACCGCTCCAATGCTGTGGGTCTCGACTACCTGGCTGGTTAACCCTCCACTATTTAGTGCTTGAAATTTCCCACACGGAGGTACCGTGTGTGAAATTCCCCCACACTAAGAGACATTTGATTTTACTAAATTTTGTTCTATTTATCCCAAGTCAGTACGTCAGGTACCCCATCTACCTATTCTTATCTACTTATCTAGTTTGGACTCCAAAAGGTGCAAGGGACAAGAGGACATTATTTTTTTCCAAATCCTAACAAAATAGACATCACCTTAGTTAATTGTGAGTCTATCTAATACGTACTACATTCGGTATAAGACAGACTCTAAAAATAGCTCAACTTTCAAATCTCCTAGTTTTCGTCTAAAGATTATCAATATTATCGTAGATTCTATATCAACAGCATGCAGTGGACTAAACAGTAGTATTAATTTTAACTGTAAATATTTATTTGAATTCAATGATCTGTTAGTGATATTCAGGTTGTCTCTATTTTCCAGAACTTGTATTGAAAAGTAATCTAAAACCCGTTTATATAACTTAGGCATTATATTTCACCATTATGAAATACGATAAGGACATGTTTCCTTCAAATAATATTATAGATTATTGATGCTATTTCCTAACAACAAGATATTCTCATTCGAATCTTTAAATTAGCTACCCCTATCCGTTTGGTAAGGAGATCACTAACAGGTACTGCTGTGCTTGACCCAAGACACGAAGGACAATTTCTTATCACTAGTACATTAAATGTTTTTATAGAATAAATAGTAAAATTCTTATTGAAAAATCAATCAAACAAACCCAACTCTGAATTCCACTAAATTGATCTATAAACAAACACGAATAACCCTAAACTATGAATAAATTCCCGGTAGTTATTTAACTATCGCACAAGCAAAGCATTATGTATTTCCATACTAGAGTGAAACTCAATTACGATTTTATTTAAGTTACTCGCGAATGATTTCAAACAGAGAGTAAATTCCCAATAGTTATCTAAGTAAAAGGAATAATTCCCAGTCGTTACTAATTCCCGGTAGTTTCCTAACTATCGTTCAAACATTACCTATTTTGCAACTAGAAACAAAACGTTCGTTTCTTTGCAGGAATATGATCCTTCCAGCCTTCCTAAGTAAAATTCCGCCTAGAATCCGCTAAGAAAATACCTATCTATTTATGCATATTGTAGTAACCGTGTAGGGATAGGACCTTTCTCATATCCTCCGTAGAACATCGCAAAACCAGCTAAAGAAATACCTTCCTATACCACAGAATAGATATATAGTACAACGTTCTCTTACCACATTCTTGGATTATATTTTTATAGTTTTGATAATTTACGTATTGTATTTATTAGTACTTTTATTTATTAGTATTTTATTATGATGAATTTGTCTTTAAATGTATTTTATGCCGTTTTAAATTTATTTATTTATTTATTGAATTTTATCTATATTTTAACCCTAACTTTCCCCTCCTACGTGTGTATTCCTCGACTTATAGCTTTTCCCTATACATTAGTGTGTACCCCCAAACACTAGAGATTGCTACAAATCTCACATTTACTTTTAAACGTGCATGTCTGTTCTCGGTGTGTGCAATGAGAACATACCTGATCTAACCCTATGAGAGAACGAGCTGTGACAAAAGCTCTCCAAAGCTAAAACCTGTTGCCACCTAATTTTTACCTTGCATGCGGGACCGGGGTCCATGGGCAGCATACAAGACAAAACCCTATCACTTGGGACAGTTCAGCTTAATTTGCATTTAGGATCCGGGTATCGTATACACGAAGACGGGACAGTTAATCTTTTCAGCCCTCCTTTCAGCCAGAATGCAAACCAAACCAAAAAGGTGGATCCAGATCCTATAACGGAGGCAAAATCTGGTGCAGGTCTCCACAAAACACGCGAACTGCATACCCTAAGCAAAATAAGGGAAGACAAGCTTCGTTGCAATGTTTCAACTTATCTCTTACTGAGTTCCTGGACCCGAGGCATACTTCCCCCCAGATCCAGAATTACTTGAGAGGGCGAAGCTAACTATGAATTTAACCGGAAATTTCATCTGCATTTTTCTGACAAGTTTCGACTTGCGAATCTCGTGAATGATTTTCTACTGACTGCGTTTGACAGCTTGACAGATTTCAAAATCCTATTATATATCAAAAACACTTTAAAGGTAGAAAGGTAAAAAAGTAAAACTAAATATAAAGAAGGTTTGATTTCTTTTACTGTTACCTTATTTTACCACGGATAACCACTTTTACACCTATCTCTACATTTTCTCTATCAGTTAATGCGATGCCAACGACTATTTCCATTATTTTTGGACTATTCTTTGTGTGTAAAATGCTTTGATCAATTTATTTCAGTATTTTTATACTTTAGGTAAAATTTATAATATTTGTGACGTCACGAGACAGCCTGGATCGTTACAATCGCCCCTAAAATATTTGCGCAGGCGTTTTAAATTTAAAGCCGTAGTAAAATTTTATTCCTTAAAATACATTCACAAATATTAGCAAAACTATAATAAAAATAATTTAAATAATAATTATAACTCTACCACCTCACTTAAGCAATTATAATTTGTTAACGTTTGGCTCCAAACTTAAAATGTGTTTATAGTTCTGTAGTGTTCCTAACCGTTAAATTTAATTTAAGAGAGCACCTAAAAATAATCAACCTGATAGCAAATAATTTGCGAAACAAAAATACACTTGTATTTTCAATTTGTTTAATATGCATACTGCGTATTAATTGTTATTCATTTTAAAAAATATTAAATATTACTAATATTGAGTAATTTATTTTCAAAAGTTTAATGTAGTCAATGACAATATTTTTATTTTTAATATACTATTGAATCCATCCTTGAAAACAAACCGTAATTACTTTTCTATTTTAAGCGCCCTCTTAAGCCGTAACAACAGTGAATTACTTTATGAGTCAATATCCAAAATTTCATCGCATCAATCATACCCAAAAATCACTTATCCCAAGGCTAACCTAGCCACCAAAAGAAACCAGGTTGTGAGGCTGGTCAGTCCTAATAACTTTAAGTAGAAGGTACCCCTAAGAACCATGTTTTCGTTCCGAGCTGCCTCCCACAAAACCCTTCGATAACCAGGTCAACTTTAATAGTTCAAAATATAGATTTGTCTATGACTTCAACAATATTTCGCATATATTTCCCACTCCGTAATTCGCTATTATTTCGGATGTAGAGTGTAGCAGATCGGATGTTCCTACCTTGTAGAGTACGGGGTTGTTATAACAGTTTTGTTTAAACTTAGGCTTTCTCTTTTAACCTAGCACCTAGCCTTAAATTATATCAACCCATTTGTTGAGTCGTGTAAATCCAAAGCCACCCGTCAACAAATCCCTTAAACCGTAGATCTTGCTAAGCCACTAAGATCCTCCTGCACTGTTAATAGGTACCTCTGACCATGTCCATACAATGATACTTGCTTACATAAAAATGACTTTTTTTAAATTAATTATCCAAAATCAAATCCCTTTCATAAGCAAAAACAACAACATAACAATTCATTAATCCACATTTGACCCCTGTCAACTAACTTATTCGCTATCTTAACGGCTAGCAATTCCCAATAGATGTAAGGCTTCTTTGAAGTTATTGCTTAATAAGTATAATGATATTAAAATAAAATCTTTAATTTTATTTCAATTTCATCTCTACAACATAAGTAATTATATGATTTGATAAATTTCATTTAAAATTTTATTTAATGTCAAGGCTGAAACCATCTATTCATTATGGGTATGTTATAATAACAATAATTAATAAATATTAATTTTCGCGAACTGAACTAAACTCCACTAAAAATAATCTCTTTTGTTACGTTTTAAATATAATATCGTTATTAAAGTATGAATTTTAAAACGCAATATTTTATTTGAAAATTTAATCAATAAGTATAATAAATAACTCTCAAAACCCCCGAGCTTGAACTCGAATTACGCGCCAAACTACCAAACAAGCTAACTGAAATAGTTTTTAAATACCTTTATTTTGAAATTTTAATAATTTATTTTAAATAATTTTATGTTGTTTAGATTATTGTGTATCATACAATAAACATTGAATCGGAACTTAATCTATCCACCGTACCAATAACCACTAATAAAATTATTAAATATCTTGAACTGTTTGCGCCCCCTATAGTTTTATAATTTTAGCCAACTTCGAACCTTTCCTATTTCCAAACCCAGAAAAGAAATCTAATTTATTTACCCTAATATTTCCGAATTATTCACGAAAATTGACTCTGTCGTTTTTCCTAAATTGGATGATGATAAATTTCCCACGTACTTCCTAAATGAAAGCTCAACCTTATTATGTGCATCAATAAATTTTAAAATTAATCAAACAGAATACGTACATGTCTGATTAACAAACTACTACTTCTTTCCAACCTACTACAACAAATTTCCATGTTCGTAATGAAACATTCTAATGTTGAGTTTAAAGTAACGATTAAAATTCTCTAAAAATTGAGTCCTTCTTTTAGCTATGAGATAAATTATAACTAATTTTCATTTAATTTATTGAAATCTAAAACCGCCCCTACATATTGTCTCAAAACCTTTCCTTTTCCACGGACAGCAAATTGTGCGATAGTAAATAAATACTATCGCTACTTAAAATAATATCAATCCAAAACAATCAACATCCTCATTCTAATCGAAAACTATCATTAATGTAAATCTCTAAAATAAATCAACCTGATAACGAAAGAAACGCACGTAAAACCTAGTTTACTAAAATCCCTGGTCATTTGAGGTCGTGGTCTATTGAAATTATGGGCAATTAAGATACTGGTCAAATGAGATCCTGGTCATTTGAGATCCTAGTCAAATGTCAATCCTGGTCACGGCACCAAATTGTAAAAGAACCCTCTCTTAATCTAATTAAATAATAAATAATTAATAAATTATAGAAATCACCGCATATTCTAAACCTAATCATACATTAAAAAAGTTATCAAAGATTGTTGAATATTTTGGACTACCTATCTTAATGTTTATGGCCTTGTGAATCGTCTCCTATAAATGGTAGAACCGTACGTTGTGATAGTGCAGTAATCCAAATCCTTTTAAAGTAATGAGACAATACCTAACTAACATCTAACCTATTCAATAATATTAAATTAATTTAATATATTCATCGTCCTACAAATAATTGCAATTTAATCCCCTGATAAACACTATTCCTATACTCTGAGTAACCGAACTGAAATTTCCACATAAAATCATATTATGCACCAATCAATATATTTCCTACTATATTTTCGAAAGGTTTCAATTGTAGGAATGAATAATCTTTTCCTGCAAAAAATTGAACATTATAATTCCTAGTCATAAACAAAACTGAAAGTAAATTAAAGCTTCATGACGAACGTATGTTGAAATTAACAAGATAGGAAAGTGAAACATAGATAAAACGTAAGTAAGTATATTGCTAACTGAGTTTGAGTTGGTTATATAGCAAAGTCATAGTAAACTCTATTTGTTTATCATAACTCTGGCATAGGAGCCCCGCCACCGCTCCAATGCTGTGGGTCTCGACTACCTGGCTGGTTAACCCTCCACTATTTAGTGCTTGAAATTTCCCACACGGAGGTACCGTGTGTGAAATTCCCCCACACTAAGAGACATTTGATTTTACTAAATTTTGTTCTATTTATCCCAAGTCAGTACGTCAGGTACCCCATCTACCTATTCTTATCTACTTATCTAGTTTGGACTCCAAAAGGTGCAAGGGACAAGAGGACATTATTTTTTTCCAAATCCTAACAAAATAGACATCACCTTAGTTAATTGTGAGTCTATCTAATACGTACTACATTCGGTATAAGACAGACTCTAAAAATAGCTCAACTTTCAAATCTCCTAGTTTTCGTCTAAAGATTATCAATATTATCGTAGATTCTATATCAACAGCATGCAGTGGACTAAACAGTAGTATTAATTTTAACTGTAAATATTTATTTGAATTCAATGATCTGTTAGTGATATTCAGGTTGTCTCTATTTTCCAGAACTTGTATTGAAAAGTAATCTAAAACCCGTTTATATAACTTAGGCATTATATTTCACCATTATGAAATACGATAAGGACATGTTTCCTTCAAATAATATTATAGATTATTGATGCTATTTCCTAACAACAAGATATTCTCATTCGAATCTTTAAATTAGCTACCCCTATCCGTTTGGTAAGGAGATCACTAACAGGTACTGCTGTGCTTGACCCAAGACACGAAGGACAATTTCTTATCACTAGTACATTAAATGTTTTTATAGAATAAATAGTAAAATTCTTATTGAAAAATCAATCAAACAAACCCAACTCTGAATTCCACTAAATTGATCTATAAACAAACACGAATAACCCTAAACTATGAATAAATTCCCGGTAGTTATTTAACTATCGCACAAGCAAAGCATTATGTATTTCCATACTAGAGTGAAACTCAATTACGATTTTATTTAAGTTACTCGCGAATGATTTCAAACAGAGAGTAAATTCCCAATAGTTATCTAAGTAAAAGGAATAATTCCCAGTCGTTACTAATTCCCGGTAGTTTCCTAACTATCGTTCAAACATTACCTATTTTGCAACTAGAAACAAAACGTTCGTTTCTTTGCAGGAATATGATCCTTCCAGCCTTCCTAAGTAAAATTCCGCCTAGAATCCGCTAAGAAAATACCTATCTATTTATGCATATTGTAGTAACCGTGTAGGGATAGGACCTTTCTCATATCCTCCGTAGAACATCGCAAAACCAGCTAAAGAAATACCTTCCTATACCACAGAATAGATATATAGTACAACGTTCTCTTACCACATTCTTGGATTATATTTTTATAGTTTTGATAATTTACGTATTGTATTTATTAGTACTTTTATTTATTAGTATTTTATTATGATGAATTTGTCTTTAAATGTATTTTATGCCGTTTTAAATTTATTTATTTATTTATTGAATTTTATCTATATTTTAACCCTAACTTTCCCCTCCTACGTGTGTATTCCTCGACTTATAGCTTTTCCCTATACATTAGTGTGTACCCCCAAACACTAGAGATTGCTACAAATCTCACATTTACTTTTAAACGTGCATGTCTGTTCTCGGTGTGTGCAATGAGAACATACCTGATCTAACCCTATGAGAGAACGAGCTGTGACAAAAGCTCTCCAAAGCTAAAACCTGTTGCCACCTAATTTTTACCTTGCATGCGGGACCGGGGTCCATGGGCAGCATACAAGACAAAACCCTATCACTTGGGACAGTTCAGCTTAATTTGCATTTAGGATCCGGGTATCGTATACACGAAGACGGGACAGTTAATCTTTTCAGCCCTCCTTTCAGCCAGAATGCAAACCAAACCAAAAAGGTGGATCCAGATCCTATAACGGAGGCAAAATCTGGTGCAGGTCTCCACAAAACACGCGAACTGCATACCCTAAGCAAAATAAGGGAAGACAAGCTTCGTTGCAATGTTTCAACTTATCTCTTACTGAGTTCCTGGACCCGAGGCATACTTCCCCCCAGATCCAGAATTACTTGAGAGGGCGAAGCTAACTATGAATTTAACCGGAAATTTCATCTGCATTTTTCTGACAAGTTTCGACTTGCGAATCTCGTGAATGATTTTCTACTGACTGCGTTTGACAGCTTGACAGATTTCAAAATCCTATTATATATCAAAAACACTTTAAAGGTAGAAAGGTAAAAAAGTAAAACTAAATATAAAGAAGGTTTGATTTCTTTTACTGTTACCTTATTTTACCACGGATAACCACTTTTACACCTATCTCTACATTTTCTCTATCAGTTAATGCGATGCCAACGACTATTTCCATTATTTTTGGACTATTCTTTGTGTGTAAAATGCTTTGATCAATTTATTTCAGTATTTTTATACTTTAGGTAAAATTTATAATATTTGTGACGTCACGAGACAGCCTGGATCGTTACAGTAGCCCTGAAAGCGCACCCACGCCCTCCTGTCAATGTCATCCACGCGCCAAGAGAGCCTTGTAGCGCTTGTAGCACTATACTCCTAGCACAGATTACCTTATTATATAGGTATGGGCAGGGGGGGGGGGTTAGCAGCCTCTACGTAGGTCTAGGCGCAGAGTACTTTCTAGGGGCCTACGCCCTACAAAGTCAATCGCTGGTCGCCTGAAGTGTTCACGAACCATGGGCGTAGGGGGGTACGGGCAGCAACATGTGGGTAAGCACTCAGTCTCCCGAACTGAGTAAATAATGTGAGCTTGAGTCTAAGCAAAAGCACGTCAATTTCACCAACATTTTCTCCGTCAACAGTTTGTTTCATTAAGATTGGAATAGCGTGTTTTACCAAGATTTATTTATATAGGGTACAAATTCTGGCGCTCACTCGTTGTTATCGACATAATTAAATTCATTATAATATAGTTATTAACTATTGAATTATTTACGCTGGCTTCGCATGTGTTTTCATTTCAAGATTGGAACCTCTTATATTGAAAAAAAGCTGTAGTTTGACGTCATTAGCTGGATGCTCTCTATCAGCTGAGCTATGTTATGCTGCAAGTGAGGCGCATTTCCCGTTAATCCAAGGATATAAAGCCCGGCAGTATGCCTACTATAATAATATTATAGTATAGTAATAGTTGCGAAGTCCCATAATCTGTGGAAATAAGCAATGCTCCTACTTAGGGTCAATTCAGACAGAGCGGCAAAATGCTCGCGTATGTTCTTGGTGAGTGCCTTATTTCATAGAGATTCGTGAACAGGTGAATATACGTTTTAAATTAAATATACCATTAAATATTAAAATTACAATTTATTAAATATATATATTTAAGAAAATATATTATTCAAATATAACAATCTCAGATTTAGGCATTATTACATAACAAATTACATTAGCATTAAAACTAAATTCAGACTACTGTTGAAATAAATGAAATGGTTTTTGTATTTTTTTGGGTAATTAGATTATTAAGTGGGGTACAATGAATTTTTTAAAAACTAACAAGGCTCAGTAGTTCAGTCAATGAGGAGTTTTATTTAAAAAAAAAACACTAGTTCCGCTTCTTTTCTAGATGGCGCTGTAAGTACATAGTTTAAACATAAGTAAATGCTTAGACTACCAACAAATAAATGTCAAATTCAGTTGGGTGGACCACGAGTACATTGCCTGTAGTATCTCCTAAGTAGTCTGTGGTGCATTCTTATTAAGTAAATTGAAGTACAGTAGATCTGCGAGATAGATGAACGTTAATATTATGATCTAAAATAAAGCCGAGGTATCCCGCAACGAAACTAAAAAAAAAACGAAAGAGTTTAAAGTTGTCAATCAGTATCGGACACATTGTCTCTAACCTGTGGTCTATGCTTAAAACAGTGACAGTGACAGATTTTAGTAAAACCACAACTGGCGCCATCTATTGGGTCATGCCTAAAATACGATTACTTTTTTTTAATAAAAAGCCTCATTGAACTACTGTGAATAGATGAATACCAGTAGTTCATTCAAAATATTTCATTGAACTGTGATTGAACTAGAGAGAGAGAGAGAGAGTTAAAAAATCTCAGTAGTTCAAATAATTGAACTGTTAATTAAACTACTGATAAAAGACGTAATAATTATAATATGTGCAAGAACATGGTGTCTGAATTTAGTTTACATTAATTACAAGCTTATTTTAAACATTAAATAACATTGGAATGCATTTCGCACAAGTTTCAATTCATGTCAATTGATTTATAATTACAATATAACATATAATTACCCAAGCATAATATATTTCTTGCAAATTTTTTTTCGCTACAATGGTGACTGCATTTTCTGTAGCTAAACGAAAATAAGAGGACCGTCCTGGTATTTGAAAATGTTATTACCGTCGCTCTGCTCTCCACACGTGTGATAGAGACAATAGAGCCCGGGAGTGAATTTACATACATTTTAGCGTTTCGAGCGCCAACGGTTTTCACCCTCTAAAACTTGACAAAAACTTTTGATTTTGGTGTCAATCGTTTGGATAGATTATAATCTACGCTTGTACGTCTTCATTTATTAGAAAGTATATTTCGTGTACAAAAATTGGTAACTTAAGGGGGAACGTTTCCTCAGCGCGGTAAATTCAAATTTTTTTGCGTTCTTTTGCCTATAATAGCTAAATTACTCAACGTGATTACATGAAAACTAGTTTTGCGCAAATAAATATAATGTATCAATAAATTACAATTAAAAGTATCACCTACATATCATTGGTTTAGCGACAAATGGCAATAGACTGAAAAACTAAGAAGAAATTTGTTTATTGCCATTTGTCGCTAAACCAATGATATCTAGGAGATACTTTTAATCGTCATTTGTTGATACATTCTATTTCTTTACACTAAATCAGTTTTAATGTAAACACGTTTAGTAATTAAGCTATTATTGGCAAAAGAACGCAAGAAAATTTGAATTTGCCGCGCTAGTAAAACGTTCCACCTTAAAGTATATCCATCTTTTTCATTACCCCTTTATAAGAAGAGTACCACCATACTTTAAGTTTTAGCTTTCGAAAATGCGAATCAACACTGTTGTATACATCTCTAAAGCAGCCGTCGCAAGAGGAACCAACATCATTATTAATTTGACACTCATCATGACATCATTCACATAACAATACGGAATTAAATAAACCTGGGTCCTGTACCCCTAGTTTATTCGATAATACATAACCGTAATGGCTAATTGCCTGCTATTAAAAGTTAACAAGTAAATATTATTTTCATAAAGTACTTTAAAAATTAATGCAATAATTGAAAAAATAAGTAAAATCGGTAAAAAAAATCACAGAGTAATAAGCTTTTCATCGCGTGTCCCTTTCTCTCAAAACACGAGATCGTGTGGAGCTTCCCCACAGTTACTATGGAAACACGTTGTGACGTCACATGCCTAAGAGATTGTATGTAAAGTTACCACAGCTTAGTAATGAGGTACTATGAAGGACCAAGAACTGACGTCACTTCATTTTGGAGTTCTCTTTCTATTCCTGTATTTTAAAATGCTTGTAACTTTGTAATTTGTAGATATATTAAATTTTTGTTTGCACGACTGTTTATTTTTTAAGAATGTTATTAATTTATGCAATATAAAATAGCAGACAATAAGCCTACTAAGGCCCGATTTCACCAAACTAGAATAAATTTTATTCCAGGTATAACTTTCGGAGAACAACCCAGTTACGCGAATATAGCCCTTATACCACCAATTTTGTGAAGGAATAAGACTTATTCCTTGGATACAATCAAAATGGCGTCTTTTTGTATAATTTCATTTGTCAATTAGCTGTATCCAGGAGTAAGGAATAGCCGTATACTTGGAATAAACGTTGGTGAAATCGGGCCTAAGTATCGTAAAATATTTGTATGAAATCCTACACAGCGCGGCTACCTACTATAGATATACAAGTAAGGATTTCATACAAATATTTTACGTTTTTTTTGTTGATAGGCATAGCATTTGACCACTGTCTCACCTGGTGGAAAGCGATGACGCAGTCTACGATGGTGCATGCTTGCCTAGAAGATACCTGTTCACTCTTGACTTGAAGACTCCCAGATCATAGTTAGCTGGAAACAAGGACGCCGGCAAGGTGTTCCACTATAAAGTGCATAGCAAAACGCTTAGTGCGGGTTGATGGAATTTCAACCATATTTGATAGCAACCTTTATATACATCCTAACACTAGGGGTACATTTCGGTACATTCTATTACCACATAACCAAATTATATAACATTTTAATTTTTGTAATTCATATAAAATAAATAATTTTTAATCACAGGTAAAAAATACAAGAGCTTGATTAATTTACATTACGCCTAAAATTCTTCATAAAAAAACTAAGGTACACAATTATACTTATTTATAACTAAAACCAAGCTGTTCTGCTAAAAGTTGAAGAATGCTTTCCTCGCTCTCACCACCATATCAAATGTGTAGTGAGAGTGAAACAGCAATAGAAATGTCTGGTGCTTTTCAGATCTATTCTAGTTTTACATTTTTTTTATCATCCCTGTATTGTTTCAGTCGTCATCACCAAGCATTGACAGCGGATCATCAAACACTGGCTCACCCGTTTTCGATGCGATTCCTGTTTCCTTCGATGTTGACGGTTTTGAAGGTTGGATTTTCGGTTCTGTTGAGAATTGATTATCTATAGCAATATTATAAAGAGGAAAGGTTTGATTGTTTGTTTGTGTGCATTGAATAGGCTCCGAAACTACTGAACCGACTTGAAAAATTTTTTCACTGTTGGGAAAGCTGCACTATCCCCGGATGACAAAGGCTATATTTCTTTTTAATTACTAAAATTCCAATAATGTAACTCGAGGTGTAAAAAAATTACCTAAAATATTCTTTGCATCGCGTGCGCTGCCAAAACTATTATACCCGTGCGAAGCCAGGGCGAGCCGCTAGTCTTCAATATTTATGACAGCCTCAGAATTGTCAAGGAATCGCCAAAAACACCTCCCGTAATTGATGGATGTCCCCTAACCCCCAACCAGTAAGTGCTTATACTAGTAGCAACAGTAATTCAGAGTTAGTCCATGCAAAGCACGGCCATAAAACGTATCGTCATATTGTGTTCAAACGCTACGATAACTTGTTAAATAAGTAGATATTTTTTTAACAAATTGCAAATACATAAAGTGCCACAATTTTTTTAGCTGATATTAGCGTAGTTCGGTGTTCGGGGTCATTGGCCGCCCGATCAATGACCCCGAACACCGTGAATGACCTGTATTGTTTGCGGCTAAAACTTACCAGTTTTTTCCATTTTAGTTCCAAAAAGATCATCATCATCGTCATCACCAAAAAGAGATTTTTTAACAATAACTTCCTTTCTTTCCTTTACTTCCTTATTTTTCTGTTCTTTATTCTGCTTTTCTGTTCTCTTCTTGCCGCTGAATAAATCTTCTTCGCTGTCGGAATCGAAAATTGTGGTTTTCTTTACAACTTTCTTCTTATTATTGAATAATTCTTCGTCTGAATCTTCGAATAGTGATGTTTTGACGTTTAGAGAAGATTTAACTCCTTTTGTTATGTTATTGTCATCGTTTTTGAGGTTTGCTATAGCATTATGGATGACATTTTCATCTTTTTTCGTGACATCTGTGGTTTTTTCCGTGTGATCTTTGTATGTCTGTCCTAAAGTTTTGACTCCTTGTATACTTTTGAAAATATCATCATCTGCCGTTTCAACGTTTTTGGTTCCAAATAGATCGTCGTCTTCTTTTGTTTCTGTCTTTTTGGATCCAAAAAGATCACCAATATCCTTTGCTTTTATATTTTTTGTTCTAAAAACATCATCGTCTTTTGTTTTTGTATCTTTTTCTCCAAAAACATCATCATCTGTTTTAGCGTTTATGTTTCCAAAAATGTTTTCCTTTACTTTTTCTGTATTTCTGGATCCTGTATCAAATATGTCTTCATCGTTAAGTATGTATACTACTTTGGTCGTGCTTGTTTTCTGTTCGTTAAAATTTTGTTTTGTTGCCGCATCAATTTCACTTGAAATCGAAGGTACAATTTCACTTTGATCTCTTTTAGTATCTACCAATGCTTTTGTGTTTGAATTTGCAGATGTTTCAACTAAAGTTTCACTAGTATTCACTTCTGTTTGTGTCTCATCAGGTTCATCAACTTTTGAGTCATTTTGATTTAACATATCTGTATCTTTTTCTACAGGTTTGACACTTTGAGGATCTTTATTTTTAGACTTAATAGGTTCGTCAAATGAACTAGAATTATCTGTATCATCATACAAATCAATCGCAGATTTTCGGACTGCTTCGTGTCTCGCTCTTCTACTTGAAGGTCTTCTTTTAACTTGAATCCTAGCTCTTTGTTTCGATGCCTTGTTGTCTAGAACTTCTGATTCAGCTTTTTCTTCAAAAGCCACTGTTTTTACATCTTTTGGCTCTATTACTACATTACTGTTATCGTTTTCGATTTTATTGCTAGGTGATCTCGGTTGAAAATCTATTTCGTCAGCCGTAGGAAATAGTTTAATTTTAGGCGTATCTAAATCTTGATTATAAGTATTTTGTTCATTTTTGAGTTCTTTAGGCACTTTTTTAGGTGAAGCTCCAGGTATTAAAGCGTTTACATTAATATTGAAATTCTTAGTATTTAATTTGCCTATTTTCTTACTTGGCGACTCTTTAGGTTTGAATATATCGTCGCTGTCATCTACAGGTTTTTGAGTTTCAACTATACTTGGTTTCGAAGTTTTGTTTTGTTCAACTGTTTTATTTGTTTGACTAGATTTAGGTTTATTAGGTTTAGGTAAGCTGCTGAATAAATCATCATCTGAATCAATATCTCCCATGCTTAACGTGTTTATTACTTTTTCTTCCGTTTTATCTACAGCTGTGTATTTTTTTGTATCAAGGGTATGAAATATTCTTTCCTCTACATCTTGTACCTGACTATTATTATGGACCTCAGTTGCTGGTACGTTGGTGATTATAGGCGTATCTATTGTATTTGTTACTTTTGTCTCTGGAATAACCTTTTCAGACACAGTTTCTTGCATTTTAGGTAAAGAATCAAATAAGTCTTCATCGTCATCAAGAAAATCTAAATCTTGTGTTGATTTAGGTACATATTCTGCCATTTTAGGTACAGAACTAAACAAATCATCATTATCATTTTGGTCTATTTTTGGAGCAGATTTTGCGGCAAAATCAACATCTATAGCAGGCGGCTCATCAACGAATATGTCGAAATTAGCGTTACTTGAAAATATTTCAGGCTTTTCATCAGATATCACATCGTTTTTCTTAAAAAACATCGATTCATCATCAGAATCATCATCGAATAACGCGTTAACATTTTTGCTCTTTTTAGATTCCGCAGGTTTTTCGAAATCAGGTGGTTCTGTGAATATATCATCAAATATGTCTGCTTCATTCGGAACTGGTCTCTTATATACAGTTTTTAAGGTGTCTTTTTCTTTGACAGGCACAGTAAAATCATCAAATATGGATTGGTTGAGGTCTTCTTCTTGTTTATGAGTTTCGATGATTTCTGTTTCTCTAACGACATCGCTTGTGGCATCTCTAAAATGAGGATCAGTTTTTACGGAGTCTTCTTTAAAAGTACCTTTAATTTCGTCTTTTCTCTCTCGGTCTATCTTTTCTTTTGTTAATTCGTTTACTTCCTGATTGGATGCTATTATTTCAGTAGTTACAATATCATTTAGATCATTTTTATTAGATATATCCTTTGACGGTATCTTTGCAGACGAAAATAAACCATCTTCTAATAAACTATCACCAGAATTATCTGCGTCTGGAATATGTTTCGGAACCAAGATTGGATGTTCTGTCAAATTTGGCTTCGTTTCTACAAAACTACTATTACCTTCAGGCAAAGTAAATTTGTTTACTGTAGTTGTTGTATCTTTTGTAATTACTGTTTCTTTTACAACTACAAAATCTTTTTCAAATACTGTATCTTTTACAATCACTGTATCTTTTACAACTACAGTATCCTTTGCGATCGAGGGAACATTTTTAACTTCTGCTATTTTAGCGTCTGCAGCTGAATTTTCAGCTGCTTTCAATTTATTAGCATTTATGAACAAGTCATCAATTTCTTCTTCTTCAAAGAGGGCAGGGCTTTGAATTATGTTTGATTTTTCTTCAGTTTCTGTCGTTAATTGTTGTGGATCGTCCAGTTCTGATTTTCCATTACTATCTACAACTTTGTTATCTTTATTAGCATTAAGTACGCTTTCTGTTTCAATTGACGTTTTATCTGATATTTTGACATTGGCGAAAATGTCGTCATCGTCATCGCTGTCAGAATCAAATATACTTTTAGATTTGAATTGATGCTTCATTTCAGGTTTTGGTATTTGCGGAGAATCATCAAAAAGATTTCTTTCTTTTGTCGTTGCCATCGATTTCACTATATTTTCTTCTTTAGCTATTGCTTCACTAATATAATTTTTATTTAAATCATTTTGATCGTTTTTCACTGACTCAGTGACTTTAGATTCGATTTTAGTCTTAGCATCAGCTGGTTTAACATCACTAAATAAATCATCATCGGTATTAAATAGGTTGTTTTTATTTTTACTATCTCCTTTTTGATCATATTTGCTACTTTTAGGTTCATTAATATTAGATTTTGGTTTAGGGATATCAGAGAATAAGTCATCATCATCATCGAAAATGGATTTTTGGTTCGATTCCTTTGGCGGAATTTTAATGTTACTAGTGAATATGTCATCTATATCATCAAATATGTTATCACTGAAAAGATCTTTGACAGATTTCTTTTCTTTATCTTTGACAGGTTCCTTTACTATCTTTTGCGCTAATTTATTTTCTTTAACCTCAGATTTAGCGAAAAGATCATCGAATATATCTTTTTCTTTCTTCAATTTACTATCTGTTTCATCAATAGTTTCATTTTTAGATACAGCTTCAGATTTTTCGACAAGTTTTCGTTTTTCTTCGGCTTTTCGGTTTCTAATAGCGTCACTTCCGCTTTCGTCACCGGAAGTGGAGGATTTGCGTCGGTTTCGTTTCAAAATAGCAGCACCGATGCTTTCTGCACCTTTGTTGGTACCGAACAAAGAAATGCCGCCAACTGGTTTCTGTAACAACATAAGTGTATTTAGAAAATTATTCATGAATTCGTTAATTTTAGGATCTTCATTATAATATAATGATGGTTCTTCCGACACCACAAAAACGAAAACCTTAAACTATATATATTTTTTAAGAATTTTTAGTAAGTTATTTCAAAATATCGAAAGTGCGTGACAAATTTTGATGAGGTTACCGATTTTCATACCTTCAATTTAAAATTTAAAGTTTATGACGTATGCAGGTGATGTCATACTATGACATTATTGTTGAAATACAGTAAATACTGAGATAATTACAAAAATACCTTTGAATGAATTTCTTCTTTATCAATATTGTTGTTATTATTCAGAGCAGTATCTTTTTTAGGAGGCTGTTCTGCAAATAGTTCTGGTTCTGATTCATCTTGGAATAAAGTAGATTTTTGCTTGGCAGACGGCTTCGTTTCTCTCTGTAACAAATTGACAATTATTATTGACTAGCGGTCCAGCCCGGCTTCGCACGGGTATAATAGTTTTCGCAGCGCACACGATGTAAAGAATATTTTAGGTAACATTTTCACACCTTGGGTCACATTATTGGAGTTTTAGTAAGGATCCCTAATTTTTTTGAAAATATAATATAGCCTATGTCACCCGGGGATAGTGTAGCTTCCGAACAGAGAAAGAATTTTTCAAATCGGTTTAGTGGTTTCGGAGCCTATTCAATGCAAACAAACAAACAAACAAACAATCAAATCTTTCCTATTTATATTATTGGTATAGATAGAGAACAATTATTTTAAAAAAACATCACCACTTCACATGTATCACAGTCACCCTCAAACATAACATTCCATTTTGTTTATTCTTTCAAAATTGACGATTTTAAATTATCTATTCATGGACATAAGAGTGTACAGAAAAAAAATCGTCGCTACTTTACATGTATGGGAGCCATACCCTATAATACAAGATGAGTTTGAATTGGTATGTTATCCCGAATGGGACTGGGACCATGATAGCCCATAAGTTGTGAGAGCGTAACTTGAAACTGCGTGTTTCCAAACCTCCATACTAAAAAATAAATCTACTTACAAAATTGCACGTGCGATCGCTACCGACAGTTAACATGATACTAAAATAAACAAAAAAATTCATTTCTAAACACAGGTCGTTAAACTCATTTAAGTGCATTCGGTCAAGGGTGAAGTTCAACCACCCAGCTGCGCTAGGGCTACCTTCGAACGTAAACTTTACATGGGATTTCTTCAATGAAAAACTATTAATTTAGAAAAGTCGTAGAAGAAACATTGTCTACCGTGGGGATTTACCTTCTTTCGAGATAATATACCAATTCAAACTCAGATAGTATAAAACAAAAGGTTTTTGTTTTAATTTGAGATCTCTAATATAAGCATTGTACATAATGGTCGAGCACTTTTTAAGTGGTAATTAAATATCAACCTTATTCCATGTAGACAAAGCTGAAAATAGTAAGCAACATTTATTTATTTTTTTACAAAGTCCACAGCTCTTAAAAACGAATACATATGAAACTTACAATAACACTTACAGCCAATAACGGAATTACATTTTATCAATTTATCCTTGTACTAGCAGCGCCCCGCCGTTCCACCCGCGTTCCTACAGGAACCGTTCCCGTTATTGGGATAAAAAGTAGCCTATGTTTTAATCCAGGGTATAAGCTACCTCCATACCAAATTTCATCCAAATCCGTCCAGCTGTTAGAGCGTGAAAGAGTAACAAACCTACACACATACACACAAACTTTCGCCTTTATAATATTAATAATAATAATTAATGTGATGTGATGTGATGTGATAATGTGACAAGCTAAAACGACAATCACTAAACAGATACAGAACCTAACAACTAAGTAACTGTAGGAATAGAACAACGGTAGATACTAACCTTGTAGTGTGCCTACATTAAAATATTATCCACTTAGAATGCTGCATACTATTATCAGCTTTGTTTAAATCGTATAAGATTGATATTGAATTACCACTTGAAAAGTGCTCAATCATTCTTTTGCCGCCTGATCTGAACTGACCGTTCGAAGTTATAACGATTCAAACGGACGGATTCCCTGTGACAATTCAAACGGACAAACAGACATGAATAATTTATTACAGTTCCTGGCAGAACCCTAAAAACCAAATTATGAACCAATTTTCATGAAAATTCACAGATTTCACCGTGAAAATGTAAAAGTTCCTGGAAAAAAGGTAATTTTCGGGTGAAAGCGCACAACGCAGTTTTATAAACTTACTGTAGCAAAATCGCTGAATATATCGCCTTCGTCGATTTTAGGTTTGTCAAAACTGAACAAGTCTTCGGCTAAGTTCGGCTGCACTGTACTCCTGGAATGTACATTAGTATTGTAAATGTATACTAGTTTATTTGTTTCGAGTTGCCGATATTTCGGTGTTGTTGCAAGCAGCGCGAACACGGACAACAAACTAAGCACCGAAATATCGGCAACTCGAAACAAATAAATTACATAGTGAATATCCCGTTAAATGTACATCAGTATTGTAAATGTACATTAGTATTGTAAATGTACATTAGTATTGTAAATGTACATCAGTATTGTAAATGTACATTAGTATTGTAAATGTACATCAGTATTGTAAATGTACATCAGTATTGTAAATGTACATTAGTATTGTAAATGTACATTAGTATTGTAAATGTACATTAGTATTGTAAATGTACATCAGTATTTTTAATGTACACACTATTGTAATACAACCAAAACGGTTGTAAAAGGTGACAGTAGCTTAAATAAAAGGGATGGATGGATGCGGATTGAAATACCGCTTTGCATTAAAATTGAACTTGTATACGAAGTTTCGTCAAGATAAGTTGAAAAATACGACCTGTACGTGAGTACCAACATACATCTGTCCGGACAAATGAAAGCATCGAAGTTGCTTTCATCTGTCCGGATTTTTTAAATCATGGATAGGCTTATATTTGACCACGGTCTCACCTGATGGTAAGTGACGACGCGGTCGATGACAAATGAAAGCAAGTTTCGCGAGTTGAAGCAGAGATTTCGCTCGCTCGGTCAGTGAAATATTTGTGACCATTTCACACAACGCCATCTAGTCCCAAACTAAGCAACTAACCAAGTAATTCTTACCGTTGTGTATAAGGCTTGCGTTTGTTGATCTCCGCGAATATATCTTCGTCTTCGGACTGCGTATCCGGTTCGTACGTCTCTTCCGGTAACGGGGGCGGCTCGTCAGAGAATATTGTACCTTGAGTGGAAGGAATAGAAATGATATTACTCTGGTAACAATGTTTCTTTGGGAATTTACAAACGTTTTTACAACTGAGCGCTAGCGTTATTTGGTTTGGAGGGCACGTTAAGGTGGAACGTTTCACTAGCGCGGCAAATTCAAATTTTTTGCGTTCGTTTGCCAATAATAGCTTAATCACTAAACGTGATTACATTAAAACTGATTTAACGTAAAGAAATAGAATGTATCAACAAATGACGATTAAAAGTATCTCCTAGATATCATTGGTTTAGCGACAAATGGCAATAAACAAATTTCGTCTTAGTTTTTCAGTCTATTGCCATTTGTCGCTAAACCAATGATAAGTAGGTGATGCTTTTAATTGTAATTTATTGATACATTCTATTTATTTCCGCAAAATTAGTTTTCATGTAATCACGTTGAGTAATTAAGCTATTATTGGCAAAAGAACGCAAGAAAATATGAATTTGCTGCGCTAGTGAAACGTTCCACCTTAAGCCGTCCCAGTTGTTTTAAGACAACAGTCGTTAAACCAAGTCTAAATTTTAAGCCATGGTTTTGAGACTAAAACTGACTTGTAACTCCCTCGGTTTTTTTTTTGTCCAAGACATCACTTCAACAGCCTGAAGCCACACACTGCTGAACATAGGCCTACCCTATAAAACGCCACTTTGGACGCTTATTATAGAGGGGTTTGCCATAATCACCACGCTTGGCAGGCGGCTTGGTGATCGTAGAAGATTATAATGTAGCTTAGAGAATGCTGCTGCCCATTCCCTGGATATTCCCTTAGTCGGCTCTTACGGCACCCACGGGGAGAGATGGGGTGGGTCCTATTCGCAAACCGGGACTACACTACAAATGATTATTAATAATAGTAATTGATTATTCACTTACTTGCAGCGGGTTTTTCTGGTTTATAAACTTTCCTAGTGGTCGGTACGGGCGCTACGTACTCTTGCCGATTTGGTTCCATTACCTGCAAATAACGTCACAATGGTGAAGAAATCCATCGATTCCTATGAGAATAACGCCCATCTGTACCTGTGTGTCCAAGTAAGCTTTTTTATGCGATTGGATGACGTGACGAGCTAGTCGTTCACCTGATGTTAAGCGACACGGCCGCCCATAACAGTTGCAGTGTCACTCGGAACTTTAAAACAATAGTTTTGCGTGACACTGCACTGCGCACGTCATCCTGAGACATCACACAGTCAAGTAATCAGACTACTAGACTAAGTGATCAGATCATAAAGTCTCATTTTCCCAGTAATGTCACTAGCTACAATGCCCTTCAAACCGGAACACAGTAGTGCTTGCACACTACTGCTTGGCAGCAGAATAACTAGCAAAGCGGTGGTACCTACCTAGACGAACTTTGCAGACAAGTCCTACCACCTAGTAGTGTTCAAAACTGCTTTAATGTCAAAAGCACGCTTCAAACTTTTTTATATCAGCTTTTTTACGCGCTTAGATTATAACGAAGCGACGGACGAGCGCACTTTACGCGCGCGAGTCGTGGAAAGCATGACACGTCCGATAGCAACCGCTAGCACGCGATGACTGCTGCCCGAAGAGCCCGGCCGCTGCCGCGGGGAGCATGACTACGCTGTTACTGCTCGCGCGCTGTTCCGTACGCAGCGCGTGCGGTACACAACGCTCTAGGTAGATATAAGCGGCGCGATGTACAAAGCGCCAAACGAGCTGCGTAAGCGCACGTTGTACGTTGCGTAAAAAAAGCGCGCCCGCTTAGGGCGCTTGGCGCTTTTTTAACTATCACTAGTCAGGGTGTGTGGGTGTGTAATTGTCTATTAAAATAAAACTTAGCTACTTCTTTCTTCTAACTAGTTCTTTATTGGCAATGACACGGTTTGTGTCGTACGTTTGTTAAGCTCGTGTCAACATATTCTGAACGCTCATTGGTTGCCTGTTTATCATCGGCTGTTTTCAACCAATGAGCGTACAGTATTTGGCGTATCGACTCTAGACTCTATCCGTATAAATATAAAGTCTAAATCCCTTGCCCAGCCTCCCGGCTAGTTCGCCCACCCAATTCCCCACAAAAAAAAACGTAGGCCAATTAATCACACTGTAGAAGTTTAGACCCTATTCTTGTAACAATAAGGTCTAAAATTACCTATTGTAAGGCCGAGTCTCCTGGCCAGTTTTAGACGCAAACTTCCCCATAAAAAGAACGTTAGTAGCCCAATCAAACTTTACAAGTTCAGACCTTATTACTGTAACAATAAGGTCTAAATTACCTGTTGTCCGCCGAGCCTCCTGGCCAGTTCAGCCGCGATATCTGCCGGCTTCTGTGGGGGTGGAATGGGGATAGTCGGCCGGTCGGATTGTAGAGATGAACTTGTCTCTGATATCTAGAAAAAAAAAAACCAGTGGATTTTATTTACTTGAAATACATTTATATTGTGTACATCGTAAGGACAGGGCCCGATTTTCCATAGAAATTCTGTCAAAAAAAGCAATGCAATCGCGATTTAAATAGTAGACTTGGGCCAAGGCCTGATGACAGGTTACAATACGCTTCAAATTGTGAGCCAAATTCGCAGATTGACCTACATTTGAGCTTAGTCTGTGATGTAAGTCAGACGAGACCGGTCGAGTGCTACAAAGAAACCATGCCCAGTTGTGCTGTAAAAGGTTGTACAAACTACTTACAAAAGCGTAAAGTAGTACATTATGATACAAGTGTGCAAAAATGCGTTATGGGAGCCGAGAGTGTAATGATCAATGCACACGCTAGTCACACGACGTTTTTCATCACAGTTGCGAGGAAAAAAACCGAGTTGTATTATTAATTAACTTTGTGAAAAATGTCGTGCAGGCTTCTTATATTCACGCGGCGTCAGAGAAAGCCGTGTTGATGGCGCGAACAAAATCAACATCGACCAAAACGAAACAAAACGAAAACTGGAACTAAAACGACACGACGAAAATGTACGTAGGTATAACTTGCAGTGAGACACAAACTTAACTGAATCGGGTTATCGATATTATAACGTGTGTGGTAATTTAGAGTAAGAAGCACACGTCTGAAATTTGTTGGATTTTGGTTCTAAAAGCGGTGGCAGAAGAGCCACTTTACGAGCAACTGTGACGCAAAAACTTTTAAACAGTTCGGGCAAATCCCGAGATCTGAATCTATGGGCGCAGTACTAGGACTTCAAATCCAAAAGTTCTATCGATACTATTGATAGTAATGACATGTGGTGCTCCTATCGATATCCTGAAGTTTTCGAGATCAACTATCGATATTTCTGCAACCCTACTTTACATTAAAATAGGCTAGTTGCCTGTTATTAAAAATTATCAAGTAAATATTATTTTAATAAAGTAGATTAGAAATGAATGCAATAATTGAAAAAATAAGTAAAATCGGTAAATAAATTAAGGAGTAATAAGTTTTTAAAGTTTCTAGAGGTGGCATCACCTGTCCCTTTCTCGCAAAACAGGAGATTCCCCAGTTACTATTAAAACGCACGTTGTGAAGTCACATAGCCAAAGAGACTCTATGTAAAGCTACCATAGCTTAGTAATGAGGTACTATGAAGGAGCAAGAGTGACGTCACTGCATGTTTGAACTGTCTCTTTCTATCCCTGCATTTTAAAATGCTTGTAACTTTGTAATTTTTTGAGATATATAAGTTTTGTTTCCACGACAGTTTATTTTTTGAGGCATATTATTTATTTATACAATAAAAAAATAGTAAGCAGCTAGTCTATTAATGTAATACTTACAGTCCGTTCTCTAATAATTTCAGGTGCAGCCGTGTCACTCTCAGAATCTGAGTATATCTCCACGTCGCGGGACTGTTTGCTCGTGCTGCTGTCTGTGTCGCTATCCTCCACTATTAGACCTGGAAGGATACAAGTTACAACTAAGCCAAGCTTTTAGGCGATTGTAGTCCTCAATTCGCTTTCTCGTTTGCAAATTTGGGATTGACATTTTTTTGTAAGGTACTTAAACTTAAGTTTATCCTTCAAAGAGCTCATATGAAAAGCATTTCTCAAATATATTGAAAAACTAAGTGAAGATTTATCTTAGATAAGGGAATAGTAAGGATCCGCCACAAAGGTATCTATACCACAGACCTACAACTTTTTCGTTACTCTCAAAAGACTAGTGAAGCGTGGGAGCGAGAAGTACAAATCAAGTACACACTGCCCGAGAGGGAAAGAGATAGTGAAATAATGGCAGATGTGTCAGAGTACTAGCACAGTAAGAGCTCATATCGGCTCAATCTGTTTCACGACGAAGATCATATTGATCATGTATGTACTACCATCATTCCGTTATCAAAGTGCAAAATACTATTATTGCGGCTTTTAAATCTTATTCCGTAAGTGTGATGTTACAAAACATACTAACCCGAACAATACACGTATCACAGCAAAATTATCACTTTTATTGCATTATTAATAGTCATATTTTGTTAATTTTGGTGTGGTATCCCGTTGTAAAACCTGTTTATTTTGTAGATTGGGAATGCTTCTTCCAATGTATCGCAATTTTTCAGTGATTTATTATTTAGCAATTTTACTCCTAAAGTTTGAAGGATCTCAGTACATAAAATGCCTGTTATTTTACTTAACAAGCTATGGAGGCCTATAGGTAGGTTCAATATTTAGTAAACACTACAGTTAACTTGTCGCAAGTGTTCAAGATCTCAATCATATTAACAGTTTTTCACACAAACAATCTTTTAAACTTCTTGTCCCATTTTCAAACTGTCATTGTTGGTCTTGTACATCCTAAGTCTATGATCCATACAAAGACCGCCTTGCGGTACAATCGCCATGTTGTGGATATATGGCGAGCACCAAAGAGTATAAAATTTCCTCGTTGTTTTAGTGTAATCAAGTTGATGTTTGTATGCAACCAGCGCCATATTGTGCTCCCAAAGTGCCGCAAGTCACGTGACATGTTTCTTATCCTCTACTATTCCCTTATCTAAGACAACGAGGCGTTATTTCTTTTGTCTAGCTTCTAGTTAAAAACACAGAATATAGTACAGAAATCAATCAACATAGTAAATGCGCTCGAGCAACGCACACATAGACACCGCTCATCGACACGATGTCTCGGAGTCTTTCGGAGTAGTGCGAGGGCCAGTGCCATCCGCTTGAGATACGCATCTGTGAACTTTCTTGTACAAAAATGGTGCAACGAAGAAAAGCTATTATAATTGTTTAGTGGACGGTTGCTTAAATTCAACATTAAACAGTGAATTGTCGTTTTTTAAGCTACCAGTTGTTTCAGAGAGGTAAGGTATTTGTTTGTATTTCGACGGTTCGTTTTAACGTAACACAGAACAGTTAGGTAGGTAGGTAAGTAATTAAAGGTAGGGTAGGTTTTGCTTGGCGAGCCGGTCGCCGCGCCCGAGATAGATAGCAAGATATTTTCTTTGACAAAGTAATATAACAATAACATTGAATTTGAAATATTTTAGTTATTTCTTTAGTTGTTATATTTCCGTTCATCCCGTTTCATTCTCAACGATAAATCAAACAACTAGATACGAGTGCCACTACCACGATAGCTTTTTGTGCATAAGCCAAAGCTGACGGCCCTAGCGCGAGCGCCGAGCGTAGGTATAAAAAGTGAAGTACATACATGTGATTCACTTCTGTACTTTTCTATTTTGTGCTAAAAATCTTCATTTTAGCCTCACTTTCTCCAAAATTTTAATCAGTTCTATTAATTCATCTTGCGCATTACATATAATTGTATATAAAATATAAAATGAATATGTGTGTTTATTACTAACTTTTAGTAGTAAAAGTAACAAATACTAGGTGGCAAAATTTTGAAATGTTGTCCATTCACTGTCTCGCTCGCACGTTTAGAGTTATTCAAGATATTAAAAAAAGTATTGACCTGCATGCCACTTGTTCCTCCACGCCTGAGTTCCGATGATATGCGGTAGGGGGCGGTGTGAATACTTGTCCTTGGGCTTTAGGACCAGACTGGAACAATAATCAATACATTAATTATTATAATCTAATTACTTATTCAATTATTTATTTATAATTCACCATCTTATTATATATACTTATATAATTTACTTAGCCAGTTATTCTGCCGCCAAGCAGTAGTGTGCAAGCACTACTGTGTTCCGGTTTGAAGGGCATAAATTATCATATCTTTAAGCTTTATATGATATTCACAAAAACAAGATAAATTAGAAAAATCGCAAAACTCCGTCAAAAAATTTGAATGTACCAATTTTACTCAGTTTCTGTAGAATAATTATTTTTATAATAAACTAGCTGCTCGCCCCGACTTCGCGCGTGTAGTGGTGTAGCCTATGTTACTCAGGGTGAATGTAGCTTTCCAATGGGGAAAGAATTTTTGAAATCGGCACAGTAGTTTTTGAGTTTATTCATTACAAACATACACACAAAAATACAAATCTTTCCTCTTTATAATAGTGGTGTAGATAGATGTGTGTATTCCCAACAAACATTCAGTTCTTTTGATGTCTTTATAGTTATGAAAAATACAATTTCAACATAGATATTAATTGAAAACCGTCAAGATCGGTCATTGCGTGCGTTGTCTTTGTCATAAGCGCCGCGCCGAAGTTCAGGCTGAATTGATATTTAAGTCTACGATGTTAATGTCGATGTTTCTTTGAACGGATTTTGACCTGCTCATCTGGATATACCCTAGGCCTTAAGTAATGATGTTTTTCTTCTAAGCATGTAAAATTACAAAGTGCTTTGTTAAAATTAGAAAGCAAACTTGAAAAAAAAATTAAGTTCTTTCCCACATCAGGTGCAAGCAATCCGGCACAATGTAGAATAGAAAACTCCGACCCGTAGCTTCGATTACATCTGTAAAGAAGAAGCTACAAGAAACTTGCTAGATTTCTGAGCTCGTACTAGTATGTACGTTAAACAACAGGCTTGTGTCGTGCTATTTTTTTTATTGCACAAATGAATAATATTCCTCAAAAAATAAACAGTCGTGAAAACAAAAATTAAATATCTCAAAAAAAAAATACCAAATTTACAAGCATTTTAAAATACAGAAATAGAAAGAGACCGTTCAAACGTGCAGTGACGTCAGTTCTTGCTCCTTCATAGTACCTCATTACTATGCTGTGGTAGCTTTACATATAATCTCTCTGGCATGTGACTTCACAACGTCCGTTTTCATAGTAACTGTGGGAAGGTCTGTTTTGCGAGAAAGGGACAGGTGATGCCACCTCCAGAAACTTTAAAAGCTTATTACTCCGTGATTTATTTACCGATTTTACTTATTTTTGCAATTATTGCATTCATTTTTAACCTACTTTATGAGAATAATACTAACTTGTTAATTTTTAATAACAGGACACTAATCTATTGACATAAAATTCAATATGCTATTGTACGTTTCCGTAAAATACAATGAAAAACAATGCGTAAAGAGATTAGATTAAATATATTTACCTTATTTCAGTATCACTGTCCGAATCACTGTCATCCATTATCTCCGCGGTATCGTGCTCTCGCTCTAACACCAATATACTCTTCTTTAGGGCTGATAGTTCGTCCACTGGGGGTGGTTCAGGTGCCTCCTTTAATTTAAAAAAACAAACAGTTTTAGAGCAAAGAAATTACTAAATAATTTGCCAGTATATGAAAATAAGACTATCGATAATGTAGTGATGTTCAATATCGATACTTATCATCCTCTTTGCCTTTTCCCATTTGTTATTGTGGTCGGCTGCCAATCTAACCTGTAGCGGCGAGCTACCAGCATTACACGAGCGACTGCCATCTGACCTCGCAACCCATAAAAGACCAGTAACAGGGACGGTTAAATCAGGCGTCAGATTCTATCAGGCGTCTGACTACCCGTAACGATTGCCATAGATGTTCTTATGACAACCGGGACCGACGGCTTAACGTGCTCTGGGAGGCACGGAGCGATGGCATCGCAAACTGCACATAACTCACTAGATAAGTCATTGGTGCAGGGCCGAGGATCGAACCCGGAGCCGTGAGATTGTGAAGCGCACATGCTACCGCTCGGTCACCATCGGTCCCCAATATCGATATCAAAACGTTCCGGACATGTTACTTTTTATGCCCATGACAATGGTTCTAGCAGTTTTTCAGTTAGATTTAATGTACCTCAGAGAATGCTGCCCATTCCCTGGATATTCCCTTAGCCGGCTCTTACGACACCCACGGGAAGAGATGGGGTGGTCCTATTCCCACACCTGGACTCTACAATGCCTTATTGTGTATAAATACCTTCACAGGCTGCGTTTCCATCAATTCCTCATCATCATCATACACCCGGCTCTCTATGAACTGGCTGTTGCTCAGAGACATGAATCTGTTGACGACAACAACAACAATTACAACAACATTCTTAAAAAAACATTCAGCCTTGTGTATCATTTTGCTATTTACTAGGTGGCAGGACTTGTCTGCAAAGTTCGTCTAGGTAGGTACCACCGCTTTGCCAGTTATTCTGCCGCCAAGCAGTAGTGTGCAAGCACTACTGTGTTCCGGTTTGAAGGGCATTGTAGCTAGTGACAATACTTTATTTATTTTTTTACTCATTTATATATATAGGTACACAAAACAAATTATAATCAATGACTTATTCAAAATAGGTATAGACAGACTAATAAGTTCAGTTCTGGATTGTAGCTTAGACTAATACATTTTGGAGTTAGCGTGAGACGTTAACGCCTCACGCTGGTATCATTGCTAGACCCTCAGGATCTATGTATGTGATCGTTGGGCGTTATTTATTTATTTATGTAAATGAATGGCATCCAACAGGTTAAGGTGGATCAGGTGGATGGTTCATTTAGAAGCAAAAATAAGAATAATTCAAAATTTTTGCAATGGTCTTTGCTTTTGTATGTAGTGAAGTTAACCATTTATTATCAGTATTAATTTGTATGATAATTTACAATAATGAAATAAGGTGAAATTTTGCACATAAATAGTTAACACTACCAATATTAACTGACTGGGTTGTCTGGAAGAGATTGTTTTAAGCGACAAGACCGCCCATTGTGAAACTTAGTTATAAGATTTCCCTCTAAATTTTCGTGTAATATGGTGTTTTCAATAAAGAGTTCATCTATCTATCTATCTATTAACATAGGACAAATACTTTTAATCCCCGAAATTTAAGTTGGAGAAAGGGTTTGTTTGTCGCAGGGGAAACCGTGGGGCACCATCTAGTTATTTCCCTCTAGTTATAAGATATTAAAAGGATGTGAAAGTAACGAAAGTAAATATATGCAGGTTACAATGAGCAATTTCGTAATTACGAAAGTAGACTTAATTATAATAATTATGCATACAAAATTATTTGGACTACATCAAAAATGTGCGAGGAATAAAAATTAATATGACTTTCTAAAATTGGCATCTTCATAGAATACGTAATAGTAAGTTTATTCTCAGCAGTTCAATTAACAGTTATATTGACTGAACTGCTGACATTTTGTCAGTCTCACCAGTTCAATGAAATAATTTGATTGAACTACTTATTGTCAAGGCTTAGTAGTTCTGTTAACTCAAAATTGTAGAGGAAAGCATAGATAGGTAGATAGAAAATGCTTTATTGCACAAGATAATCAAGTACATAGGCGAACTTAATGCTAAGTAGCATTTTCTTCCAGTTAACCTTTGTGTAGTGTGGAACGAGTGGTAGTGCTGGTTGAAAAAAGAAAAAGAAAAGATTACCCAAAATAAAAAAATAATAATAAGAGGTAGATAACATTAATAGTTTAGATATTATAAGGTAAGCATAGTGAGGAAACTGCCAACCGCTGTGCCAGCATGGATCATTGAAACTACTTAGTCAAGACAAAATGCATCACTAGCGGCTCGCCCCGGCTTCGCACGTGTAGTGGTATAGCCTATGTTACTCAAGGTGAATGTAGTTTTCCAATGGTGAAAGAATTTTTGAAATCGGCACAGTAGTTTTCGAGTTTATTCATTACAAACATACACACAAAATACAAATCTTTCCTCTTTATAATAGTGGTGTAGATATTAATAAAAATAATTAATAAAAACTACTTGCGTGGAAAGCAAAAGCTAAGAAAAAAAGCAAAATAAAAACAAAGCAAAGTTAATTTTTAGCTTTTTTTTCTTGTTCTTTTTTTTAGTTGTTTTTTTGTTCCTTTTTTTTCTTTTTTTGTTAGTTTTTTTATGTTGTTTTTTTGTTAGTTTTTTTGTTTTGTTTGTTTTTTTTTGTGATTTAGCAAAGTTAGTTTTTTTTATTTAAGATCTTTCCCAGGATCACATCTGGAGCCTCACCATCACCTCTTACAGTGATTCAAATAAATATCTACAATAAAATTTTTACCATAACAATTAATTTTAGGTTTTCTTTTGAATAACTAAGAGGTCACGGAGGAATAAAAGTAATATTTATTACAGGTCACGGTAAGGCCTCAGAGTCAGTTTTCCCAATACTTACTTATTATTAACATTCTGCAAATGGATGCTTGCATCATCTAATGCAGACGCCATCTCCTCCAACTTAGAGTCTACATCTTGACATTTCGATATTATTTTCTAAAAAATGAAATATGTATAGATTTAGTTACACCTGAATATTAGGATCCTACTTATGTATTACTAGCTGACGTGACAGACATCCTGTCTAAACTGTTGTTTTTTTTTATCAAAGATAGGTGACATTTGATCATGGTCTCACCCACTGATGGTAAGTGACGATGCGGTTGACAATGGAGCATGCTAGCCTAAAAGGTACCGGTTCACTCATGATAGCCTTGAAAACTCTCAGATTATATTTGTCAGGAAGCATGATGTGGGTAAGGTGTAATATCTTAGGTTCATACCAAAATTCCATAAAAAAGATGCTCAAAGTTTGTGAAATAAAACCAGAAACTTCTGCAACTTTGAATTCACAAAAAAATAGCCAAATTGGTCTATTGGTTTTTTGTAATTTGTATGAATAAACTAGTATTTGCAGCAGCCCACAGACCCACTCTCTTCATCCACAGTTGGTATACTATTAAATACAAAGCATTTTCACGGTGACCTCATTTCCATTCTGAAGTATCTTTCTGGAATCCTATATCACAGTGCAATAAGGTTTATATTATATATCTTATTTTTAAGTAATTTTTACTAATTTTTACTGATAAAAACAAATGTAAGAAATAGCAAGACCTTGCCTTACCTTACTTTTTTAAGAGATTGAGAGGCATGAGGTTAATATCAATCATAACACAAGTTAAATTCTTGGAAATCTACAAACAAGCTTCTACGAAGATTAATTCATTGACTACCTAGATAGAATACTTGTTCTAAAATGTCAAAACAAGTCAGTTACAACAAACAATACATTACAATGACATAGAAATAAATGGAATGCTCTTCAAGTAACAGTATTTCCTCTTGGGTATAACCTGGGTCTCTTCAAGTCAAGAGTGAATGGGCATCTTGTGGGCAAACATGCTCCACATTAGACAACTTCTTCACTTACCATCAGGTGAGATGTTGTCAAATGTATGCCCATTTTAGCATACAAAAAAAGCCGAATAAAAGAAAACCCCAAGTATCATAATACCTGATGGGTGTCCTGTAGCAAGCTCAGCAGATGATCATCACCAGCAAGGCTCCAATTTGGAGCCAGGGCCCGTAACGAGTCTGTGCTGGTGCCTTCCATAGTGTATAATTGGCAGCTGAAATATGAGAAAGAGCTGTAAGGGTGCTTTCAAGCAAACACCTACCTATATTAAAAGTAAATAATAAGCAGGCAAACTTTATTGTAATGTTATTTCATTGTAGATATTTCCTTAGAACTTAGAACTTTAATAAGACAATCACTAACCACACGAAACACACATAAATTACAGTTTTCTATTTTAAAGTCGTAAAGAGTAAATACTTTCACGTAACGAGCAAAACAAAGGATAAAATAAACAACTTTATTATCCAAAGAACATAGTAACAAATGTATTGATATACCGGTGTGTGAATCATAGATTGTGGACATTTGCTCTTTATTTGAGATAAATGAAAGGCATCCGGACATCAAATAACACAAAATAATCAGCATTTTGTTCGTCAGTGAACAAAATGTTTTGCATACAAATTGCTCAAAACTACATTACTAAAAACTCACCAGTTCAACTTCTAATAATATTTATTACATCACTAAACTGAAGTTTGTATCTTCTTACAGTTAATAACGATTTTTTAACTGATTTCTAATTAAACTCTTAATAAAAACATTAAAAACACGTAGCATCTTCGCAGCAACAAATCTATTCTGATGCACAGATATCTACTATACTAGTCAAAGACAGATAGGACAGCTCTATATGATCGACAATTAGTTCCCGTGTCTCCACGAAACGCTGGTGTCGCCATAGTGATGTACCTAGCTCCATATTCAAATATCGATATCGATACCATAGTGACGCGTCACGCCAAAAAAATATCGACATGGAATTTACATAGGAAGTTATTATTATTATTTTAACCTATTACATTTTAATACTACAGGAAGATGAAGCACCCGCTAATAAGGATTAAATGAAACAAATGAGACTGAAATAGCTTTTATTTATTTTTATTTCTTAGCCTAAGCTTTGTATTTTTACTGCCATTTTTAGGCCATTTTTTGGGTTGAAACCATTTTTATTTTAATTATTTATTTTTGCTATTCAAATTGAGGTTACTCACCAGATAAGCTCAAGGGAATCCCGTGCAACACTTCATTTGCAGTGAACAAGGATATCCATGCAGAAGACGGTTACCCATCCCATCAAATTGGGGGTATATCAAAGTGATTTTGGCGAACACGTTTGTTCACTAAGACAGGCCACTGAGCTCAGTATTTGTAGGAATCAGAAACGACAACCATGATTCTCGTAATTTATCGTCCCTTGGGATACTTAACAGGCGATGAGTTTTATTAGTTGCAAGCTTCAACATGACATTTTCGCGTCGCCATAGTGTTGATCAATAACCATAGTCACTGCCCATGCACAACTGATTAAGATAATTGGTATATAATTTGAAGTTAGAGCGATGGTAGCAGAGCAGTAACATGTGCACTTTGCAATCTTACGGCACCAGGTTCGATCCTCGGCCTTGCACCGATGATTTATCTAGTAAGTTATGTGCAGTTTTCGATGCCATCCGTGCCTCCGAGAGCCGTCGGTCCCGGTTGTCATAAGACCATCTATGGCAATCGTTACTTGTAGTCAGACGCCTGATAGAATCTGATACCAGGTCTAACCATCCTTGTTACTGGTTCCTTATGGGTTGTGAGATCAGATGGCAGTCGCTCAGGGCCAGATCTTGTATAAGGGCAATTTGAGCTTCAGCCCAGCGCGCCGTGGAGATAAAGGGCCCCCAGCCCCCACTGAAATTTAACGGGTCTTATCTAGATTTACTTATAAATGTGCGAAACCTGAAACTATCAGGATTAACGAAAAACAAGAACAGCTGAGAATTAGGCAAACTCACGGTCCGATCCTGTAGTCGCTCGTGTAATTCTGGTAGCTTGCCGCTACAGATTACACTGGGAGCTTGGGAGCCGACCCCAATAACACATGCGAAATGGGAAAAAGGCAAAGAAGATGATGATAATGATATATTAATTTGAAATTATACACAAAAAGCCAGAAAAACTACGAATTATACCGATTAATTAGGTTGTGTTATGTACATCATTTCCATGACAACAACACAATTGACTTTTTACATTATAGAAGTCACTTGATGCAAAGAAAATGTCGGAATGCGTGTGACACGAGCGTTTCGTGGAGACATCGGTACTAAAGCTGACCCGGGCCTGTTCTGATGATTTTTTCTTTTCTACTGATTTTGAATTTTGAAAGTGACTTGACTTTGACATGACAACATAGGTTTTTTTCTTTTATTTCGGCTCTACACATTGTGTATTTAGCCAGTGTCGACATCATCGTGTAATAATAGAATATTTCACGTAAAGTCACCACGTCCTGTTTAGTCAGGTAGTCATAGCCAAGTCTAAGTCATGTCCTGGTAAATTGTTGGCAACTTTAATAGAAGCTTCTATGGAATTTTGGAAGCAACACAAAAAACCACGTTTCACCACATTATATCACTTGCCCACACTCATGCTCGTCGCCCAATTTTAAAAAAGCACAAGTTTTGAAAAACGTACAATGCCAAGCTTTATCGCTTAGTTTGGGGTTAGATGGCGCTGTGTGCTGTTCTATTTAACTTTTAGATTTATTATATAACAATAAAAAATTACTTTTTACTACAATTGGGTAGGTATTTTTATGTATACCTACCTAAGTAATTGAAAATACTATATGTTATACTTTATACTTACCTACTGTAATTAACTCGGCTAAAATACTGCAGAGCCTGAAAAAGAAAGTTTTCATTCAGTGTGTGTTGCCAGTGGTGACTTATGGAACTGAGACATGGTACTCTTACTGTTGGCCTCATGAGTAAGCCCAAAGTCGCGCCTCGAGCTATGGAGAGAGCTATGCTCAGGGTTTCTTTGCGAGATAAAATCCGAAATGAGGAGATCCGCAGGAGAACTAAAGTCACTGATATAGCTTTGAGAATTAGCAAGTTGAAGTGGCAACGGGCAGGCCACATCGCTCGGATCGTAGAACTGACAACCGATGCGGAAGAAAGGTTCCCGAGTGGCCACCACGAACCGGAAGACGCAGCCACGCGCCCACTAGGTGAACCGACGATCTGGTGATGTGCAGCTAATGTCATAGCTAATGTCATTCCCATACATTTTAGAGTTAGCGTGAGGCGTTAACGCTAATGGAAAGGCATCTTTGCTAGACCCCCGCGGGAAGCCGATGGATGCAGGACGCAAGCAGCCACTCAAAGTGGCGCTCTTTGGGGCCTATGTTCAGCAGTGGACGTCTTCAGGCTGATAATGATGATGATGATGAATTTAGTAGGTACTTATAGTTTTTTTATGTTATTATTATTTTTGATAATAATTAGGTACACATAATATGTATGTAGACACTATCATCAAATTGCTGAAGTCAATCTGATGAATCAGAATGATCACGTTATATTGTAACACTATCTCACGGTGCGAAGAAAGTTTTACGTTGTAAGTCGATTTTACAATGGTGAATGTATTGAGATGTACTTACATTGTTGTGTGGTGTAAGTGAAAGACGTTAGGTATGTTAAGTTGGTAAGTATTTATTTATTTCACATCTACAGCCGGAAGACGTCCACTGCTGAACATAGGCCTCCCCATGAAACGCCACTTTGGAAGTTTGGACTCTTATCATTTGGGGTTCCACCAATCACCAATCATCTCGCATAGCAGGCGGCTTGGTGATCGGAGCTGAGGAGAATAATGCTGCCCATTCAGTGGATATTCACGGCATTCATTTATTTATTTATGATTATGATACAGAAAACAAATGACAGCACCATATACAAAAATTATGAACTGTACCTAGCGCTACTTCAAGTTTATTCGAATGTTTTTTTTTTTATTGTTTATAGGCAAAGCATTTGACCACTGTCTCACCTGGTGGAAAGCGATGACGCAGTCTACGATGGAACATGCTTGCCTAGAAGATACCTGTTCACTCTCGTCTTGAAGACATCCAGATCATAGTTAGCTGGAAACAAGGACGCCGGCAAGGTGTTCCACTCATTGGCTGTTCGCACTGTAAAGTGGATAGTTAGTGTACGTACATGTACGCTACACCTATAACGGGTACGTACACGTACCCGTTATCAAGTATCGTAGAATGGTTGTATGAAATCCAGCGCAGCGCGCTCTAGCGGTAGCTTTACCTATTTGATTTCATACCAATATTTATAGCACTTGATCCAAATAAACTCTTACTACTCGTACTGAAATGATGCTTCTTTATTGCAGAAAACAATGAAAAACTGGAGGCCATGGTAATCCTAATCTGCCCTCGTAGTCTTTTTGCTTTGTAGGCAGTCTGATCGTAAAGGATTTTTTCTACAATAAATTAAAAATCATAAGATCGGGAGGGTCTAGTTCGAATGAGCATTAGATAAGTTGACACAGGTGAAATGTAGGTAACAAGTTGAGACGTGTTTTCGATTGGCGGGCGTATATTCTATTCCTGAATCTTAGATATTATAAATTATTCTGACAATGAAAAATTAATCTGAAAATCTGGACCTCATAATACGGGCCCTGAGCCTAGTGTGGGATCCAGGGTTTCTACCTAATTATAAATGTTACCTATATGCCTACTCCAAATAAATGTATTTTCATTTTTTTCAATCATTCTATAATTTTAAATCGAGAGATTTATTCATATTTGATCAATAGATATTTAGTTTGACCTGTTTTTTTATATTTTACTGTGACTGGCCTGATAGCTCAGTTGGTAGTAGCTCTGCCTTCTGGACTATAGGTTGTGGGTTCGATTCCCACTCAGGACAAACATTTGTGTGATGAACACCCATGTTTGTTCTGTGTCTGGGTGTTATATTGTTATTCTATGTATCTATTTACAAACAAAAAGTATCTAAGTATTATATCAGTTATCTGGTTCCCATAGTACAAGCTATGCTTAGTTTGGGGCTAGATGGCGCTGTGTGAAATGTCCACACATATTTTTTATTTTTTATTATTTTTTACATACTTTTCGTCATATATCGAAAAGTGCACGAAAGTAGCACCATGTGTCTTTGAAGAAAATATAGCATATAATGGTATGATACCATCATATAAATCCCAGAACGAAAACGAAAAAATGTTTAGATCCTCTACAGTCTTACCAGTCTATTAAAATATTTTCTACCAAAAATCGATTTCTTTATCATAAAATTTTATAGATCAGATCGTCATCATTAACAGCCTGAAGACGTCCACTGCTGAACATAGGCCTCCCCCAGAGCACGCCACCTTGAGCGGCTGCTTGCCTCCTGCATCCATCGGCTCCCCCCGGCTTTCACCAGGTCGTCGGTCCACCGAGTGGGGGGCCGGCCTACGCTGCGTCTTCCGGTTCGTGGTCGCCACTCGAGAACCTTTCTTCCCCATCGGTTGTCAGTTCTACGAGCGATGTGGCCTGCCCATTGCCACTTCAACTTACTAACTCTAAGAGCTATATCGGTCACTTTAGTTCTCCTGCGGATCTCCTCGTTCCGGAGCTTATCTCGCCGGGAAACACCGAGCATAGCTCGCTCCATAGCTTGCTGCGCGACTTTGAGCTTACTAATGAGGCCAACAGTAAGAGACCATGTCTCAGTTCCATAAGTCATCACTGGCAACACACACTGATATATCAGATATAACGTTAAAATAGATAGTACAAAACGATTTTTATTTTATAATTAAGCAGATTATGACTAGACAAATAATATTTAATATTTTTTTGGTCAAATATAGTACCCTACCTTTATAAAAGATATTTTTTGCACTATTATCCCCTTTGTTTACATAAAATATCTAAAATTCAGGAACAAGGTTTAGTGAACCCATTTTAATCGCTCCCGCTACCGCTTACCCAAATTGACAACCGCTTATCCCTTGCACTCCAAATTCTCAAACTCATCATGTGAAAGTTATTTATTGAGACTCGTAGCTATAACTTCTTTACTAATCACTTTTTAAATACAAATTATTTTCGAGTTTACATTTAGAACCTCGGGAGAAAGGTTTTCGTACTTCCGGTTATTTGTACTATTATTGAATCTGTGGTTCCCGTTACTTTGTTTATTCTAAACTTATCGCTATAAGATTTGGAAATAAGTAAGTAGTTAATTAAGTATGTTATTAGGATTTGTAGATTGAGGGACTCTAAAAGACAACACTTCAACAATGAACATTGAACAACAGACATTTTTTTGGATGGTAAGTAAGTAAGTACCTACTGAAATTCGAATACCATCCGAATTAAATTAACTGTAGTTAATTTAATATTACGTAGTGGTTTTTAATATAGGGGATACATTATATTACTTATTTAAAAATATTGAGAGTTTCAGTTAAAGAATACAGGGAAATTATTTCTCATGCACGTGAAATACAAAATCTTAGTTTTAAATGCGAGTAGGAACTAAGTAAGTATAACAATATAATGGTAACTATTAAAAAAAAGCTATAGGAACCACAGACCTTACAATATTTTCGTACATCCTAAGTCTAAGACCCTAGAGGATCCTCTGTATGCTCCCACAACACCCACACACAGATCTAGTATTTGAGCTTTTTTCCGTGCACAATAGTTGTCCTGTTCCGGGAATCGAACCTATAATTACGGTACCGTATAAGACAAACGAGGCTGCTGCTTTCAGGTTGTATACATACCAATTTTTTAATATATATCTAAGTATATGTAGGAGTTTTGGCGGGAACGCGGAAAAGTTCACGTCGTTGCATTATATTATTTTTCAAAACTCGTGCATTTTTCCAGTGTTAATGTTTAAAATCGGTGGCGTTTTCCGCATTAAGTGCTGAATTACGAGCATGAGTGTGGGCAAGTGATATAATGTGGTGAAACGTGGTTTTTCGTGTTGCTTCCAAAATTCCATAGAAGCTTCTAGTAAAGTTGCCACCACTTTACTAGGGCATGACTTAGACTGGACTGAGACTACCTGACTTAGACTGGACTATGACTACGCAGACTGTGACTAAGACTTGACTTTACGTGAAATATTCTATCATTATGGAAAATTACAATACTTGACACTGGCTAAATACACTATGTGTGGAGCCAAAATATAAGAGAAAAAAAAAAGTATATGTAGCTACAGGTTTAATTAGGTACACCTGTACATTTTGACTGGCCCGACCTGCGGGGCTAAATGGTAACTGATAGAATACTTACATAATTTTTGTTTTTAAATACATACCTACTAATAATACGATATAACATCCGTACACAAATGTTTGTCCTGGGTGGGAATATCTAGTTTCATTTATTGATATGTAAATAAGAGCATTAATTTAAAATTATGAAATAATTTGTAGTAGTTTAGAAAAATGATGAACTTTATTTTGGTAACAATATTTTGTCGATGTAATATAAAACTCCGGAGATATTTGAGCTTTTGTTGAAGCCCTTTTTAATAAAAATCTTTAATTTATTATTTTCTTAATTACTTGAAAGGCAAAAATCAAAAATCTGTTCTGTGATTATGGAAGTACGGGATGTATTTAGTGGAGTATAATTTAGTTTGGAGACTTACGTTACACAGAATTTGCAAATTAGAGCTCTCAAATCGGGTCTCTGTGTGTTTTTGCCAAAACGAACATCAGGAGAATGATGATTACTAAATAAATAGATAAGTTACGCATCAAATATTGACGACGAAAACCTTGCAACTACGCATAATTTTGTAACAGCAGCCTTATACTAAACTAGTGCAGAAATAAGATCACGTACGAACTTATTTCTTAACCTTACAACCATAATTCATTCACGTATGACCCAGTTGTAGCATTTCTCGACAGCCGGCAAAACCTAATGAGGTCACTTACCAGTCGACACACCTGTACCTTGTGTACCACAGACTAAAGAAATTTGGGGCAGAGTTGAAGGAACTTTGCTATGTTACTTGGTGGTCTCAACAGAGGTCCAACAATGCAGTCTCGAGGTTCCAGTAAATGAAAACCTCATGTTGAGACCATTCAATTGAAGGGCATTGTAGCTAATGAAATTACTGGGCAAATGAGACTTTATGATCTGATCACTCAGTCTAGTAATCTGATTACTAGACTGGTTGATGTCTCAGGATGACGTGCGCAGTGCAGTGTCACGCGAATTTTTATTGTTTTAAAGTTCCGGGTGACACTGCAACTGTTATGAGTGGCCGTGTCACTTAACATCAGGTGAATGACTAGCTCGTCACGTCATTCAATCACATTAAAAAAAAAAATTCAATTCAATTAAATAAATTGCCCTACTGGCCTGATAGCTCAGTTGGTAGTAGCTCTGCCTTCTGAACTGTAGGTTATGGGTTCGATTCCCACCCAGGACAAACATTTGTGTGATGAACATCGACGTTTGTTCTGTGTCTGGGTGTTATATTGTTCTAGGGCCGCCTGCCAAGCGTGGTGATTATGGCAACCCCCTATGATAAGCGTCCAAAGTGGCGTTTTATGGGGTACGCCTGTGTTCAGCAGTAGACGTCTTCCAGCAGACGATGTACATTTAATTATGTTCTTTTGATTATGGGGTACTGACTTCAAGCTCAGAAATACTTGGATGATCATCATCATTCATCATCAAAAAAGTATTAAAAAGAAAACCTTTCTTATTAGAACCTGTGCTTGGCATTTAGATTTTTAATGCTCGTCAAACGATTTTTTTTTCCTAAAAATGCTAACATAATCTATAGAAAATTACGAGTATAACCATGTTTTTACTTTTTTTCTAACATTAAAATTGGATGAGAAAATAAACATAAAAAGAGCGAATTTTTGATATAGTTTTATATATATTCATTCCAGCAGCTTCTCCAGTTTCCATGTACCATCATCATCATCATCAGCTTGACTGAAGACCACTGAAGACCATAAGACTCCCCATAGAGCGCCACTTTGAGGGTTATACTTTCCTCTTCTCTTGCATCCAACGGCTTCCCAAGGTTTTGGAAAGGTCGTCGGTCCACCTATTAGGGCCTACGTGGTGTCTTTCGCTTTAGTTGGGTATCACTTGGATGTGTTATGAACTGGTATTGTACTACGATAAACAATTTTACTAGGTGGCAGGACTTTTCTGCAAAGTTCGTCTAGGTAGGTACCACCGCTTTGCCAGTTATTCTGCCGCCAAGCAGTAGTGTGCAAGCGCTACTGTGTTCCCGTTTGAGGGCATTGTAGCTAGTGACATTACTGGGCTAATGAGACTTTATGATCTGATCACACAGACTAGTAATCTTATTACTAGGGTGTGTGAAGTCTCGGGATGACGTGCGCAGTGCAGTGGCACGCATATGTTAATTTAGTTCTGAGCATAGAGCTAGAATTTCGTTAGTCTCAGAAGAGTCACGGAGCGTGGGAGCGAGTAGGTAATACAAATCAAGTCCACACTGCCCGAGAGGAAAAGAGATAAGGGGATAATGGCGGATGTGTCATTGTATTAGCCAAAGACTAGCACATTACCACAATCTGTTTCACGACGAAGATCATTTTGTGATCACGTACCTCCCGTTATCAAAGTGCAAAATACTATTTTTGCGGCTTTTACACCTTATTCCGTAAGTGAAATGTGAATGTGATGTTACAAAACATACTAATCCAAACAAATACACGTATCACAGCAAGTTTATCACAAACTTTATTGCATTGTAATAGTAATGGTTGGGCGGAATGCAAATGCGACAAAGAAGTTGAAGAGAAGAAGACCGTGTTCACACCAAATTAGAAATAGTAGACCAAAGGCTAATGCACTCACCGTTAAGCCAGCTGACTCGTCTTCCAAGCACAGCAGCGTCCAGTGGTTAGGCAGGTGGTGAGGATGGCGTCAACGCACACAGTCAGTCCCACGCGTGGGAATATAGCACTTTCCCAGTCCAATAGGGGTAGCACACACGAGTATATAGGTGGTCTTCTCTTCTTGAAGATCGGTAAGCACTCTGGTGGCAGCGTACCGAGCCAGAGGTAGATAAGCGGGAGAAAAAGCGACTTTTTTCAATGTGAAATATATGCGGCGGCGGTTAGCGTTCGAATCACACTGACGACTCATCGGCGATGGTCGGCATCCTTCGGGCGAAGTCGGCGCGTAGCTAGCGCCGCATGCGGCTGCGTTGGTCAACTCATCGACCGACTTAGAGGTTCCTGCATGAGCGCTAGATGGCAATACTATACACATTTGATGTGAACAATAACGGCCTGAACAAGTAAAACTTGTTTATTTTGTATCTCCTTCCGATATATCACAATATTTCAGTGTTTCATTTTTTGTATTATTCAGCAATTTTACTCCAATGTTTGAATGATCTCAGTAAATAAAATGCCTGCTATTTTATTTAATAAGCTATGGAGGCCTATAGGTAGGTTCAATATTTAGTAAACACTACAGTTAACTTGTCGCAGATATTCAAGATCATAATCATAAGTAACAGCAGTTTTTCACACACATTTCTTACGTTTCTTGTCCCATTTTCGAACTGTTATTGTTGCTCTGCCGAGAGATATTGCGATCTGTTATGGGCATCCGTGACGCTTAACATCAGGCGAACGACTAGCTCATCATGTCATTCATTTGCATTAAAAAAAACTCACAGCACAGTTAGTAGTAACTCTGCCTTCTGAACTTTAGGTTGTGGGTTCGATTCCCACCCAGGACAAAAATTTGTGTGATGAACATCAATGTCAGTTCTGTGTTATGTATTCTAAGTAGGTATGTATTTACAAAAAAAAATTACCTATACATATTTTTACATATAAGTATTCTATCAGCCATCTGGATGCCATAGTTAAAGCTTTGCTTAGTTCGGGGCTAGATGGCGCTGTGTGAAATGTCTACAAATATTTATTAAAACATAAAAGCAGGTAAATTATGGACAAAGGTAGTATAAATTAAATATTCTGTGACAAAGGCAACGACATCATCCATGATGGGCTTTATTCAACCTATCAAAATATCAAAACGCATCAAAAAAACCCTCAACTTTGAACTCAGCTCTCTCCACACAAGTGCAAAAGCAAAACGCAATAATTTCCATATCAAAGCTAATGCTCGGTAATTGACATGGAAAGTGATCGACATGGGAATCGAACCCGCTACGCCATTGTGAGTCAATTAGCTACGTGGCGGCCGCTGACCGCTTTCGACGGTTATGGTGAAATTTCTGTGAGTAATATGAAGGCATTTTGTTGTCATAATGTTGAAGGCCTCGATGGATGCGTGAACATTCGAATAGTTCTTCTTGTACAGGAGTTTGGTTCGCTACTTACGCCGCTCGACAGAAATATGTATAAAACAACTGAGTTCCATATTTTTTTTATGTAAATGAATCACGTGACGAGCTAGTCGTTCGTCTGATGTTAAACGACACGGCTGCGCATAACAGATTGCAGTATCACTCATGACTTTAAATTAATATAGTTTCACGTGACACTGCACTGCGCACGTCATCCGGAGACTTCACACAGTATAGTAATCAGATTACTAGACTGAGTGATCAGGTCATAAAGTCTCATTTGCCCAGTATTGTCACTAGCTACAATGCCCTTCAAACCGGAACACAGTAGTGCTTGCACACTACTGCTTGGCGGCAGAATAACTGGCAAAGCGGTGGTACCTACCTAGACGAACTTTGCAGACAAGTCCTACCACCTAGTAAAACCGACTAAATAACACCGGCAACCAGCGGTGTAGTCCCAGCGGTGTGAGTATAGGACCACCCCATCTCTTCCCGTGGGTGCCGTAAGAGCCGGCTAAGGGAATATCCAGGGAATGGGCAGCAGCATTCTCCTCGGTACATTATAATCTTCTGCGATCACCAAGCCGCCTGCCAAGCGTGGCGACTGTGGCAACCCCCGCATTATAAGCGTCCAAAGTGGCGTATTATGGGGGAGGCCTGTGTGCCTGTGCAGAGCAAGCAGTGGGCGTCTTCCAGCCGTTGATATGTGAACACCTTGGCAAAGTGCAAGTCGGCCTACCAAGGGTTCCGTACGCATTACGCAATGTATCTACTTACTTACTTTTCACGAGTAACTCACACTTGGCTGTTATACTACAGAGTATAATATGTATATCTTGTTCCTGAATCTTAGATATTTTATGTAAACAAAGGGGATAATAGTGCAAAAAATATCTTTTATAAGGTAGGTTACTATATTTGACCAAAAAAATATTAAATATTATTTGTCTAGTCATAATCTGCTTAATTATAAAATAAAAATCGTTTTATACTATCTATTTGAACATTATATCTGATATATAAAATTTTATGATAAAGAAATCGATTTTCGGTAGAAAATATTTTAATAGACTGGTAAGACTGTAGAGGATCTAAACATTTTTTCGTTTTCGTTCTGGGATTTATATGATGGTATCATACCATTATATGCCATGTTTTCTTCAAAGACACATGGTGCTACTTTCGTGCACTTTTTGAGATGTGATGAAAAGTATGTAAAATATAAAAAAAAACAGGTCAAACTAAATATCTATTGATCAAAGATGAATAAATATCTCGATTTAAAATTATGGAATGATTGTCTGAATAATTTATAAGGTTTCTGGTTGGTTAAAAAACTTAAGTAATGTATGTTAATGTTTTATTTACGTCTTCCTAAAATTTAACCTTTAGAACTTTGGAATTGCAAAATCCTACTTCATATCCTACTAATATTGTGTATGTATACAAAGTTTTGCTTGTTAATCAGTAAGATTGATACTCTTTAACTCCATTTAATAAAAATATTTTTCACAAGTAAAAAATGTTTTGAGCAACTGGCATGTCACTTTGACAGTGACTTTTCGTGACATTACTTTGTTTACATAAAATATCTAAGATTCAGGAATAGAATATATATAGGTAGTCACTGTAATAATTATATCAAGAAGCATAAAAATGTATTACAGTTTTTTGGATATCATAAGAAATCAAAAACCGTTAACACTTTTCTTGTATGGGGACTTGGGACCCTTGACTTTTATTTTTGTGTAAGGTTGGACAGACAGACAGATACGGAGGCTTAGTATAAGGGTCTCGTTTGTAGCCTTTGGGTAGGTACGGAACCCTACAAAATTATTAAACGGCTTTTTTCTTCATTATCCTCCTGCTGTTATTTTAACTAAGCTTTCATGGACCTCAAGTGATTTTTTTTTAATTTAATTTCTCGGTTTTAATTACGGAAAGTACATAGTATCTAATAGTGCTCTTTGTTAGGTTAGTATATTTTACGTAGATAAGTTCTAAATATAAGTCAAAGTAAAAGTTTTTTTTTGGAAAAAAAAACACGATTTCGTGTTTTTAATTTTTAGCCTTTTTTTAGAGAAAGCCAATTAACAAAAGGAGAAACAACAAAAACTAATCAGGGAAATCTTAGTCACGATTATAAAGACGAATAAACGATTTATCATTCAGGTACTTGTTTTAATTTACCGTTTTCATTCTTGAATCGAGGACACTGTGTGACATTCAAGATGGCTGAATCAGCGCGGAAGCAAAACTCCAACTACAAATTTCGCAATAAAAAAAACAACAAATTGTTTAAAAAAAATTGAAAATCATCGAGTTTTACCTAGTCTTGCTCTGTTTTTTGTTAATCGAACGCTATTTATCAGTTATTCAGCCAGACACTTTTCAAAATATGTTTTTTTTTCTAGAACACAATTTTGATTGTCTGAAAGATGCCGACAATAAAATTAAGTGTGTCACAGTTGACGAGGTTTTGTAAACTAAAAACTAAAAGCTTTCAAATAATTTATGAAACAAATAGGGTTTAAGTTAGTTCTTAAAAAAATCTGAATAGATGATTTAGCCCGGAACAAATAACGAATTTGACTCAAAATTTTCAAATTCGAGGCAAATGTTCCTACGATAGGTAGATCATACCTACTTGTATTAGGCGATGTTTTACTATAGAACAACTTTAAAAAACTCAAAATTATGTGTACTGTGCCACATGTAATAAACCCGGAATTTCGGACATTACACCCGAGGTCCATCTAGCAACAATTTAAACTTTTGTTTTCCTTTCTATAACCGACCGTTTTTATAAATCTGTGAACCGTAGCGGTCGAGCGCTGCCGAGCGCTGCCGATACTACCCGAATGGAATGAAAGTTGGTAGAATATGTTGCCATGCTATGGATATTTGTACGCTTTCCGTAACAATAACCCAACCAAATAACCCTACGCGTGCTGTGCGCGCAGTTTTAACTTATGAATCCATTGTTATGCAGTACGCCGTCATAGTACGTAATAAGACTTTTAATAATTGTATAAAATAAATATTCATAGCCATAAATCTCCTTGTTTTTCGTAAAAGGTGCATTTTTAAAATTTCGGTATTTTCATAAAATTTATTGAATGGGTATCGATATCAAAGCATTAAGGTAAAATGATTAAATTTTATGATTTAGGGTGGGTTTTTTGATCCGTAGTCAAGGTATCCAATGGTTAAAAATGTTAATAAATTCTAACCAATGGTCAAAATTTGTTAGGATTTTTAACCATTAGTTACCTTAACTCCGGCACAAAATAGATATATAGCTCCGGATCAAAAAGCTCGCTCTAAATCGCTGTAAAGGCTTCACTGACGGGTACGAGAACGTTTCGAGTCAAGACCTTTTGTTTGTAATCAGAAAATTTGTATAATCGTTTAATTACCATGCATACAAATAAATTTTTTAATTAAATTAAATTATTAGCCCATAGCTCATTGCGCGACGTTGAGCTTACTAATGAGGTCAACAGTAAGACACCATATCTCAGTTCCATAAGTCATCAGCCTTGCAACACACATTGATTGAAAACCTTCGTTTCCAGGCAGCTATGCTCAGTGTTTCCCTGCGAGATAAGCTCCGGAATGAGGAGATCCGCATGAAAACTAAAGTTACCGATATAGCTTGCTAATTCTAAAATAAGCAAGTTGAAATGGCAATGGGCAGGCCATATCGCTCGTAGAACCGACTACTGATGGGAAAGAAAGATTCTCGCGTGGCAACCACGAACCGGAAGCCGCTGCGTAGGCCGGCCCCCTACTTGGTGGACCGACGACCTGGTGTAAGCTACGGGGAGCTGATGCATGCAGGAGGCTAGCAGCCGCTCGAAGTGGCGCTCTCTGGGGAGGCCTATGTTCAGCAGTGAACGTCTTCAGGCTGGTGATGATGATGATGATGAATTTATTAGTAAATAATAGTAAAAAATCTAGAATTATTATCGAACTCCATTAATCAGAAAGGTACTCGTTAAAATAATCGTGCATGTGACTTTTATTACCCATTATAAGGTAATAATAACAATATGCACGGTATTTTAAATAAGATTTTTATAAGTACAATAGGTAACCTATATAAAATCCACATTACCTTCATATATTAAAATCACTAAAAATTTAAGTAACACATTTTACCCAATCCGTATCTTTTTGTAACCGTAACACACGGATTTCTACACTGGCAGCACAGCGTTATTTTTTTTCTCAGCGGCCAGTGCGACGATTTCGTTCATAGGGAGGGCTCGTGTCGCTCCTCGATATTGTTACGTGAGTACTTTTACGCGTATCCTTTAGAACCGGTTCGAAAGTGCCCGAGGCGTGGCGTAGGCGGTTCAGTGCCGCGTTCAACCATAAAAATACTCTTGTTACACTCATAAACTTACTTTTTCGTGCTTAAATACTTGGAAAGTAGTAAAAGTGTGTGACTCATAACTGGATCTGCGAGTTCTGCGACAGCTATCTTCGAATCAAGGTAATGATACGTACCTATTTGATAACAAAAACTCTTTTGTTATCGGTTGAAGTTATTTTTTTGTTAGTGCGGGGGCGACAGATGTTGAATAAAAACCAGCGGTTTTCTACCTGCATTATTTTTAAATCTATTAACGGACGCACCCATTTTTTGTCTATTAGAATTTTATCGATACCTACGTAGGTACCTATGAAATTGGAATTGGATGAAACCTGTTTTGAATTCTAATTTTGGAATCAAGATAAGTAGGCATTCTTTTGTCTTATTTAAATTAAATGTAGGGTATGCGTGAGTAGACTGCTTAGCAGCATGATTGCTTTCCAAGCAGTATCTACTGTCATTGAACTTTTATATTTTGTTACAGTAATAAAGATACAAAAGACAATGTTTAACAAAATTGTCATTAAAGTTCGAACACAACAAATTTAACTAGGTAGGCTGCAGAATTTGTGTACAAACTAGTTGCTGGAACAAAATACAGATCACAGATGGCGCATTGGCGCAAGTTTGTGCAATGTAACTTAAGTTGTACCTGTAAATAATACAAGTACTTGTCTACTTAAATCGATGACTGTACAAAAAAATACCATACTATACCTAAGTACCCAATCAATTAATGCAGTCATGTCACTCATAATTATCAATAAAGATACTATTTATATATGGGTGTGTCTTTATCTGTCTTTTCTCTGTAATTTTGTTCATAAGTAATATTAATTTAGACTAAATAAAAAAGATAAAGTAAGAGTACGATTATGTAGATACTTAGATAATGCTTAGATAGGCGAATTTTAATATTGTATTGGATTTTGTGGCTGAAATCGTAATGGCCAGCCATCGAGCAGCTAACCTCCGGGTAGTTCCTCGATGTGGCCAGCTCTTTTTATACAGGCCATATTAGGTAAATGAACCTATCTAAAGATATGGAATAACTTTTAGTCGGCAAGTTCATGTCTATTCATAAAGTTACTTTGAGTTTGAACGGAGATTCTGTAAAGGTATCTTGTAATAAGTGCTCTAAAGAACACTTTACAAACTTGAAACTACCAAACTAGGCACTTATTAAATGATCATTGACTTGCCTCAGAAACGTTCAAACAAGTTAGGCAACTTATCGTGAGACTTGATTGGTTCTGCTTTTCTCTTGCGAACTATTATTGAGGAACGTTTAACTTTGAATAGGTAGCTCATTATGTTTAGACATTTATTGCATAGTTCATTTAAGTGATCCGTTTCTGATATCGATACTTGTTTTAGATGTTCGGTCCCATCACTAATTGATGGCTGTTTATGAATGTTTTCTACATTTTTCTATTGATTTTTTTCTATCTATACAGGCTATTGCATATTTCTTCATTCGTGGGCTGTGTTCGTGGGATATTTCACAAGTTTCAATTATGTTTTTTTTTTACTTACCTACTTTGGTTTAATAAATACGCTAACCGCGTGTACTGAGCTGCCAAAAAACAAAAACGTTTATAAAAACACTTGACATTAAAAAAGTGCGATGTCCCGAGATTAACGCTAAAAGATAATAATTTCTAAAACAGTAAAGTACTTAAATGGTTAAATTTTATTTTGGTGCATTTCTCAACTGAAACGAAGTTCTAACAGACCGCATCGCGGGGTGTGATGTAAGGCCACATTACCACATTATACGATGTTACGGTCCATGCCATCGGTTTATGTGCTCTTTTGGTAGTCTACACGTTTTATTGGGAAATGTACCGTTTATGATGGCAACATTTTGGTTGCCTGCACTTTAAATATGCAATTTTTTATAATTTGTTGGGTTTTGATATGGTCGTTCCTTGCAGTTACCGTCTTTGATAAGGGAACAGGGGGTCTAGCAAAGATCCCTTTCCATTAGCGTTAATGCCAAACGATAACTTAAAATGTATGGGAATGACATTACCTGCGGAAAAGCGGCATCCGCAGGTAAATGTCATTATTATTATTGTATAAAATAGTCAGAAAGACAGAATTCACCCTATTTGTATAGTTCTAAGGTATTTCTGATAGTAGTATTAGTACCTATTGCCCTATGACGTCATCTAAGGTATATATCATGCAATGCAACCTCATTGGTATGCAACCCTTGATCCCGCTGATAAATGGTGTGTTGCCAAGTAGTGACTCATAAAATTACCATAAGTATTCAAATAAAAGAATACCCATCGGGGTAATTTATTTATTCATATTTTTTATATTAGTAGGTATTTATTAGATAATGAGAAAACTAAATGTCGCATACCACACTGGCCAAGTGCGGGTTGAAACATGTTTTCAACTTTTTGTAATTATTGACCAATGACCATGCAGGTTTCCTCACTATGTTTTTTTATCATTGAATCTTAAGTTTTTTACAGAATGGGCTTTGTCATAGGTGAGTGCAATGACAACCACGTAAGCCGCTGAACTTAATATTATACCTATTTGGATTTGGAAAGTGCTGTTTTTCTTTTATGGCTTAGCGTAGCGTAGGGATAAAAGAAGAGAAGTTTTGAAAAATTCAGTCCCTATGGGCGTCAAATCATTCAAGATTCTAATATGAAGAAATACCTATGCGCGAAAAACTTTGAGGTGCCTCTAACCATTTGGCGCATCTCGGAATTTTAATAAAAAGTAATTATTTATGGTTTAGTAAAGTTTATAACCATTATCTTATTACGCTTTACTTGAACATGTTGTTTAAACCACACATCTTGTGCACTTGCTGTTTACATATTGTCTACAAAGAAAGTTATTTAAACACGACTGAGTCACTGCGAAACAATTTATTCGAGTATCCATCGAAATAAAGGATATTTCATACAATGATCACTCTTGTAATAAACGCTGGCCGTTGCGGGACCGGTTTATCTCGTTTATTTTTAAATCCTAGACCAAGAGCGAGATGGAGGTAGTGGCGTCTCATTCAAACTTGGTAGACGGGATGTGGACGGGCTACTTTCGGTCTGTGATTTAAATTCCCGCTACAAAACTTGATTGAATGCTTACACAGAATGTAATGTACTATTATTTAGTCTGTGGATTCAAGTACCTAATTATTGCCCATGCACCTTGTTTGGCTTGTATGGTTGGCAGTGTGAGAATACTAACTACCACCCCATCTGTTCCCGTGGGTGCCGTAAGAGCCGGCTAAAGGAATATCCAGGGAATCGGCAGCAGTATTCTCGGTACATTGAAATCTTCTGCGATCACCAAGCCGCCTGCCAAACGTGTTGATTATGGCAAACCCCATCAATAGTAGATAAATTCTGTATGCAAGCCAATAACAAATTTAAGTGGCGTTAATAATTAATTTGAATAACAATTGAGGGCATTAAGCAAATTGGGTGCGCAATAAAATAGAAGCAGTTAACTAAGTTATCTAAAACCTATTTATTTAAACTAGAAAACGAAATTGGTTCTGCATAAAATACATGTGTGGGTTTTGCAATTTTATTTTAACCTTTCTTAATGGCTTGTAAATGCTCGTTTGCATGTTAATTTTGATAAGAAATTATCTACCAGTGTTGCAAATTAGGTTAAATTGTACTTTTTAAATAGCAACACCACATACGATAGTCTTTGGTAATGACGTGCTCACCTCAGTGCAGTGTTCCGAAAGACTATAATTACTAAAATCGGGCGAAAGGAGTCTATACAACGCCAAAATGTTTAAAATGGCTTAGCATGAGGCAGTGTCCTGTCAACAACATTGCAACAATAACTTTGATATTAATATGTAGTAAAGTTCAGGACTAATGCTACGCAAATGTATAGTGAAAACACGAATTAATAATTTTTTTTGTATAGAAATAAATTACAAAGTTACCTCCAAACCGTATATAAATAAACAGCAACTATTCATGAATACTTTAAATAAGATCGTGTAACTTTGTGTAGTAGTTGAACTAAATATAATGGAGGGCTTATGTAATAGTGGATTTTTAAAATACCCATTATATTCAGTGTAATAATGGAAACATTCTAACCTAGACCGCCCCTGCAGCTCGACCCCCTGATTCATTCCTCTTTGGCTTCGTACTATATATCTATTCTGTGGCTTTGGCTTGGCCTAGCATAAGCCCTTAAGTTGTTATTTAAATTAGTAAATAAAAACAATCATTTCAATTTCAATTGTTTATTTGCATTCCTATAGTACCTACTCCATCCAGGAGTAGACATTCTGAGGTTAGGTACCTGGTCTATGTGATTGTTCTGGGGGCCACGTGACCCATTGCATGTGCAATCGTGTAGGTACCTAAGAAGTAGGGGAAACATAAATGCTGAGAAATATTAAATTTATTATCTAGGTATACGTACATACTTAATTCTAATTTCCACTGTAAGCTAACACTTAATTGAGAGGCCAGCTCTTTTTTTGCGACCTTAACAAAATAACAACATTACCAAAAAGGTCGTCGTGCAAAGCCATTTTTCCCTAAAAGAAACATCACCTTGATTACTGAAAACAGCGACATAAAAAACCTGCCCTTCATTGTATGAACTTGGCGTTTTCTTATCTTGCCGTCAGATGGCTCTGCTACTGTGTTATAAAAACGTGCCAGGAGAGAATATGGCAGTTTTATTTTGGGTTCCGTAGGTCTTGTCATAAAAGTATAATGAATAACTTGATATTTTCAACGGGTTTCCATTATAATCTACTTTGCATACGACTGCATAGTACGATTTAGGTACATTAATGAAAAAAAGGACCAGTGACAAAGAATTAAAGATTACCCCTGAGCAATATACCTACCTATACCTCTATGCTTTGATCTAATGTTACGAAGTCCGAATAATATATCAAACAAAATACAGAGCAAATAAGTGTTCTTTGTAGTAGGTAGTGTAGCTAGTTTAGTTTAGTTTTTATTATTGTAGTAGTTAGCTTGAGTAATAAAGACACATTGCCCGTAAAAAAAAGAGCAAATTAAAAAACAATGTCTAAAAGATTTGATAAAAATGAAATTTCAAACAATGTATTAGGTACAGACAGAGAAATGTACACTTTCGTGACCACAATAATATAGCCTGTAATTCAAGAAAATAAAGCCTACTAATATGAATACGAAAGTTGTGAGTATTTTATGTATGTTAGTACGTTTAAGACGTTGAAAAGGCAAAACTGTTGATGTTTGGTTAGGAGGCCCTGAAAAAAAAACAACACCCAGGTTTTATTTTCTATAAATTCAAAGAAAATTGTTCACGTGTGTGTGTGTCACGTGGGTAAAAATAAGGTTGTAATTTATATAACACTAGTTGCGCCCCGCGGTGTTACCCGCAGATAAAATGTACCCTATATGTTAATCCAGCGTATAAGCTATCTGGATTCCAAATTTCATCGAAATCGGTTCAGTAGTCACGGAGATATAAGGTAACAAACATTTACACATTTAGTAGGATTGCATTTTTCTTTAGCTAAAAATTAAATATGTATAAATAGTTTTATTGACTGACCTCTATTCTTTAATCCAAGGAATGCCCGACAAATGGAGGCCGCTATACTACTGTTACAAAATTAATTCAACACTTCAGCATTCGACTGGTTAAAGTATCTACCTGGGAGTTTTGGCGGGAACGCGGAAAAGTTCACGTCGGTGCATTGTATTATTTTACAAAACTTATGCTTTTTCCAGTGTTAATGTTTAAAATTGGTGGTGTTTTACGCATTCAGTGCTGAATTACGAGCATGAGTGTGGGCAAGTGATATAATGTAGTGAAACGTGGTTTTTCGTGTTGCTTCCAAAATTCCATAGAAGCCTCTAGTAAAGTTGCCACCACTTTACTAGGGCATGCCTTAGACTGGATTATGACTTAGACTAAACTATGACTACTCTGACTGTGACTATGACTTGACTTTAAGTGAAAATTTCCATAATACGATAAAAAATTACAAAACTTGACACTGGCTAAATACACTATGTGTGGAGTCAAAATATAAGAAAAAAAAAAGTATCTACCTCCACAGAATAGATATATTAGCACTAAATGCCGATATAGCTACATCACCTTCTACAAAAATAAAATAAAATAAAATAAAAATACGAAGGCCTTTTTTTATAAAAAAAAAAACTTCTTTAGCTTAAAAATATCAGTTTCACACGGTACCCTAGTAACGACATTAGTAAAAATACTAGACATAAAAAATACTCCGGAGCAACAGGTCGACAGTAACCAGGCTTGACACCAGAAAAAATACAAGGGCACAAGAAAAAACATGAGGAGGCTGGGACGAAGGATGTTTATACAAAATACATCGATGTTAGAATAAACTAGATCCCGCATAGTGACGCATGACGCTGTGAATAAATCGCTGGCATTAGCCCATTAAAAAAAAATCTCAAAAAATCAAAACGTTTTTAATATAATGATTACTATTAGTGACGCTGCGGTCGTTATTTTTTTTTTAGAATTGTATTTCCCAAACGGAAGGTGCATTTAAAACATTCGCAACGCAATACTATGCGAGCTGAATTGCACTTTATACCATTGTAGAAAAAGTCGCCATTAATTTAAATGTTTGTAGAGTAAATCTTAAGTGGGTACTATATTATTAAGTATTCTGTGGATACTTAGGTAATTTGTTTTGTAATCCCTCGTAATCATAATGCATTTCCTTGCTGCTTTTTTTGAAATCCAAAAGATTTTACTTCAAAATCTGCTGTCTCCAAGTTCTTCATACATTCAGGATGCCGGAGAAATACTTAGTGTATTCTGAATCGGAAACTTTTCTATGAATTGTGAATCAATCAACTCAAATCAAATAAACAAAAATAATGAATGATAAAATTGTATTGTTGTTGTTGTTGTTGTTAAGTTGTAATTGTGTTGTATTGTTGTTGTATTTTGTAATTGTCAATTCTAATTGACAGTTTAATTAAATATATTATTTAATTTCGGTGCAAAGTTGTTACAGTTACTAAAAGAAACGCCAAACTACTCTCTTTTAGAATAGTTTTAGTTGACTCAGTTCAGTACGCGGGCACAATGACCGGACAGCGAACATTTCTTCTGTTGATAACCTGTGTTTCCACTTAATATAAAAATATCATACATAATTGAACCCTGTACCTAATATTATATTTTATCCTGTTCTGTTCGAGACAAAGAAAAATATATTAGGTATTTGTTGTAAAGGCTAGGCTCTGAAAAAATGTCGTTATTAGTTTTAGACATGACAAAATAATAACGATGTTCGAATAATCTAGAGTTCTAGACGAATAGGTAGTAAAGAAAACCAAACTAAATAATTCTTTATTATTAGAAAAGCTCGCGTCTGAACTTTAACAGGAAAAAATATTCTAAATTACAGCCTGAAGATGCCTACTGCTGAACATAGGCCTCTCCCAAAGAGCGCTACTTTGCGGCTGCTTGCCTCCTGCATCCATCGGCTCCCCGCGGTTCTGACCCAGATCGTCGCGTCGGTCCACCGAGTGTGGGGCCGCGCGGCCTACGAGTAATCAAAACCTAAATAATACAATAAACTAAATCAAAATGTTCATCGAAATTTAAAAAAAAACTTATTATAATTGATACGTAATTATACTCATGTTAATGGTAATTGAATTAAGTAAGTCAAACACATACCTTTAAATTTGTGTGTAAGCTCAAATCCTATCAATTAACGTAATAAAGAGAATTACATATTTATTACAACACGCATTATTATAACAAAAAATACTCATTCCAAAGTTCCACGACCCGACCCAAAAACACCGAGCGTGAAATTATAATTACGAATAAATTACATAAACATAAAATACAATAGAGCAGAACGTCTACCGCGCAATACAATCACTTTCCATACATCATTTATTTACCAGCGATTGTGGGAAAATCCTATTGTCTGGCAGCACTTGACGCTTGGCGGGAAGTCATGTTTTGCGAGGGCTTTTCTTTTTTTTATTGTAAATCTACAAAGAGGTTTACAGTAGTTTGTTTGCGTTGCGTGTTTGTTTTTAATATAAAGGTGGTTTCATACATTTATGTACAAAGCAAAATGACTACGACGGCAGAATGACTAAATCCCAGAAAGGGGTTTTTTTTTCTCTCTCTTATATTTTGGCTCCACACATAGTGTATTTAGCCAGTGTCAAGTATTGTAATTTTTCATAATGATAGAATATTTCACGTAAAGTCAAGTCTTAGTCACAGTCTGCGGAGTCATAGTCCAGTCTAAGTCAGGTAGTCTCAGTCCAGTCTAAGACATGCCCTAGTAAAGTGGTGGCAACTTTACTAGAAGCTTCTATGGAATTTTGGAAGCAACACCAAAAACACGTTTCACCACATTATATCACTTGCCCACACTCATGCTCGTAATTCAGCACTTAATGCGTAAAACGCCACCGATTTTAATCATTAACACTGGAAAAAGCACGAGTTTTGAAAAATAATACAATGCAACGACGTGAACTTTTCCGCGTTCCCGCCAAAACTCCCAGAAAGGGGTTAAATATGCAGAACGACTAAGTATTCTACAATTATTATAGGTATTCTAAAAAGGTGTCACGTTGTTTCACCTGTTATTTATTATTTATTTATCTATTGATATCGTTTCAAATAATAAAAAATGTTCTAAATCGGTTAATTACTATGACAGATTTCTGAGGTAACAAATATTTCTCTCCTCACGAAGCTATGGTATTATTTACTTAGTGAACTTCTGTAGGAGTATACCTAAGATATTATAATCTCTGACTTATTTAATTAACAAGTTGGATAACTTTCGCTCTCTGGGCGCGAAGTCTTGTTGATCCAGGATTTACACTCAAACGAGCAAAAGCGAAAAGGTTTTGTTTAGAGAAAGGAGGCTGCTTTATACGCAGATCCACTATCTCGCTCGCGCATTGCGACATTTTTGAAGATATTAAATAACTGAATTTACTTACGCAAAATCTGGTTAAACTATGTAATGATCATGAATAACATTACAACTGTTCAACAAAAATATCATATTGATTTGTAGTATCTTGTTAACTCTTGTGGGCTATCATGGTCCCAGTCCTCCCCCCCTTTTGGGATAACATACCAATTCAAACTCACCCTGTATATAGGTACCTACCCCTATACCCCTACCCCTTTATAACTTGTGATTATGAAAAACTGGTTTTTCACAAGCAAAAGTTATAAAAACGCTTTTTGGTATTTAGTTTACCATGTTTTAAACTTAATATTGATTTGTAACTCCCTGACTCCCAAAGTAGCCGTCGGCAGGGAAGTTTAAAAAGTAATTAGTGACAGGACGCAGTCCAGCCGGTTTAGATCCAGGCTAGGGTTGCCAGGGCGAGACATTAATTAGTAATTGGCCCATGTTTGGATTAGTTGTTGAACTTTTGGCTTTAGGTGCCTACATGACTTGATTGTATGTAGGTTACGTAGTTTTTTTGACAATTATTAGGCTAGCGTTTAAATAAACAGAAAACCAAATAAACCCTAGAATAAATAAATAACGCCTAACGATCACATACATAGATCCGGTACCCTAACTAGGATTCCCGGCATCAGGGACCCAGGAACTACGAGGGCCATGCTCCCACAACACACACACACAGAACAACGTATTTGCGCCTTTTTTCCTGTGCACAAATACTTGTCCTGTTGCGGGAATCGAACCCGCCGCCTCCGGGTTATGAGCCATTATGAACCGACCTGCTCAATGTCTATTTAGCTGTCCATTTAGAACTGTTTCTATGTTATTTTCATTGAGCGGCAGTAAGTAATTAAGTACGGTTGTAGTACGTTAATTTAGAGAATACACAATTGACAATAATATGAATAGCTTAAATACCAAACAACAATAATAAAATGGGCAGTTGATGTTGAGTTGATGGGTTGTTGTTGTTGGGATAAAGCTTAAGTACCTACCTATTGGAGCTAGATTTTGTCTAGGTTGAATAACCACTATCGTAAAAAAGGTCTGGAACTTCTCTAACAATAGCACAATAGGTATTAAATTGTTTAATACATACTTACGCCACGCTCACGTGGTATTACTAAAGATAAATTATTATTTTACACGCTTTAACATCATTGTCTTGGCGATTATGACGGCTAGGCTTTGATAATTAATCGTGTTGTCGTAGGTCTAGTTTCACCAAGTTTCACGAGGTGGACCGACGACCTGGGGGTGTAGCAAATATGCCTTTCCATTAGTGTTAACGCCAAACGGTATCTCAAAATGTATGGGAATGACATTGCCTGCAGAAAACTTTTTCGCAGCTAATGTCATTCCCATACATTTTGGAGTTAGCGTGAGGCGTTAACGCTAATGGAAAGGCATCTTTGCCCCCTGGTCAGATCCGCGGGGAGCCGATGGATGCAGGAGGCAAGCAGCTGCTCAAAGTGGCGCCTAGGTTCAGCAGTGAACGTCTTCAGGCTGTTGATGATGATGATGAGGTCTAGTTTTCCTTGTAGGTACTAGGTTTAATTTTTTTTTTTGTTAACCTATACTGTCCCACTGCTGGGCAATTAATTAAATAATATTAATATTAGTTTCGAGATTTTCGAGTAAAAGTAATGATATTATAACGCCGCCATTTTTATAATATTTTGGAAACAAATTAATTTTAAAATTTTAAAAGTCGTCAGGTGAATGACTAAGGTTGTCATGTCAATTATTATCATAAAAAGTCATGTTAATATTTGTGTGCAGCGGCAGAGAACTCTATTGAATATTTATTTTGCTGTTTTTGATATATATAACTGTTGCTACACTAATTTTTTCTTTACAGGTAATTTTACATTCGCGCCAAATTCGATCCCCCTGCCAAAAAAGGTGAAACAAAATAAGGTAGACTTTATGAAGAAGGTAAAACTACCAAATGCACGGCTTCAAAATAATCATCATCATCATTATCATCCTCTTTGCGCTTTGCTTTTACGGCTTCAAAATATAAAACAAAATACAAACGCTTGCATTTTGTTCTATGTGATCCAAGTATGTGAAGTGAAGACGCAGACAACAGCTAGTTTTCATAAAAAAATGGTAGAAATAAAAAATAAGTGTATTACATTTTCTTAGTGGTAACCTTAAAAGGATTAGAGAGAGCTATGATAAATGGCGCTCCGCAAAACAAATTAACTTTGTTGCCATAACAAAATATTCATTTCTTTTTATCCTTTTTTATCTAACAGCTGTCATGGAAGATGTTATTATATTAATCATTCTTTTTAGCCTAAATATTAAAAGGACTAGGGTTTTTTTATATTTGATACCTAGGATTGCGTTTGTCTACATTTTTCATGATGATTGTAGTCCAGGCGCGGATACAGAAATTTCTTAAGGGGGGGGCGCACAAATCGTTATAGTAAGGGGAGTCCAAGAGGAATTTGGGGATATGGTGGTAAAACACACAAGCATACGATACAAGACCAATTTGTGATCTTTTCTTTAAATGATTAATTCAATGCACCTATATCTTCCTGGTAAATTGGCTAATTACCGCGCTTGGTGCTGGACTGGGGGGCGCGCGCCCGCCTGTATCCACGCCTGTTGTAGTCGGCGATCTACTTTAGGTTTGAAGACCTGTGGGGTGATCACGGAACATTGATTGCAATGTAGCAGGAGAAATTTTATTCCTAATTTGTAATTTTCCACAGTAACGATGTATCACGTAGGTACCTATACATAAGATCGCTGAAATACAATATGTAACTACTGAAGTGCTTTACTTTAGGCCTTTATTTGAATCGCGCTAAAAGGTGACGGAAAGGCCCCAGTTTATGTTCTTACTACAGTTTTCAAGTACGTATTGAAACTATAATCGAAGTCACGTACTAGTCTAGCCACAGCATAGAATATGTACTAGCCACGGTAAAACAAAATAGAACACATTAAACTTGACACTGGCTAAATAAAAAAATCGCGATAAGCCAGATAAAAAAAATAGCAACAGATATCCCAACTCCACAGATTAGAGAAAAAACAATTGATGCCAAATTCACAAACACACAGTACTCATCCCTCAAATTAAAGAAAAAAACAAATGACTATAACTCATCCTCAACTATCCTCACAAAGAAAGCTGTAACAAAGAATAGAACAAACTGTAACAAAGAGTGCACAAAACGTAACAAAGAGAGTGCTGCCCACTCTAATTGCGTTAAATAGTATAAACTAAACATGTACCTTCAGAACTTGGATACGTTACTTTGAAGAAAGCCTTCTAGTTTTGTATTTCGTACTAATTAACATAATTTAGCTAATTAGAAGGTAATGTGAAATGAGTAGGTATGGTACGAGGCGGTTTATACGCTTTGCTCACAACGAACTGAGACAACCAAAACTGTATAAAGGTCATGCCATTGAGATATTAAAATAACATAGTAAAAACCTGAATTAAAATATTATTAAATTGCTCATTATTGGCTGCCACCTAATCATATGCAAGAAAAAGATTTGGTCTCAAAGCGATCTAGCTGCTGTCTAGTCCACTAGTCATATTGTAGTCCTAGAGCTTCTAACCCCATAGGTCCAACCCACAGATAACCCCCAATAGATACCGCATTACGGGATTTTTGTTCGGATCCTAGCTCACCAAAACTGGCGGAAGACGCGGGTTGCGGGGACTGGAGCCAATGCGCTATTATTGGCTGTTTCGAATGACGCCCTAATAATGTACTCTAATAATTGGTTGAAACTAAGGCCGTGCTGCGAAGCGGCGATTTATATAGAACCATTTACGCCAATGCGTGGTGCGCGGTCGTCGTCTTTCATGCGGTATCTATTGGGGGTTATCTGTGGTCCAACCTTAGAGCATAGGCTAAAGCATAGAGAGAGCTTGATTAGGTGTCAAGCGTACCACTTTTTTGGACACTTTTTATATGATGTGGACACTTTGATGTGAATGAGTCTGACGGATTTGTATAGAAAAACAGTTGACTCGAGTCGAAAAAAATGGTACAGTGCTTATCGCAAGCGTAGCTAATTACTATATGTTCGTTTCTTTCCTTCGCTACAGACGTAGCGATACGTGTGAGCAGTACAAATATAATATCCTTTTGATGATCTCTAATACTTTAGTCTATACCTACTCTAAGGGTCCAACACCTCTATAATACCCAAGAAGGTTACCTCTTTGGCAAAAAAGATCATGATAAAAATAGTTTGACATTACAATGAGACGTTTTATTAAAAAAAAGAAATTGTTTTTTCTGCATGACCCAATAGATGGCGCCAGTTGTGCTTTTTGCTGAAATCTGTCACTGTCACTGTTTCAAGCATAGACCACAGGTTAGAGGAAATGTGCCACGATACTGACTGACAACTCTAAACTCTCGTTTTTTTTTAGTTTCGTTGCGGGATACCTCGGCTTTATTTTGGATCATAATATTAACGTTTATCTATCTCGCAGATCTACTGTACATTAATTTACTTAATAAGAATGCACCTCAGACTACTTAGGAGATACTACAGACCCCTACAGACAATGTACTCGTGGTCCACTCACCTGAATTTGACATTTCTTTGTAGGTAGTCTAAGCAATTTCTTATGTTTAAACTACTCTGTGGTTTGAAAGGATTAAACTATGTACTTATAGCGCCATCTAGAAAAGAAGCGGAACTAGTGTTTTGTTTTAAATAAAATGCCTCATTTTGGTCATTCTCACAATAGTCAATTGTTTTTTCTTTAATCTGTGGTCATTCTGCAGCCAATTTATGTATTTGTGTTTTTGTCTGCAACACACACGGATGTACATACTAATTACTACGTAAGCAACGCACGATGAAATGGGACACGGACGGTCCATAGTGACCTGATAAGCGTACCTATTACTACATATCAGAATTCAGAACTGTAGCAGATTAAGAAAGTTGTACCCAGCTAATATTAAATACATAAATAAGTATACTGTTGGTATTCTTTATTAAATAAATTAATCACACTTCCATAATAATTATGGATATTTAATATTTATAAAACCCTCTTTGTAATACGATATTTACTGATATAAAATTTTTGTAACATCTACTTGTAACATGTCCTTCTAGTCCTTTTGGCTCAATTAATTTGGGACAAATAAAGTCTTATTACGTACTACAGAACATCCGTCTGGTTTTAACATCCATAACAGCCTATTACGCCATGTTTTAGTCAAAGTTGTAAGCCTAATTATTTATGTAGATAGGTAATTACTTACTAGACGAAGTTATTGTCTTAGAATGAAATACTTAGAAGGGATTATTTGTTAACTAATGTATCTAAACGTGTGTTAAGTACGTAAGCGCTTAATTATAAATAGGTACGTGATAATGCGTAGGTACGTAAGTATTTATGGCGCAGAATACTTACCTTACCTAAACTACTTATTATTACCGTATTTTGGGCCTCACTTCTTTTATAAAACTTTTCAATTTTCCACCGTCTCCATTTAGTCTAAAATATTCGATTATCCATCATCGCCAACTGGTAACACCGACGCCGCCATCTTGCGCCATCTGTCAATGACGGCGGGAATTTCTCGAGAGTCCTTTTTTGAAATTCCTTCCGGTAGAATGACGTCAGCTGGTGTCGCGAAGTGAGCCCTTTTGGGTTCGATAATTTTACTATGTTCTTAGAAGTTTCATTTTTTTATTCTTTATAGACTCAAGCTAACTACAGATTAATTTGTAAAGGAAAAATTTGAATCACGAGCGGGACTTGAACCCGCATCCATCCGTCCCTAAAGCCGGGACATGCTTTACTTAAGCTACCGTGACAAGTGGTCTCGTGTCCGAATTTATCCTTCACCTTTTTACAACCAACTTACGGGGTTGGCAGCGCCATCTATTGAGAAATTCTTAAGAATTATCCCAACCAGCACGGTCAAGTTACATCAACACAAATGCTGTAAAGATAACGCCTCCCAAATCAATATTTATGATTTTTATAGCAGTATCGCCTCAAGCTAACTACTACAATAATAAATTCTTTATAGACTAAAGATTAAAATATGACCACTGTATCACCTGATGGAAAGTGATGACGCATTCAAGAAGTAGATACTTGCATTTGGGACCAATATGTCTACATATTGTCTACCTACATCTACTCTTTATTTTCTATTTTGATTGTCATTTTTAATATCTTGTAAGTTGTACCAATGATAGAGGTCAAAACTGCTCAATTTATTAGGGTTTTAAATGTGGAATTCATTCAAAGATGTCGTAAGTTAGGTGATGGGCCGAATAAGGTTCAATATCGCACGAGAAGATGTAGAAATGATAGGCGAGCGTGTGGTGATAGCGGGTGTTTAATAGCAACTGAAGAATTAAAAGACAGTGGACTGTATTATGGTTAGCGCGTATACCTAGCTATAGGTTTCTTACATTTTCCTTCTAAAATAGCTATACGTATCTATATCTATGTAATATTAGGCTTTAACACCTAAACTATTAATTTATTGACTTAAGTATTCATTAGCATATATCTATAATATTTTATGGGTAAGTAAGTAGGCTAACTTACAAAATACCTTATGATTCTTAACATTAGGTCTAAGCTTAGATAATCAGCCACTATTTTAGGAAAACAAAGGATGTTTGTCAACGAGTATGACAGATTACGGTATCTACCAGTAAAAATAAACTGGGGTCAAACCATCAAATAAAAGAAAAACACCGAAGACAAGACAGTATGGTGATAATGACTTTATTCTGGCTATTCAATTGGACGATTACCAAAAAAAAAGAAACTGGGAGGCGATTCTCAGAATGTTGAGTACGACAGGATATCTTATTCTTATAATACTGTAACTTTTAATCGTTTGACGCCATCTTTGTGATGTATGGCAAATGATATGACATCCTCGATTAACAATATCTAAAAAACAAACGGACTGTTAAAAAGCGAACTGAAATAGACTGATGTTTGTGTCTCTGATATATTGAATACTTAATTAAAAAACGATCAGAAATGAGAACTGTTGCGCAGTAACGCATAAGATTGTTGCCCGTTTAAAGAAATTGTCTGTCTTCAAACGTTAACCCCCACCAAAATGGTTATTTTACGCTCAATGTAAAAATAAATTGACTCCATTCAGTTTGATACCCCATTAATCTTGATTACACTTCCGGGAGAAATATATATTGAAACAGGGTAACGAAATTTTTAGTTATAGGTCTGGCAACATTTTCAAATAGCAACTACAATCCACATTATAAGTGTTGCAAACTATTACTACCTTTTTATCTGAGTCGCCAAAACACGCTATATGTAGTGTAATTCATATTTTGGTTTAATTTTAAGTCGGGAGTTCGTCCTTCACAACTGTCAAAAAAACTAATTACGTAATGCAGAGGCCAGAGCTTAGGCCAGAGCAACCAATTGGAGCACATTTATCTCTGACCTGGAGGCTCCGGCTCGGACCAGTGACTGGTTTTTAGGGTAAACAGAAAACATAGTTTTCCACTGCTTTTTTATTAAGACTGCATCGAGTAAAATCAGTCAAAACTGTAGTCATGGTTATAACGATACCACCAGTACTATTATGATAGTTGACACAAAAAAAATATGACAAAAAGCACAATGAATCAGTTAACCGTTTCATTTTACTATTCTAAAACAAGTATCATTATTTTGTTCCTCATCCCTCATGAAATTTTTAATACTAGCAACACAAATCTATTCATTCATTTCATTCGTTCATTTGAATAGCGAGCGCGCGGGGCATCTTGGCTTTCTTGTTTTTTTTTCATTACCCATGGGAGACTCGACTCATTCAGCCTTGTCATAAATAAATTAATTGCTTGGCTTGTTAGTTTCACAAGTAAATGTTTCAGGAAATTGGCGAGAGTGGTTGCTTCTTGAAAGTTTGATTAAATAATTTATCACGGAAGAAAGAAGGCCTTAACGATGTTATGCACAAAACAAAAGTTTTTGTTTGAAATGCGGATGTATTCTAATCCAATTTAATAAGTTTTAAGATTATAATTTGGTTTGTAAAGTTCTTACATTTTGTTGTTGAAACAAAAATAACACGGCCTACTTTTTAACTAACTTAAAATAGGAAGTTTATAAATTCAATTTTCTGTTTATGTAAAAGTATAGGTACAGTATCTATTTTGACGTAGGTATAATAAAAGAAATTAAAATAGCCCGTTGGTGGGTGGAAAAAAAATCCATCCACCAACGGGCTTTTTTAAATTTAACGTAGGTATTATATTTGGAATGGAACAATACATTATTTATTGGATATATTTGGATTGGTAGCGGGAATCTTATCCATGGTCTGTAACAAAGTTAAACGTTGTTTATTTTTACTTATAGGCATAGCATTTGACCACTGTCTCACCTGATGGTAAGTGACGGCGCGGTCTACGATGGAACATGCTTGCCTAGAAGATACCCGTTCACTCGTGACTTGAAGACACCCAGGTTATAGTTAGCTGGAAACAAGGACGATGATTATTGGAAACCTCTGATTATTAGGTAAAGGAAAAATTACAGGTTAGAGAAAAAACAACAAAAATTTATTTTTTAATGATTTAATTACGTGCTGAGTATTATCTGTCGTTTTATAAATATAAAAGTTTAGAATCGTACCCATTCATTACGTATGAATTATGATACAATTACATATCAATATTACCCATCCATTTTATTTTATCAAAATAAAAAAGTGAAACTCAAGGCTGGATAATAAAAAGAGCGCATAATTTACTCCGAGCAGATATTCAATTAATACGACGGCAATTAACATGGCTGGCGCTTATAATTAATTTAAAATTAATGATGCCAGTGACGCCTTTTGGCAAGGACAGCCTTCATAGACCTCCTGATATTTTGTGTATTATAGCCTTAATTAATGTAGGAAAGAAGAAAATTCTAGATTAAAAAAATTGGTGATAAAATTTGAAAATTGAACTGAAATACGAAAAATGACATGTTTAATTATTCGTATCGTTAGCGAGATCATTATCGCTTCATTAGCGTTATGTTTGCGTGTTTTAATTAATACAGGATTGTTAATGCACCTGGCAACACTGGTATGCTTGTATTGGTCAATCGTGACAGGGCATTTTTGGTCATGGTTGTTGGATTTGTCACTATTTACTATTTAGGTATTTAGGTTATCTTTTTGTGTATTGCTTAGATATTCAGTAACCTGAGCCAAACTGGTACTGGTATAATATCTATGTCCCCATGTATCTATGTACACTACAAATAAGTATTTATATACTTACTTTTCAGTTACACGATAGGTATGTCACTTTTAAATAAAAAAATTATTGATTAATAATATTTCTTACCTAACCGCGGGAATTTAAAATTGTAGACTACAACTACTACTCACAGAAACAAATGCATAATGCATTAGGAGGAAAAAACTTACGATCCAAGACACGACACGTCACGTATTACTTTGCAAGGTTATCAAGACACCAATTATTCTAAGTCAGGAGTGAATGGGCAATTGGGCATCTCATGGGCAAACCGCGGTGTAAGAACCAGACGACCGTAACTACCAAAAACTCAAAAATCGTTTTTTCCATAAATGGCTCTTAAATGTGGTCTTTATAATGTGCCAAAACGACGTAACTGTACTGTCAATATTATTAACTCATTCAATAATAACGTAATGCTGAAAAAATATTTTTCATTGAACTAGAAGAACGTAAGTTGAATACCGGTAAAAAAAAACTTTTAAATTAGTTGATATTAGGTAGGTAATGCAAAAAGAACGTATAAGCAATAAGTCGTTATTTGAATCTTAAACTATTGCTTGGTTGACGATTTTAAGCGAGCCATAATAACGTATTAAGCTTATACGTTATTCTGGCCCTGCAATATTCCGTGTGAACGTTAACTTTATGAACGAACCACACTAAAGTATGCCGTTAACGTCTTTTTAGGCACTTAAATTTCATAATTTAGAGTGGGTATTGGAAAACAAAAACGACGTATGTCAACTAATTCGTAAAAAAATATAAATAGTTTATATAATATTAGTGCAAAATACATTTTTTATGTTTAATGTTATTCTCTAATAGTATGAGTAAATTTCTGTATACTTTTTCATTCGTCAAATATGTATTATCCATTATATAACACTTTAAAGTTCAAAGAAGTGAAATATGCCCAGTTTATTAACTCTCCTGTAAAATTGAAAAAATGTAGATACGTTTATCTGGATCTTACACCGCGTTAACGTGCTCCACCTTAGACAACTTCGTCACTTACCATCAGTGAGTTGTTGTCAAACGTATGCCCATTTTAGCAAAAAAAAGAAAAAAGTAAGTGTAAGTATAGTACTATATACCTACAGCATACAACACATCGTTTTTTCGTAGCAAAAGTTCACAAAGTGCATTTACTGTCATGCTTTTTAATTTTCACAGTAATCCCCTTTCCAGTCACGTAGCTTATAGAGTTAGGGAAACTTATAATAGACTCAAGAATGCAACAGAAGTTTGCTCGGTAGTCTTGCTGGTGTTGCCAGTTTGAAGAGATAATATAGGACAGTCCGGGATCCGAAATCTGAAGCAATTATTTTTGTTTTCTTGGAGAGCAGTCACTATCCAAAGACAGGTCATAATATTTTTACAAAAAGAGTAATATTTCTCATGTCAAATTACAAAACAATAACATGTATATAACATGTATAAATAAATAAATAATAAATATGTGTGGACATTTCACACAGCGCCATCTAGCCCCAAACTAAGCATAGCTTGTACTATGGGAACCAGATAACTGATGTAATACTTAGATACTTTTTGTTTGTAAATACATACATAGAATACAATATAACACCCAGACACAGAACAAACATTGATGTTCATCACACAAATGTTTGTCCCGAGTGGGAATCGAACCCACAACCTACAGATCAGAAGGCAGGGTTACTACCAACTGAGCTATCAGGCCAGTCAGTAATAATAATAAAATTTAAATACCTACATACTTAACCTAACCTAACAGTTTGTAGCATCGAACTAGACGCCACCGTCGGTACCCCCTCGTCCAAAGGTGCCCATCAGGTGGTGCCGTGACCAGGATACGAACCTGGGTTACTACGGACAGGTTGACATTGCGTTGCAGGTAGTTGTGTAATAAAAAAAACTATATTTTCAGAAATTACAAAATATACCTATTTAGGCAGCTTTACCTATAGGTAATATTCATAAAAATAGTTCACCAAATACCTAATAAACATTGTTTAGAAATGTCCCAAAATTGCTATTCAAAACCTGGCAATTCCAGCTACAATATTCATAATGTAAGTAGCACAACTTTCTACAACGGATGCACTGGCAACTTCACCGTCAATATAGCACATTGCGTTATACGCAAGTATCTCTATCTAGTTTGTGCTGTGAAGGATTAATTAAAATAAGACCATTGTTAAAAAATTAAAATTTATAAAATCATCGGAACATAGCGAGATACACAAAAATACACCATCAATCTATGATTATGGCAGAATGAAAAGCTTTACTTTTCCCTAAATATAAAAAAAACAAAAGAATGAACTTAATAGCATAGAGTTTATATAGAAAGGTATGTCTATAGTCAATTGTTTTTTTCTCTAATCTGTGGGTATTTCTGTGGCATAGACTAAAAATAACTTTATGCAATGCCACCACTGACCTCTATAATACAAGTATGTATTATAGAGGTCAGTGAATGCCACATATAAATCTGAGTTTACTCTTGAAGACACATAATATGATCAAAGGCTGTAAATTCATATGATAGTAAATTAGATTCAGATTCAGATTCAGATATTTTATTGCTTCCATAGTGTACATAGGTGGAATAAGTATAAAATTATTTAAGTAGGCTCATTATGGACCCCGTCGGGCGTAGCAAATTTGGAGAGAGAAGGACGACGAGGATTAGTAACTAAGTACCTACAGTACCTAGTACTTACTAGTACTGTAGATAATATAATTTATTGTGTTCCTCAAAGCTCTTTTTTAATTTTGTCACAGATTAGAGAAAAAAACAATAACTTTGTTCTACAAAAAATTAACATAAAGTAAATTGTGTTCTAATAGTCTCATAAATAGCCATAAACAATACTTATTAGTTATAAATCCCATACATATATGTAAGTAAGTAATAATTAGATTATGTTATGATATATATGACTCTTGAATTTGTAACAAAGAAACAAAGGAAGGATCCTTCGCGCGCAAAATATCCGCCATATTGATTACGCGGGAACTAACGGTGCGTTCCGTTAACATCAGGTTATAGACCTTTATGCAATCTGGATTTAGTGATTGTGAACTTTATCACAGTGTGTTAATGGTCATTATTGTCTGATTGGTTTGTTTTAGAACGATTATTGACAGCACTTTGTTTGACGTGTAATTGAGTAGAACCAAACGTTTTGGTTGGGCCCATCGTTGATGTGAATAAAATGATGTGATAAACGCATACATAAAAAGGGTATAATAACTAAATTAGAAAAAAAATTGGTAACTTTTGAAGTTTTTGAGATTAAAAAAACACTTAATTTACTTAACATTAAAATACACAAACAAAAATTGCCATGTAAAATATATACATATAAAAGATACCACACTTTCTAACCCAAGAGAAGCAGGTCAAGGTACATAATTGAATAGCCTACTTGAATAAAACCTTAAAATTTACAGCAACATTGAAATGTGTAACCGTTTTGATGCAGTTAAAAAGTAATTAACAAATTCCCTTGGTGCATAGTGCGTCCGGGTTTACCCCAAAACAAAACACTTTGCGTGTTACCAGACAGTTTGCGATGCACCCCATGACTAAGTACTCTAAGGCCGGGTTTCCACTTGCAAGAAAACTTCTGCAAGAAGCGTCCGACCGTTCTATTAGACTGTAGCTTATAAATGTACCTAAACTAGTGTAAATTACAATTACAATAGTTTACACGTTCAAGCTACAGTCTGATAGACGGTCAGACACTTCTTGCAGGTGGAAATCCGGCCTTACAATGGTGTGAATTCGCGCCCCTTTTTCGCTGTAACCACACCACAATTCCACGAAATAACAAAAAAATATTTGAGGATTGGAGTAATGCGATGACGCTTCGTGCCATGGAAAGTGATTAAAAAGTTGAAAAATGTAAAATTGTTTTTTTTTTCATTCATTTTTCACACACAGATTAGAGAAAAAAACAATTGGCTATCTGTGTATTCACATTGAGGGAAAATTTTATTCTGTGAAAATGTGTAGAGTATTAAGTTTTTTCTCCATTCTGTGGATAGTATAAAGCCACAAAAGCACAGACTAATAAGTTTCTACTACATGGGTAAATCACACTAATATTATAAAGGTGAAAGTTTGTATGTGTGTATGTGTATTTGTGTGTATGTTTGTTACTCCTTCACGCTCAAATGGCTGGACGGATTTGGATGAAATTTGACATATAGATAGCTTATGTACTGGATTAACACATAGGCTACTTTTTATTCGCGGGTGAAACCGCGGGGCGCAGCTAGTAGTAAATATTATTGATGCATATTAGTGTCGAGTATCGATGTATCGTCTCTACGGTAATCGAATCGAAACTATCGATACGTACCTACATAACTTTAAGGGGGAACGTTACACTAGCGCGGTGAATTCAAATTTTCTTGCGTTCTTTTGCCAATAATAGCTTAATTACTCAACGTGATTACATGAAAACTAATTTTGCGGAAATAAATAGAATGTATCAACAAATTACGATTAAAAGTATCTCCTAGATATCATTGGTTTAGCGACAAATGGTAATAAACAATTTTCATCTTAGTTTTTCAGTCTATTGCCATTTGTCGCTAAACCAATGATAAGTAGATGATACTTTTAATTGCAATTTATGGATACGTTACATTTATTCCCGCAAAATTAGTTTTCATGTAATCACGTTGAGTAATTAAGCTATTATTGGCAAAAGAACGCAAGAAAATTTGAGTTTGCCGCGCTAGTGTAACGTTCCACCTTAATACGTTACATTTATTCCCGCAAAATTAGTTTTCATGTAATCACGTTGAGTAATTAAGCTATTATTGGCAAAAGAACGCAAGAAAATTTGAGTTTGCCGCGCTAGTGTAACGTTCCACCTTAATACCTCTCATCCGACACGACACTGTTGATGCTAATTGCTATCACTAACAATTGATTTTTATGACCCGATAGGTTTTATTGGTCCACTGACGCGTTCAATTAAATGAAACCCGAGGCAAATTCACGCCGCCCCGCCCGAGGCCCAAAAAATACACATTAACCAATTAAAACCCTTATCATCGTCCCCAATCAACGTCGTGCAGTATTACCGCGATTTATGGCCACCATTACTCTTCATACAGTGGCCAGCACGACCTAGTTCTAGTAAAGTTGAAAAAATGGTGACAGCTAAATTGATGTTTTGCTGCTTCGGTTGGTATACTGGATATTACTTCCGATGCCGTCATTTTATATTTTTTTATTTTTGGATGGGCTTAGTTTCGTTCACTCTTTTTAATATGACATGTGGCCACTGACCTCTATAATACAGCGTACTTGTATTATAGAGGTCAGTGCATGTGGCACTTTGCATATTGTTGTGTATAAACTCTTTTTACTTTTACAAACTTTTGTAGCTCTGTGGTTTTGACTTTATTAAGTTTTGCCTATTGGGGTACCCGATGACGTAGGTATTTGTGCAGTGGGCTCTCGCACCATTGGCTAATTACCGCGCTAGGTGCTGGACTGCCTGCGGCAAGGGCGGGGGGGGCGGGGGGGGGGGCCCTCCTGCGCCCCCCACCTGTAAATTATGCGATATGCTATACTATGCAGGCTGTCCCAGGATTAGTGACAAATGATAGAATAAATGATGCCAAATCAGGATGTGACGTCCACCATTTTGGGTTGGGATTCGGGTGGCTCAAAGGGTGCTCTACCAGGGCTTCCGCTTGACACTAACTCCTGGGGCATCTATAATAAAGCACCATGGTTCACGGGCGAAGAAGCAATATGCCGTCACCTCCACCATTATAATGTCATGCCTTGACGTAGAAAGCTGTTGTAATCGATTTCGCGGCATCTTGATCTCGGACAATTTTATATAACGAGACAAAAGCTATTGTGCTGAGGCGTTCGTTGGTTAAATTGTGTCGAATGGTGATTCGATGTTTGGCCGAGCGGTAGCATGTACGCTTCGCAATCTTACGGCATCAGGTTCAATCCTCGGCCCTGCACCAATGACTTATCTAGTAAGTTATATAGTCGCTGTCATCGCTCCGTGCCTCGGAGAGCACGTTAAGCCGTCGGTCCCGGTTGTCATAAGAACATCTATGGCAATCGTTACGGGTAGTCAGACGCCTGATAGAATCTGACGCCTGATCTAACCGTCCCTGTTACTGGTCCCTTATGGGTTGCGAGTTGCGAGGTCAGATGGCAGTCGCTCGTGTAATTCTGGTAGCCCGACGCTACAGATTAGATTGGGAGCCGACCCCAATAACAAATGGGAAAAGGTAAAGAGGAAAGAGAAGGGATGATGGTTATTCGATGTTTGAGTATTAGGACTTTGAATGACATGGCTACATATTTTTATGTAAACGAATGACGTGGCGGATTTTATTTAGACGTAATTCTAATTTTATTTAGGTACTTAAATGCACTTAACTACTAACCTACTACTTAGTACCTACTTAATACTTTTTACTTTAGATACTTAATGTTTCCGGTTCGTGGCGTCCACGAAAATTTTATAATTTTTTGTAATATTTAATTTTTGTTTTCCCGACTTTATTTTTTGAGCAATATTATTAATTTATGCAATAAAAAAATAGCAAGACACTAGCCTAGGGGTGAGGGAGAACCAAAAAGTCAATTAAAAAAAAAAAAACTAGTAAAAAAATTGCACAATAACATCAAATTGAACAACAGTTCGCCAATAGTCTGCGTGCCGATTCTATTTTTTACTTTTATATTCTGCAATTATCGCAATAGTAATTAAGTTTAACAGTTTTCGACGCCTGACCTTGGTTACCTAGGTATGCGTATCAGGGGGCTACCACCGTATCCTATGGCAGCCTTATTTAGTCTATGGTGAATCACTTTATATTTAACTTTTTGATTCTTTCTTATTAATGATAAATAAATATGTAGTATAGCCGCCAAAAAGGTAAATTTCAATTAAAATTATTATAAGGATTAAAATTAAAACTGTTTAGTTTGTAATTTTTATAACAGGGTGATGTGGTCGGTAGGTAAGTGCCAAAGTCCTTTATAAATCAAAATCGTAAATTGAATGGAGATGATGCCTACTTGCTACTGTCCATGCTCATTGATATATCTATCTTGACTGAGAGTTTATCTATCTATCTACTCGACGGGACGTAACTGCAATCAACACACAAAAATTTGACTCTACATAAAAAGGCCCGTTGATAGCTCGTGAACATAATTTCTCGTACAAACACGACTCACCTGCGCGGGCAGGGGGCGAGGTAACAGAACGAGACAAAGCCATACGAAATTACAAACAACAGAGCAGGATGAAACAAAAGACATCAAAGACATGATCTATCTATCTTGACTGGCCTGATAGCTCAGTTGGTAGTAGCTCTGCCTTCTGAACTATAGGCTGTGGGTTCGATTCCTACCCAGGACAAACACTTCTGTGATGAACATCGATGTTTGTTCTGTCCGGGTGTTATATTGTATTATATGTAGGTATGTATTTACAAACAAAACGGTTTTTAAGTATTCTATCAGTTATCTGGTACCCATAGTACAAGCTTTGCTTACTTTGAGGCTAGATGGCGCTGTGTGAAACGTCCGCACATTTTTATTGTTTCATTTTTTTTTATATTTATTTATCTCTGTCAATCGGTTGTCTGGAAGAGGTCGCTTTTTAGCGATAGGACCGTCCATTGTAACCTACTCATAAACAGTTTTCCTGTTGTTGCATTCTATTACCTTGGTGAGAGTTTATCTATCTATCTACTTGACGGGACGTAACTGCAATCAGCACACAAAAACTTGACTCTAGATAAACAGGCAAAGATTATAAAGCCCGTTGATAGCTCGTGAACATAATTTCTCGTACAAACACGACTCACCTGCGCGGGCAGGGGGCGAGGTAACCAAACGAGACAAAGCTATACGAAATTACAAAGAACAGAGCAGGCTGGAACAAAAGACATCAACGGGTTCCCATGACGGGTTTATTAGAAATTCATAGTATTTATTAGAAATTAGTGGTTGAAATACACCACTAGTTTATGAGGGGAAGTTGTATCATTGGTCAACTGGATTTATAGTCAATGTAAATAGGTAACGTTTAGTCGGTGGTAGCACCCTTTATATTTAGGTGAATGGTGCCCGCCCAAGGGTGACAGTCGACCGCCAAATCTTCTAATCACAGTTAACTTTAAACGTTATTTTTCATGGTGATAACCGGTAATTAACCAGTATAGCCAGCTACCAAAATGAATTGAACTTTGGCACATTTAATTTTTTATTTCGTTTAGCAATTTTTGGCGCCAAGTGTATTTTAGTACAGTAGCCAATACGTACTTTTTAATTTTGTTTTCAGATGTCAGTGGTGCCATCTAGCACAGCAGATTAGATTTTCATTTACAAAAGAAATTTGTTTTAGTTTAATAATTGATCTGACTGAATTCGGCATAGGGTCCGAAACACTGTAAACCTATTTATTACAAAAAATAATAGTCATTCATACGACTTGTCCAAAACATGGTATTTCGTTATCAGTACGATACGTTGATATTGATAACGTTATCATTGACCTAGAATATCAGAAATTCGTACATTTGGAATGTATCATCCATAATTTTTTGGAGATGTCAAATCTACCAGGTAGATAAATATAGTAGATAGTTTATAGATATAAAGATAAATAGAATAAAATTTATTGATTCACCAATGAAATGTACAAGTATAAAATAAAAGGGCAAAGTATCTTTATCTTTATATTAACTACTACAATAATAAAAGCTAATAGATACTAAAAGCCACTAGTGCAAAAAATATTTGCACTGTATGCTAAAAATTAAATAAATAAATATGTATGGAATTTTCACATTCTGCCATGTAGCCCTATTGTATAAAAGAAGAAAAATGTATAAAAGAAACCTTTTAAACTAGTGTTACTGTACAATCGACAAGTTTATCGCTGACGGCGATCTCTTCCAGGCAATTTTGGGATGGACAGTATATGGCTGCAAAAACCTTAAACTGGTTACATCGTGGTATCTGGTAGTAAGTAGCGCTCTCTGGGGGAGGCCTATGTTCAGCAGTGGATGTCTTCACGCTGTTTGTGATGATCTGGTAGTAGTAAGTATTAGTTATATCTCTAAATAATACTTGGACAATTTGAGACTTATTTTTTTGGAGTTGAATAAAACAAGACTATGAAAAAGAGGACAAGCCTTTAGGAAGGCTTACTACCACACCACCACACCATGTAGACCGGTGGCATCGCTGCAACTATAATCCATCTGCCCTTCTGAGTAGTTCGGAGTTTCAGAGTGAAAGGAGGACGGCGCACGCGCATTGCTCTGTAGCCGAGGAGACGAAGGCACGCTGTACTGTACTTCTGTACCCTATTATAGTACTTTGTGCCGTCTTAAAAAAAAAAACTGAAACATATTTTTTCTAAGGTTTTAGTACTAAAATTCTCATGAGTGTGATTCATTTTAAATAAATATATACCCGACAAATATGTTGTGTGTGTTTTTTGGTTGTTGTTTGTGTTGTTGTTGTTGTGTGTGTGTAGGTATATGCTGTATATTATTATGTTCTTAAATTCATTAAAATATTGTAGGATTATGAAGGAGCCACTATTGGCAGATCGAAAACTTAGATAATTTTTCTAAGTAGGTTAGTACTAGTGCCCGCGATGTATAAGTGCCTACTATAAAGTGCCTATGCACATACTAAATTCATCAAGATTGATTCCAAAACAAACAAAGTTATCCTACTATCCTGTCCTACTAATCCTACTATCCTACTAATATTATATATGCGAAAGTTTGTGTGTATGAATGTTTGTAACCATTATTCCGTAACTACTAAACCAATTTCAATGAAATTTGGAATGCAGATAGCTAATACGGTGGATTAACACATAGGATACTTTTTCTCCGCGGGTGAAACAACGGGGCATAACTAGTAACAAATGAAGTTAAGATGCTATTCAAGATGAACGTGACATTTATCAAAACAATCATTTAATAAATATTTATAAACACACTACCTAACTCTGAATATTAGTATCCAACACGTTTTCATATTCTACTTAATACGCAATTAATAAAATGTACGACTCTGTAAAATGACCTTTAAAAAAAAAACAAAACAACATATGAAACAAAGCCTCCGTCTCTTCGACTCAGCTCGACCCGTAGTCTTGCGGCATTGTCCTACAAAACAAAAACGTCCATATAGGTTGACGACCTCATGCCTTGGTCTTACCGGTGACGTTTATAAAGGACCGTAGAGACCAATAGTCACCAAAAAAGCATTAGAGGATTACCCACTGACTATTAAAAATTATAATCCTATCTTCTTGCAAAAAGATTTTTTTAAAGATACTCTTTCTTTACTTGGTTTATAGCGGTATTCGTTATCAACCCTCTAATGGTTAATTTTTGGAATTCGTGTTATCATTATCAGTGTTATCACGTCAAAACGGCTATACTGATTTTGATAAAATGAGTTTTTGTTTAGATAAATAGTAGATCTATACCAATAGTAATAAAGACGAAAGATTTGATTGTTTGTTTGCTTGCATTGAATAGGCTCCGAAACTACTGAACCGATTTGAAAAATTCTTTCACTGTTAGGAAGCTACACTATCCCCGGGTGACATGGGCTATATTATATTTCCAAAAAATTAGGGATTCTTACTAAAACTCCAATAATGTAACCCAAGGTGTAAAAAAGTTACCTAAAATATTCTTTACATCGCTTGCGCTGCGAAAACTGTTATACCCGTGCGAAGCCGGGGCGGACCGCTAGTAAGTAAATAAGTAATGTTTGTCCCTACGCCTTAGGTAGGTACCTACTACCTACCATAAATATTCTGTGCCTAACAGTAGTAGGTAATAGTCTACATCGCCGCATAATCATTTTGCAATCTATTTAGGTCAAACATTATTGCTTATTACTAACTTAATATACTTTAGTTTCAGCTCGTGGCTTCACTCGCCTGAATTTTGTATTTACAAGCGTGAGACTTCATTTAATAATTTGATGACATATCAATTTGTTTGTAAAATTGATGTGTCCAGTGTAAAAACACAGTTATGAGGCTAATACACTTCTCATCATCAACGACAGCCTGAAGACGTCCACTGCTGAACATAGGCCCCCACAGAGCGCCACTTTGAGCGGCTGCTTGCCTCCTGTATCCATCGGCTTCCAGTTGTTTTCACCAGATCGTCGGTCCACCGAGTGGGGGGCCTACGCTGCGTCTTCCGTTCCGGTTCGTGTTTGCCACTCGAGAACCTTTCTTCCTCAACGGTTGTCAGTTCTACGAGCGATGCGATAAACTATTCTATTCTAATAAACTAAAAATTTTGACTTTGGAGGTAGCCACAGAATACATAATAGTGCTACGCAGGGTAACAGGAGTCCAAATATTAAATTTTTGGCACCATCATTTAAGTATTTGAAATTGACAGTCGTTTTTACAGCGATGAAAATATCTGGAGGAAAATCAGTATTTTAGGACTCTAGGTCTTCCCGTGGGTGCCGTAAAGTTTGAAATTTATATGTACGCGCTGATCTCTGGAAGTACTGCACAGATAAAAAAAAAATCCTTTGACTGATAAAAAGCTGCACTATCCTTGATTGACATAGGCTATGTTATATTGTGATACAACCTCCCGTCCGCGGCTACGCTCGCTTAGAATCACTTCACTCGTGCGAAGCCAACATGAGTTAGCTAGACAGTAAATAAATTACTATAGGTGTATATTATCATGGAAAAAGGAGGAGAGGAATGCCAATACACCAAGGAAACAGCGTAGATCAAAAATATGCCTAAAACCATTATGAACCTAGATGGCGCTGCAAAATGAGCGGGCTATAGGTACGGCTAGCTACGGCGGTTTTTTGGCATATTTTTGATCTACGTTGTTTTTTGGTGTATTGGCATACCTCTCCTCCTTGTTCCATGATATTATACAGTTGTTTGACAAACAAACCAACGTAAATACTTGCGCGTAAGGTAAGAGATTTATCTTAAACATTACTTTCTCTTTAAGTAGGTTTATGAACTATCGATAAGAAAGTTCCATAGTATACAGCTTTATGATACGAGTTATTACCGTGAAGAAATTCATATTATACTAGAAGACTGTTGCACCACGCGGTTTCACCTGCGTTCTTAAACTGTTTTTTTTAATGTAAACGAATGACATGACGAGCTAGTCGTTTGCCTGGTGTTAAGCGTCACGGCCGCCCATTACAGATTGCAGTATCACTCATATCTCTAAATTAAAGTTTCGCGTGACACTGCGCACTGCGCACGTCATTCTGAGACATCACACAGTCTAGGATTTCTAGACTATGAGATCAGTTCTTAAGTCTCATTTGCCCAGTAATTTTACTAACTACAATGCCCTTCAAAGCGGAACACAGTAGTGCTTACACACTAATGCTTGGCGGCAGAATAACTGGCAAAGCGGTGGTACATACCTAGACGAACTTTGTAGAAAAATCCTTCCACCTAGTAAATGTTTGTAGATATTTCTTACAGTGCCATCTAGCTCCCAACCAAAGAAAGCTTTTACTATATGACAAAGTTCCCAAAGATGCATTTCCATTAGCGCTAACGCCAAACGATAACTCTAAATGTATGGGAATGACATTACCTGCGGAAAAGAGATTTCCGTTCCGATGGAAAGGGATCTTTGCTAGACCCCCAGATACAATAATATCCCATTTCTCCTACGTGGTAGGACTTTTCTGCAAAGTTCGTATAACTAGGTGTTTCCGCTATGTTATTCTGCCGCCAACCTTTAAGTAGATTATACCTACCTCTGGCAGCCAAGCAATAGTGTTCAAGCAGTACTGTGTTCTGTTAACATTACTGGGCAAATGAGACTTTATGATCTCACAGTCTATAGACTGTGCTGATTTGTCTCAGGGTGACGTGATCAGTGCAGTGTCACGCGAAAGTTTATACTCCTAGAGTGACACTGCAACTGTTATTGTTGTTCGTGACGCTTAACATCAGGCGAGCGACTAGTTCGTCACGCATAAAAAAACGAATCAACCGGTAGGCATGTAAAATATACAATATCTTCGTCCCTGCATCAATTTATAATTATAAATCCAATTGATTCGAGCCACGTAGAGTCGTCCATTCTCTATTTACTCGTGTGATATAATGCTAATGGAATGGAAATACAATATACAAATGAATTGTGTAAACGCGACAGATAAACATTTCGATTTATTTTATCTGTGTACTTAACAGAATCTGTGGCTTTATTGCTCTGTGGCGTGTTTTGATGCTTTTGTATCCTTTCACAAAACACCGTTGTCTGTGTGGCCGTGTAGTCTTGGCGGAGGAATAGGACCACCCCATCTCTTCCCGCGAGTGCCGTAAGAGCCAGAGCTAAGGGAATATGATAATATCCAGGGAATAGGCAGCAGCATTCTCCTTCTTCTCCGTCTGCAGTATTTAAATCAGGATAAGTAAAAAATCAAATAATTAAATAACGCCCCACGATCACATACATAGAGATCCTGGACCCTAACTAGGATTCCCAGTATCTAGGGACCCAGGAACTACGAGGACCATGCTCCCACAACACCCACACACAGAACAAGCACTTGCGCTTTTTTGTGTGCTCAAATGCCTCAAATACTTGTCCTGTCGCGGGAATTGAACCCACCACGTTCGCGTTATGAGCCGACCTGCTCAACCACCACACCAGAGAGGCTGTCTTTTTTGAGAAGATTAAACCATTGATTTTAAAACTCATAGATATGGTTTCAAGGTACATTAAACGAGGTCGACTGATATTTGCGCCAGACATTATGACTAACACTCGTTCGTAAAGTTACTCAAGGTGCCAACTTGCCATGTTACTGTTCGCTAGGGATGAGTCATGGTTCTAATCTGAAACCGATTTGTGGATAGAATCGGGTGCGGACTGCGAATTGACTGAAAGATCGAATGGCACCGATTGCGGCTATTACCGTGGAGCTCGTGGATATTGGATATCGATTATACATCACAGAATAAGTAATAGTATCATGAACTGTTATGTAACTGTAGAACTGTAAATGAGTGTAACTCCTTTATTTCAAGAGCGACTGCAGTTTTGTTTTCGCAAAATAATGTATCAATATATTGTGCATTTTCTTAGTGCTTGATTAGGAATAGGTAAAATAGAGTAATGCGTGTCTGCACACAAAAGGCTATTATAATACAACTTAGCTAGCTAAGCAACACTTTCCCCCGTGTTCTCGTGCGTGTGTTAAATTCTTGTCAACTTATTGGAACACCAAATACCGAACGCTCATCGGCTGTCTTCATAACCAATGAACGCACAGTATTTGGTGAGTTGACTTGATACGAGTTTGACAAACCTGCAAGAAACCGGGGGCTAGAGAGATAAGTGTGAAGTTAGGAGCTGTCACACTTTATTGCAGACTGGCATAAGACTTATAAATGTAATTAGTAATTACCTAAATGAGGGCATTCATTGCATAACATAGGCGTGGCAATGGGAAATCGAATCCAAGGCTGTTAGTGGTGATTTGTAGAGAAACTGTGCCACTATTGTTATTTTCACGCTCATCGTAAGGATTTGTTGGCGAATAATATGACAGCCGTGGTATATTGGTGTGGTCACATGAGACGGTTAACATGCATGAAGGACGGTTGTTTTATGAATTGACATATCTAACATCGTTGGCCAACGTAAGCCAAATCACATGGCCACCAAATCAACCAATAAACCCTCTTATGCTTCCTAGGAGAATCGTTTTCTGCCTTGATTTTATCGACGCGAAAAAATCGGAATGAGGCAGCTCGTTTCGATCTTTTCGGGTTGAGGTTTTTTCGATAAATCCTACTATTTTACCTCAACTCTATTTTCTTTAAAGACTTCTGCCCCATTATTTCTAGACCATTAGTTCTTGTCAATACTTGAGAACCTTTCAAAGTTTGTTCTAAAGTTAATATTGTGGAGTTCTGGCAATACGTACGCAGTGGTGCCAGGTACCGGCCGCTAGTTTTCATTTTAATTTCTTTTTGCGGTTAGCCCTAATGGTAGCACATTGAATTTTTAAACTGTCCGAACCGTTAGAAGTAATATGGGAAATAGCAAGGACATAATCCTCCTCTTTGCCTTTTCCCATTTGTTATTGTGGTCGGCTCCCAATCTAACCTGTAGCGGCGAGCTACCATTACACGAGCGACTCATTTTCCACTAACTCGCCTGGATGGTTCAGACGTGTGACCAAACATGAAGCAGAGCTTTAGAAATCGACATGACAATATCTAAAGATGCAAAGATAATATGTAAAGATGTCGATTACTTACTACAGCTCGCTACCCTTGGAAACACAGATGGCAACGAGTTCCCTTCCTTACCAAATAACCCTTTTTTAAAGGATAGTTTGAGATGTAGATATCTATTGTTCTCCGAATTCAAGGTATTCTCTGTGAAGGCGACCATAACACCCGTGTATTTGAATACCCACTGGTTTCGGTCTATCGATCGTAACGGATCGCCGGAATATCTTTCTGGAATTGTATAGAGTTGTTACAACACTTATGTTGTAGACTGAGAACCGACCTCAGTTGCAGAATAGTCATATATTGGGCTTTGTCGCTGTTCGACAACATCGCCCGGTAAGAATAAAAATCACAATATCTTCATCAACAACTTTATTTATTGTTGACAAATGTTTACAACATACAATTAAATATACATCTAAGTTAAAAATACTACTTACTTATATCTTTGTACGTTAAGCTTAAAAAAATTGAGTAGGTAGGTACCTACTTAGTAAAAAGGTATAAATAGAAATTTATCATGGTCTGGCTACATATCGACAAATATTCGTGGTGCGTTGCCGCACCAAAACATCGTCGTCGGTTATGCGTGATAGAGCTGACAACCGATGGGAAAGAAAGGTTCTCGAGTGGCGACCACGAACCGGAAGACGCAGCGTAGGCCCCCCACTCGGTGGATCGACGATCTGGTGAAAGCCGCGGGGAGCTGATGGATGCAGGAGGCGAGCAGCCGCTCAAAGTGACGCTCTCTGGAGGGAGGAATTATAATATTACAAGCAAATGAATATTTAAATGTCAAAACATTGTACGTCTATAAAACTTATCGAAACTAGATAACACCTGAAAAGAAGAAAACAACCAGACCAGAAGCTTTCAATTTTATTCCTGTTGTAACAACTCTGCAAAGTTCCCCACCCCCAAACGTTTGTTGTCACTCCGTTACCTAGCACCGGGGTAGTTTATAACTTACCCCTTGTGTAATCATTAGGTATGAAGAGGGCGCAAGGTGGAGTAACAGTTAGTTATGCCATAACCTTAGAGTATACACTAAAGCATAGAGAGAACTTGATTATATGTCAAGCGTACCACTTTTTTGGACATTGACGATTTTTTATATGAAGTGGACACTTTGATGTGAATGAGTCTGACCGATTTGTATAGAAAAAACAGTTAACTCGAGTCGAAAAAATGGTACGGTGCTCAGCGCTAGCGTAGTTAATTACTATACGTTTGTTTCTTTCCTTCTTTATTAGAATATAGAAGAATAAAAGCCAGCATTCTGGTCACCGGACAAGTTTGGCCAAGCCCCTGTATAAACCCCCATAGCGACCACCAAACGGCAAAGTCAACTTATTGGGTCGAAAAATTACTTGTTAACAAAAAATATCGCCCCTAGCGGGGATCGAACCTGGTATCCAACAGTTGGCAACATCAATTTACCCACGAGGGCTCAAAACTGCTCGAAATTTTGTGGATTTTCGTGAAAACATTCCTTTGATGTCCTTATCTAATAATTTTGTAGTTTCCTTTCAAATGTCGAGAGCAGATTGCCCTCTGGCTACTTGTTTACTGTCTATGGAAAGTTATTAGACCTTTTAGAGGGCAAGTAATTTTTAATGGAGTCTGGATAACCAGATATCATTATTTGTTGTTGAGCTCCAACTCCAGAGAAATATTTACTTGGTTGATGTACTTAAATCATCTAAGTAAGTACTTACATATATTTTTCATTAATGTTGGGTTGGGTTTTCGTTCAAAATACCGCAGAGCCTGAAAACGAAGGTGTTCAACCAGTGTGTGTTGCCAGTGATGACTTATGGAACTGAGACATGGTCTCTTACTGTTGGCCTCATTAGTAAGCTCAAAGTCGCGCAGCGAGCTATGGAGAGAGCTATGCTCGGTGTTTCCCTGCGACATAAGCTCCGGAACGAGGAGAGATCCGCAGGAGAACTAAAGTGACCGATATAGATGGGCACTACGCCACATCGCTCGTAGAACTGACTGACAAACGATGGGGAAGAAAGGGGAAAGACGCAGCGTAGACCGGCCCCCCACTCGGTGGACCGACGATCTGGTGAAAGCCGCGGGGAACCGATGGATGCAGGAGGCAAGCAGACGCTCAAAGTGGCGCTCTGTGGGGGAGGCCTATGTTCAGCAGTGGACGCGCAAATAAGAGAAAGTTTAATACACTTCCATGGACTTTCAAGTATTTGCATAAACATAGGAAGAGCAAGGACAGACAGACGAATGTCTAAACGGGCGCATTATCTATATTTAGCGGTCGGCTGTCTTGTACGTTTGTTTGCGGGTCTGCTACCGTTCACACGCACATGTGAAGGGGTAGGGTTCGCAGAAAAAAATTAATAACACACGAAAAACATGGAAAGTAATGAGTGGTCATATTTTCCCGCTAGGTGGTGCAGTCGCTGGGTTATACGTCGATGCGCTGGTTCTATTCTTTTTTATAATTTGGCTTTATTGAATTGACATTTTGTTTTTTAACTGACAACACCAGTGATGATGGAGCTAGCAAAGAGTAGATATATAACGCTACGCTAGGAGAAGGTAGCTCAGAGAAGCTTGTGATTTGGTTGCGAGCTTGCTTCATTTGATGGTCATCTAAGTAGTGGCCGCAGCTCCGATAAAAACCGGCTGTTGTAGACATACCCACATTTTCGTTTTATTTTAACTCAGTGAGGGTAGATATCGCATTGTATTGCCTCTCGCTGGTACCGCCCGTCAGTCTCAATCTTGTGCGCGATACGAACACTGCGAAATAGAAAAACTCCATCTCTTCTTGCTTTGAGGATAGTCTCCAACTGCCACTGTGAGTGAAGTGCTTGTTGTGCCACTTACCACTTGGACGGTACCGTCATCGCCAGGATCAGAGCTGGACTGCTGGTGAGTTGGTGTACACTCCTTACCTACTTCTCACTGAGATCAATTTTCTGTGTTGTTCTTTCGCCCCGGGGGCAACACCCACAAAAACGCAACCTCGAACGCGGGGGTGCGCAAACACCGGCCAAGTTTGGATTCCGTTCCATTATCTATAAAACGAGCAAAAAACTCACGTTTGTTGTATAGGAGCCCCCTTAAATATTTATTTTATTCTGTTTTTTAGTATTTGTTGTTATAGCGGCAACAGAAATACATCATCTGTGAAAATTTCAACTGTCTATCACGGTTCATGAGATACAGCTTGGTGACAGACAGATAGGCAGTCGGACAGCGGAGTCTATAGGGTCCGTTCTACCCTTTGGGTACGGAACCCTAAAAACGTTTTTTTTTATAAATCGTCCCACCATCGCATACAGGACAGATTACGCAACGTAGGCCTAGTATGTACTATGTTATGTAATTAAATTAAATTAATTTTATTTATGTAGGCCTAGAACGCACTAGGTGGACCGACGCGATGACCTGAACCGCGGGAAGCCGATGGACGCAGGAGGCGAGCAGCTGCTCAAAGTGGCACTCTGTGGGGGAGGACTATGTTCAGAGTTGATGATGATGAAAAAAAGTATGACTACTTTTTTGCTACCACTACCCGTTCAAGTATGGATCGATGCGCAGTCGCATCCGCCCAGTCTCATACAAAAATAGCTCACACATTCTGTCAAACTGCACGACATACAACAATGTGGAGTGACGCGACGAGCTGGACGACAGCATGATAGTAACCGCGCTTTTTTGCTTTACTTTAAAACATCTGAGAGATATTGGTTCAATAAAGGATGCTTATTATACTATACAACACAACACATATAGCTGTCTTCACTAAACTTTGACAGCTCCTAAGTTCGCACTTATCTGTCTAGGACGTACCTAAATGCGTTGAAGTAGGTACGCCATAGAGTGCGAACTTAAGTTCAAAGTTTGGTGCAGATGAGCAATCACATCAACAGCCGGAAGACGTCCACTGCTGAACACGGGCCTCCCCCATAAAACGCCACTTTAGACGCTTATCATAGAGGGGGTTTGTCATAATCACCACGCTTGGCAGGCGGCTTGGTGATCGCAGAAGATTATAATGTACTGAGGAGATTGCCCATTAGGAGCTTACCACTAATCGAAATTGATAAAACACAAAGTATATAAACGTATAACACAAAGTATATAAAACACGTATAACACAATGTATATAAACGTATAACACAAAGTATATAAAATAATTGCTCGTTCTATACGGGGTGAAAAATCAAATATTACTTTTTTTGAAAGAACTTTGATATCTTGACTTGAAAGTTTGGTCGAAAATACTGCAGGCATTTTTTTACTGGCGAATAAGTTTTTCCCAGTGAGCTAAGGTTGGGAATTTCCATTCCCTGGATATTCCCGCAGCCCGCTCTTACGGCACCTGCGGGACAAGATGGAAGGGTTCTATTGTTACGCCGAACCACAGAGGTAAAATACACACAGTTCTAAAAATCAAACCTTTCCTTTTGGTTTTACCGTAGTCGGGTAAACTTAAAGACGGATTTACATTACGAAACAAGTGTCATGCATGATAAAACTAGTTTCGTGAAACTAATTTTAGCACATGTGAATTTTCTTTCGTTTAAATTATAGTGTCGTGAAATTACCAGTATCACGTAGATAATGGCCCTGTCAAAATCAAAGCTGTATTTTATGATGCAAAACGTCGTTGTAGAAATGATAAAATATAAAAGAAAAAAAGGTTATCTCGGAAGAAAACACGTTGGTGGATTCGAGGATGGGTTGAAAAAAAGCATCTGGGTCAAAATCCAACAAAAAGCCACACGTCCACTCCGCGCAGGTGCTGTCGCGACACTAGTTTCGCGTCGCATTTTTTTTTCTCTTATATTTTGGTTCCACACATAGTGTATTTAGCCAGTGTCAAATATTGTAATTTTTCATAATGATAGAATATTTCACGTAAAGTCAAGTCTTAGTCACAGTCTGCGTAGTCATAGTCCAGTCTAAGTCAGGTAGTCTCAGTCCAGTCTAAGTCATGCCCTAGTAAAGTGGTGGCAACTTTACTAGAAGCTTCTATGGAATTTTGGAAGCAACACGAAAAACCACATTTCACCACATTATATCACTTGCCCACACTCATGCTCGTAATTCAGCACTTAATGCGGAAAACGCCACCGATTTTAAACATTAACACTGGAAAAAGCACGAGTTTTGAAAAATAATATAATGCAACGACGTGAACTTTTCCGCGTTCCCGCCAAAACTCCAGGCGTCGCATTTACATGATGACATTAGTTGGATGACATTAGCTTTACAAAAAATATGCGCATAGCATGAAACTACTCCAGTGTCACAAAAGTAATGCATGCATTGTAAAACTGAACGTTTACACGTGAAATTACTGATCTAATTAGTGTTATTAAACTAATTTCAAGCCACTAATTTCGTAATGTAAATCCGGCTTAAATGATTAAGGCTGACCCCACATTGGGCGGTAGCGATCCACGAGCGACTTCGCGCGATATCGCGGCGACACACGCCGCACGATGGTAAAATGTCGCGGTGATCATGTGGCGATATCGCTACCGTCCAAAGTGGGGGCAGCCTTAAAATCACCGCACAAGCTTAAAAGAATAAAAAGCTAAGAATAGGCACCGAAAGATAGTCATTTATAATTATTCGTCTTCAATTTGCTCTTAAATTAAGTTGTAAGTATTATAATAATACATAATTCAATATTCTATTTACTTATTCTGTTAACTTATTACCTAAGTTAAGTTGGTAAGGGCCACTTCTCTTTGTTAAGGTTTCGGGTTTAGCTTATAAAATTGGATTTTGGTCTCTAAAGTATTTTTGTTTCGGAGAAACGATTGTGGTGTGCCTTGGGTGAGAGGCGACAGCGGGAGCGTTTAAGAATTGTCCGCTGTTATACTGAGTGTCTGCCATGGCCTAGCATGCGCACCGCGAGAAAACTTGTCGTCGCGGTTAGAGTGAGACACACTTAGGCGCTACCATAGTCTTGGCACGGTCTCTCACGAGATAGTGTCGAGAAAATTTCGAGTTTATTCGAACGCATATTACTGTACCCAAATATCGAGTACTTATACTAAATATACTAATAAATATACTAAATATATAATATTCATACAAATATTAGTATATAACTTATACTAATATTTGTATGAATTTCGAAGTTACGTATAGCTACCGTTAGAGAGCGCTGTGCTGGATTTCATACAAATATTTTACGGTACTGGGTATCGAGTACGTACATTAGAATTAATACTTGGTAGTAAAATCTTAATGTAATTTAGTATGGTAGATGGTGCGATAGCGCAGGCTAGACAAATCCGAACAATTTGGTATGTAGTTGTAGATAGAAATCGAGAAAGGACAAAAATGAAAAAGTTTAAAATCGCTATTGTGGATGTTGGCTACAACCAAAGATTATAAAGCCCGTTGATAGCTCGTGAACATAATTTCTCATACAAACACGACTCACCTGCGCGGGCAGGGAACGAAAAAAACGAAATTACAAAGAACAGAGCAGGATGGAACAAAAGACATCAACGGGTTCCCGTGATTTATTAGAAATTAGTGGTTGAAATACGCCACTAATTTTCGTATGAGGGGAAGTTGTATCATTGGTCAACTGGATGCAACTTATGTAAAGTGCTAAGCATTCATTTGCTAGTCATTCGACTTTGAGATTCTGTCAAAGGCAAATCTAAGTAAACTGTCATAAGCGTAAGCGGGAATATATTTCCCGCTAGTTTTCAGTCCCAAAGCTCTACCCTTAGCGTTGTTGTTTCAGCGAAATTGAATTTTTGACACTCCCTTGTCTAGTTCTTGATAAAATTTTAACTTAGGGTGGGTGTAAGAAAGAGAAAGGTTATTTTTTTATTTGACGCGGCATTGACGGATTATACTTGCCTATTTTTTATGTAGGCGTTCTTCACCAGGCGTTACATAAAACATGTTTTATGGAGTACCTAAAGAAGGAAGAATAAATAACAAAACATGGAAACTCATCATCAACAGCCTGAAGACATCCACTGCTGAACATAGCCCTCCCCCAGAGCGCGCCACCTTGAGCGGCTGCTCGCCTCCTGCATCCATCGGCTCCCCGCAGCTTTCACCAGATCGTCGGTCCACCGAGTGGGGGGCCGGCCTACGCTGCGTCTTCCAGTTCGTGGTCGCCACTGGAGAACCTTTCTTCCCCATAGGTTGTCAGTTCTACGAGCGATGTGTCCTACCCAAGATTACGCTTTACAAGCTCCAAGCTGCGTAGGTACTTAACTTACCGTAATTTTTTTATTTAGCTTCCTTACCTTGCTATAATATTTTATGTGGGCTGTCTAAAATATTTTTTTCTAGTTATAAAGGTAACAAAATTACCCCATACAACTAAATTACGTACATTATTTTCACCACAAAAACATCTTTATGTACCACCCTTCGTGTTAAATAGGATAAAAAGATTATTTTCTTAAAAATTTATGGCGTCGTCTTTCATAAATCCAACCAGTTTATGTTGAGCTCCCAATCGTAAAATTGTATAAAGTTCGTAGGTTGGTTCTTTCCGTATAGGATTGTACGGATGTTAAGAAATTAATAATGCAGCTGTTTAATTCATTTTATTACGTATTTTTTGTTTGGTTATTTAAATAAGTAATATTTAGTTTTAAAAAGTAGTATTTAGGCCTGCATTATCAGAGCTGGGCTAACCAAAGTTAGTTCACAACTAAATTATCAACCATTCTCGCAGCATTTACTACACGAAAGCAATAAAAAAGTGTATTTTAGTAAAATAAATGAATTTGCCTTTAATTCTAAAGCAAAAAGCCAAAACATTCTTATTAAATCAGTAAAAAATGCTTTTAATCCAAGGGTCACGTTATTCTGGTCGTATCATCTTACGCAACCCACCTTGTGCTCCTATAAAGTAAAAAAACTGACCTATCTTTATGTTTTGTTGCAGTGTGAGCGAGACAGCAGAAAAACACCACCAGTGCGAGTGAGAAAACAACAGTGTCCAGTCCGAAACCGGATTTTAATAAAAGTGTTTCAAGTTGAGCGTCTAGTAATGCTTTTAGAAACTTTATAAGTGAAGTGCAGTGATACAAGATCAGTGAAATATTTCAAGATGGCCGCTTTTCCCGCGCTTTTAGGATTGCTCATGGCTGCCGCAGTGACAGGTGAGTGTTTAATTATTTAGTTTACCTAGATTATATTTGAAATTGCCTAATTATTACTTTTAAAAGAGTTGAGAGGAAGACTAAAATGTATAATAACCAGCCAAGTGCGAGTCGGACTCGCGCACGAAGGGTTCCGTACCATTATCTATCCCTGCCATCTAGCGTTGAGTAGCAGTACTATTTAAAGCAGCGCCGTCTATGACTCATCTGGTAAACGAGCAACAAAATACGTTTGTTATATGGGAACCCCCTTAAATATTTATTTTACTCTGTTTTTTAGTATTTGTTGTTATAGCGGCATCAAAAATAGCGATGTTTTACCTGAAATTAACACATTTATTAAACATACTTACCTAATTCGAAACCTTATTATACATGAGAGTAGCGTACTTGACTTTCGATCCGGACTAGGCGTGCTGTGATTGGTCCAACCACTTTACTCGTCCAATCAGCGCCGTTTCCCCCTCCCCTGGCCCCCACCATCACCCAGGTAGGGCGCGGAGGCGGCCCTTGCCATCATTGGATTTCTCATGTTCTGAGTTATGCCACCAGGCAGATGTAGAAACTATAAGGTTTCGAATTAGGTAAGTATGTTTAATAAATGTTTTAATTTCAGGTAAAACATCGCTATTAAACAGTACTGTACCGTAATTCGAAACCTTATTATACATGAGAGACGTGTTTGTGATCGCCTGGTGGTGATGGTGACGCCAATGTGATATTATGGTAGGTGTGTTGCACAATTTTCCGAGACTACCTATTTAAAATTCAATTGGATAAGAAAAATGTTTTAAACGTTCAGCTTATTCAAGATTCAGCTATTACTAAATATCATAAAATGATACTGTAGCACTGTAGGTGACTAATTGAAATTATGAAAAGATATTATTCAAAGGGATTGGCAGATTCAAACCAAGAAGTATCGAATCAAACTAGATTCCAGTTGAAAGAGCATGATTTCCCTTCAATAGAACTTCTTATCTGTATCTGTAATACACGGGCTTCAATCAAAATCTTTTTTATCTGACCAGCAATAATGGTAGGTACACGCAGCTAGTCTAGGTTTACCACTGGTGTTAAGAATGGTTGGTTCCCAACGAGTAGCATCGTACCGAGTTATAAGTATTGTAACCGATCAGGTGGTCAGTTACAATAATCAATGATCAGGTGATACTTAAAGCAACTGAGTGAGTGACCCAGTAAACTGGATCTATACTACGAATTATCTTTACTTTGAAAACTATCGTTGAGTATGACTCATATTGTTAAAAAGCAACGGCTAAACTCACGTAAATTTAGTCGAAATTACTCTGAACTATTTCGGATATATTCAATATCCCTCTCCTGGGATGGCTCCCTAGTAACTAGCGTTACTAAAACGCAAGCCGTGGCGGGCTTAGCGAGCATCAGCACGTAACTGGCGCTGATTATCTTTAGCTATTTTCCAAAAGTTTTCTGCCTGGAATGCCGATGGTTACCCGAATTTGTTTCCGATCCAAAAGGCTGACTAAAGAACTACTTCATTTTCTGATACTATTAAGATGATATAAATACGATTATTATAATATATAATCAAGATAATGAAGATGATTTAAGACTGAGCTGAGTCAAATTATGAGCTCGGCGTCTTGAATAATATAGAAGAAGAAAGAAGTGGAGCTACTGTCTGTTCTTTTAAAATCTATTGTGTTATTGTGTTAAACGCATCTCCCAGATTCTCTTGGAATAAATTCAAATAATGGGTTCAGGGATCAACATTCCAAATATGTACGAAGTGGTCGACGCTTAGTGATGTAAAACGATATCAGAACTTGCTTCACCAATGTGTGAGATTTTAGTTTCGTATGGTGAGCCAAAATCGAACAAACCTGTTCAAAGAATGTTTTTCAAGGTAGATTCTCTCAAGTTTGAAGAGAAGGGTAGACTGAAAAGAGTCAACTCTTAATTCACATCTACAAAATTTTCAACAGGTTCTTGATCATGAAGGGAGGGTTCAAGGCTCTTGATTTTTAAGCCCGGTCGTAAAATAAGATATACATAAATTTTTATTAACGGATGCTTTGGTCAGTAAGTGTCGTTTCAGCATCTGATCTGTCGATCGTGCAATACTGCAAAGACGAAGAGTGTGATTTCTGGCTTCACCTGTTATTGGAAACTTTCTATCCGCTCTGCTAGAAGGCGCTAGCGGGGAGCTCTCTAATTCTACAGATGGTCTGCATAAGTTTCCATCCAAATACTGCACAGATATTATTCAAGATCCAAATCCAGAACAATTATATCGCTAGATTCAAAGTAATATGGCTAATGGCACGAAGCCATAAGTAATTCCTTAAGAGTTTGATCAGCCATCATTTTGCAATGCCTGGTTGTGGCTAGCCATATATTGTGAGACTTTGTTGTCTACTTTTGTACACCATCCGATAAAAATGTGAAAGCTAGGGTGTGTGTATGAGGGAACTAGTTCTATAAGTGATTAACCCTCAGTCGAGCACTCGATTGAAGTCTGAACAAAATTTTGGGTAAGAAACCGCAATAAAGCATTAATTTGTATTGAAAGTGTATAATTTAGACGTCTTCTCGGGACGACACAGCCCGTATAGTGGTGAGTAGTTGAACTTGCAGTCATTTCAGGTTCATCATAGTGTACACTTGACACTTTAGCCATTGCGGCCTGTTTAATTTATCAAAGACTGTGTCATACATGTGTCCTCAAATCATCTTCTTTGAAATCATTGTTTACCTTCAAACCGCTAGCAAACTTATCACAGTTGTGATATGAATTTGCAGGTCCGCAGGGTTTTAATGGTCAAGAATCCAAATAAATCATTATAATGCATTCTCAGCATGTCTGCGCAGTCCAGTTAAATTATTGAGGCAAAGTTATTTGATGCATAGCTTAAGCCCAAAAGAAAAGTTGAAGGATGCATTTAATTGGCTTACTACCATTGGCATTGGCAAATAGTAACCATCTGTTGTTATAATACTATCCAATTTCTGGGCTGAATGAAGTCTGGAGTCTGGAGCTTAGCAACATAGGCAGTAAATTCTAATGTGTAGGTACAGTTGTTGTTTAAAACGCATTGTAGCCACAAAACTGGACGATCGTCTTATAATTTATATGACACCTTGAGCGTGCATATTCACTGATTCTGGACATGTATTTTAGTGTGTCACTGTTTTGGCCTTAGCAAAGGCGGCTTTTATTTGAGCAGCTAGTAGCTATTTGTACCTAGTGCTTTCTTGCTTCCATCCTTCCTTATCATGTAGGCAAGTGGTTGGTAGTGCTAGGTTTAAGGCACCCGAAGGCTTCCAACATGGCTAAACAACTTTTATTTTACTACAATAACCGGGACAAGGCACGGTGGCGCTCAGTTGTAGATAGTATAAATACCACCTTATGTAGCGGAACTCCATAAAAGTTATGGCCAAAGCGAACGTTGCTTAACTTGGAGACTGATTGGTTAGGAACGGCTAGTCAAGCTTCATTTATAATGCTTAGTAGGTATTTTTAGAATGTAGGGTGGCGCCCTGAACATTCTCTAAAACGACTATACAGATAAGTGTTTTAAAAGTTCACTGCCACATAAAGGCTCTTCGAGTCGGCATCTATCTTCGAGCTTATGCCCTACTACTTCGGTGAGATGACGCAAATGTCTTATATCTTGTATGTATGCGGCCAGTCATCGTACCTATCTCCTTTGCTGCTTCCCCTCGCGAAACTTGTCTTTAAGACCAAATTTCTTTGCAATTGTGTTGTTTTGTGTTGCATTGCCTTATGTCGTCCGAGGTAAAGCCCACGCTTGAAATTGCTTTTGGTTATTTACTGGTTCAGATGAGACAAGTGCGTTATGCGCAGCAGAAGAAACGCAACCTTTTTGTGCATGAAACGTCATGCGTTCTGCGCAGCAGAAGAAACGCGACCCATTTTGTGCCTGAAATGTCATGCGTTTTTCGCAGCAGAAGAATCGCGTTAGTTTGTGCCTGAAAGGCAATGCGTTCTGCGCAGCAGAAGAAACGCGACCTTTTTGTGCCTGAAACGTTATGCGCTCTGCGTAGCAGATGAATCGCGATCGTTTTGTGCCTGAAAGGTAATGCGTTCTGCGCAGCAGAAGAAACGCCACCTTTTTTAAGCTTGAAACATCAGAAAACATTCCTCATCGTAGCTACCAACTTTTTACAAGATTGCACTGAATTGTACGCTTGACAGTAATATTGTGCGTGTGCGTGGAAGTTTTTGTAGCACGCGCCTGTAAGACCTTCCTAGGATCCGTTACAGATTTCAAAACTGTCACTGTACTGCAATATATCGCTGGTAGCTTTCGAGTACTCACCAATTGAAAAGACCTCATTTGATTTCTTACCCACAAATATTCAGTATTGCATCGACATAAAAATACCACTGAAGTCTGTTTCGAGTTAATCCTCCACGCGTTCTCCATGCAGAAAAATCCTTTGACTTCATTATTGGGTCTTGGTCTTGATGCTTGTAAACCCAGGATATTAGATGTACTGCTTCTGTGTTTCAGCGAAGTGCACACTGCACTAGTCAGACTGACTGAAGTGATATCACTTTGAGATGTTTCAAAAAAGCAAAAGATGCGTGAGGAACCGTAGGTTCTGTCACTTGTTGCTAGTGTTGCTACAGAAAAAACTAAAAACACTTTGAGATGGGTCAAAAAAGCAGAAGATGCGTGAGGAACCGCAGGTTCCGTCACTTGTTGCTAGTGTTGATACAGAAAAAACTAAGTTTTTCTTGCTAGAGGGTTGCAATGGATCAAAGTGCGGGTTCTTCTTGTAGCTCATCATATAATTCACCCCTCGTGTTTGGGTCTACGCAGGAAGCAAGTCATAATCACCTATCATAGGTAACGGTTTAACTGAGACTTGATGTCTTTTGTTTTTTATTGCCACTGCTACTTGTTGAAGAACAAGAGTTTGCAGAAGAGCTGGAACTTGATCCCGAGCTCATCGACTTCTTCCTCGTTTTTCCTTTCCTCGTTAATTTTTCGCCTCCAATGTCCTTCATCGATGGGGTTGGAACATTTTTATTCACAGGTATCTGAATTCTAAAACGAACGGTAACACCGTTAAAAATAATTAGAACACAAAATATGACACCTTTATTCACAGCAAGAAAACCGTTATAATTTCAAAAAACGAAATAATGCAAATTTAATGCAATTACGAATTAATTCCGAAAACGGTTAAATCAATAATTATCATATAATGTAATGATATAAATTACACTTACCATACCGATAAGTATTTTTACCTTACGCTTATTAGGTCTGCAAAGTAAAGACTATTACTTGCGACCCGCTACGGATGAAAATCCAAACGCCAATGATGGCAAGGGCCGCCTCCGCGCCCTACCTGGGTGATGGTGGGGGCCAGGGGAGGGGGAAACGGCGCTGATTGGACGAGTAAAGTGGTTGGACCAATCACAACACGCCTAGTCCGGATCGAAAGTCAAGTACGCTACTCTCATGTATAATAAGGTTTCGAATTACGGTACAGTACTGTTTAATACATCATCTGTGAAAATTTCAACTGTCTAACTATCACGGTTCATGAGATACAGCCTGGTGACAGACGGACAGACAGACAGACAGCATCAAGCGTGATCATAAACAAAAAAAAATAAAAAAAATTTACGTACTAATTTACTATCCCGTGCATTCACAACATCATTGAGGATGATACAAAGTCCCTGAGTATTATTAACACGATATTTTTTTTTAAATGTGATTTTTAATTTTTAGGGCGATTTTTGATTTGTTTCCTAGCAACCCCCTTTCCGGTTCCCCGTACATACTCTGAGCTAAGGGTGCCCTATTTATTTCAGTACAAGCAAGGAAGTTCTACTACGTCACAGACTGGGGGCGTACCGTGAGCTCTTAGCGCGATTCAAAACTGAGCCTATATTGGATCGCTTTGTTTTTTTTGTATGGGGATTTTGACAAGCGAGCCAGTGTAGGCTCTGTTTTGAATCGCGCTAAGAGCTCACGGTACGGCCCCTATACTAGGCATGTGATACTATTTATATTTCAAAAATTAAGAATTTCGTTCAAAAATCACTAAGTTTCCCCCATCAAAGAGTAAAAAGTTTATTGGTTATTTATAAAATCTATTTTTGAACGCACCGGTAACATTGTTCCCCCAAAATGATGATATTCTATCAACGGCGCGCTCGATCATGTAAACAATGTCTTCCGGGCGCTTCCCGCCTTTTGTTTTAGGGATCTGCAGGTTAATTAAGAAACCATGGGTAAGTAATTGAGTATTAAAAAAACAACAATTGTATCAAGTTTGTGTTGAGTTTCTTTGAAAGATACCGCAGTTATTTACTTTAACAACAATTTTATGTAACTTTAAAAATGATTTCTCGATAGAAGTGATATTAAAATTGTGTCGATTTTATTCACATACATTAGATCCTAGACCCTAACTCCCTGTGTCTGGAGACCTCCAGGAACTACGAGGACCGTGCTCCCACAACCACACACAGAACAAGTAATTGCACTTTTTTCCCAGTGCACATTAATACAGATACAGATATAGATACAGATACAGATACAGATACAGATACAGATACAGATACAGATACAGATACAGATTCTTTATTGATAAATAATAATTTACAAATCATTGCGTAGGTCAAAATAGTAATTATAATTAAAATTATTTAATATTACATAAATGTAATAATTTGTATAATATGATTATGTTAAATTTTAATTTTAACGTTAACGTTAAAATTTGTCCAGCATAAACTCGGGCACCGAGTAATACGCTTTACTTGTTAACAACATTTTTAACTTGCTCTTAAATATGTTTGTGGAGGCTGCAGTTTTTATCTCCTCGGGTAAGTGGTTATAGAATTTCGGTCCACCTACATACACAGACCTTTCAGATTTCTTAGGTACTTGTCCTGTCGCGAGAATCGAACCCGCTGACTGGGTTATGAGCCTACCTGCTCAACCACCACACCACAGAGGCTGTCTAACTCTACCGATTATTTTTATAGTAGGTACTCATTATTAAGACAGCGATGGTGGCCGAGCGGTAGCATGGCGCTTCGCAACGTTCCGCAATCTTACGGCACCGGGTACGATCGGCCCTGCACCAATGACTTATCTAGTAAGTTATGTGCAGTTTTCGATGTCATCGCTCCGTGCCTCGGAGAGCACGTTAAGCCGTCGGTCCCGGTTGTCATAAGAATATCTATGGCAATCGTTACGGGTAATTAGAAGCCTGATAGAATCTGACGCCTGATCTAACCATCCCTGTTACTGGCCCGTTATGGGTTGCGAGGTCAGATGGCAGTCGCTCGTGTAATTCTGGTAGCTCGCCACTACAGGTTAGATTGGGAGCCGACCACAATAACAAATGGTGATTGAGGTAGGTACTAATTATAATTCCCACATATCCCCTGCCGCCACCCCCGTGTTGGCAGGGGAATGCGTGGGCATTTTCCTCCCCCAAAAAAAAAAAAAAGGTACTAATTATAATAATTATTACATTATGAATTCCTCCGGAACCCTAGTCGACAGAACCTAACCAGTTTTTTAATTCATCCGTAGGTACATGTCTACATATCTCTATCAGTTTACATTGGTAAACGTAGTAAGTTATTTAATCTGTGATGGTATCTGGTACATAAACAATCACGGAATACGTAGGTGTAGGTTTTTCTGTGTCTGTGTGTGTTTGAAGTTCAAGGTGTTTTGAATGCGTGTGGGCTTGTTTAAAGTTTAATATGTACTTCTCAGTAGCCATTTTATTAAATACACATTTATAATCCAAGCAGAGAAGGAATGGAACACTTTACCAGCGGCTTTGTTTCCCGATAAGTACAATCGTGAGCTCTTCAAGTCGCGACTGAATAGGTATCTTCTAGGCAAGCATGTACCATCGTAGACCGCATCGTCACTTTCCACCAGGTGAGATTGCGGACAAATGCGGGCCTATTTAGTTATTAAAAAAACTAGCTCAGTTGCGGCATGGAATAGAAATTTTCTTCTAACTCAATTACTTGGGCATGCTACATAATGGATGCTGGAGCATTTGATTTGGACTGCCTATAAGTCAGCGCAGCTAGTCATCTTCATCTTCATCAACAGCCTGAAGACGTCAACTGCTGAACATAGCCGCGGCAGTCACAATGTTTTTTGTAGTAGGTAGGTATAGTAAAGTTAATGTAGTTATTATCGTTTAGTAGTAGTTTGTATTATTGTTAGGTACACAAAAACAATTTTTGTTCAGTTTTCGTCAGTGTAAAATATTGATAAAACACTTTTAGTGAAGGTTCCAAAGAAAGAAACACTGTAAAAAAATTATAAAACACTTTTAATGAAGGTGCCAAAGAAAGACACTGTAAAATTTTAATAAAACAGTTTTAGTGAAGGTACCAAAGAAAGAGACAGTAAAATATTAATAAAACACTTTTAGTGATAATACCAATGAAAGGCACAGTGTAAAATATTATTGAAACACTTTTAGTGAAGGTACCAAAGCAAGACACAGTGTGAAATATTAATAAAACACTTTTAGTGAAGGTTCCAAAGAAAGAAACACTGTAAAAAATTTATAAAACACTTTTAATGAAGGTGCCAAAGAAAGACACTGTAAAATTTTAATAAAACAGTTTTAGTGAAGGTACCAAAGAGAGACGTTCTCTTTTTGTTCTTGTTTTGAAGTCAAATGAAAGAGTCCTACATAATCCATGTCAGTTTTTTTAGAACGAGAAAGTCAAGAACTTTTTTCCTGACAGCACGCTCTAGTGTCCAGCGTGTTATATTATGTCCTACACTCTCTCTGTGAGAAAAGGCCCGTTTCCCAGCTGTGGGAACATATAGGGCTGGCGAAAAACGAGAAAATTGAAAAATTGGGAGTAAAATTTTATTATAATCAAACTAACATTTTCATTATTTTCTTTGTAAGTACATAATTATTGACTCTTTTGTGAGGTTGTCCTCCTCTCTCCAAATTTGCTGCGCCCGACGGGATCCATAATGAGCCTACTTAATTAATTTTATACTTACTCCACCTATGTACACTATGGAAGCAATAAAATATCTGAATCTGAATCTGAACTGAAACGAGGTACCTACTAATAACAGAAGCTTCAGCCTGAAGCTTCAATTACACGGCCGAGCAACAAGAAATTAAACTTCATGCTGAAAAATCTAAAGTCCTTGTAGGAATGTTCAAAACTGCTAACAAAGACCTAACTATAAATTAGTTTAGATTAGATAAACAATCCACAGAATCGCCATCTGGCTTCAGTCGGCCATGACAGTGAGGTAGGTAAGTTTTACTAACACAACATTATGGTTGGACAGGCGTGGGATGTAAACATGTACCTTGTAGATGTAGACCTACGTTTTTTGCCGTCGGTCGTAAGACGATAGGTGTAAGTACAAAATTAACACAGCACTTTTTAGAATGCTTAGTGCGACGTGTCAAAACAAATTAAAAAAATAGTGTAATCAGAAAGTAAAACGTAAAACCGGAATGTGGATTAAAAGCTAACTAAGGACTTTGGTTTTTATAAAATAAAATCGTTGTTATGACCCCCAAAAATACTCTTTCAACGTAGATCTCCAAATTTTCACCGATAAGAACATATTTTTTTACTAATTAAACATACTCCTAACCAACCCCAAAAAAACAAAACTAAAACATCAGGTCAGTCCTTCTAAAGGACTGACCTGATAATTTTTTGTTTGATATTCATTGTTTCACGCAATCAACAAAAAACGCGCAAAATTAACACATTTTCAAGCGAAGACCCAGATTGACATCAAATTATGGTCTGCGATTTTCAACTTTAAACACAGAACTATAGAGTCACAGTCTAGAAAACGTGCTATGACGCGGCCTTAAGCCAAGTCAGAAGCCTTTATGGTGCGAGAGCCTACTGCACAAATAAATACGTCATCGAGTACCCCAATAGGCTATCTTTAGATCGTTAACCGACATCTAAATATGTAAAAAAAATCAGGTCTGCCAGTGCCGATCCTGCCGGGTCATGCAAATAATTGAAAATTTTAGACGTATTTTTTTTTGACAAAATTTACCCGAATGAAAGTTCTGGCAACAGTTAACCATTGATTAGTTATGTAAAAAAAAAAATTGGTCTGCCATTGCGCACCCTGCCGGAAGTACCTGGCAGACCCCTAAGAATGTGCCCTTCACACCATTTACCTACCTCAGCGAATACCCCGATGAAACCTACGCCTAAGGCTCAATTAAGACAGAGCAGCAAAATGCTCGAGCAGTTTTTTAGTGCTATATGAATATATATCAACCTTAATCTATTTAGACAAAGTTGAAAATAGTATGCAACTTTAAAATAGGTAAGATTTTAATGTTGCATACTGTTTTCAGCTTTGTCTAAATGGAATAAGGTTTATATTCCAATAGCACTTAAAAACTGCTCGAGCATTTTGCCGCTCTATGTGAATTGACCCTAATAATAGCCAAGGTGACCCTAATAATAGCCAAGGCGACCCTAATAATAGATTAAAAGGTCTGCCAGATCTAAACTTGGCGAAACTTAGTATTCAAGGCATTTGAAGTTGGTGGAGGTGGATTATTTCCATGACCCGGCAGGATCGGAACTGGCAGACCTGTTTTTTTTTTACATGTTTAAGTGTCGGTTAACTATCTAAAGATAGCTTATTGGGGTACTCGATGACGTAGGTTTTTTTGCAGTAGGCTCTCGCACCATTAGGTAGCCTAAAAACTGGCACCACCTCCAGGGCTGATCACATGCCCACACGACAAGAAGAAGAAGCTACGTTTTAGGTCCTTGGTTTGTTTAATGACGAGCTAGTCGTTTGCTTGATGTTACGTGTAACAGTTGTAGTGTCACTCGGAACTCTAAATTACAAGTCCTAGCAAGAAGGTCGTGTTACTTACAAATGGTGCGCGTAATATTCCTTCTCAATGTTACGCAATTGTAACATTTTGGTACGAAAATTCTCATGAATATGATTCATGTTAAATTAAGAAACGCATGATAATAATATTCGTGACCGGTAATTTATTAATTTAAAATTGTGTTGAGAGCGATGGTGGCCGAGCGATAGCAGGTATGTGCTCTTCGCAATCTTACGGCACCGGGTTCGATCCTCGGCCCTGCACCAATGACTTATCTAGTAAGTTATGTGCAGTTTTCGATGCCATCGCTCCGTGCCTCGGAGAGCACGTTAAGCCTTCGGTCCCGGTTGTCATAAGAACATCTATGGTAATCGTTACGGGTAGGTAGTCAGACCTGATAGAGTCTGACGCCTGATCTAACCATCCCTGTTATGGTCCCTTATGGGTTGCGAGGTCAGATGGCAGTCGCTCGTGTAATTCTGGTAGCTCGCCGCTACAGGTTAGATTGGGAGCCGATCCCAATAACAAATGGGAAAAGGCAAAGAGGATGATGTGTATCGTTACATTAGTGCATATCGAGGGCGTAGAGGGGAAATTAGGTAACTAACACTTTTTGCGAAATCGACTTTTTGGCATGACGATAAAGCCCAAATCACGACGCATCTTTTGGTCTTAGTCTTACCCTAGCTCGAATATATTATTCTGTGCCAAAATTATTCCAAAAAAGGTATTTTTGTAACAGCAATGAACCTTCAATAATAGCTGTAAAACTTGAGAGGAAGAAGTGAATAACTGACCAAATAATGTATAATTTCACAGTATCACCATTTTGTCGACACATAAAATGTATAAAGCTCGTAATTCAGTTTTACCTCGTAACCTAACCCATTTTTGCCTCAGTGGGGCAAAAATGGATTAGGTTTTTCAGATTTTTTAAATAATTATGTAAAGAGCTGCGGCATCCATGATGAACTCAAAAGTTGTATGCTGAGCCATTACATAACATATAAAAACGCCCACATTAATTTTGCTCTTACAAAAAAAATTATTGCTAGATTTGTCGAAAAAAAACACTAAATCGTTGTTTTCTCGCGATAATGGTTTTGTTAGTTATCTAACTTCCCCACTACGCCCTCGATATTTCCTTATGTAATGCTCGAATCTGCACTATTACGTTACACATAAATGCTCTCAGTAAGCTTCTTTATGAAAAACTAGAGGCGCCTCACGACTTACCCGTAATTTCCCGGGATAAAAAGTATCCTATGTTAACCCTGGTGATATAACCAACACATGAGCAAAATATCATGTAAATCGGTAAAGGCGTTTTGGCGTCAAAGTGATACAAAGAAACAACGTTCCACTTATAATTGATGATCAAATGAACTTACCAAGTGATGGTCGATCAAAATTATTTGAGCGGCTTCATTGAATGCAATTCATATTTGATACACGCCCATATATAAGAAATAAGTATTGTACCTATAACGCAATAACTTATCCAACCTTTCTATTAGGAAAATGTGAAATGGCTTGTAGTACCACAAGTAGTGAGAGCCTTACTTGAAACTGTGCGTTTCCAAACCTCCATACTAAAAAATAAATCCACTCACAAAATTGCACGCGCGATCGCTACGAGAGTTAACAAGATACTATAAATTAATTTCTAAACACGGGTCGTTAAACTCTTTTAAGTGCATTCGGTCAAGGACAAAGTTCAACCACCCAGCTGCGCTAGGGCTACCTTCAAACGTAAATTTTACATGGAATTTCATCAATGAAAAACTATTAATTTAGAAAAGTCGTAGAAGAAACATTGTCTACCTTGGGGAGTAGATTTACCCCCTTTCGCGATAATACCCCAATTCAAACTCACCTTGTATAGTACTATGTAGTAGTACTCTAAAACTAAATAAAGAAATTACAGCGGTGTCGTGTAGTGAAGTGACTAGTCGTTAGTCGTTGAACATCTAAAGTTGTGTTGCCAGTGCCACACGAAAAATACAAATAAAATAAATAATAAATAAATAATAAATATGTGTGGACATTTCACACAGCGCCATCTAGCCCCAAACTAAGCATAGCTTGTACTATGGGAACCAGATAATTGATGTAATACTTAGATACTTTTTGTTTGTAAATACATACATAGAATACAATATAACACCCAGACACAGAACAAACATCGATGTTCATCACACAAATGTTTGTCCCGAGTGGGAATCGAACCCACAACCTACAGATCAGAAGGCAGGGTTACTACCAACTGAGCTATCAGGCCAGTCAAAAATTCTGTACATCTTTAAATCCGTGCAAGGCTGGTGCGTGGAAGTACGACTACACTCTGTCAACAGCATGAATCACGAGAATGATACCGGTATATATAATTAGTAGGGATCTACTTCAATAATCTAAGAACTAGGTCATCATAACCATGTTACATGACCACATTTAATGCACATAATTGAGTACTATATGCATTTTATGACACAACATACTAGACTCGTTTTCTCGGAATCGATATCGACTGAGTCATCGAGTCACGTTCGAGATTTGTTAGTCAGCTTGAGATCGGTGTGAATCAGAATACAGCCTCTGTTGTTATCGATACAGGTAGAAAGGTCAACAAAATTATATTCTTTAAAAAAGGGCGCTTTAAATACTGACATCGTTTACTAACGTTACACTAGCGCGGCAAATTCAAATTTTCTTGCGTTCTTTTGCCAATAATAACTTAATTACAAAACGTGATTACATTAACACTAATTTAACGTACAGAAATAGAATGTATCAACAAATTGCGATTAAAAGTATCTCCTAGGTATCATTGGTTTAGCGACAAATGGCAATAAATAAATATCGTCTTAGTTTTTCAGTCTACTGCCATTTGTCGCTAGACCAATGTGTAGGTGATACTTTTAATTGTAATTTGTTGATACATTCTATTTATTTGCGCAAAATTAGTTTTCATGTAATCCCGTTGAGTAATTAAGCTATTATTGGCAAAAGAACGCAAGAAAATTTGAATTTGCCACGCTAGTGAAACGTTCCACCTTAATTTCACACTGAAAAATACTCGGATGGTAATAACAGTTCATATATTTTTATCAACGGCCTACGCTGCATCTTCCGGTTCGTGGTCGCCACTCGAGAACCTTTCTTCCCCATCGGTTGTCAGTTCTACGAGCGATGTGGCCTGCCCATTGCCTGAACAACTTGCTAATTCTAAGCTATATCGGTCACTTTAGTTCTCCTGCGGATCATTCCTCATTCCGGATCTTATCTCGCAGGGAAACACCGAGCATAGCTCTTTATAGCTAACACAAATAGATAACACGCTTCACGACTTTGATATTGAAATTATAGGTAAGGACGATCAATTTGTTTTCTGATATCTTTGAGTTAAACCGATGAGTCAAAATGCAAAAATACGTAAATGTAAAACAGCAGAGCAGCAACAAAATTGGCTGAACCATGCAATTGAATTTGCCTTTGTTAACTTTAAAATGTTTAGCGAGAACGCAATGCAATCGTTTTGCAACGGTTACAGTAATTGAAATAGTTTGTAAAGGATTGGGAAGTACTCAAGAAAGCCTGCCACACACGGCGCAGATAATAAAATATTTTGTCTAGAGTATCTGAGCATAAAAACTTATGGTATCTGTAAGTATCACACACATAAATACGATAATATATGAAATCCGCCCCCTTATTACCTAACTCGCAACAGGTTTGCGACAGGCGGAAATCTCGCGGTGATTGCTGTAATACATCATTAGTGGTGTCGAGAATGTATGCTTCGCTACTGCTGTCGCATTGCTGTTGCAAATTTTACGTAATTACTCCGCGGTTCACTCTAGCCTTAAAAACTCCCAGATTATATCGCTTATACTGGGTGTAATTGAATTAGCATCCTCCATTATATTTAGTTCAACTACTTCACAAAGTTTCATTGACCTTATTGAAAGTATTCATTGAATAATCGCGGTTTATTTGTACGGTTTGGAGGTAACTTTGTAAATTTTTTGCTATCGAGAAAAGTTTATTAATTCGTGTTTTTTTCACTATACATTTGCAGTAGCATTAGTCCCGAACTTTACCTAGCTTATATTAATTTCAAAGTAATTGTTGCAATATTGTTGACAGGGCACGGGATGATGCTACGCCTTATTAATCATTTTGAGGTTGCATAGGCTCTCGTGCTCTCTGAAACACGGTAGTACAATAGTCAATAGTCATTTATTCATATCACAATACACGTCTGAAAAATAGGTAACATAATATAATTGTACACTATCAACGGTACAAAACATAAGTTTTCTAATACTAATTAAATAGGCATGTAGAAAATTAATCAATTAAGTACTCAGATGAGATTACACTTTTTGTAGCAGTCACCCATCCAGGTAGTGACCGTAGTCGTGTTTCGCTATGACCACTACGATAGTTGTCGGTTTAATTGTTTGCACAACACATTAAAACAAAACCATAATAAAACTCAAGTGAAATCTTCCACTAAATGTATTTCTGCATTTTCCTCCCGAAATAAAAACGGTACCAAATTACAGCAGTCCACTTGGTGCTCAATTTCGTGTAGTATTTAAACGGCGACAGTTTGTCTACTCGCCTATGCGGGGTTCGTTTCCATTGTTTGGACCGTTACGAGAACTTTCAATGGTACATCGTGATTCGTCACGTTACGTGATCACGGCCGTCGTTTGATCGTTTTTTGTGCCAAATGATTGCCTAAGTAATAATTATCAATATTATGTCGTTACATTTTTAAATTATGGTATTCACACTTTTTTCTTTCGGCCCACATCGCTCGTAGAAGTGACAATCGATGGGGAAGAAAGGTTTTCCAGTGGCGACCACGAACTGGAAAACACAGCGTAGGCCAGCCTCCCACTAGGTGGACCGACGATCTGGTGAAAGCCGCGGGGAGCCGATAAATGCAGGAGGAAGGCAGCCGCTCAAAGTGGCGCTCTCTGGGGGAGGCCTACGTTCAGCAGTGGACGTCTTCAGGCTGTTGATGATGATGATGATGATGACAATTTCTTTTAAGCGGTAGCAACGAATTAAGTTTTCATAGCTAGTATGAGATATCTCGGGCTAGACTTTGAAAGCATTGAAGTTTAATGTTAGATGAGTTATGAGTATAACATAACGTTTGTGTCAAATTGATGTTATTACTTAGTTTGGGTTTAGATCGTATGGTGTAAAATGAAATATATCCACAAATAAAGATTTATTTGTTTATTTTCCGTTTTTCTGCGGGACTTTAGTACATTTTTAAAACACAGTTGTTCACCACTTTTTTAATAGTACTCCCGGGATCTTTACCGTTATTGGAATTATTTCTGAGTTCCCGATATTTCGGCACAGTTATATGCATCATGTTCACGGGTAGACTGAAAATGCGGGTGGTATTGTGGATCTTTCTGCAATCTAGTTTCAAAATTTCATCCAAAACTGCTGTTATGACGTGAAATAACAAACATAGAATACAAATATTTAAATTGACAATGTTTTATTTTAATAGGCATATATAAGTTAATAGGAGGTAAGAATAGGGATGTAGACTTGTAGAGCTACAGTACGAAAATAGGGACTCAGGGAAGTAGGGTTAAATGTGGCTAAGATGATTGGGAAAAGACAAAAGTAGCGACCGTAAATATAGTTGAGGGATTATACTCGAGGGCATTTAGTTTTTGCTCGTAGTAAGGTGTTTTTTTAATATTTCTTAGTTCTAAGTGATTGTCAAGACAATTCACGTTCTCGTATCTCGTGTCACATCATATCGTGTCGCATAATACAACGCAACCGCACTCGTACGTGCGGACACGCGCCTCCATTACACCGACTTGCGCACGTTCTGGCGCGTTCACACTCCACTAAATATTAGGGAACTTAAAAAAACTGGAATGGAACGTTCGCGAGTGAATGTGCGAAGATGTTGTGAAACTGTGTTTTTTATTTGTCAAATTCCATTAATTTGCGAACTTGCAAAGCAAAACTTCGAATGGATTTTTTGAAACTACTTCCTGTAACGAATAACGCAAGATGTACCGAATCTAAACTCAGAATGGAAAATTTAAGACTATTCTCCTTTTCGGAAGTCGGTTATAAAACAGAAGACTCCAAATTGCCTAATGGGCAGATGAGACGATCTGATCTGACAGTAGTAATCTATAGACTGTGCTGATGTCTCAGGAATACTCAGGATGACGTGTGCAGTGCAGTGTCACATGAAACTTTATAATTATTTTATAGGTTCGAGTGGCACTGCAACTGCTATGGGCGGCCGTGACGCTTAACAATAGACAAACAACTAGCCTTTCATCAGATAATTTTTTACTTAGCGGCCATGCAAATATTGTTGACAAATGAGGTGTGATTGTCCCAATTTTCCGCTCAAAACCCAAACGCACTGAGGTTTTCATCAGTACGCTATTGTTCGCGCATAGTGCGGGGGTAGTTTTCGATAAAATATATCGATAAATTCATTTAAGCACACTGTCATATTCGTTTTTGATCCTTTTTAACCGTGAAATTATAGTTTACTGCACGATGAGTTTTTGTCGAGAGCGATGGTGGCTGAGCGGTAGCATGTGCGCTTTACAATCTGACCCGGGTTCGATCCTTGGCCCTGCACCAATGACTTATCTAGTAAGTTATGTGCAGTCTGTGATGCCATCGCTCCGTGCCTCGGAGAGCACGTTAAGCCGTCGGTCCCGGTTGTCATAAGAACATCTATGGCAATCGTTATGGATAGTCAAGTCAGAAGCCTGATAGAATCTGACACCTGGTCTAACCATCGCTAGGCTGTTAGTGGTCCCTTATGGTTTGCGAGGTCAGATGGCAGTCGCTCGTGTAATTCTGGTAGCTCGCCGCTACAGGTTAGATTGGGAGCCAATCCCAACAACAAATGGAAAAGGCAAAGAGGATGATGATGAGTTTTTGTCGAATAGCTTTTTATCAATTATACTATTAAATAAATATGAATATGTATAGTTACTATTTATAAATAGTATTACTATTTAAAAAACTTTTTTATACTAGTGAGGCTTGCGTTTGACCACATAACTATCTCCAGATGGTAAGTGACACTGCGGTCGAAGATGTACCACGCTCGTCTATAAGAAACCTGTTCACTCTCCTCTTGAAAATATGCAGAACCATTATTTCCATAATTTGTTATTATTTCTACGTGTTAACAAAAGTAGTCCTTATTTATAAAAACTTTTAAAGTGTTATCTATTTGCCACCATGCTACTATTTCCCACAAATCTCATTAAACCATAAAAATACTATCTAACCTACATAAATACGTCACAGTTCACAATCTCTCACCATCAGTTACCAGTTACCACCGTTATATCATTGTAATGAACACAAAACATTTACAAAAAGTAACAGTTTTTTTGTATCAACAATAGAAACGTCATTTAGAACTCATCAGGGTAAATGAACTCCTGGTGTCAGGTATTTGAGTGTTGTCTGATTTATTCGGCTATATTTTAAGTTTTGAGTTATTTCATGTTTTAAAATTCTATTTAAAAAAATCGCCTTCAATGCTTCTATTAATCTTTCCTTTTTATCACTCTACAAGTGTTTACTTTTTGACAGATTTAATACCAAAAAGAAAAACCTTCATAATCAATGTTTGCTGATGGTCCATATGATTCAGAGCTGAAATCTCCAATGCAAAGAGTTCAGTTTCGTGTGAACGAACCAGCTGATCGGTTTGTTCATTATAAACCATTTAGATTATTCTGCGGCTAGACAAGCAAAAAACTTTATTACTTAATCTACTCCGGTTTTTATATGAATCCCAGTTTAAAATAGTTTTTTTTTATTTTTCTCATGTTGGTACTGTTGGAGTCATTAAATATCTGTAATTCTGGGAGGTCAATGATTTTGCACTGGTTATCCAACTAGAAAAAATCTGTTACTTTTTGCCCGCAGTGTTGTCTACAGTCTATTTCTGGGAAATCTTATCTATCACAAGTGAATAGGTTTAACTAAAGCTTGGCTTGCAGCTGGCAAGGCATGCACCGTTGTAGGTTACATCATCAACAGGTGAAACACTAAGGTCAAAATGATTTGCTAATGCCTTACGTTTCCTCTGATATTAGTATTTATTTCCTGTAAAAAAAAAGGTTTGAAAGAAATGACATTTTTTTTTAATTCCTCTGTTCTTCCTGCATCATTGAATCTTTATTTTATAGTTATTGAATAGAATCATCATCATCAGCCTGAAGACGTCCACTGCCGAACATGCCCCTCCCCCAAAGAGTGCCACTTTGAGCGTCTGCTTGCCTCGTGCATCCATCGGCTCCCCGCGGTTCCGACCAGGTCGTCGGTCCGCCTAGTGGGGGGCCGGCCTACGCTGCGTCTTCCAGTTCGTGGTCGCCACTCGACCAGCTTTTTTCCCCATCGGTTGTCAGTTCTACGAGCAAAATAGAAATAATAATAGAGAGAATAGAATAGAAATCATTTATTCAACATCGGTTAATTACATTGTTGTACATTATTATGCCATGACAGTCAGTGTTAAATGGGCGTTCGACTCAGCAATATGCTGAATGTCAAGAACATCTAATGCTGGTTTTCAGTCTTTTCAGCCTATGACCCAGAGATTATTAATAGACTCTGAAAGAGAGAGAGAGAGAGAGAGAGAGAGAGAGAGACCTATTGAGATTTAGGGCAGTCATTAAACTTTAACGATTTTGTAAAATAAATAAATATCGATACAAGTATTATGTTGTATCGTGTTTACCCCATCCCTACAAAAATCATGTTCGCCTCAAAATTCGATTATGAATTCCTCCAAGATTGAACAAGTGAACCGAAGCTACATTGTACTTACTTAAGTAGCAGACTAACTTGGCCGAACTTCATTTAACCGAAGAACATTGATTTCAGAATTTGCATGCAGGAATTATTAAACTTCGCGTTCTGAGAATGACGTCATAATCTGTCTTATGCTTTTAAAATGAGTTTAAATAAGTTCTCTTTCCCTCGTCTACTTTGCTAATGCAAAAGTGAAACCACAGGAAAATAATAAAACCGTCCAAGTGCGAGTCGGACTCGCGCACGAAGGGTTCCGTACCATTATCTATAAAGACGAAAAAAAAATCGCGTTAGTTGTATGGGAGCCCCCTTAAATATTAATTTTATTCTGTTTTTTAGTATTTGTTTTTATAGCGGCAACAGAAATACCTTATCTGTGAAAATTTTAACTGTCTAACTATCACGGTTCATGAGATTCAGCCTGGTGACAGACGGACAGACAGACAGACAGACATACATACAGACGGACGGACTGCGGAGCCTTAGTAATAGGATTCGTTTTACCCTTTGGGTACGGAACCCTAAAAACGATTACTGCAGTTATAAGCGAAAATTATTTGCAGAGAAAGTGTGGCGTAGCCCGGGTGACTTTAAAACTGGCGCCCCCAGGTTCGATTCCCGCTTGGTCCTCCACCAATGACTTTTCAAGTTATGTGCGGCATTTCCACTCGCTCGTACAACGGTGAAGGAAACCATCGCGAGGAAACCGGCATGTTCAAGGATCACAACATTCGAGGACATGTGTCATCCACCAACACCACCACCGCACTTGTCCAGCGTGCTGGATTATGGTCTACACTCTCCCTTGTAACCCCCCCCCCCCCCCCCCCCCCCCCCCCCCCCCCCCCCCTATCTATACATATAAAAATATATAATTGTCTTAAATTAAATGCATGAACAACTAACTACTACCTACCCCAATCTATACCTATAATTACCTACTAATCCTAATTTACCTAATTAGCAACGATGTGCTATTGTTTTATTTTGGCCAAATGATCGTCTAGGCCAAATATCGTAATTTATTCTGGAAAACATAGAGAATGTATAATAAACAATGTAGCATCCTTATTTCCTGTATTTATTGTAAAAATACATTGCTGGATTACACAAAAGGTTTTAGGGGTTTCCCCCAATGGTCTCCAAACCTCCCCTCATAACCATTCCGTACCACCCTTCAACTTCCATGTTAGAAGGCTGGATTCCTCAACTGTCCCATATTAGAAGGGTGGGTACCTCCACTGTCCCAAGTTTGAAGGCTGGGTGCCTAGACTCTATTAATCCAGAACCACAATATCTCTACAATTCAATACAGATAAATAAACATGAACTCTTCTAAAATAGAGTGAGCAAAAACGGTTTATATTAAATCTCATAATTTATACAAGTATATAACTCAATAAATAGCAGTCAGGGAACACTCCCTCTTTTGACTGCTTGGAATACTTTCCAAACTAGGTTATTCACATATAAGTTGATTTAGTTCAACACATAGTTATAATGATGTAAAATGTAGACTCTCGCTACTTCATTAATCTGTCTATCCCAGACTGATCACTGATTTCTATCAGATGAAGAAGAAAACAACTATTAACCCTTAAGCTGTATAAGAAAGATCTCGCATTCCCTCTGGAATTTAAGTATACTTTCGGAGTCTCTCGCTCCTAATATTAACCGTCGATCCAGCCATTAACTCTCAAGCTGCATTTGAAAGATCCCGCATTCCCCTTGGAATTTAGGTATACTTTCGGAGACTCCCGCTCCAAATATCAACTGAAAGCTATTAGCCAAACAATAACTGTTGTCCCAGTTAGATATTCCAACCATGGAATAAGTTTAATTCATTACAAATGATCAGTCTTAGGTTATCCAAACCAATAAGTAGCTCTATTAAAAATAGATGATTACTCTAAGTTAATCTTATATTATTGCATAACAATTTAACAATATATCAATAGCTACCACTATTAGTAGTATTCAGACATCTTTATATCTCTTGAATACAACAACGTACATTACAGATTCTTGAATCTCTATTAGTAAGTGATTATTCAGTTAAAACACTAGAATCTAATTGCTCTATTCAACTCAAACCATTTTGATAAAATTTCAACCAAAGAAATATATGAACTTTCTTAATGTGAGCAAAACCTTTGAAAATATTTAGTAAATGCAGCTTTCCTAGCTAAAATCTAATTAATTACTAAAATGTCTACTTTACTCACAAATAATATCCAAATCCTTAATCACTGCAATCCAATACACTGCAATCCAATCAACACTGCAATCCAATGGCACTACCGAAACCGTAAAGGGAACTACTATCCCAAACCGAACCACTAAAGACAATTTCCTTAGTTAACTACTTAAAACAATTAAAAGAATTTCCTGGTTAATTACTCCAAGAAAGCGCGACCGAGACTATCCCCTTTTCCCTCCTGCATCTTCTTTTTAAACTCTGGAACTCTCCTTCATCAGCTCCCAGCAACCAATCACAGCTCTTCGTCACATCTCAACATCTTCATTCTCCTTCCTGATTGGTCAAGAACTTCCGTAGTCCACGTGGACCTACATTTCTCATACATCTCATGACCATCTAGATTTGCTATTCTGCTCTCTGATTGGTCGAACTAGTTCCTACTACTAAGTACTGAGATCACACTCCACGTGGACCACTCCACGTGGACTCCGACTTCAGCTGAAAATATGATTTTAGAATAAACAATTGACGATCAGTTTGTTTAAACCATTCCTCTAATCCTGCTAATAGACTGTAACTTAGCTTTATTAGAAATAATGATGTTTTTATAACTATTTTCACATTTTTCCTAATAATTAAAGAATAGTGGTGTAGTAATCATACTATTTGAATAGTTTTCTTCAGTAACGATTAGCTACAGTACGTAAGTTATCTTTAATATTATTTATTGTTAAAGAAACCTATTTTATAAATGTAAACGGGACCCCGTACCGTTACACCCTGTGAGAGAAGTCTAGACCAATGCTAACTTTCAACCGACATCAAAGAGGAGGTTGTCAATTCTTTTGTATTTTTTTTTAATATAGTTGTTGTTGTTACCTCATTATCTTTGTTATATTTATAGACTGATTTGGAAAATTAGTTTTTGGTAAAAATAGGGGTAAGAGTATGGGTAGAAAAATATACTTTTAGAATCTTATCAGAATAATATCCAGTTTTTTTAAACTAAATCGGCCCGCATTTGACCGCAATCTCACCTGATGGAAAGTAACGACGCGGTCTACGATGGTATATACGTGCTTGCCTAGAAGATACCTATTCGCTCGCGACTTGAAGAGCTCCAGGTTGTACTTATCGGGAAACAAAGTCGTTGGTAAAGTGCTCCATTCCTTCGCTGCTCGGATTTTCTTTCTCTAATCTGTGGTCCGGTAGTTTTGGTTTGAAATTAAAATAACTGGAAAAATAATATAGATGTTTTTTAAAATGAAATTAGAACTACTGAAAAATGCAAAGTTACAGCGGAAAAGCGGTAAAATCCTGGTACATAACGGAACGTAAATATGCAGGCATCTTCCTAGGCCAGCATGCACCATCATAGACCGCGCCATCACTTTCCGTCAGAGACATGAGACAGTGGTCAAATGCTTTGCTTATCATCGTCATCATCATCAACAGCCTGAAGACGTCCACTGCTGAACATAGGCCTCCATTCACGAGATCGTCGTTCCACCGAGTGGGGAGCCGGCCTACGCTGCGCTGCTTAGCCTATACTATACCAATAAAAAATCGTTGTTCTATGGGATTTTAGAAACAATGACCATATGATCACCAGCCTTTCTGCGTCCATTGCTGATCCTAATAGGCCTCCTCCGTTTGAGTTGCCATAATCACCACACTTGGCAGGCGGCTTGGTGATCGCAGTAGATTATGGCAAGGAGAATGCTGCCACCCATTCCCTGGATACTCCCTTAGCCGGCTCTTACGGTACTCGCGGGAAGAGGTAGTAAGGTGGTGTCGTGGAGGCAAAAAATAGCGTGTATCACCCAATTATATTCTAACGTATCGTATGTTTTTTCCTACAAAATGTAATTATTCTTTCGTATATTAAAACACAAACACATTTTGTGTTCGAAAACTCTGAGGTTGAAAAGAAAAAACATGGCGCCCCCGGCGTTTCCCTCCATTAAGCTTAAAATGTAATAATTTTATATTTGTGAGGATTTTTTTTACATTACGGGATTTTTTCATTTTTTCCTTTTATATAGGTACTTGTAATGAACTGGGAGGCTCCTTAATTTGGCGTAGGTACACTTTATCAAGTTTAATCAACGGTACGGCTCAAAGTCGCGCAACATGCTATGGAGAGAGCTATGTTCGGTGTTTCCCTGCGAGATATGATCCGGGATGAGGAGATCCGCAGGAGAACTAAAGTCACCGATATAGCTCTTAGAATTAGCAAGTTGAAATGGCAATGGGCAGGCCACATCGCTCGTAGAACTGACAACCGATGGGGAAGAAAGGTTTTGGAGTGGCGACCAGGAACCGGAAGACGCAGCGTAGACCGGCAACTAAGTGGACCGACGATCTGGTGAAAGTCGCGGGGAGCCGATGGATGCAGGAGGCGAGCAGCCGCTCAAACTGGTAGGGGAGGCTTATGTTCAGCAGTGTGATGTCTTCAGGCTGTTATGATGATGATGATGATGATGATGATGATTTATTTGTCCCGACAATAATCCCACAACCCCGACTTTTTAAAATGTCCCGATATTTTAAAGTTCCCAATTCCCATCTAGCAACTCTAGTGAAGTCACAGGCATTCGCGGATGTACTGCGGTATACAATGTTTATATTTGACAAGCGGTATTGAGTTTCAGGGGTGTCATCTTTTAGTTTTAGAGGCAGTTTCAGAGTTTTGTGTCGAGCATCATCAGCTCATGACGTTCCCAGGTCCCCAAAGAGGATGTAATCCCACTACTGGGACGCGAGCATTACATTATGCATAGCGCTGTTCCTAAGGGCATTATAGGACTTAAGAAGCGATGTTGAAACTTATAGGATCCGTGGTTGAAGCTTACCCAGTATTTATGTTTACGAATATTATACTTAGTACTTACATAATGCACTAAGGTGAACTAAGTGACTACGCCGTTTTTGGGGAGTCTGTATTTCGTATTTTTATCGAATGGCAATATCGATTGGGAGTTAATATGTATTGCTACGTAGTCAGTAAGAACCTTAGAGTATAGACTAAAAGCAGGAGAACTTCGTTATCTGTCAAGCGTACCGCTTTTTTTGGACACTTTTTATATGAAGTGGACACTTTAATGTGAATGAGTCTGACAGATTTGTATAGAAAAAACAGTTGACTCGAGTCGAAAAATGGTACGGTGACTTTTCGCAAGCGTAGCTAATTACTATATGTTTGTTTCTTTCCTTCGCCACTGACGTAGCGATACGTGTGAGCAGTACAAGTATAATATCGTTTCGATTGATCTCTCTATGCTTTTAGTCTATACTCTAAGGTGAGAACAGTGACATCTGACACTTCATGGACCGAATCTGAGAATAGGACATTAGTTTTGAAGCACAATAATAGATCTTTATAAATCATCGGAATCACGCTTTCATTTCTGAGATAAATCCTTTGACTAGAAACCAAAACTAGATAAAAAATGGGGAAATTAAATTTATAACGGTCCGTGTTAAAAGGGACAACCCTACGGTCCGTCACGTCACTAGCACTAGCAGCCGTCACGCTCCAAATCCCGCGCGAGACGTGTTAGGGACGTACTACGCCGCTAAATATTGCATGACCATGGTAAGAGGATTGTGGTAGATAGCGGAAGCAAATGTTGGTTTCAGGAACAAATAAAAAAAAATAGTTTTGTTATGGATTTTTAAGTGTAAACTGGTACGACCCAATCACAAAAAAAATAATAGGAAGTCCCTGCCCAGTTTCTACAAAAATCCTAGCTGTTGTCGTAAGTTCGTAAGATCTGAAAATTCTGAGACAAGGGCAGACCACTTTTTTATACTACAGGTTGTAAATTATACCACTTTATCTGACTGGCCTGATAGCTCAGTTGCCCTGCCTTCTGATCTGTAGGTTGTGGGTTCGATTCCCACTCGGGACAAACATTTGTGTGATGAACATCGACGTTTGTTCTGTGTCTGGGTGTTATATTGTATTCTATGTATGTATTTACAAACAAAAAGTATCTAAGTATTGTATCTGTTATTTGGTTCCCATAGTACAAGCTATGCTTAGTTTGGGGCTAGATGGCGCTGTGTGAAATGTCCACACATATTTATTTATTTGCTTATTGTAGCGGTCATCCATCCAAGCAAGGAGCTCACTGAACGTGGCTTAACTTACAATGAGAGCACTATGTTGATCTGATCAGTCAATACGAAAGACCGAATTACACTTTGACCACATCATACGTGACTTCTTAATGTACTTTGATCTACAAACCTTGGAACCCGGCGCAAGGAACACACCATCTCTTCAGGGTACCGTAAGGGTCGGCTAAGGGAATATCCAGGGAATGGGCAGCAGCATTCTCTGAGGTAATCTACTGCGATTACTAAGACGCTTACCAGTGGTGACTTTTACCAGGTGGTAGGACTTGTCTACAAAGTTCGTCTAGGTAAGTACCACCGCTTTGCCAGTTATTCTGCCGCCAAGCAGTAGTGTGCAAGCGCTACTGTGCTCCGGTTTGAAGGGCATTGTAGCTAGTGACATTATTGGGCAAATGAGACTTTATGATTTGATCACACAGTCTAATAATCTTATTACTATACTGTGTGAAGTCTCAGGATGACGTGAGCAGTGCAGTGTCATGCGAAACTACATTAATTTAGAGTTCCGAGTGATACTGCAATCTGTCACGGGCAGCCGTGACGCTAAACATCAGGCGAACGACTGGCTCATCAAGTAATTCATTCACATAAAAAAACTATGGTAAACCATCCCCCCGTAATGAAGAAAGGCTTATGGTCAGTGGTGTCTGTCTTCCAGCTTCCAGCTGATAATGTGATCAACAAATCCCGATCATAAATGATCTGATGCAAGCCTGTCAAAAAAAAACATTACCTTTAACTGCCGCTAATAACTAAAGCACCGTTAACCACAGAACTCTGTCAAGTACTGTGCCGCTAACCTTCAGTTCTTTGACCTTCGCATGCATCAGTAGTCAATGGTCCACTATTCAGGTTTGGACACGGTCTTTGTTTAGGCAGATGGCATTGTTGGTCACCTGTAATTACTTGTCCCGTGACTGCGATAGCATAGATGGTCTTCCTAGTCTAGTTCCGCTACAATCCACAGTATGGGTAACATGAGCTGTAGACGACATAATTATCTTTTCTTTCGAGAAACCGTTGGACCAATGACAATGCAGCAAAAGGTTTATCACGTGATCCACGTGATCATTCATTGGTCGCTTTGTCGAGAGAAGATATGTTGTCGACTAGCTGACCCGCCCCGGTTTCGCACGGGTTAAATTAGTTTTACGCCTTATCTCAGTCTAAATCTAAAGGAAGATAATAGGAAGAGGGAAAAAGATAACAGAAAATGATGAATGGATGAAACGGAGAATGGAGGCGCACTTGCCTCCTTTCACCTTCATCCATTCATCGATTCCATTTTCCAGTTCAGGATAGGAGTGGCTTTGGACCTAATACTGAAGGTTGGATGTCTGTAACAAAAAAAAGAATGAATAAAATCGGACCACGCGTTAATGAATTACAAATAAGTACATATTTTTTACTTTCATCTCCTCTCCCGCGGGAACCGTGCTGAGTTTCAGGATTAAAAGTATCCCATAACCTACCTCGTAATATGAACTCAAATCATGCCAAGTTTCATTTGAATCCATTCAGTAGTTTCGGCGTGATGCTCAGGCAAGATACAGACAGACAAAAATGAAAAAGATTACAGTTTTGGCTTTAGTATCGATCGATTATAGAGAGCCCTCCAACAAAATTTTTCAAAATATCTTTAACGAACAGGGTTGACCCTGTTACAGTTTTATTATAAGTATAGATTCCGAGATTTAATTTTTCAGGTACCTGAATTGAGGGATGCAGTTATACGGCCATAGCTTTATTAAATCCCGTTTTATCTGCCTTTTTGTCTAAGGATCTAAGGATGTAATCCCTAAAACCAGATGCACATTAAAAAAGCAAAGCGAGTGAAGTTCCTCGCATTTCTTGAAAACTCACACAGGACCGAACGAGATTCGAACCATGGTGCGAATCGAAAGTCGCCTGAGCTATCACCGAGTCTCACTCACGTTTGACTGTGTTGCCACATAAATACGAGGCTAAGTGGCTAAATACGTAGAATCTCGTGAAGCCAAATAGAGAAAAAAGCTGCAGAAAAAGATAAAGGTCCCTGACTTGTCGTTTAAACATTAAAGTGAAATCCAGCTAGCTAAACGTTCGAAAGCGAATCTGCAATCTACCTACGTAAGTACGACCTTGAAGGGTGCAACGTCTTTTAGTACATTGAACCCGTCTGGCAGACTTTAGGTATCATGGAGATTAGAATAAACCAGATGAAGTGCTCACTCAAAATGTAAGTTGCATACTGAAGCCATTTGAAGCCGTATTTAAAAAAAGAATACAATACAATAATACTTTATGGAACATCAATAAATTAAAATGCATGTAAAAATTCAAATAAGGATGGTAGAAAAACGGGCGGCCTTATCGCATTAAGCTATTTCTTCCAGGCTACCTTTGGATGGACAGGAATTAACGAAACAAAAATTACAGTTGGTGTTATTACAGTTATAACTTAATACAATGAGACAACTAAGTATAATTACTTAAAATAAAAAAAACGATAGTTATAATAAATACCTAAATACTGTACCTTTTTTTTTTTCTTATATTTTGGCTCCACACATAGTGTATTTAGCCAGTGTCAAGTATTGTAGTTTTTAATCGTATTATGAAATATTTCATGTAAAGTCAAGTCTTAGTCACAGTCAGTCAGGGTAGTCATAGTCCAGTCTATGTCAGGTAGTCATAATCCAGTCTAAGTCATGCCCTAGTAAAGTAGTGGCAACTTTACTAGAGGCTTCTATGGAATTTTGGAAGCAACACGAAAAACCACGTTTCACTACATTATATCACTTGCCCACACTTATACTCATAATTCAGCACTTAATGCGTAAAATGCCACTAATTTTAAACATTAACACTAGCAAAAGCATAAGTTTTGTGAAATAATACAATGCAACGACGTGAACTTTTTCACGTTCCCGCCAAAAAAACATACTATACCTTGTCCATTTCATTAATGGTTTTTTGACAGCTCGACGACTAACAAGTTAGTGATGTTCTAAAGATTCTGGAATGTGACACTATCCCGATTGTACTATTATCATTATTCGAATTAGGTACGTAAACGTAATAATCGATATCGATAAATGTACATTTTGATTTAGTTTGGATGAAATTCATGAAGTATAATGTCATTTGTATAAAAAAACGTAAAGAGAACGAAACTTCATGGACGTGAGCTGTCAAAAAACCAGGTATAATTCCATACACTTAAATTCAGGAAAAAATTCAATCAATCTATATTTGGAAATCATGGAAGAATCATTTATATTTGGATTTAAAAACAGTAAAATAATAGCGAAGGTTTACTTTAATGAATAAGCATGATCAAAAGTAATTTTACCGAAGTCCATTTCCATTCTCCACCATAATAATTATAATTATTCTCGAATAAGTGAGCGAGAGAAAGGAGTGAATGTGCCGAGTGACTTTCAAATCGACTCACACTGGTTCAAACCCGCTTGGCCCTACACCAATGATTTTTGATGTTTAAACCATGTTTAAACCTACAAAAGACATCAAAATTGTAAGACTCAAGTTTCAGATCTGCTATTTCTACACGAATGTCTTTCTACCACAAATTCCTACTAGATTTTTTCCGAACGCTCCGGTATTTTCCAGAAATTTCCAGTGTTTTCCAGTTAAATCCCGAAAACAAGGCACAAACAGATAGTTGTTCAGTTTTATTAGAAATCCAGGAGTCGCGTTACAAAGGAGATTGCTCTGTGGACCTAAATACATACAGGGTTTGAGAATGGCTAGCAAGTTGGCTGACAATGGATTGCTAGTGACTTATCGTTAACTGGTTGTTGCACAGGAAGTTAGTGCGTAAGTCTGACATAGTTTAGGTGTTGCTAAGCTAAGTTGTTTTTAATAGAATTTAGTGCAGGCAGACGGATATAAGAGCAAGTACCTATTGTAATTTTATCTAGGCCCAATTTACCATAGTAGAATAAATTTTATTCCAAGTATAACTTTCCGAGTTACACGAAAATAAACACTATACCACCAATTTTTAAGGAATAATAAGCTTAAATGGGGTCTGTTTCATTGTCATTTAATCAGCTGTATCCAAGAGTAACCAGTAGCTTTACTTAGAATAAAAGTTATTCTACTTTGGTAAAATTAGGCCTTAATCAAACACAAACTGAAGTTAACTGTTCACCACACAAATCGCCTGTGTGTATCGCCCACCTACACATTCGTTACTAGATTTTCAGCGAAAACTAGGGGCTAGGGGTAACAACTTTATTGTTGTAACAGAAAATGGTTAGCTCAGCTCAAAGTAACGGGTTGAAAGACCTTTACTGAGTATTTTATAACTTGTGGCTCAAGAAATATAAAAAAGAAGAAACAGGCGCGTTCAAAACTTGAAGGCAAAAAACTGAACATAGGCCTATCCCAGAGAGCGCCACTTTGAGCGGCTGCTCGCCTCCTGCATCCATTGGCTCCCCGCGGCTTTCACCAGATCGTCGGTCCACCTAGTGGGGGGCCTACGCTGCGTCTTCCGGTTCGTGGTCGCCACTCGAGAACCTTCCCCATCGGTTGTCAGTTCTACGAGCGATGTGGCCTGCCCATTGCCTTTAACTATGTATGCGATTGTTGAGCGTTATTTGTTTATAATTAGTCCTGAAAAATATGTGTAGGTAAGTTAATGAAGGATTAAAAATAGAAAAACCGAACGCAATCCTAAATGTATAAATTCCAGCGTGTAGGAAGACGAGCAAACATGGCCGGCCGGTGTTCGTTTTTTAAAATATAGCTGTTTTAAATGTTAAAATTAGTAGCCAGATCCCAGTCTTAATATTCGTAAACAAGATCAAAAAATTAAAAATACTTCCGAAGCCTCACTATCCAATACTACTTTTTGAATTTCAGCCAAAACTACGTCAAAACTTTTCAACCAAATATTGCTCACGAAACGTGCAGTATTTTATAAAAAACGCGACCACAAAATGTGCAAGATTCGAGAATTCGCGCCTTTTTTAAAATACGCGGCCATAGAGATGTGAAAAGTTTAAAATTGGAAAAAACTCGATAAAATTCACACGATATCGTTCGATGTATCGATATGGGGCAGTATAGTTGATTCAACAGTATATCAACATTAGACAAATCCTTTTTTGAATGTAGGTATACATGTAAAGAACAGGGTAAAGCCTGTCACACACGGTACAGATAATATAAGATATCCGTATCTGAGCGAATATCTGTCAATTTTGCTCTTCATGCAAATCAATAGAACAGCACAGACGGCCCATATAATATATATTTTATCGTTAAGTATCTGCAGATACAGAACGATATGGAGTGGACAGATTTTTGCTCAGATACGAAATATAGAAGTGCAGTATGCAGTTTTTTTTAAATGTAAATTAATGACGTGACGAGCTAGTCGTTTACCTGCTGTTAAGCGTCACGGCTGCCCATAACAGATCGCAGTATCACTCGGAACTCTAAATTAATACAGTTTTGCGTGACACTGCACTGCGCACGTCATCCTGAGACTTCACACAGTATAGCAATAAGATTACTAGACTGTGTGATCAGATCATAAAGTCTCATTTGCCCAGTAATTTCACTGGCTACAATGCCCTTCAAACCGGAACACAGTAGTGCTTGCACACTACTGCTTGGCGGCAGAATAACTGGCAAAGCGGTGGTACCTACCAAGACGAACTTTGCAGATAAGTCCTACCACCTAGTAAAAATGCAGATAAATTACAGGTTGTAACATGATTAAGTGCACGGACGAACAAAGACTTATTTCTCAAAGTATCGGATTTCGTATATTATCGAACCCATATGTTCCGTGCCGTGGGTGATACTTACAGATACCAAAGTTTTTATGCGCAGATACTCTCCGATAAAATATTATATTATCTGCACCGTGTGTGGCAGGCTTTATAGAAGCGGTAGGTATAAAATCTATGACTACAAGAGGGGATTTAATAACGAATTAAAACACAAAGACAGTTCTCTCTCACCCGTCGAAGCAGGAAGGGTTGCGTCTGCATAAAAAACATGAAAAACCTTTCTAGAGACTGCAATGCTGCGTAAGCTAATCTATCACTATCTAATACAGAGAGATGAGGCATATTCATAATTACTTACACCTTTGTTTCACTAACGTGAAGTCACTAGATATAAATAATAATATTCAACAAAGAAAATGAATACTTTGTCTGATCACGTCTAATAAACCCACAAACAAAGATAAAGCTTATTAATAATAGAATACTGATACACAAATAAAACATAATACCATTATTATTTTACATTAATTATCATGAATACATGATACATAATGTAAAATAACATTATTAAAATAGAAGGCAAAATTATTATCGTTCAATAACGCTTTGTCTAAAGTAATCCTACTGCATCTACCGGTAGTGTGTTGCATCGAAATGGCATTATTGCGTTTGGCAGCTAGCCAGCGCGCCTGTAAACACTTGAAATTAAACCGACTAAATCTTTCCCGCGATAAATGGTGGCGCTATCCGTAAATGGCACAGACCTACAAACGCACAGATAATAAAAAAGTTATTTAAATAACGTATGTAACAAAAAGAAATTGCCTTTTTAAGGTTCCATACCCAAAGGGTAAAACGGTTGCCGCTATAACAACAAATAATAAATTAAATATTTATTTTATTCTGTTTTTCTGTTTTTTTCTGTGTTTTTTTTCTGTTTCTGTTCTGTTTAGTATTTGTTGTTGTAGCGGCAACAGAAATACATCATCTGTGAAAATTTCAACTAACTATCATGGTTCATGAGATACAGCCTGGTGACAGACGGACAGACAGACAGACAGACAGTGGAGCCTTAGTAATAGGGTCCGGATCCCTGAAAAGGACCGCCCGGTGACGCTGTAAAGGTCGGTAGAGACAAACAGCATTAGCCCGTTCAAAAAAAAATCCCTGAAAAAGCGCTCGATTCTAGATCACACCTTACTCATAAAAATACTGGAGAAATATCATTTCTCGCATTTACCGTTGGTAACTCAATGTTATTCCGGTACAAGTAGGTATTTATTAACTTAATTAAGTTAATGAATTATTTATTGATGCACATTATTACGAAATGACGCGCAGTCGTGAATCAGTGCATGATTAATTGCGGTTTACCACAGATCCTATAAACGGTTTACATTGGAATTTTCCAAAGTGTTTATTCGTAAAAAGATAGATATCATGTTATGAATGAAATCTCCATTTTGCGAACCAATCGATGACCGATTCATGGGTGCCTTTTTTAGGGTTCCGTACCCAAAGGGTAAAACGAACCCTATTACTAAGGCTCCGCTGTGTGTCTGTCTGTCCGTCTGTCACCAGGCTGTAACTCATGAACCGTGATAGTTAGACAGTTGAAATTTTCACAGATGATGTATTTCTGTTGCCGCTATAACAACAAATGCTAATAAACAGAATAAAATAAATATTTAAGGGGGCTCCGCTCCCATACAACAAACGTGACTTTTTTGCTCTTTTTTTATAGATGGTACGTATACGTGGTGATGGTAGTTTATAGTGGTACGGAACTCTTTGTGTGCGAGTCCGACTCGCACTTGGCCGGTTTTTTAAAGTGGCTTTTTAAGTGTTGCCATGTTTTCATGATATTAAAGTGCCAAAAGATTTCATTCATCTATTTTTTAAGGTCAGTGAATTTTCCATCTTTCGTATTTCTTTCTGAGGGTCGATAATTATAATTTTAATTATGTTTATTATGTTATTTCTCATTAGAAAAGAATATTATGTCACTTAGGTACCCTACATATGTATATGAGATTCTTTATTTAAATCTCTAAATAGACATAAGTTTTACTATTACCTATTACCGTGTACAAAATATTATTGTTAATTTTAAAATTGTAAGGTAGAAATTGGTAGAAATAAAATTTCGTTCATTTAACAACGTGTAGTTTTGTTCGCGTATGTAATAGTGCGACCTTGTGAAACTGGTAAATAGTTTTCAAGGTTTACCTACTTCAAATGAAATGAAATGAAATCAATTTATTTATTAAAAACTAAACTAAACTAAACTAAGCTAAACTAAACTAAACTAGCTACACTACCTACTACAAAGAACACTTATGGACTGTATAATAGCCGCGATGGCCTATAGACAGTCCCAAGTGCTCCAGCCCACTACCCCAACATGCTGGCCGCATTGCCACGTTGAATTGCAATGCTGATGCGTTGGGCCATATAAGTGCCAGCATTTTGGTCACGCGTCGCATCGACCAGTAGGGTTAGCATGGCCGGTAGACAAAACTGTCTTTCCCCTGTTTTACTCCACGCAAGTATGAAGAAAGTGACGTAAAACGGGGAAAGACAATTTTGTCTACCGTCCATGCTAACCCAGCAGGCGCTCTGAAATTTCTTTATTTGCACGAAATATGGTAAGTGTAGGTGGTACCCTCATTATTTTGACTTTAAAACAATACAAACTAACAATATATAATACATAATTATTACAAAAGTCTAAACTACTACCACACTAGTACTATAAAATTAACAATATAATACAAAACTACCCTAATAAGCTAAATGGTGGTACCTATGTATAATACAAAATGTTCAGCATATTCCACCAGAACTGGCATACAAAAATTTATTTTAGGTACAAAATAATTAAATGTTAGTCCATAATTGGTATAATAATCATGCACATTACAAATTAAAATTTGAATATTCGGCATGTCCAGTGCGTGCAGTGAATCGAGCAGGGCCCAATTTTGTATGACCACTTTACGATTCCTTGCTTCGAACCCACGCGAATTCCTTGTCTTACATAAGAAATCTGCAAAAATATATTCTGTATAAAACGAAACCGCGCGAAATGAATTTGGAATTGGCGCGATTTGAGCTGTCAAAAATCATAATGTTCCACTGAGACGCGTTCCGAAATATCAACACATCAAAAGTTACCACCACATATGTCAATATTAATTCCAAAATAAAAATAACTTTAATGTAAAGTGAAATAACGACGTGGTTTCGTATCGTGTGGAGTCTGTGTTTTCATACAGAATTAGGGCCCTTGATAGATGAAATAAATGTTCACAGGTTCACAGTCGCACAAAGCAAATAACCGAATATTCACATCAAGCAAATTCACATGTCAGTCGGTCGCCAGTGTTGCCACCTTTAAACGACACAACAATGCCCAAATCGTAACTCTTCGGTGCAAATTCCGGCACAAACCCAAACTAGTTCTAAAACCATAAACAATGTCAAAAGATTCCGTGTACAATGGCGGACATTTTTAGAGTCCGACTATTCGTATGCAAAACTAATGGTTTGCCAGCTACGGCACGCGAGGTCACTGAACTAGCGGGAGTATTGTATTTTCCATAGGGTACAATCTTCCATTGAACGACATTAATTTATACCCACACACTTAGCCATTGATATGATTTAGAACGATGGTGGCCGAGCGGTAGCATGTACGCTTCGCAATCTTACGGTACCGGGTTCGATCCTCGGCCCTGCACCAATGACTTATCTAAGAAGTTATGTGCAGTTTTCGATGCCATCGCTCCGTGCCTCGGAGAGCACGTTAAGCCGTCGGTCCCGGTTGTCATAAGAACATCTATGGCAATCGTTACGGGTAGTCAGACGCCTGATAGAATCTGACACCTGCGGGGTGATCATGTAACTTTGATAGCAATGCAACAAAAGAAATTTCAATCCAAATTTGAAAATTTCCATTGTAACTATGTACATAAGCTGCGTACTGCAACTGTCAAATCCATACATTTTTGTGTTTCTATCGGTTGCCAACAAGTTACATGATCGCCTAGCTGATCTAACCATCCCTATCGCTGGTCCCTTATGGGTTGCGAGGCCAGATGGCAGTTGCTCGTGTAGTTCTGGTAGCTCGCCGCTACAGGTTATATTGGGAGCCGACCACAATAACAAATGGGCAAAGGCAAAGAGGATGATGATGAATAAAATTAAGTATTTTTACTTATTATTCCGGGACATTTATTCGTAAGAACTTAAATAACAATGAAAGCATAGTAACCTAAGCTATACCTAAAACATCCCATAAAACTAATAGTATTATTTTATTTTACACTAGCGGCTCGCCCCGGCTTCGCACGTGTAGTGGTGTAGCCTATGTTACTCAGGGTGAATGTAGCTTTCCAATAGTGAAAGAATTTTCGAAATCGGCACAGTAGATTTTGAGTTTATTCATTACAAACATACAAAAACACAAATCATTCCTCTTTATAATAGTGGTGTAGATTTTTAGTATTCTGATTTCGAATTCGCATAGTTTACCCCAGGCTCTATCTTTTTCTATCGCTCAGGATCGCCACATCCCAGAGCGAGAGAGAGCGTGATTGCTATCGGCACTCTCACTATCCTTCTCGCTCCAGGAAATGACGATCCTGAGCGATAGAAAAAGATAGACGAAAAATAGCCTAAATGATTCAAATCATTTAGGCTATTTTTCATCTGACGTGGTCTTTTCGATCTTATTTTCCTGGCATAGGCCCAAGCCGAGGCGTTGCTGAGGCAACCCTTGGGCTAGGCCTGGTATAGATATACAAAGGTCTGTAGAGACCAACAGCATTATAGCCCGTACTTAAATAAAAAATGCTCGCAACCTAACTACAGAAAAACGTGGTTTTTATGGCCCGACCTTAGAACAATGCACTGTCTAACCTTGTACACAGATAGAATACATTATTATGGAATTTAGACACAGAAACGTAGATGTATTTATATGTATGTATACCTGTGCCACAGAATATATTTGCGAACGTTGGCTAACTTTACCGATTAGTCGATCTTCGCTATGAGCGTCACAAAAAGAAAAGTAAATTAATTATGTTTTTGATTGTTTCAGGTATGTTTCCAAGCCGAGAGACGACAGGAACTAAATCTAAATATTTATTATAGTAAGTCTTATACTCTGTATAGTTTACATCAGGCATGTCAAACTTGCGGCCCGATCAAATTTAAAGAACAGTCCTTTCTGGGATACCAACTGTCTAAACAAATAACAAGTATAAACCGATAAAATGAGAAGACTTCAGGCAGAATTTGAAAAGTGTTATCAAGATTTTGGAGATAGTTTTTCGTTGTTTCCGTGTCTTTCTCTATAGAAATCATTGACTATAAATCCAGTTGACCAATGATACAACTTCCCCTCGTACGAAAACTAGTGGTGTATTATTATGTGGTGTATGTCTTTCGTTCCATCCTGCTCTGCTCTTTGTAATTTCGTATGACTTTGTCTCGTTTTGTTACCTCGTCCCCTGCCCGCGCAGGTGAGTCGTGTTTGTACGAGAAATTATGTTCACGAGCTATCAACGGGCTTTATAATCTTTGTTCGTAATCGATGGTATTCTCACTCGCTTGCAGATAGATGTCATAGAAATTAAAATCGACACAAAGCAAACAAAATATTAGGTTTTGCGACCCACTGTTTCTACGGTCCATTATAGATGCGGCCCGTCAATGACTTTCAGTTTGACATCCATGGTTTACATGGATTCATTTTCATGTAGTTATACTATACCGCACGTTTTAGAATATGCATGAGCCGACTCACGCATAATTAGTAGGAAAATTGCCTTTTTGAGGGCGCTTCCGGTTGCGTAACATATTTTCGAGAGTACTTCCGGTTTGTAATTTACATTTTTTTTAAGTATTCATTTTATAAAGTATTTTACATTAGAAGTGTTATGTTCGTTCATCAGCTATACCTATTATATCTTTTATTCATAGTACCTAGTAAGCAGTAGCGTGAAAAGGTTATGTTACTTTATGATGCGTTTAGAAAAGTCTTGTTGATGTGAAGTTTGATGAACTGTGTTTAGAAATGAAATTATTTATTTATTTTAGTATCTTGTTAACTCTCGTAGCGATCGCACGTGCAATTTTGTGAGTGGATTTATTTTTTAGTATGGAGGTTTGGAAACACGCAGTTTCAAGTAAGGCTCTCACAACTTGTGGGCTATCATGGTCCCAGTCCACCCCCCTTTCGGGATAACACACCAAATCAAACTCGCCTTGTAACTCGCCATACACACATCAAAAAAGTCTAAGCAACATGTACTAATTTAAATTTTAGGATGGTTCTTCACATTATAACGTTGTATTTTATTTTTAATATTATTACAAAATGAAATTTCTAAAGAAAATGAACTTATTGTGAAAGAATAGGACAATTTAATACAAAGTATGGCCTCCTCCGCTATTCAGAACTTGTCGGAAACGATTATTCATTGAATTAATGAGACTGTTTATGTCATCTTGCGGTATTCGCTCCCAATGGAGTTGTAGCAAATCCTTCAGCTGTTGGGTTGTTGTCACTCCGTCCAAGTCCTTCAAAACACATCTCTGGAGCATGTCCCATGCGTGCTCGATGGGGTTGAGGTCTGGCGATTGTGCAGGCCAGGGCAATACCCGGATCTTCTCCGTTGCCAAGTATTCACTGGTTCGCCGAGCTGTATGTGAACGCGCATTGTCATGCATTAACGTAAAATCGGAGCCAAAGGTTTGTTTGTGCAAATGGATGGACATAAGGTCTAATAATATCCTCAACGTAATTTTCAGCGTTCATGTTTCCATTTACAAAAACGAGCTCAGTTCGCCTGTTCTTCATAATACCCGCCCATACCATAACTGTTAAGCCGCTGTATGGATGAACTTCCTGAACGCACCTGAGCCTTTTAGTATTTCCGGGCCGACGGTACACTCGCACTCTTCTTGTATCAGGCCTAAACCCGAATCGCGACTCATCGGAAAACATAATTTTACCCCATTGTTCCTGGGTCCATGTCATGCGTTCTCTACACCATTCATTTCGACGAGCGCGATTCCCGTGACGTATCGGTGGGCACCTGATTGGGCGTCGAGCTCGTAGGCCGTACTCATGCAGTCGACTTCGCACAGTTTGGGGACTTACATCAACACCACTTGAATTTTGTAGCCTCAAACATAGCTCTCGAGCGGTTAACATCGGCTGGCGTCTTGCAGTCGGTTGTATGTACCGGTCTTGCCGAGTGGTTGTACTCCTTCTACGGCCTGGGTGCTGTTCAGCGGGTTCCCCTGTATTATTGAAGCGCTGCAAAAGACGACAAATAACACTTCTATGAATGCCAAAATGTCGAGATACCTAAATTGATTACTTCCCGCTTGCAACATCCCTACAGCTCTTTGCATTTCATCTGCCGTCGCTCCATGACGTGAAGAATATCTAACGATTCAATTTTGTCGCTAACTTTATTTAAATGGTTGGTAAAATTATAAAATCAAGAATAAACGTGTCAATTAAAACGCACTTAAATTCAAACAAATTCGCAGTCATTTGAATTTTATGAAAAAACAAAACATAATCGATTTTTTTTTTACAACCAGCCAGTATGTCATCAATAACAAAAAAGTTTACTTACCTACGCACTTTGAGTGAGTAAATACTTAGAAATTAATTAATATAAATGGTAAATTTGTAATATCATGCATGTTGCTTAGATTTTTTGATGTGTGTATCTCTATCTCTCTTGTTGTGAGGAATAAAGTAATGAATATTGTAATGAACACTCCAGAAAGCTCACAAATAATATTTACCATATCAGATACTTTTTTGTTAATATCTATTAACAAAAAAGTATCTGATATGGTCAAATGTATACATAGAATACAAGAATGCAATAAAATATAACACCGAGACACAGAACAAACATCGATGTTCGTCACACAAATGTTTGTCCCGGGTGGGAATCGAACCCACAACCTATAGTTCAAAAGGCTAACAACTGAGCTATCAGGCCAGTCAAACTACTATGGTCGTCTACAACTATGTTGCCATAAATATAGTAAAAGTTGCTAAAAAAACGTAATTAATAACCGGCCAAGTGCGAGTCAGACTCGCGCACGAAGGGTTCCGTACAAACGCAAACATAAAAACGCGCAAAAAATCACGTTTGTTGTATGGGGCGTCCGCAGTGCAGTGTCACGCAAAACTGTATTAATTTAGAGATATGAGTGATACTGCAATCTGTTATGGGCAGCCGTGACGCTTAACATCAGGTGAAAGATTAGCTCGTCACGTCATTCATTTTCAGAAAAAAAGGGAGCCCTGTTAAATATTTGTTTTATTCTGTTCTTAGTGTTTGTTGTTATAGTGGTAACAGAAATACATCATCTGTGAAAATTTCAACTGTCTAACTATCACGGTTCATGAGATACAGCCCGGTGACAGACGGACAGACAGATAGACAGATGGACGGACAGTGGAGCCTTAGTAATAGGGTCCGTTTTACCTTTTGGGTACGGAAACCTAAAAATGAAGTAAAAGCATTTGGACTGATGTCTACTTTATAGGCCATCGCGGCTAGTACACAGTCTAAAATGTTCCTTGTACTAGCTAGTGTAGCTAGTAGTATTTAGTACATAGTATAGTTATTATTATTGTAGTAGTTAGTTTAAAGAAAAGGCACATTGCCCGGTAAAAAAAAGTAAAAGCTATGTGACACCAAAATGCTGAGATCAGTAAATATTTCCATAAAAATAAGTATAAAGCCAGTATTGCTGGCAATATTCATAAAATTCATAAAATCATTGACACGTAATATTTAAATTCGAATATCGAACGAAACCGTTCTTATTTTACCATCTGTCGCCACATATGGCATTTAACAGAATTCAGTCGAATATAAAACTTAATATTTTCTGAGTAGAGCTTATTTTAGTAACGGTACGGGTACGGTAACGTAAGAATGGCCTTTCGAGAGAATCATTTTCTTTTCCCAAGACACATAGCAATGGTGTGCTTTATCCTTGATGAAAGACAAATCAAAATTAGGTATAAAGAAATTACTAGTCTACCAATAATTTTATAATATCTGAGTTTGAATTGGTATATTATCCCGAAAAGGGGTTAATCTACTCCCCAAGGTAGACAATGTTTCTTCTACGACTTTTCTAATAGTTTTTCATTGAAGAAATGCCATACAAAGTTTACGTTCGAAGATAGCCCTAGCGCAGCTGGGTCGTTGAACTTCGTCCTTGACCGAATGCACTTAAATGAGTTTAACGACCTCTGTTTAGAAATGAATTTATAGTATCTTGTTAACTCTCGTAGCGATCGCACGTGCAGTTTGTTGAGTTGATTTATTTTTTAGTATGGAGGTTTGGAAACACGCAGTTTCAAGTAAGGCTCTCACAACTTGTGGGCTATCATGGTCCCAGTCCCCCCCTTTCGGGATAACGTACCAATTCAAACTCACCTTGTATTTTGGTTGCACTATTTTTACCAAGTTCTCTGTATTATGATTATGACCAACTAAAGGTAGAATTTCGAAAACTTTGCCGTAATTGTAAGACACTCCAATTATCAAGTCCCTACGTCCGTTTGGGCTGCGCGTTGTCTGTCTGTCAGTCCGTCAGTCAGGACAAAGCGGTTGACTTGAACTGATTGATTGATATGGGTTGATATACTACGTAACTGGTGTGTACTTAATATTACAGTAAGGGGTAAAACCCTGAAGTTTTGGCAGGAAAATGCAAATGTTCCGTTGTTACCTTAGTTATTTTGCCAAAACTTGTTTAACATCAAATAACTTATTGAATACGATATAAATTTGCCACCGTGTCATTGTGGGAGCATGGTCCTCGCAGTTCCTGGGTCCCTAGATACAAGGACTCCTAGTTAGGGGTCCCAGGGGACCCAGGGGGTCTAGCAAAGATCCCTTTCCATTAGCTTTAACGCCAAACGATAACTCCAAATGTATGAGAATGACATTACCAGACAACCAGGTGGAACGTTTTGCACGGCGCGGCAAATTCAATTTTTTTGCGGTTTTTGCCAATCATAGCTTAATTACTCCACGTGATTACATGACAACTAATTTTGCGCAAATAAATATACCGTATCAATAATCTACAATTAAAAGTATCACCTAGATATCATTGGTTTAGCGACGAATGAACAAATTTCATCTTGGATTTTCAGTCTATTGCCATTTGTTGCTAAACCAATGATATATATAGGTGATACTTTTAATCGTATTTTGTTGATACATTCTATTTATTTCCGCAAAATCAGTTTTCACGTAATCACATTGAGTAATTAAGCTAAGATTGGCAAAACCGCAAAAAAAATGAATTTACCGCGCTGAGTAAAACGTTCCACCTTAACGCTAATGAAAAAAAGAAATCTTTGCTAGACCCTCTATAACACTACACGTACTAAATACGCTGCTAATCCAGCAAACCAAACAACAAAAAAAAATAGTTTTAGCCGTCTGTCAAAATATGAATGTATTCCCATTTCTTTCCAAAGTTATTATAAAAGTATTATAACTGACAGGAAGTGGTGAATGGTAATTGCGGTCGCTTCCGCGGTATGCTCTGCTGATCACCGCTAGATGGGGCTCTGGTAGATGGCCGATACCCGAGCCATAGATTAGATAACACTCACTAGAGAACGGGCAATATTTCAAATGGTAATTTTCTGGTGACAGGTACCTAACTTGGGGTGCCAGATGGGGTATTACATAAATGACGTGGTAAACCTATCGCGCGACCTCGAACACGCGCGACTCGCGCGTGGCAACTTTACTAGAAGCTTCTATGGAATTTTGGAAGCAACACGAAAAACCATGTTTCACCACATTACATCACTTGCCCACACTCATGCTCGTAATTCAGCACTTAATGCGTAAAACGCCACCAATTTTAAATGTTTTAAACATTAACACTGGAAAAAGCACAAGTTTTGAAAAATAATACAATGCAACGACGTGAGCTTTTTTTTGTTTTTTCTTATATTTTGGCTCCACACATAGTGTATTTAGCCAGTGTCAAGTATTGTAGTTTTTCATCGTATTATGAAATATTTCATGTAAAGTCAAGTCTTAGTCACAGTCAGTCAAGGTAGTCATAGTCCAGTCTAAGTCATGTCCTAGTAAAGTAGTGGCAACTTTACTAGAGGCTTGTATGGAATTTTGGAAGCAACACGAAAAACCACGTTTCACTACATTATATCACTTGCCAACACTTATACTCGTAATTCAGCACTTAATGCGTAAAATGCCACTAATTTTAAACATTAACACTAGAAAAAGCATAAGTTTTGTGAAATAATACAATGCAACGACGTGAACTTTTTCACGTTTCCGCCAAAAAACCGACGTGAGCTTTTTCGCGTTCCCGCCAAGACCTCCCACGATCTCCTGACTCCAATCAGTGTTGCCAACTAGAAAAAATAATTCAACCAACTTGATTTCGATATTTAGGAACAAATTAATAAAATAACATATTTTGCATTTTGGTATGTCCTCGCTTTAACAAAATATGCATTTAATCATAAAAGTATGCTGTTATTTTTACAAACAACGCGAAAATTTGTTACCTTGTCCCCGTTGCTTTAAAAGTTATAATTTACGATTTCTCTAGCGACCAGCCAACAATACAACAATACCTATGTGGGAACGTCTGGGGTTTACGTAATACGCTATGTAATAACATGGAAAAGAGGTAGGCATAAACCTGAAGTAAAAAAAAATAGATGTACCTACATAAAATGTAATTATACTGGGTGTAATTGAAGTCATTAGCGTCCTTTGCAACTAGGTACCAGTACCTACTCCTGACACCGGTCAAGTGTGGGCCATTTTTGGAATCTAACGCATCGATACGGTTTTGATAATAACTTCAAAAACAGGGATAACTTACTAACTTTCAACACGTTTCAATAACATAAAGATCAGTACCTACACTACCTACCCCTAGTACGGGATTTTCGAATATACATTTAATGTAGGTTTTTATGAAATCTATGTTACCGCTAGATGGCGCTGTGCTAGATTTCATACAAATGTTTTACGGTACTCTATAATAAGTAATGTGCAAATTAACATAGGGATGTTGTTATCAAAAGTTTCATCGTCGACCAAAAAGTCTACCACATTCTTCTACTAAAACCAACACTACTCACGAAAGCTTGAACTTAAATTCGTGACACGCTATAAAAATACCGCAAAAATCAAAATACACTAAAACATCCGTTACATACTTACCTACTTTCGCTTCTGTACAATTAAAAGGTTGATTACTCTTTGACGGTGGCTTAGCACGCCATCTTGTACAGGGTTGCCAAGTTTAGAAAAGTGCCAGATTTGACCCTTTTAAATTCCGAAATCTGGAAAACACCAAAGTGACAAACGCTATAGAATAAAACGAAAAATTGCTGATATTTGAAATTCACCTAAACGACGATAGAAAAAAATATTCAGATAACGTCATGAAGATGCAGAATAAAGCAGTGTTTACTGCACTAAGGTTTGACAAATCTAAGTTCGCACTTGATATGTCAAGTCAGTGATGATGTGAAACTCGTGTCAAGTCAACACACCAAATACTGTACGTTCATGGGCTGAAGACAGCCGATGATCAACAGGCAACCAATGAGCGTTCACTATTTGGTGTGCTAAGTAGGCAAGAATTTAACAAACGTATGTGAGTCTGGGGAAAGTGTTGCTTAGCTAAGTTATATTTTAATAGACTAGTGGAGACGGGCATAACTATCTAAACATGACAACCCTACGTGTGGTAAAACTAGTTGTGCGACCCCATTTCGCTTTCTCAGAGTTCAGTAAGTAAGTCTCCATGCTTGATTAATTTAGTGAGCTATGATTGATCTAAAAAGTTGTAATGTTTCCCTACTACTCTTATGTTGGTACTAGAAAGGAATGACTAATGTATGAATAATGCCAATATAGGACGTTGAGAGAAACTACTTCTTTGTCTTCGTTCTTTACTAAAGAAATATTTTAAAAGGTTAGTTTTCACACTAAAAGGTTACTTTTTATCTCTTTGAGGTTCCTTTTGACCAAACCTAGCTGGCAACACTGAAGTGATCATTCAGTCTCTTGCATGGAGAAAACATTGACGAAAATGGACTCATCAATTTAACTGGTCAATAAAATTTAACGTGTATGGGCGGCCTAAGGCCGCCATCAATAAAATTGACGAGACCACTTCCGTCAATGTTTTCTCCATTCTGTAAACTGAAAAAAATTTACCAATACTAACCCTACACGATCAATAAAATTAACCAATCACAAAGGTTGATCAATAAAATTGAACGTGTAAGGGGGGCCTTACACTTGGCCGCATGCGCATACCTAAATAGTTTAATGAAACAATGAAATTCTTGTTTTATTTTGGTAACGTACCAAAAAGTACCTACTTATTATAGAATGGGTTACCGGTTCGAGGGTATCTTTTCTCTGTCAATTTCCCCACCGTGCAAAATATTTTGGATTCCACGCGACATTGGCGAAATTGTGGCAACCCCGCAGAAGCCATAACAAGAAGAAGTTGAAGTAGTAGTTGATATTTTGGTTAACTGTTAGGTATCAACTTAAAAATGGGACTTGGAAGAAATATTAAATTGCATAATCGTAAACTTGTAACCGTGCTAAACATATAATATTCCGATTAATAAAATCAGTTATACCTGTACCTCATTTCGTTAGCTAACAATTTTAGACGATTACCGTCAAAGCGTATCGTTTATTCTCCGTATTTCCACGCTAATCCGCGTAAATACGCGCCTCTCTTCAAAATATTAATGCAAGATAAGCTTTGATACAATCGCGAGGTCTCTGATGGAAATTGATGATATTGAAATATTTTTTTGCCTTGTAAGCTCTTTGCCTTTTGCAGTTAATGAGCCAGCAGCCATCTTGAATCCGTTGACAGCTGTCATGCATTTCCCTCGCTTTTTTGTTTTCTTTTTCCACGCGGCTTACGCAATGGCGACTCTGTAAAGCCAAAGCCCATTCAAAAATCTGTTAAAATTTTCTTTTTTCCACGTATTTGTGTTATTTCTAAAGGTTTCGTATGATTAATGATTTTCTATGATGTTTTTTACGCTTTATTATTGCTGTTAATACATTTACGGTATAACACAGAAAGAAAAGTAATTTGCTCATGTAATAACACAAAAAGGCTATTTTAAAGTAACCGAATTATGAAATAGGTACTAAATGTCAAAGAGCGATGGTCAAAGTATGGCTAAATAAGTAATTTAAATTCATAATAACCACGCAAACTCGCATTCGCGTCTAATCAAAACGGTAATTAAGGCACAAAGCGTTGCTGGCGCATTACCATGCCGCCGTCCTCTGGCTGTGTACAGCGTAATCCTCTTGCCGCTAATGAGCCGGCGGCCATCTTGCATCGTTGACAGCTGTCATGTGTTTACCGCGCTTTGTGGATTGTGATATTTGCGATGGTTGGAAAAAGATATTTTCAGTGCATTATTGGTGTGAACATTTCACACAGCGCCATCTAGCCCCAAACTAAGCATAGCTTGTAACTGGGAACCAGATAACTGATAGAATACTTAGAGACTTTTTATTTGTAAATACATACATAGAATACAATATAACACCCAGACACAAAACAAACACCTATGTTCATCACACAAATTGATGCCCTAGGTGCGAATCGAACCCACAACCTATAGTTCAGAAGGCAGATCTACAGTACTTACCAGCCGAGCTATCAGGCCAGTCAAATTATTTAAAATATCTAATTGTTATAGTTCGTGCTCATTACGTATTGAATTAAATGAAACGCTCTATTATGAAGGTAGAGGGATGGTGGCCGAGCGGTAGCATGTGCGCTTTGCAATCTTACGGCACCGGGTTCGATCCTCGGCCCTGCACCAATGACTTATCTAGAAGTTATGTGCAGTTTGTGATGCCATCGCTCCGTGCCTCGGAGAGCACGTTAAGCCGTCGTCCGGTTGTCATAAGAACATCTATGGCAATCGTTACGGGTAGTCAGACGCCTGATTGAATCTGACGCCATCCCTTTCCCCATCTGATCTAACCATCCCTGTTACTGGTCCTTTATGGTCAGATGGCAGTCGCTCGTGTAATTCTGGTAGCTTGCCGCTACAGGTTAGATTGGGAGCCAACCCCAATAACAAATGGGAAAAGGCAAAGAGGATGATGATAATAATGATGATGCTCTATTACGAAGGTGTTCGACGAGACGTCTCTCTCTCTCTCTCTCTCTCTCTCTCTCTCTCTCTCTCTCTTCTCTCTCTCTCTCTCTTTCTCTACATGCGCACTCTTCAATAAAACACAAACCATGAAGGACAGTTCAGACTGGTTTCAACCGTCAGCTTACGGGTTATGTTACACCATCTAATGTAACGTTATGAAACGCAATAAACATTTGAATTTGAATTTACCAATCTACCTTGGAAGAGGGGAAACTGAACCTTCCACTCATTTCCATTCTGATTTTATGGGGACAATAATTTATGTATTTTATAAAAATTGGCAAATCTGAGATTACCCTGCCATTTATGGATTGATTTGGATTTTTTTTAAATAGGTACCTACTTTCAGTGTGGTGTCAAATATTGAGTATTGTCATGAAACCGGCGGGGTAATTACGTAAAATTTGCAACAGCAATGCGACAGCAGTAGCAAAGCAACAGCAGTAGCGAAGCATACATGCTCGACACCACTAATGATGTATGACAGCAATCACCGCGAGATTTACGCCTGTCGCAACCTGTTGCGAGCTAGGTAATGTGGGGGCCGGTTCAATAAATAGTTTGGCTTACAAATCCCATAACTGTAAAATATTCAGATAATAACACCCGTCCAGTACAAGACTTACCTACAGCTACACGCCATCCGTTTATGGTTGATATTCCTTCGATTCGCACAAAGCGGTTTGACTCGACATATTTTATAATCCGAGCAGCGAAGGAATGGAACATTTTACCAGCGTCTTTGTTTCCCGATAAGTACAATCTGGAGCTCTTCAAGTCGCGAGTGAATAGGTATCTTCTAGGGAAGCATGTACCATCGTAGACCGCGTCGTCACTTCCCATCAGGTGAGATTGCGGTCAAATGGGCCCCCATTTAGTTACAAAAAAAGTTTCATTAAATATCAAACCACAAACCTCTAAACCTCCTATCCCTACAGATTAACATAAAAATAATATGATAAGATTATAAAATGTATAGAAGCGGCAGACGCTTTATTCCGACGCTCGCGCCCCACACACTAATTACCTACCACAACGTACAGACAAACAGCATAATTGTTGTTTGCTCGCTGTATGGATTAATTTAATGAACTTGTTGGGTTGTGGCTGGTGAGCTTTTTATAGACAGTCTGAAGAGCAGGTGATTTAATTTAAAATAGTGATAATTAAAACATTCGCAACACGATTTGGGTGATTTATTTGAACACTTAATTGCTTTATTGTACCCACAGGTTAGAGAAAAAAACAATATAATAATAATACCAACTAAAAAATGCTCGTACGTAATGTGGTCATTACTGACAACCTCTTTTGAGCAACGGTGTTTTTTTTTTGTTTAACCGGACTGGATACAGAGTCCTTTTGGCCGCCTCTTGAAGTTAACATTAGAAGTTTAATCACGTCTTGTTTGGCACTGACACTATTTTGACACTTCACGTTCACAATGGTTTTGTTATGCTTTAAATTCAAAATTGAACTTTTGACGGTCTTAACTTAATTCTGTATTATTTTCCTCGTTTTTATATTTTTTCAACAGAATGTATAATAAAATTGAAGACGGCTCGAAATAGTTTAGGTGATGCGAGGATATCTTGAAGTCGGCGAGGAACTTCATTTTCAAGCTCCAATATTTCGGAAACCATTACTAGTCTCTGAATGTTGAAAGCAGAACACTCAAGTAGAATGTGCTCCAAAGTGGCATCTTCATTGTTGCAGTGAGAGCAGACTCTTGTATTAACAATCTTGAGTTGAGCAACGGTGTTGTTGCCAGTGTTTCCACCTACAGTTATCGTTTTACCCTAGATTTGTGAATTATCCCTGAAAATGCTCATTTCATGACTGTCAAGGTATTGAATAGTCTTCCGGAGGATTTTAAAATTTTACCATTAAATATTTTAAAATTGCGTTTACATAAGTGGCTAGTAGAAAAGTGCTTCTATTCAGTTCACGAATTTTTTAATATGAATAAAAATGTGTAGTTTTATTTTAATCAGCATGACATTAAATTAATTTATTGTAATATATTTTGACATCATATAAATTATAATTATTTTAATATTTATTGGGCAACATGTAAGTACTGTTTTTTCTTTTGTTCCGTTCGTGTTATAATTAATTTATATTGTTATCACAAAAGCCCAAAGTAAAGCCTACTATAAATATTTGCATGCTGTTAAGTAAAGAAAATGTGCTGAACTAAATACCTGTTGAACTTAATCATCATCATTATATTGTAACCATATTTTCGGCAAATAAATGATTTGATTTGATTTGATTTTTTGAAATTCCCTAAAACATCTTCAATATTCCTTAGTTTAGGCAGTATGGTTATAATAATTACTTAACAACAAATAATTTCAAACATTCAATAGCATAAATACCTACAAAATATTCATTTTACAGGCACAGATCCTATTCGGAAACATAGACGCTTAACTTAAATGAATTTCTTTTACGATGTTTTGGTACAGTTTATCTAATTCTTTCACCTCGACATATTGAAATTAATTAAACTGTTTAATTACTATCTTTAGTTTAATTAAAACTAGTTTTTTCCACCTTGATAAGACGTTGCGAAATTTCACCTGAACTTGTTAAAAGCCGGTTTTTATCATTTCTGTTTAATTCAATGACTTGAACAACAAGTTACCTACATAATAATTAAGTTGCTGAATTTACGGAGAAAACAATTTGCACTCATCTCTTCCCGTGGGTGACGTAAGAGCCGGCTAAGGGAATAATCTACCATCAAGAGAGTCAAACCGCGCGATTTGAATTTGGAATTGGCGCCATTTAAACTGTCAAAAATCATAGTGCTCCACTGAGACGCGTTCCGAAACATCACCACGTGAAAAGTTACCACCACTTATGTCAATATTTATTTTTAAAAAAATAACTTTAATGTAAAGTGAAGGTATTTCTAATGTTGTGACACGATTTGAACAAGACACGATAACGACGTGGTTTCGTATCGTGTGGAATCAGTGTTTTCATACAGAATTAGGGCCCAGAGTAAGTAACTAAAACTAGCAAAATCCTACAACTTTATCCCGGGTAACCGCGAAACTTTACAAATTTTCAGCGGGATTATTTCAACGGTCCAAAACTGCCAACTATTTAGCGCGTACGAATTCTGGAAGTTTCGATAGACGCAATGCCGCTGCGCCGCCGGCCGCCATGTTGCTTTGACAGTTTCGGGACGCCATTTTGGAAGGAAATGGCGCGAAATTGATGCGAGAGCCCACTGCAAAAATACCTACGTCATCGAGTACCCCAATAGGCTATCTTTAGATCGTTAACCGACACTTAAACATGTAAAAAAAAACAGGGGGCGTACCGTGAGCTCTTAGCGCGATTCAAAACTGAGCCTATATTGGATCGCTTTGTTTTTTTTGTATGGAGATTTTGACAAGCGAGCCAGTGTAGGCTCTGTTTTGAATCGCGCTAAGAGCTCACGGTACGCCCCCAGGTCTGCCAGTTCCGATCCTGCCGGGTCATGGAAATAATCCACCTCCACCAACTTCAAATGCCTTGAATACTAGGTTTCGCCAAGTTTAGACCTGGCAGACCTTTTAATCTATTATCAGGGTCACCTTGGCTATTATGAGGCGTAGGTTTCATCGGGGTGTATTCGCTGGGGTAATGATAATGATAATATTTATTCATAATTAAAAAATTACAAGTCAACATAGAGAAAAACAATAATAATTACATAATTTTATGAACTTAGATAAGTACATCATACTTGCTACTGTACACTTAACTTACACTTACTGTAGGTAAAGGGTGTGACGTGCACATTCTTAGGGGTCTGCCAGGTACTTCCGGCAGGGTGCGCAATGGCAGACCAATTATTTTTTACATAATTAATCAATGGTTAATTACTGTTGCCAGAACTTTAATTCGGGTAAATTTTGTCCAAAAAAAATACGTCAAAAAATTTCAATTAAAAAATTCCATGACCCGGCAGGATTGGAACTGGCAGACCTGATTTTTTTTACATATTTAGAAGTCGGTTAACGATCTAAAGATAGCCTATTGGGGTACTCGATGACGTAGGTATTTGTGCAGTGGGCTCTCGCACCAAATGTTGTGTTCGACAAAATTGGACGGGTCTCTTTGTGGATGCAGAAATATGAAAAAATATCGTGCTGTGTATTTTACCAATAGCAAAATAATCGGGTAATATGCTGTCACGACTCGAACGACCTTAGAAAACATCGATGTGGCTACCTACCTACACCTGTGAGTAATTTTAAAAATGAGCGAAATTCCCGCTCACTTTTGAATGTTGGTCAGAAATCCAACCAATCAGTGCAAAGCTGGCAGGGTTCCACTTGCCAGTAATAAAATTTAAAACACCCTAACCACCGTTTAAAATATCGTTAACGAATGGTGTAATTAACTTTGCATTTAATTTAATCAGCTGTTTTAGGGGTGTGCCTACTAAATTGTTTTAGTGTTGGTGCTTATTTGAGGACAGAAGTAGGTATGGAAATAATTGCTACTTTAATTCATTGTCATTTGATCATATTATGATCTACTTTTGTCATAGTGATTTCATCTGGGATTTTACATTTGCCTACTGAAAAACTAGCGGTCCGCCCCGGCTTCGCACGGGTATTATAATTTTCGCAGTGCACGTGATGTAGGTAAAGAAAATTTTAGGTAACTTTTTTACACCTTGGGTCACATTATTGGAGTTTTAGTAAGAATCCCTAATTTTAAAAAAATATAATATAGCCTATGCCACCCGGGTCGGATTCTTCGTACACGACCTTCATCGAAGTTGGCCCGACCGCAGTTAGGGATAACTGTTAATAAAACAAAGTGCTTCCTAACCTCAAAATACGGCGATCTCTGTACAAGCATTTCGACTATTTGCGTTCATAACTCCCAACCTGTCAATGTAATGAACATTGAAAGAGAACAGGTGGTGAGCTGTGGACAAGAAGTGAAAGCTTCGGCCGGTGAATGGTTGAAACGTGGTTTACCGTAATAACATATAATTGAAATTAAACTCCACAGTTGTTACACTAGCTGACCCGCCCCGACTTCGCATGGGTTAAATAATTTTGAAAATAAAACAAGGAGCACCTCTCAAACTTCTGTTTATTATTCATTCTTCAATATACTGGGTGGCGCAAAAGTAAAGACCCTATTTGGTTCAGCTATAACATTTTTTCTAAATTAGAAAACTAGATTTAGGTTTTTTTAAATGTATATTTGTGCCATTAAATTTCGTACCATTAGGATTTAAAGATGATGTCTTTTAAATGGTGACCTCCAGAGTTGATACACATTTGAGCCCTATTTATGACATTTTGCATAACTTGCCGTAACACTTCCTGCGATATGTTCGTTATTTCTTGACGAATGTTTTCTTTTAGAGCTGCGAGAGTCTGTGGCTTGTTCACATACACCCGAGATTTCAAAAAACCCCAAAGAAAGAAGTCTGGACTGGTCAGATCGGGTGATCTTGCAGGCCAAGGCAAATCGCCAAAACGAGAGATAACTCGGCTTGGAAAAGCGTCCCTCACTAAGTCCATAGTGTCGCGCGCTGTGTGTGCCGTAGCGCCGTCTTGTTGAAACCAGATGTGCTCCAGCCCCAGTTCGTCCAAACTGGGTATCAAAAACTCACGTAACATGGTTCTGTAGCGTTCTCCAGTGACAGTTATCGCATTGCCTCCAGCGTCTTCGAAAAAATAGGGTCCGATCACTCTGTCAACACAGATGCCACACCATACAGTAACTTTTAGTGGGTGTAGAGGTGTTTCTTGAATAATGCGCGGATTATCAGTGCCCCAGAACCGAGTATTCTGCTTATTGACATGCCCTGAGAAGTGTTACGGCAAGTTATGCAAAATGTCATAAATAGGGCTCAAATGTGTATCAACTCTGGAGGTCACCATTTAAAAGACATCATCTTTAAATCCTAATGGTACGAAATTTAATGGCACAAATATACATTTAAAAAAACCTAAATCTAGTTTTCTAATTTAGAAAAAATGTTATAGCTGAACCAAATAGGGTCTTTACTTTTGCGCCACCCAGTACATTGTAACTTTTCACTAGCAATACGAAATCAAAAACTAAGAGACTGGTCAGTGATTCTGCTCAACCACCTGACTCATCATCAACAGCTTGAAGACGTCCACTACTGAACATAGGCCTCCCCCAGAGCGCGCCACCTTAAGTGGCTGCTCGTCTCCTGCATCCATCTGCTCCCCGCGGCTTTCACCAGATCGTCGGTCCACCGAGTGGGGGGCCGGCCTACGCTGCGTGTTCCGGTTCGTGGTCGCCACTCGAGAACCTTTCTTCCCCATCGGTTGTCAGTTCTACGAGCGATGTGGCCTGCCCATTGCCATTTCAACTCTTCTAAGAATCTAAAATTAGACCCGACTCATGCTCTCGTCCAATCACGCGTCAGTCAGTATTGCCAACAAAAAAAAATGATTTACCCAATTTAATTTTGAAAAATAGGAATAAAAAAATCACAGCAGTAATATTAGGTGCCTATGCGTTAACAATCGTACTCTAGATACCCTTTCTCTACAATTTTCCCCATCAGCAGCATAATATGACCGAAGATACCATGTTCTGCTATTTTTAAATTTTTTATTTAAGTAATTTTATGAATTTGTTTATATAGACTGAAATAAAAATATTTGAATTGAATTGAATTTCATTAGAGTCTGTCGGAACTGTGAAAATTGCTCACATCCCTTCATTATAGCTAGAAAACGAGAACGACAAACTAGTACCTATTTGAACAATAAATATCGCATCAAAATCAGTTCAGTCATATAAAAACCACTGATTAAATTTACTACTTTTTAAGTGACATGCCAGCAATTCCGATTGTCAACATTTAAGTGACAATATGACCGCCCTAATAATACAATTTACTAGTGGTAGGGGTCCCTAATACTCCTAATTTAATAGAAAACATGTAACTGTCAATATCTAGTAGAAGGAATGTGAGGATAGGTATTAAGTAGGGTACGTACTACGTACCTAACAGGTTTTCAATCAGTGTGTGTTGCCAGTGATGACTTATGGAACTGAGACATGGTCTCTTACTGTTGGCCTCATTAGTAAGCTCAAAGTCGCTCAACGAGCTATGGAGAGGGCTATGCTCGGTGTTTCCCTGCGAGAGAAGATTTGGGGGGAGACCTGCAGAGGAACTGAAGTCAATGATATAGTTTTTAGAATTAGCAAGTTGATGGCAAAGAGCAGGCCACATCGCTCGTAGAACTGGAAACCGATGGAGAAGAAAGGTTCTGGGGCCTTATCGCGTGGAGATGGTGATCGCGTTGGCTCTTGCTCACACTCATGGACTTGTAAATCGGCGTGAGCAGGATGGCAGTTGATGTCCATAACAAGAACAATTACGTGGGTGCTGGTCAAAACCACGGGGAGCCGATTGATGCAGAAGGCAAGTAGCTGCTTAAAGTAGCGCTCTGTGGGGGAGGCCTATATTCAGCAGTGGACGTCTTCAGGCTGTTGATGATGATGAGCGGTAAACAAGCAGGAAGGCCGGTATGACCTCTTAACGCAATATATTTGACAGCTCAACAACAGGCATCAATGTCACCCTCCGTTGGTGGAGGGTGACATTAAGTGAAGGTATTTCTAATGCTGTGACACGATTTGAACAAGACACGATAATGACGTGGTCTCATATCGTGTGGAATGTGTGTTTTCATACAGAATTAGGGCCCTGGTATTATCTATGCAGCTGCTCTAGCACAGAAGGTAGACAAAATTGTCTTTCCCCTGTTTTACTCCACTTGACAAGTAAGCGAGTATAAAGAAAGTGACATACAACGGGGAAAGACAATTTTGTCTACCGTCCGTGCTAGGGCAGTGCTCAGCGGCACAGGTTTCCAGAGAAACTCGAATGACAAAAAATGTATCCACGAAGGTTCTCTTTTGCGACAGTTTCCAATCATTTCAAACCCCCACAAACTCGTTTTCATTTTGATCCTGTCGAATTACAAATTCTGAAAGTAACTTTTCAAAACAATTTGCTGACAGCAACGATTATTTTGTAATTAATTTGGGTGTTTGGATCGATCCAGTCACTTGGTTAGATCATTGGAATTAAGTTATCGCTGACTGGTATGGTGAGACGATATTATGTTCTCGTGTCATGTGATAATAGCTACTAATTACGTTAACCAAAGCAGAATTTAACTTTAAAAAGTTTTTTACTTTTTTTTGTCCTTTTTTAACTAAATGTTGTTGGTTCAGGATGTTTTGGGAGAAGTCTGAATGAATCTGTTACTGCTTACTTAGAACTTCTAGGCAGATATTGCAATTTTAATAAAGTAACTTCCCCCGCAAAAGCGTAAAGCGTTTTCGCATTTTCAAATCCGGTGAAGTAAGTACTCTAAGAGGATCTAAATGTAAACAACCTGTAATAAAATTGCTCCTAATGTTGAATGATCCCAACATAAAAGTGAGTTAAAAAAATTGTGCTTTTATAAAAGGTCACAAGAGGAAAGAGAAAAACCAGGAACTAGCGTTCGACAGCTCAATTACGAACAAATACAATATGACATCTCTACGCAATGTTAATTATAATATCACCACTTTACCATCATGCTCGTCATTCAAATATCTAATCCTCTACCCCAAATTCAGTCACTGGAATGGATAGAGCCAGCCACTGGAATAATGCAAAGCGACATTATCCATTCCATACTAGTCACGCAATGTCCTCACGCGAATTGGGGTCTCGTTTAAATACGAATTCATATGACTAATGTTAGGTCTAGACTGGTTTTTGTAAGTGTAGAATTTAGACAGAAAAATGTCTGCGTTCGTGGAAATGAGAATTTTTTTCTGACTCATTTATTTTATAGGTTTGTTTTACTGTAATTTTGTAAGTATGCAATCATCATCATCATTTATTTATTTATTTATTTATTTTGATAAAAACGACAAAATCAATTACAATTACCACAAAATATTTCATACAGAATTAACATGTCAAAGTACTAAATAATAAAAAAAAATAGGTACAATGAATTATTACAACATCAACAGCCTGAAAACGTCCACCGCTGAACATAGGCCTCCCCCTCAGAGCGCCACTTTGAGCGGCTGCTCGCCTCCTGCGTCCATCAGAATAATAACATAAATTAATTATTTTAAGTAATCTATTTTTGACTTATCAAAGTGCTAAAAATTAGCCTATTTGCAATAAATGATTTCATTTTGACTTTTCTATGTTATATATGTCTGCAAAAAGTTTGTTGGCTTTCAAAATGACTGAAACGATTTGGATAAAATGTACACAGATTGCTAACACTACCGGGACTATAAGGTGCTTTTTATCCCGGAAAGGTTAAAAGATTCAGACCCTCCGGCGCGTCTGAGAAGCGGCAGCCTCATATAGCGACGCGAAACTATTCGGTAACCATCGCTTCCCGCGGAGATCGCGGCGCAGCCGTCTACGAACACTGGCAGCGTTGTGTGCCGAATGGCAGATTTTGACGGTTCACTGATACCAGTTGACACGCCGGTGTGGCCACAGCTTTATTGGGCGGGATGTTGACGATTTGTGAATGGAATGGAATTTGGAATGGGCAGTAGCATTGTCCTAGGTACATTAAAATCTTCTGCGGTCACCCAGTCGCCTGCCAGGCGTGGTGATTATGGCACCCCCCTGATAAGCGTCCAAAGTGGTGTTTTATGGGAGAGGGAGTGTTCAGCAGTGGACGTCTTCCGGCTGATGACGGCTGTGTGTTGTGATCTCAAATTTTGTGATTCTTGAACATTTTTTTTATGTTAAGAGCGACAAACAAGCATATGGCCCGCCTGATGGAAAGCGGTAACCGCAGCCTATGGACATCTGCAACACTAGGGGTGTTGTCGACGCGTTGCCAGCTCAGTAAGGCTTGCACAACGCAACAACCACAACAACAACATCAACATTTCAACAAAAGTTGTTTACTCACGATTTTTTTTTAATAAACTTAGGTCCTGTACCCTAACCAGGATTCCCTGTATCTAGGCACCCAGGAACTACGAGGACCATACTCACACAACACTACACACAGAACAACGTATTTGCATTGCTTTTTTGTCTGTACAAACACTTCACCTGTCGCGGGAATCGAACCCGCTGCCTCCGGGCTATGAGCCGACCTGCTCAACCACCACACCACATGAGGCTGTCAGAAGTTTTCTTTCACCGTTGTAAAAGCAAGTGCAAATAACGCATATATAACTTGAAAAGCCATTGGTGCAGTGGTGGTGTCATTGGTGGTGGAGCGGGAATTGAACCTGGGTGCGTCATCGGTTTGATAGTTGCACTAAGCCACACCCGCTCTCTTTCATAAAGTCCAATTTTCTTAAAATTTTTATTTAAATATCAAGGATAATAATTTTGAATATTAAGTTCTTTTTTACAATGTGTAATGTATATTTTACGGCCATTAAGTTAATAAAGTTGTACTATTTGATAAGTTGAATAAAGCTTTTAATCAACATAAATAAGCATTAAAATATTTAGCCTCATTTAAACTGCTACTAATATTGTTCGCGATAACGTCTTACGTAGGTACCTACCTAATACCACAACTTTCTCCCCGCTTATCATCGAAGGATCGAGAAAGTAAAGTTAATCATGCATACATTTGTAAAATGACATAATCAGTTTTATATTTCTAAAGAACGTTTGTTACATCTCCGTCATTTATACAAACGGATTTAGAAAATTATTTTTGTTATTTGTATACTACATTTTCAGGGGACTAATTTGGACGCTTCACTGACGTCACTTGACGCGCCGGTGTGACGCAGCTTTATGGTTTAGCAAAGGAAGTTCCATAGTATATTCTATACTAACGAACTATACCTACTTACATTGGGTTCAGCTCTCTTTAGGTGGAACGTTTCCTCAGCGCGGCAAATTCAAATTTTCTTGCGTTTTTTGCTAATAATAGCTTTATAACAATACGTGATTACATGAAAACTGATTTATCGTAAGTAAATAGAATGTATCAACAAATTAGGATGAAAAGTATTACCTAAATATCATTGGTTCAGCAACAAATGGCAATAAACCAATTTCGTCCTGGCTTTTCAGTCTATTGCCATTTGTCGGGGATTACTAGCAATGTGTCATTTACTGTACATTTTTTGGTAATTAAAATATTTTGTATTTTGTATTTTGTTTTGTCGCTAAAACAATGATATCTAGGCACAGATAACCCTTGGGGGTTATCTGTGTATCTAGGTGATACTTTTAATCGTAATTTGTTGATACATTCTGTTTATTTACGGTAAATTGGTTTTCATGTAATCACTTTGAGTAATTAAGCTATAATTAGCGAAAACGCAAGAAAATTTGAATTTGCTGCTGAGGAAACGTTCCCCCTTAAAATTGCTTCTTTGAATTTTTTAAATGGGTTCCGTGAAAGCAACCTCTTTTCGCAGAAAAACAAGAAAGGTTATAAAATATCTAATAACAACCGAGCACGCCTTCCACCCGTCTGTCACCGCTCCTAGTTCATAAAAATATCAATTTTAATAAAGCGTAGTCACGCAATATCCTACTAAACTGGCACACGTACATAATACGGCGCTAACCCCCGGTTTCTCGTACGTTTGTTAAAGTTAAACTCATCATCATCCTCTTTGCCTTTTCCCATTTGCTATAGGGGTCGGCTCCCAATCTAACCTATAGCGGCGAGCTACCAGAATTACACGAGCGACTGCCATCTGACCTCGCAACCCATAAGGGACCAGTAACAGGGATGGTTAGACCAGGTGTCAGATTCTATCAGGCGTCTGACTACCCGTAACGATTGCCATAGATGTTATTATGACAACCGGGACCGATGGCTTAACGTGCTCGCCGAGACACGGAGCGATGGCATCGAAAACTGCACATAACTTACTAGATAAGGCCGAGGATCGAACCCGGTACCGTAAGATTGCGAAGCGCACATGCTACCGCTCGGCCACCATCGCTCTTAAAGTTAAAGTTAAACTCATGACAATTTAAAAATACTGAACGCTCATTGGTTGCCTGTTGATCATCGGCTATCGTCAACCAATGAAAAAAAAAAAGAGAAATGAGAATGAAAAATGAGAATTGAAATGAGATTGGTAAGTTTACATGAGTTTAACAAACGTACGAGAAACGGGGTAAATAATTTAAAATCTCGATCCAGCTACCTCTTCATCAGTATTTCTGGTGTCCTGGGAGTCTAGCAAAGATCCCAGCATGAGGCGTTAACGACTCACGCTAACTCCAAATGTGTAGGAAGTGACATTGCCTGCGGATAACTTTTCCGCAGCTAATGTCAAAGCTAATATAATTCCCATACATTTTGGGAGTTAGCGTGAGGTGTTAACGCCTCACGCTGGTATCCAAGTATTTTTGCTAGACCCCCTGGTACTTCATACTTTAAAAGTAACTAACAATAGTATTTCCCATGGGACTGGGTCAAATAGTCTAATGGGACTACACGATGGGACTAGTGTAGGTCCGAAATATTGCTGTCACTTGTTAGATGGGATTAATGGGTCAAAATAGCGGGACAACATGGGGTGGGAAGTCTGCGAAGCCGACACTAGCCAATTTATCTTCCTTTTATTTATTAGCTCTGTGTTCATTCATCATCAGTTTCATCATCAGCCTGAAGACGTCCACTGCTGAACATAGGCATCCCCCCAGAGAGCGCTACTTTGAGGCTGCTCGCCTCCTGCATCCATCGGCTCCCCGCGGTTTTCACCGGTTCGTTGGTCCACGCTGCGTCTTCCGGTTCGTGGTCGCCACTCGAAAACTTTCTTCCCCATCGGTTGTCAGTTCTAAGAGCGATGTGGCCTGCCCACTGCCATTATAACTTGCTAATTGAAGCTATATCGGTCACATTTAGTTCTGCGGATCTCCTCATTACGGATCTTATCTCGTGAAGTACGTAGGTACTATTTTAATATTCCTAACACAGAAAGGACAGACACAGCAGCCCGGGGCCTGCGTCGAATATCACCCGAGCTCGAGACATCGCGTCGTAGGTGTATGAACCTACACAGTTGTAAAAATTTCATTTTCAATATTGCAAATGGACTGGCTTGGTAGATAGAGTAGGTAAGTACTGTTATGTTGAAAAGCTGTTTCTTATTTATATGTTATGTGCTAGTGACGTATCCGTACTATATTTATTATTTTAAGGCGTTACTAATAAATATTGCAAAGATTGCGGGTCAAACATGGACCCGATTGGCGCAGGACCAAGGCGGATGGCGTGTGCAGAGGGAGGCTTATACCCAGCAGTGGGATGACAAAGGTTGTAGATGATGATGATGATGACTAATAAATATTATAACAGATTCTCAAAGTTAAATGAGGTTAGTTAAAATTTCTAGCCGGAAGACGTCCACTGCTGAACGGCCTTCACATAAAACGCCACTTTAGACGCTTATCATAGGGAGATTTGCCATAATCATCACGCTTGGCAGGCGGCTTGGTGATCGCAGAAGATTTTAATGCACCGAGGAGAATGCTGCTGCCATCGCGCGTATAATAATTATAAATCTAAATATCTAACCAATACAACCAAAAACTTTTCAAACAAGCTACATTTTTGCACGTTACGTATTGAATAATGATTGTTCACCATTTATTTCCATGTTGTTTTGACAGCTAGTAATGTAAGACGATATGTCGCATTGCGTCTCCTCACTATGACGGATATGGGTATCGGCATGATCTCGTCTAGAGTTGTGTATTGAGTTATTGACAGAAACAAAATGGCCGGATTTTTAAGCTTTTCTAATATGGTGCTAAAATGATAGTGGTTTTGCTAGACTGTGCGATAAGTTCTTAAGTCTCATTTACCCAGTAATTTCACTAGCTACAATGTCCTTCAAACCGGAACACAGTCGTGCTTGCACACTACTGCTTGGCGGCAGAATAACTGGCAAAGCGGTGGTACCTACCTAGACGAACTTTGCAGACAAGTCCTACCACCTAGTAAGATGATATTTTTCAGGAAACAAACGCTGGTAAGGTGGTCTAATCCTTTGAAATCCGCGCAATAAATGTACCTAGCCATACACGATAAATTGTCTCTACTGAGTGGGGAATACTTGACAAACTTATCTTTGCTGTTTTTTCATACAAGTTGAATCAAAACGACTTCACAGTTAACGTTGTCATCGATAACCCACCGAGGAATAGAAAGAAACGTGTGGCTTTTGTTGATGTTTTGTGATGTAACGAAAAGATTTATAGGTCTGTGATTTGACCGCAGTAAAATCCACACATAAAATGGATAAGCCCGAGGTGCACTGTTTTGGCCGGACAAGATTATCGCTAGACATCAGACAACCCTAAACCTCAGCACAAATTGCGAAATTGGATGTGCCGAGCTGCAGATACAATGTTCCAATAGTTCTTTCTTACGTGTATCGAAAATAGAAGTGTGCTCTGAATTCTCGCATTTCTCATTTATTTTTGTTTTTGTTACAGGTAACAAGAAGTCCCGGTTTTCATCACAGTAAAGGTTGAGACTTTAGTATTATCTAAATCATCATCATCATCAGCCTGAAGACGTCCACTGTTGAACATAGGCCTCCCCCAGAGAGTGCTACCTTTAGCGGCTGCTCGCCTCCTGCATCCATCGGGTCCTTGCGGTTTTTACCAGATCGGTCCACCTAGTGGGGGGCCTACACTGCGTCTTCCGGTTCGGGTTTGCCACTCGAGAACCTTTCTTCCCCATCGGTTGTCAGTTCTACGAGCGATGTGGCCTGCCCATTGCCTGAGCTTCGTGTACCATTATCTATGAAAACGAGCTAAAAAATCACGTTTGTTGTATGGGAGCCCCCTTAAATATTTATTTTATTCTGTTTTTTAGTATTTGTTGTAATAGCGGCAATAAAAACACATCATCTGTTAAAATTTCAACTGCCTCCGGTTCATGAGATACAGCCTGGTGACAGACTGACAGACAGACAGACAGACAGCGGAGCCTTAGTAATAGGGTCAGTTTTACCCTTTGGGCACTGAACCCTAAAAATTACAGTTAGGTATTAATAAACAGTATTTATGTACGGTAATAAATAAGTTATTGTGAGCGAGGGTGACTCAGCGGTAGTTGGAGCCACTTTGGACCTTGCCTGGTTTGAATCTCACTCGGCCCTGCTAATGACTTTACAAGTTATGTGCGGGATTTCCACTCGCTCTTACAACGGTGAAGGAAACCATCGCGAGGAAACCGGCATGTTCAAGGATCACAACATTCGAGAACATGTGTCATCCACCAACCCGCACTTGTCCAGCGTGCTGGGTTATGGCCTAGAGTGTTTTCCTGTGAAAGAAGGCCCGCATCCCAACCGTGCCCTATATCGCTTCAGTAGGGATCTTCAGCTTCGATACATTTTTTTTTATATAACTAAACAGGCCCGCATTTGACCGCAATCCTGATGGGAAGTGACGATGCGATCTACGATGGTACATGCTTGCCTAGAAGATACCTATTCACTCGTGGCATAAGCGTATTCGTGCCATTTTCTATAGAAATAAGGGTGAAAATGGCATGGATTCCTGATGAATGGCGTCGATGTACTTAAAGTTTATCGAAAATCTTAATAGGGGGCAGAGCAGTTTCCTTCTTTTGATGGGGTAACAGATTTTTGCATTTTCGCGGTCTGTGTGATAAAATAATATCCATTTTAAAAAAGGGGTTAACCGATTAGAAATAGGTCAACAGCCTGAAGACGTCCCCTGCTGAACATAGGCCTCCCCCACAGAGCGCCACTTTAAGCGGCTGGCTGGCCTCCTGCATCCATCGGCTTCCCGCGGTTTTCACCAGATCGTCGCATTTTCCGGTTCGTGGTCGCCACTCGAGAACCTTTCTTTCCCATCGGATGGCATTTCTACGAGCGATGTGGCCTGCCCATTGCCTAAACAACTTGCTAACTCTAAGCTATATCGGTAACTTTAGTTCTCCTGCGGATCTCCTTCCTCATTTTGAGTCTAATTTTATCCGAATAATAGGTAATTCGATTCGTCATTAAAAACAAATAAGTATGACCAATCTGAAAACATACCTATCATTTAAAACAAAATAGAATTTTAAATTGATTTATATAAATGATACAGATATGAGGTCTCAAACATCATCATCATCATCAGCAGCTTATACTAGTCCACTGTTGGACATAAGTCTTTCCCAAGGCACGCTACTGAGCGCGGTCTTTCTATTTTTCTAGTTACTGCTAGCTACCTTGCGTACATCGCTCCATTTCACTGTAGGTCGTCAACTACGTCTGCCGATTCGTGGTCTCCACTCCAGAACACGTCTACCCCAACGGTTATTGGTTCTTCGAGAGAAAAGACCAGCACATTGCCACTTCAGCTTGCTGAATCGCTGATGTCGGTAACCTTGGTGATAACTTCGTTTCGGATTCGGTAACGAACATAAAAATACGAAATGAATACTACCGAATTGTAATGAAGTCGCTTAAATACTAAAATAGCTAGTACACATTCCTACAACGACTCTGAGCTGACTCATTATTTCTCATTCCAGAACCCCACCTGTGTTTATGTAGGTTAATTACACACGTGACCATCCCTGACCTGTTAGTTATAAACTAATTATTTTAATTAAACTTGTCATATTTTTGTGAGTTGACAGTTGTGGTAGGGCGGGATTAAGGGAGGTGTAGGGGCTCGTTACGGGAAAACTGGGTTCAATTAAAATTTTGGGTTAATAAAAAACAACTATCTTCTTTTTATTGATGTCATAACAATAACAATAAACAACAAGCAACAACAACAACAACAACAACAACAACACCATAACAGCACTCATAACAAGCAGACCGGCTGATGGTAAGCGTCACACAAGATACTTTTTTTAAATTTATTAGTTGTGACTTGTGTTCTGTGGTTTTACCTACATAAATAATGATATAGAGAGAATTCTTTATCTATATAACTCTCGTAATACAAGGTAGTTCCTAAAATTGTAATTGTAAAGTTGCAATCAAAGGGGTTTGAACTAGCACCATCCAACTCACTGAATTAAACGCTATTCCAACTGAGCTTTGGTCGCTTTCCCAGTGGTGGCAAAAATCTGTAGGACTATATTCTATATTTTGTACCGTCTAAGCAGTAGTGGTGACATCTGTATGTAAAACCTGTATTAGACGGGAAAACTATTCATAATATTTCCGATACTATCGAATGACGACAGACGGTGCACTTCCAAAAACAAGCGAAAACTAAAAAAAACTATCGTGAAATGGTTTTTAAAGTCTTCTTCTTACTCTCGTGACGGCAAGTGGTCCGCCCTGGAGTCAGAATTTTTAGGCCGCCCAAAGGATTCTGACTTGGCTTAACGACTATTGTCTTTCGACAACAGCCGGGATCAATGGCTTAACGTGCCCTCCGAAGCACGGTAGCAGTCATGTTGTAAATACCACTTTAAAGTCTAAACCACATTAGGGATATCAACAAAAATAAATTATTATTAAATAATTTATCTTTCCGTTCCTAAATTTTTTGCGCAAGCGGGACTTGAATACGTAAAATAATAATTTTGCTAATTAAACCTCGAGCACCAATCACGATTGAGCATCATTCTAGTACGGGCTAGTTTATAACTTTTTAATTACTGTAAGCTTTGCCCCCACCTTCACCATACCTAGCTCCGCCCCTGTCCCATTAAAGCCACGTTAAAATGAAATTTATATGAGAATTTGTAATGAGTCGTCACTCTCCCCAAGGACAACGCATGATGGATGGACGTGGACAGCTTTTTCGTTGCTAAAATAACATTCTACCTTTATGCAGCTAGATGTATTATGTTCATTGAATGAATGACGATAGCGATGGTGGCCGAGCGGTAGCATGTGCGGTTCGCAATATTACGGCACGTTCGATCCTCGGCCCTGCACCAATGACTTATCTAGTAAGTTATGTGCAGTTTTCGATGCCATCGCTCCGTGCCTCGGAGGGCACGTTAAGCCGTCGGTCCCGGTTGCCACAAGAACATCTATGGCAATCGTTACGGGTACACTCCTGATAGAATCTGACGCCTGATCTAACCATCCCTGTTACTGGTCCCTTATGGGTTGCGAAGTCAGATGGCAGTCGCTCGTGTAATGGTAGTTCGCCGCCACAGGTTAGACCCCAGTAACAAATGGGAAAAGGCAAAGAAGGGATTGATTGAGTGGCGTGACTAACCAGTCGTTTGCCTGATACGGCCACCCCATAACAGTTGCAGGGCCAACTAGAACTCAAAAAAAAGATTCACGTGACACTGCACTGCGCACGTCATCCTGAGGGGATCAGATCATAAGCCATATTGGCAGAGTGAACGAACACTGACCGAACAACACAACCTACAAGCACTAGCGCTGCGTGTTGGGATCGTTGATTAGACGATTTAATCTCGTAAAGCGCTGTAGGTGATTTTAGTTTAATTATACCAAAAATGGCAACCTCTTTGTGCGCAGGCCACATCGCTCGTATAGAACTGACTACCGATGGGGAAGAAAGGTTCTCGAGTGGCGACCACGAACCGGAAGACCACCGCTCTGGTGAAAGCCGCGGGGAGCCGATGGATGCAGGAGGCGAGCAGCCTCAAAGTGGCGCTCTCTGGGAGAGGCCTATGTTCAGCAGTGGACGTCTTCAGGCTGTTGATGATGAACTAGTAACGCTCACGACACGATCACTAGATTCTTTCACGTTCGGGCTATTTTTCATGAGACCCTGTGGCTGTGCCAAGTCTTCTGTGACCATTTCAAATTATATATATAAAATATAATCCGCACCTAAACTTTTGTGGTAGAAAAGAAACATTTTAGCATTAGCAACCCTTCCATAATTGAATGTTACTAATGGCGGTCACGCCTATACAAAAGTGGGGTCGTCGGAGAAGGAAAAACGCGATGTGGCATAATTCAATTACTGAACAATTCAAATTCAAAGGACACGTTTATTACTTTTCGGTTGGACTTTTTTGCAAAGTACCAACAAGAACAACAACAACAACAACACAACAACAACACAACAACAACATACAACAACACACAACAACAAGACACAAGATACAAGACAACAACAAGACAACAAGACAACAAGCTACAAGATTGCTACAAGATTTTAAACTGTCATGGTCACTAACACCCAAAAAAAAAAAAAAAATCCCGTTTATAAACAATATTGTAGAAGTACCACTACCACTGGTTAGCCACGCTATTTTCTGCCGCCAAGCAGGAGTGTGCAAGCACTATGTTCCGGTTTGAAGGGCATTGTAGCTAGTGAAATTACTAGACAAATTAGACTTTATAACCTGATCTCACTCATAGTCTACTAGATTTATATGGCTCAGGATGACGTTGATCAAACAGAAATACACCTATGTTCATCATTCAAATGTTCGTCCTATGCCCTAGGACCTAGGGAATCGAACCCACAGGCCATACAGTTCAGAAGGCAGAGCCATTACTGTCGTGAAATGTATTAATTGATTCTTACAGTAAAGAATTAATACGTGTTTTTGACTTTGGTAGAATGCTCAAAAATGCTGTTTAGGTTGGCAGACTGTCGGAGGGGCCATGATTGGTTGGTACCATCAGCCAATCATGGATGGTTCCGCCTCAAGACAATTGAGTTTGCTGGGGGGGTTCAGGCATTACGAAAAAATCGATAAGCAGTCAAGACTGTCACACTTGTTAGTATTGGTTTGTATAAGAAACAACATATATACAAAATGGAAGAAGTATATATATTTTATGTGTTTAACTTCACTATCAACTGAGCTATCAGGTCAGTTTGTGGCCAGGTAATGCCTCATCAATTTTTCTCACAGCCGTGTTAGTCACGCCCCGTAGTTTCACTTCCCCAGTGTATTTACTCGTAGCTTCTATTTCGTATAGTTTCATGGTGTTAGAATTAGGAATACACTAGAGGACGTTATGTTCAGCTTATTTTCAGTCTAGTGTCGTGTGTCGATTACTAAATCACATTCTAATCTGCTTCATCAGTCATCTCATGCCAGTATTTTCTTCGGGGTTGTTATTTTAGCAGATACCATTTCTATAATTTATGAGATCGAAAAGTTTTGACTGTAGAATAAATCCTTCAGATAGAAGCCAGACTTTGATTTTTTGCGAGCTTTTGAGTAGCATTTGTGTTAAGGAAGATGGCGATGGCGTCAAGACAGTCTTTTTTGTGATATTATTAGTCTGTGCGTTCTCTCTGCGAGACTTCACTCACATGAACAGGTTGTAGACCATAAACCATCACACTGGCCAAGTGCAAGTTAGTAAATGAAACTTAGATGACTACGGAGTTTTGTGATTCTTGAAAATGCCGCTTTCCTCACTAAGTTTTTCTTCACTGGGGCATTAGGGGCTCGAATTGTCCCCAAGAATCATAACTGAGACAATCTGATACAATAAACTCCTGCGTCATCTCATTTAGAGTAGTTCAGGTTGCCTCCGTTTACTATTCGCTAAGTTCATCTTGTCTATTCTTTATTCTTATGAATTTTAGCTAATACCCGACTACGTGCTAATGTATTTGTACTCTGTAGTGGTAATTAGAGGTTGGCACACCGCGGACATTCTGCGAAATATTTAATTTAATTTATTGTTATTATTACTGTACACGCGTTTTGATTTAAATAACTGTCATGAATATTTTGTTCATATTTTTTGAAATTAAGTTTTGTACCGAAATTGAAATTAAGTTAATTGATAGTTGGCAACACTGACTCTCGAGAAACCGTTCGACCAATGAACGTTCACGACAATCACGTCATAAACTTTTCATGCGGTGTCATTGGTCAAACGCTTTTTTTTATGTAAACGAATGACGTGACGAGCTAGTCGTACGCCCGGTGCTAAGCGACACGGCCACCCATAAAAGATTGCAGTGTCACTTGGAACTCTAGTTTCGCATGACACTGCGCACTGCGCACCTCTTAAGACATCACACGGTCTAAAAAAGTTTTCTAGACTGTGAGATCAGTTCGTAAAGCCTCATTTGCCCAGTAAGGTCACTAGCTACAATGCCCTTTAAACCGGAACACAGTAGTGCTTGCACACTACTGCTTGGTGGCAGAATAACTGGCAAAGCGGTGGTACCTAGACGGACTTTGCAGAAAAGTCCTACCACCTAGTAATGCTTCCTCGAGAGAAGAGATAGCTGCAGCTCATGCTAGCCGTGCTGATCCACGTTGGTTCAATTTCGAGTCAGACACAGAATGCACGCTGCAGTTTCGCACAGTTAATGGAACAAAAGTACAATGTAAAGCAAAAGTGTTGAGCGCAAACAAGTAGCGGCCGTGTGAGCGGAGCGCGGAAACACTGAATACAGGGTTGGCACTTTACATCAATTAAAAAAAATAGTATTATGTTAGCTTTAGTAAAAAAAGTTTAATGAAACAATTTTAATAGTATGTAGGCACTTGCTGTGTATTTTTTCATTTTATTTTTGTAAAATTACATACTTAGGGTGAGTTTTTTCACCGATAGTTAAGGTAACCAATGGTTAAAAACTCTAAAAAAATTCTAACCAATGGTCGAAATTTATTAGTTTTTAACCACCACCTTAAGTATCGGTGAAAACCCCCAGCCTTGGTTAATTAAATTGAATCCCGATCGTGATTGAAATTTAATTTGTTGTTTTAACATTGAGCAGGCATTACCAATCTGCTGTGATTTTTTTTTATAATTATAAATATTACATAACACTAGCGGCTCGCCCCGGCTTCGCACGGGTATAATAGTTTTCGCAGCACACGCGATGAAAAGAATATTCTAGGCAATTTTTTTTACACCTTTGGTTACATTATTGGAGTTTTAGTGTAGTAGTAATCTTTTGAAAATATTATATATTCTATGTCACTCGGGGATAGTGTAGCTTCCCAACAGTGAAAGAATTTTTCAAATCGGTTCAGTAGTTTCGGAGCCTAGTCAATGCAAACAAACAAACAATCAAATATTTCCTCTTTATAATATTGTTATAGATTATAGATCGCTCAAAGTGGCGCTCTCTGGCGGAGGCCTATGTTCAGCAGTGGACGACTTCAGGCTGTTGATGATGATGATGATGATGATGATGATGATAGATGTTATAGATAATCACTCTTATCAGTTATCTTAAAGAGTGATTTTGATTTCTGACCATCGTTTACGTTAATTATTGAAGACCTTCTGACTGCAAGCCTTCGCTTACAATCATAATTATTTATAATCCAAAGTGTAAGATATAACATATTTAAAACCCGCAAGTGTCAACCCTGTATAGATCGTTCGGTAACGAGTGGTAAGAACACGAGAACCCTTTTATTCGCGACTGTACCGCCGCCGCCGCCGCGCCGTGACGTGATCATGTGCAATGAGAAAAAGTTTGATGTCTTTTTGAAGAAATAATCTCTTTATTTTTCTTATATTTTGGCTCCACACACTGTGTATTTAGCCAGTGTCAACTATTGTAATTTTTCATCGTGTAATAGAATATTTCACGTAAAGTCAAGTCTTGGTCACAGTCTGGGTAGTCATAGTCTAGTCTAAGCCAGGTAGTCATAGTCCAGTCTAAGTCATACCCTAGTAAAATGGTGGCAACTGTACTAGAAGCTTCTATGGAATTTTGGAAGCAACACGAAAAACCACGTTTCACTACATTATATCACTTGCCCATACTCATGCTCGTAATTCAACTTTAATGCGTAAAACGCCACCAATTTTAAACATCAAATCTGGAAAAGCACAAGTTTTGAAAAATAATACGTGAAAGAAAGTGAATTAACGAAGTTAAAGAAAGAAATAACGTGAATCTTTCCGTGTGCCCGAAATACGTACTCTTTATCATTTAAGCTGAATTAAAAAGGAGTTAGATCTTACTTACCTTAGAGTAACATAAGCAATAATTAATTGCAAATAGGCTATTTTTAGCGCTTTTACAAATCAAAATCTAGATTAGTACCTAATTCTTCCTGGTTTTGTTTTGGGACGGTTGTCCTCATTTGACTTTTCTATACGAATTACTTTGACTTATTAGTCAAACACGAATTACAAAGAACATTCACAACTAACAATTAGTCCAAATGTAGACTCTAACCCTATGATTATAAAGACTTCAGTCCTGTAATAAACACTAGAAACTTATTCCCTACTTCAACTACCTAGGAATTACTGCGCTCGACTGAGCTTTCCAAGTAGTTCGATCATGAGATTAAAGCGTATAGCGTACATAGCCTCCAAACTGCATTGCAGTAACCGCTACTAGTGGAAAAATTACACTAAGACTCTCTCAGAAACTTTTACGCTACACTACTAGTTAAGGGGGTTTGGTCATTTTATTTAATTTACTAGCTTCTTGTGACTTCCCACGCGTTGATACAGTTTATTGCAATAAAAAGTATCCCAGGTCTTCCAGGTCCCAGGTCCAGTCAGACTTTAAATGATCACTGTACTATTAGGGTCATTCAGTGATTTAGACGTGAAAAGGTTTACAAAGTAACAAATAATGTAGTTTTACTGCGTTTATTAGATTCTCACCTCGTCTACAAGTCTGTGAAAGTTGGTAATAGTTCAAAAATTCACGCTCGAAGTCTCCCTTGACAGAAGTTTTACAACTAAATTCATCTCGGGCTGGATCTCGGTGAATCGTTTATTACTGAGTTACGTAGAGTGACCATGGCTTTCTTCCATCATTAGACATGTATTGCCGGTAAAAGGCTTTTTTCTGCCGCGCTCTCGGTGAAGCACGGTAACTGGCTTACCGGCAATTATTTCTTCTATGTACCCGTAACGTTCTTCCGGTGAAACATGAAATATAATAATTGTACTTCTTTGGTACTTTTTGTTTGCTAGTAGGTAATAATTATTTCTACCAATCAGTGGTTATTAATTTTTGCGATTGTACTTCAAGTCTAATTCTTAGGGTACCGTACCCAAAGGGTAAAACGGACCCCACTAAACTCCGCTGCCCGTCCGTCTGTCTGTCTGTCTGTCCGTCTGTCACCAGGCTGTATAGGCTGTAGGCTCATGAACCGTAATAGTTACCCAGTTGAACTTTTCACAGATGACGTATTTCTGTTACCGCTATAACAACAAATACTAGAAAACAGAATAAAATAAATATTTAAGGGGACTCCCATACAACAATCGTGTTTTTTTGCTCGTTTTTATAGACAATGGTACGGAACCCTTCGTGCGCGAGTCCGACTCGCACTTGGCCGGTTTTTTATAATAATTATGATACGGGACTCACGTATGACTCGAACGTACCTAAGTCATCTGAGTGACGATTTTCAGAATATCTGAATGTCTTTAGGTATGTCCTTCCCTGATGCCCTAGCACGGACGGTGGACAAAATTGTCTTTCCCCTGTTTTACTCCACTTGACAAGTCAGCAAGTATAAATAAAGTGACATAAAACGGGGAAAGACAATTTTGTCCACCGTCCGTGCTAGGGCAGCAGGGAAGGACATACCTAAAGACATTCAGATATTCTGACAATCGTCAGATTAACTGCCTTAAAACTGTAAACTGCCTTTCAGCCTTCCATCTGTATTGGTTTAGCCATTTAATTGTAAAAACGATACAGCCAGACTGAGATACGGACAGGTTTTACTTTCGAAGTTATAATGTCAATGTCTAAGATGTGGATAGAAAAATAGACTGTGTGTTGTTGTTATATTTGGCTTGTTTTTTTTTCAAATCTATTGGTCACCCTACTCGCCGTTGGCTAAAATTCCTGTACAAAAGGAGTTTCGAGAGCTTTGAAGTAATATAATAATAACATTTAACTGAACGCTTGTCTGTCTGTTTAATGTCGTTTGATGTCGGATATCTATTATTATTATACCAATGACTTAATTTTAAAAGTAATATTAATTAGCCTATACGTTCCCAGTTGGGACGCGGGCCTGCTCTCACAGGGAGAGTGTAGGCCATAATCCAGCACGCTGGACAAGTGCGGGTTGGTGGATGACACATGTTCTCGAATGTTGTGATCCTTGAACATGCCGGTTTCCTCGCGATGGTTTCCTTACCCATTGTAAGAGCGAGTGGAAATTCTGCACATAACTTGGAAGGTTATTGTTGTGGGATGAAGCGGGATTCGAACCTGGGTGCGTCAGTTTTAAAGCCGCACGTGCTACCGCTGAGCCACACTCGCAAAAAACTATCTGGTTAATAGGAGATTTTCATAGCATCTGACCACTGTCTCACCTGATGGTAAGTGATGACGCGGCCTACGATGGTGCATGCTTGCCTAGAAGATACCTGTTCACTCTTGACTTGAAGACTCCCAGGTTATAGTCAGCTGGAAACAAGGACGACGGCAAGGTGCAGTTCCACTAATTTGCTGTACGCACTATAAAGTTTGATGCGAAGCGCTTCGTGCGGGCTGTAGGAATATTAACGATATAAGGATGCCGAGTTTCTGTGCGCCTTGTAGTCCGATGAAAGAATGGAAATGAAGGAATTAGCTCGGTTGGAGATTGTCCCATACTCTACCTATACAATTTTGCCCCACAAAAGTCATCATCACCAGCCCACTCTAGTCCACTGCTGGACGTGGACATAGTCCTCCTCTTACTACCGTGTACTAAGTGGTAGGACTTTTCTGCAAAGTTCGTCTAGGTAGGTACCACCGTTTTGCCAGTTATTCTGCCGCCAAGCAGTAGTGTGCAAGCACTACTGTGTTCCGCGGGCGTATTACCTAACTCACAACAGGTTTGCAACAGGCGTAAATTGCGCGATGATTGCTGTCATACATCATTAGTGGTGTCGAGCATGTATGCTTCGCTACTGCTGTTGCTTTGCTACTGCTGTTGCATTGCTGTTGCAAATTTTACGTAAACCCCGCCGGTTTGAAGGCCACTGTAACGGAAGGGAAGACATTACTGGGCAAATGAGACTTTACGAACTGATCTCACAGTCTAGAAATCTTTTTTAGACTGTGTGATGTCTCGGGATGACGTGCGCAGTACAGTGTCACGCGAAACTTTATATAATTTAAAGTTTCGAGTGATACTGCAGTCTGTTATGGGCCGTGTCGCTTAATACCAGGCGAACGACTAGCTCGTCACGTCATTCCTTTACATAAAAAAAATGTTCAGCAGTGGACGTCTTCAGGCTGATGATGATGATGGTTTGTATCAAAAGGAAAAAAAAATAAAAAAATAAAAATAATAAATAAATAAATAATAAATAAAAAATGCTAGTCCGAAAAGAAACCCCTGCCAACCCTAGCTTAACTTAATAGCACATCTATCGATATCAGCTGTCAAAGAACTGTCAATCAAAATGAAAGATTACCCGCGCAAAGGAAAGTGCGGAAACAATTTTAGATGTCAACATACGATGACGTCTGTCAATATTGCGGCTAGATGCAGTCGCTGACAGAAGTTGTTGATAAATATTATCAAAAGAGTTTGTCCTGGGTGGGAATCGAACCCACAACCGAGACAGAGCTACTACCAAAACAGAGGTATGAGGCCAGTCAGTGAAAATGAAAAAGAAAGTATAAGGCTTACAAGGTGAGTTTGAATTGATATGTTATCCCAAAAGAGGGACTGGGACCATGATAGCCCACAAGTTGTGAGAGCGTAACTTGAAACTGCGTGTTTCCAAACCTCCATACTAAAAAATAAATCTACTCACAAAATTGCACGTGCGATCGCTACGAGAGTTAACAAGATACTATAAATTCATTTCTAAACACAGGTCGTTAAACTCATTTAAGTGCATTCGGTCAAGGACGAAGTTTAACCACCCAGCTGCGCTAGGGCTATCTTCGAACGTAAACTTTACATGGCATTTATTCAATGAAAAACTATTAATTTAGAAAAGTGGTAGAAGAAACATTGTCTACCTTGGGGAGTAGATTTACCCCCTTTCGGGATAATGTACCAATTCAAACTCAGATAGCACCTATAGGGAGACGGAGGCAGAGGGGTTATCAGTAGCTGTATACAATTTTCTGAATTTTAGTCGTACTGTGTTTTAGTCTTGCTGCATTTTAGTCACTCAGCATTTTAGACTTTCTTCTTTTTAGTGTATCTACCGGCGTGGTCTTTTTGCTTTGTAGGCAGTCTGATCATAAAGGGTTGCAAGCACTTGATGACGACCTCGCAAAATAAAACTTTTAAAATCTAGGGCGTATATTTTCTAATCTAGATTAAGTCTAGAACACGATTCTGCACTCCACTCGGCGTAGTACAGTCGCACGGAAAAGCGAATGTGCAAGCGCGCAGAGAAATATATATATATACAAGAAACCCCTTTACATAGAATATTATTCCTCTATTATATATTATAATATCTATTATATGCTCCTACAGATTAGAAAACATTGTCGATCAAGTCAACTTTCAAACAAAAAAACAAAGATCATTCTCGGTTTGCGTCGGGGGTTAGAAATAAGAAAGAAAAGAATGTAGCTTGGAAGAAATCGCTATATGCGATAAGGTCGCCCGTTGTTCCACCATCCTTTGTTTTGTATTATGTGCATTGTTGAACTTTGGTGTTAAATAAAGTATTTTCGTATTGTATTGAATGAGCGTTAGAGTGACGCAAAGTCTTCTTCTTCTTCTTTCTTGGGTAGGTAACGCATCAGTATAGTGCCCCTTGGTGCTGGGGGTGTCCATAGAAGACGGTAACTGCTTACCAATAATACCAACAGGCAGGCCGTCAGCTTTGTTAACCATGTTATTAAAAATCTGTGAAGTTTGCAAGAAAGTGATCATCATCATCAACAGCCTGAAGACGTCCACTTCTCATAGGGGATAAATAAATAAAATATAAATAAATATGCGTGGACATTTCACACAGCGCCATCTAGCCCCAAACTAAGCATAGCTTGTACTATGGGAACCAGATAAGTACTTATATACTTTTTATTTGTAAATACATACATAGAATACAATATGACACCCAGACACAGAACAAACACCTATGTTCATCACACAAATGTTTGTTCCGGGTGGGAATCGAACCCACAGCCTACAGTTCAGAAGGCAGAGCTACTACCAACTGAGCTATCAGGCCAGTCAAATGATGAATGATCATTGGCTCCCCGCGGTTTTTACCAGATCGTCGGTCCACCTAGTGGGGGGCCTGCGCTGCGTCTTCCGGTTCGTGGTCGCCACTCGAGAACCTTTCTTCCCCATCGGTTGTCAGTTTTACGAGCGATGTGGCCTGCCCATTGCCATTTCAACTTGCTAATTCTAAGAGCTATATCGGTCACTTTAGTTCTCCTGCGGATCTCCTCTGTAAAATAAAGAAGAGAAAGAGATAGTAGTCATATATTTAAATAAAAAAGGGGAGTTTTTTTTTATGTAGAACGAGCCTGCGTTTGACTACATCTCACCTGATGGTAAGCGACGATGCAGCCGATGGTGTAGCATGCAGGTTCATGAGGTACCTATTCACTCTTGTCTTAAAAAGACCCAGGTTATATTTGTTAGGAAACAAGAACGCCGGGAGCAAATTCCATTCCCTAGCAGTCCGCATAATGAAGGACTCAGCGAAACGCTTGGTGCGGCAAGTAGGCAAGTCTACTACATAGGGATGAAACGACTCTCCGCGCCTTGTAGTCCTGTGGCGGAATGGAGTAGAAAATGAAACGTGCTCTTATAATTAATGGATGCATTGCCAAAAAAAAATACAAACACTTATTTGTAGTTAGATATACAAAATTATACTTTTTATGAATTAATTAATACAAAAACGTTTAGAGAAAAAAATAAAAACAAAGTGAAACCTTAAAAGAAGCACTTAAAAGACAAATTCAGCTTTCCAGTAATGTTTTTCAAGAGTTTATGTACTTAAATCACTTTCTCTCCTGACTGTACCGACTTGTAGTCATAGCTTTTTTTCTAATGCTATTGAACCATTAATCTTGGCTTTAGATCTTATCCGGAGCGATTCCGTGAAGATAGATACAGCATTTTGTGGCTAACTGTACTTTCTAACTGATATTAACCTCTTTAAAAACTGGCTATAGTGTGGGGCTATATAAGGCAGAAATAACTTTAAAAAGAGCTTACGCTTGTTCACATTTAAGCCTGGAACACAAATGCTACGTAGTATCACATAAGCATGCTATTTTTAGTAGCATACAATTAGCACGTGTAAACGAAATAACCGGCCAAGTGCGAGTCGGACTCGCGCACGAAGGGTTCCGTACCATTCTATCCCTGCCATCTAGTGTTGAGTAGCAGTAGGTACTATATAAAGCAGCGCCATCTATAACTCATCTGGTAAACGAGCAATAAAATCACCTTTGGTGTATGGGAGCCCCCTTAAATATTTATTTTATTCTGTTAAATGTTGTTGTAGCGGCAACTGAAATACATCATCTGTGGAAATTTCAACTGTCTAACTATCACTGTTCATGAGATACTGTCTGGTGACAGACTGACAGACAGACAGCGGAGCCTTAGTAATAGGGTCCGTTTTACCCTTTGGGTACGGAACCCTAAAAGGCAAAAAGCACGCAAAAGTACACATACTCGGAGAGCATGTTGTAAACTAGCATACTACCATTTAATAGCAAACAAGCGTGCTTTCTAGTAGCATGTGTATTCCAGGCTAAATCACATCATTTCATAATATGTAAACGATTGACGCGACGAGATCATAATTTTAGCTCCCACCTTAACCCAAGCATGTCCCACCTTAGGTTTCATCTACACTTACCATCAGGTGAGATGTGGCCAAACGCTGACCCATTAACAATAAAAAAAAGCTCTTTTATAGTTGTAGGATTTCAGGATTTTTTTATTTGAGGGGGAACGTTTCCTCAGCGCGTCAAATTCAAATTTTCTTGCGTTCTTTTGCCAATAATAGCTTAATTACTCAACCTGATAAAATGAAAACTAATTTTGCGGAAATAAATAGAATGTATCAGTAAATTACAATTAAAAGCATCACCTACATATCATTGGTTTAGCGACAAATGGCAATAGACTGAAAAACTAAGAAGAAATTTGTTTATTGCCATTTGTCGCTAAACCAATGATATCTAGGAGATACTTTTAATCGTAATTTGTTGATACATTCTATTTATTTCCGCAAAATTAGTTTTCATGTAATCACGTTGAGTAATTAAGCTATTATTGGCAAAAGAACGCAAGAAAATTTGAATTTCCCGCGGTAGTGTATCGTTCCACCGCACCTTAAAAAAAATGTGTGGACTTTTCACACAGCGCCATCTAGTCCCAAACTAAGCAAAGCTTGTACTATGGGAACCAGATAACTGATACAATACTTAGATACTTTTTGGTTGTAAATACATACATAGAAAACAAAACTATGTGCTATATTTTTCTGGGAATCTACGAATGAATGATGGTGATTAAATTACAAATAATAATAAAGCAAGTTTCACAGACCGTAAATACTAAATGGCTAATATAATGAATGTTTTTGTTACAGGTAATGGTGATTACTAATCAATTTATTGATTAAAGTAATAATTAGTTTTACGCAAACAACGAATGGTAAGAGAAAGCTACATTATAATTAACTTTTGTCTGGTGGTGGGTGGCATTCTCTAAAACTACAAACCATAGACTATAAAATACAGATCGCTTTCTTTCAGAAGAGTCTTAACCGACTGCAAAAAAAGGAGGTTTTCAATCCGTTTTTAGGGTTCCGTACCCAAAGGGTAAAACGGACCCTATTACTAAGACTCCGCTGTCTGTCTGTCCGTCTGTCACCAGGCTGTATCTCATGAACCGTGACCAGAACAGGGACAGTTGAAATTTTCACAGATGATGTATTTCTGTTGCCGCTATAACAACAGATACTAAAAAGCAGAATAAAATTAAACAATTAAACAATTTATTATCTTGCGAAATAGGTAATACAAAAATTGTGGTCTTATTGTAATGTGTATAGTGCCTCTATTTCCGTCATTAAGACATGCAAGCATTTATATTTGTCAATACAACAATTTAGTTGTTTTTTTTAATTTAGTGCCTAGCAATTTGTCCATGTCACTAAATATCAATCATAAATTATAATAATTAACAATATTACATTAAATTAAATTTTTATCCTTCAGAAATTCGTCAATGCTATAATATGCTTTGTCCACAAACAACTCATTAAGTTTCTTTTTGAAAATCAAGTCATTCTCAATACGTAACCTTAAAGGAATCTTATTAAAAATGATGGGTGCCATACAGAAAATACTGGTTCGCAAGAGATGAGTTTTACATGACTTGTGACGTAGATTAATATTTAAGGGGGCTCCCATACAACACACGTGATTTTTTTTTGCTCGTTTTTATAGATAACGTTACAGAACCCTTCGTGCGTGAATCTGACTCGCACATGGCTAGTTATTTTTTAATATTTGTTACTTTAGAACTCCATAATTTAGTAACCAATTGGGAAAAATATTTTATTATTAGGCATGATATCTTTTCAGCTTGATCCTTCATCAACCATCAAAGTCTGTTCATTTTATTAGTTGGGATTTTTAAATCAAAATAACTGATAAACAAAACATTTTTCGGATACTCATACTCAATCTATACTTTTGACCGAGTGCCCGGTGTGCGAATAGGACCACCCCATCTCTTCCCGTGGGTGCCGTAAGAGCCGCCATCCAAGGAATGGGCAGCAGCATTCTCCTCGGTACAGCGATCACCAAGCCGCCTGCCAAGCGTGGTGATCATGGCAATCCCTACTATGATAAGCGGCCAAAGTGGCGTTTTGTGGGGGAGGCCTGTGTTCAGCAGTGGACGTCTTAAGATATATAGAAAATGCTTTATTGCACAAGATAATCAAGTACATAGGCGAACTTAATGCTAAGTAGCATTTTCTTCCAGTTAACCTTTGTGACAACATCTTCCGGCTGGTGATGTGATACTTTTGTAAAGTAAACTTAATTTACTACAGTTAGCAGTAGTGTGCAAGCACTACTGTGTTCCGGTTTGAAGCGCATTGTAGCTAGTGACATTATTTGACAAATGAGACTTACGAACTGATCTCACAGTCTAGAAAACTTTTTAGACTGTGTAATGTCTCAGCATGACGTGCGCAGTGCGCAGTGTCACACGAAACTTTAATTTAGAGTTCCGAGTGACACTGCAATCTGTTATGGGCGGCCGTGTCGCTTAACATCAGGTGAATGATTAGCTCGTCTAGTCATTCGAATACATGAAAAAAATTGAGCCCAACTTGAGCCCTTTAGGTCCATTGGTACGGAGATACAGCTAGTAGAGGATACAGGTTCTATTAAAAAAAGTGGAAATTTATTGGTACTTACCTACACACGTAGATAGTAATACCGAATGGTTGTAAAGAAAGAGTTTATTTAGCTTCAATTTGAGTGGCACTGCAACTGTTATGGGTGGCCGTGTCGCTTAATATCAGTTGAACGACTAGCTCGTCACGTTATTCAATCGCATAAAAAAATATTGGTGATCTTAAGGCCTCCTACCTACCATTAGTCTCCTCAAAAACGAACAAAGTAGTAAAACATCGGATTTTGGGAAAATGATAACAACATTTTACTGAATAATGTTACAAAAGTAAGTAAGGTAGATTTATCGAAAAAAAACTGAAATAAGTTTCACAATTTCGCAGCTTTTCCAACACGACAGAGGTAGCATAGGGTTTTCAGAGTTGCAAACTTGATTATAAACTTCTCTCAACAACGCATCATAAAACCGTCGCGCATGCAATATTTGCGTTAGCATGTATCGATGTTGACTGGCGTAATTCCCCCAATTCTAACCACTACACTACTCGCGAAGTCAACTTCATAAAGTACTCGTCGAAGTTGACTGAAGTCGAAGTACGTGACCACACACCGTGCAACTTTGCGAGGTGCTCGTCGCTTGGTGCCTTTGTAATGTATACCCTCGTGTATTATAAATACGTGCGTATTTGTCTCGACGCGAGCTGAAGTAAAGTGAGCCAACTATTGTAGTGAGATGCTCCGCATACAACGTCGGGGCAGTTCGAGTCCTTTCGACTCGAGTGCCCTACGCTAGTGCGAAGAACTGAGGTTCGAATCATCAAAGCGCGACAACACTGAGTTGCGAATCACTACGGTTCGAAATCACGCTACTTCGACACCGTCCATCACTAAGTCTACGTCTGGCAATTAAGCCGATCGTCCACCGCCAGCTATCATTGACAAATTTAACTCGATATGCCCAACATTTTGGTTCAAACAAAGTCCTCGCTGACCTTATTTGTGCCCCAATATTCTCAGAAGCAATCTCGCCTTCTCGGGCAAAAAACCGACAACTATCGTTAGTTGGCCGAGGCGATTCGAGGTTGCACGAAGCGAAGTAAACACCCACACTCCACACTCCACACTCTCCACACCACACTCCACACTCCACACTCCCACACCACCACCACACTCCACACTCCACCACACTCTCGCATTCGCTTAACTTCGTCCAACTTCGCGAGCAGTGTGGCCGTTTAACATCAGTGTCAAATAAAACTTCTTCAACGCTGTACACGCACACCGTGCACAATTTTACGGTGCACGTAACATTTTAACGGCAGATTAAAATACACGTTAGAAGATTGCGTGCACACATCCAATTCACTTTGGCTTAAAACACGTGAGAACGCGACGAATTGAGGTCGCCACTATCAATTACAAGTGGCCTAATAATTAAGCCTAATTACTTAAGTAGGCGCATGACACTGTGACTAGACGTCTCGGAAGTTTTAAACAGTGACGTGTCAGTTAACCCGTCTGTCCGTGTGTCCCTCATTGGACCTTTATACTACTTTAGGTACTATTGGAGAAAAGTGCTACCTTTTCTGCAATGTCCTGTGAATAATATCAAAAAGTTTCTCAGAACATTCCCCAAAAAACAGGCGGTAGAAAATGCATAGTGAACCAATGTCTCTCCGGAATTCTAGTGGTTCTAATTTAAGTTTTTTTTTTTACCACAGATTTGGCTTTTATTATTTTATTTATAAGTTAAAACATATAAAATTACTAAACTAGGCCTAAAAACTAAACAATAAAATACAAAACTCAATTACTAAACCTAAATTAACTAAATTTTAGAAGTTTTCAGATTCAGATTCAGATATTTTATTGCTTCCATAGTGTACATAGGTGGAATAAGTATAAAATTATTTAAGTAGGCTCATTATGGACCCCGTCGGGCGCAGCAAATTTGGAGAGAGAAGGACGACTTCACAAAAGAGTCAATATGTACTTACAAAGAGAATAATAACATATTAGTTTGACTATGATAAAATTTTACTCGCAATGTTTTAATTGTATTTATTAATTAATTTAATGTCAATGGAGTACATAAATATATATATATATATATATATAAAACTGATTAATTATCATTCAATGTCATTCTTATCGATTCTAAATACCTAATATGATATAAATTTTTAATGTCAAATGTTGGTACCTACATACTATTCATTATCTTAAATTTTCATTTGTACATAATATTTTATTTTCGTTTAAATACTCATTTACATTATAATAGGCCTTTTGAGTGAGGAACTGTTTCAAAGTACGAATAAACCTATTATAATTTTCTATGTTCTTTAAATCATCTGATAGCCCATTATAAATTCTTATAGCCATAGGTAATGTACTAGAAGAGTGCATTTTTAATCGGGACTTTGGTATTTGTAGCACTAGACGGTTTTTTTCTTGAATTGTTTCGCTTAAGTTTGTAGGTTTTGTAAATAAAAAGTTTCTTACGAATTTGCATACTTCCAAAATGTATACAGATGGCAGAGTTAAAATTTTGTACTTTTTAAAATAAGGTTTACAACTGTCAATTTGTTCTATATTAGCTAGTATACGAATAATTTTTTTTGAACCATGAAAAGATCGGATGCAGCGCTGCTATTTCCCCATAAAATTATCCCGTAGCTTAAACTTGAATGTGCATTCGCATAGTATGTCGTGATTGCAGTTTTTAAATCAGTTGTCTTTTTGACTTCCCGGAGTGCGTACGTAAGAGATGAAAGTTTAGATTTGGTTTTCCTAACGTGAGATTGCCAGTTTATATGCGTGTCAATAACAATACCTAACAAAGTGAATTCATTTACATTTTCTATTTTTGTGCCGTGGAAGATGTAGTCGAATTGAAGTGGTGGCTTCTGATACGGATGAAACGTAATAATTTTAGTTTTGGTTAAATTAAGTTCAAGTTTGTGGTCGTACATCCAGTTAGTTGTCTGTTCGAGCATCGCCGTGAGCTTTTGTTCTACACTTGAGCTATTTTTTACAGAGGTAAGTAGGGAAATGTCGTCTGCGAAACAAACACATGGATCTGTTATAACCTTCGGGAGGTCATTTATGTAAATCAAAAACAGGAGACACCCTAGGACGCTTCCCTGGGGAATCGAAGCATTCATAACCGTAGTTTCAGAGCGAACACTTTCTATGGCTTTACTTTTATAATTGTAATAGACGATTTCTACAAGCTGTTCTCTGTTTCTTAGGTATGATTTGAACCACTCGTAAGCTACACCGCGGATACCTATATCATACAATTTATGTAACAAAATCCCGAACTGTACTTTATCGTATGCTTTTGTCATATCGAGCAAAACACCTACCGCGTACTTTTTTTTATCTATTATATTGAGCACTTCCTGCATGTATTTATAGACCGCTAGGGCTGTTGACCTATTTTTACGAAACCCGTTTTGGCACTCATCAAATATTTTATATTTTTCGCAAAAGGAGTAGACCCGGTCGCTCATTGCTTTTTCAAATATCTTAGATGCAGAAGGCAAAAGGGCAATGGGACGATAGTTATTTGTATCAGTTTTCGAGTTTTTTTTATGAATCGGTTTGATTATAGCTTTTTTAAGTTGATCTGGGAAAACTCCATCGCTAAACGATTGATTAATTAAGAGATAGAATGGCAAAGTTAGTTCATAGGCACATTTTTTAAACAGGCTAGGTGGAAGTTCGTCAATTCCATGGCTGGTTTTATTTTTTAAGCTTTTTATGAGTTTGTATGTTTCGTGAGGCGTTACCGGAGATAAAAACATGGTATTTGTAGTAGGCTGACAAACAGGTTTTATATTACTACATGGTTTATTGTGCGAGGCAGAGGGAAGGGTTGTGTTTAAGTGATTTTTGCCTATTGACGAGAAAAAACTATTAAAGTGATTAGCGATTTGTTTTGGTTCTATTACTACTGTGTTATTAATTTGTAGTTTTATGTTATGCTTGTCTTTTTTAGGGGTTTTATTCGTTCTTTCATTGATTATCTTCCACATTGTTTTGGTTTTATTTGTAGATCTTTTTAACTCTTTTATATATTGTATTTTTTTTGATGTGTTGACTGCTTTTTTTAATACTTTTTCATACGTTTTATAGTATTTTGTTAATATGGACTTTTTTGATCTTAATGTATGTATTTTTAATAGTCTTTTATTTCTGCATGATTTTTTTAAACCAACTGTAAGCCAATGCTTTTTTTTATTTTGTTTTAATTGCAATCGACGTTTAGGTATGCACTCATTCAATGCTTCCGACAATGTTTCTGTAAATATTTGGTAATTATCGTTTATGCTCTTGCAGGTATTTAACTTTTTGGACCAGTTTATTTCACTTAATTTTGCTTTGAAATTATCTGTATTTATGTCATTAAATGACCTTTTTTCTATGAACCAAACAGTTTTTTTCGTTTGTCTAGGCAATGACACACTTACGCTAGTTCCTAAATGATCTGAGAAACCTAAATCCTCTACCGTTGCACATAAGAAAATATCAGAAAAATTTGTAAATATTAAATCTATACAAGTTGAGGACTTATCAGTTGTGCGAGTAGATTTTTTTATGCGTTGTGTAAATTTATAATCTGACATTATATCAAGTAATTCATTGGTTTTCGGACAGTTTTTCAAAAAATTTGTATTGAAGTCTCCCCCAAAAATGATTTTATACTGCTTGTATTTTTTATTAAGGTACTTTAAAATTAATCTTAACTGTTTATAAAATACGCCCTCCTCTCTCCTATTCCAGTAAATAATAACTATTAATGTATTTGCATTTGTCAATTCAACCGAGCATATTTCTAGAACATATTCGATGGACATATCGGTGATATCAGTTCTCTCTATGTAACTTATGTGGTCCTGTAATGCTATGCATACTCCGCCGCCATTTCGCCATTTTCTACAGAAAGATGCAGCAGTCTTGTAGCCATGGAGTTGGACTAGATCTAATTGTTCTTTTTTCATCCACGTTTCAGATATACAAATGGCTTTATAAGTTGGATTTTGGTTCGTAAATGCTTCTAATAGATGCTGTTTATTTCCGAGGCTTTGAAAGTTTTGAAAAAGTATTTTAAACTCTTCTTGGTCTGTATTTTCGAAAGGAACTACTGTTCCGAAAGGAATTCCTCTCAATGTTAACATCTTTATCATGATCTTGCGGAGTTCCATTTTTAGTGGCCGAAATCAAAGATGGCTCATTATTTTTATTTTCATTTGTCACATCTTTTATGCTACTTTTACTTCCTTCTATAAACAATTGATTGTCCCTGATCACTGCATATAGGCCTTGCTTTCGCGCAGTTAACATTTTCTCTCGCATAATTCTTCTTTCTTTTCTTCCTTGCTCATCTAAAAATCCTGATATATTTAAGTTGGTTCCTTGAAAGTAAGAGCTATTTTCTAGAACATACTTTGTCATACGCTTACTTATCAATTCAATAACAAGGGGACGCTTCCCCTTATTTATGTTTCGTCCAATTCTATAGGTGTCTTCGATATATCCTACTAGGTCTACATGTATAATGTCTCTGAATATATCAACTATTCTACTGTACAGAATGTGATCTGGTTCTTTGTAGTATTCTTCTAAACCAAACAGTACTATTTTTTTGCTATTGCTTTCAGGGGGGCTATATTTATTATCGATATCTATATCGTTTGTCGTATCATGTATTTTGTATTCTCGTATTTCTTTTTTTAGTATTTGGGTCTGTTTTGTAAGTGTTTCTATCTTCTTGTTAAGTGTTTCTATTTCTATTTTTCGTAAATCATTCTGTTCGTAAAGTATGTCGGTATCTTGTGTTATGTCAGTTTTTACTTGTGATATAGCTTTTTGTATTTCTGCTTCTATTGTATTCTGTAGGTCACGTATAATAGTTTTATTATTCTCTTTCAGTCGTACAATAATTAGATCATTTAAATTTTGTAATGTCAATTCGGTTTCGGTATTTGCAATGGCTTTCCCTGTGTCTGGGACCTGGGTATCTCCAAAAATGCTTAAATCTTCAGAGTCCAAAGTGTCACTGTGCAATGCTGTCTTTTGGGTTCTAAAAGTAACATTCTGATGATCTGGTTGGACATCTTTAAGATCCTTTGCCAATCTCACAGGTGTTTCTAAATTCCCCGATTTTGGGGTATTGCAGTAGCAAGCCGGACATTTCCAAGAATTTTTGTATTCTATTGTCATGGTGCCAAAGCGCGCAACGGATACATTAGCGCATTCCAAATCATATGAATTCTTACATAAATAACAGGTTAGGTGTTGCCTATGAGGAACAGTTTGATTACATCCCGCACATATTGGTGCCATTTTCCACTCAGGGTGTCATAAACCAAAATCTTATAACCAATAAACTCTGTTTTGATTTTGAGGTTATATTATAACGTGAGCAATATTACCTTTTACTCCGGTATTTTCACTTAATTGTACGATATTTTTCACATAATTGTACACGTGTAATAGGTTTTTGTATATAATTAGACACTTTTTTTACTATAATCATAAATAAATTAACGGAGCTGATGCAAACATGAGCACGGTGGCGCCCTCTCTCCGAAGTTTTGTTTGGTAATTGCTGTTATTTTTTTTTGTTTGCACAATTTTTTTCTTGTGATTATATTGATACGTCTCATCACATTAGTGACGTCAAAAAGGTTTATCGTTGATTTTGGGCTTACAAGGATATTATATTAGCGAGACATTCACTGCACGTCTATCACGGCGTACTGTCACGTCGCGTCACGGCCCACTAGATTGTTAAATTGCACGCCACTGATTCATATCCGCTTACACACTGTAGTTTATATATCTTTTTGTTGATTTATGTAATGTTTAGTAGCATTTGCTTTATGACATTCTATTTATGTAAACGAATGACGTGACGAAATAGTCATTCGCCTGGTGTTAAGCGTCACGGATGCCCATGCCGATAACAGATGCAGTGTCGTGTGTGTGAATTGAATCTTAAGGTGGCTTTTTTAAACGTAGTTAAGGTAATCAATGGTTAAAAATTCTAACAAATTTTGAGCATTGATTAGAATTTGTTAGCCGTTTTAACCATTGGTTACCTTAACTACGGATTAAAAAACTCACCCTTAGTGGCTGCAGCATCACAATTTCGCCAATGTGTCTTTCAAGGTCTTTCGGAACTCTACATTTATGTTTCGCGTGACACTGCACTGCACACGTCATCCTGAGACATCAGCACATCCTAGCAATAAGAATACTAGACTGTGTGATCAGATCATAAAGTCTCATTTGCCCAGTAATGTCACTAGCTACAATGCCCTTCAAACCGGAACACAGTAGTGCTTGCACACTACTGCTTGGCGGCAGAATAACTGGCAAAGCGGTGGTACCTACCTAGACGAACTTTGCAGAAAAGTCCTACCACCTAAACGAAACGGTTCTTGATACAAGCTTGCGTCTACAAATTGTATTATTTTTAGATAGACCAATGCTGATTCCAAAGATTATAAAGCCCGTTGATAGCTCGTGAACATAATTTCTAGTACAAACACAACTCACCTGCGCGGGCAGGGGGCGAGGTAACAAAACGAGACAAAGCTATACGAAATTACAAAGAACAGAGCAGGATGGAACAAAAAACATCAAGGGGTTCCCGTATTTGTATGAGAATAGTAGTTGAAATACACCACTAATTTTCGTATGAGGGGATGTTGTATCATTGGTCAACTGGATTTATAGTCAATGGCTGGATTCCCTTCTTATTCTACAAGACTCAATTGCTTTTATTCTTCTAGCTAAAAATTTAAACTACTTCGTCATAAGCCTAATACGTTCCCACAGCTGGGACACGACCCTTCTCTCACAGGGAGAGTGTAGACCATAATCCAGCACGCTGGACAAGTCCGGGTTGGTGGATGACACATGTTCTCGAATGTTGTGATCCTTGAACATGCCGGTTTCCTCACGATGGTTTCCTTACCCGTTGTAAGAGCGGGTGGAAATCCGTAACTTTTTTTTGTTTTATTGTTTTTTTTTTAACGGGCAATGTGCATTCTTTTAACTAACTACTACACTACTAAACTAGTAAACTAGCTACACTATCTACTACAAACAACATTTGGACTGTATACTAGCCGCGATGGCCTATAGACAGTCCAAATGCTCCAGCCCACTACCGGTAGGTAGCGTACCCAACATGCTGGCCGCATTGCCTCGTTGAATTGCAATGCTGATGCGTTGAGCCAAATAAGTGCCAGCATTTTGGTCACGCGTCGCATCGACCAGGCGCTCTGATAGACTTTGGTGCTCGCGATGAGCTCCCGGTCCCCACGGACCCAGGGTCTCAACACCAAACGGCTCAAATATCTAACCGCTACCGAGATTACTATATGAATAACTTGAACAGTATTTGGTGGGTGCGTGGGTTCCAAAGCCGCGCTATCGCTTAGCTACCCTCGCTGCATATAAACGATAAATATCACAAGAATTTAATTACAACAATAGATAAGCAAGACTACCTATTACGTTTACCCTACCACCCGTTGTTACCACCACAATATACACAGATCGCAATATCTTACTACACCCTAGTTCGTGACGTCTACACTTGTGATAAATACCTAGCAACTATTTTATTGAACGGGTTAGTTTCAAAATCCCCGCTGTTTCCACGGGGATTATGAGACATTAAGCCCCATATTACCTTTTGGAGCTGCTAATCTAACTACTTATTGTTATTTTTACCCACCATCCCATTCCCACACCCATCCACCGCCCATTGTACCCTACTTGTAAGTTTTCCTGTCTTTTTATTTTTGTTATCTTTGGTGTCAATAAAGAGTTTATCTATCTATCTTAATGTTATTTTTAATGTAAAAGAGGTGAAATAACCGGCCAAGTGCGAGTCGAACTCGCGCACGAAGGGTTCAGTACCATTATCTATAAAAACGAGCAAAAAAATCACGTTTGTTGAATGGGAGCCCCCTTAAATGTTTATTTTATTCTGTTTTTTAGTATTTTATGTTATAGCGGCTACAGAAATACATTATCTGTGAAAATTTCAACTGTCTAACTATCACGGTTCATGAGATACAGCCAGAGTCTGTCACCACAGACGGACAGACAAACAGCGGAGTCTTAGTAATAGAGTCGGTTACCCTTTGGGTACGGAACCCCAAAAATGTTTTGTTTACTTTAAACATTAATCTGATTACGCTAAACAGGCGATAGTGATATAAATAATAAATCTTTTATTTACAGTTACAATAGTAAGTAATCGTCATCAACAGCCTGAAGACGTCCACTGCTGAACATAGGCATACTGCAAAGTTCGTCTAGGCAGGTACCACCGCTTTGCCAGTTATTCTGCCGCCAAGCAGTAGTGTGCAAACACTACTGTGTTCCGGTTTGAAGGGCATTGTAGCTAGTGAAATTACTGGGCAAATGAGACTTTATGATCTGATCACTCAGTCTAGTAATCTGATTACTAGACTGTGTGATGTCTCAGGATGACGTGCGCAGTGCAGTGCCACGCGAAACTTTATTGTTTTAAAGTTCCGAGTGACACTGCAACTGTTATGGGCGGCCGTGTTGCTTAACATCAGGTGAACGACTAGCTCGTCACGTCATTCAATCGCATAAAAAAAAAAAAAAAAAAAAAACTGTAACAGGTCCAATTCTTAATCTTATGAAATATGAAATCTTATTTTTTGTAGGGCTCTCCATAATCGAAGCTGACGCCAAAAGTGTAATTTATTTCATTTATGTCTGTCTGTCTGTCTGTGTGTATCTTGGCTGAGCATCACGCCGAAACTACTGAATGTATTCAAATGAAACTTGGCATGATTTGACTTCATACTACAAGGTGGGACATAGGATACTTTTTATCCCGAATTTCTGCACGGTTCCCTCGGAAGAGGGGGTGAAAGTTAAAATGTGTATCTAGTTGTAATCTCATTCATTCTTTTTTTTTTTTTTAATATTGTCCCGTAAATATTTCAAGCTCATCAGTTTTGTAGTTCAGAAATGACAGACATTCAACTTTCAGTATTAGGTCGGATGCAGTGCAAACATATGTAGATATAGCTGCCTTCGTGACGTGATCCATACGCTACGATGAAACATCGTTGGCAACGAAGATAATGCCACTCTTTATCTAGGTAAGAGAGAAGGTAGAGGGAACGGCGAATGGAGGCACCTGCCTCTCTTCACCGTCATCCATTCATTCTTTTTCTCTATGTTTCCCCTCTACCTTCTTTCTTCCTCTGGACAAGAAAACCTAAGTAACCTATGCGAAGCCGAAGCGGGTCAGCTGGTAGTATACTCTTAAGAGTTACTAGGTGGTAGGACTTTTCTGCAAAGTTCGTCTAGGTAGGTACCACCGCTTTGCCAGTTATTCTGCCGCCAAGCAGTAGTGTGCAAGCACTACTGTGTTCCGGTGTAAAGGGGACTGTAGCTAGCTAGCTAGTGACATTACTGGGCAAATGACACTTTATGATCTGATCTCACAGTCTAGTAATCGCAGTGCAGTGCAGTGTCACGTGAAACTATATTAATTTAGAGTTCCGAGTGATACTGCAATCTGTTATGGACAGCCGTGACGTTTAACATCAGGCGAACGACTAGCTCCTCACGTCATTCACTTACATAAAAAAAGTATGTACTAAATTATTCTGACGTCACGAGCTTATAATTATCTGTGTTGTGGTTGTTGAGCAGGCTCATAAACCTACACAGGATTAGACGTATTTGCGCACAGAAAAAAAAGGTCAAATACTGGTTCTGTGTGTGTGTTGTGGGAGCATAGTCCTCGTAGATAAATGGTCCCTAGACACAGGGACTCCTAGTTAGGGGCCAGGATCTATGTATGTGATCGTTTGACCTATAATGGTTCTACCAAATAGACAAAAAATATTTAACACTAAAAAGTAAATTGTTTGATAAATTCTATATTTATCAGTCCTATCGGAGAGGCACTAAAACTCTAAAAGTCCCCTTATTAGCATACTGATGTTTATCTAAAATTATTTCTTTATCAAAGACGTCTTATTTTGTCACGAAAAACTATTTTTTCTTGAAAATTATGATGGACATAAAAATCAAGAAAGTTGGGCGTAAAATAAGCAAATATCTATTTTGTACTTTTTTATATTGGATCGGCTATATCTGTTTCCCGCCCCCTAATTACCTAACTCGCAACAGGTTTGCGACAGGCGTAAATCTCGCGGTGATTGCTGTCATACATCATTAGTGGTGTCGAGAATGTATGCTTCGCTATTGCTGTCGCATTGCTACTGCTGTCGCATTGCTGTTGCAAATTTTACGTAATTACCCCGCCGGTCAGTAAAGTTAACTTTTAAAGTTGCTTCAGTCAGTCAGTATTTGGATGGGTGACAGCTAAATGGTAAGTACTTAACTGAGCGGTCATCATCATCATCATCAACAGCCTGAAGACGTCCACTGCTGAACATAGGCCCCCCAGAGCGCGCCACCTTGAGCGGCTGCTCGCCTCCTGCATCCATCGGCTCCTCGCGGTTTTGACCAGATCGTCGGTCCTTCAGTTAGGTATTTATCTGACCGAACTAAGCTGTTTTTTTTTTGTTGGGATATAAATAAAAATACCCACTTAAGAATAGTCTCCCTAGGGCATAAAACATATCAACAATACATACATACTCCGATCGTAATGTCTTCCGGTACTCGCACCGGAAGTCATTGATTCGGTACCTTTCCCCTCTGCTCTGTTATTTATGGTCTGGAGGCTCTTTAGTCTCAGGATGGTATATGCACGTCATTTCCGGTAAGATTGTTTTTGTAGGAGGGGCCCATTTCTTGTTTTGCAATATAAAATATTTTAGGTTTGTTTTGGAAAATGAAAAAAAACCTGAGACGTATTCTGAAGTTCCGCTACTCAACGCTAGATGGCCTCGGTCATAAATTGTACTGTCAGAGTATTATTTTTTTAAAGATATTTTCTTATAATTTCTACACTTTTTATTATTCTTCTCATACTTAACTACTGTTCCTACTTAATTGTGTGTATTATTCTTGTACTTAGCATTGTGAGTGTTGAATAAATATTTTTTCTTTCTTTTCTTTCTTCTTTACTATTTAAAGCAGCGCCATCTATGACTCATCTGGTAAACGAGCCAATAAAATCACGTTTGTTGTATGGGAGACCCTTAAATATTTATTTTGTGCTGTTAAGTGTTGTTATATCGGCAACAGAAATTCATCTGTGAAAGTTTCATCTGTCTAACTATCACGCTTCATGAGATACAGTCTGGTGACAGACAGACAGGCAGACAGACGGACAGCGAAGCCTTGGTAATAGGGTCCGTTTTACCCTTTGGGTACGGAACTATTAAAACACAGTATTTCTCACAACCCTAAAAAAGATCAAAATTGCTTTTAATAATTTGTCCAAAAGCTGCCCTTAAAAGTACTTAGCTGAAGGTCCTTTTGTCCCACTTGTTCAATAAGCTTAAAGCCCCTTCCTTTTGGACCAATGTAACCGCAGGGTAGGCACGCGTTTTGGGCAACAGCGCATCATTTCGCTGTTACTGAAGCGAACATTGCTTTCATTGATCTTTGGTGCTTAAAAAATGTAGCGGTAAAGCGAAACTGGACTATTGCTATCATCAGTCCAATAGTTCCTGTGAATAGTTTCCAATTTTATACTCTGTGGTGATTGCTATCGCTAGTCTGTACCATTTAACTTTTTTAATTTTTTGAATTCATTCCGTACTACCTTCATTACATCTGACACCGGTCACGTGTGAACCAAAATGTATGAAATTTAACGCATCGATTTGGTATTGATACGAAATCCTAAAAATGGGATAATTTACTTAATCAACTGCTACAGTACAAAATTTAATTAAAATAATAAGTGTACTGTTTTTAATTATTACATACAACTTTTAAAAGTATCAAAATCACCGTCCCACCTACTTTAGGCGCCGCGGCAATCTTCATAATTTAAACATTTTCATTTGCACTCTTTACTCTTTAATATACATCAATAAATGATGTACCGTCATGTACTCAGTTTACGCTAATTAATTCTAATGCACCCTGTATATGGTAGACATTCCTCGAATACGTACAAAGCGTTTTGATTCCTCGTTTATAATTCGGACAGCAAAGGAATGGAACACCTTACCAGCGTCATTGTTTCCTGACAAATATAATCTGGAAGTTCAAGGCTAGAGTGAACCGGTATCTTCTAGGCAAGCATGCTCCATCGTCGAACGCGTCGGCACTTACCATCAGGTGAGACCGTGGACAAATGTTAGCCTATCGTTGATAAAAAAAAACAATCAACCCATAGAATTTGAATGAGTACTTACGTAATTTTTTTTTCTGGCCCTTATCCGGGGTGGGCTGTCAAAATATAGAACAGTTGCATATAAACCGATTAGCACAAAACGACTGTAAAAAACAACCCCTGTAATAAACCAAGGGGTTCCCTTTGTCAAACAACTCTTCCCTCTCAGCTAATAAGACCACCCTGTGGTTTAATCTCATTTTTATTGAGGGTACTTTCTATACTTGATTAAGGGATGAATTCTTTCGAAATACTTGAGTCAATAATTCTTAATTAAACCTACCCTTTGAGGTTTTCCAGTATTTTATTACTTTGGTTTAGAGGCGAGGATGTCGTTTACACAGACCAAGAAGTGGATACTACGTACCTATGCCGTTTAATTAACTTTTCCCGAAAGTTTCCTGTTTCGACTTTGACGGTTTTGGGTCAACATAATGGCGGACTGAAATAGGCTATATTTGGTTTCGGCGGGATTGGACCAAAATCAAATAACCGGCCAAGTGCGAGTCGGACGCGCGCACGACGGGTTCCGTACCATTATCTATAAAAACGGCAAAAAATTCACGTTTGTTGTATAGCAGCCCCCTTAAATATTTATTTTATTCTGTTTTTTAGTATTTGTTATTATTAAGGCAACAGAAATATATCGTCTGTGAAAATTTTCACTGTCTAACTATCACGGTTCATGAGATACAGACAGACAGACAGACAGACAGCGGAGCCTTAGTAATAGGGTCCGTTTTACCCTTTGGGTATTGAAACCAAAAAAAAGATCACTTCTAGAAATGCCTACTTCTGAAAACGATAACTTCCGAAAATGATCACATCTGGAAATGTCTACTTCTTGATATGCTTACATCTGAAAACGACCACTTCTGGCAATGCCCACTTCTTGAAATGCCTACTTCTCGAAGTGTCCACTTCTAAAAATGTCCACGAACACGACTGCTTGTCAAGAGCGACACGTTTGAGAAGTACTTAGTTGCACAGAATAGATATATGTCTAATGGTTTCCGTAGCCATTTCGGCACGGAACCCTAAAACAATGAAAGTGAAACGTTAAACCCCGTGTAATACCGTTGCGTTCACCTGAACGAGACGTTCCATCTTATTGCAGAGTCGCGGAAACGCTGTAAGTAATTTATTACAATTTGACTGCCTCCTATTACACCGAGATGTAACGGATACAGGTGCTCCTTGAAACGTACCGGTACCAGGTAACGGCTGTAATCACTGACCTCTATTATACTAGTAATCTATGATTAAGTTAATAAGTTTACGACACTATTCCACTTCCACTCCACTCCACTTCCACTTTTCCTTTCTACTTTACTTCTACTTATTTTCTTTTCTAGTACAGGATGTTGATTTGCATTGTCTCCATATTTACAGAGGTAGGTATGCTACACTTATAGAACACGAATCAATGAAAAAATAAATACCTAAAATTTACACTTTATAAAAAAAACATTGCACAAAAATAAAACAGCACGTGTGTGCGTTCTCATTTAACAAACAACATGATTTTATAAAGTCAACCAGTGCGAGCGCAGAGTCATAAACTATCGCGCCGACAACACACAAAGGCACCCGCCACTTTCGGCAAAGTTCTACAAACGCTCGCCGCTGCACCGGCCCCACCGCCGTTTGTACTAGCCACGCGGGCGGGCTGCGGGGTGCCCTCTCTCACCCGCCCGCGCCCGCGCAGCGCACTTATGTCACGCGTGCAGATGCAGCGACCGATCAGTCACTTGCCCGCCACCGGCGCCGCGCCGAATTTGCGTAGGCACCTACTTTGCTTACGATCGCGTAACAAAAATGGAACACTTTACAAATGTTGAGCTTGTGGAGATGGTACGTTTGTATGCTATCAGCGGAAACAGCTTAACACAGTCTGTGCAAATGTTTCGCGATCAGTTTCCGAACAGCCATGTTCCAACACGTGAAGTGATGCTGGGTGCCACACAGAGACTAAGGGATTATGGACAATTCCAAGTCCCTCGTCACGCTCGCGCTCGTGGAAGTGTAGGTCTCTCGGCCGGCCTTCAAGAAGAGATCTTGGACTTTTTTGAAGAGGACCCACGTGCTAGCACCCGTGATGCTGGGCGGCGCTTCAACGTCCACCACACAACTGTATGGCGGCTACTGAAACGAGAACTTCAGCATCCGTTTCATTTTCAGAGAGTCCAAGAACTGCATCCACAAGATAATGCCTCACGCATAGCTTTTACTCACTGGATTTTACAAAACAGGGATGTGAACATTTTGTGGACCGATGAATGCATGTTTTCACGTGTGGGGATTTACAACATTCACAACGAGCACTGGTGGGCACATCGCGACCATAACCCGCATAAAACCAAGAACGATTCGTTTCAGCATCGTTTTAGTATTAATGTCTGGGGTGGCATTATTGGAGAGCATGTGCTAGGTCCATACATCATCGAAGGTCATCTAACCAGCTCCAGTTACTTGGAGCTTCTGCATCACGTTGTTGACGAGATGCTCGACGATGTACCACTGGCCTTTCAACGAAACCTGTTTTTCCAACAGGATGGAGCTCCACCTCATTATGGACGCCAAGTGCGCGATTTTTTAAGTGAAGTGTTCAGAAGCCAGTGGATTGGACGTGGTGGTCCAGTACCCTGGCCCCCACGATCTCCGGACATGACCCCATGTGATTTTTTTTTATGGGGTGAAATAAAAAGACTAGTTTACACGGACGAAATTACTAGTGCTGTGCAATTAAAAGAAAAAATCATTGCTGCATTTGATCATGTGAGACTAAACGTGAATGTGCTAAAAAAACTATCACGAAACCTAAGACGTCGCGCTCACTTGTGCATCGAAAACGAAGGAGGACACTTTGAGCAGTATCTTAGGGTAACGTAACTTGTAAGTACATAATTTTGTAAATACTGTAACGCCCCAGTGGCAAGCTGCTGACACAGATTAAGTCATAGCTACCATGGGTTGTTTACTGCACCCCGCGCACATAGCCAAAACAATAGAGACCGAATACCTGAACCCTGTAGGTAATTAGACAATAGGACCTTCCTCGATGTAGCAATTTTCTAACAATGTTTTTATGATGTTTTGACTACAATACAATACAATAACTCTTTATTGACACCAAAATAATAATAACATAGAAATGAGAATCACATAATAAGATAGGTACAATAGGCGGAACAAAAACGCGGGCGGTCAATGGACTAATGATGAGACAAAAAGTGTTTACTTTAAACTGAGTCATCGCGTGGGGTCCTACTATTGTCCTAGCCGAAACGAAATTGAGGCTACTTGTGATTCACGACAAAAATGGTTTATCAAATATTCGGCTACTAAATAAATGTGGAATTTAAATTTTATTTTTATATGATTAAATATACACAGTACAATGGATTCTAAAAATATGGAGACAATGCAAATCAACATCCGGTATATCCAGGGTGTTAGGAAGGTCGATGCAAAGCCATGAGGGGGGGTAGGTCACCTCGTTAGGCATCTCTCTAGGCTAGATTACCTTAGTCCAATGTCGACGAATTCCTAGTTATCCATGATTTTTGGAAAATTTACCAAAATCATATGTTTATTCGTTCATATTGTTCAAACAGACAGTTACTAGTACCTAAAGATATATTTACGTCCTAGTTTAATGAGTATTCAATCGATAAACACCAATACAACCATCTGTATCCACATAACTGACTAAATGGAAACATTGATCAAAAATAAAAATACTTAAAAAAAAAATGCTCGAATTCGACGACATTGAACTAAGTAATCTAGCCTAGATAGATGCCTAACGAGGTGACCTACCCCCTCCTCACGGCTTTGCAACGATCTTCGGGTGTTAGGAGTTAGGATTACGATGAAGCCCACAGCGGCTATTATCTCGTACAAAAAAGAAACTTGTGTTGTTACATTACGGTGTAAAAAACAGCCATATTGGCTTCACAACTCAATGAATCCTAATTTATATCAGCGAGGGAATCCGGGAGCGTTGGCAAAAAAATCCGGGATACCGAGAAAAATGTCGGGACACCGGGAAAATACCGGGAATTTCCCCGCCGTTATGTTTGGTTCCGTCTTTATTACTGGGTATTATTCGGGTTCGTTACTTTCGTTTGGGATATTAAATATCCTTCTTGTCGGGGAAATTAAAAGGTGGCTGATTAAAAAGGAGAGGAAGTGGCAGGTGGCCTTACGGTTACTTATTAGTTACTAGAATTTCCCGCAAGGATAATTAGAGTTGACTAGAAACGAAAAGATGTGGATAAACTTGTGGGAATACTTTTGCGAATTAAATTAAGCATTTGTAAACTAAAACACACAAAAAATTAGAATAAATAAGAAAATAGATTAGAGTACACATTAAAAGTTTCATCATCAGCCTGAAGTCGTCCACTGCTGAACACAGGCCTCCTCCAAAACGCCACTTTTGACGCTCATCATGGCGGGGTTTTCCATTATCACCAGTCCACCACGCTTGGCAGGCGGCTTGGTGATAGCAGAAGATTTTAATGTACCGAGGAGAATGCTGCTGCTCATTCCCTGGATATTCCCTTTGCTGACTCTTACGGGGGTATAAAGAGTATGGTATCGGTCTACCGTTCTTACATTTTCGTTAGGATCCTTATGTATAACTTCTTATTAAATAGTACCACCCGTTGTTAACACTTTTCTATCCCAATTTTGATTTCCATTTTCACTTTGTAACACATAACCTTATCTTTCTCCGTCTCTCTATACTGCCTCTTCCTTTTCAATTTTGAGGGTTGCCAAGTATTTGATTTTTCACCGAACTGTGCGGGCTTTTCAGCCCTGTGTTTTGCTTTCGGAATTCCATAATTAGTCCGACAGGTTTCAGTACCTTTTCATAATTGCCGAAACAGGCATTCGTAGGTATTTGAGTAGATTGGTATTTTTAAAGTCCTATCCTAGTGGTTCATTTATTTGCTGATTTGTAAAAGAAATCAATAACGCTGACAGAGATTTCAGAAATTACGTACGAATCATCTAGGTATGCTCTTTCAGCAAAAAAACAAGCAACAAAATGCGTTTCATTATGTTTACAACTCCTCCCTTCGCCAGCAATATTTGATAATACGAAAGGAAGATGAAAGAAATACTTTATTTGCACAAACTGTAAGTACACATATTGGACCATTTGATCTGGCAACCCTGCGGCTAACACGAATACTAGTCTTAAAGCTTTTAAAGTGTGAAAGACCCCCGGGTCACAATCTACAGCTCTGTCTGCAAGTTATGCAGTTAATTTCCGGTTTCGCTCCAACCCTGGCGCGGGGTAGTGCTGCTGTTCTATTATTTGTACCGTCTTTCATCGACCTCTTTTGTAATTTGTTGCATTTTTGTTACTGATAAAGCTTAAACTAAAAGAAAGATATAGTAAGTATCAATGCTCAGAATTCAGAACTAGAATGTGAAGCCAAAATGGGATACAAAATCTTCAAATATATTCACTCGCATGTTGAAGAGTGGTCGAGCTACGTGTAATAGTCACGCGCGCTGTGTGTCTATCTAACGACTAACTAGACCCTCGTACGCTCCCGATCGTAGTTTGAAGATAATGCGGGAGTTATGGCTTTTCCAATTCAGTATTTATCATTGGACATTATTATTATTGGACATTTTTATCATTGGTCATTTTTATTAATAGACATTGGCTTTGGACATTTTTCTTTATTGAAATTCGTGCAAATCTTCCTTTTTATGCTTCAATTTCTAATTCTGAGTGTTATGTTGTTTTTCTAGTCAGTGAGGTTCACTGGATTTGAACAATTTGCTGTTGGACATTTTCTTTCAAGGTTTAGCTTTTTTTGTAATGTGGTTTTTAGTCTTTCTGCTGGGTTAGAATGGACGGTAGACAAAATTGTCTTTCCCCGTTTTATGTCACTTTCTTCATACTTGCTTGGAGTAAAACAAGGGAAAGACAGTTTTGTCTACCGGCCGTGCTAACCCTACTGGAACTTGAAACACTCCTCAATCGTTAAATATAATGCGATTTTTAATGTGGGCAGAAACAAACGTGGGGCTAATGCGAAATAAATTCTAATCTATATGTCGCCGATAGGCGGCTAGGCTTATAGGGGAAATCTTGTAATGGCTACACCGATAAGTGCTTTGTTTAATTATTATTTTATATTTCAAACTTTTGATCGTTTATTTTAACCGTGGTTAAATGTGATACTGCAACTATAACTATCGCACTATCACAAAACGTTCCTATAAAACTAATACTGTCCTAAAATGGCAAACATTTTCAATATGCTTTTCTAATATACGATATTTCAATTTTACGACTGGAAAATCTTTGTTATGGTTTCAGACGGCGGCGACACGTCGCTGCCGGAGTTATGAATAAAATCCTGTCCAACGGGGAAAATCCTGCACCTTTATGATAGAGGCAAAAACAAACGTGTCGTCTAAGTAAACAAAATGAACTTTTTTCAGTCAATAACTAAAAATCATTCAATAGTTTACATACTGTGAATTCAAGTAAAACTAGAACTTGTAATGTAATACTGGAAAAAGTACTGAAAATGTTCTATGCAAGTCCTATAATGTTATTTTGGCAAATTACGTTTAAATCTTTTGTGTAATTCTATTTGTACGTAACCCTAGTTTATGTCTATGATTCTAAACTGAAGCTACGCTACGATACAGTACCGATGATTTATAATTTAAACTTGCACTAAAAACTGGATGAATCTGACATAAAATGAATTAATAGGCTATAAAGGTGCCCTACAGCTTCAACAGCTTCCCAAGCAGTTTCATGTTAAAGTTTATGTAATATATTTTATTTTAAATTTACAATAGCAAATCCTAACGTCGAAGTTATGCATAAAATTTCCGCTTGTCCTCAGGGATGTGCGGCGCGCATGTTACATCGAAAATATTAGATTCGACATTTTTAAATTATCTTTGTTTTGGCTTTTGAGACATGGGAATCTTTTCTTGAGTCTAGATCTATCCAATCCAGCGTAGCTAGACGTTGTTTTTATAGCTTAACATGAAGGTCTGTGTTATTTAGGCAGATTTTCCTGAAATCATTCCTTGATGAAATCAATGAAACGATGTTTTGGGGGTACCCAAATAATGGTAATTATTGTAGTGCATTAGTTGTGTTGTAGTATTGTTTGCTGGGTGATTTCGGGATACTGACGTCTTTTTCTGATTTAATTTCGGAAACATCTTGCCATCGCTTTCCCAGCCGCACAGATAACCCCCAATAGATACCGCATTACAGGATTTTTGTTCAGATCCTAGCTCACTAAAAGTGGCGGAAGGCGCGGGTTGCGGGGACTGGAGCCAATGCGCAATTAATTATTGGCTGTTTCGAGTGACGCCCTAATAATGAACTCTAATAATTGGTCGAAACTAAGGCCATGCTGCGAAGTGGCGATTTATATAGAACCATTTACGCCAATGCGTGGTGCGCGGTCGTCGTCTTTCATGCGGTATCTATTGGGGGTTATCTGTGCCCAGCCGTCACCCATTCGTTTGATACAAATCCTATACCCAACCCAAAAACTTCTACTAACGCTACTATTAACTTATCTATGCAACTGGAACCTTTTATGTCCCAAATACGTATAAATGTACCTAAAACAAAACAAGGGTCTACAGGTACTTATTGAAATGTAATGAAATGAAATGAAATAATTTATTTGTAAGAATTTTGGGTTACAATATTGCAAAGATGGATTAGCACATAATTCTTCCAACAAAATTCTGCCCATAGGTACAGGCGTACAAATATTCGTAATTGGATCTAATTCAATTGTGTCAGTATTCAATAATGAGATTAAGAAATATTACAAAAACTTATCAAATATTGTAACTAAAATTATGAATCTGACCAGTGGATCTATTAACAATGATCGTTAATCTCTCTAATGATGCCATTCTTTTCATTACTAGAAAGAGAGGGCAAAATTCAATTGAAGAGACATCTCTATGGTATTACATAAAACATAATGTTCCACCGGACACATCTAAACTATGTAAATCACTACAAAGCCCTCCAAAATTCACGCTCCGCTACCTGGGGGTAGGCTGTCTGTAGTACCCGGCAAATTGGTGACGGAATCAATGCACTGGCACTAACGTATGGAAATGTGGCATTTGGACGGGAGGGTGCTGCTTCGATTCCCGGAGGGTGTCCAGCGGAATGGAGTGGAACAGTACTAGCTGCAGTCGGCGGTTTCGCATGCGTAGACTACTGTTTATCGAGATAAAAAATGATCTATTCCCTTTTGTCAGCTTATAAAAAATCTGTGGTTTTACTTAATTTCGTAAAAAGGTAACAAATAAATAGAATTACTTGGGCCCGATTTCACCAAACTAGAATAAATTTTATTCCAGGTATAACTTTCCGAGAACAACCGAGTTACGCGAATATAGCCCTTATATCACCAATTTTGTGAAGGAATAAGACTTATTCCTTGGATACAATCAAAATGGCGTCTTTTTTGTGTAATTTCATTTGTCAATTAGCTGTATCCAGGAGTAAGGAATAGCCGTATACTTGGAATAAACGTTGGTGAAATCGGGCCTTAGAATGTATAATTTATATTTAACTGGTGCTTCCTTACCTTTTCTATGTAATTGAATGACGCGATGAGCTAGTTGTTCACCTGATGTTAAGCGTCACGGCTGCCCATAACAGATTACAGTATCACTCGGAACTCTAAATTAATATAGTTCCACGTGACACTGCACTGCGCTCATCATACCGAGACCTCATAAGGTCTAGTAATAAGATTACTAGACTGTGTGATCAGATCATAAAGTCTCATTTGCCCAGTAATTTCATTAGCTACAAAGCCCTTCAAACCGGAAGATAGTAGTGCTTGCACACTACTGCTGGGCGGCAGAATAACTGGCATAGCGGTGGTACCTATCTAGACGTACTTTGCAGAAAAGTCCTACCACCTTGGAAAATCTAAGAGATTGTTACAAATAAATAATTTGAATTTGAATATTACAATAGTAGTATAATAATTATGGTTACAGATAGAAGACCCAGTTTGGTCTGATCATTGAATCTTAGTGAAGATACGTATTTTAACTTCTTAAATAAAGTGGCTAAATGTAATAGAAAAAATTGATTAACATAATTCAACATAAGATCTTTAGGTGGATTTAAAAAATGTGTGCCTTCTGGTGCTTGAAAAAACTGTCACCAGCAGAGATTAAAGGACGAAAGAATAAAATCACTCCAATATTTTTCACCCCACATAAACATCCCTTATCGTCATCCCCTATTTAACCATGGCTAAAACTACTGTATCCAATTTCATTGCCATATCCATAGACAAATAGAAAAAAGTTGTAAATGGATCGTGTTTAAAAAAAATCGGTAAAGTGCAAGTGGCATTCGCACGCTAAGGTTCTGTAGCACAACACAAAATAATGGTTTACTAAAGTGGCGAGGTACTGCACAGTAGCACAAATGCATACAAAATCGTAGGTATACTGCATAATTGTGCACTGCGTAAGACACAATACATGGTGTCACAGCGAGATGTAAGTCTTTTTTTCTAGTCAAAGACATGGTTTCCCAGCGGTTTTTCTGGTCACTATAACCTATTTAGCTAAATAGGCCCGCATTTGACCGCAATCTCACCTGATGGAAACTGACGACGCTGTAAACATGGACACGGATTCAAAACAAACATCATCTATTATCATCAACGAACCGGATGAGGCAGCGTAAACTTATCCCCGGGCACTAGATGGACTGACGACCTGGTCAGATCCACGCTGATGGATGCAGGAGGCATAGCCGCTCAAAGTGGCGCTCTGTGGGGGAGGCCTACGTTCAGCAGTGGACGTCTTCAGGCTGTTGATGATGATTATGATTTAATTTCACTTGGTAAGTTTGTTTGATCATGAATTATACTATGTTGGGTAGGAAGAAATTGAATCCGCAGCCTACAGCGCAGAAGACAGAACTGCAACCTTAACAAGTCAAGGTGCAGTCATCTTTTTCACCCGATTAAAAATAAAGGAAACTATTGAATCACGAGCGGTATTTGGATTCAATTCATTCTGAAGAGAGAACTGAGTCATTAATTCGTCCTGGAAGCCGAGAGATGCTTTACTTAAGCTACCGTGACAAGAGATCTCATGTCCAAATGTATCCTTCACCTTTAAGCCTGCCACACACAGCGCAGATAATATAATATTTTATCTAAGAGTATCTGCGCATAAAAACTTGTGGTATCTGTAAGTATCACAAACTGAACATATACGATAATATACGAAATCCAATACTTTAAGGAATGTCTTAGTTCGCCCGTGCGCTTAATCATGTTACAACCTGTATTTATCTGCATCTGCATATCTGCACTTCTTATATTTTATATCTGGAAGCTTATCAACGATGAGAGACTAGTTAAAGGGAGAATTCAGTCTTGAACACAGACGCAAGGTCGCCGGTCTGTCGATCTTCTATCGGTTACATTTTGGAGAGTGTGCGCATGCCCTCCATCAGCTCATTCCGTCATCCCCTTTCCATCATAGAACTACAAGGCTTGGTGATTCTTCACATCCTTACGTCAATAGTGTACCACATGTCCGCACTAAGCGTTTTGCTGTGTCATTCATAGTCCGAACGGGCAAGGAATGGAATGCTCTTCCAGCAATAGTGTTTCCTCCCGGGTATAGCCTGGGTCTTTTCAAGACAGGAGTGAATGGGCATCTCTTGGGCAAACGTGCTCCACCTTAGACAAATTCGTCACTTACCATCAGGTGAGTTGTTGTCTAACGTTTTAGCATATTCTTTTTTAAATTTGTCCATATCGGTCTGTATCTGCAGATACTTAACGATGAAATATATATTATCTGCACCGTGTGTGCTGTTCTACTGATTTGTATGAAGAGCTATATTGACAGATATTCGCTCAGATACAGATATCTTATATTATCTGTACCGTGCGTGTGTGACAAGCTTTATACCTACAACTGACTGACTGACTTTGCTATCATTTTTCCTTAGAGTTACGGAACCCTAAATATCGGGATCATACAGAACCCCATACAAACCCACAATAACGCCGTATTGTCGTGCACGATGTTATTGTGTCATGAATGGAGCCCAATCCAAAATAGCGTGGCCGTTTCTGTGGAGCGAAATCTCTTCGACAACCTTTGCCGGATTAAACTACGGTGACCATACTTTTGATTCCTTCACCAAGGACTTACTTAGCATGACTTATGGAATACTTAAACCTGTCTACACCAAAACCTATTAAAATGCAACCGCTTTGACAGTTATTCTGCCGCCAAGCAGTAATGTGCAAGCACTAGTGTGTTCCAGTTTGAAGGGCATTGTAGCTATAACTGCACTGCCCTTCAAACATTATTTTATGATAATAAATGACGTTACGAGCTAGTCGTTCACCTGATGTTAAGCGACACGGCCGCCCATAACAGTAGCAGTGACACTCGGAACTTTAAAATAATAAAGTTTCGCGTGACACTGCACTGCGCAGTGCGCACGTCATCCTGAGGCATCACACAGTCTAGTAATCAGATTAGTGAAATTACTGGGCAAATGTGCTGTCTTAGGTTAGGATGATGTGCACAGTGCAGTGTCACGTGAAACTTTATATTTTAGAGTCCAGAGTCGTACTGCAACTGTAAATAAAAATTACCCCAAACAGTTCATAAATAACGGAATTCTGAGGTAACAAACATTAAATATATTATCATCACATTATCACATTATATTATAAAGGCAAAAGTTTGTATTAGTGTATGTGTGTGTATGTGTATGTTTGTTACTTCTTCACACTCAAACGGCTGGACGGATTTGGATGAAATTTGGAATATAGATAGCTTATGTACTGGATTAACACATAGGCTACTTTTTATCTGCGGGTGAAACCGCGGGGCGAAGCTAGTTATATATATATTTAATGTTTGTATAACTGAATTGAGAACCTCCTTTTTTTTAAAGTCGGTTTAAGACACGGAAACATCGTAAAATACAAAAGACACGTAAAAGAAACATCGTAAAAGATTGGTACCTGTTACGATTTTTCCGTATCTTCAAACCGCTTTTAAAAAAGGAGGAGCCGCTCACCTACTTTTAGATGGCGCAATACATTGTCTACAGCGTGACGACAATAAAAAAAAAAGAAAAAAAAACAACATAAAATACAAAATGTCATTTTACATTTGAAGTTATATAAAATTAATTATAAAGTCCATACAAGGAGTTTTGGCGGGAACGTGAAAAAGTTCACGTCGTTGCATTGTATTATTTCACAAAACTTATGCTTTTTCTAGTGTTAATGTTTAAAATTAGTGGCATTTTACGCATTAAGTGCTGAATTATGAGTATAAGTGTGGGCAAGTGATATAATGTAGTGAAACGTGGTTTTTCATGTTGCTTCCAAAATTCCATAGAAGCCTCTAGTAAAGTTGCCACTACTTTACTAGGGCATGACTTAGACTGGATTATGACTACCTGACTTAGACTGGACTATGACTACCCTGACTAAGACTTGACTTTACATGAAATATTTCATAATACGACGAAAAACTACAATACTTGACACTGGCTAAATACACTATGTGTGGAGCCAAACTATAAGAAAAAAAAAAAAAAAAAAAGTCCATACAATTTGACCACATCTCCATATCACAAAGAGTCGACCCTACATTAGTAGGGTGACCACAAAGCGAGCGCTCGTTATAGGGCTGCCACATCGCGGTAACGAGGGTTACCAATTAAAGCCGGGTCGCGATAATCTCTTTACAAATAACTCGGTATGGTTATTTGCATTTTGGATATGCAATGTTATAAACTTATATACAGTAGCAGCTGATGTTTTGACCGGCTTTCAAAAGGAGGTGGTTGTCGATTCGGTGCGTCCTTTTTTATGTTCATCATTAGTTTCAAAAAAGTATGTGATAAACTGACATGTATGTTTGTTTTTTTATAATTCGTTAGTTGTAGACCCAAACCAATGCACACAGCTACACATTAGGGTTCAGAACCGGCGAATCCCGGTACTGAAAGAACCGGGATTTCCCGCTTCTTTTGATATCAATACCTCTTAATTCATATTAAAAGTCTCCTACTGTTCCAATCAAGGCATGTGATAACCCTTCAAAAACAATTCAAAAATCTGGGAGAAGTATCGTCGCTCGTATGACTAAAGGTCCTATCTCGCTTTTTGGCGGTTTTGAGTTAGTACCGCTATGTTAGTCAACGCAAAATTCTCTATCCATCTGACTAATCGTTGTGCCTCTTAACATTGTGGATCACAAGATAATTAATTTTTAATTAATTCGTTATTATTACAATTAAACTTTATAATATTCAATTACCTATTGCAACCTCAAAATGAGGCTGATTAAGTAGTTTTTTATTGTTAGGTACTTGGTAAAGTTATGGTGTTGTGTTGAATTAAATATAGTATTGTAGCATTAAACTTACTAAAACTTACTAAAAAGAAACAAACACACTAATAAAGCATTAACAACATAAATTTTGTATATTTATTTCCATACTTAGTCTAAAAAAAGTCGTAACTAAAAACAGACAGCTTATTTTAAATAAAAGAAAGTTTTCACTAAGTGACCTATCTGTTTTGATTAATCAAAACAGGTATTTAGAATGCAAACAGGTTAAAAGTTACAACGTGTAATTAAAGTACTTGAAATTATCTACAAAAGCATGTAAAAATAAATATGCTGGACTTGCGAGGAACGAAACTATCTGAAAGTTAGAAATGTCAAAACCTTAAAACGCGTTTTCTGAACAATGGACAAAAATGAGATAGAACCCTTTAGTCATACGAGCGACGGTATAATATTGTACAGCACGTACAGTTCTGCGCAAGGCTCAGCCGACTGCAGAAAAAGAAAAAGAATATGTTGTAGGTAATAATTTAGTAATAATTTATTTCACGCTCACAGTTGCTATAAGTAATAATTTAGGTCAAGGTAAACAGATTGTCTGACTAGATAGGATTTTTTGCAGAGTGTGTCTAGGTGGTACCTGGACGAACACTGCAGAAAAACCTACATCAGGTAAAGTGGTGGGCCGTATCTTACTATTACTTTATTACTTTCTCTTTACTTATTATTATTAATAGATAACAAGCCTAAAAACCGGGTGGACTACAGCCGAAGCCGCGGGGTGCAACTATGTATAGCTAAATAATATATAGAAAATCTCTCTTATTGTAAAAACTATAACTTAAAGCCACAATACAAACAGACAATCCGAAGCCACCGTGCGTGCTCTAAACTAGGGTTGTCATAAAGCCACTCGTCGTTAGGGTGTGCAATTAAACTCGCGTCGCGTTAATCCCCGCAAATAACCGCGTATTGTTATTTGCGCTGGGGATTGTGGCGGCCCTTGTTTTGGGGATTAGAGGTTGAAAGGGTGACCACGAGGTGAAATTTAATCAGGAGAAAAAAATTAAAGTTATTTAAAGCATGGAACAAGTAGGAGAGGAATGCTAATACACGAAGAAAACAGCGTAGATCAGAAATATGCCAAAAAACGTTATAAAACTAGATGGCGCTGCAAAATGAGCGGGCTATAAGTTGAGCGTAGATCATAAATATGCCATAAAACCGTTTGTTTATATACAACTGACTGCGCCCTGCGGATAAAAAGTAGCCTATGTGTTAATGCAGTACATAGGCTATCTATATTCCAAGTTTCATCCAAATCCGTCCAGCCGGTAGAGCTTGAAAGAGTAACAAATATACACACGTACAAACTTTCAGCTTTATAATATTAGTGTGAAGTGTGATGTTTTAAAAATATTTAAAATTCTATTAATTAGAATGTTACAGAAATTACACTATTCTAGAATTATACTAGATGTAGTGACATACTGCATTTACAAAATTTCAAGTCTAGACGTGCAGGAACCATATATTATCACAAATACATCTCTACAGCTTGTAATAATTACGAGTTGGTCTGTCTGTTCGGAGCTGTTACAATTAAATCCCAAGTGATGCGTTTACCGTAGTTCTAGATAAATTGCACGGAAATCCGGAGAGCATGTTTTCGCAAATTATTTACCGAGAATTCCTTTTTATCATTATTACTGTTTGTTGTTGTTATTTTGTGCTATGTTTTTTTTTTTTTTTTTTTTTATGTGATTGAATGACGTGACGAACGATGTTGAGTGAAGGAGTGAAGACGATGATACAGACATAACATAATTATTTGTAAAGACACTTTTAGGTACAGCCATTAATTACGTTAGTACATTTTCATATACTTACTTACATTAACTTTAACTTATTTATATTACAGCTTATTTTAACATAGAGGAATAGAACACCAAAGACAAACCTAATTTTGTTTTATTGGTGTTTTAGGTATGTTTGTAAAATTGTTCAGATTTAAATAAATAAAAAAACTCAGATAGAGATAAAAGTGAAGTGAAGTGTTCTGACACTGCCGTCCTATAGACAGTCCAGTCCAAATGCTGCAGCATAGTTAGGTTTTATTAAACGTATAACGTATACCTTCGTTTTGCCGATGATATAGTCATAATGGCGGAGTCCCTAGAGGACCTTAGCACCATGCTCAACGACCTCAGTAGAGTCTCCCAACAGGTTGGTCTTAAGATGAATATGGAAAAGACAAAGATCATGTCTAATGCTCATATTCCGAGAGTATCGTTCCCAACAATTACCGGTATACATACCGGTAATTGTTGAGAACGATACTCTCGAAGTTGTCGACAAATATGTCTCCCTAGGACAGACTGTCCAATTAGGTAGGTCCAACTTTGATTAGGAGGTCGCGCGAATCCAACTCGGCTGGGCAGCGTTCGGGAGGCTTCGACCTATTTTTTCGTCCAAATTACCGCAGAGCCTGAAAACAAGGTTTTCAATCAATGTGTGTTGCCAGTGATGACTTATGGAACTGAGACATGTCCTTTTACTGTTGGCCTCATTAGTAAGCTCAAAGTCGCGCAACGAGCTATGGAGAGAGCTATGCTCGGCGTTTCCCTGCGAGATAAAGCCGCGGGGAGCCGGTGGATGCAGGAGGCGAGCAAGCGCTCAAAGTGGCGCTCGCTGGGGTAGGCCTATGTTCAGCAGTGAATGACTTTAGGCTGTTATTGATGATGATGATGATGATGATGAAAGTATAATAATAATAGTACTTATCACGTATTGTTAGGCTTAGGATAGCCTAATCTAGACATAGCCCGGTACCCAGCGGTAGCCCTTACCCCGCTGCTGGCGACACTATATAGGTTTAGGTATGTCTGTAATGTTATTTACAGAAATATTATAATAACTTATGTAGTTAAGAAATGATAACTGAGTGAATTGTACTTATGCAGTAAAATAATTGGACTGTGTTATGCAATAAATATGTCACTGGCAACACTAAAATTCACATAAAACACACATTTTCACTAAAATGTCGCTGGTATCGTTATTGCATAACACAGTCTGATAATTGTAATATCTATTGTATGTAAAGTATATTGTATTCGAGTATAGATGAAATGATGGTCACTCTATTGCGTCCAGGGTGACTATCCATTGTCGTTATTGGAGGGGTGCATATCGTATTGCTCATTTGTCATTCACTCATTGAACGAGTGAATGATTATACTTGATATTATTTTTATTACTTGTGTCATTCAATATTATTACATAACTATACATGCTGTCCGCGACTTTGTTCGCGTGAATTTGCTACTTTGATTAACCGCTACAAAGTGATACTTTCTGGTTGCCTCGAAGAAACCGCTTTTACCGATAAGGTCTAGCATTGTTATACGTTTGTTAATAATATTTTTTATTACTAGTAAATATTTAAGGGGGCTCCCATACAACAAACGGGTTTTTTTCTTCCTTTACCTGATGGCGCTACTTTAAATAGTACTGCTACTCAAACCTAGATGGCAGGGATCCCTGTTTGACGTGATCTGAGGCAGGGGTAGATAATGGTCGTGGGCGAGTCCGACTCGCAATTGTTTTATTATTTGGTGTATACATACTTAAAGAGTTGTATCTATCTATTTACAGCTGGTATAGGAGGCCACGTTAAGCCACCGGTCGCGGCTATTGTCGTAAAGCTAAGACAGAAGCCTTTGGGCGGTTTAAAAATTCTGACACCTGCACGGCTAATACGAGCTATAAATATCCACATAACCTCTTCTCTCGAGAAACCGTTCGACCAATGAACGATCACGCTGATCACGTGATAAACTTTCCTTGCGTTGTCATTGGTCAAACGGTTTCTCGAGAGAAGAGGTTATGTGGATATTTATAGCTCATAGTAGCCCTGCAGGGCTGATCACTCGCCTACACAAATGACATACTAGCCCTGCAGGGCAGATCACTCGCCTACACAAATTACATACTAGCCCTCCAGGGCTGATCACTCGCCTACACAAATTACATACTAGCCCTGCAGGGCAGATCACTCGCCTACGCAAATTAAACGTTAAAAATTCGAAGTTTCTCTAAGCAAATAGGCTATTGTTATTACTTGTCTATTTTTAATACCAAAAGAGTCCAATAAAACATGCAAAACTGGCCCAAAACACCACGCGTAATAAACCAATATATGCGCCCTTCATAATAAATTCATCCCGTGCCGCAAAGAGGGTAGGTGGTTAGGGTTGCTACTGATTAGATTTAAGAGGTCAAGGGATGCGTATCAGTATGTATAAGGTAAATTATGATACAGGGCGTGTTAGGAACGTGCTGACACTTTTATCGTTGAAGTCACAGAGCATTGAAAAATATGACGCTTCAAAGGGTTTTTTTTCATGCTCTGTGGTTGAAGTATTGTTTATATTGACTGGCCTGATAGCTCAGTTAGTAGTAGCTCTGCCTTCTGAACTATAAGCTTGTGGGTTCGATTCCCACTCGGGACAAACATTTGTGTGATGAACATCGATGTTTGTTCTGTGTCTGGGTGTTATATTGTATTCTATGTATATATTTACAAACAAAAAGTATCTAAGTGCTGTATCAGTTACCTGGTTCCCATAGTACGAGCTATGCTTAGTTTGGGGCTAGATGGCGCTGTCTGAAATGTCCACACATATTTATTATTTATATTTTCCGAATTTCTCGACTCATTTTCTTCTCGGAATCATTTTTAAATTAGGTATTTCATGGCTCCATGTGTTCGTATTAAGCCAGTGTGCCTGTTTTTGAAGGCTTTATAACCTTAGAAGTAATTTAAAAGCTAAATACTAAAATCCCACCCGTATTTTTTGATTTGACGTTTAGCGCTTTTAAATTAGTGTTTAGTTTTAAGTTTTTTGATGGTTTTTAAATGAAATCGGGCCCAACTTCGAGTATTTAATAAATTCGTGTATTTGAATAGTTTAATCGTTAAGCTCTTTAAAGATAAGTAATAGTTACGCCTTAGGCCAGGTTTTTTGATTCGTAGTTAAGGTAACCAATGGTTAAAAATCCTGACAAATATAGACTATTGGTTAGAAATATAGATTACTGGGCAAATGAGACATTACGAACTGATCTCACAGTCTAGAAAACTTTTTTAGACTGTGTGATGTCTCAGGATGACGTGCGCAGTGTCACGCGAAACTTTAATTTAGAGTTCCGAGTGACATTGCAATCTGTTATGGGTGGCCGTGTCGCTTAACACCAGGCGAACGACTAGCTCGTCACGTCATTCGATAACATAAAAAAAAATGTTAGAATGTTTTGACCATTGATTACGTTAGCTTCGGATTAAAAATCCCACCATAAGTCCAATAAGTCTCAAGGTCACGGTCAAGTCAGGTGAGATTGCGGTCAAAAGATAACCAATTTAGTTATAAAAAAAAAAAATGTCAAAGTCATCAAGTGGTCGATGGACTTGATTGTATGAATGAAGTATTGTGTAGAGCTGAAAGTGATTTTTTTTTATTTAACCCGCGGGGTAATTACGTAAAATTTGCAACAGCAGTAGCGAAGCATACATGCTCAACACCACTAATGATGTATGACAGCAATCATCGCGCAATTTACGCCTGTTGCAAACCTGTTGCGAGTTAGGTAATACGCCCGCCGTTTTCGCTCGCACATAAAAAGTATCCTACATCCAAAAAAAAAAAACGTATCCAGCGAATATAAGCTATCTATATTCCGAGTTTCATTGAAATCCATTCAGCCGTTGCGGTGTGTTAGTACAAACACCAGTAACTCGCGTTTAAAAACGCAAAGTGTGATTTCAATAAACCAAAAAAAAGTAGTGTGTACCAACCCTACAGATCTAATTGCTAATCGCCCCACCCTATATACCGCGCACTCAATAAAATCAGTTTCGAAGCACCCTGTAGGGCATATCCACCCTATGAGTAGGGGTGCCTCGGGCTTTTTGTTATTAGCCACTTTGGAAAAATTTATGAGTTTTTCCCGGGTTTTTTTCTTTTTTGCGGTTGAAATGGGAAATTGAAATGTCACGGGTGTTTATTAAATTTTTTTTTTTGTCATAAGTTTATCTTTATCTTGGTGTTAAAAATGTTATTTATCATTTTTATTTATTTTTTTGTTACACTTGTGTAAAACTTTTCTTTATGTGGCTTACCGTACCTATACATTTTAGATTTTATTTCTATTGTTTTTTTTGTAATATTAATAATAAAAAAACGTATCATCAACAAGCCTGAAGTCGTCCACTGCTGAACATAGGCCTCCCCCAGAGAGTGCCACTTTGAGCAGCTGCTCGCCTCCTGCATCCATCGGCTCCTCGCGGCTTTCACCAGATCGTTGGTCCACCGAGTGGGGGGCGACAAAATAATCGTATAAGTAGTATTAAGTAATATTTTTTTTATTGTTTCAGGTAAACAAAACAGCATCCACCAACCCGCACTTGTCCAGCGTGGTGGGTTATGGTCTACACTCTCCCTGTGAGAGCAGGCCCGTGTCCCAGCTGTGGGAACGTATTGGGGTGATGACTAAAAAAACATTGATGACTTGGTTTGGAGAAAAATAAATTTAAAACACATACCTACAGGCAGCATGCAAATATTGTAAACATATCAGTTAGGTACATAATTAAATGAATTTAACAATTATTATTAGTCGGTTGGAAACAAGCTTATTTGTATTCTTGGTTTTGCATTATACATCGTAGATTATTACTAGCAAACTCAACGTAGACCATTCTATTTCCCATCATGTTTTCTAACTACACTTTCGTCCAATCACGTGTGAGCCAGTGTTGCCAACAAAAAAAAAGTATTTCACTAATGAGTGGAAACGAAAAGGGACATGTACTATGTAGGGATTGGAAATGATTTTAGGATGATTTTGACTCTTTATACCAAAACCACTCGGTGGACCGACGACCTGGTGAAAGCCGCGGGGAGCCGATGGATGCAGGAGGCGAGCAGCCGCTCAAGGTGGCGTGCTCTGGGGGAGGCCTATGTTCAGCAGTGGACGTCTTCAGGCTGTTAATGATGATGATGATGATGATGATACCAAAACCAAAACAACTGCGAGATAAGATCCGGAATGAGGAGATCCGCAGGAGAACTAAAGTGACCGATATAGCTCTTAGAATTAGCAAGTTGTTCAGACAATGGGCAGGCCACATCGCTCGTAGAACTGACAACCGATGGGGAAGAAAGGTTCTCGAGTGGCCACCACGAACCGGAAGACGCAGCGTAGGCCCCCCACTCGGTGGACCGATGATCTGGTGAAAACCGCGGGGAGCCGATGGATGCAGGAGGCGACCAGCTGCTCCAAGTGGCGCTCTCTGGGGGAGGCCTATGTTCAGCAGTGGACGACTTCAGGCTGTTGATGATGGATTCCCTGGATATTCCCTTAGCCAGCTCTTACGTCTCCCACGAGAAGAGATGTTGTGATACTATTGTCAATAGAAAAGAACAGTTGTTGATCCAAACAGATTTTTCTTAAATGCTATACCTAGGTACCTACAGTTTTTTTTGTTTATCTAAAAAAGACGTAAAGCATGCCTGTACACAACTCCAAATTTTAAGCTCGATTGACGCATTGATACAAGTTGTTTGTTAGTCGGTAAAACAGACTTTGTTACTCGTACCTACAAGCCAAAGTAGACTCGGGTTTTTTGAGGTTACCTTGACTCATTAACAGCCTGAAGACGTCCACTGCTGAACATAGGCCTCCCCCAGAGCACGCCACCTTGAGCGGCTGCTCGCCTCCTGCATCCATCGGCTCCCCGCGGCTTTCACCAGGTCGTCGGTCCACCGAGTGGGGGGCCGGCCTACGCTGCGTCTTCCGGTTCGTGGTCGCCACTCGAGAACCTTTCTTCCCCATCGGTTGTCAGTTCTACGAGCGATGTGGCCTGCCCATTGCCACTTCAACTTACTAACTCTAAGAGCTATATCGGTCACTTTAGTTCTCCTGCGGATCTCCTCGTTCCGGAGCTTATCTCGCAGGGAAACACCGAGCATAGCTCGCTCCATAGCTCGCTGCGCGACTTTGAGCTTACTAATGAGGCCAACAGTAAGAGACCATGTCTCAGTTCCATAAGTCATCACTGGCAACACACACTGATTGAAAACTTTCGTTTTCAGGCTCTGCGGTATTTTGGACGAAAAGATAGGACGAAGCTTCCCGAACGCTGCCCAGCCGAGTTGGATTCTTCGCGCCACCTCTTTGTCGAAGTTGGACCTACCTAATTGGACAATCTGTCCTAGGTAGACATACTTGTCGACAACTTCGAGAGTATCGTTCCCAACAATTACCGGTATAGGTGGAACATGAGCATTAGACATGATCTTTGTCTTGTCCATATTCATCTTAAGACCAACCTGCTGGGAGACTCTACTGAGGTCGTTGAGCATGGTGCTAAGGTCCTCGAGCGATTCCGCCATTATGACTATATCATCGGCAAAACGAAGGTTAGTGATGTACTCGCCATTTATGTTGATGCCAGATCTTTTCCACTCCAAGAGCTTGAAAACATCCTCCAATGCGTTTGTGAACAGTTTCGGAGAAATAACGTCTCCCTGTCTCACGCCTCTTTGCAATGGAATTTGTTCCGTACTCTGGTCCTGTAGTCGGACTGACATAGTGGCCTTACTGTACAAACACTTCAAAACTTCGATATACCTATAGTCAATTTGGCATCGCTGCAAGGACCGCAGCACCGCCCAAGTCTCGATTGAATCGAAGGCTTTCTCATAGTCCACAAACGCTAGGCATAACGGCCGATTATACTCTTCGGTCTTCTGTATAATCTGGCGCAGCGTATGAATGTGGTCTATGGTGCTAAAGCCTTTTCGGAAACCGGCTTGTTCGGGAGGCTGGAATTCATCAAACCTGCGTGCGAGACGATTCGTAATGACTCTCGAAAACAGCTTATACACATGACTCAAGAGCGAGATGGGCCTATAGTTCTTCAATAAGGTGTTATCGCCTTTTTTGAAGAAGAGCACCACCACGCTCTTGTGCCATGCCTCTGGCGTTGTACCTTCAAGGATGACAGAATTAAATAACTTCTGGAGGACTAAAAGTACCGGTCTACCACCCGCTCTCAGAAGTTCGGTCGTAATTCCATCTTCACCTGGTGCCTTGTTGTTTTTAAGCTGTTTGAGGGCCATTCTAATCTCGTACAGGCTGACGTCCGGGATATCTTCGGTATAGTGTCGGACTAACTTGGCTCTGATGTCCTGAGCTGTGTTAGTAGCGGGCTTACGTGTCGAGGTGTACAACTGTCCATAGAAGTTCTCGATCTCTCTCAGAATCTCAGGCTTGGATGAAATGACGCTACCATTTTCGGTCTTCAGTTTTGTCATTTGGTGTTGCCCAATAGACGAATCCTTTGCGAACACTTTAGAGCCTTGGTTCCGCTCAATTGCGGCCTCAATACGTGAAGTACTAAGAGCACGCAAGTCGTGTCGCAAGGAACTCCAGATTCGTCTATTGAGTTCACCGTAGGCTGACATATCAACTGAAGACTGCAGCTTCATTTCGCTCCGATCGGCCATTAGCTCAAGAGTTTTTTCTGAGAGCTTTTGAGTCTTCTTTTGGCGTTGGGTCTTAAAGAATTTCGACCCAACAGCTTGGACAGTTTCCACCAACCCGTCGTTTAGCTCGTCCACTGTGTTACAGTCGGCTAGGCACTGGAAGCGATTTTGGAGTTCCAGCTGAAAGCCTTCGGGGTTTTGGATTTGGACAGGATTTGGACGGAGCGTAGACTTCACCAGACGTGACCTTTCGAGCTTAACATTGATATTCAATGTGCCTCTAACAATACGGTGATCGCTACCGGTTTTCACCTTGCTGATCACAGAGACATCATCGAATATGTGCTTCTTGGTCGTCATGATAAAGTCTATCTCATTTTTAGTGGAACCGTCGGGACTTATCCACGTCCACTTCCTGGATGGCCGCTTCTCGTAGAAGGAGTTCATCATAAAGAGTTCCTCCTTCTCCATGAAGTCAGCCAGCCTCTGTCCTCGAGGGTTCCGCTGCCCGTATCCAAATGGCCCCACTCTCAGCTCATCGCTATTCCTTGTGCCCAACTTCGCATTGAAGTCTCCCATCACAACGGTGAAGTATGTTTCGGAAGTATGCATGGCTTCGGATATGTCCTCATACATAGCTTCTACTTCATCGTCTGAGTGTGCCGACGTCGGCGCGTATACCTGTATAACCTTCAACGAATACCGTTTGGTTATTCGGAGTACCAGGTACGCTACCCTGGCCGACACACTGTCGACTTTGACCACGTTGTTGACCAGAGACTTGCGGACGAGAAACCCGACACCCCCTTGGGAGAGTTGGTCTCCCTCCCGGTAGAAGAATAAGTTACCGGAATTTAGGATTATCGTGTCCTGTCCCTGTCTTCGGACTTCTGACAATCCCATTACATCCCAGCGTAACTTACCCATCTCCGCCTCTAGCTCGACCATCCTTTCGTCAGCCTTCAGTGTGCGCACGTTATGTGTTGCCAGGGCCAGGGGTCGTCGTTGGGGTTGGTAGCCGGGCGTCTGCCGGGGATTCTTCGCACCCCTTGCCCTGCCGTTACCGTGGCCGCTACCGTAGCCACGGGATAGCAGAGCTGCCGGGGACTGGGGGCCGTTTTTATTTGTGCTTGTCATTAGGGGGGGGGGGGGGGGGGGGTTTGCCATAATCACCACGCTTGGCAGGCGGCTTGGTGATTCGCAGTGAGGATTGATTATCATCAAGACCGAGGGGAACGCTGCGACCCATTCCCTGGATATTCCCTTAGCCGCCTTCTACGGCACCCACGGGAAGAGATGGGGTGGTCCTATTCGTAACCGGGACCACACGGCTTACCTTGACTACCGGATCAAAAACCCACAACGACTTTTTTATGCCCCGAGTATGTACATAGAAGTAATCTTAAAAAATATAACGTAGCATATCGCCTTTAAGCCACATGTCCACCCATTACCGAGTAATATAATCATTCCTCCCTTTAGGACAGTTATTGTAACAAATTGTCTCGAACTGAGAGGATTGTATAGCTGCGGTAGCCCTTACAGTCGACATGCCGTTAGGGCTGTGCGAAAATTCCAACAGTTTAGGTAATATTTAATTTATTAATATTTATTCAAACGATATTTTTTCTGATTTTTGTATACTATCTGAGTTTGAATTGATATATTATCCCGATTGGGGTAAATCTACTGCTCAAGGTAGACAATGTTTCTTCTACGACTTTTTTAAATTAATAGTTTTTCATTGTAGAAATGCCATGTAAAAGTTTACGTTCGATGATAGCCCTAGCGCAGCTGGGTGGTTGAACTTCGCCCTTGACCGAATGCACTTAAATGAGTTTGATGACCTATGTTTAGAAATGAATTTGTTTATTTATTTTAGTATCTTGTTAACTCTCGTAGTGATCGCAAGTGCAACTTTATCAGTGGATTTATTTTGTTAGTACGGAGGATTGGAAACACACAGTTTCATGTAAAGCTTTCACAACTTGTGGGCTATCATGGTCCCAGTCCCCCCCTTTCGGGATAACATACCAATTCAAACTCACCTTGAATAAGGAGCATCACTACAAATCTGAATAGTGAAAGTGTCTCCTACTGGGACAGTTACGGATTTATTATAAGTATAGATTGATCAGATTTCGGTTAGATAGAAATAATTGAATATTGTTTTGTCCAAATATAGTAAACTACCGTTATTAAATATATTTTTCAAATCAAATCAAAATCAAAATTCTTTATTTTCGGACAAATAAATCCATTGGTTAGTGTTGGCTTACTCCTAATGTTAGTAATCTAATTATAATAATTAATTAATTGACAATAACAAACACACAAGACAAGATTACATAAACACACAGTATAGGTACCCACCAACATGGTACCCTCTACGCATACACCTGCCTGCCTCTATCCACAAGTGTATACACAAAGTTCCGCATGATTGGCGAGTTGTACCGCTCAGCCACCGTATTCAAAATGCTATTGGTACTACCTCGCACTCGCCCCAGAAGAGATGCCGTCTTTTTACGAATGACGGCATGGAATCCGTCAGTATGAGCCTTAGAAAACATCTCTGAGGCGGATTTCGGCACTGTTATTCCCTTTGTTTACATAAAATATTTAATATTATGGAACGGAGTATAGTCTTGTGTATTCTCTCAACTAGCTAAGTAGCTATGCTACTAAGAGCAACTATCGCAAATAATACATTCGTTAAGGTAGACACTGCACTGCGCACGTCATCCTGAGACATTAGCACAGTCTAGCAATATGTTTACTAGACTGTGAAAGAGTCTAATTTGCCCAGTAATTTTACTAGCTACAGCGCCCTTCGAACTTGGTGCTTGCACACTACTGCTTGGCGGCAGAATAACTGGCACAGCGGTACGAACTGGTACGAACTTTGCAGAAAAGTCCTACCACTTAGATATCCTAAAGAGACGTTCTACTACAAACCATCCGTTCCACTGTAGGCCGTTTTTCAACATTGACAGTCGTAACTATAATACTGCTCATTAGACGTTTCGCGTTATTGGATGTTTTGCTACTTAGCCTTTTTTCGATAATGAGTGTTTTTTGACCATCTCATCCTAATTCTAATTTTACATGGGGGTGATAAGTCCTGCACTGGCGGCCCGCTTGGGGTGTATTGTGCATTTCCCCGCCACCATCTACCCGAGCCATCACAGCTCCTCAAAATAGCGGAGTGCGGCTCTAGGTTGCTGGCACAGCTGCTCCAGTGGCACTGATGTTGGGTACTTGACCATGGTTACCTTACGTATTAAAATAGATAAAATGTGAGAGTGCAAATAAAATAATATCAAAATGTAAAATACAGTTATAAAATGTAAAATGTTATGTGGCAACCCTAGCTTTAAATTGTGAGGGTTGGCACGTAATAAAAACAAATTATTCGGATCCCGCTATGATATACTGTACCGCTTTTAATACACTTGGGACCGAGGGATGGTCACTATATACAACGATTCCTATAATTATTATTGCTTGGCTATTGATATTGCAAAATACGCAATGTAATCGTCACACGTACCTACTTTATAAAGCTGTACCGGTGCGGCTAATATTCTTCTGCTTTTCTATTACACACAGAATTATCTATCATTTAACCACACTCATATGTTGGGAATGATGATACGATCAAAGGTAGGTATAGCTAAGTAGTCAGTACTTAACAGCCTATACAACGCCAAAATGCTTAAAATGGCTTAGCATGATCCCGTGTCCTGTCAACAATATTGCAACAATGACTCTGAAATTAATATATTGTAAAGTTCAGGACTAATGCTAAGTCTTATGTATACTGAAAACACGAATTAATAAAATTTTCTCGATAGAAAACAATTACAAAGTTACCTTTAAACCGTACCTACAAATACCACCACGATTATGTCATAAACTTTGTGTAGTAGTTGAACTAAATATAATGGAGGGCTAATGTATAGTGGATTTTTAAAATAGCCATTATATTCAGTGTAATAATAAATTACCTAGATTATTGCGCGTTGGAACCAATCTAACTTAGACCGCCCCTGCCCCCCGACTCATCCCCGCTTTAGCCTAGTGCTATATATCTATCCTGTGGCTTTGGCTTGGCCTAGCATAAGCCCTTAAGTAGGTACCTATGTTCGCTCTTCTCGTGAACACACACGGGTCTATATTTAGCCGGAAACAGAGACGCTAGCAGGACATTCCATTCCTTAGCTGTTCTAATTCAGCATCATTATCATCAGACGTCCACTGCTGGACATAGGCCTCTCACATGAAAGGCTGCTTGCCTCCTGCATCCATCGACTCCCCGCGGTTCTGACTAGGACGTCGGTCCACCTACCAGGCCATCGCTGCGTCTTCAGGTTCTTGGTCATCACTCGAGAACCTTTTTTTTTATGTAAACGAATGACGTGACGAGCTAATCATTCACCTGGTGTTAACCGTCACGACTGCCCATTACAGATTGCAGTGTCACTCGGAAATCTAAATGAAAGTTTCGCGTGACACTGCGCACTGCGCACGTCATCCTGAGACATCACACAGTTTAAAATTTCTAGACTGTGAGATCAGTTCTTAAGTCTCATTTGCCCAGTAATTTTACTAGCTATAATGCCCTATAAACCGGAACACAGTAGTGCTTACACACTAATGTTTGGCGGCAGAATAACTGGTAAAGCGGTGGTACCTACCTAGACGAACTTTACAGAAAAGTCCTACCGCCTAGTAAAACCTTCCTCCCCCATCAGTTGTCACTTGTCGGTTCTGCGAGCGATGTGGCCTGCCCATTGCCATTTCAGCTTGCTAATTCTTCTCTTGTGGATCTCCTCATTTCGGATTTTATCTCGCAAGTAAATTCCCAGCACAGCTCTCTTATAGCTCGCTGCGCGACTTTAAGCTTCATAATGAGACCAACTTTTGACAGTTTTTCTTCAGATGAAGTGCCTTTGATCGATTAAGAGTCTTGGCTGCAACATATGCACAGTACACAGTAGATGAAACTTTAATGGTGCAAGTTTAGTGTAGTTTACAAATTGAACTCTAAGTATTCCATTATAGATTTCAAAACTATTTGACTTGTTTTGCTGCGATTTGTCTTGAGCATAAACAAATATATGAAATAGACTAGCCTTGCGTTGAATTGCCAAAAAATTGTACAAACAAAATGATTGCCTTCGTACTCATGAAGTCATACTAACGCAAGCAATTGATGGAAAACCGGCTGTGTGACTTCACCCTAATCAACTGTTGTTGACTCCATGCGGGAACAGAGAAATGCTCGGAGTTGTGTTAGCATGACATTTTTTCAGTCGCTAAAATATAAGTTCGTTTATGCTTTGGTAATTTTGAAATAGGAGAATAATATTTATTCAATACTCGCTCCTAGAATAAAATATGTGCTAAACAAATTACATAAAAGCACTTAAAAAGAGGACAAAAGTGTAGTCATCATCATCATCATCAACAGCCTGAAGACGTCCACTGCTGAACATATGCCTCCCCAGAGAGTGCCACTTTGAGCGGTTGCTCGCCTCTTGCAAAACAAGCAAAAAGTGAGTTTTTTTATGTTATTGAATGACGTAACGAGCTAGTCGTTCGCCTGGTGTTAAGCGACACGGCCGCCTATAACAGATTGCAGTGTCACTCGGAACTCTAAATTAAAGTTTCGCGTGACACTACGCACTGCGCACGTAATCCTGAAACATCACACAGTCTAAAAAAGTTTTCGAGACTATGAGATCAGTTCGTAAAGTCTCATTTGCCCAGTAATTTCACTAGCTACAGTGCCCTTCAAACCGAAACATAGTAGTGAGGACATAGTAAATTTCGAGCTCGCTTCGCTCGCGTTTTCATATTTCCAATTTTCTATTGTGTTCCGCTCAGGACCGGCGCTGTTAAGGAGGTTCGATCGATACCAGTTTTGTTGTAATAGGTAGGTAACAACATTTTGTTTAATCATCTAATGGCAGATTCTTTACCAATATTACTAATCGATTTTCGACACCGTTTAAAAACAAATATTTATGAGTTTGCTTCTTATAGGTACTTAGATGTATGGAGAGCTAATAAAATTAGTAGGTGTACAATCTACCTTACCGCTCGAGTGCTGCAAAAGATTTCATACTAACTTTACCAGGTCATACATTTACGTGTATAAAAGAAGCAATTTTTTGTGATGGGTGTATATAATTATAGTAATCAAGCGGATCCCCCCCCCCCCCCCCTCCCAAAGTGAATTCCTGGCTACGGCCCTGAGTGCTTGCACATTACTGCTTGGCGGCAGAATAACTGGCAAAGCGGTGGTACCTACCGGTAGACGAACTTTGCAGAAACATCCTATCACCTAGTGAAGTGAGTGTACTGACTACTGAAAAGTGTTGTATATTTTACTATTTATCAGCTATTGTATACGCATTACGCAATTCTGAGAAACGGGCTTCTTATGGGCAGATTGTAGGCTTTAATCCACCACTGAATAGGTGCGTATATATAGGCGGATAACAGACTCGTATTATGTGGTTTGTGAACATGCTGGTTTTCTCACGATGTTTTCCTTACCGGCTTAAAAGTGAATGTAAATTCGCAACGTAACTGAGGCAGTCTTGTCCAGCTCACCAATATTTCAAGCCAAATTTTGCAACGTACAGTCTCCACGGATTTCTAAATTCGGCGACACTGCGCAAATTGTTGTTAGCTATTGACGCTTATTATGTTGTGTATATTATAGTGTGTTGATGTGTTCATATTGGCTCATTAAATTGTAGCTCTTATACAGCTTCGCCATAACGTTATAGTAATGGAATGGGTACTCTAGAGCTCCGTGTTAATAGAATACAGTCATCGAATACCTAGATATAATTAAAATAACGTCCTTAGATCGATGGGTCCCTGTGAGAATAAAATGTAACATTTGTAATCCACCAACCCGCACTTGTCTAGCGTGGTGGATTATAGCAGACACACTTCTTGTGAGAGAAGGGCCGTGTCCCAGCTGTGGGAACAAATTGGGCTAGCGACGATGATCACATTATACAAAAATTCATCAAAATGATGTCGAACACATAATGCAAGCGTAGTCACGGGCGGAAGCTACTATCACAGTGAAATATAGCTTATAATAATTACGAATAGTGAAGCTTTATATCAGTGAAAGAATTTTCAAAATCGGTCCCGTAGTTCTGGAGATTAGCGCGTTCAAACAATCAAACTGACCTTAACCTCTTAGTAAAAATATAAATTAAACTTAATTTATTTCAAGTAACTTCAGACTCCAACTTTATAATATTAGTAGGTAGATAGAATTGTAGGTTCCGCAAAAGATCGCTTCTTTATCTGGCAGAGAGCAAAGCCGGGCTCTATGCTAGTCTTATCTCAGGATAATCCGCTCTGCAGAAAGCTTCCAAGCTTTCAGATAAAGTTGCGAATAACTATACTTAGTTCCTATATACCGACATCTTTTAGTCTAGGATATCACTAAAATGTACTTAAACTGACATGGTACGAATTCAGATAAACGGCGGGGTAATTACGTAAAATTTACAACAGCAATGCGACAGCAGTAGCGGAGCATACATTCTCGACACCACTAATGATGTATGACAGCAATCACCGCGAGATTTACTCCTGTCGCAAACCTGTTGCGAGTTAGGTAATTAGGGGGCGGGGCTATGATGGCAGTAGACAAGTATTAGTATAAACGATAAACAAGGTATCAGCGTACGAGTGCAGTCACTAGCAAGAGTGGTGTTTTATGTACACATATAGCCCAACGTTTGACTGAAACTTACCTGGGGGTCTAGCAAAGATCCCTTTCTATCAGCGTTAACGCCAAACCATATCGAAAAAATGGTATGGGAATGACATTAGCTATGACATTCCCTGCGGAAAGATTTCTATGCTATCGAGTAGTTATCACACTATCACACTATCACACTAATCACACTTCACATCACACTTCACATCACATCACATCACACTTAATAATATATATATATATATTATATATATTATATAATATTATAAAGCCGAAAGTTTGTATGTGTGTATGTGTGTTTGTGTGTATGTGTGTATGTTTGTTACTCCTTCACACTCAAACGGCTGGAGGGATTTGAATGAAACTTGGAATATAGATAGCTAATGTACTGGATTAACACATAGGCTACTTTTTATCCGCGGGTGAAACCGTGGGGCGCAGCTAGTCGTAAAATATTTATATGAAATACAGCACAGCGCCCCTAGCGGCAACCATATGTAACTAAAGAAATACCACAAAAAAAACTATATTCAATGTGTAAACATTTGAATAAACTTCTATAAGAGATCACAGAGCATTTAAAAATATGATATAATTTTCACGTGCACGCGAAGCAGGGAGCAGGAACTAGTGAATATTTTACGAGATGAAACACTACATCAAAAATGCATTGAAACTTCATACTTGTAAACTTGAGATGCGCGAACTACAAGTTACAAAGTTTACGATATGAGGAAATAGTTTCTGAAGCAAACTTGCTACTAGGAATTTTGTATCGTTATTTCGATGGGCAAAGTTGAAGGCCCAGTCTTTTCCAACTTTGCCCACGATGGGCAAATAGTTTGGTGGTGTACCATCGAGTGTAGAGCCTTTATAAATGTTTAGACTATTTATTACAATTTTTGCTTACCGACTCGGATTCTCGTGAGTGACGAGTATCGTTCATGTATTTGTCACTTATAGTTCATTGACAAATACATAGAATTTTTAATTCCATACGTTATGTTCCCAATTTTATTAAGCAACTAGCTGACCCGCCCTGACTTCTCACGGGGTAATTAGTTTTACGCTCTAACCCTGTCGAAGGGAAGCAGGAAGGGAGAAGGAAAAAGTAGGGGGAAAAGATGAATGGATGGTTGGCCATTAAGGAAGGCAGGTGCCACCTGCCTCCCTTAATGTTACCTTACAGAAGTAAATAATCGGCCAAATGCGATTCGGACTCTCGCACGAAGGGTTCCGTACCATTATCTATAAAAATGAGCAAAAAAAATCACGTTTGTTGTATGGAAGCCCCCTTAAATATTTATTTTATTATGTTTTTAGTATTTGTTGTTATAGCGGCAACATCTGTAAAAATTTCAACTGTCTAACTATCACGGTTCATGAGATACAGCCTGGTGACAGACGGACAGACAGACAGACAGATAGACAGACAGACAGCGGAGCCTTAGTATTTTAACTTTGGGTATGGAACCCTAAAAACCGTCAAATCTTTGAATTTCCTGCTTTAGAATTAACCAACCACTGTTTTAAGTTTAAATTAAACCCTTTGGAACTGTTAGTCAATACGAATTAGTTTAACAACTCATAATATTATAGTCGAAACGTGTCAAAACTAACTGCATATGGCCTCAAGTTAATCCCAACTTGTCTGTAGTGCCTTAGTTCATGTGACTTAAGTTTACCCTACGTGCTTAGTCAGGGTCTGTGGCAACTTAGAGGCAACTTTGCCTTTAGCTGAGATGAGAAGTGCCAATAATGTCTGTATGGAGATTATGAAAATCACTTGGTGGTATGATAAATACGTTCCCACGGCTGGGACACCAGCCAGACAGTCTCCATCACACTGGACATTTGGACAAGTGTGGGTGGATGACACAAAATATCTCACATTCTGTGATTATGGAGCGTGACAGGATCCTCACAATTTCCTTCACCGTTGCAAGAGCCAGTGCAAATTGAAACATAACTTGAAAAGCCATTGGTGCTGGAGCTACATTATTGTCATTGTGTTAATCTTCTGCAGCACATGTCCTGAAATGGCATGCGAATTTTACTATACAAACTGAGTCGATTTTGCAAACGGACCGTGTTCGGATGTTTCACGTAGATGTTCGATTTGCACTCCAGTTACGATATGCGTCTAAAGCCTGTCGCTCGAACATAGATTTGCCTTTTATACGTCTACTGGCACGACACGATGCCCTGACAACACATGATTTTTTACAAGCTTTTATTTATACTTCACGGCGTCTTTATTTATTAATTGTACGTTATTTGTTCGTTCTTACTTACATGTTGGATAATGGAGATGGGATAAAAGAAAACGAACATCTATGTAACTATAAACAACATTGTGGAATGCAAATAAAAAATATTTATTTGTGTCTAGATAAATAGAGTAGATTTTAATTCAATTACGTCCCGCGACACGAGAAAGAAAAGTTTACAAGTATAAAATACGTATAACATTATGTCGTCTAGGTATGAAATTACAGCTTAATTCCATCACGTCCCGAGTCCGTCGTCCTGAATATACCGGTTAAGCCTACACATAGGCCGGTATTTGGCAAATCGAGTCCCAGATTGTATAAATGGAGCGAGCAATCGGTTTAACGGTCCATTCCGGTGACTACAGGGACATGTAGAATGCAGTGATGCAGTCCTGATTGATGCACTGAGCGGAGATGATATGTCATATGTATTATAGAACTTTAGGCACTTGTGCGTACTGTTTACTTTTGTTATTCAATATGTTTACATTAGTTTGGTAAATGTTAGCGTTAGATGCCACTGGATGTTAAAGTGACAGGTTGTAGCTGAAGCTCATTACAACATAACAGCTCGCAATTTGAGCCCTTGAACAAATCCATCGTGCCTACTACATACCTACTTCAATGTCCGAAATAGATAACTTTCTTAGTATAAATGATAATTAATATAATAGATCCTCACTCCTCCTCACCGTTGACGCTGTAAAGGTCGGTAGAGACCAACAGAATTAGCCCATTCAAAAAAACTCACTCCTTCTCGTGCAAGGAAGGTTAGCTTTGATATCAGTGTTCTTAGGCCGCCACCCGAAGATTTCTGATTTGGTTTAACGATTGTCTTCTTACGACAACATAAATCATGATTTAGTAACAAACAACTAACTTACTATTGTATGTTCTGTAGACTAGAGAGATAATGAATATTAGTAGGTACAGAGAGACTAAATAATCCTAATAATATTATAAATGCGAAAGTTTGTGTGTGTGACTGTGAATGTGTGTTACCTCTAAACGCCACAATGGCTGGACGGATTTGGAATACAGATAGCTTATAAGCCGGAATATCACATAGGATACTTTATAACCGCGGGTGAAACCGCGGCGGGCCGCAACTAGTAGATAATAAAATAATTAAAATGTTGCTTACGGAATAGTATTCTACCTTGCAATTTAATAATCCTTTTTTGGTTTCAACTTCTAAGTAGGTACTGAAGAGTTTCTAATTTATTATTCAACTTAATAACAGAATATTGTGTTTTAAATGAGACCGTACACTCGTAGGGATTTATTTTTAGACAATTTTTTTTTATAAAGTATAATTTTTAGTGGTTAATATTTTCTATGATTCTTGTTCTATAAGTGCAGTAGATAAACCTTTGTAAATTTTCATCATCATCATCAACAGCCTGAAGACGTCCACTGCTGAACATAGGCCTCCCCCACAAAGCGCCAGTTTGAGCAGCTGCTCGCCTGCTGCATCCATCGGCTCCCGCGGTTTTCACCAGATCGTCGGTCCACCTAGTGCGGGGCCGGCATACGCTGTGTCTTTCGGTTCGTAGTCGCCACTCGAGAACCTTTCTTCCCCATCGTTTGTCAGTTCTATGACAGCCTATGCTCGGTGTTTCCCTGCAAGATATTATTGCGGATCTTAAGATATTGCGGATCTCCGCAATGAAGAGATCCGCAGGAGAACTAAAATAGCCGGGTAGGTCCCAACGGATCCCATGAAACCGATATAGCTCTTAGAATTCGCAAGTTGAAGTGTCAATGGGCAGGCCACATCGCTCGTAATACTGTCAACATTGCGGGGATGTAAATCAACACCCAGTATAATAATACGTTTTTAACAACTTAATTCTTCTTTTCCAGGCCAAAGTGTGGTAGACATCACACCACGTGACGCGGTGCGGATAGTTGGCGACGAGCTGCAAGTGCTATGCAAAGTGCCTTATGTCATCGACTCGTGTCGGTAAGTGTCCACAGATTAGAAGTACGATAAACAATCTTCCTCTTCTTCTCGTGTAGGCAAGTGGTCAGCCCTAGTGTCAGAATTTGTAGGCCGCCCAAAGGCTTCTGACTTGGCTTAACGACTATTGTCTTACGACAACAGCCAGACTGATGGCCTAACGTGCCCTCCAAAGCACGGTAGCGCTCAGTTGTAAATATACCACTTTTTGGTAGCGGTCTCCCATCCAAGCAGTGACCGCAATGACTGTTGCTCAACCTTACCGATCGGTTTAGAACGCCTGATCGAGCTTCGCTATGAACGCTACAATTATATTAGATGATCTATAAATTTCGGTTACTCCTGCAGTACCCCGATCCCCGAGGCCCAAGTCCTGGAGAACCACGATTTATAAATCACGTGGCGTATTTCTTGTAAATCACGTAATCTTTTTCAATTCCAGAATGACAGTAGGTGGGACATCGTATCGGCTGAAGCCAGGAGACACAGAAGGAGATGTTGTGTATTCTGGTGAAGGATTAGAAGTAAGTTTACTCTTTCTTGAGATTAATTTTAAAGCAAAGTAAAAATTGGATTTGTCTTTCATCTTTTAAACTAGGACATGCTTTTCTTATGCTATTATTGGTCTCATCTCATGTCCTTTATCCTTCACTTTTTACAATTCACTTCAGGGTCAGTTAGGTACCTATACCTATCTTCTTTCTTGTTATTTATTATCATCACTAGCAACTGCCCGCGACTTCGCTCCATTGGGCTACAATTCATTCCAATATCAACCAAGGATTCAAAATAACCTGTAATGTACAACTATTTATATGCTAGCTGCGCCCCATGGTTTCACTCGTGGCAAATAAGTAACTACCTAGTGCCTATCTTCTATGTTAATCCAGCGTATAAACTATCTACTATTCCAATAATTTCATTCAAATACGTCCAGCCGTTGCAGCGCCAAGAGGAAACACACACACAAAGTTTCACATTTATAACATTAGTGCGATTAGTAGATATTTTATTGCTAATAGTGTTTCGTGTGCTATGAATCGCGTTATTTAGTTGTTCATCGTTAAAATTCCAGCATGGAGAATGCGGGGCCCTTATCAAGAACATCAGAGAAGAATGGAACGGTGAAATCATCTGTGTCCTACCACCGAAATCTGGAGCCATTGAAGTTAAAGGAGTTATGCAGCTGCTTGTTGCTCGTAAGTATCATTTTAACTTAAACGATCATGTTTAAAAATGTCGTTTCAGAAAATGTAGAAGCAAATTACAGCTTGAAGTTATACAATCATGTTTAAAAATGTCGCTTGAGAAAATACATAATAGAAGCGGACTAAAGCTACTACCTTGTGACACTCCATTAAGGAACAAGATAGTGTAATAATAGAAACGGTCTGAAGCTACTGCCCTGTGTCATCCCAAGAAGAACAAGATAGTCTGCTATGAAGTAATCTATAGACTACTAAAGTTAAACACCATCCGTTCAATCGTTACGGAGTTGAGTTGTTACCTAATGTAACACTAGCGCAGCACCAATGGAATGTAATATCAATAATAGTTATTTGTCATGCAAAGCTGCAAAGTTGGTTTTTGGCGCGAGTACTTGAATTGAATCCTGAGCAAGCGAAGGAGTCTAGGATTGTCAAACGAAGAATCCTGAGCGCAGCGAAGGTTTCAAAGGTACGAGACGCAGAAACACTTTGCTGCCGAGTGCAACACACAACTTTTCACCTCACTACAGCGAGGAAAATGCAAGAAAAACAGCTAAAAGGCTAAGAAAAGATTAGTTTTTAGCTTATTAATTTAGTTATGGGTGGCGGTAACGCTTAACATCAGGTAAACGACTAGCTCGTCACGTCATTCATTGAAAATTAAATAAAAAGTTATTTCCATTCATTTTTCATGCCGCCGCGTTGCTGGATAACGTAACGTATTGGTTATATACTCTTTGGTGCTGGATAGTGCGATTATTCTAAAAATGAGGTTGGCGAACGAGAAAAAGAAGAGGTATTAATGGTATCTTTTAGTAGGTAGTCTGTGGTATTAATGAATTTTCAGTAGACTGGCAATATCAAGAAGGTTAAATTCGGGCAGATCTGTGGTTAAATCCTCAATTATTGAATATAAAGGTTCGAATTTTAACAACACTTTCCACGCTAGCGAAAAAGTGCGTTTTTGCGCCCAGATTTCGAATGACAAAGAGAACTTTTCCGAGCTAGTGAGGTGAAAAATATATTCTATCCCTCCCTATGGCATTAGGAAATAGTTTAGTTTTCAATCAGTAAAGAGTTTTTGGAATCAGTTCAGTATTTCCTCGTATCAGTAATCATTTATTCATTCAATCCTAGGGGCTCCGAAGCAGCCAACGTTACTGTCACCACCGCAGCCAGCTTTCAAGGAGGGGGACGTGTTTATGGCGCAATGTATCGCAGCTGATGGCAGACCCGCGGCTAAGCTGAGCTGGCTACTTGGTAAGTTAATAAATATCATATGGACTACATCTAAATTATACTACGTATATCTATGTACACTAAGCCTAAGAAAACAAAATAAGTGAGTAATAAAAAGTTATAAATAGAAAACAAAATTTAGGTCACTATCTGCGGGTAGCGTGCCCAAAAAGCTGGCGACACTCCCTCGTTGAATTGTCAGGCTAATTCGTTGGCCGAGGTATGTGCCAGCCCTTTGGTCACGCGTCAGCTCGACTAAACGTCTCGACAGCTCCCTGACTAGAAGTCGCGCCTGCGGGCCCCAGGGACCGATTGTCTCAACCCCAAACGGAACAAATATGTAACCATCTGCCGCTGAAAAAAAAATATATCATTTTTATTCCTTGATAGATAGATAGACTCTTTATTGAAACACCACAACACAAATCATTTAAAACACAGGACAGAAAGAAAAATAAGTAAGTATGTACTCTTGGAGTTATGGCGGGAACGCCGAAAAGTTCACGTCGTTGCATTGTATTATTTTTCAAAACTTGTGCTTTTTTCAGTGTTAATGTTTAAAATTGTTGGCGTTTTACACATCAAGTGCTGAATTACGAGCATGAGTGTGGGCAAGTGATATAATGTGGTGAAACGTGGTTTTTCGTGTTGCTTCCTAAATTCCATAGAAGCTTCTAGTAAAGTTGCCACCACTTTACTACGGCATGACTTTGACTGGACTATGACTAGAATATTTGAGCCAGACTGTGACTAAGACTACGTGAAATAATCTATAACATGATGAAAATTACAATACTTGACACTGGCTAATTTTTTTTAATGCTAAAATGGGCATACTTTTGACAATACACTATGTGTGGAGCCAAAACATAAGAAAAACAAAACTGTAGAGTAGTTAGTTCTGCCTATTTATTTTTAATTCAACTAACACCTATCTCACATCAAACAAACAACTCCTTGTTCTACCGATTTTTTCTAATCTTAATATTTTTGCCAATTTAATGGGTTAAACTTCACTTAAAAACTGTAATTTCCTTAGAATAAGTACCTATACCACCAGAACCCCAGTAAGCCGTTTAATTGGTGCCATATGTGGCACGGTAAAGACGTTCGCGCGGTCATTATCTGTGTGAAAAGTTCCCAGAAAATTATTTATAAATCGTGCCACAACACATCAGAAAAGTAGCATAATTGAGTTGTGGTGTACTTTCCATTGGTAAGCTGTTGATTTTCTTGCATAAATCGTCTAAAATACCAAAGAGAGTTGCGTGCGTTTTTGAGACAGCGTTGTTTGAAAACTTACCTTCTATTGGTACTTATTCTAAGGTAACCTTTTTTTGGCGTGGTAGGCAATAATTTGTTTCAGTTTTGGGTAAAATAGAAATCTATATAATAGCAATGTGTCTCCTCAGATGATGAAGAAGTGGCGCGCGGCACTCACCAGCCCGTCATCACGCCGGGTACAACAAATGATCTGAAGACCATCAGTCAGAACATCTCCCTGACCCTCGGCGCTGATGATGGAGGCAGGTTAGTGTCGTGATGGAGGAAACCATATCTCTACTCCCTTCTAACAAAAGAGAGACGTTTTTATATGGCTCTTACTTCAAAATAAATAAATAAGTAACGCCCAACGATCACATACATAGATCGTGGACCCTAACTAGGATTCCCTGTATCTAGGGACCCAGGAACTACGAGGACCATGCTCCCACAACACACACACACACACAGAACAAGGTATTTGCGCTTTTTTCCTGTGCACAAGTACTTGTACTGTCGCGGGAATCGAACCCGCCGCCTCCGGGTTATGGAGCCGACCTGCTCACCCACCACATGACGGAGGCCGTCAAAAAAATGGCTGCACTTTTTCATTTATACGGGTTACGTGACGAGCTATTCGTTCGTTTGATGTTAAGCGCCGTCCGTAACAATTGTAGTGCCACTCAATGCTATCAATCCGGTATTTCTAATTGATTAATTAGAAATACCGGATAGATAGCGTCATCCTCTTTGCCTTATCCCATTTGTTATTGTGGTCGGCTCCCAATCTAACCTGTAGCGGCGAGCTACCAGACCTACACGAGCGACTGCCATCTGACCTCGCAACCCATAAGAGACCAGTAACAGGGATGGTTAGATCAGGCGTCAGATTCTATCAGGCGTCTGACTACCCGTAACGATTGCCATAGATGTTCTTATGACAACCGGGACCGACGGCTTAACGTGCTCTCCGAGGCACGGAGCGATGGCATCGAAAACTGCACATAACTTACTAGATAAGTTATTGGTGCAGGGCCGAGGATCGAACCCGGTGCCGTAAGATTGCGAAGCGTGCCACCGCTCGGCCACCATCGCTTCATTTCTATTTCTAATGAAGATAATGCTCAATTCCAGGACCCTAGTCTGTCGAGTGGAGCACGAGGCATTGAGATCTCCATACGATGTCAAGAGACAACTTGTCGTGCATTGTGAGTAGCAAACAAAAAACTTACAACCCGTTTTTTTATATGTGTGGACATGTCACACAGCGCCATCTAGCCCCAAACTAAGCACAGCTTGTACTATAGGTACCAGATAACTGATACAATACTGAGATACTGTTTTGTTTGTAAATACATACATAGAATACAATATAACACCCATATAACATCTATGTTCATCACACAAATGTTTGTCCCGGGTAGGAATCGAACCCACAACCTATAGTTCAGAAAACAGAGTTACTACTGAGCTATCAGGCTAGTATTAAATAAACAACTTGGATACCTATTTCAAGATATTACTAAGGCTCCGCTGTTTGTCTGTCTGTCTGTCCGTCTATCACCAGGCTGTATCTTATGAACCGCGATAGTTAGACAGTTGAAATTTTCACAGATGATGTATTTCTGTTGCCGCTATAACAACAAATATTAAAAACAATAAATGTTTAAGGGGGCTCCCATACAACAAACGTGATTTTTTTGCTCGCTTACCAGATGGGTCATAGATGGCGCTGCTTTAAATAGTACTGCTACTCAACACTAGATGCCAGATATATAATGTTACGGAACCCATCGTGCGTGAGTCCGACTCGCACTTGGCCTTTTTTTATAAATAACGCCCAACGATCACATACAATAGATCCTGGACCCTTACTAGGATTCCCTGTATCTAGGGACCCAGGAAGTACAAGGACCATGCTCCCACAACACACACACACAGAACAATGTATTTGCACTTTTTTCCTGTGCACAAATACTGGTCCTGTCGCGAGAATCGAACCCGCCGCCTCCGGGTTATGAGCGGCCCTGCTCACCCACCACACCACGGAGGCTGTCAAGGCTGTTTATATTGTGTATAGCATAAGCATTGTTTTTTGTGAAGTTGCAAACGATATTCTATTTTGCAACAAAGTGGTCTCTATCTATGTCATCTGTTCCCCAGACCCACCTAAACGCCAGGAGTCGGGTCCCCTGACAATATTCGGGCTGAAGCTGAACTCGGAAGGTCGCCTCAACGTCAGCGTCCGCGCCAACCCTCCCCCCCGCGCGGAGTGGTCCACCGGGGAGCACCGCCTCCTCGCGCCGGGGACCAGCGACGATGGACTCATGGCCGCCTTGGAACCCTTACATCTGGTAGGTCTTACATATATATCTGTAATCTGTAACAATAATATAAAGAGAAAAGATTTGATTGTTTGCATTGAATAGGCTGCAAAACTACTGAACCGATTTGAAAAATTCTTTCACTTTTGGGAAGCTACACTATCCCCGGGTGCCATAGCCTATATTATATTTTCAAAGGGATACCGTCTGTACTAATAATTTCATTATTCATAATTTCATTTCACATACCTCATTTTTAATAATGATCAAATTCATAATGGTGGTTAATCATAATTTATTTTTTCATAATAGATACTTTTTATATTGATCTTTTCTTATATAATTTATTAAAATAATGGTTAAATTTATAAAATTTTATGTTATAATGTTAATACTAAGAATTTTTTACATATTTTTTTTATTATAAGTTTCATTTCTTATAAATTTCATAATAATCATCCTTCATAATTTTATTGTTTAGATTTTTTTTTCGTATTTATTAGGTAGCAAAATAATCATTTTCAGGGAGTTTAATCATGACATACCTATGCATGTATACCCTAAAGATACTAGGATACTAGTCTAGACATAAATAATAGTCATAAATAGGTGCGACGACGAGCGAAGCGAGGAGGAGCGTTAGGTGAACAGTGACCACACGATGCACGAGCCGAGCGAGCGTGCCGCGGCAGCGGCCGGCGAAGTGCCAGAAGTCACTTGTCCTTATATAAAACATGACGTATTGTAAAGTGTTTCAGTTTCATTTGTTTACATTATTATTGATTATACCCGTGCGAAGCCAGTGCGAGCCGCTAGTATTTTATATATGGCTTTGACTAATTTTTTTATGTTAACGAATGACGCGACGAGCTAGACGTTCGCCTGATGTTAAGCGTCACGGCTGCCCATAACAGATGGCAGTATCACTCAGAATTCTGAATTAATATAGTTTTGCGTGGCACTGCACTGCGCACGTTATCCTGAGACTTCACACCACAGTCTAGTAATAAGATTACTGGACTGAGTGATCAGATCATAAAGTCTCATTTGCCCAGTAATTTCCCTAGCTAGAATACCCTTCAAACTGGAACACAGTAGTGCTTGCACACCACTGCTTTGCGGCAGAATAATTGGCAAAGTGGTGGTACCCGCGAGAAACCGGGGGGTAAGAAAGCTATCAGAATTGAGCATCACCTTTTTGTCTAAAATAAACCCTTAGAGGGCTGACAGAATTCAGCCTCTTCCCTTTGTCTGAAAATAAACCTTTGGAGTTTATTTTACATAATGGAGAACCTACATTTTAGTACTCCAAGGGTTTATATTTAGACAAAAAGAAGATGCTAACGTCTACAGGTTAATTAACCTTCTAAGGGTTAATTTTCAGGCAAAACGGAGAGGCTAAATTCTGTGAACCCTCTATTTTCAGCCAAAACGGAGAAGCTACACTTTCATAGTCCGGGTACTAGGGTTGATTTTCAGAAAAAAATGGAGAGACTACATCCTCTCAATTAAACCCTTTTTAATTAACCAAATTTTTCCTAAACAACGGATAATAGGGTACATCTTATAAGCTTCTTACCTTCGACACCTTCTTATACGCAATCTGTGTTCTTATTTTATTTTTATGTATACAGGGTGGTGGCTATTACAACGTCACGCTAGTGCTGGCTCGGGTAACCAAAGAGGAAGTGGAGCGGACATATTTCCTCAGAATCAGTAACGATCTAGGGAGCGAAGATATACCAGTCCGGATCAGTACTATGGATGAACCTGCAGGTAAGCTACTGTTCTAATACAAGGTTTAATACTTCATGATGATTTTATTTATCAAACATACCACGAGTTTTAGTTCGATTCACGACTTGATAGCTAGAGTTCGTCTCACGAAAGAAGTCCCGCGCGAATAAGTGAAACTTATCGTCAATATATACATATAATTTTCTGTATGTATAATGTAATTACAAAAATTGTAAAACGTGTATTATGTTTTATTTAATTTACTAAATAAAATCGATATTCACCAATTATCAGGCAGAGTGCATGTTTGATTGGGTTATAGAATTGTTCATATGTCATTTCTAAATCATGTTGTTGTGTTTAGTATTTTCTGTGATCTGTTATGTGCACCTATAAAATAAAATAAAATAATTATTTTATATTGAAATTCTGGGGAGTCTAAAATAGTAGAGCTTAGCAACATTTCGTCCCGCGACTGTGGCGACGCGTCTGCGTGTCATCTTTCGTGAGACGGTCTCTAACAAAAATGTCAAAACGCGAAATAATGTTGCCAGGTAGCTACACCTTGACCAATAGTGGTACCTAAAGTTAAAATTAACATGTCAAATGTGTAATTCAATCACTCTAAACGTAAGTATTATGCTAGTATTTTCCCCAAAAGCTGCATCCCATTATCTGTATGTCGTGAATAGAAATAAAAGCAGTATAGCAGCTACTCACGGATCACGAATATTATAATACCTATTAATTCTTTTTAAATAAAAAGGATTATGTCATAGGTATTACCTATATTATTTTTAGGAACTATGATAATGAAAAAAAAAGTGTAAGTTTGCCTATGCCTGGAAGGTGTTGCCATGAAAAATAAATTACCCGATTTCATTGCTTTTGAAATCATAGTCGGTAAAACAGAAAATGAAAAAAAACATAAAACAAAATTAACTAACAAAAGCTTGTTGAGCCTTTGCGAACATTATTTTCACTAATTAACTTTTCATCATAATTAACGTTTTAGAACATTTTGTCATTTATAAGTAAAAACAAACTGTAATGGGCTTTTTAATTATTAATACTATTAAAGTTTGTATTATTATTATTTTATTATTATATTTATATATTAACCTATTAGGGAGTTATTAATGACGAAAAGATGGGTTTGTTAATTAATTATATGTAGATAGATTATTAAAAAAACATAATTTGAGTCGTTTTTTTTATAATATGCAATTCAAATTTTCATGTACATATATTATTGTCTACAGCGCGCAAAACAAAATCATCCATTTTGGTAATCAATATCTATGGTAAGAGTATTAAAAAATAAAATGCCTGCTCTATGAATGGTTTTATAGTTTAAGAGCTAGTGTCTTTTTGCGTAATTTTAACTTAGTGGTTTTTTGAATCCTATGAAATTTAATTAAAGCTTGCCTGAACCGAGTTACAAGTACAATAGTTTAAGATCCTGTGTCATATATTTGTGATATGTAATTATAAAGTATATAATAGTTTTAAATTACATACATTATATTGTGGAATGCAAATAAACAATTTAAATTAAATATACCTACATGTTTCTTCGTTAGTTTTGTCTTTTAAAACAATCGCAACCGTTTTTACTTAGGTATTTATGATTAATGTAATTTTATAAGTTTAATTTTGATGTCAAAATAGTTTTTTATACCTAGCATGGTAAAACTGTTATTCATTTTAAGCATGCATAGTTTTTTTTTCTCATGCAGATGGAACCCCTAGCAGCCCTAGCTCTCCTGGTAGGAGTTTTTTAAAATTTAAAATCTGCATGAAGTCTTAGTTAGTGTAGACATTTGTAGTAAATACAGGCATGAGTTGAAAATAATAGCATTACTGCATCATATTTTTAAAGAATGTGAGATAAACTTTGATAAATAAAAATATATTGCCTAACTACCTTTTAATATTTTATTACAAAAGATTTTTTACGTTTTCAGGCATGTCGAATTTTATCTTGCAGTTGTACCTAATAAAAAATTGTATAGCTTTACGATATGAACTTGTTACAAATACAACAAAACTAAAGCGCTTGTAATAAATACGAGCGTAATGCATGAATCAAGCGCCTCATTTATTGAGTAGGTAACTACATAATGGCACAAAATGTTGCGGTTTGATTTTCCCAAAAATATCTGGTGAAAGATGAGTATTATTAAATTTGTTGCTTTGCCATTTATTTTAATTGTGAGCGGTAATGTTAGTGAGCTGCTTCAAGTTAGTTATTCAAGCGAATAAAGCGTCTGGATTCATACCGCATGTAGCTGCTAGAATATTCCGTAACTTGGCATTACAACGGATCATCCTTGTTAAATTCTTTCAAATAAAAAAGGGTTTTTCCCTTCTCAAGGTGAACTGTCAATCGTATGATTTATAGCAGTATTGCCTGCTTAGCGTAATTAGAGTTTTTTTTTCTAATATACCGGAAAAATTTGAATACTGATTTTAATCAAATTTTTCCTTTGAATTAAAATTTAATGGCAATGGAAGTTATGGAATCGCTTTATAGTGCCTAGCTTTGCAAATTGATTTAGTAAGTAGCACCGTAAAAGTACAAAGTTGCGTATCTATCATTTTTTAACGTATTGTTATGATAATCTGCCTAAAAACTTAAAAATGTATTTATGAAACTAGTCTTTTATCTTGAATCTCGTCATCATAAAGTACTTCACTGTCAGTCACAGGCGCATCATTTTACTTTCAAATATTCGTAAACAAAGCCTAATTTTAATTTGCTTACAATAAAAAAACATTGCAAATTAAAAAAAAATTGTTAGTCAAATAAAAATGTCCTTGTTTTGATATTGTTAAGATAGCCAAGACCTAGTAGTTTGTTAGGGTTTTGCATTTTCAATCGTCTTCATAACCCCCAAGTTAACCAGTAATTCTTCCCCAGGAGTAGAGCTGGACACGGGTGCGATCGTGGGCATCGTGATAGCTGTTCTGGTTCTGCTCATCGCCGTGTCTCTGATAGTGTTCGCGTTCGCCACCGATAGGTGGTGCTTTGCTGGTGAGTTATAGATTTTATTACCTAACTGTGTGTGGGAGGAATTGTTGGACTTTTCCCTTTAATTATTTAATTTGTGATTATCATCTTGTAAAAAAGTTTTAGTGTAATATATACGTTACGTTTTATTTTTTCAATATTTAATGCAGATTTAATTTAAAAAATGTAATTATATAAATGCAGCTCTGACTCTGCAAAAGACTTTCATTTAAAACATTACATTACCTAGATATTTAGAGAACCTGATTTCGTATTAATCGAAATAATAAGTAGGTATATTTTCTTTCAATCAGTACTATCTTATTAATTTACCTACCTATTTATGTTTGTGAGCACTTAGTGAGCTTTTATACTAAACTTGTATTAACAAACAAAACATCAAAAGTCCAACATTTCCTCAAATATAAAATGTCTATTGTTTTGTCATTATTTTGTTACTATAAAATAATATTCGAATGTTTTTATCTCAACTTTGCCCCAGTGCTGTTATTGCTGTCAACGAAACTTATTTTTATCTTAATAAAACTAACTAAATTTTTTATGTAATTCACAATTCCATTCATCGTTATCACATTCTATATTTAATGTTTAAAAAATAAGTTTTGTCGATGTTCATTTTACATCCTACTAAGTACATTTTGCATTTGACGTATTCCATGCTTTTGAATCGCTTAAAAGTCCTTTTTGATATAGGCATGCCAAGTCCTATCCTTCTACGAAAAAAATAATAATTTAAAAAACTTTCTGACAGGCCGACGTGCTCGACTATAGGTAAAGTTACAACAAAAGAAATCACTAAACACTTTTTTTTGTGAGGCTTCCACGTGCTAACAACGCCTCGTCTAAAAGTACTAGATTTTTGAGTAGAAATCTTTTGGCTGTAGATTGTCAAAAATACGCAAATTTGGAAATGTTTTGTTGAAATGTTATGTGCTTAAATTGTGTAGTGAATATTTAGATTAAGATTTACAAGCATTTTGTGCTGCATAGCAATATTTTGAGCGATCAAGAACAACAACAATGTTAAAATGCATGTTTTACCCGTGGTTTTATTAACTTTTTTATTGTACATAACGCATGACGATTTTCCTTTTTTATAACTATAAGCATGGCTGCAAGATTTCTGATACTGTTGCATGTTCTGTTTATGTCTACCAATACAGGGATCACAATATTTTTATGGAAAATACAGTGAAAAATTTATTTTTACAAACCTGAAAGATTTAAAAATTTATAATTTTATTTTTATTACGGTTTATTGAAATATTTTAACGGTGGTGGTTGTTTCGGTGTGTTTTGGTTGATGTGCTGATTTTTAACTTACACAATTAGCAGCTTTCACAGTTTTTATTTATGGTATTACCAGTTTACTTTCTTTTCATTGGACTGTCACTAAAATATTTGTTTAAAAAAAAATAAAAAAATTTGTTGTAACTTAAATTAAAGTTAAAATTACGACTAAAGTTCCTAAATGTATAATCAGAAGTACTTAAAAATCAGCTTTATTAACATTTTGTGTGCAAACTTATTTGTCTAAGTAGGTTTAGGAGCACTTTTTAACAAAGTACACTACATAATAATTATTATGGGAAATGCGAATAAAGTTATTACTTTTACATAAAATAATATGCTTTGTACCAATAACCATTGGTTCTTTTAATAGGGTTGGGGTTCTCTAGACATTAGTCTCTTTGATCCTTGTGTTAGGTACTTACGATAATTCTTTATTGCAATTTGTTATGGAGATATGACCATAAATAGAAAGAAAAGCAATCGCATTCTATCGCTGACTTACAAGTAACAAGCAATGCCGCAGTACCACTGCGCACACAGTCACAAAATTTGGATTCGAATTCTGACTGGCAGCTATTATATGTTTTATGAAAAAAAACTAGTTCTATTTTTTGCTACTAGATGGCGTGGTAAGTCGAACACTACCTGTCCAACGACTCGAACGTAAGAAATTGCATTAGTTCAGATGAACAGTAAACTGAATGAATAAATGATTTATTCATGAAAGACTCCGGCGAATACATGGGTTTACTTACAAAACTCAATAAATACTCTGTCGTAAAAGTCTAATAGATCTAGGAACATCACAGTGAGCTAACCACCACCGCTTAATGCCTAACCGTTCTTGATCGCTTAACGTATTGGTTTGTGGCAGGGCGGTCCCACCGCACTGACATACCCGACGGAGCGGACTCTGAGGCCCCCCTACCCTCCCACGATGACGTCAAGGGGTCCGAAAACCCCACACATGATCATGGGGACTATATCAGCAATGGAGACACCAAGCATCCGGAGAAAAAACCTGACACGGCCGTGTAAGTTTGGGTCGCTTAAGATGCTGAAACGTCCCTTAAATACAGGAACGGCTTAAATATACATTTGAGCTTAGATAAGGGAATAGTAGAGGATTAGAAACATGTCACGTGACTTGCGGCACTTTGGCAGCATAATATGGCGCCGATTGCATACAAACCTCAACTTGATTACACCAAAACAACGAGGAAATCTTATATAGGTACTTTTTGGTGCTCGCCATATATCCACATTATGGCGGTTGTGCCGCGAGGCGGTTTTTGTATAGATATCATTGTGGCACATCCTTACTGTTCCCTTATCTAAGCATTTGAGACGTTTCCGTATTGACAACTGTCAAACCGACAAAAGCCACAAAAAAAAATTGAATTTGAAAGATCTTATAGCCAGAATTATTTAGGACGTTCTTGTTTAAGGGTAGTTTCAGTGTTACCCCATTTGTAAGCGGTTACCCCCTTAGAAAAGTTAAAACGTCTGTCAAATAACCTTTTTACTAATTCGTACTGGCGAGTGAAATGTCACGCACGGAAAGAAGACAGGCATATTTCAGTTGGAGATTTATAAGATTTTTTAGCTTTTCTGATTATGAGGATGATTTTGGTCTGGCCAATCTAAATTATGAAAGACAAAATGTTCCCAATTATTTATTAGGTACATATTTATGTCAAAAAAAATGGATATTAATTTACTATGTTCAATAGCGCATAACATAGTTATAAAGACATGAGAAGTCGTAACATAATTTCAAAGTTGACAGCGATTTAAACATACTTAGTTTTTTTTTTCCAAACCACAATATAAAAAAACATTTTACCAAGTGTCAACTGTCAGTAATACCAAATAGTATAAGAGTGACCGCTTAAAATAATACGTTAACGTTAGTGTGAGCCAGACGTCACTGTGTCTAACATTAAATCCATTAATACTTATTTAAAATGTATTTAAGCCTAAAACATAATTTTGTATAAAAAATATTACCTATGTAAGTTAACGCACTAATAATTTTACGAATTTGACATTTGTTTTAATAGTGTAAAATGACAATTATTGCGGTTTTTCTTTTTTGTGCGTAAAGTGCATTGAAATAGTATATACCTATAAACCTTTTATCATTGATGAAAAAATAACTTTTTGCTACATTGAAAATTAAAATCATACCTGTCATAACATAACATTACCTACTAAAAATGCAATTTAGGCACAAAACAAGTTATGCCACTATGCTACACGCTTGGCTAAATTCTCTTTACTGTTATTGGCACAATTATAGTCCAGGAGCTAGCGACGATAAGTCTGAACAATTTCTATTTCAAATTTAGACAAGCGTGTGGTGGGTTTTGTTTAATTAGATAAGTATAAATCTTTTTGAACTGTTGTCTTAGATTAAACGTGGCTGGGAGATAAACAATCCATTAAAACATTACGGTGTGTTAGAGACCATCACAAATTGCCACTTTTATAAAAATAGGTGATATAAGCGGAAAATGAATATTTAAAAAATGTTATTCCCAGTTATATTCTCTCTAAAATATTTTATCGTATTTATTAAGAATCTCAATGTACTGTTCTTTCGAAAAAAATACATTCACAACGAATCCCAACGTAAAAATAGATTAAGAATTTTTGAACATAAAATTAATAAGTAATAGGATTTCTTAGTAAATTTATCTTTTATTATCCTTATCTTTTGTCAATAATTTGAGTCATACTTCCTATGCAGAAGATTTTTCTTATTAATTTAAAAATACATCGCTTTCTAAAAGGTTTTGTTTATAATAGCTTAAAAAATTGCTGATCATGGCTTCTATTATTTTTAAGTGTTTATTTTGCTTACTGACATTATCTACTTAATATGTTTAATCTGCAGTTCTTTGCTAAGAATTATCTCATATTGTTTTAAACGTTTAGCTTTATTTTATATTTTAGTAATCAAATGTGTTCGTACCACCTGTTACTGTGTATATAAAATATAGAAAAAATCTGCCTTTTTATAATTAATATAAGTTCTCAGTAATTGAGGTTTTACGTGAATATTGTTGGTATTAAAATTTACACAAATGATGTTTAGTTGAATAGAGATCTAAAACTTGCTCTATAAGGTTTTTTCAATTATTTGTGTAAGTCGGATATTTTTAACAAATTTAAAACAGCTTTCATAGTGTCACAGATCACACAAGAATTGAGTAATTGTAACTATAATGTTTGTATAATTATTTAATAATTACAGTTTATTTTAAGCTTAGCAATATAAGGTCACCATTGTGATTTTAAGTATTTTTGTAATTTAGAAAATGATGGATTTTGTAAGAATTTATTTTTGTACCAATTTAGTTTTTATAAAGTTTCCCACTTTCGCACGTTTTTGAATGATGTTTAACACTGCCATTTAAACATTTATGAAAATTGTAACAGTAGGTCTATACATTTTAATATTTTTTTACTTATAAAATGCTTTTTAAACCTTTTACATTCTTTGACTGTATTTTCAAATCGAGACTCAAGATTAAGTTGTATTTATGTTGCATTTATATGAACAGCAAAACACACTGTCAATTGCATTAATTTGCATGAAATTACGTTATTATTGTTACAAACATAAGCGTAAATAAAACAATAAGTGGTTTAATAAGATATTAATTAATATTAAAAATAATACATAGTTGAAGTATAAAAACAACAGAACATTTTTAAATTTTCATAAATTGGTAAATTTAATTATTATCGATGTTTATAAACCACTACGTTATTACAATAATATTACAATTTTGAATATAAATATTTATTAAATAAGGTACATGTTGTTTTATTTGTAAATACACTTTTTGTAACGAGTTGTAACTGAAAACTGACTGCAACCAATAATAAAAATTACTTTAAAAAATATAAGTACCCAATTATTCTAAAATCTGTATACCTTATTGCAAATCAATTTTGGACTTTATTACTATTTCAACAAGGACTTGGCAAAGATAAGTTATTTTATAAATTTAAGTTATTTATCTACATTGAACTTATGCCTAGATATTCTTACTAGTAATTATAAATTATTCCAGGCCGAAGAGGTGACAACACAAAAAGCTCCGGTGAATCGTAAGTAAAACTAAACTATTTAATTCTCGTTTAGTCTCGTAACCTTAGCCTGTTATTTAGTTTAATTAAATTGCTATAAATTTAGGGGAAAAGTATAATTTACAATAATTAAATAAATAAATGGATAAAAAATCCTAACAATTATTATTTTTAATCCTGACTAATTCTGCTACCAGGTTTCTTCTACACTATTTACTAATAACGTAAAAAATACCTCTTCTTGCGAGATGTTGAGTAACGATGCGGTCAAAAGTAGTGTAATAAAAATGGTGGGTAGCTCTCAAACTATCAAGACACAATACAACAATGTTGGAACCGAAAGGTGTATTAATTTTGCACCAGCATATTACGCTAATGCCCGCCTGCAATCAAATTTGGTTCTCCTAAGTTGCCACTTATCTCTCTTTACCCCCTGTTTCTCGTACGTTTCTCATACTCGTGTCAAGTCAACATATCAATACTTCCTGTACTCTCATTGGTGACGACAGCCGATGATCGACAGGTACCAATGAGCGTTCAGTATTAATCAGGCACAGAGCTATGGTATTAATTATGGGTGTGCCAAGCTGACACGTATTTAAAAAACGTACAAGAACCCAGCTTAGTTTTTTTTTTGGTGCTCAGCTAAGTTTGATTTAAATAGACATAGTACAGATAGGCAATTGGGCATTAATGTGTTTGACGACAGAAATATTTAAGTATTTATTATTGACATGGTTGGACATAACAGTTGCTTTAAATAATGTATATACTATAATTTTAACCGAGTTAAAAAAAGGGAGAGGCGCCTTTTGGATAGTTGAGTTGCTGGGGGGTCCTACAACAGAGATAACCAGACCATAAATACCCCAAAAAATTTTACCCGTTTTCGATGCCATACCTCGAGATGGGATGGTCTAGGAAATCGGTTTAATTTTGTATATATTTTTAGTAATAAAAATAAAATTTAGTTACCTATTTAATTATAAATTATAAATAAAACAATATTGAAACTAAGCAGTTCGTTTCAATTTTTTTTTGTGTAGGTACCTATAGGTACCTAAATATGTAAGTAATATTTTATTTTATTGTTATTTCATAAGGGCGCGAGCAGGGGATGTGCTTTTAGAGTCTGGCAACCCGCTTCCTTCTAGAATGTACGTTCTTTATTTAATTTATTCGCGCCATTTAAAAAGTTGTTCTGTTTAGAAAGAAAATTGTTTATTCTGTTGTAAAACAATAGCGCAAAATCTAAAAATTCCTTTATTCAGAAAACTTCTTATAATGGCGTATGCATGGCTTTATCAATTACTAACGCGGATGTAACTATTTTTCATTGATCTACATAATTACTCATTATACCTAGTACCTACCTACCGACATAAGATTGGATGCTTAAATTACTTGGGTACTAGATCATTACACCTAGATCACATGTCGATGACGATGTACACGTATGTATGAGATGAGTATGAACCTGTGATGAAATCCATCCATGTTATGGAACGGAAAGCTAAAAACACGTAGTTAAAGTTTCCCGCTAAGAAAAGTTTAATAAGTTATTAGGTAGATTTCCAAACTATTTGTGTTGGCAGCACACAAACTGACAGTACATGGGCTGCCATCTTTTAATTAAATTTGCTACCATTAAATTATTTTGTAAGCTGTTATTTTAATAGGTCTATTAACTGCTTCAAAAAAAAGATTCTTATAAATGCACAAAAATACGTACGTATAGGTACTTTTTACTTGACTAGAGGTGCCCCGTTGTCTCACCAATGTACCATCCCGTTTTTCCGCAGGAGCTCTTGATTTTCCGGGATTAAAGTATCCGGTGTTGATCTCGGTAGTGTAATGCAACGGCAATGGCAGTCTGTGTGCAAAACTCCATCCAAATGGGTTCAGTTATTTTGGCGTAAAAGCCAAACATACAAACAAGTAGACAACATTTCATGTTTATATTTTATAGTCAGGGAATGGATAGAGATTACTGGTTGCTTTGTTCATTTTAGTTTTACTTCACTATGGCTTTATAGCTTAAGAGGTGGTGGTTATTTTAATTTAATTTTCATCAGTCACTGTGGAGGCTTAAGAAAACCATTGTTTGAAACGAAACACACAACATCTTAAGTCTCCAATACCTACTTCTACTACCCAGTGACTTTACGCCGACTACCTACTCTTCTTCTTTGGATACTTACCATCCGTTCAAAGGTTTAAGACCGTGACGTCATAGTTGATTCATCTGTTCTAGACAACGCTTGAATGATAAAGGCAGTCTTAGAGATGAGAAAATATGTTCCAATTAAATTATTTTTCAAATATTTTGTTTCGTAATTTCACTGATTTGTTGGTTAGTAGCGACACAGAGAGCGCGGTAGGAGGCAAGGAGCGGTCGCGGCTGGCCAACCTAGGGGCTAGAGTGAGGGCCGTGCTACCACGTGGCAAGGACAAGGTTCAAGCGACGGAGGCTATGCCTTCGGATAATGAGGAGAAGGTGAGCAAACTGACCGTTGTGTTTTTATGCTAAAACAGGCTTTTGACGACATCTCACCTGATGGGAAGCGGTGACGTGGTTTATGTTGGAGCTCGTTTGATAATTTTATAACTCGCGCTTGAAGTAACGATTTCATAAAAGTTACGAAGTTATCATAAAATTTAATTTATATTTTTATTCTAGTCACTTTGTTAAAGAGAAGAGAAGAGAAAGAGAGAGAGTAATTAATAAATATAAAGTATGAGAAATTTATGTCACTGTGACTAGTGGGTTTTGATACCACTTGTACCCATCTGACATTGCTCTTCTTATATCTACTACCGTGATAATATTATATCTGTTCAAATTAATCCTTCACCTGCTTTAATCAACTTAATTATAATATACTTATATCACCACATTTATTTCAGTTTCTTAGATATAAGTATTTTTACAATATCTCTATGAAAAGGAATTTACAAAAATATTATAAAAAACCTAAACCTAGAGTGCCGCCGGCAGCGGGGCAGGACCCAAGCTACCGGTGGTTAGGGCTGCAGAGTGAGGAACCTCCTGACAATACGTGCCGTGTCAAGGAGTACTGCCTTCTGAATCTGACCCTTGACCCAACCGTCTAGCGAGAGCCTCTCGAGCCTCTATACTTATATTGTTATTATGATATTATTATACATTATATTATCATTATGTTTTATTTATTAATTTAATATAAAATACTAAATAAATAAATGTGTTTTTCATATTATAGGAACCAGAAGATAAAGTAGTCTACGCCCAATTAGCTCTGTCTGAGCAAACGGCTGACAAACCCCCTCCCCCTTCTACTGAGTACGCAGAAATTGTGTACACCGAACAGGGGCAAAAGGACGCGAAAGAATGAGAAAAGCGGGTTCAGAACTGGGAAGAAAAGGGAAGGCGAAGATATTAGAAAAAATGAGAAAAAATAATGTTCAGATCCAAGTATTATTTTGCGAAAATGCATGTTAAAGTAAATTATAAATTTTAACTTTTTTAAAATGGTTTTCATAAATTTATTTTAATTGTTTTAAAAGTTCCAATCATTCGCCAATCTTTAACATTGGTATATAAATGAAACTTTTGAAACTATTTATCTTTTGTTTACTTATAAGCTAAAAAGTAATTTATACGAATAGAAGTTATGTCTACAGATAACGTGTCACAATGGCATACACGAACACGGCATAAATAGTTAAAAAAAACTGTATTCCAATTAGGTAATTTTTAAAATAGTCCTGAATTGAATCCATTTTATAACAAGAAGTAAATAATAAGCAAAAAAATTAAGCCATTGTTGAGTATTACCTTGGCATTTTTTGTGTCCCTAATTATTAAAATTTGGATAATATGAACACGAAGCTATCGTGTTAAGTTACTAAATTAATACGAACAATTAATTTATAATGTATTCGATACAATTACAGTCATAATTACATCACAAAACATTTATCAAAATTATTAACAATAGATATCCACCGAAGTTGACAAGTATAAGTAATATTATTTAATTACGAAATTTATTATTAGGATAACGATTACATTTAGATAAATTATAAATTTGATATTTTATTGTTTAAGAGAATGTCATATTTATTTAAGTTAATCTGTATTTCAAACCTCTAGTGCCGATTTTCTTTAAATTTATTTATCAGTTACTAACTTTTTACTCAAAAATATTTTTTGGTAATTATTACAATGATTGAAGCTTTTTCGATGATATATGTATTTAAACGCCCATATTTAGACCTGCTATTTAACGTTAAGTATCTGTCATGGAGGTGAGCAATCTCATTCAAATTATTAAATTGTAAGTAGGTTTTAGACGTGTGTGCTTATAATATTAAATAATTCATAATTATTTCGTATCCTCAAATTGTATTACCTAATTATTTTGTATTTTAGTTGTAAGTAGCCTTAAAAGAATATTATTAGTAAAATTACCTACATAATAGATCATAATTAAATATGTTTTCCTCCTTAAACGTTGATACAATTTTATCATAACGAAAAAAACTAAAACGTTGGTAAGCACTAATTTTCAAGTAAATTTGATAATATTTATATTCGTTTATTTAATATTGGTGTATTTTTGAGTAATTTTGTTTAATTAGGAGCATATTTTGAATGAATAGACCAACCTAAATTTTTTTACCATATAGCTGTATTTCTATGTACAGCTTTACAGTTCTGTTTAAAATGTACAAATGTAAGTTTTTATGACAAAATCAGGGTGAAATGGAGGCTTATTTATTTAACATAAATATTATAAGAATCTATACCTACTTTTCTTTACCTAGCAAGGTACAAAGTTATTTTTAATATTAAGGACATTAAAAGTCAACTAAACCATTATTATCAGGTATTAATATTACTATAATCCGTCCATTTTTTATTTTTAAGGGTTTTTATGTTGTGTTTGAGGTGCTCCATTAAAATATTTTTTTAGAAATATGTTTACCTACTGTATAAAAAATTATTTGATGAAGTATTTACAATCCAACTTAGTTTTACTTAATTTTTGATTAATATATTGCAAAGCTTAGTGTTTGTATAAATTTTAATATCTACCTTATACTATAAATATATCAATACCAATCATAGCTCTTTGCTTAAACCTAGGCATCATTTGTGTTATAACCTTTTGTAAACACAAAAAGTGTTCAGGTTTTACAACTGAACAACGTTGCCGTTGTGAACAAACATACCAGCAACAAATATTATTTATAGTAGGTACCTAAAATCAACTGTAAACAATTAAATGTACCTACCCCTTTATAAAATATTTAATAACTATGCACTCGGTATTTAGTAAAAATTATGGCATAAGAAAAAACAGCCTCGTTTACTGTTTCACTTATTTTACTCATAATTAAGTAAACTTAAATTATTTCTGTTCCCACATCTTCTTAATAATAATTTATATAAAAATCTAATTGTCTATGTCCATCTGATATAATTTTTATACTATAATATAATCCTTGCTTTAGTTTCTGCCAATAGTTATGCTACCTTGTATTTACTCTAAGATGCTACCGCACACTGTCATCAATGTCATAGAGGCAAGAAATGTAAGTTGTATTCAGCTAGCGGCTTTGCTATTGTGTATTTTTAATAAATCTTACGTGTCATTCTATTTTGTGTATTCTTTAGATGAAACATCCTTAAAAACGTACAACGTACGTTTATAATACAAGTACCTACAAATTAGATTCAGAATCTATTATTATGGCAGTGTCCGCCCTCAGTCCTCGGCCCTCGCTAGGCAAACAATAAGCGGATGACTGTCCGCTGGCTGACTGACTCTGAGTGGCGAAGCGTGCAACTGCAAACTCATGACAAAACATAGATATATCACTCGATGAATAAGTATGCTAGTGAAAGTATGGACACTAAAACTAGGCAAACAGCGAGCCGCTCACTGTTCGCTTAGATTCAGATGTTTCTTATGATGTGGTGGTATAATCAAAGGGTCAATTTAAATGAAATAGTCTAATTAAATGTAGGTATTATAATAATCACTTTTAATATTTGAATAGCAGCCAAATCTGTTTGGGATAATATTTACCATTGGGTCATAACTTTTGCCTGGTAATGGTAGGTTTCATTTAAGAATGGGCGCACTTTTCACTTTCGACTAGCAGGACAGTGACAGTCAGTGTAAGTGTAATGTCAATGTCAACATCAAAATTGACACTTGATTAGGGATGTACCGATACCTATCCATTATGAGTAGGTACTCAAATCATTGTTCGATACTACTCATATGACCCTAAAAGTATCGATACCTACTCATATCGATAAATTTCTTTGATATAAATTCGAAAAAATAAAATATTTTACCTTATTGCAGCAAAGCCTTTTTGTTTCATTAACTGAACTACATTTCCAAGTGTTTTGATGCTAATAATCAGACATTCAAGTACTGATGCGTTTAGGAGATTTTAGTTGACATTATTCGATACAAGTACTTTCATTCTGTTACAAGTTTTTTTTCATTCTAATACAAGTATTTCCCTTCCGATATCGAGTAGGTATCGTGTGAATGGTTAGTTTTTATTATATTTAATTATTTATTATGTTTAAACTTTATTCGACGCTTAGATGAAACTTGTTTAGTTCTGCTAATATTATAAATGGGGCTGTTTTAGGGCCAAGTATGCTGGGTGTAATTGAATTCATTAGCATCCTTTGAAACTAGGTACTTACTCCTGACACCGGTCACGTGTGGCCCAAAATTTATGAAATCTAACGCATCGATTTGATATCGATGATATCTCCAAAAAATGGGATAGCTTATTTGATCAGCTGCTACAGTATAAAATTAAATTAAAAAATTAACCATTGTTTTTAACTAATACAATACAAGATAAAAAACTTATAAAAGTATCAATATCATTCGTGCCAACTACGTTAGGCACCGCGGAAATCTTCATTCTTTTCAATAAAAAATATTTTCATTTCATTATTTAAAGAAAAAGTATATTATGGTTAATTCAATCTGCTTGACATTAAATATTTGGTGACTCTATCCTGTTTTGACATGGTAGCACTGATTTGATACGATACTACTTGCCAAAAGCCCTTGGCATCGAAAGAAAAGTATCGAGTACTTATTCGTATTTAATAGTATCGGAACATCCCTACATTTGACTTTTGAAGTTTTGACATACGATACGATAGAAAAAGAAAAATTGTTTTTCGATTTCAGTCGGAGATTTTTCATATACTCGCAAAAGTCGAAAATCGCCGATTTTCTCAAAATGCAGTGAATCCTATCGATCTCCGCTAAAATAAAAATGAACACTGAACTTGTGATCGTTAAACCAGAACCTGGTGTTGGTGTTATAGACTCCAGCGAGAACCAGCCTCTGTTCGACTCTGCTGTTCAAATTAAAGAAGAAACGACTACAATTTCCACAAGGTAAGAAAATTCGTCAATATTTACTCATTACACAATAAAGACTTCTCTAGCGTTAAATGGATACCTTAACCATGCCCAAATCGGGTCAAATTCTCTATTGTGGAAAATTGAAACCTTCGACTGGCGTTCTCTAATGGCGGAAACTTGATCGAAATCTGTCCAGTCGAACGGTAAATTTTTTGTAGTTTGTTAGGTCTAAAACTGGCTCTTGTTTTGTTCAATATTTTAAGGTATTTTTGAATTGATTAAGGAATAAGGATTTTTATATAATATAAACAGTGTTGATAGAAATAAAATTTATTTAGAAACAAATTGGCACACTTTAGCAAACTATTTATTTACTTATTTATATTAAATTAGAACTGCTTTACCCACCATTGTCTGAAGGTTACCATCACAAGATTATTACTATAACACGTACATATTTTACTGTCTTCACAGTCATGTCGCCTGCAGCTTTCTCATTTCCTCCTTTTTTATTTTGGTAGTACTTAGTAATATGTGCTAAATTTCATTATAATCAGTTCAGCCATTATGGTGGTTAAAGCACACTAATAAACAGAGTATAATATACTTTATTGTGTATGTTGTTATAAAATATTTCCACCAACTACTGGTAACTGATTTTGTTTTTTTTCTGTTGAGTTTAGCCAGGGTGGTCTCATGTGCAAATTTAATGATGGGAGTATAAGATAAAAACTGGAAATTCCTTGTAAATTGATTTTGTATTGTAAATCTCTAAGAAATAACTGTAGGGAACTGTCAGTGCTCAACTGACTTGATAAGGGATACCCTGCAGAACTCTTCAACTCCAAATTAATATTTCTTATAGCAGAATGAATAGTGTTGTTCATATTTGAAATCACAGGCCAAAGTTGTCTAGTCACTTGTCAGTGTATTTTTTTTTCTGAAGTTTTTTAGGGACTTTTAGCCTACATGGCCATGCCGGCCCCATTGGTTACACAATAATAATTAATTGAAACCCTTAATGACATCATAGCATATGCCATAAAGCGTCCTAGCAGTGACTGATGTGGACTCTGCTAGGACACTTTGGATGCCACCAACATCTGAGTAGTTCAGCCATATAACCCTTAATTTAATTCTAATAGATTCACTAAAAAAACATGGTCTTTAAAATACCCAATGGTGACAAACAGGATTATAATTAACATTAAGCAGTTTTTCATTTTATATGCTTAGAATAATATTTAGCTGTTAGGAAATGCCCACACTGCGCTTGGGGTGTATTGTGCATTTCCTTGCCAGCATCTACCCAAGCCATTCTAGCTCCTTAAAGTAAAGGTGTGTTGCTTTGAGGTGCACCAACGGCTTAACATGCCCTCTGAAGCATGGTAGAGCTCTGTTGTAAGTACCATTTTTTGCTGTAGCAATGTTCGCTATGGTTGCCACTTTGACGGATCACCCATCAAAGTGGTGACTGCAGCAAAATTTTTTTTTTTCTGATTATCCATATTCGCAAAACGTTTGCAGAAGTTTTACGAATGCAAATGGGAATATGTGAAAATATGCGAATGTGAATATTCGTTACATCACTAGGGTGTGTTTACTATTATTATATTCAACAATGATGAGGGGGTGCTACGTTTTTGCGCTTGTTGAAATGAACATTATTAAAACAGTTAGTTTAAATTATTTATTTACAAAAAGTAGCAATTTAAAGACAGAGATTCTTCTATTTAGTACACATTTCTTCTTTTCTTGTTAGCGGCGATAGAGTGAGACAGGAATAGTGCAAATACAACCGCCACAGACTGTAAAGAAAAGAAAACAAGTTTGCAAAGGTTCAAACTAAAATCCATACTAAAAACAGTAGGAATCATCAGCATGGATCATATCCCAAGGAACATGTGAAAAATCATATGATCAAATAATCATAGTTTTCATAAGTCACACCTGCTACTTTTTGTCACATACTCTGCTACAAATCACACTATATCCCACCTAATGGATGATGGCTTCAGATTTCATAATACGAGAGTAACATCAGCAGTGAATATCAAAACATAAAATAATTACAATAGCCAGGCGCGGATACAGGTGCAGGTGGGGGGTGCAGGGGGCGTGCCCCCGGCCCCTTGACGGAGGCAGTCTAGCACCAAGCGCGGTAATTAGCCAATTTACCAGGAGATATAGGTGCATGAAATTCATCATTTAAATAAAAGAGCACTAATTGGTCTTGTATCTTGTTGATACAAAACATTACTCTATGCTTTCTTTTTTTGTGTCAACGTTATAACAATCGAAAGGCAATCCATTGAAAAATATTGCTAACCTGCACAATAATGATGACCAGTAAAACGCTTCCAATCACCCCCGAGAAGGTCTCGAACCACCCCCCGACCATGCTCCCGCAGCCTCTGAAGGTGTCCTCCGCGGCACATGTGTCGTTGACAGGATTTGCGCAGCAGCTGAACGGTATTGTTTGGTTGGCAGCTATGTAAGATGCTACTCCGGTGGTACCGCAGCATCTAAACTACAATTACAGGCAGTATCTTTAAAAAAAAAGGTTAAACTGACGTCATCGCCTTTACTTGGAGAAGTCATCAGTATTGACAACAGCTTTAAGCAGGCGCGGATACAGGCGGGGGGCGCAGGGGGCGCCCCTCGCCTATATCTCTATTATGTAGAAAACCTGTTGTCGCTGTTAGAGTGAGTCACACTTAGGCGCTACCATAGTCGCGTCACGGTCTTTCACGAGAAAATCGATAAAAAATTGCTGCGGTGCGCATGCTAGGGGTCCTGGTCAAGATGCACATAATTCGAGTACTCTTCAAGTCTAGGCAAGCATGTACCATCGTAGACCGCGTCGTCACTTTCTGCGGTGAAATGGCCCCAATTTAGTTATAAAAAGATTATTATTATTTGCTTCTAAGCATGTCCATCGTGGTGGATTACGGCCTATACTCCTCTCCCTGTGAGAGTCCCAGCTGTAGGAATCTCATCCCTTCCCACTGGTGGGACGGTTCTGATGATTTAAGGACAGTACTTACAGCTAATTCCATAACATTGAAGACCGGTCTTAGATCGTTGTTGTTGAATGCTGTCCCGATCCACCCGTCCACAGTTTCCTCTATAGTGCTTAGGTGGCCGAAAATCACTACAGTCAAGTAGATGAATCCAGCTAGCAGTAAACCCACTACTATGGAATACTGGAATGGGAAAATTGTTACAATAAAATACATACACACATATCAACAGCTGGAAGACGTCCACTGCTGAACATAGGCCTCCCTCTTAAACGCCACTTTGGACGCTTATCATGGGGGGGGTTTGCCATAATCACCACGCTTGGCAGGCGGCTTGGTGATCGCAGAAGATTTTAATTGTACCGAGGAGAATGCTGCTGCCCATTCCCTGGATATTCCCTTAGCCGGCTCTTACGGCATCCACGGGAAGAGGCAGTGTGGTCCTATTCTCAAACCGGGACCACACGACGGAATTAAAATAAATTACTAGGTGGAATTATTCTAAAAGTGGAATTGTTCTAAAAGTGAAATTATATATATTCAAATACTCAAAAGGTTGAGTTATACTATGTGTGTGGAATTACTAAGGCGAAATAACTCTAATCGTAAAGTAGAATATTTCTCAAGATGGAATTATTCAAAAATAAAGAATAATAAATAAATAACGCCCAACGATCACATACATAGATCCGGGACCCTAACTAGGATTCCGTGTATCTAGGGACCCGGGAACTACGAGGACCATGCTCCCACAATACCCAGGCACAAAACAAGTAATTTGCGCTTATTTTTTTTCATGTGCACAAATACTAGTCCTGGGCTATGAGCCGACCTGCTCAACCACCACACCACAGAGGCTGTCAAAGTAGATTTACTCCATAGAAAACTAAGTGTTCTGAGTCTAAAGGGTAAATTATCTAAATGATGAATTAAGTACACAAGGTTGAATTACATAAAAGGGATCATTCTAAAAGTGGAATTATTATAAAAGTGGAATTATTATAAAAGTGGAAATAATTATAATTAATGCAAAAGTATGTGTCCGCTGCATCTCAGAAAATTAAAATGTACAGCTACAAAACGTAAATAGCAGCGAAACCGTGAAACTACATAAAATACTTACAAATATCAACATGCATCTGGACTCTCTGATAGCGCCGCAGCAGGCCAGGAACCCGATGATGAAGACCACGGCACCAAGGGCTATCAGACTGATGGGGATGATGTTGACGGGCAAGATCTCTTGCAGGTCCTTCAGCGCTACTAGAACTGCTATGCCGATACCTATGATCGCCACGCCTAGTAGCTGTAACAGAAAAAGATAAAAATAAAAAAAACATCGTGAAACGACGCGCGTAATAACTATTAGTTAGTACTAGGTGGTAGGACTTGTCTGCAAAGTTCGTCTAGGTAGGTACCACCGCTTTGCCAGTTATTCTGCCGCCAAGCAGTAGTGTGCAAGCACTACTGTGTTCCGGTTTGAAGGGCACTGTAGCTAGTGAAATTACTGGGCAAATGAGACTTTAGGAACTGATCTCACAGTCTAGAAAACTTTTTTGGACTGTGTGATGTCTCAGGATGACGTGCGCAGTGCGCAGTGTCACGCGAAACTTTAATTTAGAGTTCCGAGTGACACTGCAATCTGTTATGGGTGGCGTGTCGCTTAACACCAGGCGAACGATTAACACGTCACGTCATTCGATCACATAAAAAAAAATACACCAGGATCATCACAATACACACCAGTAAACCAGTCTCCATATATAACTCCATCTTTCATAACACTTCACTAATATGATATCACAGGACGCAGTGCACAGTGTCACGAAAAACTGCGACAATGCAGATTTCAGTGTGCAACTGTTACTGGCGCTACGTGACATCAGGTGAACGACTAGGTCATCACTACGTTTTTTTACATAGAAACGCACGTTTGAAAATCGTGAAATTCGCATGAAAATAAGTTGCCAAGTTGAAGGCTGCAGTGAAGATCGATAAAGGTTCGACACACGAGTTCACTGAACTCGAAGGACCCAATCGAAACTTGTTTTGGAAGGATTTACAGTAAAACCATTTTGGTCGGAATTGGGATCACACGCAAGGATATTCTGACCAATATGTAATTTGGTGTAGTCTGTTTGACTGATACATTTTTATTGCATCACATCTCAGCCGGAAGACGTCCACTGCTATACACAGTCCTCCCTATAAAACGCCACTTTCGACGCTTATCATATGAAGAGTTGCCGTAATCACCACGCTTGGCAGGCGGCTTGGTGATCGCCGTAGATTTTAATGTACCGAGGAGAATGCTGCTGCCCATTCCCTGGATATTCCCTTAGCCGGCTCTTACCGCACCCACTGGCAGAGATGTGTGTGGTATGGTACTATTCTTACACCGGTACAACACGCCAAAGAGTTTAAATAATTTAAAAATATATTTTTTTAAACTAGCTGACCCGCCCTGGCTTTGCACGGGTTAATTAGTTTTACGCCTTTCCCAAAGAAAGAAAGAAAGAAAGAAGAAGGGAAAAGATGAATGGATGAAACGGTGAATGGAGGCAGGTGCTGGTTCTCTCATTCCTATAGCACCTACAGGGTATGGGTGGCTTCTTCCTCGTTGCCGACGATGTCTTACGCTACGGCCGTAGCGTATAGATCACGTTTCGCATACATATTATGTATCTTGTCGTGAAATTTCTTAATTGATTCTAACATTTAAAAACCAAGACGTGTTTTTGACTTCGGTAGAATGTTCAAAAATACTGTTTAGGTTGGCAAACTGTCTGAAGGGCCATGATTGGTTGGTAGGTTGGTAGTGTTGATACCATCAGCCAATCATGGATGGTTCTGCTTGAGGAATATTGAGTTTGCTGGGGGGGAGTCCAGGCATTACGAAAAGTTCGAAAAAGCGGCGTCAAGACATATGACACTAGTATTGGAAGTTTTTTTTTTTTTTTATGTGATTGAATGACGTGACGAGCTAGTCGTTCACCTGATGTTAAGTGACACGGCCGCCCATAACAGTTGCAGTGTCACCCGGAACTTTAAAACAATAGTTTCGCGCGACACTGCACTGCGCACGTCATCCTGAGACATCACCCAGTCTAATAATCAGATTACTAGACTGAGTGATCAGATCATAAAGTCTCATTTGCCCAGTAATTTCACTAGATACAATGCCCTTCAAACCGGAACACAGTAGTGCTTGCACACTACTGCTTGGCGGCAGAATAACTGGCAAAGTCCTACCACCTAATAGTAGTTTGTATAAGAAGCAACAAATAGAAGATGCAAGAAGTTTCATTTCAATCTATAGTAAGTACACTACAACATAAGCATAAGCCAGCTGTATTATCTTACAGACTTACACCATGCAACCACTGAACTAAGTAAATTTTTCGTCAATGTCAGAATCTTTAGGAGTGGTCTGACATTGACAATAGGTCTATCCATTAAACCTACACAATGCACAAAAGCCGTACGTTCAAAGGTTCCCGTACAATACAGGTTTTAAGTAACTTGGACCTAATACTGAAGGTTGGATGTCTGTAATTTCTGAACTACGAAACCGACGACCTTGGAACATTTACAGGACAATATTTGAAGTACCTCCTTTCTAACAAAAAAGGAATTTAAATCGGCTTACATGTCAATAAATAACTTTCATCCTCTCTCCCGAGGGAACCGTACTGAATTTCGGGATGAAAAGTATCCCATAACCTACCTCGTAATATGAACTCAAGTCATGCCAAGTTTCATTTGAATCCATTCAGTAGTTTCGGCGTGATGCTCAGCCAAGATACAGAAAAATTTTAAAATATCTTCAATGTACAGAATTGGACCTGTTACAGTTTTGTATAGACGTACACTGCGAGTTACTTTTAATAACTTAATAAAAAAAATTAATATAGTAAAACACTTTTTGTACAATACTCACCGAGAATAGTAAATTCGCTATAAAAAGCGTGTATTTCGCAATGAATTTCGCGCAACACATTTTCGTATATTTTTTTATTTATGTTTTTCGTTTCGTATCAAAACTACACCACTGGTACGGTACAACTTGGCGGTGTGTTTGCAAGTTTTTCCTTAACCAATTTTGATAGGATAGCCGCTTGATATGTAGATAAGATAGTGGCCTGATACGATAGATTATATATATAGGTAGAATGTAGTTTCATAGAAATCGTTGGGGAATTTTGTTATTTATCTAGCTTGTATGTATGAATGTTTATTAGAGATATGTGTTCCTTGTTATTGACCCTTTCGATCGGCATCATAAAATATGGAATGTTGGACATTTGACGGGTTCGAGGCCAATTTCTGGCAAGATATTAAAAAAAACAGTTATTATATCACACTAATATTATAAATCTGAAAGTTTGTATGTGTGTATGTTTGTTACTCCTTCACGCTCAAACGGCTAGACAGATTTGGATGAAATTTAGAATAGGGATAGCTTATATACTGGATTAGTACATAGGATACTTTTTAACCGCGGGTGAAACCGCGGGGCGCAGCTAGTTAAAAATAAAGAAATGTTTTGTTTCAGTGACATTTTCTAACCTCCAGGGGTGTTGGTTAGGTCCACTCTGCATATTATATTAATAACCAGCCAAGTGCGAGTTGGACTCGCGCACGAAGGGTTCCGTACCATTATCTCTAAAAACGAGCAAAAAAATTAACGTTGTTGTATGGGAGCCCCCTTAAATATTTATTGTATTTTATTTTTTAGTATTTGTTGTTATAGAGGCAACAGAAATACATCATCTGTGAAAATTTCAACTGTCTAACTATCACGGTTCATGAGATACAGCCTGGTGACAGACAGCGGAGCCTTACTAATAGGGTCCTTTTTACCCTTTGGGTACGGAACCCTAAAAATTACCCTCAAATCCGTAAGGATCAATTCAGACAGAGTAGCAAAATGCACAAGCAGTTTTTAAGTGCTATATGAGTATCAACCTTAATCTATTTAGACAAAGCTGAAAATAGTATGCAACATTAAAATAGGTTAGATTTTAATGTTGCATACTGTTTTCAGCTTTGTCTAAATGGAATAAGGTTTATATTCCAATAGCACTTAAAAACTGCTCGAGCATTTTGCCGCTCTATGTGAGTTGACCCTAGGACAAAGAAAGCTGCATCGATTTGGTACGCTGTTCAGGACTGGACTGTCATGCTAAACTTTATCGATTTATCATTATCATTATAATGAGCCTGAAGACGTCGTGCTGAAAATAAGCCTCTACCATAAAGCGTCACATTGAGCGGCTGCATGCCTCTTACATCAAACGCTCCAAGCGGTTTTGACCGAGTCTAGTGGGAGTGGCTTGCTTTTCGGTTCGTGGTCGTCACTCGAGAACTTTTCTTCCCCATCGGTTGTCAGTTCCACGAGCGATGTGACCTGCCCTTTGCCTGAACAACTTGTTAATTCTAAAGCTTTATCGGTCACTTTAGTTCTCCTGCGGATCTCCTCGTTCCGGAGCTTATCTCGCAGGGAAACATAGCTCTCTCCATAGCTCATTGCGCGACTTTGAGCTTACTAATGAGGGCAACAGCAAAGGCTGTTGCTGTTGGACTGTAATATTATTTACTAGCTGACCTGCCGCGGCGTCGCACGGGCTAATTAGTTTTACACCTTATCTCAGTCTAAAAGAGAGGGAAAAACGTAAGGGAAAAAGATGAATGGATGAAACTGCGAATGGATGCAGGTGCTGGTGCACCTGCCTCCTTTCACCTTAATGCATTCATCCTTTTCCCTTATCTTTTCCCCCCTCCCTTTTCTCTTTCCGATAGTACAGAATAGGAGTGGCTTTGGACCTAATACTGAAGGTTGGATGTCTGTAGTTTCTGAACCAGAAAACCGTTATAATAAGTAGATAGCACAGATAACCCCCAATAGATACCGCATTACGGGATTTTTGTTCGGATCCTAGCTCACCAAAACTGGAGGAAGGCGCGGGTTGCGGGGACTGGAGCCAATGCGCTATTACTGGCTGTTTCGAGTGACGCCCTAATAATGAACTCTAATACTTGGTCGAAACTAAGGCCGTGCTGTGAAGCGGCGATTTATATAGAACCACTTACGCCAATGCGTGGTGCGCGGTCGTCGTCTTTGGAGGTTATCTGTGGTAGATAGGTATAGATTTAAAGAATGACATTCAAACACGATTTATTGATTGTTCATGAATAAATAATACATTACAGTACAATATAGCCTACCTCGTAATATGAATGAAGTCAAATCATGCCAAGTTTCATTTGAATCCATTCAGTAGTTTCGGCGTGATGCTAAGCCAAGATACAGATAGATAGACAAAAATGAAAAATATATAGTTTTGGCTTCAGCATATATAACGGGGAGACTTCAAAATATATTTCCATGTACAGAATTGGACCTGTTACAGTTTTATTATAAGTATAGATAGGTACTGTCCGCGATGACCTATTAGTTAGACAGTCCGGATGCTCCGGTCCGCTACCGGTAGGTAGCGTACCCAACATGCTGGCAGGATTGCCTCTTGAATTGCAAATTGCAATGGTAATTAATTGTGCTATTTAGATTCTTATACAAGCATATCAACTATTATCTCGGGTAATACCATATTTAGTTCCTTCAGGAAATGACTTCATGAATATAATATTAATAATTGAATAATAATCTTATCTATAACAACGCAGATTTTATCTAAAACATTTTACTACTCCTTAACTTCGATATGGCTGATATATTATAGCTGATTGTGTTTATCCATTCCATGAATCATCGTCTATTATCTATACCAGGAAAGATTTGTTTGTTTGTTTATTTGTTTGCATTGAATAGGCTCCGAAACAACTAAACCGATTTGAAGAATTCTTTCACTGTTGGGAAGCTACACTATCCCCGAGTGACATAGGCTATATTATGTTTTCAAAAAAATTAGGAATCCTTACTAAAAATCCAATAATGTAACCCAAGGTGTAAAAAAGTTACCAAAAATATTCTTTACATCGCGTGCGCTGCGCAAACTATTATACCCGTGCGAAGCCGGGGCGGACCGCTAGTATTGAATCGTTTTCTTGTTATTCAATAGGTATAAATAATACAATTTTGACGTCGCTGTGTTTTGCCATATGTATACGTCAGCAAAAAACTTTTTGCAATATGACGTAGTGGTGACAGCGCCACTAATATTTAGATAGGTAAGTACCTATAGATGCCATAAGCCCACAGCTGGGACGCGTGCCTTCTCTCACAAGGAGATTGTAGACCATAACCCAGCACGCTGGTGACGAGACGTCTGGTGAAATATTGTCAAACGCTACCCTGCTTATAAAATTTCACTAGGTGGTAGGACTTTTCTGCAAAGTTCGTCTAGGTAGGTACCACCGCTTTGCCAGTTATTCTGCCGCCAAGCAGTAGTGTGCAAGCGCTACTGTGTTCCGGTTTGAAGGGTGTTGTAGCTAGTGAAATTACTGGGCAAATGAGGCTTTATGATCTGATCTCACAGTCTAGTAATCTTATTACTAGACTGTGTGAAGTCGCAGTGCAGTGTCACGCAAAACTATATTAATTTTGGGTTTCGAGTGATACTGCAATCTGTTATGGGCGGCCGTGACGCTTAACATCGGGCGAACATTTAAAAAATTAAAAAAAAACACCAAACTACTAAAAGCTTTCTTTATATTTTCCAGCATTAAAATCGAACTCCAAGATGAATCCGAATCATCACCTGCATGGGAGGGACCAGGTTATACCCAACCTGAACCTAATAATGGTGCCGGAGACCAGGAGGCTGATACGGTATGTTTATTTATCTATATGAAATAAATAAATATGTGTGGACATTACACACAGCGCCATCTAGTCCCAAACTAAGCATAGCTTGTATTATGAGAACCAGATAACTGATAGAATACTTAGATACCTTTGTTTTGTAAATACATACATAGAATGCAATATGACTGACAGCGGAGGTAAATTACTGATATGGTGATTGAGATGAATTAATTAGAATATGATTATTCAAGACTATACAGATAAAATTACCACTGGCCCTCCGATCGCCCGGTTTCTCGTACTTCAGTTAAATTCGTGTCAACTTAACAAACCAAATATTGAACATAAGGTTTTAAACTTCCATGGTCACTAATATTCCTAAAATATTGTTTTCAACACATTTGCTCAAAAAATGTATTTACAAAGCCTGTATACATTGTTCGAAAGTTAAACATTACGCACCATACAACGGAGCATCCTTCGTTTGTATAGCGCCGTGCGTAACCTTTACGGTTTTTTTTAAATTTCCATGAAAAATATATAAGAATTCCACTAAAGAGTTTGACATAACGAGAATAAATAAGCTGAATGATCGAAACTCCTTGGAAGCGTTTTTGCTCAATACGTTTGTCTCACTTTAATACTAAAGAGAAAATGAAACTAAAGATGTAGTTCTAATTTTCACCACACGCACGTGGTGCCATTTGAATTGTAAATGCGCGCCATTTTAGCCCATTTTCATATTAGATTAGAAACATCAAAGATTGTTTGTTGCGACTTTTCCACTAATAAACAAAAGTTTGTTTCTTTATCTATTGTACTGTTTTCTCGCAAATGTGTTGAAAAACGTTGTATGATACACGTGCGGAAATTGGTTTCTACAAACTCGTGACTATGGTAAGCATTATATTTGGCTAATCGTTTGTAAAAACCAACTTACCGCCCTAATATCATAAATAGTAATAGTACTAACGGGATATTTACCATGTAATTTATTTGTTTCGAGCCGATATTTCGGTATACTGTTGCAAGCACCATGATCGCGGACGAACTGAAGATCTTGCGGGTAGGTTATAACAAGTTATGGACAAACATAGCACAAACACTGAACGCTCATTGGTTGCCCGTAGATCATCGGCTGTCTTCAACCAATGAGCGTATAGTATTTGGTGTGTTGACTTGACACGCGTTTTACAAACGTACCAGAAAATGAGGTTAGTAATTTTGTTTCATCATTGACTAGACTAGCGTTTGACCAAATCTCACCCGATGGGAAGCGATGATGCGGTCGAAGGTGAAGCACGCTTGTCTAGTAATACATACTGATATTAGTAGTGCTGAGTTATTGACACAATTTTTTTAATTTCTAGGTTCAGCCACAGGCCCCGTACGATCAGGCTTTGTTCGAGTCTGCAATGCGACTGGCCGGTGGTAAGTTCCCTTTAACATTATTGAAGGACTCGAGCTAGTCGTTCGCCTGACGTTAAGCGTCATGCCATAATAATTGCAATGTCATTCGGAACTCTAAGATTTAAAAGTTTCACGTGACACTGCACTGCGCACGTCATCCTGAGACATCACACAGTATAGTAATAAGATCACTAGTTGACTGTGGACAATTTTCACACAGCGCCATCTAGCCCCTTAATACATGCATAACAATATAACACTTATGCTTGTCTGCACCAAAATTTGACAGCATTTATGTTCGCACTCTATGATGTACCTAGTACCTAATGCAACGCTTTTGGGTACGTTTTAGTGAGATAAGTGCGAATTTAGGCTATCAAACTTTAGTGCAGGACATTAGACACAGAACAGACATCGATGTTCATCACACAAATGCTTGTCCAGGGTGGGAATCGAACCCACAACCTGCAGGAGTACTACCAACCGAGCTTTGAGACCAATCAAAGATCATTATTAGGTACTTATATTCATCATCATCATCATCATTAACAGCCTGAAGACGTCCACTGCTGAACATAGGCCTCCCCCAGAGCACGCCACCTTGAGCGGCTGCTCGCCTCCTGCATCCATCGGCTCCCCGCGGCTTTCACCAGGTCGTCGGTCCACCGAGTGGGGGGCCGGCCCACGCTGCGTCTTCCGGTTCGTGGTCGCCACTCGAGAACCTTTCTTCCCCATCGGTTGTCAGTTCTACGAGCGATGTGGCCCGCCCATTGCCACTTCAACTTACTAACTCTAAGAGCTATATCGGTCACTTTAGTTCTCCTGCGGATCTCCTCGTTCCGGAGCTTATCTCGCAGGGAAACACCGAGCATAGCTCGCTCCATAGCTCGCTGCGCGACTTTGAGCTTACTAATGAGGCCAACAGTAAGAGACCATGTCTCAGTTCCATAAGTCATCACTGGCAACACACACTGATTGAAAACTTTCGTTTTCAGGCTCTGCGGTATTTTGGACGAAAAGATAGGACGAAGCTTCCCGAACGCTGCCCAGCCGAGTTGGATTCTTCGCGCCACCTCTTTGTCGAAGTTGGACCTACCTAATTGGACAATCTGTCCTAGGTACTTATATTAAACTAGTTGATTCGCCCCGGCTTCGCACGGGTTCATTAGTTTTACGCCTTAACCCTGTATATGGGTAAGGGGGAAGCGAAAGGGCAAAAGATAGGGGAAAAGGATGAATGGATGGGACGGCAATAGAAGGGAGGCAGACGAAGCCTGCCTTCCTGCGCCGGTTTACCTTCCATCCTTCCTTCGACAGAATCAGTATAAATAAAAAAAGAAAATACAATCAAAAAATATTCTTGCATAAAAATAACATACATGTTTATTTTGCTGTTTCCGCCAAATCTTCGTGCAACCCGCACTTGGCTGTTTTTGAAAACAAAAAGGATCCTAAATGTTATTCTGAAAAATTATCTATGTATAATCATACCAAATTTCAGCGAAATCCGTTCAGTAGATGCGTGTTCAAAGGGACAGACAGACATAAAAAAAATTCAAAAAAAATCTATATCGATAAAGACGTGTAATGAGTAGAGTTTTAGCCCAGTTACAGTTTTATTATACGTGTGTGTGTGTGTGAGTGTATTTAATAAAATCATTTATTACTTGCTTTCAGGTGTGCTAATTCACCAACACTTCTTGTCAACCTTCGCACCAACGACGGCGCCTTCCGGCCAAATGAAATGCTGCACCATTTGCGATAAGAAATTCGCGTCGCAAACTAACCTACAACGCCATCTCTTAATACACTCCCGTACTAAACACGCCTGTCAAATATGCAACAAGGAGTTCAACAAACCCGAACAGTTGGAGAAACACGCGAAAAAACACGAAGAAAATCCAAATAAAAACGAGCGGAAATTCCCTTGCGATGTTTGCGATAAAAAATTTAAGTCCACATCGAATTTGTTTCAGCATAAACGCGTGCATATGGCGGTAAAACCTTTTCCGTGTCAGCTGTGCGATAAGACTTTCTCGACTAGAGCAAATCTAACCAAACATCAAGGGAAAAGTAGATGCAAGAAATCCTCAGATGAACCTTTAGTTTGCAACGTTTGTAACAAAGTTTTCGATAGGGAGTTCCTGTTGCGAAGCCATTTGGTGAAGCATCAAACGGATAGGCCGTTTTTCTGCGACCTCTGCGGCATGAACTTCAAATATAAAAGCGCTATTATACGCCATTTGCAATGGCATACCGGCCACAGACCGTACAAATGTAAATACTGCGGGAAAAAGTTCACCCATTCCGGCCTAATAAAGCCTCATTTGCGGGTTCATACAGGGGAAAAACCTTATCAATGTTCAATTTGTTTTAAGTTTTTCGCGCATAAGCATAACATGGAGCGGCATAAAGTCAATCATGGACGAATAAAACGATTAGTCTGTGATATTTGCAACAAAAAATTCCCGCGCGAAAGCAGACTGATTTACCATATGAGAACGCATACTAATGAAAAACATTTCAAATGTCATATCTGTCATAAAAGCTTTTCGCATAAACAGAACGTTATTCGACACTTTGAAAGGAAACACCCCGGTGCAGAGTATATAGGCACGGATACTGACGCAAAAGTGGCTCTCAAAGTGTGGGACAAAGTGAAAAGCTCCTTCGAACCGCACTTTGATATGTATCAGCAACCCGAAATGATAATTTCATAGGTTAACTTTACTCTTCTTCTTTTTTGACAACATTCGTCGTTTTTCACGTTTGTAATGTCACCTGTCAAAGTGACAGTTGTAGTGATGTGCCACGTTCATCGTTTGTATCGATAGATATCATCTAGGTTTAATCTCACTCGGTAGAAAGATACAAACATGATATTTAGGCCACATTGGTAATTGGTAGTATTATGCTATTTAAAAATGCTATTTTCCGTTAGAAATCGGGTCGGGTCAATTGCGAACGGAGATACGCACGGAGCTGCTAGTCCTACTAATAAATAATTGTGTAACTTTGAATGTTAAAACACACTGCTGTGTATAGATTTAGGTAGATAGTCTAGAAATAGGACGTTCAGGTTAGCATGCTCCCTTATTTGCAGATCCAACTCTGCAAAGGGATTAGGGATACGGCAGCTCCCCTAGCGGCAACTATGGATACTTAGCTAACGATTTCTTACAAATATTTCTCGATACTTGATACATGTATTGTACATTCATTCGATTAGACTCATAGTAAGGGTACGTTGATTCACCTTTAAGCGGGAATCTCGTAATTTTTTTCTCGAAAGTGTAGTGTTTAAGCATCCCTCAAAGATTAATTTTAAGCGTTTTCTCGTACAGCAAAACCACTGCTAGACTGAATATTAATAAAGAACCCCCTTAATAAGTAGTTAATTTAATTTTCAATGAGGCAATTTTCTGAAAACGTTGAAAAGTTTCAGTCATCTCGATATGTGGCAACTGAAAATACTTTGTGTAAAACAACACTAATTTTTTATTTTTTTTCTTATATTTTGATTCCACACATAGTGTATTTAGCCAGTGTCAAGTATTGTAATTAATCATCGAGTTATGGAATATTTCACGTGTAAAGTCAAGTCTTCAAGTCTTAGTCACAGTCCAGTCTAAGTCAGGTAATCATAGTCCAGTCTAAGTCATACCCTAGTAAAGTGGTGGCGACTATACTAGAAGCTTCTATGGAATTTTGGAAGCAACACGAAAAACCACGTTTCACTACATTATATCACTTGCCCACACTCATGCTCGTAATTCAGCACTTAATGCGTAAAAAAACCACCAATTTTAACCATTAACACTGGAAAAAGCATAAGTTTAGAAAAATAATACAATGAAACGACGTGAACTTTTTCGAGTTCCCGCCAAAACCACTAATTTATTTATGTAAATATAATCAGCTTATTATTGGCTTCTACGGCTGTAAATTGTGATTTTATCTGTAACGTATATTAATTTAATGGGCGCTAACAGGAATAATATTCCCGTTAGGCCAACCTGAGACCCGAGAGGAAATAATCTCTTTGGGTCCATAGAAGCGAACACGTGGGGTCCAACTGGCATGACTCTAAGATTTTGCGATTTAGTAATCCATTTTTACTTCACTTTCTATTATGCTGAGTTTATTTTGATTTGACCTTCAATTCAGTTCATTTATTGGCTTGGATATTATACAGTAAATAAAAATAAGCACCTCAATATTCCACCATGTCGGCATGCAAAATTTGTTAGTTTTTTTAAAATAATATTACATTTATTTGAATATACAAATTATATTATTGTTAGTAGCAGTACATGTCATATAAATTTATTTACCAAAATAGTAGTAATCAAATAGATATTCTATAGATACAGTTTGTGAGATGATATTTATTTTGACAACCCCAGTGATGTACCAGTACCCTAGTACCAGTTTATTAGAATGTGCATTACTGTAATCAACATCGATATCGGTAAAATATTTGTATGACATCCTTATGTATTAGTGTGGTGTAGTATTGTTCGTGATTAAATAAGCCTATACGGGGGTGTCGCTCTAACTCTTGACGCTGTTTTAATCATCTGTAATAGATGTTATAAGGCCTGTGATGATGATTGTTCGTATTTTTTTCCTTTTAAAATATTTTTATTATATATGAAATAAATTTGACTATAGTAACAGAGAACGAGATTTTAACTGAAAATCTTTATCGATAAAATTGAATTGAATAATGTCACTTCTTTAGTCATGCGACACGGTCAATTTTTACCTAATGTCACCAGCACCTTGCTACACCGCAAATAGTATAGTTGCCGCTAGATGGCGCTGTGCTGGATTTCATACAAATATTTTACGATCCTCGATATCGAGTACATAATGTACATTTAAACTCGTACTAGTACAGTACGACAACGAACCTAGTGAATGTGAGCGCGAGAGGTCTTCTTTTTTGATTAATGGGAGCGTGGTCACGATAAGCTGTCAAAATGTGACCTTTTATAGTAAATTCGTTAGTTCCTTAGATAAGGGAATAGGTGAGTTCCTAATCTCATTTTAGCATTATTTATATCTCGCATTAACGAAGCTGAACGAAGTTCTCCACTGACATGATAAAGTTTAAATTTTAAGTACTAAATGGCAAAATAGACGCGAGCGCCATCTCTTGACGACGAGAGAACTAAACTGACAATGCCTAAAAGAAAAGTGCTCATTCAGCCACGTTGATTTTCGTACTGTATTTTATTTGTAATCTAGGCTTACCTCGTATAGGATTGCAGGTCAATCCCAAACTTCGATATTATACAAAATTTTACAAATCAAATCGAAGTACTTATTTGCATAAAAATCATGATTAAATACACAGTAATAGGCTAGTGTCCTGCAATTTCTTTATTGAATAAATTAAAAATATTCCTCAAAAAATAAACAGTCGAGAGAACAAAAATTAAACATCTCAAAAAATAAAAAAGTTACAAGCATTTTAAAATACAGGAATAGAAATAGACAGCTCAAACATGCAGTGACGTCACTCTTGCTCCTTCATAGTACCTCATTACTATGCTGTGGTAGCTTTACATACAGTATCTTTGGCATGTGACTTCACAACGTGCGTTTTCATAGTAACTGTGGGGGAATCTCCTGTTTTGCGAGAAAGGGACAGGCGATGCCTCCTTCAGAAACTTTAAAAGCTTATCCTACTCCTTGATTTATTTACCGATTTTACTTATTTTTTTCAATTATTGCATTCAATTTTAACCTACTTTATGTAAATAATATTTACTTTTTAATTTTTATTAGCAGGCAATTAGCTTATTGCAGGTCTTTGATATTTTGTAAATATAGTCTATACATGCATGTTTTTGACTAAATATAAATAGTCAATGTAAAATGGATAATATTAAAATTAGCTAGACATAAATTAAAATATTTAACCGGTGTCTCGTGTTTTACTGTAGAAATTACAGAGATAACATTAATTATGTAGGTAGGTTCGCAACGATTTTGAAACATGTATAATGGGAGGTTTTCTGATAGGCAGTTAAAAAAATAGTTTATATAAATCCGTTAGATGGCGTTGGCGAGACATGGTTCTGGAACTAAATTATTGCAATGGAATGATGTCACTACCTAGTCTGTGGCCCTTAAGATTTTGAATGAATGAAGCAAGGTCAGCAAATAAAGCAATGCTTATTTCATTTACATCAGTTCTGTCATGCTTTTTTGTGGTTTTTACTTGTCTTGCAAAGTACTTGCCACTAGTATTTTTATGCTTTTGTTCTTCCACAATATAAATTACAAGACGAGGAGAAAATGTCTCCGAAAATAAAAAAAGCGAACCATGACTCGTCAGCGCCATCTATCTTTGGCTGTAGAACTACTTTCCCTCAGTTGTCAGAAAACCTCCCATTAGGTGCCTAAGTATGTGGTTGTAGTTGAACAAATCTTATCCAAATAAGATTTTCTGCTGGTTTTTGTAAAAGTTTCATCAGGAGGAACTTAAATATTGTATTTTTAAATTACTTAATAATAATTTATTTTACACTTGTTCAAATTCGAGGCGGATTTTTTTGTTGAATGACGCTTTTAATACTTTGTAATAGAGTCTAGATTAGCCAAAATTTAAAATCGTTCATTCAGATTCTGTATGGAGAATGAACGAAATATAAACGAGTGAATGAATCTTAATAAATTAATGGTTAAGAGAATGAAGTTTTTATAATTCACTTTTTAGCTAGTACAGGAAAGCCCAGTTATGATCTAGATTAGACTGTATATTTATGGTGCGAGAGCCCACTGCACAATAACCTACGTCATCGGGTACCCCAATAAGCTATCTTTAGATCCTTAATTGACACTTAAACATGTAAAAAAAACAGGTCTGCCAGTGCCGATCTTGCCGGGTCATGGCAATACTACCACAGACTACAATACATTTTGATATATACTCAACACCTAGCCACCCTAACTCCTTGAAGTAGCGGAGAACGGCTTTAGGTCGCTGTAGCTGTTCCAGTAGTGATGGTGATGGTGACGATGATGCTAAAGCAGGTGATGCAAAAATGGATGCGCTAGAGCATGGCAATAATGATGATGAAAACTATGGCAATAGACTGAAAAGCCATGACGAAATTTGTTTATTGCTAAATCAATGATATCTACGGTGATACTTTTAATCGTAATTTGTTGATACATTCTATTTATTTACGTTAAATTAGTTTTCATGTAATTAGGTTGAGTAATTAAGCTATGATTGCCAAAAAACGCAAGAAAATTTGAATTTCCCGCGCTGAGTGAAATGTTCTCCCATTGTTCCGCCATTTTGAAATGTTTTCAATAATGGAATCGGCAAAATATTTAGATTGCTCACCTATGAGAATCTATAGAGGATAACAGTTGACTTCCGCCGGACATACCTACTTGCAAATCATTTTTACTAAAACAATGTGGTAGCTGGAGTTTTGGCGGGAACGTGAAAAAGTTCACGTCGTTGCATTGTATTATTTCACAAAACTTATGCTTTTTCTAGTGTTAATGTTTAAAATTAGTGGCATTTTACGCATTAAGTGCTGAATTATGAGTATAAGTGTGGGCAAGTGATATAATGTAGTGAAACGTGGTTTTTCGTGTTGCTTCCAAAATTCCATAGAAGCCTCTAGTAAAGTTGCCACTACTTTACTAGGGCATGACTTAGACTGGATTATGACTACCTGACTTAGACTGGACTATGACTACCCTGACTGACTGTGACTAAGACTTGACTTTACATGAAATATTTCATAATACGACGAAAAACTACAATACTTGACACTGGCTAAATACACTATGTGTGGAGCCAAACTATAAGAAAAAAAAAATGTGGTAGCTGTTGGGAAGACGCAGGGTTAGTTTTTTTTTTTTTTCTTATATTTTGGCTCCACACAGTGTATTTAGCCAGTGTCAAGTATTGTAATTAATCATCCAGTTATGGAATATTTCACGTGTAAAGTCAAGTCTTCAAGTCTTAGTCACAGTCCAGTCTAAGTCAGGTAATCATAGTCCAGTCTAAGTCATACCCTAGTAAAGTGGTGGCGACTTTACTAGTAGCTTCTATGAAATTTTGGAAGCAACACGAAAAACCACGTTTCACTACATTATATCACTTGCCCACACCCAATTCTAAACGAAGTACTGCCTTTACCTATGAAAGTGGCGGACGTAGTGTCGTCGCCTTAATGAACACATATGAAGAACGATATGAAGATACAAAATGATACTTGACACTGGCAGAATGCACGAATAATGCGATGCCAAAAGGAAAATAAAAGTATTTTCAAACAGAAAAAAGCCAAACTTGTTTTGTGTATGGGTCTTGTCATGCCACTCTTCATAGTTCCCGGGTCCCTAGATACAGGGAACCTTAGTTAATTAGGGTCCAGGATCTATTAATGTGGCCATTAGTGGTTAATTATATTATTATAGGGACATTGTTAAAAAGAAAAAACTGTGCTAAAAATAAAACAACCGATACATTTATAAGCTATAATGTAGAGAAGTATAATTTGTATAATAAAATTAATGTACATTGAATACACTACAAATAGCTTTACATATATTTACAAGTTTTACAATAAAATTGGCAATATGTCTAATATGAAATACGCCACATTTTTAGACAATGGACATTAATAAATAGTGTTTGACAATACCTATTGTAGTTAGCTTGCTTATGTATTCTCTAAGCGCAGACATCTAATACATAACGAGGGCGTAGTGGGGAAATTAGATAACTAACACTTTTTGCGAAAACGACTTTTTGGCATGACGATAAAGCCCAAATCACGACGCATCTTTTGGTCTTACCCTAGCTCGAATATATTATTCCGTGCCAAAATTATTCCAAAAAAAGTATTTTTGTAACAGCAATGAACCTTCAATAATAGCTGTAAAACTTGAGAGGAAGAAGTGAATAACTGACCAAATAATGTATAATTTCACAGTATCACCATTTTGTCGTCACATAAAATGTATAAAGCTCGTACGTAATTCAGTTTTACCTCATAACCTAATCCATTTTTGCCTCAGTGGGGCAAAAATGGATTAGGTTTTCCAGATTTTTAAAATAATTATGTAAAGAGTAATTTTGCTCTTACAAAAAAATTGATTGCTAAATTTGGCGAAAAAAAAACACTAAATCGTTGTTTTCTCGTGATAATGGTTTTGTTAGTTATCTAATTTCCCTTCTACGTCCTCGATACACAGTATTAGATGTCTGTGACTGTGAGATTGTAGTTTGTTTTTATCCACTTTTATCTGGGGCAATACTGGGACTGGGACAATAATAAATCTATCGAAAGGAACTTTAATCAGCTTATTTGTTTGTAATAGAATATCTATAATATTATGAGACGTTAGTCTTCAAAAAAAAAAGAAGAGTCAAACTCGCGCACCTATAGGGCTCCGTACACATGTACTTTTATAGCGATTCCAACACGCACTTGACCGATTTTATCATACTACAGAGTACAATTATAATAATAATAAATTAAAAAATATTAAGACATTAAAAACCTTCTTGTATGGGGGACCCCTTAATCTTTTTCTTTGTCATTTATATACAGTATATATATTTATTATTAATGTAAATGAATGACGTGACGAGCTAGTCGTTCGCCTGATGTTAAGCGTCACGGCTGCCCATGCAGATTGCATTGTAGTATGTGTATTTTATTTTTAAGTTATTCTGCAGTCATCTATATGCTAGGAACATTTCAATCAGCCAGCTATTACGGTTCAAGGGATACAGCCATTTTGTAGGTCGGGTTAGTAATAGGATCCCGTTATTACCCTTTGGGTACGGAACTCTATACCCCAGTATAAGTACCTGGATGGGTGACCGCAAAGGTGTATACTTAATCAACTATTTACATCCAAGAGCTGCCATGCTTCAAGTAACGTTAAGACTTAACGTGGAAAGTTACACTACCGCGGGAAATTCAACTTTTCTTGCATTCTTTTGCCAATAATAGCTTAATTACTCAACGTGATTACATGAAAACTAATTTTGCGCAAATAAATAGAATGTATCAATAAATTACAATTAAAAGTATCACCTACTTATCTTTGGTTTAGCGACAAATGGCAATAGACTGAAAAACTAAGTTGAAAATTGTTTATTGCCATTTGTCGCTAAACCAATTATATCTAGGTGATACTTTTAATCGTAATTTATTGATATATTCTATTTATTTGCGCAAAATTAGTTTTCATGTAATCACGTTGAGTAATTAAGCTATTATTGGCAAAAGAATGCAAGAAAATTAGAATTTCCCGCGCGAGTGTAACGTTCCACCTTAAGCCGTTATTATGACAAGTCGTTAAGGTGGCTTAAGAACTTAACACTTGGTTATGTAAAAAAATCTAAACATATTTAATTAAAATAGTAAATTTAACTAAATATAGACATTTTATACAACATGGCAACATTATAAAAAAGATTGTCTCCAATAATTCTATAGCCGTACATAAATGCTGGCTAGATATTTATATTTATAGTAAATATATGAGTTTTTGGACATAGTAATCTAAATTTAATCATCTAAATTATGTACTATATTTAAAAAATAATCACATCCTGAATATAAGACATCGAGTTTGGTGTTTTTTGAATAATTTATAAATTTATTATTTGTCATTTTTTTTTTTTCAATTATATCACATGCATGCATAATTTGATAGACTTATTTATCTTTCGCATTTTTTATAACTATGTATCTACATATATTAGAAATATTACAATCTATAAAATATGTATAAACTTTATTCACCCACTCATTAAATTCACAGAAGAGGTTTATTGAGCGACATTCACTGATAAGCTACAAGTTTTTTTTATGAGATGAGTGGCAAACAAGCAGGCGGCCCACCTGCTGGTAAGTGGTCACCGCCGCCTATGGACATCTGCAACACCGAAGGCATTGCCGATGCGCTGCTTACCCTTAGAGAGGACTCTTTTAACACTTTTCTTGAAGCTCCCCATGCTGTAGTTATGCGGAAAACCCTCAGGAGGAAGATCATTCCACATCTTGCAGGTTCGTGGAAGAAACGAGCGCAAGAATCGCGTCGTATGAGATTTTCACGTGTCTACAATATGTGGAATATATTGGGACAAGCGCGCGGCGGTCGACGACCGGTTTTCACGAATTATTCAGATAACTCCAAAAATTACTAAGCTTATTCCAATATAGATAGTCCATGTCTTTTTATTTTGACTAGTCTAGAATTTGATGGCTGTCTCACCTTATTTTAAGTGGCTCTACAGTTCCACGGCTATGTTATTCAATAAGATCCATTGTTCTTCCATAAATTCCATTTGCTCTTCCATAAGGTCTATTAGTTATTCTAAAGATCTATATGTTATTCCATAAGATCCATTAGTTCTTCCACAAGTTCCACATGTTATTCCAAAGGCTCATAGTCCATATCCCCGCAGTATTCAGCCAAGAAGTCGAGGAACAAAGTGAACTTCCCCGTAGAAGACCGAGACCACCGAGACGAGACCGACTTCATGCAAGCTGATAGACTCTCCAAGATGCTCTGCAAATAGAAACTTGGGGTCACTTTGGATATCTTGTTTGTGTTTCCAAATAGTATAATCTTACTAGGTGGTAGGACTTTTCTGCAAAGTTCGTCTAGGTAGGTACCACCGCTTTGCCAGTTATTCTGCCGCCAAGCAGTAGTGTGCAACCACTACTGTGTTCCGGTCTGAAAGGCATTTTAACTAGTCACATTACTGGGCAAATGAGACTTTATGACCTGATCTCACAGTCAATCTGATTACTACATTGTGTGATGTCTCAGAATAACGCGCAAAGCAGTGTCACGCGAAACTTTACATTATAGAGTTCCAAGTGACACTGTAACTATTATGGGCGGCCATATCGCTTAACATCAGGCGAGCGACTAGCCCATCCCGACAAATCATTGTCACTAAAAAAATAACGAAATCTGGAAGTTTTCAAGAGAGTAAACAGGTTTCTTATAGGCAAGCGTGGTACATCGTCGACCGTATTTTCGCTTAATAATCTCAACATCTGGAGATATGTTGTCAAACGCAAGCCTATCTAGTACTAAAGAAAAGAAAAACGTCACAGGCATCAGCTATTTCTATTTACGGTGGAACGTTACACTAGCGCGGCAAATTCAAATTTTCTTGCGTTCTTTTGCCAATAATAGCTTAATTACTAAACGTGATTACATTAATACTGATAATAGAATGTATCAACAAATTACGATGAAAAGTATCTCCTAGATATATATAAATAGATAAATAGAATGTATCAATAAATTACAATGAATAGTATCACCTACATATCATTGGTTTAGCGACAAATGGCAATAAACAAATTTTGACTTAGTTTTTCAGTTTATTGCCATTTGTCGCTAAACCAATGATATGTAGGTGATACTATTAATTGTAATTTATTGATACATTCTATTTATTTGCGCAAAATTAGTTTTCATGTAATCACGTTGAGTAATTAAGCTATTATTGGCAAAAGAACGCAAGAAAATTTGAATTTGCCGCGCTAGTGAAACGTTCCACCTTAAACTCACCTGAGGCCAATCCTGCCTGTATACGGACAAGCATTGCTCCGTCAATGAATCTTCACTCAAGTAATCATGCTTCAAAAGAAAGACAAGGACAGTTGCCAACGCCTCCCACACTTCACTCTTATCACAAGACGTATTACTAAACAACACTGTATTTCTCGGACACAAAATCCTATCGAAACACTCCAAAAACTCTGAATCTACACTTTCTTTTCTTGTATCTTTCACTTCACTTTCACTTTGCGATTTTAAAGCAACCACTTGCAACTTTGGTGCAATTGGTTGCCACTTCAGTATAATTGGTTGCGGGGATGAAGGATACAGTTTGGGGCTGACCGGTTGAGATTTCGATGTGTACTGCCATTTTGTGTTGATGTGTTGAAGCATTGGACTGGCCGGTTGCGATCTCGTGTTCAACGGCTGACACTTTATGATAATTGGTTGCAGTTTTGATTTAACTGGTTGCCACTTTGGGGTAATTGGTTGCGACGTTGACGCAATTGGTTCCGCCGCGTCAACTCCGTTGCTAGGTTTAGTGTTGTCTTCTTCATCGCTTATAGGTGTTGCCATTCTTTCGTCGTCATCGAAATTTCTCAGTTGTGGGGAAATATCCCTTCTTTCGGGTAATAATAATTCCTCCGGGGAGTTGTGTTTCCTGTCCGGGCAACACGTGTTCCAGATGTTGTGGAAATTGTTTAGGAATGCTTCTGTGATTTCTTTTGGTTTTCTGGATACTGGAATAGAAAGTTTGCTATGTTTAGTTAGATATTTTGATATGTGTACAGTTTCAAGTATTACATAGCTATTGATTTCATAATATATATACTGGCAGTTTTCTAGCGGTAGTAATTTCTTTCACATTGTATTATTTTTCAAAACTTGTGCATTAACACTAGTTAAAATTTAAAATTTGTGGCGTTATACGCATTAAGTGCTGAATTACGAGCATGAGTGTGGGCAAGTGATATAATGTGGTGAAACGTGTTTTTTCGTGTTGCTTCCAAAACTCCATAAAAGCGTCTGGTAAATAAGGTAAAGTTGCCGCTACTTTACTAGGGCCTGACTTGGATCGCCCGGACTGTGACTGGGACTTGACTTTACGTGAAATATTCTATAACACGATGAATAATAATTACAATACTTTACACTGGCTAAATAAGTAAATACACTATGTGTGGAGCCAACATATAAGAAAAAAAGTAGATTTTGTCGGTCTCAGGCAAGAAACCATCTCTGTACAGAATATCATCATCATCATCATCATTATTAACAGCTTGAAGACGTCCACTGCTGAACCTATGCCTTCCCCAGAGAGCGGCTGCTCGCCTCCTGCATCCATCGGCTCCCTGCGACTTTTACCAGATCGTCGGTCCACCGAGTGGGGGCCTACGCTCCACCTTCCGGTTCGCGGTCGCCACTCGAGTACCTTTCTTCCCCATCGGTTGTCAGTTCTACGAGTGATGTGGCCTGCCCGTTGCCTGAACAACTTACTAACTCTAAGAGCTATATCGGTCACTTTAGTTCTCCTGCGGATCTCCTCGTTCCGGAGCTTATCTCGCAGGGAAACACCGAGCATAGCGTACAGAATATCTTCCAAATCAATTCAGTAATTTAAACATCTCCATCTGCTTGGCTCCCCAGGGGGGAGATCCGAGTTAGGGGAGCCAGGTGGACGGATACAAATAAAAATTAAAAACAAGGCGTCTATCCCCCCACAGATCCCGTGGGGAATTTACTGACACCCAAAAACCTCGTTTTATAACTTGCATTTTTTTATACTAAACTAGCGGTCCGCCCCGGCTTCGCACGGGTATAATAGTTTTCGCAGCGCACGCGATGTATTTTATAGAATACTTTAGGTCATTTCTTTACACCTTGGGTTACATTATTGGAGTTTATTAAGCATCCCCAATTTTTTTGAAAATATTATATATCCTATGGCACCCGGGGATAGTGTAGCTTCCCAACAGTGAAAGAATTTTTCAAATCGGTTCAGTAGTTTCGGAGCCTATTCAAACAAACGAACAATCAAATCAATCCTCTTTATAATATTGTTATAGATAAATGAGTATGAATAAAATGAGTTACCATAGACAAGACACAGGTCGACGGTAAGTTGCATGATGGCCTTCCTCGCGGGCGCCCGACAGAACACATTATGTGGCGCCACACACGACTCACAGTGAGACAGGAGCGGGGGCAAAGGCGCCGGGACTTCGCCCTCTAGCACCAGACAGAGGTGCTCCTGGAAATGTTTACATAGATAGATATACTCTTTATTGGAACACCGTATGCTTAAGGGCTTGTGGTAGGCCAGCGCAAATTCAAGCCAAAGCCACAGACTAGATATATAGTACTAAGCCATAGTGGGGCCAGAGCATGAGCCAGGGGCCGAGCGGCAGGGGTCTAAAATAAAATGGTTCCAACGCGCAATCATTTAGGCAATTTATTATTACACAGAATATAAAGGGTATTTTTAAAATCCACTATACATAAGCCCTCCATTATATTTAGTTCAACTACTACACAAAGTTTCATGACCTTATTTAAAGTATTCATGAATAATCGTGGTTTATTTAGTTGTACGGTTTGGAGGTAACTTTGTAATGTTTTTCTATCGAGAAAAGTTTATTAAAATTCGTGTTTTCACTATACATTTGCAGTAGCATTAGTCCCAAACTTTACCATATATTAATTTCGAAGTCATTGTGGCAATATTGTTGACGGACACGGGACCATGCTAAGCTATTTTAAGCATTTTGGCGTTGTATTGGTTCTTAACAAAGATCTTAAAACTAGGTTTTTTTTATTTATTTTTTCTATTGTCATTGCAAAAGGCCCTTTTTATTCGCCATGTAATACTAGACAAAGGTGCTATTTAGTCACAATTTTCATTGCAAAAATATTTTTGCACCGTATAGTCCCAGTGTGAGAATAACACCACCCCATCTCTCCCCGTGGGTGCCGTAAGAGCAGGCTAAGGGAATATCCAGGGAATGGGCAGCAGCATTCTCTGAGGTACATTATAATCTTCTGCGATCATCAAGCCGCTCGCCAAGCGTGGTGATTATGGCAAACCCATTCATACCATGTTATCATAATAAGCGCCCTACGTGACGTTTTATGGGGGAGGCCCATGTTCAGCAGTGGACGTCTTTCGGCCCTTGATGAGGCTATTTTTAGTACTTTTACACGGCAAAATCAGAATACTAAAAATAATTAATGTTCCAAGCAAACAGAATTATGTACACTAAATTAATCTTGTACAAAGTGTACGAAATCAAGCATAATTTTACAATCGCAATAGAAATGTCAAACATCGTTTTTATAAACCCATCCATCAATTTACAGGCCGAAACATCATTTTATAAATTCCATCATTATTTAAGAAACACAATCATCAATTTACAAACACAACCATCATTGTACAAACCGAAACATCATTTTAAAAACTTCATTATTATTTTAGAAAACAATCATCAATTTACAAGCACAACCATCATTGTACAAACCCAAAACATTATTTTACAAACTTCATCATTATTTTAGTAACACAATCGTCAATTTACAAACACAACCATCATTGTACATACCCAAACATCATATTAATATATTTATTTACAAATCAAACCATATTTTTTTACAAACCCGACCATCATTTTTACAAACCCAACCATCATTATTTACAAATTTAACCCAACCAACTATGTAAGTTTCTTACCTTCAATTCTATAATCGTAGTGGCAATACTGCTATGTTTATCAAAGAACACATCACTCGGTGCGGCCAGTACATCGGTATTCGACGTCTCGCTCGCTGCAGGTATCTGCATCTCGTTCATTGATATTAGCGAGCGCATCTCCGCTTCTATGTCTTTGCATAGGATTGCTGGAAAACAAAATATAATTCAACGTCCATCTTTTTCAAATCTTTATAACCTGACAATTTTTTTTAGGGTTCCGTACCCAAAGGGTAAAACGGATCCTATTACTAAGGCTCCACTGTCTGTCCGTCGCCAGGCTGCATTTCATGAACCGTGATAGTTAGACAGTGGAAATTTTCACAGATGATGTATTTCTGTTGCCGCTATAACAACAAATAACACTAAACTGTTATGGGCGGCCGTGTCACTAAACATCAGGTGAACGACTTGCTCGTCACGTCATTCAATCACATAAAAAAAAAAAAAAAACAGAATAAAAATAAATAATAAATTAGCCCGCGTGGCGCCCTGCGGTACTAACCTGCAGTAGCGGTGTGGTCCCGCAGCCACCCCGCGGTACTAACCTGCAGTAGCGGTGTGGTCCCGCAGCCACCCCGCGGTACTAACCTGCAGTAGCGGTGTGGTCCCGCAGCCACCCCGCGGTACTAACCTGCAGTAGCGGTGTGGTCCCGCAGCCACCCCGCGGTACTAACCTGCAGTAGCGGTGTGGTCCCGCAGCCACCCCGCGGTACTAACCTGCAGTAGCGGTGTGGTCCCGCAGCCACCCCGCGGTACTAACCTGCAGTAGCGGTGTGGTCCCGCAGCCACCCCGCGGTACTAACCTGCAGTAGCGGTGTGGTCCCGCAGCCACCCCGCGGTACTAACCTGCAGTAGCGGTGTGGTCCCGCAGCCACCCCGCGGTACTAACCTGCAGTAGCGGTGTGGTCCCGCAGCCACCCCGCGGTACTAACCTGCAGTAGCGGTGTGGTCCCGCAGCCACCCCGCGGTACTAACCTGCAGTAGCGGTGTGGTCCCGCAGCCACCCCGCGGTACTAACCTGCAGTAGCGGTGTGGTCCCGCAGCCACCCCGCGGTACTAACCTGCAGTAGCGGTGTGGTCCCGCAGCCACCCCGCGGTACTAACCTGCAGTAGCGGTGTGGTCCCGCAGCCAGCCCCGCAGCGCGGCGGCGGCGGCGCGGGCGGCGGCGGCGTGCAGCTCGCGCGCGGCGGCCGGCACGAGCGCCCCGAGCGCGGCCCGCGCGCGGCCCGCCAGCGCCGCCCGGTGCGCCTGCAGGGCGTCGGTGCGGAGCTTGGCTAGCTCCGCCGTGTATATCGCGGTTGTTTTTTGTAGGAGGACCGCCTGGAGACGATAAAAAAGTAGCTGAAATCCAAATGACTGCCTAAAGTAAATTTAATAACAACTAGTAAACGGCTAGCACCTACGTAATTTCAGTCGAATAACTCGACCGGTGTTCAGGCAATAAACTTGGGCGTTTGTGACTATGACAGTGACACTGACATACGCGTTGCTCCGACAACTGAGCACCTCGCGGAAAAGTTCACGTCGTTGCATTGTATTATTTTTCAAAACTTGTGCTTTTTCCAGTGTTAATGTTTAAAATTGCTGGCGTTTTACGCATTAAGTGATGAATTACGAGCATGAGTGTGGGCAATTGATATATAGTATGTAGTAAAACGTGGTTTTTCGTGTTGCTTCCAAAATTCCATAGAAGCTTCTAGTAAAGTTGCCACCACTTTACTAGAGCATGACTTAGAATGGACTATGACTAACAAGACTGTGACTAAGACTTGACTTTACGTGAAATATTCTATAACCACGATGAAAAATTACAATACTTGACACTGACTAAATACACTATGTGTAGAGCCAAAATACAAGAAAGAAAAAACTGAGGACTCTGCGTCCCCCGCACCGACCGGGTCTGGTCCGCAGTCAGCGCAGGGCCGCCGCCGTGGCCGCGCATACCTACTACATAAAGATGGCCATCTTTATTGCCTGAACACCGGTCGAGTTTAGGGAACTATAGTTAGCCTGGATATTCCCTTAGCCTAGTTATAAACAAAAGAGAAAGCCTTAAATAGTTTCGGCTTGTAGTTAGAGCTACAAAGTTTACAGTGTCCTAACAGATAACGGTGATAGATAAAAACCAGGTGAAAAGAAAAATATAAATATACCTAAATCTAAACCTTGAGCACAATAGTCATATTAGTCAAAGCCATATAAAATATATTACAACGCGATTGCACAAAATTATTAACTATTGATAAAGAATTGATTATTGATAAATAATTTGAAAAAATTCCGCCTCACTGTGAACAAATCCACGTTTTCAGAACAGTTAAAGTTAAAAAGATTGACAGTCCGTATGAAGAAAGCGTTTTGCCGGTAATTAGTAGAACAAAAAGGAGTGTACAGCGTCAGATAATTTCTACGACAAATTGTTCTAGTTGGAGTTACAAGTTTGATTTTTGTAGCGAAGATGGAGAATCAAACAAATTCAAGACAATACTATGTAGAAGAGTAAGATCCGCCGCTTCCCTTCTCTTGAATAGAGGTAGTAAGTGGTGACGTTTACAACTGTCCTCATAATCGAGGTTACGAATTTTGTGCTTGAAAGTAACATGTTTTAAGAACTTTTTCTGTGGTTTTTCCAAGATGTTAATATACTTATCATATCGTGGATTCCAAACCTGCGAAGCGTATTCAAGGTTACTACGGACTTAAGAACAGAATAGAATTTTTAACGTTTTAACTGATTGGAAATCTTTAGTGACTCGAAATATGAAGCCTAAGGTTTTCATAGCTTTAGTTGAAATATTCTCAATGTGCTTATCGAATAGTAGTTTGGAATCGAGAGTTACACCCAAATCAACCACAGCATCTGTCCTTACAAGAGATTGACCATCGATTTTGTAATCGAATCGTTTAACGCCATATAACACCTTAGAAACACAGAACACCTCTAATTTTTATTTTATTTTATAATTCCGCATCTTATAACTTAGTACGTTATATTTGGCATGTCCAAATTCAATACATTAAAATTGACATTAAATACATTATGTAGGTAGCAAGGCATTAACTTTATTAGACTTCCAACTGTCATGATTACATGGTAAATATCCAACTATCAAAAATGTTTGAGAGATAAACTTACAGAAAATAATTATGATGTCATTATATGTCATACCTAACAGACGCAGTTTCCTAAATGAAAATTCCTGCTTTCCAGCTTTTCGTCATAAATTCGTTAACGTTATAGAATGGGTTTACTTGAAAGAAAGACTTAATTTTAAATTGTGTTGCCTGTGTAATCGGCGGACTTTTAAGCTACCACATTGTCGTACCAACATTCTCCTCTGTATCGTAAGTTATCGTGTTATAATGGAATTCGCTCTTCCTTAGACATTTTCGATGATTCTTTGGCCTCAGTTAAGGCCAAACTTATAAAAGTTGTATATTGACAGGTTGTAGCATGTAGAATGTAGATTTCTAACTTTTTCATAGTTTTATTTTACTGTTTAGGTTTTATTTAAGGTTAATTATAATTAAATTAATTATAATTAATTAATTATACCAATATTTAATTGCGAGATGTCATAAATTCTTTAATGTCATAAAAAATTTTTTCGCCCAGCCACTGTGTTAGTTTCCGTTTAAATATTGGTGAAGGTAAGTCCTTGAAAACATTTGGTAATTTATTATATACATTAATTAAATAATAAATAAATATGTGTGGACATTTCACACAACGCCATCTAGCCCCAAACTAAGCATAGCTTGTACTATGGGAACCAGATAACTGATACAATACTTGCATTAACAAACACATTTCTTTTATATAATTCAAGTTTGCATTGTGGAAAGTGAAGTTTAAATTTGTCCCTAGGGGCAGCCTTCCTTGAAACCACGTCAGCATGCTTTTTAAAATATTGTGGATGCCCATGCACAAATACACACAATTCTTTTATATACATGCAAGGCAACGGCAAAATTTTTAATTTTTTGAAGATTGGTTTACTACTTTCCAAAAACCAAGCCCCACAGATTGCACGTACACATTTTTTTTGTATTTTAAAAGCTTTCCCTAAAAGTACTTAGTCTTAATCTTAATATAGGTACTTAGGTTGTTTCAACTGTATTAATTTTTATCTAAAATTATTTTTTTTACCACACGCAGTTAGTACTGACTTGTGGTTCACTGTATGTTTATAGGCTTTATAGGGAACTTTTATTTATATTTTTAGGCAATTTAGCACGGTCAGTGTTGCCACCCCGTCGTCGCCGCTCAAGACACGTCTTGAGCGATCCGGATGATCCTATAGCAGCCGTTGTGTCGGCTGCGCTAGGATCACCGGATCAGTCTAGCCCTCCTGGCTCAGGTACCGCTTTCGGCACCGGTATAGGATACCAGCGTAACACAATCAGACACCTCGCCCGCCGGCGAGGTCGACGTACCCCCCGTAGGTTAGCTAGAACGGTCGCGACTTTCCATAGGGTCCACGCTTCCAGTGGACGTAGCCTTCTCGATCCTCGCCGCCCGGCAACGGCCCAAGCCGAGGCTCGCACCCCAGGGGTGCCCTTGTGCCAGTTGCCTCCCACTTTTGACGGTTGGGCGCCTTAAGCACCTGCCCTCCCGCCCGGTGACGCTGTAAAGGTCGGTAGAGACCAACAGCATTAGCCCGTTCAAAAAAAAAAAAAAAACGGTCAGTGTTGCATGCTGTGTTCACTAATTTTAGGACGGACACTGAATGTTACTGTGTTTTTTTTGTTAAATATTACTATTGTGTTACGTCCAAACTGTGAACCAAAGATATAAAAAAAAAAATTAAATTCCAAAAAAGGTACTCACTTCTCAAGTCACTTCCAAGGGTAGCTAGGGTAGCAAGGGTGCTATACATGTCAATTTTCAAACTCATGCCCTGCTTATATGTCTTAACCATTCTGGTCGCGGGCACATGAAGCCTTCTCCTGAAGCACGTCTAAAACTTGGCCTTCTGAACTATAAGATTGAGGGTTCGATTCCCATCCGGAACAAACATTTGTGTGATGTTTGTTCTGTGTCTGGGTGTTATATTGTATTCTATGTATGTATTTACAAACAAAAAGTATCTAAGTATTGTATCAGTTATCCGGTTCCCATAGTACAAGCTATGCTTAGTTTGGGGCTAGATAGTGGTGTTTTTTTTCATGTAATTGAATGACGTGACGAGCTAGCCGTTCGCGTGATGTTAAGCGTCACGACTGCCCATAACAGATTGCAGTATCACTCGAAGCTCTAAACTAATAAATTAATATAGTTTCACGTGACACTGCACTGCGCACGTCATCCTGAGACTTCACACAGTATAGTAATAAGATTACTAGACTGTGTCTAAATCAAATATCAAAAAAAATCAAATCAAATCAAAATCAAATATCAAAAAAATGTCTGTATCAAATCATAGTCTCATTTGCCCAGTAATGTCACTAGGTACAATGCCCTTTAAACCGGAACACAGTAGTGCTTGCACACTACTGCTTGGTGGCAGAATAACTGGCAAAGCGGTGGTACCTACCTAGACGAACTTTGCAGAAAAGTCCTGCCATCTAGTAAATGTCCATACATTAAAACTCAGTGTTTTTTTGAGTAATAAATGATCTTTAACTTAATACCCTACACCCCCACCCCCTTGGATCTACATATAATAAAACTGTAACAGGGCTAAATCTATACATTAAATATTTATTGAAAATTTTGATTGTACATTTTACACTTCTTAATAGATATCTATAGAAACAGAAACAATTTATTAATAGATATCTATAGAAACAGAAACAATTTATTAATAGATATCTATAGAAACAGAAACAATTTATTAATAGATATCTATAGAAACAGAAACAATTTATTAATAGATATCTATAGAAACAGAAACAATTTATTTGTCTGTCTGTCCCTTTGAACACGCATCACGCTGGAACTACTGAATGGATTTCGCTGAATTTGGTTTGGTTATAGCTAATTTTTCAAAATAACATTTGGGATGCTTTTTTGTTTCTAAAACGGCCAAGTGCGGGCTGCACAAAAAAACAAGGGTGTAATTGTTACGCAAAAATTTTCTTGTTTGAATAATATTTTTTTTGCCTAATATTTATACACATCCCGTCGAAGGGAAGAGAGAAGGTGGAAGGGAAAAAGACAGGGGAAAAGGCTTATCCCCTGTCTCTTTCCCTTCCCCTTCTAAAGGATGAATAGATTGGACGGCAATAACCCATTCATCCTTTTCCCCTATCATTTTCCCTTTCGCTTCCCTCTTCCCAATAACAGGGTTACAACGTAAAACTAATCAACCCCCGCGAAGCCGGGGCGGGTCAACTAGTTTATAACACAGTAACGGCTCGCCCCGGCTTCGCGCGTGTAGTGGTGTAGCCTATGTTACTCAGGGTGAATGTAGCTTTCCAATAGTGAAAGAATTTTTGAAATCGGCACAGTAGATTTTGAGTTTATTCATTACAAACATACACACAAAAATACAAATCTTTCCTCTTTATAATATTGGTATAGATGGTGTAGATAACTCACCATCCCCTCTCCCCTGGAAGCTGCCAGCATGTCGCGAGCATGTTGGCGAGCTTGTTGGCGAGCGGCGACCAGCTCGCGAGCCGACAGCTCCTTCACAGCTCGCGAGGCTACCCTCTCCACTACCATCTCGAACACTCGTCTGGTCGACGCCGGCTGGCTCTTTAGGAGCTCCTCTTCTAAACGTGACTGGAATTCAATGAACAAGCAAATTTGAGTTATAACTTAAAGTAGGTTAAAACAGAACGTAATCATTGAAAAAAATCTTCGATCAGGTATACCCTAGATATCGTGTCGACGCAAAAAAGCCGTCTCGGGAAATAACAGCTCACTTGCGGCGTGAGCTCTTATTTCGAATCAGTTCGGTTAGAACCCAGCCAACGTAAACACGTTATTCACACCACATTATGTACGTATTTAAAAGTTGTAACAATAGTGCCCGAAAAAGCCATATATCGGCCAGAGTGTCTTACTTTCGGTGAATACATGTGGAATAAGTTATATTTTAAGCTTTAAATGAACGAATTATATGAAATTTTAACAAAATTACCGATTTCAAACCGCCGCTAACAATGTTTGTACAAGGCCCAACACGCACCAATGCGTATGTTTGGCCAACATTTGTTAAACGTAAGGCAATAACGGGAAAATGTACTTTATTTGTAAGCTACTTAAGGTTGATTTCACAATAAATGTTCTTACGTCATTTCATTTTGAAGTGACAGGTGGAATTTATTGATTTGCTCGTGTTTGAAGGCGCATTAAAGATTTGTTACTTTATTACCAGGTGCTGTGGTTGTGATTAGGCTGAACTTTAGACTTTTGTCTCAGTCGTTCGTAAACGAATGTAGCTGTCTGTAAGTCTGTATACTTTATATATTATAGATATATGTTTACGCGGACAGAAAATAGCTTTGATTTTGTATGTGACGCGGGATCTAGTTGTATACCTGATCGAAGGAAAAAAAAAGTAAAATCGTTAAATAAATGACGGAGTGAAGCCCTATTCAAACCGGCGCGGTATTCGTATCGCGGTGGGTAGAGGTATCCCACGCGGGATTATTTTGTACGAAGTTTCGCTCAAGTTTCGCGCTAGCCGCGGAACTTTAGTACAAAATACCGCACTGGATGCCGCTACCCACCGCGGTATGAATACCGCGCCGGGTTGAATAGGGCTTTATACGCTTTTAAAGAGGATGCGCCTTCACAACCATCTCGAATACGCGTCTAGTCGATAAATTAAGGGGTTATTTGACTATTGTTAAAAATGAACAAGTAAATATTTTAAATATTATATATTTAAAATAAATATTTGTGTATGGTAATACGTTTTTAAAGTTTCTGGAAGGGACATCGCTTGTCTCTTTCTCGCAAAACAGAGACCGTGTGGAGCTTCCCCACAGTTACTATGACAACACACGTTGTGACGTCACTTGCCAAAGAGATTGTATGTAAAACTACCACAGCTTAGTAATGACGTACCATGAAGGACCAAGAACTGACGTCACTGCATTTTTTGAGCTGTCTCTTTCTATTCCAGTATTTTAAAATGCTTGTAACTTTGACATTTTTTTTATATTTAATTTTTGTTCTCACGGTTGTTTATTTTTGAGGAATATCATTTATTTAAACTATATAAAAATGGCAGTCAAATAGCCTTAGGATATTTGACTGCGAATTTAAACTTTATTTTAGAATAAAATGAGCTCACATGGTTACAAAAATATTGACTTACCTGTAATTCTTTTTCTTTGTTCTTGATCCTATCTTCGGGATTCACAGTCAAGCTTACAGGCGTAATATGTCGAAATGAACCTATGCCTTTTTGTTCCTGACTCAATCGACACGTCGATAATAACGTATTAATTTCCTTCAAACACGGGCACAACTCTAAAATCGTCGACTCATCGACTAAATCACACGTGTCCACCCCATCACTATTCGTCACTTCAATCAAACAAAATCGATTTTCATCGCTCGGAAAATGCTCCAAATCGAACAACCAACCGAGAATCGATTTTAAGTAGATAATCGTGTTCTTTTTTATATCGATTTGAGTTAGTCTTAGCTTGTTGTAGTAAATATCGAAGATTGTTTTTATTAATTGGGTGTAGTATTTGAGGCGTAGTGTTGTGTAGTCTAGCATCGATAGATAGTGTACCAGCCAGGGTATCGTTATCGATAATCGAGAATTATCGTATGCGTTTTTTAATAGACTTATCAAGTCTATTGTAGGTTGGCTCTGAAATTAACAAAAAAAAACCAAGTCATTAATAATGCATCAAGCTACAGAACTTGACTCCCTGTTACAATTTATAACATGATTAAAGCTAATGGTACTTTTGCTCATTATAACGTAAATTCAAATTCAAATTATGTTTATTGTAACATGAACGGCATGCCTACCGATTATACATATTACACAATAATAGATCAACATACAATTATTACAATTAATTATAAGAATTAAAACAATGTCAAGAATTAGAACGGAAATAACATAAATACTAATAATATATGGCTATGTCAAATTACTATCACAAAGTTAAAAAGAAATGTCAAAGGTAGGTAATGTACATCTAAACATTTTCACAATAAGTCAACAAGGCGGACAGTATTTTTTGCCACTTGCCAAATGCAAAGTCAATATCAGGGTTGGTTACCAGGAGTACAGGAAACAGAAAACCAAAACAGAATAACCGTTATTTTAGGTAGAAAAAGAAATCGCACTGCATCATCACCCTTTTTGCGTCCACTGCACATGGGCCTCCCCCATTGGTGATCGCAGATGATTATTATGTACCTCAGAGAATGCTGCAGCCCATTCCCTGGATATTCCCTTAGCCGGCTCTACCGGCACTTCCGGTAAAAGACGGGGTGGTCCTATTCTTACGCCCGGACCACACGACAAAAGGAATAAATTTAGTAACAACACCTTACCTTTGGCGCTATACACGGTGGAATTTAATTGGTTCTTTTCCTTCAATGTACGTACTCAGTCCATGCTATAGAACGCTCCTATATAACTAAAACTATGGATTTAAAACTTTAATCTAGGTATTATCAAATTACTGCGAATTCAAATTGCCCTGCGACATTGAACAAACGCACGGAATAGATAATAGTACAACATATTAAAACGCCCGACCGAATACTGGCTCAAACAACGTCCGCCGCGCCGGCGCCGCCCGCGGTGACCAATATCACAAAAAGAATACCCCACCCTTTTCTTTTGTGCAGCGGATATGCGTGCGGGCCGCTTCCGAAAACAAGTACCAGCCTACCAGAAAATAGGTCAGTCGGTCAAAAACATCCAGGGGCACAACTTGTGTCCCGTTTGCGCACGCGCATCGCGATTTTGGACAATGGATCGACAGTACAATTATTCAAATGTTGAATGGTTGGACATCATCATCATCATTAACAGCCTGAAGACGTCCACTGCTGAACATAGGCCTCCCCCAGAGCACGCCACCTTGAGCGGCTGCTCGCCTCCTGCATCCATCGGCTCCCCGCGGCTTTCACCAGGTCGTCGGTCCACCGAGTGGGGGGCCTACGCTGCGTCTTCCGGTTCGTGGTCGCCACTCGAGAACCTTTCTTCCCCATCGGTTGTCAGTTCTACGAGCGATGTGGCCTGCCCATTGCCACTTCAACTTACTAACTCTAAGAGCTATATCGGTCACTTTAGTTCTCCTGCGGATCTCCTCGTTCCGGAGCTTATCTCGCAGGGAAACACCGAGCATAGCTCGCTCCATAGCTCGCTGCGCGACTTTGAGCTTACTAATGAGGCCAACAGTAAGAGACCATGTCTCAGTTCCATAAGTCATCACTGGCAACACACACTGATTGAAAACTTTCGTTTTCAGGCTCTGCGGTATTTTGGACGAAAAGATAGGACGAAGCTTCTTTCGAAGGTTGGACATGGTGAGTTTTTATTTGCTGTCAAGCTACAACTTAGCAGAGGCTAGGCGGATGTACACACAGCCACAGCACTTGGTCACTTTACGAGCACATGGCATCAGGGATCTACAAGTTCCTGCCGTACCCCTTTGTTCGTAGCTGATTTTCTTAGTAGGTAAGTAATTCTGACGGTCCTAAGTCCGATAAAGTATGAAGGGAAAATTGGGAGTCTTTATTAGCAAATATAAGAGATAAGCCGCACTCGCGTTGTTTTTTTGTCTGTGTGAGAGCGGGACGGGTAGCGCAGGTGTTTTTGTTTTATTACCTACCTACGAAACATTTAGAAAGCGCTCAGCCGGCCGGTGCCCGTGCTGTGTGTAGCGTTAAATAGACATTTCGGCTGTTATCCAGTTATGTAAAGAGGCATTTTTTTTTAATTGCACCTTGTACGATTATTCTATAGCATGGGCTGAGTACATACATTTAAGGAATAGAACCAATTAAATTCCACCGTGTATAATTGAACTCGCTGCTACATATTATAACGTGATTAATGCTATTGCTACTTTTCCTCATAACCAAGATAACAGAATAACCGTTATTTTCGGTCGCAAGTACGTTACACAAGTAGCTTCATAGCAACTAAAGTTTAAAACAATGTTTTGATGTTAATACTAGTCCATGTTCATCTCTAATGATGTAGTTAGACACGTTGTTAAACTTTCATAAAACTTCTTAGTAAAATAGTACCATAACCCTACATAGTTGAATAGAAAGTCGTTGGAAACTACAAAGCTATGCAACGTTCGCTGCGGTCAGTACTTTGATGGGTGACCGCTACAGCAAAAAAGTGGTATTTACTACTGAGCGCTACCGTGCTTCGGAGGGCACGTTAAGCCGTCGGTCCCGGCTGTTGTCGTAAGACAATAGCCGTTAAGCCAAGTCAAAAGCCTTTGGGCGGCTTAATAATTCTGACACCAGGGCTGACCACTTGCCTACACGAGAAGAAGAAGAAGGTTGAAAAAGGAATAAATAACATAAATTAACTTACATAATTCCTCAATCCGATGTTATTTTCTAACACCTTTTCCTTAGGCGTTATATAATTTAGCTCCCTGCTATAATTAATAACGTGATTAACGTTATTGCTAGTTTTGCTCATAATTTCGGCTGGTACTTGGGAATACGGCAAAGATGTTAGGTATCCTAGGAACTTTGCTAGTAACGCTAGTTTTTTAGCCATTTGGAGATATTCACGGGTTATGTCCATGTTATTCGCTAGAATACAATAATATAACTTATTAGCTTGTAGCTCTATGAGCTCGCGAGTCTTTAGATAGCTTAAAACTGATAAACTATTTTACTTTATTTCAACACGCATAGCTCCGCCATTATTAAAACTTTTTAAAATTAAAATTGACTCGACAAAAATATATGTGAATGAATAGAATGCGAATGTACTAATAAAATATAACCGGCCAAGTGCAAGTCGGACTCGCGCACGAAGGGTTTCGTATCATCACATCACACTTCACACTTATAATATTATAAAGCTGAAAGTTTGTATGTGTGTTTGTGTGTATGTTTGTTAATCCTTCACGCTCAACGGCTGGACGGATTTGGATGAAACTTGGAATATAGATAGCTTATGTACTGGATTAACACATTGGCTACTTTTTATCCGCAGGTGAAACCGCAGGGCGCAGCTAGTTATCTATAAAAACGAGCAAAAAAATCTCGTTTGTTTTATGGGAGCCCCCTTAAATATTTATTTTATTCTGTATTTTGGTATTTGTTGTTATAGCGGCAACAGAAATACATCATCTGTGAAAATTTCAACTATCTAACTATCACGGTTCATGAGATACAGCCTGGTGACAGACGGACAGACAGACAGACAGCTGAGCCTTATTAATAGGGTTCGTTTTACCCTTTGGGTACGGAACCCTAAAAAATGAATGAAAGAATTGAATGTGAATGAACGTATTAAATATAAAAGAGCAAACTAAATGTGAATGAACCTTTGATAAGGGAACAGTACAGGATATGAAATAATTATGTCACGTGACTTGCGGCACTTTTGGGAGCACAATATGGCGCCGATGCCGCTTACTATACATAAAAACCTCAACTTGGTTACACTAAAACAAAGAGAAATCTTATATACTCTTTGGTGCTCGCCATACACCATATATGCAGAACATGGCGGTTGTTCCGCAAGGCGCTTTTGTATTTTTTTGACCTTTGTGGCGCATCCTTACTATTCCCTTATCTAAGAAATGAACGAACGAACGTGAACGATTTACTCACAGTTCCCCCTGTCTTCCATGGCTATGTGAGTACCATCGAGCGCTATCAATTCAGTAGCGAGCGCGTCCCGTAAATGTACCCTGAACGATTCGTTCTCAGCGTAGCTTATAAACTCTCTGTAATATCGGACACACAATGGTAAAATAGCCCACTCGCATTTTCCAACAGAAATCCATCCAACCACGCGCGCCAGGGGGTGCCAGGGGAAGCATTTGCACCGCTTTGGAATCTCGAGGTCAATATTACCTAGTACTGGTGGAACGTTACACTAGCGCGGCAAATTCAAATTTTCTTGCGTTCATTTGCCAATAATAGCTTAATTACTCAACGTGATTACATGAAAACTAATTTTGCGCAAATAAATAGAATGTATCAGTAAATTACAATTAAAAGCATCACCTACATATCATTGGTTTAGCGACAAATGGCAATAGACTGAAAAACTAAGTCGAAATTTGCCATTTGTCGCTAAACCAATGATATCTAGGAGATACTTTTAATCGTAATTTGTTCATACATTCTATTTATTTGCGCAAAATTAGTTTTCATGTAATCACGTTGAGTAATTAAGCTATTATTAGCAAAAGAACGCAAGAAAATTTGAATTTACCGCGGTAGTGTAACGTTCCACCTTAAACGGTTTTTGTCATATTTCTGATCTGCGCTCAACTTATAACCCGCTCATTTTGCAACGCCATCTAGTTTTTGGCATATTTCTGATCTACGCTGTTTTTTTTTTGGTGTATTGGCATTCCTCTCCTCCTTGTTCCATGACGAGGCAAGCAGCCGCTAAAAGTGGCGCTCTTTGGGGGAGGCCTATGTTCAGCAGTGGACGTATTCAGGCTGATAATGATTATTTTTGTTACTCCCTGTCTAAGAAATAGCGATTATCTTCCAGACAACTTACGTACTTGTAAAACATCTCGCTGGCCGTGAAATGTGGTAGCCGGTTAGATTCCGTGGATGTTGGGCATGTAAAACGACGCTGCAGTTTACTTAGTTTCGATTCCTAAAAGAAAAAAAAAACTGACAAAGTTCCAATACGTAATTATTTTATAATTTGAGGTAATTTCACACAGCGCCATCTAGCCCCAAACTAAGCAAGCTTGTGCTATGGGAACCAGATAACTGATACATTACTTAGATACTTTTTGAATAGGACCACCCCATCCCTTCCCGTGGGTGCCATAATAGCCGGCTAAGGGAATATCCAGGGAATGGGCAGCAGCATTCTCCGAGGTACATTATAATCTTCTGCGATCACCAAGCCACCTGTCAAGCGTGGTGATTATGGCAACCCCTATGATAATCGTCCAAAGTGGCGTTTTATGGGGGACGCCTATGTTCAGCAGTGGAAATTTTCCAGGGGATGGTGTGATGTTGAGTGATATTGTATGATGTTGTATGATGTTGTGTAATATTGTGTGAATCTCACCTGTGCATCACTAGGCAGACAGGAAGCGATCATGTGCGCAACAAACAAGGCGGCCAAGTGCGCGTGGTTGGCTGCCGTGGCTCCGTGAGAGAGGAGCGTCTTCACTCGCGCGCGGAACGAGGTTCGAGTCCCACCGGCTGAACTTGACTCTTGGTACCATCTGGAAAAGTGATGCTATTGAATAGAATAGAATAATATTCTACTGTCAAACTGTGTTTGTCTGTCTGTCTGTCTGTCCCTTTGAACACGCATCACGCTGGAACTACTGAACGGTTTCCTCAGAAATTTGGTATGGTTATAGCTACTTTTTCAGAATAACATTTAGTATACTTCACATCAACAGAAACGGCCAAGTGCGGGTTGCACCAAGTAATAAGGAAGAAATTTTTATGCAAGAATTTTTAGTTTATATATTGCTATTTTTTTGATTTTGTTCAAAGACAAATAAATAAGTATTTCAATATCTGGAAATATGACAAAGTTGTTTAAATTAATCGTTGCATCATTTTCACGGTATTACCCATACGCTGTTATAAAACATAGACGGCAATGAAGATGAAGCCACTATACTCATCCAGTAGGGTTAGCACGGCCGGTAGACAAAACTGTCTTTCCCCTGTTTTACTCCAAGCAAGTATGAAGAAAGTGACGTAAAACGGGGACGTAAGACTATTTTGTCTACCGTCCATGCTAACCCAGCTGTCGAAACGAAAAGAGAAGGGAAGGGGGAAAAAGGGGAAAGATAGGGGAAGCCTGCCTTCCTTTGTCCCCCCACCATTCATCTTTTTCCCCTATAGCTGCCCTCTTCCCATGAACATGGTTAGGGCGTAAAACCCATGCGAAGCCGGGGCGGACCATAATACACAAATATAAAAATTATTGGACATTTCACACAGCGCCATCTAGTCCCAAACTAAGCAAGCTTGTACTATGGGAATCAGATAACTAATACAATACTGACACCTACAACCTAGATACTGTTTATTTTGTAAATACATACATAGAATACAATATAACACCCAGACACAGAACAAACATCTATGTTTATCACACAAATGTTTGTCCTGGGTAGGAATCGTACCCACAACCTACAGTTCAAAAGACAAAACTACCAACTGAGCTATCAGCGTTCCATTAGCGTTAACTTCTCACGCTAACTCCAAAATGTATGGGAATGACATTAGCTATGGAAAAGTTTTCCGCTTTTGAGTTAGCGTGAGGCGTAAACGGTAATGGAAGGACATCTTTGCTAGACCCAGTCAATTTTATATTACCTGATAATCTCGTAAAACGCGTCCCTCTGCTTTTTAAACAAATGGAAAGCGTGTGTGGTTGGGAAATTGTCTGCATTATCTGTTTCACAGTTGTATGCAACGACCGCGGCGGGTCGCGGGCCTTCGCCCCCTGAGGGCTTCTCGCATCTCACGCAGTACCAGTTTAGTAGGAACTTGGCCAGCTCCGGGCTGAAAGCTCGCACCTTCTTGTTCTCTCCTATGGGGGAGAAGCATTGACTATAAATCCAGTTGACCAATGATACAACTTCCCCGCACACGAAAATTAGTAGTGTATTTCAACTGCTATTTTCATACAAATCACGGGAACCCGTTGATGTCTTGTTCCATCCTGCTCTGTTCTTTGTAATTTCGTATAGCTTTGTCTCGTTTTGTTACCTCGCCCCCTGCCCGCGCAGGTGAGTCGTGTTTGTACGAGAAATTATTTTCACGAGCTATCAACGGGCATAATCATATAGCTTTGGGGAGAAGCAAGGAGAGCAGCTGCCCTATCACAGATGGTAGACAAAATTGTCTTTCCCCTGTTTTACTCCACTTGACCTAAAACGGGGAAACACAATTTTCTCTACCGTCTGTACTAGGCAGTGGGGTCTTGCCGTCACCTTAGCGCGAAGGGGGGGGGATTAAAAAATCACCACCAGAGGAAAGGGGGTATACCTGTATTTAAAGATAATTTAAAAAATCGAAAATAAAAAAAACTTTGTGCCTAAAAATATACGTGTTATGGGTGGGGGGAGGAACCTCACCATGTATCACCAGGGGGGAGGGGGAGTCAAAAAGTAGCTAAAAAAACATCACGTGCTTAATGGACGACCCCTTAATGCAGATGATGATGACTATCACGCTAAGAAGTGATGAAGACCCCAGAAACAGGCAACATTTCAAATATTCAACACCCAATTTGAATTGGTTTTTGTTAAAAGTTAGTTGTAAAATAACCGTGAGATATTAGCTATAGAAGCCAAAAGGTAATAAATAAATAAACGCCTGTTTTTGAGTCGTATTTTTCTGGATATAAGTACTCTATGTTGTCCTAGGCCGTGTCAGTAATCCATGTGCAAACTTTCAGCCAAATTGGTTAAACCATTTTGCCATGGAATCCGGACAAACAAACCAACTGAGAGACATTACAAATAGAAATACTAAAAAATCTTACCCAATGTCTTCAAAGAATTCTTATCCAGTATAATCTCCAGCACAGCCTTTTGGTTCCACAGCGATTTCACAGCAAAATACGTACTATTGTGTATGGATTTCAGTAAAAATTCTCGACTACCCTCATTTAATTTACTTTCTACATTCACATAATCCTCTTCTAACTGCTTCGAAACCAATATTGATATCAAAAAATATATTTCCGTATTCACACTAAGTATCAAATTGTTACTTAGTAATAATTCATATATTTCTATTAAATAATCAATCTGATCTCTCATTAAGATCTTGGCAATATCCACTTTTACATACGTTTGTGAGATTTCAAAAGATTCCTTCTGTGTAATTTTGATTTGAGGCATCACTGTTGATTTTATCGGGGTAGATGTGTTTAGAATGTTGAATTTTTCCATCAACTTGTAACGTTCTTGTTTTAACAAGCTACGTTCTGCTTCGAATGTATTTGCAGACTCTGAAGGCTGGAGGCTTTGTTGTTTAAACGCAGAGTTCTCCTCTAAAGCCAATGGTGAAGGCAGTTGAAAACAGTCCGAATTGAAACTATTAAGCGATATGCTTTTCTGGGATTTGTCTATATTTGTCGGCTTTATTCGTTTCTTTTCAGACCGAAGCGAGCTAGACTTCCTCGCACCAATTTCTGGAAACATTTCAGAGCTGCTTAAATCTAAATCTATTTTCTCAACTTCGTTGTCGTTTGAGCTGTTCTTTTTCGTTTTCTTTTTGGAACTCTTCGTTGCTGTTACTAAGTAATCTCCTAAGCAAGACTTTTCATGAGATCTTGAATGTCTTTGACTGAGCCGTGGAGTGTCACACCTTTCATAACTAAATCTTGAAGTCACCGGACTGGTTGTGGGAACTTCAGATGGTTTGAATCCGTTCTTCATAGGAGTGCTGGATATAACTATCCTGTCGATCCCGGCGCTGAGTCTTGACTCATCTGATGAAATAGTGCTGTTGTTTTTATCATCTGTGAACAGTTTTGTTTTGACACGGCGACCGGTGCGTTTCTTTTCTCTGTTTGGTGATTCATGGTAGCTTCTGCAGTCAGTTTTAACTGAAAGGCTGTCGGTTCGCTCTTCGCTTGTTGGTTCGCTGATGGAGCGTCTATGCTTACGAGCTGTGTTGAGCAGCTTCTCCGGGGTAGCATTTTGGAGTATCTGTACTGCATTGCTATTTGTTTGTAGTATGCTGGAATGAAGATATTATACAGAATATTGGGGCCAATTTTAAAGGCTTTAGTTGACAGATCTAAAACTCCTAAAACTGTTGCTGTCCTTGTCTAATAGACGGTAATGTAAGAGACGGGTACATTTTTAGTAAGTTAAAGACTGTCAACTAAAGCCTTCAAAATTGGGCCTAATGTTTTGTTTAAGGGCGCTATTACAATTTGGCTCCGCGCAAAATTAGGTATTTTCGGCTGCCAGCTACTATTATTTATTCTGTGTAGAGACGAGGCACGCGCCAGTGTACAGCTCAGGGGGCGTACCGTGAGCTCTTAGCGCGATTCAAAACTGAGCCTATATTGGATCGTTTTGTTTTTTTTGTATGGGGATTTTGACAAGCGAGCCAGTATAGGCTCTGTTTTGAATCGCGCTAAGAGCTCACGGTACGGCCCCAGGTAATGGCGCGGCTTCACTGAACGGTCTTGATCCGTATACTTTCTAGAGGAAACTTTGATTAATCCAAGTTAAGGTTTTTGTAAGCAATCGTGACGTAATACTAGAATGAGTGATCTGCGGTATTTGCGCAAAGCCTCAGGTTTGTAAAATGTAGAGCTAACAATATTACCCAGTATATACAATACCTAGTAGTACGCTACCTACCGGTAGTGGGCTGGAGCACTTGGACTGTCTATAGGCCATCGCGGCTATTATACAGTCCATAAGTGTTCTTTGTAGTAGGTAGTGTAGCTAGTTTAGTTTAGTTTAGTTTTTATTATTGTAGTAGCTAGCTTGAGTAATAAAGACAGATTTCCCGTTAAAAAAAAATACCTACGTAATTGTAATATTCAGCTATTAACTTGCCACTTGCACACGTGTTATACAACCACTATTTAGGTGAAAAAAATATCTGTTTGCTGAGCTCAAACTAAGAATGCTATCGGACAGTAAAATTAGCGCTCATTGCTCTAACTAAAAGATATGACTCCAGGGGTGGGTCTTAGCTTAAATTGTAATTTATGTATGACCCAACAGATGGCGCTAAATGTGGTTTTACCAAAACCTGTCACTGTCACTGTTTCAAGCATAGACCACAGATTAGAGGAAATGTGTCAAGATACTGACTGACAAACTCGATACCTCGGCTTTATTTATTTATTATGGATCATAATTGTAACGTAGTAACCATGGGCGTACCCAGGGGGGGGGGGGGGGGGGGGGGCAGCTGCCCCCCCCCCCTGGATTCCGAATGCCTACCTATCGTTGTCGAAAAAAGTTATAAAAATGGTAAAAATATGTAATATGTAATGTAGAGTTGATAGTTTAGAGTAGGACTAAAATTACTAAAAAAGATTTGAATTAATTTAAGCAAACAAAATTAAAAGGTGTCTTTTTTTATTTCATTAATAGGTTATAAAATTGCTGAATTGTATTTAACTTTAGCACTCCGTTCGTGCTCTACTGGTATTTAATTTATGATATAGATAGACAAGGCTGAGTTAGATTATCGGCTACATTACAACTTTAGCCACTTTTTGCTTAGTTTGTTCGAGGCTGCTCCAGAATGTCAGAGTTATGGGAGAAAAATGCTTCAATGCAAGTTTTGCGCTTTAGTTGCACACTGTGGAATCAATTGCTCAAGTGGCCATACTATATGTATTTTCTGCAATACAAGATGGCAAAATAACGAATTTTTTCGCTTCGCTCGCACTATTAATATTTATGCTTTGTTTTAATACGTGACCAGTACGCTTGAACGTACATTGCACGTATTTTCTAAAATATAAAATGTAGCGAATACAGAAAATTTTCGCGCTCGCTTCGCTCGCGCTATTACTCTTTACGCTTTACTTTAATGCATGACTAACCCGCTTAAACGTACGTTGCACTATTGTCTGAAATATAAAATGGGGCAAGTACAGAAAAATTTTCGCGCTCGCTACGCTCGCGCTGTTGGTATTTTTGCTTTGTTTTACTACATGACCAGCACGCTTGAACGTACGTTGCACGGATTTTCTGAAATATAAAATGTGGCAAAAACGGAATATATTCGCGCTCGCTTTTCATGTTTATGTAAGTTTCTCTACTACCTATAGATACATATTATACTATACAAACATAACGACTTTGTATGAAAACCATGTTTTTTGTATGTACCACTGTAAACAATTGACTCTGAGTCCGCTCGAGTGAATTTGACAGTTTTTGGCACCTGGTTTTACGCCATCTAATAGCAAGGGTGGAACTAGTTTCTTTTTTTATAAAACACATCAGAGTGTATGATCCGATAATCACAACTATCAAGATTCGCGGTTGTAGTACCCGTCTGCTTCGCACGCACACAACGACACAACAAGCGTGCCGAGGCGGCTGCCGTTGCTCACAGCGGTGCGGTAGTTTCGATACGACAAAGCGCGCGAAATCATCCGACACAGGTCCTTCTCTGGCAAGCGCCCGCGCGGTACTGAGCTCGCAGCGTCGGTGTGACCAAATATATACTAGTTTAATTTATTCATATAAAAATAACAGCATTGATTTAAAATTATGAAATAATTTGCAGTAGTTTCGAAAAATGATGAACTTTATTTTGGAAACAATATTTTGTTGATGTAATATAAAACTCCGGAGATATTCGACCTTTTGTTGAAGCCTTTTTTAATACAAATCAGATTCAAGTTTATTTTTCTTTAACCGCTTTAAAGTTAAACATCAAAAATCTGTTCTGTCATTATGGAAGTACGGGATGTATTTAGTGGAGTATAATTTAGTTTGTAGACTTATGTTACACAGAATCTCCAAATTAGAGCTCTCAACTCTCAAATCGGGTCTCTGTATGATTTTGCCAAAACGAACACCAGGAGAATGATGATTACTAAATAAATAAGTAAATTACCTAAAATTCTCTCTGCCATTATTGAAGAAGATGAAATGAAGGGTATTTTTCGTGCAATGGCTAGGTATAGACATTAAAGCAATGCATCAAATTTGGACAACGAAAACCTTGCAACTATGCATATTTTGATAAAAACCCTATTAATGTAAAAAATATTGCAGAGCTTGAAAGGTTTTCAACAAGTGAGTTGCTTTATTAGTAAGCTCCGACTCAAGCAACAAAAATTGGAACTGTACCAATGGTTCCTAAGCCGTTTGAATGTAATGGGCTCACTTTTGTTCAATATTTTTATTGAATAATGGAATTACTAATCTCCGCTATCCATGATTGTTACTAACTAAATACAAAAGTTACCTATGCTAGCTACAAAACCAATAATTTGTGATTCTTTTTTGTGAAAATTTTCTATCCCTGTTATAAGAGATAAATCAACAGCAAAGACAACCCAAAGAGTTTGGTTTAAAATATTTTGTAATTGCAGCGTTGGGAAACAAAAGCGCGATATTGGTTGCTCCAAGTCCTTGTCAGCAGTGTTCAAAGTCATGAGTGCAATATCTGAATTGTTGTTCATGTATTTGGTGAGACAATAAAGGGTTGTCTACCTATCTATCCAATCCTAAAAGCTGTGAAACTACAGCACAAAGTTTAAGATTCTTACCCTGGGGGACACATAAAAATAACTGCTTCCTAACGAAATATTTTGCTATCACTGACATAGTAAAGCTACATTGATCTAAAACGTGTAGGTAATAGAACTTACCTATCAGTCTGATTTCTAAGATATGTTAAGAAATAAGAGACAAACTCGCTCTTAGTGCAGCAAAGTAGTAAGCAGTCGTCTGGAGCATCCTAAAATGATTAAAATTCGGTGGCTAAATATGCGATTGTTAACAAAAAATCACAACAAAGTTTTTATAGGTTATTTACTTCAATGCACTCATTATTGAGCCATTTCTTAAGCAGCACGTAATCCAGTTTACCGCTAAGAGCACTTTCTATTATTGTGTCGGGCATTTTATCACAATTTTTCAGTAAAAATTACATAAATATAAAAATCGATTGGCTGACTCCGTGTTCAACTCAACAAAAGTTTGGTGTTGCCAGCTCAAATTTTTAAAAGTGAGCTATTATTGTTAATCATCACCACAGAATTCCCACTAGTAGAAATCTATTTCGCGAGGCCGCCTAATTGTTTCTTGCTCTTTTTTTTTTTTTTTTGTTTTTTTTAAGGCTTTGGATACTTGTCCTTTAGCCATGTCCTATTGAGTTTGGTTCACTTGTTAGTTTTGACTTTGACACTGGCAGTTTTGGTTGTGTTGTGGTTTTGCATTTGTAATGAGACGTTTTATTAAAAAAAAGAAAGGGCAATTTTTGAATGACCCAATAGATGGCGCCACCTGTGGTTTTACTAAAACCTGTCACTTTTCAAGCATAGACCAAAAATGCCTCTATCGTTCTACCTACGTGACATTGGCGAAATTGTGGTAAACCGCAGAAGCCACAAAACAAAAAGGAGAAGTTGACTATTTTGACAAATGCTGTTTCGTTCATTCTGTTTTCGCTTGCGATCCTAGGATATCCTGCTCTTTAGCACTTTAACTATTTTGAACCCTTGTTCTACCCAGCTGTCTTAAACGTGACCCTCGCATTTCTACCGGACTCCGATTTTGCTACGTGATTGACCCTCGCATTTCCACCGGACTCCGATTTCGCTACGTGATTTACCCTCGCATTTCCACTGGACTTCGACTTTGCAACGTGACTGACATTTCCACCCGCTGCGAGACTAAATTTGGCCTGGACAGATTGCCTAGTGTTAGGTTAATAAGGGGGCTATGTTGGTTAATTTGAATATGTCTTACTAATTTGTTATCAATTTAATGTATTTTCATATAAACGATTGAACGAAAGGTATAATTTACTTTTATTAGATGTTGATTTGACTTTCGACTCCTAAAGCAAGAAGTGTCGACATTACTTGTTTAAACCACACCCACTAGCTATGGGTGGGGGAAATGGAGTGCGGCCAGACGGCCACCTCGTGCAAACGAACGGGCACTCCGAGCTTAGCGCTCAAAGGGTGAACAGATTGTAAAGAGTAGCTTATGCAAAATTCATTACTTAAACATTTTTATTATTGCTTAAATTGATTATAATATTATTCAATGACGCTTGTGCAAAGTTGCCAAATAAATAGTGATTCGTGTTGTGTAATACACTGTGTGGAGTATTATTTCCTGCCTGACCCCTTTAGGTCAGAAGTGGGATCGCTGAGATACAAAAAACTTGTATCCTATACCACTCCCGCCGCTCTGGAATAAAGTAGCGTATGCAATGGAGCCCGAGTAAAGAGCTGAGTCACAGGATAACCCAAGGTGAAGGGTTGAGTGACGTGAGAGATAATTTCTATGTGATCGATCGAGGTGAAGGATCGACACATATTACCCACCCAGGAGTACCCAGGTCAGACGGTCAGGGTGCTGGTCTAAAAGATTGACTAATGTAGACGACCCAGGAGTACCCAGGTCAGACGGTCAGGGTCGTCTACGAAAGTCAGCGGACATTGACCCAGGATGACCCAGGTCAGACGGTCAGGGTCTAGGGCTAAGACAGTTTACAGATAGGAAAGATCCAGGATGACCCAGGTCAGACGGTCAGGGTCTAGGGCTATGATAGTTTACAGATAGGAAAGACCCAGGATGACCCAGGTCAGACGGTCAGGGTCTAGGGCTAAGATAGTTTACAGATAGGAAAGACCCAGGATGACCCATGTCAGACGGTCAGGGTCTAGGGCTAAGATAGTTTACAGATAGGAAAGACCCAGGATGACCCAGGTCAGACGGTCAGGGTCTAGGGCTAAGATAGTTTACAGATAGGAAAGACCCAGGATGACCCAGGTCAGACGGTCAGGGTCTAGGGCTAAGATAGTTTACAGATAGGAAAGACCCAGGATGACCCAGGTCAGACGGTCAGGGTCTAGAGCTGTGATAGTTTACAGATAGGAATGACCCAGGTCAGACGGTCACGGTCTTGAGCTAAGAGAGTTTACAGATAGGAAAGACCTAGGATGGCCCAGGTCAGACGGTCAAAGTCTTGGGCTAAGAGTTTACGGTTAGAAATGAACCAGGAGTACCTAGGTCAGATGGTCAGGGTTCAGGGTCTCTGACGTAGTTAGATCTTTCAGAATCACTCAGGTGTACCTAGGTTTGATGGTCAGGTTCTCGGATGTAGTCCGATTTTTCAGGTGCTAAGTATACCACCCCGAACCAAGTGGAAATGGAATCTAAATTAGCAGCCGTTATTTTCGAGTGAATCCAATGATGAGGACGAGCAAAGGACGAGGAGTGAGAAAGATACTGGAAATGCAGAGAAAAGAACGGTCGAAGGTTGTAAGAGCAAACGGCGTTGACATGAATAACAAAGACAGAAGAGTGCGCCGAAAGAAGGACGGCAGATCCGTCACATTTAGCCTAAAAGAATGGAACCACATGCAACATGCGAAACTTGCGAAACTTGCATTTATTTGAATAAAAATAGAAGTATATTAGATCCTGAAATAGTTATTTGGCTCCAAAACCCTGACGAGGAAGAAGGTGATGTAGACTCTTGTAGTAGTGAGGATGAAGAGGACCACTGTAAGGAAGAGTTACATGACTCACAGTCGGAACGGAAAAATGATAGAGGACCAGCTTGAAAAACCTCAACATCATGTTTTGAACTATTTAGGAATGAAGCTGCGATCAAGGGATGAAGTAATGATAGAATTATTATTACAAATTGCACAAACATTATGCATTGGCAAGATAAAGGCGAGACATCAACAACTGAGCCAAAGATTGATCTACAAGAACAGCATGTCAGAAATACCATATGTAACGAACATAAATATAGCATTATATATCCCATGCTACAGCCAAAGCGTAAATAATGCTGATAGATAAGTTAACTTAGAATGACTGGCTGTTGGCTCCTGTAACACAGGGTCTACCCTAGTATAGGAGCTAGTTGTTAGTTTTAATCTTGTTGTTAACCTTTACCTTTAAGATAATATTTATTTAACTATAATTATATATATAGACTTATCTCTGTTTTGTGCAACTTTAGGTTAAGTTTTTAAATGGCAAATAAATTATTATTATATTTATTATTAGAATGACTAAAATTTCCGAATTGACTTGTTCATTCTGAAAAAAAGTGTCTCAGAATTCTTGTAAACATAAAACAGCGAGAAAAGTTGTAAACCACATTTTATACAACGAGATATCCTTACCCTGCCATGTATATATATTTTACAAATGGCCTTGTTTGTCCGAAAATATAGAAACTTATTCAAATCTAACATGGAAATCAACTCGCAATATAACCGACAAAACAAAGGTAAGCTAGTCTTACCTATAACGAGATTAAAGGCTGTAGGGCCCTTATCATAGATTAATAATAATTTATAACAAGCTTCCAGAATCAATGAACTTAGAGACTAAAGATCATATATTTTGTAATAAGTTGAAATCATTCTTAATAACAAAAGCCTATTATAGGTACTGTACAAGAGTTTAAAAACGATAAAATAGATGAGTAGGTAATGTATTTCGGATAATTTAATTTAATTTTTACTTATTTAAATGGAGAATATAATATAAGTAAATCGAATAAACCAATTAGCAAAATATAAATTAAATAATCTTGTGGATTGACTGTGGTATGTAGGTAGATAGGTATAATGGTGGTGTATAATCATGCGCATGAAGGAATAGGAAGTGGACAGTACATAATTAATAATAAATAAATTAAATTAACTAATAAGTAATCATTTGAAATGCTTTGTAATCTCCTGACTAATAAGAATTTAATAATAATAATAGTAGTAGTTAGAGTTGACGTAAACAATAAAATTAGATTTAAATAATAATAGCATTGACATGTACCAACAAACATATATAATTGTAGAAACCACTCGAAATATAAATGTGCAGCGCCCTTACAAGGCACATATATTGATCCTTAAGACAACTTGATATGTACGTCTATAGTCTGTATTATATGTGAGCACAATAAATGAATATGAATATGAATTATAAATTTTCTCATATTGATTTTTGTTAGAAAATTATTTGGTTGTTGTTTCTTTTATTGGCGTAAATAAAGAATCATTACATTCATTCATTGGGTTCTATTTGAGGTTAATATATGCTTACAGATTATTAATTTTCTGAAGTATAACTATTTTATTTATTAAAATATTTTTATTACATGCAGTTACCTTTAGAATTGAGCGAAGGGACTCGCTTTGAGTAGGATGGCCGAGCTGTTAGGTTAATAAGGGGGCTATGTTGGTTAATTTGAATATGTCTTACTAATTTGTTATCAATTTAATGTATTTTCATATAAACGATTGAACGAAAGGTATAATTTACTTTTATTAGATGTTGATTTGACTTTCGACTCCTAAAGCAAGAAGTGTCGACATTACTTGTTTAAACCACACCCACTAGCTATGGGTGGGGGAAATGGAGTGCGGCCAGACGGCCACCTCGTGCAAACGAACGGGCACTCCGAGCTTAGCGCTCAAAGGGTGAACAGATTGTAAAGAGTAGCTTATGCAAAATTCATTACTTAAACATTTTTATTATTGCTTAAATTGATTATAATATTATTCAATGACGCTTGTGCAAAGTTGCCAAATAAATAGTGATTCGTGTTGTGTAATACACTGTGTGGAGTATTATTTCCTGCCTGACCCCTTTTCTAGTTTCTTGGAAAGTTTCTGGGTAACACCGTAATCATGCCTAAGGACTACGGATCATGGTCCCTTGCTGACCTAAAGGCTGAGCTCCGTAAGCGGAATGCCAAAGTTGTGGGAAGGAAAGCTGTCTTGGTTCAGAGGTTAGTGTTAAATTTATTTTTATTGTGCATTACCTTTATCACAGATAATATAATACTATAGGTACTACCTTTATCAAGTAAATTCTATGTAGGTATATTCTTAAGGTTCGAGCATATTATGCCGGGCCGCAGCGGGGCGGGGCGGAGCGCAAAAATCGCTTCAATACAATTTGTATGAAATAACGCACACTGTGTCGGGCCGCAGCGGCTCGCATTATTGCGCGGCGGATTTCCGTCCGTGCGATGCGACCCGCCCCGCGCCGCTGCGCCCCGTCAACAGTGTGCTATAGCAAGCGGATTGTTGTGCACGCGCAAACGATTTCACGACATTTTTTAGTATTTGCGTGTTCCTGTTCTTGTGGTTGTTCATAAAAATGAATGAAGAACTTTTGATTAACTTAGTTCAAGGATACAAAGAACTTTATGACCTACAAGATCCTCATTACGACGATCAACAAAGAAGAGATAATATTTGGAAGGAAATAGGGGACATAATGAAAGAATCTGGTAAGTACCACTGTCAAGTATTTATTTCTTATGTTATAACCATCATAACGCACTTGTATCGTGATGTACTATAATCACATTTTTACACATTTTTTTACTACATAATTTAGACCAAGTAATCATTGATTTTAGACAGATTTCTGAGGAAATGTTTATTGCTGCCAACATCCATAGTGTGTCTTTCATTATTAGAGTAGGTATTACCACAGAGTATATATACCTACTACGTAAAGTATTACTTTATTAATGATGACAATAATAATGAACATAAGTAAGTAATAATAATAAATAAGATTTGTATAATTGTCGCGAAATTGTGGTTTAAGGTTTATTTTTAGGGTTCCGTACCTCAAAAAGGAAAAGCCGGCCAAGTGCGAGTCGGGCCCGCACAGAGACGATGACGACAGAGGCGACAAAATGAGTATTATTTAATTTTTTGGGTTCCGTATTATGTGTGGTACGAAAACCTTCATATGCGAGTCCAACTCGCACTTGGCCGGTTTTTTATAAGTAAGCGGGCAGTATCGAATAACCTTAGTGTCAAGATATTAGTTTCTTCGCATACCTCTTCTAATAACCCTTGACTGCCACTCAATGGTACCAGTTGGAGATACGAAATATCTTTTAAATTGATCACGGACACACATTGCGTCTAGTGCTGCATGGCCTCCAATATATGGCAAATCTGTTAGAGCTTCTGTTACCACATTTATCTGAGCCTCCTCTTCAGACCAGTAGCAAATGTCGTTTCGCAGTAAATTGTGCAAACAACAAGTGGCTAATATAATAACATTAACATGTTTTGGCAATAACGAAAAACGTCTTTCGTAAACTCTAAACTTCTTCACTAATAGCCCGAAAGCATTTTCGCTCACACGCCTAGCTCTGCTCAGCCTATAATTAAAAACTTTCTTGTCTTCGTCATTTGTCAACTGATTTGCTGGATATGGTCTCATCAAATGTCTGGTTAATGGAAAAGCTTCGTCTCCAACGATGACATGTGGTAACTTTATGTCTGTACCTGGTATTAAACGATCAGCAGGCAAATTAAACTGTCCATCGATTAAAGCTTTGCCAAAATTAGAGTTATTGAGTATTAGGCTATCAGAATTTTTACCCAAGGCACCAACATCGATGACTGTAAAACGGTAGTCCGCATCGACTAAGGCCAATAAAACTATAGTAAACGTTTTTTTGTAAGAAAAATAAAGGGAGCCGCTATTCGGTGGTGCTTCAATAATAACATGCTTTCCATCCAGTGCCCCAATGCAATTTGGAAAGTTCCATTGCCTTTTAAAACGCTGTTCTTTACGTTTCCAGTCTGCTTCTGTCGGTACAGGCATGACATTGGGTGACAACTTCTTAAATATGGCTGTACATGCCTCGTAAATAATTTGTCTAACAGTTGATTCACCAAGTCGAAAAGAAGTGGCTAATGACTTCATTGAATTTCCTGTTGCCAAATATCTGAAACATAAAAAGTTTTAACTTTATTAATACCTATATTTTTTCTTCCACAGATAAAACTTGCAGAGACAGATGGAGACGTATAAGAGATAATTACAGACGCGCTAAAAAGTTAAGGAAAACAAAAAGTGGACAAGCTGCTACAAATATGAAGAAACCAAAATATGAAGATTTATTGTCATTTCTTATCCCCTATATTAGCAACGAGGATGAAACTTTTTCAAATTTTCCACCAAATAATGTTTCCCAAGACTCAAGTAATGAGGATAATAGTATTTTAGACGATATTCATAGAAGTGATAGCCCTGGTTCAAGTGCTGGTACTTCACAAAGCACTATAAGAAATCGTCGTGTTACTTCAGAAGACAGTTCACCTCGTCCTTATAAAAGAAATTCTAGAACTTTAAATACTCCACCACAGCTTTCACCAATACACACGTTATTGCAAGAGTATTTAGAAAAAAAATACACGGCCAAGAAAAATGAACCTGACAAAATTGTTGACTTTTTCACGAACTTGGGGGAAACTGTTTCAAATTTTCCGGAAGATGTACAAATTCGTGTAAAACGTGAAGTTTTTAAAATAGTTACCGATGCAGAAGAGTTGGTTTTCAGGGAGAAGTCTAAACCACAATATGTATTACAATTATCTCAAGAGAGCACACCACCCATAATCGTTAATTTAAACGATGTTGATGTACAACCTCCAAACCAAATAATACCACCAACTTCAACAAATGTGAATCCAAATGATATTGACACACAGAAAGAGATTGCTCTTGATCTTGACGATAACGCATTAAATGATTTTTTAAATTCTATTCAACAAAATAAAAATCAACAATGAATGGTATTTTGAGCGACGGGCTACTAAGAGGCCAAACACAAAGAGAAATGGAAGATGTTGATTAAGAATAGTTTTATTAGAGTTTAAGATAGAAAGATTTTTGTTCTGTGATTTTGTGATAATATAATATTGACATTATGTATACCGCTTTTTTTTCTTTAAAATGAAAATATACCCTAACTAGCGCCGCTGCTAACTATTAAAAAGACAAAAGACACAAGATCCTAACGTACGACCTCACTAACAATTTAAGATACAATTTACACAGGATTAAATGGGAGGAAAAAAGGATAATTAATAATCACTAGGTATGCTATAGTGAAACTTACCTTAAACACACCACAAGCCGCTCTTCTGGTCCGATAGGCTCACGAAAACTTGTAGTTTTTTTTTGCAGATCCTCCTTTATTATTTCAAGTAATTGAAAATATCGATCAGGAGTCATCCGAAAATATCCCCAAAACTTGTTTTTGTCTGCTACAAGATCGGGAAAAAGATGATGGTATTCGCCAAATATCTTTCTCTTGGAACAAATGGGATGTATCCATATTTTACGTTTTCTCTTTTGTCTATGCTGTTCTTCTTCTAACAGCAGGCAAAAAAACGAAAGTTCTTCGTCAGAGCTATCCATTACGTACAGTTGCACGCAAATTCCGGCAGTACACTGTACTCAAAATCCGTCAACGCAATGCGACCCGGCCCGTCACAAATGTGCTAGGTACGCATTTTGCGATGCGCTGCGGCCCGCTCCGCCCCGCTGCGGCCCGGCATAATGTGCTCAAACCTTTACAGCTCAGGTTTGCTTTTAGTGAGTTTTGCTAAGAGCCTGAACTTTTTTACAGGTAGTTAGGTATACTCATAGTAAAAAAATCCCGCCGCCCGCCCGTAGTCCCGCTCGTGATTCAAATTTTTCCTTTACAAATTAATCTGTACTTATAGTAAGCCTTAATCTGAAATGAAAAGGTACCTAACAACTACCAGAAAATAAATTTTGTAAATTCAGTATTTTATCCATAGTACATTATACCTACCTATTTGATTTTATCAGAGATTACTTCGAAAATGTTTGTTAATATGAGGAACCCAACTTGAGTAGGTTAGGTTCGAAATGAGTCGCAGAAATAACACTGAGCACCCCAATGCCACATAGTCTTGTGGATACTACCCCTACAGTGTGTATATAAAGTGCAGAGATTGGGAGAGTTCTGGCGAGAGTGCATACCGGACAGACTCAACCATCCCCATAACCCGCGTTTGTTCAGTATATAGTTTTTGTGATCTTAGGTTTATTAACCGGGGAACTTTTGTTTGCTATTTCAGATTACTGGACTATGACATTATGTTTGGAAACCTTGTGAATGATCCTGAATCATCATACCATATTATCATACCCGGACCTGATAATTTCTTTAATGTCAATAGTAATACCGTGCTTCCAAACATAACTGAAGCAGATATAAATCTTTACAGTATACCTGGCGAAAGGGAAAATTTGCAAACATCAAAAAATATGTACAATGAAAATTATTTATTTTCAACTCGTGCGGCACAACAAGGAAACACTTTTTTTGTAACTGCTGTCTGTGCTGCAGAAATGAGAAAAAATGTGGATTATAACGTAACATTAAAAATTGAGCAGAATTCTATTTCGGAAGCGCAGTGTGAATGTGCGGCAGGCATGGGACCATATGCTCAATGCAAGCATGTGCTTGTCCTGATGTATGGACTAGTATTTAGTTCTATTTTTCTATCAATAAACAAATCAAAATACGTGCAAGCCCTACATCAAGTTTGCAAACTTTTCATCAGCCAGCACAAGCATATACTGGAGAGCCTGTTATGGTTGAAAACCTAAAACTGAAGTTATATGATAAAAATTATAAGAAAATAGCAACATTTGACCCAAGACCAAATGCACAAAATGCAGAAAAATACACAGAAAGATTTATTAATCTCACAACAAATTTTGCTGCACATAAAAATGAAAAAATGCCAATACAGCAGCTCAGAAAGCCAGCTAATAAAATGGCTCTTTGTAGGGATCATGACTATTTCGAAAAGACTATTGAAGAAGAATTTCTAGAGAGCCTTACTCTCTCTGATGAGGAAAGAACAAAACTAGAAAAAAACACAAAATCAAATAATAAACTATGGAAAAAAGAAAGACAGATGAGGTTGCAGAGCTCAAATTTCGGCAAAATTTGCAAAAGTCTTGTTGCCAGCAAGAAAAAGCTGGTGAAATCTTTATTAAAAGGCCAGGAGACAACAACACTAGCGACAAAGCATGGCATTAAGCATGAAAAAGACGCCTTAAGAAAAGTTACCGAAACAATTGGAGTACAAATAGAAAATAATGGACTTTTTGTTCATAAGGAACACCAATTTTTGGCCAGCACACCGGATGGTATTGTTGGTGAGTATGGTGTAGTTGAAGTCAAGTGTCCCTACTCAGCAAGGAACAAGGCCATATCACCTGAAACAATCCCGTACCTATACATGTGCGATGAAAGTGGACAGTGGAAATTGTACCAAAATCATGATTACTATTATCAAATTCAGGGACAGATGTTGTGCACAGGACGTACACTATGCTATTTTGGAATAAATACCTTATCAGACTTCTGTGTCATTGAAATAAAAAGAGACAACAATTTCATTAGAGATATGTTAGGAAAATTAATTACTTTTATAATGATTACTATAAACATTATTTTTTATGTAAATATTTATATAATATAAAAATCTGATATGGAACAGTGAATTTTATTTCATGTTTGCCTAGCAAAATAAATTAATCCCGTTGGCTCTCATATACCTTGTATTCTTTTTCTGAGCTTACAATAATATGACTTATTTTTAATGAGTATAAATGAATATTTCTCAGTGATTACAAAACAAAAATTGAATTGTGATATTTTAGTGGAGGCCCAAAAGGGATACCTACCTACTTAGTACCTAAAAATCACAAGCAGTAGGGTGTTAAGGAAAAATAATAATAGCTAGATTAAACTATTTATTATAAAGTAGGTAAAACAACTTAAAATGTAACAATGCCTAACCTTATTGCTCTAATGCCCACCTGCACCAAAGTTTGACAACTCTTAAGAGTCAATTCAGACAGAGTAGCAAAATGCTCTAAAATCCATTTAGACAAAGCTGAGAATAGTATGCAACATCAAAATAGGTAAGAGTTTAATGTTGCATACTATTTTCAGCTTTGTCTAAATTAAATAAGGTTGATATTCCAATAGCACTTAAAAAGTGCTCGAGAATTATGCTGCTCTGTCTGAATTGAACCTTAGATTGCACGTATTTCTCTGATGTACCAAAACGCGTTGCAGTATGTCATAGAAGGATAAGTGTGAACTTACGAGCTGTCAAACTTTAGTGCAGACAGGATAGACTTAGAGATATTAGTTGTTTTTTTAGGAAAATTTATGCATAATATTTGTTCTAAAATTAACTAGCATTGCACAAACAAATGCAATGTCACTTGCAAGTATTGTTTCAGTTTGATTCATTAATTGTTTTAAAATTTGGTATGTCTTTAACATACCAATAATTCTCTCCACATGGACCCTTTTACTTGCTACCTTTCTATCTCTGATTAATGTTCCTGGATTGATTTGATTACCTTTCTTGAAAAATGAAGGCATATTTACTTTGATTCCATATGGTATAACCATATCTTGAACGTTAAGACCCTTGTCAACCATTATTTCATCGTTGTAGTTGAATCTAGGTAAAATATTACTCCTTTCTAAAATCTGTCTGTCCGTTGCTGAGCCGCCATAACAAGGAGATATGTATGTGATCAGACCAGTTGGGGCAATACCTATAAGAAATTTCACAGTATTCCTATTTTTATAGCTAGAGAATGTTACCTGCTGAGCCAGAGGTAAACCTGGTTTCTTGATAGGGCATTCAGTGGCATCTAGCACTAGACGGGTATTCGGGTATTTGTCATAAAAATCCAAAGGCATGTAAGATTTTATTGTCTCTCTATCAACCCACAAATCCAAGTTTTTCCATTGTAAAGCCATAAAGCGTATCCAGGTTATAAAAATATCTGCAACTTCTTTAACAGATAACAAGCACAACATACCTATTTCTTCGAATTTTTTATGTCTACGTAACATCATTAATGCAATAAAAAACTGTTCCAAAGCATCCAATTTATTTGGAGATGTTCCGTAAAAGAATTTCAAATTTGAACAATCTCCAAGAGTGTGAAATACACACATTAGTTTTTCAAATGTCTCCAATCCAGTATAGAAGTGAATAGCTTTGTCGCAATGTTTGTATTTGTGTACACTAAAAGGTCTTGTATCGGACCCCTGAAATGGCTCAGTGAGATGAGGTGTTTGTATAGATTTATCACAATAAGATATTTGATGCTGATTAGAATCAATTTTACAGTGTGATATTGGTTCATTTTCTTTATTAGTGTTGATAAACATCTTGAAATTTCCTTCACCAGGAACCGGTGACAAATTATTATCTGATGTATTTTCAGGATACTCTTCATCACTGATTCTCAGAGGGTCAATATCTGAGCCAGTAACTTCAATATTTATAGTTGAATATTCTTCAACAAAGTTGATTGGAAGGCCTGGAAAATAAGTGGCAGGTCTAAGTGTTATGTATTGAACACAAACTAAGAAATTTGCTAGATAACATTTATAGTCATAAAACATAATAAAATAAAATTACCTCTAGAATATGTTATTAATGCATTAGCTGGATTGAAACTAAGTTCTTGGGGCGATATATCTACAATCGATGAAGTGGAGGGTATTGTAGTCCAGGGAAAAATTGATGGCACAGCTATTCTTTTCAGTTTCCTTAGCATCCCATCTAAATGACAAAAACAAAATAAATAACATGATATACATATGTAATATTTTTATAAATGAGCTAACATTATAAATCATTTCATAAAAATAGCGTAATTCCTTTAAGTATATTTTAATAAAAATTAAACACACTACGGCTACTTACGTGTTTCAAAATCGCTAGGGGTGAAGTGGTCTGAACATATGTATGAATATTTGCGTAAATTCCATCCAATTTTCCGCTGAACATCTAACCTAATTGCTATGATCCACTGCCGCTTCTTGGTTTCTTCAGTCGGAAATCTATGAACTCCTTTATTAGTGCATGTTACAACAGCACATAAACGCATTTTTTTATTTGAGATATTACAAAATGCTGAAAATGCAAATATTAAGTGCAGCACAGACTACATATGAGATTCTACAGATAATGTAATGTGCTCCACTCAACTGAACTTGACATTTCCTTATATTTAAACTACTCTGTGGTTTGAAAGGTTTAAACCACTGCGATTTCCACGCCATCTAGTAACAGCAGCGACAGTAGTTTTTTTTTAAAATAAAACTCCTCATTTTTGTGTTTGAGCGTTTCACGTTTGCTTGTTTGCTTACAACTTTTCAATTGTAGAAGTTACATAGTTATAAATTGGACCAAATGATTCGCTATTTGCTAACATATCTTGAAGAAGGCGGGGAACAACTTTGGTTTTGGTATTGTCCATGAGATCTGCTACTAAAACTAATTTTTGTAAACCAAACTGTTGGCATTCTAAAATCAAATGCTGAAGATCTGCTTCCTCATAACCACAGTATGAGCACTCTTTGGTAGGTAAAACCTTAATTCTGTGCAAGTGCACTGGTGTTAAGCAGTGACCAAAATATTTATAGCATCTATTGCACTGACCTCTATAATACAAGTACGCTGGACTAAATATTCTCTAGGAAATGACAGTTCTTTTTTGTGCCGATTCAAAGCGAGATGATCAAATTTATAACACTATTGTAACTGCACATGCTTTTATTATAATTTTTTTTATAGTAATACCAATTATAATTGGAGGATTTGGAAATTGATTGGTACCCTTAATATTAGGAGCTCCAGATATAGCTTTCCCACGAATAAATAATATAAGATTTTGATTATCTCTTGAGGGTCTCGGGTACTAAAATTGTCATTTTTCAAAGTGGCTGTTGGTAAGTTTGCTGCGTCTCTGATGAAAAATCGTAAAATAAGATGATAAAAGGCTACTCTTTGTGTCTGGTGTTTGATTACGGTACATGTTTGTGATGAAGTTATGCGTATTTTGTACAAATCGCTACCGAAAAGGCAGCGGAATAACCTTCCACAAGTAAGTGAACCTCACGATAAAAAAATGCTACATTATTATGTTTATTGTATGTCTGAAGGTTTTTAATACTATTTTATACTTAGTTTATTTAATTTAATCACATTTAAATGTAAGTAGGATATATTATTCAATGAATTCATACTATTGGAATAGGTACATAGGTTGCGAATATTTCATATCGATAATGTGTCGATAATGTTCTTCGATAGTGAGTAACTAGCAGAACTTCGGCAATGCTCAATAATGTACGTTGGTACAGAATAATCTACGATGTATATCTGGCTCCAGTTTTTTTTTTCATTAATATAAACAAAATATTTAACTCGCTAGTACTAATAATGTTGTTTTGTATATTTTATTAAGTTTTACTTTGCTTTTAGGTTTCCCACTGACACTCTTACTAAGCAGCTATGGGTAGAAAATATGAAAAAGGATTGCTTTGTTCACTGGGCCGCAAGTGGCCCGCGACTGTGTAGTGAAGGTGACCTGTGGTAGAAGCTGGCGTTTTTATTTCGAGGGCGCTATGTTCGCTGGGCCGCAAGCGGCCCGCGACTGTGTAGCGAAGGTGACCTGTGGTAGAAACTAACAATTTTTTTTCGAGGTTGCTTTGTTCGCTGGGTTGCAAGCGGCGACTGTGTAGCGAAAGTGACCTGTGGGACTTCCATAATTAGATCTATTAACACACGCTTTGAGTTCTGTTAAAACCATACTACCCTCATCCCAGAGGCTTTTTACGGAAAATTTAATATCATTGCATTATTTGGGATATTGTCAGTTTGTATAATATATCGAGAGTGAGAGCATTTATAATGTTTGTTTCTGCAGAAAAATATGCCATTCGTTTCCTATTAGCCACACGGGCGAAGCCGCGGGCAGAAGCTAGTGTAAAATATAAAAGTTATTATGTTATTATCTGCGTTTTTTATTTTATTACCCAGTACCCTACCCCTACTAGTACTGAATCAACAGGAACAAGGAGAACTGGCTTTATGAAATCGAGCTATCAATCTAATATTTTAAAGAAGTTGTGTGCACATTACGTACTTCTTCACGATTAAACGGCTGGACTGATTATGATGGAATTCGGAAACTGAGAATACCTAAAACCCTAGACACATAGGCTACATATTATGCTGGATTAACGCGGAGTGTAGCTAGTTAACAATAATTAAGTAGATTTCTTAAACAAAAATGTCAAATATACAAAAAAGACGCTTATTTATTTTACTTTTTTTTATTATAGTATGTTTTTTTTTGCTTCAGTACCCGTATATTTTGTGTGATGAACATCGATGTTTGTTCTGTGTCTGGGTGTTATATTGTATTCTATGTATGTATTTACAAACAAAAAGTATCTAAGTATTGTATCAGTTATCTGGTTTCCATAGTACAAGCTATGCTTAGTTTGGGGCTAGATGGCGCTGTGTGAAATGTCCACACATATTTATTTATTTATTTATTTATATGTACATAGAATTAAAAAACTGCCTGAGTCTGTAGTGATATCGATATCGTATTTTTATCGAAAGTTATGTCTCATCCCTAATATTAGTTCCATGGCAAATCAAATGGCTTCTCATAACATCCGAGAGTATGAAGTCCAGCGTACTTGTATTATAGAGGTCAGTGATCTATTGTTTCTTGCTCCCACACGAGGTGCTGCCTGAATAAGAACGTTTCCCAAAACTTTGGGTAGATAATGGGCGATTTCGTTAGCTCTATCTATAGAGTAATTTACCTTGATACCTAGAATTTATGTTTTACCAGTGTTCACTGCTTCTTTATTGTAAAAACTAAAATGTAAGGTCAGGTGGGGCAAGTGAAACGAAGGAGTACCTAAGTGAAACCCTATCGTAATCAATAAATCACGCAGTGTAGTTCTATGCTATGTGGCGAAATGGTTTCAATGCTCTAGCACACGCGTCACACAATCTTTCTGCTAGGTCATAATATAAAAAGAAATCAGCTATCTTTAAGATTGCAAAACACAAGTCGGCTGATGCCATGAAGCAATTTAATAGTGTTTATGTACATTTTTACACGGAAATAATGCATGAAACGGCGCGTAATGTGGGGTTAGTATTTGCAGTCACAGACGACACAGTTAATAAAATCAATCAAATACCTACATTACAAATGTCATTGTAAATGTCCCATGGGTGAAAATCACATTATTTCACATCAACAGCTGGAAAACGTCTAGTGCTGAATATAATCTACAATTTTAGCTCTTTTTTTGGGACACTTCAGCTCCCTTTGGCGAATCAGAGTTGGCAACACTGGTGGTATTTCCTACGCATAGAGAAAAGTAAATAACCGGCCGCTTGTTTTACAATTTACTGATTTGTGTATCTGTGTTTTCTACGGATAGCGTACTGTTTATAGGAATCAGTGTTAATTATTGTTAAAATGTAATTCTGTGATGAAATACATAGCTATCATAATATCACCTACTAGTATAGGCAACTTTATAAATGCATAAATAAATAAATAGGTAGCCTACTTCATAACTAAAAGTAGGTATACTGCAACCACAGAATTCGATTCGCTCTGTTTACTTACATAGGACTGCAACCTGCACCCTAACCTACATTCAAACTTAAGTACCTACTCAACCACTGAATTTGACTGTTTTCATTAGGTTATCCATAGAAATATAACGCTTTCCTCTATGAGGTAATCTATTAACTCAGCTTACGTACGTAGAATATAATTTTTTACCTTAGTTATATCTATCCTGTTTATTTTATGTTTCAGGTAAAAATCAACTTAAAAATGCAGAAACGATTAACGCTTCACGAAGCTACAAATGATATAATTTGTATTGAAAATAACCACCTTTATGATACACTCAATGAAGAAATTACACAAAAAATTTCAGTCAAAATAGAAAAGATAGATTGTGAAGATTTTGATACGGATATAATAGTTCTTGATCCAACATGCTCATGTGCTCTACACAAAACCAGACAAGATAAAGAATTGTATGAAAATCACTTAATAAAGGAAGAAATAGTAATTGGTCCGGAAATTATTCAAGAAAAACCTGCAAATCTCTCTAATAAACATAGCCCAAAAAAGCTAGGGAATGAATCAACACATAAAGTTGTAAACCATTTAAATGTACCATGGAATGCTGTAGTTAAATGCCAGTATTGTAATAAGACATTTAAAAAACGATCTAATCTGAAACGTCACCACAACTACTTTTGTCATAAGAAAGATGATGCCGCAAAGAAAAAGAATAATGAAAAGTTAAAATACGGAATGTTCAGTCATCCATTTGTATGTGATTATTGTAAGAAAATCTACACACACAAACAAAGTTTAATAACTCATATAAAGTCTCATCTTGGTGAGAGTCATAAAATCAAATATCAATGTCATATGTGTGAGAAAAAGTATACGAAGAAACATAATTTGTCTTGTCACATAAACTCTGTGCATTTGAAGGTTAAACATTACCATTGTAGATATTGTAAACGTAAATTTGCCTGGAGGTTCGCTCTAATGAGTCACGAGAAAACACATTCTGTAAAGAAAACACATGTTTGATGAAATAATGTTTGGAAAATAGGATTTATGAAGAATTTTAAATACAAAATGATGAAAGTGGTGTTTATGTATCGAATTGTATTGTAGATGAACATCCAGGCAGTCACATCAGAGTCAATTGGAATTGAAGAAGAAGAAAAAAACTTACTAAAACAATAATTATTAACGATTATCATTTATCCTGCTATTAAAAGATCGACCCTAAGTTCTACTTATCTTTCACCCTTACCTACATCCACCCTACGTTACGTAACATTTATTTATTTATTTTAATTCTAACTTGGGTAAGTGTTACATAATATTATGGAGCCTTAGATCCCGCACTAGGCATGCCTGTGCAACATATGTAATATTTATGTGTTTATCACATTATCATATATGTGTGTGTTGTTTTAAGCGTCACGGTTGTTCACTACATTTAGATAGTGCTTATCTCTACCGCAATTAGAATCATTTCTAGTTACGGAAATAAAAAATAAATCCAATCAGTCTTCTATGTATACACGTACGATCGTACATAATATTATATATACCTCTTTTTTCCAATCACGGTAAACATCCCGTAAATACCTACTTAGTTAATTAACCCATGTAACTAATTCCTAATAAAAGCCAGGATTTCATTAGTTTTCTAAACGACGCTATCCGACAACTATTGTTTGACGTGTTTGAACTTTGACCCATAGAATAAAAAAAAACTGGAATGAGTTTTGATTGACATCGAACTGACGTACAGCAATGGCGGACACATAAATATGTGTGACTGATTAAAGAATTGCCATGTGAAGAAAATTACCCGAAACTGACAAAAAAAAAAGATCTGACGTTGGTGTGACTTTTTGTATGACCAAAAAGCTACGCGAGCTTGTAACAGAGTAGTCAAATTTTAATGGCTCATGTCATTTTATTTTTCATCCCTCAGGGTTAGTCCTATTTGAATTTACAAAAAACTATTATGACATAAATATATACATATCCTTTTACACGCTATTAATGCTATATTTGCTCCGTTTCAGTACGAAAACGGACCTGTATAAGGTTATTTAGTTGGTTATTTCCATATTAGATTTATTTATTTATTTATTTATTTATTTATTCATAAAAACGATAGTAAGCTTACAGTTAAACACCAAAACGCTACCTATCTTAAACAATGCGCATAAAATAACTTAAACTCGCAGATAATTTTTGCTAGCCTATCATTGAATATGTCGACATGCTGGAACTTGTGCGTAAATAGATTAAGCATAGACAACGCTCTATTTGTAGGCGCGTTGTTGGCATGGCAAGTGCGTAGCACGGGACATGAGAACATCTGGTGCCGGCGACGGCTCCCGGTACGAGTGTAATTATTGGGTACAAATAAAGACAGAGCAGCCAACACCGTCGGATTGTTAACCCTGTTGCGAAGGATCTGACAATAGTGGATAACTAGCAACAGTTTCCGTCTTAACTCTAATGTATCTACTCCGATCATACCTGATACAAATAGAGATGGAAAAAGATAAGGGTAATAACCGTACATACGTTTGTACACATATCTAGCAAATTTGCGCTGAAGCCTCTCTATTATCAGAGTATACTTGGCTTCACGGGGGTCCCAGACTATCGAATCAAACTCCAACTTACTACGCACAAAAGCGTTAAATAGCATAATTGCAACTTTCACGTCTTGAAACTGCGAAGCTGTTCTCATTATGAATCCTAAAATTTTATTTGCACTTTTGCAAACAGTAAGAATATGCTCGCGGATAGATGCAACTTATAGGGTACCTACCTACTTTACGTTGACCTAGAGCTGGTGTGCATTATTTATCGTATAGGCTTAGAGTTAAATGTTGCCAAAAGATTACTAAGTTTTCAATCCCAGTGGTAATTTCATGGTGTACGATAGTACGGCGGGCTTCGGCAGTGAAGCCCTTGTAGTTATAGTTATGCCTGCGTGATGTAATCCATAAACTTCGATAAAACATCGTCAGCAACGAAGTTGACGCCACTCCTTGTTATCCTGTATGTTATAGGGGAGAGAGAAGGGAGAGCGAAAAAGATAGGGGAAAAGGATGAAAGTATGACGGTGAACAGAGGCGCACCTGCCTCCATTCATCCTTTTCTCCTCCCATTTCTTTCTTTGGACAGGGCTAGGGCGTAACAGAGGAACAGAGGCGCGCCTGCCTCCATTCATTCTTTTCTCCTCCAATTTCTTTCTTTGGACAGGGCTAGGGCGTAAAACTAACTAACTGAGTCGGGTCAGCTAGTCAGTCAATAAAACTGTTTTCGCACAAAGAACTATAGCCAGGCTGTTGCTTAAAATGTTTTATGAACACATCATTCGTATTTTTCTACTTTACTTTTGAAATGAAAACTCTTCTTGCATCTTCCATTATGTATATTTGTTGTTTCTTATACAAACTTCCAATACTAGAAAGTGTCATATGTCTTGACGCTACTGCTGCTCAACGGGAATTAAACTTTTACGACATTTTCGTAATGGCTGGACTCCCCAGCAAACTCAATGTTCGAGAGGAACCACCCATGATTGGCTGATGGTACCAACACTACCAACCTATCAACCAATCATGGCCCTTCTGACAGTTTGCCAATCAAAAAAGTCAATAACATGTCTTAACTTTTATGAGTAAGCATCAATTAGTTTTCACGACACTTTTTAGAAAACCTGCCCAAATATGCACGATTTACTAATCGTGCATATTTGGGTTATATTGGACCTACTGGTCCATTAGGTAAAATATTTATCAACCAGAAAAAGGCCAACACATGCATATGCATAATAATGGGAAAACCTGCCCAAATATGCACGATTTACTAATCGTGCATATTTGGGTTATATTGGACCTACTGGTCCATTAGGTAAAATATTTATCAACCAGAAAAAGGCCAACACATGCATATGCATAATAATGGAAATATGCATTTGCATATAGTCAGATCTGTAATTATGATCAATACAGGTGAATAAGTTGTATTCGAACACAATTTCGTCATTCTCCCACACTTCCGGGTAATTTGCAAGCTTGATTGTTGGCAACACTAGCTGGTTTTGTGTATTGATTGCATCTCAATAATTTTATCGAAAAAGCAAGAAATTAGTGGAATAATAACAAGCTTACATGTGAAAAGTGATCCCCTAACTTTTTTTTATCAAACCACTTTGATTCCTACAACTTTTCACAACGCAAGACGGCATTTTAAATCTTTTTTTCTATTACGTTGACAGCGTCTTGGGCGAGGTTCGGAGCAGTAATGGCAGGCGATAGACTTCCTATGATATGAATGTGTGCGTGTCCGCTCGTACTTAATAGCGTTCCGACTTCCTATGGGTACCTCGGTTCGGGATCAATTGGGACTCCGTCCTTCTTTTTTTGTTAGGTCCATGGTTTGACCTAGTTAGCGGATTTTGGTGGTGTTTTTTTAGTCCAATTTATTTATTCTAGCGGTATTTTGATCTTATAAGATCAAAATATTTTATAGATTATATTATATTGTAATAGGGGATTTTCTGACAGCTGGACGACACGTAGTTCTACATCCAAAGGTAGATGGCGCTGGCGAGACATGGCTTGCTTTTTTTTGTGAGGTGGGTTTTCCCTCTCTCATAGCGCAGTGTCACTTTCACTTCATTCACGGCGATACATTTTTTGGGATTCATCCGACAATGGTAACGCTAAAATATTGTTGCACAGACGAATTTCACATATTTTAGTAGAGCCAAACATAGCTGTTCTGTTGCTAGCATTCCGGACACACTCCATCAACACCATGTTGTAGTCTACCACCTCAACGTAAACGAGGTATGGCTGTACATTCCTGGCCGTGCATTGTCACCCTGGACCGATTTTGTACAGCCAATATTGTACGACCAGGAATGTACAGCCCGGAATTGGTGTACATGGCTTCCAAAAAACAGGCTGTGTAATAAGGGTCATACAATATTGGCTGTGCAGTGTTGGTACAGGCAATATTGCACGACTCGGAATGTACAGCCCGCAATCCATGTACATGGCTTCGCATTGCTGGCTTGTGCAATACAGGTCGTACAATACTGATCGTGCATTATTTAGACGCGCAGTCCGGTCTGTACAATATAGTGACTCTATGGCGTACATATTACTGATCTGTGAGTGGTTTTTGCGCTCACGGTCATTCGGAACGGAAATTTAGCGCGATTATATCGATATTATCGATTACAGCTTCATTCGGAAAGCGGCCTAGATTTGTACTAGTGGGAATAGGAGGTTTTCAGGCAACCAAATAAAAAAAATTAGTTCTTTAAAATCGGTATGATGGCGTTGAGGCGATATGGCTGCGAATCACAGACCTAACCTTTTTTCGTGGTGTGAATAATTATCACTACCATATCTGTTGCTCTGAAGATTTATGCCATTAGATTAGAGAAAAAAAACAATACTGTGATTTATGCATAGACCATAAACAGCTACTCTCTGCATCTATGTCCACTCTGTGAAGCAAAAGCAGGGAAGGCTGTGACAGTGTGACCATCTGTACATTGCAGAGTCTGCCCTACATGGGCTAAAAATCTGCCCACACCTTGGATTCTGCCAGAAATATGCCTCGTCTTGTAATAGTAATAATACAAGGGAAATAATAGAAATATTTTTCATAAGTATTTACATATACTTATTTTAAAATATCAAAGAATTATTAAATAGGGACCTCAAAATTCATGTAGAAATGATGAAAAATAGGAGGTAAATTATCATTAATCAACTAACCAACGTTATTTATATTCCTCTTTACTTCATCATACATGGATTTCACATTCATATTTGTTCTAATCATGTCTTTACTAGGCGTGAGGGTCCAACCAGCTTGTAATTTGCTAGTAAATTAAATAAACTCTGTAATCATAGAGTTCAACGAATCCCAGAATTAGGACTAACTTACTTCAAAATAATAAGAACTCCGAAATCTGTCAAAATTTTAAGTAGCCACTGTCCTGTGAAGCGCAAATCTACCAAAATGGCAGAAATATGCAATAAATGGTCACACTGGTGAGTGAAGTAAAAGTGACCACTGCGCTATGAGAGAGGGCAAAGCCACCTCACAAAAAAAACAAGCCATATCTCGCCAGCGCCATCTACCTTTGGATGTAGAACTACGTGCCGTCGTAGTATCTACTACCTCGTCTGTGGATAGTACTAATACTAATATAAAGCAGTCTGTGCTGTGTGTGAATGTGATGTGTGATCACAGTGTGTGATGTTGTTCTTACTTCTTAGTAGTCTGTGATACATCCATAAATTGCCATTTCTAGTTTTATTTCAATTTCTCGTTTCCAAACCAAAACTTTTATAGCGACATTATGTCGAAATGATGGCCGACACGTACGATTCAACTAATCTGTGCCGTTGCTGCCACTCCAAAGGCAAATACAAAAGTTTGGAAGCGACTTTAGTGCACGAAGGGACTGAAGAAACCTATTCCATATTATTACGTGAAACTTTCGATATTAACGTGAGTATTCATAACTCGAAGGCTTAGTTACATTATAAATATGTTCACATAAATCGCTAATATTTGGTTATTACTTTTCTCCTCTATTCGTAAAAAAACAAACAAATCCTACAAATCATTACTGAATACTGCATATTTTATCTTTTTTATTTACCCAAGTATTGGCGCACCTTCTAACTGTGTAAATGTAAAGTAAATAAAAGTGATGAACTTTCTGCTTCACAACAACATTGAAAATCGAAATCTAACCAAAATGAATAATGTAAATAAACAATTATCTTCTCAACTCATTACAGATAACTCCGCAACATAATTCCATGTACAGCATCTGTGATGACTGCGAGCCTCGAGTTCGAGATGCAGCTCTGTTCAAACGGCAAGTGCTTGCTTGCGAGAAAAAAATTACATCACTGTTCTTAACTGGTTAGTATTTAGCTAAAAAATGTTTGTTTACTTTATTCTCATGATGGTATTTTTTATAATTTTGTGAGGACACACTACTCTGCCCTCATAGTGAAGAACGCAGTAGGTAACTAACGTTTTTGGCAAAATTGAGTTAGATACATTTTTTTTTTTTTTTTTTTTTTATTGTTTGATAGGCTTGCGCTTGACCACACATATTCAGACTTGCAAAAAAAAAAATATTCTGTTCTTTCTCACATATCAAAGTTCCAGCTGGAACCCAAAAAACTCAGGAAGTAAGAATGCAGCAACTCGACTACTCTCGACTACTCACAACTTTTGTTTTTGCATTTATTTCGAAAACATGTTTTACCTACTGCATTTTTGCAGTACTCCTTATGGTAGAATAGCTGTCAAAGCAGTAGGGTTAGCACGGCCAATGGACAAAACTGTCTTTCCCCTGTTTTACTCCAAGCAAGTATGAAGAAAGTGACGTAAAACGGGGAAAGACAGTTTTGTCTACCGTCCATGCTAACCCAGCAGTTGTACCTGACTGTTGCATACTTAATTGACTTTAAATAATATTATTTCGTTAAAAATATGGTCAGCACCTAATTTGCATAATAATAGGATATCAATTAAAAGCCGGTCCACTGTGGATGCAAATAATACTCAAACATTAAAAGGAGATGTTCCAAAACGGGCCATCTATGGTATACGGTACTTCAAAAAAAATTTTGAATAAGTCATGGAAAATAACCATAATAAGGTACTGTTGTGCTCTTTAATGGCTCAAAAAAATAATATTCAATCCATATTTTTAGGATAGATTGTCAATATGGCGGCACTTTATACTTAATTCAGACAGAGCAGCAAAATGCTCGAGCAGTTTTTAAGTGCTATAAGAATATCAACCTTAACCTATTTAGACAAAGCCGAAAATAGTATGCAACATTAAAATAGGTAAGATTTTAATGTTGCATACTCATGTTGTATTTTCAACTTTGTATAAATGAAATAAGGTTGATATTCCAATAGCACTTAAAAAGCGCTCGAGCATTTTGCAGCTCTGTCTGAATTGACCCTCAATTACCGCCATGCCTGCTAATAGGTATTGTATACTCTTTGATGCTCATGCCAATCATGATGGTTTAGCAGTTTAGTGTTGCAAGCAGGCGCGGATACAGGAGGGGGGGTGCAGGGGGCGCGCTGTCCCCCCCTGGCGCAGACAGTCCAGCACCAAGCGCGGTAATTAGCCAATTTACACGAAGATATAAGTGCATGGAATTCATCATATAAAGAAAAGAGCACAAATTGGTCTTGTGTCGTATACTTATGTGTTTTACCACCATATCCCCAAATTCCCCTCTTGTATTCCAATATTATAATGATTTGTGCGCCCCCTTACGACATTTCTGTATCCGCGCCTGGTTGCAAGCATAAACCTAGTTATATTTTTTTATTTATAATCTATAGGCATAGCATTTGACCACTGTCTCACCTGATGATAAGTGATGACATGGCCTAAGGTGGTGCTGGTTTTATTAAATTTAAATATCTTATAAAAAATGTGCAAAACGTTTCTTACATATTTTATAATAAAGCATACATGTAGGTGGCCCAGGCTCTATACATTTCTGGAACATTTCTTTTCTTTACCGCAATTAGTATATTATAATTACATTTTCAGGATTGAAAGAAGATTTGAATCAAGATGAACAGTCAATGGAGATCAAATATGACGGTAAGAGTTTAACATTTTGAAATGAGCTCACTTATTGGTTTGGTCTACATTGAGCTCGACTTTCGGTGAAAGAGAACATTATGATAAGTAAGACTATGTCATGGTGGTGACATTGTATAGTGCTCACCTGAAGGCTTAGCATGCGCACCGCGAGAAAACTTGTCGCTGTTAGAGTGAGACACACTTAGGCGCTACCATAGTGTTGTCACGGTTTCTCACGAGATAGTGCCGAGAAAAATTTATCGAGGTGTTTGCACTGAGTTTCCAAGCAGCCTTTTTTGAGGGTAGTTCCAGTTGAAATCAAAGGGCATTTAAAAACAGAATGAAATTTTAATTTGAAACAAAAATTAAAATTAATTACTAATAACATTTAGTTGTTCAATTGAAATAGAACAACTAATGTAAATCTACTGAAGTAAAACAAATGTAGATCAAATGAAATAGAACAATTTTTTTTTCTGCGGATAAATTGCCTTTATTACTCAAGCTAACTACTACAATAATAAAAACTAAACTAAACTAAACTAAACTAGCTACACTACCTACTACAAAGAACACTTATGGACTGTATAATAGCCGCGATGGCCTATAGACAGTCCAAGTGCTCCAGCCCACTACCAAACAATTTAAGTAGAACAACTTAAGTAGAAAAACTAAGAGTAGAAAAACTTAATAGAACAACTAAATTAGAACAATGAAATGAGTTGAAATTAATTTATTTGCAACAACAGTTTTAAGCACAGAAGATACACATTGGTATATAGGTACACTACCTATAAATATAAAAAGAAGAAAAAGATGTTGCCACAAATCGGTCTGCTTCATTGAAAACCAAAGATTGTTCTACCATTCCCCAGATGCAAAACCCATGCATATATCGTTGGACCCCAGCATAGATCTCGACGAGCAGCCGCTCTCCGCTCTGCGCTCGCACCGCGCCTCCCGTGACTTGGACCACGCGCCAATAGATGATTGGAAAGCCGAGGAATCTGAAGGTGAGCCTTTGACACGGCAGTATAAATAAATAAATATGTGTGGACATGTCACACAGCGCCATCTAGCCCCAAACTAAGCATAGCTTGTACTATGGGAACCAAATAACAGATATAGAATACTGTAAATACATACATAGAGTACAATATAACGCACAGACACAGAACAAACATCGATGTTCATCACACAAATGTTTGTCCTGGGCCCTAATTCTCTATGAAAATATAGATTCCACACGATACGAAACCACGTCGTTATCGTGTCTTGTTTAAATCGTGTTACAGCATTTGAAATACCTTCACTTAACATTACAGATGATGATGATTTGATGTTTCTATTTTGAATAAATATTGACATAAGTGGTGGTTACTTTTGACGTGTTGATGTTTCGAAACGCTTCTCAGTGGAACATTATGATTTTTGACAGTTCAAATCGCGCCATTTCCACATTCAAATCGCGCGGTTTCGTTTTCGTTTCATAGAGAATAGATTTTTGCAGATTTCTTATGTAAGACAAGGAATTCGCGTGGTTTCGAAGCAAGGAATCGTAAATTGGTCATACAGAATTAGGGTCCAGGATGAGAATCGAACCCTGAACCTATAAGTTCAGAAGGAAGACCTACCTACCAACTGACCTAACAGGCCAGTCAGTACTTTTACAATTAAAGAAAAAACTCAAAACTGAAATAATTTATTGCAAATATGCTAATTTTAACACTTTTTCAATTCAAAATCAGAAGATTAAAATATTTCGTTTATGATATAATAATAATAATAACGGCCAACGATCACATACATAGATCCTGGACCCTTACTAGGATCCCATGTATCTAGGGATCCAGGAACTACGAGGACCTTGGTCCGTCAATACCCACACAAAGAACAACGTATTTGGGGTTTTTTTTTCAATACTTGTCCTGTCGCGGGAATCGAACCCGCCGCCTCCGGGTTATGAGTCGTGCTCAACCACCACACCACAGAATCAGTCAGTATTGTTCTAAGCATATAAAAGTGTAGCTTCCTATAAGTAGTACAATCTATGTATGTGACGGTTTGACGTTTTTTTTTACAGATGAATACACAAAGCCACAGACAACAAAGTCGAAGAAGTACGAGTGCAACTACTGCGAAAAAAAGTTCACCTACAACGGCTCCCTAGAAATGCATCTTAAACTTCACACCGGTGAAAAGACTTACGCTTGCCTCCTATGCGCTTCGAGTTTCACAAATAACTACGATTTGACCAAACACTATGGGAACACTCACAGCGATGGCGAATTATACCCATGCACTATATGCGTACAGTCTTTCGAAAAGGCTAGACTACTAAAAAAACATCTAAAAGTACACTTTGAACAGAAATTTTCATGCACAGTGTGTTCAAAAGAGTTTCAAAGGAAGAAGGGGTTGAAAGAGCATATGAAAATCCATACCGGAGAGAGGAAATACCAATGTGAAGTCTGCCAGAAGAGCTTCGGACATAATCAGACTTTAAAGTCTCATATGTATACGCATACTGGCGAGAGGCCGTATATATGTGACGTATGCGGCAGAAGGTTCCCCCAAAGAACGCATTTGAAACGACATATCTATATAATACATAACCAAATTAAACCGCATTCGTGTGAAATATGCAAAAAGAAGTTTTCCAGCAAAAGTTACTTGGCAATACATGAAAGACAGCATACAGGGGAAAAGCCGTATAGCTGTCAAGTATGCAATAAGACATTCACCGCGAATACTACGCTAAAAGTGCATATGAGGGTTCACTCCGGTGAAAAACCGTATTCATGTAGTCTTTGTGAAAGGCAATTCGCTCAAATGGCTAGCTTCAAGTTGCATCAAAGAACGCATACCGGTGAAAAGCCGTATACGTGTCAAATCTGTCGGAAACCGTTTTCGGACAATGGCTACTTAAAAATACATATGAGAGTCCATTCCGGGGAAAAGCCGTATTCGTGTGAAGTTTGCAAAAGGTGTTTTAGGGAGACTGGTCAATTGAAAAGGCATATGAGAGTGCATACAGGGATAAAGCCGTATACGTGTAAAATTTGTAATAAACAAATAGGTAATTTGTCGAAGCATATGCGTGTGCATTCTGAGGAAAGAGCGTATAATTGTAGTGTATGTAACAAACAGTTTTCTATAAGTGGCAATTTAAAATTGCATATGCGAAGTCATACTGAGGGAAAATCATTTTCATGCGAATTCTGTAAAGGTGAGTCTCAGAACTCCGGATTAAAAAGGCATAGGTGTAATCATGATGCGTAAGCGTGTTGTATCCTAGACCGCATCATCGCTTACCATCAGGTGAGATAGTGCTCAAACGCAGCCCAAATATTAAAAATAACCGGCCAAGTGCGAGTCGGACTCGCGCACGAAGGGTTCCGTACCATTATCTATAAAAACGAGCAAAAATCACGTTTGTTGTACGGGAGCCCCCTTAAATATTTGTTTTATTCTGTTTTTTTAGTATTTGTTGTTATAGCGGCAACAGAAATACATCATCTGTGAAAATTTCAACTGTCTAACTATCACGGTTCATGAGATACAGCCTGGTGACAGACGGACAGACATACAGACAGACGGACGGACAGCGGAGCCTTAGTAATAGCATGGAACAAAGAGGAGAGGAATGCCAACACACCAAGAAAACAGCGTAGATCAGAAATACGCTTAAAACTAGATGGCGTTGCAAAATGAGCGGGTTATAAGTTGAGCGCAGATCAGAAATATGACAAAAACCGTTTATACCTGGATGGCGGTGCAAAATGAGCGGGCTATACGGGTAGCTACGGCGGGCTAGGTTTAAAACGGTTTTTTGGAATATTTCTGATCTGCGCTCAACTTATAACCCGCTCATTTTGCAACGCCATCTAGTTTTAAGCGTATTTCTGATCTACGCTGTTTTCTTGGTGTGTTGGCATTCCTCTCCTCCTTGTTCCATGGTAATAGTGTCCGTTTTACCTTTTGGGTACGGAACCCTAAAAACTACAAAAGGAGATTGTTTGCTTTTTATAGTTTTTGTGGTATTTCTCCAGTGATAAGTATTATTAGATTATTTTTAAGTATTATGATTTTTTAAAGTCGCATCCAAGTATTATCTGTAAATCAAAGTCCAGATGTAGTAACATATTTAGTAATCTGTGGTCCAGGGTATAGGCACTGTATGTTATTACGAAAACAACACAAAAATCAGTTTTAAATTTTGTATATTAAACAAATAAAATCAACAAGCTACTTTTTAAATCTCTGATTTGTATTTTTGTTATTAATCATAATAAATTATTTTTTTATATTATCTTTATATCGAAGTATTATCATTATAACTTAGAAAGTATACTCAAGAATTTAAATAATGATGTAAATAATTAAAAATAATATAAGTACCTAGTTATACATTCGTATCTGTTTTTTTTTATAATTTTATAATTAATGTTTTATTAAAAGCTTACAAATAGTAACGTAATTTTATTAACGAAAATAATGTTCAATCATCATCAGCTAGAAGACGTCCACTGCTGAATATAAGAATTGCTCATATAGAAGAACCTTGGGTCCTAACTCACTGAGATGCCATGGCAGCGTCGCCGGCTACGTATCCAAACAATACATATTATTATTTAAATGTATGTTGCCAAGTGAGTTAACTGCCATACATTTCAATATGAATAGGCTAGTGTCCTGCTATTTTTTTATTGCATAAATTAAAAACATTTAAAAAAAATAAACAGGCGTGAAAACAAAAATTAAGGGCCTTATAAACGTTGCTCAGTGTTTAAAATGTTCCGTCTCGTTTTCGGGCGTGACATTTCAAATCAGTCAAAAGTTGACAGAAGGTTTTAGGCAATGACTAACTTTAAGCAGCGTTTATAAGTAAGGCCCTAAATATCTCAAAAAATGACTAAGTTACAAGCAAGCAAAGCTTATTACTCCGTGATTTATTTACCGCTTTTACTTATTTTTTCAATTATTGCATTCATTTTTAGCCTACTTTATGAAAATAATATTTAAGTAGGTACTTGTTAATTTTTAATAGCATGCAACTAGCTTATTGTTTGGATACGTATGCCGGCGACGCCGCCGTGGCATCTCAGTGAGTAGAGCTCTTATCAGCACGCTTGTCAAGCGTCTTGGTGTTGTCGAATTCTGCGAGCGATGTGGCCTGCCCATTGCTTGCTATGATAAATAGCGGCGTGGTATCAGATAAAATAAATTGGATTCTAATCGAATTGACTAAATGAAATTGACCGAAGCTTTTGAAATGATATAGCACTTTATTTTTTTACTTGTTATTTGGTTATTTTGGTTAAAGATTGTTTATTCAAGAATTTCACAATTTAATTTTGGAATATTAGTGTTAAGTGATGTACTTAGGAAAATGGTTGACTGCACCTGCAGCTGATTCTATGTAGTATGTGTCCTATTGATGTACTACATTATGGTAGTATTTAACTAGTAGGTAAGCAGTTCTTTTTTTTCATTATCATCATCAGCCCGAAGACGTCCACTGCTGAACATAGGCCTCCCCCAAAGAGCGCCAATTTGAGCGGCTGCTTTCCTCCTGCATCCATCGACTCTCCGCGGTTCTAACCAGGTCGTCGATCCACTTAGTGGTTCGTGGTTGCCACTCGTGAACCTTTCTTCCCCATCGGTTGTCAGTTCTACGAGCGATGTGGCCTGCCCATTGCCTAAACAACTTGCTAATTCTAAAAGCTATATCGGTCACTTTAGTTCTCCTGCGGATCTCCTCGTTCCGGATTTTGGCTCGCAAAGTAACTCTTTTTTTTACTGGTTATATATTCGATAATTTTGGTTAAAGATTATTTACTCAAGAATTTCACAATATTATTTTGAAAAGTAGAGTTAGTGTTTAGCACTTACTTAATAGTGTTTTCTACACTGACATTGTTTTCGTATAAACAAGTGAAAGAAAACAACAAGTTCATTAATATTTAATTGTAATAAATTAGCGTGTGTTTGTGGCGTCATACCTCCCAAACAGATAACTGTTTTATTTTTGCTATAAAGGTGACTTCATCGTGAGTGTTCTTAGGTAAGTATTAGGGGTATTTTTGTGTCGAGTCGTAAGTATTTGAAATGTAAGTTTAAATTTTCAATAATTCCATCCACATCAATAGAGACTTTTGTTTTAGAGTGGATACCTAAGTCTTTCCAAGACAAGAATGCTGCCTAGCGTAGACATTGATAAGAATAAGGTTACATAGTTTTGACTGGCCTGTTAGTTGGTAGTAGCCCTGTCTTCTGAACTCTAGGTTGTGGGTTCGCTTCCCACACAGGATGAACAATTGTGTGATTAACATAATTATGTGTTTGTTCTTTGTATGGGTGTTTTATTGTGTTCTAAGTATGTATTTACAAAAAATGTATAGGAATCTAGGTAAGTATTGTATCAGTTATCTGCGGGCTTACCGTCTAATTCGGATGAACTTCACCCGTCAATTTTCAATGAACTTCATTGCCAACGATTCTCACCGATCAAGAGGTATTGGTTCCCATAGTACAAGCTTTGCTTAGTTTGGGCTAGATGGCGCTGTGTGACATGTCCACGCATATTTATTTATTTATAGAAATACCTACCAAGAGACCGAGATCGTGCCACTGGCCAATTCCATTTTTTCAGTGTGGCAGGGCAGTTACGACAAAAAGTTCAAGAAGTAATAAAAATAATACTCAAGAAATTGTGTTTTTCTTGTTACAACAATGTGTTTCTTGTTTCAACTATTCCTTATTGTAATATATGGTAAGTTTTTATTTTTAAGTTATTACCGGAAACAGTAGGTAGGTAGGTACACCAGTACACCAGCTTTGTCTCAACTCCCGACTAGTGGGGATAAAGCGAAAAATAAAAATATCCAGTCACGTAAACCCCCATACACGTTCAATTTTATTGATCAATAAAATTGACGAGACCACTTCCGTCAATGTTTTCTCCATACTGTAAACGGAAAAACATTGACCAATACTAACCCTACACGATCAATAAAAAAGATTGATCAATAAAACTGACGTGTAGGTATGGGGCCTAAGACGTTGCTGCGCGCTGAGCGGTTTTTTTTCAATTTTTTTCTAAGTACTACCTAAGTAAAGTAGGTATAGGTATATTATAACCCATCTGTTTGCTTGCAGTCGGGTAATAAGTTCGTTAGTGCCAGTTTGTTTGTCCGTCTGATTCCTTTACAGCCAAGATATGACTTCTAAACCCATAAACGCTCCTGCATGAAATTTTGCACTAGTGGAAACCTTCAGTTTATTTTTTTTTATATATCATACACAATAAGAGAGGGGATAATTGTGTTTTATTTCATTGGACCCCTTCGTAATATGGGGTACCGTTGAATTGAGCAGTTTTCTTAATGACATTTTAGCGTTATTTAGGTATCTCTCGCTAGATGGCATTGGCGACAGTTCTGGAAACATAATGACCAAGAAGTTTATAATTGATCTGTGCTTCTGAGTATGGCATCCTGATAAAAAAAAGTAAATATCAGGAGCTACGCGAGTGGCATCTGTTGACGATTAAAGAACTAAAATGACAATGCCTAAAAGAAAACTGTTCATACATATTTTATAGAGGAGATTGTTTTCTTTTCTAATATGACACTTAATCTTATTTCACAGTGAATTGTAATTTAGGAAATGGGTTACATGGACCCATTAAAAACGAAGTAAGTGGCCTCCACATATTTTCACGAATAAAACTAAATAGCGCCTACATAAAAATCTTCTAATAGGCTTTTTTTTTTTCTTATATTTTGGCTCCACACATAGTGTATTTAGCCAGTGTCAAGTATTGTAGTTTTTCATCGTATTATGAAATATTTCATGTAAAGTCAAGTCTTAGTCACAGTCAGTCAGGGTAGTCATAGTCCAGTCTAAGTCAGGTAGTCATAATCCAGTCTAAGTCATGTCCTAGTAAAGTAGTGGCAACTTTACTAGAGGCTTCTGTGGAATTTTGGAAGCAACACGAAAAACCACGTTTCACTACATTATATCACTTGCCAACACTTATACTCGTAATTCAGCACTTAATGCGTAAAATGCCACTAATTTTAAACATTAACACTAGAAAAAGCATAAGTTTTGTAAAATAATACAATGCAACGACGTGAACTTTTTCACGTTCCCGCCAAAACTCCTCTAATAGGCTTTCTAGCCAGCGAACTTTGTTATTTTTTTATCTGTTATTTGTGAAATGTGTTGAACTACGTGTCAGCTAGTTGCTAGTTCGCTGCTATTGTCACTAAGAACACTTAAATAAAGTCGCCATGCTTAAAAATAAAACAAAATTGGTTTTCAAAATCAAAGTCATATTGAGAGCCATATACAGATACATAAATATAAGTAGTTGGTACACGTAACACTTAACTTATAACACCCCTGTTTGCGTCGGGGGTTGGAAACACTGTTTTTTACTCCCGAGTCCCACAGATCGTTTACACTACCGAGATTGACCCATTCAGTGCCGGGGACCCCAGGAGTGTTCACCTTTTTCGCATTCGCGGGCCCGAGGACCCCACCTGGAGGGTCCATATTAAAAATATGGTTTTCATCGTAAATACACCGTAATAAACTTAGAAAAAAATCGGAACTTATGGCAATAAGTATCATCTTTGTAATAATAGCAGATATTTACGACGTATTTGCGTGTAAAAGCGTATTTTATACATTACATAGGTTCCGCGAACCCTCCTCGTGGGCTCACTCTGGCGCATCTGTGATACCAAGGACCCTGCGCTCGGGTCTGGTGAAATGTATGGTGGCATGGGGTATGAGCTCTATGAACGGGGGGAGGACGCGAATGCATTAACTTTAACCTACATAGGTACCTACCTACTGTTGGCGTACCTAATTCTAATATAAAAATTAGTCGTTAAGCCAGTCCGAAACCTCTGGGCGGCCTATAAATTCTGGCACCAGTTGACCACCGGCCTACACGAGAAGAACAATATATAAATTAAAACCATAGCAATATCTAGCGTCAAATCTTTAGCCGGAAGACGTCCACTGCTAATCATAGGCCTCCCCAAAAACACCACTTTGAACGCTATCATAGGGGGTTTGCCATAACCACCACGCTTGGCAGGTGGCTTGGTGATCGCAGAAGATTTTAATGTACCGAGGAGAATGCGCTGTCCATTCTCTCGATATTCCCTTAGCCGGCTCTTACAAAGCTCTACTTAAGGTGGAACGTTTCACTAGCGCGGCAAATTCAAATTTTCTTGCGTTCTTTTGCCAATAATAGCTTAATTACTCAACGTGATTACATGAAAACTAGTTTTGCGCAAATAAATAGAATGTATCAATAAATTACAATTAAAAGTATCACCTACTTATCATTGGTTTAGCGACAAATGGCAGTAGACTGAAAAACTAAGACGAAATTTGTTTATTGCCATTTGTCGCTAAACCAATGATATCTAGGAGATACTTTTAATCGTAATTTGTTGATACATTCTATTTATTTACGTTAAATCAGTTTTAATGTAATCACGTTTAGTAACTAAGCTATTATTGGCAAAAGAACGCAAGAAAATTTGAATTTGCCGCGCTAGTGAAACGTTCCACCTTAAAGAATACCTACAGTATTAATTTCCCCACAGACATACATGGACTCTATGGTAAGTGATTCTATTCTAAGGCTCAGTCGTCAATCAATGCTCGAGTCGACATTTCATTCTATGATTATTAATATTAATTAAGTCTCGACTTGAGTACCGATCGATGTCCTCTCATCGATATTAGTCTGTCAGTGAATTCTACATCTACAGTAGGAACAATTTTACAAACTATGTTAAAGTATATTTTACAAATGCCGACAATGACCATTATAATATGTCCAGAAGTGTACAATGCGCGGACTTACCCCCACTTCGTCGAATTTACCTCAAGTTTTTTCTTTTAGGGAATGAATAACTTAACGAGCAAGTCGTTCACCTGATGTTAAGTCTCACGGCTGCTTATAACAGTTGCAGTGTCACTCTGAACTTTAAAATAATAAAGTTTCGCGTGACACTGCACTGCGCACGTCATCCTAAGACATCACACAGTCTACAGTCAGGCAGTAATCAGATTACTAAACTGTGAAATCAGGTCACAAAGTCCCATTTGCTCAGTAATGTCACTAGCTACAATGCCCTTCAAACCGGAACACAGTAATGCTTGCACACTACTGCTTGGCGTCAGAATAACTGGCAAAGCGGTGGTACCTACCTAGACGAACTTTGCAGAAAAGTCCTACCACCTGCTACCAGCTAGTAAAAAGTTGTATGCCGTTGCTACACCCATCGCTGCCTGGGGCGATCGCGGCGCGGCATCCACGAACATGGGCAGCGATGGGAACCGCACAGCCGACGCTGACGCAGCTTTACGGAGGTGGGGTTGACGCTTATTTTGCAGGAATGACGTAAAGTTAACACAATTTTCAGATAATTTACAGAAGACAAAGCAAGTATGATCCCCGACGCCCACCAGACCCAGTGGTGGGTGTAACAATATAAAAATAATAAGTAGGGATGCGCCGAATATTCGGTAATTATTCGTATTCAGCATATTCATTATATTTATAGCAGCATGTTTTTTCATGTTCAGTATTTGGCCGAATATTCGGTTGAAGTGCCGCATAGTAGCCGAATATTTTATGAAATAACTTCCTTTAAATCAAATCAAAGTGTTTTATTGCAAATAGGCTATTCATAGCACTTTTATAAGTCAAACGAGGTTAGGTAAATTATTGTATACACAATAAATACTTCCAAAAATATCTTTCATGCGAACTCAATCTAAAATAATCCAAATACTCATCACCCCTAGGCAGGCGCGGATAAGGGGGGGGGGCGTGCATGTCATGTTGAACAGGCGCTAGTGAACTATAGAGCATCAGAGGGTGTGATTTTGTCTGATACCTAATCTACTTAATATTTATTTTAGTTAACGCAAGCAGAATACAAAAATGCACTAAACACAATGTTTCACTTGTTTCTAAGCTTACTGATATTTTATACTTGATTTAAAATAATTCACATAGGTATCAGCAATTTCATAGGAAATGTTCATAACGACAGAAATGCAAAATTTTTATTGCGACCGAATGTACGGCAAAGTTAGCGTAAAATGAACCGAATTATTCTGCCGAATATTCGGTAAGCGTGTACCGAATAATATTCGGTTCAGTTAAAAAATCATGTTCGGCGCATCCCTAGTAATAAGTAAGTGTACCTACCTAGATAAAATGTTTCATTCTTCAATACAGGGTGAGTTTGAATTGGTATGTTATCCCGAAAAGGGGGGACTGGGACCATGATAGCCCACAAGTTGTGAGAGCCTTACTTGAAACTGCGTGTTTCCAAACCTCCATACTAAAAAATAAACATACTCACAAAATTGCACGTGCGATTGCTACGAGTTTCTAAACCCAGGTCGTCAAACTCATTTAAGTGCATTCCGTCATGGACGAAGTTCAACCACCCAGCTGCGCTAAGGCTGTCTTCGAAGCGTTTTGGTAAAATTATAACGTAAACTTTACATGGCATTTCTTCAATGAAAAACTATTAATTTAGAAAAGTCGTAGAAGAAACATTGTCTACCTTGGGGAGTAAATTTACCCCCTTTTGGGGATAATATGCCAATTCAAACTCAGATGTATAGGTACTTAATAGCTTTTCCCTACAAAAACCAAGAGTAGGAGAGTAAGTTGTTTTGCCATATTTGGCGAAAATTTCAAAGTAGCTACCTTTACCCCTTTCCCCCCTCTTGTTCAAAATCGCCAACATTTGTCTACCCCTAGTCATAAATTATGCTAAGCAGGCGATATTTTTTTTTTGTAAACGAATGACGTGACGAGCTAGTCGTTCGCCTGATGTTAAGTGTCACGGCCGCTCATAATGCAGTGTCACTCGGAACTCTAAACCAAAGTTTCGCGTTCCCACCATAACTCCAAGAGTACTTAATGTATTCTAAATCATTCTTTTGTTTTTTTCAGGAAGAGCCAAGTTTGGCCAGTATAGTTGCGATGGACACCTACATTCCTCTGAGATATCTTTTCCCGTATTGGTCGTATGGACACAGAGTGTTTCTTATGTAAGTACCTAAGCAACCATAGTTACCTATCTTACGTAATATTACCAGGCCTGATAGCTCAGTTGGTAGCTTTGCCTTTTGAACTGTGGGTTTTGGGTTCGATTCCCACCCAAGACAAACATTTGTGTGATGAACATAATAGATGTGTATTCTATGTCTGGGTGTCATATTCGTTTGCTCGCTGCTTACCTAAAACGCAGTGTGCCTAAAGCTAAAGCCTCAAAAAAAAATGCGAAACAGGCAGTCAGTCAATTGTTTTTTTCTCTAATCTGTGAGGCAGTCGAACACTTTTTCCTTCTTCTGGCTTCCTGCTAATATCTTCATTTAGCCTCTCAATAGCCAATAACTACTACATGAAATATTGTATAAAAAAAAACAAAATAAATAAATACATGTTTGTTATTGTTCAATTAACTTTTAATAAGGCTAATAAAAAAAGGGGGTCAAAAATTTGAACTGTTGTCAATTTTCTAACAGACGGACAGACAGAATAAAAAATCCTCAAAAACAAACTCCTCTAAGATAAAATGTCATGTTTAGATTGAATTTTATTTATTACAGTACAACTACCCCCAGATATGCAAAGAAAGGTCAGTATCGTCCACGAAGACATGGGTAATAATTAATAAATAAGCGTGGTACTTTCACGGTAGGTACCTAATACAAAATGAAACAAAAATATAATGGATGTAATTGAATTCATTAGCATCCTTTGACACTAGGTACCTACTCCTGACACCGGTCACGTGTGGACCAACATTTATTAAATCTAACTCGTCGATTCGGTATTGATAATAACTCCAAAAAAATAGGATAACTTAATCAACTGCTACAGTACAAAATTAAATTAAAATATTTAAGTACTGTTTTTAATTATTACATACAAGGTATAAAAACGTGTAAAAGTATCAAAACCAATCGTGCTAACTATGTTAGGCGCCGCGGCAACCTTCATAGTTTTCAATACAAAATATTGTAATTTGTACTCATTAATAATCATCAATATATGATTTACTATCATTATACTCAATTTATATGCTGATGAATTCAATTGCACCCTGTATAGTGTATTGTAAGGCCCCCCCATGCACGTTCAATTTTATTGATGAGTGGCAAACCAGCAGGCGGCCCACCTGCTGGTAAGTGGTCACCGCCGCCTATGGACATCTGCAACACCGAAGGCATTGCCGGTGCGTTACCTACCCTTACAGAGGACTCTTTTAACACTTTTCTTGAAGCTCCCCATACTGTAGTTATGCGGAAAAACCTCAGAAGGAAGATCATTCCACATCTTGCAGGTTCGTGGAAGAAACGAGCGCAAGAATCGCGTCGTATGAGATTTCCACGTGTCTACAATATGTGAATGCGCTTTTTCACGTTGCCGAGAAGTTCGATAATAAAATTGAGAAGATGGGATGAGGTTAAAGATTTCTTCAGGGCGTTCCCCATGATAATAGCGGTAGAAGAGACTCAGAGAACCGATATCTCGTTGTAGACTTAAAGGCTCTAGCTTGTCGGTGAGCTTGGGATCGTTCACAATTCTAACGGCTCTTCGCTGTAGGGAGTCAAGTGGTTGCAGTAAGTACATCGGTGCCCCACTCCAGAGATGAGAGCAGATGATTGATCAATTTTATTGATCGTGTAGAGTTAGTATTGGTCAATGTTTTTCTGTTTACAGTATGGAGAAAACATTGACGGAAGTGGTCTCGTCCATTTTATTGATCAATAAAATTGAACGTGTATGGAGGAACTTAGTCATCATCATTATCATTATCATCAGCCTAAAGACCTACACTGCCTCCATTAGTCCTCCCGTAGTATCTCCATCTAGTTTGTGGTCTTCCCCCATAGAGCGCCATCGCCACTGACTGATTTGCCTCCTTCATTCATCGTCTCTCGTCGCGGTAGATCGTCGCGTCGGTCGTGCGTGATAACCCTAATAATCAACTAATTCAACTGTCAGTAGGCCCAATTTTGAAGGCTTTAGTTGACAGTCTTTAACTTACTAAAAATATACCCGTCTCTTACATTACCGTCTATTAGACAAGGACAGCAACAGTTTTAGGAGTTTTAGATCTGTCAACTAAAGCCTTTAAAATTGGCCCCATTGCATTGTTAGTAAATAATGCATGTTGAATATGGCTCTGGTATAGATATTGAGTCAATTTTAAGGTGGAACGTTACACTAGCGCAGCAAATTCAAATTTTCTTGCGTTCTTTTGCCAATAATAGCTTAATTACTCAACGTGATTACATAAAAACGAATTTTGCGCAAATAAATATAATGTATTAATAAATTACAGTTAATAGTATAACCTACTTATCATTGGTTTAGTGACAAATGGCAATAGACTGAAAAACTAAGAAGAAAATTGTTTATTGAGGAAACGTTCCCCCTTAAAGGCTTTAGTTGACAGATCTAAAACTGTTAGCTGTTGCTGTTCTTGTCAAATATTAGGTTGGGGAAAAAGTTTCCAAGAGTCGAAGTTGAAGTTGAAGTTTCTTCGCATTTTTTAAGAAAATTCAAAACATTTTTTAATATATTTTATTTACATTTAACTAAAGTATGTAGGTACCATTTTGTTTGATAACTTTTTACCATCTTGTAGGTAGGGACATGATCCCATTGCTATAGAAATTTTGGGGCTTCTGATCAAAAAACCGCGACAAGTAGTTTTGGCAGTCCTCTCGTGATGTTAACCTGACACTGACTAAAGAATTCTGAAGAGACCGAAACAGGTGGAAATCTGAAGGTGCAAGGTCAGGACTATACGGCGGATGCATTATCACCTCCCAGCCAAACTATCTTAATTTTTGCTGAGTGGCTAAAGATGTGTGAGGTCTAGCGTTATGATGAAAAACCACACCCCTTCTGTTGATTAATTCCGGTCGCTTTTTCTTAACTTCTTGCTTTAATCTCATCAGTTGTTCGCAGTAGAGTTCAGAATCGATGGTCCTGGCTGGTGGTAACAGCTCATAATTAATAATGCCCTTCCAATCCCACCACACACACAGCATCACCTTGTTGCGAGTTAACCCGGGTTTCGCCACAGTCTGTGAAGCCTGACCGGCCTTTGACCACGACCTTTTTCGCACGTTCTTGTCGTACGTAATCCACTTTTCATCACCAGTTATCAGCTTCTTCAAAAATGGTTCGGTTTCATTACGTCGTAATAAAGAATCACAAATGAGTACACGGTTCATTTGGTTTCTTTCAGTGAGATCGTGAGGTACCCAAATATCGGGCTTTTTTGTGTACCCAGTTTTTTTCAAATATGCCGATCTTGCTCCACTTTTTAAAAATGGCATCCATTTTATCCGTAATAGGGCGACCAGAGCGAGGTGCATCTTTGACATCAACATTTCTGGATTGAAAACGCTTAAACCAAATTTGTGCTACTCTCACAGACACTGCACTAGGTCCATAAACATCGCAAATTTTTTTCGTGGCTTGCGTTGCATTTTTACCTTTTTTGTAGTAAAATTTTAAAATGTATCGAGTTTCTTCATTAGATTCACACCTTCACAGTACGAAAAACAAATAAAAATCACACATTTTCCTAATTTGAATATGGAGTTATCTTCGTTAAAATTTAAACTTTTAATGATACCAAAACCAGCCAGATACAAATAGTATAGCCAAAGAGATTTTATTACAAGTTCATACTTACTATAATGCGAAAAGACTTTTCCCCCAACCTAATACTGGGTGGCGCAAAAGTAAAGACCCTATTTGGTTCAGCTATAACATTTTTTCTAAATTAGAAAACTAGATTTAGGTTTTTTTAAATGTATATTTGTGCCATTAAATTTCGTACCATTAGGATTTAAAGATGATGTCTTTTAAATGGTGACCTCCAGAGTTGATACACATTTGAGCCCTATTTATGACATTTTGCATAACTTGCCGTAACACTTCCTGCGATATGTTCGTTATTTCTTGACGAATGTTTTCTTTTAGAGCTGCGAGAGTCTGTGGCTTGTTCACATACACCCGAGATTTCAAAAAACCCCAAAGAAAGAAGTCTGGACTGGTCAGATCGGGTGATCTTGCAGGCCAAGGCAAATCGCCAAAACGAGAGATAACTCGGCTTGGAAAAGCGTCCCTCACTAAGTCCATAGTGTCGCGCGCTGTGTGTGCCGTAGCGCCGTCTTGTTGAAACCAGATGTGCTCCAGCCCCAATTCGTCCAAACTGGGTATCAAAAACTCACGTAACATGGTTCTGTAGCGTTCTCCAGTGACAGTTATCGCATTGCCTCCAGCGTCTTCGAAAAAATAGGGTCCGATCACTCTGTCAACACAGATGCCACACCATACAGTAACTTTTAGTGGGTGTAGAGGTGTTTCTTGAATAATGCGCGGATTATCAGTGCCCCAGAACCGAGTATTCTGCTTATTGACATGCCCTGAGAGATGGAAATGCGCTTCGTCACTCATAACCAATTTTGAAGGAAAATCATCCTCTTCAAGGTTGAGGTTTATGACGCGCTGGCAGTAATCTAGACGAGCTCGGTGGTCAGCAGGCAGCAGTTGATGAGTCATTTGAGTTTTATACGGGAACATCTTTAAGTCTTTCACCAAAATACGCTGCAGGGTCCGTCTGGAAATGCCCAATTGCGTGGCACGTCGCCTCGTTGATGTTTCTGGACACTCTTCCACATCTTCGCGCACAGCATCGATATTTTCAGCTGAACGGCCTGTTCTTGGTCTCCCAGACTTAGGTCTATCCAATGTTGAGCCAGTTGCTTCAAGGCGTGTGGCAAAGCGTCGAATTGTGCGACCAATCGGTGCCGGACGGTGGGGAAATCGTCGACGAAATTCACGTTGTGTTCTTATCACTGATGAATTATTCCGTAAGAACATTGACACAATTATTCCACGTTCTTGGGGAGTAAAACGGTCCATGTTTATTTTCAGTGTATTTTACATTTGTTCACTACACAATTTTCAACAACAGAATGACAGAAAATGTCATATAAAAAAAATAAAAGTATTTTCTTTAGTGCCAGTACTTTTGCGCCACCCAGTAGATGACAATGTAAGAGACGGATATATTTTTAGTAAGTAAGTTAAAAACTGTCAACTAAAGCCTCTAAAATTGGGTCTAATATATGACCATAATTGTTGGCACATCACGGTGGTGTAGCAGCAGCATTACAGGCTGTGTAGTTTTTATTGGAATATTATGTTTTTCTTTGTAGGACCAGTGATAGGTCCTCCCGCCGCACCAGCCAAGCAGGGAGGGTTACTCGGCTACAATAGAATTTTTCACAGAAAACGACATAGGAATAGGATGAATTTAAATGTTTACGACTGCAACTTAGTCTGTCCGAAGTTCTACGTAGGGTGAGTGATTTCCACCCGCGGAGACAGGGGGTCTAGCAAAGAAACCTTTCCATCGGCGTTAACGCCAAACGGTAGCTCTAAATGTATGGGAATGATAGCTAATGTCATAGCTAATGTCATTCCCATACATTTTAAGTTATCGTGGAAATGTATCTTTGCTAGACTCCCAGATTGAAATAAAACTAGTGTTTCTTCGGTATACCGCGCGGTATACCGCCCGGGTATACCTATTGTATGAAGTTTCGCTCTAGCCGCGGTATTAATAACATAACCCTGCCGAGCTATCGATGAAAGGTCATTGACATTTTGTGTTGTTTTCAGCTACGGAAAAGTTTGTGGCAGACGACAAACCACATACGACAATTTCACATACATAACTCGCACGTTCGACAACCTTTGTAAGCTGGAATATGTAAACTGCCGGTTTGAAGATTCTAGTGAGTAAAGTTTAATATAATCTTTCCTTCCTTTGCCTAGGTACCTACTTACTTCTCGTGTAGGAAAATGGTCAGCTCAGTGGCCCCTATTACGATGAATCTAGCAGCGCAGCTGACGCGAGTCAGCCACTTTATAGCTGTTCAGCCTCGATCTTCTATTAAATGCTATATGTGACGTCCGACGTCAGCGTTTTTCTTCCGATCGACGTCTGAACGCCAGGCACAGCGTCAGCGGTCAATACATCTAATAGCGAACGATGACATCTCGTTCACATGCGACAAACAGTGCTCGCGTGTAGTCGTGTGATACAAAATGGATATCAATTCGACACTTTTGGTGACGCTTGTGTTACTTTTTATAATGCACTATAACATTTGACTGATTCAATCAATAATTCGTCATTTTCTTAATCAAATTTCAAAGTTTTGTACTGACGCCAAATACGAAATTCACGCTGCAATGCTTCGAAATAATTAGAGACGCGGCGCAAAGCGTTTGAATGCCGCCTACGGCGTTCACACGCCAACGTCAGCGTGTGAAAGAGACCACAACAGTACATTTCTATAGTAAGCATCGTGACATGGCGTACGGCGTGACGCTGTACGCGGTCGACGGCGTTTATAGGAGACCATAGATTCTGATAGTAGTAGAGCGGCAGCCGCGCGTCAGCAGCGCTGTTAGAATGGGCGTAATAGGCCTATAGGGCCTATTGCGCCGATATCCGTTCTAAATAGCTAAAAATCTTGTACTTGTAGGGAAATCTGGCAACACAGCCAAACATTGAATATATACTGCATTTTATAAAATAAAGTAAAATAAATGCTCGAATAAATAGTTCACTGTTCACATGTTTTTTGCGTTAATTCAGTAATCTATACTTAATTTCACAATTCATTATTTTCAGGACCAAGTGAGTGTTATTGAAATTATTATAAGTTTGTTTAATGAAATGAGTTGCAAATGCGGACCACATGCCTCGTGATTGAACAGAGCAAGGGTAAATATGTCTTTACTAGCTGCGCCCCACGGTTTCATTTAGTAGTATTCAAAACTGCTTTATGTCAAAAGCACGCTTCAAACTTTACGCTTTTTTTAAGTCCGCTTTTTACGTGCTTAAGTTATAATGAAGCGGGCGAATGAGAGCACTTTCCGCGCGCGAGTTATGGGAAAGCATGACGCGTCTGACAGCAGCCGCTAGCACGCTATTTCTGCTACCCGGCCGCTGCCGCGGTAAGCGTATGTAACGCTTTTACTACTCGCGCGCTGCTCGGTGCAACGCGTGCGATACACAATGCTCTAGGTAGGTATAAGCAGCGCGATATACAAAGCGCCAAGTGAGAGCGTAAACACGCACGCTTAGGGCGCTTTGCGCTTTTTTAACCACCACCATTTCACCCGCGGATTAAAAAGTATCCTTGGGTTATTCCAGTCTATGAGCTATCGATCTCCCTTCTAATCTATTCAGGTGTTGTGGCGTGAAGAGGCCCTTGAGGTCGATGACCGTTAATATCCAGGTAAATGACCTTTGACTTCGGAATTAATGTTAATCTTGAGGTCAAAGCTCATTGATCTCGAGGGCAAACACATAGGCTAGGTTACGTTATAGTGTACAACTCAGCTCCGTATTCAATAAAAAAATTATGCATACAAACGTTGTTCCCTGTCACCCTCTCTATCTAATAACAAAAGGGAGTCATGGGAACATCACCTTATGAAAAAATATTTACACAATGTTCCCATTACCACTCAATTTTTTATGGTGAAAATGCGTAGAGAGAGTATTGTTTGTACAAAGACCGAGGGTCAAGGTTACGTCATGTAGATACCTACATAATTAAAGATTACCGAAAAAGGTCATTGACTTCGAGGTCCTTTAAGGATTGACAGCGTCTGTGGTGCAGTGGTTGAGTAGGTCGGCTCATAAAGTGCTCCTGAAGTGTTAGCGTTTTGGCCTAGGCTGTAAACCGCACTTTTTTCATAAATAAATAACCCGGAGGCGGAGGGTTCGATTCCCGCGACAGGACAAGTATTTGTGCGCAAAAAAAAGCTCAAATACGTTGTTCTGTGTGTGTGTGTGTTGTGCGAGCATGGTCCTCGTAGCTCCTGGGTCCCTAGATACAGGGAATCCTAGTTAGGGTCTAGCATCTACGTATGTGGTCGTTGGCCGTTATAGATTAAATTTATAATGTAGGTAGAGTGTGGTATGATAAAAAAGCGCAACAACGTATTTGGGGTTTTTTTGTGCACAAATACTTGTCCCGTCGCGGGAATCGAACCCGCTGCCTCCGGATTATGAGCCGACCTGCTCAACCACCACACCACGGAGGCTGTCGAATCCCTATATCATTATCTATGTACCTCGTTTGTTTTTTACAGTGTGGCGTATAATGCATCGTGGTGTATGCTCATATCAATTTCATGTTGAGTTTGAACCAATTAGGGAGAATTCATCAGCTATCATTCTAATGTCGAAGACTTTCATAGCCACCGACATACCTCAGTTAGGCACCCCCTCGAAGAGAACGCGGCCATTTATAGGCACAGACGACGCAACCACAAAGCCTACAAATAAATTTTAATCTACCTATTCGTAGCACAGAGCATTAAAAAATGACGCTTCGACAGGTCTGTGCTTCGCAAAATAAATTCAAATCAGGTATATGTGCTTCAAATAAATATTTAAATTAAATAAAAGATACGCTCCGTCTGGCAAAGGGCGAAGAAGCCACGCGTATTTTTTTTCGTGCTCTGTAAGCAATTGGAAAAAAAAACCAATCGACTATCTAGGTCTCTTCGGCTTTCCGAAACATTGAAGACAATGAGGACAATGCAGTTCGTAAATAAAACTTTTTGTTGGGTACCTATATTGTTTTTTGTAATAAACTTAACACTGCAATGATCAATTGATCATAGAGGGCGCTGAAAAGCGAGGGATATCAATAAGTTCTAAGTCTGGAAACTGGAAAGTAACACCATTTTAATCTTTGACTAGTATAGTAGATATCTGTGATTTTAATGGATGCCCGGAATAAGGAGAGGATCATCATGATCATCAGCCTGACGACGTCTACTGCTGAACATAGGCCTCCCCCACAGAGCGCCACTTTAAGCGGCTGCTAGCCTTGCATGCATCGGCTCCCCGCGGTTTGTATAGGAATGGAGGCTGGCCTACGCTGCGGCGCGTCTTCCGGTTCGTGGTGGCCACTCGAGAACCTTTCCGTTTTGATGTGCAATGTGTAAAAAGACCGACGCATTGCGTGTGATGACGTGACATAACCCACTGTAACACATAATTTTACCTCGTCATAAAATACACCGCCTCCACTGGGGGTCGAAAATACTATCCTTAACACTTGGAATGCCCGCATTTTGCAGAACAGAATAACAATCATATGCCGGCTCGATATCGCGCCCATGGAAGTCCAGGGGTAGGCTGGTTGCCTTCAATTTTTTTATTGAATAAATTAATAATAATACTCTAAAATCTAAACAGTCGCAAAAACAAAATTAACTATCTCAAAAAATGACAAAGTTACAACAAGTATTTTAAAATACAGGATGCAGTGACGTCAGTTCTTGGTCCTTCATAGTACCTCATTACTAAGCTGTTGTATTGTACCTCTATGGTAGCTTTACATACAATCTCTTTGCCATGTGACGTCACATTTTGGGGTTTCATAGTAACCACAGATATCTACTATACTAGTCAAAGACAGATAGGACAGCTTTATATGATCGACCATTAGTTCCCGTGTCTCCACGAAACGCTGTTGTCGCCATAGTGATGTACCTAGCTCCATATTCAAATATCGATATCGATACCACAGTGACGCGCCACGCCAAAAAAATATCGACATGGAAGTTACATAGGAAGTTATTATTATTATTTTAACCTATTACATTTTAATACTACAGGAAGATGAAGCACCCGCTAATAAGGATTAAATGAAACAAATGAGACTGAAATAGCTTATATTTATTTTTATTTCTTAGCCTAAGCTTTGTATTTTACTGCCATTTTTAGGCCATTTTTTGGGTTGAAACCATTTTTATTTTAATTATTTATTTTTGCTATTCAAATTGAGTTTACTCACCAGATAAGCTCAAGGGAATCCCGTGCAACACTTCATTTGCAGTGAACAAGGATATCCATGCAGAAGACGGTTACCCATCCCATCAAATTGGGGGTATATCAAAGTGATTTTGGCGAACACGTTTGTTCACTAAGACAGGCCACTGAGCTCAGTATTTGTAGGAATCAGAAAAGACAACCATGATTCTCGTAATTTATCGTCCCTTGGGATACTTAACAGGCGATGAGTTTTATTAGTTGCAAGCTTCAACATGACATTTTCGCGTCGCCATAGTGTTGATCAATAACCATAGTCACTGCCCATGCTCAACTGATTAAGATAATTGGTATATAATTTGAAGTTAGAGCGATGGTAGCAGAGCAGTAACATGTGCACTTCGCAATCTTACGGCACCAGGTTCGATCCTCGGCCTTGCACCGATGATTTATCTAGTAAGTTATGTGCAGTTTTCGATGCCATCCGTGCCTCCGAGAGCCGTCGGTCCCGGTTGTCATAAGACCATCTATGGCAATCGTTACGGGTAGTCAGACGCCTGATAGAATCTGATACCAGGTCTAACCATCCTTGTTACTGGTTCCTTATGGGTTGTGAGATTAGATGGCAGTCGCTCAGGGCCAGATCTTGTATAAGGGCAATTTGAGCTTCAGCCCAGCGCGCCGTGGAGATAAAGGGCCCCCAGCCCCCACTGAAATTTAACGGGTCTTATCTAGATTTACTTATAAATGTGCGAAACCTGAAACTATCAGGATTAACGAAAAACAAGAACAGCTGAGAATTAGGCAAACTCACGGTCCGATCCTGTAGTCGCTCGTGTAATTCTGATAGCTTGCCGCTACAGATTAGACTGGGAGCTTGGGAGCCGACCCCAATAACAAATGCGAAATGGGAAAAAGGCAAAGAAGATGATGATAATGATATATTAATTTGAAATTATACACAAAAAGCCAGAAAAACTACGAATTATACCGATTAATTAGGTTGTGTTATGTACATAATTTCCATGACAACAACACAATTGACTTTTGACATTATAGAAGTCACTTGAGACAAAGAAAATGTCGGAATGCGTGTGACACGAGCGTTTCGTGGAGACATCGGTACTAAAGCTGACCCGGGCCTGATAGTAACCACCTCTGTTTTGCGAGAAAGGGACGTGCGTTGCCCTTTCTAGAAACTTTAAAAGCTTAATACTCCGTGATTATTTACTGATCTTACTTATTTTTAACCTTAAAAGTAATATTTAAAGTAATATTTACTTGTTACATATAATATTCCCACCACCTCCAGAGGGGGTCGTTTAGGTAATCGTTATTGGGAATGATTCCTGTTTTCCTATGGCATACGGTATGCCATAGCGAAAAAGGAACCATTCCCAACGACCCATACCATAGCAAAACAGGGTAGTAGTGCACCCGGTGGTGGTAAATATTACCACGGACAATAAACGTGTTTTTGCAGTAGGTATTGGATATTTTTTTAAACAAACATTAGGGCCAATTTTAAAGGCTTCAGTTGACAGATCTAAAGTTCCTATTGGGCCTGTTGTCTATACCACATAGCCTATTAATGCACAGTAAAGCTAATATAGAAAACATTATTTTGCTTCTATTTTTCACTATTACAAACCCTATTACAGTGGTAGTAAGGCATATTGTTCTTTAAACAGTGCTTGGAACGTTTAGAACATAGCGTATCCATTGGAAAGTGGTCCCGGCGCAGTGTGACCAGCGACCCGAACTGCGTTGCGCGTCTCGAAAAAAAAATCGAACTGTCTGAAAATAGTGAAAAGAAAAATAAAAAGTGGCGCGAACTTTGACAGGTGTCAAGTTGTCGAAATTGATGTCGGTTGTGTTGTGCATTTTAAATAAAAATTATAGTTAATTTAGTGGCGTGGACTGATGATAAGGCAAGAGTTTCGGAAGAAATTGTATCCCTAGGTGAATCTTGTGTCGTGAGGTGAGTACTTACGATGATTGCCTCAGTTTATTTTTTATGACTGCGCCATGGCAAAGGTAGTCCAGCGTATTTAGCCACAATAATGTAAATATAAAATGGTAATATTATTGAACGTGATGTAGTCCCAAAGCTCCTAACCCCTCTCACCCATCTCAAAAAATCAAACCCGTTGTAATAAAACTATAGTTTTTTTTCTCTTATATTTTGGCTCCACACATAGTGTATTTAGCCAGTGTCAAGTATTGTAATTTTTCATAATGATAGAATATTTTACGTAAAGTCAAGTCTTAGTCACAGTCTGCGTAGTCATAGTCCAGTCTAAGTCAGGTAGTCTCAGTCCAGTCTAAGTCATGCCCTAGTAAAGTGGTGGCAACTTTACTAGAAGCTTCTATGGAATTTTGGAAGCAACACGAAAAACCACGTTTCACCACATTATATCACTTGCCCACACTCATGCTCGTAATTCAGCACTTAATGCGTAAAACGCCACCAATTTTAAACATTTACACTGGAAAAAGCACGAGTTTTGAAAAATAATACAATGCAACGACGTGAACTTTTCCGCGTTCCCACCAAAACCCAAAACTATAGTTATTGAAACCAAAAGCAAGAAAAGTTTTTTTATTCTTCAAAGTCTGATTAAACTAGAATACACCTCAGTAGGTGAGACTATTGATACTTTGCTGCAACCGCAGTATCGTAATTAGTAATAAATTAAAAATACAAAAATCCGCCTCTTTTGTTGCCATGTAAAAAAAGACGATTCGCAATTTCACACATATACCTATAACGTAGAGAACAATACACATTTTTAAGGACAAAAAGTTCCCAGAGGCGAATGCAATCGAAAATAGAGCCAACGAAGTGAGGTATTTAATTAAACCGAACATAAGTACACAGCTATAAAATATAACTTTAATTGATAAGCAAGACCTTTAGTTGTGCCTTCTGAACTGTAAGTTGAGGGTTCGATTCCCACCCAGGACAAATATTTGGGTAATGAACGTAGGTGTTTATTCTGTGTCTAGGTGTTATGTTGTTTTCTATGTATGTATTTACAAAACAATGAGTAACTCTATCAAAATGTCTGGTTCCTTAGCGCAAGCTTTGCTTAGTTTGGGATGGGGTCTCATCAGGAACAAAGAAAAAGTAGCCCGAATGTAAAAAAAATGTAGTGATCGTGTCGTGAGCGTTCGTTACTAGTTAGTGGCCAGTGTATTCGTTTGGCCCAACACCTCGCCAATACGCAATAGATGTCGTTCGCTAATCTTGCGTTATGCAGAAATAAAATAATTCGTAAAATAGCCCGAATGATTCCTTTCTATGGGATGAGGTATCTGCATAAGGCCCGATTTCACCAAAGTAGTATAAACTTTACTCCAGGTATAACTTTCCGAGAACAACCCAGTTATACGAATATAGCCCTTATACCACCAATTTTGTGAAGGGATATGGCCTATTCCTTGGATACAATCAAAATGGCGTCTTTTTTGTGTAATTTCATTTGTCAGACAGCTGTATCCGAGAGTAACGAATAGCCTTAGAATAGAATAGAATAGAATAGAATAGAATAGAATAAACTTTATTGTATAAAAACTGTGTACATGCAAAGGTCTAAACTATAAAAATTGTCACAAACAGTATTATCCATTCCGGACGTACAATAGAAGTAGGCCTTATACTTGGAATAAACCTTATTCTACTTTGGTGAAATCGGGCCTTAGTATATTATATAATCTGTGGTTTGGGGCTAGATGGCGCTGTGTGTAATGATCACATATGATTTATTTATATTATTTATATATTAATGAAATCGAGTGATGCTGTTTCTTAATATAACTAGATTACTTTTAAATTTAAAGGAATAAATTTGAATCGCGAACGGGATTTGATAACTCGCATCCATCCGTCCCTAGTTCTTCTATCCTTCACCTTTTATCTCGTATATTCGTGGATTCTCTATCTAGCTCGCACATTGCTACTGTTTTGAAGGTATATGGTAGAATTCACTTACGAAAATACATAACCTTAAAAATACCATCAAATAATATGTTCTTTAAAAATCACATAATCGAAAAAAGTTTTCATATATCATATATAGGGTTCCGTACCCAAAGGGTAAACCGGACCCTATTAAGGCTCCACTGTCTGTCTGTCACCAGGTTGTATCTCATGAACCGTGATAGTTAGACAGTTGAAATTTTCACAGATGATTTTATTTCTGTTGCCGCTATAACAACAAATACTAAAAAAATATAATAAAATAAATTATTTAAGGGGGCTCCCTTACAACAAACGTGATTTTTCCCCTCGTTCTTATAGATAATGGCACGGAACCCTTCGTGCGCGAGTCCGATTCGCACTTGGCCGGTTATTTCATTTATACTGCTTAATGCCGCAAAATTAACACATTTTCAAGTGCAGTCCCAGTTTCACATCAGCGATTTTCAACTTTATATATAGCTCACTAGAGACCCCTTCAAAAAAAGTGCCATGCGCCGCCTTAAGCAAATCTCCAATTTCTATTTACCCAGCCCCCCGCTACCTTGATGCATTAGGTAAGGACTTACGTTACGATACCTATGTTGCAACAAGTTAGTGCAGGTGTAATGACTGTCTCTGAACAAGTATATACGTTTACATAATATGTTATATACAACTGTGTTTAATATTGGCACAGAAGACAGAAATAGCACTGTTCAACAGGAAAGACAAAAGTCTTTGGTGGCTTAAAAGTACTGACACTAAGTACACCCTAGTACTATGTACCTTCATCATCATCATCCTCTTTGCCTTATCCCATTTGTTATTGGTGTCAGCTCCCAATCTAACCTGTAGCGGCGAGCTACCAGAATTGCACGAGTGACTGCCATCTGACCTCGCAACCCATAAGGTACCAGTAACAGGGATGGTTAGATCAGGCGTCACATTCTATCAGGCGTCTGACTACCCGTAACGATTGCCATAGATGTTCTTATGACAACTGGGACCGACGGCTTAACGTGCTCTCCGAGGCACGGAGCGATGGCATCGAAAACTGCACATAACTTACTAGATATGTCATTGGTGCAGGGCCGAGGATCGAACCCGGTGCCGTAAAATTGCGAAGCGCACATGCTACCGCTCGGCCACTATCGCTCTCAAAGTACGTTTGTTAAGCTTGTGTGAAGTCAACACATCAAATACTGTACGCTCATTGGTTGAAGACAGCCATCAACAGGCAACCAATGAGCGTTCAGTGTTTGGTGTGCCAAGTTGAGACAAACAACACAAATGTACCAGAACCCGGGGGAATGTGTTACTTAGTTAAGTTGTATTTTAATGGACTTTAGTATAGATGGGCTTTCATCTTGACAGCTCTTAAGCTCGCACTTGGCACTTACTTATCTCTTTTATCATCATCATCAACAGTCTGAAGGCGTCCTCTGCTGAATTTAGGCCTCCCCCACAGAGCGCCACATTGAGCAGCTGCTTGCCTCCTGCATCCATCGGTTCCCCGCGGTAGATCGTCGGTCCACCTAGTGGGGGGCCTACGCTGCGTCTTTCGGTTCGCGGTCGCCACTCGAGAACCTTTCTTCCCCATCGGTTGTCAGTTCTACGAGCGATGCGGCCTGCCCATTGCCTGAACAACTAATTCTAAGAGCTAACGGGATCCGTGAGCTCTTAGAATAAATAATAAATTAAATTGAGTTGATCATCATCACTTCCCATCAGGTGAGATTGTGGTCAAACGCTGGCCTAGTCAAATATATAAAAAAAAAAAAAAAAATCGATTTTAAGAATAAATTGGCACGTGCTCTTGGATCGCAGGTGAGATGTTACATCACCTGCCATCCTGTTATCCTTAGCCTTTCAGCATTATAGTAGGTGCTTCATGATGGAGGGTCGTCGCGAAACTTCATGGAGTTTTTTTTATGTAAACGAATGACGTGACGATTGGCCTGGTGTTAAGCGTTACGGCCGCTCACACACAGGTTGCAGTGTCACTCGGAAATCTAAATTAAAGTTTCGCGTGACACTGCGCACTGCGCACGTCATCCTGAGACATCAAACTAAAAAAGATTTCTAGACTGTGAGATCAGTTCTTAAGTCTCATTTGCCCGGTAATTTCACTAGCTACAATGCCCTTCAAACCGGAACACAGTAGTGCTTGCACACTACTGCTTGGCGGCAGAATAACTGGCAAAGCAAAGTTCTATTTATATAACAATATTCTGTAAAATCGCGTGCACTTAATAGCACGTTGGCGAATGACGATGCAGCTTGGCCGTTTGGTCGTATTACGGATACGGACATATATCTACAGGGATGTCAAAGAAACCTTGTCGCTCTGACTAAGTATTCATATTTTTCCCTATTGTGAACCTCTTTTTAAAAGTCGGTTGAAACCTCCTCCTTCTGCCACAGAATACTAATAGCACTATGCCTGTGCTAACAACAAAATAAAAAAAACCTTTGTTAGTTTTAGTTTTGATTAATCATACCATCTAAGGGTGGGGGTTTTTATTCGTAGTTAAGGTAACCAATGGTTAAAAAGGCGAACAAATTCTAACCAATGGTCCAAATTTGTTAGGATTTTTAACCATTGATTACCTTAACTACAGATTAAAAAACCCACCCGGAATCAGCATAGCGAGTTCTGGCACTTGGGAGATAAAAAGATTTAGAATTAATTTTTCAGTTTGATACCTCTACCTTTTAGTCTAGTCTTGGTAGTCTCCCATCACTTGTCAATCCCCACATGTCGTCAGCTGTCGCAAGCGACCTCGTCCATGCGGCTTGCGTTGCGACACGCGTGTCGTGTCGCGAAGGCCGCGGGTCGAGAGGTTAACTATCTTGTACCTAGTTAATTATTATCATAGTTATTAACACATTACGTACCTTTCACCATATTTTAATACTGAAGAAAGGTTCTTGAGTGGCGACCACGAACTGGAAGACGTAGTGTAGGCACCAATAGGTGGACTGATGATAAACCACGGGAGCCGATGAATGCAGGAGGGAAACAGCCGCTCAAAGTGGCGCTCTATGGAGAGGCCTACGTTCAGCAGTGGACGTTTTCAGGCTGATGATGCTGTTTTACTGACTACTAAAGTTTAAATGGGCGGGACATATATGTAGACTTGAAAATACAAGATGGACTAAAAGGGTCACAGAATGGATTCCATTAGACGGGAAAAGAAACCAGGAAAGACAAAGGAAAAGGTGGAGAGATATTTTTACGGAAATATGTGGACCTGACTGGATGCAAAGAGCTAGGGAAAGGGAAGTATGGAGAAGGATAGGGGAGGCCTATGCCGCAGAGGCAACTTCTGCAACATAAATATTTAAATAAGTGTAATCTCTTAGTGTAAATTTCATAATAATATGCAGTAGAAATAAAGGCTTTTTTATTATTTTATTTTATTTTTATGATGCTGTTTTAATACCGGCTGCAATGGGATCAAGCCCTTCAGGGTCCCTTCAGTAGGGTTAGCACGGCCGGTAGACAAAACTGTCTTGTCTGTCTTCTTTTGTCTGTTTTACTCCAAGCAAGTATGAAGAAAGTGACGTAAAACGGGGAAAGACAATTTTGTCTACCGTCCATGCTCACCCAGCAGGGCCCTAAATCTCTGTGCAACACAGATTCTACACGATACGAAACCACGTCGTTATCGTGTCTTGTTCAAATCGTGTCACAGCTGCATTAGAAATACCTTCACTTTACATTCAAGTTATTTATATTTTGAATAAATAGGTGGTGAAAGCGATGGTGGCCGAGCGGTAGCATGTGCGCTTCGCAATCTCACGGCACCGGGTTCGATCCTCGGCTCTGCACCAATGACTTATAGATCTAGTAAGTTATGTGCAGTTTGTGATGCCATCGCCCCGTGCCTCGGAGAGCACGTTAAGCCGTCGCGTCGGTCCCGGTTGTCATAAGAACATGAATGGCAATCGTTACGGGTAGTCAGACGCCTGATAGAATCTGACGCCTGGTCTAACCATCCCTGTTACTGGTTCCTTATGGGTTGCGAGGTCAGATGGAAATCGCTCGTGTAATTCTGGTAGCTCGCCGCTACACGTTAGATTGGGAGCCGACCCCAATAACAAATGGGAAAAAGGCAAAGAGGATGATGTTGATTAACATAAGTGGTGGTAAGTTTTGAAGTGTTGATGTTTCGGAACGCGTCTCAGTGGAACATTATGATTATGACCAATGAATGATCACGCGGATCACGTCATGAACCTTTTGTTGCGTATTAATTGCTCAAACGGTTTCTCCAGAGACGAGATTATGTCGATATCTACATCTACAGCTCATGCCAGTGCAAAGATTATAAAGCCCGTTGATAGCTCGTGAACATAATTTCTCGTACAAACACGACTCACCTGCGCGGGCAGGGGGCGAGGTAACAAAACGAGACAAAGTCATACGAAATTATAAAGGACACAGGATGGAACAAAAGACATCAACGGGTTCCCGTGATTTGTATGAAAATAGTAGTTGAAATACACTACTAATTTTCGTATGAGGGGAAGTTGTATCATTGGTCAACTGGATTTATAGTCAATGTGCCAGTGCCATCCCTGCTGGTGAAAAAAAAATGTAGCGCTGCATTTCAGGTCTAGAGTTTTCCCGGAATGAGTCGGGATCATCCTTGTGGTCAGGATGATGTGATGTGTGCACGCAAAACGCAACTTGGTATGTACTAAAAGGGGTGACTCATTGTATTTTCAAACTATTACCGAGGTTTGTTTTCTAAACACTCATCTTACTTACCAATAATGACTGTATTATTACCGTAAACATTCCACAGTAGTTACCTTTCGTACTTTTGTAGTAGGTACCTATAATTACTACTATTAATTAGCCGTTGTGAAAATAGGACCACCCCATCTCTTGTGAGTGCCCTAAGAGCCGGCTAAGGGGATGATCCAGGGGGTCTAGCAAAATGCCTTTCCATTAGCGTTAACGCCAAATGCTAACTCCAAAATGTATGGGAATGACATCAGCTATGACTTAGCTGCGGAAGAGCTTTCCGCAGGCAATGTCATTCCCATACATTTTGAGTTAGCGTTTGGCGTTAACGCTAACGGAAAGGCATCTTTGCTAGACTCCCAGGGAATGGGCAGCAGCGTTCGCCTAAGTACCTACATTAAAATCTGCGATCACCAAGTCGCCTGCTAAGCGTGGTGATAACGCCAAATCCCCATATGACGTGTCCAAAGTGGCGTTTTATGGGGGAGGTCTGTATCTTAGATAAGGTCTGTATTCAGCAGTGGAGGGACGTTAATCTTGACAAAGAAGTTCCATAAGAACAAGGAGGCCGACTCAATCTGTCCAAGCAGGTACATAAAACCACGTAGATGTAACATTTGACCATCAAATGTAGCAAGATTGTCTCAACCGGCGCGGCGACCGGTCCCATGACCGGTTACAAAACAACCATAATTATTTTAATAACGGTTGGCAATCTAACGACCTGCCGCTTATAGACGCAATTACAAAAGCTTTACGAATTTATTGCCATTTCTACCATGAAACAAGGAGAGGAATGCCAATACACCAAGAAAACAGCGTAGATCAGAAATATGCCGAAAACTAGATGGCGTTGCAAAATGAGCGGGTTATAAGTTGAGCGCAGATCAGAAATATTCCAAAAAACCGTTTTAAACCTAGCCCGCCGTAGCTACCCGTATAGCCCGCTCATTTTGCACCGCCAGCCAGGTTTAAAACGGTTTTTTGGCATATTTCTGATCTGCGTTCAATTTATAAACCGCTCATTTTGCAACGCCATCTAGTTTTAATCATAGTTTTTGGCATATTTTTGATTTATGCTATTTTCTTGGTGTATTAACATTCCTCTCCGCCTTGTTCCATGATTTCTACATAGTAGTGTGCAGAATCTCGATCACCCCCAGTGGGAGCCGTTAGGTGGGGGTCGTTGGAACAGCCCTGCGAGTACTACTGTGAGAACTACCGTTATTAAAATAATTATGGTTGTTTTGTAACCGGTCATGGGACCGGTCGCCGCGCCGGTTGAGACAATCTTGCTACATTTGATGGTCAAATGTTACATCTACGTGGTTTTATGTACCTGCTTGGACAGATTGAGTCGGCCTCCTTGTTCTTATGGAACTTCTTTGTCAAGATTAACGTCCCTCCACTGCTGAATACAGACCTTATCTAAGATACAGACCTCCCCCATAAAACGCCACTTTGGACACGTCATATGGGGATTTGGCGTTATCACCACGCTTAGCAGGCGACTTGGTGATCGCAGATTTTAATGTAGGTACTTAGGCGAACGCTGCTGCCCATTCCCTGGGAGTCTAGCAAAGATGCCTTTCCGTTAGCGTTAACGCCAAACGCTAACTCAAAATGTATGGGAATGACATTGCCTGCGGAAAGCTCTTCCGCAGCTAAGTCATAGCTGATGTCATTCCCATACATTTTGGAGTTAGCATTTGGCGTTAACGCTAATGGAAAGGCATTTTGCTAGACCCCCTGGATCATCCCCTTAGCCGGCTCTTAGGGCACTCACAAGAGATGGGGTGGTCCTATTTTCACAACGGCTAATTAATAGTAGTAATTATAGGTACCTACTACAAAAGTACGAAAGGTAACTACTGTGGAATGTTTACGGTAATAATACAGTCATTATTGGTAAGTAAGATGAGTGTTTAGAAAACAAACCTCGGTAATAGTTTGAAAATACAATGAGTCACCCCTTTTAGTACATACCAAGTTGCGTTTTGCGTGCACACATCACATCATCCTGACCACAAGGATGATCCCGACTCATTCCGGGAAAACTCTAGACCTGAAATGCAGCGCTACATTTTTTTTTCACCAGCAGGGATGGCACTGGCACATTGACTATAAATCCAGTTGACCAATGATACAACTTCCCCTCATACGAAAATTAGTAGTGTATTTCAACTACTATTTTCATACAAATCACGGGAACCCGTTGATGTCTTTTGTTCCATCCTGTGTCCTTTATAATTTCGTATGACTTTGTCTCGTTTTGTTACCTCGCCCCCTGCCCGCGCAGGTGAGTCGTGTTTGTACGAGAAATTATGTTCACGAGCTATCAACGGGCTTTATAATCTTTGCACTGGCATGAGCTGTAGATGTAGATATCGACATAATCTCGTCTCTGGAGAAACCGTTTGAGCAATTAATACGCAACAAAAGGTTCATGACGTGATCCGCGTGATCATTCATTGGTCATAATCATAATGTTCCACTGAGACGCGTTCCGAAACATCAACACTTCAAAACTTACCACCACTTATGTTAATCAACATCATCCTCTTTGCCTTTTTCCCATTTGTTATTGGGGTCGGCTCCCAATCTAACGTGTAGCGGCGAGCTACCAGAATTACACGAGCGATTTCCATCTGACCTCGCAACCCATAAGGAACCAGTAACAGGGATGGTTAGACCAGGCGTCAGATTCTATCAGGCGTCTGACTACCCGTAACGATTGCCATAACAAAAGGGAGTCATGGGAACATCACCTTATGAAAAAATATTTACACAATGTTCCCATTACCACTCAATTTTTTATGGTGAAAATGCGTAGAGAGAGTATTGTTTGTACAAAGACCGAGGGTCAAGGTTACGTCATGTAGATACCTACATAATTAAAGATTACCGAAAAAGGTCATTGACTTCGAGGTCCTTTAAGGATTGACAGCGTCTGTGGTGCAGTGGTTGAGTAGGTCGGCTCATAAAGTGCTCCTGAAGTGTTAGCGTTTTGGCCTAGGCTGTAAACCGCACTTTTTTCATAAATAAATAACCCGGAGGCGGAGGGTTCGATTCCCGCGACAGGACAAGTATTTGTGCGCAAAAAAAAGCTCAAATACGTTGTTCTGTGTGTGTGTGTGTTGTGCGAGCATGGTCCTCGTAGCTCCTGGGTCCCTAGATACAGGGAATCCTAGTTAGGGTCTAGCATCTACGTATGTGGTCGTTGGCCGTTATAGATTAAATTTATAATGTAGGTAGAGTGTGGTATGATAAAAAAGCGCAACAACGTATTTGGGGTTTTTTTGTGCACAAATACTTGTCCCGTCGCGGGAATCGAACCCGCTGCCTCCGGATTATGAGCCGACCTGCTCAACCACCACACCACGGAGGCTGTCGAATCCCTATATCATTATCTATGTACCTCGTTTGTTTTTTACAGTGTGGCGTATAATGCATCGTGGTGTATGCTCATATCAATTTCATGTTGAGTTTGAACCAATTAGGGAGAATTCATCAGCTATCATTCTAATGTCGAAGACTTTCATAGCCACCGACATACCTCAGTTAGGCACCCCCTCGAAGAGAACGCGGCCATTTATAGGCACAGACGACGCAACCACAAAGCCTACAAATAAATTTTAATCTACCTATTCGTAGCACAGAGCATTAAAAAATGACGCTTCGACAGGTCTGTGCTTCGCAAAATAAATTCAAATCAGGTATATGTGCTTCAAATAAATATTTAAATTAAATAAAAGATACGCTCCGTCTGGCAAAGGGCGAAGAAGCCACGCGTATTTTTTTTCGTGCTCTGTAAGCAATTGGAAAAAAAAACCAATCGACTATCTAGGTCTCTTCGGCTTTCCGAAACATTGAAGACAATGAGGACAATGCAGTTCGTAAATAAAACTTTTTGTTGGGTACCTATATTGTTTTTTGTAATAAACTTAACACTGCAATGATCAATTGATCATAGAGGGCGCTGAAAAGCGAGGGATATCAATAAGTTCTAAGTCTGGAAACTGGAAAGTAACACCATTTTAATCTTTGACTAGTATAGTAGATATCTGTGATTTTAATGGATGCCCGGAATAAGGAGAGGATCATCATGATCATCAGCCTGACGACGTCTACTGCTGAACATAGGCCTCCCCCACAGAGCGCCACTTTAAGCGGCTGCTAGCCTTGCATGCATCGGCTCCCCGCGGTTTGTATAGGAATGGAGGCTGGCCTACGCTGCGGCGCGTCTTCCGGTTCGTGGTGGCCACTCGAGAACCTTTCCGTTTTGATGTGCAATGTGTAAAAAGACCGACGCATTGCGTGTGATGACGTGACATAACCCACTGTAACACATAATTTTACCTCGTCATAAAATACACCGCCTCCACTGGGGGTCGAAAATACTATCCTTAACACTTGGAATGCCCGCATTTTGCAGAACAGAATAACAATCATATGCCGGCTCGATATCGCGCCCATGGAAGTCCAGGGGTAGGCTGGTTGCCTTCAATTTTTTTATTGAATAAATTAATAATAATACTCTAAAATCTAAACAGTCGCAAAAACAAAATTAACTATCTCAAAAAATGACAAAGTTACAACAAGTATTTTAAAATACAGGATGCAGTGACGTCAGTTCTTGGTCCTTCATAGTACCTCATTACTAAGCTGTTGTATTGTACCTCTATGGTAGCTTTACATACAATCTCTTTGCCATGTGACGTCACATTTTGGGGTTTCATAGTAACCACAGATATCTACTATACTAGTCAAAGACAGATAGGACAGCTTTATATGATCGACCATTAGTTCCCGTGTCTCCACGAAACGCTGTTGTCGCCATAGTGATGTACCTAGCTCCATATTCAAATATCGATATCGATACCACAGTGACGCGCCACGCCAAAAAAATATCGACATGGAAGTTACATAGGAAGTTATTATTATTATTTTAACCTATTACATTTTAATACTACAGGAAGATGAAGCACCCGCTAATAAGGATTAAATGAAACAAATGAGACTGAAATAGCTTATATTTATTTTTATTTCTTAGCCTAAGCTTTGTATTTTACTGCCATTTTTAGGCCATTTTTTGGGTTGAAACCATTTTTATTTTAATTATTTATTTTTGCTATTCAAATTGAGTTTACTCACCAGATAAGCTCAAGGGAATCCCGTGCAACACTTCATTTGCAGTGAACAAGGATATCCATGCAGAAGACGGTTACCCATCCCATCAAATTGGGGGTATATCAAAGTGATTTTGGCGAACACGTTTGTTCACTAAGACAGGCCACTGAGCTCAGTATTTGTAGGAATCAGAAAAGACAACCATGATTCTCGTAATTTATCGTCCCTTGGGATACTTAACAGGCGATGAGTTTTATTAGTTGCAAGCTTCAACATGACATTTTCGCGTCGCCATAGTGTTGATCAATAACCATAGTCACTGCCCATGCTCAACTGATTAAGATAATTGGTATATAATTTGAAGTTAGAGCGATGGTAGCAGAGCAGTAACATGTGCACTTCGCAATCTTACGGCACCAGGTTCGATCCTCGGCCTTGCACCGATGATTTATCTAGTAAGTTATGTGCAGTTTTCGATGCCATCCGTGCCTCCGAGAGCCGTCGGTCCCGGTTGTCATAAGACCATCTATGGCAATCGTTACGGGTAGTCAGACGCCTGATAGAATCTGATACCAGGTCTAACCATCCTTGTTACTGGTTCCTTATGGGTTGTGAGATTAGATGGCAGTCGCTCAGGGCCAGATCTTGTATAAGGGCAATTTGAGCTTCAGCCCAGCGCGCCGTGGAGATAAAGGGCCCCCAGCCCCCACTGAAATTTAACGGGTCTTATCTAGATTTACTTATAAATGTGCGAAACCTGAAACTATCAGGATTAACGAAAAACAAGAACAGCTGAGAATTAGGCAAACTCACGGTCCGATCCTGTAGTCGCTCGTGTAATTCTGATAGCTTGCCGCTACAGATTAGACTGGGAGCTTGGGAGCCGACCCCAATAACAAATGCGAAATGGGAAAAAGGCAAAGAAGATGATGATAATGATATATTAATTTGAAATTATACACAAAAAGCCAGAAAAACTACGAATTATACCGATTAATTAGGTTGTGTTATGTACATAATTTCCATGACAACAACACAATTGACTTTTGACATTATAGAAGTCACTTGAGACAAAGAAAATGTCGGAATGCGTGTGACACGAGCGTTTCGTGGAGACATCGGTACTAAAGCTGACCCGGGCCTGATAGTAACCACCTCTGTTTTGCGAGAAAGGGACGTGCGTTGCCCTTTCTAGAAACTTTAAAAGCTTAATACTCCGTGATTATTTACTGATCTTACTTATTTTTAACCTTAAAAGTAATATTTAAAGTAATATTTACTTGTTACATATAATATTCCCACCACCTCCAGAGGGGGTCGTTTAGGTAATCGTTATTGGGAATGATTCCTGTTTTCCTATGGCATACGGTATGCCATAGCGAAAAAGGAACCATTCCCAACGACCCATACCATAGCAAAACAGGGTAGTAGTGCACCCGGTGGTGGTAAATATTACCACGGACAATAAACGTGTTTTTGCAGTAGGTATTGGATATTTTTTTAAACAAACATTAGGGCCAATTTTAAAGGCTTCAGTTGACAGATCTAAAGTTCCTATTGGGCCTGTTGTCTATACCACATAGCCTATTAATGCACAGTAAAGCTAATATAGAAAACATTATTTTGCTTCTATTTTTCACTATTACAAACCCTATTACAGTGGTAGTAAGGCATATTGTTCTTTAAACAGTGCTTGGAACGTTTAGAACATAGCGTATCCATTGGAAAGTGGTCCCGGCGCAGTGTGACCAGCGACCCGAACTGCGTTGCGCGTCTCGAAAAAAAAATCGAACTGTCTGAAAATAGTGAAAAGAAAAATAAAAAGTGGCGCGAACTTTGACAGGTGTCAAGTTGTCGAAATTGATGTCGGTTGTGTTGTGCATTTTAAATAAAAATTATAGTTAATTTAGTGGCGTGGACTGATGATAAGGCAAGAGTTTCGGAAGAAATTGTATCCCTAGGTGAATCTTGTGTCGTGAGGTGAGTACTTACGATGATTGCCTCAGTTTATTTTTTATGACTGCGCCATGGCAAAGGTAGTCCAGCGTATTTAGCCACAATAATGTAAATATAAAATGGTAATATTATTGAACGTGATGTAGTCCCAAAGCTCCTAACCCCTCTCACCCATCTCAAAAAATCAAACCCGTTGTAATAAAACTATAGTTTTTTTTCTCTTATATTTTGGCTCCACACATAGTGTATTTAGCCAGTGTCAAGTATTGTAATTTTTCATAATGATAGAATATTTTACGTAAAGTCAAGTCTTAGTCACAGTCTGCGTAGTCATAGTCCAGTCTAAGTCAGGTAGTCTCAGTCCAGTCTAAGTCATGCCCTAGTAAAGTGGTGGCAACTTTACTAGAAGCTTCTATGGAATTTTGGAAGCAACACGAAAAACCACGTTTCACCACATTATATCACTTGCCCACACTCATGCTCGTAATTCAGCACTTAATGCGTAAAACGCCACCAATTTTAAACATTTACACTGGAAAAAGCACGAGTTTTGAAAAATAATACAATGCAACGACGTGAACTTTTCCGCGTTCCCACCAAAACCCAAAACTATAGTTATTGAAACCAAAAGCAAGAAAAGTTTTTTTATTCTTCAAAGTCTGATTAAACTAGAATACACCTCAGTAGGTGAGACTATTGATACTTTGCTGCAACCGCAGTATCGTAATTAGTAATAAATTAAAAATACAAAAATCCGCCTCTTTTGTTGCCATGTAAAAAAAGACGATTCGCAATTTCACACATATACCTATAACGTAGAGAACAATACACATTTTTAAGGACAAAAAGTTCCCAGAGGCGAATGCAATCGAAAATAGAGCCAACGAAGTGAGGTATTTAATTAAACCGAACATAAGTACACAGCTATAAAATATAACTTTAATTGATAAGCAAGACCTTTAGTTGTGCCTTCTGAACTGTAAGTTGAGGGTTCGATTCCCACCCAGGACAAATATTTGGGTAATGAACGTAGGTGTTTATTCTGTGTCTAGGTGTTATGTTGTTTTCTATGTATGTATTTACAAAACAATGAGTAACTCTATCAAAATGTCTGGTTCCTTAGCGCAAGCTTTGCTTAGTTTGGGATGGGGTCTCATCAGGAACAAAGAAAAAGTAGCCCGAATGTAAAAAAAATGTAGTGATCGTGTCGTGAGCGTTCGTTACTAGTTAGTGGCCAGTGTATTCGTTTGGCCCAACACCTCGCCAATACGCAATAGATGTCGTTCGCTAATCTTGCGTTATGCAGAAATAAAATAATTCGTAAAATAGCCCGAATGATTCCTTTCTATGGGATGAGGTATCTGCATAAGGCCCGATTTCACCAAAGTAGTATAAACTTTACTCCAGGTATAACTTTCCGAGAACAACCCAGTTATACGAATATAGCCCTTATACCACCAATTTTGTGAAGGGATATGGCCTATTCCTTGGATACAATCAAAATGGCGTCTTTTTTGTGTAATTTCATTTGTCAGACAGCTGTATCCGAGAGTAACGAATAGCCTTAGAATAGAATAGAATAGAATAGAATAGAATAGAATAAACTTTATTGTATAAAAACTGTGTACATGCAAAGGTCTAAACTATAAAAATTGTCACAAACAGTATTATCCATTCCGGACGTACAATAGAAGTAGGCCTTATACTTGGAATAAACCTTATTCTACTTTGGTGAAATCGGGCCTTAGTATATTATATAATCTGTGGTTTGGGGCTAGATGGCGCTGTGTGTAATGATCACATATGATTTATTTATATTATTTATATATTAATGAAATCGAGTGATGCTGTTTCTTAATATAACTAGATTACTTTTAAATTTAAAGGAATAAATTTGAATCGCGAACGGGATTTGATAACTCGCATCCATCCGTCCCTAGTTCTTCTATCCTTCACCTTTTATCTCGTATATTCGTGGATTCTCTATCTAGCTCGCACATTGCTACTGTTTTGAAGGTATATGGTAGAATTCACTTACGAAAATACATAACCTTAAAAATACCATCAAATAATATGTTCTTTAAAAATCACATAATCGAAAAAAGTTTTCATATATCATATATAGGGTTCCGTACCCAAAGGGTAAACCGGACCCTATTAAGGCTCCACTGTCTGTCTGTCACCAGGTTGTATCTCATGAACCGTGATAGTTAGACAGTTGAAATTTTCACAGATGATTTTATTTCTGTTGCCGCTATAACAACAAATACTAAAAAAATATAATAAAATAAATTATTTAAGGGGGCTCCCTTACAACAAACGTGATTTTTCCCCTCGTTCTTATAGATAATGGCACGGAACCCTTCGTGCGCGAGTCCGATTCGCACTTGGCCGGTTATTTCATTTATACTGCTTAATGCCGCAAAATTAACACATTTTCAAGTGCAGTCCCAGTTTCACATCAGCGATTTTCAACTTTATATATAGCTCACTAGAGACCCCTTCAAAAAAAGTGCCATGCGCCGCCTTAAGCAAATCTCCAATTTCTATTTACCCAGCCCCCCGCTACCTTGATGCATTAGGTAAGGACTTACGTTACGATACCTATGTTGCAACAAGTTAGTGCAGGTGTAATGACTGTCTCTGAACAAGTATATACGTTTACATAATATGTTATATACAACTGTGTTTAATATTGGCACAGAAGACAGAAATAGCACTGTTCAACAGGAAAGACAAAAGTCTTTGGTGGCTTAAAAGTACTGCCACTAAGTACACCCTAGTACTATGTACCTTCATCATCATCATCCTCTTTGCCTTATCCCATTTGTTATTGGTGTCAGCTCCCAATCTAACCTGTAGCGGCGAGCTACCAGAATTGCACGAGTGACTGCCATCTGACCTCGCAACCCATAAGGTACCAGTAACAGGGATGGTTAGATCAGGCGTCACATTCTATCAGGCGTCTGACTACCCGTAACGATTGCCATAGATGTTCTTATGACAACTGGGACCGACGGCTTAACGTGCTCTCCGAGGCACGGAGCGATGGCATCGAAAACTGCACATAACTTACTAGATATGTCATTGGTGCAGGGCCGAGGATCGAACCCGGTGCCGTAAAATTGCGAAGCGCACATGCTACCGCTCGGCCACTATCGCTCTCAAAGTACGTTTGTTAAGCTTGTGTGAAGTCAACACATCAAATACTGTACGCTCATTGGTTGAAGACAGCCATCAACAGGCAACCAATGAGCGTTCAGTGTTTGGTGTGCCAAGTTGAGACAAACAACACAAATGTACCAGAACCCGGGGGAATGTGTTACTTAGTTAAGTTGTATTTTAATGGACTTTAGTATAGATGGGCTTTCATCTTGACAGCTCTTAAGCTCGCACTTGGCACTTACTTATCTCTTTTATCATCATCATCAACAGTCTGAAGGCGTCCTCTGCTGAATTTAGGCCTCCCCCACAGAGCGCCACATTGAGCAGCTGCTTGCCTCCTGCATCCATCGGTTCCCCGCGGTAGATCGTCGGTCCACCTAGTGGGGGGCCTACGCTGCGTCTTTCGGTTCGCGGTCGCCACTCGAGAACCTTTCTTCCCCATCGGTTGTCAGTTCTACGAGCGATGCGGCCTGCCCATTGCCTGAACAACTAATTCTAAGAGCTAACGGGATCCGTGAGCTCTTAGAATAAATAATAAATTAAATTGAGTTGATCATCATCACTTCCCATCAGGTGAGATTGTGGTCAAACGCTGGCCTAGTCAAATATATAAAAAAAAAAAAAAAAAAAATCGATTTTAAGAATAAATTGGCACGTGCTCTTGGATCGCAGGTGAGATGTTACATCACCTGCCATCCTGTTATCCTTAGCCTTTCAGCATTATAGTAGGTGCTTCATGATGGAGGGTCGTCGCGAAACTTCATGGAGTTTTTTTTATGTAAACGAATGACGTGACGATTGGCCTGGTGTTAAGCGTTACGGCCGCTCACACACAGGTTGCAGTGTCACTCGGAAATCTAAATTAAAGTTTCGCGTGACACTGCGCACTGCGCACGTCATCCTGAGACATCAAACTAAAAAAGATTTCTAGACTGTGAGATCAGTTCTTAAGTCTCATTTGCCCGGTAATTTCACTAGCTACAATGCCCTTCAAACCGGAACACAGTAGTGCTTGCACACTACTGCTTGGCGGCAGAATAACTGGCAAAGCAAAGTTCTATTTATATAACAATATTCTGTAAAATCGCGTGCACTTAATAGCACGTTGGCGAATGACGATGCAGCTTGGCCGTTTGGTCGTATTACGGATACGGACATATATCTACAGGGATGTCAAAGAAACCTTGTCGCTCTGACTAAGTATTCATATTTTTCCCTATTGTGAACCTCTTTTTAAAAGTCGGTTGAAACCTCCTCCTTCTGCCACAGAATACTAATAGCACTATGCCTGTGCTAACAACAAAATAAAAAAAACCTTTGTTAGTTTTAGTTTTGATTAATCATACCATCTAAGGGTGGGGGTTTTTATTCGTAGTTAAGGTAACCAATGGTTAAAAAGGCGAACAAATTCTAACCAATGGTCCAAATTTGTTAGGATTTTTAACCATTGATTACCTTAACTACAGATTAAAAAACCCACCCGGAATCAGCATAGCGAGTTCTGGCACTTGGGAGATAAAAAGATTTAGAATTAATTTTTCAGTTTGATACCTCTACCTTTTAGTCTAGTCTTGGTAGTCTCCCATCACTTGTCAATCCCCACATGTCGTCAGCTGTCGCAAGCGACCTCGTCCATGCGGCTTGCGTTGCGACACGCGTGTCGTGTCGCGAAGGCCGCGGGTCGAGAGGTTAACTATCTTGTACCTAGTTAATTATTATCATAGTTATTAACACATTACGTACCTTTCACCATATTTTAATACTGAAGAAAGGTTCTTGAGTGGCGACCACGAACTGGAAGACGTAGTGTAGGCACCAATAGGTGGACTGATGATAAACCACGGGAGCCGATGAATGCAGGAGGGAAACAGCCGCTCAAAGTGGCGCTCTATGGAGAGGCCTACGTTCAGCAGTGGACGTTTTCAGGCTGATGATGCTGTTTTACTGACTACTAAAGTTTAAATGGGCGGGACATATATGTAGACTTGAAAATACAAGATGGACTAAAAGGGTCACAGAATGGATTCCATTAGACGGGAAAAGAAACCAGGAAAGACAAAGGAAAAGGTGGAGAGATATTTTTACGGAAATATGTGGACCTGACTGGATGCAAAGAGCTAGGGAAAGGGAAGTATGGAGAAGGATAGGGGAGGCCTATGCCGCAGAGGCAACTTCTGCAACATAAATATTTAAATAAGTGTAATCTCTTAGTGTAAATTTCATAATAATATGCAGTAGAAATAAAGGCTTTTTTATTATTTTATTTTATTTTTATGATGCTGTTTTAATACCGGCTGCAATGGGATCAAGCCCTTCAGGGTCCCTTCAGTAGGGTTAGCACGGCCGGTAGACAAAACTGTCTTGTCTGTCTTCTTTTGTCTGTTTTACTCCAAGCAAGTATGAAGAAAGTGACGTAAAACGGGGAAAGACAATTTTGTCTACCGTCCATGCTCACCCAGCAGGGCCCTAAATCTCTGTGCAACACAGATTCTACACGATACGAAACCACGTCGTTATCGTGTCTTGTTCAAATCGTGTCACAGCTGCATTAGAAATACCTTCACTTTACATTCAAGTTATTTATATTTTGAATAAATAGGTGGTGAAAGCGATGGTGGCCGAGCGGTAGCATGTGCGCTTCGCAATCTCACGGCACCGGGTTCGATCCTCGGCTCTGCACCAATGACTTATAGATCTAGTAAGTTATGTGCAGTTTGTGATGCCATCGCCCCGTGCCTCGGAGAGCACGTTAAGCCGTCGCGTCGGTCCCGGTTGTCATAAGAACATGAATGGCAATCGTTACGGGTAGTCAGACGCCTGATAGAATCTGACGCCTGGTCTAACCATCCCTGTTACTGGTTCCTTATGGGTTGCGAGGTCAGATGGAAATCGCTCGTGTAATTCTGGTAGCTCGCCGCTACACGTTAGATTGGGAGCCGACCCCAATAACAAATGGGAAAAAGGCAAAGAGGATGATGTTGATTAACATAAGTGGTGGTAAGTTTTGAAGTGTTGATGTTTCGGAACGCGTCTCAGTGGAACATTATGATTATGACCAATGAATGATCACGCGGATCACGTCATGAACCTTTTGTTGCGTATTAATTGCTCAAACGGTTTCTCCAGAGACGAGATTATGTCGATATCTACATCTACAGCTCATGCCAGTGCAAAGATTATAAAGCCCGTTGATAGCTCGTGAACATAATTTCTCGTACAAACACGACTCACCTGCGCGGGCAGGGGGCGAGGTAACAAAACGAGACAAAGTCATACGAAATTATAAAGGACACAGGATGGAACAAAAGACATCAACGGGTTCCCGTGATTTGTATGAAAATAGTAGTTGAAATACACTACTAATTTTCGTATGAGGGGAAGTTGTATCATTGGTCAACTGGATTTATAGTCAATGTGCCAGTGCCATCCCTGCTGGTGAAAAAAAAATGTAGCGCTGCATTTCAGGTCTAGAGTTTTCCCGGAATGAGTCGGGATCATCCTTGTGGTCAGGATGATGTGATGTGTGCACGCAAAACGCAACTTGGTATGTACTAAAAGGGGTGACTCATTGTATTTTCAAACTATTACCGAGGTTTGTTTTCTAAACACTCATCTTACTTACCAATAATGACTGTATTATTACCGTAAACATTCCACAGTAGTTACCTTTCGTACTTTTGTAGTAGGTACCTATAATTACTACTATTAATTAGCCGTTGTGAAAATAGGACCACCCCATCTCTTGTGAGTGCCCTAAGAGCCGGCTAAGGGGATGATCCAGGGGGTCTAGCAAAATGCCTTTCCATTAGCGTTAACGCCAAATGCTAACTCCAAAATGTATGGGAATGACATCAGCTATGACTTAGCTGCGGAAGAGCTTTCCGCAGGCAATGTCATTCCCATACATTTTGAGTTAGCGTTTGGCGTTAACGCTAACGGAAAGGCATCTTTGCTAGACTCCCAGGGAATGGGCAGCAGCGTTCGCCTAAGTACCTACATTAAAATTTGCGATCACCAAGTCGCCTGCTAAGCGTGGTGATAACGCCAAATCCCCATATGACGTGTCCAAAGTGGCGTTTTATGGGGGAGGTCTGTATCTTAGATAAGGTCTGTATTCAGCAGTGGAGGGACGTTAATCTTGACAAAGAAGTTCCATAAGAACAAGGAGGCCGACTCAATCTGTCCAAGCAGGTACATAAAACCACGTAGATGTAACATTTGACCATCAAATGTAGCAAGATTGTCTCAACCGGCGCGGCGACCGGTCCCATGACCGGTTACAAAACAACCATAATTATTTTAATAACGGTTGGCAATTTAACGACCTGCCGCTTATAGACGCAATTACAAAAGCTTTACGAATTTATTGCCATTTCTACCATGAAACAAGGAGAGGAATGCCAATACACCAAGAAAACAGCGTAGATCAGAAATATGCCGAAAACTAGATGGCGTTGCAAAATGAGCGGGTTATAAGTTGAGCGCAGATCAGAAATATTCCAAAAAACCGTTTTAAACCTAGCCCGCCGTAGCTACCCGTATAGCCCGCTCATTTTGCACCGCCAGCCAGGTTTAAAACGGTTTTTTGGCATATTTCTGATCTGCGTTCAATTTATAACCCGCTCATTTTGCAACGCCATCTAGTTTTAATCATAGTTTTTGGCATATTTTTGATTTATGCTATTTTCTTGGTGTATTAACATTCCTCTCCGCCTTGTTCCATGATTTCTACATAGTAGTGTGCAGAATCTCGATCACCCCCAGTGGGAGCCGTTAGGTGGGGGTCGTTGGAACAGCCCTGCGAGTACTACTGTGGTTCGCTTTGAAGGGCATTGCAGCTAGTGAAATTACTGAGCAACTAAAGCTTTATGACCTGATACCGCAGTTTAGTTATACGATTTCTAATCATATGCTAGACTGTGCTGAATGCTGATGTCTCAGGATGACGCGCGCAGTGCAGTGCCACGCAAGACTTTATAGTTTACAGTTCTCAGTAGCACTGCAGCAGTCTTTGACTGCAGCCAAAGAAGGACTTCCTCGTCAAGTCATGCTTTAGAGTCCTACGCTGAGTCTTTCAGTTCGTGGTTGCCACTTGAGAATCTTTCGTCCCCAATATGTCGAGTCTAACGAGTGATGTGGTCCATTCACCATTGCCATTGCAAGATGTTCTATATCCCGAGCTTTTAAATAATAGGTGCACCTTAGAATAAGTACCTATAGAAGGTAAGTATCCAAACAACGCCTTCTTAAAACACATACCACTTTACCAGTGGAATGTCACACAGGAATTAATAAAGGAATAGGAATAAATAAAGATTAAATTGAAATTAGATTAAATTAAATTATCCGAAATACATTAGACATCTATTTTATCGTTTTTAAACTCTTGTACAGAATAATAGGCTTTTTTTTATTAAGAATGATTTCAATACAAAATATATGATCTTTAGACTCTAGTTTTATTGGTTCTGGAAGCGTGTTATAAATTATCATTAATCTATGATAAGGGCTACTTCCCATAGCCTTCAATCTCGTTCTAAGTAAGACTAGATTATCTTTGTTTCGTCGGTTTATATTGCGGGTTGATTTCTACGTTAGATTTGAATAGGTTTCTATATTTTCGAATAAACAGGACCATTAGTAAAATATATATACATGGTAGGGTAAGGATATTTCGTTGTACAAAATGTGGTATACAACTTTCCCGCTGTTTTATGTTTACAAGAATTCTCCTCGACGTATATCTATACCTACTAGTTAGTCATCAATTAGTCATTGTTAATATTTCCTTTGTACGCGAATGACTAATAATGCCAATAACCAAGCTGCATTATAGTAAACAGTCGACATCTGATAAGTAAACAACTGCAAATGTTCTCTCTGCAACGCTCTTCTTGCTGCATATTTACGTTTTTTTTTAATGTTAAAGGGAGCAAACTAGCAGACGGCCCACCTGATGGGAAGTGGTCACCGTAGCCTATGGACATCTGTAACACCCGAGGAGGCGTCACCAATGCGTTGCTTACCCTGTAGGACTCTTTTAACCCTCCTTTTAAAGTACTCCATGTTCTAACTCTGCGGAAAGACCGCTGGCGGGAGCTCATTCCACATTTTGCAGGTGTATGGTAAGAAAGAACGCATGAATCGAGTCGTATGAGATTTCCACGACTCAATAATATGTGGATGAGCTTTTTTGCGGTGGCGAGAGATGCGATGGTAGAAACGCGATGCCGGAATCAGGTTGAATAGCTCTTCAGAACATTCCCCATTATAGAGGCGGTAAAATATACATAAAACCCAATATCCCTGATTTGCTGAAACCTATGGTATCTTTGGGTATGCAGATGACAGCACAGTTGTAGAGAGGTACATACCTGCTGTACGAGCTAGTAGGGAACAAATTGATCTCTAATAGAGGCCATGGTTGAGCGCATTGATCTGGCCCTGCAAGCAGTCTCCAATTGGGGCGATGCCAATCTGGTCAAATTTAATACGTCCAAGACTCAGGCGTGTCTATTTACCGCTAAAAAGAGTCAATTCCAGCTGACTCCCACTTTCCGGAATATATCAGGAGAAGTATCTGACCACCTTGAGCTATTAGGTGTTACGTTAACGTCTAATTTAAACTTTGGCTCTTACATTGAGTCCATGGCTAAGCTGGCTGCAAAGAAGTTAGGGGTTTTCGGGCAGGTCCGCCGATATTTTACTCTTGGACAGCTTTTAAACTTACACCAAGCACAAGTAAGCTAAATACCAGCTTCAGGCCTTGGACTCAATTGAAAGGCGAGCAAAAAAGCTCATAGGTGACGATACAATGGTGAGGGCTAGGCTCCAGAGATTAGAACACCGTCGTAAAGTTGCCAGCCTATCAGTGTCCTACAGGTTACATTTCGGTGAGTGTGCTGCGGAGCTACACAGTCTAATTCTACCATCACCATTTCACCATCGGACGACAAGACGTACAGCTACACGCCATCCATCTATGGTTGATATTCTTTCGATTCGCACAAAGCGGTTTGACTCGACATTTATAATCCGAGCAGCGAAGGAATGAAACACTTTACCAGCGTCTTTGTTTCCCGATAAAAAACTACCATTCTGAACTCTAAAATATACATTTTTGCGTGACACTGCACTGCGCACGTCATCCTAAGACATCAGCACAGACTGTGTGATCAGATCATAAAGTCTTATTTGTCCAGTACTGTCACTTGTAAGTAACTCTACAGTGCCTTTCAAACGGGAACACAGTAGTGCTTGCACACTACTGCTTGGCTGCAGAATAACTGGCAAAGTGGTGGTACCTACCTAGACGAACTTTGCAGAAAAGGCCTGCCACCTAGTAATTTTCTACCACATTATCCCATATGTTTATAAGTACGCTACCACATAAGGTAAGTTGTTGACCTTGAGTATGGACGAACAATGTCAGTATGGGCGCAGTACACATACCTATACCTACGTACATACCTGTGGTTACGGGTGTAAGGACCCAAGTCATTTTCATTTGCGGTTATAATCAGTGATGACTGATACTACCGGCCTATTGTATGCTAATAATTATTTAAATCATTCTTTTTTGCAATAGGTTAGTTTCCTGCAATTTTTTAATTGCATAAATTAAATAATTTTCCTTAAAAAATAAACCGTCTTGAAAAAATTTAATACCTCAAAAGATGACAAAGTTAGCAGAATTTTAAAATACAGGGATAGACAGAGACAGCTCAAAGAAGCAGTGACGTCAGTTCTTGGTCCTTCATGGTAGCTACCTCATTACTAAGCTGTGGTAGCTTTACATTACAATCTCTGTGGCATGTGACGTCACAATGTGTTTTCATAATAACTATGCGGAAAGTCCTCTGTTTTGCGAGAAAGGGACAGTCGATACCCCTCTAGAAACTTTAAAAGCTTATTACACCATGATTTGTTTACCGGTTTTTTTTTTAATTATTGCATTCTTTTTTAACCTACTTTATGAAAATGATATTTACTTGTCATTTTATGCCTGTTTTTATGGAAGACGCAGCGTAGGCCCCCCACTAGGTGGACCGGGGACCCTCTCACCGCGGGGAGTCTTTAGATGCAAGACAAGCAGCCGGCACAGTGGTGCTCTATTGGGGAGGCCTATGTTCAGCAGTGGACGTCTTCAAGCTGATGATGATGATGATGATGATGAATTTCTGCTATTCATTTTAACCGATGACATTTTTTTCTTTTACGTTTAACTACTGATTTTGACTCGTAAAAGTGCTAAAGTATTTGCAAAAAATTATTTGATTTGAATAGAATTAAATTGCTCGGCGTTTCCCTGTGAGATAAGATCCGGAATGTGAAGATCCGCAGGAGAACTAAAGTGACCGATATGGCTCTTAGCAAGTTGATCAGGCAATGGGCAGGCCACATCGCTCGTAGAACTGACAACCGATAGGGAGGATAGGTTCTCCAGTGGCGACCACGAATCGGAAAACGCAGCGTAGGCCAGCCCCCCACTCGGTGGACTAACGGTCTGGTGAAAGCCGCGGGGAGCCGATGGATGCAGGAGGCGAGCAGTTGCTCAAAGTAGCGCTCTCTGGGGGAGGCCTGTGTTCAGCAGTGGACGTCTTCAGGCTGTTGATGATGATGATGATGAATGAAATAGTAACGGATAAAGATGGCAAAATATGGTAAAATGATAACAAGATCTAAGGCTTAGGAAGTTTGTTTAAACAAGATGTTATGTTTACATCATCAACATTGTTTTTATGAACTTGTATAATATGTCGTAGTTATAATAGTAATGTACAAAATGCAGCCGTTCATTAAACGTCTAATGAATGTCCGTGTGCACTAAAGTTTTACAAGTTTTTAAGTTCGCATTTACATACCGTAAGTTACCTATGTCTATTGGAAGTACCCAAATGCGTTGCAGACTTCCAGTAGGTCCCGTCTTATAGAGGTACGACTGCTAGTCTTTCGCCCGCCTGCACAAAAGTTTGCATTTGGGTAAGCCCTAGAAGTGTGAAAAAGTGCATTTTAATATGTATGAGCTGTCAGACTACTTACCTAGTACTAACCTTTTGCCTTGTAGGAGTAGGTAGCATGTAGCGGATACAGGCGGGGGGCGCAGGGGCATCCCCCCCACCCCCCCCCCTGGTGCCACAGGCAGTCCAGCACCAAGCGCGGTAATTAACCCTATTTACCAGGAAGATGGGTGCATTCATTCATCATTTAAAGAAAAAATCACAAATTGGTCTTTTATCGTATTACTTATGTGTTTTTATTTGTTTGATTATAATTATTTTCCTCTACATACATTAAAAATTAATCTGTCTAAACGGTTCCATCATTAAATCGCAAATTCCCGTCTGGGGCGCTCGCACTATAATGATTTGTTATTTGTTATTCAGATTCAGATTCAGATTCTTTATTTGCATGAAATGTGAGTCTACAATAGGTTCTTAACATAAATTTAAAAGTACCTACATACACATTTCGCTTTTGTCTAAGCGTGCAAAAAAATAATAGCTAGGTGCTAAAAAAAGATATCTCAAGATATCTTTTTTTTTAATTTATTTTTTTAGGGGCTTTTAAACAACGTTTATGCCAGCCTCTCAAGATATCTTATTGCCTTGAATTATTGGAATGAAAAAAGTAATACTGACTTTCCATCGTTTTTAGGGTTCTATACCAAAGGGTTAAAATGGAACTTGAAAATAAATGGGCTCGCTCGTAGTAACAATGATACTACATATATTTGACAGCCTCTGTGGTGTGGTGGTTGAGCAAGTCGGCGCCTAACCCGGAGCCATCCATCAAATCCACCGCGATTTGATTCCCGCGGCAGGATAATTATTAGTGTAGGTACAAGAAAAATAACCACACAAATACTTGTTCTGTGTGTGTGTGTGTTGTGGGACCATGGTCCTCGTAGTTCCTGGGTCCCTAGATACAGGGAATCCTGGTTAGGGTCTAGAGGGTCTAGCTAAGATGCCTTTCCATTAGCGTTAACGCGTCACGCTAACTCCAAAATGTATGGGAGTGACATTAGCTGTGACATTAGCTGCGGTAAAGTTTTCCGCAGCTAATGTCATTCCCATACACTTTGAGTTTTCGTTTGGCGTTAACGCTAATAGAAAGGCATCTTTGCTAGACCCCCAGGAGCTATATTTTCTTTTATGCTGGAATGGGCTCACGTCTGACAACATCTCACCTCATGGAAAAAGCGATGATGCGGTCTATGTTGGAGCACGTTTGCCCATAAGATGCCTATTCACTCTTGATTTGAAGAGACCCAGATTGTAATTTGTAGGAAACAAAGAAGCAAGAAGTGCATTCCACTCCTCAGCCGTGCGAATAATAAAAGAACTAGCAAACAAAGTACGGGTAGCGCTTAGTACGGGTTCGAGGGACGTTCACGACAAAAGGATGCAACGACTCGCCACGTCTTGAAATAGAGGATGATGGGATTAGTTGGTGGAGATCCTGCGCACATTCCCCAAAATGCAGCCGATAGAAAATGGACAGACTAGCAACTCTACGCCTGTGCTCGAGGCTTTGCTTATGTATGTGATCGAAAAAATAAACACAAGAAACACGTTACTGAGACACTTCGCGAAGTGTCTAGTCTCTACAAAACGTCACATTTCGCTGCAAACCCGCCACATCTGTGAGGTGTTTATTTCTGAACGCGTCAATAGTTGAGACAAGTTCCTTGCTGGCGACCTTGGACAGACGATTCTTTGTGGTGACCGCAGCGCTGTCAGTTTGACCTGACATATGTCATGTCATCATGTGTGATGATCATCAGTAGCGTGGAGTACTTTGAGAATGCCATGGAGCAGATTGAAACCCAAAATTATTATTAATTATTTTGATGTTTTTTCGTGGAGTATTTTGAAACCTTTTCTTGGAGTACTATGAGAATAACCCGTCAGTTGACGGGTTGACATTGACAGTGGCTTAATATGGCCAGAAAATGGTAGAAGTGTGTTGTTTTCATTTTTAGGGTTCCGTAGCAGTGAATAACATTACTTATTATTTTTTATTTTTTTTGTTTAATTTTGACTTTATTTTATTTGACATTGTAATAATCCATTGTACCTATTTTTTATTATTTAATACTTTGACATGTTTATTCTGTATGAAATGTTTTGTGGTAATTGTAATTGATTTTGTCGTTTTTATCACAATAAAATAAATAAATAAATAAATAATAAATAGTAGCCAAAAGGTAAAAATAGAACCACATTATATGCCACCGATATCCGTCTGTCTGTCCGACCTATATAAGCGGCTTTTGAACCGTAATAGGTAGGTGGTTGAAATTTTAACAAAATATGCGTTATTACGGCTTATTAACTAGAAATAATTAAAATTAAAGAAAGAAAAAATTAAGTGGGTTCTCTATACAAGAAACGTATTGTTTAATTTAATTTTATATTATCACAAGTAATATAAGTACATGTGTACGGAACCTTTGGTGGTCGAGCCTGACTCGCACTTGGCCGATTTCTTTAAAACAAAAGTAAACGAGAACTTATAATAAAGGAGTTTTGGCGGGAACGTGAAAAAGCTCACGTCGTTGCATTGTATTATTTCACAAAACTTATGCTTTTTCCAATGTTAATGAATAAATCAAAAATTACAATACTTGACACGTGTGGAGCCAAAATATAAGAAAAAAAAACTTATAATAAAAATGAGTTTGGAGCTAGATGGCGCTATGTGAAATGTCCATATTTATTTACTGTTTATTATTCGGGCGATAAAATATTAACAAAAACAGAACACAAAATACGAAACTGCTTAAAATCCTAATTATTGTTAATTATTTTACGTCCGACGCGACGCGCTGATCTAACCCTGAACTTTGACGTGCTCTATAAAGTTTACGTCCTTAATCACTATGCCACGGGAGCAGTTTGTCTCACAGAATACAATACATAATAATGTAATTTGTATGTCTGTCTGCACGCAAAGTAGACCGATACGATGTCTGACCGTGGCACTTTGGAAAGAGAGAAAACCTTAACTAACTCATGGTTCCGTATACATTTGATTTATTTTTCACGTAGCGCTCATAGCGAAGCACGACTAGCCGTTTCTAACCGGTCGGTAAAGTTAAGCAACGTTCGCTACGGTCACTACTTTGATGGGTGACCACTACAGCAAAAAGTTGTACTTACAACAGCGCTACCGTGCTTCGGAGGGCATGTGAAGCCGAGTCGGAAGCCTTTTGGCCCGCTAATTCTGACACCAGAGCTGACCACTTGCCCATACGAGAAGAAGAACAAGAAGAAGAAGATTTATTTTTCGTTAACAACTACTCCCGTTTCTCGTACGTTTGTTAAAGGTCAACTTTAAAATACTGAACGCTCATTGGCTGCCTGTTGGTCATCGACTGTTGTCAACCAATGAGCGCATAGCATTGGCCGATACAGGGAACCCAGGAATTCCATACTTTTGACTCAAGTTGCCGATTCAATTCAGGTGCACTTTTGCACCTACCATTAGGCTGAGTAGATGAGCCTAGCGTGATTTTAGGGGTGGCAAGTTTGGGAGCTGATTTTTTTTGTCATTTTTTGATGGTGTTAGGTATGTCTTACAAGACACCTTGCCGATGACTTTTCCCTCTTCCCTTTAATTCTATATTCAATGGTACGGCAAACTACTATGTATTCAATAGTAAAACACACAGTTCGCCGCCCCCAATCAACAGCCAGTAATCGGCCTCTGCCTACACTTTGTATGAGTAAAAAGACAGCGGAATTGCGGAAAATATATTTCTCATTTTTCACTATCCACTTATACTGGTCCAACTACTGGTTGGGGGCTGTAAACGGGTGGTTTGTGTACAATATCAATATCTGAAATAGTTTTAAAATAATCTGCTTAAATATTATAGTGGCTGTGAAGATTTTTGAACCACCACACATTCGAGGTGCAACCACAAAAATGTCAATTTAGTAGGTAGGTATAGATATGAACCATTGTGTTACAGTGTAACTAACTGCTATCAATCCTTATTTAATTTAAATAAATCGATGTTTCAAAGATAATTTTTATCCTAGCTTTACTCGTTTCGTTTTTGTGTAAAGTCAAAATATTGCCCATTACTTACAAACATATTTTTCGGAAATGTAGCAAGATATGTTTAAAAAATTTTCGCGCTCGCTTCGCTTGCGCTTTTTTTAATACTATACGCCTCGTGTTGCAGTGACGTTCATTTCTACAGTCCATCGCGCTGATTTTTCACGCTCGGAGCGGTCGCGCCGTCGTTTTCCGAGCTTCATCTCTTTCAAGCTATTTCGAGCATATTGTAGGTTATTTTTGCGCTCGCTTCGCTCCCGTTCTTCTTACTTGTATGCGCCTTGTGTTTGTTTGTACAGTCCATCGCGCTGATTTTTCACGCTCACTGCGCTCGCGCTGTCGTTTACCGAGCTTAATCTGTCTTTCTGACAAGGCTTTGATTAGCTCGCAAATGTACCCAAAAATGATTTCTTGTACAATTTCAACCACATTGTAGGATTGTAAAATAGCCTAGGAACTGAATGTAGAGGCATAGCCTACCTTTAAAATATGTAAATCCACCACTGATTATACGCAGATAGGGCTAGACTGGGCTATTGAGACTTACGAACTGATTGAGATCTAGACTGTGAGCAGTCTAGTAATCTTTTTTAGACTGTGTGATATCTCAAGATGACGTGCGCAGTGCGTCTGTAAGCGAACGACAAGCTCTCAGAGTATAGAAAGCAAAGGGAGATCATCAAAACGATATTACATTTGTACTGCTCACACGTATCGCTACGTCAGTGGCGAAGGAAAGAAACAAATATATAGTAATTAGCAACGCTTGCGATGAGCACCGTACCATTTTTTTCGACTTGAGTCAACTGTTTTTTCTATCAAATCTGTCAGACTCATTCACATCAAAGTGTCCACAAAAGTGGTACGTTTGACACATAATCAAGTTCTCTCTATTCTTTAGTCTATACTCTAAGGACTAGCTCGTCACGTCTTTCGCTTACATAAATAACATCCCACGGATCCCTAAACGAAACTGGACCAATAGCTCACGTTCGCTCGATAATTTAGAACGCGTCCGTTGAAGCGAAGCGTCCGCTTCCACACTACAAGTATCTTGATCTATACTTACTAATAAGTAGTAAGTGCTAGTGCTATCATACTTTCATCATCATCATCAACAGCCTGAAGACGTCCACTGCTGAACATAGGCCTCCCCCAGGGAGCGCCACCTTGAGCGGCCGGTCGCCTCCTGCATCCATCGGCTCCCCGCGGCTTTCACCACATCGTCGGTCCACCTAGTGGGGGGCCGACGCTGCGTCTTCCACTTCGTGGTCGTCATTCGAGAACCTTTCTTCCCCATCGGTTATCAGTTCTACGAGTGATGTGTCTGCCCATTGCCTGAACAACTTGCTAATTCTAAGAGCTATATCGGTCACTTTAGTTCTCCTGCGGAACAATTAATAAAACATAGTTTAGTTGACTATTTCAACTCCAATGAGTCAAGAAACTAAGAAAGTATAGAGTGAAAGCGTTTTCATACGATTTTGTTGTGATGAATACAAATGTATTATTCAGTACAGTCTGCGATGAAATATAGGGTAGACCCACGACCGCCGCCGCGCCGCCTCGAAAACGGCACCGTTTAAACAAGGCATATGCCTTGTTTTTGCTTAATGAAAGTGATGTAACTCACATATTATCGTTTTACAACGCTATTACAGGGTGCTATGGTTCATTATTAAAATGAAACAACCGCTTGTGAACTATTTTATATTAGCTGGAGAGGTAAATATCTGTATAAGTAAGCATTGGCGCGGGGACACTTTTGAGGTTTGATTTTCATAGAGACTATGTATCTATAGTATATTTGATTTAAGAGTCCAGTTACTAACGTTCGTCTGCGCTAAAGTTTAACGGCTCCTACGTTCATACCCACTGCAACACATTTGGGTAAGTCCTAGAGATAAGTGCGTACTTAAGAGCTGTCAAACGTGCAGACGGGCATAGGTACATATCCTCGAATTTTGTGATCGATACCTAATTACCTACTGTAATACATACCTACATTTAATCAAATTGGAACCACCTATCAAGGCCGTACGATTTTTAAAGACGCAAGACCGCAACCATGGAGTAGAAAACCAATAGAGGTATAAAAATATCTGTGGACATTTCACACAGCGCCATCTAGTCCCAAACTAAGCATAGCTTGTACTATGGGGACCAGATAACTGATACAATACTCAGATACTTTTGTTTTGTAAATACATACATAGAATACAATATAACATCCAGGCACAGAACAATTAACACTTACCTATGTTCATCTCAACACACGAACGTTTGTCCTGCAGCCCTAGCACAGACGGTAGACAAGATTGTCTTTCCCCTGTGTTACTCCACTTGACAAGTAAGCAAGTAGCAATGTGACCTGAAACGGGGAAAGACAGTTTTCTCTACAGCCTGTACTAAGCAGGCTGGCTGGGAATCGAACCCACAACATATAGAAGTCAAAAGTTAGAGCTAACTATACTATACATTGACAAATATATCTGTAATTTTTCTTATTTTACTGTTATGATGACTTTTTAATTATTTTTATATTTACAAAATTGACTATTTTCTATTTAATTCTTTTTTAATGCATTATTGATTGATTGCTTATTTATTAATTCGTTAGACTAATAATATAATTTAATTTCGATTATTTCAATTTTTTTTAAATATTTTTATCATGCATGCTTGACGGAAAGTATTTTTTTATGCGATTGAGGCCCGATTTCACCAAACTAGAATAAATTTTATTCCAGGTATAACCTTCCGAGAACAACCGAGTTACGCGAATGTAGCCCTTATACCACCAATTTTGTGAAGGAATAAGACTTGTTCCTTGGATACAATCAAAATGGCGTCTTTTTTGTGTAATTTCATTTGTCAATTAGCTGTATCCAGGAGTAAGGAATAGCCGTATACTTGGAATAAACGTTGGTGAAATCGGGCCTGAATGACGTGACGAGCTAGTCGTTCACCTAATGTTAAGCAACACGGCCGCCCATAACAGTTGCAGTATCACTCGGATCTTTAAAACTATAAAGTTTCGCGTGACACTGCACTGCGCACGTCATCCTGAGACATCAGTCTAGTAATCAGATTACTAGACTGAGTGATCAGGTCATAAAGTCTCATTTGCCCAGTAATTTCACTAGCTACAGTGCCCTTCAAACCGGAACACAGTAGTGCTTGCACACTACTGCTTGGCGGCAGAATAACTGGCAAAGCGGTGGTACCTACCTAGACGAACTTTGCAGAAAAGTCCTACCACCTAGTATTAGATTTTAATAATAAGCGTAATTGGTATATTTCCGTTCTTATTATAATAAATAAATAAATATATTACGTCGTAAGGACATACCTGATGACAGGATAAAACGTCGCTTCAAAGTGGGAGCCAAATTCACAGATTGGCAACCACTAGCGCTTAGTCTGTGATGTAAGTTAGACGAGATCGGTCGAGTGTTACAAAGAAAACATGCCCAGTTTTGCTGTAGAAGGTTGTACGAACTAGTCCCGTAAGTGCCACAATAAATGCGGCATATTTTATCATAATTATGACAAGACGTTATGGTGGCGTCACCTTGATCCTTATCCTGAGATTTCTCTTTGAGAGAAATCTATGGTACTATACCAAGTACCAACTGAGCTTAGGGTCTACATTTTAACTATCTAAAGTCCCATTTCCTGAGCTACAGTTACGAGTGGTGATATATTTAGAAGTATGGCTATGAAAGCAACGTGTATTCGACACAGGGGACGCGGTATGCGTGGTCTAGTAAATCAATCGTCATTGACATGGTACATTTACATAAACGAGTTACGCAACATGGCTGTGAAAGTTCCAAAGATTGAAGTTATTACAATGACCGCCATTGGCGTAGTGGTTCAGTAGGTCGGACACGAAATCCCAGTCTATGATGTCCATTCCCGTTGCCTACTTTTACGACACAGTACGATTCCGATTTTACTAGGTGTAGGACTTTTCTGCAAAGTTCGTCTAGGTAGGTACCACCGCTTTGCCAGTTATTCTGCCGCCAAGCAGTAGTGTGCAAGGACTGGCCTCGCCTGATAGCTCAGTTCTCAAAAAATTGATTAATTCCCGCCGTCTGCACTAAAGTCAATTAAAATACAACTTAGGTAAGCAACACTTTCCCGGGTTCTCGTAGGTACGTTTGTTAAATTCGTGTCAACTTGGCACACCAAATACTGAAAGCTCATTGGTCAGTTGGTAGGTAGTAGCTCTGCCTTCTGAACTGTAGTTTGTGGGTTCGATTCCCACCCGCAACAAACATTTGTGTGATGAACATAGGTGTTTGTTCTGTGTCTGGGTGTCATATTGTATTATATGCATGTATTTGCAAACAAAAAGTATCTAAGTATTGTATCAGTTATCTGGTTCCCATAGTACAAGCTATGCTTAGTTTGGGGCTAGATGGCGCTGTGTGAAATGTCCACAGATATTTATTATTATATTATTTTACTAGCTGACCCGCCCCGGCTTCGCATGGATTAATTAGTTGTACGCCTTATCTCAGTCTAAAGGAAGAGAGAAGGAAGAGGGAAAAAAGTAAGGGAAATGGATGACGGTGGAAAGAGGCAGGCGCTGGAGCACCTGCCTCTTTCCACCTTCATCCATTGATCCATTTCTTTTATCTTTTCCCCCCCTCCCTTCATGTCGACGTCATGTGTACCTACTGAGTACTACCACTAATATAGACTGCGCTACTGCCCTTGACACACTGCACGTGTTAAACATTGCAACACTTAGGATGCTCCATCCTCAGGAAAAGCCTGGTTCAATAATGAATCGGTAATCGTAGGGATTGCGTGATGCGAGCCGATACTTGCGCCATCTAGATCCTTCCGCGCAAGGTTGCGTTTGGAAAGAGCTCTACGGATGACATGGTGCTGTTGAGCTGTTTATCGCGGAAAATGTAGAAGGTTGGAGGGAGTGCATTACTTTTTTTCTTGTGGGCGAAGCAGGTGAATTGTGGGTGAAGCCAAGTGGTGCCCTGTATCTCGGGACCCAGGAACTACTAGGACCATGGTCCCACAACACCCACACACAGAACAAGCATTTTTGCGCTTTTTTCCTATGTGCACAAATCATTACGTTCATCACAAATACTGGTCCTGTCGCGGGAATCGAACCCGCCGCCTTCGAGTTCTGAGCCGACCTGCTCAACCACAACACCACAGAGGCCGTCAAGTCTTGCAATTGATAAGGAGTTGTTTTTCTATGCTGTTTGTTTTGTTTCGTTATTCTTTCCACGAGGCCAGCGCTTCTATCCAAACACAGATAACCCCCAATAGATACCGCATTACGGGATTTTTGTTCGGATCCTAGCTCACCAAAACTGGAGGAAGGCGCGGGTTGCGGGGACTGGAGCCAATGCGCTATTATTGGCTGTTTCGAGTGACGCCCTAATAATGAACTCTAATAATTGGTCGAAACTAAGGCCGTGCTGTGAAGCGGCGATTTATATAGAACCATTTACGCCAATGCGTGGTGCGCGGTCGTCGTCTTTCATGCGGTATCTATTGGGGGTTATCTGTGTATCCAAATAATTAATTTTCCAAGTTCTATTATAGTATTGTCCACATTATTATTTTTCCAAAATCAGTTTTTTTTTTCATATTCTGGATGAATATTTTAGGTAACTTTTTTACACCTTGGGTTACATTATTGGAGATTTAGTAAGGATACCTACCTATTTTTTTTGAAAATATAATTTATTGTCTATGTCACCCGGGGATAGTGTAGCTTCCCAACAGTGAAAGAATTTTTCAAATCGGTTCAGTAGTTTCGGAGCCTATTCAATGCAAACAAACAATCAAATCTTTCCTCTTTGTAATATTGTTATATATATGTACGTTTAACACGTAATGATTGCAATGCAATAGGTAGCCTTAATGTATTCTATCATTAGATAATTGCTTACGACTAGCTTATTCATGCGGTTTAGTTTGTGTTAGGTAAAAAAGTATGCCAAGCTCAAGTCGGGTAGTGTAAAATACCTTGAGTTGAAATCGAAAGTGATGTGCTTTAGATTTAGGCAAGCGGATAGACTAGCTGACCCGCCCCGGCATCGCACGGGTTCATTAGTTTTACGCCTCATCTCAGTCTAAAAGACAGATAGACAGACAGACAAAAATGAAAAAAAATATATGTTTGAGCATCAATAACAGGGAACCCTTTAAAAAAATATCTTCAATGTATAGAATTGGACCTGTTACAGTTTTATTATTAGATTCTCAAAAAATTGATTAATTCCCGCCGTCTGCACTAAAGTCAATTAAAATACAACTTAGGTAAGCAACACTTTCCCGGGTTCTCGTAGGTACGTTTGTTAAATTCGTGTCAACTTGGCACACCAAATACTGAAAGCTCATTGGTTGCTTGTTGATCATCGGCTGTGTTCAACCAATGAGCGTACAGTATTTGGTGTGTTGACTTCACACGAGTTTGACAAACGTACCAAAAACCGGGGGCTAGAGAGATTAGTGCCAACTTAGGAGCTGTCATACTTTAGTGCAGACCAAAAAAAATCTCAAAAAGCAAACCGTTACCATTTTCTGGAAAAACTTTACAAAATTATAGTGTTAGTCCTTATGTAAATTTATAATAAACATACTTTAAAATATAGACGTAATTATAATAATTACAATTATAAGTATAGCTAATAAATACAGGTTTTGAATGTCAAGGGCAGATTTGGGGAAACGATTTCGTGCATTTCTGGTTTCGCAAGTATTTTTTTTAATTTTATTTTCAGTGCTGTTTTTTGTCGAAGTCGAAGATATATATACAGGGGGTCTATTCTCGAGTGGTCTATTCTCGCATAAAATACCACTTTCGAAAAGTGATAGATATTGTTTTGTCAATTCCTGTGATATATATCGAAAGTGATATATTATCTACTACGCGAGAACAGACCCTCAGGGTGTTTGGTAGTGGGTTAGCCAATCGTGGTGGGCGTTTAGCTAACCATCCACCGAACATCCTGTATACACTAGGTAGGTATACTCATCTAGCTATCTTCAATCTTCCCACCTAACCTTCAAAACAGATGCAAATAGGTGCGGTCAATTAATATAATCACTAACGATTCAGCAATCTTTTCCACTCTCATTCTCACGACATCGACACGACCATTCAACCCAAGGAAAAAAAAACACTTCGAAAACAACCTCCATTCAAAACAAAAAACGAAACGACTTATCAGCCTTGGCACTTGTAGTATTTGTACAGCACTTACATCCTTATTCCACTGTGTAATCAATGTTTTCCTTTTGTTCGCAGGATCTGCGTACGCGCAAGCTCTGTCACCGATCCCGCGACCCGCGATCCGCTCAGTCGGGCACCAACCGCCGCGTAGAACGCATGTCCGTCCATTTAAATGAATAAAAAAATAGAGAACGCGGCGTCTAGTGACAGAAAACTTGTGGAACTACAATCCGTGTGTGTGTGGATGTGATACAGTGCAGTGGTGCTAAAGTGATTATATTTGTGGAAAAAAACACTTCAAAATGCAGGGACGCGACAAGTTATGCGCAAAGCTCACTAGCGCTTTTCTGAGAAAGTGGTGTAAGTACATATTCTGCATATTTTATTTACAAAACGCAAAAAGGTGTGGTAGTTTATAGTCGGGTACCTATTTACCTACTTCAGTTCTGCGTGTGTGAAGACAGAGGTTTAATAAGGTGAGAAAAAGTAGGTTGATCAATTTCGATATGTCATTTGGTAGCCTTTAAAAAATATATGAACGTGGTTTTACCGGGTGTGTTACATAATAGCGTTTAACAACCACTTTCCTTCTGTTACCAGTTCTATCACATAATAATTATTATACTCATGATTTGTACGGAGACTAACAAATATGCCCAAAACACGCAGACACGTTATTACGGGGCAAATACACGGATTATAATATTTTATTCTATGTATGTACCTACTATAACAAACCAAAAATGTCTATTTATTCTATCAACTATGTGGTTCCCATAATACAAGCATTGCTTAGTTTAGGGCTAGATGATGCTGTGTGAAATGTCCACCCACGTTATGTAATTATTTTATTTTTTATTAATCAGGGCAAAGGCGTCCCGTCCCTCATTCCAGTCCTCGCGATCGAGAGCTTTTGTCATCATCATCATCATCATCATCATCAACAACAGCCTGAAGACGTCCACTGCTGAACATAGGCCTCTCCCAGAGAGCGCAACTTTGATTTTTTTTTGAGATTTTATGTTTTATTGTGATTTTACTTACACTTGACAGTTAATTACTACTGAGGGTCTTACCTCTGAGCGCGAGCAAATTAAGACTTAAACGGAATTGCTACAGTACAATTATTAGGTCTTCAGTGGACTAAATTTTTGGGGTAACGTACCAAAATTTGAAAGGCATTTCGAGATTAGCGTCAAAGAGCTCATACAAAAAAATATCAGATTTGAATATCCAGTATTTCTCATGCTAATTTTTGCCAATGACTGCAATAAAAGACTTCAAAACAAAGACAGGTTATTTTTGGATGTCTGTAATTTCTGAACCACTAAACCCACGACCTTGATATATTTACGGGATAATAATCGATGTAACCCCTTTCTAACAAAAAATAATAATAAATGAAATCGGACCACGAGTTAATGAATTACAACTTTAAAGTACATATTTTTACTTTCATCCCCTCTCCCGAGGGAACCGTGCCGAATTTCTGGATTAAAAGTATTCTATGACCTACCTCGTAATATGAACTCAAATCATGCCAAGTTTAATTGGTGACATGTTTGTTTATTTCCAAGTTTATTCAGTAGTTTCGGCGTGATGCTCAGCCAAGATACAGAGAGACATGTACAGACAGAAAAAAAAGAAAAAAGCTATAGTTTTGGCTTCAGCATCGCCAATAGGGCCAAGAAAAAATTTCAAAATATCTTCAATGTACAGAATTGGACCTGTTACAGTTTATTATAAGTATAGATAAAAATACGTGTCTGTTATTTTTAGCTAACTTTTAATAAAATTATAAAAATGGGAGTAAAAAAATTGTGAATATTTTCCATTGAATCGCGCTAAGACTTGGATGGTGTGGAGATGCCCCTGACTTGGTGACAGCAATAATTAAAAAAAAGACGTCGGCGCCGCCGTCGCATCGTTTGTTAATTGAAATATAAATTAATGATAACAAAGTCGGGTAATGAACATTCCAACAGCGTTTTCATCATTTCTGGTTATGATCGGCGACGATCGTACAATCAACGCTCAGTATGCAGTCTTAAAAAAAACGCTTGAAACTGGTTTACGTTTACTCACACAACCGTAGACATAGTCGCTAGTTATTCGTGGTTATCTTGTACTAAGAATTTCTTAGTAATTCGAAAAGAAGGAGAAATAAGGTAAATCGCGTACGTAGAGATTAGAACGCAACGCAACGTGAATAATATATTACTGTAAGTAGGCGAAATGTGTTGCCACCTCCTGCCATATGGGAATGCCATGTAAATGGGCACACCTACCGCTTTTAATTATTGATCAATTGTTACGCAAAGTGTCGGTATTCAACTGGTTAACATCAGGTGGAATGTGGTCAAAGGATACCCTGTCTGATATAGAAAAACATGTCTAAATCTCCTAAACTTATAGATGGCTAGCTTTGTATTATATTAGATGTATGTAATCTTGATTTAAGTGCAGGTACAACCGGTTATAACTGGTTTTGCTATTTGAGAATACGGTGTCCCGTGGCTCAAAGTCACATGACTCCGTATTAGATCTCAAAGATTTAGCGCTTTAAAATCCTTACTGTGACTTATATGATGTAGATCCATCGGCCCACAAAAAATAGATATAAGTAAGGTAAGGTAAGGATAAGGTAAGGTAAGGGCACAGGGTAAGGGTAAGGTACAAGTTGTTGATTTGAACCACTTTGCGCTTGGAATTAGTTTCGGCGATCATTTGTCCGCTATCGGCTACGATGTCAAAAGAAAACTATCATGATTCCCGATAAAAAGTGTTTTTTTGGGAATTCTACTGAATTTTTTTCAGAAAAAGAAGTGTTTCATTTAGAAACTGTTATTTTTTACCCTTATAGCTTCGACACTTGTGTACATTTATGTATTAAAATAAAACTACGACCTAAGCTAATAAGTAATCTTTAGTATCAGCTAGAAAAAATACAATTTTCTAGCTTAGGAGTCCTTCCTTAACGTAACCGATTCCTTCATAATGACCTCACGTTAATTCACGATTAATTTTTAGATTATCAACTCGTTAATCATCAATTCAAATGATCATCATTATATATCAATAAAACCTCGATTAGAGCCAATAGTATAAAAAAATATAATTCACGGCTGAGCTGAGCTACTGGTATTATTGTTATTATTTTTTACTGATAACTGAGCGTCTTTCTTGAATATGGGTCGTATAGATATTATTACAGGTTTAAGCATTGACTATAAATCCAGTTGACCAATGATACAACTTCCCCTCATACGAAAATTAGTAGTGTATTTCAACTACTATTTTCATACAAATCACGGGAACCCGTTGATGTCTTTTGTTCCATCCTGCTCTGTCCTTTGTAATTTCGTATAGCTTTGTCTCGTTTTGTTACCTCGCCCCCTGCCCGCGCAGGTGAGTCGTGTTTGTACGAGAAATTATGTTCACGAGCTATCAACGGGCTTTATAATCTTTGGGTTTAAGTAAGGGTCGTCCATGTGTGTGTAAGACATCGTTTCAGCGTTTACTCCAAGACATCATACTGTTTGCATTTGGGTTTTTGCTGTGGTTATGACATTTATAGTTGACATAACATGCTCTTTACGCAACTAGGTGAAGACGAAGAGACGAGCTGGCCGTTAACTCGATTGCGAATGTCGTATTAATGCTCAGCATCTCACATAATATAAAGGATGCTGATTATGTGGTCTATGCTTAAATCAAATACACTATAGATACACAGTCTCTATGAAAATCAAGCTTCACAGGTGTCCCCGCGCCAATGCTTACATATACAGATATGTACCTCTCCCAGCTAATATAAAACAGTCCACAGGCGGTTGTTACATTTTAATAATGAACCATAGCACCCTGTAATAGCGTTGTAAAACAATAATATGTGAGTTACATCGCTTTCATTAAGCGCGGTCACACGCAAACCAAGACATATGCCTTTTTTATACGGTGCCGTTTTCGAGGCGGCGATCGTGGATCTACCCTATATTTCATCGCAGGGTCTATGTCTATTGTATATATATGGTCTCCGTCTATGTAAGAACGCGTTTGCCCATGACGTGCCAATTCAAGTATTCAATCGTGATTTGAAGAGAATGTTAATTACTTTAATATATCTATTTATTGATATAAGACATAAATGCCTGTTAGGTACAAATACTTGCATGTTCATATTTAAACTAATTGTGGTAATTATATAAATGTAAGTTATGATAAATACTCAGAACGGTTACGATCCACTTACACTAATTATTTAAAGAAAACATCGTATTCATTAAAAATATTCTGACAACTAAAAACTACAAATAATTATAAAAATAACAACAATAGTAACTAGTAATAGACAAATTCTACGTAAAAATAAGTAACAAATGAGTCTAACTACGTCAATGTGAAACATAATTATTAAAATGTCAAATTACCACCATCATTTGTAAAATATGTCTTATTTCAAATTTAGTTATTTTTGCACTTATACCATTTTACTAATCAACAGTCGAAACAAAAGATGACGAAAAAGTTTTTCGCATGTACCCACTAATTATCATAATTTATAGTACATACATACTACGCCATTAATTTATTTTTACAATAATCATGTAGGTACCAGTTTTTTTACAATGTTTTTTTTTTATATTTACCTCTCTACTTAAAGTTTGAGTAGATATTATTAGTTTAATTTAAACCGGGTTTTGTTTGATTTCGTGTCTTCTAACTTGCGCTTTTAATTAAAAAAATCTTTATAAAAATATTATCATAGATACTGTTTCTTTTTTGTTAGTTTGATAGTTATGTCCCTATATAAATTGTTATGTTATATAAGTTATCCACAGAATTCACCCTATTTACATAGCATTAAGTTTATGAGGTTACCTACTTGTGCACAGTATGGATTTTCAGTACCTATTTACTTGCAAAAAAAATCAATTGTAATATCAAATAATGACAATATACCACAGCGAAATACTTACTTATTATTTTTCGATGTGACATTTTGCAAACGGAACATAATGCTAATAGACGAGTAAACCGAACGACTGAAAACCGGCCGGACAAGTCGAGAAGCAGCCTAGATTCGCCATGTTTGACAAAAAAACTATTTATTTAATTTTATTCTTAGTCATGCATGATTTTGATGGAATTAAATTTTCTGTTTTGAATTCTGTTTTGACTCGCGTTACGGATTGCCAACCAAGTCCTCAAAAGTATTTAATTAGGTACTTAGTAATATTATCATAGACTAACTAACCCGCTCCGGCTTTGCACGGGCTGTCTAAACCATCGAGGGACCCACACAATTTTATTATGATCTAATTTTATTTATTTAATTTATTCACGTAATTAACACCCAATAACATTTGAAACATGTCAAAGATAATCCCCACATTATTACCTACGTCTTAATATAAATACTTAGTTTATTTTTACGTAATGAATGACGTGGCGAGCCAGTCAATCGCCTGACGTTAAGCGTCGAGGTTGCCCATAACAGAGCAATACAGAAAACAAATAGAATTGGACCAGCCCTTTAGAACGTTTTAAGATGCCTAAAGAAAATAACACTAAAATAGGCTACAGCTGTTGTCCTGCAATACCGAGATAGTCTGGTCTAGGTGAGCATTAAAACAGGCTAGAATCTAAAAACTAGCTCTAACCGGTTCTAAATATAGACTGTGAACTGAGCTAAGACCTAGGACTCCGGTCTAGGCACCTGGATCCTCTAGCTCGCTCGCGCAATGCTACATTTTATAAACATGTTAGCAAGCAATTATAATGTGGGGAAACTCAGTTGAGATCGAAAGAGTTTTTAGAATTCAAAAACGATTGTGGCGTTCGCTTTCTGAACGCATGACTTTGACACATGACAGATCGGTTCGCGCGCCAATAGAGAAAAAGATTTTCCCGCGAGAACGAGGTCGCTAAAAGGACTCCTGCATCAAAGCTTTCACTACTGTGACTATTGTAGCCAAATACTACCATATCGTTGTGAACCTTGATTATTGTTAGTAACCGGTGCAGTGCAACACGTGCGGACAATATACACCATCTACCTGTACTCGAAACAGTGGTTTGATTGAGAGATATCCTACACCCTACGAGTAGGTACTGCCCATCAGTCAAGAACAGACAACCAGGATCGCAATGGTCCTGCAATGGTGACCCCCAACTTCAACTACGCGACCTTCAGCTGCGAGTCTATCGTCATCTTATTGTTGGATGACCCTTCAACCGCGTAAACTTGTACGTGAGTCGTTCGTCTTCGTCGCCTCAATCAACGGTGCCAGCTCTCCAAGTCCATCGTTACCTCACAGTGACCTCTGCATCACTGCGGCAGCGACTACTCAACGAGCACGACGAGACTTGCACTTTCACTGTGGTGCTAACCAGGAAAGGCAACTGCATTCTGCACAGCTGTGGCACAAGCGGACCAGTGACCTGCACTGTCACATCGTGGCAACCGTGATCGGAAGCCTACAGCATCCTATGGACCTCCAACACACAGCGCAGCATCCTGCAGTACAGGCCTTATACACCTGCAACGGCATCCCACAGGCAGTCTTTCAACTCTAGTGTGGTATCCTGAGGACTCTCATCATCACCCGGACTGGTGCACGCACGTACAACTTTCTTTTACTTTCATAACAAAGACTTTTAATTCATATAACTTGGTGATTTGCTCACATTACTAATTTATAACATTTATTCTGTTTGAACATACTGACTTTCATTTTTGTTTGCATAATATGCACTTGCATAAATAGCAGCTGTGTCCAGCCTTGCTATACTAACAAGACTTTGGTAGTATTTACACAATTAAGAAGCATCATTGTTGCTCATACACTTGTTAAGGTGGTGCATTTGTTACTTTTTGTTAAGGTGGTGTGTTACCTTTTAAGTGACAACTTTCGCCACACTTTGCATTGGTTTTTGTTTTGGGGCATTGCTTCATCTAACAATATTGTATTGCTGGGGTATTTACTGGGAACATTTTTATTAGGGGCTGCTGATACATTATTTTTTTTTTTAATTTAATATTTTTATTTCTTTGTGTGTTTTATTGTCTTGTGTTCTTTTTACTGTTTTTTGTGTTGCCATATTTTGTGTTTGTGTTTGTCTTACTGCAGCTATTTGCATTTATTGTTGCTAAAATTTATTTGTGTAACGGTGATCGGTTTTGTTTTAATTTTAAGATTTTATAATTTTAATTTGAAATGGAGCCTAACATGCAAGCTATGAATGAAGCGAATGCTTTGTTGCAGCAGCAAAACGCAATTTTGTTGGCCGAATTACAAAAACTAAAAACTATGCACACAGACAGTACTGAGACTAACACACCCCCCACAGACCCCTTCCCTTCTTCTCAAGCTCCCTCTATATGCAGGGTGGCTCTCAAACTTCCCCCTTTCTGGCCTGACCGGCCCGCTATATGGTTTGCGCAGGTGGAGGCACAGTTTACCATTTCAGGCATCACCGCTGACCAGACAAAATTCAACTACGTTGTTGCTCAGTTGGATACCCGGGTTATTGGAGAAGTCGAAGACATTATTCTCCAACCGCCGCTTGAAGATAAATATGGTAGGCTAAAATCAGAGCTTATTCGCAGGCTTTCCACATCTGAGGAGCAACGCGTCCGACAGCTTGTTAGCGACGAGGAGCTGGGCGACCGCCGCCCTTCCCAGTTTTTAAGGCATCTTAGGTCTTTAGCTGGGACTGCTCTCACAGACGAAAATTTGCTCCGTCAGCTTTGGATGCGCCGCCTTCCACAACACCTGCAAGCGATTTTGGCCGCTCAGTCAGAGCTCTCTTTAAGCAAGATAGCAGAGCTAGCGGACAAAATTTTGGAAGTTTCGCCTGGCATAGCCGCTCCTCGCTCAACAGCTGTTTTCTCAGCAAGCACTCCTGCCGCCGCGCCTTCATCACTCGATGACATTACACGGCGCCTAGATGAGCTTACGCGCCAGGTCGCTGCACTTACAGCTGACCGCGGTAGGGACAGGTCACGGAGCCGCTCAAACCAGCGTGACCGCTCGCAGACTCCAGGTAAATCTAAAATCTGTTTTTACCACCGGAAGTTTGGTACCGCAGCCGTTAAATGTGTAAAGCCTTGCACATGGACACCGCCGCCGCCGTCGGGAAACTCGAACAGCAGTCATTAGCGGCGACCACTGACTGCTTACCGGAGAGTCGCCGACTGTTTGTGACCGAGAACTTTTCCAAGCGCCGGTTCCTGATCGACACTGGCTCAGATCTCTCCTGCTATCCATATCAATGGTTAGCGAATAAGCCAACACGGTCGAACTACACACTGGCTGCCGCCAATGGTAGTGAGATCCGTACCTTTGGCCACATTCAGATGACACTAAATTTGGGACTGCGTCGCGCCTTTCAGTGGCACTTCATCGTCGCTGACGTCAGCACCGCCATTATCGGGTCCGATTTTTTGGCGCACTATCGGCTGATGCCAGATTGTGCCAACAAAAGGCTCGTCGACAGCAGTACCGGATTGTCATGCATTGCCGCCGTCGCAACTTTGGGTCAGACCAGCGTCAAAGTGGTTTCTGCTCCGTCGTCCGAATTCGGTGCGCTTCTGGCGGAATTTCCGTCCATAACCAAGCCGCCAGGACTCATTCGGGAGCCGAAGCATAGCACGGTCCATCACATTCTGACCACTGAGGGTGCCCCTGTCTCATGTCGTCCAAGACGTCTGGCACCTCAGAAGCTTCAGGAGACCAAGAAAGTTTTTGACGATATGGTACAGTGCGGGACAGCTAGACCTTCGAAAAGTTCGTGGTCCTCACCCCTCCATATGGTCCCTAAACGCGACGGCACCTGGCGACCCTGTGGGGACTATCGCGCGTTGAATTCGCGCACAGTACCCGACAGGTACCCGGTCCGCCACATTGGTGATGTTGGCCACAACATCTCCGGTTGTACTATATTTAGTACAATCGACCTCGTCAAGGCCTACCAACAGATCCCTGTTGCGCCTGAGGATATTTGTAAAACGGCCATCACCACACCCTTCGGACTCTACGAATTCAATTACATGACCTTTGGTCTGCGCAACGCAGGCCAAACTTTTCAAAGGTTCATTGATGAAGTCGTCCAAGGCCTTGAATTCTGCTTTGCTTATGTTGATGACATATTGGTCTACTCACGCGATGCTCGTCAGCACGCGCAGCACCTCCGCATACTCTTCAAACGTCTTGAAGAGTACGGAATTGTCATCAACGCAGGAAAATGCGTGTTTGGTGCTCCTGAGGTCACTTTCCTCGGAAACCGCATCTCCGCTGACGGAACGCGACCACCAACTGAGCGCATTCAAGCCTTGAAGGACTTTTCTCTACCCAAGACCGTACAGGGACTCCGCCGTTTCCTTGGGATGGTCAATTATTATCGACGATTTTTGCGTAATGCTGCAGAACTGCAAGCACCGCTAGTCAACGCGATCGTGGCCTCCCAAGGCAAAGGTTCCACTCCGGTCACCTGGACACCTGACCTTGAAGAATGCTTTAAGGCATGTAAAGACAGCTTGTCTTCTGCTGCACTTCTAGCTCACCCATTGCCAAATGCTGAGTTAGGACTTTTCACTGACGCTTCCAGCTCTCATGTCGGTGCCTGCCTTCAGCAGAAAGTTGGTGATGCCTGGGAACCTTTGGGTTTCTTCAGCAAAAAGCTGAACTCCCGACAGTCCCAATCGCCAGCATATTACCGAGAGCTCCTCGCGATATACGAGAGTGTGCAGCACTATCGGCACTTCCTGGCTGCGCAGCACGTCAGGATTTACACGGACCATAAGCCATTGGTTTACGCTTTCGCACAGCGTCGCGAAAGGCTGCCGCCGGTCCAGCTAAATCAGCTCTCGTTTATCTCACAATTCACCACGGACATTGTTCATGTGAAAGGGGTAGACAACACGGTAGCGGACGCCATGTCCCGCATCGAAGCTATCAGTTTCGATGCTGACCATTCTGCCCTTGCTTCTTGCCAAAAATATGACGACGAATTGAAGAAGTATCGTGACGATGCAAACTCTTCTCTAAAATTAGAGAACGTCGTCGTCCCTGGCACTGACACTACCTTGGTCTGTGACATGTCCACTGGACGACCGCGACCATTTGTCCCGGAGCCTATGCGGAAGAAGATCTTTGCCCAGTTGCATAATCTTAGTCACCCTGGCGCCAGAGCTACCATCCGGCTTGTCTCTGACCGCTTTGTGTGGCCCGGTGTTGCTAAAGATTGTCGCCATTGGTGTCAATCTTGCCTAGCTTGCCAGCGAAGCAAAGTGACTCGGCATACTCAAGCTCCACCCGGACATATTTCCAGCCCTTCATCTCGGCTCAAGCATGTCCACATCGACATCGTTGGACCTCTGCCATCTTGTTCTGGCTTCCAGTATTGCCTCACTGCTATTGACCGCTATACTCGGTGGCCTGAAGCGTGGCCTATGAGTGGCATTACCGCAGAAGAGGTGGCGAGCACCTTCGTGGCTGGCTGGATTTCCCGATTCGGAGTCCCTGCTGTCATCACTACTGACCAGGGACGACAATTCGAATCCGACCTTTTCAGACGCCTTACAGATATGTGCGGTGCGAAACGTATTCGCACTACCAGTTACCACCCTTGCGCCAATGGGCTCGTCGAGCGCATGCATAGGCAACTGAAGGCCTCTCTGATGTGTCACGATGATTTGTGGCTGAGTGCATTACCTCTAGTCTTGCTAGGAATGCGCTCCGCATTTAAAGAAGACTTGCAAGCGACAGTTGCGGAACTGCTTTATGGAGAAACGTTAACGCTTCCAGGAGAACTGTTGGTATCTCCCGGACCTACCGGCTACGACGATCCGTCGGATTTCGTCGTCAAATTAAGACGCCAAATGTCCAGGTTGCGACCCACTCCGGCTTCTCAACATGCCAAGCTTTCTCCTTTCGTTTTTAAGGACCTTGCCACAACGTCTCATGTCATGCTGAGAGACGACACTGTTCGGCGTTCTCTGCAACCTCCCTACTCCGGCCCTCATAAAGTCATTTCTAGAGCTGAGGACGGAAAGACATTGTCTCTAGAGGTTAAAGGCAAGCAGATGACGGTTAGTGTTGACAGACTCAAACCGGCCTTCGTCGAGCATCCAGATCCATCTGCTCATCCTGCTCTGGCACCTACACCACGTGCGTCTGTGCCTCAAACAGCGCAGCCGGGTCCTGCCCAAGTTCTTCCTTCTCCCTCCGTGCCTTCTGCACCTCCGCCAGTTGCTCCTTCTTCGCACACACCGCAGTATACCACCCGGTCAGGTCGTAGAGTCCACTTCTCTAAACCTTTTGACCTGTAATTTCCTTCTTTTTCTTTCTCTACGGATTCTCCTTCTCCGTAGGGGGGTGGTGTGGCGTTCGCTTTCTGAACGCATGACTTTGACACATGACAGATCGGTTCGCGCGCCAATAGAGAAAAAGATTTTCCCGCGAGAACGAGGTCGCTAAAAGGACTCCTGCATCAAAGCTTTCACTACTGTGACTATTGTAGCCAAATACTACCATATCGTTGTGAACCTTGATTATTGTTAGTAACCGGTGCAGTGCAACACGTGCGGACAATATACACCATCTACCTGTACTCGAAACAGTGGTTTGATTGAGAGATATCCTACACCCTACGAGTAGGTACTGCCCATCAGTCAAGAACAGACAACCAGGATCGCAATGGTCCTGCACGATGTATTCGTGTGATGAACAAGGCCTGGTTTTTGGATAGCTGTAAACCACTATTTAAAAAATGTATTCCTCTGCCGTGCATCTACATCAAGGAAATTTGTATTTTCACTAAAGCCAATTCACTTTTTTTCCATAAACGCAGCGAAATTATTAAACGACAGAAAAGAGCCAAATTTGTCAACCTACTGCATCAACCTCCTTGTCGTAAAGATATATACAAGAAAAATGTCTATAATATGTGCATATCAATATATAACTGTATACCTGATTATATAAAAATGCTAACAGGCAATATATTCAAAAAAACATTGCATGACTGGTTATTACAACACACATTTTATAGTGTTAAAGAATTTCAATTGTATTGTAACAAAAACATTATTTAATATTTGCACGCTTGCATGCAGGTTGAACGCAAAATGCCTTATTATGTTATTTTAACATCTTTTCTGTAAATTGTGTTCTAGCGAATAAATATTTGATTTGATTTGATTTGAAGGCAGGCTCGCGCGGTACCGAGCGCGCAGCGTCCGTCGGTTTGACCAAATATATCTAGTTTCATTTATTGATATATACATAAGAGCATTAATTTAAAATTATGAAATAATTTGTTGTAGTTTAGAAAAATGATGAGCTTTATTTTGGTAACAATATTTTGTCGATGTAATATAAAACTCCGGAGATATTCGACCTCTTGTTGAAGATTTTTTTTTAAATTGCTTTAAAGGTAAACATCGAAAATCTGTTCTGTCATTATGGAAGTACGGGATGTATTTAGTGGAGTATAATTTAGTTTGGAGACTTACGTTACACAGAATTTGCAAATTAGAGCTCTCAAATCGGGTCCCTGTGTGTTTTTGCCGAAACGAACATCAGGAGAATGATGATTACTAAATAAATAGATAAGTTACGTAAAATCCGTTCTGTCATTATCGAAGAAGATGAAATGAAGGGTATTTTTCATATAATGGCTAAGTATAGGCATTAAAGCTATGCATCAAATATTGACGACGAAAACCTTGCAACTACGCATCATTTTGTAGAATCAGCCTTCATCCTTTTCCCCTATCTGTTTCGCTTTCGCTTCCCTTTTACCCAAAGATTATAGCCCGGATTTATAGTCAATGCTCTTACCCGTGAACAGGGTTAGGAAGTAAACTAATTAACCCGTGCGAAGCCGGGGCGGGTCAACCAATAATAACTATAATAGACTTGTGCAATTTTTTTATTGCACAAATTAATAATACTACTTAATAAAATAAACAGTCGTCAAAACAAAAATTAAATATCTCAAAAAATGACAAAGTTATAAGCATTTTAAAATACAGGAATAGAAAGAGACAGTTCAAACGTGCAGTGACGTCAGTTCTTGCTCCGTCATAGTACCTCTTTACTAAGCTGTGGTAGCTTTACATACAATCTCTTTGGCATGTGACATCACTAACGTGCGTTTTCATAGTAACTGTGGGGAAGCTCTGTTTTGCGAGAAAGGGGCAGGCGATGCCCCCTCCAGAAACTTTAAAAGCTTATTACTCTGTGATTTATTTACCCATTTTACATTTTTTTTTCAATTATTGCATTCATTTTTAAACTACTACATGAAAATAATATTATTTTAATTTTTAATAGCAGGACACTAGCCTATTGCATAATAGTAAAATTAAAGACAAAAATTATAAATGTGTTTTCGTCAACGCGATACAAACAATTATTAAAATGTCAAATTTAATTACTTACATCAATGAAAAATAATTATTACAATATTGTTAAAAGAACTTACAACCGAATTGACGAGCTCCTTTTTTTCGAAATCAGTTGAAAGCTCCGGACATAAAATCCTAATCGTACAAGCGTAAGGCACAATTAATTATACACGTACTATACTATTTTGTATGCTGCGCGTGCGCAGATAGGGGTCAATGACGCTGCGTCCTTTCTGCCCGCCTCACTAGGAATGTGATGGTGTTGCTAAGATGTCTACATACGTATTGCTCAGCAGTATATGACTCAGCGCGTAGCTCGTGGAATTTTCTATCCTACGCACTATGGTTCGAGTCCCGCTCGTCCCGCGTCTATGACTAGGGGTCGTCAATTAACCACGTGATGTTTTAGCAACTTTTTAGCCTCCCCCCTACTTCTGGTAAAATGGTGATGTTTTAGACTTACCCCGTCCTATCCAAAATCACGTGTATTTTTTTGGTACGAGTATTTAAAAAACAGAATAATATATTATCTATAAATACAAGATTCTAATTTAATTATGGATAATTAAGGCGGGGTGCCATTTTTGTTAAAAACTCACGATAATAAAATAGTTACACGTGATAACTCACTATACTCTCCCACCCCCTTTCGAGCCTCACGTGATTGATGGACGATCCCCTAAGTGCGGAATTTAATAATGAGAAATGCTAAGGAGTGGAACTCTTTACCAGGGTCTGTGTTTCCGGATAGCTATAGTCTGGGAGTTTACAGGAGGAGAGTGAACAGGTTTCTTCCGCGAAGTCACTTAAATGAATAGCGACTCTTGCTGCAACGCTGTAGAGTGTAGTTCAGCTCGCACACTGCTCCAAGTCTTCCTTAAACAGTTGCCTCTCGTTCTATCACTATTTCGCTGCTCCTCTGACGCGTTACGGACCGACCCGTCTAGACGGCCGGTCCCATAGTACTTGTAGCTCGGAGTGAGACAGGTGGCTAAAGTAGCTAGTTCGTGATACATAAGACCTTGTTTTTATTATCTTAAAACGCTTATTGAAATGTATACTATAAAACGTACGTAGTTATTAATTTTTTGCTCAAACCTGTTTCAGACTTCAAGCGGCCCTGACCGTTAACTATAATTAATTAGGTTATCCACGGAACAAGGAGTAGAGGAATGCCAATACACCAAGAAAACAGCGTATATCAAAAATATGCCAAAACCCGCGGAGTAATTACGTAAAATTTGCAACAGCAATGCGACAGCAGTAGCAATGCGACAGCAGTAGCGAAGCATACATTCTCGACACCACTAATGATGTATGACAGCAATCACCGCGAGATTTACGCCTGTCGCAAACCTGTTGCGAGTTAGGTAATTAGGGGGCTGTTATTAACTAGATGGCGCTGCAAAAGAGCGAGATGGAGTGGGCTACAAGTTGAGCTTAAATCAGAAAAATGCCGAAAAACCGTTTCCCTAAAAACAAAATTACAAGTTTAATTTATGTGTGAGTTAACTACCAGTTGTTAAATTAAACATTGAGACCACTTGTCGTTGTGCAAATAAAACAGAACCAGAAATATTTCCTACTTTACAAGGTGACTTAAATAGATCAATCACAACCGCCTCAATGCACTCCGTGACGCCAACACTGATTTTGACTTTTCTTTTGACAAGTGGTCTGACATTGTTGCTGCAGTATTGACATATTGTGAAAGCATGAGAGTGACCAATGGAGCAATACGGGTCATCCCGATAGTAGTGACAGTGAATAACATTTCTTATTATTTTTTTTTTTTTTTTTTTTTTTTGTTTAATTCTGACTTTATTTTATTTGACATTTGTAATAATCCATTGTACCTATTTTTTATTATTTAATACTTTGACATGTTTATTCTGTATGAAATGTTTTGTGGTAAATGTAATTGATTTTGTCGTTTTTATCACAATAAATAAATAATAATGTTTATGTAATAGATTTATTTATATACTTAACAGTACAAGTTCACATATTCAGTCGATTTAAGAGACTGATTCAATTTCGATTTTTAATCATCTCTATTTCTCATCAAAATACAATACATATTGAACATTTCTGGTTTACATAATGTCGATTTAAAAGACTGAAGGCTCCCAAGCCGACTAACTTGAATGTAATTCTCTATTTGCATTGGCAACCCCCTATGATAAGAGTCCAAAGTGGCGTTTTATGGGGAGCCCTATGTTCAGCAGTGGACGTTTTCCGGCTGTTGATGTGATCCATATTTGCGCAGGGTGTCTATTTCTAATGGTGTACATGAAAGGGTTTTTTGATTATTCAACCCCTAAAAAGGGGTCATATGGGGCGACAAGATTATGCGAAGAAACCACCTCTTCTGTAAGTATAAATTTTATAAACACCGACAAAATTATTTCTCTGTTTCTCTGTTGTGAAAAGGGTTTTTGAAGATTCGACCCCAAAAAGGGGGTCAAATGGGGTGACAAAATTGTATGAAGAATCCAGAGACACAGAGACTTGCCATCCTTATATTCCTACAGCCCGCACTAAGCGTTTCGCATCAAACTTTATAGTGGGTACAGCAAATGAGTGGAATACCTTGTCGTCGTCCTTGTTTCCAGCTGACTGTAACCTGGGAATTTTGCAAAACAAAAGTGAACAGGTATCTTCTAGGCAAGCATGCACCATCGTAGGCCGCGTCATCACGTACCATCAGGTGAGACAGTGGTCAAATGCTATGCCTATAAATTATTAATAAAAAAGAACCACCTCTTGTGTAGGTATCATAAGCACCGACAGAATTATTTTGCAAATATTTTCCTGCAAATTAAAATAAGATGAAAAGATCTGAACGGACAAGGATGCATTCTTTGTACAATAGGTCACCTTTTGTATGAGGCAGGTACCTACTTAATATAACTTCATTATTAAATCTGAATAATTATGCATTACATTGTGTGTACTATTGGGCGATGGTGGCCGAGCGGTAGCATGTGCGCTTCGCAAACTTACGGCACCGGGTTCGATCCTCGGCCCTGCACCAATGACTTATCTAGTAAGTTATGTGCAGCTTGTGATGCCATCGCTCCGTGCCTCGGAGAGCACGTTAAGCCGTCGGTCACGGTTGTCATAATAACATCTATGACAATCGTTACGGGTAGTCAGACGCCTGATAGAATCTGACGCCTGATCTAACCATCCGTGTTACTGGTCCCTTATGGGTTGCGAGGTCAGATGGCAGTCGCTCGTGTAATTCTGGTAGCTCGCCGCTACAGGTTAGATTGGGAGCCGATCCCAATAACAAATGGGAAAAGGCAAAGAGGATGATGATTGTGTACTACTCTACCAGAAGTGACGCTCCCCGCACTTTAGGTTATTTTGAACTCCCATCTGATCCCAGTCAAAATGTATGGATGTAAAACAAACAATACATTTAGGTAGGTAGAGCTAGCGTGTGATTCAAAATTCAATGGCGGTTGTGAATTGCGCTCCAAGCCCCCGCACGCTGCGCTCAACGCTTACCTCTGCCCGCGCACATCTAATTTCTGTTACTGCGCAGCGTTTCAGGCCGACTTGACAGCCGCCATTGAGTTTGAATCGCACTATACCTATCTACGTACGTAGCTAAAAGAACAAGGAGATGCATAGGTATAAAGTTTCTAGTACCTACGCGTTGAAAAAGCAGATTAATAGCTCTCATTTAGTGATAACTAGTTTTAACTAGTGAAAACGCGTTTGGAGTATAGCGGGCTTTTACGTAACACATACACCGATATCCATACTTTTTGCAACATCAAAATGTGCAAAGAAAGATGGTTCTATTATTTTGACACAGCATGTAATGTTACGGCTACACTACCGGGATATGCCAATAGTTATAGCTACAAATCGTGGCTACACGTACAGTATGTCTTAATAGGGGATTTTCTGACAGCTGGACGGAACGTAGTTCTACAGTCAAAGATAGATGGCGCTGACGAGACATAACTGGCACAGTATTGCTTTTTTTCTCTAATCTTTGGCATAGATCTTCAGAACCACAGACATGGTAGTGATAATTATTCACGCCATGTCTCGTCAACGCCATCTAACGGATTTTTATAAACCAATTTTTTTATTTAGCTGTCAGAAACCTCCTGTTATGGCCATAATGAATGGCGTACTGGCATATCACGGTAGTGTAGCCGTAGCATTAACGCTGCAATATTTTAGCCATATCGTCACCGCTATACAGTATCATAATTAATAACGTAACAAGACCTAGTAATCTAGTAATCTGATAACTTGACTGTGTGATGTCTCAGGATGACGTGCGCAGTGCAGTGTCACGCGAAACTTTATTGTTTTAAAGTTCCGAGTGACACTGCAACTGTTATGGGCGGCCGTGTCGCTTAACATCTGGTGAACGACTAGCCCGTCACGTCATTCAATCGCCTAAAAAAAAGACCTACTCAGAAACATTATACCGGTTAGTCAACACGACTTCTTGCATAAGTACTCACTTATTAGTACTTACGTGTACATTGTCTTGGACTTTACTCCTAGAACGTCTTTTAACAGAACAAATAACCAATTCTGTGGAGACCGGTCATGTTGTGACTGTTTTAAAACTAATCGTAGTGCTGTGAGCTGTAGAGCTCGTGAGCTGGCTTTGCATAGCTTATTAGTGAAAAACTATTTTTACGTACTCAACACCCATGGCTTCGCCGTATTGAAAAGTTTCCATAAACAGAATCAACAAATAACTTTAAACTTTAAACGAATACTTTTTTTTATCCGATTGAATGACGTGACGAGCTAGTCGTTCACCTGATGTTAAGCGACACGGCCGCTTATAACAGTTGCAATGTCACTCGGAACTTTAAAACAATAAAGTTTCGCGTGACACTGCACTGCGCACGTCATCCTAAGACATCACACCGTCTAGTAATCAGATTACTAGACTGTCGAGTGATCAGATCACAAAGTCTCATTTGCCCAGTAATTTCACTGGCTACAGTGCCCTTCAAACCGGAACACAGTAGTGCTTGCACACTACTGCTTGGCGGCAGAATAACTGGCAAAGCGGTGGTACCTACCTAGACGAACTTTGCAGAAAAGTCCTACCACCTAGTGAAACCAACCTACCAACTTTATTCTATGTAGCCATTGCACTTCTTGCAAATACCTGCCAGGTTATCTATCATACCCAAATATTATAAAGCCCGTTGATAGCTCGTGAACTGTATAATTTCTCGTACAAACACGACTCACCTGCGCGGGCAGGGGGCGAGGTAACAAAACGAGACAAAGCCATACGAGATTACAAAGGACAGAGCAGGATGGAACAAAAGACATCAACGGGCTCCCGTGATTTGTATGAAATTAGTAGTTGAAATACACTACTAATTTTCGTATGAGGGGAAGTTGTATCATTGGTCAACTGGATTTATAGTCAATGCATATACCGGATACCTTGTATTCAGGTAAAATATCGTTGTTTCAGTTACGTAATTTATAATTTCTATTAGATTTATGACGTAGCTTTTATCTGGACACTGGGAAGCCGCCCCTAAAGGACTTACCTGTTATTACCTACCTACCTACTATTTGACTATTATTAGTATAGTATTGTTATTATTAGGTACTTATTATTAATTTAGAGTTTTTTTTTTTACGTGATTGAATGACGTGACGAGCTAGTCGTTCACCTGATGTTAAGTGACACGGCCGCCCATAACAGTTGCAGTGTCACCCGGAACTTTACAACAATAAAGTTTCGCGCGACACTGCACTGCGCACGTCATCCTGAGACATCACCCAGTTTAGTAATCAGATTACTAGACTGAGTGATCAGATCATAAAGTCTCATTTGCCCAGTAATTTCACTAGCTACAATGCCCTTCAAACCGGAACACAGTAGTGCTTGCACACTACTGCTTGGCGGCAGAATAACTGGCAAAGCGGTGGTACCTACCTAGACGAACTTTGCAGAAAAGTCCTACCACCTAGTAAATATAAAACAAATTAATTAATTATAAAACAGTGTATTATTAAGAGCGACGGTGGCCGAGCGGTAGCATGTGCGCTTAACAATCTTACGGCACCGGGTTCGATCCTCGGCCCTGCACCAATGACTTATCTAGTAAGTTAACTGCAGCTTGTGATGCCATCGCTCCGTGCCTCGGAGAGCACGTTAAGCCGTCGGTCCCGGTTGCCATAATAACATCTATGGCAATCGTTACGGGTGGTCAGACGCCTGATAGAATCTGACACCTGATCTAACCATCCCTGTTACTGGTCCCTTATGGGTTGCGAGGTCAGATGGCAGTCGCTCGTGTAATTCCGGTAGCTCGCCGCTACAGGTTAGATTGGGAGCCGACCACAATAACAAATGGGAAAACTGGAAAAGGCAAAGAGAATGGTGATGATAAAACAGTATATTAGGCTAAGTTTTCGCAAATAAACTCATTCATTTATATAAAGCCCTTCGTACCACAAGTATAAAACAGCCATACAAAAGACATCAACGCGCGTGATTTTTATTAGCATTTCCAATTTCTATAAATAAACAGCTAATAGCGATTGTGCCTGTTTTTTTACCACATTTCATTAACTCCTTTTTAGGGTTCCGTACCCAAAGGATAAAATGAACCCTATTACTAAGGCTCCGCTGTCTGTCTGCCTGTCTGTCCGTCTGTCACCAGGCTGTATCTCATGAACCGTGATAGACAGTTGAAATTTTCACAGATGATGTATTTTTGTAGCCGCTATGACAACAAAAACTGAAAAACAGAATAAAATAAATATTTAAGGGGGCTTCCATACAACAAACGTGATTTTTTGCTCGTTTACCAGATGAGTCATAGATGGCGCTGCTTTAAATGGTACTGCTACTCAACACTAGATGGCAGCGATAGATAATGTTACGGAACTCTCCGTGCGAGAGTCTAACTCGCACTTGGCAGGCTTTATTATTTAATAGTAGAAAAACATATTTACTGCGCACAAATTACTCATTGATTATTAAATTAATAGTCAAGTATTATTAACATTTGAAACCTCATCAACAAAACTAGTCTTTATTTATAGTTACATAAGTCATCTTTTGAAGAATCATTTAAGATTTACGGATGGCTTTTTTGCTTCTTTCTTGGTTTCTTTGCTTCAATCTTAAAGCCATGGATCTATAATATGTGAAGGTCATTTAATTTAGGTTTTTTTTGTACCTGCATAATAGCAAAAAGTGTTAGAACAAGAAACATTTAGTTATATCAAACATAATTGTATTCTATGTATGTATTTGCAATCAAAATGTATATAAGTATTGCATCAGTTATCTGGTTCCCACAGTACAAGCTATGCTTAGTTTGGGGCTAGATGGCGCTGTGTGAAATGTCCACACATATTGCTATTTTTTTTTTATAATTTTTATGTCCAACCTGTTATCGTTAATCGGCACCAGCCCATACGATCCCACTGCTGGGACGCGGGCCTGCTCTCACAGGGAGAGTGTAGACCATAATCCAGCACGCTGGACAAGTGCGGGTTGGTGAATGACACATGTTCTCGAATGTGATTCTTGAACATGCCGGCTTCCTCGCGATGGTTTCCTTCACCGTTGTAAGAGCGAGTGGAAATGCCGCACAGGTATGAAAGGGGGGGTTGGAAAAATCACGAAACATCACCAGGGGGGGAGGAAGGTTAATCCTAAACTTCACTATGCATCACCAAGGGGGAAGTAAGGTCAAAAACGTGACGTGCGCAGTGTCACGCGAAACTTTAGAGTTCCGTGTGACAGTCCAATCTGTTATGGGCGGACGCTTAACACCAGGCGAACGACAAGCTCGTCACGTCATTCGATTACACAAAAAAATATTCACGACCGCTAACTTGAAAAAGTTATCGGTGCGACCAAACGGGCTTTGAACAAGTGTGCTTCGCTTTGAATGTAGTATTGGGCAACCGCAAAACCATACCGGCCCCTGTATTAAGTAAAAATTGTAACAGCAAGGCAACAGCAGTAGCAAAGCGACAGCAAACATTTAGCAATAGGTCGCAGTCGTCCGGCCCCTAATTACCTAACTCGCAACAGGTTTGCGACAGGCGTAAATCTCGCGGTGATTGCTGTCATACATCATTAGTGGTGTCGAGAATGTATGCTTCGCTACTGCTGTCGCATTGCTACTGCTGTCGCATTGCTGTTGCAAATTTTACGTAATTACCCCGCCGGCCCCCTAATTACCTAATTTGCGACAGGCGTAAAGCTCGCGGTGATTGCTGTCATACATCATTAGTGGTGACGAGCATGTATGCTACGCTACACCACTAATGATGTATGACAGCAATCACCGCGAGATTTACGCCTGTCGCAAATTAGGTAATTAGGGGGCGGCCCCTTATTACCTAACTCGCAACAGGTTTGCGACAGGCGTAAATCTCGCGGTGATTGCTGTCATACATCATTAGTGGTGTCGAGAATGTATGCTTCGCTACTGCTGTCGCATTGCTGTTGCAAATTTTACGTAATTACCCCGCCGCTGTTTCTCGCCTGTCGCTTAATGCACTTTGGCCTTTGATACTAGCGCCACTAGCAACAGAACAGCAATAGACGGAAACAAAATAATAGACTTTTTAGTTCCTCGATTGTCCGACAGTCGGTGATCTAGCGCTCGATCGCTTTCTGGGGCCGTACCGTGAGCTCTTAGCGCGGTTCAAAACTGAGCCTATATTGGATCGCTTCGTTTTTTTTGTATGGAGATTTTGACAAGCGATCCAGTGTAGGCTCTGTTTTGAATCGCGCTAAGAGCTCACGGTACGGCCCCAGCTCTGCCAAAGTGACGTTTGACAGCTTTGACAGCAATGATTGCAAACTTTACGTAATAAAGGGGCCGCTTTTACTTAAGCTGCTATTTAATATTAAAAGTTTAGTAGCCGATAGATCAGCTGATTTAGCTGACGATTGCATGCGGCCGGCCTTGTATCTGTTGCGTACGGACTGACGCTCAGTTTGGCTAACTGTTGCGACAACGCAGCGCGCCCATTTTTGATCATGAATAATTAAATGTCCTATAATACCAGGGGGTCTAGTAAAGATACCTTTCAATAAGCGCTAACGCCAAACGATAACTCACACTTGACATTGGCAGAATTATTGCTGACAAGCGATAGAAAGCCAATAACGAAGGAGTAGTAGGTCTGTAACACATGGTTAGTGGCAAAATTGTGCCGCATTTGGCGGAAACAGTAGCCAATAAAAAAAAACTCAGAGTGTATGGGAATGACATGACCTGTGCAAAACTTTTCTGCAGGTAATGTCATAGCTAATGTCGTTCCCATACATTTTGAGTTATCGTTTGGCGTTAACGTTAATGGAAGGTATTTTTACTAGACCCCAGAACTCTCTATCTCATTCGCACATTGTATATCGACTTTATTGAAGATAATTTTTTTTATGAGAATTAATGACGTGACGAGCTAGTCGTTCACCTAATGTTAAGCGACACGGCCGCCCAAAACAGTAACGGTGGCACTCGGAAATTTAAAATAATAAAGTTTCGCGTGACACTGCACTGCGCACGTCATCCTGAGACATCTCACGGTCCAGTAATATGATTACTAGACGATGAGATCAGATCGTAAGGTCTCATTTGCCCAGTAATTTCACTAGCTACAATGCCCTTCAAACCGGAACACAGTAGTGCTTGCACACTACTGCTTGGCGGCAGAATAACTGGCAAATCGGTGGTACCTACCTAGACGAACTTTGCATAAAAGTCCTTATGACTAACAACGATCTCTTCCAGTCACCTCTTTTTAATGGCAATAATTGTTAAAGTAAAAGATTACATACATAAAAAGTTACGACTATTAAAGCGAATGTTACCATTATTACAAAACGAAACTTGTGAAGGTCGTCTGTCGAAATTAATCGCCACATACATCATCGTGGATTACACAGCCAACCAATGACGAGTAAACTGTTTGACTGCGCACCGGAAGACGTCTAATACTGAACATAGGTCTCCCCATAAAACGTCACTTTAGACGCTTATCATAATAAGGGTTTGCCATAATCACCACGTGACGCTTGGCGTGTTGGTGATTGCAGAAGATTTTAATGGACCAAGAATAAAGCTATACTACCGCTTCTGATGCAATACCGAGAATACGTTGCTTTAATAGTCATACATTATTAGTCATACATTTATTGTAACAAGGAAATTATGGGGCGGGGGGGTCCTATTGTATAATTATGTGCAGCACTATCGCAAGCTATTAAATACTAAATCATTTTTAAAAATGCGAGTAAGTTTTGCGTTCAAAAAAAGAATGTTCTCTTATTATGGGCGGCCGTGTTGCTTAACATCAGGTGAACGACTAGCTCGTCACGTCATTCAAACGCATTAAAAAAATTTGTTGTTGTAAAGCAATCTGGCGCAACACGGAAAAGAAAAAATCCCCTTTCCTTAAAACCAGCCAAGTTTGAGTCGGACTCGCGCACGAAGGGTTCCGTGCCATTATCTATAAAAACGAGCAAAAAAATCACGTTTGTTGTATGGGAGCCCCCTTGAATATTTATTTTATTCTGTTTTTTAGTAGTTGGTGTTATAGCGGCAACAGAAATACAGAATAGAATAGAATAGTTTATTAGGCTTATAACTGTATTTGTTACACTGGGCACGTCAATTTTATAGTCAATTTTATAAAAGAGAGAGATACACACACAATTTTTACATCATCTGTGAAAATTTCAACTGTCTAACTATCACGATTCATGAGATACAGCCTGGTGACAGAGGGCAGACAGACAGACAGACAGACAGACAGACAGTGGAGCCTTAATAATAGGGTCTGTTTTACCCTTTGGGTACGGAACCCTAAAAAGACGTATCCCGGTTTCAGCAGAAGATGTTTCAAAAATATTTGGATGCAGTTGTGGAACTTCGAACTGAAGTTTTTCAAACACCAAAACAAAACACTATAATTTCACTTCGTCTAAGTGTTACGTATCTTAACACTGCTGAACATAGGCCTCCCCCACAAAGCGCCACTTTGAGCGGCTGCTTGCCTCCTGCATTCAACGGCTACCCGCGGTTTTGGCTAAGTCGTCGCTCCACCTAGAAAGACCGGCTTACGCTCGGTTAAAAATAAATATATTATGACAAAGTAATTTACACAAGTGTGCTAATTTTCTAGTGTAAGAATGGCGTACCTATGTCTGAAATAAATTATTTAATCTACGCGGAGTGTAAAGCCTGGTATTGTTAGTCGAAACATATTAGTACACCATTGAGTTTTTACTCCAAGCAAATCTAAGCGTGCCATTATTGTATAGTGTGGTGAATCGGACATGTTTCGGGGATTTTTTATCGTACTGATGCAATTTTTAAACCATACATAAAGTACCTATTGGGAGTTTTGGCGGGAACGTGAAAAAGTTCACGTCGTTGCATTGTATTATTTCACAAAACTTATGCTTTTTCTAGTGTTAATGTTTAAAATTAGTGGCATTTTACGCATTAAGTGCTGAATTATGAGTATAAGTGTGGGCAAGTGATATAATGTAGTGAAACGTGGTTTTTCGTGTTGCTTCCAAAATTCCATAGAAGCCTCTAGTAAAGTTGCCACTACTTTACTAGGGCATGACTTAGACTGGATTATGACTACCTGACTTAGACTGGACTATGACTACCCTGACTGCCTGTGACTAAGACTTGACTTTACATGAAATATTTCATAATACGACGAAAAACTACAATACTTGACACTGGCTAAATACACTATGTGTGGAGCCAAACTATAAGAAAAAAAAAAGTACCTATTTCAAGTAGAATAGATAGAATAGCTGCTTCGTACTCGCACACGTGAACAGTTCATATTGATCATCATCATCAACAGCATGAAGACGTCCACTGCTGAACATAGGCCTTCCCCAGAGAGCGCCACTTTGAGTGGCTGCTCACCTTCTGCATCCATCCAGATCGTCGATCCACCTACTGGGGGGCCTACGCTTCGTCTTCTGGTTTTACATTGATACAAAGTATCAATTATGTTATCGAATCGCGGGGAGTGTGGGGGGACTTTTTTACAAAGAATATATCCGTAGAAAAACCTTATAAATAACATCACAAATGTTCAAAAAAACATCATATTAATCAAAACAAGTTTTCATACATCAAAACAGAATCAAAAGGTTTTTTCGTTGTCTTGTTTTTAGGTATGTATGCAAACTTGTTCGGATTAAGACGCTGACAGGACCCAATTCGAGCACGTTTATTACACACGAACATGAAACGTATACTGTACTAAATATGGTCATTTTTTGCGTAGCAAAAATATGGCGATTACGTTGCGTTGCGGTACAAATAATTAGTTATAAAGTAAATGCTTATTATTATAAAAAAAATAGGCCTGGAGATGGATGCATTGAAAAACAACTTATTACTTTGACTAATTTCAATGGGGTGTCTTATTATAATGTAACATTTTAGGGCGGTTTTATGATTTTTTAGAGTCCACTTAACGATTTTTTTCTATCGAGAAAACTTTTCGTAGACGTGTTTAGATTTCTGCAGATGGAAAGAAGATATGACCCATTATTAACATGCATTTTTTTCAATGCTGTAAATGATATACATTTTGAGGCAATCACGTTCAAGTTAGTCGATTTGGGAGCATTCAGCACCTTAATGTGATATTTTTGTTGAACCCTTGTGATGTTATTTTTAAGTTTTTTCTACGGATAGATTTTTCGTAAGAACATTCTACCATTTAATACATTCAAATAAGTCGCAATGCGCGAGCGAGATATGGTGCGAGAGCCCACTGCACAAATACCTACGTCATCGGGTACCCCAATAGGCTATCTTTAGATCGTTAACCGACATCTAAATATGTAAAAAAAATCAGGTCTGCCAGTTCCCATCCTGCCGGGTCATGGAAATAATTGGAATTTTTTGACGTATTTTTTTTGTCTTACCCGAATGTTCCTGCCAACAGTTAACCATTGATTAATTATGTAAAAAAAAATAGGTCTGCCATTGCGCACCGTGCTGGAAGTACCTGGCAGACCCCTAAGAATGTGCCCTTCACACCCTTTACCTATCTCAGTGAATACCCCGATGAAACCTATGCCTAATAATAGCCAAGGTGACCCTGATAATAGACTAAAAGGTCTGCCAGGTCTAAACTTGGCGAAACTTAGTATTTAAGGCATTTGAAGTTGGTGCAGGTGGATTATTTCCATGACCCGGCAGGATCGGAACTGGCAGACCTGTTATTTTTTACATGTTTAAGTGTCGGTTATACCCCAACAGGCTATCTTTAGATCGTTAACCGGGTTAACGATCTAAAGATAGCCTATTGGGGTACCCGATGACGTAGGTATTTTTTGCAGTGGGCTCTCGCACCAATAACGGATGCACGAATATACTGGCCTTATGGCTCAATTCAGACAGAGCAGCAAAATGCTCGAGCAGTTTATTAGTGCTATATGAATATCAACCTTAATCTATTTAGACAAAGCTGAAAATAGTATGCAACGTTAAAATAGGAAGATTTTAATGTTGCATACTGTTTTCAGCTTTGTTTAAATGGAATAAGGTTTATGTTCCAATAGCTTAAAAACTGCTCAAGCATTTTGCCGCTCTATGTGAGTTAACCCTAAGTGCGCCTAAATGAACCATTTTAGGCGCACTTATCGCGGAACCCTTCGCCTCTTTTCGAATAGATCGGCAGGAAAACGTCTTGACGTTTGACTTCTGTGATGTGACGTGACGACGACGCAGTCGAAACTCGATCTTATGCAATCAAAACATACGTGTCAGTTCCCTATTATGCATACCTCGGCACATTATAACATGTTTTGTAAGCGTAATAAGCGTGAAAATTGTATGACGAATTTTGTAAGTGTTTATGTGAAATGTGATTTCACTTACTTAACCTCCAGCAATCACTTTTGCACTAACTACTTAAAACCCTGCGATAGAAAGGTATTGGGCTATTGGGCAAGTAACGCACAAAGTTTTCGAAAGCGGTCCGTTTTAAATTAGGTGTACGCACAGTTTGGAGTTTGCCGCGCGTAAGAGGGATAATTATACGCGTCTTGCTTTGGTGACATGGAAATGCGAATACGTAGTGCGGCTCGTCTAGCGCAGACAGTAGACAAATAGTAGTCTTTCCACTTTTTTACTCCACACTAAATTCAGTCGCCTAGTTAGGATTCGGGAAAGGAAGCTTACTTGCTATCCAGGTAGTTGCATAATTAGAATCCGATTTCGGAAGCATTTAGTCATCACTAAATGCTATTACACCTTCCAGAGTCGGTTCCTAATTAGGCAACTAGCTGGGTAGCAAGTAAGTTTCACTGCAATAGAGTACCATCAATATAATTTCTGTTCAGAATTCAGATGTTTCGCCATTTCCTTTTAATAGTGTCGGAATGGCCTAATTATAAAAAGAGAAGACTAGGTGTCCAACTGAACATGGCAAGTTGCTGGCAACTATAGTCCGTTAAAAAAAGATTTGCGTGGAGCATTTATTTTTAGTTCATCGTTTTTTCCCATGGGAAGTGGCAACTCCAAGGTTGCTGTGTGAAAATTACACCGTTTTAACTGCGAAAAGAAAAAACATTAAATTTCTAATCTTAAGGTAGGGAGTCGTAGATTTTGTTATTAGTAGGGATAAGTAGAATTTCTAGGGACCAGGGCTGCAGAATAGATACATAGTTGATAGGGATTAAGAAGGCCGTCTTGTGATGGATTTAAATAACAGAATGAATCTACAATTTATTCGCAGAATAATCAATTAGTTGAGCACGTAGAAGTAAAAGCCACAGACTGGAGAAAATGTGACGTACCATCTAACAAGCCAACGATAACAATTCGTAATCTGTATTTGTAATTTGACAGGCACGCACACAATGACGGCAAAATCGCGTCGAATAATTCAAAAAAAGAGCATGTTTTATTACTCGAAAAGCGTTATTGGTGCACCGCGAGCCGGCCAGTCACTCGTGCGACTGCGGCGCGACGAAATGCCGCGAAAATAGTGCCGTGCAGTTTTAAATTTCGAATACTGTGTGTGCTTTACTTTTTTTTCTTCAAAATGGCGCATCGCTCTATCAAGCGTATGGTGGAATACGTCAAGGCAAATAGGAAGATTAGTGAGTTGTTATTCCATAAAATAATTTCATAAGTTTTTGCGAAACTAAGCTTGTGAAGCTGTGACCTTACCGTTCTATTGGGCAGCGTTTCGACGGTTACTCAAATACAGGTGTTTTTATTGTGAAGTTGAAATTCTTTCGTAAAATGTGGTGGTACTACATCGAAATGGAATGTTACAAAATGTCATTAAAAGTGATTTATTAATTTTTGTTTAACTCGCGGATCGTGCGTTGCCGAAGAAAGTGAAGTTTTCGGCTTGCGTCACTCTCAATCGCGAATTGACTTGATCGTATTTGAAGATTTTAAAATTTATTGGTATGATGAAATAAACTATACATGATTTATATCATAAATTCACGATTTTATATTACATTCTTATTATAAATATCTATTACACGTAAATGAAATTAATAAATAGATATCATATTATTCATATTATTTTTTTATTTACCGAGGAACACGTTTCTGTTAAGTGACTGCTATTTACCGATCGATACATAATTGAACGTATACCTTTGTACTCAAAACAATTTTTTTTTTAATTTTCCCCCTTAAAACTAAGTTCTTACCTACTTGTTAAAGTTATTAGTTAACTACTCAGTTTACTAAGATTTTAGTTCTCCACTAAATTTAAAGTTGTCAGACTTTATAAACAAGTGATTGTAAATTTCCATGAATTTCACTTATTTAATTTGTAAGAAACCCGTTGAAATAGCCAATAAAACAGACGAGCAGGCAAACACAAGCGGTTATTCGAAACTAGCCGGTTCTTAGTTAAAACAAGTAGGTCGCGAGTAAAAGGGGGTCAATATACGAGAAGCTAGCCGAGCGTGAACCGCGGATTAGCTGGAACGCGACGCCTTGACTTGCTCAAGGATTCCGCGAGTATGAGAAAAGATGCATTAATTAAGCCAGGAAAATTTAAGCCAAGAAGAAACATCCAAGGAATGTTGGACGAACGGATGATAGTACAGCTTTTAATCAATTGTTATGCAAGACCTCAGTATTTGAAACTGTTAAGCCGCAAAAATTAAACCAAAATTAATTTAAGCATGTAGTTTTTAAAGCGTTTATGTTTTAGTAATTACAATCATAAAATATTTGTAATTAGTATCTGTGTACAACCTAAAAAAAATAACATGTTCTGGCAGCCAATTATCGTTTGTTTTACTGTCAACATTTTTTATTGGGATCAGATGGAAATTCATAATTTGTTTTTGAGTTGCAAAAAATATTAGATGGGATTAGTTTGGCCGGATCCGTTGGGACCTGCTCAATAAAAAAAAACAATAATTTACAAGCGTATTCGGATTACAGAAGTCTAGATCGCGACATCTTGAGCAGGTCAACAGATAATCGATTACGTAAACACGGCAGTTGCAATTTGTATTTTAATGAATTGCAAGAACTGCAACCACAAAGGATGCATAACCAACACTTGGAGAACTATTACGTCAACGCGGTTGGAGAATAACCTTGTCTTAATTTAAGCCATACTACATTTGCTTGCCATACTATAAAATATTTTAATATATTATACAGTTATTGCTTTACATTATAGTAAAATCAATATGAGAATCCGTCTTGCAACTGAATAAACAAACGTATAGGTTGACTCTGCTTGTATATTAACATTCTTACTCCAAAGTATGTTGCTGCTTATTCGGCTGGCCTGATAGCTCAGTTGGTAGTAACTCTGCACAGCAGACGCTTGAGGTGTGCCCAGCGTGGAGCTCAGAACGGCGGATCCTGGTAAACAAAATCAGACGAGACCTTTCTCTGCCGAGCGTAGTGGCGGCTATGCTTGCAGATGAAAGCACGTGGCAGGAGGTTGTCTCCTTTTGTGAGATCATAATGATCCAAAAGGAGACCGCGGAGCGAGATCGGGAGAAGGCCGATCCCGCTCGGAGAAGACGACGCCGGGGTGCTGGAAACAGCCACCCCGTGCCGTCAGCCCCATGAAGGGGCTGCTTTTGTTCCCTTGCTTAGAAGGGGACCTAACGACTCATGTGTGATTCGAATGGGGACTCTCCCAAATGAGTCCGGGAAGGTCAGTGACGCATGTGGCCTGCGTCACTGTTAGCACCGTGAGGCTTCGTGGGTGACTGCCCATTAGTCACCCACGGGATGTGCGAGGAGGGCACCGGTGCGTTCCGTAGGAGATCCCGGAGCCCTCTGCCATGCACCGAGGAAGGCCACCGGGGGGTTTTAGTGCGTGGAAATCTCACATAACCCTGCTACAGCCCCATTGCAGTCGGGTATCTTTAAAAGATTCCCCCTCGTCAACAAAAAAAAAAGATGTTCTTATGACAACCGGGACCGACGGCTTAACGTGCTCTCCGAGGCACGGAGCGATGGCATCGAAAACTGCACATAACTTACTAGATAAGTGCATTGGTGCAGGGCCGAGGATCGGACCCGGTGCCGTAAGATTGCGAAGCGCACATGCTACCGCTCGGCCACCATCGCTTGTCATGTAGATACCTACTCATTTAAAAAAACCAACAAATTACAATGTTGTACATAAAAAGGTAAACCAAACAAAAAACTAAAAAACTAAAACTAAAATTGCATCCATCGCTAATGATGTTATAAAAAGTAAAATTAAACCAGTAGTTAACAAAGTAAATTTTAATTAATAGCTTACTCGTTAACGAGTTCCATAAAAACCCTAAAAAGATGATTTAAGTCGTACATAGACATTATCATCATCATCAACAGACTGAAGACGTCCACTGCTGAACATAGGCCTCCCCCAGAGAGCGCCACGCTGCTCGCCTGCATCCATCGGCTCCCCGCTGCTTTCACCAGATCGTCGGCCCACCTAGTGGGGGGCCTACGCTGCGTCTTCCGATTCGTGGTCGCCACTCGAGAACCTTTGTTTCCCATCGGTTGTCAGTTCTACGAGTGATGTTGCCATACCCAGAAGAAATTATCATTTCTATCAAACATTTTTTATTCATAATTCTGTAATTTATGAAATGTTCCAAAATGGTATCACTGAGAAGCGATTTAGTTGTTCCCGTTGTCCCCCACGTCTTCGGCGCCATAGGGCCCAACGGGATTTTTTTTCGTCTTGGACCCCACGCGGGGCCTACGGGAATACTTATTCTCGTTGGCCCCCACAAATATATTATTTGGCACGCACTCTTTACTTAAGAGCCAATACAACGCCAAATTGCTTAAAACGTCTTAGCTTGAAGCAGTATCCTGTCAACAATATTGCAACAATGACTTTGAAATTAATATATGGTAAAGTTCAGGACTAATGCTACTGCAAATGTATAGTGAAAACACGAATTAATACAATTTTCTCGATAGAAAAAAATTACAAAAAATACCTCCAAACCGTACAAATAAACAGCGATTATTCAATGAATACTTTAAATAAGATCATGAAACTTTGTATAGTAGTTCAACTAAATATAATGGAGGGCTTATATATAGCGGATTATTAAAATACCCTTTATATTCAGTGTAATAATAAATTACCTAAACTATTGCGCGTTGGAACCAGTTTAACTTAGACCGCCCCTGCCGCTCGGCCCCTGGCTCATCCCCGCTTTGGCCTAGTACTATACATCTATTCTGTGGCTTTGACTTGAATTCGCGCTGGCCTTGCACAAGCCCTTAATGCCAAAATTAAATCCGCAAAAAAAAAGAGTCACGTCATGTTTTAGTTTTAATAAATAATGGGGCCTAATTAGACTATTTCCTATCAATTAAATATTTTTCATAATTTATAATACTACTTTTATTTCATATTATTGTGGGTTTAGTTCGAGGCTATGGAATGTTTCCAAAATGGTGTCATTAAAAAGTGATTTGTGTTTGCCATACTCATAAATCACGGATCATGCGTTCTTATTGAAACAAAATTATATCATTACTTCCTTTCGTGCAAGTGGTTAGCCATGGTATCAGAGTTTAGCCCCGAGGCGGCGAGTTCGATTCCCGTGACAGGACAAGTATTTGTGCACAGGAAAAAAAGCGGCAAATACTGTGTGTGGGTGTTGTAGTTCCCGGGTCCCTAGATACAGGGAATCACTGGGAATCCTAGTTAGGGCCCAGGGGGTCTATATGGATGTGATCGGTGGGCGTTAAAAAACAAAATAAATATAAAATAGTGCGAGTCGGACTCGCGCACGAAGGGTTCCGTACCATTTATCTATAAAAATGAGCAAAAAAACCACGTTTGTTGTATGGGAGCCCCCTTAAACATTCCTTTTATTTGGTTTTTTAGTATTTGTTGTAATAGCGGCAACAGAAATACATCATCTGTGAAAATTTCATCTGTCTATCACGGTTCATGAGATACAGCCTGGTGACAGACGGACAGCCAGAGGCCTTAGTAATAGGCTCTGTTTTATTGGGTACGGAACATTAAAAAAGCAACTTGCTTACACTACTGAGACCACCAAATCCCAAATTGTTTTTTTTTAATCTTAAAAAAAAAACAAAGTTTTCCACGGGAAAGCGGGTGCACCGCGAGCACAAGGCGAGGCACATGGTTAAGTATCTACTTCAAAACGCTTGTCAAAGTCAACCCATTGTTTTTAAAATGGACAATACATGCAATGTGTCACGTGAAACGACCTTGAGTTTTAACGAAGCGTGCAAATACAATAATGTTAGTTTACGATAATGACGCTGATTATTGTTATATTATAGCGTTGAATGCGGAAGGGGTATTGTTTAATGACTCAGACTAACTTAATGTCTAATTTTTTTAATATTTGATTTATGGGTTTTATCGCCTGCAGTATCGTAATAAAGAAAAAATTAGAATTGTGAACCCGCATCCATCCCAGGCGCGGATACAGGTGGGGGCGCAAGGAGCGCCCCCCACCATAAAAGTCCTGGCACCTAGTAAAAAGAAGAACTAAAAAGAAGCTTTTGCTTATATAGTTTACTAGTTCTAAAATACTTTTTAAATTGACCGTATACTGAATTTTTAATGGATCTCCTTGGGAATGAACTTGTATGGGTACCTGTAAATAAGCCTAAGTAAAAAAAAAAAACTAAAAAAAATTAAAAATTACGAATCTCATTAAATAAGCCGTATAACTAGAATTAAATACGCGTTGACCGAGCAAGCGTCTCCGTTTCAGTTCGGGCAAAAATGATTTTAAGTACGTTATGTCCGGCGGATCTCTGCAGGTCACATTTTTCAACCGATTCTTGTGAAGTGTTGTGATCAGATTCGATAAATACATGGTACTTTTGCCGATTCCACGTTTTGGAAAAAATTTCAACATGGCGGGTTTAACAAATACAAATACAAAATATTTTATTGACATAAATATTTTTACATTATTTTAATGAATCCATAGCTTCTCCCAATAGTTTAACACTTATTATTATGTCGCAAAAAAAAACAGAAAAAAAAATAGAACAGACAAATAGAAAACAAAACATTCATACGTAATACAACACTCATCGATAACATAGATAAAGTGTAAATGTTAAACGCCTACAAAGCAGTCTATGCAAAGATCACGAAGTCTGCAGCTCACAAAGCCACTAGTATGTACTAAGATCATTAAGCAACGTCAGACAGTTAAGATGTCGCAAGTAAAATCATCGCTCCATTAGTCGACTAAAGGTCACAGAGCAGAGACAACCATAAACAATAGTGTCAAAGTCATAGACGTAGAGGACGACGTAGTAAACAAAAAAATGCCCTCAGGTCATGGCAACTTTTTGGGGATTTATAGATTTTAGGGATTCAAGTTATGTCCACACTGAGTTTCGTCGGTGGAGCGGCTAAACAAACAATAGTGAAAAATCTTAGTTTTTGCAAAAACCCTTAATCATTATGATTTGGAAACACTGAGGGTCTTCTTTAGTTAACCGGTAGAACGTCGGCGTAGCAATGGATTTATGAATGAAAACTGTGCACCCAACACGCGAATTAAAGTGAAATGATACGGCAGTTATTTTTAATGGCAACATTAATTTATCGTTACGTAATTGGCTACATACATACAACTCGGTAAAAAAAAGAAATCTTTGTAATAAATTAAAATAATAATTACTAATGGAATATAATTAAAATGTCAATGGGCAGGCCGCATTGCTCGTAGAACTGACAACCGATGGGGAATAAAGGTTCCCGAGTGGCGTCCACGAACCGGAAGACGCAACGTAGGCCCCCCACTCGGTGGACCGACGATCTGGTGAAAACCGCGGGGAGCCGATGGATGCAGGAGGCGAGTAGCTGCCCAAAGTTCAGTCCACTGCTGAACTTTGAGCAGCTGCTCGCCTCCGGCCTTAAGACTGGTGATGATAATGATGAGAGTAAAAATGATATCTGTATTATGTCAAGTAATCTAAGCTAGGTTATTTTGCAATCCAAGTATGTATGGCAGTGATCGATGTTAGACAAATACGACAAAAACTATCCGAGCACGGAAACCCAAAACTAGGTTTTTGTTTTCAACCATTTCAAAAAAGGTTATAGACTCCGGTTGTAGGTATTATTTATTCATGTTTGTGCCTCAGAACTCTGTCATTTAATAACTGATTTGGAAAACCCTTTTTTTATTTGAATCGATGTACGTACTCTCGCAGAAATTTCATCAAAATCGATTCAGAAGTTTGATTTTTAAGGTGTATTTACTTAACTGAAAAATAATATAAATCAAATCAAATCAAATCAAATCATTTATTTGCCGAAAATATGGGTACAATATAATGATGATGATTAAGTTCAACAGGTATTTAGTTCAGCACATTTTCTTTACTTAACAGCATGCAAATATTTATACTTTACTTTGGCTTTACTTTGGGCTTTTGTGATAACAATATAAATTAATTATAACACGAACGGAACAAAAGAAAAACCAGTACTTACATGTTGCCCAATAAATATTAAAATAATTATAATTTATATGATGTCAAATATATTACAATAAATTAATTTAATGTCATGCTGATTAAAATAAAACTACACATTTTTATCCATATTAAAAAATTCGTGAACTGAATAGAAGCACTTTTCTACTAGCCACTTATGTAAACGCAATTTTAAAATATTTAACGGTAAAATTGTAAAATCCTCCGGAAGACTATTGAATACCTTGACAGTCATGAAATGAGCATTTTTCCGCAGAGATAAGTTACACAGCGGCATAAGTAAAAGCTTGTTTGTCTTATTACGAAGTTGACGGTGGCGCATCTCTTGGTGTTCCGTGTAAAGCTCCGGATGTTGTTTCACGAATAAAACTAGCTGTTTTATGTACATCGACGGGACCGTTAGCAACTTAAGGCATTTGAACAAGGGTCTACAAGGCTTTAAATAATGCGCGCCACAAATGGCACGTATACATTTTTTTTGTGCTCTAAAAGCTCTATCGGAATCGGTGGAATTACCCCAGATAATTAGCCCGTATTGCAAAACGGAAGCTACATATCCGTGGTATGCATGGAGAGCGGCTTCTCTCGAAACCACTTGTCTTATCCGTTTAGTGGCGAAAAAAAAATCTATTCACTTTTGAACAAACAGTATTTACATGCACTTTCCAATTGCACAAGTTGTCTATTTCAACGCCAAGAAACTTAGTTGAAAGTACATCTTCTACTACATCATTTTCATAGTTAGCTCGCACTGATAGTGGCTTACCTTTAAAGGTTAGAAATTGCATCATCGTGGTTTTAGATAATTATATTAACTTTTAAATTATTTTGATGAAGCCAATTTACAAAATTTTTAATAGTGCTATTAATTTCGCTTTCAAGGTTTTGTTTATCTGTAGATTTAATTATAATAGTAGTGTCATCTGCAAATAAAACTGATTCATACTTTGTACAAGATGGCAAATCATTGATATAGAGTAAGAATAATACGGGTCCAAGGATACTTCCTTGAGGGACTCCGTATTTATTTACAAGAAAATCCGATTTATGAGACGTTTTGTGTGATTTATTATTCATACTGGATATTTCTGTACATTGGTATCTGTTACTTAAGTAGCTTGCAAACCAGTCATAAGCAGACCCACTTAAACCGTATAGTTTTTACAACAGCCTGCTGTGATGAACAAAATCAAAGGCTTTGCTCATGTCAAAAAACAAGGCTACTGGGTTCACTCCGCTCGTTATACCGTCTACTACAGATTTGACAAGTTTGTAAATAGCAAATGTTGTTGACTTGTTCTTCCGAAATCCGCATTGTTCTGGTCTTAGTATGTCAAATTTTTCAGTGAACTCCTGCAGTCTTTTTAGCATAGCCTTTTCAACAACTTTTGACAAGACTGGCACCAGTGTAATTGGTCTATAGTTGTCCATGTTTTTGGTATCGCCTTTTTTGTAAAGAGGCTTGACGATTGAAAACTTAAGCCTATCTGGAAACACTTCCTCCACAAAAGATAAATTGATTATATGGCTTATAGACGGTGCTAGAAGAAAAGCACACCTTTTTAAAAGCCAAGTTGGAATTTCATCATATCCTGCGGATTTAGAGTTATTTAATGTTTCAATAATCTTGTGTACTTCGTCTGGAGATGTAGGTTTCAAAAATATACTAGAATTACTACTGTCAAAAATTAAGTTATTTCCGGGACAAGTTGTAGCTTTGTTAGTGGTTTCTATAAAAAAATCATTGAATACCTTAGCAATAATCGATGGGTTTGACTGAGATTGCCCTCTATATACAATTTCAGATATATTATTATCTCTAACTTGACTGGCTTCATGCGATTTTATAATGTTCCAGACAGCCTTGCACTTATTCTTGGACTTAAGCAGGTAATTTCTAGACTCTACTTTTTGTGAGTGTGATATACATTTCTTTAAGACTTTAGCATAGGAATCGTATTTCTTTCTCCATAGCTTTTTATTTATTCTAGTTCGATTATACGTCTTATACAGACTCCTTTTAACAACACAACATCGTCTCAAGCCCTTTGTAATCCAGCGCGATTTGGTGGATGACCTAACTATTTTGACTGTTATTTACGGAAAGCACAAATTGAAGAATAAAACCAGCGTTTCATGGAGTAAATTAAAAGCATCATTTGTAGAGTTCCCCGCAAACACCTCTGAGAAAGATAACGCTTGTATGCATTCCAAAAACTTGCATGTATTCGAGGGACTGAAGTCTCTTCTCTGTTCATACCAAGATTTCCTAATGTGTCTCATTTTTAGCAGAAACTCTATTGATTGAGCCGTTTCATGATCCGATAAAGCCAGATTATGTATTGAGCCTATTGCTGATGAAATATTGCTTGCTATATGATCAATGCAAGATGGTTTTCTTGTTGGGGAATTTATGTGCAAGGTTAAGTTAAAATTAGACAATATTTCAATCAATAACTTTGAATATTTATTATCTTTCATTGTGTCAATATTAAAATCACCGCAAATTATAATACTAATAATAAAATGTACAATATGATAATAGTCTATTTTTTTAAAGGATATATAAATTACGCGACGAGCTAGTCGTTCGCCTGATGATAAGCGTCACGGCTTCCCATAACAGATTGCAGTATCACTCGGAACTAGACACTGCACTGCGCTCATCATCCTGACACTTCACTTGTGTGAATCAGTAAAGGATTCGATTTAAAAATAATGCCTTTTACGAGACCTGATCTCGCTACTACGGAATGCCGTTCCATCACTTCGCCAATAAGCCATTCATGGTCAAGCTTTATAATTATCTTAGTATTTTGGAAGGAAAAGGTCATAACCTCAAACTTTACCACTTCCGGTTTCCGTTTCAAAAAAAAACATGGTTAATAAGGGCTGCTGCATATTGTTGTATTGAATTTATTAATTTGTTCCTATTTTTGCCAGTTACGTAAAAAAAGCTTGGTCATGAGTTACCTCACGCACGATGGTTTCCTTCGCCGTTGTAAAAGCGAGTGTAAATTGCGCACATAACTTGAAAAGTCATTAGTGTAAGACTGAGCGGGATTTGAACCTGTGTGCGGCGGATAGAAAGTCGCCCGGGCTATCGCTGAGCCATTGTTTTTTATGAGAGACACACACAGGAAAATCTATGCTTATAATAAAACTGTAACAGGACCAATTCTGTACATTGAAGATATTTTAAATTTTTTGAGGGCTCTGTTATCGGTGGTGGTTCTGAAGCCAAGACTATATTTTTTTTCATTTCCGTCTGTCTGTCTGTCTGTCTGTATCTTGGCTAAGCATCACGCCGGAACTACTGAATGGATTCAAATGAAACTGAGCATGATTTGAGTTCATATTACGAGGTTGGCTATAGGATACTTTTAATCCCGAAATTCAGCACGGTCCCCGCGGGAGAGGAGATGAAAGTTAAAACATGTACTTAGTTGTAACTCATTAATGCGTAGTCCGATTCATTAATTATTATTTTGTTAGAAAGGGGGTACTTTATATATTGTCCCGTAAATATTTTAAGGTCGTCGGTTTTGTGGTTCAGAAATTACAGACTTCTAATCAGTATTAGGTCCAAATCCACTGCTATCCTGTACTATGGGAAAGAGAGAAGGGAGGGGGGAAAAGATAAAGGAATAGTTTCATGCATTCATCCTTTTCCCTCTTCCTTTAGACTGATATAAGGCGTAAAACTAATTAACCCGTGCAAAGCCGGGGCGGGTAAGCTAGAAAAAACAATCTGAGAGTCCAAAATTGAATTTGAATTTATTCGCCCGTGAAGGGCACTTCCGGTTGACCAAATATGGGGTGTAGTATAGTGCTACTAAGTAGAGTATGCACTGTTACAGGTACTCTGTGGTAGCGCAATCGAGAACTGAGTGAATGGGTTATGTTGGCAGCCCTGTACAATGTACATTACGCAATGAAGGCAGGCGAACCTGTAAAACCAGTACTTTGGATGCAATCGATGTAAATTTTCGGTGAGAGTCAAATAAAACCTATCTATTTTTATACTTTGTACCTGAGTGACTGAAAAGGTGGTGACTGTTACTAGGTGGTAGGACTTTTCTGCAAAGTCCGTCTAGGTAGGTACCACCGCTTTGCCAGTTATTCTGCCGCCAAGCAGTAGTGTGCAAGCACTACTTTGTTTCGGTTTGAAGGGCATTGTAGCTATTGAAATTACTGGGCAAATGAGACCTTATGATCTGATCACTCAGTCTAGTAATCTGATTACTTGACTGTGTGATGTCTCAGGATGACGTGCGCAGTGCAGTGTCATGCGAAACTTTATTGTTTTAAAGTCCCGAGTGACACTGCAACTGTTATGGGCGGCCGTGTCGCTTATCATCTGGTGAACGACCAGCTCGTCACGTCATTCAATCGCATAAAAAAAATCTTACAGCCCACACCGTTCGCAGTAGAGACTTGATATTCGGAGGATGACTTTTGTTTGACTGGCCTGTTAGCTCAGTTGGTAGGTAGTAGCTCTGCCTTCTGCACTATAAGTTAAGTCGGTTCGATTCCTATTCAGGACAAACAGGGTGTTTGTTCTGTGTCTGTGCGTTATATTGTACTCTGTGTATGTATTTACAGTATTCTATATCTGTTATCTGGTTCCCATAGTACAAGCTATGCTTAGTTTGGGGCTAGATGGCGCTGTGTGACATGTCCACAAATATTTTATTTATTTATAGCGTAGGGAGTACTAAGAAAGTGTTTTTTCAACCCGTAATGAGGTGAAATGGTCAAAGATTGTTTGAAGAGGTGCTAGTGAAATTTTAGTATAATAGTAGGTACTTAGGAGAGGAATGGTGGCCGAGCGGTAATATGTGCGCTTCACAATCTTACGGCACCGGGTTCGATCCTCGGCCCTGCACCAATGACTTATCTAGTAAGTTATGTGCAGTTTTCGATGTCATCGCTCCGTGCCTCGGAGAGCACGTTAAGCCGTCGGTCCCGGTTGTCATAAGAACATCTATGGCAATCGTTACGGGTAGTCAGACGCTTGCTAGAATCTGACGCCTGATCTAACCATCCCTGTTACTGGTCCCTTATGGGTTGCGAGGTCAGATGGCAGTCGCTCGTGTAATTCTGGTAGCTCGCCGCTACAGGTTAGATTGGGAGCCGACACCAATAACAAATGGGGAAAGGCAAAGAGGATGATGATGATGTATTGGGCACTTAATTAATCATAAATTGCTTACGTTTAAAATAAATTCAATCATTTTAATTAGTACGGTAATACTCAGCAACTTTGTCATACTTAAAATTGGCTTTAAACAATGTGACAGTTTTTTACGTTTGGATAAATTGCGATGCGAGACTTGGCAACTTGGTATTTTTGTACATTTTGTGTACTAAAATGTCTGTAAAAAGTAATAAAAAGAATGTGTATTTTATGTATGTTTTTTTTAACCGACTTAAAAGAAGGAAGATCTTATGAAGATCACCTCAACTCAAAGTACTTCTTTGATTGAAGTCTGATCAACCCTTTTATTAAATAATATACAAAGGCCTTAAAATCGATCAAAAATGTAAACAGTGTTGAGTGTTGCCAGTTTACAAAATCCAAACGTCTCCAAATCTCAAAACACTACCCACAGTCTGTCTGTTTGTTAAATACCCGAGTCGTTTCCTTACTTCATTGTTTGTATAATTTCTTTGCACTTGATACCAGTCAATGTCAATTTTGTAAACAATTCGCTTACAGGGAAATTGATTAATAGCTTAATTACTCAACGTGATTACATGAAAACTGATTTTGCGCAAATAAATATAATGTATCAATAAATAACAATTAAAAGTATCACCTACTTATCATTGGTTTAGCGACAAATGGCAATAGACTGAAAAACTAAGAAGAAAATAGTTTATTGCCATTTGTCGCTAAACCAATGATATCTAGGAGATACTTTTAATCGTAATTTGTTCATACATTCTATTTATTTGCGCAAAATTAGTTTTCATGTAATCACGTTGAGTAATTAAGCTATTATTAGCAAAAGAACGCAAGAAAATTTGAATTTGCCGCGCTAGTGAAACGTTCCACCTTAAACCTCATCATGGCATTGGAGAACGTTGTTAAGCCAACGTTAATAGTATAAAAAAAATCCAAAATCCTCTTTGTGTTTTTTGAAATGGGAAGCTTTAGTCGCATCTGCACTAAAGTTTGACAGGTTTTAAGTTCACTTTAGTGTTGCCGATTGGTAGTCCACTATCGATTTTTAATTGATAGCCTATCGATAGCCAAACAATCGAAACACTATCGATAGTATTGATACTATCGATAGCTCACATCGAAGTAATACTATTGAATGAGTGCGATACTATCGATAGTAGTGTCGCTTGTGAAGAATAAATAAATAATAAATAAATATGTGTGGACGTTACACACAGCGCCATCTAACCCCAAACTAAGCAAAGCTTGTACTATGGGAACCAGATAACTGACACAATACTTAGATACTTTTTGTTTGTAAATACATACATAGAATAGAATATAACACCCAGACACAGAACAAACACCTGTGTTCATCACACATATGTTTGTCCTGGGTAGGAATCGAACCCACAACCTACAGTTCAGAAGGCAGAGCAACTACCAACTGAGCTATCAGGCCAGTCATAAACCAGTCAGAATAAACTATCGATATGATCAGTACTATCGATATTGTCACTTTTTTAGATGAAAACAATCGATAGTAAACCGGACAAAATTTTTTTTGAAGTTTTAACCATTAGTTACCTTAACTACAGATCAAAAAACCTACCCTTAATGGAGTAACTCAATTATATTTTATCATAATCACAGTGTCACAGCACTCCATTGTTCCGAGATGAGTATAATTCAATGATATTTGTATAACAATGGCGTATATTACGTATGCAGTAATAATGGTAGCGATTATGTAATCTAGACATCACTGGAGGAGGCTTTGGAGGTCTTTTGTTTAGAGTTAGACGCTTGCCAAATTATATTGTTTTTTTTTTCCTTGTGTTTTGGCTCCACACATAGTGTATTTAGCCAGTGTCAAGTATTGTAATTTTCATCGTGCTATAGAATATTTCACGTAACGTCAAGTCTTAGTCACACTCATAGTCGAGTCTAAGTCAGGTAGTCATAGTCCAGTCTATAAGTCATGCCTCAGTAAAGTGGTGGCGACTTTACTTCTTTCTTTCTGCTTCTATGGAATTTTGGAAGCAACACGAAAAACCACGTTTAACCACATTGTATCACTTGCCCACACTCATGCTCGTAATTCAGCACTTAATGAGTAAAACGCCACCAAATTTTAAACATTAACGTTAGAAAAAGCACAAGTTTTGAAAAATAATACAATGCAACGACGTGAATTTTTCCGCGTTCCCGCCAATACCCCAAGACTCACCTTGATCCTAATTCCTATCGACTTCTTCACGGGTCTCTAACTTATTATTAGATGTTTAATTCATGAAATACCTATAGTAAATGTCCGCCGTGTGGTCCCGGTGTGAGAATAGGACCACCCCATCTCTTCCCGTGTGTGCCGTAAGGGCCGGGTAAGGGAATATCCAGGCAATGGGCAGCAAGAGTGACTTATGGCACTGAGACGTGGTCCTTACTGTTGGCTTTATGAGTATGCTCAAAGTCGCGCAACGTGCTATGGAGAGAGCTATGCTCGGAGTTTCCCTGCGAGATAAGATCCAAAATGAGGAAATCCGCAGGAGAACTAAAGTGACAGATATAGCTCTTAGAATTAGCAAGTTGTTCAGGCAATGGGCAGGCCACATCGCTCGTAGAACTGACAACCGATGGGGAAGAAAGGTTCTCGAGTGGCGACCATGAACTGGAAGATGCATCGTACGATGGCTTCCCATTAGGTGGACCAACGACCTACTCTGAGCCGCGGCAAGCCGATCAAAGTGGAGCTCTATAGGCAGGCCTATGTTCAGCAGTGGACGTCTTCAGGCTGATAATGATGATGATGGGCAGCAGCATTCTCCTCGGTACATTAAAATCTTCTGTGATCACCAAGCCGCCTGCCAAGCGTGGTGGTTATGGAACCTATGATAAGCGTCCAAAGTGGCGTTTTATGGGGGAGGCCTACGTGTGTGTATTAAGAAGTAATTAAGTACATATGATATTATTATAAAAGCTATAAGTTATAATAATTAAACGCGTGTGAATATGCTAATAACTAATTATAACAATGCATCATTTGTCTAGGATGGTAAGCGCGAGGTAAGATCGTGGTGATAAAGGTCACGTTATCTAGGAATTTAGCACGTAAAGCTAAAATACATGTAAACTGTGATATTGGCAGGCAGCCTCAGTGGTGCGGTGGTTAAGCAGGTCGGCTCGTAACCTGGACGCGGCGGGTAGTTACTGCTATATTCATTTATTGTACTTTGGTTAAACTTGTTAAAAAAACGGCCAAGTGCGAGTCGGACTCGCGCACGAAGGGTTCCGTGCCATTACACTAATATTATAAAGGCGAAAGTTTGTTATACCGGATGTTGATTTGCATTGTCTCCATATTTTTAGAATCCATTGTACTGTGTATATTTAATCATATAAAAATAAAATTTAAATTCCACATTTATTTAGTAGCCGAATATTTGATAAACCATTTTTGTCGTGAATCACAAGTAGCCTCAACTTCGTTTCGGCTAGGACAATAGTAGGACCCCACGCGATGACTCAGTTTAAAGTAAACACTTTTTGTCTCATCATTAGTCCATTGACCGCCCGCGTTTTTGTTCCGCCCATTGTACCTATCTTATTATGTGATTCTCATTTCTATGTTATTATTATTTTGGTGTCAATAAAGAGTTATTGTATTGTATTGTAGTCAAAACATCATAAAAACATTGTTAGAAAATTGCTACATCGAGGAAGGTCCTATTGTCTAATTACCTACAGGGTTCAGGTATTCGGTCTCTATTGTTTTGGCTATGTGCGCGGGGTGCAGTAAACAACCCATGGTAGCTATGACTTAATCTGTGTCAGCAGCTTGCCACTGGGGCGTTACAGTATTTACAAAATTATGTACTTACAAGTTACGTTACCCTAAGATACTGCTCAAAGTGTCCTCCTTCGTTTTCGATGCACAAGTGAGCGCGACGTCTTAGGTTTCGTGATAGTTTTTTTAGCACATTCACGTTTAGTCTCACATGATCAAATGCAGCAATGATTTTTTCTTTTAATTGCACAGCACTAGTAATTTCGTCCGTGTAAACTAGTCTTTTTATTTCACCCCATAAAAAAAAATCACATGGGGTCATGTCCGGAGATCGTGGGGGCCAGGGTACTGGACCACCACGTCCAATCCACTGGCTTCTGAACACTTCACTTAAAAAATCGCGCACTTGGCGTCCATAATGAGGTGGAGCTCCATCCTGTTGGAAAAACAGGTTTCGTTGAAAGGCCAGTGGTACATCGTCGAGCATCTCGTCAACAACGTGATGCAGAAGCTCCAAGTAACTGGAGCTGGTTAGATGACCTTCGATGATGTATGGACCTAGCACATGCTCTCCAATAATGCCACCCCAGACATTAATACTAAAACGATGCTGAAACGAATCGTTCTTGGTTTTATGCGGGTTATGGTCGCGATGTGCCCACCAGTGCTCGTTGTGAATGTTGTAAATCCCCACACGTGAAAACATGCATTCATCGGTCCACAAAATGTTCACATCCCTGTTTTGTAAAATCCAGTGAGAAAAAGCTATGCGTGAGGCATTATCTTGTGGATGCAGTTCTTGGACTCTCTGAAAATGAAACGGATGCTGAAGTTCTCGTTTCAGTAGCCGCCATACAGTTGTGTGGTGGACGTTGAAGCGCCGCCCAGCATCACGGGTGCTAGCACGTGGGTCCTCTTCAAAAAAGTCCAAGATCTCTTCTTGAAGGCCGGCCGAGAGACCTACACTTCCACGAGCGCGAGCGTGACGAGGGACTTGGAATTGTCCATAATCCCTTAGTCTCTGTGTGGCACCCAGCATCACTTCACGTGTTGGAACATGGCTGTTCGGAAACTGATCGCGAAACATTTGCACAGACTGTGTTAAGCTGTTTCCGCTGAGAGCATACAAACGTACCATCTCCACAAGCTCAACATTTGTAAAGTGTTCCATTTTTGTTACGCGATCGTAAGCAAAGTAGGTGCCTACGCAAATTCGGCGCGGCGCCGGTGGCGGGCAAGTGACTGATCGGTCGCTGCATCTGCACGCGTGACATAAGTGCGCTGCGCGGGCGCGGGCGGGTGAGAGAGGGCACCCCGCAGCCCGCCCGCGTGGCTAGTACAAACGGCGGTGGGGCCGGTGCAGCGGCGAGCGTTTGTAGAACTTTGCCGAAAGTGGCGGGTGCCTTTGTGTGTTGTCGGCGCGATAGTTTATGACTCTGCGCTCGCACTGGTTGACTTTATAAAATCATGTTGTTTGTTAAATGAGAACGCACACACGTGCTGTTTTATTTTTGTGCAATGTTTTTTTTATAAAGTGTAAATTTTAGGTATTTATTTTTTCATTGATTCGTGTTCTATAAGTGTAGCATACCTACCTCTGTAAATATGGAGACAATGCAAATCAACATCCTGTATATAAAAACGAGCAAAAAAATTACGTTTATAGGAGCCCCCTTAAATATTTATACGTTTTCTTAGTATTTGTTGTTATAGCGGCAACAGAAATACATCATCAGTGAAAATTTCAACTGAGTAACTATCACGATTCATGAGATACAGCCTGGTCACAGACAGACAGCGGAGCCTTAGTAATAGGGTCCGTTTTACCCTTTGAGTACGGAATCTTAAAAAGCGCAAATACTTGTTCAGGGTCTGATGGGGTCTGTGTTGTGGGACCATGGTTCTCGTAGTTCTTGGGTCCCTATCCTATAGATACAAGGAATCCTAGTTAGGTACGTCCCACTTTTTTAATTATTTAGAAGGCTGTAGTCGCTTATAAATAACACATCGCCGCCCTGTTATAAAAATCACAAACTATTCTTTTTTTTAATATTTATGTTTATTATATTTTTATTCTCTCATATTTTATACCGATAGCCGTTATTCTGTAAAAACTTAAATAACATAATATAATGCTTAACTAAACTAGACCTAAAAACTGTAAAACTAAAATATAAAAATAAACCGTTGGCGGTGGGAACAGTGCCCAGAATGCTGGCAGCATTGCCACGTTGAATAGCAATGGTTATTTTTCGTGCATAATAATAGCCAGCATTCTGATTTTTTTTTTTTTATGTGATTGAATGACGTGACGAGCTAGTCGTTCACCTGATGTTAAGTGACACGGCCGCCCATAACAGTTGCAGTGTCACCCGGAACTTTACAACAATAAAGTTTCGCGTGACACTGCACTGCGCACGTCATCCTGAGACATCACCCAGTTTAGTAATCAGATTACTAGACTGAGTGATCAGATCATAAAGTCTCATTTGCCCAGTAATTTCACTAGCTACAATGCCCTTCAAACCGGAACACAGTAGTGCTTGCACACTACTGCTTGGCGGCAGAATAACTGGCAAAGCGGTGGTACCTACCTAGACGAACTTTGCAGAAAAGTCCTACCACCTAGTATCACCTGATGTCTCCACCAAACGTTTAGTCATGTCCCGGTACGTATCTTTATTTATGCTATACGTAGTGTCAACTTTATAAAAACAAAGCCCACTAGAGAACCCCTCAAAAAACGTGCTACCACCCCTCTGTATGACTCTAATGTAATGTGTATGAGGTTGTCTGGAAGAGATCGCTTTTTAGCGATAAGACCGCCCATTGTGAGTTGTAAGATTTCCTGTTTTATTTTATTTTTGTTATGTTTGGTGTCAATAAAGAGTTTATCTATCTAATGTAGTTCTTTGTTTGTCCACCAGGGTTCGTGCTAGCATCCGCGGTGGTGCTCCTACTCGCCGGGATCGTCTGCGCCATATTCTTCAGTTCCTGGGTCAGACTGTTCATAGATCATGTGAGTGTTTTTTAAATGTTATCTACTCTATACTTATAATAAAACTGTAACAGGTCCAATCTTCAAGACGAGAGTGAACAGGTATCTTCTAGGCAAGCATGCACCATCGTAGACTGCGTCATCGCTTTCCACCAGGTGAGACAGTGGTCAGATGCTTTGCCTATAAACAATTTAAAAAAAATTGTACATCGAAACTATTTAAAAAAAGCTTTGAAGGTCTCTCAATTAGCGATGCTGAATCCAAAACTATTTTTCTTTTCATTTTTGTCTGTCTGTCTGTTCGTCTGTCTGTCTGTCTGTTTGTCTGTAGCTTGGCTGAGCATCACGCCGAAACTACTACTGAATGTATTCAAATGAAACTTGGCATGATTTGAGTTCATGTTACGAGGTAGGCCATACGACTATTCATCCTGAAATTCAGCACGTATCCCTCGGGAGGAGGGATGAAATTAAAAATATGTACTTAGTTGTCATTCATTAACGTGTTACCTCCCTTCTCTCTTTCCCATAGTACGGGATAGAAGTGGCTTTGGACCTAATACTGAAGGTTGAATGGCTGTAATTCATTCATTCTTTTTTTGTTAGAAAATGGTACTTTAAATATTATCCCGTAAATATTTCAAGGTCGTCGGTTTTGTGGTTCAAAAATTACAGACATCCAACCTTCAGTACTAGGTCCAAAGCAACTCCTATCCTGTGCTATGGGAAAGAGAGAAGGGAGGGGGGAAAGATGAGGGAAAAGGATGAATGGATTAAGGTGAAAGGAGGCAGGTGCGCTATCACTTGGACTGTCTATAGGCCATCGCGGCTAGTATACAGTCCAAATTTTTAATTTTTTTATTTTATGTAATCGTATGACGTGACGAGCTAGTCGATCGCCTGGTGTTAAGCGTCACGGCCGCCCATTACAGATTGCAGTGTCACTCGGAAATCAAAATTAAAGTTTCGCGTGACACTGCGCACTGCGCACGTCATCCTGAGACATCACACAGTCTAAAAAAGATTTCTAGACTGTGAGATCAGTTCTTAAGTCTCATTTGCCCAGTAATTTCACTAGCTACAATGCCCTTCAAACCGGAACACAGTAGTGCTTGCACTTGCTACTGCTTGGCGGCAGAATAACTGGCAAAGCGGTGGTACCTACCTAGACGAACTTTGTAGAAAAGTCCTACCATCTAGTAGATGTCCCCTAGTGGGGTGTGGCTTAGTAATAGTCCAAGTGTTCTTTGTAGTAGGTAGTGTAGCTAGTTTATTAGTTTTTATTATTGTAATAGTTAGTGTAAAGAATAAAATATATTGCTCGAAAAAAAAATAGGTATCGTACTAAATATAATGTTGCGTGACGTCATGATACAGGTCCCAACTCAGCATGTACCTAATCAAGGTCTTAACAGATTTTCAGTCGGAGCCCATCATCATGAATAAAATAAATACATTACATAATACATACAAGAAAAATATTATATGTTACATATAAATATTAAATAAGTAATACCTCCATATAATTGTAGTTCTAAAAATGGCGGATTCGTTAAAGTTAAAACTGTTTTAAGCACTTGTATAAACGTTAATGTTTGTTTTGAAATATGAATTTTATTGGCAATTAATTATGTTCAATTCAAGGACATAACGTAACGTTGCTACCCAGTAAGCAGTTCTTCAACAAAATGAGGCATTTTATTTAAAAAAAAAACACTAGTTCCGCTTCATTTCTAGATGGCGCTGTAAGTACATAGTTTAAACCTTTCAAACCACAGAGTAGTTTAAACATAAGAAAATGCTTAGACTACCTACAAAGGAATGTCAAATTCAGTTGAGTGGACCACGAGTACATTGTCTGTAGGGGTCTGTAGTATCTCCTAAGTAGTCTGTGGTGCATTCATATTAAGTAAATTGATGTACAGTAGGTCTGCGAGATAGATAAACGTTAATATTATGATCCAAAATAAAGCCAAGGTATCCCGCAATGAAGCTAAAAAAAACGAAAGAGTTTAGAGTTGTCAGTCAGTATCGTGACACATTTCCTTTGACCTGTGGTCTATGCTTGAAACAGTGACAGTGACAGATTTTAGCAAAAGCCACAACTGGCGCCATCTATTGAGTCATGCATAAAATACAATTTCTTTTTTTTTAATAAAACACCTCATTATCATTACACATGCGAGGGTTGACATAGTTGTCATATCTACAACTTAGTTCTATAGAAATCTTAGAGTATAGACTAAAAGCATAGAGAGATCATCAAAACGATATTATATTTGTACTGCTCACACGTATCGCTACGTCAGTGGCGAAGGAAAGAAACAAACATATAGTAATTAGCTACGCTTGCGAAATGTCACCGTACCATTTTTTTCGACTCGAGTTAACTGTTTTTTCTATACAAATCTGTCAGACTCATTCACATCAAAGTGTCTACATCATATAAAAAGTGTTCAAAAAAGTGGTACGCTTGACACCATTGACTATAAATCCAGTTGACCAATGATACAACTACCCCTTATACGAAAATTAGTAGTGTATTTCAACTACTATTTTCATACAAATCACGGGAACCCGTTGATGTCTTTTGTTCCATCCTGCTCTGTCCTTTGTAATTTCGTATTGATTTGTCTCGTTTTGTTACCTCGTCCCCTCGCCGCGCAGGTGAGTCGTGTTTTACGAGAAATTATGTTCACGAGCTATCAACGGGCTTTATAATCTTTGCTTGACACATAATCAAGTTCTCTCTATACTTTAGTCTATACTCTAAGATAGAAATCAACATTATAATATCTTCTCTCGAGAAAGCGTTAGCGAATGAAAACGCAGCAAAACTCTATGACGTGATCAACGCCATCGTTCGATGGTTCTAAAGTAGCTCGTGCACACTCTATATGTCACCTAAATTTAAGATGCAATACTAACTAACATTGCACTGACAGTAGAATCAGCTGGTAGCAGAGATTACTAACATTTTTGGCTGTGGCGTACTCGCACATGAAAAAGTTTTCATACCAGCTTCAAAGAGAACCTCTTGGTTGCTAGGGGCGACGGATCATAGTCAAAAATTGTTTCCTACCCAGGACGTCGAAACTGAGATTTATTATGGTTGGCACTGATAAATCTCTGGTGATTTTAATCTTCGATTTTGATCACTCATTGAAAATTTCTAAATTCAAGTACTAAGGTTTTTCATAGTATTGATGTGACTAACTATTGAAAATTGTGACAAATCTGATAGAATTTATAAGCAAAACATCGTAATTCTGATATCGCTCAACCATTTTGTGGCGACAACCCTAAAAATTAGCTGCATTCAACTGTCAGTGCAATGTTAGTAAATATTGCATGTTGTATATGGCTCTGGTATAGTGTAATCGTGTTACTACTTTCTAAACTGTGCTGATGTCTCGGGACAAAGACTATAAAGCCCGTTGATAGGTCGTGAACATAATTTCTCGTACAAACACGACTCACCTGCGCGGGCAGGGAGCGAGGTAACAAAACGAGACAAACTCATACGAAATTACAAAGGACAGAGCAGGATGGAACAAAAGACATCAACGGGTTCCCGGGATTTATTAGAAATTCATAGTATTTATTAGTAATTAGTGGTTGAAATACACCACTCAATGTCTCGGGATGACGTACGCAGTGCAGTGTCACATGTGTGTTCCGACGTGTAAACAAGCGTGTCGCTTAACATCAGCCGAACGACTGGCTCGTCAGGTCATTCATTAACATCAAAGCAATATTAAGAAGGAGTTTTTCACTTTTTTAAAGTACTGCATGTTGTAACTCTGGGGAAAGACTGCAGAAGTCGCTTAAAAAAAGAAATGTAGGTACAAAATCATCGTAAATATTTTTCTAGTTTGAAATTAGTTGTGGTAATATACCAAACTAGTTTAAATTAACTATTGAACCGACTCGAGCTATGTGTGCCAAGGTCCATAACATAATTATAGGCTCGGTCGGTAGCGGTACTCTCACGGAGTTGGGCAAGGTATGGTCTGAACAATACGATGCATTGAGAACTTTAGACTGACGCTCTTTTAAATGGGGCTTGGATCTTGGCTATTTTGTTTTACAATTGTTGAAGGTAATTTATTTCATTTTAGTTAATGTCGTTCGCGTGATGCTGAGCGTCACGGCCGCCCATAACAGTTGCAGTGTCACCTGGAACTATTAAGTTTCGCGTGACACTGCACTGCGCACGTCATCCTGAGACATCACACAGTCTAGTAATCACATTACTAGACTAGGTTATAAAGTCATTTCCCCAGTAATGTCACTAGCTTTAGTACTCTTCAAACCGGAGCAGTAGAGTAGTGCTTTGACTACTACTGCTGCAGAATAACTGTTTTTCTTCATTGGAATGCTTTAACTTTTTACTTATACCAAAGAAGAATTAATTAAATATAATAGTACCTTCAAGTAAATAAATAGCGACTATTGCTTACCATCGTCATCCTCTTTGTCTTTTCCCATTTGTTATTGGGGTCAGTCTAACCTGTAGCGGCGAGCTACCAGAATTACACGAGCGACTGCCATCTGACCTCGCAACCCATAAACCAGTAACAGGGATGGTTAGATCAGGCGTCTGACTACCCGTAACGATTGCCATAGATGTTCTTATGACAACCGGGACCGACGGCTTAACGTGCTCTCCGAGGCACGGAGCGATGGCATCGAAAACTGCACATAACTTACTATAAGAGAAGTCATTGGTGCAGGGCCGAGGATCGAACCCGGTGCCGTAAGATTGCGAAGTGCACATGCTACCTCTCGGCCACCATCACATAAATATTTCGTTATGTCATTGTGTTGTGGGTGCATGGTCCTCGCAATTCCTGGGTCCTTCATCATCAACAGCCTGAAGACGTCCACTGCTGAACATAGGCCTCCCCCAGAGCACGCCACCTTGAGCGGCTGCTCGCCTCCTGCATCCATCGGCTCCCCGCGGCTTTCACCAGGTCGTCGGTCCACCGAGTGGGGGGCCGGCCTACGCTGCGTCTTCCGGTTCGTGGTCGCCACTCGAGAACCTTTCTTCCCCATCGGTTGTCAGTTCTACGAGCGATGTGGCCTGCCCATTGCCACTTCAACTTACTAACTCTAAGAGCTATATCGGTCACTTTAGTTCTCCTGCGGATCTCCTCGTTCCGGAGCTTATCTCGCAGGGAAACACCGAGCATAGCTCGCTCCATAGCTCGCTGCGCGACTTTGAGCTTACTAATGAGGCCAACAGTAAGAGACCATGTCTCAGTTCCATAAGTCATCACTGGCAACACACACTGATTGAAAACTTTCGTTTTCAGGCTCTGCGGTATTTTGGACGAAAAGATAGGACGAAGCTTCCCGAACGCTGCCCAGCCGAGTTGGATTCTTCGCGCCACCTCTTTGTCGAAGTTGGACCTACCTAATTGGACAATCTGTCCTAGGTAGACATACTTGTCGACAACTTCGAGAGTATCGTTCCCAACAATTACCGGTATAGGTGGAACATGAGCATTAGACATGATCTTTGTCTTGTCCATATTCATCTTAAGACCAACCTGCTGGGAGACTCTACTGAGGTCGTTGAGCATGGTGCTAAGGTCCTCGAGCGATTCCGCCATTATGGGTCCTTAGATACAGGGAATCCTAATTAGGGTCCCGGATCAGGTGCTATATTTATTTGGTGTACATAATTTTTTTTGTTCTCCAGGAGCTGGTGCTACGCCCTGGCTCGATGACGTTCGAGTGGTGGGCGCGGCCACCGGTGCGGCCGTTTGTACGGGTGTACGTTTATAATGTGACGAACGCGGACGAGTTCCTTAACAACGGGTCCAAGCCGGTGCTGGACGAGCTCGGACCTTATGTGTACTCGTGAGTATCTGTTGTCTGTTGGAGAAGAGAGGTTCTCGAGTGGCGGAACCGGAAGACGCGGCGTAGGCCGGCCCCCCACTAGGTCGACCGAGGATCTGGTCAGAACCGCGGGGAACCGATGGATGCAGGAGGCAAGCAGCCGCTCAATGTGGTGCTCTATGGGGGAGGCCTATGTTCAGCAGTGGACGTCTTCGGGCTGTTGTTGATGATGATGATGATGATGATGATGATGATCTGTTAAGCAAACGAGGACAATAGGCAGTTCTTGACAAATTAGGGTGAAGTTGTTCAAAATTTGGGTGAAATCGCTAAAAATTTGGATGAAGTTGTTGAAAATTTGGGTGAAGTTGTTGATAAATAGGGTGAAGTTGATGGCAAAAACGGTCAAGTTGTTAGGAAACATGAGTGAAGTTGTTAGAAGACAAAGGGTGAAATTTGTTGGTAAAATAAGGTGAAGTCTTCGGAAAACAAAGCGAAGCTAAGTACAGCAAAAATAAAACAAAATTGTAGTAAAATAAGGTCGAGTGTTGATTACAACGTTAAGAACAAATCAATATAACATTATTAGGAAAACAAATGAGGCATGAGCCGGAAAAACAAGGTTACCTACTTATTATTAAAAAAAACCTTTTTAAAAATAAGGAAGATGTATTGAAGAATAAGACGTAATTGTATGTAAGTCAGGCGGTTTTTCAAGGAATCGGGTGAGGTTATTTGTTTTCAAAATATGGCAAAGTTCTCGGAAAATTATGGTGCATACACTTTGTCAAGGTTTTCTCTATTTTTGCAACTAATTTTGTGTTAAAAATAAAAAAAAGGATACCCTCTTTTTTAATTTCACGCTGTTGTTTAATTGCAGATGTATACCTATCTAAGAGAGAGAGCTATGCTCGGTGTTTCCCTGCGAGATAAGATCCGTAATGAGAAGATCCGCAGGAGAACTAAAGTGACCGAAATATCTCTTAGAATTAGCAAGTTGAAATGGCAATGGGCAGGCCACATCGCTCGTAGAACTGACAACCGATAGGGAAGAAAGGTTCTCGAATGGCGACCGCAAACCGGAAGACGCAGCGTAGCGTAGGCCGGCCCCCCACTAGGTGGACCGACAATCTGGTGAAAACCTTGGGGAGCCGATAGATGCAGGAGGCGAGCAGCCGCTCAAAATGGCGCTCTCTGCGGGAGGCCTATGTTTTTCAGTGGAAGTCTTCAGGCTGTTGATGCCCTATCTAAATTTTGAGTACATAATTTCTGTACCTGCTCAAACACAGGAAAATCATTAAAACAAGATAATGAATTGCCTCATAAAAGATCCACTGACATACATAATAGGTAAATACTTTAATTCGTACGAGGAAATTCAGCTATCTGTAAAACTAATTGAGTAACTAAAACTCGAATTCTATTTAAGGTAGACGATCCACTTTGATTCGGGGAATTCAACATTTTTGCCTTTTTTATCTTTTGTAACTAGTTTAGGTAACTTTAATGGTAAAGTATCTGAGCATTGTATCAGTTATCTGGTTCTCATAGTACAAGCAATGCTTAGTTTGGGGCTAGATGGCGCTGTGTGTAATGTCCACATATTAAAAAAATTGAAAGCGCTGGAATTGGAGATTATTCTTTACATGATCTAATAAAAATATTTTGCTATATATTGGTTCCTATGCTAGTTAAATTTTAAAAATGGTTGAGGTACCAATATAATAATATGGAATCAGGCGGTTGGTTATTTAATAATATAATAATAATAATAAATATGTGTGGACATTTCACAAAGCGCCATCTAGCCCCAAACTAAGCATAGCTTGTACTATGGGAACCAGACAACTGATAGAATACTTAGATACTTTTTGTTTGTAAATACATACATAGAATACAATAATATGACATATCGAATAATTTCATCTGCCCGCGATTGTATAACATACCGCGATGTTACCAGAGGGCTAGCCAAAAAAAACTGTCAAAGTTCTGAATTTCCCGCTTCAGGTTGGGCCAACAGCCTTAAATTTTGAATTCTAAAATAAAGAAAAAAGATCAGATTATTTCTAATTTCACGCTGTTGTTGTAGATGCCAAACTTTTATCTATCTTTTAAGTTTTTTTTACACGGCGTTTTTTAAAAGGAGCTTTCATTGTATGCATTGGAAAATCATACAATGAAACAAGATTCATCATCATCAGCCTGAAGACGTCCTCTACTGAACATAGGCCTCACCCCCACAGAGCGTCACTTTGAGCAGCTGCTCGCCTCCTTCATCCATCGGCTCCCCGTGGTATTCACCAGATCGTCGGTCCACCTAGTGGGGGGCCTACGCTGCGTCTTCCGGTCTTCCGGTTCGTGGTCACCACTTGAGAACCTTTCTTCCCCATCGAAACAAGATTACCTAAACCCAAATATATAGTTAAATCATTGATATAAAGCGCATAGACTTTAATTCGTACGAGGAAAATCGGCTATCTCTGTACAACTAATGAATTTATCAATTTAAATTCTACCGGGGAGCATTGCTCTAGCAGACCCGGTTATGGTAATCGTTTTTTAACGTTTTAAATATTTAACTAAGCTTCTACAATAAGTACAATTTTGTTGTCGTCTTCATATTACTGGGTATTGGATTAGTATTAAATTATCTGTGGTATTGGAGATTTCTTACAAACCGACTTCAAAAAAGGAGTCGTTTCTCAATTAGCAGTTTTCTTTTAGGCATGGTCAGTTTAGTTTTCTTAAAAAGATGGCTCTAAGGCTTAGAGTAACTATACACTAAAGCATAGAGAAATCATCAAAACGATATTACGTTTGTACTGCTCACACGTATCGCTACGTCAGTGGCGAAGGAAAGAAACAAACATATAATAATTAGCTATGCTTGCAATAAGCACCGTACTATTTTTTCGACTCGAGTCAACTGTTGTTTCTATACAAATCTGTCAGACTCATTCACATCGTCCACATCATATAAAAAGTGTCGAAAAAAGTGGTACGCTTGTCACATAATCAAGTTCTCTCTATGCTTTAGTCTATACTCTAAGCTTTTGGCTCTAGCATATATTTTGGTATTTACTTTTTAAACTTTATCATGGCAGTGGCGAACTTCGTTCAGCCAATAGTAAAAAAAAATGCAAAATCCTCTTTGGTCATACCACACTACTGTTTTCAAAACTGTCGCCGATGCCATCTAGCGAGAGATAAACAATGCTCAAAAGACATTAGGGAAACTGCTCACTCAGTCGTGCTGTGTTTTTTTTTGGTATCTCATTACTCCGTCATTTATAAACAGTTTTTGAGAATTGTTTGAATTGTTTTTGATATAGTATCCGTGGTCCACCTGGGTGAACTCAGGTGGACCACGGGCAAGAAATAGCACCCGTTGTCCACCCAGGTGAACTATGCTGGAGCATTTGGACTGTCTATAAGTCATCGCGGCTATTAGTAGGTATACAGTCCAAATATTATTTGTAGTAGGTAGTGGCTTTTAGTATGTAGTAGGAATGGAAATGATTGCTACTTTTAATTCATTGTCATTTGATCATATGATTTGTTTTTGTCACAGTGATTTCACCTGGAATTTGTCACAGACGGTGATTTTTCATTTGCCTGATGAATTAGATCTATGGCGACTGGTGGTGTTTTATGAAATGGAACAGAGATGTGATGTAGGAACACCGTAGTGAAGTTGCGACCTGCTACCGATGTTTATAAGAAATCTAGTACTACTCTCTGATCTTTCTTTAGTTAAACAAGATCAAAGTTCACCGCTACACCACAGGCATCAATTTTTTATAAGTATACTTTACAGGCGTCTCAGTTTGTTTACTGAAGTATAAACAAAATAATTGTGTTTTGATATTAACCGCGCTGATGTTACTCTCGTATTATGAAATCTGAAGCCGTGATCAAATAGATGTGATTATTATACTGTGATTTGTAGCAGAGTATGTGATAAAACGAAAACGAAAGTTTTAAAACAGTGTGTGTTGCCAGTGATGACTTATGGAACTGAGACATGGCCACTTACTTTTGGCCTCATAAGTAAGCTCAAAGTCGCGCAGCGAGCTATGGAGAGAGCTATGCTCGGTGTTTCCCTGTGAGCTAAGCTCCAGAACATGGAGATCCGCAGGAGAACTAAAGTGACCGATATAGCTCTTAGTAAAAATAAAAGTATAGCTTAAAGTATAAAGGCACACTGCCCACTAACAACTATACGTCATACGTAGGTAGTTATGTATCGCGTAAGTCACGTATATGCAATATCCTGCCTCGCGCCGGTTTCGTAATGGCACAAGGTATCTCTAACTGTAACCTATCATGTGCCAAGTCGGTGTGCAGTTTGGACTCACTCGAATGAAACGTGCTCTCTGTGAATTGGTGATAATAACAATTTAATCATGAAAATTGGAACCTTATGGCTTTTGATTCTGGAGTTAACGTCAAACCTTCATGGCAACCATGTTTTTAGATGGTTGTGTTGTTTTTTTTTTTATTTGAGAGCAAATTGGTATAGTTGTAAATACAATCTTGTCTATACTTATAATAAAACTGTAACAGGTCCAATTCTGGACATTGAAGATATTTTGAAAGATTTTTGTGGAGGGCTCCCACCGAAAACTTTTATTATTGATGCTGAAGCCAAAACCATTTTTTTTTTTCATTTTTGTCTGTATCATGGCTAAGCATCACGCCGAAACTACTGAATGGATTCAAATGAAACTTGGCATGTTTTGAGTTCATATTACGAGGCAGGCTATAGGATAATTTTAATCCCGAAATTCAGCACGGTTCCCGCGGGAGAAGGGGTGGAAATAAAAATATGTACTTAGCTGCAATTGATTAACACGCGGTGCGATTTCATTTATTCATTTTTGGTTAGGTATTTTAAATATTGTCCCGTAAATATTTCAACGTCGTTAGTTTTGTGGTTCAGAAATTACAATTCTACCTTCAGTATTAGGTCCAAAGCCGCTCCTATACTGCTCCTATGGGAAAGAGAGAAGGGCGAAGGGAAAAGATAAGAGAAAAGGATGAATGGATAAATCGGCGAATGGAGGCAGGTGCTGGCGTGTATGAATCTTTATTACCTCTAAACGCCACAACGGCTGGACAAATTTGGATGAAGTGTGGAATAGAGATAGCTTATATGCTGGATTGTCACAAAAAATACTTGTTACCCGTGAGTGAAACCGCGGGATGCACCTAGTATATTCTGTACCTACAGAAACCTTAAAATACTTTTTATCCTGTTCTAGAGTTAACGCCAACAACTCATAGCAACTATGTTTTTTTGTTGATTCAAGGTTACGTTGTGTTTTTATTTTAGAGTAAATTAAAAATTTAAATAAAACTTTGATAAAAAGAGATATTATTACTTACTTCATGATTACATTTAAAAAAACTGGTAGAGACTAGAGAAGCGATCGTTTGATCATTTTTGAAGATTTATAAAAAGATGAAATAATGTCAACTTGCCGGCGGCAACCTAGTTTCCGTCAGTAACTATAGCCTGGGAGTTTCCAAGGCAAGCATGCACACCACTTAACATTAGTTGTATCCGTATCACACTTCACAGTAATATTATAAAGGCGAAAGTTTGTTTTGGTCTATATGTTACTATGGCAATAGGCAGGCAGGCCACACCGCTCGTAGAACTGACAACCGATGGGGCAGAAAGGTTCTCGAGTGGCGACCACGAACTGGAAGACGCAGCGTAGGCCGGGCCCCCCACGGGGTGGGCTGCGGACCTGGTGAAAACCGCGGGGAGCCGATGGATGCAGGAGGCGAGCGGACGCTCAAACTGGAGCTCTATGGGGCCTATGTTCAGCAGTGGACGTCTTCAGGCTGTTGACGATCATATTTGTTAGAAAGAAGAAGAAATAAGAAAGAACGAGTTAGATATGCGTATCTATTAAAAAAGCGCAAATACTTGTTCTGTGTTTGTGTGTTGTGGGAGCCTGGTCCTCGTAGTTCCTGGGTCTCTATATAGATACAGGGAATCCTAGTTAGGGTCCAGGATCTATGTATGTGATCGTTGGGCGTTAGTTAAAAAAAAATCTATGAGTATTAAAAGTTCATCTTCAGGATGATTCATATTATCACTATATGTTCAAATCGCGAGGGTTTAATAAATGCTAATGACCCAAACGTCATTACAAGTATTACAACACCGTTTTTTGTAATCCAACAGAGAAGAATGGGAGAAAGTGAACATAACTGACAACGAGAACGGCACGGTGACGTTCCACTACAAGCGGAGCTACACCTTTATGCCAGAGCTGAGCGCGGGAGCTGACGACGATGCGGTCGTCGTACCCAACATACCTATGCTGGTAAGTGTGAGAACGCAATTAAACATAACTGACTACAAGTGAACATAACATATGGGATTTTTATTAAGATGATTATTTGTGCATGACATATTAATTCAAATGTTTAATTTAAGTATTTTTGGTCGTGAAGTGTTAGCGTTTTGGCCTAGTCTGTAAGCAGCACTTATTTTAATAAATATATATATATATAACTGACAACAAACGAACATAACTGACAAAAAGTCAAATTAAGTGACAAGAAACCATGTAAACCATATAAACATTTATTGATAATTTGTCTTAGAATTATACATCAAACATTGCTTTTTTAATTAAGTCATAAATAATTATGTAAAAATATAGAAAAACAATTAAATTTAATACTATTAATAATTTTAATAGTAACATTAAGTAAACAATAAGTAAACGTAACTGACAAAAAGTGAACATAACTAATAACAACAGAGAAGATTTGATTGAAAGTGGTGGTTGAGCCGGTGGGCTCATAACCTGGAGGCGGCGGGTTCGATTCCCGCGACGGGACAAGTATTTGTATACTTCATGAGACGCTGTACTCCACTGATAGTTCAATAAATAGTAATAGAGAGCTTTTGATTCCCCGCTCCGAAAAATATACAGATATTCATAAAAAATGTAAGCAAGTGATTATATAAAAAAAAACTTATTGCATTCATGAAGAGCACTTGCTTTTTTTTAAATGGTAGGGTTGAGATTCGCCAATTGATCTTTATCATGATCGTGAGACAAAAATTCACGAAAAAGTCCTTGATTCAAAATTCATATCCGCAAAATCATCTGAGTTCAGGAAATGGCAAATATTTAACTACTTATTACATCATATTAAGCAAATAAATTATGTTAAATACATTTGAATTATTTTAATGATTATAATGGCAATTACGCAGGTAAAGTACATGAAATTAAACAATTTCCTATAAGTTTTTTATAACTCATAATATTTTCCATATCTATATAACCTTGTTTTTGCATGTTCACGATTAATAATTTTAATAATACAAAATAATATACCGCCATGCCTCATAATAGTCGTTATTTATAATAATAGTAAGTTTAAATACTTTAATAGGATGATAGGCCAGCGCGAATCCAAGCCAATGTAACAGAATAGATATATAGTACTAGGCCAAAGCGGGGATGAGTCGGGGGGCCGAGCGGCAGGTGCGGTCTAAGTCAGAATGGTTCCAACGCGCAATAATTTAGGTAATGTATTATTGCACTGAATATAATGGGTATTTTAAAAACCCACTATACATAAGCCCTCCATTATATTTAGTTTAACTACTACACAAAGTTACATGATCCTATTTAAAGTATTCATTGAATAATCGCGGTTTATTTGTACGGTTTGGAGGTTTTTTTTTTACAGTTTAATGGTTTTTAAGGTAAATTTGTAGTTTTTTTCTATCGAGAAAAGTTTAATAATTCGTGTTTTCACCATACATAAAGCCTTAGCATTAGTCCTGAACTTTACCATATATTAATTTCAAAGTCATTGTTGAAATATTGTTGACAGCGCCTCATGCTAAGCCATTTTTAGCATTTTGGCGTTGTATTTCCCACTTTAACGGATATAGCCCAACAGCAAAACAAACTGTAGTCTTTATGTAGCTACTTTGTAACCATAACATGATAGTATTCGCTGTTTGCGTGATACCGAAACCATTTACCATGACAGTCGTGTCAGTCAGTAGTCATCTTCGCTGACGTGGCGGTTGACGGGTTAACAGGCCAATCTTGTTTTTGTTTGCTATGCAAATTAGTTATATCTATTTTAAGCGTTTTAGGCATGTATCACTGAACGATTCTACAAGTCGTGGATCGATGTACAAATCAAGATTTCAAAATAATACTTTATTCATCATCATAATCAACAGCCTGAAGACGTCCACTGCTGAACATAGGCCTCCTCCAAAGAGCGCCACTTTGAGTGGCTGCTTGCTTCCTGCATCTATCGGCTCCCCGCGGTGCTGACCAGGTCGTCATCCACCTAGTGGGAGGCCGGCCTACGCTGCGTCTTCCGGTTCGTGGTCGCCACTTGCGAACCTGACCTTTCTTCCCCATCGGTTGTCAGTTCTACGAGCGAGTGGCCTGCCCACTGCCACTTCAACTTGCTAATTCTCTAAGCTATATCGATCACTTTAGTTCTCCTGCGGATCTCCTCGTTCCGGATCTTATCTCGCAGGGAAACACCGAGCATAGCTCTCTCCATAGCTCGTTGCGCGACTTTGAACTTACCTACTCATAAGCCCAACAGTAAGAGACCACGTCTCAACGTCTCACTTTATTTGAACACCAATGCCCAGATAGATAAAAGAATGCTAGTGCAACGGGCGGCGTTTTTGCGTCAAGCGATTTCTTCCAGGTTACCTTCCATTCATAAGATGATCGTTTTATTAATCTTGGCTTGCTGATTTGCGTGGTTCGGTAACCAGGGCCTAAAAGCAATTTATTAAATTCTGTACGAAAAATAAGTGTTTAACTTATTAGTAAAGGATTTTTAATCATAAGCGAAGAAAATGCGCCGCACCTGCCTCCTTTCACCTTCATCCATTCTTCCTTTTCCCTTCTCTCTTCCTTTAGACTGGATAAGCGCGTAAAACCAGTAGGTGGTAGGACTTTTCTGCAAAGTTCGTCTTGGTAGGTACCACCGCTTTGCCAGTTATTCTGCCGCCAAGCAGTAGTGTGCAAGTACTGCTGTGTTCCGGTTTGAAGGGCATTGTAACTAGTGACATTACTGGGCAAATGAGACTTATGAACTGATCGCACAGTCAATCATTTTTTAGACTCTGTGAAGGATGACGTGCGCAGCGCGCAGTGTTACGCTAAACTTTAATTTTATAGTTCCGAGTGACATTGCATGCTGTTATGGGCGGCCGTGACGCTTAACACCAGGCGAACGACTAGCTCGTCACGTCATTCGTTTACATTTAAAAAAACACGGGCGATACTGGGGCCGGTTAGCTAGTGTAAAATATATGTCATCATCTTTGCCTTTTTCCCATTTGTTAGTGGGGTCGGCTCCCAAGCTAACCTGTCCCAATCTAAACTATTTTGTATTTTTATTTGTTTTGTAAGAAGCGCGGAATCCACGCAATTATACAAGTATAGGTCTCTATACTTGTATAATTGCGTGGATCAGCTGTCACCAGTCACCACGTAGCGTCGTCGCCAGTGAAAGCATGGTGACCTACATCGCTTGCTGCTGCTTGCAGCCGCACTCAGCTGTTTTATGCGTGGTAGCCGGAAGTTGATCAATAACCGGGGGGTTTCTGGGTGTATACAAGAACCAGTTTGAGGTGGATGGTGGTCCACCTTGAAACGGAAAAATTCAATGTTATAAGATATATCGTTTTTTTTTAAATTCTGGACCTGTAAATAAAATGTTTATGTCGCTGTACATAACTCACTTATGTATTTCGGAGATTTTTAATTCTTTTTCTGTTATTTTGATATAAACCCCAAACTACTTGTGCTAAACTAATTTTAATGAAATTAGTATCTTCTTCTCGTGTAGGAGGGTGGTATCAGTATTTTTAGACAGCCTAAAGGCTCCTGACGGCTTCAAAGAAAGTTGAAAGTTTGTTGTCTTAAGACAACAGCCGGGTTCGACGGCTTAACATGCGCTCCGAAACACGGTAGCGCTCAGTTGTACCTAATGGGGGAATTATAATGGGTCTAATCTGAAAAAATAAGATTAAGAATAATATTTATTTGTTATGCAAGGCAGCAAAGTTGGTTTTTGGCGCGAGTACTTGAATTGAAACCTGAGCAGGCGAAGGATTCTAGGATTAAAACACGAGCGTAGCAAGAGGTTCAAATGAAGATTCCTGAGCTTAGCGAAGGTTACAAAGGTCATCATCATCATCATTATTAACAGCCTGAAGACGTCCACTGCTGAACATAGGCCTCCCCCAGAGCACGCCACCTTGAGCGGCTGCTCGCCTCCTGCACCCATCGGCTCCCCGCGGCTTTCACCAGGTCGTCGGTCCACCGAGTGGGAGGCCGGCCTACGCTGCGTCTTCCGGTTCGTGGTCGCCACTCGAGAACCTTTCTTCCCCATCGGTTGTCAGTTCTACGAGCGATGTGGCCTGCCCATTGCCACTTCAACTTACTAACTCTAAGAGCTATATCGGTCACTTTAGTTCTCCTGCGGATCTCCTCGTACTCCTCAAACGTCCTCGTCAAAGGTACGAGACGCAAAATAACTTTCCTGCCGAGCGAAACACACTACTTTTCACCTCACTACAGCGAGGAAAATGCAAGAAAAACAGCTTAAAAAGCTAAGGAAAGATTAGTTTTAAGCTTACTAATTTAGTAAGGGAGGCCGTACCTACTATGCACACGACAGAGAAGCATTACCTGCTAATAGTTGTTTCTACGTATCGCCTGCAGTTATCTCATCGGCTTGAAGCAATCAGAGCGAGACGGACTCTCTCCGCCGTCTCCATCTCCAAAACTTACATACATTGTTTCTATTTTGTGTAAGGTGACGCGATTTTCTTTTTATTATGTTATGTGATGCCATTTTCTTTGGCGCAAGAGTTTGGTTTAAGTTTATTTTTGACTGGCCTGATAGTGATAGCTCAGTTGGTAGTAGTTCTGCCTTCTGAACTGTAGGTTGCGGGTTCGATTCTTACCCAGGACAAACATTTGTGTGATGAACGTAATGTGTTTGTTCTGTGTCTGGGTGGTATATTGTATCCTGTGTATGTATTATTGTTTTTTTTTATTTAAACGTATGGCGTGACGAGCTAGTCGTTCGCCTGGTGTTAAGCGTCACGGCCGCCCATAACAGATTGCAGTGTCACTGGGAAATCTAAATTAAAGTTACGCGTGACATTGCGCACTGCGCACGTCATCCTGAGACATCACACAGTCTAGAAAAGATTTCTAGACCGTTAGATCAGTTCTTAAATCTCATTTGCCCAGTAATTTCACTAGTTAAAATGCCCTTCAAACCGGAACACAGTAGTGCTTGCACACTACTGCTTGGCGGCAGAATAGCTCGCAAAGCGGTGGTACCTACCTAGACGAACTTTGCAGAAAAGTCCACCTAGTAATTCTCAGGGGATTTCAAACATACTATGGCGTTGCTCAAAGAAATCCACAGACTTTCACACGTATAATATCGGATCAGTAGGTGTACACATGTAGGTACACATATAATGACGAGCACACAGGCTGGCTATAAAATTTGCATATAAATAACCTTACACTTCTCTCAACGTCGAATCAAGCATCCGTGTCGCCATTAGACGAGTGTATTCAACCATTCATTAATACTGGGTGGCGCAAAAGTAAAGACCCTATTTGGTTCAGCTATAACATTTTTTCTAAATTAGAAAACTAGATTTAGGTTTTTTTAAATGTATATTTGTGCCATTAAATTTCGTACCATTAGGATTTAAAGATGATGTCTTTTAAATGGTGACCTCCAGAGTTGATACACATTTGAGCCCTATTTATGACATTTTGCAAGATGATTTTCCTTCAAAATTGGTTATGAGTGACGAAGCGCATTTCCATCTCTCAGGGCATGTCAATAAGCAGAATACTCGGTTCTGGGGCACTGATAATCCGCGCATTATTCAAGAAACACCTCTACACCCACTAAAAGTTACTGTATGGTGTGGCATCTGTGTTGACAGAGTGATCGGACCCTATTTTTTCGAAGACGCTGGAGGCAATGCGATAACTGTCACTGGAGAACGCTACAGAACCATGTTACGTGAGTTTTTGATACCCAGTTTGGACGAATTGGGGCTGGAGCACATCTGGTTTCAACAAGACGGCCGCGGCGCTACGGCACACACAGCGCGCGACACTATGGACTTAGTGAGGGACGCTTTTCCAAGCCGAGTTATCTCTCGTTTTGGCGATTTGCCTTGGCCTGCAAGATCACCCGATCTGACCAGTCCAGACTTCTTTCTTTGGGGTTTTTTGAAATCTCGGGTGTATGTGAACAAGCCACAGACTCTCGCAGCTCTAAAAGAAAACATTCGTCAAGAAATAACGAACATATCGCAGGAAGTGTTACGGCAAGTTATGCAAAATGTCATAAATAGGGCTCAAATGTGTATCAACTCTGGAGGTCACCATTTAAAAGACATCATCTTTAAATCCTAATGGTACGAAATTTAATGGCACAAATATACATTTAAAAAAACCTAAATCTAGTTTTCTAATTTAGAAAAAATGTTATAGCTGAACCAAATAGGGTCTTTACTTTTGCGCCACCCAGTACATCTATATATATCGATACTCACTGTTGGGTATGTACACTGAAGCGTAGCCCTTGGGATTTTCAAAGCGATGCACCCTGGTTCTAATCCCGCTCGGCTTGGGCCCTGAAAATATAATTAATTACCTTAGTTTCAAGGCAAGAGTGACACGGAGCCGTATTATGTAAAAGTTACAACAGCAGTAGCAAAGCGACAGGTTGCAGTTGCTCGCCGGTCGCTGAATGCACTTTGGCCTTTGATACTAGAGCCCCACTAGCAACAGAATAGCAATAGATGGAAACAAAATAATGCACTTTTTAGTTCATCGATTGCCCGACAGACGGTGATCTACCGCTCGATCGCTTTCCGCTCTGCCAAAGTCATGTTTGACAGCAATGGTTGCGAAAACGCTTGTTGCAAACTTGTTGCGAGTTATATTGATCTTTTACTACTCGTATACGAGCTAGCTTGGACAAGTAGATTCGAGCGGGGTCTGAGTCTGATCTGCTCGGATACAACGGTCGATATACGGTGTCAACGATACGAGTTGCGTCCGAGTCCACTCGGTCCGAGGAGACTCTGGTCGTGTCACTGCGGCTTTACGTAATTAGCCAGCCGGTATCTTCTAGACAAATATTCATGCTCCATCGTCAACCGCGTCGTCACTTACCATCAGGGGAGACAGTAGTCAAATGCAGTCAAAAGTATAGAAAACGAAAATTTTTACTATTCTAAAGTTTTCCACTTCAAGTAGGTACTCTTTTAACACCAGAATCTGTTTAACTTGGCAATCATTGAAGCGTTCTGTCCAGCACAGTTCCATAATGATTCCCGCTCCGTGGCTCGGAACGGTCACTGCAGCGGAACCGTTCAGTTATAATTACCGTTCCACGGTGAATATTGGATCAACATATTATTGTTTTGTAAGTTAGTCAGTTAAAAAACGCATAGTTCTTTATTAGTCATAGCGAAACTCGACTATCCGATCACCTTGATAGGCAACACTAATCCGATCGGTAAAGTTAGGCAGCGTTCGCTGTGGTCACTTTTTCGATGGGTGAATTGGGTGACTACTACAAAAAGTGATATTTACAGCTGAGTGCTAACGTGTTAGAGGGCACGTTAAGCCGTGGATCCCGTGTGTTTTTGCAAGATTATGATAACTATCAAAAGACCAGGACCAGATGTCCTACCAAATAAAAAACTTGAAAAGGGATAAAGCCTTCGAAGGTTGACTTGGTATCTCATTGTTATAGGGCACGATAAAGTCTTGCGAGATAAGATCCGGAACGAGGAGATCCGCAAGAGAATTAAAGTCACCGATATAGCTCTAGAATTAGAAAGTTGAAGTGGCAATTGGCAGGCCACATCGCTCGTAGAACTGACAACTGATGGGGAAGAAAGGTACTCGAGGGCGACCACGAACCAGAAAACGCAGCGTACGCCGGCCCCCCACTAGGTGGACCGACGATCTGCGGGGTAATCACGGAACTTTGATAGCAATGCAACAGGAAATATTTCAATCCATACATTTTTGTGTGTTTCTATTGGTTCCAATCGAGTTACATGATCGCCTACTCGCCGAGCTGGTCAGAACTGCGGGGAGCCGATGGATGCAGGAGGCGAGCAGCCCTTTAGGGAAGGGCTATGTTCAGCAGTGGACGTCTTCAGGCGGATGATGATGATGACGTATAAAGAATTCCCACTCAGCATAAAGTTTAAAATTGTTGATCACTTCGTACAAACAGGAAGTGATATTTAAAATACTTGTACCTCGAATTAATCGCAGACAGTCAAAGATTTTTTACTCTATACAAGGAAAGTTGAAAGTTTATTGTCAAGGAAGAATTTTAAAGTGGAAATATTTACCTACCTGGAAAGTTCATAGTCAGATAAGTCTGGTCAGCTATCGTTTTTATTGTGGACTGTTGGCTTGGCATATTTTATTTTCTTTTTTTTGACATTTCACACAGCGCCATCTAGCCCCAAACTAATCACAGCTTGTACTATGGGAACCAGATAACTGATGCAATACTTATATACATTTTGTTCATAAATACATACATAGAATACAATATAACACCCAGACACAGAACAAACATCGATGTTTATCACACAAATGTTTGTCCTGGGTAGGAATCGAACCCACTACCTATAGTTCAGAAGGCAGAGCTACTACCAACTGAGCTAACAGGCCAGTTAATATTGACTCATCATAGCAGTTGGAAGACGTCCACTGCTGAACACAGGCCTCCCCAATAAAACGCCACTTTGGAGTTATCATAGGGGGTTTGCCATAATCACCGCGCTTGGCAGGCGGCTTGATGACCGCAGTAGTTTATAAATGTACCGAGGAGAATGCTGCTGCCCATTCCCTGGATATTCTCAGCTCTTACGGCACCCACGGGAAGAGATGGGATGGTCCTATTCCCACACTGAGACCACACGGTTGGTTCACAGAAATCCTACTACCTTATAAACGACTTTTTTAAATGTAAATGAATGACGAGACGAGCTAGGCGTTCGCCTGATGTTAAGCGTCACGGCTGCCCATAACAGTTGCAGTATCACTCGGAACTCTAAATTAATATAGTTCTGCGTGACACTGCACTGCGCACGTCATCCTGAGACTTCACACAGTATAAGTAGTAATAAGATTATTAGAGTATGTGATCTGATCATAGTCTCATTTGCCCAGTAATGTCACTAGCTACAATGCCCTTTAAACCAGAACACAGTAGTGCTTGCACACTACTGCCTGGCGGCAGAATAACTAGCAAAGCGGTGGTACCTACCTAGACGAACTTTGCAGAAAAGTCGTACCACCTAGTAAATATAGATAAAAATGGTAATTTCATAATGGCCATAATAAATTTCTGTCTTCTTAGCGGTCTTTATTAGAAACATGTGCGATATATTAATTGTCCGATCTACGTCACGTACCAAGATTAATATTCTATTTGAATATCTGATACGTGAATGCGGAAAATTTTTACTTGAGCAGATACCTACAGAATATTGTATACTTTCGGTGTAAAGTTTTTTCATGCGTAACCGTTTTTATGTATGAAAATTTGTTTGGATTAATACGATATTGTTGTTATATTCATGAGAATAGAGTTTAGCCAGATTTTGCATAAGTTCAGTTATTTAATATCTTCGAAAATGTCGCAATGTGCGAGCGAGATATTGGATCTGCGTATACAGCAGCCTTAAGCCAAGTCAGAAGCCTTTGGGCGACCTAAAGTACCCCCGGTTTCTCGTACATTTGTCAAACTCATGTTAAATTAACACACCAAATACTATACGCTCATTGGTCGACGACAGTCGATGATCAACAGGTAGCCAATGAGCGTTCAGTATTTTTAAGTTGACATGAGTTTAACTTTAACAAACGTACGATAAACCTGGGGTGTTTGAATAGAAAATGACACATATAACACACTTTTCTAGTGACACCTGCATAATTAGTAAATCGATATCTAGTCTATCAATTCCACACATGAAGGAGTAGAAAACTACTGGTTAGCGCGTTCATCGGTGACAAAGACCGCTTCAAAGACCTAGTTTCACTTTGTCTGTGTACTTACATTCTGTTATGAATCTTTGCTTAGGTTCCGGTTATACATGGTTTATATTTTTTGTTCTAAAATGGGTGTACGTTTGACAACAACCCACCTGATGGTAAGTGACGAAGTTGTCTAAGGTGGAGCACGTTTGCCCATGAGATGCCCATTCACTCCTGACTTGAAAAGACCCAGGTTATACCCAGGAGGAAGCACTGTTGCTGGAAGAGCATTACATTCCTTGACCGCTCGGACTATGAATGACTCAGCAAAACGCTTAGTGCGGACTTGTGGTACACTAACGACGTAAGGATGTGAAGAATCACCAAGCCTTGTAGTTCTATGAAGGAAAGGGAATGACGGAGTGAGCTGATGAAAGGCATGCGCACACTCTCCAAAATGTAACCGATAGAAGACCGACAGACCGGCGACCTTGCGTCTGTGTTCAAGACTTTGAATTCTTTCTTTAACTAGTCTCTCATCGTTGATAAGCTTCTAGATATAAAATATAAGAAGAGCAGATATGCAGTTGCAGATATGCAGATGCAGATAAATACAGGGTGGAAACTTGTAACCACATCCGGAGGGAAAGTACTCTAAATACTGGAGATGCTTTACTCAAAAGAAAGTGTTATTGATAACTGCAGTTTATTAACACATAACGCCACGGAAATATATACTTCACATTGCAATAGGCTTGTGTCACAGATAAATAATAAGTATTCCTCAAAAAGTAAACAGTCGTGAAAACAAAAATTAAATATCTCAAAAAATGTCAAATTTACAAGCATTTTAAAATACAGGAATAGAAAGAGACAGCTCAAACGTGCAGTGACGTCACTCTTGCTCCTTCATAGTACCTTATTACTAAGCTGTGGTAGCTTTACATACAGTTTCTTTGGCATTTGACTTCACAGCGTGCGTTTTCATAGTAACTGTGTGGAATCTTCTGTTCTGCGAGAAAGGGACAGGCGATGCCCCCTCCAGAAACTTTAAAAGCTTATTACTCCGTGATTTATTTACCGATTTTTCTTATTTTTTTAGATTATTGCATTCATTTTTAACCTACTTTATGAAAATAATATTTACTTGTTAACATGTTAATTTTTAAGGTTCCGTACCCAAAGGGTAAAACTGACCATATTACTAGGGCTTCGCTGTCTGTCTGTCTGTCTGTCTGTCACCAGGCTGTATCTCATGAATCGTTAGACAGTCAGTCAGTTGAAATTTTCACAGATGATCTATTTCTGTTGCCGCTATAACAACAAATACTAAAAAACCGAATAAAACAAATATTTAAGGGGGCTCCCATACAACAAACGTGATTTTTTTTTTGCTTGTTTTTATAGATAATGGTACGGAACCCATCGTGCGCGAGATTGACTCGCACTTGGCCGGTTTAAGCCATAATATAGTACCTCAAAGTGTATCTAAAAAGAAAGTATAAGTAACTATCTAAAATAATGGGTATAATTACTATAATAAAAAAAAGAAGTTAACGCATAATTGTGCCTGCTATAAAAACCTATTTGGCTACTTTAAGTTAAATGTATTGTCCACGAAACGGTTATTTAACAATTATATGTCCCACGAAATCTCTCTCATTACATAATGTGATAATTATAATTATTAAATTAGCTTAATTACCGCTTTCTTTAACTATTATTTAATGAGTTCAGGCATAGAACTAGGTATATTGCTCAGAAGAATAATAAATCGGCAAACTTTACATAAATAATGTATGTAGCATGTATAATAATGCATTTATGTATACATATCTATACTTATAATAAAACTGTAACAGGGTCAATTTTGTACATTAAAGATATTTTGAAAAATTCACGCCGAAACTACTGAATAGATTCAAATGAAACTTGGCATGTTTGGATTTCATATTACGAGGTAGGCTATAGGATACTTTTAATCCCGAAATCCAGCACGGTTCCCGCGGGAGAGGGGATGAAAGTATAAATATGTACTTATTTGTAATTTTTTTTTTTTTTTTTTTTTTTTTTTTATGTAATTAAATGACGTGACGAGCTAGTCGTTCACCTGATGTTAAGTGACACGGCCGCCCATAACAGTTGCAGTGTCACCCGGAACTTTAATTCATTAACGCGTGGTCCGATTTCATTCATTTTTTTGTTAGAAAGGGGGTTCTTTAAATATTGTCCCGTAAATATTTCAAGGTCGTCAGTTTTGTGGCTCAGAAATTACAGACATCCAACCTTCAGTATTAGGTCCAAAGCCGCTCTTATCCTGTACTAGACTATGGGAAAGAGAGAAGGGAGGGGATGATAGGGCTTTTACCTTCATCCATTCATCCTTTTCCCTCATCATTTTCTTTCTTCCTTCTCTCTTCCTTTAGACAGATAAGGCGTAAAACTAATTCACGCGTGTAAAGCCGCGGCAGGTCAGCTAGTACTGAATATAAATAGAAATCTGTAGATAACAAATCTTTAGAACGGTTAGGAATAATTTATATTTGTTTCGAATAGAGTCTTCGCTTGCGACGTTTTATATTTCCTTATTAAGAAACTAGTTTACCTAGATACAGTTTCCTTATCAGAATTGCCATTACAACACCTTCAAGCATGTAGGTTTTTACGCAGTAAAGAGCCTAAGAAGCAGTTGGCTGTCTTGATGGTAACTATATATGGAGTTTTGCTTGGACTACTGCTTGCACACTACTGCTTGGCGGAATAACTAGCAAAGCGGTGGTGACTAATCAAGACGAACTTTGCAGACAGGTACTGCCACCTAGTGAAACATGCACAGATGATAGATTGCTAATATGAGGATGGGCATATCGCTTGAAGCGATCTCTTCTAGACAACCTTGTGATGGACGACATTAAGAATTAATTTGGGACAATACGTATAAGTACGGATTGTACGGTGTACCTAGGTACTAAATAAATGATGATTATGGTTATAGCTAAACTTAGCAGTAATATTGCACTTTATAGAAATATGTATTGTAATTTAACAATAGAATTATAGTACCTATAAAAATGGCTATATAGAAACATACGTATTAAAACGCATATGTATATATATACAGTTCTCCTCAGAGACTCGGAACTTTATAATCTTTGCTCACAGAGCACTAAAAAATGACGTTTTGATGATGGAGCGCCGCGCCGCGCCGGCGCCGCCCTGTTGACATTAGTAGGCGCTTCCCACAAAACCTTTATTAAATTACTTACACAAACAATCGACTATCGCATTAGTATGCGCTATGCGCTTACAGATGGAACGAATTTCATACTTCATAACTTCATGTAGAATTTCGTCTCTATCTGGGGACGAAGTGTATCCTTTTTCATGCTCTGTCGTAAGTCGTAGTCCTAGACATAACTGGTAATCGACAAAGGTCGGACATGTTATTTTCCGCTTTAGTCGTACCTTGACTTGAACATTGTACCGAGTGCGAAGGTTGTCTTAGCTATACGACCATATTATATTTATCATAAATAACATCATCATCCTCTTTGCCTTTTCCCATTTGTTATTGGAATCGGCTCCCAATCTAACCTGTAGCGGCGAGCTACCAGAATTACACGAGAGACTGCCATCTGACCTCGCAACCCATAAGGGACCAGTAACAGGGATGGTTAGATCAGGCGTCAGATTCCATCAGGCGTCTGACCACCCGTAACGATTGCCATAGATGTTCTTATGACAACCGGGACCGACGGCTTAACGTGCTCTCCGAGGCACGGAGCGATGGCATCACAAACTGCACATAACTTACTAGATAAGTCATTGGTGCAGGGCCGAGGATCGAACCCGGCGCCGTAAGACTGCGAAGTGCACATGCTACCGCTCGGCCACCATCGCTCATTATCTTAAATAACATGTTATCATTTGTCATAACGGAAAATCTAGATTTATCCTGAGGCATGCTTAGATTCACATTACGCAAACGAAGAATAAAAGAAACAATTTAATAGTTAATTTCAATTTATAGGCGTTTGGTTCAGGTAAAGATATTATAGTTCTTAAAATTTCCCAATTTTTTTTTGTTCTTTTTTTCTTTTTTTTTGTTTGTTTATTTTTTGTTCCTTAATTTTTTTTGTTTATTTTTTTTATCTTTTTTTTTTAATATCCAGAGAATGTACAGTACCATTCTCCCCGGTAATCGGCTCCCCGCGGTTTTCACCAGATCGTCGGTCCACCTAGTGGTGGCCTACGCTTTGTCAACCGGTTCGTGGTCGCCACTCGGGAACCTTTCTTCCCCATCGGTTGTCAGTTCTACGAGTGATGTGTCTGCCCACTGCCTGAACAAATTGCTTATTTTAAGAGCTATTCTATGACTAGATATGCCACGCTAAGGAAATATCTCGAAGTTCACCGAATCGTATCGTTAGATGACATTAATAGCAAAGCAAATATTTGAATTGATGATTCAAAGTTTGCTAGCTGGCATGTTGTCGTGATCTTTTCCATTTAGTACAGTGACATTGCGCTGGGTTCTTCGAATTTTCTATGCAAAGTTTTATTATTGTGATAGATATTTAAATCTACCGAGGAGAATGTTGCTGCCCATTCCCTAAATATCTTTTTAGCCGCCTCTTACGGCACCCACGGGAAGAGATGGGGTGGTATTCTAACACCGGCCCCCGTATTATGTAAAAATTGCAACAGCAAAGCAACAGCAGTAGCAAAGCAACAGCAGTAGCAAAGCGACAGCAAACACTTAGCAATCGTTTGCAGTCGCCCGCCTGTTGCTCGCCTGTCGCTGAATGCACTTTGGCCTTTGATACTAGCGCCACTAGCAACAGAACAGCAATAGATGGAAACAAAATAATGTACTTTTTTGTTCATCGATTGTCCGACAGTCGGTGATCTAGCGCTCGATCGCTTTCTGCTCTGTCAAAGTGACGTTTGACAGCTTTGACAGCAATGATTGCGTTTACGCCTGTTGCAAACTTTACGTAATAAGCTAGCGGGATAACACGGCAACTTTATAGTACCTAATTTAGTTAAAATCATGTCGATGTCCTTTACGCATTTGAGTAAATTATTCATTTAGATGCGTCATAATAATAACTGTATACGATATGCAAATATGACCGTTATGTCTGCGGGCGTAGGATTCGATTAGTATATACTGTACGGTTAGCCGTAAGGCGTGGCCGTATGGTGCCTAGACTTGTTTATATCGAGAAATATTCAACTTACAATCATTATCATAGACTTAATATTGCAGGTTGATTACCAAAAACAAAGACTATAAAGCCCGTTGATAGCTCGTGAACATAATTTCTCGTACAAACACGACTCACCTGCGCGGGCGGGGGGCGAGGTAACAAAACGAGACAAAGCTATACGAAATTACAAAGAGCAGAGCAGGATGGAACAAAAGACATCAACGTGTTCCCGTGACTTATTAGAAATTGGTGGTTGAAATACACCACAAATTTTCGTATGAGCTGTATCATTGGTCAACTGGATTTATAGTCAATAGTTGTGAATAAAAAAAATTTCATTAATATTATCCAAGTATTTCTCAGTATCGATTGAAGTCGGCTTAACCTCTTTTAATATTCTAGTGTCCTGCTATTGTTTTTTTGCATACATTAATAATACTCCTCAAGAAATAAACAGTCGTGAAAACAAAAATGACATAACTCAAAAAATGACAAAGTTACAAGCATTTTAAAATACAGGAATAGAAAGAGACAGCTCAAACATGCAGTGACGTCACTCTTGATCCTTCATAGTACCGCATTACTAAGCTGTGGTAGCTATACATACAGTCTCTTTGGCATGTGACTTCACAACGTGCGTTTTCATAGTAACTGTGGGGCATTTCCAGTTTTGCGAGAAAGGGACAGGCGATGCCCCCTCCAGAAACTTTAAAAGCTTATTACTCCGTGATTTATTTACCGATTTTACTTATTTTTTCAATTGTTGCATTAATTTTTAACCTACTTTAAAAATAATATTTACTTGTTGATTTTTAGTAACAGGCAACTATATAGCCTATTAAAAGAATATTCTAATTTCCATTTCCTCTTGTCCCACAGAGCGCGACCTCTCAATCGAAGCACGCGGCGAGGTTCCTCCGGCTCGCGATGGCTTCCATCATGGACATCCTCAAGATCAAGCCGTTCGTGGAGGTCTCCGTCGGGCAGCTGCTCTGGGGGTATGAGGACCCTCTGCTGAAACTGGCTAAGGACGTCGTGCCGAAGGAGCAGAAACTGCCTTATGAAGAGTTTGGGCTATTCTATGGGGTATGTGTCTACAAACAAGTATCAATCATCATCAGCATGAAGACGTCCACAGCTGAACATAGGCCTCCCCCACAGAGCGTAACTTTGAGCGGCTGCTTCCCTCTTGTATCCACCGGCTCAACGTGGTTCGGTTCACCTAGTGGGATGTCTACGCTGCGTTTTCCGGTTCGTGGTCGTCATTCGAGAACCGCTCTTTCCCATTGGTTGTCAGTTCTGCAAGCGATGCGGCCTGCCCATTGCCATTTCAACTTGCAATTGTACTGAATATAAACTGAAATTAACAAAAGGCTTCATGTAATTATTTGCCTATTATCTATACATATATAATAAAACAGTAACAGGTTTAATTCTGTACCTACATTAAAAGAAGAAAGAAGATATATTGAAAATTTTTTTTGGAGGGCTTCCTATTATCGATGTTGAAGCCAAAACTATATTTTAATTCATTTTGTCTGTCTGTTTGTCTGTATCTTGGCTGAGCATCACGCCGAAACTACTGAATGGATTCAAATGAAACTTGGCATGTTTTGAGTTCATATTACGAGGTAGGCTATAGGATACTTTTAATTCCGAAATTCTGCACGGTTCCCGCGGGAGAGGGGGGTGAAAGTTAAAATATGTCATCATCATCATCATCATTAACAGCCTGAAGACGTCCACTGCTGAACATAGGCCTCCCCCAGAGCACGCCACCTTGAGCGGCTGCTCGCCTCCTGCATCCATCGGCTCCCCGCGGCTTTCACCAGGTCGTCGGTCCACCGAGTGGGGAGCCTACGCTGCGTCTTCCGGTTCGTGGTCGCCACTCGAGAACCTTTCTTCCCCATCGGTACGGTATCGGTCGGTCGGTCATACTTATGTACTTACACTAAAAACATTACCCTCCTTTTGGGCAGTCCAGTTAATATAAATACTGGAACCGGAATACATTGAAGATGTTTACAAAGTAACGGATTATTTTTTTAGAATCTTCATCTGACTATGTTTCTGGAAGTACAATAATATTTATTACTGAAACTCCTTTCAGAAAAACGGCACCTCCGCGGACCCGGTAACAATGTTCACCGGCGCGACTAGCATCACAAAGTACGGCATCATAGAACGATACAACTCGAAGGAGAGGCTGCAGCACTGGACCACGGACGAGTGCAACAGCATCGCTGGCTCCGACGGCTCCATCTTCCCTCCACACATCACCAGGAATGATACCCTCATGGTGTATGATAAGGACTTGTGCCGGCTACTGCCTCTCAAGTGAGTGTAATTTTGTATCAGATTACAACTGTTTTACTAGGTGGTAGGACTTTTCTGCAAAGTTCGTCTAGGTAGGTACCACCGCATTGCAAGTTATTCTGCCGCCAAGCAGTAGTGTGCAAGCGCTACTGTGTTCCGGTTTGAAGGGCATTGTATCTAGTGACATTATTGGGGAAATGAGACTTTATGATCTGATCACAGGATGACGTGCGCAGTACAGTTACACGCAAAACTATGCTAATTTAGAGTTCCGAGTGATACTGCAATCTGTTATGGGCGGCCGTGACGCTTAACATCAGGCGAACGACTTGCTCGTCACGTCATTCATTTACATAAAAAAGTTAAAGACCGAGTACCGAGAGATAGGCAACAGCGAATGTTTGGATAACTGGAGAACAATGGAAGCGTACTTGATACTGCGCTTACTCAGAACTGCGTGTTACATAGTGTTGTATTTATATTATTTTATTTTTTTTATCATTTATTTATTCCACATCTCTAGCAAACACAATAAACATAATATTAGGTAAATACTTAAACTTACTATGCCAAAAAAGGAACCATTTATTTTTAAAATAATTTTTATATTGTTAATTAACGACAAGATTAGTGGCGGCAATTCGACTAAATACCTGCAAAGCCAGTAAGTTAGTAATTAAAGAAAATCTATATTCAGAGTTCTTGACGTAATAAAAAAAAGAATAAATCATAAACTGGACTGCAAAAAAGACAATTTAAAAGCAATGCACTTAAAGACCGAGACAAGATTGAGAATAGAAAACTAAATAAAAATCACTCTTTACTTTAATCACTCTTCTAATATTATAAGTGTGAATGTGTGTGTGTGTGTTATGAAATAACATTTTATCTGACTATTGGACATGAAGTATTAGATGAACACTCAATATTAGAAATATCTTTCGGTGAGCTGCGAAAACCACTCCAAGTATGTAGCGTCAATGCTTCGTCGGTACCGCCGGTACCATCAGTTCCCTAAAATTCATGTGCAGACTTAAAAAGTTTACTACAGTGTGTAGGTATGTATGTGTGTTTGTTCACTGTTTCCGCCCTAACAGCTGAACGGATTTGAATGAAATTTCGAATGCAGATAGCTTATACGCTGTATTAACACAAAGGATACTGTTTATCCGCGAATGATACTGCGGGGCGCGCTAAACTATAAACAAATTAAACTCTACTTTGGTTTATTAGACTAATAGGTATTAGGAGCTGAATACCCGCATGTACATGTTTTCGGTGACATAGCTCCGTGCCTCGGAGAGCACGTTAAGCCGTCGGTCCCGGTTGTCATAAGAACATCTATGGCAATCGTTACGGGTAGTCAGATGCCTGATAGAATCTGACGCCTGATCTAACCATCCCTGTTACTGGTCCCTTATGGGTTGCGAGGTCAGATGGCAGTCGCTCGTGTAATTCTGTTAGCTCGCCGCTACAGGTTAGATTGGGAGCCGACCACAATAACAAATGGGAAAAGGCAAAGAGAAAAAAAGTTGCAATTTGCATCATAATGCGATCAATCGAATCGTAAATTAGACATTTACGTCTTTAGGCCCCCTAAACGTTCAATTTTACTGATCAATAAAATTGACGAGACCACTTCCGTCAATGTTTTCTCCATACTGTATACCGAAAAATATTGATCAAACCTAACCCTACACGATCAATAAAATTGATCAATCACAAAGACTGATCAATAAAATTGAACGTGTATACGCCTTAGGCCCGATTTCACCAAACTAGAATAAATTTTATTCCAGGTATAACATTCCGAGAACAACCGAGTTACACGAATATAGCCCTTATATCACCAATTTTGTGAAGGAATAAGACTTATTCCTTGGATACAATCAAAATGGCGTCTTTTTTGTGTAATTTCATTTGTCAATTAGCTGTATCCAGTAAACGTTGGTGAAATCGGGCCTTAGTCTTTGCATTTGCACATTTTGCATATAATTTTTCATTCAAGTAAAGCTCGATTCCAAAGCTCAAATTTATTATACTTTAATAATAAAAAAGCCGTATACCTTCGAAATATTTTTTTTCTGAATTATTTATTCGGACGGAAACTAAAAGCTTACCCTAAAATAAAATCATCTCCGCTAAACAATTTTCACAGTTTGTTCACTCGAAACAATACGATACGACACGGTGTAACATCCATCCTTCCTAACAATGAGTACTAGGCTTCGAGGACTTGGCTGACGTCTTACGCAACAACATTACACCATTCTACGTGGGAACAGATATATGGCTGTTGATAACTGTAGGTATACGTCTTTATATTCACTAGCTTGGGTTTTAATAATTAATACATTGATATTAGTGATTTTAGGCGTGTAATTCCAGGGCACTCTTTCAGTAGACGTAGCTTTTACATAGGGTTCACTCTTCCAGTGGACGTAGCCTTCTCGATCCTCGCCCCCCGGCAACGGCACAAGCCGACACTCGCACCTCGGCTGCCCTAGCACGGACGGTAGACAAAATGGTTTTACTCCACTTGACAAATAAGCAAGTATGAAGGAAGTGACATAAAACGGGGAAAGACACGGGACTCGCACCCCAGCTGCCCTAGCACGGACGGTAAACAAAATTGTCTTTCCCCTGTTTTACTCCACTTGACAAGTAAGCAAGTATGAAGGAAGTGACATAAAACGGGGAAAGACAGTTTTCTCCACCAGCCGTACTAGGCCGGCAGGGGTGCCCTTGAGCTAGTTGTCTCCTACTTTTGACAGTTGGGCGCCTTAAGCGCCTGCCCTCCCGCCCGGTGACGCTGTAAAGGCTTTAGAAACCAACAGCATTAGCCCGTTCAGAAAAAAAGGAATTCCCACCTTTATTTATATAGCGACTCTGCTAGCGTCATCTTTATAGTGTAAAAAACTGCGTACCAAACGGTGCGGTGGTAATACCTAGGTACCTACACCTATGTCTAACAACCGTGGGTGCAGACTGTCTCAACTGGCCATTGTTCGCGTTTGTTGTCATAACATTAACATTCACTTTTGTTCAGTACTGCAGTTCGTAATATGTAAGGGATATTGAGCCAGTAACAGTATTCAATAATACAAAATGATTCAGAATTATCTAAAAGAGCGATGTTGGCCGATTGGCAGCATGTGCGCTTCGCAATCTTACGGCACCGGGTTCGATCCTCGGCCCTGCACCAATGACTTATCTAGTAAGTTATGTGCAGTTTGCGATGCCATTGCTCCATGCCTCGGAGAGCACGTTAAGCCGTCGGTCCCGGTTGTCATAAGAACATCTATGGCAATCGTTACGGGTACTTAGAAGCCTGATAGAATCTGACACCTGGTCTAACCATCCCTGTTACTGGTCCCTTATGGGTTGCGAGGTCAGATGGCAGTCGCTCGTGTAATTCTGGTAGCTCGCCGCTACAGTGATTGGGAGCCGACCACAATAACAAATGGGAAAAGGCAAAGAGGATGATGATGATTCAGAAATATCTAGTTAGTTAGGTAGATACTTCTACATCATTTAACATTTTGTATTTATGGGGGAACGTTACACGAGCGCGGGAAATTCAAATTTTCTTGCGTTCTTTTGCCAATAATAGCTTTATTACTCCACTTGTCATCTTGCCATTTGTCGCTAAACCAATGATAAGTAGGTGATACTTTTAATTGTAATTTATTGATACATTATATTTATTTGCGCAAAATTAGTTTTAATGTAATCACGTTGAGTAATTAAGCTATTATTGGCAAAAGAACGCAAGAAAATTTGAATTTCCCGCGCTAGCGTAACGTTCCACCTTAAGATGAACTCCCGCGAAGTCACACCTGATCCAACGGGGAATGTCCAAAGTTTCTCAACCTCCGTTTTTATTTTAGTTTATAAAGAGCTCTGCACTGATTGACGCTGGGAAAAAACAATTTTTTTTTCCGTTAGATTCACTGTAATTATTTTATGGTTACATTTATCATCATCATCATCATCAGTCCGAAATACGTCCACGGCTGAACATAGGCCTCCCCCATAAAACGCCACTTGCGACGCTTATCATAGGGAGGATTTGTCATAATCACCACGCTAGGCAGGCGGCTTGGTGATCGCAGAAGGTTCTAATGTACCTAGGAGAATGCTGCCCATTCGCTACTCTCACGGCACGCACTGGACACTCTTACGAAATAGCTCCATTATTTATTATTAATAATAAATGTCTCTCTCTAATTTCCAGGTACCTGAGAGACGTGGAGTCGGCAGGAGTGGAAGGATTCCGGTTCACTCCCCCCGAGGATGTGTTCGCTGACAACGAGTACAACAAGTGCTTCTGCCCAGCCGGCCCGCCTTGTGCCCCCAACGGACTTTTTAATGTGTCTCTCTGTCAATATGGTATGTTGAGGTTCATTGTCTCTTTGTGTGGCTCACTGCTTAGGCTCATTGTCTCTCTGTGTGGCTCCCTTTAGAATAAATAAAAAAAAAACAATGTAAACAAATAAAACAGAGCGTACTACTACAGTTATAAAAGTTAATTATAATTTAATTATAGGGCAATAAGGGGAAATTTAGCTTGAGATCGTTGTCTATCTGTGTGGCTCACTGTAGCTTAGGCTTATTGTCTCTCTGTGTAGCTCATTGTAGTTTAGGCTCATCGTCTCTCTGTAGCTTAGGCTTATTGTCTCTCTGTGTAACTCACTGTACCTTAGACTCATTGCAGCATAGTGCCGACTTACAGTCACTGTCACTATGAAATATAGTGACGGTGGCAGTACTAATACTAAGCGGCGTTGAATCGCGTTAAGATATAACATTTTATCGCGATCCAATGCCATTTAGTATAGTACAGCTGGCTTGCGTTCCCCCAACGGACTCTTTAACGTGCCTTTTTGGCAATAGGGTAGGTAGAGGCTCATTGTCTCTCTGTATGGCTCACGGTTGCTTACACTCATTGTCTTCCGTTCTGGCTCACTGTAGCTTAGGCTCATTGTCTCTCTCGTCTATCTAGAATAGAATATCTGTGTTTCTCACTGTAGCTTAGGCTCTCACATCCACACAAAGTTACACTCTCATAATATCACACTATCGCACTAGTGCAAAGTCTCACACATACATTTATTCAAACATTTTCTTCAACGTTTCAGATTCGCCAATCATGCTATCGTTCCCGCATTTCTACTTAGCTGACCCCAGCCTCAGAGAAGCAGTGGAAGGCATCAGTCCACCCGTCGCAGAGGATCACAGGCTTTTCATCGATGTTCAACCCGTAAGTTAAACTTCTGTTTTACATAGTTTTTTAACCATCATCATCATCAACAGCCTGGAGACGGCCACTGTTGAGTTTTACATAGCTTTTTAACCATTATCATCATCATCATCAACAGCCTGGAGACGCCTACTGCTGACAATAGGCCTCCCCCAGAGAGCACTACTTGGAGCGGCTGCTCGGCTCCTGCATCCATCGGCTCCCCGCGGCATTCACGCGGATGTGTCTGCCCACTGCCTGAACAAATTGCTTATTCTAAGAGCTATTCTATGACTAGATATGCCACGCTAAGGAAATATCTCGAAGTTTACCGAATCGTATCGTTAGATGACATTAATAGCAAAGCAAATATTTGAATTCATGATTCAAAGTTTGCTATATCAGTCACTAGTTATTCTGCCGCCAAGCAGTAGTGTGCAAGCACTACTGTGTTCCGGCTTAAAGCGCATTGTATCCAGTGAAATTACTGGACAAATAAGACTATGAACTGATCTCACAGTCATCATCACATCAGGCGAACGACTACCTCGTCACGCCATTCAATTACATTTTTTTTTAATTAACCCTTAAAATACCCCTTAACCTTGAAACACTATTTAGCCCCAAAACACATTATTTAGCCCTAAAACACATTATTTAGCCCTAAAACATATTATTTAGCCCTAAAACACATTATTTAGCTCTAAAACACATTATTTTTCCCTAACCTTACCTTAAATATGTTTCCAGGAGATGGGCACAGCGATGCGAGCCCGAGCGCGCATACAGATCAACTTGGCAGTATCGCAAGTCATAGATATCAAGCAAGTCGCCAACTTCCCGGATATCGTGTTTCCCATACTGTGGTTTGAAGAGGTAAGAAATCTATCTATCTCTAGGGGGTATCTTTTTGTTATTAATACAGTTACTTTACTCGCTAATTAGCAAATGGGTCCGAGATGGATATTTTTTCTTATAAATATATAATGAAATTATTTTTAGGATAGTATAGAAAAAAACGTACCTTATGTACAGTATGTGTGTGTGTGTGTGTGTGTGTGGGTGTGTGTGTGTGGGTGTGTGTGTGTGTGTGTGTGTGTGTGTGTGTGTGTGTGTGTGTGTGTGTGTGTGTGTGTGTGTGTGTTACCGTAGGTTAGGTAAAGGTTACCTATCAAGTATATTTTTGTCGACCAACTTAAATTGAGTCGTAGTTGTAATTTGATTTGTTCTAATTATTTAGTGTAGGTACTATTTAAGATGTATGAATTATAAATGATTTTGGAAATGCATAAATCTTAATATAGATTAATAATGTAATATAATAAGTAAATTGATGAAATCCAATAAGTTAACTACTAAAAATAGGTTAACATCTGATTTCTCATACGCTTGTTAAACTCCTGTCAACTTAAAAATACTGTACGCTCATTGGTTGAAGACAGCCGATAATCAACAGGCAACCAATGAGCTTTCAGTATTTTTAAGTTGACATGAGTTTAACTTTAACAAACGTACGAGAAATCGGGGGTTAGTTTACTGTCCTAACAAAATGGATGTTTGTCTGAAACAAATACATTATCTGAATTGAACATTTCAAATAGATTTATATAATATACCACAGAGGCTGTTTATACAATCTGAGTTTGAATTGGTATATTATCCCGAAAGGGGGTAAATGTACTCCCCAAGGTAGACAATGTTTCTTCTACGACTTTTCTAAATTAATAGTTTTTCATTGAAGAAATGCCATGTAAAGTTAACGTTCGAAGATAGCCCTAGCGCAGCGGGGTGGTTGAACTTCGTCCTTGACCGAATGCACTTAAATGAGTTTGACGACCTGTGTTGAGAAATGAATTTATAGTATCTTGTTAACTCTCGTAGCGATCGCGCATGCAATTTTGTGAGTGGATTTATTTTTTAGTATGGAGGTTTGGAAACACGCATTTTCAAGTAAGGCTCTCATAACTTGTGGGCTATCATGGTCCCAGTCCCCCCCCCCCCCCCCTATCGGGATAACATACCAATTCAAACTCATCTTGTATAAACAGCAGAGGCACTTATCCCGGTTCGATGCCCGCGACAGGACAAGTATTTGTGCACAGAAAAAAAAGCGCCATTATTCGGGTGTTGTGGGAGCGTGGCCCTCGTAGTTCCTGGGTCCCTAGCACAGATAACCCCCAATAGATACCGCATTACGGGATGCGCTATTATTGGCTGTTTCGAGCGACGCCCTAATAATGAACTCGCCGTAGGGTTGGGTATGTCGACCAACAAAATAAAATTTGTCGATACTTTTGATACTTACTATGCCGAAAAATAAATACGTAAAACATGTATATTTAAATGTTTTGTAGTGCGGCCTTAGTTTTTAATATTAAAATTTGTATCGATTATTTGTAGAAATTAAATATAATGTCATTCATTTGTTGCCCTTTTCAATCAATGTAGGTTCATGTTATAGGTAGTAGGTGGATTTAATGAAATAAACCATTTGATTGTATTTCAGTAAATTTACATAACACAGGAGAAAAGGGGCGAGTAATATAAGTTCAAAATACAAAGTTGCGATTATACACTAGTAATACCAACGCTTGATCGAACGTCATTTAGTATTCCGTATAAAACAAATAATACTTATTGGACTGAAATACCACAGGTCGTTGTGTTAATTTTGCATTGTGTTACCATTTTTGGCATTTTTTTCTTTTAGTAACGGCATCATTATAGACTTTGTCAAGTGCCAACACTGCTCTTTTTGGCGTAATGTATTTCGGAGCCAGTCGGCCATTATGTTTGAAGTGAGATGAAAAACAAGTGGTGATTTTGGTGTGTCCATCTCATTTTACCTGTTTGGGGTCAATTTTCTTCACAGTTAGTACATTTTCAATCAAATTTTACTTATACATTTGTGGGTTATAGTAAAATACAAAGGATTTATACGAAAACCTGTTAAAAATCGTAACAGAATAAGAAATATTTAGCTATAATGGTCACGTGTCGACGGTAACTTTCGATTGTGTTATCTGATTGTATTACCGTGTGTTACTAAAGATGGTACATGTGTTGGTCGTGACCGTCCACTTATACAAAATGACAGTATTACTCGCTTCGCTCGTCGCCGCATTCGGGAAAAAAAATCACTTGACAGTTATCTGTGACACTGAGATCTGTCAAAATTACAACTATCTCAGCCCGAAACTGTAGTACCATAGGCGATAAAACGGAAAACAGCCATTTCGATAACAGTATGTACGACGGCCATATTCAAAAATTACAGATGTCAAAATTTGACCGAATTATGTTGATCAGCATCCTTTAGGACCCCCAGATATCGATTTATATCCCGATCGGAGCATCTTTACTTTCGGGCGCGGACCATTAGACCGCCATTTTGAAAAACATTATTTTTCACTGTGTGCCCCTCTCAAAGCTGTACATTATTAGAACAAACCCTCCATACAAAAGCCTCATAGTTTCGGCGGTAATTGCGAATTAAAAATCCTTAAAAAGTGAAATTGTATTTTCGCATTTTTCCAAAATCCGCCATTTTTTTCAATCAAAAAATTTTTTAAACATTCCTACCAAACGTACCGTGGGATTTTCAGATATCGATTTTCATCCAGATCGGATAACTTTTACTATGAGTCGGTACGTCTACACCCGCTATCTTGAAAAAAAACAATTTCGCTGATATTGCATTTTGACCCTTATAACATCTATACTCGATCCACAGGAACAAATTTTTTAAAGCGCTCGCAACGGAGGCGCAAAAAAGTAAAGTTGATATTTTTATAAAAGTACCTTTGTATGGCAGCCCCATTGAAAGTTGACACATGTCAAATTTTGACATGTGTCAAGTGGTTTTTTTTTCCGAATTTCCGAATTGAATATTGATCAGCATCCTTGGGGACCCCCAGATATCGATTTTCATCCGGATCGGTGAAACGTTTTTTCCGCCAAGACCGAAATTTCCGCCATTTTTAAAAAAAAATTTTTTGCCAGTCTTCCTCTTTGGCTTCCAAACAATATTAGTTCGAGCTCTTTATACTAAAGTATCATAGTTTCGCCGTCATTTACGGTTAAAATTTGTATGGCAGATTTTTTTTCGCCATTTTGATTTTTTTTTATCTCTCTAAAATCGTCCCGTGGTTTGCTATGACATCCCTTAAAACGCACATGACCTATCTCATATGGTTTGGCCAGGCCGTTGATTGCCCGAGTGACCGAAGGTCGGAAGACCAGGTCGCGAATTTTTTTGGGGGTTATCTGTGGTCCCTAGATACAGGGAATCCTAGTTAGGGTCCAGGATATGTGTATGTGATCGTTGGGCGTTATATATATATTGATGATATATGGTAGGGTATAGACGAGCTGCCGGAGCAAGTGTCGTCCCTCCTGCGGCTCGCCACCCGCGTCCCGCCGGTCGCGCGCGCCGCGCTCGCCTGGGGGCTCTCCGCGCTCGGGGCTCTCCTCATACTGCTCGCTGTTACATGTCTCATCAGGTCAGTACTGTACTCCTCGCGTTAGTAGTGTACTCGCCACACGCCGCGCTCGCCTGGGGGCTCTCCGCGCTCGGGGCTCTCCTCATACTGCTCGCTGTTACATGTCTCATCAGGTCAGTACTGTACTCCTCGCGTTAGTAGTGTACTCGCCACACGCCGCGCTCGCCTGGGGGCTCTCCGCGCTCGGGGCTCTCCTCATACTGCTCGCTGTTACATGTCTCATCAGGTCAGTACTGTACTCCTCGCGTTAGTAGTGTACTCGCCACACGCCGCGCTCGCCTGGGGGCTCTCCGCGCTCGGGGCTCTCCTCATACTGCTCGCTGTTACATGTCTCATCAGGTCAGTACTGTACTCCTCGCGTTAGTAGTGTACTCGCCACACGCCGCGCTCGCCTGGGGGCTCTCCGCGCTCGGGGCTCTCCTCATACTGCTCGCTGTTACATGTCTCATCAGGTCAGTACTGTACTCCTCGCGTTAGTAGTGTACTCGCCACACGCCGCGCTCGCCTGGGGGCTCTCCGCGCTCGGGGCTCTCCTCATACTGCTCGCTGTTACATGTCTCATCAGGTCAGTACTGTACTCCTCGCGTTAGTAGTGTACTCGCCACACGCCGCGCTCGCCTGGGGGCTCTCCGCGCTCGGGGCTCTCCTCATACTGCTCGCTGTTACATGTCTCATCAGGTCAGTACTGTACTCCTCGCGTTAGTAGTGTACTCGCCACACGCCGCGCTCGCCTGGGGGCTCTCCGCGCTCGGGGCTCTCCTCATACTGCTCGCTGTTACATGTCTCATCAGGTCAGTACTGTACTCCTCGCGTTAGTAGTGTACTCGCCACACGCCGCGCTCGCCTGGGGGCTCTCCGCGCTCGGGGCTCTCCTCATACTGCTCGCTGTTACATGTCTCATCAGGTCAGTACTGTACTCCTCGCGTTAGTAGTGTACTCGCCACACGCCGCGCTCGCCTGGGGGCTCTCCGCGCTCGGGGCTCTCCTCATACTGCTCGCTGTTACATGTCTCATCAGGTCAGTACTGTACTCCTCGCGTTAGTAGTGTACTCGCCACACGCCGCGCTCGCCTGGGGGCTCTCCGCGCTCGGGGCTCTCCTCATACTGCTCGCTGTTACATGTCTCATCAGGTCAGTACTGTACTCCTCGCGTTAGTAGTGTACTCGCCACACGCCGCGCTCGCCTGGGGGCTCTCCGCGCTCGGGGCTCTCCTCATACTGCTCGCTGTTACATGTCTCATCAGGTCAGTACTGTACTCCTCGCGTTAGTAGTGTACTCGCCACACGCCGCGCTCGCCTGGGGGCTCTCCGCGCTCGGGGCTCTCCTCATACTGCTCGCTGTTACATGTCTCATCAGGTCAGTACTGTACTCCTCGCGTTAGTAGTGTACTCGCCACACGCCGCGCTCGCCTGGGGGCTCTCCGCGCTCGGGGCTCTCCTCATACTGCTCGCTGTTACATGTCTCATCAGGTCAGTACTGTACTCCTCGCGTTAGTAGTGTACTCGCCACACGCCGCGCTCGCCTGGGGGCTCTCCGCGCTCGGGGCTCTCCTCATACTGCTCGCTGTTACATGTCTCATCAGGTCAGTACTGTACTCCTCGCGTTAGTAGTGTACTCGCCACACGCCGCGCTCACCTGGGGGCTCTCCGCGCTCGGGGCTCTCCTCATACTGCTCGCTGTTACATGTCTCATCAGGTCAGTACTGTACTCCTCGCGTTAGTAGTGTACTCGCCACACGCCGCGCTCGCCTGGGGGCTCTCCGCGCTCGGGGCTCTCCTCATACTGCTCGCTGTTACATGTCTCATCAGGTCAGTACTGTACTCCTCGCGTTAGTAGTGTACTCGCCACACGCCGCGCTCGCTTGGGGGCTCTCCGCGCTCGGGGCTCTCCTCATACTGCTCGCTGTTACATGTCTCATCAGGTCAGTACTGTACTCCTCGCGTTAGTAGTGTACTCGCCAGGTTAGTAGCGTTCTCATATTGCATGGTGAATAGCATCTCTCAACGCACAAATAACAAACACTCATAAAGACTAGTAGCGTAGGTATAATACAGTTGCTACAACTCTAGGCTCACAGCTTAAGGAAGAGTTCTTGCGGTACTGAAATGTTCCTGAGCGTCATTTCATCCTTCTTTTAGAATATGTATATGTCCATCTGTTCGAGACATTCGAACACCTTCAGGTAAACGCTGACATAGCGTTGACCTAAATATTACACGCGGCGCCTGCGGCGTCCGCGGCCAGCGACAGTGCTCGATTAGCAGCGACCGAGGGCATTCATATTAGCAGCATCATTATCATTTTAGCATTTTACTATTAGTCTAATTAGCCATAGCGAACAATAATAAATAAGTGTATCTCAGTGCAAAGAACTCTTTAAATTTACTGCAACCTCGCCACGCACCCTACATATTTTTTTGGACCTATGGATACAGTCCATAGGTCGCTGGTTCATATCCGGCTCGAAGGACCAGCTGGAGAGATCAGTGCGAACTTAAGATCTGTCAAACTTTAGTGCAGACGGGCATTAGATTGGTAGATTAGTGATTGCATTATTCTGTGACAACGAAAACGTAAATGGCACAACTCAACTAGGTTGTTACCGCAACACGAAAATATTTCATGCAATTTAATCTTGTTTTTTTTACAGATCGTCCCACCGTCAAAGCACGCTAAGGCTGGAAGGTCACGTGGTTGCGAAACCGCCACCACCAAAAACGCCTAGCAAGGAAAACGGTTACGAACAACACATATAGCGGCGGCGTTGCTGATGACGCGCGATTTTACGCGGGAATTCTCGTTACTTTTTTTGTTTCTTTTTTTTTGGTTACGTCGCGCGGTTTTTATTTATCCAGTTTTTTGTATTGTGTATATTTAGGTTTTCTGGCACCCAGCAGCGCCAGGGCTATCATCGAACGTAAACTAAACGTGGCATTTCTTCAATGAAAAACTATTAATTTAGAAAAATCGTAGAAGAAACATTGTCTACCTTGGGGAGTACATTTACCCCCTTTCGGGATAATATACAAACAATTCAAACTCAGATATTATACCTACGTAATGATATTACGATAATTAGTAATTTTAGTTCTGATTACGGATATTAAAATAATATAATTAATCATTTACATTTATAGTGATAAAAAGTTTTTTAATTTTAAATTTGGATTTTTCTGAAACCGTTTTAATGTTAATTGAAAATAGAATCAATCATTTTAGATACACGGTCTTATTCATAGATAATAAACATGTCTTTGAAACGTTCATAACTTAAATGTATTTTGTTCCGTTTTCGCACGTGACAGCTACGTAAGTGCGACTGACAAAAACCATTTTAGTTATTACAGATACAATATAACTAAAGTCACTACAAAATAAGAGGCCCGTTTTGACAGCTCACTTTTTAGAACATTAAAAGTAAAAATACAAAACGATTACAGGCTCGTATGATTCGGAATCGATTTATCGTGGTAAATGAATTTTTAGGCTACCAATTTTTTTGCTTAGCCTCCCTAATAATGGCATAATGAAAACTGTCAAAACGGGCCTATTATTTTGTAGTGACTAAATACTTAAACATCAACGCTCTATAAACTGCAGGTTTATAAAATAATCTGTCAACTTCTCGTTGATGGGAACTGTCACGTGGGGGAGCGAGAAATAAAATATGATACCTACTGGTGTCAAAAGAACTATTTTATATACCTTTTCAAAAAGCGAAAGTTTCGCTATTTTACATTATATATTTGTAAAGAAAGGGTAATTTTTAAAATAATTAAAACAATTTTTTGAATATAATTTCATATCAAATTGTCGCTACGCGTACTATTTAAAATAAATTGTTCGTAGGTAAGTTTGATTATGTAATTAAACCTATTTTTGATATTTAGAGATGAATTTTATAGATTTTTTAATAATGTTTATATAATCAAAGATGTATGTCGTGTAGAAAATCTTTTTCCTAAAAAAAGAATTAAAATTATTTTAGCAAATTGTATTTTTATAATCAATGTATTTGTAGATCTTCCTTAACTATTGTGATAAACACATTCCATATTTTAAGATATATTTCTGAACAAAAGAGAAACGAAAAAGGTTTTAACACCTAAAAATTCACGAATTTATAAAATTTTAATATTTTTGTATTGTTAATTAATTCCGCATTGAAATTTTATATTGACATATCGCATGACTTTTTGTAAATATTTTTAAATGGGCTTGGGGTTGCCATTAAATAAATTGGTGGGAAGGTGTTAACTCGAACTATTTCTACTTATAGTTGCTAGTCTAATCTTATGGGTCCGTCCTAGAGTTATAATACTGAGTGTTGCCATGATATTGATTGAAATCACGCGTTAATTTAACTTCAAAACTTTTTTTTTATCTGTGTCACCCTGATTAGTAAAAATTTTGAATATGGTAATTTTGGTAGTTTTTAAAACGAACAATTTGAAATACCGTGCAATGTTTATTTATAATTTATTAACACGTGATTACAATAAATATTACTATGCGCCATTTTCTTTGTATAAAATGTAATACTTTTTTACAATTCTTCCAATATCACATTATTATTATTATTATTATCATAAAAGACTTCACCGAGTGCTCAAGAAGTGTGCTGAAATTATTATTAGTGTAATGGCAAAGTTTTGGATGTTAAAATCAAATTTCGTCTACATACCTAATTAAAAAACATGAAGTTTTATATCAACGATTATTATAATGCAATAAACCACGATGTGAACTCGATGTCGCAGATTTTCAGTTCCCGACAAATTAATTACATATTTCAAATGTTTTTAGCATTGTTTAATACTAAGGGGTTGCTTATAAAACACTGCTTAAATTGACTAAAAAGCGTTTATAAGTTGTAATTTCCTGAAAATGTCATACTAAGATTACCGAAAAAGAACATGAATGTATTTTCATGTAGGTTTAGTTTAATACGAACATTAAAATCTACTGAAAATGTGATATTTAGTTTCACACTTGTGTCAATAATAGTACTACCACAGATAATATAATACTATACTAGTAGTACTACTTAGGTACTAACTAAATTATGATAAAGATACAAAATGTCTTCCTATTTACATATTTTTAATTAAATAAACTGCGGTTGTAAATGGTTAATAGTTATTATTCAATTTACTAAATGGTGCTGCCATTCACAAAAGTAATTATGATTTTTTTATACGGTAATAAAATATGATAGTTACTCATTTATTGGCTCGAAGTCATTTGTTTACTCACTCATAAAGTCATTTCTTCACTCACTCTTAGAGTCATTTATTCAAGAAAGGCAGGGGCTTTTCTGAATAAATATTTTGTGTATTCAAAGTGTATAAAAGTGCTTGACCAATTTGTATAAAACGAATTATTTTGTTTGACAGCCTAATATCGGGCATAGATTGTCAGATTTATGAAGTCTGTAATTTTACTGTGACTTGGGATGAGGTGGAAATCTCATTTACTGGATTTGCTCAGTTTACCACAGTGCGTTAGAAAAAGACGAAATATCTATTATACCTGATACGGCCCTAGAATTACTTTGGACCCGAAAAAAACACTTTTTGTGATTTTGCGTGGTTAATGTTGTAGCTTACGGCCTTTAATACCTGCTAATTACCTAGTTAAAATGCATTTGAAACCTTGCTTTTCTAAAAATAGATATTCACGTGCGAAAACGGAACAAAATAATATATATTTTAGTTACCTTCTATTTAACGAAGAAGGTTTCAAAGACATTTCAACTTTATGCGGTTGGTCTTTTTCATCGTAGTGTGGTACGTAATTATTATTTAGTTTGTAAATTAGACATCACTTTAGTTAAAATCGTACTTAAATTGTCGTAGTTTTGTAAATAAAATAAAGGTGTAAGTTTTATTCTTTTGTTTTATTTTTACCTGTGTGTTCCGAGAGAGTTCCTGTGTCTCGCTATACAAGGTGAGTTTGAATTGGTATGTTATATTGTTATCCGGAAAGGGGGGGGGGGGGGGGGGGGGGGGGGGAACTGGTACCATGATCATGGCCGTAGGCAGGGGGGTTTTGGGGGTTTAAGAAATTATAGCAAGCGCGTTTGTACTGACTGACATGTTTGAATTGCCATACGTGTTTTCCAACATTTTGTTTAATCATCAATGACAGATTCTTACTGTCAAAATTACTAATCGATTTTTGACACCGTTTAAAAAACATATTTATGAGTTTGATTCTTATACACATAGGTAGGTACTTAGATGTATAGAGAGCTGATAAAATTATTATAAAATCTATTTTACCACTCGCGAAAGATTTCATACTAACTTTATCAGCTCTCCATTACGAGTAGGTATAAGAAGCAACCAGCCCACTAGGTGGATCGACGACCTAGTCAGAACCGCGGGGAGCTGAATGCCGATGGGTGCAGGAGGCGAGCAGCCGCTCAAAGTGGCGCTCTTTGGGGGAGGCTTATGTTGAGCAGTGGACGTCTTCAGTTTGATGATGATGATGATTACAAGCAAATTTTGTTTTGACTATGCGTGTAGGTATATTGGTAATTATGGTAATCAAGCTGAACCCCCCCCGAAGTGAATTCCTGGCTACGGCCCTGACCATGATAGCCCACAATTTGTGAGAGCCTTACTTGAAACTGCGTGTTTCCAAACCTCCATACTAAAAAATAAATCCACTCACAAAATTGCACGCGGGAAGCTACGAGTATTTCTAAACACAGGTCGTCGAACTCATTTAAATTCATTCGGTCAAGGACGAAGTTCACCAAAAAGTCAGCCTTTGGGCGGCCTAAAAATTCACCAAGAGACAATACCGAGTCGAAAAAAATGAAACTGTGCTTATCGCAACCGTAGCTAATTACTATGTTTGTTTCTTTCCTTCGCCACTGGCGTAGCGATACGTGTGAGCAGAACAAATATAATACCGTTTTGATGATCTCTCTATGCTTTAGTCTATTCTCTAAGGTCACGCGTAGCGCGTCAGAAGAGCAACGATATAGCGATAGAACGAGAGGCAATTATTTAAGGGAGGCTTGTAGCGCTGTGCGAGCTGAACTACACTCTATAGCGTTGCATCAAGAGTCGCTGTTTGTTTAAGTGACTTCGCGGAGTGAGCCTTCTGTACATAGTACTATTATCTATTCTGTGCCTACATCTAAGTATGTTAATTAATAAAAAACGAGTTACATTTTGACCATTTATTCATTGTTTACCATTTATTTATAATGATTATAGAAATATAAACGTAAAATTATAAAATTAGTATTGTAACATAACGCAGACATTTCAATTTGACAACGAAACTGTATTTAGAACTCAAAATTATTGAATCTCTCGACAATAACTATAACTACATCTGTGGCGTAATAGATACGGTATCAGCAAATTTTCTGTTTACATCGATCTTTCGCTCTCTTTCTAACAGTGCAGGCAGTAGTCTCACTAGAAAGAGACGACGGAGTATTCAAACCCTTATGAGTATAGCAAAACATTTGTATGAAACGGTAACTGTACTATACGTACCTATAAGTTATAACTAAGGATTCCATACAAATATTTTCCGATACGGAATATGGCTGTGTACAGTACATAAAATTATTACAATGACGGTAAGAAGTACCCGTAAGTACATAGCATAATAAAGATAACTTCAAAATGTTTTTGAAACCTTACAAATGTAAAACACTGTTTTAAATCCCTTACAAATGTGTTTTATTACGTTTTCGCACGTAGAAGTTTACGTCAGTGCGACCCACAGTCAATTGTTATTTTCTCTAATCTGTGGTGCAACCTATGCGACTCCTGACATTTTACTGAGAGTATTTTCTTATAGACTAAAAGCATAGAGAGAACGTCATTATCTGTCAAGCGTACCACTTTTTATATGAAGTGGACACTTTCATGTGAATGAGTCTGACAGAATTGTATAGAAAAAACAGTTGACTCGAGTCGAAAAGTGGTACGGTGGCATTTCGCAAGCGTAGCTAATTACTATATGTTTGTTTCTTTCCTTCGCCACTGACGTAGCGATACGTGTGAGCAGTACAAATATAATATCTGATCCCTCTTTGCTTTTAGTCTATTCTCTAAGGTATAGCACGTATAGACTACTGACATTTTACTGATGGCATTTTGCTGAATTTTGACCAAATTTTGACTGAGAAAATAGGGCTTTGACATGATATAACCTACAGATTAGAGCAATTGGCTATTAACCGCACAAATTTTTCCTCACTTGACATTGGCAGAATTATCGCTAAAAAACGGTGGTGGAACGTTACACTAGCGCGGCAAATTCAAATTTTCTTGCGTTCTTTTGCCAATGTGGGGGCGCGCGTCGCAGGCAAGTGCAAGGCATGCAGTTTTAGCATAGACACCCCGCTCGCGACGTGCGCGCCTCAGTCACCTCGCCTCCACGTACGGAGTCATACTTATGTAAAGAGTTTTCCCGCGCAAATAAATTCGGTTCACGTATCCCGGATTTCATTCCAAAATTCCGAGTTGACCTACTAGGAAGTAGATTCATCAGTCTTAACCAACAGTGGTGACCCCGACGTGTTCGTGATTATTGGTTTAGCGAAAAATGGCAATAGACTGAAAAACTAAAGACGAAATTTGTTTATTGCCATTTGTCGCTAAACCAATGATATGTAGGAGAAACTTTTAACCGTAAATTGTTGATACATTCTATTTATTTACGTTAAATTAGTTTTAATGTAATCACGTTTAGTAATGAAGCTATTATTTGCAAAAGAACGCAAGAATTTTTTTTTGGCGCGCTAATGAAACGTTCCATCTTAACATGTCTTTTTAATTTTAATAACGTTGTTTTCTAATTTACAACCTTAGAGTATAGGTTAAAGCATAGAGAGAACTTGATTATCTATCAAGCGTAGCACTTTTGTGGACACTTTTTATATGAAATGGACACTTTGATGTGAATGAGTTTGACAGATTTGTATAGAAAAATCAATTGACTCGAGTCGAAAAAAATGGTACGGTGCTTATCGCAAGCGTTGCTAATTACTATATGTTTGTTTCTTTCCTTCGCCACTGACGTAGCGATACGTGTGAGCAGTACAAATATAATATCGTTTTGATGATCTCTCTATGCTTTAGTCTATACTCTAAGTTTAGAACAACCAATTTACATATAGGTACATGAATAAATAACCAAAAAAATTAAATATATAGGTATAAACACAGAACGTGTAGGTAATAAATACTTTTCTATTATTATTTCTATTATACTATAATAGGTATTACAATAGATAAATAGATTAAAATATATGCAAAATTATAACAATTTTAATGTTTCCCGTGACGATCTAGTCATTTGCCTGATGTTAAGCGTCACGGCCACCCATAACAGTTGCAGTATCACTCGGAACTCTAAATTAAAGTTTCGCGTGACACTGCACTGCGCACGTCATCCTGAGACATCACACCGTCTAGTATAATATAATTTCAAAATTTCTGTTTAATCTAAAAGTCACATGTATTTAAATTTCAATTTCGTATTTATACAGATAAATAAATTCCACGGCGTCCAAAAACATACAATAAATAACAATTTAACTCAAACTGAAAAATGAACTCATTAATATAAACTGCTTATTCTTAAACCGGATGGTTTCGACACAACAGCTGCGTTGTGTCGAAATAATCCACCTCACCCTTAGTGACACTCCCTAAACTCCTCAAAATTTAATTTTAGTATACCGTTGTCATTGGGTACATTACTGAACACCATCAGCAAAGCTTGTGGTTTTGCTGATGGGTGCCTACTTTCATTTCCATGTCTCGGTGGTGATTGTGTAATTTATATTTTTTGCATGTCTCGGTAGTGATTGTGTAATTTATATTTTTTCTGTGTACACATAGTTTAAGCTACAATCCAGAACAGATTTGTTTGTATATTTACCTATTTTGAATAAGTCGTTGATTGTAATTTGTTTTGTGTACCTATATATATATAAATAAATAAATATTGACATAAACTTTTTTTAAATTATTTATAGGCAAAGCGTTTGACCCTTAGAGTATAGACTAAAGCATAGAGAGAACTTCATTATCTGTCAAGCGTACCACTTTGTTGGACACTTTTTATATGAAGTGGACACTTTGATGTGAATGAGTCTGACAGATTTGTATAGAAAAAACAGTTGACTCGAGTCGAAAAAAATGGTACGGTGCTTATCGCAAGCGTTGCTAATTACTATATGTTTGTTTCTTTCCTTCGCCACTGACGTAGCGATACGTGTGAGCAGTACAAATATAATATCGTTTTGATGATCTCTCTATGCTTTAGTCTATACTCTAAGGTTTGACCAATGTCTCCCCTGATGGAATGTGATGACGCGGTCTATGATGATGCATGCCTGCCTTGGAGATACCTGTTCACTCTTGACTTTCATATGATTATTCAAAATGTTATTTAATAAAGGAATTTGTATTGTTATATTTAAAACAGTAGTTACTACCATGGAACAAGGAGGAGAGGAATGCCAATACACCAAGAAAACAGCGTAGATCAGAAATATGCCAAAAAACTGTTTTAAACCTAGCCCGCCGTAGCTAGCCGTGTAAGATAAGATAAGATAAGATAAGATAAGATAAGATAAGATAAGATAAATTTATTATCCAAAAAGAAATATCGATAAGTTATACAGTATTACAAGTTATGGCGTAATTATTAAATTGATAGACTATTTACTACGGGCCCCAAACTAGGCATAGCCTGTATCTTGGGAGCCCCTTCCTACAAAAGTGTGTAGCCAGGTCATTTTGCACCGCCAGCCAGGTTTATACCAGTTTTTGGCATATTTTTGATCTACGCTGTTTTTTGGTGTATTGGCATTCCTATCCTCCTCGCATGTATTACCTTATAAAAGAAAAAAAAACATAATTGAATAATAAGCTGTACCAGCAACAAAATAAAACAAACAACTTCACATACATACATAATTACATACACAAATATCTATTAATTATTTAATAACTAATAAACCAAAAAATAATTAAACATTATCGCTTAAATACATCATATTACCAACTGCGTAAATTTATTTATTTATTCAAACAAGTTTATTTGTTTATTCAAATAAGTAAATAAAAATGACGACACGTGATCATTTTTTTTTTCTCCAACATAATTCTTAGCTGTCATTTCTAAAACTGTATAAATCGAACTGTCATTTATAAACAGTCATTTTAATTAAAACAAAATACACGAGAATGTCACAGAATTAAATTATTTGCTATTAATTTTGTCAGGTCAGTTATTGCTAAATTGTTTTACACTATGATTATTAAAAAACACATAACACACAAGAAATAGATGGGTAAAATGCGATTAAATAATTGGTCTTAAACCATGGTACAAGCAGGAGAGGAATGCCAATACACCAAGAAAACAGCGTAAATCACCAAAAACTAGATGGCGTTGCAAAATGAGCGGGTTATAAGTTGAGCGCAGATCAGTAATATGGCAAAAAACCTTTTTAAACCTAGCCCGCCGTAGCTACCCGTATAGCGCGCTCATTTTACAGCGCCATCTAGGTTTAAAACGGTTGTTTGTCATATTTCTGATCTGCGCTCAACTTATAGCCCGCTCATTTTGCAACGCCATCTAGTTTTAAGCATATTCCTGATCTACGCTGTTTTCTTGGTGTATTGGGATTCCTCTCCTCCTTGTTCCATGTCTTAATCTTAATGACAGTTCAATTATTCAGTTCAATCCTTCATTAATACTTTTCTTTTACATATATATCTCCTGATTCCCTTTTTATATAATATAGGCCGGTTCCTGAATTAAGAATTTTAGTAACAAATCTGCTGAGTTTTGCTAAAGTATAGTTTTCTTTTCTTTTTTTTTTTCTTTTTTTTTGGCTCCACACATAGTGTATTTAGCCAGTGTCAAGTTTTGTAATTTTTCATCGTATTATGGAAATTTTCACTTAAAGTCACAGTCAGAGTAGTCATAGTCTAGTCTAAGTCATAATCCAGTCTAAGGCATGTCCTAGTAAAGTGGTGGCAACTTTACTAGAGGCTTCTATGGAATTTTGGAAGCAACACGAAAAACCACGTTTCACTACATTATATCACTTGCCCACACTCATGCTCGTAATTCAGCACTTAATGCGTAAAACATCACCAATTTTAAACATTAACACTGGAAAAAGCATAAGTTTTATAAAATAATACAATGCAACGACGTGAACTTTTCCGCGTTCCCGCCAAAACTCCTAAAGTATAGTTAATATTATAAAAGTATTTAAGGCGACGAGTAGAACAAACAAGGTGTTTTTTGGTACGTTTCCTGGCGTAATTAAAACACGTGGAGCTTTGAATTTAATATATCATGTAATTCATTTCATTAAGTCGCTTGTGATGACGGCAAATACCAGATTAATAAATATAGCTCTATAGGAAAAAATCGCAAATTTGAATGTTCCAATTTTGCTGAGCTTCTACCGAACATATTTTTACAAAAAATAAATTAGTGTATTCCCAACAAACATTCAGATGTCGTGATGACTTTGAAAAATACTGTATAAAATAGATATTCATTAATAACTGTCAAAATAAGTCATGTGTTGTCTTTGTCGTAAGCGCCGCGCTGAAGTGCAGAATGAATTGATATTTAAGACTATGTTGTTAAGGTTGATGTTTCTTTGAACGGATTTGGACCTGCTTATCTGGCTCTACTTGTCACCTTAAGTGTCCACTCGAAACTCATAGTTCTAGCATAGTTCATCTTATAAAAAAAAAACTTTTAAATCCATAGTTTTTTTAATATATTCAGGTGTAAAATATTGCTTTGAATAATATAATTTAAGTCCACCTATTTTTTTCATGCTTGGTGTACAATAAAGAATTTTGTATTGTAAAATTTATATTTTTATACATAAATAAAACACTTTTTACATTGTAACTGTATACTGAAACAAAGTGTTGTTTTTTTTATTCAGTTTATAATTTGTTATTTAGATAAAGCTTATTCAGCCATTTAAAAAATCACCCTGAAAATCCAACGACTAAGAATCTTTATAGAAATGAATTCATCTATGGTTTACATTGTTTTTTAAATCAAAATATTAAGAGAAGCGTATAACTTTTAACGCTGCTTTTACAAAATTATGCGTAGTTGCAAGGTTTTCGTCGTCAATATTTGATGCATAGCTTTAATGTCTGTACTTAGCCATTATATGAAAAATACCCTTCATTTCATCTTCTTCGATAATGACAGAGCAAATTTTAGGTATATAATCTATTTATTTAGTAATCATCATTTCGGCAAAAACACACAGAGACCCGATTTGAGAGCTCTAATTCGCAAATTCTGTGTAACGTAAGTCTCCAAACTAAATTATACTCTACTAAATACATCCCGTACTTCCATAATGACAGAAAAGATTTTCGATGTTTACCTTTAAAGCAGTTTAAAAAAAAATCTTCAACAAAAGGTCGAATATCTCCGGAGTTTTATATTACATCGACAAAACATTGTTACCAAAATAAAGTTAATCATTTTTCTAAACTACTACAAATTATTTCATAATTTTAAATAGTGCTCTTATGTATATATCAATAAATGAAACTAGATATATTTGGTCAAACCGACGGACGCTGCGAGCTCGGTACCGCGCGGTACTGAGCTCGCCAAAATGTAATAGCCCCCTTAATTTATGTACCTCCTTACACCTTTACACACACAATCTATTAAAGTCTTGTTCAAAGTTAATAATTTTATTTGTTTAGAAAATTAATTTTATAATTATTTTTAGTATTCCTATTTTTTTTTTGTAAAGTGCTAAAAATAGCTTGATTTCAATAATTTATATGACATTTGACAGAGTTTTTTTTAAACAATACTCAGTAGAAGTTATCCGAATTCTCAACTCAAGCACCGGCCGTTAAATATCGACCAAAAACTGGTCACCCGGAATTTCCACTTTACACAATTTGTGTTCACAAAAACTGTTTTATTTATCTACTTTCTCTTTCTTTGCCGTTTTCGATGAAACAGCCGATTTCGGAGCGATCTTCCGTTTCAACTTACCTTGGTTGATTGGAGTTTTCAACACAATCTGTTGTAAGGACAAAACGGGGGGACTTAGCGGCGTCTTTAGCAACGACCTCGACTTGACATTTCCAGGCGATTTCAACAGTATATTTTGCACTATCACAGGTTTTGTTTTATCTACGAAATTATTATCCACCTCCGGAGGTACGCAAGTTTTTCTTTTCCTTTCTATATCTAACGCTTGTAGCTCCATGACTCCGTTTTCGGTTTTTATGTACATAATTTTGTCGCAAGCTTCCACTGTCTCTGGTACTTTGTTCTTTGTGAAGTTAGCAATGGTTAGTTTGTTTGCTACCAGCATCGAGAGTTCTGCGCAGTTGAACTCTGTGAGAAGTGTGTTGACGTTGGTTCCGGCATGGTTGTCTATGGTCGGGTCGGCGCCGTTCTCTAGTAATAGCTCTATGGTTTTTCTGAAGTGATCCAATACTTTCGATTTGTTACCGCTTTCTGTAAAAAAAATACAATGCAATTTACTGGTCTGATAGCTCAGTTGGTAGTAGCTCTGCCTTCTGAACTATAGGTTGTGGGTTCGATTCCCAAACAGGACAAACATTTGTGTGATGAACATCGATGTTTGTTCTGTGTCTGGGTGTTATATTGTATTCTATGTATGTATTTACAAACAAAAAGTATCTAAGTATTGTATCAGTTATCTGGTTCCCATAGTACAAGCTACGCTTAGTTCGGGGCTAGATGGCGCTGTGTGACATGTCCCCAAATATTTATATTTAAAAAAATAGAAGAAAAAGAAGAAGAATAGAAGTCATTTATTCACACTGGCACAGATAATATAACACTATACTAGACACTGGTAAAAACACATTGCTTTACTAATATGACAGTCAGTGTTGAATGGGCGCTCGGCTCAGCATGTTGCTGAATGTAAAAAAAAAAAAAACAATACAATAATACTGTGGTGGTTGGAAATAAAAACTTGTTACATCTCTTGAAAAATCTGTCGCTTTATTCGAGTCAACTAAAAAACTTAAAATTGGCCCACACACAATGGCCGCCGTCTACGTCAGGCAGTGTTGCCATCTCGTCACATCTTCTTCTTCTTTTTTACATTTTTAAATAAATCTATTATATTAGTCTTAATACCTACTTATTAATTAGGTACGCATTATCCATCGCGCCACAAGTTTAAATATTTGAATTAAAATGACCACAAGTTACTGTACTGTGTAAAACCGTAAAACTTACTTATTGCAAACGACAAGTATGCGCTACGTGATATACGATTCTTCTTTTTGAGAAACGTTAGTTAGTTTATTGAATTATAAATTTTTTGATCAAGAAACCCAAAATACGGCTGACAACGCATTATGAACAGTATTTTAAGTTTACATACAAATAAACTACGAAATAACACAATTATAGGCTAATTATACAAAATTAAAAGTAACGTCAGCTACTTTGATGACTAGTAGCGACATCTATCGACAATAGACCATCCGATTGGCAACAAATACTTTATTGAACACGAACAGAGCTGATGTGGCCCCGGCATTCGAATAGGACCACCCCATCTCTTCCCGTGTGTGCCGTAACAGCCGGCTAAGGGAATATCCAGGGAATGGGCAGCACGGCCATTTCTTCGGTACATCAACTTCTACTTTAAATAAAATAAAATATCCTATTTACTTACACTGTTTTTACATCTGATAATTTTATTTCATCTAATCGCAATGGGTTTTAAAAAAAATTTACTTTTCTAAAATGATGATTCAGCAAAAAAAACCACCATAACCATACTCCGCCTTCATAAAACTCTTGCAAAACAGGTGGCTCACCAGAGGAAGAGTTGCAAGCAGCGGCGACAGCAAGGTACAAGGCGGTGTTGCCGCTCGTCGGCATCTTCTCGTTCACCACGCTCGGCGAATGTTCGAGCAGCGTGCGAACATTCTCGTACAGGCCGAGCATGCACGCGAGCATTAGCGGGGTGTAGCCTGGGGGAGTTATTATAGACAGTGTCATATGTTTATAATACTGTTTTCTATCATCATCCACAGCCTGAAGACGTCCACTGCTGAACATAGGCCTCCACCAGAAAGCACTACTTTGACCGGCTGCTCGCCTCCTGCATCCATCGGCTCCCCGCGGCTTTCACCAGGTCGTCGGTCCACCTAGTGGGGACTTACGCTGTACCTTCCGGTTCGTGGTCGCCACTCGAGAACCTTTCTTCCCCATCGGTTGTCAGTTCTACGAGCGATGTGACCTGTCCATTGCCTGAACAACTTTTTTTTTTTTATGTGAGGACAGGAGCCGAGCAGCCGCTCAAAGTGGCGCTCTCTGGGGGAGGCCTATATTCAGCAGTGGATGTCTTCAGGCTGTTCATGATGTAGCTAGTGACATTACTGGGCAAATGAGACTTATGAACTGATCTCACAGTCTAGAAATCTTTGTAGACTGTGTAATGTGTTACGATGACGTGCGCAGTGTCACGCAGCACTTTAGAATTCCGAGTGACACTGCAATCTGTTATGGGCGGCCGTGACGCTTAATATCAGGCAAACGACTAGCTCGTCACGTCATTCATTTAGATAAAAAAATGTATTCTGTTACCAGTCCAGTGTCCTCACCTTGTTTATCGAACATGGAACATATGTGTTTCATCAGGCACTGCGCCAACTCATCATCAGATCGCTTCTCCATGTCTGGTTGCCATAGCTCTTCGTTCTCTGATAGGATTTGCCTGGAAACAAATTAATATTTGTGAACGTTTCAGACAGCGCCATCTAGCGCCAAACTTGTACTATAGGAACCAGATAAATAAAAAAACTTAAATCTAATATGCTATACAGGGTGAGTTTGAATTGGTATGTTATCCCGAAAGGAGGGGACTGGGACCATGATAGCCCACAAGTTGTGCGAGCCTTACTTGAAACTGCGTGGTTCCAAACCTCTATACTAATTAAGATAAATCCACTCACAAAATTGCACATGTGATCGTTACGAGACTGAACAAGACTCTATAAATTCATTTCTAAACACAGGTCGTTAAACTCATTTAAGTGCATTCGGTCAAGGACGAAGTTCAACCACCCAGCTGCGCTAGGGCTATCTTCGAACGTAAACTTTACATGGCATTCCTTCAATGAAAAACTATTCATTTAGAAATGTCGTAGAAGAAACATTGTCTACCTTGGGGAGTAGATTTACCCCCATTCGGGATAATATACCAATTCAAACTCAGATAGTAGATATACAGTCTCTATGAAAATCAAACCTTATTAATGTCCCCGCGCCAATGATTACTTACACAGATATATACCTCTCCAGCTAATATAGAATAGTCCACAAGCGGTTGTTACATTTTAATAATGAACCTTAGCACCCTGTAATAGCGTTGTAAAACGACATGTGAGTTACATCACTTTCATTAGGCGCGATCACACGCGACTGAGAGCAAAAACGAGGCATATGCCTTGTTTAAACGGTGCCGTTTTCGAGGCGGCGATCGTGGTTCTACCCTATATTTTATCGCAGATAATAATAAATAAATATGTATGGACATTTCACACCGCGCCATCTAGCCGCAAACTAAGCGTAGCTTGTACTATGGGTACCAGATAACTGATGCAATACTTAGATACTTTTTGTATGTAAATACATGCATAGAATACAATATAACACCCAGACTTAGAACAAACATCGATGTTCATCACACAAATGTTTGTCCTGTTTGGGAATCGAACCCACAGCCTATAGTTCAGAAGGCAGAGCTACTACCAACTGAGCTACGCTAGTCAAAGTCATAGTACAAGCTTTGCTTAGTTCGGCGCTAGATGGCGCTGTCAATAACCACACATTACTTTCTCAATCCTTTCTAGATACTAACTAGTACTAACATTAGTTAACTAAGTTAATTAGTCACTAATTGAATGAAGAATATCATAAACAAAGCATTCCTAAACATCGTGTCAACTATCAATTAGTGCAAACGACATTTTAATATAATCATTAATAAATTATATTAGACAAAAATGCCGCGAGGCGGTCATCAAAGGAGAATTCCTTTATTGTAATTAGATATCATTAGTTAATTAGTAACGCCGGCGTCCCGCGGTTTCGTCACTAATTTAGTTTTCCTGCGAGAAAACTTGTTTTTTGTGGGTAAAGTGGTGTAAGATAATTTGGGTAGTGTAAGAGATTTGTGTGTAAAATTTCATACAAATCAGTTTAATCATTTTGCCGTAAAAGCCATGCAAAAGTAAAACCGGCCAAGTGCGAGTCGGACTCGCGCACGAAGGGTTCCGTACCATTATCTATCCCTGCCATCTAGTGTTGAGTAGCAGTAGGTACTATTTAAAGCAGCGCCATCTATGGCTCATCTGGTAAACTGGTTTGTTGTATGGGAGCCCCTTTAAATATTTATTTTATTCTGTTTTTTTTTTAGTATTTGTTGTTATAGCGGCATCAGAAATACATCATCTGTGAAAATTTCAACTGTCTAACTATCACGGTTTAGAAGATACAGCCTGGTGATAGACGGACAGACAGACCGCGGACCCTTAGTAATAGGATCGGCCCCCTAATTACCTAACTCGCAACAGGTTTGCGACAGGCGTAAATCTTGCGGTGATTGCTGTCATACATCATTAGTGGTGTCGAGAATGTATGCTTCGCTACTGCTGTCGCATTGCTACTGCTGTCGCATTGCTGTTGCAAATTTTACGTAATTACCCCGCCGTTTTACCCTTTGGGTTAATCCAAAACCTCACCATGATTATAATGATAAGATTTTCTAACTTAAACAAACCTCCACCGCCGCCTTTGATCGCGGGGGGCCGATGGATGCAGGACGCAAGCAGCCGCTCAAAGAGGCCCTCTGTGGTCCCCCACATGGCCTATGTATAGTGGACGTCTTCAGGCAGTTGATGAAAACTTACCTAGCATTATCACTGCAAGCCGCCAACACAGCTTTCAGCAGGTCCCCATCCTTCTCGGCAGCGTCGTGCGCACACGCGCGGCTGTCGAGTCCCGCGCGCAGCGGACATGCGCCGTGACGTAACAGCGTCGCGGATAGCATCGCGTTGTGTGGCGGAACTTGGTGGAGCGCCAGCTTTAGCGCGGTCTGGAGATGGGATTCATTTATTATTCAGTTATTCTGCCGCCACTATTTCGTCATCCCAGCTGGGTTAGCATGGACGGTAGATAAAATTGTCTTTCCCCGTTTTACCCCGTCACTTTCTTCATACTTGCTTGGAGTAAAACAGGGGAAAGACAGTTTTGTCTACCGGCCGTGCTAACCCTACTGCCCTGGGATGACGAAATAGTGGAAAATGCGGGCAAACAATGGACGAGGAAGGTGCAAGACAGCCAGTACTGGAAGATGGGGGGAGGCCTTTGCCAACGGGCAAACAGATAGTTATAATAAAGATGTTGCCAATTAAGTTTATCTAAATTTTAGTTATATTTAGTTCAAGTATATACATAAGTAAATTTAGTGAATAAGTAATGTAAAACTGTCTGAATAAAGGGGTATATTTTTTTATTCTGCCGCCACGAATTAATGTATTCCGGTTTGAAAGGCATTGTAGCTAGTGCTGTCACTTTGCGAATAGGACTACCCTATCTCTTCCCATGGGCGCCGCAAGAGCCGGCTAAGGGAATATCCAGAGAATGGGCAGCAGTATTCTCAGAGGTACATTATAATCTTCTGCGATCACCAAGCCGCCTGCCAAGGGTAGTGATACGGCAAACCCCCGTATGATAAGCGTCCGAAGTGACGTTTTATGGGAGAGCCCTAAGGTCAGCAGTGGAGGTCTTCCGGTTGATGTGTGTGAATGTAGCTAGTGACTTTACTGGGCAAATGATACTTTATGAGATGCTGATGTCGCTGGATGACGTGCGCAGTGCAGTGTCACGTGAAACTTTACAGTGATGCTGCTATCTGTCATGGACGGCCTATACGCGGGTTCGCCATCTCACTTGCGCACGCGCATTGCGACATTTTTGAAGATTGAGAATTTATTTACGTAAAGTCTGGTTAAACTATGTTCTCATGAATAACATTACAAATGTTCAACGAAAATATCATATTAATCCAAACAAGTTTTCATACATAAAAACAGTATAGAGAGAATAAAACTTTAATACCGTCGTATTTATGAAATCTTGTTTAGATTAATGTGATATTTTTGTTGAACATTTGTAATGTTATTCATGAGAACATAGTTTAGCCAGATTTTGCGTAAGTTCTGTTATTTAATATCTTCAAAAATGTCGCAATGCGCGAGCGAGATGGTGGATCCGCCTACACAGCAGCCTTAACATCAGGCGAACTACTGGCTCGTCACGACTTTAATTTATATAAAAAACACAGACCTCCCAGAAATATTGAGGTGGACAACGGGAAGAAAAAATTGCCCGTGGTCCACCCAGTGAACTGAGGTGGAACACGGGGAAATATCATTACCCCGTGGTACACCCAGAAATATTGAGGTGGACCACGGGGAAATATAATTCCCCGTGGTACACCCAGAAATATTGAGGTGGACCACGGGGAAATATAATTCCCCGTGGTACACCCAGAAATATTGAGGTGGACTACGGGGAAATATAATTCCCCGTGGTCCACACAGGTGACCTGAGCAGGTGGACCACGGGCAATACCCGGAATTTTTACGTTACATACATCCTAAGTGTATGTAAAAAAATGTGGTTTCAATAAAGAGTTTAACTACCTATTTATAGATTGTGAAGTTATTTCCGATTCGGATAACAATAATGCTCATACCGCGTGACACCGATATGCTGCGCCCAGGAAAAGTTGCTGGGCTTTCCGAGAAATACTAGCCATGTGCATATATGTATCACACTTGTTGATTTGCAAACCCGCGATATTTACAAGGGTTGATCTACTACACTTATAGAACAAGAATAAATGAAAATAAAAAAATATATGTGAACCTTTCACACAGCGCCATGCAGCCCCAAACTAAACATAGCTTGTATTATATGAACCAGATAACTGATAGACATCACACTGTCTTGTAATCTAGATTACTAGACAGTGTGATGTCTCAGGATGGCGTGCGCAGTGTAGTGTCCCGCGAAAATTTATTATTTTAAAGTTCCGAGTGACATTGCAGCTGTTATGGGCGGCCGTGTCGCTTAACATCAGGTGAACGACTAGCTCGTCACGTCATCCATTCTCATAAAAAAAGGACAGAATATAGACACATTTGTGACGATTCCGAATATGTATCAACTCAATTTCGCCAAAAACTTTAGTTACTGCGTTTTTCATTATGAGGGCTCAAAAATGAAATATTAAATATACGGCAACTAATTAAATATGCAATTAGAATTACTTTATTAGGTGATTCAGTGTACGCATTACAATGAACCCTGCCAATGTGGAGAGGATGCAAAACAACACCCAGAATAGGTAATGTTTACAATACTTGCTGTTATGTTACGATGCAGCGATATGGGGACTTCCCATTGCGGTAACAAGGCTGCCTTGTTACTAACTATACCTATGGTGCGAGAGCCCACTGCACAAAAACCTACGTCATCAGGTACCCCAATAGGCTACCTTTAGATCGTTAACCTACACCTAAATATGTAAAAAAAATCAGGTCTGCCAGTGCCGATCCTGCAAAATAATTGAAATTTTTTGACGTATTTTTTTTTTGTCAAAATTACATCATAGGTTACCCGATTGAAAGTGCTGGCAACAGATAACCAGTGATTAATTATGTAAAAAAAAATTGGTCTGCCATTGCGCACCCTGCCAGAAGTACCTTGGCAGATCCCTAAGAATGTGCCCTTCACACCCTTTACCTACCTCAGCGAATACCCCGATGAAACCTACGCCCAATAATAGCCAAGGTGTCCCTGATAATAGATTAAAAGGTCTGCCAGGGCTAAACTTGGCGAAACTTAGTATTCAAGGCATTTGAAGTTGGTGCAGGTGGATTACTTCCATGACACGGCAGGACCGGAACTGGCAGACCTGTTTTTGTTTACATATTTAAGTGTCAGTTAACGATCTAAAGATAGCTTATTGGGGTACCCGATGACGTAGGTTTTTTTGCAGTGGGCTCTCGCACCACTAGTAACTTCTTATATGATACAGTGAAAGAAATAACGGTGAAGGGAAAGTACCTGAAATACTGCTGATGTTAAATTGTTAACTAAGAACTTTATAATACCTACGCTAAAAGGCCAATTCTCGTAATTTCAAACGCTCAAATACCTACCTACATGATTCAATAGTCCATAACTTGTACTAAAGTCTAATCAATTTTTTTTATGCGAATAAATGTGATGACAAGCTAGTCGTACACCTAGGGCCTTACTTATAAACGTTGCTTAAATTGAATCAGTGTTTAAAATCTTCCGTCTCGTTTTCGGGCGTGACATTTCAAATCAGCCAAAAGTTGACAGAAGGTTTTAAGCAATGACTAACTTTAAGCAGCGTTTATAAGTAAGGCCCTAAATATCTCAAAAAATGACTAAGTTACAAGCAAGCAAAGCTTATTATTCCGTGATTTATTTACCGATTTTACTTATTTTTTCAAGTATTCATTTTTAGCCAACTTTATGAAAATAATATTTAAGTAGGTACTTGTTAATTTTTAATAGCATGCAACTAGCTTATTGTTTGGATACGTATGCCGCCGTGGCATCTCAGTGAGTAGAGCTCTTATCAGCACGCTTGTCAAGCGTCTTGGTGTTGTCGAATTCTGCGAGCGATGTGGCCTGCCCATTGCTTGCTATGATAAATAGCGGCGTGGTATCAGATAAAATAAATTGGATTCTAATCGAATTGACTAAATGAATTTTATTTATTATTAATAGGCGCAGCGTTTATAAGTAAGGCCCCTAGTGTTAAGCGACACGGCCGCCCATGACAGTTGCAGTACGCCATCATAACGCCATCTAGTTTTAGGCATATTTTTGATCTACGCTCAACTTATAACCCGCTCATTTTGCAACGCCATCTAGTTTTAGGCATATTTTTGATCTACGCTCAACTTATAACCCGCTCATTTTGCAACGCCATCTAGTTTTAGGCATATTTTTGATCTACGCTCAACTTATAGCCCGCTCATTTTGCAACGCTATCTAGTTTTAGGCATATTTTTGATCTACGCTCAACGTATAACCCGCTCATTTTGCAACGCCATCTAGTTTTAGGCATATTTTTGATCTACGCTCAACATATAGCCCGCTCATTTTGCAACGCCATCTAGTTTTAGGCATATTTTTGATCTACGCTCAACTTATAGCCCGCTCATTTTGCAACGCCATCTAGTTTTAGGCATATTTTTGATCTACGCTCAACTTATAGCCCGCTCATTTTGCAACGCCATCTAGTTTTAGGCATATTTTTGATCTACGCTCAACTTATAACCCGCTCATTTTGCAACGCCATCTAGTTTTAGGCATATTTTTGATCTACGCTCAACTTATAGCCCGCTCATTTTGCAACGCCATCTAGTTTTAGGCATATTTTTGATCTACGCTCAACTTATAGCCCGCTCATTTTGCAACGCCATCTAGTTTTAGGCATATTTTTGATCTACGCTCAACTTATAACCCGCTCATTTTGCAACGCCATCTAGTTTTAGGCATATTTTTGATCTACGCTCAACTTATAACCCGCTCATTTTGCAACGCCATCTAGTTTTAGGCATATTATTGATCTACGCTGTTTTCTTGGTGTAATGGCATTCCTCTCCTTCTTGTTCCATGGTTTTTATTACTGTAATAGTTACTTTAATGAATAAAGCACATTGCCCATTGAAAAAATTATAAACAAAACATGATGATGGATGGATGATGATGATGATGATGAAACTTACCAAACCGTTAGCAAGTAAGTCTAAGCCGCTGCCTCTTATCTTCAAGACTACACAAAGCCTCTTTAGCAATTCCACATCGTTGTTCATGACGGCTAGATGTATTGGCCTGGAAAGTTACAGATAAATTATTTTATATACCACGGCCTCTGCGGTGTAGTGGTTGAGCACGGCTCATAGTTTGGAGGCGGCGGGTTCGATTCCCGCGACAGGACAAGTATTTGTGCACATGAAAAATAACCGACCAAATGCGAGTGGGACTCGCGCACGAAGGGTTCCGTACCATTATTTATCCCTGCCATCTAGTGTTGAGTAGCAGTACTAGCGCCATCTGTAACTCATCTGGTAAACGAGCAAAAAATCACGTTTGTTGTATGCGAGCCCCCTCAAAATTTATTTTGTTCTGTTTTTTAGTATTTGTTGTTATAGCAGCAACAGAAATACATCATCTGTGAAAATTTCAACCGTCTAACTATCACGGTTGATGAGATACAGCATGGTGAAACCGGGCGAGCCCGACTCGCACTTGGCTAGTTATTTATAACCCACGCGTATTTGGGCAACGAAAATAGCAGTTAGTAAAGGATTTACTATGTAGTATTGATAACGATACCTACCACAAGATTTATTTATTATGTAAGTATCTACTTATCTAGATGATAAAAATACCTATTTACTGATACGCCTGCATCTAGTGCCTACTTTTCATATCTATTATCTATGTATATAGATAATAGATATGAAAAGAACATTGTGTAAGTATTTAAATATATACGCAATTATAAAACAACGTAAACCAATTTACAAAAATAACGACAACTGTAGAGATTCTTGTAGCTTGTTCGACACAGTGTATTCGAAGCATGGAACAAGGAGGAGAAGAATGCCAATACACCAAGATAACAGCGTAGATCAGAAATATGACAAATAACCGTTTTAAACGTAACCCGCCGTATAGCCCGCTAATTTTGCAGTGCTATCTAGGTTTAAAACGGCTTTTTGGCATATTTCTGATCTAAGCTCAACTTATAGTTTTTTACAACGTGCAGGAATTTTATAATCTGCCAGAATCATTATAATTTACAATTTAATTTATTATTATCAATTTATAATTTTTATATAATTTCGATATTTTCCGATTATACTATAAGACCTATGTAAATAGTGCCAATTTTGTGATTATAAGTAGGTAATGATGTTTTTATTCCATTACGCGAACTTGACCTGTAACTTTAGAGTTATGAATAAATTATTTGTATTTTGTATTTTGTATTTTGTATTTGTATTATAGCTCGCTAATTTTGCAGCGCCATCTAGTTTTAAAACGGTTTTAAAAATATTTTTGATCTACGCTTGTTTTCTTGGTGTGTTGGGCTTCCTCCCCTACTTGTGGTGCGAGAGCCCACTGCACAAATACCTACGTCATCGGGTACCCCAATAGGCTATCTTTAGATCGTTAACCGACACTTAAACAGGTCTGCCAGTTCCGATCCTGCCGGGTCATGGAAATAATTGAAATTTTTTGACGTAATATTTTTTTGTCAAAAAGTTACCCGAATTAAAGTTCTGGCACAGTTAACCATTGTATAATTATGTAAAAAAAAATTGGAATGTGCCCTTCACACCCTTTACCTACCTCAGCGAATACCCCGATGAAACCTATGCCTAATAATAGCCAAGGTAACCCTGATAATAGAGTAAAAGGTCTGCCAGGTCTAAACTTGGCGAAACTTAGTATTCAAGGCATTTGAAGTTGGTGGAGGTGGATTATTTCCATGACCCGGCAGGATCGGAACTGGCAGACCTGTTTTTTTTACATGTTTAAGTGTCGGTTAACGATCTAAAGATAGTCTATTGGGGTACCCGATGACGTAGGTATTTTTGCAGTGGGCTCTCGCACCATTGGTCCATGATTCGAAGCTACGGGTCGAACTGTTGTTGCATACCAATCGAAGAAGTTTTCTACTCACAATGCAGAGTAGAAAACTTTATACCTATGTATAAATACATACAATTGGTTATGATAATTTCATAATATGCCAGATGATATATTATCTTTATTTATCATGACTGCTCTATCTAAATTACTAGGGACGTAGTGGTGACACGCGGTGTCGACGATAAAATATTATAGGAGTATGACCACAAATTGAATGAGGAGATCCGCAGGAGAACTAAAGTGACCAATGCAGCTCTTAGAATTAGCAAGTTGTTCAGGCAATGGGCAGGCCACATCGCTCGTAGAACTGACAACCGATGGGGAAGAAAGGTTCTCGAGTGGCGACCACGAACTGGAAGACGCAGCGTAGGCCTCCACTAGGTGGACCGACGATCTGGTGATAACCGCGGGGAGCCGATGGATGCAGGCGAGCACCCGCTCAATATAACGCTCTCTGGGGAGGCCTATGTTCAGCAGTGGACGTCTTCAGGCTGATGATGATGATGATGATGAACATCGTGAGGAAACCGATGTTTTCCTTCACCATTGTGACAGCAAGTCTAAATACCGCAAGAACTTGGGTCGAGCGGGATTCGAATGACGGTGCGTAGGATTGGGAGTCGCATGGGCTACATATTATAAATAAATAACGGCCAACGATCACATACATAGATCCTGGCCCCTAACTAGGATTCCCTGTATCTAGGGACCCAGGAACTTTACTAGGTGGTAGGACTTTTCTACAAAGTTCTAGGTAGGAATAACTGGCAAAGTGGTGGTACCTAATAAGGTACCATCACTTTATTCTGCCGCCAAGCAGTAGTGTGCAAGCACTACTATGTTCCGATTGGAAGGGCATTGTAGCTAGTGAAATTACTGGGGAAATGAGACTTATGAACTGATCTCACAGTCTAGACTGTGTGATGTCTCAAGATGATCAAGACGCGAAACTTTAATTTAGAGTTCCGAGTGACACTGCAATCTGTTATGAGCAGCCGTGACGCTTAACACCAGGAGAACGACTAGCTCGTCACGTCATTCGATTACATAAAAAACTACAAGGACCATGCTCCCACAACACCCAGGCACAGAACAACGTAATTGTGCTTTTTTTGTGTGAACAAACACTTATCCTGTCGCGGAAATCGGATCCACCACCTCCGGGTTACGAGCCAACCTGCCCAACCACTACACCACAGAGGCTGTCAAATAAAATAAATGTGTGGACCACGGACATTTCACACAGCGCCATCTAGCCCCAAACGAAACAAACTACTTTTGTCTTCTTCTTCTTCTTCGTTATGGCTTTCTATCGCTTTTAAGCGATAATTCTGCCAATGTCAAGTAGGTAAAAATTTGTACGGTTATGTCACGTCAAAGTCCTATTTTGTCAGTCAAAATGGCAACAGTAAGATGGTGGATATTTTACTGAAGGCTCTATAAAGCCGTTGAAGAGAAAACGAAAATGCATGGTTATATAAACTTGGAACCATTTGCCAACACTCGTGCACGTTCACGAACACTTAACGAATAATAATCCACCCTTATTACACATTAAAATTCAAAAATACACAGGCTTTGGTAAAAAATTCGAAATTTACAACCGCCATTGTCGGATTTTCTTCAAAGACCCAAACTACTTTTTTTTTTTTTTTTTTTTCTTATATTTTGGCTCCACACATAGTGTATTTAGCCAGTGTCAAGTATTGTAGTTTTTCATCGTATTATGAAATATTTCATGTAAAGTCAAGTCTTAGTCACAGTCAGTCAGGGTAGTCATAGTCCAGTCTAAGTCAGGTAGTCATAATCCAGTCTAAGTCATGCCCTAGTAAAGTAGTGGCAACTTCACTAGAGGCTTCTATGGAATTTTGGAAGCAACACGAAAAACCACGTTTCACTACATTATATCACTTGCCCACACTTATACTCGTAATTCAGCACTTAATGCGTAAAATGCCACTAATTTTAAACATTAACACTAGAAAAAGCATAAGTTTTGTGAAATAATACAATGCAACGACGTGAACTTTTTCACGTTCCCGCCAAAACTCTCCCCAAACTACTTTTGTTAATTATTTAGTTACAATTAGGCATGGATCATTTCACAAGGAGCAGGTGAAAAATCATATGATTTTATTTTTCATTAGTCACTCCTGTTACTTTTTGTCACACACTCTGCTACAAATCACAGTGTGATAATCACACTTAATGAATCATGGCTTCGGATTTTATATTACGAGAGTAGCATCAGCGGTGAATATCAAAACATAATTTTGTTTATGCTTCAATAAACAAACTGAAACTTGTAGAGTGTAATTTTATAAACACTGTGCCTGTGATGTACCTAGCGGCATATGTGTAATAAATACTAATAGTGGGTCAACTCCTTTGTTAGATCGAAAAATACCTACAAGATCGTCTGGACGTCTAGTCCTTAAAAATAAGCAAGGGTTGACAGAAAAACATTTTCTTAGATAATAATTTTGTGTTTCGTAATAATTTATTTTTGTTACAGTTGCTCGTACAGCGGCTCTTATCACACCGCTCTTAGGTTCATAATCCAAGATATTACGGACGCGTGCTTTTTATATCACATTACTGCACTAGTGTTTTATGATGATATTTCGATTCAGTTAAGTTCTCGGTATCTCGCTGCAAGTTATACGTAGACTACGTAGTATCATCATCATCATCAGCCTGAAGACGCCTACTGCTGAACATAGGACTCCCCACAGAGCGCTACTTTGAGCGGCTGCTCTCCTACATCTATCGGCTCCCCGCGGTTTTCACCAGATTCTACGAGCGATGTAGCTAGCCTATTGCCATTTCAACTTGCTAATTCTCAGAGCTATATCGGTCACTTTGGTTCTCCTCCTTCTTACGGATCTTACTTCGCAGGGAAACACTGAGCACAGCTCTCTCCATAGCTCGCTGCGCGACATCGAGCTTAGGTACTAATGAGGCCAATAGTAAGAGACCACGTCTCAGATCCATAAATCATCACTGGCAACACACACTGATTGAAAACCTTCGTTATATATATACCTATTTGTATTTTGGACGAAAAGATAGGTCGAAGAATTCTTTTTCTATACACGTAGTACATTCAATATTCATATAATAGAAGAAGAATTCCTAATTTATAGATTCATTTATAAAATCGGTACATAACTACATACACATTTTCTTGAATAAATAAATTGTAGGTAGGTAAAAGGTAGGTACTTTCTTAGTAAACATTGAATTTTATCAAATTGCAACTTGTTCTGCGTACGCGACACGCCTGAACGGGCGTACCCATACGCAAGCGAAGCCGGTGGGTACTACCGCAGACGTCGCAGGCAGGGGGGACCTCCGCTCTCCTTCATACCGCACCCCATCGTTGCTCTGTCTAGCCGCCGAGTTGACTCACTATTAGTATTTATTACACATATGCTAGCGGTGAACTTGTAGAGTTAGATTTCTTAGTAATCTTTTGTAGCAGGTCGCAATTTCACTAGGTTGCTCCTAAATCACATCTCTGTTCCATTTCATAAAGCACTGGCAATCACAATTGATCATAAATTCATTAGGCATATGAAAAATCACAGTCTGTGAAAAATAACAGGTGAAATCACAGTAACAAAAATAAATCATAAAATATGATGAAATGACAATGATTTTAAAGTAGCAATCATTTCCATGCCTAGTTACAATGAACAAAAAAAAGGTACCTTGTCCATTTTATGAATGGTTTTTTGACAGCTCACACCCATGAAGTTTCGTATTGTTTATGTTAAAATGTCATACAAATAATATTGTACTTCATGGAATTCATCAAAACTAAATCGAAATGTACATTTATCACATCGATTATTACGTTTACGTACATACCGAATTCGATTAATGATAATAGTACAATTAGAATGCTATCACATTCGCGAATCTTTAGAACATCCCTAACTTGTCAGTTGTCAAGCTGTCAAAAAACCCTTAAAATAGACAAGGTATAATAATTATTTTAGTACTTGGTGCGCGGGCTGTTTTCCGCAACTAGGTCGCACAGCAGCCCTTTTTGCGTGATGTAATAGTAATATTAATATTTTAGTTTTCTTCAAGGTTTTTAGTAATCGATTTCGATTGTAACATAATCTATATTTTAATATTTTTTTGCAATCACTAATTCAATCTGTGTAGAATAACATAGCAGAAAGAGTATAGTACGTAGTTATTATACTTACAAGTTTCCGTCTTCGTCCATAACAGTGAGGCAATGTTTGTAATCAATCATCATTTGATGTGACAGCAACTTTTTTCTACTAAATTCATCTAAATACTGCAAATTCTCCTTCGTGGCAATGTGAAACACATCCTCAGGCTTATACGGCACAATGATATCTGTACCATCCATATGTCGCACTCTGAAATTGGGCTGTATAATAGAATTGTCTACGTAAGCTTCTTTTGTATGCTTGTCAACGTTTTGTAAGAATGCGTTAGGGTTTGTCAGCAGTTCTGGCAGCGTTGGTGTATCGGATAACGCTGAAAACTTGCCTATACTATCATTGGAGTATTCATCGTGTAGATGTCCCAAATCTGGTAAACTGTCTGTAGAGTTGCGATTCCGTTGCACACTTTTCACTGAGTCTAAACTTTCTACCACTGTTTGAGTTAATTTTGAATGATTGTCTGTATTAGTTGTGTTTTCTATTTTATTATCACTAGACACACTGACTTTATCAGATATAGTTAGCAATGGACTATCAGAGTTGTCACTCTCCGTTTGGTCGACACTATTTCTTGTAATATTGACTATAATTCTTTTAGTTTTCTTCGGCTCTGGTGCTTTGAAATCTTGAATGACATACGGTCCTATTGGCTTTCTCGCTCTCTTTCGCACTTTCTTCAACGGTTCTATTCTTATTTCATGTGTTTGAGTATATTTATCTACGATGGATTTAGGTGGTGTATCAGTTTTAATATTTTTATCCTCTAGTTTTGGATCCGTCGCAGGTTTTACAGTCAAAAGTGCTACTAAGCTACGTATCTTCAGCTCTTGGTCTATAATAGAGCAGAGTGCTGTGAAAACTGTGTTGTACTGCTCCTGGCCTATGACTTGAGTAACACTGTCCGATGTCTTTTCTAGCACTGAACCATCTGTATTGACATATTTAGCAATAGTACAACCGCCTTTAGTCACTAAGTTTAACCGGTGTATTAAAGTCATTTTCTGGTACTTCCCCTTTAAAAAGTACATGTCAGTGGTATCCAGTAATACTTCTTCCTTGTACAGCATATTAGGTATAATCGTGCCTTCTCGATTCTGAATACCTTTAACAATGGACATGGTACCTTTTCTCAATATTAGAGGCATCTTTTTCACGCGCAATGCTGGTTTGCTAGTCATTTTTAGAATTATATTTCTCTCACTTTTATCACAGAAAACTAATTTGTTTCACATAACCAAACGCAATCTAGAGTCAACAGAACAACGCACTTTGGGTTAAAAAAATGCCCTCATTTTTCTACTAAGTTGTTTTAGGATTTTCGTTTTTAATTATGCGATATTACGAACTACGAAAATGTTACTTTACGATACAGGACTTCGGAAAACTGAAACTCTAACGTGGGATTTCCCCTAGCGTTCTTCTGATTTTTGACAGCTCGCTCGTGGCTGTGTTGCCAGAGTTTTGTTTTGTGTACCTGATACATCTGCAGTTGCTGGGAAATCCCCTTGGCGAACTTATTTCCCGATTGCCAAGCAAGAGTTATAATAAGTTTTTAATGGCCTTCCTTGCCTTGGCTTCACATACGTAATTGAAATACTTGAGTAATAATATTTTTTAAGTTCCACAAAGTCATCCTTTTCTATCATTTTCTATTAAAACTTCTACAATTTGAAATGTAACAAAGCCGTAAATTGGCATTTAGGATCGCTAAATAAGTACCTACTTACTTTCCTGTATACTGCACCTCTTACGTATCTGTTGGGGTCATAATAATAATTATTACAGATCGTACTTTGATACTAGTGGGTATCCATCCAACTGTCGCGTTACTGATTCACGATTAAAAGTAGTTACCTAATCTCAATCGTAAATCGGCGCTATCATTGACATAATGATCATTTTAATAAAAATTGTATCACTACTTGAGTACTTACTGATTTACAACTGAGCGTACGTAGTTCTCTAAATACGGCTTGCCTGAGCATCACGTCTCGTTTTTTTTATACAGGCCTCAGTCAATTTGTAAGCCGATTTATTATTTGTTTATTAATAAATGCATAAAAATAAGTACCTAAATCTTATCCGATATGAAAAATCTCCCGACTTTTTAGCGACACCCATTGAGCTGGTAACCCTATAACTGTGATTAGAATATTTTTATAAGCGGTTGTTTTCTCTATGTTTAGCTTGGAGCCTTGAACTAGGGATGTACCTGTATTACTTTAGACGGTTAAAGTAGGTCATGGTAAAAATTCTGGCGAAGAAATAAGTAAAGTCCATCATGACGTCAAACAACATTACTTTAAATAAGATAGACTAAAAATACACTCTAAATGATAAGGGTAGGAGATAAGTATAAATAAACTGGCATTTATTACATTTTGTGTGCTTTTGTGCAGGTAAATAATTAAATGCTCATTCTGCCAAGATGCCAAAAACTACCCAAGCCAACACTATTTTTGAATTCGAATATTTTCGATTTAGCTCTTGACTGCTGACTTTCCTTAAGTTTCCGCTAGAGGCACTGCAAGTAAATGTATGGAAAAAAACGAAAATATTATATAGTTTTCTAACATTCACATCAACATCAACGGTCGCCACTCGCGAACCTTTCTTCCCTATCAGTTGTCAGTTCTACGAGCGATGTGGACTGCCCATTGCCGTTTCAACTTGCTAAAATTCTAAGAGCTATATCGGTCATATTAGTTCTCCTGCGGATCTCTTCATTACACATTCACAACTCCGGTTAAATTAGACCTAATGACGGATTGCAACAACGTCCCTATTAGAATGTCATAGACAAACTCACAGTGAGACAGACAAAAAAAACATTGGGCGCTTTCGCACTATTACACGACAACGAGACATCGGCGGACAATCAGCAGTTTTCTTTAGGCATCGTCAGCTTAGTTCTTTCGTCATCAAGAGATGGCGCTCGCGTATATTTTGCCATATACTTTTTAAACTTTATCATGGCAGTGGAGAACTTAGTTCAGCCAACATAAATATGTAGAAAAAAAAATGCAAAATCCTCTTACCATACTACTGTTTAAATCTGTTGCCAACGCCATATAGCGAGTGATAAATAATGTTAAAAAGACATTAGGAAAACTGGTTAATATCGTGCCTACATTTTTATTACTACGCTATGTTTGCTCAATTATTTCTGACGTCACTGACAACGAGGCCGGATTTCATTCACCGAAACCGATACTGGCAACATACGAAATACCCCTTAGTAGTTTGTGCTGGCGGTACGAGTCACACGAGTCACGGACGCACGCATGACACATTTCGGTCAAATAACCAACATAAAATACGTTTTCTAAAGTAGATTAAGGCCGCGTCACAGCACGTTTTTTGACAGGGACTCTATAGCGCGCGTTTAAAGTTGAAAATCGCAGATCATCAGGAAGACGTGCGCAGTGCAGCGTCACACGAAGCTCTTTGTATTTTATAGTTCTGAATGACACTGCATCTGGTATGGGCGGCTGTCACTGACCTCTATTATACTACCAGTAGGTACGTGCTAGACTGCTTGTACGCTGGACTTCATAATTATAAACCAATATTGACTGAAGGCATTTGATTTTCGCCATTTTGGCGCTGATTGCTAAGAGTGACATCGTGAGCGTCCTCGGAACTAATTAAACCAACCAATCAACGCGATGGATTTTCAAATTATAGTTCTCAAGACACTCGGATTGGCGCATGGCGCTTCAAATAGGCGTAAGAAATTAACAATTTTTGTGCGGTACTTGTATGTATAATAGAGATCACAGTGGAGGCGGTGGCCGTGTATGTGCATGTGCAGTTTTTTTTATATAATTTGTGGATTTGTAGGCATAGAATTCAAGCGCCTAGCGAAGCGTTGTTGGGGTCATTAGAATGATTTTAATTTAGAAAAACTAAGTATACCTACTTAGTTAATTTTTGTTCGGTAATTTTTCGTTTTATTTTCTTTTACACTATATTTTCATATGATTATTTTGACACATCATAAAAGTACTTTATGTTGATTTTGGGCCAGTCAGGGTCTGACCTGACTGGCCCAAAATCAACACCTTGAAGCCTTGAAATGATTTGTAAATATTTTTTTACGGGATACCGTCTGTACTAATAATTTCATTATTCATAATTTCATTTCACATACCTCATTTTTAATAATGATGAAATTTATAATGGTGGTTATTTATAAATAACTTTGTTCATAATAGTTACTTTTTATATTGATCTTTTCTTATACAATTTATTCAAATAATGTTTAAATTTATTAAAAATTATGTTATAATGTTAATGTTAAGAATTTTTTTATCATACTTTTTTTTATTATAAATTTCATTACTTATAATTTCATAATAATCAGCATTCATAATTGTATTGTTCATAATGACTTTTTCATATTTTTTAGTTAACATAATAATAATTTTGAGGTAGTTAAATCATTATATACATATGCATGTATACCCTAAAGATACTAAGATACTAGTCTAAGGCAAAGTCATAAATAGGTGCGACGACGAGCGAAGCGAGGAGGAGCGTTAGGTTAACTGTGACCACACGACGCACGAGCCGAGCGAGCGAAGCGAAGCGTAGCGAGCGTGCCGCGGCAGCGGCCGGCGAAGTGCCAGAAGTCACTTATCCTTATATTAAAAAATTACAGAAACCATCTATATTAAGTTTCAGGTTACCGTTATTTGATTTAAATATTTTACACGTGTTTTTATTAGACATTTCAAGTTATTTATTAAAATAATGCACAAAGTTCACCAACAACACCAAAATCAACATAACATGAGAAAATATAAGTTATTTTACAATTACCCACAGTCCACACGTTAATTTTGTTTGTTTTGACTGGATGAAGTGCCTGCATAGATTGAAGAGCAAATTGGCTTGCCGTACTACGTTTTTATAACTGATTAGGATATATATAACAATCAACAGTTCCAGTCACATTAATTTACAGTATTATTGATATTTTGTTTTATGCTTAAAGTTAGTTATGGTAAAAGAACATTATAAATTTGTACTGTTATGTTATATACGCCTTATGAGTTTCATTCTTATAAATTTGGATTATTATTAATTTTGATTTATAATAAAGAAAATTAGATGTAGTGAAAGTATAATAAATCACATTATGTGAAATGATGATTATAAGTAACATTTTTATTTGTAACAAAATTATGACAAACGATTTTATGAGTTTCGACAGTGAACCATTTTTTTACATATGTATAAATTCTTAATACTTATGTATCAAATAGTGACCAAAACTGCAGGCAAGAAGTTGTAGGTGCATACCTACTAAGAAAACCGGCCAAGTGCAAGTTGAACTCGCGCAGCGAGGGTCCCGTAGACAATAAATAATGTAGTTTCAAAATTCTCATGAGTGTGATTCATATTAAATAAATATATAACCGACTGTTACTTGTGAAATAGTGAGTCGATTTCACATCATTCGATTACGATATAAATGTTACACATATCCCTAAAACTGCTATGATAAATGAAATAGATTCCTATATTGAATAGTGGTTGAAGACTATCGAGAGTGGCGCGATGACGCGGTGGGCCAAGACCTTGACAATAACAGCACCCAATATTTAAACACGTTCATTACAGCAGTTGAACATAGAACTTATTTTGTATTTTATAGGGTCACATTTTGATTGGCAAAAATATGGCGATTACGTTGTGCATCGGCTTTTCCCATTTTGAAGTACAAATAATTAATTATAAAGGAAATAAATAATTATAGTTATAAATAAAATTAAGGTTCTATTTGGATTCATTGAAATGTAACTTACTTATCATTATGATTTACTTAAATAGGGTGTCTTATAGAGTAACTTTGTTAGCATTTATTTTGATTATATTTAAGGCTTCATATTTTTATATTGAGAATGTTTTTCGTAAACGCGATTTGATTTTCGCAGTTGGAAAGATAACTATGACCAACCTTACAAACATTTTTTCAAATATTTAAATAATACATTGTGAGAAAATTACATTCAAATTAGGTCGATTTGGAAATGTTCAGCCTCTTTGATGTGGGCAAGGTTTTCGCGAGGCCCTCTTGTCTTTCGAACACGTATGTTTAATGTTACTACTATTCAATATTCAATTCATTGTTCACTGTCAATTGCTTTCATCATAGGTATTTAAAATGAGTGGAAATGGCGGAGTCGCTCGATGACCTTAGTACCATGTACAACGACCTCAGTAGAGTCTCCAAACAGGTTGATCTTCAGATGAACGTGGACAAGACGAAAGTCATGTCTAATGCCCATGTTCCACTTATGTCTACCTAGGACAGATTGTCCAGTCAGTAGGGTTACTCCAAGCAAGTATGAAAAGAGGGACGTAAAACGGGGAAAGACAATTTTGTCTACCGTCGTGCTAACCCACAGGTCCAACTTCGACAAAGAGGTGGCGCGTAGAATCCAACTCGGCTGGGCAGCGTTCGGGAAGCATCATCCTATCTTTTCGTCTAAAATACCGCAGAGACTGAAAACAAAGATTTTCAATCAGTGTGTGTTGCCAGTGATGACTTATGGAACTGAGACATGGTGTCTTACTGTTGGCCTCATTAGTAAGCTCAAAGTCGCTCAACGAGCTATGGAGAGAGCTATGCTCGGTGTTTCCCTGCGAGATAAGATCCGGAATGAGAAGATCTGCAGGAGAATTAAAGTTATCAATATAGCTCCTAGAATTAACATGTTGAAATGGCAATGGGCAGGCCACATCACTCGCAGAACTGATAACCGATGGGGAAGAAAGGTTCTCGAGTCATGGCGACCACGAACCTGGAAGACGCAGCGTAGGCTGGCCCTCCACTCGGTGAAACGACAATCTGGTGAAAACCACGCAGCAATGACGCACGCAGCGGCTGCTCGCCTCCTGCATCCATCGGCTCCCCCACGGTGGGGGAAGCCTATGTTCAGCAGTGGACGTCTTCAGGCTGATGATGATGATAATAATAATGTTTTTATTCATCTCGACAACGTGGTGATATGAGTAAGTAGGTAACGTACAGCGTACAGGGAATGGAATAGTAGCTAAATCCAAATCGCTTATTTGCAGTAAAACACGGTTGTATAAAACGCATAAGATAGTAACACTTAAATAAATAGTTATGTACATGTTTTCTGCTATCACAGCATGAAAATCGTAGACTGACCATTGTCAGTATTAAAGCTACATCACTAACAAGGTATCAAAGACCAAATAGTGGGAATAACTCGAGTAGAAGCTTTTTGGCGCAGTTGTAGAGAAAGATGTCCTGAACAACATATTAAAACTACTGTAGGGTGAGGGTGCCGCTAAGGGGTGGGTGGGGGTGTAAAGGTCCCTTTTACAGTTTTTCGTGAATAACTAGAAAACTGCGGCTTACTGCAAAAAATAGTGAAGGACTAAATTAATGTACATGAAATTATCTACAATGATTTCTTCAGAATCTATTATTATTAAATTATTAATGTTTAGAATTCAAGAGATCATTTAAAGAATAAAAGTTCTTATGTCGTAACCAATTCAATAATTCCGATTTGAATGGCTTTAATTTTAATGTCTTTACATGTTTTGGTAGAGCATTATCAACTTTTAAAGACATTGCGTGACACTGCTTAAGATACAATGTTGTTTTAGGATGTGTATCAAAGACCAGTCTGTCAGGGTTACGGGTATTACTAGAAAATATATTACATGCCCTTTTAAAGTATTGTGGGTTTGTCTTTGCGAAAATTGCAAGTTCATAATATACATGCATGGAAGGGGTAGTATGTTTAATTTTTTAAATAACGGTTTGCATGATTTAAATGGTTATAATCTGATTACTAAACTGGGTGATGTCTCAGGATGACGTGCGCAGTGCAGTGTCACGCGACACTTTTTTGTTGTAAAGTTCCGGGTGACACTGCAACTGTTATGGGCGGCCGTGTCACTTAGCATCAGGTGGATTACTGGCTCGTCGCGTCATTCAATCACATAAAAATAACATGGACCCTCGAAGTGGGGCCTCGGGCCGACTAATGCGGAAAAGGTGAACCCTCTTGGAGGGTCCCCGGCACTGAATGGGTTAAAAGCTTCTGCGATCACCAAGGCGCCTGCCAATAAGCGTGATGATTGTAACAGAGAACAGCAAAGTCAGTTTGCTCTTCTCTTTACCAAAGTGAAATTACTAAGAAGTTCACAACTTCACCAGACTGTGGACCCAATACAATCTCAGACATTTCACTAAACCCTCAACCTACCACCACTACACCGCTAGGTAAGTACCACTGCTTTGCCAGTTATTCTGCCGCCTAGCAGTAGTGTGCAAGCACTACTGTGTTCCAGTTTGAAGGGCATTGTAGCTAGTGAAATTACTGAGCAAATGAGACTTTATGACCTGATCACTCAGTCTAGTAATCTGATTACTAGACTGAGTGATGTTTCGGGATGATGTGCGCAGTGCAGTGTCACGCGAAACTATATTTTTTTAAAGATCCGAGTGATACTGCAACTGTTATGGGCGGCCGTGTTGCTTAACATCAGGTGAACGACTAGCTTGTAACGTCATTCAACCGAATAAAAAAAATACCTTACCTGACAGTATTGAACAGGCTGGCAAGATTTTTAGCAATTCACCAAGCGCCTGCGCGGGAACAAACCTCAGCAAACACCGGTACACGGGATTTGTGAGAGTGAGAGTGAGAGCACTGACGAATCCCAACTCTGACGCATCCTAATGCCGGATGACAACCAATGACCCAATAGCACCTGGCTAAACTCTTAACACCATATTTCGCTGATGCAAGACTGGGAATGGGCAGCAGCATTCTCCTCGGTACATTAAAATCTTCTGTGATCACCAAGCCGCCTGCCAAGTGTGGTGATATATGATCCGTCCCTATGAGGCGTCCAAAGTGACGTTTTATGGGGAAGGCCTGTGATCAGCAGTGGACGTCTTCCGGCTGTTGGTGATGAAGACTGGGTAGGGTGCATTGCGGGTGCCGGAAAGTATGCAGTCTGCAGGCATTGCCTGCTCCAGTGTCTGCACAGCGTACGCTTGATCTCTTGGAGGCTTATCGTAGGGGGGATTTGCCATAATCACCACGCTTGGCAGGCGGCTTGGTGATCGCAGAAGATTTTAATGTACTGAGGAGAATGCTGCTGCCCATTCCCTGGATATTCCCTAAGCCGGCTCTTCCGGCACCCGCGGGAAGAGTTTGGGGGTTTAGATTTTGAAGATGATGAATTTGACACTTTTTATGGATTTATTTTTAGGAATATAGGTAGGTAGGTACATAAACGTGATACCTACGTGTCTTACAGTAACTTACCTACGGTAAAATGTTTTTTTAATTGTGTATTTAATTTACCCTCATCCGTAACTCAGTAAGTATTGATCCCAGCTAAAAAGCGTATAAAATCTTTCTTGTGTAAAACTTAATGTGAAACAATTTAGTCTCAAATTATTTTTTGCTATAGGCAACAGTTTTCGAGTTATTTACGAAAAACAGAAATAAGGGACCTGTACAGTGCGGTTGTACACCCACTCCCACCCCTTAGCGGTTCCCCCACCCTTAATATGTTATTACGGGCACTTTTCTCTACAACTGCGCCAAAATTGTCCTTCTCCTTTCCAAGCGGACTTTTTCATGTAGAACTTTGTACTTTTTTTAATGTGTGTATTAATTTTTTGACATGAGATGTTTTTTTGGTCTTTTAATATGCTAGTAATTGATACTGAAATTTATATTTATTAACTTTAAATTTTGACCCTAGACTATAATAAATTTAAGTTTATTAATGTCACAGATGTAGTTCTAGCTCGTCACACGTCTTGGACAGAATTACAAGCTCATATATTTCTATGGTGTGCAAGCATTTATGAATAAAAAAAAAGTTTACATCATATTAGCTCTTTTCAAATATATTTTAACTATATTTGAAAAGAGATATTTTAACATGTGTAGATGGAGGAAACCAAAACAAAATGATGAGACTAGACTATGAGATTGAGATTCTGATCGTAAAGCTTCATTTGCCTAGTATTGACACTAGCTACAATGCCCTTCAAACCGGAGCACAGTAGTGCTTGCACACTCACTACTGCTTGGCGGCAGAATAACTGGCAAAGCGGTGGCACCTACATAGACGAACTTTGTAGAAAAGTCCTACCTCCTAGCAGGTAAATTCGGTACATAATCATTTAAACTTTCTCCCAACAATATCTATTTTTAGGGCTGCTTCGGTACCCGGAAAAAACGGTAAAAACGGAACCATTTGGGTACCAAGTCTACCAGTGCCTGTCCGACATATAAAAAAATAAAAATAAATAAATATAAATACAACGGCATCTCATGAACTTAATAGGTAGACAGCTGAAAATTCCCAGAATAAGTACCTACGTATGCGTTATTACGACGAATTACAACCATTAATACTAAAAAATTACAAAGAGGTGGATTCCCATACAAGAAACGTGTTTAACGGTCTCAAAAACTGTGATTATTAGGTACTTAATACCTAAGTCACAACAAGTCACAACAACAACAACAAGGTCATAACAAGTCTCAAACTTAGAAAGCTATAGTAGATACATACTCTGTGATATAAAAACAAATCCACAAAATTGGATTTGCGGTATAGAAGCGGTGCGCGGCGTAAGGCCGGGTTTCCACTTGCAAGAAAACTTCTGCAAGAAGTGTCCGACCATCTATCAGGCTGTAGCTTGAAAGTGTAAGATAATGTAGTTTACATTAGTTTTACACTTGCAAAGCTAGTCTGGTAGACGGTGGGACACTTCTTGCAGAAGTTTTCTTGCGAGTGGAAATATAATACGACTAAAGGCGTGGGCGACGTGGGCCACTGCCTACGGCCCCACGGTCTGAGGGGACCGCGGGTTGGCAAGCCGTGAACGTGAAGAAAAAAATTCACTCGTCATACATTAATAAATATTATTATTGACATGAGATTTGGTTTTAACGATAATTAATGAACTTATATTTTAACTAAATGCTTAGTTTAGAATATATATCATAATTATCTTTATATGAGATATTATCCAGTGTTAATATCATAAATTATGGCAATCTGTACCGTCACGCTGAAGTCATAATTCCACCCAAGGTCAAAGCCACACACACATTCGGGATTAGGGGTACGTGTCTCACTAGGACGTGCGCAGTACCTACAGTGTCAGCGTCACGCGAAACTTTATATTATACAGTTCCAAGTGACACTGCAACTGTTATGGGTGGCCCTGTCACTTAACATCAGGCGAATGAGTAGCGTCAGTAGTCATTCATTAACATTTAAAAAAGACTGGTGTCTAAATAAAAGTAATGTATAAGTTGTTAAAAATTGTAAAAGTTGGTTCAAATAGTTTTTGCCGGGTCGGGTCGGTAGCGTAGCGTAGGATGCTAGTAACTTGTGTCTGTTTGTCATATTAGCTTGGAAATAAAATGCAATGCTTAGAAATGTAAAACTCACTATAAAATTACTTGTGGTGGACAGCGCAATCATTAAAGTTCCGAAAATTGTGTTTTATTTTATCCGACATGTACAGAAAGGCGTAGCTCTGCGCATGAATGAGATCTTTGCTGACATGTCATTCTATATTCTCTATGGTGGGGGATTCCCGTGTGTAACTTATCACAGAATATACAATAGTACGTACGAAGTACTATTATATATTCTGTGATAGGTTATAAGAGCTCGGTAGATAGGTACATTCCCATTCGATTACACGTAGTTTTATTTATTTCTGATAAATAATACTTTTTATAGATTAAAGTTAAACCGACTTTAATTGCCTTAGTTAGTGTCATAGACGTAGACTTTACCCGTATTACTGAACTACGCTCAGTCGTGCGTGAATCGGTGCTCAAAGAAGAGATTTCATTCGCAAATTGATATTTTTTTGTAAATGAAATTTCGACATAGGACTTCATTGTTCTCATCGTCACGTCACGGGCCGCTATTTGGTGTTTGGATTATAACTAGAGGATAACATAAATAAAACTCAAGCTAATCATCTTTTCAGAAACCCTAATTATGTATTGACGCCGATCAATTCGAGTGTCATATCGGTGATTCAAATATATGTACAAGAATACCTAGCGCTTGTGCAACTCATTTCACATTTAACAGGAGATTTGATGCACGATTAGTAAATTCTTTTAATCACGCTTTTAGAAACTGGCCGTTAGTATCGTAAATATTGTCAAAGGAACTGAAAAACTCATGGATGATGAATACATAATTATTGTACGGTCCGTAGCACCGCACAGAGTACCATTTCAGCACTATTGCATCGTTTCCGAATGCGGCGCGTCAGTCGTTCATAGGTCGTTCACAAGCAACCGCGGCTCGATCACATAATACATTCATTTTCCTCCATTTGTATCTATAAGTAGTATGTGTCAATAAACTGTGTTATCTCAAATCACATCTTTTCATTGTTTTGGTGTAGCAACATCTCCTACAATAATTATAATACATTTTTTCTAGTTATTTTGATTTCAAAAGCAAACTGTTTAGGTATAACTAAACCAATTGTAATGAAATGTCTATGGGACCAATCGAGAGTATTTCAATTCAAATAAAAGAATTTTCAAAATCAGTTACCTATTAAATGACAATGAGGCACCTACCTAATAAACTTAAAAAAAAACATACAACTAAATTAGGAACCTCCCCTTTTTTCAAATCGGTTGACAAGTTACAGCTACTCAGCTACCTGCCTTCATGGGGTTTTTTAATAAACCATTACCTGGACTCTACGGGTTCAATTCCCGCGACATGACAAAAACTTCTATGAGTACCTACAGTAACCCTTTGCAACAGAACACGTATTTTGTGCACAGAAAAATTGCGCAAATACTTGTTTTGTGCGTGGGTGAAAGATGGGGGTGTGTTGCATGTTCCTCGTAATTCCTGAGTCCCTAGATACAGGGAATCCTAGTTAGGGTCCAGAATCTATATATGTGGTCGTTGGGCATTGTTATAATTGTTAAATGGCAATAATTTCATCATTAATAGATTATCCAAACTTATAAAAACAAATTGACGTTTAGTCCCATAAACCACCTCTAAAATCTCATTCAAGTAGGTACCTACTAGATTTCTAAAACGAATGACGTGATGAGCTAGTCGTTCGCCTGGTGTTAAGCGACACAGCTGCCCATAACAGATTGCAGTATCACTCGGAACTCCAAACTAAAGTTTCGCGTGACACTGCGCACTGCGCACGCCATACTGAGACATCACACAGTAGTCTAAAAAAGTTTTCTAGGCTGTGAGATCAGTACGTAAAGTCTCATTTGTAAGATATGTACATATAATAAAATTGTAACCAAGGAAAAGTATTTTCATTACATATAACCCAGTCAAATAAGCTAAAAAAGGGTCAACCTCCGAATACGACCAAGGGGACGATAAGGGCTTTCCGATGGAGGTCACAAAAATCAAAGATGGCGGATCAAACATTTGCTCAAATATCATCCACCTAACTTTTACAGTTTTCGATTTAAACGCATTTTAGTTTTTATTGTGGCCCACTCTTTTTTGTACGGGATCCACCCATACCTAAAACTTACTTACACTCATTCACCAGAGAGAAAAATATAATTTATAACATGTACCTCTATATCTATACCTAAAACTGAGTTTGCACATGCAAGAAAACTCGTTGCACGAGTTTCCGCAAGATATAGCTTGATTAAAGCTCGCAGATCGCAGACTACACATATCGATCGCGACTTCTGGTAGAAGTCTTTGTTTCTAGCAGTGATTTTTAGTAAGAGGTTTTTGATCAAAAAGCTATGGCCCTCTCCAAAACTAGAAGCTTTCAGCAAAGTATCCCACCGCTTTACTGGACTTTATACTTGACTTTGGCTTCACTGACTCAACCAGACTTGAATGTGACTTTGATGACTAGAATAATAGCTCTATTACTTACTTGAAATAATTGTAAACATAAAAAAAGACTGGCTAGATAGATACCTACGTTTATAATTATAACGGATTTTTTTAAATAAAAGTTGTTACTAAAAATTAGTCTAAAAATAAATAATATCTTTTTTGAAGAGGTAAAACCGACAGCGCCATCTAGCCCCAAACTAAGCATAGCTTGTACTATGGGAACCAGATAACTGATACAATACTTAGATACTTTTTGTTTGTAAATACATACATAGAATACAATATAACACCCAGACACAGAACAAACACCCAAAAATCTGAGAAATCGGCGAACATACCTTTTCGTTCATTGAATACCGGCCTTCTGCATAATAATGGAATAACAATAACCGGATGACACGATGTCACGACCATGGGGAAAAAACATACAGCCGAACCTAAAAAACCTCCCTTTATTAAAGTCGGTTAACATAACCGACCACCCGGTGTTACAAGTTACATCAAAGTATTAGGATTAGATGATTACAATAGGTACTCTACCTAATTTAGTTTTATGAATTTACTTAATATAGACCTACTATTATGTCTAAAATAATTGAATACTTTTTTTTTATAACATGGATGGATAGACAAACTGACGGCCCGCCTAATAGGAAGCAGTTACCGTCGCCTATGGACACCTGTAGCACAAGGGGCGCTACCAACGCATTGTCTACCCTTTAAGGCTCATTTTACCCGCCTTTTGAAGTTCCCCATATTGAATACTTAATTTATTTAAGTAATTTTAATTTATAAATACGAAGCAAAATCGATAAGCAGCATGATCTCTCGCAAGTCGATGTGAGCTTGTTTACACTTACAATGTATTGCACTCACAACTACTCGCAAAGCACGCCTGACAATCTGTCGGGAGTTAATTATTGTAAACATGACACTGGTTAGATACGCTAAGCTAATCGCGTAGCTACAAACTTTAGAAAAGTCGCAATTACTAAAAATAAGTCCAATAATAAAATTAAATACCTACGTACATATTCTTTTAAAAGGGTTTAAACCGTATTCATTTAATAATGAAGTTCTGTTGTCTATCTCCGAAGAGCATCAGATCTTCACCAAATTTACATAGGACCAACGAGCACTGTTCTTTTACCGTACAAAAAAGTCACTTAAATCGGTCCAGAAATCTCGGAGAAATCAGAAAACATACATTGAAATAAACATACAGTCGAACATAGAACCTCCTTCTTCTGAAAAAATATATTTTCTTTCTTTTTTTTATGTCGGGCATAATGCTTACCACCCGAGATTGCAAGTTGCAAGATATACGAAACTAACCGATAAGCAGCGAGATATGTCTCGAGTCAATGCGAACATGTTTACGCTTGCAGTATATTGCACTCGCAACTACTCGCAGGAAACGCCTGACAATCTGTCGTGAATGCACTTGCTACGTTGTTTACACTTGCAAGCTCCTGTCCTATAGAGTCCGACACTTCTTGCAGCAGTTTTCTTGGATGTGGAAACACGCCTTTACAATAAATTGCACCTGCAACTTCTCGCAAGAAACGCCTGACAAACTTACGAAGCTTATACTCTAGCAAGCTTCAGTCTGATAGTAGACTGTGGGGCACATATTGCAGAAGTTTTCTCACATGTGGAAACCCGGCCTAATACCTAGTTCTTTTAGACTATTATTGTATATAGGTAACAAAGATTTCAGTATCTCTATGAATCAGAAAATAAAAATATAATATCTGCCCAGCGGTTTCACTCGGAGTTCCGGGTTTTCCAGGATAAAATGCATTCTGTGTTGATCTTGGCGTAAGCTTTTATTTTATGTAACTACCTAGTGTGGGTTCCAGTAGCTGCTAAAAACGCCAAGAACGCTACGAAATTATGCCACTTTTTACCCAGACAAGGCTAAATCACATATGATCGTTTCAGTCAATGTGAACGAAAAAAACGAAAATAACGATAATTTTGTTCAAGTGGAACCCGCTACTAGCTAGACTATAGGCATGGATCAAATCACAAGGAGCAGGTGAAAAATCATATGACAAAAAAAAAAACAACACTAAAACAAAAAAAACAAAAAAACAACAAAAAAAAACAAACAAAAAACACATAAACAAAAAAAAAACAACACAAAAAAAAAAACAAACAAAAAAATACACAAAAAAATAAAACACAAAAACAAAAAAATGTGAATGAATGTGATGTGATGTGTGTGTGTGTGATGTGTGTGAATGTGTGAATGTGTGTGAATGTGTGTGTGTGTGTGTGTGTGTGTGTAAATAAAAATGTATCATAAATCACTCTGCTTCTTTTTGTCAGACACTCTGCTATAAATCACAGTGTGATAATCACACTTAATTGAATCGTGGCTTCGGATTTCATAATACGAGAGTAGCTTATGCGGTGAATATCAAAACATAATTTTATTTATGCTTCAGTAAACAAACTGAGACCTATATGTGATTTGTCATCATCATCATCTTCATCATTATTAGCCTAAAGACGTCTACTGCTGTACATAGGCCTCTCTCAGAGAGCGCCACTTTGAGTGGCTGCTCGCCTCCTGCATTCATTGGCTCCTAATTTTTTGTTCATCATCATCATCACCATCAATAGCCTGAAGACGTCCACTGCTGAACATAGGCCTCTCCCAAAGACCGCCACTTTGAACGGCTGCTCGCCTTCTGCATCCATCGGCTCCTTATTTTTTTTCATCATCATCACCATCAACAGCCTGAAGACGTCCACTGCTGAACATAGGCCTCTCCCAGAAAGCGCCACTTTGAGTGGCTGCTCGCCTCCTGCATCCATCTGCTCCTAATTTTTTGTTCATCATCATCATCATCAACAGCCTGAAGACGTCCACTGCTGAACATAGGCCACCTCCGAAAAGCGCCACTTTGAGTGGCTGCTCGACTCTTGCATCCATCGACTCCTAATTTTTTGTTCATCATCATCATCAACAGCCTGAAGATGTCTGCTGCTGAACATAGGCTTCCTCCAGAGTGCCACTTTGAGTGGCTGCTCGCCTGTTGCATCATCGGCTCCCTGATGAAATAAAATGATGATTTTTAGTTCATCATCATCATCACCACCATCATCATCACCATCAACAGCCTGAAGCCCCTTGCTGAACATAGGCCTCCCCCAAAGAGCACCACATTGAGTGGCTGCTCGCCTCCTGCATCCATCGGCTCCCTGATGAACAAAAAATCTCATCAATAGTACCATCAAAAGAGAGTAGCATTAGAATGCTTAGTAATCATTTGTAGCAGGTCGCAACTTCACTAGGTTGCTCCTTAATCACATCTCTGTTCCATTTCATAAAGCACAGCCAATCGCCATTGATCATAAATTCATTAGGCATATGAAAAATCACAGGCTGTGAAAAATCACAGGTGAAATCACAGTGACTAAAATAAATCATATGATGAAATGATAATGATTTTAAAGTAGCAATCATTTCCATGCCTACTAGACTACTACGTGTAATATGCAATTGATGCGCCTTTTTACTACTACCTACTGAAGCGGGAAATTCAATTTGCTTTTGTATAGTGCAGAACTCAGAGAATCATCATCATCAACAACCTGAAGACGTCCACTGCTGAACATAGACCACAGAGCGGCTGCTCGCCTCCTGCATCCATCGGCTCCCCGCGGCTTTCACTATATCATCGGTCCACCGGGGGGTCGGTCTACGCTGTATCTTCCGGTTCGTGGTCGCCACTCGAGAACCTTTCTTCCCCATCGTTTGTCAGTTTTACGAGCGATGTGGCCTGCCCATTGCCTGAACAACTTGCTAATTCTATCACTTTAGTTCTCCTGCGAATCTCCTCGTTCCGGATCTTATCTCGCAGGGAAACACCGAGCATAGCTCTCTCCATAGCTCGCTGCGCGACTTAATGAAGCTAACAGTAAGAGACCATGTCTCAGTTCCATAAGTCATCACTGATTGTCAGTGACTGATCAGTGGCAACACACACTGATTGAAAACCTCAAAGAATGCTGCTGCCCATTCTCTTAGCCGGCTCTTACGGAACCTACGGGAAGAGATGAGGTGGTCCTATTCTTACACGCATTCATCACATAGTCTATTAAAGATATTTTGCAATTAGGTATCTTCTGTTATTATATTCTAAGCAAGTAATTGGTTATGTCAGTTACACACACGTATTGATTCCTAAACCGGCGTATGTAAATAAAAAGGGAACGAATAGCTAGCTACTTTGTTAATATCAAAGACAATAGGACGAAGTACGTAAACCAATATTTATTAAAAATAAAAAAAGCCAAATAATACTAAGTAATACTTTATTATAAAAACTATTTTAAGTACAGAGATCAAAATACACAGAAAAATATGCAGTCTTATAAAAAAAATACTGTCTATTATTAATATTAAAAGTATACAATATAGATTAGTATACAAATACATTTTATACACTGGTATGTTGTTTTTTTAATCTAAATTAAATGTATAGTAACGTGTGTGTGTGTGTGTGTGTGTGTGTGTATGTGTAGTGTGTGTGTGTTGTATGTATGTGTGTGTGTGTATTTGTTTTTTTTATTATATTAATAAAAAAATGTGACAAAAACAATTTTATTTTCTAAAGCTTGAGTAATAAGAAAATAATTCTCAAAATAAGTTATGGGGAGACAGCGGGACCACATCATCATCCTCTTTGCCTTTCCCCATTTGCTATTGTGGTCGGCTCCCAATCTAACGTGTAGCGGCGAGCTACCAGAATTACACGAGCGACTGCCATCTGACCTCGCAACCCATAAGGGACCAGTAACAGGGATGGTTAGATCAGGCGTCAGATTCTATCAGGCGTCTGACTACCCGTAACGATTGTTATAGATGTTCTTATGTCAACCGGGACCGACGGCTTAACGTGCTCTCCGAGGCACGGAGCGATGACATCGAAACATAACTTACTAGATAAGTCATTGGTGCAGGGCCGAGGATCGAACCCGGTGCCGTAAGATTGCGAAGCGCACATGCTACCGCTCGGCCACCATCGCTCGTATAAATAGTTGATTTTGTGAATCTACAGAATCTATCAGGCATTCGCTGTTTTTATAACGTTAATGAAGGACGTGACGAGCTATTCGTTCATCTGATGTTAAGCGACAAGGACACCCATAACAGATGCTCGGAACTCTAAAATATAAAGTTTTGCGTGACACTGCGCACGTCACGTCATCCTGAGACATCAGTACAGTCTAGTAATATGATTATTAGACTGTGCTGTGTTCCAGTTCGAAGGGAAATTACTGGGCAAATGAGACTTTATGATCCGATCTCATAGTCACTAGACTGAGATCAGATCATAAAGTCTCGATGGCCCAGTAATTTCCCTTCGAACTGGAACACAGCTGCTGTGACTATGTTATCAAAATATTTTACAGTGAAAGAACTTCTGAAAATTGTTACGCTAAAAACTGTGGAAAAATCTTATACATAAATACTGTCGTTACCTAGGACACACTAAGGCACTAAATATCTAAATCTACAGCTATTACCTATGTTTTCACATAATACAAACACAAATTTAAATTAATTAATATCTGAAAAAAATATTTATAGTTAAATTCGAAGATCAAAAAACACACACAATAATATAGCCATTAAAAAAACGCTAAAAATATTTAAAAAGAAATTGTTTTCGAGTCTAAAAAACAAAACTTTTCCTCGGCTTGATCAATTTTCATGCACAAAATTTTCGTTATAATACTTTATACAACAAGAGCCATTATTCATAAAAAACATATAATAATATAAATTCCAGATATTAATAAATCTGTCACCAAACAAAAGCACCTTAACTAATAGAAAAAAAATCGGTGGAAAAAGTTAACAGTCTCTTTTCAAAATAACCAATAAGCTCTGATTATTAAAACAGCGGATTATTGTTATTCAATATTTACTTACTATTATTATAGTAAAATTCACTATTATTACTTCGAGTACTAGAATGTACCATCAATATTCAAAAAAAGAATTGACGATATTTTTCGTATACTAAAAGCTAAAGTACATCGTAGGATTCGAACCTAAGACCTGCAGGTCGACGGTCTATCGTACTGCTACTGAGCCATGGGAGTACACACATGTTTAAATTTAAAATAATCTTGTTTAAATCCTTATAAAAGAAAAACTATAATGATTTAAAAAAGTACACGATTTTCATATTCATAACACAAAAAAAAATTTAAAGTTATTTAAATCATGTTAAAACCCAAATTTTCAGTAAGTGCCTACTTATAATATGAAGTAGTGGCAAAAAGAGCGGGCGTACATTTACTGGTCTCCCTCGCACTACACCACCGACAGAAAGGTGCGAGAGAGAAAGCTATCTATTTCAGAATACTTTATTTTTCACGTGTTTTATATAATTGTAAAGGGTGTAAAGTATTAAGTAATAGTTATCTTAATTATTCTAAGTTTGTTTAAAATCCTTACAAAAGTACAAAAATATACAGTCGTCGTATAACCTAGCTTATTATTAATCATCATGGTGGGATTCACTATTATTCGCAAATAATAATAAGGAAATATAATAATGTTGTGGTGTACAATAAAGAGATTTTATATTATATTGTATTGTAGTAATTAATAATGAAAGTAAAAGTTTTCGATTATTATTCCAAATCATTATTATTATTTCCTATTATTATTTGGTATTTAAGGATGGAATGGAATTAAATATTTCTTACATAGGTATAACCTTCATTTAGTAGCTCTGAAAACGTCAAATTATTAATATAACTTATCAACTACTATTATTATTATTAAATAATTGTACCATTTTTGTGTGAATATTCTTTGCTGATAAATAATAATTAATAATTTGACAGTTTTGAAGATGATATGTATTATTATTACGATAGTACAGGAAATACGAATTAAACGCGTTTATTCAAAATAAATCACTGAAAATTATATAAAATATAAGGTGAGTTTTAATTGGTATGTTATCCCAAAAAAGGGGACTGGGACCATGACAAGTTGCGAGAGGCTTGAAACTGCGTGTTTCCAAACCTCCATACTAAAAAATAAACCCACTCACAAAACTGCACGTGCGATCGCTACGAGAGTTAATAAGATACTAAAATAAATAAACAAATTAATTTCTAAACACAGGTCGTCAAACTCATTTAAGTGCAATCGGTCAAGGACGAAGTTCAACCACCCAGCTGCGCTAGGGCTGTCTTCGAACGTAAACTTTACATGGAATTTCTTCAATGTAAAACTATTAATTTAGAAAAGTCGTAGAAGAAACATTGTCTACCTTGGGGAGTAGATTTACCCCCTTTCGGGATAATATACCAATTCAAACTCAGATTGTATAAACACATATATAACTTTCAGTAATATTATAATGAATGAATGAATGAATTTTTTAATCTAAAAAGTCTCATCTATTATCAATTTGTTAGAATCAATTGACTCGCAAAAATCGCTATCACAGTTCGGCCCATCAAGGCCTTGAGAATCATTTATGCCCTCATCATCACTTATTATGCCCTTTACATCACTTATTATACCCTCTTCATCACTTATTATGCCCCGTTCGTCAATCAATCCCTGCTCTACATACATTACGCCTTCATTATCATTTGTGCCCCTTTCATCACTGATGCCCCTATCATGGATGCCTTCTTTACAAATTACTTCACATTCACCGTTTTTCATGCCCCTATCATCACTATCACCATAATTTGTGACACTATCACTATTAGAATATTCTGTATCATTCTGTTGATCATTTTCATAATACCTAATGTTTCTATTATTATCATAAGCATCATTGTTTCTATACAGTTCTATTATTCTATCACGGATTACATTTGTGTCATTTCTGCGCTCCATGTTAGAAGTGACTGTATCATTGTTTACTTCGCCTGCATCATTGACTAAGCTGCCTGTATCATTGTTTAAACCATTTCTATCATTATTTGCGTCACTTCTATCATAGTCTACAGTATTTCTATCATGGTTTGAATCGCTCCTATCACTTTCCGGGCTGAGTACTCTATTTTGTGATGTATTCTCTCCATCTTGATTTAAGGAATTTCTTAGATTCAGTCTATCTTGTACATATTCACCGTTGCTTAAGCTGCCTCTGTCTTGATTTAAGTTACCCATATCATAACCTAAACTACCTTTATCATCACTTATATCACCTGTATCATGGCTCATATCATCTCTATCATGGCTCATATCACCCCTACCATGGCTCAAATCGTCCCTATCAAGGCTCAAGTCGCCCCTATCATGGCTCAAATCACCCCTATCATGGCTCAAATCACTCCTATCATGGCTCAAATCACTCCTATCATGGCTCAAATCACCTCTATCAAGGCTTAAATCGCCCCTATCATGGCTCAAATCACCCCTACACTCTTTTTTGATCATAGTCGCGAAATTACGCATATAACCTTCCATATTAGCCGCTAAGGCAGTAATCAGCAATCTTTCAACACTCATTAAGTTATTATCGAATCCATTTTCCGTGTTAGTTTTGAGTAAATTAGCTAAAATTGGATTCGCTTGAAGTGTCACGTTGATATTAAAATTTTCCTTTTCGTTTTTCTCGTTTTTTATATGACCTCTTTTGTGTAGTGTGTACACGTCGGGGTCTTTGAAGCATTTCGAGCATTCGGTGCATTTGTACGAGTTATTTAGTTCGTTCGTGTTCGTTTGCTTGCCTTTCAGTATGTCTGTGTCGTTCGCGGTCGATGTGTGGGCCAATGGAGCTTCAGCGGGTACTTGTAATGGTGGAATACCTGGAGAATTAAAAAAAATATTTTGCTTGTGGATTCACACATCTATCTATTTAATATAATAAAACTGTCGCGGGGCTTTTGAACATTGAATATTTACTATAATTTATAATAATTTTATTGTCTTAATATACCTAGTAGAAACATTTTTCATGTCTGTCTGTCTATCGCTTTGAACGCGGTTCACTCTGAAACCGCTGGACAGTTTTTGATAAAACTTGGTATGATTATAGCAAATTTTTTGGAATGGAATTTAGGATACTTTAGTTTAAAAAAACTGCCAAATGCGGGTTGCACGAAGCAATAACGAAGTAAATTTTATGCGAGAATTTGTATACTATTACGATTTGATGAAACAGTAAATAAAAATGATGAGTTATTTCAATATATTGATGAGTACAGCCTCGACGTCCAGCCCGCCTAGCATGCGCACCGCGACAAAATTTTCTCGACACTATCTCGTGAGAGACCGTGACAACACTATGGTAGCGCTTAAGTGTGTCTCACTCTAAAGGCGACGACAAGTTTTCTCGAGGTACACGTCAGAAGAGCAAAGCTATAGCGATAGGAAAGAGGCACCTTAGGGTAGGCTTGCAGCTGAACTGAACTTTATTGCGTTGTAGCTAGAGTCGCTATTTGTTTAAGTGATTCCGCAGAGTGAAGCTTCCATTCATGTACTATTGACTCTGTGCTTTTATGTGAAGGCTCTTAGAGCCAAGAGCGAGTGAGACAGTGAATAATCTTACCGTCGTGATTTAAAGTTGGTACTTCGGCAGTGCCAGCCGCTTGCATTGCTAACATTGTCTGCATGTAAATAGCTTGGGCTACTTGCTGCTGTATCTGGAACCAAGAGATTTTACATGAAAAATTCGTAGTTCACACTAATGGACATGTTGGAAATGGCGAGCTAGGCGTTCGCCTGACGTTGAGCGCCACAGCCAATAGAAATGAAATGAAATGAAATTAATTTATTTGTAACAACAGTTTTAAGCACAGAAGATACACATTGGTATATAGGTATACTACCTATAAATATATTAAAAAAAAGAAAAAGCCGTTGCCACAAATCGGCCCCAACTCAGCATAATGCTGGTTCTGCTGAACCAGCGCTGGTCTTCCGTTGGGACCTCTTGGTGAAATCACGGAGCGAACATACACTACAGTTCATTACAACAAATGATTTACATTGAGTTTAAAAAATAACAAAACAATTTAATCAACAATCGAGTGATAATAATTTTTGAATTTTCAGTCTGTAACAAATTAAGTATAAGAAGTGTAGCAAGTGTTTAATATATGTATAGTTTTTTGAAAAGAAAAAATGACACAGTACAAGGTACAGTTTTCCACTCAAAGCATGACAATAAGAAACAACCAAGAGTAGCAGAGAAAAAAAGAAAAAATAGGTAAGTTACAACAAAGATTAGATTTAGGCACTTAAATAGCACTGGTGTCATGCACTAATGTTTCCTGACTCGTTTGATGAAGAAGTAAAAATAATTTAAGTTTAGTCCTAAAGATTTAAATATTTTGCAGGTTCCTGATCGGCGGTGGAATATTATTCCAACACTTAGTTGCGGCATAACGGAAACTACCTCTAAATGCAGCTGATTTATGGTATGGCGTCAAAAGCTGCATAGCACACTGGCGAGATCCATATGACCTACGAGCCGATATCCAAGATAGTTTTCCATACAGATAAGCTGGCTCTCGATGCTTTATGACGCCAAAAAGTAGGCATGCCAAGTGAAGCTTACGCCTGTTTCATTTTAAGAGCTGTGCTTTTATTTAGGTATGGAGTCACATGAGCTCTTAACGGGATGTTAAAGCAGAACCGGGCACAGGCATTTTGGATTCTCTGTATAGACTTCTGCGTTCTTTTTAACAACCGTGGACCAAAGACTGTGTCCATGTAATTTAAATTTGATAAGATCAGTGACTCTACAAGCTGAACACGCAGACACTCATTTAGATATGGTCTCATGCGATACAGAACTTTGAGTTTATAGAAACAACTTTTAACTGAATTTGCGATATGCTTCTCAAAACGCAGATCACAGTCCATATGTAAACCTAGATTGCGGGCTTCATATACACGTTCGATGGGTTCGTCCATGAGCATGACTGCTACCGATGAGCCTACATTTGCTAGTTGGTTTTTGCTACCAAAGATAAGGTACTTCGTTTTGAGAGGGTTTAAGAGTAAATTATTATCAACTGACCACGTGGCTATTCTCGAAAGATCCTCGTTTAGCTTACTCACTGCAGTAAGTATATCACATGGTTTACAGGAGATATACACTTGTATATCATCCGCATAGATATGAAACTTGCAATGTCTAATGTGCGTTGTTATGTCAGCCGAATACAGGATGAAAAGGACTGGTCCCAAAATGGAGCCTTGAGGTACTCCCCTGTTTACAGCCACTATGTCCGAGACTAACGAAGAACCATCATTATGTTCTAGCCGTACATACTGGCAACGGTTGCTAAGGTAACTATCGAACCACTTTAAAGCTTCATAATCCAAACCGTAGTAATGCAGCTTGGAAAGAAGCAGATCAATATTTAAAGAGTCAAAAGCCCTGGAAAAGTCGAGTAATACAAGCAATGTGCACATTCCTTCATCTTGAGCGCAGAGTATATTGTCGGTAACATCCAACATAGCAGTTACTGTGCTGCGACCCTTTCTGAATCCAGACTGTACTTGTGGCAAAATATTATTATTTTCGATATAATCATTTAATTGAGCGCAAACGGCCTTCTCCAGAACTTTTGATAAGCAGGGCAAGATACTAATTGGCCTTAAATCTTTAAGGTCAACCGGGTTGGAGTGTTTTGGCAGAGGACGTACGATTGCCAACTTCCAAAGATCAGGATAGGTAGATGTGCATATAGATTTATTAACCAGATTTTGAATTAAATTTACAGTATATGGGAACGTCATAATTAGCATGTCCAAACTTATATTATCACAACCTTCTGCGTTTGATTTTAAACTACTAACAATTTTAATAATTCTATCTAAACTAACGGGTAGTATGTGAAAAGTAGCATCACTGTACTTATTGAACTCGAAGTACGTCAGTTGTGAAATGCTAACGTTCGAAGTCCCCGGTATAGTCATGAAATGGTCATTTATAATTCAATGCAATGTACAATAGCAGTTGCAGAGCCTCGTTCTGAGTTAAAATCAACTACGATCACCAATACGACTGCCAAGCGAGCTAGATAAGCGTTTAACATGACATATATCCTGATATTAAGAGAAGCGTCAAAAAAAAGCGCCAATGCTTTTCTACCTCTAAATAATATCCGATTTCGATGATTTTTAGGGTTCCGTACCCAAAGGGTAAAACGGCTTATTACTAAGGCTCCGCTGTCCGTCTGTCTGTCCGCCTGTCACCAGACTATATCTCATGAACCGTGATAGTTAGACAGTTGAAATTTTCACAGATGATGTATTTCTGATGCCGCTATAACAACAAATACTAAAAATCGGAATAAAATAAATATTTAAGGGGCTCCCATACAGCAAACGTGATTTTTTGCTCGTTTTTATAAATAATGGTACGGAACCCTTCGTGCGCGAGTCCGACTCGCACTTGCTCGGTTTTTTTTATATGTCGTCTACACAGTAAAAAACCATGCCCGTGTGTCTTCCTTTTTTAAGTTTTTACGATATCTTTGTATTTATAGCCACCTAAAGTTACGAATTTTTGGCGTCAATATTACGATGAAGGATAGTAATTGCAACAAAGCAAAGAACACGAAACATATAAATTCAAAAAAATTAAAACATACATGCATAGATTATAATCCATCCAAACGATTGACATCAAAATCAACACTTTGTTGAGATTCAAAAGGTGACAACCGTTTTCACCCGAAACGCTAAAATGTAGGTAAATTCACTCATGCACTACTCCCACACTATGCTTGCCAAGTCGCTGTCTCCACTCAAGAACATGTCTACCCCAACCGTCGTTGGTTCTGCGGCAAATGTGACCAGCCCGCTGCCACTTCAGTTTGCTAATTCTATGGGCTATGTCGGTTACCTTAGTTCTCTGTTGGATCACCTCATTTCTGATTTGGTCCCTCAGAGAATCTCCAAGGATAGCCATTTGTGTGATGTCTTGAATAAATGTATTTGAGAAGTGATGGAACAAAAAATGATAATTCCATAATGTCCTCGAATAATTCCATAATGTCCTCCATATCTATACTTATAATAAAACTGTAACAAGGTCAATTCTGTACATTACATATGTTTTGAAAAATTTTTCATTTTTGTCTGTCTGTATCTTGGCTGAGCATGACGCCGAAACTACTGAATGGATTCGAATGAAACTTGGCATGATTTGAGTTCATATTACAAGGTAGGCTATACTTTTAATCCCAAAATTCAGCACGGCTCCCGCAGGAGAGTGGATGTAAGTAAAAATATGTACTTATTTGTAATTAATTAACAGGTGGTCCGATTTCATTCATTCTTTTTTTGTTGAAAAGGGGTGTTTTAAATATTGTCCCATAAATATTTCAAGGTCTTCGGTTTTGTGGTTTAGAAATTACAGACATTCAACCTCCAGTATTAGGTCCAAAGTCACTCCTATCCTGTACTATGGGAAAGAGAGAAGGGAGAGGGGAAAAATAACGGAAAAGGATGAATGGATGACATCTTTTAGACTGAGATAAGGCGTAAAACTAATTAACCCGTGCGAAGCCGGGGCGGGTCAGCTAGTAATATATATGGATGACAATATGGAATTATCATTTTTTGTTCCGTCACTCCACATTTTCTTTCTTACTATTTAGTACTTACAGTAGGATCCAGGACATTAGCAGGATTGTTAGGTGGCCATCCACCCCATTGTTTCCTCTGATATGGTGTGGGTGACTCCGATGGCAGGTTCTGTGATGGAATCGCATCCTTCCTCAGCGTCCTCCATTGTCCTGAAACAGGTTATAGGAGAACTAGTAAAGAAAGAACTCTTTAGGGTTGGGCTATAATATGTCCAGATATTAATTAAAACACATTTTAACTACGAACCATGTATTGAGGTAGGTAGCCAGACTAAGGAGTTGGTATGTCAACATCTATCCTCAACTGCCCACTAAAGTCCTTTTCCATGGCGTGGGATCGGCATTTCTTAGAGGGAGAAGGTCAGTATTGCGACAGCACTTGCATAGTCTTTCACAAGTTTGAGAAAACTAGTGAAGATAGATCAAACTCTTTAGGGTTGAACTACATTTATCAGCATGCAATTATAGCTAAACACAACTAGCCGTTTCTAACTGATTGGTAAAGTTAAGCAACGTTCACTGCGGTCATTACTTTGATGGGCAACCGCTACAGCAAATTGTGGTATTTACAACTGAGTGCTACCGTGCTTCAGCGGGCACATTAAGCCGTCGGTCCCAGCTGTTGTCGTAAGACAATAGTCGTTAAGCCAAGTCAGAAGCTGTCATATGTATATAAATGTACTTGTTAGTAGATGGAATGTTAGGATTGGTTAGAGGGTACTTGTCTACTTTGTTTGTATTAATAATGTTGACCAAGTGGGTAGTTGAGAATATCCAGTGACATTCTCACTCCTTGTACTGGCTACCTAGAGCAACACACGAATCGTGATTAAAATGTGTTTTAATTAATATCTGGACATATTAAAAGCCTTTGGGCAGCTTAAAAATTCTGACACCAGGGCTGACCACTTGCCTACGCGAGAAGAAGAAGAAGAAGAAGCTAACAATCATGTTTTTTCATCTGTCCTTTTCTTTCGCATGGGATCGGCATTTCTTAGAGTGAGAAAGATAGTCTAAAATATGATGATATCTAGTCTAGGAAATGATGATCCCAAGGGATAGATGCAGCTGAACCCTTATTGTCTCACCCATTAAATATACATGCAAGAATGGATCTTACAAACAGTGTAACAATGAATGGTCTTATCGCTGACAGCAACCACTTCCAGACCTTTGGATGGACAGTATTACTAGAAAAAGAATACTAATGAATGGCAGTGTAAAAAAACAAAAAAATAAATTTAAAAAATTATTATTAATGATTTTGTCTCCACCAAACATTTTTTCTAATTTATTTGGGCATTAGGCAGTAATATCTAGGCATTTACAAATATTGGCAAAATTCTGGAGTTGTAATAATCTTGTTTGTAAATAATTACTTAGACAAAATACAAATTATTCTAAGCATGATTGCACCCTTTAACATAATAAAGTTAATATTCAATTAATGTTTTATCTTTATTAGTCTTATAAGAAACTTTAAGCCATGAAGATGTGATAATAAGAGCCCTAAATAATAACAAACCATATTCATAGTAAAAATACCACAAGCTGTCTCACCTAGCATACTACATAAAAATAACAAATAGTTGTTATCTGACAAATTGGCGGTAAATTAAAACAACATGTTGTGTATTACGAAATACAAACAAAACACGTAACAGTAAAACGCGTGCTCAATTATCTAACAGTAGTTACTACAGTTAGAAGTAGGTATGCCTATCAATTACTTACCTACCATTACCTTACGAAAAATAAAACGTGCAAAAAATATGTACCTTTATTTTTCCCGACGCTTGTGATCGTATAATCTTCAGGGGTGAAGTGCAAACTGCAGACTTTCGAGTACTTTGTGTAAGGTTTACCCCGTTTCAGGATCTTATTCCATAATTCAGCGAGCTCCTCGTCCCTAGGAAATTGATGGAACGAAACATTCTTCGCTTTGCCTGCCATGGACGTGCAACGGGGCACTGTACAGTAATAAGGCATCTTGATAACACCATCAACGTCTTGGAACAGGAATTAACATTTCGTATAACAGTTAAAATAGTTTTGATAGCTCAAGAGAGGCGGAATTTAATAAAAACAAACAAACTTGGCGCACCAAGCGCCGACATTTATCAAAACAGAAAAAAAAACAAGAATAGAAATGCTGTGCTGCCATTATTAAAAACATGCTGTTCTTGTTTATGGACATTTAGTCGATTACTGATTTCAAAATGTATCGAGATTTACGATACCATTCCAAACATCGACTAAAATTGTAGCTCGATTATAACTGTTTTGATTTTTGATATTTGATGACAGTAGAGGTTGTGCGGTCACTCGACGCACGTATGTTTGATAAAACAGTAAAAATATATTTCAGTATTATGCATAAACCGCTTGTCAAAAAACTGATTTTTTAGCTCAATAAGTGTACTTGATACGTTTACTCGTGATTAATATAAGTATTTTAGCCAGTGTCCGTATTATCAGATTAGTATCATTACTATTTTACGTTATCGTCAGCGTTCTATGTAGAGTTTAATCACATGGAGCACACGCAATATAAGTCTGCGTGCGGTCAAAATCAGAACTAAATATGTGGCAGCGAATATTATATAAGAAACATTTTAGTTAGATAGTTTAAAAAATAAAATAAACAGTAATCTGCTTCACCTAACCATCAAACTCTTCACTTCATTGTTGATAATTCGACTCCAGTGCCATCAGCTACGCGCAGACTTATCTTGCGCGGATTCTACCCACAAACTGCGCAGTACCAATAATGGCAGACGAGCAACGACGCTTGTGTAATTCGCGAACGACCTAGTTCAGAAGAGCGCTCTCTATGTGAGCTACGCGAACTAGGTCCCAGTTGCAACAGATTTTAATTCGTTCGTTCTCTGACAATTTTGCGGTGAGAGTCCGCGCCGTCAAGGAGCCCACTTGTGAGCAGGAGAGCGGCAAGAGTGATCACTATAAGAACCACTCAGTCTGTGTTGTGCTAGTAGCACCTACTATATAATTATCTATTCTGTGCTAGTGCTAAAAACTTATATTGTTACCGTAGGTACTTTTGTATTTCCAAAAAAGTTATAATAATAAATAAATATTTTTCAACTATTTACGTATAGGAAAATAAACGAATCTTCCAATAATACCATCCAATGCCACTAAATTAATAAATAAAATATGTGGGGAAATGTACACCTAGTTAGTAGAGTTATTACAACACAGAAGCTATTACAATATTATGTACAAAAAGAGCATTGTAGAAGTACAGTTCTTCAGCTCTCTGGCTATTGCAAACTAAATGCATCTTGTGGGGCCGGGTGTTAAAGTAACCGCGTGCCAGCCATCGACATGATCACAAAACAATTAGAAACCACTAGCTAAAATAAATTTAAAGGATTAAAAAAATCATGTAAAACAGCAGACCATATTTCATTTCCAAATTGTCAAAGTAATGTCATTTTTATTCTTTTTAAATTCTCAACATCCTCCAAACACAGAAAAGGAAATAGAAGATGTTTGTTGCTCATCTTAGCTGGTGTGGTCACACCCTAACATTTTAAAATAAAATAATGTACATGAACATCCCACATTAAAATATAGGTACAATAATCCTTAAATCTGCTTATTTCCTATTTCAATAATAATTCAAAACCTAGCTGCTAATTTACAAGTTATTCCTTTTTAAAATATTCGTTTTCTTATAATTAGCCGCAGAAATTATTCAAAATTTACAAGGTTATCATTATAAAAAAAATTAAATCGTCTGTCCTTGCAAACAGGTTTCAAAACATTTCTTAATCAATATATCAATTCTGAAATTGATTAAGTACATGCTTTAGGTTTAAGTTATTGGTGTCTTAAGTCTAAGTCCCTCCTAACCCGAAAAGAAAGAAAAACACTCAATAAATACAAAATCACATCAAAACAATATCACATACATATCAAGAAAAATTAAGAATCAAAATAATTCGTCAAGAGATCGACTCTATGTCTTCTTCTTCTTCTATTCTCTATATACTCTGTATTATCGATAGGTTCTATTTTTCGCAATGGTTGTGATCTTTTCATTATAGGAGTAACAGATACTGTCTCCGTTTATTCTCTGTAAAGCTGTAAACTGGTTGAAGGAAAGCTTTAAGCAAAGTCAGAAAAATGATACCAAATCTTGTTTCCTATAAATTCAACCAGCAATCTAGTTAGGTATGTAGTCAGTCAATAAAACACCTTTGTCAAGACTTGCATTTAGTTTTCCATTCTTGTGTCGTCGCCCGTAAACCGATTTAAAGAAAAGCTTCGGCAAAGTCAGAAATAATACACCAACTCTTTTCCCAAAACAGTAATCCAGGTAGGTATGAATGTAAATCTGGTCTAATTGCAGAGGTCAAACTAGATTTATTTATACAGCTTTCTGCAGTAAATTATGACCAGAATCATGGCTATGATGTATAGGATCGGAAGGCTACTCATCTCATCCAATCTGAACCATTCCGTAAGTCACATCATAGCCTTGGTCTTTAATTCGCCGGCATTTTCCGATTATCTGCGATTCTTCTGTCTTTTCTTTTAATATAACCTCGCATTTTTTTATAATAGTGATCATCGACCGCATTCATGACTATGACGTATAGGATCGGGAGGCTACCTCTCATCCAAATCTGAGCCATTCCGTTGAAATCGCATCATAGCCTTGGTCTTTTATCAGGATTTCTTTCATTTCATTTTTAAATTGGTCATGCAGCTGCAGTTATCATCTTATTTCTATCAGTTTCCGTTTCACATCTGTGGTCTCTAATATTTTAGTTATGTCGTCTACGGTTTGAAATCAGTCAAATAATATACCTTCTATGTTATTGGCAGCGTCTCAATCCAACTATAGATAACTTGATCTTCCTCAGAATTCTTCAATTTTTGATCGGCCTCCATCTTTTTCTTCCAGTATGACTGCTTACCAATTTCTTCGAAAATAATTTTCAGGTTCATCTTCCCAACGGTCGCCAGATGTTAAAATAACCGCCGGCGTATCGTCATGATCACAAAATATTAGAAACCACGGTAAAAATATATTAAAAGGATTAACTTGTAAATTAGCAGCTAGGTTTTGAATTATTATTGAAATAGGAAATAAGCAGATTTAAGGATTATTGTACCTATATTTTAATGTGGGATGTTCATGTACATTATTTTATTTTAAAATGTTAGGGTGTGACCACACCAGCTAAGATGAGCAACAAACATCTTCTATTTCCTTTTCTGTGTTTGGAGGATGTTGAGAATTTAAAAAGAATAAAAATGACATTACTTTGACAATTTGGAAATGAAATATGGTCTGCTGTTTTACATGATTTTTTTAATCCTTTAAATTTATTTTAGCTAGTGGTTTCTAATTGTTTTGTGATCATGTCGATGGCTGAGATGCTCTAAGAGATCGCTGAGAGCAATCGTCTACCCTGCTCTCGGTCGAGCCACGAACTGGTGAACTAAAAGAACGACCTAGTTCATCAACGATCTGCGAACTAAAATGAGCGCTCAATCTCGCAAACTATAACTCGCAAGGCTAGACGCAACTGACGACACCAGCCGGCAGCGGCGCATGGGTGGTCAAGTTGCAAGGTATCGACAACGACGAGGTGACCGCGAATAAAAGGTCATTCATAACAAAAACACGTTATCGATTTTGCATGTAGTCTTTCATCGAACATTTTAGTCGATTAATCGAACATATGCAAACAGGAAGTGTAACATTTCCTTGTCTATGACGCAAAAGTAGCCATTTTTCCGAAAAAAGTGGGACGGGAAAAAGGTGATACATGTCAAATATTTCAAGGCTACTCTGTGATGATTCCATTTTTTTACCAACGTGATAACGATTGCAACAAATAAAAGTAATCTCTAAAGTTTTTATGTAACGCGGTGGAGAGCAGAAGTTTTAATGTGCGGTGCGTCATTGGCGCTTCGGCTTCCGGTGTTGTGAGTTACAATACAACAAAAGAGTTCAGGATTCGCGAAGATGGGTTATTATTGCACAGTGCCACAATGTACTTCCCTCGCCGGCAAGACGAAGAATGTGAAATTCCACAGGTTTCCTCGAGACGTTACCATGGCCGATAAATGGAACTTGATTTTGAAGCGCGGCAAACCATACACGAAATACTCCAAAGTGTGCAGTCTACATTTCACTCAAGCTGATTATAACGTCACTACAATGGGTAAGAATAAAGGTATTCGGGTTTTTCCATGTCCATTCTCATATTGAAGTAGTGATGACTCATTTATCGTACTTTTTAATAATGTCGGTCACGGTTTGTTTTTGGATGCATTTTCGGCGTTCAAGGCCATGTTTTGAGCTCAGTTTCAAGTTTGCATCGCATTTTCTGCATGCTGCACATGTTTATTTTTGTTGCTTGTGGACTAACCAACAAAACATTGCTAAATTGGCCTGTCTAAACACCAACATAATCATGTAAACACCAAACTTTGCCACAATCGTAGCACCAACCTTTAAAACAAGCACATACAATTGTCACCAACATCATAAATGGCTCCAGGATATTTTTTTTTTTCACCTAATACATTGCATCATATTTATTTATGTTTATTTGTAGTTCTTTGCCAAAATGTTTTAAAATTACAACAACCATTTAACAGAAGTTGATTAATAAAGTGATTCCAATTGTCATTCCTTTTACTCGCATTGGTATAAATGAGAAAAAAATGCCCCTAAAATCAGGAATATGGGAATGGTATACTATTATTTAAAGCATCTTTAACATTAGCTGTATACAAAATGAGATTTTAAAGTCAAATAATTAAAGTTCCAATTAGAATTTGCCGCTCCTACAATGCAAAACGATAAAAATGTTCACATTTTTCTGCCAGGGTCTGTAATGAGTGCTTTGCTGGCTGTGATTAATGAAGGCTGAAAGTGTGGTGTAGTGCAGGTCCAGGCCATCACAGTGTGGTCAGCATTGCAGCCCTTGATGGACAAGCTGGAATAAGCCTTTATAGCGTGGAGAGACTAAAAATTGCCCACAAATGCCATAAACCACAAACTGAATTGATTAATGTTCTACAAACATAAAAGCACATACAATTACAAAGTGCTTAAAAAGCTAGCCATAGTAGTGTGTTGGAACATAAACAGAAAACTTAGCTAAGCTGTTAAATTAAAATGATCATTGTCTTCACATCTATGATACATATTAATAAAACTGTAACTGGGCTAAATCTGTACATACATTGAATATTTTTTGCAAATTTTGATTGCATTACACTTTTTTATTGATACAGAAGTGGTAACAATTTTTTTTTATTTTTTGTCTGTCTGTCTGTCCCTTTGAATACTCATCATGCTGGAAATACTGAACAGATTTTGCTGTTTGGTATGGTTATAGCTAATTTTTCAGAATAACATTTAGGATACTTTTTGTTTTCTAAAACAGCCAAGTGCGGATTGCACAAAGAAACATGTATGTAATTTATATGCAAGGAGCCTGCTGGCAAAGCCTGCCTTCCTTCGCCGGCCCATCCATTCATCCTTTTCCCCTATCTTTTTCCATGGAACAAAAAGGACTAATAATTGGCAGTACTGTGATCACTAGCCACAAATACCATAAATAAAAAATAAAATTAAAAATAGCCTTTAATCACTGACTTTCTTAATTAGTAGTATTTTAGCTTACATAGTAACAATTTTCAATGTTTATTTAATAAAAAATCTACTGAAGAAGGCAGTTGTTTATGTAGGTTTATATCAAATTTACTATTATAATTTTACAAACAGTTATTAAGTCAGGTTGCATCTTGGACATAGGCCTCCTCTAGAAAAAGCCAGCATATCTTTTCCTCCTTATATATTGAAGTCTAACAGAAATTCCTTCCAATTGGCTTCTAAATTGTATGAAGGACTTCTTTTCTTCTCTTTTATTTTTGGATATACCTAGTCTTTTATATTCTCTCACTTCTTCACCTAGTCTTCGTGGTTCAAGTCCTATAAGTCCCTTTTGTGTTTTTGCTTGTTCCTGATCTGCTAATCTATCATCTGTAAAGCGTTCTTACATTCAATGTTACTATAAATATTTGTTTATTTTTATTCCTATCTTATATAATAGGTTGAGGAAAAGTTTCTTCGTATTTTTTAAGAAAATTCAAAACATTTTTTGATATAGTTTATTTACATTTAACTAAAGTATGTAGGTACCATTTTGATCGATAACTTTTTGCCATCTTGTAGGTAGGGACATGATCCCATTGCTATAGAAATTTTGGGGATTCTGATCAAAAAACCGCGACAAGTAGTTTTGGCAGTCCTCTCGTGATGTTAACCTGGCACTGCCTAAAGAATTCTGAAGAGACCGAAACAGGTGGAAATCTGAAGGTGCAAGGTCAGGACTATACGGTGGATGTATTATCACCTCCCAGCCAAACTCTCTTAATTTTTGGTGAGTGGCTAAAGATGTGTGAGGTCTAGCGTTATCATGATGAAAAACCACACCCCTTCTGTTGATTTATTCCGGTTGCTTTCTCTCAACTTCTTGCTTTAATCTCATCAGTTGTTCGCAGTAGAGTTCAGAATCGATGGTCCTGCCTGGTAGTAACAGCTCATAATGAATAATGCTCTTCCAATCCCACCACACACACAGCATCACCTTGTTGCGAGTTAACCTGGGTTTCGCCACAGTCTGTGAAGCCTGACCGGCCTTTGACCACGACTTTTTTCGCACGTTCTTGTCGTACGTGATCCACTTTTCATCACCAGTTATCAGTTTCTTCAAAAATGGTTCGTTTTCATTACGTCGTAATAAAGAATCACAAATGAGTACACGGTTCATTAGGTTTCTTTCAGTGAGCTCGTGAGGTACCCAAATATCGAGCTTTTTTGTGTACCCAGTTTTTTTCAAATGCGCCAAAACTGTTTTGTGGTCAATTCCCAGTTCTTCAGCTACGTCGTAACTACTGATATGCCGATCTTGCTCCACTTTTTCAAAAATGGCATCCATTTTACCCGTAATAGGGCGACCAGAGCGAGGTGCATCTTTGACATCAAAATTTCCGGATTGAAAACGCTTAAACCAAATTTGTGCTACTCTCACAGACACTGCACTAGGTCCATAAACATCGCAAATTTTTTTCGCGGCTTTTTGCGTTGCTTTTTTACCTTTATTGTAGTAAAATTTTAAAATGTATTGAGTTTCTCCATTAGATTCACTCATCTTCACAGTACGAAAAACAAATGAAAATCACACATTTTCCTAATTTTAATATGGAATTATCTTCTTTAAAATTTAAACTTTTAATGATACCAAAACCAGCCAGATACAAATAATATAGCCAAAGAGATTTTATTACAAGTTCATACTTACTATAATGCGAAAAGACTTTTTCCCCAACCTAATATATAGGAGAAAATTTGCTTAGGAAAAGTTTGCTTGTTGCTCAATTTCTAGAGGGTGATGACAAATGCCATAAATCACTATAAATTGTTTTTTTTTTTGAAGTTTTTAGGTACTTTTGGCCTATATGGCTATGGCAGCCCCACTGGTTACAATAATAATTAATTGAAACCCTTTATGACATCATAGCATATGCCATAAAGCATCCTAGCAGTGACTGATGTGGACTCTGCTAGGACACTTTGGATGCCACCAACATCTGAGTAGTTCAGACCTATATCTCTTAATTTAATTCTAATAGATTCCTGAATTGATTAATGTTCTACAAACACAAAAACACATAAAATTACAAAGTACTTAAAAGCCAGCCATAGTAGTGTGTTCGAACATAAGCAGAAAACTTGGCTGTTCAATCAAAATGATGATTGTTCATCATAAATTCTATCTTGAGAGCGGAGATATGTTGATTCCATACTGTACAAACATTCTTCTTCCTCTAGAGGAAGAAAGTATTTTTATGTAAATGAATAACGTGACAAGCTAGTAGTTTGCCCGATGTTAGCGTCACGGCTGCCCGTAACAGATTGCAGTATCACTCGGAACTCCAACATAGTTTTGTGAGACACGGCACTGCACACATCCTGAGACTTGACACAGTACAGTAATAAGATTATTAGACTGTGTGATCAGATCATAGTCTCATTGGCCCAGTAATTTCACTAGCTACAGTGCCCTTCAAACCGGAAGACAGTAGTGCTTGCACACTACTGCTTGGCGGCAGAATAAGGCAAAGTGGTGGTACCTACCTAGACGAACTTTGCAGTAAAGTCCTACCACCTAGTAGAAAAGTTTTACTACCTAGTAGAAAAGTCCTACCACATAATGTTCTATTTATGATCCTTTATCTATGTTGTTTGGTAATTTGTCTAATTATTATGATAGTAGGTCACCGCAGAATTGATTGCGGTCATAAAATGGCCTTGAGTTATTACGTAGTGCACACACCATTAAAGAAAAGTTATGGGGAGAGTGCACAATATTTATATTAGTGTTGCCGAACTATCGATTTTGTTACTATCAATTGTTTTCATCTAAAAAAGCCTTACTATCGATAGTGTCGATTATTCAAATTTATTGATAGTTTAGTGTTATCTCTTGTACAAATGCACTACAAAACTATCGACAGACTTAAACAATCGATACTATCGATAGTGTATCGATTGGTTGGCTATCGATAGGCTATCAATTAAAATATCGATTTTGTTGTTATCTCTTGTACAAATGCACTACAAAACTATCGACAGACTTAAACAATCGATACTATCGATAGTGTATCGATTGGTTGGCTATCGATAGGCTATCATTTAAAAATCGATAGGTGACTATCAATTGGTAACACTCATTTATATTGCTGTCTCACTCCTACTACTTATATGCGATGTAATGGCACAGAATAGATATATAGGGTGAGAGTGAGGTAACACTATTCCATATCGTCAGCATAGCTTTTTTTAATGGCGCGCGAAGTATTTATATATCTAACAGAAAGACAGATAATTTAATAAAAAAAGGGGTGTACCGATTTCATACCGAGAACCTATAATCATAGCTGAGAACATCATCATCAACAGCCTGAAGACGTCTACTGGTAAACATAGGCCTCCTCCACAGAGCGCCACTTTGAACGGCTGCACTTGATCCATCGACTCCTCGCGGCTTTCATCAGATCGTCGGTCCACTTAGTGCCCTACGCTGCGTCTTCCGGTTCGTGGTCGCGACTCGAGAATCTTTCTTCCCCATCGGTTGTCAGTTCTACCAGCGATGTGGACTGCCCGCTGCCATTTCAACTTGCTAACTCTAAGAGCTATGTCGGTCACTTTAGTCCTCATGCGAGAACATATGATATATAATATAATACATACTTCGTCCTGTTATTTTGATTTAAGAACCAAATTACTGAACAGATTTTGATAAAATTTCTATGCGACCTATCTGAAAGTTGTTTCCACACACACCAATAGCCGAAAGACGTCCACTGCTGAACATAGGCCTCATAAAACACCGCTTTGGATGCTTGTCATAGGGTGGGTTTGCCATAATCACCACACTTGGCAGGCGTATTGGTGATCGCAGATTTTAATGTACCTCAGAGAATGCTGCTGCCCATTCCCTGGATATTCCCTTAGCCGGCTCTTACAGCACCCACAGGAAGAGGTGGGGTGATCCTATCGCACTCGGGACCACACGGTATAGCTGTGTGTTTCCACACATTGGTTCTAAACATTTGTTTTACGTAAACGGTTTAATAACCAATACACATGTGCCGGAGCATTATTGTAAAATATTTGTATTATTAGGTTATGTCAATAATAACTCCGAAATCCCCGAATTTCATTATCATCTCAAAGGTTAACTACGCTAGATAAAAAAAAGCAAAAAAGCAGCTAATTTTGAATGTCCACCTGAAAACTACAAATATTTGTTGAGTTGCTTTTTTTTTGCACAGAAATATCAAAACCAGTCAGGTCCTTCCGGTAGCTATTTAGCCCGCCAAACACGTAGTCGTACTTTGCCGGTTGCCGGCTAGCTAATTATGTAACTCGCAACAACTTTGCAACAGGCGTAAATTTTACAATCATTGCTGTCTAACGTCACTTTGGCAGAGCAGAAAGCGATCGAGCGCTAGATCACCGTCTGTCGGACAATCGATGGTCTAAAAAGTGCATTAATTTGTTTCCATCTATTGCTAGTGGCGCGATGGCGCTTGCATCAAAGGCCAAAGTGCGACTACAGCGACAGGCGAGAAATGGGCGGGCGACTGTGACCGATTGCTAAGTGTTTGCTACTGTCGCTTTGCTACTGCTGTTGCTGTTTTACGTAATAAGATTGGTATTGTATAGAGCCTTAGGTAAAGTATGTAATAACACTTTTCTGCAAAGTTCGTTTAGGTAGGTACCACCGCTTTGTCGATTATTCTGCCGCCAAGCAGTAGTGTGCAAGCACTACTGTGTTCTGGTTTGAAGGGCATTGTAGCTACTGACATTACTGGGCAAATGAGACTTTGTGCATTATCTGTGAGACAGTAATCTTATTACTAGACTGTGTGATGTCTCTGGATGACGTGCGCAGTGCAGTGTCACGTGAAAGTTTATATTTTAGAGTTCCGAGTGACACTGCAACTGTTATGGGCGGCAACAGTAGGCGAATGGCAAGCATCGTCACGTTATTCATTATATTAAATTAATAAGTATAAAGTAATGAGCTTCGAAATGAAGTTGTTTCTTTATTTTGGATTTACTATTATTAGATTGCTCCTTTACAAAAAATATTTTTTTTCATACTTTGCCTGGACGTTTTTGTTATTATTTTACATATTATATACAATTAATAGGCACCGGGTTCGATCCTCGGCCCTGCACCAATGCCTTATCTAGTAAGTTATGTGCAGTTTGCGATGCCATCGCTCCGTGCCTCGGAGAGCACGTTAAGCCGTCGGTCCCGCGGGGTAATTACGTAAAATTTGCAACAGCAATGCGACAGCAGTAGCAAAGCATACATTCTCGACACCACTAATGATGTATGACAGCAATCACCGCGAGATTTACGCCTGTCGCAAACCTGTTGCGAGTTAGGTAATTAGGGGGCCGGTTGTCATAAGAACATCTATGGCAATCGTTACGGGTAGTCAGACGCCTGATAGAATCTGACCTCTGATCTAACCATCTCTGTTACTGGTTCCTTATGGGTTGCGAGGTCAGATGGCAGTCGCTCGTGTAATTCTGGTAGCTTGCCGCTACAGGTTAGATTGGGAGCCGACCCCAATAACAAATTGGAAAAGGCAAAGAGGATGATGAGAATACCGGAGTGTATTATTGTCATTATTAATGCTAGCATCCAATCCATGTCATGACAGCTTCTTGACTGTAACGCGGGATTCCCGAAGTAAATGTGTCATAGGTTATAGATAAACCAATAAATGAATACTGGCCGAGAATTGCGTAAATTCGCGTGTGTAATTAAAGTAATATTAAAGAAAAAATTCGATGTTGTCATAGCAATATCGGTATTTGTAATTTTTTTGTTTGATTTAGGGTAGAAATAGGTATGGGCTGTTTTATTGGGTTTTTCTTATCGCAATATCTTTAGGGTTAATTAATAAAAATACACGGCCTATTAATGAAATACGCTCGTCTTTATCATCTAACTGTAGTCCATTATTGGACAAATGCCTCTCTCAAGGCACGCCACTGAGCCCGATCTTTTTCAGTTATTACCTGGGCCATAATTCTGTATGAAAACACAGATTTCACACGATACAGAAACCACGTCGTTATCGTGCCTTGTTCAAATCGTGTCACAGCAAGGAATCGACAATTTTTGTATTCTGTATAATCTAAGACAAATTATCTATGACAGGTTTTGGATACCTCGAGTGCGTTCCGAATTAGAACTAAAGGATTTCTCATCCCAACACCACTAAAAAAATTAAATAAAGGAATGGCTTATATTTATGTGATATAACGAAGCCATGGGTAATTATTAAAAATGGACAGAAAAACTTTAGAAATACCTTGACTTTACATTAAAATTAGTTTTATTTTGAATAATTAATATTGGCATAAGTGGTGGTAACTTTTAACGTTTTTAACGTTTAGGTTGATGTTTCGGAACGGGCCTGATGGAACATATGAGTTCAAATCGCGCCAATCCCAGTTAATTCCACATTCATTTCACATTTATTGAATAGATTTTTGCAGATTTCTTATGTAAGACAAGGAATTCGCGTGGTTTCGAAGCAAGGAATCGTAAATTGATCATACAGAATTAGGGTCCAGCCACCCCGCAAAACCACCATTTGCGATTTTGCTCTCTATGCAGGTTTGTCTGGAAGTAATCGCATTGGCTGATATTGTCGTTCATTGTTTGCTAGATTTGTTTTCTTACCCCCTTATGAATGAATAAACTATAAGATGACCAGGGGGTCTAGCAAAGATACTTTTCCATTAGCGGAAATCGCTTTTCCGCAGTGATTTGCTTCCACATTTATCTTGCGAACAGTCAGAGTGGAACGCTTTGCCGGCGTCTGTATTTCCCGAGGACTACAATCTTGGAGTCTTCAAATCGAGAGTGAACAGGTATCTTCTAGGCAAGCGTGTTACATCCTAGACCGCGTCGTCACTTACCATCAGGTGAGATAATAGTGGTCAAGCGCAAGCCTATCAAACAATAAAAAAAGGTAATTTCGTTCCCATATATTTAGAGTTATCGTTTGGCGTTAGCGCTAAAGGTTTCTTTGCTAGACCCCAGTTGATTGAAGTTCTGTAGTCTCGCTTCTACGCGTGGCTGCGATCTCGCGATCACCAAGTTCCTGCCAAGCGTGGTGATTATGGCAAACCCTCTTAGATAAATGTCCAAAGTGTCGTTTTATGGGGGAGGTCTATGTTATGTCTATCTATGTCTATCTAAGTTCCGGGTGACACTGCAACTGTTATGGGCGGCCGTGTCATTTAACATCAGGTGAACGACTTGCTCGTCACGTCATTCAATCACATAAAAAAAAAAAAAAAAAATGTTCAGCAGTGCACGTCTTCCAACTTTGGCAATTGTAAGATGTAGGATAGGAGAACACATTAATGTCGTTATCGCCTTCATCATGATGGGAAGTACTTGAATGTAATGTTTTAATGTAATGTAATATTTTGATTTAAAAACTACTCTATTTAATTGTAGATAAATAGATAGATAAACTCTTTATAGTACACACCAAATAATACAATTTCACAAGGCATACAAAGATTAACAAAAACGTGTAACAATGGGCGACCTTATCGCTAACAGCCATCTCTTCCAGGCAACCTTTGGATGGAGAGGATTTATCGAAGTGGTAAAAAACGGGATGCACAAGCATAACTACATAAATAAAAATACCTTATGAACATACTAAATAGTTTTAGCAATATACCTACATCTCTAAATATAATATACCTTTTAAAGTTCCGAGTGACAATGCAACTGTTGGCGGCCGTGTCGCTTAACATCAGGTAAACGATTAGCTCGTCACGTCATTCATTCGCATAAAAAACCTACATATTATATTATCCATAGATGGGGCCAATATGAAAATGTACCGCTTTAAATTAAAGGTGCATGGTGAGGTTTTGGATCCTCCCCCCCCCCCCCAATCCAAGATCACGTGAACCTTGATGTTTTTTTACATAATTTCAGAACATTATTCTTTATATACAAGCATTACCTAATTTACTCCTAGAAGTTAAGGCGGGGATATCGTTGCCTGATTACTAGGGAGTCAAAATCACGCGCAGCTTCCGGTTTACAATCGGCGCGTTCAAAGAGAAAATAAATATACGTGATATTTCACTACACCTAGTACAACTAGACGCACGGAAACACGGCATCCGTATATGGTAGAAATTCCTCGAATACGTACAAAGCGTTTTGATTCCTCGTTTACAATTCGGACAGCAAAGGAATGGAACACCTTACCAGCGTTATTGTTTCCTGACAAATATAATCTGGGGGCTAGAGTGAACCGGTATCTTCTAGGCTAGCATGCTCCATCGTCGACCGCGTCGTCACTTAACATCAGGTGAGACCGTGGTCAAATGTTAGTCTATAGTTCTTCGATCAGGGTGTACCTGATCGAAGCTATAATTGATTAAAAAAACCCTGGTGATGTAACGTGATTTTTCCGTACCCCCTTTCCCCCTCGTTAGAACCTCGCGTGTTTTATAGACGATACCTAATACGGAAAACACTAATGGTTCAATTAAATTGAAATTTAATTAATTTCGAATTAAAATAACACAATGACGATCACATACATAGATCCTGGACCCTATAGGATTCCCTGTATCTCGGGACCCAGGAACTACGAGGACCATGTTCCCACAACACCCAGACACAGAACAACGTATTTCCGCTTTTTTTATAAAAAAAAAAAAATAATATTTTACAAACAGGTTTTAAATAAAATTTAACACTTGAAAGATTTGAAGTTCTCGCTATCACGAATACACATTTGCATTATGGTAAGTATGTCTGTAACTTCAGAATCTGACCTTCACCAAGTCATTGTGTTTATTTTGACCACTTAAATCATTTTTACAGATTAAATAAGCTTATAATTAAAACTATTCAAATCAAATCATGTATTAAATTTTGGTTAATAGCAGTTACGTCTGCTTTGCGTAATCGGCAGATTAAATAATGGAAATGATTCTTTTCAACCAACTTTCAAATAAAGGAGGGTCCTAATTTGGTTTTACCTTTTTTTATTCTTTTTTATGTTTTATTCATCATTTTTTTTATAATTTATCGGCATAGCATTTGACCACTGTCTCACTGATGGTAAGTGATGACGCGATACGGTGGTGCTTGCCTAGAAGATACCTGTTCACTCTCGTCTTGAAGACTCCCAGGTTATAGTTAGCTGGAAACAAGGACGACGGCAAGGTATTCCAATATATCAACATCATCATCATCATCAGCCGGAAAACGTCCACTGCCTGAACATAGGCCTCCCATAAAACGTCACTTAGGGCGCCTTATCATAGGAGGGAATTGCCATAATCACCTTGCTCAGCAGGTGGTTTGGTGTTCGCAGATTTTAATATACCGGGGAGAATGCTGCTGCCCATTCCCTGGATATTCCCTTAGCTGGCTCTTACGGGAAGAGATGGTGTAGTCCTATTCCGCGCCGGGACCACACGGCCTATACTTAATTAGGTGTGATAGTTGAAATTACCCCTCGGAGGGGGAATTCTAACTATTTTTTTCCATTTTTGATTTTGGGAATATAGAATGAATATTTTGAAATTAAACATAGATAGTGACTCTATAGCCTCAATAAATTACATCTACACCATAATTATAGAGAGGAAAGATTTGTATTTTTGTGTGTATGTTTGTAATGAATAAAATCAAAAACTACTGTGCCGATTTCAAAAATTCTTTCACCATTGGAAAGCTACATTCACCCTGAGTAACATAGGCTACACCACTACACGTGCGAAGCCGGGGCGAGCCGCTAGTGCTTAATAAAATAACATTAGCAAATATTTTTATGAGTTCAAAGCTTTCAAAGTCGTTGTTTGGGTTTTACTAGTCGATATTGCACCGCTGCACCTCAAACCAAATTACAACACGTTTTATTTAGCCGCTTAGTGAAAAGGTGACGGACAGACTGACATAGTTTTTTTTAAATCATAATATATGGATAATGGAAGTATGGATTAAATATAATTTTATTAATAAAAAAGACTTACTGGGCAAATTAAACTTTATGAACTGATCTCACAGTCTAATAATCTTATTACTAGACTATGCTGATGTCTAAGGATGCCGTGCGCAGTGCAGTGTCACGCGAAACTTTATATTTTACAGTTCCTAGTGGCACTGCAACTGTTATGGGCGGAGCTCGTTACGTCATTCATTATTATAAAAAACGCGTCAAAACGCATTAGCTAAAACCCCTGTAAAATTTTAAAAAGAAAACAGGATTCTCATCATCATCATTAACAGCCTGAAGACGTCCACTGCTGAACATAGGCCTCCCCCAGAGCACGCCACCTTGAGCGGCTGCTCGCCTCCTGCATCCATCGGCTCCCCGCGGCTTTCACCAGGTCGTCGGTCCACCGAGTGGGGGGCCGGCCTACGCTGCGTCTTCCGGTTCGTGGTCGCCACTCGAGAACCTTTCTTCCCCATCGGTTGTCAGTTCTACGAGCGATGGGGCCTGCCCATTGCCACTTCAACTTACTAACTCTAAGAGCTATATCGGTCACTTTAGTTCTCCTGCGGATCTCCTCGTTCCGGAGCTTATCTCGCAGGATAACCGAACAGGAACAGGGAACAGGATTCTATTCTATTAAAAAACGACAATTTTAATTGTATGATCGAAATGGATTTAAAATAATAATATGAAGTACCAAAAAAATTACAATTTTATACATTAAAAAATCCATTACTATTTATGCGAATAAGTTATTATTTAATTAATCGTTTGTGTTTAATGAAAAATTCAGTATCTACCGGACGGACAGAAAATCTGTTTTCAAATTGTACATGTGAGAAACCGCACCATTGTCCGGCCATTACAAAACAGTATTTTAAATTATTTTCAACGACCTTGCCGCCGCAGACTGCATTTTTCGCATAATTACGTATGTAAACTAGGGATTAATAAAACAAATCGGATTTATATTATCACTGTTTTAATATACAGGGTTATCACTATTCATACAGGGAACTCGGCGGGTTCCCGGCAGAATCAGATAGGGGGGCTAATGCAACAAAAAGCCCCCCCCAATATATGGGCGCAACTTAAGAATTACTAGTTTTTTATGATATTTGGATTTTATAGCTATTCTAGGAAAAATACCCAAATTTGGGGGTTTGTGACATAATAAAGCACTATGACACGCTTACCCCCTGCACCCCCACTGTCATATTATGTAAAAATTGCAACAGCAGTAGCAAAGCAACAGTTACATACGAGTTACTGAAAGTAAATATCGCAATTAATAAATACCCGTGAACTAAATTCATCATCATCATCATCGCTACGAGAGTTAACAAGATACTATAAATTCATTTCTAAACACAGGTCGTTAAACTCATTTAAGTGCATTCGGTCAAGGACGAAGTTCAACCCCAGCTGCACTAGGGCTATCTTCAAACGTAAACATTACATGGCGTTTCTTCAATGAAAACCTATTAATTTAGAAAAGTCGTAGAAGAAACATTGTCTACCTTGGGGAGTAGATTTACCCCCTTTCGCGATAATATATCAATTCAATCTCAGATAGTATCGAAAAAAAGGATTCAGCTATAATTATTTGGTTTGGATTCAAAGGAATATGGCTAAAACTACTCGTTTGATATGACCAGAACTCAGCTAAGGTTGAGCCTTATCTACGCTCTGTCCTGCATCATATACACACGTCAACGGGGAAATCCGCAATAGTCACGTTACAGCAGGAAAGAATTTAGATATCTGCCCGGCTACTTCCCTCTGGGATTGTTTATTGTAGTTTTGTAGAATTTTTTGTGTGAATAGGCTAGGTGCTTGCTATTAAAAATTAACAAGTAAATATTATATTCATAAAGTAGGTTAAAAATGAATGCAATAATTGAAAAAATAAGTAAAATCGGTAAATAAATCACGGAGTAATAAGCTTTTAAAGTTTCTGGAGGGGGCATCGCCTGTCCCGTCGCAAAACAGGAGATTCCCTGCAGTTACTATGAAAACGCAATGTTGTGAAGTCATGCTAAAGAGACTGTATGTAACGCTACCACAGCTTAGTAATGAGGTACTATGAAGGAGCAAGAGTGACGTCACTGCATGTTTGAGCTGTCTCTTTCTATTCCTGTATTTTAAAATGCTTGTAACTTGGTCGTTTTTTGAGATATTTAACTTTTGTTTTCACGACTGTTTATTTTTTGAGGAGTATTATTTTTTAAGAGCTATATCGGTCACAGGAGATTCCCTGCAGTTACTATGAAAACGCAATGTTGTGAAGTCACGCTAAAGAGACTGTATGTAACGCTACCACAGCTTAGTAATGAGGTACTATGAAGGAGCAAGAGTGACGTCACTGCATGTTTGAGCTGTCTCTTTCTATTTCTGTGTTCTAAAATGCTTGTAACTTTGTCCATTGGAGATATTTAATTTTTGTTTTCACGACTGTTTATTTTTTGAGGAGTATTATTAATTTATGCAATAAAATAATAAATAAATAAATAAATAAACTTAACTAAATTGTAACTTTGCTGATTTAGTTCTGTATGAACTGAGATCTCACGGCTTTGGCGGAGTCTGATCACCAAATCAACAAAAAACACCAGTTTTGAAAGCCCAGTGCGACGTGGCGTGGGTAAATCGTTATGTACATATTGGGAGAGAGTATTCCGGCTCCAAAAACGTGCAGTGCGAGCGGTTGTGAGGGTGTCTCAGGACACATCCGCCAGACCGCACTTTAAATCACTTGGTATTCTCACGCTACCATCCATAGTGATCTTTCAAGTGGCGGTATTCGTGAGACTCAATGTTGAAGCCTATACAAAAATCGGTGAATCCCATACATATAGCACTCGTAGCAAGGGTAAGCTAGCACCCGTGAAACGGTCACTGGCTAAGTCCGACAAGTTGACACATGTCATGGGGCCGACAGTCTACAATCATCTACCAGATGAAATAACGGGGACTCCAAACTTAGGGTATTTTAAGCTGAAGCTTAAGCGTTGGCTTATCAACCAAACATTTTATAATTATGCAGAATTTTTAAATAATAAGCATATATAATTGAAATCTTTATTACTGTATTTTTTGGTATTTATTATGACATTGTATTGCTAATTTTAATTATTATGATATATTATTTTGACATTCCACCGTATTAATTAATTTTTCTACATGCCTATTTAATTAGTATTAGAAACTTATTTTATTTAATTATGTAGTACCGTTGATAGTGTACAATTATATTATATTACTTATTTTTCAGACGTGTATTGTGATATGAATAAATGACTATTGACTATTGACTATTTGCTTTATTATTTTGACAGTTAATTAACGGGGGTGTTAGCTGTTTCCTTATCGATGTGAAATGTAAAGGCTGGATGATGACGTCCTTTAAAAGTTAAAGGTGAACACTCAACCCATACTTTTACTAAAATGTAATTAAATCTTTAAGCATTTCGACTGGCCTGATAGCTCAGTTGGTAGTAGCTCTGCCTTCTGAACTGTAGGTTTTGGGTTCGATTTCCACCCGGGACAAACATTTGTGTGATGAACATAGGTGTTTGTTCAGTGTCTGGGTGTTATGTATGTATTTACAAACAAAAATATCTGAGTATTGTATCAGTTATCTGGTACCCATAGCTTTGCTTAGTTTGGGGCTAGATGGCGCCATGTGAAATGTAAAAGTAAATTACAAGTGCATAAACCTAAAGATATTATAGTTCTTAAAATTTTAGCAACCAGCGAAACCCATAAAACATGATCAGTAAGGTCACTTTTTATGCTTGCATTCATTCGCTTGAGTATCACGGCTAGCATGAGGTATAAAGAAAGGCACATTTCTTCTTTTGAGAAAGTGTTTAACCAGAGTAACGAAAATATTCTAGATCTGTGGTACCACCACTTTGCCGGTTAAGCCCTATTCAAACAAGCGCTCGTACCGCTGTGGGTAGCGGTAAATACATTTTGTATTGAAGTTCCGAGGCTAGACCTATACTTGAGCGAAAGTTCATACGCAATATTCGGCCAAACAGTAGTGTGCAAGCACTACTGTGTTCCGGTTTGAAGGGCATTGTAGCTAGTGACATTACTGGGCATGAGACTTTATGACCTGACCTCACAGTCTAGTAATTAATATGGACTGTGCTGTTGTCTCAGGATGACGTGCGCAGTGCAGTGTCACGTGAAACTTTATATTTTTTTAGAGCTCTGAGTGACACTGCAACTGTTATGCGGCCGTGTCGCTTAACGCCAGGCAAACGACTGGCTCGTCACGTTATTCATTAACATAAAAAAACATCGATGATTTAGCCCTCCTAACCTACTGCAGTTTTCGTCTCTCCGACCGGTTGGAGTGGATTGAAAATATTTCCAACGGATTAAAATAATTCTTTATTATTGTAATTACTACAAACTGGTTATGAATTGATATCAAATCGTCTTGTCTGACACATTAATATTTGAATGCAAATGCATCAACAGGAAAAATATTAAAGAGTCACATTAAGATAGCACGTGCATTTTGATCATCTTCGAACTTGTCGTGGAAAGAGTTTAGTTCATATTAGGCTAGTTGCCGGCTATTAAAAATTAACAAGTAAATATTTATTTACATAAAGTACGTTAAAAAACAATGCAATAATCGAAAAAATAAGTAAAATCGGTAAATAAATCACGGAGTAATAAGCTTTTAAAGTTTCGGGAGGGGGCATCGCCTGCCCCTTTCTCGCAAAACAGGAGATTCCCTACAGTTACTATGAAAACGCACGTTGTGAAGTCACATGCCAAGAGACTGTATGTAAAGCTACCACAGCTTAGTAATGAGGTACTATGAAGGATCAAGAGTGACGTCACTGCATGTTTGAGCTGTCTCTTTCTATTCCTGTATTTTAAAATGCTTGTAACTTGGTCGTTTTTTGAGATATTTAACTTTTGTTTTCACGACTGTTTATTTTTTGAGGAGTATTATTTTTTAAGAGCTATATCGGTCACTTTAGTTCTCCTGCAGATCTCATTCCGGAGCTTATCTCGCAGGGAAACACAGAGCATAGTCTTCTCCACCATAGCTCGCTGCGTGACATTGAGCTTTGACTTTGGTCCGTGGTCGCCACTCGAGTACCTTTCTTCCCCGCTGTCAGTTCTACGAGCGATGTGACCTGTCATACTGTGACTTCAATACTGATCTTTTACAAGTTTAACTAGGTTGCATATTTCAGGGCAATGGAAGACGCTCAGCAAAGACGCAGTGCCTTCCCAGAACCTGCCCAAGCTGAACCCCGATGGCAGCGTCATGGTCATTCGCAAGAGCCGCACAGTCAAGTACCGTGAGGGAAAGAAAGATGACAGGTAAATAGCCTATACAAGAGGTGGTTCAATATTTATAGACGTAGCTATCACTCATCATCAACAGCCTGAAGACGTCCACTGCTGAACATAGTCCTCCCCTATAAAGCGCCACTTTGAGCGTCTGCTTGCCTCCTGCATCCATTGGCTTCCCGCGGTTTTCACCAGATCGTCGGTCCACCTAGTGGGGGGCCTACGCTGCGTCTTCCGGTTCGTGGTCGCCACTCGAGAACCTTTCTTCCCCATCGATTGTCAGTTCTACGAGCGATGTGGCCTGCCCGTTGCCACTTCAACTTGCTAATTCTAAGGGCTATATCGGTCACTTAGGTATTCTGCTTGTAGTGTATTCGTATCAACAAAAAAAAATAATAACGAAAACCACACACTTTTTGCGTTAAAATGCGGGCCTATTTAGTTATAAAAAAATACTCGCAGGCATATGCGTGGCTATTTTACTCGCACGCTGAAACTTTAGGTAACTTACCGCCGCGCGCCGTCCTGTCATTTTGTTTATTTTGAAACTAGAGAGCATTGGTTTTAGCCGGAAGACGTCCACTACTGAACATAGGCCTCCCCCATAAAACGCGACTTTGGACGCTTATAATAAACAAAATAGGGGGCTACAATCACCACGCTTGCCAGGTGGCTTGGTGATCGCAGTAGATTATAATGTACGTCAGAGAATGCTGCTGCCCATTCCCTGGGTATTCCCTTAGCCGGCTGTCACGGCACCTTCGCTTTTATTTATTGTTAAATATTAAAATTAATTTACATTTGGGTGTTTCTTATTGTATTCATCTTTGTTGTAGGTATTTAGCGGTTTTCCTTCTCGATATGAGAGTCCAAACTCAATGATTTATATTGTCAACAAATAACATGTGAATAACTCACGAAATGATGCTGTTTTGTATGAATAATAGGCGTGGTTTATTGCTCACGTGTTTGTTAGCGCGTCCGAGTAGATCTCTACTAATGTATGAAAGCGAAATGTTTGTTTGTTATATAGGAACGTTTGTTACTAACGAAAGCTTGTTACATACGAATTTTTGTTACATACGAAAGCTTTTGTTACAAAAGAAAGGTTTTTGCATATGCATGTTTGACAAATTACGACTAAAAGTATCGCCTAGATATCATTGGTTTAGCAACAAATGGCAATAAACAAATTTCGTCTTGGATTTTCAGTTTATTGCCATTTGTTGCAAAACCAATAATGATATCTAGATGACAATTTTAATCGTAATTTGTTGATACATTCTATTTTTTTATTTTTTATTTTTTTTTATAATTGTTTATAGGCAAAGCATTTGACCACTGTCTCACCTGGTGGAAAGCGATGACGCAGTCTACGATGGAACATGCTTGCCTAGAAGATACATGTTCACTCTCGTCTTGAAGACTCCCAGGTTATAGTTAGCTGGAAACAAGGACGCCGGCAAGGTGTTCCACTCATTGGCTGTTCGCACTATAAAGTGTATAGCAAAACGCTTAGTGCGGGTTGATGGAATTTCAACCATATATTTATTTACGTAAAATCAGTTTTCTCGTAATCACATTGAGTAATTAAGCTATGACTGACAAAAAACGCAAGGCAACTTGAATTTTCCGCGATGAGTAAAACGTTCCACCTTAATATTGATAAATAAAATATCTGAATCTGAAAGCTCGACATAATAAACGTAAAATGAAAAAAATGAATAGCTACGAGAATAGGATGAAAGAGTAGGTGACTAAATAAATAAAACTATATCTTTCTGTGATTGTAATGGTATAGTCGATTATTAAATCATCTAAGGCCCGATTTCACCAAACTAGAATAAATTTTATTCCAGCTAGGCGATCATGTGACTTGTTGGCAACCGATAGAAACACAAAAATGTATGGATTTGACAGTTGCAGTACGCAGCTTATGTACAGAGTTACTATGGAAATTTACAAAATTTGGATTGAAATTTCTTTTGTTGCATTGCTATCAAAGTTACATGAACCCCGCAGGTATAACTTTCCGAAAACAACCGAATTACGCGAACATAGCCCTTATATCACCAATTTTGTGAAGGAATAAGACTTATTCCTTGGATACAATCAAAAAGGCGTCTTTTTTGTGTAATTTCATTTGTCAATTAGCTGTATCCAGGAGTAAGGAATAGCCGTATACTTGGAATAAACGTTGGTGAAATCGGGCCTAAATTATACAACACGCAATATGCTTGTGTCCTGCTATTTTTAAACTAATAATATTTGGAAATGGAATACTTTACCAGCTTCTTTGTTTCCCGATAAGTACAATCTGGAGCTCTTCAAGTCGCGGGTGAGTAGGTATCTTCTAGGCAAGCATGCACCATCGTAGACCGCGTCGTCACTTCCCATCAGGTGAGATTGCGATCAAATGCGGGCCTATTTAGTTATAAAAAAATATTTCTCTAAAAATAAACAGTCGTGAAAACAAAAAATTATATATCTCAAAAAATTTACAAAGTTAAAAGCATTTTAAAATACAGAAATAGCAAACGTGCAGTGACGCAATTCTTGTTCCTTCATAGTACCTCATTATTAAGCTGTGGTAGCTTTACATACAGTCTCTTGGCATGTGGCTTCACAACATGCGTTTTCATAGTAACTGTGGGGAAGCTCTGTTTTGCGAGAAAGGGGCAGGCGATGCCCCCTCCAGAAACTTTAAAAGCTTATTACTCCGTGATTTATTTACCGATTTTACTTACTATTTCAATTATTGTATTCATTATTAACCTACTTTATGAAAAATAATATTAAGTTGTTAATTTTTAATAGCAGGACACTAGCATATTGGACATAGCATGTCTCAGAAACAAAGATATCTGACACAATTAATATTGTACAAATAACTGAAAATAAAAACAAACAAAATAATAATGGATTATAATGGCTTGGCCAGCCTTATCGCACGCGGCGGATTTTACCAGACATTTGGTCGTATCGTATGTGGAAACTGGAAACAATACGGCGGCCTGCGTAGTTAAACCGCAATTTATTTTATTAATATACATATTAATAAATAGAAAATCCAACACAATACTCACTTCCATATATAAATTAACACAAAATAAATTAATATTAGTGGATGTGGCCGGTCTGTCGGTCTTCTATCGGTTACATTTTGGAGAGTATGCGCATGCGCATGCCCTTCATCAGCTCATTCCGTCATCCCCTTTCCATCATAGAACCTGGCACAACCTGGCCTTGGCAGTGTACCACAAGTCCGCACTAAGCGTTTTGCTGTGTCATTCATAGTCCGAACGGCCAAGGAATGGAATGCTCTTCCAGCAACAGTGTTTCCTCCCGGGTATAACCTGGGTCTTATCAAGTCAAGAGTGAATGGGCATCTCATGGGCAAACGTGCTCTACCTTAGACAACTTCGTCACTTACCTTCAGGTGAGTTGTTGTCAAACGTATGCCCATTTTAGCATTAAAAAAATGTTTCATAAAACGCCATTTTTCTTATCGCAATAAATAAAATAATATTACATTATAATATTAAGAACGGTTACATATCAATTTAAAAAATTATACACTGATAACTGTGTCTATATCTGTGTTATAGTTTTTGTGCTTGTATTAGTTAGGCGGGTGACAAATAAAAGTGAAATCAAATATACTATATAATTATAAACAAATATATAAAAAACCACAGGCAAAGCTTCTGAAAATAATACATTTCAGTTCACTCAAAAAAAAAGGTAACCTAGTTTTTTTAAAATATTTTCAAAGTAAAGTGAATATATGTTCAGATTCAGATATTTATTTCTTCCATAGTTTACATATTTTAGTATTAAAATTCTCATGAGTGTGATTCATCCCTACATATAATAAATGTGAAATTCTGGAATGCTTCGGAACACACACATAATTATAACCAATGTAATTTATCCCATAGGTTCTATTGTTCAGAAAATATCGCTTGCGCGATGCAGGCCCGCGGCTTTTTGCCCTTTTTTCATACATTATGAAATTTTATTTGTATCAGCGCCATCTAGGGACAATGATGTGTCGTTGTTTGTTTGTTATGACTGAACTCCGTAAATACTGAACTGATTTTCATGCAGGTTTCAATAATATGCTTAGAAATAACCGGCGCTTAAAATAGGATATATTAAAATTGAAATTTCATTAATTTTTTTGGTCATAATTATTAAGTTTTCATTACGAAACGAAACTGAATTATAAACAACATGGCCGCATCATGGTGAGATGGTGAGGTTATTTTTGGCCACTGATGGTAACTTTATGTCACCAAGATGTCACCTATCTGGTGCCTAGCTGTAAGCGGTTATATTCTCTATGCCTAGCTGTTTACCTGGAGGCACAGATAAAGAAAAAATGTCTGTGTAGAATATGACCAAAAAGTAATAATTATAACCGCTACTCTAAGAGGTAGGTAGGTACAATAAGTAATTGAGAACTTAACCTTCTTTGCTACCTATCTATTTTACAGTTTTTCTATGTATGCCTTTACAGGTTGTATGACTTGTATGGCGTTTTAGGAGTAAATAGATAGATACCTACGTACCAAAAGATAATATATTAAAGCTTACATAATTTAAATTTTTATTAAATCTTTCGAATTAAAAGGTTCTGGCTTGTGGATTTAAAAATAAAGCCATTTTTTCATTCCTATGCAATGCAGATAGGAAATATACTATGCAGAATAAAGACTACACTGACACACGTAACCTATTCAGAAGCATAAGACTGCACAGCATAAGATGTGGCAGCTTCCAAATACCGGTGGCTGTCGCGCGTAAACGTTACTGCTGCGAAAGTACCATAACGTTACCATATGTCTGGACAAACCTAACCTAGGTTTAAGGCATATTTTTACCGAATGTAAGTTGCGGTGGTGCGTGGCAGCCATCGGTGGTTGTGGACGGTGGCCGGTCTGCATCGGGGCTAAGTACCTATAACTATTACTATAGGTAATGTAGTCCACGCGTGGCAACGCCGCGGGCAGCAGCTAGTTTTAAATAAATATGTATCCGACTGTTACTCACAAATAGTGTGTCAATTTCTCGACCAGGTTTCGAGCATATCCGTATAGTTTACATATGTGGAATATAAAATTAATTAAGTAGGCTCATTATGGAAAAAGGTTTTCAGAGCCAGAAACCAAAGGTTTTCAATCAGTGTGTGCTGGCCTCATTAGTAAGCTCAAAGTCGCGCAATGAATAACTCGTTAGAGAGAGTTATGCTCGGTGTTTCCCTGCGAGATAAGCTCCATAACGAGGAGATCCGCAGGAGAACTAAAGTGATCGATATAGCTCTTAGAACTAGCAAGTTGAAATGGCAATGGGTAGGCCACATCGCAGAACTGACAACCGATAGCGAAGAAAGGTTCTCGAGTGGCGACCACGAACTGGAAGACGCACCGTAGGCCGGCCCTCCACTAGGTAGACCGACGATCTGGTTGCGAGTGATCCCGCGGGACGTCTCTAGTATAAATATAAATGCGAAAATTTTCGTGAGAATAAATAATTATGAATAATAATATAATATTAACTGCATAATGTTGACTCATTTTAGTAACCTTGAAATAATTTAGATAAGGTTCTACGGAGCTTTTCCTTTTAAACTATTATAAAAAGGCATCGGAAACAAGAAAATCCTAAAGGACATTGACAGGATCCGGTCCAAATACTGCCCAGTGATGAGAGTGCCTACATTACGTTCCTTACATCCATTTATAACTACACGTCAAATATTTTCGAAATCTGACCATGGGTTTTTTTTTAAAATTAATTTTGAATATTGAATTTGGTACTATGGGACCTTACCCGACACTTAAGTATTGGGATAATAAATATTTATATCATCATCATATTTGGATTGAATTAATCTTTTTCCCGTAAAAAATGTATGGGATAAGTTTTTCGCGATTTCTGTCATTTCTAGTACTCATACCTTAAATGGGCCTTTACAATATTTTGATCCCTACATGAAATAGGATCGATTGGCATAAAAAAAAAATTTGTTGTGTATTTTTGCATATTTTTCGCTGCCTGTACATTTTTCCCAAAATCAGTTAATGCAGTTCAGAGTATCTCAAAACTTCATGTTTAGTTTTCTAGGAACGTTTTTCAGTAGCTATAGCGGTTAAGGTACCTGCCCTTGCTGGCCCTGTTCAGAAATCAATCCTGTATAAACCTAATTTTACTCCATGGTCAGATTTTGAAAATATTTTGTGTACAAGTATTTATTTATGTCAGGAGTCTAAAAATGATACTCGATTCTCTGGGCAGTATTTGGACCAAAACCCATACTAAGACTGTCAATGTCCTTTCTCTCCGCAATTTTGCAGGTCCATAATCATCATCATCAACAGCCTGAAGACGTCCACTGCTGAACATAGGCCTTCCCCAGAGTGCGCCACCTAGAGCGACTGCTCGCCTCCTGCATCCATCGGCTCCCTGCGGCTTTCACCAGATCGTCTAGAGGGGGTATCGTGGTCTCCATTCGAGAACCTTTCTTCCACATCGGTTGTCAGTTCTACGAGCGATGTGGCCTGCCCATTGCCTGAACAACTTGCTAATTCTAAGCGATATATCGGTCACTTTAGTTCTCCTGCGGATCTCCACTTTCGGAGCTCGTTTCTTGTTTATGTTTGTCTTTTCGCGATGAAACGGCCTTGTCCCGGCTGAAGAATAAGGCCACCCCATCTTTTCCCGAAGTGCCGTAAGAGCCGGCTAAGGTAATGTCCAGGGAATGGGCAACAGCATTCTCCTGTCTGTATTAAAATCTGCGATTACCATTACTAAGAAGCCTGCCAAGCGTGCTGATTATGGCAAACAAGATGAGCCGTTCATAGTATGCAAATGCTTGGCTTGACTGCAAGCATGCATGATAAAAACATTAAATTTTTTTTGATTTCAATAATCAAAATGAAATTATACCATTGGTCTAACGAATTAAAAAACAAGCAATCAATCAATAATACATTAAAAAATAATTAAATAGATAATAGTCAATTGTGTAAATATAAAAATAATCTATGGGGGAGGCTTATGTTCAGCAGTGGACGTCTTCAGGCTGATGATGAATTACACATAAAATTAAAAAGTACACGTGTTTTGGAAATAAAATCAACTTTATTTTCGGTGTCTTCAAGAATCCCGAATCCCTTATGAGCACTCTACCATCTGCGCGTGTTCTCTGCATGTTTATGTGGCTGATGAACATTTATTTTCAGTGACTGCTTGTTTATATGACAGATTGAACATTTCTGTGGCAGTGACTGCTTGTTTATATGACAGATGAACATTTATTTGGCAGTGGCTGCTTGTTTATATGACAGATTGAACATTTCTGTGACAGTAACTGCTTGTTCATCGGACAGATTGAACATTTATTTTGCAGTCACTGCTTGTTTATATGACAGATTGAATATTTCTTATGCAGTGACTGCTTGTTAATGTGACAGGTTGAATATTTCTTATGCAGTGACTGCTTGTTAATGTGACAGGTTGAATATTTCTTATGCAGTGACTGCTTGTTAATGTGACAGGTTGAATATTTCTTATGCAGTGACTGCTTGTTTATGTGACAGGTTGAACATTTCTTATGCAGTGACTGCTTGTTTATGTGACAGGTTGAACATTTCTTTTGCAGTGACAAGACAGACAAATCGTGGCATAACGCGATGGCGGCTCACGGCGCGCACCCTTTGATGACTAACTTACCAGAAACAACCATGGCCAGTCAGGAGTTACACGACAATAGCATTGTAAGTAGTACAATTATAAGTAGTAGTTACGTCTATCTATGATTTCATATGGAAATATCCAGGGCATTGGCAGTAGCATTCTCTGTATATAAAAATCTTCTGCGATCACCAAGCCGCGTGCCAAGCGTGGTGATTGTGGCAAACCTGCCCATGATAAGCGTCCAAAGTGGCGTTATATGGGAGAGGCCTGTGTTCAGCAGTGAACGTCTTCTAACCGATGATGACATTGATATATTTTACTTTGAAGCAATACAACCTCACGTTGCGTCTTAGTCGTAACCGCCACACGGAAATGCAAACCAAATTAACCACTATTTCAATGACACTACGATCTATGTCATTTCGAACCGCATTGACCTGCAAATTTTTATAGCATTTCGTCGAATGCAAAAAAAATATTGTCGTTGAGTTATGAGACAAATAACTGAGGTCACGGGGTGACGAAGAAGTGACATGCAAGAGTGCGTGATTCAAAATCAATTAACAATAATATTCCATATGTGTATCATATTCCAACACTAAGGCTGCGTTTCCACCAGAGAAGTGCGAGGATGTGTAGCGAGGGATGTGGTTGTCAAACCAAAAGAATCACGTAAGGTGACGGGTAGAGCCAGATAAGCAGGTCCAAATGCGTTCAAAGAAACATCAACGTTAACGTCGTAGTCTTAAATACCAATTCAGTCTGCACTTCAGCGCGGCGCTTACGACAAAGAAAACGCAAATAATTACTGATTTTGACGGTTTTTAATTACTATCTATTTTTATATAGTATTTTTCAAAGTTATTAAGTCATCACGACATCTGAATGTTACTTGGGAATACAGTAATTTATTTTTTGTAAAAATTTATTCAATAGAAGCTCAGTAAAATGGGTACATTAAATTTTTTTGAGGGAGGTATGCGATTTTCTTCTATAGAGCTATATTTATTAATCTTGTATTTGCGGTCATCACAAGCGACTTAATGAAATGAATTACATGATATATTAAATTCAAAGCTCCATATGTTCTAATTACGCCAGGAAACGTACCAAAAACACCTTGTTTGGTCTACCCGTCACCTTAATTTACCTAGCCTCGCTCAGCGCAGTTCTAGTGGAAACGGCTCAGCGGAACGATGCTTTTGTACATGCATAACAAGGGAAAGATGTGTGCTACGGATGTGTTGCGAGGGACGTGTGCGAGGGATGTGTTGCAAGAGATGTGTTGCGAGGGACGTGTGCGAGGGATGTGTTGCAAGAGATGTGTTGCGAGGGATGTGTGCAGGTGTTTTTTTTTATCAAGGATAGGGTAACATTTGACCTCGGTCTCACCTGATGGTAAGTGACGACGCGGTCGACGATGGAGCATGCTTGCCTAGAAGCATTGACTATAAATCCAGTTGACCAATGATACAACTTCCCCCCCTCATACGAAAATTAGTGGTGCATTTCAACTACTATTTTCATACAAATCACGGGAACCCGTTGATGTCTTTTGTTCCATCCTGCTCTGTCCTTTGTCATTTCGTATAGCTTTGTCTCGTTTCGTTATCTCGCCCCCTGCCCGCGCAGGTGAGTCGTGTTTGTACGAGAAATTATGTTCACGAGCTCTCAACGGGCTTTATAATCTTTGGTGTAGGCAGAGGTGCGCGCGCTCCGCTTCCACCGCACCCCACCCCGCGCGCATCAGAAACGAGTCCGCTGCACATCCTCGCACCGCTCATCCGCGCACCGTTTCACAGCGTCACTATGAATCCTCGCACCGCTCAATTTCCTAGCACATCCCTGGTGGAAACGCAGCCTTAGAGCAAAGTGTAAATCATACACATATTGTAAACAATGACTGGCCTGTTAGCTCAGTTGGTAGTAGCCCTGCCTTCTGAACTGTAAGCTCTGGGTTGCAATTCCCACCCGGGACAAACATTTGTGTGAAGAACATAGCTATATATGATATATTGTGTTCTATGTATGTATTTACAAAACAAAAAGTATCTAAGTATTGTATCAGTTATCTGGTTCCCATAGTACAAGCTATGCTTAGTTTGGGGCTAGATGGCGCTGTGTGACATGTCCACACATATTTATTTATTATTAGTTAATGAGCGTACTTTCCCTTTTGCCACCGCTGATTATATCCTATAAATAAATTTCCCTTTTAAGGTAGAAACCATTTCCTTACTACATTTATATAGTTTACCTAATAAGTGAAAATAATACTGCGCAGCGTTTTGCGTTCTGTTATTTTTTTTATTACTGCGAGTCACTGGAAGCGAAATTTCGCCAAACTTTTACCAAAATTTAGCCATGGTTTTCCTATAATCACAGTTATTATTCAAACAAAACACTTTGACAGCCATCAAGTCACACTTCAATTAAATAACTTAAGGTGGAACGTTACACTAGCGCGGCAAATTCAAAATTTTCTTGCGTTCTTTTGCCAATAATAGCTTAATTACTCAACGTGATTACATTAAAACTAATTTTGCGGAAATAAATAGAATGTATCAACAAATTACGATAAAAGTATCTCCTAGATATCATTGGTTTAGCGACAAATGGCAATAAACAATTTACTTCTTAGTTTTTTAGTCTATTGCCATTTGTCGCTAAACCAATGATAAGTAAGTAGGTGATACTTTTAATTGTAATTTATTGATACATTCTATTTATTTGCGCAAAAGTAGTTTTCATGTTGAGTAATTAAGCTATTATTGGCAAAAGAACGCAAGACAATTTGAATTTACCGCGCTCGTGTTATGTTCCACGTTAAAGTTACAAATACCTAGCTTAATGTTAAAATATATAGCAAGCCTATTACAATATATTGTGAGTTTGAGAAAACTATCGTTACCACTACTGGTGGAAGCAATCCGGCACAATGCAGAACAAACAACTCCGATCCGTAGCTTCCATTTGGCAGAATACTTTTCATAGAGAAAAACCAGATAGATGTTCGCGCTTACCTGCTATTCCATCTGCACGAAATCACTAGGTAAAGGTATACTTTGGAACATCATACTCTTGTGCAGTTTCGGTTTAGGATTGGACGAATTACACGCATGAGCTTTAAGCAACCAATCAAACTATTACATTTAAACGTACCTACAATTTTTTATTTAATACGCTGACATCCCTAATCCCCTGCTAATCTCTATTCCTACTTTAATATGTAAGAGCGTAACGTCACGTAGCGTAGCGTAACGTTAAGCTTAGTGTAACGTCACGTAGCGTATCGTAACGTAAAGCGTAGGTAATGTAACGTTACGTAGCGTATCTTCCCTGCAAGTATATAAAAATTAAACGTCTATTTTTTTGATAACGCGATTTATCATTACCCGTTTTGGTTCGAAGTCACACAAACAGACAAAAACAGCTTTACATTGATTAGAAGAGCCGGCCCACAGTCAGGGGGGTCGGTTTTAATCTGCAATTTAGTTATCTTCGGCCGGCGCTCCCCTTGGGATAGAATGGCCGTAGATTGCCGCTCGTCTCGCACGCTAGCCGCTAGCAGCGTAAATTCACATGACACAATGTCATCACGATCTCGTTCATATAAAACATACTTATAGCTGTCTTAATAAAGAAAAGAACAAGGAATCGAACTTAAGATATTTTAAATTCCGGGAGATATTGTAAGGTAAGCTAGGTATTTTGTTGTATTTAAACCATCACGTAACTAAAATACTCTGTAACTATAGTAGGTGCGTATACATAGGTAATCATTTTAGTTGAACGAATTACTATTAATTAGATACCTAGGATATAGAATTAGCAAACTGTGTGTGTGTGGCAGTGGCAGTGGGCTGGTCACATTTGCCGCAGAACTGACGACCGCTGGGGTAGACGTGTTCTTGAGTGCAGATCGCGGCTAGGCAAACGTAGTGTAGGACGCCCTCCGACTAGGTGGAGCGACGATATACGCAGAGTGGCTGGCGGCAGCTGGATGAGATTAGCCGAGGATCAGACACAGTGGCGTGCATTAGGAGAGGCCTATGTTCAGCAGTGGACTGATACAGGCTGATGATGATGATGATGATTATGTTGAGATACCTAGGTATTTAATATAGACACGGTATTAGGTATCTCAGTATTTAGACAGACAGACATGTTTTATGTCATATGGTCGCTCGTATGACTAAAGGTCCTATCTCATTTTTGTCCATTGTTCAGAAAGCGCGTTTTAAGGTTTTGACATTTCTAACATTCAAATAGTTTCGTTCCTCGCAAGTCCAGCATATATATTTTTATATGCTTTTGTAGAAAATTTCAAGTACTTTAATTACGCGTTGAAACTTTTAACCTGTTTGCATTCTAAATACCTGTTTTGATTAATCAAAACAGATAGGTCACTTAGTGAAAACTTTGTTTTATTTGAAATAAGCTGTCTGTTTTAGTTACGACTTTTTTTTAGACTAAGTATGGAAATAAATATACAAAATTTATGTTGTTAATGCTTTATTAGTGTGTTTGTTTTTTTTTAGTAAGTTTTAGTAAGTTTAATGCTACAATAGTGTATTTAATTCAACACAACACCATAACTTTACCACAACTTTACCTAACAATAAAAAACTACTTAATCAGCCTCATTTTGAGGTTGCAATAGGTAATTGAATATTATGAAGTTTAATTGTAATAATAATTAATTAATTAATAATTAATTATCTTGTGATCCAAAATGTTAAGAGGTACAACGATTAGTCAGATGGATAGAGAATTTTGCGTTGACTAACACAGCGGTCCTAACTCAAAACAGCCAAAAAGTGAGATAGGACCTTTAGTCATACGAGCGACGATATGTTCACAAAAGTAGAGGCACATAATTAGATATTCAGATATTCTTCGACGTCTTCAGAAAAGATAAGAATTACGAGATAGAAAGAGAAGTAATGAATATAAACGTAGGTCAGTAGCGCTGTGAGATCTGAATTGCACTTTATTGTGTCGGAGCAAGAGTCGCTATTTATTTAAATGATTTTGCGGATTAAGCCTTCTGTACGTATTACTATACTTGTATCTATTCTGTGCCAGGGTTTCACGCGAAACTTTCCTGTTTTCCAGCGGAAACTCTACTCATTGGGATGAATATCATTTAAATTGAATAGGTAGGTAGGTACGTTATTTAGTGTAGTTATAGATTTTTAGTTTAATTGTAGAAGTAGGTATAAGACAGGACAATCTAATTCCACCATCGGCGTTTTACGATCGGACGAAAGACGTACAGCTACACGCCATCCATTTATGGTTGATATTCCTTCAATTCGCACAAAGCGGTTTGACTCGACATTTATAATCCGAGCAGCCAAGGAATGGAATACTTTACCAGCGTCTTTGTTTCCCCGATAAGTACAATCTGAAGCTCTTCAAGTCGTGATTGAATAGGTATCTTCTAGGCAAGCATCGTAGATCCCATCGTCACTTCCCATCAGGTGAGATTGCGGTCAAATGCGGGCCTATTTAGTTGTAAAAAAAATATAGGGCTGATGCTAAGATGCTGTATGCTTTCTATTCCAGCTTGCCTACAAGCTACAAACTCTAGGAGCTATTGCCAACAACATATCACCGCAACAGTTGAATCCACTGCCCTTGCCGCTGGGGAATGGAAGCAAGCCGAAGAAACAGGACGCTATTATGCAAACTGACCCTGTACAAAATGAGGACGATGATACGCAGCCTAACAATAGTTATAGCGAGGTAATTGACGTAGCGTAACGTAGTGTTGTGTAACGTAACGTAGCGTAATGTTGTGTAGTGTAACGTAACGTAGCGTAGTGTGCAGTGACGTAACGTAGTTTAGTGTAACTTCAAGTAGTTTAAACTTGAGCTGAGCTTAACGTAACGTAGTGTAGTGCGAAATGTAGTTTAATGTTGAGCTAAACTTAACGTAACGTAGCGTAGTGTAACGTAATGTAGTTTAAAGTTGAACTGAGTTAAACCTTGCATGGCGTAGTGTAACTTAATGTAGTGTATATTTGAGTTGAGCTAAACGTAACGTAGCGGAGCTTAACAAAGAGCGTAGTGTAAGATCATTTAGCGTAACATTTTATTATTTGGTGTGTATAAATCTATCATCGATACAAATATATGGAAGAAAAACGTTGCATGTTTGTGTGGCTTTCAAACCAGAACGGCTTATGCGATTAGGCTGAAGTTTTGTACACAGATTGCTTTCACTACCGAGATCTACTTTTGGGTCCGTATTATATTCACATAAACGTCACTTTATGAATGAAATTTTGACTTAAGCACTGATTTACAACTGTTCCCTAATTCTGTATGACCACTTTACGATTCCTTGCTTCGAAACCACGCGAATCCCTTGTCTTACATAAGAAATCTGCAAAAATCTATTCTGTATGAAATGAAAACGAAACCGCGCGAAATGAATTTGGAATTAGCGTGAATTGAACTGTCAAAAATCGTAATGTTCCACTGAGACGCGTTCCGAATATTTATTAATTTTTTTTATTGTTTGATAGGCTTGCGCTTGACCACTATCTCACCTGATGTTAAGTGATGACGCGGTCTAGGATATAACGCGCTTGCCTAGAAAATACCTGTTCACTCTCGATTTGAAGACTCCAAGATTGTAGTCCTCGGGAAATACAGACCCCGGCAAAACGTTCCACTCTTTGGCTGTTCGCATGATAAACGTGGAAGCAAATCGCTTTGTTCGCACGTGCGGGATGTTAAGCATGTGCGAAATGAAAATAACTTTATGTAAAGTGAAGGTATTTCTAATGCTGTGACACGATTTCAACAAGACATGATTCGACGTGGTTTCATATCGCGTGAAATCTGTGTTTTCATACAGAATTACGACCCTGAGCGTTGTTCCCTAATACGAGCCTTACGAGTACTTTTTATCACGTAAAATTATGAGTTTCCGCTGGAAAAATGGGTAAGTCGCGAATGGAACCGCGGAGCGCCTCTAGTAACATTATAATAATAAAGAACAAACTCCTGAAGAAACAAGACGCTTTGATGCAAACCGACGCTGTTCGAAATGAGGATGATGATACGCAGCCTAACAATGGTTATAGCGAGGTAATTTCCGTAGTAACGTAGTGTAGCATAACGCAACGTAGTGTAGTGTAACGTAGCGTAGTGTACCGTGATGTAGTTTAAAGTTCAGCTGAGCTTAACGTAACTTAGCGTAGCATGACGTAAAGTAATTTAAATTTGAGCTCAGTTTAACGTAATATAGCGTAACTTAGCGTAGTGTTATGTAACATATTGTAGCGTAGTGCAACGTAGTTGATGTTGCGCGTTCAAAAACGGTTGAACGGATGGCTGATTTGTACACAGATTCCTGACATAATCAAAGTCAACGCGTTTATGCAAACCGACCCTATTCAGAATGAGGATGATGATACGCAGCCTAACAATAGTTATAGCGAGGTAATTGACTTACGTAATGTAGCGTAGTATAGCGTAATGTAGCGTAGTGTAGCGTATCGTAACGTAGTGTAGCGTAACGTAGCGTAGTGTGGCGTAGCGTAGCGTAGTGTAGTGTAGTATAATTTATTGTAACACAACGTAGTGTAACGTAGCGGAGCGTAAATAGATAAGCCAAAGTAACAGGATGCGTTTATTTACGTAGCTTGGTATACAATTATTCCCAGCGAGGCCCATTCAAAAGGCCTCCACTGGGTTATGGCGAGGCAACTGACGTAATATAATGTAGATTAACAAGATTATAACGAACGTAACGTAACGAAACGCTTCAATGTAGCGTATCGTAACGCATCGCAACGTAACGAAACGTAACGTAGAATTTCAACGGAAGTGAGAGTAACCTCAATAAATAAATCGAAAGTAAAGGCAAATTGATCTGCTTCAAAGTCACGCCGATGCATGATTCGCAGCCTAACAATAGTTATATAAATTAAGGCCATTGAGTTATCGTTACGTAGGCGTAACAACAATAAAATAACTAGTGGCTCAGCGTACTATAGTGTAGCGTAATAGAGAGCTTAGCATTATGTAACGTAGCGTAGTGTAACGAAACGTAATGTAGCGTAGCGTAGGCTTTGCGTAACGTAGTGTGATGCAGCGTAGTGTTCCGTAATGTAATTTAACGTAGTGTAAAGTAGCGTATCGTAGAGATTTCACTTACAATGAGTAACCTGTAGCAAGCACTAGTTAAAACAAGTAGCTAATTAATATAGATAAAAAAGAATTTAGTATGGTTTATTAAGCGGTTCTATAAGACAATTTAATAATAATGGAAAAGTAATTGGAATATTATAAAATCTTCCTAGAATGATTTTTTTTAAAAAAAAACCAGGCACAAATTTCTCAAATAGCTAAGAACAATATTAGATAATGCCGCATTTCAAATAAAAAATCAAAATACGTAGTTTTATCATGATAACTTAATTATAACAATTAAACCATAGTTTACTATAACAATTATATAAACTATATAAGCTTAAGCTTTTTTAAGCTTTGCGATTACTTAAATTATTGTGTAAAAGTTTCTTATAGATTATAAATAATGCATTTCATCCATTTGGTAGCTATAATGCCATATGCCATAACAGCACAAATAACTAGAAAACTCTCGGTTTGCGTCGGGGGTTTATCAAAAGTATGCAAATAAACACTAGAACATAGAAAAACCTTGTCTATTACTGACGGTTTTTTTTTATCAACGATAGGCTACCTGATGGTAAGTGACGACGCGGTCGACGATGGGGCATGCTTGCCTAGAAGAAACCGGTTCACTCTAGCCTTAAAAAACTCCCAGATTGTATTTGTCAGGAAACAATGGCGCTGGTCAGGTGTTCCATTCCTTTGCTGTCCGAATTATAAACGAGGAATCAAAACGCTTTGTACGTATTCGAGGAATGTTTACCATACACGGATGCCGTGTTTCCGTACGTCTAGTTGTACGATGGTAAAAAGAGGATGGGGGAATTAAGTTGTGCAATTCCGCCGCACACTCTCCGAAGTGCAGCTTGTAAAAACCGATAGGCTGGCAACCTTACGCCGGTGTTCAAGGAGTTTGGAGTTTAGCCTTTACTAATTTATCGTCGCCAATGAGCTTTATAGCCCGTTTTTGTATTGAGTCAAGGGCTTCAAGCTGATACTTAGCCGAACCATCCCAGGGATGGCTGCAGTATTCCACACATGACCGGACTTGTGCCCGATAAAGATCTAAGATCTGTCCAGGGGGGCTACCGTCTAAGCCAATCGTAATCGATGAATCGGCTTCATTTCGTCATTTCCGGCAAGTTGGCATTGTGTAACATCTCCATCCATTAGTATTTTCTCACTATTTCTCATTATTATAGTTAATCAATGTTTTGTCTATTCAGTTCTCCGCCTAAGGGACCATAATACCGATGGATGAGGGTTTTACACAACCGGAAATGACCAAATGAAGCCCATTCATCGATTACGATTGAGTTACACAATACGGGGCTGATGTGAAATACTGTCTAACCTTCCCAAGGATACCCAGTTTCTGTGCAGCCAATTTAGCCCTTCCCTCGATTTACGAACCAAAGACTAACCTGTCATACTAAAATAAACGCAATTTTCCAGGTTTCAGACAAGTCGTACAGCTCCGAGGTCGACCAATACAACCAGAGCTACCCCAAAGATTCCTCTCCTTACCCCAAAGAAGTTCAATACAGAGAGCCAACTCCTTTCGCAAAAGATTATCCGAAGGAATCGACGAGCTACAAGGAATCGCCTTACAAAGAACCGTCATCGTTCAACAGGGAATCGCCTTACAAAGAACCGTCATCGTTCAACAGGGAATCGACTTACAAAGACGGCGGCTACCCCAAAGATAACGGCTACCCCAAAGATAGTTTCACGAAAGACGCATTCCCAAAGGAGTTCAAAGATGATACGTACAACAAAACGTACGAATCGAAGAACTATGAACCGAAAGATTACACGAAGACGTCGGATGACTATATTCCACAGACTAACGAAGAATATAATAAAGAAGCTGAGAAATATGCGTTAGTGAGGAAATCGCATAACGGGTATGATTTGAAGGATTACCAGAAGCAATTAGAAAGTTATCCAAAGCCAGTTACTGATATTTATGCCATCGAAAAGTACAATAGGGATGCGTATTATCAAAACGGATATCCGGATAGTGTAGAGGTATGTATTTTAATGTTTTTTTATCTGCGGTTTGAAAGGTAGCCGGTGAATGAGAGTTTGTGATCTGGTATAGCAATATTACTAAACTGTGAGATCAGGTTAGTCTCATTTGCCCAGCAAATTACTATACTGTGAGATCAGGTCATAGTCTTATTTGCCCAACAAACTACTAGACTGTGCGATCAGGGCATAAAGTCTCATTTGCTCAACAAATTACAAGACGGAGATCAGGTAATAGTCTCATTTGGCCAGAAAATGTCTATACTGAAATATCAGGACATAAAGTCTCATTTGCCCAGCAAAGTACTAGACTGAGATCAGGCCATAGTCTCATTTGCCTAGCAATTTCATTGGCTAATATTTCTGGGTAAATGAGACTATGATCTGATCTCAGTCTAGTAATGATATTACTACAATGTGATCTCTCAGGATGACGTGCGCAGTGCAGTGTCACGCGAAACTTTCTAATTTAGAGTTCCGAGTGACACTGCGACTGTTATGGGCGGCCGTGTCGCTTAACATCAGGCGAACGACTAGCTCTTAATCTTAAAACGTAAGCTATATAAAATAATTAAAGACTAATATAAAAATTCAGGTACGAGCTTTTATTTGGGAAAAGATGTCGATTTATTCAATATAACATTTATTTAGACTGGCCTGATAGCTCAGTTGGTAGTAACCCTGCCTTCTGATCTATAGGTTGTGGGTTCGATTCCCACTCGGGACAAATATTTGTGTGATGAACATCGATGTTTGTTCTGCGTCTGGGTGTTATATTGTATTATATGTATGTATTTACAAACAAAAAGTATGTAAGTATTGTATCAGTTATCTGGTTCCCATAGTACAAGCTATATTTAGTTTGGGGCTAGATGGCGCTGTGTGAAATGTCCACACATATTTATTTTATTTATTTTATTATTTATTCATCCTATTTTCATTGCTTTGATTGTATTGAATATATATATTATAAAATTGGTATCAAGTGGTATTAAAATTTGACAGAAAACCATATAAATATCTCACTTTCAATTAAAGTTACCTTTATTTTGAATAAATATTGACATAAGTGGTGGTAACTTTTGACGTGTTGATGTTTCGGAACGCCTCTCATTGATGGAATCTTATAGAGTATAGACTAAAAGCATAGAGAGATCATCAAAACGACATTATATTTGTACTGCTCACACGTATCGCTACGTCAGTGGCGAAGGAAAGAAACAAACATATAGTAATTAGCTACGCTTGCGATAAGCACCGTACCATTTTTTTCGACTCGAGTCAACTGCTTTTCTATACAAATCTGTCAGACTCATTCACATCAAAGTGTCCACTTCATATAAAAAGTGTCCAACAAAGTGGTACGCTTGACACATAATCTAGTTCTCTCTATGCTTTTAGTCTATACTCTAAGGATGGAACATTATGATTGTGTGTTGCCAGTTTTTCGCTACAAGTACAAGACTTGTAGCTTTATAAAACGGGGCCCTGGACCACTTGTCTACTTGTTCCATTCCTTCCAATGTCACTCTTACCGCTACCAAAAACTTGTACCAGTGCAATTCCCACAGGTATTGAGGAATCAACAGCACAACCTACAGATCTTACAGGAACAGCACAGGATAAACGAGAATAGGAACTTCTTCAACGAAAACCATATAAAACAGGAAATCGACATCAGCGCGGATGACGACAAATTCATGTACGAGCGAAGTAAGGAACAATTAGGTAAGTTCCTACAAGACTTGGTGATTCTTCACATCCTTACGTCGTTAGTGTACCACAAGCCCGCAAGCGTTTTGCTGAGTCGTTCATAGTCCGAACGGCCAAGAAATGGAATGCTCTTCCAGCAGCAGTGTTCCCTCCTGGGTATAACCTGGGTCTTTTCAAGTCAGGAGTGAAGGCATCTCATGGGCAAACGTGCTCCACCTTAGACAACTTCGTCACTTACCATCAGGTGAGTCGTTGTCAAACGTATGCCCATTTTAGCATGTAAAAATAGTTATTGCGTTAATTAACTAATAAATAAATTTACGTAGGGAGCTGATAGATGCAGGAGTCGAGCAGCCGCTCAAAGTGGTGCTCTGGGGAAGGCCTATGTTCTGCAGTGGACTTCTTCAGGCTGTTGATTGATGATGATGAAAATGTTTGACTTGTAAAAATGCTATGAACCGCCTACATGCAATAAAATTATTGAGATTCAAGTTTTTTGAGTTTTGAGGTTTCGTCGACCTCTGTCTCCAACATTTCTGTTCAATATACAAATACAGGTTGAAGGTATGCCAAATTCGAAACTATGAGGAATAGCGTAGTATTCAAAGGAGTCTCGGTCCCGCAATATTTTTTTTTTTATTTATTTATTTATTTATATATAGGTACACAAAACAAATTACAATCAACGACTTATTCCAAATAGGTAAATATACTAACAAATCTGTTCTGGATTGCAGCTTAAACTATGTGTACACAGAAAAAATATAAATTACACAATCACTACCGAGACATGCAAATGAAAGTAGGCACCCATCAGCAAAACCACAAGCTTTGCTGATGGGTACCCAATGACAACGGTATACTAAAATTAAATTTAAATTTAATAGTAGGCAAGAAACGAACCCGCCGATTTGAAAAAAAAAAATACACAGCCTGTATTATTACACCATTCGATAGTGTCGCTAATGAGGAAAAGAATAGAACTGAGTTTTGGCGAGAACGCGGAAAAGTTCGCGTTGTTCTATTGTATAATTTTTCAAAACCAGTGCTTTTTCCAGTGTTAATGTTTAAAATTGGTAGTCTAGAATTTTATTTATTTTATTTAATAACAGTATTACTAAAAAAAAACTTTGATATTTCAAAATTATTTTATTGACTCAGGCGTGACTTCGCGGAAGTTCATCTACATTATTATATTTACATCATCTATCTATTATAAAGAGGAAAGATTTGTATTTTTGTGTGTATGTTTGTAATGAATAAACTCAAAAACTACTGTGTCGATTTCAAAAATTCTTTCACCTTTGGAAAGCTACATTCACCCTGAGTAACATAGGCTACACCGCTACACGTGCGAAGCCGGGGAAAGCCGCTAGTATTACATACAAAATGAAAAGAGTACATCTAGTGTAATGTAATTTAAGTGTCCCAGTTTATTTCAATAAAAAAATATTATATTTTATACTCTTCCTATCATTCTTGTCATATTTTTACCTTTTTTTTATGCGATTGAATGACGTGACGAGCTAGTCGTTCACCTGATGTTAAGCAACACGGCCGCCCATAACAGTGGCAGTATCACTCGGATCTTTAATACAACAAAGTTTCGCGTGACACTGCACTGCGCACGTCATCCTGAGACATCACACAGTTTAGTAATCAGATTACTAGACTGAGTGATCAGATCATAAAGTCTCATTTGCTCAGTAATTTCACTAGCTACAGTGCCCTTCAAACTGGAACACAGTAGTGGTTGCACACTACTGCTTGGCGGCAGAATAACTGGCAAAACGGTGGTACCTACCTAGACGAACTTTGCAGAAAAGTCCTACCACCTAGTATAACCTACAACAATCCTTTACAACTTTCCCAATATAGATAATCCTATAGATATTTTTAGCGGAATTACACAAGATAATACTCTTTTCATTTTGTATATAATATATTTTATTGTTGATCTTTTTCAAATCGATTTTCAGATGTGCACACTATCCTGGGACACTGTCGTTTTTGTTGCAAATGTTGTAACAACACATTATTGTTGTAGAATCGTCACCAATATACGCGGAGCGTCGTTTGCAAGGACAAAGGTTTCTAGAGCACATCCAGCAACAAGTGAAACAGGAGCCGGATACAGCGAATGGTTAGTTTCCATGGAACAAGTAGGACAGGAATGCCAATACACCAAGAAAACAGAAATATGCCGAAAACCGATACAAAACTAGATGGCGCTGCAAAATGAGCGGGCACTATATCACCGTATCTGTCGGACAATCGATGAAATGAAAAGTTCATTATTTTGTTTCCATCTATTGCTGTTCTGTTGCTAGTGGCGCTAGTATCAAAACCAAAGTGAATTCAGCGACAGGCGAGCGACTGCGACCGATTGTTAAGTGTTTGCTGTCGCTTTGCTACTGCTGTTGCTTTGCTACTGCTGTTGCAACTTTTACATAATACGGGCGCGGGACCACGCGGCCAATAATTAATTATAAATTAACTACTTACAATGAATATAACGAAAAAAATAGTTTTTAGATTGCTATATATTTTTTATAGCCTAAAATAAAAATAGAGGTCGAGACGTTATGGACATTACATTTACATTCCCTATCGCAGGTGAAACAACAATGCAACCACAAGGCAGCCCTTACTACCCTCACCTTAACACGGCGGCGCACGGATACTACGAGCCTTTACCGCGGCCGGGACCCGAGCTACTTATAGCTAAACAAAACGCACTGGCAGCACAAACGCAACTGTGTAAGTACATACACAACTGCCGAGGTCGCATACACAACTGTCGAGGTCGCATACACAACTGTGGAGGTCGCATACACAACTGTCGAGGGCACATACACAACTGTCGAGGGCACATACACAACTGTCGAGGTCGCATACACAACTGTCGAGGGCACATACACAACTGTCGAGGTCGCATACACAACTGTCAAGGGCACACACACAACTGTCGAGGTCGCATACACAACTGTGTCAATGAACAACATTTAATTTTTTTACAAGCTTCCGAAATTCGGTAACTGAGAGAAGAGATAAGTTAATTAAAAAAAAAAATGGTGTGTAGATTTACCCATTTTTAGGGTAAAACGAACCCTATTACTAAGGCTCCGCTGTCCGTCTGTCTGTCTGTCCGTCCGTCCGTCACCGGGCTGTATCTGTGATAGTTAGACAGTTGAAATTTTCACAGTTGATGTATTTCTGTTGCTGCTATAACAACAAATACTAAAAAAACAGAATAAAATAAATATTTAAGGGTGCTCCCATCTAACAAACGTGATCTTTTGCTCGTTTACCAGATGAGTCATAGATGGCGCTGCTTTAAATAGTACCGCTACTCAACACTAGATGGCAGGGATAGATAATGTTGCTCGTTTACCAGATGAGTCATAGATGGCGCTGCTTTAAATAGTACTGCTACTCAACACTAGATGGCAGGGATAGATAATGTTGCTCGTTTACCAGATGAGTCATAGATGGCGCTGCTTTAAATAGTACTGCTACTCAACACTAGATGGCAGGGATAGATAATGGTACGGAACCCTCCGTGCGCGAGTTCGGCTCACTCTTGCTCGGTTATTTTATATGATTAAGGTTAGATTAAGTGCTTTTTGTTGATTTTAGCCTTAAAATCCATTAAAAATCTGATATGAACATTGTTTACAGGGCAGAATACAATGAAGCGGCCATTTTTCTTCAACGAAACCGCACACTACAACGGAGCACTGTTACAACATAGATATGATGTGAGTATTCCGCCAAGCAGTAGTGTGCAAGCACTACTGTGTGTCCGGTTTGAAGGGCATTGTAGCTAGTGATATTACTGGGCAAATGAGACTTTATGATCTGATCACACAGTCTAGAAAAGTCAGTGTTACGCGAAACTTTAATTTAGAGTTCCGAGTGACACTGTAATCTGTTATGGGCGGCCGTGACGCTTAACACCATACTAACGACTGGCTCGTCACGTCATTCGTTTACATAAAAAAAATCTAAGTCTTATTACTAGACTGTGTGATGTCTCAGGACGTGCGCAGTGCAGTGTCACGCGAAACTTTATATTTTAGAGCTTCAACTATTATGGGCAGCCGTGACGGTTAACATCAAGCAAACGTCTAGCTCGTCACGTCATTCGTTTACATAAAAATAAAAAAGTTATTCGCTCGTGTTTGATTTACGGTTTTAATAAATTTATTATAAATCTAATGGCGAGTTTTGGTGGGAACGCGGAAAAGTCCACGTCGTTGCATTGTATTATTTTTCAAAACTTGTGCTTTTTCCAGTGTTAATGTTTAAAATTGGTGGCGTTTTACGCATTAAGTGCTGAATTACGAGCATGAGTGTGGGCTAGTGATTTAATGTGGTGAAACGTGGTTTTTCGTTTTGCTTCCAAAATTCCATAGAAGCTTCTAGTAATAGTAAAGTTGCCACCACTTTACTAGGGCATGACTTAGACTGGACTATGATTACCCAGACTGTGACTAAGTCTTGACTTTACGTGACATAATGTAACACGATGAAGAATTACAATAGTTGGCACTGGCTAATTACATTATGTGTGGAGCCAAAATATAAGAAAAACAACTGAATGTGGGACTTTGTTTCACACGCATTTCCTCGTACAATTTCTGGCACCCCTTTAAGGGTAGAATTTTCAAAAACTTTTTCACAGCACCCATACAAAATAAAAAGAATACAGACATCCTCCAAATAGCAAGTCTCTAAGGTTCTGTAGTTTAGGCGGTGCTTGTCTGTCAGTCACTCAGAACAAAGCCGTTTATTAACATAGTTTTTTTTTTCTTTTCCAGGATATATCAAGAATTCTACAATAAAAGTGAGACATTCCAAAGTGTATATTACTGATAATAATTGAAAAATTCTCTATGACGATAATCTCTCAATGATTATTATTTTTTTTTAATAAAATATAATTATTATTCTGTGACGTATAAAAAATGTACAGACCCCGTTTTTTTTCTAGAGATTTTTCTATATATGATTTTTACTATTAAGCTATATTTGTTTGTTATAGATTTTTTTTCGTTTATATATTCCAAAGTTATATCAAAAACGGAACAGGCAGGGATGTCTTCATATATTGTTTCGCTGGTTTTTTTTTTGTAAATTGTGTTTATGGTTACAGTTCAAATTAATATTTTCCTGAATTAATTCATAAATTCATTTATCAGGAACCCTTTTTTTTGCAATATTCAAACCCTTCATAAACTTTGTTACAAGTTGTATTACTCAGAATGTGTTTTGTCTTTTTCACCACTGCGTGCGGAAGTGAGATAGAATATTTTTTTTGATATCATCAGAGTTTTACAAAAAAAATAATACAATTTACAAAACAACAAGCAAAGCAAAGTTTTGTACAAAAATAGATATATTTAAAAGCTTTCTTAATGTAAAATGTACATACATTCTTTCATTTTTATAATTAGTTTATATAAAGTATGAATGAATCGAGAATCGAACCCCAATTCGAGGTCGAAACCCTTAAATTAGGGGAGCTTAGGAAAAAATAACCCCTTTTAGGGGTACATTTTGATAAATGCCTATTTTTGCAACAGTTGTGGTAAAATACCTTAAGGTACCTTCACCCTGTTTGGGGTCAAGATTGCGATAGTGGGATTAGGATACCCAGTGCTGGGCAAAAAAATTGACGCTATCGAAAATGGTATCGTTCGACATTATTAATATTTTATAATATATTTCTGAAAACAAAAAAACGTGGTGCAATCTTCCATCTATGTTTTTATAAAAGCTAGAATGCATGTTTTTTCTTTAGATTTTATTTTTGACTTATAATTTAGTAGATTTTGAATTTTTGGGGATATATTTAGTACGTATGAAATAGTACCTAGTTATTTTTTCAATGAATAAAATTATGTTTAGTGAATTGAATTGTTTAATGCCAAAATTACCATCAAAAATTGTATATCTACGTCAATTTATAATAATTTTGATATTATTTTACTAATGACATGTACTTACATTGTTTATGGACGATACCTTTAAAAAAAAAACAAAATGCTTGCCCGTTTTTGATGCTGTGAATGTTAGTTTTAGTCGTTTTATTTACGCAATCATATTTTCTATAAACTTGAAAACACGATACCGGAATAATTACTTCATCGCCGTTTTACAAGTTATTAATAAATAAATATTAATAAACACATATCTAAATGATTACATTTAAAATGGTTTCTAAAGCAAAATAACGAAAGATTTAAGTTAAAGTTGCATCTAAAGTGTAAGAGCGACGGGGGGTAAAAGTTATGTAAAACTAACACATAATAATGAATACTTGTATGTAGCGGGTTGAACCGGTTAATACCAGAAAAATATGGCATTACCAGAAAATTGTCTCCAAGATGGAGATCTCGGAAAGTTCAAGTCGGATGGAGGTACCGTTTTAATTAAAAATGAACTAGACCTTGGACCGATTATGATTAAAAAAACATGGTCGCTTATCAAAGAATATGGCCGCCTTAAAATAAATTTAATTCGAAGACGAAAAACGTTTAACCAAATGTCGTAAAGGCGATGCGGGTATTATAATGGTGGAAAAAAATAATTCAAAATAGAGGCCATTTTGAATGATTGACCCTGCTGATTTTTGGTATCGAGAGGATTCCCAAATGGGAATTCCATTCCATATTGGATTCCGCCATTTTTAAAGATGGCCGCCATACAATGTTTTTTTCATACTAAATGGAAATACTGTTGCATCTACATAGTCAAAGTAGGTACTAACATAAAGTCAAATTTAATGAAGGTACTGTTATTTTTTTAATTGGCCTGACACACAATTTTATGTACAAGCATGGAACAAGGAGAGGAACGCCAATACACCAAGAAAACAGTGTAGATCAGAAATATGCTAAAAACCGTATTAAACCTAGATGGCGTTGCAAAATGAGCGGGCTATACGGCTAGCTACGGCGGGCTAGGTTTAAAACGGTTTTTGGCATATTTTTTATCTACGCTGTTTTCTTGGTGTACTAGCATTCCTCTCCTTGTTCCATGGTACACGTCAAATACTGGTTTATCAGAAGCATTGATTAATTTGATATAGCTTTAGGTAGTGGGTATCGGGTTGATATTGGATGCGGGAAACAGTATAAATGTTTATTACTTTGTATAAATCCGGTATCGTGGGTATCTCGGCTGACATTAAACTGTTTTTTTTATTATGCTGGAGTTGTGGCGGAAAATTTTCAAAATCGGTATTTTTTACAAGTCATTGCCACAATAATGTAATATCGTCTTTGTAGATACCCGTGTCCAGAAAGTGAATAACACTGCATTTGTTTCGATAAATTGTCTGAGAAACTCCTAAATGTTGCCATTTTTCAATTTTTATATTATATATTTTTTTTAATATTAAGTCAAAACTCGCAATAAGTGCTAAATACTTGTTTTTATTTCGACGTAAAAAAATCTGATATTTTGTCTGTTGTTTAGTCTATTAATATGTTTGTATGTTTTAAAAAAATTTAAATGTTTATAATTTTTTTGTGAGTGGGGAATTCGGAGATTTTTCGAAAGGTCAATGTTTCGAATATTTCTTTAAAAAATTAAATCTTTGATTACAAATCCGGAACAGTGCATTATCATAACTTAAATGTAAATTAAAGTTACGTAAAAAATGGTCTAAATATGTCATTAGTGTTTATTTTTCAGTTTATTTTGAACCTTAATGCATTTTTCTCGGCTGTATGAAAGGTACTAAACTTGTTTCTAAATTAATGAAAAAACTATTCCGAATTCTTCCAAAGAAAAATTGTAAAAATAGTAGTTAGGAAAAAAAAATAGTTACCATGTTTAAAAATAATTTGTCTATTGCCAGTTTTTCGATGTGGGTTGTGTCTGGGCATCTAGTGTCTACCAAAGCATAGAAATAAGTTTTTTGTCTTCAAAACAACCGCAAAATTGAAGGGCATGTGCCTTACAGTGATGCCAAAGTCAATAAAACGCTGTCACTTTAATGTTAAGCCGGAGCGCCACTTTGAGCGGCTGCTCGCCTCCTGCATCCATCGGCTCCCCGCGGCTTTCACCAGATTGTCGGTCCACCTAGTGGGGGGGCCTACGCTGCGTCTTCCGGTTCGTGGTCGCCACTCAAGAACCTTTCTTCCCCATCGGTTGTCAGTTCTACGAGCGATTTGGCCTGCCCATTTCTATTTCAGATCATGGCCCACTCTAAAAGGTCTGATTCTTAGCAGTTAGGGAAACTTTCCCGCTGACAATTATAGTATATAAATAATTATGAATAAGAATTATGGTTGATTTTAATTTTAAAAAAAATGATCACTTACATTTCTTAGCTTTGGTAGACGTTCTATACAACGTGTGTGCATGGGATCTAGTATTTTCTATCACGAATGATGTTCAACCTGTTTCATCTATTCAGATTAAATATCGAAATCGATCGAATACATAATTTTGGGAAATATCACCCCTGGAATTCAATTTATTTTATTAATTTTGACCCCTATTATTGAGTCCCACCCTATTTCGAATTTTACTGGCGGGCATATTGACCATGTATTTTATTCGTTTTGACTTTTGCCCTCGACCCTATTTGTAAAACCCTAACTTAGATGTCTTTAAAACCTCTAGGGTTGCTATTCTAAATATCGTGTTTTATCTTAGAGGTTATTTATTTTCTGAGAAGGAAACCCAATTGGGGTATAGACATTTTCAAAATAGGGTTACTATTCTCACCCCCGGTTTCTCGTACGTTTGTTAAAGTTAAACTCATGTCAACTTAAAAATACTGTACGCTCATTGGTTGACGATAGCCGACGATCAACAGGGAACCAATGAGCGTCCAGTATTTCAAAGTTGGCATGAGTTTAACTTTAACAAACGTAGGAGAAACCGGCGGCGGTTAGTATCGTATTTTATCTTAGGACTATTATTTACTGAGACGTAAACCCTGTTAGGGTATAAAAATTGTAAAACACCTAATTCTAGTTGTTTAAGGTTATATTATTTTTGCTATTTAACCCCCAAAATTATGTATTTTATTTGACGTTTGACTATGGGACCATCTTGTACACATAAACTCTTGAATTTGTATGAAACAGGTTTTTTTTAAGACGCGGGTGCATAAAAAGTGATAAATTGATCGAATTTACTTGGCAATTAATATTATAACGGGGGAAGATAGTTAAGAAACATTAATATAAAATAAATTGTTCATTGTTTTTTTTTGTTTCGTCACAATTTTTTTCGTTGATTTTTTGCAAAAAAATCTTGCCAAAGTTCTGATTAACAAATTTTGAAAAAAAAAAAACTATAAATTTATGAGTAAATGAAAAGAAATTATAGATGTAAGTGAAAAAGTCTTGGGGAAGGGAATCAAATCATGACTTTTATGTGTTTTGGTGCTCGATAGTTATTTCCGAATTTCCATGCATTTTTTTTTTTAAATATAAATAGTTTTTCTTTCCTAAGAGTACAATGTTTTCGCGATATCGGTACGCACAGTTTAGTAACGGAACGCTAGAATTTTCTTTTTTTTTCTAGATTACAAAAACAATATTTACCATAGACTATAAGATAAGGAATGTGGGATAGGCGTAGAGGATAGAGCGCCCGACGATTACTTTTTTCTTAATTTAAAAAAAGTATTTAAAAATGATACGCGGTAATTTATAAGAGTGAAAATATAATAAACCGAAAAAAAATGCGAAAAATTAATATCATTTCTTCTCAAAAAGAGAGTTATTTTGAAAACAGCCTTTGGGTCAATTCTGACAGCAGCAAAATGCTCGAGCACTTTTTAATTGCTATTGGAATATTAACCTTAATCCATTTAGACAAAGCTGAAAACTGTATGCAACATTAAAAAAGGTAAGATTTTAATGTTGCATACTATTTTCAGTTTTGTCTAAATGAAATAAAGTTGATATTCCAACAGCAATTCAAAAGTGCTCGAGCATTTTGCCGCTGTCTGAATTGGCCCATAGATGTGTCTTCCATAGAATCACACTTTTTTTTTCTGTGCACAAATGTACATCGGCGAGCTTGACCCCGCAACCGTACTCGTAAGAGTTATGTATCTAACCACTGCGCCATGGGAGTTTTCAAATGTGAATCACTCTTGTAAATACCGTGTAATATATATTAAAAAAAATTATGAATACGGAATTATATTTGGCAAATATTTATAATTAAGAGAAAGATTTAAAATTTATATAAAAATTTAATTATATTTTTAAAGAGCGCTCTAAACTGAACCAAAGCTGTGAATATTACGATGTAAAGAATGTTAAGAATAAAGTATGCTTTTACATATTTATGTTTTTGATTTATTTTTGACCACATGTTTACTAGGTGGTAGGACTTTTCTGCACGTCTAGGTTGGTACCACACCGCTTTGCTAGTTATTCTGCCGCCAAGCAGTAGTGTGCAAGCACTGCTGTGTTCCAGTTTGAAGGGCAATGTAGCTAGTGAAATTATTGGGCAAATGAGACTTATGAACTGATCTCACAGTCTAGAAATCTTTTTTAGCCTGTGTGATGTCTCAGGATGACGTGCGCAGTGCGCGGTGTCACGCGAAACTTTAATTTAGATTTCCGAGTGACACTGCAATCTGTAATGGGCGGCCGTGACGCTTAACACCAGGCGAACGACTAGCTCGTCACGTCATTCGTTTACATAAAAAACGCTTTGTTTCCTTTTTTAATATAACAATCATAAACTTATAAAATAGAGCTACTACGTATTTGTTAAATTTGAGTTTTAACAGAACCCTGCAAATCGGCCTTGCAAGAAATAGGGCTCCAAATAAGACCGATTTGATAAATCTGTCATTGTTTTTAAGACTAACGATATTCAAATCAATTACTATGGTTTTATACAAACTACATAAACAAAACAGCAAACATCTCTGATAACATTTACACACAACATTTTTCTCCAAACAAAATTAGAATGCGTTAGCAAAACTAAGAATTTAATAAAGCTAGTACCTATTATAAAAACGCTTAGCTGAGTAATAAATCGATATCAAACACTAAAATCTCTACTTACTAAAATTTTTTCTTCACTAAATCTTTGCACTAAAAGTGTAATTTTTAAAACTCCGAATCGGCCTTCTTAGATGTTCCGCAGGAGAACTTAGTCACCGATATAGCTCTTAGAATTAGCAAGTTGTTCAGGCAACGGGCAGGCCACATCGCTCGTAGAACTGACAACCGATGGGGAAGAAAGGTTCTCGAGTGGCGACCACGATAGGTGGACCGACGATCTGGTGAGAGCCGCGGGGAGCCGATGGATGCAGGAGGTGCGCAGCTGCTCAAAGTGGCGCTCTCTGGGGGAGGCCTATGTTCAGCAGTGGACGTCTTCAGGCTGTTGATGATGATGATGATGATGATGAGGGATATGTTCTTTGTAAGGCTAAAAAAATCCTAAGAATAGGTACCATTACTAGAATGACTAACCTTCGTTTTGCCGATGATATAGTCATAATGGCGGAATCGCTCGAGGACCTTAGCACCATGCTCAACGACCTCAGTAGAGTCTCCCAGCAGGTTGGTCTTAAGATGAATATGGACAAGACAAAGATCATGTCTAATGCTCATGTTCCACCTATACCGGTAATTGTTGGGAACGATACTCTCGAAGTTGTCGACAAGTATGTCTACCTAGGACAGATTGTCCAATTAGGTAGGTCCAACTTCGACAAAGAGGTGGCGCGAAGAATCCAACTCGGCTGGGCAGCGTTCGGAAAGCTTCGTCCTATCTTTTCGTCCAAAATACCGCAGAGCCTGAAAACGAAAGTTTTCAATCAGTGTGTGTTGCCAGTGATGACTTATGGAACTGAGACATGGTCTCTTACTGTTGGCCTCATTAGTAAGCTCAAAGTCGCGCAGCGAGCTATGGAGCGAGCTATGCTCGGTGTTTCCCTGCGAGATAAGCTCCGGAACGAGGAAATCCGCAGGAGAACTAAAGTGACCGGTATAGCACTTAGAGTTAGTAAGTTGAAATGGCAATGGGCAGGCCACATCGCTCGTAGAACTGACAACCGATGGGGAAGAAAGGTTCTCGAGTGGCGACCATGAACCGGAAGACGCAGCGTAGGCCAGCCCCCCACTCGGTGGACCGACGACCTGGTGAAAGCCGCGGGGAGCCGATGGATGCAGGAGGCGAGCAGCCGCTCAAGGTGGCAGGCTCTGGGGGAGGCCTATGTTCAGCAGTGGACGTCTTCAGGCTGTTAATGATGATGATGATGACTAGAATGATTTATCGAGGAAATACAAACAAGTTAATATTATGTTTTTATATAATTATGAAGAGAATTAAAAATAATAATGATACATATAGCGAATCTTTACATAATCATGGGAAAATGTACCTAGTACCAGCCCTTGTGGTGCAAGGCCAACCGTTAGGCGGCCCATACACTTTCAATTTTATTGATCAATCTTTGTGATTAATCAATTTTATTGATCGTGTAGGGTTAGTATTGGTCAAAATTTTTCGGTTTACAGTATGGAGAAAACATTGACGAAAGTGGTCTCGTCAATTTTATTGATCAGTAAAATTGAACGTGTAGGGTGGGCTTAGCTTTTTGATCGGCCCTACAAGGAACCAACATTACCATTTTTTCAACTAAAATGACAAATTGCAACTTGTACCTATCAATGCAGGATGAAGATCAAAAATTAATTGCCAATATTGTATATTAGATGAAAAATAATGTTTGGCTCCGCGCAAAAATTAGAAATGACACTTCACAATACTGACCTCGGGAAGAGGAGGACCTAACTGACAAACGCAAGCAATAGGTAGGTACGGGTGTTGCATCTGTGGATTCGGATTAGTCCAATCTTTGTTTGGGTCGACCAAATTTGCCATAGTATAAATAACGAAAAAATTAAAAAAAAAAGAAAGAAAAAAAAGAAAAAAAAAACATTTTTTTTTTAATTTTTCGGAAGAAATAAATTTTAATCTAATTATAACAATGAATCGGGAATTCGTGTTAAGATTGATGAAGAAAGGTGTGGTCACAGTACGGAAAAAGTTTTATTATACCTTTAAATAAATACCTTAGTAATAGCAGCGTTTTACCTGAAATAAAACGCATATTAAAATACTTACCTTACTGGAACCTTATATTGAGAATAGCATTTCCGTTTCCGTCGATTTCCTGCCAGTTTTTCCGTATTTTTATACCTCGTTTCCTGTAAAGTGGCGCCACCTGGCGGAGGCGCAGCATTTTAGTTTACTTGGAAAAGTGCAGCGCCATATTGGATCATTGGCTCAATTTTCACCAGGCAGAAGTTAAGTGAAAGGTTCCAGTAAGGTAAGTATTTTAATATGCGTTTTATTTCAGGTAAAACGCTGCTATTAAATAACTGTACCGTTACTGGAACCTTATATTGAGACGTGTTTGTTATCGCCTGGTGACGCCACTTTAAAAATAATTAAGTATTTAGATCCTTATTAAAATAACGCCAATGTGATGTGATGTGGCTTTTATGTGAAACACAGTAGATAGGTGTGGTTTTCTATTATGAACATTCAAATATAATTATATATTACATTACAAGAAGTGCAGTGAATAATATTCACACTAAGGCAATTTAGATTGTCAATTCAGCATTATGAATTGTGTTACAGATTGTAAATCATTGTATATGTTATCACCACTTCATGTCGGTAGACCTGATGAAATGTATTTAGCTGCTTGCTAATTGCCCTGTGCCAAAACTTGATTGAGAGAGACATTTTCTAAACATTTTAATACTACTGCTGATACTTTTAAGATGTGGTTTGATGCCAGCCTCTTCAAACAGAGTATTATCTCAGCCAGATACTGCTGTGTGCGAGGTGGTTTTGCAATACCTTCCTCTGTTGAAATAAAACCTGACGTTTTATATTTGGTGCTTTCTATCCAGAATCAAGCATTAAGATTTTTACTGTTTACATGCCTATCTAAAGTAAAAATATAAACATTATATATTCGACAGACTTCAACCTTACACAATGATTAAAATCTTCTCTCAACATGCTTTGTCTGATATTTTCAGAACAAAGTAGTAATTGCAGTATGATGCGATGCCTGAAATCAATTGCTTTTGTCTAATAGGTACAACCATATAAATCAGCTGGCATTCCATCATCATAGTACCTCAAGACTTTTGGATAAGCCTAAAAAAGAGCGTGAGAGCTTACTGACTGGATCTTTCGAGATACAATGCAAGGTGAAAACGATATGCCTACGACAGATTAAAAAATGGTTCTAGCGTAATTACGGTCAATACTCTTCCAAAGCTGGCCTTCCCTGTCAAGGAGAGGGTGCAGGTCAAGATCCACCACGCTGGCGAAGAGTGAGTTGCTATGTAAATTTCCGAGCTATGACATGCGGTTTTACGTCACAAACTTAAGGAAACCATATTTTTTTTTTTAGTTCAAGTTAGGAATCTACGGTTCCGTCACTTTGGGCCACCCCGTATTTTCAAATTTCGTGAGCTGAATGCTCCAACTGTTTATGATTCATAAGTCGTTCAAGATCAACCATGCTTCAAATGCTCGGGCATTGAGATTTCCAAGTTTTCACATCTCTGTGGGCTTAAAAATGCATCTTAAATGCAAATGCATTTAAAGGCATCACAAACACGTCATTTGGCCGATGTTGGTGAGTCAGGTCAGGACTCGAAAAATGGTCATGGAAGCGCCCATGTGAGTAGATAGTTCTATTTAACACTGATAAAGACAGAAACTAGATAGCGATACTAACGTATTATATACTCACAAACCAGGTAGTGGATACTACGTATACTGATATGGGACGCAAAAATAGGGATTATCGGTTCTCACATTTCGTGTCAGAAAGTTTAATACAAGACGGGCTGCTCTGAACTCCCAACCATAGATATAACTATATAACCATACAATACTAGGGCGCACTATACTTACCAGTACCTAGTCCGAATTAAACAAACCCGTTGTTTTTAATTTCATTATTTCTACACTGGCCAGTATTATTAGCAGGTGCCACTCTGGAGGATGGCGATGCAGCGATAGATGATCGGCATGACTTGCATTCAGCATGAATGGACGTATGACATGAGTGTATTTGATGCTGATCTAATACTTGCAAAAGTTTATTTAGCATCTCTATAGTTCCATTATTGGGCGACCTAGCAGTTTTGTTGTCGCTTGTCGCATTTATTGGAGACTGAACTGGCTCGAATTTACTGGGCCGGGGCAAGGCAATAATATCTTACCTGTAGGTATGTTGTACGCCCGCCAAAACTAACAAGAAGAGTTCAAGCTATTTTGCCCTGCCTGGCCGTCATCACTACCAGTCTTGCACTCCGAGTGTCCGGCAACATCGCCACCAATTTGATAAAAATATGCTGATAAACGTCGTAACGAAAATTGCATTCTTGTTTCTTTCTAACAACAGTGGCGTATATACTCTCCATACTCCACAAACTTCATAATAAACATACGTAGGTATGTATAGGTGGCTTCTAGTTAGTTTTTAAAGCAGTGTGGTTCGACTGTAACGTCTCTATATTTCCAACTCACTGGGGCAAGGGCGTTGCTCACTTGCAGTTCATAGACCACTCAAATTGTTAAGAATATCTTTCGGTAGTTAAAGGTTCCTCAACGTTTATTTACGGTTAAACAAAACACGAGGTACCTACCACAACAGGCAATATTTATTTTTCTAAGTACCCGACTATTTATTACTATTTATTTATAGTAATATTTCTTTGCTGACAAGGATCAGCGCAAAATGTTTACTATTCTGACGAACCGCAGTGTTCATGTATTCATTTCAGAAAAAAAATATAGATAGTCGAGATAAATAGCAAAACTACTATGTCCCATTTTTCTTGCAATAATTGAGCTACCCAATTGTAAGAATCAAAGTTCTTTTGGTGCTGTGCTCAGACACAATGGCAAGAAGGTCACCTCTAACAGTTCACAAGGTGCAAAAGGCCTGTCTGTATAAAACTGTATATTTTCAAAGGGATGCTCAACATAAACTTACTTTCACACCCAGTCCTGATTTGGTTGCAAGAAGTATGGAATACAATTCATGTATATCAGGTGAAATGGTGCGGCCATTATATTAACGCTTTAAGGTTGTAGGTAATTATAGCGGACGGACTGATCTATCCAACTTTGTTATTTGAAAATGAGAAGAGAGGCAACTAAAGAAGGTTATCTGCTACTTTTGGAATGCCCTTTATTTTTATAGATTTTATGAACAATTACAGACAGTTGTTCTGAGAAAATAAATTTATGTATGGATTAAATGCATATGCACGTGTATCAAAGAATTGTATTTGATGCTCTTTAATTTTAACTTCAAAATCATTCCTGCTAGGTGATCACGAAACTTTGATTACAATCTATAGAAACCCCAATTTGTTTGGATTTGACAGTTTCAATAAATGGTTTACGTGTATAATTACTAAGGAAATTTTCCAAATTAGGAATTAAAATACTCTTGTTGCATTGCAATCAAAGTTCCATGATCACCTCATAGGTGTGCTCATTTCTGCACAATTCTGCACAATTCTGCTCATTTCATACCTTGGCTGAATTGGAAATGTTTGAGCTATTACTTCTCTCTGAAAGAGTGTCTGAGCATTTGTACGCTCTTTGCTACTTTTACGAGCGGGCTGCGAGCCCCGGTTGTGAGCCTAGCCCAGTGCCAGTTACAATGGCTATTTGAGGATTGACCTCAGGGAGGGCAGTTCCTGTGATACAATATCCTGCGAGGATAGATTATTGTAAGTTTGTTATGACAAATTTTGTTCATTGCATGTGATAACATCCCGTGAGGATGGCTATTCAATTTAAGACAAACTTTACTTTAATTCACAGTATGTGATAGCATCCTGCGAGGATGGCTCATTGTAAGTTTTAAAAGACAAACTTTAATTCATAGTATGTGATAGCATCCTGCGAGGATGGCTCATTGTAAGTTTTAAAAGACAAACTTTAATTCATAGTATGTGATAGCATCCTGCGAGGATGGCTCAGTGGAAGTTTTGAAAGATAAACTTTAATTCATAGTATGTGATAGCATCCTGCGAGGATGACTCATTGTAAGTTTTAAAAGACAAACTTCAATTCACAGTATGTGATAGCATCCTGCGAGGATGGCTCAGTGGAAGTTTTGAAAGATAAACTTTAATTCATAGTATGTGATAGCATCCTGCGAGGATGGCTCATTGTAAGTTTTAAAAGACAAACTTTGTTCATAGCATGTATGTATAACATCCTGCGAGGATGGCCCCTTGTAGGATTTTAAAAGATAAACTTTGATCATAGCATGTAATAACATCCCGCGAGGATGGATCATTGCATGATTGAAAACGGCATACTTTGCTCATATCATGTGATTGCATCCCGCGAGGATGGCTCATCGTAATTGGTAAATTTATAAATGACAAATTTTGTTTATAGCAGTAACAAATATCCAGTTCCATGCGATGGAATGACAGGCTTTTGATTGAAAGTCGCTAAAGGTGGAATTCTGTCTACCGTAGTGTAACACGCAATCTGCCAAAACATCTATACAATCCATTATTATGGTGATCAGTGTCAGAGAGACTTAATGGTATCTTGGTTTTGATATAACTCTTAATATTTTATTACTATTATAGGTTAGGTGACGAAAGGTGTCATATTTATATACTTCCTCGACTGATGTTTGAACAAGAACACTACTCAGTCACTGAGATCGGTTAATATTTTTACGTAGTCAAATGCTGACGTTTTGCATAGGGACAATTCAACATTATAAATAATTCATAATGACTATGACTGTCACTCTTAGGATTACGAAATTATCTTCAAAATCGATATCCTCTAGTATAACTTGAGATGACATGACATGCATTATCTATAAAACCTACCGAGGTACTTGTAGTAAGAAAATAAGAAAATTGTTATAAAGCTCACCCCTGCTTCGTATGGCTGGAACGCTTGTAATTCTGTGGCTGGAACCTTCGCCTCTGTTTGTTGCCTGAGGACGACAAACCTGAAGAGCTGCTGTCGCTGCTGCTGCAGCTAGATCTGCTTCGGTGCCGCTCTTTAGCAGGGCTTGAATGGCAGCCTGCTTTCGTGATCCGTGTGCTCTGTAACTTCAAGTCCATAATAAAACTACTGTAAGCACTACGAAAGATATATACACTGGCTATTTAAAATTTAAACTGTAAGTGTCGAACGGCAAAAGCCGTTTATAATTGGTTTACTTACCAAGTGTGGGTACCACTTACTTTTACAATTTACTCACATATTCACTTTCACTATAATATAATTAAATAATAATGTGAAGTAAAGCATATAGAAAATACACTTAATAACTTTGCAACTCACGCAGAGCCAGAGCTGCTGCGCACAAGTTGCTACGACGGGAACTCAAACGCCAATGATCCAATATGGCGCTGCACTTTTCCAAGTAAACTAAAATGCTGCGCCTCCGCCAGGTGGCGCCACTTTACAGGAAACGAGGTATAAAAATACGGAAAAACTGGCAGGAAATCGACGGAAACGGAAATGCTATTCTCAATATAAGGTTCCAGTAACGGTACAGTTATTTAATATAAAATTACTTAATTTGCATTAAATTTATATTTAAGGTGGAACGTTTCACTCAGCGCGGCAAATTCAAATGTTCTTGCGTTCTTTTGCCAATAATAGCTTAATTAACCTAACTCAACATGATTACATGAAAACTAATTTAGCGCAAATAAATATTATTGGCATATAGCTATTATTGGCAAAAGAATGCAAGAAAATTTAAATTCTCCGCGCTAGTGTAACGTTCCACCTTAACTGCTATTTTAGAACAATTGGCCTTACAAAGAGCGCGGCCTTACATGGCTCACCTTACACAAATATTTTGTGATACCTAATTACCCCGCTGCATGACAAGTAATCTACTTAACTTTAATTATAAACTCAACTTTCTAAATGCCTCCAAACAAGCATAAACACGCACGCACATGCATACAAGATAATTATTATTACAGCTGCCAAAATAAAGTACCTACACTGTACAACTCATTACTAAGGCGTGGTCAGAGTAACCACTCCCCGAAATGAGTAATTTTCACGCAAAAAACCGCACGTAGGAACCCCGCCCGCCATTTTGGCCATACATCCTCATTTGACATTAAAACTGACACTTACATCTGTCAAAATAAGGTGCACATTCGCGCCAATTTATTTTTTTTCACAACAAAGTTATCTTTTTAATTTGGAATTGCTATCTGTCATCTTGCATCTGTCAAGATAAGGTTCTTTTTCGCGCCAAATTTGTTTTTTTTAATTGCAGTTTGGAAGAAATTCGGCCGTGGAGTGGTTGTGTACGATTGTAATAATTAAAGATAATTTTCTTAGTCGTGTCGGCATTTTGGTGTTTTTTGACGAATGTTTTGGTCCAGTTTACTGGGGTTTTGTTTGGCGGAAATATTCCGCCGGTGGCTGGGATGTGGGAAAAGTAGAATGTGGACTGAGCTCCGTAGATGTGATTCCTCATAAATTCACCGAAGTTTATTACGTATCAATTTATTTAACATTATCAACCTTTTTAAATTCATTCATGGTCACCACAGAATAGGTACATAATTGACAATATTTCATATTTGGAAGGTACCGAAATCCGAAAACAGTTTCGAGGTTATCCTATAAAAAAATGGCAGATTTTTATATTCAGTATTTATCAAAAACAAATTATTATTAAAAAAGAAAAATGAGGCTAAATGATTAATGTGAAGCCTACATTGCATCATAATTATGGCTGCAAAAAACTATGACTTTTTTCTTATGGCTTTCTGCTAAAATTTTCATTTACCCACATAATAGCCGAAATTTTAAAATATACCACATAATTAAATATTGCAAGAAAAACTAAACAAAATAATTATTAGGTTAACTGTTCTTTTTCTACTAATATAACTTATACTAAATATTAGAAACTAACCGCTATGCTTCCGCATACCTACCTATGTTTTTTGTGGTTGCTATATTGTATATACTGGGTGGCGCAAAAGTAAAGACCCTATTTGGTTCAGCTATAACATTTTTTCTAAATTAGAAAACTAGATTTAGGTTTTTTTAAATGTATATTTGTGCCATTAAATTTCGTACCATTAGGATTTAAAGATGATGTCTTTTAAATGGTGACCTCCAGAGTTGATACACATTTGAGCCCTATTTATGACATTTTGCATAACTTGCCGTAACACTTCCTGCGATATGTTCGTTATTTCTTGACGAATGTTTTCTTTTAGAGCTGCGAGAGTCTGTGGCTTGTTCACATACACCCGAGATTTCAAAAAACCCCAAAGAAAGAAGTCTGGACTGGTCAGATCGGGTGATCTTGCAGGCCAAGGCAAATCGCCAAAACGAGAGATAACTCGGCTTGGAAAAGCGTCCCTCACTAAGTCCATAGTGTCGCGCGCTGTGTGTGCCGTAGCGCCGTCTTGTTGAAACCAGATGTGCTCCAGCCCCAATTCGTCCAAACTGGGTATCAAAAACTCACGTAACATGGTTCTGTAGCGTTCTCCAGTGACAGTTATCGCATTGCCTCCAGCGTCTTCGAAAAAATAGGGTCCGATCACTCTGTCAACACAGATGCCACACCATACAGTAACTTTTAGTGGGTGTAGAGGTGTTTCTTGAATAATGCGCGGATTATCAGTGCCCCAGAACCGAGTATTCTGCTTATTGACATGCCCTGAGAGATGGAAATGCGCTTCGTCACTCATAACCAATTTTGAAGGAAAATCATCTTGCAAAATGTCATAAATAGGGCTCAAATGTGAATCAACTCTGGAGGTCACCATTTAAAAGACATCATCTTTAAATCCTAATGGTACGAAATTTAATGGCACAAATATACATTTAAAAAAACCTAAATCTAGTTTTCTAATTTAGAAAAAATGTTATAGCTGAACCAAATAGGGTCTTTACTTTTGCGCCACCCAGTATTTTCTCTAATCTGTAATCGATTTATAAATGATGGAGACAGGAGGTATAATAACATAATAACAAACATTAAAAATGGAAAACCATACAACAAAAAGAACTTCCTTTTTTGAAATCGAATCGAATCATTTAAGAAATTGCAAACTGCCCATGCACAGCCAATGCCGCCTCCATATTTCATACATCCACAGGCTCAAAATATACAGTGTATTTAACGGTCTCAGAGATGCTTCACCGAAGTTTTTAAACGGAATAAGAACTGTCATGTTTTTAGCGCGAATCCAACTGAAGTTAAATACATTCTTTCGTCCTTAAAACGCGGGAGCGATATTTATATGGACCCACTATGGTTTTGATGGAGAACAAAGTTTAATTTTTTTAAAATTTCCTTATTACCTTAAGTACCTACTTACCTACGTGAGTTTTTTAGTACCTATGACTACTACATAGATTAGAGAAAAAACAATTGACTATGGCTACTACATAGTATAATATTTAATAAATAATCTGTGGTATGGCTTCGCACGGTCAATGTATTTAGTTATAGTAACTTAATCATATATTTTATAAAGAGGTGTGTGAAAATTCGCAAAAAGCTAGAGAAAATGCACCTACAAATATAAAATAAAAAAAAGTACTTAACATATTTTTAGAAAAATACTTGGAAGGACAAAGGACAAAAAAACGCGACTTTCTACTTTTCTCCATTAACTATGAAATAGTTTATTACCTACAACGCTTATTCTTTCGTTATCATTTCTCAAGGCTTGCCTATAATGTTTCTATTATGTTTGTTTCTTTCCTTCGCCACTGACGTAGCGATACGTGTGAGCAGTACAAATATAATATCGTTTTGATGATGATCTCTCTGTGATTTAGTCTATACTCTAAGGATATAACGGTTTAATTACAATAAAACACCGGCTGGTTAAAAAATTATGTGTACAGCCAAAAAGAAAAAGAAATACACATTTCCACTTTTTTTTGTTAATCTCGGCTCGGTATATCTACGTATATTTAGCCAGTGTCAAATAAAGATACTCTGTCTATGTGTAGGTAGTATGTAATTATTTATAAATAAACGTGTGTGGACATTTCAACACAGCGCCATCTAACCCCAAACTAAGCATAGCTTGTACTATGGAAACCAGATAACTGATACAATACTTAGATACTTTTTGTTTGTAAATACATACATATTAGAATACAATATAACACCCAGACACAAACACCAATGTTCATCACACAAATGTTTGTCCTAGGTGAGAATCGAACCCACAACCTATAAGAAGAAGGCAGAGCTACTACCAACTGAGCTATCAGGCCAGTCAAAGTATAGGTACTAGTATCTGTTTCATGGGAAACTGTATACGCTTTTTTAACAAGTTGCCTGATGGTGTTGAACATATGTCAATGCGTAAATTTAAATCGTTCGTCAAGTCAAAATTGATGAAAAAAGCCTATTACACAATAAATGATTATTTGTCAGACAAAAAAGCTTGGCCTGGGCCATAATTCTGTATGAAAACACAGATTCCACACGATACAGAAACCACGTCGTTATCGTGTCTTTGTTCAAATCGTGTCACAGCAAGGAATCGTCAATTTTTGTATTCTGTATAATCTAAGACAAATTATCTATGACAGGTTTTTATCCCTCGAGTGCGTTCCGAATTAGAACTAAAGGATTTCTCATCCCAAAACCAGTAAAAACTTAAAATAAAGTAATGGCTTATATTTATGTTGTGCCATGTATTGTATGTGTATTGTATGTGTTGTGTATAACAAAGCCATGGGTAATTATTAAAAATTGTCAGAAAACCTTTAGATATAAAAAAATATTTTTATTTTGAATAATTAATATTGACATAAGTGTTTGTAACTTTGGTCGGTTTGATGTTTCGGAACGCGCCTCAGTGGAACATATGATTTTTGACAGTTCCAATCGCGCCAATCTCAGTTAATTCCACATTCATTTCGCGCGGTTTCGCTCTCATTTCATAGAGAATAGATTTTTGCAGATTTCTTATCTAAGACGAGGAATTCGCGTGGTTTCGAAGCACGGAATCGTAAAGTGGTCATACAGAATTAGGGTCCTGACTGCCTCAAGCTCAATGTTATGAAATCTTGGGTACCGTGTCTATAGCATGTCATTGGCTATACCTATAATTTTTATTTTCTACTTGTATTTTTGTATTAAGATCATTCTAATATTCCTCTTAACTGGTGTGTATGTAGTTACCTACTTTGTAGTATGTTTAATTATGTTGTAACAAATTATAAATGTTGTAAACAAATTTAAAAAAAAAATGGAACAAAAAGTGACACTGTAAAGTTTCTTGTAGCTTCTTCTTTACAGATGTAATCGAAGCTACGGTTCGGAGTTTTCTATTCTACATTGTGCCGGATTGCTTGCACCTGATGTGGGGAAGAGAACTTTTTTTTTCAAACTCGTATTGTAATGGGCGTGTTATAATATTTTGACATTTTTGACATTAAGCACTGTGTATGTTTGTTTAATTATGCTTGCTTAGAATGTACAATAATTTAATTTTTATTATTTTTATATACATTATCTAGTTTTGACTTGTAAAAGTGCTAAAAATAGCTAATTTGCAATAAAATGTTTGATTTGATTTGATTTGATTATAAAAAATCTTTACTAATAAAATATACGCCCTTTATGCATCGTCAAGATCATTTGTCAATACGTCAAACTGGACTAAAGCGCGTCTTCATCAATACGATTGTATTTAAACATTAATTTATGTGTTATTGATGGAAATTCGCGACCGCTGACTGACGGCGGTTATAAATGACGCCATTTTGACTTTAATTAGATTTGTGTTAAGGCGAGGCGCTTTCTTTTTTGCTTTCATTTATGAGCGTTGAAGTTGAATGACTTGAATATAAATTATACTCTATAAAATATACTTGAATGACCTTAGTCCACCGGGGGCAGGTGTTGGGACAACTGAAGGCCGTTATGCGCTATTGGAGTTAGGGGTAGGTGCTGTAACAACCCGAAGCCGTTCTTTGCTATTTTAAGAAGTTAGGGCTAGGTGCTTTTTTTTTCGCCAGCCCAAGGCCGTTCTTCGTTATTTTAGCAAAGAACGGCCTTGGGGCCGTTCTTTGCTATTTTAAGAAGTCAGGGTAGGTGCTGCGCCAACACGAGGCCGTTCTTCGCTATTTTAAGAAGTTGTGGAAGGTGCTGTGCCAACACAAGGCCGTTCTTCGCTATTTTAAGAAGTTAGGGTAGGGTACTGTGCCAACACAAGGCTGTTCTTCGCTATTTTAAGAAGTTAGGGTAGATGCTGCGCCAACACAAGGCCTTTCTATATATTTTCAAAAGTTAGGGTAGGTGCTGCGCCAACCCAAGACCGTTGTTCGCTATTTTAAGAAGTTAGGGAAGGTGTTGCGCCAACTCAAGGTCGTTCTTTGCTATTTTAAGAAGTTAGGGTAGGTGCAATGCCAACCCAAGACCGTTCTTCGCTATTATTAAGAGTGGTAGCAAGCCTAAATAGACTGGCGACGGAGACTGGTACTTAAATGCTCAAAACACGTCATGCGGCCCTTATGCTTTCCCATTTTAGAACTAGAATTAGTGCTACAGCGTCGCCTTAAGAATCGATGCGTAAAACCAGTTTTCTTCAGTTTTATCTCTTTGCCTAACTGACTCATTTAGTTTTGATTCGTATCGTATGCTTCATATTTATTATTTATACCTATATACCTACCTATATCAAAGAGGTATATGTACTACGTACTAGAGAAGCTATTCAAAGCACAAATAGTTGTTATTTTTTGTATAATTAAACTAAAATCCGCTACAGCGCTTTACGAGATTAAATCGTCTAACCAACGATCACAACACGCAGCGCTAGTGCCATGGCACATTCGGATCATAATTTTTACTGCTGTTCACTGCTGCACGTGCAGTCGCTTTGAGAGCTGAGCATCGTATGAGCGAGAAGATGCTCATTGGCATATTTGCAGTGGTTGACATTGCAAGTTAGAGATGTCCTGTCTGGTGTATACATAGAAGTCTTTGACCTATATTGATGTGACAGACTGGCGTAAAGGTAATACAGGTCAGTTTTACCTATAGTTATAGTTTAAATACAGTTGTCACTTTCCATCAGGTGAGATTGCGGTCAAATTATGCGGGCCTATTTAGTTATAAAAAAAGAGATTAATAATAATAATATAATAACGCCCAACGATCACACACATAGATCCTGGACCCTAACTAGGATTCCCTGTATCTAGGGACCCAGGAACTACGAGGACCATGCTCTCATAACACCCAGGCACCGAACAAGTACTTGCGCTTTTTTTTCACAAATACTTGTCCTGTCGCGGGAATCGAACCCGCCGCTTCCGACCTGCTCAACCACCACACCACGGAGGCTGTCGGGATTATGACATAGGTATAGAGGAAAAATGCTTTGAAAAGAAAGCTGTCACACATTAACAGCTGGAAGACGTCCACTGCTGAACACAGGCTTCCCCCATAAAACGCCACTTTGGACGCTTAATGTTTGCCATAATCACCACGCTTGGTAGGCGGCTAGGTAATCACAGTACCTAATAGATTACAATGTACCAAGGAAAATGCGCTGCCCATTCCCTGGATATTCCCTATGCCAGCTCTTACGGCACCCACGGGAAGAGATGAGGTGGTTCTATTTGCAAACCGGGATTACACCACACGACCATGTGAGTAGAATAATCCTCATCACCATCAACAGCCTGAAGACATCCACTGCTGAACATAGGCCTCCACCAAAGAGCGCCACTTTGAGCAGCTGCTCGCCTCCTACATCCATCGGCTCCCCGCAGTTTTCACCAGATCGTCGGTCCGCCTAGTAGGGGCCTACGCTGCGTCTTGGGTTTTTGATTTTTTGATGTAAATGAATGACGCGACAAGCTTGTTGTTCGCCTGATATTAAGCGTCATGGCTGCCCATAACACATTGCAGTATCACTCGGAATTCTAAATTAATATAGTTTCGCGTGACACCGCACTGCGCACGTCATCCTGAGACTTCACATAGTATAGTAATAAGATTACTAGACTGTGTGATCAGATTATAAAGTCTCATTTGCCCAGTAATGCCACTAGCTACAATGCCCTTCAAACCGGAACACAGTAGTGCTTGCACACTACTGCTTGGCGGCAGAATAACTGGCAAAGCGGTGGTACCTACCTAGACGAACTTTGCAGACTCGACGTCTTCCGGCCTATGCTACAATCTAAAGTAGTTTATAAAAACATACAAAATTAAATATTGATTATGGTAGCAATCCTTACCATCCCAATGTTTCCCATAATTCAATTAAATTATTAAACCTAACCCATAAATAATAAAACACCAAAAAAAGACCGGCTGAATGTTACAAACTACATATGCCATTCCTCATTTAAAAATTTTTATATCATCTTTTTATAGATTACGATCAGCGGCAAAGGACACCCGGACGTCTTAAAATATTAAAAAGTAAATAAAAAAGTCACCCGGGCTTTCTATGAGAAGAAAAAAAAAGTAAACGTATTAAAGTATATATTCAAAATATCCAAAGATGTCTCAGTAATATCATTTTTAAATACTTTACGATGCGGCCTCTCTCATAACTGGCCGGAAAAAAATTAATCTTCTGTCCTTTTCTAATATTGAGCGGTCGGAAGATATGGGATTGTTGTTGGTTTACTTGGAACCAGGAATTTGATGATGTGACTAAGAATCTCGGGCTATATTACTTAGTGTCGACACACACGAGCCACTCGCGACATCCACAAACGCCGCCACGAAAAGCTAGAAGCGGCTACAGAGGTAGCTGAAGCGCGTGACAGCCACTTGTGGCCGGTGGTCGACACTTGCGGTCGTTGGCTGCTACTTTTTTAAACCAAAGCATTCAGTATCATAATGCACTGTGATATAAATAATTCTATATCCATATTTATTTAAATGAACAACAGACTACGTGCGTTCGTTGCCGTCGACTTTAACAGGTCTGAGGTAAGGAGGAGAGAGAGGGGTGCGGAATCGCGCGAGTGCCGTGTGGCGGCGTTTCGTGTCGGCGTTTAGTGGCCGGTGCGGGCCACAAGAAGCGAGCAGCGACGATTGTAGCGTGTGGCGGCCACCGGCGTCAACCGTGTGCGGCGAGTCTATTAAAAATGTATGAAAACTATAGGAAATATGCCGGTGGCGGCGTTTTGTGGTTGTGGTCAGTGGCCCATGTGCGGAAAGCCTTACGTACGGATATCACAGACTACAAATCTTCAGAACCAGAAAAATACACAGACAAAAAAGAATATGTACCAAAACGCAAAATCATATTTCACCAGCAGTATTCTTTTTTCTTATTAAAATAACTAATAGACAGTACTCGTATTTAGACGTATTACAGCCAATTAGTTATTTTTTGTGCACGCGTATTGTATAAATATGTAATGGGTATCTAATCAAATGGTTTGCTGAAAAAAAAAATCATAAAATAAAAGCTTGTCTATTGAAATATTATTATACTTTTAACTTTAATTTTTCTTCAGTTTCTTTCTGCTTGTTATTTTAATTTGAGTTTGATAGTGTGAGAACCAATAGAGAATAGATATAACTGAACTGACTCTATTGAGGTTTAACGTTTTTTTGGTGCCCACCTCACAAAAGGGCACCATTCGACCGACGAAGAAAACCACTCGACCAAACATTTAGCAGGAAAACAGAATGGTGACGTAACACGTTAGAAAAATAATCAAAATAAGACATTTCTTCAAAAGACAGGCTTTCCACCTCTTCATGCAACATATCGATCGTTTTATCTCCAAGCGCGGCCAAGCGCAACAGAAACAAAACGCAGCGTTCTTTTTTCAAAAATAATAAAAGAAAAAATCCTTGTTCCTTTTTTAAATACAACCGCGGCGTCGCGCAGGGAGACAAATGTGCGCCATTCGTTCTGTGCATGTATTTAGATGTTCGAAATTCGAAATCCTTTAACTTTTTTTGTGGTAGATTTCCAATGGAATAATTTAAAGGTTTGAAGGTATTTTAGGACATTTTATGTGGTGCGTATAGCGAAGGGGTGGTCTTATAAATAATAAAGTAACTGTGAAGTTATCAATAATATTTAAATTAAATTCTAGAAAACTCAAACTATATAAATGCGAACGCTTGTCTTTGTGTCTGTTCACTCTTCACACCACTACGGTTGAACGGATTTCAATGAGGAATGGAGAAAGCATAGACACTGGATTAACATAATGTAGAATACAATTTATTCGCGGGTGAAACCGCGGGGTGCAGCTAGTGAGAGATAAATAGAAAATAGAGCTGTATCACATGATCACTGATCAGCCGGAAGACTTTCACACTACTGAACACAGGCTTCCCCCATAAAACGCCACTTTAGACGCTTATCATACGGGGGGTTTGTCACGCTCGGCAGGCGGCTTGGTGATATTATACAATACAATACAATGCAACAATACAATTGCTGTAAAGGAATAAACATTAGAGCTAAGATAACCATGACTGTGCTTTCTGAGTTAGTCTGTCTCTTAGAGCTGATGAGAACTAAGCTGATTCAGTTAGGGGGATTTCCCCCTCGTGGCCTCCAACCTCCCCTACAGCCACCCCAAGCCTTGCAACTGAGCTGATTCTGGTACTGGTAAATCTGAGACTGATCTGAGATTGAGTCAATTGAGCCACTGTCCGTCAACAGTCTGACGCATCGGTGTCTGGGATACACAAGACATGGTTATATCTGTGAGTGTCTGAGAGTATCTGAGAATGTCTGAGATTATCTGAGAGTGCCAGCCCATAAGAATCACAAGCTCGCTTACTGAGAAATGCTGTGTGTTGGTCTAGCGCTGTCGCTCATCTCGTTAGTTGCTCCATTGGCATGACGTTGCTGTCAATGTTATCTGACTTCTGCCAGCTTATGTACCTACCTTGAAATCTATAGCTTCGAACTCGTGACAGGGGGTTTGCCATATTCACCACGCTTGGCAGGCCGCTTGGTAATCGCTGTAGATTATAATGTACCGAGAAGAATGCTGCTGCCCATTCCCTGAATATTCCCTTAGCCGGCTCTTACAGCACCCACGGGGTGGTCCTATTCATTAACCAGGACCACACGGCCTAATAGAGCTGTATGTTGTATGACAGGCGACAACCTTTATATTCAGAATCTACCTATTCAACAATCGAACCATCGACGGTATTTTTATTTTTTAAAACTTGCTCCTTTTGTGACCTAAATAAGCGGCATTTTTAAACCCAAGCATATTGTGATGTCGATATGTCACAGATAACTACCCACTGTTTTTTTATTTTGAACATTGCAAAAGTAAATACCATTTATATTTCAAGATTATGACTAAATACTCTTGTGACAAAAAAATAAAAAATTGAGTTATGACTTCCGTTTTTATGGATAAGCAAAAGCGGAAGTCATAACTCAAATTTTTATTTTTATTTATTTGGTAGGAGTTATGTGTAGATCAACGTAGCTCCGCCAATAAGGCTCCATCAATAGTGTTCTGTGGACTCCATTTATCTATCGACACAGGATCTGCATGGACCAACATGCGTAGTTTTTTTTTGTTTTTTAGGCCTTGTTTTATTTGGTTACTAATCCTGCCGATCCGGCACCATACTCGCACCTCTGCTGTAAAAATATTCTCATAAAACATTAAGTGCAGGTTCGTTGCACAAAAACGTGTTTGCCTTGTGCTTTGGTTGAAATGCACTACACCTTTTCCTGCATAAAATGAATCATGACAAACCTACGTAAAACAAGACAGTATAAGCAGTATAGTACCAAAAACATAAGCCAAATGACAGTTAAAAAATTGCGGTGTTATAGTTTTATTTTTCGTAAGGTAGGTATTTGAGCAGACGTCTCTTTTTATTTAATCAAATTACAAAAAAAAAATTGCTATCTATATCGTAGTGAGTATCAAGCCTCAGTCGAATAAAAAAAGGTGGGTAATTTCCTTATCAAGAAAACGAATCAACGACAGAATATCAATGGAATACTTGTTTCCTGATCCAGATTGCTTACAAATTCTGTAATATACGCGCGAAATGTTCGAATATTTTAAATTATAGACTATTACCTTCATCGCTTGGCGGAGTATGAGATTTCCTTTGGCCTTTATGAGAGGAAATAAAAAAGTTATGATCGCGCCAGTTTTTTTTTTGAATTGGCAATGGTAATTTATTGATTTAGACTGAATATTTTCTTCTGATGTATTTTTGATTCAAAAGCTGCAACACAAGTTTTCTTAAAACATATTAAAGCTATTTTATAATCACAAAAATCAACAGATATAATCAAAAACACAAAATCTTTACAAATAGAATTTACAAAACAAACAATAATCTAGCCCACTATATCACGTTAAGTTTTGGAATCTTGTCTCAATGAAATATACATCAGATCCCTTCTCATAGTTAAGAAAATGAAAATATTATTATTGAGATATGGTTTCAAATAACTACACGTCTGGGAATCCTTTTTGAATGCCCTTTGAGACATTTCATTGGTGTGCGCTCTACAGTCATCAATAACATGAACTATTCGGACGTTTACAGGTTACGACACGATTTATTATTTTTAATTTTGCTCTTCATTTAATTATTTAAATTACAAGAAGTCGCCTACCAGATATACAGAAGGTAGAACCTTATAGTATAATATAGGGTTCGGCCTTCTGCCATTGTTTTAACTCGATATTAGGCCCAATTTTGAAGGCTTTAGTTGACAGTCTTTAACTTACTAAAAATATACCCGTCTCTTACATTACCGTCTACTAGACAAGGACAGCAACAGTTTTAGGAGTTTTAGCTCTGTCAACTAAAGCCTTTATAATTGGCCCCATTAGGCCCGATTTAGAAGGCTTTAGTTGACAGTCCTTAAAATACTAAAAATATATCCGTCTCTTACATTGCGGTCTATTTGACAAGGACAGCAATAGTTTTAGAAGTTTTAGATCTGTCAACTAAAGCCTTTAAAATTGGCCCCATTATCTTATCAAATCCTATATATATGAAAAATATCGACCGCGTTAAAAATCAGTGGTTGGATGGGTAACATAACATATCTTAGAGTATAGACTAAAAGCATAGAGAGATCATCAAAACGATATTATATTTGTACTGCTCACACGTATCGCTACGTCAGTGGCGAAGGAGAGAAACAAACATATAGTAATTAGCTACGCTTGCGATAACCACCGTACCATTTTTTCGACTCAAGTCAACTGTTTTTTCTATACAAATCTGTCAGAATCATTCCCATCAAAGTGCCCACATCATATAAAAACTGTCCAAAAAAGTGGTACGCTTGATACATAATCAAGTTCTCTCTATGCTTTAGTCTATATACTCTAAGGTCGCATCCTATAAAAGTCGACATCCTTAAAACGTCAAATTCAGTTAAATATCCAAGTGACGTATGGCGGCTGTATGCGGACCGCCTTTTGTCATTTTTTATCTGGTCCCACGAAAAAGGGTAGCCGTGATTCATGCATGCTACTCAAGAATGTTTTTGTCGTTTTTAAATGACCTAGAGATATTGGTAACGTACTTGTAGGTAGAGATGTTATCTGCTTTTTTTTAGTTTGTCCTAATCATTAGTGTATTTAGCCAGTGTCAAGTTTGTAAATAAAATGAGGTTACAAAATTGCGTAAACTAGAATCGAGTATTATTAAATCGGGTAATAAGCGTGTCACGGTCCAGTCAAAAAGGGTCACAGTGCCCAGTCTAATCAAACGTTTTTGTAGAAGTGGAGTTATGGAAGGAAAATGAAAAAATGAAAAAAATGTTATTTGGTGTATTCTTATTCTTTTTTTTTTTACTTTCGATGGGTTAGCGTTTGACTACATCTCACCTCTCACATTCTAAGTACTCTATCAAAAAAATTTACTTAGTACAGCTTGTAGCCCCTAAAAAAAATTCTATTTTTGTGACGTGTTAAATGTTCCGGGATTCTCTATTATTTTCAATAACACAGCTATAAAAAAATAAACTCTTGCAAGATGGTTCTTTCCCGCGAAAAGTCCTCTCCCTTTACTCTCTATGGTTTGCAATAAAAATAATGGCGTCAAACGAAACACCTTCAACAAAAACGTATAAATATCTGCTTCATTAAACCACTGCCACTAAAAATATTGTTATTTCCACGTAGTAAAATAAACAAAGAAAATGTCTGAATGCAAATGAGAGAAGGAATAAAAAGGATCATTTAAATAATATTTGATTATGTTTAGTTATATTCAGTGATACTGCGCGTAGGGGGCCATCTTGATGTGATATAAACTTATTGGACACGGTATTAGGGCAGTGACACTATCAGTATTCTATAATTATTAACGAGCGTACCTATATTAATTATTTAAGGACTTACTAAAAAATATTGAAGTAAACGCAACGACAACAAGAAAAAAAAGTATTATACCTTGGGGGTGGGTGGATATAGATGGACACTAAAAATGGCACCACCCATTATTATTATTAATAAAATTATAAATACAAATCTTACCCTACCTTACTTTGGTTTATGATATTACTTTTATTATAATAACTATGTGCGCCTCGCGGTTTCACCCGCGGATAAAGAGTAGCCTATGTGTTAATCCAGTACATAAGCTATCTATATTCCAAATTTCCTCCAAATCCGTCCAGCCGTTTGAGCGTGAAGGAGTAACAAAAATACACACATACAAACTTTCAGCTTTATAATATTAGTGTGATATGTATGCTTTAATTAATTTCACGTCAGAGAGAAATTGCAGAAGTTATACTATTTTAAAACGTTTCAAATTCTGATCACGGCGGTAAAAACGGGGCATTTCTGGTAATTTTTGGAGGGTCGTAATGTATTTACGTAATTAGATTCAGAAAAATAAATAACAAGTAAGTGCCTCAAGTCGACCTAGATAAAAAAATAGTCTAAAGGAAAAATTAGGGGAATAGTATGTTTGTATGGAGAATCGTAGCCCCGCTTTCATTAAAGTTCCACTAAGTTTAAAAAATGAAACTGCTTAACCTAACGTTAATAAGACGTAAGGCTGTACCTACATGCACTCAGGGTTTAGTGTGCTCCCAACCTAACGCAAGAATGCAAAACGAGTCTGTCGATGTAGGTGACTTCCACTGCAGAATTTTATATTTCTTTGCCACAGATATTATAAAAAGGTTATGTTGCTAGAATAGACTTTATCAAGTGTATTTCTTATCCCTACAAAATATCATGGAACAAGGAGGAGAGGAATGCCAATACACAAAGAAAACAGCGTAGATCAGAAATATGACAAAAAACCGTTTTAAACCTAGCCCGCCGTAGCTACCCGTACTATAGCCCGCTCATTTTGCAGCACCATCTAGGTTTATAACAGTTTTTGGCATATTTCTGATCTACGCTGTTTGTATGGTATTGGCTTGGTGTATTGGCATTACTCTCCTCTTTGTTCCATGAAAATATACAAAGATATGATTAAGTACTGATTGAAAAAATTAATCCCGCAAATTGGCCTAGAAATCTTAGGAAACGTTTTAACACCAACACTAAAAAAACACTTTACACTAAAAAAAAAACACATTGTCAGTTAACCCACTGACGTTCCACTGGTTAAACACTAGTTGGTTGGAACTTGACACTGGCTAAATACGCTCATAACGTGAACCAAACCTAAAAATAAGGTGTACTTAAAACGTATAACCCAAATCCACCGACCTAGAAATCCTAAAATGTTTTCTTTACAAACCCTATCGCTCATCATCAACAGCCTGAAGACATCCACTGCTGAACATAGGCCTCCTCCACAAGGTGCCACTTTGAGCGGCTGCTCGCTTCCTGCATCCACCGGCTCCCCGCGGTTTTCACCAGATCGTCGGTCCACCGAGTGGGGGGCTGATCTACGCTAGTACCCCATTGCTACTTAAAGGCAACTGTGAACCTTACACGTGTGTGAAGTGGCTATCTGAGGTGTACCTCAGATAGCCACTTCTAGTACCTAACTCAAAGTATCTTTTAAATCTATGGCACATTGAATAACATGACTTATGCTTCCCCGGACCGTATTTATGTTTTCATTTAATTAATTATTTATCATTTGACATTTACAGACGCGTAAAACTAAATTCAATCGTAAAATTTTAAAGTTATTTGTACTTTTGCTTTGTAATTAAAATTGGATGTAAAAAAGGTGAAATTAGTTTAATTACCTACTCAGCGCCCACTTTCAATATAATAATGACCATTCGTCAATTAAAGAAAATGTATTGTGATTAAACAAGGTGAGTTTGAATTGGTGTGTTATCCCGAAAGGAGGGGACTGGGACCATGATAGCCCACAAGTTGTGCGAGCCTTACTTGAAACTGCGTGTTTCCAAACCTCTATTAAGATAAATCCACTCACAAAATTGCACGTGTGATCGTTACGAGATTGAACAAGACTCTATAAATTCATTTCTAAACACAGGTCGTTAAACTCATTTAAGTGCATTCGGTCAAGGACGAAGTTCAACCACCCAGCTGCGCTAGGGCTATCTTCGAACGTAAATTTTACATGGCATTCCTTCAATGAAAAACTATTAATTTGGAAAAGTCGTAGAAGAAACATTGTCTACCTTGGGGAGTAGATTTGCCCTCTTTCGGGATAATATACCTATTCAAACTCAGATAGTATAGCAGTCTGATTTAAAAAACTTGTTGGATTGAAAAATTGTCACTGACTAAATGCTATACCGTGTAGGGACAACTGCAAAAAAAGCACAGGGTACTAGGTACCGTAGAGCTCAAGATAGAAAGAGGTTAAGGAATCCTTAGTATACCCAATACCTATAATTATAGATATAATATATATATTATAGGTTATAGGTAGGTAATATGAATAGTACAGCCACCGTTGTAACTTTCATTAATTTATTTTTATATATATATTTGTGGATATTTCACAAAACGCCATAATCTAGTCCTTTAGGTCAGCCTAGAGTCAGCTTATATTAAAGATAAAGATAAAGATAAAGATCATTTATTGTAAAACATGGGTAAGAACATTTTGAAAATGAAGGTGGTAAAAGTTTATAACGGTAGCGCACATGTTTGGCCTGGTTTGGCATACAAAGATATTGGTCAATATGGCCATGCAAAAATAAAATTACTTGAAACATCGTGGTGAATTGAAATAAGAGATTTCAGATAAAAAAAACAATTAAATACATGCAAATTCATTAATTAATTAATAAAGATGTCAACAATGTCAGAAGAAAAATGTCATATAATTAATGTAGGGATTCAATAAAATTTTAAAAAGAAATTAAAGTGATAATTATGATGAATGAGTTAACGGCATAAGAGGTCAGGTCAAAAAATAGTGCAATAGTCAATTAATTATTTATTTAAAAATGTATGTCCATGAAAACGTACAAGGACGAAAAAGTCTTCGTTCGTAACTGGTTACGAAGCTCCGGTTTCGTAGACGGCCGAAGCGGAAATAAGCAGTTACATTATATTATATTGCATTGATTAAAACTTGTCATTCAAAAAGTCCTCTACGGAGTAATAGCATTTAACAATGCTACATAATCAAATCTTATAAATCAATTCCTAGAAATGCCTAGGTATGTACGTACGTTGCATTTCTCAACTGGTTCTCGGGAAATGTGACCAAGTTCGATAATTATATGGAAATACCTAGAATTCTTTTGTCGATTCAGTTTTTGGAAATGTTTCAAAATGACGCATCATGGGAGTTAAAAGTTTAAAAAAAATCTCAGTTTTAAGCTATGCATTAAGGGTCGACCGAGACAGGTTTTTCGTTCTCGGCCGAGACCGAGACCGAGACCGAGAATAAATAAAGCGTCAATATAACACTTTTTTAATAATCAAAATTAAACAACATGATGTTGTAACAAAAAAAAACAACTTTTCTGCGGTTTCGCCCTTCAAGGAGTGCGCCTCTCGTCGTCATATTGATCAGCTCTACTGAAGAGCTGTTCACTTGCTACGCTAGTAGGCGGTGCTGATAAAAACTTTTTTGCTGCAGGTCTTAGTATCTTATAAGGTGAAAAATACCCGTACTCGAAAATATTAGCATTTCTTTGCAGTCGAGGCTCTCTAAAAAACCTATCTAGCGCTATTTGAAATAGACAATACCGATAATATCGAATATAGTTCAAATGCTGTGATCAAAATAGCCTATTTCGATCACAGCATTTGAACTATTGTCGTACGCATCACGCGCGGTTAATTTGAATTTGAAGGAATCCCATGCATGGCCTACAACAGTCTCGGCTATGGCCGAGAATCTCGGTGACTTTTAGCCGAGAACCGAGACCGAGACCGAGACCGAGATCTCGGTTGACCCTTACTATGCATACAGACTCACAAGGTCAACCTCACAGAGCCGCTAGTTAATAGGTAAATAGAATAACCAAGAAAATCAAGGATTTAATAAAAGTAATGTTTGACTCTGACCGGCTCTTAATAATTGTTATTATTTCACGATTTATTGAGCGACTGTGCCAACAAAGTCTTTGCGTTATAAACAAAAAAAAAATGATCTCTCGGTATAATTTAAAAGAATACTTGACACGGACACAGTGACAAAACAGAAGGGGAATTCAACTTATTAAAATAAATATATACTTTATGCCCGTCTGCACTAAAGTTTAGCAGCTCTTAAGTACGTACTTACCTGTCTAGGACGTATCTAAATGCAGTAGGTACGTCATAGAGAGATATAAGTGTGAACTTAAGAGCTGTCAAACTTTGGTGCAGACGGAGATTAGTCAAGCATTTTAAGATCAAACAGTCAAAAAACGACGACCAAACGAAAGTACGAAAATTTTACGTATGCATTTGAAAACGAATTACCTTTATTGCACAGTTTGTACCTGACTGATTTGGTTAACATATATTAGACGAAGGAAATTTAAAGCAATAATATAAAAAAAATATCCAACGCCCTATGTCCATTTTTTCGTGCAAAATAACTAAATCAATTTTATTAGTAGTATTTTGATGATAAAAAAAAAAATTTTGTTAATATTTCTACGGGACCCACTTATCGGGGGTTTTTACTTTTTAATTTATTATTATTGTAGTTTAAATCCGTGCTTCAATAAAATGTTAGCATAAGCGTAAAAAAAAAATATATTATTTTAATTTTTTTTATTGATGAATTCATTATTTAAAATTTTATTGACTAATTTGACCATTTTATTTATAGATAAATATTTTTTATTTTAATTAACTAGCTATTTAAATGTAATTTATGTTTTTTATTTAATGTATGTGATTATGATCCTAGTTGGTCTAATAAATAAATGAAATGAAATGAATCTAAGGGTATATCCCTATCCCTTCTCTTTCCTGTCCATTAAAAAAAATGACTTATTCAAATCGGTTTATAAATAACGGAGATGGAGAAACAAAAAACCACAGATCACAGAAAAACGATCAAAAAATTAAAAAAAAAATGAATTGAAAACATCCTCTATTTAAAGTTGTTAAAGAAGTCCAACTGCTTGTATGCTTACACTGTGGCAAAGGTTTGTTAAACAACACACAATTTGCGGGCACGCTGTTAGGATGAAAATATATAAAATAAATATTAACGTCGTAAATTTGAGGCGTACGTCCCTTACAGTGCATTCTTTAAGTCACAGTGCGATTTAAATAAACAATTTTTATGATATTTGAAACAATATCGTAAAAACGAACAATATTCAAGTTTTTAAAATTATACAGGGAGTTTTGGCGGGAACGTGAAAAAGTTCACGTCGTTGCATTGTATTATTTCTCAAAACTTATGCTTTTTCTAGTGTTAATGTTTAAAATTAGTGGCATTTTACGCATTAAGTGCTGAATTACGAGTATATGTGTTGGCAAGTGATATAATGTAGTAAAACGTGGTTTTTCGTGTTGCTTCCAAAATTCCATAGAAGCCTCTAGTAAAGTTGCCACTACTTTACTAGGGCATGACTTAGACTGGATTATGACTACCTGACTTAGACTGGACTATGACTACCCTGTGACTAAGACTTGACTTTACATGAAATATTTCATAATACGATGAAAAACTACAATACCTGACACTGGCTAAATACACTATGTGTGGAGCCAAAATATATGAAAAAAAAAATTATACAGCTGAACCAAAGTTAAGAACCTATGCAACCTCAATATGCTTAAAATGGCTTAGCATGAGGCCATGCCCTGTCAACAGTATTATAAAAACGAGGTTGATGTTAGTACTAATGCTTTATGTATAGTGAAAACACGAATTAATAATCTTTTCACAATGGTTCCGGGATAGTGTATAGCATAAGCTATACACTATCCCGCGGGCATAAGCTAGTCTAGTATAACAAAATACCATCTTAATTAATTAAAGTTTAATAACATTTTTTTATTCAAACAAGTTCCCTGGTGAACTCGTCACCAAATTCCCATACAAAAGACATCAACGCGTGCGATCCTTAAAACTTTTTTTGTAATACGAATTAACTTTTTTTGCCGAATGACCATTAAGTATTATTTATACAGCCATGGAAACCGATTTCAATTATATCATACCTTCGTATCACCCTTTATTTTAAGTGCGAATGTACCACAGACAGTATAGCATGGATGGTTATTAAAAAGCTGCCAAAGACAATGTTTTTGAACGTTTAGAAGTGCTTGGTACTAAGAAGAGTATTTTGAACGTTTTAGTTTGTAAAGATACTATATTATATAATTATATTTTATTACTAGCTTTTTTTATGTAAACGAATGACATGACGAGCTAGTCGTTCGCCTGGTGTTAAGCGACACGGCCGCCTATAACAGACAACAGTGTCACTCGGAACTCAAAAAATTAAAGTTTCGCATGACACTACGCACTGCGCACTTCATCCTGAGACATCACACAGTCTAGAATGTTTTCTAGACTGTGACATCAGTTCATAAATTCTCATTTGCCAAGTGATTTCCCAGTTATTACTAGCTACCTTGTGGTCCCAGTCTGCAAATAGGAGCACCCCATCTCTGCCGTGGGTGCCGTAAGAGCTGGCTAAGAGAATATCCAGGGAATGGGCAGCAGCATTCTCCTCAGTACATTAAAATCTTCTGCAATCATCAAGCCGCCTCCCAAGCTTTGTGATTATGGCAACATTATAGGGTATGATAAGCGTCCAAAGTGGCGTTTTATGGGGAGGCCTATGTTCAGCTGTGGACGTCTTTAGGCTAATGACGATGTTGATATTTTATTACTTTGGATTGGCAAGAGTTAATTAGTTTTACGCCCTAATCCTGTCCAAGGGAAGAGACAAGGGTAAACGTATGGCGAAGGAAAGCACACTTCTCTTTACTGGAAAATTACTGATTTCAACGTAATACTTTTCATCCCTGAAAATTAAGGGCTTATGCTAGGTCAAGCCAAAGCCACAGAAATAGATATATGTATAGTACTCGGCCAAAGCGGGGATGTGTTGGGGGGCTGAGTGGCGGGGGTGGGGGCGGTCTAAGTTAGAATGGTTCCAACGCGCAATAATTTAGGTAATTTATTATTACACTGAATATAATAGGTATTTTAAAAATCCACTATACATAAGCCCTCCATTATATTTAGTTCCAAAGTTTCATGACCTTATTTAAAGTATTCATTGAATAATCGCGGTTTATTTGTACGGTTTGGAGGTAACTTTGTAATTTTTTTCTATAGAGAAAAATTTATTCATTTGTGTTTGCACTATACATAAGCCTTAGCATTAGTCCTGAACTTTACCATAATAATTTCAAAGTCACTGTTGCAATATTGTTGATAGGACACGGCCTCATGCTAAGCAATTTTAAGCATTTTGGCGTTGTATAGGCTCTTAATTATTAGTATTTAATGTATACTCTATCATGGATCTTTCAAAGTCAGTGGTTTTTATAAAAACCTTTCGGTGAGACCGCGTCTATAGCTGTAACAGGTAGTGCTAGACTTAAAAGGCAAGTTTAATGCATGTATAAAACCTCCGGATGAATCACAACGAACTTAAATGTGAAGCACCTCAAGTGGGTTCGCCAAGTTGCATGTACGCAACAAGGCTTAGGTCCGATTTCACCAACGTTTATTCCAAGTATACGGCTATTCCTTACTCCTGAATACAGCTAATTGACAAATGAAATTACACAAAAAAGACGCCATTTTGATTGTATCCAAGGAATAAGTCTTATTCCTTCACAAAATTGGTGATATAAGGGCTATATTCGCATGAAATCGGGCCTTAGACACACATTGACCCAAGCACGCCAACATGGGAAACTAAAAAGTTACCGTGTTAAGTCATTTTACATTATAGACCTAACATTGCAACTGTTATGAGCGGCGCTTAACATAAGGTTAAAGACTAGCTCATCATGTCAACCAATAACATAAAAAACAGAATTTAGCACATTTTGGCCCAGTTATATTAGCTTAAGCTAAATTTAACTAATGTTTAAAAACAGTCTAGTTCAATTATGCTGGTGTCATTGCAGGTCAGTGATAAATAATAACTGACAAGACATTTTAAGCAATTATTAGTTTTAGTTAATAATTAACGTTATTATAACAAAGAACATGGAATATTAATGAAAATCAGATAGGCACACATAGCCCACCGCCATTTTGGTGCTTCATTGTCGTCTACAGCCATGCGGAGTCTGGAGTTTTTATATATCCATGGCTAGGTTCTAGTTTTTATAAGGCTAGGTCTAGGAAATGCCTAGGTTGGCAATAAAGCGCAATGACCCAATAAGACCGCGTGCTCACCTCGGGAAATCCTGCATTTAGGAATCTAGTTTTTTAACATAGTAGTTACTGTAAACGTACTATTTTTGAAACGACAACTATATACAATCTTTAAACAACTATAATTAAATATTTATAGCAGTATCGATCGCTTTTTTTTTATGCGATTGAATGACGTGACGAGCTAGTCGTTCACCTGGTGTTAAGCGACACGGCTGCTCATAACAGTTGCAGTGTCACTCGGAATTTTAAAACAATAAAGTTTCGCGGGACACTGCACTGCGCACGTCATCCTGAGACATCACACAGTCAAGTAATCAGATTACTAGACTGAGTGATCAGATCATAAAGTCTCATTTGCACAGTAATTTCACTAGCTACAATGCCCTTCAAACCGGAACACAGTAGTACTTGCACACTACTGCTTGGCGGCAGAATAACTGGCAAAGCGGTGGCACCTACCTAGGCGAACTGTGCAGAAAAGTCCTACCACCTAGTAAAGCTTGCTTTGCGTTAGGCATTATAGGCGGGGGAGGAAGGCCCTAATGGCTAATGCTAAACCATAATCATCCCCCATCACGTCACGTCATGATTATGAACCCCCGTCCATAATCAGCACGCTTGGCAGGTCTTGGTCTTGGTGATCGTAGATAATGCAGGCCGAGCAGAATGCTGCTGGCCATTCCCTGGATATTCCCTTAGCTGGTGTTGTGGCACCCACGGGAAGAGTTGCGGTGGTCCTATTCTTACGCCTGGATCACGCGGGATAAAGAGCGTGACTAACCTCACAGTCTAGTCTTCTTTTTCTCGTGTAGGCAAGTGGTCAGCCCTGCCCGGCTAGCATGCGCACCGCGACAAAATTTTCTCGGCACTTTATCTATGAGAGACCGTGACAAGTCTATGGTAGCGCCTAAGTGTGTCTCACTGTAACAGCGACGACAAGTTTTCTTGCGGTGCGCATGCTAGGCCATCTGGTGTCAGAACTTTCAGTTCGCCCGAAAGCTTGACTTGGATTAACAACTATACGATGACTGCCGGGAAAGATGGCTTAAGGCTGCTGTTATAAGCGGATCCACTATCTCGCTTGCGCATTGCTACATTTTTGAAGATATTAAATAAGTGAATTTACTTATGACAAATCTGGCTAAACTATATATTCTCACTAGCTGCGCCCCACGGTTTCACCCGCAAATAAAAAGCACCCTATGTGTTAATCCAGTACATTAGCTATCTATATTCCAAGTTTCATCCAAATCCGTCCAGCGGTTTGAGCGTGAAGGAGTAACAAACATACACACATACAAACTTTCGGCTTTATAATATTATTAGTGTGATGAATAACATTGCAAATGTTAAACAAAAATATGATATTAATCCAAACAAGTTTTCATAAATACCACGGTATTAATGTTTTTTTTTCTTTGGTAACCTTTTTTTTTAACATACCGTTTGTTATTCATGACAATATAGTTCAGCTAGATTTTAGTAAATAAATTCAGTTATTTCATATCCAAAAATGTCGCAATGCGCGAGCGAGATGGTGGATCTGCGTATATATACTAGGTGGTAGGACTTTTCTGCAAAGTTCGTCTAGGTAGGTACCACCGCTTTGCCAGTTATTCTGCCGCCAAGCAGTAGTGTGCAAGCATTACTGTGCTCCGGTTTGAAGGGCATTGTAGCTAGTGAAATTACTGGGCAAATGAGACTTTATGATCTGATTTCACAGTCTAGTAATCTGATTACTAGACTGTGTGATGTCTCAAGATGACGTGCGCAGTGCAGTGTCACGCGAAACTTTATTATTTTAAATTTCCGAGTGACACTGCAACTGTTATGGGCGGCCGTGTCACTTAACATCTCGTGAACGACTAGCTCGCCACGTCATTCATTCTCATAAAAAAAAAATATATATAGCAGCCTTAACGCGCCCTTCGTAGCACAGTAGCGCTAATTTGTAAATACCACTTTTTGTAACGGTCACCGATCAGAGTGACCGCAACAAACGTTGCTTATTTTTACCGTGATTCGCTATGAGCGCTTCTACAGCCTGTCTGGTAATAAAATTCGAAAGACGAAATCTTGCAGAAAAGTCCTACCACCTACATTCAATTTTATTATACGGCCTAAAGAAGTAATTTTGATTTTAAATCCATACAAATACAACGTTTAGCATAATTTATTTATTTTCAAAAATCTACACAATCGTTGGACCGTACCCTACTAAACCAAATCGCACATTTGCGTGCATTTGATAACCAAATCTTAATACACCACGGACTAACGAATCGATGGACTGTGGACAACGTAACCAATACACACACCGCGCGACTGTCATTTGCCTTTATTAAAAAAAAAGTACAGTACAGTGTTGCCAGTGATGACTTATAGAACTGAGACATGGTCTCTTACTGTTGGCCTCATTAGGAAGCTCAAAGTCGCGCAGAGAGCTATGCTCGCTGTTTCCCTGCGAGATAAGCTGCGAAAGGAGTAGATCCGCAGGAGAACTAAAGTGACCGATATAACTCTTAGAATTAGTAAGTTGAAATGGCAATGGGCAGGCCACATCGCTCGTAGAACTGACAACCGATGGGGAAGAAAGGTACTCGAGTGGTGACCATGAACCGGAAGACGCAGCGTAGACCGGCCCCCCATTCGGTGGACCGACGATCTGGTGAAAGCCGCGGGGAGCTGATGGATGCAGGAGGCGAGCAGCCACGTAAGGTGGCGTGCTCTGGGGGAAGCCTATGTTCAGCAGTGGACGTCTTTAGGCTGTTGATGATGATGACAGTAGTATAATCTTATTATTAGACTGTGTGATGTGTTAGGATGACGTGCGCTATGCAGTGTCACGCAAAATTTTAATATAGAGTGCTAAGTGATACGGGCAGCCGTGACGCACACTATCAGGCGAACGACTAGCTCGTCACGTCATTCACCCTGGCCCAGCTGGTTCCCATAATGGGAACCAGATAACTGATAGAATACTTTTTACATTTTTTTTGTTTGTAAATACATAATATAGAATACAATATAACACAAACACCTATGTTAATCACACAAATGTTTCAAAAGTGGGAATCAAACCCACAACCTATAGTTCAGAAGGCAGAGCTACTACCAACTGAGCTATCACGCCAGTCAATGGGGGAGCAATGCACGAGTTTCTCAGGGGATTTGAAACATACTATACGGCGTTTATTGACTTTTTTCATCCATGGCAGTCACACAATAAAAGGACCAAGTCAAGTATTACAAGATCCGAGTGTTTTTAAAACATTTCGCTCGTAAAAAATTATGTTACATGCAGGCAGGAGTAAGTTATGACTTCTGGTGGTGACCGCGGTATTGGTTGAGGTGAGGTGCGAGTGCTAGCGAATCAAAATTCTAACAGGTACGATAGCGATTTTTTATAATTAAAAAAATTAAAATAAATATTTGTGGACATTTCACACAACGCTATCTAGCCCCAAGCTAAGCAAAGCTTGTACTATGAGAACCAGATAACTGATAGAATACATATATAGGTACTTTTTGTTTGTAAATATAATACATACATAAGTATAATACAATATAACACCCAGACACAGAACAAACACCTATGTACATCAAATGTTTGTCCTGGGTGGGAATCGAACCCACAACCTACAGTTCAGAAGGCAGGGCTACTACCAACTGTGCTATAAGGCCAGTCAATTAGCGAAATAATTGTTAAACCAAGACAAGTATGTACCATCGTAGACAGCGTCGCACTTTCCAATGTTTAAGTGAAACCGCGGGCAAATACGGGCCTGTGTAGTACCTAATAGAAAAAAAAACAACAGAACACATGGTTGATACGATAGCAATTTTAATAGAGAAAATAGCGAATAATAATATTATCGAAGTAATTGGTAAACCAAATAGATAGGGCGCCTGGCCTAAGTGCTGGCACTTATCTGGCAAAATGAATCAGGATTGCAATTCAACGGTGCAATGCTACCAGCATGTAGGGTACGCTATGAGCTGGAGCATTTGGACTGTCTATAAGTCAGTGCGGCTAGAATACAGCCACAATACATTTTGTAATAAACGAAGTTAGATAAATTAATTGAATAAGTAACCAAATTGCTAATCGCTATAATCGGCACCACACCCTTAGCTATTAAATATTGAATGACATAATAATATGGCATAGGGGTGCACAGTAGCTTTGTATTAAATACGGATATTGTTGACATCTCCATAAAACCCCTCTTCCCCTCCCCTCTACCTCTCCTGTACGCTTTTTTTAATGTAGATATAATTTTTCTATACATCATTTTGTGTAAGTATCTACCTGTTTTTACCCGTTTTTGATTGCAATAATTTCCTAGTTCTCAATATTCTGATGCAATATTACATGCATAAAAAAATCGTAAGTAATCATAAATAATAAGAATGTAATGAACAACTCTGAAAGAATAAAATAAATAATCCATTTACTTGTTGATATTTTGCACAGCGCCATCTAGCTCCCAGCTAAGCAATGCACATAGCTGGGGGCTAGAACACATGAAAAAGTGTATAGGTAAAGCCACCCAGACACATAGCAAACATCGGATGTTCATCAATCAAATGTTTGTCATGGGTGCAGGGAATCGAACCCACAACCTAGAATTCAGAAAACAGAGCTACTGCCGACTGAGCTAACTGGACAGTGTGTTTATTCTCTAAAATAACTACTAACATTATTGCAATGATTTATGTGAGCGTTTTTTTTTTTTTTAACGGGCAAATTGCCTTTATTACTCAAGCTAACTACTACAATAATAAAAACTAAACTAAACTAAACTAAGCTAAACTAAACTAAACTAGCTACACTACCTACTACAAAGAACACTTATGGACTGTATAATAGCCGCGATGGCCTATAGACAGTCCAAGTGGTGTGAGCGTTTAATACCCGCTTCTTCTTCTTCTCGTGTAGGCAAGTGGTCAGCCCTGGTGTCAGAATTTTTAGACCGCCCAAAGGTTTCTGACTTGGCTTAACGACTATTGTCTTACGACAACCGCCGGGACTGACGGCTTAACGTGCTCTCCAAAGCACGGTAGCACTCAGTTGTAAATACCACTTTTTGCTGTAGCGGTCACCCATTAGAGTAGTGACCGCAGAGAACGTTGCTTCATTTTACCTATCGGTTAGAAACGGCTAGTCGCTATGAGTGCTACCCGCTACCCGCTATCACTCGCACACGTTTATAGCTAGGTGGGCGGGATAAAGACAAAACATTTTGCACGTAACAATGTACTAATATTTTATAACCGTTGTTATTAACAAGAAGTCAATTTTTTTTTAAAATTCCTTTTAAAAGCCAGTATTAAGTGATTCAAATGGTTTCGTAAAGGTTTATTTAGCAGATTTCTTGTACTAGGTGGTAGGAATGTTCTGCAAAATTCGTCTAGGTAGGTACCACCGCTTTGCCAGTTGTTCTGCCGCCAAGCAGTAGTGTACAAGCACTACAGTGTGTTCCAGTTTAAAGGTCATTGTAGGTGACATTACGAAACGAGGTGGGGAGACTTTATGAACTGATCTCACAGTCTAGAAAACTTTTATAGACCGCGTGATGTCTCAGGATGAAGTGCGCCATATGCAGTGTCACGCGAAACTTTAATTTAGAATACAAATTAATACGTAGGGAAACTTTACCGACCATTCTAGCTGTCCAAGAGTAAGGGGTACGGCTTTATCCACTAACCAATTTACATAAAGAAAGCAAAATAACGAGAAAACGTTCTTGAATGGAATTAAACATGTTTGTTATACTGTAATTGCTATAATCTGAGATAATGTAGTTACAACTCAAAAAGTAGTGGAGGTAATGTAATGCCTTTCCATTTACACTCATATACAGACACAGGGCGTCCCAGAAGCAAAAGTTTTAGATATTCTCTCACTAATTTTGTTATTTCTTAAGGGTCCGTTATAATATTATATCGTGATTATAGTTTGACTATAATATATGTATTAGTGGGGTCCAACAGGAATATTTAATCCTGTTTTCCCCACGTGGGGCCCAAGAGGAAAAAAAATCCCGTTGGGTCATATGGGGCCGAAGACGTGGGGGATTACTATATAACCTCTCTATATCTATAACTATTGGCGTTCGAACCACACTGGGCGCATCTTGACTTGCTATTGTTCTGATTTATTGTTTGTCTGTCTGTGCATACGGGTGTGGACATAGTAACAGGCATTAGCGAGTTTATAATGCCCGCTGCACAAAAGTTTGACAGCTCTATAAGCTGCACAAATGTTTGACAGCTCTATAAGTTCGTACTTATATTATCCGTCTATGAGGTACCTACCTACTGCAACGCATTTGGGTACATCGAGAGAGATAAATGAGAGGTGCAGACCGGCTAAGGAGGTATTAGGTATTCCAGCGACTGATTAGTTCCAATGTAAAAAAGTTAACATGTTATTTTTTGTGAGGGATAGGAGTATGCGTAGTGTGGGGGTCCGATACTATTGTACACTTCTTTCCCCCACCGCATGGAAGGTGGATGGGAGTAGGAGTAAAGGGAAGGTGGGAATGAAGGGAAGGGGAGGGGATATGTTATTAAAATCCCGTTAAGATAACTTCTATAGAAGAAGCAATCCAATAAGAGGATGCAAGCTTTGGTCTGGCATGTTTTTAGAAGACTGTCGCTACTTAGCGCGTCGACTTTGGGTACATGCCCGAAAAGTTCACATGGAAGCGTGCACTGCTGATTTATATGCCTCCTCCATAAAACGATACTTTGGACGCTTATCATATGAGGGGTTTGCCATAATCACCGCGCTGGCAGGCGGCTTGGTGATCACGATCACAGACGATTTTAATGTATTTTCTAGATATTGCCTTAGCTGACTTTTATGGCACCCGCAGGAATAGATGCTGTGGTCTTATTCTCACACCAGCTAAGCGATCATGTAACTTTACAGTTTATGTGCATGGTTACTGTGCAAATTTTCAAATTTGGAATGAATTTTTTTTGTTGCATTTCAATCAAAGTTACATGATCACCCCGCAGGACCACACGGCAAATATGACAACAGAAAGACGTTCCTTATCACACCAGTCTCTATAAAATTATTCGTAACCGCTACCCGCTCCGCTTGTAGCTCCGCTACGCTCCACATTAGTAACCTTATCTTTACTGTCCACCGAAGTTTTTTTTGTCCACCAGTACGTCATAACAGTTGGTTATCTATTTAGTGAGACCAGCCTTCGAGTGATTCAAGAATTAGGGGACCGTATACAAAATGTTCTGTTCAAAAAACGTTTCTGATAAAATTACTAGCTGACCCGCCCCAGCTTTGCACGGGTTAATTAGTTCAGGTGCTGGCGCACCTGCCTTCTTTCGCCTTCATCGATTCATCCTTTTCAGTTACCTTTTGCCCCCTCCCTTCTCTCTCTCCCATAGTACAGGATAGGAGTGGCTTTGGACCTAATACTGAAGGTTGAATGTCTGTCATTTCTCAACCACAAAACTGATAACCCTGAAATATTTACGGGACTATATTTAAAACACCCCGTTTTCAACAAAAAAGAATGATTGACATCGGACCACGCGTTAATGAATTACAAATAAGTACATATTTTAACTTTCATCCCCTCTCCCGAGGGAACCGTGCGGAGTTTCGGGATTAAAAGTATCCTATACTCTACCTCGTAATATCAACTCAAATCATGCCAAGTTTCATTTGAATCCATTTAGTAGTTTCGACGTGATGCTCACCCAAGATACAGACAGACAGACAGGCAAAGATGAAAAAAAATTATAGTTTTGGTTGTAGTATCGATTATATAGAGAGCCCTCCAACAAAATTTTTCAAAAAATCTTTAATGTACTGAATTGACCCTGTTACAGTTTTATTATAAGTAGAGATGATTTTTTTCTCTCAAGAAATGCTCAATAGATGGCGCTACCAGTTCCGTAAAGTTGTAAAAGGTGAAGGATGGACATGAGATCACTAAACTTGTCACGGTAGCTTAAGGCTGCTGTACTTACACCCTGGAATTGCATTTGATATTGTCCTGAAATGTATCTACTCGGTCCATGCTATCGAACAATATTACAGCGTTAAATTAAAAAATAAAATAATTGCCTCAAAAAATAATTTGCCGTTAGCTGAAATGTCTTTTTCACACTACATACTGCGGGCACATGTTTTGTAGGTAACTAAAACACCTGCACCCTCCCCGCTGTCCCGCCCCCTAATTACCTAACTCGCAACAGGTTTGCGACAGCCGTAAATCTCGCGGTGATTGCTGTCATACATCATTAGTGGTGTCGAGAATGTATGCTTCACTACTGCTGTCGCATTGCTACTGCTGTCGCATTGCTGTTGCAAAGTTTACGTAATTACCCCGCCGGAGTGCCAAATTATTACATGTCGTAGGCCTTTTGTTAAGAATTTGAATTTGGATTAATTTTATAGTACCTAGTTTTACGTTTTACATCATAGGTATATTTGTGAAAACACAAACATTCTAAAGCATGGACTGAGTACATACATTGCAGGAAATAATCGAATTAAATTTCACGATGTATACGCGGATTCACTATCACGCTCACGCATGGCTACATTTTTGAAGATATTAAATAACTGAATTCACTTCCGCAAAATCTGGCTAAACTATGTTCTCGTCAATAACATTACAAATGTTCAACAAAAATCATATTAATCCAAACAATTTTACATACATAAATACAGCATAGAAAGAAAATAAACTTTGAGACCGTTGTACTTATGAAATCTTATGATATTATTGTTAAACATTTGTAACGTTGTAAAAGTATTTTGTTATTTCTTTTTTTATGGTTCAACCATTACAAAACGACACTGTATTTTCTACGGAACCCATTGTAACACAATAGGTTCACCCTTTTCATAAATTGTAACGATTATGTTGGAGTAGGGCAGTTTTTATGGTTTGACTTTTGTGTACTTACTTTTTTTTCTTTTTTGGATGTTTATGTCATAGTTACACAATTACTATTAGTTATTCTGTGTCGTAAGCTTCTACAGTGTAAGTTGTACGTACTTTTAACCAAGTTCTAGAAAGGAGCCGGTTATCAAGTTGGTTTTTTTTGGTAGGTACCTTTAATTTATAATACCATGGAACAAGGAAAAATGAAAATACACCAAGAAAATAGCGTAGATCAAAAATATGCCTAAAACTAGATGGCGTTGCAAAATGAGCGGGTTATAAGTTGAGCGCAGATCAGTAATATGACAAAAAACCGTTTTAGACCTAGCCCGCCGTAGCTACCCGTATAGCCCGCTCATTTTACAGCGCCAGCCAGGTTTAAAACGGTTTTTTGTCATATTTCTATTCATATTTTTTTTCATATTATAGGTTTTCTGATCTGCGCTCAACTTATAACCCGTTCATTTCGCAACGCCATCTAGTTTTAGGAATATTTTTGATCTACGCTGTTTTTTGGTGTATTAGCATTCCTCTCCTCCTTGTTCCATGATAATACGGATGAGACTCCAACGAAATATTTTTCATGGTTTGTGAAAGAAGGCGAAATTCCGGCGGTGTCATTAACCGGGAGTTCATGAGTAATCAAAAGAGGGCAACACTGACGCATTGACTGTGATGGATTTTACACCTGGGGTAGTAAGACCGCGGACACAAGGAAGATGGAATTAAAAAAAATAACTTCTTGGGTTTTTTTTTTAAAAATACTTTATTATAGGTACTCCAAATTACACACAAAAATGTAAACAAAAATAATCAATAAATAAACGTTTTCAGGCTGTTGTTATCATGTCTACTGCTGAACATAGGCCGCCCCCAGAGAGCGCCACTTTGAGCGGCTGCTCGCCTCTTGCATCCATCAGCTTTCCACCAAATCATCGGTCCACCTAGTGGAGGCCTACGCTGCGTCGTCTTCTGGTTCGTGGTCGCCACTCGAGAACCTTTCTTCCCCGTCGGTTGTCAGTTTTACGAGCGATGTGGCCTGCCCATTGCTATTTCAACTTGCTAATTCTAAGAGCTATAATTATCAGATAATCTTACTTATATATAAATGTAATGCAAATTATGTAATTTTGTATTACTAAGGTATTTATTTAAAGGTATAACAAAACTTTTTTCCGTACTGTGACCACACCTTTCTTCATCAATCTTAACGCGAATTTCCGATTCATTGTTATACCTAATTAGATTAAAAAATAAATAAAGAAATCGACCCAAAATGGCGACGCCATACCGAGCCGCCATTTTGGAAATTAATGATTAAAGTTTACTCGAGCATTTTTAATGGAACCCAATAATCTTTAATAAAGAGTTTTTAATAAATGATTCCTCATTGAACCTGTGGATGGTAAGTCACCTAATTATATTTAAAAGTTAATTTAAAATGTAATTTAGTGACGTCAACTCTTGCTTTGATGTTAAGACTTACTTTTAAAAAGAGTAGGACTTTTCTGCAAAGTTCATCTAGGTAGATACCACCGCTTTGCTAGTTATTCTGCCGCCAAGCAGTAGTGTGCAAGCACTACTGTGTTCTGGTTTGAAGGGCATTGTAGCTAGTGACATTACTGGGAAAATGAGTATTTATGATCTCACAGTATAGTAATTATTTATTACTAAGGCCCGATTTCACCAAAGTAGAATAAATTTTATTCCAAGTATAACTTTCCGAGAACAACCGAGTTACGCGAATATAGCCCTTATACCACCAATTTTGTGAAGGAATAAGAGTTATTCCTTGGATACAATCAAAATGGCGTCTTTTTTGTGTAATTTCATTTGTCAATTAGCTGTATCCAAGAGTAACGAATAGCCTTATACTTGGAATAAACGTTGGTGAAATCGGGCCTTAACCTTATTATTACAGTGTGATGTCTTAGGAGCGCACGTGCAGTGTCATTGGATTTTTTTATTTTTTTTTATTAATGAAAGGCTTCAGTTGTTATATTTTTTATATAAAAATTAATTACTAATAATTAATCTTTTCGCCTGAACATATATCTAATTTCGCGGAATCAAAAGCATGCTGCCCACTGTGTTTTCGTAATTGGTTTTAAGTACTTATATCAAAATGTTCTTTTTAGTAGATAGTGTAGCTAGTTTACTAGTTTTAGTAGTGTAGTAGTTAGTATTTATTTGATCAAATAAAAAATAAAAAACTACCAAAAAAAAGAAAATTAAAAAAAAAAGTAAAAAAAAGAGTTACCGCTAAAGATTAACTAATACTTACCTAAATAAAAGCAAATGTGTGCAGCTCAGTGGTAAACCATACTTATTACTTTCAAATCGATGCAACCTGGTTCAAATCCCACTCGCTCCTGCACCAATGACTCCACACTTAGTGTATTTAGCCAGTGTCAAATATTGTAATTTTCATCATATTATAAGATATTTTACGTAAAGTCAAGTCTTAGTCTGGGTCAAATATTCTAGTCATAATCCAGTCTAAGTCATGCCTTAGTAAAGTGGTAGCAACTTTACTAGAAGCTTCTATGGAATTTTGGAAGCAATACGAAAAACCACGTTTCACCACATTATATCACTTGGCCGAAAACGCCACCAATTTTAAACATTAACACTGGAAAAAGCACAAGTTTCGAAAAATAATACAATAAACATAGACCTATTATAATTCTATGACAATATATTATGCAACGTCGTTAACTATTCCGCGTTCCCGCTAAAAAACCTGTTTTTATTGTTACTTTTTACAAAACGTTTTCTATGACATTGAAACCTTCTTCTTCATTAAGATTTCACAGAATTTTGAAAGTGACCATAGAGTTCTAGTGACTCACTCATTGGCATGGCAGCATGACCTTACATCTCTTGCAGTTCGTGGAAAAATTACGTTGTATTACATTCTATTGTTTTTTCTCCTTGTTCAAGGAATTGGTGAAACAGGTACATTTTATCACATTTATTCGAAAATAGCTAGTTTATTCTTCGTAGACAGGGACTAAAATAGCTCTTTAATCCCAAGGGGTTAAAAGTGATTCGAATTTGGAATGTGCATATTGCTTGTAAAAGTTCCAATCACCAATAGGAACGTCGTATGAACAAGTAATAAATCTGGCGGAACAAATAAGTTTTGCGAAAAAAAAAAACGCGTGAAATGCATTTAAGTACTGAAATTCGTTTTTCTAAGAATGAATAACGTGACGAGCTAGTCGTTCGCCTGATGTCAACCGACGCGGTTGCCCATAACAGTTGCAGTGTCACTCAGAACTTTTAAATAATAAAGTTTCGCGTGACATACAAAAAGATTTTGGGAAAAAGTATGCTCGTACGTCTTATTTTTTTTTTTATTTTTGTAGGTAAATTCACTACGAGCTACGTGCAGATAGCAGAGCGATAGCAATAACATTTTCAAATACCAGGACGGTTCTCGAGATGCTGTTTGAATCCCTCGCTACGTTCAGGATTCTAGAGTAGAAATCCTTCGCTCTTCTGGATTCAAGAAAACGCTCTCGCCTTATCACGAGATAGCTTTCCAGCTTCAGATAATAATAGTAATGCCCAACGATCACATACATAGATCCTGGACCCTAACTAGGATGCCCTGTATCTAGGGAGCCAGGAACTACGAGGACTATGGTCCCGCAATCAACACACACACACAAAACAACGTATTTGCGCTTTTTCACCTGTGCACAAATACTTCCGGTTTGAAGAGCATTGTAGCTAGTGAAATTACTGGGAAAATGAGACTTAAGAATCTCACAGTCTAGAAATCCTTTTTAGACTGTGCGATGTCTCAGGATGACGCGCGCAGTGCGCAGTGTCGCACGAAATTTTAATTTGGAGTTCCGAGTGACACTGCAATCTGTTATGGGTGGCCGTGGCACTTAACACCAGGCGAACGACTAGCTCGTCACGTCATTCGTTTACATAAAAAAAAATACTTGTCCTATCGCGGGATTTGAACCTGCCTTCGGGTTATGAGCCGACCTGCCCAACCACCACACCACAGAGGATGCCCGCCATGTCTTCTCTGTTCCTCACTCTTAACATTAGTATAAAATACGAAAGATCACTTGAAACTAGTCGTTTTAAATATAATATCGTCCAGTAAATCAACACAAATAAATTTTTATCCCCTTTATCAGATTGATCAAAAATATTGAAGTCATAACCATAACACTTGAATATTCAATCCCTCAGACTAAATAATGATATAGACAGACTAGATTGTGAAAACTTCTGAAGTAATACCAACCCTGTTTTAAGATTGAAATAAATGTCAACTAAAATAAACTCATCATCATCATCATCAGCCTAAAGACGTCTGCTAAACATAGGCCTCCCACATCAGATAGAAGAGGCCTACGTTTAGCAGTGGACGTTTTTGACGCCACTGACTTTTTGACAACAAGCGGCTGCTTGCCTCTAACATCCATTGGCACTCGATATACTTTCTTAACCTTCGGTTGTCGGTTCTGCGAGAGATATGGCCTGTCCACTGCCATTTCAACTTGCTAATTCTTAGAGTTATATCGGTGAATTCGGTGATTTTGGTTTTCAGTACGGATCTCCTCCCTAGAATACCAGAATACCTGTTCTATTGCTGGTACCGCGACTTTGAACTTAAAGTGAATCATAATTTTATAAAAACGCATGTCACTAAAAAACTATTCTGACGAAAGCAAGGCTATATTGTTCTCCCACTTTCACCAGTACGTATGTGTTGTTGTCCCAAGTGTAGTGGGAGTGAGACAGCAATAGAAACGTCTGCGATTTTCAGATATTTTTCTTTATAATTGAAACGTGTTATACAGCTACAAAGACCAATAGCTATTGCTAAATTATTATCACTTGGTCGTAGCTAATTTTAAAGACAATGATGATTGTAAATAGGTATATCATAGAACATTGAAATTATAAATAAAAAAATATATAATAATATAATAACGGCCAACGATCACACACATAGATCCTGGACCCTAACTAGGATTCCCTGTATCTAGGGACCCAGAACTACGAGGACCATGCTCCCACACACAACACCCAGACACAGAACTAGTGTTTGCGCTTTTTTTCGTGTCCACAAATACTTGTTCCGTCGCGGGAATCGAACCCGACCTGATCAACCACCACACCAGTCAATAAATCAAGACAGTTAATATCTGAACAAATATATGACCAGCTAAAGAAACAGGTAGGTACTACAAATTCAAAACCAAAAATAGATGATTTCACATTTGTAATTGTTTTAGTATGACTAACCTTGGTATGACTTTAGATGTCTGCATTTTCAGCACTACGTACTCCATCCTTTATTTTTCTTTTAATCTCAGGACAGTTCATAACTTATACAAATAAAGATATTGAAGTGGTTGAAGCTAAATATAAGATTATACTACACGCATCCCACGGTTCCATTTATGTAGAAAAAACAGCGAATAGTACTCCGAAATTGTATAGCTCTCTATTACTAGTAGTAGAGTTATCAGTCTAGTTACCGACTTATACCTTATTTTATTTTTTTCTTATATTTTGGCTCCACATATAGTGTATTTAGCCAGTGTCAAGTATTGTAATTATTCATCGAGTTATGGAATATTTCACGTGTAAAGTCAAGTCTTCAAGTCTTAGTCACAGTCCAGTCTAAGTCAGGTAATCATAGTCCAGTCTAAGTCATACCCGCCGCCCATAACAGCAATTAACAGCATTAGCAGCATTTTGGAAGCAACACGAAAAACCACGTTTCACTACATTAAATCACTTGCCCACACTCATGCTCGTAATTCAGCACTTAATGCGTAAAACACCACCAATTTTAACCATTAACACTGGAAAAAGCACAAGTTTAGAAAAATAATACAATGAAACGACGTGAACTTTTTCGAGTTCCCGCCAAAAACCTATACCTTATTTTTTTATTAGACGGAGCAAACTACGAGACATTACGAGTGTTGCCACTTTTTCATGAAAAATAAATAGTGGTGGGTAAAAAAGATACAGTCCACTGATTTATTTCAGTGTAGTGATCTATTCCATTCTTTTATATTTTGAACATTTCCTAAAAATCGTGATTCCTGATTGATTTTGATTTACATTAATTAGCGACCTGTGAAAAAATAGAATATATTTCAATAAAATTTTCAAAATTAACAAAATATAACAAGTTATCGCTTTTATAACTTAATATTTTATTCAATATCGAAAGGAACATCTTCAATATCTAGCACCAAACCAAAAAGGTGTCGGCGATGGTATTTAAAACTAGCAAAGTGGAATTTTTGCAGTGGCAAATTATAGTTCCGCTCTTTTGAACTGTAGGAGCTGAATTAGATCATCACTGTGATTTAGAAGTTGGCAGCATTATTTTCACAAGTGACATTTTGATCTGTCAGTTTACTTCGCCTAATTAAAAAAATGTTCGCATGATAAATGTGGAAGTAAATCGTTTTGTGCGCACATGCAGGATATTGGTCTTTGACTAGTATAGTAGATATCTGTGGATATTGGGACCATGTGGTCCCGGTGTGCAAATAGGACCACCCCATCTCTTCCCGTGGGCACCGTAAGAGCTGGCTAAGGGAATATCCAGGGACTGGGCATCAGCATTGTCCTCGGTACATTATAATATTTTGCGATCACCAAGGCGCCTGCCAAGCGTGGTGATTATGCTAAACCCTCTTTATAATGAGCGTCCAAAGTGGCGTTTTATGGGGGACGCCTGGGTTCAGCAGTGGACGTCTTCTGGCTGATGCTGTAATGTGATATTTAATTTCTGCACGTCATTTTTAAAAGTTAACATTTAAGTAATTCTAATTATTTTATTATTCTATTATGTTTTGCGGCTTCTTCTTAAACGAATCATTCAGGCTTCTTAGATTAATTGTTTTTAATTTTCGTATTATTATAAGTAGTTTTTAGAGTTTCTTTTGGCGGGAACGCGGAAAATTTAACGTCGTTGTGTTGTGTTGTTTTTCAAAACTTGTGCTTTTTCCAGTATTAATGTATAAAATTGGTGGCGTTTTACGCATTAAGTGTTGAATTACGAGCATGAGTGTGGGCATGTGGTTTTTCGTGTTGCTTCCAAAATTCCATATATAGAAGCTTCTAGTAAAGTTGCAAGCACTTTACTAGGGCATGGCTAAGACTGGACTATGACTACCTGCCGACTAGACTATCTACCCAGACTGTGACTAAGACTTGACTTTACGTGAAATGTTTTAAAACACGATGAAAAGTTACAATACTTGACACTGGTTAAATACACTATATGTGGAGCCAAAATATAAGAAAAAAAGATTATTATTTATGTTGTTTTTTTTATTTGTAATATAGGTACTTATGTGCACTTGTATTATTTTACAAAACTTATGCTTTTTCCAGTGTTAATGTTTAAAATTGGTGGTGTTTTACGCATTAAGTGCTGAATTACGAGCATGAGTGTGGGCAAGTGATATAATGTAGTGAAACGTGGTTTTTCGTATTGCTTCCAAAATCCAAGATCCATAGAAGCCTCTAGTAAAGTGGCCACCACTTTACTAGGGCATGCCTTAGACTGGATTATGACTTAGACTAGACTATGACTACTCTGACTGTGACTATGACTTGACTTTAAGTGAAAATTTCCATAATACGATGAAAAATTACAAAACTTGACACTGGCTAAATACACTATGTGTGGAGCCAAAATATAAAGAAAAAAAAAATATAGGTACTTATGTGCACTTGTATTATTTTAACCGTGTTAGTACTTATGTTTTTAATTTTTATACACAATATTTATATTTAATTCATTAATTTTAATTTGTATATAATAATTACAGTACTTAATAAAATGAATCACGCCGAGTACATTTGAGCATTATTATCTGTAATCAACTTAATAATGTTTCCTAAAACAAATCAGTGACTCCATTCACTCATTCATTTCATTCACTCATTCATTTCATTCACTCATCTAGTAAAATAAATAGTACAACAATTATTTTGCAGTTTTAAATTTTAAATAGTCCATAGAAAAGACATCAACGCGCGCGCGATCCCGTTGAAGTCTTTTATATCATAAACAATAAAAGTTAGGTAACCAAGGATTTCAACACAAAACACAAAAACACAAACACACACAAACAACAAACAACAACACACAACAAACAACACAACACAAACACACTAACAAACACACACACAAACACAAACAACAAACACAACAAATATGTATGTGTATATGTGTGTCTAAGTATTGACGGTATATTAGATACCTACCTTCTTAACAATAATTATTATAATCTATTTATTTTTGTGTTGTATGTAATAATTAGGCTGACTTACGCTATTGAATTGGGCAGGCCTGTAATGATAGTTGTAATTTGAATAAATAAATAAATGTAGGTAGTAGAGGTACTCCCCAGCATAACAAACTTGTTTTTAGATTGTAATTATCTGTGAGAAACCACAACTGAAAAAATAAAAACCCTAAAGTATGATGTCGTATTAGTCTGTTATGGGCAGCCGTGACGCTTAACATCAGGTGAACGACTAGCTTGTCACGTCACTCGTTTACATAAAAAAAATTATTTAATTTTTTTAAGTGCAAACTGTCTTTTTCGTTATTTTAATTTTAATTTTGTTGTACCTAAAAATGTTTAAAATATTCTATGTAAGTTTGTCGTCTGAAATAAATGCCAATCATTTATTATTATTGTTATATCTATTATAAATCATAATGTCACTCTTCAAATCAAGAGTGAATAGGCATCTCATAGGCAAACGTGCTCCAACATAGACCGCATCATCGCTTTCCATCAGGTGAGATGTTGTCAAACGTGAGCCCATTCAAGCATAAAAAAATAAAAAAATAAAAAAAATTAGGTATTATTTTTATACCTACCCCTATTATTTTCTCCAGGAAATGATTCGCAGACCTCAGACCTAACCATAAAAATATCGTTCTCAGTATAACATTATAAAATTAAAAAATCTTATAAATTATTTATATATAAAATAATCTTACTTTTAACCACATTTCGGTTGATGTTAATCGATAACTTTGATAATGGTCGTATTTGTTTTATTGGTAATTTTTTTTATATAACTGATTGAAAAAATAATTCGCCTTAACCCCTTCGTTATTCGTGCTTTTCTACACATTTCCCATCCCTTACCTATTCCTTTATCCTTCTCCTACCTCTATTCGATCTTCCTTTCCCCATCCAACCCTTAAAAGAGGTCCATACCTAATAAGTATTCGTACTTATACGTTCCTAGCTTCCCGGTGTTTCAAAACTCTGTAGTTATTTTATTTATAGCCCAATTGAGCTCAAAAAAAAAACATATTAAGCGTATCTAAATCCATTTCCCTTAATGTGAACTTATGTGTAATCCAATCAATATTAACTACTACACCGATACCTACATGTTTAGTCTAATAAAATTTTAGTACCTTCGGAGTTTAACCATATTAATAAAGAACAACTTCCAAAACTCAAATACTATAATTTTATGACCGCGCTAGTCAATGAGAGAAGCATAATTCACGCTTCAACTATAAGATCTATAGATCATTGCTTATAGATCCCTCGATCGTTCAAAGAAATCAGAAAAAAAGCACTTGGACAGAATACCATAAGGCATACCAATACACTTGTCTTGTTTCAGCGCGCGGTGCGTTATCGGTGGGAAAGGGACGGGTATGGGTGATATTGAAGTGAGTATCCCGGTTTGAAAAACAGTCTTGCTTCAGGCACGGTAGCGCACGGATGTTCGTTTTCGTTGTTTTTGTTGTTGATATTTTTTCTAATAATTGTGACATTTCATCGAATTTTCGTAAAGCAGTGTCGCTTGAACTGTTTTTGGTGAGATTCTGAAGTGCATTGTGCTGTGTTTGTCAAAGTTTTGGATGCGATAGACAATTACTTTTTCATAAATATCTGATGTTTATGATTGGAATTTTCGAAAAAGGTTGGTGACGTTTATTTTATTTATGATGTATGTTTGTGTCATTTTATTGGGATACCGGAGAGTGTTTCTGAAAAGAATATTCAAAATATGTTTATCTTAGAAGTTCAGTAAGATAAGTGGTTATATTTATAAAATTCTACACAAAACTTTATAATTATGTATTTTTAAATGTTCGTGCTTTTGTATTAGTAAGGAATTTCTTCTCAGATAAACAGAACGGCAAGTTATAGAAACTTATGGTGGGTTTTTTGAAGTTAACGTAACCAATGGTTAAAATTTGTTAGTGTTTTTAACCATTGGTTATCTTAACTACTGATAAAAAAACCCACCCGCGTCGTCTCAAATCAATCAATTGATTTACTTAAATTACTTCAGTGACACAACGTTTCATAATGCTTATTTTTTCGATACTAATAATTAACAGTTAATTTATTTTTATGTCAAATTTTATTTACAACACTAGCTTTATAAATAAAAAAAATTGTTTAAAGGTCCTCAAAAATAGAATAAAAAAAAACTTTATAAAAAATCTAATTTGTATTACCTACATCTATGTGAAAAAAAAATTAAGTAGGTAATAAAAGGTTATAATTAAAAATCAACTTATTTATTACATTTACGGCATTATTTTTTTTCTATAATGATATTAGATGAAAACTCCCAACCTCCACTAAACTCCCGTGGATGGAAAATATTGAAAAAAAAACAAAGAAGCAAAATCAATGCACTGAAAAATTAACTGAAATATTTAATAATTAGGTTGTAGTTTTGACTATTTCATAGGTTTAGTAACTAAAACTTAAAAAAAAACGGTACCTAGCTAATCTAATTTTCTATATCAGTTTTAACTATTTCATAGGTTTAGTAACTCTAACTAGGTAAGTATAAAAAATAGTCGGCATAGATAACCTAGATCCTGAAAAAGTAACGAAACCTTTATAAACACTTATCTACAATTTAATTAGGTTATATTTACAACTTTTTCAGTTTTTTTTATTACATTAATCCATACGAATTCAAAACACTCCTTTTTGTGTGGAATTTACGAAAAATAGCCAATACGACTGAATGGATTTCGATGATTATTTGCACAAAGAATGCTTACACTACCATGATTAACAGTTTAACACAACATACTATTATCCCGAAAAATTACGAGGTTTTACAAGAAAATCAATCTGTGGAATCACGAGTGAAACCACAGGGCACATAGTTGTATTTAATTTATTTATTTAACAGCATATAAAACAGAATGCAATCGCTACAACTACAAAATATTAAGACAATAATTATTATTGTCAGTGGCGGATTTACCAGTAGGCTGAGTAGGCTGGAGCCTAGGGCGGCTTAGGGGGCGGCAAAACTGGCTCAATTTGTTTATTACTAGCGCCCTGCCCCGGCTTCGCACGGGTATATAATATAGCCTATGTTACTCAAGGTGAATGTAGCTTTCCAATGGTTAAAGAATTATTGAAATCGGCACAGTAGTTTTTGAGTTTATTCATTACAAACGTACAAAAATACAAATCTTTCCTCTTTATAATAGTAGTGTAGAAGTGTAGATGTAGATTTGTTTATATTCTTACATATTGTGTTTATGAACTACTGAAGCTTTTATGTTTCAAATACAGTCATTTCATTATGATTTGGAGCTCTAATTTTCAAAATAGCTGAACTTTTCCTTGTTTTTATCTATATTTTATTTTAAAATATGAAAAGAATAGAATAGAATAGAATAGAATAATACTTTATTGCACACCAAAATAACTATACACAAAAGATACTACACAAGTAAGTACCTAACAAACAAAAATATTTCCAAAAGGTAGTACAATGGGCGGTCTTATCGCTTAAAGCGATCTCTTCCAGACAACCTTTGAATGGACAGAAGTACAGATAAACTAGAGAGGCCAGAGGTGCACAGCAAATATCTAACACTTACGGAGTATGAATTTACATGTATAAGTTATAAGTAGCATTATTATGCTTTTTTATCTCAGAAATATATCAAAAAACTATATTTCACGTGTAAACTTCAATAAATCGTGAGTTGTAAGAATGATCTAGGAACTAATACAAACCATCTTTTAGTTCACAATCATTCTAATAACGAGAAAAAGCTGATGTAATGATGACGATAGAGCACAAATCATCAAACCGTGATTTCATCGACAAAAAAAAATGTAATGTGAACTAGGGTATCGAATTGCAGATGTCAGTAGGGGCGGCAAAAATTGAATGGCGGCAAATGTGTAAATCCGCCACTGATTATTGTTCTAATACATTCCAAAACGATGTATGCCTAATTGCATTAATCAATATATATAGAGTCTACAATGCACATTGTATAGACAAACCCGCGGATGTACCTAATCGTAAAAGTAAAGAACAAAACAGAACAATAAAATCTTGTTTAGAGACGGTTCAATAATACAACGCGGTTTATGACTTATTACAAACAATAATTTACATTTTTATGGTATTTTTTTAACTGGCAATAAAGAATACAGTGTTGGGAAGTATTGTCCTTACAGGTTTTTTTATTTTATTTTATTCCGTTACTTGGGGCACCCCGTGGTTTCACTTTACCCGTTTTCCCCCGGGAACTCCCAATTTTCTGGGATAAAAAGTATTTTATGTTGATTCCAATAGTGTAAGCAATCTGTGTGTGTGTGTGTTGCCAGTGATGACTTATGGCACTGGGATGTGGTCTCTTACTGTTGGCCTTATAGCGAGCTATGGAGAGAGCTATGCTCGGTGTTTCCCTGCGAGATAAGATCCGAAATAAGGAGATTCGCAGGAGAACTAAAGTGACCGATGTAGCTCTTAGATTTAACAAGTTGTTCAGGCAATAGGCAGGCCACATTGCTCGTAGAACTGACAACCGATGGGGAAGAAAGGTTTTCGAGTGGCGACCACGAACCGGAAGACGCAGCGTAGGCCGGGCCCCACTAGGTGGATCGACGACCTGGTCAGGACCGTTGGGAGCCGATGGATGCAGGAGGCAAGCAGCCGCTCAAGATGGCGCTCTGGGGGAGGCCTATGTTCAGCAGTGGACGTCTTCAGGCTGATGATGATGATGAGACAATCTGTATGCAAAGTTTCATGTAAATCAGACTAGCCGTTTTGGCGTAAAAGGCGAACAAACAAATAAATACACGTTTCACTTTAATTTTACTAGGTGGCAGGACTTTTCTGCAAAGTTCGTCTAGGTAGGTACCACCGCTTTGCCAGTTATTCTGCCGCCAAGCAGTAGTGTGCAAGCACTACTGTGTTCCGGTTTGAAGGGCATTGTAGCTAGTGACATCACTGGACAAATGAGACTATGATCTGATGACGCAGTCTAGTAATCTTATTACTAGACTGTGTGGTGTTTCAGGATGACGTGCGCACTGCGCAGTGCAGTGTCAAGTAAAACTTTAGGCTTTAGAGTTCTGAGTGACACTGCAATCTGTTATGGGTAGCCATGTCGCTTAACATCAGGCAAACGACTAGCTCGTCGTCATATGTTTACATAAAAAATAATTAATAAGTATCGAAATAAATAAATAACACCCACCGATCACATACATAGATCCTGGCCCCTAACTAGGATCCCCTGTATATAGGGACCCAGGAACTACGAGGACCATGCTCCCACAACACACACACACACACACAGAACAACCTTTTTTTTACCTAACCACCACACCACGGAGGCTGTCAAATAATTTATCCCACTCAAAGCAGCCGCTCAAAGTGGCGCTCTATAGGGGAGTCTTATGTTCAGCAGTGGACGTCTTCAGGTTGTTGATGATGATGATGAATATTAGTCTACCTACTGTAGGCCTTTCTAAACAAATAAATTGCTGTAGAACGCGCTTCGAGGGTCAAATAGCTTGTTAACTAATTATACACATAAATTTATTAACTTAAACACATAATTATTGCATCGCGATGGCGGTGATAAGGCCGCCGGAATTACTGTTTTTAAATTGACGTGTTAAAATAGACACTTTAATTAATATTATAATGATATTGTGTTTACTTTGTAGCGGGTTTGATTCCCGGAAATAACAAGTACTTGTGCATAGAAAAAAAGCGCAAACACGTATTCTTATTCTAAATGGGGGCGAGAAAGGCCTGCACTGACGTCCCGCGTGGGGTGTTAAGTGCATTTACCCCCTAGCCACCCTAACTCCTTGAAGTAGTGGAGAACGGCTTTGTGTCGCTGGCACAGCTGTTCCAGTAGTGATGGTGACGATAATGCTAAAGCAGGTGAGGCAAGAATGGATGCGCTAGAGCATGGCAATGATGATGGGTTTTCTCTATGATCTTCAAGATCAGACGGTTCATTGCGTAGACCCGTTTTGATTCTTGTCTTCCATAGCCTTACAATGCGGCAGCACGTGCTCTACGGTTTCCTGCTCCTGCATGCAGCCTCGGCATAGGGGACTATTCATTGCTCCTATTTTGTGCAGATGATAATTTAGGTTGCAGTGGCCTGTAATTATACTGACCATCAAGCGAAGGTAGGTCCTGTCTTGTTAGCCTACCTACATAACGCCAAAATGCTTAAAAGGCTTAGCATGATCCCGTGTCCTGTCAACAATATTGCAACAATGACTTTGAAATTAATATATGGTAAAGTTCAGGACTAATGCTACTGCAAATGTATAGTGAAAACACGAATTGATAAAATTTTCTCGATAGAAATAAATAACAAAGTTACCTCCAAACCGTACAAATAAACAGCGATTATTCAATGAATACTTTAAATAAGGTCATGAAACTTTGTGTAGTAGTTAAACTAAATATAATGGAGGGCTTATGTCTAGTGGATTTTTAAAATACCCATTATATTTAGTGTAACAATAAATTACTTAAATTATTGCGCGTTGGAACCATTCTAACTTACTAACTGCCGCTCGACCCCCCGACTCTTCACCGCTTTGGCCTAGTACTATATATATCTATTCTGTGGTTTTGGTTTGGATTCGCGCTGGCCTACCACAAGCCCTTAAGTAGGTTGTTATTTGTTGTGCCCGTTTTCATCAAAGATCCCTAAACTACACCCTAACTAGGAATCCCTTTGGCTAAGGTCCCTTTAGATTTGACCCTTACCTAGATTCGTTTTCACAGCGCTGAGTGACACTTAAATTGTAAAGTGACAGTTTATTCTTTTCTTGCCGATTTTCGTTATTTTATTTATATATATTTTAGAGAATAATCGTCAAAAATACAAGCAACATGCTTTATTGATATGAGCACTAGAGTTTTTAATATATTATGCATCCGAAAAAATTAAAACAATTACCTTTTTTGGCGTTATGCGGGAAGAAACAATTGCCAAATACAATTGAAAAAAAAAACTGGCGTTTTGATAATTTAACCTACCACTTAACGCTAAGGGGTTGAGCTTCAGCCCCCTAAACTTAGGGGATCCCTTAAGCTTTGGGTGTCCCTTAATCGCCGGTGAAAACAAAATTACTGTCAGATGTCACATAAATCTTTTTAAGGGTCCCTTAAATTTAGGGATCTTTGGTGAAAACGGGCATTAGTAACCTTTCTGTAACTAATGCCCGCCCCTAAGCGAATACGTATGTATCTACATGAAGTCCTCTGCCTCAATAGTAAGTAGATTGTACAACAAGCAATCACTATAAAGCCCGTTGATAGCTCGTGAACATAATTTCTCGTACAAACACGACACCCCCTGCTCGCGCAGGCAGGGGGCGAGGTAACAAAACGAGACAAAGTCATACGAAATTACAAAGAACAGAGCAGGATGGAATAAAAGACATCAACGGGCTCCCATCATTTATTAGGAATTCATAGTATTTATTCGAAATTAGTGGTTGAAATACACCACTAGTTTTCGTAGGAAGTTGTATCATTGGTCAACTGGATTTATAGCCAATGGTATACCTATATTTAGTGCCATTAATGCAATTGCCTGGACACTAGAACAATATTTACAGTCATGCATAAAACAACATTCAAATAAAGCTAGATTCTTGCAGCTAGTATTTGATATCTAAATCCTAGTCTAGAAATGATTTAGGACTATCTGCAATGCCTAAGTGAAAGCTGCTTAGGTAACATAACCTAGATACCTATTGTCTAAGTCATGATTAAGACAATGCAATGATTAATTAAGTGAAGATAAATAATTGATTATTGTTATGTAAGTTATGAATTAAGCTTTTATTGCAACGGCTTTATTTGTAAACTTTTTAAATGTTTAAAAATACAAGTGTTTTGTCACGTCATAAAACATTATGTTTTCTTCTATCTGTGACTAGCATCTTTAGTCAATTGTATTTTCTCTGATCTGTGCTAAAGTTACAGAGGAACAATGGTTTTTTTTCTTACAGATTAGAGAAAACAATTCTTATCTAATCCATGACTAAAACCTTAAAACACATTTTATATTCTATTGAACTTGACATATAAATATTATATATGTTTTTTACTATTTACGAATCATAGGTAATACATCTTTTCTTCTAGAAACGTCAACGGATATGTCAAATACGTCATGACATAGAAATGATAATCGAAGTTGAATGAGTCCTTACATTTCAATCCCTCACGACCGACAACCTTAAAGGGCATGAGCAACAAAAGAAAAGTAAAAGAAAACTTGTCTATGATCCAAGATGGCGTCACGTTCCCGCCATTGTGTCAAAAATGGCGCGTGACCTCTTCATTTCAAGCTTAGGTCAAAAGTCACGAAGCTCTTTGGTTTTTGCTGAGCTGTGATATGAAATGACAAATTTTCTCACGATTTTCATAAGATGGAGTTCTAAATATTTTAATCAATGTCATACCATAGTAGGCTTTAGTGGGCAGTCTTTAAAATACTGGAAATATATCCGTCTCTTACATTGCCGTCTTGACAAGACGGCAATGTAATAGGCACAGAATTACCACTAGTAGAAATCTATTTCGCGTGGCCGCCTAGTTGTTTCTTGCTCCCACACGAGGTGCTGCCTGAATAAGAACGTCTCCCAAAATTTTGGGTAGATAATGGGCGATTTCAATAGCTCTATCTATAGAGTAATTTACCTTGATACCTAGAATTTATGTTTTACCAGTGTTCATCATCATCATCATCATCATCAACAGCCTGAAGACGTCCACTGCTGAACATAGGCCTCCCCCAGAGCACGCCACCTTGAGCAGCTGCTCGCCTCCTGCATCCATCGGCTCCCCGCGGCTTTCACCAGGTCGTCGGTCCACCGAGTGGGGGGCCGGCCTACGCTGCGTCTTCCGGTTCGTGGTCGCCACTCGAGAACCTTTCTTCCCCATCGGTTGTCAGTTCTACGAGCGATGTGGCCTGCCCATTGCCACTTCAACTTACTAACTCTAAGAGCTATATCGGTCACTTTAGTTCTCCTGCGGATCTCCTCGTTCCGGAGCTTATCTCGCAGGGAAACACCGAGCATAGCTCGCTCCATAGCTCGCTGCGCGACTTTGAGCTTACTAATGAGGCCAACAGTAAGAGACCATGTCTCAGTTCCATAAGTCATCACTGGCAACACACACTGATTGAAAACTTTCGTTTTCAGGCTCTGCGGTATTTTGGACGAAAAGATAGGACGAAGCTTCCCGAACGCTGCCCAGCCGAGTTGGATTCTTCGCGCCACCTCTTTGTCGAAGTTGGACCTACCTAATTGGACAATCTGTCCTAGGTAGACATACTTGTCGACAACTTCGAGAGTATCGTTCCCAACAATTACCGGTATAGGTGGAACATGAGCATTAGACATGATCTTTGTCTTGTCCATATTCATCTTAAGACCAACCTGCTGGGAGACTCTACTGAGGTCGTTGAGCATGGTGCTAAGGTCCTCGAGCGATTCCGCCATTATGACTATATCATCGGCAAAACGAAGGTTAGTGATGTACTCGCCATTTATGTTGATGCCAGATCTTTTCCACTCCAAGAGCTTGAAAACATCCTCCAATGCGTTTGTGAACAGTTTCGGAGAAATAACGTCTCCCTGTCTCACGCCTCTTTGCAATGGAATTTGTTCCGTACTCTGGTCCTGTAGTCGGACTGACATAGTGGCCTTACTGTACAAACACTTCAAAACTTCGATATACCTATAGTCAATTTGGCATCGCTGCAAGGACTGCAGCACCGCCCAAGTCTCGATTGAATCGAAGGCTTTCTCATAGTCCACAAACGCTAGGCATAACGGCCGATTATACTCTTCGGTCTTCTGTATAATCTGGCGCAGCGTATGGATGTGGTCTATGGTGCTAAAGCCTTTTCGGAAACCGGCTTGTTCGGGAGGCTGGAATTCATCAAACCTGCGTGCGAGACGATTCGTAATGACTCTCGAAAACAGCTTATACACATGACTCAAGAGCGAGATGGGCCTATAGTTCTTCAATAAGGTGTTATCGCCTTTTTTGAAGAAGAGCACCACCACGCTCTTGTGCCATGCCTCTGGCGTTATACCTTCAAGGATGACAGAATTAAATAACTTCTGGAGGACTAAAAGTACCGGTCTACCACCCGCTCTCAGAAGTTCGGTCGTAATTCCATCTTCACCTGGTGCCTTGTTGTTTTTAAGCTGTTTGAGGGCCATTCTAATCTCGTACAGGCTGACGTCCGGGATATCTTCGGTATAGTGTCGGACTAACTTGGCTCTGATGTCCTGAGCTGTGTTAGTAGCGGGCTTACGTGTCGAGGTGTATAACTGTCCATAGAAGTTCTCGATCTCTCTCAGAATCTCAGGCTTGGATGAAATGACGCTACCATTTTCGGTCTTCAGTTTTGTCATTTGGTGTTGCCCAATAGACGAATCCTTTGCGAACACTTTAGAGCCTTGGTTCCGCTCAATTGCGGCCTCAATACGTGAAGTACTAAGAGCACGCAAGTCGTGTCGCAAGGAACTCCAGATTCGTCTATTGAGTTCACCGTAGGCTGACATATCAACTGAAGACTGCAGCTTCATTTCGCTCCGGTCGGCCATTAGCTCAAGAGTTTTTTCTGAGAGCTTTTGAGTCTTCTTTCGGCGTTGGGTCTTAAAGAATTTCGATCCAACAGCTTGGACAGTTTCCACCAACCCGTCGTTTAGCTCGTCCACTGTGTTACAGTCGGCTAGGCACTGGAAGCGATTTTGGAGTTCCAGCTGAAAGCCTTCGGGGTTTTGGATTTGGACAGGATTTGGACGGAGCGTAGACTTCACCAGACGTGACCTTTCGAGCTTAACATTGATATTCAATGTGCCTCTAACAATACGGTGATCGCTACCGGTTTTCACCTTGCTGATCACAGAGACATCATCGAATATGTGCTTCTTGGTCGTCATGATGAAGTCTATCTCATTTTTAGTGGAACCGTCGGGACTTATCCACGTCCACTTCCTGGATGGCCGCTTCTCGTAGAAGGAGTTCATCATAAAGAGTCCCTCCTTCTCCATGAAGTCAGCCAGCCTCTGTCCTCGAGGGTTCCGCTGCCCGTATCCAAATGGCCCCACTCTCAGCTCATCGCTATTCCTTGTGCCCAACTTCGCATTGAAGTCTCCCATCACAACGGTGAAGTATGTTTCGGAAGTATGCATGGCTTCGGATATGTCCTCATACATAGCTTCTACTTCATCGTCTGAGTGTGCCGATGTCGGCGCGTATACCTGTATAACCTTCAACGAATACCGTTTGGTTATTCGGAGTACCAGGTACGCTACCCTGGCCGACACACTGTCGACTTTGACCACGTTGTTGACGAGAGACTTGCGGACGAGAAACCCGACACCCCCTTGGGAGAGTTGGTCTCCCTCCCGGTAGAAGAATAAGTTACCGGAATTTAGGATTATCGTGTCCTGTCCCTGTCTTCGGACTTCTGACAATCCCATTACATCCCAGCGTAACTTACCCATCTCCGCCTCTAGCTCGACCATCCTTTCGTCAGCCTTCAGTGTGCGCACGTTATGTGTTGCCAGGGCCAGGGGTCGTCGTTGGGGTTGGTAGCCGGGCGTCTGCCGGGGATTCTTCGCACCCCTTGCCCTGCCGTTACCGTGGCCGCTACCGTAGCCACGGGATAGCAGAGCTGCCGGGGACTGGGGGCCGTTTTTATTTGTGCTTGTCATTAGGGGGGGGGGGGGTTTGCCATAATCACCACGCTTGGCAGGCGGCTTGGTGATCGCAATAGGTGAAGACCAGTGTTCACTGCTTCTTTATTGTAAAAACTAAAATGTAAGGTCAGGTGGGGTAAGTGAAACGAAGGAGTACCTAAGTGAAACCCTATCGTAATCACTAAATCACGCAGTTTAGCTCTATGCTATGTGGCGAAATGGTTTCAATGCTCTAGCACACACGTCACACAATCTTTCTGCTAGGTCATAAAATAAAAAGAAATCAGCTATCTTTAAGTTTACAAAACACAAGTCGGCTGAAGCCATGAAGCAATTTAATAGTGTTTATGTACATTTTTACACGAAAATAATGCATGAAAGGGCGCGTAATGTGGGGTTAGTATTTGCAGTCACAGAGGACACAGGTAATAAAATCAATCAAATACCTACTACATTACAAATGTCATTGTAAATGTCCCATGGGCGAAGATCACGTATTTCACATCAACAGCTGGAAAACGTCTAGTGCTGAACACAGGCATGCCCATAAAACGCCATTTTAGACGCTGATTATAGAGAGGTTTGCCATAATCACCTCGCTTAGCAAGTAGCTTGTCATTGCAGAAGATTATAATGTACCAAGGAGAATGCTACTGCCCATTCTCTGGATAGTCCCTTAGTCTGCTCTTATACGGCACCCAAAGAAAGAGATGGAGATTCAGCGCTAATAAAGTGATACCTGGTAGCTATTAATATATAAGTAGGTACCTACCTAATATAATGACTGCGGGTAACAGATAATAAAAACAAAACTGTCAATATAGTCAACTGCAAAATAGTCAAACGCCAATGTCTCTGTCAAAATCGTGAACCATTTTTGAAGTGATGTTTCGTTCACGCAAATTGAATTTTCAAAAATTATTTTCTTGAAAAGTATTTATTGCCGTCATTTGCCATTTCAGATTTAGGCTTTCTATATGTTAAAAAAGTTAGCGTCCTAGCAGAATTCTCATAATGGATGGATGTGCAAGTATGTTTCACTTACCCCACCTGACCCCTAAATATAAAATGATAGGTATATTTTACTAAGTGAAATCAAGCAAATAATTAGCTAATATACCTACAAAAGGATTTTTTCCGACTTATAAACATTTGCAAATCAACATGGTACTTAGCTGGTTTTATGGGAAATTAAAAAGCATAAACTGGCAGTACCTTGACAATGAAATTTTTTGGTTAGGTATGGTTATTTTATCCATTAATTAATCATTTAGGTGTTTTTCTGTTTAGCTGAGGACTTGTTATTACATGAAATGTCACGCTGTATTTATATTTTTTACAATAAACACTTCTAAAAGGGAAAATAGACAAAATAATGGTTACTTACTTGTGAAATGTTTTTCCTTCATATTTACGCCTCAGTGCGACTTCTGTTGCTTAAAATGCTGCAACCACCCACTGCACACACATTATTTCTCAAATATTTATTGTTTAGATCACCATTTAAATAGGATTATTTCACAAAAAACAACAATTTAAAAAAATTGTTAACCTGTTTGGCTTAGATCAAACGAAGCCAAATAAAAAAACCCGGTAACGGTGACAAGGACCAAAGATATTACGTTCATCTTTTTTTTGCTTACTACCGAATGTATAGCGCTCTCCTTGTTGTCCATGAATGACGTCATATACTACAGTTCTACTCGTACATATTCAAAGGTAATAGGTGTGTATTTGACAAGAACAGCAACAGTTTTAGGAGTTTTAGATCTATAAACGGCCTTTAAAATTGGCTCCAAAAAATAAAAAAAACTCACTACTTAGTTTTTGAAGTGTTAGAAAAAGTTAGAAGGCGTTTTTCCCAGCATTTCGTATTCCAGTCGCCATTTTAAGGTGGAACGTTCCACTCAGCGTGGCAAAAAATAGTTTAATTACTCAACGTGATTACATGGAAACTAATTTTGCGCAAATAAATAGAATGTATCAACAAATTACAATTAAAAGTATCACCTAGATATCATTAGTTTAGCGACAAATGGCAATAGACTGAAAAGCCAACACGAAATTGGTTTATTGCCATTGGTCGCTAAACCAATTTTTATAGGATTTTTTTGTAGTTAATTTTTCAAAATAACATTTAGGATACTTTTGTTTTCTAAAACGACCAAGTGCGGGTTGCACGAAGAAACAATATGTAATTTTTATGCACAATTTTTTTGTTAGAAGTATTTTTTTTATTCATACTCATCCTGTCGAAGGAAAGATGGAAGGGAAAGGGAAAATTGCCTGCCTTCCTTTGCCGGCCCATCCATTCATCCTTTTCCCTTTCGCTTCCCTCTTACCCATAAACAGGGTTAAGGCGTAAAAATAATTAACTCGTGCGAAGCCGGGGCGGGTAACTAGTTCAATAACACAAAGACAAAAATTAAAATCTAAAAGTAGAAAAGTGTAAATTCATATTTTAATCGTACATTCCGTCATATCATGTATCTTAAAAATGTTTTTGCGCGTCAATACTCCATTCTTGCTTAAAACAAAATAAATCATCTTATCTAAAACAATTCAAAACAAAAACGAATGGCGCAAGATAAATGACTATAATATGTCAAACTATGAGCACATTCAATAGAGACCATCATTTGCTAATGCAGGTCTAATAAATCTTTGAAACTGGTTTTGTTCCGATTAATTTGTAAAGGAAAAATTTGAATCACGAGCGGGACTTGAACCCGCATCCATCCGTCCCTAAAGTTCGGGTTCAAGTCCCGCTCGTGATTCAAATTTTTCCTTTACAAATTAATCTGTAGATTACGCTGAGCAGGCGATACTGCTATAAAAATCATAAATATTGATTTGGGAGGCGTTATCTTTACAGCATTTGTGTTGATGTAACTTGACCGTGCTGGTTGGGATAATTCTTAAGAATTTCTCAATAGATGGCGCTGCCAACCCCGTAAGTTGGTTGTAAAAAGGTGAAGGATAAATTCGGACACGAGACCACTTGTCACGGTAGCTTAAGTAAAGCATGTCCCGGCTTTAGGGACGGATGGATGCGGGTTCAAGTCCCGCTCGTGATTCAAATTTTTCCTTTACAAATTAATCTGTAGATTACGCTGAGCAGGCGATACTGCTATAAAAATCATAAATATTGGTTTTGTTCCGTCTTGTGCTGGCATTGCTTCGGGTTTTGTATGTTTTTTACGGGAATTTCGCATTATTTATACACCAAAAGTAGCCTAGATCTAAATAACCGACCGATCAGGACTAATGCTAATGCTTATGTATGGTGAAAACTCGAATTAATAAACTTTTCTCTATAGAACAAAATTACAAAGTTACCTCCAAACCGTACAAATAAACCGCGATTATTCAATGAATGCAGGAGAACTAAAGTGACCGATATAGCTCTTAGAATTAGTAAGTTGAAGTGGCAATGGCCACATCACTCGAAGAACTGACAACCGATGGGGAAGAAAGGTTCTCGAGTGGCGACCACGAACCAGAAGACGCAGCGTAGGGGTCAATTCAGACAGAGCAGCAAAATGCTCGAGCAGTTTTTAAGTGCTATTGGAATATCAACCTTATGCCATTTAGACAAAGCTGAAAATAGTATGCAACATTAAAATCTGCAACATTTTGCTGCTCTGTCTGAATTGACCGTAGGCCGGCCGCCCACGCGGTGGACCGACGACCTGGTGAAAGCCGCGGGGATCCGATGGATGCGGGAGGCGAGTAGCCGCTCAAGGTGGCGTGCTCTGGGGGAGGCCTATATTCAGCAGTGGACGTCTTCAGGCTGTTAATGATGATGATGATGATTCAATGAATACTTTAAATAAGGCCATGAAACTTTGTGTAGTAGTTGAACTAAATATAATGGAGGGCTTACGTATAGTGGATTTTTAAAATGCCTATTATATTCAGTGTAATAATAAATTACCTAAATTATTGCGCGTTGGAACCATTCTGACTTAGACCGCCCCTGCCGCTCGGCCCCCCGACTCATCCCCGCTTTGGCCTAGTACTATATATCTACTCTGTGGCTTTGGCTTGGCCTAGCACAAACCCTTAACGTAGAAGCCGGCCGTTGTTCTTTAAAAATAACTGATGACGATAAATGTAAAAATAATCACTGATGGAAGATGATAAAAAGTTAAGTGTTTTTTAATTAAGTAGGTAGCTATAATATTTCGATAGCCGTTAAAAATTAAGTGGGAAAGGCAAAATGTAGTCATTTCGTAAAAAAAATTGACACGTCTAAAGATTTGTTACTCTACAGACCGTTCACCGTAAGATGTCCCCTGATGTGATGAAACGTCTATGGATTACTATTGCACCACAGAGCAGAAGGTGTTCATATACTTGGATCCACATGTGGATCGAAGCTGTGGATCCAAGTGGAGGGAGCCACCGTAACCGTAAGATGTCCCCTGATGTATTTATTATTATTTAAAAATATGCAAGTAAAACATATTAATCTGTGGTGGGTACATACAAGTTTAGATAATGCTTACATATTAATTTACATTTACGATAATACTTGCATATATTTAAATATTATAAGTACATCAGGGGACAACTTACGGTGAATGGTCTGTGCCTAAGCACATAAAAACTTGATATACCAAAAAGTTAAGAAAAAAAAAACTTTCTTTACAATACATCATTCACTGACCTCTATAATACAAGTACGCTGGACTTCATACTCTCGGATGTTATGAGAAGCCATTTGATTTTCGCCATTTTGGCGCTGATAGCAGTGTGAGGGTCCATGGAACTAATATTAGGGATGAGACATAACTTTCGATAAAAATACGATATCGATATCACTACAGCCGCAGGCAGTTTTTTAATTCTATGTACATATACGGGTACTGAGGCAAAAAAACATACTATAATAAAAAAAGTAAAATAAATAAGCGTCATTTTTGTATATTTGACATTTTTGTTTAAGAAATCTACTTAATTATTGTTAACTAGCTACACTCCGCGTTAATCCAGCATAATATGTAGCCTATGTGTCTAGGGTTTTAGGTATTCTCAGTTTCCGAATTCCATCATAATCAGTCCAGCCGTTTAAGCGTGAAGAAGTACGTAATGTGCACACAACTTCTTTAAAATATTAGATTGATAGCTCGATTTCACAAAGCCAGTTCTCCTTGTTCCTGTTGATTCAGTACTAGTAGGGGTAGGGTACTGGGTAATAAAATAAAAAACGCAGATAATAACATAATAACATTTATATTTTACACTAGCTTCTGCCCGCGGCTTCGCCCGTGTGGCCAATAGGAAACGAATGGCATATTTTTCTGCAGAAACAAACATTATAAATGCTCTCACTCTCGATATATTATACAAACTGACAATATCCCAAATAATGCAATAATATGAAATTTTCCGTAAAAATCCTCTGGGATGAGAATAGTATGGTTTTAACAGAACTCAAAGCGTGTGTGAATAGATCTAATTATGGAAGTCCCACAGGTCACTTTCGCTACACAGTCACCGCTTGCAACCCAGCGAACAAAGCAACCTCGAAAAAAAATCGTTAGTTTCTACCACAGGTCACCTTCGCTACACAGTCGCGGGCCGCTTGCGGCCCAGCGAACATAGTGACCTCGAAATAAAAACGCCAGCTTCTACCACAGGTCACCTTCACTACACAGTAGCGGGCCGCTTGCGGCCCAGTGAACAAAGCAATCCTTTTTCATATATTCCACCCATAGTTGCTTAGTAAGAGCGTCAGTGGGAAACCTAAAAGCACAAAGTAAAACTTAATAAAATATACAAAACAACATTATTAGTACTAGCGAGTTAAATATTTTATTATATTAATGAAAAAAAAAAACTGGAGCCAGATATACATCGTAGAGTATTCTGTACCGACGTACATTATTGAGCATTGCCGAAGTTGTGCTAGTTACTCACTATCGAAGGACATTATCGACACATTATCGATATGAAACATTCACAACCTATGTACCTATTCCAATAGTATGAATTCATTGAATAATATATCCTACTTACATTTAAATGTGATTAAATTAAATAAACTAAGTATAAAATAGTATTAAAAACCTTCAGACATACAATAAACATAATAATGTAGCATTTTTTTATCGTGAGGTTCACTTACTTGTGGAAGGTTATTCCGCTGCCTTTTCGGTAGCGATTTGTACAAAATACGCATAACTTCATCACAAACATGTACCGTAATCAAACACCAAACACAAAGAGTAGCCTTTTATCATCTTATTTTACGATTTTTCATCAGAGACGCAGCAAACTTACCAACAGCCACTTTGAAAAATGTCAATTTTAGTACCCGAGACCCTCAAGAGGGGCGCTTTGAATCGGCACAAAAAAGAACTGTCATATCCTAGAGAATATTTAGTCCAGCGTACTTGTATTATAGAGGTCAGTGACATCATTCGATACCATAGACGCAATTAAAGGAGTTCAAAATGATTACTTATAACTTATAAACAAATACTTTTGTCCTGACTGTTTGACAAACAACGTAATAAAACCACTGGCGAGTTTTTAATATTTTTACAGTTCCAAGTTTAGTGACACTGTAACTGTTATGGGCGGCCGTTACGCTTAACATCAGCTCAACGACTAGTTCGACATGTATTCAATAACATTTAAATTTGGAGGGTGTTTTCCTTGAGCGTAGGGGGAATAAGGGTTTTTGAAAATGATACGTCTAAAGAGAGTCGTTAAAGTTAAAGGTTGCATGAAAAAACGGGTAAAACAGACTTAGGATGTACAAGACCAACAATGACAGTTTGAAAATGGGACAAGACATTTAAGAAATTGTGTGTGTGATAAACTGTTAATATGATTGAGATCTTGAACACTTGCGACAAGTTAACTGTAGTATTTACTAAATATTGAACCTACCTATAGGCCTCCATAGCTTATTAAATAAAACAGCAGGCATTTTATTTACTGAGATCCTTCAAACTTTTGGACTAAAATTGCTAAAAAATAAAAAACAGAAACACTTAAATATTGCGATATGTCGGAATGCATTCCTAATCTACAAAATAAACAGGTTTTTACATCGAGATACCACACCAAAATTAACAAAATATGATTATTAATAATGCATTAAAATTTGTGATAATTTAGCTGTGATACGTGTATTGTTCGAGTTAGTATGTTTTGTAACATCACATTCACTTACGTAATAAGATTTAAAAGCCGCAATAATAGTATTTTGCACTTTGATAACGGAATGACATGATCAGTTATGCTCTTCGTCGTAAAACAGATTGAGCCGATATTGAGCTCTTCTTGTGCCGCATCCGCCATTATTTCACTGTCTCTTTTCCTCTCGGGCAGTGTGTACTTGATTTGAACTTCTCGCTCCCACGCTTCGTGAGTCTTTTGAGAGTAACGAAAAAAATTCTAGGTCTGTGGGTAAAACCACGTGGTGTCTGTCGCTTTATAGTCGTCTATTTAAAGATTCCTTACCGAGTTTGACCGAAGTATCTAAAGGTATAATAAAACTCAGAGTATACTAAGCAAGGTATTAAAGAATACAAACCAAGTGTTTCCACTTCTATAGCAACTTCAATAAAGCCTCTAGATACATCCTAGAAATCCAATACCCCTCTTTTTCAAGGCGCCCGTAACCAATAAATTATTTAAATTCGATATCTACGCCATTTAGAATTTTATTTCTCGAATATTATACTAAATTAATCCTATTATACTGACGTGGTCATAGAATATATATTTTCGCAATAATTATACATTATTGGAGTGCAAACATTGGGAACGGGTTTTGGTTTTTTGGTGGCCATAAATATTTCAAAAGATATCGCCACGAATTTGTCTAGTTTTATCTTTTGGATTGTTGTAAAGAGGAGGGTGGGGTGAGTTGGACTACGATTTTTGTTCTACCTTTGCCAATGAGATTTTTTAAATGAAGACATAATAAAATTCAAAATTAGTAGGTAATGTTTCCACCAACTTGTTTTGATGTTTTTTGTTGTTAGTTTGTATATTTTTTTACTACTAGCACCTACTATATACCTGCTATTAATAAGAAAAAAAAACTTTTTGAGATGTCTTACCGTAGAAATTGCTTAATAAATGTTATAATATTAGGTGGCTTTGTACTGATTTATTATTACTTAACGTATTTTCTTGTACGTTTTCATGCATTTTTAGGTACATAGAATAAAACTTTATTAAAAAAAAATACCAGACTTTTGCCGTGTGGTCCTGGCGTAAGAATAGGACTACTGCATCTCTCCCTGTGGGCGCTGTAAGAGCCGGCTAAGGGAATATCCAGGGAATGCAGGGTGACGTCAGCCACGCGTGGTAATTATTGCAACTGCCCCCCCCCCCTTTCTTTTAATGGGAGGCCTATGTTCAGCAGTGGCCATCTTCCAGCTGACGGTGACTATGAGAATGTAAAAACACAACCTATATACAACTGACCTACCTCATCATCATCGTCATCATCATCAACAGCCTGAAGACGTCCACTGCTGAACATAGGGCTCTCCCAGAGAGCGCCACTTTGAGCGGCTGCTCGCCTCCTGCATCCATCGGCTCCCCGCGGCTTTCACCAGATCGTCGGTCCACCGAGTGGGCGGCCTATGCTGCGTCTTCCGGTTCGCGGCCCGACTGACCTACCTACATTATTAAAATACGTCCATTTTACCCCAACATCCTCTATAAATGTCAAGTTAATAAATAAATCAGTATCACCATTTAGCGGACAACGTTGTCAAATAACAACTTGGGGACTTTTAAAAATGCTATTTTACAGATTATAAATTACCTTATTACTAATAGAAAATGTTTCAAATTGATTTGATACGAAATAATAATAAATTATTGATGTTCTTTATTAGATTTTATTGGAAACCCCTAAAAAGAAATGACTGTTTTTGTCAGAATCGACTAATTATTTATAAGATGTGCTTTGACTGTCAATTTATTGTATCTGAGATGTAATCAAGACTGCATATCTTTTATTTAACAACCAACTTTTTGGACAATGAGGCACGTAAATTAATTTATACTAAAAACTTGAAACTGGCATATTACACAAATACCACATTAGCCAATGTAGAGAAATTAAAAAATGAAACAGGTTATTTTTGTCTATGGCTACTGTGGCTCATGATTTATTAGATTTAGCCAGTGGCATATAAAAATAAACTTTTGCGTCGTAAAAATGACTGCCTAATCCAATATTCATGGATTAATAATGAACCTAAACCAAAAGCAAGTTAAGCCCTGAATGAGATATCACAAGGCTGTGCCAGGCGCGTATACAGGGGGGTGCACAGGGGGCGCGCGCCCCCCTTTGCGCAGGCAGTCCAGCACCAAGCGCGGTAATTAGCCAATTTACCAGGAAGATATAAGTGCATGGAATTCATCATTTAAAGAAAAGAGCACAAATTAGTCTTGTCTCGTATACTTGTTTTAAAAAAAAAATTGCCTTCTTGCACTCCCCTACTATGATGATTTGTGCGCCCCCCCCCCATAAGTAATTTCTGTATGATCCGCGCCTGGGCTGTGCAGGTCTGCTGGACAGGACACGATTCTATTCGCTCCTGCGCAAGCTACGTGGTTCCTCAGCTAATTCGCTGGAAACTACACCGACCTGATTAATACAAATGTTCTGTATGTATTTATTTGCATTACATACCGTCCACAATAAAGCATTTGAATGATCTTAAGTAGCTTATGCCACAGCGTACCTATCAATATTTACTATTAAGCTACCAATGTGACCACAAAAAATAATTTTAAAAGTTGATGATTTAGGTAACCTTCTTGTGTCACGTTGTGTCCCCAACATAATAGTCAATTGTTTTTCTGTAATCTGTGGTCTGCACACAGATTAAAGAAAAAACAATTACCCCGCTGAAATACCTAATACGCGTTATAACGGCTGGTTACCTAATAAATAATCAAAATTACAAAAACGAATATATTGATGGGTGTCCAGAGAAACGTGTTTTTTTATCAGTTTTTGGTGGGTCTACGTCAGCCTCACAATTTTCAATTGTTAATTCATAATCTGTGCCCCTTCGGACTATAATCTCATACAAATAAAAATAAACAATCGCGTGAAAATTTAATAAGTTTTGTTTGTTGTTTTTGAAAAAAGTCTTGCGACAATAATTGGAACTAATTGTCAATTCATATAATTTTCTGTATGTATAATGTAAGTATATTATTTTTTTATTTAATTTACTTAATAAAATAGATATTTACCAATTATTTTATATTGAAATTTTGGGGAGTCTAAAATAGTAGAGCTTAGCAACATTTCGTCTCGCGACTGTGACAACGCGTCTGCGGGTCCTTTCGTGAGACGGTCTCTAGGCATACTCTAAAATAAAACTGTAAAACACAAAACAAATAAAACGATTGACCTAAGATTTTTTTTTTCTTGTTTTATCTCTGTTTTAAGTTATTTATTAGCCATTAGCATTTTTTGAAATAGGCACCGGTCTACATAAGTTATTTTGGTTAATAAGTTATACATGGTTTTGCGAAATTATAATTCAAGATTACCTTGTTTATGTGACTTGGTTAATTTTATTACGAGCTGTGTTATTATTATAGTTTACAGGTATTATCTTTAGTTACTAGCTGACCCGCCCCGGCTTCGCGCGGGTTAATTAGTTTTACGCCTTATCTCAGTCTAAAGGAAGAGAGAAGGAAGAGGGAAAAAGACAAGGGAACAGGATGAATAGATGACACGGTGAAAGGAGGCAGGCATTCATCCTTTTCCGTTATCTTTTCCCCCCTCCCTTCTCTCTTTCTCATAGTACAAGATAGGAGTGTCTTTGGACCTAATACTGAAGGTTGGATGTCTGTAATTTCTGAACCACAAAACCGACGACCTTGAAATATTTATGGGACAATATTTAAAATACCCCAAAACAAAAAAGAATGAATGAAATCGGACCACGCCTTAATGAATTACAAATAAGTGCATATTTTTACTTTCGTCCCCTCTCCCGCGGGAACCGTGCGGAATTTCGGAATTAAAAGTATCCTACAGCCTACCTCGTAATATGAACTCAAATCATGCCAAGTTTCATTTGAATCCATTCTGTAGTTTCGGCGTGATGCTCAGCCAAGATACAGACACACAGACAGACACACAAACAAAAAATGAAAAAAATTATAGTTTTGGCTTTAGTATCGATAATAGAGAGCTCAACAACAAACATTTTCAAAATATCGTTAATGTACAGAATTTTGTCTGATATAGGTACCTAAATAACGCCCAACGATCACATACATAGATCCTGGACCCTAACTAGGATTCCCTGTATCTAGGGACCCAGGAAATACGAGGACCATGCTCCCACAACACACACACACAGAACAACGTATTTGCGCTTTTTATTCTGTGCACAAATACTTGTCCTGTTGCAGGAATCGAACTCGCTGCCTCCGGATTATGAGCCGACCTGCTCAACCACCACACCACAGAGGCTGTCAAACCTATACTTTCATAGTAAAATTAAATCTGACACTTGGGTGTATTTCGTCATCATCATCATCGGGTGTATTTAGCTTAGGACTTTTATGTATTTGAGGGGGTCTGTAGGGCTTTGTAAAAAGTAGAAAATCGCAGATCATTTTGATGTCATTATTATGGCTCTGACCTTGAGATTGTTAATTGTTTTTTTCTTATATTTTGGCTCCACACATGGTGTATTTAGCCAGTGTCAAGTATTGTAATTTTTCATCGTGTAATAGAATATTTCACGTAAAGTCAAATTTTAGTCATAGTCTGGGTAGTCATAGTCCAGTCAAAGTCATGCCCTAGCAAAGTGGTGGCAACTTTTCTAGAAGCTTCCATGGAATTCTGGAAGCAACACGAAAAACCACGTTTCACCACATTATATCACTTGCCCACACTCATGCTCGTACATTCAGCACTTAATGCGTAAAACGCCACCAATTTTAAACATTAACACAGAAAAAAGCAATGATTTTGAAAATTAATACTATGCAACTATGTGAACTTTTGCGGGTTCGCGCCAAAAAAAAATTTTGTGTGTGTTTTATTGTGATTTATGTGAAACACTCAATACGCACACAAGCTTTTACATTTATAATATTTTTATACCTACCATAGCAAACATTAACCCCTCAATTCGCACGGAAGCCATACACTATAAAAAAATAATAATAACCTAGAAATAAATATAGCAGAATCAAACAGAACTCTTTGAGCGGTAAAGTATTGCCGTGTGGTACCAAAATCCACACAGCAATACTTTACCGCGTTTGCCAAAAGCACGTCCAACGTGAAGTAAACAACACGATAGCTAGTTCAAGACTGTCTTTATTCATTGTTTCATGCCTACCCTATACATGCAAATAATAACAAATCCAGTACATCTCTCCCTTCATAATCATATTTCAAAGTACACAAAAGAAATGCGATACATTTTTTATTTTATAAATGTAGGTATTAATAATTATCCAATTAATTACTGTTCTTCTTTCCGGAAGGGAAGTACAATAAAGTAGATAGGTATGTAAGCATGCTATTGACAAGGACTAAATTATTCTATGGTATAACTATTTAATGATTATTAATTACATAGGTAGGTAAATACTTATACATTTTTTATATATATCTTTACTTTTTGAAACATTTATTTATAATATAAACTAGATATAAGTACTACGTGGTAGATGGGTATATGTAGTTAGTAGGTACCTAACTACTTATCATAAGGTACACTCTTAAATAAGTACAATATACAACTACTCTTGGATGTTTTTACTCATTGTTTGGCACAACTATTAGGTAGCAATAGTTATGAAAACGACTAATTAATTTAGTACAACCATTATTATTATAAGATATAGGTATTATAGAAAAAATGTTTAGTAATCAAGTTACATAATGCAACGATGATACAATTTATTGTTTATCAAAACTATCAACTTTGGGAATAGTTATGAAAACCATCATAATAGTGAGATTAATTCATTATAACAACACTGATATTTCAATAATTGAATTTATACAATGGGTATGTTTTATATTTGACAAAACATGCCGTTGGTAAGTGCGTATTAATTCAAATTTATTGATTAATGTTTAATTATGATAATAATAAAATTAATTGTAGTTATCGATAAGAGCAATTTAGGGAAGCAAGCTTAATATTTTTTAACGTTAAATTTTAGTTTTGTAATGTACCGTTAATCTAATAATGAATTTGTTTTAACTTTTGTCTAGCTTTTCTTGCAGCAACCCTTTTAGATTGTTGGTGTGACATATTCGGGGATTCATCCGGGGACCAATCGCGGTCCATGTCGTCGTCAGTGTCTAAACATGAACCATAGAATTCCGATTGTTCATCTGATAAGTCTCCGCCACTGCAGTCTTCTTCTTCACGCAACGTCTGTTCCAACGACGCCGCGGAAGTTGGGATATCTGGAAGTTTAATGAGATGCCTCCTGTTCCTACGCAAGACCCTTCCCGAGTCGTCGGTGACGAAGTAGGAGCGCGGTTCCGGTGCGCGGGAGGAGACGCGCGCGTGCCGGCGCCTCGGGCCGTCTGCCGTCACCACCGCGTCGCCGGGCTGCAGCTGTGGGAGCGTTCGAGCGCGGCTGTCGTATTGACGGCGGCTCCTCTCTTGATTACGCAGGATGTTTTGAAGGTCGTCCGCGTTGTCCCTATCTGGTTTTAATTTCTCGGGGTGCGAGGGCAAGCGCGTGTTAAGTCTTCGACCCATGAGTAGTTGAGCCGGACTCGCTATACCATCTCTCGACGTCGACCTATAATTCAAAAGAGCTAGGTAGAAATCTTCATTGGAGTCTATACATTTTTTCTTCATTTTTTTCACCGTGCGCACTGCTCGCTCGCTACGCCCATTTGATTGCGGATAGTTAGGAGATGAGGTAGTGTGTTTAAAACCCCAGGTCTGCGCGAAGCTTCTAAACTCTTTCGACGCGTACCCTGGGCCGTTGTCCGTGACCAGCTCCTCGGGGATCCCATGTCTGGCGAACTGATCTTTCATCGCTAAAATCACCCGCTTTGATGTGATGTCTCTGAGCGGACATACTTCTATATAATTCGTAAGATAATCGACTATTATTAAATAATACCTTTTAGAGTATTCAAATATATCGGATCCCAGCTTCGTCCAGGGTAAATGGGGAATCGCGTGAGGCTCCATGGGTTCACGCATGGGGCGTGCCGCATGCTCCGCACACACGCGGCACCGGCGCACCGCGACCTCGACGTCGCGCGCCATGCCCGCCCAGAACATGACGTCACGCGCACGCCGCTTGCACCTGTCGATGCCGAGGTGGCCCTCGTGCACACGCGATACCATTTCATTGCGCAGCTCTCGAGGAATAAATACCAAATTATTACAAAATATTACTCCGTCAATATATTCGAAACATTCCTTGTGGCTCCAGTACTGTCGCACGCACTCTTCTGTTAGATGCTTATTTATGGGCCAACCGTTTAGAATATAATCTTTTAATATTTTGGACTCACTGTCGTTACTCGTGTGTTCCCGTATGCACTTTAACCGCTCGTCACTCACCCTGACATTCTGCAATAGGAAGCAGGTCTGCTCTTCCAACTCTTCAGATATTTTGGTGTGCAGGCGCTCCGGGAGTGGCGCTCTCGACAAAGTATCTGCAACGTACATATATTTACCAGGTTTATAGGCCACCTTAAAATCATAACGTTGAACACGGAGCATCATGCGTTGCAACCTAGCTGGAACTGAGTCGAGTGACTTTTTGAAAAGTGCTTCTAGCGGCTTGTGGTCCGTTTCTACGACCACGTCACTTTTACCAAAGACGTACTGGTGGAATCTCTCGAGAGCAAAGACAATAGCAAGCATTTCCTTTTCGATCTGAGCGTACCGCTGCTGCGTGTCGGTGAGCGTGAGCGACGCGAACTCAACTGGCCGGCCACCCTGCAGCAGCACGGCGCCGAGTGCGCGCGCGCTGGCATCCACCGACAGCAGAGCGGGCTCGCGAGGCTCGAACAGCGCCAGAACCGGTGCGCTGCACAGCGCACTCTTCAGGGAGCTTACTACACGCTCTTCGCACTCATCCCAGCACCACTGGTTGTCCTTCTTAAGCAGATGGCGCAATGGACCTACTTTATCAGAATAATTAGGTATGAATTTACTTACATAATTCATCATGCCAAGAAATCGCTCGAGAGCTGGCCGATCACTCGGGCTGGGCATCTCCATGATGGCTCTCAGCTTTGTTCGATCTATCGTCATGCCCTCAGCACTGAAAGTGTGTCCTAGATAGGTGACCTCTGTCACACAAAATTCGCACTTGTCGCGGTTAAACTTTATGCCAACGGATCTTGCCCTGTCAAGAAGACCGGTCAGACGTCTATCGTGTTCCTCCTTTGTAGCAGCCCATACGATGACGTCATCAACAAAGGAATCGACGCCTTCCAAGTCTTCGAGCAGCTGCCGAACCTTTGCATGAAAAATTTCCGATGCTGAAGTTATACCATATGGTAGACGCAGATATTGATACCGGCCGAACGGCGTTCCGAATGTGCATAGGTCTGCGCTCTCGTCATCTAGCTGCAACATCCAAAATCCCGATTTGGCATCCAGCTTACTGAAATACCGCGCACCTTTTAACTTGGTTGCTATTTCAGTAAGCGTCGGCAAAGGATAGTGCTGTCGCCTAATTACTTTATTAAGAGGTCGTGGATCTAAACACACTCGCAAACTAGCATCTTTCTTCGCAACTATCACAATACCGTTGACCCAAGATGTTGGGTGTGTCACTCTTCTGATGACTCCCAACTCCTCCATACGGACCAACTCTTTTTGCAACTGGTCTCTCACTCCAATAGGTATTTTTCTAACAGGGCATATGCAGGGGCTAGCATTACTTTCTAACGGTATTTTATAGTTCCCCGGTAACTTACCTAACCCTTTAAACAAATCAGCATATATATCCAAATTAATTGTGTATATTCTTTGTATTAACCCTAATGTCTCTAAAGCATGCTTTCCTAAAATACTCTGACAGGCTTCACTAGATATAACAAATTTTAACTGATATTCACGTTGTTTATGTTCGACATTAATGTTAGTTGTACCCAAAATAGGCAAGTAATTGCCACAGAACGATCTAGCCCGAATGTTTTCATTATTAAGCTTAGACAAAGAAAACCCTAGTCTTACATAATTATCTCGTGACATAACATTTACATCGGACCCAGTGTCTAGCTTGTACTCATGGGTAGATGTCGCCTCGGGTAAAAAAATTTTTTCATGCCATTTATCATCAGTCTTTGAAATAGAATCAACACACTCAATTGTAGATATATAGTACAACTCACCGTCATCTTCACTTACTTCATAGACTTTGTTGTATTTTCTTGCCGGGCAAAGAACCTTAAAATGACCCTTCTCACCACATACAAAACACTTCACTCTTCTAGCCGCACACCGATCACCTCCATCACAACGAGCACTGGCACAGGCGCCGCACACACTAGTGCGCCCTGCCTGCGCTGTCGCGCCGCCACCGCCGCCGCCACCGCGGCTGGCCCCGCTCATCCAGCTCGTGCCCGCGCGCATATTTCGGTCGCTGCCGCCGCTGTAACCACCACCGCCGCGTGCCCGACCCGGCCCACCTGTGTATGACTTAGCTCCACGCTGATTCATTTTGGACTTCCATAACACATCCACAGATGCGGGTTTTATCTCACCCTTAACTCCCTCGATCTGACGGTTCTCGTCCAAAGAAATCTCATTAGCTTGACATATTTTTACTGTTTTTTCAAGCGTTAAGTCATCCGCCCTTAATAACCGGTCCCGCACGCCACTGTCGGCGATTCCGCAGACGATCCTGTCTCGAACTAAGCTGTCCTCCAGTTGTTCAAACTCACACTGTTGGCTAAGGAGTTTCAAAGCTGTGACGTACTCGTCTATATTTTCACCGACCTCTTGACTCCGAGTAAAAAATTTGAATCGCACCATTATTATGTTGGTTTTTGTTCCAAAGTAAGCATTGAAACCTTCGATCAATTTTTTTATGTCTTCGCGATCGGTCTCATTCTTAAACTTCAATGTTGAATAAATATCATATCCTTCGGGACCGATCAGATTTATCAAGAGACTGGCTTGTACGTCGCTCTTTTCTTTGTACACTCCCGACGCTTTAATGAAAACCTCAAATTGCCTTAGCCATCTCCGCCACGCGTCGGCGCGACTCGCCGGCCCTCCTTCTAAGGTTAACTGCGCTGGAGGCCTAGCATGCTCCATTATTTCACGTTTTTATTTTATTTCTATCACTTTTTACACACTGCGAAAAGGTTTTGTACAAATCCACTGCAATTTAACTATTTATTTTCATTTACCGCTGTCACCATGAAGTAAACAACACGATAGCTAGTTCAAGACTGTCTTTATTCATTGTTTCATGCCTACCCTATACATGCAAATAATAACAAATCCAGTACAAACGAAAAAAACTTGGCCGCTAACAATTAAAAACAATAATAAAATCGATAATTGTCCCAGTTCTCGGAACGTGGCCGGGACAAAGAGATTCTTCTGTCATTAGCTTTGTCCCGTTTTTGCAGGGAGCCACAGGAATGTCAATTTTGAGATACGTCGACATAGATTCGGTCAGATTTCTGAACGATGCCGAAGTTGTTTTGCGACGGTATTGAGCCAAGAGCATGGAAACGAAACCCGAATTTGAATTGCTCATGTGATTTAGCAGTCACAAGATAAAGAGTCTACACAACGCCAAAATGCTTAAAATGGCTTAGCATGAGGCCGTGTCCTGTCAACAATATTGCAACAATGACTTTGAAATTAATATATGGTAAAGTTCAGGACTAATACTAAGGCATATGTACAGTGAAAACACGAATTAATAAACTTTTCTCGATTTAAAAAATTACAAAGCTACCTCCAAACCGTACAAATAAACCGCGATTATTCAATGAATACTTTAAATAAGGCCATGAAACTTTGTGTAGTAGTCGAACTAAATATAATGGAGGGCTTATGTATAGCGGATTTTTAAAATACTTATAATATTCAGTGTAATAATAAATTACCTAGATTATTGCGCGTTGGAACCATTCTGACTTAGACCGCCCCTGCCGCTTGGCCCCCCGACTCATCCCCGCTTTGGCCTAGTACTATATATCTATTCTGTGGCTTTGGCTTGAGCTAGCATAAGCCCTTAACGTGCTCTCCGATGCACGGAGCGATGGCATCGCAAACTGCACATAACTTACTAGATAAGTCATTGGTGCAGGGCCGAGGATCGAACCCGGTGCCGTAAGATTGCGAAGCGCACATGCTACCGCTCAGCCACCATCGCTTTAAATACAGTATATATTACTTTTCTATTAATTTAAACCATTGAACTGAACTTTTTAACATCACTCTCCGTCAATAATAGCGCCAAATGGAAGTCACTAGAAACCCCGATACAGTTTTTAAATAATAAGGCGATAGAACGTAAAACGTGTAAGAAACGCAATACTGTCCACTAATCATAAATACAACGTTTCACACGTAAAAGTGGCGGTAACGGTTTCATTTCCTATTAATATTTATCAATGAATACATTTAAGTTAAATGCAGATCGACTGGACTGAGATACGACTATGTTTGCTAGATGATATCTTGACGGTAAATCGTAAATAAACAGCTTTATTTTTGTGGAAAAGGTATGCATCCGTTTCCAGGGGAATAAATTCGGTAGTTTTATTTTTAGATTTCGAACGCATTCTTAGCCGCCATGTTGTAAAATATGTAACTACATTATACTTTTTTTAATACCGATATTAATGTGATTATCTTTGAAGTATTGTTTTGGGTTATTGTTTGAAGTTGATGTTTATTACTGACGAGTATTTTTTTTTTCTTATAGTTTGGCTCCACACATAGTGTATTTAGCCAGTGTCAAGTATTGTAGTTTTTTATCGTATTATGAAATATTTCATGTAAAGTCAAGTCTTAGTCACAGTCAGTCAGGGTAGTCATAGTCCAGTCTAAGTCAGGTAGTCATAATCCAGTCTAAGTCATGCCCTAGTAAAGTAGTGGCAACTTTACTAGAAGCTTCTATGGAATTTTGGAAGCAACACGAAAAACCACGTTTCACTACATTATATCACTTGCCCACACTCATGCTCGTAATTCAGCACTTAATGCGTAAAATGCCACTAATTTTAAACATTAACACTGGAAATAGCATAAGTTTTGTAAAATAATACAATGCACCAACGTGAACTTTTCCGCGTTCCCGCCAAAACTCCGACGAGTATTTGATAATATGTTTTAATTGTAAATGCGTTCATAATATTACAAATAAATAAATTGTTTTTTAGCAGCTATAAATTAGGTTGGATATTCCTATTTAAATTCAGAACGCAATCCTAGCTGACGTAGAAAACCTACTTGACAAAAGAGATAGCGTCTGCGATGAAATATAGTTTAGATCCACGATCGCCACCTCGTAAAACGGTACCGTTTAAACAAGGCATATGCCTTGTTTTTGCTTTCAAACGCGTGTGACCGCGCCTAATGAATGTGATCTAACCCACATATTATTGTTTTACAACGCTATTACAGGGTGATATGGTTCAATATTCAAAATGCAACAACCGTTTATGGACTATTTTATATTAGCTGGAGAGGTATATATATATCTGTATAAGTAAGCATTGGCGCGGGGACACTTGACGTTTGATTTTCATAGAGACTGTGTATCTATAGTATATTTGATTTAAGGTTAGCGTTCTTTTTTCCTGCTTTGTGGCGTTTGTTTGTCCACCGTCCCGACAACACACTGATGTCAAAAAACAGCCTGAAAACCCAGATAACTATCTATTCTTCGAACGCAATTCGTCAAAAATGATTTAAAAAAAAACAATTTTTAATATTGGCAACGTTCAATCGATAAAACACTGGCAGCATTTTAAAAATATAAAATACATACGCACATCAGCGTTCGGTCTTGCCCTGTGGCGGGAAAAAGAAAAAAAGGACACAGGTACCTATATATGTAAGCATGAATGATAGGCCTAATGGTCGTATACCGTTGGCATAGAAGTTTTATAAGAATTAAGAATATTCAATGTTTTTTTTATTATGTTAGAAATGGTGTCCGAGCGGTAGCATGTGCGCTTCGCAATCTTACGGCACCGGGTTCGATCCTCGGCCCTGCACTGACTTATCTAGTAAGTTATGTGCAGTTTTCGATGCCATCGCTCCGTGCCTCGGAGAGCACGTTAAGCCGTCGGTCCCGGTTGTCATAAGAACATCTATGGCAATCGTTACGGGTAGTCAGACGCCTGATAGAATCTGACGCCTGATCTAACCATCCCTGTTACTGGTCCCTTATGGGTTGCGAGGTCAGATGGCAGTCGCTCGTGTAATTCTGGTAGCTCGCCGCTACAGGTTAGATTGGGAGCCGACCCCAATAACAAATGGGAAAAGGCAAAGAGGATGATGAGATTTTTTATTGTTTTAGGGCTATGTTATGTGGGTTTACTAGGTGGTAGGACTTTTCTGCAAAGTTCGTCTAGGTACTAGGTAGGTACCACCGCTTTGTCAGTTATTCTGTCGCCAAGTAGTAGTGTGCAAGCACTACTGTGTTCCGGTTTCAAGGGCATTGTAGCTAGTGAAATTACTGAGCAGATGATACTTTATGATCTGATCACACTAGACTCTCGTTAACATTAATTCAATTTACTAAAATAATGGAAGAGATAAATAACATACATAATTACACAGAGCACTTACAACAGTTTAAAATAAAATCACAGCCTCGTTTCACCCTGGGTAAAATATAAACCAACAAAAATTTATCTTCTCAAATATGCAAATGAATTTTTTTGCAGACCATACCCGATATCTGAGTCAAAAATTTTTGAAATACCACCGGACTGGCGGCCGATGCTATCTCGTGCGGGTTCGGTTCCCGAGACCGGTTGTGGCTAGACGTCTCTATTCTAATGTGACGTCATGGGGTGAGAAAAAACAATCGAATGATATGATCCTTACTTTTCGTGAAGCAATGGTTATCTCTATGAAAAATCATTTAAAAAGGAATAGAAAAATCTTGCCATAAAAAATGATAACTTTTAGCGAGAATGTGAAAAATGTTCGGCCCAGTGTTGTGCCAAAACTTTGTAATTTTAATAGTAAAATTAACGATGAAAATAGTTAAAATAATTATTTCATATTAAACAAGGAAACTTGACTTTTTGGCTTCTCTCCAAAACTCCATAGAAACATTTAGTAAAGTACCTTTCCACCTCCTTATGCTTTACTAAAGCCATATGTGTAATAAATACTACTAGTGAGTCAACTCGGCGGCTAGACGGAGCAACGATGGGGTGCGGTATGAAGGAGAGCGGAGGTCCTGCCCGCGACGTCTGCGGTAGTACCGACCGGCTTCGCTTGCGTGTCGGTACGCCCGTTCGGCGTGTCGCTTACACAGAACAAGTTGCATGGATTGTGTTCAAGCTACTCTTGCGATCCGTTAGTATAGAATATACTATGGAACTACATTGTTTGCATATAATTTGATAAAATTGAATGTTTACTGAGAAGTACCTACCTGTTACCTACCTAGATCCTACTTCAAGAAAATGTGTATGTACTTATGTATCGATTTTAGCCGCATAAAAATTCTTTGTTAGTATAATACTGAATCAGTGAATTAAGAATTCTTCTATTATACGTATATTGAACGTACTACGTGAATAGAAGAAGAATACTTCGACCTATCTTTTCGTCCAAAATACGAATAACTATATAACGAAGGTTTTCAATCAGGGTGTGTTGCCAGTGATGACTTATGGAACTGAGACATGGTCTCTTACTATTGGCCTCATTAATACCTAAGCTCAAAGATGCGCAGCGAGCATATTATATGCTCGGTGTTTCCCTGCGAGATGAGATCGTGACGTAAGGAGGAGAACTAAAGTACAGGAGAACTAAAGTGACCGCTATATCTCTTAAAATTAGCAAGTTGAAATGGAAATGCCAACCCACATCGCTCGTAGAATCTGGTCAAAACTGCGGGGAGCCGATAGATACAGGCGAGTAGCCGCTCAAAGTGGCGCTCTGTGGGGGAGTCCTATGTTCAGCAGTGGGCGTCTTCAGGCTGATGATGATGATACTACGTAGTCTACGTATAACTTGCAGTAAAATACTGAGAACTTAACTGAATCGAGATATCATCATAAAACAGTAGTGCGGTAATGTAAAGTAAAAAGCACGCGTCCGTAATATCTTGGATTATGAACCTAAAAGCGGTGTGATAAGAGCCACTGTACGAACAACTGTGACAAAAATAAATTATTACGAAACAAAATTATTATCTAAGAAAATGTTTTTTTGACAACCCTTGCTTATTTTTAGCGACTAGACGTCGAGACGGTCTTGTAGGTATTTTGCGGTATAACAAAGGAGTTGACCCACTATTTGTATTTATTACACATATGCTAAAGCTTAATTTTGACTTCAACTTAATCAAATCAAATCATTTCTTTATTTACAAGAATACACTACAAAGGGTACAAGATCACAGAGTAAATAATGGATACGTGCATTCAGCCTGCAAGCAGGCGTGCTAATATTAAAAAAATATTTTTGTTACTACTTACATGTTACATATTCCTTAACACTATAGAAGCATTTACTTAAAAGCCAGTCACTTAAATGTTTTTTAAACTTATTTCCTTTTTAAAGATTTGAGTTCATTTGGTAAATTGTTAAAAATATTATATACACATTTTATATACGTTTTTTTTTGTTTGTCTTTGCGGCAAGGAGGTTGGTACAGCAGGTTCGCGAACTTAGATCTTTTTTGTCTAGTAATGACATCACTTCATATTTTGAAGAATTCAGAAGAAGTTAATGACTGGAGTTTTGGCGGGAACGCGGAAAAGTTCACGTCGGTGCATTGTATTATTTTACAAAACTTATGCTTTTTCCAGTGTTAATGTTTAAAATTGGTGGTGTTTTACGCATTAAGTGCTGAATTACGAGCATGAGTGTGGGTAAGTGATATAATGTAGTGAAACGTGTTTTTTCGTGTTGCTTCCAAAATTCCATAGAAGCCTCTAGTAAAGTTGCCACCACTTTACTAGGGCATGACTTAGACTGGATTATGACTTAGACTAGACTATGACTACACTGACTGTGACTATGACTTGACTTTAAGTGACAATTTCCATAATACGATGAAAAATTACAAAACTTGACACTGGCTAAATACACTATGTGTGGAGCCAAAAAAAAAGAAAAAAAAAAGTTAATGACATAGTAGGTAGCCCTAGTTAGTTTGAAGATCTGAAAATAAGTAAAAATAGTCTCCCACAGTATTTCACACCGGCCACTCTGAGACAAAACGCACGTGAACCGCACCACAACCGCATGGTAACCGCACGGCACCGGACGTAACATAATCTCTACTATCGACTTACTTATTGTTATTAAAAATATAGGACTTAAATAGGTACTTACGCGCAAGTTTTACTTGTAACATCTTTAGCGAGTCTAATTAATTAATGACCTAAAAAAAATAACGTTCTTAATTTCTAGTAAAATTAGTTTAAGGTGGAACGTTATATTAGCGCGGCAACATAAAATTTTCTTGCGTTCTTTTGCCAATAATAGCATAATAATATTGCTCAACGTGATTACATGAAAACTGATTTTGCGCAAATAAATAGAATGTATCAATAAATTACAATTATAAGTATCACCTACTTATCATTGGTTTAGCGACAAATGGCAATAAACTGAAAAACTAAGAAGAAAATAGTTTATTGCCATTTGTCGCTAAACCAATGATACCTAGGAGATACTTTTAATCGTAATTTGTTGATACATTCTATTTATTTACGTCAAATCAGTTTTAATGTAATCACGTTTAGTAACTAAGCTATTATTGGCAAAAGAACGCAAGATAATTTGAATTTGCCGCGCTAGTGTAACGTTCCACTTTAATACCATGAAATGACCTTTAAAAAAGTTGAACAAAAACGTTGTTAATTTCTAGGAAAATTAGTTTAAAGTTGGCACCTATCACTCGACGTACAATTTTGGCACCTTTACCCTTAGAGTATAGACTAAAGCATAGAGAGAACTTGATTATGTGTCAAGCGTACCACTTTTTGGGACACTTTTTATATGAAGTTAACACTTTAACGCGAATGAGTCTGACAGATTTGTATAGAAAAAACAGTTGACTTGAGTCGAAAAAAATGCTTATCGCAAGCGTAGCTAATTACTATATGTTTGTTTCTTTCCTTCGCCACTGACGTAGTGATACGTGTGAGCAGTACAAATATAATATCGTTTTGATGATCTCTCTGTGCTTTAGTCTATACTCTAATCCTTTACACCTAGTTTTCAGTCTTCGTACAATTTTTGGCACCTCCAACAAATTTTGCCCGTTTTCAGTAAGTAAGTATTCGGAGATAGGAATGAATGCTATTTCATCGATATCGATAATTCTCGTCAATTGTTTTTTTTTCTAATAGGTATGTGGTCCTTGCCGAATGCTGTTAAAAATCGCCAACCATCTTTCTTATTCAAAAAAATGTCAAGTCGTATCTGTCATTGACAAAGTAACGTAATTCGCATTCGTTAACGTCAGGCATAAAAAAAGAAAAAATTAAAAATCGCTGTCGGTTATCAACATTGTGATAAAAGATTAAACTGTGATTGAACACTCTATATCTTAACTGATTTAAGGTTTATATTTCTATAGCATATATCCTTCGAGATTTGTCTTTGAAAAATGCCACGAACATTTCTAACCCAATTCGATCTCTAAACTCTAAATAGTAGAGATGTAAACGCTTTGATTAAGGGCTTGTGCAAGGCCAGCGCGAATTCAAGCCAAAGCCACAGAATAGATGTATAGTACTAGGCCAAAGCGGGGATGAGCCAGGGGCCGAGCGGCAGGGGCGGTCTAAGTTAATCAATAGGGCGCAATAGTTTAGGTAATTTATTATTACACTGAATATAAAGAGTATTTTAAAAATCCACTATACATAATCCCTCCATTATATTTAGTTCAACTACTACACAAAGTTTCATGATATTATTTAAAGTATTCATTGAATAATCGCTGTTTATTTGTACGGTTTGTAGGTAACTTTGTTATTTATTTCTATCGAGAAAATTTTATCAATTCGTGTTTTTACTATACATTTGCAGTAGCATTAGTCCTGAACTTTACCATATATTAATTTCAAAGTCATTGTCGCAATATTGTTGACAGGACACTGCTTCAAGCTAAGCCGTTTTAAGCAATTTGGCGTTGTATTGGCTCTTAAGGTAAATGTTTGTTATTTTTCGATCGAATTGGCCTTTGGAGTTTTAAAACTCAATGAACGCTAAAAAAATATTTAAAAAATTGTGACAATGGTTTAAAAATATCAACCCTGTGTGTTTTTAAAGCTTATTAAGGGTTTACGGCGGAGTCTGGAATGATACTGAATTATAAGCTAATATTCTAGATCTAAACAAGTGGTTCAGTTAATTGTATATGGTTAGAAGAATCCCGCTTAGCTACGTCTCGATAACTCCAAGTTAAGTGCGGGATTTGCACTCGCTCCCACAATAGTAAAAAAAAAACATCATAAAGAAAGTGATCTTAAGAGTCATAAAATTAGAAGACAAAAAGAAAACACCAACACATACTTGGAAAGAATGGTGAAAAATAGCTCTATGCCTACCCTAATAATAGCACTTAAGATGAAGATTACTGATGGTGGTCTGGGGCCCCAAATGTCAGTGACTAGGGCCCCTGTCTCTAAGTCTGGCCCTGAGTGAATCATGGCCTAAGACAAGGCCCGTGCCCTAGCTTTGTCTCACAGGCGGTAGGCACTATGGGGAGATGGTATATATTTTTCCCAACATACGTCATTCTCGTTAGCGCTAACTATTCTCCAAATAACTAGCTCTCTCCAACCTCGGAATAAGTCGTTAAAAATAACGCGAGTTTAACTATAATACACGGTCAGTGAATCGCACCATTAATCATTTAGGCAAGGGAGGGGAGGGGGGTCCGGCAAAAAATTTTTTGGCCGGATTCCAGAGAACCCCAGAGTTAGAAAATAATGACGCTTCACCCCCAGATAGAGACGAAATTCCACTTTAATCTCGTGCTGGCAATAAGCGCATATCGTTTTATTAAAAAAAATACTAGTTCCGCTTCTTTTCTAGATGGCGCTGTAAGTACATAGTTTAAACCTTTCAAACCACAGAGAACCAGTTTTATTATCACTAGTACTTATGTAGGGGTTGTAGAAAAATATAATAGAATTAAAAGTATTAAAATACAAAGTACAATTACAAAAACTAAATTAAATCTAAACTAAGTATTTATCTAAAACTAAAACTAAACTTATAAATAAAAAACCGCGTTTAAGTCGCTGTCTGCGGGTAAGGTGCCCAAAAAGCTGGCGACATTACCTCGTTGAATGGCCATACTTAGTCTTTGGCCGAGGTAAGAGTAAACCACAGAGTAGTTTAAACATAAGAAAATGCTTAGACTACCTACAAAGAAATGTCAAATTCAGTTGAGTAGACTACGAGTACATTGCCTGTAGTATCTCCTAAGTAGTTTGTAGTGCATTCTTATTAAGTAAATTGAAGTACAGTAGATCTGCGAGATAGGTAAACGTTAATATTATGATGCAAAATAAAGCCGAGCTATCCCGCAACGAAACAAAAAAAAAACGAAAGAGTTTAGAGTTGTCAGTATTGCGACACATTTCCTCTAACCTGTGGTCTATGCTTGAAACAGTGACAGTGACAGATTTTGGTAAAACCACAACTGGCGCCATCTATTGGGTCATACATAAAATACAATTTCTTTTTTTTAATAAAACGCCTCATTGATAGAGATTTTATTGGCATACTAATGTCAACAGGGCGCCTCTATCTGGATTCGAAGCGCCATTTTTTATGCTCTGAGCAGAGAACGATACTACACGTCTAATTCGGGACGTTTCAGGCGCACAGTTTTCATTTATAATTCCATTGTTGTGCAGCGTGCCGAAGTTCGTTATACTATCTGAGTTTGAATTGGTATATTATCCCGAAAGGGGGTAAATCTACTCCTCAAGGTAGACAATGTTTCTTCTACGACTTTTCTAAATTAATAGTTTTCATTGAAGAAATGCCATGTAAAGTTTACGTTCGAAGATAGCCCTAGCGCAGCTGGGTGATTGAACTTCGTCCTTGACCGAATGCACTTAAAGGGGTTTAACGACCTGTGTTTAGAAATGAATGTATAGTATCTTGTTAACTCTTGTAGCGATCGCACGTGCAGTTTTGTGAGTGGATTTCTTTTTTAGTATGGAGGTTTGGAAACACGCAGTTTCAAGTAAGGCTCTCACAACTTGTGGGCTATCATGGTCTCAGTCCCCCCCTTTTGGGATAACATACCAATTCAAATTCACCTTGTATTTGTGACTGAAAAACAATATTTATTTTAATCAGAACTTAAATAATAGGTACTCTTGTGATAAATCTATCAATAATCCTCTTTTCCTTTTCCCATTTGTTATTGTGGTCGGCTCCCAATCTAACCTGTAGCGGCGAGCTACCAGAATTACACGAGCGACTGCCATCTGACCTAGCAACCCATAAAGAACCAGTAACAGGGATGGTTAGATCAGGCGTCAGATGCTATCAGGCGTCTGACTACCCGTAACGATTGCCATAGATGTTCTTCTGACAACCGGGACCGACGGCTTAACGTGCTCTCCGAGGCACCGAGCGAATAATATGAGGCTATTCATGAGTTTTTTTTTTTTTTTTTTATATATATTTTGGCTCTACACATAGTGTATTTAGCCAGTGTCAAGTTTTGTAATTTTTCATCGTATTATGGAAATTTTCACTTAAAATCAAGTCATAGTCACAGTCAGAGTAGTCATAGTCTAGTCTAAGTCATAAGTCCAGTCTAAGGCATGCCCTAGTAAAGTGGTGGCAACTTTACTAGAGGCTTCTATGGAATTTTGGAAGCAACACGAAAAACCACGTTTCACCACATTATATCACTTGCCCACACTCATGCTCGTAATTCAGCACTTAATGCGTAAAACACCACCAATTTTAAACATTAACACTGGAAAAAGCATAAGTTTTGTAAAATAATACAATACACCGACGTGAACTTTTCCGCGTTCCCGCCAAAAACCTTATTCATGAGTTAATTACATAATATAAACGTGCTGCCACAGATTATAGAATTTGTAGATGTCGCTGCTACGGTACTATTGAGCATGCGCTGTTTAAGTAAAAAAATTAAAGACTGACCCACAACATGACGTAATAAACAGATGAACTCTTTATTGTATACCTACTTCTGAAAAAAAAACCAAACAATAAAAAGTTATGCCTTACAGTAGGCTTGTGTTCTGCTATTTTTTTATTGCGTAAATTAATAATATTCCTCAAAAAATAAACAGTCGTGTAAACAAAAATTAATTATCTCAATAAATGACAAAGTTACAAGCATTTTAAAATACAGGAATAGAAAGAGACAGCTCAAACTTGCATTGACGTCACTCTTGCTCCTTCGTAATACCTCATTACTAAGCTGTGGTAGCTTTACATACAATCTCCTTGGCATGTGACGTCACAACGTGTGTTTTCATAGTAGCTGTGAGGAAGCTTCACACGATCTCTGTTTTGCGAAAAAGGGACAGGCGATGCCCCCTCCAGAAACTTTAAAAGCTTATTACTCCGTCATTTATTTACCGATTTGTCTTACTATTTCAATTATTGCATTAATTTTTAAACTACTTCATGAAAATAATATTGACATGTTAATTTTTAATAGCAGGCAAATAGCCTATTATGGTGGTTATCCCATCCGGCCAAGCCTCCCCCCACCACATTTCTAATTAGTCCTTGCATCGAGAGCTGAGACTTTACGGTGGGTCGTAAACATACTGATTTTGTTAGGACGTGCGCACACTGAACGTAAGGAATGAATGAGTTATATGAAACCAAAAATCTTTCTAAAAAGGGGTTAGGGCTGCTGTATACGCAAATCCATTATCTCGCTCGCACATTGCGATATTTTTGAAGATATTTAATAACTGAATTTACTTACGCAAAATCTGGCTGAACTATATTATCATGAATAACATTACACAAAAGTATCATATTAATCCAAACCAGCATGTTCAAGAATCACATTCGAGAACATGTGTCATCCACCAACCCGCACTTGTCCAGCGTGGTGGGTTATGTTCTACATTCTCTACGACGGCTAAAACTACTCACTCTCCCTTCGATATATATCTACGAAGCCTACTATTAGTAAAAAGAAATATTGACGGATATAAAACTTTAAATTCTAAAAGGCATAAACACATACTCAAGGGCCCAATCTGTAAAACTACTATGTACAGTAAGAGTATTTTCAACATGGGAGTGGCTATATACAATAAATTACCCCGAATTGTAAAAGATATACATTCAATTAACATTTTCAAGGCTAAATTGAAAGATTTGCTTGTTAGTAAAACATATTACAGTATTAATGAATTTTTGAACGATAAGGATTTGAAATGAAATGTTAGTATGAATCTGGCTGGTTGCAGAGACTATAATATAAGTATTGGCATCTACAAACCGCACTTTGTTGCAAGACTTGCAAACGCCCTTACAGGGTTCATGTACCTATCTTATAAGCTTAGTTATTAAGACCTGACACTGAAACTGTACATGAATGCAAATAAATAAATTTGAATTTGAATTTGAATTTTCTCTCCATCTAAGAGAAGGCCTGTGCGTCTCAGACACCCAAAGCTAGAATTATGTTTTGTAAAATTGACAGAGTGTTACAACTATCAGCTCCAGCCATCATTATTAAGGTGGAATGTTTCACTAACGCAGAAAATTCAAATTTTCTTGCATTCTTTTGCCAATAATAGCTAAATTACTATACGTGATGACATTAAAACTGATTTAACGTAAAGAAACACAATTTATTAACAAATTACGTCTAAAAGTATCTCCTAGATATTATTGGTTTAGCGACAAATGGCAATAAACAAATTTCGTCTTAGTTTTTCAGTCTGTTGCCATTTGTCGCTAAACCAATGATACGTAAGTGATACTTTTAATTGTAATTTATTGATACATTCTATTTATTTCCGCAAAATTAGTTTTCATGTAATCACGTTGAGTAAATAAGCTATTATTGGCTAAAGAACGCAAGAAAATTTGACTTTGCCGCGTGAGTGTGACGTTCCTATAAAGTGTAGTATTCTTAGATAGTCTGTATCAAGTTAGTTACTCTCTAACTACTACAATAATAAAAACTAAACTAAACTAAACTAAACTAAGCTAAACTAAACTAAACTAGCTACACTACCTACTACAAAGAACACTTATGGACTGTATAAAGGCCGCGATGACCTATAGACAGTCCAAGTGCTCCAAGTTTTGATATGCCGGCGGAACTGTAATAATATTGTGATGAGAGAGTAAACAACATTATGAGGAATCTACGTGTTTTTATCATTATCACCAAGATCCCCAACAGGATAATACTTTTACCCACTTTTTGGGCTTAGTATGCGTCGGGCCTAACAAATGCATTGATTAAATAACGACTCAGCCCTATTAAGAAAACTCAGAATTCCTTCGCTTGCACATAAATAACTAGATCCATAATATTTATATGAGTTTATGTCATATAACTCATTATTATAATGCTCTCCAGTTTAAATGAGTTAAATGTTAAATGCATCCATAGAAATATTCATACATAGAGGCAGTCCGCGCATTCAACCGCGTCTCTACCGCCTATTCCATTTGATCCTCTTATTAGGAGTCGAATTTGCACCTTTTTAGGGTGAAAGTTGCTGATTTAGGACCTAAATCATGACATCCTCCAATCACTACATGTGTTCCGGTTCGAAAGGCATTGTAGCTAATAAAATTACTGGGCATATGAGCAAAACTTAATTTTTTAGAGTTCTGAGTGGCATCACAACTGTTTAGGTAGGCCGTGACGCTTAACATCAGGCGTACGACTAGCTCGTCACGTCATTAGTTCACATAAAAGGTAGTTTTCACAGGAAAACGAGAAAGTTGCAAGCGAAGTCGTGGGGCGGTAATAGTATGCGATATTTACGTCTTGACGCCGGTTTGTGGGTAGACAGAATAAATAATGCCGTTTCTCTTAGAATCCTGCGTTATTTGAATATAATATTGGTCGCGTAAAATATTGTTATCAAATCTGTGCGACAGTGCGGACAGTATGGACTTTACCTTTGAAACTCTACTTTGAAAACAATAATATCTTTAAAAATAAGTTAATAATAATACCACAAAAAAGGATTTCCAGAAACTTAAAAAGCTTATAAAAAAAGTATTATTCCGGCCGTCTCGGCAACTGAACTTTGCATACTGGTGGCGATAAGAAAAACATTTTAATAGTTAATAAATCACGTGACAAGATAGTCGTTCGCCTGATGTTAAGCGTCACGGCCGCCCATAACAGTTGCAGTACTTACAGTGTCACTCGGAACGCTATAATTATAAAGTTTCGCGATTTATTTCAAGATTTCTAGGTCGTGAGATACCTATCTCACGACCTACCCTTACCTTGTAGATGAATTCTTGTAGAAAAGGTCTGCCACCTAGAAATACTTAAATAAAATACTAGAAACTTTTCAGTTTTGCACTCTTCTTCTCTTTAGTTTTATTTGTGTTTTTGTTATACATAACCATTGATTCTGTCTCACGTTCTCTAAAGCTATAAACTAAAAGTATTGCTTTACTCTTTTGATAAAAGTGAAATAGAAGAGACGGCGATATTTTAAAGCTTTACAGAAATAAATCTATAAATAACTTTTTCAACACATTTGCTCAAAAAATGCATTTACGATGCTTGTATACATTGTTCGAAAGTTAAACTTTACTCACCATACAACGGAGCATGCGGTAAAATAGGTACTCTCACCTAAGTACCTATTTTACCGCATCCTCCGTTGTATAGCGCCGTGCGTAACATTTACGGTTTTTTTAATTTCCATAAAAAGTATATAAGAATTTCACCAAGGAGTTTCACATTAACATTACGAGAATAAATAAGCTGAATGATCGAAACTCCTTAGAAGCGTTTTTGCTCAATACGTTTGTGTCACTTTAATACTAAAGAAAGAGTTTTGCCAATTTTGTACCAAGAAAGAGACCATGTAATCACAGATTAGAGAAAAAAACCACTAGAAAAAAACAATCATGAAACTAGAGATGTAGTTCTAATTTTCACCATACGCACGTGGCGCCATTTGCATTATAAATGCGCGCCATTTTCATATTGGATTAAAAATGTCAAAGATTGTTTGTTGCGCCTTTCCCACTAATAAACAAAAGTTTGTTTCATTACCTATTGTACTGTTTTCTCGCAAATGTGTTGAAAAACGTTGTATGATACACGTGGGGAAATTGTTTTCTACAAACTCGTGACTATGGTAAGCTTAAGTTACATTTGTCTACTCGTTTGTAAAAACCAACTTACCGCCCTAATATCATAAATAACTAACCTAATTCTTCTTACTTCCCTTACTGTCTATTACTGTACGGTGTACAAGAATAGTATGAGGTTTCACAATAGGTCTGCATTTGGTGGAATATCAGTTAGTATTATATTACGAATCTGACAAGGAGTTGTGGCGATGTGGGCGGCAGTAGGTATTATCAGGGGTCGCAGGATCTATTCCAGTGCTGCCATAAACTTGACTCGAAATATAACTGATAGTCTGATACTAATTTGGAAAACATCGCTTTAACGAAAGTCGGCTTTACCTATCGAAGAGATGTATTGCAAATAAAACCAAGTCTAAGTTCTAAGTCCACTTACCGGTGCCGCCACCAGTGATTTGTTTATGTAATTGAACGACGTGACGAGCTAATCGTTCGCCTGATGTTAAGCGTCAATGCTGCCTATAAAATATTGCAGTATCACTCGGAACTCTAAATTAATATAGTTTTGCGTGACACTCACTGCATTGTGCACGTCATCCTGACACTTCACAAAGTCCAGTAATAAGATTACTAGACCGTGTGATGAGATCAAAAAGTTTCGTTTTCCCAGTAATTTCACTAGCTACAATGCCTTTCAAACTGGAACACAGTAGTGCTTGCACACTACTTTTTGCCGGCAGAATAACTGGCAAAGCGGTGGTGCCTACTTAGACGAACTTTGCAGAATTGTCAGCCAACCTAGTAAAAAGTGTAACTTTGAAAGCGTATATCTTGGAAACGTCACGCTGGAGATTTTATCTCATACAAACCCAAATTGTATTAGTGTCAGCTATCGATTGATAAAAATTTAATGAGTGGCCGCTATTTCGAAGAAACAACAAGATGGCGGAAATTAAGAATACAACGCTTCATACATAAATATTCAAGGCCCTTTAAATAACAGATATAAACTTTATTATTAAGTAGGTAATGGAGATCAGTGTGAATACGCCTGTCCAAAGACAAATTAATTAGAATACCACACATTTTATTGCCTGTCACATTTCAATCGCGTGGTGCGTCTTATCCACTAAATAAATACAACATATAACAGTAAGGGCAACGCAAATAAAACCCTGGAAACAATACAATACAAAAAACTCTATATTGTACACCACATACTTAATTAATGTTGCATAATAACTTGTAGTAGGTATTACAATGGACGGCCATATCACTAAAAACGATATCTTCCAGGCAACCTTTTGATTTCGCGCACACACACATAGGCACACTATTGTAACGCAATATGTAAAGAAGTTTAGGATTCTTTTGCTGACCTACAATATAAAAAAACACATGAAATCACTTGGCATTTGTCACAGTAGTTTAATAAGAGCATGTTCCGGCTTTAGGGACGTATGGATGCGGGTTCAAACTCAAGCTAATGTTTCAAACTTTTTCTTTACAACATTATTTTAATCTGTCGGTAACTAAGCAGGTGATACTACTATAAATAATCTTATAAATATCTTTGAATAATGTTCATATTTAAGTTTTAAAAGGAATCATCATCATCATTATCATCATCAGCCTCAAGACGTCCACTGCTGAACATAGGCCTCCCCCAAAGAGCAAAAAGAAATAACTAATCGTTAATATTTATCATGCAATTTAAAGATAGGTTCTCAAATCAAAAACATATTTTTGACAAATATTCCATATCTTTATTTTTCAGTTTAACCTTTGTAGCGCTGTGCGAGCTGGACCCTAATTCTGTATGACCAATTTACGATTCCTTGCTTCGAAACCACGCGAATTCCTTGTCTTACATAAGAAATCTGCAAAAATCTATTCTCTATGAAATGAGAACGAAACCGCGCGAAATGAATGTGGAATTAACTGGGATTGGCGCGATTTGAACTGTCAAAAATCATATGTTCCACTGAGGCGCGTTCCGAAACATGAACCCGTTGAAAGTCACCACCACTTATGTCAATATTAATTATTCAAAATAAAACTAATTTTGATGTAAAGTGAAGGTATTTCTAAAGGTTTTCTGACAATTTTTAATAATTACCCATGGTTTCGTTATATCACAACATAAATAAGCCATAGATTAATTTGTAAAGGAAAAATTTGAATCACGAGCGGGACTTGAACCCGCATCCATCCGTCCCTAAAGCCGGGACATGCTTTACTTAAGCTACCGTGACAAGTGGTCTCGTGTCCGAATTTATCCTTCACCTTTTACAACCATCTTACGGGGTTGGCAGCGCCATCTATTGAGAAATTCTTAAGAACTATCCCAACCAGCACGGTCAAGTTACATCAACACAAATGCTGTAAAGATAACGCCTCCCAAATCAATATTTATGATTTTTATAGCAGTATCGCCTGCTCAGCGTAATCTACAGATTAATTTGTAAAGGAAAAATTTGAATCACGAGCGGGACTTGAACCCGCATCCATCCGTCCCTAAAGCCGGGACATGCTTTACTTAAGCTACCGTGACAAGTGGTCTCGTGTCCGAATTTATCCTTCACCTTTTACAACCAACTTACGGGGTTGGCAGCGCCATCTATTGAGAAATTCTTAAGAACTATCCCAACCAGCACGGTCAAGTTACATCAACACAAATGCTGTAAAGATAACGCCTCCCAAATCAATATTTATGATTTTTATAGCAGTATCGCCTGCTCAGCGTAATCTACAGATTAATTTGTAAAGGAAAAATTTGAATCACGAGCGGGACTTGAACCCGCATCCATCCGTCCCTAAAGCCGGGACATGCTTTACTTAAGCTACCGTGACAAGTGGTCTCGTGTCCGAATTTATCCTTCACCTTTTACAACCAACTTACGGGGTTGGCAGCGCCATCTATTGAGAAATTCTTAAGAACTATCCCAACCAGCACGGTCAAGTTACATCAACACAAATGCTGTAAAGATAACGCCTCCCAAATCAATATTTATGATTTTTATAGCAGTATCGTCTGCTCAGCGTAATCTACAGATTAATTTGTAAAGGAAAAATTTGAATCACGAGCGGGACTTGAACCCGCATCCATCCGTCCCTAAAGCCGGGACATGCTTTACTTAAGCTACCGTGACAAGTGGTCTCGTGTCCGAATTTATCCTTTACAAATTAATCTGTAGATTACGCTGAGCAGGCGATACTGCTATAAAAATCATAAATATTGATTTGGGAGGCGTTATCTTTACAGCATTTGTGTTGATGTAACTTGACCGTGCTGGTTGGGATAGTTCTTAAGAATTTCTCAATAGATGGCGCTGCCAACCCCGTAAGTTGGTTGTAAAAGGTGAAGGATAAATTCGGACACGAGACCACTTGTCACGGTAGCTTAAGTAAAGCATGTCCCGGCTTTAGGGACGGATGGATGCGGGTTCAAGTCCCGCTCGTGATTCAAATTTTTCCTTTACAAATTAATCTGTAGATTACGCTGAGCAGGCGATACTGCTATAAAAATCATAAATATTGATTTGGGAGGCGTTATCTTTACAGCATTTGTGTTGATGTAACTTGACCGTGCTGGTTGGGATAGTTCTTAAGAATTTCTCAATAGATGGCGCTGCCAACCCCGTAAGTTGGTTGTAAAAGGTGAAGGATAAATTCGGACACGAGACCACTTGTCACGGTAGCTTAAGTAAAGCATGTCCCGGCTTTAGGGACGGATGGATGCGGGTTCAAGTCCCGCTCGTGATTCAAATTTTTCCTTTACAAATTAATCTGTAGATTACTCTTATTATAATTAGGTTGGTGTGGTCTTAATAAAAGTGTTTTTATTAATAGAAGCTGCCTTTTATTACTTTATATTAATAAGGAACAAAGACTTAGAAAATGTAGTAGATTTACGCTTTTTCATTATAGATCTGTGTCCATAGTGACAGTTGTTTTTTAAATCATAGAATAGTGAAGTGCACCAAGTTCTCTCTCGTTAGTAGCAAGAAGTTTATATACTTTCAATACTCCTCCTCACAAGCTATTCTATGCCAGCACTACACTTCAGTTCCTGCAGGCGAGGTCCAGGCAAGCCTTTAGTAAACATATCTGCTTCCATCTTTCCTGTTTCCAGATACTTCAACTGTATCACTTTCTTTTCAATACAGTCCCTGATGAAGTGAATCCGTAGGTCGATATGTTTTGACTTTGAAGATACAATCGGATTGCAGGCTAATTTTATTGCTGCTTGGTTGTCGTCATATATGGTTAAATTTTCTGATTTAGCCCCAATATCTTCAAAAATCGATTTTAGGTGGATAGCCTCTTTAGCTGCTTCGGTTAATGCGGTGTATTCCGCCTCAGCTGTTGAAAGCGCAACATTCTGTTGTTTCTTTGCCATCCAGCTCACTAAAGATCCAGCATATTTGAAACAATATCCTGAGAAGGATTTTCTATCCAGTTTGTCTCCTCCCCAGTCTGCATCTGCCATCCCGATTAGTGGCTTTTTCATCTTTTTATATTCGAGTCCTATATCTTTAGTACCTTTTAAGTACCGTAGAACTCGCTTTCCACTCTTGAAGTGATTTTCATTGTAAAAATCATTAAATTGTGATAGGTAGCTCACCGAGAACATTATGTCAGGCCTTGTACCGATTGCCAGATACATCAATGTACCTATTAAATTTTTGTACGGTAAATCTAGTAATTTTCCCGTATTCTTTTCTAAGAACAATCCTGGCTCGATTGGTGTGGGAGTTGGTTTACACTCCTCCATTTGAAACTTTTTCAATGCGTCTTCAATCAGTCCTTTCTGGCATATTTTTATTTTATTCTTTTTGTATATAAAATCCATGCCTAAAAGTTTCTCCGGTCTACCCAAATCATTCATCTCAAATTTCTTTTTGAGCTTTTCTCTTAGGTCATCTAATTTTTCTTTTGATTTGTATGCAATTAATATGTCATCTACGTAGACAGCGATTCTAATCATTTCATCTCCTCCTAACACGTAAATGCATGGATCAGCTTTAGATTGTATCATTCCAAGTTTCTTTAGTTCTGCATCCAATTTTTTATTCCATTGTCTTCCCCATTGCTTTAAGCCATACAGGGATTTTTGTAGTTTGCAGACTTTTTCTTTATTTTTAACTGCATCCTCTAGCATTTCTTTTGCTTTATGGTATAGGTCAAGATCTTTGTCGCTTTCATCTACCATTATTTCACTTATGTATTGTTCAAGATATTGAGGAGCTTTCATGTAAATGTCTTCATTTAAATCACCATTCAGGTAAGCTGTGGTAACGTCCATTTGGTACAATTTTAAGTCTTCCTCAGCGGCCAGTGCTATTAGTGATCTAAAGGAACTCAATTTTGCGACTGGGGCAAACGTCTCATCATAATCAATTCCCGGCCTTTGGGTGTAACCACGCGCAACCAGTCTAGCTTTCTTTATTACTTGATTGTTTGGTCCAATCTTGTCTCTCAATACCATTTTGTGACCGACTTCTCTCATATTCTTTTCCTTTTTTATTATTTTCCAGGTTCCATTTTTGATATGAGCTCGTATTTCTGCTTTGATTGCGTCATGCCACTCTTCATCGTGTTCATTTTCATTTGCGCAAGCAATCGCGGTGACCTGCATATTATTTTCGATCTCATAATCCTCCGCCCATGCAGGTAATCGCCGCTGCCTTTGAGGTCGTTCACTTGTCGTAGGCATTTCCTGTGTTTCAGGTATCACTTTGGTGGCGTTATCCTCATCATCATCATCAAAATCTTCATATTCATCACTTTCAGATGATGCTGCTTGAGTGGGAGAGCTTTGAATTATCTCTGGTTCCCTGATTTCTATGGTTTCAGGTTCTTTTATTTCTGGAATTTCTTCGTATAACTCCAGGTACTTTTCTTTTCCGTTAGCTTCGGTACATTTAGGATCAATTTGTAAATTTTCTTTTTCAAAAAACATTTTGCTGAGTATTTTTACGTCTCTGCTGGTCACAACTTTTTGTTGCTCTTCTAGCCAAATTCTGTATCCCTTTGTTGTATCCGAGTAGCCAAGTAGAATACCTTCTTGGGCCTTTGGTGAAAATTTATTTTTCTTCCTTTTATTTAGGACAAATGCTTTTAATCCAAATTGATGGATATGTCTAACTGATGGTGCATATCCAACCCATAGTTCAAATGGCGTTTTATAATTGTTCGCTCTGGTAGGCAACCGATTTGCAATATAGTTAGCCGTATTTATGGCTTCAGCCCAAAAGCTTTCATTTAAATTTGATTCGATCAGCATACACCGTGCTTTTTCTTGCAACGTTCTGTTCTTTCTTTCAGATAACCCGTTTTGTTGGGGTGTGTATGGTGCTGATAATCTTCTTGATATGCCATTCTTTTTCAAAAAATCATTAAACTCTTTGTTAATGTATTCTGTACCGTTGTCGGATTGAAACATTACGATGCGCTCGTTAGTGAAATTTTCCATTTCATTCTTAAAATCTTTGAATTTTTGTAGAGCTTCATTTTTCTGCATCAGGAAATAAACTCTGCAGTACCTGCTATATTCATCAGTGAATGTTATAAAATATCTGTGACCTCCATTGCTTGTCACAGGCATTGGTCCACATACGTCAGAGTGGACTATGTGTAATCTCTTCTTTGCTTTTACGTTATCATGACGTTCGCTAGGGAAAGGAAGAGTCACCATTTTTCCTTTGATACAGGTTTCACATTCTGATAATTTTTCATCATTGTTTATTTCCAGGCCTCTTATTGTTTCATTTTTATAAGCATTTTTCAAATCTTGTTCGTTGATATGGGCTAATTTCTTATGCCAAATGTCAATTTGTTTTGTTTCAACTAGGTGAGAAAATTCTTTTCTCTCAGCTTTGACATAATATAGACCATCTTCTTTAAGTGCCTTCATTATCGTTCCTTTGTTATCATAAATTGTTGCAGTTTGTTCATTAAAAATGACTTTGCACCCGTTTCCTGTTGCTTTGGCAATCGAAATCAAATTCGTTGATAAATTTGGCACATATAAAGTGTCAATCAGGTTTATTGTCTGATTCTTTATTTTTATTACAACTGTTCCTTTACCTTCAATTGTTTCGGTTTTGTCAGTTGAAGCTAAGTTTAAACTTTCATTTGTCGGAGTCATCGTTTTAAACATGGTTTTGTCATTGCACATGTGTGAAGTACATCCACTGTCTAAACACCAGTTTTCATCATTTGTTTTATTGTTGACAGATAGGCATGTTTCTTTGACAAGTAAAGATTTACCTTGTTGTCTTTTCTTGGACCAACAGTCCTTTTCTAAATGCCCTTTTTTCTGACAGTTATCACATTTCATGTTTTTCTTGTTCACAGGTTGCTCCGTGTTAGTTCTCTTCTGATACTGTTTTTTACTTTTATTACTGTAGTGTGCCTCTTCTTCTTTTTCTTCTTCTTCTTTATAATTATTTCTAGCCTCGCTTTCCTCGATAATTTTAATTTTTAGTTCCTCCGTTGTTGGTAGTTTATCTCGCGATTCAATGGCTATTCTGAAGTTTTCGTATTGTTCGGGCAAGCTATACAGCATCATTATTGTTAGAAGATCCTCATGGATTTCAATTTCCATGTCCTTCAATTTTCCGACGAGATCCATGAACTCATTTATGTGATCTCTTACATCTTCATTAATTTTTAGCTTCTTTTTTATAAGTTTTTTCAGAAGGGTAGCTTTTCTTGCTGGTCCTCGACTCTGATATGCCTTTTGTAGCGTTTCCCATATTTCTTTAGCACTCTTACACGACTTTACCAACCTTAGTTCTGACGGTGCGATGATCAGCAAAAGTTCAGCTTTGGCCAAAGAATCTTTCTGCTTGTCGCATTTTTCCGTTAAGCATTCGTGCAGCCCGGCCTTCGTAAGTATTGCTTCTGCTTGAATTTTCCATGTATCGAAGTTATTTCGATTTAATGGTTCAACATTTGCATACATTTTTGCCGTACCCATTTTCGGTTTAGGAAGCTAGGAGACCATAACCTCTTATTATAATTAGGTTGGTGTGGTCTTAATAAAAGTGTTTTTATTAATAGAAGCTGCCTTTTATTACTTTATATTAATAAGGAACAAAGACTTAGAAAATGTAGTAGATTTACGCTTTTTCATTATAGATCTGTGTCCATAGTGACAGTTGTTTTTTAAATCATAGAATAGTGAAGTGCACCAAGTTCTCTCTCGTTAGTAGCAAGAAGTTTATATACTTTCAATAATTACGCTGAGCAGGCGATACTGCTATAAAAATCATAAATATAAATAAGCCATTACTTTATTTTAATTTTTTAGCGGTTTTGGGATGAGAAATCCATTAGTTCTAATTCGGAACTCACTCGAAGAATCCAAAACCTGTCATAGATAATTTGCCTTAGATTATACAGAATACAAAAACTGACGATTCCTTGCTGTGACACGATTTGAACAAGACACGATAACGACGTGGTTTCTGTATCGTGTGGAATCTGTGTTTTCATACAGAATTATGGCCACTTTATAGCGTTGCAGCAAGAGTCGCTATTTATTTAAATGACTTCGTGGAGTAAGCCTTCTGTACTTAGTACTACATAATATCACTGCAATAACTGTAGAGAATACACGTATAGCCAGTGTCTATGTGTGCGTGCGGTAAATACAGTTTTTAGCGTTGTTTTCGAAGTTGACCTTCTGTGTATATTTATACTGTGTTACAATATCTCTACAGCAGACGGGTTTCGAGTATATCGATCTTTATCAATGGATATAGACACAGATATGTACCTATGTATATTTGATTGTCTAACTAGATGACCCACCGGATGACCGGATTTGATTCTCGGAAAATGTTTTGAAGCGGCGATGACTAGTACCTAGAGAGGTCGACTTGTAATCTGCGGGTCTTGGGTTCCAATCCTAAAAGCTCGAGCTTTCGGCGAAGGGAAAGATGAATCCATAGCTTTTGGTAGTTTTTAGGGTTCCATAGCCAAATAATTGAAAAAGGTAGTGTCGTGTTTATTAATTGATTCATACTGTTAAAAATTAAAACGTGTTTTTGATTTTTTTGTTTGGCGAACTGTCAGAAGGCCATGATTGGTTGATAGGTTGGTAGTGTTGGTACCATGGCCAATCATGGATGGTTCCGCTTGAAAAACAACCAATCATGGCCCTTCTGACAGTTTGCCAACTAAAAAAGTCTATAACACGTTTTAATTTTTAAAAGTAAGAATCAATTGATAAATTTCACGACAGTAGGTAAACATATTCCGGTTATTTTATCAGTAGAACAGAAGAAGGAAAATTCCGGAATTGTTCTACCAATACTGTTGCGTCCCAGTCCCAGACCAGACACACAACACTTGTGTAGTAAAAGTTTAAGTTAAAGTTTTTTTTACGCTAAGGGTGGATTCGACCAAACGAGAGTAAGGGTTATACTTAGAATAAATCGCCAGTTATCCGAGAGTAAACCAATTTCACATTTTACCATCTACGCTCAAGCCTATTCGAGAATAACAACTTATACTACCGTTTTTGGTGGAATAATAAACTATTCCGAGAATATTTTAATGGCGGCAGCGCGTCATATAATTCCAACATTTACTTTCCTGCACTATAATACGACAAAATTGAGTTGCTATGACATAAACTTTAATACCTTGGCGTTGTAGAACAATAATTGTTACCTGGGTAATAGTTTCGTTCATCGTTCACTCCGCTATTCGCGTATAAGTATTCTATACTTTGTATTGCATGGTAAAACGACTAATGAGTTATTCTAGTTTAAGATCGTGGAATAGATTTATTCTGGTATAGTTACTCGCGCATAACTCTAAGTTTGGTCAAATCCACCCTAAAATAGGCATACATTTGACAACACCTCGCCTGATGGTAAGTGACGAAGTTGTCTAAGGTAGAGCACGTTTGCCCATGAGATGCCTTCACTCTTGACTTGAAAAGACTCAGGTTACACCCAGGAGGAAACACTGCTACTGGAAGAGCATTCCATACCTTGGCCGGTCGGACTATGAACGACTCAGCAAAACGCTTAGTGCGGGCTTGTGGTACACTAACGACGTAAGGATGTGAATAATCACCAAGCCTCGTATTTCTATGATGGAATGGGGATGATGGAATGAGCTGATGAAGGGCATGCGCACACTCTCCAAAATGTAACCGATAGAAGACCGACAGACCGGCGACCTTGCGTCTAGACTTTGAATTCTCCCTTTAACTAGTCTCTCATCGTTGAAATTCCACACATAACTTCAAAAGCGATTGGTACCGAACGGGATCTATTCCGTGCCTATCATCGAAACACAATCGGGGACAAAGGTCGCCGCTCGTATCTGAATCGATCGTGAATCGACTGAGCTTTGTTTGCTTACCGACTCGAGAAGTAGTTTCATTTCTCGATTATAGATTCGTTCTTTTCCGATGTATATAGAGGATGTACCTATGTCAATTTATCAAAGTCATTGATTAAGGAATTGATAATTTCATACACTTTTTTAAAAAATTATTTGTTGTATGTTTTTATATTGTATTTTACAAACAAAAAGAATTTAAGTATTCTATCAGTTATCTGGTTCCCACAGCTTTGCTTAGTTGGGGGCTAGATTGTGCTGTGTGAAATGTCCACACATATTTATTTATTTAAATAAATATTACTTACATTTTAAGTACAAATCAGCGCTAGAATCTCAGCTAAGTATACTTAAACTATTATCTTAAAATTAACAAAAGGTTAAAAATTCAAAGGTCCTTATTTACAGATTAATTTGTAAAGGAAAAACCTTATTTACCCCCGGTTTCTCGTACGTTTGTAAGTTAAACCAGGTTAAACTAATATCAACTTAAAAACTGAACGCTCACATCACATAATTTACACTATAAGTTACAGTGTTGCTATATAGCCAAAAAACTCAATTTAGGCCCGAGTTTACCAAAATATGTAGAATAAGTTTTATTGCAAGTATAACTTTCTGAGAACAACCAAGTTGCACAAGTGAGTAGATATAATAATATAACCCTTACACCATCAATTTTCAAGGAATAAGAAGATTATTCCTCGGATACAATCAAAATGGCGTCTATTTAATTGTCATTTCATTTGTCAATCAGCTGTATCCGAGATTAACCAGTACCTTTATACTTGGAATAAAGTTTATTCTACTTTGGTAAAATCGGGCCTCAGAGTTTTATGGTTGGCAACATCTAAATATAAAAAACCGTCGCAAGACAATAGACGTTAAGCCAGGTCAGAAGCCTTTGGGTGGCTTAAAAATTCTGACACCAGGGCTGACCACTTGCCTACACGAGAAGAAAAAGAAAAAGAATATGAAAAATACTAACTCACAGTGGAACTTATTATAAAACAGTAAAATGATACCAAATGATGATTATGTTTATTCTACTCGAACCAAAAAGAAAAAAATACTTGAACATCGCTACAACAATACCCAAATCATAAAACTAAACAAAAACTTACAACAAAAAGGTGACTGAACGTGTCATTAAATTAACTTACATAATGGTAATTATAGAGTAGGAACAAGGAAGCTGTAACCTTCCATTATTCAGTTACGAACTATAACATAAAAAAGACAGACTTACGAGAAACCGGGGTGCGGTAATGGGGTTACTGTTCTAATTTCACTCTATACCAACTAATCACTAAAATAAATACAGTGGTCAAACGCTACTCTTATACAATTTAGAAATGTCAATACTATGGCGCCGTCACTCCTTCCCTAGACACGTGTTAGGGCCGGCGCCGCCGCGGCTAATTCTGCTGAGCAGCTAAAACGGCGCAAATATAGTAATCTCGGTAGCGGTTACATATTTGAGCCGTTTGGTGTTGAGACCCTGGGTCCGTGGGGAAAAAACAACACAAATAATCCAACCTGTATCATCAAGCAATCTAAACAAAACGATAATAACATAGAGTTGTTAAAACCCCCAATTATCTAGTTACTAATATATCTATTAGCGGCGCGGGCGTGTAATGGGCGGACACGCCCTGCGCGTGCGCCGGAATTTGGGATACTGTTCCATCGTAGGCAAGGCCGGAAGGTGATGTCTTTTTTTTATGATAGATTTATTTTGGTATTACTCTACTTTAGCAGAGAGGACTTTTTGTATGGACCTTGGGTGTTTATTCAGAGCGCAATTAATCACCGTACTGCTAATGTAAAATGAAGAATCAATTATTAAGGATTTATAATGTTACATTATTTTTCAGTAAATCTCCAAAATATTTATTTTTGGGTGTATAACTGGTACTAAATACATTAAATTAATTCATCCACTTAATAAACATCAAACCCGTCATTCACAAACGTCGAAGGGGTATCATCAGCTCATTAAACATAACTAACCAAACTTTTTGTGCCGACTTTTTCATGTTTTTTTTATTTTGTCGTTTTTGTGTTTCAGAACCTTCTTGCTGGTGTTTTGTTGCAAATGGATTCCGCTACGGATCCTTAAATTAACATGTGTTTTAACATGGATCATTTTATGTTTAAAACAAGTTGTTTTTTTTTGAGTTTGCAGTATTAAGTAATTAAAAATTTCTTTTTCATCCCATCTATTCGAAACGAGGCGAAGGGCTCCTCGATAAATGCGCCTAAAACGGGTCATTTAGGCGTACTCAAGGAGCCCCGCGACGATAAAATGTAAAATATTGTTTCAATCAAATGTAAAATGTAATATTATTGTTTAATAACCGGTCAAGTGCGAGTTGGACTCGCGCACGAAGGGTTCCGTACCATTATCTATCATTGCCATCTAGTGTTGAGTAGCAGTACTATTTAAAGCAGTGCCATCTATGTCTCATCTGGTAAACGAGCAATAACATCACGGTTGTTGTATGGGAGCACCCTTAAATATTAATTTATTTTATTCTGTTTTTTAGTATTTGTTGTTATAGTGGCAACAGAAATACATTAGGTGTCTGTGAAAATTTCATCTGTCTAACAATCACGGTTCATGAGATACAGCCTGGTGACAGGAGGACAAACAGACAGACAGCGGAGCCTTAGTAATTGGGACCGTTTTACCCTTGGGCACGGAACCCTAAAACTAACTTAAATAATATTATACGCCTAATAAATCCATCCACTCCAACACATTCGTAAAATAATACTCAAAAAAATGATTTGTCATCGCCCGTAATCAGGCGGTGAAAGTACGATCTGTCAAAATACTCGGAAATCATTCGAAAACAGTATTGTGTTTACAAAATGGCGGCCTGTCATATACGTCTGTCAAAACGCTTACAAAAATAACTTGGCTTTGTACAGTTAGATAGGCACTTGAAATGCTATGGAGTTTTTATGTTGTTACTTTCAGTATCCGCTTATTTGAGATGTCATGTGACCGGCGCAGTAGCAAAAAATTAGTAAAAATCATATTGTATCAAACAAGACTCATAAAAATGTCTTTGTCTTTTCATGGGGTGCTAACGGCTATTTCCTTGAACCACAGATAGAAAAAAACAAAAGACTATACCTTGAACGCTACGGGGTCAATTGTTTTTTTCTCTAATCTGTGGCTACGGGACTTGTAAAATAAAAAAGCTGACAAGTTTTCATTAAGGTGGAGCGTTATCACAAAATCAACAAAATGTACTCGCAACAGCATATTTAAACAAATGGAAAAAAATTGTGCAAATTATAGTAAACAAAACAAAAAAAGAACGTCGGACCGAATTCAGTTTAACGAATAGTTTGTGTTTTCCTAAATAAATCCTCCCTCATCAGCTCATTCCGTCATCCACTTTCCATCATAGAACTACAAAACTTGGTGATTCTTCACATCCTTACGTCGTAAGTGTAACACCAGTCCGCACTAAGCGTTTTGCTGAGTCATTCATTGTCCGAACGGCCAAGGAATGGAATGCTCTTCCAGCAACAGTGTTTCCTCCTGGGTATAACCTGGGTCTTATCAAGTCAAGAGTGAATGGGCATCTCATGAGCAAACGTGCTCCGCCTTAGACAACTTCGTTACTTACCATCAGGTGAGATATTGTCAAACGTACGTATGCCTATTTAGCATTAAAAAAATGTACAGGTATTAGAATGACCCCCCTAAAACTACTTTGACAACGTAGTGCTCCAAATTTTGAGCGATGACGACATTTTTTAGCCAGACTGGTGTTTGAAACATAATTAGCACCAGTTCGTTTTATTATTTGATATGCCTATTTCATTGAATCCATAAAACCCGCAATATTAACACATTTACAAGCGCAGACCCAGTTTGACTGCGATTTTCAACTACAAAGCCTATAGAGTCCTCCTCCAAAAAACGTACTATGACGCCGCCTTAACCCGGCGTCTTAAAACTGCATAACAATTTATGAATGGAATTTAAGCGCCTGAGATGGCGAAGATTGTTTGGCGAAGTAGCAGAAAATTATTTTTTATTGTGTTTATGTAAAACTTACTAAAATTACTTCTCTTTGTTACAGAAATCCAAGATGGCTGCCACTGAGTGACAAGTCTCCAAGCTTCACCATGGAGTCTTTAGAAGAGAGACTCCACACCGATACGGCTTCAAGAATACCCACGATACAAGAAATAGACACAAATAAGTTTAAACAAGACAAGAATATGTCTCAAATAGATATGAAAAGATTTTGCAAGAAATCTAATTATGTGATATATGACAACTTTTATAGAGATGAAGTTAAGAGGAGTTTACGAAGAGACAATAATCTATACACATACTGTCTAATAAGTGTTATACTTAGTTTTATTCTTGGTCTATCCATAGGCGCTATACTTATGGGATCAAATCCTAGACCACTCGAAGATAGATCTAAGCCAAACCATTCTCAAATCATTATGAGAACTTTAAACTCAGTAAATCCTAATTCTGTTAAGACCGATGATAAAATAGATGATACAAATGAAAAAGATAAATATTCAGCAGTCTCATTTACTGGTGAACATAAGAAATATAACAAAGAAGTGTATCCTAAAGGATTGACAGAAGATATGAAAGAAATATTGAAAGATAACAAAGAAAGTCATCGTAGGCATAAAATTAGTAATGTTAATTTCACATTTGTTCCTAATGATATGACTGTGTTATACGATAGTATATTTTGGGGGCCAGAAATAGAAAACGTAATACCTCAAGGGTATGGCGAGAATACTGCTGAAATTTGGGAAAGTTACGTAGATGATAGCGAAATAGTTAAGATGGAATCCGGTTGTGGAAGAATGCAGAATCGATTAGTCACGTTTAGAGATGGCATCCAAGCTTGCGTCAGGTACAGACAAAACACTGATCAAATACAAGGAGAAATCTTCAGTTTCTATGTTGGGAGATTACTAAATCTAACTAATCTTGCACCTTCTGTAGTCAAAATTATTGATTTGAAAGATAAACTATGGAGAAATGTAATAAATGATGTAGCTACTGCGCAATGGAACACCAATCGTGCTGTGGTACTAACACAATACATACCTAGTTTAGAATCGGCTTCGATTCCTGACATTTTTAAACCATCTGAGCGACACTTGAATAAAATCGATATTTTCAAAATGTCAGCTAAAGAAAATCAAACCGTTGAAGCTTCGAAGGAAATCCTGCTGAACAAATTGAGAAATAAAAATAAGAAAATTGAGGTAACAATAGAAAATTTTGATCATATAGACATGAAGTTAAGCAAAAAGACTATTAAACAGTTTCTAGAGCTAGCACAGTGGTCAGATCTGATCATTTTTGACTATTTGACAGCGAATTTGGATAGAATTGTCAATAATTTATTCAACTATCAATGGAACGTAAATATAATGGATGGACCAGCTCATAATTTAGCCAGGAAGATGGATAGTGGTCTACTAGTCTTTTTAGACAATGAATCGGGTCTTCTCCACGGATATCGACTTTTGAAGAAGTATAATGTGTATCATAGCCAAATGCTGGACAATTTGTGTGTATTTAGAAAAAGGACTGTAGACAGTTTAAAAAATTTGTACGAAAATCAATCTGTGGGGGAAAAATTGAGTGAAATGTTTCATAAAAAGAATAATGCAGTGATCAGAGATATATTACCTCCGTTGCCAGAAAAAAATGCTAAGGTGTTACATGAGAGGATTGGTAAAGTACTGAGCCAGGTGGAAAAATGTTCGACCACCTTTAGGTAGTTGGAGCTTGAAATGCTAAAGAGGTTGAAATTTGCTGAATTATTAAAACATACTTTTTGAGCTGACAATAATTTTGTATGGGTTCCAGTAGCTGCTAAAAACGCTAAGAACGCTACGAAATTATGCCACTTTTTACCCAGACAAGGCCAAATCACATATGATCGTTCCAGTCAATGTGAACGAAAAAAACAAAAATAACGATAATTTTGTTCAAATGGAACCTGCTATTTATAGCATCTCATGGTCACAGATTATAATGAAAACAATTTAACATTTATGATTGTTTTTTTATGGTTTCCGGGTATTTTCGAACAACCTTCATTATGAGGTTTCAAATTTTAACAATATTTTTAAGAAGAAATGAACACAAATTATGATTCCACAAACAAATTAATGAAACATTCATAAGCAAATTAGGCAACCTCATTAGTGTCAAAAAAGTGAGATGTATTTTTAGCATTTTTTCGATACCAAATAAATGATTATTTATTGTAAAAATCTACTGTGCCAGTTTAGAAAATAAAATTACAAACATATTTTTATTAAAAAATATTGTTTAGTTGTTTTGATATTAATAAAAGTGATATTATAATCAATAGATAGATAGATAGATAGATAAACTCTTTATTGACACCAACGATAACAAAAATAAAAAAAAACAGGATAACTTACAAGTAGGGTACAATGGGCGGTCTTATCGCTAAAAAGCGATCTCTTCCAGACAACCTTTGGATGGACAGAGATACATGAATGAGCATGGACGGTGGTGTTATAAAATAATAGACTACATAAACAATACTTACTATTACATAATACAAATACTTACATATATACTTACAATATTATATATTTTAGTGATATTTTTGTAAATAAATGCTTTCTGAATTCGTCCGAAATACTGTATTATTGTTTTGATTTTAAAATAACAACTTGTATATTTTTTGTCATGTCATTTCTTTTTTTTTTCTGAAATATTATCTTAGTCTATATTTTTTTTAATAAAAATGTATTGTGTAATCTAAAAACAGTAATTAATGTTAATTTATTGTCATAAATTGGACGAAAAGCTTTAAAATGTGTAAATAAATGTAAAAAGTATAACTTTAATCATAATAAAAGAAGTTTTAATAGACTTAACATATTTTTTTTAACCCTCAATCCTAATTCTTAGAAACTTAAAACTTGCTTCGTACCACCGCTTCGCCAGTTATTCTGCCGCCAAGCAGTAGTGTGCAAGCACTGCTGTGTTCCAGTTTGGAGGGCATTGTAACTAGTGGCATTACTGGGGCAAATAAGACTTTATGATCTGATCACACAGTTTATAAATAGTACATTTTGAATCCTGGGAAAGGAAAAGGATAGATTTTAGGTTAACTTTTTATCAAATTGAGTGTTCTCTGGCTAGTCTCATACAGATTTTTGTATAGAAGTAATATAGCTTAATTTAATAAACCTATCTCATAGACTTATAACTTGTGACAATGGGCAGGCCACATCGCTCATCGAACTGACAACCGATGGGTAAGAAAGGTTCTCGAGTGGCGACCACGAACCGGAAGACGCAGCGTAGGCCGGCCCCCCACTAATAGGTGGACCAACGACCTGGTCAGAACCGCGGATGCAGGAGGCAAGCAGCCGCTCGAAGTGGCGCTTTGGGGGAGGCCTATGTTCAGCAGTGGACGTCTTCAGGCTGATGCTGATGATAATGATAGACTTATAATAAATCCGTAACAGGTCCAATTCTGTACATTTAAGATTTTTTTTTTTTTAAGGGCTTTCTATACTACATTCGATGCTAAACTGTAATTTTACATTTTGTCTGTCTGTATCTTGGCTGAGCATCACGCTGAAACTACTGAATGGGTTCATATGAAACTTGGCATGATTTGACTTCATATTACGAGGTAGGCCATAAGATACTTTTTATTCCGAAATTCAGCAGGCTATTTCATTAGTTTCTAATAAATTATGTATTAATTAAGTAGTTAATTTCTAATTAAAGTTCAGGACAGATGGATGCGGGCTCATATCCCGCTTGTAGATTTAAATTTTTTCTTTATGCATAAAAGTTACATTTATCATAGACTTGAGATGGTTGAAAATCAAATTCGAAGAAAACATTCATTTGTAAATGGAATAATCAAGAATGTTATCAAGCAAATTCAAATTTTCTTGCGTTCTTTTGCCAATAATAAGTTAATTACTAAACGTGATTACATTAAAACTAATTTAACGTAAAGAAATAGAATGTATCGACAAATTACGATTTAAAGTATCTCCTAGATATCATTGGTTTAGCGACAAATGGCAATAAATAAATATCGTCTTAGTTTTTCAGTCTATTGCCATTTGTCGCTGAACCAATGATGTGTAGGTGATACTTTTAATTGTAATTTCATGATACATTCTATTTATATTGCACTTTTGTTTTCATGTAAACGCGTTGAGTAATTAAACTATTATTGGCAAAAGAACGTTAACGTTAACGTTCCACCTTAAATAGATTAGATTATTATTATTTAGATTTTATTTTTTTTAAGTTTCGTTTTCAAACTTCTATATGGGTTGTGTAATAATCGGCGATGCCGATTATATCGGTATCGATATCGGAATGTTACATCCCTAATTAAAACTAATCTAAACCCGCACCTGTCATGCATATCATGTAAGCTAAAATTTTTATTACATTTGTAAATCATGTAGTACTGTTGAAGGTCCATAAATAAATAAATAAATAATAAAGTAATTATTTTGTTAATTAATCTATTAAATACTCATTAGGGTCAATTCAGACAGAGCAGCAAAATGCTCAAGCACTTTTTAAGTGATATTTGAATATCAACCTTAGTCAATTTATACAAGGCTGAAAATAGCATGCAACATAAAATAGGTAAGACTTTAATGTTGCGTACTATTTTCAGCTATGTCTAAATGAAATAAGGTTTATGTTTCAATAGGACTTAGAAAGTGCTCGAGTATTTTGCTGCTCTGTCTGAATTGACCCTTAAATGTACCTTGGTACATACGAAATGATGACCTCCATCGGGACCTTAATATAGAGGTCGTCACCAAAGTTATCCAGAAGTACGCAGAAAGTCATCATCACAGACTTCATCATCACGTGAACATCGAAGCAATCCAGCTGCTCGATCACACAGATATATACGGATTTTTTTTTTTTTTTAGTTAGAAGATTGAAAAGAACAAACCTTGTGAATTAGTGTAGTGTCATAGTGTGTTAAGTGCTATAGTGTAATGTAGTGCAGTGCAAGCAAGCCGGCCCCCCACTCTGTGGACCGACGATCTGGTGAAAGCCGCGGGGAGCCGATGGATGCAGAATGCGAGCAGCCACTGAAAGTGACATTCTCTGTGGGAGGCCTATGTTCAGCAGTGGATGTCTTCAAGTTGTTGATGATGATGATGATGAAGATAGATAATGGGTTCAGGTGATTCAGACCCCTTTGATTGGCCTTCTGGGCTCTGGACTGTGACCTCTTAGCGCGATTCAAAACAGACCCTATACTGGATCGCTTGTCAAAATCTTCATACGAAAAAAACAAAGCGATCCAATATAGGCTTTGTTTTGAATCGCGCTAAGAGCTCACGGTACGGCCCCTGAGTGGCATTACCATTGAAACTGTTATGGGCGGCCGTGGCACTTAACATCAGGCAAACGACCTACACGAGGAGAAAGAGCCTGCCTGAAGGAGACTAAGCCATGCAAGCTATACAACCTGTTTGCCGTGTCACCACTTAAGTGAGCTATCTATTGCCATGGACACGTCAACTGAAAGACCTCCCGGTGATGCGGCTGGGCAAAGATTATGGGAGCGGTGCAGAGGCGACTTTTGTTTGGGATATAGTAATAATTACCTACGTAAGTATTAGGTACGGTTCCATCCGCGGATAAACAGTACTATTCCATGTGATAATCCAGCGTATAAGGTAGCTGCATTCCAAACTTCATCAAAATCGGTTCAGTAGTTACCGAGATGAAGGTAACAAACATTCACACACACAACACTCAAGTTTTAACATTTACAATATTCTAGTGGGTCGCCCCGGCTTCGCACGTGGTGTAGCCTATGTTACTCAGAGGGAATGTAGCTTTCCAATGGTGAAAGAATTTTTGAAATCGGCACAGTAGTTTTTGAGTTTATTCATTACAAACATACAAAAATACAAATCTTTCCTCTTTATAATAGTGGTGTAGATAAAATAATATAAATTAATATTGGGAAGTAACTACATTAGACGCTACTATGCTATGCTATATATAATTTTAAACACAAAAAAAAAACAAATATATAAAATGTTGTTCTGTATTTAGTTATTTACTTCAATTTATTAAATAATATTTAAATAAAACAAAAAAATATAGGTACGTACTAAAATATTTGAAGATTATAGAAATAGCGGTATGATTTGTAAGTATTCTTTTATTTCGCTTCAATTTCTATTTGTGTCTGTCTTCATCTTAGATCCTCTTTTCTTTTTTTTTATAATTTATAGGCATACTTTTTGACCACTGTCTCACCTGATGGTAAGTGACGACGCGGCCTAAAAGATGAATTAATAATTTAATAATTACTAATTCTTGTTTAAAAGATGAACTTGTCGTAACTGTTCATTATCTATGATCTAAGAAAATCTGTTCAGCCATTTTATGATCATGAATTACCTAACGTAGATAATTCTTTTTAAAATAAAAATAAAATAAATATGTGTGGACATTTTCTCACAGCGCCATCTAGCCCCAAACTAAGGAAAGCTTGTACTATAAGATAAGTGATACAATACTTATATACGTTTTGTTTGTATATATACATATTTAGAATGCAATATAACACCCAGACACAGAACAAACATCGAAGTTCATCACACAAATGTTTGTTCTGAGTGGGAATCGAACGCACAACCTACAGATCAGATGGGTAGTAGATAGAAGGGTACTACCAACTGAGCTATCAGGCCAGTCAAATTATATTTCCTAATAAATAAATATTGAACAAAATGACCTACCACAGTTTTAGTAGTCATACTTCGTTTTTTAAGTATGTTATGTGCAATATATAATAAGTTCATACCTACCAAAATAAAACTCTGCAAGACTCAGTCGAAATAATGTATCCTTTTCAGCATCAACTTTTAGGAACAAAAGCCTTTGTACCTGTCAAAATGTCATATTTTTTTTTTTTCTTATATTTTGGCTCCACACATAGTGTATTTAGCCAGTGTCAAGTATTGTAGTTTTTCGTCGTATTATGAAATATTTCATGTTAAGTCAAGTCTTAGTCACAGTCAGTCAGGGTAGTCATAGTCCAGTCTAAGTCAGGTAGTCATAATCTAGTCTAAGTCATGTCCTAGTAAAGTAGTGGCAACTTTACTAGAGGCTTCTATGGAATTTTGGAAGCAACACGAAAAACCACGTTTCACTACATTATATCACTTGCCAACACTTATACTCGTAATTCAGCACTTAATGCGTAAAATGCCACTAATTTAAAACATTAACACTAGAAAAAGCATAAGTTTAGTGAAATAATACAATGCAACGACGTGAACTTTTTCACGTTCCCGCCAAAACCCTCTCAAAATGTCATAACTTTTCGTTTCTTCGTTTGATGGTCTATCCTAGTACACGACTATGTAAATTGTGGTGAAATTGCCGTAGAAGCCACTAACTAAGATTCAATTCAATTCAATTGTTTCTTCTCATGTAGGCAAATAAGTAGCTGGTGTCAGAATTACATATCTCCCTTCTGTAGGTATTACTACTCTTTGCCTCATACCCCCCTTATCTAAAAGGCTTAGCGATACGAGGTATGATTCATTCCTTTTACTTTTTATCCTTTAATGTGCCTGCCCTTAAGTAGTGTACTAGCCGTCACTGGAGTTCTGATTTAGGGATCCGTAGGGAGAAAATATAAACGCAAAAGTCCATCTCCACCCCGATTCCCAATCCGTCGAAAAAGTTTCGATTCGAAATTGACGCTCTCCGTCTTCATTTACATTCAGGATCAAAGATTATAAAGCCCGTTGATAGCTCGTGAACATAATTTCTCGTACAAACACGACTCACCTGCGCGGGCAGGGGGCGAGGTAACAAAACGAGACAAAGCCATACGAAATTACAAAGAACAGAGCAGGATGGAGCAAAAGACATCAACAGGTTCCCGTGATTTATTAGAAGTTCATAGTATTTATTAGAAATTATATTATCAACAGCCTAAAGACGTCCACTGCTGAACATAGGCCTCCCCTAGAGAGCGCCACTTTGAGCGGCTGCTCAGCTCCTGCATCCATCAACTCCCCGCAGTTTTCACCAGATCATTGGTCCACCTAGTGGGGGCCGGCCTACGCAGCGTCTTCCGGTTCGTGTTCGCCACTCAAGAACCTTTCTTCCCCATCGGTTGTCAGTTCTACGAGCGATGTGGCCTGTCCATTGCCATTTCAACTTGCTAATTCTAAGAGCTATATCGGTCACTTTAGTTCTCCTGCGGATCTCCTCATTCCGGCGCTTATCTCGCAGGGAAACACCCAGCATAGTTCTCTCCATAGCTCGTTGCGCGACTTTGAGCTTACTAATGAGGCCAACAGTAAGAGACCATGTCTCAGTTCCATAAGTTATCAATCTTTTTTTAATATTAATGTGATATTGCGATTAACTCTCCAAGCCTTTGTTTTTTCATCGTCTATTCCCGTTTGAAAACCAAGTTCGATAACTGGTTGTCAAACAAGAAAAATATTTACCTACTGTTTGGTTCATAATGATTTAAATTTCGTTACAGAAAACCAATTTGATAACTGATTATTGCGAGCGCTTGAATTTTTTTATTACAACACCGTGGGTAGCAGCTACCTATCTACAATCCCAGGTAGCTCAAAATGTGTCTAGTCATCACTGTCATCAACACCAATCGATCATTCAGTAGGGAATGTCATTGAATCCCACCTGACAGCATGGGGTAGGATCGAGTGTGATCGGCGATTTGAATTTATACAGCAATGAAATGAGTCATGCCTTGTTGAATTACATACATGAAAAAAGGCTTTTTCAACACACTTGCTCAAAAAATGCATTTACAAAGCCTGTATACATTGTTCGAAAGTTAAACATTACGCACCATACAACGGAGCGTGCGGTAAATACTTTGAATATGTACGAGTAGAAGCGTAGTATATGACGTCATTCATGGACAACAAGGAGAGCGCTATACATTCGGTACTAAGCAAAAAAAAGACGAACGTAATATCTTTGGTCCTTGTCACCGTTACCGGGTTTTTTTATTTGGCTTCGTTTGATCTAAGCCAAACAGGTAAACAATTTTATTGAAATTGTTGTTTTTTATGAAATAATCATATTTAAATGGTGATCTAGGCAATAAATATTTGAGAAATAATGTGTGTGCAGTGGGTGGTTGCAGAATTTTAAGCAACAGAAGTCGCACTGAGGCGTAAATATGAAGGAATAACATTTCACAAGTAAGTAGCCATTGTTTTGTCTATTTTCCCTTTTTAGAAGTGTTTATTGTGAAAAATATAAATACAGCGTTACATTTCATGTAATAACAAGTCCTCAGCTAAACAGAAAAACAGCTAAATGATTAATTAATGGATAAAATAACCATACCTAACCAAAAAATTTCATTGTCAAGGTACTGCCAGTTTATGATTTCTAATTTCCCATAAAACCAGCTAGGTACCATGTTGATTTGCAAATGTTTATAAGTCGTTAAAAATTCTTTTGTAGGTATATTAGCTAATTATTTGCTTGATTTAACTTAGTAACATATATCATTTTATATTTAAGGTCAGGTGGGGTAAGTGAAACATACTTGCACTAGGACGCTAATTTTTTTTTACACATAGAAAGCCTAAATCTGAAATGGCAAATGACGGCAATAAATACTTTTCCAGAAAATATTTTTGAAAATTCAATTTGTGTGAACGAAACATCACTTCAAAAATGGTTCACGGTTTTGACAGAAACGTTCCGATTCAATATTCTGACGGTAGGTTGACATTGGCGTTTGACTATTTTGCAGTTGACTATATTGACAGTTTTGTTTTTATTATCTGTTACCCGCAGTCATTATATTAGGTAACCTACTTATATAATAATAGCAGCCAGGTATCACTTTATTAGCGTAGAGTCTCCATCTCTTTCTTTGGGTGCCGTATAAGAGAGAACTAAGGGACTATCCAGAGAATGGGCAGTAGCATTCTCCTTGGTACATTATAATCTTCTGCGATGACAAGCTACTTGCTAAGCGAGGTGATTATGGCAAACCTCCCTATAATCAGCTCAAAATGGGTTTTTATGGGCATGCCTGTGTTCAGCACTAGACGTTTTCCAGCTGTTATGTGAAATACGTGATTTTCGACCTTGGGACATTTACAATGACATTTGTAATGTAGTAGGTATTTGATTGATTTTATTACCTGTGTCGTCTGTGACTGCAAATACTAACCCCACATTACGCGCCGTTTCATGCATCATTTTCGTGTAAAAATGTACATAAATACTATTAAATTGCTTCATGGCATCAGCCGACTTGTGTTTTGAAAACTTAAAGATAGCTGATTTCTTTTTATTTTATGACCTAGCAGAAAGATTGTGTGACGCGTGTGCTAGAGCATTGAAACCATTTCGCCACATAGCATAGAGCTAAACTGCGTGATTTATTGATTACGATAGGGTTTCACTTAGGTACTCCTTTATTTCACTTACCCCACCTGACCTTACAATTTAGTTTTTACAATAAAGAAGCAGTGAACACTGGTAAAACATAAATTCTAGGTATCAAGGTAAATTACTCTATAGATAGAGCTAACGAAATCGCCCATTTTCTACCCAAAATTTTGGGAGACGTTCTTTATCAGGCAGCACCTCGTGTGGGAGCAAGAAACAACTAGGCGGCCACGCGAAATAGATTTCTACTAGTGGGAATTCTGTGGGTAAATAGGTACTCTCACCTAAGTACACGGTTTTTTCTTAATTTCCATAAAAAATATGTGAGAATTCCACCAAAGAGTTTCACATAACGAGAATAAATAAGCTGGATGATCGAAACTCCTTGGAAGCGTTTTTGTTCTGAAGTGCTGTAGGTACACTTTATTATTATTAGTAGGAGGTCCATGGGTTGGCAGAAGGTTGGCAGTAATTAAAGATAATGTTTTAGCTCACAGCGCAATGTATAATTGACTTAAAAAAATATTTACAAAATAAAACGCAAGACAATTTTTTTTTTCTTATAGTTTGGCTCCACACATAGTGTATTTAGCCAGTGTCAAGTATTGTAGTTTTTCATCGTATTATGAAATATTTCATATAAAGTCAAGTCTTAGTCACAGTCAGTCAGGGTAGTCATAGTCCAGTCTAAGTCAGGTAGTCATAATCCAGTCTAAGTCATGCCCTAGTAAAGTAGTGGCAACTTTACTAGAGGCTTCTATGGAATTTTGGAAGCAACACGAAAAACCACGTTTCACTACATTATATCACTTGCCCACACTTATACTCGTAATTCAGCACTCAATGCGTAAAATGCCACTAATTTTAAACATTAACACTAGCAAAAGCATAAGTTTTGTGAAATAATACAATGCAACGACGTGAACTTTTTCACGTTCCCGCCAAAACTCTTTTCTCTAAGACGTAGATTGACATCCATAGAATCAACAAGATCCGTTGTCCATAGCAACCAGGAGCAAACGCTATGAAGCTGAATGAAAACTTTTTCATTGGCACGCCACAGTTCAATACGTTTGTCTCACTTTAATACTAAAGAGAAAATGAAACTAAAGATGTAGTTCTAATTTTCACCACACGCACGTGGCGCCATTTGAATTGTAAATACGCGCCATTTTAGCCCATTTTCATATTAGATTAGAAATGTCAAAGATTGTTTGTTACGACTTTCCCACTAATAAACAAAAGTTTGTTTCATTACCTATTGTACTGTTTTCTCGCAAATGTGTTGAAAAACGTTGTATGATACACGCGCGGAAATTGGTTTCTACAAACTCGTGACTTCGACTTCGTCTCAGGCTTACATTTGTCTACTCGTTTGTAAAAACCAACTTACCGCCCTAAACTATTTGTAGCAATGATAGATGAACATTTGATCTGTGGGTAGTGGGTTTGAATCCTGCAATGAGCTTAGGGTACATCAACAGCCGGAAGACGTTTTGGTTAGATGGCTTGGTAATCTTTTTATTTATAACAACTTGATGGAAAGTGATGACGCGGTCTACGATGGTACATGCTTGCCTAGAAGATACCTACTAGGTGGTAGGACTTTTCTGCAAAGTTCGTCTAGGTAGGTACCACCGCTTTGCCAGTTATTCTGCCGCCAAGCAGTAGTGTGCAAGCACTGCTGTGTTCCGGTTTGAAGGGCATTGTAGCTAGTGAAATTACTGGGCATATGAGACTTTATGATCTGATCACTCAGTCTAGTAATCTGATTACTAGACTGGGTGATGTCTCAGGATGACGTGCGCCGTGCAGTGTCATGCGAAACTTTATTGTTTTAAAGTTCAGGGTGACACTGCAACTGTTATGGGCGGCCGTGTCACTTAAAATCAGGTGAACGACTTGCTCGTCACGTCATTCAATCACATAAAAAAAAAAAAAAAAACCTATTCGCACGCGACTTGAAGAGCTCCAGATTGTACTTATCGGGAAACAAAGACGCTGGTAAAGTATTCCATTCCTTCGCTGCTCGGATTATAAATGTCGAGTCAAACCGCTTTGTGCGGATCGAAGGAATATCAACCATAAATGGATGGCATCCGATGGTGAAATAGAGATGGTGGAATTAGATTGTGTAGCTCCGCAGCGCACTCACCGAGATGCAGTAGATCATATTGAAGACCGCGGAGAATGCTACTGCCCATTCCCTGGATATTCCCTTAGCCAGCTCTTACGGCACCCATGTAAGAGATGGGGTGGTCCTATTCGCACACGGTTTCATATTAAATTAATCATATTAATCTAAACAAGATGTCATAAATGCTTAATGCTCTCTAGCATTAAGTTCGCCTATGTACCTACATTTGTTGTTTGTGCAATAAAGCATTTTCTATCTATCTATCTATCTATAAATACCACAGAATCAAAGTTTGTATTTCTTTCTATCTGTGTGTGTTTATGTATGAAAATTTGTTGTAATTAAGTATTAAGTTGGAGTTTTGGCGGGAACGCGGAAAAGTTCACGTCGGTGCATTGTATTATTTTACAAAACTTATGCTTTTTCCAGTGTTAATGTTTAAAATTGGTGATGTTTTACGCATTAAGTGCTGAATTACGAGCATGAGTGTGGGCAAGTGATATAATGTGGTGAAACGTGGTTTTTCGTGTTGCTTCCAAAATTCCATAGAAGCCTCCAGTAAAGTGGCCACCACTTTACTAGGGCATGCCTTAGACTGGATTATGACTAAGACTAGACTATGACTACTCTGACTGTGACTATGACTTGACTTTAAGTGAAAATTTCCATAAATACGATGAAAAATTACAAAACTTGACACTGGCTAAATACACTATGTGTGGAGCCAAAATATAAAGAAAAAAAAAATATTAAGTTTTGTTGAACATTTGTAATGTTATTCATAGAACATAGTTTAACCAGGTTTTTCGTAAGTAAAGTCAGTTATTTAATATTTCCAATAACGTCGCAATGCGCGAGCGAGGTAGCGGATCCACGAATATATGAGTCTTAACATAATTTACTAGGTGGTAGGACTTTTCTTCAAAGTTCGTCTAGGTAGGTACCACCGCTTTTCCAGTTGTTCTGCCGCTAAGCAGTAGTGTGCAAGCACTACTGTGTTCCGGTTTGAAGGGCATTGTAGCTATTGAAATTACTGGGCAAATGAGACTTACGAACTGATCTCACAGTCTACAAATCCTTTTTAGGCTGTGTGATGTCTCAGGACACAGGGTGCAGGGGGAGTACTGTGAGCTCTTAGCGCGATTCATAACTGAGCCTATATTGGATCGCTTTGTTTTGTTTGTATGGGGATTTTGACAAGCGAGCCAGTGTAGGCTCTGTTTTGAATCGCGCTAAGAGCTCACGGTACGGCCCCTGGGCGCGGTGTCACGCGAAACTTTAATTTAGAGTTCCGAGTGACACTGCAATCTGTTATGGGCGACCGTGACGCTTAACACCAGGCGAACGACTAGCTCTTCACGTCATCCGTTTACATAAAAAAAATAGATTTATATTACTAAGCGTGGGATGAATTTCATCGCAAAAAGCGTAGCAATTAACAATTAGAAACGGTGTGGTTCCGCCTAGTTAACTTTAACTACACACTCAACGCTCTAAGCTTTTTTCTATTGCATCCTAGTATTTGACTATGTATGTGATTTGAATCGGTACGCGGTCACGGCTTGTTAACCTTTAATTTAACTATAACTAATTGTTTAAATAGCAGGAAATGGATAACATATTATCTACATTTAAAAATACAAATATTGTATAGCTAAAACGGCGCAAATATAGTAATCTCGGTAGCGGTTACATATTTGAGCCGTTTGGTGTTGAGACCCTGAGTCCGTGGGGACCGGGAGCTCATCGCTTTTTCCAAAGTCTATCAGTGCGCCTGGTCGATGCGACGCGTGACCAAAATGCTGGCACTTATTTGGCCCAACGCATCAGCATTGCAATTCAACGTGGCAATGCGGCCAGCATGTTGGGTACGCTACCTACCGGTAGTGGGCTCGAGCACTTGGACTGTCTATAGGCCATCGCGGTTATTATACAGTCCATAAGTGTTCTTTGTAGTAGGTAGTGTAGCTAGTTTAGTTTAGTTTAGCTTAGTTTAGTTTAGTTTAGTTTAGTTTTTATTATTGTAGTAGTTAGCTTGAGTAATAAAGGCAATTTGAATATTGTATATAAAACCAGGGGAAACTTTTGAACTTCTGTTTCAATTCTTCATTTTTTTAATATACATTGTAACTTTTACTGGTTTAAAATGAACAGTAAACTAAAGAACAATGCCTATGATTTAGGGTCCAATTAGTTCACATCAAAGTTCGTCTAGGTACCACCGCTTTGCCAGTTATTCTGCCGCCAAGCAGTAGTGTGCAAGCAGTACTGTGTTCCGGTTTGAAGGGCATTGTAGCTAGTGACATTACTGGGCAAATGAGACTTTGTGATCTGATCACACAGTCTAGTAATCTGATTACTAGACTGTGTGATGTCTCAGGATGACGTGCGCAGTGCAGTGTCACGCGAAACTTTATTATTTTATAATTCCGAGTGACACTGTCATGGGCGGCCGTGTCACTTAACATCAGGTGAATGACTAGCTCATCACGTCATTTATTCCCATAAAAAAAACTTCACGTCATTTAACATTAAAAAATGCAATACTTCATCAAAACACTAGCGTATTAACTATCAAAAAAAAAGTACTACGGAACCCAATTATTTATTTTATTCAACACGCTTCACCCACAACGACATAATCGGTCATAACCCCGCACTTTGCCTTAAGTGCGTCCACTGCATCTGTCACAACATACATACCAACACATAACATACACAATTTTTATCTGTTTGTCAAGTCTGCAAACTCCTTGAGCTTTTATAATAGTTTTGTAGTCATCATCAACAGCCTGAAGACGTCCCCTGCTAAAGATAGGCCTCCCCCAGAGTACGCCACTTTGAGGGGCTGCTTGCCTCATGCATCTGTTGGCTCCCAGCAGATCGTCGGTCCACCGAGTAGGGGGCCTACGCTGCGTCTCCCGGTTCCGGAGTACCTTTCTTCCCCATCGGTTGTCAGTTCTACGAGCGATGTGGCCTGCCCATTGCCTGAACAACTTGCTAATTCTAAGAGCTATATCGGTCACTTTAGTTCTCCTGCGGATCTCTTCATTTCGGATCTTATCTCGCAGGGAAACACCGAGCATAGCTCTCTCCATAGCTCATGGCGCGACTTTGAGCATACCAATTAAGCCAACAGTAAGAGACCATGTCTCAGTTCCATAAATCATCAACACTGGCAACACACACTGATTGAAAACCTTTGTTTTTAGGCCCTGCGGTATTTTAGACGAAAAGATAGGTCGGAATTTTGTAGTACTTTTATTTTATTTTCCTAACTTCATGTTTTGAACAGACTTCAAAAAAGAGGGATTCTCGATTATGTTGTATTTTTTAAATGTTTGTTATCCCTGAACTCCGTAAGCCCAAAATAAAGCCTATTGTCCATATTTTCAGCAAATAAACGATTTGATTTATTTATTTTATTTCTAAACCGATTTAGATTTTTAGATTTAGATTTCTAAAGCGATGGTGGCCGAGCGGTAGCATGTGCGCTTCGAATCTTACGGCTGTGGGTTCGATCCTCGGCCCTGCACCAATGACTTATCTAGTAAGTTATGTGTAGTTTTCGATGCCATCGCTCCGTGCCTCGGAGAGCATGTTAAGCCGTCGGTCCCGGTTGTCATAAGAACATCTATGGCAATCGTTACGGGTAGTCAGACGCCTGATAGAATCTGACGCCTGATCTAACCATCCCTGTTACTGCTTCCTTATGGGTTGCGAGGTCAGATGGCAGTCGCTCGTGTAATTCTGGTACATCGCCGCTACAGGTTAGATTGGGAGCCGACCACAATAACAAATGGGAAAAGGCAAAGAGGATCTTGATGATTTAGATTTTTAGTTTTTAGAAGGATATCTTACAAGATTCCCATCATTAGAATTACTTTGGTTGTAAAATCAAAATAAATTTCGCAAGTATTGCTGTCAAACATCACTTTGGCAGAGCAGAAAGCGATCGAGCGCCAGATCACCGTCTGTCGGACAATCGATGAACTAAAAAGTGCATTATTTTGTTTCCGTCTATTGCTGTTCTGTTGCTAGTGGCGCTAGTGTCAAAGGCCAAAGTGCATTCAGCGACAGGCGAGCAACAGACGGGCGACTTACGATTTCCAGTGACATCTTGCGACCGAATGATAAAAGTTTGCTGTCGCTCTGCTACTGCTGCTTAGCATGGACGGGTATGCTGGGTTAGCATGGACGGTAGACAAAATTGTGGCAGCCGCGGGGTAATTACGTAAAATTTGCAACAGCAATGCGACAGCAGTAGCAATGCGACAGCAGTAGCGAAGCATACATTTTCGACACCACTAATGATATATGACAGCAATCACCGCGAGATTTACGCCTGTCGCAAACCTGTTGCGAGATAGGTAATAAGGGGGCCGTCCTACGCACAGATCAGTAATACTAATATACTAATATGCAGGCCCGGCGGGGTAATTACGTAAAATTTGCAACAGCAATGCGACAGCAGTAGCAGTAGGTCTAGGTAGGTACCACCGCTTTGCCAGTTATTCTGCCGCCAAGCAGTAGTGTGCAAGCACTACTGTGTTCCGGTTTGAAGGGCATTGTAGCTAGTGAAATTACTGGGCAAATGAGACTTTATGATCTGATCACTCAGTCTTGTAATCTGATTACTGGACTGGGTGATGTCTCAGGATGATGTGCGCAGTGCAGTGTCACGCGAAACTTTATTGTTTTAAAGTTCCGGGTGACACTGCAACTGTTATGGGCGGCCGTGTCACTTAACATCAGGTGAACGACTAGCTCGTCACGTCATTTAATTACATAAAAAAAAAAAAAAAAAAAAAATAAATGTGACAGCAGTAGCGAAGCATACATTCTCGACACCACTAATGATGTATGACAGCAATCACCGCGAGATTTACGCCTGTCGCAAACCTGTTGCGAGTTAGGTAATTAGGGGGCGGATCAGTCTAGCCCTTCTGGCTCAGGTACCGCTTTCGGCACCGGTAGGATACCAGCGTAACACAATCAGACACCTCGCCCGCCGGTGAGGTCGACGTACCCCCCGTAGGTTAGCTAGAACGGTCGCGACTTTCCATAGGGTCCACTCTTCCAGTGGACGTAGCCTTCTCGTTCATCTTATCCCGGCAACGGCCCAAGCCGAGGCTCGCACCCCAGGGGTGCCTTTGTGCTAGTTGCCTCCCACTTTTAAGCGCCTGCCCTCCCGCCCGGTGACGCTGTAAAGGTCGATAGAGACCAACAGCATTAGCCCGTTCAAAAAAAAAAAATAGACAAAATTGTCTTTCCCCGTTTTACGTCACATTCTTCATACTTGCTTGGAGTAAAACAGGGGAAAGACAGTTTTGTCTACCGGCCGTGCTAACCCTACTGTTGTATCTTTTACATAATACGAGCGCGGGTCCCAGGAAGCGGAACGTATGAATAGGTTTACAGGCACTTATTTAAGACGGTTAACGACCAAATTAAGCCCAACACTAGGTGGACCAATCCGCGGGGAGCCGATGGATGCAAGAGGCGAGCAGCCGCGCAGTGGCACTCTGTGGGGCCTATTTTCAGCAGTGGACGTCTTCAGGCTGTTGCTGATGATGATGAAATAAAAATATCAAGAGAAATTAACTGCGGTAAAAACAAATAAGGTTATATGATACTTTATAATATATCTATTTTGTGTCTATAGATAAAAACCATAAGAACACAGATTATAGTTTGTTTTTAGCAAAGGAACACTATTGTTATTGTTTTATATTCTATATAAGATAAACTTCACCAAGGTCACGTCTGAGTCAATCGTTTTTATGGTTCCGTACCCAAAGGGTAAAACGGACCTTTTTTTACTAAGGCTCCACTGTCCGTCCGTCTGTTTTCTGGCCGTCTGTCACCAGGCTTTGTCTCATGAACCGTGATAGACAGTTGAAATTTTCACAGATGATATATTTCTTTTGCAGCTATAACAACAAATACTAAAAAACAGAATAAAATAAATATTTAAGGGGGCTCCCGTACAACAAACGTGATTTTTGCTCGTTTTTATAGACATCGGTACGGAACCCTTCGTGCACGAGTCCGACTCACTTGGCTGGTTTTATCTAAATAAATTATGTATTTTATAAATGTGTTTGGTACCGCATAAATATCATATCACACTATATTCTTCACGCTTTGAGAACATTAAATTTCTCTATTTGGATATCAAAACAATTTAATTAAAATAATTCTTTTTATATCACACTAGCGGTAGCCCGCGGTTTTACTCGTGCCTCTTTGTACAAACTTTCACATTTGACACACTTAGGGTAGGTTCTTTGTAACCAATACTTAGTTAAAATCTCTAACAAATGTTAACCATTGGTTAAAATTTGTTATAGTTTTTAACCATTGGTTACCTTAACCACGGATAAAAAACCTACCCTTAGAGGTTCTTTATCAACCGGAAGTCGTCCACTGCTAATAGGCCTCCTCCATTAGGGGCAAAGTTGCCATAATCACCACGCTTGGCATGCGTCTTGGTGATCGTACTCATATAGTAGGTATCTAGACTAAAATCCTCCCCATTCCCTTGATATTCCTCTAACCGGTTCTTACGGCACCCTTACGGGAAGAGATTGGTCTTATTCTTAATTATCTGCGCTACTATCCATGAATAACAAAACAATTTCATCCTCGCAAGTGTGATGAAAAACGTCGTAAGAAACGCGTGTGCTTTGATCATTACACTCTCGGCTTCACGCTTGCCTGCCGTTCGCGCTCATAACACGGCACGGAGTGTAATGATGAACATAGTACACTTAGTATGTACTAAGTCCATGCTTTAGAATGTTTATATAAGTAAAGCTAAACACAAAAATACCTATAATGTAAAACGTAAAACTAGATACTATAAAATTAGTCAAATCAAATCAATGTGTTTTATTGCAAATAGGCTACTCATAGCACTTTTACAAGTCAAATGAGATTAGGTATTTAAAATATTTATATTATTATAAATACTGAGCATATAAAATTACAAAGTGCACAATGTCAAATATTATAATACAAGGTGAGTTTGAATTGGTATGTTATCCCGAAAGGGGGGGGACTGGGACCATGATAGCCCACAAGTTGTGAGAGCCTTACTTGAAACTGCGTGTTTCCAAACCTCTATACTAAAAAATAAATCCACTCACAAAATTGCACGTGCTATCGCTACGAGAGTTAACAAGATACTAAATTACATTTTACTAGGTGGTAGGACTATTCTGCAAAGTTCGTCTAGGTAGGTACCACCGCTTTGCCAGTTATTCTGCCGCCAAGCAGTAGTGTGCAAGCACTACTGTGTTCCGGTTTGAAGGGCACTGTAGCTAGTGAAATTACTGGGCAAATGAGACTTTATGATCTGATCACTCAGTCTAGTAATCTGATTATTAGACTGTGTGATGTCTCAGGATGACATGCGCAGTGCAGTGTCACGCGAAACTTTGGCCTCAATTTTGAATCTAGAAGTTTTTTATTTTGGAACAATGTAGAACAAACATAGAACAATCTAGAACAACTATAAAATTTTGGATATTCCAAAAGTGCGGGGCTGGGACAAAAAAGTTTTTTTATTTTCTGACTTCAGTTTTTGATCTAGGAGCGCTATATTTTGGAACAATTGAGAACAAACCTAGAACAATCCAGCACAACAAAGAAAAATAGGATTTTCCAAAAAATGGGGGCTACCGTGAAAATTTCTTTTTTTGGGTTTCCACCCACAATTTTCACGATTTTTTTTATTTTGGAACAATATAGAACAAACCTAGAACAATTCAGCACAACAAAAAAAAATCTTGATTTCAAAAAGTGCGGGGCTAACTTCACACACTCCGCCCCCTGCCCGCGCAGGTGAGTCGTGTTTGTACGAGAAATCATGTTCACGAGCTATCAACGGGCTTTATAATCTTTGTCTTTTAGCAAACATTTGCCCGCAACATGCAGTGTGAAATAAACATTTCTGCTAACGGCAATTTTTTTTATTATTATTTATTTAACGCTGTAATATTGTTCTATAGCAATATAGCATGCACTTACATGCTTTTAGGAAAATATCGAATTCAATTCCACGATGATAGAATAGCTTGGATGTAATAAAAAAAAACATAGCACACACAGCTTTGGCTGGAGCATTTGGACTGTCTATAGGCCATCGCGGCTAGTATACAGTCCAAATGTTCTTTGTAGTAGGTAGTGTAGCTAGTTTATTAGTTGTTATTATCGTAGTAGTTACTAGGTGGTTTTACTAGGTGGTAGGACTTTTCTGCAAAGTTCGTCTAGGTAGGTACCACCGCTTTGCCAGGTATTCTGCCGCCAAGCAGTAGTGTGCAAGCACTACTGTGTTCCGGTTCGAAGGGCATTGTAGCTAGTGAAATTACTGGGCAAATGAGACTTAAGCACTGATCTCAGAGTCTAGAAATGTTTTTAGACTGTGTGATTTCTCAGGATGACGTGCGCAGTGCGCAGCGTCACGCGAAACTTTAATTTAGAGTTCCGAGTGACACTGCAATCTGTAATGGACGGTCATGACGCTTAACACCAGGTGAACGAATAGCTCGTCACGTCATTCGTTTACATAAAAAAAAAATAATAAAAGCACATTACCCAAAAAACAACACAAAGTATATAGTATAACATAACACAAGACATAAAATATCACAGGCATATCCGTGGCTTGAAACTAGTTTTAAGGATATAGGTATTGGTTTAATTATTCACAGGAATTAGGTAGGTGCCACATTTATTTCGTAAATTGATATCGTTGGACAGATTATGCGAATTATATGTTATTTACGATTGGATTATAATTGGATGGTATGCTTTTGGCCACCCATGTAATTTTAGAATATTCTACAAAGCACACATAAGTAAGTAGACTTTCCGGTTCGTGGTCGCCACTCGAGAACCATTCTTCCCCATCGGTTGTCAGTTCTGCGAGCAATGTGGCCTGCCCACTGCCTAAACAACTTGCTAATTCTAAGAGCTATATCGGTCACTTTAGTTCTACCGCGGATTTCCTCACTACGGATCGTATCTTATCCGGAAGACGCAGCTCATGCTGGCTCCTAGGTGGACCGACGATCTGGTTAAAACTGCGGGAACCGATGGATTCAGGAGCCAAGCAGCCGCTCGAAGTGACACTCTATAGGGGAGGCCTATATTCCGCAGACGACGTCGTCCGGCTAATGATATGTGATGATAATGATTATTTTCCTCGCATCTGTGATGAAAAACGTCGTATGACACGCGTGTGCATTGATCATTACACTCCTCGCCTACGGATCGTGCGCATAATACCGCTTCGGGTGCAATGATCAACTTCGCACACTTATATCGTAATGAATTATAAACTCTATGAGTTATCGAACGAAGTACGAACAAACTTTTCCCCTACTTAAGGTGGCTATTACATTTTGGCGAGCTCAGTACCGCACGCGCGGTACCGAGCTCGCAGCGTCCGTCGGTTTGACCAAATATATCTAGTTTCATTTATTGATATATAATTTAAAATTATGAAATAATTTGTAGTAGTTTAGAAAAATGATGAACTTTATTTTAGTAACAAAATTTTGTCGATGTAATATAAAACCCCGAAGATATTTGACCTTTTGTTGAAGCCTTTTTTAATAAAAATCAAGTTTAATTTAATATTTTTTTAATTACTTGAAAGGCAAAAATCAAAAATCTGTTCTGTCATTTTGGAAGTACGGGATGTATTTAGTAGAGTATAATTTAGTTTGGAGACTTGCGTTATACAGAATTTGTAAATTAGAGCTCTCAAATCGGGTCTCTGTGTGTTTTTGCCAAAACGAACACCAGGAGAGTGATGATTACTAAATAAATAGGTAAGTTACATAAAATTCGCTCTGTCATTATCGAAGAAGATGAAATGAAGGGTATTTATCTACACCACTATTATAAAGAGGAAAGATTTGTGTTTTTGTATGTTTGTAATGAATAAACTCAAAAACTACTGTGCCGATTTCAAAAATTCTTTCACCATTGGAAAGCTACATTCACCCCGAGTAACATAGGCTATATAATATACCCTTGTGAAGCCGGGGTGAGCCGCTAGTTATTCATATAAGTCCAGACATTAAACCTATGCATCAAATATTGACGACGAAAACCTTGCAACTACGCATAATTTTGTAACAGCAGCCTTAATAAAAGTGTTATAAAATATAAAAGTGTAATATAATTATAATGTATAGGAATAGTCAAAATCGAAGACGCTTGTGATTTTTCATACGAAAGTTTGGTTAGATTCGGTATTGACTAATAGGTAGGCGTGGATGTGTAAAACATTTTTGTTTGGATGTGCTATTTTGCTGTTTTTTACCATCGTTTTCGGTTGCTTTATTTGGATCGTTAGGCCTTTGGACCTAAGCCCCGTGGGGTCAAATGTCCAACGAAAAGAAAAAGAAGCATATTGGGTACCGTGAGAACCAAGGATTATAATATAAAGCCCGTTGATAGCTCGTGAACATAATTTCTCGTACATATACGAGTCACCTGCGCGGACAGGGGACTCTACACGGAATGTTGACTGAATCTGGTGAAATCCAGCAGACTGAGCCAACAAATGGCGTAGCGGATTGAATCTGGATGGAACCCGCAACACGCCTCCACACGATGCAATTCGCTGGATGGTCGAGCACAACACGCCTCCGCTCCATGCAATTTGGCTGATTAAGTCAACAAATCGCGTGGCAGATTGTATCGTGTGTAGAGTACTTTAGGGTAAGACAGACTAAGACGCTACTATAGTCTTTCAGCTGTCGAAAAAGGGTGTAGAAAATTTTGTCGTGGTACCTACGCATGGTAGTCGGGGCTACGGGAATTGCCATAGCCAATGGCTAGTGTTGTGCTATTTTTTCATTACACAAATTAATAATGTTCCCATTTCAAAAAATAAACAGTCATGAAAACAAAACTTAAACATCTAAAAAAATGACAAAGTTACAAGCATTTCCTTCAGTCGTTCGCGAACTACCCATGAATACAGGAATAGAAAGAGACAGTTCAAACGTGCAGTGACGTCAGTTCTTGCTCCTTCACAGTACCTCATTACTAAGCTGTGGTAGCTTCACATACAATCTTTTTGGCATGTGACGTCACTAACGTGCGTTTTCATAGTAGTTAACTGTGAGGAAGCTCTGTGCGAGAAAGGGACAAGCGATGCCCCCTCCAGAAACTTTAAAAGCTCATTACGTGCTTAGCCGTGATTTATTTACCGATTTTACTAACTTTTTCAATTATTGCATTCATTTTTAATCTACTTTATCAAGATAATGACCTCGACCTGGTGAAAGCCGCGGGGAGCCGATGGATGCAGGAGGCGAGCAGCCGCTCAAGGTGGCGTGCTCTGGGGGAGGCCTATGTTCAGCAGGGGACGTCTTCAGGCTGTTAATGATGATGATGATGATCAAGATAATGTTAAGTTGTTAATTTTTAATAGCAGGACACTAGCCTATTGCCACATCCACACGTCACGGTTTCATACCTCCAAGAATCATTTATTAGTGAGGTGTCCATCTAAGCGCGGAATTATTCAAATTACACGTAATTTATAGTGCGAGACGAGTGTTGTGTGTTTTAGGTGGATGGTGGTGGACGAGATGTAGCCAGCGTGGAAATATTATATCTACTAATTTTGTTATTACAATTTAGTAGTTCGAAACAAACTCAAAGTGTGATGTCTCAGGATGACGTGCGCAGTGCGCAGTGTCACCCGAAACTTTAATTTAGAATTTCGAGTGACACTGCAATCTGTTATGGGCGGCCGTGACGCTTAACACCAGGCGAACCATTAGCTCGCCGTTATTCATTTTCATAAAAAAAGCACGAAAAAAATACGCTTCGCCTCCAGCAGGGTTACTCTTGAATCCAATCCCAATTTCACTCTAATTCTAATCCGAACCAATCTCAATTCCAATGTTAAACAATTTGGTACTCTTCAACAAAATCGAGATCGAAATTGAAATCGGAAATGCAATCGACTTAATATTGTGACCCATAAAAGTACAACACTATGTAAGTGTTGCCATGCACACATAATAGAAAATATTAATACCAAAATTTGTGGAAAACATGTAAAAACCTTATTAATAACAGTGATAAAAAATATATTACCATAAAACCTTCACTTTTGATGATATTTAGTCACTTTCAAAGAAATAAAAGCGGTTATTTACCGACGAATAATATCAAGAACGGCTGAATGAATAATGTCATTATTGACATCATGGTTGTCTAGAAAAAAAAACTAGTATCAATGTTCTGTGTGCTCCAGCTGTTTTTTTTTTATATTTTGGCTCCACACATAGTGTATTTAGCCAGTGTCAAGTTTTGTAATTTTTCATCGTATTATGGAAATTTTCACTTAAAGTCAAGTCATAGTCACAGTCAGAGTAGTCATAGTCTAGTCTAAGTCATAATCCAGTCTAAGGCATGCCCTAGTAAAGTGGTGGCAACTTTACTAGAGGCTTCTATGGAATTTTGGAAGCAATACGAAAAACCACGTTTCACTACATTATATCACTTGCCCACACTCATGCTCGTAATTCAGCACTTAATGCGTAAAACACCACCAATTTTAAACATTAACACTGGAAAAAGCATAAGTTTTGTAAAATAATACAATGCACCGACGTGAACTTTTCCGCGTTCCCGCCAAAACTCCGCTCCAGCTGTTGTTTAGCGGTCTTGTTTTCAAGATTTGAAGTATTTGGTTGGAGATATTCGTCCGTTCTAACAGGAAAGATTATGAGTAGGCCAATCTACCAGCAGCTGGAGGCTCTAGCGGATTTCCTTGGGGACAATCCAGGGATAGCAAAAGGTCTGTTGCGGTCCGCCCATGGCAAATACGAGACAAAAAAGAAATGGGACGACAGAAATTACCAATTCTGTGATGCTATGTAAGGCAACTATTAAAACAGGCCTACAAGTTCAAAAAGTTGGAGGAGAGAGACTTCTCGTAAAAACACCACGCATGAAAGAACTACCACCTATATTTACAAACCTCGTATCTCGAGGACATGTCACTACGACGAGTAGGCTTTGCCATCAGAGGCTCTAAATCGCCACATGTGACCTCAAAAAGGTCTTTCGTCACTCTGTAACATTTCTTAAACTCGTTGTCGTTCATGGCAAAAGCTTTCTCAGTGTATCGCACCATTCTTCTTAGGTTTCGACGGTCGACGTTGCCTTAGATCTTCTCTATGTGCATTGTCCAAAATATCAAAAATAAGAGCTAAACGTGCCATTTTACTTCCCAATTGCTTCCGAAACCACTTAACACAACACACTCGAACGCAAAAAAGTTAACTTTTGAAAGGTCTGAAAATTCTATCGCAAACTCTACTTCAAACTCAATTTGCCAATGTCAAATCGCGTCAAGAGTACCGAAAAAGCGGATGGTGTAGAAATGAGTCGATTCCATTTAGTTCCGTAAAATTCCACGGACAAAGATTCCAATCGTGCGCTAGTATCGAATTCAAGAGTACCAAATGCTACGATTTCGTTCCAAATCCCAAATTACGATTGAAATCGAGTGTCAAGAGTAACCCTGCAGATAGAGACGAAATTCTACATGAATTTCGTGGCGACAATCAATCTTTGCCAATCATTTTTGACAATGCAATCTTTAATATCATCTGCCATAGTAGAATGTTTGTGTAAGTTGATAGAGGTTTTATTGGAAGCGCATACTAATGTCACTTGTCAACGTGGCGCCACCATCTGGGTGTGAAGCGTCATTTTTTAGTGCTCTGTACAGAATCCAATCGGATCATTTTCTTTAATAATCTCTTTTCAAATTGAATAATAATTTCTTTTTGATCTTTATTAATTTTTTTAAACTAGCCTTTTAGCTCAGTTGGTAGTAGTAGTTAACTCTGCCTTCTGAACTGTAAGTTGTGGGTTCGATTCCAACCCAAGACAAACATTTGTGTGATGGACTTATGTGTTTGTTCTGTGTCTGAATGTTATATTGTATGCTATGTTAGTATAATATAATATTCGAGATTGCGTACTTTATGATTTTATATGCTCAGTATTTACAATAATTTAATTTAAGTATATTAAATACCTAATCTCATTTGACTTGTAAAAGTGCTATGAATAGTCTATTTCCAAAAAAACACTTTGATTTGATTTATGTATGTATTTGTACAAACAAAACTATTTTTGTATTCTATCAGTTATCTGGTTCCATAGTACAAGCTATGCTTAGTTTGGGGCTAAATGGCGCTGTGCGAAATGTACACACATTTTTATTTATTATTTTGTTAAGTGTGTAAGTTGTGTATTACACAAGTGCAAAAATACTTTTCGTTTTTTCTTGCTTCACTCTCGCACACCTTAACATCCAAAATATACATTTTTTGCAATACAACCCAATCGGTTCTAGCTGAATGTGGTTAGACTGGTGTCTACTAAATTTATTACACTATCTTTTGTATACTACCTAGCTACTCAGTTCACCCATCCGACTTCGCACGGGTATAAAAATATCGGCGGAATCACAATATCAACAAAAAGCACTATTGAAAGTCTGGTGCGACGGGGGTAAACAAAAAAACCAAATGAAAAAATAGTGTAAATAGAAAAACTACCTCACGCTTTTTTTAATTACTACAACAACTTAAAACATATAAAATTACTAAACTAGGCCTAAAAACTAAACAATAAAATACAAAATACAATTACTAAATTAAATTAAAAAAAATAAGTAAAATTAATAGTAAAAAAAAAAAAAATTAATTTAGTAATATATTTTTTTTTTAATTATTACTATACTGTGTGAAGTCTCAGGATGACGTGCGCAGTGCAGTGTCACGCAAAACTATATTAATTTAGAGTTCTGAGAGATACTGCAATCTGTTATGGGCAGCCGTGACGCTTAACATCAGACGGGCGACTAGCTCGTCACGTCATTCAATTACATAAAAAAAAATCTAAACTATGTACTTATCTAAAACTAAATAGAAAATAATACATAAAAGAATGGTGACCGAATACTATTTAGATGAATTTAGCTAACTAACCTTGGTTTGGTGTTGAGACCCTGGGAGAGCACCTGGTTGGTGCGACGCGTGACCAAAATGCTGGCACTTATTTGGCTCAACGCATCAGCATTGCAATTCAACGTGGCAATTGCTGCCAGCATGTTGGGTACGCTCCTACCGGTAGTGGGCTGGAGCATTTGGACTGTCTATAGGCCATCACGGCTAGTATACAGTCCAAATGTTCTTTGTAGTAGATAGTGTAGCTAGTTTATATTATTGTAGTAGTTAGTTTAAAAAATAAAGGCACATATCCCGTTAAAAACCTACTAATATACAAGAGTTAATTTCTGTTTACTTTTATGGATTTAAGTTTAGGAGGAAAAGATCACGTTCTCAAAACGCCATTTTGCAAGAAGTCCCCGAACAAGATATCCCGTTCGCAAAAAGTAGAAAGGCTTCCTTTTACTGGGGATGCGCCGAACATGGGTTTTTGAACCGCGGGACATTATTCGGGTCAGCGCTTACCGTTCCGAATATTCGGCCGAACTATTCGGTTCAATTTACGCAAACTTCGACGGCCACACAAATGGAACCTATTATCAGCGTCTTTGTTTCCCGATAAGTACAATCTGGAGCTCTTCAAGTCACGAGTGAATAGGTATCTTCTAGGCAAGCATGTGCCATCGTAGACCGCGTCGTCACTTTCCACCAGGACCCTAATTCTGTATGACCACTTTACGATTCCTTACTTCGAAACCACGCGAATTCCTTGTCTTATATAAGAAATCTGCAAAAATGTATTCTCTATGAAATGGAAACAAAACCGCGCGAAATGAATTTGGAAATGACGCGATTTGAACTGTCAAAAATCATAATGTTCCACTGAGACACGTTCCGAAACATCAACACGTCAAAAGTTACCACCACTTAATATATCAATATTTATTCAAAATAAAAATAACATAATGTAAAGTGAAGGTATTTCTAATGCTGTGACACGATTTGAACAAGACACGATAACGACGTGGTTTCGTATCGTGTGGAATCTGAGTTTTCATACAGAATTAGGGCCCTGGTGAGATTGCGGTCAAACGCGGGCCTATCTAGGTAAAAAAAATAGAACTGCGCCGTACATTCAGTCGCAATAAAGTTTCATCAAAAGCTCCACTGCAATGGAAATAATATTTTGTTTTATTATTTTTTGTGTAAAATTTCTACATTGTAAAAGCACTTGTCTAAAACTAAATTAAATTAGATTAGTTTCGATTCGATTTTTTTTATGTAAACGAAACTCCTACTACCTGTAATTATTTTGTTGCTATTCGTACACTATGGAAAATGGTCGCCACTGGCCACCAATGAATTCCGTTCTCGCCTTTATAAATAATCGATTTCCATACCATCCAAGTAAGTAGGTATATCATTTTTTGTATATGTCATAATAAAAATAAATGTGTACATAACATTTATTTTTATTATGACAAACGATATTAAGCCGTTGTAACCTATACACATTCACCTACCTACCTATTCTATCTATATCTACTTAAGACTGCTGTATACGCAGATAATCTACCTCGCTCGCGCATTGCGACATTTTTGAAGATATTAAATAACTGAATTTACTTACGAAAAATCTAGCTAAACTTAAAAATGGCTTAAATTTTATTTTATTTTATTTTCTATGGGTCTATTGCCTGAATTAAACAATTTTATTTTATTTATTTTAAACTATATTCTCATGAATAACATTACAAATGTTCCTCAAAAATATCATATTAGTCCAAACAAGATTTCATAAATAAACGGAATCAAGGCTTTTCATTCGTTTGGATTAATATGGTACTTTTGTTGAATGTTTTTAATGTTATTCATGAGAACATAGTGCAAGATAGTGGATCCGCGTATATAGCAGCCTTAAGAAAAGTGTATATACCCCCTTCCCCCCCCCCCCCCCTGCAGGGTTAGCACGGCCGGTAGACAAAACTGTCTGTCTGTCTTTCTGTGTTTTGTGTGTTTTACTCCAAGCAAGTATGAAAAAAGTGACGTAAAACCACCCCTAAATATTTTTCGATTTCTATGATTTTTTTATATGTTGTCTAAACAGTAAAAAACTATGCTCGTACGTCTTCTTTTTTCAAGTTTTTTCAATATATTCGCATTTATAGCCACCTAAAGTTCCAAATTTGTGGTGTCAAAATTATGACGATGAAAAGTAGTTTCAATTAGAATACGCAACATATTTAAAAAAAGTAAAGACATACAAGCATAGATTATAATCTACCCAAACGATTGGCACCAAATTTAAAAGAGCTTGTTAAGGTTTAGAGGGTGAAAACCGTTTTCACCCGAGACGCTTTAAAATAGGTACCTAAAACTCCCGGGCTCTACTGTCTCTATCATACGTGTGGAGAGCAGAGCGACGGCAATAACATTTTCAAATACCAGGACGGTACTCTTAAGTACCTGGATTTCTTTAGTGTAATATCACACGGGTATCTTATATTATACTAGCTGCTGCCCGCGACATTACACGCGTGGACTACAGTTTTAAAAAGTATCTCAAGTCCTTCCCTCCATGTGTGTTTATGTTCATGTTTTTCCTCTGTCTTCTCTTCTTGTTCTCTCATATTCTCCTTGTTTTTTTTGTCCTTTTCTGTTTTGTTTTTCCCAGGGTTCTAATTATCTACTTACCAAATTTCATCAAGATCGGTTCAGTGATTTAGTTGTGGAAAGGTAACGAATAGAGATACAGACCAAGTATATTTTCTGTAATCTTCAATAGGTGGGTTTACTAGGTGGTAGGACTTTTCTGCGAGGTTCGTCTAGGTACCACCGCTTTGCCAGTTATTCAGCCGCCAAGCAGTAGTGTGCAAGCACTACTGTGTTCCGGTTTGAAGGGCATTGTAGCTAGTGCCATTACTGGGCCAATGAGACTTTATGAAATTAGACTGTGTGAAGTCTCAGGATGACGTGCACAGTGCGCAGTGTCACACGAAGCTTTATTTATTTATAGTTCTGAGTTGGGTAGCCGTGACGCTTAACATCAGGCGAACGACTAGCTCGTCACGTCATCATTTACATAAAAAAGATACTTACAATAACTTTCTTAAAGAAATAAATAACGCCCAACGATCACATACATCCCCGTCTCTTCCCGTGGGTGCTGTAAGAGCCGGCTAAGGGAATATCCAGAGAATGGACAGCGCATTCTCCTCGGTACATTAAAATCTACTGAGATCACCAAGCCGCCTGCCAAGCGTGGTGATTAATGCAGCCCCCCTAATAGGGAGGCCTATGTTTAGTAGCGGATTCAAGAGGCTGATCATGATGATGGTGATGATGATGAAATACACGCCTGCCAATCAAATCATTTTCCGATAATTTTGTTATAGCAAACCAATCTATCAATCAATAAACTGGTTTACAAAACGCCCAAAGATCTGAATCTCACGCATAAAATCATGCGGTTATTCTTATTTAATGAGGTATTTAAATATTTTTAATTTAATATGGAGACTTGAAAGATAATCATAATTTTATTGATGGACTAGTAAAGGTTAAGGCTATATTCTCTATAAACGATTTTTAGACGCAATGTTTTTTTAATGTGCCGTTTCTCCCGCCGCGGGGAATAGGATCACCCCATCTTGTGGGTGCCGCTGTAAGAGCCGGCTAAGGGAATATCCAGGGAATGGGCAGCAGCATTGTCTGAGGTACATTACATTATAATCGTCTGCGATCGCCAAGCCGCCTGCCAAGTCTGGTGATTATGGCAAACTCCACTATGATGAGCTTCCAAAGTGGCGTTTTATGAGGAAGACCTGTGTAAATCCCCTGAAAAAATCGTACATTGACCTTTGAGCAGACTGCAGTGACTCTCAACCTATTTTTTTGGTGGGCCGCTTTATATTTTCAAATCCTCTGAGAAAGTTGTACATAGAAACATGTCAAAACAGGTTTAGCGCTGCTGATTGACTTTGTCTCGCACACTTCCTTCTACCACAAAACGCGGTAGATGCGTAACCGACAGTGAACCGATGCATAATTGTATGGAAAGCGATACTGTCGCTTTACTTCAGGTCTAACATAATACCGGGGGAGCAATGCACGAGTTTCTCAGGGGATTTGAAACATACTTTAAGTGTATTTTCTTATGGAGTACCTACTTTTACATATGTTCTGTTTATAACCGACTGCCAAAGGGGGGTAAATCTTTTTTCAGCTGACTCCAAATAAGGAGGGATATTCAATTTGGTTAGGTACCTATACCGGATGTTGATTTGCATTGTCTCCATATTTTTAGAATCCATTGTACTGTGTATATTTAATCATATAAAAATAAAATTTAAATTCCACATTTATTTAGTAGCCGAATATTTGATAAACCATTTTTGTCGTGAATCACAAGTAGCCTCAACTTCGTTTCGGCTAGGACAATAGTAGGACCCCACGCGATGACTCAGTTTAAAGTAAACACTTTTTGTCTCATCATTAGTCCATTGACCGCCCGCGTTTTTGTTCCGCCCATTGTACCTATCTTATTATGTGATTCTCATTTCTATGTTATTATTATTTTGGTGTCAATAAAGAGTTATTGTATTGTATTGTAGTCAAAACATCATAAAAACATTGTTAGAAAATTGCTACATCGAGGAAGGTCCTATTGTCTAATTACCTACAGGGTTCAGGTATTCGGTCTCTATTGTTTTGGCTATGTGCGCGGGGTGCAGTAAACAACCCATGGTAGCTATGACTTAATCTGTGTCAGCAGCTTGCCACTGGGGCGTTACAGTATTTACAAAATTATGTACTTACAAGTTACGTTACCCTAAGATACTGCTCAAAGTGTCCTCCTTCGTTTTCGATGCACAAGTGAGCGCGACGTCTTAGGTTTCGTGATAGTTTTTTTAGCACATTCACGTTTAGTGTCACATGATCAAATGCAGCAATGATTTTTTCTTTTAATTGCACAGCACTAGTAATTTCGTCCGTGTAAACTAGTCTTTTTATTTCACCCCATAAAAAAAAATCACATGGGGTCATGTCCGGAGATCGTGGGGGCCAGGGTACTGGACCACCACGTCCAATCCACTGGCTTCTGAACACTTCACTTAAAAAATCGCGCACTTGGCGTCCATAATGAGGTGGAGCTCCATCCTGTTGGAAAAACAGGTTTCGTTGAAAGGCCAGTGGTACATCGTCGAGCATCTCGTCAACAACGTGATGCAGAAGCTCCAAGTAACTGGAGCTGGTTAGATGACCTTCGATGATGTATGGACCTAGCACATGCTCTCCAATAATGCCACCCCAGACATTAATACTAAAACGATGCTGAAACGAATCGTTCTTGGTTTTATGCGGGTTATGGTCGCGATGTGCCCACCAGTGCTCGTTGTGAATGTTGTAAATCCCCACACGTGAAAACATGCATTCATCGGTCCACAAAATGTTCACATCCCTGTTTTGTAAAATCCAGTGAGAAAAAGCTATGCGTGAGGCATTATCTTGTGGATGCAGTTCTTGGACTCTCTGAAAATGAAACGGATGCTGAAGTTCTCGTTTCAGTAGCCGCCATACAGTTGTGTGGTGGACGTTGAAGCGCCGCCCAGCATCACGGGTGCTAGCACGTGGGTCCTCTTCAAAAAAGTCCAAGATCTTTTCTTGAAGGCCGGCCGAGAGACCTACACTTCCACGAGCGCGAGCGTGACGAGGGACTTGGAATTGTCCATAATCCCTTAGTCTCTGTGTGGCACCCAGCATCACTTCACGTGTTGGAACATGGCTGTTCGGAAACTGATCGCGAAACATTTGCACAGACTGTGTTAAGCTGTTTCCGCTGATAGCATACAAACGTACCATCTCCACAAGCTCAACATTTGTAAAGTGTTCCATTTTTGTTACGCGATCGTAAGCAAAGTAGGTGCCTACGCAAATTCGGCGCGGCGCCGGTGGCGGGCAAGTGACTGATCGGTCGCTGCATCTGCACGCGTGACATAAGTGCGCTGCGCGGGCGCGGGCGGGTGAGAGAGGGCACCCCGCAGCCCGCCCGCGTGGCTAGTACAAACGGCGGTGGGGCCGGTGCAGCGGCGAGCGTTTGTAGAACTTTGCCGAAAGTGGCGGGTGCCTTTGTGTGTTGTCGGCGCGATAGTTTATGACTCTGCGCTCGCACTGGTTGACTTTATAAAATCATGTTGTTTGTTAAATGAGAACGCACACACGTGCTGTTTTATTTTTGTGCAATGTTTTTTTTATAAAGTGTAAATTTTAGGTATTTATTTTTTCATTGATTCGTGTTCTATAAGTGTAGCATACCTACCTCTGTAAATATGGAGACAATGCAAATCAACATCCTGTATTTAGTAAAATTTATTTGTGTTAGAATGTTAGAATGTTAATGATTGATGATGAGTTTTGTACTGGGTGGCGCAAAAGTAAAGACCCTATTTGGTTCAGCTATAACATTTTTTCTAAATTAGAAAACTAGATTTAGGTTTTTTTAAATGTATATTTGTGCAATTAAATTTCGTACCATTAGGATTTAAAGATGATGTCTTTTAAATGGTGACCTCCAGAGTTGATACACATTTGAGCCCTATTTATGACATTTTGCATAACTTGCCGTAACACTTCCTGCGATATGTTCGTTATTTCTTGACGAATGTTTTCTTTTAGAGCTGCGAGAGTCTGTGGCTTGTTCACATACACCCGAGATTTCAAAAAACCCCAAAGAAAGAAGTCTGGACTGGTCAGATCGGGTGATCTTGCAGGCCAAGGCAAATCGCCAAAACGAGAGATAACTCGGCTTGGAAAAGCGTCCCTCACTAAGTCCATAGTGTCGCGCGCTGTGTGTGCCGTAGCGCCGTCTTGTTGAAACCAGATGTGCTCCAGCCCCAATTCGTCCAAACTGGGTATCAAAAACTCACGTAACATGGTTCTGTAGCGTTCTCCAGTGACAGTTATCGCATTGCCTCCAGCGTCTTCGAAAAAATAGGGTCCGATCACTCTGTCAACACAGATGCCACACCATACAGTAACTTTTAGTGGGTGTAGAGGTGTTTCTTGAATAATGCGCGGATTATCAGTGCCCCAGAACCGAGTATTCTGCTTATTGACATGCCCTGAGAGATGGAAATGCGCTTCGTCACTCATAACCAATTTTGAAGGAAAATCATCTTGCAAAATGTCATAAATAGGGCTCAAATGTGTATCAACTCTGGAGGTCACCATTTAAAAGACATCATCTTTAAATCCTAATGGTACGAAATTTAATGGCACAAATATACATTTAAAAAAACCTAAATCTAGTTTTCTAATTTAGAAAAAATGTTATAGCTGAACCAAATAGGGTCTTTACTTTTGCGCCACCCAGTATAACTACTGTTCCATATAGTTTTTGTTGTTTAGTTTATGTTCATATTATAATAGCTCTTAATATGAGTTGTTCAGGCAATGGGCAGGCCACATCGCTCGTAGAACTGACAACCGATGGGGAAGAAAGGTTCTCGAGTGGCGACCACGAACCGGAAATCACGGCGTAGGCCGGCCCCGCACTAGCTGGACCGACGATCTGATGGAAGTCGTGGGCAGCCGATGGATGCAGGAAGCGAGCAACCGCTCAAAGTAGCGCTCTCTGGGGGAGGCCTATGTTCAGCAGTGGACGTCTTCAGGCTGTTGATGATAATGATGATGATGATGACTGATGTTCCTGTCGTGATGGAATTCGGAAAACCACCTACTTAATAAAGCTGTTAAGAAAGATTGATTTTTAGAAAACCTTTTAAAGTAGGAGACCTACGCTTGTACGCCATAAAAGGAGGACACCTTTTTTTTCACGAAAAGGCGCAAATACAGTAGTGGTTACGTATTTGTGCCTTTAGGTGTTGAGATATTGGGGCCGTGGAGACCATGCAGGCATGCACACAAAATTTATATAGACCTTTCTGAACGTCTGATCAATTCAACACGTGACCAAAGTGCTGGACTCTATTTGGCGCAAACGCAGCGGATGCCATTGCCATTCAACGGGATGCCCTCGGATGACAAAACGCGGTAACCCGTTTAACCCGTTTAAAAACAGTTATTTTAAAATCCTAAAAAATATTTTGACAAACTGCAGTAACCCTTGTTGCAGTATTTTGTCCATGTTTTGTTGTAATCATAATCCTGCCCATAATTCAACGATCACGACAAAACAACGCAATCGTATAGAATCTTCATATGAATGAGTTCATGTTTATTTTTTTCTACAATATGCTTTATTTTTACTGTTATCTACTATAATTCTACAATAATTATTACTTAAGCATATAAAAAAATAAAAATCCTTTATATTATAGAGAGTAAACGCAATTTAAAAAACATAAAATAAGGTTACTGACGAACTTTGAACGCGATTTTCTCAATTTCGCTACTTATGGTTTACCGCGTTTTGTCATCCGAGGGCAGCGGGGCAATGCCGCCAGCATTTTGGGCATGTTGATGCCTACTGGTAGCGGCTTCTTAGACTAAGTTTACCTCTTTTATTGTTTTAATTTTAGATTAGTTTAGATTGAATTTAGTTTTAGTCATTATATTTTGTGTTTAATCTTTCTTAAATGTATAGTTTGTTTTTTTCATAAGAAGTGTTTGAAAAGTCTTAGAACCGCGAGTCTAAATGGTCATCTGCACTAAAGTCTATTAAAATACGACTTAGCTAAGCAACACCTTCCCATCGGTTCTCGTACGTTTGTTAAAGTGTCAACTTGGCACACCAAATACTGAACGCTCATTGGTTGCCTGTTAATCATCGGCTGTCTTCAACCAATGAGCGTACAGTATTTGGTGTGTTGACTTGACACGAGTTTGACAAACGCACGAGAAACCGGCTGGCTAATTACGTAACTAGAAACAAGTTTGCAACAGGTGTAAACGCAATCAATGCTGTCAAACATCACTTTTGCAGAGCAGAAAGCGATCGAGCGCCAAAGCACCGTCTGTCGGACAATCGATGAACTAGAAAGTGCATTATTTTGTTTCCATTTATTGCTTTTCTGTTGTTAGTGGCGCTAGTATCAAAGGCCAAAGAGCATTCAGCGACAGGCGAGCAACAGACGGGTGACCTACGGTTTACAGTGACATCTTGCGACTGATTGCTAAGTGTTTGCTATCGCTTTGCCACTTTTTTATGTTAAAGGGAGCAAACAAGCATACGGGCCACCTGTTGGGAAGTGGTCACCGTAACCTATGGACATCTGTAATCCGGAGGACCGGATGTCACCGGAGGAGGCGTCACCAATGCATTGCTTACCCTGTAGGACTCTTTTAACCCTCCTTTTAAAGTACTCCATGTTATAACTCTGCGGAAATACCGCTGGCGGGAGCTCATTCCACATTTTGCAGGTGTACGGCAAGAAAGAACGCATGAATCGAGCCGTATGAGATGTCCACGACCCAATAATAAGTGGATGATCTTTTTTGCGGTGGTGAGAGATGCGATGGTAGAAACGCGATGCCGGAATCAGGTTGAATAGCTCTTCAGAACATTCCCCATTATAGAGGTGGTAAAATATACATAAAGACCCAATATCCCTGCTAATATTCAGTGGTTCAAGGTGTTCGGTGATCTTGGGACTGTCGACAACTCTGATAGCTCTACGCTGTATCGAGTCAAGAGGCTGGACCTGATACTTGGGTGTTCCGTTCCACTGCTGTTGCTTTGCTACTATTGTTGCAACTTTTACATAATACTTACTATAGCGGTTGCTAGAAAGATAAGTGCGAACTTAGGACCTGTCAAACTTATGCAGACGGGATAGACTTATGTCTACCAATCTAACCACAACGCCACGGGACCTAAACTATATTTCAAATTGAAATAATAAACTTTTATGATGCCGAACGCTTCAACGTTCTGACGTGAACGTATTTGGACCGAGACGTTTTGATACTTTTTTTATTTTATTTTAGATTTTAATAAAACGTGGGAACAAAACCTTGCGTGTTGGACTTTGATGAACGATGTTTCTTTTTTAATATTTTCAACATCGGTTGCCAGTAAAAAATATTGACAGTTTGTGTCAAGCTACAGCAGTAAAATAAATAACGTCTTTTTATATGAAACGGAGAAGTGTTTGCTAAAGTTTTACCTACTATACCTTTTCCATTTTGTAAATCGTTTTTAGACAGCTTATAGAAAATTGTGTATGTAACTTTGTCCTAGCGTCTTGAAAATAAAATCCATACAAATAAATAGACATATTTAGCATTACCTCTTTACAAGGCTACGTCGTTCGGAAAAAAAATTAGGGATGTGATGAGTTGAAAAAATGTGGTATAGATTGATCGTGAGTAGTGATTGGATAATCGAATTAAAGTTTACCGTAACTTCCTTGGTTTGCTATTATATAGCTCGATAACATCGTATTTTTGGGTACAGCTCAGCAAGATGACTGCGTTTTTATTCTAATAAATTATAATAATGAAATGTTAATAAAAAACAGCGAGTTAGGTAACTTGCACTTGCACTTTTGTTAATTAATGATAATGACTTTTCATTTTTTTCTTTGAATCGCTCTTACAACGGTGAAGGAAAACATGGTGAGGAAACCGGTATGTTCAAGAATCACAACATTCGAGAACATGTGTCATCCACCAACCCGCGCTTGTCCGGCGTGGCGGATTATGGCCTACATTCTTAATTTAGTTCTCACTCCACTTAATTATTTAGGACTACGGTGTACAGCGAAACTTGCAGTGCTATTGACTCTATCTTAGACACTAGAAAGTACCAAACTCGTCCAATCCCACTACTTACCGCCTAGTTATTATTTATATTGATTAATAACACTGTATTAGTGAAATAACACGCATCAGGCCGTCGCAGCGGGCCTGTGCGGGCGCAACTATTTGTTTAGGGTTTAGGGTTCCGTGGCGTGAATACGTTTTCTAACAACGCTTGTTTCTATGGTTGAGTTTCGTTCCGCTATACGATCTGTGGATACCAACGCGGCCAGAACTTCTTTGAACTAATTGCTATACTACTAACATTGCTTTGGTAAATAATGGATAACCCGGCAGGTACTTGCAATAATGGTTACTCAGAATAAATAAAAATAAAACCAGCCAAGTGCGAGTCGGACTCGCGCACGAAGGGTTCCGAACCATTATAAAAACGAGCAAAAAAATCACGTTTGTTGTATGGGAGTCCTTTTAAATATTTATTTTATTCTGTTTTTTAGTATTTGTTGCTATAGCGGCAACAGACATCATCTGTGAAAATTTCAACTGTCACGGTTCATGAGATACAGCCTGGGGACAGATGGATAGACAAAGAGACAGACAAACAGCGGAGCCTTAGTAATAGGGTCCATTTTACCCTTTAAGTACGGAACCCTAATACATTATTTACAAACTACTGTATAATTAAATATTTCACTTCGAAAAAAAGTTACAAAACCCCCAAAGAAAATCAGCACTAACAAAAATTGATGGAATTAACAATGGATGTTTTTCTAAATGAAGCCTGAATATTGGAGCTTGCATTTTTTATCTGCTAGGTATTGCTAGTGGTAGGACTTGTCTGCAAAGTTCGTCTAGGTAGGTACCACCGCTTTGCCAGTTATTCTGCCGCCAAGCAGTAGTGTGCAAGCACTACTGTGTTCCGGTTTGAAGGGCATTGTAGCTAGTGAAATTACTGGGCAAATGAGACTTCTCTGATCACTCAGTCTAGTAATCTGATTGCTAGACTGTGTGATGTCTCAGGATGACGTGCGCAGTGCAGTGCCACGCGAAACTTTATTGTTTTAAAGTTCCGAGTGACACTGCAACTGTTATGGGCGGCCGTGTTGCTTAACATCAGGTGAACGACTAGCTCGTTACGTCATTCAATCGCATAAAAAAAATAGTTCTTCGTTTAACACGACAAATAATGTGCTTTTTGCACTTAATTAAAGCGTAGGTAGTTACTACTTTGGAGAAGTTAATGTCAAAAGTTAGTCACTTCTTTTTTTTTTCTTATATTTTGGCTCCACACATAGTGTATTTAGCCAGTGTCAAGTATTGTAATTATTCATCGAGTTATGGAATATTTCACGTGTAAAGTCAAGTCTTCAAGTCTTAGTCACAGTCCAGTCTTAGTCAGGTAATCATAGTCCAGTCTAAGTCATACCCTAGTAAAGTGGTGGCGACTTTACTAGAAGCTTCTATAGAATTTTGGAAGCAACACGAAAAACCTCGTTTCACTACATTATATCACTTGCCCACACTTATACTCGTAATTCAGCACTTAATGCGTAAAACACCACCAATTTTAACCATTAACACTGGAAAAAGCACGAGTTTAGAAAAATAATATAATGTAACGACATGAACTTTTTCGAGTTCCCGCCAAAACTCTTTGTCACTTCTTGACACACAACTCTGAAGGCCGATTTTTTTCAACCTCGTCTACAAAGGGCGGGTGTTTTCATCTGTAGTTAAAGTAACCAATGGTCAAATTTGTTAGTATTTTTACTTATTTATTATTATTGTATTCATGTACATCATTGTTATAGGTAATATACAATAACAAGTATTATATAATACTGACTGGCCTGATAGCTCAGTTGGTAGTAGCTCTGCCTTCTGGATTATAGGTTGTGGGTTCGATTCCCACTCAGGACAAACATTTGTGTGATGAACACCCATGTTTGTTCTGTGTCTGGGTGTTATATTGTTATTCTATGTATCTATTTACAAACAAAAAGTAGCTAAGTATTAAATCAGTTATCTGGTTCCCATAGTACAAGCTATGCTTAGTTTGGGGCTAAATGGCGCTGTGTGAAATGTCCACACATTTATTTATTTATTTATTTAATACACAAGATCTTAAATAATTAGTTGGTAGGTTGACATGAGCCCTGGAAGGTCGTTTGCAAGTTTAAGTGACTTGTGAGTCAGTCCAAAAACAATTTACACATGTGTCAATATTACTATTTTACTATTTTACAATTCTATGGTAGTTCTTAACATTTATACACATTGTTTTCCCTTCAATCTGCGCATTTGGTATTAATTTTCCTAGTCAATTTCAATAAATTAATTATGTTTACCTAATAATTGGTTTTAATATATTCTTCTAATATAAATTTTCATTAGTAAATAATTAATTAAAATAAATAATAAATATAAGTAATTATGTATGTATAGTAAAAAGTTTGTTTAGTAAGTTATTAGTATGAGTATAAGTCAGCCTTAAACTCTTCTATGCTATAATAACATTTGTTAAGAAGATAACACTTTAAATTTTTATTGAAAAGGGAGGTACTTTGTTCATTTTTCAAATACTCAGGAATACTGTTATAAATGGATATTAATCTATAGTTTGGGCTTTTCCCGAATATGTGTAGTCTTGTTGTTGGGAATACAAGTCTGTTTTTGTTTTTGTTTTTTTTTCTTATATTTTGGCTCCACACATAGTTTATTTAGCCAGTGTCAAGTTTTGTAATATTTCATCGTATTATGGAAATTTTCACTTAAAGTCAAGTCATAGTCACAGTCAGAGTAGTCATAGTCTAGTCTATGTCATAATCCAGTCTAAATCATGCCCTAGTAAAGTGCTGGCAACTTCTATGGAATTTAGGAAGCAACACGAAAAACCACGTTTCACTACATTATATCACTTGCCCACACTCATGCTCGTAATTCAGCACTTAATGCGTAAAACACCACCAATTTTAAACATTTAACACTAGGAAAAGCATAAGTTTTGTAAAATAATATAATGCACCGATGTGAACTTTTCCGCGTTCCCGCCAAAACTCTATGTTTTTGTTACGTCTGTTATAATTTTCGTGTATTTCACCACATGATTTAAAAAAGGTCCGATAATTCCTAACATTTTTAACCATTGGTTACCTTAACTGTGGATCAAAAAACCTACCGTAAGTGACCGGACTTGTCTGCAAAGTTCGTCTAGGTAGGTACCACCGCTTTGTCAGTTATTCTGCCGCTAAGCAGTAGTGTGCAAGCACTACTGTGTTCCGATTTGAAGGGCACTGTAGCTAGTCACTAGAGAATATACTGGGTAAATTAACAAGTTATAATTAACAGAAAATGCCCTATTGGTGTAAGAATTTGGAAGCCGCTGAAAACTTCTGTTTAAAATAAAAATAAAAATCTTATACGGAACCAACTAACCCAAAAATCGTACAACCTTCACCAGTCGTGTTTAGAACTATGGATTAAGTTACAGATTATAGGCCACTTAAGTACAGACAAACAATGCCGATTGTATATATGCTTTTAGTTTGACTTAAATCTTTACAAGTAAGTATTTATTGCTAGCTTCACGCCCACGGGTTTGGTTGTGCAATTGATTTTTGTGATAAGTTTAACACGTTTTTAGACCATGTGGGTAAGCGCCTAAATACAACGTGTGTTTGAATTCAAAAGGGGGTAAATGTACTCCCCAAGGTAGACAATGTTTCTTTTACGACTTTTCTAAATTAATAGTTTTTCATTGAAGAAATACCGTGTAATGTTTACGTTCGAAGATACCCCTAGCGCAGCTGGGTGGTTAAGCCTTTAACATAGGCCAAACGCGTCTTTTTAACTAATCATACTGAAGAACCTATGAATTCTACAGACATGAAAAAAATATCACCAATAAGATCATTCTGCACCTGTACTTATCAATTGAACAAAATATTCGATTACTAGGTACATTATGAATAAAAAAAATACTTTTAGAACGCCTTTCCAGTCACACAGTGTACAATGCCGCGTAAAGGAAGATTGCGTCATTAAATATTTTTACACCCTCGGATAGGAAATTTAAAAATATACAAGCTCAATTGATCATTTTATTTTTAGAGCCAAAATTAAGTCTGTTTAGTAATATTTTGCGTTATTTTGCGGCGAGCCAAGGGCGAGGCCCTTGGCGGGGCGTGAATTAGTCTGCCCCGGCATGTGCCAACGGGTGGACGCGCTGCTGTTTTTTATAAAATATTTTACATGTTTTTCTTATTTGTATGAAAATTATCAATTAAACAGCCAATAAATAGGTATTGACTATACGAAAAAGTCGGTTTTAGAGCCATTTGATTAGTTCTTAGTGACTTTAATGTCAGTAAAAGTATTTGGAACAATAATAGATCATTAGCACAGAAGGTCAGTATAGGTATTTTAAACTCTTTTGGCAGGGTAGGGTTCCAGTCGAACTAAATTAGCGTTAGGCCCCATACACGTTACATTTTATTGATCAATCTTTGTGATTGATCAATTTTATTGATCGTTTAGGGTTAGTATTGGTCAATGTTCTTCGGTTTACAGTATGGAGAAAACATTGACTTAAGTGGTCTCGTCAATTTTATTGATCTATAAAATTGAACGTGTTACCATCACCAGTTATCAGCTTCTTCAAAAATGGTTCGGTTTCATTACGTCGTAATAAATAATCACAGATGAGTACACGGCTCATTAGGTTTCTTTCAGTGAGCTCGTGAGGGACCCAAATATCGAGCTTTTTTGTGTACCCAGTTTTTTTCAAATGCGCCAAAACTGTTTTGTGGTCAATTCCCAGTTCTTCAGCTACGTCGTAACTACTGATATGCCGATGTTGCTCCACTTTTTTTAAAAAATGGCATCCATTTTATCCGTAATAGGGCGACCAGAGCGAGATGCATCTTTGACATCAAAACCGGATTGAAAACGCTTAAACAAAATTTGTGCTACTCTCACAGACACTGCACTAGGTCCACAAACATCGCAATTTTCTTTCGCGGCTTGCGTTGCATTTTTACCTTTTTTGTCATAGAATTAAAAAAAACAGGAATGAGTTTTGATTGACATCGAACTGACGTACAGCAATGGCGGACACCTAAACATGTGTGACGCATTAAAGAATTGCCATGTGAAGAAAATTACCCGAAACCGACAAAAAAAAGATCTGACGTTGGTGTGACTTTTTGTATGACCAAAAAGCTACGCGATCTTGTAACAGGGTAGTCAAAATTTAATAACTTATGTCATTTTATTTTTCATCCCTCAGGGTTAGTCCTATTTGAATTTGTAAAAAACTATTACGACATAAATATATATATCCTCTTACACGCTATTAATGCTATATTTGCTCCGTTTCAGTATGAAAATGGAACCCGTATAGGATTATTTTGTTGTGTATCTGTCTGTCCATATTAGATGCAACTTATAGGGTCCCTACCTACTTTACGTTGACCTAGAGCTGGTGTGCATTATTTATCGTATAGGCTTAGAGTCAGATGTTGCCAAAAGATTACTAAATTTTTAATCCTAGCGGTAATTTCATGGTGTACGATAGTACGGCGATCTTCGGCAGTGCAGCCCTTGTAGTTACAGTTATACCTGCGCGATGTAATCCATACACTACGATAAAACATCGTCAGCAACAAAGTTGACGGCACTCCATATTATCCTTTATGCTATAGGGGAGAGGAAGGGAGAGCGAAAAAGATAGGGGAAAAGGATGAATGTATAATGGTAAACAGAGGCGCACCTGCCTCCATTCAGGCTTTTCCTCTCCCATTTCTTTCTTCCTTTGGACAGGGCTAGGGCGTAAAACTAACTAACCGGGTCGGGTCTGCTAGTCAGTCAATAAAACTGTTTATTTCGCACAAAGAATTATAGCCAGGCTTTTGCTGAAAATGTTTTATGAACACATCACTATCGTATTTTTCTACTTTACTTTTGAAATGAAACTTGCATCTTCCATTATGTATATTTGTTATTTCTTATACAAACTTCCAATACTAGTAAGTGTCATATGTCTTGACGCCACTGCTGCTCAACGGGAATTAACTGCTTTTTCGACATTTTCGTAATGGCTGGACTCCCCAGCAAACTCAATTTTTTTTGAGCGGGACAATCCATGATTGGCTGATGGTACCAACACTACCAACCTATCAAGTATCAACCAATCATGGCTCTTCTGACAGTTTGCCAACCAAAAAAGTCAAAAACACGTCTTAATTTTTAAAAGTAAGTATCTATTAATAAATTTCACGACACTTTACTTTTTTTACGTTAAAGAAAACCTGCCCAAATATGCACGATTAGTAGGTCCATTACAGGTAAAATATTTATTAACCTGAAAAAGGCCAACACATGCATAATATGCATAATGGAAATATGCATTTGCATATAGTCAGTTCTCTAATTATGATCAATATATGTGAATAACTTGTATTCGAACACAATTTCGTCATTCTCCCACACTTCCGGGTAATTTGCAAATTTGATTGTTGGCAACACTAAGCTGGTTTTGTGCATTGATTGCATCTCAATAATTTTATCGAAAAAGCAAAAAATTAGTGGAATAATAACAAGCTTACTTGTGAAAAGTGATCCCCTGAGTTTTTTTTATCATACTGCTATGATTCCGACAACTTTTCACAACGCAAGACGGCATTTTTTTTTTTTTTTTCTAAGCGTCTTGGGCGACGTCCGGAGCAGTAATGGCAGGCGATAGACTTCCTATGATGTGAGTGTTGCGTGTCCGCCTGTACTTATTAGCGTTCCAACTTCTTAAGGGTACCTCGGTTCGGGATCAATTGGGACTCCGTCCTTCTTTTTTTATTAGGTCCATGTTTTTTGTAGTAAAATTTTAAAATGTATCGAGTTTCTTCATTAGATTCACTCATCTTCACAGTACGAAAAACAAATAAAAATCACACATTTTCCTAATTTGAATATGGAATTATCTTCTTTAAAATTTAAACTTTTAATGATAAAACCAGCCAGATACAAGTAGTATAGCCAAAGAGATTTTATTACAAGTTCATACTTACTATAATGCGAAAAGACTTTTCCCCCAACCTAATAATATGAGTTAAAGTCACAAAAGTTTAAAAAGTGTTACGATTGATTGTATTTTGTAAAATATATTTTAAAATCATCTCGCTTAATTTTATTTAATGCAAGCCTCCAAAATAATATTTTTTTATGTATTAGACACAAGCGCAATTTTTAATTGTAAATATTAGCAAAATCAGCAAGAGATTGACGAGATAAATACGTCGCTAGTTCTATTTGTAGTCCAATATATTTTTAACAATTTTGTACTAAGTAGGTACGTCAGACAACTTTGTACTAGCAACTCGTAAAGTACATTTTTCAGCGGGCCGTTGGTTGGACAGCCCTGCTTGTGCTAGAAATTATGTGTTTAGAGTAGGTTGAGTGATTTATCCCTAGCAGAGTTTTTAGGCCGAGCAAAGTCTCTAACATAACGACGATTGTTTATTTTGATTGTACAAGTTGACGTGTCATCATTATCAATCAACTCACGGTAGGTAGGTAATGCCCTATTTTATATGCTACTCACGATTACCTATCCCAGAACGAACCTGCTGTACCTGCGAACGAAGCTAGTCCAAAGGTGGGCTCCCGGTTTTCTAGCTACTAGCTAAACCACCCCAGCTTCGCACGGGTTAATTATTTATTTTTACGCCTTATCTCCTAAGGAAGAGGGAAAAGATAAGGGAACAGGATGAATGGATGAAACGCCGAATAGAGGCAGGTGCGCCACCTATCATCTTTCCCCCTCTCTTCTCTCTTTCCCATAGTATAGGATAGGATAGGAGGAGGAATTACAACTAAGTACATATTTTTACTTTTATCCCCTCTCCCGAGGAACCCGTGCTGAATTTCGGGATTAAAAGTAGGTATATGCTATAGCGTACTTCGTAATATAAACTCAAATCATGCCAAGTTTCATTTGAATCCATTCAGTAGTTTCGGCGAAATGCTCAGCCAAGATACAGACAGACAGACTGACAAAAATTAAAAAATGTATACTTAGATACTTTTTTTGATTGTAAATACATACACAGAATACAATACAACACCCAGCACCAGAACAAACATCGATGTTCATCACACAAATGTTTGTCCCAGGTGGGAATTGAACCCACAACCTATAGTTCAGAAGGCAGAGCCATTACCAACTGAGCTATCAAGGCCATCAAAATGGAGCCCTCAAAAATAAATTTCTATATATTATCTTCAATGTACAGATTTGGACCTGTTACAGTTTTATTATAAGTAATATAGATAGATATATTATATAAGTAATAAACCGGGCACTATAATATTATTATAATAGGTAGATATATTTTTCACGGAGTTTCATCTGGAATTGTTTATCTTTGACAAACTCTAGCTCATTGTCAAACCTACGAGTGTGGCGCCCCAGGTGGCTCTTATTAATAACTTTGTGTCCAACGCTCAAGGTCATTGGCGCATGTTAAACTCTTAAACTTCGTCCTTGACCGAATGCACTTAAATAAGTTTGACGACTTCTGTTTAAAAATGAATTTGTTTATTTATTTGAGTATCTTGTTAACTCTCGTAGCGATCGCACGTGCAATTTTGTGAGTGGATTTATTTTGTTAGTATGGAGGTTTAGAAACACGCAGTTTCAAGTAAGGCTCTCACAACTTGTGTGCTATCATGGTCGCAGTCCCGTCCTTTCGGGATAACATACCAATACATAAATGTGAAATAAAATATATCCTATAATGTTAATTCAGTGTATCAGCTATCTACATTCTAAATTTCATTAAAATCCGTTTAGCTGTTACGGTGTGAAGAGGTAACAAATACACACATAAACTTTTGTATTTATAATAATTTAAATAGTGTGATGTGGAATAATTACCTAATGACTCTGTGACAGCCTCCATGGTGTGGTGGTTGAGCAGATCGGCTCATAACCCGGAGGCGGCGGGTTCGATTGCCGTGACAGGACAAGTATTTATGCACAGGAAAAAAGCTCAAATACGTTGTTCTGTGTGTGTGTGTTGTGGGAGCATGGTCCTCGTAATTCCTGGGTCCCTAGATATAGGGAATCCTAGTTAGGGCCAGGATCTATGTGATCGTTGTTGTAGCTTGATCTATTGAATAAAAACGAATCATGGAAAACCCCAAAACATCACAAGAAAAAAAAATATAAATAGTTTCCAAAATATTCATCCTGTTAAAGAGTAAATGCGTAAGTTAGTCTTTTTTTTATGCGATTGAATGACGTGACGAGCTAGTCGTTCACCTGATGTCCTGATGTTAAGCAACACGGTCGCCCATAACAGTTGCAGTATGACTCGGATCTTTAAAACAATAAAGTTTCGCGTGGCACTGAACTGCGCACGTCATCCTGAGACATCACACAGTCTAGTAATAAGATTACTAGACTGATTGATCAGATCATAAAGTCTCATTTGCCCAGTAATTTCACTAGCTACAGTGCCCTTCAAACCAGAACACAGTAGTGCTTGCACACTATTGCTTGGCGGCAGAATAACTGGCAAAGCGGTGGCAGTCTACTGTGAATATCTTCAATATTATCATCATCATCATCACCATCAGCCTGAAGACGTCCACTGCTGAACATAGGCTTCCCCTAGAGAGCGCCATTGTGAGTGGCTGCTCGCCTCCTTCATCCATCGGCTCCCCACGGCTTTCACCAGATCGTCGGTCTACCGAGTGGAGGGCCTACGCTGCGTCTTCCAGTTCGTGGACGCCACTCGAGACCTTTCTTCCCCATCGGTCGTCAGTTCAATATTATTGAACGTCTTTCAATATTATGTCGATTAAAACGTCTACTTTGGCTAAAAAGTCCAAAGTTTTGTTTAACGACCAAACCCAGATTTAATACAAAACATTTGTCAAATTCGTTTCAAAACCCAAATTCGTCATCTGTGATTCCTTGGTTCCTTGTATTGTGTATTGAAGCATGTTTTTTTGCACAAGAAAAAATATTATTCCAATGGTATTTGTTACCTACTTAAACTGTTTGACAGTATACAGGATGTTTTCTCTTACTTGGCCTAAAGATTAATTTTCATTAAGCCACAGAATGTCTTCCGGTTCGTGGTCGCCACTCAAGAACCTTTCTTCCCCATCGGTTGTCAGTTCTACGAACGATGTGGTCTGCCCACTGCCACTTCAACATGCTAATTCTCAAAGGTATCGGGAACTTTATTTCTCTTGCGGATCCGCAAAATAATAATTAATCATTATTAATTTCTACACATTCTTTAAACGTTATGCTCAAAATAACTTATTTGAATAATGAACATGACATAAAAAAACCACATCTAAAAACCAACCTGTATAGCCTCTTGGGTGTCAGCCCTGGTGTCAGAATTTTTAGGCCGCCCCAAAGGCTTAACGACTGTTGACTACGACAACAGCCGGGACCGACGGCTTAACATGCCCTTCGAAGCAAGGTAGCGCTCAGTTGTAAACACCACTTTTTGCTGTAGCGGTCACCCATTAGAGTAGTGACCGCAGCGATCGTTGCTTAACTTTACCGATCTGTTAGAAACGGCTAGTCGTGCATCGCTATGAGCGCTACCTGTATAGCCTCAGGTAGCAGTGACACGAACAAGAACATTGCCATTTCCTGCTTCAATAAAGGGACACCCTTATGCCTTCAAATGAACCGACTACCGACTGCATGGTCTGCACCTTTATTTAAGGGTGACTAAACACATTATTTATTGCCTAGTAAACGCACCCGGATGCACTTTGGAAGTCAATTCAAAGTCAAAATTCCTTTTGTCATGTTTCCATTCATTGTTGGCTGGCCTGCTAGCTCAGTTGGTAGTATGCCTTTTGGCTGTTGGATTCCCACCCAGTGACCCAGGACAAATATTTGATGAAATAATATTGTGTGCTTGTTCTACATGTATCCGGCTGTTATTATTAAGTAATCGAATGACGTGAAGAGCTAGTCGTTCGCCTGGTGTTAAGCGACACGGCCCGCCCATAACAGATTGCAGTGTCACTCGGAACTCTAAATTAAAGTTTCGCGTGACACTGCGCACTGTGCACGTCATTCTAAGACATCGCACAGTCTAAAAAAGTTTTCTTGACTGTGAGATCAGTTCGTAAAATCTTATTTGCCCAGTAATTTCACTAGCTACAATGCTCTTCAAACCGGAATACAGTAGTGCTTGCACACTACTGCTTGGCGGCAGAATAACTGCAATGGCAAAACGGTGGTACCTACCTAGACGAACTATTGTAGGTATTAGCATGGAACAAGGAGGGGAGGTGCTAGCCATTTACCTACTTTTGTAGTTAAGGAGGAGAGGTATGCCAATACACCAAGAAAACATCGTAGATCAAAAATATGCTCAAAACTAGATGCTAGATCGCGTTGCAAAATGAGCGGGGTTATAAGTTGAGCGCAGATCAGAAATATGCCAAAAACCGTTTTAAACCTGGATGCGCTGCAAAATGAGCGGGCTATACGGCTAGCTACGGCGGGCTAGGTTTAAAACGGTTTTTTTTGGAATATTTCTGATCTGCGCTCAACTTATAACCCGCTCATTTTGCAACGCCATCTAGTTTTAGGCATATTTTTGATTTACGCTGTTTTCTTGGTGTATTGGCATTTCTCTCCTCCTTGTTCCATGGTATTAGTTATGTAATATATGGACATTTCATACATATAACTTAAAAGTCGTTGGTGTGGGGCCGAGCGAGATTCGAAGCAAGTTGTGTTGATTTCAAAGACGCATCCGCTACCCCTGACTCATACCTACGTTCCTAAATACCATAACACTTTACCCTTAATTTTTTTCTCTTAGGTAAAATACTATTATTGTTTTTGAGACAAGAAGTTTATTGGTTTTAAATCTCTTGTTTTCGAGATAAAACAATTTTTTTTTATTATTTTAACGTAGATTTCTTTACTGTTTACGTGCGTAAATATTACCAATTTAGATAGAGCTCGAACCCTTTTTATTTCTTTGAATTTGAGGGATCACTATTAGCTGGTCAATGTAAGTACAAAATCCAAATTTGAGATAATAGGGATGTGAAAAAATTTAAATTATAAGACTAATATAATTTATAATAAAGGTAATAATTATGTACCCACCACTCGGTGGCAGGAGGCGAGCAGCCGCTCAAGGTGGCGCGCTCTGGGGGAGGCCTATGTCCAGCAGTGGACGTCTTCAGGCTGTTAATGCTGATGATGATGATTGTATAAAATAAGTAAATATTTCCATGAAATTATTGAATGTTCTAAATAAATGTAACCTTACGCTACGGTACTATTTAATGTTTTCATAATAGTAACTGACATTATTTTTTATATAGGAAATATTAATCAAATATTAATAAAAGTACTTAATAAATCCATAAAAATAGTTTTCACACTCGTTATTATTATAAACCACGGCGGCCACCAACATTTTTATATATAACTCAATTTTATTTTAATAATAACTTAACTTTTTAGTTTAGTTATAAAATTTTATGCGCCCATCACTAATGTCAGGCTCCTTTTCAAATTTCGAACTTTTGTGTTCGATGTTTGACAAAAGAGTTTGAATTCGGTTAGTTAGGGCCACTGACATTGATTTCCTTTTTTGGCGCGGGAACGCGGTAAGGTTCACGTCGTTGCATTGTATTATTTTTAAAAACTTGTGCTTTTTCCAGTGTTAATGTTTAAAATTGGTGGCGTTTTACGCATTAAGTGCTGAATTATCTTACAACACAGGTATAATCTAATTTAATTCTGAAAAATTAAAGCGGGAATATAGCTCCTGGCTATGGCACCTATGGCGAGCCAAATCTCGCGCCACTACTTTTAAGAAATTGCGCGTTTAAAAAAATGACATATACGTCATATCTCACTTATTACCCCCAACCAGTGATGTTTCGTGATTTTTCCGAACCCCCCCTTTCGAACCTCACGTGATAAATGGACGATCCCAAAATCTTTTAAAGTTCACGTCATCGCATTGTATTATTTTTCAAAACTTGTGCTTTTTCCAGTGTTAATGTTTAAAATTGGTGGTGTTTTATGCATAAAGTTTTGAATGTACGAGCATGACTGTGGGCAAGTGATATAATGTGGTGAAACGTGGTTCGTGTTGCTTTCAAAATTCCATAGAAGCTTCTAGTAAAGTTGCCACCACTTTACTAGGGCGTGACTTAGACTGGACTGTGACTGACCCAGACTATAACTGACACTGGACTTTACGTGTAATATTCTAAACACGATGAAAAATTACAATACTTGACACTGGCTAAATACACAGTGTGTAGTACAAAAAAAAATTCGGGGCTAGAGAAATTTTATCAATAAAATGTATGTTTAGAAACGTGTTAACTAAGTTTCACAGTAATTTAACTACCGCCTTAAGATTTTTTTACACAAAACAAGAAAAAATGTCTGAATACATCTCGGTCGCATTCTTAAGAAATTCAATTTCAAATCTATTCAACTTGGGATTTAAAAAGTATTATGTTACTCTATGGTTACGCGAAATCTTCAAAGCTGAGAATTCGGAAAAAAATGTATTGTCTGTGGATTAGTAAATGACAAAAGAAAACGCGGCCAAATTCTATACGATTTACAAATTCGTTTTGCATCAAAGAATATTAGTACTCAAAGAAATTTAAACCGTAATGCTTTGGAATAGAGTAGAGCACATATTTTTAAGAGTGCCATTTTTTTTGTGAATAATTTGTGAGTGCATTGCAAACGGTCTCACTCATCAAGTCCTTATAATTAAGTTTATTTGATAAATGCTAATGAGCATATTTAATCATTATTAGGTAAGTCAAAATTGGTGCATGTATTTTTTTTTTTTTATTACTAATTTACAAGAAAATAGCCCACGGTTACACTCGCATTTATTCATAGAATCTCTAAAAATAGCACCCCATTTGAATAATTTATTTATTTATACTTTAGCACAAAAATAAATGTACAAGGCGGAATTAATGCTATGAAGCATTATCTACCAGTCAACCTGGATGTACAAGAAAAAAAAATGGTAGCGATGCAGTAAAATTAATGTTACAATAAAATCGTATTTTTAAGAATAAAAATACTACAAAATAATAAAATATATACTTAATTATACAAATAATATAATATACCTACTTACATAAATATAATTAATATACATAAATACTTACATAAAAACAAAGGGTATAAACAGTAATTATTAGGGGAGTTTTATTCAGTATAATAATTTTTAATGTAATAGATGCGAACTTGCTTTTTAAAGACTTCTTTAGAAGTAACCTTTTTTAATTCCTTAGGCAAGGAATTCCACAATCTGACTGCCACAACGGAAAAAGAATTGTCTCGGAAGGAGGTATGGTGAATGGGAGGAGCCAGGAGAAGGTTAGAAGTAGATCGAAGTTCTCGCTCATGAGTGTCACCGAGATATTTAAATAGTTCCTTCAGGTACTCGCGTGTTTTTGAATCCTTTAGAATGGAGTAGAGCAGGCAAAGAATCCTGACACTAATAATAGGTAATAAGGTAATAAATAACAACCGACTTTTTTTTAAAGTTCCGAGTGGCACTGTTATGGGCGGCCGTGTCGCTTAATATCAGATGAACGACTAGCTCGTCACGTCATTAATTATCTTTAAAAAAAGTGTGGATATTTCACACAGCGCCATCTAGCCCCAGACTAAGCTATAGCTTGTGGTACTACGAGATTGAGAACCAGACAACTGATACATACAATACTTAGATATTTTTTGTTTGTAAATAGTAATACATACATAAATAGAATACAATATAACACCCAGACACAGAACAAACACCATCACACAAATGTTTGTCCTGGATGGGAATCGAACCCACAGCCGTATAGGTACAGTGCAAAATGTATGCTTCTACAAGGTGAGTTTGTATTGGTATGTTATACCGAAAGGGGGGGACTGGGATCATGATAGCCCACTTTACTAGGTGGTAGGACTTTCCTGCAAAGTTCGTCTAGGTAGGTACCACCGCTTTGCCAGTTATTCTGCCGCCAAGCAGTAGTGTGTTCCGGTTTGAAGGGCATTGTAGCTAGTGAAATTACTGGGCAAATGAGACTTTATGATCTGATCACTCAGTCTAGTAATCTGATTACTAAACTGTGTGATGTCTCAGGATGACGTGCGCAGTGCAGTGTCACGCGAAACTTTATTGTTTTAAAGTTCCGAGTGACACTGCAACTATTATGGGCGGCCGTGTCGCTTAACATCTGGTGAACGACTAGCTCGTCACGTCATTCAATCGCATAAAAAAAAAAAAGCCCACAAGTTGTGAGAGCCTTACTTGAAACTGCGTGTTTCCAAACCTCCATACTAAAAAATAAACCCACTCACAAAATAGCACGTGCGATCGCTACGAGAGTTAACAAGATACTAAAATAAATAAACAAATTCATTTCTAAACACATTAATTTAGAAAAGTCGTACAAGTAACATTGTCTACCTTGGGGAGTAGATTTACCCCCTTTCGGGATAATTACCAATTCAAACTCAGATATTACCTATAGTTCAGAAGGAGACACCAAATATGCTAGGAGACAATAAGAAGACGAAACAAACACAAAATAGGTTTAGGTAGGTACTTACCTAAGTCAATTAGAAACTTATTGCATAACAATATATTTAAAATCACAGTGTCTTCCTTTGGCTTTTTTTATTCTTGAATTCCCGGACTTTATGCGTTCACACGAAATTGGAAACTAATCGCGGAACAAATGACGGATTTGTCCCATTTTTGAAATGTGGGTCCATAGAATTAAAAAATATCCATGTGTGGGTCTTTAAAATGGGACCGAATTAATGTCTTGCGAAGATTTAAAGCTCCCTTTTGACGCAGATGTTTCTAAATTGACACACATTTTTTTCTGTTTAACACCTATTCTTGACTAGCTGACCCGTCCCGGCTTCACACGGGTTATTAGTTTTACGCCTTATCTCATTCTAAAGGAAGAGAGAAGGGAGAGGGGAAAAGATAAAGGAAAAAGATGAATGGATGAAGGTGAAAGGAGGTTGGCAGCACAGAATGGAATGGATGCCTGCCAGTCGTTTCATCCATACATCCTTTTCCCTTATCTTTCCCCCCCCCCCCTCCCTTCTCTCTTTCCCATAGTACAGGATAGGAGTAGCTTTGGACCTAATACTGAAGGTTGGATGTCTGTAATTTCTGAACCACAAAACCGACGACCTTGAAATACGGGACAATATTTAAATTATTCCCTTTGTAACAAAAAACAATGAAGGAAATCGGATCACTTCTCCATCGGCGTTAATGAGTTACAGCTAAGTAGATATTTTTACTGTCATCCCCTCTCCCGCGGGAACCGTGCTGAATTTTGGGATTAAAAGTATCCTATAGCCTACCTCGTAATATGAACTCAAATCATGCCAAGTTTCATTTGAATCCATTCTGTAGTTTCGGCGTGATGCTCAGGCAAGATACAGACAGACAGATAGACAAAAATGAAAATTATAGTTTTCGCTTCAGCATTGATAATAGGGAGCCTTCCAAAAAGATGTCAAAACATCTTGTTACAGTTTTATTATAAGTATAGATTTATTTATTTAACTATTGCAAATAAGCTATTTTTGGCACTTTCAAGACAAAATTAGAAAAGTCAAAAATTAATAAAAGTAATCATCATCATCAACAGCCTGAAGACGTCCACTGCTGAACATAGGTCTCCCTCTGAGAGCGCCACTTTGAGCGGCTGCTCGCCTCCTGCATCCATCGGCTCCCAGTGGCTTTCACCAGATCGTCGGTCTACCGAGTCAGCCTACGCTGCGTCTTCTAGTTCATGGTCTACACTCGATATTTTGGACAAAAAAGTCCAAAATAGCGCAGAGCCTGAAAACAAAGGTTTTCAATCAATGTGTGTTGCCAGTGATGACTTATGGAACTGAGACATGGTCTCTTACTGTTAGCCTCATTAGTAAGCTCAAAGTCTCGCAACGAGCTATGGAGAGAGCTATGCTCGGTGTTTCCCTGCGAGATAAGCTCCGGAACGAGGAGATCCGCGGGAGTACTAAAGTGACCGATATAGCTCTTAGCAAGTTATTCAGGCAATGGGCAGGCCACATCGCTCGTAGAACTGACAACCGATGGGAAAGAAAGAAAAAGTGCCTAATCTTAATTACAACTTCTAAGGTACCCGGTTTCTCGGTAAGCACTAAATAATTCAGTGCGACCACGATCAGCGGTAAGCAAACAAGCATGTTTTATGTTCCTATTAGTGCCTAGCGCGTGTGATTTCGAGGAGCGACCGCTTTATGTTTGACGAGAAATGTCGCACGTTCCGAGCAAACAGCTGGATGTTGTACAACTTGTACAGGATGCTCGAAAATTAAGTTTTAATATTTTTTTACATAATTTGCGAAATTTTTACTTTCACTGCTAATACTGATGGTGGCCGAGCAGTAGCATGTGCGCTTCGCAATCTTACGGCACCGGGTTCGAACCTCGGCCCTGCACCAATGACTTATCTAATAAGTTATGTGCAGTTTGTGATACCATCGCTCCGTGCCTCGGAGAGCACGTTAAGCCGTCGGTCCCGGTTGTCATAAGAACATCTATGGCAATCGTTACGGGTAGTCAGACGCCTGATAGAATCTGACGCCTGATCTAACCATCCCTGTAACTGGTCCCTTATGGGTTGCGAGGTCAGATGACAGTCGCTCGTGTAATTCTGGTAGCTCGCCGCTACAGGTTAGATTGGGAGCCGACACCAATAACAAATGGGAAAAGGCAAAGAGGATGATGACTGCTAATACTGCGCTCTAATTTTGAGAGCAGCATTAGCAGCGAAACACAAAATTCCATATTTAGGTATGTGCATGGAACAAGGAGGAGAAGAATGCAAATTCACCAAGAAAACAGCGTAGATCAGAAATATGATAAAAACCGTTTTAAATCTAGATGACGCTGCAAAATGAGCGGGCTATACGGCTACCTACGGCGGGTTAGGTTTAAAACGGTTTTTTTGCATATTTCTGATCTACGCTCAACTTATAGCCCGCTCATTTTGCAACGCCATCTAGGTTTATAACGGTTTTTGCCGTATTTTTGATCTACGCTCTTTTCTTGGTGTATTGGCATTTCCATCAAATCAAATCAAATCAAATATTTATTCGCTAGAACACAATTTACAGAAAAGATGTTAAAATAACATAATAAGGCATTTTGCGTTCAACCTGCATGCAAGCGTGCAAATATTAAATAATGTTTTTGTTACAATACAATTGAAATTCTTTAACACTATAAAATGTGTGTTGTAATAACCAGTCATGCAATGTTTTTTTGAATGTATTGCCTGTTAGAATTTTTATATAATCAGGTATACAGTTATATATTGATATGCACATATTATAGACATTTTTCTTGTATATATCTTTACGACAAGGAGGATCCTCCTTGTTCCATGGTATGTGTTACAAAAATTGATACGTTTTAATAGTTTGTTCACAGCGAAAAAGTCCAAAAATAATAGTATGGAAGTTCTAAAATTTCAAAACTTTGTTCAACAACAAAAATTTCAAAGATTTAGTAACAAAATACAAAAGTTTTGAAAGTCTTCAAAGTATATTGAAGAACATTTTTTAACTGTTAATGGTTTTTATCATGTGAATTGAAAAACACCTACAATATTTTAATTAACGATTTTAGAAAACACCATAAATATTTTTTTATGAAAAATTAATTTTCAATAGGTATTTCAAAAAACACATTCGTGCTTCTTTGAAAACAAATTAAACACAATGCAAAAGTCATTAAAAAAAAAATTATTTGTTAATTAATTAAAAAAAATAGATATTATTCCTTGTCAACCTGTATAACCTGTCACGTATGTGTGGGGTGGTTTGTTTTTTGTTCCCCAATCTCACCATTCCTTTTAAGCCGCTCTCTACCTCTGCTCTGACTAGGTGGTAGGACTTTTCTGCAAAGTTCGTCTAGGTAGGTACCACCGCTTTGCCAGTTATTCTGCCGCCAAGCAGTAGTGTGCAAGCACTACTGTGTTCCGGTTTGAAGGGCATTGTAGCTAGTGAAATTACTGGGCAAATGAGACTTTATGATCTGATCACTCAGTCTTGTAATCTGATTACTGGACTGGGTGATGTCTCAGGATGATGTGCGCAGTGCAGTGTCACGCGAAACTTTATTGTTTTAAAGTTCCGGGTGACACTGCAACTGTTATGGGCGGCCGTGTCACTTAACATCAGGTGAACGACTAGCTCGTCACGTCATTTAATTACATAAAAAAAAAAAAAAAAAAAAAACCATACATCATAAACAATACACAAATTATAAACATTTAAACAAATACGCCTTATTTGTTAAGGTTTGTTTGATTTCTCTTGCTATAAAATGTTTTATTTATTTAATTTTGTCGAGCACGTAATTTTATTTGAATTGTTCTTTATTTTATAAATTTTTATCGGTGTTTTATTTTTCTTTTTTTTAAGTCCATGATGGTGACTCCATTTACCTAATAGCTGAGAATGTCCCGTCATTGCGTATTATGTCGACGGAGTATAAAATGGCTCTTAAGCCACTGAATTATTATGTCAGAGTTCCTTACTCGAAGTCTTCTGCATCATCATCATCATTATCATCATCATCATCATCATCATCAACAGCCTGAAGACGTCCACTGCTGAACATAGGCCTCCCCACAGAGCGCCACTTTGAGCTGCTTGCACCTATCATCTAGGCGTTAATAAGTTATCAGATTTATTAATACGGGCAATGTGCCTTTATTCTTTAAACTAACTACTAAAACTAGTAAACTAGCTACACTATCTACTACAAAGAACATTTGGACTGTATACTAGCCGCGATGGCCTATAGACAGTTCAAATGCTCCAGCCCACTACCGGTAGTTAGCGTACCCAACATGCTGGCAGCATTGCCACGTTGAATTGCAATGCTGATTCGTTGAGCCAATTATCTTATATCGTTATTATATAACTCTTTCATAAAAATTAGTAGGTCTAGGTAGAGACAAATTCTAGGTTAAAAATGACTTCTAAATTAATGAATAGGTATTGCAAGAATTTTAGTTGCACTTGTGTGTTTAGATTGAGGTTAAATAATGCCGCTGAAAAAGAGAAGAATCCAGTAGTGGCAGAAGTGACTAAACATGCTATGTATGTTACCTATTTTTTTTTTGGACTTTGAAGTATGATTACTGTATGAATAAAATGACTCATCATCATCCTCTTTGTCTTTTCCCATTTGTGAGCCGGCTCCCAATATAACCTGTAGCGGCGAGCTACCAGAATTATACGAGCGACTGCCATCTGACTTCGCAACCCATAAGGGACCAGTAACAGGGGTGGTTAGACCAGTGTCAGATTCCTCAGGCGTCTGACTACCCGCAACGATTGCCATAGATGTTCTTATGACAACCGGAACCGACGGTTTAACGTGGTCTCCGAGGCACGGAGCGATGACATCGAAAACTGCACATAACTTAAGTTATGTGTACTTAAGTTATGTGCAGTTTGCAATGCCATAGATAAGTCATTGGTGCGGCCGAGGATTGAACCCGGTGCCGTAAGATTGCGAAGCGCACCATGCTACCGCTCGGCCACCATCGCTCCGTCATCGTCTAAAACACAAAACACTTAAATATTACTTAGTTATTATTATTACTTAGTATAGTTACCGCTAGATGGCGCTGTGCTGGACTTCATACAAATATTTTACCATTCTCGATATCAAATAGTAAAATCTAAATTTGAAAAACACGTAGGTTAAAAACTACAGAGTGCGTTCGTTATCAATATCAAAAAACTCAACTATCCCTTCTGCGGCATTCTAATCTTTGACCACACACACAAGGGAACCAGTAATTAAAACTCTTAAAGCGCGTACCTCCGTTTAAATCATACCGCGGTATTTATCGTGGAAACATGCTGGACAAACTGCCGGCGCGATTCGACGACTAGTCTCTTCTTTACCGACAGTTTTTATTCTATGGTGTTTTTGGGGTTCCGTATCCAAAGGGTAAAACGGACTCTATTACTAAGGCTCCACTCACTGTCTGACCGTCTATCACCAGGCTGTATGAACCGTGATAGTTAGACAGTTGAAGTTTTCACAGATGATGTATTTCTGTTGCCACTATAACAACAAATACTACAAAATGAATAAAATAAATATTTAAGGAAGCTCTCATACAACAAACCTGATTTTTTTGCTCGTTTTTAGGTCATGGTACTGAACCCATCGTGCGCGAGTCCGACTCGCACTTGGCCGGTTATTTTTTAATTAGGGCAAGGCTTGACTTGGGAAGTTATTCTTGGATGTTCTGATTTTTGCTTCTTCTTCATCATCATCAACAGCCTTAAGACGTCCACAGCTGAACATAGGCCTCCCCCACCACTTTGAGTGGCTGCTTGTCCCCTGCATCCATCAGCTCCCCGCGGTTTTAACCAGATCGTCGGTCCACCTAGTGGGGGCCTACGCTCCGGTTCGTGGTCGCCACTCGAGAACCTTTTTTCCCCATCGGTCGTCATAGCCATAGTTTAGCCAGATTTTTCGTCAGTAAATTCAGTTATTTAATATCTTCAAAAATGTCGCAATGCGCGAGTGAGATAGCGGATCCGCATATAAGCCTAAAGCAGATAGCAGCCTTAAGGTGGAACGTTACACTCGCGCGGGAAATTCAAATTTTCTTGCGTCCTTTTGCCAATAATAGCTTAATTACTCAACGTGATTACATGAAAACTAATTTTACGCAAATAAATATAATGTGTCAATAAATTACGATTAAAAGTATCTCCTACATATCATTGGTTTAGCGACAAATGGCAATAAACAATTTTCTACTTAGTTTTCATTTTTTTTATGCGATTGAATGACGTGACAAGCTAGTCGTTCACCTGATGTTAAGCAACACGGCCGCCCATAACAGTCCCAGTCGCTCAGTCTATTGCCATTTGTCGCTAAACCAATGATAAGTAGGTGATACTTTTAATTGTAATTTATTGTATGTATGTATTTGTGTACCGATGGGGAAGAAAGGTTCTCGAGTGGCGATCACGAACCGGAAGACGCAGCGTAGGCCGCCCCCCCACTCGGTGGACCGACGACCTGGTGAAAGCCGCGGGGAGTTGATGGATGCAGGAGGCGAGTAGCCGCTCAAGGTGGCGTGCTCTGGGGGAGGCCTATGTTCAGCAGTGGACGTCTTCAGGCTATCAATGATGATGATGATGTATTTACAAACAAAAGTACCTAAGTATTGTATCAGTTATCTGGTTCCCATAGTACAAGCTATGCTTAGTTTGGGGCTAGATGGCGCTGTGTGAAATGTCCACACATATATTGATACATTCTATTTATTTCCGCAAAATTAGTTTTTATGTAATAACGTTGAGTAATTAAGCTATTATTGGCAAAAGAACGCAAGAAAATTTGAATTTCCCGCGCTAGTGTGAGGAGGTGGAACCACCTTAACAACTGTTGTCATACAACAGCCGGGACCGACTGGGACTGTAATATTTTCATTGAAATATCTAAAGTACAAAAGCGGCAGAAGGTAGTGGAGTCGACGGCTGCCACTGCACCAACAATGTCATAATCACACGTGAGTATGTCTGTTTGTACAGCGAGCTGTCGAGCGAAGCGGACATTACAAAAATTACTATGATTTATATTGGTTTTATTGATAGAAAATTTCAAATTGAAATAATATTATTTATTTGCAGATAATGGGTAGTTTAATTCACAATAGTTGGTGTCTAGGTGTTACCCCCCCCCCCCCCCCCCCCCCCCCAACCCCCAGGATGACGTGCACTACTCAGTGTCGCGCGACACTTTATATTTTGTATTTAGCTCCAAGTGACACTGCAAAATATGTTATAAATGGCCGTGACTCAACATCAGGCGAGCAACTGAATCGTGACCTCATTTGGTAAAATAAATATAAAAGTTGTATTATAATTAGATCTACTATAATCAAACATTGTAAATATGTGCCTAAGTTCATAATTATATGGGGTAGGTACATATCCATGGGCAGGCAAGATTTTTTCCCTGTTTATACTAGGTAGGTATATAGGTACTGGCGAATAATCGGTAGAACTCCGGAATTTTCCCCCTCATGTTCTATTGATAAAATAACCGGGATTTACAATTGTTTGAACTAACAGTAGAACTTAATTGAAATGAATATTAAAACTGAATATAGCTATACTAGCCTCAAATTCAAAATGCAATATTTACTAACATTTCTCTGACAGTTCAATCAGCTGATTTTTAGGGTTGTCGCCACGCAATGGTTGAGCGATATCAGAATTACGATGATTTTACCTATAAATCCTATCAGATTTGTCACAATTTTCAATAGTTACGTCAATGCTATGAAAAATCTAACTACTTGAATTTAGAAATCTTCATTAAGTGATCAAAAACGAATATTAAAATCACCAGAGATTTATCAGTGCCAACCATAATGAATCACAGTTTTGGCGTCCTAGGTAGGAAACAATTGGTTACTTTTTGACTATGATCCGTCCCCCCTAACAACCAAGAGGTTCTCGAAGAAGCTGGTATGAAAAATTATCATAGGCGAGTACGTCACAGTCAAAAATGTTTGTAATCCCTGCTATCAGCTGATTCTACTGTCAGTGCAATGTTAGTAAATATTGCATCTTGAATTTGGGTGATATATAGTGGTACGTTTATCTACTGTTTTACATGTCCATTCCACTCGCAAGCATCTCTCCAAACAAGCGCGTAACAATACAACGCAAATGAAGCGCGGTCAACTTGAAAAAAAAGGATAAAAGCAAACACAAGCGAAGAAACGCGTCGCTTCCCACATTCACGCCATCATACGCATAGACCACAGATCACAACCCCCCGCCCCTCAAAGAGTGTTTTTTATCATCATCATCATCATCAACAGCCTGAAGACGTCCACTGCTGAACTGAACATAGGCCTCCCCCAGAAAGCGCCACTTTGAGCGGCTGCTTGCCTCCTGCATCCATCGGCTCCCCGCGGCTTGCACCAGATCGTCAGTCCACCTAGTGCGGGGCCTACGCTGCGTCTTCCAGTTCGCCACTCGGGAACCTTTCTTCCCCATCGTTTGTCACTGTGGCCTGCCCATTGCCTGAACAACTTGCTATTTTTTTTTTTTTTTTTTTTTTAATTCGTATATCGGTCACTTTAGTTCTCCTGCGGATCTCCTCGTTTCGGAGCTTATCTTATTTTTATACCGGATATAAAATAGCACGTCATATCCTACGGTTCCCCGTAATTTGCATTTAGTATAAAGCGGCCTTATCGCCCATTTCTGCCAGACGTATGTCCGACACAATGGGCCTGGTTCTAAACTCTGCATGGTGTGTTAGTCATGGAGTCATGGGTTACGGTAGGGATAGTGCAGTCGATAAAAGATATCGATAACTTTTTATGGTGTTAAATGACGGTAATTAAAAATGAGATAAAGACATAATAGGAGGAATGGTTTAAAACTTCATAAAAACTTGTCTAAACTTGATAAAAAGTCTAACATTTAAAAAAAAGTTTAACATAGTTATTGTTTTTTTTAAATTATTGCTTAATAACGCAATGAAGTTCTGTGTAACCCAATAAATAACAAACAACTGGTCTTTAAAAAAGTCTAAGGGTGGGTTTTTTGATCTGTAGTTAAGGTAACCAATGGTTAAGATCTCTAACAAAAGAATTTGTTAAAGCATTTCACCATTGGTTACCTTCACTACGAACCAAAAACCCAGCTTTAGTATAAGTAATTAGTTAAGTACTACTCCTTAGGTACCACACCAAGGTTTTTTTTATTATGCAGCTATTTTGTATAAAACCTATAATTTCTTAGAAAAAGCTTTTGTCAAACTAATTCAGTATAAAAAACTAAATAGGTAGCACTTGAATTGAGCTGTATAAATTCCATAATACTTAATACCTAACGTAACTGTTAGGTATTAAGTATTATAGAATTTATTTTATTGTTTCGAGAAAACATCCTATTTGTACATCGATAGTTATAGGTACCAATTTTATCGACATCCACTCAACTCTATCGTTCGCTCATTTAACTAAAGACCCAACACTTGCAAGGATATTCCGAGAAAGCAAAGCTTTTGTTATAATATCGATGTTTATTTTCATCGACATTTGAGTACAAACGCAAAACAAAGTCATTAAAACAATTTGTTTGTTTTAATGTAAACAACGTTTAATTTAATAGTAGGGGGCTCAATAGGTAGTAGCTCTGCCTTCTGAACTATAAGTTGTGGGCTCGATTCCCACCCGGGACTAACATTTGTGTGATGAACATCGATGTTTGTTCTGTGTCTGGGTGTTATCTTCTATTATAAAAAAGGCTTTGTCCTGACTGACTGACAGACAACGCACAGCCCAAACCGCTGGACGTATAGACTTGAAATTTGGAGGGTGGCTTCCTTTTATAACGTAAGCGCGTGCTAAGAAAGGATTTTTGAAAATTCAACCCCTAAGTGGGCGAAAAGGGTAAAAAACGTTTATATGAAAAATCTACATTTCGTGACGTATCGTTTTGAAACTTAACACATACAAACAAGTATAAAAATGAAAGAAATGATTCTCTTTAGTTTTTCAAAATTCGATACATAAAAGGGTTAAAAAATTGTTAAAGTTTGTATGGAAATTTAAAAAAAAATTGTCGTATCATACTGAAATTTGGAATGTGTAAAAATCATATGAAATAAATAGATACGGGTCGCGGCGTTTCTTGAATTTCATCCCCTGAGGGGTTAAGAAATACAGAATAAGGTCCCAATCGTAAGACGCTCGCACGGCCTAAGCGCTGAAACTAAAATCTTGAAATTTCAAATACGTTTATTACATAGGGGTGCAATGAATTCAGCCTTTAAGGGGGTGGAAAGGGTAAAAAAAGTCTTTGTATGAAAAAAATTTTTATTTCTTAACGTAGGTAGGTTATCGTTTTTAAACTCAGACCATACAAACGAGCTAAAATGAAATGGGTATTCTGTGTTGTTTGGAGTTCAACCCCTGCATAAGTGGTTGAGCTTTGTAAATAAAAAAAATATCGTAATGCATTCAACTTGGATAGTTCCTTCGGTATAAAAAAATGTTGCATAATTTTTTTTTTTAGAGGGGGTCTCTTACGTGTTTGAAATAAGGGACGAAACTGTGTATTTTAAATTATAGTGATGAAAATTCGCATTGTATATACATTATAAAACATAATCGTGCTTCAGTAATACTTTTTGCCAGGGTTGATTTGAAGGGGTAAAAAGGGATGGAAGTTTTGTTTCTTCATTTTCGAAGTCACGTTCGTAAAACCGGTTATTATTAGGTAGGTGGGTTAAAAAAGAACAAAAATAGATAGTGTATTTTAAAAGTTTTTGCTTTAGTGTCAAACTACATAAAATATTGATGTCAATTACTACCAGATATCTCAAATATTACATATTTCATCCCTGCCTCTCATAATCCCACCATGAAAAATCAATGCACGAGGACACTTAAGATTAAACGGTAAATTTTAAAGTAACCTTTTTATTTAGGTAGCCTACCTATAGTACTTTTTAAGCGCCTCCCAAAAAGGTTAGTTATAAGATAATTTTATCCCGGAAATATAAGCGGTTCCTGAGAGATAAGTAGTCCACGGAGTTTTGGCGCGAACTCGAAAAAGTTCACGTCGTTTCATTGTATTATTTTTCTAAACTTGTGCTTTTTCCAGTGTTAATGGTTAAAATTGGTGGTGTTTTACGCATTAAGTGCTGACTTACGAGCATGAGTGTGGGAGTAAGTGATATAATGTAGTGAAACGTGGTTTTTCGTGTTGCTTCCAAAATTCCATAGAAGCTTCTAGTAAAGTCGCCACCACTTTACTAGGGTATGACTTAGACTGGACTATGATTACCTGACTAAGACTGGACTGTGACTAAGACTTGAAGACTTGACTTTACACGTGAAATATTCCATAACTCGATGATTAATTACAATACTTGACACTGGCTAAATACACTATGTGTGGAGCCAAAATATAAGAAAAAAAAAAAAAGTAGTCCACGCGGGGTAGAAGCTGCATATTGTATAAAAAGTTGCTAAAATATCACGTGATTACGTGGTTGCGACCCCTAAGCTGCGATTTTGGGCTGCGCAAGGCAACAACTCCTTTATTTGAAGAGATGAGGAGAAATTAATTTCTTTTTCTCCATAATCTTTACGGCTTAAAACTATTACATACAATGTCACAAAGTAGGTATCTCAGACTAAAAGCGTAATATAGATGGAGCGCACAGAACTAAAATCTAAAGACAAAATACCTTGAAAATACCTAATAACAAATCGCAATGTCGTGACATTGACTTAGCGGTGTTTTTGCCGTATTTCCGTATTTTAACAGAGTAAGTAGGTACCTACTACCTACCAACCTAAGCAAATGTGACTATAATAATATATGGCAAACCCGCCTTTATGATAAGGATAAGCCTGCTAGTGGCGTTTTATGGTGGAGGTCCGTGTTCAGCAGTCGACTTTCAGCTGTTCCTTTTTCGTCTAGGCACACTCTACGTCTGAGTGTGCTATCTACATAGTGCTTTCAGTCTAAGAACAGTTTAGGTGTACATTCCATCTTCCAGGGTTTGTTCCCAAGTAATCTACGTGCCTTTTACAAGAATTGAAACGTCTCAAATTAAAAGTATTTAGTTAATATTGTTCGAGGAAGGAAGAACAAAAACGAAACATGTGGCCCGAGGGCTAATGGCGGGGAGATAACACAAAAACTGTAATTAAAAATTCGGGAGCCAAAATGGCGGATTGCTAATGAGACAGACGAGCGAAGAGGACACGTTCCGAGTTGAATTTAGTACCAAATGTACATTGAAAAGGGAAGACCAGGCTGGCTTTTCGTAAGTTGTCCACTACAATTAGGTAAGTGCAACGCACACAATGTGTCGTGCGAAATAAAAAGATAGGTAAAACTAGTAAAACTTTTTATTTTAACACCCCTTACAGGTTACAGGAACAATCGGTTATCACCTACCTAACTTGAAACGGTGTCACTAGGTATGGGCAAATTGCTTTTGTTTTCCTCGTCGATACGTGCTATATAATTGCATCGTCCTCTTTTGCCTTTTTTCGTATGCCGGGTAACTTACGTGTTTCGGGAACTGTGTTTAATTGTTCATTTGCCCCATCATCATAAGCTCAGTGCAGATTTTAGGCCAGCATAAACTATTTTATGAAGTAAGTTGTTACAGTGTTTTAACCATATTTATATATAGGTACGCTCACTTGTTTACTCACTCATAAAAAAATTATCATATATTTATTTATTTATTTATTTATTTATGCACAAAACAAATTACAATCGAAAAAATATTAAGGTACAAAACATCGTTTAAGTCTGGATTATAATTCAAAATTATGTGCAAACAGCTAAACAAGTAAAGTCGATCATAACAAGCGGACAATGCTCGAGGTTAAACAATCAGCCATAAATCGGCATAAAAGAGGCAATGAAACGTCCTCTTCGCTCGTGTACTCGGCTAAATAACCCTTAATTATTATGTATGTGCAGAAAGGACTGACTTTTTGCCAATTTGCGATATACTTTGTGCCGACTGCCCGGTTCAACGAGGTACCTTTACTTCTTTCTAACATTTTACCGTAGCTGATAAGGGCAGCCGTGACGCTTAACATCAGGGGCACGACTAGCTCGTCGCGTCATTCGTTTAAATATAATGAACCTTATTCTTCATATGATCATTGATCCAACAGCAGCGAAGTTCAACTATCAATTCTTATCGGTAAAGTATATCTTATCGTTCGCTGCGGTCATTTGGATGGCTGACCGTTAGAAAAAGTGGGAAATTTTGGTACCTAGGTACAACTTTCTTAGTATAATCTATGGACTGCCCTACAACCAAGCGCTACCGGCCTGCCGCCGCTGATCCGTAGTCAAAGTTATGTGTGATATTATGATGAATTCTTTTCTACCTGGATCTTCACACCTGTCGCAATAAAAAAATACAATTGAACAGTTTTTGCAGGTACCCACAGATTAAAAGACCGTACGTCATTCAAGGCATAAATAAGTTTCGCGTGACACTGCATTGCGCACGTCATCCTGAGACTTCAGCACAGTTTAGCTATAACATTTCTAGACTGTGCTGTGAGATCAGCTCGCTTGTCAAAATCCCCATACAAAAAAACAAAACGATCCAATATAGGTTCTGTTTTGAATCGCGCTAAGAGCTCACGGTACGCCCCCTGGTCATAAAGTCTCATTTGCCCAGTGATTTCACTAGCTGCAGTGCCCTTCAACGGTATATTCCCAGTTGCCCCCAAGTGTAGGCCCAAGTGTGGGCACATGCCTCCACCCACACTTGCCCCCCTCCCCTCTCACTTAGTCCGCCCCCCACGCACTTGCTCCGCCTCCCCCTGCACATGCCCCCCCTCCGCCCTCACTTAGCCCGCCCCCGCCTCCTTTCCCCCCACCTCCCCTCTCACTTAGTCCACTCCCCGCGCACTTGCTTCGCTTCCCCCTGCACTTGCCCCCCTCTGCCAACACATGCCCCCACCTCCCCCCTTCACTTAGTCCGCCCCCCCGCACTTGCTCCACCTCTCCCCACACTTGCCTCCATCTCCCCCTCACTTAGTCCGGCCTCGTGCACTTGCTCCGCCTCCCCCTGCACTTGCCCCTTTCCCCCTCACTTAGTCCGCCCCCCCGCACTTGCCCTCCTTCCCTCAAGAACAGAATGAATTTTTTTTTTCATGTCATTTTTTCCTAAACGAATGACGTGACGAGCTAGTCGTTCGCCTGGTATAGATTACATTTGGACAATAGCTTCACGCAATAGGAATCCAATTTTTTTCAAATATGGAGTTAGGGCCTCAAAAACCACCCGATGCAAAAAAAACAGGCGGATCGGACCAACTTTCAAACAGCCGCCATCTTGAATCTGCCATCTCGGATTTTCATGACCACTATGGGAAAGTCCCCATCGTCCTTTATGACATTTGGTCGAACACCTACAACCTACCTCTTACCGTTTCCGATTTATAAGCGTTTCAATTTTGTATGGAAACTTTTTTTTGTATGGCAACCCTATTTTATTTTATTTCTCTGGAAGCGAATCGACACCATTAAACACTTATTGTAATTTTAAGACTGACGAAAATGGGTTTTCTTTTAAATAAAACATACATTAAACTCAATTTTATATAATTTAACCATTTTTTAAATAATGAAACTAAACAACTAAATAATATTAAATAATAGTTTTTACACAATTAATTAATTGAATTAATAACAAAATCTAATTATTATTAAATATAATTATAATATCTTTGTGCCTCTAATAATACAATAAAATTCCACACTGGTTGAAGATAGAATGCCATATTTATTAAAAAAAACATAAGCTAATTAATTAACTTAGGGCATAATTACTAAGTTTACCAAACCCTGCAGGGCCCAATTCTGTATGACCACTTTACGATTCCTTGCTTTGAAACCACGCGAATTCCTTGTCTTACATAAGAAATCTGCAAAAATTTATTCTCCATGAAATTAAAACGAAACCGCGCGAAATGAATTTGGAATTGGCGCGATTTGAACTGTCAAAAATCGTAATGTTCCACTGAGACGCGTTCCGAAACATCAACACGTCAAAAGTTACCACCACTTATGTCAATATTTGTTCAAAATAAAAATAACTTTAATGTAAAGTGAAGGTATTTCTAATGCTGTGACACGATTTGAACAAGACACGATAACGACGTGGTTTCGTATCATCTGTGTTTTCATACAGAATTAGGGTCCAGGAATAAATGGCCTATACAATAGTCAAAACTGCATCAAAATCTGTCCAGTAGAAATAGAATTATAAGCTGTCAGATAGAAGCGTTGTTTACTTGACGAAACATACCTAAAAGTACCTACAGATAATAAAAGAAAACAATTCCAACAATGACAAAAAAACTTACGTAAGTGTTTAATTGCCTTTTTATTAAATGCGTTTTTGAATCATCTTTGGCACTTTATATAAAAAAATATGCATGATAATGTACTGTCTTATTGTATACAGGATGTCGATAAACCATATCATCAAATAGTGAACAAAATTTTATTAATATTAGAAATGTTTACATAAGCTCATCTGAAGCGGGTGAATGACCTCAAGCTAAGCTAAGCATGCGTAGTTTGGTCAACGACCCCTGCGGTCATTGACCCGGCGCAATACTGGATACTTTTGTTTTACAGTCTTACTTTCAGTACCTCTAATACCAGTTTATTCGAATGTACAATGTACATTACCATGGAACAAGGAGGAGAGGAATGCCAATACACCAACAAAACAGCGTAGATCAGAAATATGCCTAAAACTAGATGGCGCTGCAAAATGAGCGGGTTATAAGTTGAGCGTAGATCAGAAATATGCCAAAAACCCTTTTAAACCTGGATGCACTGCAAAATGAGCGGGCTATAAGAGTAGCTACGGCGGGCTAGGTTTAAAATGGTTTTTTGGCATATTTCTGATCTACGCTTAACTTATGGCCCGCTCATTTTGCAGCGCCATCTAAATAGTTTTCTATCGGTTTTAGGCATATTTCTGATCTACGCTGTTTTCTTGGTGTATTGGCATTCCTCTCCAACTTGTTCCATGCCCGGAACAATACTCGGTATTTTTGTAATGCAATTTTCGGATATTTTAGTCTTACTTTCAGTACCTCCAGTATCAGTTTATTCGATTGTACATTACTGAACTTGATGGTAAAATGATTGTATGAAATCCAGCACAGCGCCATCTAGCGGCAACTATACGAACTACGGACTTCATACAAATATTTTGTCACGCAACAAGTACAATAGTGTACTTTTCAATAAAAGAGTATCGCTTTTACAAAGAATACATAAAAATGTTAATGAAATTAGTCAAAATATATTAAATGCTAATTGAATATATTATACAGGGTGGAATTTTTAGATCCGATTGTGAACAAGCAAAACTACGAAACGGGGAATAAAATCTTTCTGAACTATCTGGTGAAGTGTACCATCGCTGCGGTCACTACTTGGATGGGTGACTCGTTTGCAAGCTTATCTAAAAATTACACCCTGTATAAATTATAAATACCGACCATCTACCGATTTTTTTTACATTAATACAGTTTTATGTACAATTACGGTCAAAGAATAGAACAATATTAGAACTGACATGCATTTTAGATAAACAGAATCATTTAGATAATAAATAAATATGTGTAGACATGTCACACAGCGCCATCTAGCCCCAAACTAAGCATAGCTTGTACTATGGGAACCAGATAACTGATACAATACTTAAATACTTTTTGTTTGTAAAATACATACATAGAATACAATATAACACCCAGACACAGAACAAACATCGACGTTCATCACACAAATATTTGTCCCGAGTGGGAATCGAACCCACAGCCTATAGTTCAGAAGGCAGGGCTACTACCAACTGAGCTAACAGGCCAGTCAACATAAACATACATAATACATATTTTATAACGTCACTTATAAATCTTACTTAAGTTTAATCAATGCTTAAGGGGCTTATTTTATCCTTTATCTTGGAGATATTAAATGATTGAATTTACTTGAATAATGAGAAACTTGGCTAAGCCCGGCCCTCAAGGATAACATTACAAATGTTCAACAAAAACATTAATTAACCCAAGGCATCAGCATTGCAATTCAACGTGGCAATGCTGCCAGCATGTTGGGTACGCTAACTACCGGTAGTGGGCTGGCGCACTTGGACTGTCTATAGGCCATCGCGGCTATTATACAGTCCATAAGTGTTCTTTGTAGTAGGTAGTGTAGCTAGTTTAGTTTAGCTTAGTTTAGTTTAGTTTAGTTTAGTTTTTATTATTGTAGTAGTTAGCTTGAGTAATAAAGGCAATTTGCCCGTTAAAAAAAAAAACTCGAACAATAGTTCATACATAAAAACTAAATAGAATAAAAACAACTGATTATTCTTCTAAAATTACGCAATGCGCGAGCGAGATGGAGAATCCAGATAACGTGCCTTTAAAACGCTATCTCGTTTTCACTCTGTCCTGATGGACTTGTCGTTTGTTAGAGTGAGACACACTAAAGCGCTACCATAGTCTTGTCACGGTCATTCACGAGAAAAAGTGTCGAGAAAATTTTGTCGCGGTGCGCATGCTAGCCGGGCAGGTCGGCTACAAGTTCAACAGGACATTGTAAGAGAAGCGTATACCCCCCTCTTGTCCATACAAAAAGTGCCAACGCATATCCACCTCTAGACGTTATCCGATTTTGATGATATTTTTATATGCTGTCTTGTCTACCCAGTAAAAAAACTATGCTCGTACGTTTTCCTTTTTTAAGTTTTTACAATATCTTCGTATTTATACCCACCTAAAGTTACAAATTCTTTGCGTCAAAATTATGACAAATAAAAGTAATTGTAAATAACACGCAATAATTTATTATCAAAAAAATCAAGACGTACAAGCATAGATAACCTATCCAAACGATTGACACCAAAATCAAAAGTTTTTGTTAAGTTTTAGAGGGTGAAAACCGTTTTTGCCCGAAACGCTAAAATGTATGTAAATTCACTCACGGGCTCTATTGTCTCTATCATACGTGTGGAGAGCAGAGCGACGCCAATAACATTTTCAAACACCAGGACAGTCCTTTTAAGCATTGATTAAATTTAACTAACGTTTTAAGGGCCTTAAAGTTTTACCATTGGTATCATAATACCTAGTATTAATAGCTTGAGACCTGGAATACCTGCATTTTGCAGAACAATAGAATAACAATCATATTACCGGCCCCCTTATTACCTAACTCGCAACAGGTTTGCGACAGGCGTAAATCTCGCGGTGATTGCTGTCATACATCATTAGTGGTGTCGAGCATGTATGCTCCGCTACTGCTGTCGCATTGCTGTTGGAAATTTTACGTAATTACCCCGCGGATATAGATGATACCATAATTATTATAGCTTGAACCGAAATTGTACTTAAATCCTTTTTTTATACCGATAAAATCATTTTACGCCCGTGAAAATATGTCACACAGTCCCCTAAGCACCAAAATAGTCCATCCAAAACGATTCGACGCACTTCGCAACTCTTCGCAACCTTTTTACAACTTCGGCACACTTCGTAACCATTTTTATAACTTTGGCTAACTTCAAACATTTTTATTACTTTCTCAAACATTTTTATTACTCCGGTTCACTTCGTAACTATTTCAATTACTTCGGTTAACTTCGCAACCTTTTTATCACATCTGCTCATTTCGCATCCACTTTCTGTTACTTCGGCACACTTCGTAACTATTTTTGGCTCACTTCGGTACACTTTTCGATTTGTAATAAGTACTACGGTTTTGTTGTTTTTTGGCATACATTGTAGTTTTTAGTGGCAGAGAATCTTTGTACCACTTTATAACGCCTAACGATCACATATATATATTATATACACATTTGTAGTACTTCGACACATTTTCGATGTTACATTTGCCGAAGTTAGCTTCGCCAAACTTAACAATAAACTTTCATATTCGACACACTTCGTAAGTTTTCTTATAAAATTATTTTGCTGTCCAGTTTAGCTACAAAATAGCAAGTAACTTCTCTGCATCCGCGTCAAAATCAGTGCGAAAACCTCACAAAACTTCGCTTTTCCAGAATTCACAAAACCTTTTTTCTTTTTATTAGATGTTACATTTTTTAGCCTCTTCTATCATAGTTACTTATCCCATTTTCATTTAATAACAAGTCACAAAATCTCGATTATTTCCTCACATGGTCACCCAACACCCTTTTTCGCCCTATTAAGTCACAACACTTCACTTCGCGAAGTCTCACGTTACGAAGTTTCACCTCACGAAGTCCCACGTTACGAAGTTTCACCTCACGAAATCCTACGTCAGTAAGCCTCGCGTCTCAAAACCTCACGATACGAAGCATTACGTCACGAAGTCTCACGAAGCTTCCCACGTCACGAAGTCCCGCGTCATCGTCTCATCACATTTGTACACTACATAACGGAGCACTGGCTGCCATCGTTGACTGGTGGGGCGAAGCCCTGCGGAGGTGAAGCAATGTCTCCGACTAACTCTGTCGGGGGCTGACCTAGGTCTTGCATCTGAAATGTAATATTGTTTTTATGAAGTGATTGTGATTCTAGCTTCCTTCTAATATGCAAGAGCTCATAGGTGACGATACAATGGTGAGGGCTGGGCTCCAGAGCTTAGAGCACCGTCGTAAAGTTGTTAGCCTATCTGTGTTCTACAGAGTTTTTTATGTGAAGACATGACTGGATGAGCTAGTCGTGCGCCCGATGTTAAGCGTCACGGCCGCCCATACCAGATTGCAGTGTCACTCTGAACTCTATAAACTTTTGCGTGACACACTGCACTGCGCACGTCATCCTAAGACATCACACAGTCACAGATTACTAGACCGTGAGATCAGATCGTAGTCTCATTTGCCCAGTGATTTCACAAGCTACAATGCCCTTTAAAGCGTAACAGAGTAGTGCTTGCACACTACTGCTTGGCGGCAGAATAACTGGCAAAGCGGTGGTACCTACCTAGACGAACAGAAAAGTCCTACCACCTAGTAACCTAGGTTACATTTGCGGTGAGTGTGCTGCCTACACAATCTAATTCCACCATCTCCGTTTCACCATCCGACGACAAGATGTACCAGCTACACGCCATCCATTTATGGTTGATATTCCATCGATTCTCACAAAGCGGTTTGACTCGACATTTATAATCCGAGCAGCGAAGGAATGGAACACTTTGCCAGCGTCTTTGTTTCCCGATAAGTACAATCTGGAGCTCTTCAAGTCGCGTGCGAATAGGTATCTTCTAGGCAAGCATGTACCATCGTAGATCGCATCGTAACTTCCCATCAGGTGAGATTGCGGTCCTACTAAGTTATTAAAAAAAAAATTAAAAATTAAACATTTTTTTTTATGCTATTGAATGACGTGACGAGCTAGTCATTCACCTGATGTTAAGCGACATGGCCGCCCATAACAGTTGCAGTGTCACTCGGAACTTTAAAACAATAAAGTTTCGCGTGAACCTGCACTGCTCACGTCATCCTGAGACATCGCACAGTCTAGTAATCAGATTACTAGACTGAGTAATCAGATCATAAAGTCTCATTTGCCCAGTAATGCCACTAGCTACAATGCCCTTCAAACCGGAACACAGTAGTGCTTGCACACTATTGCTTGGCGGCAGAATAACTGGCAAAGCGGTGGTACCTACCTAGACGAACTTTGCAGAAAAGTCCTACCACCTAGTAAAAACATAGGTACAATTTTGCGCTGGTCATTTAGCCATTGGTCATTTCACGTATTTATGACGGTAACCATCATTGGTCATAATGCGTATTAGTCAATGAGCGTCGTTATCACATTTTTCGCATTCACGTCAAAACGACTAAGGCCTCCCCTACACGTTCAATTTTATTGATCAGTCTTTATGATTCATCAGTTTTATTGATCGTGTAGGGTTAGTACTGGTCAATGCTTTTCGGTTAACAGCATGGAGAAAAAATTGACGGAAGTGGTCTCGTCAATTTTATTGATCAATAAAACTGATCGTGTATGGGCCGCCTAACTCATTTGTACACTGGTAAAAATACAATAGGCTATTTTCCTGCTATTTTTTTATTGCATAGAATAATAATATTCCTAAAAAACAACAAATAGTCGTGAAAACAAAACAAAAATATCTCAAAAAATGACAAAGTTACAAGCATTTTAAAATACAGGAATAGAAAGAGACAGCTCAAACACGCAGTGACGTCACACTTGCTCCTTCATAGTACCTCATTACTAAGCTGTGGTTGCTTTGCATACAATCTCTGGCATGTGACGTCACAACGTGCGTTTTCATATTAACTATGGGGAATTGCGAGAAAGGGACAGACGATGCCCCCTCCAGAAACTTTAAAAGCTTATTACTCCGTGATGTGTATACCGATGCAACTTATTTTTTTCAATTATTGCATTCACTTTTAAACCTACTTTATGAAAATGTTTTAAATTGTTTATTTTTAATAGCAGGCAACTAGTCTGTTAAATAAAAATAAATAAATATGTGTGGACATGTCACACAGCGCCATCTAGCCCCAAACTAAGCATAGCTTGTACTATGGGTACCAGATAACTGATACAATACTTAGATACTTTTTTGTTTGTAAATACATGTACATAGAATACAATATAACACCCAGACACAGAGCAAACATCGACGTTCATCACACAAATGTTTGTCCTGGGTGGGAATCGAACCCACAACCTATAGTTCAGAAGGCAGAGCTACTACCAACTGAGCTATTAGGCGAGTCTAATTACCAACCTTTTGCATGAGCTCTAAGACAGTTTCAAATCTCTTTTTCTTAACGTCCTCCGGATCTGATTCTTCTTCTGGTTCCAACTCTGAACAGACTTGCTGCATCAGCTGCTGTTGCTTTTCGAACCTAGGGTAAAAAATGACGGTTAAAAGTAAAACAAGTCAAACAATTAATAAAAAAACATTGCAAATTAGTAGATTGTGTCACAAACGACTAAAATCTATACATCTATGTATATTATAGATTTTGGCAGCCAGTGCGCATGAGACCATAGCTCAGTTGGAAGAGCATTTAATCCGGTGAGTTACAAAGCACAGGTTCAAATCCCATTTAATGATATTTTTTCAACTTTTTAATCTTCAAATATAGGATTTTTTTATGATAATGAATGACGTGACGGGCTAGTCGTTCTTGATGTTAAGCGACACGGCCGCCCATAACAGTTGCAGTGTCACTCGGAACTCTAAAATATATAGGTTCGCGTGACACTGCACTGCGCACGTCATCTAAGATTACTAGAGTGTGATCAGATCATAAAGTCTCATTGGCCCAGTAATTACACTAGCTACAATGCCCTTCAAACCGGAACACAGTAGTGCTTGCACACTACTGCTTGGCGGCAGAATAACTGGCAAAGCGGTGGTACCTACCTAGACGAACTTTGCAGAAAAGTCCTACCACCTGGTGAAATTACTAAATATTTGTCCGTTACCTCTCATACTCGGCGGGTTCAATTTTCCCCTTGTTATCGGCGAGCCAAGCCGGGTACTTGTCCACTAGTTCCTTAAGCGAGGGGTAGAGGACCTCTTTAGAAAGCAGCGACTGCATCATACCTTGCATGAATGGTACGAACATATTGTTTTCCTGAAATACATAATAACATCTTATACAAGGTGAGAGCGATGGTGGCCGAGCGGTAGCATGTGCGCTTCACAATCTTACGGCACCGGGTTGGATCCTCGGCCCTGCATCAATGACTTATCTAGTAAGTTATGCGCAGTTTGTGATGCCATCGCTCCGTGCCTCGGAGAGCACGTTAAGCCGTCGGTCCCGGTTGTCATAAGAACATCTATGGCAATCGTTACGGGTAGTCAGACGCCTGATAGAATCTGACGCCTGGTCTAACCATCCCTGTTACTGGTCCCTTATGGGTTGCGAGGTCAGATGGCAGTCGCTCGTGTAATTCTGGTAGCTCGCCGCTACAGGTTAGATTGGGAGCCGACCCCAATAACAAATGGGAAATGGCAAAGAGGATGATGATCTTATACAAGGTGAGTTAGAATTGACTGCGACCATGATAGCCCACAAGTTGTGAGAGCCTTACTTGAAACTGCGTGTTTCCAAACCTCCATACTAAAAAAGAAATCCACTCACAAAATTGCACGCGCGATCGCTACAAGAGCTAACAAGATACTATAAATTCATTTCTAAACACAGGTCGTTAAACCCCTTTAAGTGCATTCGGTCAAGGACGAAGTTCAATCACCCAGCTGCGCTAGGGCTATCTTCGAACGTAAACTTTACATGGCATTTCTTCAATGAAAACTATTAATTTAGAAAAGTCGTAGAAGAAACATTGTCTACCTTGGGGAGTAGATTTACCCCCTTTCGGGATAATATACCAATTCAAACTCAGATTGTATATAGGAATAGGACTACCCCATCTCTTCCCGCGGGTGCCGGAAGAGCCGGCTAAGGGAATATCCAGGGAATGGGCAGCAGCATTCTCTGAGGTACATTGAAATCTACTGCGATCACCGAGCTGCCTGCCAAGCGTTGTGATTATAGCAAACCACCCTATGATAAGCGTCCAAAGTGGCGTTTTATGGGGGAGGCCTGCGTTCAGCTGTAGACGTCTTCCGGATATTCACATCATCAGCGGTAATTTAGGTATATTTTTAGATTTAAACAGTTTATTTTGGATTTAATTTAGTTTAGTTTTATTAATTACATTTTGAAGATTTACGATTTCTCTTTTATGTTAATGAATGACGTGACGAGCTAGTCGTTCACCCGATGTTAAGCGATACGACCGCCCATAACAGTTGCAGTGTCACTCGGAACTCTAAATTATAAATTTTCGCGTGTCACTGCACTGCACACGTCACGGTCTCAAATCTTGTTTCAACACGATAATACGATATTTTTATCTCGGAAAAATGAGATTTCCAAAATCGAGTAAATAGCAATCAAAACGCAGGCATCAGCTTATCATCATCATCATCAGCCTGAAGACGTCCACTGCTGAACATAGGCCTCCCCCAAAGAGCGCCACTTAAGCGGCTGCTTGCCTCCTGCATCCATCGGCTCCCCGCGGCTTTCACCAGATCGTCGGTCCACCTAGTGGGGGGCCTACGCTGCTTCCAGTTCGTGGTCGCCACTCGAGAATCTTCCCCATCAGTTGTCAGTTCTACGAGCGATGTGGCCTGCCCATTGCCACTTCAACTTACTAACTCTAAGAGCTATATCGGTCACTTTAGTTCTCCTGCGGATCTCCTCGCAGGGATCAGCCAGTTGTATATATAAATAGATGTTTTTTACCTGTCCCCCTTCGCCCATGTTGAAGTTATTAAACATGTTGGCGAGGTCAGCATCAGAGAACGGTGTCTGCAACGTTTCAGAATTGGTGTTCAAGTTCTGTAGAGTCTGTGATATAGCCGCAGAGACCTGGGAGAGAAGATACCATTTGAGGCCTATAAAATCAAAAGCAGCTAAATCCAAGTCTGTCAAATAATAATCAGTAAGCTACAAAAATCGATAACTTTGTTCAGGTAGCTACAATATTCTATATTTTAAGACAGATTTGTAAAGAATGTGAATATTAGAAATAATCTGACTTTTAATTAATAAAGCTACCTGTATATTTGAGTACAAAGTATAGTTAACTCATTTTACGATATTATGGCGTTTAGCTGCCTTTGATTTTATAGGCCTCAATTATATTACTCATTCATGACGACATATCAGATGACAGGGGCTTAGACCGGCCCCCTGCCACGACCGGTTGACTGAGTAGCTAGGGCCTCCCCCTTTTAAAATAACCGGCCAAGTGCGAGTCGGACTCGAGAACGAATGGTCCCATACCAATATCTATGAAAACGAGCAAAAAAATCACGTTTGTTGTATGGGAGCCCCCTTAAATATTTATTTTATTGTTTTTTAGTATTTTTTTTTTATGTAAACGAATGACGTGACGAGCTAGTCGTTCGCTTGGTGTTAAGCGATACGCCGCCCATAACAGTTGCAGTCGGAACTCTAAATTAAAGTTTCGCGTGACACCGCGCACTGCGCACGTCATCCTGAGACATCACACAGTCTAAAAAAGATTTCTAGACTGTGAGATCAATTCGTAAAGTCTCATTTGCCCAGTAACTTCGCTAGCTACAATGCCCTTCAATTTGTTGTTATAGCGGCAACAGAAATACATCATCTGTGAAAATTTACGGACAGACAGACAGACAGAGGAGTCTTATGAGCATTTTTAAAACATCTACTTGTTACAAAGAAAACATCATTGCACTTACTGAAAGTAATGTTTGCTTCATGTCAAGGCTAGTGGGACATCACACTATAGTTAGTTTGGTTATTCCTTTTCTCCCCACTATGGTGATGGTGGGGAGAAAGATACTTTGTTTTTGATTATTCCTTTTTTCCCCACCGGCAAATATTATGTTTCATAGTGGAGAGAAAAGGCATTTACTTTTGATTTTTCCTTTTCTCCCCACTAGTGGGGAGAAAAAGAATGACCCCTTAGTAATAGGGCCAATTTTACCCTTCGGGTATGGAACCCTAAAAATTACCTAAGATGTTGCACTTTATATTTAATTTTGACATAGTAATTATTCATTTGACATTACAAATGTTCAACAAAAATATCATAGCAATCCAACAATTTTTAATGGGTACATAAAAACAAGATAGAAAGAAAAAACTTTATAACTGTTGTATTTATGAAATCTTGTTTGGATCAATATGATATTTTCGTTGAACATTTGTAATATTATTCATGAGAACATAGTTTAGTCAGATTTTTCGAAAGTAAAACCTTTACAAAAGTCTCAATGCGCGAGCGAGTTAGAGGATATAGTATAGGAGCCTTAATATATATTAATTCATCACCTCATCCATTTTCTCTTGTGCCACAGGATCGTTGGTTAATTCAGGATCCGGCGCCATTTCTCCTGTACCAGGTTTTAATACTTGTGCTGCGGCTTCTGAGGAAACCAAACAAAAAATAATATTAACATCCAACATCCCTTCCTTCGACAGCCTGAAGACGTCCACTGCTGAACATAGGCCTCCCCCAGAGAGCGCCATTTTGAGCGACTGCTCGCCTCCTGCATTCATCGGCTCCCCGCGGCTGTTACCAAATCATCGGTCCACCGAGTGGGGGGCCTACGCTGCGTCTTCCGGTTCGTGGTCGCCACTCGAGAACCTTTCTTCCCCATCGGTTGTCAGTTCTACGAGCGATGTGGCCTGCCCATTACCTGAACAACTTGAGCTATATCGGTCACTTTAGTTCTCCTGCGGATCTCCTCGTTCCGGAGCTTATCTCGCAGGGAAACACCGAGCATAGCTCGCTCCATAGCTCGCTGCGCGACTATGAGCTTACTAATGAAGCCAACAGTAAGAAACCATGTCTCAGTTCCATAAGTCATCACTGGCAACACACACTGATTGAAAACCTTTGTTTTCAGGCTCTGCATTATTTTGAACGAAAAGATAGGTCGAAGTTTCCCGAGCGCTGCCCAGCCGAGTTGGATTCTTTGTGCGACCTCTTTGTCGAAGTTGGACCTACCTAATTAGACAGTCTCTCCTAGGTAGACATAATATTTGTCGACAACTGCGAGAGTATTGTTCCCAACAATTACCAGTATAGATTAGCGGTATCTTGAATACAAGGACGTTTTAGGACAAATATAAATTAAAACTCACCCGCCATTTTTGAAAAGGTAGATGTGATCTGCTCTTGCGTGATTTGATCCTCTGAAAGAATGAATTGTTTTTTTTTTAAATTGCAAAACATAGGAAAGTTTTCCGTTACCTTGATTAACAGGCAGGCCTAGGGAATCTCGCAAGATCTCGCCAGACTGCATAGCCATAACGAGATCTCGCTATACTGTATAGCCATGGAGAGATCTCGCGAGACTGTAGGATTGGCGAGATCTCGCGAGATTATAGCCATGGCGAAGTCTCTCGAGACTGTGTAGCTATGGTGAGATCTCGCGAATTTGTGTAGCCATAACGAAATCTCGCGAGATTATAGCGATAGCGAGATCTTCCGAGACTGTGAAGCTATGGCGAGATCTCGCGAGACTGTCTAGCCTGGAGATCTAAGGTATGGTTTATAACAAAACAGGTACATTTACCCTATCAACACACACAAGCAAAAGCAAAACCACAGGCGATTGCTAGCGTTAAATAAATAAAAGGACTTACCTGGTACACCACTAAAGCTGCCTAATATCGCTGCCATATTGCTTTCGAATTGTGCAGCAGCTTCCTTGATGAATTCCTCGCTCCACAGGTTCTGTGGGACCTCTGAGCCTTCAGCAGGTTGATCCGTTGTTTCCGGCTTTTTTGTCATGTCTTGGAGTGCACCTAGAAACAAAAAAGAAATATATAATAAAAAATAAAACAATAAACATTTGTAGACATTTCACACAGCGCCATCTAGCCCCAAACTAAGCAAAGCTTGTACTATGGGCACCAGATTACTGATAGAAAAATTACATGCTTTTTTTGTTTGTAAATACGTACATAGAATACAATATAATATAACACCCAGACACAGAAGAAACACCTATGTCCATCACACCTGGTTGTCCTGGGTGGGAATCGAACCCGCAACCTACAGCTCAGAAGGCAGAGCTACTACCAACTGAGCTAACAGGCCAGCCATGCCTCTACGTCTCGAGAGATCTCGCTATGGCTACAATCTTGCCAGATCTCGCCATGGCTACCCAGTCTCGCGAGATCTCGCCATGGCTATTACACAGTCTTGCGAGACCTCGTCAATTGTGGGTTGATAATGTGGGGCAACTCAGTTGGAATAGTCTCGGTTTTTAAGAGTTCAAAAGAGGTGTGTTTGTGTTTCTGGATAGTTGAAAGCTACTTTTTAAAGCATGCAATATTCTTCCTCTGCCTTGCATATGTATATTAGGGACATTTGTCTTTTCACCAAGACTCACCCTGAATTCTTCAAAAAACGAAGTGATGTCATTACTAGACAAAAAACGGTCTATGTTCGCGAACCTGCTGTACCAACCTCCTTGCCGCAAAGACATTTATAAGAAAAATGTATATAACATATGTATAACTATTTTTAATAATTTACTCTAATCTTTAGAAGGAAATATGTTTAAAAACATTTGCATGACTGGCTTTTAAGCAAATGTTTCTATAGTGTCAAGGAATATGTAATTATGTCCATTTGCATGCTTGCTTCTAGGCTAAATGCACGTATTCACTTAATCTATCATCTTGTACCCAAATTAATAATGTATTCTCGCAAATAAACAAATGCTTATGATTATGATTAAAAAAAGCATAGATACATTCAAAAATTGTGGTGTGCAGACAAAATGAAGTTGCATTCCTTCCTACATAGTCAAAACGGAATTTGGTATGATGATAGTAAAAGTGGGTAGTGAAAGGTTAGAATTGCTTGTCACTATAGATGTATTACTAGAAAACTTAGAACTAAATTTCAAAACCTATCACTAATAAGACCTCTAATAACTAAAGTATCACTAAACTCTAATAACACTAAACCAAAGCAACCTTTCAAAGTAAAAACCAGTTGTCCGTTTGGGAGCTACAATGCCACAGACTGACACACCTTAAGCTTTATTTATTTTTTTTTTTTTTTTTACGTGATTGAATGACGTGACGAGCTAGTCGTTCACCTGATGTTAAGTGACACGGCCGCCCATAACAGTTGCAGTGTCACCCGGAACTTTACAACAATAAAGTTTCGCGTGACACTACACTGCGCATGTCATCCTGAGACATCACCCAGTTTAGTAATCAGATTACTAGACTGAGTGATCAGATCATAAAGTCTCATTTGCCCAGTATGTTCACTTATACTCACAAGCTTATAAAATCCCTCCGTTTGCATAAGGTGTTATAACTTATAAAGGGTGAACATTGAGGAATGAAATGACACAGACTAGATTAGATTTCATTAAAATTCCGAGATATTTGTAAATGAGTATGTTAAGGATTTACTACATCATTCCCTCATTTATGAAACCGACTCTCACCTACAGATAAGATCATTTTCATATCGTAAGAAAGGATATTTATATGACAGTGCTAGTGTTTAAAGTCCAAAAAAACATAATCCTTCCTTGGCAGTCGGGTAAAAATTTGCGATATATAAAAATATAAATAAACTTTCCCGAGATGCCTTAAAGACAAAAACGGCCCGTAAAATATTTTCGTAAAACAATAAAGCATGTAAGCGACACGAACAGCTCAAATAATAGCATTATTAATGAGTTTAAAATAGGTTAGTTACACAACATGACCATGAATTATTTACGAGAAAAATAACCACTTACTGTCAAGTAAATCGTCCAGCTCTGGATCCACTGCCTTTTTAGTTTCATCCTTATTATCAGACATATTTATTTAGAGTAAATCAAGTAAAAAATTGAAGAAACAATTATTACGGAAAAATCTAAAACGAAATGACAGCCAGCCAGCAGCGTTGTGTCAGAATGACAACTCAAAATGACAGTTGTCAGATGATTCTGACAGGTCTGTGATTCTATGATTTTCTTGTCTATGATCAAAAGTGTTGCCTAACAATATAATTTTCCCCAATGTTAGGTACATAATGGACACAGGAATACGCTCTGTCACGGTCTTCTCAGCACCATGTTTTTATTCATCATTGAAATCATTATATTCATTGTATAAGTTTTTAAAGGATAAAGTACCAAGAGACCAGTAGAATACTGATGAGGTAAGAGCTTAGGCTATGAGCAACAGGCAAATTATTACCTTTAATATCGATAATCATTCCATAATACAGGTGGACCACGGGAAGAAAAACTTGCCCCTAGTACAGCCAGGTGAACTAAGGTGGACCACGGAAAAATTAAAAACCCCTGGTACTTACATCCAGCAATATCCTTTATATTGCAACACGAGAAGAAATCCCACTTGATAACCAGTTATCAAACTTTGTTTTCTAATGAGACTAAACAGTGCCAAAGCTGTGAAGCGCCACTAGACAATAATACACGTTAATTAGTGGACTCAGGCGTGACCTCACGGAATTTCATCTTGAATACAAAATGAAACAGGAACATTTATGTATTATTATTATTTAGTGCAATGTGGATAATTTGTAGGTAACTAGGCACGAGGGAAGTATTTTTTTGGTTCCCTCATCATGATTGAAGAGACAGAGACATTTTCAGGCCGAACATATTATAGCATTATGCAGATTTATTATAATATTTTGTATTTTTTCTAGGTATTATAAACAAAATCTTATTCTACACTTAATAATACTTGAAAACACTTTTTTTTCTCTACTAATAAGTATATTTAGGTAGGTATACTTATTTATCATGTACTTAGGTCTAGGTACCTACCCATACCCAGGTAGCAAATCTTCGTCATAAACACGTCTTTGTTACGCCATTCTGTGACGTAAAGACGTCCTACAATGACGTCTGGGAGTACCAGAAAAGTACGTACATTTGTCACAGCCTCAAGATGTCATCTTAGGACGTAAAAATGACGACTATTGAAGACGGCCTGATGACGTCTTCGTATGCCGTGTTTATGGCGTGCTGTGGTCGTTATATCAGGACGTAAAAAGACTATTGAATGATGATAATTTTATATTATTGTTACTTTAATTTAGAGTTACGAGTATCACTGCAATCTGTTATGGGCGGCCATGTCATTTAACACCAGGCAGATGACTAGCTAGTCACGTCATTCGTTTATTTAAAAAAAAAAATACTAAGAAATTCCAAAAAGAGATCATTTAAGGGGGTTACAATAAGCAATTAGGCAGGATTGTTACTATGTAATCGTAAGTAAATCTATACATTTAATTTCGAGTTAGTATGGATTTACTTTCGTTTACAGAGAACGTATAGTTTCTGTAGGCCTCCTGCCTGGTATTAAGACTACAGCAATGAGTCCCTATGCGTGCGAGAAATGCTTGCGCGTATTAACTTGCACCCTGGCGTCATCTAGTTGTATTGTGGATAGTTCCAACATTTGAAACTAGATGGCATGTTTCACAACAAACTTGAATGACCTTAAAATGACGACATTGCGACGTACATATGCAACGAACTCCGTAAGTCCCTTAAAGACGTTACAACGACGAAATTGTGATGTACACATACGCCAAATTTCGTACCGACCCTAAAATGCCCTTAAAATTACGTCTTTTTTTGTCATTGATGACATTTTGCTACCTGAGTAATGACTATTCCTAGTCACACTATTTACTTTAGACGATGGTGCTTGCTATTTCTTAATACGAAATTACAAATATAGGTAAGATAAGTCTTATCCTACGAACAACTTATTATTTTTATAACAAAACTAAATAACTACCTAAGTAGTTGAGATATCTACAAGGATTATATTTGATTAATTAAAACCACCAATTATGTTGACAATAATGTAACGTTAACGGGGTCGTTAACGTTACATTATTGTCAACATAATTTAATATTGTCTTAATAATTAGGTACATTATTCAGGTTACATATGTTTAGTTTAGAACAGACTTCTTTACCAGGAATTTAAAAACACAAGGGTAGGTACTTTACGTTTAATAATAGTACGTAAATTCCGTTATACACGCACTGATTATTGCACTTGTGAGTCACAGAATTCGCCCTATTTACATAATTTTAATGGTATTAAAACTAAACAAATAACAATACAAAACAATATAAAAATACATACTAAAACAACCAAAGAGTATTTTAATATCACACATCTACAAACACAGACAAGAGGAAGTCATTTTACGTGGTGCTGCCATACTGAATTTTAAATTACCCCCCTATGCCGATATTTATGCAAGGTATAATTCCTCATACGAGGAAAGAAGAAAAAAAAAACTTCCTTGTGTCCAATAAAAAGTTCTAATAGGTAGGTACGTCAAAATAATTACGAAATTTGAAAATCATTGTGACAAAATCTGTCAATCTATTATGCAAGCAAGGTGACGAAATGTGGTTTACATTTTGGTAAAAAAATAAAAAAATAACAAAAAAATCTGTAAAAGAAATAACGGTAAGCTACTTTCAGCCTAGCTATTTTCAGCATTAGCAGCTTGATGGACAAGCTGGAATAAAGGTTGAGACTCGAGACCGAAGGTCGAGAAGGTCGAGGCCTTTATAGGGCGGACAGCAAGGGCTGCAATGCAATGATGACCAAGCTTGAAGGCCGAGAGTGGAGATAAGCTAAGCTCGAGGCCATCATAGCGAGGCCAGAAGTGCAGTCATTGCGGGCCAAGGCTTATATAGAGCTTTACTCAAATAAAAAACTTAAAACTTAATTTTGATTAATTTCGTTTTGATCCATTTTGATTTATTTTGATCCATGTTAATCCATTTTGATAATTTTGATTCATTTTAATCAATTCAAATCTTTTTGGTCCATTTTCATTCATTTTGGTCCATTTTGATCCGTTTTTCATCAGTTTGATTTATATTGATCCTTTTTGGTACATTTTGATTCATTTTGATCCATTTTAATTTGCGCGATCAGAATAGTGACCGCAGCGAACGTTGCTTCACTTTGCCGATAGGTTAGAAACGGCTAGTCGTGCTTAGGGCTTGTAATTCGAATATTCGAATGTTCGAATAGTGCGAATATTCGGTCATTTTCACTATTCGAATAATCAGGGAGGTAAAGTTCGAATATTCGAATAATTTTCAATTAACCTTGAAAGTAAGCTAAATGGAGTAAAAAATGACAGACAGCACTCTACAGTCAATAAGAGACGCGACAACGAGAATCAGAATACGAATAGCATTATGTGATAGAGGTGGAAAAGGAAAGTACCTACCACCGCTCAAGTCTCGATTGAATCAAAGGCTTTTTCATAATCCACAGATGCTAGGCATAACGGCCGATTAAACTCTTTGGTCTTCTGTATTACCTGGCGTAGCGTATGGATGTGGTCTATGGTGCTAAAGCCTTTCCGGAAACCAGCTTGTTCGGGAGGCTAGAATTCATCAAACCTGCGTGCGAGACGATTCGTAATGACTCTCAAAAATAGCTTATACACATGACTCAAGAGCGAGATGGGCCTTTATTTCTTCAATACGCTGATATCACCTTTTTTTGACGAAGAGCGACACCACACTCTTGTGCCACGCCTCTGGCGTTGTACCTTCAAGGATGACAGAATTAAATAACTTTTGGAGGACTATAAGTACCGATCTATCACTTGCTCTCAGAAGTTCGGTCGTAACTCCATCCCTTAGAGTATACATAAGCAAACCTCCATCCCCACCTGTAGGGTTAGCACGGCCGGTGGACAAAACTGTCTTTCCCCTGCTTTACTCCAAGCAAGTATGAAAAAAGTGACGTAAAACGGGGAAAGACAATTTTGTCTACCGTCCATGCTAACCCAGCTGGTGCCTTGTTGTTTTAAGCTATTTGAGGGCCATTCTAATCACGTATAGGCTGATGATATCTTCGGTATTGTGTCGGACTAAGTTGACTCTGATGTCCTGAGCTGTGTTAGTAGTATGTTTACGTGTCGAGGTGTATACCTGTCCATGGAAGTTCTCGATCTCTCTCAGAATCTCAGGCTTGGATGAAATGACACTACAGTTTCATTAGATAACTGCAGTTTCATTTCGCTCCAGTCTGCCATTCAAGAGTTTGTTCTGATAGTTTCTGAGTCTTTTTTCGGCGTTGGGTCTTGAAGAGCGTGGCTCAACAGCTTGCCTGGGCTTGAACAGCTTGGACAGTTTCCACCAACCCGTTGTTCAACTCGTCCACTGTGTTGTATTCGGCTAGGCACTGGAAGGTACTTTGGAGTTCCAGCTGAAAGCCTTCAGGGTTTTGGATTTGGACGGTGCATAGACTTCACCAGTGTGACGTGACATTTCGGGAGGCTGCAGTTCATCAGACCAAGAGGCGATTCGTAAAGACTCTAGATAACCACTTTTACCATGAAATCTGTGGCTTTGTAATAATAATAATATAATGGCTCAAGAGCGAGATGTTGTAGTTCTATCCACAATTCTACATCTGTCACTTTGTTGTTTTATTAATTTATTTGCGGGCCATTCTAATCTTGTACAGGCTGATGCTCATATCTTCGTATATCTTCGGATATCTTCAATATTGTGTAACACTACCTTGGCTCTGGTGTTCTGAGTTATGTTTGTAGTGGAATTACGTATCGAGGTCTATGTACGAGCTGTCCATGGAAGTTCTCGACCTCCCTCAGAATTTGAGGCTTGGGTGAAATTACTGCCATTTCCGGTCTTCAGTTTTGTCATTTGGTTTTTCCTAATATACTTCTAAACACTTTAGAGCCTTCCGCTCAATTGTGGCAGTGAAGTATTAATAGCACGCAAATCAGGCCTCACGCAACTCCAGATTGATCTATTACGAAGTTTTGCAGTATGATTCTGTAATAATTCAAAATATTCGAATAATATTCGAATTATTCGAACACTTCCTGAAAAAAAAACCGAATATTCGAATATTTAAAATGTTCGAATAATTACAAGCCCTAGTCGTGCTTCGCTATGAGCGCTACTATGCTATGTAGGGATTGAATAATTGTTTTTTGTTTTAGTGAAAAGAAAATTATCATTGTTTTGCATTTTATGTAAAACAGTCTCAACATTGGAAGCTGTTGATTCAATTTTTGGAGATTATGTCAAAGACAAGACGGTAAGTTTTTACATACCTAATTACGAAAGGGACATTAGTCAGTCAGCACTTTTTGGCACTCGCACTCTCTCTAGGCCTAGGAAGTGAATGTGCGATCTTAGAACCTGTCAAACTTAAGCAGATGGGCATAAAGTGGAACGTTTTACACAGCGCGGCAAATTCAAATTTACTTGCGGTTTTTGGCAATCATAGCTTAATTACTCAATGTGATTACATGAAAACTGATTTTGCTCAAATAAATAGAATGTATCAACAAATTACAATTAAAGGTATCACTTAGATATAATTGGTATAGACGGTAAATCCAAGACGAATTTTTGTTTATGTATAGGTTTACTTATGTAGGTAAATTATTCTTATTTATTTTTTTAGCTTAAAGTAAGGATCAATTGAAATAAGACGGAGAAAAAATGACTAAAAAAACGGGTCCAGCGTAAGTTTAACCTAAATAATTTATTTTTATTTAGATATTTTTTTATCATTGTAAACATTTTTTTTCAATTTCCAACAGTAGATTCAACAATACGAGACAGTGGGGCCCTGTTGTCGTCGACAATGCGCCCCTAGTAGTATGCCCATTTTCACCAAAGATCCCTAAACTACACCGTAACTAAGAATCCCCTAAACTAAGGGCCCCTAAAGTTTGAACACGTACCTAATCTTTTTTATATAGCGTTTGGTGTAGGCATCTATACATATAATAAAACTGTAGAGATAAAAAAGTCTGTAATTGCAAGATATCAACAAAAAAAATACACAGGTTGGCTTAAAATTAGCCGCTGATCACGTTAAGCCACTTTTTAAACACTTTGTCTGTTTGTTTGTTTGTTTGTTTGTTATGACTGAACTCCTAAAATACTGAATGGATTTTCATGCGGTTTTTACTAATATGCTTAGAAATAACCGGCGCTTAACATAGGATATATTAAAATTGAAATATCGTTAAAAAAATTTGATGACAATTATTAAGATTTCATAACAGAACGAATCGGAGTTGTAAACAACATGGCCGCTTGATGGTTTTTTTTTTTGGTTACTTATAGTAAGCATAGAGAAAATAACCGCTTACGCTGAAGAGATGGGACTCCCATAGAGAAAAGAGTTAGTTGTATGAAACGTGCGCTACACGTATAAGTGTAGCGCACGTTTCATACAACTAACTCTCCTCTGTCTATCAATATTTTTAAATGCGTTATTGAATGAATGGGAAGGTTTTAGGTACGTTACTAAGTTAGGTTTTTTGGTAAAGGTTTTAGGTAAGTTTTTTTTAAGTTGGCTACTGTTTCCGCCATAACGGTAAGTTGTAAGCTGCCACATATTGTCACAGATTACAAAAAAAAACAATCGACTACACTCTGTGCCACATGTTTATCTGGAGGCAAAGATTAAAGAAAAATACTCTGTGAATGGATATGACCAAAGAGTAATATTAGTATCGCTACTCTAAGAGAATCAAAACATTTTATAGGTTTCCTATTTATATTTTTACAGGTTTGTTTAGCATTTTAGAAGTTAAATAGATACATATACCAACAAATATTAATAGTGTGAAAGTAGATGTTTTTTTTTATTTTGGCATTAGACGACATTTGTACTTAGCCAATGATACGAAATATTTTATGAAAAATGTTTTAAAAGGGTACTTACTTAGAGTATAGACTAAAAGCATAGAGATATCCATCAAAACGATATTATATTTGTACTCCTCACACGTATCGCTACGTCAGTGGCGAAGGAAAGAAACAAACATAAAGTAATTAGCTACGCTTGCGAAAAGTCAAACAGAAAAAACAGTTGACTCGATTCGAAAAAATGGTACGGTGAAATTTCGCAAGTGTAGCTAATTACTATATGTTTGTTTCTTTCCTTCGCCACTGACGTAGCGATACGTGTGAGCAGTACAAATATACTATCGTTTTGATGATCCCTCTTTGCTTTTAGTCTAAGATTTTTCTATACAAATCTGTCAGACTCATTCACATCAAAGTGTCCACTTCTTATAAAAAGTGTCCAAAAAAGTGGTACGCTTGACAGAGAATGAAGTTCTCTCTATGCTTTTAGTCTATACTCTAAGGGTACTTAGACATAGGTAAGTATAATTATACTTTATGGTAAGATCCTCGAATTAGCAACATGGCCGTGTAATGTTCGATTTTGATTTCTTCTTCTTCTTTCACGTAAGTAAATGAGTTTTAATAGTTAAAATATTTTAGGTCTGTGGGCTTTTCAACGAACAAACTAAGCAGTTATATTCTATTTGGGACAAACCACAGGTTAGAGTAAAAATTATTGGTTACTCGGTTGCTCCAAGAAGGTTAATTATATCTTTGGGTGTATTTATGCAATCAGAATGTAAACTTCTTTTTCCTTTTTTGGTGGTAATTGCTTGGCTCTACGGATAAGTTGTAAAGTTTATTAGAATTTGGCAAGAAGAAGAAAGCTCTTTGAATGTGGACGTCTTCAGGACGTTGTTGTTGTTGATGATGATGATGATGATGATGATAGCCGTATTTGAATTAATTGATCATAGATATCAATTTCAGCTTAATTCTTTCCGTTATTCCTAAAATAAGTAATGGTCTCGACAGATATTTAGAAAGACAAACAGACGGACAACAAAGTGATCTTACCTCAAATTCATATTCAAATTCAAATTCAAATTCAAATTCAAATTCAATTTATTTCACAGTTTGTAACATAAGAGTACAAAAAAGCGTCTAAGGCGTTACAAATAAAATATTTTAAAAAAAAGTCATTTAATGTATGTAATAAAAAACAAATAATAAAAAAACAGTATTATCAATGTCATATTATTAATATTATTAGGTAAGTACAGTTACCTATAAGGGTTCCTTTATTTTAAAACTGTTACGGAACCCTAACATTCTTTGCAAAAGTGAATCTGATTAGAGCTTTGTACACATGTTATTTTCTCACTCCCCCCACTATGTTGAAAGTGCAGTGAGAATGAGACAACGTGGTAAATACCGGACATAATATAAATGTCAACTCTTTTTACAGTGGCGTACGTAAATACTTGTGATTTCTATAATTAGTATTAACAAAACTAATTACGTACGCAACGTATAGGTTAATGCAATACTCCAGCTGTAAAGTAAGTATTATATAATCTTATTATTGACACTGGCTAAATACTCAATTCGTATGGAGTCAAACTTATGAAAGTAAAAAAAAATATGTGGTGAATGCAACAAAGATACTCTTTGGAAGGGAACCAAAAGCGCGCGGATGTGAAAAACTGACCATGTGTGTTTGTTTTGTATTTTTCTAAACTGCCTAAATAATAGGTAAGTACTTAAGTAGGTATAACTACTACCTAAACAAAATTTACTGGAACCTCTTATCAAGACTTGAACGGTTTTTATGGTAAAAACACAAGAACAATCTGTTGAAGTGAAAATGACAAGGAAAAGATCGAACGTATCACTGGTATGTAGGTATACCATAAAACTTTTATTCGTTAGATGCCTAGATCTACCGTATATTTAAAAAAACTAACGGCTAAGTATAAGGTAGGTAACGGCTAAGTAGGTACATACATATGATTTGCAGTTTCTAACTGACTATTTTATCAATGTGTAGGTGATCTGATGACACGTGAAAAGCCATACCTACCTACAACCTAAACAACACTTTTACACGTGTGCTACCTAATCTGCTAATACGTGCTGAGCTTCGAAAAAATTTTGTGGATTTTGTGATTTGGTATAGAGGAAATGCATGAACTAAGCTATTATTAGACTACCTAAACGTAGAAATAACATAATACATGCGTGCGAAGCCGCGGGCAAAAGCTAGTTGACTATAAATCCAGTTGACCAATGATAGAACTTCCCCTCATACGAAAATTAGTAGTGTATTTCAACTACTAATTTCTAATAAATCACGGGAACCCGTTGATGTCTTTTGTTCCATCCTGCTCTGTTCTTTGTAATTTCATATGACTTTGTCTCGTGTTGTTACCTCGCCCCCTGCCCGCGCAGGTGAGTCGTGTTTGTACGAGAAATTATGTTCACGAGCTATCAACGGGCTTTATAGTCTTTGGGTGTAGGCATACCTGAACCTTTGGCACCAATAATTTGTTACTCCTAAATAACATTAAGAAAAAAAATGCAGAGCGCCCGCAGCGGGCGACGCGCCTGCTAAAAAAGAGGATAAGAAAGAAGAAAAAAAAGAAGACAAGAGAGAAGACAAGAAAGAAGAAAAGAAAGGAGACAAGAAAGATGATAAGAAAGAAATCAAGAACGATGACAAGAAATATGAAAAGAAATCTAAAGGAAAGGAAAAGGAGAAGATAATAGAAACGGTAGAAGAAGAAGAACAACCGAAGACAGCGGCTCAGCTGGCTCTAGAGTGAGTTATAAATTGAAATGTGTTCCCTTTAAAACTACTTATTGTAGGTAGGTATACGAAAATAAATTAGAGATAGGCTAGGCTAGTATAGTATTATATTATCTGTGGGTAGGTATAGCACATGACATAAACTAAGCCATGAAATCTAAAACTATATTTGCGGCATATCTGCAAACTAAGTAATTATAACATAGGTACCAACTCCTCGAAATAACGGACCGTGACTCTGGATTTAGGGTTGCAGAACTATCGATAAATTGACTATCGATAGTTGACCTCGAAAACTATACGGGATAATGATAGAACTATCGATATTTTTGAATGTAACACTATCGATTGTATTATGGAATTAATTTTAAAGTGTAAACTACATTAAAGTTATTTATTAAGAAATTATATTCGTTAAAGTTTTAGCAACCAGCGGGATTTGAACCTGCGCCTTTCAGTTCACTGGATTAGACGCTCTTCCAACTGAGCTATGGTTACATGACCGTTGATTGCTTAGGACTATGTGTTTACCGACTATGCAGTCGTTACGACATCTATTAGAACCTATATTAGACAGGTATACTATTCATTAGTAGTAATTCCGATACTAATGAATAACGAGAGATGGCGCACTTGCTTGAACGGTCATCTAATTATCTTTATCGATGGTATTGCTCACAAAATTACCATCATCGGTACTATCGACACGAACTGAAAAAGGCAGCATAGGGGCCAACCTTCCACTAGGTGCACCGACGATCTGGTCACACCGCGGGAAACCGATGCAATGGATGCAGGAGGCAAGCAGCTGCTCATAGTGGTGCTCTATGAGTTAGGCCTATGTTCAGCAGTGGACGTCTGTAGGCTGTTGATGAGTATCGATATTATAGTAGGTATTGCCACTTATAGCCCATAGCTCTTAGAATTAGCAAGTTGTTCAGGCAATGGGCAGGTCACATCGCTCGTAGAACTGACAACCGATGGGGAAGAAAGGTTCTCGAGTGGCGACCACGAATTAGAAGACGCAGCGTATGCTGGCCCCCCACTAGGTGGACCGATGACCTGGTGAAAGCCACCGGGAGCCGATGGATGCAGGAGGCAAGCAGCTGCTCAAAGTGGCGCTCCATGAGGGAGGCCTATGTTCAGCAGTGGACGTCTTCAGGCTGTTAATGATATATCGATATTATAGTATTGCCACAATGGAAGCACTATCGATAGATTTCAGTTATCTACTGTTATAGTCAATTGATATTGGACTATCGATAGCCAACACTACTCGTCTGCTGGCACATAGGTACTAACATTTACGAAGCATATATCATTAGCATAGCATATATGTTTTCTTTGATGGGGTGCGTTCTATAAGGCAAAAAATGCAGCTGAATTTTTCGATGTTCAAACTTTAACTATCAGTACAGTTTTAATTAAATTACACTATCGGTTAGTTCATTTAGCTGCTTCATATTGACTTCACTAGCTATGGTGCGAGAGCTTACTGCACAAATACCTACGTCATCGGCGGGCGTATTACCTAACTCGCAAAAGGTTTGCAACAGGCGTAAATTGCGCGATGATTGCTGTCATACATCATTAGTGGTGTCGAGCATGTATGCTTCGCTACTGCTGTTGCTTTGCTACTGCTGTCACATTGCTGTTGCAAATTTTACATAATTACCCCGCGGGTACCCCGGCTATCTTTAGATCGATCGTTAACCGACCTCTAAATATGTAAAAAAAATCAGGTCTGCCAGTTCCGACCCTGCCGGGTCATGGAAATAATTGAAATTTATTGACGTATTTTTTTTTTGTCAAATCTTACCCGAATGAAAGTTCTGGCAACAGTTAACCATTGATTAAATATGTAAAAAAAATTGGTCTGCCATTGCGCACCCTGCCGGAAGTACCTGACAGACTCCTAATAAGAATGTGCCCTTCACACCCTTTACCTACCTCAGCGAATACCCCGATGAAACCTACGCCTAATGATAGCCAAGGTGACCCTGGTAATAGATTAAAAGGTCTGCCAGGTCTAAACTTGGTGAAACTTAGTATTCAAGGCATTTGAAGTTGGTGGAGGTGGATTATTTCCATGACCCGGCAGGATCGGAACTGGCACCTGTTTTTTTACATGTTTATGTGCCGGTTAACGATCTAAAGATTGTCAATTGGGGTACCCGATGACGTAGGTATTTTCGCAGTGGGCTCTCGCACCACTATCTACTACGAGGTTCTTTTATATAAGTTACTTCTATAGGTGGAAACTTGTAATTGGTCTAGTTTGTTTTATTGTTTACTTTTTACTGTTTATTTGGCTGTAAGTTTTCCTATGATGAATAAATAAATAAATAAAATATGCCCAGGGAAGCAGAATTCCGCGCTATGTTACGCAAGCAAAGGTTCAAGCGGAAATGGCCAGAGGTGACAAAAGTGAAGATCAGCACAAAGCCGTGGCATCCACCGCCACCGCCGCAACGTATGCCACCCATTGTAAGTATAATGTTATCCTAGGTGGTAGGACTTTTCTGCAAAGTTCGTCTAGGTAGGTACCACCGCTTTGCCAGTTATTCTGCCGCCAAGCAGTAGTGTGCAAGCACTACTGTGTTCCAGTTTGAAGGGCACTGTAGCTAGTGAAATCACTTGGCAAATGTGACTTTATGTCCTGATTTCACAGTCTAGTCACAAGTCCAGTAATCTGTTTACAAGACTGTGTGATGCTTCGATCAAGTATACAGTCTCTTAGTCGTCTGTGGTGTGATGTCTCAGGATGACGTGCGCAGTGCAGTGTCATGCAAAACTTTATTATTTTAAAGTTCCGAGTGACATATTCCTCAAAAAATACCATATAATTATCTGAAGTTAAAGTAATAGGTACATAGGTACTTAGTTGAATTTCTGTCGTTACTTTTCCTAAATGTCCCATAGGTGATAGACCTGCCCCAGTTGACGATACGTCCTTGGGTGCCACCCTACAGTCGTAAGAGACGTCAGAGACCCCGACTCATGAGGATCCCACCCGAAGAGATGACACAACCTTTATGGGAAGGCGCTAAACTGAAGAAAGTAAGTGGCCTGGGAGTCTAGCAAAGATACCTTTCACAAATCTCAAACAACTCAAAACGTACGGGAATGACATAAGCTTTGACGTTACCTGCGGAAAAGCTTTCCGCAGGTAATGTCATTCCCATACATTTTGAGTTATCGTTTGGCGTTAACGCTAATGGAATAGTGTCTTTGCTAGACCCTCTGATAGCTCAGTTGTAGGTAGTAGTTCTGCCTTCTGAACTGTAGGTTGTGGGTTCTACTCCCATTCAGGACAAGCATTTGTGCGATGAACATAAGTGTCTGTTTTGTGTCTGGGTGTTATATTGTATTCTATGTATGTATTATGTATACAAACAAAAAGTATCTAAGTATTGTATCAGTTATCTGGTTCCCATAGTGCAAGCTATGCTTAGTTTGGGGCTAGATGGCGCTGTGGGAAATGTCCACACATATTTATTTTATTTCTGTATTTACGTTGTCTCCACCGATTTTTGCAGCTTCTCCAGCAGAGCTAGCATGAGCCAGAAAAATCGACACATCTCTCGAGAAACCATTTGTCCAATGAATACGCAGCAAAAGATTTATGACGTGATCCGCGTGACTGCTCATTGGTCGAACGCTTTCTCGAGAGAAGATATATGTAATTTATTTATAGCTCATGTTAACCCTGCTGGGTATGGCGTCCAGTAGTCAAATGTGGGAGGCAAATAGAAGGTCACGCTGCTCTGTTAGCACGGACGTTAGTCTTTCCCCTGTTTTACTCCACTTGACAAGTAAGCAAGTGTGAAGAATGTGACATAAAACGGGGAAAGACAATTTTGTCTACCGTCCGTGCTAACCGGGCTGGTGTGCGAGCTTTGGCTTAGACCGTTGCGGGGATAAGGCTGCGTTTCCACTGAATGTGCGAGGCAGCTGGGCGGTGCGAGGATGCGTAGCGACGCTGTGAAACGGTGCGCGGATGAGTGGTGCGAGGATGTGTAGCGGACTCGTTTCGATGCGCGTGGGGTGGGGTGCGGCGGGAGCGAAGCACGCGTGCCCTCTGCCCGCACTCATTCGTCGCACACATCCCTCGCAACACATCCCTCCCAACACATTCATCGCACACATCCCTCGCACACATCTCTCGCAGCACATTCGTCACACACATCCCTCGTACACATCCCTCCCAGCACATTCGTCACACACATCCCTCGTACACATCCCTCGCAACACATTCGTCGCACACATCCCTCGTACACATCTAGTGATCTGTGTATCTCATCGTCTCATATGTAAGATATTGTATGTATTATATTTTATTATTATTTAAAAACCTTATAATATCTAAACTATTATTGTTATGTACCTCTTATTATTATTTTTAATTTTTTTTATTTGGGTAATCTTTTTTTTTTCTTTTTTCAACCAGCACTACCACTCGTTCCACACTACACAGGCTAACTGGTAGAAAATGCTACTTAGCATTAAGTTCGCCTATGTACTTGATTATCTTGTGTAATAAAGCATTTTCTATCTATCTATCTATCTATCTCTCGCACACATCCCTCGCAACACATCCGTAGCAACACATTCCTCGCAACACATTCGGCGCACACATCCGTAGCAACACATCCGTAGCAACACATCCCTCGCACACATCCCTCGCAACACATCCGTCGCAACACATACCTCGCACACATCCCTCGCACACATCCCTCGCAACACATTCGGCGCACACATTTTGCCCTTGTTTTGCATGTACAAAAACCTCGCTCCGTTGGGCCGTTTCCACTAGAACTGCGCTAAGCGAGGCTAGGTAAATTAAGTGATTCTATTGGTTCTTGAAAAACACATTCCTCGCTACCCACCCTTGCAGATCTTTGGTGGAAACGCAGCCTAAGAGGATCGAGAAAACTGTCATGTGCTACAGATGTGTCTACTGGACACAGCTGTAGCACGTAGCCACTAGCCACCACCGACCACACGTATGCGGCGTCCCTACAAAATGTATGAAAAGCGTGTGAACTGTTTGTCGCTAGCCACCAGTAGCTGTGGTCGGTGGTCCGTTTGCGTTGCGACAATAATGCCCATTTTCACCAAAGATCTCTAAATTTTAAGGGACCCTTAAAAATATTTAAGTAACATCTGGCAGTAATTTTGGTTTCACCGGCGATTACGGGACACCGAAAGCTTAAGGGATCCCTTAAGTTTAGGGGGCCGAAGCTCGACCCCTTAGCGTTAAGTGGCAGGTTAAATTATCAAAACGCCAGTTTTCTTTTTCAATTGTATTTGGCAATTGTTTCTACCCGCATAACGCCAGAAAAGGTATTTGTTTTAATTTTTTCGGATGCATAATATATAAAAAACTCTAGTACTAATAACAATAAAGCATTTTGCTTGTATTTTTGACGATTATTCTCTAAAATATATAAATAAAATAACGTAAATCGGCAACGTACGGTTTTTGGAAACCGTAGAAAAGAATAAACTGACACTTTACAATTTAAGTGTCACTCAGCGCTGTGAAAACGAATTTAGGTAAGGGTCAAATCTAAGGGGCCCTTAGCCAAAGGGATTCCTAGTGAGGGTGTAGTTTAGGGGGCTTTGGTGAAAATGGGCATAAGACTGGTCCGGATACGCAGAACCGTAAACTAAAATATGACGTCATCTTTGCATTGTTCTTTCCATAGATCTGGCACAATTTCAGTCAAGTGGAGAAGAATAAAATGATGCTCCAAGGCAGCATCGGATGTAATTCCAAGCGGTACTCGTCTACTGCTTGTGGTTAGCATTATAATGTACTTATACTTACCCCCGGTTTCTCGTACGTTTGTTAAAGTTAAACTCATGTTAACTTTATAATACTGAATGCTCATTGGTTGAAGACAGCCGATGATCAGCAGGCAACCAATGAGCGTTCCGTGATGTCCTCAAATACAAGATAAATAAATTTAGCTCTATAGAAAAAAATCACAAACCTCCCTCCCTATTATCCCTCCGATATTAATTAAAAACCGTCAAAATCAGTTCATGCGTTGTCTTTGTGTAAGCGCCGCGCTGAAGTTCGCACTGAATTGATATTTAAGTCTACGATGTTAAGGTCGCCGTTTCTTTATACGGATTTTGACCTGCTTATCTGGCCGGCGCGGGACAAAACTATTGCACATACAATATGTTTGTGTTGCACCTAATTCAGGTAGATACATTGACTATAAATCCAGTTGACCATACAACTTCCCCTCATACGAAAATTAGTGGTGTATTTCAACCACTAATGTGTAGGTAACTATGAATTTCTAATAAATCACGTGAGCCCGTTGATGTCTTTTGTTCCATCCAGGACCTAATACTGTATCTAATACTGTATGACCATTTTACGATTCCTTACTTTGGAAGTAAGGAATCGTAAAATGGTCCACCACGCGAATTCCTTGTCTTACATAAGAAATCTGCAAAAGTCTATTCTCCATGAAATGAGAACGAAACCGCGCGAAATGAATGTGGAATTAACTGGAATTGGCGCGATTTGAACTGTCAAAAATCATATGTTCGACTAAGACGCGTTCCGAAACATCAACACGTCAAATGCTACCACCACTTATGTTAATATTAATTACTCAAAATAAAAATAATTTTAATGTAACGTGAAGGTTTAATAAAGGTTTTCTGACAATTTTTAATTATTACCCATAACTTCGTTATATCAAAACATAAATATAAGCCATTCCTTTATTTTAATTTTTAATCGGTTTTGGGATGAAAAATCTTTTAGCCTACTTCGGAATGCACTCGAGGGATCCAAAACCTGTCATAGATAATTTGCCTTAGATTATACAGAATATAAAAATTGTCGATTCCTTGCTGTGACACGATTTGAACAAGACACGATAACGACGTGGTTTCTGTATCGTGTGGAATCTGTGTTTTCATACCGAATTATGACCCTGCTCTGTTCTTTGTAATTTCGTATGACTTTGTCTCGTTTTGTTACCTCGCCCCCTGCCCGCGCAGGTGAGTCGTGTTTGTACGAGAAATTATGTTCACGAGCTATCAACGGGCTTTATAATCTTTAGGTAGATCTGCATTCTAGCAGATGTTCCATACCTACCTATATTATTTCTCTTCCACCTTCCTCCAGGATCCCAGACTGGCTGCATAGCAGTGGTGTGTCGAGCTCTGTTAGAAGAGAAGCCAACTTCGCAGCTGATTAGAAATGATGTAGACGAGTGCATATCTTGCGGAGACAACTATTACAAGCGATGCCTGCTCTCTCTTAAGTGCTATAAAGGTATTTTGACTATTATATCAACAGTGACAATCGATAGCAATACTGGAAGACGCCAGCGTAGGCCGGCCCTCTTCTAGCTGGACTGAGGCGGGGAGCCGATGGATGCAGGAGGCAAGCAGCTGCTCAAGGTGGCGCTCTGTAGGGGAGGCCTATGTTAAGCAGTGGACGACTTCAGGCTGTTGATGATGATGATGAATAACAATTTTAAATCTTATCACTTCTCCTTCACAGAGATGACATGATAGGTACCCCCTCCTCTTGATTAGAATGATTAGATGAAATTAAATAAACTACGCTAATTGTTAAGACAACTGATAGCTCAGTTGGTCCCCTGCCTTCTGATCTGCAGGTCGTGGGTTCGATTCCCACTCGGGACAAACATTTGTGATGAACATCGATGTTTGTTCTGTGTCTGTGCGTTATATTGTACTCTATGTATGTATTTACAGTATTCTATATCTGTTATTTGGTTCCCATAGTACAAGCTATGCTTAGTTTGGGGCTAGATGGCGCTGTGTGACATGTCCAAACATATTTATTTATTAATTAGTAATTCTTTTTCCAGGCAAGCCCCAGCTCCAACTGAATCAGCTCCTAACATCTTTCTTTCTCCACGACACGAAGTACACCGTGAAAATGTCGGAAGTAGATCGAGGGCTGCTAGCCAAGCACCCGGACAATATACAGGCTCAGCCTGATCTCATGGCGTGAGTAGTCTAACTAGTCAAGCTAGTCAACGCTAGTCAAATGTTAATCAAGGTTAACAAAACATTAGTCATGGTTCATTAAACGCTAGACATCAAAAATCAAACACTAGTTAAAATAATCAATCGCTAATCAATTTTTAGTCAGGTAGTCAATAGTACTTAGTTAAATATACCCTCTTCTCTCAAAGTTCGTCATGGTAGTCACCGGTAACACAAAGTTCATAAGTAGTCAGAAATGTATACTAGGAACAACTACTTTTTACTAACTATTCTAGTCAAAAGTGGTAGTCTTAGTAAAGTATCTGTTTTATTGTCAGTTTAAGCTAATCAAAGTAACTTTACTTAAAGCTGGTCAAATGTACGCACGTATACCTACGCATGCAACGCTAATCAAATCTAGTCATACGTAGTCAAAGCTAATCCAAGCTAGTCAAAGTTAGTCAACAGTATTAAAATTCAAACTTACTCTAAGCTAGTCAAAAGTAGCCAAATGAAGTCGAAGTGGGTGAAAAATTCAAAGCTAATCTAAGCTAGTCAAAGCTAGTCAACAGTACCCAAACAAAGTCTAAGTCGGTGAAAAATTATTTTGATTTCTTTCCTCGCTACTTTATTTTTGTTTGGAATATTTTATCGTCAACTATTACTATCCTACAGATTAATGGAGAAACGCGTGGGTCAATCCTACACGATGATTCTGACCGTCGGCGACGACCGTCACTTCCTAATCTGGGGCTACCCCCCCTCGGAGGGGGGTAACGTTAAGACTGTCGCGTACATATTCGACCCCCACATGTTAGACGAGGTTGGACATCCACACAAACTGTAAGTGACCTGATAAATTATTGTCATTATCATTGTAATTATCAAAAGAAATAATTACAATTAGCAAAGAATTTGTTATAATTATCATTTTAATAATTATTGTAATTTCCAATGGAACTATTATAATTGTCAATATTAATTCAAAGAGGTATATGTACTACGTACTAGAGAAGCTATTTGAAGCAGAAATAGTTGTCATTTTTTGTATAATTAAACTAAAATACGCTACAGCGCTTTACAAGATTAAATCGTCTAACCAACGTTCACAACACGCAGCGCTAGTGCAATGGCATGTAATTATCAAATTATTGTAATTTTAAAAATAATTATTGCACGAATTATTAAGGTTAATTCTGGTATACCCCGGTGAAGCTAAATTAAATTAATATAGTTTAAAATGAGGGTAGGTGTATCACGAACTGAATTAATCTGAACCCGCATCAATTTGCCTCTAAAGCAGTAAGTTGGTTGTAAAAGGTGAAGGGCTGGACATGAGATAGCTTGTCCGTGACCCGGCTTTAGGGAGTGATGGATGCAGGTCCCGTTCTTAGATCCATATTTTCCCTTTACACTAAAACTAACCGGCTAGCTAATTACGTAACTCGCAACAAGTTTGCAACTGGCATAAACTTCGCAATCATTGCTGTCAAACGTCACTTTGGCAGATCAGAAAGCGATCGAGCGCTAGATCACCGACTGTCAGACAATCGACGAATTAAAAAGTGCATTATTTTGTTTCCATCTATTGCTGTTCTGTTGCTAGTGGCGCTAGTATCAAAGGCCAAAGTGCATTCAGCAACAGGCGGGCGACTGTGACCGATCGCAAAGTGTTTGCTGTCGCTTAGCTACTGCTGTTGCTTTGCTGTTGTAATTTTTACATAATACGAGTGCGGTTGATATTTGATTACGCTAAACAGGCGATACGGCTAATAAATCGTACTGAAACCTTTGTCTATACCAATATTATAAAGAGGAAAGATTTGATTGTTTGTTTGTTTGTTTGCATTGAATAGGCTCCGAAACTACTGAACCGATTTGAAAAATTCTTTCACTGTTGGGAAGCTACACGGGTAGTGTAGCTTCCCAACAGTGAAAGAATTTTCCGGATGACATAGGCTATATAATATTTTTTTTAAATTAGGAATGTTCACTAAAACTCCAATAACGTGACCCAAGGTGTAAAAAAGTTACCTAAAATATTCATTACGTCGCGTGCGCTGCGAAAACTATTATACCAGTGCGAAGCCGGGGCGGACCGCTAGTATTGAATACATCTGAAACTGCCAGCTTTGCTATATGCATTTCTGGTCTAGGTACGGAGCTGGTGCATTTCTCCGGTATGCTGGGATAACATCTTTTGTTGTGGACTTTTTGAACAACTACGGTGACTTAGACGCTGCCAAAAAAGGAAACCCTAAACCCGCTATTACTCTCACCAATATCGAAGTAAGTATTTACAAAGTAGCAACGAGCCGTTTCACGCACGACATGTCCATTTTCTTCACTGGTTTTTTATCTATATAAAAATAAATACAGCTAGTAAACGGCTAGCACTCACCTGCTTATTGCCTGAACACCGGTCGAGTTTGTTCGACTAAAATTACGTGAGTGCTAGCCGTTTACTAGTTGAAGTTTTTTTTTTTTCTTATAGTTTGGCTCCACACATAGTGTATTTAGCCAGTGTCAAGTATTGTAGTTTTTCGTCGTATTATGAAATATTTCATGTAAAGTCAAGTCTTAGTCACAGTCAGTCAGGGTAGTCATAGTCCAGTCTAAGTCAGTTAGTCATAATCCAGTCTAAGTCATGCCCTAGTAAAGTAGTGGCAACTTTACTAGAGGCTTCTATGGAATTTTGGACGCAACACGAAAAACCACGTTTCACTACATTATATCACTTGCCCACACTCATGCTCGTAATTCAGCACTTAATGCGTAAAATGCCACTAATTTTAAACATTAACACTAGAAAAAGCATAAGTTTTGTGAAATAATACAATGCAACGACGTGAACTTTTTCACGTTCCCGCCAAAACTCCTTGTTGTAGTTATGAATACGACTCACGTTAGTTTCTATATAAAAATGGCAGAATAAAGATAACCTAAAAATTTTATTGTTTATCTTTTTTGCTTTCGAATGGTGATCAACTGGTAGGTATTCAACTTATTTGACTAACCTAGTGGCGACATCTTGAAAATTGGGTTTTAATTTATTAAAACACATATTTTTTGTAGATATTTCCATACAAAATAAGTCCGGCCGGTCAGGGCCGTAATTCTGTATGAAAACACAGATTCCACACGATACAGAAACCACGTCGTTATCGTGTCTTGTTCAAATCATGTCACAGTACGACATCGACAATTTTTGTATTCTGTATAATCTAAGACAAATTATCTATGACAGGTTTTTATCCCTCGAGTGCGTTCCGAATTAGAACTAAAGGATTACTCATCCAAAAACCAGTAAAAATTTAAAATAAAGTAATGGCTCATATTTATGTTGTGATATAACAAAGCCATGAGTAATTATTAAAATATGACAGATAACCTTTAGAAATACCTTCACTTTACATTAAAATGAGTTTTATTTTGAATAATTAATATTGACATAAGTGGTGGTAACTTTGGGCGGTTTGATGTTTCGGAACGCGCCTCAGTGGAACATATGATTTTTGACAGTTCAAATCGCGCCAATTCCAGTTAATTCCACATACATTTCGTGCGGTTTCGTTCTAATTTCATAAAGAATAGATTTTTGCAGATTTCTTATGTAAGACAAGGAATTCGCGTGGTTTCAAAGCAAGGAATCGTAAAGTGGTCATATAGAATTAGGGTCCAGATTTGTGACCACTACCACTGTTATTTTTATTTTAGAGTATGAGAGGTCAGTAGGATACTATCATCATCAACAGCCTGAAGACGTCCACTGCTGAACACAGGCTTCCCTCAGAGAGCACTAATTTGAGCGGCTGCTCGCCTGCTGCATCCATCAGCTCCCCGTGGTTTTCACCAGACCGTCGGTCCACCTAGTGGGGGCCTACGCTGCGTCTTCCGGTTCGTGGTCACCACTCGAGAACCTTTCTTCCCCATCGGTTGTCAGTATGAGCGATGCGGCCTGCCCATTGTCACGCAGCATACTATAAAGATACCAGGGGGCGTACCGTGAGCTCTTAGCGCGATTCAAAACTGAGCCAATATTGGATCGCTTTGTTTTTTTTTGTATGGGGATTTTGACAAGCGATCCAGTGTAGGCTCTGTTTTGAATCGCGCTAAGAGCTCACGGTACGCTCCCAGATAGCAGGATAATATAATAAAAAGAAAATATGATTGTAAATGGATGGTACATTTTTAGGTAGTCCAAAAAGAACCCCTAGAGAGGCTACCCAATTATGATTTGGATTTGAAAGCATTGAAGATCCATTGTCGAGCTGAATTTGACAGTTTAAACATCAATTCTCTTATTGACAAGAAGAGGTTCGAGGTAAGGTGATGCCATAGTTATCATGATAATATTGTTATAGATTATCATAAATTTATCACTATACATCACAGAGCAGAAAACAATTACGCTCGCACCCGAAAGAGACTAATATTCGTGCCACGCCTATAGGCGCTAAGCGCTTTCACTAATGACAAGACAAGATATTCATCATCCTCTTGCCTTTCTTGCCTTAATTGTTTTAATTGTTTTTTAATAAGTCATTGGTGCAGGGCCGAGGATCGAACCCATAGCCGTAAGATTGCGAAGCGCACATGCTACCGCTCGGCCACCATCGCTCGACAAGACAAGACGTTATGTTACCTATTATTGTCATCTGTGCAGTTAAACCATAGAGGTTTCATTTTAAAACATGACACGCTTGAATTTAATGAGAAGTTGAGCAAGGCGTCTCTATAGAGGCTTGAGCATAAATAAAAAATATTGCTTTTCTGTGCTACGCATGGTCAGGCTGTCTCATTACTCGCTTTAGGTATGAACATTGATTATGAATCCAGTTGACCAATGATACAACTTCCCCTCATGCGAAAATTAGTGGTGTATTTCAACCACTAATTTCTAATAAATACTATGAATTACTAATAAATCATGGGAACCCGTTGATGTCTTTTGTTCCATCCTGCTCTGTTCTTTGTAATTCGTATGAGTTTGTCTCGTTTTGTTACCTCGCCCCCTGCCCGCGCAGGTGAGTCGTGTTTGTACGAGAAATTATGTTCACGAGCTATCAACGGGCTTTATAATATTTACATGCTACAAGTACATGGGACCGGGTAGCTTATTACTTACGCAAAGTTTGCAACAGGCGTAAATTTCGCAATCATTGCTGTCAAAGCTGTCAAACGTCACTTTGTCAAAGCAGAAAGCGATCGAGTGCTAGATCATCGACTGTCGGATAATCGATTAACTAATAAGTGCATTATTTTGTTTCCGTCTATTGCTGTTATATTGCTAGTGGCGCTAGTATCAAAGGCCAACGTGCATTCAGCGACCAGCGAGCAACAGGCGGGCGACTACGACCGACAGCTAAGTGTTTGCTGTGGCTTTGCTACTGCTGTTGCATTGCTGCTGCTGTTGCAATTTTTACATAATACGGGTGCGGGCGTCTAGACGGGTCGGTCCGTTACGCGTAACGCGTCAGAAGAGCAGCGCTATAGCGATAGAACGAGAGGCAACTGCACTCACTCTATAGCGTTGCAGCAAGAGTCGCTATTAATTTAAGTGACTTCGCGGAGTAAGCCTTCTGTACGTAGTACTATATATCTAGTCTGTGGCATGGTAGAGAAGAGGCTGCGGGGCTACCGTCTAAGCCAATCTTAATCGATGAATCGGCTTCATTTCGCCATTTCCGGCAAGTTAGCATTGTGTAACATTTCCATCCATTAGTATTTTCTCACTATTTCTCATTATTATAGTTAATCAATGTTTCGTCTATTCAGTTCTCCGCCTAAGGAACCATAATACCGATGGATGAAGATTTTACGCCACCGGAAATTACCAAATGAAACCCATTCATCGATTACGATTGAGTTACACAATACGGGGCTGTTTCCGAGCTACCTCAAGGCTACGTTATCACTCGAGAACCTTTCTTCCCCATCGATTGCAACTGCTGATGCTAGTATAATTTGCTAATGATATTTTTGATTCGACGATTTCCAGGGCAAGTATCCCCAATGCTCGCTCAGTGCGGTGAGTATTGCCACTTCCAGAGCCACATCCAGGAAGAAGGTTAGGGATTTCTACCAGAAATCTCCCAAAGAGGTACGCTTTTTCTTTTTTTTTATCAACGATATGCTAACATTTGACCACGGTCTCACCTGATGGTAAGTGACGACGCGGTCGACGATGCAGCATGCTTGCCTAGAAGATACCGGTTCACTCTAGCCTTGAAAACTCCCAGATTATATTTGTCAGGAAACAATAACGCTGGTGAGGTGTTCCATTCCTTTGCTGTTCGAATTATAAACGAGGAATCAAAACGTACGTATTGGAGGAATGTCTACCATATACGGATGCCGTGTTTCCGTGCGTTTAGTTGTACGATGGTAAAAAGGGGATGGGGGATGATATTTTTAGTAGATACACGTGTTCACATGTAGGTACTACATATGATCATTATGGGTACTACCTACATGTTAAAACGTGTTATCTAAATACGTAAATGGTACGTATGCTTAGAAACGCCACGAACCGAAAGACGCAGCGTATAGGCCACCCGCTTGGTCAGAACTGCGGGGAGTCGATGGATGCAGGAGGCGAGCAGCTGGTCAAAGTGGCGCTCTGTAGTGGAGGCCTATGTTCAGTGGACGTCTTCAGGCTGATGATGATGATGCTGATGTTTAGAAACGCTTAAATTGATGGACTATAAGATCTATTACAAATTAACTGACATAGTTTGTGCTGTGCTCCTTCCTATGAGGCATTGACTATAAATCCAGTTGACCAATGATACAACTTCCCCTCATACGAAAATAGGTGGTGTATTTCAACCACCAATTTCTAATAAATCACGGGAACCCGTTGATGTCTTTTGTTCCATCCTGCTCTGTCTTTTGTAATTTCGTATGAGTTTGTCTTGTTTTGTTACCTCGCTCCCTGCCCGCGCAGGTGAGTCGTGTTTGTACGAGAAATTATGTTCACGAGCTATCAACGGGCTTTATAGTCTTTGCTTCCGACCATATATCGGGACCGTATAAAATTACTCCTAATAAAACTAACCTTTAAGGATCCTCTGCGAAGTAAGGCGCCCTTTAACGAGTGTTGGCGCAGGGTCGAAAGCCACCACCTTACCACCAGGTGACATCCACACCCCGAGCTGGTGGTAGTCACCGTATAGGAGGGAGACGGTGGACGGCTTGGTGTGGTCATGCCATATATAATCTTTGCTATGAGGCCTTTGACTGTCAGTGGACTGGAGTTGGCTGAGGATGATGAGGATGACTACATTTCTTATCATTTTTTTTTTTTTTTTGTAATGAAGTACCTTAACTAGTGCGCCATTAAGATTACAATGTAGCCATTACTACGGCTAATAAGTAATTTAAGTTTGACTTAATCTGCTACAGTAGAGTAAACCTAAGAATGTGTCCATTAACACTTTTCTTAACGTCTCTATTAAGGGGAAGACACTTCGATCATGTGACCTTTTTGAGCAAACTACACTACGGTTCAATGTCACTATCACTAAACTAACTCGAAAGGATTTCTAATCATAAACTTTGTTTATATTTACCCGTCTGCACTTCAGCCTCCACCAGTGCTACCAGTGCCACCAGAAAAAGCACCAGCACCACCAACTCAAGAACAGATCATGTCGCTGCGTGGAGAGGACTTCTTTCTGTACTGCCCGGGAGTCGATGGACATACTTATGGAAGGTAGGTTATTTTGGATTGATGCGTAAATCGTGCTTTCACATGTAGGCCTATCACGAATATTTGCGTAAAAGTAAGTGTATCGTTAACGTAAGCCATTTGTATGGCATTTGATCAGCGCCCCCACCGGGCGTAAAACGAATCAAAATTTGGTAGCACGAAGGATTTTGGTTACTACCGTATCGCCTTCGTAGCGCCACGTAACGCTAACGTTACACATTTTGTATGAAAACGCGAGCACGAATATTGCTTTGACGTAAACTCGAAGGCTGGCTATCGTAGTGTCATCGTAAACTTACAAAGGTTTACTCACTTGGAATTTGGTCGATATAATATTTCGATAGTTGTAAAATTTTCTTCGTGCTACCACCTAGCGTCGCGCTGCGTAAGTGTACGGTAAACTAGATACGTTAACCGTACGATTTATTAAAATATTCGTGCTAGGCTTATAGTAGTCTTTCTAGATATCACTTTAAGAAGAGGGTTATAGGAGTCCTGGGGTCTAGGTATACCTTTCCATCAGCGTTAACGCCATTACCTGCGGAAAACTTTTCCGGACTTTTTATGTCATAGCTAATGTCATTCCCATACATTTGGAGTTATCGTTTGGCGTTCACTCTAATGGAAAGGTATCTTTGCTAGATCCCCTGATGGCCTCCATCTATAACTTTCAAGAATAGAATAGAATAGAAGTCATTTATTCAACACTGGTTAAACACATTGCTTCACTAATATAATGTCAGTCAATCTGTGTTGAATGGGCGTTCGGCTCAGCATGTTGCTGAATGTCAAAAACATCCAGCGCTGGTTTTTAGCCTAGACCCAGAGGGTGGCGGAGCGCGTGTACTATTCTACGTAGAAATGTTACAATATTTATTACACTACGACTATTATAATAATGAATATTCAGACATGAAAAAAAATACACAAGAAAATAAAATAAAATATATACAAAACTCTCTTTCAATTTGAATCCTATCACTTGTCCTGTACAGAGATGACATGATACCCCTCCCGAAGTCGGAGACAGTCCTGCACAGTCCGGTGGAGATAGCGGACAAGAACTACCACTCACAGTACCGACAGCTGGATGCTGATAAGTTCCTGCTGAGGGGCACCAGGCATTTTGCTAGCTACAGGTAATGACAGAATGGAAGGGAAGGAAAGTAAGGATGAAAGCTACAATTAAAGTAAGGTTAAAAACAAAGAGAAATGGGTTTTTTATTTTATTTTATTGTTGTAAGGCACAGCATTTGACCACTGTCTCACCTGATGGAAAGTGATGACGCAGTCTACGATGGTGCATGCTTGCCTAGAAGATACCTGTTCACTCTCGTCTTGAAGACTCCCAGATCATAGTTAGCTGGAAACAAGGACGCCGGCAAGGTGTTCCACTCATTGGCTGTTCGCACTATAAAGTGTATAGCAAAACGCTTAGTGCGGGTTGATGGATTTTCAACCATATATGGGTGCCGTGTTTTTGTGCCCCTTGATGTCCGGTGTCTCGTTAGACAGGGAGACGTTATTTCTCCGAAACTGTTCACAAACGCATTGGAGGATGTTTTTAAGCTCTTGGAGTGGAAAAGATCTGGCATCAACATAAATGGCGAGTACATCACTAACCTTCGTTTTGCCGATGATATAGTCATAATGGCGGAATCGCTCGAGGACCTTAGCACCATGCTCAACGACCTCAGTAGAGTCTCCCAGCAGGTTGGTCTTAAGATGAATATGGACAAGACAAAGATCATGTCTAATGCTCATGTTCCACCTATACCGGTAATTGTTGGGAACGATACTCTCGAAGTTGTCGACAAGTATGTCTACCTAGGACAGATTGTCCAATTAGGTAGGTCCAACTTCGACAAAGAGGTGGCGCGAAGAATCCAACTCGGCTGGGCAGCGTTCGGGAAGCTTCGTCCTATCTTTTCGTCCAAAATACCGCAGAGCCTGAAAACGAAAGTTTTCAATCAGTGTGTGTTGCCAGTGATGACTTATGGAACTGAGACATGGTCTCTTACTGTTGGCCTCATTAGTAAGCTCAAAGTCACGCAGCGAGCTATGGAGCGAGCTATGCTCGGTGTTTCCCTGCGAGATAAGCTCCGGAACGAGGAGATCCGCAAGAGAACTAAAGTGACCGATATAGCTCTTAGAGTTAGTAAGTTGAAGTGGCAATGGGCAGGCCACATCGCTCGTAGAACTGACAACCGATGGGGAAGAAAGGTTCTCGAGTGGCGACCACGAACCGGAAGACGCAGCGTAGGCCGGCCCCCCACTCGGTGGACCGACGACCTGGTGAAAGCCGCGGGGAGCCGATGGATGCAGGAGGCGAGCAGCCGCTCAAGGTGGCGTGCTCTGGGGGAGGCCTATGTTCAGCAGTGGACGTCTTCAGGCTGTTAATGATGATGATGATGATGATGATGATGTCCGGTGAAAGAAGAGAGATGGAGGAATAATGATGATTCCTCATAGCATAGGTACGTATTTTGGTCGTGAAGAGCAACCTCTCTCCTCAATCGAGGGACAAGGCTAGGCATTGTATTTTAGCTCTAAGTGGTACGATTAAAAGAGGTTTTGGTGAAAACGAAGAAATGAAAGAGGTGAGGTGTTACTGGGACCAATTTTAAAGGCTTTAACAGATCTAAAACTCGTAAAACTGTTGCTGTTTTTGTCAAATAGACGGTAATGTAAGAGGCGATTGTATTTTTAGTATTTTAATGACTGTCAACTTAGACCTTGGTCGGAATAAATAATCTTCTCGTTTCCGGTAGGTACCTAATGTGTGGAGGAAGAAAGAAGTAATGGAATGAAAAATAATGTGTAAATTCTTTCTTCTACGACTTTTGTAAATTAATAGTTTTTCATCGAAGAAATGCCATGTAAAGTTTACGTTATAATTTGACTCAAACGCTTCGAAGAAAGCCCTAGCGCAGCTGGGTGGTTGAACTTCGTCCTTGACCGAATGCACTTAAATGAGTTCTACGACCTGTGATTAGAAACACTCGTAGCGATCGCACGTGCAATTTTGTGAGTGGATTTATTTTTGAGTATGGAGGTTTGGAAACACGCAGTTTCAAGTAAGGCTCTCACAACTTGTGGGCTATCATGGTCCCAGTCCCCCCCCTTTCGGGATAACATACCAATTCAAACTCACCTTGTATATTCTCCAGATACCAAACGTTCAAGTCGTACACGGGCGTGGCTTGCTGCGTGGCTGCACTGGCCATGCTGGGCAGGCTTCGCTCGAGAGCTTGGAACGAGGACACGGTCGATGAGACGCTGGATGTCGGATATAACTTCTTTAGGGTTAGTTTAGTTACCTTTCGTTAGTCGATAAACGAAGTTGTATTTGGGCTTGCACTCTGCAACTTAAGGGGGAGGAATGTTTCCTCAGCGCGGCAAATTCAAATTTTCTTGCGTTCTTTTGCCAATAATAGCTTAACTACTCAACGTGATCACATGAAAACTAATTTTCCGCAACTGAATATATGTATCAATTAATCACAATTAAAAGTATCATCTAGATATCATTGGTGTAGCGACAAATGGCAATAAACAATTTTCTTCTTAGTTTTTCAGCCTATTGCCATTTGTCGCTAAACCAATGATAAGCAGGTGATACTTTTAATTGTAGTTTATTGATACATTTTATTGATTTGCGCAAAATTAGTTTTCATGTAATCACGTTGAGTAATTAAGCTGTTATTGGCAAAAGGACGCAAGAAAATTTGAATTTGCCGCGCTGAGGAAACGTTCCCCCTTAACTGTTTGCTATTGCCACAGATCACTGTCTGTAGAATAGCAACTTAACGTATCCAGGGAGATGAAACAGAAATAAAAGAATCAAAGATAGTATAGTTCCTAAAACTTTTAGCAGCTAGCGGCATTTGAGCTCGCTTCCAATTCACCGGATTAAACGCTTTTCCAACCAAGCTATGGTCAGCCCAATGGCTGCGAAAACCTTTAAGACTGTATTTTGTACTGACTAGGCAGTCATGGCGATATCTGTAGAACCGGTGTTATGTAAACTATTCATTAGTAGAAGTACTGTGTTTTACACATCATGTGTTTTAAGCATTTTAATAAAGCTTGAGAAAAGTCTATGTTGCTTTGGATTTCAATGGAAAAAATGATTGAATTTGGTTTTTTTCATGTGAATGTATGTCGTGACGAGCTAGTCGTTCACCTGATGTTAATCGTCACGGCTGCCCATAACAGATTGCAGTATCACTCGGAGCTCTAAATTAATATAGCTTCGCGTGACACTGCACCGCGCACGTCATCTCGAGACTTCACACAGTACCTATAGCAATAAGATTACTAGACTCTGTGATCAGATCATATAGTCTCATTTGCCTAGTAATGTCACTAGCTACAATGCCTTTCAATACCGGCATACAGTAGGGCTTGCACACTACTGCTTGGCGGCAGAATAACTGGCAAAGCGGTAGTACCTACCTAGACGAACTTTGTAGAAAAGTCCTATCACCTAGTAAACAGTCTAAGATTGATTTAGATTTTCAGGACATTTCAACGACAACACCCAATTTAAAACTTTTCAGGAATCTTTAGCAGAAAGAGGTGGTCCCATTAGAAGGCTGGTTCTCGGAGAAATGAAGGAGACCTTACGTATTCGGGACCAGGAATACTCACATAGGGTAAGTGTTTTATAAAAAAAAGATGCTAGTAACCAGAGACTTCTATGTATACACCAGACAGGACATCTCTAACTTGCATTGTCAACCACTGCAAATATGCCAGCGAGCATCTCCTCGCTCATTCGATGCTCAGCTCTCAAAGCGACTGCACGTGCAGCAGTGAATAGCAGTAAAAATTATGATCCGAATGTGCCATGGCACTAGCGCTGCGTGTTGTGATCGTTGGTTAGACGATTTAATCTCGTAAAGCGCTGTAGCGGATTTTAGTTTAATTATACAAAAAATGACAACTATTTGTGCTTTGAATAGCTTCTCTAGTACGTAGTACATATAGTACGCAGTACATATACCTCTTTGCTAGTGACAGAAACATTGGGAAGAACTAAGCAGCGTAGTATTGGGCTTCATATGCAAAGTGAATGCCATGTTACGAAAGGAGCTTTGAATAACCGGCCAAGTGCGAGTCGGACTCGCGCACGAAGGGTTCCGTACCATTATCTATCCCTGCCATCTAGTGTTGAGTAGCAGTACCATATAAAGCAGCGTCATCTATGGCTCATCTGGTAAACGAGCCAAAAAAATCACGTTTGTTGTATGGGAGCCCTCTTAAATATCTGTTTTTTTAGTATTTGTTGTACGGAACCCTAAAAAGTGATGCTAGTGATAGAAAAAGTGGGAAGAACTGAGAAGCGTAGAATGGGCTTCATATGCGAAAATGCCATATGTGCCATAAGCCGTGTTCATACCGGATTCTGTACGAAAGTATTTCGTACAGAATCTGGTGCGAAAGCAGTCGAATGGCACAGGGAGACCTGGAACCTAGTCTAGTCTAGAAATGTCGATTTTTATATTTGGACGTCGGCAGCGTGTCCGCCTCGAGGATTCGTTTTCCTCATGGTGTGATACGAGTGCCGGTGTACCACAAGGCGGCGTTCTTTCTCCTCTTCTCTTTGCTATTTTCATTAACTCAATATCTCACTTCTTAGCTTCTTCCTACCACCTCTATGCAGATGATCTCCAAATTTATACTCAAGCTACACTAGACCACTTAACTGAGGGTGTAGATGCTATTAATGGCGATTTAAGACGCATTGAATACCGAAGCAAATCATATGGACTCGCAGTCAATCCAGTTAAAACTCAGGATTCTTCTTCTTCTCGTGTAGGCAAGTGGTCAACCCTGGTGTCAGAATTTTTAGGCCGCCTAAAGGTTTCTGAATTGGCTAAACTCAGGCTATTATTGTAGGAAGCTCAAGGTTGATCTCACGGCTTGATTACGCGACACTCCTGAAGATTGAGTTGGCGGGACAAGTTACATAGCGCTGAAGTAAAGAACCTCGGGGTGATTACTGATAGCTGATCGTCTTGGGGTTTTCAACTGCAATCCGTTAGCCCTAAGATTTTTATGTCAGGACGCTCTCTTAGTTGAGGAACTCAATTTTCAGGAACGTGGGATAGCGGTGTGGGGGAAGATGATCTCCTCAAATCCAAAAGTGTTTGACCTTTGTAGAGGTCTCAACCTTTTCTTCAAGGAATCCGATTCTGGTGTACTTCAGGTAATTTTAGTGTCTAATAGTTTGTTTCATTAACACGTTTAAATTTTTACTTTGTTTTGCAATTTGTTATCCATATACCGACAACGGCTCTTAGAATTAGCAATTTGTTCAGGCAATGGGCTGGCCATATGGCCATATTGCTCGTAGAACTAACAACCGATGGGGGAGAAAGGTTCTCGAGTGGCGGCCAGGAACCGGAAGACGCGGCGTAGGCCCCCACTAGGTGGACCAACGATCTGGTGAAAACCGCGAGGAGCTGATCAAAGTGGCGCTCTTTGTGGGAGGCCTATGTTCAGTAGTGGACGTCTTCAGGTTGTTGATGATGATGATACCGATGACCTATGGTGCAGACGTGTTCTTCAGTGAAGACTACGTGTTCTTAAACATACTGTTAGAAACCCTCGAACTAGATGGAGGAACGACTTGCGCCGATTGGCTGCCAGTAGTTGGGTAAGAAGAGGCCAAAACCGGCCTCAGTGGCGTACCCTGGGAAAGGCCTATGTGCAGCAGTGAACTATCACAGGCTGATGATAATGATGGCGATCTGATGGTAATGATTATGATGATATGGCTCTGTAAATGTTTTTTTGCGTTTTTCTCCAACCATACAGTTAGTTGTACTTTTATTAGATACCTGGTGAATTCGAGGCAGCCATTTGGAATGAGGGTGGGAAGTTCTACTTGTATCATCCCTGGCCAGCTGATCGATACGGAAAGAGGGTAAGTTCTGAATACTAGTTTACACCACCAATCTCTGTACATACTAAAGTGAATTGCGCATAGTTTAGTAACCACTTTAGTAAGCACTTTTCTCGTTTTTGAGAATGTAAACTGCAACGCTTTTGCGATTCAAAATGGCTGTGCTTAGGGTGGGTCTTCTGATTTGTAGTTGAAGTAACCAATGGTTAAAAATGATAACAAGTTCTAACTAATAGTCAAAATTTGTTAGCATTTTTAACCATTGGTGACCTTAACTTTGGATCAAAAACCCACTCTTACTCCATATTAAAATCCATAGACATAGAAATGATTTCCTCCTCTATTTCCATCTCTCCCTTCCTAACCTATCTCCGCAATCTTCCATCTCCTTCCCAAGGTCGGTCTCCGTGACGGTGGTAAAGCTTGCATCCTCTACTTCACCCGGATCGGCCACATGTGTGAACACCTCCTGAGCAGCTGTTCTGAGCTCACGAGACGACCTTTCAGCATCAGCGATGTCCTGATCACCAAGAGAAGCTCGGACATGCCTGAGCCTGTTAACAATTTGACACGTATGTAGTATGCTTTTGCAATGTTGGCGTAGACTTTGCGGGCTTATTTCATTGATGGACTATTAGCTGATGGGCTCAAGAAAGTGTTTGTTTATAGTGAGTTAGAATGATTAAAGTTAGATCCACATCACTGATATTCATCATCATCATCATCAACAGCCTGAAGACATCCACTGCTGACCATAGGTCTCCCCCAGAGCGCGCCATTTTGGGCGGCTTCTCGCCTCCTGCATCCATCGGCTCCCCGCGGCTTTCACTAGATCGTTGGTCCACCGAGTGGGGGGCCTACGCTGCATCTTCCGGTTGGTGGTCGCCACTCGAGAACCTTTCTTCTCCATCGATTGTCAGTTCTACGAGCGATGTGGCCTGCCCATTGCCATTTCAACTTGCTAATTCTAAGACTTACACTTGGTAAGTTTGGCAAATATGTAATACACGCCACTAAGCATGATCTTTAGCTTTTCTCTTCCAGTCTTTATCAGCTACGACCACGTATGCCATCGCTTCATAGGGCCTAAGACCGTTTTATTACCTGAAAATAATTATATTAACCTTCTGAGTTTCTGATACATATGATATTTTTTATGAGCTATGGAGAGAGCTATGTTCGGTGTTTCCCTGCGAGATAAGCTCCGGAACGAGGAGATCCGCAGGAGAACTAAAGTGACCGATATAGCTCTTAGAATTAGTAAGTTTTTCAGGCAATGGGCAGGCCACATCACTCGTAGAACTGACAACCGATGGGGAAGAAAGGTTCTCGAGTGGCGACCACGAACGCGGAAGACGCAGCGTAGTCCCCCACTATGTGGACTGACGATTTGGTGTAAGCCGCGGGGAGGCGATAGATGCAGGAGGCGAGCAGCCGTTCAAAGTGGCGCGCTCTGGGGGAGGCTGTTCAGCAGTGGACGTCTTCAGGCTGTTGATGATGATGATGATTATACTTCTTATCAGCGGGTGTAACAGTGTAGTAAAACATTAATATACATATTGTACAGCGGTAGCCCCCGGGCGCTGGGTGGTGCGCGGGGGCTACCACGAGGCGGACGCCCGGTTCCCCGCCGCGCACCGCAACAAGCAGGCCACCCCCATGTCTATTGTAGCACTCGCTATGGCTCACGTGAGACCCACTGATCAATGGACGCCTGATGACATCGATGAGGTGATTATTGTCAACCTTGATTTGTATATTTGTCTACGTACTAGCTGACCCGCCCCGGCTTCGCACGGGTTATTTCCCCCCTCCCTTCTCTCTTTCCCATAGTACAGGATAGGAGTGGCTTTGGACCACAAAACCAAAAACCTTGAAATATTTTAAAACACCCCCTTTTCATCGAAAAAAAAATGAATCAAATCGGACCACGCGTTAATGAATTACAAATAAGTACAAATTTTAACTTTCACCCCCTCTCCCGTGCTGAATTTCGGGATTAAAAGTATCCTATAGCCTACCTCGTAATATGAACTCAAATCTTGCCAAGTTTCATTTGAATCCATTCAGTAATTTCGGCGTGATGCTCAGCCAAGATACTGACAGACAGACAGACAGACAGACAAAAATGAAAAAAAAAATAGTCTTGGCTTTAGTATCGTTTAGGTATAAAGAGCCTTCCAACAAATTTTGTTCAAAATATCTTTAATGTACAGAATTGACCCTGTTACAGTTTTATTATAAGTATAGATCGATAGAATGTATTTACAAATACCTAACACGGTCGGAAAATGCGCACAAGAACAGCACGAGATGATGCCGTCATCTCCATTTCGACATAGGACTACAAGGCGCGGGGTCGTTTCACCCCTATGTAGTAGAGATGCCAACAAAATCTCCAGCGTCACGTTTCCAAGATAATTATACGCTTCCAAAGTTAAACTTTTTACTAGGTGGTAGGACATTTCTTCAAAGTTCATCTAGGTAAGTACCACTGCCTGGCAGCCTAGTGACAGACGGACAAACAGACAGACAGCGGAGTATTAGGGGTTGGGGTAGGCCGTACCCAAAGGGTAAAACGGACCCTTAAAAACAAACTAAAATTTTTACCTAATCAGTTATCGGTTTCCCATAGTACAAGCTTTACCTAGTTTGGGGCTAGATGGCGCCGTATGGGATATCCACAAATATTTTTAAATGACATTATTATGTCAGGTTCTAATCAGAGGTGACATCCTGTATCAAAACACGATGGAAAATCTCGAACGCATGGGGATAAGCCTCGAGACGACAAGGACGGAATATGACGAAGCTGGCACGGAGGAAGAAGAGAGAGGACCGAGTGGTACCCTCGCAGCTGTCGATGTCATGAACAAGTTTACTGTCACTGATGTCGACTGCATCGAGACTGATGTCATGGATAGTGCTTTTAATGGTAAGTTAGTTATAATAGATCTCTGGTCTAGGTCCAATGATACTTACATAGATCCTAGACCCCTAACTGGGACTCCTTGTATCTATGGACCCAGGTTTTTTTTTATGTAAACGAATGACGCGACGAGCTAGTCGTTCGCCTGGTGTTGCGACACGGCCACCCATTACAGATTGCAGTGTCACTCGGAACTCCAAGTTATAGTTTCGCGTGACACTACGCACTGCGCACGTCATCCGGAGACATCACACAGTTTAAAAAAGCTTTCTATACTATGAGATCAGTTCGTAGTCTCATTTGCCCAGTAATTTCACTAGCTACAATGCCCTTCAAACCGGAACACAGTAGTGCTTACACACTACTGCTTGGCGGCTGAATAACTGGCAAAGCGGTGGTACCTACCTAGACAAACTTTGCAGAAACCCTACCATCTAGTAAAATAGCAATAGCACCTAGTAATTACGAGGTACCTATATGCTTTTTTATGCTAAAATGGGCATACGTTTGACAACAACTCACCTGATGGTAAGTGACGAAGTTGTCTAAGGTGGAGCACGTTTGCCCATGAGATGCCTTCACTCTTGACTTGAAAAGACCCAGGTTATACCCGGGAGGAAACACTGTTGCTGGAAAAGCATTCCATTCCTTGGCCGTTCGGTCTGAAAGACTCAGCAAAACGCTTAGTGCGCTTTATGCTTCCACAATTTGCTATCAGCCATGGATCGCTGGATCTTGAATCGCTAGCTCCGTTTTCAAACAAGACTTGGCCGCTGCACATATTATTATAGGTAAGTGTATTCCAATAACCATGAGAGCTAGTGCAATGCAAGCGGTAGTAGTGCTGTAGAGCTATCGATAGCACTGGGCAAATGAGACTTTACGAACTGATCTCACAGTCTAGAAAAGTTTTTTAGATTGTGAGATGTCTCAGGGTGACGTGCGCAGTGCGCAGTGTCACGCGAAACTTTATTACAGTTACGAGTGACACTGCGATCTGTTATGGGCGGTCGTGTCGCTTAACACCAGGTGAACAACTAGCTCGTCACGTCATTGGATTACATAAAAAAAAAAGATTTATCTATAATTCCGCAATACTAACTACGCTCGAAAGTTTTGAGCTATCGATTGTCAGTAGTTTTTCGATGTAATTAAACTCGATGCTATCAATATTATTAACAATATTAACACATCATCAACAGCCTGAAGACGTCCACTGCTGAACATAGGCCTCCCCCAGAGCACGCCACCTTGAGCGGCTGCTCGCCTCCTGCATCCATCGGCTCCCCGCGGCTTTCACCAGGTCGTCGGTCCACCGAGTGGGGGGCCGGCCTACGCTGCGTCTTCCGGTTCGTGGTCGCCACTCGAGAACCTTTCTTCCCCATCGGTTGTCAGTTCTACGAGCGATGTGGCCTGCCCATTGCCACTTCAACTTACTAACTCTAAGAGCTATATCGGTCACTTTAGTTCTCCTGCGGATCTCCTCGTTCCGGAGCTTATCTCGCAGGGAAACACCGAGCATAGCTCGCTCCATAGCTCGCTGCGCGACTTTGAGCTTACTAATGAGGCCAACAGTAAGAGACCATGTCTCAGTTCCATAAGTCATCACTGGCAACACACACTGATTGAAAACTTTCGTTTTCAGGCTCTGCGGTATTTTGGACGAAAAGATAGGACGAAGCTTCCCGAACGCTGCCCAGCCGAGTTGGATTCTTCGCGCCACCTCTTTGTCGAAGTTGGACCTACCTAATTGGACAATCTGTCCTAGGTAGACATACTTGTCGACAACTTCGAGAGTATCGTTCCCAACAATTACCGGTATAGGTGGAACATGAGCATTAGACATGATCTTTGTCTTGTCCATATTCATCTTAACACCAACCTGCTGGGAGACTCTACTGAGGTCGTTGAGCATGGTGCTAAGGTCCTCGAGCGATTCCGCCATTATGACTATATCATCGGCAAAACGAAGGTTAGTGATGTACTCGCCATTTATGTTGATGCCAGATCTTTTCCACTCCAAGAGCTTGAAAACATCCTCCAATGCGTTTGTGAACAGTTTCGGAGAAATAACGTCTCCCTGTCTCACGCCTCTTTGCAATGGAATTTGTTCCGTACTCTGGTCCTGTAGTCGGACTGACATAGTGGCCTTACTGTACAAACACTTCAAAACTTCGATATACCTATAGTCAATTTGGCATCGCTGCAAGGACTGCAGCACCGCCCAAGTCTCGATTGAATCGAAGGCTTTCTCATAGTCCACAAACGCTAGGCATAACGGCCGATTATACTCTTCGGTCTTCTGTATAATCTGGCGCAGCGTATGGATGTGGTCTATGGTGCTAAAGCCTTTTCGGAAACCGGCTTGTTCGGGAGGCTGGAATTCATCAAACCTGCGTGCGAGACGATTCGTAATGACTCTCGAAAACAGCTTATACACATGACTCAAGAGCGAGATGGGCCTATAGTTCTTCAATAAGGTGTTATCGCCTTTTTTGAAGAAGAGCACCACCACGCTCTTGTGCCATGCCTCTGGCGTTATACCTTCAAGGATGACAGAATTAAATAACTTCTGGAGGACTAAAAGTACCGGTCTACCACCCGCTCTCAGAAGTTCGGTCGTAATTCCATCTTCACCTGGTGCCTTGTTGTTTTTAAGCTGTTTGAGGGCCATTCTAATCTCGTACAGGCTGACGTCCGGGATATCTTCGGTATAGTGTCGGACTAACTTGGCTCTGATGTCCTGAGCTGTGTTAGTAGCGGGCTTACGTGTCGAGGTGTATAACTGTCCATAGAAGTTCTCGATCTTGGATGAAATGACGCTACCATTTTCGGTCTTCAGTTTTGTCATTTGGTGTTGCCCAATAGACGAATCCTTTGCGAACACTTTAGAGCCTTGGTTCCGCTCAATTGCGGCCTCAATACGTGAAGTACTAAGAGCACGCAAGTCGTGTCGCAAGGAACTCCAGATTCGTCTATTGAGTTCACCGTAGGCTGACATATCAACTGAAGACTGCAGCTTCATTTCGCTCCGGTCGGCCATTAGCTCAAGAGTTTTTTCTGAGAGCTTTTGAGTCTTCTTTCGGCGTTGGGTCTTAAAGAATTTCGATCCAACAGCTTGGACAGTTTCCACCAATCCGTCGTTTAGCTCGTCCACTGTGTTACAGTCGGCTAGGCACTGGAAGCGATTTTGGAGTTCCAGCTGAAAGCCTTCGGGGTTTTGGATTTGGACAGGATTTGGACGGAGCGTAGACTTCACCAGACGTGACCTTTCGAGCTTAACATTGATATTCAATGTGCCTCTAACAATACGGTGATCGCTACCGGTTTTCACCTTGCTGATCACAGAGACATCATCGAATATGTGCTTCTTGGTCGTCATGATGAAGTCTATCTCATTTTTAGTGGAACCGTCGGGACTTATCCACGTCCACTTCCTGGATGGCCGCTTCTCGTAGAAGGAGTTCATCATAAAGAGTCCCTCCTTCTCCATGAAGTCAGCCAGCCTCTGTCCTCGAGGGTTCCGCTGCCCGTATCCAAATGGCCCCACTCTCAGCTCATCGCTATTCCTTGTGCCCAACTTCGCATTGAAGTCTCCCATCACAACGGTGAAGTATGTTTCGGAAGTATTCATGGCTTCGGATATGTCCTCATACATAGCTTCTACTTCATCGTCTGAGTGTGCCGATGTCGGCGCGTATACCTGTATAACCTTCAACGAATACCGTTTGGTTATTCGGAGTACCAGGTACGCTACCCTGGCCGACACACTGTCGACTTTGACCACGTTGTTGACGAGAGACTTGCGGACGAGAAACCCGACACCCCCTTGGGAGAGTTGGTCTCCCTCCCGGTAGAAGAATAAGTTACCGGAATTTAGGATTATCGTGTCCTGTCCCTGTCTTCGGACTTCTGACAATCCCATTACATCCCAGCGTAACTTACCCATCTCCGCCTCTAGCTCGACCATCCTTTCGTCAGCCTTCAGTGTGCGCACGTTATGTGTTGCCAGGGCCAGGGGTCGTCGTTGGGGTTGGTAGCCGGGCGTCTGCCGGGGATTCTTCGCACCCCTTGCCCTGCCGTTACCGTGGCCGCTACCGTAGCCACGGGATAGCAGAGCTGCCGGGGACTGGGGGCCGTTTTTATTTGTGCTTGTCATTAGGGGGGGGGGGTTTGCCATAATCACCACGCTTGGCAGGCGGCTTGGTGATCGCAGTAGGTGAAGATTGATTGCCACCAAGACCGAGGGGAACGCTGCGACCCATTCCCTGGATATTCCCTTAGCCGCCTTCTACGGCACCCACGGGAAGAGATGGGGTGGTCCTATTCGTAACCGGGACCACACGGGACATTAACACATGGTAACACTATTGATAAATTTCAGTTACTATCGGTTTAGTCTTCACTATCGATTAGCTGTCGATAGTCTATCAATTATGCAAAACTAAAGCGTCCACCTGAAGCATTGACTATAAATCCAGATGACCAATGATACAACTTCCCTTCATACGAAAATTAGTGGTGTATTTCAACCACTAATTTCTAATAAATACTATGAACTTCTAATAAATCACGGGAACCCGTTGATGTCTTTTGTTCCATCCTGCTCTGTTCTTTGTAATTTCGTATGACATTGTCTCGTTTTGTTACCTCGCCCCCTGCCCGCGCAGGTGAGTCGTGTTTGTACGAGAAATTATGTTCACGAGCTATCAACGGGCTTTATCATCTTTGACCTGAAGTGAACCTTCAGCCATCGCTTCAGGTGACGTGGCAAAACAGTTCCCATCTGATATTGTCTGATGTAAAAGAATTGATGCGTTTGCAGGTTCCCTAAGCTCTGAAGCAGGAACGGGTATACTGTCTCTCAAAGACAGCCTCAAGCATCTGTTCAACTCTTACACACATGCAGTGGTGACGGCGAGGGGCAGCTCCCGGGGGGTTTGGAAAGAACATAACCAGTACTACGTGTTCGAGCCTCATGGGTGTGATGAGAATGGTAAGCTGTTAGTCATTTTTACGTCTCATACTGGTCCAGTTTACAGCAGGTGAGGCGTCACTGTCTACTATTTGTTGAGTATAAGTGTGTATTGGTGATTTTTGTTATCATAATGGTTAAGTTTTAACTGTTTAAGTTTTAGCTTGAGCCTGCAGTGTCTATTTGTTGAGCGTAAATTAGGCATGGCTCATTTCATAAGGAGCAGGTGAGAAATCATATGAATTTATTTTTCATAAATGACTCTGCTACTTTCTGTAAAGCACCGCCAATCACCACTGAAATCACAGTGACAAAAATAAATCATATGCCAAATGTAATGATTTTAAAGTAGCAATCATTTCCATGCCTAGTGTAAATTTTAATGCTATGCTGGCCCCGAGACACGCGCACGTCCACTCTGTCTGACGTTACTCATGTGACTGATGCCGACGCTCGAGATAGTGACGCCTGAGTACTGTAGGTACCTGCTTAGGTACACAGTATAATGTACTGTGGTTGTGGCCCTTGACCAATGCAAATCAAATGCATCCTTTGTGTTACAAGTCGCAAAACACGATTTCCTTCTTCCCTTCTTTCATCCTACGTCTCATAATAATTATGGTTCGCCCTTCATCCCTTTTTTCATTTCAAATGTCATGGCCGCCCTTAATAATTGTAATGCCACTTCAAACTCAATTTATGAAGTTTTGCGTGACACTACTGCGCATGAGACATCATCACAGTCTAGTGATAAGAATTCTAGACTGTGAGATCAAGTCGCATTCTCCCAGTAATTTCACTAGCTAGCTACAGTGCCCTTCAAACTAGAAGTCAGAACACAGAAGTAGTGCTTCAACACTACTGCTTGGCGGCAGAATATCTGACAAAGCTGTGGTACCTACCTAGATGAACTCTTGCTGAACTATCCTACCGTACCTCTACCCTGATTATTCTCTTGATGTCCCTCTCCATCTCATCCCCAACTCACTACCTCACCTCCTCCTCTCATTGACAATTAAAACAATCTTTGCCCTAACTCATGCATGTCGAACTGAAAGTTATTGTTGGGCCGCATGCATGTTTTGTTGGACCGTAAAAGGGCCGCAAAACCCAATTTTTTTTCCTCTTTTTTCTATTTTAATTTATATGACATCTATCTGCAAGTGAGTGGGAACCTCATCGATTTAGATGGAAAAAAGACCCATAAACAACGAAAAACTATATCTTTGGAGCTTGACATTTTGAAAACATATTTCATGCTGCCTGATGTCTTCTCATTTTATCGGTATACAATACTTACTTGTTATTTGAAATTGGGACACTTGGCTTTCCTGAAAGGCTGTTCTTAAAATTGGATTGCGCAAATAAATGCGTTGAGGGCCGCAAATTTGACATGCCTGCCCTAGCTCAGCTTTTCTCCTAAGTTCTCATTCGCACGAGCACATTTTCAACGTCCAGTAAAAAGCGTTGAAATGAAACAAATGGATGTATTAGATAAGCATTTTATTCACATGACAGCGCTTTTTCAACGCGACTTTTTTTTTATAAACGCTGGGCGTATTTGAACGAATAGTTTCATATTTTTTGTAATTATAATTTTTTTTTTGTGCGATTGAATGACTTGACGAGCTAGTCGTTCACCTGATGTTAAGCAACACGGCCGCCCATAACAGTTGCAGTATCACTCGGATCTTTAAAACAATAAAGTTTCGCGTGACATTGCACTGCGCACGTCATCCTGAGACATCACACAGTCTAAAAAAGATTTCTAGACTGTGAGATCAGTTCTTAAGTCTCATTTGCCCAGTAATAATCTTCATTTCATCACGTCCTATTGTAGCGAACAATGAGACAAAAGTGATCAAAAAGCACTCATATGAACAAGAGAAGTGCTACTAACGTTTTGAAAGCGCTAGCGCTGGGTTTTAACGCTACGCTTTGTAAGCGCTCGCGCAAATGGGGTCTTATCTAGCTCATCTCCTCTCAACCAGGTTATCCATCAGAAGAGCCTCGCTCCGCTGCCTGCCTCATCAAAGTATCAGGCGGGTTGAGCTCGCTAGCGGACGCGATCCTGAGCAATCTCGCGCCGGGAGTAGATGATAGCTTCAACATCTCGCCTGTTATCATCTCGCATGCGAGACTCAATCCGGAATTGGCGGCGCCTGAGACTAAGCTTGAGGTATGTCGGTCTTATCTAGCATTTGACCATGCTTTCACCTGATGGGAGGCGACGATGCGGTCGAAGCTAGTGTAGTATGCATTATTTTAGATTTGAATGTCTTTAAGTAGAAATGTTTATCTCTATGGTGTAAGGTTGATTACTGTTATAATATGCATGTTTTTTTTTCTATGTTGGATTATTCCATTTTTAATCGTTATTTATTTTGATGTCGTAATTAGTTTTAACGTTGTAAGATTGGGTTTTACTATTTTAAGTTGGAACGTTTCACTAGCACAGGAAATTCAAATTTTCTTGCGTCCTTTTGCCTATAATAGCTTAATTACTCAACGTGATTACATGAAAACTAATTTTGCGCAAATAAATAATTAGACTATTATTGGCAAAAGAACGCAAGAAAATTTGAATTTCCTGCGCTAGTGTAACGTTTTTTAAGCTGTTTGATTTAAAAGCTACAAATTTTATTACAAGAATCTTTTTAAAATTCTGATTTCGAAAAGCAAATGTTTATTACTTTGAGCCTTAAATTTGCAAACTATGTTTTGAATCTAACGCACTATTTCACAAATAAAAACTTAATTTATGTATTGCAAAAACTTAAAATTTAGTATCTGTGATTGCTGTTTTATAACTTTTTCTTCTAGAGCAAAGCTTTTGAGTGGATATCGAAAGGCACGGCGGCCATTATGATGGGCCCACGCGGAGAAAACACTGCGATTGGGAAACTGGCCAAGAAGGCGGGCATCGGGGTGAGAACAACGTTCATTATTAGGATTTAGATTGAACATAACATCCGATTTTTTTTAATGTAAATGAGTGACGTGCGAGCTAGTCGTTCGCCTGGTGTTAAGCGACACGGCCGCCCATAATAGATTGCAGTGTCACTCGGAACTCTAAATTAAAGTTTCGCGTGACACTGCGCACTGCGCACGTCATCCTGAGACATCACGCAGTCTAAAAAAAGTTTTCTAGACGGTGAGATCAGTTTGTAAAGTCTCATTTGGCCAGTATTTTCACTAGCTACGATGCCCTTCAAACCGGAACACAGTAGTGCTTGCACACTACTGCTTGGCGGCAGAATAACTGTACCTACCTAGACGAACTTTGCAGAAGAGTCCCACCACCACCTAGTAATTATAATAATAATGATCCCACAGAGCAAGATCCTGAGCGAATTTCTCTCACAGAGATCTATCCGTTAGTGTCTTTATTAATAGTTCTTTACAGAATGGCTAATAAAGAAAAACGATTGTCTGTGATTGTGATCCAACCACAATAATTAAATTTATACAGAAGCGAAAAACAAGCCGTTACATTTTTACGAATATTATATCTATAGATACCTACTTAGTTGGTACCTCTTTATTGAAACACCACATTACAAGAACAAACGATAAGCAAATTGAAAACGTAGTGTCACAACCGGCGGGTCTTATCGCTTAGAGTTTAGAGCAAGGCTTGGAACCGGTTTACAATTTACCGGTTTACCAGTTAAAGTGATTATTTCGTTCGGAGTGAAACCGTTAAAAGAACGTTACCTTTATTAACCGCTTAATTCCATGAAGTACTCGTGTCCTGGCGTCACGGTGCTTTGATTTTTCTCAATCAGAAAATTAGGTTTATGAGAAGAGTATAGTGAAGAAGTAAACACCGGTTGTCTGTATGACCGAGGTGAGATCACACAAAAATCATTATACGTAGACAATTTTACAATTGATGTTCGTCATATATATGGAGCTAGACACTTAAAAACTCATGAACAATAAATATTAGATTAACAAAATTACCAAACCTTTATCCTGCCTGCACGCAAGGCTTGATTGTTGAAATATATTTTGTACTCTGTAGTATTCCAATTTGTGCGACCAACGATAACCGCTTCCTATGTGCGTTTGTTACGACTCGATCTATGATACCGTAGAACACTGCGTGCAAGAACCGTTCTAAACCAGTTTATTGAACGAAACCTTTATTACGAACTTTTTTAACCAAAAACCGTTTGATAGAGGTTCCGGTAGAACGAAACCGAAAAGAAAAGTTCCCTATGTACTTAGGCGTTAACCGGTTCGAAAATTAATCCGGTTTCCAAGCCTTGTTAGAGCAATTTCTTTCAGACAACCCAGAAATAGGAAGACATTCAACACATTTATTAAAACCATAGAACAAGGAGCAGAGGAATGCAAACACACCAAGAAAACAGCGTGATCAGAAATATGGCAAAAACCGTTTTAAACCTAGATGGCATTGCAAAATGAACGGGCTATACGGCTAGCTACGGCGGGCTAAGTTTAATACGGTCTTTTGGCATATTTCTGATCTACAAGCCCGCTCATTTTGCAACGCCATTTAGGTTTAAAACGGTTTTTGGCATATTTTTGATCTACGCTGTTTTCTTGGTATATTAGCATTCCTCTCCTCCTCGTTTCAGGATAGAACTTATTAAATAATATTGATTAGCGGTTTAATAAACCACAATGGATCAAACATTATATATTTATATTTCCTCTCCCGTTTTATTGAAAACGTGTTTCTCTTAGTTACTGACTCAATAAATACAGAAAACCTGGTAAGGACAGGAGGTTGTTATGTGAGCATTGGTTTCCGTAGGCTGATGACAAGGCCGGCCGTCAGCTGGCCTTACCTGCTGCAGCAGCATTTACTGCAGCCACTGAAGCTGTCCCACCACAGTATATGCACCAGGACCATATGTATAACTTCCTTGGTTAGTTACACACGTCTTTTCTTTTACCCATAGAAAATTATATACACCGTGGTATTTAAATCGATATTTTCCTGAAATGTATGTAGGTACTCAGTCCATGCCTTAGAATGTTTGTTTAAAGCTAAACACAAGTACCTATAATGTAAAACGTAAAGCGATGTACTATAAAATTAGTCAAAATTCTAATTCTTAACCAAAGTCCTGCGACGTGCAGTAATTTGTAACGTCATGTCGCGTGTCAAGTAAATAAAAGAGACAAAAGGGTAATGATGTCAATCAAAAATTAAAAATTCTCGCAATTGAACTACTGAGCTTTGTTCGTATCCTTAGTTCAATGATTTTTTTCAATTGAACTAAGGAGACTTACAAGGCTCAGTAGTCCAATCAATTGAACTGTTACTGAACTACTGTGAATAGATAAGTACCAGTAGTTCAATCAAAATATTTCATTGAACTAGTGTGAATAAAATTTTATTTTTTATTTTATTTATTTAACAAAAACCACAGCTCTTAAATTTAAACAAACAAATCTTCTGAATAAAGCTTACAGCCAAATACGGTTTTACATTTTATAAAGTAGGTACATATGATTGTGCTGTTCAATCGTTACTGAATTTAGAATGAAAGAAAGAAAGAAGAAAGAAAGAAAGAAAATGAGTTTATTGAGCACGTCAATACATTTAAGATGGTAACAATATAAAATTAACAAAAAGGTAAACAAATGCTATCGATATGCACAGAAGGAGCAAATTCAGCATAATGCTGTGAAAGCAAGCTCCACAGCGCTGGTTTTCAACCGACTCCTTCCTTATACATAAATTATCATAACATAGTAGGTAGGTGCGTATAACTAATAATTATGGTTCCTAGCAAGTAGTAACTGATACCTATATCTAATATTTTTTTTTATAAGTAGGTGTAGTAATTCGTCTAATGTAGGTACTTATTGTGTAATTGTGTGTAGTAGTGCATGTGAATGCAAGTAGAGGGTAATCTATAAAAGTCATGTAATTGTGCTGTGCGTATGCAACTTTTTTTTTTTTTTTTTTTTTTAACTGTTCGATAGGCTTGCGCTTGACCACTATCTCACCTGATGTTAAGTGTCGATGCAGTCTAGGATGTAACGCGCTTGCCTAGAAGATACCTGTTCACTCTCGATTTGAAGACTCCAAGATTGTAGTTCTCGGGAAATACAGACGCTGGCAAAGCGTTCCACTCTTTGGCTGTTCGCATGATAAATGTGGAAGCAAATCGCTTTGTTCGCACATGCGGGATGTTAACCATGTAACGATGGCGTTTTTATTTATGTGAGAAAGAGAGGGTGTATGTGTATATGATTTAAAAACTGAGTAGTTCAATCAATTGAACTGTTAATTGAACTACTGAGAAAAGACGGTCTAATCATGCTCTAACCTTGAAGAGTCTAAAAATAACATAAACTAACACTGTTACATCTAGACGCGGGCACAGAATATTACCTGAATCACGTTAAGAAGACGGGGCGTAAGGAGATCCTTCCAGAAGATCTGACGCAGAAGTTTGAGATGGGAGCCAATACCTTCTCCATAGAGTTGGGAGATCCTATCAAACTGCCATTGAGACTACCGGACGAACCAGAAGGAGTAAGTGTGGATGGAATTCTAAATATTCTGCATTTGGTGTTCTTCGAATTTCCGGGAGTTTATTTTATTTTATTTTATTTATTAGGAATAGTAAACAGCTACATCACAAATTATAACAAAAAAGATAATACACAAACTTAGTAGTAATGCAGCCCACAACACTATTCACAGATTGACATACAGACTTGAAATAAACAAAAGCCAAAAGCCGCTGACTAAAAAAGAAACATCAGTGTTCTAAATAAACATTTAACATACATAAATAAATAATAATAATAATAAATATAATTAATCCGTAAAGGAAAAATTTGAATTACAAACGGGACAATGAAGTGAATACATACGTCTCTGAAGCCGGGACATGCTTTACTGAAGCTACAGTGAAAAAGTGATCCCAAGTTCAAATTCATCGTTCACCTTGTACAACCAACATTCGGGGTTGGTAGCGCTATCAATTGAGGGATTCTTGAGAATCATCCCAACCAGCATGGTCAAGTAACAACAACACAAATGCTGCAAAGATAACACCACCCAAATGAAAATCTAATAAAAGTAGGTACAATACAAATAATATTAAATCTTGATTGCTTAAATCATAAATAAATGTTCACAGATGTAAATATATATAAATAAAAAAATAGGAATGTTTGCTTGAGTTGGAAGAAGATTCAGAAAGATGTTAGGGATGGGTAGTTATCTACTATAAAGGAGCATTGCAAATGATCGTTATTGAAACTCAATGGCGCCTGTGAAGTGCGGTGCAAGCACTCCGCACGCTGTTCTCACCTTAACCTTATTAACCTTACATTATTGCGACCTTTATAGTAAAGGAGACTGGAGGGAGAAGAAATTAGGGTGGAAAACTAGACTCCTGACAAGATACGTCTACTTGTCACTGATATTATAGTGTTGTCATAGAGTTACCAATAATTGTTTGATGGTTAAGTGAAGAAGATTTCTGTTTGAACATTTCGGATGTTATAATAGCAGTCGATGTTAAACTACCTACAAGTCGGCTATACTAAATGTAAATCCCATTTCACCGCCCGCAGACTTGTCTTACGCGGATTCTAGAATTCTAAACTAACATTTCGGATGTTATAATAGCAGTCGATGTTAAACTACCTACAAATCGGCTATACTAAATGTAAATCCCATTTCACCGCCCGCAGACTTGTCTTACGCGGATTCTAGAATTCTAAACTAACATTTCGGATGTTATAATAGCAGTCGATGTTAAACTACCTACAAGTCGGCTATACTAAATGTAAATCCCATTTCACCGCCCGCAGACTTGTCTTACGCGGATTCTAGAATTCTAAACTAACATTTCGGATGTTATAATAGCAGTCGATGTTAAACTACCTACAAGTCGGCTATACTAAATGTAAATCCCATTTCACCGCCCGCAGACTTGTCATACGCGGATTCTAGAAAGTTTACTCTATTATTATAGGAATTAGGAGTGTAGTGTATTCTATTATTACAATACAATACAATACAAAACTCTTTATTGTACACCAGACAGGAAAACAGATACATATAAATACAGAAAGTTACATACGTAGAGCTAAAGTACAATGGGCGGACTTATCGCTAAAAGCGATCTCTTCCAGTCAACCTTTGGATGGATAAAAATTATTGGAGAGATAGAGGTCGGTGTTGTAAACAAATTATGTAAATTGAGTTAAATAAAAAATAATAAAACATTACTAATAATTATTATAATACATATGCAACATAATAAATAAATATTTAATAAAATATAACTACATATATACTAGCTAATACATACTTCAGTACATAGTACTCAAAATTTAACCGAAAAAATTCTTGCCACATCTCTAGGCAATGTAGAAGTTACCTTTTTTGGCGAGGCCAGGAACGCGTGGTTGTTAGCCTGCCCTAACACTGAGATCCCCAAATCTGTTTCCTCACAGAGGCTCTGGGACGGGCCGCTCTGCGGGCAAGTACGGAATCAACTTATCCATACGTGCTCAAGCTCCGCAGATCGTGCCCGCCTCTTAGCCGTTTCGGTGTGGGAATCGGGTTTGTGGCTACAGGCTCTCCCATCGCAGAATACTGGTACCCTGTTGGATTCATCCTCGTTCAGAATTGCAGCATCCCTCCGCTTGGGCGCATCTTGCTCTGCTCCACACCACTGCCAGTGTGGTAGTGCTGTCGACCAGCTTGGTCACCATGGCCTTTCCTGCGTTCGAAGTGCAGGGAGGATTCCTCGCCACGCGAGCCTCAACGATATAATTCGTCGGGCTTTTACCAGCGCCAATTGCGCAGCTATTTTGGAACCAAATGGCCTCGTACGTGACGATGGTAAAAGACCCGACGGAATGACCTTGATCCCGTGGAAGATGGGGCGGCCCTTGGTGTGGGATGCTACGTGTGTAGACACCCTTGCGCCGTCACATCTTCCCGAGACACAAAATAAGGCTGGCGCGGCGGCGGATTCCGCAGAGAAACTGAAAAGGCGCAAATATAGTAACCTAGACAGCGGTTTTATTTTTGCGCCTTTTGGGGTCGAGACCCTCGGGCCATGGGGACCAAGTGCACACAAAGTCTTTAAAGAACTTTGTAAGCGTCTGGTTGAAGCAACGCGTGACCAAAATGCTGGCCTCTATTTGGGCCAAAGGTTAAGCATTGCCATTTAACGTGGCAATGCTGCCAGCATTTTGGGCACTTTGCCCACTGGTAGTGGTTTGTTAGATTAGTTTTGTATTATATTGTTAATTTTATAGTTTTAGTTTAGTTTTATAGAATACCTAGTTTTATTGTTGTAGTTATACTTATTAAAGTGAATTAACTAGTAAAAAAAAAAAAAAAAAGCTAATATAATGAATAAATATATACATAAATTATACATCCTTACATAACAATATAATTCACATGGTTGACACTAATAATAGCATTACAACTGCGAAAGATAAAAACTTTTTACCCTGGTTTTAAATATAGCCAGTGTCCGAGCCTGTCTGGCTGGAATCGGGAGCGCGTTCCAAAGGCGTACGGCCTGCCTCAGCTTCAGCTTGTCCTCCGTAAGATCAAGGTAGCAGGCATCGGCATAATCGAGGATATTAGTTAGATCAGTAGAACGTTTGGGCTCGTAGCGATGGTAATAATTACAATAACAGTTCTATATGAATTTTGCTTTATGACCTTTGTAGGAGGGTGGTGAAGAAGAATCAGCGGAGAAAGAATTGGGCGAGGGGGAAGAAGAAGAAGTACCGGATACTATGAAACGTTAGCTATTAAACTATAAATAAGTCTTAGTAGAATTTTAATTTAACGAAACGTCATTCAAATTACAAATTAAACAACTTCATCAAAATGTCCAATACAGGACATGTCAAAAGTATCACGTTGTACAAACTCTTTCTTTGAGAGTTTTGGCGGGAACGTGAAAAAGTTCACGTCGTTGCATTGTATTATTTAACAAAACTTATGCTTTTTCTAGTGTTAATGTTTAAAATTAGTGGCATTTTACGCATTAAGTGCTGAATTACGAGTATAAGTGTGGGCAAGTGATATAATGTAGTGAAACGTGGTTTTTCGTGTTGCTTCCAAAATTCCATAGAAGCCTCTAGTAAAGTTGCCACTACTTTACTAGGACATGACTTAGACTGGATTATGACTACCTGACTTAGACTGGACTATGACTACCCTGACTGACTGTGACTAAGACTTGACTTTACATGAAATATTTCATAATACGATGAAAATCTACAATACTTGACACTGGCTAAATACACTATGTGTGGAGCCAAAATATAAGAAAAAAAAAAAAAAAAAAAAAAACTCTTTCTTCGAATTGTCAGATTGTCCCAAGTTTCAAAACGTAAAGTTCATAAAACCGTAGTGTATGAATGTATACTAATTAAATATCTAAATAACAAAGAATTAGATAAGTTACGAAGAGATACATTTCAGAATAATCAAAGAAGTAGATAGCCTAAACCTTTACACCATTCCTCTTTTGCCTTTTCCCAATTGTTATTGTGGTCGGCTCCCAATCTAACCTGTAGCGGCGAGCTACCAGAATAACACGAGCGACTGCCATCTGACCTCGCAACCCGTAAGGGACCAGTAACAGGGATGGTTAGATCAGGCGTCAGATTCTATCAGGCGTCTGTCTACCCGTAATGATTGCCATAGATGTTCTTATGACAACCGGGACCGACGGCTTAACGTGCTCTCCGAGGCATGGAGCGATGGCGTTGAAAACTGCACGTAACTTACTAGATAAGTCATTGGTGCAGGGCTGAGGATCGAACCCGGTGCCGTGAGGTTGCGAAGCGCACATTCTACCGCTCGAACACCATCGCTCCTCCTAAACCTTTACACATTTTGGACAAATTGACACTGGCGATTTGGCACATTTACTATTACACTATAGGTAGTACTTGTAAATGAGTTTTGAATGTTTTAGCACTTGGATGGTAGGTATACCACAAGGCGGTTTTGGTTGCTACTAGAACTTGAAGCTACTACACATTAGACGAATTCCTTTCGGAACGATTCACTATGGACTTGGTCGATTCGCTCCGCACAATATTGCCATACCCAAGCAGGGTCATTATGTAACACCTCTAAATATGCTATTTAACAACTGTATGCACCTAATGTATAATAATGTTTGCAATAAATTTGAGTCTTGGTTATTGAGTATTGATTAATGACAATAACTAATAATTTTCCCTACAACCCCTACCCCTATAGGGTCCCCCTTAATGTCCGTAAAGTCTATTACAATATACCTAAGCAACACTGACCACTGGGTTCTCATACTTTTGTTAAATTCGTGTCAACTTGGCACACCAAATACTAAACGGTCATTGGTAGCCGTCGGCTGCCTTCAATCAATGAGCGGGCAGTATTTGGTGTGTTCACTTGACGCGAGTTTGACAAACGTAAGAGAAACCGGAAGCTAGAGAGATACGCGTGAATTTAGGAGCTGTCAAATTTTGATGCAGACGGATATAAAGCTTTTAACTGTATCACTTAAAATAAATTAAATATTTTACAGAAATCAAAGACGCACTGTTTAGAATGTGGCATGATCACACCAAGCCGTCCACCGTCTCCCTCCTATACGGTGATTACCACCAGCTCGGGGTGTGGATGTCACCTGGTGGTAAGGTGGTGGCTTTCGACCCTGCGCCAACACTCGTTAAAGGGCGCCTTACTTCGCAGAGGATCCTTAAAGGTTAGTTTTATTAGGAGTAATTTTATACGGTCCCGATATATGGTCGGAAGCAAAGACTATAAAGCCCGTTGATAGCTCGTGAACATGATTTCTCGTAAAAACACGACTCACCTGCGCGGGCAGGGGGCGAGGTAACAAAACGAGACAAACTCATACGAATCTACAAAGGACAGAGCAGGATGGAACAAAAGACATCAACGGGTTCCCGTGATTTGTACGAAAATAGTAGTTGAAATACACCATTAATTTTCGTATGAGGGGAAGTTGTATCATTGGTCAACTGGATTTATAGTCAATGGTCGGAAGGTTCCCGCACTAACTAAAATAAAACATTTAAAATGAAATATGTAGGTACCTATAAGAAGTGAAGCCGTGATACCGGTGCGATGTGAGAATAGGACCACCCCATCTCTTCTCGTGGGTGCCGTAAGAGCCGGCTAAGGGAATATCCAGGGAATGGGCAGCAGCATTCTCTGAGGTACTTTATAATCTTTTGAGATTGCCAAGCCCCTGCCAAGCGTGGTGTGTGTGTGTGTGTGTGTGTGTGTGTGTGTGTGTGTGTGTGTGTGCGTGTGTGTGTGTGTGCGCGCGCGTGTGTGTGTGTGTGTGTGTGTGTGTGTGCGTGTGTGTGTGTGTGTGTGTGTGTGCGTGTGTGTGTGTGTGTGTAATTAAGAAAACAAAAAACTTTAATCCAAGTGTTTTGAAAGAAAAGGCATTTTGGCTATCCATTTCCAGGTAGATATATTTTATAGGTATACCTATTGTGTACGTAGTACTATTATCTACTCTGTGCTATTGGTGAGTAAGCTCAAAGTCGCGCAGCGAGCTATGGAGAGAGCTATGCTCGGTGTTTCCCTGCGAGATAAGCTCCGGAACGAGGAGATCCGCAGGAGAACTAAAGTGACCGATATAGCTCTTAGAATTAGTAAGTTGAAATGGCAATGGGCAGGCCACATCGCTCGTAAAACTGACAACCGAGGGGGAAGAAAGGTTCTCGAGTGGCAACCACGAACTGGAAGACGTAACTCAGGAGCCACGTGGAGCCGATGGATGCAGAAGGCATGCAGCCACTCGATGAACTCTATGGTACTAAATGTAACATGTGATCACAGGTGATGAAATCCGGCTTCAGCGTCTAAAAGACGAGATGTCCGGTGAAGGAGCTGGTGATGAGGATGAAGAAGAAGAGGATGAAGCTGGTGGGGGTGAGTTCAGCGTGAGGACTTAGCATCAGCTCTTAGTAATGCAAGTGCACCACTACAATAGGCTATTATTATTGGACAAATTAATAATATTTCTCAAAAAAAACAGTCGTGTCAACAAAAATTTAAAATGTCAAAGTTTTTTTTTTTTTTCTTATATTTTGGCTCCACACATAGTGTATTTAGCCAGTGTCAAGTATTGTAATTTTTCATAATGATAGAATATTTCACGTAAAGTCAAGTCTTAGTCACAGTCTGCGTAGTCATAGTCCAGTCTAAGTCAGGTAGTCTCAGTCTAGTCTAAGTCATGCCCTAGTAAAGTGGTGGCAACTTTACTAGAAGCTTCTATGGAATTTTGGAAGCAACACGAAAAACCACGTTTCACTACATTATATCACTTGCCCACACTCATGCTCGTAATTCAGCACTTAATGCGGAAAACTCCACCGATTTTAAACATTAACACTGGAAAAAGCACGAGTTTAGAAAAATAATATAATGCAACGACGTGAACTTTTCCGCGTTCCCGCCAAAACTCCAATGTCAAAGTTACAAGCATTTTAAAATACAGGAATAGAAACAGACAGCTCAAACGTGCAGTGACGTCAGTTCTTGCTTCTTCATAGTACCTCATTACTAAGCTGTGGTAGCTTTATAATCTCTTTGGCATGTGACATCACTACGTGCGTTTTCATAGTGACTGTGGGGAAACTCTGTTTTGCGAAAAAGGGACAGGCGATGCCCCCTCCAGAAACTTTGAAAGCTTATTACTCCGTGATTTATTTACCGATTTTACTTATTTTTTCAATTATTGCATTCATTTTTAACCTACTTTATGAAAATAATATTAACTTTTAATAGCAGGACACTAGCCTAATTGTATTGTACTGTAGCTATTGGTTTTCGATTTTCATTTCAATCGCGCTAAGAGGTGATGATGGTCGATGCGGTCCCAGCAGTGTTAGAATAGGACCACCCCATCTGTTCCTGTGGATGCCGTAAGGTGACTGAAGATTGTGGTTTATTCACAGAGGGTGAAGAAAAACCTGAAATAATAGAGGAAGAGGTGCCGGTGGAGTCGTGTCCCGCTCTAATGGTGTTTGCTAGCCCTGGGGAATTTATCGATAAACTCAGTAAGTATCGATGAAGTCCGTATGTAAGTATGGATAAACTCGGTAAGTATAGATAAATTGAAAGTGTTCTGTTTTGTGTACCGAATAAATAAATAAATAGATAAGGTTAGTAAGTTATAGTCTGAAAGTATCGATAAACTCGGTAAGTATCGATAAAGTCCGTATATAAGCATGGATAAACTCAGTGAGTATAGATCAGGTCAGTAAGTTGTAGTTTGTAAGTGTCGATAAACTCAGTAAGTATAGATAAGGTCAGTAAAATATAGTCTGTAAGTATCGATAAACTCAGTAAGTATATTGATAGAGTCCGTAAATAAGTATGGATAAACTCAGTAAGATAGATAAAGTCAGTAAGTCATAGTCTGTAAGTATCAATAAATTCAGTAAGTATCGATAAGTTTTCTTTTTCATAAAAACTCGCTTTTCTCCTACTGGTGGAAGAGAATCCGGCTTTAAGGAACGTAGGTAATTGAAATCAAATCAAATAAAATAAAATATTAAATGGTGTTTTTGTTACAATACATTTGAAATTCTTTGACACTATAAAATGTGTGTTGTGTATTATTATATTACATACATTTCTGCCTTTTGGCAGGTTTTTTAAATTGATTGATAGGCATGCGCTTGACCACTATCTCACGTGATGGTAAGTGGCGATGCGGTCTAGGATGTAAACCGCTAGAAGTATTTTAAATTCTATTTTATTCTTATATCTGTCGACAGCATCCCAAGGAGGTTTAGACCGCAAGCAATGTCTAGCCCCATACAAGCTGTACCCGGTGACTGTGACCAATGAGCTGACCTCCATGCTGAAGGACAGGAGACCCTCGCCTGGGCGGGAGCAGGCTGAAGGCGAAGGTGGACCTGAGGAAGGTTAGCATTTTGCCTTCAAATAAAATTGTTTTACTTACTTATCTACTCTGTATCACTCTGTATCACTATATCGTTATGTACCACTCTGTATCACTATGTATCACTATGTATCACTCTGTATCGTTCTGTACCACCCTATATCACTCTGAATCACTCTGTATCATTCTGTCTCACTATGTTCCACTCTGTATCACTCTGGATCACTGTCTCCCTGTATCCCACAGTCTTCCTTTGCATTGAGCAAACCAAAGGTAAAGTGAGGAAGGTGGGTGATCTGACGGTTTGGCTTCATGAAATTGTATTTTTATTTTGTCAATCTGTCTCATTTTGCATTAAGCAAACCGTGAGAGACAGAGAGAGGATCCGAGTCAGATTAATCCGTGATTTTTAAGACATTTTATTTCTTATCTCGTTTTTGCTCACTTTCCGGGTCTTTTAATGAGCCCCCCACTAAGTGGACCAACGAACTTGTCAAACCGTTGTCCGCGAGGAGCTAAAGAGTGCAGGATGCAAGCAAGTGCTGAAAGTGGCGCTTTATGTTTTCTAGATGATGATGATGATGATAATTATGATGATGATGATTATGATGATAACCTTTTTTAACAGATGAGGAAGTGCTAGTGGAGCCGTTAGATGATGCGGCGTTGGGAAAGAACTTTACTCGAGTAGGGCGGACCACTGCGTCGGTGCGGGGACGGCTTGGACAAGCTGAGAATTATTTTATGGACTCACAGCGGGACTTACAGGTATAATCTGTGATGAATTACATTATAGGATAGATCTACGATCGCCGCCTCATAAACGGCGTTTAAACAAGGCATATGCCTTGTTTTTGCTCTCAGTCGCGTATGTCCGCGCCTAATGAAAGTGATGTAACTCGCATATTATTGTTTTACAACGCTATTACAGGGTGCTAAGGTTCATTATTAAAATGAAACAACCGCTTGTGGACTATTCTATATTAGCTGGAGAGGTATATATCTGTGTAAGTAAACATTGGTGCGGGGACACTTTTTAGGTTTGATTTTCATAGAGACTGTGTATCTATAGTATATTTGATTTGAGGGTATAATTGTCAATTTTAGGAATGAAAAATGAGGAATAGAAATGGAAAAGATGAAGAAAGAGAAAGAGATAAATGAAAAGCATGAAATATTAGTTATGTCTATGAAATTACACAGCCCGAAGACGTTCACTGCTGAACACAGGCATCTACCATAAAACAGCACTTTGGACGCTTATCATAGGGGAGGTTTGCCATAATCACCACGCTTGGCAGGCGGCTTGGTAATCGCAGATTTTAATGTACCGAGGAAAATGCTGCTGTCTATTCCCTGGATATTCTGTTATAGTTAGTTAGATTATAGGTACGTAGATTAATGGACATAATATTCTGTATCTTAGAATTAGCAAGTTGTTCAGGCAAGTGCGTTGCCTTCGGTGTTGCAGATGTTCATAGGCGGCGGTGACCACTTACCAGCAGGTGGGCCGCCTGCTTGTTTGCCACTCATCTCATAAAAAAAAGGCAATGGACAGGCAACATCGCTCGTAGAACTTACAACTGATGGGGAAGAAAGGTTCTCGAGTGGCGACCTTGAACGAACGGAAGACGCAGCGTAGGCCCCCAATTAGGTGGACCGACGATCTGGTGAAAGCTGCGGGAAGCCGATAGATGCAGTGGCCGCTCTAAGTGGCGCTCTTTGGGGGAGGCCTATGTTCAATAGTGGACGTTTTCAAGCTGATGATGATGATGATGATGACTTTAAATAAGGTCATGATACTTTGTGTAGTAGTTGAACTAAATATAATGTAGGTCTTATGTATAGTGGATTTTAAAAATACCCATTATATTCACTGTAATAATATGTTACAATCTGTTATGGGCAGCCGTGACGCTTTACATCAGGTGAACGACTAGCTCGCCACGTCATTCATTTACATAAAAAAAACTAAATTATCACGCGTTGGAACCATTCTTAGACCGGCCCTGCCGCTCGGCCCCCTGACTCATCTCCGCTTAGGTATATATATATCTATTCTGTGGCTTTGGCTTGGATTCGCGTTGGCCTACCACAAGCCCTTAATTATGATTTTTCACAGGATGCAGCGAACGCAATAATGGGCATTGTCGTCGAACATATCGAGCCGTACACCTACTGGAAGCCGCAACTGATCGACGCCATTCTGAAGTACGGTGACCGGTTGTACACTCTCTCGATACCGCGCGCTAAGAACCCGCCCTATTTGAAGCCTATAGAAGTGGCCGAGACGTTCCACGTTACTAACTTTAACGTAAGTAACAAGATTTCTCATTTTTCATGTTACTCATTTCACCTTGTTTATCCTTATCTCATTTTATCTTGTTTCACCTTGTCTTATTTTATCTCGTTCGCTTAGTTTCATTTTGTCTTGTTTCGCCTTGTCTTATTTTATCTTGTTTGCTTAGTCTCATATTGTCTTGTTTCATCTTGTCTTATTTTATCTTATTTGCTTAGTCTTATTTTGTCTTGTTTCGCCATGTCTTATTTTATCTTGTTTGCTTAGTCTCATTTTGTCTTGTTTCGCCTTGTCTTATTTTATCTTGTTTGCTTAGTCTCATTTTGTCTTGTTTCACCTTGTCTTATTTAATCTTAGTTATTGTTTGACACAGGACTTAATCACGCTAAAAACGTTATTTATTTACCTCGACGTTTCAACCAAGTTGCATTGGCCGTGGTCACGAGTAGACTGGGGATGCGGGTATCCGTGCCAGAAAGAACGATATGTTTACGCAAAACTACCCGCACTTGAACTTGTTTGCTGTTATTCTGCCGCCAAGCAGTAGTGTGCAAGCACTACTGTATTCCGGTTTGAAGGCCATTGTAGCTAGTGATATTACTGGGCAAATGAGACTTTACGAACTGATCTCACAGTCTAGAAAACTTTTTTAGACTGATATGTCTCAGGATGACGTGCGCAGTGCGCGGTGTCACGCGAAATTTTAAATTAGGGTTCCGAGTGACACTGCAATCTATTATGGGCGGCCGTGACGCTTAACACCTGTCGTTTTACTAGGTGGTAGGACTTTTCTGCAAAGTTCGTCTAGGTAGGTACCACCGCTTTGCCAGTTATTCTGCCGCCAAGCAGTAGTGTGCAAGCACTACTGTGTTCCGGTTTGAAGGGCATTGTAGCTAGTGAAATTACTGGGCAAATGAGACTTTATGATCTGATTACTCAGTCTAGTAATCTGATTACTAGACTGTGCGATGTCTCAGGATGACGTGCGCAGTGCAGGTTCACGCGAAACTTTATTGTTTTAAAGTTCCGAGTGACACTGCAACTGTTATGGGCGGCCATGTCGCTTAACATCAGGTGAATGACTAGCTCGTCACGTCATTCAATAGCATAAAAAAAAGAAAAAAGAACGACTAGGGGTCTTACTTATAAAAACCTCGCGGGTGCGTACCTAATGAGATTTTTTTTTTCGGTAGGTTGCATTAATTTTTTTTTTCTTTTCAATCTTGTTTTGCTTCGTAATCCCAAAAATTAATACACGAGTGGTTATTAATAAAAATGCTTAATTGTCGGGGTTGGTTGGTTGACGAATGTTACAGTGGGGTATATTTTAAAATCCTCAACACGGCGGTACATATTTTTATGGTATACCCGAACTCAACGTTGTGTGAAGGTATAGATTCCATATACGCCACGACGAAGCTACCCTTAAACCGTCCTCCCGGTTAAAATTTTTGTGCTTCTTAAATTCATATTCATATTCATATTCATATTCATATTCATTTATTCTGTTTCTACATGTGCATATTGATCTTACATTAGAAATAAGTCCTAATTATATTATAAGGTAACAACGTGGACCCAGCTTCAACCGCTTCACGTACAATTCTAGAGTAATAGTGTCGTTCTGTGGAGAGGATTTTAGGGTCATGGACCTGACCCGGACCGACGATCTGGTGAAAGCCGCGGGGAGCCGATGGATGCAGGAGACGAGCACCCGCTCAAAGGGGCGCTCTATGGGGTAGGCTTATGTTCAGCAGTGGACTGCTTCAGGCTGTTGATGATGATGATGATGATTATTTTTTTTTTTTTTTTTTTTTTTTTATGCGATTGAATGACGTGACGAGCTAGTCGTTCACCAGATGTTAAGCGACACGGCCGCCCATAACAGTTGCAGTGTCACTCGGAACATTAAAACAATAAAGTTTCGCGTGACACTGCACTGCGCACGTCATCCTGAGACATCACACAGTCTAGTAATCAGATTACTAGACTGAGTGATCAGATCATAAAGTCTCATTTGCCCAGTAATTTCACTAGCTACAGTGCCCTTCAAACCGGAACACAGTAGTGCTTGCACACTACTGCTTGGCGGCAGAATAACTGGCAAAGCGGTGGTACCTACCTAGACGAACTTTGCAGGAAAGTCCTACCACCTAGTAAACACCTATTATGGTCATTGCAGGTAAAACTGGATATAGAAGACGGAGCGGTAAGCGGAGACCTTAACGCTGGTGACACTGGCGCAGTTCTCAACCTTGCCAGAGCCGTTAAGAAGTTCTTTGAAAGCGTGAGTTTTGAAACAGATGTATTGCCGTGTGTTACAGAGCGATGGTGGCCGAGCGGTAGCATGCGCGCTTCGCAATCTTACGGCTGTGGGTTCGATCCTCGGCCCTGCACCAATGACTTATCTAGTAAGTTATGTGCAGTTTGCGATGCCATCGCTCCGTGCCTCGGAGAGCACGTTAAGCCATCGGTCCCGGTTGTCATAAGAACATCTATGGCAATCGTTACGGGTAGTCAGACGCCTGATAGAATCTGACGCCTGATCTAACCATAAAACGCCACTGCGTTTTATGGGGGAGGCCTGTGTTCAGCAGTGGACGTTTTCTGGCTGATAAAGTATGTGATGTGGGCGGCGATGGTAAGGCCCCTGTTTTATGTTCTTCTTTACTACTTACATCTTCTTTTTTCTTTCATACATCTTTACTTTCTTTCCAAAAACTTTATCTTTTTCCATATAACCGTCGTTAATAATACTTACATCTTTTTCTTTATAATATCTTCTTCTTTCGTTCTTAAATCTTCTTTTTTCATCCAGAACAAGCATGGCGTGCTATGCGCTAAGAACTACTGCGTCGGACTGTGGCGTGGCCACGATCACAAGTCTTACTTATTGTGGGAACCGCATATTGTTGGACCAGCTGGTGTGTATGACAGTTTTCTTTATCTTCTTCTTTGATAATCTTTTAATAAATTACTTATTTCATTATTATGAAGGAAAAGCCGTTCTTTTTTTATACTACTATCAGTTTAGCCTTTTTTTTATAAAATCTGCACAGTGACACAAACTGACAAACAAAGCAGGAGCAGTGAAGCAACATTCACGGTATTGCATTGCTTTATCGTTCACTGCACTGCAGTGCCCTACCGTTCAATACACTGCACTAAATTAACTAGGTACTGCCGTGAATGATGTTATCCACTGCAACACCTATCTGTTTAACTATAACTGTTTAACTGTAACACTCTATATACCATGACTGCTATTTCACATAGTACCACTGTTTTATGCTACCATGCCAGTGCAAAGTGAAATGCGGAATAATACAGTGCAGTCACTGTATTATTCCGCATTTCACTTTGCATGCACTACACTATGCTATTCCGCACTGCACTGTGCTACCATACACTGCACTGTGCTGCCATTCACGCCTCTGTAATTCCGCACTGCACTATGTTACCTTCCGCTGAACTATTCCACGCTGCACTGTGCTGTGCTATCAGGCACTGCACTATATTATTCCGCACTGCACTATGTTATCATGCACTGCACTATGCTACTTTGCACTGCATTATAAGCACAATAAATTCTCCCAGGACGTACGTCTTGTTCGGGCGGTGCGGCCGCGGTTCTATTCTCGTCACCGGAAATGTTGGCCGAAACATTTGCGGAGAATGTCAAACTGTTGGCCAGGCCGGGGGGTAACACGTAAGTCCTTGTCATTTGGAAATTTTAGAAAGAATCATATGTTTTAGGTTGCATAATGTCATGAGCTTTAGGTGAAAGTAAAAGTAACGTAGGTAAAGGAAAAATTTAAATCACGAACGGGGTTTGAACCAGCATTCCTTAAAATACATACCCGTGTCACAACCAAAACAACTTCTATTACGTAGTACATATACCTCTTTGGTCACAACTTAGAGCTCAATTCAGACAGAGCGGCAAAATGCACGAGCAGTTTTTAAGTGCTATTGGAATATAAACCTTATTCTATTTAGACAAAGCTGAAAATGGTATGCAACATTAAAATAGGTAAGATTTTAATGTTGCATACTGTTTACAGCTTTGTCTAAATGGAATAAGGTTTATATTCCAATAGCACTTGAATACTGCTCGAGCATTTTGCCGCTCTATGTGAATTGACCCTAGGTAGGAAAGCGTTCGCTCGTACCTATTAGCCGTACTGTGTCCACACTTTCACACACTCATTTATTTAAGGTTTTCTTAGTAGTTTATTGATATTTTTTTGATTTAATTCTTCCATAATTATGTTACAATCATGAGAACACGAGTGTAGGTATTTATTGAATCTCGTTTTGGTTTTTATGATATTTTTGTTGTGCATTTGTAATGTTATTTATCATGAATAACATTACAAATGTTCAACGATAATAGTTTAGTCAGATTTTTCGTAGATAAATTCAGTTAATTTATGTCTTCAAAAATGTAACAGTGCGAGAGCGACGTAGTGGATCTGCGTATACAACCTAAGTTTGAATTGGTATATTGTCCCGAAAGGGGGTAAATCTACTCCCCACTGTAGACAATGTTCAACGACTTTTCTAAATTAATAGTTTTTCATTGAAGGAATGCCATGTTAACTTTACGTTATAATTTTACTCAAACGCTTCAAAGATAGCCCTAGCACAGTTGGGTGTAGTTGAACTTCGTCCTTGACTGAATGCACTTAAATGAGTTCGACGACCTGTTTTTAAAAACTCTCGTAGCGATCGCGCGTGCAATTTTGTGAATGGATTTATTTTTTAGTATGGAGGTTTGGAAACACGCAGTTTCAAGTAAGGCTCTCACAACTTGTGGGCTATCATGGTCCCAGACCCCCCCTTTTGGGATAACATACCAATTCAAACTCACCTTGTATAGAGCAGCCTTATGCCAGTCTGTAAAGTTAGATAGCTCCAAAGTTTTTATGTTCGTTCGTTCGTACTATGACATATCTACTGTAATGCATTGGGGTATGTCACAGAGTAATAAGTCCGAACTTTGGAGCTGTTAAATTTTAATACAGACGGGCATTATTCTTAACAAGTCCTTATTCTTCAAAGAACTTTTTCTTAGAGACTTGGGCATTCTTAACAAGTTTTATTATTAACAAGCCTTATTTCTAACTATTCTAAGAGACTTAGGTATTCTTAATAAGTATTATTCTTAAAAGAACTTATTCTTTTATTCTTAACAAGCCTTATTCTTAACAAGTTTTATTCTTAACACGCCTTATTCTTAACAAGTTTTATTCTTAACACGCCTTATTCTTAAAGAGACTTACGTATTCTTAAGAAGTATTATTCTTAAAAGAACTTATTCTTTTATTCTTAACAAGCCTTATTCTTAAAAGGATTTATTCTTAAAGAGACGTATTCTGTTGAATCGGTCCAGGTTCTCCATTTCACCTGTGAAAGTGTTTTGGGAGTTCTCTAAGACGGTGCAAGGAGTTACGGAGCAAGGAGCGGTGCAGGATGAAGGGTACGAGTGGAAGGTCAGTTGTCTTCATCACTTTACTAGATATGATAACTTCAATTGTTAAGTAAAATGGGGTGTATTGGTGGAAAGATTTTAATCAAATAATAATTCGAATCAACCTTGAATTAAAAAAAATGCATAATTAAACAAAAAATTTAACAATTTGACCTGTAGGGTTAGCACGGCCGGTAGACAAAACTGTCATTGTCCCTGTGTCCCTGTTTAACTCCGAGCAAGTATGAAGAAAGTGACGTAAAACGGGGAAAGACAATTTTGTCTACCGTCCATGCTAACCCAGCAGGTTAAAATATTGTCTTCAATAGTTTATAAAAAGTGAAAGTCCGTAATTTTTTTTTTTTTGCTCTTATCCAGCTGAGGTTAGTAGGTGATTTCACTAGGTGGCAGGATTTTCCTGCAAAGTTCGTCTAGGTAGGTACCACCGCTTTGCCAGTTATTCTGCCGCCAAGCAGTAGTGTGCAAGCACTACTGTGTTCCGGTTTGAAGGGCGCTAGTGATATTACTGGGCAAATAATACTTTATGATTTGATCTTACAGTCTATCCATTTTGTAAAAAGCTTATAGAAAACTTTGTCGTAGCGTCTTAAAAATTAAATCCATACAAATAAATAGACATTAATAAATAGTACCTACCTCCATACAAGGCTACGTCGTTCGGAAAAAATTGAGGGATGTGATGAGATGATAAAATGTAGTATCGATTGATCGTGAGTAGTGATCGGATAATCGAATTACCGTAACTTCCTTGGTTTGCTATATATTATTTTAGCCCGAAAACATCGTATTTTGGCAGCAAGATGACTGCGTCTTTATTCCAATAAATTATATTCATGAAATGTTAATAAAAAAACGGCGAGTTATCACGTATGAATCAATCAGTTATTTAAGGCTGCTGTAGGCGTAGGGCCCCCCCCCCCCCCCCTGGGCGCAGGCAGTCCAGCACCACGCGCGGTAATTAGCCAATTTACCAGCAAGATATAGGTGCATGGAATTCATCATTTAAAGAAAACAGCACAAATTAGTCTTGTATCGTATACTTATGTGTTCACCACCATATCCCCAAATTTCCCTTTTGGGCTCCCCTAGTATAATGATTTCTGCGCCCCCCCTTACGAAATTTCTGTATCCGCGCCTGCCACCATCTCGCTCGCGCATTGCGACATTTTTGAAGATATTAAATAACTGGATTTACTTACGCAAAATCTGGCTAAACTATATGATCATGAATAACATTACAACTATTAAAAAAAAAAGTCATATTAATCTAAACAAGTTTTCATATATAAAAACGGTTACGAATGAAAAAAAACTTTGTTACCGTTGTATCTAAGAAATCTTGTTTAGATTAATATGATATTTTTGTTGAACAGTTGTAATGTTATTCATGATCATATAGTTTAGCCAGATTTTGCGTAAGTAAATCCAGTTATTTAATATCTTCAAAAATGACGCAATGTGCGAGCGAGATAGTGGATCTGCGTATACAGCAGCCTTATTATGTGGCTATTTTATAGGTACTAACTGCGTACGTGGAAACTGCGCGTGGTAGGACCATTCTACGTGGATCTAGACCACCGGACCTAGTCAAGTAAGTGCGGCTAATTCTGCTGAGCAGCTAAAACGCCGCAAATATAGTAATCTCGGTAGCGGTTACACATTTGAGCCGTTTGGTGTTGAGACCCTGGCTCCGTGGGGACCGGGAGCTCATCGCGTTTTCCAAAGTCTATCAGAGCGCCTGGTCGATGCGACGCGTGACCAAAATGCTGGCACTTAATTGGACTAACGAATCAGCATTGCAATTTAACGAGGCGATGCTGCCAGCATCTTGGGTACGCTACCTACCGGTAGTGGGCTGGAGCATTTGGACTGTCTATAGGCCATCGCGGCTATTATACAGTCCATAAAGTGTTCTTTGTAGTAGGTAGTGTAGCTAGTTTAGTTTAGTTTAGTTTAGTTTTTATTACTGTAGTAGTTAGCTTGAGTAATAAAGGCAATTTGCCCGTTAAAAAAAACGAAATGATTGATTGTATCATGGTCAAAATGTGTATGTGTCAAAACGTACAAATGTTAAAACGTTCAAAACACATGGTCACAATGTATAAGTACTAGTATAGTATCATATTATTATTATCTGTAGTATAAGTGACGAAATGTGTAAATGTCAAAATACATGTGGGACAAAATGTCAAAAAATACAAGTTAATCACATGGCACTACAGTATAAAAATTAACCGTGTTTAGGTATGATGCTGGTTGGATCACAAGCCAGCAGTCACCATTTGACACCTAAACATTTTATTGTTTATATTTTTTGACATTTGCACGTTATTACTATTTCACATATTAACATATGGACGTTCTGACACATGCACATTTTAATAGATATGTACACATGTATGTTGTAACTATGATACTATCCGTCAATTCGACATTTTGTCATGTGAACCAAATGGACCCTAAATCCAAACTACCGCGCGGGGCGCGGGAATTCCATCAACCCGCACAAAACGTTTTGCTATGCACTTTATAGTGCGAACAGCCAATGAGTGGAACACCTTGCCGGCGTCCTTGTTTCCATCTAACTATGATCTGAGTGTCTTCAAGACGAGAGTGAACATGTATCTTCTAGGCAAGCATGAACCATCGTAGGCCGCGTCATCGCTTTCCATCAGGTGAGACAGTGGTCAAATGCTTTGCCTATAATCAATAAAATAAGGACACCTACCCACAGCGGTAGTGAATAACGCGGTGGTCTAAATAGGCTTTTCTAGCGAAAGCAGAATCTGTCCAAAGTGAACCAAATCTTTCACGTTAGGTTCACCCGTGACGCGATCCTCCAGTCATCATGCGGCGCTATAGTCGCCGCTTGCATGTCACATATACGTCGTCCCCACCTGTGGACAAGGAACACAGTGGACGAGGTGATGGCAGTCGCGTGCCGACTGTTCGCGGCTTCACTTGGCTCTCTTGGTTACGAGTTCAGACCTGGAGAAGATGTGCTGTTGCCTTTACAGGTTTGTCCAGGGGGCGTACCGTGAGCTCTTAGCGCGATTCAAAACAGAGCCTATACTGGATCGCTTGTCAAAATCCCCATACAAAAAAACAAAGCGATCCAATACAGGCTCTGTTTTGAATCGCGCTAAGAGCTCACGGTGCGCCCCCAGGTCATTGACTATAAATCCAATTGACCAATGATACAACTTCCCCTCATACGAAAATCAGTAGTGTATTTCAACCACTAAATTCTAATAAATACAATAAATTTCTAATAAATCATGGGAACCCGTTGATGTCTTTTTTCCATCCTGCTCTGTTATTTGTGATTTCGTATGACTTTGTGTCGTTTTGCTACCCCGTCCCCTGCCCGCGCACGTGAGTCGTGTTTGTACGAGAAATTATGTTCACGAGCTATCAACGGGCTTTATAATCTTTGGTCCAAGTCATAGAGCAGGAAGATCTAGTCTCAGTTACTTACCCCAGGTTTCTCGTACGATTATTAAAGTCGTGTCAACTTAAAAATACTGGACGGTCATTGGTTGAAAACAGCCAATGATCGAAAGGCAACCAATAGACCTGTGCTGAGCAAGGCTAGGTAGATTAAGTGATTCTATTGGTTCTTTACTAACACATCCCTCGCTACCCATCCTCGCATATCTCTGGTGGAAACGCAGCCTAAGGCGGGAGCGTGAAGCAAGCTTAACACTTTGATGGATACTTCTTCTTTTTCGTTAATGGCTTTCTATCGCTTTTTTTTTCTGTTATATTTTGGCTCCACACATAGTGTATTTAGCCAGTGTCAAGTATTGTAATTTTTCATAATGATAGAATATTTCACGTAAAGTCAAGTCTTAGTCACAGTCTGCGTAGTCATAGTCCAGTCTAAGTCAGGTAGTCTCAGTCCAGTCTAAGTCATGCCCTAGTAAAGTGGTGGCAACTTTACTAGAAGCTTCTATGGAATTTTGGAAGCAACACGAAAAACACGTTTCACCACATTATATCACTTGCCCACACTCATGCTCGTAATTCAGCACTTAATGCGTAAAACGCCACCGATTTTAATCATTAACACTGGAAAAAGCACGAGTTTTGAAAAATAATACAATGCAACGACGTGAACTTTTCCGCGTTCCCGCCAAAACCCCCTTCTATCGCTTATCAGCAATAATTCTACCAATGTCAAGTGAGTAAAAATTTGTACGGTTATGTCATGTCAAAGTACTATTCTGTCAGTCATAATACCATCAGTAAAATGGTTGATATTTTACTGAAGGCTCTAAAAGCCGTTGTAGAACTCTTTGGAGAAAACGAAAACGGATGGTTATATAAACTTGGAACCATTTGCCAACAATCGTGCACGTTTACGAACACTTATGCCCGGGATACACGAGGCTAGTTTTTCAAGCTAGGATAGCAAGCTAGTTCTCTTTGAAACTGTCTTGGCTAGCTGACCTGGCTTGGAATATGCTAGTTCTGTTTACATGAGGCTATATTATTTTAAGCTAGTATTATTGCTGTGACCGAGGTGACCACACGTCCAAAATGAACTGCACGCGAAAAAAACACTATTCGACTGAAACAGTTACTTCAAAAACTGTGCCAATTCGCACTAGACGAACTAGAAGAAGAATTACAGAAACGGGTGTGGACAAGACCCTGGATTTTAAGAAGAGATGAACGTGGATCATCTGCTTTACTTTTGGAAGAATTTCGCAACGAAGATTTAGGCGAATATAAGAGTATTTTGCGAATGACGCCTGATTTGTTTGATATTCTGTTGAGTCTTGTGACGCCAAAAATACAACGAATTGATACAATTATGAGACAGGCGCTACCAGCAAAACTAAAACTGGAGATCACACTAGATTTTCTTTCGTCCGGCATTAGTTACAGGAGGCTCAGTCATTTTTATCGAGTTGCAAGATGTTCCATATCAAAATTTATACCAGAAGTCTGTGTTGAAATCTACAAGGCATTGAAAAAATACAGTAGTATAGTACTTAGTTTGGGCATCTTAAAATCTCAAAAACACGTCGCGGAGAAAAACAAATAAAACACGTGGTTACTGCTTACGAGTCAACTGACAACTAGCTTCGCCGGCCACATGAAGCTAGTACACAAGCCAGGATAGTAAAATCAGTAGTGGGGGGCGCTACTAGCCTAAAAAATAGAACTCCATCCTATTTAAAACTGTCCTGGCTTGTCAACTAGCTTACTAGTTTACTAGCTTATAAATGAAGCTAGTTTTGTCTACACGAAGCCAGAAGTACTAGTTTGCTAGCTTACTGACACTAGCTTGCTATCTTAGCTTGAAAAACTAGCCTCGTGTATCCCGGGCATTAAGGAATAATAATCCACCCTTATTGCAAATTAAAATTCAAAAATACACAGGTTTCGGTAAAAAATTCAAAATTCACAACCGCCATTGTCGGATTTTCTTCAAAGACCTTTGACGGGCACAGGTCCATCTCAAAAAATCGTAAAATGGCTCTGATTAGTCCCATACATTTTACTTCCCGCCTGTTGACTTAAAGTTCCAATGTACACATCGATGAGCACGCGCTGCGACATTAAACGGCCGTAGGCGATGTCGTCAATGGGCGAACTTACCTATCATATAAAGAGTTTATGCCGTGACACTAGAGAACTGTATACTTAACAATAAACGGCACAGGATCACGTGGCTCCACATAATTGCACGGGAATTAAACGGCAGTCGACGGAGAGGCAGTTTTGGCGTTTTAAAATTCACCGCCCACCGACACACTGGTGTCACATCAAAAGCAAATATTTTTACGGCTCTGGACGGTTTGTCCGTCAAAGTGTTAGCTTACAACAATAGATGTTTTGCATGATTCGCTAAACAGTTGATATTCTATTACCTAACCTTTTTATTTGCAGGTGCTGAAAAGATTCGTGTTAGGCGTAAACTACGTCCGTTACGATTTGGAACAAGTATTTTCTGGCAAGTTAGAGCAGAAAGAAGCGACGGAAATGACTGTCAGGTGAGAACATAGTTTTCAACTAATGTCGATGCTATAGCTCGGTGCCTCGGAGAGCACGTTAAGCCGTCGGTCCCGGTTGTCATAAGAACATCTATGACAATCGTTACGGGTAGTCAGACGCCTGATAGAATCTGACGCCTGGTCTAACCATCCCTGTTACTGGTCCCTTATGGGCTCCGAGGTCAGATGGCAGTCGCTCGTGTAATTCTGGTAGCTCGCCTCTACAGGTTAGATTGGGAGCCGACCCCAATAACAAATAGGAAAAGGTAAAGAGGATGATGATGGTGTTGAATTTATCGAAAGAGTAACAAATAGTGAATTGTTCCTCCGGCTTATTATCTACAACACGCAAAATGTACTAACGCAAAATGTTCACACAAGCAAAATTACAAAAATAAAAAAAGGTTGGAGGTTTGATGGTGGATTAGTTTTTTTTCTTGGATGGGTGATTTTTTTTTACTTGGAGCCATTGATGAACTGCGTCATACTAATTTCCTGATTTTTTGATCCCTTTCTCGAGTGCGACCACTGCCCTACACACGCAGCTCGTCCCCCCACTAGGTGGGCTGATGATCTGGTCAGAACCGTGGGGAGCCGATGGATGCAGCAGGCACACCCGCTCTAAGTGGCACTCTGTGGAGATGGCCTATGTTCCAGTGGACATTAAGGCTGTTGTTGATGATGATGATGATGATTCTAGTACCTATTTATTTTATTTAAATTAAATTAACACGACAAATAAACACCATTTACATTAAATAATTACTGAACATTTCCAACATCACGCCATAAAAGTAAATGAATAAAATTAGTAACAAATTAATTCCTCAGTATTAAACATGTCAACTTCAACTTCAATTTTGGTTAAAAAACAGGCCTATAAGGCCTTCCTGGTTTTATTTTCAATAGGGGCGTTCGGATTGGGATCAGTATCGTTTTTGGCATTTGCAAAATTAGCGTTGTTGTAAACCGTTCGGTTTGAGAATTTCGCCAATAATGTCACTTTTACCACTTTTACTCACTACCCAAAACGAACGCAAAATAACCAAATGCGGGTTGTTATCTCAAATGTCAAAAACAAATTGGCGGAATTTTACATTACCTATACACGTAAACTTACGTCTTCCTTCTCACTTCTCCGTGCTATATCATTACGATAACTACAATTTTCACAATAAAAAACAATAATTTTTACATAACCGCGCCAAAAATTATACGTCAATCTCTAATGTCAGAAAACGATCACTTTTAACCCACCTCCGCAGGTGGGTCAAAATTGGCAGTACACGATGGCATTTTTTGAGCTATCCGAACGGTGAACGAAAACAGTTAAAAATGCAACTTTTGCTCACACATTCCCAAAACGAACGGTGCATGTGACCATTTTTGTCAGTAGGCTATCCGAACGCAGGTTGTATAATGATCTGGTTGTGCATAGATGCGCGTTAGAGCGTTTCTTCGAGACGCACACCCACGGCGTGCTGTGGTCCGCCCCGCACGCGGCCGCCGTGTGGCGCGTGCGGGGCGCGCCGCCCTTCTACATGGTGGAGCCGCACGCTTGTGGGCCCACCGGCTTGAGGATAGATGCGCAGGTGATCACTACATCGTCATCTAGGTGGAAGGACTTCAAAGTTCGTCTAGGTAGGTACCACAGCTATGCCAGTTACTCTGCCGCCGAGCAGTAGGTGTGCAAGCACTACTGTGTTCCAGCTTGAAGGGCAGTTTGCTAGTGAAATTACTGGGCAAATGAGACTTAACGAACTGATCTCACAGTCTAGAAAACTTTTTTAGACTGTGTGATGTCTCAGGATGACGTGCGCAGTGCGTAGTGTCACGCGAAACTATATTAATTTAGAGTTCCGAGTGATACTGCAATCTGTTATGGCAGCATCAGGCGAACGAGTAGCTCGTCACATCATTCATTTGCTTACAAAAAAATCATCATCATCATCATTATCATCATTTCATCGTAATGTTACGTATGCGGGTTCCGACTGAAAATCAGTTAGGTCCAACGATCTTGAATGCGTGCTGAGTCGGGATAAGTATCATGACGTCACGATACATTTCATTTTTATTGTCTTTTTGTGTGATTCTGATTTGTCTTGTAAGTAGGCATCTACTTGTAAAAATGTAATGTTATGTCATGTCTTGACTAGAATAATGACCCTATGATCATCCAAAGTGGCGTTTATTAGGAAGGCCTATGTTCAGCAGTGGGCGTTTTCTGGCTGATGAATCAACTTCATCAACATTGGTTTTTAACTTTAGGTACTAGAAATGTCTTTTAGTAAAGAAACCCGACTTCTGGTCTCCCAAATCATTATCATCACGACCGCTATCATTATAATTATCATCATTATCATCATGACCATCATCATAATTATCATCATCATAATTATCATCATTATCGTACCTAATAATAAATGATTTTAATTTTTACTGGTATTTGTTCTCTCACAGGACGATGGAGCGGCATGTGTGTGCACATTTACATCAGCAAAATTAATGGCTTTCGCGTAAGTATAATCATTAATAATAACTAATTAGTTCCATAAGAACATCTATGGCAATCGTTACGGGTAGTCAGACGCCTGATAGAATCTGACGCCTGATCTAACCATCCCTGTTACTGGTCCCTTATGGGTTGCGAGGTCAGATGGCAGTCACTCGTGTAATTCTGGTAGCTCGCTGCTATAGATTAGATTGGGTGCCGAGGCTGACCCGAATAACAAATGGAAAAAGGCAAAGAGGATGATGATGAATTCGTTTTATAATGGCATGATGTCCTTTGGTCGTATGGTCTCGCCTTAAGAATAGAACCACCCCATTTCTTCCCGTGGGTGCCGTAAGTGCCGGCTACGGGAATGTCCAGGGAATGGGCGGCAGCGTTCTCTGAGGTACATTTAAAAGTTGACGCTTGAAGGCTGATAGAGTGATCTGATGATGTATCCTTTTAGGAACAGATTCTATCTTTTAAGGAAGGAGTTTTGAGAACTTGACCTTTTTTTGGTTGAGTGATTATGGGTTTTTGTGGTGGTTGAGTGGTTGATTAAAAGATAAGCGTAGCAAGGGATTCGAATTCGGGAACGCACCCTGCGCACCGGTGACGCGGCACACTTGCGCGTGATCGCGTAAAAATGTGCATGTCTCGGCAAACATGCCTCTGCATCAAAAGCACGAAGATGCAAAAACTTTGGTTTGGTTTGGTTTTGTATAATTGGTAGGTATGCCGTTCATGTCACAATAAACATAATTTGAATTTGAATTTGTTTGAATTTTTGGTTTCACCAAAATCCGATTTTGATCAGCGTTTTCAAATAGCAAATGCTATTCGAGCTGCTGATATGAAAATCTATTACATTTTAGATACTGATTTATTTTGTCCATTCAATTTCACAGCTACCTTCAAAACGTGCCAGTAACGGAACGCCCAAAGCATGACTTCCAACTATACGCCATGAGTGTATCAATCGCTCCAATCAAGAAACTAGGCGGAGTCGAGCCACCATTGGTTCGGGCACCACCCGGGGCTAAGCTAGTACCAGCTACTAGTAAGGTAAGAGTAGAACTATGTAGTGATGGGCTTATTGGTTATTGATTGATTTATCAGTTGGTGGTGGATTTATTGGTTGGTGATGAATTTATTGGTTGGTGATGAATTTATTGGTTGGTGATGAATTTATTGGTTGGTGATGGATTTATTGGTGAGTGATAAGATTATTGAATGGTGTTTTTTTTTTTTTAATCTAGTTTTTTTTGGGACTTTGAGTCGACATCGACTATGACAGCCCCGTCATTCCTTGCATTTGATCGCTCTTATTTAACTATATCAAAAACCATTGTGAAAAGCGTCTTAGCCGCTTCGCACAATGGCATGGACAAGATAGTTTGCAGTTCACCGGTATCTTTAAGGTTCAATCCATATTGACTGCTCATGCGTTGTCTCATTGTCTGGCTCCGATCACATTCCACTAGAAGATGATAAACATCTTCTATGACTCCGCATGTATCACAATTGGGGGAGTCTGCCTTTTTCATGAGGTGTTTAAATTTGTTAAGAGGAATGTGCCCGGAGCGCAGGCGTTGAGCAATTACAAGTATACATCTCTTAAGTTTGCTATGTGCAAACCAGGGCACGCGAGGAGGTTCACACTGCACAATCTTATACCAAATACCTTTTGTTTGTGACTTCATATTAAAAATATCTTTCCATTTTTCAAATATTTTATACCTATATTTAATCAAAACTTCTGTACTTTCTGGTATGATATACGTTTCTGCTCCAATCGAAATAGCTTCTTTAGCCAATATGTCAACCTCCTCGTTACCCTGTATTCCTACATGTGAAGGAACCCATTGCAACCTCAGATCCCTGCCATTAGTAGCAAGCAGTAACACCTTATTTAAATGATTGGTGATGGATTTATTAGTTGGTTGTTGGTTATTAGAAGGTTGGCGATGTTTTTATTCATTGACGATGAATCCTATAGTAATTATACTGCGGTTGATGTATTTATCTGTGAGTGATGAATGATGATTCAAATATTCGATAGTGATACATTTTGTTGCACCAGTTATTGTATAGTTTATTGGTGTGTGATAAGTTTATCGGTTGTACTTTTTTCAGGTGGGCATCGACGGAAGCAGAAGACGAGCGGATGAAAAGGACAGAAAGCATCCTCCTGGAAGCGCCACCTGTATGGATGCGCAACGCGCTTCCGAGAAACGGGACAAGGAACAAAACAGATATAAAGGTAATGACCATCTGTACTTTTGACGGCTCCTAAGCTTGCATTTATCCCTAACGTACTTACTGCAACTGGTGAAAGCCATGGGGAGCCGATGGATGCAAGAGGCGAGCAGCCGCCCAAAGTAGTGCTCTCTTGGGGAACCCCATGTTCAGCAGTGGACGTCTTCAGGCTGTTGATGATGACGATGATGACTTATTGCAACACATTTGGGTATGTCCTATAGAGATGAGTACGAACTTGAAAGCTGTTAAACTCTAGTGCAGACTTTAGTAAATCTAATTATGTATAAGTGTGTACCTAGATTTGTCTGGAAGACGCTGCGTAGGCAAGCCCCCACTAGGTGGACCGACGATCTGGTGAAATCCGCTGGAAGTCGATGGGTGCTGGAGGCGAGCAGCCGCTCAAAGTGGCACTCTATGGGGAAAGCCTAATATATATGATCAGCAGTGGACGTCTCGAGGGTGTTGATGATGATGATGATGTGTATCTAGATTGTCTTTTTTGTTCAAGTATCACGTCTTTGGTCAAGTAACAGTCTAAGGCCCGATTTCATCAAACTAGAATAAATTTTATTCCAGGTATAACTTTCCGATAACAACCGAGTTACGCGAATATAGCCCTTATATCACCAATTTTGTGAAGGAATAAGACTTATTCCTTGGATACAATCAAAATGGCGTCTTTTTTATGTAGTTTCATTTGTCAATTAACTGTATCCAGGTGTAAGGAATAGCCGTATACTTGGAATAAACGTTGGTGAAATCGGGCCTAAATAGCCTATTTTTAGGTTACTTCACTAAATTAATCAGTATAAGAAGGCCGATTCCATTGGTATACATATTTGTTATTATCATCATCATTATCATCTTCATCACCATCATCATCATCATCATTGCAACCAGTTAATTTGAAACTTAGAGAACTTAGACAATTTTTTACTCGTCATCCAACAGGACTCAGGAACACGAGCGGCTGGTTGGTACTAAACGATGGCACGCAGTTCTTGTCAGCTCAGCATTCTATGGCTTGCAAGAAGTTCCCTTACGCATCGAGAGGGAACCAGGTGAGATGGAATATTGCTTTTTTTGTCTTCTTTACATTTCCCGTACTTACACTTACAATGTTTTCCCTTCAAGTATTTAATTATGTAGGTACGAAAGTTTCAGCAGGCTTGATGTGGTTTGGATTGAGAAAAGTCAGAATAACTCAAAAGAAAGAAAAGAATAACTCACTGTTCTTACTCAGCTCAATCGACTAATTCACTTTTTTCACTGAACTCACTTTCACCTCACTTTCGACTCACACGGTTTTCTCACTCGATTCACTAGCTCCTAAAGAATGTATCCTAATTGAGTAGATAGTTGCGAAGTTCATACTTGCAATACTTAAAATACAAAAAGGCAAATTAATAATTGAAAAAAATTATTGCAAATACCCAGGTTTACCTTTTTTAAGGCTAATTAGCACTTTTGCAAGTACAAATCAGGATACTTAAAATACATAAGTTATTGATTCAACATATAAAATTAGAAAGTGTTTAACTTTAATTATAGAAGTCTTATTATAATAACGCCCAACGATCACATACATAGATCCTGGACCCTAACTAGGATTCCCTGTATCTAGGGACCCAGGAACTACGAGGACTATGGTCCCGCAACCACCCAGAAGAACAACGTGCAACGTATAATTTGGTCTTATTTCCTGTGCACAAATACTTGTCCTGCCGCGGGAATCGAACCCGCCGCCTCCGGGTTATGGGCCGACCTGCTCAACCACCACACCACAGAGGCTACCAATTAGGATACATTTATTTTTAAATAATATAGATAAGTTTAATAATGATAATATAATAACTATTTTAATAACTGAGTTAGAAAAAAAAGAAGTTCTCTTTCCCATTAAAGAGAAGAGCCAACTTTCTATATCTCCAGGCGGTATCAATGTCAGTGATGGCGGTGGCCATGTCCCGAGTGCAGGATGTGTGCCGCTGGTGCTCCTCCACCCTCGACCAAGTCCTGGAGGCCGGAGACCAGCTCCACCAGGACAGCTACCTGCACTTTAGGCCAGGGACTAAGGTCATGAAAATAGAACAGGTGAGGATTAAAAAAAACATTGACTCATTAACTCATTTCTGATATCACTCGGCTTTTACTGAGTTTACCTACTTGACTCATGTGATGTTTGCCTTACTTGACTCATTCATCAGTTCACACCAACAGCCGGAGGGCGTCCACTGCTGAACATAGGCCTCCCCCATAAAACGACATTTTGGATGCTTAACATCGCGATTTGCCATAACCAGCACGCTTGGCAGGCGGCTTGGTGATCGCAGAAGATTTTAATGTACTAAGGATAATACCGCTGCCCATTTCCTGGACATTCCCCTTTGTGTTCATCAGTTCGTATGGTCAAGATTATGGGTTTCAAGTTACGACCCTTGTCCCTTCTAGTGTAGGCAGACCAGCATTGGCGTCAGAACTTTTAGACCACCCAAAAACTTCTGACTTGGCTTAACGACTGAGTCGGGAAACTAGTCATACGTGCTATTAAATTTATTTTGTCTTGCTTTTTGACTTTTTTTTATAATTTTTGTGCTGTAGAATTGGCAATGTAAGTTATGTGAGTACCTTTTTCTTACATGAATTAACACACAGTTTCTTACTAGATTCACTCACTGCACAGCTTGACTAATTCACTCTTCTCACTCGACTCATCCGTTGTTCCAGCTTGACTCACTCGTTTTTCTCACTCGACTAATGCCCGCTGCATTAAAATTTAACAGCTCTTAAGTTCATATTTTTTTGTTATCTCTCTAGGACGTTCCAAACGTGCAGCAGTAAGTACGTCATACAGGGATATAAGTGTGAACTTAGAAGCTATAAATTTTTAGGGCATAATTCACTCTTCTTACTCAACTCATTCGCTTTTCTCTATCGACTCACTCTTCTCGCTTGACTCATTCCCAGATACTCCGCAAGTTCTACACTCCGGGTAACTGCGTTTGTCGCGTGGTGGTGTACCAAGCGAGACACTCCGGTATTGTCGACAGCGACTTGCTGCAGCAGGTGAGGATGGTAACCTTGGAATGTTGAATGGACAACCACCCATCCAGCTTTTAATAACCCCCAACGATCACACACATAGATCCTGGACCCTAACTAGGATTCCCTGTATCTATGGACCCAGGAACTACGAGGGCCATGCTCCCACAGCACACACAGAACAAGTATTTGCGCTTTTTTTCCTGTGCAAAAATACTTATCCTGACGCGAGAATCAAACCCGCGACATAAACATAAAGCACATAAAGATAAACCTAATGTGACGATATAGCTCTTTGAATTAGCAAGTTGTTCAGGCAATGGGCAGGCAACATCGCTCGTAGAACTGACAACCGATGGGGAAGAAAGGTTCTTGAGTGGCGACCTCGAACCGGAAGACGCAGCGTAGGCGCGGGGAGCGGATGGATGCAGAAGGCGAGCAGCCGGTCAAGGTGGCGCGCTCTGGGGGAGGCCTATGTTCAGCAGTGGACGTCTTCAGGCTGTTGATGATGCATAAAGATATTATTAAATGACTGCATGTACTACCTACCTACCTACTTACGAAAAATCTGCCAGATATCAGCCCCAAGAATAATAACATATAAATGTTCAACAATAAATATAATTTTAACCCTTACTAATTTTTCTACAAAAACATAATAAAAGGATTTTTCTTTCTACCCTGTTTTCTATTTAGGCTGTTGATGATTAAGTTACGCTTTTTGACGTCTAGGTGACAGAATTCTTCAGGGAAGAGAGGTCTGGTGTTTTCGTAGCCGGCGATGGAGACTTCTCTGTCGCGTTGTTTAGAACTCCTAGAGGTAATGTTAACATAGTCAAATATTTTTTGAATTCTCAAAGTAAAAATTGAGGGGTGTATGCACCTATAACGTGAGCACGCGAAGTTCGCCCCCAGATATAGATGAAATTCTACACATGAGTTTCGTGCTGACAGTAAGCGCGTAGCGCATATAAACGTCATCTGCCATTGTCGATTGTTTGTGTAAATTGATAGGGGTGTTGTTGGAAGCGCATACTAATGTCAACAGGGCGCCACTATCTGGATTTAAAGCGTCATTTTTTTAAGTGTTCTGTGACCTATAGTAGAAAAAACATAGATTTTAGGCAATTTACACTAATACATTAAAAAATTCAGAGAATGCTGCTGCCCATTCCCTGGATATTCCCTTAGCCGGCTCTTACGGTAGCCACGGGTAGAGATGGCTCAGATGGCTGCCGTTCTTATGAAAAATGCAGTACGTAGGTAAAACATGTTTTCGAGATAAACGCGAAAACAAAAGTTGCGAGTAGTCGAGAGTAGTCGAGTTCTAACTTCCTGAGTTTTAGGGTTCCAAGTGGAGTTTTGATACGTGAGAAAGAACAGAATATAGATTTTTTTTTTTTGGCAAGTCCGTATATGTTACTCAGCTTTTCCAAAAACGTTAGTTATTGCATTCTTCACTATGAGTGCAAATGGGGTGGTCCTATTCCTTAGCCAGGACCACATAATCTTTACAATGATTGTTGAAAAATGAAATGAAAATGTTTATTTGCACGAAATATGGTACAATAAGGTGACAGAAAAAAAAGGTAGCTCAGCATATCTCACCAGAAACTGGCATACAAAAATTAAATTGAACACAAACCGATTATAAAAGTTATTAAATCTAAAAATTTATTATTGTTGTCGTTAATTGTATAATTATAAAATTGTCAGCATAATAATTGCCACCTAAGGTAAATAATTGAGATTTATACACATTCGTCGTAAATTATAAAATTAAATTATTCTACATCAATAAAATACAAAATTATTGTTATTAAATTATTATTTATATTGTTTTATTATAATTTTCATTTATATTTTAGGTTACTACATGTTCGATCCGGCGGACCGCGATCGCTATGGTCGAGCGGTGGCGCCCCCTTGCACTGGGAAAGCTAGGGCTTGCTTCTCGCAGTATCCTAATGTAAGTATTGGATGAGCAACAACAGAGGTAGCATGAGCTACAGAAATCGATACATATCTTCTCTCGAGAAACCGTTCGACCAATGAGCGATCGCATCGATCACGTCATATACCTTTTGCTGCATTTTCATTGGACAAACGATTTCTCGAGATATGTCAATTTTTACCTTAGAGTGTAGACTAAAAGCATAGAGAGAACTTCATTATCTGTCAAGTGTACTACTTTTTTGACACTTTTTATATGAAGTGGACACTTTGATGTGAATGAGTCTGACAGATTTGTATAGAAACAACAGTTGACTCGAGTCGAAAAAATGGTACGGTGACTTTTCGTAAGCGTAGCTAATTACTATGTTTGTTTCTTTCCTTCGCCACTGACGTAGCGATACGTGTGAACAGTACAGATATAATATCGTTTTGATGATCTCTCTATGCTTTTAGTCTATACTCTAAGATTTCTACAGCTCATGCTGGGTAAAAGATGATATTTCGAATTGAGGGTAACTTGAAAATGTTTGTTTCGTTCAGGTTGCCACGTTAGTTGAGAAGCTTGGAGCGAACATCCCGCCCGTGTTTAGAGACGACCCGGTAGATGACAGTAAAGAGGTAAAATTGCAATCATCATCATCTTCATCATCGTTATCGTTGTCATCAACTTCATCTTTTGTTTCATCGACGTCATCACTGAGTACCGTAATCTTGTCATTATAATTATCATTTTTTATGCTTGAATGGGCTCACGTTTGACAACATGTCACCTGATGGAAAGTGATGATGCGGTCTACGTTGGAGCACGTTTGCCCATGAGGTGCCTATGCACTCTTGATTTGAAGAGACCCATATTGTAATTTATAGGAAACAAGGAAGCAGGAAGTGCATTCCACTCATCGTCAAAATAAATGAAAATATCAAAAAGTCTCGGTCGTATTTATAAAATTTATTGAATGTTAAAAGAACCTCATAAAATTCATAAAATACTGTTATAGAAACTTCAACATAATTAAGTCATCGTTATTAATTATTGATTTTATATCAATTGCTTCCCCTCTGTAACGGATGGGCCGACTTTTAAATCGGAAATCTGGTTTAGTCAGGATAGTTTTATGTCTTCATCATCATCATAATTAACCAAAGGTGTTTCATCAGTTTTTTTTAATAAATTATCAGCATCATCATCATCATCATCATCACCACCATCATCATCATCATAATCATCATAATCATCACGGTCGTCGTCATCACCACCACCATCATCATCACTATTGTCATCGTCATCATGATGATGCTAAACGTACTATACTTATTGTAGATATTTTTATATATTCAGGTTAAAGTTTTAGTGGACAAATCGAAGTCTGATGGAGAACCGAGGAAGGAAGAAAGTAAAGAAAGTGAGAAAGAGGTATGTACCATGAATACTAGGGGTTAGTCTACGATGTTGAAATCGATGTTTCTTCGAACAGATTTAGCCGGCTTATTTTACTTATACTCTACGGCTTGTCTTTATTGGGACATTTCCCCTGGTTTCGTCCTGGTTCCCGTGGTTCCTCTTTCCCATATTGTCTCTTTCCTGTGTTTTTTTAAAGCTTATCTTTATTTTTATGACATCATTTGCCATACCACCAGCATTGGCCATTGCCAATGGTGGCGGTTTGGCGAATGTCATTACAAAAAAACTTTGGTGCAACATTGCTGCAAGAATGGCTGCAACATTGGCGGCGTTGCAGCCATTCTCGAACCTATTGACTATAAATCCAGATGACCAATGATACAACTTCCCCTCATACGAAAATTACTCGTCCCCTACCCGCGCACGTGAGTCGTGTTTGTACGAGAAATTATGTTCACGAGCTATCAACGGGCTTTATAAGTGCTCGAACCGAATGGTCTCATGCGTGACGATGGTAAAAGACCTGACGGAATGACTTTGGCTCCCTGGATGATAGTTTAGTCTTTAGTGTGGGGGACGCTACTTTTTTTTAATGCTAAAATGGGCATACGTTTGACAACAACTCACCTGATGGTAAGTGACGAAGTTGTTTAAGGTGGAGCACGTTTGCCCATGAGATGCCCATGTTACTTGCGTTGATACTATTTCTTTTTCTTTTTAGGTGAGATTCGAGGAGCCAGCGTGTTTCGCTATATACGGCATGGACGTGACGAGTTTACGAAGATTGAATCAGCACGAGAAATAAATGAACAAATCCACACATAGTTATACTAAACAGGCCATAATTTTATCCTTAGATTGGGTAATACAATTTTTTCACAATAATTAGTACTTACTAAATTGATGCAAAGGGTTTTCGTCGATTGATCGTATTATTTCACAGTTCACCTGATTATTTTACAGTTTACCTGATTATTTTACAGTTGACGTGATTATTTTACAGTTGTCTGAGTACAGTTCACTGATCGTTTTACAGTTACCCTGATTATTTTGCAGTTGACCTGATTGTTTTACAGTTGACCTGACTATTTTACAGTTACTTTGATTATTTCACAGTTAACCTGACTATTTTGCAGTTGACCTCGAATTTTTCATGCTTTCATTTACACCAGTTTATCATTTTTTTTCTTTAAATTAACAATGGTTCTGAGGTTGAATTTATGCTCTCTGTTTTAAATAATTGTGTATTTTGTAGCTTTCACACTAACGTTACGTTTACGCTGCGAAAACGCGACTTTGATGTCCCTTGTACTGTTCACTACACTTTTTTTCACTTATCTTCGGTTATTAAATAAATGTAAAAAGAATTATAATAGTCATACTTTAAAGTTTGTTTACTTTATTAGATTTCTATAGAGACTTCATTTAGAAAATGTGATTGCGTGATTGCCTAACTAATTTTCCTCAGAATTTATTTCTGTTTCATTTTTATGGGTAAATTTCATTATTGTATTGTACCTACTCATTTACTTATATTGTAAAAAGTTTACTTAATAGCGTAAAAAATTGTGCCACTTTATTTTCTCTTTATAATACATTATTAAATAGTTAAATTTTGACGTTTTTGTAGTGTTTTTAATGCAGGTGTGAAAGTCTATTTTTGAAGGCCATATGTTGATGGAACATTTCAAATTGTAAAGTGTATTTGATTAAAACCACATTTTGTTCAAAAAAAGTGTAAAAATTGAAACTTGTAATAAAATGTTTTTATTATTATAAAAAAATGTTTTATTCTTTTTAACCTACTTAAAAAAATTAGGAGGTTCTCTAGTCGGTTGCGTTTTTTTTAGTTTTATTCGTAGAACGCTCGTCATAATGAAACACCACAGTCTCACTAGTTAATTAAGCTGGCAATTAGTTCTGGAAACACACATCTGTCTGGCTTGATAGTAGTTCTTTCTGAACTGTTGGTTGTGGGTTCGATTCCCACCCGAGACAAACATTTGTGTGATGAACGTCGATGTTTGTTCTGTGTCTGGATGTTATATTGTATGTATTTATGTATCTATCAGTTATCTGGTTCCCATAGTACAAGAGCTGCGATTAGTTTGGGGCTAGATGGCGCTGTGTGAAATGTCCACATATTTATTTATTTATTATTTTTACTATAGTGTCAGCAGTAGATACCTATGTCCCACTATTAGCTATAGTCAATGGAAGTCTAGTAGATATAGTTGGTACCTAATTGAACTCTGGGATCGAACGGCACTACGCTCTTGCTAACTTCTTGCTAATGAAACGTCAGGGTAGTCAATTAACACTGAAATTCATAGTCAAGTTGGGGGCTCCTCTAGCGGATGATTCAGGCGCTGTGTAGCGATTTCTAGTTTTATGCATTTCATAAACAAAAGTAACCCCTAATTTGACATTGTCAGGGGCTGGATGCTGATTGTCCGAATTTCGTCAACCAAACGGTCCCCTTGCTTTGATAACGTGCTAACGTGCTATTTTTTATTATTGTTTGAGTGTTGTGTTGTGATTTTCATAAATATGGAAGTAGATGGTGACTTGGATCTCATAAATGATGAATGGCCGATGGAGGCTTGAATGAAATGCGAATTATATCAGTGCCGAAGCGATATATTCGTAATGTAAATACACAATAACTTTAACTTAATACAAACCAATTTTTTTTACTACACTGCAAGTTGATGTACCCCCCTTACAACCTCTGTGAACTAATTTTAATCATATTAACTTTTCTATAAATAATAATAATAGTGTAAGGTAATGAAAGTGAATTAAATTATGGATATAACGCGGGAACGGGCCTGTCGTAACCATGGCAACCGATCGTCCCACCTCGGACCATGGTTACGAGAGGCCCGTTCCCGCGTTATATTATCTATCAAAATTCAAAAGCCGCGTCAAAATCATGTCAAAATGACACCCGAGAAAATTTTCATAGACAACATGATTGAAATGCACAGATTAGAGAAAAAATATGTGTTGAACTGCCATTTAGGGGTCTCACCAGCGATTGTTTATGAAAGTGTAAGAAGAACGATTCAACATTTAACCTCTACGTGAAAGTTGAATGATGGATTTTGGGGGTTTGTTCACCCGTTGACTATGAATACCACTGTAAGAAAGGTTCAGGCACTAGAAATATGCTTTGGAGCAAAATGTACAATACGTAAAATGAGCACGACACTCAAAATGAACGTCACGCAATATATACAATACGCAAAATGTGCAAATCGCAAAATGAGCAAGCACGCAGAAAAATACTGTCTCAAACCGAATCAGTCATAACCAATAAACAGAACCTGCCACTAAGTGGTTTTTTTTCACTTCTCCCTACCTTATTCTTCTTCTTCTTCTTCTTCTCCTGTATGCAAGTGGTCAGCCCTAGTGTCAGAATTATTAGGTCGCCCAAAGGCTTCCGACTTGGCTTAACGACTATTGTCTAAGACAACAGCCGGGACCAACGGCTTAACGTGCCCGAAGCACGGTAGCACTGTTGTAAATACCACTTTTTGCTGTAGCGGTCACCCATCAGAGCAGTGACCGCAGCGAACGTTGCTTAACTTTACCAATCAGTTAGAAACGGCTTGTCGTGCTTCGCTATTCAGAGTGCTACAGCCCTACTTCTCCCTACCTACTTGTTTGTCCCTACTAGCTGCCCTAGTACAGACGGTAGACAAAATTGTCTTTCCCCTGTTTTACTCACAGATTACAGAAGAAAACAATTTACTCTGTGGTTTTACTCCACTTGACAATAAATGAGCAAGTATGAAGAATGTGACATATTCAATTTATTGTCAAATAGACACAATGGGGCCAATTTTAAAGGCTTTAGTTGACAGATTTAAAACTCCTAAAACTGTTGTTGTCCTTGTCTAATAGACGGTAATGTAAGAGACGGGTATATTTTTAGTAAGTTAAAGACTGTCAACTAAAGCCTTCAAAATTGGGCCTAATGTACACTTATGAAAGTCAGTTTAAAACAATACATAATTTATACTACAACAACAACAATAATACATTTAAAAAAAAAAACAAATACAGTTGTACATATTTTGTAAAAATTAAAACTAAAAAGTTTAATTTTTAACAACAACAACAAAAACACATAAAATAATAATTTAACAAATCAAATCAAATCAAAACGTTTATTCGCTAAAATACAACACGTATCTAACATGATGCAAAAGCCATTCTTATAACAAAAAAAATCAAAATAAGTATAAAATGTAAATAAGTAATTGTATTGTAAGTATAAAAAAAGTCTTTAAAATAATAAATTTACTTACTAACTTATACTTTACACTAACTACTACTACTACTACTTTTATACTTTTTTACTTTTTTTTTACTTTTACTTTTTTTTTTACTTTTTTGCTTTTACTTTTTTTTTTTTATTAAAATATGTTGAATCAGAATAATAATTGTTGTGTTAAGTCAAGGGATTTCCAGTATTTGTGGTCAGATAGGAAATCAGTTACACAATAATATGCCTTTTTCATTAAAACACCCTTGATATTTTTCTTAAATTACTTCTCATTTAGCACTAAAATGGAGTCAGGAAAAAGTTTGTAAAAACGGGCACAATTATTTACAAATGACTTATTTACCTTTGTTAATCTAGTTCTGCGTAAATTAAGTTTGTCTTTATTTCTAGTTCCGTAATGATGACTATTACGTGTACGGGGTTGGTTTTTTAAAACGGGGAAAGACAATTTTCCCTAATAGGCCCAGCAGCAGGCTACCTTGGTAGGGACCTTGGTAGTGATAGGAGTAAACTGTACCAGGCGGATGAATCGAAGGTATAATGAAGTATTTTTCTACCCACTGATCTTCATCAGAAGGCTTGGCTCCTGAAATACAGTGTTCTCACTAGTTCGGGAGTCTTTGGACTCAATAAGATGTATAAACCCTTTTATGTCAATAAATGATTATTTGATTTGATTTGATTTGATAGATAGGTATCTGAATAATCTAATAAGGAAATGTATGTCAGCAATTTAGGCACGTCCGTGATTTCAATCGGCGCGCATTCTTTGCAAAGACTGCATAGATTAAGAATATAGAGATGACTACGCGTATGACGTCAAAGTCAAAGTACCTATTGCTTTATCAACCGAATTTAAAATGGAAAAAAATACAATACGTAAAATGAGCTAGAGAATTCAGTTTCGGGTGCCACTGTCTCTATTTTATTTTATTTTATTTTATTTTTATCGGAAAAATACAACAATACAACAATACAATACACTTGTAAAAATTAACTTACGGCTAATTATAAGTTTTCACATGTAGGTAACTAAGTAATTTTTTTTTCTTTTTTCAAAATTGCACAGGCGACAGACAAGATTAAAACTGAGAAGAAGTTAAATTAAGATATATGGGTTATTGACTTTACATAAAATAATGACCAAAACACTTTAAAACATTTAAAAATAAGACTAATTTTAAGAATTAAAAAAACGATTATTTAAACATTGCTTCAACTTGAATGCCGACATATTAAATAAATCAAAATCCATTTCCTTCGCCATTGCATTATAACACCTGCACGCTCTGATTAAATAGCTGTTTTGCCTGTAATTGCACTTTATTGTAGGGGTGAAAATAAGATTATGTTTTCTAAATGAGGCCGCGGGGGTTCGGATTCCTATCTGTTCGAGTAGCTCAGGACAATCGATCGTACCATTCGCCATATTGAACAGAAAGGCTAAGTCTGCAACACGCCGTCTTTCATACAACGGTAGCAGGTGAAACTTTTTACAGCGGGAATTATAACCCCTTAGGTAAATTTTTGAACGGAATTGCAAATAATGGAGAAATCGTTTTTGTATAGCTTCAATGCGGTTAATGTAGACGTTATAGCATGGGTTCCAAACTTGAGATGCATACTCAAGATGGCTTCGTACATAAGCACAATACAGTATTTTGAAGGTTTTTATGGACTGAAACTCGAAGGACATTCGTAAGACAAAACCTAACGCTTTCATTTTATTATGTACGTTTTTAGGGTTCCTTAGGTACCCAAAGAGTAGGACGGACCCTATTACTAAGGCTTCACTGTCTGTCTGTCTGTCACCAGGCTGTATCTCAAGAACCGTGATAGTTAGACAGTTGAAATTTTCACAGATGATGTATTTCTGTTGCCTCTATAACAACAAACACTAAAAAACAGAATAAAATAAATATTTAGGGGGGCACTCATACAAGAAACGTGTTATTTTGCTCGTTTACCAGAGGAGTCATAGATGGCGCTGCTTTAAATAGTACTGCTACTCAACACTAGATGGCAGAGATAGATAATGGTACGGAACCCTTCATGCGCGAGCCCATCTCGCACTTGGCCGGTTATTATGATATGTTGGCCTTGCCTCTTTTCAGGCAGGTTAACCACGAGATGAGTATTAAAAAATGCTTTGCTATCATTATTTTTCCCTACGTAGCTTATAATTTCAGTGAGGGAACTCTACGAAGGATCAAAAGATCTACAGGATAGCTCAATGTCACTGAGCTTTTAGAATTAGCAAATCTTTCATGCAATGGACAGGCCACATCGCTCGTAGAACCAACAACAGATGAGGAATAAAAATTCTCGAGTGGAGCTGCTTGGAAGCAGTGCAGGTGGACCTGCGGGATGCCGTTGAATGGAAGAGGCAACCAGCCAGATACAGTAACGCCCTATGCGGGAAGACGGAAGTCTTCTACGGCCCACTTTGAGCGGCTGCTTGTCTCCTGCATCCATCGGTTCCTCGCGGTTGTATCGTCGCTTTGAATGGCTATAGGTAGGTAACTATTTTGTCAACGGATGCATCATATCACTTCTGTAACTTAACGTTTATCACGTACCTAAGTAAATTTTTTGCGTGCATTTTTCAGTATTACGTTAACATTTGTTAGTGCAGTTACCTAAATACTTCTGTATTGTAATTAATGAATTGTTTCTGTTGAATATATTATTTGAACAAATAAGTGAATACTATTAAAAAAAAAATTAATATGTACACAGAATGGATAAGTCAGTTTGCCATCGAAGAAGGTGCAGATAAGCAAGGTAACCGATCAATTAACTAGGTAACAATTTTTTTTATGTAAACAGATGACGTGACGAGCTAGTCATTCGCCTGGTGTTTTTTTTTTTTCTTATAGTTTGGCTCCACACATAGTGTATTTAGCCAGTGTCAAGTATTGTAGTTTTTCATTGTATTATGAAATATTTCATGTAAAGTCAAGTCTTAGTCACAGGCAGTCAGGGTAGCCATAGTCCAGTCTAAGTCAGGTAGTCATAATCCAGTCTAAGTCATGCCCTAGTAAAGTAGTGGCAACTTTACTAGAGACTTCTATGGAATTTTGGAAGCAACACGAAAAACCACGTTTCACTACATTATATCACTTGCCCACACTTATACTCATAATTCAGCACTTAATGCGTAAAATGCCACTAATTTTAAACATTAACACTAGAAAAAGCATAAGTTTTATGAAATAATACAATGCAACGACGTGAACTTTTTCACGTTCCCGCCAAAACTCGCCTGGTGTGAAGCGACACGGCCGCCCATAACCACAGACCTCTACCCCATAACAGATTGCAGCCACTCGGAAGTCTAAATTAAAGTTCCGCGTGACACTGCGCACTGCGCGCGTCATTCTGGGACATCAGCATCACACGGTCTTAAAAAGTTTTCTAGACTGTGAGATCATATAAAAAAAGTCTCATTTGCCCAGTAATTTCACTAGCTACAATGCCCTTCAAACCGGAACACAGTAGTGCTTGCACACTACTGCTTGGCGGCAGAATAAATGGCAAAGCGGTGGTACCTACCTAGACGAACTTTGCAGTAACGTCCGCCTAGTAAAAACTATATTAATTACACTGTAGTCGTTTGGCCCTAGAATAGGACCACCCCATATCTTCCAATGAGTGCCGTAACAGCCGGCTAAGGGAATATCCAGGGAATGGGCAGCAGCATTCTCTGAGGTACATTATAATCTACTGCGATCACCAAGCCGCCTGCCAAGCGTGGTGATTACGCCAAATCCTGATGGAGGAGGCCTATGTTCAGCAGTGGACGCAAAAAGGTTTATGATAAAATAAAAATATAAATAAAAAAAATAAACAATTTAATGCCACTACAACACAAACAAAAAAGAGCGTACCATTACAGCTTATAAAAGTGAAAAGAATTGTAGGGCAATAGGCAACTTCAGCATGTGCTGTGTTCACATAATTGCAAACACAGCGCTGTTTTTCAAATTACCCCTATGCTTGGACAGATTTTCGCCAAAGAAATAAGAATAAGCGGTTTTATATACAGTCTTACTATTACTAAATATACGAATAACTGTAATATAAATAATCAACAAAAATAATAAATATACCAAGAACAGAACAATTGGGAGTGTATTTGTATAATAGGTGTGGGATGTGATGTGTGTGATGTGATGTGCTTGAGTGATGTATGACTGTGTACCTACTGTGTTTGTGTGTTTAAGTATGTGTACGTGAGAGCTGTGCCTGAGGGGTGTGTGATGATCTGTGCGTATCGGTCCATGGAAGAAATAGACAGGACCGTTTCGTCCCATAAAGTCCATTTCTCAAAATGACCACTGGCAAATTAATTCCCATAGAAGTTAACTTCTCATACTTACTGACCACTTTCGATTATGACAACTCCCAGATAAACTAATTCTCGTAATGACGTAGGCCGCGTCATCACTTACCATCAGGTGAGACCAAAGATTAAAAAGCCCGTTGATAGCTCGTGAACATAATTTCTCGTACAAACACGACTCACCTGCGCGGGCAGGGGGCGAGGTAACAAAACGAGACAAAGCCATACGAAATTACAAAGGACAGAGCAGGTCGGAACAAAAGACATCAACGGGTTCCCGTGATTTGTATGAAAATAGTAGTTGAAATACTCTACTAATTTTCGTATGAGGGGTTGTGGTAAGTTGTATCATTGGTCAACTGGATTTATAGTCAATGTGCTATGCCTAGAATATTATAAAAAAGAACTTCAAGTATTCAGATTGGTCTATTCCACTATGATCACCTGGGTGATATCACCTGGGTGATTATATCGACAAATATTACTATGTTTGGGATAGATAGAAGAGGAGGAAAAGAGTAGAGAAACAAATAGACAGGGACGGTGGAGGAAGATAGGGGGGCGATTATTTGAATTCTACATGGGGGTGAGAAATACCTGAGGATAATTAAGGGATAAAGTCCTGCACTGGGGTGTACTAGTATTTCCCCACAGCACTTTCCGCACATCCAATGTGAGAAAAAATTGCAGAAATAAGTTTTTCTGCACTTGGTAAACTATGCCCAATACTCTCTCCCTTTGAGAGAAGGCCCATGTCCCAGCTGTGGGAATGTGTGGGCTGATGCCGAAGTCACCACTCTATGGACTATCTATTCTAGACTACAGATGTCCAGGATATACCGTAAACCACAAGGCACGACCCGTACTCACTAATTGTCCTCTCCTTTCAGAAACAGATCCAGCCTTAGCATTGGAAACTGAGATGCTATCCCGTCAGAAGACCATGATCCAAGCGACGGCGTTAGGGGGCTCTCATATACAACAGTTTTATAAAAACGCCATCGTGTTCATAACTGGAGGCTCAGGGTTCCTGGGCAAACAGCTGATGGAGAAGTTGTTCAGGTGAAAATATAAAAATGATAAATGGAGTCTGAGGCGCCATATTACAAGTATACACACCGGCCCCCGTATTATATAAAAATACAACAGCAGTAGCAAAGCGACAGCAAACACTGTTGCTCGCCTGTAGCTGAATGCACTTTGGCCTTTAATACTAGCGCCACCAACAGAACAGCAATAGATGGAAACAAAATAATGCACTTTTTAATTCATCGATTGTCTGACAGGCGGTGATCTAGCGCTCGATCGCTTTCTGCTCGGCCAAAGTGATGTTTGACAGCAATGTTTGCAAAATTTACGCCTTTTGCAAACTAGTTGCGAGTTACGTAATTGTGGTTCACGAAAATGGCCGTGATTTGCTTTATTGAACCGATCTATCATCACAGACAGGACTATTGTATTGTATCCGACAAAACTGATATCGTGCTGATAGACCGGTCCCAACGCTGGGCAGTGCTCGTTGACATCACCATTCCGCATGACGAGAATCTCGTGAAGGCTGAGAAGGACAAACTCAGCAAGTACCTTGACTTGGCTCACGAGGTAACCGCCATGTGGAATGTTGACTCAACAACATTGTCCCGATAGTCGTTTCAGTGAACGGCCTTATAGCGAAGAACCTCGACCAATATCTGGAGAGACTCTCGCTAGACGGTTAGATCAAGGGTTAGATTCAGAAGGCAGTGCTCCCTTGATATGGCACTTAGGTATTGTTAGAAGGTTCCTAATTATTATTATTGATAGTTGATTGAGAGCGATGGTGGCCGAGCGGTAGCATGTGCGCTTCGCAATCTTACTGCATCGGGTTGGATCCTCGGCCTTGCATCAATGACTTATCTAGTAAGTTATGCGCAGTTTTCGATGCCATCGCTCCGTCCCTCGAAGAGCACGTTAAGCCGTCGGTCCCGGTTGTCACAAGAACATCTATGGCAAACGTACCGGGTAGTCAGACGCCTGATAGAATCTGACGCCTGATCTAACCATCCCTGTTACTGGTACCTTATGGGTTGCGAGGTCAGATGGCAGTCGCTCGTGTAATACTGGTAGCTCGCCGCTACAGGTTAGATTGGGAGCCGACACCAATAACAAATCGGAAAAGGCAAAGAGGATGATGATGATGATGATGATCAGTAGTGTGATAGTTAAGCGATAAGACCGCCCATTTTATTACTTTTTCTTAAAAATTTGTTCTTTAGGTACTTCTGTAGTATCTTCAGTGTGTATTTTGGTGTGCAATAAAGTATTCTTCTATTCTATTCTATTTGTGGTGTGATTAGTGTTATATTGCTGTAATGTACCTGAACCCAGAAACTAATGTGTTTTTTAAATTTCAGAGCCTGTGATATAAAGCGAATATATTTGCTGCTAAGACCAAAGAAAGGAAAGAAGGTTCAAGAACGTCTGCGGGATATTCTAGGAGATCCGGTAATTACTTTTATGTTTATACCTAAAACCTCGTACGCACGAGGTAAGGGAAGAGAATGGATGGATTGCGAAGGAAGAAAGGCTTCGCATGCCTACTACATCCGGTTTGAAAGGAGCTAGTGAAATTACTGGGCAAATGAGACTGTGATCCGATCTCACAGTCTAGTAATCTTAGACTGTGTGATGTCTCAGGATGGCGTGCGCAGTGCAGTGACACGTGAAACTTCATAATTTAGAGTTCCGAGTAATACTGCAACTGTTATGGGCAGCCGTGACGCTTAACATCAGGCGAACGACTAGCTCTTCGCGTCATTTGTTTACATGAAAAGAAAACTCCACTTTTAGCGCCCACCTAGAGCAAATTCGCAAGAGGAACATTCAGTAGGAAGGCACCTATACCTACTTCCAAAATCAACTTCCAACTTAACAGTTGCAAAAAAGTCAATACTCGCAAGGTCTACTGTTTTTTTTTTTTTTTTGAGTTTATAATTCAGTAACATCGAAAGTTCTCTTGCATCAGGTATACTCATCCCTGCTGAAGCTAAAGCCAACCTTCGCAGAGAAGATCATCTGCCTGGAGGGAGATGTCGCGCAGATCAACCTTGGTCTGAATGATGAAGACTGGAATACTGTTGCTGATGAGGTAACGACAACCTTTTCGTAATTGGCATACAGAAGTTTTTTTTTTTCAAAAATTGACATAAGAAGAAAGCTTTCAATTCTGTTATTTTTCAACCGACTTCAAAGAAGAGGTTCACAATTCAGTCGAATTTTTTTATGTTTGTTACCTCAGATTTCCTTTATTTATGAACTGATCTGGAAAATTCTTATTTTGTCTAAATATATTTTCAGATTGGTTCCATAATTCCCTCCGGTTGGTTTGGTCCACGTCTTAAATTGTCAATTTCCAAAATTGTCCTCTCCCTACTTGTCTTGATCCTAACTCGCCAATTTCCAAAGCAGCCACATTTACTGATTTTTTCAAAATCAGTCTGGTAGTTTGGTTTTAAAATCCAGATAGCTGAAAAAATATAGATGACAAAATCATCCAAGTTCAACAAAACAAAAGGAAATTTTATGTTCATACTGAGAAATCTCAATATGCATATAGAAATTTTATATTCATACTGAGAAATCTCAATATGCATACAGAAATATTATATTCATACTGAGAAATCTCAATATGCATACAGAAATTTTATATTCATACTGAGAAATCTCAATATGCATATAGAAATTTTATATTCATACTGAGAAATCTCAATATGCATACAGAAATTTTATAGTCATACTGAGAAATCTCAATATGCATACAGAAATTTTATATTCATACTGAGAAATCTCAATATGCATATAGAAATTTTATATTCATACTGAGAAATCTCAATATGAATATAGAAATTTTATATTCATACTGAGAAATCTCAATATGCATATAGAAATTTTATATTCATACTGAGAAATCTCAATATGCATACAGAAATTTTATATTCATACTGAGAAATCTCAATATGCATATAGAAATTTTATATTCATACTGAGAAATCTCAATATGCATACAGAAATTTTATATTCATACTGAGAAATCTCAATATGCATACAGAAATTTTATATTCATACTGAGAAATCTCAATATGCATACAGAAATTTTATATTCATACTGAGAAATCTCAATATGCATATAGAAATTTTATATTCATACTGAGAAATCTCAATATGAATATAGAAATTTTACATTCATGCTGAGCAATCTCAGTATGAATATAAAATTTCCTTCTGTTATAATTACAGGCGGACGTCATTTTCCACGTGGCTGCAACCACGAGGTTTGACGAGAGCCTCCGAGTGGCCACCCTCGTCAATGTGAGGGGTACGAGAGAAGCTCTTAAGCTGGGGAAGGCTTGTAAAAAGCTGAGGTAATAAACCACCGTTTCAACATCGTCATCAGCCTGAAGACGTATACTGCTGAACATAGCTTCCCCCACAGAGCGCCAACTTGAACTGCTTGCCTCCTGCATCCATTGACCCCCCGCAGTTTTGACCAAATCGTCTGTCCACCTAGTGGGAAGCCTACGCTGCATCTTCCGCTTCGTGGTCACCACTCGAGAACCTTTCTTCCCCATCAGTTGTCAGTGATTCGGCCTGCCCATTGCCATTTTAACTTGCTAATTTTAGGAGCTATATCGGTCACTTTAGTCCTCCTGCAGATCTCCTCATTCCGGATCTGGGAAACACCGAGCACAGCTCTCTCCACAGCTCGCTGCGCGACTTTGAGTTTACTAATGCCATAGTTTTAGTGGCATAACCAGCGTTTGGATTTCTTCAATTACCCGTCTCATCATCAGCCTTTATGGGGTCCACTAGGCGTCCACTATCAACGGTGCTATTAATCACCACGCTGGACAGGCTTCTTCGTGATCGCAGTAGATTTTAGTGTACTGAGAAGAATGCTGCTGCCTATTCCCTGGATATTCCCTTAGCCGACTCTTACGGCACCCACGGGAAGAGCTGGGTCAGCCTGGGTCCCATTCTGACGCCGGGACAACATGGCACTGCAGTTAGGTACCTGTCTAAGGAGTCATAATATTTCAAACCCGTCAATCTTGAGAGTAGCTTAAAATCTTGCTTGCATTCAGATAAACTGCTTTGTCCTCTTCACCACCATCATTATCACCACTGGAAAAGTTGCCAGCTGTAGTAATCTGGTCGTGGTACCTAGACAAATTCTGCAGAAAAGTCCTACCACTTAGCACTTAGAAAATTAGAGGAGGGTTGGGGGTTGTAAATAAGCGTCTTGAGAATCCCCATAGAATTGTCTTTTAAATATCTTTTTCTCCAGGTCTTTCGTCCACGTCTCCACAGCTTACTCTCATGCCACAGCTGAAAAGATCGGGAAGACCGTATCTGAACAGTTCTACCCAACTCCTGTGCCTCCGGAGACTATGATCAGACTTGTGGAGAGAGTGGAAGCTGGAAGATTAGAAGGCATTGCTCACAGGTGGGTGTACTTAGATTTTTTCTTATTTCTTCGGCCTCTGTGATGTATTTTATTTATGAGAATGGATGACGTGACGAGCTAGTCGTTCACCTACCACCCATAACAGTGTCACTCGAACTTTAAAAAAATAAAGTTTCGCGTGACACTGCACTGCGCACGTCATCCTGAGGCATCACACAGTCTAGTAATCAGATTACTAGACTGTGAGATTACTAGACTGTGAAATCAGGTTATAAAGTCTTATTTGGCCAGTAATGTCACTAGCTACAATGCCCTTCAAACCGGAACACAGTAGTGCTTGCACACTACTGCTTGGCGGCAGAATAACTGGCAAAGCGGTGGTACCTACCTAGACGGATTTGGCAGAAAAGTCCTACCACCTAGTTTTTGGTAAATTAAAAATAGCGTTGTATATCTTTTAAGGTTAACGGAAGGTTGGCCAAATACGTATACCTTTGCCAAAGCGGTCGCGGAGGAGCAAGTGCGGCTGATGGCTGGAGATCTGCCGGTCAGCATCGTCAGACCTTCAATAGGTATGTAAGAGCCGAGACACAGGACGTCCACAGTTGACATATGCCTCCTCCATAAAACGCCAATTCGAACGCTTTTCATGGGGATATTTGCCATAATCACTACGCTTGGCAGGCGGCTTTTTGATCGCAGAAGATTTTAATGTACCAAGGAGAATGCTGCTGCCCATTCCCTGGATATTCCCTTAGTGGGCTTCTAGGGCACCCACGGGAAGTGGCGTGGTCCTTTTTTTATGTAATTGAATGACGTGAGGAGCTAGTCGTTTGACTGCAGTGTCACTCGGAACTAGTCGCCACTCTAAATTAAAGTTTCGCGTTACACTGCGCACTGCGCACGTCATCCTGAGACATCACACAGTCTAGAAAACTTTTCTAGACTGTGAGATCAGTTCATAAAGTCTCATTTGCCCAGTAATGTCACTAGCTACAATGCCTTTCAAACTGGAATACGGTAGTGCTTGCACACTACTGCTTGGCGGCAGAATAACTGGCAAAGCGGTGGTACCTACCTAGACGAAATTAGCAGAAAAGTCCTACCACCTAGTAAAGTCCTATTGCCAAACCGAGACCACATGGCATGACTGGAACCCATTGACTATAAATCCACTTGACCAATGATACAAATACCCCTCATACGAAAATTAGTAGCGTATTTCAACTACTATTTTCATACAAATCACGGGAACCCGTTGATGTCTTTTGTTTCATCCTGCTCTGTCCTTTGTAATGTCGTATGACTTTGTCTCGTTTTGTTACCTCGTCCCGCTTTCTCGCCCTTCGTTTGTCGTGCCCGCGCAGGTGAGTCGTGTTTGTACGAGACATTATGTCCACGAGCTATCAACGGGTTTTATAAGTCTTTTCTGGAACCACACGGCTACTACATGCTTGACATTAATTATGCCAAAATATTCAAAGCATCCTACATCCATCGGATGCCGATGGATGCAGGAGGCAAGCAGCCGCTCAAAGTGGCGCTCTTTGGGGGAGGCCTATGTTCAGCAGTGGACGTCTTCAGGCTGATGATGATGATGATGATTCAAAGCCATTTCCAATTATTTTTTCCAGTAATATCATCGTACTATGAACCAAGTCCAGGTTGGTTGGACATGAGCTGCGCTTATTCAGCCAGTGGGGTAAATATCAACAATTTTAGTAACATTATCGTTATTATGAGTAGCTGACCCGCCCCGGCTTTGCACGGGTTAATTAGTTTTACGCCTTATCTCAGTCTAAAGGAAGAGAGAAGAGAGTGGGGAAAAGATAAGGGAAAAGGATGATTGGTTGTAACGGTGAATGAAGGTATCTTTTACCCTGATAGGAAGCCCTCCAAAAAAAATAGGGAGGCCTCCAAAAAAATCGAAAACTATCTTCAATGTACAGAATCAGACCTGTTACGGTTTAAAAAAAAATTATAAGTGATAGGTAGATAGATAAAATGTAGGTATACACAATAACTTCAAGTTTCGACCCCCGACTTGACGTCCAGCAGATGCACATGCACGTATTTAGCTGTAATGGAATGGCAAACAAAAAACGTAGGTAACTATTGTACATCAATAAAACATTTTGAAAGTTGCTCTTATAGAAAAGGTCAATAAACTTTGAAGTAGGACGTGTTAATTACCTATTTAACAGTTTTCACCGCTTATCTCAAAAAGATTTATGTTAGTAGTTACCAAATTTAGCTTGAAATATTTTCTTACTAAGGCCCGATTTCACCAAACTAGAATAAATTTTATTCCAGGTATAACTTTCCGAGAATAACCGAGTTACGCGAATATAGCCCTTATATCACCAATTTTGTGAAGAAATAAGACTTATTCCTTGGATACAATCAAAATGGCGTCTTTTTTGTGTAATTTCATTTGTCAATTAGCTGTATCCAGGAGTAAGGAATAGCCGTATACTTGGAATAAACGTTGATGAAATCGGGCCTAAGAGAGTTTCTGGCTGGGATGTGTAGTTTAGAAACAGCAAGGGGAGACGCACTTTGCCTGCTACATACCTACTTTGGCGGACTGTATTTCCCAAGGGTAATTATTAATTACCCTTGAGTACACACCTCTGTAGTGTGGTGGTTCGGCAGATCGACTCATAACCCGGAGGGGCGGGTTCGATTCCCGCGACAGGACATTTGTGCACAGGAAAAAAGCGCAAATACGTTGTTCTGTGTGTGTGTGTTGTGGGAACATAGCCCTCGTAGTTCCTGGCTCCCTAGATACAGGGGATCCTAGTTAGGGTCCAGGATCTATGTATGTGATCGTTGGGGGTTATTTATTTATTTTATTCATTAAGGTGGAACGTTTCAGTAGTGCGGCAAATTCAAATTTTCTTGCGTTCTTTTGCCAATAATAGCTTAATTAGTCAACGCGATTACATGAAAACTAATTTTGCGCAAATAAATAGAATGTATCAATAAATTACAATTAAAAATATCACCTAGGTACATGTCATTGGTTTACTGACAAATGGCAATAGACTGAAAAACTAAGACGAAATTTGTTTATTGCCATTTGTCGCTAAACCAATGATAACAGGTTTTCTATAACTAAATATAAATGTTACCTACCTATAAAAATGTTACCTGCTTTGTCCAAATAAATGTATTTTTCATTTTTTCATCTTCATTTCATCTAGGAGATACTTTTAATGTAATCACGTTTAGTAATTAAGCTGTTATTGGCAAAATAACGCAAGATAATTTGAATTTGCCGCGCTAGTGAAACGTTTCACCTTAAAGAAGTAAATCAATTCTTTTTTTTCAGTTTGTCATCGGCTCAGGTCTAGGTCTAATCCACGTAATGCAAACAACACCAAGCACAGAGATCAGTCTTGTCCCCGTCGACTACGTAAACAACGCTATCATATCAGCTGGCTGGGAAGTGGGAACGAGACATAGAGATGAGAAAGAGACGACAATATATAACGTTGTGATGTCACAGGAAAATAAACTTAGTTGGGGTAAGTTAGGTAGCCCAAATCTATGCTACATTAGCTCTAAGATGTCATGAGATGACCTGTGTAAATATATATTTTTTTATGAAAATGAATGACGTGACGAGCTAGTCGTTCACCTGATGTTAAGCGACACGGGCGCCCATAACAGTTGCAGTATCACGCGGAACATTAAAATAAAGTTTCACGTGACACTGCACTGCGCACATCTTCCTGAGATATGACACAGTCTAGTAATCTTATTACTAGACTGTGAGATCAGGTCATAAAGTCTCATTTGCCCAGTAATTTCAACAATTTAGAATGCTCTTCAAACCCGAACACGCTACTGCTTGGCGGCAGAATAACCGGCAAAGCGGTGGTACATACCTAGTATATAGTATTCTATACTTTGAAACTTTTTTGTTTGTAAATACATACATAGAATACAATACACCACCCAAACACAGTACAAATACCTATGTTCATCACATAAATGATAGCTCAGTTGGTAGTAGCTCTGCCTTCTGAACTGTAGGCTGTCGGTTCGATCCCCACTCAGGACAAACATTTGTGTGATGATCATAGATGTTTGTTGATGTTGTTAAAAAGTATCTAAGTATTGTATCAGTTATCTGGTTCCCATAGTACAAGCTATGCTTAGTTCGGGGCTAGATGGCGCTGTGTGAAATGTCCACACATATTTATTTATTGATTGGTTGATTGATTGATTGATTGATTGGTACTTTTCCAGAAATGGTGCGTGAGAATTATCTAACAATCCGGGAAGAGCTAGCCATGCCATCAGCCGTATGGGTCGCCTATGTATTCTGTGTCCGACAGTATTACTGGTTTCTGCTACTGACTGTACTCCTGCACTTTGTCCCGGCTTGCCTTGCTGATCTACTGCTAATGGTGTTGAGAAAGGAAAGCAGGTAACAAGAAACCCAGCTTCTATACATATAATAAAATTGTAACAGGGCTAAATCTGAGCATTGAATATTCTTTGAAAATTTTGATTGCATTGCGCTTGTTAATTGATAAAGAAATAGAAACATTATTTGTATTTTTTGTCTGTCTGTCTGTCCCTTTGAACACGCATCACGCTGGAGCTTCTGAACGGATTTCGCTGTTTGGTATGGTTATAGGTATTTTTTTCAGAATAACATTTATGATACTTCTTGTTTTCTAAAACGGCCAAGTGCGGGTTGTACGAAGAAACGAGCATGTAATTTTTATGCAAGAATATTTTTGTTTGCATAGGTATTATATTTTTCAATTAACTATTTATTTATACTCATCCTGTCAAAGGGAAAAGAGAAAGGGAAAGGGTGAATGGATGGGACGCCATTCAGAAGCCATTGGGCTACCTTAAAATTCTGACACCAGGGCTGACCACTTGGCTACACGAGATGAAGAAGGCTGATGATGATGATGATAAAGTATCGAAATTATGACCAAGAAAAGTGGTTTAAATTGGAAAATAAAACCATTTTTTTTTATTATTTGCTTTCAGTTTCAGATTCCTCAAAATCTACAAGAAGATCTTCAAGCTTTCCGTCTCCCTCTCATACTTTCTTAACCACACTTACCACTTAGACGGAAAAAACACAGAGAATTTATTCAAGAAAATGTCTCCAACCGACAAGAAGATATTCTTTTTCGACATGAAAACAATAAACTGGTTTGAATATTGTAAAATATGGTGTATAGGCGTCAGAAAGTATATCATAAAGGATGGACTGAAGAATACAGATTTGGGCCAAAGAAAACAGTTTTGGTTTAGATATTTGAATTATGTTGTCTTAGCTTTGTACATTTGGTTTTCTTGGTTATGTTTGTCTACTTGTTTTAGTTTGATTTGTAAGATTAAATAGGTTTTGCTATTTTTAATTTTATTAATTTAAGTAAAAACTAATTACGATTGAGTTTTTTTTTTAATTTGCCATATTTTTCTTTTATATTCAAAAAATAAGGTTCAGTTGAGAATTTGTACAATAGTATCAAAACTGTTAAGTTACTTTTTTATATTTGCGTAACTTTTTTATAAAATTATGTTTCTATAGTTATGTTTGTTTCTTTGATACCTCGCTCACGCAATGCAACATTTTTGAAGATTATTTATTTAGTTATTTTATTTATTTGTAATAATATGAACGCATTTGCAATTAAACATATTATCAAATACTCATCAGTAATAAACATCGTCTACTAAATAAATTGAATTAATGGCTAACAGCTAGGGTAATTTCCACAACATCAAATATTCGATTTAGGGTCACGGGACTCACAAAACGTTAATAATGAACTTAAAACAACAGGCCACTTATCACAAAAAACGTCACAGTCCGGATAAGTACTGAGGAATGCGTTGAGATCACTCATGATGCGACATAGCGGCGTATATTTCCTGTGTTCTGTCCGACTACGGCATGTGTGGAAGAGCTTGGGTCTATGACCAGCTCTATAGCGGATATACTTAAAATAAAGAAAAAGAAGAAGATATTAAATAACTGAATTTTTTTATAAAAAATCGGGCTAAACTATGTTCTCATGAATAACATTACAAATATTCAACAATAATATCATATTAATCCAAACAAGATTTCATAAATACAACGGTATCAATTTTTTCATTCGTAACCGTTTTTATGTATGAAAACTTGTTTGGATTAATATGATATTTTTGTTGAACATTTGTAATGTTATTCATGAGAACATAGTTTAGCTCATAAGGAAATTCAGTTATTTAATATCTTCAAAAATGTCGCCATGCGCAAGCGAGATAGTGGAGCCACGTATATAGCAGCCTTAAGGCTCGTGCACACTACAGCCGCAACGGGCCGCAGCACATATCGCATAGTAAAATAAAATACAGTCGTGTCGAGCCGCACCGCAACGCAATATTGAATCAGTCAGCCGTTGGCAGTCCAAAGCGAAACGTTTGCCTTCCAACGCACACTGAGGCGGGCCGCATCGCAACGCACCATTGTCGCAAGAATTCACCTATTATAACCCACGGGCTTATTACCTAACTCGCAACAGGTTTGCAACAGGCGTAAATTTCGCGCTTCGGAAACTTCATCGAGTTTTTTCGTCGCGTATACCGCAATGCTTGAAGACCAAAGTCTATAATCAGTGCGTCCTACCAGTCATGACATGCGGAGCCGAGTCGTGGACACTTACGGTACGACTAGTCCACCAATTTAAAGTTGCTCAGAGAGCTATGGAAAGGGCTATGCTTGGAGTTTCTCTGAGGGACCGAATCAGAAATGAGGTGATCCGACAGAGAACTAAGGTAACCGACATAGCCCATAGAATTAGCAAACTGAAGTGACAGTGGGCTGGTCACATTTGCCGCAGAACCGATGACCATTGGGGTAGACGTGTTCTTGAGTTGGGGACTGCGACTTGGCAAACGTAGTGTAGGACGCCTTCCGAGTAGGTGGAGCGACGATATACGCAGAGTGGCTGGCGGCAGCTGGATGAGATTAGCCGAGGATCGGGCTCAGTGGCGTGCTTTAGGAGAGGCCTATGTCCAGCGGTGGACTGATGATGATGGTGTTGAATTTCACGATGATTGCTGTCATACATCATTAGTGGTGTAGAGCTTGTATGCTGCACTACTGCTATTGCTTTGCTGTTGCAAATTATACGTAATTACCCCGCCGATCTGCCAGTGTGCAGTGCGCTGCGATGCGGCCCATTGCGATGGTTCTATAAAATGTACGAAAGCGATGTAGGAGGGTTTTTGTTTTGCGATACGGCCCGTGGCAGCCCGCCCTTATATATTATGCACGAGCCTTTATTGATTAGCCAGCAGACGGCCGCGCCTGATGGTAAGTGGCCACCTTTGCATCTGCACCAGAGGAGTTGTCGATGCTTTGCCGACATATAATTTACAGGACCCAATTTATTTATTTACTTGCTAACATAAACTTGCATATATTGCTTGCATAAACTTAGTACTTAAGTACACAACTTAAAGTAACCAAATACACACACAAACACACACACACACACAACAAAAAAAAGAGGGGGGGGTGTGCAATACCGGTGTGAAGTTAGCGGCCTAAAGTTAGCGGCCTAAGATAACCCTACCAAATTAAAAAGTCACGGCATCCGTCATCCTTCGGTATGGCTCTGTTGAGCCTGTCAGAAGAAAATCATGAACTCTAAGTACTCGCGAAATGAAGAAATAATAAAAATCTGTGTAATTTCTCGGTGCTATGAACGAAATTAAGACACCTTGATATGAAAAGTGGGCGTGTGCCGGGAAAATAAAATCACCATTCAATGGGGCTTTAAAAGACCTTCCATACGAGGTATATTTATATATCTCCAGGTACTTCAGAAATAAGGAAATAATAAAAATCTGTAAAAAATGTCGGTGGTGTTGCCGAAATTGAGACACTTTAATATGAAAAGTGGGGGTGTGTATGGAAAATGAAATCAGCATTCAATGAAGCTTTGAAAGGCCTTCCATACGATGTACCGTTCTATATCTTCTGGTACTTCAGAAGAGAGGAAATAATACAAATCTGTAAAAAATCTCGGTTGTATTGCCGGAATTGAGATACTTTAATATGAAAAGTGGGTGTGTGTATGGAAAATGAAATGAGCATTCAATGAAGCTTTGAAAGGCCTTCCATACGATGTACATTTCTATATCTCCAGGTACTTCAGAAATGAGGAAATAATACAAATCTGTAAAACATCTCGGTGGTGTTGCCGAAATTGAGACACTTTAATATGAAAAGTGGGGGTGTGTATGGAAAATAAAATAAGCATTCAATGAAGCTTTGAAAGGCCTTCCATACAATTTGCATTTCTATATCTCCAGGTACTTCAGAAATGAGGAAATAATACAAATCTGTAAAAAATCTCGGTGGTGTTGCCGAAATTGAGACACTTTCATATGAAAAGTGGGGGTGTGTATGGAAAATAAAATAAGCATTCAATGAAGCTTTGAAAGGCCTTCCATACAATTTGCATTTCTATATCTCCAGGTACTTCAGAAATGAGGAAATAATACAAATCTGTAAAAAATATCGGTGGTGTTGCCGAAATTGAGACACTTTAATATGAAAAGTGGGGGTGTGTATGGAAAATAAAATAAGCATTCAATGAAGCTTTGAAAGGCCTTCCATACGATGTACATTTCTATATCTCCAGGTACTTCAGAAATGAGGAAATAATACAAATCTGTAAAAAATATCGGTGGTGTTGCCGAAATTGAGACACTTTAATATGAAAAGTGGGGGTGTGTATGGAAAATAAAATAAGCATTCAATGAAGCATTGAAAGGCCTTCTATACGATGTACATTTCTATATCTCCAGGTACTTCAGAAATGAGGAATTAATACAAATCTGTAAAACATCTCGGTAGTGTTGCCGAAATTGAGACACTTTAATATGAAAAGTGGGCGTGTGTATGGAAAATGAAATCAGCATTCAATGAAGCTTTGAAAGGCCTTCCATACGATGTACCGTTCTATATCTCCAGGTACTTCAGAAATGAGGAAATAATAAAAATCTGTTTAAAAATATCGATGGTATGGCTGAAATTGAGACACTTTAATATGAAAAGTGGGGGTGTGTATGGAAAATAAAATAAGCATTCAATGAAGCTTTGAAAGGCCTTCCATACGATGTACATTTCTATATCTCCAGGTACTTCATAAATGAGGAAATTATACAAATCTGTAAAAAATCTCGGTGGTGTTGCCGAAATTGAGACACTTTAATATGAAAAGTGGGTGTGTGTATGGAAAATGAAATGAGCATTCAATGAAGCTTTGAAAGGCCTCCCATACAATGTACCGTTCTATATCTCCAGGTACTTCAGAAATGAGGAATTAATACAAATCTGTAAAAAATCTCGGTGGTGTTGCCGAAATTGAGACACTTTCATATGAAAAGTGGGGGTGTGTATGGAAAACAAAATAAGCATTCAATGAAGCTTTGAAAGGCCTTCCATACAATTTGCATTTCTATATCTCCAGGTACTTCAGAAATGAGGAAATAATACAAATCTGTAAAAAATATCGGTGGTGTTGCCGAAATTGAGACACTTTAATATGAAAAGTGGGGGTGTGTATGGAAAATAAAATAAGCATTCAATGAAGCTTTGAAAGGCCTTCCATACGATGTACATTTCTATATCTCCAGGTACTTCAGAAATGAGGAAATAATACAAATCTGTAAAAAATATCGGTGGTGTTGCCGAAATTGAGACACTTTAATATGAAAAGTGGGGGTGTGTATGGAAAATAAAATAAGCATTCAATGAAGCATTGAAAGGCCTTCTATACGATGTACATTTCTATATCTCCAGGTACTTCAGAAATGAGGAATTAATACAAATCTGTAAAACATCTCGGTAGTGTTGCCGAAATTGAGACACTTTAATATGAAAAGTGGGCGTGTGTATGGAAAATGAAATCAGCATTCAATGAAGCTTTGAAAGGCCTTCCATACGATGTACCGTTCTATATCTCCAGGTACTTCAGAAATGAGGAAATAATAAAAATCTGTTTAAAAATATCGATGGTATGGCTGAAATTGAGACACTTTAATATGAAAAGTGGGGGTGTGTATGGAAAATAAAATAAGCATTCAATGAAGCTTTGAAAGGCCTTCCATACGATGTACATTTCTATATCTCCAGGTACTTCATAAATGAGGAAATTATACAAATCTGTAAAAAATCTCGGTGGTATTGCCGAAATTGAGACACTTTAATATGAAAAGTGGGTGTGTGTATGGAAAATGAAATGAGCATTCAATGAAGCTTTGAAAGGCCTCCCATACAATGTACATTTCTATATCTCCAGGTACTTCAGAAATGAGGAATTAATACAAATCTGTAAAACATCTCGGTGGTGTTGCCGAAATTGAGACACTTTAATATGAAAAGTGGGGGTGTGTATGGAAAATAAAATAAGCATTCAATGAAGCTTTGAAAGGCCTTCCATACGATGTACATTTCTATATCTCCAGGTACTTCAGAAATGAGGAAATAATACAAATCTGTAAAACATCTCGGTGGTGTTGCCGATGTGAGACACTTTAATATAAAAAGTGGGGGTGTGTATGGAAAATAAAATAAGCATTCAATGAAGCATTGAAAGGCCTTCCATACGATGTACATTTCTATATCTCCAGGTACTTCAGAAATGAGGAAATAATACAAATCTGTAAAAAATCTCGGTGGTGTTGCCGAAATTGAGACACTTTAATATGAAAAGTGGGCGTGTGTATGGAAAATGAAATCAGCATTCAATGAAGCTTTGAAAGGCCTTCCATACGATGTACCGTTCTATATCTCCAGGTACTTCAGAAATGAGGAAATAATAAAAATCTGTTTAAAAATATCGATGGTATGGCTGAAATTGAGACACTTTAATATGAAAAGTGGGGGTGTGTATGGAAAATAAAATAAGCATTCAATGAAGCTTTGAAAGGCCTTCCATACGATGTACATTTCTATATCTCCAGGTACTTCATAAATGAGGAAATTATACAAATCTGTAAAAAATCTCGGTGGTGTTGCCGAAATTGAGACACTTTAATATGAAAAGTGGGTGTGTGTATGGAAAATGAAATGAGCATTCAATGAAGCTTTGAAAGGCCTCCCATACAATGTACCGTTCTATATCTCCAGGTACTTCAGAAATGAGGAATTAATACAAATCTGTAAAACATCTCGGTGGTGTTGCCGAAATTGAGACACTTTAATATGAAAAGTGGGGGTGTGTATGGAAAATAAAATAAGCATTCAATGAAGATTTAAAAGGCCTTCCATACGATGTACATTTCTATATCTCCAGGTACTTCAGAAATGAGGAAATAATACAAATCTGTAAAACATCTCGGTGGTGTTGCCGAAATTGAGACACTTTAATATGAAAAGTGGGGGTGTGTATAGAAAATAAAATAAGCATTCAATGAAGCTTTGAAAGGCCTTCCATACGATGTACATTTCTTTATCTCCAGGTACTTCAGAAATGAGGAAATAATACAAATCTGTAAAACATCTCGGTGGTGTTGCCGAAATTGAGACACTTTAATATGAAAAGTGGGGGTGTGTATGGAAAATAAAATAAGCATTCAATGAAGCTTTGAAAGGCCTTCCATACGATGTACCGTTCTATATCTCCAGGTACTTCAGAAATGAGGAAATAATAAAAATCTGTTTAAAAATATCGATGGTATGGCTGAAATTGAGACACTTTAATATGAAAAGTGGGGGTGTGTATGGAAAATAAAATAAGCATTCAATGAAGCTTTGAAAGGCCTTCCATACGATGTACATTTCTATATCTCCAGGTACTTCAGAAATGAGGAAATAATACAAATCTGTAAAACATCTCGGTGGTGTTGCCGAATTGAGACACTTTAATATAAAAAGTGGGGGTGTGTATGGAAAATGAAATGAGCATTCAATGAAGCTTTGAAAGGCCTCCCATACAATGTACATTTCTATATCTCCAGGTACTTCAGAAATGAGGAATTAATACAAATCTGTAAAACATCTCGGTGGTGTTGCCGAATTGAGACACTTTAATATAAAAAGTGGGGGTGTGTATGGAAAATAAAATAAGCATTCAATGAAGCATTGAAAGGCCTTCCATACGATGTACATTTCTATATCTCCAGGTACTTCAGAAATGAGGAAATAATACAAATCTGTAAAAAATCTCGGTGGTGTTGCCGAAATTGAGACACTTTAATATGAAAAGTGGGCGTGTGTATGGAAAATGAAATCAGCATTCAATGAAGCTTTGAAAGGCCTTCTATACGATGTACATTTCTATATCTCCAGGTACTTCAGAAATGAGGAAATAATAAAAATCTGTTTAAAAATATCGATGGTATGGCTGAAATTGAGACACTTTAATATGAAAAGTGGGGGTGTGTATGGAAAATGAAATCAGCATTCAATGAAGCTTTGAAAGGCCTTCCATACGATGTACATTTCTATATCTCCAGGTACTTCAGAAATGAGGAAATAATACAAATCTGTAAAAAATCTCGGTGGTGTTGCCGGAATTGAGACACTTTAATATGAAAAGTGGGGGTGTGTATGGAAAATAAAACAAGCATTCAATGAAGCTTTGAAAGGCCTTCCATACAATTTGCATTTCTTTATCTCCAGGTACTTCAGAAATGAGGAAATAATACAAATCTGTAAAAAATCTCGGTGGTGTTGCCGAAATTGAGACACTTTAATATGAAAAGTGGGGGTGTGTATGGAAAATAAAATAAGCATTCAATGAAGCTTTGAAAGGCCTTCCATACGATGTACCGTTCTATATCTCCAGGTACTTCAGAAATGAGGAAATAATACAAGTCTGTAAAAAATCTCGGTGGTGTTGCCGAAATTGAGACACTTTAATATGAAAAGTGGGCGTGTGTATGGAAAATGAAATCAGCATTCAATGAAGCTTTGAAAGGCCTTCTATACGATGTACATTTCTATATCTCCAGGTTTTTCAGAAATGAGGAAACAATAAAAATCTGTTTAAAAATCTCGATGGTATGGCTGAAATTGAGACACTTTAATATGAAAAGTGGGTGTGTGTATGGAAAATGAAATTAGCATTCAATGAAGCTTTGAAAGGCTTTCCATACGATGTACATTTCTATATCTCCAGGTACTTCAGAAATGATGAAATAATACAAATCTGTAAAAAATCTCGGTGGGGTTGCGGAAATTGAGACACTTTAATATGAAAAGTGGGCGTGTGTATGGAAAATAAAATCAGCATTCAATAAAGCTTTGAAAGGCCTTCCATACGATGTACATTTCTATATCTCTAGGTACTTCAGAAATGAGGAAATAATACAAATCCGTAAAAAATATCGGTGGTGTTGCCGAAATTGAGACACTTTAATATGAAAAGTGGGTGTGTGTATGGAAAATGAAATCAGCATTCAATGAAGCTTTGAAAGGCCTTCCATACGATGTACATTTCTATATCTCCAGGTACTTCAGAAATGAGGAAATAATACAAATCTGTAAAAAACATCGGTGGTGTTGCCGAAATTGAGACACTTTAATATGAAAAGTGGGGGTGTGTATGGAAAATAAAATAAGCATTCAATGAAGAATTGAAAGGCCTTCCATACGATGTACATTTCTATATCTCCAGGTACTTCAGAAATGAGGAAATAATACAATAATTTAATAATATTTTTTTACAGATTTTTATTATTTCCTCAGTTCTGAAGTACCTGGAGATATAGAAATGCAAATTGTATGGAAGGCCTTTCAAAGCTTCATTTAGTGCTTATTTTGTTTTCCATACACACCCCCACTTTTCATATTAAAGTGTCTCAATTTCGGCAACACCACCGAGATTTTTTACAGATTTGTATTATTTCCTCATTTTTGAAGTACCTGGAGATATAGAAATAGATAGATAGATAGATAGATAGAAAATGCTTTATTGCACAAGATAATCAAGTACATAGGCGAACTTAATGCTAAGTAGCATTTTCTTCCAGTTAACCTTTGTGTAGTGTGGAACGAGTGGTAGTGCTGGTTGAAAAAAGAAAAAGAAAAGATTACCCAAAATAAAAAAAAAAATAATAATAATAAGAGGTAGATAACATTAATAGTTTAGATATTATAAGGTTTTAAATAATAATACAATATAATACATACAATATCTTACATATTACATTTACTTATATAAAGTTTTATGATATATATATAAATATATACATATATATTACAAATCTATATCAAATAAATAAAAACAAGTACATATTTAATAACTATTTTAAGTGCTCAATTATGCTGACTATTTTGAATGGATATAAAGTGTTGGTAAAGTTTGGATTTGAAGATTCCCATTGAAGTGGCTTTCCGTACTTCTACTGGTAATGAGTTCCAGAGACGAATAGCAGTGACAGTGAAGGAGTCTGTGTAAAAGGTAGTATTATGCTGAGGGATGATTAGATCAAGGTGATAGCAACTGCGCATAGGGCGACCATGCGTTGAGAGCAGAGTAAAACGTTCTTTGAGGTACTCAGGGGAATAAGGGTTATTGAGAATGTTGAAAAGGAGACAGAGTGTGTGGGTATCCCGACGGAATCGGATTTTGAGCCATTTAAGCTGAGAGCGGTAATATGAGACATGGTCATACTTACGCAGTCCGTAAACATATCTTATACAGAGGTTTAATAGCCGCTCTAATTTGTTAAGCTGCTCCTCGGTCACATCGGGGTAACAGACATCCGCATAATCCAGAAGTGGTAGTAGGAGAGAGTTCACGAGGGTGACTTTAGCAGAGAAAGGGAGGAAGTTTTGCATGCGTTTTAGCGCATGCATAGTACCATACATCTTCCGGCTGATTTCAGCAATATGACGATCCCAAGATAAGTTCTGAGTGATGATCAGCCCAAGGCTCTTCACCTCAGAGCAATAGGTCAAAGGGACACCATTAAACAAAACAGAGGGGAGAGAGTTTAAGTCAAGTCTAGCTATGAAAGACTTACTCCCTGTGATCATCACTTGGGTTTTACTTGTGTTGATTTGAAGACCAAATTTTTGAGTCCATAAATAGACAGCACTCAAATCCTCAGTCAGCAGTTTCACAGCATCGAGAATGTCGTTGGGCTTAAATGAAAGGTATAGCTGAACATCGTCAGCATATAGATGAAAAGAGGAGAAACGAAGAACTGTGACCAAGGTATTAATAAACACGGAAAAAAGAAGAGGAGAGAGGACTCCCCCCTGCGGAACACCAGCGATAACGTCACACCAGTTTGAATGAGTATCATCGACTTGTACCCGTTGCTGGCGACCACCAAGGTAAGAACTGAACCAATCAGACACAGCTAGGGATATATTTAAAGAACGTAGAACTGATAAAAATATGGAATGGTCAACACAATTAAAAGCATTAGAAAAATCAAGAAGAGTGAGAAGAGAAAGTTGCTTACTATCCATAGCAGACCTAATATCCTCAGTAATCTTAGTAAGTGCTGTGCTAGTACTATGTCCTGGCCGAAAACCGGACTGAAACGAATTTAGCAGGGAGTGCGATTGGAGATAATGGGAAAATTGGCGATAAACAACACGCTCCAAAACTTTTGAGAGAAAAGAGAGTATAGAGATGGGACGAAAATCTTTTAATTCAGAGATGACAGATTTTTTAGGGATAGGAATAACGTGAGCTTTTTTCCAGACAGCAGGAAAACAACTGGTGGTAAGCGAAAAGTTAATGATGTGAGTGATGCAAGGGAGAAGAAGGTCAAGAATAGGGATAATGAGATCACGGCCAATGCCATCTTGCCCCACTGCTTTGCTTGTTATACTAGATATAATGCGGCGTATTTCATCTTCCCCAACTGAACAAAAGGAGAAAGGTGTGAAGTCAAGCTGTGTTAGGTTTCCTAATTCAGCAATAGTGTGCGCTTTCATGACATTATCCACACAGTAAGCAGCTGTAGAAAAATGCTTGTTGAGATCGTTGACATCTACTGAAATATTACCAGAGTTCTTACACCTGCCAAACCCAAGACTATGGAGAAGCTTCCACATATTATTTGGGGTGCCAGCACTAATAGTACCAAAGATGAAACGCCGTTTGGCGTTACGAATCATTTGGTTACACCGATTTCGCGCCTTTTTGTACCGTGAAAGGTTCTCTTCTGTAGGATCCCTCCTCTTCTTGCGGTACAAATAGTCGCGCCTAGCCATATGCTTACGGATTTCTTCTGTGAGCCAAGGTGCGGGTGGTCGTTTAATGCGCACTGGATGAAGAGGTGCATGAACATCATATACCTTAGTGATAGAGGTGTTCAAAAATTCCACCTTTCCATCAATACTATTAGAATTGTACAACTGAGACCAATCAATTTTAGCAATGTCTCTGCACAGACTTTCCACACACATACCAGCAATATTCCGTTGCAGTATAACCTTAGGTTTTGTTTTTGGAATTCTTAGTCTGTATGAGGCATAGATTAGGTCATGGTGCGAAAAACCTGGTGCTGGAAATTGGCCATAGCTGGTGATACGTTCAGCATCCCCTGTTAGTATATGATCTAGCTTGGTATGTGATTGATTTACATGATAGGTAGGGTTTAAATTAAGTAAGGATACATTAAGAGAAGATGTAATGCTCAGAAACTTATTGGCTCTGGAGTCACGGCGCAACAGACATGTATTAAAATCACCCATTATCAGAAAATTATCATATTGAGGTAAGTGGGTTTCAAGAAGTAATTCAAAGGCGTTGAAATAGTTGATAGTTGGTGGAGCATACACAACTCCAAGGAGGAACCGGATGGTCTCATTGATAGTGATCTCAACAAACAAATATTCCATTGAAGCTGAGTAGTGTGATGGTGAGGTTGCTACGACTTTGTGTTTAAGATTTGATCGTAAGTAAATAGCTACCCCACCCCCACCCTTACCAGTACGATCATTTCGAACTAAGACAAAGCCAGGAAGTGGATAAAAGGATGAAGGAAGGGTTGGTTTTAAAAAAGTTTCAGTTACCAAACAGGCATGGAGAAAATCACTTGTAAAGGTATCCAGAAAGTCAGCGTAGTGTGCAGGCAAACTCTGTGCATTTATATGGCACACATTTAGATTGGCTTTATGGCTACTGAAAGACTCATGAAGTATTTCTCCAAGGGACTTAGCCTCTGTACTACAATCCAGTGCATCAGAGAAATCATCAGAATCCAAGGAAACAAATAGGTCGGAACCAATTGAGCAATCCATTATCAAAAAATAAATATAATTAATATAATAAAATATAAATATAGGTATTTAAAATATGATAAATATAATTACTGTAACTATAGTACAAATAAAAACAAAAAAAGGCAGAATTACTCATAATGCACGCCACAAAAACACTGCCAGCGAACTGAAATAAATGTGATAACATAACACAATACACTGTAGTTATAATAATGAAGCTATTATATTCACAATCAACGTGATAACATACATTCAAACTGCTATAAATTAAATCCCTGCACTGCAAACATCAAAGGAGACAATATAATTTTAACTATAACTGCATTGATGTTTTACAATGCTAGAGAAGGAAATTATATTCATTCACGTAATTGGAAACACAGGTCAGTTATGAGAACCACAAAAATATTGAAAATTAAAAAAAGAAACAACAAAAAAAAAATGCTATGTTATGTTATATAGGAACCAAAGAGTTTAACACTTTCACAAAAATCCAGAGAAACCAAAATAAATTAAATTAAGTTGATCTCTCACTATGTTTCCAAAACCACAGATTGCTAATACCCTATTCAAAACATAGAACAAAGTTAAAGTTATTTGGAAAACAAAACCAGAGTACCCTGCAAACCCTGAGTGCTGCACAAATTACAAGCAAAACTAGAACAATGCAAAAATAGAACACTTATTTTAGCAAAGTGCTATAACAAGCATGCACAACTTATTCTACACATATTTTATATACACATTGCAGATCATAGGAAATATAAACAGATTACATAGGTCCCTACTTATAATAGCAAAGGACACAAACCGAGTGGATGATAGATACCTGATGCAGTTGCATGATATTAAATAGTGCCAAAAAAAAACAAAACAGTACTTATTACCTACACAAGTCACCTGCTTACAGTTTATTTATTGTGACTGTGAAAAACTAAAAACAATAACTAATTAATGGAAGAAAAGAGATACATACATAAGTAACTGAAATATTTCCCTAATTCCAACAGGAAACCTACCACTCCAGTACCTATTCACTTGGTGGGTCGATGGCCTTTAGCACGGAGTGTTGGGCCAGCAGGGCCAGTAGCACCCATAGTAACTGACTTAGGGTTACCAGATGTCAAAGCCGTGGCAGGACCCGGGGCTGTCTGTGCCTTCGGAGGAGACTTTTGCATGACTTCTTTTAGCTGGGCAAGCGTTAAGAGACGGTGCTTTGTGCCATCTTCGGTCAAAAGATACACACTGCCATCCTGCGACCAGCACTTATTAACTCCGTAGATTTTACGGGCCTCATTGAATAGGCTTCTTCTGGGTGCTGTGAGATACTCAGCTAGAGAAACACCAGTCCCTTTGAGCTCCTTCTTGCTTCTCCAGATGTGACCACGGACATCAAGACTCTGGAATCTGACAATGACTGGTCTCTTGCCTTCCTTTGAAATATCCTTACCCAGACGATAGCAAAACCGGATGCTATCAGAGGTGAATTCTAGATATTTTAGCTTAGTGGTAATTGTATCTGTCAGAATGCTCAGTAGATTTTCACCTTCAGTTTCTTTGAGCCCTCGAAACATAAGGAACTTACGGCGACTCCTGTTTTCCATCTCGTCCGCGGCAGCAGTAATCTGGGTCACTTGGGAACGAATCAGGTCAATGGCAAGCTTCATGCACACCTTAAATTGCTTGAAGTCAGCGGCCAGTTGCTCCAAAGAAAGATTTGAGGTTATCGACGAACCACTCAGCCGACCTTCGAAAGATGCAACACAACGGTCTAACTTGGCATCAAGTTCCCTGATGGCGGCGAGCGGATCTGCTGTGTACACAGTAGGTTTTTTCTTCTCAAGTGACATGGTGAAGCACGTAGAACTGGAGTAACTAGAGATGAGGCAGCGTTTGTGGCGGGGAGGTAACAACGCTTTTTATATCATTCCAAGTGCACTGGTGACACTGCTAATAAGTACACTTATGTACAAGCGAGTATACTATCATTTTACACTTGTTTCGACACTATTACGAACGTTTAAACATTTAATTTTACGAATTTAATTCAGACATACAATTTTAAAGTGTTGGTACCGCGACTACCCACAGACGAAAAACATCGTGAAAAGAAATGTGCATCGTATGGAAGGCCTTTCAAAGCTTCATTGAATACTGATTTCATTTTCCATACACACACCCACTTTTCATATTAAAGTGTCTTAATTTCGGTAACACCACCGAGATTTTTTACAGATTTTTATTATTTCCTCATTTCTGAAGTACCTGGAGATATAGAAATGTACATCGTATGGAAGGCCTTTCAAAGTTTCATTGAATGCTGATTTTATTTTCCATACACACGCCCACTTTTCATATTAAAGTGTCTCAATTTCAGCCATACCACCGAGATTTTCAACAGATTTGTCTTATTTCCTCATTTCTGAAGTACCTGGAGATATAGAAATGTACATCGTATGGAAGGCCTTTCAAAGCTTCATTGAATGCTTATTTTATTTTCCATACACACCCCCACTTTTCATATTAAAGTGTCTCAATTTCGGCAACACCACCGAGATGTTTTACAGATTTGTATTATTTCCTCATTTCTGAAGTACCTGGAGATATAGATATGTACATCGAATGGAAGGCCTTTCAAAGCTTCATTGAATGCTGATTTCATTTTCCATACACACGCCCACTTTTTATATTAAAGTGTTTCAATTTCAGCCATACCACCGATATTTTTTACAGATTTGTATTATTTCCTCATTTCTGAAGTACCTGGAGATATAGAAATGTGCATCGAATGGAAGGCCTTTCAAAGCTTCATTGAATGCTGATTTCATTTTCCATACACACGCCCACTTTTCATATTAAAGTGTCTCAATTTCGGCAACACAACCGAGATTTTTTACAGATTTGTATTATTTCCTCATTTATGAAGTACCTGGAGATATAGAAATGTACATCGTATGGAAGGCTTTTTAAAGCTTTATTGAATGCTGATTTTATTTTCCATACACATGCCCACTTTTCATATTAAAGTGTCTCAATTTCAGCCATACCACCGAGATTTTTAACAGATTTGTCTTATTTCCTCATTTCTGAAGTACCTGGAGATATAGAAATGTGCATCGAATGGAAGGCCTTTCAAAGCTTTATTGAATGCTGATTTCATTTTCCATACACACGCCCACTTTTCATATTAAAGTGTCTCAATTTCAGCCATACCACCGAGATTTTTTACAGATTTTTATTATTTCCTTATTTCTGAAGTACCTGGAGATATATAAATATACCTCGTATGGAAGGTCTTTTAAAGCCCCATTGAATTGTTATTTTATTTTCCCGGCACACGCCCACTTTTCATATCAAAGTGTCTTAATTTCGTTCATAGCACCGAGAAATTACACAGGTTTTTATTATTTCTTCATTTCGCGAGTACTTAGAGTTCATGATTTTCTTCTGACAGGCTCAACAGAGCCATACCGAAGGATGACGGATGCCGTGACTTTTTAATTTGGTAGGGTTATCTTAGGCCGCTAACTTTAGGCCGCTAACTTCACACCGGTGCGTTCAGTGAAAGTGCAGCACACCTCTCGACACCCTTATCCACTCACATCAATGTTGCTTCCTCGGCACCAATATGCGGTAGCCACTATCCGTGCCTCGGAGAGCACGTTAAGCCGTCAGTCCCGGTTGTCATAAGAACATCTATGACAATCGTTACGGGTAGTCAGACGCCTGATCTAACCATCCCTGTTACTGGTCCCTTATGGGTTGCGAGGTCAGATGGCAGTCGCTCGTGTAATTCTGGTAGCTCGCCGCTACAGGTTAGATTGGGAGCCGACCCCAATAACAAATGGGAAAAGGCAAAGAGGATGATGACGATGATGCTTGGTGTTGACTATTGGTGTTAAACAAGATTTATTTTCTTATCTTGATCATGTTTTCGTAAGTTACCTGATATAATAAAGATTTATTATCTATTTATAGTTTATTAAGTCGCTTAACCGTGTGGTCTCAGTGTGTGAATAGGACCACCCCATCTCTTCCCGTGGGTGCCGTAAGAGCCGGCAAAGGGAATATCCAGGGAATGGGCAGCAGCATTCCTCAGTCTTCATCATAATCTACTGCGATCACCAAGCCACCTGCCAAGCGTGGTGATTATGGCAAATCCCTCTTGTTAAGCATCCAAAGTAGCGTTTTATGGGGGAGGCCTATGTACAGCAGTGGACGTCTTCCGGCTGTTGATATGTAATGTGATTTATTTTATTAAGTGTATAAAAAATGAAATAAGAGACGTTAGACCATGACACTAACCTGCAGGTTACAGGTTATTTGCGTAGACTTGCGTAGGAGGTCTTATAAAAGATTTTATTATTGTGATTTATTACGTTACTCGAAGTACCCCCGCTCTAGCAACTCACCTGTTCAACGGGAAATCAAAATTGTATAGGGTAAAAAGTATTTTATACTAGTTGCCCCGCGGTGTTACCCACGAAAAAAGCCTATATGTTAATCCAGCGTATAAGCCATCTGTATTCCAAATTTCATCGAAATTGGTCCAGTAGTTACGGAGATACAAGGTAACAAACATTCACACACACAAACTTTCGCAATTATAATATTAGTAGGAAGTAGGATTGATGTCAATTACAGGCTGCGTGGTGTGGTGGCTGAACCAGTTGGTTCATAATCCGGAGGCGGAGGGTTCGATTCCCGCAACAGGACAAGTATTTGTGCACAGAGAAAACACAAATACCTACATTGTTCTGTGTGGGTGTTGTGGGAGCATGGTCCTCGTAGTTCCTGGGTCCCTAGATACAGGGAATCCTAGTTAGGGTCCAGGATCTATGTACATATGTGATCGTTGGGCGTTATTTATTTAATAATAATGTTATGTAATGTTTGTATTTAGGTAACTTTGGGTTACATGATTTCTTAACTTAGAATATAGCTTTGCCTATATAAAATCAAACATAATATCTTGCTTATCTTAATAATTCTAGTCCAACTTAAGTGATAAGTCCATGTACCTACTAGTATAAACTTTGTTACAGTTTATACTAGTCATCATCCTCTTTGCCTATTCCCATTTGTTATTGTGGTCGGCTCCCAATCTAACCTGTAGCGGCGAGCTACCAGAATTATATGAGCGACTGCCATCTGACCTCGCAACCCATAAGGAACCAGTAACAAGGATGGTTAGATCAGGCGTCTGACTACCCGTAACGATTGCCGTAGATGTTCTTATGACAACCGTGACCGACGGCTTAACGTGCTCTCCGAGGCACGGAGCGATGGCATCGAAAACTGCAAATAACTTACTAGATAAGTGATTGGTGCAGGACCGAGTATCGAACCCGGTGCCGTAAGATTGCGAAGCGCACATGCTACCGCTCGGTCACCATCGCTCGTAAATAGTCAACACCAAGCATGATGGTCATGATCATCATCATCATCATCGTCAACTTGTGGTTGGTTCACTGGTGAATATACCTCTCTCATGTATGTCTCAAAGATATCTTCGGCTATTCTCATAAACAGATTTTGATGTAATTTGGCATGTAGATAGTGCGAACCCTGGTAAAGAATATAATGATACCTTATCACGATAAACTGGTAGTCAACGCGTGTGAAGCCGCAAACTGCAACTAGTAATATAACGCAGACAAACACTTGTGCAACCAGAGCCAAAATTAGAAATGTATAGAAAGAGGATCACATTATAATTATGTTATAAAAGATTTACAAAATTTAATCCCAATCAATACGTTTAGTATTTTAGACTTTTAGTAGGAATAATACTGTCCCATGACGGTGATTTCGCCCGCTTGGAGATCACTGTTGGTGGATGAAAACCTGGTCAAAACCGCGGGAGCTGTGGAATACAACAAGCACGTAGCTGGTCAAAGTAGCGCTTTACAGGGGAGGACTATGTTTAGAAGCGGAAATCTTCAGGCTGATGATGATGATGATAAAATCTCTCAATGAGAACCTGGTTCTTAAGGACATAGATGACGTATTATAAACGCATCGTCCTCTGACATAAGCGGACACCTAATGAATGCACTGACTACGCAAACGCAGGCACCCGTCAGCTGAGCGACACAATGTATTAGAGATTATGCGAGACGCGTACGTTGCGTGCGACAGACGAGCGACGTGCGACCTTGGCACGGCAGTGCCTAAATGAAGGCCTGGTTTCACCAATGATTGTGAGTCCGTGATAATCTATTTGGTAGACCACCCGATTTGATCCCTCATTCCCCTTTCCGCAACAGGACAAGTCGAAGTTTGGCTAAACGTTATCCTTCCAGTTGCAGACATTATTCCAATCGATGTGGTTCCACTTTTATAGTGCGTTTTGCTAAGGAATGGAACTCTTTGCCATGGGAAAGTATATGTACCTACCTTCTAGATTGGAGTGCTCCATTTTCAGCCACACCGTCACTTACCATCAGGTGAACTAGCGGTCAAACGTAAATCTATTACAGGTAAATAACCCGCCTCTTCCCGTGGGTGCCGTAAGAGCTGGCTAAGGGGATATCCAGGGAATGGGCAGCAGCATTCTCCTCGGCTTGCATTATAAACGAATACAATTACCAAAGATTATAAAGCCCGTTGATAGCTCGTGAACATAATTTCTCGTACAAACACGACTCACCTGCGCGGGCAGGGGGCGAGGTAACAAAACGAGGCAAACTCATACGAAATTACAAAGAACAGAGATGGAACAAAATACATCAACGGGTTCCCGTGACTTATTAGAAATTCATAGTATTTATTAGAAATGAGTGGTTGAAATACACCACTAATGTTCGTATGAGGGGAAGTTGTATCATTGGTCAACTGGATGTATAGTCAATGGAGATTACCATGACGTCTGCCAAGAATGGTGATTATCAAACCAACCCCTCTAATGGGGGTGGCCTATGTTTAACAGTGGACTCAAAAAGCCTGATGATAGAGCATGACATAGTGTAATTAAATCCTGACAACAATTTAAAAAAGACATTTTTTTTAATAAGAGTTTAGTTTTTATTGACTATAATATCACTCCCTTAATCAGTCAACGCGTTAGAAGAATATCAATCATTCAAGCTCTGCATAAATGAGAATACAGTTCCATCAGGGGATCTAGCAAAGATACCGTCCCATTAGCGTTAACGCCAAACGATAACTCAAAATTTCCGCAGGTAATGAAATGAAATGAAATGAAATGAAATGAAATGAAATGAAATGAAATGAAATGAAATGAAATGAAATTAATTTATTCCAGACACACACACAATATCACACAGTCATACAAGAATTTATAGGTGCAGCAGAAATAAAATACAAAGGATTATAAAAACAGTATGTGACATTGTGCAATGTCAGGAATAGGTCCCGGCTCAGCATACAACTAAGGTGCACACAGCATCCTCAGTTACTGATTTTCAGCCGGAACCCAGCCCATGACATCACGGACGCAATACAAAAAGAATGGAAACATTAAATAACACAATATAAAGTAAACAAACACAAATAAAAAGAACAAAAACAAAACAGTAGCAAACATAACAACCGAACTACCTGGCAACTCAGAACAGCTGACAATTATAGAATCAAGCTATCGCCCTTTCGCCAGTATTCTATGATTTTATATTATATCTACCAAAGAGTATAAATATATAAACAACAGCCTTATAATATTTTACGTATTTGTACAGTACATAATAACAACATAATAGTAAAAAGTGCCATGAATACAACTTTTTTTATTCAAACATGTTATATAAACATTATAATAAGTATAGCGAATTTCATTTACTAGGTCTGCGTGACAAGTTTAACGTATAGGTTAGCGGTTAAACAACATTAGTGGAAAATATACAAGAAAACTGCGCTGTGCCTGTGACTTTAACGCATTATCAAGACAACGAAAGGTGCCAAATGAAAAAAAAAAAAATACAAAAAGAATTGAAGAAAGTGTAACAAAAAGTGAGTGAAATACGCTTCTGCTCTTTTAAAAGGAAATAAAGAAAAACATTAAGCATAATGTAACTAAAATCCTGAGATTAATATTCCTACCCACGTAGTACACACGTAGGTAGGACGTTGACAGATTTCTCACTGAAGCTTCTGTTCCTTTAAGAGATGCGACCTCAAATGCTTCCTAAACGTTTGCACTGCTTTCAGAGACCGGATAGGCGGAGGAAGATCATTCCAGCACTTTGTTGCTGCGAACCTGAAGCTGCCACGAAAAGACATAGTCTTATGTTGGGGAGTTAGAAGTAAAAATTTGACTCGCGTATTATATCTGCGTTTCTCATAAGCCCAGGTCAACTTTTGAAACAAATATTCAGGCTGGCTGCTTTTGATAACTCCAAAAAGTAAAGTGGCAAAATGAAGCTGTCTGCGAGATTTCATCTTCATGAGATTTGCATCATTAAGGAATGGTGTCACATGACCTCGAAAAGGAACGTTAAAACAGAAACGAGCACATGAATTTTGAACCCTCTGCACGAGTCTCTCAGTTCTGGACAAAAGACAAGGTCCAAAGACCACATCAACATAGTTTAGTTTTGACAAGATGAGTGACTCACACAGCGTTATTCTGAGGTCTACGCTTAGATAAGGCCTAACTTTATATAACACCTTCAGTCTATAAAAGCAATTACGTACAGCTTCCTGAATATGATGTTCAAAACGAAGCTGACTGTCCATAATTAAACCTAAATTCCGAGCCTCAGAAACCCATTCAATAGATTCATTTAGAATGGCAACCTGAGGGCTATGGCTTTTTATATTCTCAACTTGCTTTTTAGAACCCATAATCAAATATTTTGATTTAGTGGGATTCAAAACCATACAATTAGATACTGACCACTTTGCTAAATTGTCTAAGTCTTCGTTAATACGATTTACAGCATTGGCAGTATCATTGGGATGAAAGTGTGTGTACACCTGCAGGTCGTCGGCGTAAATATGATACTGACAATATTTGATTTTGCTAATTATATCAGCGCTATACAGTATAAAAAGTATAGGACCAAGAATTGATCCCTGAGGGACACCTCTGAGGTTGTACGCGCAAGAAGAAAAATCCTTTTTACCATTCAGATCCGTAATTTCTACAATTTGAGACCGCAATTTTAAGTAGCTATCGAACCATTTAATTGTGCCAGCATCGAAGCCATAATAAGCCAATTTCGACAAGAGAAGTGAAACATTGATGGCGTCAAATGCGCGTGAAAAATCAAGCAACACTAAAATGGTACCCATACCACGATCTTGAGCAGAAAGTACATTGTCGACAACATCAAGCAATGCCGTCGCAGTACTACGCCCTTTACGGAAGCCTGACTGGCTTACAGGCAAGATCTTCTCAGTCTCAAGGTATTTAACCACTTGAATGGAAACTACTTTCTCTAGTATTTTAGACATACAGGGTAATATACTTATAGGTCGTAAATCTTTTATTGAGGACACATTTTGTTTTTTAGGAATAGGTTTTACCAGAGAAATTTTCCACAAATCTGGTACTGTACTCGTTAATATAGATAAATTCATTATTTTTGTAATTATAGAAAGCGTGTTAGGTAATGTTAATAAAATCATCTGCAAAGTAATGTGGTCTATACCTTCAGCATTTGAAGAAAGTCCCCTAATGACACACGCCACCATCTCTTCACTGACTGGTTCAAGTTTAAAAGTAGATTTATTGAAGCGATGATACTCAAAATATGTAAGGTCAGAAATGCTTACAAAATCTCTACCAGGCACATTAAGGAATTGAGAGTTAATAAGGTTAGGGTCATTGCAATAAGGTGGCAACTCAGCATTAATTTTGTTATTGGGAATAATAGTACTTTTGAGGTTTTTCCACAATTTTTGAGGATTTTTAATGTTTTGGTTAATATGATTATCAAAGTATACCTTTTTTTCTTGATAAATAGCACTGATTACCATTTGCTTCATATCTTTGTATGATTCTTTGTGTACGCTTAATTTAGAAACTTTATACTGATTGTGGCATTGATCCCTAATACGCATCATATCCTTAACAGTGTCGGTAATCCATGGGTATGATCGTTTTTTTATAAATATTGACTTTTGGGGGGCATGGAGGTCAAAAAGTGTCACAATAGACACATTAGACATTGAAACCATATTATTAACATTATTTATAGCTCCCATTTCATGCCAGTCAATTAAGTTCAAGTCCAAGTTAAACAATTCCATGAGTATATTTTTTAGTGGCCTGTAAACAATTACATGAGGTATCGGTTTTTCTGCTTTAATGTTAAACTCTACACAAACTATTGCATGATTCCCTAGATCAGGAATATGATTAACACTAACAGATCGGCTCTTAGCATCAGTACATACCAAATCGATAAGAGTTTCACTGTGATCTGTGAAGTGCGTAGGCTCTGTTACCAACTGTTTAAGATTTGTGCAACTCAAAAATGTCTGTAATAACTTACTTTTGTTATCAGAAGGAATAAGCATGTTAATATTAAAATCCCCTAAAATTGAAATATAATCACAGTCACCAAAACTGGACACCGACTGGGTCAGACCATCCAAAAACACATTAACATCCAGCCAGGGGGGTCGATAGGCAGTCCCAATAATTAACTTACGCGAACCAACCCGAAGACTCAACCACATCTGCTCGACAGATGCGGTGGGAGGGTGAGGGCAAGTTCGCACATTTATACCGTACCAACCCCGCCACCGCGGCCCGCGCGCACGGACACCGGCCGCGGCGTGTGCCGCAGTCGGTACCCGGGCATGACGGGTGCGCGGCCGTCTTCCCCGTCTCTCAGCCAAGTTTCGTTTATGGCCATGATGTCAACTCCCAATCTCTCCAAGGCCACAATAAACTCATCATGTTTAGTACCCAGTGACCCAGCGTTGAATAACCCAACTTTTAACTGTTTCTTAGCCATTATACTATTTTAACAAATTTCACCGAACATGAACACATGTTGATGTAAAATACAAGTTCAGTAAACAAAAACTGACATAACATTATGACGTGATTATTATAATTCACCTTACAAGCGAACCATACATAATTACAAGAAAAGAAGAACGGAAACCGAGTACTAGTGTTAAAGATTATAATAACGACCACACACTTAAAGGTAAAATAATAATTGATTACATTAAAATAATTAATATTACTAAAAAAATAAACAGGGTAACAGAGTGTATAACGACATATTTTTATTTGCTTTGGTTTGTAAAGTATATGTATAAAACATGCAAAGCGTCTTTTTTAAAATAAATAAAGAACCTAACAAAGTCATGAATAGTTTGCTTATTAAAATTGTACAACACTGTTAAACAACCGTAACGAAATTCTAGGCAGTACAATCTAACTGACGTCCTGCGCGCTATATTAACCAATATTATGTCTTCAAACATTTTCAGCGCCAAAAACCCTATCAAAATCGGCATCTGAGCGTATGAAGTACGCCTGCTTTCCATCGCTCTGCCGCGCAAAGATGCGTCCTCTCTTAGTCCACGAGTAACGCCAATGTCGCTTGCGACATTCCTCGCGCACCCGATGGAATAACAGGCGATTACTCTTCGTCAGCCGCTCATTGACGTAGACCCGTCGCGGTGGTCCCGCCAGCCCGATATCAGCCGTGGTGAAGTTGCGGCGCACGCGGGCGGCCTGGAGCAGGTCATCGCGCAAGTGGCGGCGTGCCAGGCGAACAACGACGCGGCGCGCCCGGCCGCCCACCCCGCCGCCCTCACTGGTGGCGCTCGCACCTACCGATCCCACACGTTCCGCAAACACAACATCCCGAGCCTCTAGAGCAACCCCCAGTTTCGCAGCTAAGACTGTGATAACATGCTGGACATTCTCCCCTTTTTCCTCAGGCAAATGGCCGATGTCCAAGTCGGATAGGAGCGCCTCTTGGTCTCGATCGCTGAGTTCCGTCTTCAGTTGTGCCACAGTTAGCTGGAGCTCTGTGACCTCATTTACAGGCATTTTTCTGAGCTCGATCGCCTCGAGCCTCTGCTCAAACGCGTCCATCCGACTCCTCATACTGGCCATAGTGTCGCGGAATTCCTTTCGAAATTCGCGTAATTCAGCCATGTATTCCGCGAGTTCGTGCCGCATGTCCCGTACATCCTGTTCAAAAATAGGGGGAGCAGCAAGTGGGGGAGCAGCGAGTGGAGGCGCCGGAGTCACGATTGGAGAGAGCACCGCTTCAGTCGCAGGCGACCCAGCGGCGACAGTCTTGCGCGTGGGCGGAGGGGCAACTGCCCCGCAAGCCCTCTTTACCGGAGTATCGCTGTTATCTCCTTTGCGCTGCTTCCTCTTACATTCCGGGCATACCCAATCCCCAGGGACGACAACACCGTCAGGAATCACCACACAGCCCTTATGAAAAATGGATGGGCATAACGTACACGTAGCGACACCTGTCGACGACAAGAACTTGCCGCAAGCCGAGCACTTGGCCATTATATAATATTAATTAACGATAATCAATACAGAGCGCTAACGCGTAGCCAGGTGATTATAGTGGTACAACTACAACAAGCTAGGTGGCGCGGTTATAAACCAATAATTTCGCCTCAAACCTCAAAGTAAGATTAAAGTGATCTACCCACTTCCAGGAAGCACAATATATGATAACACCAATATGAATTGGCGTATTAATGCACCAAGCCGACGGCGAAAGGGCTAGCAAACACTAACACAGCTACTCTGACTGCCGTAGCACACACTGACAATACTTCCACTGTAAACTAGACCGACTAACTATTTTTTAGAGCGTAAATTTATGCGAGCGTGTAACGATGTATAGACGTCCGTGACGTCACTCCAATGGCAGGTAATATCATTCCCACACATTTTGAGTTATCATTTGGCTTTAACGCTAATTGAAAGAGATCTTTGCTATACCCAAAGGAACTGAAACTCAAGAGACGGATCTGGAGTGCGGCATGCCACTGAGCATTCCGGCTTCCTCAGAAGCTGGCCTGGCGAGGCCAAGATGCTGTTGAACCACCCACGTCATTTCCATTGTATAGGATTTGGTGCTGGGCTCGTTCCACATATATTCTGTCAACACGTGATGTACATTCTTTACAGTGCCACAGATAGTAGAGTTTGGCGTAACTGGAGGTCTAGTAAAGATACCAGCGTTAGGCGTTAACGCCTCACGCTGACTCCCAAAATGTATGGCAATGTCATTTCCCATACATTTTGGAGTTAGCGTGAAGTGTTAACGCCCCACGCTGGCATCTTTGCTAGACCCCCAGGGATCTAGCAAAAATCCTTTTCCATATAACTCCAAAAATGTATGGGAATGACATTACCTGCGTGATGTCGCTTTTCCGCAGGTAATGTCATTCCCATACATTTGGAGTAATCGTTTGGCGTTAACGCTAATAGAAAGGGATCTTTGCTAGACCCCCAGATTTAAAAAAATATATAAAAACAAATAACTTTATTTCCGCCAATGAGAATAAAAATAATGAGGCCTGCTTTTAAATTGTGCGTTCTCGATGTTACATCCTATTTATTAGTGTCGATAATTGTATCTGTGGGTCTAAGGTTATCATTATGTTTTAGGTATGTGTGTTATCTTTGAAAGCAATTTTTGACCTATTGCTCAGTTAGAAGGCACGTTTAACCGTTAAATTGTTCGAAGAGACGCGGTCGTCGAGCTAAGTCCGAAGCTGATTCCCCGGGCTAGCATTGAGCTCTAAAAGTCGACAACTTTTTTTCGAGAAACCGTTAGACCAATGAGAACGCAACAAAAGGTTTATGACGTGATCCACGTCATCGTTCATTGGTCAAACGCTTTCTCTAGAGAAGAGATGTGTCGATTTCTACACTACTAACCGTGCAGGGCACCCACGGGATGTAATGGGGTGATCCTATTCTCACACCGCGACTACTCCACACGATTATAGTTGTAGATAACAAAAGTTGTTTATTATAAACATAGAGAAGACCGGCCATTGCGAGGTTGTTATAGCCATTTCCAATAACTTGATTATTGCACTTCTGTTGTAATCCAACCAATTAATAAAGCATTTAAACAATAATAAAGCCGTAGAAGTAATAAACTTGTTTAACTTACTTTTTAATTACGTCTACTATTTTTAGCTCTCTGGGTAAGGTATACTCACCCCTGGTTTCTTGTACTCATGTCAACTTAAATATACGGAACGATCATTGATTTATCTGCTGACCATCAGCTGTCTCCAAGGGGGTTTATTGGATGTAAATACTTAAATAAGATATATACATTAAACTAAACAAGACCTAAAAACTTTAAAACTAAAATGTAAAAATTGAAATAAACCGTTGGCGGAGGGAAAGGTGCCCAGAATGCTGGCAGCATTACCACGCTGAATGGCAATGTTTATCTTTTGTGCAAAATAAAAAGCCAGCATTCTGGTTACCTGATGCCTCCACCAAACGTTTGAGCAAGTCCCGGTACGTTTCCATGGCGGCGGGCCCCCATGGGCCCAGTGTCTCTACCCCAAATGGCTCAAATATGTAGGCCCTATCAAGGAGTGCATATTTGTGCCGTTTGAGGTTTTCGGCCTTGATGGCCGCTGCGCCTGCTTGAACTGTTGTTAAAGGAAGATGGGACAGAACCAAAGTATCAGCACATGTGGCATCCCAAACAAGAGGCCGTCCCATCTTCCAGGGGATGAGGGTCATCCCGTCGGGTCTTTTGCCGTCGTCTCGCAACAGTCCATCTGGTTCTAGGACTGATGGGATACCGGCACTTACTAAAGCCCGACGGATGATATCGTTCAAGTCGGCGTGCTTGTCTCCAAATAACGCGCATTCCGTATTTGACATAATGAGTTTAACTTTAACAAACGTACAACGTAGCTTAACAAACGTATAGTATTTGGTACTCTGTTAAATTAACTTGAGTTATACAAACGTATATACAGGGTCGAGCTCATGAACTTTTTTTTAAAATGGGAAAGTGTCTTTGTTCTGTAATCTAACTATACTGCTGGATGCTGCTTACCAACCTACCACCCCGTCATCGCCGCCCAAGACACGTCATGAGCGACCCGGACGATCCTATAGCAGCCGTTGTGTCGGCTGCGCTAGGATCACCGGACCAGTCTAGCCCGCTAGTACCGCTTTCGGCACCGGTATAGGATACCAGCGTAACAAAATCAGACACCTCGCCCGCCGGTGAGGTTGACGTACCCCCCGTAGGTTAGCTAGAACGGTTGCGACTTTCCATAGGGTCCACTCTTCCAGTGGACGTAGCCTTCTCGATCCTCTTATCCCGGCAACGGCCCAAGCCGAGGCTCGCACCCCATTGGTGCCCGCCAGCTAGTTGCCTTCCACTTTTGTCGGTTGGGCGCCTTAAGCGCCTACCCTCCCGCCCGGTGACGCTGTAAAGGCCGGTAGAGACTAAAGGTATAAAGCCCGTTGATAGCTCGTGAACATAATTTCTCGTACAAACATGACTCACCTGCGCGGGCAGGGGGACGAGACAAACTCATACGAAATTACAAAGAACAGAGCAGGATGGAACAAAAGACATCAACGGGTTCCCGTGTTTTATTAGAAATTCATAGTATTTATTAGAAATTAGTGGTTGAAATACACCACTAATTCTCGTATGAGGGGAAGTTGTATCATTGGTCAACTGGATTTATAGCCAAAGGTAGAGACCAACGGGCATTAGCCCGTTCAAAAAAAAACACCTTCTACAAAAACATTTGCACTGTATATTAGCCATAGCCTATCCTAAACAGGTGCCTCTCTTTCTACCGCTAGAAGAGGACAGCTTCTTCTAACGCGGCACGAACGGAGCGATGTTTGAATAACGCCTATTGGTCAGTTAACTTTAAACAATGGTTTAGTGTGGTGCGACCGGCCCCAATGATTTATCTACCTAGATTAGTATTCGATAGAGATGGTAATACGCGTCTAAAAATCTAATTGTTCGTATAAATTGGACCTTATAGATCTTCCTTATGCAAATTTTGACAATTGCGTAAGTGAGTAACGTAGTGCGTAGTCTGTGGCGATACCAAGAATGCCCACCAACCCGCACTTGTCCAGCGTGGTGGATTTGGACCTACACTTTCCCTGTGAGAGAAGGCACGTGTCCGAGCTGTGGGAATGTTTTTTTTATGTAATCGAATGACATGACGAGCTAGTCGTTCGCCTGATGTTAAGCGACTCGGCCTCCCATAACAGATTGTAGTGTCACTCGGAAAAAAGTTTCTAAATTAAAGTTTCGCGTGACACTGCGCACTGCGCACGTCATCCTAAGGCATCACACAGTCTAAAAAAGTTTTCTAGACTGTGAGATCAGTTCGTAAAGTTTCATTTGCCCAGTAATGTCACCTGCTACAATGCCCTTCAAACCGGAACACAGTAGTGCTTGCACACTACTGCTTGGCGGCAGAATAACTGGCAAAGCGGTGGTACCTACCTAGACGAACTTTGCAGAAAAGTCCTGCCACCTTGTATAATGTGACACCAAGATGAGATTGCTTTCATCTGTCCGAATTATCTTGGTACTTGCGTAAGGGCTTGACGAAACTTAGTAGATATATAGGTACTACGATATCATTTTTTTTTAAATCGTCGGTGATTTTTGACTGTTGGTATCTTTTCCCAATAAGGGGGAAGTTTACTGCGGCGCCATTTATCGGCTGATTTCGATAATATTTTATTATCAACAATAGGCTAAAATTTGGCAAAAACGATTCTACTTATACTAAAACATACTAAGTACGTAATAACCGAACAAAGTGACCGATATAGCTCTTAGGACTAGCAAGTTGTTCAAGCAGTGGGCAGGCCACATCGCTCGTAAGGAAAGAAAGGTTCTCGAGTGGCGACCACGAGCCTGAAGACACAGGGTAGGCCCCCCACTAGGTGGACGATCTGGTGAAAGCCGCGGGGAGCCGATGGATGCAGGAGGCGACGTCTTCGGGCTGTTGATGATGATGATGATGATGAAGTATATTATAATTAGTTTAAGTAATAAAACCTACTAATGAACCATAGGTTAACACTGGATCTCGTATTGGCTATAAATTTAAGTTTTCTAGTCTACTCTATAACATAAAGTCTGACATTAGTAGTCACACAAGCGTTCTACAATCTAGGCATTCACTCCTAGCTTAGGTTTAGAAGGTTCAATGCACTAGGTCGTCCTTGTGCTTGCATCTAGGATATCTAGGTTCCACACTGTGGCTAGACGAGGCTAGACTCGATTGTAGGTATTATCTTACGCAACATTTATTGCCGACTTGGTTTACTTTTATTAGGTGTACTTACTTATTTTCGACGAAAATTGTTAGAAGTCATAACACAAAAAATAAAATAATTTTACTAGGTGGTAGGACTTTTCTGCAAAGTTCGTCTCGGTAGGTACCACCGCTTTGCCAGTTATTCTGCCGCCAAGCAGTAGTATGCAAGCAGTACTGTGTTCCGGTTTGAAGGGCATTCAAGCTAGTGAAATTAGTGTGCAAATGAGACTTTATGATCTGATCACACAGTCTAGTAATCTTATTACTAGACTGTGTGAAGTCTCAAGATGACGTGCGCAGTGCAGTGTCACGCGAAACTATATTAATTTAGAGTTCCGAGTGATACTGCAATCTGTTATGCGCGGCCGTGACAGTTAACATCAACTCGTCACTTATTTACATAAAAAAAGAAAAAAAACCCACAACATCTAGCCACAGAAAAGTACTTGTGTTTTATTCCTGTGCACAAAAACTTGTCCTGTCGCGGGAATCGAACCCACGGCTTTGAGCCGACCTGCTAAACCACCACAGAGGCTGTCAAAATAAAAACCCCAACGATCACATATATAGACCCTGGACCCTAACTAGGATTCCCTGTATCTAGGGACCTAGGAACTACGAGGACCATGCTCCCACAACACACACACACACACATACACAGAACAAGTACATGTGTTTATTTCCTAATGTGCCATCCACAACGAAACGCCGAATGAAATGGGGTAAATTTTCGAACCTATGACCTACGGATCGCACGCTGGCTTCACTGTTCCACTGGGCCACTGACATCATCTTCAACAGCCTGAAGACGTCCACTGCTGAACATAGGCCTCCCCTAAAGAGCGCCACTTGAGCGGCTGCTTGCCTCTGCATCCATCGGATCCCCGCGGTCATAGTGGAAAGGCCGGCCTACTATCATCATCAACAACTTCAAAGTTGAGCATCATTTAAATCAAATTAATGATCCCCTAATTAGTGTCCTGACATAATTAAGTATTTATAGGTACACTTTGAAGGTTAGCACACTAAACTTTATTTATTAAGTCGTTATAAATGAGTTCTTTGTAGTAAGTTAATGATGAGGACTGTTTTCTTTTAACAAACCGGTACAATCATTATTGAAATATCCCTACATATAATAAATGTGAAGTTCTGGTATGCTTTGGAACACACACATAATTATAGCTTATGTAATTTATCCCATAGGTTCTATTGTTCAAAAAATATCGCTTGCGCGATGCAGGCCCGCGGCTTTTTGCCCCTTTTCCATACATTATGACATTTTATTTGTGTCAGCGCCATCTAGGGACAGTGATGTGTCGTTGTTTGTTTGTTATGACTGAACTCCGTAAATACTGAACTGATTTTCATGCAGGTTTTACTAATATGCTTAGAAATAACCGGCGCTTAAAATAGGATATATTAAAATTGAAATTTCATTAATTTTTTTGGTCATAATTATTAAGTTTTCATTACGAAACGAATCTGAATTATAAACAACATGGCCGCTTCATGGTGAGATGGTGAGGTTATTTTTGGACACTGACGGTAACTTTATGTCATCTATCTGGTTTATCTGGAGGCACAGATTAAAGAAAAAAGTCTCTGTGTAGGATAATAATTATAACCGCTACTCTAAGAGGTACTTAGGTACAATAAGTAATTGAGAACTTAACTTTCTTTGCTACCTATCTATTTTATAGTTTTTCTATTTATGCCTTTACAGGTTGTATGACTTGTATGGCGTTTTAGGAGTAAACAGATACGTACCAAAAGATAATATATTAAAGCTTACATAATTTAAATTTTTATTAAATCTTTCGATTTAAAAGGTTCTGGCTTGTGGGTTTAAAAATAAAGCCGTTTTTTCATTCCTATGCAATGCAGGTAGGAAATATAGGTACTATGCAGAACAAAGACTACACTGACACACGTAACCTATTCAGAAGCATGAGACTGCACAGCATAAGATGTGGCAGCTTCCAAATACCGGTGGCTGTCGCGCGTAAACGTTACTGCTGCGAAAGTACCATAAAGTTACCATATGTCTGGACAAACCTAACCTAGGTGTAAGGCATATTTTTACCGAATATGCATAAGTTGCGGTGGTGCGTGGCAGCCATCGGTGGTTGTGGACGGTGGCCGGTCTGCATCGGGGCTAAGTACCTATAACTATTACTATAGGTAATGTAGTCCACGCGTGGCAACGCCGCGGGTAGCAGCTAGTCTAAAATAAAAGTAATTGAATTATGTTTTATTGTTATTTTTCTCAGCTTATATTATTAGTTTACACATACATGTGTTAATCATCCTGATCTAACCATCCCTGTTACTGGTCCCTTATGGGTTGCGAGGTCAGATGGCAGTCGCTCGTGTAATTCTGGTAGCTCGCCGCTACAGGCTAGATTGAGAGCCGACCCCAATAGCAAATGGGAAAAGGCAAAGAGGATGATGATGCGTTAAAAATTATTCTCCACAAAAGTATACCCTAAAAAAGGAACCAGTGCCATACCTAATTGTTTTCCTGTACCGTCAGCCAGAAAAATTGCCTCTCTAATAAACCTTTCTAAGTCTTAAGATTCCATATAGGTATTTTTCTCGTAGCTATTACAGTTTAAGAGTTATTAAGTGAAGCTCTACCACACGCTGCCAAACCTAATTTAGCCGCATGACAATAAATAAAAAAGTGGTTAGTATACTAAGACCCGTGTAAGAAGATATTGTTAATTATTTTACAATATTGTTTATTGTGAATAGGCAGGGGGTCTTTATAAATAAATAGGTGGACCTAACTGTTATCTAGGTATCCAATGTGTACCGCTACAAACCGGTTAGTCAAGCCTTGCATCCATGTCATAACGATCCAAGGTCGTAACCGCCAAGATGCATGTGTGCTAATTTATTCCCATAACGGATTTTTATACCATAACTTGATAAATGTGAACACTTTAGCTATAAATTAAGCCCCTTACTTTTATTTAACAAGTTTTATTATACTAAAAAAAACATGAAACTGTGTCCCGGCATCGTCATCCTAGACACGTCTGATGTCTTGGGCAATTATCGGCTGCGCTAGGATCAACGGACCAGTCTAGCCCTTCTGGCTCAGGTACCGGTTTCAGCACCGGTTAGATAGGATATCAGCGTAACACAATCGACACCTCTCGAGGTCGACGTATCCCCCGTAGTTTAGCCAGAACCATTGACTATAAATCCAGTTGACCAATGATACAACTTCCCCTCATACGAAAATTAGTGGCGTATTTCAACTACTATTTTCATACAAATCACGGGAACCCGTTGATGTCTTTTGTTCCATCCTGCTCTGTCCTTTGTAATTCCGTATGAGTTTGCCTCGTTTTGTTACCTCGCCCCCTGCCCGCGCAGGTGAGTCGTGTTTGTACGAGAAATTATGTTCACGAGCTATCAACGGGCTTTATAATCTTAGGCCAGAACGGTCGGTACTCTCCATAGGGTCCACTCTTCCAATGGACTTAGCTTTCTCGATCTTCTCCCGGCGTCCAAGCCAAGGCTCGCACTCCAGGGGCGCCTTTGAGTTTGCCTCCCACTTTTTACAACTGCCAGAGGTGATGCTGCAAAGGTCGGTAGAGACGAACAGCATTTGGCTATTCAAAAAAACTGCAACTGTTATGGGCGGCCGAATGCATTGCCGTGAACTAGTAAAAAGGTGTTCAGGTGAAACAGCGGAACGTATCCAGTAATAAATATATGTGTGGACATTTCACACAGCGCCATCTAGCCCCAAACTAAGTATAGCTTGTATGGGAACTAGCATAACTGATACAATACTTAGATACCTTTTGTTTGTAAATACATACATAGAATACAATAAAACACACAGACACAGAACAAACATCTATGTTCATCACACAATATGTTTGTCCTGGATGTAATCGAACCCACAACTACAGTTCAGAAGGCAGAGCTACTACCAACTGAGCTAGCAGGCCAGTCAAAAAGTCAACACTGGAATAAGGTTATCCGGATATTAAACGATGACGCATGCATCAGTTTACAACTTCAAACCTTTTGAAGTAGGTAATTGCAGTACTTTTTTCGAAAAGCCTCAATGTCTTTGCTTTCAAAATGCTTCAGCCTTCGGGTTGGTTGCAGATTACGTAATCAAAGTAATCGAAGGCGTAGTCATCGGTAATCTGATGACAAGACGTGAATATTAGTATTTATACTTGCAGTATTCTTTACAAGGTAATCTGAGCTCCGGGTCGGAGTTTCCTTGCTTATTTACTTTTTAGGGACCAAATTATATTTAATTTGGTCCCTAAAAAGTAAATAAGCAGTTTTTACAGACTTCGAAATAAGGAGGTTTCATGTTACTCTAGGTTTTTAACGTTCACCGATTTCTGCGTAATTTTTGGATCGATTTACGTGGTTTTTTTGTTTGATAGAGAAAAACCTTGCGTGGTGGTTTCATGTAAAGGTTAAGATTGTGACGGACCCAGGAGCATACCTACGACGACCCCCGGCCCCCGCACGCCAGCACACCGCCCGCGCTCGCCTTCCCGCCGCGACCGCGCACACATGCATACGCCCGATAACACCGACACCTTTCACCCGCCGCACGCATACACCACAAGCACACCGAATGGTATAAAAGCCGACCCGAACCACGCTCAAGGGGGCATCGCACCCCGTCGTCGCCGCCCAAGACACGTCTTGAGCGATCCGGATGATCCTATAGCAGCCGTTGTGTCGGCTGCGCTAGGATCACCGGATCAGTCTAGCCCTCCTGGCTCAGGTACCGCTTTCGGCACCGGTATAGGTTACCAGCGTAACACAATCAGACACCGACCCCGCCGGCGAGGTCGACGTACCCCCCGTAGGTTAGCTAGAACGGTCGCGACTTTCCATAGGGTCCACTCTTCCAGTGGACGTAGCCTTCTCGATCCTCTTATCCCGGCAACGGCCCAAGCCGAGGCTCGCACCCCAGGGGTGCCCTTGTGCTAGTTGTCTCCCACTTTTAACGGTTGGGCGCCTTAAGCGCCTGCCCTCCTGCCCGGTGACGCTGTAAAGGTCGGTAGAGACCAACAGCATTAGCCCGTTCAAAAAAAAAAAAAAAAAAAAAAAAAAGCTCAAGGGGGCATTCGCTCGGAGCTCCCGCGGTGGACGGACGTGTTCCGGAACACCAACCGGTCTTACCGCTCGCAGAGCCTCTAGCGAAGCGCCTATCCCCCGTTCCCCGCTAACCGAGGGTAACCCTGCGCCGCGCCCCCGGGCTGTTGGCAGCAGGGCCTTGCCTTCCCCCCTCCCCGCATGCACTAACACCCGCCGCGTGTCACGTCGCGACCGACCTGACGCCTTCCCAATCTTGGGGGTAACCCTGCGCCGCGCCCAAGGGCTGTAGGCAGCAGGGCCTCAGGAGGCGGAACGCCCGTACCGTACCCCCCGACCGAGCCGCGGGCCTTGTCTCCCCCGCGCGCCTCGCTTTCGCGAAACCACGCGTTCCCAATCCTGTGGGTAACCCTGCGCCGCGCCCCGGGGCTGTAGGCAGCGGGGCCTCAGGAGGCGGAAACGCCCGTACTCCCTCTGACCAAGCCGCGGGCCTTGTCTCCCCCGCGCGCACCGTTTCCGTGACCCTCGCGTTCCTAATCTTGGGGGTAACCCTGCGCCGCGCCCAAGGGCTGTAGGCAGCAGGGCCTCAGGAGGCGGAAACGCCCGTACCGACCGATTGAACCCCCTGTTTTACTGTCTCACCTCGTCGCGCGCCACCACCGCGTGGCGACGTCGAAACCGTCCCCCCGACCCGCGCCGTCGTCCCCCGTACGTACCACACTCTTACCGTCTCGCTCCGGGATCCGTCTCTCCTTGTCGTACCGTAAGGAATATGATTGTAATCCGTATAGATGCCCTAAGCACCGTAACATAAACCAACGTAGCATAAAGATCCGAATAAACCCGTTTATTGTTAAACCCATACCGTGTGTTTCTCTGGACAAACCCCCTCATAGGTTACCGATGTTAGGAAATCAACCCCTCCTCGGCGACTACTGCCGCAAAGGGGCCTTATTCCACCATAACGAGACGTCCAGGCGAGCTAGCCCTAAGGACGCCCCGTTACATTGGCGCCCAACTCAAAAACCCGCGAACTAAACCCAGGAGATAAGTATGTTTGTCCAGACGGAAAAATTTATTCGCAAATTAAATAAACAATAAATCTCGAATCAAATGTCCGATAAAACGACGTGGATTTATAACCTGAAGAAACCAGAGCTGGAAGAAGAGTGCAGGAAGAGGAACCTCATAACGGAGAACCAAACGGTTAAGGATCTACGCCAAACCTTGGCTGAAACCATAAAAGCAGGACTAGATCTGACCCACCCTACACCCGCCCAGTCACAAATAGAAAGCGATTACACCAGTGAACCTGAACTGGAATATAAAGACACCATGTCCCGTTCAGACGAAAACATCAATGACAAACCTGATATGCCGATTTACCAAGAACAATACGATCGAGGCATAGAAAGATGGAACCTCCACTTCAATACAAACGATGATCCCGTTGAATTTCTGGAAAGACTAGATGACTTAATTGAATCCAGCGGTACAGATAAAGAAAAAGTGCTCAAAGTATTACCCAGATTCCTGAGAGGCAAGGCCGTGTTATGGTACCGAAACAGTAAGGAATCATTCAAAACCTTTAATGACTTCATTACATGCTTCAAACTCACGTTCCTCACCCGCGATCACGACAGTGAACTACTAAGAAAGATAATAACAAAGAAGCAGCATTACCAACAGAAATTCACCGATTACCTAATCGAAATTCAAACGTTGATGCGCCGATACGGCAGGATGTCCAAGAACGAAGAGCTTAAAATAATATACGAAAACATGTCAACAAGATACAAATACTACATAAAATACTCAGAATTTAGCACCGTACATGAATTGATACAGTTAGCCAGCGATTATGAAAATATAACAGAAGAAAGACGCAGAGATTTTGAAGGACCCAGTCAAAGACCCCAATATGTACGCGAAGCACCTAACCAGAACCAGATAACCAGAGAAACAAACAGCAAGTGGACACCCAGAGAATACACTCAGCCCGAAGGAACAACAAAATATGTCCACAACTACAAACAACAAGAATGTTGCTGGAGTTGTGGTAAGCCAGGCCATTTAACGAAAGATTGCCGAGGGAAAAAAATACTGTTCTGCAGCAGATGTGGCAAGCTGGGCGTACAAAGTATCAAATGCTGTAGAAGAATACCGAACCAAGTAGAATCTTTAACAATAAATACGCACAACCAACAACAAAAAGCAGACATACGACCATTCGTAAAGATAAAATTACTAGAAAATGAGTACGACGCGTTAGTCGATACGGGTTCAACAAGATCCTACGTAAATAAAGAAATATACAAAAAATTTATGGAGAAACAAAAGAAACCAAGAGAAATATCAGAGACCGCAGTACTGGCAAATGGAGCAAAAATTGAGATAAAAGAAGCACTACCATTAGAAGTAACCATAGGAGAGAAGAAAATATACCACCAAATGCTGCACCACCCAGAGATAACCAGGATATTAATAGGCATGGATATAATGAAAAGAATGGGTGCAACAATACAGTGGACGCCAAACCAAGACAATGGCGATAAAGACAAAAAGCCAGAAGAAATAGCAACCACCAAAATAACAAAGACCAAAGACGATCAACCAGAGTCGTACGAAAGGGACCCGACATTAACAACGCACGAAAAACAACAGTTACAAAGAGAAGAATATAGCAAATGCGATGACAGCCCGAAAGGAAACACGTGGGTCAAACATAAAATCAGACTAACCCACCAGCAGCCAGTTAAACAGAAATACTACCCACGCAACCCAGTATTTGCCATAGAAGAAACTAAAAAAGATTGGCACCAAAAGAAAATAGACGAGATACAACAAAAAGGAAATCCAGACTACAAAATAGAGAACAATAAGCTATATAAAAAAATAGAACACCATGCATACGGACCAAGACTAGCACCATCATCAGAATGGAAGCTCTGTGTGGCGAAAGACGACATGGAAGAAATATTAAAAAACAACCATGACGAACCAACAGCAGGCCATTTGGGAACATCAAAAACGCTGAACAGAGTGGCGCAGAGATACTACTGGCCAGGAATGTTCAGGGACGTACGGGCATACGTAAGAAGATGTACGACCTGTCAAGCACATAAAAAACCGCAACAAAAACAAGCAGGACTAATGCATATAAAAAACGCCGAAACACCGTGGAGTATAGTATCAGCTGATCTCATAGGCCCTTTGCCGAGATCATCAAACGGGTACAACTGGATTATCATTTTTCATGACAAGTTCACAAAGTGGAATGAAGTAAGACCACTGAGAACAGCAACCGCAGGAAATGTGACAAAGGCACTCAGAGAATGCGTCATCATGAGATACGGATGCCCGGAAACGATAATCAGCGACAATGGAAGGCAGTTCACCAGCAAGCAGTTCACGGACGAACTCCAGAAATACGGAATAAAACATAGGCTGACGGCGCCATACTCGCCACAAGCAAACCCGACCGAACGAGTAAACAAGACCTTAGAAACAATGATAGCAACATATATAGAAGGAAACCATAAGAAATGGGACCAACATATACCAGAACTCACTTTCGCAATGAACACGTCGACACACGAATCAACAAAGTTCACACCAGCATTTCTGCTGTTCGGAAAGGAGCTCAAATCACCGGGGGACATGAACCAGTGTCCCACACCGTACTTAAAAGAAAAACAAAAATTAGAAGAAATATACGAAATCGTAAGAAAACACCAATATGCAGCATCAAAACAACAAAAAAAACATTACGACAGGAACAAAAAACAATGGGAACCAAAAATCGGACAAGAAGTACTAAGGAAAAACTTCACATTGTCCGACGCCAGTAAACATTTTTGCGCGAAGCTAGCGCCAAAGTATACCGGACCATACACGGTCACCTCACAGGAGTCACCCGTAATATATAAAATACAAGAAACCATGAATAAAAATAAATCAATAAGAGCACACGTAAAGGATATGAAACCATACCACAGTAACTAAATAAAATAATGGCATGGTATGTTATAATTATTTACAATCGAATGAGACCATAAAACCGGATCACTTATTCGAAAATCGATTTCAAGAAAATAATCGATACCGCGATGGCCAAAGCAAAAAAAAAAAAAAGTCATGTTTTAAAACTGAGGGTAATCCGAAAACAATTATTATTTTATGAATAGATCTACCGACAATAAGAAAATGATCAGTCCATCTACGAACAGCGTTGCACAATGACAGAACCATGGGCACGAACCCCAACGCGACCAGCAGCACCACCAACCACGACGAGGACGTCGTTGGTGAGAACAAACGGCGCAAAAATAGGGCGAGTGATCTTTAAGCAAGGGCGAAGGATGGAACTACGGAGGTGTAATGGGCCGAGCAGCAGTGGCATGCGAGCAGCACTAATCCGGATCGACACACAGCCAACGACCACCCCACAGGGACCTCCAGATCCCAACCAACAGATATCACAAGAGGAAGAGGAGGGACCCGACGCCATGGAAGAAGAGTGGAAAAAGCTCCTCTCGATCCAACCGTTCGTCCCAACGGACGACCTGCTCGACCACCCGGACACATACAAGGCCATGATCGAAAGCGTGAGCCGCGAAATGGCGGCTGACGAAGAAACGAACCAGCCGGAGGAACAGGAAGACACGGCTCCTAAGAAAAAGAGAAATAGAGGAAGAAGAAGTGGCAGACGCCACAGAAAAGATAATTATATAGAAAAATAGTGTAATCATAGTTTTATAGAACAGACAGGAGGTGATAGTTTTTTTTTCTTTTTATCGTGTTTTAGTTATGTTATTTTGTTATGTTACGTTTTGGTTATAGTTGTAAGTACAGCTACAAAAGCAAAGTTTATTTTTTATATATTTTTAAGACACTTTATGGACGTTTCATTTATTAGTTACTATAGTTTAGATGCATGTTTAGTAACCATACTTATATAGTAGTAATCAAGGCAAAAAGGAATAGATGAATAAACGTTCCATAGATTATATACTCACATAATTATGTTAACCTCATCACGGGCGATGCCAAAATATTTTTTTCCACATTCTAAGCCAGAAAAAAAAAAACTCTCGCATCCCGAGCCTGAGGCTATCTTATTTATACATAACTATCCCCGCATTAATTATAAGTAATATACATAAGTAAACAGAAATAGTTATATATATGGTTAGGACCCCGGAAAGCAATAAGAGTTAACGCTTTCATTCTCGTACAATTAGGATTTAGGTTAGGTAAAATCCATCAGAAAATAAACCCACGTCGAAAGGAAAAGGTTCTAAATTCGGCCGTATTTTTCATTACTTTTTATGATAATTACTTAGTAACGCCATCGTTTTGTGAACCGATTGATAAAATTCTATTTTGACCGGCTCAGAAAAAGAGTAGGTTTATAACTCAGTTAAGTTTTTTTAATTTATGCAGTCGATTATCGACATCAGAAAAGTTATTTTATGTAATGATCCCAGCTCAGCAGAACAAAAGCGTTACGATAACATAAAAGGAAAAAAAAAACAAAATTGATAGGTAAAAAGTTTTATTGTATAAATACATGTTGAAGGTACCAAAACTATTACAATAATATGTAGGTATACAATATACCTAACCGCCGCGCAGTCTATACAGAAAAGCTTTAGTAATGCTGATTTTGTTAAATAGTTAGATATAAAAACTCAATAATTTGTACATGCCAGAATATGTATCACTGATTTTTCCCCCCAGGTAAAAATCTCCAAAAAGGGGAGGAGGGTGTGACGGACCCAGGAGCATACCTACGACGACCCCCGGCCCCCGCACGCCAGCACACCGCCCGCGCTCGCCTTCCCGCCGCGACCGCGCACACATGCATACGCCCGATAACACCGACACCTTTCACCCGCCGCACGCATACACCACAAGCACACCGAATGGTATAAAAGCCGACCCGAACCACGCTCAAGGGGGGGGGGGGGGGGTTTAGGGACTCGCCCCGTACCACCGTAGGCCGCCCGACAAAAAGGGCTTCCCAAGAGACCTCGTCGCGGAAGACAGCGACGATGCCCCGGACGGCGGAGGAACGACATAGAGGGGCCCGGTCGCTGGGTCGTTTTGCTGGGCCTCCCCCGGTCCGCCGGGGGTCTCACCTGGCACGGACGACTCGCCCGGGCCGTACACTCTGTGGCGGTTACCTCCGCCCGTGAACCCATGAACCCAAGAGCCCAGAACCCAGTAGGCGGAAACTACGCGGTAAATACCGCACCCCAACGACCGCCCTGTTATCACAGGGTGCGGATGAACCCCCATGCAAAGAGCTCAGCTCTGGAAATGGTTCCCCACTCCCCCCCCCCCCCCCCTGAGGGAGGAGGCGTGAGAAGAAGATCAACGGCTCAAGGGGGCATTCGCTCGGAGCTCCCGCGGTGGACGGACGTGTTCCGGAACACCAACCGGTCTTACCGCTCGCAGAGCCTCTAGCGAAGCGCCTATCCCCCGTTCCCCGCTAACCGAGGGTAACCCTGCGCCGCGCCCCCGGGCTGTTGGCAGCAGGGCCTCACCGACCCGGCCCCCCTCCCGACCCTCAAGGGTAACCCTGCGCCGCGCCCCCGGGCTGTTGGCAGCAGGGCCTTGCCTTCCCCCCTCCCCGCATGCACTAACACCCGCCGCGTGTCACGTCGCGACCGACCTGACGCCTTCCCAATCTTGGGGGTAACCCTGCGCCGCGCCCAAGGGCTGTAGGCAGCAGGGCCTCAGGAGGCGGAACGCCCGTACCGTACCCCCCGACCGAGCCGCGGGCCTTGTCTCCCCCGCGCGCCTCGCTTTCGCGAAACCACGCGTTCCCAATCCTGTGGGTAACCCTGCGCCGCGCCCCGGGGCTGTAGGCAGCGGGGCCTCAGGAGGCCGAACGCGCTCCGCGCATTTGTAGCTTTCCCAATCCTGGGGGTAACCCTGCGCCGCGCCCGAAGGCTGTAGGCAGCAGGGCCTCAGGAGGCAGAACGCACTGCGCGTACTCGAAGCTTTCCCAATCTTGGGGGTAACCCTGCGCCGCGCCCAAGGGCTGTAGGCAGCAGGGCCTCAGGAGGCGGAAACGCCCGTACCGACCGATTGAACCCCCTGTTTTACTGTCTCACCTCGTCGCGCGCCACCACCGCGTGGCGACGTCGAAACCGTCCCCCCGACCCGCGCCGTCGTCCCCCGTACGTACCACACTCTTACCGTCTCGCTCCGGGGTCCGTCTCTCCTTGTCGTACCGTAAGGAATATGATTGTAATCCGTATAGATGCCCTAAGCACCGTAACATAAACCAACGTAGCATAAAGATCCGAATAAACCCGTTTATTGTTAAACCCATACCGTGTGTTTCTCTGGACAAACCCCCTCATAGGTTACCGATGTTAGGAAATCAACCCCTCCTCGGTGACTACTGCCGCAAAGGGGCCTTATTCCATCATAACGAGACGTCCAGGCGAGCTAGCCCTAAGGACGCCCCGTTACAAGATAATCATAAGTATTTAAATATCACAAAATGTAATTTGAACACGATAACGGTGTGTCCCCACACGCACACAACACAATATCCTCAATCCTACACTTCACACTTCACATAGACTCTTTCGCTAAGAGAGATGAATATAATTTATAACATGTACGTATATCTAATAAGAAATAATCACTTAGTTTTATTTATAACATAGGTATTAGGTGCTTAGAAATACATTTAATTTATACTACCTATAATATTAACACTAAGGCTAAAAAAAGGCAAAATAATTAGTGGGTAATCGTCGTCCTCTGTGCCTTTTCCCATTTGTTATTGGGGTTGGCTCCCAATCTAAACTGTAGCGGAAAGCTACCAGAATTACACGAGCGACTGCCATTTATTTATTTATTTATTTATTATTCAGTTTATAATAGTTAGCTTACAGTATTACCAAAACGCTAACTATTGCAATGGTGACAGGTATAAATCATAAAGTTATTACATATGGTCCGTAAATTATCGTGAAATACATCAACATGCTGGCACTTGTGAGTAAATGCATTTAGTAAGGCTAGTGCCCGCAACGTGGGTGAATTATTGCAGTGGTGCGTCCGCGGTACTGGACAAGCGAACAACTGGTGCCGACGACGCCCAGTTCGCAAATAGTTGTTAGGAACGTATAAATTTATAGAAGCTAGTATATCCGGGTTATTAATTGTAGCATGCAATATCGAGAAATAGTGGATCACAAGAAGTAGTTTACGCCTGGATTCCAATGTATCTAGTCCAATCATTCCTGACACAAATAAAGATGGGTAGAGGTAAGGATAAAACCCATACATTCTTTTATAGATATATCTGGCAAACTTCCGCTGCACTCTCTCTATCATCACAGTGTATTTAGCCTCACGCGGATCCCACACGATAGCACTGAACTCTAATTTGCTACGAACAAAAGCATTGTATAGCATAATAGCCACCCGAACATCCTGGAACTGCGAAGCAGTTCTCATAATGAAGCCTAAAGTTTTACTAGCGCTCTTACAAACAGACATTATATGATTACGAAAATCAAGTCGAGTGTCCATAACATCCAGCCATCTGACCTCGCAACCCATAAGGGACCAGTAACAGGGATGGTTAAATCAGGCATCAGATTCTATCAGGTGTCCGACTACCCGTAACGATTGCCAAAGATGTTCTTATGACAAGGACCGACGGCTTAACGAGCTCTCCGAGGCACGGAGCGATAGCATCTAAAGGGTAATAAAACTTTGTAAATAAAAAACAGAATTTAAGTTTAAGTCACTTTCTGCGGGGAGCGTGCTCAAAAAGCTGGCGACATTCTCTTGTTGAATGGCCACTTGGCCAGACTAATTCGTTGGCCGAGGTATGTGCCAGCCCTTATTACGCGTCAGCTCGACCAATCGTCTGGACAGTAATAATGAAGTTCTTGGTCTATTTTTTGTATCATTTAACTGGCGTAAGTATAACAACACACATACATACATACATACATAAACACACACATACATAAGCACACACACACAGCGTACATTTGAATAAGCTGTTCATCTTTTTATCAATAAATAAATAAATAGATATTTTTAATGGTAAAGATAGATAGATAGGTCAACTCTCTCTCTTTCTCTGTAGGTATATTTTCTGAGTAGTGCCAAACTGCTTGCACCAGTATAGAAAAAAGATTTCTTTTTCAAAAGCTTAAAGGCATACCACTGTCGCTGAGCAGTGCTTATATAAAGATAAGATCATCATCATCATCATCATCCGCGTCATCACTTACCATCAGGTGAGACAGTGGTCAAATGCTATGCACATAAATTGTAAAAAAAAAAAAAGATCCTCGGTAGAACTAAAGTGACCGATATAGCTCTTAGAATTAGCAAGTTGTTCAGGCAATGGGTAGGCCACATCGCTCGTAGAACTGACAACCGATGGGAAAGAAAGGTTCTAGAAGAAGCATCGTAGACCGGCCCCGCACTATACTCTATTTTTTAATTAGACGGAGTAACAGAGTGACAGATCGAAACTAATGGTGCCAACTTCTAAATCACAGTGATGATCTAATTCAACTCCTACAGTTCAAAAGAGCGGCTAGTTTATCAGGTAAAGTTTACAACAGGCGTAAATTTTGCAACCATTGCTGTCAAAGCTGTCAAACGTCACTTTGGCAGAGCAGAAAGTGATCGAGCGCTAGATCACCGTCTGTCGGACAATCGATGAACTAAAAAGTGCAATATTTTGTTTCCATCTATTGCTGTTCTGTTGCTAGTGGCGCTAGTATCAAAGGCCAAAGTGCATTCAGCGACAGGCGAGCAACAGACGGGCGACTGCAACCGATTGCTAAGTGTTTGCTGTCGCTATGCTTTGCTGTTGCAATTGTTACATAATACGGGTGCGGAACTATAATCTGCCACAAAAACACAAAAATGCCACTTATTTAGTTTTAAACACTATCGCCGACACCTTTTTGGTTTGGTGCTAGATAGTGAAGACGATTCTTCCGATATTTAATAAAATATTAAGTTATAAAAATGATAACTTGTTTTATTTTGTTAATTTTTCAATTTTTATTTAAATATATTCCATTTTTTTCACGGGACACTAATTAATGTAAATCAAAATCAATCAGGAATCTTATTTTTAGGAAATGTTCAGGATATAAAAGAATTTAATAGATCATTAAACTGAAATATATCAGTGAACTGTATCTTTTTTACCCACCACTATTTGCTACAAAATGTCTGGAGGAGGCCTATATTCAGAGGACGTCTTCAGGCTGATGAGCAGTTACAAATTTTATTTGCTTAGTAATGTTATTCGGCAATTAGGATCAAATGAAAAGGTTAAGGTCAACAAACTGTATCTGTAATGAAGCCGAGGCATTAGCTAGTATCTATAGTATAGATAGAAGAACAAGTAGGTACTATGTATTTATCCCGTATCACAAATACTCTACTTCCCTGATAAAAACATATTTACAGGTTCAAAATGAATAGTTTACCTGTCTATGAGGAGTTTTATTTAAAAAAAAGAAATGGTGTTTTATGTATGACCTAATAGATGGCGCCAGTTGTGGTTTTACCAAAATCTGTCACTGTCACTATTTCAAGCATAGACCACAGGTTATAGGAAATGTGTCACGATACTGACTGACAACTCTAAACAATTTCGTTTGTTCTATTTTCGTTGCGCGATAGCTCGGCTTAACTTTGAATCATAATATTAACGTTTATCTGTCTCGCAGTTCTGCTGTACTTCAATTTACTTTTTAAGAATGCACCACAGACTACTTAGGAGATACAACAGACAATGTACTCGTGGTCCACTCAACTGAATTTGACATTTCTTTGTAGGTAGTCTAAGCATTTTCTTATGTTTAAACTACTCTGTGGTTTGAAAGGTTTAAACTATGTACTTACAGCGCCATCTAGAAAAGAAGCGGAACTAGTGTTTTTTTTTAAATAAAAAGCCTCATTACAGGTTCTATAGATGTCGCCACGGCTGCTTAGGGTGATTTTTTTTATTCATAGTTAAGGCAACCAATGGTTGAAAGTTCTAACCAATGCTCAAAATTTGTTAGAGTTTTTAACCAGGGTGGGCTTTTTGATCACTAGTTAAATTAACTGATGGTTAAAAGTACGCATTAGGTACTATTTATTTACCCCATATCACAAATACTCTGATTCCCTGATAAAAATAAAAGTGAAGCTCTATTTGTTTGTTTGTATCGCCTGCTAAACATAGGCCTTCCCATAAAAACGCCACTTTGGACGCTTATCATAGGGAGGTTTGCCATAATCACAACGCTTGGCAGGCGGCTTGGTGTACCTAGAAGAATGCTGCCGCCCATTCTCTGGATATTCCCTTAGCCGGCTCTTACGGTGTCTATGGGAAGAGATGGGGTGGTCCTATTTTCACACCGCGCCGGGACCACATGGCAAATTTCGTACATAGAATGTAAATAATACCTAGATCGATAAAGAATACTTTTATCCCGGAAAATTAGAGCTTTGAAAACGGGTCATTTTCCATTGCTTTAAATCAGGCGAGACAGACCAATAAAAAAAAAAGTTAAATGAAACCGCAGAGCATCTCTTAGGGTCGGTTTTTTAATATAAGGTAACCAATAGTTAAAAATCCTAACAAATTTTGACCATTGGTTAGAATTTGTTAGAGTTTTTAACCATTGGTTACCTTAACTACGAAGCGTAAAATCCACTATTAGCTAATACAATGTAAATAATCACAGACGCTGATAACAAATATAGTTATTTATTAAATCGGTAACAAATAAACCTAGTTAATAATAGGCAAATAAATAGGTTACATATTGTTATCTACAGTTATAAGGCCGTAACGTGTACTGATAAGAACCATGGAACAAGGAGGAGAGGAATGCCAATATACCAAGAAAACAGCGTAGATCAAAAATATGCCTAAAACTAGATGGCGTTGCAAAATGAGCGGGCTATAAGTTGAGAGCAAATCAGAAATATGGCAAAAACCGTTTTAAACCTAGCCCGCCGTAGCTAGCCGTATAGCACGCTCATTTTGCAGCGCCAGCCAGGTTTAAAACGTTTTTTTTGGCATATTTCTGTCCAGCGGGGCTACCGTCTAAGCCAATCGTAATCGATGAATGGGCTTCATTTCGTCATTTCCGGCAAGTTGGCATTGTGTAACATCTCCATCCATTAGTATTTTCTCACTTTTTCTCATTATTATAGTTAATCAATGTTTTATCTATTCAGTTCTCCGCCTAAGGGATCATAATACCGATGGATGAGGGTTTTACACAACCGGAAATGACCAAATGGAGCCTATTCATCGATTACGATTGAGTTACAGAATACGAGGGGCTGAGCTCAACTTATAACCCGCATCGCATCATTTTGCAACGCCATCTAGTTTTAGGCATATTTCTGATCTACGCTGTTTTCTTGGTGTATTGACATTCCTCTCCTCCTTGTTCCATGTAAGAAACAAGCTTATGTAAATAAGGAAGAAAATACAAATTACATTAATTACTTATTTATGTAACCCAATAAATTAATGTGGAATAATAATAATAATCGTTACGGGTAGTCAGACGCCTGATAGAATCTGACGCCTGATCTAACCATCCCTGTTACTGGTCCCTTATGGGTTGCGAGGTCAGATGGCAGTCGCTCGTGTAATTCTGGTAGCTCGCCGCTACAGGTTAGATTGGGAGCCGATACTAATAATAAATGGGAAAAGGCAAAGATGATACTAATAATAAATTAACATAGAATGCACTTTTAAAGTGTAAACATATTTACAAGTTCAAAATGTTTACCTGTCTATTACAGGTTCTATAGATGTCGCCACGGCTGCTTAGGGTGTTTTTTTTATTCATAGTTAAGGTAACCAATGATTAAAACTTCTAACCGATCCTCAAAATTTGTTAGAGATTTTAACCAGGGTGGGCTTTTTGACTCGTTTAAGGTAACTAATGGTTAAAAATGCCAACAGATGCTAACCAATGGTCAACATTTCTTAGAGCTTTTAACCATTGGTTACCTTTACTACGGATTAAAACACCCACCCTTAGTCTGTACAATGCAAAACCATAGTCTTAAAGATTCTCGCAGCCACTGGTGCATGTAACCATAGCTCAGTTGGCAGAGCGTCTAATCCGCCCCCTTATTACCTAACTCGCAACAGGTTTGCGACAGGCGTAAATCTCGCGGTGATTGCTGTCATACATCATTAGTGGTGTCGAGAATGTATGCTTCGCTACTGCTGTCGCATTGCTACTGCTATCGCATTGCTGTTGTAAATTTTACGTAATTACCCCGCCGGAGAGTTGGAAGGCGTTGGCTGCGATCACTACTTGGATGGGGACCGCTACAAAAAAAGCTATTTAGGTACAAAACTGCAATGAGCGCTATGGCACCAAGGCTTGCTACGACCAGCACGAAAGGCAAAAAAGAACTCTAATTTTCCCTGTTCTAATTTTAAAATTACTGTAGAAAAAAATTAAACGTTCAAAAATCATACCTTCAATTTTCCCTCATAGTTAAATAATTTTATTGCAAATAATTGATAGTTTTTGCCTATAAGATTGTCTATAACGCTATGCTATAGTTTTAATAAAAAAATTAAAATGTTCAATTGCAAATAAGTTATATTTAGCACTTTTACAAGTCAAAATGGGATGGATTACTTAAGTGCTTGATTTGAGTTATTGTTATTTTTTCTGGTATTATTACCATGTTTTAAGCATATAAAATACTTAGTGCACAGATCTTAAATCTTAGTGTCATTTTACGTAATTAATTGACAAGAAATAGCAACATAATAAAGGTACTAAAACAGTATAATTATAAGCAATTTTAAGTAACCATTATCAGCTTGAGAGACCATGGATAGATCATGAATGCTTCCAACCTAAGGACATACATTCAGTATTTCGCAAGAACCCGCGCCGCGCGGGCCGCCGCGGATTTTCGAACGCAACTTCGCGCGTAAAATGAATTAAAAAATCAACTAGCTTTTTTATTATTTGGTTTAGTGCATGGTTGTTTTTAGCCAGTGATTTTTATTGTGTGTAATTCGGCTATTGATTTTAAAGGTAACATTTTTTTTATTAGTTATCTATATGTTACTTAAATTAGTAAAATTATAGCTTTTTCCCATAGTCTCGGTTTTTGGCGAAAAGTTATAATGAGTCTAAAAACTCAAAACTCAAAATTTTGTAATAGGCTATTTGCACTTTTTCAAGTCAAAACCAGATAATGTATTCTTTTTAATTAAATTATTGTACGTGCTAAGCAAGCATAATTAAGCTTATTACTTTGCATTTGTTTAATGTCAAAATTGTCAAAATACTATAATTATAACAAGCCTTGTATTACAATACGTTTTTGAAAAAAAAAACTATAAATATTAGTGAAGTCTTTCTAAATTTATTTAAGTATTCATATTTAATAACATTGTTTGAATCTAAAGTTAAGGTCGGTTGATGATTTGAATAATTTCAATAACGTTTTATGCAATCTACAATTATTCAAAGGTCTGTGTAAAATATCAAAATTATTAAAATAATATGTATAATTGAATTAATGATTGAAGACTTTTCATGACCCCTAAAGCTGGGTATTCACGAATAATCTGTTCTCTTAGAAAAAAACGTTATAATTTGTACGTCTCAGGCGAACAAACTCAATGATTATTGATGGGCAAAAAATTAATGGTACCTACTATCAATGGTGCTATCATTATCGCCTGCATCCTTCAGCTCCCGCGGTTTTTACCACATCGTTGGTCCACCTCTAGTGCAGGGGCGGACTACGGTGCGTCTTCCGCGTTCGAGGTCGCCACTCGAGAACCTTTCTTCCCCATCGGTTGTCAGTTCTACGAGCGATGTGGCCTGCCCGTTGCCTGAACAACTTGCTAATTCTAAGATATATATCGGTCACTTTAGTCCTCGTGCGGATCTCCTCGTTCCGGAGCTTATCACTGCTCAGCTCAGAGAAAAAGTATAAATCTGATTAAAGGCGTTAATAGGTCGGAAAACTAGGCACCGGAGGCTTAGGCATGTTCAATTTTATTGATCAATAAAATTGGCGAGACCACTTCCATCAATGTTTTCTCCATACGTAAACCGAAAAACATTGACCAATACTAACCCAACACAATCAATAAAATTGATCAATCACAAAGATCGGTCAATAAAATTGAACGTGTATGGGGGGCCTTAAGATGACCGTCCTGGTGTTTGAAAATGTTATTGGCGTCGCTCTGCTCTCCACACGTATGATAGAGACAATAGAGCCCGTGAGTGAATTTACCTACATTTTAGCGTTTCGGGCAAAAACGGTTTTCACCCTCTAAAACTTAACAAAATCTTTTGATTTTTGGTGTCAATCGTTTGCGTAAAATATAATCTACGCTTGTACGTCTTGATTTTTTACAAAATATGTTTTTTTTTATTTTTCGTTCACTGCTTTTCTTCGTCATAATTTGGACAAAACGTCGTAACTTCAGGTGGCCTATAAATACGAAGATATTGCGAAAACTTAAAAAGGAAGACGTACTAGCACAGTCTTTATGTCGACAACATGATTATAAAAAATCTTCAAAATTAGATAACAACTAGAGGGGGGCAAACGTTGGCGCTTTTATAGACAAGAGGGAGGTATACTCTTTCCGATTTTTAGGTACTTATACCAGAATGCAAGGCATGGTAAGTATTAAAAATGCAATAAAATTATTAATCGATTTTTAAGCACCTCATTAATTAAAATATCATTAAATAACATTTAAACATCACGGATGAATGTACAAAAATGATTAAAAGTAAAAAAATCTGCAGAAGTGAATTTACTTTTTTTATGTAATTGAATGACGTGATGAGCTAGTCGCTCGCCTGATGTTAAGCGTCACGGCTGCCCATAACAGATGCAGTATCACTCGGAATTAATATAGTTTTGCGTGACACTGCACTGCGCACGTCATCCTGAGACTTCACACCGTCTAGTAATAAGTTTACTAGATTATGGGATCAGATCATAAAGTCTCATTTGCCCAGTAATTTCACTAGGTACAATGCCCTTCAAACCGGAACACAGTAGTGCTTGCACACTACTGCTTGGCGGCAGAATAACTGGCAAAACGGTGGTACCTACCTAGACGAACTTTGCAGACAAGTCCTACCACCTAGTAAAATACTTAAATATATGTATAGATACTTACCTGCCTACCTACTTTATGTGAGTACTCAAAATTAACAAAATTACATATTTTAAAACAAAAAACACTTTTCCGACGTCACTAATGTGAAGTGCCGTCTCAAAATAATAATATATAAAAAAATTACGTAAACAGAAAATAAATCAAAAAATAGGAATGACCTAACAAAAGCTGCTGCTTGCCTCCTGCATCCATCGGCTCGGAGTGTTCCGGTTCGTGGTCGCCACTCGAGAACCTTTCTTCCCCATCGGTTGTCAGTTCTACGAGCGATGTGGCCTGCCTATTGCCTGAACAACTTGCTAATTCTAAGAGCTATATCGGTCACTTTAGTTCTCCTGCGGATCTCCTCGTTCCGGATCTTTTCTCGCAGGAAAACACTGAGCATAGCACTCTCCATAGCTCGTTGGCCGACTTTAAGCTTACTCATAAGGCCAACAGTAGCGAAGAAAGAATAGGAAATAAGAGAGGAGGCAACGAAAGAATTAAAAATTATTATAAAGGCGAAAGTTTCTTTGTGTTTGTGTTTTTGTATTTGTTTGTGTTTGTGGAGTGATTTGCCTGATATTTGGAATAGAGATAGCTTATGTACTGGATTAAAACATAGGCTACCCTGGCGAAGCAGACGCTCGATATCCTACCCAAGAAATCTCGAATGCCTCATCATCGTCACTCCAATACCCAACATCAGTATCACTGGAGCAGCTGTGCCAGCAGCCTAGAGCCACACTCCGCTATTTTAAGGAGCTGGGATGGCTCGGGTAGATGGTGGCGGGGAAATGCACAATACACCCCGAGCGGGACGTCAGTGCAGGACTTATCACCCCCACTTAAAATTAGAATTAGATTAGAATATGCTACCCTGGCCTTTTGATTATGCCTTTTGATTGTAACATTGACGTGTCCAGTGTAACAAACACAGTTATAAGGCTAATAAACTAGTCCATTCTACTATTTATCTGCGGGTGAAACCACGGGGCGCAGCTAATAGTTTACATAATTAGTTAATATGTATTAATTAAAACAATTCATGGGAAAAGAATATAGAGAAAGTTACCATAGGGTTTGTTTTTGAAAATGATGAACAAAGGGCGCTGTGCTACAACAACAATCAGATGTTGTGGACAAGTGCGGGTTGGTGGATGACATACATGTTCTCGAATGTTGTGTCTTGAACACAAGTTTCCCTTCACCGTTTTTAAAGGTTCCGTACCCAAAGGGTAAAACAGACCCTATTCTAAGGCTCCGCTGTCTGGCTGTCTGACCGTCAGTCTGTCTGTCCGTCTGTCTGTTTGTCTGTCCGTCTGTCACCAGGCTGTATCTCATGAACCGTGATAGTCAGACAGTTGAAATTTTCACAGATGATGTATTTCGGTTGCCGCTATAACAGCAAATACTAAAAAACAGAATAAAATAAATATTTAAGGGGGCTCTCATACAACAAACGTGTTTTTTTTGCTCGTTTACCAGATGAGTAATAGATGGCACTGCTTTAAATAGTACTGCTACTCAACACTAGATGGCAGGGATAGATAATGGTACGGAAGCGGAACCCTTCGTGCGCGAGTCCAACTCGCACTTGGCCATTGGTATTGTATCAGTTATCTGGTTCCCATAGTACAAGCTATGCTTAGTTTGGGGCTAGATGGTGCTGTGTGAAAACAAAAAGAAAAAAAATGTCTAAGGGTTAAAGGTCTCGCTCTCAATCGATGCATACAATTGATACGTTTGCTCATATCGAGGCCAGCCGCTTATTCAGGTTATCAAACAATTTACACTCAATCTATACTAATTGAGAATGCATTTGACAGTCTTTCACATATGCACAAATATGGCACAAATATTTGTCAAGGGCAAGGCAGAACAAAGAAGTTTCGGCGACAACGCGGAAAAGTTCACGTCGCGCGTCGATGCATTGTATTATTTTTGAAAGCTTGTGCTTTTTCCAGTGTTAATGTTTAAAATTGGTGGCGTTGAATTACGAGCATAAGTGTGGGCAAGTGATATAATGTAGTGAAACGTGGTTTTTCGTGTTGCTTCCAAAATTCCATAGAAGCTTCTATTAAAGTTGCCACCACTTTACTAGCACATGACTTAGACTGGACTATACCTACCTGACTAACTACCCAGGCTGTGACTAAGACTTGACTGTACGTGAAATATTCTATAACACTATGAAAAATAATTACAATACTTGACACTGGCTAAATACACTATGTGTGGAGCCAAAATATAAGAAAAAAAAGATAGAACAAGAAGAAGTAAAATACTGGAGAATGAATACATTGAGAGTTCTAGGAATTGTGAGAATGCATTGACAGATTATGCCCATTTTCACCAAAGATCCCTAAACTACACCCCTAAGGGCCCCCTAAATTTGACCTTTACCTAAATTTGTTTTCACAGCGCTGAGTGACACTTAAATTGTAAAGTGACAGTTTATTATTTTCTACGGTTTCCAAAAACCGTACGTTGCTGATTTTTATTAATCTATTTAAATATTTTAGAGAATAATCGTCAAAATTACAAGCAACATGCTTTACTGATATTAGCATTAGAGTATTTCATATATTATGCATCAGAAAAAATTAAAACAAATACCTTTTCTGTCGCTATGCGGGCAGAAACAGTTGCCAAATACAGTTGAAAAAAGCTCGCGTTTCTTAACGCTAAGTGGTCGAGCTTCGGCCCCGTAAACTTAGGGGATCCCTTAAGCTTTAGATGTCCCTTAATCGTCGGTGAAAACAAAATTACTGTCTGATGTCATTTAAATATTTTTAAGGGTCCCTAAAAATTTAGGGATCTTTGCAGGAAAATTACGTTTCTTCTGGTTTTCTTTCTTACATCAGGTCACCTTTATCAGCCTGAAGACGTCCACTGCTGAACATAGGCCTTGGATAACGAGATGAAAATCAAAACAAAGAAATGTTCCAGGCCAATCAACTTTTGAGGCACTCATATAAAAAATTGTTGTGTCCCATAGGTAGAGATCTTGTGTCCCAATAGTAACTATTACCCATAGTTGATTTAAAGATAATTATGCTCGGTGTTACCCTGCGAGATAAGATCTGAAACGAGGAGATCCGCAGGGGAACTAAAGTGACCGATATAGCTCTTAGAATTAGCAAGTTGAAATGGCAATGTGCAGGCCACATCGCTCGTAGAACTGACAACCCATGGGGAAGAAAAGTTCTCGAGTGACGACCACGAACCGGAAGACGCAGCGTATACTAGACTGATGTGAAGTCTCAGGATGAAGTGTGCAGTGCGCAGTGTCACGCGAAACTTTAATCTAGAGTTCCGAGTGACATTGCAAACTGTTATGGGCGGCCGTGACGCTTAACACCGCAAACGACTAGCTCGTCACGTCATTCATAAATAATTTTAAAAAAAAGTTAGTTACTCTATAGGGATGAATTTTCATAAAACCCTTTCTTTTTACACCCCTACGGTATAAAAGGCTTAAAATGAAGACACCCTCCCGCTGCGTCCAGCGGTTTGGGCTGTACGTTGTCTCTCAGTCAGTCGGACACTCAGGACAAACGCCTTTTAATATAGATAAAATATGTATGTTACAACACAATGGTTGAGATTGCAGACGCTACACGTGAACCATTATCATAAATCGGTTAAACGTATGCATGTTTAACATAATGTGGTATAAAAATTACTTTTTTACGCAATTTAGAGATGGGATTGGATTGTTTTGTCCGGATGACCGGAAATCTACACATACTACACAAAGGTTTCGAAATACTTATGCCAATTTGCGAATAGTGTTGTTCTGCGTTACTGATAACTTGATAAGTGATAAGTGGAATGTATTACTTACTTAAACCCTTGATATTTTTTGTAATGTAGGCATCTGCTTACTATTCGTAGGTAATCTGATTACTGGACTGTGTGATGTCTCAGGATGACGTGCACAGTCCAGTGTCACGCGAAACTTTATTATTTTAAGTTCTAAGTGACACTGCAACTGTTATGGGCGGCCGTGTCTCTTAACATCAGGTGAACGACACACTATTAATTCACGTAATTTCTTGTCACATTATTAATTCATTAAAAAAACCTACTTAATACATTATATATACATTTTCTGCTCTCTTCCTCCTCTCCCAATGTTAAAGCATACTTTTGTCTTTTTCTCTGTCTCTTTCTTTCTTCTCCCTTCAATCTTACAACAAATCAAGAAAGCTTTGTCAATAATATAATTTACCTTTTAATTGGGAATTGGCTCCCGGATCACTTAAAGTCAGCAAAGTTTCACCAATATTCAAAAGGAAGGGGAAAAGAGAAAATATTGATGGGTATAGGCCAGTGTCTATCATTCCTGCAATAGCTAAAGTGTTTGAGAACGGAATCAGCTCTAGACTTGTATCATTCCTATCCAATGCAAACGCGTTATCGGACCGCCAGTATGCGTACCGCGAGGGACGATGACGATCCACTCGCGACGTCTCTAACTCGCGAAGTCGTCAGCCGCGTGATGGCTGCCCAAGAGCGCAAGCAGAAGGTCGCTGTGCTGTGCTGCGACTTGTCCAAGGCATTTGATGTCGCGGACCACGCTGTGCTAGCAACCAAACTCAGGCACTACGGCATTGGAGGCAGGACGCATGACATTCTGACGGACCTTATGAAACGAAGACTACAGATAGTTGATGCAGGGGACGGAAAAAACAAGTCCGACCCTCTGTCTTCTTCTGCGGGAGCAGCACAAGGCTCATCTGTGTCAAATATTTTATTCGCGCTTCTATTGAACGATCTTTTGAGCGCGGTGAGTGTAGCAGACATTTATATATACGCTGGTGACGTGGCTGCTATAGTCACCGCACCCAACTTGGACTATCTGGAAGCAAAACTTAATCAGACTGCGGCCCTCCTTGCTGCGTGGTTTAGTATGAACGGACTAACGCTAAACTTGAACAAGACCCAGTTTATAAACTTTAACTTGTCTGGCCGCGTAGAGAGGCCATTGGTGGTCATGGTCGATAACAGCAGAATCGAGGAAGTGGAGCATACTACATTCCTCGGTTTTGAAGTAGAAGTTTGAAATGGGAAGCGCATATTCAAAAGGTGTGCGGCAAAGTAGGCAGTGCTTCCTATGCCTTGAGTAGAGTGTCCCGGGTGGTGTCAACTGAGGTAGCACGCGCGTGTTACTTCGCAACAGTACACTCTGTACTGCAGTACGGTGCGGAGCTCTGGGGTCGCGCTGCAGAGTGGGAAAGAGCATTCCGCATGCAGAAGCGCGCCGTCAGAGCTATAGTGCGTGTGACTCGAGACACCTCCGCGCGGCCCTTGTTCAGGGACTTGGGGATTCTCACGTTACCTGGTATCACAGATAGCAGTATTTGTGAAAACACACCCCGAATGCTATATAAAGAATAGCGAAGTGCACGCCTACCACACGCGCAACGCTAATAAACCTAGGGCAGTGTCGCGCACACTGGAGAAGTCCAATAAGCTGACCCATGTGATGGGACCAGCCATATACAACAAATTACCTGACGACATCACCGCTGCTCCAAGCTTAGAGTCTTTTAAAATTAGACTAAAGCGTTGGCTTATCGAGCAGACGTTTTATAGCCTTGACGAATTTTTTAATTATAAATAAAATAATTCATTAATTTATTACGTACTTCTACCTTACCTTATTTTTTTTTTTTTTTTTTTTTACTATTGTTAGAGTACCCAATTAAAATTAAGCATTCTAATTATATTACAATCTAGCCATCGATTTGGCTAATGAGTAATTTTAATTTAACCTAAACTTCTAATAAATATTATTAAGAATGTGTCCAATAACACGTTTCTTATTGTCTCTATTAAGGTGAAGGCACATTGTTCTTGTGTTCTTTTCAACCTTACCTTATGAGTTTTAAGTATTTTGCCGGAGTGAGTATATTTAAAATAGTATTGTAAAATATTGTAGTTATCAGCAAAACCTTATCGATGGAACTGTCTCATCAATCATCGCAGGGTTGTGACACGAATAAATAATTTTAAATTTGGTCGATTTGCCACTCCACAACCTATGGCCGGAAACAATTGGCCGGATGAACAAGCATCACTATTGTATCTTTATTTTGGCAACACTTATGAGTAAATTTTGCCCAGCTGTTACCTTGTAAGAATGAAAGTTGTTTTCAATATGCCGATGGCTTAGTGGTATGAAGGTCGCGGGTTCAACGGAAGCCCTTTAAACTTGAGCCACAGAACATGTAGTGGTTGTTAAATTATAAACCAGTGTCGTGCAAGTCGTAATGAATCTGTCGACAAAAGAAACACCTAGATGGTATGTCCGCATAGATTTATGTGTGTTTTTTATTTATAGAAACAATGGCGAAAACATTATTTCAAAATCTTGAATAATGACAAAGTTATTTAAATTAATCCTCGCGGTGATTTCATGAGGGTTGACCTCCACAATGCAGAGTTAGGTCCCCCATACACGTTCAATTTTATTGATCAATCTTTGTGATTGATCAATTTTATCGATCGTGTAGGGTTAGTAGGTATCAATGTTTTTCGGTTTACAGTATAATAAAATTGAACGTGTATTGGGGGGCCTTAAAAAGTACCTACGTGTGCAAACGCTACGACAAAACATTTCCGGCAATGAAGATGAAAATACCCTATGCTCCTAGCTATGCTGTCAAAGGGAAGTGGGAAGGAAGACAGAAAAAGATAGGGGGGAAAAGGATGGGTTAGAGCGTTAAATTAGTTGACCCCTAGATCTAGAATTTTCGTTACTATGGTTAACCCGCTGTCGTATTATGTAAAAGTTGCAACAGCAGTAGCAAGGCGACAGCAAACACTTAGCAATCGGTCGCAAGATGTCAATGGAAATCGTAAGTAACCCGCCTGTTGCTCACCTGTCGCTGAATGCACTTTGGCCTTTGATACTATCGCCACTAGCAACGGAACAGCAGTAAATAGAAACAAAATAATGCACGTTGTAGTACATCGATTGTCCGACAGACGGCGCTGCCCGAACGTTTTCTGCTCTGCCAAAGTAATGTTTGACAGCAATTATTGCGAAATTTACGCCTGTCGAAAACTTGTTGGAGTTACGTAATTAGCCAGCCGTATCCTGTATGCAAACCATCCTGTAATTCCTGTGACTTTGTCATTTTTGAGATATTGAATTTTTGTTTTCACGACTCTTTATTTTTTGAGTAATAGGTATTTTTAACACCATAAATAAATAATCTGAATCAGAATCTGATACATCACATCATCATCATCATCATCAGCCTGAAGACGTCCACCGCTGAACATAGGCCTCCACCACAGAGCACCTATAATATAATACAGGGCTGCTCGCCTCCTGCATCCATCGGCTCCCCGCGGTTTTCACCAAATCGTCGGTTCACCTAGTGGAGGGCCTACGCTGCGTCTTCCGATTCGTGGTCGCCACTCGAGTACCTTTCTTCCCCATCGGTTGTCAGTTCTATAAGCAATGTGGCCTGCCCATTGCCTGAACAACTTGCTAATTAAACACACGACTCTTAAAAATTACTTAACGGTCACCCATCCCAATGACGACCAACTGGACCAGTTGTATAACTGTAACTATTGCATACAAGTGTAATGCGAGCTATTTCTGTAAAACTATAAATACTTTGAGGTTACTTTGGTTTATCCAAGTCGACCTTCGTTTGTGGTTCAACTAGCTCGACTACTAGGTTTTGTCCTCGGATGAGAATAAAAGAAATACAAGTACATTGACATACTCAGAACTGCAAAACCAATAATTATCATTAAAATTACCGGCCAAATGCGAGTCACACTCGCGCACGAAGGGTTCCGTACCATTATTTATGAAAACGTCAAAAAAGTCACGTTTGTTTTATGGGAGTCCCCTTAAATATTTATTTATACAATTTTTTAGTAATTGCTGTTATAGCGGCAACAGAAATACATCATCTGTGAAAATTTCAACTGTCTAACTATAGTGTCTGTTTTACCCTTTGGGTACGGAACCCTAAAAAAGAAAGAAAGAAGAAAGAAAGCAATTCAATTGCATCCTGTATAAATGCTGTGGTAGGTGAATAAACTATGTGCAAAATTTTAGTGAAATAACGTTTTTTTATAGATAGGCTAACATTTGACCGCGGTTTCACCTGGACCCTAATTCTGTATGACCAATTTACGATTCCTTGCTTCAAAACCACGCAAATTCCTTGTCTTACATAAGAAATCTGCAAAAATCTATTCTGTATGAAATGAGAACGAAACCGCGCGAAATGAATGTGGAATTAACTGGGATTGGCGCGATTTGAACTGTCAAAAATCATATGTTCCACTGAGGCGCGTTCCGAAACATGAACCCGTTGAAAGTTACCACCACTCATGTTAATATTAATTATTCAAAATAAAACTAATTTTAATGTAAAGTGAAGGTATTTCTAAAGGTTTTCTGTCAATTTTTAATAATTACCCATGGTTTCCTTATATCACAACATAAATAAGCCATTCCTTTATTTTAATTTTTTAGCGGTTTTGGGATGAGATATCCTTTAGTTCTAATTCGGAACGCACTCGAAAAATCCAAAACCTGTCATAGATAATTTGCCTTAGATTATACAGAATACAAAAATTGACGATTCCTTTGCTGTGACACGATTTGAACAAGACACGATAACGACGTGGTTTCTGTATCGTGTGGAATCTGTGTTTTCATACAGAATTATGGCCCTGACGGTAAATAACGACGCGGTCACCTTTTTTGCGGCGGAGGATTCTATCCCGAAAAATTTAGCATTCCTGTAGGAAAATAAGTACATTGGGAGGAAAACAAGAAAATAGTAGTAAAACCACCAGGTGGCCTCTATTATATTTTGTTGTTATCAGAAATACTGTGCCTATACCACTATCTAGAGCAGGCATGTAAAACTGGCGGCCCGCGGGCCGCATGCGGCCCTCAATGCATTTGTTTGCAGCCTGGCCCAATTTTCAGAAGAGCCTTTTTTCAGGAAAACCATGGGTTCCCAATTTCAAATATCAAGTATACTATCTGAGTTTGAAGTAGTATATTTTCCCGAAAGGGGGTAAATCTACTCCCCAAGGTAGATAATGTGTCTTCTACGACTTTTCTAAATTAATAGCTTTTCATTGAAGAAATGTCATGTAAAGTTTACGTTCGAAGATAGCCCTAGCGCAGCTGGGTGGTTGAACTTCGTCCTTGACCGAATGCACTTGACCTGTGTTTAGAAATGAATTTATAGTATCTTGTTAACTCTCGTCGCGATCGCACGTGCAATTTTGTAAGTGGATGTATTTTGTTAGTATGGAGGTTTGGAAACACGCAGTTTCAAGTAAGGCTCTTACAACTTGTGGGCTATCATGGTCGCAGTACCCCCCTTTCGGGATAATACCCCAATTCAAACTCACCTTGTATATACCGATAAAATAAGAAGACTTCAAGGTTTTAAGCTTCTAGGAGATAATTTTTCGATATTTTTTTGTTTTGCGGCCCACTGTTTCTGCGCTCCATTATGGATGCGGCCCATCAATGACTTTCAGTTTGACATTCATGATCTAAATCATGTCATTTATTACTATAATTGCTATTAGGTAGTTGGTACTCAGAACTTTGACCTTTTACAGATAATAAATGGAATAGAAATTATGATAATGGACATAGCGAGCGAAGTCTCTTTAAGGTGGAACGTTACACTAGCGCGGCAAATTCATTTTCTTGCGTTCTTTTGCCAATAATAGCTTAATTACTCATCGTGATTACATGGAAACTAATTTTGCGCAAATAAATAGAATGTATCAATAAATTACAATTAAAAGTATCACCTACATATCATTGGTTTAACGACAAACGGCAATAGACTGAAAAACTGAGACGAAATTTGTTTATTGCCATTTGTCGCTAAACCAATGATATCTAGGAGATACTTTTAATCGTAATTTGTTGATACATTCTATTTCTTTACCTCAAATCAGTTTTAATGTAATCACGTTTAGTAATATTATAATATTTAATTATAATATGTAATAACAGGTATCTTCTAGGCAAGCGCGTTACATCCTAGACCGCATCGACACTTAACATCAGGTGAGATAGTGGTCAAGCGCAAGCCTATCAAACAAAATATAAAAAAAATTTAATAATATTTTCTGAAAAACTGCTATGACGTAAAGAAATAGAATGTATCAACAAATTACGATTAAAAGTATCTCCTAGATATCATTGGTTTAGCGACAAATGGCAATAAACAAATTTCGTCTAAGTTTTTCAGACTATTGCCGTTTGTCGCTAAACTAATGATATGTAAGGTGATACTTTTAATTGTGATTTATTGATACATTCTATTTATTTGCGCAAAATTAGTTTTCATGTAATCACGATGAGTTTAAGCTATCATTGACAAAAAACGCAAAAAAATTTGAATTTGCCGCGCTAGTAAAACGTTCCACCTTAGCTCGCGTTGCTTTCTTTCTTGAACTCAAAGTTTTCAATTCTGGTAATCTTTTTTTCTTTTTTTATGTACTGGGTGGCGCAAAAGTACTGGCACTAAAGAAAATACTTTTATTTTTTTTATATGACATTTTCTGTCATTCTGTTGTTGAAAATTGTGTAGTGAACAAATGTAAAATACACTGAAAATAAACATGGACCGTTTTACTCCCCAAGAACGTGGAATAATTGTGTCAATGTTCTTACGGAATAATTCATCAGTGATAAGAACACAACGTGAATTTCGTCGACGATTTCCCCACCGTCCGGCACCGATTGGTCGCACAATTCGACGCTTTGCCACACGCCTTGAAGCAACTGGCTCAACATTGGATAGACCTAAGTCTGGGAGACCAAGAACAGGCCGTTCAGCTGAAAATATCGATGCTGTGCGCGAAGATGTGGAAGAGTGTCCAGAAACATCAACGAGGCGACGTGCCACGCAATTGGGCATTTCCAGACGGACCCTGCAGCGTATTTTGGTGAAAGACTTAAAGATGTTCCCGTATAAAACTCAAATGACTCATCAACTGCTACCTGCTGACCACCGAGCTCGTCTAGATTACTGCCAGCGCGTCATAAACCTCAACCTTGAAGAGGATGATTTTCCTTCAAAATTGGTTATGAGTGACGAAGCGCATTTCCATCTCTCAGGGCATGTCAATAAGCAGAATACTCGGTTCTGGGGCACTGATAATCCGCGCATTATTCAAGAAACACCTCTACACCCACTAAAAGTTACTGTATGGTGTGGCATCTGTGTTGACAGAGTGATCGGACCCTATTTTTTCGAAGACGCTGGAGGCAATGCGATAACTGTCACTGGAGAACGCTACAGAACCATGTTACGTGAGTTTTTGATACCCAGTTTGGACGAATTGGGGCTGGAGCACATCTGGTTTCAACAAGACGGCGCTACGGCACACACAGCGCGCGACACTATGGACTTAGTGAGGGACGCTTTTCCAAGCCGAGTTATCTCTCGTTTTGGCGATTTGCCTTGGCCTGCAAGATCACCCGATCTGACCAGTCCAGACTTCTTTCTTTGGGGTTTTTTGAAATCTCGGGTGTATGTGAACAAGCCACAGACTCTCGCAGCTCTAAAAGAAAACATTCGTCAAGAAATAACGAACATATCGCAGGAAGTGTTACGGCAAGTTATGCAAAATGTCATAAATAGGGCTCAAATGTGTATCAACTCTGGAGGTCACCATTTAAAAGACATCATCTTTAAATCCTAATGGTACGAAATTTAATGGCACAAATATACATTTAAAAAAACCTAAATCTAGTTTTCTAATTTAGAAAAAATGTTATAGCTGAACCAAATAGGGTCTTTACTTTTGCGCCACCCGTTATTAATTACCTAAATCCAAAATTTGGAATTTAGAATTGGAACAGTCTTTATTTATTTGAAAGTATACTTTCAGATTGGTCCTATAGAAGTTTTATCAAACCCAGTTTTTGTACATCAAAATAACTGGAAAAAAATGTGAAACCATAATTATCATCCAAGTATTTCTCAGGGGTTTTGGCGGGAACGCGGAAAGTTTACGTCATTGCATTGTATTATTTTTCAAAACTTGTGCTTTTTACAGTTTTAATGTTTAAAATTGGTGACGTTATACGCATTAAGTGCTGAATTACGAGCATAAGTGTAGGCAAGTGATATAATGTGGTGAAACGTGATTTTTCGTGTTGCTTCCAAAACTCAATAGAAGCTTCTAGTAAGGTTGCCACCACTTTACTAGGGCATGACTTAGACTGGACTGTGACTGACCCAGACTGTGACTGACACCTGACTTTACGTGAAATATTCTAAATACGATGAAAAATTACAATACTTGACGCCGGCTAAATACACAATGTGTGGAGCCAAAACAGAAGGGAAAAAAAGTATTTCTCAATATGACAAAGGCAATTAAAGTAGTTTTAACACTTCTTAATGATAACTGAAACAAAAACTCCTATTTTATCTTTTTTTTACCAGTTCATAAAGTGAACCGATGATAACTAAGACGCTTAAAAAACTGTTGTTTCATGTTTTAAAAAGCTCTAAAGTTCATCAAACTTTGGCGATTACAAAATTACAAAAAAATACTACTTAGTACATCTTGTGCTTCTTTTTAATAGGCACAGATAATGTATTTAGTACCTACTAGGAAAAGGCAAAGATGATAACTATTAGTAGGTACTAAACTAATAGTTATCATCTTTGCCTTTTCCCATTTGTTATTGTGGTCGGCTCCCAATCTAAACTGTAGCGGCGAGCTACCAGAATTACACGAGCGACTGCCATCTGACCTCGCAACCCATAAGGGACCAGTTACAGGGATGGTTAGATCAGGCGTCAGATTCTATCAGGCGTCTGACTAACCGTAACGATTGCCATAGATGTTCTTATGACAACCGAGACCGACGGCTTAACGTGCTCTCCGAGGCACGGAGCGATGGCATCAAAAACTGCACATAACTTACTAGATAAGTCATTGGTGCAGGGCCGAGGATCGAACCCACAGCCGTAAGATTGCGAAGCGCACATGCTACCGCTCGGCCACCATCGCTCTCAGCACCTAATAGTATTATAGATTAATTAGGTAGTAGGTACTTTACCATATACTTGACGTGACCAGCTTGCCATTCGTCACGGCTGCCCGTAACAGCTGCAGTGTCACTCGGAACTCCAAAATACAAAGCGTCGCGTGACACTGCACTGCGCACGTCATTCTGAGACATCACACAGTACCTAGGTACCTACTTTTATTTATTCTATGACATTGGATTGGAATTTCCTTTTCATTGTTTGGCGTCATGGTCGTTTGGAATTAAAAAACAGGACTCTCAGAAAACACGATCTAAACAGTTTTATCTCCATATTCTCTGCAGATAATTATTATACAAGGTGAGTTTGAATTAGGGTATTATCTCGAAAGGGGGGACTGAGACCATGATAGCCCACACGTTGTGAGAGCCTTACTTGAAACTGCGTGTTTCCAAACCTCCATACTAACAAATAAATCCACTCACAAAATTGCACGCGCGATCGCTACGAGAGATAACAAGATACTATAAATTCATTTCTAAATACAGGTCGTTAAACTCATATAAACGCATTCAATCAAAGACGAAGTTCAACCCACAGAATTCGCCCTATTTACATAGGGTTCAACCACCCAGCTGCGCTAGGGCTATCTTCGAACGTTAACTACATGGCATTTCTTCAATGAAAAACTATTAATTTAGAAAAGTCGTAGAAGAAATATTGTCTACCTTGGGGAGTAGATTTACCCCGGGATAATACCCCAAATCAAACTCACCGTGTAGAGTATTACAAGGTGAGTTTGAATTGGTATATTATCCCGAAAGGGGGTAAATCTACTCCCCAAGGTAGACAATGTTTCTTCTACGACTTTTCCAAATTAATAGTTTTTCATTGAAGAAATGCTATGTAAAGTTTACGTTCGAATACATGGACATACTACCGCTCGGCCGCCATCGCTCTAGTAAGAGCGATGGTGGCCGAGCGGTAGCATGTGCGCTTCACAATCTTACGGCACCGGGTTCGATCCTCGGCCCTGCACCAATGACTTTGTGCAGTTTTCAACGCCATCGCTCCGTGCCTCGGATAGCACGTTAAGCCGTCGCACTTTTTGCTGTAGCGGTCACCCATCAAAGTAGTGACCGCAGCGAACGTTGTCTTTACCGATAGGTTAGAAACGGCTAGTCGTAGTAGTAGACCATAATCCACTGGTTAGTTGCAGTTTTAATGTAAGAAAAATGCATTTTTCATCACAGTTGCTCGTAAAGTGGCTCTTCTGCCACCGCTTTAAGAACCAAAATCCAACAAACTTCAGACGTGTGCTTTTTGCTCTAAACTACCACACACGTTATAATATGATACCCCGATCCGGTTATGTTTGTATCTCACTGCAAGTTGGGTATACGTGCATTTTCGTTGTTTTGTTTCGTTTCGTCTCAGTTCCAGTTTTCGTTTGGTTTCGTTTTGGTCGATGTCGATTTTGTTCGCGCCATCAACACGGTTTTTTTCTGACGCCGCGTGAAAATAAGAAGCCTGATATTAATTAACAATACAACTCTGTTTTTTCTTCGCAACTGTGATGAAAAACATCATATATGACATGCGTGTGTATTGATCATTACACTCTCGGCTCCCATAACGCCTCGAGTGCAATGATCAACTTTGCACACTTGTATCATAATGTACTATTCAAAATCTTGAATAATGACAAAGTTATTTATCACTCGCGGTAATTTCATAAGGGTTGGCCTCCACAATGCACAGTTAATAACATGAATTTCACGAATTAGCAAAGCATAATATATCAAAGGTAAAAAAAAACAGAAAGACAGATGCACATTTTATAGAAATAGGGAATAGAAAAATAGGGACCACCGGTGTGAGGCTGGCAGCCAAAAAATAGCAGCCTATAATCCGACCAAATTAGGAAGGTCAATTTTTTAAACGCTCGAAGACGCTGGTAGGATAAATCACTTCAAACCTATTATGAGTACTCGCGTGACAGCCTGTATATAGGTTTTTTTTTTTTTTAATGTGATTGAATGACGTGACGAGCTAGTCGTTCACCTGATGTTAAGTGACACGGCCGCCCATAACAGTTGCAGTGTCACCCTGAACTTTAAAACAATAGTTTCGCGCGACGCTGCACTGCGCACGTCATCCTGAGACATCACCCAGTCTAATAATCAGATTACTAGACTGAGTGATCAGATCATAAAGTCTCATTTGCCCAGTAATTTCACTAGCTACAATGCCCTTCAAACCGGAACACAGTAGTGCTTGCACACTACTGCTTGGCGGCAGAATAACTGGCAAAGCGGTGGTACCTACCTAGACGAACTTTGCAGAAAAGTCCTACCACCTAGTACCTAGGTGTTCATGTTTCGGTTAAGTTAACCATATTGTATATTTCAGCGTTTAAAAAATTGACCTACCTAATTTGGTCGGATTATAGGCTGCTATTTTTTGGCTGCCAACTTCACACCGGTAAAATTGGGGTGGATGCAGGCAAAGTCAGGGGAAGACGCTAGTGAATATATTAAGATCTAATCGTAGATTTGAAGTGTCAAGGGCACTATTTAGAAAGGAAACTCGTACCGTTCTAAGTTGCAATAAACATTATGCCATGTTTAATGCATGGGTAATTAGGTGATGATTAGAGATGTGCCTACTTACTGTCATATTCGATAGTTATCGATAAGATTAAGGATCGTCCAAAATCAATCACGTGATGTTTTGTGTCTACTTTTTAACATTTATTATACACGGTGCAATAGAATTAATTAGAAAATTGAGTACATGATAGTACACACTTTATTGACGATTATTAAAGAGTAAAGAGTGCAAATAAAAATATTTTTTATTAAATATTGTGAATATTGCCACGGCGCCTCACGTAGTTGGCACGAATTTTTTTGATACTTTAAACGTTTTTTTACCTTTTGTATTTAATAATTAAAAACAGTACTTAGTAGTTTTTTTATCAATTTTTTACTGTAGCAGTTGATTAAGTAAGTTATCCCATTTTTTGGAATAATGATCAATACCAAATCGATGCATTAGCTTTCATAAATGTTGGTCCACACTTTATCAATATTTTGTGCTTGGGGTCCCGGCGGTGGGAGAATAGGCCCGGGAGAGGAGGAGTCCTCTCCCGGGGGTGCCATAAGAGCCGGCTAAGGGATATCCAGCGAATGGGCTACGGTAGATTAAAATCTTCTGCGATCACCAAGCCGCCTGCCAAGCGTGCTAATTGTGAAAGCCCGCGTTCAGCAGTGTACGTCTTCCGGCAATTGATGTGTAATATTATTATAATAAAAAAGCAAATGTTTTTTTACAACTAAATACGCATTTGACCGCAATCTCACCTGATGGGAAGTGACGATGTGGTCTACGATGGTAGATGCAAAAGTATCGATAATTCCTTTTCAAATTTCCATCTCTAATTTAAACATTGTAAAACTAAAACATTATTAAAGTTGTGCAATATGCTCTGAACTAACAATTGTTTCAAAAGATATGCAATTAGAATATTTAGAATAGATATTAACATAAGCTATTTTTGGAAATGAAGCTACCCTATAACATAAGCTAAATTATAATTTGGCTAATTTGATTCCGCTTCTTGCAATACCAATAAAACATCAACAAAAATAAACAAACCGTTATAAGTAAAAAAAAAACGTAAAATAAGTCGTTACCCACAGCGATCTCCCACCTAAGCTCCAAACTTGGCACTGGTTCGGGTCGTGAACTTACTTACATAACTTTAACTGGGTTAACTTATCCATTAAGTTGTAGGTCAATGACGCATCTTGCCAAAACTTGGTTCATTCCAAAGTATATAAAAGTTCGTACCTATTACCTCCTACATACACTATACAATGAATAATCTGCAAACAAACAATGAGGAGATCCGCAGGAGAACGAATGTGACCGATATAGCACTTAGAATTAGCAAGTTGAAATGGCAATGGACAGGCCACATCGCTCGTAGAACTGACAACCGATGGGGAAGAAAGGTTCTTGAGCACGAAACGGTAGACGCAGCGTAGGCCCCCCACTATGTGGACCGACGATCTGGTGAAAACCGCGGGGAACCCATAGATGCAGGAGGCGAGCGGCCGCTCAAAGTGGTGCTCTCTGGGGGAGGCCTATGTTCAGCAGTGGACGTCTTCATGCTGATGATGATGATGATGATGATGAAACAAACTACGTGTGTGCGTATAAATTGTATCCAAATTGACCGTTATCGTGATATCAACAGCCTGAAGACGTCCACTGCTTAACATAGGCCTATATAGCCACTATGTAGATGCCACTTTCAGCAGCTTTGCCTGTTACATCCATCGGCTCTCCGCGGTTTTGTTCCTCACAGAATCGGCCCTATTTACAATTATGTTTACTAGCTGGTAGGACTTTTCTGAAAAGTTCATCTAGGTACCACCGCTTTGCCAGTTATTGTGCCGCCAAGCAGTAGTGTGCAAGCATTACTGTGTACCGGTTTGAAGGGCATTGTAGCTAGTGACATTATTGGGCCAATGAGACTTTATGATCTGATCACACAGTCTAGTAATCTTATTACTAGACTGTGTGTAGTCTCAGGATGACGTGCCCAGTGCAGTGTCACGCAAAACTATATTTATTTAGAGTTCCGAGTGATACTGCAATCTGTTATGGGCAGCAGTGACGCTAAACATCAGGCAAACGCACTGACCTCTATAATACAAGTACGCTGGACTAAATATTCTCTAGGAAATGACAGTTCTTTTTTGTGCCGATTCAAAGCGCCCCTCTTGAGGGTCTCGGGTACTAAAATTGTCATTTTTCATAGTGGATGTTGGTAAGTTTGCTGCGTCTCTGATGATAAATCGTAAAATAAGATGATAAAGGCTACTTTTTGTGTTTGGTGTTTGATTACGGCACATGTATGTGATGAAGTTATGCGTATTTTGTACAAATCGCTACCGAAAAGGCAGCGGAATAACCTTCGATAAGTAAGTGAACCTCACGATAAAAAAATGCTACATTATTATGTTTATTGTATGTCTGAAGGTTTTTAATACTATTTTATACTTAGTTTATTTAGTTTCATCACATTTAAATGAAAGTAGGATTTAGTTATTCAATGAATTCATACTATTGAAATAGGTACATAGGTTGTGAATGTTTCATATCGATAATGTGTCGATGATGTTCTTGGATAGTGAGTAACTAGCAGAATTTCGGCAATGCTCAATAATGTACGTAGGTACAGAATAATCTACGATGTATATCTGGCTCCAGATTTTTTTTTCATTAATATAAACTAAATATTTAACTCGCTAGTACTAATAATGTTGTTTTGTATATTTTATTAAGTTTTACTTTGTGCTTTTAGGTTTCCCACTGACACTCTTACTAAGCAGCTATTATGGGTGGAAAATATGAAAAAGGATTGCTGTGTTCATTGGGCCGCAAGCGGCCCGCGACTGTGTAGTGAAGTTGACATGTGGTAGAAGTTGGCGTTTTTATTTCGAGGTCCCTGTGTTCGCTGGGTCGCAAGCGGCCCGCAACTGTGTAGCGAAGGTGACCTGTGGTAGAAATTAACGATTTTTTTTCGAGATTGCTTTGTTCGCTGGGTTGCAAGTGGTGACTGTGTAGCGAAAGTGACCTGTGGGACCTCCATAATTAGATCTATTCACACACGCTTTGAGTTCTGTAAAAACCATACTACTCCCATCCCAGAGGTTTTTTACGGAAAATTTCATATTATTGCATTATTTGGGATATTGTCAGTTTGTATAATATATCGAGAGAGAGTGAGAGCATTTATAATGTTTGTTTCTGCAGAAAAATATGCCATTCATTTCCTATTGGCCACACGGGCGAAGCCGCGGGCAGAAGCTAGTGTAAAATATAAATTTTATGTTATTATCTGCGTTTTTTATTTTATTACCCAGTACCCTACCCCTACTAGTACTGAATCAACAGGAACAAGGAAAACTGGCTTTATGAAATCGGACTATCAATCTAATATTTTAAAAAAGTTGTGTGCACATCACGTACTTCTTCACGCTTAAACGGCTGGACTGATTATGATGGAATTCGGAAATTGAGAATACCTAAAACCCTAGACACATAGGCACATAGACACATATTATGCTGGATTAACGCGGAGTGCAGCTAGTTAACAATAATTAAGTAGATTTCTTAAACGCAAATATATTAAAAAAACGCTTATTTATTTTACTGGGTATGTATAGTATGTTTTTTTGTCTCAGTACCCGTATATGCACATGGAATTAAATAACTGCCTGAATCTGTAGTGATATCGATATCGTATTTTCATCGAAAGTTATGTCTCATCCCTAATATTAGTTCCATGGACCCTCACACTGCTATCAGCGCCAAAATGGCGAAAATCAAATGGCTTCTCATAACATCCGAGAGTATGAAGTCCAGCGTACTTGTATTATAGAGGTCAGTGGGCAAACGACTCGTCACGTCATTCATTTACATAAAAAAGGTCCCTATAATAAAATTGTATAACGATTCTCATGAATTTTTTTCAGTTATAGAATTTAAATGTCGATTCAGTTAATTTCAGTGTTTAAAAATGGCGGCGCCATTGTGTTTGAAAACGTATGAGTAGTAAAAAAATATCCAGACTAGTGAGATTTACATAGCTATGGTGTCGGTACCTACATGAATAAATGCAATAATAAATTATATAATAATCATCATCCTTTTCGCCTTTTCCCATTTGTTATTGTGGTCGGCGCCTAATCTAACCTTTAGCGGCGAGCTACCAGAATTACACGAGCAACTGCCATCTGACCTCGCAACCCATAAGGAACCAGTAACAGGGATAGCTAGATCAGGCGCCAGATTCTATCAGGCGTCTGACTACCCGTAACGATTGCCATAGATGTTCTTATGACAACCGGGACCGACGGCTTAACGTGCTCTCCGAGACACGGAGCGATGGCATCGAAAACTGCACTAACTTACTAGATAAGTCATTGGTGCAGGGCCGAGGATCGAACCCGGCGCTGTAAGTTTGCAAAGCGCACATGCTACCGCTCGGCCACCATCGCTGTTTCTTTAAAATTATATAATAATAATATCTAAAAATATAAATGAGTACCAAGAACATAATATTTAGATGCTACGAATACTTTTTTTATGTTTAGCGCAGAGACCCTGAGTTTGGCGGAATGAAAGTCGTACGTTAATTTAATTTTGACCTCGCTATGTCTTCCGTTAACGAGCAAAAAATTTGGTAAAATAATTATTAAAACTGCATCAAAATTGGAGCTTTATTCACAGGCGCGTTATTCGCTATCGCTGTGGATAGCGGTAAATACCGCGAGGGATCCCACGCGGTTTTTGTATCCAGTTCCGCAGCTAAAATGAAACTTTATACAAAATACGCGCGGGATCCCGTATTTTGTATGAAGTTCAGGCTGATAGATTTAGATTTATTTATTGCATTACGTAATAAGGTGATACATCACACAAGTTACACAACCGTGCTAGGGTATAGCAAAACAATACTACTAACTTTGAGTTTACACAATAGTAAAATGTAGACTACGAAAATACCGAGGAAATAATTATATCTAAGTATAGGTTTATCTGCCTACAGTCACAGTGACTGTGTGTCATCAATATCATCGTGAGTTTGTTACGCTTTTGTCTTCCAAGTATTCTTGCACTGTATAGTTCCGCGGCTAGAGCGAAACTTCATACAAAATACCGCATGGGATCCCACGCGGTATTAACCGCTACCCACAGCGGTAGCGAATAACGCACCGTTTTGAATAGGCCTTAACGAGTTTTATAGCAATCAGACAGATAGGCACCATCTTGAAAAAGATGGGTAAGTAGCGAGTAAATCTCGCGTTCTGAGGGTTCCGGACCCTTTAAACTTGACAGCCTCCTCTGGTGTCGTGGTCGAGCAGGTCGGCTCATAACCCAGAGGCAGCGGGTTCGATTCCCGCGACTGGACAAGTATTTATGCACAGGAAAATAGTGAAAACACTTGTTGTGTGTGTGGGGGTTGTGGGAGCATGGTCCTCGTAGTTCCTGGGTCCCTAGATACAGAGAACCATAGTTAAAACAAATTATGTGATCGTTAAGCGTTTTAATTTATATTTATTTCTATTTAATGTATTTTTTTTGTCCGCAGATCCCACATCCCAAAATGTCCTCAGAAGTGATTCTTTCCACTGACAGCGAAACCTCATCCCGCACGCCATCTACCCGCAGCGCTGACAGCGACTCAAATGACAGTGACTCAGCTGACAGGAATGACAGACGCGACAATGTCAACTGTGTCGATGTCAAACTGAGCTGTGACAGCCAGGAATCTGAAAAGAAGGATGCCAAGAAAAGAACTTGTTGTGGTAAGGCTTTTTAGTACCTTGCAATTTTTGGGGTTCTGTAGGTACTACAAGGTACCCTATAGTTTGGCATTATATCCGTCTTTCTGTCTGTATTCACCTTTTATCTAATGTTCATTTTTAAATTATTGAAATTAATTAACTAGTTGCATGCTATTGAAAATTAGCAAGTAAATATTATTTTCATAAAGTAGGTTAAAAATGAATGCAATAATGGAAAAAATAAGTAAAATCGGTAAATAAAGTTTCTAGAGGGGCATCACCTGTCCCTTTCTCGCAAAACAGAGATCGCGTAGAGCTTCCCCACAGCTAATATGAAAACACACGTTGTGACGTCACATTCCAAAGAGATTGTATGTAAAGCTACCACAGCTTAGTAATGGCCCACGAAGCGACGTCACTGCATGTTTGAGCTGTCTCTTTCTATTCCTGTATTTTAAAATGCTTGTAACTTTGTCATTTTTTGAGGTATTTAATTATTGTTTCCATGGCTGTTTATTTTTGAGGAACATTATTAAATTATGCAATAAAAAAATAGCTGCAACTGGCCTATTTTTATTCGAAAAGAGAAGCGTTATCTCGGGTAAAAGGCCTTTTTAGGGGCTTGAACTAATGGCGCCCTTCTTACGCTCGTGCGCCAAACCATCACGTGCCCATATAGGTCAACCTTTCAACCTTTTTTTTAAAGAGGCGAAATGTCCTCGCATTTCCCTGCCACCACGGGGGTGATGGCAGGGGGTATGTGGGACTCGAACCCACTAAAACCCCCCGTGATCCGTCCACCACCGGGATGGGGCGAGATAGGGTCACGTTAGCATTCACCATCTCGTCCCGGCGGTAGACCCTTTCAGGCCTTTGCGCCAGTGGGTGGGTAACCTTGCACCTCGGTTACCCACTAGACGTGTGGGGCTGTGTGATCACGGCGGAGAGTGGGGACTCTCCGCCACTGACCCCACTACGGAGGATGGAGAAGGCGCGCGAAACGCCTCCTCCGTCCCCCGGTAGGTCCTCGTCAACCTTGTCGAACAATCTACTAGGAAATAAGTATTGCTGTTAAAGCTATAATATATTAAAGTTTATATATTAGTAGCAATGAATTCTAAACCTGAACTTGGCTTAAAAACAATTATGTTTGAAACGAGTGATAATAATTTTAAGGTAATGATTTCATCAGTCGAATAAGGAAGAGTTTTGGCAACACTAAATACAAGTTTAAATTGCTATCAATTGAAGTTTTTGTAAAACTTTACAGTAAGTACCTATTAATCTTTATAGCAAACTAGCTGACCCGCCCTGGGTTCACACGGGTTTATCAGTTTTACGCCTTATCTCAGTCTAAAGGAAGAGAAAAGATAGAGGGAAAAAGATAAGGGAAAGATAAATGGATGAAACGGCGAATGCTGGGGCACCTGCCTCCTTTCACCTTAATCCATTCATCTTTTTCCCTTATCTTTTCCCCCCTCCTTTCTCTCTTTCCCATATTACAGGATCGGAGTGGCTTTGGACTTAATACTGAAGGTTGGATGTCTGTCATTTCTGAACCACAAAACCGACGATTTTGGAATATTTACGGGACAATATATAAAGTTTCCCCTTTCTAACAAAAAAAGAATAAATGAAATCGGACCACGCGTTAACGAATTACAGCTAAGTACATATTTCTACTTTCATCCCATCTCCCGAGGGAACCGTGCCGAATTTTGCAATTAAAACTATTCTAAAGCCTACCTTGTAATATGTACTCAAATCAAGCTAAGTTTCATTTGAATCCATTCTGTAGATTCGGCGTGATGCTCAGCTAAGATACAAACAGACACACAGATAGACAAAAAAAATAGTTTTGGCTTCAGCATGGATAATAAAGAGAAAAGAAAAAAAAAAGAAAGAAGAAAGAAAGAAAGAGCCCTCCAAAATTTTTTTTGCAAAATAGCTTCAATGTACAGAATTTCGGACCTGTCACGGTTTTAATAAAAGTATAGATTTACTAGCGGCTCGCCCCGGCTTCGCACGTGTAGTGGTGTAGCCTATGTTACTCAGGGTGAATGTAGCTTTCCAATGGTGAAATAATTTTTGATATCGGCACAGTAGTTTTTGAGTTTATTCATTACAAACATACACACAAAAATACAAATCTTTCCTCTTTATGATAGTGGTATAGATTTTTAGATAGAAAAACGTTGGCAATTTTTGTATGAACAATAAGGTGCTACGTATCTACTCATGGCTTATAAATAAAATCTAACATTTCTGGTTTGCATCCTCCTTGACTTCATTTCATGTAACTTCGCTAATAAAACTAGATTTTAGTCATTGATATTCTGCGCTTGCGATCGTGCAACGTAATTCTGTTTCTAGGCCGTTCATAGTGATCTATGGTCTGCGGTTAGGGTTGTCACCAGTTTTTAGACTATTTTTCTTTTTCTTCCTGCATGAAAAGAAAGTAATTCTAACTAATCTATACTAATCTATACTTATAATAAAACTGTAACAGGTTCAATTCTGTACATTGAAGATATTTTGAGGTTTTTTTTTTTGAAGGCCTCCCTGTTCTCGATGCTGAAGCCAAAACTATAATTTTTTTTCATTTTTGTCTGTCTATCGGTATCTTAGCTGAGCATCACGCCGAAACTACTAAATGGATTCAAATGAAACTTGGCATGATTTGATTTCATATTACGAGGTAGGCTATAGTATACTTTTAATCCCGAAATTCAGCACGTTTACTTTCGGGAGAGCGGATGAAATTAAAAATATGTACTTACTTAGCTGTAATTCTGGCGCTGGCGCACCTGCCTCCTTTCCGTTTCATCCATTCATCTTTTTTCCTTATCTTTATCCCTCTCCCTTCTCTCTTCTTTCCGAATGAGATAAGGCGTAAAACTAATTAAACCGTGCGAAGCCGGGGCGGGTCAGCTAGTCGAACTCTAAATCGCGAAATAGTAACTCATAATATCCGAGTGACAGCCCTACGATAGCTTCTTTTGTCAGATTAAAATTAGACTGTGCGCGTACCGTGATGCGGTGACGACCATCGATACCCATAAAAGCGGTAGAGGAAGATCTGTACATCTATCAGTTATTATTATTCTATGGTCATAGAGGTCATTTGAAATATGACTGCTAAAAGGCGTACACAAAGGCATAATTTATAGGTGCCCACGGTTTTTTTATTATACTTTTCAAAACCCTTTCTTGTTTTAGTTACAATTTTAAATCATAAAATATTTTTAAAAAACCGGCCAAGTGCGAGTCGGACTCGCGCGAAGGGTTCCGTACCATTATCTATCAAAACGAGAAAGAAATCACGTTTGTTGTATGGGAGCCCCCTTAAATATTTATTTTATTCTGTTTTTTAGTATTTGTTGTTATATCAGCAGACACATGTAACAGAAGTACATCATTCATTTGTGAAAATTTCTACTGTCTAACAGACATACAAACGGACGGACAGCGGAGCCTTAGTAGTACGGTTCGTTTTATCCTTTGGGTACGGAACCCTTAAAACGAGGGTTAAACCGACATACTGAAACATTTTGATTTAAAATCCAAAGCATTGAACCAGTTTTAAAATAAAGAAAATAAACAAAATATATATAATTATGTCAATGATGAACAAATAAAGTCAAGCGCACGCATTTCGTTTCCATTCTATTAGATATCATTTAAAATTAAAAAAAAAACAATTGGCCAAATATATAAATTTTGTTATTTGTCTTAATTTTAGAATCAAAAGTATGAAGTACAGTTACCAAGAGACCAGGAATACTCATACTCATTTATTCGTAAACTATGTTTACACGTCACAAAAACTCAATATGAGCTATTATAATACGTAGTCGTAGTGTAAACAACGAGTAATACATCTACTGGATTATGACTTAGACTAGACTATGACTACTCTGACTGTGACTATGACTTGACTTTAAGTGAAAATTTCCATAATACGATGAAAAATTACAAAACTTGACACTGGCTAAATACACTATGTGTGGAGCCAAAATATAAAGAAAAAAAAAAGTAAAAACATTGTAATAAATTACAATGTTCAGTGTTAAATATAATAGGTGATTTAATGTCAAAAAAAAGTTAATAATGTAAAAGTTTGCTACTGGACAAAGCTATATTATACGATTGACGAATTTTTCAATGACAAAGATCTTAAATAACAACTGCTCGCAACATCCTACTCATAATAAATAATTATATTTTGTATTACTTATGTTATGTACTTATCTTATTTTGACATTAATGTATTAATTTTATCATGAATGATTTTTTTTTTCTTATATTTTGGCTCCACACATAGTGTATTTAGCCAGTGTCAAGTTTTGTAATATTTCGTCGTATTATGGAAATTTTTACTTACAGTCAAGTCATAGTCACAGTCTGAGTAGCCATAGTCTAGTCTAAGTCATAATCCAGTCTAAGGCATGCCCTAGTAAAGTGGTGGCAACTTTACTAGAGGCTTCTATGGAATTTTGGAAGCAACACGAAAAACCACGTTTCACTACATTATATCACTTGCCCACACTCATGCTCGTAATTCAGCACTTAATGCGTAAAACACCACCAATTTTAAACATTAACACTGGAAAAAGCATAAGTTTTGTAAAATAATACAATGCACCGACGTGAAATTTTCCGCGTTCCCGCCAAAACTCCCATCATGAATGATTGTAAGTAACTGAACCAATAACCACATTTTACAGAAAACGCTTGCATGTCGAATTTACTTTTTTTTTTTAATAAATATGTGTGGGACATGTCACGCAGCGCCATCTAGCCCCAAACTAAGCATAGCTTGTACTATGGGAACCAGATAACTCATACAATATACATAGAATACAATATAACACCCACTTTTAAGACCACAAATTGTTGTTCACCTATGTTCGCAAGTATATAAGTTGAATTGAATTGAATTGAATTAAAAAATGAATATCAATTAACATGGTAAAACGTCAAGAGATAAATACTGAGGAGAGGTAGAGTAAATGTCATGTGAACGTAAAGTACCAGGCGGTTAGAAATACTGAGGAGGTGAACCGTAGCATCCTTGTTTAAATAAACGGCTTTTGATTAGTTACACCATCTTTTGTCTTTTTCGATCGCTTTCAATATTCAAATGTCAAAAAAGGACAAAAGCTGAAGTAACTAATCTTAAGGTGGAACGTTTCACAGGCGCGGCAAATTCAAATATTTCTTGCGTTCTTTTGCCTATAATAGCTTAATTACTAAACGTGATTAAATTAAAACTGATTTAACGTAAAGAAATAGAATGTATCAACAAATTACGATTAAAAGTATCTCATAAATATCATTGGTTTAGCGAAAAATGGCATTAAACAAAGTTCGTCTTAGTTTTTCAGTCTATTGCCATTTGTCGCTAAACCAATGATATGTAGGTCATACTTTTAATTGTAATTTATTGATACATTTTATTTATTTGCGCAAAATTAGTTTTCATGTAATCACGTTGAGTAATTAAGCTAATATTGGCAAAAGAACGCAAGAAAATTTGAATTAGCCGCGCTAGTGAATCGTTTCACCTTAAACTAGTACGCGTTTATTAATAAGGCCCTAAGCGTTTTTCTTCTACGGATCTCCAAAATTAGTCATCCTAAGCTAGTTAGACTTAACTATTACCTGCTTTACCAGTTCAGTAACATGTTCGATCGTTTTAAAACATCGAAGACTATGATAATAAACAATTTGGCCGAACACGGAAATCCTTATGGAATTATTAAATAATTTTGTTTTATTTATTATCAATAGAATTAATAATAATAGGTACTATTGGTCATAGACTTAGACTATAGTATTGTATAATTTAAATAATTTAAAAATGTAATAATTTTGACAATTGGTAAAATTGGGGAAGAAAGGTTCTCGAGTGGCGACCGCGAACTGGAAGATGCAGCGTGGGCCTCACACTAAGTGAACGGGCGATCTGGTGAAAGCCGCGGAGAGCCGATAGATGCAGAAGGCGAGCAGCCGCTCAAAGTGGGGCTCTCTGGGGGAGGCCTATGTTCAGCAGTGGACGTCTTCAGGCTGTTGATGATGATGGTATAATTCACAGATTAAAGAAAAAAACAATTATTTTTGTTTTATATTTTCTTTATAGGTATAGATAATGCTGTGAGATAATGTCACGTTTTATACCAGGACTTTAATAGAGCATAGAGTATGGATGAGGACTACCTTTTTCCAACGAGCATAGTGCCGTTATTGATTAATTAATTACTACTTACATAATAATATAAAAAAGTCGAACAAAGAACCTCCTCCATATTTGAACTTGGTTAAAAATTACAATCTGACTTTTTTTCAGGTCCCCTAAGCCAGTGTTTGTGGGGGGTCCTCCTCATCATTCTCTCAGTCACCGGGTTCATCTTCACCCCACAAGACTTCATGCTGTGGGAGAAACTCAATATGAGACCGGGTAAGACGATAACCACGATTTTTAAGAGTAAACCCTACGGAAACTGCCATAGGGTCCACTCTTCCAGTGGACGTAGCCTTCTTCCTCTTTTCTCGGGAACGGCCCAAGGCGAGGCTTGCACTCCAGGAGCCCACTTTCGATGGCGCCCTATGCAAATGACGCTATAAAGATCGGTAGTCTCGGTAGACACCATTGACTATAAATCCAGTTGACCAATGATACAACTTCCCCTCATACGAAAATTAGTGGTGTAATTCAACCACTAATTTCTAATAACTATGAATTTCTAATAAATCACAAGAACCCATTGATGTCTTTTGTTCCATCCCGTTCTGTTCTTTGTAATTTCGTATGAGTTTGTCTCGTTTTGTTACCTCGCCCCCTGCCCGTGCAGGTGAGTCGTGTTTGTACGAGAAATTATGTTCACGAGCTATCAACGGGCTTTATAATCTTTGCACCCCAGGGGTGCCCGCCAGCTAATAGTTGCCTTCCACATTTGACGGCGCCCTATGCAAATGACGCTATAAAAGTCGGTAGTCTCGGTAGAGAAAACAGAATTAGTTTCTTAAAAAATATCCTCCCCGCGGTACCTAAAGATCGAAACATTCAAAGGTCAAAAAATTTATTGCATATGAGCTATTTTTAGGACATTTACAAGTCAAAATTATATTAGGTAGGTACTAAAAATATTTAAATTAAATTGTTGTTAATTTTAAGCATAGGTACTATAGATAACTTAAGTGTTTAATGTTCATATTATATAGCAAACGAAGACTACAAATGAGTTTGAATAAAAATTAGGTTCTCTCCCGCTACTGGGCCCTAATTCGGCATGACCACCTTAGAGTAAGTATAGACTAAAAGCATGGAGAGAACTTCATTATGTGTCAAGCGTACCACTTTTTTGGACACTTTTTATATGATGTGGACACTTTGGTGTGAATGAGTCTGACAGATTTGTATAGAAAAAAAAATGGTTCGGTGACTTTTTGCAAGCATAGCTAATTACTATATTATTATGTTTGTTTATTTATTTATTTATTTATTTTTTATTATTCACCAATATATATGACAATTCAAAATTATACTACGTATATCTATGTACACTAAGCCTAAGAAAACAAAATAAGTGAGTAATAAAAAGTTATAAATAAAAAACAGAATTTAGGTCACTATCTGCGGGTAGCGTGCCCAAAAAGCTGGCGACATTCCCTCGTTGAATTGCCAGGCTAATTCGTTGGCCGAGGTATGTGCCAGCCCTTTGGTCACGCGTCAGCTCGACTAAACGTCTGGACAGCTCCCTGACTAGAAGTCGTGCCTGTGGGCCCCAGGGACCCATTGTCTCAACCCCAAACGGAACAAATATGTAACCCTCACCTAGGGATTCATATTTCCTCCGTTTGAGGTTTTCTGCAGCTTCTGCCGCTGCGCATGCCGCCCGAGCTGAGTTGTTAATGTGGGAAGGCGCCAGTGTGTCAACGCAGGTAGCATCCCACACTAGCGGCCTTCCACGACACCACGGAATTAACGTCATGCCGTCAGGCCTCTTACCATCGCCACGTGAAATACCGTTCGGCTCTAAGATAGCCGGCACGTTGACGGTGGCAAGGGCCCGACGAATGACGTCATTTAAAGCGGCATGGCGCGACAGACGTCCCGCACTGCGGCGGCAAGATAGGCCATGGTGGCCCAAACGGTCCACCTCACCCCCGCAGTGACAGAGATGCGGTTCTGTCCTGGAGATGCCCAGACGTAGGCCCACTGCAATAGAAAAACTTGAATTATCCAAAAGTGTTCCAATATTGGACGAAGGAACAGCATGTAGCCAGTAACCTGACTCACGTTCGCTAGTGGCAAGGAGGCGAGCTCTATCAGGGGTGTTACTATCATGTAATAGAGACGATTGTATGATCCTACATAAGGGCTCGTCCCATTGTCTCTGCGACCGGGGGCTTTTGGGAAAATCCTCACCTGGACAGGCCATGTTCCAAGCGTTAATAGCCTCATCAAGGCATAGTACCGGCACTCCGCCTATAGAAGGCTTAACTATTTTGGCAAAAAGCGCAGCGGTACTATGTACAGAGGACAAGAACGCTGGTAGGGCAACACTAGAAATTTTGCGGATACCGATGCCTCCAAATCGGATTGGAAGAGAGGCTTGGTTCCAAGATTTGTCCGAAAGAGAACAATTTAGAATTTGTGTTAAGATATTTCTAATGGTTTCGTCCAAAGTTTATTTATTTATTTATTTATGTATTTATTATTCAGTTTATAATAGTTAGCTTACAGTATTACCAAAACGCTAACTATTGCAATGGTGACAGGTATAAATCATAAAGTTATTACATATGGTCCGTAAATTATTTTGTCGTTTCTTTCCTTCGCCACTGACGTAGCGATACGTGTGAGCAGTACAAATATAATATCGTTTTGATGATCCCTCTATGCTTTTAGTCTATACTCTAGGATGACCACTTTACGATTCCTTACTTCGAAACCACGCGAATTCCTTGTCTTACTGAAATCTGCAAAAATCTATTCTCCATGAAATGAAAACGAAACCACGCGATTTGAACTGTCAAAAATCATAATGTTCCACTGAGACTTACCGATCTGTGACTGAGACGCGTTCCAAAACATCAACACGTCAAAAGTTACCACCATAAGTCAATATTTATTCAAAATAAAAATACCTTTTTTATAACTAAATATTTGACTTTAATGTAAAGTGAAGGTATTTATAAAGCTGTGACACGATTTAAACACGACACGATGACAACGTTGTTTCGTATCGTGTGGAATCTGTGTTTTCATACAAAATTAGAACCCTGGTGCAAGCAATTTGGCAGAATGCAGAATAGAAAACTCAGATCCGTAGCTTCGAGCTAAAATATGTAACTGTAACTCTATACCAACTTCAATAAAAGGTATCAACATGTTGCACACGATTACACAATCATACATAGAGGTCATAAGAACCTGTCGATTTGCCAATCACACGTGCTCTCCGCAGTTTGCATAAATTACTGTATCTTTTTTATAGTTAAAACTTGAACATTAAATATTGGATTGATCGCTCAAGGATAATAACTGCCGACGATCACACATAGATCCTGGATCGTAACTAGGATTCCCTGTATCTAGTGACCCAGGAACTACGAAGACCATGCTCCCACAACACACACAGAACAAGTATAATAGGACCCAACTCTTCCCGTGGGTGCCGTAAGAGCCGGCTAAGTGTATATCCAGGGAATTGGCAGCAGCATCCTCCTCTTTTTGCAATATAATCGAATGCGATCATCAAACAAGCAGGGCTCCCCTATAAAACGCCACTTTGGTTGCTCTGGTATTCGCTATAACCACCAGTACCTACCTACGCTTGGCAGGCGGCTTGGTGATCGCAGAAGATTTTAATACACCGAGGAGAATACTGCTGCCCATAATCAACAGCCTGATGTTGTCCACTGAATATAGGCCTCCCCTAGAGCGCGCCACCTTGAGCGGCTGCTCGCCTGCTACATCCATCGGCTCCCCGCGGCTTTCACAAGATCGTTGGTCCACCGAGTGGGGGGCCGGCCTATACTGCGTCTTCCGGTTCGTGGTCGCCACTCGAGAACCTTTCTTCCCCATCGGTTGTCAGTTCTACGAGCGATGTGGCCTGCCCATTGCCATTTCAACTTGCTTATTCTAAGAGCTATATCGGTCACTTTAGTTCTCCTGCGGATCTCCTCATTCCGGAGCTTATCTCTCAGGGAAACACCAATCATAGCTCTCTCCATAGCTCGTTGCGCGAAGTTGAGCTTACTAATGAGGCCAACAGTAAGAGACCATGCCTCAGTTCCATAAGTCATCACTGGCAACACACATTGATTGAAAACCTTCGTTTTCAGGCTCTGCGGTGTTTTCGACGAAAAGATAGGTCGAAATTTCCCGAACGCTGCCCAGCCGAGTTGGATTCTTCGTGCGACCTCTTTGTCGAAGTTGACCCTACTTAATTGGACAGTCTGCTGCCCATTCCCTGGATATTCCATTGCCGGCACTTACGGGAAGAGATGGGGTGCCATTCTCACAACACTGGGACCATACGGCCCATTAGACTCTATAGTATTTACCGTGCATCAAATATAAATAAATCTATGTTTCGCAATTTCGTACCAAACATCGTTTAGCTCAACGGTAACGGTGCGGGACTGTGACCTTTGCTGTCAAGGTCCAAATCTCATCGCATTGGGCACATTACTTACTTTACATAAATGTTAACATGGTATCAAAGATGCCAGCACGCTTACTATCTGCCAACAATTTCATTGACAGTATGAATCACTGTTAGAACCATGGATATCTTAAAATTAAAATAATATACCTAATATGCATTTTTAAAAAGGGGGTTAAACTACACTACTCACTAGGTGGGGGGTTTCACTAGGGGGTAGGACTTTCCTGCAAAGTTCGTCTAGGTAGGTAGGTAACACCGTTTTGCCAGTTATTCTGCCGCCAAGCAGTAGTGTGCAAGCACTTTTGAAAGGCATTGTAGCTAGTTAAATTACTGGGCAAATAATACTTAAGAAGTTATCTCACAGTCTAGAAATCTTTTTTAGACTATGTGATGTCTCTGGATGACGTGCGCAGTGCGCAGTGTCACGCGAAACTTTAATTTTGAGTTCCAAGTGACACTGCAGTCTGTTATGGGCAGCCGTGACGCTTAACACCAGGCGAACGACTAGCTCGTCACGTCATTCGTTTACATAAAAAAAAACTGATTCGTGAATTACTTGGGTGGCACATTTTTGATTTAATATTTGAGAAATGCCGTTGTTACGCCTTGTCGGCTGTGTAGTCCCAGCGTGGTGTGAAAATAGGACCACCTCGTCTCTTCCCGTGGGTGCCGTAAGCGCCGGAATATCCAGGGAATGGGCGGCAGCATTCTCCTCAGTGCATTAAAATCTTCTGCGATCACCAAGCCGCCTGTCAAGCGTGCTGATTATAGCAACACCCCTATGATGAGCGTTCAAAGTGGCGTTTCATGGGGAAGGCCTGTGTTCAGCAGTGGACGTCTTCAGATTGATGATGTGTGTGTTGTTACGTACGCCTTGCTCTTCTTTACCCTCTCCACCATCCCTCTCTACCGTTCGCATCTTTTCCTTCTGCTCTCCTTTCTTCTTTACTTCTTGTCTACTTCTTTTACAAACATTAACTTATTTGTATTCATTCCTTTGGTCGTCCATCCGGCGGTGGTACGGTGCGGAACCCCTTATCTATTAAATGCCCATAACTCATTTTATACATAGCATATACTCGTACGAATATTGAAGAAACAAACAGGGGTCGTATTGTGACCTCTTCGCGCGATTCAAATGACCTAAACTGAACCGCTACAATACAAATGTATTGTAGCGGTTCTCGTCATTTGAATCGCGCTAAGAGGTCACAGTACAGCCACAGGTCTTCTCAGAACTCCAAAAAGTACATATACCTAACAGCAACCTACATCAAAATCCATTCGGTAGATTTTGCGTGATGGATTTTCATACCAAGTAGGTATCCCTTAATAGTCAGTGTTTCATACAGGCAGACAAACTATAATAAAAAAGTATGTCTAAGGCCCGATTTCACCAACCTAGAATAAATTTTATTCCAGGTATAACTTTCCGAGAACAACCGAGTTACGCGAATATTGCCCTTACACCACCAATTTTATGAAGGAATAAGACTTATTCCTTGGATACAATTAAAATGGCGTCTTTTTTGTGTATTTTCATTTGTCAATTAGCTGTATCCAACAGTAACGAATAGCCTTATACTTGGAATAAACGTTGGTGAAATCAGGCCTAAATCGTTTTAGAGCCAAATTGTGCGAAGGAATTACATGATCTTATTCCTCCATCTCCCTTCTTTCACCGGACATCAAGGCGCACAAAAAACACGGCACCTAATACCTATGGTTGAAATTCCATCAACACGCACCAAGCGTTTTGCTATCCACTTTATAGTGCGAACAGCTAATAAGTGGAACACCTTGCCGGCGTCCTTGTTTCCAGCTAACTATGATCTGGGAGTCTTCAAGTCGAGAGTGAACAGGTATCTTCTAGGCAAGCATGCACCATCGTAGACCGCGTCATCACTTTCCATCAGGTGACACAGTGATCAAATGCTTAGCCTATAAAGAATTAGAAAATAAATAGAAAAATCTCGATACTAAATTCTAAAAACACATGCTCATAATACAACGGCGCGGCAGCTGCAGTTATGGGAGAGTCTACACAACGCCAAAATGCTTAAAATGGCTTAGCATGAGGTCGTGTCCTGTCAACAATATTGCAACAATTACTTTGAAATTAATATATGGTAAAGTTCAGGACTAATGCTACTGCAAATGTATACATAGTGAAACAAGAATTAATAAATTCCTCGATAGAAAAAAATTACAAATTTACCTCCGAACCGTACAAATAAACAGCGATTTTTCAATTAATACTTTAAATACGATCATGAAACTTTGTGTAGTAGTTGAACTAAATATAATGGAGAGCTTATGTGTAGTGGATTTTTAAAATATCTATTATATTCAGTGTAATAATAAATTACCTAAACTATTGCGCGTTGGAACGATTCTAACTTAGACCGCCCCTGCCACTCGGCCCCCTGACTCTTCCCAGCTTTGGCCTAGTATACTATATATCTATTCTGTGGCTTTGGCTTGGCCTAGCATAAGCCCTTAACATCAAGCCGACTAAATAAACCTAAAAGATGTATAAAAACAAAAACATGGCTTAAAACAAAAAGAACCATAATAATTCACACCTTCCCTCCAAAAGTATGCATCAAAACAATAATTATTAAAAAAAACAATAAACATCCGTTTCCGGAGTGTTAAGATCTTCGCGTTGAGATGCAGATTACATAATAGTCATTCGGTAATTTGAGGTCTCGAAAAGTGCAGGAAATAATTTTTAACGGTTACTAGGTCTACGTCGAGTAGCCTTGTTATATAGTGATGTGCCAGATATAAAATTAAATATAAAGAAATAACCATAGACCACGGATTTTCAGTAGGTGGTAGGACTTTTCTGCAAAGTTCGTCTAGGTAGGTACCACCGCTTTGCCAGTATTTCTGCCGCCAAGCACTACTGTGTTCCGATTTGAAGGGCATTGTAGCTAGTGAAGTTACTGGGCAAATGAGACTTTATGACCTGATTTCACAGTCTAGTAATCTGATTACTAGACTGCGTGATGTCTCAGGATGACGTGCGCAGTGCAGTGTCACGAAAATTTATTATTTTAAAGTTCCGAGTGACACTGCAACTGTTCTGAACGGCCGTGTCGCTTAACATCAGGTGAACGACTAGCTTGTCCCGTCATTCATTATCATAAAAAAATAAAAAATGACAATTGAAAATGTTCTAGATCTGTGGAAATAACACCCGACGATCGTATAGGTAAGGAGATCCGAATCAGGAAAACTAAAGTGACCGATATAGCTCTATAGAATTAGCAAGTTGTTCAGGCAATGGGCAGGCCACATCGCTCGTAGAACTTACAACCGATGGGGAAGAAAGGTTCTCGAGTGGCGACCACGAACCGGAAGACGCAGCGTAGGCCCCCTACGCGCCCCCACGTGAGCAGCCGCTCAAAGACGCGCTCTGTGAGGGAGACCTCTGAATATCTAGGTCTAGCGGTCAGACAACGTACCGTAGATCGCTAGAACTAAAGTCATGCAGGTATTTGGAGGAGCTCTTCTTTTAAGGGCACATCCTTCCATTGCTGAAAATGAGCGCCACTTTGGACGCTTAACATAGGAAGGTTGCCATAATCACCACGCTTGGCCGGCGGCTTGGTGATCGCTAATATACCCAGGAGAATACTGCTGCCCATTCCCTGGGTATACCCTTAGCCGGCTCTTACGGGAAGAGTAGGGTGGGATGGTTCTATTCTTAAACCAGAACCATATGGCCTTTGAATAGGACCACTTTTTAATGCGTAGGGGTGTACTAGAAAGAGGTTTAGACAAATACATAGAAATTAAAATTAAAAAGAAAACTATTTCCTAAAAACACAGCCTAAAAATATTAAGTTCATCGAAATTATGGACGGTGCTGCCATAAACTCTATAATTTCTCTTGTTTTTTTTCTTTGTAGTGGCCTTCTGCAACTAAAAGGTATTTGGTTTTGTAAGAGACCTTTTTGGTTTACAATGTGGTTAGTTGTATACTAATGTCTGCTTTTTTTGCATGCTATGTTTCCTATGTACCAAAGATTATAATCCCGTTGACAGCTCGTGAACATAATGTCTCGTACAAACATGACTCACCTGCGCGGGTAGGGGGCGGGGTAACAAAACGAGACAAAGTCATATGAAATTAAAAAGAACAGAGCAGGATGGAACAAAAGACATCAACGGGTTCCCGTGATTTATTAGAAATTCATAGTATTAATTAGAAATTAGTGGTTGAAATACACCACTAATTTTCGTATGAGGGGAAGTTGTATCATTGGTCAACTGGATTTATAGTCAATGCTTTAAACAGACAATGTTTTAAGCTAAAAATGTATGATTAAATAAGAAAAATTTAAAATAGTGTAATTGTCAATAGGAAGCCGAAATAAATAAATAAAATAAAAACCAATTTTAAGGATGTTATGAAGAAACGCGTGCTGCCTCTATTTTTTTATATGTTTATCGTTTCTATAAACTCGATAAGCACTGTCACATCCCTAGTCATTAACTAAGGTGTCAAAATTGTTTCGCAAAGGTGCTCATTTGGACAACCTTGGCACTTTCACCTTGAACTTGATGATGGGAACGGCTGCCACCACCTGAAGGTCGCTTGATTTGACATTGACAGTTGCAAAACGGATTATTTTTGAACTGCCTTCAAAAACGAAGTTCTTAATTGGAGTTTTGGCGGGAACGCGGAAAAGTTCACGTAGGTGCATTGTATTATTTTACAAAACTTATGCTTTTTCCAGTGTTAAGGTTTAAAATTGGTGGTGTTTTACGCATTAAGTGCTGAATTACGAGCATGAGTGTGGGCAAGTGATATAATGTAGTGAAACGTGGTTTTTCGTATTGCTTCCAAAATTCTATAGAAGCCTCTAGTAAAGTTGCCACCACTTTACTAGGGCTTGACTTAGACTGGATTATGACTACCTGACTTAGACTGGACTATGACTACCCTGACTGACTGTGACTAAGACTTAACTTTACGTGAAATATTCCATAATACGATGAAGAATTACTATACTTGACACTGGCTAAATACACTATGTGTGGAGCCATTATATAAGCAAAAAACTAAAAAAATTATTTCGTTGCATTTTTTTTTGTAATGTGTATTAAGTACCTACCTCATAATCTTTGAGGTGAGTTGTTCTGTGTGTTGTGGGAGCATGGTCCTCGTAGTTCCTGGGTCCCTAGATACAGGGAATCCTAGTTAGGGTCTAAGATCTATGTATATGATCACTGAGCATTATTTTTTAAATAAATAGGTAAATTACCTAAAATTCGCTCTGTCATTATCGAAGATGAAATGAAGGGTATTTTTCATATAATGGCTAAGTAGCTATGCATCAAATATTGACGACGAAAGCCTTGCAACCGCGCATAATTTTGTAAAAGCAGGTTTGAGTATCTGTAGATATAAGAATATGTAGAAAGGGTAATATGTAAAACTGGGAAACTGTAGGATTAGCATTTGTTGAAATCTGTAATGAAAATTTAATTGGCAACAATTCAGGCAATCTTTGCCTCTGTGGTGTGGTGGTTGAGCAGGTTGTCGGAGGCGGCGGGTTCGATTCCTGCAACAGAACAAGTATTTGTGCACATGAAAAAAAGCGTAATTACTTGTTCCGTGTGTGGGTGTTTTGGGAGCACGGTTCTTGTAGTTCCCGGGTCCCTAGATACAGGGAATCCTAGTTAGGGTCCAGGATCTATGTGTGTGATCGTTGAGCGTTATTTATTAACGCACTACTATAAAACTAAAAAAAAAACAAAAACAACCCCCCCCCCTAACTATTTATTAAAACATTAATATTATAAAGGCAAAAGTTGGTATGTAAGTGTGTTTTACCCGTGGATTGGGATCCGAACAAAGATAGCTTATATTAGGAATACCGGATTACTACGGACAAATAGGCCCGCATTTGACCGCAATCTCACCTGATGGAAAGTGACGACGCGGTCTACGATGGTACATGCTAGAAGATACATATTCACTCACGACTTGGAGAGCTTCAGATTGTACTTATCGGGAAACAAAGACGCTGGTAAAGTGTTCCATTCCTTCGCTGCTCGGATTATAAATGTCGAGTCAAACAGCTTTGTGCGATTCGAAGAAATATCAACCATAAATGGATAGGTTTTAATGTTTTAATCCGCGGGTCAAATCGCGGGGTAGTTATTTTTATTATTGTTTCAGGCCTCCCTCCCTACGAGTGGTGGGCAGACCCCCCAGATGAGGTGAAGCTGCGAGCCTACGTGTTCAATATAACCAACCACGAACGGTTTCTGTCTGGAGAAGACGAGAAACTTAATGTAGATGAGATTGGACCAATAGTATACTTGTAAGTAGCTAATCTAGAGTAGTTTTACTAGGTGGTAGGACTTTTCTGCAAAGTTCGTGTAGCTAGGTACCACCGCTTTGCCAGTTATTCTGCCGCCAAGCAGTAGCGTGCAAGCAGTACTGTGTTCCGGTCTGAAGAGCATTGTAGCTAGGAAAATTACTGGGCAAATGAGACTTGATTTCACAGTTTAGTAATCTGATTACTAGACTGTGTGATGTCTCAGGATGACGTGCGCAGGGCAGTGTCACGTAAAACTTTATTATTTTAAAGTTCCGAGTGACACTGCCTCTGTTATGGGCGACCGTGTCGCTTAACATCAGGTGAATCACTAGCTCGTTACGTCATTCATTCCCATAAAAAAGTAGACTAAGGGTGAGTTTCCACTAGCAAGAAAACTTCTGGAAGAAGTATCCGACCGTCTATCAGACAGTAGCTTGCAAATGTAAAGTATAATAGTTTTCGCTTCCAACAGTTATCAACAGCCTGAAGACGTTCACTGCTGAACATAGGCCTCCCTCAGAGAGCGCCACATTGAGCCGCTGGTTGCATCCTGCGTCCATCGACTCCCCGCGGCTTCCACCAGATCGTCGGTCCACCTAATGGGGGGCCTACGCTGCGTGTTCCGGTTCGTGGTCGCCACTCGAAAATCTTTCTTCCTTTTTTACCTTATTTCTTTTTTTTCAATTGTCATTGTGACAATATTTATTCTTGTAGAAGTATTCTTGCAAGTGGAAACCCGGCCTTAGTAGATAAAGTAACCAATGGTTAAAAATTCTAGTACGTCTCATTGGTTAGAATTTGTTAGCATTTTTAACCATTGGTTGCTTTGACTACGCATTAAAAAGTCCACCCTAAGTACCTAATTGGTGTTAGTAGAGTTGTGAGTTGACCTTACGTGAGAAACTCGCGGGTTCGATTCCCAGACGGACGAAATGTTTATTGAAATGAAACGCTTTGAGAAAATATTTAACAATGGATGACGCGCTGACATAGTTATGTAGATAGTTAATGTTTACTTATAATAAAGAAAAAATATAATACGTAATAGTTTTTTTATTAGAATAACGAGCTAGTCGTTCACCTGATGTTAAGCGACACGGCCGCCCATAACAGTTGCAGTGTCACTCGGAACTTTGAAATAGTAAAGTTTCGCGTGACACTACACTGCGCACGTCATCCTGAGACTTCACACAGTAATCAGATTATGTAATCAGGTCATAAAGTTTCATTTGCCCAGTAATTTCACTAGCTACAATGCCCTTCGAACCGGAACACAGTAGTGGTTGCACACTACTGCTTGGCGGCAGAATAACTGGCAAAGCGGTGGTACCTACCTAGACGAACTTTGCAGAAAAGTCCTACCACCTAGTAAAATATGTTATCGTTGGGCGATTCATTTTATTATTTTGTTACAGTCAAAACTCGATAACTGGTCAAAACTAATATTGACTGGGAAATTCAGTCAAACGTAATGTTGACTATCCAATCGTAAAGTAACATAAAAAACACATACAAATAGTAAATCTTTACTTGTTATAATGAGTCATCACCAGTTACCGAGTCTGACGTATTAAGGTCAACGGTACGTAGGATGAGTGCTTCGTTGCATAGCAAGATAGGCTAACAAGATATTATTAAAAAAAAAAAGATTCGCTGGTCTCTGGTCTGTAAAAATAGTTCAAGCGCGGTCAAGCACAAAATTAATAGTAAGCCCTTTTTGAGAGCCCAATGTAACGACGTAACATATCATAATAACCATAATTATCAAATCTATATTTATATAAGTACTTCTTCTTCTTCTTCTTTTCGTGTAGGCAAGTGGTCAGTCTTGGTGTCAGAATTTTTAGGCCGCCATAGGCTTCTGACTTGGCTTACGACAACAGCTGGGACCGGCGGCTTAACGTACCCTCCGAAGCACGGTAGCACTAGGGCTTTCATCCCGGGAGTCTCGGTCTCGAAAATATCGAGAGTCTCGACGATTTTTTCGTATTTTCTAGACTCGAGACTGCTACCTCCAGTCCCGGGAATAACGAGACTTTCGAGACTTAGTCAAATTATTCAAAAATGTACTGAAATACCAGTATTTTTCATTCTGGTTAATAATCTGCAGAGATTGCAACTAACCTATTTGAAAAATAGCATAGGTCTTGAAAATATAGGTTTCTAGCATGGTTTTTAGTCTGAGCTTTAATACTTATACAATATTCAAAGAGACTCGAAAATATAGCGAGACTGAAAGCCTTAGGTAGCACTCAGTTGTAAATATCACTTTTTGCTGTAGCGGTCACCCATCAAGTACTTATAATAAAACTGTAACAGGTTCAATTCTGTACATTGAAGATATTTTGAAGTTTTTTTTTTTTGAAGGCCTCCCTGTTCTCGATGCTGAAGCCAAAACTATAATTTTTTTCATTTTTGTCTGTCTATCGGTATCTTGGCTGAGCATCACGCCGAAACTACTAAATGGATTCAAATGAAACTTGGCATGATTTGATTTCATATTACGAGGTAGGCTATAGGATACTTTTAATCCCGAAATTCAGCACAGTGCCGTCGGGAGAGGCGATGAAAAGAAAAATATGTACTTAGTTGTAATTTGTAATTCATTAACGCGTGGTCCGATTTCTTTCATTTTCTTCGTTAGAAAGAAGGTAGGTGCTTTAGATATTATCTCGTAAATATTTTAAGGTCGTCGGTTTTGTGGTTCACAAATTACAGACATCCAACCTTCAGTATTAGGTCCAAAGCCACTCCTATCTTGTACTATGGGAAAGAGAGAAGGGAGGGGGGAAAAGATAAGGGAAAAGGACGAATGGATGATAGTGAAGTGCCTCCTTTCACACTGCGGGGAGCCGATGGATGCCGGAGGCGAACAGTCTTCAGGCTGATGATGAATTGACTATAGAATAGAATAGAATAGAATAGAATAAACTTTATTGTATAAAAACTGTGTACATGCAAAGGTCTTAAACTATAAAAATTGTCACAAACAGTATTATCCATTCCGGACGTACAGGACCAATACCAATTAGTATTTATAGTAACTAAATGGGTATAAAACCAAGTATTTATTTACAACATGAATAATGCTAGGGAGCATAAAAAATCTCGGTGTAAAATTTGCGTACTTAAAACATTGTCTTTTATTGTTCTACCTACCTAATCACCATCACTATCAAAGAATGGGTTTACCTGAATTACCTGAATGAAAGATTTGTTTTTATTTTATCAATAGCTTACCTTTAGCTTCCTAAACTGGCTGTCCACCTTTACATAATGTTAATAAGTAATTAAATAGCATTGTAACCGTTTTTAGGTAACGTTTAGAATTATCGCAACGGGGAAGCGAAACCAATGCATACTAACTAGTTTGTATACGGTTTCCGTGTTTTTAACTGAGATTTTGAGATTTCTTTCCGAGAGGTTCCTACTGAAATTCAGTTATTGTTTTCGACAGCCTCTGTGGTGTGGTGGTTGAGCAGGTCGGCTCATAACGTGGAGGCTGCGGGTTCGATTCCCGCGAAAGGACAAGTATTTGTGCACATGAAAAAAAGCACAAATACTTGTTCTGTGTGTGTGTGTTGTGGGAGCACGGTCCTCATAGTTCCTGGGTCCCTAGACACAGGGAATCCTAGTTAGGGTCCGGGACCCTATGTATGTGATCGTTGGGCGTTGGGCGTTGGGCGTTATTGGGGTCATACACTGACCTTAATTAATAAATAATAATAAATAAATATGTGTGGACATGTCACACAGCGCCATCTAGCCCCAAACTAAGCATAGCTTGTACTATGGGAACCAGATAACTGATATTAGATACTTTTGTGATTGTAAATACATACATAGAATACAATATAACACCCAGACATAGAACGAACATTGATGTTCATCACACAAATGTTTGTCCTGTGTGGGAATCGAACCCACAACCTACAGATCAGAGGGCAGAGCTACTACCAACTAAGCTAACAGGCCAGTCAAAATTGCATGCTGAGTCGGGACCTTAGGACCTAGTAATGACATCACACAATATTATTTTGACTGGCATGTTAGCTCAGTTGGTAGCAGCTCTGCCTTTGAGGTTGTGGGTTCGATTCCCAACCAGGACAAACATTTATGTGATGAACATCGATGTTTGTTCTGTGTCTGGGTGTTATATTGTATTCCATGTATGTATTTACAAACAAAAATTATCTAAGTATTCTATCAGTTATCTGGTTCCCATAGTACAAGCTCTGCTTAGTTTGGGGCTAGATGGCGCTGTGTGAAATGTGCATCACACATATTTATTATTTATTTATTTTATTTATCATAATCAATCCTTTATGTATTTGATATTGTATGTTTCATTTTTTATGTATCTACTAACATTATTTTATTGTGTATTGTTATGTAGTGTTGTGTGATGTCCCATTTTCTTTCTTTCTTCTTTCTTTCATCTTTGAATAGTTACGCCCAAACAATAATGCCCAGCGATCACATAAGTACATAGTGTAAGTACGTGTAACATACAATTCCTTTTTTTTTTCAGAGAAAAGCTCCTGCACTCCAATATTAGGTTCAATGATAACAGCACTATGACCTACACAGCCAAGCGTTTCCCCATATTCCTGCCCGATGAGAACCACGTTGACTTGAACGCAACCATCTTCGTTCCGAACATGGCTGTTTTGGTAAGACTTCTGTACCTAACTTGGCTGTTTTTGTAAGACTTCTGTACCTAACTTGTCTGTTTTGGTAAGACTTCTGTACCTAACTTGGCTGTTTTGTTAAGACTTCTGTACCTAACTTGGCTGTTTTGGCAATAATTCTGTACCTAACGTGGATGTTTTGTTAAGACTTCTGTACCTAACTTGGATGTTTTGGTAAGACTTCTGTACCAAACTTGGCTGTTTTGGTAATAATTCTGTACCTGACTTGGCTGTTTTGTTAAGACTTTTGTACCTAACTTGGCTGTTTTGGTAAAATTTCTGTACCTAACTTGGCTGTTTAGGCAAGACTTCTGTATCTAACTTGAATGTTTTGGTAAGACTTCTGTACCTAACACATAGTACGCAAGCTATGCCAGAGTTCTTTTCTGCATATACCATGCAATAATACTAAAGCAACTACTACTAGGCAATGGGGGGGCCACATCACTCGTAGAACCGACGACCGATGGGAAAGACAGGGTCTCGAGTGGCGACCACGAACCGGAAATCGCACTTGGTGGATCGACGATCTAGTCAGAACCGCGGGGAGCAGATGGATGGAGGAAGAAATCAGCCAGTCATGAGGCCTATGTTCAGCAGTGGACATCTTTGGGCTGATGATGATGATGACCTACTTATTTATTAAATATTACTGGACTCGGTATTACCATAAATATTTATGTAAAATCCAGCACAGCGCCATCTAGCGGCAACTATAGGTACCTAACTAACAAAAATATTTCTGCGGTCATTTGACATTTCTAGGGTTGCAAGTATACGATCTAAAATTACCCCAAACATAGAATGCTCAGAGCCAAATCCTGGTTTCTGGGAAAAAACAAAGAATAAAATTGTTATTTATTAATGTTACAATAGTTTGTAGCGTAGGTAAGGTACCTACACCGGTACACCTACGTGTTTGGACTTAATATTTTTGAGATCCAAATCAAGCATACTTTAATTAATTTAAAACAAAGGGCACGTTCTGTGAATGTATTTAATATTGTTGGAAATAAACACTAATAATAGGTACTTTTCTGTTTAAAAAATCTGTCACGTCTTGTCTTGGGTACTTACATTCTATTTTCTGAATTTATATTATTAACCCTTTAGAAAATGGGGTTATAAGTGCGACTTCAAACCACAATAATAAATAACACAATACAAGTTTGTGATCACACTAATATTATAAAGGCGACAGTTTGTGCGTATGTGTGTATGTGTGTATGTTTGTTACTCTTTCACGCTGTAACAACTGAACGGATTTGGATGAAATTTGGTATGGAGGTAGCTTAGACCCTGGATTAAAACATAGGCTACTTTTTATCCCGAAAACGGAAATGGTTCCTGTAGAAACGCGGGTGCAACCGCGGGGCGCTGCTAGTATAAAATACATTTTCTTTAAGAGTTTTCAGTCGTGTGTAACAATGCGTTATAACTTTATTTTACGTAAACAAACATTATGTGGGACGTAAATCACTGGAGGTCAAGGAATTGCACGTCTTTCCAGTCTACATTGTTATCCGTATAAATCGCTCTTAACTACTTTTTTTTTATGTGATTGAATGACGTGACGAGCTAGTCGTTCACCTGATGTTAAGTGACACGGCCGCCCATAACAGTTGCAGTGTCACCCGGAACTTTAAAACAATAGTTTCGCGCGACACTGCACTGCGCACGTCATCCTGAGACATCACTACTTATAAACAGTAGAATTTTCAGTGTTTTCTATTGTTTTATCTTTACCTTTTTTTAAGATAACGAATTAATCAAATTCTATTTTCTATTTATAACTTTTTATTACTCACTTTAATTTGTTTATTTTAGAAGTTAAAAAAATCTTTTTTTTGTAGTGTTGTTTGATGCGTAGTAAATAAATGTTAGACGAAATAAATAAGTAATTAAGATAAAGATAAAGAAAAAGCTTTCTACTGCAACCCAATGTTTGTTAATAAAGGGGATGTTATGGTATGTCGGATCGTTATCAAAAATATTAATTGCATGGCGTGCTCACTGCCTTTGCCCACTTATTATAAAATTATATTGCTTTCAATGACACGTCAATAATTATTATTAGTTCCACCCGCAGGAACTATTCATTTTCCGATTTTTAAAAGTATTATATTTGATCTCTAGTGTAAGCAATCAATCTGTTTTCGTCCAAAATACCGCAGAGCCTGAAAACGAAAGTTTTCAATCAGTGTGTGTTGCCAGTGATGACTTATGGAACTGAGACATGGTCTCTTACTGTTGGCCTCATTAGTGAGCTCAAAGTCGCGCAGTGAGATATGGAGCGAGCTATGCTCGGTGTTTCCCTGCGAGATAAGCTCCGGAACGAGGAGATCCGCAGGAGAACTAAAGTGACCGATATAGCTCTTAGAGTTAGTAAGTTGAAGTGGCAATGGGCAGGCCACATCGCTCGTAGAACTGACAACCGATGGGGAAGAAAGGTTCTCGAGTGGCGACCACGAACCGGAAGACGCAGCGTAGGCCGGCCCCCCACTCGGTGGACCGACGACCTGGTGAAAGCCGCGGGGAGCCGATGGATGCAGGAGGCGAGCAGCCGCTCAAGGTGGCGTGCTCTGGGGGAGGCCTATGTTCAGCAGTGGACGTCTTCAGGCTGTTAATGATGATGATGTAAGCAATCCGTGTCCAAAATATCATTCAAATTGATTCAGCCTTTTAGGCACATTAGCCACATATAAAAACTAACAACATTTCAGTATTACGGAAGTAAGGATAAAATGACCGACCGCGTGAACTTACAATTTACTAGGTGGTAGGACTTTTCTGCAAAGTTCGTCTAGGTAGGTACCACCGCTTTCCCAGTTATTCTGCCGCCAAGCAGTAGTGTGCAAGCACTGCTGTGTTCCGGTTTGAAGGGCATTGTAGCTAGTGAAATTACTGGGCAAATGAGACTTCATGATCTAATCACTCAGTAATCTGATTACTTGACTGTGTGATGTGTCAGGATGACGTGCGCTGTGCAGTGTCACGCGAAACTTTATTGCTTTTAAGTTCCGAGTGACTCTGCAACTGTTATGGACGGCCGTGTCGCTTAACATCTGGTGAACGACTAGCTCGTCACGTCATTCAATCGCATTAAAAACTGAACTCAGCGCCCGTATTATGTAAAAGTTACAACATCAGTAGCAAACACTTAGCAATCGGTCCCAAGATGTCACTGGAAATCGTAAGACGGCCGCCTGTTGCTCAGCTGTCGCTGAATGCACTTTGGTCTTTGATACTAGTGCCACTAGCAAAGGAACAGCAATATCTATTGCCGTTCTGTTGCTAGTGGCGCTAGTGAACTAAAAATCGATTGTCCGACAGACGGTGTTCTAGCGCTCGATCGCTTTCCGCCCCCTAATTACCTAACTCGCAACAGGTTTGCGACAGGCGTAAATCTCGCGGTGATTGCTGTCATACATCATTAGTGGTGTCGAGAATGTATGCTTCGCTGCTGCTGTCGCATTGCTACTGCTGTCGCATTGCTGTTGCAAATTTTACGTAATTACCCCGCCGCTCTGCCAAAGTGCTGTTTGACAGCAATGATTGCGAAAGTTACGGCTGTTGCAAACTTGTTGCGAGTTACGTAGTTAATAAAAAACGGCTGTGTTTACAAACCACATAAAAATTGCTTTATTTTTTAAATACCTTAGTTTTAATATTTTCCTTGTAACTATATGACATGTTACAATAAACTAGGCTATAACGATTATAGATTGTAACCTCAGAGTACTTTTATAATTGTAACCATTACCTACGCTAAAGTTGACTGACACAAAATTATTATTTTTCATATAATAAAATTATCTCACAGCTATAAACGTGAATATATGCAAAATTACTGTGTCAAGGAGTACTCTACGTACATTATAATTTATATAATAACAGGCTTTTAAAACGCAACACATTAAACAAGTACCTACATGCTTATCTATGCTTATGTCAGATTAGGTAGGATTTTATTTACAATTTATAGTCACAGCATTTGACCACTGTCTCACCTGGACCCTAATTCTGTATGACCGCTTTACGACTCCTTACTTCGAAACCACGCGAATTCCTTGTCTTACATAAGAAATCTGCAAAACTCTATTCTCTATGAAATGAGAACGAAACCGCGGGAAATGAATTTGGAAATGACGCGATTTGAACTGTCAAAAATCATAATGTTCCACTGAGACACGTTCCGAAACATCAACCCGTCAAAAGTTACCACCACTTAATATATCAATATTTATTCAAAATAAAAATAACATAATGTAAAGTGAAGGTATTTCTAATGCTGTGACACGATTTGAACAAGACACGATAACGACGTGGTTTCGTATCGTGTGGAATCTGAGTTTTCATACAGAATTAGGGCCCTGATGGTACCTAAGTGATGACGCGGCCTACGATGGTTCATGCTTGCCTAGAAATACCTATTCACTCTCGACTTGAAGACTCCCAAACGTTGAAGGCAAACATTTGTTTGAGGAACCACACAGAAGAAACACCTATGTGTGTTTTCTGTCTGGGTGATAAATACTGTTTTCTATTATGTGTTCACAAACTAAAAAGCATTTTATTAGTTATCTTCCCAACTGTTTTTTTCTCTAATCTGTGGCTTGAGGCTACAATACATGGCGCTGTGTGACATGTTCACAAATATCGAGTTCATCTCACGAAAGATGACCCGCAGACGCGTCGTCACAGTTGCACGACGGAATGTTGCTAACATCTACTATTTTAGATTCCCCAAAATTTTTATAAAATATGATTGGTGAATATCGATTTTATTTAGTATATAACATAAAATATATATATTATACAGAAAATTATATGTATTGACATTGTACTAATATTTAGCACATTTTGGTTTGCTGAAATAACCACAACACAACATAAGCCGGAGATCCGTAAAATATTATTACGAAATGTAATAGTAGAACAGTGAATAAAATAAAAACATTTCAAATTCTAGTTGAAAAACGCTTTCTCTATACAAGAGATATGTCGATTTGTACAGCTAATGCTAGCCCTGGTACAACGATAGGATAATCGCCGATCTACTACTCCCTCGAAGTTAAAAGAAAACTTTTTATTTTCAGGGCTTGGCGTCTTACCTCCATAACTCCGCTTTTTTTATCAAGACAGCGTTCAGGATCCTCGTCAATACGCAGCGATCTGACTTCTTCGTCAAAAAGACCGTTTACGAATACCTTTGGGACTTCAAAGATCCTGTTTTAGATTTTTCCAAGACTGTTGCGCCTGGGCTGGTGCCCGTCAACAACATGGGCATGCTGGCTAGGGTAAGTGATTTTTGTTTCTTCTTATATTTTGGCTCCAATACAATACAATACAATACAATAACTCTTTATTGACACCAAAATAATAATAACATAGAAATAAGAATCGCATAATAAGATAGGTACAATGGGCGGTCTTATCGCTAAGAGCGATCTCTTCCAGACAACCTTTGGATGGACAGAGATATGAGACACTACGAGCATGGACGGTGGCGCAAATAAATAGTATATACATAAGTACTACATATACCTACTTTAATACTTAATACATAAAACATAACAATAAAATAAATACACCTATGTATACATATAGATAATTAATACATAATTATAAATATATACTTATAACAGTTAAAAGGAAACAGTTAACGTTTATTTAGGAGTTAAGTTGGAGAAATAGAAATTTTTGACTTGCGACTTAAATACAAAAAGTGATTGAGCGCGTCGTATGGTAATAGGGAGTTCATTCCACAGGCGTACCGCCTGGGCTGTGAAGGAATGGTCGTAAAACGTGGTACGACGTACCGGGGGCTTAAGAAGGAGGTTTTCCGATGACCTAAGTGACATAGAGTTGGAATGGGAGTGATAAAGAAAATCAAATCGAGACTTCAAATATTGGGGAGTAGATGGGTTAAACAGAATGTTATAAAGAAGAGTCAAGATATGAGTATTCCGGCGAAGACGTATTGGGAGCCACTTGAGCTTAGAACGAAACTGTGAGACATGATCATATTTCCGGAGACCGAAAATAAACCGTATGCAGTAATTTTGAAGACGCTCAAGTTTATTCAGTTGGTTCTCAGTAAGGTCAAGGTAGCAGGCGTCAGCATAATCAAGAATAGGAAGTAGGAGTGATTGTGCAAGCGAAACTTTGGTAGCAGTGGGCAAGAAGTTACGTAACCTATTAAGCGAGGCTCCTGCCCCAAATACCCTACGACTCACAGATTGTAGCTGAGGAACCCACGTCAAACTACTGTCAATGATAACCCCAAGATTCTTTACTTGAGTACTATAGGGTACAGTTGCACCGCCAAACTGTATCTTCGGGAGTGTGGTATAGTCAATCCGTGAAACCATCCTTGAGCTACCAACAATAATGGCCTGAGTTTTCGCCGGATTAACTTACACACATAGTGCATAGTGCTCCACACATAGTGTATTTAGCCAGTGTCAAGTATTGTAATTTTTCATCGAGTTATGGAATATTTCACGTAAAGTCAAGTCTTAGTGTCATAGTCCAGTCTAAGTCATGCCCCAGTAAAGTGGTGGCAACTTTACTAGAAGCTTCTACGGAGTTTTGGAAGCAACACGAAAAACCACGTTTCACTATCATTATATCACTTGCCCACACTCATGCTCGTAATTCAGCACTTAATAAGTAAAAAACCACCAATTTTAAACATTAACACTGGAAAAAACACAAGATTTTAAAAATAATAGAATGCAATGACGTGAACTTTTTCGCGTTCCCGCCAAAACTCTAAGTGATCTTTACTCTTTAGATTAGATAATGATACCATAGATGTACCCTGTGTTTTGCCCGCTTTTTACCAGTTTACCCACACCGAGTTAACAAAAATTAACTTTAATTAAAAATTTCGTTTGTATTGTGAGAGCCCCCTTAAACATTTATTTTATTCTGTTTTTTAGTATTTGTTGTTATAGCGGCAACAGAAATACATCATCTGTGAAAATTTCAAATGTCTATCACGGTTCATGATACAGTCTGGTGACAGACAGACAGACAGACAGACAGACGGACGGACAGACAGCGGAGCCTTAGTAAATACCCCGTTTTACCCTTTGAGTACGGAACCCTAAAAACGCTCCGAATTAAATCACCTAATCTTCTTTTCTGAGAGTCGAAAAAAGCTACCTACGCATTTGTCGTTAGATAAACTTTAGCATGTAAATTACTCGTGTATTACTAATTACAGATAAGGTATAATATGCGGGTCATGCGCATATCATAATTAACTATACCTACTTAGTAACTTTTAGATATCATTTTGTCTTTAATGACAAAAAATAACTAAGTAGGTAAGTCATCATTAACAGCCTGAAGACGTCCACTGCTGAACATAGGCTTCCCCCAGAGAGCGCCACTTTGAGTGGCTGTTTGCCTCTGGCATCCCCGCAGTTTTAACCAGATCGTCCGTCCATCTAGTGGGGGCAGCAGGTACTTTAGTTATTCTATGGTAGGTAGGAACTTAGGTTTTAGAATTAGCAAGTTAGAATGGCAATGGGCAGGCCATATCGCTCGTAGAACTGACAACCGATGGGGAAGAAAGGTTCTCGAGTGGTGACTACGAACTGGAAGACGCAGCGTAGGCCCCCCACTAGGTGGACTGACGATCTAGTGATAGCCGTAGGGAGCTGATTGATGCAGGAGGTGAGCAGCCGCTCAAAATGGCACTCTCTGGGGGAGGCCTATGTTCAGCAATGGACCTCTTCAGGCTGTTGATGATGATGATGAGGTACTTAGAAAATATTTTTCAGTACCTAGGTAGGATAATTTTTTTGCGCCTACCTGAGAATCTTTCAGATTTTTTTATTGAGATGTAGCATATACTTAGTTCTACAATACATGTTATACCTATATTAATATCTAATTGTAACATTTATTATTTTCATATCCAATATAGCCAGTATTTAACCAGATCTCAGTAGTTTCACTTGTCTCCCAAAACACCCGTCCTCACATGGTGACCCTGCCAGGATTCCAAAAGCATTTATTTAACTTTACTTGTATATAAGAATCTTAATTAGTTTAATAATGTATTTATTTAGGTTAGGTATAATAATCAAAAAGATTTTGCGTTTTTAAGCACATACTAGGTAGAAATAGTTTTTTCACCTCACTAGCTCGGAAAGGTTCTCTTTGTCATTCAAAATCTGGGCGCAAAAACGCATTTTGATTGCTAGCGTGGAAAGTGTTTTTAAAATTCGAACGTTTCTATTCAATAATTTTCTCGTCAAGACTTGAGGATTTAATCACAGATCTGCCCAAAATTAACCTTTTTGATATCGCCAGTCCACTGAACACTCATTAATACCACAGACTACCTCCTAAAAGATACCATCTTTTTCTCGTTCACCAACCTCATTTTTAGAATAATCGCACTGTCCAGCACCAAAGAGTATATAACCAATACGCTATCCAACACGGCGACTGCGTGGAAAATGGATGAAAAAACACTTTTTCTTTTATCTTCCATGCACCACGTGACGAGCTAGTCGTTTACCTGATGTTAAGCGTTACCGCCATCCATAGCTAAATTAATAACCTAAAAACGAATCTTTTCTTAGCCTTTTAGCTGGTTTTCTTGCATTTTCCTCGCTGTAGTGAGGTGAAAAGTTGTGTGTTGCTCTCGGCAGCAAAGTTTTTTTGCGTCTCGTACCTTTGAAACCTTCGCTACGCTCAGGTTTCAATTCAAGTATTCGCGCCAAAAATCAACTTTGCAGCCTAGTATAACAAATAACTAATCTTGTTTACAAGAAAAAACATTTCTGATAGTCAATGTCAACTGTACAACGAGGGCCAGCGGTCAGTTATTACTACCTAAGTACATGAACCTAATAAAGTAAATATTTAAATTATTGGATAAGAGTTAAGACCAATAATTGCTTATTGTTTGCTGTCGTTAATGATTACAATTTACTTACCTACAATTAACAATTAAGTGATAGAATCCACAATGTAGTTCGTACCTAACCACTAATATTTACCTATATTAGGGTATCGTGGAGGTGACAGAAACTTCAGAGTTGCAGTAAATACTTCATTTCTATTGAACCAAGGTACATCGCAGGTAGTGGGGTCGACTCCCTGCCGACGCGCGCTAGCTTGATTACGTGTCTATGAGGAGTTTTATTTAAAAAAAAACACTTGTTCCGCTTCTTTTCTAGATGGCACTGTAAGTACATAGTTTAAACCTTTCAAACCACAGAGTAGTTTAAACATAAGAAAATGCTTATGACTATCTACAAAGAAATGTCAAACTCAGTTGAGTGGACCACGAGTACATTGCCTGTAGGATCTCCTAAGTAGTCTGTGGTGCATTCTTATTAAGTAAATTGAAGTACAGTAGATCTGCGAGATAGATAAACGTTAATATTATGATCCAAAATAAAGCCAAGGTATATCGCAACGAAACTAAAAAAAAAAAAAAGAGTTGTATTTATGTAATGGTCAGGCAGTATTAATAAAAGATTAGTTTGTTTTTGAGTTAAATTTGTAATTGAAAACTTCTCGTATCCATCGTAAAAAGTAGACGACGAAATGTAAATATTATGTAGGTAGGGTAACTAAGAAATGAAAAAATCGAAACACCCGCACAATCACTGCACCGCCTCAACGGTTGCTATTATAGTCTTCGTAGGAGTAATTTGACCGAACATGCCCCCGGGCGTTGGAAGCTAGCCTTTCAACCAGAAGCTTCACTCAGAGGGCAAATCTTGCTAAATGATCTTCTCACGACTCCATTGGAAGTTTTAACATCTGCGACGCGGCTTATTCCGTCTGCACCTGGGTGAACAGCAACAATACGACCTAATCTCCACTTAAGGGGCGGCAAATTGTCCTCTTTGACAACAACAAGAGCGTCAAGCTTCAGTGTGTCGTGGTTTGATCGCCATTTGGTACGTTGTTGCAACTCTCCAATATATTCCTTGCTCCATCTGGACCAAAAGTGCTGTCGCAGCTGTTCGAGTCTCTGGTATCGCGATAAACGACTAACGTTGGAGTCTTCATAGTTTGGTGCAGGAAGGGCAACCAGTGGTCTTCCAATTAAAAAGTGACCGGGAGTAAGCGGCAGAAAGTCGTTCGGATCCGTGGATAGTGAAGAGAGTGGGCGCGAATTGAGTATGGCCTCAATTTGAGTTAGCACAGTGTTCAGCTCTTCGTAAGTAAGGTTACAATTTCCCAGAACCCGAAATAAATGAAATTTGATTGCCTTAACCCCGGCTTCCCACAGACCTCCAAAGTGCGGAGAGTAAGGAGGAATAAAATGAAAGTTAATTCCTTCATTGGCTGCACTATCAGGTAACGAGCTGCAGCTGCTCTTTAAAAATTTGCCAAGTTCATTATAAGCACCGACAAACGACGTGCCATTGTCGGAGTACAAGTCGCGGGGTTTACCCCTACGAGATATGAACCTGCGTAAAGCTGACATAAAATTATTACTTGTTAAGTCACCCACAAGTTCAGTATGAATCGCTTTAGTAGTGAAACAGACAAATATTGCGATATAGACTTTAACCATCCTACAACCACGTCCTTGGCGACTAGCACACGAGATGGGACCAGCGTAATCTACACCTACACATTCGAACGGGTAGCCACCTGAATGCAACCGCGACTGAGGTAAGTTTCCCATTAGAGGTTCTAGAACCTTCCCTTTCATGCGTGTACAGCGTACACATTGGTGGTAGGTAGATTTTGCTAGGTTACGACCTCCTATCGGCCAATATGTATCTCTGATTGTGGTAAGCAATAACTGTGGGCCTGCATGCATTAGTCTGATATGCTCAGATTGAAACAATAGTTTCGAAAAACGATGAGTGGACTGTATGAGTATGGGATATTTCTTATCATAAGAAAATAATGAATTGCCCAGACGACCCCCAACTCGTATTAACTTATTGTCGTCTAGAAAAATATTAAATTTGCATAACCTACTTCTTTTTGGAATAGGTTGATTAATGACTAACATTTTGTACTCAGGGAAACATTCCTGTTGAGAAAGTCTAATGATTAAAATTAATGCAGTTTGCAGTTCATCATGAGTAATAAAATTTGGTTTGATTGGCTGCTTCTTGCAAATGCTGATAAAACGTAGCATATAAGCCACGCCACGCTTTAGTCTTAATATATTTGAAAAACGTTCAAATTCTATAAAATCGTTAGTGTTCACTAAAGAAGTGTGTAGAGAAATTTCAGTGCGAACTTCTGGTAGTGGGTCTACCTCAGAAGTGATAGGACTAGACGGCCACTGTGAACTATCTTGGCTCAGATAACGAGGGCCTGACCACCACAAATCCAGTGACTGTATGTCACTAAAGTCAGCACCACGGGAAATCAGATCAGCGGGGTTCTGTTTAGTGGGAACGTGTCGCCAATTACAGTTACTAGTCTGCTCTATGATTTCTCCAACACGATTTCGAACAAATGGCTGAAGTTTGTTAGGAATCATTTTAAGCCATCCAAGCACAATTGTCGAGTCTGTCCAGAATGTAGTTTCTTTAACGCTGGCTCGAATGGAGGCAATAGCCTTTTCATACAAACGTACTCCTACGAGGGCTCCGCACAATTCGAGTCTGGGTATCGTCATGGACTTTATCGGAGACACCCTACTCTTGGCCATTAATAAACGTACTAGAGTATCGCCATGTGCGTTCGTGCTTCTCACATACAGGCATGCGCCAAAGGCAGATAGAGATGCATCTGAAAATATGTGAAATTCTAGCGTATTGTATGAATCGCACAAAACAAGACGAGGAACGCGTAAATCATTTAAGCGTGGCAAGCACTTCACTATTTCAGCCCAAGCTTTAGTTACGTCTGACGGTAGCTGATCATCCCATGATAATTTGTAGAGCCATAATTTTTGCATAAGTATTTTTATTAAAATAACGCATGGGGATAAAATTCCTAAGGGATCAAAAAACTTACCAATTGAGGCCAATAGACCACGCTTTGTGGTTTCTGTTGAAAGCGAACATTCGATTGAGAAATATAATTCATCAGAGGTAGTTAACCAGCCCAATCCTAAAGTTTTGCTTTGTTCATTACCTACATTTAAATCAACAGATGAGTTGGCCTGATCCGTCGGAGCGCTTTGGGAGGAAACTAGCTGAGGACAGTTGGACTTCCATTTTCGTAACGGCATACATGCTGATGCCAACATGTCTGTAACCTTCTGCTTGATGTCTGACGTAGCAGCAAGTGTATCTTCACCCGTCAAAAGATCATCTACGTACATATCGTGTAAAATAATCTCAGAGATTTTATGATCAGTACAGTCAAGACCTACCTGTTTAATACATCTAGTTGCCAGAAACGGCGCGCTAGCAGTTCCATAGGTGACCGTATTTAACTGGAACGAGTCCATGGGTTCTGTAGGGTTATCACGCCAAACTATTTGTTGCAAGTGCCTGTCTGCAGGGTGCACCATCACCTGCCGATACATCTTTTCAACATCAGCGGCTAGAACATACTTATGTTGCCTGAACCTAATGAGTATCGATAAAAGGTCATCTTGCACTGTCGGCCCCACCATCTGGATCTGATTGCTCGAAACTTGAGATGTACTGGGTTGACTCGCATTAAAAACTACGCGCAATTTGGTAGTTGAACTACTTTCACGAAGAACGCCGTGATGAGGTATAAAATATGAAACCGATTTAGAATCAATAGGGCACTTAGACATGTGACCCATAGTAATGTACTCTGTCATGAAATCAGTATACCTTTGATGAAATTCCGGTTGGGTTTTAAATCTACGCTCTAATGAAGTGAGACAGTGCTTAGCTCGCGCTAATGAGTCACCTAAAACTTCAGGTGATTGCCTCAGAGGTAACCGAACACAAAAACGACCGTTTTCTAAACGAGTTGTGTTTTCAACGAAGTGGTCTTCACAAAGTTGTTCTTCCTTGGAGAATGATGACTTTCGATTCACTTCTTCAACCTGCCAGAAGCGAGCTAAGATATGTTGACAGTCGTCAACTGGAAAATCACTTTGAGTTGAATCAACTTTTGTAAAGTTACATAATAAGGGAGACGATACATGGCCACTACCTAAAGGACCGGAAACTAGACAACCCAGCCTAGTCTCCCAGAGTACCGGTTTATTGTCTCCGAGTTTAATTTTTTGTGAACCCAAAAGGTCCCAAAATACATTGCTACCTATCACCAAGTCAACGTCAGACGGCTTGAAAAAAGTTGGATCCGCCAACTTAAGATCGTTAGGTATGTTTAATTCATTTAAATTTACTCGACGGCAGGGAATCTTATCCGTGATTGCCGGTAAAACATAGCACGGTAACGTCCGCGAATAATTCTCATTTAATGACTCCATGTTGACGCGACATATTCCTAATGTTTGTGTCATTGTGTTATTTATACCATATATCGGTTTTTCGACGTCAACAAAGGGTAAGTCTAACAAGCGGCTCAGTTTTTCTGTCATAATACAAGACGAGCTCGCACAGTCTAGTAGTACGCGAACAACATGCGCTTGACCAAGCCTGTCTTGTACCTTGACTAAAGCAGTTGAGAGTAATACGTCGTGCTCACACTCCAGAGGCGTATTCATGCATGTAGTCAACGTCACGTTGGTAGGTGCTGAGCTCGGAGAGGATGACGCGGGAGAGAGCTTACTGCCGACGTCTGTCGTTGACGAGTGATAAGTCGTTGGTTTTTTATTTTCTGCAAGGTGAATCAAAGTATTGTGTTTACGTTTACAAATTTTACAGCCATTTTTCTTACAGTGATTAGCGTAGTGACCAGTGCGGAAACAATTGAAGCATACTTTGTATTGAGGCAATAATTCTAGCCTTTGTTCATTACTGAGACTAAGAATACCTGCTGACTACCTACTTCAGACCCTGACTGAGAATTCGATACTGAAACCATGGCCTTCAGTTTCATGTTAGAATTAGCATTCTGACTACATTTGGTACCACGGGACATTTCTAAAGTCTCTAATAAGTCAGCTCGGTTTCTAATAAATTCGAGAAAATAACTAAGTGTTATTCGCTGATTTTTATCAAACCTACCTTTACACTCTTCCCATTCACGAAACGATTTCTGATCAAGCTTCAGAGTGACGATGTGGATGAGAAGCGTGTCCCAATGCGAGACAGGCTCACCCAGTGATTCTAACGCACGCAAGTTCTTGTTAATTTGGTCAATCGTTCGCTTAAGGCTGGCAGATGATTCATTTTTAATTAAATCTAAGTTAAACAAGGCGGTAACATGATTTTGTACCAGAAGGCGTTTATTATTAAAACGCTCACATAACAATGCCCAAGCCATAGAATAGTTCATAGCAGAGAACTCAATCGACTGAATTACGACAGCCGCGGTGCCTTCAAGGGAGGCTCGCAAGTAGTGAAACTTATTTATATTGTCAATCTCCTCGTTCGAATGTATAAGACTCGTGTAAGTATCACGAAACTCAAGCCAGTTATCGTAAGAACCACCAAATTTAGGTAACTGAATAACAGGTAACTTAACAAGTCTTTGATGCTTTGGTGAACATTGCTCGCTACCTAACGTTACGTTTGCAGACTTGTTTTGATTATTATTAGTTTGAAGCAAATCTTGAGCTTTAGATAGAATCTGGTAATACGTGGACTCGAACTCATTACGCTCAGCGATCTGCAGGTCCACATCGCTGACCAGACATTCTAACTTTAATTGCACATCGTCGTACTGTTGATATAAGGCTTCAATCTTACCTATTCGCAGCTGCAACTCGTTTACCTCAAGCGCGCTTAACTCTTCATCCAAATCAATCAGGAAATTAGAAAACGCTGTAAGGCGGCCCTTGTAGCTGGCGCGTTTTTTAATTAACTCCTTCTCTTCCTTGTCCGTCATGTTTGGTAGGTATGTGGGAAGCTGCTTACACCTGGAATTTATACAGTTACAAACTTAAATATAATGAAATTTACATTTACAAATGCAGGGATTGTACACAGGCATGAAGTAAGATTACACAAGAAGTGGGTGCAATTTATATTAATTAAGCTCAAAATTACTTTGTTTACAAACAATCAAGTGAATAATAGGTCTTACTGTAAATAACTGTGTATTTAACATCAATTTTGAAAACAAAATTTAGTACATTAACACCTGATTGGTATAACTTTTATATGAAGGTTTCTTTGACTAATTCTGATAGTTACTAACAATAAAACTAAGGAAACGCTAATAAAGGTCTTGCAATTGATAATTAATACCCTATGTAGGGTGCAAACCTATGTTTCTGCTTAGAAAATTACAATGAAATGTAACAAAATTAATGTGTTAAGTAACATCTTAAAGGTTATGAAAAGTCAAGAAAATAGTTACTAACCTTATAAAGTGTCGTTTGTTTTACACTAAATACTACCTGAACTGGGTTCTGGGTGGAAAAAAGTACACTAAATAGCTAAAACACCGTTTTCACATCCAAGTTGACCTTTGTACTCCGGTCCGACTCTTCGGCGTGTACTCCAATATTAAATAACGATTTTCCACTCCAATTCATGTTCTTCGGCGCTGACTCCAATTCCACCTATCCGGCTCGAAGGACCATGTATTTATGTAATGGTCAGGCAGTATTAATAAAAGATTAGTTTGTTTTTGAGTTAAATTTGTAATTGAAAACTTCTCGTATCCATCGTAAAAAGTAGACGACGAAATGTAAATATTATGTAGGTAGGGTAACTAAGAAATGAAAAAATCGAAACACCCGCACAATCACTGCACCGCCTCAACGGTTGCTATTATAGTCTTCGTAGGAGTAATTTGACCGAACAAGAGTTTAAAGTTGTCAGTCAGTATCGTGACACATTTCCTCTAAACTGTGGTCTATGCTTGAAGCAGAGACAGTGACAGATTTTAGTAAAACCACAACTGGCGCCATCTATTGGGTCATGCATAAAAGACGATTTCTTTTTTTTTTAATAAAACGGCTCATTACCAAAAAGCCACAGAGTAACATTTGTTTTTTCTCTAATCTGTGCAAAAAGCTGATTAAGCAGTCTGTAGCGCACACCGCTACAAATAATAAGAAGGTTGACATTTCATGACCACATGATTGCGCTAGCAAAGGAATCGCCCAGGCGTTTGGGTTTCATCCTCAGAAATTGCCGTGACTTTGCTGTAGGCGCGGATACAGAAATTTCGGGGGGGGGGGGGGGGCGCACAAATCATTATAGTAAGGGAGTCCAAGAGGGAAATTTGGGGATATGGTGGTAAAACACATAAGTATGGGTACGATATAAGACCAATTTGTGCTCTTTTCTTTAAATGATGAATTCCATGCACCTATATCTTCTTGGTAAATTGGCTAATTACCGCGCTTGGTGTTGGACTGCCTGCAACAAGTGGGGGCGCGCGCCCCCTGCGGCCCCCCTCTGTATCCGCGCTTGCTTTGCTGGCGATCGCGTAGTACGGCTCATTTTTGGAGCATTGGTGCGGAGCAAGTTGGAATGTGCAATGTGCTTGTGGAATCTTCATGAAAGCACGTACGTGCTTTTAATAGAAAAAGTACAAAAGGCCTTTCTAAAATACTTGTACAAACGTATTAATGGATATTATCCTTACATGTACCCCAAAAAGTTTCTGTTGGGTTGCTTAGGATACAACTCACTCGAAGTTAGACGGAGGAGGCACCAACTTACGACCATGTGCAAAATTTTGCAAGGTAGCATAGACGCACCGAATCTGCATGATAAGCTTTGTCGATTGTTTGTGCCAGATAATTATCATCGTGCCAGAGAGCACAGGCTTTTTGCTGTGCCATCGTTTCGCACCTTAGCGCGCGCTAACTCGCCCATCCCGCGCACCCTATCCGCGCTCAACGCTCTGCTGGATGCCAGTCTGTGACATATTTGTGGATGAATGGCCGAACTTATTGTTAGAGTGTTTGCGATTTTGTGAGAGGGATGTATAATTTGATTGATATTGTGATTAGTGTTATTTTATTTTATATTTATGAAATTGTTATTATTTTTGAATTGTAATTGATTGATAATTATTTAACCTATCCTTAATTAATGTAATTTGTAATGCCGTGTTAGGTAATAAAATAAATAAATAAATTATTATAATAGTTATGTTTAGGCAAAAAGTTTCAAAAATCATATTTGTTACAAAGTTTCATTTCTTGATTAACAGTTCGTAGTCACATATTATCAAAAAGATCCTTGGTACCTTGGCAGGTGCTTTTGAAATATATAGGGACTTGGCAAAATTTTTGGTGGTGGCGATCAGTGATCCTGTGACCTCTTAGCGCGATTCAAATGACGACCTAATCTGAACCGCTACAATACAATTTGTACGGTAGCGGTTCAGTTTAGGTCGTCATTTGAATCGCGCTAAGAGGTCAAAGTACGGCCCCAGAAGGCTGGCTCTTCAGAAGAAGATTTCAGAAAGTCTGAAATCGATTTATTTATAAAAAAAACAGTTTTCAAGATATCGTCATGATTTTTTCGCAGTTGTTTTTAAGATTTCCTATAATATATATTTATTTAAAAATAAAACAGACGTGATTATTTTTCATTTACCTACATCTTCCTCATTGTTGTTTTCCTTACTTTAAATTATACTGTATGTCACTAGGTGGACCGACGACCTGGTCAGAACCGCGGGGAGCCGATGGATGCAAGAGCAAGCAGCCGCTCAAAGTGGCGCTCATTGAGGGAGGCCTTTGTTCAGCAGTGGACGTCTTCAGGCTGATGATGATGATGATGATGTCTCTATCGTATTGTAATGTGATGTTGTGTGACGTCCTGAATAAATGTCTTTTATTTCTTTCTTTCTTTCTTTTACTTCAACCATTATGTCGAAAGTGTAGTGACAGTGAGATAATAGAAAAATCTGTGCTTTTCAGATATATGGTGACTTCACGGACGAGATGACGGTGAAAATCGGTCCTTACTGGGGCCACGAAGAGTTCTTCCAAATAGACAAGTTCCGGGGTAACCCTCAGCTGCCTGGATACGACCCTGATGTGAGTTTTAATTGGAACTTCAATTGATTTAATTATTTTTAATCTGTCATTAATATAAAAAATAAAAATACGTATTTCAGAATAATTAAATCAAACATAATAGCATAGAGGAATAGAACACCAAAAATAAAGAATACCAAGGTTGTAGGTATTGGTGTTATTATTCATGTTTCTAAAATTGTTCAGATTTAAATAAATTTAACAAAACGTTATAAAATGAAACATAAATCTTGTCTAGCTTCTAATAAAAGCGGATTTATTTAATACTACCTGAATCGCCCCGGCTTTGCACGGGTTAATTAGTTTTATGCCTTATATCCCAGTTTAAAGGAAGAGAGAAGGAAGAGGGAAAAAGATAAGGAAAAAGATGAATGCATGAAACGGAGAATCCTGCCTCCTCTCACCTTCATCCATTCATCCTTTTCCCTTATCTCTTTGCCTCTCCCTTCTCTCTTTCCTATAATACAGGATAGGAGTGGCTTGGACCTAATACTGAAGCATATGTGTAATAAATACCAATATTGGGTCAATTCCTTTGTTATACCGCAAAATACCTACAAGACCGTCTCGACGTCTAGTCCCTAAAAATAAGCAAGGGTTGTCAGAAAAACATTTTCTTAGATAATAAATTTGTGTTTCGTAATCATTTATTTTTGTCACAGTCGTTCGTACAGTGGCTCTTATCACACCGCTTTTAGGTCCATAATCCAAGATATTACGGACGCGTGCTTTTTACTTTACATTACCGCACTACTGTTTTATGATGATATATAACTCTCGTAGCGATCGCACGTGCAGTTTTGTGAGTGAATTTATTTTTTAGTATGGAGAATTGGAAACACGCAGTTTCAAGTAAGGCTCTCACAACTTGTGGACTAGTCCCCCCCCCCCCTCCCTTTCGGGATAATACCCCAATTCAAACTCACATAGTAGAGAGCCATCCAAACGAAATGTTCAAAATATCTTCAATTTACAGAATTGGACCTGTCACAGTTTTATTATAAATACAGATTATTAATATTTATTACTACTCTGCAAACCCCTTTTGCTTCAGGCGTGTCCTGACCGCATCTCAGGTTCGACGGAAGGCGTGATGTACCGACAGCGTCTCACTAAACAAGACGTCTTGCAGTACTGGAGGAAGACAGTCTGCAAGCTGATGCCGCTTTATTTTGACAGTAAGTTTATCGATTTGATTCGATTCCTCCATCCTCATTCCACCATTGGCCGACCAGATGGACGGCATCTCGTCATCTTTACTACCATATATATAGGTTGCCTCCCTCCTAGCCTTTTTATTCGACCTTTATACAGGCAGTAACAAAAACCCTGTCGCCCACTGTGTTTTTTTTTTCAGGTGAGCTACAAGTGAACAGCATACCAGTGTATAGATACAACCTATCAGAGAGTGTATACGAACGAATTTACAACAGCACCGACTGTTACGATACCGAGCCAACCCTACCTGCCGGAGTTAGTGACGCCTCCAAATGTTATTATGGTAAGTTGTATTGGACCATCTCCATCCTAAACCCTACTAAATAAATAAATGAAAAGAAAACAAAGTCCTTAATTCATCCTACATACCAAGAGCCTATGCAGGAGGCGAGCAGCCGCTCAAAGTGGCGCTCTCTGGGGGAGGCTTATGTTTACCAGTGGACGTCTTCAGGCTGATGATGATGATACCAAGAGGTTTTTGGTAAATCATAATAATTTTCTTTTAACTTCAATCGCCCTTACTTCATATTGAGAAATTACTTGGTATTTATAGTAATCTTTTTTTATGTAAACGAATGATGTGACGACCTAGTCGTTCGCCTGATGTTAAGCGATACGGCTGCCCATAACAGATGTAATATGGAACCAATATGAAAGTATTCCATTCGAGTAATGTATTTTTTTTATTGGTTTCTAAATAACGGAGATAAGAAGTTAAGAGAACCTCCTCCTTTTCTAAAGACGGTTAAAAACGGTTTTAAAATAGAACTATTACTTAAATTAAATTTATTTAATTAAAGACCCGTCTTTGGGTTAAGGTTTCCTCCATTCCTTTAACTACTTTAAGCTGCTTTTCAATTCGATTGCTTTTTTTTACTACCTAATATACAATTAAATACCTAATCGTCTGAGAAAAATATAACGATTCTAATTTAATTTTGCTACCAGATTATACTGTACCTTTAAAAATAAAACTCGTAAACAAAAACTGTTATTTATCGGCGCGAACCTGCGGTGCGAGCACCGATCTTCCGATCGATATATTTAACGAATTTTAATGTCAAATTTGACATAAATATTCGATAAAACGTAATCGGTAGCACGGAATGTATTTTATCGATGTCGACATAAATTCGATAAATCTTAACGATTGAGCCGACCGACATCGACAAAACCACGCATGGATCTAATTTTTGACATTTTGTCATCGGTTTAATCTTGTCGATTTTATCGAATATACCGAATTTTTATCGGGTTTCCATAGTTGGTCGATAACAAATTTGTCGTGAACTGACGTCATTGAAGTAAATGGATTATTTAGTTTTTATCAATAAAATTAATATGAAGTTTTACTCACAATCTAAAAATTGGATATAAACAGGTATATGTATGTACCTACGCTTACCTACATAATTATAAACATATGGATAAGTAGTAGTGTATTATTGGGCATTCTGGCTCAACCTACGATTCCTCCAGGTTCATTCTTCGCCTTCCGTCTCTTTAGTTGATCCAGCAATGCCCAATAATACTAATAAAATTTACTTGAATGAAACGGAAATGCAACGTTCAAAAAACCCGAATGCTCAATAACTTATGAGCGTTTTGTGATTCCGTTCATTAAACAGAAACTTGTGTTAAGTTACAAAATAAACATTATACAATAAATATTTCAAATTAAACAACATATTACATGGTGTTAAAAGTATAATCTAACGACTTTAAAAAACATGTTTCGACACATTGGGCATTTATTATTTAAAGATAAAGCACACTTAGCACAGCTTACAGCATGACCACAAGGTAAAAAACACATACATAATTCTTCAAGTAAACATATTTTACACTGCATTTTATCGTTTTCTTTGATTTCATGACTGCTCATTTGTTCACTCAATGTTTCATGGCTTTGATATTGGTTCAAATTGTTTTCGTCTACGAGACTTTTTATAAATTCTTTCCCTTTTACAAAAATTACGTACGGGCAATATTGAAAAAAACGAGCATGTTCACTCCATGCTTCATCTCCCGGATTCCAATCTTTAAGACCACCATCGCAAAAGTAGCAGATTACTTTATCACTGAGCCCAGTATAAAAAAATCCTGCATCAGCCAAATCTATAGGCTGCTGAGTTAGTCCTGGAGGCCAACAGTTAAAACTTTTCAATCGGTTTGATTGAAGAGCATAATGAGGATGAATAGGCTTCTTTAATTCCATACTAGGAATAAAAAATATATGTTAGCAGCGAAACACCGATTCCTGACTCGCTCTTCTATCGACTGAGTTGAGTTGTCAAATTCTTTCATTACTTATAATATAACTAAGTAACAGGAAGTAGGGGAAAAATTAAACACTCGTATATTACATATAACAAAAACTAATTTATTTATGATCATTAACATTGTTTTCATTAACTAAATTATGAAAATTAAGTACTTATAATTATTACAATAACTAAGTAATTGTTTCATATTTACTTTCGTTTGGAGACAATTCATGTATGTTATCATAATGCCATTTTTTAATTACAATTACATTTTTTAGCGCACACACTTTCTTATGGAATATACAGTTAAAAAAAGAATCATTTTCACCAATATACTTTGTATACAACTCAAAAAAGTTTGGACAGCCTTTATCAGCTATATCTATAACAGAACAACTATCACATAAACTTTTAATCCATTTAATTTTTTCCATACCTTTTACTAGTATAGTCTTATTTTCTAAAAAAGGTGAGATTGTGCGTATAAATTCACGATAATCAATATGCCCTTCACTCCAACGAATACCATGATTTTTTTCTATCCACGAAACATGTTTTTTTTCTTTGGGTGTTAAATGCGTGTACGGATACGGAGGTTTCACTAAAAACGTTTGTGTATATTCATCTGTAGCTAGCGCGAGTTCACTTATAATAAAGTTATTAAAATAGTCCTTGAAACCTTGAACATCAATAATAAGTACTTTTGAATTCATGATATTTTCTTTACAATATTGCTCAAAGGTTTATATTCGACAATGCAATCATTAAGTATTAAACAGTATGCTGCCGTGTTTTCCGGAAAATCTTTGTCTGTTTCAAGATCTACACGTACATCTATTGGTCCTGATTTCAGGTTTTCGTTCTGACGTGAACAATCAACGACAAATAATGGTGACCTATTTTTAAAATCTTTAAAACTTAACAACGGTTCGGAACGACGCCCGTGATAAGACTGTTGAAATTTTGCATATTGTTCGTAAATTATAGCGTACTTGTCTTCTGAAAATTTTGTGTTCATATTTTCATAAGGAAAATAACATGAATTCAAAAACACTTTTATGTTTCTGATATGACAATGATCAAAATGAGACATGTCAGAGTCAGCTCTGCGTTTACGGTTAGTTTGTAAACCTATTATCACATATCTAGGTTTTTCTATTTGAGATGATGTTTTGATTGACCAAGTGTGTTTAGTAGTTTGTGGAAGTGCAGGGTATTCATAAAGATCCCAATTTCTAAACACTATATTAATTGAACGATCTTTTTCTAAATACTTGAGTAAATTTATTCTTTCTCGATCAGATACTTTTACATGAGGAACACGCCAATGAATATGTTTTATATCAATACCTTGTACAACTTCTCCGGTATCTAATTTCAGAGAATTCAGAGTTGTATTACTGCGAAGTAGAATAAGTTCATGCTTACAATTAATGATAATTTTATTGTAGTCTTCTGCGAATCCTAGCATTCTACTAAGAGGTATGGATACTGAAAAATCTCCTCCAAATTTATTTAAGTTACCATTTATATCCCATCCCCAACTTTTAGACATTTTTGATTCATTGTCATTCATGGATAAAAGAGATTTCATGGTAGTTGTTATACCAGCATTTTTTATTTTATCTATTTCAACTCCATTGAGCTCGTAACGGATATCTTGAAAAAGGTATAGAACTGCATTATTAGTAAAATGTACTGTAGAAACTTTAGTTTTTGGTTCTTTCTTGAACACGTTAACACAACCTTCTATATACAAAGTACTCATCGAAGGTAATACATACAAGTCCTGTTGGTTAATTGGAATTCTTATCTCATCATTTTCATTAAAACTAGTTACATAGGGCTTATATGAATGATACTCAATACTTTGAATGGTATTGTCTTGAACGAAAGATTCATTTATGTTTAATATACTCATTTTAGCAATCCAATCAATTTCAGAAACTTTCTATTCTCCTTTGTTAATTTAATTTTATGTGCGGTATTCTTGACAGTGCGCTTACAAGTGACAGCTTTCATGGTAGAAGCAGAGTTTTTATTGTAATCTATCATTTTCTTCTGAGATGTAAATATATATGAAATTCTTCACCACGTAAATTTACAATATTATTATTTGCGTCGACTATTCGTACAGATAAAGAACTGATACAATTTTGATTTACAGGGAAATACACTATGTTTTTAGGAATTTCAATAATTCTATAACCTGGAGGCACGTTTGGAGCAAACTCATGAATAATGTGACTGGGTTTTCCGTCTGTATACGATCCGCTTATAATATCACATTCGATCCTGAGCACAGTTGGCGAAAGAATGTTGACTGGGAACCGTGATTCATTTAATATATTAGCTTTCAGTGTTTCTTCGCCGAATCCAAATATTTTTGCAAGTAATGCACATTTTTCAAAATGAATATCTTTAGAGCATACTATCGAAGTCCTCAAAGTATTATTATTACAGCTCAAACTAAATCTGCAATCCACAACCTTTTCTTTTAAATAATCACTAATATCGTTAAGTTCATAAGAGCCTTCAGGTATTTCAACAATTTCGTTATCACCATAACAAAATTTATTGTTTTTTCCATCAATATTTGGTATGGAATTAAACGTAGAAAAATACAACAAGCCGCATTCATATTCACCATCAAGTTGTAGAGCAGGTGAATAATTTGTTGCCGATGTTGAACTGGGGCTTGATATAGATAGCGTGAAAGACATTGCGCTAATGATAAGTAATAAGAGAACTTTCTTAATATAAACGTTTTCTCCAATAGTTTCTTAGAAAATTTATACACAAATGCCCACAGTTAACTGTGTCAAAATTTTGATACTTAGTATAGTTGTATAGGATATCTAGATTTTTTAAGTACTTAACTAACTCTAACGGTGGCTTTAGATCACCAAAGCTATCAAAGTATTCGCAATATTGTTTATCTTTTACATAAGCTACCCAGTGCGTTCCTCGATTTTCACTACTATCTAGATTGAGGATTCCACATTCTACATGCTTAGGATACTTAGGTAAGTTGTCTCTCATATAAACTCCTCTAAAGTACGGAATATCACTTGCATGTTGTGTTATATCTAAATCGGTAAGTGCACGTCTGGGTAGCCTCTTATTTAGTTTTTTGATGGTTTTAAAAACAATCCACTGCCTTTTTTGTATGGCTTTATGTACATGCCTTTACCTAAGGCAATAGCCTCCATCGTTCTGTTATGTCTTTCGGATTCACGAAGACCTTGTTGTGATGCTTTGCAATCATTAACTGCTTTTGCTATACCTGCTGCTCCTCCCGCTAAAGCGCCCAATGCAGATAATCCCGCAAAAATAGGTATCAGTGGTAATAACCCTCCAGTTTTCGGTATAGGTATAACTCTGGGTATGCCAATCTTTTTCTTACCGAAGAGCTTCTTAGCTACTAAATGCGCAGCTTTAATTGCTGATTCATTATTTTTTGGTTTTATTTTCTTTAGATGTTTACGTATTTTGCTAATTATGGAACTAAATTTTTTAGCACCTGCACCTACTTTTACTTTGGTTTTCATTATTTTATTAACCAACCAAGAAGCTACTTTTTCACCTTTACTAGAATTCTTTGCTTTCATTCTTTGTTTAGCCATGTTTATAAGCTCTATGTCAGCTTTGTGACGATCTTCAAGATTTGTGTAATTATTATACGCTATATCGTGTTGTTTACAAGCTTCATCTAATTCGTTGACTCCCTTGTCGCCACGTATTAATCGTTCGCGTAACCTAGTGCCTGGCCCACAATAATTATAACCTGGTAAATGTAACTCGAACGGTAAATTGTTGATGATTTTATTCACAAGTCCACCTCCCTCCATTGATTTTAGAACAATGATATATTATTTAATATTTATTCTTTTTATACAAGAGATTTCTTATTAATCCAAGAATTTTCAGCTTCTTTTAGACCTAACCACTTTACAAACAATTTGCTACCTTTATTTTTAATTATTTTTTCCACTAAATAAATACCTGGATGTTTAGTTTTCTTAAGTTCTTGTTCATAAAACGTCCCCAGTATTTTTTGATGTTTTTGATCTTGAATGTGATAAGTGAAAGGATTACTATTATTTACATTCACAATCGTAAATAGTTCAGTGGACCAATTAGGGGTAAAACCTTTTTCAAAAATTCCTTTATATTTACTAATTCTTACTTGATCACCTACGTTAAATTTATTCCTGGCAGCTTTACCTTTATTTTTTTGAGATTGTAAAATATTACACAGAACTTGAATTTCGTTTGATGATTTGACATCTACCGGTCGATGTTTTGTTGTACGATGCACGGTATGGTTATAATCATCTGTTATTTGTTTCAATGGTTTTCCAATCCATTTATAATTTCCAATTAAATAAAAATGTTTGTATAATTTGTGTTTCAATGTCCGTATTAACCTTTCTACAATAGATGCTTTCTTAACAGAATATGTAGAATAATGGTTTATTTTGTATTTACTCATTAAGCTTTTGAAGCAATTATTATAAAATTCTTTGCCTAAGTCAGTTTGTAAACATTTTGGTCTTCGTATGCTAAGTAAATTATTTTCAAATGTTGTCGAAATTTCATGTTTAGATTTGGTTTTAACTGGAAATGTCCAAGATAATTTAGAAAATGTGTCGATAACAACCAATATATATCTATAACCATTATTCATTTTTTTTAAATTTTGCATGTCTATCAAATCTGCTTGCCACAAGTCATCAATTCCTCTTAAGAGCACTGAACGACGTTTAAAATTTTTTCGAGCTTGACAAAGAATTTCATTTACTATTCCCTGTTTACTCATTTTTCAATGATTTCTTGACAGTATTTTGTTGGTTTTGTTTCTCATGAACTGTGCTGTGTGACTGATATGTTAATGCTTGGATTTGAGTTTTTATTAACTGTATTTGTCTCTCTATTTCATTTTTTGTACAATAGTTTGTAAGAATCTCATCAACATACTGCTTATTTATAGCATCATCACTAGAAACAGGTGTTTTAATAATTTTAAGTCTGTTTAGCTTTAGATCACTTTTAGAATTTAAAACTTCAATCAAAGTCTTGTCGAACAAATCGATTGTATCTATTAGACGTAACCGCTTGTGAACATGATGACCAAATTTGTCAATGTTCATATTGTACTGGTGTATTACTCGTAGTCAGTCGACAACTCGAAATAAACTAATGAGTTTAATAACAGAAATTTAATTTATATCTATTGAATCACCCCCGCTTCACGCAATTCTTCAATAATGGAAATAATTTCATTATCTAACCCAGTGTTTCCTGCATCGCGAGAGGCTATTAATAGCTTAAGCCTTTCTACAAGTTCATTAGGGTCATCCCAATATACAAAGTCAACGCTAGATTTCAACTTTTTCTTTAACGTCACTCCAGAACCTTGTGCAAGGCTTTCTGTACTGGTTTGCTCTTTACAGTGTTTGAACAGTGGTTTTATAAATTTGAGGTATTTTATACCTTTATTACTTTTAATAGGTTTTTTTGGATTAAAGTCCCGCCGATGTACATTGGTGGCTAATAGTATTTGCTTATAATTAATTAAATCATTTTCAGATATTAAATTTGAATCAGGTATCTTTTTAAATAATAGTTCGTCTAAGCCTTGTGTTTTTTCATACGTTGATCCAGCTACATTAATTTTATTAGAAGTAAGCGTAATACGTGAATTTCCAATCCTTAGGATTTTGCGATCTAATCTTGCACCATAAGGAATATCATGAAAATTTTCTGAAGATGACGACCATGTATTATCATATGAATCTAATGATTTAAATGAAAGTTCACTTTGATCCATCTCGTCTTCATTACTACTCCTGGAGCTCTCAGAACTGTTTTCAAAGTCTGACTTATTGGAAAGCGTACGTTCATACTTACTACTTTTAATGTCTTTAGGATTCGATGATCGCATCTCATTAATAGATTCATCATCGTCATTCTTATCATTATCATATTTCATGCGTTTAATTTTTGAAGTGTGAGGTTTTTGATCATCTAATCCAACTGAAATATTCCTTGATACCATTTTTTGGAGTGGTTCTGTAATTGGCTTGAATACAGTCTCAAATGCATTATTGCTATCGATTTGATAATCCCGCATTTGCTTCACTTTCTTTTTAACGGATTGAGATGATTTAATAATCTGCTCTTTTAATTCTTTTTCAGCACTCATTTTATATCAAAGACTGCGCTTGATGATGCCAAAAACAAAAATGAACATGCGTAGGTTCAACTTTGCTTTATAAGTTTCTGTGACTATTCAAAAACAACAAATGTGTCAAAATTCTTTCTATAACATCCTTTATTTTTTTCGCAGTCTTTATTTATAACCAAGTAATTATATGGAATCCTCCATATTTCGGAACATAACATTCGAAAATCATTCCAAGTCATATCTGTATTTACATGCTCATCATAAACATGACGTAAATTTAAATCATCTTGTTTGAATAGAATAATTAGATTGGCATTATCCCTAACAAGTTGTTTTGGTATTTTGCTATAAGTCTGGTTTAAATAGAAGCAATCAATATTTTTATGTCGACCCATGCAAAAGTAATCTCTTATGTTATTCTGCTTATCGCAAGATACGTCATCAAATATTATCACAGAGTCAGGTTTCGCTTCTTTAGTACTCAACACATTTTCATTCATAATAAACTTTGAGAATGTTATTTTTGGAACTAATTTTAACACGTTTTCTAGAAAAACGTATTTTGGTTGATACAATGTTTTGGAATACACATAAACATTCATAAATTTTAAACCATGTTCATGTATTAGCAAACCAATTAACAAATTTGTTTTGCCGCAATTAGAAGGACCACATATTAAACATCTTATTGTATTTGGCAAAAGCTTCCCATGTCTAAACAAATGTTTATCATTATTTGTAACACAAATCTGAGGTAACTTTAGCGAATGAGGTTGTCTCACAAACAACATGATGTGTGAACTGATAAATGATAGAAAAGATAATAAATATTTTCTTAAGTTACGACAGTTTTTATAGATGTTAATTACTTAATACGTATAATTAATTATTCTTGGTTAAAATATTACATTAAGTATTTCTCTTAATAAAAACTCGTTAACATTTACTCGTATTTAGGTTTATTTCAGTATAATATTAAATTTATGTTGTCTTTATACTGGTGGAAAATTAAAATTAATTAAATTAACTATTGTAGAGTAAGAACATTAATTAAGTAGAGGTAATAAAACAATTTCCTTGTTTATATTATCATTTTTATTGAATTAAATTACAAAGGATAACCGTTACAAATAAAAATACCTTAAAATTAAACTAACTACAACTGATCATGTCTTAAGTTTTTTGAAACTTTACTTATCAGATTTTCTGTGAGGTTGAAGACTTCATCATGAAACGGAGTCAAAACAACATGTTGCACACTAATACTTTCACAATATGCATCGGCAGTTTTATCATAGTCGTAAACTTGAAGTTTTATCAGTTTTCGTCCGTTAAGTGACGATTTACTAATAATAAACGATGCACTTTTCAAATTGCACCGTTTTCTTCTAGACTTTTTTTCAACAGCAGTTGCAGCACGTTGTTCTGTTTTTTTTTGAGTTTCCGAGTCATCCCATGAACCCAGCAAAGGATCCTGAGCGCATTGAAGAAAAAACGGGTCGGAGTCTGTTGGTGTGTCATTCATTTTTCCTGTAAACAAAACGAACAGTTTGTTAAATCCAAATCAATTAGCAATGAGAATGAATAACACAAATAACTATAAATAACAACACTTACCAGGTCTTAAAATATAAATTCCTTTATACGACAGGCCTTCGTAATAAAAATGAACTTGCGTTGACACGACCTTCACTCTTTAAGTATTATCGTAGTATAATGCGCTAAGTAGGTAAAAATTGTTTGCAACTCTGCGGTATGCGAGCGCAATGCAATTTGATACAATGCACTCGGTCTCTACCTTGTTAGTGATAATCAAGTTCGAACGTGTTATGCAATGGTTTTTATGTCATTGAACTCTACCTATCTACATTATTATACCTTACTATTACAAAGATCGGTTAAAGTTATTGCATGTGTAATTACTGTAAATGGCTTGATTGATCAAGTCTAAACTTGTTTGTTATTAGTTGAATGGGTAGGTGTTTTATGAAATAAAAAACATAATTAGGTATATGGTACGTTCATAATTTATTTAATAAGAAAAACGTACATACGTAGTTACTTATTTATAATTATGATGGTAAATATTTATGTACCTACTTAAACTATGTTTTGTTATACCTACTTAAATGCTTATTTTAGTGTCTTATTATTCTAAGCCTTTATGACAATTTATTTAACATTATAACGAGCTAATATGTATATACATAATTATAAACCTTAGCAATAAAACAGACATAGGTAGGTAAATTATTAAAACAAAGACTTATGCCCCCATGCCTTTGTAGAAATTTTGTTTGGTAATATATATCTCTTATCATCAGTGTTAGTTAGTGCAACTTTATTCATTGTCTGCGTAAATATTTCATGTTTAATCGATCTAAACAAAATGTTCTTTTTTCGCACAATTGTGTTATTTAACAATACTTCACGATAATCGTCGCCTGATAAGCCGCGAATTACACACTTTTTGGTACCTTTAGCTTTTTTTATGATATCGTTTTCGGTTCTGATACAATATAATTTACAACGTAATCCGATAAACTCGGTTACAATCTGTCCATGCATCTCATCTTTGAATAATCCAGGAATCTTTCTGTTGATTAATGGAATGTTATATTGATTTTTCGGCGCATAGTTGCTCGTGTCAAAATACTGCAACAATGATTCTTTCATGTCTTTGTAAAAGTCATCCGTTGTGATATCATAAACAAAACTATCGGTGTCAGTATAACAAAGTTTGACACTGTCGCCATATTTGGGTTTAATGACTCCGTAATGAAAGTCGTACATTAAATTTTTAGATAGCTCTAACACTGTAAATCCTACATAAATTGGTTTGTCTAATACAACTCTTTCAGGTTTCATTTGGATGGCAACAAAATTTTCAGAGAAAATTGAAACACTGTGAAAGTTTGGTCGTGCAATCAATCGGTCAGCACTAAGGCTCTTTTTTGTTTTGTTTTTCGTATCACTCCATTCATTTACTAATTTAACGTTAACTCGTTTTTCTGTATTCTCCAAAGTCTTTCCAAAAATTGAATTATTAAACAATTTGAAAAGATCTTGTTGAAATGGTGTTACAGCTTGTTTTCTGAGCTCAGTATTCAGTTCAATGTACTCCTTCAAAAAAGCTTTTTGTCTGAATGTAATAACGCGATGGATTTTGTTTAATATTAATCCATGACTTAAACAAGTTTTCAAATGAACATAGTGGATAACATATTTATATTTGTCGTATAAGTTGGGAATCAACTTACAAGTCCTCCCTCCTGGGGGCAAAGTATTTTCAGCACAAAAAGGATAGTCGTTATGAGCATCGTGCAAATTTTCTGGATACAATAAATCAACCTCTAGGATAAACCCATATTCAGCATCATTTGAAATATTCATGATATTTAATAAAGCAATTTCTTTCTCATCTAATAATCTGAATTCTGATGTAGGTAGAGGCTGACACATACTATGCCCATATAAGTTGTTACAGTCTATATACATAAGGTATGAAGTAGGTTTAGACGCGTCATATGTTTCCATGAATTTGTTATTTCCGACTGAATATCTATTTGAACATAAACAAATACCACCCCTCGTACCCCCTTGTATCATTCTAATGACTTCTAAATCATTTATTAATTCTAATTTTATATCTGTTTTTAATAGCATAGCATCAAATGAGAGGCTTGGAGCTGTTAAATAAAACGCCGGATCTAGCAGATAATGCAATTTACATATTTTTCTAAAGTTTTCGAAAATATCAGTTAGCAAAAGTACGTCCGTTTTAATGTACAAGTCAGTATATTCCCCCATATTTTGTATGTCAAAAGTTGACCAAACATTATGAGCATGTTTGTATTCTCCGTCTGTTATATTTTGATCAGTCAATGAACTGTAAAACATGTCTTTAGCTGGAAGTTCATTTTCTGTATATGACTTCCAACTAGACATATGTTCATATGGATACACTCCTTTACGAACTAGTAACTCGTGTTCGGTTTCATTTGGAAAGTGTTTTGTCAAATGAACAAAGTCTGTCTTTTGTAAACCGTTCGCTAATTTTTCCAAGCTAGAGCCTAAGAATTTAAATGAGTCAACAAAACGTATCTGAGCGCATTGATCGTTCGAAATACAAAGAAATTTTGTAAATGAAATGTAGTTCTCTTTGTTTTTCGGTATAACTTTAATAGGACCAGGATAGTTGCCCAACTCTTTTATAAATAAATGGCTGTCATAACCAGATAAGTTATGAAAAAATACCGGTATACGTTTTGGCACACGATATCGTAAGTTACAAATTGTATGTGCAGGCCCCCTATAACACCCTGTTAAATGGCAATGATCACGTATTTTCTCGAATATTATAAAATGATGACAAATATGGCAACGATCTGTTTTTGCGTGTGTCAATGCATCATCTTCGGTAAATATCATTGGCACTTCCTGATTGAGAATTTTATAAATGTCTTTTATATCATTATGAAGTGATTCAATAAATTTACTAACACAATCAGGCCCTCGATATTGTACAAAACGATTAAATTTACTATCGAATGAACAAACAATATTGTATGCAAATGCTGCAGGCACATGTTTTTGTTGATTTTGAGTATAACTTGTGCCTGGATTTTGACCACAACCCTGATATGGCAAAAGGAGTGTTTCAAAGTCAGCATATACAACAAACGGTACATCCTGCTTGCGTTCAAAGTTTTTAAACTCTAGAATCGAGCCTTTATTTGGGAGTACAGTTAATACACCGCTACATGAGTGAGCATCAAGAGATTCCTCGGATGTGAAAAAAATAAAACAATCTTCACAAAAATGTAGCATTCCATGATGTTTTGTAACCTGACTACGAACAAGACGCGACAAATTTTTAATTAGACAAAAATGAGACCTGTTGCTTTGCTCTAACAGTAGTAAATTAATTCGCGTTCCTTTTTCATTGTTTGATTTGTAAATAGGACCTGAGACAGATTTATTATTTTTTAATAAGTAAACATTTATACATATGTTTTTGTTATTGCGCTCAAATGTTTGAATATCAGATAAATTAACTGGAAAGTTTAAGTCAACAATGTTCAATACTTTACTGAAATGAGGATATGAACTTGTTCGTTCACAGTTTTTTTTAACTGGATGTAGAGCAGCTACTACACACCACAAGAAACAATATTTATCATCATTTTTAATATTAACACAAGCCTTTTTGTTTTTAATAATTGGCGGTAAATTAATATATGAAGAACCATTCAAGGGATTATATTGATTGATGTTTATTTCCAAGTTTAAATTAGATAATAAAGCCCAACCGCTGTCACGGCTCTGAAATTCTTCAATCTTCTTTTTTATGTTTTCCAAGACTTGTGTAAATAATTCGTCAAAGTCAAAATTCTGGTGTAAGACTTTATTTTTGGTAGCAAATGATTTAACTTCTTGACTGTCATCCTTGAACTGCAGGAACTGGCCAAAGTGCTCAAAATTAACTTTAACGTTAACGTTTTTCTCAACTGCGTTTCGCAAAAGATTTTCTATTTTAGACTTAATATTATTTAGGAATATTTCAGGCGAACAGGTTTCATAGTTATCAACAGCTAATATCCTATAAGAAATGATACGACCTTTAAATGCTGATGCTATCTTAATAACACCATCTTCTATAGGAATGCTGCAATTATTTTTATGAGCATTGCTTCGTAAATGTCCTATCCATTTATTTCTTTCTATATGAACTGAACACGAAGTACAGAACGGCATAACTTACTTTATTCCTTATCATAAACAAAAAATGAGGGAGACAACTAAGCATAAGCTTACTGAGAACTCAAAATATTATAAAGACAAAGTAATGTTATCTACCTATTGTACTTAAGAATGATTCATAATAACTAGGTACTAAATAAATTATAAGTAGGTATTTTGTTATCAACGCTAGCTCAAGTTACTACTAAAACTTGTGAAATAATAATGCACTTTATTTATATTAAAATAATGATAAAGAAAATATAATGTACACTAACATATATTTCACTTAAAATTAAAATAATCACCATAAAATTTGGAATCTACGTCCATCAAAGAATTTTTAGTTAATTTAATAACCTTTTGTAGATGATCCCACTGAGGGGTACCGCTGTTGATAGAAGTTTTAACGCACACCAGGGCCTTCTTCCACCGGTCAGCGGCCTTAGATGCTGCATCAGCAGCTGTGTATACGCGGAGTTCTGCGTAGTACTCTCCTTGAGAGTTCTTTGCTCGCCGCACGATACCGTTGGCCACGCGGCTGGTGATGCTTGTAACCAGCTGGGAACCCTGTTGCGAGTTCAACACCGCGCTGCCCTCTTCGTCTTCGGATAGCAATCCGAAGATGTCGTAGTTTTGTTGCAGTTTTTTGTTCTTGGGCGCTGCACTGAAATAGATTGAATTTTATTTATTAATGGATATATGACATAAGATACCTATGGGTGGGCAAGGCTGTACAGCATTAAATGTTTTTATTAATATGCAAGAATGCTTTCAAACAGTTATTAACTAAATTTAAAAGATTTATTTTAAAGTCAAAGTCCAAATGCATTACGTATAGGTACTGCTTTAAGTTAACACAGAAGTGAGACGAGCTGAAATAAATTATTTAGTTCACATAAGTATACATTTAAAGATTATAGGTGCTAACCGATTGTACCTACAAACCTGTAGTATAAAACATTTAAATTTTATAATTCCGCTACTTACAGTTACACTCACGAACATATTCTTTCAGCAGCGGTCAGAGTAAAGTAAACAGTAGGATGCATTCATGGTGTAGATAGAAGGGTAATAAGATTTTAAAACTCACCGAGGTGTATCTGCCGCCGCTTTTCTTTTTTTTTGGCTGGTTTTCTTTTTATCAACTCCCTGCTCCTCCACAAAGTGCACGGTGTCGTTCTCAGAGTCAGACCTAAAACAATACACAAAATGATTTATTATGATAACTCTGTTAACTCGTTTTTAGTCCTTGTTTTTAAAATAAACTGTGAAAAAATATGTGAGATATTGATTAACATTGTACTAGGGAAAATTGAACTTATTAACAGAGAAATATGGGAGGCCTATGTTCAGAAGCGAACGTGTTCCGCCTGATGATGACGATGATGATGATAACAGAGAGACATTATTAGGTAATATAAATTGAAAAATACTCACGTACATTTTTGAAGATTTTTGTTAAGTTCACTAAAACAAAACAAAACAGGTATAGAGCTTCGGAGGTCAGAACTTCAAATCTGCACAGTTCAGAACTTCAGAGTTCGGGTTCTTCGACGTGGACTTGGAGCACTTTCACTTGTGATGCGAAGCAGTAGAAAAACTGAATAGTTGTGGCGGCGTTTATGATGTATAAATGGTTTTATGTAAATCAAAACTGTTAAGTCAACAATAATTGTTAGGGTTGTTACATAATTTTGATCAATTATTTTGAATGTTATATTCGTTGCACTTATCAATGCTTACTTATTTGTAATAAATAGTGCTTAAAAACAAGCTCACGACTACATTAAAAATTATACGCTAAAAAATAATTGAAAGAAAAAAATGTTTGAAGCTTAGTATACCTACTACATATTATTTTATTATTGATTAAGCCGCGGTGTAAGCACAAGCAAATAGAAAATAAAACGAAAAAAGGAATAACCGAATAAAACAAGTTATGTAAGCTATATAAGCGCACCTACTTTTGTTATTCTAAAACAAAATCGTTATAATGTCCCCTAAAACCCACAAAAAATAAACCGCAAAACTAACACATTTTCGAGCGCTAAATACCTACAGCTATCTGTGAAACATCGTTCTATGCAATAAAAGAAGACTAATCCTACCTATAATATTAATATATATTTTAATAATAAAATATTTTGGTCAACCCTAGATCTATGTCTGTAAAATACAGTAAGATTTTTGATTCTTCTACAGATCTTAAAAATTATCTAAAATTAGTTAAGTACTACAAGTATACAAAACACCTTACACTTGTTTACAATAGTTTAAGTTTTTGATTTGCGAAATTTATTTTTACTCGTCAAATTTAACAATAATGTGTTACAGTGTTTTGTATAAGTCTCAGTTGATCGAGTTCAAGATCAGCGAAAACCTACATGACAAAAAAAAAATGTAGATTTATCTTTTAGGTACCTACCCATAACATATTTTTATACACCGTACTAAAAATATTAAGCAAAACAGCGGCATAAACCTAGCGAGGTAAAATATCATATTCGTGTTCTCACGATGCGGCGTCTTTAAGAAACCCGTTCGACCGCAGTGTGTAGGTATATTTTGCAAAACAGCAATATCGCGATGTTTGCAAGATTTGCAAGTTACGATTTGCGTTGACTCAGTGTAATTGTCAGTAGTGATGTTTGGTAGGTATTCATCATTCGATCATCATTCGATTTTATTGTTAGTATGTTTTTGTTCATCATCAACAGCCTACAATTATTTCTGTTGAGCTCTATTATGTTGAAATTTGACACTAACATTGACCCCTAGAAAAAGTTGTATTTATGTAAACATTACATAAAATATTCATAATATAAAGTTGTTCATATTACATGAATGTGTAATAATTTGTTAAAAAAATTAATAACCCGCTATAATGTACAACATTGTCTTTATCGATGTGAATCCGTTCTATCGATTAGTGATTCGCAACGCACATCCCTTAATTAACTCATTACAGTTTAGTCAGTGTTCCGTTTAGAGTGATAGTGTAAGTCGTTAGCATTACTGAATATAACATTGGGGGGCTTTTCAGTATTGTGTAAGTGTATAGAGTTATCCTCACAATGAAAATTGTAGTCCATAAATGAGATCTAAATATAGCATTTATTCGCAAAATCTCTTTGAAAACATAATATGATAAGAAGGTTCTTGTACCTAAAGGTAGTTTTGTTATACCTACCAACACGATATTGAGTTCTTGTGGAGTTTTTATCACAGTTCATTTTCCGATAAATAACTCAATAAAATTCGAATATTCTTGTATAGTTCGTTTTGTGATGTTGACCAACACAATTTTGTTAGTCCAGAAGTCCAGTTTTTTTATCACAATGCATTTTCCTATAAATAACTCAATAAAATTCGAATATTCTCGTAATAAGTTTTTTTTGTGATGTTGACCGACACAATTTTGCTAGTCCGTTTATGGTCCAACTTTTCATCACAGTGCATTTTTGAATACCAGATAAAATTTGAGTATTCTTATAAAATGTTTTTGTGATGTTGACCGACACAAAATTGATAGTCCGATAAGGTCCTACTTTTTCATCACGGTAAAAAATTTAATATTCGATAAAATTTGAGTATTCTAGTGAAACGGTTTTGTGATTTTGACAGACACAATTTTGTTAGTTCGAAAGGTCAAGTTTTTTATCACAATGCATTTTCCGATAAATAACTCAATAAAATTCGAATATTCTTGTAATAAGTTTTTTTGTGATGTTGACCGACACAATTTTGCTAGTCCGTTTATGGTCCAACTTTCATCACAGTGCATTTTTGAATACCAGATAAATTTGAGTATTCTGATAAAATGTTTTTGTGATGTTGACCGACACAAAATTGATAGTCCGATAAGGTCCCACTTTTTCATCACAGTAAAAAATTTAATATTCGATAGAATTTGAGTATTCTAGTGAAACGGTTTTGTGATTTTGACAGACACAACTTTATCACAGTAAAAAAAATAATATTCGATAAATTTTGAGTATTTATGTAAATATGGATTTGTGATTCCTACCAACACAATGTCGTAGTTCATATTAGTTGTCCTTTTTATCATAGTAACCTTTAAATATTCGATTATGAGTATTCTTGTAGAGATGGTTTTGTGATGCTGATCGACACAATTTTTATTCATGTTAAAGACATAAAACAATCATAGAAAAATTATCCATTGTGTTATGTTCAGTAAAAACGTTTGTTACGCATCAAAAGCTAGGCACAGACGTAACTTGATAGTGAAGTGAAACCGTGTTGTGCCATCACTGCTGCACCTGTCCTGTGCTGCTGCTGACCGCATATTAGGTACGTTGAATTTCCGTTCTATCAACTTGACATGAATTTCTGTTTTATTAACGAATCGCAGACGATCAAAGTCTGATTAAATTTCTGTTTTCAACGCAATAAGTTATTGAGCATTCGGGTTTTTTGAACGTTGCATTTCCGTTTCATTCAAGTAAATTTTATTAGTATTATTGGGCATTGCTGGATCAACTGAAGAGACGGAAGGCGAAGAATGAGCCTGGAGGAATCGTAGGTTGAGCCAGAATGCCCAATAATACACTACTTGGATACAATTTTATGCCCCACTAAAAACCTCCCCATAAGCAGTCTACCACCGTGGTGGGGTTGCATTGGCAGTCGAAACATCCCGCCCCGGACTACATCCTACCCTATACCCTACCCCTTTTCAGAAAGCAAAACGTTACCTGATTTTTTTTAATGGGCAAAGTGCCTTGATTCTTTAAAGTAATTACCTACTACTTAACTGAAGGCAAGGAGTTTTGGCGGGAACTCAAAAAAGTTCACGTCGTTTCATTGTATTATTTTTCTAAACTTGTGTTTTTTCCAGTGTTAATGGTTAAAATTGGTGGTGTTTTACGCATTAAGTGCTGAATTACGAGCATGAGTGTGGGCAAGTGATATAATGTAGTGAAACGTGGTTTTTCGTGTTGCTTCCAAAATTCCATAGAAGCTTCTAGTAAAGTCGCCACCACTTTACTAGGGTATGACTTAGACTGGACTATGATTAGCTGACTTAGACTGGACTGTGACTAAGACTTGAAGACTTGACTTTACACGTGAAATATTCCATAACTCGATGAATAATTACAATACTTGACACTGGCTAAATACACTATGTGTGGAGCCAAAATATAAGGAAAAAAAAACTGAAGGCATTTGATTTTCGCCATTTTGGCGCTGATTGCTAAGAGTGGCATCGTGAGCGTCCTCGGAACTAATTAAACCAACCAATCAACGCGATGCATTTTCAAATTATAGTTCTCAGCTCGGAGTGGCGCTTCAAATCGGTACAAGAAATTCCCAATTTTCGTACGATATCGTCTATCCAGCCAGCGTACTTATACATATAATCACTAGACAAAATAGTTAATTTGTTTGTAGGTACCTTCTATTATACTGCACCTACTTATGTTTAATTTTAAGTGAAAACGCCTAACCCAATTTGGATGATTTTCTCGTTTTGTACTGCTGAGATCAAAATTAAATGATGCTGATAAGATGATCTTAAAACGCGTTACTCTGTAAATAAAACTAGGTGCTTTTTTCCAGATTTCCCAATGGTTGTGTCCTACCCACATTTCTACACGGGTGGTATTGTAAAAGACCAGTTTGTCACCGGACTGCAGCCAGATAGGGAAAAACACAACTCATTTGTGGTTGTTGAGCCGGTAAGTAGCTACCTACCTAGGATTCTTTAAAGTACTTAGTTAATATGGGCAAGCCACATCGCTCGTAGAACTGACAACCTTTGGGAAGAAAGGTTCTCGAGTGGCGACCACGAACCGGAAGACGCAGCGTAGGCCCCCCACTATGTGGACCGACGATCTGGGGAAAACCGCGGGGTAGCCGATGGATGCAGGAGGCGAGCAGCCGCTCAAAGTGGCATGAGGGAGGACTATGTTTCACTAGCTACAGTGCCCTTTAAACCGGAACACAGTAGTGCTTGCTGCACACTACTGCTTGGCGGCAGAATAACTGGCAAAGCGGTGGTACCTACCTCTACATGAACTTTGCAGAAAAGTCCTATTACCTAGTAAGACGAAGCCACTATAATCATTCTCATCCATTATTAAGGTGGAACGTTACACTCGCGCGGGAAATTCAAATTTTCTTGCGTTCTTTTGCCAATAATAGCTTAATTACTCAACGTGATTACATGAAAACTAATTTTGCGCAAATAATTATAATGTATCAATAAATTACAATTAAACGTATCACCTACATATCATTGGCTTAGCGACAAATGGCAATAGACTGAAAAACTAAGAAGAAAATTGTTTATTGCCATTTGTCGCTAAACCAATGATATCTAGGAGATACTTGAAATCGTAATTCGTTGATACATTATATTTATTTCCGCAAAATTAGTTTTCATGTAATCACGTTGTTTGAATTTCCCGCGCGAGTGTAACGTTCCACCATAAAGGGAAGAAAGAAGAGAAAAGGCATTCTATTGCCATCGCATCCATTCGCCCTTTTCCATTTCGCTTCCCTCTTCCCATGTACATGGTTAGGGCGTAAAGTTAATTGACCCTTGTGAAGCCAGGACGGGTCAGCTAGTATTTAACGTGTATATTTTTCAGCTAACCGGCACACCGTTCCATTCCGTAGCTCGAATGCAGAGCAACCTCCACATGTATGATATGGCTGGCTTCGGAGGAGATTACAGCAAGTTCTCCAACACAATCATCCCATTGTTTTGGGCAGAATATGTTAGTTGGCAACACTGTTTTTTTTTTTATTGTGATTGGAGTTTTGGCGGGAACGCGGAAAAGTTCACGTACTCGTAGTTGCATTGTATTAATTTTCAAAACTTGTGCTTTTTCCAGTGGTAATGATTTAACTTCATGGCGTTTTACGCATTAAGTGCTGAATTACGCGTATGAGTGTAAGCAAGTGGTATAATGTGGTAAAACGTGGTTTTTTGTGTTGCTTCCAAATCTCCATAGAGACTTCTAGTAAATTTGCCACCACTTTACTAGGGCATGACTTTAACTGGACTGTGACTGCCCAAACTGTGACTAAGACTACGTGAAATATAATAAAATAATATAGTGCAGACTTTGTGGACTTTTTAATATTGTGACTTAAGGACTTTGTACCCAGGTCGAGAAAAAAATAAAAAAATATATGATGGGTCTTTATTCTAAAAATGTTGGGAGATTCTCCATACATTCTAATCCAAATTATGCAAATTTTGTTAAAAAATGCTGCTAAAAAATGAATATTTATTTTCATTTCCAAATAGAAAATCTTAAATAATAATTCAATGACAACTTTATGCTTTGAATAATTTAAAATCTTTTTAGCCACAATTTTAAATGTAAAATACACGCAATAAGTTACAAAATATAGTTTTTATTACAATAAAATTATTGAATCGTAAAACCTAACCTATTTAAATATTATTTTATTATTTATTTATTGCTTGACGTGATAACTGAAACTACCAGCAGGGTTGCTATTTCAATTAGCCATTAAAAGTAATGTCTAGAGATACAGACACCTACTAATGCTGTTTTTCTTTTCATTTCAGAACCAAGAAAGCCTACCGCCAAAAATTACAAAAATGATTTACTTCATGGTGGTCATTTTACCGCCACTTTCTAAATTAACTTTAGCTTTAACGTTACTCCTAGGTTTTTATTTAGTTACCAAATATATAATTTACTACACGAAACTACAAAACGATACGCTGAAATCGATTTTACTTATAAAGAGTAAAAATGTAAATACATTAGCGAAAAATAAAATATTTTCTTATGAGAAAGAAGCGTTTCTAAAACGACATAGCTAAAGTTTTATAAATAGGTAGTTACTAGAAAAAAATGTTTAACTTTTAAAAATAAAGACTGAATATTGTACGTATACGTGTAACAAATTTTTAAATAAAATTTTATATTTTTATACAAATACCTCATTTTCAAAGGAGAATGTGAATGAATAAAAACTTCCAATTAAAACTTTAATTTTTTTAGATAACGTTTGGTAATTTTATTTTTATCTATTATTTTTTTCATGGGCAAAATTTATTCTATGAAAATTAAGACAATTTAAAGTAATTTAAGCATATTATTGACAAATAGGTAGGTATGGAACAGAAAATACTATTACAAAAGGTTAATTATTATTGCTGTGCTGTAATATTTTTTTTTAATAAAGAGTAAATCATGTCCCTGAATTGTGTATTTAAGTATACCTACTGTTTTTATTTTAGTTTGGGAGATATTCATTATAAAAGAAGATTTCCATAATTATAGTGTAGACATTTTTCTTTGTATGTAGGTATTGGTGTTTGCTCATTTAATTATTTTTAATCGGCGGGGTAATTACGTAAAATTTGCAACAGCAATGCGACAGCAGTAGCGAAGCATACATTCTCGATACCACTAATGATGTGACAGCAATCACCGCGAGATTTCCGCCTGTCGCAAACCTGTTGCGAGTTAGGTAATTAGGGGGCCGGGAGCTTAGTATGTAGGCCATTTTCGTTCCTAAAATTTAAGCTAAATAGTGTTGTACTTTTTGCTCAGATATAGCTTTATAATACATACCTTCATCGTATAAAATACATTTTTATTATTACATATTACGCTGTTTTAATTTCTCCCTAATTTAAGCAATAAGGGTGTACTGGTAACATTACACGTTTTGATACTGCAAAGTACGAAAAAGAAAAAAAAAGAATACAAAATACTACCACCAAAGGAAAAACGAAACGTCTTCGTATACACTAAATCCTTTGAATATCTACGAGTAGAACTGTAGTATATAATATGACGTCATTCATGGACAACAAGGAGAGCGCTATACATTCGGTACTAAGCAAAAAAAAAGACGAACGTAATATCTTTGGTCCTTGTCACCGTTACCGGGTTTTTTTATTTGGCTTCGTTTGATCTAAGCCAAACAGGTTAACAATTTATTGAAATTGTTGTTTTTTGTGAAATAATCCTGTTTAAATGGTGATCTAGGCAATAAATATTTGAGAAATAATGTGTGTGCAGTGGGTGGTTGCAGCATTTTAAGCAACAGAAGTCGCACTGAGGCGTAAATATGAAGGAATAACATTTCACAAGTAAGTAGCCATTATTTTGTCTATTTTCTCTTTTAGAAGTGTTTATTGTGACAAATATAAATACAGCGTTACATTTCATGTAATAACAAGTCCTCAGCTAAACAGAAAAACAGATAAATGATTAATTAATAATTAATGGATAAAATAACCATACCTAACCAAAAATTTCATTGTCAAGGTACTGCCAGTTTATGATTTTTAATTTCCCATAAAACCAGCTAGGTACCATGTTGATTTGCAAATGTTTATAAGTCGGAAAAAATCCTTTTGTAGGTATATTAGCTAATTATTTGAACGTCACTGAAGCCTCACGGCGGGGACCACAGACTAAGTAGAGGATAAAGTGTAGATTATGATATTACAAGTTGCACATCACTATGAATGAACGTCACGGTCAATAGCTTTTTTTAGTTTGGCTCCCATTCATTAGTGAATTTAGCCGGTGTGAATTTTACATTAAATCCCTACATAATGTAGAAATTAAAAACATTATATTTGTTTGTTGTGGCTTTCATGCCAAATTGAATTACCTTTTTTAGATGAACTTATTAAAATTATGCAAGTTTTGGGTGAAATCGCGGGGCGTCTCTATTTTTAAGTAAACAAAGTTAGGTCTAAGTCACTATTGGTTTTGTAATATACAGCTACGCTCATTTTTCATGGGCTTCGCTCAAGCTGAATTTCTCATTATTTAAACATAATCAGTTCATATTTACTTAATTTAACTAATTGAACATTAATTAATAGTTGACACGACCAGTACAATACACTTTCAATAAATTTATCAAAACTTGTACTTCATTTTACCTAGCTCTTTAGTCAGGTAAAAAACTTTACAAGTTGTAGTTCCGTACACTTGTAATGACCAGAACAATTGTTCGATTTTACATTTTAAAAATGAAAACACACTATGGGTTGTCTATGGTCTAAGAACAAGTGCTTGTAATTCATAGAGTAAAGCAATATATCGGGGGATTTAGCTTGTAACTTGTTGTCTTGTAGCTTTATAAAACGCATTATTTCACTTTTTTTGGCTGTGTTGCCAGTTTTTCGCTACAAGTACAAGACTTGTAGCTTTATAAAACGAGGCCCAGGGCCTCGTTTTATAAAGCTACAAGTACAAGCTAACAATTGTAGCAGCTACAAGAACAAGTAACTACGAGTTACTAGTTACAGCGTTTTATAAACAACAATAATCGATTACAAGTGTAAATTACAAGTATAATGCGCATCACTATGAACGTCACTGAGGCCTCACGGCGGGGACCACAGACTAAGTAGAGGATAAAGTGTAGATTATGATATTACAAGTTGCACATCACTATGAATGAACGTCACGGTCAATAGCTTTTTTTAGTTTGGCTCCCATTCATTAGTGAATTTAGCCGGTGTGAATTTTACATTAAATCCCTACATAATATAGAAATTAAAAACATTATCTATTTGTTTGTTGTGGCTTTCATGCCAAATTGGATGACCTTTTTTAGATGAACTTATAATACCGGGATAGATGCGGTTTTTTTCGGAAATTCATAAAATCCCGCGGAAAATTATGCAAGTTTTGGGTGAAATCGCGGGGCGTCTCTATTTTTAAGTAAAGCTATTTAAGTAAATAAAGTTGGGTCTAAGTCACTATTCTCATAATAGGTTTTGTAATATACAGCTACGCTCATTTTTCATGGGCTTCGCTCAAGCTGAATTTCTCATTATTTAAACATAATCAGTTCATATTTACTTAATTTAACTAATTGAACATTACTTAATACGTGACACGACCAATACAATACACTTTCAATAAATGTATCTAAACTTGTACTTCATTTTACCTAGCTATTTAGTCAGGTAAAAAACTTTACAAGTTGTAGTTCCGTACACTTGTAATGACCAAAACAATTGTTCGATTTTACATTTTAAAAATGAAAACACACTATGGATTGTCTATGGTCTAAGAACAAGTGCTTGTAATTCATAGAGTAAAGCAATATATCGGGGGATGTAGCTTGTAACTTATTGTCTTGTAACTTTATAAAACGCATTATTTCACTTTTTTTTGGCTGTGTTGCCAGTTTTTCGCTACAAGTACAAGACTTGTAGCTTTATAAAACGAGGCCCTGGTATCACTTTATTAGCGCAGAATCTCCATCTCTTTCTTTGGGTGCCGTATAAGAGCAGACTAAGGGACTATCCAGAGAATGGGCAGTAGCATTCTCCTTGGTACATTATAATCTTCTGCGATGACAAGCTACTTGCTAAGCGAGGTGATTATGGCAAACCTCACTTTAATCAGCGTCTAAAATGGCATTTTATGGGCATGCCTGTGTTCAGCACTAAGCGTTTTCCAGCTGTTGATGTGAAATACGTGATTTTCTTAACTTAAAGATAGCTGATTTCTTATTATTTTATGACCTAGCAGAAAGATTGTGTGACGCGTGTGCTAGAGCATTGAAACCCTTTAGCCACATAGCATAGAGCTAAACTGCGTGATTTATTGATTACGATAGGGTTTGTCGTGATAAAAAAAAATGAAAAAAAAAAAAAGAATTTAAACCTTGGTTGGAACGCGTGGTTAAACCACGGTTAATCGATGGTAAGAAAGGGTGCCACTGTCACACGGTCAACCGATTTTGAGTCAACTGGGGAAAGTGGTTCCCACCTATAAAATATCACGAACAAGTTATTTATCAGAAAAAGTAAAATAAAAAGGATGCTCACGGATAGGGTCAACGGCTTCACACCGGGCCTCTGGTTTCAAGGACCGTCCTGGTGGTGGACACACCGTGCCGCCTGCCCTACCTAACTCGGTCAGCTAATTAACCTGCTTGGGACTGTCGATTGGTGATGAAAGTGAAACCAAAGCGGATTTAGTGCAACTGAATATTTACTCGCTAAAGGCACAAAAATATCCTATGCGAAACAAAGAAATCTACAGAAAAAAGTAACAACTATTACGTATACATCATCAGGCCGCACATAAAGTCTATAAACCTAACATGATGACGCTAATCCCGGGACGCACACTACGGGCTCGCGGGGGGGATTGAAAACGCACGGGGGCAAGAAAGTTCACTTCATAAAAATTAGGTAAATGATACGCTCACACAAAAACGACAGCGGAGTCGTTTCGCGGGAGCCAGCCGTCGCTGGACTACCACCGCGAAACGGAAAAATAAATCTTCAACACGAAGAATGGAATGTGGCCATCTTGGATGGGCCAGTCGCGTCGCCTTAGGCGGCCGGCGGAGAATTCCTCCTGTCGCGCCCCACACACGGGGCTCTTGACGCGACTTATAAATGAGTCAGCGAATCCTGCGCCATGCCAGCCGTAAAACGGTGGCCTCGACGCTCCTTCAGCGTCCCATCTGCCTGGAGCTTGCCGCAACCACGCAACGCGGGCAAGAATGGAGGACGCGTGCGCACTCTGGGCGCGTGTACTGCTGACTGGCGCTGCGATTGGCTGCCGCCAGGAATCTTTTTCGGCGCGGTGCACGCGTGTCGTGTCTTCTCGCTTATATAATATCGCTGCCTCGCTCATACACGAAGCTATGTTTTATAACCTATGTTTTATAACTATTTTAATATTATCTAATTACGAATACATTACAAAATTAAGGCGATTTTTCTGATCGTTTATATACATACACGTCCAAAAATGGTTCAGTAATTGTTGTGATATTTGGATGGGAAAAACCGACAAGAAGCTTATGATAAAAAGTGTAAAGTTTTGGTAAATTACCGGTTCCACGGACTACTACGCGTGTTATATGTAATTACCAAATCGTTATTAAGCTGTTTTCGATAAATGCTTGTAAATAGAATCCGTATTTCGAACAAACCAAAACATGACCGTCAGAGTTCCTTGTCCGACCAAGTTGCATCAAATTCTCCTAGAAATACTTCAAACCATAATGTAGTTCATCAGCCTTGGGAAACCTTAGGATACCTAGTAAGAATCTATCTAACTATCTAAATGCTAGAACGAATAGGGAAGCTATAATTAGGAATAATTGTTTTCATATAACAAAGTTCCTGGCCTTTTCAGCGCAAGGGCACAGAGCAGCGACGTAAAAGGTTGCTATTGCGAAAGTGTCAGGAGAAACTGACTATAATTAATAGAAAAAAGTAGCTACACGCTACAGGTTTCACTTAGGTACTGCTTCGTTTCACTTACCCCACCTGACCTTACATTTTAGTTTCTACAATAAAGAAGCAGTGAACACTGGTAAAACATAAATTCTAGGTATCAAGGTAAATTACTCTATAGATAGAGCTAACGAAATCGCCCATTATCTACCCAAAATTTTGGGAGACGTTCTTATTCAGGCAGCACCTCGTGTGGGAGTAAGAAACAACTAGGCGGCCACGCAAAATAGATTTCTGCTAGTGGGAATTCTGTGTATCTAACACATATCGCCTACCGAACAATAAAAAAAAACAAAATATTGAAATATAAAAAAGTACTCTGTGGATTTCAAATAATTTGAAATATTGAAATAGCGCGGGGTAAGCAGAATTTGTTTGTTTTATAATTGTTTATAGAAAAGATGTATTGTAAGCGTTCTGTTATATCAATAGCTCTAGTTAGAAACAAAGCTTTATTTAGCGCACCTAGGCGATATGTAGCTCGAGCGCTAGTCTGAATCTGAATTGAAACATGAATCCTAACAAGAAACCTAACAATGGATGGATTCTATGCCCTTCCAAAAGTTTTCCTGGGAAATTCTATTATTTCAATGTCGCTAATGGCGAAACCGCGTGGAGTTTGAACGAGGCTGAGGTAAGTAATTACAATTTTTGTATCACCTAATCGATGATTTGTAAAATTCAAATAGGTCCATTGCCATTGCATGAGTCTTCCATCATAAGTATGTGGTCAAAGTGTTTGCGGGGTCGTTCTCTTTATTTAAGTATTATTATCATCACGAACAGCCCCTGCTCAGTCAGCCTCTCTTTACATCACTCGCTATGTGACAAAAGTGTGGGGGAATGTGCTTGGCTTCTTTTAGTTTTTAAGTTTATGTAGATTACATAATGTATTCGAGTTATTTGAGTTAAATAGACTAACCGCAACCGCATTGTCATTTCATTTAAATTTAAGAATATTTTCTGGTAAATGCTCAGACAAGCTTGTTTTAACATAGGTACATTTTTTGTATTAGTAACAGTAAGACAAAGATATTCTTAAATAACAATGGGGTCTGGCTTTTTTACCCTAATGTCCGGCTAAACTGGCTGGTCTGTCTGGCTATTGGGTTTTAAAACCTGGCAACCTTAAATGCAATGAATGTATGCCCAACCTATTTATGCATCATTGAATTATTAAAAAAACTATATTTCTGAATAAAGGTTCTCTTATAGCCCTAAACTTTTGAAGTCCTACTTAATTTTTTTTTTTTTTACAGAAAAAGTCACTCAAATATCCACCTATACAAAAAATTGGCAACTCACACTCATACCCTGAGCCTAGCAGCCCACCAGTGAATGGAACACCTCTCATATCCAAGCTCACACAAACAAATATATACCCTCAAGATTTAACCCGAAGCTATCCCGATAGGAACATCTCAAATCTCAGCTCATTTCTTGTACAACCCCCTGTGTTTGGGCAAACAAACTACCATAGACCGAATCCAGTCCAAATCCAAGTGCCTATGGTAATTGGTTCCGATTACCAAAACACTCCTCAGGTGCTTATGATATTGATGAACCAAAGTGCGAATAACCAATTTGCTATTCAGGGACCAAAGGCTTCCGTGCGATCTCCAACGATGGACCCAGACCGAGAACTTTTCATACAATCCGGAAAAGTACCTCTGTGCCAGCGGTTCACTAACTACGAAAAGACAGTCATAAATTTCAGTAACAATAATAAAATCCAGAAGTTGCAGCCGCGTCAAAATTATGAGACGTCTACACCAAATAAATTTGATTTACCAAAATTTCCTATCAATGAATCTGTAGATGATTCCTTGTCAAATTTAAACTACTCACCATTCCAAGTTGTAAGTGCAAAATGCACCAATTTGATTCGTGAACCGATCTTTAAGTCACCAAGACAAAGAAAATCTCCACCAAATGTTAACATATTTGGCTCGAGTACATCAAAAAGTTCATTCAATCCCATGAGTCCGATAAATAGAAATTATTTTGATGTCAAACAGGAATTATTTCCTACAACTTTCAAAGAAAGATCCTCAATCCGAAATACCACCATCACCAAACCGCCAAATCTTGATACAAACCCTTTTAGAAACCTTGCCAATCCAAAACCAACTTTAAAACAAAGGCCTGGCTTTCCTATTCTCAAAAGTCCAATTTTAGCGCTACAACTAGATGATTTAGAAGTCCCTTCTTCTATGGAAAATGATGCTTTAAGTTTTGACGGAAGTTACATTGAAAAAACAGCTTTAAATAGTTGCAATAAAGTTGAATGTGAAAATTCAAGCCCGAATGAAGTTTTAAATAACTTAGAAGAAAATGATCTTCGGAGGATTATAGTGGCAAAGAAAAGGAAATCTATGGATTTAGACAGAGAAACAGTCGAAGGTATGTTACTAAATTCCTACTAATATTACAGTGAAATTTTGTACAACTGTATGTTTGACTGTCAAACCATAACGGCTGAACGAATTTGAATGAAATTTTATGCACAAATTGCATACACTACCCAGATCAGGGTAGACCGGGAGCTCATTGCATTTTCTAAAGTGTATCAGAGCACATGGTTGAGGTGACGCTTGACTACTGGCACTTATTTGGCTCAACGGATCAGCATTGCAATTCAACGAGGCAATGCTGCCAGCATGTTGGGTATGCTACCTACTGGTAGTGGGCTGGAGCATTTGGACTGTATATAGGCCATCGCGGCTAGTATACAGTCCAAATGTTCTTTGTAGTAGGTAGTGTAGCTAGTGGCTTTTAGTACATAGTATAGCTTTTATTATAGTTGGTTGGTTGGCTGGTTCGGCTAAGTATTAGCTTGAAGCCCTTGATTCAATACAAAAACGGGCTATAAAGCTCATTGGCGACGATAAATTAGTAAAGGCTAAACTCCAAAGCCTTGAACCCTTTACTAGGTGGTAGGACTTTTCTGCAAAGTTCGTCTAGGTAGGTACCACCGCTTTGCCAGTTATTCTGTCGCCAAGCAGTAGTGTGCAAGCACTACTGTGTTCCGGTTTGAAGGGCATTGTAGCTAGTGAAATTACTGGGCAAATGAGACTTAAGAACTGATCTCACAGTCTAGAATTTTTTTTAGACTGTGTGATGTCTCAGGATGACGTGCGCAGTGCGCAGTGTCGCGAAACTTTAATTTAGAGTTCCGAGTGACACTGCAATCTGTAATGGGTGGCTGTGACGCTTAACACCAGGCGAACGACTAGCTCGTCACGTCATTCGTTTACATAAAAAAAAAAAAAAAAAAAAAAAAAAAAAACCCCGGCGTATGGTTGCCAGCCTATCGGTTTTTTACAAGCTGTACTTCGGAGAGTGTGCGATGGAATTGCATAACTTAATTCCTCAGCCTTAATTAAAAACCAATCAACCTGTGTGATGAAGGTTTTGGATTATGACCTGAATCTCTCCCTATGAAATAAGGACGGCTCATGTCCCAGCTGTGGGAACATAGTGGGCTGACCTGTTAAGGTTGTCGCGAATGCGAAGCACAGATATCTACTATACTAGTCAAAGACAGATAGGACAGCTCTATATGATCGACAATTAGTTCCCGTGTCTCCACGAAACGCTGGTGTTGCCTTAGTGATGTACCTAGCTCCATATTCAAATATCGATATCGATACAATAGTGACGCGCCACGCCAAAAAATATCGACATGGAAGTTACATAGGAAGTTATTATTATTATTTTAACCTATTACATTTTAATACTACAGGAAGATGAAGCACCCGCTAATAAGGATTAAATGAAACAAATGAGACTGAAATAGCTTTTATTTATTTTTATTTCTTAGCCTAAGCTTTGTATTTTTACTGCCATTTTTAGGCCATTTTTTGGGTTGAAACCATTTTTATTATAATTATTTATTTTTGCTATTCAAATTGAGTTTACTCACCAGATAAGCTCAAGGGAATCCCGTTCAACACTTCATTTGCAGTGAACAAGGATATCCATGCAGAAGACGGTTACCCATCCCATCAAATTGGGGGTATATCAAAGTGATTTTGGCGAACACGTTTGTTCACTAAGACAGGCCACTGAGCTCAGTATTTGTAGGAATCAGAAAAGATAACCATGATTCTCGTAATTTATCGTCCCTTGGGATACTTAACAGGCGATGAGTTCTATTAGTTGCAAGCTTCAACATGACATTTTCGCGTCGCCATAGTGTTGATAAATAACCATAGTCACTGCCCATGCTCAACTGATTAAGATAATTGGTATATAATTTGAAGTTAGAGCGATGGTAGCAGAGCAGTAACATGTGCACTTCGCAATCTTACGGCACCAGGTTCGATCCTCGGCCTTGCACCGATGATTTATCTAGTAAGTTATGTGCAGTTTTCGATGCCATCCGTGCCTCCGAGAGCCGTCGGTCCCAGTTGTCATAAGACCATCTATGGCAATCGTTACGGGTAGTCAGACGCCTGATAGAATCTGATACCAGGTCTAACCATCCTTGTTACTGGTTCCTTATGGGTTGTGAGATCAGATGGCAGTCGCTCAGGGCCAGATCTTGTATAAGGGCAATTTGAGCTTCAGCCCAGCGCGCCGTGGAGATAAAAGGGCCCCCAGCCCCCACTGAAATTTAACGGGTCCTATCTAGATTTACTTATAAATGTGCGAAACCTGAAACTATCAGGATTAACGAAAAACAAGAACAGCTGAGAATTAGGCAAACTCACGGTCCGATCCTGTAGTCGCTCGTGTAATTCTGATAGCTTGCCGCTACAGATTAGACTGGGAGCTTGGGAGCCGACCCCAATAACAAATGTGAAATGGGAAAAAGGCAAAGAAGATGATGATAATGATATATTAATTTGAAATTATACACAAAAAGCCAGAAAAACTACGAATTATACCTTTTAATTAGGTTGTGTTATGTACATAATTTCCATGACAACAACACAATTGACTTTTGACATTATAGAAGTCACTTGATGCAAAGAAAATGTCGGAATGCGTGTGACACGAGCGTTTCGTGGAGACATCGGTACTAAAGCTGACCCGGGCCTGATGCGAAGTTAAGTACACATAAATACTAGAAAATGAACGATCACATTGACAAGCAACAGAGACGTGACATTGACACTGACAGTTAGATCATACATTCAGTAAACAGAAGAGGTAATTCGTCGTACACGAGTATGAGAGTAGCGGGCGATTGGCCCTGTGCTAGTGTGCGTATTGGCGTAAGCCAATGAGCGCAGCGTGGGACTTAGGCACGCCGCGCTGGTGCAGCTCGGTGAGCGACAGGCACCTTTTAATCATAATAATAATCATTTATTTCATAATATTCATTACATGTCAAGTTTTTTACAATAAAAATATTTTTTTTTAAGTACTTATATATATTAATAAAATTATAAATGTATTTGTACGATTAAGTACATAAATACACACTAAATTAACATATTAACATAAAACATTCGTCATTTATTTTGTAAACATATGTGGAACAGCACTACTAAACATATTTGATATTAATAAATGTATGAATAGAACGCTTGTTGAATGAGCCAACTTTTAATTTTTCTTTTGAAAGTGGATGCGCTCGTTGCTTCTATGATACAGTCAGGCAGTCTGTTGTAAACATCAGGTCCCATCACTCGAAGTGACACTAGGCTTCAGAGCCCGGCGCACCGACGTGAAGTCGCGAGTCTATCGGTATTTTATAGGTTGCACTATGGAGAGTGTGCACAAGAACTGCATGACCTAATTCCTCCGGCACCTTTCCATTATAAAACTACCAGGCGGTCGGCCAAGCGTCACCCTTTTATGGTCGAAATACCACCAATACGTACTAACCGTTTCGACAACACTTTTCTAATAAGAACTGCGAAAGTGTGGAATGCCCTGCCCTGGTCGGTGTTTCCTGAAAAATACAACCCGGGGTTGTTCAAGTCTAGAGTGAATAGGTATTTATTACTAGACAAGCGTGCTACACCTTCGACCGCATCATCACTTCCCATCAGGTGAGATTGTGGTCAAACGCTAGCCTAGTCAAATAAAAAAAAAATTAAAAAAAAAGTGATTTTGCGGTTCTAGTAAGCGTCCGTGGTATGCTTGCTAGTTTATTGGCATTTCTCGTGTCAATGTTATGTGCTCCACGCTTAGTAATCGAGTCCAGATGTTCTCGTGTATATAGCGCGACTTGGTATATTAATATACAGGGCAGCGTCATAATACCTAAACGAGAGAAATGGGGTGTTGCTGATTCGTCAGATGCTATGCGTGCTATCACTCTTACAGCACGCTTCTGCATGCGGAACGCACGCTCTATTTCGGCAGCGCGTCGCCAGAACTCAGTTCCATACTGTAAGAGTGAGTGCACACTCGCGAAGTAGCAAGAGCGAACTGCGTCCAAAGGTAAGGTCGAAGCGACTCTGCTAAGCGCAAAGCAAGCTTGTCCCAGTTTCGAACATAGCCGATCTATATGGCACTCCCATGTTAGTGCGTGGTCCACCCAGAAACCTAGAAAGGGAGTAGTTTGTACTTGTTCTACGGGATTTCCTTCAATCTGAACTATTAATTGACGACGTTTATGACCCGAAAGATTGAACGTCATAAATTGTGTCTTTGTTAGATTAAGTTTTAAACCATTTAACATTAATATGTTAAACCACAGTAGGAGTTCCGAGGCTACCGTGTTTATTTTTATTTCTAGCTCGTCTAGGCTCTTAGCGGTGACAACGGCAGCCACATCGTCGGCATACATAAGTATTTCTGCTTCAGTTGTAGCTTTTGGCAGATCGTTAAGTAAGAGGGAGAAGGCAAGGTTTGACAGTGATGATCCTTGTGGAACTCCAACTTCTGTCGACATTCCATCCGATTTGACGTTTCCGTGGTCCCCAAGAACATATTGAGTTCTGTCGCTCAAGAAGTCCACGACTAATTTTAGAGTTGGTCCAGCTATTCCATAATGGCTTAGTTTGTATGACAAGGCTTTATGATCTGCTACATCGAAAGCCTTGGAGAGGTAACAGAAGAGTATCGCAACGTCTCTTTTTTGCTCTCTCGCTTGTAGAACTCTAGCTACCACCTCTCTTGCGAGCATTGTTGTTGACCTTCCTTCGCGATACGCGAACTGGCGCTCAGACAGTGCTTGTGTATCAGTCAAGAACTTGGTAAGCCTGGTGGTTAGGCCATTCTCAAAGATTTTCGCTATAGCGGAGATTATAGCTATCGGCCGGTAAGAATTAAAATCGTCTTTCTTGCCTTTCCCTTTGTATAATGGGCATACTCTCACTTCCTTGAGTACTTTTGGATACACTCCACTTCTAAGGCACCTGTTAAATAAAATAGATAGCGGATTTGCAATTGATAACGCTATTTTGCGTAGTAATGTGATTGAAATATCATAGATATCTTTAGTAGGTTTGTCGGCTACTTTATATATAATGATTCTATAAATTTCGTCTGGCGAGAAATCTTGTAGCCTTATTGAACAGTCGCTTGGTGCATAAGCTTTCGCTAGGTGTTGTGCAACCTCTTCGATATTAGCTCTTGGAGCTCCACATTGGGCGGCGGCCGTTATAAATTGGCGGTTCATAAGGTTAACTATATCTTTTTTGTTTTGGAAGTTATGGGATTGCGACTTACGTATGAATTCGGTGTAATCTGTCTTACAGGAGTTCAGTTTACCTTTTTCAACATTTACTATATGCCACATAGTTTTTAATGTAGTTCTGCTTTCTAAAATCTTACTAGAATAGTAGCTTGTTCTCTCACGTTTTATTAAATTATTGTAATAAATATTTAATTTATCAATTTTTAATTTCAACTGTATATTGTCAGGAAACTTAATTTTTAAGTCAAATAGGTCAAATAATAAATATTTTAAGTTCAAAATGTCATGTGTTACCCGGGATTGTTTTTTATGTGTATTTATATATGTTTTTAATGGAAAACAATGTCTATTTTGCATTTTAACACGTTTATAATACACTCGGCTAACTGATTAGGTGTACTCCTATATTTATACAGCTGATCCCAATCAACACTCTTTATGGCTACAACGAACGCTGACCATGCGGCAGCAGTATACCTGCGGGCAGACTTACCAAGCTGGTGTGGTGCAGAGGACGCCAGTTCCGCGCGCACTCCGTGATGGTCGCTAATGTTTGTATGGACTACTGAAGTGGTGGCTCCAGTTGTGAAATTAACATAAATGTGATCTAGTAACGTCGAGGAAGTATTCGTCTCTCGTGTAGGAAAGTTAACTTCGTTTCAGAAACCATGTATGGTGAGAATGTCGTATAGTTTTTTAAGTTCTAAGCTATTTATATTTATGTCACCTCCAATCACACAATCAATATTTATGTCATTTATTTTTGCTAAAAGCGCGTCAAAGATGGGTAAAAAATTCATAACTTTCGTCAAATTACTACGATATATACAAACAACTAATAATTTATGGTCAACCAATTGAATCGCTGATATTTCGCAGAACTGTTCCACACTTAACTTACATAGATCGTCAACTTCTATAGATTTAATCTTAGAATTAACATAAATACATGAGCCCCCAACCCCATGCTGCGACTTCGATCGGCAGAAATAAGAAACGAGATTGTAATCATTTACGTAAACACATTCTAGTTGTTTATCTGTTAGCCAATGCTCAGTGAGGGCTAGAACATTACACCTATGTTCTCTCTCTAATAGAACTTCTAGCTTTTTGGTTTTTGAATTTAACGACTGAATGTTTTGCATGCAAATAACTAAGTTAGGTGACATGTTTACTGTTGTTGAACTATTGCGCAATGGGTTCGTCCGAACGTTCGGCTTTCGCCCCGGCTGAAGCTGAGGCGCGAGCGCTGGGTTCACATTCACGGCCGCGGCTGCGGGCTTCATCAGTCGCTGCGGGGCTTGCCGGGCGGGAGGACGAGCCCACTGCTCGTCCGCCGCTCCAACGAAACCACGGACTCACTTCTACCTGTAGCGGCCAGTTATCAGCGGACATAAAGAAGTCATATTTACTAGACGGCACTGTGATCACGAATGATGCGTAATGTGTATGCTTAAGTGTTAACTTCTCTACCTCATATGAAGTGCACTCATTTTTCTTTATCATGTAGCTTCGTAGGGAATCAACTGTAGTATTCGGCCTTAAAAAACAAACGTGAAATCGTTTTATTCGTTCTACTGCTTGCAATTCGGCGTCCCTGGAGCCTTTGCCTTGAACTACTTTCCTCTCGCTGGCGACGGCCTTTTCGTGTGTGGGCTATTTGCCAGGGTGTTTCGTTTTGTTCTTCGTGTTCGACTTGTAACTTATTGTCAAAAGATGTTTTTGTTGAGGTAGGGCAGTGCTGTGTTAGTGGTGACGATTGTTTCATTCTGCTTGCATCAGATGATAACAACAATGAAGATGAGGGAACGATTGTGCCCAGTGATTTACGTGGTGGAGCTTTTGCAGATGTAGTAGCAGGTGAAGTAAACGTCGCTGAGACATGACTACTTTTATTTTTTTGTGTTTCAATGCGTTGTTGGCGTGAGATCGTGCGCTGGGAACGCGCCGTCATAGCATCTGATTTTGTAGGCAATGAAGCAGACGTAACTTTAAGTACTGTACCTTGTTTTGAGCCGGTTAACTTTTGATTATTATTATTGGTACCTGGTTGTTGTTCAGCTATCGTAAGATGATTCGTTGAAACGTCAATCCTGTCGAGGTTCCCTTGCTCGTTGGTGGATGCAATCTTGGACCTCAACTGCTTTATTTCATGCTGCATACCTATTATTCTTGCTTCAAATGGTAAAAAATACTTAGCAAATACTTTTTCTATATCTTCTATGCTTAAATTCGCCATAATGATAGCTAAATTATTAAAATATTTTCACAATCAAAACAAAACACAGCTGACCTTATTTGAGGCCTACCCCCAAGTCTTAACTTTCTAGAGCTTCAGTCCAGAGCACATGTGCAGTAGTTCAGTCAAAGAGTAGAATAAGAGTACAAGATTCGGTTCAGGACTTAGAGTGAGTACGAGAGAAGCAGAGATTTGGTGAGTCGTTCCTCAATCTGTATTTCAGCTATATTACCTGTTGTGTGTACAGAAAATGCTCAGGTGCAGTTACTCAGTTGTTCAGTTGTTGTTAAGTGTTCAGCCTACCTGCGGGTAGTGTTCAGATTCAGACAGAGTTCAGTGTTCAGTTGCGAGGCATGGGGTGGTTGTAGGGGGCGGTTGGAGACCACTGGGGGAAACCCCTAAAAATATCATTAGCGCAATGCAATCAGAGAGACCCGTGAAGGGTGAGAAAGGTTCAGTTATCAGGTCAGACCAGAGGCCCGTGAAGGGTAGAAAAAGAGACCCCGGAAGGGTTCAGAGACGCTCAGTTATCAGATCATATCAGTGTATGATTACTAGCTCAGATGTATTCAGCGGTATTTATCCTATTTCTATATTGTGTATTGTTTCATGTGTTACTTTCAGGGCCACGTAAGTATTTATTATTATCATCATTAACAGCCTGAAGACGTCCACTGCTGAACATAGGCCTCCCCCAGAGCACGCCACCTTGAGCGGCTGCTCGCCTCCTGCATCCATCGGCTCCCCGCGGCATTCACCAGGTCGTCGGTCCACCGAGTGGGGGGCCGGCCTACGCTGCGTCTTCCGGTTCGTGGTCGCCACTCGAGAACCTTTCTTCCCCATCGGTTTTCAGTTCTACGAGCGATGTGGCCTGCCCATTGCCACTTCCACTTACTAACTCTAAGAGCTATATCGGTCACTTTAGTTCTCCTGCGGATCTCCTCGTTCCGGAGCTTATCTCGCAGGGAAACACCGAGCATAGCTCGCTCCATAGCTCGCTGCGCGACTTTGAGCTTACTAATGAGGCCAACAGTAAGAGACCATGTCTCTGTTCCATAAGTCATCACTGGCAACACACACAAACATACACACACATACATACATAGGTAAGTTTTATTATTATGTGGCAGTTAATATCAGTGCATTTACGTAATACCAAGGCAGGGTATTCGCGACAAAGGTGTTACAAGAAAAAAGTACCTACTAGTTATAAGTAATATGTGCGTTTTAATTTCAGCTAAAAAAATTAAGACATACAAACTAGAGGAAACAACAACGGTTGGGCCGAAGAAAAAAGTGTCATTCAACCTTCATCCAGAAAGGTTTTCGGACATAGTTAGTTCGGAGGCTTTTTCAGTAAATGGTGAAGGTGTAAGTATTTAGACCCGTGCTTCTGATTTTAATAGTGCTAGACTAAAATGGTGTAAAAGAACCGTAATGTGTACTATAAATAACGCCCATTAATCACATACATAGATCCTACAAGACCTGGATCCTAACCACTTGCCAGTGTCTACTGGACACTGTCTAGTCATACCATAGACACTTCATACAAGGCGATTAGTGGCACTGTACTCTCGTATCACTGGTTTTGTCTACTGGACACTGTCTAGTCATACCATAGACACTTCATACAAGGCGATTAGTGGCACTGTACTCTCGTATCACTGGTTGTGTCTACTGGCCACTGTCTAGTCATACCATAGACACTTCATACAAGATGATATTACTCATAATACTAGACAGTGTCCAGTAGACACTAGCCAGTGATACGAGAGTACAGTGCCACTATTCACCTTATATGAAGTGTCTATCTATGGTATGACTACACAGCGTCCAGTAGACACTAACCAGTAATATTGTCTGCGGTTAGTGTCTACTGAACACTGTCTAGTATTATGAGGAATATCATCTTGTATGAAGTGTCTATGGTATGACTAGACAGTGTCCAGTAGAACCGCAGACAATATTACTGGTTAGTGTCTACTGGCGCTGTGTAGTCATACCATAGATAGACGTCATACAAGACATAAAATAAGGTATAGATAAAATACAGACAGAAAATTTCAGAGTGCATACAACGAAGAAATGGAAGACACACCTGTAGAAGGACTTCAAAATATAATATCACCATCCAAACGCACGGAACGGTGGTATGTTGTGACCGACACAAATGTGCTGATCGAAGAGTTTGAATTCTTGGACGGTTTTGTAAAACTAGGTAAGTTTTATCATTATTCCTACACCGTCCTACTAGGTGGTTGGACTTTCCTGAAGTTTTTCTATGTACGCTTTGCCCAGTTATTCTGCCGCCAAGCAGTAGTGTGCACGCGCCACTGTGATCCGGTTTAAAGAGATGGATGGATGTGATGTTTTTTAGGGTTCCATACCCCAAGGCTATTACTAAGGCTCCGTTGTCCGTCTGTCTGTCCGTCTGTCACCAAGCTGTATCTAATGAACCGTGATAGTTGAACAGTTGAAATTTCAGAGATTATGTATTTCTATTGCCGCTATAATAAGAAATAATAAGAAACAGAATAAAATAAATATTTAAGAAAAAATCACGTTTGTTGTGTGGGAGGCCTCCCATACAACAAACGTGATTTTTCTACAACAACTAATTTTTTTACCTAATGGTTGGGAACCTTTCGTGTGCTTATCCGACTCGCACTTGGCTGGTTATTTTACGTTTGTTACCTCATATCTCCGTCATTTATAAACCGATTTGGAAATTTCTTTTTTTATTTGAAAAGATATACTGTCTGATTTTCCATGGAAATTTTATCAAAATCGATTCAGTAGTTATGCTTTTAAATTAAAATAACTGGTAAAAAATATTTTCGATTGGAGTCGGTTTAGCTCCTTTTGTAAAAGGAAATCATTTTAATGTAAATGAAAATTTTTCGCATTCGGGATTTGAACCCACATCCTGGCATGATGGCTCAGTTGTTAGTAGCTCTGCTTCTGAACCATAGCCAACCAACCATAACCATAAGCATAGCTTATGGGTTCGATTCCCACCCGGGACAAACATTTGTGTGATGAACATCGATGTCTGTTCTGTGTCTGGGTGTTATATTGTATTCCTTGTATGTATTTACAAACCAAAAAAAAATTTACCTAAGTACGCTTATTTTGGGGCTAGATGGCGCTGTGTGAAATGTCCACACATATTTATATACTAGCTGATCCGCCCCGGATACGCACGGGTTAATTAGTTTTACGCCTTATCTCAGTCTAAAGGAAGAGAGAATGAAGAGGGAAAAAGATAAGGGTAAAGGTTGAATGCATGAAACGGTGAAAGGAGGCAGATGGCACCTGCCTTCTTTCACCCTTTCAAGATACAGACAGACAGACAAAAATGAAAAAAAAATACAGTTTTGGCTTTGGTATCGATTATAGAGAGCCCTCCAACAAAACATTTCAAAATGTCTTTAATGTACAGAATTGACCCTGTTTTAGTTTTATTATAAGTATAGATTTATTTATCCATCCCTAAAGCCCACGGATGGACGAACGGTTGCGGGTTGAAATCCCATTCGTGATTGATTTTTTTTACATTTACATCATATTAAAATTATTCTGGTTTCAAATATTTTTGGACGTTTTCAGATCCAAAGTGTCAACTTTGCATTCCATCTAGAGTGGTGTCAGACACCATCGCTTTCTCTAGAGGCGAGTGTAAAGAGAGACGTCTCGTGACACTTGCGCGGCAAGTACTGAGACGGCTAGCGACACCGTATCCTCATATCACTGGTAAGTGTCTACTGTCTAGTCATACCATAGATATCTCGTTCAAGATTAGCTGATTTGGGGCTAGACGGCGCTGTGTGAAATGTCAACAAATATTTATTTCCCCCCGGCATTCACCAAGTCGTCGGTCCGAGTGGGGGGAGCATAGCACTCTCCGCGACTCTGAGCTTGCTAATGAGGCCAACAGTAAGAGACCATGTCTCAGTTCCATAAGTCATCACTGGCAACACACACTGATTGAAAACTTTCGTTTTCAGGCTCTGTGGTATTTTGGACGAAGCTTCCCGAACGCTGCCCAGCCGAGTTGGATTCTTCGTGCCACCTCTTTGTCAAAGTCGGACCTACCTAATTGGACAGTCTGTTTTAGGTAGACATGACAAAAAGTAGCAGGTGTGAATGATTTTTCACATGCTCCTTGTGAAAGTTGCTTATCATAATTATTATTGTTGTTTGTCTCTGTGTACAGTTACAAATAAAGCGTTTCTCTCTCTCTCTTTCTTTTTTTATTTTCTCTTTCATTTTTCAGTTGAACCGTCCAATCCGGTAGATATAAGGACTCGTATGTCTACTTCAGACGCTATCCTCCATTGCTGTTTAAACAAAATGGAAGAAGATGCACACGTGGTGAGTTACAGCACTAATATACAGTGTGAGTTTGAATTGGTATGTTATCCCGAAAAACAACTTGTGGGCTATCATGGTCCCAATCCCCCGACTGGGACCATGATAGCCCACAAGTTGTGAGAGCCTTACTTGAAACTGCGTGTTTCCAAACCTCCATACTAAAAAATAAATCCACTCACAAAATTGCACGCGCGAACGCTACGAGATTTTCTAAACACACGTCGTCGAACTCATTTATGTGCATTCGGTCAAGGAAGAAGTTCACCTACACCCAGCAGCGCTAGAGCTATCTTTGAAGCGTTTGGGTAAAATTATAACGTAAACTTTACATGGCATTTCTTCAATGAAAAACTATTAATTTAGAAAAGTCGTAGAAGAAACATTGTCTACCTTGGGGAGTAGATTTACCCCCTTTCGGGATAATATACCAATTCAAACTCAGATTGTAGACTATTTTTAGTACTTGAACAAGTCAAGATAATAATAGGCCTGATTTTGAAGGCAGTCTTTAAAATACTAAAAATATATCCCGTCTCTTACATTGTCCTCTATTTGACAAGGACAGCAACAGTTTTAGAAGTTTAAGATCTGTCAGCTAAAGCCTTTAAAATCGGCCTCATTAGGTACCTAGATAAGTTTTGTGGGTTCAGAAATTACAGACATCCAACCTTCAGTATTAGGTCCAAAGTCACTTCTATCCAGGACTATGGGAAAGAGAAAAGGGAGGAGGGAGATTGATTTATGGTGTAAAACTAAATTACACGTGCGAAGCCGGGGCGGGTCAGCTAGTATAATACTAGGACCGAAACGTTAGACGCCGTACATTCGGCAGGTGTGTCTAGTTTAACTGTCGATATACTGTCTAAATTTTTATTACAGATACTAATAACAAACAATGACGACATTATGGTCAAAGCGAAAATACTTAAAATTGAGTGTTTTGATACGCAACAAATCAAAGATGGAATGGTCAAGAAGCCGGAAGTTCACTTCGACATTAAAAAGATAAAGATATCCATAACAAACGTGCCGGACAACTCGAACACTACACCGGAAGTACAAACAAACAGCACATACAAAAATAGTTTCAATAATACTCACTTTTCTGTGCAAGACAAAAGTTTTAATGTGCAAACTCAGTTTAGTTCGCACAATGCATCCGCAAGCAAACCCGAGTGGAGCCATAGACAAACTACCGACAAAGCGTTTACACCAAATTCAAGTAAATCCAGTCCGTTCCAAATTCAAAATGTGAATAACAATTTGAAAACTCAATCTACCCCCAATAAAGATGTTTTCAAAAACGTTTCGAATTCAAACGAAGCGGTGTCGCGCTATTTACAAAATAAGCCTGTAGTCAAAAATCAAACGGAAAATAAAAACAATCAAAATTCGGAAAATGTAACTAAAATTGACAAAGATCGTCGTATTTCCTCAATTTTTAAATCAACCAATGATAGATTTAAAAGGACGGTGTCTCACCCTGAACCTGTATTTGAAATGGATGATGCACAGCTACCCCAACAAAGTCAACGAAAGCGTTCTATTTTTGAAATAGATGGTATCGAAAAAATCGAACGCAGAGCCCAAAATAAACCGTCTGTTTTCGATGATAATATCAAATCGCAAACGGTACAGAAATCGTCTATTTTTGACGATAATATCAAATCGCAAACGGTACAGAAATCGTTTATTTTCAACAACGAAAAACAAACGCGAGCAATTCAATTGAATAAATCAATTTATGAAATTGACCAACATCCAGGTATAAATACTCTAACAAACTCTTCATTGTCTAAGAGAGAAAAATACAAAAATAATGAAACTCAAAAGACATCTATTATCGATAGCGAGAAATACAAAAGTAAAGAAGCCCAAAAAAAACTGTCTATTTTCAACAATGAAAAATACAAAAAAAGAGAAGCACAAACAAACCCACCTATTTTCAACAATGAAAAATACCAAAAAAGAGAAGCACAAACAAACCCACCTATTTTCAACAATGAAAAATACAACAGTAAAGAAGCACAAACAAAACCGTCTATTTTCAACAATGAAAAATACCAAAAAAGAGAAGCACAAACAAACCCACCTATTTTCAACAATGAAAAACACCAAAACAGAGAAGCGCAAACAAAATCGTCTATTTTTGAATTAGACAAGAAAACCGAGAAGCCAGTGTTGCCAAGTGAAACAAAAAAGGTATATTTGGAAGATTATTTAAAAAGTTTCTGTTCAAAAAATAAAGTAGATGAAGAAGTAGTAAGTGATAAGAGAGAAGAATTGATTTGCAGCTTCAAGCAAGTAATGGAAGAATGCTTGTCGCATGTCTTACAGGTAACTAACTACAATACAATACAATAAATACTTTATTGAATACCCATACTTAAGCTCAAAGTCGCGCAACGGGCTATAGAGAGAGCTATGCTCGGCGTTTCCTTGCGAGATAAGCTTCGGAATGAGGAGATCCGCAAGAGAGCTAAAGTGACCGATATAGCTCTTAGAATTAGCAAGTTGTTCAGGCAATGGGCGGGCAACATCGCTTGTAGAACTAACAACCGATAACTGAATGATAACTCAAAATGTAATGGGAATGACATTAGATGGCATTACCTGCCCTGTGGAAAAGTTTCCGGAGGCAATGTCATTCCCATTTTGAGTTATCGTTTGGCGTTAACGCTAATGGGAAGGGATCTTTGCTAGACCCCCAGTACCCCGGCTTCCTCAGAAGCTGGCGAGGCCAAGATACTGTTGAAACACCCACGTCATTTCCATTGTATAGGATTTGGCGCTGGGCTCGTTCCACACACATTCCGTCAACACGTGATGTACATTCACTGCAGTGCCACAGATAAAAAGAGTTTGGCGTAACTGGGGTTCTAGCAAAGATTATCCATGATCCAGCGTTGGGCGTTAACGCCTCACTCGGGCTAAAATGTATGGGAATGACATTACCTGCGTGATGTCTCTTTTCCGCAGGTAATGGCATTCCCATACATTTGGAGTTTTCGTTTGGCGTTAACGCTAATGGAAAGGGTTCTTTGCTAGACCCCCAGTTTAAAAAAAAAACTATAAAAACAACAACTTTATTCCCGCCAATGAGAAGAAAAAGAATGAGGCATGTTTTTAAATGCGCGTTCCTGATGTTACATCCTATTTGTTAGTGTCGATAATTGTATCTGTGGGTCTAAGGTTATCATTATTAGGGATTGCAATCCGGTCGGATCCGGTCGAATATTTTTTGATCCGGCCGGATTGACCAAATCCGGTTAATTTTCCCTTTTCGTTCCAAAAAGGACTATTTATGAGATAATCAAGTGAGTGTACATAATATGCGATGTACACAGCAAAAAAAATGTATATATGTGCAATTACTATGTGTATCAACTTTATTTCCGATGTTCTAAACAAACAATTAAAAATCTACCACAGTGTAACTATAGTTAAATTTTAACGTAATGGGTGGTTCAGGCTTTCAGTTTTTACAGTTAGATCAATTTTAGTACACATTATTAAATTTAGCAGTTTTCCATTAGTTTTACGGTCATGATTACGACTTTAATTTTATGCTGAGTCAAGACCTATATCATAGGCCATTATGTTTTAGGTAAGTGTGTTATCTTTGAAAGCAATTTTTTTGACCTACTGCTCAGTAGAAGGCACGTTTAAGAGCCTATACAACGCCTAAATGGCTTAGCATGAGGCCGTGTCTTGTCAACAATATTGCAACAATGACTTTGAAATTAATATATGGTAAAGTTCAGGACTAATACTAAAGCTTATGTACAGTGAAAACACGAATTAATAAACTTTTCTCGATAGAAATAAATTACAAAGCTACCTCCAAACCGTACAAATAAACCGCGATTATTCAATGAATACTTTAAATAAGGTCATGAAACTTTGTGTAGTAGTTGAACTAAATATAATGGAGGGCTTATGTATAGTGGATTTTTAAAATGCCTATTATATTCAGTGTAATAATAAATTACCTAAATTATTGCGCGTTGGAATCATTCTGACTTAGACCGCCCCTGCCGCTCGGCCCCCCGACTCATCCCCGCTTTGGCCTAGTACTATATATCTACTCTGTGGCTTTGGCTTGGCCTAGCATACACACACGCACTAGATAATATATACTTGTTTCATTTTGTATTTATCTAGTTAGATAGATAGATAGAAAATGCTTTATTGCACAAACAACAAATGTAGGTACATAGGCGAACTTAATGCTAGAGAGCATTATCTTCCAGTTAACCTGGGTGTAACATGGAAATTTATGTGGCAGTACAACGCAGCTTAAATATACAAAGTATATATATATTTTTACACGTCAATAAACTAAGGCTTATACATATATATTACTATACACTGTCTTTACCATAAATATTAATAATACCAATAATAATAAAAAAACTAATGATGATAAAACTGATATCGTGCTGGTAGACCGATCCCAACGCCGGGCAGTGCTCGTTGACATCACCATTCCGCATGACGAGAACCTCGTGAAGGCTGAGAAGGACAAACTCAGCAAGTACCTTGACTTGGCTCACGAGGTAACCGCCATGTGGAATGTTGACTCAACGAGCATTGTCCCGATAGTCGTTTCGGCGAACGGCCTTATAGCGAAGAGCCTCGACCAACACCTCGAGAGGCTCTCGCTAGACGGTTGGATCAAGGGTCAGATTCAGAAGGCAGTACTCCTTGACACGGCACGTATTGTCAGGAGGTTCCTCACTCTGCAGCCCTAACCACCGGTAGCTTGGGCCTTGCCCCGCTGCCGGCGGCACTCTAGGTTTAGGTTTTTTTATAGTATTTTTGTAATTTATTTTTATAGGAATATTGTAAAAAAAACTTAAATTTAAGAAAATGAAATAAATGAGGTAAAAAACTAATAATTAAAAAAAATATTTTTTTTTATTTTTTTTTATAATAATAATTTTTATATTGAAATATATAATTACATTATATTATATACCTACATAATACGTATTCATATGATAATGGAGTTACTATAGTTTTGCTCAGTTGTTGTCTTTATTTTGGAGTGCGAGATAATGGTTATATATACCTTAGTTTTAAATACACCAATTGACGATGCCTGACGAATTTCAGATGGTAAGCTATTCCATAGACGTATGGCTGTAACAGTAAATGAATCAAGAGTAACAAGCAGATTGTTGTGTTTTTTTTTTCAGCAATCGTCACATGTTCATAAATCTACGCCGCCATGGACGTTGCAAGAGGCGTTGCAATGTATGCTAAAAGTGTATGACAAACAAACAAACTTCAGGACTAGCATTATCACCCTGGATCGCTTGCTAAAGTCCAAAGATATGGCACCGGAGGACGTTATGATGATTATTGGCTGCGGTTTGGTACTATTGACACATTTAAAGGTATGTCACAGAATATTTAACAGTACTAGGGTGAAGATATTATAGTTCTTAAAATTTTAGCAACCAGCGGGATTTGAACCCGCGCCTTAACTCACCGGATAGCGACCATGCGACCATAGCCTAATTGGTAGGGCGTCTAATCCGGTGAGTTAGAAGGCGCGGGTTCAAATCCCGCTGGTTGCTAAAATTTTAAGAACTATAATATCTTTATAGATCAGGTATAGATATACCTGAAGTGTGGTTTACACTTAAAAATCAATCCATGTGAGTACTAGGGTGGTTTGGTCTGGCCGTATAGCTCAGTTGGTGGCTCTGCCTTCTCATGTGCAGGTTGCGGGTTCGATTCCCGCCCGGGACAAACATTTGTGTGATGAACATCGTTGTTTGTTCTGTGTCTAGATGTTATATTGTATTATAGTTAGGCGTGAGTCCGATATATCAAAACGTAACATATCGTTATGAATCTCAATATCATATCATATCGATAAACCAAATTACATAACCGTTTTCACATATCCAACCGAAGCCAAAACTTAAAAAAAACTACGCTGGAACGAAATAACTCGTATTCATTATTTCTCTTTCTTACGACGAAACTTTATATTGTACAAAAAGAGACGAAGCGAATATGGATATCGATGCGTTGTTGCGGTCATCACATCACACAACTTTCTACTTAAATTACTGGGCAAATGAGACTTATGAACTGATCTCACAGTCTAGAAAACTTTTTTAGACTATGTGATCAGGATGACGTGCGCAGTGAGCAGTGTCACGAGAAACTTTAATTTTGATTTCCGAGTGACACTGCAGTCTGTAATGGGCGGACGTGACGCTTAACACCAGGCAAACGACTGGCTCGTCAAGTCATTCGTTTACATAAAAAAAATTTTTAGAAAAAGTATGGTATGGTTCGAATTATTTTAACATCTTTTACTTATTTTTTTTAATTTTTATTCTTCTATTTTTTCCTTTTTTTCTTTTCTCTTTTTTTCTTTTTTTATCTTTTTTTTTTCTTTTTTTTTATTTTAGGATCATTTGGGTTTTTTTTTCCAGAACATGAAAGCTACCAGTTCCGAAGTAATATCCGATGCAGACTACTCCTTGAATGTAATCCTACAGAGCGTGGTCCAGCCGAATTTATATGTGGACGCGCAACCTTTGAAAACTCCAGCGTTTTGCCGCAGCGATATAGATTCTGAAGACCATAACAACAGGCGAAACTGTGAGTTTAATTAGAACTGGCCTGTTAGCTCAGTTGGTAGCTCTGCCTTTTGAACTATAGGTTGTGGGTTCGATTCCCACTCAGGACAAACATTTGTGTGATGATCATAGATGTTTTTTCTGTGTCTGGGTGATATATTGTGTTCTATGTATGTATTTACAAACAAAAAGTATCTAAGTATTGTATCAGTTATCTGGTTCCCATAGTACAAGCTATGCTTAGTTTGGGGCTAGATGGCGCTGTGTGAAATGTCCACAGATATTTATTTTATATTTATTATTTATTTATTAACTAGCTTTGAAGGCTATTAACGCAGTCTTAATTAATCTTTGACCCCCACTTTTCATTAATTAGATAAGTAGGCTAAATAAATTTATAAATTTTTTTTAATTTTGGGTAAAGTGAGGCTAAATGGAGATTTTAGGTAGAAGCCAGAAGGGAGGAAAATACAAATTAGTGTTCATTATCAACAGCCTAAATACGTTCACTGCTGAACATAGGCCTCCCCCAGAGAGCGCCACTTTGAGCGGCTGCATCATCGGCTCCCCACGGTTTTCACCAGATCGTCGGTCCACCTAATGAGGGACTACGCTGCGTCTTTTCGTGGTCGCCACTCGAGAACCTTTCTTCCCCATCGGTTGTCAGTTCTACGAGCGATGTGGCCTGCCCATTGCCTGAACAACTTGCTAATTATAACAGCTATATCGGTCCTTTAGTTCTATTATGTAAACTTTTGAATTATTTTTTGGTCGATTTTAACGAATTTATACTTTTCAGTTGTAAAACGGCGTTCGGAAGTAATACAGTATTTGAAAAAACATTTCCTTGCCTGGACTAATTATGATGAGACTTTGGAAGATGCAAAATCACAGGCGACTTGGGGACAGGTATGTATTATAAAAAAAGTAGCAATTTAGAAGTTAAGGCGCCGGGTAGACCAAACAAGGTGTTTTTTTGCCACGTTTCCTGACGTAATTAGAACATGTGGAGCTTTGAATTTAATATATCATGTAATTCATTTCATTAAGTCGCTTGTGATGATTGCAAATACAAGATTAATAAACACTAGCTGCGCCCCGCGGTTTTACCCGCGGCTAAAAAGTATCCTATGTGTTAATCCAGTATATAAGCTATCTCTATTCCAAATTTCATCCAAATCTGTCCAGCCGTTTGAGCGTGAAAGAGTAACAAACATACACACAAACAAACTTTCGCCTTTATAATATTAAGTGTGATGTGATAGCTCTATAGAAAAAAATCGCAAACCTCCCTCAATAAATTTGAATGTTGCCATTTTACTGAGCTTCTACCGAATATATTTTTACAAAAAATAAATTAGTGTGTTCCCAACAAACATTCAGATGTCGTGATGACTTAATAACTTTGAAAAATACTATAATATATAAAAATAGATATTAATTAAAAACCGTCAAAATCAATCATTTCGTGCGTTTTCTTTGTCGCAAGCGCCGCGCTGAAGTGCAGACTGAATTGATATATTCAAGACTACGACGTTAAGGTTGATGTTTCATTGAACGGATTTGGACCAGCTCATCTGGCTCTACCCGTCACCTTAAGAATTTTTAAGAATGAGTCTTTGTACTAATAAGTCATTTCCCGAATAAGGCATATTGCGAATAGGTCCTTATAAAACTGTAGGTCGTTTTGCGAATAGGTCTAATGTCAATTAAAGCATATTTATCACTTTCCCATTGCAAAATAACATACGATATTTCATGTCTAGACTATTTTTTTCGTAATTAAACGTTTTGCTCTTTTTTAATTATATATCAAAAAAGCATATTTGCATATGAATTGGACTGGGTGCAAGAGGTAAGCAGCCGTTCAAAGTGGCGTTCTACGGAGATATGTTCAGCAGTGAACTTTTCCAGGCTTATGATGATGATGAATTTCAAATTTCAGAATTACAAAGACGTCAAAGTACTACGCACACTTGGAAAAGATTTGAATTTGCTGAAAATTGATCAATCCAAATCTATGTCTATTGAAGAAAATGTAAAAGACAAACGTGAAAATACTCAAGAAAACGTTATCATAAAACGAAATATGAACATTGAAGACGATAATAATAATAAAACTGATTTAAAACTCTCACGAAATATAATTAACAATAATACCACAAAAATAGTAGATAATACGCCCAAAAATCTAATCGAAAACGGTCCAGTACTCAAAGTTACTAGAACAGTTGAAAACAAACGTAAAACGAACGCACAGACAGACATACAAATCAAAACTTCAAATGATGCCGATATAAAAAAGACTGTACCAAAAGTCATAAGACTTTTCAACAATATAGACATAAATAAAGAACAGAGACACACAACAAATACTAAAAACACTGAAAAGCCTATTTCAGATCTAGATTTTGGTACTACTGGCCATACTTTTGGCACTAGCGAGGCTGGACCGAAAGTCGTGAGAAATATACAACGTATAGATGCATTTGAAAAGAAATTGAATATGAGACGAGATAGTTTAGACCTTGATAGATTAGACTACTCAGATATGTCTAAATCTGATGATGAGGATGAGAGTGATCATCGAAATGATGAACAATGTTGTGTGAAAGAAAATGAATACGAAACGTATACCAAAAGTTCGGGAAACAACAAAGAAGTTTTAAATGATCATTTAGTAACAAGTGAAGATAAAAGTGAAAAGTACGATTTGAAATTTGAAACTAATAGTTACGCAACGAACAATGACAGTCGTTCAATGAGTCTTGATAATTGCGTTTCAAATGATATCTACTCTTTAAACGATACGAAAAATGATAACCAGAAATACGGAGTGTTTGTATACAATGGAAACTTACCGACAAATGATAGAAACTTACCAACAAATGATGAAACCCTACCAACAAATGACAACTCGTCGATAAATGACAACAATTTCAGCTCGGATTACGTTAGTTACCTAAAAAATGATGATGATTTAGCGTCGATTAAAGATTTTCAAGGAGCCAATTACGTGGATTTGGAAAAAAATGATTGCCCATCGAATGATTCGTATCAAAAGGCTCAGAAAGATGATACGACAAATGACAGCGGGATTGAAAATGAGAGCATGCAAGCTTACTCATTGGTTAAAACTTTTTTGTGTGAAATCAATGGATCGTTTAAATTGGTGCATAAGTTCATGTGGGTAGAACTTAATACTGTTAATTGAATAGATAAAGTAATAACTGTTACCCTAATAGGGTACACATCAATAGCCGAAAGACGTCCACTGCTGAACATAGGCACAAAATACTACAGAAGTCAATCACATGTGTGTACTTCACTTTTTATACCTACGCTCGGCGCTCACGCTAGGGATGGCGGCGGCTGCGCGGGCGGCCGCCGAGCAGTAGGTACCTACTTATCGTAACTATAATGCGGAAGATGACCGTATTTTTTTTATCATCCATACGTAAATATAAACATAAATACATAGACAGCTAAAACCATAACCCTTCCATGGATATCGAAATAATTTTTTCACAGTTATTAATATAATTTGATAAAGATTTTTTGAAGGCTAAAAAAATGCGGTTATGTTACATTTACATCTTCCTCATTAGATTATTGAAAACAAGCAAACCCTACTTACTTACCTCTCTGAAACAACTGGTAGCTTAAAAACGACAATTCACCGTTTAATGTTGAATTTAAACAACCGTCCACTGTTACAGTTATAATAACCATTTTTAGTTGCTCCATTTTTTTCACAAGAAAGTTCACAGACGCGTGTCTCAACTGGATGGCACTCGCGCTCGCATTACTCCGAAAGACTCCGAGACATCGTGTCGGTGAGCGGTTTTTATGTGTGCGTTGCTCGAGCGCACTATGTAGGTTGACTTCTGTACCTTTCTATTTTGTGACATAGGTCTCCCCCATAAAACAGCACTTTGGACGCTTATCATAGGGGAGGTTTGCCATAATCACCACGCTGGGCAGGCGGCTTGACGATCGCAGATTTTAATAACTGGAATGGAAAACTTCGTTCAGTTTAAATAAATACAAAATCCACACATACCACACTGCTGTTTCCAAAGCTGTCGCCAATGAGATGAATAATAATAGAATTGCAAAACTGCTAAAAAAAATAGGGGTCTGTTTTTCAATTATGTAATCGAATGACGTGACGAGCTAGTCGTTCGCCTGGTGTTAAGCGACACGGCCGCCCATAACAGATTGCATTGTCACTCGGAACTCTAGTTTCACGTGACACTGCGCACTGGGCACGTCATCCTGAGACATCACACGCTCTAAAAAGATCTAGACTGTGAGATTAGTGCGTAAGTCTCATTTGCCCAGTAATTTATTACACGGTTTTTTATAACCTAGATTGAAAGTGTAATGTATTTCAGAGAAGAGAGTGCTAATGAAGTTCGCAGCAACAATTTAATGGAGAGTAGAAGAAAATTACTGTATTCCAAAGCGAGTGTGACACACGAGCAAATTGCAAAGATCATCGTGAGACTGAAAAGGTAGGTGAATTTTTTACAAGCTGCGCCCGGCGGCTTTGCAAACTAACAAAATCACAAAATGTGTAATATATAAATGGCTGGTTACATTAACATACGACAAGACGAAAGACCTTCTGAAAGTAATATGCTAAATCGTAATACTTAGACTGAGTTATTTCTTTTTTACAAGCTTTTATACTTCTGCTTTTGCTTTTTTTTATCATACCTTAGCTTTTTTTTTTCACATAACAATATAATTATTGTTCTGTCGACTGAGGGACAAAACAAAATGTAAGACACACTGGGTTCAGGATTCCTCGATACAGGCTTGCCTAGTGAGGAAACTGACGGATAATATTTGCATCACTTGATAAAATAGGTCAGCAAATTATGTACTAATGGCATATGGGTTGCGAGGTCAGATGGCAGTCGCTCGTGTAATTCTGGTAGCTCGCCGCTACAGGTTAGATTGGGAGCCGACCCCAATAACAAACAAAGACTTCTATGTATACACCAGACAGGACATCTCTAACTTGCATTGTCAACCACTGCAAATATGCCAATGAGCATCTTCTCGCTCATACGATGCTCAGCTCTCAAAGTGACTGCACGTGCAGCAGTGAATAGCAGTAAAAATTATGATCCGAATGTGCCATGGCACTAGCGCTGCGTGTTGTGATCGTTGGTTAGACGATTTAATCTCGTAAAGCGCTGTAGCGGATTTTAGTTTAATTATACAAAAAATGACAACTATTTGTGCTTTGAATAGCTTCTCTAGTACGTAGTACATATACCTCTTTGATAACAAATGGGAAAAAGGCAAAGAGAATGATGATGATGATGGCAATTCTTACCCTCATCTTATTTATACAGGGTTGCAGGAAAAATCGTGCTAGATCCGTTAAAGGCGTGGAGCACCCATCATTTCTGTCTTATTTCACAATGAATATGAATAATATTTTTTTTTCAGATATGCCTTAGATGCCTTATACAGTTTCTAATATTTTTTTATTTCTTAACTTTCACTTGTCTACTACGGTCTATTCAATTAACTTATGTAATATTTTAATGATTGACGTCCTAAAGCATCTTATTACACATGTAAAAATGAAATAATAATCATCATCATCATCATCAACAGCCTGAAGACGTCCACTGCTGAACATAGGCCTCCCCCAGAGCACGCCACCTTGAGCGGCTGCTCGCCTCCTGCATCCATCGGCTCCCCGCGGCTTTCACCAGGTCGTCGGTCCACCGAGTGGGGGGCCGGCCTACGCTGCGTCTTCCCGGTTCGTGGTCGCCACTCGAGAACCTTTCTTCCCCATCGGTTGTCAGTTCTACGAGCGATGTGGCCTGCCCATTGCCACTTCAACTTACTAACTCTAAGAGCTATATCGGTCACTTTAGTAATAATAATAATAAGACACAAATGAAAAAATTAAAAGTCGAATATCTCGAAAAGGGTTAAGTTTAGGCTAGGGTGTTTCATAGTGAAATAAGTCAGAAACGATGGGCGATTTTTCCTGTAACCTTGTAAAAAAAATGAAAACATAAATGTAAGGAAAAATAAATGTGTAAATGTTTTAGGTATATATAAGCTGTTGTGTTTTTTTGTTTTTGTTTTTTTTTCAAAATTGGCCCTTGTTTTATTGGATGTAAAAACTTAAATAACATGTATATACTAAACTAAACTAGACCTAAAAACTAAACTATACCTAAAAACTTTAAAACTAATATATAAAATCTAAAATAAACCGTTGGTGGAGGGAAAAGTGCCCAGAATGCTGGCAGCATTACCACGCTGGATGGCAATGCTTATCTTTTGTGTATCTTATGCTTATGCTTATCTTTAATGCTTATCTTATAAGCTGTTGTGTTAAAATATGTACATCTTTTGCTGGATTAAAAAACATTTTCATTTTCAATCTATCTTCTATACATATAATAAAACTAACTGGGCTAAATCTATGCATTGAATATTTTTTGAAAACTTTGATTTGCATTACACTTTTTTATCGATACAGCAGCGGAAACAATTTGTTTTTGTATTTTTTGTCTGTCTGTCTGTCTGTCCCTTTGAACACGCATCACGCATTCAGAATAACATATAATACACTTTTTGTTTTCTAAAACGGCCAAGTGCGGTTTGCACAGAGAAACATGTTTGCATTTTTATGAAAGTTTTTTTTTATTATTATTGTTTTTTTTTTTACTTATATTTTTTTATTATTTATATTATTTCAGAATCGTGAAGAGAGAATCAGGAGATGGTATTCCATTGAAGACGTTACTAGCCGGCGCTGGGTCGCAGGCCACAGACGATAAACGGGTCATCAAATACAAGTAAGTACAATGCTACATTCTGTAAGGTCCCAGTTTGCGAATAGGACCACCCCATCTCTTCCCGTGGGTGCCGTAAGAGCCGGCTAAGGGAATATCCAGGGAATGGGCAGCAGCATTCTCAGGTACATTGAAATCTGCGATCACCAACCCGCCTGCCGAGCGTGGTGATTATGGTAACCCCCTCTATGATAAGCGTCCAAAGTGGCGTTTTATGGGGGAGGCCTATGTTCAGCAGTGGATGTCTTCTAACTTACCTACATTTTATCCCTTAAAAGTGTGGGGCGCAGTTAGTATACTAATTCATCATCATCATCCTCTTTGCCTTTCCCATTTGTTATTGGGGTCGGCTCCCAATCTAGCCTGTAGCGGCGAGCTACCAGAATTACACGAGCGATGGCATCTAACCTCGCAACCCATAAGGAAGCAGTAACAGGGATGGTTAGATCAGGCGTCAGATTCTATCAGGCGTCTGACTACCCGTAACGATTGCTATAGATGTTCTTATGACAACCGGGACCGACGGCTTAACGTGCTCTCCGAGGCACGGAGCGATGGCATCACAAACTGCACATAACTTACTAGATAAGTCATTGGTGCAGGGCCGAGGATCGAACCCGGTGTCGTAAGATTGTGAAGCGCACATGCTACCGCTCCGCCACCATCGCTGTTATATCGCTAATTATTAACAATTTTTTTTTTCAGGCAAATCGTCACGCAATATCTGGGGCGAGCCGAAAAGCTGCACAGAGCGTTAACATTAATGCTATCTATGACGGATGGCAAGAAACGTCGCAGACTTTGATGATAGTTACCCATTTTGGAATACTAGATGGCGTTGGCAACACTTTAGGTAAATCGTTACCCTTTAAAAATGTTATACTGGCAGTTTATGCCGCTTACTATTACAGTATTGGCCTGCTTCGGCCAAAAAACACCATGTTATAAATGTTTTCTATGTAGAATGATAGATTTTTCTTTATTTTGCCGTTGTTGTTAGTTCTAAGCATGACTGTTGTTAGTTGCACTATTTTGAAGAATGCTTTATATTATCTTTCTCGTTCACACTATTATGCTGAAAGTGTAGTGCGAGTGAGACGACAATATTTTCTCTAATCAGAACTTTTCTTTAGTAGTGTGTTTATATTATTCATATATCAATGTTGACTAAAATACTTAGTAAATAAGAAGTTTTATACTTACTCAGTAAGTAATGCTGTTTAGTACGTAAGTAATTTTTTTTTTTTTTTTTATGTAAACGAATGACGTGGTGTTAAGCGTCACGACCGCCCATTTTAGGTTGCAGTGTCACTCGGAATTCTAAATTAAAGTTTTGCGCGACACTGCGCACGGCATTCTGAGACATCACGCAGTCTAAAAAAGATTTCTAGACTATGAAATCAGTTCTTAAGTCTCAATTGCCCAGTAATTTCACTAGCAACAATGCCCTTCAAACCGGAACACAGTAGTGGTTGCACACTACTGCTTGGCGGCAGAATAACTGGCAAAGCGGTGGTACCTACCTAGACGAACTTTGCAGAAAAGTCCTACCACCTAGTAATACCGTACAAAGTGGATATTAAATGTCTGAACGGACATATCTTCCTTTCAGTCCTTAATGCCTTGTAATAGAGCTCAGAATGGATATTTTCTAAAACTGTACACTCTAGTATTTGTTCCTATTTGTGTTTTTGGGATGGTGTTAGACTTTAGTGCCTTGTAATAGAGCTTATAATGGGATACAACTTTTAAATAACACGTTCAAGAAGTACCAGTTTCAATATGTGGAGATAGTGTGTAAACATTAGTTGATTTCTTGAAAAATATCTGTGATGTGTATGTGAGAGTGTGTATGTGAAACTGTGTATGTGTTTCACCAGTAAGGTTTCCTTATCACAGCAAAGTTATTTTTTTACTAGTTGGCCCGTCCCGGCTTCGCACGGGTTAATTAGTTTTACGCCTTAGTCCTAGTCTTAGTCTTAGTTAGTTTTTCGTTTATGGGTAAGAGGGAAGCGTAAGGGAAAAAGGATGAATTCCCTTCTATCTTCCCTTCGACAGGATGACTATAAATTTAAAAAAAACTTGCATAAAAATTACTTACATGTTTCTTCGTGCAACCCGCACTTGGCCGTTTTAGAAAACAAAAAGTATTCTAAATGTTATTCTGAAAAATTAGCTATAACCATAGCAAATTTCAGCGAAATCCGTTTAGTAGTTCCAGCGTCATGCGTGTTCAAAAGGACAGACAGACAGACAGACAAAAAATTAAAAAGAAATTGTTTCCACTTCTATATCGATAAAGTAGTGTAATGTAATCAAAATTTTCAAAAAATATTCAGTGTACAGATTTAGCCCAGTTACAGTTTATTATATGTATAGAAGATAGATGTATGTGAAACTGTGTATGTGTTTCACCACTAGGTCAAGTTATCTCACAGCAAAGTTTTTTTTTATGTATGTGAGTATGTATGTTTTTTTTAGTTATAAAAACCTTGACATCCTAATGTTAATTTTGAATCAAAATCTTATTAAAATATATTAACATAGGAGTCATAATCAAAAATGAGACAAATAGAAAATAACTATCAATTATTTTATTATTTAAAATATGACGCGCCCTGTGGTTTTACCCGCAGCCCGCTCGTTTTCTCCCGGATAATCTTAATTATCCGGGATAAAAAGTATCATATGCATCTCTTCATAGATACATTTTGTGTATGTGTGAAATATCATCATCAATAGCCTGAAGCTTTCTGTTTTGTGCATACATTAGTGTAAGTATTTAGGCTCAAAGTTTATGCTGTAAGAAATCAGTCCAAAACAAAATATATACAGAAAGTATGCATATGCGTGTATGTATGAATGGTATAAAATTATAAATATTGTATTTAAGGCGACGGGTAGACCAAACAAGGTGTTTTTTGGGACGTTTCCTTGCATAATTAGAACATGTGGAGCTTTGAATTTAATATATCATGTAATTGATTTCATTAACCCGTTTGTGATGACCGCAAATACAAGATTTATAAATATAGCTCTATAGAAAAAAATCGCAAACCTCCCTCAGTAAATTTGAATGTTCCCACTTTACTGAGCTTCTACCGAATATATTTTTACGAAAAATAAATTAGTGTATTCGCAACAAACAATCGGATGTCGTGATGACTTAATAACTTTGAAAAATACTATATACAAATAGTCAAAATCAGTAATTTCGTGCGTTGTCTTTGTCGTAAGCGCCGCGCTGAAGTGCAGACTGAATTGATATTTAAGACTACGATGTTAAGGTTGATGTTTCTTTGAACGGATTTGTACCTGCTCATCTGGCTCTACTCGTCACCTTAATCTGCTGAATGAAGATATATTTGGAAAGATATGATCGAAAACTTAAACCTAAAATAACCAAAGACTTACTTCGTGCCTTTTCGTGCCAAAAAAGTACTTACTGTTTTTAGTAGATAGTATGATAGTTTCGTGCCAAAATAAAGTACTTACGACTATTTTTAGACTAGTATTAAATTAGATTTTAGTCACTAAATGTCTCGGGCAAGCTGAAAAGCTGAATAGGGCGTTAAACTTAATGCTATCCATGACGGAGGGTAAGAAGCAGCGCCAACTTTGAAGATAGTTACCCGTTTTGAGTACTAGATGGCGTTGGCGTACACCTCAAGTAAATCGTTACCGCTCAAAAAGGCAACCTGGCAATTTTTGCCGCTTACTATTACAGTATTGGCCTACTACTACTAGTTAAGCGCCGAAAATAACATTTATAAATGTTTTCTATGTAGAATGATATATTTTTCGTTGTTATCTAAGCTTGCCTATTTTTAGACTAGTATTAAATTAGATTTTAGGTGACATTTGTGATTTTGACCGACCTCCTTTAGTTAATACTTTGTTATAATTTTGAAGAGTCTCAATAGGGGATTTTCTGACAGCTGGACGAAACGTAGTTCTACAGCCAAAGATAGATGGCGCTGACGAGACATGGCGGACATGGCAAATTTTTTTTCACAAGTTGGCTTTGTCTTCTTTTATAGTGCAGTGTCACTTTTACATGGTGCATGCATAAATCGCAGTACTTATTGTTTTTTTCTCTAATCTGTGGCACAAATCTTCTGAACCCCAGACATGGTAGTGATAATTATTCACGCCATGCCTCGTCAACGCCATCTAACGGATTTTTAAGAACTATTTTTTTTGATTTGGCTGCCAAAAAACCTATTAAACCTATTTTTAATGCTTCATGTGTAATGAGCAGTTTTCTTAATGTCACTTTAGCATTATTTATCTCCCGCTAGATGGCATTGGAGACAGTTTTGGAAACGGTAGTGTGGTATGACCAAAGAGGATTTTTTTAACTATTTACGTTGGCTAAACGAAGTTCTCCATTGCCATGATATAGTTTAAAAAAGTAAATGTCAAAATATACGAGAGCGCCATCTCTTGATGATGAGAGAACTAAACTGACATAACCCAAAAGAAAACTGCTCATTTTTGATACAGAAAATGTCTCCTTTGAATATACAAAATAACCAATCTGGAATTAAATTTACTTTACGAATAAAATAGTAACTTGAGATTACTACACAATAAAGTTATTATTAGTACCAACTTATTGACATGTTTACGATATAGACCGTAAAATATTTGTATGACACCCGTAGTTACTTAAACTTACCGCTAGGGGCGCTGTGCTGGATTTCATACAATCTATACTTAGAGACAACAAGCTGCCATGCCATTTCCAGTCCTATTCCATGGCTGTTTAGGTTATTACTCTATTGACTTGTTACTTAGGCTAGTTTAGATCTCATTGCATATGCAATCGACTGTTGATTTTATATCAAAGAAAAGTATTAGTCTTTTTTTTCCAAAATGTTTATAGTTTGTAAGAGATGATTTTTTTCTATTGCTGTTATCATATTGATTAGTAGATAAAAAAGTTATATTCAGTTGCAAATCTTTGGTTCTTTATTTACTTTATTTTAAGAAAATAAATTGGGTAAATAAAATCACTTGAGTTTATGTGTTTTATTTTAATATATTAAGTATTGATTACATAATATTGAAAGTAAATGGGGTTAAAAACTGAAAGCTAATCGTAGGTGGCGCCACTGTTGAGTGATCCTAATCACCGCTATATTGCGTTTTTGATTCTTTGTGTTTACCAGCGAATTCGATTCTAATACTACAAAAATGTATTCAACATGGAGTGTTAGGCAGTTAAAAAAACAGTTGCGGAATAGAAAAGCATCTACTACTGGAAAAAAGCACATAACCTTGAATATTTAGTTGGCTCCCAATTTTTTCTTCGTAAAGCTTTTATCCATTGTTTTCTCCATTTGATATCTTTAGGGAATACATGGACTCCCGTCTTTTTGCAATCCAAAGCTGAACACAACGTCATATTAATGAAATAAATTGAGTTATTTTTATTTGTTTACAAAATTATTATGGAGGATGACAGATATCTGTCAGATTTAGGGAACACTCAACAGTGCTGCCATCTGAAGTGAGCAAAAGTCAGTTTTTTACCCCAATGAACACGCATGAAATAAGTTCACAGTGCTGTGAACTTTCAATAGATATTAGCAAAGATTATAAAGCCCGTTGATAGCTCGTGAACATAATTTCTCGTACAAACACGACTCACCTGCGCGGGCAGGGGACGAGGTAACAAAACGAGACAGCTATACGAAATTACAAAGAACAGAGCAGGATGGAACAAAAGACATCAACGGGTTCCCGTGATTTGTATGAAAATAGTTGAAATACACTACTAATTTTCGCATGTAGGGAAGTTGTATCATTGGTCAACTGGATTTATAGTCAATGGATATTAGCAATTTGAATGTAATTGAATTCATTAGCATCATAAAAAACTAACCTACTCCTGATACCGGTCATGTGTGAACCAAAAAATCAAACGCATTGACTTTAGCATTGATAATAACTCCTTTAGTTAAAAAAAAACTTTTTAAAGTATCAAATTCATTGGTGCCAACTACAATAGGCGTCGGTAACTTTCCACTTGGTTTTTATGGCGAGGCGTAAACCACAATTTTGCAAATGAAGATTGTTAGGTGAGAAATTTTGGCACACGTAGGTAATGAGTGTGAGATCAGCCATAAATCTTCTAGAATAAAAAAAAAGTAATTTGCACTCATCAAAAAAAAATGCACTCAAATTACGCTAATGAATTCAAATGCAATATAAAATACTAATTTAATGTCAACATATACGATTCTTTTTTTGCTATATACCCCCACTATCTAAACATAGGGAAATGTATATTACATGGACATCTGTAAATGCAAATCTTTCTCCTGCTAAATATATAGACACACGCTATAGTTATTTATGATATTACGGCGGTAAGTTGGTTTTTACAAACGAGTACACAAATGTAAGGCTTACCGTAGTCACGAGTTTGTAGAAACCAATTTCCGCACGTGTATCATACAACGTTTTTCAACACATTTGCGAGAAAACAGTACAATAGGTAATGAACCAAACTTTTGTTTATTAGTGGGCAAGTCGCAACAAACAATCTTTGATGTTTCCAATCTAATATGAAAATGGGCTAAAATAAAATGGCGCGCATTTACAATTTAAATGGCGCCACGTGCGCGTGGTGAATATTAGAACTACATCTATAGTTTCATTTTTTCTTTAGTATTAAAATGAGACAAACATATTGAGCAAAAACGCTTCCAAGGAGTTTCGATCATTCAGCTTATTTATTCTCGTTATGTGAAACTCTTAACTTTCAAACAATGTATATAGGCTTTGTAAATGCATTTTTTGAGCAAATGTGTTGAAAAATGTTATACTATTATTAGGCTAAATAGATATATTCATATGTCTGCAGTAATTCTATGGGCAAATAAATAAAGTCACTACCCAACAACACCCAGTATAAGTTGAGCCACATCTTCCCTCGGCGACCGAGAAGATAGCTTCATAGTCACTCCAGATGCAGAGGTCGCAAGTTTAGCCAAAAGAACGAATGGTGCACCCCCATCCCTAAAGTAACCACCAGCCCGTATCTCCTTGACCGCATCACCGACTACCGCGTCCTTTGGAAGTTCTAGATGATCACAAAACAGCTTCGCAGCTTCATTCACGTCGTTCTGTGGCAGTACAAATGTATCTTGGACTTCTGGCGAGTTTGAAGCCATTTCCCAGGTCTTTTCAAAGCCTTCACGTATCCCTCTCGCTTGGATTTGATCTGATACATCCATATCAAAGTCCTCCAGAGGATATGTATCAGCATAACCTTCTCCCGGATCTGCTATTCCGGTAATAGGATCACAGTCTTTGACAACAAACTCCAACGTTGCTCCGAATGTCCCTACGCTGTCGATGCAAGCACTTGGCATTTCCAGAATCATGAAAACGCTCCCTGGTTGGTTGTAAGTCAGTTCCGGGATATGAACTATTGATTTGACCTCGTATTCCGGAGGTGGTTCCAACCTCACATGGACCTGTTCCAGGATCTGGTCGCTTAAAGTGTTGAGACACTCGAATTGGAAGACTACGTGGCGAGAGTAGACGTGTTTCAGCAATCGGACTCGATATTCCGTCTCCGGTTCTGTCAAATCGATTGGTTTATTCGTTTTGAACAGCTGCTTCAGCCGCTCTATTCCTGGAACTTTGGCCAACTGCTCTGTGTATATCTCTTCTAAGGATGCCTGCACTGGCTTCCTCACTTCCATTTCTTCTACAGCCTCCTTGCTTTCCTTCTTTTCTTCTTCAGCGGGAACCGTGTCAATATTAAACTGTTCATCAGGTGTGTTAACCAGATGGTCTCTCAAAGCCTTTTCGAGTAGAACGATATTGGGTTTGGAAACGTTGACTATGTAATCGTTTATCAGCTGAGGGTCTTCTGTGTCTAAGATCGCGCTGTAGAAGACCGCTCGGTCTCTGACCTCGTCTTCTTCGTCCAATTGGCATCTTTGGAGAAGAACGCGAATGTTTGGGAGTAGTTCCGGTCTTTGGGCTCCGAATTGGGCTACGGCTGACACTGCTGCTGCTCTTACTGGCCCCGATTCTAAGATAACACGGTTGTATATGAACCTGATATAGCGGGACGGTTGACGCGATTTTGGTCCTTCGCGCCCAAGCAAATGTAAGATCCGGACAGCCAAAGCCGTATGCTCACAATCCTCGATGAATTCGCAGAGATGAGCAAGCCCTGTCTCTTTAGCCTCTGGGTGTTCTTCGACTAAAGCTATGATAGCATCGGCTATAGCTGCCTTGTATTCCAATCCGCCTTCATCTCTCAACATGCCAGCGAGAAAAGCTGCCAAAGCGTGATGCTTCCTCGGGAATTTGGAGCACAGCTTCCTTATCGCTTTAACCACAATGATCTTGAACTCGTCCGAAATCTCTGATACGAAGCTGGATATTTGTTTCATGAGTCTATCGACTGAGCTTTCGGCGCCAGTAGCTAGTAACGTGGTCACAGCTAAAGTAGCAACCGAGCGATTCGGATCAGAAATCAAATTCTCCAAATCGACTGCGCAAGCTGCTACTGCTGTTGGGTGCTTCGCTGTCAGTCTAGCCAGAGTCCTGGCACCAGCCAACCTTCTAGCAGCTGTTGAAGATCCGCAGAACAGCTGCAAAACTGACACAGCCGGTGCTAAATCCCTGGCCGTCTTTTTCAAATTGACAAGCGCATGGGCAGCTTCATAGATAACCATTTCGGATTTATGTCTTAGACAGCATTCTATGAACTCTATGTACGGTTGGGAAGCTTCAGAGTCATCATCTTCAGCTAGTTGAGCAGCTAGCCTGATCAAGAAACATGTGGCGTATGGCGATTTTAGCTGCGATCTAGACAGTCGCATAACGAGTTTCATGGTTGACAATTTGTCGTATTTTCTAGCGCCTGCGACGACTCCTAAAGCGTGGTATGATACCATGGCGTTGTCAGAGCTGATCGCTTCCTGAGAACAAGAGAAATTAGTATTTGTTAGTATATTATCAGTCCCATACTTTCCCACTGGTGGGAAATGTGTGGGATGGTGGGACACGGGCTTTCTCTTACACTGCGGCCACACTACCGTGATATGCCAATAGTTATGCCTATTAACCGTGGCTGCGTTTTTTTTTTTAATTATCGTCATAATCATTGGCATATCACGGCAGTGTGGCCGCAGTATTACAGGGAGAGAATGTAGGCTATATTCCACGCTGGCCAAGTGCGGGTTGTTCTGGAAAAACCCGTTGGTTACCCGATGTTTTCTTTCACCGTTATAAGAGCGATTGCAAATTCCGCACGTAATTTTGGTGCAGGGTTGAGCGGGATTTGAACCAGGGTACATCGATTTCAAAGTCGCCCGCGTTACCGCTGAGCTAGATTCGCTCAAAAACATGGATAGATACAGTAATGATTATGACACGGAAATATAAAGTAGATACCAGTTATCACACCCGTTATACACGGTGAGTTTGAATTGGTATGTTATCCCGAAAGGGGGGGACTGGGGGAATATGTCTATATATCAACACGTTTTTTCTAAGATTTAGAATTAATACACAAAAAGAAATTCAGCAAATAATTCTCACCAGAGGACTGTTCGCTATCCAGTTTCAGCGTGGGTTCTGCGGAGTGAAGCTCGTGCAGTACTATATAAAATGGTGTTTGGTTGTTTTTGGCGGCAGCCGTGCAAACTTCGGGTCGTTTGCGTTTGCTACACCCATAAACACAATAGTATAAAGCTGTAGACTTTTCGCCAAGTAATTTAAAATATGGACAGGGGGACTGTTCTCAAAATGCTGGGACAAACTTCAATTTAATTTTGTAGGTTTTAAGAAACATATTAATTTATTATTATGCAAGTATTCACATCAATTATTCAATAGTATCCAAATAATCTAAGAATGTTTTTATTGCTAAAATTGTACATATATGAAAACATTGAACATTGGACAACATTGTACATTAGAAGTGGATCCAACACTGTGGATATAGACACATCAGCAGTCATGCTGCTCGTCTATCAACCAATAATAATAATAATAATAATAATAACGCAGGGGCGGCTTTGTGGCGAGCCATCGGTGAGTGGCGACACCGCGTACCCTGATTCCAAGGGGCTAAATGAGACCCCTGATCCCTGGCTTGCCTTAACTGGCTGTCCGGGGGTGGAAGTCGCAAGAGCTAAAGTCTAAGCTCCAGGGTGGAAGTGTTAAAGGGCATAACGCCGCGAGTAGCGTTCAGTGAAAGTACAGCACACCTCTCGACACCCTAAGCCACCCACACCAATGTTGCTTCCTCGGCACCAATATGCGGTAGCCACTATAGGGGGCCCATTTAGTGGGTGGCAAGTCATCACCTGCCTCAAACATTTTGACGTGAGACAAAATTGGCAGGTGCCGCTATCTCATTCCATAACCCAATGTACATCTTTCATCAAAAGTTCACCACAATAGCCCAGATTTATTTATTACCTTTACCTACTTATACAAAATAGTTTATCATATGCCATACCATGCCTTGTCAGTTATAATTAATTTTGTACTCAACAGGGCCTCTTGGTGTTAGCTTCGGCCCCACAAATGCCTCCCAAATGTCCGGGCTAGACCCGAGAATCAAATTAAATAGGAAAATAATAACATTTAATATATATAATTTAATCAAAAGTAACTATATTGGGGTAAAGGACAACCAGGGGACTATTTTTTGAGCACTTCAAGAACGTTTTTTGTCAACAAAATTAATTGTAATGGATAAATTTATGCTGAGCATGGGTAGACCAGGCAATTATCTTTTAAAGTTAATTATAAAATATATAATAATTAAGAGATTTTTATGTAAAATTGGCCTGGGACAATGAGTTGCCCAGTTTATGGAGAAACACCCACATGTTTATTATTATCTATCGTAATAAATATTTAATTTTAACAGACCTGAGCCTCATTCGCCCATCTCCTCACAAGTTCCTGGGAAGTCGCAGACAGGTGCAGAGCGGAGACGAGGGCAGCCGAGCTTACCGCTGGATTTTTATCCACTATTGCTTGCTTCATGTACCTTTAACAGAGTTAATATTTTCACAGGATTGTTGTCAACCCAGTAAATTACCACTGCTGCAGTGAGAATAGGACCACCCCCATATCATCCCGTAGGTGCCATTGACATTGCTATCTGTTTCTTCTTATTTGAACTAATTACTTGCAAACAATATAGTTATTTTTAAAAACTAGGATTTATTCATACTTTCCAACTGTGCTTCAATGATTTCTATCAACTCAACATCATAGAATAAATGTAGGCGCAAATAGGCTCTTACGGCACCCATCAGAAGAGATGGGGTTTATATTTTTATATCTCTTCAAAATAGGACCAGACAAACATTTTCAAAAATAGTCACCTCTCAATGGCTTGTAGCATAGAACTATCGGTAATACTGCACAGGGCTCTTATAGCAGCCGCCCGGTAAAGGTCCTCTTTGCCAGTCATGTCTTTAGTCAACGAAGAAGTCACAATAATAACGTCTTGGGCGAGTTTCGATAGATCCTTGATGCACAAGTATACCATCCTTCTTAGCATTACATCCTTTGATTGGAACAGCTTTGTAGTAGCGAAAAACGCTTCCGTAGCCTCTTGAGTGGTCAGCTTCTCCCCTTGATTGAGCATGTAAAGGATTTTCGTCAAAATAAGGCAGCATTTTCTTGGATTCACTGGAGTCTGGTTGAAGTATCGAGACTCCTGTAAAACGATGGTCTTGTCCAAGTTTTGGTAGGGGTTTCCGCTGGCGTCTTCTTCTTCCTTCTTGTCACCCTTGAGCCCCATTTTGAGCCTTTTATTCGATTTTATTACGAAGTTGTGGGGTGCCGACGAAAACAGCTTTTACAAGGTATTTTACACGTCACTTCACTTCAAAGGTTCAAAATTTGTTCCAGTGTGATCATCTCTTAAATTGCAGCTTCTGCCTTAAATAGGCTCGAAATCTTCCAAAATCTACCCAAGGCAGTTTGAAATCTGCCTGAAAAAATATTAATAAATATGGGACATGGGAAATATTTAGAAATATTTTTTCATAGGAATTTACTAACTCTTTGACTTTTTCCAATCAATACCTAATATCTATATTATGTCAATTGGAATATTATTGTAAATGGATATGCACATAAAATATTATTCTCTTAAACATATAAGTCTTTTCGAGCAAGGTTTTTTCACCATGCATGCCTACATGATGAAATAAACAAGGAACATGTTAATATACATAGCAACCTTAGAAACATATTATTCCACAATTATATGCCAGCTCTATTCTAGCTGCCGATGCCTGCCGGTGTAAAGGGTTATAAGTGGGTATTAAATAAGTTGCAATTAATCAAAATCATAATAGTGGCTTATAATACGGGGTTATTTATACATAAAGTTAATCTGTAATGAATTTAGATTTTTAAAACTTCTATTTTAGATTAATTTAATTGTTTAATCGTTTAAATGTAATACGAGTTAGAAAACCACAGAAGATACTTGACATTGACAAGCATAAATCACAATCACTGCATTGCCAGGAATGCATAACCAAATAATGCAAGTACCCAGTATTTCAATGCTATGTATACGGATTCCTGCTGTATATTCTGGGTCATGTAGTATTGCCTGTAGCAATTTTGCACGTGCAATTATAAGAATAAGATATTAAATGATCCGTATTGTACAGCGCGATATTTGGAAGCCATGAATATCAATTGTGAGCCATATATTCCTGCTGGTCGTACTATACTTTGGTTGTGCATTCCTGCCTCCCAGACCTCAATTTGCAAACTCCAGACAAGCGAGCATTATATATTTTTCGTTTTGTTTGAAGCCAAATATAAACATTTTAGAGGTGTGAATAAAAAAATTATAACTGTACTATAAATCCATCATTATTAATCTTTCATTTTATATTCACTGTACGCTGATTAATGGCACTCTGAACAAACACCCAAGGTTCATACAAAATAGTCCTCTCCTTTAAGGATCAAATCTGCCAGTATGGCAGAAATCTGCCACATATAGTCACACTGGTTTGTTGTCAGCTCAGCTGTCAACCAGAGAGAGACAAACTGCGTCTGACTGTCACTGTCACCTTCACATTATTTATAGTCAATTGTTTTTTTTCTTGTGTAGATATTATGTCACAGATTAGAGAAAAAAACAATGATATGTAGAGGTAGCGTAGCGTTATATGTTATATTATACTCTTTAGTGTAGAGCAAAGAGTATAGAATAGAACGCTACGCAGGCAACAGCCGAACTACAGTGCGACAAGGCTCTATTGGCGCGTGGCAAAAATTGGAACTACCACTGTCATCTTGTCAAAGTGTCATTGTTGACAAATCGCTCTAGCTGCCCGTCCTGTCATTTCTGCTTAAAATTTATTTTTCATGGCGAAACTAATACAAAGTGGTGTTAGAGACGTAGTGCTGAAAGCTCAAGAGTTTTTTAAGAAAGGAAAAAGAACATTGCGCCCCGTTCATTCTCTTCGAAAGGATAAATAAGCGAGTTGCCGCTGCTACCGGTAAGTGATACCATCCACGTAAATCTCGACTCCCTTACCCTTACCCCAACCGCATTAAAATTATACATTGGTTTACTTTTTTTTTTTAACGGGCAAATTGCCTTTATTACTCAAGCTAACTACTACAATAATAAAAACTAAACTAAACTAAACTAAACTAAGCATAACTAAGCTAAACTAAACTAAACTAGCTACACTACCTACTACAAAGAACACTTATGGACTGTATAATAGCCGCGATGGCCTATAGACAGTCCAAGTGCTCCAGCCCACTACCGGTAGGTAGCGTACCCAACATGCTGGCCGCATTGCCACGTTGAATTGCAATGCTGATGCGTTGGGCCAAATAAGTGCCAGCATTTTGGTCACGCGTCGCATCGACCAGGCGCTCTGATAGACTTTGGAAAACGCGATGAGCTCCCGGTCCCCACGGACCCAGGGTCTCAACACCAAACGGCTCAAATATGTAACCGCTACCGAGATTACTATATTTGCGCCGTTTTAGCTGCTCAGCAGAATTAGCCGCGGCGCCGGCCCTAACGTGTGTCTCGGGAAGGTGTGACGGCGCCATAGTATCGACGCAAGTAGCGTCCCACACTAAAGGCCGCCCCATCTTCCAGGGAACCAGAGTCATTCCGTCGGGTCTTTTACCATCGTCACGCATGAGACCATTCGGTTCGAGAATGGCTGCAACATTGGCGGTGGTAAAAGCCCGGCGAATGATGTCATTAAGACTAGCGTGGCGCGAAATTCGACCAGCGCTTTTTGAACACGAGAGACCGTGATGACCGAGCTGGTCAACTGCGGTACCGCACTGGCAGCGATGGGCCACACAGCATCTTGCGCCCAAACGTAAGCTGATAGCTAAACGAAAAGTAGTCGGATCTAAAAGGTTACCAGTGTTGAAAGAAGGCATGGCCTGTAACCAAAGTCCTGACTCCCACACAGAGACTGCGAGAAGCCGAGCACGATCAGCGACGCTAGGACACGTATCTAAAAGATTTTTCCGTGCTAGTTCGCAGAGCGGTCGGTCCCACAGCCTCTGTGAGGAAAGAACCACCGGGAAATCAGAATTTGGACAAGCCAACCCCCAGGCATTCTTGGCCTCAGACAAATGGGCTACTTCGAAAGTACCTAAAGATGGAGCAAGAATTTTTTCTATTAATTTATGTGTACCATGTACAGAGGACAAAAATGCCGGTAATGCAACACTCGAAATTTTGCGTATCCCTAAACCTCCTAAGCGCACAGGTAGAGAGGCTTGCGACCACGTCCTGTCATCCATATCAACATTCAAGACCGAAACCAGAGTGTTTTTTACAATGCTGTCTAAGCCCATAAGGAGCTCACTGTGTTTCCACAGTTGACAACATCGTAAAATATAAGTAAATTTAGGGACAAATAGACAAAAACGAATAATTGTAAAAGCCATGTGGGCGTTAATTTTGAGTAACCTGTCTGATGCGTTATTGAACTTTTGAATTTTTTCTTCTACAAAAGGTGAGATAGACTCATCCAGAATCGGCGAACCCAAAAGGCGAAGAGAACGCTTGTCTACTAATTTGATATTCGGAGCAAGACTATTAAACTTTTCAAAAACCAAATCTTTATCAGGACAAGTATCGCAAACAAAAAGTTCGCATTTAGAAAAATTTAAATCCAAACCAATGTCGCGAAATTCGTTAATAATGATACCTAGATCATTAAAAACAGTGTTCACGTCGCCTCCTAGGGTTCCGTCATCCAAGTACCAAACATTAAGTTTGGACTGAAGACGTTGAATAATTGGATGGATGGCAAGGCTAAAAATGGCCGGACCTAGAGGGTCGCCCTGTTGACACCCGACTGAGGATAGGATCGCGTTATTTTGGTAATTTAATTTTGTTGGATTGCCATAACATTGATAAAGGAATTTATATAGTTCGGGAATTTTATCCTTGACTTGTGTCAAAAGAGCGCCTCTGTCGACAGAATTAAAAGCGTTTTTAACATCCACCTTTAGCAACACTTCACCACAATTTAGTTTGAGAAAGGTTCTAAGTGAATGAACAGCGGCCTCACAGCCACCCCGCGAACCAAAGCCCAGCTGTATTGGCTGAAAAAGGTTGCTTAAAAAAGCAACCTTTTTCCTACAGCCGACCTTGGCAGCGAGGCGGCGGTATGTGGTGCCTACCGCAATAGGTCTGATACCACCGTCTTTTTTGATAAGGGCACACAAGTTTGCGCCATACAAAATTTCGATGACGTCACTGTTGACTTGCCCTGACAGCATCAGGTTTACTAAAGCCATTAAGTCTCTCAAGAGGGCCTCGCCAATTTCGCCGGAAATGCCCGATAAAAGATCTTTTAGAATTTGAGGGGTAAGGCCATCAAGACCTCCGGCTGAACCACTCTGGAAAGAAGTAACGGCTGCAGCTACTTCCTGTGGGGTCACTTCAACAGTGACGTCATTTGGTAGGGGTGGTTCAGGAAGGTGGAGATTTGCTGCTGCAGGTGGATGTTTGTCCTGCAGTGATTGAATTGTCTCAGAACAATATGGGGCTATTGTGTCGCTAGAGAACAGGACGCGGGCGGCGCCCTTAATGTCGCCGTCACTAATTTTGCTCTCTACGATTTTAAAGGTGGCCGAATCGTTATTTTGTTTTGAATTTATAATATTGTTTCGCCTGTTAAGCGGAACAATAATTTCATGATCCAAACATTGCTCTTCCAGTACTTTGTACCTTACGCAGTTTTCCTTTACTCTTTTAGTAAGGGAAGATTTGTTTGTAGGGTCTAATTTTACGTAAAGTACATGGTACGGAAAAGTTAGGAGATGCTCCCAGGCATGTTTCGTGTTTTTAGATATAACGTTCCTAATGGATGATGATAATGATTGAGCAACCGAAATGCGAGCACCACGCGGGATGCGTTTTAGAACCGGAATAAATCTTTTGTACGAGCTCAAAACCTCCCAAAACGGTTTGGAAGGAGTAGCAGCGCTCGTAGGGCTGCTACTGGCTACTAACGAACCTGAAACGGGGGCTGATAGAGGAATTTGGATCACTCTGTGGCATTTCGATTGATGAATTTTAAGGCCCTTTTGGCCCTTGAATAAACGTACCTGGGGACAGTCGGGGACACTGTATCCTGTTTTCCAGCGACACCACGTTGTTTTGGGTACTCATTTTTTCCAAAAGATGCTGTGTTTACAAAGTAAGTAAATAAATCAACTTAGGGTCTGTATAGATTTGACGTCCGTCAGGAGCGACGTCGAGGCCCGTCGTGCCGACGCCAGGCGGCGTTGACATGGAAACAAAAATAACAAATTAGCAGTAGACCGTGATAAAATAAGAATATGGAAAATAAGTAGAGACTGTCGCCAGCTCTACAAATAGTACCTCGAGAATCCCGTGTTGTAGACGGCTAGTTGGTGGACAGAAATTGTCCAAAAAGCAGCAAGAAAACCTGAAAAACCCTATCGAAAAATAGGCCGAAAAAAATACGACTTGACAGGGCTTTCAAATTTTTTTTTTTTTTCTTTTTTTATTTTTTTTTCTTTTTGTTTACTTGTATGTGCCTCAGCTTATTTAAGAGCGCTTGCCACTACGCGCACACACAACATTTTCATAATTTAAATTATTGAGGACGAAATTGAAATTTTGATAACCTGTCGTTTAATTTTGATTTCAGCAAATCACGTGGGTATCTATTAATTAGTATGTAATTCGTTTAAGTGGATAATAAAGAAAATATCTATTACAGGAAAACCAGACAGCGAAATGCCACAAAATGTCGAAAACGCGTTCAGGGCACATGAACGGCGCAATTTCTGCATGCATCATGTGAAAAGGCTAGCAAGGGCATTATCGGGCATAAGATTGGGATATAAACCAATCTTTCATCATAGATGTATGCTCAAATGAAGAAAGCAGTGACAGTGATGAAGATTTTGATGATTATAATTGTTATGAAAATTCTGTCGATATACAGTTTCGACCATTTGATATGGTTCCTGCAGAACACAATTATTATAATATATAAAAATCTTAAGTTTTAGTGTTTTCTTGAATAGGACCTCTCAGTAGCACGCTATTTCCCAATATTATTCCTTTTATCAACTTGCTAATTGTCAAAGCTATATCGGTGACGTTAGTTCTCTTGCGGATCTCCTCATTTTGGATCTTATCTCGCAAGGAAACTCCGAGCATGCCTGGTGGCAGTGGGCAGGCCATCGGCCACATCGCTCGTAGAACTGACAACCGATGGGAAGAAAGGTGCTCGAGTGGCGACCACGAACCGGAAGACGTAGCGTAGGCCGGCCCACCACTAGGTGGACCAACGACCTGAACCAGGTCAGAACCGCGGGGAGCCGATGGATGCAGGAAGCAAGCAGCCACTCAAAGTGGCGCTCTTTGAGGGAGGCCTATGTTCAGCAGTGGACGTCTTCAGGCTGATGAAGATGTTGATTCCTTTAATTTATTATTTTCTGTTAAAGTAGGTATTACAAATTATTCATGTAAATCAAAGACGTCAAAATCAGACAAAACAATCGATTTTGGTAATCGTGATGTTTCCGTAAAAACAAGGACATTTTATTAACTGATAGCCCTGAAAGCGCACCCACGCCCTCCTGTGAATGTCATCCACGCGCCAAGAGACCCTTGTAGCACTATAGTACGCGTATTGTGTACATTTAGCGGGTTCCACTTGAACAAAATTATCGTTATTTTTGTTTTTTTCGTTCACATTGACTGGAACGATCATATTTGGTCTTGTCTGGGTAAAAAGTGGCATAATTTCGTAGCGTTCTTGGCGTTTTTAGCAGCTACTGGAACCTACACATTATTAGCGGCCCCCTAATTACCTAATTTGCGACAGGCGTAAATCTCGCGGTGATTGCAGTCATACATCATTAGTGGTGTAGCGTAGCATACATGCTGGACACCACTAATGATGTGTGACAGCAATCACCGCGAGATTTACGCCTGTCGAAAATTAGGTAATTAGGGGGCCGGTTCCACTTGAACAAAATTATCGTTATTTTCGTTCACATTGACTGGAACGATCATATGTGATATGGAATGTCTGGGTAAAAAGTGGCATAATTTCGTAGCGTTCTTGGCGTTTTTAGCAGCTACTGGAACCCACACTTAGTACATAGTATGACGTCATCAGCCATATGACGAAAAAATTAAAATATCAATGTAGGTAGTTTCTGTTTCTTAAATTGCTCAGCGCTCTATATTTTCATAATCTAATAAAAATGGGTATACCCCCTCCGCGGCACTGAGTCCATGGAGTTGGGCCAAAAACCTCAACGCCCTTCACAGACTACTAAGGCCGGCCATACAAGGCCAATTTTATTGATCGTGTAGGGTTAGTATTGGTCAATGTTTTTTGGTTTACTGTATGGAGAAAACATTGACGGAAACGAACTCGTCAATATAATTGATCAATAAAATTGTCGTGTATGGGCTGCCTTCCCATATACCCATCAGAGTATATAATTTAGTTTTACTAATACCCATAGTCCCATAGATCTCAATCTCATGGCCCATCCACACTTTCGTGTTCGCTTGGCTTCTTCCTACTTCGCGAGTTGGTGATCGCAGAACATAATGTACCGAGAAGAAAGCTGCTACCCACTCTCTAAATACTACCGTGATCGGCTTTTACGGCACCCACAGCGTTTTATACTCATTGATGGCACCCGCGGGGAGCGATAGGGTGGACCTATTCTCAAACCTTACACTATTTGCCAAATAAAACACAATGTATATATAAATATTTACACTTTATTCTGTTACCTCATTGCATGATTGTGAGATACAATACAATCAACTATATTACTGCATCTGAATTACAAACAAAACACAAACTAAACATAAAAACATGACCGAAAAAGATTATTTTTGAACGAGCTAATGATGTTGGCCTCTATTCTCTATCAACCTTTAGAGTGTACACAAAGCGCCTAGCGTCTTTCCCCGTTTAGCACTTTCTTCATACTTGCTTGTCAAGTGGAATAAAACCGGGGAAAGACAATTTTGTGCACCGTTCATGCTAGAGCAGCTAGAAGAGAGGGAAAAAAGAGTGGACTTAATATTTATAAATACAGAAATAGGTACCTTTTTGGTCATATTTTGAAAACTATAACTACATACTATTTTATACAAAATAAAAGCTATCAAATACAGAAATATAGTTGCGGATTTACAATAAAAATATATGTACAATGTTCAGTCAATAAAAAACCTAATTTGTTATTTAATATATCTAGAAATATTTTTTTACACTAGTTTCTTAGGAAATAAAACTAATATACCGTGTACAGGCTTAACTATAGGACAATTTCTGTACACCATCGGAGCGTTTACAATTTTGATTATGACCCATGGGTCATAATCAAAAAGTTTAGTATGAACACAAGCTTTTTTTAGTGTCTAAACAACCCAAAAATGTGCTCCTGCATCCTCTATCTCGCTCACGCATTGCAATATTTTATGTGTTAATAAATCTGTCTAATAAGGCCCTTAAATATAACACTACCTACAAATGTTCAACAAAAACATCCGCAAGGTCACGCCCGAGTCAACTAATTCTATGGATGAACTGTGATACTTTTATTGAATATTTTTCATGTTATTTTTGAGTGCATTTTTATCTTCAAAATGTCGCAATGCGCAAGCGATATAGAGGACCAAGGTAACATGACCCCTTAAAGTAATAATTACACAAAGAAAATTTCAATGAAATAAGTTTTACAAAGCAAATGCATATAAATGTTATTACTTAACATTTTTGACAATAACCAAACAATCGAGCCAATGACGTTTTAGGTTAGAAACTGTAAATTTTCTAAAACTAATTATTATAAATTTTCATTAACAAAAGAATTGTTATACCTAATATAGCTCACGAATGCATTCAAACTAGAAAAAAATTAAAAATATTAAATAAACCCATAACCACAATAGGCTAGTTGCCTGCTGTAAAAAATTAACAAGTAAAATATTATTTTTCATAAAGTAGGTTAAGAATGTATGCAATAATTATAAAAATAAGTAAAATCGGTAAATACACTACCGCATACCATACCACAGCTTAGTAATGAGGTACTATGAAGGACCAAGAACTGACGTCACTGCACGTTTGAGCTGTCTCTTTCTATTCCTGTATTTTAAAATGCTTGTAACTTTATCATTTTTTGAGGTATTTAAATTTTGTTTTCACGGCTGTTTATTTCTTGAGGAGTATTATTGAATTATGCAATAAAAAAATTGCAGGCAACTAGCCTATTGAAACTACATGCTCTTGTATGGAATTAATGCTTGTTCTTCTTTGCTGTGCCAATATGTTCGAAGAAGAGGTATTACATGGTACATAATAATTAACCAAGCATGTAGGGCCTTACTTATAAAAGCTGCTTAAAGTTAGTCAATGCTTAAAATCTTCTGTCATCTTTTGGCTGATTTGAAATGTCACGCGTGAAAACGAGACGGAACATTTAAAACACTGACTAAATTTAAGCAACGTTTATATGTAAGGCCAGTAGTTACAAGTAGCGATGACAGATATACATTTGGCAGTATCTGTTACACAAACGCAATTTTAGTTCTGAGACTACTAGCAAATAGAATTGGCCTAATTTTATTTGTAAAGTCTTGAATACAAAAACTGTCTTTGAGCAAAGAATAAACAACATAATTAAGCTAAATACTTTTTTAATTTTTATAACAATAATATGCGGGAATATTACGAAATTCAAAAATAAGTAGGATGCAGTTCCTAATATAAATAAGGAAGCTTGTGTGTTTGTTGGAATGGCTAAACTTTGATTAAATTTAGCACGTAGGTAACTTAGGTTTTGGAATAAACACATGGGATGCTCTTTTGTCGCGTGTCATTAATGAAACGAATCTGACGTAAACAAACAACTACTGTTTTCCCTCTTCCACTATTCTGTTTGAGTGCAGAGGGAGTGAAACAGCAATAGAAATATTTGCTCTTTTCAGTTCTTTGCTTTATTGAATTGCGTTATACAGTTAATAATTAGGAAAATGAAGATTTTGAAAAATTCAGAAATTGTAATATTAACAATTTGTACTAATAAGAGTATGTAATACAAAGAAATTGAAAAATATATAATGTAGAAAATCCAGAATATGAATTTCATCACCGGCACCTTAAAAATAGTTCCTGATTCTTAAATTGCTCAAAACCAGTTTTCGATTAAGGGGGCTTTTACATTTTGGCGAGCTCAGTACCGCGCGCGCGGTACCGAGCCCACAGCGTCCGTCGGTTTGACCAAATATATCTAGTTTCATTTATTGATATATAAATAAGAGCATTAATTTAAAACTATGAAATAACTTTTAGTAGCTTAGAAAAATGATGAGCTTTATTTCGGTAACAATATTTTGTCGATGTAATATAAAACTCCGAAGATATTAGAACTTTTGTTGAGGCCTTTTTGATTAAAAATCAAATTTCATTTAATATTTTTTTAATTGCTTGAAAGGTAAAAATTAAAAATCTGTTCTGACATTATGGAAGTACAGGATGTATTTAGTGGAGTATAATTTAGTTTGGAGACTTACGTTACACAGAATTTGCAAATTAGAGCTCTCAAATCGGGTCTTTGTGTGTTTTTGCCAAAACGAACACCAGGAGAATGATGATTACTAAATATGTAGATAAATTACTTAAAATCAGTTCTGTCATTATCGAAGAAGATGAAATGAAAGGTATTTTTCATATAATGGCGAAGTATAGACATTAATGCTATGCATCAAATATTGACGACGGAAACCTAACTACGCATAATTTTGTAAAAGCCACCTTAAGTAACAACAATAATCATCTTAAAAATAACTCTTTTTGGCATATTTACAGTACAAAAGGTACATTAATATGTTTACAAGCGTAATGTTACAGGCAATATCTGCCCGAAGAAGTTAGAACCTTAGTTAGTCTTAACAAAAGTTATTTTATAACAAACAAGTATGCGACTGCGTCATTTTGGAGATGCTATCCAGTGCAGAACCACAATATATGGGATGGAGAGGGATGTGTGAACTTTTGTCTACTAATCTCCACCATGTACCATGGAACAAGGAGGAGAGGAATGCCAATACACCAAGAAAACAGCGTAGATCAGAAATATGCCAAAAACCGTTTTAAACCTAGATGGCGCTGCAAAATGAGCGGGCTTATAGGTGGAGCGTAGATCAGAAAACTGCCAAAACCCGTTTTAAACCTAGCCCGCTGTAGCTAGCCGTATAGCCCGCTCATTTTGCAGCGCCATCTAGGTTTAAAACAGTTTAATAGCATATTTCTGGCGCTGCAAAATGAGTGGGCTATAAGTTGAGCGTAGATCAGAAATATGCTATTAAACTGTTTTAAACCTAGATGGTGCTGCAAAATGAGCGGGCTATACGGCTAGCTACAGCGGGCTAGGTTTTAAAACGGGTTTTGGCAGTTTTCTGATCTACGCTCCACCTATAAGCCCGCTCATTTTGCAGCGCCATCTAGGTTTAAAACGGTTTTTGGCATATTTCTGATCTACGCTGTTTTCTTGGTGTATTGGCATTCTTCTCCTCCTTGTTACATGCATATTCTCAACACACCATCAAAGGGTATTTTAGGACAGAAATCTCACAAATACCCATTCAGGGAATGGTGCATTCTAATATATGCCTGTAATTCTCTGGTTGTGAAGGAGGACAGAATTTATGGAGTGGGAATCTTATAAAATGGAAGCTTCTTCCATACAATTATTAAGATTTTGGTGTATTTAGTACATTATTTATTAGCCTATGGAAGTCACCATTTAGCGAAAGATGGTAAAAAAACAACATAGCTGCTTCTCTTGTAACCATATTTTTAAATGGCCTTGTATTTTTACTGCAATTAATAATAATTAATCATCGTCTAATCAAAAAGCCTTAAAACATCAAAATAATATGGGTTAGTTTTCTTGAACACATGATGACCTATTAATTAGAATCCAAAAATCAATATTAGAGAAAGTAAAGCATGCCTTTTCTGAAATGCATATGAGAATTCAGAAACCAAGCTACATTGTTTATTTTATATGGAATTCAAATTTGGCTTAATGAAATTTTATTTTTCATCAAAATTTTATATGTTAAATCAATAATAAAAATAATAAAATAAATCAATGGCAATTAATTAATAGCTTTATAAAAATGTTTGATAGTAACCCGTGGATAAGTGTGATAATGATCCATGGATAAGTTTGATAATAACCCATGGATAAGATTGATAATGACCCATGGATAACTGTGGCCCATGTAATGTTTCATCATCATCATCATTAACAGCCTGAAGACGTCCACTGCTGAACATAGGCCTCCCCCTATGCAATGTTTAATGGGCCTTATAACCACTTCTTAGTGGGGGGTTTTTGATCCATAGTAACAGTTAAAAATTGTTAGAATTTTTACCATCAGTTACCACTATATGTATATTTAACATTGATAAGATAGTTTTGTCTGGTAATGATTGATCTATGTATAATGGTTCTTATAGATAATCCTTGTAAATTTGATAGAGGAAACATTTATACTTTATGATTGTTTTTTTTGATAGTGACTCATTTCGTTTATGTATTGTATAATATAATAATGGTCTATGTCTAAGCTCTTTGACCAAATGCCGACCCTTTTCATAACAATTGATTGATAATCAATAAAATCTGTATGGGTATTCATACATCCGATATTTAATGGATTAAAAACAATAGTTTTTGGCGTTGTGCAAAAGTCTAAGCTGAATCTAATTTTACAGCTCTTTTAACTGTCCTTTATACTGGGTGTAATTGAATTCATTAGCATCCTTTGAAACTAGGAACCTACTCCTGACACCGGTCACGTGTGGACCAACATTTATGAAATCTAACGCGTCGATTTGATATTTATTTATAATAACTCCAAAAAATAGGATAGCTTATTTAACCAACTACACTACAAAAACAACAGTACAAAATTAAGTTAAAATAATTAAGTATTCTTTTAATTATTACATACAAGGCAAAAAACTTTTAAATGTATGAAAATCGTACGTTCCAACTACGTTAGGCGCCGTGGCAATCTTCAGAATTTTCAATAAAAAAATATTTTCATTTGCACACTTTACTCTTTAATAATCATAAATAATAAATGGTGTACTATCATGTACTCAATTTATGCTGATGACTTCAATTACACCTGTATATAGGCTGAAATGTCAAGGACCACAGTAGCTTTTAGAACTGCCAAATTAAGTTTAGTTAAGGGATTTGTTTGTGAAGTTATATATGTAAGAAGTCTAGTCACGATAACACCAATTACTAGCGTGTGAGTCAATATCAAAAATAACTGTCATTTTTGATAACATTTGATATTTATTTTTGATAATGACCCATAGTGACATCACCAAAATTAACCTAAGCTCTTCATTTTAGACCCAAATCTAATAACTTTAAACAAAACGTATTCTAAAAATTGGTTGAAATAATTTTGGTCACATGTTTTATGAACAAATATGAAAAGGATGGTCGTTTTATTGTTTACTCACTCCATCTACATTTTCAACATGACGGTAAGAGCAAGACAGCATTATGTTTAGCATTTAATTATGAGGCTGTAAGTTTCAAACTTCAAACCTTGATTTGTCATAGTGTCTATTAAAACTTTAGACTATTTCTTAAACAATCTAGTGATTGTAATTTTACCTAAATATAAAATATAGACTGCTTTGACACTGTTTTCACATCTCCATAATTATATTTTCACTCCTTGACTTGAAGAAATAGGAAACTCCAAAAACCAAAGTACATAAACAAAACTGACTTTAGAATATCACAGTGCTCACTTTATGTCACATTGTTCATTCTTGTTACGGAATTCACTATAAGTGTTCATTTTTGTTACAGAATTCACTATAAGTGTTCATTCTTGTTACAGAATTCACAATGACAGTGTTCAGTCCCATTACAGAATTCACTTTTAACATGTTCACCCCTAAATCACTTGTTTCTATGAGTTTCACTCTCACAATTCATTGCCCACTCAAATATCTAACAGTGTTGCACTGTATATTATTGTTCACTTCCATGTCACAGCACATTCATTCGTTTGTGTAGAAGATAAGCTGAGGATTAGAATCATCCGGGGAGATTTCTAACTGGACAAACTGTGGTGCAGTGCGGGCAGATTCAAATGTGGTGTTACTTCTTGACACTGAGTTTCTTGATCTGTAATGAAGAAAAGTTATATGAGCAGTGATTATTTTTTTTTTTTATTTTTTTTTTTATTGAATGACGTGACGATCTAATCGTTCGCCTGGTGTTAAGCGACACGGCCACCCATAACAGATTGCAGTGTCGCTCGGAACTCTAAATTAAAGTTTCGCGTGACACGGCGCACTGCGCACGTCATCCTGAGACATCGCACAGTCTAAAAAGTTTTCTAGACTATGAGATCAGTTCGTAAAGTCTCATTTGCCCAGTAATTTCACTAGCTACAGTGCCCTTCAAACCGGAACACAGTAGTGCTTGCACACTACTGCTTAGCGGCGGAATAACTGACAGAGCGGTGGTACCTACCTAGACGAACTTTGCAGAAAAGTCCTACCACCTAGTTAATTTATAGTAACATCTGCTCTGACACATATTAAGTTTTAAATAAAAACTCGCTTTATTTAATGGGCACCATCTTTATTCTTCGCAGAATCACTGTCACAGAGCACGGAACACTATTACCTTAGAGTATGTAAACCACAGACTACTAGATGAACAATGGGCCGTAGACTAACTATGAACTACAGATACACAACCTTACCTTAACAACACAAGCCTTATATATTCCTACACTACCTCACAGGGAGATATTGTAGGCCTAATCCACCACTCTGGACAATAGGCTAGCGTCCTGCTATTAAAAATTAACAAGTAAATATCATTTTCATAAAGTAAGTTAAAAATGCAATAATTGAAAAAATAAATATCCTTTAAAGTTTCTGGACGGGGCATCGCCTGTCCCTTTCTCGCAAAACAGGAGATTCCCCACAGTTACTATGAAAACGCATGTTGTGAAGTTACATGCCAAAGAGTGCCATCAGCTCCCCGCGGTTCTGACCAGGTCGTCGGTCCACCTAGTGGGGGGCCTACGCTAGGTTTTCCGGTTCGTGGTCGCCACTCGAGGACCTTTCATCCCCATCGGTTGTCAGTTCTAAGAGCGATGTGGCCCGCCCACTGCCACATCAACTTGCTAATTCTCAAAGCTATACCGGTGAGTTTAGTTCTCTTGCGGATCTCCCCATTTTAGATTTCACTAGAATACTTACTTAGCCTTGGCGTGTGTTAGTATATGACTCTTGAGGTTGGTGCTCTGCGCGAACTTTTTGTTGCATCCATCAAACGGGCAAACGTATGGACGATCCCCAGTGTGAATACGAACGTGCGTTCTGGAATACAATGAGACAATTATTTTTTATAACGATCACGTACATAGATCCTGGACCCTAACTAGGATTCCCTGTATCTAGGGACCCAGGAACTACAAGGAACATGGTCCTACAACAGCCAGACACAAATCAAAACGTTTATTTGCTAAAATACACGTATAGTAGATGTTACAGTAAGTTTTGCTCATGTATTTAGTCTGCAAGCAGACGTGCAAATGTTTAAATAACTAATTACAATTTTTATTATTTATAATTTATAAGTAAACATTGGTACAAAATTCATTGTAATCCTTAACACTACAAAAACAGTTGCATTGAAGCCAGTCAGTCAAACATTTCTTAAACTTGTTACCTTCTAATATCTTTATGTCATTTGGAATATTATTGTAAATGGTTATGCACATATTATATACATTTCTCTTATACAAGTCTTTTCGAGCAGGAGGTTGATATAATAAGTTAGTAAACTTAGTCCTTTTTTGGCTGCTCATAACTTCACCTTGCTTCTTATAAAACTCAGGGTGTTCTTTCGTAAAAATACAAATTTCTTTAATGTACATACATGGTAAAGGGAGCACATTGCACCTTTTAAATAGAGCTCTACAGCTATCTAAAAACACAGAACAAGTACTTGCGCTTTTTTTTTTGATGTGCACAAATACTTTGTCTTGTCCTGTCCTACCCAACCACCACACCACAGAGGCTGTCAATGTTAATGTTTGTTTAGCATTTAATAAATTTTACAATATCAAACACGCAATAAGTATATTAAACTAGGCTTGGATAAATAATCAAGATATGTGAGTGTACAACCGGTAAAACACTTTATTACACTTTTTTAAGTCGTAGAAGATGTCTACCTTGGCGAGTTAATTTTCCCCCTTTCGCGAACCAACCAAACCAACCAACCGAAACTCAGATAGTATTATTAATTTAATTACTCAAGCTTGAATTGGTGTTTGTTATTTTGGTGTTCAAATAAATAATTAAATAAATGGCGAAATTCTGAAGTAATAAACATAAAAAAACGGTAGTGGGCTGGAGCATTCGGACTGTCTATAGGCCATCGTAGCTATAGTATGCAGTCCAAAGTAGCTTTTAGTACATAGTATAGTTCTTATTATTGTTGTAGTTAGTTTAAGGAATAAAGGCATATTGCCCGTATTAAATAAATAAAAACCTGAATAGAGAGAATGTCTTTTTGAAGTTGGAGTTTCATACCTTAAATTAAAATCCAAGGAGAACCTCTTCCCGCAACCCTCGAACGTGCACTGGAACGGCTTCTCCCCGGTGTGAACGAGCTGGTGTCGTTTTAACTTTGAACTCTCTACAAACGCTTTACCTGAAAACAAATAAAAAAAAACTGAAACTAAATCTATACCGAAAATTAAATCAAAATCCATTAATTTCATGTAACTTGAAGCGACCAAAAACAAAAGTGACTTTAGAATATCGCAGTGCTCGCTTTATGTCACATTGTTCATTCTTGTTACAGAATTCACTGTCACTTTGTTCATTCAGTTATGTCACGTGACGCGCCTGACCAAGGCGGAGTTGTCGCGGACCATTTTAGTCCAGTTCATCACAAACAATATTCGCCACACTCAAAGCACAACGAACAACCTACGTCACATCACACTCATAGTTCGGCTCAGACAACATTCGTCACACTCACAGATCGACACAAATGGTGTTCTTTTTATTTAACTTACCACATTCAGAGTACACATGAATCCACACTCACACTTCATCAAAAATATCATTCGTAGCACTACTATCATAAACATCATACGTCAGAAAAAACATTCGTCACTCACACACAGTTCATCACAAACAGTTCGTCACACTCACAGTTCGTCACAAACAACATTCATCACTTACAGTTCGTCACACTCACAGTTCATCACAAACAACATTCACTTACAGTTCGTCATCATCACATTCACAGTTCATCACACTCACAGTTCATCACACACAACATTCGTCACTTACAGTTCGTCACAAATGGTGTTTTTTTTTTTGGTTAACCGGGCATAAGTCAAATGATGTTGTATCTAGATGTTATTTCATTAAGTTACATTTTAGCAACTATACATTTTAATTTAAGTATTAGAACTTTTTTTTTAAAATAAAGAGCTCCATTCTCGATAAATAGAACTTACCACATTCAGCGCAGACATGAACCCTGGGCCCGTGCGTGTGGAGATGCTTCCTCATGGCGGAGTTATCGCGGAACATCTTAGTGCATCCCTTGTGAGGGCACGCTGTAACACATGTATTTCGTACACTATTGTTAGTCTCCACACTTTCATTCACGATCCTATTTGCTAACCTAATCACACTAATATAATAAATGATTAAGTTTGTGTGTATGTGGGTATGTTTAATACGCCTTCACGTTGGACAGAATTGGATGAAATTTGAAAACCTTCCTTCCTCTTCTGTAGGCAAGTGGTCAGCCCTGCTGGGTTAGCATGGACGGTAGATAAAATTGTCTTTCCCCGTTTTACGTCACTTTCGCCATACTTGCTTGGAGTAAAACAGGGGAAAGACAGTTTTGTCTACCGGCCGTGCTAACCCTACTGGTGTCAGAATTTTTGGGCCGCCCAAAGGCTTCTGACTTAACTCAACGACTATTGTCTAAGACAACAGCCGGGGCCGACGGCTTAACGTGCCCTCCGAAGCACGGTAGCGCTCAGTTGTAAATACCACTTTTTGCTGAAGCGGTCACCCATCACAATAGTGACCGCAGTGAGTGTTGCATAACTTTACCGATCGGTTAGAAACGGTTAGAGGTTTGATATCCTTCCCATGTAAAGGTTGCCTGGAAGAGATCGCTCTAAGCGATAAGACCGCCTATCGTACTAGTATAAGTTAAATTTTTTCTATTTGTAAATTTTATTATTTTACGGTGTACAATAAAGAGTTGATCTATGTATCTAGTTCTGCAGACCCAGACATCCTATGCAGGATTAACTAAACAAAATAAGTTTTGCCTACACATAATTAGGTTTGCTTAGGCAAAATTATTTTCGCCTATCGCTGTTATTAAAAAGACATACCTATAGTCCTATCGGACGACTCTGGCATCGGTTTCTTGAGTCTGATCTTGTGTCCTGGGCGAGCAAACTCCGCTAACTGCTTTGGATCTGATAAATCTAGACCTGGAATTGCAAACGTTTAATGGAAACCGCATTTAGAGCCAGCAATATATGACACTGTGCTGGACCCTATTTCATAAAACGTTGATAAACTGCCTTTAACAATCATCATCATCATCAACAGCCTTAAGACGTCTACTGCTGAACATAGGCATCCCCCAGAGAGCGCCACCTTGAGCGGCTGCTCGCTTCCTGCATCCATCAGCTCCCCGCGGTTTTCACCAGGTCGAGCCACCTAGTGGGGGGCCTACGCTGCGCCTTCCGGTTCGTGGTCGCCACTCGAGAACCTTTCTTCCCCATCGGTTGTCAGTTCTACGAGCGATGTGGCCTGCCCATTGCCTGAACAACTTGCTAATTATAACAGCTATATGTTATATACACTTCACACAATTAAAAACTGTTACTTTTCATTATCTTTATCCCTTAACCCTTCCTGCGCGAGGCCGACTCGCACTTGGCCGGTTATTTCCTTCTGGCATCTAGCTTAAAATCTTCATTTAGCCTCATTTTACTCAATATTTTAAAATTATCATTAAAAACAAAATAAAAAAGTACGTGTTTGTTTTTTTTTTAACTACTTAACTTTTAACAAAATAAAAAATTTGCAATGTATTCCATTGTAGTCTAATCATGCAAAGCCACGGACAAAAGCTGGTATATCCTAAAAAGATGTATCACCTGGCATTGGTTCGCTCCCAACAGCATTCTTCTTTCCTGTCATATATTCCGTATAATCAGGGTCCGGCTCGGGATTCGATCCATCATCTGTAATGAACACTAAAATATATTCATTCCATGTGCCTACATAGGCGTCAATGTAACTTCACTCACCATCATCATTTCACTCGTGAACATCATCAATAACTCCCCTCATCATTTTACTCACCAACATCATTACTCACTCCTTATCCTTCCACTCATTAACATCACCTCACTCATTGTAACTGTTAAACATCATCACTCACTCCTCATCCTTCCACTCATTAACATTACCTCACTCATTATAACTATTAAACATCGTCATTCACCCCTCATCCTTTCACTCACCAACAACATCACTCACTTCTCATCCTTCCACTCATTAACATCACCTCACTCATTGTAACTGTTAAACATCATCACTCACTCCTCATCCTTCCACTCATTAACATTACCTCACTCATTATAACTATTAAACATCGTCATTCACCCCTCATCCTTTCACTCACCAACAACATCACTCACTTCTCATCCTTCCACTCATTAACATTACCTCACTCATTATAACTATTAAACATCGTCACTCACACCTCATTTACTTATTATTCAGTTTATTATAGTTAGCTTACAGTATTACCAAAACGCTAACTATTGTAATGGTGACTTAGGTATAAATCTGTGTATGGTTTGCACCCTACACTCTTTTAATTGTTAAATAGTTTTAGTTAAAATAAGTTTACAAATTCTTGTTCTTCGTTTATTTCGTTAGTGAGTACAATAGTTTAGTTATAGTTAGATGAGTGTTGATGGTTCGGAGGCGATATGTGTACTGACGTTAAAATAATATAAAATCGTTGTGGAGTAAAAATGCTGACCCGCGGGAACATGTACTTGTAAGGTTTATTGTGCGGTTTGCTCAAACCGTACAATCTGAAAGTTATTACACATGGTTCGAAAGTTACCTACCCTCCACTCACCACCCCATCCCTCGTATACGCACGCACCATCATCCTCCCCAGTGGCCTACATAGTAACAGAGAACTCCTCCAGTTTTGATCTTGTTCCCAGCGGCAGCGTCAAAAAATACACCTTCCATTCCACCGAGACTTCGTGATTGTAACTTCATCATTATCAACATCACTTACTAATCTTATTATCATCAGTTCGCGTGTAGCGCTCATAGCGATGCACGACTAGCCGTTTCTAACCGATCAGTAAAGTTAAGCAACGTTCGCTGCGGTCACTACTCTGATGGGTGACCACTACAGCAAAATGTGGTATTTACAACTGAGCGCTACCGGGCTTCGGAGGACACGTTAAGCCGTCAGTACCAGCTGTTGTCGTAAGACAATAGTCGTTAAGCCAAGTCAGAAGCCTTTGGGCAGCCTGAAAATTCTGACACCAGGCTGACACCCTACACGAGAAGAACAGAAGATCAGTTCGCATACAATTATAATTTCACAAGTCAACATTATCACTTCACTCACCATCATCATTTCACTCATCAAACTCATTAGCACCATCACTCATCATCATTTCAGTCATCAACATCATCATTTCATACCTCATCTCTCCACTCACCATCACCACCCCACCCCCGTGCACTCACCATCATCCTCCCCGGTGGCCCACATGGTAACAGAGAACTCTCCCTCCATAGTTTTGATCTGCACCTGCTTCTGTTCCCAGCGCCGCGCCGTACCGCGCCCGGTGGAACTCACGCCTTCCATCAGTCCCATTGGAACTTCACCTGGGAGATACATTACAATCAGGACCCTAATTCTGTATGACCAATTTACGATTCCTTACTTCGAAACCACGCGAATTCCTAGTCTTACATAAGAAATCTGCAAAAATCTATTCTCTATGAAATGAGAGCGAAACCGCGCGAAATGAATGTGGAATTAACTGGGATTGGCGCGATTTGAATTGTCCAAAATCATATGTTCCACTGAGGCGCGTTCCGAAACATCAACCCGTCAAAAGATACAACCACTTATGTCAATATTAATTATTCTAAATAAAACTAATTTTAATGTAAAGTGAAGGTATTCCTAAAGGTTTTCTGTCAATTTTTAATAATTACCCATGGCTTCGTTATTTCACAAAATAAATATAAGCCATTCCTTTATTTTAATTTTTACCAATTTTGGGATGACAAATCTTTTAGTCTAATTCGGAATGCACTCGAGAGATCCAAAATCTGTCTTATATAATTTGTCTTAGATTATACAAAATACAAAAATTGTCGATTCCTTGCTGTGACACGATTTGAACAAGGCACGATAACGACGTGGTTTCTGTGTCGTGTGGAATCTGTGTTTTCATACAGAATTATGGCCCAGGATCAGACTTTAAATAGGCCCGCATTTGACCGCAATCTCACCTTATGGAAACTGACGACGCGGTCTACGATGGTACACGGTTTCTATTGCTTGACAACATAAGACGCGTTTATTTTTGAGAAATATTATTCATTTGTGTATTAAAAAAATAGCAGAACTATAGCCTAAACTTTTACTAGGTGGTAGGACTTTTCTGCAAAGTTCGTCTAGGTAGGTACCACCGCTTTGCCAGTTATTCTGCCGCCAAGCAGTAGTGTGCAAGCACTACTGTGTTCCGGTTTGAAGGGCATTGTAGCTAGTGAAATTACTGGGCAAATGAGACTTAATGATCTGATCACTAGACTGTGTGATGTCTCAGGATGACGTGCGCAGTGCAGTGTCGAAACTTTATTGTTTTAAAGTTCCGAGTGACACTGCAATTGTTATGGGCGGCCGTGTCGCTTAACATCTGGTGAACGACTAGCTCGTCACGTCAATCAATCGCATTAAAAAAAACTCACCGATAGGCATTAAATGGTGTATGTTAGCGTTACTATTGTTGCTGTTGTTACGTGGCTTGCCGCGACCTCTGGAAATACGAGGAAAATATTATTCTATCATCATCATCATCATCATCATCAAAGAGCCTGAAGACGTCCACTGCTGATCACGGGCCTCCCCCAGAGAGCGCCACCTTGAGCGGCTGCTCACCTTCTGCATCCATCGGCTACCCCGCGGTTTTCATCAGATCGTCGGTCGACCTAGTGGGGGGCCTACGCTGCGTCTTCCCCATCAGTTGTCAGTTCTACGAGCGATGTGGCCTGCCCATTGCCTGAACAACTTGCTATACAAGGTGAGTTTGAATTGGGGTATTATCCCGAAAGGGGGTAAATCTACTCCCCAAGTTAGACACACATGTTTCTTCTACGACTTTTCTAAATTAACAGTTTTTCATTGAAGAAATGCCATGTAAAGTTTACATTCGAAGATTGCCCTAGCGCAGCTGGGTGGTTGAACTTCGTCCTTGACCGAATGCACTTAAATGAGTTTAACGACCTGTGTTTAGAAATTAATTTATAGTATCTTGTTATCTCTCGTAGCGATCGCGCGTGCAATTTTGTGAGTGGATTTATTTTTTAGTATGGAGGTTTGGAAACACGCAGTTTTAAGTAAGGCTCTCACAACTTGTGGGCTATCATGGGCCCATTCCCCCCCTTCGGGATAATACCCCAATTCAAACTCACCTTGTATTATATTTTGTATAATATTATTCTAAGGCCCCCCATACACGTTCAATTTTATTGATCAATAAAATTGACGATACCACTTCCGTCAATGTTTTCTCCATGCTGTAAACCGAAAAACATTGACCAATACCACCCTACACGATCAATAAAACTGATCAATCATAAAGATTGATCAATAAAATTGAACGTGTAGGGAAGGCCTAAAGCGACATAATCGACAACACTTCAAATTTTTTGATCCTCTCATTTTATCAGCTTTATTAAAAGTTAAAAAATAATAGCCGCGTATTATTTTATCTTGTGTTTCATTGAATATGAAATTGTGGAGTTTTTCAAAGAAATTTTGACTATTGTGAGGCTAAATGAAGATTTTAACAGGAAGCCAGAGGAGATAAAACCAGCCAAGTGTGAGTCGGACTCGCGCACGAAGGGTTCCGTACCATCTATAAAAACGAGCAAAAAAAATCACGTTTGTTGTATGGGAGCCCCCTTAAAAATATATATTTTATTCAGTTTTTAGTATTTGTTCTTATAGCGGCAACATAAATACATCATCTGTGAAAATTTCAAATGTCTATCACGGTTCATGAGATACAGCCCGGTGACAGACAGACGAACAGTGGAGCCTTAGTAATAGGTTCCGTTTTACCCTTTGGGTACGGAATTCTAAAGATGATGGAAATTTATATTTATTTATATTTAAGCATTTAAGGGTAGAAAAACATTGGCGCTTTTTGTATGAACAAGAGGGTGTAGTTTAGTGGGTGTAGAGGTGTTTCTTGAATAATGCGCGGATTATCAGTGCCCCAGAACCGAGTATTCTGCTTATTGACATGCCCTGAGAGATGGAAATGCGCTTCGTCACTCATAACCAATTTTGAAGGAAAATCATCTTGCAAAATGTCATAAATAGGGCTCAAATGTGTATCAACTCTGGAGGTCACCATTTAAAAGACATCATCTTTAAATCCTAATGGTACGAAATTTAATGGCACAAATATACATTTAAAAAAACCTAAATCTAGTTTTCTAATTTAGAAAAAATGTTATAGCTGAACCAAATAGGGTCTTTACTTTTGGGCCACCCAGTATAAGCTTGCTTAAATACTTGAGTACTATGTATATTGATAACTAGTTTCCCAGCGAAAAAAATTTGATGAATTCTATGTAACTTCTGCGTACTTAAGTTTGTATTTGTGCTTTAGTAATGGTTTTTTAAAGACATAAGGTCCTTAAATTATGTCTTTCAACTCACCTGCTAGTCGAGGGTGGGGTGGTATAAACCGGATCGTAAGGGCTGTCAGCATTGGGGTTAATGACATCTTCACCGGATATCCCTGGCAGGATCACCTCCTCGCTGCCCACTGAAAAGTGGCAACCTGTCAGCGATGCTGACGGAATGGTGATGTGAGCGGTGATGGTGATGATGGTGATGAAATTGAGCATGCGTGATGTCGAATATTAATAATTAACTTAATTAGGTAATTTATTGAAGCAAAACCACAGATAACCCCCAATAGATACCGCATTACGGGATTTTTGTTCGGATCCTAGCTCACCAAAACTGGCGGAAGGCGCAGGTTGCGGGGACTGGAGCCAATGCGCTATTATTGGCTGTTTCGAGTGACGCCCTAATAATGAACTCTAATAATTGGTCGAAACTAAGGCCATGCTGCGAAGCGGCGATTTATATAGAACCATTTACGCCAATGCGTGGTGCGCGGTCGTCGTCTTTCATGCGGTATCTATTGGGGGTTATCTGTGAGCAAAACAAACTGAAGCGGCAAAAACATACATATGGAATAAGGAGGAGAGGAATGCCAACACACCAAGAAAACAGCGCAGATCTGATATATGCCAAAAAGCCGTTTTAAACCTAGCCCGCCGTAGCTACCCGTATAGCCCGCACATTTTGCAGCGCCAGCCAAGTTTAAAACGGTTTTTTGGCATATTTCTAATCTGAGCTCAACTTATAACCCGCTGATATTGCAACGCCATCTAGGTTTTAGGCATATTTTTGATATACGCTGTTTTCTTTGTGTATTGGCATTCCTCTCCTCCTCGTTCCATGATAAAATTAAATTGCCTCAAAGTCTCACAGACGGAATAATATATACAAATAAACAATTTACATAGTAGTACCTTCTGAACTATAGGTTGTGGGTTTGATTCCCACCCGGGACAAACATTTGTGTGATGAACACAAGTGTTTGTTCTGTATTTGGGTGTTGTATTGTATTCTATGTATGTATTTACAAACAAAATGTATCTTTTTTTATGCGATTGAATGGCGTAACGAGCTAGTCGTTCACCTGATGTTAAGCGACACGGCCGCCCATAACAGTTGCAGTGTCACTCGGAACTTTAAAACAATAGTTTCGCGTGACACTGCACTGCGCACGTCATCCTGAGACATCACACAGTCTAGTAATCAGATTACTAGACTGAGTAATTTTACTAGCTACAATGCCCTTCAAACCGGAACACAGTAGTGCTTGCACACTACTGCTTGGCGGCAGAATAACTGGCAAAGCGGTGGTGCCTACCTAGACGAACTTTGCAGAAAAGTCCTACCACATAGTAAATAAGTAGTATCCAAGTATTGTATCAGTTATCTGGTTCCCATAGTATGCTTACTTATCCCTATGCTTACTTTGAGGCTAGATGGCGCTGTGTGACATGTCCACACATATTATTTATTTATTTACCATGCAAGACAGCGATAAGGCCTACCTTCTTCTAGATGCTGCATTCCAATGACCTGCTCCTCAACTTCTTCATATTGATCATCAGTTATGTACTCCTCGTATTGACCGGCTTCTATTTCTTCATACTGAATAAAAAAATACATCATCATCATCATCATCAGCCCGTGGATTTATTACTTACTGAAACTGTGATATCATATCTTTATTTCTGATAAAAAATAGAAGAATAATAACCGGCCAAGTGCGAGTCGGACTCGCGCACGAAGGGTTCCGTACCATTATCTATCCCTGCCATCTAGTGTTGAGTAGCAGTACTATTTAAAGCAGCGACATCTGGTAAGTGAGCAAAAAATCACGTTTGTTGCATGGGAGCCCCCTTAAATATTCATTTTATTCTGTTTTTTAGTATTTGTTGTTATAGCGGCAACAGAAATAAAATCATCTGTGAAAATTGCAACTGTCTAACTATCACGGTTCATGAGATACAGCCTGACTGACAACGGAGCCTTAGTAATAGGGTCTGTTTACCGTTTGGGTACGGAACCTTAAAAAGAAAAAAATAAAAAAATTGTTTAGATAGGAAAGTATAATGCATAATAATAAAATTGATTTTTTAAATAAAAGCATATTGAATAGGATTCCCTGCATCTAGGGATCCAGGGGGTCTAGCAAAGATCCCATTCCATTAGCGTTAACGCAACTTTAACGTACCTTTGCTAGACCCCCAGGAACTACGAGGACCATGCTCCCACAACACCCACACACAGAACAAATATATGCGCTGTTTTTGTGCACAAATACTTGTCCTGTCGCGGGAATCGAACCCACCGCCTCCGTTATAAGCCGACCTGCTCAACCACCACACCACGGATTCTATCAAAAGTTAGCCAATTCAATTTTCATTACAGATTTCAACAAATCCTATCCACAGATTACACTTTCTACATACATTCTTACATCTACAGATCCTTCAGTGTACGGATTCCCAATTTTGAGAGTGCTCTTAATACCCCCCTGCTATAAATACCTTGACTCCGACCTGGTCTCCGTCATCTATTTCCACCATCCCGTGGGTCCCCACCTCCACTTCGCACATGATCTCCTGGTTCATCATCATGGATGTTACCTGATGACAAAGGTTTTATTTTTATTTAGGTCTAGGTAGGTACCACCGCTTTGTCAGTTATTCTGCTGCCAAGCAGTAGTGTGAAGCAGGTATGGTGACAATGGCAAATCCTCTCTATGATAAGGGCATACAGTGGCGTTTTATGGGGGAGGCCTATGTTCAGCAGTGGACATATTTCGGGCTGATGATGATGATTTATGTTCTGGTGATAGCATTTATAACCTGTCAAATGCTATTTGCCTTATATAGAAATAGATGAACAATTATTTTAAATAGTGTATGAGCATTACTTGATAATTAGCAATATAAAATTATTAGTTTAAAAAATGTGATTTATTATTTTATTAAGAGAGCTATGGAACAAATAAATAACGAAAAGAAAATAGAATAACATGGTAAGCATCGGTTTCCTGGAACCCTGTACATTGCCCAACTTGCCAACCCTGATCTTCTGTCTCATATATCTTTCAACACTAAATACAGTGCTCGTAGAGCTAAAGTCACCAACCTATTTACACTACAAACTTATAAAAATAATACGTCTTTCTTTAATCCAATAGTTAGAATGGCTCGTCAATATAATAAATTATTTGTTAGTCAATAATTCAAAATTGGACATCTTTGATCCAAAAATTGGCAGTTACATAAAAACAATTAAAGATATCCTCCATGGGAAACCGGATGGTTCCGACACAACAGCTGCGTTGTGTCGAAATGATCCACCTCACCCTTAGTGACACTCCCTAAACTCCTCAAAATTTAATTTTAGTATACCGTTCTCATTGGGTACCCATCAGCAAAGCTTGTGGTTTTGCTGATGGGTGCCTACTTTCATTTGCATGTCTCGGTAGTGATTGTGTAATTTATATTTTTTCTGTGTACACATAGTTTAAGCTGCAATCCAGAACAGATTTGTTTGTATATTTACTTATTTGGAATAAGTCGTTGATTGTAATTTGTTTTGTGTACCTATATATAAATAAATAAATAAACCTATTTAAGTGTGATTAAGTAATACCCATCTTTCTCTCTTCCTAAGCCTTAGCCTTAAGCCCTGGTTTTCACAGGCTGGGCGGACAGCGAAGCACAGTTACTGTCTGGCAGCTACTGGGTCCGTGAACACAAAGTTGAGCCAGTACTGACCGGTCAGTTGCTCTCGGTCAGCTACTTCAAAATACTATAAACAGCAGAATAGTTACTAGGTGGTAGGACTTTTCTGCAAAGTTCGCCTAGGTAGGTACTACCGCTTTGCCAGTTATCCTGCTGCCAAGCAGCAGTGTGCAAACATTACTGTGTGCCGGTTTGAAGGGCATTTAGCTAGTGAAATTACTGGGCAAATGAGACTTTATGATCTGATTTCACAGTCTGGTAACCTGATTACTAGACTATGTGATGTCTCAGGATGACGTGTGCAGTGCAGTGTCACATGAAACTTTATTATTTTAAAGTTCTGAGTGACACTGCAACTGTTATGGGTGGCCGTGTCGCTTAACATCAGGTGAACGACTAGCTTGTCACGTCATTCATTCACATAAAAATAAGAATACACAGTTGCTGACTAGTGGGTGATCAGAAACTGGGCCTGTGAAAACCAGGCTTTAGGAAGAGAGGTACTAGGGTGCTATAAAAATAAAAAAATTACACCTAAAGATCTAACATGTAACATTTTATTATATGATAAAATTGAAACAGGCACATACCTATTACAAAGGCACAAATAATGATGAAAACCAAATAATTACATCAATACAAGATAATTAAAAATGAGCAATAGGTTTAAGATATTTTGCTATGACTACTTCAGCAAGACAAACACTGTTTATTTAATTAATTAAGTGTAAAATTAATGTGTTGTGTTTAATTTAACACCTGATTTAAAAAACTGGCATCTTGCTTCTTTTATGTAAAAAAAATCATGCTCGTGTTGTGGCATAGTGCACAATTACCAATGCCAATATAGGTATCTACGTCACAATAAATTAAAAAAAAACTTGTTTATTGTTTTGATCAAGGGCAGTGAAAACTGTAAACTGCTATCATACTACAAAACATTTGTGTTTTTGTTAAGTTATTTTTAGAATGAGTTTACAGTAGTAGGTAAATACAGCACGGTTAAAAACTTAATGACTGTCACGATGTTATGACTCGCTGGCATTAAATAATGCTTCCAAATCTGTGATGCTGTAGTAGGTAGGATCACAAAAGACGTTTTAGGACCTCCCGCAGTGATGATGGAATAATGTAGAACATAAACGACTATGTTTTTATGCAGGTGCGGCGCTCGGGCGGCCGAGGGCCGGCCCGGCCCGCACTCCGTACCGATTTTTTAGATAATTATAATACGACCACGCTAACCGCTCCTCGCATGAATTCCTCCTTGTATGACCTTCATCCTCTCGCACTGCGGCACACGCCCTATGCCGTAAATTCACAGAAATCACGAAACACTTGTTACGGCACTTCAAAAAGTACGATGTTTTGGATGGGAATAATTTACCTCTATTTATCTTGTAACAAAGCACCGACGGCCCCCAGGAGACAAATATGGACAACGGTGTTGGCACACGATTTTTCGACGCAATTTTCACAGCAATCTATGCAACTGAATCTAGTGAAAAAAAGTTTGTTATTTAGGCCCTAAAATATTTGAAATTTACGCGAAAATGTTTATAAAATATGTCCGACTAAACATGGCGTCCAAAGATGTCCGACCAAATTCAATATGGCGATGCAAAATGGACGCCTGTCTTCGACCACTCGTGCAAAAGAACTCCTCCGTCGAGTCGGGAAGAGGTGCTGCCACTTCAGTAGCAGATTTTTAGGCTAAATAATAATTTGTAATAAAATGGCTAAATGCCAAAGGCGCAGGATGAAGAGTTTATATTTACAATACTTTGTCTGTTTAGTCCATGGCTGTAATAATGGAGTTATACTGAAAAGTGTTTTATTTAAAGGAATGGAATAAATGGTATCTCGCACGTCAAATTAGAATTCCATCACAGGTTACCAAAGAAGTAAATCACTTTTGTAGTGTTATTTGAATGCTTGGCTGGCTACCATTTACCATTTTAATGTATCCTCCACAGTATTCGTGAAGTTGGATGAAGTTAAGCGAACACGATAGTTTGGAAGGTTACTTCATGCACCTCGCCTCGTCTTGGCCGACTTCCAAAAGTTCCGATGCCCTCCACACTACTCGTGAAGTAGGACAAAGTCAAGCGAATGCAGTGTGGAAGGGCACTTCACTTCGCTTCATGCAACTTCGCCTCCGATAGTTGTCGGTTTTTTCCCGAGCCAATTGACTCGAAGTGCCCTGAAGTTGTACGTGGAGCGTCCGGAGCATCTGACTACAATACTCGGCTCACTTCACTTGAGTTCGTGTCGAGACAAATACGCACATATATAATGTAATACACGAGAGTGTACATTGCAATGGCGGACGGTAGTACCGGGTGACGAGCATTTCGCAAAGTTCCACGAGGGATGTCACGAGGGTCACGTATAACGCGATTCAGTAAAGAAGACAACTGAAAAGAGCAGATACAATAGTAGAAGAAGGAAAACAACAGTTTTGTCAGAATCGATTCATTAATGACACGCGAATCAACTTCAAGAAGTTGACTGAAGTCAAAGTATAATGACTTCAGTCAACTTCTTGAAGATGACTTCGCGAGCAGTGTGGTGGGCACTTTAATAAGGGCTCATTGAGACTAAGGAGGCTCCAGGGTGTAAACATAATTTACAGTTTAAGGTACAGAACTATGCTCAGTCATCGATTGGTGCTCAAGTAGAGATTGATGCATTCACTATTTTGATCATTTCGTGAATGAAATCTCCTCTTGAGCCGAGATTTATGACTGAGCATAGTTTTATAATACAGATCATACAGCCTTACTACTACTACTAGTTTCAACGTTAGTTATAAATGTCCTCTTCTTTCTGAAGTAAAATATCACAATTTAATCAATGCCTATAATCTTTGGCTTGCTATTAAAGATTATAGGCATGGATGAAATTTAACTTTAGTTTTAGATAATTATCGTCTATAATTATTATTGTTAGATGATCAGACCAATCATAATAAATTATAAAAGTAAGTAAATAAACTGATCTTTCAAATTCATAAATGGAACCAAACTAACAATTAGCTAAATGTGGTTAAAAGGGGCATAAACTGGCAGCCCTGAAGGAAAGGTGCGTCAGTTTGAAAAAAAAATCAGCCGTCAAAAACATTGCCATCGCAAAAACTCAAATTAATTTTATACTGAAAATGCAGAGCTATTTTTAGAAAAAAAAAATACATAAAAACTGCGGAACTTGATTAAATTCGTTTAAAATTTAGATTAAAATATGTCTTTGTGTGCAATGTGACTTTTCACTTTGATTTATGGCAGCACCAAATTTTTATGTCAGTCAGATGTGTTTTTTCGGCGGGAACCTGAAAAGTGAAAAGGCGCGCTTTTAAACAAATATTTTTAAAAAAGCCAAAATTATTGTAAATTTGTATATTTTTCGTGTATATAGTCTTGTATATATTTGTAAATAGAGCACAACCTTAGAGAGGGCCCAAGGATGGGCAAAAAACGTAAAAGAAAAGGAGATGACTCTCCACCTGATGAGCAGCAGCAGCGGCAGGTCTCATCCTTCGAGTCTTGCGATTCCGACTCGGACTCTCTGAAGTCGATCGCTGTAGAAACACCAAAAGCTAAAAACAAGGATAAGTATGACATCTTTAAGGTACGTGGATACTCGCGTAAGTACCCTGAAGACTCGAAAAAGACCGAGTTTATTGTGTTTCTTTCGCACGTGGAAGAAAACATTACTTTCAGCGACAAGGATCGTATGGCACTGTCCAAGGGTTTGCGGGAGCATGGTGTTTCAGGCGTCATGCACCTCAAGTCTATAAACAAGTACAAAGTAGGTATAACCTTCGATTTACCTAACAACGCCAACATGTTTCTGCAAAATAAAAAGTTACTGGAGCAACTGTCCCTGAAGGCAAATATACCGGCTGGAGACACCGAAGTGACGGGTGTACTCACCTCGGTGCCGACCGACATGTCTAATAAGCAGATATTCTCACTAATCGGAAGCTCTAAGAATGTTATACAGGTCAGGCGCTTTATGCGCAGAGTTAGAGTTGACGGTGGCGCTGCTGGCGCGTCCTTCGTACCCACGCAGGCAGTCGCAGTTACATTTGCGTCTACCAACCTTCCCGAGTACGTTTATCTTGATTCATGGCGTCATGAGGTGAAAATGTACATACCTCCCGTAAAACAGTGTCTGAAATGTATGTCTTACGGCCACATAGCCAAATTCTGTAGGAACACCGAGGTATGCTCAGTCTGCTCAGAAAACCACAATTTCAAAACATGTCAAGTTGACTCCAAAAATGCTAAGTGTGTCAATTGCAAAGGTAATCACATAGCCATTTCATCAGCATGTCCCATGAAAAAACAAAAAGTCGAAGAAAACAAGATTAAGTCCCGAAATGCTACCTTCTCAGATTTGTTTGATTCAAAGTCATTCCCAGCACTAGCAGCACGAACACTTGATGTTCAAGTAAACAACCTTATGAAATCAGAAACATTTATTAACATTCTAATTGAAACAATAACCAAAATTATCAGTAACAAAGATGTACCTATAAACTCAGGGTCTATTCGAGAGACTCTTAAAAAAACCCTCAGTAATAAATTACCTCCTACTTCCTCATAATGGATCAGTTAAATATTATACAGTGGAACGCACAAAGTCTAAATAGTAACAAGCATATATTTATTAACTACCTCTACACAAATAATATACATATTGCGATCATTTCAGAAACATGGTTTAAAGCTAACCAAAATTTTTAAATTAAAAATTACAACATTGAACGTAATGATTGTGGAAATAGCCATAATGGAGTGGCCATAATCATTCATAAAAGCATCACATATTCAAATATCAACACATACTTTGATGATTCGATACAAAATATCTGTGTCAAAATCACAGTAAATAAACAGGATTTATGTATTGTCAGTTTTTATAGTCCTACTAATTGTAACCCAGCTTTTAATAAAGCTAAATTTGATACATTGGTAAAATCGATTCCTAGTCCTTTCATATTCGCAGGGGATTTCAATGCCCATCACACCTCTTGGGGTTGCGGTTCTGACTCTCCCCGTGGAAGGGAGGTGTTGGAAGTCATCGATGACAACAATTTAGTCTTGCTTAATGATGGTCAAGCAACAACAGTTGGTTCATTAACGTGGCGTCCAAACGCACTTGATTTGTCGTTGGTTTCCCCATCACTGGCTCTTCATTGTGAATGGTCCGTTCTTGATACTCCTCTTGGTACTAGTTACCACCTTCCTGTAATCATAAAAGTATTGCTTAGTAATAATAATGTAAATTCAGATGGAAACTACTGTAATGGCAAACACTTGCCCATCTACCCAAATTATAAACAGGTAGATTGGAAAGTGTTTAGTAGCTGTGTAGATGCATTATTGAATGATTTTGAATTGAATCTTTGGAGTCCTCAGGACGCATATTTGCTATTTTGTAAAATATTACAATCAGCAGCAAAATCCGCTTCGAATTTAAATAGTAGTTGTTCTAACAACATTAATCAATCCTGTCATAGGAATCTCGGTAAAAAACCTCACCTTCCATGGTGGAACCAAAAGTGCTCAGAAGCTGTTCTAAAATTCAAAGAAGCATATCTTAAGTTTAAGTACAACCCAACAGAAACCAACTACTTGGAATTTAAAAGACTTCGAGCTCTCAAAAAACTTATTATAAAAATAGAAAGACAGAACAGTTGGAAATCTCTCTGCGAAACTTTTAATCGTTGTACTCCTATGTCCATTATATGGAAATTTATGCGTAAATTTAATAAAACATATGTTTCTAGCAATAATGCAGATGATTCCTGGATTTTAGATTTTCTACAGATGTATACCCCAGATTTTGTATCAAATGGTCTCAACACATCATATAGTAGCACTGGCTATATAAACTCCAGCAATAGTTACTTCCTTAGTCCATTTTCTATCAATGAATTAATATCTGCTGTCACATCTAGAAGAGATACTGCCTTTGGTCTTGATGGTATACCATATTCTTTTTTTTAAAATTTCAGCAGTAAGAGTATGGAAATCTTCCTAAAAATACTGAACTTACTCTGGGAAAACAATAATATACCCCACGATTGGAAAGTAGATTGTCTGGTACCAATTTTAAAACCTAACAAACCAAAATTGTGTCCTGATTCCTATCGCCCTATAGCGCTTACTTCATGTGTTGGAAAAATATTTGAACAATTGTTAAAGCAGCGTTTGGAGTTCTATATAGAACAAAATAAAATTTTACCTTCAAACCAATTTGGTTTCCGTAGAAATCGTTCAGCTAGGGAGAGTATCTGTCAGTTACAACTTGATATCCATAATGCTTTAGATGCACATAATCATCTCCTTGCTGTTTTCTTCGACATCACAGGGGCCTTTAATAGTGTGAATATTGATATACTTTGTCAGGAATTGTTGTTAACAGGAATACCTGGAAAGATTATACACTGGATTAAAAATTTTTTAAGTAGCCGTGAAGTCTTTGTTAAATATAATAGGCATCTATATGGTCCTAGACTTTCAACAAAAGGAGTTTGTCAAGGCGGCATTTTATCGCCATTAATTTTCATATTGTACATACGTCGTTTAAATATAATATTAGGCTCAAAAGTGAAAAATTTGCAGTTTGCAGATGACCTAGTTGTTTATGCATCAGGAAATAATATAAATCAACTGGTTGAAATTGTTAATGATGCATTGGCAAATCTCAATAATTATTTTTCTTACCTTGAACTTGATGTTAATCCTTCAAAGTCAAAGGTTGTTCTCTTTGGGAAAAGGTGTCCCAATATGCCTGTTGTTCATTATAAAGGTTCTTCTTTACCTGTTTCACTTGATGTTAAATTTTTGGGAGTATTGTTCTCCCACAATTTATCCTGGAACAATTATTTAAAACATTTAATAAACAAAGCTAACAAAGCTTTTAATGTATTAAAATCTTTGTCTGGTACATACTGGGGTGCAGACCCACAAATTCTACTATTATTGTACAAATCATTAGTTCGTAGTCATTTTGAATATGGTTTTTTATGCTTTGCTGCAGATGATAAAATTGTAAATAGTCTAGATACTTTTCAAAACAAATGCATGCGTATAATAACAGGGGCATTTAGAAGCACACCTATAAATGCAATGCAGATTGAATGCAGTCTGCCCCCCATGACCATTCGTTTTAGGTATCTTAAAGAAAGATTTCTCCTTAAACTCTACAGTGTCTCTAACAATAGTCTTATAACTAATCTGTCTAATACATTAACCCAATCCACTGCTAAACCGTTTTATATGCTACAGGGATATGAAGGTTTCTTAGATTTTCTTCAAAATCTAAATATCTATCAATCAAATCATATTTTGCCTTGTTATGAAGGATCTTTTATTAGCAAATTTCCAGCAATGAATATAGTCATAAACAAAAAACTGTCAATAAAAGAAGAAGTATATACAATGTTGGCAGAGTGGACAGGTCACAAATTTGTTTACACAGATGGGTCGAAAAATGATAATGCTGTGTCTTACGCAATATTTGAACCCTCATTGAACATTGCTGTGGGATATAGAATTGATAAACATGCTAGCATTTTTACTGCTGAAGCTGTTGCTATTTTGGGTGCTTTGAAGCACATCAAAAACAAAAATCAGGGACACACAAGATGGGTTGTTGTTAGTGATAGCATGAGTGTTTTGAAAAACTTGGCAAATAACAAATTACATGCTAACACTAATTACATTATTTACTTTATAAAACAGTTATGGGTGGAATTATCTGATTCAAATATACAAGTCAGCTTTGCGTGGGTACCTTCACACATAGGTGTTGATGGCAATGAAAAAGCTGACTATTTAGCCAGCACTATAGTTAAATTTTCAGATGTTATTTCCAGGTATGCCAATGATGCAGATGTTTCATTGCCATACACAGATATTGTAAGCCTCCTAAAACAAAGGATGGTTCAACTATGGGGGAAACATTCGTACCATTGTACACAAGTTGAAAACAAAGGTTCTTGGTATGCCGCTCTAGATGTTCAGATAAATTCAAAGCCATGGTTCTGCAAGGCCGGTACTTTTTTAAACAGAAAGTTTTATTCAACTGTTTGTCGTATGCGTTTTGGTCACTGTCGTTTGAACTTTCATCTCCATCGCCTTCGAATGGTGAATTCCCCATATTGTGACTATTGTCAGTCCTCGAATATCCAATCCTTAGATCACATTTTCTTTGAGTGTTCATCTTTCAGCATTCAGCGCCTTGTGTTGATAGACGAACTTCTACAAATCTATGATAAACCTGAACTGGTCCCGCGGTGCATTCAGGAGTTGCTTGAAAATGCCTCTGTTTTTACCTATTTGTATAAATTTATATTGTGTACTGTAAATGAGATTTAGAATAAGATATAAAATGATAATTTTATTATTACAATACATATTACAATGGTTTTTTTTATAAAGTTTTTTTTTGTGTGTAAATATGTAAATGTAAATAAAGGTATTTGACTGACAGTCTGACACTGGCAGTCTGTCTGTCAGTGTCGGAGTGACGAAGTATAAACGTCAACGATTGACGCTTATAAGGTACCTACTAATTGTAAGGGAAAAATTAAAATTGACTTTCATTATCTCGGAAATGAACAAAGGACGATGATCCTCTTACTTATGACAAAAATGATCCGGATTTGACTATGAAATAAATAAAACGAATGAAATTAATTTCCTAACTATGACGAAAGAAGTAAATCCTACGAAAGACTAGGCGGTATGGTCTCATGACTTTAGCCTGCCCAATAGGGCGAACAAAAAAAAAAAAAAAAAAATCAGTCAGATGTCAAACTCAGCTGTCAAAAGGCTAACAACTGTCAACCTTTGACGCATCAACGCCCTCTGGCGGCGAAAATTCGTCAGAAAACTCTTAACTTTTCTCATCTTCCTTTTCCTGTGATTATTTAACCAACGACAGCTGATTTTTGTGCAAATTCTCAATATACATTATGGCTGTGAGGTTACTGTCCAAATTGAAGGTCCTTCCAGAGTTGCGCGGTGTGGCAAACGCTAGTTCTGCTGCTGCACCTGCCACTTTGTCCGATTTCGAGCAGCAGCACAAGACTCCAGTTATCAGGAAGCAGAAAGTAATTCCAGTGGCACATTATGGTGGAAGGCACGCAGTTTCCATGCTCCCTGGAGGTGGCATCGGCCCTGAATGTATGGGCTACGTCCGGGAGATATTTAAGTGAGTATATAACCTCGATTCAATCCTGATTTCTGCTCCTATACATATTGAATATCGGGTTTCTCTGTGGATTATTCTGACCTTCGCCAATGATAAACACATCTTAACACATCACATCTTAAGTACTATGCAATGCGTCCTACCACTAAATAATCTTACAGGACTAGGGAGGTAGGACTTTTCCCACAAGAGTCCATCTAGTTAGTTACCACCGCTTTGCCAAACATTCTGCTGTCAAGCAGTAGTGTACAAGCGCTACTGTGTTGTGGTTTGAACGGCACTGTAGCTAGTAAAATTACTGGACAAATGAGACTGATCTGATCTCACAGTTTGACTGTGTGATATCTCAGGATGATGTGTACAGTGCAGTGTCACGCGAAACTTTAAAGAGTATCAAGTGGCACTACAACTGTTATGGGTGGTGGTGATGCTCAACATAAGATGAACATGGTGTTTCATGAAACTTATAACCCAGGTGTCTACAAGGCTACGATGAACTGGTACCTTCTAAATTTACATGCTCCAGCTCGGCCACACCTTTGCTAACTATCAGGCAAGTTGGAGGTCAAACGTAAATCCATAATAAAAAAAGAACAAACACACACATATATTATCAGCCGGAAGACATCTACTGCTGAAGATAGGCATCCCCCATAAATCACCACTTTGGACACTTACACTTTGGATTTGCCATAATCTCTACGCTTGGCAGGTGCCAAAAAAGAACATAAAACAACAAAAACAGCTCATATCATACTTAAAGTGGATGGGCTTATAATTCAGTTGATGTTGGTAGTAACTCTGAACTGTAGCTGGGTTAGCACGGACGGTAGACAAAATTCCCCACTTCATTTGACAAGTAAGCAAGTATGAAAAAAGTGATGTGAAACTGGGAAAGATAATTTTGTCTACCGTCCGTGCTAACCCTGCTGGTTGTGGGTTTGATTCCCACCCAGGACAAACATTTGTGTGATGAAAATATGTGTTTGCCTGGGTGTGTTTATATTGTATTCTATGTATGTGTTTACAAACAAAATGTATCTAAGTAGTCTATCAGTGATCTGGTTCCCATAGTACAAGCTATGCTTAGTTTGGAGCTAGATGGCGCTGTGTGAGATTAAATAAATAAATATGTGAGGACATTTCACATGGCGCCATCTAGCCCCAAACTAAGCTTAGCTTGTACTATGGGAACCAGATAACTGATACAATACTTAGATACTTTTTGTTTGTAAATACATACATAGAATTCAATATAACATCCAGACACAGAACATTGACATTCATCACACAAATGTTTCTCCTGGGTAGGAATCAAACCCACAACCTATAGTTCAGAAGGCAGAGCTACTACCAACTGAGCTAACAGGCCAGATGTCCACAATAAAAAAAATATATATTTAAATAATGTTTAGAATGATTCAGGCTTAGTTCAGGTGTGCAAGCACTAGCTAACCACTGTGTTATTGGTTCCCAGGTACATCGGAGCTCCCATAGACTTTGAAGTGGTAGATATTGACCCCAATGTGGACAACGATGATGATGTCCAGTATGCCATCACAACCATCAAGAGGAACGGCGTTGGCATCAAGGTGATACATCAACAATTTCAATGCCTAATATATCATCATCAGTATGAAGATCATTTAAAAATCATATGATTTTAATTTTAATAAGTCACTACTGCTACCTTTGGTCACACACTCCGCTACAGATCACAGTGCGATAATCACACTTAATGAATCGTGGCTTCGGATTTCATAATACGAGAGTAGCATCAGCGTGAAAGGGACAAACCCTATTTCCATACGAAAAATGGGTCAAATTGTCCCTTTAGATAACCAAGCTTTTTTGTTAAGTAAAATTAAGTATGACATTTGTCTGCGCAACCGTTATCGCGGATATTGATCTATGTATCGCATAACACAGACAAATATTCGGCCGACCTAAGCTGCGTCTTCCGATTCGTGAGACTCACGAGAACCTTTTCCTCCATCGGTTGTCAGTTCTGCAAGTGATGTGGCCTGCCTGCTGCCACTTTAACTTGCTATTTCTGAGCTATGTTGGTGACTTTAGTTCTCCTTAATAAAACGATAATTACCTTAATTTACAGGGCAACATCGAAACCAAATCAGAAGCGTCCTACGTGACGTCACGCAACGTGGCTCTTCGCAACGAGCTCGATATGTACGCGTATGTACTGAACTGCAAGTCCTACCCCGGAGTCGTCACCAGGCATAAGGATATCGATGTCGTCATCATCAGGTATAGAGACCATTCTACTTCCTCCTTCTACTATTCCACTTCCTACTATCATATTTTCCACTTCTACTATTCCACTTCCTACTATCATATTTTCTACTTCTACTATTCCAATTCCTACTATCATATTTTCTACTTCTACTATTCCAATTCCTACTATCATATTTTCTACTCCTACTATTACACTTCCTACTATCAATTTTCTACTTCTACTATTCCACATCCTACTATCATATTTTCTACTTCTACTATTCTACTTCCTACTATCATACTTTCTACCGTGATAGTTCGACAGTTGAAATTCACACATGATGTATTTCTGTCGCCGCTCCAACAAGAAATACTAAAAAACTGAATAAAATAAATATTTAATGGGGCTACCATACAACAAACGTGATTTCTTTGTTATTATAGATAATGATACGGACGGAACCCTTCGTGCGCGAGTCCGACTCGCACTTGGCGGGTTATTAGTAGTAGTCAAATAGCCTACTCGAGAATATACATGTGTCATTCACCAACCCGCACTTGTCCAGCGTGCTGGACTATGGGCTACACTCTCCCTGTGAGAGCAGGCCCGCGTCCCAGCTGTGGGAAGGTACTGGGGTGATGTGACGGGGTTATTTTATTTTATATGTATTTTTTTTGTTATTGAGACTTAGATACTTTTTGTTTGTAAATAAATACATAGAATACAATATAACACCCAGACACAGAACAAACATCGATGTTCATCACATAAAATGTTTTCCTGAGTGGGAATCAAACCCACAACCTATAGTTCAGAAGGCAGAGCTACTACCAACTGAGCTAATAGGCCAGTAATTTTGGCAAATTATTTATTTACATTAAAATAAATTTTTAATCTGTTTCCAGACAGAACACTGAAGGTGAATATGCCATGTTGGAGCACGAATCAGTCCATGGAGTGATTGAATCCATGAAGGTTGTCACCGCTAGCAACTCCGATAGGGTTGCCAGGTTCGCATTCGAGTTTGCCAGGAGGAATAACAGGAAGAAGGTATGTCATCATCATCAGCCTGAAGACTTCCACTGCTGAACGTAGGCTTCCCCCAGAGAGCGCCACTTTGAGCGGCTGCTCGCCTCCTGGATCCATCGGCTCCCCGCGGTTTTTACATCGTCGCTCCACCTAGTGGGAGGCCTACGCTGCTTCCGGTTCGTGGTCGCCACTCGAGAACCTTTCTTCCCCATCGGTTGTCAGTTCTACGAGCGATGTGGCCTGCAACTTGCTAATAGGCTTGTGTCCTGCTATTTTTTTATTGCATAAATTAATAATTTTCCTCAAAAAATAGACAGTTGTGAAAACAAAAATTAAATATCTCAACAAATGACAAAGTTACAAGCATTTTAAAATACAGGAATAGAAAGAGACAGCTCAAACATGCAGTGACGTCACTCTTGCTCCTTCATAGCATCTCATTACTAAGCTGTGGCAGCTTTACATACAATCTTTTTGGCATGTGACGTCACAACATGCGTTTTCATAGTAACTGTGGGGAAGTTCTGTTTTGCGAGAAAGGGGCAGGCGATGCCCCCTCCAGAAATTTTAAAAGCTTATTACTCCGTGATTTGTTTACCGATTTTACAATTTTTTCCAATTATTACATTCATTTTAACCTACTTTATGAAAATAATATTAACTTGTTAATATTTAATAGCTGGACGCCTATTCTAAGAGCTATATCGGTCACTTTAGTTCTCCCACTAATATGGTAATATGTTATCTGTGGTCCAGGTAACAACGGTCCACAAGGCGAACATAATGAAGCTATCCGACGGCTTGTTCCTGGAGACGTCGCGCCGCATGGCCGCAGAGTACCCGGAGATCGAGCACAATGATATGATCATTGACAACTGCTGCATGCAACTCGTCGCCAAGTGAGTATTTCCCACAGATCATATACAGGATGCAATTTAATACATTAGCATAAATTGAGTACATGATAGTACACCATTTATTGATAATTATTAAAGAAATGAGCGCGCCACCTTGAGCGGCTGCTCGCCTCCTGCATCCATCGGCTCCCCGCGGCATTCACCAGATCGTCGGTCCACCGAGTGGGGGGCCTACGCTACGTCTTCCGGTTCGTGGTCGCCACTCGAGAACCTTTCTTCCCCATCGGTTGTCAGTTCTACGAGCGATGTGGCCTGCCCATTGCCATTTCAACTTGCTAGTTCTAAGAGCTATATCGGTCACTTTAGTTCTCCTGCGGATCTCCTCGTTCCGGAGCTTATCTCGCAGGGAAACGCCGAGCATAGCTCGCTCCATAGCTCGCTGCGCGACTTTGAGTACTTAGTTAGTTGACATAAGTCATCACTGGTAACAATTATAAATCTTACATGAATGTAATCCGTCCACAGACCACACCAATTCGACGTGATGCTGATGACGAATCTCTATGGATCCATAGTATCCAACGTGGTGTGTGGCCTACTCGGTGGTGCCGGCCTACTCTCCGGCAGGAACTATGGGGATAACTACGCGCTGTTCGAACCTGGGACTAGGAATACAGGTAACGCGGGGACGGTTGGTAACGTGGGGACAGTTGGTAACGTGGGGACAGTTGGTATCGTGGGGACGGTTGGTAACGTGGTTAAGTTGCTATCGCGGGGACAATTGGTATCGTGGGGACGGTTGGTAACGTGGGGACATTGATAACTCTATATTTATCAATGTCCCCAAATTTACCTAATATTTCTATAGATATTGGGTTAATATCAGACACTAGGCTAGTTGCTTGCTATTAAAAAATCACAAGTAAATATTATTTTCATAAAGTAGGTTAAAAATGAATGCAATAATTAAAAAAAAATAAGTAAAATCGGTTAATAAATCACGGAGTAAGAAGCTTTTAGTTTCTGGAGGGGGCATGTCTCTTTCTCGCAAAACAGAGATATTAGTAATGAGGTACTATGAAGGAGCAAGAGTGACGTCACTGACGTTTGAGCTGTCTCTTTCTATTACTGTATTTTAAAATGCTTGTAACTTTGTAATTTCGGGGGATATTTATTTATTGTGGGATATTATTTTATGCAATAAAAAAAATTGCAGGCAACTAGCCTATTTTAATATTTTTAAGTAAACCCTAATCTTGTAAAAGTGCTAAAAATAGCCTATTTTTGCTATTACTAATCTTCTAACATACTGTAACTGGGCTAAATCTGTACATTGGGGCCAATTTTAAAGGCTTTAGTTGACAGATCTAAAACTCCTAAAACTGTTGCTGTCCTTGTCTAATAGACGGTAATGTAAGAGACGGGTGTATTTTTAGTAAGTTAAAGACTGTCAACTAAAGCCTTCAAAATTGGGCCTATTGAACATTTTTTAAAGTTTTGATTTTATTACACTTCTATATCGAAACAGAAGTGCAAACAATTATTTTGGAATTTTTTTGTCTGTCTGTATGTCTTTCCCTTTGAACACGCCTCATGCTGGAATTACTGAACGGATTTCGCTGAAATAAATAAATAAAATAAACTAACTAACATAATCATATATTTTTTTATTTATACTCATCCTGTCGAAGGGAAGATGGAAGAGAAAGGGGAAAAGTAAAGTAAAGTAAAGTAAAATATTTTTTATTTTTTTTATTTTTTATGTGATTGAATGACGTGACGAGCTAGTCGTTCGCGTGATGTTAAGTGACACGGCCGCCCATAACAGTTGCAGTGTCACCCGGAACTTTAAAACAATAGTTTCGCGCGACACTGCACTGCGCACGTCATCCTGAGACATCACCCAGTCTAATAATCAGATTACTAGACTGAGTGATCAGATCATAAAGTCTCATTTGCCCAGTAATTTCACTAGCTACAATGCCTTTATTTGCAAGAATGTAGGTTTACAAAAGTATGGTGATCAGATTATTAGGAGAGCCGTGTACATTCTACCATTACAAATGGTGTGCAAATCTCCATGCAGTCAATGAGCATGGTTCATCTAAATAACAACATTTCAATAATAATAATAATAAGTGTCACTTTCTAAATTATGGTCATATATCTATTGGAATTTTATAAATTGAATTAAGCTATTATTATGATTACAAATTGTTTCATATAGTCAATGGTTTCTATTATAATATCATTATTGTCAATTATTACCAATATTTTATTGCGAGATGTCATAAATTCTTTAATGTCATAAAAATTTTTTTCGGCCGGCCACTGTGTTAGTTTCCGTTTAAATATTGGTGAGGGTAAGTCCTTGAAAACATTTGGTAATTTATTATATACATTAATTGCATTAACAAACACATTTCTTTTATATAATTCAAGTTTGCAAAAGACCTATCTTCCTTTTTTCTTCTATCTTTTTTTTTCTTCCTATTTATTTTTTTTAGGAAACCCTTTTGCTTCCCTCTTACCCACTACTGATCAAGCCGTGCGAAGCCGGGGAGGGGCTACTAGTTTGCATTGAAAACTGACTTACTAGGTGGTAGGACTTTTCTGCAAAGTTCGTCTAGGTAGGTACCACCGCTTTGCCAGTTATTCTGCCGCCAAGCAGTAGTGTGCAAGCACTACTGTGTTCCGGTTTGAAGGGCATTGTAGCTAGTGAAATTACTGGGCAAATGAGACTTTATGATCTGATCACTCAGTCTAGTAATCTGATTACTAAACTAGGCGATGTCTCAGGATGACGTGAGCAGTGCAGTATCACGCGAAACTTTATTGTTTTAAAGTTCCGGGTGACACTGCAACTGTTATGGGCGGCCGTGTCACTTAACATCAGGTGAACGACTTGCTCGTCACGTCATTCAATCAAATAAAAAAAAAACTTCACTTTTTTTATGTTTAATTATATTATATCATTTCCCAGGTACCGCAATCGCCGGGAAGAACGTGGCCAACCCCATCGCAATGATCAACGCATCGGTCGACATGTTAGAACACCTCGGCCACCATTTCCACGCCGGCCTGATCAGACGGTCGATCGATAAGACGATCAATATCGATCGCGTAATGACCACTGATTTGGGAGGCACCGCGTCTTCCACCGAAGTGGTTGAGACCATCATCAATAATATTGGGCGCTGTTAATTAAAAAATCTTTTAAAAAGGGGCGTTCATTCATAGTGGGATGTCGTGAGATTTGGCTCGCCCCGGCCTAATCTCACGTGAGATTTTTTGATTTGCTGACCAGTGTCTTAATTACAGTCGTGACGAAATTTTTGCGATTTTAGACCCCCCTTCTCTTGGTGTGATGTCGTGAGATTTGGCTCGACCCCGCCCTAATCTCACGTGAGATTTTTCGCTTGACTAACCAGTGGCTTAACAATTGAGGGTAAACTTAGCTGACTTTTGCCTACCGTTCTTTTATAAATGAGCACACAACTTTCTTTCTGATCCTCACGAACATATTATTTAAATAGTTCAATTTTTAAAGTCTACCTGGCTAACTTATTTCGTTTTTAAACGCTTGGGTTTTACATTAATTATATTTATATTTATCGGGGTCAAGTAGGGACACGTGGGAACAAATGGGGGAGACCTTTGCCCAGCACTGGGACAATATAGGTCAATAAAAAAAAAACAAATTACCCCCTACTCCTAGCCAAGTATTAGCCAAAATGTCCAGTTTACTACTACATACAAATTAAATCTTCTAACGGTGTCTAAAATAAAAAAAATCAAAATCTACATCGCTCATTTATCTCCATATTTCATTAATAAATTGAATAATTTTCAATTTTAATGTTTATACTTGATAAAAGTAGCAATTAATATTATCAGAATAACAAAGACCAGCTTCCACTCTATCATTCATTTTTCATGAATTCTAGACAATAATTCTACTAAACATTATCCATATAGGTAAAACTTCACTAGGTGGCAGGACTTTTCAGCAAAGTACGTCTAGATAGGTACCACCGCTTTGCCAGTTATTCTGCCGGCAAGCAGTAGTGTGCAAGCACTACTGTGTTCCGGTTTGAAGGGCATTGTAGCTAGTGAAATTACTGGGCAAATGAGACTTTATGATCTGATCACACAGTCTAGTAATCTTATTACTAGACTGTGTGAAGTCTCAGGATGACGTGCGCAGTGCAGTGTCACGCGAAACTATTGATTTAGAGTTCCGAGTGGCACTGCAATCTGTTATGGACAGCCGTGACGCTTAACATCAGGCGAACGACCAGCTCGTCACGTCATTCATTTACGTAAAAAATGTAGTAGCGAATTTAATTAAATATTTATAATTAATCATTGAAACAAGATTATTGTGATCAACCATTATTTATTGTAGAAACCAATTATAGTTACCTACTAATGTAAGTATTGTAGCCCATACCTTAGGTATTATTTATTTACTGTAAAAAGTGGTTAATAAAGAAATCGGTAAATTTACTTTAAATTGTTTTATTTGTCATCATCCTCTTTGGCTTTTCCCATTTGTTATTGGTGTCGGCTCCCAATCTTACCGTAGCGGCGAGCTACCAGAATTACACGAGCGACTGCCATCTGACCTCGCAACCCATAAGGGACCAGTAACAGGGATGGTTAGATCAGGCGTCAGATTCTATCAGGCGTCTGACTACCCGTAACGATTGCCATAGATGTTCTTATGACAACCGGGACCGACGGCTTAACGTGCTCTCCGTGGCACGGAGCGATGGCATCGCAAACTGCACATAACTTACTAGATAAGTCATTGGTGCAGGGCCGAGGATCGAACCCGGTGCCGTAAGATTGCGAAGCGCACATGCTACCGCTCGGCCACCATCGCTCCAAATTATTTTATCTTTATAGAATATGACTAGTATTTTGCCCCGTGCGCGGGCCGCGAGCGGCCCGCGAGTACGTTTTTGGGGCTGTTTTATTTATAAAAGAGTTATACTTTAGTTTAAACTTGTAATTTTGCAAGAATTAGTACAAAACAGCGGTATTTTTCAAAGAAAATGATCATTCATCTGACTTGTGCATGGCGGCCATCTTGAAAAATGCTGTCAGTGAAGTAAAATGTCAAAATTTGTAATCGCCGTCATTTAAATCCCCCAAATACGAAATATCAGACGGATCTAAGCAAATTCCAAATCTTACGCCATTTTGAATCCGCCTTTTTGGAAATATTTTAACACCGTAAGAAAGTCACCAATTTTCTCTTTACTATGAGTCCAAACACGCCATGTCTACCTTTGTTAATTTCCAAAATTTACACGTTTGAATTTTGCATGGCGGCCATCTTGAAAAATGCTTTCAGTGAAGTAAAATGTGAAAATTTGTAATCGCCATCCTGTAAAACTCCCAAATATAAAGTATCAGACGGATCTAAGCTAATTCCGACTCGAGCGCCATTTTGAATCCGCCATCTTGGAAATATTTTAGCACCAACAAAAAGTCATCGACGTTCTCTTTGCTATGAGTCCAAACACGCCATGTCTACCTTTGTTAGTTTCGAAAGAGGGCACGTTTAAATTTTGCATGGCGGCCATTTTAATTTGTTTGCCAAATAGAAAATAATTTTAGATCATCTTCATTTATAAATACAGTCAGTAGTAAGGAAAGGTTAGGCATTAAGTAAAAACACTTGGTAAAATATAGTAAATGTCGCGCTTAGTAGTTTGGAGCTCCTCCTCGCTTCGCTCGTCGTCGCGTTGGGTAGTTCGAAGCTCCTCCTCGCTTCGCTCGTCGTCGCATTGGGTCCCCCCTCACTAAGTCCACCCCCGCACTTGCCCCCCTCCCCCCGCACTTAATCCGCACCTCCTAGCATCCCCCCGCACTTGCCCCCCTCATCCCTCCCTTAGTCCATCCCCCCGAACTTAGTCCGCACCTACCAGCATCACCCCCCCACTTGCCCCCCCTCATCCCTCCCTTAGTCCACACCTCCCAGCAAAGTAAAGTAAAGTATCCACCATTTCACTGTTGGCATTTTGACTGACAATAGGACTTTGACATTACATAACCGTACAAATTTTCACTCACTTGACATTGGCAGAATTATTGCTAAAAGCCGATAGATAGCCATAAACGAAGAAGAAGAAGCCACTAATCGTATAGAAGTTTTCTCTTGCTGCATGACTTGCGTACATATTAGTAATCTGTGGAGTTTAGGCGGGAACGGACTTGACTGTACGTGAAATATTCTTTATCAAGATGAAAAATCACAATACTTGACACTGGCTAAATACACTAAGTGTGGAGCCAAAATATTAGAAAAATAAAATAAAAAAAGTAATCTGTTATTTGAGTATCATTCTTTTACACGTAGTATCCTAGAATATGTACTCTGCGTAGTATCCCTTAGAGTTAGTAGTTGTAGTCTGTGCTTTCCGTATATAAAAAAGTACTCTGTGCCTGTGGTCTGGTGTATTTGTTTACGTTACGTAGTAAATTAAATTACGCCTTGTATTTGTTTCAGATTCAAAATTTGTGTAAAATGTGCAGCAGCTATCTAGCTGCTAGTGCTTGTTTTTAGTTACGAGTATGGACTAATACTCTAAGGTATACACAAGTCTAGGTGGAGATGGTTTGAGGTTGGTACACTTTAGAGAATGAAAATTTTCTCTCAAATTACTATGTAAATCATCTGCTGTTTTTCACATTCCTATCAAAACATTATAAGAAATAAAATACTAATTACTGTTTTACAATAAACTATTCATATTTGTAAAATAACGTCTCCAAAACAACCACAACTCAACTGAAAGCTATAGATGTATAATAGGAATAGTCTATTTAGGTTCTTCCATGTTCATCATCCGTATTTCTTTTTACAGGTTACCTACTAAAGATATGATGCAGTAAGTTATGAACTACATATGAGCAGAGGCAATGTTCTTAATGTGGGGAACATTCATTTTGGTCAGCCTACCTAATTAAATATCACAGTAAATGATAGGTATGTAGGTAAGTACAATATATTTTGTGCCCGTCAGAACAGATGCACAGTTATCCCCAGTACATTTACTTGCACATGGTTTATATGTACCTATGTTAAGATATTTAAATTACCAGACATTATTTATTGTTAATATTAATATTTATTCTTGAGGGAATTACAAGTGTATCTAGGTACACTAAACGTAGGCCTCCCCCACAGAGTGCCACTTTGAGCATTTGTATTGTATTTCCTTTCATTTTCAATAGGAAAATGTTTTCATTGTTTTATATATTACGATTTTCGAACTTAAAAGGATGGTTCTTAAGTGGTGACCACAAATAGGTGCAAGTACATTAATAAATATTTTGTTTACAGATTTACTTTGTGGAATGAAATAGTGGGTATATCAGCTTGTGGCCTTTAGTTTTATTAACCTGTATACCTACCTACTTTTTGCAAGTTTACAAAGGAAAAAAGGCAGGAAGAATAACTATTTGTAAATGAAGGAGTTTTAGAATGAAGAAAATTGGTTTGTGAAAGTTGCAAGGCAAGTTGCAAGGCAGGGCAAGTTGTCTTGAAACAGTGACAGTGACAGATTTTGGTAAAACCAAACTCCTCATAAAGACTGAAATACAATTTCGACATAACCGATTATTTAATCGAACCGTTCGAATGACCGCCATAATCGAATGAATTGAGTACTGTCATTCATAATCGCGCATCTTCAGTCTGTGGTAAAAAGTACTCTGTGATGTTGTATACTCTTTGTCTTTGTTTTGTTCTACATAAAAATATTTTAATGAAATCTACTTCGGAGTTTTGGCGGGAACTCGAAAAAGTTCACGTCGTTTTATTGTATTATTTTTCTAAACTTGTGCTTTTTCCAGTGTTAATGGTAAAAATTGGTGGTGTTTTACGCATTAAGTGCTGAATTACAAGCATGAGTGTAGGCAAGTGATATAATGTAGTGAAACGTGGTTTTTCGTGTTGCTTCCAAAATTCCATAGAAGCTTCTAGTAAAGTCGCCCGCCACCACTTTACTGGGGTATGACTTAGACTGGACTATGATTACCTGACTTAGACTGGACTGTGACTAAGACTTGAAGACTTGACTTTACACGTGAAATATTCCATAACTCGATGAATAATTACAATACTTGACACTGGCTAAATACACTATGTGTGGAGCCAAAATATAAGAGAAAAAAAAAAATCTACTTCCTTAAAGCAAACGAGGCTTTAACATTACAATTTACCATGTACAGGGCCTGTACATTCCTGGCCGTGCATTGCCACCCCGCGGCCCTGCGGGCGTATTACCTAACTCGCAACAGGTTTGCAACAGGCGTAAGTTGCGCGATGATTGCTGTCATACATTATTAGTGGTGTCGAGCATGTATGCTTCGCTACTGCTGTTGCTTTGCTGCTGCTGTTGAATTGCTGTTGCAAATTTTACGTTATTACCCCGCTGGTCCGATTTTGCACAGCCAATATTGTACGGTTAGGAATGTACAGCCCGAAATTAGTGTACATGGCTTCCAAATAACAGGCTGTGCAACACGGGTCGTACAATATTGGCTGTGCAATGTTGGTATATATAAGCAATATTGCACGACCCGCGGGGTAATTACGTAAAATTTGCAACAGCAATGCAGCAGCAGTAGCAAAGCAACAGCAGTAGCGAAGCTTACATGCTCGACACCACTATAAATAATGTATGACAGCAATCATCGCGCAATTTACGCCTGTTGCGAGTTAGGTAATACGCTTGCCGGGTATCCGTGTACATGGCGTCGAATTGCTGGGTTGTGCAATACAGGTCGTACAATACTGGCCGTGCATTCCGGGCTGAACAATATACTCAATGTTTTGACTTTTATGTTCAGTTCTATTTTTACTATTATATTTGGTAATTGTTCCAATTCATTCAGAAGAATTCATTGTGGCAGCAGCTAGGTACATATCGTCTGCGTTACATTACATTACCAAGTCGCCTGCCAAGTGTGGGGATTATGGCAAAACCCCCTATGATAAGCGTGTTCTAAGGGGGAAGCCTGTGTTTATCAGTGGACACAAATATTGTACACAAATACTACACAGCTTAATTATTATTCCTGAGAGAACTACAAGTCTAGGTAGATACAGATATAAGTGATCATAAAGCATAAATGTTAGCTGAGTAGTCCAATGGTGTTAGAATAGAACCACTCCATCTACCTCTTCCCATGTAGTAATCTATATTGGGGCACCCAAAAAAATGGAATGGACAAATAGAAGAGCTGCTAGCCAAGTGTGGTGATTATGGCATACCCATAAGCGTGTGTTCAAAGTGGCGTTTAATGGATGGAATTAATGTGGTTCAGGGGGTCTAGCAAAGATTCCTTTCCTAGCGTTAATGCCAAACGATAACTCAAAATGTATGGAAATGACATTTCGGAAATCACTTTATTTCCTGCAGGTAATATCATTCCAATACATTTTAGAGCCAGCGTTAGGTGTTAACGCTAATGCAAAGGGATCTTTGCTTGACTCCTGGTTTGGGAATTATCTGTGAATGCAATCTGGATGAAGGAGATGTGGATATTATTCAGAATACAGCATGAATTTAAATATCTTTATTTTTACAGGTGCAAAATAACAGACAATCTAAACAAACAAAAGTATTTTATAACACAGACCTTTATAATATGATATTAGGTCCATCTAAAAATTAATTTACAAATAAAATGTAATCCATTACCATAAGAAACATATACATTTATAATGATGTTAATACCTAATTGTTTTTTACAGATTGACAACCAGAATAAACAGAATTTCAAGTCAAAATCATGTACTTAAATACAAGATTATAAATCAGTAGTACTATGTACCTACCTAATAATAAAATGTTATGATTATTTGAATTTATTGATGAAAATATGTAGTAAAAGATTTAAATGTGTTTTCTTGTCTGAATCATTAAAGAAGACAATCTGTAGTACGTAGTCAGCAGGAAGAGGCACTGGAAGAGGTCTGGAGTCAGCAACAACAATATGACTGTACCTATAGTTCAGTAAATATGCCCCAGTTTCTAAACAAACCCTAAGCAAAATAGAACTTTCATATTGATAGAACTAATTGGGCAAAACATAAGAGACAGGTCTCCCACCACCACCACCTACCTACCACCCCCCACCTACCTACTGCTACTACCCAATAGATTCTTTTTTTCAATGTAGGTTTACTTATTAAAGTTTGATTTTGATTAAGTTTAAGGTAGATCAGACATATTAGTCCTGTATGATTGTGGGTTTGTTAAATATTTTCACTAAGTAGGTACCTACTTAGGCATATGATGTAAATTAGGAAAACTCTAGTTTTCTTTTTTCAGTCTGGATCAGATGATAGGATAAATCTGTCAAAATGGATAAAGTTAGCTAGCTACAAGCTATTTAAATATGTGTAAACATTTCACATAGCGCCATCTAGCCCCAAACTAAGCATAGCTTGTACTATGGGAACCAGCTAACTGAATACATAGATACTTTTTTGTTTGTAAATACATACATAGAATACAATATAACACCCAGACACAGAACAAACACGCATGTCCATTGTTCATCACATTAATGTTTGTCCTGGATGGGAATCGAACCCACATCCTACAGTTCAGAAGGCAGAGCTATTACCAACTGAGCTGTCATGCCAGTCATAAAAACTGATATCCGTCTGCACTAAACTTTGATGATAGAACAGACAGCCATTGAACTTACTTGCCATTTTAGTTTAATGTAGGGCAGCATAACTACTAAATACTACTTTTCTGTATAAAAAGAAACTAACTTTTTATGTATGGCTGTTAAACAATTTTGATGAAATTTGAGGAGTACTTACCTAGGTAGATAGGTACTATTGAAGTTGATACTATTCATAATTATTGTGTAACCCCCCCATTGGTGGTGTTAGGATGGTACATTCCCAGTTGCCTCCGGGTGGCAATCAGGGATTATTGTCCTACTCCTATTTACTATACTACTAATATTAAATCATCAACAGCCTGTAGACGTCCACTGCTAAACGTAGGCCTCCCCCACAGAGTGCCACTTTGAGCAGCTGCTTGTGCTTATCACCAGAATGTTGGTCCACCTAGTGGGAGGCTAATATTATATACCTATAGTCAAAAAATGTGTTACAGCTGCTGATATGAGTCAATACTTTTGTTCAGATTGTTCTATATTATGGTCCCCACCACAGAGTACCTTTTTATAAACTTGTCTTGTTATATCTTACTTTATTTGTTTTGACCTAATCTTTTTCCCAACCAACGGCCTATTTCCGCAAGATTATCAGTTTCTTTTTGAAAAGTTATTTTTTGTTGTCCCCACTCAAACACCCACTGGGGGGCTGTTGATACCTACTATTCTTAATTATTGCACAAACCACCCCCCAGCGAATACAGAGTGTACCTATGTGTGGGAATTAAAAATAGACCTCACATGCACCATACCTCTATTAATTATTGGATTGGGTAAAACTATTTACATTAAGCAACTCTTTCTTTACATTTAGCAAGTACCTATCTAGCTAGCAAAATAGTTTTGGGTTGTTCACTTTCTCATACAGTAAATATACTTTCATCACCTACTTACCTTTCAATAAAATGTGCCCATAGTCTACAGCAAGAAAAAGTGCCCGCGTTCCACCCTGATGAACTGAGTAGGTACTTGTACCTACAAAGAAGTATGTCACCTTACCATATACCAGGTCACAATAAGAGACAAACTCTTAAAAACACATTTCTTTTACTTAAATTTGACATAGTTTACATAATAGAAAAATGGAAATAATGATAACATGAATAGTTTTACATGAATAGGGTAAAACAGGGTTAATTACTTGACCTAATTAAAATGCAGTACCTACCTAATATTCTACATAACTTATTTACTATGTACTCATCTTTAACTTTTTCCACTTAAAATAGGTGTTTAGCTTTTATTCACAATTTCATTAACAGGCTTGGAGGATTAAAAAAAATGTTTGAATTCACCCACTTTAGAGTAATAAGTACTTAGTAGAACTCCAGTGCATTTGCAAAATGTAAGCTGTTTAATTGGTGAAATATATGGCTCCGTACAACAGTCTTGCGGTCTTCAAAAAACTTTTTTCCTTTGTTTGATGTGTTTCTCTGAGCTCTTGTTTATTTTGCTATTGCCATGACAATTTCTTATGTGCCCTGAAAATAAGATAAGATTTTTTTATTTTCAAAACATACTGAACTGAACTTGCATGCTCATTATGCATTTTGGATTAAATCTGTTTTGTACTTACTTGGTTTCTCTTGTGTAGTAAATGTTATTAAGTAGGTAGACCCTGCTGCGGCAAATGTTTTGCAAGAGGCTGTTGGATAAGACCTACAAATTACTGCCACCAACCTCTTGTACACCAGAGTACCTTATTTGCTCTTGTAGTCCAGAACTCTGTATCTGATGCATGGCATAGTATGAATATTAAAATCTCAAATGAATGTGTTTAACCTTTTATCGTGCACTTGTGATGTAAAATCCATTAAGCTGGACTATTGTGTTAAGTTCGAACAAAACAAAAATAATACAAACAAATAGGGATGTTTCGATACCAGTACATACGAAAAAAGTACTCGATACTTTTCTTACGATACCAAGTACTTTTTAGCATCGAATCATTCTTTCGATACTTACTTGGTATCGGAAAGAAAGTACTTGTTTCAAATCGAATCAATGCTGCTAAGGCAAAACAGGATAGAATGCCAAGCAACTTTATTTTCGCCACAACATATTTCACTTTAAAGAAACAGTATGGCCTAACTTTAAGTCAAATAGCCTAAAAAGGTGATTTTTTTAATGTATACTCAGGGCTAAAACAACCCCACTTTTAATTTAAGCAGGATTAAATAGAATTTCAATTTAATTCAAAGCGGCGAATACATTTAATACACACAAACACACACAACACACACACAGTACACTACAGTAGAGGTAGTTGTTATACCTAATTAAAATAAATAAGATTATAACGAATCTTTCTCACGATTTTATTCGGTATCGGATAGTAAGTACTGGTATTGGAGAGAAAAGTAAAAGTATTTATGGTATCGATATGTTTAGTAGGGTATTTATATGAGTAGTATCGAATCATGATTTGAGTACTACTCATATGAGAAGGAATCGATACTTTGGTAGTATCGGAACATCCCTACAAACAAACAAACATAGACCCGAACTGTGTCACCATCTGTAAACTATAGATTCTGCCCTAACCTTAAATAGGCTAGAAATCTGCCATAATCGGCCAACGGCTTTAAAAAAAAACCAATGAATTATTAATTTAAGAATCCAAAATCCGGATAGATACGATAATATAACTGGCCAAATGCAAATCGGACTCGCGCGCGAAGGGTTCCGTATCATTATCTATAAAATGAGCAATTTTGTTGTTATAGCGGCAACAGAAATTCAACTGTCCAACTATCACGGTTCATGAGATACAGCCTGGTGACAGACGGACAGAAAGACAGACGGATGGACAGCGGAGCCTTAGTTTTATCCTTTGGGTACGGAACACTAAAAACGGGAAAAATGTTAATCAAAGCATGGATTCATGGATTTATGGATTTTATTCATGGATTTTACGTACATAATATTAATAAAAAATGCTTCAAATTTATTTTCTTTATATTTGGCGTGAGGGTAAAACAGGATTGCGATTTGCTAATAAACATAAGATAAGAAACAAAGAGTTTGGGTAAGGTAACTATTATATTTGATATGTAAAATATAACAATTTGACTTCATGATATTAAAAAGTACCAAAGTCAAATCTACCAAATGGCAGAAATCTACCACAAGCGGTCACATTTGCCGCACATTCCCGAGCACCGAACTGAAGTTTGCCGTATGTGGCCATCCTGTTCCATACAATTATCGACATTATGCTGGTAGTAATAAAGTGTCTTACAGGATGACAGGACTGGAACATACGACTGTCTATGTACGGTTTTGATGTAGTCAATTTATATTATAACAAATATTTTATCCGTTTCGACGCAATAGACAATAGCAAAATACGTTCTTTATTGTTTTTCTATTTATTTCTGAGGGTTTGCATTAAAATATCACTATATAATAATGTCTATGAAAAATATTCCTTGCAACTAAGTAGGTAGCGCGTGACGTACTTCCGGTTTTCGGTTTTTGTAGGAAAAATATGTTTTTTTGTATGGGAGGTACCTTTTTTTATTGTTTATCTGATATATAACCAGGGTTTCCTACATTTTCTATAGAAACACTTTTTTGGTCGGCCTTACCGTTTCCGAGATCCGACCTGGTGTTCCACCATGGAGACAATTTTCTGATGCTGACATATTTTATTCTTTGCCTCCTGACCTATCCGTACACATCTCTAGTACATTGCCAAGTCGTCCCATGGCTCCTTCCTACCAGAACATTCATGTCACTAGGTCAATCATCTGTCACCGTTCTTTAAGATTATAGAGGGAGAAGATGACTTCCACATTCCACACTTGACGAATCATGTACAATACAAAACATCGACTGAAAACGGTGAATCAGTCATCGAGCAACTACTGAGATCACAGTGGACTCCTCGTCATCAATAGCCTGAAGACGTCCACAGCTGAACATAGGTCGCCCCCAGAGAGCGCCACTTTAAGCGGCTGCTCGCCTTCTGCATCCATCGGCTCGCCGCGGTTTTCACCAATCGTCGGTCCGCCTATTGAGGGGCCTACGCCGCGTCTTTCGGTTCGTGGTCGCCACTCGAGAACCTTTCTTCCCCATCGGTAGTCAGTACATCAGTACTACGAGCGATATGGCCTGCGTGAACTCCTGAGTAGTATTAAATCCACTGGTGGATAGTCAGTAGATTCTAGTGGATTGAGGGAAGTAGGATTGCCAACTTATTATACAGTAGGAAGGTAAGAGGTACCTTAAAAAAAAATTGTGCCCCAAATCCACATTGATGCGGCCCGTAACTCAATATTGACTGAACTGGCTTATTTTTAACTGACTTTTAAAAAGGTATATATTAAGCTCAGCATCAGGCGAACGACTAGCTCGTCACGTCATTCATTTACATAAATAAAATGAAACACCACCATCAGTAAATCCTTTCAAATAAAATTATATAAATGACGGGGATTGAAATAAAACAGTAAAAAAAAACAAAATTCAGAGTGAACCCTCTTTTTTAAAATCGGTTGATGCACATATGCCACTGTGGCGCGATGGCTGCTTGTTTTCGTGAACGAATTTTAAGGGAGGACAAGCTCAACCATTTTTTTCTACTGTTAGCTATTATTCTAATGGAAGCAGGTATAAATAAAACACAATTCTTGGGTCGATTAAATATATTTCAGATAAAAGTCGAATAAACACGATACGCGATCGTTCTATCTAACACCTATCGTCTGCTTCGCAAACCTCTGATAAAATATAACTGTTAGAATATCCGTAGGTACATTTTTATGTACCTGCCGATTTTTAAACCAGTCTACTGTTTACTTTAATTGGGTCGGTCACGTCGGGGTGACTGTCGAGTAGTGCGTGCCTGGTCACCTATATCTACTTATCAGGGTGCGGAGGACTCCAAGTAAAATAGTCAAGTTAAGAACTTTTGGTGTGAAATTCCATTCCATTTGTAAGTGTACAAGGAAATAAATTTCAATTTCAATATAGGTACATACTTCATTTATTACGCGGTAAAACACTTATCGAATATATGCGCGTAAAGACGCGGTTGGTGGTAGAGGCGACAGAGGCGGGAACTGTGCGGCCAACGTATACCTATGCGATATTTGCTGCGCTTGCACTCTGCTCCTCCATACATTGCTTTCAAATCTTTGATTTTGATAACTTTTTCATAGAATAACTGATAAGTCCCAATCAGTCCCAATTTAAATATCATACTTGGGCCTCTGGCCTTTTACCGCCTTTTACAAATACTAAGATGGCAACTGAATGACATTCGAGCGATTCAAGCCTACTTTTCTATATTCCCTCGCTTTTTTTCGAGTTATCAACGTCAGGGTGTTTAGTGGAGTAATTTCTATTGAAGATTACATATTTTACCTGCAGTTCTTTCTAAATGCTATAACACTTGTATATCTTTTTATTGCAGTCATTCGTGCATATCGTATGTGTGACCAAAATTCCCCAATCTTAGTTATTTTGATTCGTGTGAAAATTGGCAGGACTAATTCTTTAATCCATATTTTTATCCTGTTGTTTTAATGCCTATCCGTCAGTTAACTTTTATCAAGAGTTCGGCGAAGCAGGCTCAATAAACACTAAATTACATTGATGCTTAACTTAAAATAATAATAATTTATAAATAAAATAAAAAAGATTATAAAATAAATGCGGTAAATTGGGTTCTTTTGCGAATGTCTTAAATTTTATCGCATCTGTGATGACGATGCCAAAGTTACATTTTTAATATATTTTTAGTTGTTTATTTTATGCATAGATTATTTAGGGACTAGAAACTTTTGTTTATATGTTTTGTTCATAAATTGTTACGTTACGAATCCAGATATTTGTTCAACATTTGTTCAGACATTTTGCAGATCTGCTTTGTTGCTTGACCAACTTCTGATCGCTTTTTCAGTGACACTGAACTTGTAACAAAACGGCTTAACGCTGTTTTAAGACAACAGTCGTCATTAAGCCATGTCGAAGAGCTAGCCGACTTATTTCCTGTTTAAGGTTTTTGTTGAACAACTCATGCATAAAACAAACTTTGTGTGATTCAGAATAACTTGAATTTGATAAGATAATTACAGCATTCTTTACTTTATGATTACAGTAAGTTGACGATAGAAATTCCGTTATTAACACTTTATGGGATTGTAATAAAAACCATTTTTCCCCAGCACAACAGTTCTGCCGTCCATATGAAAAATGCAGTAAGTAGGTAATACATGTTTTCGAGAAAAACGCGAAAACAAAAGTTGCGCGTAGTCGAGTTGCTGCATTCTTACTTCCTGAGTTTTTGGGTTCCAGGTGGAATTTTAATACGCGAGAAAGAACAGAATACCTATAGTTTTTAGTATCTAACTCAATTTGGCCAAAAACGTTAGTTACTGCGCTCTTCACTAGGAGTGCAGAGTTACGCACTTTAAAACACTAATGCCCGTCTGGAGTTTTACCACTTCTGAGTTCGCATTTATCTTTCTCTATTACTATTAAGTAGGTACGTCCTAGAGACTAGAGAGAAAGTGCGAACTTAGGAACTGTCAAACTTTAGTGCAAACGAGCATTAGCATCAAAGGCATTTTGCACGGTAAATAAGTAACTTTTTTTAATATGATTTTTTAAAATATAAGCGTTACTATATTTATCTTATCAAACTTTACATTAAATCGGTGGTTTCGGTTTAAAAATATCATTTTCAGTATTTCAATCCAAAAGTGTCATTAATTCTTAATCATCATGATCTTTGCCTTTTCCCATTTGTTATTGGGGTCGGCTCCCAATCTAACCTGTAGCGGCAAGCTACCAGAATTACACGAGCGACTGCCATCTGACCTCGCAACCCATAAGGGACCAGTAACAGGGATGGTTAGATCAGGCATCATCAGGTTCTATCAGGCGTCTGACTACCCGTAACGATTGCCATAGATGTTCTTATGACAACCGGGACCGACGGCTTAACGTGCTCTCCGAGGCACGGAGCGATGGCATCGCAAACTGCACATAACTTACTAGACAAGTCATTGGTGCAGGGCCGAGGATCGAACCCGGTGCCGTAAGATTGTGAAGCGCACATGCTACCGCTCAGCCACCATCGCTCAATATCAATATTCCTTAATCAAACGACTTTAAAGTAAAGTGTGATTCCCGATGCATCGGTAGTTATTTCATGCCGGCTTGCACTAAAGTTTTACAGCTTCTAAGTACACATTTATCCCTCTATGACGTACCTACTTCAATGCATTTGAGTATTTTGAGTATGTCCTAGAGAGATAAGCGCGAACTTAAGATCTGTCAAAATTTAGTGCAGATTATTATAATTTTTGCGGGTAGTTTCAAATATGACAACTGTTTAGATTTATACCAAAAACGATATTTTCATCAAATTATTTCATTAACAATCCAAATCAATTAAAAAAATTGTGTAATTGGAAATTAAATAAGTACAAACGAAATCTATATATTTAAAAACACTTCCGTCAGTTCTTTTAGTGATAGAGCGAATATTAATGACATTTTAATGTAATTTAATCAGATACTTAATCACAAAGTTGGCTATTTTGAATATAACTGCATGACAAGTACTTGCTCTTTGCTTGATAGTAAGAGCAGGGCGGGCATGCTTTCACAGTACGTCTTTTTTCGTATAGCCATGTCATGAAATTTTTTAAGCCATTATAAATTAATGACTTTAAAACTTGTCTTGACAACAATCGGAAACAACACGTTCTTTTTTAGTAATGTGGCCCTGTCATGAAAATTTAAGCCGACGAAAACTAATATGACTAAAAAGCTGTTGTTATGACAAGAAACGGGACCAGTGGCTTAACGTGCGTCGTGCGCGCTCAATATTGTAAGTTTGTACCACTTATTGGTGACCCATTCTAACTGGATGAACGTTGGATTAAGTTGTAATAAAAAAAAACTACTTTAAAAGTCATTTAAAATCGCTTCTAACACGGCAATTATGTTAAGGCAAGAAGACCAGCAGAGTAATAAAAAAAAACGAGAAATGAAAATAAAATTTCGTCAGATCCAACAATTTAGAATACCTATATTTGGCAGTATTTAAATTCCAAAGAGCACCAATTTTGGCTTTTCTTAAAATACGATCCAAATTGGACACCATATTGTCGCAAATTGACCGCAAGATTTAATAACTGAAATTAATATAGAAATGCACCCCTGTCATGACAATATTCGAGGTTTTTTTGTTTGTCAGGGCAATATTCGAGTTTTCTTGTTTGTCATGGCAATATTCAGGTTTTTTGCGTTTGAAATTGGAACGCTGTGGATCTACCAAGAAACCTCATTCGAGGCCATATTTCCCTGCTTCAAAGCTTGCATTCTCCAGTATTTCATGTATGCTTCTTGGTCTCCACCAAACTTTACAGCGAGATTTGCTGATTAGCTGTCAAAAAACTACCTTTACAAAAATTATATTCAAGATACCCATCACCACACTGAAAACATCCAGTTTATTAAGATTTTTTAAATTGTTATTTCTAAAACAGTTATCTTATGTTGCCAACAATTTTGAAAAATCAGGGGTGCTTTCAAAAATGATAAACAGAGATAGAAATATACAGCTGTGCCGTATTATTAATAAAAAAAAATAAAAAAAAATAAAAAGTAAATCATCTTCCCATTGCATGAGATCATAAATACGTAAAAATCAGTCTATCTAATAAGGAATACAATTTAATAAATATCTCGCGTGTGTTGATAGTGGTCCACATTTTTTTATCTACTACACAGATTTTTGTGTATAATTATTTAAATTTAATACAGGTATATTAAATAATGTATTATAACACTTTAACTTAGTTAACTTGTTTACGTGTCAGGAAAATAGTAAAATCATTTTATAAAATATTTTTCACTTTGACGATATGTCCGTGTTTACTTAAAGAGAAGTTAAAATAAGAATTAAAAATGAAATAAAATAAATGTGCGAGTATTTTCAAATATTTATTTTAATTATTTGCATGAATCCCTGTCAACCTGGATCCTCTATCTCGCTTGCGCATTGCGACATTTTTGAAGATGTTAAATGACTTCATTTATTTACGAAAAATCTGGCTAAACCAGGCCTTCAAGAACATTACACATGTTCAACAAAAATATCATATTAATTCAAACAAGTTTTCATACACAAAAACAGAATCACCCAGGTTATTTTCTTTCTATCCTGTTTTTATGTATGAAAACTTGTTTGGACGAATATGATAGTTTTGTTGAACATCTGTAATATTATTCTTGAGGGTCATTGGCAGATTTATCGTAAATAAATTAAGTCATTTAATATCTTCAAAAATGTCGCAATGCGCGAGCGAGATAGGAGATACACGACCTTTAAAACCTTTGACACTAAAACAGGAAAAAAGTCGTATCACAAACGGGCCAGCTTCAAATCTGACGGTAATCCAAAACGTGGATCACCACCACCACACGAAAAACTAAACAAAACAAAAATCAAAAAACAAAACTCAATAATAAAACCAAACGAATAACATTGTTATTCAATAACAAATTACTCAACCACCTTACTGGTACATATGGCATCGAAATCACAGACGTATACAAATTAAAATTAGGTATATTAAAATAAATCACAGTGTCATAACAGATCTTTTGACTTAAAATTAATTCGCTCCGTTGCCGCTCCGTGCTTCGAGCCGTCAAACGGGAACGGCCTATAGGAGCAGTGACGTCACCACCAGTCAAAAATTTAAAAATAATACTGAAAATCAGCTGCCTTAAACAAAGCTTAAAATTATACGAAATCAAATCAGTACTGGAAATAAGCGGATAAATTATACCAAAAGGTGCGTTAATATACGAATCGCGCTTAAAACCTACATTACAACAAGTACTACGCACTGATTTTGCGCGCCCGCTTTTTACAACACTAATATTATAAGAGAAAAACCCGCGCGCGATTAACGAAATAGCGCGCGCGGGGGAATTCAAATTCGGAACTTTGAATTTGATGCGGATCTTTTTCTTTGTCAATTTTCGCAAAGATGTTTGGTTTATCTTTGTCATTGCGTTTGGCAAAGATTTTGATTTTATCTTGTTTTGCAAAAGTGTTGTCTGGTTTATTTTTGTAAGATTGTTTGTTAAAGATATTTGTAGATCTTCGTTTGTTATCATGTATTGTAACGGCGTTAGATTTATCCTTGTTATTATATTTGACAAAGATGTTTTGCGTGTCTTATTACGCAGAGATGTTGATTGGTTTACTTTAGTTATCTTATTTGGCAAAGATAATTGTGGAGTGGTTTGATTTACTTCGATAGTTTTGTTTGGCAAAGATGTTTGGTTTATACTTGTCATGGTATTTAGTAAAGATGGTGATTGATTTATCTTTGTCATTATTTTTGACAAAGTTGTTTTTCGGCTTGTCGTTATTGCCATATTTGGCAAACATATTTTTCTGTCTTCGTTGGTCTTTGTTTGTACAGATGTTTTAATTTTTGAAGTCTTAAGCTTAGTGTCTATACTTTTGCCTCTTGTCGCCAGTTTATTTGAGTTCATTTTAGTGTTCGAAGATGATTTATTCGATTCTGATTCGATATTTGTAGCTGCTATTTTAGTGCTTATAGATTGCAATAACTTTAACTTGCTTTTACTGGATTCTTTAGTTATTTTAGAATTTAAACCTTCCATCTGAGTTTCTTTTGCGTTTTTCAAAAACGTCGTATTTAGAGATTTCAAGGATTTTAAAGCCACTTTATTCATCAAGGGTGTCATTTTTACGATTAATGTCAAAATTCTTTTTTTCATTCGTAATATTATCTGTAAACGTTCTTTAGTCGATTTGATCAATCTTGCTTTAGCGGAATGACTGACCAATTTTTGTTCGGTGTTATTTTTAACACCAGTTTTATTTAATTCTATTTTGTCTGTTATTATTCCTTCTTTCGAGTGATACCTTTCTATGTGCGTCTTTTTTCTCTTCTTCTTTTTAATTTTGAAATACTGTTTGGTCATTTCAAGTTTTATTATATTTTTTGTTGGTATTTTCTTTGATGAATGTTTGAATTTTATGCTTCTATGATGTTTCATCATACGCGTTGTTATCCATCTAACATTTCTAAAATAATTCAGATCTAAGCGCTTCTTCAATAGCTTTTGTATCACACACATCACAATCATGTCCTCAGTCCAGTACATCCCATTCATTAGCTTCTTATCAGTAAATTTCAAGTTGTTTAACTTTAAACTATTTACTTTCAAGTTGGTTAACTTTAAACTCTTTACTTTCAATTTGTTTAACTTTAAAATCCTTACTTTCAAGTTGGTTAACTTGAAATTCTTTACTTTTAAGTTGGTTATCTTCGTCATTAACTGTTTGTTCAACTTTAGGTCGATCACTTTCAAGATAGCTAACCATAAATTCGGTAACTTCAAGTTGGTTAACGTTGAAGTGTTGAACTGTTTGTTCAACTTTAAGTCAATCAACTTGAATATAGGTAACCACAAATTCGGTGACTTCAAGTTGGTTAACTTTAAAGACTCGAACTTTTTCTTCGACTTCAAGTCGACCAACTTCAAGTAAGTCAACTTCAACTTGGCCAACATCAACTCGATCACCTCGATCAACTTCAAACCCACCCACAAAATCATCAACACCAACATCAAAACCGTAAGTTCCAAATTTGAATCCTCAAATCCTAAATCTACGTAAATCCTATATTGTAACTTGTACCTACTCACTACTAGACAGACATACGAAGAGTTTGGGAAGTACGGGCGCGCGGGGTAAATATATAGAGAGGAGAGTAATACAGCGGTTATCGCCACCGCTTTTCCACCGTACTGATATGTCTGTGATGGTTAAGGATGGTGTTTCTTATTAGATTTCTTGACACCCTCCTCATCGCCCTTGTTCACCTGAAATTTAGGTATATATGAAGTGTACGTGATAAATAGTGGTGTTTCAATAAAGAGATTGTCTGATAATCTCCTTATTGAAATACCACGTAGCACGTAGTTAACAAAACAAGTCAGAAGCCTTTGGGTGGCCTAAAACTTCTGACAACAGAGCTGACCACTTGCCTACACGAGAAGAAGAAGAACAAAACACTGAAAACTAAGAGACTATGACAAAACAACAAGCCACATCTTGCTTCAAAGCGTGGTTCGCAATGCATTCTCCAGTGATTTATCTGGGCTTTTTGTTTTAGTCAATCTATTCTACCTAATGTTTTTGTCAGCGTGTCTGAGGTTTGTCAGTGTGTTTAGTAGTATAGGGATGTGTGATTTTGTCAGTTTTTTTAAACTTAAAGTCAATTGTCAGTTTTATGTGCATATGTTTGTGTGCTTTTAGTCAATTTATATAACGTATAACCCAATATTTTTGTCAGAGTGATTGTGATTCGTCAGTGAATTAAATGTTGGTTTGTCAGTTTTAAATATCATATAAAATGTTTGCGTGCTTTTTGTGAATCTATTCTACCTAATGTTTATGTCAGCCTGCCCGAGGTTTGTCAGTGCGTTTGATGGTATAGGAGCACACAGTGTGGTTTTGTCAGTTTTTTAAAAGTTGAAAGTTAATTGTCAGGTTTTATGTGCATATGTGTGCTTTTAGTCAATTTATATAACCCAATATTTCTGTCAGAGTAACTGTGATTCGTCAGTGAATTAAATGTTAGTTTGTCAGTTTTAACGATCATAATTATGTTTGTGTGCTTTTTGTCAACCTATTCCTGGCGATGTACATGTCAGTGTGCCTTTGTTTTGTCAGGGAGAGTTGAGGTGTATTTGATTTGTTAATTTTCAGGAAGTTTAACAATGCTGATTAGCTTGTCAATATAAACCTACCAAGTGTAAGTGTAATTTGTCACATTCGTCAGTGCGTTTTAGGGCGTGTGTGTTTGTGTCAGTGTGTATTTACCTCGGTATAGCGTTCTCCCTTGAGCGATACGATCTTGTTATCGCGGTAGCGCACCATCTTCTTCGGAGCGTGTTTAGGGGCGAGCGGCTTGTGCTCCTTGGTCTCAGACTCGCGGTCCACGTACGAGTAGCTGGAATAAATACGTGCAAGTGGAATAAATAATATGTAAAGTGCGATTCAAACGTAATGGCGGCTGTGAAGTGTCCTGCAAGCCCCCCGCACGCTGCGTACACCTCTTACCTCTGCCCAGGCACATGTCATTTTTGCTACTGCGCAGCGTTTCGTGCCAATTTCACAGCCGCCATTATGTCTAAATCACACTCTACGAGACATAAAATAACCCAATACATTTCAATGTTTTTACAAATATATTATAGTTCCGAACCATTCCACGATAGCTAAAAGAAAGCGCGCCATCTCTCGTTATTCAACAGTATCGGAATTACTAATAGTTCTACTATTAGTTTAACTGTGCAATAAGTTTTATAGTCGTCGTCACGGCTGCTTAGTTGGCACAAAAAACATCTAAGCCCCTTCTTTGACTGATAATGCCCGCACGTTTCTGTGTTGCCCCCACCCACTAACCGTTCAATGATCTGGTTCCTGATGTCAGCCTGGTTGTAACCATGACAGCGACATAAAAAAAATGTGACAACCACAACCATGACAACGCATTTTAAAAGGTAGGCAACGCATCGGCATCGCCCTGTTGTTGCAGGTGCCTATAGGCGACGGTAACTGCTTACCATCAGGCGGGCCGTCAGCTTGTTTGTCTGTGTTATAAAAAAAATTACAGCGATTAACAGTGACACCGACATTGTCCCCGTTAACCACTCAATGATCCGAAGGTTGATCTCTACCTGGGGCACAGCCCTGGGCCAGGCGGCCCGCGCGGGATGGTTGTAAGTAACCGTGACGTAAAGATTTACGTCATATTATAGTAATAAAACAAGGTGTGAAAGTGAAAGTGAAAATTACAAACATGACAGCGACATAATTATAATGAAAATGGCAAAGTATGAAAGTGAAAATTATTTATTACAAAGATGGTAGCTACTAACAGTACCTAACAATGAGATAGTGTGTAACTGTGCAAGTGAAAATAATATGACGTAATGGTTAACGTCATATTATAGTAATAAAAGAAAGTGTGAAAGTGAAAGTGAAAATTACAATCATGACAGCGGCATAACTAATAATGAAAATGGCAAAGTATGAAAGTGAAAATTATTTATTACAAAGATGGTAGCTACTAACAGTACCTAACAATGAGATATTGTGTAACTGTGCAAGTGAAAATGTGACAATCATAACCATGACAGTGACATAATATAATTAGTGATTATAGGGAACAGCCTCAGTTGGCAGAGCGTGTGGACTGTAGGTTTCTTTACTGATTTTATTAATTGGGTCGTGGTCCGGACGTCAAGCAGTAGCATCTAATATTGCCAGTATAAACTACAAATTTACTACTAAATTATGTCGTGTTGTCAAGAGTGACAATGACAAAGTATGAAAGTAAAAATGTAACAAGCACAAAAAAATGAAAATGAAAATGAAAAATGTGAAATTACTGGGCAAATGAGAACTGATCTCACAGTCTAGAAATCCTTTTTAGATTGTGTGATGTCTCAGGATGACGTGCAGAGTGCGCAGTGTCACGCGAAAATTTAATTTACATTAGATTTCCGAGTGACACCGCAATCTGTAATGGGCGGCCGTGACGCTTAAAATCAGGCGAACGACTAACTCGTCACGTCATTCGTTTACATGAAAAAAAAAGAAGCACAACCATGACAGCGCCATAATATAATTAGTGACGATGACAAAGTATGAAACTGAAAATGTGACAAGCGCAACCATGACAGCGACTATTACCAAGTCCCCACTAACCGTTCGATGATCCGATGGTTGATCTCGGCCTGCGGCACGGGCCGCGGCCGCGCGGCGCGCGCGGGCAGGGCTCCGGCCGCCAGCGCCTCGCCCTGCTCGCGCCGGTGGATCAGCGTCGCCATCGCGCGCTCTATGTCGCCGTGAGCTATTGTGATGCAGTGCTTCACCTGCCGGGGGGGGGGGGTTACATTAATAACGCCCAACCTACGTGAAATATAGGGTAGGGTGGGGTATGACTACCAACTGAGCTATCAGGTCAATCAATGAAGAACATGAAGGAATGGGGTGGTCCTACATGTCGTTTCATCATCATTAACAGCCTTAAACGTCCACTGCTGAACATTGGCCTCCCTTAGAGAGCGCCACTTTGAGCGGCTGCTCGCCTCCTGCATCCATCGGCTCAACGCGGTTTTCACCAGATCGTCGGTCCACCGAGTGGGGGCCTACGCTGCGTCTTCCGCTTCGTGGTCGCCACTCGAGAACCTTTCTTCCCCATCGGTTGTTAGTTCTACGAGCGATGTGGCCTGCCCATTGCCATTTCAAGTGGCTAATTCTCAGAGCTATAACAATTATAGTTACCCTAAATAAGACAAAAAGGGCTATAATAGCAATCAAATTAAAACTTAGTTCGTCATATCGGCTAAGAGATGGCGCCACTTACCTCGAGATGGGAGGTATCGGGGAACATTTCTCCGACGAACTGGATGTGGGGTGCGTACATTTCAGAGTCGGGGCTTGTTGAAAATGGAGACTTCTTCCTGGAGGCCTACGGAATGACACGTCAAAGGCAAAAGAATACTTGATAGCACTTAAATAAATAGCGACTCTTGTTACAACGCAATAAAGTGTAGTTCAGCTCGCACAGCGCTACAAGCCTACCAACACAGTTGCATCTCTTTCTATCGCTATAGCGCTGCTCATCTAACGCGGCGCGCAAAGGCCCGACCCAGTAAATCGGGCCGGTCCCATGTACTTATAGCTTCGTATGTAAAGCGCGAAGTTTAGAGAATAATTTGTAAATAGGCTGTTTATCATCATCATTATCATCATCATCATCAACAGCTTGAAGACGTCCACTGCTGAACATAGGCCTCCCCCAAAGAGCGCCACTTTGAGCGGCCACTCGCCGCCTGCATCCATCGGCACCCCGCAGCTTTCACCAGATTGTCGGTCCACCGAGTAGGGGCCTACGCTGCGTAAATAGGCTGTTCAATTCGTCAATAAAATATTGCAACTATGAGCTTAATGAAACGAAAGATCCAAACCGGAACTTCGATTAGGAAAAAGAAAAACGAAGAAAACTTCTATAAAGAAGATACAGTAAGGAACTTCAACATCACTTGTCTTCCAATACATGTCACTCCATCACAGACTGACAACTTTTCCCCATTAGTTCGCCTTTGCGACTAATAGATGGCAGCACCAGTACTTACCTCCATGGAATCGAAGAACGCCTGGCGTACCGGAATCTTATGAACGGAGCTCATTGGGAACTTGAAATCGTCTTCCGAAGTTGAGTTGGAGCTGTTAAGAGAAGAATTCAATATAAAAAATTACGTTCCCACTGCTGGGACGCGTGTGGAACAGGCTTTCTTTCACAGGGAGAGTGTAGGCCATAACCCACCACGCTGGACAAGTGCGGGTTGGTGGATGACACATGTTCTCGAATGTGATTCTTGAACATGCCGGTTTCCTCACGATGGTTTCCTTCACCGTTGTAAGAGCGGGTGTAAATGGACGACACCCATTTCAGAGATTACCCTATAAAGAGCTCATATAAAAAAATATTACGTTTTTATATCCAGTGCTTTTTAGCGATATGACCGCCCATTGTAACCTACTTGTAAGATTTTCTTTTTTTTTATTTATTGTTATCTTGGTGTCAATAAAGAGTTTATCTATCTATCTATGTCTCAAGTTATTATTAAATAACCGGCCAAGTGCGAGTCGGACCCGTACCATTATCTATAAAAACGAGCTAAAACACACGTTTGTTGTATGGGAGCCCCATTAACTATTTATTTTATCCTGTTTTTTATTATTTGTTGCGGCAACAGAAATACATCATATTCTGTGAAAATTTCAATTGTCTAGCTATCACGGTTCATGAGATACAGCCTGGTGAGAGACGAACAGACAGACAGCGGAGCCTTAGTAATAGGGCCCATTTACCCTTTGTGTACGGAACCCTAAAAACTAAGTGAGGATTTATGATGACGACGTGTGAAGTCCAAAGTACAATTACAGTTATTAAAAAATAGACCAACACCGAGGCGTTTTAGGTTTTTTTTTCCTTTCTGGCACAAGCCAAAAAGACACAATCAGATTGTAGCTAGAAAGCTACAATCTGAATTTAGCCTCACTTTAATCAAGAATGTATTAAAAAATCTACACTGTCAATAAATAAAAAAATATGCGTATGTTAATTTTTTTTTGGTTTGAATGCTAAAGAATGAAGTAAACGAATGCTATGCTGCCTATAATGCTGGCATCTACTTTGGTCAAAGGATCAGCCTCGCAATACAGCGGGGCAACGCTGCCAGCATTATGGGCACGTTGCCAGATTCTACGGATTGCTTGAACTATCTATAGACCTTTTCCAGTCTGTAGTTTCTTTATATTGTTATTTTTATTTTTAGGTTGGTAGACTGTCTATGTAGTTAAGTTTATAGTTTAAGTTTTTATTTTTTTTTAACTAGTTTACTAGTTTTTAGCATTGTAGTAGTTAGTTAACAGAAAAAAAGGCAAATTGCCCGTTAAAAAAAATTAGTTAAGTTCATTAAATAAGATTCTTTAGTAATATGTATATACACATCACATTTATATATTTCAAATTCCTACTAACTTTTAAAGCCAATGAACTGTGATGCTCCAAAATTTGCTCGTCTCGTCATTAAAAACAATCTGCCAGCACTTACCGGCTGCTGCTGTTGCTGGACGACTTGCTAGCATTGCTAGATGCCTTGCCACAACTCTTGGGCAGGTACCCGTTAGATTCTTTAGGGAACTGGAAACAGAGGGCATCTTTCTTCAAGACTGGGCTGTCATCAGGCTTGGCCGCTTCTAGAGGGAATAAAGACCATTATTGAATAACAAATATATTATCCAATTTCCTATGATGATGATGATGAATTTCCTATACTATTCCACTATCCTATCATATCCTATCCTACTATCCAATTTTCCATCCTACTATCCAATTATCTATCCTACTATCAAATTTCCTATCCTTTCTTATTATCTTATTTCCACTAATCTTGAGCAGTACTCAATGTACTCATTAGAATCTTCGGAGAACTGGAAACTGAGAGCATCCTTCTTGAAGACTGGACTGTCATCAGCCTTGGCCGCTTCCAGAATTAATAAGGATCATTCTCGAATAAAAAACATCTTACTCAATTTCCTATCCTATAACTACTATCCTATTTCCTATTCTATCCAATCTTGGGCAGGTATCTGTTAGATTCTTTGGGGAACTGTTAACTGAGCGTCCTTCTTGAAGACTGAACTGTTATCAGGCTTGATCGCTTCCAGAGAAAACAAGGATCATTCTTGAATAAAAAATATCTTATCCAATTTCCTATTCTATCCAACCTTGGGCAGGTATCTGTTAGATTCTTAGAGAAACTGGTAACTGAACGACCTTCTTGAAGACTGTACTTGGGCGCTTCTACAGGGAATAAGGATCATTCTTGAATTAAATATATCTTATCCAATTTCTTATCCTAACCAACCTACTATCCTAATTCCTATTCTATCCAACCTTGGGCAGGTATCCGTTAGATTCTTTGAGAAACTGTTAACTGAGCGTCCTTCTTGAAGGCTGGACTGCCATCAGGCTTCGCCGCTTCTAGAGAGAACAAGGATCATTCTTGAATAAAATATATCTTATCCAATTTCCTATCCTAACCAACCTACTATCCTATTTCCTATTCTATCCAACCCTGGGCAGATATCCGTTAGATTCTTTGGGAAACTGGTGACTGGGTGTCCTTCTTGAAGACTGGTCTGTCATTAGGCTTGGCCAATTCCAGCGGGAATATGGATCATTCTTGAATAAAAAATATCTTATCCAATTTCCTATCCTAACCTACTATCCTATTATCTTATTTCTACAAATTTTACTGCCCAGTCCTGCTTACCATCCATGTATGGCTTCTCCTTCTGCTCAGTGAAGGTCCCAACCACCTTCATCAGCCAGACGTACACCACGTTACGGTTGATCTTGTTGAAATCCTTCACGTAAGCGTTGATGATTTCAATCAGGTCTGTAACAAAGGCATATTACACATCAAATGAGTAGTTCTACGAACAGTACCCGTCGATTAATAATAGTATTAGAATTAAAAAAAATAAGTAAACTTGAAACATTCTCGCGCAGAGAATAGTAAAGCAGGGTAGGTATTCGAGATTAAAAAAAAGAAGAAAAACGCATGAGGTTTAATAAAATAAAGGAGTATGGTAAAAAAGGGTGCGGAACTGCAGACTTAATGTCTGCCTGACTAAAAAGAGGGAGGGAGGTTTAGTCTGTAGGTCGCCATAGGCGAATTGGCGGAGTCGGACATACCCGTGGGGCCCGTGCCCTGCAGGATCCATGAGAATACCTCCCCACCCTCGTAGACAAAAAAACCGTCGATTCGTATTCTTTTTTCTAAATAGCCGTTTACGTTAAGGAATTATTTCACTGTGCTATCTATTTAAAAACACATTTATACACAGTCGTGCTACAAAACCTTAAACCGAGAAATCACAAAATCATCCCTGATTTTCGTTGCGGTTAGGGGTTAGAGTAACTTTAACTTTATTATTTTGAAGCATTGTTAAAATCATGACAAGAATTTCGAATATGAGCAAAATCTGTGAAGAAGTTGTCAAGCCCCAATAATTTCTATTTTAGGGTTCTGTACCCTAAAGCTTCAGACACACCAGCGCGTCAAATGGCGTCAGGCGGCCATTCGGTACACATCGCTGCCCGTGTTCGTAAACGGCCACACCGCGATTCCCGCGGGCAGCGATGGATACCGAATAGTTTCGCGTAGACTCGCTGCCCGAGGGGATCGCGGCGTGGCCGTGTACGTAACGAACACGGGCAGCGATGAGTGGTACCGAAAGGCCGGTGTTTGTCAGTGTATCCTTTTTCAATGTTATTCAAACCAGTTAGGTAAACGATAGACTTAGGATAGCCTAGTTGCCTGCTATTCAAAATTAACAACTAATATTATTTTCATAAAGTAGGTTAAAAATGAATGCAATCATTAAAAAAATAAGTTAAATCGGTAAATAAATCAAGGAGTAATACGCTTTTAAAGTTTCTGAGGGGGCATCGCTTGTCCCTTTCTCGCAAAACAGGAGATTCCCCACAGTTACTATGAAAACGCACGCTGTGAAGTCACATGTCAAAGGGACTATGTAAAGCTACCACAGCTTAGTAATGAGGTGCTACGAAAGAGCAACAGTGACGTCACTGCATATTTGAGCTGTCTCTTTCTATTCCTGTATTTTAAAATGCTTGTAACTTTGTCATTACTTTTGTTTTCACGACTGTTTATTTTTTGAGGAAAATTATTAATTAAAGCAATAAAAAAATATCAGGACACTAGCCTATTGTTCTGCAAAGTACAAACAGTAAAACAAATCCAGAAATTCGATTTCGAATTCGCACTTAAAAATACGAAAGTACGTACTTTTTGCCCGCTCTCTTTATTATAAAACACCATATACTGCGAATTTAATCCTGCCACCTCTGTGACCTGGTAAACAGTATTGTACATGATCGTCAGGCGTGAAACGCGGTCGACCGTACCGCTTACCACGCACTGGACCGTTCTTGCGTCTAGTTTTGCTTAAGGCGAAGGGTAGGGCAAACAAGGTGTTTTTTGGCACGTTTCCTGGCGTAATTAGAACATGTGGAGCTTTGGATTTAATATATCATGTAATTCATTTCATTAAGTCTTTTGTGATGACCACAAATACAAGATTAATAAATATAGCTCTATAGAAAAAAATCGCAAACCTCCCTAAAAAAATTTGAACGTTCCAATTTCACTGAGATACAATGGAATATATTTAAAAAAAAAAAAAACATCAGTGTATTCCTAACAAGCATACACATTTTGTGATGACTTCATAATTTTGAAAAATGCTATTAAACCCAGATATTAATTTAAAATCGTCAAAATCAGTAATTTCGTGCGTTGTCGTAAGCGCCGCGCTGAAGTGCAGACTGAATTGATATTTAAGACTACGAAGTCAAGGTCGATGTTTCTTTGAACGAATCTGGACCTGCTTATCTGGCTCTACCCTTCACCTTAAGGCTCTTATATTCACGGATCCTCTATCTCGCATGCGGATTGCGACATTTTTGAAGATATTAAATAACTGAATTTCCTTACGAAAAATCTGGCTAAACTATTTATGATCATGAATAACACTTATAAAACTTATAACCTGCGTTCGGATAGCCTACTGGTGGCAAAATTAACAGTTAAAAACGACAAAAATGGTCACATGCACCGTTCGTTTTGGGAATGTGTGAGCAAAAGTTGCATTTTTAACTGTTTTCGTTCACCGTTCGGATAGCTCGAAAACAGTTAAAAACACCATCGTGAACTGCCAATTTTGACCCACTCGCGGAGGTGGGTTAAAAGTGATCGTTTTCTGACATTAGAGATTGACGTATGATTTTTGGCGCGGTTATGTAATAATTAATGATTTTTATTGTGAAAATTGTAGTTATCGTAATGATATAGCGTCTTCCTTCTCACTTCTCACGGAGAAGTAAGAAGCAAGACGTAAGTTCACGTGTGTAATGTAAAATTCTGCCACTTTGTTTTTGACATTTGAGATAACAAACCGCATTTGGTTATTTTGCGTTCGTTTTGGGTGGTGAGTAAAAGTGGTAAAGGTGGCATTATTGGCGAAATTCTCAAACCGAACGGTTTACAACAACGCTAATTTTGCAAATGCCAATAACGATACTGATCCTAATCCGAACACCCCTAAAATAGTAATAGTTATGTCACTCTGCTGTACATGTCAATGTCATTATAAAGAATGCTAATTTTCTAGCTTTCCGTATTCCCAGTCGGTGGCGTAAATTCGTGCTGCATCAATTCATCAATTGTGCACCATTCCAAATGTGGAAAACACTCGCTCAACCGAAGTTGAAGAGGCTATCACCCCAAATAGTTGCCTCAATTTATAACCTAAAGATTTCTGTCGGACTCAGTCAAAAATTTGACTAAAGGAATAAACTCAAATTACAGGTTTTAAACAATCTAAAAATATCATGTTTTTTGGCAGGTGATAATTGCAAAAATTACATATTTTTTTTATAAAAGGGTATGAACGATTCGATCCATGGCGCGTAGAATTGAAGTTGCTATAGGATTACACGCTGTCTCTTTCTATTAAAGCCATGCCTGGCCATATTATAATAATAATCATAGTATAGTAGCTAGACAAAGGGCCGTGCTAATAGTTTACCGGCCGTCTACGAAACCGGTGCTTCGTAACCAGTTACGAACGAAGACTTTTTCGTCCTTGTACGTAACCAGTTGCGAAAAAGGAACAAGAAACTGTTAAAAAATTCGTAAACGCTAGTCATTTTCAGCTATATTATTATTATATAATAACTAAATGTTTCGCTATGCTTTTCATTTTCACATGTTTTATGGAAAATAACATTAGCGAAAATATTCATTAAGTAATAGTAAGAAATAAATGTTAAATACTTTTCCAAAACAAACCTTATTTATAAAGTTAAAGGCTCAATTTTATTTGAATTAAAACGATTCGCCAGCGAAGCGAGCACAAAAGTGCTCAACTCTGAGCGAAGCGAGCGCGTTTTAATCGACTTTGCAAAATTTTCGCAATATTTTCGTACTTATAGTGGCTAATTCTTTGCGTCAAAATAATATAGAATGAAAGTAGTTGTAATTAGAATACAGAACATATTTTCAAAAAAGCAATAGGTATAGATTATAATAATATATTCAATCGATTGACCTAAAGTTTTCTTTAAGATTTAGAGGATAAAAACAATTTTTCCCGCGAAACACTAAAATGTAGGTAAATTCACTCACAAGCTCTATCGTCTCATCAGATGTGCAGATAGCAGAGCGACGGCAATAACATTTTCAAATAACAGGACAGTTGTCTTAACTCTAAACCTCCCGCGCGCAAATCGCGCCTCACGAACACCGAAAGTTCGCTAAAGAAAGCTCTTGTCTCACAGTGAACATACATTTTCGTTCGCTTTAAAGCTCGGTTCATTTACATGTTCTACCGAATGCTCGGTTCGTGAACATTTGTCGATAAATCATCAACTAGCTTTTGGTAATATATTAAACAATGCCCGTTCATTTAAAACGTTCTCATCTAACGAATGCTCGGTTCGTGAACATTTATCGATAACTCGCTATCTATTGCTAAGGCATTCTAACCGTAAACTCGCATGTTCGTTGCTTAAAAGCTCGACGTATCCCCAAGCGATTGAACAATACCCATTCATTAAATTGTTCTAACGAACGCTCGCTTTGTGAACATTTATTGATAACTCGTCAACTACCTATCTTTTGCTAAGGGCGTTCTCACATCAAAATCCATGTTCGTTAGCTTAAAAGCTCGACGTATGCCCAATCGATTGAATAATACCCGTTCATTTAAATGTTCTAATGAATGCTCAGCTCGTGAATATTTATTAATAACTCGCCAACTAGCCTTTGCTAAGGCGTTCTCACCGCAAACTCCGTGTTCGTTCGCTTAAAAGCTCGACGTACGCACAAGCGATTGAATAATACCCATTCATTTAAATTTTCTAACGAATGCTCGGCACGTGAATATTTATCGATAACTCGCCAACTGGCTTTTGCTAAGTCGTTCTCACCGCAAACTCTGTGTTCGTTCACTTTACAAGCTCGGCAAATACCCGATCGATTGTTCGAAACTAAATTCTCATTACGCTCAAATTCTCGAAATGGACACTTACCGCACCTACGCGTATCTATTTTTGCGTTACTCACTTCTGTAAACAGAAAAATCGATATTGTTCTCTCGTGCCACCAACGACCTGGTTTGATAACTGGCTTTCAAGTGTGTCTGCCGAAGCCCTCGTTTTATTACGTAAACGAATGACGTAACGAGCCGGTCGTTCGCCTGATGTTAAGCATCACGGCTGCCGATAACAGATCGCAGTTTTAATGCTATAAGTAGCAAACAAGCATACAGCCCTTCTGATGGGAAGATGACACCGTAGCGTAGTTGTTAATTAAGCTATTGGGTATTTACTTTTATAGCTAGCTAACTAGCTTATCAGGACTAATTACATGTAAACGGGAGGAGGCAGCTTATTTTTATCTTTATTTATCTTTCTCAATGTCAGATTCAAACCCAATATGTACAAATACTCGACATAACTACCCACTGAGCTATCAACACTCCAACCAACAAGGAACCAACTGCAACTGTTATGGGCGGTCGTGTCACTTAACATCAGGTGAACGACTAGCTCGTCACATCATTCAACCATAATTTAAAAAAAAGCAAGTTATTCACACAATTACGTTCTAAGAGTTCATTAAAGCGAATGTTCGTCCTAACCACGAACTGTCGACGAACATTCATACCTTTACTTCTCCGATCTTTATGAACTCTGTAACCTTTCCCCTCCCTCACCCCGCGACCACGCCCCGATATGCAACTGCAAGCTGCGCATATGTCCATGACCTAGGTCAATCCGGCCGAGGCTGCGAGAGAGACAGGCTGTTGCACCACGACCTAGGTGCGACGTGCGTGCAAGAGACAGATGCATGGCATCACGGCCGTCTTAATTTAGAGCGAATCGTTTATTGAGCAGTAGCTGCGGGGCGAGGTACGGTAATTTATTGTGAACTTGTGGATTATAGGACTATCGGTTCCCACCGCGGTTTCCCTGCAAGCCGTTTTCCAGCGGGAACTCCGATTTCCGGGATAAAAAATACGATACTTTTTATTCCTATAAGCTAAATTTCAAACAGTTTAGCCATTGTGACGTGAAAGACTTAAATTGTATGTATAACCCGTGTCATTCAAGAAACGAATCTGACGCAAACAAGAAATTATTGTTTTCCCTCTTCAACTATTGTGTTTACATGGAGAGGAAGTGAGACAGCACTATAAATGTTTGCAATTTTCAGTTCTTCTCTTTATTGAATCGCGTTATACATATGTATACAAAGGTTTAGAGCTCTTTTTGGCCTAAATTCTCTCCCTGTGAGAAAAGGCTCATGTCAGCAAGAATATAAGTTGAAAATAGGAATATTTTTTGACAGAAATTAGGTTTACTATTTTGTCTGAAACATAAGACAAGCATATATATACCTTGTCCATACAAAAAGTGCCAACACTTTTCCACCTCTGTTATCCGATTTTGTTTTATTTTTATGTTGTCTACCCAGTAAAAAAAAAACTATGCTCATATGTCTTCCTTTTTTTATGTTTTTACAATATTGTTGTAATATGTACAAGCATAGCTTATAATCTATCCAAACGATTGACATAAAAACCAAAATTTTTTGTTAAGTTTTAGGGGGTGAAAACGTAGGTATTTCACTCACGGGCTCTATTGTCTCTATCATGTGTGTGGAGGGCAGAGCAACGGCAATAACGTATTCAAATGCCAGGGTGGTGGTCCTTTTAAGGCATGGTTGTAAGCCCAAAACCAACAAAAAGCACATTTTCAACGTCACTAATGTGATGTGCCATGTCAAAATAATCGTATGATAAAAATTGTGTAAGTACTTAAATAAAAAAATAAAACGAAAAAAAGTAATGGTTGAACAAAACTAAGTACTTTAGTTTTTCTAAAATTAAACCGTTTTAATGTCCCAAAAAAAAAATGCTTTGTCAAACATTTGTCTCCAAATTTTTAGGGAAACAACACTTTTTTTTACAAATTAAGTAGCCAGACAGAATAGAAAGAATAATAATAATGTTAGTTGAAAAATAAGACACATATTTTTTTATTTGTTTTTTTCATGCAATATTTAATTTGAAAGAATTTTTAAATTTTGTCTGAGTCTTAATAAATATTTTAGCAGGTAGCAAGATAAAAATTCAATGCCTTTGTTTTGGTTTTTTTTTTTGCCAGCCTTTGACATAAAGTAGGCTTCACACGTTGAATATCATATAACCTCCTTTTGTTCTTTTTAAATAACTAGAAACGAAACTAAAAAAAAAAAACAACGAAAATGTAACAAAAATAATCCTGTACTGTACTGTTGTATGTTTAAAATGTAACTTTATGCTTGGGTAAGCATAAAGTTACATTTTGGCTAAAGCTAAGTGTGTCTATCACAAACATTTAAGAACAAAGTTCATGTTACAGAAGGGTCAATAGTAGAAAGTTATTTTTGTGTGCAAACAATCCGTGTTCATCGAGAAGTACAATTGAATCCTTCAACACTGTTTATGAAATATGTATTCATTCTGAATGAATTCTTTAAGTCGCTCATGTTTAATTTAGCTTGTGCCAGAAAAATAAATTTTCTTCTACCAGCACTTAAGGTATAGTTACACAAGATTTACTCTGCAAATACATTTAAATATATAGCAACTCTTGCTACATGCAATGAAGTGCAAGTGCTAAATGTGTCTATAGAGCAAAAACTCCGCTCTCATAGTGAAGAACGCAGTAACTAACGTTTTTGGCAAAATTGAGTTAGATACATATTCGGAATCAGCAAAAAAATCTATATTCTTTTTTTTTCACATATCAAAATTCCACCTGCGGGGTGATCATGTAACTTTGATAGCAATGCAACAGAAGAAATTTCATTCCGAATTTGAAAATTTTCATAGTAACTATGCACATAAACTGCGTATTGAAACTGTCAAATCCATACATTTTTGTGTTTCTATTGGTTGCAATCAAGTTACATGATCACCTAGCTGAAACCCAAAAACTCAGGAAGTAAGAATGCAGCAACTCTACTACTCTCTACTACTTGCAACTTTTTGATTTTGCAGTTTTCTCAAAAACATGTTGTATTTTTCATATGGATGGCAGAACTGTATTAGCACTTTCATCAAATGTATGAATAAAAATTGTTCATACATTTTAGGTTAATTAAGAGTTTTTATATGTATCAAGTAACTTGTTTAATATACAACACAAGGACAAAAGTAGGCAAGTAGCCACAAGATCTAAGAGCTAAAAACTTGAATGCAAATTCTAGTTTTCTATGCATAAAGGGTTTTAAAACAATAGATTCCCTTTTCAAGGAGAACGGCACTGGGTAAATAACACGACACACACCACTGGCTAGTAACAAAAGAAATGAGCACAATATGAAAAAAATCAGAGCATAAAACCACAACAGCTATCTGGTAAATAATAACTGTAATGGTTAGAATAATTAATTCATGTTCTTACCGTTTACATGAACGAAAAAGTCAGCTGGAGCACAATCGACGGCATCAATAGTCGCCAAGACATAGGCTACGATCACGTCGTCTACATCTTCTAAATCAGCATCTGGGACTTGGGATGTTACAAAGTCAAAAAGACTCTCCTTGATCATCTTGCATTTTTCAGCGGAGACTGCTTCCGTAAGCATCTTGTCGCAAAAACAATTTATTGAAACACGGAGTTACAATTTGATCGAATAGGTCGTACTGCGTCGGAGGATGATTTATGACTGCCACTCGTGTCGCTTCTCTTCCAGTTCGTGGGCGGCCCTTTGATACTTATCGGAAATTAGTTTTCAGCGAGGTAAATAGGTATTTTCACGGGGAAAACTGGGATGGAGCTAGGAAAATCAATACACAGCAGCAGACGTAGTTTTTTTTATAAACAACAGTTTGCTATCTTCTCTGTGGCACTGGCAGTGGCAGACGTTGACAGCTTGACAGCTGTCAGCTTACATTTTATTTGGTTTTTGAACGAAGTCTCTCTGATATTTTCTTAGACAAAAAGAAATTTCCACTTTGTGGCTAAATAAATATTTTTATTGAAATGTTTACCTCCATTTCTCCAAGAAATAATAGTAAAAAAGTTTACAAACATCATGAGACATCACGACTACTCCGCCTCTACTCTGATGTTGTATATATTTTACTTTTATGTCAAGTTTCATTATTTTACTCATTTTATATTTATATTATTATTTTATTATGTTATTGTAAGTTGAATTTGAATTGTTGCTGATTTTATATTTTGTTATGAATTGACGTGCCAGTGTAACGCGATGTTATAAGGTGAATAAATCTATGAATCTATGAATCTATACATTCCCGAACGAAACTGCATGCAGAATGTGAGCGGGAAACTTTGAAACGTAATCTTCAAACTTCATTTATTTATTGAGTTGACATATTTTAGTGGACTAACTTTTTATTAAATAAACTTTCCACGGAAAATGAGTTTACTAAACCTTCTAATCTTGATTTTAGATCTATAAAATATCAAAGATATTGCATACCTATAAGTCCTACATAGTATAACTATGTAGGTAGTGTAGTAGGCACAGAATTCCCACTAGGTAGTAGGTATTGGTATTAACCTAAATATATTTTGTTCTCGAAGGTTTTTGCGCTTGCGTACTATAGCTTACCTGGGCAGGGCATTCAGTACTTTAAAGTACTTTTGATTTACGACCTAAAATGCAGGTCATAAGTGTTAGAGTGCATGTCTGGCCTTGATGAGCCCAGACGATTCTGTATTGATTTTATCTTGACGACGCACGCGTATTGCAATTTTGATTGGAGTTATGCAACCCTTCATGAATATCATTGAATGGTAGATTTTTAATAATAGGTAACGTATGATTTATCTATTATTTTAATACAGTCTATTTTACTAGATACCTATTTTAACTCTATCAAACAACCAATATCAACAGGATGATTGGTTCGTAGACCGTACCCTTTCAGGGTGTGTTTAGACAAGTCTTGGGCTATCTTCTAAGCGTAACATTAGTTCAGCAATTTTTTTTTTATTTATTCATCCTTTTGGGAAAATTTAAAAAACTCCCCGTTTTCGACCTTAAATCACTGATTTCTTAAAATACAAGTATAAGTATCAATCAACTAATAAGTTTATGATTTTAATTAGGTACCTGATAATAAACCTGAATGACACCACCCATAGTTTTTTTAAAAGAGCTTAAACGTCAAAGTATATTTTTTTCTGACTCTGGTATAAAATTAAATTATCTCAGAAAGATGATTGATTATTTTTTCTGTAAATTGTTTTAAAAACATGTCCATTTCAATTGCTTTCTAATGAGATACCATTTACAAAAAAATATTGAAGGGTTCTAAAGATATTCACAGCCAGAGATGTCTACCCCCTTCCCCTGACACACGAAATCATTCATGTACATACTTGGTATTACGATCAACGTTAAGCCATAAAAAGAGAGTTAGAGCAACCAAGTAGAGAATGTACCGTACGTGTTGAAATTGGGCACAACACCGGCGGGGTACTTACGTATAATTTGCGACAGGCGTAAATTTCGCAATCTTTGCTTTCAAAGCTGTCAAACGTCACTTTGACAGAGCAGAAAGCGATCGAGCGCTAGATCACCGTCTGTCGGACAATCGATGAACTAAAAAGTGTATTATTTTGTTTCCGTCTATTGCTGTCCTGTTGTTAGTGGCGCTAGTATCAAAGGCCAAAGTGCTTTCAGCGACAGGCAAGCACCAGGCGGGCGACTGCGACCGATTGCCAAGTGTTTGCTGTCGCTTTGCTACTGCTGTTGCTTTGCTGTTGCAATATTTTACATAATACGGCGGGGTAATTACGTAAAATTTGCAACAGCAATGCGACAGCAGTAGCAATGCGACAGCAGTAGCGAAGCATACATTCTCGACACCACTAATGATGTATGACAGCAATCACCGCGAGATTTACGCCTGTCGCAAATTAGGTAATTAGGGGGCGGGTGCCGGTAAGTAGGTAAGTGTTGATGACAACACAAAAGAAAATTTGCTTATTTTCTTGTTTAGCCAAACACTTAAAATTATTTTTCTTTGAAGACATCACAGTGAATCTATATTATCAATTAAAAAAAATGTAAACTACCTGTGCCTTATTAATAAGTAGGTAGGTACCTACATTCTAAGTAAAAATAGGAGGCGGAAACATATCAAATATTGGTAATTTTCAATAATCTCTTCTATAAAAGTGTTTTTTTTTCCAAAATATCAATAGGTATTACACTAGGTATATAGTAATTCTGCGAACGTTAGACTTCGCCAGCACAAACGTTTTTACAACAATAAATTGTGTTTGGTCTGTCTTAGTCACATCAAAAGCCGAGACGTGCAAAGCTCAACACCTACCTACCTACTACCCACACCATAAAACGCAACCCATAAAAAAAATTCAAATCAGTTTATAAATGACAAGATTTTTTTTAAAGTTTTTTATGGTTGTTAAACCATAAAAAACTTTTAAAAAAATACAACTGAATTGAGAACCTGTTACTTTTATAATCGTTGAAAAACCTTCAGCCATATAATTATTCAGGTGAAAGTAGAATGTGGTCACCCTGGTGGCCGACATAAAGTAAAAAGCCTGCGTAAATTATTATCAGCAATGGCAACACTAATTACAAATTATATTGTGTGTTTCTTCAAATTTTAATAAAAACATCCAAACTATTATAAAATGAGGTCCTTGCCCCAAAAATACAAGCAACCTCACTCCTCGGAAATTTACCGACCCCCGGGAAACTGAAGCGGAGATGCACTTAGTCCAATGTCAGCCAAAGTGTTGGGCCAAGCCGCGCACATTTTGTTACGTGATAGCTACAATGAAATGTTTGACCAACGTGTTGGGCCAACTCACACACTTTTGCTGCGCCCGGGCGATCCAGAAGAAGGTATACCGATGTTGATTGTAGGTAGATAAATTCTTTTATCTAGCTAATTTGTTTTAGTTTAGTATAAATAGATATTAAAAGTTAAAATAATAAAAACAACATTCCATGATAATATAAGAAATGTTCTGTTTTTGTTTGTGGGGTTTTTACGTCAACACGCTATTTTGGATGTTTAGTTTGTAATGCCTTACTCAGCTTGTTTATTTTACACTGTCGAATGGATTAACATAGCTATGGTACTGGTATAGTAAAATATTATCTATGGCTATAAATAGCGTGTAATTATCTTCATGATCACCCGACTTCAGTAGTCCACTAAACTTCTGGACATGGGTAAAGACGTACCTACCTTAGGATCTTAGGAGAGCCTAAGGTACTCCATTGATCAGGATCTTCAGTTTTTCCAGTTATTACCAACTTCCCTACGTAGGTACACAATTATCGCTCCATCAATTCGTAGGGCACCCTACACTACCTACGTTTTCCGATTCACGCTTTCCACTTTAACCCCCAGCTTCTCGTACGTTTGTTAAAGTTGTGGCGTCGCACAAAGGTTTTATTCTTAATTTCCTATGCTCTCTACGAGAGCCTTTGAAATTAAGAACATGTAAAAATAAAAACAATTGAAGTTTGTTGATTTTCTGACAGTTAAAAGAGAGAGAAAATTTTTATGGTGAAATGTACACATTTTTGTTATCCCTTGAAGAATAAAATGTTATATCAGTGTCCTGTCCTTTAATTACGACGCATAGTCCGTTCTCCAAAGTATAGAGTTATATACGTAGCGACACGACGCGTGACGGTGTAAAACCAACAACGGTGGCGAAGTTGCAGTCGTCGCAAGTCTACAGACGACGACGAGGCGACCCTTCAGCCCACTAAAAAGTTAAACTCATGCCAACTTAAAAATACTGAATGCTCATTGGTTGAAGGAAGCCGATGATCAACAGGCAACCAATGGACGTTCCGTATTTTTAAGTCGACATGAATTTAACTTTAACAAACGTACCGGAAACAGGGGGCATGACACGTCCGCCCTACCTATCGTCAGTTCTGTGGCAGAGCTGACACCTTTTCCTCATAGGCCAACGTGCTACATCTTCGACTTCATCGTCCCTTCATCAAGTGAGTTTCAGTCAAACGTTGGCCTATTTGTACATACATAAATAAATATATAACCAGCCTACTGCCACTTCAGCTGGCTTACCCGCTAAGCCATATCAGCGAGTTTTGTCCCTTGGTGAATAATTTCATCCTGGATTCGATCCCGAAACGAAACACCGAGCATCGTTCTTTCCATAAATATAGGGTTTGTGATCCAGTCTGTGTATATTTACTGTGGAATATGTTTTTTTCTTTACACGATACAGACTTTTTATTTCGTAACTAGTTTCAATGAATGAATACAATCTCCTTGTAGGTAATTACTATAGTACTTACACTACAGTAGTATAGGAATAAGCAAAACACTTCTCTGGAGCTAAGTCAAGTTATATCGCATTTCCTGCACGTCATTATAAAGTTCAAGATAAAAGACAGTTTTCAATGGAAAGAAAACCTCTACCTCATTCAACCAACCCCCAGCAACAGGCAGCCACAAAGGCTGCGTCCAATATTTACTCCAACATTTGATTACATTGGCCCAACCCGCGCACATTTTACTCAGACCGGACAAAGAGCATCTGCATATCAGATGACGGCAAACATTGGCCAATGTTGGTTAAGATGGCGACACTGCGCAAATGCAGAAATATTGATCTAGACTTCACTGTGACCTAGGTGTATAATAATAGGATGCATGTTTGTGCAAGGGGAAAGCTTTTATACTAGCTGACCCACCCCGGTTTCGCACGGGCAAGTTAAATTAATTTTGGATTACCTACTGCCTTTTTACTGACATTACGGGTGTTGCCACTTTTTCATCACACTAATATTATAAAGGCGAAAGTTTGTGCGTATGTGTGTATGTTTGTTACTCTTTCACGCTGTAACAACTGGACGGATTTGGATGAAATTTGGTATGGAGGTAGCTTATACCCTGGATTAACACATAGGCTAATTTTTATCCCAAAAATGGGAACGGTTCCTGTAGGAACGCGGGTGGAACCGTGGGGCGCTGCTAGTAAACAATAGATTGTGCTAGGTAAAAAAGATACCGTTCACTGATTCATTACAGTTTAGTGATCTATTCCATTCTTTTATATTCTGAACATTTCCTAATAGTCGTAATTCCTGCCAAATTGTGATTTACATTAATTAGCGGCCTGTGAAAAAATTGAATATATTTACTTAAATAAAAATTGTGAAATGAACAAAATAAAAGAAGCTATCATTTTTATTACTATTTTATTCTGTAAGCATCGGAAGAATCGTCTTCACTGTCTAGTATCAAACCAAAAAGTTGTTGGCGATAATAGTACCTATTACGTCCAATAAGAAAAAAAAAAGTTGTAGTGGCAAATTATAGATCTGCCCCCTAATTACCTAACTCGCAACAGGTTTGCGACAGGCGTAAATCTCGTGGTGATTGCTGTCATACATCATTAGTGGTGTCGAGAATGTATGCTTCGCTACTGCTGTCGCATTCCTGTTGCAAATTTTACGTAGTTACCCCGCCGCTCTTTTGAACTGTAGGAGCGGAGTTAGATTCACCACTATGGTTTAGAAGATGCAGCAATTTTTACAAGTGACATTTCGATCTGTCCGTTTATTCATATTCATACACCTGCCTCCATCTCCATTCGCCGTTTCATCCATTCATCCTTTTCCCTTATCTTTTTCCCCTTCCTTCTCCCTTCTTTAAAACTGAGATAAGGCGTAAAACTACTAAACCCGTGTAAAGCCGGGGTGGGTCAGCTAGTACTTATAATAAAACTGTAACAGGTCCAATTCTGTACATTAAAGACATAGACTTAGACCTATGTAAATAGGGCGAATCCTGTGATTAAAGATATTTTGACAAAAATTTTGGGGGGTCTCTATAATCGATACAGAAGACAAAACTGTAATTTTTTAAAATTTTTGTCTGTCTGTATGTCTGTCTGTTTTCTGTCTGTCTGTATCTTGGCTGAACATCTCGCTGAAACTACTGAATGAATTCAAATGAAACATGGCATGACTTGAGTTCATTTACGAGGTAGGCTATAGGATACTTTTAATCCCGACATTCAGCACGGTTCCCACCTACTTAGTTGAAATTCATTACCGCGTGGACCAATTTCATTCATTCTTTTTTTTGTTAGAAAGGTACTTTAAAAATACTGTCCCGTAAATATTTCAAGGTCGTCGGTTTTGTGGTTCAGAAGTTACAGACATCCAACCTTCAGTATTAGACTGGGCAAATGAGATTTTATAATCTCAGCACGTAGTACCCATTCTATTAAAACGCAGCCCATGTGCGCAGAGGTTTGCTTCCTCTTCCCGTGTAGGCAAGTGGTCAGCCCTGGTGTCAGAATTTTTAGGCCACCCAAAGGCTTCTAACTTGGCTTAACGACTATTGTCTTACGACAACAGCCAGGACCGACGGCTTAACGTGCCCACGGTAGCGCTATTGTAAATACCACTTGCTGTAGCGGTCACCCATCAGAGTAGTGACCGCAGCGAACGTTGCTTAACTTTACCGCGGGGTAATTACGTAAAATTTGCAACAGCAATGCGACAGCAGTAGCGAAGCATACATTCTTGACACCACTAATGATGTATGACAGCAATCACCGCGAGATTTACGCCTGTCGCAAACCTGTTGCGAGTTAGGTAATTAGGGGACCGATCGGTTAGAAACGGTTAGAGGTTTGCTGAGAATGTCCCATTTCCTGAAACTTTGTGGTTCAAGAACATAATATGTCGGTTACGTCCAGGCGCGGATACAGAAATTTCTCAAGGGGGGCGCACAAATCATTATAGTAAGGGAAATTTGGAGATATGGTGGTAAAACACATAAGTATAGGTACGATATAAGACCAATTTGTGCTCTTTTCTTTAAATGATGAATTCCATGCACCTATATCTTCCTGGTAAATTGGCTAATTACCGCGCTTGGTGTTGGACTGCCTGCAACAACGGGGGGCGCGCGCCCCCTGCGCCCCCCCTCTGTATCCGCGCTTGGTTACGTCACGCGGGGTAATTACGTAAAATTTGCAACAGCAATGCGACAGCAGTAGCAATGCGGCAGCAGTAGCGAAGCATACAATTTCTCGACACCACTAATGATGTATGACAGCAATTACCGCGAGATTTACGCCTGTCGCAAACCTGTTGCGAGTTAGGTAATTAGGGGGCCGATGTTTTTTTTTCACCGTTGTAAGAGCGGCCCCCTAATTACCTAACTCGCAACAGATTTGCGACAGGCGTAAATCTCGCGGTGATTGCTGTCATACATCATTAGTGGTGTCGAGAAATTGTATGCTTCGCTACTGCTGTCGCATTGCTGTTGCAAATTTCGCAAAATCGCAAATTTTACGTAATTACCCCGCGGGTGTAAATATCCGCTTATAACGTTGAAAGTAATAGGTGCAGGCCGAGTAAGATTCGAATGTTGATGCGTAGGATTGAAACCACTGAGCCACGTATATCTACCTACTTGGCATTTACAGCCAGTATTTTCAAAGAATTACTTATTAGTATGTTTAAGGTGGAACGTTACACTAGCGCGGGAAATTCAAGTTTTCTTGCAATCTTTTGCCAATAATAGCTTAATTACTCAACGTGATTACATGAAAACTAATTTTGCGCAAATAAATAGAATGTATCAACAAATTACGATTAAAATTATCTCTTAGATATCATTGATTTAGTGACAAATGGCAATAAACAATTTTCTTCTTAGTTTTTCAGTCTATTGCCGTTTGTCGCTAAACCAATGATATCTAGGTGATACTTTTAATTGTAATTTATTGATACATAATATTTATTTCTGCAAAATTAGTTGTCATGTAATCACGTTGAGTAATTAAGCTATTATTGGCAAAAGAATGCAAGAAAATTTGAATTTCCTGCGGTAGTGTAACGTTCCACCTTAAGTTGGTATACAAGACACTTCCAACGATTTCCATTTATCAAATTACGATTTATAGTTTAGAAATTATGAGGGAATGTATATACATACATACATACATACATACATAATTATAAAGGTTGCAATTTAATTCATTAGCACAAATTGAGTACATGATATACATCAACCAGGTCCAGATTGACTGGTAGAGATCGCTTTTAGCGATAATTCCGCCGATTGATTAAGCTATTTATTTCTGTATCTTTTTCATGATTGGTGTGCAAAGAAGAATTTTTGTATTGTATTGTACACATACATAGGTTCATACCGGTCAAAATCATAACCCTCCGTTTTACTTCGCCATAGTCGGGTAATAGAAGGCTGCAAAATAAAACGAATCAAAAATCTCAAATAAATATTATATTTGAATAAAATAAAATATAACGAACAATCATTATACCCTAGAATGACATAAACACAACGCTGAATCCACAACTACAATATTCACATTATTTTATTTTAACAACAATAGGAATCACAATGGGTTAATGCTTTGGCACATCAACTTAAAAAAAAAGAAAAAAGGCCGTATTTACGTTCTTAGAATATGCACTTAGTAGGTAGATACTTGTATAAATACCTTCTATAGCACGTTAGAGTATAGACTAAAGCATAGAGAGATCATCAAAACGATATTATATTTGTACTGCTCACACGTATCGCTACGTCAGTGGCGAAGGAAACGAATATATCTATAACTAGCTTGTACCCGCGCGGCTTCGCCCGCGTGGTCTGTCCCTCAGAAACCGTTTATCTTATCAGGATAAAATTAACTTAAGCTTCCTATTTTGGGAGCCGTGTAAAAAGCGCCATAAATAAAGAGGTTACTTATTCATCTTTTTAATCTTTTTAGTGGCCTCATGCAGTGTAGATGTATTTTTTTTATTTGCCATTTTACCCCTCTAAGGGTTGAATTTCAAAAAACTATAAAGTACCATTTCCTTTATTTTATACTTGTTTGTATGTGCTAAGTTTCAAAGCTATACCATACGAAATGTAAGGTTATCAATTATCATACAAATACTTTTGCCCGTTCATCCCATTGGGGGTTGTATTTTCGAAAACTCTTTTGTAATACAACCCTACGTCATAGAATCAATGTATTTTCGAATTTGAAGATTATAGCATAAGCGGTTTTGCCTGTACGTACGTCTTACGACGGGACCTTTTTCTGTATTTTTACCCCCTTAAAGGATGAAATACAAAAATTCCCGAGACTCGTATCTATTTATTTTGGATGTTCTTTACACATTATAAATTTCCATATGATACGGTAATTTTTTTTGAAATTTTCATACAAACTTCAACAATTTTTTTAACCCCTTTAACTGTTGAATTTCGAAAAACAAAAAGGTACCATTTCTTTTATTTTTAACTTTGTTTGAATGTGTTAAGTTTCAAAACCTTACGTTATGAAATGTAGGTTTTTCATACAACCGTTTTTACCCTTTTTGACCACTTAGGGGTTGAATTTTCAAAAATCCTTTCTTAGCACGCGCTTAGGTCATAAAAGGAAAACACTCCCCAAATTTCAAGTCTTTACGTTCAGCGGTTTGGGCTGTGCGTTGTCTGTCAGTCAGTCAGGACAAAGCCTTTTATATAATAGATTAGCTACGCTTGCGATAAGCACCGTACCATTTTTTCGACTCGAGTCAACTGTTTTTTCTATACAAATCTGTCAGACTCATTCACATCAAAGTGTCCACTTCATATAAAAAGTGTCCAAAAAAGTGGTACGCTTGACACATAATCGAGTTCTCTCTATGCTTTAGTCTATACTCTAAGGATATCTATAACACTATAAAACAAACTTTTGAGAAAAAACATTGTATAGCCTTAGAAACAAAGCTCAACTTACAAAACCCTAAAGTAATTATAATTTTGATATCGATTTATAATCCCATGCAATTACTGTTTTTAATCTGTGGATTTGGCATAACGGAAGCTTCTTTCACAGATTAGAGAAATAACAATCGACGTCTATTTCAAATAATACCTAAGGGTGGATTTTTTTGTTCCGTGGTTAATGTAACCGCTGGTTAAAATTGCTGACAAATTCTAACCAATGGTCAAAATTTGTTAACATTTTTAACCATTGGTTACCTTAACTACGGATAAAAAACCCACCTTTAGTCGATTGTTTTTTTTTCTAATCTGTGCCAAATTCCAAGCTAGTCGTATTGGTCCTACTTAAATGATATTAAAGGCATATTTGCAAAGTACATGCCTACTCTAAGGGTCTATTCGTACATTAAAAAAATGTTTGGAATAAACGCCCTCATTGGAAGGGCTTCAATTCACAAAGCATAGCAAGTCTTAAAAATTCAAAATAAGAATAGGTATGTTATTTAAAAAATGTATAAATATTTATTAACTTTATCTACGACCTTTTTTCATTAAATTAATTAAAAACATTTTGATATACATAAATATGTAGATGATTAAGTAAATATAGTAATAAATACAATTTTATTAGAATATTCTATAGATCTTGTGCAATCTAACTACGATAGCTAGTTCATAGTGTGAAAGAGATAGAAGATTGTCAACTTTGGGACGTAAGAGAGTGACAGATACATTTAAGACAGTGTTTTAACACAATTTTAGTTATGAAATAGTTAATATTGAAAATATATTTGTCTCTTTAAAATAATAATACTATTTCTAATTTAATACATCATTAACTTTTAATTCAACGCCATCAAGTCTTTTTTCGTTAATTTAATATTAAATTAGATTAATAAAATAAATGAAATTACATTTATTTTGTCTAAACTACTTTTAAACAAATAAATGTATATTCATTAATGTTATTATTAAAAAGACTGATAGGTACTTAGTACTTGTGCAGGTACATAAAGATACACCGTATGAGATTAATAATAATGATTAATTTACATAGTCATTCATATTTTTATGTAGTTCTTGTAACATCAACATTAATTTATAATATAAATATTGTAAATAATTTAATTTTTACATCATTGAATGCTACAATTTTTTAGACTCATTTATTTAGACACTGATGTACCATTTTACTATCTAACTAAAATTGTTCACTATCTAATTGTGCTTAAAATTATAATTTGTATATAATATTTATTCACTTACTAAAATATTTGATGTCTAAATAAATTCGTCTAAAATTAAAATAAAATCAATATGAAGACATTTTTATGATGTTACACATTTTTGCACTGATGATTTTTAACTGATTTAGAAAATTGTAAGTTATTTTTGTACAGATATTCTATTGCTTTGGAAAATTTAGCAAATAACTTATTTTATTTAAATTCAAGTAATCACAAAAATATATAAAACTATAAGGTTTAGAGAAAAGGTCGGTTCAGTACATAAAATATTGAAAAATAATAAAATATAACTTGCAGAATATAATATCGAGAGTCCACCTGTGCATAAAATATCAAAATAAAATAAATAAATACGGTTTTGATAAGGTATTTATGAAAAAATAGTTTTATGAGCAGATAGATCCTCTGAATACGACAACAGTGATAGACTTTGCATTAGTAAGTATATATTTGAGTATTCACTTAACATAAACGGGAGTACTTAAATACAAAGATTAATATCACACATCAATATCATTCGATTTCAAATATTATTTTGTAAAAATAAATAATAATAAATATGTGTGGGACATGTCACGCAGCGCCATCTAGCCCCAAACTAAGCATAGCTTGTACTATGGGAACCAGATAACTGATACAATACTTAGATGCTTTTTTGTTTGTAAACACATACATAGAATACAATATAACACCCAGACACAGAACAAACAAATGCCTGTAATTGCTACAAAGAAATAGTACAGTCCCAACAATAAAAATATTTTGTTAAAATATTTACTGGGGAATTTGTTACGAAATAAAGAACCAAAAAATAAATATTAATGATTAAAAATCCAGCTCATACTAATTAAAGATTAAGATGAAGACAATAATAATAATCTCCCTTGTAGTATTGTGCCATTGCCAAACTAGTGCTTATTATTATAATATTGTATTTATATTGAAGTAATTTTATGTGATTTATATTTTTAATTGACTATTTAAAAGGTTGGTATTTGGCAGTTTGTGATATTTTATATTGGACTTACGATTATATATATTTTATTAGTTAAATGATTTAATTTGAATATTTTTAGTTAGTATTTTCACTCCTAATGAACATATTTCTAAATATTTACACAAAAAGAGATAGGTAGTAGAGTATTTGCTAATTATACTACATAGGGCATCGTAAAAAATATTAAGAATAAAGTTTCAAAATTAATTATACAATAAAAAGCTGCGGTATTGATTTATACCAAAAAAATATGTTTTGTGTTTTTGATTTTTGACAGTTTTTATACATTATCAAGAAACAAACAGGTATCTATGTTTATAAAACACACTCGCAATTTTTTTATAAATATATCAGCTTTTACTTCTTACATACGTACACTATTTTATGACAGTCATTTCCATGTAAATAATTTAGAAATACACATCAACAAGAAATTACGTGACAACAACAACAAATATATTGTAAAACTTACAGCAAAACATTAAGTTATAAGCGTATAACACTATATTATTCTCAAAAACATCATAACTACAGAATATTTTTCATGTAGTATAATAATATTAATATATTTATCATTAAATATTATATAATATCAATATCCATTATATTTATTTAATAATTCGTACAAAACCAAATTATCAATAATTATTATAAAGCGTATGTTTTTAAAGGAATTCCTAAAGTATTATGTTAAATATATAAATATTTTAGAGATATGGACATTCCATTTTGTCTTGACAATTCCATGTTCATTTTCATAATAAACAAAGGCTGAATTTCTAGGGTACCCACATAAAATTTATCAAATTATTATTATTGATATTTATTAAACAATCTGTTACTTTTTATTGGTGAGTAAAAATATAGTAAAAAAGTATAAGGATGTTGCAGTTTGACAAATTGTCATATTTTCTATCTAATAGGTACCTAATACCCATAAAATCCAACCTTTGGTATGAAGACACTTTCAAAATATTAAAATGTATTAGGTACACACTTACATTTAATATTTACCTATGTGAGGAATAATTTAATAAAATAAATTATCAACATACCGCTCACGCGTATCTATAACTTAGTTCATATGACACAGCATTAAATTATTGCTTGAAAATGATAATATTACACTTGTATCGTTTTTAATGTTCATCCTATTTATCGACTTTTCAGATATTCACTTCTTTCCAGTGACGTTCAATCTACGTTACGTAAGTCAAAGAGGAATAACCGCTAACGCTGAACGTAAATGACTAATGTATTCATCAAACTGTAATACGACTTGTATGCGTATTTTATTTAAACTTTATGTTTAGGTTTTTAAAACCTACATACATTATTGAGTCAATAATAATTACCTAGACTATTTGTTAATCAAGCATTTTTTTATGATCAATCATTTGCATTCATCTGGGACTATTCAGTCGAAGACTAAGAGTAGGTTTTTGATCCATAGTTAAAGTAGGTAACCCACGATTAAAAACAAACACAAACAAAAACAAACAACACAAAAACACAAAACAAATTCAACAAAATTCATCAAAATTCATATCATAATAATAAAAATATAATATATAATTCATTTCACTTTTTTTCATTCTTCAATTTTCATTTTTTTTATTACAAATTCTATTCAATGGTGAAAATTTGTTAGAGTTTTTAACCATTTACCTTAACTACGAATCAAAAAACCCACCCTAAGTAGAGACTACAGATTCAGTAGCAAGAGTTCAGTCCCTTCATAAAGTTTACATAATATTTTAACATTTCCTTAGAGGTGATGTTATTTCAAATCTTCGACTGTTTTTATGAATCTTACTCCATCAGGTTATTGAAAAAAAATAATTACGCGCTGTCAATGTCATTTAAATGTCAGTGTCAAATTATACCTAAAAATGGCAGATAAAAGTTGGCGGGAAGTTTTGTTTAGTTATCTCACTTTTTATTATAAACTAAAACGGTTTTATGGCATCTTATTATTGTAATTAAACGCTTGAGGTTGCTTGCTGGCTGCTGTGATCAGACAGTATTGAGTTAAGATCAGATTCGCGTAGCGTCGGTGGGGTACCAAATGGGAAATCCTGAAAATAGAAATAAAAGCCTTATAATAATTTCCTGTTTAAAAAAGATGTCAGAGAAATTCTTAGTGATATTGTCATACATATTATATTGTTTTTTTTTCATCTTATTGAATGACGTGACGAGCTAGTCGTTCACCTGATGTTAAGTGACAAGGCCGCCCATAACCAGTATTTTCAGTTACCAGTTGTTCCAGTTATTTTGATTTAAAAACCAAACTACTGAACCAATTTTGATGAAATTTCAATGGGACCAGTTCGAAAAATATCCTTTTTAAAATATCATATTACCTATATAAGAAATTTCCAATAAATGACAGGGATATGAGGTAACAACGTTTTATGACGTGATCCACGCGATCATTTATTGGTCAAACGCTCTCTAAGTGATATAATTGTAATGTCGGTGTCTAGGCTTGACGATGGTTGCATGTAACTACAGGGGGAACATCTCCGTACCTGTAGCGATGGTTGCATGTAACTACAGGGGGAACATCTCCGTACCTGTAGCCATGGTTGCATGTAACTACAGGGGGAACATCTCCGTACCTGTAGCGATGGTTGCATGTAACTACAGGGGGAACATCTCCGTACCTGTAGCGATGGTTGCATGTAACTACAGGGGGAACATCTCCGTACCTGTAGCGATGGTTGCATGTAACTACAGGGGGAACATCTCCGTACCTGTAGCCATGGTTGCATGTAACTACAGGGGGAACATCTCCGTACCTGTAGCGATGGTTGCATGTAACTACAGGGGGAACATCTCCGTACCTGTAGCGATGGTTGCATGTAACTACAGGGGGAACATCTCCGTACCTGTAGCGATGGTTGCATGTAACTACAGGGGGAACATCTCCGTACCTGTAGCGATGGTTGCATGTAACTACAGGGGGAACATCTCCGTACCTGTAGCGATGGTTGCATGTAACTACAGGGGGAACATCTCCGTACCTGTAGCGATGGTTGCATGTAACTACAGGGGGAACATCTCCGTACCTGTAGCGATGGTTGCATGTAACTACAGGGGGAACATCTCCGTACCTGTAGCGATGGTTGCCTGTAACTACAGGGGGAACATCTCCGTACCTGTAGCGATGGTTGCACGTAACTACAGGGGGAACATCTCCGTACCTGTAGCGATGGTTGCATGTAACTACAGGGGGAACATCTCCGTACCTGTAGCGATGGTTGCATGTAACTACAGGGGGAACATCTCCGTACCTGTAGCGATGGTTGCATGTAACTACAGGGGGAACATCTCCGTACCTGTAGCGATGGTTGCATGTAACTACAGGGGGAACATCTCCGTACCTGTAGCGATGGTTGCATGTAACTACAGGGGGAACATCTCCGTACCTGTAGCGATGGTTGCATGTAACTACAGGGGGAACATCTCCGTACCTGTAGCGATGGTTGCATGTAACTACAGGGGGAACATCTCTGTACCTGTAGCGATGGTTGCATGTAACTACAGGGGGAACATCTCCGTACCTGTAGCGATGGTTGCATGTAACTACAGGGGGAACATCTCCGTACCTGTAGCGATGGTTGCATGTAACTACAGGGGGAACATCTCCGTACCTGTAGCGATGGTTGCATGTAACTACAGGGGGAACATCTCCGTACCTGTAGCGATGGTTGCATGTAACTACAGGGGAAACATCTCCGTACCTGTAGCGATGGTTGCATGTAACTACAGGGGGAACATCTCCGTACCTGTAGCGATGGTTGCATGTAACTACAGGGGGAACATCTCCGTACCTGTAGCGATGGTTGCATGTAACTACAGGGGGAACATCTCTGTACCTGTAGCGATGGTTGCATGTAACTACAGGGGGAACATCTCCGTACCTGTAGCGATGGTTGCATGTAACTACAGGGGGAACATCTCCGTACCTGTAGCGATGGTTGCATGTAACTACAGGGGGAACATCTCCGTACCTGTAGCGATGGTTGCATTTAACTACAGGGGGAACATCTCCGTACCTGTAGCGATGGTTGCATGTAACTACAGGGGGAACATCTCCGTACCTGTAGCGATGGTTGCATGTAACTACAGGGGGAACATCTCCGTACCTGTAGCGATGGTTGCATGTAACTACAGGGGGAACATCTCCGTACCTGTAGCGATGGTTGCATGTAACTACAGGGGGAACATCTCCGTACCTGTAGCGATGGTTGCATGTAACTACAGGGGGAACATCTCCGTACCTGTAGCGATGGTTGCATGTAACTACAGGGGGAACATCTCCGTACCTGTAGCGATGGTTGCATGTAACTACAGGGGGAACATCTCCGTACCTGTAGCGATGGTTGCATGTAACTACAGGGGGAACATCTCCGTACCTGTAGCGATGGTTGCACGTAACTACAGGGGGAACATCTCCGTACCTGTAGCGATGGTTGCATGTAACTACAGGGGGAACATCTCCGTACCTGTAGCGATGGTTGCATGTAACTACAGGGGGAACATCTCCGTACCTGTAGCGATGGTTGCATGTAACTACAGGGGGAACATCTCCGTACCTGTAGCGATGGTTGCATGTAACTACAGGGGGAACATCTCCGTACCTGTAGCGATGGTTGCACGTAACTACAGGGGGAACATCTCCGTACCTGTAGCGATGGTTGCATGTAACTACAGGGGGAACATCTCCGTACCTGTAGCGATGGTTGCATGTAACTACAGGGGGAACATCTCCGTACCTGTAGCGATGGTTGCATGTAACTACAGGGGGAACATCTCCGTACCTGTAGCGATGGTTGCATGTAACTACAGGGGGAACATCTCCGTACCTGTAGCGATGGTTGCATGTAACTACAGGGGGAACATCTCCGTACCTGTAGCGATGGTTGCATGTAACTACAGGGGGAACATCTCCGTACCTGTAGCGATGGTTGCACGTAACTACAGGGGGAACATCTCCGTACCTGTAGCGATGGTTGCATGTAACTACAGGGGGAACATCTCCGTACCTGTAGCGATGGTTGCATGTAACTACAGGGGGAACATCTCCGTACCTGTAGCGATGGTTGCATGTAACTACAGGGGGAACATCTCCGTACCTGTAGCGATGGTTGCATGTAACTACAGGGGGAACATCTCCGTACCTGTAGCGATGGTTGCATGTAACTACAGGGGGAACATCTCCGTACCTGTAGCGATGGTTGCATGTAACTACAGGGGGAACATCTCCGTACCTGTAGCGATGGTTGCATGTAACTACAGGGGGAACATCTCCGTACCTGTAGCGATGGTTGCATGTAACTACAGGGGGAACATCTCCGTACCTGTAGCGATGGTTGCATGTAACTACAGGGGGAACATCTCCGTACCTGTAGCGATGGTTGCATGTAACTACAGGGGGAACATCTCCGTACCTGTAGCGATGGTTGCATGTAACTACAGGGGGAACATCTCCGTACCTGTAGCGATGGTTGCATGTAACTACAGGGGGAACATCTCCGTACCTGTAGCGATGGTTGCGGCCGCAGGCGCGGCGCGGGGGGCGCAGGGGGCGGGTCGCGCACGCGGGGGGACGCACACTCTGCGCACTCCGCGCCTGCGCACCGCCCGCCGCGACGGGACCACGACTCCGGCATGCAACTGGGGGGGAAACAGTCGCTATACTCTGTTATTTATTTATTCATTTAAATATAAATACCAACATACCGCTGTTTTGTACAAGTGCTTGCCAAATTTAAAGTTTAAACTTAAGTATAGCGGCTTATATGAATGGAACGGCACGAAAACACACACGCAAGCCGCTCGCGGCCCGCGCACGATGCAAAATACTTGTTATATATAATAATATATAGCTGTGTCGATATAATTTAAGGTGAAGACAACTTTCGAACTTTGTATTATAAAAGTAACGGTAACACGAGTTACATTAATTTCATTTGCGTTTTTTGCATTATGTATAAGTAGGTAATATAGAAAATTTTAGTAAAAAATTAAGGCTAAAATATGCGTGAAGATTAGTAACGTTTAAATGAATCCATAAACAAATCAAAAACATGAAAACAATCTAAATTGTACGTAAGATTTATATAGTTAAATTGATTTTAACTAACTTTGGCCTGTATAAATAATATAAATTCTTAGCTAAAGTAGTAGAAAATCCAGCAAAGAATAACACTTATATCAAGTTTTAAAACAATAACTTAACCTTTAAATAACTTTGTACATTTTAATACGATAAATATTACATTGAGAAAAAAAACATTAGTCCCCCGATTTACGCGAGAGATTAACTAAGCTCAACCCTCAACTCAACCTCAACTCTCAACTCAACCTCAACCATCACCTTAACCTCAACTAGGCTCAACCCTCAGCTCAACCTCATCTTTCAACTTACGCAAGATGTACGATATGCGAGCACGGTAGAGACGCCAGCGGCTCCGGTCGCTCGGCGAGCGGGTCGCGGCACCGCGCGCACTGCGGGGCGGCCCACGCGGCCGCTGCGCGCTTCTGTCGCGCGGCCGCGTTGTTGTCGCCTAGCGCGGTGTAGATCTCCGCCAGCCTGAGGCGGACGCGGCGGACTAGCATCTGGAAGGGAACATAAACTGCAGGGATCCTCGAGAACTCCATACCAGAAGGTAAATGTACCAGCAACCACTTCTATCATCATTTCATCTCGATTTTTAATGTCTTTGTAGGTCGACGTTATTTTTTTTTATCTTTTATGCTGAATTTGGCAAACGTGTGACAAGAACTCACCTGATGGTAAGTGACGAAGTTGTCTAAGGTGGAGCACGTTTGCCCGTGAGATGCCGTTCACTCTTGACTTGAAAAGACACAGGCAGGATAAACAAATGACATCAGGCAGGATAGCGTTTGACCATATTTCGCCTGACAAATTAATTGACGATATGTGTGCAGCTGACACCACCCTACGGCTGGATTGGCCTCGAGCTCAAGTGCGGCTGCCGGAACCGGCTGTATTCAGGTTCACTTGAGTCTGGTGGGAGCTATAGCCAGGTGAGTCGATAGGTACATCATATCTGATGCAGTATCATGGTGGCTAGATAAATTTGACTATTTTTTTTTATTACGTACCCAGCCTGACGTTAACTTCTTCATTTGTTTGTTATGTATGAGTATTCAGTGTAGGAAAGAGAACAGTCTCCATACGAAACTTTTCAAAGCCAGAAAATCGCTGTCTATTATGGTTTGGGTGACTTAAAAACTGGCTTGCACTGTAGCCACTGAAAGCAAATTCTAAACACTTACATTTCCAGTTCAAACTAACCTTCGCACCAACAGAAGTGGCGACCTCTAACAACCTGGTGTTGAACTCAAGCGGGCGACAGTTGCAGATCCTGCCCTGAAGCCTGAGAGCCTCCAGACACCTGGCTGCTCCGTCCATGGCTTCCATCTGTGCTAGTCTGTCACCAAGAGCCTGGCCAGCACCCATGGCTATCTCATAGTGTCTGGAAGAAAGAGGATTGTAATAAATCGAAGGTTACTGAAAGAAGCTGTTTATTTATGTTAGACACAGGCATGCACACACACTATGTGATCGTGATGCAAGGCTTGTGTCGTGAATTTGTTAATTTGTACCTATTTTTCAAAATTAAGCTGGTCGAGACCCCATCTGTTCCCGTGGGTGCCGTAAGAGCCAGTAAAAGGAATACCCAGAGAATGGGCAGCAGCATTTTTCTAGGTACGTTAAAATCTTCTGTGATCACCAAACTACCTGCCACGCGTGGTGATTACAGCTATGATAAGCGTCCATAGTGGCGTTTCATGGGGAGGCCTATGTTCAGCAGGATATGTCTTCAGGCTGCTGATGGTTGTTATTTGCCACCACCACGCTTGGCAGCCGGTTTGGTGATCGCAGAAGATTTTAATGTGCCAAGGAGAATGCTGCTGCTCATTCCCTAGATATACCCTTAGAGCCGGCTCTTACACCGTACCCTATCGTAATTCTTTGCCCTGCTCTGTGATTTAAGCCATGATGGCATGAGATGCGTTTTCGGTCCTCGGATCGTGGGTTCAATCGTGTCGTGACGAAACCATAAGTTACTATCGTTGGCTTAACGCTCACCTAGCTACCACCCACCATGCTGCATGTCCACAATGCTCTCTTGAGAGTTAGGTACAGCCCGCACCAAGTATTTAGCTTCTTTATAGTGTGAATCGTTAATGAGTGGAATACCTTGCCGTCGTCCTTGTATCCAGCTGACTATAACCTGGGAGTCTTCAAGACGAGAGTGAACATGTATCTTCTAGGCAAGCATGCGCCATCGTAGACCGCGTCATCAGCTCTAACCAGGCGAGGCAGTAGTCAAATGCTATGGATAAATAATAAAAAAATGTTCATTGACTTCAAAATGATATGTTCTTACCTGATGGCCTTCCCAATATCACATTTCCTCCTGTAAACATCGCCTGCTATTCTCACTGCACGCGCGTAGCAACCTTGGTCTCCGGCCACTGAGGATAATCTCAAGGCTTCCTAGACAACAGAATAAGAAGGATTAGTTTTCTAATCGAACTTAAAGCATCTAAAGTAAGAAGTAAGTGTGGGTTAAGAAAAAAAATATCAAAGCTAAACTTAACTCGTGCTTATTTTTATAATTCAAAGAAACAGATATAGAAAACAGCTTAGATACTTACAATTTCAACCCAATTAAAATATAACTTACGTTTATATCAAGTTTTCTCACTTCTGTCAACTTATATATCAACTTCTATCAAGGTCTGTCAACTTCTATCAACTTTAATCTAATTTTATCAACTTCTACCAACTTCAATTAACTTCCATCAACTTCTACGAACTTCTTTCAACTTCAATCAACTTCTTTCAACTTCTTGCAACTTCTTGCAACTTCTTTCAACTTCCATCAACTTACGTCAATATTCAACTTCAATCATCCAACACCTTTATCACTTTCAATCATCTCACTGCTTACTCCGAAAGCAGAAACGTGACTCACATTACAATAATCATGCGCGTCTCCCAACTCGCCCCTAGCCCGCAAGGCCGCAGCCATCTGCAGCAGCGCTACCCTGTGGTGTCTAGTGTTGAGGTCCAGCGCCCGCGGGCCGCGGCCCAGGTCGCACGCGCGCGCCGCGCACGCCACCGCGCGCTCCGCGTCGCGGAGTCTACGCCACAGCTCCGACAGCCCCACGTATACCTGGGGAGAGAACCAACCGTTCCACTTTACTGTACCCTGGTTTCCTTCTGCATTGAACAAATTGAGCAGTATAACTAACCATCCATTGAATAAAATGGGTATGGCAAAAATAATTGCACGAACTGACCATTTACTACCCGTTAAATTGAATTGGGTGTTGTACGAATTGGGAACTAATATCTTTTTTTGCTCGGTGGACCGACGATCTGTTGAAAGCTGCGGGGAGCCAAAGGATGCTGGAGGCGAGTAGCCACTCAATGTGGCGCTCTCTGGGGGAAGCCTATGTTCAGCAGCGGACGTCTTCAGGCTGTTGATGATGATGATGATGATGATGATGATGATGATCTTTTTTTGACCAAGCGAGCACGAAGCTCGACCGAAGCGTCTCCGTTTCAGTTCGGGCCAAAATGATTTATGTCTGTCCGGTGGTTGTGATGACCAGTTTCATTTCTTCAAACATCACACCTTGCTTGAAGAAACGAGGCCCATAGTTTCAACTTTCGTAGGCCTCGCTTTCCAATCATGGTGTCACTGTGATCATGTCTCATTTCACAACACAAGCTGTGATCATGCAGTTCTTCAAACACGCTGTGATCATGGGTATTTATTTCCTCCCAACGTTTCTTACACTTACTTGCAACAGCAGCACATTGTCAGGCTGCGCCTGCGCAACCCCAGCAGCCTTCTGAAAGCCATCCATGGCCTTAGAAAAGGCTCCAAGCTCCATACTAACGCCAGCTACCGTCAGATGAACGCAGCCAGCAGTTGAACCTCCACCACAGTCATTGTACAGAGCGTGACGGGCATATGAAAGAGCCCTGGAATATACAAAGTCTTGTAAAAAGTGCCCTATTCTCACACCTATAAGATTGCTTATAGCATATGCATTTTAGCGTGGATTAGTGAATGTTATGAGAACATTCTAACCTGTCCAAACCTCCTAAAGTGTGATGTGCTCTCGCCAGGTTCAGGTATGCCTCAGCTCTCATTGGTGCGGAGTCAAGCTCTTCAGAGATGCTCAGCTGACGCGTTGCGAATTCCAATGACTCCCTGAAAAGGAACAACATTACGTATTCTGCTTCCATTTGGGCGTTTCACCCACCTACTTCCTCCACTAGTGGAGGATTGGCGGACTCTTCGCCGGATTACGCATCAATAAATCTGGTGACCTTAGTTAGAAAGGTTACCCATTCAAAGGCGCAGAAGGTCTGAAAAGGCCTACCATGTGCGATGTGGTAGAATACTATAGCGACACTATCTCGCCCCACCTCAGCGGAGGACAGCTCATGGTGGTTTTTAGTGGGTCCGAAACACCTCTTATTACCATTCCCGTAGTGGTAGGGAAGAGCTAGACCATTATCTGACCTTAAAAAATGCTGGATGACGAATTTATGATGTACGCAGATAGGAAGACCCCAGAAAGGCTTTTAGCCTTAAGCGGTGTGTGTGAAAGATGATAAGCGTTTTGCAATGCACTTTATAGTGCGAACAGCCAATGAGTGGAACACTTTCCCAGCGCCCTTGTTTAAAGCTATGATCTGGATGTCTTCAAGTCGAGAGTGAACAGGTATCTTCTAGGCAAGCATGCACCATCGTAGGCCGCGTCATCACTTTCCATCAGGTGAGACAGTGGTCAAATGCTTTGCCTATCAACAATAAAAAAAGGCTAAAACAAAATTGCTTTCTGATTCTATTTACTTACCGATACTTCCCAAAGTCTATGTGTGCCTGATACAGATGCCCCAGCAACGCGAACTTGTCACTCCGATGTCTGACACCACGGAGCGCCGACAGCCATATCTTGACCGCTTGCTTCTGCTCATTCTGGCTGTAAAGACGCACGCCACGCTCGATCTGCAAAGAACACTTGCTTAGTAATTTTGACATCATATAAACTCATCATCATCACCAATAAAAATAATCCCCTGCTGAACATAGTGTCTTCACCATAGAGTCCATCTTTGAGCGGTTCCTTGCCTCTTAAATCTAACGGTTCCACGCGCTGTGGCATGTGACGTTCGTTGATCCACTTAGTGGGGAGCCGGCTTAACCTGCGTCTTCCGATTTGTAGTTATCATTTGAGAACCTTTCCCTACCCAGTCAGTTTTCAGTTTTGCGAGCGATGTGGCCTGCCCATTGCTATTTCAACTTATTAGCTCTAAGAGCTGTTTGTTTAGTTCTTCTGCGGATCTCCTTATTTCGGATCATTTCTCGCAAGGAAAGCCAGAGCATAGCTCCCTCCACGGCTTGTTTCACGACTTTGATTTTACAAATGAGGCCAACAGAAACCACGTCTCATGTGTCAAAAGCTAGTGATATATAAACTAGATTTATAGGTAGGGTTCTCACTAAACTTGAGAACCAGAACACTGATATGGCGTGAAGTGAAATATAGATCTCAACATTGAGATCTGTAAATTCTGTGATAAAGAAACCCACATGAAGAAACAGTGTCCGGCTGTGCACCCTGGAATTGGAATAAGAATGAGCTGGCCCCCAGCCCACCTAGAAAGCGCATTGCGACGAAGATTACTCGACACTCTCGTCAGAGACCGTAAAAAGACTATGGTAGGAGAGAAAAAATTTAAGGATATAACTTTCATGGTAGTGCCTGTGCCTTAATCTGACAACGACCAGTTTTCTCACATGCTAGAAGGCAGGCTCCCAGTAACAAGATGAGCAAATGAACCCAGATCTGCAATCCTCACCTTCCTCCGGGCCAGGTACTGGTCGACCCTGGCGCGGCAGCCACTGAAGCAGTCGAGCAGGCCGGCGGCGGGCGGCCGGTGCGCCGGCCCGAACCGGGAGCCCCACCGGGGTGCTCCGTTACGGGTCTCCGCATTGTACTCCTCGGAGAATGGGTACACTTCTGGAAACATGGAAAATTGGGGCTGTAGCTTATAGTAGGTATTTATTAAGTTCTTTTGAATTAACTAGGTACCTACTTTAAGGTGGAACGTTACACTAGCGCGGGAAATTCAAATTTTCTTGCGTTCTTTTGCCAATAATAGCTTAATTACTCAACGTGATTACATGAAAACTAATTTTGCGCAAATAAATAGAATGTATCAACAAATTACGATTAAAAATATCTCCTAGATATCATTGGTTTAGCGACAAATGGCAATTAAAAAATTCGTTTTTCGTCTTAGTTTTTCAGGCTATTGCCATTTGTCGCTAAACCAATAAAATCTAGGTGATACTTTTAATTGTAATTTATTGATATATTATATTTGTTTGCGCAAAGTTAGTTTTCATGTAATCACGTTGAATAATTAAGCTATTATTGGCAAAAGAACGCAAGAAAATTTGAATTTCCCGCGCTAGTGTAACGTTCCACCTTAAAATGGCGCTCTATGGCCGAAGTCTATGTTCCACAGTGTTTGCCTTCAGGTGTGTGGTGGTATGTGGTGGTGACCTACTGTCAGCCAATCCCTGAGCCATACCTTGCGTGGTATCATCAAGACGATGCCGCGATGGGTCAGGCGAGCTGAGCAGCCGTGTCGCCGACAGCTGATGTGCCGGCACCCCGCTGGAACATCACATTTTCAACTTCAATGTGGCTAGGTTCTCTTTATTTCTTTTTTTTTATTTTACCGCATTATCTACGTCATTTAGGGAGAATTCATTCTTTTTAAATTTTATTTAGAAAGATATTAGTTCCATCACAATCGATTTAGTAAAAAGTTTTGTTTTTAAATCAAAATAAGTACCTAGAAAAAATAAATGGATAAATAAAATAAAATAAAATAAATAACATAACGCCCACCGATCACACACATAGACCCTGGACCCTAACTAGAATCCCCTGTATCTAGGGAGCCAGGAACTACGAGGGCCATGCTCCCACAACACACACACACAGAACAACGTATTTGCGCTTTTTTCGGTAATCGAACCCGCCGCCTGCGGGTTATGAGCCGACCTGCTCAACCACCACACCACAAACTTTTTACTGTATCCATCATAAACGATTCAGTAAAAAGTTTGTTTTTTAAATAAAAATAACTACTAAAAATAAATTAATGATAATGTCACCCCCGATTATTTTTATCTGGCGTGTGGTCACTTTGCGAATTGGACCACCCCATCTCTTCCCGTGGGTGCCGTAAGAGCCGGCTAAGGGAATATCCAGGGAATGGGCAGCAGCATTTTCTTCGGTAGATTAAAACCTTCTGCGATCACCAAGCCGCCTGGCAAGCGTGGTGGTTAAGGCAAAAACCCCCACAAAAAAGTGGCGTTTTATGGGGAGGCCTATGTTCAGCAGTGGACGACTGCCGGCTGTAATGATGTAACGTGAAAGTTCCCCATATTTAGAGCCCTAACTCACCGAGAACCCATGGCGACGTCGCCGGCATACGTATGCAAACAATTCACATTGAAATGTTTTTTTTTCTTTTATTTTATGTAATTGAATGACGTGACGAGGTTGTAGTTCGTCTGGTGTTAAGCGTCACGGCCGCCCATAACAGATTGCATTGTCACTCGGAACTCTAAATTAAAGTTTTGCGTGACACTGCGCACTGCGCACGTCACCCCAGGCGCGGATACAGGGGGAGGGCGCAGGGGGCGCGTGCCCCCCCTTGGCGCAGGCAGTCCAGCACCAAGCGCGGTAATAAGCCAATTTACCAGGAAGATATAGGTGCATGGAGTTCATAATTTAAAGAAAAGAGCACAAATTGGTCTTGTATCGTATACTTATGTGTTTTACCACCATATCCCAAATTCCTCTCTTGGACTCCCCTACAATAATGATTTGTGACATAGACATCACACAGTCTATAAAAAGATTTCTAGACTGTGAGATCAGTTCATAAGTCTCATTTGCCCAGTAATTTCACTAGCTACAATGTCCTTCAAACTGGAACACAGTAGTGCTTGCACACTACTGCTTGGTGGCAGAATAACTGGCAAAGCGGTGGTACCTACCTAGACGAACTTTGCAGAAAAGTCCTACCACCTAGTCAAAAGTATAGCAGTTAACTCACTTGGCAACGGTTTGGAACATACATTTCAATATGAATTGTTTGGATACGTAGCCGGCGACGTCGCCATGGCATCTCGGTGAGTTAGAGCCCTTGGGTTCTAGCAAAGATGCCTTTCCATTAGCGTTAACGCCTCACGCTAACTCCAAAACGTATGGGAATGACATTTGCTATGATTAGCTGCGGAAAAGTTTTCCGCAGACAATGTCATTCCCATAAATTTTGAGTTAGCGTGAGGCGTTAACGCTAATGGAAAGGCATCTTTGCCAGAACCCCAGATCCCTCTGTGAGCTACTTACCCGAGGAAGTCCCGCGACTCGATTGAGTCCCATGACATGTTCTGCGGGTGCAATCGGCAGGGTCACCTCGCCGACGGCTGCATCGTCACCTCTCTCTCCCCCAGCTTGGAAACTGCCTGGAATACAAACAGAAAAAGCTGCCTACAATTTACTTGCAGAAAGAGAGAGAACGTACTCCAACCTTTCGTTTATACAGGGTTATTGGTAAGTCGACGTATTCCCGTTAGGAGGTGATAGGGGTGACTATTTGAGATAATTTTAACCCCCATATGCATTATGCAAAAGTGAACCATTTTTGAGTTATCATGTTTTTTAGCTTTTTTCAGAATAAAAATGATATAATTTTTAAATTTGGACCGATACTTAGACTACGGTGGGCACCTGCCTCCTTTCACCTTCATCCATCCATCTTTTTCCCTTATGTTTTCGCCCCTCCCTTCTCTTTCCCACAGTACAGGATAGGAGTGGCTTTGGACCTAATATATGAAGGTTGGATGTCTGTAATTTTTGAACCACAAAATCGATGACTTTGAAATATGAACTCAAATCATGGTAAGTTTCATTTGAATCCATTCAGTAGTTTCAGCGTGATGCTCAGCCAAGATACAGATAGACAGACAAAAATGAAAAAAATATAGTTTTGGCTTCAGCATCGATAATAGGGAAAAAAAAGATAAATAGATGGTACAATCTTGTCTTTGATGTGAACTTACCCCACTCAAACGTGGTCTCTGATGGCGATATCCATTTCATTGCGGTTTTCCAGTCTGTCCATCGCTACTGGTCCTCGGGTACATTTCTAATATCTGGAAACAAAATTAGTTAGTAAATAAATAAATATTTGTGGACATGTCACACAGCGCCATCTAGCCCCAAACAAATAACTGATAAAATACTTAGATACTTTTTGTTTGTAAATACATACATAGAATACAATATAACACCCAGACACAGAACAAACGCCTATGTTCATCACACAGATGTTTATCCTGGGTGGGAATCGAACCCACAACCTACAGTTCAGAACGCAGCCAATTGAGCCATCAGGCCAGCCATGAATGAGATATAAATACATAACGCCCAACGATCACATACATAGATCCTGGTCCCTAACTAGGATTCCCTGTATCTAAGGAGCCAGGAACTACGAGGACTACGAGGACCGTGGTCCTACAACACCCAGACACAGAACAAGTATTCTCGTTTTTTTTCCACGTCCACAAATACTTGTCCTGTTGCGGGAATCGAACCCACCGCCTCCGGGCTATGAGCCGATCTGCACAACCACCACACCGCGGAGGCTGTCAAGGTATAGGTATAATGTATTCAATTAATTGGTTAGAAGCTAGAGTAGCCACAATGTAGAAATTAGACAGTTATGCCCCGCAACACCATCTTCTTCATCATCATCATCATCATCATCTACCATACGAGTTCCTACTTTCACATGAAGAACCTGCCGTCTTTACAAGGAATTGAGGAGCCTCCTGACAATGACTTTGAAAGACGGCCTCTGAGATGTGGTGGCGGGTTCGATTCCCGCGACAGGACAAGTATCACTGCACAAAATTATTTTTACTACTGCCGCCAAGCAGTAGTAGTGTGCAAGCACTGCTGTGTTCCTGTTTGAAGGGTATTGTAGCTAGTGACATTACTGGGCAAATGAGACTTTAAGACCTGATTTCACAGTCTAATAATCTGATTCCTAGACTGTGTGATGTCTCAGGATGACGTGCGCAGTGTAGTGTCACGCGAAACTTTATTATTTTAAAGTTCCGAGTGGCACTGCAACTGTTATGGGCGGCCGTGTCGCTTAACATCAGGTGAACGACTAGCCCATCAAGACATTAATTCTCAAAAAAAAGCGAAAATACTTGTTCTGTGCCTGGCTGTTGTGGGACCATGGTCTTCTTAGTTCCTGGGTCCCTAGATACAGGGAATCATAGTTAGGGTCCAGGATCTATGTACATTGGTACCTAGAACCTCTTTTTTAAAGTCGGTTGTAAAGTAGGCATTTTATATCTTGATGTGTCGGCCGCTTACCTTTTGCTCATTATCTTGTCCTTTTCTCTTCTACGGACGGGACATGACGAAAAGCAAAACAATGCGATTGTAGGTAGGTATCCAGATTGAAATCTGTAGATAGGTAAGTACTAGGGATGTACCGTCGTCGATTTTAGCCGGACGATTCTTCTATCTTGTCAGAATTTATCGTGCGAGACGGATCGGATCATACTTCGCTAGTACAACGTACTTATTATGCAAAATTTTATCTGTAGGTACTTAGGCTTTGCAAAGGTGTTCTGCAAAGTTCGTCTAGGTAGGTATCACCGCCTTGCCAGTTATTCTGCCACCTAGCAGTAGTGTGCAAGCACCAGGCGCGGATACAAAGGGGGGGCGCAGGGGGCGCACGCCCTCCCCTTGGCGGAGGCAGTCCAGCACCAAGCGCAGTAATTAGCTAATTTACCAGGAAGATATAGGTGCATGGAATTCATCATAGCACAAATTGGTCTTATATCGTATACTTATGTGTTTTACCACCGTATACCCAAATTCCCCTCTTGGACTCCCCTACTATAATGATTTGTGCGCCCCCCCTTGAGAAATTTCTGTATCCGCGCCTGGCAAGCACTACTGTATTCCGGTTTGAAGGGCATTGTAGCTAGTGAAATTACTGGGCAAATGAGACTTAAGAACTGATCTCACAGTCTAGAAATCTTTTTAGACTGTGTGATGTCTCAGGATGACGTGCGCAGTGCGCAGTGTCACGCGAAACTTTAATTTAGAGTTCCGAGTGACACTGCAATCTGTGATGGGCGGCCGTGACGCTTAACACCAGGTGAACGACTAGCTCGTCACGTCATTCGTTTACATTAAAAAAAAATGCATTTAGTAGGGCATGCCTTAAAATTTTAGCTAACTAATTCATTTTAACTACAAATTTAATTTTAAGTGTGGATTATATCATCAACATCGTTGTAATTCTTAACACCTTAGGCAATAACGCCAGTGTTAAGTTTGCAGTAAGACCTATCTGTTTATAATAAGTACTGACATCTAGTCTATAATATTATATTTAGTTAATTTTGTCTACTTTAGTCAGACAAATTCAGACAACTCCAAGTATTCGTTTTGAAGTTAAATGAACCAAAAACATGATGTACCTAACCTAAGTAACTTGACTTGTCCCAATCGGAAATTGTTTTTTTAAGTTTGTGAGCCAAATATATCATAAACAGGTAAAACATAATTATCGGTAACTACCTACCTAGTACACAGTCGCTAGAAGCCTGTATGATGAGATTGCCTAAAAAGCAAAAAGCCTACGAGGGCAAGTTGACTAAAAATCAGAAAGGGTAAATTGCAGAATGTCTATAAAGCAGAAAGTCTTAAATGCAGAGTGACTAAAATGCAGGAAGACTAAAACGCAGCAAGACTAAAAATCAGTCAGACTAAAACACTGAAAGTCTAACATTCAGAAGAACTAGAGCTATCTGGCGGGAAATAAGTTAGACCTAAAAAAATATTTTGTTCAATAATTCAATAACTGGTCTCGTTTTACAAATTTTCATTCATATACGTGTAGTTTTAATTATTATTTTAAACTAGTGCTTGACATGATTTTGCTAGAGTCCGGCGTTCGGCCAAAACAGAAATACACACTTCTGCTTTCCGCCTACCTTATTTTAACATAATGGGCAGACAGTGAAAAGGTCTTACAGTAAAAACGGCTCGTTATCTATCCTCCTACGACCTAGATAGGTCACTGAATGCTCCCGGGATGACCTAGGCCACTCTAGGCACGCCTGTGAAATAGGTCAGTAGTTCGACTTCTGCATGCAACATTGCATTTTATGTGCATTTCAAGATGGCCGACCATTTATAACTTTTTTTTATTGGCTTTAACTTTTATTTTTATTTAGCACGTATTTTTTTAATTTTGATGTCTAAATATATTTTTTACAATGGTTTTTCAGTGTAGTAATAATTATGCTTGAATTTTACGTATTTTTTTTATTATTAGCAAAAAAATGTTAAGATTTGATTAATATTATGATCTATTTTTATGCGATGACGTATAATTCTTCGATAACTACAAGCTTACGTATTGTTTGCTAGTGCTATGACCAAATTTTGTAAAGAAAATATTAATTTGATTAATTCTACAGTTTAAATAGATTGAAAAAGAGGTCATATAACAAGATTAGATCGGAAATAACACGAGAAAATCATTACTTACCGCCTGACAGATCACTTTTATGAAGCCACTCTTTTAAACACACTTTTTTCAATATATTTTACACACCACTTCTAGGTTGCCCTTTTTAAAATGTCTTTTATGTCAATTTGGTCGGTTTTGTTTAGAAAAATAACGTTTTAAAGGTGTTTTAACAGGGATAGGACATGAAGATCACACCCCAATAGTCGGGGTTTATGTGAACGACTAGAGAATAGATGGAGTCGGTGTTAGGGCTAAAAGTTTTTATGATTTAATATTTGATTTAGTAATTTGTTGCAGGCAATTAAATATTTACACAGTTTGGTTAATTTAAATTATAAAATACACAAACGTAGATATTTTTAATTAGAAAGTCGCTTTAAAAAAAATAAGAACTAGGTAGATACGTATTTGTGTTTATAATAAATTATGACTGCTAAGCCCATTTATTTAAGTTTTATTAATGTGATTAATAAAAAGTTACAAAACCAAGCACTTTAAAAAATACGAAATTTTAAAAATGGAATGGCATGCAATATATTTTTAATAAAGCAAAAAACTAAATGCAATATACCTATTTAAACACATATTTTATTTTTACGTACAAATTTCTCAATGCTTGAAACTAAGTTGTTTTTTAAATAAAAATAATACTCTACATCAAAAATATTTCAAAAAGAGTGCCTAAACACACCTGAAAAAAAAATTCTATACATAATGTCGTCTCCGTACCATCTCCTGTTCTACCCCAGCATCCCTCTTCTCACGCATGCGCGTATAGCCACCCCGCCTCGACTCAATGTGGGACACTGTTGTATTCTGTGTCCGACACTGTGTCGAACTTTCGGTGTTGCTAGGTCTAAAAAGAAGTAGGTATTTTAACCACCTAATTAGATATGGCAAAAGTGCTAAAAATAGCCCCGTCACATCACCCCAATACGTTCCCATAGCTGGGACACGGGCTATCCCTCACAGGGAGAGTGTAGACCATAATCAAAGATTATAAAGCCCGTTGATAGCTTGTGAACATAATTTCTCGTACAAACACGACTCACCTGCGCGGGCAGGGGGCGAGGTAACAAAACGAGACAAACTAATACGAAATTACAAAGAACAGAGCAGGACGGAACAAAAGACATCAACGAGTTCCCGTGATTTATTAGAAATTCATAGTATTTATTAGAAATTAGTGGTTGAAATACACCACTAATTTTCGTATTAGGGGATGTTGTATCAGGTCAACTGGATTAATATTCAATGGCCATAATCCACCACGCAGGACAAGTGCGGGTTGGTGGATGACACATGTTCTCGAATGTGATTCTTGAACATGTTTCCTCACGTTTCCTCATGTATTCCTTCACTGTTGTAAGAGAGAGAGTCAATTCCGCACATAACTTGAAAAGTCATTGGTGCAGGGCGAGTGATGGGATTCAACTTGGGTGAATCTTATTGTAAGTCACACGAGCTACTGCAAAGCCATACTCGCTCCCTAAAACAGCCTATTTGCTATAAACTATTTAATAGAATTGCCCAGCTAGCATGCGCACCGCGAGAAAATTAGTCGTCACTGTTAGACTGAGACGCTACCATAGTCTTGTCACGGTCTCTCATGAGAAAAAGTGTCGAGAAAATTTTGTCGCGGTGCGCATGCTAAGGGGTCTGGGGCCGTACTGTGACCTTAGCGCCGCCTGTCAAGCGTGGTGATGGGAATCTGGAGGCTGTATATAGGCTATGTTCAGCAGTGGACGCAAGAAGGATGATGTGATACATATTACTTTGGTCCAAAAATATTTGAATTCTCATTATAACTGTCACCGTGGGCGAAAACAATACGTATGATATTGTCACAGCTATTCGGAAACCAAAGGAATGAGGAAATGTTGTCCACTACGAAATAAAACGGGCGAGCGCGAGATGGAATCACGTTGCGAGGGTGCCGTGCACAGTTTTTGAACAAGAAAAAAATAATTAATAGACAGATTAATTAGCTTTTTTTGATTAATTGACAGCTTTTTTTTGTTTATTTAAAAACTATTGAAGAATGGCCAGGCGCGGATACAGGAATTTCTTAAGGGGGGGCGCACAAATCATTATAGTAGGGGAGTCCAAGAGAGGAAATCTGGGGATATGGTGGTAAAACACATAAGTATACGATACAAGACCAATTTGTGCTCTTTTCGTTAAATTATGAATTCCATGCACCTATAACTTGCTGGTAAATTGGCAAATTACCGCGCTCGGTGCTGGATTGGATGCGCCAAGGGGGGGGGGCACGCGCCCCCTGCGCCCCCCCCCCTTGTATCCGCGCCTGTAATAGCAGAGGCGCACACATAGCTCCATCTTACCACAGTACCTATACCACGGGCCCCATCTTTATTGTACTACCCCTTTGTAGATTATAGTATTGTTTTGTTCCCGTCCCTCAAATAATTGTCTGGAAGAAATTACTTGATGCGATAAGACCACCCGTTTTGCGCGATTTTTTTTCAAATGCATTCTTTGTTTTATGTTATGTGATGTCGGTACCTAGTTGTATTTAGGTGTTTAATTGTAGGTATTGTAATCTAAGTGAAAATAGTCCACATGCTTGCGGAACCCTAAAATATTAGATGAAATCCCGCATAACCCGATGAAAAATGTGCCCACTCCGATTTATGACAGCGAAAAAGAGCGCATTAAAAATCGATTCACAACTCTAAAACGAGGTCCTAAAATATAAACGTCTTGGAGCTTTCGTCGCTACAAATTTACGGGAAAAATATCACCGGCATCAATTTCAATACAAACACTAATAAATTGGCGTCTCTCAACGATGTTAGCCGACACACAGCTAGACAGTTTATTAATAGCGTAGACATATTTTGTAAATCTCGACTCTGATCAACCCCTCCTGAATTCAGTGTCTCCGTTGCGACGGCGCGCACCGCCCGAAAAAATAAAAAAGTTACCTGTCAAACTTTCGCGGGAAATCTATCTGTCAAAATTGCCGGGAAAGTACCAAAGAGGTTTACTAATTTACCACCTTTTTTATCACCATGAGTTACAGTGCCATCTATGAGTTTAATAACAACTTTAAAAAAAGTGAAGATAAGTGTTGTCAAGTGAAAAATGAGGTTAAAAACGTGGAGGTTTTGAATGAAATTGAAAAGGAGGATGAGCATGTGCAGCACGTTCTGGGGCCTAGTCGGAGGTGTCTAGCGTGGGCCTGCAAGGCTTGCAAACGGAAAACTGCGGCAGTCGACCGGCGAAAAGCGGCTACGCTGCGCGAGCGACGGCGGCTAAGAAAAGTAGGTTGTTATTTTTTCTGACTTACCACCAAAAAGTTTCGAACTTAGAAGTTTTTTTTTCTGTTCAGCCAAGTAAACTGGGAAACTAAAAAAAAGGAACGTACCTATTGTTTTGCTAAATTTATTTTTGTCCCTAGCTTTTATATTTTGGGAACTATTTGGCTCCGAAATATTTAAGTGTGTATAGGTATACTCATGTACTCATTGATTATATTCATTTTAATAGAAAGGAGGCAGGCCAAGCCTGCCTTCCTTCGCCGACCCATCCTTTCATCCTTTCCTCCTATCTTTTTCCCTTTCGCTTCCCTCTTCCTATAAACTGGGTTAGGACGTAAGACTTCCCGCACACGGGCCACCGACCACAACCACAAAACGCCGCCACCGGCATATTTCCTATAGTTTTCGTGCATTTTATATGGACTCGCCGCACACGGTAGACGCCGCGCCCGCCGGTGGCCGCCACACGCTACAATCGTTTGCGGTACATTCGCGGCGTTTGTGGCTGTCGCGAGTGGCTCGTGTGCGGCGACACTAAAACTAATAAACCGCGCGAAGCCGAGGGCGGATCAGTTAGTAATATTAGTAATTACTAAAACAAAATTATCTAAAACTAAAAAATATTTAAACTTATAAATAAAAAACCGCGTTTAAGTCGCTGTCTGCGGGTAAGGCCCCCAAAAAGGCGACATTGCCTCGTTGAATGGTCAAACTTAGGCTTTGGCCGAGGTAAGAGCCAGCTCTTTGGTCAACTGTAATTTCTACTAGGCATCTGGACAGCTCTTTCACGAAACCGCGGGCGGACGGACCCGATGGACCCATGGTTTCTCATCGGAAGAAATATGTATCCCTCGCCGAGAGATTCATATTTCGTCCGTTTGAGGTTTTCCACCACTTCCGCGCTGCACCAGCCGCTCTCGAAGTGCCCTGGAGGTGAGAGGCTGCCAGAGTATCGAAGCAAGTAGCATCCCAGACTAATTAATAAAAATTTATGCTTGGTATAGGTAGCAACAAGCAAACAAGCATACAGCCCTCCTGATGGGATGAGGTCACCGTACCCTATGGACTCCATCAGTGTGTGTTGCCAGTGATGACTTATGGAACTGAGACATGGTCTCTTACTGTTGGCCTCATAGTAAGCTTAAAGTCGCGCAACGAGCTATGGAGAGAGCTATGCTCGGTGTTTCCCTGCGAGACAAGATCCGGAACGAGGAGATCCGCAGGAGAACTAAACTGGCCGATATAGCTCTTAGAATTATCAAGTTGTTCAGGCAATGGGCAGGCCACATCGCTCGTACTGACAAGAGATGGGGAAGAATGGTTCTAGAGTGGCGACCACGAATCGGAAAGCGCAGCGTAGTCCCCCCACACGGTGGACCGACAATCTGGTGAAATCCGCGGGGAGCCGATGGACGCAGAAGGCGAACAGCCGCGTAAAGTGGTGCTCTCTGGGGGATGCCTTTGTTCAGCAGTGGACGTCTTCAGGCTGTTGACGATGATGACCCTATTATACATCTATAACATTAGACGTGACAGTAATATGTTGCTCACCCTATAATGAAGGTATGTAGACCTGCTTATTGTAGGTACCTAGATGTAAAAACACTAACTTTTCTGGCTCAGTCCCCACTCGGCCCGGTTCCACTCAGCTCGAACAACAATATCAAATCTTGTACTACCGATTATTACGATTTGTACAGTCAGACAAAAAACATGTATGTTACTATCACAGCCAACTTTGACTCTGCACAGGTGAATTTTCGAATTTGCTCGATAAGATTTGGTAATAAATTAAAATATTACTTACCGCACCAGAAGAGGCGGGAGCGAAGCGAAGCAAGCTCCCGCCTTTCGTCTTCATGGTTATTTTTTTTTATATACACAAAATCATCCATAAAGTCAGTGAAAATTAAAATATTGGTTGAAGTTTACTATTTTTTCGGTGATCATTTACTTATATCTGGTGGTAATTTAAACATAAGCCAACTTTTATTCGGACTGTACATCGATATTTTAAGTTTGTCAAACAAGAAATTGTTGTGGAATATCAAAAACTTCTATATGTATACACTAGACAGGACATCTCTAACTTGCACTGTCAACCACTGCAAATATGCCAGCGTCTTCTCGCTCATACGATGCTCAGCACTCAAAGCGACTGCACGTGGTAGGACTTTTCTACTAGGTGGTAGGACTTTTCTGCAAAGTTCGTCTAGGTAGGTACCACCGCTTTGCCAGTTATTCTGCCGCCAAGCAGTAGTGTGCAAGCACTACTGTGTTCCGGTTTGAAGGGCATTGTAGCTAGTGAAATTACTGGGCAAATGAGACTTTATGATCTGATCACTCAGTCTAGTAATTTGATTATTAGACTGGGTGATGTCTCAGGATGACGTGCGCAGTGCAGTGTCGCGCGAAACTATTGTTTTAAAGTTCCGGGTGACACTGCAACTGTTATGGGCGGCCGTGTCACTTAACATCAGGTGAACGACTAGCTCGTCACGTCATTCAATCACATAAAAAAAAAAAAAAAAAAAAAAAAACGTGCAGCAGTGAATAGCAGTAAAAATTATGATCCGAATGTGCCGTTGCATTAGCGCTGCGTGTTGGGATCGTTGGTTAGACGATTTAATCTCGTAAAGCGCTGTAGTGGATTTCAGTTTAATTATACCAAAAAGGGCAACTATTTGTGCTTCGAATAGCTTCTCTAGTACGTAGTACATATACCTCTTTGTGGAATATTTGATATTATCAAACGGGCCGAGCGGAACCGGGCTGACTGGGGACTGCGGCGCTTTTCTCTAAAACAAAATGGTTATTTCTGTGAACTACACAAGCTAAGCTAAAAGAACAGCTCAAATCCTAAAATATCGTGTTTTCGAAAACGACATCAAATGTAACTCTAATCTGCCGAGAAGGAATGTCCCTCGACGGCCCCAACCATAAACTATATCTACCTACTCTAGAAGCTACAATCTACATTAATTTCTGCCAGCAAATAAAAATAGGCAAGTCTTAATCGACAGTTCGTGTGAAGCATAAGAATAGACTACACTACCAATCACTCTCCGTGGGTGCCGTAAGAGCCTGGTAAGGGAATATCCAGGGAATGGGCAGCAGCATTCTCTGAGGTACATTAAAATCTTCTGCGATCACCAAGCCACCCGCCAAGCGTGGTTATTACGCCAAACCCTGATGGAGGAGGCCTATGTTCAGCAGTGGACGATTTTCTTTCTTTTTTTTTCTTTTTTTTTAATGGCAATTGTTTTTCACATTTTTGCAGCGTCATGTCAAAAGAGAAATGATAAATAAAAAAGAAATTTTAAATTTCGGGTACCTGAAACAAAAGAAGAAAAATATCCTATAACTACAAACTACGCTTGGCGGGAACTCGAAAAAGTTCATGTTGTTTCATTGTATTATTTTTCTAAACTTGTGCTTTTTCCAGTGTTAATGGTTAAAATTGGTGGTGTTTTACGCATTAAGTGCTGAATTACGAGCATGAGTGTGGGCAAGTGATATAATGTAGTGAAACGTGGTTTTTCGTGTTGCTTCCAAAATTCCATAGAAGCTTCTAGTAAAGTCGCCACCACTTTACTAGGGTATGACTTAGACTGGACTATGATTACCTGACTAAGACTGGACTGTGACTAAGACTTGAAGACTTGACTTTACACGTGAAATATTCTATAACTCGATGAATAATTACAATACTTGACACTGGCTAAATACACTATGTGTGGAGCCAAAATATAAGAAAAAAAAAAAAAAAACTACGCTACATAAAATTTACAATATGAAGAATATGTTTGTTTATTTACAATAATGGACGATTTTCGGCTGATGATCTGATAAATTACCACATAACTGTCACCCATCCAAGTACGTTCTGACCATAGAGTAGGAAAGACTTTTTTCAGGCGAATTTTCCTACTTTACAGGTCTTTCTTTCTTCTAGCTAAATAGTTCAGCAGTCAGACAAAGGTCCCATATATTATAGTTACATATTCTTTGAAGGTACCTAAGAGTGGGGTTTTTGATTCGTAGTAGTTTAAGGTAACCAATGGTTAAATATTCTAATAATTTCACTGAATTTTTGATCATTGCTTCTTTAGCCTTTAGGGTGGGCTTTTTCTCCGTAGTTAAGTTATCCAATGGTTAAAAACTCTAACGAATTCTAACCAATGCATGGTCAATATTTCGACAGGACAAAAGTGTTTGTGCAGAAGAAAAAAAGCGCAAATGCTGTTCTGTGTGTGTGTGTTGTGGGAGCACGGCCCTTGTAGTTCCTGGCTCCCTAGATACAGGGGATCCTAGTTAGGGTCCAGGATCTATGTATGTGATCGTTGAGCGTTATTGTTTATTTATTATTGTAACCATTGGTTACCTTAAGGTGACGAGTAGAGCCAGATGAGAAGGTCCAAATCCGTTCAAAGAAACATCAACCTTAACATCGTAGTCTTTAATATCAATTCAGTCTGCACTTCAGCGCGGCGCTTACGACAAAGAAAACGCACGAAATGACTGATATTGGCGGTTTTTTATTAATATCTATTTGTATAAAGTGTTTTTCAAAGTTATTAAGTCATCACGACATCTGATTGTTTGTTGCGAATACACTAATTTAGTTTTTGTTTAAATATATTCGGTAGAAGCTCGGCAAAATGGGAACTCTCAAATTTTTTGAGGGAGGTTTGCGATTTTTTTCTATAGAGCTATATTTATTAATCTTGTATTTGCGGTCATCACAAACGACTTAATGAAATGACTTACATGATATATTAAATTCAAAGCTCCACGTGTTGTAATTACGCCAAGAAACATCCCTTAAAACACCTTGTTTGGTCTACCCGCCGCCTTAACTACGGATTTAAAAAAGTCCGTCAGTCCCTTAGTCAAAGACACCTACTACCCTTAGTTAGTACCGATTTGAAATCTCCACTCCGTCAGATGGAGGGTGAGGCCGTCTTCTTCACCCTGAGTGGGTTAATAGAGAGTGCGACCGAATAAAATTCCGAAAACTAGAAAAGTCATCACCATGATTGAACCAGGAAGCGTTTTTTTTTAAACTCACTCGTTCACCAGTGAGCCACACTCCACAAACAAATATTACAGATCGGAATTAACTCTTTAATGCCACTAAGACTAAGACGTGTCCCCACTAAAATAACATAAATAAAATGTACGTCCGTGTGTCACGTAGCCAGGATTAACAGTATTAGCTGAGTTAGAGATTTAGCCGGATTTACCGAAAATAAGTCACTCTAAATGTATTTGCTATAAATCCGAGATTATCGGGAAATAAATAAAGTCAATACTAAACCTACACACAGGAAAGAAGTCGTAAAGGTACCTACAAATAATCATCATTCCCGCGACTTTCAAAATTGTTATATAAAACATCAAATTCTGTGTGGTTCTGTGTGGTTATAATATGTGGGTCCGTGTGATTCTGTGTGTGTGGATGTAATATATAAGTATATTATAAGGATTCAAATTCTGCGTGATTAAGGCCCGATTTCACCAAACTAGAATAAATTTTATTCCAGGTATAACTTTCCGAGAACAACCGAGTTACGCGAATATAGCCCTCATATCACCAATTTTGTGAAGGAATAAGACTTATTCCTTGGATACAATCAAAATGGCGTCTTTTTTGTGTAATTTCATTTGTCAATTAGCTGTGTCCAGGAGTAAGGAATAGCCGTATACTTGGAATAAACGTTGGTGAAATCGGACCTAAGTATGTGTTTTAATTTTATTAATAGCAATTTTATTTTAGATTAGTTATAGCGGAATTACTCTACATATACCTGTATTACCTATTTATTTTGTAGTTGAACTTCCCCGAGGTCACGCCCAGGTACGTATGCAGGGGGTGGGATAGACGGGGTATTCCCCCCGCCCCCATAAAACCACGGGATGCGTGTATACAACCGAACTGCTGACACTAGAGAGTATTAATAATTCGGTGGGTTGTACCAACCGGACTACTGACACTAAAAAGTTTCATTAGCTCGGTTATCCGGACTAATGACCGAAATTTTGACACTAGAGAGCCGTGTCCTATACGTTCGTCCAATCCCGTCACTATCCTAGTGACAAGCTATTTGTATTTACCGAGCAAAATGCTGCTGCATCTGCTCGGTAACAGATGGAGTGGTCCTATTCGTAAACCTGATCTAATAAACTCTAATCTGGTGTAATTGACAATGTGATTATCGCGTAAATCGCTGACAAGGTGTTTTTTCGCGTTGCTGCGTGGTTGTGTGCGTTCATTGACACTGCTTAAATATAATATCATCAAAAGTAACACACACACTGCGGCAGATGAATAAATCTGCAATCGCCGAGCACTTCATTGAGTCAGGGCCAAACCACTGGAACGAACTTCATGTTCCAAAGGTTCTCGCCACTGAGAAGCAATTCTACCTAAGAGTTGTCCGAGAAGCCATTGAAGTTAAGTACAGTAATTTCAATCGAGAAGACGATTCATAATATCTCAATTCTATAAAATAATATCATGTGTGGAACTATTAATAAAATAAGACGTTTTTAAAATTACATGGATACATCACAGGTGTAATAATTAATGTAAGGAGATCTATGCTCGGTGTTTCCCTGCGAGATAAGATCCGAAATTAAGAGATCCGCAGGAGAACTAAAGTGACCGATATAGCTCTTAGAATTAGCAAGTTGAAATGGCAATGGGCAGGTCACATCGCTCGTAGAACTGATAACCAATGGGGAAAAAGGCTCTCGAGTGGTGACCGGAAGAGCAGCGTAGGCCCCCCACTAAGTGGATCGACTATTCGCGGGGATCCAATGGATGTAGGAGGTAAGCAGCTGCTCAAAGTTGCACTCTATGGGGGAGGCTTACGTTCACCAGTGGACGTCTTCTACAGACTGTTGATGAAGTACCAATTTCAATTTATCCTTCCCCTGAACCAAAAGTCTAGATACGTACCTGGTGACGCCTGATTCAATAGAAACTTTACTTTTTTGGCACATAGTCACTCAGTTAGGACCCGCACCCGGCAAACCGTGAAATTCCTCGGAGGGCGCATGTTTAATTGCCTTTAAAGTGGTTTTTTTTTCTATCGCTCCCGAGGGATGGTCGTGTCACAACAAATTATCGGAGCGCTGTTAGGGTTGTCCGGACTATGATTATTATTTAACCGAAAATGTAAAGAGTTTTGTTTCAATTATTCTGTTTACTAAGTGCAGTTTTTAGATTTTATTTAAGCAGTACTGTGTTCCGGCTTGAAGGGCATTGTAGCTAGTGAAATAACTGGGCAAATGAGTCTTTATGATCTGATTACTCAGTCTATTAATCTTATTACTAGACTGTGTGTAGTCTCAAGATGACGTGCGCAGTGCAGTGTCCCGCAAAACTTAATTAATTTAGAGTTCCGAGTGATACTGCAATCTGTTATGAGCAGCCGTGACGCTTAATATCAGGCGAACGACTATCTCGTCACGTCATTTATATACTCGCTTGGTCGCTGGCGTGGCAGCTCCAACAGCATCTTGTCCGCACTCGCCGCTAGATGGGACAGTCCCATGTTTGCACACTGGATGCGTCTTCACAATGAGCTGTAGACATTGATGTGCAGCTCACTGCGGGGAGGTTGCATGTGTGGATTGCCCGCACTCTTGGTTAGTACTTATTAATCTTTTTAATAATTATGTTTTACTGTTTGTTCTTTTAATTTTAATTCTGATTTTATTTTAATATTGACTTTATTTTATCTTAATGCTTATTTTATTTAATGAATGGATTTATATGTATTATAAACCCAATATGTCTGAAGTAAATGAATATTTAATTTAATTATATAGCTTGGCTAGTGACAACCCTACGCCCCCTGTCACGTAGCAAAGCGAGCGTCCGTGTAAGCATCTCCGATGGCGGCTACTTATTTATAAAAGGCCTCAAATGTATGCTTTGAAACGACACGTACTAAAATCAATAGTTATATTTATCCTTACTAAAGTTACTAATATTGTGAATCGGCTGTCTGTCTGTATTGCTTATTTACGACAAAATTTAATTATTTATCCGATTATCAAAAAGGTGGACCTATTGATTTCAAATTCTATATGAGTAAATAAATAAATATGTGTGGACATTTCACACAGCGCCATCTAGCCCGAAACTAAGCATAGCTTGTACTATGGGAACCAGATAACTGATACGATACTTAGATACTTTTGCGTTTGTAAATACATACATAGAATACAATATTACACCCAGACGCAGAGCAAACATCGATGCCCATCACACAAAATTAAATGATTGTCCTGGGTGGGAATCGAACCCACAGCCTACAGTTCAGAAGGCAGAGCTACTACCAACTGAGCTATCAGGCCAGTTAGTAAGTGTATTGCCTACCTAATTCTCGGTTCTTGAGTGGCGACCACGAAACGGAAGACGCAGCGTTGGGCCCCACTAAGTGGACCGACGATCTGGTTAAATTAAAATCGCGGGAAGGCGATGGATGCACAAGGCAAGCTGCCGCTCAAAGTGGCGCTCGGTGCGGGAGCCCTTGTTCAGCAGTGGACGTTTTCAGGCTGTTGATGATGATGATGATACGTAATACTTACTTATCCAGTTATCTACAAATGTGGGAACTTGGCTGCGAGCATTATCTTTTGCGTTTTTATTGAGTATGCTTGTCTTATAAAAAAATTAAAAGTAGTTTACCTAATTTTTTTTTATAACTAAATAGGCCCGCATTTGACCGCAATCTCACCTGAAGTGACGACGCGGTCTACGATGGTACATGCTTGCCTAGAAGATACCTATTCACTCGCGGCATGAAGAGCTCCATGTTGTACTTATCGGGAAACATAGACGCTGGTAAAGTGTTCCATTCCTTCGCTGCTTGGATTATAAATGTCGAGTCAAACCGCTTTGTGCGAATTGAAGGAAAATCAACCATAAATGGATGGCGTGTATCTGTACGTCTTGTCGTCCGATGGTGGAACGGAGATGGTGGAATTAGATTGCCATTATAAACCTAGTACTACTAGTATTCATTCGTTAATTTATTTCTCGGGTCTAGCCCGGTCATTTTGAGAGGCATTGGGGCCGAAGCCAACAGCAAGAGGCCTTGTTGAATATACAAATAAATAACTATGACAAGGCATAGTATGGCATATTATAAACTATTTTGTATATGATGGTTAAAATAAAACTGGGCTATTGTGGTGTGCTTTTGATGGATGATGATTTATTTAGTTTATGGAATGAGATAACGGCACCTGCCAATTTTATCCGCGGCCAGCATGTTGGGTACGCTACCTACCGGTAGTGGGCTGGAGCACTTGGACTGTCTATAGGCCATCGCGGCTATTATACAGTTCATAAGTGTTCTTTGTAGTAGGTAGTGTAGCTAGTTTAGTTTAGTTTAGCTTAGTTTAGTTTAGTTTTTATTGTTGTAGTAGTAAGCTTGAAAAATTGTATCCCCTATCAAAATGTTTGAGGCAAGCGATGACTTGCCACCCACTAAATAAATAAAAATAAATAAATAACGCCCAACGCCCTGTATCTAGGGACCCAGGAACTACAAGGACCATGGTCCCACAACACCCAGACACAGAACAAGTATTTGCGGTTTTTTTCCTGTGCACAAATACTTGTCCTGTCGCGGGAATCGAACCTGCCACCCGGGCTATGAGCCGACCTGCTCAACCACCACACCACGCGGGCTGTCGGGCCACCTGTAGAGGCTACCGCATATTGATGCCGAGGAAGCGACATTGGTGTGGGTGGCTTAGGGTGTCGAGAGGTGTGTTGCACTTTCGCTGAACGCTATTCGCAGCGTTGTGCCCTTTAACACTTCCACCCTGGAGCTTAGGTTTTAGCTCTTGCAACTTCCACCCCCGGACAGCCAGTTAAGGCAAGCCAGGGGTCAGGAGTCTCGTTTAGCCCCTTGGAATCAGGGTACGCGGTGTTGCCACTCACCGACGGCTCTTATTATTATAATATTATTATTATTATTATTGGTTGTAAGGTTACCTACCTACCTCATTATAATATTTACTTACGTACATTCTGATAGTTACGGGTGCAAAAATCCCAAGATAATTTACAATGGTAGGTAATAAAAGCTATTTTTTTGAAAATAATGCGCTAATTAGTCATAATATATCAAAGTGTGATGCCTCTTTCATGTTTTCAGAGGGAATAAATTATAAGCAGTGGCAAGGGTGAGGCGGCAAGAAACGGTGGTGGGTTCCGTACAGTTTTTGACTTGTCACGTAGTACAATAATATATTTGATGCAATAACTGTCCCATAGCGACAAAGTGAGATGGAAATTCTCATTTTTACCTTGTTTTTACCACTGATAGCGCAGCAACAGTCTATGCACTCAGAGGGCACACGCAGGCCACGCAATGCTTCAAAAATTGTCTCACAAATGCAGAACAATAGTAAGATGGACGAAGAGCCACGGCTCATGCCCAGGTTTTAAGGCGGATCTTCTTGCCAAAGAAGGAACCAACAAAGAAGTTAATGATGACGTTGTAGGTCTCTGCAAACCATCAGCAATGGAAGTGCCTCATGCCTTATGTCTATGAAGGCCTCAACCTCAACCCAGCGTTCCAACATACAGCCACGGAACCCTAATATAACGCATGCGTGTAGTATTTTCGAGTTATCCGCGAAATGGGTCGCTGGATACAAATGGTGCGTAGCTAATCAGCGGGCCTATATCCGTGGCGAGCCCCGAATCGCTATTTTTAGGGCTTTCGATGGTATAATTTTAAATTCTGAATCTACCAAAGTTTAGTAAGGGAGAAAAGATCCTCTTTTTCGCCCCTTAAGCCATGTTTAATTTTATTGAGATTAATATCTTGTTATATATACAAGAAAGGTCTACAATATGTGCATATCAATATAACTTTAACTGTATACCTAATTATATAAAAATGCTAACAGGCAATATATTCAAAAAAACATTGTATGACTGTTTGTTACAATACACATTTTATAGTGTTAAAGAATTTCAAATGTATTGTAACAAAACACTATTTAATATTTGCACGCTTGCATGCAGGTTGAACACAAAATGCCTTATTATGTTATTTTATTTAGATCTTCTCTGTAAATTGTGTTCTAGCAAATAAATATTTGATTTGATTTGTACTTAGTACCTGTTTAGGATAGTAATAAAAATCCTATTTTTGCAACACAGGTAGTTTTATTGTATAACTGTATAATTACATGAAATGAAAATTTTGATGCGTACACGACTGCAGATGAAATGGAATAGACAGAAAGCACGGAGCGAACACAATGGGTTGACCGAACGAGGAGAACGAACGGGTTAGTGATGGGGTAACATTTAATCGAATAAATTAGTGTTGTGAATGACTTGAACAGTACCTATGAAAAAATTAACCTATGTAACTACATAGGTTAAATGTATGGAAATATTGAAATCAATGCCCTTAAGTACATAATAAAAGTAAAACAAGTATTTCAGTTTGCGTGGCGTTCACCCTAAACGGCTAAGGGTGGGTGTTTTGATCCGTGGTTAAGGTAACCAATGGTTAAAATGTCTAACAAAATACTAACCAATGGTTAAAATTTGTTAGAGTTTTTAAAATCGATATGGATACAATTTTGCCACAGATTGTTTACACTAGGTACTGAGATTAACATAGAGTATTTTTAACAATAGAATATTTAGCATTTCCCAAAAAAAACGGGTAAACTATAGGTGACACCGCAGGGAGTAGCTAGTTTTTTTTTTTTTTTCTCTTATATTTTGGCTCCACACATAGTGTATTTAGCCAGTGTCAAGTATTGTAATTTTTCATAATGATAGAATATTTCACGTAAAGTCAAGTCTTAGTCACAGTCTGCGTAGTCATAGTCCAGTCTAAGTCAGGTAGTCTCAGTCCAGTCTAAGGATGCCCTAGTAAAGTGGTGGCAACTTTACTAGAAGCTTCTATGGAATTTTGGAAGCAACACGAAAAACCACGTTTCACCACATTATATCACTTGCCCACACTCATGCTCGTAATTCAGCACTTAATGCGGAAAACGCCACCGATTTTAAACATTAACACTGGAAAAAGCACGAGTTTTGAAAAATAATACAATGCAACGACGTGAACTTTTCCGCGTTCCCGCCAAAACTCCTTAGTAGCTAGTTTGTCAGAGTAGCCCATAAATACCTATTCTATATAAAAGTTTAAATAAATTTTATTACAAAACCTAATAATAAATATCAGTCAATAGAAAACCCAATAAAAGTGTTACCAGCACATAAAAAAATTACCCAACACGTTTCCCGAAACGCACTCATTCTCCCTAAAACTAAAGACAAGATGACACACACCGACACAAAGTTTGACAGATTTACAACATGGCAATCATAATATTTAACGGCAAAACAAAACGATACAGGACATTAAAAATAAAAATAAATTTGTTTGAGAGGACGCTGTAAATTTGTTTTTATGTGGAATTAAGATGTCCGCCATAATTTAAAGATTTTATTGGTCTGATGGATTCTATTTCTGATGGCGGGACGTCGGATTTGGTGGCAATTTTTTCATGATGAATCTACTGTTATTAAAATTATACATAGCAGTTAAAACTCAACTTTTTCACGGATACAAGCGCATAGTTATTTCAAAGAACTTTGTCCGTATAAAATCTTTAATCATCATCATCATCATCATCGTCATCAACAGCCTGAAGACATCCACTGCTGAACATAGGCGCCACCTTGAGCGGCTGCTTGCCTCCTGCATCCATCGGCTCCCCGCAGTTTTGACCAGATCATCGGTCCACCTAGTGGGGGGCCTACGCTGCGTCTTCCAAGTCGTGGTTGCCACTCCAGAACCTTTCTTCCCCATCGGTTGTCAGTTCTACGAGCGATGTGGCCTGCCCATTGCCTGAACAACTTGCTAATTCTAAGAGTTATATCGGTCACTTTAGTCCTCGTGCGGATCTCCTCGTTCCGGATCTTATCTCGCAGGGAAACACCGAGCATAGCTCTCTCCATAAAATCTTAAATACTGATGTGGTAATATTTATCTAATTAATTACAATGGCTACGTTTTTTGTTTGTAAATACATACATAGAATACAATATAACACCCAGACGCAGAACAAACACCTATGTTCATCACATAAATGTTTGTCCCGGGTGGGAATCGAATCCACAACCTATAGTTCAGAAGGCAGAGCTACTACCAACTGAGCTAACAGGTGAGTCTTATTGATTTACACGAACGATGTTAAAAAGGGAAAATGTAGTAAAAATTATATCCTTAGTCACATCACAGATAATATAATACCTAGGTCACGTATAGTTGCCGCTAGGGGCGCTGCTGTGCTGGATATCATACAAATATTTTATGAATGTACCTAGCGTTCGAAAATTCGAATATATAAGCTCGTAGGTACTAAAGATAGTCATCATCATCCTGTTTGCCTTTCCCAATCGTTATTGGGGTCCCAATGTATAGCGGCAATCTACCAGAATTACACGAGCGGCTGCCACCTGCAGGGTTACTCTTGAATCCAATCCCAATTTCACTCTAATTCTAATCCGAACCAATCTCAATTCCAATGTTAAACAATTTGGTACTCTTCAACAAAATCGAGATCGAAATTGAAATCGGAAATGCAATCGACTTAATATTGTGACCCATAAAAGTACAACACTATGTAAGTGTTGCCATGCACACATAATAGAAAATATTAATACCAAAATTTGTGGAAAACGTGTAAAAACCTTATTAATAACAGTGATAAAAAATATATTACCATAAAACCTTCACTTTTGATGATATTTAGTCACTTTCAAAGAAATAAAAGCGGTTATTTACCGACGAATAATATCAAGAACGGCTGAATGAATAATGTCATTATTGACATCATGGTTGTCTAGAAAAAAAAAACTAGTATCAATGTTCTGTGTGCTCCAGCTGTTTTTTTTTTATATTTTGGCTCCACACATAGTGTATTTAGCCAGTGTCAAGTTTTGTAATTTTTCATCGTATTATGGAAATTTTCACTTAAAGTCAAGTCATAGTCACAGTCAGAGTAGTCATAGTCTAGTCTAAGTCATAATCCAGTCTAAGGCATGCCCTAGTAAAGTGGTGGCAACTTTACTAGAGGCTTCTATGGAATTTTGGAAGCAATACGAAAAACCACGTTTCACTACATTATATCACTTGCCCACACTCATGCTCGTAATTCAGCACTTAATGCGTAAAACACCACCAATTTTAAACATTAACACTGGAAAAAGCATAAGTTTTGTAAAATAATACAATGCACCGACGTGAACTTTTCCGCGTTCCCGCCAAAACTCCGCTCCAGCTGTTGTTTAGCGGTTTTGTTTTCAAGATTTGAAGTATTTGGTTGGAGATATTCGTCCGTTCTAACAGGAAAGATTATGAGTAGGCCAATCTACCAGCAGCTGGAGGCTCTAGCGGATTTCCTTGGGGACAATCCAGGGATAGCAAAAGGTCTGTTGCGGTCCGCCCATGGCAAATACGAGACAAAAAAGAAATGGGACGACAGAAATTACCAATTCTGTGATGCTATGTAAGGCAACTATTAAAACAGGCCTACAAGTTCAAAAATTTGGAGGAGAGAGAGTTCTCGTAAAAACACCACGCATGAAAGAACTACCACCTATATTTACAAACCTCGTATCTCGAGGACATGTCACTACGACGAGTAGGCTTTGCCATCAGAGGCTCTAAATCGCCACATATGACCTCAAAAAGGTCTTTCGTCACTCTGTAACATTTCTTAAACTCGTTGTCGTTCATGGCAAAAGCTTTCTCAGTGTATCGCGCCATTCTTCTTAGGTTTCGACGTTGCCTTAGATCTTCTCTATGTGCATTGTCCAAAATATCAAAAATAAGAGCTAAACGTGCCATTTTACTTCCGAATTGCTTCCGAAACCACTTAACACAACACACTCGAACGCAAAAAAGTTAACTTTTGAAAGGTCTGAAAATTCTATCGCAAACTCTACTTCAAACTCAATTTGCCAATGTCAAATCGCGTCAAGAGTACCGAAAAAGCGGATGGTGTAGAAATGAGTCGATTCCATTTAGTTCCGTAAAATTCCACGGACAAAGATTCCAATCGTGCGCTAGTATCGGATTCAAGAGTACCAAATGCTACGATTTCGTTCCAAATCCCAAATTACGATTGAAATCGAGTGTCAAGAGTAACCCTGCTGACCTCGCAACCCATAAGGGAGGATGGTTATATCAGGCGTCTGACTACCCGTAATGATTGCCATAGATGTTCTTATGACAACCGGGACCGACGGCTTAACGTGCTCTCCGAGACACGGAGCGATGGCATCCAAAACTGCACATAACTTACTAGATAAGTCATTGGTGAAGGCCGAGGATCAAACCCGGTGCCGTAAGATTGCAAAACGCACATATGCTACCGCTCGGCCACTGTTTAGTGTATTTATTACAAAGACGCATTACAAGCACTTAAAACGGACAAACCCAATAAACATGCAGTTATAGTACCAGACATTGCATTAAATACTGCTTTGTTGTTTTACCTCGCGAGTGATATTTTGTCTCTAATGGTAGGTAGCTGGCAAGCAAGCGCGGCGAGTTTATAATATTACATGTTTATTTTAGTCTGGAGATTAACTACTGGCAACAATTTTGAAAGGAGTTTTAATTGACGCCTTACCTAATTAGAGATAAGCGAAAAATAACTTGCAAATATGTTATAGGAGTTTTGGCGGGAACTCGAAAATGTTCACGTCGTTTCATTCTATTATTTTTCTAAACTTGTGCTTTTTCCAGTGTTAATGGTTAAAATTGGTGGTGTTTTACGCATTAAGTGCTGAATTACGAGCATGAGTGTGGGCAAGTGATATAATGTTGTGAAACGTGGTTTTTCGTGTTGCTTCCAAAATTCTATAGAAGCTTCTAGTAAAGTCGCCACCACTTTACTAGGGTATGACTTAGACTGGACTGTGACTAAGACTTGACTTTACACGTGAAATATTCCATAACTCGATGAATAATTACAATACTTGACATTGGCTAAATACACTATGTGTGGAGCCAAAATATAAGAAAAAAAAAATGTTATACCCGCAATGACAGCCTCTGTGGTGTAGTGGTTGAGCAGGTCGACTCATAACCCGGAGACGGCGGGTTCGATTGCCGCAACAGTACAAAGTATTTGTGCACAAGAAAAAAGAGCGCAAATACGTTGTTCTATGTGTGGATGTTGTGGGAGCATGGTCCTCGTAGTTCCTCCGTCCCTAGATACAGGGAATCCTAGTTAGGGTCCAGGGTTGGGCGCTGGGCGTTATTATATTTTTTTAATAGATTTTTTTTTGCGGCCCGCGCATGGAGCAAAATACTTGTAGGATTCAGGCCTATTTTAGCGGTATTTTGGTTAATTAAAGGTAGCTGCACTAATGGCTTAGATTAAGGTTTCAGAATAAAAGATACGAAATACTCACTTGTATCACTCATATACTTCACTTTTTATCATAATTTACACGTATCACCATATAGGTACGTAGTTGACGACGAGTAATGGTTCTGCACCACTTTTTGTATATATAACATCTATTTTATGCGTTTCTTCAGAGTTACTTGTTGCCCGATTGACGCCATCTTCCTTTTCTCCCCCCATCCATTACTTGTAGCCAACTACGTAGTAATTTATAAAGATTTAAAATAATGTTTATGCTCACAATTAATATACATAGAAGGGCGAATAATAATTAAAATTAGTTACGTTTATATAGTAGAAAAGCAAACCAAAACATTTGTAAGGTTCTTGAGTGGCGACCACGAACCGGAACACGCAGCGTACACCCGCCACTAGTTGGACCGACGATCTGTTGAAAAACCGCGGGGAGTCGATGGATGCGGGAGGCGAGCAGCCGCTCAAAGTGATGCTCTATGTGGGAGGCCTATGTTCAGCAGTGGATGTCTTCAGGCTGTTGATGATGATGATGATGATAATCCAACATGCCGTATGGTCCCGGCGGTGTGAGTATAAGAACCCCCATCTCTTCCCGTGGGTACCGTAAGAACCGGCTACGGGATTATCCAGGAAATGCCAAAACCAAACCCGCCTGCCAAGCGTGGTGATTATGGCAAACCTGTAACGTCTTATATAAAGTGGCATTTTATGGGGGTGGCTTGTGTTAGCAGTGGACGACTTCCGGCTGATGTGTCAAGCCAAGCAGAGGCCAGCATACCTCTGCTTGGCTTGACACGTAATTTTGTCTTGTCTGCAGGTAAACGCCGCGTTCGAAGAGCTGAGGATACGAGCCCGTGCTGGCAGCGGGAGGCTACCTAAGCTGGAGATATTGAGGGCAGCCATCCAACACATAGAGAGGTTGCAGGCTGCCTTGAGAGCAGCAGCCGTGGTAAGGACATTCATCATCAACAGCCTGAAGACGTCCACTGCTGAACATAGGCCTCCCCCAGAGAGCGCCACCTTGAGCAGCTGTTAGCCTCCTGCATCCGCTCCCCGCGGTTTACACCAGATCGTCGGTCCACCTAGTGGGGGGCCTACGCTGCGTCTTCCGGTTCATGGCCGCCACTCGAGAACCTTTCGTCCCCATCGATTGTCAGTTCTACAAGCGATGTGGCCTGCCCATTGTCATTTCAGCTTGCCAATTCTAAGAGCTATATCGGTCACTTTAGTTCTCTTGTGGATCGCCTCGTTTTGGATCTTATCTCGCAGGGAAACACCGAGCATAGCTCGCTCTATAGCTCCATTAGATATACCTAATGGAGCCTATCCTTATAAGGATATTATAACAAGATAATGTTATAGCCTAGGTACCTAATTTACCTATTCAGTTCACTTCTTCTTCCTTCTAGAAACTCACTTCTTGTCGTGTAGTCAAGTGATCAGAACTGGAGTCACAATTTTTAGGCCGCCCAAACTAAAACTACAAACTAGAAAGTCACTACATATCTTGAAATATTAGCAGTTTTACGATCTTTCCTGACAGCGCCAGTATCAGACTTTCAAATAGAAGACTCTCAATTTTAGCGTTTTTAATTGTTTGTTTTTTAACGACAATACTACTTTCACATCAACTGCCGGAAGACATCCACTGCTGAACAGTAACACAGGTTTCCCCATAAAACGCCACTTTGGATGCTTATCATAGAGGGATTACCATAATCACAACGCTTGGCAGGCGCTTGATGATCGCAGAAGATTTAAATGTACCGAGGAGAATGCTGCTGTCTATACCCTGATAACCCCTTTGCCGGCTCTTACGGCACCCACGGGAAGAGATGGGGTGGTCCTATTCGTGCCGGAACCACACGGAAATTCTTCCTTTCTGAAAATAGAATGAAACTGTCCGTTCTAGCCTCTCTAATCTCTGTATCCACAAGCGAAGCGAACCGGTGGCGGCGCGCAGTTTCAGGAATACTCAATGTTGTACCACTCGCTTAATTCAGGACATATTTCATGCACACGACATCTAATATTAGATTTAGATCTACACTTAGATTGGATATAATACTAGGTTTTGTTGCGGGTTCGTTTGTTCATCAGGAAATTCTTATACCTACTAGGTTCCTACGTACCTAGATGCGAAGAAATTTTGATTAATATCTATAGCCCACAGAATATAGATAACTGTACGTTCCCACAGTTGGGACAGCCCACAGCACAGAATATTGGTAACCGTACGCTCCCACAGTTGGGACACTGGATGCCGGCGTCCTCACGACATCGACACCATGTTTTCCTTCACCATTGTAAGAGCGAGTGCAACCCCACTCATCATCCTCTTTGCCTTTTTCCCTTTTGTTATTGGGGTTGGCTCCCAGTCTAACCTACTAGCTATTCTTATTACACGAGCGACTGCCATCTGACCTCGCAACCAGTAACAAGAATGGTTAGACCAGGTGTCAGATTCTATCGGGGCGAGATAGTTAATGCTAGCGCGACCCTATCTCGTCCCCATCCCGGCAGCGGACGGATCACGGGGGGGTTTTAGCGGGTTCGAGTCCCACATACCCCCTGCTATCGCCCCCGTGCTGGCAGGGAAGTGCGAGGGCATTTCCCCCTCAAAAAAAAAGGTGTCAAATTCTATCAGGCGTCTGACTACCCGTAACGATTGCCATAGTTGTTCTTATATGACGACCGGGACCGACGGCTTAACGTGCTCTCCGAGGCACGGAGCGATGGTATTGAAAACTGCACATAACTTACTAGAAGTCATTGGTACAGGGCCGAGGATCGAACCCGCCCCCTAATTACCTAACTCGCAACAGGTTTGCGACAGGCGTAAATCTCACGGTGATTGCTGTCATACATCATTAGTGGTGTCGAGAATGGATGCTTCGCTACTGCTGTCGCATTGCTGTTGCAAATTTTACGTAATTACCCCGCCGGTGCCGTAAGATTGCGAATCGCACATGCTACCGCTCGGCCACCGTCGCTCCCGAAAGTGCAAATCCCACTCGTAACTTGAAAAGTTATTGATGCAGGCGGTGCAGGGCCCAGTGGGATTCAAATCGGGGTGCAGTGGATTGATAGGCAAAGTCGCCCTCTAAATAGGTCTTGCTCGTCATCGCCTTAAGATCTGGAGAACAAAGACCGAAAGCTATACCGAAAAGAGAAACCTTTTCGGTATAGCTTTCTATCACAGGGGGTTCTTTTGAGGGCTCAAGTCCACATACCCCCTACCGCCATATCCGTGGTTATAGAGAACCTAGGGCATTTTCCCCCTTAAAAAAACAAAGGGGTATCATCACATCACACTATCACACTAATATTATAAAGGCGAAATAATGTGTGTATGTGTGTATGTTTGTTACTCTTTCACGCTCTAACAGCTGGACGGATTTGGATGAAATTTGGTATGGAGGTAGCTTATACCCTAGATTAAAACATAGGCTACTTTTTATCCCAATAACGGGATCGGTTCCTGTAGGAACGCGGGTGGAACCGCGGGGTGCTGCTAGTCAACAATAAAACCATTGGCTACGACTCAGCTTTGTGATCAAAACCACTTCTCCACTCGTTAGTACTTGAATCTAAAATCTGTTACACGGCAAACATAAACATAAATAATTAATATATATAATACAATAGTGAGAAGACGTTTATGTATGTTTGTACAGATCAGTGGCCGAGCGGTGTGGATGGCGGGCATTTAAACTATCTCCTAGGGAAAATGTAATGTATGGGAATGATCTAATGTCATTCCCATACATTTTAAGTTATCGTTTGGCGTTAACGCTAATGGAAAGGGATCTTTGCTAGACCCCCTGTATAACGTGTGTGAAGAAACGAATAAGACGAAAACAAGAAACTATTGTTTTTCTCTCTTTCACTACTGTGTTTAAGTGCAGAGGGACTGAGACAGCAATAGAAATGTTGGCTCTTGTCACATTCAAATTTATTTATATTCATTCATGTACAGTTTCAATGTCGGTATCTAATTTTCTTTATTGAATCGTGTTATACCAAATCCAACCTGACTGTCGCAGCTTCTTGTTCTGACAGTCTCTTATTATTCTTATTCTATATGGGGACGATAAAGGCCTGCACTGACGTGACGTCCCGCATGGGGTGTTTTGTGCATTTACCCCCGCCAGCCTCTACCCTAGCCACCCTAACTACTTGGGTAATGGTGACGATGATGCTAAAGCAGGTGATGCAAAAATGGATGCGCTAGAGCATAGCCGTCTCTTATTTGAATCGCATTGCATTGAAGAAAGCACACATGACCACGGGCAACAGCTAGTTAGGTACATTAATAAATATACAGTGATTCTTGGACGTTAATTCGCGATCAATCCCTGTCTGCGCATTATTTATCGGTACACGTGCGCGACGGTTATAGAATACAGGGAATATACAGACATGGTTGTTGTGTTGGCCTGAGATGCTGGTTTAGATATTGGAGGCGGTTTGATTTCATTAATCAGCTCCTTCTTTTTTAGGGTTTCTTTTAATTAAATTGAATGATGTGACGAGCTAGTCGTTCGCCTGATGTTCGCGTCACGGCTGCCCATAACAGATTGCAGTGTCACTCGGAACTCTAAATTAAAGTTTCACGTGACGCTGCACTGCGCACGTCATTCTGAGACTTCTCACAGTCTAGTAATATTGCAAGATTGCGATTGTGATATTAGTTTGCCTACAAGTCTCATTTGCCCAGTAATTTCACTAGCTACAATGCCCTTCAAACCGGAACTCAGTAGTGAACGATGGTGCGTAGGATTGAAAGAAGAGCCGCAGCTGTACACTCGCTCGACCTACTGTTTCAGTTAGGTAGATCATCATCATCATCAGCCTGATGACGTCCACTGCTGAACATAGGCCTCCCCCAAAGAACACCACAGTTAGATAAATTGATAGCTAAAAATAGATTAAGTTATTCTTTATTCAAACACCACATACGAAACAAAACCTTAAAATGTGTTGTATTAGATGTTGTAGTGAAACTTACAGTTAACAGAATAAAAGACTTAGTACAGATTAACAATTTTATTTACTAGCCCGTCCTAGAAGAAACTTGGCCCTATCATACAAACTTTTGCTCTACGATAAACCCTACTTGACATAATTATTTATAGCCTACCTACTCTTTGTTTTCATATCCTATGATTATCTATGATAACGGTATGTATTCCTTAGGGCAGTTACTACTCTTTGACCGTATTGACATTTACCTAATGAATTTCCTAAATGGGACCACGAACACCAACAAACTTATTAAAGAAACGAACGTAACTTTTGTGATTGATCCGCCGGGGGAAGCATTCGCCTCGGTGAACAGCGGCCGCCGATGATGATCGGAGACACGGTGAACCGCCTCCTCGAGGGACAGGCTTCGACAGAACGCAGCCACAGAGAGCCGGGTGCACGGCAGGCGGGCACTGCCTCAGGCGTAGGTAGGGGACGCCCGGAGACAGCGGCGAGTGGCCGTGGAGTGCCTTCCTAAGGCACAGACAGGTCCTGGCTGGACTCAGCCGAGGACAGCACAGCAGGTAGGCGCTGTCTACGGCGTAGGTGGGCGACGCCTGGAGACTGGCGCACCGCCACGGAGCACCTCCCGCTTCGCAGCACAGGCCTGCACAAGGGCCATCCGAGGACGGCACCGTGGGTAGATACCGCTTCCGGCGTAGGTGGGTGACGCCTGGAGACTGGCGTACCGCCACGGAGCACCTTCCGCTTCGCAGCACAGGCCTGCACAAGGGCCACGGCAGCACAGAAGACTGAGAACATACGAGGTGGGGCCCCTTGGGGAAGCCCAAAGAGGCCTGAACTACCTCTTAGGAAAAAAAACAATAAAGAGTTCACCGGTTATTCTGGAGTCAGTTTTCTTAGTAGTAGATAACGCGCGACGCCTGTTAGGGCTTACTGTAAGCGACTCGCGGATTACCCAGGGGTAGGGCACTAACAGATAGGTCTTCAAGACTGTTTCGCTCTTTTCGAGAGCACGGGGAAGATAGTTTCTAGGTAGAATCCAGATGGAAAACTGAATTTTTGTGTGGCCATGTCCCGCTTATATAGTCTGCGGTGGCCACCACGACATCAGTCACAATCTTTGAAAAACGAAAGAAGGAATTTTGAAAATCTGTCATAACTTTATGAACGGCTAGCATCAAATACGCGTAAAATCATGTAACCTTTCGCGAAGAATCTCATTTTAGGGGTTTGGCAAAGTCAAAAGTGACATTTGTCAAAAAAGTAAACAAACATTAAAATCGATATATTAGAGCAACTAATGGAAGAATCCGCATGAAAATACGATGAAAACTCGTAATAAAATCTGCTTCAACTCATGTGCGAATTTGGTGAAGATCTGTGAGGTAAATAGAAAAAGTTATTTCCTCTCAAAACACTCGTAATAGCGTGAAAGGTCTAGAGAAACAACACGTAACGTGTTCCTATGATCTGTATCCATCGATCCACTGCCAAAGTAACCCATAATAAAAGCTATAAACACAATTTTAGAGCTCAACATATTATGTACAATAACCAAGAAAACATAAAAAGGTACCTATCGTCTCTAGTAGATCATTACAGGTAAAATAAATGTATTAAATCATTCCAAGGGCCTCCAGCGATCGCCTAGAATATATTACAATGGAAGAAAACACAACATGGAAAGCTAAATACCATAAAATAACATACTAATGAACATTGAAATTATCTAGCAAGAAAGGCGTGCTACCAAGCACCAAGGGCGTAGAGGTAACCCTACATTTCCCCAACAACCCCGAAAAAAATTAAAATACCTAAGTATTTTAATTTTTATAGAACATATGTATGGCTAAGGTTACTCATACATAAGAAAAATGGAAGAATATAATTCTTCAGATGCAGGAAAAGCAGTTTTCCGAGAGGTACATATGTATGTATCTACCAGACGTACATAAGAAAATAGAAGAATAGTTTCTTCGATCGAGGAAATAATCAAACTCAAAGAGAATGTTATTCCAAAATAAGGATGATGTCCGTAAGTTGAACAACATAGTATTAGAGTAAAGACTCAGTCAAAGGATACATCCCAGGACAACAGTGTCCTAAGACTGAACAATATTAATGTCCACAAGAAAACATTATGACACCATAATAGTGATGACATAACGAAGCATCATTAAGATGATGACCCAGAACACCTTAAGAATGATGTCCAGATCAGCAGAAGAATAGACGTTGTTAGCATGGGAGCAGTCAAAGATTGAATTCCCTGTAAGACAACCTAGCTTTCGAGAAGACGGGGAGTCGAAAATGACACGTTAATGACACAAATTACCCTAACGCGCTAAACCTAACATCCCTATATTGAATATTAATTAATATATATTTTATAGCCTACATTCATCCACAACCAGTACAAGAGTGGGGTAGAGCTCACTATCAATGGCTACTACAACCCTTTCATGTCAAGACCGCCTGCATTATTACGACTAACCGCTAACCAGAGAACTAGTGCCAGAAGGAGACCTAAACTTAGTACTTTGACGCAAGAAGTTAAAGTATTATAAAAAAAACTATGTGAAGTTGCATATTTTTACAACAGTTTATAAAAATAAAATTACCAATTTAGAAATATATATAACCCAAAAAGAAGTACAAAAACAGAAATTATTAACTATACCATTATGCTAAACCAAAAATATATTATTTACAGTTTTAAGTCCTTAACATGCCATTTGCCTTTTACGCCTTTGTTGTCCTCAAGTATGTACACAAGTGGAGAAAGTTTTTCGACAACCTTGCATTTAACAAATTTTGGAGCCAATATATTATGTACAATAACCAAGAAAACATAAAAAGGTACCTATCGTCTCTAGTAGATCATTACAGGTAAAATAAATGTATTAAATCATTCCAAGGGCCTCCAGCGATCGCCTAGAATATATTACAATGGAAGAAAACACAACATGGAAAGCTAAATACCATAAAATAACATACTAATGAACATTGAAATTATCTAGCAAGAAAGGCGTGCTACCAAGCACCAAGGGCGTAGAGGTAACCCTACAATGTGCATCGGCCAAAGTCGCGCAGCGAGCTATGGAGCGCGCTATGCTCGGTGTTTCCCTGCGAGATAAGCTCCGTAACGAGGAGATCCGCAGGAGAACTAAAGTGACCGATATAGCTCTTAGAATTAGAAAGTTGTTCAGACAATGGGCAGGCCACATTGCTCGTAGAACTGACAACCGATGAGGAAGAAAGGTTCTCGAGTGGCGACTACGAACTGGAATTCGCAGGTAGGCCGGCCCCCCACTAGGTGGATCGACGATCTGGTGAAATCCGCGAGGAGCCGATGGATGCAGGAATCGAGCAGAAGCCTGTGTACAGTGGACGTCTTCAGGCTGTTGAGTTGATGAGGCGGCGGTGATCACTTACCATCAGGTGGGCCGCATGCTTGTTTGCCACTCATCTCATAAAAATGAAGAAAACAAAACTTTACAAAAGTTATCAACGGGCGGTCTTATAGCTCCGAGCGACTTTGCACGGAAAGGTAACTTCAATAAACATAACAGAGTGTTTGTCTGTTTGCAGCTGGAAACGGATAGCTGTAAGAACTTCATGGAGCCAGCTGCTTCCAGAACTGCTCTGGACGTGAAGGAAGCCAATGTGGAGAAGGAGAAACCATTTTTAAGCAGTAAGTAAGGCCCAATATTCAAGCTTCATTAAGAAAAAAATATGAGTTAAGTAGGTAATTACATATATTTTCTAGATTAATTTCCATCGTCACTTCCCATTAGGTGAGATTGCGCACAAATGCGGGCCTATTTAGTTATAAAAAAAATGTACTCTCTTTTTTAGGGTTCCGTATCCAAAGGGTAAAACGGACCCTATTACTAAGGCTCCGCTGTCTGTCTGTCTGTCACCAGGCTGTATCTCATGAACCGTGATAGACAGTTGACATTTTCAAAGATGATGTTCTGTTGCAGCTATAACAACAAATACTAAAAAAAAGAATAAAATAAATATTTAAGGGGGCTCCCATACAACAAAGGTGTTTTTTTTTTGCTCGTGGGTACCAGATGAGTCATAGATGGCGCTGCTTTAAATAGTACTGCTACTCAATACTGGATGGCAGGGATAGATTATGGTACCCTTCGTGCGCGAGTCTGACTTGCACTTGGCCGGTTATTTATGTAGAATGAGCCTGCGTTTGACTACATCTCACCTGATGGTAAGCGACGATGTAGCCGAAGGTATAGCACGCAGGTTCAAAAGATACCTATTTACTCTTGTCTTAAAAATACCTAGGTTATATTTGTTAGGAAACAAGAACGCTGGGAGCAAGTTCCATTCCCTAGCAGTCCGCATAATGAAGGACTCAGCGAAACGCTTATACTGTGTCCATTTTGTTAATGGTTTATTGACAGCGTGACGACTGACAAGTTAGTGATGTTCTAAAGATTCTCGAACGTGATACCATTCCGATTGTACTATTATCATTAATCGAATTAGGTACGTAAACGTAATAATCGATATCGATAAATGTACATTTTGATTTAGTTTTGATGAATTCCATGAAGTACAATATTATTTGTATGAAATTTTAAAGTAAACAATACGAAACTTCATGGGCGTGAGCTGTCAAAATATCATTAATAAAATGGACAAGGTAAAAGTAGGGTGGGATTTTTGATTCGTACTGAAGGTAATCAATGGTTAATGCTAACAAATTCTAACCATTTGTTAGCATTTTTAACCATTGGGTACCTTAACCCCACTGGAAAAACCCACTCTAAGGCCCGATTTCACCAACGTTTATTCCAAGTATACGGTAGTAGTGTATTCCTTACTCCTGGATACAGCTAATTGGCAAATGAAATTACACAAAAAAGACGCCATTTTGATTGTATCCAAGGAATAAGTGTTATTCCTTCACAAAATTGGTGATATGAGGGCTATATTCGCGTAACTCGGTTGTTCTCGGAAAGTTATACCTGGAATAAAATTTATTCTAGTTTGGTGAAATCGGGCCTTATAGTGTGGCAAGTTGTCTCTACAAGTATCTGCCGGGTTATTCGTTATTTACCGGACACTGGTTTAGTCATTATTATTTTTAGATGACAGCCCATCGTGTGGAGTGAACAGCTTGGCGCGACTCCGGTGCATCGTGCAGGCGTTATCTAGCAAGGAGATCGGCCCGTGACCGATCCGGACGTACATTAGTTCTATTCTTAATTAGTACTAAGTACCTATGTTAAACTAATGTGAATAGTAATCGTATTTACAACTAAAAACGCTCCTTAAAAAGGGTTTTATACCGACGTCTATCGATTTTTGAATAGACAAAGACTAAATAAATAAAAGAAAAGGAGAAGTATGGAAATTATTTAGTCACCCAACCTTACGTTGTTTTTAATTATTTTCTATTTAAAATTAACCGTAAAGAAGTTGGTGCGAACAATTAACCTATATTTATAAGTATGTTAAGGTATGGCTAGGATAAATAAGACTTTAGACAAGACAAGATACTTACCTACTTAATTGTAAATAGAATTATATTAATTTGTATTAGAATAAGTATGCCGCTATACCACAGAATAGATATATATACATAGAATACATTTTTAAAATGATTTTTAATTCGTTGTTTTGTCTTACCTTGGGCTGGGTTAAGTTCTCTGCAGGGAAGTGCGAAGGCATTTCCCCCCTCAAAGAAAAAGTTCTTCAGCTCTACTACGTATACGTACCTACCTAGGTACTGCAAAGTTCGTCTAGGCAGGTACCACCGCTTTGCCAGTTATTCTGACGGCAAGCAGTAGTGTGCAAGCACTAGGTACTGTGTTCCGGTTTGAAGGGCATTGTAGCTCGTGACATTACTGGGCAAATGAGACTTTATGATCTGATCACTCAGCCTAGTAATTTTATTACTGTCATCCTGAGACTACACCTACTGTCATCCTGAGACTACACACAGGTGTAGTCTCAGGATGACGTGCGCAGTGCAGTGTCACGCAAAACTATATTAATTTAGAGTTCCGAGTGATACTGCAATCTGTTATGGGCAGCCGTCAAGTTTAATATCAGGCGAACGACTAGCTTGTCACGTCGTTCATATACATAAAAAAAAAAGCTAGAGTCTAGAGTAATCTCATGTCCCAGCTATGAAAGCATATGGGCTGATTAGGTAGTGATAATGTTTATATAGTCGATGATGATATTAGTCATAATGGCGGAATCGCTCGAGGACCTTAGCACCATGCTCAACGACCTCAGTAGAGTCTCCCAGCAGGTTGGTCTTAAGATGAATATGGACAAGACAAAGATCATGTCTAATGCTCATGTTCCACCTATACCGGTAATTGTTGGGAACGATACTCTCGAAGTTGTCGACAAGTATGTCTACCTAGGACAGATTGTCCAATTAGGTAGGTCCAACTTCGACAAAGAGGTGGCACGAAGAATCCAACTCGGTTGGGCAGCGTTCGGGAAGCTTCGTCCTATCTTTTCGTCAAAAATACCGCAGAGTCTGAAAACGAAAGTTTTCAATCAGTGTGTGTTGCCAGTGATGACTTACGGAACTTAGAATTGGTCTCTTACTGTTGGCCTCATTAGTAAGCGCAAAGTCTCGCAGCGAGCTATGGAGCGAGCTATGCTCGGTGTTTCCCTGCGAGATAAGCTCCGGAATGGGGAGATCCGCAGGAAAACTAAAGTGACCAATATAGCTCTTATATAGTTATTCTGCCGCCAAGCAGTAGTGTGCAAGCACTACTGTGTTCCGGTTTGAAGGGCATTGTAGCTAGTGAAATTACTGGGCAAATGAGACTTTATGATCTGATCACTCAGTCTAGTAATCTGATTATTAGACTGGGTGATGTCTCAGGATGACGTGCGCAGTGCAGTGTCGCGCGAAACTATTGTTTTAAAGTTCCGGGTGACACTGCAACTGTTATGGGCGGCCGTGTCACTTAACATCAGGTGAACGACTAGCTCGTCACGTCATTCAATCACATAAAAAAAAAAAAAAAAAAAAAAAAAAATAGAATTAGCAAGTTGTTCAGGCAATGGGCAGGCCACATCGCTCGTAGAACTGACAACCGATGGGGAAGAAAGGTGCTCGAGTGTTGACCAAGAACCGGAAGACGCAGCATAGGCCCCCCACTATACATAGGTGGACCATTGACTATAAATCCGGGCTTTATAAGCTTTGAGGTGGACCGACGATCTGTGGCCTTATCGCTTAAATCTGGTGGAGATGGTGATCGTTTGCTCTCTTAGGGTGGGTTTTTTCAACAATAGTTAAAAACTGGTGGGGGAACATTGGTTACCTTAACTATTGGTGAAAAAACGCACCCTTACGCGCACTCAAAGACTTGTAAATTAGCGTGTGCAGGAATGGAAATTGACAGGCGAAGTTCATGCCTAAAACAGTTATGCGATAGTACTGCTGTTCAGACCGTGGGGTGCCGATGGATGCAGGAGGCACGTAGCCGGTCAAAGTGGCGCTCTATGCAGCTCAGCAGTGGACGTCTTCCGGCAGTCTCAGTAGGTATAGATATGTAAGTTATATTCAGTAGCATGCCATCCTAATGAATGGTGGTGGGTGTATGGGAGTAACCACTCATAGGCGTAGTGTATCGCTTGCCAAACCACGCCTTGCGCGGGAGTCTATTTGCGATAGCGCTATTAATGTTTATAATGTGTTTAGTGGATTACATCTGTACCTACAATCTACGCGGAAGCTTAACGGAGTTACTGCTGCGCACTGGCAGGATTTATGTTTGTTTTTTATGCTGCGACCACACACAATACTATACAATATTGTATGTTATTTTTTTTGTATGTTATTGGCATAATTAAGACAACATCTAGATGTAGCCACGCTTTTTCATTTTCCAATGGCAATCAATGTGGCTTATGGCGGTATATAGGCAATAGCTCTGTGTAAACTCTAGTGTTATCTACCCACACATTTCACACGGTAATTTTAAATGTAATAGGGGGTCGACGGTATCGGTAGTGTGGTCGCGGCATTAGCAGGGGTGTGATTCAAAACGTAAATGGCGGCTGAGAAGACGGCGCGAAACGCATAGGTACGTAAAACTATAATACAAGGTGAGTTTGAATTGGTAATTATGTTATCCCGAAAGGGGGGGACTGGGACCATGATAGCCCACAAGTTGTGAGAGCCTTACTTTAAACTGCGTGTTTCCAAGCCTCCATACTAACAAAATAAATCCACTAACAAAATTGCACGCGCGATCAAGATAGTAAAATATACATATAAACAAATTCATGTCCAAACACAGATCGTCCAACTTATTTAAGTGCATTTGGCCAAGGACGAAGTTAAGGGCTAGGGCTATCTTCGAACGTAAACTTTACATGGTATTTCATCAATGAAAAACTATTAATTTAGAAAAGTCGTAGAAGAAACATTGTCTACCTTGGGGAGTAGATTTACCTCCTTTCGGGATAATATACCAATTCAAACTCAGATTGTAGATCTATATTCTGTAGCAGTAGCCTAAACAGATATTGTGTGAGATGTGCGCGGGCAGAGGTAAGCGATGTGCGCAGGCAGCGTGCGGGCTTGCAGCGCACTTCACAGCCGTCATTAAGCTTGAATCACACTTTACCTATTAAAAAAGATAAGATCATAATAATTATCCACTGTATAAGGTTTTTAATATTTATGTATTATCATTACTGTATGTTTGTATCTTACAGAAATAAAGGTACCTAAATTATTTCCCAATCCTCGAGGACAGTGTGTATCTATCTATCTACGAGGAATAATTTGATATAGAACTATTTCTCTTTTTCTGTCATTGTTTCACAGAGTACTTTGTTATATAGGGAAACATTGTTTCTTGACAAAATATAATCTTGGAGTTTGTGAGGAGCCGCCCCTTGCGCGGTGTCGAGCATGTATGCTTCGCTACACCACTAATGATGTATGACAGCAATCACCGCGAGATTTACGCCTGTCGCAAACCTGTTGCGAGTTAGGTAATAAGGGGGCCGGTGTCTTCTAGGCAAGCATCATCGACCGCCTCGTCACTTGCCATGTGAGACCGTGCTCAAATGTTAGCCTATCTATGATTAAACAAAAACCCCTTTTTCGAATGGAAAATAATAGTGAAAACAATAGTTCCTGTATTGTGTAGTAGAGGGCGCCCCACGGTTTCAACCATATTTTACTTAGGTACTTTTTTTTAACGGGCAATGTGCCTTTCGGTACTTACTTCCTGCGAGATCTAAACTTTCCGGAATAAAAAGCTTCCTATGTTGACACCACCACCATTACATAAGCAACGCGGTGAGTCTTCGACTAGTCTAAGCACGCGAGTTTCCTTGCTAAATGTCTAGAATCTAGACTGCGACTTAATGAAATGTTACATACTAACTTTTAGTTGGTGTTACAATGGGCCGATCACTAAAAGCGATCTCTTCCAGGCAACCTTTCATAATGCAAAGTATCCGATTTGTTAATCCCCTTACGCCGAGTAATCACGACGGCGCGCCACTGATGATAGCCTCTATAGTGTGGTGGCTCGTAACCTGGAGGCGGCGGGTTTGATTCCCACGACAGTACAAGTAATTGTGCACAGGAAAAAAGCGCACATACGTTGTTCTGTGTCTGGGTGTTGTGGGAGCATGGTCCTCGCAGTTCCAGGTCTCTAGATACAGGAGATCCTAGTTAGGGTCCAGGATCTATGTATGTGATCGTTGGGCGTTATTTTTTTATTTAATTACGTAGGTACCTACCTTCAAACATACTGAAAATAATGTTGATATCATTCAAGTTCGACATTGAATTTGGCGACTCCTGCAAAATATATCAAGGATTGCGTAGTGGGGAGAAAAAGAATACTCGTAATAATTTCGATTATTACCTTTCACCCCACTGTCAAATAATAATTATTCCATAGTGAGGACAAAGAGCATACTGGGCAAATGAGACTTTATGACCTGATTTCAGTCTAGTAATCTGATTACTAGACCGTCTTAGATTATACCATTACCTACTAGTCTATGCTAGACTGTGTGATGCCTCAGGATGACGTGCGCAGTGTAGTGTCACGCGAAACTTTATTGTTTTAAACTTAGAGTATATAGACTAAAAGTAGGTCAACAATCCGTTTTGCATTGCATCGCACATCGAATTTGCAAAGAAAATATTTACGGAGGTCGCTAGCTCGGTGTGATAGGAGATACACGTGTTAGTGAGATTGATCAAAGTTTCGTGTGAAAAAAACCCTTCTTGCAATATAGTTTTCACTTTCTGAGTTATATTTTTTCATCTATTTGGTGTTGGTAAGTGTATTTTATAGTTGCAGCTGCAAGTCAGGGGAAATGGAGCCCATTTCCCCTGATGAGCCGCCGGACCCTCCGGATCCCACTCCGGCGTCGTCCTCTAAAAAGCGTCATTTAGAGAATGAGCCAGTAGTCCCTACCAAAAAAACAATACTGAACACAGAAACAGCTTCAGTCTCAATCCAGACTGTCTATACCCACCCAGCTATGTCGATTCTCGGCATAAGGTCTTACGAGACAACTGACTCAGGCCCCTACATCGTGCACGTGTCGCGTGTAGAACCCGACCCAGCCGCAGGCACATCAATCCGCCCTATTAAATTTGGCCAGTTTTTGTCTTACAACAAGATCGAGTATATATGCCAAGATGGAGTGAAGAAGGTTGGACGTAATAAGATTTCCGTTCAATTCAAATCCGCATTTGGAGCTAACAAGTTCTTAAACAATCCCATGCTGAAAACATACAAGTATGAGGCTACTATCCCTACGTTCAATGTGACCAGGATGGGCCTGGTCCGCGGGGTTCCTGTGGACTGGTCTATGGAAGAATTTGTAGAGTCTGTTCAAATTCCCGGTTATTGCACTCACATCCTGAAAGCAAGACGCCTTAACAGGAAGAACAAAGTAGATGGCAACACAGTTTGGGAACCTACTCAAACTGTTGTGCTCACTTTTAGAGGCCAACAATTACCCACACGTGTGTATTCATACTACTCTTCTTTAGAAGTAGAGACCTATCAGTACCCTACCATCCAGTGCATGAGCTGCTGTCGTTTTGGACATATAAAAGCCCAGTGCCGCTCTAAGCCCAGGTGCTACCGCTGTGCCCAACCCCATCTAGGTGATGACTGTCTTGTCCCAGAAACTGAGTCCACATGTTTGTATTGTTCTGCAAACCACTTCTCAACTTGTAGAACCTGCCCTGAGCAAAACAGACAAAAGTCTATAAAAACTGTTATGTCCAGGGATGGAGTTTCTTATGAAGAAGCAGCCGCTCAATTCCCAAAAGTTGTAAAATCATTTACCCAGGTAGTTAAAGAGACCTCACCTGGTCATCTACAGACAAGGTCACACTCTCCTGCCCCTACTCAGCCCCCTCAGCTTGTACAATCACACAATAAAACCGTAGTCCAAAGCCCACGCCCTAGAGCTCCTCTTGGAAAGTCTTACGATAGGGAAGCGCATCAAGCCATCGTTTCAGAAGTCCCATCCTCTTTACCTAATGGTTTTGCCCTCCAAATGTCCCAATCTAACCCTCTTCCTCGGGAAGAATCTCAAGATCAGCTGCTAGTCCAGCTGCTGACTATAATTATCAGCATTATTTCCCAAAATTCAATAAATTTACCGTCCAACGTTGCCCATATGATCACCCAACTCTCGTCGTTCATTACTCACAATGGATCACCCCCAATTACTACAGTGGAACGCCAAAAGTCTTCGTCCGAAGACTCATGACCTGTATTTCTTAATTAGAAAGTATGCACCCGTCCTGGTGGCCATCTCGGAGACATGGTTTGTTCCTGGATCTCATTATCGAGTTTCCGGCTACTCCTGTCTTAGGGATGACCGCCAGGATGGGTATGCAGGTTGTGCCCTACTTGTCAACCGTAATCTCACCTTCTCCCAGGTATTATTACCTGCTCACAGCGCAGAAATAAATGCTGTTGCTGTGAGAATTTTTAATATCACTTTTATATCTATCTATATCCCGCACCCCCACTCTTCCTTAATCCCCGATATCCTCTTCATTATTTCTTCTGCCCCGCCTCCCATTGTAATAATGGGAGACTTTAATGCCCACCATTCTTCTTGGGGTTCCACCACTTGTGATCAGTTTGGGTACTCACTGTTGGAAATCTTCGACGAGGCAAATGTGTGTGTCATTAATGACGGATCCCCTACGAGAAGAGTTCTACCAACACAAAATCCTAGTGCAGTTGACCTCACAGTTTGCTCTCCGTCTCTTTCTTCTATTCTTTCCTGGGAAGTCCTTCCTTTATCTTATGGCAGTGATCACTACCCTATTTTAATTAAACTACCCCAAAGAACTCCTTCACTGTGCTCTCCCAATTCTCTCCTAAAGCACAGACTCTCAGGAGCTAACTGGGAATCTTTCTCCTCTTCTTTAGAGCATAAATTAGATCTGATCCCTAGCCCCATATCAGATCCTCTTTCTGGTTACAGACACTTTGTAGATGCCATACTTTCTTCAGCAAATGAACACATTCCCCTTAAAAAACCTAGGCGCAATAGAGCTTCCCCCCCTTGGTGGGATCCGGAATGCTCAGGAGTAGTTCATAAACGTAATGAAGCTGAAATTTCATACAACTACTCTATGACTATGCCCAACTTTCTTGAATACCAAAAATCTGCTGCAAAATCTAGAAAGGTACTATCTGCAAAGAAAAAAGGTGGATGGTTCAATTTCTGCGAAACCCTGTCGCCTACCACTCCCGCTTCTTTAGTATGGAAACAAATTCGTAAATTTAGAGGCTATTATAACTATCTCAATTTAACATCAAACGATCCATCCTCTTGGCTAGAAGCTTTTGCAAACAAACTTGCCCCTCCTTTTGTTCACATGCTTCTTTCATTCAATATTCCCAATCTCCCAGTCCCTTCTGTTAACAATATTGATGCTTTATTTACTTTTGATGAACTACAGCTCGCTCTGGATGGTCTAGTAGATTCCTCTCCGGGCCTAGATGGTATTCCATACTCATTTATCACTAAATCTCCGGAAAAATCAAAACGTTACTTACTAGATCTAATCAATACTTTTTACGATCAAGGCTTTATCCCTGATCCTTGGAAAAGTCAAGTGGTTATCCCTGTGTTAAAACCAGGCAAAGATCCTTCTGATCCAAACTCCCATAGACCTATTTATTGCTCTTTCCTGTGTCCTGGCCAAAATTACTGAACATCTAATCAAAAACAGACTCGAATGGTTTGTGGAAAATAAAGATATCTTAGCCAAATCACAATTTGGTTTTAGAAAGGGTATGAGCACCTTCGACAGTCTCAGCGTTTTAACTACAGAAATTAATCTTGCTTTCAGGAATAAGGAGTATCTTGTGGGAGTCTTTTTAGACATAGCAGCTGCGTATGATAATGTTGTTCTTTCAGTACTCAGAAACAAATTGTTACAGCTGAGCATTCCTGTAAAGATAACTCGTTTCATCTGCTGTTTTCTGGCTCAAAGAACAGTTCTGATAAAATCTCCTGATAATTCCTATCTGTCACCCAGAACAGTCTGTAAGGGACTCCCTCAAGGCTCTGTTCTCAGTCCAATTCTATACAGCCTATACACTTATGACTTGGAGACTACAGTAAATTCATTTTGCCAGATTTTACAATATGCAGATGACCTTGCACTGTATATATCTACAAAATCAATTCCAGAAGCTGAACATAAAATAAATTCTGCTCTTGGGTATCTTGGAGACTGGTTGTTAGATCATGGGTTGTCCATATCAGCTTCTAAAAGCTCTGCAGTAATATTTAGTAGGAAAAGAATTATTCCTGATATAAACCTGCAATATGAGGGAGAAACTATTTCCCCACACAACTCTGTGAAATTTTTAGGTGTTTGGTTGGACACAAGACTAACTGGAGTTCCCCATTTCAATCATGTTGTAGCAAAGTGTGAAAAAAATATCAACATCCTCCGTGCCCTCTCTGGGGTATGGTGGGGATCCCATCCATTCTGTCAAAAGTTATTGTATAATGCCATTATCCGGAGTCACCTAGACTATGGATCATTTTTGTTAGACCCTGGGAATAAAGCTGCTCTTGACAAATTATCTAAGATACAATCTAAATGCCTCCGCGTAATCCTGGGTGCTATGAAGTGCTCTCCTATAAATGCCATGCAGGTTGAATGTGTAGAACCTCCTCTTCATCTTCGAAGACAATTTCTATCCGATAGATTCTTGTTTAAACTCATTCAAAATTCCAATCACCCTTTGTTAAGTAAATTAGAAAAGCTGTATAGTGTCATCAGATCTCAAGGCTACAGCCCAGAAGCCAAACTCCCCTGCATTATCCGTAGCTTTATTAAATTTTCAAACTTATCCTGCCCAATAGTCCAATTCCCAATTAACCCATTATTTTCAATAAGCTATGAAGCATTGATACATCAACCTGCAATTATCTTGAATTTTGGTGTTGATAAGGATTCTGTTGAACCCAGTAAAATATTTTATGAAAAGTATAACAGCCTATGGAGTGACTGGCTCCCAATATTTACAGATGCATCCAAACTAACAAAAGATAGCAATGTAGGTTGTTCAGTTTGGATCCCAAAGTATAAAATAATACTGAGTTACAAATGCCCATCAGTTTCCTCAGTGTTCACTGGTGAAGCCATTGCCATTTTAGAAGCAATCCTGTATATTATCTCTCACTCCATTCGCAAAGCCATAGTTTTTACCGACTCAAAGAGTTGTCTACAGGCGATTTTGTCCAATCAATTTAAGTCAAAATCTAGGTTCCCCATTATCTTGAGAATAAAAGAAGCCCTTTTCAACAGCCACAAATTGAATTTAAACATAGTGTTAGCATGGATCCCTGGCCATGCAGGAATAACTGGCAATGAAACAGCCGATTCGTGCGCCAAACACGCTGCCACGTACGGCATTTCAGACAGGTATAGTGCATACTCCCATGATCTTGTCTCCACTTGCCAGCTCCAGCTACGTAACTAGTGGTGTTCAAAAATGCTTAATGTCAAAAGCGTGGTACAAACTTTGTGCTTTTTTTTAAAAGCACGCTTTTTTAAGTGCTTAAGTTATAACGAGGAGAACTTAAGTCATCGGTAATAGTTCCATATTGGAAAATCTCCACTAAAAAATATGTTTTTTTTTTTCATTAAATGTTCACTTTATTCACCCTTAAACTAAGGTAGGTCCACTTATTCACAAATCACACAACCACATAATTATTGTATTAAAAATTAAATGAAATATTCATTTATTTCAGACATATTGGGTCCATAATACATATAAATTAATAAACATTAAACACTCAAAATAAATATTATTGCGTGTCCTATCACAGATTGTAATCAAAAGCACAACAAAAAACATAAAGCGTACCAAAGTAAGCGTAGGTGTATATTACGTGAGCCGGCCTGAGTTCACGCTTTCGCGCGAGAGTCGTAGAAAGCGTGCCGCGTCCAAAAGCAAGCGATGACTGGCTGCCCGACCGCTGCCGCGATATCTCGGTAAGCACAAGCAGCTCCGCTTTAGTAAACGCGGCGCTTTTACCTACTACTCGCTCATTGCGCTCGCGCCGCGTAGTTCCGTACGCAGCGCGTGCGATGCACAACGCTCTAAGTCTAGGCGCTGCGCGATATAAAAAGCGCCAAGTGAGAGCCACGAAAGCGGGCGTTGTACGTTGTGGGCCAAAAGCGGACCCGCTTTGGATGCTTTGTGCTTTTTTAACCACCACTATACGTAACGCGTGGCAAAAACTTTGGGACATTTCTAAAAACATAAAAGGCAAATTTTATGGCTACCTCCAACCTTCTATACCAACAAAGCCCTGGTTCTTTAAATTCAAAAAAATTAATAAAGTCACCACCTCAACATTATGTCGTTTACGATTGGGTCAGTCCTGCACTCCAGTTTTCCTAGCAAAAATTAGAGTACGTGATCATTCTTTATGTGAATGTGGTCTGGATGAGGGTACTACCGAACACCTATTTTTTGAATGTTCAAAGTTGCGCTTTTCTCTATATGACATACTTCCACCAGAAATTCCTCGTCCTACCAACATAAGCCTTCTCCTGTCTTTTGCTTTTACTCCATTTATTAATATCTTAAGTAAGTTTATTCAAATTAACAAAATAAAATTGTAAAATAGTAATAGAAACTAACATTTTTGTACTTATACTATTAAATATATTATTTTATCTGTTTGTCACTGCCATGTTCTGTTTGTATGTGTGCTTTTGTATGTCTTGTGTTGTCGCATTTATTCCAGTTAATACTCAGATTCTAATAACCGGCCAAAGTTCTACACACACCGATCAATCTCCATCGTGTGTTTTCTACTCTATCCACGCGACATTGGCGAAATTGCGGCAACCCCGCAGAAGCCATAACAAGAAGAAGTTGAAGTTGACTAAAAGTATAGAGAGAACGTCATTATCTGTCAAGCGTACTACTTATTTGGACACTTTTTATATGAAGTGGACACATTCATGAAGCTTTCATGTGAATGAGTCTGACAGATTTGTATAGAAAAAACAGTTGACTCGAGTCGAAAAAATGGTACGGTGACATTTCGCAAGCGTAGCTAATTACTATATGTTTGTTTCTTTCCTTCGCCACTGACGTAGCGATACGTGTGAGCAGTACAAATATAATATCGTTTTTATGATCCCTATCTTTGCTTTTAGTCTATACTCTAAGGTTTAAGGGTCCCGAGTGACACTGCAACTGTTATGCCCGGCCGTGTCGCTTAACACCAGGTGAACGACTAGCTCGTACACATACGTAACTACATTTCATAAAAATAAGTTTATTTTTCGCTTTCTCCCTACTGGTGGGAGAAAGTTGGTGGCGAGAAAGGAAAACAACCCCTGCTCTCTCCTAGAGACGAATTTTTGCGTAAAATAGTAGAAAATAATAAAACTAAAAACGTGTTTTAAAAACATTGTAATTAATCAAAAATGTAACATTTTACAAAAATATATTTACATGTATAAAATGTAATATTATGTATAATCACATAATCTATGTACACTCAGCTACATAAATACGTTTTAGTTATGAAATTATTATTCTATTGAGCTATTTTAGTTATAGTTTATAAAAGCAGTACATTAATTAAGTTATTATTTTACCTCTATTTTTTTAAGATCTGGCTTATTCCGCTCTTTAGGTCAGCCCGGACCAGGGGGGTCAAGCAAAGATATCTTTCCACTATAGTGTGTTTCAAATCCCCTGAGAAACTCATACCTTTGAGCGGACTACAGCGACTGTCAACTTTTTTTTTGGGTGGGTCGCTTTATATTTTCAAATCCCTTGAAAAACTTCTGCAATGAAACATGTCAAAACAGGTTTAGCGCCGCTGGTTGACCTTGTCTCGCACACTTCCTTGTACCACGGAACGCGGTAGACGCGTAAACGACAGTGAACCGATGCATAATTGTATGGAAAGCGATACTGTCGCTTTTTTCGAGGCTAACATAATACCGGGAGAGCAATGCACGAGTTTCTCAGGGGATTTGAAACATAAATTAGCGTCAAATGATATTAGTGTGTACATATTTGGAGTTCTCGTTTGGCGTTAACGCTAATGGAAAGCGATCTTTACTAGACCCTCGGTAATGTCTGGTTACACGGCACGCGACAGCGAGATATAGGAAATATGAGTTAGAAAGAGAGGCAACTGGTAGTCGAGTATAATTTTCGGGTCGCAGCACTGTGCGAGCTGAATTGCACTTTATTGCATTGCAGCAAGAGTTGCTATTTATTTAATGCCTTTGAAGAATGACGCTTCTGTACCTGTATAAGTCGTTATTTATTTCTATTTTTAAATATTTGTTTTTAATTTTCGTTAAAGATTTACCGCGATTGTGCCGTCTATACAAATTACGATCGAAGTTTTTTATACAAGGTGAGTTTGAATTGGTATATTATCCCGAAAGGGGTTAAATTTACTCCCCAAGGTAGACAATGTTTCTTCTACGACTTTAGTATTAAAATCGACGACGACTCGATCTTTCTACGACTTTTCTAAATTAATAGTTTTTCATTGAAGAAATGAAAGTTTACGTTCGAAGATAACCCTAGCGCAGCTGGGTGGTTGAACTTCGTCTTGACCGACTGCGTTTATATGAGTTTAACGACCTGTGTTTAGAAATGAATTTATAGTATCTTGTTAACTCTCGTTGCGATCGCACGTGCAATTTTGTGAGTGGATTTATTTTTTAGTATGGAGGTTTGGAAACACGCAGTTTCAAGTAAGGCTCTCACAACTTGTCTATCATGTCATCTATCTTGTGGGCTATCATGGTCCCAGCCCCTCTTCTCGGGATAACATACCAACTCAAACTCACCTTGTATACTTTTTTTTTCGTGTTTTATCCGCGAATGATTGAACTTTTAATATTACTTCACCTTTACGTTTCAAACGAAAAACGTCTTAAATGCATCTACTATTTACGAAATTAAATATTCAATGTTAAATAGTTATAATTATATCGTTATTTAACGTAATTTTTTTTTTCTAATTGAATTCTAAACAAGCCCTTATAAAAATCTGAGCACTTAAACATTTTTCATACCTAACTTACATTTAATCACTTGGGGCAGTTAGTTATAAAAATAACATTTTATATGTATAAATAATAACATATATTTATGTATGCTGACTGTACAACATAACTGTTATTAAATAATTAAGCTTAAAACGAAATTAAATTAAATTTACAAGTTCTTAGTGTGATAGAGATAAGTTTGTAACTTTAGTTTTAAGGATGTACAGAGCAAGAAAAAAAATTACGCCATTGCACCTTTGTTAGTAATAACATGGAACAAGGAGAGGAATGCCAATACACCAAGAAAACAGCGTAGATCAGAAATATGCCAAAAACTAGATGGCGTTGCAATATCAGCGGGTTATAAGTTGAGCGCAGATCAGACATGTGCCAAAAAACCGTTTCAGTGTGTGTTGCCAGTGATGACTTATGGAACTCTTACTGTTGGCCTCATTAAGTCGCGCAACGAGCTATGGAGAGAGCTATGCTCGGTGTTGCCCTGCGAGATAAGCTCCGGAACGAGGAGATCCGCAGGAGAACTAAAGTGACCGATATAGCTCTTAGAGTTAGCAAGTTGTTCAGGCAATGGGCAGGCCACATCGCTCGTAGAACTTACAACCGACGGGGAAGGAAGGTTCTCGAGTGGCGACCACGAACCGGAAGGCGTTGGCCGGCCCCTCACTAGGTGGACCGGCGACCTGGTCAGAACGGCGAGGAGCCGATGGATGTAGGAGGCGAGCAGCCGGTCAAAGTGGCGTTCTCTGGGGGAGGCCATGTTCAGCAGTGGACGTCTTCGGGCTGTTGATGATGATGATGATGATGATGATGATGAGCTATAGTGTAATCTGGAAGTAGTTGTCAAACATCGGTACTTTGCGAAAACTGAAATATTGTCCATTGTATGAAAAGTGTCAAGCAAGGCGTTTTAGGCACAAGCGTGATTTTTTTTCTGCTCTGTGGTTTTATACAATTATATATGTATTATTTAAAGTCTCGACTGAACGTTGTATATATATAATAATAATGCGCGATATCCCTTGAGAAATTAGGGTAGCATTTTTATAGTTATTAAAAAAGTTAATTGAAAACAATTTTGGACGTATACATTTCCCTACTAGGCATTTATGAAAATTTACACATTTTTATTTAACAAAATCTTTAAAATTTGAAAAAAAAATCAATACGCATGAGAATTTGTTAAAAAGGCGTGAATTACCAATTCCAAAGTGTAAGGAAAACTTAAACGGGATCAATCGATTTAAAAAAATCGTTTTTTCTTGTATTTTTTTTATATATAACTAAATAGGCCTGCATTTGAGCGCAATCGCACCTGTAGATGGAAAGTGTCGATTTACGCCCATTTAGAAATTCACCTGCATAATATAAAACAGAAAAATATGTAAATTTTGAGGCGTTTCGACAAAGCCTATTAAAAAAATAAAAAAATTGGAGCCGAATGACGTTTGGATATTATCCAATGTAAAAAAAAAAGTTCGACTGTTATTTCGGCTAAAATCGGGCACAATTTTGGCCGGGCCATGTATCGATTCAAGTAATTTCAAGGAAATTCGCTTTCCCTTTGTTCTCCTTTACAAGCTTTGGATTCTACTTCAGAATTCCTTCCTTACGCTTTGGATTCAACTTAAGAATTCATTGTTGCGCTTTGGATTCTACTGTGGAATCCTTTCGTGATGATCTCGATTCTACAGAAGACACCTTCGTTACCCTTTGGATTCTACTTCAGAATCCTTACGCTCTGGATTCAATATTTCATCCATGTCGTAAATAACACTGTTTAAGCAATCTATTAATTCCACTTTAATTACTTTTAAGTTATGAACGAATCACTGTTAGAATAAAACGTACATTTACAGCATCACAACGTTTGCTACACGAAACTAAAATAATTTTATTTATTTTTAAAAGGCATTATATATATATACACACACAATAATATGTTAAACTAATGGAAGTTTCTATAATTCTTTTATAATTGTTTTTTTTTTTGCAGCGTGAAGCAAAAATATGATAGTGATGCTTCGCGCTTGCGCTGAAATTAACCGGGGTTTTCCGCGGGAAATCATTAATTTTCCGGTATAAAAAGTATTCTATGTTGATCTTGATGGTGTTAGTGATATATATGCGGCTTTCGAGATTTTAACAATAATTTTAGAGCCAATTCATACCTTCGATTTAGTTCTAAGTCAACTTACCGGTGGCGCCACCAGTCTAACTTTGAAAGCGTATATCTTGGAAACGCGACGCTGGAGAAGATTTTGTCTCATACAAACATTGTTCGTATTAGTGTCAGCTATCGATTCGTATAAGTTTTATGAGTGGCAGCTATTTTGAAGAAAAAACAAAATGGTGGACAGTAGGTATGCCAGGCCTATACAATATTCAAAGCCCTTTTAACCAAGTTGTGGGTCCCTAGATACAGAGAACCCTAGTTAGGGTCCAGGATCTGTGTATGTGATCGTTGGGAGTCATTTATTTATTTGCTTCACACTGCAAGGGGTTCAAAATATTACGTACCTACAAATTAACAATAGTAATTTCACTGAAAACCTTACTTTTACCATAACGCTACGTCTTTACAAGTTTTAATGTTAAGTATATTTTAGTTAAACTTAAAAACTATTAAATATACAGGCTGATCTGAAAATAATACTTTTGTTATTTAATATTTCGCTTTTGAGTTTTTGCTACATTGTTGAATACTTTTTAGAGAGAAAGATGACTTTTTGAGTACAAAAACCAAAACCCAAAAAACCAAAAACCATTTACCAAAATCCCTAATATTTTTGAAGAACTATTTACAGACCAACCTATTAGAAAACATGTCGCTCAAACGTAGAACATTGGGACAATAAGCTAGTGGCCTGATATTAAAAAATAACAAGTAAATATTATTTTCATAAACTAGGTTAAAAATGGATGCACTAATTGAAAAAATAAGTAAAATCAACAAATAAATCACGGAGTAATAAGCTTTTAAAGTTTCTGGAGGGGGCATCGCCTGTCCCTTTCTCGCAAAACAGGAGATTCCCCACAGTTAGTATGAAAACGCACGTTGTGAAAACACATGCCAAAAAGATTGTATGTAAAGCTACCACAGCTTAGTAATGAGGTACTATGAAGGAGCAAGAGTGACGTCACTGCATGTTTGAACTGTCTCTTTCTATTCCTGTATTTTAAAATGCTTGTAACTTTGTAATTTTTTGAGATATTCAATTTTTGTTTTCACGACTGTTTATTTTTTGAGAAATATTATTAATTTATGCAATAAAAAAATAGCAGGACACTAGCTTATTGCAGTTCAATGAACTCTTTCACACGATGTTATTCAAAAATACAAAAAAGAGTACAAATTCATTCGAGCAACAGTATTTTCATAACGAGTGCACGCATTCTATAATCAGCTGATTAAAAAAAATGTCGATATTATACACAAAATATTTATTTTTCATGTATAAAATGACAAAGTGGTCGGATGTCATTTATATTAATAAATAAACAGCATTTTGCACAAAAAATCAGCATTGCCTGGCAATGCAGCCAGCATTCCGGGAACATTCCCTTCTGTCTAGGCTCCTATCCGGGAGGTGATTGGCAATGGACTGTAAAACGCTGATATTTATATGGATATGAACTTTATTCTACGGATGGTAAACACATGTGCGCGAAAACTTATGTGCGGGCGGTGCCATCGAAGGCGCGAGGTGAAGTGAAGAGAACGCGGCACCGCGCGGGCTTGCGGCTGCGGCAACCGGTTCTCGGTCTCGAACACCTTCCACCAAGGGTCTTTTTGATAATTTGTGATTACGAACCATAGACAATAAATCCAGTTGACCAATGATACAACTTCCCCACATACGAAAATTAACGGTGTATTTCAACCATGAATTTCTAATAAATCACGGGAACCCGTTGATGTCTTTTGTTCCATCCCGCTCTGTCCTTTGTAATTTCGTATGAGTTTGTCTCGTTTTGTTACCTCGCCCCCTGCCCGCGCAGGTGAGTCGTGTTTGTACGAGAAGTTATGTTCACGAGCTATCAACGGGCTTTATAATCTTTGTTACGAACTGATGGTAAACAGTTAAAAGCGCACAATAATTGTCTTGCGAACAGCAGTCGGGTGCTAAGACAAACAATATACAGGATGGTTTATAAATATCGATCCGAATGGCCAAATACAAAATACTGAATGCAAAAATCAGAAAGAAAATTACAGACACTCATTTTTAAACACAACCTGTATATTGCTCGTTTAAATTTATATCTGACTTTTAGCTATTTCAGTCATTATTATCTTCTTCGAATACAGACTGCAAAAATCAGAAAAAAAAAATACAAACGCTCTGTTTAAAACATCGTATACATTGTTTGTTTAAATATATATCAGACTTTTAGCTATTTCAGTTATGCCAAGTTATTATTCGTTTCCTGCAATAGTACGATACATTTCAGACACTTTTTTTAACCAGCATAGATAATAAAATAAAACCCGCCATATAATACAATAATAAGCTATGTCACTAATATCACTTGATATGAGCCGGGATCACGCCGCCAACAGCTCACTGAAATAAAAAAAAAACATTCACTGAAAAAAGGTTACTAGGTTGTAGGAGTCTTACCTCCTAGGTAAACTTTTGCAAACATACCATAATTGACTGGAAGAGTTCGTCTATCAAGTTATATATATATATATATATATATATATATATATATATATATTATGTAAACGGATGACGTGTCGAGCTAGTCGTTCGCCTGGTGTTAAGCGACACGGCCGCTCATAATACATTACAGTGTCACTCGGAACCCAAATTAAAGTTTCGCGTGACACCGCGCACTGCGCACGCCATCCTGAGACATCACACAGTCTAAAAAAGATTTCTAGACTGTGAGATCACTTCGTAAAGTCTCGTTTGCCCAGTAATTTCACTAGCTACAATGCCCTTCAAACCGTAACACGGTAGTGCTTGCACACTACTGCTTGGGGCAGAATAGCTGGCAAAGCGGTGGTACCTACCTAGACGAACTTATACGATATACGATACTTATCACGTTATATCAAGTTATATCATGTGCTATCAAGTACTATCAGGTCCTATCAAGTTAAATCAAGTCCTATCAAGTTAAATCAAGTTCTATCAAGTTCTAGCAAGTTCTATGAACTTCCATCAGCTACTGTCAACTTCTACTCAACTCTACACTGTTATTAGGTGGTAGGACTTTTCTGCAAAATTCGTCTAGGTAGGTACCACCGCTTTGCCAGTTATTCTGCCGCCAAGCAGTAGTGTGCAAGCACTACTGTGTTACGGTTTGAAGGGCATTGTAGCTAGTAACATTACAGGGCAAATGAGACTTTATAATCTGATCACAAAGTCTAGTAATCTTATTATTAGGCTGTGCTGATGTCTCAAAATGACGTGCGTAGCGCAGTGTCACGCAAAACTGTATCAGAGTTCCAAGTGACGCTATTATGGCCAGCCGTGACGCTTAACATCAGGTAAACGACTAGCTCGTCACGTAAAAGAATAGTTTACTTACTTGGCTAGTTCTCTCGTTGTGATAGGACCCGTAAGGCCGGACCTAGATCTGGACCGGCTTAGTTGAGCTCTTCGTTCAGCTAGAAAACAAACATAATACGTTAGTCTTTATCTAGGACTTAAATGCCGCCTGCACTAAGGATTGACAGGTCCTAAGTTCGCACTAATCTCTCTAGCCCTTAGAGTATAGACTAAAGCAAAGAGAGACCATCAAAACGATATTATTTGTACTGCTCACACGGCTACGTCAGTGGCGAAGGAAAGTTACAAACATATAGTAATTAGCTACGCTTGCGATAAGCACCGTATCATTTTTTCGACTCGAGTCAACTGTTTATTCTATAAAAATCTGTCAGACTCATTCACATCAAAGTGTCCACATCAGGGGCGTTCGGATTGGGATCGGTATCATTTTTGGCATTTGCGAAATTAGCGTTGTTGTAAACCGTTCGGTTTGAGAATTTCGCCAATAATGCTACTTTTGCCACTTTTGCTCACTACCCAAAACGAACGCAAAATAACCAAATGCAGTTTGTTATCTCAAATGTCAAAAAACAAATTGGCGGAATTTTACATTACACACGTAAACTTACGTCTTCCTTCTCAATTCTCCGTGCTATATGATTACGATAACTACAATTTTCACAATAAAAATCAGTAATTTTTACATAACCGCGCCAAAAACTCTACGTCAATCTCTAATGTCAGAAAAGGATAACTTTTAACCCACCTCCGCAGGTGGGTCAAAATTAGCAGTTCACGATGACATTTTTAACTGTTTTTGAGCTATCTGAACGGTGAACGAAAACAGTTAAAAACGCAACTTTTCTCACACATTCCCAAAACGAACGGTGCATGTGGTCATTTTGTCGTTTTTAACTGTTAATTTTGCCACCAGTACGCTATTCGAACGCAGGTATCATATAAAAAGTGCCCAAAAAAGTGGTACGCTTGACACATAATCAAGTTGTCTCTATGCTTTAGTCTATATACTCTAAGCTTTAGCCCCCGGTTTCTAGTGCGCTTGTCAAACTCATGTAAAGTCATCACACTAAATACTGTACGCTCATTAGTTGAAGACAGCCGATGATCAACAAGCAACCAATGAGCGTTCAGTATTTGGTGCGACAAAATGACACGAACCTAAAAAAGTTGCATAAGGGTGGGTTTTCTGATCGGTAGTTAAGGTAACCAATGGTTAAAATATCTAACAAATTTTTGCCCTGGACCCTAATTCTGTATGACCAATTTACGATTCCTTGCTTCGAAACCACGCAAATTCCTTGTCTTACATAAGAAATCTGCAAAAATCTATTCTGTATGGAATTGACGTTATTTGAACTGTCAAAAATTATATGTTCCACTGGTTCACTGTCGAAACTTATAAAATCGTTTGTCATAATTTTGTTACAAATAAAATTGTTACTTATAATCATCATTTCACATAATGTGATTTATTATACTTTCACTACATCTAATTTTCTTTATTATAAATCAAAATTTATAATAATCCAAATTTATAAGAATGAAACTCATAAGGCGTATATGACATAACAGTACAAATTTATAATGTTCTTTTACCATAACTAACTTAAATCATAAAACAAAATATCAATAATACTGTAAATTAATGTGACTGGAACTGTTGATTGTTATATATATCGTAATCAGTTATAAAAACGTAGTACGGCAAGCCAATTTGCTCTTCAATCTATGTAGGCACTTCATCCAGTCAAAACAAACAAAATTAACGTGTGGACTGTGGGTAATTGTAAAATAACTTATATTTTCTCATGTTATGTTGATTTTGGTATTGTTGGTGAACTTTGTGCATTATTTTAATAAATAACTTGAATTGTCTAATAAAAACACGTGTAAAATATTTAAATCAAATAAAGGTAATCTGAAACTTAATATAGATGGTTTCTGTAATTTTTTAATATAAGCATAAGTGACTTCTGGCACTTCGCCGGCCGCTGCCGCGGCTCGCTCGCTACGCTTCGCTTCGCTCGCTCGGCTCGTGCGTCGTGTGGTCACAGTTAACCTAACGCTCCTCCTCGCTTCGCTCGTCGTCGCACCTATTTATGACTTTGCCTTAGACTAGTATCTTAGTATCTTTAGGGTATACATGCAATGAAATGTATATAATGATTTAACTACCTCAAAATTATTATTATGTTAACTAAAAAATATGAAAAAGTCATTATGAACAATACAATTATGAATGCTGATTATTAGGAAATTATAAGTAATGAAATTTATAATAAAAAAAGTATAATAAAAAAATTCTTAACATTAACATTATACCATAAAATTTTATAAATTTAAACATTATTTGAATAAATTGTATAAGAAAAGATCAATATAAAAAGTAACTATTATGAACAAAGTTATTTATAAATAACCACCATTATAAATTTCATCATTATTAAAAATGAGGTATGTGCAATGAAATTATGAATAATGAAATTATTAGTACAGACGGTATCCCGTTCCACTGAGGCGCGTTCCGAAACATGAACCCGTCAATAGTTACCACCACTTATGTCGATATTAAATGTTCAAAATAAAACTAAAATGTAGAGTAGAGGTATTTCTAAAAGTTTTCTGTCAATTTTTAATAATTACCCATGGTTTCGTTATATCACAACATAAATATAAGCCATTCCTTTATTTTAATTTTTTATCGGTTTTGGGATGAGAAATCCTTTAGTTCTAATTCGGAACGCACTCGAGGGATCCAAAACCTGTCATAGATAATTTGTCTAGATTATACAGAATACAAAAATTGTCGATTCCTTGGTGTGACACGATTTGAACAAGACACGATAACGACGGGGTTTCTATATCGTGTGGAATCTGTGTTTTCATACAGAATTATGGCCCTGGTTAGGATTTTTTAGCATTCTTTACCATTGGTTACCTTAAGGCGACGAGTAGAGCAAACAATGTGTTTTTTTGGCATGTTTCCTGGCGTAATTAGAACATGTGGAGCTTTGAATTTAATTTATCATGTAATTCATTTCATTAACCCGTTTGTGATGACCGCAAATACAAGATTAATAAATATAGCTCTATAGAAAAAAATCTCAAACCTCCCTCGAAAAATTTGAATGATTCCATTTTACTGAGCTTCTACCGAATATATTTTTACAAAAAATAAATTAGTGTATTCGCAACAAACATTCAGATGTCGTGATGACTTAATAACTTTGAAAAATACTATATACAAATAGATATTAATCTTAAATCCGTCAAAATTAGTCATTTCGTGCGTTGTCTTTGTCGTAAGCGCCGCGCTGAAGTGCAGACTGAATTGATATTTAAGACTACGAAGTTAAAGTTGATGTTTCTTTGAACGGATTTGGACCTGCTCATCTGGCTCTACTCGTCACCTTAAGGTAACCAATGGTTATTGTATCTAACAAATTTTGTCCTGGGGGCGTACCGTGAGCTCTTAGCGCGATTCAAAACAGAGCCTATATTGCATCGCTTTGGTTTTTTTTGTATGCGGATTTTGACAAGCGATCCAGTATAGGCCCTGTTTTGAATCGCGCTAAGAGCTCACACTACGCCCCCTGGTTAGGTTTTTTTTGCATTTTTTACCATTGGTTACCTTAACTTTTGGTGAAAAACCCCAGCCTAAGTCTTTCAGGTCAAATTGTCAGACCACTTGTGTCTAAAACTATTAATTTACCGCGATCAGCCCATACATACATTTCCACAGGTGGGACGCGGGCCTTCTCTCACAGGGAGAGTATAGACCATAATCCAGCACGCTAGACAAGTGCGGGTTGGTGGATGACACATGTTCTCGAATGTGATTCTTGAACATGCCGGTTTCCACATGATGTATTCCTTCACCATTGTAAGAGCGGGTGTAAATTCCGCACGTAACTTTGAAGTCTAAGGCAGGGTCGAGCGGGATTTGAATCAGAATGCGTCGGTTTTGACAGACGTTCGGGTCACCGGTAAACTACACAGGCTCAATTTATATATATCATGCATTTTATGGCAATGGGCAGGCCACATCGCTCGTAGAACTGATGACCGATGGGGAAGAAAGGTTCTCGAGTGGCGACCACGAACCGGAAGACGCAGTCTAGGCCGGCCCCCCACTCGGTGGACCGACGATCTGGTGAAAGCCGCGGGAGCCGATGGATGCAGATGCAGGAGGCGAGCAGCCGCTCAAGGTGGCGCTCTCTATGGGGGGCCTATGTTCAGCAATGGACTACTTCAGGCTGTTGATGATGATGATGATGATGATGATGCATTTTTTATCAATTTTCGACTTTTCTATTTGAGTATAATACTTCAACACAAATATACACTCACACAATATCGAAAGCATAAACACTTATTAAAAGAGATACTTGCAAACGTTGGTTAAATTTAAACAATGCTTAAATGCCCTGTCGAGAGCACATTTTAAGAATTGATTAAAGGGTCTAGCAGGATAAGCCAAGTGGAGTGGCCCCCGCGAGATATTTAAGAAACCATATTGTCAGAACTTGAGTCACAGATTACTGAATATGTTACTTCGTAACCTGAGTACGCTATGTGCATAGTATAAGATCCACAGACATCTAATACTATACAGATTAGATGTCTGTGATAAGATCTCGATCTTCTTTTGTTTTAGAATTATACTCTGCGTTACATAGTCGGTGGAACGTTTCACTGGCGCGGCAAATTCAAATTTTTTTGCGTTCTTTTGCCAATAATAGCTTAATTACTCAACGTGATTACATGAAAACTAATTTTGCACAAAAAATTACAGTAAAAAGTATCACCTACATATCATTGGTTTAGCGACAAATGGCAATAGAGTGAAAAACTAAGACAAAATTTGTTTATTGCCATTTGTCGCTAAACCAATAATATCTAGGAGATCATTTTCATCGTAATTTGTTGATACATTCTATTTATTTCCGCAAAATTAGTTTTCATGTAATCACGTTTAGTAATTAAGCTATTATCGGCAAAAGAACGCAAGCAAATTTGAATTTGCCGCGCTAGTGTAACGTTCCACCTTAACAGAAATTGCAGTTTTTTTTTTTAAACAACTTGCCTTTATCTGACACTCCTGAAACTGTTGCTATTCTTGTCAAATAGACGGCAATGTAAGAGACGGCTGTATTTTTAGCAAGTTAAAGACTGTCAACTAAAACCTTCAAAATTGGTCCCATTATCCTGTATTATTCAAAAACAACAGTAGATCGACTTAGGTTTAGACAATACCCCACCAATAAGGATTATTAAATCTCACGTGGGGCCAGTCCACTTGGGTTATCCTGCTAGACCCTTTACCAAACGTTTATAATTATGGCTCGTAATGTCTTTACGATTAAAACATAAAAAGAATGAAAGTAATATTTAGAATGAATAATTCACATTAAAGAAACGTTGCTTTAAAAATAGTTTTCAAAGTATAATAATAATTTAAAATGAATGTGAAAATAATTATTGATTAGAAGACGAAATAATGTGGTGTTTAAATTTAATATGTTTCAAGTGTAGTGGGATGTTAATTACCTGAATAAATCAAATATTATTATTATTAAAATGATGTTATTAAATAGTAGTACAACATCAAATATATTGGAGTATCAGCCATCAGGGTAATCCAATAATAGTGCGGCAACACCAGGGGTACAAAATATACGACGCGTATTGTCGAAACATGATCAAATGAATTTGTGACAAGAAATTCGTCGAAAAACTCGAAAAATGTTGGATAAGTTGTAGCTATAGAACTAGAAAGTTTACTTGGCTGAGAAAATAAAAAAATAACAATATTAAATAGAAACTTAGTAAACAACGAAATTAATCAAAAAAATTGTAGTTTTTTTTTGGTCTGTTACTATATATAATTTTTTTTATCACAACAGCTTTCAAAGAGGCAATAATTTGCGGGCAATTCAAACAAAAAATCGTCACATCCGCAGTTAGAGTATCGCGCACTATTATCAGATAGGCCTGCATAAATAATTATGTACTGTGTGTGCAGTTGTGTGTAGCTCTGTAGCGTAGGTGCGGTCCGGTGCGGTTTGTACTGCAGTCGGCCGCATCGCCACGCGGCGACGCCATCTGTTGTGCGGTTACACATTGTATCATGGTTTTGTTCATAGTTTATAGGTGCGTGTAAGTGTGTATGTGAGAAGGGTGAGAGGATGTGTACGTGGGAATGAGAGTGTTTCTGGTTCTATAGTTTGTGACAAAGAATTAGTTTTAGCTCACTTTTACAAACGTCAATACGTATGCCACGCACGCATTTTATAGATTTGTGTGTACGATGTATGTGGGAAGGGTGAGATGGTGTGTATGTGGAAGCGACAGTGTGTTTCTGGTTCTACAGTTTGTGACAATGAATTATTTTTTAGCTCACTTTTACAAACGTCAATACGTATGCCACGCGACACATTTTATAGATTTGTGTGTACGAAGTATTATATGTGGGAAGGGTGAGATGGTGTGTATGTGGAAGCGACAGTGTGTTTCTGGTTCCATAGTTTGTGACAGTGAATTATTTTTAGCTCACTTTTACAAACGTCAAAACGTATGCCACGCGACACATTTTATTGATTTGTGTGTAAGATCTATGTAGGAAGGGTGAGATGGTGTGTATGTGGAAGCGAGAGTGTTTCTGGTTGGTGTGGTCTGGTGTAGTTTGAGATAAAGAATTATTTTCAGCTCACTTTTAGAAACGTCATTATATATACGCGTATGCCACGCGATAAAGCTGACAATCCTCCATGTTGACTTCCCAAAATGTTACATTCCTTCGGCTCGCAGGTGTCATAGCCACGGTTGGCTATGACACCTGCGAGCGTTTGAAACTTATGAACGATTATTATCATTATCTTTTTCTTCCCCATAAATTATGTCATTGCAAAAAGCAAGAAAACGATACAAAAAAAATGACAATTTTAATGTCATAATTGACGACGACAAATCTTTTCGCATTCTGAGCCAAAGGGTTAATGAGTATTTCCAATTGTATGATGTATGTGGTTGTGGGAAAGGGTGTGTATGTGGGAATTAGGGTGTGTGTGAGAGAAAGTGTTTGTGCGTGTTTCTGGTTCTACGCATATAGTTGAGGGCTGTCTTGAGCTGCAGACGGTTGCACAGCCTCCAAGTCTAGATAATACTTATCCTATGTTACTGGGTACTTACCTAATAATATAACTAAAAATTTGATGGTCTCTAGCAAAACAACGAGTGCAGCTAAAAGTGTCCATTACTGTAAGTGCCTATTTTACTAGTAGTATAAGCTTAGACGATCTGGTGAAAGCCGTGGGGAGCCGATGGATGCAGGAGACGACCGCCGGTCAAAGTGGCGCTCTCTGGGGGAGGTCTATGTTCAGCAGTGGACACCTTCAGGCTGTTGATGATGATGACAAGCTTAAAATTGTTTCTAACGTCCAATCAATCGTGAAGACATCGACAAAATTCAAAATTTTGAATCAAAATAAAATACTATTAATGCAAACTTTTTTCAGTGTCTTATAGCCACGTACTAATAAAAAAAAACCGCATTTACAATCTTGCTGCACTCTCGCATAAAACATACCTTCAATACGGTGCAGTATTGCATTAACTAATCCATCCTCGTCCGTGTAATCCTCTACTAGAGTAGCGTGAATGTGTGCGTGAAAACATGACAATGGGTATGAATGATACTGATCTATAAAACGGTGCGAATGTCCATACTGGCCTCGATTTCTGTACGATCGCCTTCTTCAGTCATTATACATTATACAGGGTTATTTGAGAAATGCCAACAACTTGTTAAAATAATTTTTCTAAGCATCACAAGAACTTCTGCGTCATCACTTATCATCGGAGACAAAGGTCAAATGCTATGCCTATAAACTTAAATCAAACATACTATAAATACTCAATCTCTTGTTTAAAAGAACACCAGAAAAAAATTGTCTTCGCCTTAATAGAGACAATATGAAACGTGTTATTGGACACATTCTTAGATAATTTGATTGTAGAAGTTTAGGTTAAATTAAAATTGCTCATTTGTCAAATATATGGCTAGATTGTAACATAAATAGAGTGTCTAACAAGGCATTCTAGGAATAGAAAAAAAAACAAAAACTTCTGCGTCATCACTTATCATCATGTGAGACAAAGGTCAAATGCTATGCCTATAAACTTAAATCAAATATACTATAGATACACAGTCTCTATGAAAATCAAACCTCAAAAGTGTCCCCGCGCCAATGCTTACTTATACAGATATATACCTCTCCAGCTAATATAAAATAGTCCACAAGCGGTTGTTGCATTTTAATAATGAACCATAGCACCCTGTAATGAGGAGTTTTATTTAAAAAAAAGAAATGGTGTTTTATGTATGACCCAATAGATGGCGCCAGTTGTGGTTTTACCAAAATCTGTCACTGTCACTGTTTCAAGCATAGACCACAGGTTATAGGAAATGTGTCACAATACTGACTGACAACTCTAAACTGTTTCGTTTGTTGTATTTTCGTTGCGCGATAGCTCAGCTTAATTTTGGATCATAATATTAACGTTTATCTGTCTCTTAGTTCTGCTGTACTTCAATTTACTTAAGAATAATGCACCACAGACTACTTAGGAGATACTACAGACAATGTACTCGTGGTCCACTCAACTGAATTTGACATTTCTTTGTAGGTAGTCTAAGCATTTTCTTATGATTAAACTACTCTGTGGTTTGAAAGGTTTAAACTATGTACTTACAGTGCCATCTAGAAAAGAAGCGGAACTAGCTTTTTTTTTTAAATGAAAAGCCTCATAGCGTTGTAAAACAATAACATGTGAGTTACATCAATTTCAGCTGTTTGCATCATTCTAATAACCTTGTATAAGACATACTTTTTGAAGGTTCCAAAAAAACGAGACCCTGTTAAATAAATATGTATCCGACTGTCACTCACGAATAGTGTGTCAATTTCTGAATCACACAAAAACACAACACACACATGAATCACACTCATGAGAATTTTAATACTAAAAGAGGCCCTGTTACTAAATATCCAGTGCCGGTCTATCTATCTATCTGTCTGTGTCTGTCTGTTTTGTTTCCAAAAGATTCTTACCTCCAGCTACCCTCGGGTTCGCCTTTTTCCGCGGTCGTTCTCTACTGAACGCTGACCCACTCGATAGCGCCTCCATTAGACTGTGGACAAAAATGTTTGTTTTTATTGAATAGAATAGAATAGACTTCCCTGGTCTCACAGTGCAGTTATTACTAAACTGTGCTGATGTCTCAGGATGGCGTGCACAGTGCAGCGTTACGTGAAGCTTAGTATTTTAGAGTTCCGAGTGACACTGTAACTGTCGGCGGTCGTGACGCTTAACACCAGGCGAACGACTAGCTCATCACGAGTAAAATATATAAGAACTGTCATGGCCACTAACATTGCTAAAGTATTGTTTATTAACGGTACTGGGGCGGCTCGTTATAAAAAAAACCTAAAAAAGGGAAGATCAGTTTTCGTCAAATATGAAAAATTTTCCGGGAAACTTGATCCTTCGAGCCCAATATATGGTCCTTCGAGCCAAAAACCTTATGAAGTGTCAAACTAACCTGTCCATAACACCGTCCTGTGCGCTCTCCATATCTACAAACTGCTTGTATCTGTGCTGTCGATCTTTCCTCTCTTTCTCGGCGGCCGCTTTCGCTTCCTTCGCTCGTTTCGCTCGCTCCTCGGTTTCACGAGCGACTACGTTTTCTTGGTACGCCGACTGGGAAAAATAAATGACATGGCAGATGAATAAATGACTTGATGCGGTAGAACTCATAGCGAAGCTCGACTAGCCGGCTTTTAGACAATAGTACACTATGATGCGAGTGTAACGATCGATGCACACGCGTGTCATACGACCTATTTCATCACAGTTGCGAGGAAAAAAACAGACTCGTATTGTTATTAACTTTTGGTGAAAAATGTTGTGCAGGCTTCTTATTTTCATGCGCCGTATTACATTGCGAAGGTATATTATATACTCTGACGCCCGCGCTGCGCTGCAGGGCGCGAACCACAGATTAGAGAAAAAACCTGATGACGCAAATAAAATCGACATGCAGTCGATATTAAAAATGTCTAACTTTTGGGAACTCTTCATTGTGGGTCCAGAGAACCTCCGTTTTTGATTTCGGTTGGAAAAGAAAAAAATTATAATAAAGATACCCTCACATTATATTTTGCGGTGTTCTTCTTTTTTGTGTGATTTGTTTTGTACCTTCTTGTAAAATGTAATGTTGTGTGATGTTTTGAATAAATGTATTTTCTTTCTTTCTTTCTTTCTTTTACATATAAAATATATACGTTCATTTAATGTTTTCAAGAAGCAATTGACTACAGACCCACTGCCGAAGTAAATATTTTAAATTAAGTCTTGTTGATAAATGTATTATTCTCTACACCACTGTTATAAAGATGAAAGATTTGTATTTTTGTGTGTATGTTTGTAATGTATAAACTCAAAAACTGCTGTGCCGATTTCAAAAATTATTTCACCATTGGAAAGCTACATTCACCCTGAGTAACATAGGCTACACCGCTACACGTGCGAAGCCGGGGCGAGCCGCTAGTATTACATAAGCACGTATTCATGTTAACTACCCACATTATTTGATGTGACGACGAATGTACTTATATTGATATTATTAAGGCTATGTTCTCAGGAAGTGACTGTTAGTCTTATTTGAGAATAAAATTCTTTAAACCTAAACCACAAAATAGTACAGAAGTCAATCACATGTGTGTACTTCACTTTTTATACCTACGCTCGGCGCTCGTGCTAGGGATGGCGGCGGCACGCGGGCGGCCGCCGAGCAGTAGGTACCTACTTATCGTAAATATAATGCGGAAGATGACCGTATTTTTTTATCATCCATACGTAAATACAAACATACATACATAGACTGCTAAAACCATAACCCTTCCATGGATATCGAAATAAATTTTTCGCAGTTATTAATATAATTAGATAAAGTTTTTTTGGTGGCTAAATAATGCGGTTATGTTACATTTACATCTTCCTCATTAGATTATTGAAAACAAGCAAAACCTACCTACTTACCTCTCTGAAACAACTGGTAGCTTAAAAAACGACAATTCACCGTTTAATGTTGAATTTTAACAACCGTCCACTGTTACAGTTATAATAACCATTTTTAGTTGCTCCATTTTTTCACAAGAATGTTCACAGACGCGTGTCTCAAGCGGGTGGCGCTCGCGCTCGCACTACTCCGACAGACTCCGAGACATCGTGTCGGTGAGCGGTGTCTATGTGTGCGTTGCTCGAGCGCACTTACTATGTTGATTGCGTTCTGTTAGTATTTTGTGCCTAAACCTAGAATAAACTCACCATAAAAGAATCCTTAAAAGTCTTGATATCGTTAAAGAACTCGTCGAGTGTGTACTTCCTGGCGTCGAACACGAAGTATTCGGCTAGTTCAGTATACAAGGCTTCCATTTTCTTGTACATAGAGTGAAGTAAGTCGCACTGCGACCGCGCTTCTATCGCAAACGACTGAGGGTAGGTTGAGAAAATTAGTTTAGAAATAGAGAATACATTTATTCAAGACATCACACATATATTAAAAGCCGGAAGACGTCAAAAATAAAAATAAAATATTGCAAATATGCCATTTTTTAAATTTTGAAAATGTTAAAATTAAATTATTGTAGATACTAAATATAATAATAGGCTATTAAAAATGAACAGCGTGATATTATTTTCATAAAGTAGGTTAAAAATTAATGCAATAACTGAAAAATTTAGTAAAATCGGTAAACAAATCACAGAGTAATAAGCTTTTAAAGTTTTTGAATTCAAGATTTGAAGCAACGTTTTTAAACCTTTAAGCCCTAACGAAGTAATGTATTTGTCAGTGCGTAGGATACTTTTTATCCGCGGGAGAAACCGCGGGGCGAAGCTCTTAATTTTTCATCATTAACAGCCTGAAGACGTCCACTGCTGAACATAGGCCTCCCCCAGAGCACGCCACCTTGAGCGGCTGCTCGCCTCCTGCATCCATCGGCTCCCCGCGGCTTTCACCAGGTCGTCGGTCCACCGAGTGGGGGGCCTACGCTGCGTCTTCCGGTTCGTGGTCGCCACTCGAGAACCTTTCTTCCCCATCGGTTGTCAGTTCTACGAGCGATGTGGCCTGCCCATTGCCACTTCAACTTACTAACTCTAAGAGCTATATCGGTCACTTTAGTTCTCCTGCGGATCTCCTCGTTCCGGAGCTTATCTCGCAGGGAAACACCGAGCATAGCTCGCTCCATAGCTCGCTGCGCGACTTTGAGCTCACTAATGAGGGCAACAGTAAGAGACCATGTCTCAGTTCCATAAGTCATCACTGGCAACACACACTGATTGAAAACTTTCGTTTTCAGGCTCTGCGGTATTTTGGACGAAAAGATAGGACGAAGCTTCCCGAACGCTGCCCAGCCGAGTTGGATTCTTCGCGCCACCTCTTTGTCGAAGTTGGACCTACCTAATTGGACAATCTGTCCTAGGTAGACATACTTGTCGACAACTTCGAGAGTATCGTTCCCAAAAATTACCGGTATAGGTGGAACATGAGCATTAGACATGATTTTCGTCTTTTCCATATTCATCTTAATACCAACTTGCTGGGAGACTCTACTGAGGTCGTTGAGCATGGTGCTAAGGTCCTCGAGCGATTCCGCCATTATGACTATATCATCGGCAAAACGAAGGTTAGTGATGTACTCGCCATTTATGTTGATGCCAGATCTTTTCCACTCCAAGAGCTTGAAAACATCCTCCAATGCGTTTGTGAACAGTTTCGGAGAAATAACGTCTCCCTGTCTCACGCCTCTTTGCAATGGAATTTGTTCCGTACTCTGGTCCTGTAGTCGGACTGACATAGTGGCCTTACTGTACAAACACTTCAAAACTTCGATATACCTATAGTCAATTTGGCATCGCTGCAAGGACTGCAGCACCGCCCAAGTCTCGATTGAATCGAAGGCTTTCTCATAGTCCACAAACGCTAGGCATAACGGCCGATTATACTCTTCGGTCTTCTGTATAATCTGGCGCAGCGTATGGATGTGGTCTATGTGTGGGGCGAAGCTAGTTTTGTATAAAAGGATTAGGCATGGATCAAATCACAAAGAGCAGGTGAAAAATCATATGATTTTATGTTTCATAAATCACTCTGCTACTTTTTGTCAGACACGCTGCTACAAATCACAGTGTGATAATCACACTCAATTGAATCCTGGCTACGGATTTCATAATACGAGCGTAGCATAAGCGGTGAATATCATAACATATAATTTTATTTATGCTTCAGTAAACAAACTGAGACCTAAAAAGTATAATTTTATTAACATTGTGGTGTAGCGGTGAACTTTGATCTTGTTTAACTTAAAAGAGTTGCGTTAGATTACTTAGTAATCATTAGTAGCAGGTCGCAATTTCACTAGGTTGCTCCTAAATCACATCTCTGTTCCATTTCATAAAGCACAGCCAATCACCATTGCCATTGATCATAAATTCATTAGGCATATGAAAAATCACAGGCTGTGTAAAATCACAGGTGAAATCACAATGATAAAAATAAATCATATGATGAAATGACAATGATTTTAAAGTAGCAATCATTTCCATGTCTAAAAAGGATACGCTCATAGATTCGAAGAACAAGTCGTCCGGCGCTTGCGGCACTCTGGAGTTGTTGAGATCCGTCTCCAACGAACGAATGTCGTTGTCCATTTTCTTCAGAGATTTCTGCAGATTCTCCATCGACACTCGAGCTGCCCTGTGGGTTGATGGTAAGCGGTTTAATTCAATAGGCTAGCGTCATGCTATTAAAAATTAACAACTTAATACTATTTTCATAAAGTAGGATACAAATGAATGCAATAATTGAAAAAAATTGTAAAATCGGTAAATAAATCACGGAGTTATAAGCTTTTAAAGTTTCTGGAGGGGGCATCGCCTGTCCCTTTTTCGCAAAACAGAGCTTCCCCGCAGTTACTATGAAAACGCACGTTGTGACGTCACATGCCAAAGAGATTGTATGCAAAGCTACCACAGCTTAGTAATGAGGTACTATAAAGGACCAAGAACTGACGTCGCTCTCTTTCTATTCCTGTATTTCAAAATGCTTGAAACTATGTAATTTTTTGAGATATTTAACTTTTGTTATCACGACTGTTTATTGTTTGAGAAATATTATTAATTTGTGCAATAAAAAAAATAGCAGGCAACTAGCCCGTTACAAAGTGCTTAATTTTTTTTTTTTTATGTGATTGAATGACGTGACGAGCAAGTCATTCACCTGATGTTAAGTGACACGGCCACCCATAACAGTTGCAGTGTCACCCGGAACTTTAAAACAATAAAGTTTCGCGTGACACTGCACTGCGCACGTCATCCTGAGACATCACCCAGTCTAGTAATCAGATTACTAGACTGTGTGATCAGATCATAAAGTCTCATTTGCCCAGTAATTTCACTAGCTACAATGCCCTTCAAACCGGAACACAGCAGTGCTTGCACACTACTGCTTGGCGGCAGAATAACTGGCAAAGCGGTGGTACCTACCTAGACGAACTTTGCAGAAAAGTCCTACCACCTAGTTAATTCCCATTTACCTGTCCACGTGTGGCATTTCCTCAGCAAAACTCAATGCATCTGGGAATTTGTGTTCTATCGTGTCCACCATGTAGTGTAGCAACGTTTGCTTATTGTCCAAGTCTTTGGTCGCCGTTAGCTGAAAAAAAAACAATTAAAACATAAATAAATAACGGCCAACAATCACATACCCCGGACCCTAACTAGGATCCCTTGTATCTAGGGAGCCAGGAACTACGAGGACCATGCTCCCACAACACACACACACAGAACAACGTATTTGAGCTTTTTTGCGCACAAATCCTTGACCTGTCGCGGGAATCGAACCCGCCACCTCCAGATTATGAGCTGCTCAACCACTACGCCACTGAAGCTGTCAAAAAAATAGATAAACTCTGTATTGTATAATGTTATGGGGCAAGTGGTGAATGGCATTTTTATAATGCCCGCGCGTTATGAATAATGAAAAGCTACTTAACGACAAGTAAGGCTAGATAAGCAGGCCAAAATTCGTTCAAAGAAACATCAACCTTAACATCGTAGTCTTAAATATGAATTCAGTCTGCACTTCAGCGCGGCGCTTACGACAAAGACAACGCACGAAATGACTGATTTTAACGGTTTTTAATGAATATCAAGGAACAAGTAGAAGAGGAATGCCAATACACCAAGAAAACAGCGTAGATCAGAAATATGCCAAAACCCGATAGAAAACTAAATGGCGCTGCAAAATGGGCGGGCTATAACTTGAGGGTAGATCAGGAATATGCCAAAAAACGTTTTAAACCTAACCCGCCGTTGCTAGCCGTATACTCCGCTCATTTTGCAACGCCATCTAGATTTATAACGGTTTTTTGGCATATTTCTGATCTACGCTCAACTCAAAGCGCGCTTATTTTGCAACGCCATCTAGGTTTAAAACGGTTTTTTGGCATATTTCTGATCTACGCTCAACTTAAAGCGCGCTTATATTGCAGCGCCATCCAGTTTTATAACGGTTTTTAGTAATCTGAGTGAGATCTATGAAGCGGAAGACGCAGCTTGCCCCCTAGGTGAACCGACGAATCCGGTGAACGATGGATGCGGGAGGCGAGCAGCCGCTCAAAGTGGCGCTCTGTGGGGTAGTCCTATGTTCAGCAGTGGACGTCTTTAGGCTAATGATGTTGTATTTAAGATTACTTACTTTAGTAAGAAAACTGATTTCGAAACCGTAAGCGCCCGCGTTGTTAGACCCCGTGTTCATATAGTTCCCCAACAGTAACAGAAGTTCCAATATTTTCGCAAACTTCGCACTCGATTTGACTTCTTCGCACGCTGCTGTGCCAGACACTATGTCCTGGAAATAAAAAAAAAATAACAAAATTATTCTCTGTTCACCGCTTGCCTTTTTAAGGCGGTACGTTTCAATAGCGCGGCAAATTCAAATTTTCTTGAGTTCTTTTGCTAATAATAGCTTAAATAACCAACGTGATTAGATGAAAACTAATTTTGCGGAAATAAATAGAATGTGTCAACAAATTACGACTAAAAGTATCTCCTAGATATGGCAATAAACCAATTTCTTCTTGGCTTTTCAGTCTATTGCCATTTGTCGTTAAGCCAATGATAAGTAGGTGACACTTTTAATTGTAATTTATTGGTACATTATATTTATTTCCGCAAAATCAGTTTTCATGTAATCACGTTGAGTAATTAAGCTATTATTGGCAAAAGAACGCAAGAAAATTTGAATTTGCCGCGCTAGTGAAACGTTCCACCTTAAATCATCTATACAAATAGGGTATTTGACTGATATTATTTTCAGTATCAAAATTATCAAAAAGGTGGAGGAAAAGCATCGGATATGCTCGAAACCAGTAGGGTTAGCACGGCCGGTAGACAAAACTGTCTTTCCCCTGTTTTACTCCAAGCAAGTATGAAAAAAGTGACGTAAAACGGGGAAAGACAATTTTGTCTACCGTCCATGCTCACCCAGCTGATCGAGAAACCGACACACTATTCGTGAGTAACACTCGGATATATTTTTTTTGTATAAATAAATAAAGTTTGAACCCAAAACATAAATAAATCAAATATTTACAAAGTTACAGGCATTTTAAAACACAGGAATAGAAAGAGACAGTTCAAACATGCAGTGACGTCACTCTTGCTCCATCATAGTACCTCATTACTAAGCTGACACCTCAATGGTATCTTCTTTTTTTTTATGTGATTGAATGACGTGACGAGCAGTCGTTCACCTGATGTTAAGTGACACGGCCGCCCATAACAGTTGCAGTGTCACCCGGAACTTTACAACAATAAAGTTTCGCGCGACACTACACTGCGCACGTCATCCTGAGACATCACCCAGTTTAGTAATCGGATTACTAGACTGAGTGATCAGATCATAAAGTCTCATTTGCCCAGTAATTTCACTAGCTACAATGCCCTTCAAACCGGAATACAGTAGTGCTTGCACACTACTGCTTGGCGGCAGAATAACTGGCAAAGCGGTGGTACCTACCTAGACGAATTTTGCAGAAAAGTCCTACCACCTAGTAAATATCTTCTAAGCAAGCATGTCAAGTCACTTTCCAAAGTGAGATTGCAGTCAAATACGGGCCTATCTACACTATCTACACTATCTACATCTACATCTACACTATATATACTATTATAAAGAGGAAAGATTTGTATTTTTGTATGTTTGTAATGAATAAACTCAAAAACTACTGTGCCGATTTCAAAAATTCTTTCACCATTGGAAAGCTACATTCACCCTGAGTAACATAGGCTATATTTAGATTACTTACATCGCGAAAACTATTATGTACCCGTGCGAAGCCGGGGCAGGCCGCTAGTTCAGTTATAAAAAAATGGTAGCACTACCATACAATGACGTCACATGGAAAGAGCATTAGAGCAGTGCCATGCGGGCCATACGATCGCGTTTTGCGAAAAAGGGACACATGACGCTCCCGCCAGAAACTTCAAACGCGCATTACTCCGTGATTTATTAAGCAATTTTATTTATTTTTTTATATAATACTAATAACCTATTTAAAGAATAAATATATGATCGTTCGTTTTAGTCAAAGATTATAAAGCCCGTTGAGAGCTCGTGTTCACATAATTTCTCGTACAAACACGACTCACCTGCGCGGGCAGGGGGCGAGGTAACAAAACGAGACAAAGCTATACGAAATTACAAAGGACAGAGCAGGATGGAACAAAATACATCAACGGGTTCCCATGATTTATTAGAAATCAGTGGTTGAAATACACTACTAATTTTCGTATGATATTATATTTCGTATTAAGTTGTATCATTGATCAACTGGATTTATAGTCAATGGTTTTAGTAGTAGTCAAAATAGCCTACGTGATTATACTAACCGGTTTAACCTCCGATATGATCTCCGCATAATGTTCCCTAAAGGCTAGACTCCTGAGTCTCGGCACCAGTCGCTTGACATCCGCGAGGCACGCCGCGAACTGTTCCGCTTCCGTCAACTCTTCCCTGTTGCAGTTCAGTTCCGCTAGCTTCTTCAGCTGGTCCGCTGGTGGAAGGTACTGGAAGAAAATAGATTACATCATCCTCTTTGCCTTTTCCCATTTGTTATTGGGGTCCCAATCTAACCTGTAGCGGCGAGCTACCAGAATTACACGAGCGACTGCCATCTGACCTCGCAACCCATAAGGGACCAGTAACAGGGATGGTTAGATCAGGCGTCAGATTCTATCAGGCGTCTGACTATCCGTAACGATTGCTATAGATGTTCTAATGACAACCGGGACCGACGGCCATACACGTTCAATTTTATTGATCAATAAAATTGACGTAACCTTTTCTGTCAATGTTTCTCCATACAATAAAAAAACATTGACCAATACTAACCCTACACGATCAATAAAATTGATCAATCACAAAGATTGATCAATAAAAGTGGACGTGTATGGAGGGCCTTAAGGTGGAACATTCACTCAGCGCGGCAAATTCAAATTTTCTTGCGTTTTTTGCCAACAATAGCTTAATTACAAAACGTGATTAAAAATGAAAACTGATTTAACGTAAATAAATACAAAAGTATCACCTAGATATCATTGGTTTAGCAACAAACGGCAATAAACCAATTTCGTCCTGGCTTTTCAGTCTATTGCCATTTGTCGCTAAACCAATGATATCTAGGAGATACTCTTAATTGTAATTTATTGATACATTACATTTATTTGCGCAAAATTAGTTTTCATGTAATCACGTTGAGTAATTAAGCTATTATTGGCAAAAACGCAAGAAAATTTGAATTTGCCGCGCTGAATGAAACGGACCACCTTAACGTGCTCTCCATTGCCTATGAGCTTCTTGGCTAAGTCTAAGAACCCAGGATCTATGACTATAAGGCATGTGGCCTGAGTCGCGAATAGTTAGATATCAGTTATACCACAAAAGAAAGAAAACTATAGACCGATTAAAATGAAGATTATTATTTAATTTAGATTAGATATAGCAATCTAGTAGATATAGTAATCTGATTATTAGACTGGGTGATGTCTCAGGATGACGTGCGCAGTGCAGTGTCGCGCGAAACTATTGTTTTAAAGTTCCGGGTGACACTGCAACTGTTATGGGCGGCCGTGTCACTTAACATCAGGTGAACGACTAGCTCGTCACGTCATTCAATGACATAAAAAAAAAAAAAGCAAAATTACAACACACAAAAATTAATAAATTACGGAGCGAAAACATTAATCGAGCGCGTAAGGTAGTCGCCAATAATATAGTGACGTCGGCATCCGCCCGCTAGCGGGCCCGGCTCGAACAAGAAACCAGTCGTCTTGGGGGCTGGGCCAAGCGCAAAGTGGCGATGTAATCTTAGTATAGGCGCTGGTCCAAGTCATCCGCATATTACGCCACAGGCATGTTAAAGGATGTTTTGGAACATATTAAAAACATAAGATAAGGTTGTAAGATATTGAGAGATGCCGTAGACTCGCCTACTCTTCACAATCGCATATGTACTTTATATGTCCCCGACAAGTATATCCGCTATAGAGCTGGTCATAGACCCAAGCTCTTCCACACATGCCGTAGTCGGACAGAACACAGGAAATATACGCCGCTATGTCGCATCATGAGTGATCTCAACGCATTCCTCAGTACTTATCCGGACTGTGACGTTTTTTGTGATAAGTGGCCTGTTGTTTTCAGTTCATTATTAACGTTTTGTGAGTCCCGTGACCCTAAATCGAATATTTGATGTTATGAAAATTACCCTAGCTATTAGCCATTAATTCAATTTATTTAGTAGACGATGTTTATTACTGATGAGTTTTTGATAATATGTGTAATTGCAAGTGCGTTCTTATTATTACAAATAAATAATAATAATAATAATTATTTTTATAGGAATATTGTAAAAAAACTTAAATTTAAGAAAATGAAATAAATGAGGTGAATAATAATTATAATAATATTTCAAAGGGTGTATATAGGGTGTGTTTTATGAATCCTCACCTGTATAAGTAGGTCCAGAACGTTCCCGGTGAGCACAGTAGTGTCACACTTGAGCACACACATGCGTATCTGGTCATACGACATATGTTTGAGTGAGCCACCGAGGAGGATGCTTAGGTTCTGAGCCGCCTTGCTATCTAGCACTTTTAGGTCTTTCACTTTCTTCATTGTGTGCACCCTGGAATGTCGTTAGGTGGGGTTAGACATTTATTAAAAAAAAAGATGGATTTTGTGAAACGCGAGCATAGGCCACGCCCTTTGGCTTTAATTACCCATGGAATTTTTGTAGGAAACCAATGGGTGACTACTCTAGCTTAATACTAACTTATGCTACGTCGCCTAAACTATGTAGGTCGGGCGTGTTCCATACACTACAGTAGGTCTAATACATAAAATTTATGTATTAGACCTACTGTAGTGTATGGAATTACACTACAGTAGGTCTAAATACACAAAAATTATGTATTAGACCTACTGTAGTGTATGGAATTACACTACAGTAGGTCTAAATACACAAAATTTATGTATTAGACCTACTGTAGTGTATGGAATTACACTACAGTAGGTCTAATACACAAAATTTATGTATTAACCTTTTTTTTTTTTTTTTAATGTAAACGAATGACGTGACGTGCTAGTCGTTCGCCTGGTGTTAAGCGTCACGGCCGCCCATTACAGATTGCAGTGTCACTCGGCGCACGTCATCCTGAGACTTCACACAGTATAGTAATAAGATTACTAGACTGTGTGATCAGATCATCAAGTCTCATTTGCGCAGTAATTTCACTAGCTACAATGCCCTTCAAACCGGAACACAGTAGTGCTTGTACACTAATGCTTGGCGGCAGAATAACTGGCAAAGCGGTGGTACCTACCTAGACGAACTTTGCAGAAAAGTCCTACCACCTAGTAAAATTAATCACTCGAGAACCTTTCTTCCCCATCGGTTGTCAGTTCTACGAGCGATGTGGCCTGCCCATTGCCTGAACAACTTGTTAATTCTAAGAGCTATATCGGTCACTTCAGTACTCCTGCGGATCTCCTCGTTCCGGAGCTTATCTCGCAGGGAAACACCGAGCATAGTTCTCTCCATAGCTCGTTGCGCGACTTTGAGCTTACTAATGAGGCCAACAGTAAGAGACCACGTTTTCATCTTTAAAAGGAAAAAGAAATAAGTGTGATTGTAGTTTTTAAATGCTTACTTATCAACATTGTCTTCGTTCTTCTTAGCCATCGGTTTGCTGGAGAACTTGAGCGCAAGACCTGTGAGGATGTCCGGTGACGCAAGTTTGTCTTCTTGTACCTGAAATAATATTGATTTCATTTTTATTCAAAGTCTTTGCAACAACTGGCAATATCATATTGACAGTTGTTGCAAAGACATCATCATCATCATTCCATCTGTCCGGATGGAGTTTTGGCGGAAACGCGAAAACTTCACGTATTGTATAATTTTTCAAAACTTGTGCTCTTTCCAGTGTTAATGTTTAAAATTGGCGGTGTTCTAAGCATTAAGTGCTGAATTACGAGCATGTGTGTGGGCAAGTGATATGATGTGGTGGAACGTGGTTTTTCGTGTTGCTTCCAAAATTCCATAGAAGCTTCTTGTAAAGTTGTCACCACTTTACTGGGGCACGACTTTGACTGGACTATGACTAGACTTTTTAATATTGCGACTGAGGGACTGTATCCAGTACAAGAAATGAATTATAAAAAAAAACTGTCCAGACTTTGGTACTCACGTAAGTCAAATGATAAGGTTCACTGTCGAAACTCATAAAATCGTTTGTCATAATTTTGTTACAAATAAAAACGTTACTTATAATCATTCCACATAATGTGATTTATTATACTTTCACTACATCTAATTTTCTTTATTATAAATCAAAATTAATAATAATCCAAATTTATAAGAATGAAACTCATAAGGCGTATGTAACATAACAGTACAAATTTATAATATTCTTTTACAATAACTAACTTTAAGCATAAAACAAAATATCAATAATACTGTAAATTAATGTGATGTTATATATATCCTAATCAGTTATAAAAACGTAGTACGGCAATCCAATTTGCTCTTCAATCTATGCAGGCACTTCATCCAGTCAAAACAAACAAAATTAACGTGTGGACTGTGGGTAATTGTAAAATAACTTATATTTTCTCATGTTATGTTGATTTTGGTGTTGTTGGTGAACTTTGTGCATTATTTTAATAAATAACTTGAAATGTCTAATAAAAACAAGTGTAAAATATTTAAATCAAATAAAGGTAATCTGAAACTTAATATAGATGGTTTCTGTAATTTTTTAATATAAGCATAAGTGACTTCTGGCACTTCGCCGGCCGCTGCCGCGGCACGCTCGCTCGGCTCGTGCGTCGTGTGGTCACAGTTAACCTAACGCTCCTCCTCGCTTCGCTCGTCGTCGCACCTATTTATGACTTTGCCTTAGCCTAGTATCTTAGTATCTTTAGGGTATACATGCATATGTATATAATGATTTAACTACCTCAAAATTAATATTATGTTAACTAAAAAATATGAAAAAGTCATTACGAACAATACAATTATGAATGCTGATTATTATGAAATTATAAGTAATGAAATTTATAATAAAAAAAAGTATGATAAAAAAATTTTACCATTAACATTATAACATAAAATTTTATAAATTTAAACATTATTTGAGTAAATTGTACAAGAAAAGATCAATATAAAAAGTAACTATTATGAACAAAGTTATTTATAAATAACCACCATTATAAATTTCATCATTATTAAAAATGAGGTATGTGAAATGAAATTATGAATAATGAAATTATTAGTACAGACGGTATCCTAAATGATAGATAGGTAGAAAATGCTTTATCGCAACAACAACGCTTTGTACCTTAATAAAAAAATGTAGGAACATAGGCAAACTTAATGCAAGAGAGCATTGTGTTCCAGTTATACCTTTTCTCGACAAAGCGTTCGACCAATGAGCGATCACGCGGATCACGTCGTAAACCTTTTGCTGCGTATTCATTGGACAAACGGATTCTCAAGAGAGATGTGTCGCTTTTTATACCCTGCTAGGCGTAAGGAAATTTTTGGGTGGCAGTGCAACGGGGCTTGTATATTTTTATTATGTAAACGAATGACGTGACGAGCTAGTCGTTCGTCTGATGTTAACGGCCGCGCATAACAGGTTGCTTATATAGGGTGTAATTGAATTTATTAGCATCCTTTGACTACTAACCTACACCTGACACCGGTCACGTGTGGACCAACATTTACGAAATCTAACGCATCCATTTGGGATTGATAATAACTCCAAAAAATGGGATAACCTATTTAATCAACTGCTACAGTACAAAACTAAATTAAAATAATTGAGAACTGTTTTTGAATATTGCATACTAGCAGCGCCCCGCGGTTCCACCCGCGTTCCTAATGGAACCGTTCCCGTTATTGGGATAAAAAGTAGCCTATGTTTTAATCCAGGGTATAAGCTACCTCCATACCAAATTTCATCCAAATCCATCCAGCTGTTAGAGCGTGAAAGAGTAACAAACATACACACATACACATAAACTTTCGCCTTTATAATATTAGTGTGACAAGGTAAAACAACATTTAACAGTATCAAAATCTTTCGTACCAACTACGTTAGGCGCCGCCACGGCAATCGTCAGTGTTTTCAATAAAAAAGGAATATTTTAATTTGCCCTCTTTACTCTTTAATAATCATCAATAAATGATGTACTACCCTCTTTACTCTTTAATAATCATCAATAAATGATGTACTACCACGCACTCAATTTATGCTAATTAATTAAATTGCACTATACCCGTCTAAATAAATAAATAAACATAATAAAACATAATAACTTTTAATTTGATTTATGGTAAGATAGCAGTCAAGTGAGAGCCTATCACGCGTTAAAGAATTGTAATTCAACTAACCTTGACCCAGAATGCTTTCTCGGACATCTTCTGCGGCACTATAGTCTTCCAGTTGGCTCGCTTCAAGGGGCCCTCCACTTCCCACTTCTTCTTCGGTTTGAGACCGTACGGCAGTATGTCGGGCTGCGGCTGAATAGGGGGGAAATATATATACCGGATGCTTAAATCAAATATACTATAGATACACATGTCTCTATGAAAATCAAACCTCAAAAGTGTCCCCGCGCCAATGCTTACTTACACAGATATATACCTCTCCAGCTAATATAAAATAGTCCACAAGCGGTTGTTGCATTTTAATAATGAACCTTAGCACCCTGTAATAGCGATGTAAAACATGTGAGTTACATCACTGCGCATTAGGCGCGGTCACACTCGAATAAGAGCAAAAACAAGGCATATGCCTTGTTTCGACAATGCCGTTTTCGAGGCGGTGATCGTGGATTTACCCGATATTTCAAAGCTGACGTATTAATAAAAGGGGGGTAAAATTATAAACCAGCTAAAACATAAACGTTTCAATTTTCAGTACTCCGCTTATAAAACTAGCTTTTTATTATTACAGGGGTTTGTTTTATCTGATGAATAACTTTTATCTGATTATTGAAAAATCACGCCGTTAGGCTTTTTTGTAGTGACCCCCATGCTATGCCCCGTGAACAAATGAAGCCTAACCTAACACATTTAACTTACCATTCTAGGAGCCATAAACCCTCCAGGCGGTGGCGGTGGCCTTGGTCCCCCCATGCCCGGCATAGGCGGGGGCGGGGGCCCCCCCGTGCCGGGCAGGGGGGGCGGCGGGGGGCCCCGCGCGCCGCCCGGCATCGGGGGCGGCGGCGGTGGGGGCGGACCGCCACCTATAAGGAAATATACGTGGTTTAAGGCGGAGTCTGATCACAAAATAAATAAAAAACACTATTTATATAAACGCCTGGTGCGACGTGACGAAACCAATGAAGGCTTGCGTATTCGTGTATCCTCCATCTCGCTTGCGCATTGCGACAACTTTGAAGGTACTAAATGGTAGAGTTTACTTACAAAAAAATATATCCGCAGAAAAATCATAAATGTAACATCACAAATCGTCGCTTGTTTGACTAAGTTTGACAGCTATCTGACAAATACGTTGATTAGACAGTTCGACGCGTCTTTGAAAGTAGATAAAAGCTACATTTAAAATGTCAGATACGTCACTTAGTCAAACAAGCGGCGAAATATTCAACAAAAAATAGCATTAAGTCAAACAAGTTTTCATACATAAAAACAGGACAGAACGAAAAAACCTTTCAATTCTGTTTCAGTTTCAACAAAAAATTCACATTACATTAAACACAAGGGTATCAAGGTTTTTTTTATTCGTAACCGTTGTTATAAATTAAAACTTGTTTGAATTAATACAATGTCTTTCAATTTTCTACCGATTGTACCACGGGGAGTGCGCACAAGAGCTGCACGAGTTAATCCCACCATCTCCACTCCGCCACAGGACTACAAGGCGCGGAGAGTCGTTTCATCCCTATGTAGTAAACTTGCCTACTTGCCGCACCAAGCGTTTCGCTGAGTCCTTCATTATGCGGACTGCTAGGGAATGGAACTTGCTCCCGGCGTCCTTGTTTCCTAACAAATATAACCTGGGTCTTTTTAAGACAAGAGTGAATAGGTACCTCATGAACCTGCGTGCTACACCATCGGCTGCATCGTCGCTTACCATCAGGTGAGATGTAGTCAAACACAGGCTCATTCTACATATAAAAAAAAAAAAAAAAAAAAAAAAAAAATTTTTGTTGAACATTTGTAATGTTATTCATGATAATATAGTTTAGCCAGATTTTGCGTAAGTAAGTTCAGTTATTTAAAATCTTCATAAATGTCGCAATGCGCGAGCAAGATACTGGATCTGCGTATACAGCATACAACAGCCTTAAAGCGACACGGCATGGATTTAAAAAAACTTCTGTATGCCACGCGTTAGGTTGTCTGTGGCCAGTGTTTTCTATGTTTCGACGTGCGTATAACGAGCCTAGTTGCGTTTGTCAGGCAACATCATACAGAAATAGCATTTTAAAACCCAAAACCATTCCACGAAGATATCGTAACGCGTCGCGTTACGTATCTAGACGGTCATAGCGAATAAGGGGGCAGGTGAGATGCAGTCAAATGTTGGCCTATTCGTACATAAAAAAAGCAAAAAGTGTGCTTGGACACCGCGCCGAATTGAAGCAAAATGCGATTTTGCTCACTGGTTTACAGCAGAAAAAGATGCCGATTCGAGCGCCACGCCGTGGTAAACTTAAGGCGGCGGGTAGACAAAGCAAGGTGTTTTTTGGGACGTTTCCTGGCGTAATTACAACACGTGGAGCTTCGAATTTAATATATCATGTAATTCATTTCATTAACTAGTTTGTGATGACCGCAAATACAAGATTAATAAATTTAGCTCTATAGAAAAAATCGCAAACCTCCCTCAGTAAATTTGAATGTTCCCATTTTGCTGAGCTTCTACCGAATATATTTTTACAAAAAATAAACTAGTGTTTTCGCAACAAACATTCAGATGTCTTAATAACTTAAGAAAAATACTATATAAAAATAGATATTAATTAAAAACCGTTCAAATCAGTCATTTCGTGCGTTGTCTTCTTCGTAAGCGCCGCGACGCTGAAGTGCAGACTGAATTAATATTTAAGACTACGACGTTAAGCTTGATATTTATTTGAACGAATTTGGACCTGCTCATCTGACTCTACTCGTCACCTTAAAGCTCTAACAGGCCAGTCTCGCTCCGCGCTTTAGATACGAAGCTACAATTACACGGGAACGGGCGTCTAGACGGGTCGGTCCGTTACTCGTAACGCGTCAGAAGAGCAGCGCTATAGCGATAGAACGAGAGGCAACTGTTTTAGAAAGACTTGTAGCGCTGTGCGAGCTGAACTACACTCTATAGCGTTGCAGCAAGAGTCGCTATTTTTGTTTAAACAAAATGACTTTGCGGAGTGGGCCTTCTTTACGTAGTACTATAATACAATCTGAGTTTGAATTGGTATATTATCCCGAAAGGGGGTAAACCTACTCCCCAAGGTAGACAAGGTTTCTTCTACGACTTTTCTATATTAATAGTTTTTCATTGAAGAAATGCCATGTAAAGTTTACGTTGGTAGATAGCCCTAGCGCAGCTGGGTGGTTGAACTCCGTCCTTGACCGAATGCACTTAAATGAGTTTAACGACCTGTGTTTAGAAATTAGTTTATAGTATCTTGTTAACTCTCGTAGCGACCGCACGTGCAATTTTGTGAGTGGATTTATTTTTTAGTATGGAGGTTTGAAAACACGCAGTTTCAAGTAAGGCTCTCACAACTTGTGGGCTATCATGGTCCCAGTCCCTTTCGGGATAACATACCAATTCAAACTCACCTTGTATATTTATTCTGTGGCTCTAAGCAAACAAAATTACAAACTGATCAACGCCAAATGTAAAATAAAATATCTGTGGACAGATTATTTATAAACCATTTTACTTCCCCGCGTTAGTTGATTAAATAATACGTTAAACGCCAATTAGATCTAAATTAAGCTACACTTTGATCTGTACCGCGACTTTTAATTCGATTCACGACTTGACAGATACCAACTTTAAAAAAAAATTGGTAGTGATGTGAAAAAATTAGACAATGATACAGTTCATTCAAATGAGTGAGCTAATTAATCACTCATTTTGTTATTAAACTTTGATCACCATCCTTTAGCATCATTGTTCTCATACTAGCAAAAAAAAAATGATACATTTTGAGTGACTGATACCCATTCTGAACTGCAGCCTACTGGTCTAGGTGTGCCAACATTAAAAAAAATATGTGGACATTTCACGCAGCGCCATCTAGTCCCAAAGTAAGCATAGCTTGTACTATGGGAACCAGATAACTGATACAATACTTAGATGCTTTTTGTTTGTAAATACACACATAGAATACAATATAACACCCAGACACAGAACAAACATCGATGTTCATCACACAAATGTTTGTCCTAGATAGGAATCGAACCCAAAACCTACAGTTCAGAAGGTAGAGCTACTACCAACTGAGCTAAGACCAGTCACATAATTTGTTAGCTGTAAATTGGTGAATCGATTTAAAACCCGTGGTATAGGATCAACATTTTAGTAAAACATACAAACCTGAACCAGGCATTGGTGGTGGAGGCGGTGCGCCGACTAGAAGCACAAACCGAGAAAGAGATAGACAGTTGTGCGTTAGCATGCGTGCGAGTGAGATAGAACATAAAGCATAAGTTAATAAATCTTCAACGGGCGAATTCTGTGCGAAATTTTTCGAATTGTAACCACCTTCTAATTAAGGAAAAAAATTTCTTTGCCGAAAAATAAAAATTATAATCAATCTGTTGATAACGTTAACAGTTGATACTGTTAATAAATCATAAACAATCTAATAAAGCTCATTAACGATCATAATAAATGCTTCTCATAATTAACAGCCTGAAGACGTCCACTGCTGAACATAGGCCTCATAAATACTTCTATTGATTAACTATATGTATGAAATTATGTGAAACTACTGGGCAAATAAGACTTAATGATCTGATCACACAGTTTAGTTATCTTATTACTATACTGTGTGAAGTCTCAGGATGACGTCCACAGTGTCATGCAAAACTATAGTTCCGAGTGATACTGCAATCTGTTATAAGCAGCCGTGACGCTTAACATCAGGCGAACGACTAGCTCGTCACGTCATTCATTTACATTTAAAAAAAACTCGAAATGGTTTTCGATACCTTGCAAAATATGTAATGTTGTCCTACTAAATTTACGAGAATTCGACACAAAATCGCCACCAATAATAATACAAAATTAATATTGTTTATAATATTAATAAAATATTTATTTTGTATTATTAATTATTATATACTGACCTAGACCAGGCATTGGAGGCGGCGGCGGCGGCGCGCCTGGCCCTATAAACACCAGAAAAGGACAGCTATAGCGGTGTGACATGCGAGTGAGCAAGATAGCACTGCCAGTGTTTCATGCATTTTGTGACACAATAAGTATAAAATCTATCTAATAATAAAGCGCCATCGAAAGGTTCTCGAGAGGCAAACCGGAAGACGTAGCGTAGGCCCCCCAATCGGTGGACCGACGATCTGGTGAAAGCCGCGGGGAGCCGATGGATGCAGGAGGCGAGCAGCCGCTCAAAGTGGCGCTCTTTGGGGGAAGCCTAAGTTCAGCAGTGGACGTCTTCAGGCAGTTTATGATGATGATTGAAAAGCGATTTTGAGTAAATATTGTTTTCTCGCTTCCACCATTATGTCAAAAGTGAGACAGCAATAGAAATGTCCGATCTATCAGATTTTTTCTTGTACACATCTAAAGTCGCTAATCCAAAAATTTTACATCAAAATGATATCTATGGCTAAAGTTTATTTTGCTTTGATTTGGAAAAAATCGCATATTCCTCATTATTAACTATATTTTACATAAATTAAACAAAAAATACATAAACATGCATCACCATCGCTACTACGCTCAGTTATCGAAAGCCCGAGTAGGATGAGCTGCAGAAATTGACACACCTCTCTGGAGAAACCGTTTGACCAATGATACCGCAGCAAAATGTTTATGACGTCATCCGCGTGATCGCTCATTGGTCGAACGCTTTCTCGAGAAACGAGATAAGTTTATTTCTACAGCTCGTGTTACCTGGACCTTAATTCTGTATGACCAATTTACGATTCCTTGCTTCGAAACCACGCGAATTCCTTGTCTTACGTAAGAAATATGCAAAAATCTGTTCTCTATGAAATGAGAACAAAACCGCGCGAAATGTATGTGGAATTAACTGGGATTGGCGCGATTTGAACTGTCAAAAATCATATGTTCCATCCAGGCGCGTTCCGAAACATCGACCCGTACCACCACTTATGCCAATATTAATTATTTAAAATAAAACTAATTTTAATGTAAAGTGAAGGTATTTCTAAAGTTTTTCTGTCAATTTTTAATAATTACCCATGGCTTCGTTATATCACATAAATATAAGCCATCCCTTTATTTTATTTTTTTAGTGGTTTTGGGATGAGAAATCCTTTAGTTCTAATTCGGAACGCACTCGAGGTATCCAAAACCTGTCATAGATAATAAGATGTCCCTGGGCCATAATTCTGTATGAAAACACATATTCCACACGATACAGAAACCACGTCGTTATCATGTCTTGTTCAAATCGTGTCACAGCAAGGAATCGTCAATGTTTGTATTCTGTATAATCTAAGACAGATTATCTATGACAGATTTTGGATCCCTCGAGTGCATTCCGAAGTAGACTAAAGGATTTCTCATCCCAAAACCGGTAAAAATAAAAATAAAGGAATGGCTTATATTTATGTTGTGAAATAACGAAGCCATGGGTAATTATTAAAAACTGACAGAAAACCTTTAGAAATACCTTCACTTTACATTAAAATTAGTTTTATTTAGAATAATTAATATTGACATAAGTGGTGGTAACTTTTGACGGGTTGATGTTTCGGAACGCGCCTCAGTGGAACATATGATTTTTGACAGTTCAAATCGCGCCAATCCCAGTTAATTCCACATTCATTTCGCGCGGTTTCGCTCTCATTTCATAGAGAATAGATTTTTGCAAATTTCTTATGTAAGGCAAGGAATTCGCGTGGTTTCGAAGCAAGGAATCGTAAAGTGGTCATACAAAATTAGGGTCCTGAGTAGCTCTCAAGCATAGAGAGGTCATTTGTAAAATGATCAATAAGCTAGTGTACTGCTTTTAAAAATGAACAACTTAATATTATTTTCGTAAAGTAGGTTAAAAATGAATGCAATAATTGAAAAAAAATAGTAAGATCGTTAAATAAATCACGGAGTAATAAGCTTTTAAGATGGAACGTTACACTAGCGCGGCAAATTCAAATTTTCTTGCGTTCTTTTGCCAGTATAATAGCTTAATTACTCAACGTGATTACATTAAAACTGATTTAACGTAAAGAAATAGATGTATCAACAAATTATTATTAAAATTATCTCCTAGATATCATTGGTTTAGCGACAAATGGCAATAAACAAATTTCGTCTTAGTTTTTCAGTCTATTGCCATTTGTCGCTAAACCAATGATAAGTAGTAGGTGATACTTTTAATCATCATTTGTTGACACATTCTATTTATTTCCGCAAAATTAGTTTTCATGTAATCACGTTGAGTAATTAAGCTGTTATTGGCAAAAGAGCGCAAGAAAATTTGAATTTGCCGCGCTAGTGACACGTTCCACCTTAAAGTCACTCACGCGGCAGTGAGTGTTGCCAACCAGAAAAAACAAATCTCCCAACTTTTCGAAAAAAAGGCACAAATGGGTGAATTCACAATAATGTACAAACCTGAAGGCATCGGAGGCGGCGGCGGCGGCGCCGGCCCTCCTACAAAAATATACCCAAATGTTATTCGGTGCATTACATGCTTTTAGTGTGTTAAATATATTAGTACAACATTGACAGCCTCTATGGTGTGGTGGTCGAAGTCAGCTCATAACCTGAAAATTGCGGGTTCGACTCCCGCGACAGAACAAGCATTTGTGCAAAAGCACATACATTTATTCTGTGTGTGTATGGAACAAGGAGAAGAATGCCAATACACTAAGAAAACAGCGTAGATCAGAAATATGCCAAAAACCGTTTTAAACCTAGATGGCGCTGCAAAATGAGCGGGCTATATGTTGAGCATAGATCAAAAATATGCCAAAAACCGTTTTAAACCTAGATGGCGCTGCAAAATGAGCGGGCTATATGTTGAGCATAGATCAAAAATATGCCAAAAACCCGTTTTAAACCTAGATGGCGCTGCAAAATGAGCGGGCTATAAGTTGTCACTAAAATGCCGCAGTAGTAACTGTTATCTTATTCTGTGTTCATCTAAACTACGTTTCGATACTCCTAACGCCATCTTAATGATCACCTTGGAATTAATGAAAGCGTCTACGCTGTTTTCTTGGTGTATTGGCATTGCTCTCCTCCTTGTTCCATGCTGTATTTTGTGGGGGTATGTATCATATCCTTGAGCGTAAACAGAGCATTGAAAAATATGACGCTTCGCACCTAGACAGAGGCGCCCTGATGACATTTGACACAAACAATCGACTATCAGCCCGTTGCACAAAACTGTTCATTATCACTTCATTAGCTAATGTCGGCATTAGTGCTAATGAGGTCCTTAAACTAATGACGTTGCACAAAAATTCTGTGAGCAACATTAGGCTTTCTTAAAGCTCCATTAGATAATGACGACATTAAATAATGAACGAATGAAATGAGTGAACTTTTTGAGTTTTGGTATTGCGCTTTTACCAGTTTACCATTGATTTTGCATATAAACATAACGCACATTATGCCAGTATCGTCATTTCCAGTGTAAAATTCAATAAAGTAAAAATCTATACATATAATAAAACTGTAACGGGGCTAAATCTGTACTTCGAATATTTTTTGAAGATATTGATTGCATTACACTTCTGTATCGATATAGTAATGGAAACAATTTTTTTGTCTGTCCGTCTGTCTGCCTGTCCCTTTGAACACGCATCACGCTGGAACTACATTGGTATGGTTAGAATAAAATACAAGAAACATTTCGTTTTCTAAAACGGCCAAGTGCGGGTTGCACGAAGCAATGAGTATGTAATTTTTAGGAAGTATTTTTTGTTTGTAGGTATATTATTTTATATTATTCATTCTGTCGAAGGGAAGAGAGAAAGGCCGGCGAAGGAAGGCCGGCTTCACCTGCCTCCCTACCATTGCCGTCCCATCCATTCATCCTTTTCCCCTTTCGCTTCCCTTTTACCCATAAATAGGGTTAGGACGTAAAACTAATTAACCCGTGCGAAGCCGAGGCGGGTCAACTAGTTTAAAATAAACTCGAAGTCCTGCTCTCGTCGTGTTTGTACCTGCTCAGTTGGTAGTAGCCTTCTGAACTGTAGGTTGTGGGTTCAATTCCTACCCAGGACAAACATTTGTGTGATGAACATAGATGTTCTGTATCTGGGTGTTACCTATATTGTATTCTATGCATGTATTTACAAACAAAAAGTATTTAATCAGTTATCTGGTTTATTATCTGTATTGTATCAGTTACCTAGTTCCCATAGTACAAGCTTTGCTTAGTTTGAGGCTAGATGGCACTGTGTGAAACGTCCACACATATTTATTTATTATTTACCTATTGAGTATAGGCAATATTTGTACCATGCTTGTGTGGTTTCGACATTATTTTCAAATATCTTCATCATCATCATCATCAACAGCCTGAACACGTCCACTGCTGAAATTAGGCCTCCCCCAGAGCGCGCCACCTTGAGCGGATGCTCATGCTTGAAAATAATAAGCACTAAAATATAATTATTATGGAGAGCTTAAAGTTGGTTAAGTTTTATTTAATATCCTTACATTATAATAATATACAGGGTATAAGTATTGAAGTTTTACTCAAAGGAATAACCTTTATTTAAAAAAAAAATTAAAGATGAGCATGCCGGGAAACATCTTTGGTATCAAACAATGATAAAAGTCTTGATAGAGACATATTTTAATCGCAGAAATGTACTCACAACACTTTGAAAATAATTAAATGCCGTTTTAATGGAGGCTTTTCGGCCCATTAAAAATTTCAACCTTTAAACTGTCAACTAATGCCTCATTAGTGTTAATGGCGCTTTGTGCAACGTAGAACACCATTTAATGGATAATCTGACGTTTCATTAGATAAACTTAAAGTAGCATTAAAATCAAATAAAATTTTGCTTTGTGCAACAGTTTAATGATAGATTAATAATAATAATAATAATATTGTTTATTCCAAGTAACATAGACTCATATTAAATTACATATTCATTAAAAGGGACAGTCACATTAATTGATTAAGGTTTAATGTCGACTTTAAAAGTTAATGTTCGTTTCTGCAACTGGGTGTATGGCAGATGACACGAATAATATCGACGGCAGCAAACAACAAACGGCTATCTACAAAATCAATTGTTTCCAGAAGAGCGTTCCTCAGGCGAAAATGTAATAAATATTCGGCAACTAATCAAGTGTGTAATTAGAATTACATTATTAGGTGATTCAGTGTATGCATTACAATGAACCCTTCAGATATTACTGGGAAAATGAGACTTAAGAACTGATCTCACAGTCTAGAAATCTTTTTTAGGCTGTGTGATGTCTCAGGTTGAGGTGCACAATGCACAGTTCCACGCGAAAGTTTAATTTAGATTTCCGAGTGACACTGCAATCTGTAATGGGCGGCCGTGACGCTTAACACCAGGCGGGCGACTAGCTCACCGATCCGTACACATAAAAGATATGAAGAGGATGCAAAACAACACCCCAGCATAAAGAAAAAAGCCAAAATGCAGTTGTGTTTGTTTCTTTGCTACATTCGATTATGGTTTGACATTGGCTTGCGCTGTGCGCTGGACTTCGGCAAAAGAAAGGCGCCTCGCCTCTATCGGGGGGCAAAACGTATTTTTTTTTCTTGCTCTGTGGGCGTAAACAAAATAAGCAGAGAAAGTCTATTTCAGCAGCTATTGGGTTTGGTATCAATGTATCTCTATAATAATAAAAAAAACAGTTAAATATGTACTAACCTCCCGGCATAGGTGGCGGCGGTGGCGGAACTATCCCCGGGCCTATGTTCTGTGGACAACATTTTGCTAAATTAGACTTTTTTTAACCACGGAATAGGACTGAAAATCGCATGGCAGCTCGTTTGTACAAAAACCATTGTCAGGCAAGACGGGTCGGTTATAACGCGATACATTGCGTGTTTGTAAAGAGATTACCTCCACATGTGTACAATTGAACAGCCATGTATAGTTTTAAATCTACTTCTTGTCATCATCATTAACAGCCTGAAGACATACACTGTTGTCCTCCCCACAGAGCACGACTTTGAGCGGCTGCTTGCATCTTGCATTTTAGCATAATGTAATTTTTTGAATAAATATTATTATTATTATTATTCTTCTATTTAATTTGATTCTCGGGTCTAGCCCGGACATTTGGGAGGCATTGGTGGGGCCGAAGCTAACACCAAGAGGCCCTGTTGAGTACAAAACTAATTATAACTGACAAGGCATGGTATGGCATATGATAAACTATTTTGTATAAGTAGGTAAAGGTAAAAAATAAATCTGGGCTATTGTGCTGAACTTTTGATGGATGATGTACATTGGGTTATGGAATGAGATAGCGGCACCTGGCAATTTTGTTTCATATCAAAATGTTTGAGGCAGGTGATGACTTGCCACCCACTAAATGGGCCCCCTATAGTGGCTACCGCATATTGGTGCCGAGGAAGCAACATTGGTGTGGGTGGCTTAGGGTGTCGAGAGGTGTGCTGCATTTTCACTGAACGCTACTCGCGGCGTTATGCCCTTTAACACTTCCTATTATTATTATTATTATTATCTTGAAAAAAATTATATACTTAAGGGCTTGTGCAAGGCCAACGCGAATTCAAGTCAAAGCCACAGAATAGATGTATAGTACTAGGCCAAAGCGGGGATGAGCCAGGGGCCGAGCGGCAGGGGCGGTCTAAGTTAAACTGGTTCCAACGCGCAATAGTTTAGGTAATTTATTATTACACTGAATATAAAAGGTATTTTAAAAATCCGCTATACATAAGCCCTCCATTATGTTTGGTTCAACTACTACACAAAGTTTCATGATGTTATTTAAAGTATTCATTGAATAATCGCTGTTTATTTGTACGGTTTGGAGGTAACTTTGTAATTTTTTTCAATCGAGAAAAGTTTATTAATTCGTATTTTCACTATACATTTGCAGTAGCATTAGTCCTGAACTTTACCATATATTAATTTCAAAGTCATTGTTGCAATATTGTTGACAGGATACTGCTTCAAGCTAAGCCGTTTTAAGCAATTTGGCGTTGTATTGGCTCTTAATGCGGTTAAATCTTGTATTTGGCTCTAGGTACTAAGTAGGTACTAGATATTGTAAATGCGCGTTTGCTTTGCTAAGCGTTTTGCTGAGTCGTACATAGTCCGAACGGCCAAGGAATGGAATGCTCTTCCAGCAACAGTGTTCCCTCCTGGGTATAACCTGGGTCTTTTCAAGTCAGGAGTGAAGGCATCTCATGGGCAAACGTGCTCCACCTTAGACAACTTCGTCACTTACCATCAGGTGAGGTGTTGTCAAACGTATGCCCATTTTAGCTTTAAAAAATGTACTACGAAATTAATGCTGTATGAATCGTGTATTGAAAGAATGATTGAACAAAGAAAAAATGAACAATGTATACCCGTAATGAAGGAATGAATGAACGAAGAAAAGGATAAACAATGACTACAGTGCGACAAGGATCTTTTGGCGCGTGGCAAAAATCGGAACTACCACTGTCATCTTGTCATAGTGTCATTGTTGACAAATCGCTCTAAGCTGTCCGTCCTATCATTTTTGCGTACAATTCATATAATTTCATGGCGAAATTAATACATTTATTTATATATTTATTTATTTATTTATAGTGACCCTTTAATTCCCTTCGAAAGGATAAATAAGCGAGTTGCCGCTGTTACCGGTAAGTGATACCATCCACGTGAATCTCGACTCCCTTACTTTTACCCCAAATTGCATTAAAATTATAAATTGGTTTACTTGTATGTGCATAAGCTTATTTAAGAGCGCTTGCCACTACGCACATACAACATTTTCATAATTTAAAGTATTGAGGGCGAAATTGAAATTTTGATACACTGTCGTTTAATTTTAATTTTAGCAAATCACAAAGGAACACAATTATAGTATAAAAATCTGAAGTCTTACTGTTTTCTTGAGTAGGACCTCTCAGTAGCACGCTTTTCCCAATATTATTCCTAAAATTTATTATTTTCTACTAGAGTAGGTATTACAAATTATTCATGTAAATCAAAGATTTCAAAATTAGACAAATCAAACGACTTTATTCATCGTGATGTTTCCGTGAAAACAAGGACATTTTATTAACTGGTAGCCCTGAAACCGCACCTATCCCCCCTGTCAATGTCATCCACGCGCCAATAGCTCCTTGTAGCACTGTAGGTGCCAGTAATATAGGAATGAAAGAACGAAGAAAACAATGATCAATGGATACCCGTAATGTAGGAATGAATTAATACATTAACGTAGAAAAGAATTAAAAATAGATAACCGTAATAAATAAATAAATAAATAAACAGTAAATTCATTTTATTCAGGCAACACGCTTAAAAATAAACAGGCCCATATTTACAGATACCTTACAGACTAACATACATATTTTATTGTAATAAACAACGAATGAATGAGCAAACTAACGTAGAAAAGAGAAAACAAAATTGATATTTATGTCTTTTCAGCAGTACTTATCGCTTGCTCGGCGCAATCTACAGATTAATTTGTAAAGGAAAAATTTGAATCACGAATGGGACTTGAACCCGCATCCATCCGTCCCTAAAGCCGGGACATGCTTTACTTAAGCTACCGTGACAAGTCATCTCATGTCCAAATTTATCCTTCACCTTTCACAACCAAGTTACGGGGTTGGCAGCGCCATCTATTGAGCAGTTCTTGAGAACCATCCCGTTCGTGATTCAAATTTTTCCTTTACAAATTAATCTACGAAATTGATACCCGTAATGTAGGAATGAATGAACGTTGAAAATAATGAACGATAGAACGTTACTTACCGCAGCTTTAGCGGCTATACTGGAGATGGCCGCGGGCGCAGCTTTGAGTTTGTCCTCTAAATGTGCCGCCTTCGCTTCGGCCTCTTGTCTTGCAGCTATCGCGGCTTCCAGCTTACACTTTAACTCTTCGATCTTACGTTCCTCTTCTGCTCTTGATTTTTCTAGAATTAAATAAAAAGGTCAATAAACAAAAAAGCCAGTTAATGAATGACCTAAATGCACAAAATTTGGCTCAAAGAATCAGCATTGCAATTCAACGGGGCAATGCTGCCAGCATGTTGGGTACGCTACCTACTGGTAGTGGGCTGGAGCATTTGGACTGTCTATAGGCCATCGTGGCTAGTATCATGGAAAAAAGTGGAGAGGAATGCCAATACACCAAGAAAACAGCGTAGATCAAAAATATGCCTAAAACTAGATGGCGTTTCAAAATGAGCGGGTTATAAATTGAGCGCAGATCAGATATATGGCAAAAAACCGTTTTAAAACTGGCTGAAAGTGCAAAATGAGCGGGCTATACGGGTAGCTACAAAACGGTTTTTGTCATATTTCTGATGTCTGCGCTCAACTTATGACCCGCTCATTTTGCAACGCCATCTAGTTTTAGGCATATTCTTGATCGACGCTGTTTTCTTGGTGTATTGGAATTCCTCTCCTCGTTTCCCGCTAGTATACAGTCACAATGTTCTTTGTAGTAGATAGTGTAGCTGGTAGCATTTAGTGGTAGTTGGTATTATTGTTGTATAGTTAGTTTAGAAAAGCGTTTTGCCCGCTTAAAAAAGGTGTAGAAGAAAAAAAACGCTAGCCTAGTCAGTGATAAAAAACAAAAAAGATTCAGATTTTGAAAAATTCCGATATTAAAAATATACGGTAAGCTTTAACACATTGAAAGTGGCTAAATCAAGCATGTTAAACTTGCGGCCCTCAACGCATTTTTCTGCGGCCCGATACACTTCTCTTCAGGAAAACCAAGTGTCGCAATTTGTAATAACAAGTATACCGATAAAATGAGAAGAGTTCAGGCAGAATTCGAAATGCGTTTTCAAGATTTTAAGCTCCAAGAAGACAATTTTTGTGGTTCACTCACGGGTCTTTTCACTATTGACATCGATTGAGTTCCCACTCGCTTACAGATAATTAGATGCTTATTAGAAAACAAAATTGAAACAAAATGTGTCTGGGTTTTGCGACCCACTATTTCTACGGTGCACAATGCATGCGGCCCACCAATGACTTTCAGTTTGACATGCATGGGCTAAATAATGTAATCGCGTGAAGCCAAATCCCTTACCTATAAGTCCGTCTATCAACGGCTGCACATCAATGTTGAACCGTTGAGTGAGTCTAAAGTCCGGATCGTAACCGTTCTTATGTAGGACTATCTGTGTTATACACTCTTCCACTAGTTTGTAGTACGCCGGCCTGGAAATATATAAATAATAACATTGTAAGAAAAACATCTTAGGGTGACGGGTAGAACCAGATAAGCGGGTCCAAATCCGTTCAAAGAAACATCAACCTCAACGTCGTAGTCTTAAATATCAATTCAGTCTGCACTTCAGCGCGGCGCTTACGACAAAGACAACGCACGAAATGACTGATTCTGACGGTTGTAATTTAATAACTATTTTTATATAGTATTTTTCAAAGTTATTAAGTCATCACGACATCTGAATGTTTGTTGCGAATACACTAATTTATTTTTTGGAAAAATATATTCGGTAGAAGCTCAGTAAAATGGCAACATTCAAATTTACTGAGGGAGGTTTGTGATTTTTTTCTATAGAGCTATATTTATTAATCTTGTATTTGCGGACATCACAAACGGGTTAATGAAATGAATTACATGATATATTAAATTCAAAGCTCCACATGTTCTAATTACGCCAGGAAACGTGCCAAAAAATGCCTTGTTTGGTCTACCCGTCACCTTAAGGCTGACCCCACATTGGTCGGTAGCGATCCTCGAGCGGCTTACCGACGATAACGCAGCGTAATCGCCGGCTCATTTTACCAGCGTGTGTCGCCGAAATATCACGATATCGCGCGAAATCGCTCGAGGATCGATACCACCCAATGTGGGATCAGCCTTAATCAAATATAATATAGATACACAAACATAATATAGGTCAGTATAATATCGTTCCGACTGGTTTTAATAATCTCTCTATGCTTTAGCACATTACTCTGAGGTGTGGACATTTCCCACAGCGCCATCTAGCCCTTAACTAAGTATAATTTGTACTATGGGAACCAGATAACTGATACGATACTTAGATACTTTTTGTTTGTAAATACATACATAGAATACAATATAACACCCAGACACAGAACAAACATCGACGTTCATCACACAAATATTTGTCCCGAGTGGGAATCGAACCCACAACCTTATAGATCAGAAGGCAGAGCTATTACCAACCGAGCTAACAGGCCAGTTGGTGCACTTTTAATTAACCAAAAAAACTTAATTATTTATCTATTGTTATGCAAATTATCATGGAACAAGGAGGAGAGCCAACACACCAATACACCAAGAAAACAGCGTAGTTCAGAAATATGCCGTATAACCCGCTCATTTTGCAACGCCATCTAGTTTTAGGCATATTTCTGATCTACGCAGTTTTCTTGGTGTATTGGCATTCCTCTCCTCCTTGTAACTAGTGAAACTACTGCGCAAATGAGACTTGAGAACTGATTTCGCAGTCTAGAAATCTTTTTTAGACTGTGTGATGTCTCAGGATGACGTGCGCGGTGTCACGCGAAACTTTAATTTAGAATTCCGAGTGACACTGCAATCTGTTATAGGCGGCCGTGACGCTTCACATCAGGCGAACGACTAGCTCGTCACGTCGTTAGTTTACATAAAAAAAAATTAGTAGCATTCGACCGCTGAATGAAGTATCGCATGTTGCATTGCTGTCAAAGTTACATGATCACCCTTCATCACTTCACCACCGACCTGATCAGTTCATCATCCCTGATGAACAGTAGATGCTGTAGAATGGACAGAAGGTAAGGTTCCGCCGGTGTGTCCATCACCAAGTTCTTCACCAGCTCGAAGCATTCGTTAGCGTCGTGGAAGTCGACCCTGGAATAACGGAAACAATAGCGGAATTCATTTTAATTAGAAAATATATGGTAGAAATTCCTAGAATACGTACAAAGCGTTTTGATTACTCGTTTATAATTCGGACAGCAAAGGAATGGAACACCTTACCAGCGTCATTGTTTCCTGACAAATATAATCTGGGAGTTTTCAAGGCTAGAGTGAACCGGTATCTTCTAGGCAAGCATGGTCCATCGTCGACCGCGTCGTCACTTACCATCAGGTGAGACCGTGGTCAAATGTTAGCCTATCTATAGTTGTAGAATACAATACAACACCCAGACACAGAACAAATACCTATGTTCATCACCATAAATGTTTATTCTGAGTGGGAATCAAACCCACAACCTATAGCTCAGAAAGCAGAGCTACTACCAACTGACCTAACCGGCCCGTAAAAAGAATAAAAAATAAACGAATAGCTTCAGATTGTAATATGGAACAAGGAGAGGAATGTCAATACACCAAGAAAACAGCGTAGATCTAAAATATGCCTAAAACCGTTTTAAACCTAGCACGCTGTATCTACCCGTATAGCCCGCTCATTTTGCAGCGGCATCCAGGTTTATAACGATTTTTGCCATATTTTTGATCTACGCTGTTTTCTTGGTGTATTGGCATCCCTCTCCTCCTTGTTCCATGATTGTACTTATCTTGGAACAAAGACGCTGGGTAGGTGTACCATTCCTTCGCTGCTCGGATTATAAAAGTCACGTATGATGATGATGATGAGTACATACCTAACGTCATCGAACTTGGCCAGGAACTCGTCCTGGTCCGCGTTGGCGTGTGTATCGAACACGGTCATCTGGATCTGACGGGAACCTTCCGCGCCTGCGCGTAACTCCTCTAAAAACAATTACAAACAAATAAATAAAAAATATTATAGTCACTATCTATCACTACCAGTCACCAGGTTGACTGGTAGATAATGCTTCATAGCATTAAGTCCGCCTTGTACATTTATTTTTGTGCTGAAGTATAAATAAATAAATTAATAAATATCTGTAGGGTCCCGGTGTGAGAATAGAATAGAATAGAATAGAATTTATTGCCGAATGTAGTACGAATAGTTGTTATTATAAGTAAACTGTCCGTACATTCTACCACAACAGTGGTGTGCAATGTCATACCTCATACCTTAGTTCATTGAAATTTTAAACAATAAATTTATAGAATATTACATTACATTATGTCAAGCAATCATTATAATTATGTGAGATAAAAATATGTAAATTAAAAATTATATTACACATTCAAATCAAATCATTTATTTGTAACATTCTCTTAGGTAAGAAAGCACAAGTGAAATATAAATTGGATAATTATCATGCAACAACAAATCAGCAGCAATACTTTCATAAAAAGTGATAAGCCTCAGAACCCTATGCTAAGCTAAAAGCCTGTGTTATAGGGTTCTGTGCTCCCCCAGATGATGACTCAATATAAATTACAGTTTGGTCACGTTATAGATAATGAAATTATACTTGCAACAGTTTGTGCTTTAGAAATTTAAGTACATATTTAGAAAAATTACCCGGCAAAGTGTTTCATTTCATCAAATTAAGAAAATAATTATATCTAAATCCTATACCATATATTATAAATACCTTTTATAAATACGAGTGATAAATACCTACTGTATATGTACATATGATCTGTACACAAATTCTAATTGTAGGGACCTATGTGTAGAAATTACAAATATTATTAGTCAACAAATATCAATCATTCATCATTATACTCGTCATACAATTTTTACTATACTCTAGGACCACCCCATCTCTTCCAACACCAGTAAGGGTTAGCACGGCCGGTAGACAAAACTGTCTCTCCCCTGTTTTACTCCAAGCAAGTATGAAGAAAGTGACGTAACACGGGGAAAGACAATTTTGTCTACCGTCCATGCTAACCCAGCTGTAAGAGCCGGCTAAGGGAATATCCAGGGAATGGGCAGCAGCATTCTCCTCGGTACATTATAATCTACTGCGATCACCAAGCCGCCTGCCAAGCGTTGTGATTATGGCAAACTATAATCTGGGAGTCTTCAAGACGAGAGTGAACAGGTATCTTCTAGGCAAGCATGTTCCATCGTAGACCGCGTCATCACTTTCCATCAGGTGAGACAGTGGTCAAATGCTGTGCCTATCAATGAATAATAAACACCTATGATAAGCGTCCAAAGTGGCGATTTATGGGGGAGGCCTGTGTTCAGCAGTGGACGTCTTCTGGCTGATGCCTGATCACATACATAGATCCTGGACCCTAACTAGGACTCCCTGTATCTAGGGACGGAGGAACTACGAGGACCATGCTCCCACAACACACACACACAGAACAACGTATTTGCGCTTTTTTTCCTGTGCACAAATACTTGTCGTGTCGCGGGAATCGAACCCGCCGCCTCCGGGTTATGAGGCATAATAATTCTAATGTAAAGGATGAATCACGAACGGGATTTGAACCCGCATCCATCCATCCCTAAAGCTGCGACACGCTTTACTTAAACAACCGTGACAAGTGATCACACACGCAAATAAAACAGTCATACTTTCAGGCACTACATGAAAAGTATAGGTTTAACATGAGAAATAGAGATCAACTGTGTATCAGAAGGTCCCATACAGCATTAATGCATAGTATTATGTTTTGTATGGCGCCAAAAATATATAATAAACTGCCCGAAGCATTGAAGATGTGTAATATCGCTAATTTTAAGATGAAACTAAAAAGGCTGCTAGTTGACAAATGTTATTATAGTATTACAGAATTTTTAAATGACTCCGATTTGGTTATGACATATTGACTGTATTGTAATGTTGGCCTCGTTAGATATTTATTTGTGTTTTAAATTGTGACTAAAATATTTGCATGCCTACCTGGTGAGAATGTATAAGGGACATATTATAATATTTATCATAATTTTTTGTAAATACCTACATTCTAACAAATAAATAAAATTGAATTGAATTGAATTGAAAAACAAACCTTACCGATCAGATCATAGAGTCCGGTTCTCATGAACTCGCTCCGCAGATGTAGCCTAAACTCCAATTCTTCCGGTTCTGTGATTATTGCGTTCATAAGTTGCATGCAGCCATTCTGTGAATAAAACATGCAAATTACAAAAACTGCGTAAGTTTGTTAAAAGAAAAGTGCAAATATGATCCCAAAATCCAACTCCATAAGGTGTATTATTATGTAAAAATATTATCCTTTAAAAAAAGGGCGTGAAATCGACTTCAATCGCCTTAATTTCGTACTAAAAAGTACATGGATGGCATATTTTTCCAGCTATTTTGATTTAAGGCGAAGGGTAGGGCAAACAATGTGTTTTTTGGCACGTTGACTGTGTGTGTGTGTTGTTGTTTGAGTGTGTGATGTCTCAGGATGACGTGCGCCTGCAGTGTCACGCGAAAATTTATTATTTTAAAGTTCCGAGTGACACTGCAACTGTTATGGGCGGCCGTGTCTTTATCGTAAGCGCCGCGCTGAAGTGCAGCCTGAATTGATACTTAAGACTACGACGTTAAGGTCGATGTTTCTTTGAACGGACTTTGACCTGCTTATCTGGCCCTACCAGTCACCTTAATAACCAAATCTGAAACTATGTAGTTCTTTTAATTAAAAAAGTAAATCCAAATCGCGTCATAGATGTCAGAGTTCTGAAGTAACAAACATTACAAAAAGACATACAACCAAATAGAAAAACTTTATGGCATAGATGATAAGATTCAAAATCTTATTAATCTTCGTGAAATGGGCCACTTTGAACCTTTAGCGAGATACCTACATTTTGGAGTACCAGACACCTTTATGGCATAGATAATAAGATTCAAAATCCTATTAATCTTCGTGAAATGGGCCACTTTGAACCTTTAGCGAGATACCTAAATTTTGGAGTACCAGACACCTTTATGGAATAGATGATAAGATTCAAAATCCTATTAATCTTCGTGAAATGGGCCACTTTGAACCTTTAGCGAGATACCTAAATTTTGGAGTACCAGACACCTTTATGGCATAGATAATAAGATTCAAAATCCTATTAGTCTTCGTGAAATGGGCCACTTTGAACCTTTAGCGAGATACCTAAATTTTGGAGTACCAGACACCTTTATGGCATTGATAATAAGATTCAAAATCCTATTAGTCTTCGTGAAATGCGCCACTTTGAACCTTTAGCGAGATAACTAAATTTTGGAGTACCAGACACCTTTATGGCATAGATAATAAGATTCAAAATCGTCTTTGTGAATTGGACCACTTAACTTTTAGCGGGCTAACTGTGGACTACCAAACCTGCCTTTATGACAAAGGTAATAAGATTCAAAATCCAATACTACTACCTACTAATGATCTTCCTCTATCCATCAATCATGAGTGTGTTCTCTTTGCAGATGACGTGTCGGTAGTTGTAACCGACGGAGATAGAATGACATTAAACAATCATGAACACTTAATCAACTTAGCGGCAGACTCTATCGTTCAATGGCTAGAACTGAACAATTTGCGTGCCAACATCTTAAAGACAAAGTATTTAAAATTTAGAACCTATAACTCTGTTAAAAGTAATCTTGATGTAAGATGTAGAGGTCAGAAAATAGAACCCACCGATGAATACAAATTTCTAGGCATATGTGTAGATCAGTTTTGTAATTGGAAATCACACATTGAACATATCTGTTCAAAACTTAACCGTTTCGTTTTTGCGTTAAAACGGTTACGGCGCACGGTAAATGAAAGTGCTGCCCTTACTGCCTATCATGGCTACGTTGGTTCCGTTCTTAGGTATGGTCTTTTGCTCTGGGGAAATTCCACCGATATTACTAAAGCCTTTTTGGTTCAAAAAAGGTGTATTAGAGCCATAAGTGGTGCAGGTCCGCTAGATTCATGTAGGCCTCTTTTTAAAAAGCATAAGATTTTGACTTTGACCGGCTTATACATCATGCAGATTGGTGTTTTCGTAAAAGAACACCCTGATTTGTTTGATAAAGCAGAGAAATACAAACGTTTTAGTTTACTAGTAGAGACCCCACTAGCTTAAGGGCAGTCCGTTGTAGAACTACTCTTTATCAAAGAAACTGCAGGGTAATGGCCATAAAGGTGTTTAACAAGATACCAAGGATAATCAGAGAACTGCCATTTAAACATTTTAAAATTAAGTTATTTAAATGGTTGTCTGAGAACTGTTTTTACAATTTAAAAGAATTTTTCGAAAGTAAATTATATTAATTAGTGGTTTTAGGCTAGAATTTCAGACATTTTTATTATTCATATATAATTAAAATTGACAATATTATTTACTTTTTAGACATGCTGTATCCTGATTATTATTTAAATTAAATTGACATTATTATTGTTATTATGTACACAATTTTATTATTATGTTATTTAATAATGATTACATGGACTGTGCATGAACATTTGTGTACTATATACCTACCACCTACATTTACCATATTTCGTGCAAATAAATTAATTTCATTTCATTTCATTTTCATTTCATTTCATTTCATTTCTACCACATACCTTTAAACTTTCCGGTGCCTTTTCAACGAGTCCTTCGACGATGGGCAGAAACCTTGGCCTTCTACTGCCTTCGCCCGCCATTGTGATTGCTTCTAGAACTTTCTCGTGACCGTTTGGAATCAGGCATATCGCTGCTAGCACCTGAAATGAAAATTGAACCATGTACAAAAAAAAAACAAAAAAAATTTGTAACAAAAAAAAAAATTTAAAACATTGAAATTGAGTATATGATGGTACGTCATTTATTGATGATTATTATAAAGAGTGAAGACGAAAATATTTTTTTTATTACTTGTCATAATTAAAAGCAGTACTTTTATAAATACAATATTTTTCTACAACCCCTACATAAGTACTAGTGATAATAAAATTGTAGCAGTACTTAATTATTTTAATTTAATTATGAACTGTAGCAGTCGATTAAGTAAATTATCCCATATTTGAGTTTTGTTTATAGTTTATAGGCAAAGCATTTGACCACTGTCTCACCTGATGAAAAGTGATGACGCGGCGTACGATGGTGCATGCTTGCCTAGAAGATACCTGTTCACTCTCGACTTGAAGACTCCCAGGTTATTAACAGGTATCAAAACGATGCGCTAGATTCCATAAACTTATGTGTGGAATGATTGGATTGGTCTCTATCGACCTTTGCAATGACCGTAAGATCGTAAAGTGTGTGGCTTAGAATAAGAATAGCTGCACGGGTAGCATGACCTACAGAAATCGACACATCTCTCTCGAGAAACCGTTTGTCCAATGAATACGCAGCAAAATGGTCGAACGCTTCCTCGAGAGTTGAGATATGTCCATTTCTACAGCTCGTTTTACAAGGTGAGTTTGAATTGGTATGTTATCCCGAAAGGGACTGGGACCATGATAGCCCACAAGTTGTGAGAGCCTTACTTGAAACTGCGTGTTTCCAAACCTCCATACTAAAAAATAAATCCACTCACAAAATTGCACGCGCGATCGCTACGAGAGTTAACAAGCTGGGTGTAGTTCAACTTCGTCCTTGACCGAATGAACTTAAATGAGTTTAACGACCTGGGGGCGTACCGTGAGCTCTTAGCGCGATTCAAAACTGAGCCTATATTGGATCGTTTTGTTTTTTTGTATGGGGATTTTGACAAGCGAGTCAGTATAGGCTCTGTTTCGAATCGCGCTAAGAGCTCACGGTACGGCCCCTGTGTTTAGAAATGAATTTATAGTATCTCGTTAACTCTCGAAGCGATCGCACGTGCAATATTGTGAGTGGATTTATTTTGTTAGTATGGAGGTTTGGAAACACGCAGTTTCAAGTAAGGCTCTCACAACTTGTGGGCTATCATGGTCCCAGTCCCCCCCCCTTTCGGGATAATACCCCCATTCAAACTCACCCTGTATAGGTGTTTTTAATTATTTTTAGGATGTACATCCTAATAAATTAAGTACTGCGTACTGGTAGCGGTGTTACCTTAGCGGCTTCAAGAGCGCAGGTCGGTTTCCTCGCGTCCAAGCTTCTAGCCAACACTGGCAATGCTTCCCGACACTCGAACATGGTCCGTATTCCCACTGTATTGTTCAGGATGGCTGATAGACATCGTATGCATTCGTACTGGACGCGATCGTATCGGGAGTCACTGGGAAGGGCAGACAGAACCTGTATCAGACTAGCTGCGCCGCGCGGTTTCTCACGCAGATAAATAAATAATGTGTGTGGACATTTCGCACGGCGCCATCTAGCCCCAAACTAAGCATAGCTTGTACTATGGAAACCAGATAACTGATAGAAATTTTGTAAATACATACATAGAATACAATATAACACCCAGACACAGAACAAAGACCTATTTTCATCACACAAATGTTTGTCCTAGGGGTCTAGCACAAATACCTTTCCTATAGCGTTATCGCCAAACGCTAACTCAAAATGTATGGGAATAATATTACCTGCGGAACACTTTTTCGTCATAGTAATGTGTATGGGCGGGCTAATACCATTCCCATACATTTTGAGTTATCGTTTGGCGTTAACGCTAATGGAAAGGCATCTTTGCCAGACCCCCTGATAACTGATAGAAATACTTGTATACTTTTTGTTTGTATTACATACATAGAATACAATATAACACCCAGACACAGAACAAACATCGACATTCATCACACAAATGTTTGTCCCGAGTGGGAATTGAACCCACAACCTATATAGTTCATAAGGCAGAGCTTACTACCAACTGTGCTATCAGGCCAGTCAAAATAAAAAGTACCCTATCTGTTAATCCAGTGTATAAGCTATCTGCATTCCAAATTTCATCAAAGTTGGTTTATTAGTTACCGAGATGGAAGGTAAAAAACATTCACACACACAAACTTCCGCATTTATAACATTAATAATCATTATATTATTCATCATCATCATCATCAACAGCCTGAAGACGTCCACTGCTGAACAGTGGCTTCCCCCACAGAGCACCACTTTAAGCGGCTGCTCGCGTCCTGCATCCATCGGCTCCCCACGGTTTTCACCAGATCATCAGTCCACCGAGTGGGGGGCCTACGCTGCGTCTTCCGGTTCGTGGTCGCCACTCGAGAACCTTTCTTCCCCATCGGTTGTCAGTTTTACGATGGATGTGGCCTGCCCATTACCATTTCAACTTGCTAATTCTAAGAGCTATATCGGTAGTTCTGCGGATCTCTTCATTTCAGATTTTATCTCGGAAGATTATTAGATTTAAATAGAATAGAAAGACATTTATTCAATACTTGCTTAGAAAAACGAGACAAGAAATTGTATGGATATACATCTCATCATCAGCCGGAAGACGTCCCCTGCTGAACAAAGTCCTCCCTCATAAACGCCACGCGGACGCTTATCTTAAACGCTATGCCATAATCACCACCCTTGGCAGGCCGCTTGGTGATCGCAGGTTTTAATGTACCGAGGAGAATGCTGCTGCCCATTCCCTGGATATTCCCTTAGCCGGCCCTTGCGGCACGGGAAGAGATAGGATGGTTCTATTCTTACACCAGGATCACACTACTCAATATACATGCTCATACATACCGATAAAATCCACTTCCACTGACAGCATGAAAATTTGAAATATTATTAAACAAACTATAAAATAACTGAACCCCCGAAAAACCTCAAACCCACTGGCTATCATCATCCTCTTTGACTTTCCCCATTTGTTATTGGGGTCGGCTCCTAATCTAACCTGTAGCGGCGAGCTACCAGAATTACACGAGCGACTGCCATCTGACCTCGCAACCCATAAGGGGCCAGTAACAGGGATGGTTAGATCAGGCGTCAGATTCTATCAGGCTTCTGACTACCCGTAACGATTGCCATAGATGTTCTTATGACAACCGGGACCGACGGCTTAACGTGCTCTCCGAGGCACGGAGCGATGGCATCGAAAACTGCACATAACTTACTAGAAGTCATTGGTACAGGGCCGAGGACCGAAACCGGTGCCGTAAGATTGCGAAGCGCACATGCTACCGCTCGGCTACCATCGCAATTCACTTGGTATGTAGAATAGGACTCGAATCCAGTAAAACCACTTACTTGCTATAACATAAGTTGAGCGTGGTCAGCAAGCTCTCAATGCCCTTAGTGCCGAAGTCTTCGATCCATGACAGCGGGTTGTTTGTGAGCGATATCCTAAGGTTCTCCAGGCATCCGTGGAGCTTCCCCACTGACAGTTCTGGCTGATTCAGGTACGTTACATAGTCTGATGGCTTCTCGAATTTTGATCTGCCTTCCTGGAAAAGGCGATAGTATGGTCATAGTTAAAAAAAAATTGATTCAGTCATGAAGTCATGACTGAATCAATTTTTCGCGGAAGTTCATTTACAGAAATATCTTCTAGTGTGATTCCGTTGAAAACAATATACTGGGTGGCGCAAAAGTAAAGACCCTATTTGGTTCAGCTATAACATTTTTTCTAAATTAGAAAACTAGATTTAGGTTTTTTTAAATGTATATTTGTGCCATTAAATTTCGTACCATTAGGATTTAAAGATGATGTCTTTTAAATGGTGACCTCCAGAGTTGATACACATTTGAGCCCTATTTATGACATTTTGCATAACTTGCCGTAACACTTCTCAGGGCATGTCAATAAGCAGAATACTCGGTTCTGGGGCACTGATAATCCGCGCATTATTCAAGAAACACCTCTACACCCACTAAAAGTTACTGTATGGTGTGGCATCTGTGTTGACAGAGTGATCGGACCCTATTTTTTCGAAGACGCTGGAGGCAATGCGATAACTGTCACTGGAGAACGCTACAGAACCATGTTACGTGAGTTTTTGATACCCAGTTTGGACGAATTGGGGCTGGAGCACATCTGGTTTCAACAAGACGGCGCTACGGCACACACAGCGCGCGACACTATGGACTTAGTGAGGGACGCTTTTCCAAGCCGAGTTATCTCTCGTTTTGGCGATTTGCCTTGGCCTGCAAGATCACCCGATCTGACCAGTCCAGACTTCTTTCTTTGGGGTTTTTTGAAATCTCGGGTGTATGTGAACAAGCCACAGACTCTCGCAGCTCTAAAAGAAAACATTCGTCAAGAAATAACGAACATATCGCAGGAAGTGTTACGGCAAGTTATGCAAAATGTCATAAATAGGGCTCAAATGTGTATCAACTCTGGAGGTCACCATTTAAAAGACATCATCTTTAAATCCTAATGGTACGAAATTTAATGGCACAAATATACATTTAAAAAAACCTAAATCTAGTTTTCTAATTTAGAAAAAATGTTATAGCTGAACCAAATAGGGTCTTTACTTTTGCGCCACCCAGTACAATATCACTTATATTTGGCTGGTAAATACTCACACAGAACCATACTGAATCACTCAGAACCATACAGAATCACTCAGATCCACACAGAATCACTCAAATCTATGCAGAATCACTCAGATCCACACAGTATCACAGAAAACTACACAGACTCCATCGTCGACCGCGCCACTTACCATCAGGTGAGACCACGGTCAAATGTTAGACTATCGTTGATATTTATATCACTATTATATAAACAAATAGTTGGAAACAATATTTAAAAAAAAATTGATTCTATGTGTTTGTTTATTCTTTTTAGCGGAATTAAACCAGATATTTCTGTATAATTTTATATATTTAAGACGACCTTTCGCGAGATCACGCCCGATTGAATTACACAACGATATGATAATTCTTCACATGTTCGTGTACAAGATGCCAGAAGAAGACCAAACATACTAACCTGCGCCTTGTCCGTGACGAATCTGTACTGCACCAGCATTTTCTTCTGCTGATCCCTGGAGTACTTCCTGAGGGGTTCCTTCTTCGCTTCGCTGAGATTCATGTCGGACTGAAATGGAGGTAATTTTGTTTTTGTATTTATATATTTATTTCTTTTTTTGGAAGACCAACAGCTGTTATAATATTATAGATATTCAATTACAAAAAAGGTCCCCACGAATAGAAGTAATATCACATCAATCTATCCATGATAGATTTGGCAAGCGCGCCATCTCTCGTCATTAGGTAGTATCGAAATTACTACTAATGAATAGATTACCTGTCTTAAACAGGTTCTATAGATGTCGCCACGACTGCTTAGTCGGTGAACACATAGTCCTTAAGATTTTCGCAGCTAGCGGTCATGCGACCATGGCCTAATTGGTAGGGCGTCTAATCCGGTGAGTTAGAAGGCGCGGGTTCAAATCCCGCTGGTTGCTAAAATTTTAAGAACTATAATACCTTATAGGTATACCTGAAGTGTGGTTTACACTTAAAAATCAATCTATGATAATATCACATCAATCGTTAATCAGTACGTTATAGTTGGTTATAAAGGTTTGATAGGGGACGGCCATAATTTACGTGAAGTGCTTTTGGCGCTTTTCCGACCCCCCCACCCGGGAGGGGTGAGATGTCGTGAGATTGAGCTCGACCTCCCGCCATCTAACCTCAAGTGAGATTTTTCAAAATTTCAGTGCGATCCCGGTAATCTGTAGGTACTTGACTGAGTTGAGATATATAAGATATGATTTAGACATATTTTAGTGGAGAGACATGTTTTACATATAATATAACCGCATTTTCTTAATTCTTTATGGTTCAGGGAACAATTAAGTAAGTGAATTTTCTGAGACCCCTCTCTCCCACGTGAGATTAGAGGTGAGATTCGGCTTAACTTCCCCGCCCTAAACTCCTCACGTAATTCATGGATACCCCCTAATCCCGTAACTTACAAGCATCTCCTCAAACCGCCTCTGCAGCTGCGCGTCGTCCAACGCGTCGATCTTGTTGGTGTACTCCTCATCATCTTCCGCTCTTGGCTCGTGGCCGCGCGGCACCGTGTCGTAGCCCCGCTCGATCTGCCCGCCGGCCTTCTTCGGCCGACCGAACCATGTGTCCAGCTGTGGGCAAAGAAAGTGGTGTTAGGTGACGGCAGACTTTTTTGTTGAAGCAAATTCAAAGTGACAGTTTGGGCCAAACGGCGTTTATTTGTTTATGTAAAATTTCTTGTCGCTTTTGAAATTGAATTGTTTTTTATGAGAATGGATAACGTGACGAGCTAGTCGTTCACCTGGTGTTAAGCGATACGGCCGCCCATAACAGGAGCAGTGTCACTCGAACTTTAAAATAATAAAATTTCACGTGACACTGCACTACGCACGTCATCCTGAGACTTCATCCAGTATAGGAATAAGATTACTAGACTGTGTGATCAGATCATAAAGTCTCATTTGCCCAGTAATTTCACTAGCTACAATGCCCTTCAAACCGGAACACACTAGTGCTTGCACACTACTGCTTGGTGGCAGAATAACTGGCAAAGCGGTGGTACCTACCTAGACGAACTTTGCAGAAAAGTCCTACCACCTTGTAAAAGTAGTAGAAGTCCGTATATGAGCCAGATCTTTTAAGGATTCTACCGAAACGGGGCTTTACTTATTTGATAGTGGTTTTGACGTCTGCGTGTGAAGTAAACAGGGTTCAAATTCCATTGCACAAAGAAGACCACGTCCTTCATTCCACCAATCAACTTTCCATCATCGTTAAGCAACTGTAACCCTTGCCAACCCACAACCGGGTCACCATTGTGCCATTGTGGTTTGTAAAAGGGCGTTCGATTGCCCAAATCATTGTCAACGAGTTACGGTGTCCGCTTAATTGATTTACGATATGACGCCTTAATTAGGAGCTAGTTTTTATCCAGGCCGATGAACTGTAGGGCTCAGAGGTGGCGACTGACATAGGCATTCGCTCGATGTGAATATGCGCATATGTTCGCTATGAACATTTGTTCCAACCATCAGCTGTTCGGTTTGCTGTACTGGCATGCCGTATTTATTTATTTATATATAGGTCACAGATTAAAAAAAAATACAATTCCGGTTTGAAGAGCATTGTAGCTAGTGAAATTACTGGGCAAATGAGACTTAACGAACTGATCTCACAGTCTAGGAAACTTTTTTAGACTGTGTGATATCTCAGGATGGCGTGCGCAGTGCGCAGTGTCACGCGAAACTTTAATTTAGAGTTCCGAGTGACACTGTAATCCGTTATGGGCTGCCGTGACGCTTAACACCAGGCGAACGACTAACTCGTCACGTTATTCATTTACAAAAAAAAACACCAGATATCTCAAAATCAATTGGTATAAGGCCGAGTGGGATTTGAACCAAGGCATCAAATGTCGCACGAGGTAAAGCTAAGCCACACTCGCTCACTAATACAATTCCGGTTTGAAAGGCATTGTAGCTAGTGAAATTACTGGGCACATGAGACTTAACGAACTGATCTCACAGTCTAGGAAACTTTTTTAGACTGTGTGATATCTCAGGATGGCGTGCGCAGTGCGCAGTGTCACGCGAAACTTTAGTTTGGAGTTCCGAGTGACACTGCAATATTTTATGAGGAACGAGCTCGTCGCGTCATTCCTTTACATAAGTAAAAGTAGTAACATAAAACACCAATTCACAAATAAGATATTTTTATTTATTGCTAAATTAATGTCATCGTATTCGACGCAAGTACCTTTATTTAGTGTTGATGAGGTAACCTAGACCAAACTGAATATACAAACGATTCATCTTCGACGTACACGACAAAGGTCGTTTTAGTGCGGATCGTTATAGAACTATAAATATTTTACCTGTAATATACCTCAGGCTGAAAATATGAGGTAGATTGAGCGCGCGGTATTGGCAAACTAAGCCAAAGTGAAGCCGCAAAGTACTTAGTCAAAATGGCAAAGCTGTAGGTACCATTCCGTTCGCGTTGCTCTTATGAGCACCCAGTATTACCACTAACGTTACCCAGTGTTACCCAGTGACACGAACAAAATGTTCAATTTATACACCACCAAATCACTTTAGCGGCGTCCAAATTGAACATTTTGTGATACTGAACACCGACCACGGGGCTCAAAGACCAAGCACTTTGGTAAAAACCTGAACGAACACCTGGCAACCTTTCGACGACGACGTTGTACGACAAATACGCGACTAAACTCGATAACGCTTCCTAGTAACATTTAAAGAAACCCTTGATTCTAAATTTTTGCTATTTTGAGTTCTATCACACAAGGAAAAGGACAGAGTTCCCGCCCGCTATAGTTAATAGAGACCATAAGCATAAACGCATTGAAAAAAAAATTAAAATCATGATAGTCATGAAAATGTAACAAAAGATAGAGAGAAAGAAAGAGAAAGGGAGAGAGAGAGAGAAAGGGAGAGAGAGAAAGAGAGAGAGAGAGAGAGAGAGATATCAATTATGGGGCATGTGTAATCTATAACTATAATGAAAGACTTTCTTGAGTGATTGACTGACTGACAGACAACGACGTATATACTTGACATTATGTGTGGGTGTCTTCGTTTCATGGCGTAAAATGTACTATTTTTTAAACTCAACCTCTAATGTAGTCAAATGGGGTGTTAAAGATTGTATGCGAAAACAAGGTTGAAACCGCGGGCTGCCTGTATTGTATAAACAGTTGGCTACATTATCTAGTTGTAGGCGTGACGTCTGCCTAATTCTTTTAATCTGAGGTAGTGTGTACAGCGTCATTGGTTACGTAGTGTCTGCTGCATTGAATATTAAGTATGTAAGTACAATGAGTAGTTGCCAAAATATTTCGCGAGCCAAAACTTAGGAATCGTAATGGGTACTAAACTTTTGCAAATGCTCTACGAAATAGGATGCAGAGTCCACAATAATATAAATATTAAGTAGCTATTGTGAAAAACGGAGAGAGCAGAGGAACCGCCATCGTTACATGGTTAACATCCCGCATGTGCGAACAAAGCGATTTGCTTCCACATTCATCATGCGAACAGCCAAACAGTGGAACGCTTTGTCTATATTTCCCGAAAACTATAATCTTGGAGTCTTCAAATCTAGAGTGAACAGGCCTGTATCTTCTAGGCAAGCGTGTTGCATTCTAAACCGCATCGTCACTTACCATCAGGTGAGACAGTGGTCAAGCGCAAGCCTATCAATCAATAAAAAAACACTATGCTCGGGGTTTCCCTGCGAGATAAGGAGAAATGAGGAGATCCGCAGGAGAACTAAAGTGACCGATATAGCTCTTAGAGTTAGCAAGTTGAAATTGGCAATGGACAGGCCACATCGCTCGTAGAACTGACAACCGATGAGGAAGAAAGGTTCTCGAGTGGCGACCACGAACCGGAAGACGCAGCGTAGGCCCCCCACTCGGTGGACCGACGACCGTCACGCCGCGAGGAGCCGATAGACACAGAAGGCAAAATACGCTCTATGTCATAGAGGAGGCTTATAATATGTTCAGCAGTGGACGTCTTCCAACTGTCGATGATGATGATGATGATTGTGAAAATGGGGTGTCTTGACAATAGGGTCTAATTTGAGAATAAAAGGTTTAGAAAACGGAACATTTCACTTCAGGGGAAAATTCGTTTAAATTTTGAAAGATGACGAATATGTGGAGTTCTTTTGCCTGTCGAGTATGGTCACGATAATTTATGATACAATTTCAAATCTAAGAATTTTGTTTGTGGTTAAACAATATGTTCTGACGAAGTGGGATATCAACAGTTCTGTTGCAAATCGTAAACGTAAATGTGGATAAAAGGCCCATATTGCCAGCGATGAAATATAGGGTAGATCCACGATCGCCACCTCGAAAAAGGCACCGTTTAAACAAGGCATATGCCTAGTTTTTGCTCTCAGTCGCGTGTGACCGCGCCTAATAAATGTGATGTAACTCACATATTATTGTTTTACAACGCTATTACAGGGTGCTATGGTTCATTATTAAAATGAAATAACCGCTTGTGGACTATTTTATATTAGCTGGAGAGGTATATATCTGTATAAGTAAGCATTGGCGGGGGGACACTTTTAAGGTTTGATTTTCATAGAGACTGTGTATCTACAGTATATAAGATTTAAACATATTACGGAAAGAAGTATCAACTTGAGCATCAATTTACAGCCGTTCTGCAGAAGACTGCTGTACTGCAGTACAGTCAGGCTATACTTACCGAAAAAGGAGATCTCTCTCGAACAAATTCACCGACAACTTTAATTGTCTCCATTATGACACTTGTTCACTTCACACACCTTATACCATCACTAGTAGGTAACTTGTATCAAAACTGTTAGAACAATAACACCTGCAGGTACCTTGTCCATTTTATGAATCGTTTTTTGACAGCTCACGCCCATGAAGTTGCGTATTGTTTACGTTAAAAGTTCATACAAATAATATTGTACTTCATGGAATTCACCAAAACTAAATCAAAATGTACATTTATCGTATCGATTATTACGTTTACGTGCATAATTCAATTAACGATAATAGTACAATCGGAGTTGTATCACATTCGAGAATCTTTAGAACATCCCTAACTTATCAGTCTCCGAGCTGTCAAAAATCCATTAATAAAATGGACAAGGTATAGATATAGAATAAATTGTTTGCGATTTAAAAGAAACCAGTACCGGGCTTAAAACCAGCCGGAGAATATCCACTGCTAAACATAGGCCTCCCCCGTAAAACGCCACTTTGGATGCTTATCATATTAGGGGTTGCCATCTTCTTCTCTTCTCGTGTAGGCAAGTGGTCAGCCCTGGTGTCAGAATTTTTAGGCCGCCTAAAGTCTCCTGACTTGGCTTAGCGACTATTGTCTTACGACAACAGCCGGGACCGACAGCTTAACGTGCCCTTCAAAGCACGGTAGCGCTCAGTCGTAAAATAATACTTATTGCTTAACTGAACGTTGCTTAACTTTACCGATCGGTTAGAAACGGCTAGTTGTGCTTCGCTATGAGCGCGACAGGGGGTTACCATGATCACCACACTTGGCGCCTGCTAGCGTGGTGGTTATGGCCATTAAGCTGCCTCGCTTGGTGATCGCAGGAGATTAAGTATAATGTACCGAGGAGAATGCTGCCATTCTTTGGACATTCCGCTTTTACGGCACCCGCGGGAAGACCGGTGATCCTATTCTCACTCCGAGACCCATTAATACTTAGCAGTTGGCTCTCGAACTATAGAGAGGACAATCGACAGAAATAATATTTTCGCCCACTTTTATTTTATCACTCACTCGTGAGCGCGACTGATTTAGATATGATGTAGAGTTGTAGACAATGGAAATAAACTCCTCTAATATATTATAGACATAATTACTGCTTTGGGCGAGCTGCCCGTCCTTTTTTTTATGTCAACAAATGACGTGACGAGCTAGTCGTTCACCTGGTGCTAAGCGTTAGAGCCGCCCATAGCAGATGCAGTATCACTCAGAACTCTAATTAGTTTCACGTGACACTGCACTGCGCGCGTCATCCTGAGACTTCAAACAGTCTAGTAATAAGATTCTAGACTGTGTGATCAGATCATGAAATCTCATTTTCCCAGTAATTTCACTAGCTACAATGCCCTTCAAACCGGAACACAGTAGTGATTGCACACTACTGCTTTGCGGCAGAATAACTGGCAAAGTGGTGGTACCTAGACGGAACTTTGCAGGAAAGTCTTACCACCTAGTAAATACTTAGCAGTTGGCTCTCGAACTATAGAGAGGACAATCGACAGAAATAACATTTTCGCCTATTTTTATTTTATCACTCACTCGTGAGCGCGACTGATTTAGATATGATGTAAAGTAGACAATGGTAATAAACGCCTCTTATATATAGACATAATTACTGTTTTGGGCGAGCTGCCCGTGACAGTCACGGAATACGTCCACTGCTGAACACAGGCTTCCCCCATAAAACGTCACTTTGGATGTTTATCATAATCTATAGTGTTTTGCCATAATCACCTCGCTTAGCAAGCGATGATCGCCGATTTTAACGTACCGAGGAGAATGCTGCTGCCCATTCATTATATGCGTTTTTAAAATGCGTTTTAAAAAATGTAGTTGCCGTCGCTCTGCTCTCCACACGTATGATAGAGACAATAGAGCCCGTGAGTGATGTTACCTCCATTTTAGCGTTTCGGGCGCTAACGGTTTTCACCCTGTAAAACTTAACAAAAACTTTTGATTTTGGAGTCAATCGTTTGTATAGATCATAATCTATGATTGTACGTCTTGATTTTTTTGAAAATACGTTTCGTGTTCGAATTACAATTAGTTTTATTTGTCATAATTTTGACGCCAAAAATTCGTAACTTTAGGTGGCTATAAATACGAAGATATTGTAAAACTTATGGTGGAACGTTTCACTAGCGCCAATAATAGCTTAATTACTCAACGTGATTACATGAAAACTAATTTTGCGCAAATAAATAGAATGTACCAACAAATTACGATTAAAAGCCTCTCCTAGATATCACTGGTTTAGCGACAAATGGCAATAAACAATTTCCTTCTTAGTTTTTCAGTCTATTGCCATTTGTCGCTAAACCAATGATAAGTATGTGATACTTTTAATGTAATCATAGTAATTAAGCTATTATTGGCAATAGAACGCAAGAAAATTTGAATTTGCCGCGCTAGTGAAACGTTAAAAAAGGAAGACGTAAAAGCATAGTTTTTTACTGCGTAGACAACATATAAAAGAATCATCAAAATCTGATGACATAGAGGTGGAAAAGCGTTGGAACTTTTTGTAAGTACATCCGGACAGACGAAAGCAAAAATCGCGAGTTGAAGCAGACTTGTAGGGCATTGTAACTAGTGAAATTACTGGGCAAATGAGACCAAATGATGACCTGATTTGACATCACAGTCTGGTAATCAGATTACCAGACTGTGATGTCTCAGGATGACGTGCGCAGTGCAGTGTCACGCGAAACTTTATTATTTTAAAGTTCCGAGTGACACTGCAACTGTTATGGGCGGCCGTGAAGCTTAACATCAGGTGAACGAATAGCCCGTCATGTCATTTATTCTCATTAAAAAAAATTATGCTCACTTCGTGCGATGATTCAAAATAACCTTAGATCATGTAAATTTAATAGCTGCCCGCACCCAAGTAGGTACCTATTTAAAGTTGTCGGTGACCGAAAAAGAAACGATGTCATAAGTGGGACTCACTTTTATTTCAGTTGATTTATTTTTAGAGCTCAGTGGCTAAGACTTAAAACAATATGTAAACAAAGTCAAATTTACGCCGCGGTCAAGTTTTACGAGTGCTTTGCTATAGATTATGTTTTGTAAATAAATAGACTAGTAGTTCTGCGAACTGTAGACCTCACGAGCACAAACTTTTGGGTTATATCTGTTTGTCCCCGAATTCAAATAATCTTTTTGCAATCAATTATGATCACAAACTTAGACGTTATCATGACAACCTCTTGACCGATTTTGCTAAACACATGTTTAAAATTGACTACCAAATGTTTCTGCCAATTATTATCAAAATCTGCCGGTAAATGGCACCGTAGCAAACTTTCTGCTTTTTTGGGGGAAATACACCTCTAGTCAAAAATCACCGGCGACAAAAAAAATCGTAGAACCTACTTATACTTATATACACACCAAGTTTCGTCGAGATTGATTGAAAAATAAGATCTGAACGCGAGTACAAATATCCGGAGAGATGTAAGCAAATTTCGCGTGTTGAAGCGGAAACTTCGCTCGCTCGGTCAATAAAAAATTTTCAATATTTATAGGTCAAGTGTAAATCCTAACAAGGTAAAGGTTATCCGCAGAATACCAACACATGACGTAACCACCTGCAAACGTAAGGTTTGCGTTTCTTATACCTCAGAACGGAACAACAATAAAGACTGTGCTCTCAAAACTAGTGAACCTAAAAGAGTAATACCAAAAGATTAATAATTTATCCTGCTTAGCGTAGCAGCCTGTCCCGGCCCAAAGGCCACTCGTAATTCTGCTTGTATTTTGTTTATCATTTTACTTGAGTTGTTATTGTATGTATCAGGGTATTGTAATATCATGTAGTGTAATGTTGTGTTGTGTGTCATGAATAAATGTATTTTCTTTCTTTTAATTCAAATTTTTCTTTTACATTGGATTTTAACCAAGTAATACCTAATCATTTTTTTACGTGGACTGACGGTCTGGTTAAAACCGCGGGGAGCCGATGGATGCAGGAGTCAAGCTGCCGCTCAAAGTGGCGCTTTGTGGGGTGGCCTATGTTCAGCAGTAGAGCGGACGTCTTCACGCTGTTGATGATGATGACATTATTTATGATTTGATGATGATGATGTCATCATCATCAAATCATAAATAATATAGTTTTTCACCCGCGTTGTTCTCAAGCAGCGATCAAGTGCAACGTCTAATCACTCGCTGTATATATCTAGTCTATGCATTAAACGTACGCTTCCGATCGTTGCTGAAAACTAATGGCTAATTCCGATGCGGAAAGGAATGGTATGGTTTTAAAATTTCGTATTCCTTTTATAGCTGTTTTTTCTAGGCTTAATCGCGCTATCTATAATATTCTTCTAGTCGAAGGTTTGGTAATAAACAACGGAATTATGAGATCACTACGTGTCGTGACAGTAAGTCATGTTCGGACAAAAATGTGATTCACTTTTATGAGACTATAAATTATTAGTTTTTGTGCTTTTAACCTTTAAGTCACGCGACGAATCACTGGTGTGAGGCTGGCATACCATGTGGAAAAGGCTTTTATCATGAAAAAAATAAGGTTAAAAAAACCAATTGTCACCTAAAACTTCCGTTTCACTTTTTTTTTATGAGATTGAATAACGTGACGAGCTAGTCATTCACCTGATGCTAAGTGACACGGCCACCCATAACAGTTGCAGTGTCACTCGGAACTTTAAAACAATAAAGTTTCGCGTGACACTGCACTGTGCACGTCATCCTGAAACATCACCCAGTCTAGTAATCAGATTACTAGACTTTCATCACAGTTTAGCGCCAATATTCTTTTTTAAAGGGCTAATGCTGTAGGCATTTAAAAAAAAAAAAAAAAAAAAAAAAATCAATTTATTGCCACTACAACACAAACAAAAAAAGAGTGTACCATTACAGCTAAAGATTATAAAGCCCGTTGATAGCTCGTGAACATATTTCTCGTACAAACACGACTCACCTGCGCGGGCAGTGGGCGAGGTAACAAAACGAGACAAACTCATACGAAATTACAAAGAACAGAGCAGGATGGAACAAAAGACATCAACAGGTTCCCGTGATTTATTAGAAATTCATAGTATTTATTTATTTATTTATTTATTAAGAGACCAACAGCATTATGAATATACAAATAAGTGCATTGCAGAAAAGAAAATATAGCCAATAATAGGTCTCGATACTAAGTACATGATTACATGTATTTATTAGAAATTAGTAGTTGAAATACACTACTAATTTTCGTACGAGGGGAAGTTGTATCATTGGTCAACTGGATTTATAGTATTTATAGTCAATGGTTTTGTGTCCATCTATTGCTGTTCTGTTGCTAGTGGCGCTAGTATCAAGGGCCAAGGTGCATTCAGCGACAGGCGAGCAACAGGCGGGCAACTTACGATTTCCAGTGACACCTTGCGACCGATGTCGCTTTGCTACTGCTGTTGCTTTGCTACCGCGTTTGCAACTTTTACATAATACGACAGCGTAGACGCCCTGAGGGGATCGCGTATTTCTATCATTTACAGAACAATATCAATGTTTATTTTTATCTCTTGAAATATTATCGCTATTAAAAAAGTTGCCATTTTTATTCTATTCAAAATTCTTCTCAACATGACAGGAATTCATAAATATTTTCAAAAATCTTTATTTATTGAAACTACATATACCTTCACAGGAAAAATTTATTTCACGCTTAAAAACGCTAAAGTTATCCTACTGTGTTTATTACTGTACTGTGATTAAGGCCCTTGGCGAAGTGCCAGAGAAGGTGTTAAGATAATTACAGATGTTTATAATAAAGTCCGTCTGTTTGTTTGTTTGTTTGAACTGTTATTATACGAGTGTTAGAATAGAGTGTAACTATGTTCAAAAGTCGTATGGTGCATGTGTGAGAATAGTACCACCCCATCTCTTCCCGTGGGTGTCGTAAGAGCCGGCTAAGGGAATATCCTGGGAATGGGCAGCGGCATTCTCCTCGGTATTTACTAGGTGGTAGGACTTTTTTTGCAAAGTTCGTCTAGGTAGATACCACCGCTTTGCCAGTTATTCTGTCGCCAAGCAGCAGTGTGAAAGCACTACTGTGTTCCGGTTTGAAGGGCATTGTAGCTAGTGACATTACTGAGCAAATGAGACTTTATGATCCGATGTCACAGTCTAGTAAACTTATTACTAGATGATGTCTCAGGATGACGTGCGCAGTGCAGTGTCACGCGAAACTTTATTATTTTAAAGTTCCGAGTGACACTGCAACTGTGATGTGCGGCCGTGTCGCTTAACATCAGGTGAACGATTAACTCGTCACGTCAGTTATAAAAACATTAAAATCTGCGATCACCAAGCCACCTGCCAAGCGTAGTGATTATTGCAAACCCTTCTATGATATGCGTCCAAAGTGACGTTTTATGAGGGAGGCCTAAGCTTAGCAGTGGACATCTTACGGCTGAAGATGTGATGCTCAAAAGAAATACTTTCTTTTCACTTTGTTCGACCTGAACAAATGCAAATTCACATAACCAAGCCCGGCGCACTCCGCACTTCTCTACTGTGACATAACTTGATAGCGAAGCACGACTAGCCGTTTCTAGCCGATCGGTAAAGTTAAGCAACGTTCGCTGCGATCACTACTCTGATGGGTGACCGCGACAGCAAAAAGTGGTATTTACAACTGAGCGCTACCGTGCTTCGGAGGGCGCGTTAAGCCGTCGGTCGGTTAAGCAAGAAGCTTTTGAGCCTAAAAATTCTGACACCAGGGCTGACCACTTGCCTACACGAGAAGAAAAAGAAGAAGACTTGAAAAGTCATGCGGGGGCCATGTGGGATTTGAACCAGGGTGGGTCGCTTTGACAGTCACACTGACCACTGAGCCGTACCCACTCTTACAACGGTGAAGCAAAACATCCTGAGGTAACCGTCATGTTCAAGAATCACATTCGAGAACATGTGTCATCCACCAACCCGCACTTGTCCAGCGTGCTGGATTATAGTCTACACTCTCCCTGTGAGAGAAGGCCCGTGTTCCAGCTGTGGGAACGTATTGGCTCATGGTACATTTATGATCTGCCTAATGTTAACCGCAGCTAACGGAACAGGCATTTAAGTAAGTCATCGGATGTTTAGCTTAATTTTAGTCATTGGATACAAACACATAAAAATTTAACAACATCTGAGAAATGCACTAAAATATCCAGCAAATCAAACCCACTATTATCGTAAGTGACATAATAAATACGCAACTAAAACTAAAGAGAAACAATATTGTTCGATAATTAAAATAAACCGCACCGATCGCGAAACGAGCGATATTTTCTAAAACAAACCGAGTACTGACTGAAAGTAATGGAAATGGAAAGGTATCGTTACGCGCAAAGCTGCGCAGGCGCCGACGCGACGGTCTGCAGTCTTATTCATAGTGCGCTTTAATGGGCAACATTTCAAAATTTTGATACCCAGTTTTTTTTTCTTTTATTAAAAGCTAGATATGTCGGATCGTCATAATAATGAGTACTGCAAAACGCAATACAGCTTCGTGGGGGGCTTTGACGGAGTCTTGATGCCATCGCTTGGAAATGAATAGAGTAGATAGAGTCTTGAAGGCAATCGGACGCAGAAGGGGCGCGCATATCGGAACCGTTTATAGTCTAAGATCCGAAATAGACTGAATAGTTGATTTTAAAATAGTGTATGGACCTTATTCTGGTCTTTAATTGAAATCCCGATATCAAGATGTCAGATCAAGAACGTTTCTCTTCGTCGTTAGGAACGTTGGCCTTCTGTGACGACAGATATAAATATATATATTTTTGTTTTCGTTCTATAATAATTAATGCATTTTACCGCTTCAGATTTGGACCATCCTTTCCGGTAGGTCAATAGATAGGAGCGTTTGTTTTTTTTTGTTAAGGTGTAGGTATCAAATGAAGCTCTAGTAATACTCTACTTTTTGGCCAGGAAACGTGTCTAAAACCACTTTGTTTGCTATATATATATCTTTCGCTTTAATGAAAGATTGACGAGCTAGTCGTTCACCTAATTTTAAGCGTAACAGCTGCCCATAACAGTTGCAGTCTCACTCGGAACTCTAATATATAAAGTTTCGCGTGACACTGCACTACGCAGGACATTCTGAGACATCAGCACAGTCTACAATCAGGTCATATCCCAGTAATTTCACGAGTTACAATGCCCTTCAAACCGGAACACAGTAGTGCTTGCACACTACTGCTTGGTGGCAGAATAACTGGCAAAGCGGTGGCTACCCAGACGAACTTTGCAGAAAAGTTCTACCACCTAGTGTACCAGCTTGTTTGCTGCTTTTCTGACCTATTTCCCTCGATTGGGATATTGAACGTGGAAAATAATGCAATTTTTTCTTAAACATGCTTGGAAATTTGATCATTATTTTGACAAACTTCTTCGGGATAAACCGAAATTGCTGTACTGGCGAGCAGCGGCCGGCAAAAGTTGTACGAAAATCCATCTGTCGTGGTTCAGCGACCAAATAAATTACATATAAAACTCATATCTTTCGTGTAACTTAAAAATGGAACGATCTTTTACTTCGGAACTTGGTAACCAAGGAGGTAACTTATCAAAGGTTTTATTTACATATCGCACTAGCTTGCAAATAGAAAGCTGTTTATTGAAAAAAAAAACATTATCACTTTATCGTGAGAAAAAATATTTTCAAATAAAAATATCTGCTTAGTTTTAATTTCCGCGCATTATTTGAGAACTATACAAGCCTTGGCCACAACTAGGCATTGATGGACTTACGTATGTGTGCCCGGGCTCGGCCTCGGCCCACATTTATAAATGAATGAAATGAAATTAATTTGTTCCAGACACATACACAATATTACACAGTAATACAAGAATTTATAGGTGCAGCAGAAACAAAATGCAAAGGTTGTAAAAATAGTTATTATACCTACGTAACTACCTAGATGTGACATTGTGCAATGTCAGGAATGGGTCCCGGCTCAGCATACGACTAAGGTGCACACAGCATCCTCAGTTACTGATTTCCAGCAGGAACCCAACCCATGACATCACGGACGCAATACAAAAATAATGGGAACATAATTATAATAACACAATATAAAGTAAAAAAACACAAATAAAAAGAACAAAAACAAAACGGTAGCATGCATAACAACCGAACTACCTGGCAACTCAGAACAGCTGACAAAGATGGCATGTTCACATGTCACAATTATTGTCGAATTACAGAATCTATCTATCGCCCTTTCGCCAGTATTCTATGATTTTATATTATATCTACCAGAGTATAAATTACACGATCGTCCCTCAATGCCTCTGTTGCTGGCCGCTGCAAGTATGAAGAAAGTGACGTAAAACGGGGAAAGACAATTTTGTCTACCGTCCATGCTAACCCTACAGGACCCCAATTCTGTATGACCACTTTACGATTCCTTACTTCGAAACCACGCGAATTCCTTGTCTTATATAAGAAATCTGCAAAAATCTATTCTCTATGAAATGGAAACAAAACCGCGCGAAATGAATTTGGAAATGACGCGATTTGAACTGTCAAAAATCATATTGTTCCACTGAGACACGTTCCGAAACATCAACACGTCAAAAGTTACCACCACTTAATATATCAATATTTATTCAAATTAAAAATAACATAATGTAAAGAGAAGGTATTTCTAATGCTGTGACACGATTTGAACAAGACACGATAACGACGTGGTTTCGTATCGTGTGGAATCTGAGTTTTCATACAGAATTAGGGCCCAGGCCTGTTGACATAACCTCCCGCGTTTACATTGCGAAACTACCCGTCTCTTTCCAACTCAACGAAATGACTGTCATCTCTGTCTAGAATTAACCATGGGTATTGCTCATCATGATGCATTGATGAGACGTAAGGACAATTTAATTAGGTTTCTCTCGTTGTAATGACATATTTTTAGGGCTCCGCACCCAGGTGTAGTAGTTCGGACGCATTTAGAGTGTTTCAGTTTCAGGGTTCCGTACTACAGCTATAGGTGCTAGCTGTTAACTCAATAGTATTTTCTGGAAAATGCCATTAATAAATGGGTGGACTGTTTTGAGAGTTTAAAATACATAGAATCGCCCATGTACCACAAATAATCAGTTACTAATCAGTATTAATATACAATTTAAACAACATAACTTCAATCAGGCATACAACATAATAATTATTTTATAATACCACTTACCATAATAAGTTTATAATATCCGTAATTTTTTTCAGTAGCTTTTGCACCACATCATATTGTCTTAATTCACAATTTTCAAGTACTTCACTGAACCTTCTAGCTATTCATAACAGAGTGATATTAGTGATGCGAGCAAATAGATGAGTATCAATAGCGTATCGATATAGTGACCTTAAAACTTAGTGATAGTAATATCCAAATTACTATCGATGGTTGTAAATTGTATAATTCAGTAGTGTTGCGAGGAAATAATTTTATTATGGTACCTATATAGTTATGGGTAATGAAATACTATCGTGAATGACCTTGTAATCCCTACTAATGTATTTCTGTTTGTTTGTTTGTTTGTGCGGCTCTCATGCTATAACGGTTGACCGGTTTTGGATGAAATAATTTGTTATATTATGTATTTTGATATTTGAGTTTGAAACTAGATAATAATCCAGTTCAAAACATTGTTAAACATATTGAAAACTGGTGTGTAACAAACAACTTAGCAGGTAAAAAAGTATCTATCGTAATTTCTGCCAGAAACAAAAATAACAAACAGTTTAGTCACGTGTACTGTAAACACGATCGATAGAGTTATCGATATTGTAACGAATGACATGTGAATGATGGCCTATGTTCAGCAGTCTTCAGGCTATGAATGATGAACGAATGAAAATGCCTATTATCGGTTTCTCCTCATCACTAATGTCCACTTTTTAATACAAACATCTTTCTAAATTCACATAAATTAGTCAATCAGATCAACTATCGATATTTTCGCATTACTAATTTCCACTTCATCAACAGCCTGAAGACGTCCACTGCTGAACATAGGCCTCCCCCAGAGCACGCCACCTTGAGCGGCTGCTCGCCTCCTGCATCCATCGGCTCCCCGCGGCTTTCACCAGGTCGTCGGTCCACCGAGTGGGGGGCCGGCCTACGCTGCGTCTTCCGGTTCGTGGTCGCCACTCGAGAACCTTTCTTCCCCATCGGTTGTCAGTTCTACGAGCGATGTGGCCTGCCCATTGCCACTTCAACTTACTAACTCTAAGAGCTATATCGGTCACTTTAGTTCTCCTGCGGATCTCCTCGTTCCGGAGCTTATCTCGCAGGGAAACACCGAGCATAGCTCGCTCCATAGCTCGCTGCGCGACTTTGAGCTTACTAATGAGGCCAACAGTAAGAGACCATGTCTCAGTTCCATAAGTCATCACTGGCAACACACACTGATTGAAAACTTTCGTTTTCAGGCTCTGCGGTATTTTGGACGAAAAGATAGGACGAAGCTTCCCGAACGCTGCCCAGCCGAGTTGGATTCTTCGCGCCACCTCTTTGTCGAAGTTGGACCTACCTAATTGGACAATCTGTCCTAGGTAGACATACTTGTCGACAACTTCGAGAGTATCGTTCCCAACAATTACCGGTATAGGTGGAACATGAGCATTAGACATGATCTTTGTCTTGTCCATATTCATCTTAAGACCAACCTGCTGGGAGACTCTACTGAGGTCGTTGAGCATGGTGCTAAGGTCCTCGAGCGATTCCGCCATTATGACTATATCATCGGCAAAACGAAGGTTAGTGATGTACTCGCCATTTATGTTGATGCCAGATCTTTTCCACTCCAAGAGCTTGAAAACATCCTCCAATGCGTTTGTGAACAGTTTCGGAGAAATAACGTCTCCCTGTCTCACGCCTCTTTGCAATGGAATTTGTTCCGTACTCTGGTCCTGTAGTCGGACTGACATAGTGGCCTTACTGTACAAACACTTCAAAACTTCGATATACCTATAGTCAATTTGGCATCGCTGCAAGGACTGCAGCACCGCCCAAGTCTCGATTGAATCGAAGGCTTTCTCATAGTCCACAAACGCTAGGCATAACGGCCGATTATACTCTTCGGTCTTCTGTATAATCTGGCGCAGCGTATGGATGTGGTCTATGGTGCTAAAGCCTTTTCGGAAACCGGCTTGTTCGGGAGGCTGGAATTCATCAAACCTGCGTGCGAGACGATTCGTAATGACTCTCGAAAACAGCTTATACACATGACTCAAGAGCGAGATGGGCCTATAGTTCTTCAATAAGGTGTTATCGCCTTTTTTGAAGAAGAGCACCACCACGCTCTTGTGCCATGCCTCTGGCGTTATACCTTCAAGGATGACAGAATTAAATAACTTCTGGAGGACTAAAAGTACCGGTCTACCACCCGCTCTCAGAAGTTCGGTCGTAATTCCATCTTCACCTGGTGCCTTGTTGTTTTTAAGCTGTTTGAGGGCCATTCTAATCTCGTACAGGCTGACGTCCGGGATATCTTCGGTATAGTGTCGGACTAACTTGGCTCTGATGTCCTGAGCTGTGTTAGTAGCGGGCTTACGTGTCGAGGTGTATAACTGTCCATAGAAGTTCTCGATCTCTCTCAGAATCTCAGGCTTGGATGAAATGACGCTACCATTTTCGGTCTTCAGTTTTGTCATTTGGTGTTGCCCAATAGACGAATCCTTTGCGAACACTTTAGAGCCTTGGTTCCGCTCAATTGCGGCCTCAATACGTGAAGTACTAAGAGCACGCAAGTCGTGTCGCAAAGAACTCCAGATTCGTCTATTGAGTTCACCGTAGGCTGACATATCAACTGAAGACTGCAGCTTCATTTCGCTCCGGTCGGCCATTAGCTCAAGAGTTTTTTCTGAGAGCTTTTGAGTCTTCTTTCGGCGTTGGGTCTTAAAGAATTTCGATCCAACAGCTTGGACAGTTTCCACCAACCCGTCGTTTAACTCGTCCACTGTGTTACAGTCGGCTAGGCACTGGAAGCGATTTTGGAGTTCCAGCTGAAAGCCTTCGGGGTTTTGGATTTGGACAGGATTTGGACGGAGCGTAGACTTCACCAGACGTGACCTTTCGAGCTTAACATTGATATTCAATGTGCCTCTAACAATACGGTGATCGCTACCGGTTTTCACCTTGCTGATCACAGAGACCATAATTTCCACTTATTTTACACAAATTCTTTCAACTTCGCACCAAAGTCAGTCAGTTAGTCACGTGTAAACACCATCGACAGATTTATCGATAAACGACAGGTCAACTATCGATATCTCCGCATCACTAATATCCACTTTTTTAACATAAATATATTTCTAACATCAAACAACGTAATAATTATTGTTGTATCTCGTAACGTCTGATCACTATGACTCCCACACTGTTAATATGTCTATATTTAGCTGTGATGGGTGACTAAGTACGTATGTCATACAGGCCATTAAAAAAATGCTGTAGATCTGCGCAGAAGCAAAGGTCATTGTGTTCTTTCCTTAATTCATTATTACCTATCTTATTATTATTGTAATTATGCGTAGTTTTGTTTGTGTGGTCATTATTTTCATTATCCTAATCTCGTATTATATCCTATCCGATATCCTAATTCAAAGGTTGTCTGGAAGAGATCGCTCCAATAAATAAACTGATAATAATAAATGCTCAAGTTCGTGTTTGTATGTAATTATGTATGTATGTTTGTTAGCACTCAGCGCTGAAACGCCTGAACGGATTTTGATATAATTCACTGAGTAGATTACTTTAGGTCAAGGACTAACACATAAGGTAGCTGGCCTGATAGCGCAGTTGACAGTAGCCGTGCCTTCTGAACTGTAGGTCATGGGTTCGATTCCCACCCAGCACAAACATTTGTGTGATGAACATACGTGTTCGTTCTGTATGAATGTTATATTATATTCTATGAGTGAATTTACAAAACAAAAATCAAAGTAATCTATCGGTTATCTGGTGTCCATAGTACAAGCTTTGCCTAGTTTGGGACTAGATGGCGTTGGATAAAATTCCACAATTTTTTTTATTATACTTTATAGGCAAAGCATTTGACCACTGTCTCATCTAATGGAAAGTGATGACGCTGTCTACGGTGGTTCATGCTTGCCTAGAAGATACCTGTTCACTCTCGTCTTGAAGACTCCCAGATCATAGTTAGCTGGAAACAAGGACGCCGGCAAGGTGTTCCACTCATTGGCTGTTCGCACTATAAAGTGCATAGCAAAACGCTTTAGTGCGGGGATTATAAGAGATACTTTTTATCCCGGTAAACTATCCACGAGGGTAAAACCACGTAGCTAGAATAACTATAGTCACCAGCCCAGCCTTCCTATAGCTTAGCTGCTGGGTGCTGGGACACGGGCCTTCTCTCACAGGGAGTGTGTTGGCCATAATCCAGCACGCTGGACAAGTGCGGGTTGGTGGATGACACATGTTCCCGAATGTGATTCTTGAACATGCCGATGTTTCCTCACGATGTCTTCCTTCAACGTTGTAAAAGTAAGAGCAAATTCCGCACATAACATGAAAAGTAATTGGTGCAGGAGCGAGCGGGATTTAAACCAGATTGCGTCGGTTTACAAGTCGCACGTAATACCGCTGAGCTACACTCGCTCTAGTCTATAACTATAAATCAGTCTCAATTCTTCCGGCAAACTATAAACAAGGTATAACCTTGAATAATTATATATCCAAACAAGCCCGTGAGATGAGAGCAACATGGATAGAGGAGATTACATCATACAATACCGAGCAACCATGGAGTATACGATATTGTAGACTGGACATAAAATATTCTTTCAGCATATAAAATGGTTAAAATGCAATAAATGTAGGAATCCAACGATAATGAATCTCCCCGCGGCTTTCACCAGATCGTCGGTCCACCGAGTGGGGGGGGGGGGGGGGCGGGGGGGGTGCCTACGCTGCGTCTTCCGGTTCGTGGACGCCACTCGAAAACCTTTCTTCCCCATCGATTGACAGTTCTACGAGCGATGTGGCCTGCCCATTGCCATTTCAACTTAAGAAAGCCATAAATACTAGAGTTTACAATGTCCAAAAAAAAAAAATCAGCCCTTACGTTCCCACAGCATGTGGGACATGGACTTTCTTTCACTGTAACTAAATAGGCCCACATTTGACCCCAATCTACCTGATGGAAAGTGACGACGCGGTCTATGACGGTACATGCTTGCTAGAAGATACCTATTCACTCGCGACTTGAAGAGCCCCAGATTGTACTTATCGGCTCAATTTAGTCCATAATGCACCATGCTGGCCAACTTCGGGTTTGTGGCTGAAAAACGTCCTCAATTTTATTGATTTTAAGACGTACCAGTTTCTTCACGATGCTGTTCTTCTGTGTTGTAAGATCGAGTGCAAATTATTATAATAATGGGTGACGAGAAACTTTAGCAATGGCCAGTCCATTACCTTGTTATTCCGCGGTAACGGTATGCACCAGACCTGATTTAGTGAAGCGGGTAAAAACAATGGAAATTCTTGATTATCTGACACAGAACGGTGAAGTTTGTGTTGTTGCAAGGGCATCCAAGGCCAGGATGGTGGATTATAATAATCCACCATTCTGGCCTTGTGTGCCCATTATTTATGGTTCATATACTATCCGTGAGAAATTTGAAAGCCAGTTCTAACCCAAAATAGTCTTTTAGAAAATGAATTATCAAAATCCATTTCTCAGTACACCCCTACGACATAAAAGTAAGACGCCCACCCTTCAACAAATTAAGCTGTGCTGAGCCATACTAGCTCCGTGTGTCCGTAGCTGGCCGTGTGGGAATAGGACCACCCTATCTCTTCCCGTGGGTGCCGTAACAGCCGGCGAAGGGGATGGGCACAAGCATTCTCCTCGGCACATTAATATCTTCTGCAATCACCAAGCCACCTGCCAAGCGTGGTGATTATGGCAATTATGATAAGCGTCCAAAGTGGATTTGTATGGGAGAGGCCTGTGTTCAGCAGTGGACGTCTTCCAGCTGTTGAAGTGTAAATATGACAGGTTTTTTTAAATCATAGATAGGCTTACATTTGACCACAGTCTCACCTAATGGTAAATGACGAAGCGATCGACAATGGAACATTCTTGCCTAAAAGATACCAGTAGTATAATGCCCCGCTGCCATCTCCGCTTATGACACCCGCTCCCCGCTACCAGTACGCCCACGCCCCAAATCGTGACCGGTATAAGGTCAAGCATAACGGAACTGGTAGTATCTAGACCGGTGGAGCCGAAGATTTATGGATCCCTATGAAGCTAATGTGAAGTATTGCGTTCAGGGTTTAAGAATACTTTTGTTATGGTTTTGTAAATGTCCGCAAACCTGTACACAAGGAAAGAATAAACTACACCAGATACTTTGAATTTCCTATCGATTCGTCACGATGTGTTGTACTTGTATATCTATATACCTGGTAAATAGTAGATAAGTAGATAGACGCAGCGTAGGCCGGTACCCCACTAGATGGACCGACGATAATGGTTAACACCGCGGGGAGCCGATGGATGCAGGAGGCAATCCGCTCAAAGTGGCGCTCTGTGGGGAGGCCTACGTTCAACAGTAGACGTCTTCAGGATGATGATGAAGTAGATAGTAGTACTAATATTTATTTTATAGCATTTGTTTTGAAAATTAAATTTTTGATATTTTACAAATCTTATTAACCGATTTCCCTGTTTATCCTGGACACCACTACATTTTCCGGGATATATAGCATCCTATGTTGACCCCAGTAGTATAAGCAACCCTTTTGCAAAATTTCATCCAAATCCATTCAGGCGTTTGAGCGTGAGAAACAAACATACACACATACAAACTTTCGCCTAATATAATATTAGTGTAATTATTATTGATGTGATGTGATACATCTGGCAATTAAAACCAAGGCAGCATAGAATACCTAGCACACCTAGGACATCCACATTCCTAGGACTTTGACATCGATAACCAGGTTAACTGCCATTGTTCCTTATTAGGACGGCTCTACGACAATATGCCAAGCCCAGACTTCGCTCGCGACTCTGCCTGATTCAAATCGAAATTAATCGAACCGATTTTCAGACCGCGAGCCTTCAATATAAGGCCACCTCCTCTTCAAAAATCTCGGGTAAAATGGACGGTGGCATTAATTCCTTGATTCTTTCAAGACGGATCTTAAGAAATCCAGTCAAATTGTCGTTTTATTTGTTGGAAGGTACCGAAATTCGAAAACCATTTCGGGATTATTTTCTTAGAAGCGCATTTTAAAAGTACAACATTTTTATACTCAGCTTTTCTTAAGTTATTTAAAAACAAAGTGAGGCCACACGATAATCGACGTGTGATTAATGTCTGTCATAAAAAAAGAATCCGAAATCCGAAACGGAGGCGTTGATTTTTTCCCTTCTGGGTTTCTGCTAAAATGTTCATTTAGCCTCACGTCAATTATTCCCTACAGCACGGGCGATGGAGTATTCTTCCCCTGTTTTACTCCATTTGTAGCGACTTTCCATAGGGTCTACTCTTCCAGTGGGTGTAGTCTTTTCGATCATTTTCCCCCGGCAACGACCCAAGCCGAGGCCGCACGCCAGGGGTGTCGTTTAGGCATGGAAATGATTGCTACTTATTTTTAAATTTATTATGATTTTATATTGAATTTATTATGATTATGATTTTTGATTATTTTAAAATAATTGATATTTCATCATATGATTTATTTTTGTCATTGTGATTTCATCTGTGATTTTTCACAGACTGCGATTTTTCATATGCCTAATGAATTTATGATCAATGGTGATTGGCGGTGCTTTATGAAATGGAACGGAGATGTGATTTAGGAGCAATCTAGTGAAATTGCGACCTGCTACTAATGATTATTAAGAAATCTAACGCTATTCTCTTAAGTTAAAGAAGATCAAAGTTCATCGCTAGGTAGATCACAGGCACAGTGTTTATAAAATTACAATCTACGTCTCAGTTTGTTTACTGAAGCATAAACAAAATTACCTATATGTGTTTACCGCAGATGCTACTCTCGTAATATAAAATTCGAAGCCACGATTCATTACGTGGGATTATCACCCTGTGATTTGTAGCAGTGTCTGACAAAAAGTAGCAGTGATTTATGAAAAAAAATTGATATCATATGATTTTTCACCTGCTCCTTGTGAAATGATCCATGCCTAGTGCTCTTGATTGAGCTAGTTCCCCTGTTTTAATGGCTTGGATTGGCGCCTTATGCGAGGTGACGCTGTAAAGGGCGGTACTCGGTATAGAACAACAGCATTAGCTCGTTAATAAAACTCCACTTAGCGAGTAAAATTGGGAGTAAAATAGAGGAAAAACTATTACTCCACCACCCGGGTTAGACCAAGCGCCTGGCAAAATGAAAATATGGGTACACACGTAAATCCTAAGAAACGTTTACTCGGTACACTGCGTTCACTACTTGTATGGGTGACCGCTACAAAAAGTGATATTTTAAAACTGATCTTGACCGTGTTTCAGAGGGCACGTTAAGCTGTCGATCTCGGCTGTCAGAAGACAAAGTCAGATACCTTCGGGGGCGGCTTAAAAACTCTAATGTCACTTGCCTAGGTACATGAGAAACAAAAACGTGTCCTGTAACGTTGCAAACAATGTGGACAATTTAAGCGACCTAATGCTATTGGTCTGTACCGACCTTAACGCGCGTCACCTCCAGAAGGCTGAGTGCACAGTGCACCGAGCCAAATTCTAATATAAATTTGCACAATGATGTCAGAAACGTGAAATCATCTTGGGTCAATGTCAAGATGTCCTTTATTGTGATGGCAAGGTTTGTCTGTGTATAGCGCCAACCACAGATAATATAATATGTACCTACCTATCTTTTCCCGTGGGTGCCGTAAAAGCCGACTAAGAGTGTACTATACCAGAGAATGGACAGCAGCATTCTGCTCGGTACATTAAAATCTGCGATCACCAAGCCGCCTGCCAAGCGTGGTCATTATGGCAAACCCTCCCTATGATAAGCGGCCAACGTGGCACGTTTTAGAAGAGGCCTGTGTTGAGCAGAGGACGTCTTCCAGGTGACGATGGGCATAAGCCCGTCACGTGGCATCTCACCAGTAAGTGCTTTTAAATTAAATTTACTATCTCGTTTTCGCTCGTCACGTTTCACATTAGCGAGAAGTGAATAGGGCATTTTAAACATTACGACGTCCACTGCTCAACACAGGCCTCCCCAATAAAATGCCACTTTGAACGCTTATCATAGGGAGGGTTTGCCATAATCACCACGCTTGGCAAACGGCTTGGTGATCGCAGATTTTACTGTACCGAGGAGAATGCTGCTGCCCATTGCCTGGATATTCCCTTCGCCGGCTCTTACAGCACCCACGGGAAGAGATGGGGTGGTCCTATTCGCCAAACCGGGACCACACGGCTTATTTTAAACACTGATTAAATTCAACTGTCGTTAAATAAGTAAGCCTCAACTCGTTTGCCCTTTGAATCAAAATATGCGGAAGTAGATGAAATGAAAACCGCCTGGTTATTTGAATTTTTGTGCCATATGAAAACCACTTTCTAATATCCAGTTTTCCACCGTATCTGCATATTTGAACTAAATCTGTGAACTTATCTAACTCACTCGTAAAATTGTCTTATCTAAAGGTATTATCTATAATACGAATTATCTACACCAGCCGGAAAAATACATTCGTAAGAGGCATTCTTTTTTGTGTTGTGTTTTACCGGATTGCTAGCACCAGTAGTGGGAAAGAGAACTTCTTTTATGCTTAGAACATTAATTTAAACTATTACTACTAAGTATTCTAATTTGACTTGTGAACGTGCTAACATAGCCTATTTGCAATGAACAATTTGTCTTTGAAGACGCCCACTACTAAACTAAACGTAGGCCTCCCCCATCATCCTCTTTGCCTTTTCCCATTTATTATTGGGGTCGGCTCCCAATCTAGCCTGTAGCGGCGAGCTACCAGAATTACACGAGCGACTGCCATCACTTCGCAACCCATAAGGGACCAGTAACAGGGATGGTTGGGCCAGTGTCAGATTCTATCAGTCGTCTGACTACCCGTAACGATTGCCATAGATGTTCTAATGACAAACCGGGACCGTAGGCCTCCCCTATAGAGCACAAATTAGAGCGGCATCTTGCCTCTTGCATCCAAGGGCTCCCGGGAATCTGGCAACGGATAAATGTTCATAACATTATGCTAACATTTTTTTATATAACTAAATATGGCCCGCATTTGACCGAAATGTCACCTGATTGAAAGTGGCGACGCGGTCTACGATGGAACATGCTTGCCTAAAAGATACCTAATCACTCGCGACTTGAAGAGCTCCAGATTGTACTTATCGGGAAACAAAGACGCTGGTAAAGTGTTCCATTCCTTCGCTGCTCGGATTATAAATGTCGAGTCAAACTGCTTTGTGCGAATCGAAGGAATATCAACCATAACTGGATGGCGTGTAGCTGTACGTCTTGTCGTCCGATGGTGAAATGGAGATGGTGGAATTGTGTAGCTCCGCAGCACACTTACCGAAATTTAACCTCTCACAGTTGTGTCGTCACCTATGAGCTTTTTTGCTCGCGTTTCAATTGAGTCAAAAGCCTGAAGCTAGTATTTAGCTGAATGGCCGCAGTATTCCATACAAGATCGGGCTTGTGCTTGACTATAAGTTTAAAGCTGTCCACGAGTGAAATATCGGTGGACCTTCCCGAGAACCTCTAACTTTTTTGCCGCCAGCTTTGAAGCACGGAACTGCATGGATAAGGAATATTTAAACACATTGCCAATATATTGTCGCACCCACTCCGACCAGCACAGAGTCCCAACACGGCACTGGAAGGCTAGCAGATCTTGGTTGCATTGAAATAAATGCAGTTTGTTTCGGACACGTAATTTTCTGTTCGGGCAATGTGTGTCTGGAAGCGATCACTGTCAGCGATAAGGACGCTCATTTGTTTATGTACAAAATTAATGTTCGAAATGTTCGTTTGAAAATGATCAGCCGTTTCAAGGGCGGTAAACCAGCGAGCGACTTTACGCAAACTTTCTATCATTTAACCACAGGTTTAACTCAAAAACCTACAGACTGGAAAAAGCCTTTCAAACTCACCCCCTGTCTTGTCTTCCGCCACGTCTCCTTCCTCTTTAGCCTCGGCAGGCTGTTGAACCGCTTCTCCGCCATTATTTATTATTCACTTCACTTCACTGAGTGATTGTTTCACTTGAACTGGCTTCGAGGTAAACACTTGAACTTTTCATTTTGTCACTTTTGCTCGATGATTTGTTTGTTATAGTTATTTTTGATCTAAAGTTTTTCAAAATACTAGAAACATTCAAATTCTACTCTCCGTGTCTTTCATCTACGTTAAGGAGTATGTTTTTTTTTACCTTAGATAGACTAACATTAGACCACTGGCTTAACGTTAATGAATGACGTGACGAGCTAGTCATTCACCTGATGTTAAGCAACACGGCCGTCCATAACAGTTACAGTGTCACTAGAAACCCTAAAGTTTCATGTGACACTGATGCACTGCGCACGTCATCCTGAGACATCAGCGCAGTCTAGTAAAGTTAATTAAAGATTTATTCATTAATTTAAGATTTATTATAAATGTATATATTTATATAAGTATCTATTTATTTTACGTGTTTTTTATATAATTGTATTTTTATTTTCTTTGTATGTTAATCACGTTTGCTTTCTTTCTTAATGCTATAATGAGTAGGTTTATAATTATCACTGTTTACTATCAGGCAGAGTGCATGTTTGATTGGGTTATAGAATTGTTCATATGTCATTTCTAAATCATGTTGTTGTGTTTAGTATTTTCTGTGATCTGTTATGTGCACCTATAAAATAAAATAAAATAAAATAAAGTATGTCTGGAAAACTCCATCACAGACCGGGTCATCCTTTACCATCAGCACGGTGCATGAGCTGTAGAGATTGGCACATCTCTCGAAAGAGCGTTTGACCAACGAAAACACAACAACAGGTTTATGTCACGATCAGCTTGGTTGGAAGTTACTGGGCAAATGAGACTTTATGACTTCACAGTCTAGTAATCTGATTACTAGACTGTGCGATGTCTCAGGATGACGTGCGCAGTGTAGTCACGCGAAACTTCATTTTAAAGTTCCGAGTGACACTGCAACTGTTATGAGCGGCCGTGTTGGTTAACATCAGGTGAACGACTAGCTCGTCACATCATTAAAAAAACTCGATCAAAAGGGATTTTAAGATATCGGTTCACTCTAGCCTTTAGATTTAAATTATTTATTTTATTAGTAGATTTCGATTCGGACCTTCCAGATTACCTGTGAACCAGGCTGCAGTTCAAATAACCTAAGGCATAGAAGACGGTCCACCTAGTGGGGGTGATGACCTTTCCGATTTGGTTAAAACCGCGGGGAGCCGATGGAGGCAGGAGGCGAGCAGCCGCGGGGGGAGGCCTATGTTCCGCAGTGGACGTCTTCAGGCTGTTAATGATGAAGGCATAGAATACAATAATAGTACTACTACTAGCCAATCGATACGTATCGTTTACGAAGTAACATATTCAGTAATCTGTGCCATTGTGTTGAATCCAGGACGTTAACATCGCTGGGATTCCCCGCAGTGAATCAGAAAACAGAACTAACATAGGTAGGTTCTATGACAAAATTACCAATATGGAGTTGTATTGAATTCTAAGTATGTATTTACAAAGTAGGTAATATAATAGATATTTTATCAGTGATGTACCTATGTGGTTATGTGGTTCCCATATTAGTACAAGTTTTGGTTAGTTTGGGGCTAGATGGCGCTGTGTGAAATGTCCACGAATATTCATTTTTAGGGATCCGTACACAAAAGGGTATAACGGAACCTATACTCCTATTACTAAGGATCGGCTGTCTGTCTGTCTGTCCGTCTGTCACCAGGCTGTATCTCATGAACCGTGGTAGTTAGACAGTTGAAATTTTCATAGATGATGTATTTCTGTTGCCGCTATAACAACAAATACTAAAAAACAGAATAAAATAAATATTTAAGGGGGCTGCCATACAATCAACGTGATTTTTTGCCGTTTTTATGAATAATACGGAACCCTTCGTGCGCGAGTCCGACTCACACTTGGCCGATTATATTTATTTATTTACACTGGTTTCATGAGTCCAATTATGATCGCACAGCTGGGACACAGGCCATCTCTCACAGGGAGAGTGTAGACCATAATCCAGCACGCTGGACAAGTGCGGGTTGGTGGATGACACATGTTCTCGAATGTGATTCTTGAACATGCCGGTTTTCTCGCGATGGTGTTTTTCACCGTTATAAGAGCGAATGCAAATTAAAAAGGTCAAATGGGGTGAATAAAAGTAAAATTTACTAAAAGCACGAGTGAAACCGTGGGCTGTCTTTATCTATTAGATTGAATAATTTTTGAAAATTCGTTCCTCCTTCTCCGTTATCTTTTTCCCTCTCACTTTCCTCTTCCTTTGTACAGGGTTAGGGCGTAAAACTTATTTACCCGTGCGAAGCCGGGGCGTGTCAGCTAGTAATATAATAAGATAATTTTTTAGACTGGCCTCTTAGCTCAGTTGGTAGCTCTGCCTTCTGAACTATAGGTTGTGGGTGCGATTCCCACCCGGGACAAACATTTGTATGATGAACATCGATGTTTGTTCTGTGTCTGGGTGTTATATTGTATTCTATGTATGTATTTACAAACAAAAAGTATCTAAGTATTGTATCAGTTATCTGGTTCCCATAGTACAAGCTATGCTTAGATTGGGGCTAGATGGCGCTATGTGAAATGTCCACTCCACACTAAATAAAAATATTTAGAAACCTGTTTTTGTGCAATGAATAACGTACGATGACACAGTTTAATACATTTTTATCGCCTATATTCTAGTGATAGTGACCGATATGATAACGATTGTTCGATTGTTTGGATGCATTCATACGAAAAACTCGAAACGGATTACTATGTTATGATGAATTGATGACAGATGATATTTTTAGCGGAACTTTAGGAAATATCTACTGAAGATTTCAGATCGAATCCAAAATAAGTAAAATGATAAGAACTGATATACAATCTCCTGAGAAGTAGAGAAAAACAAACGAAACAGAAAATATGTGATAAATTTATGTTTCGGGGAACCGATGGATGCACGAGGCCGCTCAAAGCGGCGCTCTGTGGAGGAGGCCTCAGCCGTGGACTTCTTCAGGTTGTTGATGATGATGATGATCTAACAAATAATAGTTTTTAGTATTTGTTGTTATATTACAGAGGATGCACTGTATTCAATTCGTACCAAGTTCGGTGCTCGCATGTATTGCCTTTTCTGTGATATATAAAAATTAATATACCCTTAAATAACACGTTTCCTGTATCGGATTGTAACTTGTAACCATACATTTTGTTATTTTTATTTTTTTTATTATTTCGTAAGTAATTTAAATAACATAACATATGTAATAACAAAATTGGCCCTGCACCAATGACTAATCTTTCATTTATGTGCGGTTTTCGATGCCATCGCTCCGTGCCTCGGAGAGCACGTTAAGCCGTCGGTCCCGGTTGTCATAGGAACTTCTATGGCAATCGTTACAGGTAGTCAGACGCCTGATCTAACCATCCCTGTTACTGGTTCCTTATGGGTTGCGAGGTCAGATGGCCGTCGCTCGTGTAATTCTGGTAGCTCGCCGCTACAGGCTAGATTGGGAGCCGACACCAATAACAAATGGGAAAAAGGCAATGAAGATGATTATGGTAAGTAATTATTGTTAAAATTTCAGCCGGCTACATATTACAGTTGGATGTGCTGAAACGAGTAAATCTAAATAATGTGTGCCTTATTAGCAAAGATTATAAAGCCCGTTGATAGCTCGTGAATATAATTTCTCGTACAAACACGACTCACCTGCGCGGGCAGGGGGCGAGGTAACAAAACGAGACAGAGTCATACGAAATTACAAAGAACAGAGGAGGATGGAACAAAACACGGATTCCCGTGGTTTATTAGAAATTAGTGGTTGAAAATGTTGAAATACACCACTAATTTCCGTATGAGGGGAAGTTGTATCATTGCTCAACTGGATTTATAGGGAATGCTTATTAGTTAGTTTTATGTGGGTCAAAGGAAAATAATCTTTCATTTTCGGCATATTCAAATATGTATATTTACAAACAGTTGCAAGCGTGGCGTAAGAGACATCTTAAGTGTTGTTTTATAAACACAAGCCAGATGTTAGCTTTACTATTAAGATGCGTAGGAAATATGACATCATGATGACGGCATCTAAATTTAAACTCAGGGATGGTAATGGCCAATTAGGTAGGTCCAACTTCGACAAAGAGGTGGCACGAAGAATCCAACTCGGCTGGGCAGCGTTCGCGAAGCTTCGTCCTATCTTTTCATCCAAAATACCGCAGAGCCTGAAAACGAAGGTTTTCAATCAGTGTGTTGCCAGTGATGACTTATGGAACTGAGATCTCTTACTGTTGGTCTCATTAGTAAGGACAAAGTCGCGCAACAAGCTATGGAGAGAGCTATGCTCGGTGTTTCCCTGCGAGATAAGCTCCGAAACGAGATCCGCAGGAGAACTAAATTGACTGATATAACTCTTAGAATTAGCAAGTTGAAATGTAAATGTGCAGGCCACATCGCTCCTAGAACTGACAACCGATAGGGAAGAAAGGTTCTCGAGTGGCGAACACGAACCGGACGACGACGCAGCGTAGGCCGGGCCCCCACTCGGTGGACTGGCGATCTGGTGGAAGCCGCGTGGATGGATGTTGGAGGCGAGCAGCCGCTCAAGGTGGCGCGCTCTGGGGGAGGCCTATGTTCAGCAGTGGACGTCTCCAGGCTGTTTATGATGATGATGATGATGATGATGATGAGATATTTCTATATCATTTTGTATTTATGGCCAGACCCCAGACTGATGACGATGAGTTATTCTTTTTATCTAGGATTCTAGGACATTAAACGAGCGTGTCGTGATAATAGCACGCGTGTGCAAGGTCGTCGTGTTCTTTATTTACTAACTACATACCCACTGATAACGGGCGCTCTAGTGTGTTGACATGTTGATACGTTGAAATGAACCCCTATATCTACGCTATAACTTGAGAATGGCTTTACCGATTTTATTCATCTTTTTTTTTAAATGTTTTCTAATACCATGTAGAAGGTTCTTACATTAAAAAAAATATTTATACTCATCCTGTCGAAGGGAAGATGGAACGGAAAGGGATAAACAGGGTTAAGGCGTAAAACTAATTAACACGTGCGAAGCCGGGGCGGGTCAACTAGTAAATAAATAAACATAACATGTGCGGACATGTCACACAGCGCCATCTAGCCCCAAACTAAGCATAGCTTGTACTATGGGAACCAGATAACTGATACAATACTTAGATGCTTTTTGTTTGTAAATACATACATAGAATACAATATAACACCCAGACACAGAACAAGCATCGATGTTCATCATACAAATGTTTGTTCCCGGGTAGGAATCGCACCCACAACCTATAAGTTCAGAAGGCAGAGACCAACTTAGCTATCAGGCCAGTCTTTCAGGGTGTGTAGGGTAGCTAAGCGATTGCCCACAGATCATGATTATGTTTGGTGACGATATTAACTGAAATACAGAATTATTTTGGTGATGTTGATGACAGATTAATTTACAACCTCTTATCTATTTTTAACTCTATAGATACATTAAGGTTATAGAGGTAGATTCAACGTGTGTTCCCGGTGTGAGAATAGGACCACCCCATCTCTTCACGTGGGTGCCGTAAGAGCCGGCTAAGGGAATATGCAGGGAATAGGCACCACGGTGATATCACGGTAACAGATAGAAAACTAACGGCACAGTTAAAACAAAAATGTATGGATGTTATCCTCTATTTTAAACAGCTAACTCATCATCATTATCACCATCATCATCAGCTTGAAGACGTCCACTGCTGAACATATGCCTCTCCCACAGAGCGACACTTTGAGCGGCTGCTCGCATCCTACATCCATCGGCTTCCCATATCGTTGTACAACCTAGTGGGAGGCCGGCGTCTGCGTCTTCCGGTTCGTGGTCGCCACTCGAGAACCTTTCTTCCTCATCGGTTGTCAGTTCTACGAGCGAACGCCTAATTACAAGTACATAATTTATTGTACTCATTTTTTTTATGTGAGTGAAATGAACCTTAATACACGTGTACTAATAAAGTCATAATTCAGAGGAATTCAATCATAACTTTATACGTAAGCGTAAGTCACGAAGGAAAATGTCGGTATCAAATCAAGGTCAGGTACAGAGAACAGACGTAGGTATGCCGGGGAAACCAATGTTCTGAACAGCTGTTCAAATTTTAAACAATACTACACAAAACATTTTATTACTAGGTACATAAAAAAATTACGAACCTACAGGGCATTATATGTATAGAATAAGTGTAGCGACTAGCGACACACCTGCCGAATGTACGGCGCCGAATGTACGGCGCCGAATGTACGGCGGCTGAACTCTCGGTCGTAGTATACGTAATACAAGATGTGTTTGAATTGGTATGTTATCCCGAAAGGGGGGACTGGAAACATGATAGCCCACAAGTTGTGAGAGCCTTACTTGAAAGTACGTGTTTCCAAACCACCACACTAAAAAATAAATCTATTCAGAAAATTGCACGTGCAATCGCTACGAGAGTTAACAAGATACTAAAATAAACAAATTCATTTCTAAACAGGTCGTCAAACTCATTTAAGTGCATTCGGTCAAGGACGAAGTTCAACCACCCAGCTGCGCTAGGGCTATCTTCGAACGTAAACTTTACATGGCATTTCTTCAATGATTCAGAAAAGTCGTAGATGAAACATTGTCTACCTTGGGGAGTAGATTTACCCCTTTTCAGGATAATATACCAATTCAAACTCAATGGCGGCTGTGAAGTCGGCGCAAAACGCTGTGAAGTAGTAGCAAAAATTAGATGAGCGCGGGCAGAAGTACGCGGTGTGGCAGGGTGCGGGAGGCTTGCACCGCATTTCACATCCGCCATTGAATTTGAATCACACTCAACGCGACGTTCACTTTCGGCTGAATAGATTCATCCCAATAGTGCGCCGAATGTTCGGTGCCGTACATTCGGCAGGTGTGTCTAGCGTGCGTGGCGCGCGTCGTCCTCAAGCGATAAATTCCATTTTTTTACAGCTTTTTACGTTTGTAGCTATCCCAGGATAAAATTATGATTTACTTATACTTGGCTGGAAGGTGCCTGCCACACAGAGCCAAAAAAAACCACATAGAATTGAGGCTGATGCTAATTATGGCTATTAAAAAAATAATTCTGACTTGCAAAAGTGTTAAAAATAGTTTATTTGCAATAAAGGATTTAACTTTTATTATGAATACTAGTGTCCCGCAATGGTGCCCCATAATTACTAGTGCCCCATAAAGACTCGTGTCAAAACACCAGGGGCCGCACTGTGAACTCTTAGCGCGATTCAAAACAGAGCCTACACTGCTTCGCTTGTCAAAGTCCTCATACAAAAAAAAACAAAGCGATCCAATATAAGCTCTGGGGCCGTACCGTGAGCTCTTAGCGCGATTCAAAACAGAGCCTATACTGGCTCGCTTGTCAAAATCCCCATACAAAAAAAACAAAACGATCCAATATAGGCTCAGTTTTGAATCGCGCTAAGAGCTCACGGTACGCCCCCTGTTTTGAATCGCGCTAAGAGTTCACAGTACGCTCCCTGACCAGCCAAATAAACCTATTGTTTCGGCGGCAGTCTGCCGGCGATTTAAAGAAAGGCTCCGATTCGAAATCTACATTCTCTGCCTCCTTTATCTACATTCAGAACGAAGGAGAGTCAAAAACAGAGCTCCAAGTTTAAATGAACCAATAATGCACTAGAGTCAACAAGCCAATGATAGAGAGTGGTTTAAGTAGATAACACTGAAGACGTGCTATGCCTATAAATTGTAAAAAAAAAAAAAGTTGATACATGAATAAAATTTTCTAGGTTCACGTCAAATTTGCGAAATTGAACCCCTAAAAGGGTAGAATGGGATGCTAAAATTTGAATTCACTAAAAAAGTGTTCTACGCTACGAGTAGTTGTCACCTCCATTTTGCAAAATTGAACCTCTAACAAGGTAGAATGGGATGCTAAAGTCTGAATTCATTAAAAAATGTTCTAGTAGTCATCTCAAAATTGCATAATTGAACCCCTGAAAGGGTGGAATGGAATGCAAAATTTGAATTAATTAAAGCGGACGAAGTCGCGCAGAAAATAATATGAAAAGAACGACTCAAGCCCTGATATGATAAAACATATAAACTATTGTTTTTGATTAAACAACACCTATATTTTTATTATGTGCTTAAAATGACGCATTCGTAATCAGTCACAAAGTACACTATCACACGAAAAACCACAGTTTACACCGAACATTCACATTATCACCGTTTTTTACGTTCACTGATTTTTAAAAGCACTTTATGTATCGGCTTTCACCGAAGTTTTCCAATGTGCAACAAACTCGCATAATTTTAAGCATTTCACACTTCTTTTTTTTAAATGGAGCCCGCTTTTCAATGTAATCACCCGATTTTTCCGAAGCAGGGAAAGGTGTTTTATTAACTGTCACAGACGTCCGTCCAGTTCAAGGACGACGTGAAAACTGAGCGAAAATCGTTAAGATAACAATGTTATCGTAAATGTAAACGTCACGTCACGTAGGCAGGGTAGAGTCAGAAAAAAATTGAGGGCAACTTTTTGTAGCCTTACTGTTTCACTTCGGGTCATCAGGTCAGATGGCCTAGCATGCGCACCGCGGGAAAACTTGTCGCTGTTAGAGTGAGACACTTAGGCGCTACCATAACCTTGTCACGGTCTCTCACGAGATAAAGTGTCGAGAAATTTTTGTCGCGGTGCGCATGCTAGCCGGGCTGGTCGTAATTTTCTTGGTTTTTTTTAATGTAAATGAATAACGTCACGGAGCTAGTCGTTCGCTCGATGTTAAGCGTCACGGCTGCCTATAAAAGATTGCAGTCTCATTCGGAACTCTAAATTAATATAGTATTGCGTGACACTGCACTGCGCACGTCATCCTGAAACTTCACACAGTCTAGTAATAAGATTACTAGACTGTGTGATCAGATCATAAAGCCTCATTTGCCCAGTAATTTCACTAGATACAATGCCCTTCAAACCGGAACACAGTAGTGCTTGCACACTACTGCTTGGCGGCAGAATATAAAGGGTAAACTAAACTTCACCTGCCTCTCTAGCCGTTTTGAGATTGATTAATAAACAAAATGCTAAAATTTTATATTTTCCGTAATTATTGTATTTCAGAAAACACGTACGGCAATTTAAACATGAATTACATGCCAGTCAGTACAAACGCGCTTGTTATAATACAAAATACAGTAGAAATACTAAACCCGCGAGCGAAGCGATCGCGACAATTTTTATATTTGCCGTATTGTATTTCAAAAAACCCGTATGTTGTTCAAACATGAATTACATGCCAGTCAGTACTTGTTATAAAACAAAATACAGTAGCAATCAGCGTAAGCGGGCTATAACTATTCTCTTTGGCTCTTTGGTAGCAATATTAAAAGCGTGAGCGAAGCGAGCGCGAAAATTTGTATATTAGCCGTACTGTATTTGAAAAAATACGTATGGCAATTCAAACATTCTTGCCCTACTCTTGGACCGGCGCTGATTTCGGGGGAGAGGGGATTGAACCCCCAAACCCCGCCTCCCTGCCTACGGAGAAAAAACTATGAAATTGTTCCCGGCTAAACGGATTTCATTTTTGAAGTATAATTTTTCTGCTGCCAGTACGGAAATCCTTTATCTACCATTGTCACGGCATATTATGCCCCGCCTATGAGACGGTAACTAGTAACTGTGTTTGTGTTATGTTACCTATAAGTTATGTTTGCACTGCATGACTTACTTATTTTATAGCATACATGTATAAGAACAAGATAGAAGGTGCGCAAAAGTCCCTAAGTTGTACCACAGGTAATACTACACAGGTAGACTATACCTGGCTTTTTTGACTGGCCTGATAGCTCAGTAGGTAGTTGCTCTGCCTTCTGAACTGTAGGTTGTGGGTTCGATTCCTACCCAGGACAAACATATGTGTGATGAACACGGGTGTTTGTTCTGTGTCTGGTGTTATATTGTATTCTATGTATGTATTTACAAACAAAAAGTATTTAAGTATTGTATCAGTTATCTGGTTCCCATAGTACAAGCTTTGCTTATATTGTCCTTATGGGGATCTTGATGATGATCATGATGATAAAAACACGTAGATTCCTCATAATGTTGTTTACTCTCTTATTACAATATTATTATTCCACCAGCATATCAAAATACAATAAAGTCACTCAATAATATTAATTAATTCAATAATCCACAGACTACACATCATTGACATATTAAAACCATAGAGTAAGAGAGTACCAACTTGATACAGACTATCTAAGAATACTACACTCGTATATTAATAATGATGGCTGGGGCTGGTAATTGTAACACTTAGTTTGGGGCTAGATGGCGCTGTGTGTAACGTCCACACATATTTATTTATTTATTTATTTTACCTACTTGTAGTACTATCAACAAGTACTACTATTAGTATGTAGTACTATGACAGTTCACCAGGGATCTGCATGAAAAAATCCAGTAGTACTATCACAGGGTAAGCACTGCAACAATGGCACATTTAGTGTTACAAATGTCCATAGGCTACTGTGACCAGGGGGCGTACCGTTATCTCTTAGCGCGATTCAAAACAGAGCCTATACTGGATCGCTTGCTCCTCGGGGCTGACAGTTCAATGTCACAATCTACTGGAAGAAGTATGTAGTAGAAATACGGTTACTCTCCAATGGATCAAGGGACATAGTGGCTCCAGAGGTAATGATGCGGCTGATGAACTGGCAAGGAGAGGCTCGGTAATGCGCCCTGTAGGACCGGAGCCGATGATCCCTATACCTTTCAGCCAAATCAGATCCTGGATACGCTCTAAGACACGGGAACTACATCAAGACAGCTGGGCAAGTATTAAGGACTGCAGGCAGTCGAAGGAGGCGTTTCCGGTTTTGAACTGGAGATACTCCAGAAAACTCCTGAACCTTAAACGGGTCAAATTACGACGTATCGTCGGAATTGTCACCGGTCACTGCTCCCTTAATAAACACCTGTTTACAATAGGTGTCACCGACAGCCCACTGTGCAGAGGATGCCTAGGGGCAGAGGAAACTGCCGCGCATCTGCTGATGGAATGCAGTAGCGTGGCCTTGCAGCGAGCGGCGTTCCTCGGAGCGCCCAGAACTACCCAGGAGGCCTGCGCCGACATCGGAGGACTGTTGGCCTTCCTGGAGGACATTGGGTGGCTGGATTGAGTGCGCCACCTCATCACACAAAAAGGGCCGCTGTGCGGCCTAGTTGCGGAAAACAGCCCGCGCACCAAGTACCAAGTACTGGATCGCTTGTCAAAATCCCCATACAAAAAAACAAAGCGATCCAATATAGGCTCAGTTTTGAATCGCGCTAAGAGCTCACGGTACGACCCCTGTTCGCATTAGGAGGGCTACTTGTTTCCTAATTATAGCATTAAAAAACTCAGTTAAATACATCAAGATATATGTGTGGAAAAATCCTAATAAATCAGCGAGGGATCACTGTTTAGAGATCCAAATGGACGAGACAACTTGCATAGCTACATAATCATATCAATTTGCAATATAATTTTCGAAAGCAGTACCTTCGTTCAACAACCGCAACAATTATCAATCGGCAATAATCAGCAGTTATAAATATTAAAATGTATTTTAGGTACTTACAAAGCCGCTTTTCGCTTTCTCATGGCGGGACATTTTTCTATTCTTGACATTCAGATGGACCATTCTGCAATGATATAATTAATTTTGTTACAAATTATTCTCCGCAAATAATTAATTGATAAACTCTATTAAAAAATGGTTTGAAATCTTATGTATTTATCAACTAGTCTTCATAAAAATCAATGCCATCGCTCCATGCCTCGGAGAGCATGTAAAGCTCTCAGTCCCGGTTGTCATAAGAACATCTATGGCAATCGTTATGGGTAGTCAGACGCCTGATAGAATCTGACACTGGCCCAACCATCCCTGTTACTGGTCCCTTATGGGTTGCGAGGTCAGATGGCAGTCGCTCATGTAATTCTGGTAGCTCACCGCTACAGGTTAGATTGGGAGCCGACCCCAATAACAAATGGGAAAAAGGCAATGAAGATGATTATGGTAAGTAATTTTGTTAAAATTTCAGCCGGCTACATATTACGGTTGGATGTGCTGAAACGGGTAAATCTAAATAATGTCTGCCTTATTAGCAAAGATTATAAAGCCCGTTGATAGCTCGTGAACATAATTGCTCGTACAAACACGACTCACCTGCGCGGGCAGGGGGCGAGGTAACAAAACGAGACTGAGTCATACGAAATTACAAAGAACAGAGGAGGATGGAACAAAACACATCAACGGATTCCCGTGGTTTATTAGAAATTAGTGGTTGAATATGTTGAAATACACCACTAATTTCCGTATGAGGGGAAGTTGTATCATTGCTCAACTGGATTTATGGGAAAAGGCAAAGAGGATGATGATGATGACCTAGTCTTCATAAAGACTAGCAGGGCTAGCATGAGTTAAAAAAATGGGCATTCTCTTCTCTTGAGAAAGTGTTTGACCAATGAAAATGCAAGAATTTTATGATGAGATCCGCTTTTTTTTTAAGTAAATGAATGACGCGACGAGCTAGTCGTTCGCCTGATGATAAACGCCACGGCTGCCCATAACAGATTGCAGTATCACTCGGAACACTAAATTAATATAGTTTTGCGCGACACTGCACTGCGCGCATCATCCTGAGATTTCACACAGTATAGTAATAAGATTACTAGATTGTGTTATCAGATCGTCACACATTCTAGCAATCGATCAAAGTCTCATTTGCCCAGTAATTTCACTAGCTACAGTGCCCTTCAAACCGAAACACAGTACTGCTTGCATACTACTGCTTGGTGGCAGAATAACTGGCAGTGGTGGTACAATACAATACAATAAAAATGCACATAATAATTTACATAAGAATGGCAGAACAACGGGCGGCCTTATCGCATTAAGCGATTTCTTCCAGGCTACCTTAAGACGGACATGATTTAAAGATACAAAAGTATGGTCCCTACCTAGATAAACTTTGCAGAAAAGTCCTACCACCCAGTATAATCGTTCAATGGTCATACACATTCTCAAGATAAGAGATATGTCGATTTTTATAGCCCAAGCTAGCCGAGCTGGGTGTTCTCAATTTTTCAGCCTAATAAAGTTATATTGATGCCAGTAATTTAAGTAATCCATGCACATAACTTCTTAGAAATAGATTCAGCCATTTCCTTGAAAACCACACAAACAAACAGACAAAACTTCACTTTTATATATTCATCATCATCATCATCCACTGGCTTTATCATCCCACTGCTGGTTATAGGCCTCTTTTATTATGCCATCCCTCTCAGTCCTGTGCCAATAGGATCCAGGTTCAACCCACAATCTTAACAATGTTGTTGACCCTGTTATTATGATTATGTATATAAGGACTAGTAAGTAGTAGTAGTAAGGATATGTGTCTAAAATAATTTAATTTAAGTATTTTAAGTAAGTATCTAATCTCATTTAGACTTGTAAAAGTGCTACAAATAGCCTATATAAATGAAAATCCTTTAGACTATTGATTTTATGGATTTAATATATAAGTTTGCAACATCCATATAACTGCATGAAACACAAGCTAGTAATAAAATACATAATAAAATTATGATTAATTTTTTTTTTAAATCAAGCTACTGGCCAATCTGCAGTTTGCAGCTATTTACACAAAATTAATTACCTTGATTATTTATCAGGTAAATAACTGTTTTATTATTTTGTTTTTAAATTATTTTCTTTTCTTCTTTTTTTGATTAGTTTAACGCTGATTACTTTATGGGTTTTCCTCAAACAGTTGTAAGAACACCCTTAGAAACAAAAACTTACAACATGCAAGTGTTTCAAAATGTATTGCTGCATTTACATGCGTTGTTTACTTTTACAGTTACCATCACAGAAGGCTGGAACGTAAAAAAATAAACATTTAGGTCATCGGTAACGAAAAACTCGTCACTGATACAAAGTTTAGAATGATTTTGACAGATCTGGCTAACAAACTTTACATTACGATAATTAATTATTTATAGCTTACAACAACAAAGTAACGAAATAACCGTGTTGCGGTGCTTGTTCATTATCGTCTTACAACCTCGCCCGCACAACAAAGCGCGCTTTTCTATCATAAAAATGCGAAAACATGGCACGGATGATCTCAACGGCCGTGTCTCCTCATAACCTAGCAATACTGACGAAAACACTCGTGCAATCATGCTAAACTATTCAGATAAGATAGGAAATGTACTTTACCACTAAATAAACGTAGATTTAACACAAAACAATATCACAATCATCACTTTTTTGATAAAAACATGAAGGATAACACAAACAAGTCTATGCACCACACATATGCAATACAGTAGTGATGCGAAACATTTACATTACAAATCGAGGTTTGACTTTGACCGTTTCTTAGTGTTGGGCTTTTCTCGATTCATGATTTCATGTTATTATTTCGCACAGTGCCATCTATTGTTGTTTTTAAGGGAAATAACTTACAGTCTCTTCAAAAAGGTTCCGTGTGATGGAGCTAGATGGCACTACATGTTTTTTCCACAAATAAATAAACTAAACTAAACTAAACTAAGCTAAACTAAGCTAAACTAAACTAAACTAGCTACACTACTACAAAGAACACTTATGGACTGTATAATATCCGCGATGGCCTATAGACAGTCCAAGTGCTCCAGCCCACTACCGGTAGGTAGCGTACCCAACATGCTGGCCGCATTGCCACGTTGAATTGCAATGCTGATGCGTTGGGCCAAATAAGTGCCAGCATTTTGGTCACGCGTCGCATCGACCAGGCGCTCTGATAGACTTTGGAAAACGCGATGAGCTCCTCACAAATAAATTGATTATTTTGATTTTTGTCATATTTATTACTAGGTACTATATTTTTAAAAGTGCGGACTGAGCCCACGGCTTTGGTCCGTACTACTTCTTATTTCTCTATGACGATAATATTATCTTACTTATATTATGTCCTATTTATTCATTTGTACATGCTTGCACATCTATTTACTATAATAAAACTATAACAAATCTTTACATCGAAGATATTTGGTGGATATTCATCCAGTCGTTATGCTTTGATTTATTAGAAATGCACTTGTAACGGTTTATTTCCTTTCCCCTACTCCTTTCCGCATGCACGCGCGCATACTGCCGTCCTACTCTGACGGCCGAGTATCGCCGAGCTACTACGAAGTGCGCTCGGCTCCACCCGCCAAATCAGTAATAAAAATGGAGAACTCCCGCTGTGAGCTACAACGTGCGCGTGCGATCTGAATAATGTTAGTTTGGTGAACTATTGCCAATTTCTAATACTTACCGCTATCTGTGAACGATGTGAACTTTAATTATTGTGATTTGCTGTGAAAATACGTCAGACGTTTCGTGTGTGAGCGTCTACTCGCCACGAGGTGCTAGGTCTCTTCGTTAAGACCTAGGCACGGAGACAAGGAGTCTCAAGGACAGCTGACTCAGGATTCATCAGGTACGTGCATGCTTCCATTCCTTAGAACTGCTGTATTGTACTCCTGTGTTTTATCCTCTGGCAGCAGTCTGATCTCCTTATCATTAGAAGATCGTTACAAGTGCTATTAGATTTTGTGTAGGAATATCTACTGTCTAGGCATTAGTACAGACTTCTAATTCGCACCATACAGTCCACTTAATATTAACCCTGTTTTGCTACCGTTGTGAAACCCCCCCGTAAACTTAGTTTTACACCCTCTGTGGTGAAGAAAGGAAAGTAGAACCATTTCATAGAATTTCCCACCATAAGTTCCTTCGAGCCGGATCTTTCCGGTTTTTTCCGTCTATTTAAATTCAATTCACTACCGCCAAGAGAAATCTCATTCTTAAAATATACGTATCGCAGTCACATAATTATAATTTGCTTAATTGTATCCGCTATTTATTATATTCGCATACCGCTATCGCACGCTTCATACTTGCACATCTATCTAAACCGCACCGCTAATTTATTATCTTACTGTACGAGTCAAATTATCGAAGTATTCGATCGTATAATTTTATCTAAAACTACCCGCTATTTGTCGTTATTTCGGCGCCTGAGCCGTTCCGTTGTCCGTTCTCCGCCCGCTCGCTCGACTCGCTACGTAGGTAATCTACGCTCGGCCGCACGCCGTACTAACTGTTGCACCAACTGTGTCATACAGATAACGTTGTAGGTTCTATTCAACCGGAAAACTCACGACTACTATTTGCTAATCTGTGTCAACCTATTTTTATTTGTAACTTAATTACTCCGCACCCGCTTTATTATTCACCGTTACGTAATATTCGCACGTAAACATGACAGATAAAGGAAAGGAAGGTTCTCCAGTGTTTGAAGAAAGTTATGATGAGGAAAAATGTCAGCAAGTTATGCTCGAATCTAAGCGCGAAATGTTGTTTGCACGCATGCAAGGCATCTACGACATCGCTAAGAAAGTGGATACGGGTTCTGCCACTATAAAGTTGTTGATACGCAGCGCGTTTAATATCGATCACTTGCACAAAGATTTCGAAAAGGTGTTAGATTCGTACAACGCTATTTCGCTTAAGATTAATCCTAAGCACGTCATTAAGTACCAAGAATGGACTAATTTTGATATCATGTACTGTTTGACTAAGGAAGTTATCGAATCTCATGCTGCCCCCACTAAACAATCTGAATCGCCCCCGCAAGTAGAAAAATCTAAACCTAAACTTCCTCCGATTGAATTAATGTCATTTAACGGCGATGTCCGTACATGGCCGCTATTTTACCAACAGTTTAAAAACACTATTCACGAAAATACTTCTTTGTCAAATAGTGATAAGGTGTACTATTTGGTAGGTAAACTGACTGGTACCGCCGCCTCTGTTTGCTCCCGATTACCCGCTACCGCAGAGAATTACCCTATTATTTGGGAGGCTCTAGTGCAAAAATATGATGACCCCAGATTACTCGCTAGCTCTTATCTTAATCAGTTGTTGAGTTTTAAACCGCTATCCGCTAATACCGCTACTGGCCTCGAATCATTTTTAAATACTTTCGATACGTCTGTAGAAGCCCTTAGGCAACTGAGCCTCGGCGACTTATCAGATTTTATTATGCTTCATCTCGCACTCCAGCGACTTGATTCGGAGACTGTAAAGTTATTCGAAATAACATACCGCAAAGATAAAATTCCTAGCTATTCAAACCTTGTTGAATTTGTAAAGGAACAAAGCAAAGTTTTGTCAAGATCGGCTGGTCCTGCCGTGCTGCCGCAAGCGCAGCGCAGAGCTCGCAACACGCACATCCCTGCACCTACTAATAGACAAAGTCAGACCAAGTCATTTGTAAACACTGACTGGGTGTGTGGTGCAAGTGATGAAAACAAATGCAGTTTGTGCCATCGCGATAAACACGATCATTTATACCGCTGTTCTTCTTTTATGAAAATGTCGCCATTAGATAGATACAGATTCATAAAATATAATTCATTTTGCAATAATTGTCTAAGTGTGAAGCATAAAACAATAGATTGTATTTCCAGGAACACTTGTTCCCATTGTTCGGCCAGACATCATTCGCTACTCCATTTTAACTCACGCGCTAACAACAAAAATGTTGAAATGAAACCCGCTAATAATTATTTACCCGCTATCGTACCCGCTCCCTCTCATGACCAACGCCATAATGCGTCTGGGCATGAAACTCGTTCCGAGTCCTATGCTCGTGCTCCCGCCAAGGACCTTGCGCCCCATGCGCGTAAGGTCGACTCTTATTCGCCCGCATCCGCTATTGATCCGAACAGTAACACATCGGTCTGTACTGTGTCATATGATCACGATTCGCACACAATAACAACTGCGTTATTGGCAACCGCTAAAATTAAAGTTTATGATAACTTAAACCACCCTCACTTTCTGAGATGTCTAGTCGACCCTGGCTCTCAGAGTGAGTATATTTCCGCTGCATGTAGAAAGCGTCTATCGCTTCCTATTTCCACGCAGAGCCGCTTTTCTAAAGTCCAAGGTATAGGAGGGGCCACTCAGAAAATTCTGGGAGTGACCTCACTTAAGTTTACTTCTCGCTTTGAGGACGGACATGAGTACCACATCCAGCCCATGGTAGTGGATAATATTACGTCGCAACTGCCAGATTCGCGCGTCGATATCGGCGCTCTTGGTCACTTACGTAATCTACCTATGGCGGACGATGAATTTTCCGAGCCCGGTCCTATTGACCTACTTCTAGGAGTAAACATCTATTGTCAAATTCTCCTATTTAATAAAATTAGTGTTGATACTAATTTACCCGCTGCCTTGGAAACAACTTTAGGTTATATTGTCATGGGAAATGCACCTGTTGTTTCCCCCCGCTCCTCCTCGCACACGTTTTGTGCTTTCACTAGTGACCCGCTACACCAACTTGTGGAAAGGTTCTGGTCCATTGAGGAACCACCTTCCCAGTTGTTTCTAAGCCCCGATGAACAGCGCTGCGAAGAAATATATACTTCGACTACTACGCGAAATAAAGATGGTAGTTATGTAGTGCAGCTTCCATTTAAGGATGACCCGCAAGCACTAGGTAACTCTTACATAACCGCGAAGAAAAGATTTTTATCACTCGAAAAGAAGTTTTTACGATCACCTGACTTGCATAAAAAATATAATGATATTGTTGTTGATTATCTCGACAAAGGTATTTTATCACGCACTTCTTCTGTTGAGTGTACGTCGCCTGGTTATTACCTACCGCACCATCCTGTTATTCGCGACGATAAGTCCACGACTAAACTTCGCATTGTTTTGGACGGCAGTGCAGCGACTGATTCAGGGCTGTCACTAAATGATATTTTGTATAAGGGCTGCAACTTGCAGGCTGATATATTTAACATTTTATTAAATGTTCGCATACATCGCATTGCCTTCTTTGCAGATGTTAAAATGATGTATTTATGCATACATATGCATCCGTCGCACCGCTGTTACCAAAGGATCTTGTATCGGTTTTCGCCGACCGATCCATTAGAAACTTATCAGTTTGAGCGCGTCACTTTTGGGCTTCGGTCTTCCCCAATGTTGGCTCTCCGTACATTACGCCAACTGGCACAAGACGAAAGACAAAAGTGGCCAACTGCTGCTGACGTCATCGAAAGGGATGTCTATATGGACGACCTTGCTTCTTCTGCTCCATCGGTAGATAGGGCAGTCAAGACTGCGCAGGAGTTGATTCAGATGTTTAAAGCTGGTGGGTTTGATCTAGTCAAGTGGACTAGCAACTCGTCCGAGTTGCTGGAACACATACCTGTATCACATAGACAATCTGAATCAATTTCATTCGATGACGATGACGCGTTCAAGATTTTAGGGCTACGCTGGAAATTATCAGATGCGGGGTCTGATAATTTTACATTTTTGATTGACATTCCGCCATCCGCCGCTATTACTAAACGCGCTATTTTATCTTTGACCGCACGTCTTTATGACGTATCAGGATTCGTTGGTCCTGTTATTCTGTATGCCAAATTGATAATCAGGGAACTGTGGCTGTTGCACATCGATTGGGATGACAAGCCGCCCTGTGATATCATCAGTTTATGGCAAAGATATTTATCTGAGCTACCGCTAATCTCGCACCTCAAGTTCCCTCGCCATGTAGGAATTGAGGAAGATGATTCAATCATCTCGCTCATCGCTTTTTCGGACGCAAGCGAGAAGGCGTATGGCTGTGTTATATACCTACACGTGTGTAACGGTGACCAGCCACCGCGCATTTCGCTTTTGTGCTCGAAGTCTCGCGTCGCATCCGCGAAGCCAACAATTACGCTGGCTCGCCTGGAGCTGAACGGCCTAGTGCTTCTCGCTAAGTTATTACGCGTCGTTCATGATTCGCTATCCGCGCGTTGTCACATTGATAACGTCTTTATATTTTCTGATTCTACAGTTGCCCTATGTTGGGTAACTTCCTCTCCGCATAAGTTTCATACTTACGTCGCGAACCGCATCTCCGACTTTCAGTCTACTTCGCCATCGCAAAACGTATATCGCGTTGCAGGAGTTGACAACCCTGCCGACATGGTTTCCCGCGGGCTTTTGCCCTCGCAGATTTTAAATAATGACCTGTGGTTCTTCGGACCCGCTTGGATGTCCACTCCGCTGCCAGATTGGCCAATTAAGATTTTCTCTCCTACTCAGAGTCAATTGCCTGAAGAGAAGACCGTTTCTCATGTCACTGTGACAAAGGAGGAAAATCCTCTTCTCACTTTAGGCTCCAAGTTCTCGTCTTGGCTAAAGTTTCTGAGAGCTACAGTTATCGTGCTTCGTTTTCTGAAAATAGTTCCTCGCAATGACGTAATCACCGCCAAGGATCTAGAAACAGCCGAGAATAAAATAATTCAGGCTGTTCAGCAAAGTAGCTTCGCTAGTGATATACGTAATATTCAAAAGAACCAATCCTGTTCTACCGCTTTAAGAAAATTATCGCCATTCATTTCTGATGAAATTGTACGAGTCGGAGGGCGACTGTCATATTCAAGTTTGGATTATAATCAGAAACACCCCGCTTTAATGCCTAAAAATGGGCACATCGCTGAACTAATAGCAGATTGGTACCATCGTGAAAATAGTCACGCTGGGCCCCAACTACTTATGTCAATTTTACGACAAAAATACTGGTTTTTATCCGCTAGGCGCTTAGTGCGCAGCCGCATTCACAAATGTGTTCGTTGTTTTAGGCTTAATCCTAAACCTACCTTTCCCGCTATGTCAGACTTACCTAGTTGTCGCGTTGAGCCCTGCAAGGCTTTCACTCATACAGGTGTCGATCATGCAGGCCCCCTGTATATTACAATGGCTAGAAAGCGCGGTCAGCGAAGCCAAAAGGCATATCTGTGCGTCTTTGTGTGCCTAGTCACCAAAGCCGTGCACATAGAACTAGCGTCAGATCTTAGCTGCGCTACCTTCTTGGATTGCTTCAAGCGCTTTTTATCCAGACGTGGTCCGTGCAGCTTTTTATACAGTGACAACGGTAGAAATTTTATTTCTTCGCAATTCTTCCTAAAGGAATTGTTCGAATTTTTAAAATCTGACCAATATTATATTACTTTTAGCAACGAACTCGCCAAACACAATATTATTTGGAAGAACTCACCTCCCCTAGGAAGCCATTTCGGTGGCATTTGGGAGGCGAATATAAAAAGTATTAAATCGCTACTTTTCCGCGTGATTGGGAAGCAGATCCTTACCTACAAGGAAATGCTTACGGTCCTCAATCAGGTCGAAGCTGTCCTGAACAGCCGACCGTTATATGTTTTGAGCTCTGATCCTTCAGAGCCAACCGCCTTAACGCCATCGCATTTTTTATCGACTAAACCGCTAGCTTTCTTACCCGCCGCTGATGTGAGTGGAGAACGTACAAACCTTTTGTCTCGTCATGCTTTGATGGACTCGCTAGTCCAAACATTCTGGAAGAGATTTAAAAATGAATACCTCCATAATTTGCAAATGCGCGAAAAGTGGAACACCGCTAGTAATCCACTCACAGTAGGCACTATTGTTCTTCTGAACAACGAAAACGCACCTCCATTGTCTTGGAAAATCGGTAGAATTTCCGAGGTTTTCCCAGGCAAAGACGGTCGAGTGCGTTGCGCGCGAGTGGAAACCTGCGATAGCTCGTATGTTAGGCCGACAACAAAGTTGTCGCCGCTCCCTATTCAGTAGGGTGACCATAACTTTTTCTTTTCATGGATTTTATCCAACTCCGCTATTTATATTTATTGCTTTTCTATATTTACGCAACCCAATTCGCTACGCTATTTTGTTTTTAATATTTACCGCAACGCTATTTTTTATTCTTTTGTTTGAAGGATGTTCCTTCAAGGAGGGGGAGATGGTGGATATTCATCCAGTCGTTATGCTTTGATTTATTAGAAATGCACTTGTAACGGTTTATTTCCTTTCCCCTACTCCTTTCCGCATGCACGCGCGCATACTGCCGTCCTACTCTGACGGCCGAGTATCGCCGAGCTACTACGAAGTGCGCTCGGCTCCACCCGCCAAATCAGTAATAAAAATGGAGAACTCCCGCTGTGAGCTACAACGTGCGCGTGCGATCTGAATAATGTTAGTTTGGTGAACTATTGCCAATTTCTAATACTTACCGCTATCTGTGAACGATGTGAACTTTAATTATTGTGATTTGCTGTGAAAATACGTCAGACGTTTCGTGTGTGAGCGTCTACTCGCCACGAGGTGCTAGGTCTCTTCGTTAAGACCTAGGCACGGAGACAAGGAGTCTCAAGGACAGCTGACTCAGGATTCATCAGGTACGTGCATGCTTCCATTCCTTAGAACTGCTGTATTGTACTCCTGTGTTTTATCCTCTGGCAGCAGTCTGATCTCCTTATCATTAGAAGATCGTTACAAGTGCTATTAGATTTTGTGTAGGAATATCTACTGTCTAGGCATTAGTACAGACTTCTAATTCGCACCATACAATCCACTTAATATTAACCCTGTTTTGCTACCGTTGTGAAACCCCCCCGTAAACTTAGTTTTACACCCTCTGTGGTGAAGAAAGGAAAGTAGAACCATTTCATAGAATTTCCCACCAATATTATTGAGTTTTTTTTGGAGGCTTCCTTATGGAGGTGAACTATTTTTACGATTTCCGCGTGACACTGCCCAGGCGAATGACTAGCTCTTCATGATTTTTGTTTACAATTTTACATATACAATTTTTAACAGTAGGTATCTACCTTATAGGTCTACTTAGCGAGATTAACCGGTACTACAGCAACTGATTAATGATTAATGAAAAGATATTTTAAAATAATGAATAGGATTTTAATTCGCATCCTTCCGTCCCTAAAACCAAGATTTAGATAACATTCTATACGTTCGCATGCTTTATTTAATGTACCGTGGATACGGGTATTAGCAGTGCAGTACTTACCTAAGTGGAAGTATTTGTGTGCGATTGAAGCAGGCACCGCCGTGTGGCCGTAGCTCTGCAACAACTGGAAAACTTGTCAGACTCTATTGGGGTTATCAAATCTTAAGTCCTTCAAGTTCATGGTCCTATCCTAACTTATAATAATTAGTTATGCTGAAAATATATTGGTATGCATTTAGCCATTTAGTCGAAAAGGGTGCCTTATAAAATAACCCGACAAAGAGAGTAGGTAGCATAAATAGGTACCTAAAGATAAAGACAAACAGACATTAATGTCGAGTATGTCGAGTTTATAAGAACATTTTAAAAAGAGGTAGGTATACTTTCAATATACCTAATAAACCTTTTTACTGTTACATGCACTGGTTGCACAAACTTCTTCCTCCAAATTCAAACGTTTCTTCTCCCAGAAAAACTGTTCCTCTTTTGTTTTTTCTTCATTTTCAGTCTGACACCAAACTGTCAGCACTGAATTTTATATACCAATAGCCCAGTTTTTATTTTCCATCTTACAATTTTAAAACCAAAATTTGAACGTTTTCATAATGGATAAAGAGCAACCGAAAAAATGTTTTTGCGCACGTTGTTTTCTTCCTATTGACGAAGAAGATAAGGTCGACGTAGGAGGACAGAACTTCCATAGGCACTGTAGCATGTGTTGTAAGTACCCTACATGTACCTATATACACTTGTATTTCATGATTTTTTGTCCATATTCCATACTTTTCCGTGTGGGAATGGACAGCAGCATTCTCCTCGGTTTGCGTTATACTAATGCAATCACCAAGACGCCTGCCAAGCGGCGGTGATTATGGCAAAAAATATCATTGATAGGCTATAGGATATATATATATTTTATTGGCGTACCTACATTTGACCACTTTTTCATCTGATGGTAAGTGTCACAGCAGTCGACCTTAGAGCATACTTGCCTCTAGGCAAGTACCTATGCTCTAAGGTCTGCCGGTTCATTCTGGCCTTGAAAACTCCCAGATTGTAGTTAATAGGAAACAATGACGTTGGCAAGGTGTTCCATTCGTTTACTTTCAATAATCTACTTTCGCAGGTGTATGCCACACGATACCAAAATCAATTAAAATGTTCTACGGGCACGTATTTTGCAACGAGTGTTTCAAGTCGCACGTGCTTGGTCGGTTCAAGGGCGAAGCGCCACGGATGCACTCCAGCAGCTGGTGGACTCAATATGCGCCGGGGGCAAAGCCCCGCGACTGCACCTGTGAGAAAGATGGTGAGGGTTTACAGATACAATAATATCTTCAAGGAAACGCCGTGTTGTGGTTTTATAACCTTTTTTATTGTATTTAGCTCAACAATTCGCATGGTGTAGATCTTTCTATCACACGAGACACAGAACATGTAATTGTGCTATTTTTTGTGCAATAGTAAAGGGAGTCAAACCCGGCGCCTCCAGGTTATGAGCCGACGTGCTCAATCACCATACCACAGAGGCTGTCAATGAACATGATGGAGAGAATATGAGAAGGGTACAATGACCATGATACGAGATTTGGATTTATTATATATACACCTTCATTTTGATGATGTAAACAAAACATTTCAATTTTTAAATTATACCTAAACAGAAAACAAAAGCAATGAGAATCAACCCGAGGGTCCGGCCAAGAAGTGTATCTGCTCACGCTGCCTTCAAGCTGTCGACGAGAGTGATAAAGTGGACATCGGCGGTCAGCATTTTCATCCCCAATGCGCTAGGTGTTGTAAGTACCTACTTATATCTATAACAGTACCCCGCGATTTAAAAATCATCACAGCATCATTGACAGCTTGGAGACGTCCACTGCAGAACATAGGCCTCCGCCATAGAGCACTACTTTGAACGGCTGCTTGCCTCCTGCATCCATCAGCTCCTTCAGTCCACCTAGGCTACTAGCCTGATCCACCGGTATGCTGAGTCTTCCGGTTCCAATCATCACGGCTGCTCCTATTTATTTCCCGGGGTTTTTCTTTTAGTGTAGACAAGGTCAACCCAGGTGCAGGAATTTTTAAGCCGCCGAAAGGTCACTTAACTGGAAAACGACAGTTCTAATATGCTTTCTTTACATTGGCTTTTTTATTCTTCTCCTTTAGGTACCTCATCATCATCATCATCATCAACAGCCTGAAGACGTCCACTGCTGGACATAGGCCTTGCCCAGAAAGCGCCACTTTGAGCGGCTCCTCGCCTCCTGTATCCATCGGCTCCCCGCGGCTTTCACCAGAACCTACTTACCTAGTAATCATTCATTTGCTTTTTCCCCAGACTTCTGTCAAACGGTCCCCACATCAAACCTCAAGATCTATTACGGCCAAGTGTTCTGCGAGGAATGCTTCAACAAGCACGTGCTCCACCGCAGTCGCGACAACCCCTCCGAGTTCTTCAAGACATGCTTCGAACAATGGCAGAATGCGCACTTTGCAGAGAACATGCGCCAGTTTATGGGGAACAAGGAAGGGGGTAGTACACCCTTTATATTCTGCCATTGCGGCGGACAAGAGTGGGGGACGCAGCCCGATACAAGGAAATGTGAGTGAGATTGCCCTCTGCTTCATCACTTTTCGTTCTAAGTATCACTGCAAATAGGGATTTCAATTCAAAAAACATGCTATGTTTTCAAAGATACTCACAGAGCTAGTTTTAATCATTTTCACGACAAAAACTGATTTTGAATAACTTTTTTATGGAGATAGCTTGAGCCTGGGGAGGACGTGTGATGATTTTCACGTCAGCAAGTCCGTACTCATATTGCAAGTTTTAATAGTTTTCACGACTAAACGGCTTAACTGATTTTGGTAAAATTTGCTAATGGAGATAGTTTACGCTTGGAGAAGGACAAGCGATAATTTTCAGGTTAGATTAAGTCCACGCACGCAAAACTACGTTATATGTAACAAATATTCAGGCAGAGAAAAAAAATCATATTCAAAAGTAGTAGGTATTTGCGCCACAGAAAAAGGTCTGATTTGCGCCATGTGTCTAGCTTAGGTACACTGAATCATTTTCCCGCACGTAAGTCGTCATATTTGTAAATCAATTGTTCAATCTTTCTTCCATAGGTGCGTAAAACATCAAAAATTTTCGCAGCTGCCACACCGAACCTTTCGATACCAGAAGACGAATCCCTGGAGGACCTTTACTTCGAGAACCGCACCGAAATGTCAGATATTCCAGAATCGAGTCACGTAGAAGCCCCAGAGATTCCGGCAGCTGAAAAAATCGAAAAACTGACGAAATATCTTCACGAAGTACCTTCAAAAGCTGAAAATGGGAAAAAATGGAAAAATTTTGTCGTTAATGAGAAAACTTCAATCACTTCGTGCGGGTGGGTTGATTTGCAAGACGGTAAAGTGGATGCTCAGTTGGATTGTCCTAAGTGTTTGTGGCAATGTGGACCCATTTACGTGCACAGTGAGTTTTTGCAAAGAAAAGTTTGTCGTGATACTGTTTATGAATAAAATGTGCGAGTCGATTATTTATGTTGCAGTTTCTTTTAGTATTTAGTTTCTTTTTATTTGTCCCTGGTAGGTAGGTATGTTAGCTGTGTACAGATCTGGGGAATGCGCTACTCGTACCGCCCACGAGCTGCACGCGTGATACTGGGACTGCACCTCTCCCGTGCAACTTGTACAACGCTCGCATGGTGCACGCGAGCTGTACGCCGGGCGTTCCCCGGAACAGAGCAGATTACATGTTTTCTATCACTTTTTATGTTGGTAGAACAACCAAGACTTATTTTACCTACTTGTTCTATTAGTAGAACAGACATGATTTTTTTTCCTACTTAATACTATTACTTATGGGATCTTTACCGTGATTTGAATCATTTCTGAGTTCCCGATATTTCGGTACAGTTACATGCACCATGTTCACGGGTAGACTGAAGATGCGGGTGGATGATAAAAAAGTTCGAAATAAAATTAGGAGCAGACAAAACGGTCTACCCTCTTTCTCAGTCTTTTACTACGGGTACCATTGGCATTCGAACTCGATCGTAACTCGCGACAATACACACTCACTGTATCACTGCATATAGTGTTCTTATCACATTTTGGACGCATATTATTTTTAATGCAACCTAATACTGGATTCCACGTACTAGGCAGTTGGAAACCATCACCTCGATTGAAATTTTTGTATTCCGAGATCTCAATAGCTTCCTTTACTAGCCTGGGTATATAGTGACGTTCAGTCGATAAAATTTGTGGCTTGTGAAATTCAATCCAGTGATTAGGCCCTGAGTCCAGCAGATGTTCAGCTATGGCAGATTTATGTCTTTTTTATCATCCACCCGCATCTTCAGTCTACCCGTGAACATGGTGCATGTAACTGTGCTGAAATATCGGGAACTCAGAAATGATTCAAATCACGGTAAGGATCCCGTAAGTAATAGTATTAACGTAGTGAACAACCGTGAAAGTTTAAAACAGTGTTTTTTTTCCTACTTGTTCTACTGGAAGAACAAATAGTAGAAAAACTGGGAACTACCCTCATCTAGGTGGGCCAAGGCACTTGCTCGTGGTCCACCCTGACGATAAATAACAGGAACAAAAATATCTATTGCCCATTGTCTACCTACAGAAGTAGATACCTCTTGTAGGTGGAAGTTTTTTACCTGCGCCCGTGGCACAGCTGCACGCGTACCGCGCGCGTGCATGCTCGTTAGTTCGCTGCTATTTTTCCGTTACTTTTATGCGGCGAGCCTTACGCGCGCGGCTATTGCGTGCTTTATAGCTTACATGTAGCTTGCGCACAAGCAGGGGGTCAAGTCTGCTATTGCAATTGCGTTTGAATCGTCTTGGAATCGTCGTACAATTGCCACTAGTGTTGCCAGCCGTATGATTTAAATCGTATTTATATATTTTATTTATAATATAATATCTTTTTGGCCCTGATACTTTGTACGCTCCCCCCACTAGGTGAACCGACGATCTGGTGAAAGCCGCGGGGAGCCCATGGATGCAGGAGGCGAGCAGCCGCTCAAAGTGGCGCTCTCTGGGGAGGCCTATGTTAGCAGTGGACGTCTTCAGGCTGTTGATGATGATGATGATGATGATGATGACTATGTACGACCTCGTATTCGAAATCACACGCTAAACATACGACCTTTACAAGTCTCATAATCTTCATAAAAAAATGATAAAACATTTTGTCAGAAAGTCAATAACAACAGACTTGAAAGAGCCATAAACTTCTTTGCACAGATAACCCCCTGTGCTTCTTTGTAAAGGTTTATGACCGTAACCAATAATTCGTTAAACTTCATCAGCTCGCACTTTATGGTACCACAGCGTACCTTACCTACCTACCTCGTCGCTGGTCTTAATTCGGAGTTTTACAAATTTAAATGCGTATGGGTTTTGTTTTTGATTTAAATTTCGCATTGTTTCGTTGAAAATCCTATACATTTTCTAGGCAAAGGTACGATCCTCTAAAAATTAAAGCTGGCAGCACAAAAATCACACCATTCTATAGCCATTCGTCGCAATTTATTTAAGGGATCAGCCCCCAGTGCGCGAACCATAGACTTAAGGTCGGTTTTTTGATCCGTAGTTAAGGTAAACAATGGTTAAACATTGGTTATTTGTTAGAACTTTTAACCATTGGTTACCTTGACTATGGATCAAAAAACCCAGCCTTAGTAGGGCGAATGGAGCGAACATGACATACACGTACGCAGCTCGTGACCGGCGAACTGCTGTTGATGGAACTTTGGACACAGTTTAAGCCCAGGGGAATTTCGGTTTATAAAAAGGTAGGTACTCTGCGCTGGGAAAGGATTGGGCATTGCCCGTGGTCCACCTGCTCGGTTCACCAGGGCGGAACTTTAGCAGATAGGCCCCACATGTGATTGTGCAGGCCGCAGCTTGTTAATATTTAAATGAAAAACATATATAATAATTATTAATAAATAATAATTTTAACTTTCATACAAAACGTTATACTTTGTTCACACCAAAAAAAGACAACTTGTACTTGGTGGTTTCTCATTTCAACGCCTTCAAAGTTGGAGGTGCCAAGAAAGTGAGGTTATTATAAACACTCCGTTTGGTATCACTAGATGGCGCTGTCCATATATACTTCTGAAAACATTTGATGCAAAACAAGTGGCCATAGTATGTTCTTGAATGATTCGGCACCTTGTGGCATACACCTGAAAATAATAATCTTTTTCAAACTCGACTGCTGCTCATCTCTTTTTCATTGAGGCAACCTAATAAATAAAATCATTACAATCGATCGATTTGTTGGAAAGGTAACGTCCTCGTTCTCACCAATCTCCGGTGTTTTATATAGCTTCTTGACTACAATATTCATAAGCATATTGAAGATGCAATGCTGCGACTCAAGATGTAATGCAAAAATCGACCTACTGAAAAGCTGGGTGTGTAATATTATTAGGGGGTTTTCTGACAGCTGGACGGAACGTAGTCTACAGCCAAAGATAGATGGCGCTTTATTCATATTTTCCCCCTATCTTTTCCCTTTCCCTTCTCTCTTCCCTTCGACAGGATGACGATTTCCAAACTCCGTGAAACTCAGCTATCTTTTAGACAAAAGTTTTTTCCTATTCAATTAGTGCTTATATTGCCCTAACTTTACATTTAACGTGAGTGGCGACACGCAATTATTTCATTTCATTTATTCCAAAACAGTAATTTGCATAGGAATATATATTTCAAAGAATTAGTAAACCTGAGAGAGCAATTTCTGACCGAGGCCATCTAGCGTTGAGTAGCGGAACTCGTGGCACAAACTCAAACTCAGCCATCTAGCTATACGTCGCTAGATGGCGGTGGTAGGCTTTACTTGGAAAATTTAATTTAGAATCGTACTGAATTTCAAGATAAAAACAAGTATCCTATGCTTATCCTATGTCCTACCTACATCGTAGTAAGAACTTAAATCATGCCAAGTTTCATTGGAATTCATTCAGTAGTTTCAGCATGATGCTCAGCCCAGATACAGGCAGAAAAACAGATAGATTGAGGTATGGATAGCTAACGTTTTCACTAGATAGCGGTAGATAATACAGAAATAAATTAGTGATACGGCTAAAAAATTCAGGAATCTTACAACACGTATCGCAGTTTTTGCTGGTTCGTTTATTTTTGCAGTCACATTTGTGAACTTTAATATTACTGGATTTCCAATCTTCCGCCTTTGATATTTCCATTGTGATTTGTTATCATAAATAGGTATGTTTTAAGTGGTTTTTCGGTTTTTTAAATTTTTTTGCAGATATTTTATCTTGTCCTTTTTTGTAAAATGTTTGTATGTCAGCTTGTTTTTTTCTCTAATCTGTGCAGCATGTCACACAGATTAGAGAAAAAACCAAATGACAGCACAGATAGACTACTATACGCTACACCTTGATAATTTAGAATAAAAAAATTAGCTCATTGTCTGTAGATTTCAGTGTTGCTAAGTCAGCTCTTATTGTGCTAAATTTAGCTATGTTATCACATCGGGAGCTCTAAAAAATTGTATTTAGCTCCTTAGCTCCTGTTTTTCGGGATATTTGGCTGCTTATTTAATTAGGTGCACATATATTTTTCTCATGAATGTATGTTCTATTAAGATATCTTAATTATTGTTTTTCGCTTTGTGTATGAAACTGTACTTATCCGGAAAATTAAGAATTTGTATAATGTTTAATCAGAAAAATAAAGAATGCGGAAAATTAAGACTTTGTAAAATTAAGAATATGAACTAATAAGATTGCGTATTACTAAGAAATTGGAAAATATAGAATTTGGAAAACCCTAAATTTGGAGTTTATCGCCAACACCGCCATAGTCATACTCTACTCGGTGATCTTTCGGAATATACAAACGAAAGTGTTGTGGTCAAAAAAGTGTCCCTGTCTCGTGACGACAAGGGACATTGTCTTAATTTTGACATTGAGAACTCATATTAAAGGGAATTTTCCTAAAATTATACTATATTAGCCGATTCTTTTTTAAATTTTTGTTTGATTTCATACCTGAGAAGTGGGTGCTGTAGATATATTTATTTATTTAATCAATTGCATTACTCAGACTTATACTACTTAAAATAAAGTAATCTAAATCAATGAACTCTGACAAGAGTGTTGCAATATCGATTTATGTATAGGTGCCTACTTCTTAAGTAATAAAAGTAATATATTAGTCGAAATAAAGCGCTTATAAAAAAATTCCATGATGGAACCTTCAGACCTATCTTTTGGCGCCTTCAGAGGCGCCTTTTCAGGATTGGTTGAAAATATTAATTAATGAAAATCTCGCAGCTATAATAACTACAGTAGGTATATACAGGCGCGGGTACAGAAATTTCTCAAGGGGGGGACGCAGTGCCGTAAATAAATATAGCCTCTCTGCGGAGGTGGGGGGGGGGGGGGGGTTCATCTTGACTACTATTGTCAAAATATTTTATTAATGAAATCTTTTGCAGCGCTTGTGCAGTAAGACTGTATACATCTACCAAAAGTACATTAAATACGCGAGCGAAGCGAGCGCGAAAATTGTTATATTTGCCGAATTGTATTTCAAAAAACACGTATGGCGATTCAAACATGAATTACATGTCAGTCAGTACAATGAGAACACGGCCATTTTAAGCATTTTGACGTTGTATAGACTCTTAAGATTTCATTTTTGGGCCACTGTGGTCGGTCGTAGACTAAACGGTAGGCGGGTGGCCGCTTGACTCCGATAAACACAAATACGCTCTACGCTGGCAAAAAAATGAGCGTGATGTGTTGTCTAATTTTGATGATACTAGCATGTAGGTACGTATGTGTTGGAATCGAGCACTAGGGTAGGGGTGCAGCAGGAACTTATCAGGAGCAAACCGAAAAAATAATAGTCCTGCCTGGTCTGGCCATTCTTGCGCCCCCCAGAGTCTATGCCTTGTGCCTGGGCACTGGTGGCACCGCCCTATTTACGGCACTGGGGGGGCGCACCAATCATTATAGTACGGGAGTCCAAGAGGGGAATTTGGGGATGTGGTGATGAAACACAATATAAGTATACGATACAAGACCAATTTGTGCTCTTTTCTTTAAATGATGAATTCCATGCACCTATATCTTCCTGGTAAAATGGATAATTACCGTGCTTGGTGCTGGACAGCCTGCGCCATGGGGGGGGGGGGGGCGCCCTGCCCCCCCCCCCCTGTATCCGCGCCTGGGTATATACGCTTTATACATACAGGATGTTGATTTGCATTGTCTCCATATTTACAGAGGTAGGTATGCTACACTTATAGAACACGAATCAATGAAAAAATAAATACCTAAAATTTACACTTTATAAAAAAAACATTGCACAGAAATAAAACAGCACGTGTGTGCGTTCTCATTTAACAAACAACATGATTTTATAAAGTCAACCAGTGCGAGCGCAGAGTCATAAACTATCGCGCCGACAACACACAAAGGCACCCGCCACTTTCGGCAAAGTTCTACAAACGCTCGCCGCTGCACCGGCCCCACCGCCGTTTGTACTAGCCACGCGGGCGGGCTGCGGGGTGCCCTCTCTCACCCGCCCGCGCCCGCGCAGCGCACTTATGTCACGCGTGCAGATGCAGCGACCGATCAGTCACTTGCCCGCCACCGGCGCCGCGCCGAATTTGCGTAGGCACCTACTTTGCTTACGATCGCGTAACAAAAATGGAACACTTTACAAATGTTGAGCTTGTGGAGATGGTACGTTTGTATGCTATCAGCGGAAACAGCTTAACACAGTCTGTGCAAATGTTTCGCGATCAGTTTCCGAACAGCCATGTTCCAACACGTGAAGTGATGCTGGGTGCCACACAGAGACTAAGGGATTATGGACAATTCCAAGTCCCTCGTCACGCTCGCGCTCGTGGAAGTGTAGGTCTCTCGGCCGGCCTTCAAGAAGAGATCTTGGACTTTTTTGAAGAGGACCCACGTCCTAGCACCCGTGATGCTGGGCGGCGCTTCAACGTCCACCACACAACTGTATGGCGGCTACTGAAACGAGAACTTCAGCATCCGTTTCATTTTCAGAGAGTCCAAGAACTGCATCCACAAGATAATGCCTCACGCATAGCTTTTTCTCACTGGATTTTACAAAACAGGGATGTGAACATTTTGTGGACCGATGAATGCATGTTTTCACGTGTGGGGATTTACAACATTCACAACGAGCACTGGTGGGCACATCGCGACCATAACCCGCATAAAACCAAGAACGATTCGTTTCAGCATCGTTTTAGTATTAATGTCTGGGGTGGCATTATTGGAGAGCATGTGCTAGGTCCATACATCATCGAAGGTCATCTAATCAGCTCCAGTTACTTGGAGCTTCTGCATCACGTTGTTGACGAGATGCTCGACGATGTACCACTGGCCTTTCAACGAAACCTGTTTTTCCAACAGGATGGAGCTCCACCTCATTATGGACGCCAAGTGCGCGATTTTTTAAGTGAAGTGTTCAGAAGCCAGTGGATTGGACGTGGTGGTCCAGTACCCTGGCCCCCACGATCTCCGGACATGACCCCATGTGATTTTTTTTTATGGGGTGAAATAAAAAGACTAGTTTACACGGACGAAATTACTAGTGCTGTGCAATTAAAAGAAAAAATCATTGCTGCATTTGATCATGTGAGACTAAACGTGAATGTGCTAAAAAAACTATCACGAAACCTAAGACGTCGCGCTCACTTGTGCATCGAAAACGAAGGAGGACACTTTGAGCAGTATCTTAGGGTAACGTAACTTGTAAGTACATAATTTTGTAAATACTGTAACGCCCCAGTGGCAAGCTGCTGACACAGATTAAGTCATAGCTACCATGGGTTGTTTACTGCACCCCGCGCACATAGCCAAAACAATAGAGACCGAATACCTGAACCCTGTAGGTAATTAGACAATAGGACCTTCCTCGATGTAGCAATTTTCTAACAATGTTTTTATGATGTTTTGACTACAATACAATACAATAACTCTTTATTGACACCAAAATAATAATAACATAGAAATGAGAATCACATAATAAGATAGGTACAATGGGCGGAACAAAAACGCGGGCGGTCAATGGACTAATGATGAGACAAAAAGTGTTTACTTTAAACTGAGTCATCGCGTGGGGTCCTACTATTGTCTTAGCCGAAACGAAGTTGAGGCTACTAGTGATTCACGACAAAAATGGTTTATCAAATATTCGGCTACTAAATAAATGTGGAATTTAAATTTTATTTTTATATGATTAAATATACACAGTACAATGGATTCTAAAAATATGGAGACAATGCAAATCAACATCCGGTATATACCTACTGTAGTTATTATAGCTGCGAGTTAAAGCCTGAGAGGGCTGATTTATTGAATCATTAATGAAAAGCATCATCATTTGTGAAAAGCATGTCAAAGCTGAAGAAACGTTCTCATAATGACAGGAATTGGTATTTCCTTGGTTTAGCTCTTTTTTTTCTGATAAATTTAACTCTTTTTTAGCTCTTTGTTTGGGACTCATTAGCTCCCTTTGACGAATCAGTGTTGGCAACACTGTTGGATTTCCAGTTTCATTTCTAGTAAAGTTGCCACCACTTTACTGGGGCATGACTTTGACTGGACTATGACTACCAGACTTGGACTGGACTATGACTGTGACTATGACTAAGTGAAATATAATATATATAATGCAGACTATGTAGACTTTTTAATATTGCGACTGAAAGACTTTGTATCCAGGTCAAGAACTAATTAAAAACAAAAACCAGTTTCATTGGTTTTTTGGCGGGAACGCGAAAAAGCTCACGTCGTTGCATTGTATTATTTTTCAAAACTTGTTTTTTCCAGTGTTAATGTTTAAAATTGGTGGTGTTTTACGCATTAAGTGCTGAATTACGAGCATGAGTGTGGGCAAGTGATATAATGTGGCGAAACGTGGTTATTCGTGTTGCTTCCAAAACTCCATAGAAGCCTCTAGTAAAGTTGCCACCACTTTACTGGGGCATGACTTTGACTGGACTGTGACTGCCTGACTTGGACTGGACTGTGACTGTGACTATGACTAAGTGAAATATAATAATGCAGACTTTATAGACTTTTTAATATTGCGACTGAAGGACTTTGTATCCAGGTCAAGAACTAATTCTAAAAAAAAAAACCAGTTTCATTGGGATTTTTGGCGGGAACGCGAAAAAGTTCACGTCGTTGCATTGTATTATTTTTCAAAACTTGTGTTTTTTCCAGTGTTAATGTTTAAAATTGGTGGTGTTTTACGCATTAAGTGCTGAATTACGAGCATGAGTGTTGGCAAGTGATATAATGTGGTGAAACCATAGACCTTATAAAAAAAAGCAGGACTGAGTCCCAATTGATCCCGAACCGAGGTACCCATAGGAAGTCGGAACGCTAATAAGTACGAGCGGACACGCACACACTCACATCATAGGAAGTCTATCGCCTGCCATTACTGCTCCGAACCTCGCCCAAGACGCATAGAAAAAAATATTATAAAATGCCGTCTTGCGTTGTGAAAAGTTGTCGGAATCATAGTGGTTTGATAAAAAAAAGTCAGGAGATCACTTTTCAAAAGTAAGCTTGTTAATATTTCGCTAATTTCTTGCTTTTTCGATAAAACTATTGAGATGCAATCAATACACAAAACCAGCCAGTGCTACCAACAATCTAACTTGCAAATTACCCGGAAGTGTGGGAGAATGACCAAATTATGTTCGAATACAACTTATTCACCTATATTGATCATAATTAGAGATCTGACTATATGCAAATGCATATTTCCATTATGCATATGCATGTGCTGGTCTTTGCAGGTTAATAAATATCGTACCGGTAATGGACCTACTAATCGTGCATATTTGTGCAGGTTTTCTATAATGTAGAAAAAGTAAAGTAACGTAGAAAAATATAATTTATGTGTTCATAAAACATTTTAAGCAACACCTTGGCTATAAATCTTTGTGCCAAAAAACAGTTTTATTAACTGACTGGCTGACCCGAGCCGGTTAGTTAAGTTTTACGCCCTAACCCTATCCAAAGGAAGAAAGAACTGGGAGGGGAAAAGAATGAATGGAGGCAGGTGCGCCTCTCTTCACCGTCATACATTCATCCTTTTTCCCTATCTTTTTCGCTCTCCCTTCTCTCTTCGCTATAGCGTACAGGGTATATTCCCAGTTGCCCCCACATGCTTCGCCCCCGGGTGGCAACTGGGAATAAAAATTCCCAGTTGCCACCCGGTGGAGACTGGGAAGCTATTGCTCCCACTTCATTCGCCGTACATTGCTGCGTAGATCGCCAACCCCTTCATTACTGTCCAAATGTAATCTATACATGGTTCTTGGGGGGAGGGGGGCAAGTAGGGGGGGCGGACTAAGTGAGGGGGGAGGTGGTGGCAAGTGCAGGGGTGGGAGGGAAAGTGAGGGGGAGGTGGGGGCAAGTGAGGGGGAGGGGAGATTGCAGATTCCTTTATTGTGCATGTGGCTAGGGAATGGAACTCACTCCCGGCGTCGGTATTTCCATCCACTTACAACTTAAGTGTCTTCAAATCAAAAGTAAATGGGTTAATTCTAGGTAGGCGTGCTCCACCTTCGACCTCATCATCACTTACCATCAGGTGAGATGTAGTCGAACGCTGACCTATCGAAAGTAAAAAAAAAAATAAGCCATTCAATTTTGACTACTCTGTTACGCTCACGTAGCTTGTTGGTCATACGAAAAGTCACACCAACAACAGATTTTTTTTTTGTCGGATTCGGGTAATTTTCTTCACATGGCAATCCTTTAATCAGTTTGCGGCCGCCATTGCTGTACGTCAGTTCGATGTCAATCAAGATTTATTCCTGCTATATTGCTATCTGTGTCTGGGTGTTATATTTTTATTTATTTATTTATTTATTTATTTATTTATTGTATTCTATGTATGTATTTACAAACAAAAAGTATCTAAGTATTGTATCAGTTATCTGGTTTCCATAGTACAAGCTATGCTTAGTTTGGGGCTAGATGGCGCTGTGTGAAATGTCCACACATATTTATTTATTATTATTATTTATTATTTTTTATAATTCTATGGGTGAAACGTGGTTTATCGTGTTGCTTCCAAAACTCCATGGAAGCCTCTAGTAAAGTTGCCACCACTTTACTGGGGCATGACTTTGACTGGACTATGACTACCTGACTTGGACTGGACTATGACTGTGACTATGACTAAGTAAAATATAATATATTATAATGCAGACTTTGTAGACTTTTTAATATTGCGACTGAAGGACTTTGTATCCAAGTCAAGAACTAATTCTAAAAAAAAAAAAAAAAATCCAGTTTCATTCCATCAATTTCAATTTCTAAACAAATTTTCAGGCGTGGCTGTTTGCGCTTATTGAAGCTGTTTTAGTTAGCGTGTTTTCAAACATAAGTGTCCCAAAACGTTATCCAATTAGCACTTCTCACATCACAAGTGCCAGAAATGGATTGAATGGTGTTATACCTAAAACTTAAATCGAGACGTTACAGAACTTTCGGACGGTGCGAAGGGCGTCAACTTTCCAGCAAGAAGTTTTGTGAAAAATTTAAACATGTATGGCAGGAAAACACCGTCGACATACCGGTCTACGCCTTCAGTGTACTCCCATTACACTGGAAAGTAAGTATTTGTGGATAATTTATACAGAAATATGAAATTGTATTTACATTATTATGTGCAGTCTTGTCGGATTTGCTATGTTTACTTTATCCATGGTCTGTTTTGATTTGAAGTACATATAAAATGTAATAGCATCATCACTTTACTCAATACTTCTTTTTAGAAAAGGCATGGAAAAATTTCTGATCACAAAGTTGCACCTTTTAACATTACATAAATAATCTTTATACTGTGAACCTCATCAAGCAGACTAGTCACTATAAATTGGTCAGATGTTTCTGCACTAATAAAATTGAGTTTAAAACACTTGCAGGTCATCAACAAACCTCAGATCATCAAAGTCGGTACGTTCTCTCCAAGTGCCATGGTACCAGAAGCCAATACTTCATGATGCCATTGTCCTAGATCTGCAGAGAGGATCACTGCTGACCGGATTTCTTTCGCTTGTAAGTACACACGGGGATTAAAAGGATTGACACCTTAGAGTTTACTTTTGCTTGCATGAGGACAAGAAACATTACTGGTACCATTATAATAAATGTGTTGTTTTGTTTTGTTTGTTTACTATTGATTAAAGTACAGAATGAAACAAGTATATCTAGTGTAAACAGGCGCGGATACAGAAATTTCTTATGGGGGGATGCACAAATCATTATAGTAGGGGCGTCCAAAAGGGGAATTTGGGGATATGGTGGTAAAACACATATGTATACAATACAAGACCAATTTGTGCTCTTTTCTTTAAATGATGAATTCCATGCTCCTATATCTTCCTGGTAAATTGGCTAATTACTGCTCTTGGTGCTGGAGTGCCTGTGCGGGGGGGGGGGGGGGGGGAGGCATCCCTGTATCCGCACCTGAGTGTAAATTCCGCTAAATATAATTATAACATTTTTATCTATATTGGGGAAGTTGTAAAGGATTGTTGTAGGTATGTATGACAAAGTATGTATGTGGTATAAGAAAAGTAATAGCAAGTAATAGTAGCTATAATAATTTATTTATTTATTTAAATAAGCTGAGAAGCCTAAATTGGTCCATCATTTGTTGTACAGGATTAGGAAAAAGTCAAACCTAATCAGTCCAATGACAGGCAGAGTTATATTATGATTAAATTTAAAACTAATTTAAGATAATTAACTTAGTAAAAACTAGTATTTACTTAAGAGTATGTAAATATATTATATTTAATGAATAAAGAATGATTTTAAGAAGTAATTTAAATCAATATATTACAAAATTAAATATACCTAACAACATCTCTTACCATCAGGTGAGACTGGTCAAATACTATGCCTATAAATTATTTAAAAAAAACTTTTGGTATAACTATGTTGTAGTAATTAATTAAAACAAATACAACAACAGGGGGGTCAAGCACGGACAGATTAGCAGCGCTGCTGCAGCGCGTCTGCCGCTCAAGTGATGTCAAAGTTCATACAATTTTGCCATCACTTGAGGGGCAGATGCGCTGTAGCAGCGCTGCTAATCTGTCCATGCTCCAGGGGCAAGTAATAACTTATTAGTAGAAGCAGTATAAAGTAAGTTATCCCATTTTCTGGAGTCATTATGACTATAACTGGCCTGTTAGGTCAGTTGGTAGTAGCTCTGCCTTCCGAACTATAGTTTGTGGGTTCGATACCCATCCACAAAAAATATCAAGATGTACATAGGTGTTTGTTCTGTGTCTGGCTGTTGTATTGTATTCTATGTATGTATTTACAAACAAAAAATATTTCAGTATTGTATCAGTTATCTGGTTCCCATAGTACAAGCTTAGTTTGGGGCTAGATGGTGCTGTGTTAAGTCCACACATCAAAAATAAAGCTGATGCATTAGATTTCAAAAATTTTGGTTCACACATGACCAGTGTCAGGAGTAGGTATCTTGTTTCAAAGAATGCTAATGAATTAAATTACTCCCAGTATAACCAATAACAAATTATAACTGCAACTATGTGAATAATTTGCACCTACTTGCCACGGAATGGGCCACAGCTAAAAATCAAAGTGCTGCAACGGTAGCATTTTAAGTTGAGCTGTGACCTTTTCATAGCCATAATTATTTATAATTATGAAACCGTACCTTGTAAATGTTTTATATTCTATTCAGAAGAATAGAATAGAAGGTGGTGTAGAAACTCCACTATTATAAAGAGGAAAGATTTGTATTTTTGTATGTTTGTAATGTATAAACTCAAAAACTACTGTGCCAATTTCAAAATTTCTTTCACCATTGGAAAGCTTAATTGACCCTGAGTAACATAGGCTACACCACTACACGTACGAAGCCGGGGCGAGCCGCTAGTATTTTATATTGGTATATACTAGGTGGTAGGACTTTTCTGCAAAGTTCGTCTAGGTAGGTACCACCGCTTTGCCAGTTATTCTGCCGCCAAGCAGTAGTGTGCAAGCACTACTGTGTTCCAGTTTGAAGGGCATTGTAGCTCATGAAATTACTGGGCAAATGAGACTTTATGATCTAATTTCACAGACTAGTAAACATATTACTAGACTGTGTGATATCTCACAATGATATGCGCAGTGCAGTGTCACACGAAACTTATTATTTTAAAGTTCCGAGTGACACTGCAACTGTTATGGGTGGCCGGATCGCTTAACATCAGGTGAGCGACTAGCTCGTCATGTCAGTTATTCTCATAAAAAAAAATTTCAGGTGGTCTCGCTCTTCACATTTGCACAGAGTATATTCGATGTATACTGCTTGTACATGGCAGCACCAGGCTCCTCGCACACTGGGTACTACGTCATCAGCTACCAGTTTGTCTATGTTGGAAGTGCTCCGGGTAATTATATTTTCTACTACACATCCCACGGTTCACCTTGCAACTTTCCCATTTACCCTTTAATAATTTAAAAAACTCCCCATTTCTTCCTGTGGGTGCTTAAGAGCTGGCTAAGGGAATATCCAGGGAATGGGCAGCAGCATTCTCCTTGGTGTATTTAAATCTTATGCAATCGCCAAGCCACAACAACTACTGTTGTGTTGACTCAATACTCAATACTCAATAATTTATTGCAACCATTATTATACATTATATACAGGTGTTAATAGCGTGTTTAAAGGTAACATAATGACCCTGCTTGGGTATAGCAATAACGTGCGGAGCGAATCGACTTAGTCTACAGTGAATCGTTCCGAAAGGAATTCGTCTAATGTATAGTAGCATTTATCCAGTAGCACAGTTTTTAAAGCTACGGCGAATTTTTTCTCTTCTTCAATTTTTTTTAAATATACCGGTAATTTGTTATATATCCTTGTGGCCATTGTATGGGTGCCGGAACTATGCATAGCTAATTTTGACTGGGGTGTTATTAAGTCATATTTATAATTTAATCTAAGTTCATAGCCTCGATTGCAATCCGCCAGTTTTTTGAAAAATTGAGGGTATTTCTTGACGAGTTTACAGATTTCTAGGATGTACAAAGACACTGTTGTTAGAATTTTGAATTTGATGAAGTAAGGTCTATGAAAATGTTGTGTGCTGATGTCTGGTTTAATATTTGCGAGAATACGGATACATTTTTTTTGGGCTACAAAGAGATCTTTAGCATCTGTACTATTTCCCAACAACATCTGTACTATTTGACAACTATTGGCTGATGATATCTGATGTGAATTTACAATTTTTTTTTATAACTAAATAGGCCGGCATTTATATAATACAATATACAGACAAAAATAATACAATGTCCAACTACTACCACACTACTTACTAGAAAAAATACATTGTGACTATAGACTAGCCGCACTGACCTATAGAAAGGCCAAATGCTCCAGTCCACTACCAGGCCCCTATTCCATAAAGCGACAAATCATAATATACCTGCATCATCATCAACACCTTGAAGATGTACACCGCTGATCATAGGCCTGCCCCAATTCTTTCACTACGCACGCAGACACAAGGCAGACGCAAAGTCGCCGATCTGTCGGTCTTCTATCGGTTACATTTTGGACAGTGTGCGCATGCCCTTCATCAGCTCATTCCGTCATCCCCTTTCCATCATAGGCTTGGTGATTCTTCACATCCTTACGTCGTTAGTGTACCACAAGCCCGCAAGCGTTTTGCTGAGTCATTCATAGTCCGAACGGCCAAGGAATGGAATGCTCTTCCAGCAGCAGTGTTTCCTCCTGGGTATAACTTGGGTCATTTCAAGTCAAGAGTGAATGGGCAAACGTGCTCCATCTTAGACAACTTCGTCACTTACCATTAGGTGAGATGTTGTCAAACGTATGCCCATTTTAGCAATTAAAAGAAATGTATGTAGTTGCTTTTCTAAATACCTATTTCCGTTTCCAGTACGCAACGTCCTGATAGTGTTTGCACTGTTCTCTTGGCTGGGATCCGTCGCCGTTCTATTCACAAGTATCATACTTATCAACGCTTTGAGGAAGGTAAGCAAACATGGATTATTCCTATCTGTCCACCACGGTCCCCTTGGAGAACAGATGGGAATAACAATATACAAGGTGAGTTTGAATAAGGGTATTATCCCGAAAAGGGGTAAATCTACTCCCCAAGGTAGACAATATTTCTTGTACGACTTTTCTAAATGAATAGTTTTTCATTGAAGAATTGCCATGTAAAGTTTACGTTCGAAGATAGCCCTAGCGCAGCTTGGTGGTTGAACTTCGTCCTTAACCGAATGTGTTTAAATGAGTTTAACAACCTGTGTTTAGAAATGAATTTATAGTATCTTGTTAACTCTCGTAGCGATCGCACGTGCAATATTGTGAGTGGATTTATTTTTTAGTATGAAGGTTTGGAAACACGCAGTTTCAAGTAAGGCTCTCACAACTTGTGGGCTATCATGGCCCCAGTCCCCCCCTTTCGGGATAATACCCCCATTCAAACTCAGTATTGTCAATAACCATGGAACCCGAAAAAAAATTACGCTTCGCTCCCAAATAGAGACGAAATTCTACATGAATTTCGTGGCGACAGTAAGCGCATAGCGCTTACCAATGTCACCTGCCATAGTAAATTGATAGAGGTTTTATTAGAAGCGCATACTAATGTCAACTTCATGGCTTCTGCGGGGTTGAAACCTTAGAGTATAGACTAAAAGCATAGAGAGAACGTCATTGTCTGTCAAGCGTACCACTTTTTTGGACACTTTTTATATGAAGTGGACACTTTCATGTGAATGAGTCTGACAGATTTGTATAGAAAAAACAGTTGACTCGAGTCGAACAAATGGTATGGTGACTTTTCGCAAGCGTAGCTAATTGCTATATGTTTGTTTCTTTCCTTCGCCACTGACGTAGCGATACGTGTGAGCAGTACAAATATAATATCGTTTTGATGATTCCTCTTTGCTTTTAGTCTATACTCTAAGGTTGAAACAATATCACCAATGTCGCGTGGATAGAGTAGAAAACACACGATGGAGATTGATCGGTGGATGTAGAACTTTGGCTATGTCAACAGCGCGCCTCTATTGGGTGCGAAGCGTCATGTTTTTAGTGCTCTGTGGGAATAACATTAATTTTTAAAATTACATTAACTAGTTTGAACTTTTAAATCTAGTTTATTTATTTGCAATAATATTCACCGACCATTTTCATAGCAATGGAAGCCATTTCATTTTTTGAAACGTTTAATTTTCGAAAAAATATCGAGATTACCCTCTTTTTTTTTTTTTGAACGGGCTAATGCTGTTGGTCTCTACCGACCTTTACAGCGTCACCGGGCGGGAGGGCAGGCGCTTAAGGCGATATTATAGACAATTTTAATAAATAAAACAAGATTTAAAAAATACCTGTCTATCATGTTTTAACTAATTTAAAAATTTAAAAAAAAATTGGGGTTCAAAAATGTAAATGTTGTCCATTGCTAATTATTTATCACTGTTATTACTTTTGATCACTTACCATTTTTTCATTAATTTCACCATGCTATCCTAGTATGTTGCAGTTGGGAAAAATAAGGTAACGGTCACGCATGCACTTCATACATACTGTTTTATTTCTATTAAGGCACACTGATACCGTTATCAAAAAATACCCGGCTATTTTTGCCCCAACCTGTAATTTTTTCCTATGACACACAATAATTACTATTTTACTTTATAAAGCTGTAGTGTAACAAAATGATGTAAATAGTTGAAACTATATTGTTTTACTCAAACATGCTCGTGATGTGGTCATTATATTGACAACCTTCTTGGGCAAAGTCGACGTTGCTGTGCTACTCGAAAAGGCGCCAGCAAAGTTGTATGAAATTTCATTGCTGGCGAGTTTTGACCACCAGCAATTTCCTTTGAGACTACATTATTGTCGAGTTTTGTTTCGTGAGATGAATTGAATCAATCTGGATTTAAATGTAACAAATAGATCATCAAAGTAGATCAAAATGGATCAAAGTAGATCTAACCGGACCAAAATGGATAAAATGGATCAAAATCAAATTAGTTACTTAATGAGGTAATGTATATATATGTCGCAATCAAGTCGTATCCGGGACGCCAGCGCCACCTGGTGGCGTTCGATGGAGTTGGTGACGTGCGCGCTGTCAAACGTCAAATCGTTTTTGACACATTCTTCCCTCGGCGATCGGCGCGTGCGGTCGATACTGAACCATCGCGCGTTCTACGATACGTACTTACCTACTTTGTGCTTGGATATAATTAGTGCTGTGAGATAATAATAGCTGTTTGAGTCATACGAGCTGGTTTTCTTCATCCACCACTACCCACCGGCGACGCCCACAGTTGAAAAGTTAACGATGAGTGCTAACGATGATGATGGTGAGGGTGTACCCTCGTCATCAGAAGTGGGATCAGTGCTGGATGAGAACAAAGAAACGAATCCCTGGCGTGTCATGTTCGAAGAACAAAATAAGAACATGCGAGCATTGATCGAGGCGCTGCAATCAACGAAACCAGCCTACCGTGAAGAACTACCTGCATTCGATCCTGAAAAGCAAAATGCCGATGCGAGATCATGGTGCGCGACTGCAGATCTGTCTGTGCTTTTCTGAAAATCCACCAAGCGGCGGTCGACTTGTTTTGGCGGTAAGCAAGGCGCTTAGAGGTGAAGCATCGACGTGGCTATCTCAGATTGCCTACGAAGGAATGACATGGAAGGAATTCAAGGTACTTTTCACAACACGTTTTATTTCGACCGAGATATTGGCGGGTACCCTCATTAAAATTAATGGAGAAAAACCGACTGAGAAGGAAACACTACCCGCATTCGCTAGTCGATTAATCACTTCGCTGACTAATTCTTGGAAAGATGTGAACAAAGAAGAGGTAGCCGTTGCAACTGTGCTTGCTCACATATCGCAGTTTGACCCGCGACTTCAGCGTATGGCGTTCACTACGAACGTAATCTCAAGGGACAAATTGCAGCAAGAACTGAATGCGTTTTCACATTTAAAGCGAAAAATAAGCACAACGGGTGACTCATCGAACACTATTGACATTAAGCGAGCAAAGATGACTCCGATTGAATGTTTTAACTGCGGAAAAACCGGTCACAAGCGACTTGAGTGCAGAAGCAAACCGATGGATACACGAGGAAGACCTACAACACCTGCATCATCGTCGAGTCAAGCAACCCAGCAGCCGTTCTCGAGGCCTTTGGTTTGCTTCAAGTGTGGCAAGCGTCACATAGCCGTCCGGTGTACGAGCGGTAGCGGGAGCACCAGTGGCAGCGGGCCGACAGACAGCGGAGCACACAGCGAGCGGCGCGTCGATGTGTGCATCGTACAATCTCCATCGGGCACGTTACAACACAAAGGTGAATTGATACGTTTTACTTACGATTCTGGTGCTGAATGCTCGTTAATAAAAGAAAGTTTCGCATCGAAATTTAATGGTAAACGAGTTAGTAATGTTGTTGCCATGACTGGTATTGGTCAAACACGAGTATTCAGTACAGAACAGATTTTATGTTGTGTAGTGATTAACGATCATCCTCTCGAAATTTTGTTGCATGTTTTACCTGACAATTATTTGCAAAGTGACGTCATGTTAGGCCGCGAGATTTTAAATCGAGGTTTTGCAGTAAACATGACGGCAACGGATCTGACTCTTACCAGAGTCCTTTGTGTAAATTCGATAACACAAACTAGCACTAACGCGTTTCAATCGGATGTAACTGCTATCGTGACGGATGTAACTGGCAAAGACAAGTCTAAGCTTTTGCAAACGTTAGATCATTTTTCTGAGTTTTTCATTAGCGGTTTGCCTACGACCCGAGTAAATACGGACGAGCTTAAAATTAAAATGATTGATTCGAATCGCACGGTACAGCGGCGACCGCATGGGATGTCTGCGGATGAGCGTAGCGTTGTACGCGATCGTGTGAAAGAGCTGTTAGAAGCGAATATTATTAGACCTAGCTGCTCTACATTAGTAAGTCCACTCTGCCACTATAGAAAAACGATGGTTCAGATCAGATCGCATGTGTATACACTATCGTGAGCTCAACAGTAACACCGTCTCCGATCGTTACCGGCTTCCATTAATCTCTAAAAAAAAAAAAAAAAATCTTTCATTAGCCTCTGATCAAATCGCGCGTCTTCTTGATGCTAGAGGGTCAAGTACCAGTCGATGTTGATGATGATAATGATTTTGATGAACATGAGCAAGCTTAAGTTGTGGTAGAAGCTCGAGTAGGAAACTCTATCGGCCGTATTGTGTTCGACCGTACCAGTAGTTATTACGTAGTCGTAGCCCGGTAGAAATCGGTGTCTCTTGAGGCAACTCAAGTAGTCCGTGGGTGCGCGGTGTGCGTATAACTCTGGCGGAGGTCGGGGTCTGGAAAGACCGTGGTGTGTAGTCACTGGGTGATGCACAGGGGCGATCCACGCTGTGGATGCGCACAGAGATCCATGCAATGGATGTGGGAGCAATGTGATTGCTCGTCGGCTGGAGAGCCGTGGCGTTAGAGGTTTTACACGAGAGTTTCTGTAAGCTTGGTGGTTTGTGATAATGTAGAGTTTTGAAAGTTGATGCGAACGACTGTGGTACTTGGCCTAGGCTAGCGATTATTGTATTTTCTGATTTTTGATTTCTCCATGTTTGATTGAGTTAAAGGTTTGACGGTAATAAAAGCATAGAGTTCTAAATATTTCTTTATTTACCCAATGAGTTGTAGAGTTTGGTCAGGAGTGACCGAGTGAACAAATTTCTCTCGTGGACTATGTATTCGCAGGGTAACCATCACACGAGGACGTGTGCAAGCAGGATGGCCGTGTCGCAATCAAGTCGTATCCGGGACGCCAGCGCCACCTGGTGGCGTTCGATGGAGTTGGTGACGTGCGCGCTGTCAAACGTCAAATCGTTTTTGACACATTCTTCCCTCGGCGATCGGCGCGTGCGGTCGATACTGAACCATCGCGCGTTCTACGATACGTACTTACCTACTTTGTGCTTGGATATAATTAGTGCTGTGAGATAATAATAGCTGTTTGAGTCATACGAGCTGGTTTTCTTCATCCACCACTACCCACCGGCGACGCCCACAGTTGAAAAGTTAACGATGAGTGCTAACGATGATGATGGTGAGGGTGTACCCTCGTCATATATATATACATGCAATATTTTAGTAAAGCACAAGCCTTGGTCCGCAACAGCACAGCAACGTCGACTTTGCCTAAAGAGGGTTGTCAAAATAATGATCACATTACGAGCATTTTTAAGTAAAATTATTTTGTTGTATTGGATTCCGTTTTTTTTTTCAGGAATACGAAAAGCGCATCGTCCCCTGGCTATACACGTTTGGCGTATTTATCTTATTCAGGCTGATTGCCTTCATTTTCGGGGCGATCGTAAACGATCTGATATTCGCGTACAATGTGATAATGGTGCTTATATGGATGGTGATATGTGTGGGTGGCGCTTACGGGTGGCTCCTTGTCTACAGCTTGTACTTGGAGTTGGCTGATCTGACAAAACTGGAGGATTTGGCGCATTTGAGGGTAAGGTTTTTATTAAAAACTAAATATTTTTTGCTAATGTCAACGTCAAGGAGTTATTGTTAGAAGGCTATTTTCGGCACCTTAGCAAGTCAAGAATAAATGAATATGAATATGAATATGAAGTCAAAATGTATATACTTCAAATACTTTTTTTAAATTAATGAATAGGCCCGCATTTGACCGCAACCTCACCAGGGGGTCTAGCAAAGGCTCCTTTCCATCAGCGTTAACGCAAAATAACTCCAAAATGTATGGGAATGACATTACCTGCGGAAAAGCGACAACCACAGGTAAATGTCACCCGCCACACCGCAGCCTTAATTAAACGCTCCCCTAAAGGATGTTTTTGTCCACAGATGGGAACAATGCAGTCCCTAAACGCGTCACTGGCCGGGTCAAGACCCACCACGCCTCATAGCACGGTATCGACCATGCCAGCCTCGCACATATGATATACGGAGCAACCAGGTAAAGCCAGACCAGAAACGACTCTGACCAGACCAGATATAATATTAGACAGACCAGAATCGGTTCCATACAGACCCGGAAAGACTAGACAAAACATCGAAATTGAAAAGACCAGTAGACCGAGCTCGGATTCATCTGAAAAGTCTAATAGACTAAGCTTAGAACCCGAAAGAACCAGTAGACCGCAAAGCGTAGATTACTCCGAGAAGACCGTCAGTAGACGCAGTAGACCGGAGAGTTTGGATTGTTCTACTGGAAAGACCTTGAGTGAAATAGAGAGTGTGACTTATAGAGTAGAAGACCGCAGTAGACCAAAAAATAGAGCTGATGGTCTTCTGAAAGAAGAAGGTACTCTAAGTGAATGCACTCCTCTGTCAATGGATGAGGGAATGGATAGTCTTGAGACTCCAGTTTAAAAGACTAGTAGACCGAAAGACTATTAAGATACGTTTCTTTCGTGAGACTTTATTGCCGTGTAATAAAGCTCATAATTGATATATTTAACAACTCTCGTTCAATGATTCTGTATTAAGTTAAGCCAAAGTTTCCACAAAAGACCCTCACCAATCTTTGGTCTACTGTCTACTATTTTTTTTACTATAAATTTGAATAATGAATTTCACATATCTGTCTATAAAACACCTCTTAATTATAAAAAGATATTCCATACAAACTTAGGCCTTTACTTATAAACTCGGCTTAAATTAACTAATGTCAATTAAAAGTAATGCGCAATTTAAAAATGTAGTGCGCAATTTTAACTAGTGTCATTTATAAGAAGCGTTTATAAAAAGTCCTAAATCATAATCGAATAAGGTTCAATTTAGATTGCTGCGGAACGGAATGCAAGTGAACTCAATTGTACATTATAAGGAGGGTAGAAACTATAAAAAAATATATCAATAGCTTTTAATTAAAAAAAGGGGATACCGCGACGTCATTGGCGTTAATTTATTACTGATTAGCATTTCAATGACATATTTTGTCAAAATAATTTGATTCATCAACCAAACTACTGACCGATTTTGATAAAACATTTATGGGACCAAACTAAAAGTGTCTTTTGAAAAAAAAATAGCTTTATAAAAACAACTTACACACAACAACACAACACCAACAACTACAACAACAACAACAACTACAACAACACACTACACCACAACTTTTTTATGTTTGTTAACTTTGAGTTAACAGACAAAAAATACAAGCTAATTGAAAACCATCTTTTTTTGAAAGTCGTTTAAATACAGAAGTACCGAAAATGTACATTACGGAATTGACATAAAGGTCATTATGCCAATACATTGTACAATTCAGTTCACTTTTGTGGCATTGCAATTTGAGCCTTATGGGTATGTTCTACAAAATTTAATATTGAGTGCTTTAACTCGGGCCTTATTTAGTTATAAAAAAACGCCCAACGATTATTGTCTAAGCGTCTGGATATTACGAATCTCAACTTTACCTGGATTATAATATAATGTAAAAAAACTCGACTATAGGATTTTAGTTAGGAGAATCGATGGTAATGAAATTTTGTATTCATCGCAACTTTGGATTCTCGTCAGTACCTTTATTATCTTCAAATCGAGTTTATTTTAATTAGATTTAAGAAAATTATTTAAGTTTAAGATTTACTAAAAAAATATTGCACTCGAGTAATTCCACAATTTATATATTAATGCTTGTATATTCGTGCATCTTCTATCTCGCTTGCGCATTGCGACATTTTTGATGTTATTCAATGGTAGATAGATAGATAGATCGAAAGAAAATGCTTTATTGCACAAGAGTAAACCAAGTACTTAAGAACTTAATGCTAAGTATCATTTTCTTCCAGTTAACCTTTGTGTAGTGTGGAGCTGGTTGAAAAAAGAAAAAGAAAAGATTACCCAATTTAAAAAATAATAATAAGAGGTAGCTATAGATAACAATAATAGTTTATATATTATAAGGATTTTAAATGATAATGAAATATAATACATACAATATCTTATATTGTACTTAGTATTTATAATATCCTTTAATTACTTCCAGTATAATGTGACTGATAATGTTGGATGAAACGTTAGTATCTATATTTTCTTTTGTCATATGCCTCTTTTTAATAGTAAAACTACAACAATAAAACTAGGTATTCTATAAAACTAAACTAAAAATATAAAATTAACAATATAATACAAAACTAATCTAACAAACCACTACCAGTGGGCAAAGTGCCCAAAATGCTGGCAGCATTGCCACGTTGAATGGCAATGCTTAACCTTTGGCCCAAATAGAGGCCAGCATTTTGGTCACGCGTTGCTTCAACCAGACGCTTACAAAGTTCTTTAAAGATTTTGTGTGCACTTGGTCCCCATGGCCCGCGCAAAAATAAAACCGCTGTCTAGGTTACTATATTTGCGCCTTTTCAGTTTCTCTGCGGAATCCGTCGCCGCGCCAGCCTTATTTTGTGTCTCGGGAAGATGTGACGGCGCAACAAATATCTTATATATTAGATTTAATTCATCATCATCATTCATTTTCATTTTTAATGTATGAAAACTTGTTTGGATTAATATGAGTTTTTTGTTAAACATTTGTGATGTTATTTTCAAGGTTTTTCTACGGATAGATTTTTCGTAAGTAAACTCTACCATTTAATAACTTCAAATATGTCGCAATGCGCAAGCGAGATAGAGGATGCACGAGTATACTGGCCTTAAGTAGCATTATTTATATGTAAGTACATAAGTTTAATTATTAATACATGAAGTGAATTATTTTATTCAAAAATATACAGGTTTATATTTAATTCACCTACAATCTTTAAGGGCATTTTAAATAAACAACTTAAAAAAAAACAATACGGGTCAACGCTCAAATTAATCAAAATAAATAATCATGTAGCCTGTATTAATTGCCTACCACGCAAAAAGAGGGTTGCCCATATATGAAAATGGGTGCGTGACATTTAACCGAAATACTTTTGACATAATTCCACTGCAATATAACTGATTTGATCGAAACAACTTGTGGTATAATCGTCATCATCATCATCAACAGTCTGAAAACGTCTACTATTTAACAAAGGGCTCCCCATCAGAGCGCCACTTTGAGCGGCTGCTCTCCTCCCCGCGGTTTTCACCAGATGGTCGGTCCACCGAGTGGGGGGCCTACGCTGCATCTTCCGGTTCGTGGTCGCCACTCGAGAACCTTCCTTCCCCATCGGTTGTCAGTTCTATGAGTTATATGGCCTGCCCACTGCCTGAACAACTATCTAACTAACTGCTAATTCTACGAGCTATATTGGTCAGTTTAGTCCTCTTGCAGACAACCGATGGGGAAGAAAGGTTCTCGAGTGGTGACCACGAACCGGAATGCGTAGCGTATATCCCCCCACTCGGTGGACCGACGATCTGGTGAAAGCCGCGGGGAGCTGATGGATGCAGGAGGTGAGCAACTCAAAGTGGCGCTCTCTGGGGAGTCCTATGTTCAGCAGTGGACATCTTCAGGCTGTTGTTGATGACGATAATGATGATAAATAGTCATTTCGCCCAATAGACAAAAGTAACAAAATCACGAGCAAATCTCATACGACGCGATTCTTGCGCTCGTTTCGTCCAGGAACCTGCAAGATGTGGAATGATCTTCCTCCTGAGGCTTTTCCGCAAAACTACAGTATGCGGAGCTTCAAGAAAAGTGTTAAAAGAGTCCTCTCTAAGGGGAGGCAACTGGCAATGCCATCGGTGTTGCCGATGTCCATAGGCAGCGGTGACCACTTACCATCAGGTGGGCCGCCAGCTTGTTTCCACTTATTTCATAACAAAAAAGAAAAGAAATGTAACGCAGATTACTACGTTGTGAGCCAGTGTCGAACAGTACTCTTACAGGTATTGCTTTTCCAGCATTTTCAATGTTGACAACTACAGCGTGTAGTAAAATCACGGTTTGTTCATAATCAGTTGTTGAAGCCGATGAAGCTGTATTGCATAAGGCTATTAATTCTTTTTCTTCTTTGACTGGCTTCTGTGGCTAGCACATAAAATTGTTGAATACCATAAATAACAGACATTTTATATTAGACTTGCAATTTTTGTAGAAATGTTCCTATTTTAAGCAGATGCCACAATCTCTCTTCTTATAAATTATATCTTTCCATTCTCATCATCATCCTCTTTGCCTTTTCCCATTTGTTATTGGGGTCGGCTCCCAATCTTACCTGTAGCGGCGAGCTACCAGAATTACACGAGCGACTGCCATCTGACCTCGCAACCCATAAGGAACCAGTGACAGGGATGGTTAGATCAGGCGTCAGATTCTATCAGGCGTCTGACTACCCGTAACGATTGCCATAGATGTTCTTATGACAACCGGGACCGACGGCTTAACGTGCTCTCCGAGGCACGGATATCTTTTCTTTCAATGACAATTTCTGGACCTTTTAACACTCAATACTGTTATGATTTTCTTTATCGCATCATATACATGTATTTATATAGTTTTCATTCTGCTGGATTGGCACTGATATTAAGCAGCTGGCAGTGGGTGGAATAATAATAATAATAAAGCCTTTTATTTCCATATCTAAATGTACATTTCAAATGTTGTTAGTATTATTAGTAGTTTAATCTATATTATCATTAATTGTTAGTAAAGTTAGTTAATATCTTCTTTATCGATATGGACCCCTCTTTGGGTGAAGGCCTCCTCCAACTTCTTCCAGGCCTCTCTATCCTTGCCCAGAATAAGCCAATCTTTACCCCCAGTTTCTACCATGTCATCAGCCCACTGTCTATTTGGCCTACCAACCTTCCTCTTTCCTATTGGTCCTTTCCATAATGCTGTTAGTAAGGTCCATCTTTTATCGGTGATGTGTGATATATGTCCAGCCCATCTCCACTTTAGTTTTAGGGCATGTGTTAATGCATCAGTTACTTTTGTCTGTTGTCTGATAATTTCGTTTCTTATTTTGTGTATTTTCCTGATTTTTAAAATACTTCTTTCCATTGCCTTCTGTCTTGTTAATATCTTTTGTGTGATATTATTCGTGAAAACCCATGTTTGGGTTGGTGGAATATTCATCTCTTTATTTTCTTGTTTAAATATTGCACTTCCAAGAGCCAGTTTGATTCGACTTCTAATTGAAGGAAACCAAGTAAGTTGTTTAGTCTCATGTCATTTCTGTGACTCCCTGTTCGTTGCCAAGCTTTTAATGCTTCTTCAGGCAGAGCTGATTCGATCATTTGTACAATAAAAGCATTTTTCTTTGTGACACCTAATGTCTCTAATGAGCGCAGTTGGGCATTTATTTTGTCAAACGAATATGTGAGGCTGGTATTTTCATCTCTTGTAATGATAAGTGATAATAATCTTACATAAAGCTAAGTCTGTAGGTCTTTCCTACTCGGCTTCGGATGCTGGATACATTGTATAAGATTTTAAAGTTCCATGGTCAGTAACATTACTAAAATATTGTTTTCAGCACATTTGCTCAAAAAATGCATTTACAAAGCCTAATGCAATACAACGGAGTGTGCGGTAAAATAGGTTCTCTCACCTAAGTTCCTATTTTACCGCATCCTCCGTTGTATAGCGCCGTGCGTAGTCTTTACGGTTTTTTTTAAATTTCATTAAAGCATTTATAAGTATGCGCTGTATGAAACACGTGCGGAAATTGGCTTCTACAAACTCGTGACTATGGTAAGCCCTCGAGTTCGTCTCGGGCTTATATTTGTCTACTCGTTTATAAAAACCAACTTACCGCCCTAATATCATAATAGTTATTTATGATATTAGGGAGGTAAGTTGGTTTCCTCGTAATGTAAAACTCTTTGGTGGAGTTCTCATATATTTTTAATGAAAATTTAAAAAAAAGCCGTAAAGGTTACGCACGGCGCTATACAACGAAGGATGCGGTAAAATAGGTACTTAGGTGAGAGTACCTAATTTACCGCACGCTCCGCTGTATGGTGCGTAATGTTTAACTTTCGAACAATGTATACAGGCTTTGTAAATGCATTTTTTGAGCAAGTGTGTTGAAAATAACTATTATTAACGGGATATTTGTTCGTCCGTGATCATGGTAAGCACCATGGTAACAGTAACGAAATATCGGCAACTGGAAACAAATAAATTACATGGTAAATATCCCGTTAATAAACAATATCTTGGGTACATTGTTGTACATAATGTTCAGGACTAATGGGGTAACGTTCCACGAACTGTCTTGCTTCTGTATTTATTGTAATTGCTCGCAGCAAGTACACGAACTTATCTTCTGAGTCCAAGTTGTTCTTCATCAATTTTGCGAAACTGAACCCAGAAAGGAAGCGACGATTTCATTTCCCCATCAAATTGAGGTATTGCCAACTGCGGCAATTTCAGTCTTTGTTTATTTTCGGTATGTTTATAACTATTATTTTTTGATTTCGATGTGATAAAGTCATATTTAGATTCTCAAAGGAGCCACGTGGTTTTATATCGGACTGCTTTTCGCACTCGTTCAATAAGTTCTCTTTTTCTAACCTAATCTTTTGTGTACTTTCGTCTACCTTTTCTATTTTTTCATATTGCTGTTTTATCGCCTTGAAATTGGCTTCTAACTCGGTAATTTCAGGTGGTGGTGTAGCCATTAATGCGTCAAACCCACTCACTTTCTTAGTAAACTGGCCTCGTAGTACGCCTCTTAACTTTAATGATTTTTCCACATCTTTTTCCATTACGGTTGCCATAATTGTGTTAATTATTAGTATTTTTCTTGATTCTTGTAATAGGTTCGGGTGATATGGAGATAAAACTAGATTAAATCAATTTAAACGGTTAAAGGGCGTTTATTTCTATTTTCACATATTTTTACACACAAAATCTCAGAGTATATCGTCGCTCGGATGACTAAAGGTCCTATCTCACTTTTTGGCTGTTTTGAGTTAGGACCGCTATGTTAGTCAACGCAAAATTCTCTATCCATCTGACTAATCGTTGTACCTCTTAACATTTTGGATCACAAGATAATTAATTAATTATTATTACAATTAAACTTCATAATATTCAATTACCTATTGCAACCTCAAAATGAGGCTGATTAAGCAGTTTTTTATTGTTAGGTACTTGGTAAAGTTGTGGTGTTGTGTTGAATTAAATACAGTATTGTAGCATTAAACTTACTAAAACTTACTAAAAAAAAAAAACAGACTAATAAAGCATTAACAACAAAAATTTTGTATATTTATTTCCATACTTAGTCTTAAAAAAGTCGTAACTAAAAACAGACAGCTTATTTTAAATAAAACAAAGTTTTCACTAAGTGACCTATCTGTTTTGATTAATCAAAACAGGTATTTAGAATGCAAACAGGTTAAAAGTTTCAACGTGTAATTAAAGTACTTGAAATTATCTACAAAAGCATATAAAAATAAATATGCTGGACTTGCGAGAAACGAAACTATCTGAAAGTTAGAAATGGCAAAACCTTAAAACGCGTTTTCTGAACAATGGACAAAAATGAGATAGGACCTTTAGTCATACGAGCGACGATATGTCAGCTAATAGACTTTTTAATTATAAACCACAGAGTATATAGGTCTAAGCTAGAGTTGACCATAAAAATGGAGACAGCCACAGACCAAATAGAGTCGCAACAAACACTACGTGCGAGCGAGCCAGGCGTGCAAAGCGAGCGTGCCGCGGCAGCGGCCGACGAAGCGCTGAAAAGTATGTTTGAACTGCGACTGTTGTTATATCGGTGGTATTTCGGTGTGAAATGAGTATTTGTTTTGTATGGTCTAAGTGTATGGTATACTAAATGGCGTTCGATCAAGCGTTGCTATTTCTAGTGTATAATCGTGATTTTGTAATTGGGACTTATTACTTACCTGGCGAAAATATAAAGATTAGAAAAAGAATCAGAACAAAAGTTGTTTGTGTAACGAATTAGGCCTTAAAAGTTTTTATGCGAATTAATAACAACCCTGTATTGAAAATTATATTAATATCGTATATTAAAAGCCCTTGTTTGTAATAAATAACTCCGTCCAGTTCTTATTACAATAACTTAATTTTAAGGATTAACTAAAGTATTTATAGAATCTTGCATTTATATTGTCTATCAAAAAGATAATGATTTAATGGATTTAAATATCCCCGTCTCATTCACACGGATACATGTTGTGTCTCTTTATATTACAAAAAAAATGTTATAGATAATCGGTGCCTGTCATGGCCGCGTCATCACTTACCATCAGGTAAGACAGTGGTCAAATGCAATGCCTATAAATTATAAAAAAGTGGTTAGTTAGCGTTTACTCCAAGCTTAATTAGTTATAAGGAAAAAGTGTTTAGAGAGAGACTCACTTATAAGGGGCTGTGTCCCTTTCACACAATTGTTGGGAATTGCGTATTTTCACTAAAATGCCGCAAATATCGTTTTATAGATGCACTAAATAAACTGGCTTTCATTTCTCAATAAATACAAAAATGTTTTTAAACTTCTGATAAAATTTATTGAAATATGGTTATGGGATTATTTGCTTTTGTGACTGGCGCCGGTGCCTTTTAGAAAGAGACACAGGTCCTTAGTATGAAGTCTCTTTCGGGCAGCGTTTTTCTAGCAGTGAACCCTCCTGTTACGCAATATTAATTCCTTGAATAGTAATATGGGAACATACGCATAGAATACATACTATGAGACGGGCATTTTTAAATCGTTACGAAATATTTTCTAGGGTGCCTAAAGATTTTTAAATAGAAATTAAGTACTTAAAAATACGGAAATAATGCAATAAAAAAATATGTAAAAGTTTGTTTTTTTAGAGTTGAATATTATTATCCATAAAAATTTTAAATGTGTTAAAGTATAAACCTGCGTTGCGAATTCAGAACAAATTTATGAATACATATTATACGTGTTTAATATAATTATAGAGTGTATCACTTTTAATTATATTTAATTTGAGATAATTATATAATATTGTATTTTCACGTCAACATCATGTTTTTGAATAAAATATCCAATGTATAAATTTAATATTAATTAATTTCACTAGACGTATAAAGTTCTATTTTGAATATTAGTTTTATTATTTAGTTGTGATACCTAATTAAATAATTAAGTTTTGAATAAAAGCAAGAACTGCCATAATGATAATTTCTTAGTTCACAGACTGTAACAGAAGTTGATTATCAGAAAATAATCGTTTATTCGTAAAACAATAAAGTTTTTTTTAAGTAAACATCCTTAGTAATATCACAGATAATAATTCTATGCTGATTTTTGTAGGTGTCGTTTTTTTGAATGCTTAACTTTATTTAATTGAGACTTACGATCCTAGGGGTCTAGCAAAGATCCCATTCTATTAGCGTTAACGCCAAACGATAACTCCAAAATGTGGGAATTACATTACCTGTGGAAAAGCGACTTCCACAGTCATTTCAAGTCAATGTCATTCCCATACATTTTGGAGTTATCGTTTGGCGTTAGCGCTAATGGAAAGGGATCTTTGCTAGACCCTTTGGGATGCTAAATTTTTTATTTTTCAATGATTTTCAAATGTTATTTTTTTTAAAGAAAGTACTGTGTTTTAGTAGTTATGTTTATACTATCAAATCAAATCAAATCAAATAATCATTTATTGACATAAAAGGGTTTATACATCTTATTGAGTCCAAAGACTCCCGAACTAGTGAGAACACTGTATTTCAGGAGCCAAGGCTTCTCCCATTCTTTGACTTTATTATTATGTCATATTATACTAAAATATTAAACTATGATTGAGTTATGTTTGTATTACTACTTGAGCAATACTGATGATAAAAATCTTAATTATGGTCAAAAATATTTGTTACTTCTGCAGGGTTAGCACGGCCGGTAGACAAAACTGTCTCTCCCCTGTTTTACTCCAAGCAAGTATGAAGAATGTGACGTAAAACGGGGAAAGACAATTTTGTCTACCGTCCGTGCTAACCCAGCTGTTACAGATAATGTAGTTTCTGTGCAGGAAACTCGGGACACCATAGATAAAAAAAATAGGGTGGAAACCACCCATTTCTTTTTTTGAATATAATTATGTTTTAATATTTATGATTTTTATCATTGCTCAAGAATTTCTCAATAGATGGCGCTGCCAACCCCGTAAGTTGGTTGTAAAAGGTGAAGGATAAATTCGGACATGGGACCACTTGTCACGGTAGCTTAAGTAAAGCATGTCCCGGCTTAAGGGACGGATGGATGCGGGTTCAAGTCCCGTTCGTGATTTAAATTTTTCCTTTACAAATTAAGCTGTCGTTATGTTTTGATGATTGAGTTACCGATGAGATGAGTTAGCTTACTTAGTGCAATTTGCATTTAGTAATCTCATAACTTTTTAAAATTATACATACTAATATTAGTATTATATCACATATTTTATTAGAAGTGTCTTTTTAATATAAACAACAAATGTTTTTTTAATGCTGATGGAAAGCGATGATGCGGTCTATGTTTTGAGCATGTTTGCCCACAAGGTGCCTGTTTACTCTTGTACAGACCGTTCACCGTAAGATGTCCCCTTGTATTAATTAAAAATATGCAAGTATTATTGTAAATGTAAAGTAATATGTAAGTATTATCTAAACTTGTATGTACCCACCACAGATTAATAAGTTTTACTTGCATAATTTTAAATTATATAAATACATCAGGGGACATCTTACGTTGAACGATCTGTAAAATGAAAGAAAAAAAACGCCAGTGTGGGGGGGCCACCACAAGGGGGGGGCGCCCCTTGCGCCCCCCTCTGTATCCGCGCCTGGTAATAGTAATTCCTTGTACATTTTTAATCACCATTTTTGATATAAACACTTTATAAATAAGATAAATACTTTACTAGTTTATACGACTGTACATTACTATCGCTCTAGAGTACCGCAAAATATTTGTATGAAATCCTTAGTTACGTAGAGATACCGCTAGGGGCGCTGTGCTGGATTTCATACAAATATAATAGGTGGTAGGACTTTTCTGCAAAGTTTGTCTAGGTAGGTACCACCGCTTTGCCAGTTATTCTGCCGCCAAGCAGTAGTGTGCAAGCACTACTGTGTTCCCGTTTGAAGGGCATTGTAGCTAGTGAAATTACTGGACAAATGAAACTCTATTGATCTGATCACACAATTACTAGACTGAAGTCTCAGGATGACGTGCGCAGTGTAATGTCACGCGAAACTATATTAATTTAGAGTTCTAAGTGTTATTGCAATCTGTTATGGGCAGCCGTGACGCTTAACATCAGGCGGACGACTAGCTCGTCACGTCATTGATTCCCGTATTAAAGAAAAAAAAACTCAAAATTATATTTATTTAGTTACGAGTGACACTGCAATCTGTTATGGGCAGCCGTGACGCTTAACATTAGGCGAACGACTAGCTCGTCACGTCATTCATATATATAAAAAAAGTTACCGTACTAAAGTAACAAAGCAAGTAACGTGACATTCATATAAACTCGTGTTAGTTTAATTTTTTTTAAATACGTCGAAAATGAGCGGTCTTATCGCTTTAAGCGATTTTTTAACAGAAAAACTGACAAATAGGAACAATTTCTATCGAAATTTTCTTATCGTCAGTTGTTTTTGGGAGTGTAAAGAATTGTCCTGTTTTTTACGTTTCTAAGTTTTCTAACATGTTGTGTAAGAAATATAATGTACTAATGAAGATTTATGATTATTTTATTTTGTGTGATGTTGATGAGATCCGCAGGAGAACTAAAGTGACCGATATAGCTCTTAGAATTAGCAAGTTGAAATGGCAATGGGTAGACCGCAGCGCTCGTAGAACTGACAACCGATGGGGCAGAAAGGTTTTCGAGTGGCGACCACGAACCGGAAGACGCAGCGTAGGTCCTCATTAGGTGGACCGACGATCTGGTGAAAACCGCGGGGAGTCGATAGATGCAGGAGGCAAGCAGTCGCTCATGGTGGCGCTCTCTGGGGCCCATGTTCAGCAGTGGACGTCTTGTTGATGATGATTTTGTGTGTTTCTTAATACTTCGGGAAGTCCAATTTAATATGAGACTCCTTGCCTTGAGACATTGTTGGGGTCGATACGGGGGGGGGGGCGCGATCCCCCCCCCCCCCTGGGCAGTCCAGCACCGAGCGTGGTAATTAGCCAGTTTACCAGCAAGATATAGGTGCATGGAATTCATCATTTAAAGAAAACAGCACAAATTGGTCTTGTATCATAAACTTATATGTTTTACCACCATATCCCCCCAAATTCCCCTCTTGTACTCCCCTACTATAATGATTTGGTCGCCCTTCCCCTTAAGAAATTTCTTTATCCGCGCCTGGTCGATTGAGGGCTATGCTGATTTAGGAGCCACCTAGTGGAGTTGCGACCTGCTACAAATGATTACTAAGAAACATAATGCTACTCTCTAGATCTAAGTTCCCAGCTACATCTAGTGTTTATAAAATTATACTCTACAGTATGGTTAGCACGGCCGGTAGACAAAACTGTCTTTCCCCTGTTTTACTCCAAGCAAGTATGAAGAAAGTGACGTAAAACGGGGAAAGACAATTTTGTCCACCGCCCAGCCTCGGTATGTTTACTGAAGCATAAACAAAACTACATGTTGTAACGGAACGTTACTCATTTAATATTAATTTCTATTTAAATAAACATAATTACACACAATTTAAACCTACTTAAAAATTAAAACTAATAAAAATATGTACAATCTAATCCTAACTTATTTTCTAATAAATGTATATTAAATAGCTACGACGTAATCCTAGATCCTAAGTGCGGCACCTGTTTCTTAGCGCTTACTAGATCAACGCGTCCTGATTACGTCCGACCGGTTCACAAGATCTCCGCGGGGTATGTACTGGGGAAGTGGTGGTCGAGCTGGGCCACGACCGCCGGCACCGCTGACAGTCGTCACTAGACTTGTTTGTGAGCAGAACCGTATCACTTTGCCAGTTCCGAGCGCCCTAGCCGACTGTGCAATTAAAATTGAAATTAATAATTATTTTCTATACGTATTTTATATAAATTTGATAGTGTCTTCTAAACACGTTATAATAGTTTTTAGTGTGTTCCCGATATAGGGTAAGTTTTAAATGGCACATAAAAATCCAACTGTATTTCTAATAACCGTTATTTTTATTGTACTATAATATTTTATCTTCCAGTATCCAAATTGTACATTATTCACTTGCAAAATTGCTAAATCATGCTCAAGTTTTCATACGTTAAATTTCATCATCTTTTATTTTTTTACCTACCTTATGTTTTCCATTTTTTTGCTAATATTTCACTAAACGCTAAATTTATGCAATTTAAATTCATTTACTTTTCCTTAATTTCATTGCCTTTTGCTTTTAAACAATAGCCTTGTGTTTAATTAATAATTTATTGTGAACTCCGTTCTGGTTGTACCACCACGGCAACACTACACTGCGCGTAAGTATTTCTTCTTAATCCTGTAGCCGTTGGTAGGGCCCCCAGAACGGAAGTTAGATAAATTCCTATATTAATATAGAGGAATTTTATCGCTTACAGGAACAACTTCATACGACAACAACTTCCACCCATCAACAATAACCCTACAACAAAAACATCACAACAAAAAGGAAGAAATGGCGACATAAGAAGAACCGCCGTAAACTTCCTACTTACGGAAAAAAAAATCTCCATCGGATTTTTTTTTTTACTGTCACCGCTTCTGACATCTACGGGAACTCCTGCTGTGTCTTCGCCTGCTGCCGTAAACTTGGGGCCACCCACCATCCATAGGGCCCCCCATCAACATCAGTTCAGGAGAGTACTTTTCCCGCGGTAGTGCGTTGAAGCGTAGGAACTGGTTAAAGTGCCCAAACCCACGACCCTATAAATTTATGTGCCCTCCGTTGAACTTGCCGGTCTAACTTTTCTTCTAATTATATAATATTGTTGCGGTATACCTTGGTTTTTTTTCTTTTATTCTTCCTACTAAATTAGGTAGGTAGAATTTACCATAGGGGCAAACGGCACATTGGCGCCCTCTTACGTGGGTTTAACCAATTTCTACCTTCTTCTGCACGTAGTTAGTTTTGCACGGTGTGTGGTTTTTTTGTAAAACGCTATTTCTTTTTTGGTTTGCAGTAGCTGAGGTGAGTATAGTGTTTCCATTTTATGGTCGATCTCGATACTCGATACTGTATTGCGAATTTTTTTTTTGGTGTTGCCTTTTTTTTTTAACTGCTGCTAAATTTTTTATCCGTATGCTAACGGAGAATAAACCTTTGTTTTTGTTAAGCTGTACTCACACCAGTTACAAATTTTTTATCAACGCTTTTTTTATTTTTGGTTGCAATTTTTTTTCTTGTTTATTTTTTCATCTAGGTACAATCATTCATCATCATCAAACCATAGCGTTCTGTTAAAAGCTGATTGTAACAGAACGGAGTATTTACATCATTGATCAAATTTCCTTTTGTGTGCCATTTACAACTACAATGTCGTACCCTATTAAATTTTTGTCTTTGCAAAAATCAGAATTAGAATACGAGGTTGGTGTTCGTGGAGAGACTCCTGGTTCTACTGTTGCGGATCTTAGGAAACAAATCATCAAGCTGAGTCAATGTTTTCCTTCAGAAGACATCATGTACTCGCATCTGGATGCATTGGTCGATTTAAGCAGTTCCTTAGAACTATTGGAGAAGGTTAAGGCGATCATAGATGAAGGGGTTACCGATAAAAATATTTTAACTCGTACTGAAAATATGTTTCACCATCTTTACCACAGATTGAATAGGATAAACACAGATGAAAAAACTTCTCAACAACATGCTGAATGTAGTACACTTTTCAAACAGTTTTATGAAAGCTTCCTAGTGTTGAAGAAGAAGAGTGTTGATCCACTGTCTTTGCCCGGATCGAGCTCTGAGTCGCAAACTCAAAGCGCCGTACCAATTCATGTTTCGGTAACATGCGATAGTGGTACTAGAACTTCTGAATTGGGCAGGCTGAAGTTTGATGGGAAGTCTTGCGTACGCTCTTTCATCCAACGAGCTAACGAATTTAGTGAAGCGCGCAATATTTCTGGATCAAAACTTTTTTCATATGCTACCGAAATTTTTGTAGATGACGCACTACATTGGTTTAGAAGTGTTAAGGAACAGGTATCGACTTGGGAGGACCTTGTCGTTCTCTTAAAGCAGGACTTCGATAAAACTGATTATGACTATCGATTACTCTCTGAGATTCGATCTAGAACTCAGGGTGAATTAGAGAACATAACAATTTATTTGTCAATTTTGTCAAGCATGTTTGCACGTTTGTCGAAGCCCTTGCTAGAGGAAGACAAGCTTGAAATCATCTTGCACAATATCAGACCGTGCTATGCAAGCACTTTAGCTTCAGCGACTGAAATTAAAACTATTGGCCAGTTGCGAACCCTATGTAGGAACTTTGAAAATGTTCAATCACGTTTGGTACATTTTCGTGAGCCTCCAGCTGCAACGTCTGATACTGTAGCACCTGAATTTTCTTATAAACAAGAAACAACTACATTTAATAAATCAAAACCAAACTTTAATTCAACAAATAATACAAACTACAATGATTTTAAAAACAAACAACAAAATACATATAATATGAAACCTAATGCTAATAATAATAATGTTAATGAAAAATATTTACATGCTATACACAAAGGTGATTCTGATTCTGACAGGAAACTACCTTACTGTCCTCGCTGTCGTAATAACTCACATAGCTTGAGCAACTGCCAGAATACTGAAATTATGTGCTTCAAGTGTGGTTTTAAGGGTGTTAAGAAACCTGAGTGCCCTAGGTGTAATCCGAATTCAAAAAACTAGATTCTCAGAATTGTAGCGATTCATCTTCAACAGAAGGTCGTTTTAGTATTGAAGAATGGAATGAATGGTTGAAAACAGTACGAATGTTTTTCAATAGTTACAACATTACTACAATTCTGCAAGATAAGCCTTTAGATGATACACGACCGTACGTGAATATTATGGTAAATGACATAACAGTCTCAGGTCTACTTGACTCGGGTGCAGCTGTCTCCATTTTAGGTAATAATGCGCACCACACTTTAGTTAACCGAGGTCTCAAGGTTTGTACTGATGATAACGTGTCAATCGTTGCTGCAGGTGGACAGTCTTTTGATAGTCTAGGTTATATTAATTTACCTATACATTTTGAGGATAAATTTCATATTGTAAAAGCTTACGTAGTTCCTGAAGTTAAGTCTTCTCTGATTCTAGGAATTGACTTCTGGCGCGCTTTTCATTTGTGTCCTAAATATTTAGGCTCGCTACAACTGTCACGCGTCCCGATAATGGATTTAAATGCAAATAGCCAGCAAACTTTTATCAATTCCTATGATAATTTAGACGATTCGCAGAAAGCTATTGCGGATAATATAGTCGATCAATTTAAGGATATTTCTTTCGAGCATAAGGGATTAGGTCGAACGCATTTGATATCCCACCGCATTGATACTGGTGATTCACCTCCTGTTCGACAAAGGTACTACCGACTTTCACCAGAGAAACAGAAAATACTTGTCGAACAGGTAGATGAAATGCTTAGTCTTGATGTGGTGGAACCGTGCGAAAGCGCATGGCAGTCTCCGGTTCTTATAGTTACGAAGAAAAATGGCCAGCCTCGTTTCTGTTTAGATAGCCGTAAACTCAACTCAGTTACGAAGCGAGACGCTTACAACTTGCCTTATATTTCTGAGATTTTGGATAACTTGCGCGACGCACATTTTCTTACTAGCCTTGATTTATCCAAAGCTTTTTGGCAGGTGCCAATTTCTGAGGAGGACCGTGACAAGACGGCATTTTACGTCCCAGGCCGCGGAACGTTCCGATTCAAGACCACACCCTTTGGACTTACAAATGCTCCCGCTACGCAACAACGTTTGGTTGATGCGTTGCTAAGTGACGTAGATCATCGAATTTTTGCCTATCTTGATGATATTGTCATTGTATCCAGCTCTTTTGATGATCACGTCTCTCTCCTGCTTCGCGTTTTAGACAGGCTGCGTAAGGCGAATCTCACCGTCAACCTAGAGAAGTGTGAGTTCTTCAGAAGTGAGCTCAAGTATCTGGGATATGTGGTCGATGCGAATGGACTGCGAACCGACCCAGGTAAGGTTGAAGCCATCCTCAACTACGCGACTCCTACTAGTCGCAAGGAGCTTAAGCGTTTTTTAGGCACAGCCACTTGGTATCGTAGGTTCGTTCCCAACTTTAGCACGATCGCAGGTCCGCTAAACAAGCTTACTTCAAATAAGAAAAATACTCCACCTTTCCAATGGACTGATGAAGCTGATGCTGCCTTTAAAAAGCTAAAAGAGTGTTTAGTTTCCGCTCCGGTACTTTCTTGTCCAAATTATAATCTGCCGTTCGAGGTACACACGGACGCCAGTAATTACGGAGTAGGTGCAATGCTTACTCAGACAGTTGATGGTAAGGAGCATCCCGTTGCGTACATGAGCCGATCTCTCACTACGGCTGAAAAGAACTACAGCATTACGGAACGGGAGACTCTTGCTGTTCTGGTAGCATTAGAACATTGGCGATGTTACGTCGAAAATGGTAGAACTTTCACGGTTTATACAGACCATAGCGCTCTGAAATGGTTCTTATCATTAAACAATCCCACTGGACGACTCGCACGTTGGGGTGTTCGTTTGTCGTCGTTTGATTTTGAAATCAAACACCGTCGTGGTGTAGACAACATCATTCCTGACGCATTGTCTAGAGCTGTTCCAGTTGCATCGATTGTTACTTCCAAGTTATTTGCGACTACTAGTGATGACTGGTATAAAAACATTTACAATAACTGCCTTAATAATCCGGTACACGTTCCAAATTTCCGAATACAGAATGATTCTCTTTTCCGCCTCAGTAAAAATAAGTGTCACCTGACAAATGAGTTCTCTTGGAAAGAAGTCGTTCCACAGGAACTTCGGAATGGCGTTATTGCGGAATACCATGATGAGCCGACTGCTGGTCACCTTGGCATCTTTAAGACGTACAGACGCATTGCACTTCGATACTACTGGCCAGGAATGTATCAGGATGTGGCAAAATACGTAGGTTCATGCTCTGTATGTCTGCAGTACAAAAGCCAAAATCACGCTACTCTTGGTACTATGGGTCGGCCAAAACAGTGTTCACGTCCTTACCAAATGATATCCATCGATTTAATGGGACCTCTTCCGGTCACACGAAAGCAGAATAGCTATATTCTAGTAGTGACATGCTGCTTTTCTAAATTTTGCCATATTTTCCCTATTAAAAAGGCAACTTCTGATATCATAATTAAAATTTTAGAGGAACAGGTTTTCTTAGTTCACGGCGTTCCACAGACCATACTTATGGACAATGGAAGTCAGTTTATTAGTGGGCAGACCAACGATTTCTTCCAAAAATACCGCATTCCTAACGTATTTTTCACGCCTAAATATACACCTCAGGTGAACTTAGTTGAGCGGTACAACAAAACTATAATTACTTGTATTTCCACCTTTGTCGAAGGCGATCACAGGACATGGGATCTTTTCATACCAAAGGTCCAGTTTGCGATCAATAATTCGGTGAACGAAGCCACTGGATTTACCCCATCCTTTCTTGTGTTCGGCAGGGAAGTAGTACTATGCGGCTCGCACTATGCTGATATAGACTTAGGTGATGAGGTTTTGTTTATGCCCCGCGAAGTTTATGCGGAAAACCTCGGTTGCTTAAGTAATGTTTTTGATCAGGTTCAGAAGTCACTATATCACGCTCACGTTAAGAACACATCTCAGTACAACTTGAGACGCAAGCCATTTGAATTTAATGTAGGTGATATCGTCTACAAGCGCGCTTACGTATTGAGCGACAAGGACAAGTTCTTTAGTAAAAAACTTGCCCCAAAATACTTAAAATGCCGAGTTACTGAAAAACGCTCGCCACTTGTTTACGTTTTAGAAGACATGTCGGGTAAGAACTTGGGCACTTGGCATATAAAAGATTTGAAAATTTATGGTAAATATTGTAATTGAGTTCTGTTGTGTTACCAAGTCCATTAAAATCATTTTTACATATCTTGCAAAGAGTTTTATGTCGAACATATAAAAATGGCATAAGATTTTGGTTATGAAAGGTGCGTCTCATAATTTTATAATATTATTAGATGCTTTTCTGAAAGTCAGTATGAACGTGAGGATTGAATGTCATGAATGGTAGTGTGATAGGTAATTGTAAGAAATTTTGTTCAGAGTAGTTAATGCAGATTTTATTTTTAAAATAAAATCCTTATGAGGGACGAGCGGGTAATGTAACGGAACGTTACTCATTTAATATTAATTTCTATTTAAATAAACATAATTACACACAATTTAAACCTACTTAAAAATTAAAACTAATAAAAATATGTACAATCTAATCCTAACTTATTTTCTAATAAATGTATATTAAATAGCTACGACGTAATCCTAGATCCTAAGTGCGGCACCTGTTTCTTAGCGCTTACTAGATCAACGCGTCCTGATTACGTCCGACCGGTTCACAAGATCTCCGCGGGGTATGTACTGGGGAAGTGGTGGTCGAGCTGGGCCACGACCGCCGGCACCGCTGACAGTCGTCACTAGACTTGTTTGTGAGCAGAACCGTATCACTTTGCCAGTTCCGAGCGCCCTAGCCGACTGTGCAATTAAAATTGAAATTAATAATTATTTTCTATACGTATTTTATATAAATTTGATAGTGTCTTCTAAACACGTTATAATAGTTTTTAGTGTGTTCCCGATATAGGGTAAGTTTTAAATGGCACATAAAAATCCAACTGTATTTCTAATAACCGTTATTTTTATTGTACTATAATATTTTATCTTCCAGTATCCAAATTGTACATTATTCACTTGCAAAATTGCTAAATCATGCTCAAGTTTTCATACGTTAAATTTCATCATCTTTTATTTTTTTACCTACCTTATGTTTTCCATTTTTTTGCTAATATTTCACTAAACGCTAAATTTATGCAATTTAAATTCATTTACTTTTCCTTAATTTCATTGCCTTTTGCTTTTAAACAATAGCCTTGTGTTTAATTAATAATTTATTGTGAACTCCGTTCTGGTTGTACCACCACGGCAACACTACACTGCGCGTAAGTATTTCTTCTTAATCCTGTAGCCGTTGGTAGGGCCCCCAGAACGGAAGTTAGATAAATTCCTATATTAATATAGAGGAATTTTATCGCTTACAGGAACAACTTCATACGACAACAACTTCCACCCATCAACAATAACCCTACAACAAAAACATCACAACAAAAAGGAAGAAATGGCGACATAAGAAGAACCGCCGTAAACTTCCTACTTACGGAAAAAAAAATCTCCATCGGATTTTTTTTTTTACTGTCACCGCTTCTGACATCTACGGGAACTCCTGCTGTGTCTTCGCCTGCTGCCGTAAACTTGGGGCCACCCACCATCCATAGGGCCCCCCATCAACATCAGTTCAGGAGAGTACTTTTCCCGCGGTAGTGCGTTGAAGCGTAGGAACTGGTTAAAGTGCCCAAACCCACGACCCTATAAATTTATGTGCCCTCCGTTGAACTTGCCGGTCTAACTTTTCTTCTAATTATATAATATTGTTGCGGTATACCTTGGTTTTTTTTCTTTTATTCTTCCTACTAAATTAGGTAGGTAGAATTTACCATAGGGGCAAACGGCACAATGTTTGGATGTGTGCTACTGTCGTGTTCTGAAATTCGAAGCCACGATTCATAATGTGATTATCACACAGTGATTTGTAGCAGTCTGTGATAAAAAGTAGCAAAGTGATTCATGAAAAATAAAATCATATGATTTTTCCCTGCTCCTTATGAAACGTGCCATGCCTAGTGGGGAATCTCCTTTTTTGCGACAAAGGGACAGGCGAAACATTAAATAAAAGCTTATTACTACTTGACTTATTGATTTTACTTATTTTTTCAATTATTGCATTCATTTTTAACCTACTTTATGAAAATAATATTTCGTTTTAATTTTTAGTAGCAGGCAACTAGCCTATTAGGGTCAGATAACCCCCAATAGATACCGCATGAAAGACTACGACCGCGCACCACGCATTAGCGTAAATGGGTCTATATGAATCGCCGCTTCGCAGCACGGCCTTAGTTTCGACCAATTATTAGAGTTCATTATTAGGGCGTCACTCGAAACAGCCAATAATAGCGCATTGGCTCCAGTCCCCGCAACCCGCGCCTTCCTCCAGTTTTGGTGAGCTAGGATCCGAACAAAAATCCCGTAATGCGGTATCTATTGGGGGTTATCTGTGATTAGGGTCCAACCCCGTGGGCTGTATGCTAGGTTGGCATAAAAAACCCGCATTCTGTATAAACCAAAATTAGTCTGAAAAGAAGAAAAAACAAAGATTCCAATGAGTATAACTTTATTATAACAATCTTGAATATACAAGGGTAAGAAACATAGACGATTTTATATTATCATAGAACATTCTCAATTTCTCATACCTGCCAGCGTTACCTTGCATAGACGTTATGTATATATTTCATAGATTAATACTATTCATTTAGTTTTGGTAAAAAATGAGGCAACCGTGGTAGTAAAACTGAAAGCATTAATTGCAGGTACCCACATATTATAAAATACTTTGTTTTAAAATTAAAATATGGAACCCATCACAAGATAGGTTGGTTACTATGACTCTACTCTATGTATTCCACTCGATTATAATGTTTTACTAGGTGGTAGGACTTTTCTGCAAAGTTCGTCTAGGTAGGTACCACCGCCTTGCCAGTTATTCTGCCTCCAAGCAGTAGTGTGCAAGCACTACTGTGATCCGGTTTGAAGGGCACTGTAGCTAATGAAATTACTGGGCAAATGAAACTTAATGATCTGATCACACAGTCTAATCTTATTACTATACTGTGTGAAGTCTCAGGATGATGTGCGCAGTGCAGTGTCACGCAAAACTATATTAATTTAGAGTTCCGAATGATACTGCAATCTGTTATGGGCAGCCGTGACGCTTAACATCAGGTGAACGACTAGCTCGTCACGTCCTAACGTATTTTACCTTACTCTATCGAATATCGTAAAATATTTTTGTATGAAATTCAGCACCGCGCTACTAGCTAGCGGTAAATGTTACGAACTTCGGATTTCATACAAATATCTTACGAACCTCGATATCGAGTAGATACATACAACAATGTACATTCTAATAATCTTTTTATAGAGGTACTGGTTTTCTGATCTATGTGGTAGGTATACTAGACTACTACTCTTCATCAATAATATAAAAAAAAAGGTAAAAAATTAACCGCGTAAGATTCTACTTTTGCGACTGGGTTTGAACGGTTCCGTTCAAAAATGTGTACACTAGCGACATCTCTTGTTCAAAATGAGGTGATTATAAAAAGTATAATGAATATAGTTCTGAGAATTAGTATCCATCGAAGTTAATGGTCGTCATTGTATGGAACCATACTGCTCACGTTGTTGTGTGCAACAATCACAACAGAACGACAATATTAGCTCGTAATATTTAAACATGGAACAAATAATTAAATGTTTAAACCTAAAAGCAACGAAAAAAATTTTGGTGTTAATAAACTGGTCGTCATAGTATGAAACCATACTGTTGTTGTTGTGTGCAAAACCCACAACAGAACAACAATATTAGCTCGTAATATTTAAACATGGGACAAATAATTAAATGTTATTTAAACCTAAAAACAACGATAAAAAAATATTTGAATACACTATCTACTTATTCCATATTAACAAATGGGTATTTAAATGACAAAAAATATATATTTATTGCGACACTAAATAATAATATCTATTATCACGTGAACATTTAAAAAAAAACTTAAAAACGATCTATATATTTTATCATTTACATAGTAGATAGGATACAAAAATGCAAAAACTTTATACACAACGAGCATTACCATGGAACAAGTAGGAAAGGAATGACAATACACAAAAAAAACAGTGTAGATCAGAAATATTGCAAAAAAACCGTTTTAAACCTAGCCCGCCGTAGCTAGCCGTATAGCCCGCGCAATCTAGGTTTAAAACGGTTTATTTGCATTATTTCTGATCTACGCTGTTTCCTTGGCATTCCTCTCCTTGTTCCATGGCGTTACTTATAAATAATCGTTAGTTAAATTAAATCAACACTTACAATGCCGTCTCAATTCATCTTCTTCTTTTTTGTTAACGGCTTTTTATCGTTTTTATGCGTTTTATTGGAATTTTAGTAACAAAAATCGAATTCGAAACAGCCATTTTCGTTTTTTTTTCAGGGGAAAAGACCACGTCTTGTTTTTGCTTATCACGTTACACGGATTGTTTTATGTTTTGATTAAATTAAACTAAGTAATGCTGTGATAGTACAAAAATACAAAAGAAATACTGAATTATGATAAAATGCAGGTGAAAGCTGCGGGGAGCCGATGGATGCAGGAGGCGAGCAGCCGCTCAAAGTGGCGCTCACAGGGGGAGGCCTATGTTCAGGACGTCTTCAGGCTGTTGTTGATGATGATGATGACAAAATGCAGATTATAAAAATATTAGTACGCGATCCTTATTTATGTCTACTGAATAGATTTTGATGCTGTTTTCACCACCCATTTGAAAATAGATTAATGCCCATTTTCACCAGAGATCCCTAAACGACACCCTAACTAGGAATCCTTTTGGCTAAGGGCCCCTTAGATTTGACCCTTACCTAAATTCGTTTTCACAGCGCTGAGTGACACTTATATTTAAAGTGACAGTTTATTCTTTTCTACGATTTCCATAAACCGTACGTTGCTGATTTTCGTTATTTTATTTATATATTTTAGAGAATAATCGTCAAAAATACAAGCAACATACTTTATTGATATTAGCATTAGGTAAAGTTTTTAATATATTATCCATCAGAAAAAATTGAAACAAATACATTCTCTGGCGTTATGCGGGTCGAAACAGTTGCCAAATCCAGTTGAAAAAAAACTGGCATTTTTATAATTTCATCTGCCACTTAACGCTAAGGCTCAATTCAGACAGAGCAGCAAAATGCTCGAGCAGTTTTTAAGTGCTGTATGAATATATATGGTATGCAACATTAAAATAGTTAAGATTAATGTTGCATACTGTTTTCAGCTTTGTCTAAATGGAATAAGGTTTATATTCCAATAGCACTTAAAAACTGCTCGAGCATTAACGATCACGCGCATTTGCGCTCTATGTGAATTGACCCTAAGGGATCGAGCTTCGGCCCCCTAAACTTAGGGGATCCCTTGAGCTTTAGGTGTCCCTTAATCGCCGGTGAAAACAAAATTACTGTCAGATGTCACATAAATATTTTTAAGGTCCCTTAAAATTTAGAGATCCTTCGGTGAGTACGGGCATAAGTACAGTTAATATTAACAACAAAATTATTATACAAGTAAAGATTATACAAAACAATATCTTAAAATATTATGAGGTTTTCAATTTACTATAATTAAATGCATAAAAAAATAATTTTAAATACGATGATTCGCATGACTGAAAAAAAACTTACCTATATAATTATTATCGTATGTTATACATACTTTTTCTTAAAAAAAAAACAGTGTATTTAATAACTCTACATTTTGAGTAGGTATCATTTGTTACATAGGATATGACGTCATCGGACCAAATGATACCACATTTGCAAAAAGGACATGATGTTTTAACATTCTAGACATCAACAACAACAATGTAAATTTTGTTGTTGGAACAAAACGGCGGAAAGTCTCATTTGGTCCGACGACGTCATATCCAATGGAACTTAATTCCCAACACATCCACAGGCGTTCTAAAAGACTTAGTAATAAAAAAAACGCCCAACGATCGATCACGTATAAAGAATTAACATGTCGTAAAAATTTAGATTTTTTGGATCAGATTAAAGAAGTATAAAGACGTCGCGCTCAAAACAGAAAATTGAAGCCAGTAATACAAAATCGCATCATACATAATGTGAAACCTGACACCTAAACATAGACTTGTCTTAGGGTCGGTTGTTTGATCAGTAGTCAAGATAACCAATGGTTAATTTTTTTAACCATTGGTTATCTTAACCAATCCTTTAGATTTTCTAGTTTCGAATGCGCCGTCTAATATTGTTCCAATCTAACGGCCTCATTCATAAAGTGTCTTTCAATACTTCATTACTCAATTACAAATTCCTCATTAAATTTGTGATATTAAGATCTATGTTTCTTTCCATGTCGTGCCACACGTTACATTGAGAATTTGGAAAAAGTAGATATTGTACTTGTTATTTATAACTATGTATTAGTTACTTGCCCCATACGCGGGCCGCAAACGGCCCGAGTCTTCGATACCAATAAAAAAATATTTTGACTTTATAGCGGTATTTTGATACAGTATGAAAAAACTTTGTCTTTAACTTTTTTGAAATTCACACTATAAATAATGAAAATCTAAACGTGCGAGCGGGACAGCGAATAGTGTCCTGCTATTTAATTATTGCTCAATTTAATAATATTCCTCAAAAAGTAAACAGTCGTGAAATCAAAAATTAAATATCTAAAGAAATGACAAAGTTACAAGCATTTTAAAATACAGGAATAGAAAGAGACAGTTCAAACGTGCAGTGACGTCAGTTCATGCTCCTTCATAGTACCTCATTACTAAGCTGTGGTAGCTTTACTTAGTCTCTCAGGCATATAATGTAACAACATGCGTTTTCATAGTAACTATGAGGAAGCTGTTTTGCGAGAAAGGGACAGGCGAAGCCCCTTCCAGACACTTTATTTTTCCGTGATTTATTTACCGTTTTCTTTTTAATTATTGCATTCATTTTTAACCTATTTTATGAGAATAATATTAACTTGTTAATTTTTAATGGCAGGACACTAACCTATTAACTCCACAATGCAATTAAATAATGAAGGATTTCAAAGACTATTTTTACGAATATTTCCGTAATTTAGGTACATGTGTAACCTAGTATTCTAGATTTTAGTCTAGCTCTTCAGTCCGTGGTGCTTCCGTTTGATCCTGGCGTAGGGACCTATTTCGGGGTCCATAACGAAATCATAAAGTACCGCCGACCAACTGTGGTGTTGCGGCAAGTTGTCGTAGAACTCAGGCGCGATGCGTTTTACCTGAAAAAATTAGAAATAACATTCAACCTTCATAGCTTCATTAGTAAGCTCAAAGTCGCGCAGCAAGCTATGGAGAGAGCTATGCTCGGCGCTTCCCTGCGAGATAAGATCCGGAATGAAGAGATCCGCAGGAGAACTAAAGTGACCGATATAGCTCTTAGAGTTAGTAAGTTGTTGAGGCAATGGGCAGGCCACATCGCTCGTAGAACTGACAACCGATGGGGAAGAAAGGTTCTCGAGTGGCGACCACGAACCGGAAGACGCAGCGTAGGCTCGCCACTTGGTGGACCGACAATCTGGTGAAAGCTGCGGGGAGCCGATGGATGCAGAAGGCGAGCAGCCGCTCAAGGTGGCGCGCTCTGGAGGAGGCCTATGTTCAGCAGTGGACCGTCTTCAGGTTGTTAAAGATGACGTTTTTGGCCCTTTAACTGCCGGCCACACAAAAATAATGCTGGACATGCATCATTGTTGATTCTGTGTTATAACACAGAATCAACAATGTCTATATATAGACTTTTTGTCTAGCGGAAAGATGTTTCTACTCAGTGCAGGGTAAGATCATGGAACAAAGGCTTGTTCCATGAGCAGATACACAATAATTATTTTAAAATCTTATCAAACACTGAGTACTTTCGTTTGTAAAAAAAAATAATCCGGCCAAGTGCGAGTCGGACTCGCGCACGAAGGGTTCCGTACCATTATCTATCCCTGCCATCTAGTGTTGAGTAGTAGTACTATTTAAAGCAGCGCCATCTATGACTCATCTGGTAAACGAGCAAAAAAATCACGTTTGTTGTATGGGAGCCCGCTTAAATAGTTATTTTATTGTAGTTTTCAGTATTTGTTGTTATAGCGGCAACAGAAATACATCATCTGTGAAAATTTCAACTGTCTAACTATCACGGTTCATGAGATACAGACATTCTGTCTGGTGACAGACGGACAGACAGACAGCGGAGCCTTAGTAATAGGGTCCGTTTTACCCTTTGGGTCATCATCATCAACAGCCTGAAAACGTCCACTGCTGAAATAGGCCTACCCCAGAAAGCGCCACTTTAAGCGGCTGCTCGCCTCCTGCATTCATGTACTCGTGGTCCACTCAACTGAATTTGACATTTCTTTGTAGGTAGTCTAAGCATTTTCTTATGTTTAAACCGCTCTGTGGTTTGTAAGGTTTAAACTATGTACTTACAGCGCCATCTAGAAAAGGAGCGGAACTAGTGCTTTTTTTTAAATAAAATGCCTCATTACAATAAGAGTTTGAAAAAAAAAAGTTCTCTTCCCCACGTCAGGTGCAAGCAATCCGGCACAATGTAGAATAGAAATCTCCGAACCGTAGCTTCGATTACATCTGTAAAGAAGAAGCTACAAGAAACTTTACAGTGTCACTTTTTGTGTTTAATTTGTTTACAACATTTATAATTTGTCACAAAATAATTAAACATACTACAAAGTAGGTAACTACATACACACCAGTGTAAGAGGAATATTACAATGATCTTAATACAAAAATACAAGTAGAAAATAAAAATTATAGGTATAGCCAATGACATGCAATAGACACGGTACCCAAGATTTCATAACATTGAGCTTGGGGCAGTCAGGCCAAGCTGTTTTGTCTGACAAATAATCATTTATTGTGTAATAGGCTTTTTTCATCAAATTTGACTTGACGAATTTAAATTTACGCATTGACAAATGTTCAACTTAAAACTATGAAAATTCCACCTCCTACCACGTAATAAACCTTACCTCTGGCAGCCTTCTCCCAGGCACGGCCGGGAAGTCATGATGCTCGTTATGGTACCCAACGTTGAACGTTATCCAGTTCAGGGGCCCGTAGTAGGAATACGTCTCGAAACCTTTGCGGAACATGTAGTGTTCCGATATGAAGTGCCCTGGACAAATGGATACACAAGATATTAATAAAAATAACCGGCCAAGTGAGTCTGATTCGCGCACGAAGGGTACCGCACCATTATCTATCCCTGCCATCTAGTGTTGAGTAGTACTATTTAAAGCAGCTCCATCTATGACTAATCTAGTAAACGAGCAAAGAAATCACGTTTGTTGTATAGGAGCCCCCTTAAATATGTATTTATTTTATTGTTTTTTAGTATTGGTTGTTGTAGCGGCAACAGAAATACATCATCTGTGAAAATTTAAATTGTCTAACCATCACGGTTCATGAGATACAACCTAATGACAGACGGACAGACAGAATGCAGCGCTTGTATAGCGAAAATCGACCACAGAATAGGTAATAGTACTACGTAGGTCAACTAGCCGTTCTTTATCGCTCGGTAAAGTTAAGCAACGTTCCCTGCGGTCATTACTCGGATGGGTGACCGCAACAAAAAGTGGTATTTACAACTGAGGGATAGTGTGCTTAAGCCGTTCATAAGTCCAAAGTTTAAAGGTAAATCACCAGGCGGCTTGGTGATCGCAGATTTTTATGTACCTCAGAGAATGCTGCTACACATTAGCCGGCTCTTACGGCATCACGCGACTCTTGCTACAAAAATAAAGTGCAGCTCAGCTTTAAGGGTTCCTTTCTTTCCTTACACTGGTTCGGAACCCTAAAAAAGCATAAAAATTAGATAAAGTTAGGTAATTACCAGCCACTGGGTGCACCCCCATAGCCATGAGGGAACCAAAAACAAGGTACCCTAGCACCTTCCAACCTGTAACAACAGACATACAGTTAAAGTATTGAGAGCAGCCTAGTCAGTCGATGGTAAGCGCGAGCTTGAGCTAGCACTGAAGGATTCTTAAGACTAGTATTTTATTGATTTAGGATCCAATTGGTTCACTCACGTGTCAAAAAGGTGGTTTTTATAGTACCTAAATCATCATCATCATCATCATCATCATCAGCCTGAACACGTCTACTGCTCACTTTGTTCACTCGGTCAATAAGAGAAAACAACTTGATTATCAAAACAACTTAATGTTCAACCGCGTCTGAGAACAGTTGTATGATCAGGTTGATGACCTCTAACGGTGACGGTGGCTTAGGTCTGTCAACCAACGGCCGCAACGCTTAACACGGTTGTAGAAACAACCACAGGATTTTACCAATGGTTTTGTATATCATTTACTAATTATATTTCATTAACAAAGCTTCTTTTAGAGATAGCTTTACGGCGTATTCCGACCATTTTGAGTTCAGAATCACAACCGTCCATTCAGAAAACTTACATCAAAACACGTTCGCCAATTTCGGAGATATATGCTTCTAAAAATGCGACTTATCAACATAAGTAGGAGAAAACAACTTGATTATCAAAACAACTTGACTCACCAAACAACTTAATGACAACCGCGTCGAAGAACAGCTGTATGATCAGGTTGATGACCTCCAGCGGTGACGGCGGCTTAGGTCTGACAACCAACGGCCGCAACGCATAGAACAATGGTTGTAGAAACAACCAAAGCAGTTTGCCGCCGGTTGTATTGAACAACTTCGCTTCGACCAGCGTAGGTAGATCCGTGTCTATTACTTCGTCGCCTTGGTACTGGAAAAGATGGAAAACTTGTTAATAAAGGTTACAATTGATTGTATTAATTAAAAATTATCAAGGACTACGGTAGTAATTTCACTTTTAGTCGTTAAAGTAAAATGACCGTAGCGAACAGGTGATAGCAATGTTTAACAAAGAATGTTTCACTTAAATATTTAGTAGGAATTTCCTGCTTAAAATTATTTTTATCTAACTGGTTTTATCCTTATAACAGTATTGGATTAGTAGGTTATTTACTAGGTACTTTATTATATTTTAATATAATAAAATAGCAGTCGCAGGATCCGCAGGAGAACTAAAGTGACCGATATAGCTCTTAGAATTAGCAAGTTGCAAGCAATGGGCCGGCCACATCGCTCGTAGAACTGACAACCGATGGGGAAGAAAGGTTCTCGAGTGGCGACCACGAACCGCAAGACGCAGCGTAGGCTACGTAGCGTAACTAGGTGGACCTACGATCTGTTTTAAGCCGCGCGGAGCCGATGGATGCAGGAGGCGAGCAGCCCCTCGAAGTAGCGCTCTGTAGTGGAGCCCTATGTTCAGCAGTGGACGTCTTCAGGCTGTTAAGGATGTACTTACTCTATGGTGTTCCAAGTGGTATTTCTTGAAGCTTATAGAGATGGGAATGCCGATTGGAAGGTTCGCAAAGAAGCCGAACATTCGGTTGTACATCGGCCGGTTGTGGCCGAACGCTAGGTTGTGAGCTATCTCGTGGATTGCTGGAAAGAGAGGGAATATGTTGTTAGTAATATGCTGTTTTTACCACTTAGCGGTCACCCATCCATCCAAGTACTAGGGTCTTACCATCAGTCACTAAGTACATATTTTTACTTTCATCCTCTCCCGCGGGAACCGTGTTGAATTTCGGGATTAAAAGTATCCTATAGCCTACCTCGTAATTAGGGCTTGTAATTATTCGAACATTTTAGATATTCGAATATTCGGTTTTTTTTTCAGGAAGTATTCGAATAATTCGAATATTATTCGAATATTTTGAATTATTACAGAATCATACTGCAAAACTTCGTAATAGATCAATCTGGAGTTGCGTGAGGCCTGATTTGCGTGTTATTAATACTTCACTGCCACAATTGAGCGGAAGGCTCTAAAGTGTTTAGAAGTATATTAGGAAAAACCAAATGACAAAACTGAAGACCGGAAATGGCAGTAATTTCACCCAAGCCTCAAATTCTGAGGGAGGTCGAGAACTTCCATGGACAGCTCGTACATAGACCTCGATACGTAATTCCACTACAAACATAACTCAGAACACCAGAGCCAAGTTAGGCTTACACGATATCGAAGATATCCTGAGCATCAGCCTGTACAAGATTAGAATGGCCGCAAATAAATTAATAAAACAACAAAGCGACAGATGTAGAATTGTGGATAGAACTACAACATCTCGCTCTTGAGCCATTATATTATTTTTAATATAGAGCCACAAATTTCATGGTAAAAGTGGTTTTCTAGAGTCTTTACGAATCGCCTCTTGGTCTGATGAACTGCAGCCTCCCGAAATGTCACGTCACACTGGTGAAGTCTATGCACCGTCCAAATCCAAAACCCTGAAGGCTTTCAGCTGGAACTCCAAAGTACCTTCCAGTGCCTAGCCGAATACAACACAGTGGACGAGTTGAACAACGGGTTGGTGGAAACTGTCCAAGCTGTTCAAGCCCAGCCAAGCTGTTGAGCCACGCTCTTCAAGACCCAACGCCGAAAAAAGACGCAGAAACTATCAGAACAAACTCTTGAATGGCAGACTGGAGCGAAATGAAACTGCAGTTTTCAGTTGTAATGGTAGCCTACGGTGAACTCAATAGACAAATCTTCCAACGTTCCATGCGACACGACTTGCATTTTCTTGCTTTAGTACTTCACGTATTGAGGCCGTAATTGAGCGGAACCAAGGCTCTAAAATGTTCGCAAAGGATACGTCTATTGGGCAAAGCCAAATAACAAAACTAAGGACCGAGAAAGGTAGTGTCATTTCATCCAAGCCTGAGATTCTGAGAGAGATCGAGAACTTCCATGGACAGTTATACACCTCGACACGTAATCACACTACTAACACAGCTCAGGACATCAGAGTCAACTTAGTCCGACACTATACCGAAGATATCATCAGCCTATACGAGATTAGAATGGCCCTCAAATAGCTTAAAACAACAAGGCGCCAGGTGGGGATGGAGTTACGACCGAACTTCTGAGAGCAAGTGATAGATCGGTACTTATATATAGTCCTCCAAAAGTTATTTAATTCTGCCATCCTTGAAGGTACAACGCCAGCGGCGTGGCACAAGAGTGTGGTGTCGCCCTTCATCAAAAAAAAGGTGATATCACCGTATTGAAGAAATAAAGGCCCATCTCGCTCTTGAGTCATGTGTATAAGCTGTTTTCGAGAGTCATTACGAATCGTCTCGCACGCAGGTTTGATGAATTCTAGCCTCCCGAACAAGCCAGTTTCCGGAAAGGCTTTAGCACCATAGACCACATCCATACGCTACGCCAGGTAATACAGAAGACCAAAAAGTTTAATCGGCCGTTATGCCTAGCATCTGTGGATTATGAAAAAGCCTTCGATTCAATCGAGACTTGGCCGGTGGTAGGTACTTTCCTTTTCCACCTCTATCACATAATGCTATTCGCATTCTGATTCTCGTTGTCGCGTCGCTTATTGGCTGTAGAGTGCTGTCTGTCATTATTTTACTCCATTTAGCTTACCTTCAAGGTTAATTGAAAATTATTCGAATATTCGAACTTTACCTCCCTGATTATTCGAATAGTGAAAATGACCAAATATTCGCACTATTCGAACATTCGAATATTCGAATTACAAGCCCTACTCGTAATACGAACTCAAATCATGCCAAGTTTCATTTGAATCCATTCAGTAGTTTCGGCGTGATGCTACGCCAAGGTACAGACAGACGGACAGACCGACAAAAATTAAAGAAATTACAGTTTTGGCTTCAGTACCGATTATAGAGAGCCCTCCAAAAAAAATTTCAAAATATCTTCAAGGTGCAGAACTGGACCTGTCACAGTATTAGTATAAGTATAGATTAGATGTGTTATTAGCGTTATGGTGGTTCGTGCACGGGAGGCACAGAGGGCGCTGCAAGGTAAAGTGGACGGGGCAAGACATTGACAGTCTATGGCGGACACACTACTGTTAAACCAACTGCAAGTCCTACGTCAGTTCCGCTAGTACAAGATGGCGCCACTTGAGCACAGCATAATATAATAATATTCTGAACTTCCAGATAGTCCATGAAAACCAGCTAGGCGATCATGTAACTTGATTGCAACCAATAGAAACACAAAAATGTATGGATTTGACAGTTTCAATACGCAGTTTATGTGCATAGTTACTGTGAAAATTTTAAGTCTTAGTCATAGTCTTGTTAGTCATAGTCGATTCTAAGTCAGGTAGTCATAGTCCATTCTAAGTCATGCCTTAGTAAAGTGGTGGCAACTTTACTAGAAGCTTATTCTATGGAATTTTGGAAACAACACAAAAAACCACGTTTCACTACATTATATCACTTGCCCACACTCATGCTTGTAATTCAGCACTTAATGCGTAAAACGCCACCAATTTTAAACATTAACACTAGAAAAAGCACAAGTTTTGAAAAATAATACAATGCAACGATGTGGACTTTTCCGCGTTCCCGTCAAAAACCCAAAAAAAAAAAAAGGTGTTGAGATATTAAAGAAGTGTTCTGATGTTTCGCCAATAGATGTTTATAATAAACTTTAAGAGACCTTGAAATCTTTGCATAAATGTACAATGTAATAAAGCTATATTTAGTCATAGCTCGTACGTCCATTTGTATTTTGTATTTAATGTATGAAATCATTACTTGGTTAGCACAATGTTACGTAATAACGTTACAGCTTATACGCCATGTCACATGGTCGTCACGCTAAGCCTGCACTGTGAAATACGTCATCAATCATCACTTTTTATGTAAATGAATGACGTGTCGAGCTAGTCGTTCACCTAATGTTAAGCGTCATGGCTGCCCATAACATATTGCAGTACCGCTCGGAACTCTAAATTAATATAGTTCCACGTGACGGTGCACTGCGCACGTCATCCTGAGACTTCACACAGTCTAGTAATAAGATTACTACATTTGCCCAATAATTTCACTAGACTAGCTACAAAGCCCTTCAAATCGGAACACAGTAGTGCTTGCACACTACCGCTTGCCGGCAGAATAACAGGCAATGCGGTGGTACCAACCTAGACGAACTTTGCAGAAAAGTCCTACCACCTAGTAACCACCTACTTCCGGTTTGAAGGGCGTTGTAGCTAGTGAAATTACTGGGCAAAGAGACTTTATGATCTGATCACTCAGTCTAGTAATCTGATTACTAGACTGTGTGATGTCTCAGGATGACGTGCGCAGTGCAGTGTCACGCGAAACTTTATTGTTTAAAGTTCCGTGTGACACTGCAACTGATATCAGTTTCGACTAATGTTTTTTTCGAACTGACGACCCATCAACAAAAATTTTCGCAACAGCATGCGTCGCACTATCGTTCTTCGCAAGTACATAGGACTTCCGTCACGGCTGCCCACATCATGCGAACGACTACCTCGTCACGTCATTCAATGGGTACAATACAATACAAAAATTCTTTATTGTAGGTACACCAAGCATGAAAAAAGATACAGAAATAAACAGCTTAATCTATAGTACAATCGGCGGTCTTATCGCTAAAAGCGATCTCATCCAGTCAACCTTTGGATGGAAAGAATTACTGGAGAGATAGAGGTCGGTGGTGTAAACAATTGTATTATTATTATTGCAAGACTAAATAAGTAGGTAGCATAAAAGAAGGAGAGAGTTTTCCATGGTACTATCTAACCAGGCAAGCACTAGAAAACGCCCTACGACCTATTTTGTAGCGCTGGTATAGCTAAGTCGCTCTTTACAATGGTGAAGCAAAACATCGTGAGGAAACCGGCATGTTCAAGAATCACATTCGAGAACATGTGTCATCCACCAACCCGCACTTGTCCAGCGCGCTGGATTATGGTCTACACTCTCCCTGTGAGAGCAGGCCCGTGTCCCAGCTGTGGGAACGTTTTGCGCCGATGACGTAACGTGACGTCACCAAATATCAAGTCACCGCCTCTAATTTACCAAAGTGTTTTGTTATTGAACCAATCAAACCAATTTCCATGGATAGTTTCAAACAAGTGTTTGCTATCTGGTTAATGTATAGGTAGAATTTTAATAGGCACTTGGTATTTCTAAAACAATAGCTATGTATCATGTTATCAAGATTATGTGCACTTCAGATAATGGCTGTTAGCGAATACCGATTTTTTTGGCACTTGTTTTTAGGCACAGAATAAATAGCATAGAGAAATTTCACTAAAAAATATTGTCTACATTTGGCTACTAGCCTGTAGGCCTAGCACGAATATTTCAATAAATCGTACGGTTAACGTATCTAGTTTACCGTACACTTACGCAGCGCGACGCTAGGTGGTAGCACGAAGCAAATTTTACAACTATCGAAATATTATATCGAACAAATTCCAAGTGAGTAAACCTTCGTAAGTTTACGATGACACTACGATAGCCAGCCTTCGAGTTTACGTCAAAGCAATAATCGTGCTCGCGTTTTCATACAAAATGTCTAACGTAAGCGTTACGCGGCGCTACGAAGGCGACCAAAACCCTTCGTGCTACCAAATTTTGATTCGTTTTACGCCCAGTAGGGGCGCTGATCAAATGCCATACAAATGGCTTACGTTAACGATACACTTACCTTTACGCAAATATTCGTGCTAGGCCTACTGGTCGTACGCGACAGTCGAAGATGTAGCACGCAAACCCAGAAGGTACATTCACTCTAGACTTGAATGTGCCCAGGTTATAGTTTTCAGGTAGCGCTCATAGCGAAGCACAACTAGCCGTTTCTAACCGATCGGTAAAGTTAAGCAACGTTCGCTGCGGTCACTACTCTGATGGGTGACCGCTACAGCAAAAAGTGGTATTTACAACTGAGCGCTACCGTGCTTCGGAGGGCACGTTAAGCCGTCGGTCCCGGCTGTTGTCGTAAGACAATAGTCGCTAAGCCAAGTCAGAAGCCTAAGGCGGTCTAAAAGTTCTGACACCAGGGCTGACCACTTGCCTACACGAGAAGAAGAAGAATTTTCAGGAAACAAGTAAGGGCAGGAGTTCTGTTTTTTGAGAATGCGCGCTATGAAAGTGGAGTCAAATCGATTCTATATTCGTGGCGATGGTGGCCGAGCGGTAGCATGTGCGCTTCGCAATCTTACGGCACAGGGTTCGATTCTCGGCCCTGCACCAATGACTTATCTAGTAAGTTATGTGCAGTTTTCGATGCCATCGCTCCGTGCTTCGGAGAGCACGTTAAGCCGTCGGTCCCGGTTGTCATAAGAACATCTATGGCAATCGTTACGGGTAGTCAGACGCCTGATAGAATCTGACACCTGATCTAACCATCCCTGTTAGATGGCAGTCGCTTGTGTAATTCTGGTAGCTCACCGCTACAGGTTAGATTGGGAGCCGATCCCAATAACAAATGGGAAAAGGCAAAGAGGATGATGATTCGTACAATACAAATACGCGAAATGACCAGAATGTGCGGATGGTATCGTACTGATTTTCTACTTCTCACTTGATGGTAAGCGACGGTGTGGCCAAAGATGGAGTATTTAAATCTAGAAGGTAGCAATTCACTCTGGCCTTAATACATCCAGCCGCCCTAGGGCGGAAAAGGTCATAATAGTTCCTTCGCACACTCCCGAAATGAATTTCTATAAAAAATTTAGATTGTTGTAGCTCTGGGGAAAGACCGCTGGATGGTAAGTGAGAAAAAACAATCGATCAAAAATAAAGAAATCCGCGATTTCTTATCGAATTATCAGAAACAGTACGACTTTTTCCGGCGGAAACCCGTATCAATGTTTCGATCAGGATTAATTATTTGGTTAAAAGTTAAAAACGATTTAGTTTATAACGTAAATAATGGTATGATATCTCTCCGGTCGACTTACTACCGGTAACTTGTACATTTCCGAAGTTGTCCACTTGCTAATTTGTCCACTCCTTATTTTTTATTTTTTTTTTTTTACGTTGGGAAAATCCATTATGGATACCAGCAGCGAGTGGTTATGTCGGACTCCCACCGACTAAAAACCCAACGGATGCCCTCGGGACGCCATGGTGCTGAGGCAACGGGCTCGCTTGGGCACTCTACCGCGGCCCCAACGGCGTTGGCCCTTGACCAGGGCCCCGGACTCTGCAACGGAGTGGAGCTGGAGATTTCTCCACTCCGTCTACCTTTGAAATGGCGCGCAGGACACCTGCGCGCGCCATCTCGAGGTCTTTTGTTAGGCGCCGGCCCCCCCCCCCCCCCGGGGACCGACGCCTAGACCTCTGTTATGGGGGTTGAAAGAGGGTGTGGTAGAGCCGCCTCCTCCTCCCGGCTCTTCTGCTGCGGATCGCGAGATTAGATGTTATCTCCCTCTCGCGCTCCGCAGCTCCTTCTGCGACATCACGTCCTCGCAGAAGGCCACACCCGCATTCCACGACTCCTCGCTCCCAACCATTGAACTGATCAATGCCGGAAGCGAGAGGTCGGCCCCCACCGCAGCAGCGCAGAGGTCACTGCGCTGAGACGCCCAGGCCACACACACCTCGAGCGTGTGCTGTGCCGTGTCCTCGTCGCTGCCACAATGGTGGCACTCCGTCGTTGGCTCCATTCCAGCTGTGCGGCACAGGTACTTTCCAAAGCACCCGTGGTCCGACAGGACCTGCACCAGCCGGAAGGTAATTTGTCCACTCCTACAACAACCTTTTTCTATGAGTGACTTATAAGGTGACTTATCTGTGATTTTTGCCTTCGTAATTTCTCACCAAACATAAAAAAAACAGAATTAAAAAAAAATGGTAAGTATGTTACCCAACGTATCATTTTTTGGTAGCTTTTGCAGCTGTCCCGATTATTTTACCCTTCCGTTACAAAATTTGACACACTGGACCTAGCAACACTAGTTATCACCACATGTAGAGAGAATGAGATCTAGCATTTAAAAAAATATATATATATATATTGGTCTATTTCGACTACTAGTAATTATCAGCATGAAGACGTCCAGCGCTGAACACCTCCCGCTATTATAAGCATCGCATAGAGTGCCACTTTGAGCGGCTGCTTCCCTCTAGTAGGTATAAAACGTGTAAAATTAGTACTTCATTATCATAATTTAGACCGCCTACAGTTGGTCTAAGTGCCGCTAACTAGGAAAATGTTGTGTCAGTAATTTAACAATGCTAATTTAACTAATAAGACGTGAAACAACTGGCTGAGGTAAATACTAACTGTGGAATACTCATACTCAAAGTTACAGTTAAAATCAAATAATTTGCAGAAAAAGGCTATTTATAGCGCTTTTTCAAGTCGAAACCTTAGAGTATGTAAAGCAAAGAGAGATTATTAAAACCAGACAAAACGATATTATATATGTACTGTTCACATATACGCTACGTCAGTGGCGAAGGAAAGAAACAAACATATGATTAGCCACGCTTGCTAAAAGTCATCGTATCATTTGTTCGACTCGAGTCCAATTGTTTTTTCTATACAAATTGCTTACAAATTGTGAGACACTTTACAACCCGCCGAAATTCCATGGAGCATGTAACAATCAGGTTTTGGCCTACACATAGTACACATCCCGCCTGGCATAGGAAAAAATAAATATGTGTGGACATTTCACACAGCGCCATCTAGCCCTAAACTAAGCATAGCTTGTACTATGGGAACCAGATAACTGATACAATACTTAGATACTTTTTGTTTGTAAATACATACATAGAATACAATACAATATAACACCCAGACACAGAACAAACACCTATGTTCATCACACAAATGTTTGTTCTGGGTAGGAATCAAACCCACAACCTACAGTTCAGAAGGCCACTACCAAATGAGCTAACAGACCAGTCAAATTCTTTCAAACAAAACTTAAACCGATTTTGAAATTGAATTTTCAAAATCGGATTATAAACAACAAACATTGAAAACAATATGACTAAATTTTTTTATGCGATTTAATGACGCGACGAGCTAGTCGTTCACCTGATGTTAAGCAACACGGCCGCCTACAACAGTTGCAGTATCACTCTGATCTTTAAAACATAACGAAACAATAAAGTTTCGCATGACACTGCACTGTGCACGTCATCCTGAGACATCACACAGTCTAGTAATCAGATTACTAGACTGAGTGATCAGATCATAAAGTCTCATTTGATAACATCCTCTTTTTGAAGTAGGTTCAAAATCGCGACAGATTCAACGACCGAACAATCAAAACAATGTTTCAAGTGGCGGCGTTTACAGATCTCCGATTAGATAGCAGGCTAATAGCGAAACGTGATGATAGTGCTGTAACCATTTCGATAAGATTGCAGACAGTGAGTCATGAGGAAAGCACCTTTAGCACCTACATATCTTCAGCCCGAAGACGTGCACTGCTGAACACAGGCTTCCCCCATAAAACGCCGCTTTGGACGCTTATCATATTTTTGCGACAATCACCACGCTTGGCAGGCGGTTTATTTATTTATTTAATTCTTTATGCGCAAAACGTGTACAAACGTGGACTTAATGCTAACAGCATTTTCTACCAGTCAACCACGGTGTGCAGAAAAGGAGTAGATTATGCGAGCACATAAGGAGATGAGCAAAATTGTAGATCATACAAAATAATATAAATACTTAAAGTATTAACTACTAGCGGTTTGGTGATCGCAGGAGATTTTAGTGTACCGAGAATGCTGCGCCCATTCTCTGGATTACCTTAGCCGGCTCTAACGGCACCCATGGAAAGAGAGGGCCGTGTGGTCCCGGTTTGCGAATAGAAAAAGTGGTAAATAAACTAATAAATTTATCACAGTATACTCCTGTGCAGTTCCTATTTGTTATTAGACGAATTCGGTGAATTAAAAGCAACTATACCTTGTCCATTCTACGAATGGTTTTTTGACAGCTCACGCCCATGAAGTTTCGTATTGTTTACGTTGAAATTTCACACAAATAATATTGTATTTCATGGAATTTATCAAAACTATATTAAAATGTACACTTATCGTATCAATTATTGCGTTTACGTACCTAATTCGATTAATGATAATAGTACAATCGGAATGGAATCACATTCGAGAATCTTTAAAACATCTCTAACTTGTCATCCGTCGAGCTGTCAAAAAACCATTAATAAAATGGACAAGGTATAATTCTTCAATCCTCAAGGCACTATTATTTAAAAAAAAAAAAAAAAATAATTCAAGAACTGAATTGACCAAAAAATTCCATATTCGAATCTACTTACAAAACTTCACAAGAATCGGTTGAGAAATGCGACCTTTAGATGAGAACAGCTGAACCACACGACATAAGAAACCATTTTTTCACAAATTTTTGCCCAAGCTGAAACGGAGAGGGTTCATGACTTACGGAACTGAGACTTGGTCTCTTACTGTTGGCCTCATTAGTAAGCTCAAAGTCGCGCAGCGAGCTATGGAGAGAGCTATACTCGGTGTTTCCCTGCGAAATAAGACCCGGAATGAGGAGATCCGCAAGAGAACTAAAGTGACCGATATAGCTATTAGAATTAGCAAGTTGAAGTGACAATGGGCAGGCCACATCGCTCGTAGAACTGACAACCGATGGGCAAGAAAGGTTCTCGACGTAGTGTAGGCCGGCCCCTCACTCGGTGGACCGACGATCTGGTGAAAGCCGCGGGGAGCTGATGGATGCAGAAGGCGAGCAGCCGCTCTAAGGGCGCTCTCTGGGGGAGGCCTAAGTTGATGATGATCTCTAACATCGAACCTCAACTTCGGCCCGTATATCAAGGTAACGGCTAAACTGGCTGCACAGAAGCTGGGCATCCTTGGGAAATCTTTATCAAGCACAAGTCCGGTCATGTGTGGAATACTGCAGCCATCTCGGGGATGGTTCAGCTAATTATCAGCTTGAAGCCCTTGACTCAATAAAAAGACGAGCCGTAAAACTCATTGGCGACGATACATTAGTAAAGGCTAAACTCCAACCTGTATCTTCCAGCCAAGCATGCTCCATCATCGACCGCGTCGTCACTTACCATCAGGTGAGACCGTGGTCAAATGTTTGCCTATCGTTGATAAAAAAAGAATCGTTTTTTGTGTAAAACTACAGCAGAGTACAACATACCGAAAACTTTTTTTTTTATAAGAATGGATGACGTGACGAGCTAGTCGTTCACCTGATGTCAAGCGACACGGCCACCCATAACAGTAGCAGTGTCACTCAAACTTTAAAACAATAAAGTTTCGCGTGACACCGCACTGCGCACGTCATCCTGAGACATCACACAGTCTAGTAATCAGATTACTAGACTGTGAAATCAGGCCATAAAGTCTCATTTGCCCAGTAATTTCACTAGCTACAATGCCCTTCAAACCGGAACACAGTAGTGCTTGCACACTACTGCTTGGTGACAGAACAACTGGTAAAGCGGTGGTACCTACCTAGACGAACTTTTCAGAAAAGTTCTACCACCTAGTAAAACTCTACTTACCTAACATGAGGGAGTGGTTGATAACCCCGCCGAAGCAGTACGCCAGGATGAGGGTCATGGGCCAGCTCAGATGCTGCACTATCGGCATCATGACGAACTGCGTCACCACCATTCCGGTCACCACCCATTTGAACAGCGGATCGTAGCCGAACAGCTGTTTGATTTCTGGATATTTTTCTGCAACAAAAATACTTATTGTTAATTACGATCGCTCGGTCTTTAAGCCCGCATCACAGCACGTTTTTTTGACGCGGTCTTGACCTAAAAAATGTGTAAATTTTGCGGGGTTTTTTGTGGAATTCGCTGGTGGAAGCTCATTCTATATCTTACAGGTGTATGTGACTTCCACGACTCAACGATCATGTGTGGATGAGATTTTTCACGATGCCGAGAGATGCGATGGTAGAAACGCGGTGCCGGTCTTAGATCGAATAGTTCTTCAGAGCATTCCCCGTTCATACTAGAGAAACAATTTGGAACTAATCATTTACATAATGATGAAATAAATAGCCCAGTTGTCTGCTATTTTTTTATTAAATAAATTAATAACATTTCTAAAAAAAAACAGTAGTGAAAACGAAAATTAAATACACATCTTAAAAATAACGAAGTTACTGGCATTTTAAAATATAAGAAAAAAGGAGACAGCTCAAACATGCAGTGACGTCAGTTCTTGGTCCTTCATAGTACCTCATTACTAAGCTGTGGTAGCTTTACATACAATCCCTTTGGCATGTGACGTCAAAACGTGTGTTTTCATAGTAACTGTGCTGTGGGGAAGCTCCACACGATCTGTTTTCCTAAAAAGGAACAGAGGCGATGCCCCCTCCAGAAACTTTAAAAGCTTATTTACTCCGTGATTTATTTACCAGTTTTACTTATTTTTTTAATTATTGCATTCATTTTTAACCTACTTTATGAAAATAATATTTACTTGTCTATTGGAGCCTATTCAGCGGCTCCTGAAGTGGTTTTGTGTCTGTATTTAGTAGTGGCAATGGTTAAAGCCTTGACCAAGTGACCTCCATCAATTGAAATCGAGACTCTGTCGTAAGATTTAGTACACTGCTATATTATGGTAGGATCCCAGTAATGTCTCATCATATTGACTGGCCTGATAGCTCAACTGGTAGTAGCTCTGCCTTCTGAACTATAGGTTGTGGGTACGGTTCCCATCCAGGACCCTAATTCTGTATCACCACTTTACGATTCCTTGCTTCGAAACCACGCGAATTCCTTGTCTTACATAAGAAACCTGCCAAAAACCTATTCTCCATGAAATGAAAACGAAACCGCGCGAAATGAATGTGGAATTAACTGGAATTGTCGCCATTTGAACTGTCAAAAATCATATGTTCGACTAAGACGCGTTCCGAAACATCGATACGTCAAAAGTTACCACCACTTTAGTATTAATACTAATTATTCAAAATAAACATTATTTTAATGTAACGTGAAGGTATCAAGGTATTTCTAAAGATCTTCTGTCAATTTTTAATAATCCTTTTCCTTTCCTTTATTTTAATTTTTTACCGGTTTTGGGATGAGAAATCTTTTAGTCTAATACGGAATGCACTCGAGGGATCCAAAATCTGACATAAATAATTTGTCTTAGATTATACAGAATACAAAAATTGACGATTCCTTGCTGTGACACGATTTGAACAAGACACGATAACGACGTGGTTTCTGTATCGTGTGGAATCTGTGTTTTCATACAGAATTATGGTCCTGGACAAACATTTGTGTGATGAACATCGATGTTTGTTCTGTGTCTGGGTGTTATATTGGGTTCTATGTATTTACAAACAAAAAAGTAACTAAGTATTCTATCAGTTACCTGGTTCCAGTATAAGCTATGCTTAGTTTAGGGCTAGACGGCGCTGTGTGAAATGTCCACACATATTTATTTATTCATATAAAATGATCATTATGAATGAATTCTCGACATGAGCGCTGATCATACAACGATATTTCTGTGATTGTTGATAGGTGATAACAATTGATAACACGCCGCTCCCATCCGGTGCAGTGTTTTGTAAACTTAGCAACCTTTTGTAAACATTATTCTACAGTCTTTTGTAAACATTATACGCAAAGATTATAAAGCCCGTTGATAGCTCGTGAACATAATTTCTCGTACAAACACGACTCACCTGCGCGGGCAGGGGACGAGGTAACAAAACGAGACAAAGCTATACGAAATTACAAAGGACAGAGCAGGATGGAAAACAAAAGACACCAACGGGTTCCCGTGATTTGTATGAAAATAGTAGTTGAAATACACTACTAATTTTCGTATGACGGGAAGTTGTATCATTGGTCAACTGGATTTATAGTCAATGGATATACGTAACATACTTACGCTATTTCTTGGCTTACCTACTAGTTTAATAAATGGTTCAGAAGGCAGAGCTATCCGGTCAGTCTTGAATGAAATGCGATGTTTTTTCCCGTTGTTGCGATGTTTGCAACCACACATTTTGTCCCACAACAAAATAGACTTTATAGACAATAATTGGTCTAATAAATTATTGAGATGTAAATCCTGACTTGAGTATTCACGAATTTCACGCTGGTCATTTTGCAACCATTCATTTTATCCTAAAAAGATCTACTTTATAGACAGTTCTATGTATTTATAGACAAACAATAATTGGATTGGCACGACTTATGTCAAAAAAGAAAAATGTCCAAAGCCAATGTCCATTAATAAAAATGACCAATGATAAAAATGTTCAATAATAAAAATTTCCAATGGGTCTTTTTATCTCTAAATCATTATGACCAACATTCCGACTTCTGCACTGATTCACGACTTCATTCGGGTTGTTCGTGTCTGTCCCCACGTGAGGACAAACGAGAATAATAATTCTTGCCTGACCCCAAATTTAAATTCGGGGACAAACAAGAATAAATACTTCCCGACTTAACGAATAACATTATCTATCATTCATTTTCGATACATCTTTTCTCATATTAAAACAACTTGCAAAAATTAGCATTAGTCTCTAAAACATTGTAAGGATTATTATTGCACTTTGACCTTTGACATTTGAACGTTTTGACGTGTACTTATTTTGAATTGATTGTGACCAATGACATTACGTTGTGGGAAGGAGAACTTCTTTTTTTTCAAACTCGTATTGTAATACGCTTGCTGACATTTTGACATTAAGCACTATGTAATGTTGCCTATAATTATACTTGCTTAGTACGTACGACAATTTAATTTTAATATTTTTAAACCTTATCTAATTTTGACTTGTAAAAATGCTAATAATAGCCTATTTGCAATAAAATTTTTGAGGTTTGAGTTTTACGTATTGTAATTTTGTCATTTGGACATTTTGACGCTTATTCATTTTGACCACAATACAATCCAGTAATCCAGTTCAATCCACCATTCAGATATTTTGACCTTTTTTTCTTTTTTAGTCCTCTAATCATTCGATATCACCCCGAGTTGCACCGACTAATCGAAAGTACGTTGGGCTGGTCATGAATTGGTTAGTCATGCGATAAGCAAAAACAAAAGTACCTAGAAAAAAGACATCCACTATTAAAAGAATATACATGTAATCGATCACGTAATGATGGAATAATTGAAATTATCTCTCACGTTCGCTCGACAGCGAAAAGACGCACTTCCGAGTTCCATCCAATGATATAGAAAATGGAACCATTAAAGAGAATTAATTGTTCCGCGCTTTTTGCGGAAAATATAAGACCATAGCGGGTGACAGAGTAGCTAAACAATCTAGTAATTAGATTTCTAGGCTGTAAGATCAGGTCATAAAGTCTCATTAGCCTAGTAATTTCATTAGCTACAGTGCCCTTCAAACTGGAACAGTAGTGCTTGCTTGCACACTACTGCTCGGCAGAATATCTGGCAAAATGACTAAAATCTTTAAATACATCGAGAACCCTCACACAATACCTGTTACGCTTGTCCAAAGTTATCACTATTTTATCACATGTTTTAGATAATGAACTCTACGAATTTAGGTGAAATGATCATTATATTGATAGCTACGATAAATTAAAACATTATCTTTTGTGATAGCAATAATATTATAATGGAATGTTGTTATTCAACATGAAAATTCCCAGAGCTTATAAGCATTAAATAAGTACATAATAATTGATTTATGATAACTCCAATTAATTATTCATGACTGTCTCTGAGAAGTCTGAAGGGGGTTAGGGTCAAATGGTCTGCGTTGTAAAACGTCTGTGTATTCAAAATGTCTTATTTGCAGAATCAAGTAGGCAAAAAGTCTTAATTGCAAAATGACTTACGCTGTTTTGAAAATGCCTGGTAAATGACTTGGTTGCATAATGCCTGGATAGACAAAAGGTTACTTTTTTATCTATTTAAACGAAGGACCTGACGAGCTAGTCGTTCGCCTGGTGTTAAGCGTCACGGCCGCCCATAACAGATTGCAGTGTCACTCGGAACTCTAAATTAAAGTTTCACGTGACACTGCGCACGTCGTCCTGAGACATCACACAGTCTAAAAAGATTTCTAGACTGTGAAATCAGTTTTTAAGTCTCATTTGCCCAGTAATTTCACTAGATACAATGCCCTTCAAACCGAAACACAGTAGTGCTTGCACACTACTGCTTGGCGACAGAATAATTGGCAAAGCGGTAGTACCTACTTAGACGAACTCTGCAGAAAAGTCCTACCACCTAGTACACTTGCATAAAACCTTGATTGCACAATGACTGTGCTTGCAAACCTAACCCGTCTGAGGTCATCATCATCCTCTTTGCCGTTTTCCATTTGTTATTGGGGTCGGCTCCCAATCTAACCTGTAGCAGCGAGCTACCAGAATTACACGAGCGACTGCCATCTGACCTCGCAGCCCATCAGGGACCAGTAACAGGGATGGTTAGATCAGGCATCTGACTACCCGTAACGATTGCCATAGATGTTCTTATGACAACCGGGACCGACGGCTTAATGTGCTCTCCGAGGCGCGGAGCGATGGCATCGAAAACTGCACATAACTTACTAGATAGATAAAAGATAAGATAGATAAGAGATAAGCTACCTAACCCGTCTGAGGTAACAAACGTAAAAAAAAACATAACCGAATTAGAAAATCCTTCTTTTTTGAAGTCGGAAAATGTAATTATGTGTGCAGATAGATAAGTTTACAATATGCTTCGCTAAGTTGTCTGCAAAGCAGTGTTCAATTCGCAGACCCCTGAAAATGGTTGCTAATTAGGCGTTAGCCGCCTCGTTAATTAACTCGCTTGTAAGCTGATTATTAGCGTGGGAATTTAGCTTTAGCAGTTGTTTAACTTTACGACAACCGACAACCGATGAGGAAGAAAGGTTCTCGAGTGGCGACCACGAACCGGAAGACACCGCGTAGTCTGGCCCCCCACTAAATGGACCGACGATCAGACCCCTATTTCATAAAGCGACCAATCATAAGCCTACGAATGTCTGTCGAATCCGCAAAACCTGCGTTTCATACAAGTTTCACATAACAAAAGTACCATGGGCCATATTCTCAGCCATTCGATTTGTCTTCCATCCCTTTCGAACCTATTATAGAATCGACTATAACGATAAGGACTACAGAAAAGTCGAATTGGTGAGAATCGGCCCCCATATGTGACTGACGATCGTCAGTCATATTGACTGAAAATTGTAGGCTTATTATGATTTGTCGCGTCATGAAATAGGGGCCAGGGGGTCTAGCAAAGATACCTTTTCATTAGTAGCGTTGATAACTAAAGGTGACATTAGCTGCGGAAAAGTCTTCCGCAGGCAATGTCATTCCCATACATTTTGAGTTAGCGTTTGTGGATGCAGGAGGCATGCAGCGGCTCAAGTGGCGCTCTGTGGGGGAGGACTATGTTCAGCAGATGACGTCTTCGGACGGATTTTTGTTGAACATTTGTAATGTTATTCATGATCATATAGTTTAGCCAGATTTTGCGTAAGTAAATTCAGTTATCTTCAAAAATGACGCAATGCGCGAGCGAGATAGTGGATCTGCGTATACAGCAGCCTTACCCGTGCGAAGCCGGGGCGGGTCAACTACTAGTCCATAAAACTTAATATCTCGGTAGACATGGTATAGTGTAAGATTTATTACTCTTGCAGGGCTTGGAAACCGGGTTAATTTTCGAACCGGTTAACGCCTAAGTACATAGGGAACTTTACTTTTCGGTTTCGTTCTACCGAAACCTCTATCACACGGGTTTTGGTTAAAAAAAGTTCGTAATAGAGGTTTCGTTCAATAAACCGGTTTAGAACGGTTTTTGCACGCAGTGTTTTACAGTATCATAGATCAAGTCGTAACAAACGCACATGGAATGCGGTTATCGTTGGTGGCACAACCTGGAATACTACATAGTACAAAATATTTTTTAACAATCAAGCCTTGCGTGTAGGCAGGATAAAGGTTTGGTAACTTTGTTGATCTAATATTTATTTTTCATTAGTTTTTAAGTATCAATCTCCATATATTACGAACATCAATTGTAAAATTGTCTACGTATAACGATTTTTGTGTGATCTCACCTCGGTCATACAGACAACCGGTGTTTACTTCTTCATTATACTCTTCTGATAGACCTAATTTACTGATTGAGAAAAGTCAACAACAACGCGACGCTTGGACGCGAGTACTTCGTGGAATTAACCGGTTAATAAAGGTTTTTATAACGCTCTTTTAACGGTTTCACTCCGAACGGAATATACGCTTAAACCGGTTTTTACCGGTAAAATACCGGTAAATTGAAAACCGGTTCCAAGCCTTACTCTTGATAACGCGATAAGGCACACGTTTACTACTTATATTGCGGTGATACTAAGAAATGATTAGTAAGTAAATCTTTTTAGAACTATTTTCCGCAATTGGTGATAAGCAAAACCACTACGAATGAGGAAAAGTATTTTCATTTTACTTTAAAAAAAAAACCCTTGCATTCTCTTCACTTCATCTAATTTAACGTTATAGAATGCAACAAACATTTGAATTTTTAATTTGAAAAAGACCTGATTAATTTAAGCTTATAATATAAGGGTTGAGCCACGTTATTGTTATTCTATTATTAATTACTAGCTGGCCCATCCCTGCTTCGCACGGGTTAATTAGTTTTACGCCTTATCTCAGTCTAAAGGAAGAGAGAAGGAAGAGGGAAAAAGATGAATGGATGAAACGGCGAATGGAGGCAGGTACTTACTGGCGCACCTGCCTGCCATCACCGTCATTCCTTTTCCCTCCTCCCTTCTCTCTTTCCCATAGTACAGGATAGGAATGGCTTTGGACCTAATACTGAAGGTTGGATGTTTGTAATTTCTGAACCACAAAACCGACGACCTTGAAATATTTACGGGACAATATTTAAAGTACCCCCAAAAAGGAATTAATGAAAATGGACCACGCGTTAATGGATTACAACTAAGTACATGTATATATTTACTTTCATCCCCTCTCCCGCGGGAACCGTGCTGGATTTCGGGATTAAAAGTATCCCACCTCGTAATATGAACTGAAATCATGCCAAGTTTCATTTGAATCCATTCAGTAGTTTCGGCGTGATGCTCCGCCAAGATACAGACAGACAGACAAAAATGAAAAAAATTATAGTTTTGGCTTCAGCATAGACAATACGGAGCCCTCAAAAAAAAAAATCTTCAATGTACAGAATTGGACCTGTTACAGTTTTATTATAAGTATAGATATTATGTATCATCATCATCATCATCATCATCATCATCATCATCATCAGCCTGAAGACGTCCACTGCTGAACATAGGCCTCCCCTAAAGAGCGCCACTTTGAGCGGCTGCTTGCATCCTGCATCCATCGGCTCCCCGCGGTTCTGACCAGGTCGTCGGTCCACCTAGTGAAGGGCCGGCCTACGCGGCGTCTTCCGGTTCGCAGTCGCCACTCGACAACCTTTTTTCCCCATCGGTTGTCAGTTCTACGAGCGATGTGGCCCGCCCACTGCCACTTCAACTTGCTGATTCTCAAAGCTATATCGGTGACTTTAGTTTTCTTGCGGATCTCCTCATTTCGGATCTTATCTCGCAAGGAAACCCCGACCATAGCTCTCTCCATAGCTCGCTGCACGACTTTGAGCTTACTCATAAGGCCAACAGTAAGAGACCACGTCTCAGTTCCATAAGTCATCACTGGCAACACACACTGGTTGAAAAACTTTCGTTTTCAGGCTTTGCGGTATATTACAAGGCAAAGACTTCTATGTACACACCAGACAGGACATCTCTAACTTGCACTGTCAACCACTGCAAATATGCCAATGAGCGTCTTTTTGCTCATTCGATGCTCAGCTCTCAAAGCGACTGCACGTGCAGCAGTGAATAGCAGTAAAAATTATGATCCGAATGTGCCATGGCACATGGCGCTGCGTGTTGTTATCGTTGGTTAGACGATTTAATCTCGTAAAGCGCTGTAGCGGATTTTAGTTTAATTATACAAAAAATGACAACTATTTGTGCTTTGAATAGCTTCTCTAGTATGCAGTACATATACCTCTTTGATACAAGGCCGGTATTCAATGAATAAAGGGTAACACTTTAAGGGTAATTTAAAAGGAAGGATGATGCTGATATACAACGGGAGCGTAGGGCGTTGTCTGTTAGAGCTAATATGATAGCACGCAGATTTGCTCGCTGTTCAAAGGACGTCAAAATCACTTTGTTCAGGGCATTTTGTACGTCTTTCTACACGAGCAGTCTGTGGGTGAGTTATACGCTGAAACAGTACAACGCCTTACGCGTCCAGTACAACAATGCAGGGTACTTAGGGTACTCTTACGGCTGCCTCGCTTCTGCAGTGCGTCGGGGATGTTTGCCGAAACCCGTGTGGATTGCTTCCACACAATCATGCGCAAAAGATGCACATTCCTAGTGAGGAGAGTGCGGGCCAGCCGTAACAGTATCCTAAATGCGCTTGCTGATCGTTTTGACTGTCAGTATGTGTACCATTGTAACATGGTGCACCTGGTGACCGGAGTCTAGATTAGTTTTTAGGTTATTAGTATTCTTTTTTTTTTTTTTTTCAATTATTATTTTAACATTCTAAATTGATTTTTTTATGTAATTTTAAAAGTTTAGTGACTATTTTATTTAATGACATATTTTTATTTTAACTACCTATTTATTAAATTGTATCTAATGTTTTATTTTTATTTAATGTGTGATTATGACCCTAGTTGGTCTAATAAATAAATGAATTATTATTATTATTATTATTAAAACAATTTCTTACTTTAATAATTTTTCATATATTTTGTATTGTGTCTTTCGGTACATACTAATATTATAAACTATTCTGTGCAGCTCCTAGTTTAAATAGGCTTGTATCTTGTAAAGTCACATCTATGCGAAAATGTTATACCTATGTACATGAGTAATTGATGTACATGACTAATATCTATTCTGTGGTATGACAGACTCATTTTCACACTTTTCGTACATCACCTGCCGGGCTAGGATGCGCACCGCGAGATATGTCACGCGCGAGACGACATATTTCCTCGATGTAGACAAGTTTCTCGTTTACTCTAACATGCACGCCGCGACAGAGAAGTTTGTCGTTTTATGTCGCGTAGACAAACCAATATTGCCCTTTCATGACTCCTACTGTATTTTAATGTAGCAACGTAGGTTTCGTTCATTCAATTTTACGGTTTTTTACATGAACGCGACCTTAACACTGACACTGAAAATATACTCTTTGACGAAAGACAGAAACAGTTATATATAGTTGTTTCTGTCTTTCGTAAAAGAGTATTATTATACGCTTTGACAGAATCCGTCAGTTGTAAAATGAAAACAGTAAAAAAATTTTCGTAACTTTCTCTAAAAATTTGGATTTAGATTGAAAATGCTAATTGCAAGCATATAAACGTAAGTAAAGTTTGATTAAGCCTAAATATCGAGACTAGCGGGTCTGTGTGTCTGCCTGCACTCGAGTATTGAGTTAGTTCTTTTGTCACAACGGAACATTCCTTTTCCATCGTAATGATATAATATTAGTCCTATTTCATCATATGAGGCATGAGGAACACTTGTAACTAGCTGGATACAAGTACAAACCTTCTATTCAAGACTACAGTCGGATACTAGACGGCATAATATTATGCTATTGTTGCATGTAAAACTTGTACTTAATTAGCTGCACTATTTTTTCAGAATAAGTACACGGAAGCAGATAAAAGTACGTTTATCAATATATTACTATGGCCCAACATCCAGTTTTCAGCTGGCACAGAATATATAATAGTACCACAGGGGAATATTGTTCACCACAAGGAGCCCGTCCACATCAGTACCTAACAATATTGCTTAGTTTATTACTTTATTTGTTCATCTAGAACACCTACAATTGATACCAAAATATTGTTAAACAAGACGGAAGCCTTAATATGTACCTATAAGAATTTATAAGCTATTAAATGTGATCTAAATAAAATAAGCGTTTTTAATAGATAGTATATTGTAGGTATACCTATACCTACGTATGTACCTACACAGTAATGAAAATCCTGAAAGTTCTACCCATGCATCTAGCTTGAGCTTGATCCTTATACCTATACATTTTAATCATGTGGTGAGTTTCAACACGGTCTGTTCGCCGTTTGCCCCCTTCCTGATTTTGTCCATTATTTGTGCCATTCATTGATAGGATAAATACCACAGAATTCGCCCTATAAGTCTATGGTAAATACCTTTATAAAATGAAACAGTAATGTGAGATACCGCCATATTTACGATCTCTTGTTTATTTCGATTTTTTTACGTAACTACTGTATATCAAAATACCACTTTGCCTTTGGATTAAGCCTTCTCTACGTATCTCGACCTCAAAAATTACGACGAGATAATACTCGCGCCAATGTGTCAAATAAAGCTCAGACTATGGTGTGCATGTTAGCGGTTGTCGACAAAACTCGACAAAAGTTCCACAGATAGATAAACATTTGCATTATCTCTTCATTTGACAGAACGAGATGAGTTGCTTGCGCTGCCATGTTAGCACAGGTAGACATAAAGACATATCTCTATTTTTCACGACATAAAGAGACGACAAAATTATCTCACGGCGCGCATCCTAGCCCGGCTGATCAATTGTTTAATTATTTACACTTATCTAGTAAGTAGTTTATTTTAGTTGCTAGCAAAGATTTCTGAAGGTCACACTACACTTAATCTTCACACTGCAACAGCTGAGCGGATTTCAATGAAATTTGCAATTGAGATAGCTTAAGCAGATGCACATAGGATACTTTTTATCAGTGGATGGAACCGTGGGTGCAGCTAGTGTTGAATATATTGAAGTCTGCGAATTATTTGAATTTATTGTTTTGTCTTTTCTTTTATTGATAATGTTTACTTCTTTATAACGCGCTGCTGGATGCCACTCCTGAATGGGACATATTTGTGGATGAATGGCCAAACTTATTGTTAGAGTGTTTGCGAATTTGTGAGAGGGATGTATAATTTGATTGATATTGTGATTAGTGTTATTTTATTTTATTTTTATGAAATTGTTATTATTCTTGAATTGTAATTGATTGATAATTATTTAACCTATCTTGAATTAATGTAAATGGTAATGCCGTGTTAATTAATTAAATAAATAAATAAATAATGGTAGTAGCAATGTAGTAGCATTAGCAATAATGGGTGAAATGGAAAGGGCATGGAATGGACTGATCTAATATTAATTTTCAAGTATTTTAACTAACTGTTTTTAAACTCCGACCAAGCAGTGCTAAGTGCATGGTTGTGTTCTACGATGTTTGTCTGCGGAATCACAGACAGGTGAGACTTTTTTATTTTATGTTTGAAGGTGACTTGAATGAGTGTTCTCAGCGAAAATCCAAGAAAACCTGTTCAGTTGTTTGATGATTATCAACTCTTTTCTAGTTCATGAACGGAAATGCCAAGGTTTTTAAATTTCATAATACAATTAGAATATAAAATATTTATTCCTAACAAAAAGCGCAAAGCAGTACAATCAATGTTAAGTAATGGATTTGTCATTTTGGCTGTTGCCACAAATCGGTCCTAGCTCAACATTTCAATGTGATAGCTAGAATGAATCTCTGTTTCTAGCTAGAATGTGACAAACCAGTTATTTATTCAAATATGGGCAGGTTATAATTAGAATTATTAATACAGATGTTTTTATCATGCAGCATATTATTTTTTACCTATGTTCTTATTTTTTGAACCAACTTTCAAACAAGGAGAGTTTCAAATAGGTTCTATTTTTATTCTTTTTAATGTTTGTCAATCACCACAGAGGTGTGTTACTAACTTTTGAATAAAAAAAAATATTTGTTACCTCAGATGTCCATGATTAATTTTTCGTTTTGGAAAATTGCTTTCTTATTTGAAAAGAGACAACTTTAGACCAATCCCATGGAAATTTCATTGAAATCGGTCAGTACTTTGGTTTTTAAGTGAAAATAGTGTATTTCACAGTATGAAATTAGCTGATTGTCCGTTTAGTGCCTTTATTTTAAAATGATTTTTTAAATATTAGATAGTGCTACTACATGAGGTCCGTAGCTACTACGTAAGCCGGTCGTGGCAAGGGGCCGGTCTTATTCCCTGCTATGAAATATGTTTGAGCATGAAGCAATCATATTAAGTATGGTAAATAGTGTAAAATACAGTAAAACAAGCTCAAGTGGGACTGCATAGAACACATTTGTCAAATGACCAACATGGCTGATAGCTGCCACCAACTGGGTCCCTTCAAAACTAAACGGTCATGAGGCCAACTAAGACGGCAGTGGAGGGACCACTTGGACGCTTATATGAAGGGTTGGCCCACACAACATACCTATTGTATGTTTGTCACTACAAAGCACTGAAATGGCTGACCAGATTTAGTTGTGATGTGTAGGTAGTTTAAGTCCTTAATTAAAGAATAGTTTTAATATTTTTTATAGCGGGTAGGTCAATGTTTGGCATCCAACTCTTCTGATGGTATGCAATGGTGTGGCCAAAGATGTAGCATGAAAACTATTCAGTCTTCTGGGATAAACACAAATCATCATCCAGGCGGATACAACCACATACTTATCCCAATTTGAAAGGCTTTAGTTGACAGATTTAAAACTCCTGAAACTGTTGCTGTTCTTGTCTAATAGATGGCAATGTAAGAGATGGATATATTTTAGGTAAGTTTAGTACTGTCAACTAAAATTGCCTTCAAAATTGGGCCTAGTGTGTGACTATTAGAAGAATAATTGACCATAATCCAGTCAGTCAACCCAACTCAACTATGCAAACATAATTATGTACCCATACTATTATAATTGTTCTGTGATCACGGGCAATGCATTGTTGTACATATGTAGCGTTCAATGGAAGACAGAAAATACTGAAATGGTAATAGGTAACTAATCAGCAATTGCATGGCAGAACACTTGCACGAGTGCCGGTTACTGACGATTTAACCACCACTTTCATTTATGTCGGTAGTTTTTTATGTAGAATAAAATACCTATGTTTGTGCGTTATAAATTGTCCGATATTCAAGAAGAACTTACTCAAAAGCGTTTCCTACTAACGAATTGTGGGCGTCAGAAAATAGAAATGTTTGAGTGAACATTTACTTTAGCTGTCGTAACGTGTTACTAGCCGTGCATATCGAGTTAATTTCACTGATTAACATTTAACGACTGCACTTAGCACTTCTGTAAATATATATATGACGTAATTACATACCTAGGATGATCTTTCGTCTGCTCGCGTGAGGTTCCTCCGTATACACCCATTCGAAATCAGATCTAGACACTTTAGCACCCATTTGTAATTATTATTTATTCACAATTGCAACATAACAGTTTTCATTATCGGCCGACGCCCAAACGAGATGACGAGCCGGTTTCAAGCTTACAAGAGCAACGGCCGGTCGGTCAGAAAAATATATAAAAATTCACTGACGCACGCAACACACGGCGCAACAGCAAATTCGAAATTAAATAAATTAATCACAGACCACAGAGTAGGAGTACCAAACTAAGCTAAGATTGATGATGAAAATGAATGAATGAACGAAAAAGCATTTTTTTTTAATTTCTTGACCTGGATACAAAGTTCTTCTGTCGCAATATTAAAAAGTCTACAATGTCTATTTCACGTAGTCTTGGTCACAGTTTGGGCCTTTTAGTCCATACTCTAAGGTTTGGGCAGTCATGGTCCAGTCAAAGTCATGGCCCCAGTAAAGTGGTGGCAGCTGTACACGGAAAAAACAATTGCCTATAAAATCTGTGCCACAGATTAAAGAAAAAAACAATTGACTATAATCTGTGCTATTATCGGTCACAGCCATAGACAACAATACTTTTCATTCATTAATCTGTGGTCGAGGACAATAGAGTTGCGACTTGTGACATCCCTGGGGGACTTAAGTTGCGCGTCCACTGCGTCGGAATCGGACCGTACGGAGCGGAGGAGGAGTCGGGATTTACAAAATGCCGATAGGGTGCGTCCACTGCATTCGGATTTTGCATCGGCATTTAGGGATGTTTCGATACTACTAAAGTATCGATACCTACTCATATGAGTAGTACTCAAATCATGATTCGATACTACTCATATGAGTACCCTAAAAGTATCGATACCTACTCATATCGATACATTTTTTATTACTTGTCAATGTAGGGTATTTACATAATATTGTTGAGTATGACTTGAGGGTGGATCGAAAATAAATAAGTTGTTCACCGGACTCCAAGCTTTTCATTTATCGTGCCCTTATTAATTAGTAATATTCCACTGGCGACGAGGATTAACGTGATTAACCACTTCTAATAGTGCAAGTATAACCAGTTGTGTGCAACACACTGTAATAGATTTAATTGTAATGGTTCTTCTGTGAAATATTTGATAGGATATAAATATTATCATGGTAAATATCTGATACTTGGACACTTAAATTCAGTTATCGTTGGATTACCTACTACCATCCCGGAAGAGACAGTTTAATTAGGTTAGGTATTTTACATATTATTTACGTCATTCGTTCGTTGGGTAATGTACATACCTACTTGATCATTTTTAAATATTTTTTGTTTCAGTTGTAAGAATTTTTATTTTGTTATTACGTTTTAATTGCTTACATGATGTAATTTCGCATTGACCTAATTGTTCACCTAAATTGCCTAAAAGGTTGTTTTCTCTTCCGTATCTATATTAGCATCTTTGTTTAAGGAGGGACGTGTAGGGTATTTACACATTATTGTTGAGAATGACTTGAGGGTGGTGATTTATATTTGCCGTATTGTATTTCGGAAAAGGCGTATAGCAATTCAAACATGAATTACATGTTACTCAGTACAATCGCGATTCGTGTTTTCACTGTACATAAGCCTTAGTATTTATTAGTCCTGAACTTTACCATATATTAATTTCAAAGCCATTGTTTTAATATTGTTGACAGGACACGGCATCATGCTAAGCCATTTTAAGCATTTTGACGTTGTATAGACTCTTAAGATTTAAATTTTGGACCTCTGCGGTCGGTTTTGAGTTTTGATGCATAAAATCAGGCAAAGGATTAGACTGCACATCACTCATTCACGTTTCAAACAAATAATGAATATAAATAAAGTTAATTCTACCTGTTTTTTTTGTTATTACTCTATGAAATGCGGCAAAAAACGATTATTTTTTCTCAAAAAAATCGATTTTTGGAGAATCGATATTTTCAACCAAAAAAATAACCAATTAATAAAAAATCGATTATTCACCCCTTAGGTCACATCCCTAGTAGTCTGAGCGTCGCAAATACACGTCTGAACTCAAAGCGATCGGCCCCCTAATTACCTAACTCGCAACAGGTTTGCGACAGGCGTAAATCTCGCGGTGATTGCTGTCATACATCATTAGTGGTGTCGAGAATGTATGCTTCGCTACTGCTGTCGCATTGCTACTGCTGTCGCATTGCTGTTGCAAATTTTACGTAATTACCCCGCGGGATTCGAATGGTGCGTTCACTGCCGATGACGTCATCGGCAGAAATACCGGTCTCTGGCGCAGTTATGCCGATCCAGTGGACGCTACACCATACAAATCAATACAAAGCAACAAATCCTTCCGCTCCGTACGCTCCGATGCCGAGGCAATGGACGCACGACTTTATGCCGATCTTCGATTTCGATACATTGACATCGAAGTCTAGACATTTTTTTATAAAATGTAGAAGGTGCAGGTGGGAATGACGGGAATGTAAAGTTTATTGAAGATCAGAATCGGAGGGCTGAATCATGTCATTACCCTGCCTTGACCTTGCCCTGTGAACACATTACTATTATGCTTTAATCGGTATGTTAATACATTATAACGAATCACAGCCAATGGCAATTGACGTTATTTCATGGTTGTTGAATGATGTTATGTACCCTAATTCACAAAATAGAACAGAAGTCAATCAACATAGTAAGTGCGCTCGAGCAACGCACACATAGACACCGCTCACCGACACGATGTCTCGGAGTCTTTCGGAGTAGTGCGAGCGCGAGTGCCATCCGCTTGAGACACGCGTCTGTGAACTTTCTTGTGAAAAAATGGAGCAACAAAAAAAAGCTATAATAATTGTTTAGTGGACGGTTGTTTAAATTCAACATTTAACAGAAAATTGTCGTTTTTTAAGCTACCAGTAATTGTTTCAGAGAAGTAAGGTATTTGTTTGTATTTCTATGGTTCATTTTAGTGTAAGACAGAACAGTTAGGTAGGTAGGTAAGTAATTAAAGGTAGGGTAAGTTTTGCTTGGCGAGCAGGCCGCGGCCACCGCGCCATTAAAATTGAAATATTTTAGTTATTATTTTAGTTGTTATATTTCCATTCTTCCCGTTTCATTCTCAACAATAAATCAAACAAGATAGTCGCCTGTCACAAATTAGTTAATTAGGGGGCGGCCTCCTTATTACCTAACTCGCAACAGGCGTAAATCTCGCGGTGATTGCTGTCATACATCATTAGTGGTGTCGAGCATGTATGCTACGCTACACAACTAATGATGTATGACAGCAATCACCGCGAGATTTACGGCTGTTGCGAGTTAGGTAATTTGGGGGTGGTGGGGTAATTATGTAAAATTTGCAACAGCAATGTGACAACGGTAGCAATGCGACAGCAGTAGCGAAGCATACATTCTCGACACCACCCCCCTAATTACCTAATTTGCGACGGGCGTAAATCTCGCGGTGATTGCTGTCACACATCATTAGTGGAGTGGCGTAGCATACATGCTCGACACCACTAATGATGTGTGACAGCAATCACCGCGAGATTTACGCCCGTCGCAAATTAGGTAATTAGGGGGCACTAATGATGTATGACAGCAATCACCGGCCCCCTAATTACCTAACTCGGAACAGGTTTGCGACAGGCGTAAATCTCGCGGTGATTGCTGTCATACATCATTAGTGGTGTCGAGAATGTATGCTTCGCTACTGCTGTCGCATTGCTGTTGCAAATTTTACGTAATTACCCCGCGGGAGATTTACGTCTGTCGCAAATCTGTTGCGAGTTAGGTAATTAGGGGCGGGTTTTCTTATTTGGCTTTGTTTGATCTAAGCCAAACAGGTTAACAATTTTTTGAAACTGTTGTTTTTTGTGAAATAATCCTATTTAAATGGTGCTCTAGGCAATAAATATTTGAGAAATAATGTGTGTGCAGTGGGTGGTTGCAGCATTTTAAGCAACAAAAGTCGCACTGAGGCGTAAGTATGAAGGAATAACATTTCACAAGTAAGTAGCCATTATTTTGTCTATTTTCCCTTTTAGAAGTGTTAATTGTAAAAAATATAAATACAGCGTGACATTTCATGTAATAACAAGTCCTCAGCTAAACAGAAAAACAGCCAAATGATTAATTAATGGATAAAATAACCATACTTAACCAAAAAATTTCATTATCAAGGTACTGCCAGTTTATGCTTTTTAATTTCCCATAAAACCAGCTAGGTACCATGTTCATTTGCAAATATCGGAAAAAGTCCTTTGTAGGTATATTAGCTAATTATTTGCTTGATTTCACTTAGCAAAATATATCATTTTATATATAGGGTCAGGTGGGGTAAGTGAAACATACTTGCACATCTATCCACTTTGTGAATTTTGCTAGGACGCTAATTTTTTTTAACACATAGAAAGCCTAAATCTGAAATGGCAAATGACGGCAATAAATATTTTTCAAGAAAATAATTTTTGAAAATTCAATTTTTATGAATGAAACATCACTTCAAAAATGGTTCACGATTTTGACAGAAACGTTCCGATTCAATATTCTGACGGTGGGTTGACATTGGCGTTTGACTATTTTGCAGTTCCGCAATCATTATAGGTACCTACTTATATAATAATAGCACTTTATAAGCGCAGAATCTCCACCTCTTTTTGTGGGTGCTGTATAAGAGCAGGCTAAGGGACTATCCAGAGAATGTGCGGTAGGATTCTCCTTGGTACATTATAATCTTCTGCGATGACAAGCCACTTGCCAAGCGAGGTGATTATGGCAAACCTCCCTATAATCAGCGTCTAAAATGGCGTTTTATGGGCACGCCCGTGTTCAGTACTAGACGTTTTCCAGCTGTTGATGTGAAATACGTAATTTTCGCCCATTGGACATTTACAATGACATTTGTAATGTAGTAGGTATTTAATTGATTTTATTACCTGTGTCGTCTGTGTGTTGTGTGTGCAAATACTAACCCCACATTACGCGTCGTTTCATGCATTACTTCGTGTAAAAATGAACATAAACACTATTAAATTGCTTCATGGCATCAGCCGACTTTTGTTTTGTAAACTTAAAGATAGCTGATTTCTTTTTATTTTATGACCTAGCAGAAAGATTGTGTGACGCGTGTGCTAGAGCATTGAAACCATTTCGCCACATAGCATAGAGCTAAACTGCGTGATTTATTGAATACGATAAGGTTTCACTTAGGTACTCATTCGTTTCATTTACCCCACCTGATCTTATATTTTAGTTTTTACAATAAAGAAGCAGTGAACACTGGTAAAACATAAATTCTAGGTATCAAGGTAAATTACTACCCATTATCTACCCAAAATTTTAGGAGACATTCTTATTCAGGCAGCACCTCGTGTGGGAGCAAGAAACAACTAGGCGGCCACGCGAATTAGATTTCTACTAGTGGGAATTCTGTGCTTACGAATAATCAAATTAATTTACTTTTAAAAAATCTTATAAATTCTATTTGAATCTTAATAGTTAGTGGCTTCTGCGGCAATTTGACTGATTTGATCAGTCATATATAATGGCTGCCAGGAACGATTAATCGATTCATTTGACATTGACAGCTTATGATCTTTGAGCCCGGGCAACTGCCAACTCTAGTAAGATTAGACCATAAACAAAACAAATTCTTTCTGAAGTTTTGTGTTGAACATGGCGGTTGGTAAAAATAAAGGCCTTTCCAAAGGTGGCAAGAAGGGTGTTAAGAAGAAGATGTAAGTCCAGAATATATCAAGTAAATGTGATTTCATTTAACATCTTATCCAATTGCTATTTATTTACGTCCATGTTTATTGTGATGGCTTGAATAATTGCGGATAAAAGTTTACGTCTCGTGCCAACTTGTTTCACCCAACAATTGATTCACGAGTAATTTCTGCGTAAATATTCTTTTCTACTTCTGTCTTTGTGTTAAAATCTACTTATAAACAAAGTGATATTCATGATTGTGTAAAGAATTTGTTCAAAACCAGTTAACGAGTCGGTAAGTTTTGAGGTTAGCCTAACATCTACTTTTATGTTTTAGTGTAGATCCTTTCACCCGTAAAGACTGGTATGATGTCAAAGCGCCGTCTATGTTCACCAAGAGACAAGTGGGAACCACACTTGTCAACCGTACCCAGGTATGTAAAAGCGTTGTGTTGAGGTTAGGAAGTTACAGAACCTGCCCGGTAAAAAAGAGGTTGCTGGAATTTCATATTGCTCATGGAATATTATTACAGAAAATTGGGAACTTCACATCTTATTATTTACCTATGTCGCGTGGTTGATTCAGTGTTAAATTATTCGCTCCTGTATATCCTTGCCAAACCAACCAACAAACTGGTGAAGACAAAGCACCTAGTTTTCTACCGCGGTGAGTTTCATTTACCACATGGTGTTCAATGGTCCACACCTTCGTTTTATGAACTTTGTAGGCTACTTTAGCATAGTTTAATTATAGAGGCAGCCGATGGTATTCCTTGTTTCTTCATGCTATCTGTAGCACCTCATTTGACCCTCTTTTGGGTTGAATTTTTAAAACACCACATTGTTGTAATGAAAGACTTTCTCCAAATATCTAGAAGCCTAAGCTGTGCCCTCTGTCAGTCACTATAATATAGTTTACTCAATAAATATTTTCCAAAATGTTTCATGCTCATATAACATTATTTTTTCTATTAACTCATATGAATACTGTGTGAAACAGGTAGCAGTTACATAAATAGAATAAATATGAATGAATAATGCCCAACTTTCGGATACATAGATTCTGGACCCTAACTAGGATTCCCTGTATTTACGGACCTAGGAACTACAACAACCATAGACCCAGAACAAGTATTTGCACTTTTTTTTTCATGTGCCCAAATACTTGTCCTGTCGCGGGAGTCGAACCCGCCGCCTCCGGTTTATGAGCCGATCTGCTCAACCACGACACCACAGGCTGGCAGAACCAATGCCCAATGATTATTTATTCTGTTAAAGTATAAAATAAAAAGTTTACTTGAAATTAATATGGTTTCTCGCAGGTGAATGTGTAACAATTTAAGAACATGGTTGAATAATATTCCATGAGCAAGAATTCTAAATATTATTATGCTACATCCAATATGATGATCCACCTAGCTCGCAATGACACATATGTGATGAAAACATTTGTTCCCTTTTGATTTTACTTCTGACAATATCTGAATCACGAATCTAACCTCAAAAACTGTATAAAAAGTACTTTAATAGTGACTCTTAATTTCAGGGTACGAAAATTGCATCGGAAGGACTGAAGGGACGTGTGTTTGAAGTCTCCCTTGCTGATCTTCAAAATGATACTGATGCGGAAAGGTAATTACTAAAACTGTACCCGAAGTTTGAGTTGCAAATATGCACATGAGTATCGTAAAATATTTGTATCCTTGTTATTTCCACCAATTTGAGAAGGACAGGAACATTTATAGAGCTGGAAAGTTCAGTTTATACATGATAGAACCAACACTAATGTTCTTTTTGCAGTCCAGCTATATGAGGGTAACCAACTTGGTCTTCATATCGTTTTATGCTGCAGATATTAAATGCTACCATGCAATATAGTGCCTTAATACCATTGTGTAAAGGTCTTTTGTATCGTTGCTACATTTATTAACCCTTGGACTCCCAGTGACGTAAAACGGGGAAAGACAATTTTGTCTACTGTCCATGCTAACCCAGCAGGAATACATTGTTATTCTCTTGTTAAGGAAAATGCTGTTTTTTTTATTCTGAAGTTTTTAAGGGACTTTTAGTGTGAAAATGCGGTTATTCCAGAAGTTAATAAATACAGGGTAATTTTTTTGTTTTGGTGCAAATGAATAAGTTCAAAAGTAGGTATAGGGAAAAGTGAAAGATGATCAAAAAATTAAAATAACTAAAACTATGTAGGTATAGATTTTACAAAAAAATATTTTTATGCTTGGGAATTAAACTAATAGCTGAAAAAAAATGTCCTGTATTGTTGCACCACCCGTAGCTTTGCTTACAATGATCAAGCTCTGCAAAGTCATTTTAAATGGCAAACTATGACCTTGTCCAGCTGGGTTAGCATGGACAGTAGACAAAATTGTCTTTCCCCTTTTTACGTCACTTTCTTCATACTTGCTTGGAGTAAAACAGGGGAAAGACAGTTTTGTCTACCGGCCGTGCTAACCCTACAGGAGGGGCAATTTCACTGTGAACCACATTTTCCATAAAAAACCTTCATAAAAAAACCATTTTATCCTCAAAATGTTGTAACTAACTGTGAATCTTGTTTGCAGGTCTTTCCGCAAGTTCCGTCTGATTGCCGAGGATGTCCAGGGACGCAATGTGCTCTGCAACTTCCATGGCATGGATCTCACCACTGACAAGCTCAGGTATGTTAACGATTATCACTACAGAGCATTCATAAATGTAGTGGGTAATGTGGTAGTTGGAAAGAACTTTTTTACCATTTTAGATTTACGTTTGACCACCAACTCACCTGATGAGTGACCTCACCTCAAGTGATGGTGGTAACAAAGATGAAGCATGCAAAAAAAATAAAAAAATACTAGGGTGTACTGATGCCTCAGTCTCAATGATAGTGTAATAGTTATAAGCGGCCGTGTCGCTTAACATCAGGCGAATGACTAGCTTGTCACGTCATTAACTAATATTAAACAACAATCTAGGCGCTTCTTTCACTCAAACTTGTATATTTTAGGTGGGAATATAACCCACAAAGTTCAGTTCAGAAGGCAGAGCTACTAGCAACAGCTATGAAGCCAGTCAGCGCTTGCAGTCCAGCTATACGATGATAAACTCATGGTCATTGTATCGTTTCAAACTGCAGATAGTAAAGCTTCACCACAATATTTGTTGTTCCACTTTATTTTGGTCTGACATCTTGTGCTCTTGCTACATTTTATTGCGGCTGTATTCTTGAAGTATGTAGGTCATTTTACTAATTTTTACAGTTGTGGGTTAAAGTCCTAAATTCTTCAATTGAGGATAGATAAGTCCATCAACAGCCTGAAGCCATCCACAGCCAAATGTAGGCCTCTTCCCAAGATCATTGGATTGATAAACATGTGAAAAGAAAGGCAATAATAGGTAGATTGAACATGAATTTGCTTCTGGTGAACCGGGCCATGTAGTCCGACAATGTGTAAATAGGACCACCTCTTCTCTCCCCATGGGTGCTGTAAGCGCCGGCTAAGGGAATATCCAAAGGGTCAGCAGCATTCTCCTCGGTACATTAAAATCTTCTGCGTTCACCAAGCTGCCTACCAAACGTGGTGATTATGGCAAACCCCCTATTATAAGCATCCAAAGTGGCGTTTTAAAGGGGATTCCTGTGTTCAGCAGGGGATGTCTTGCGGCTGTTGATGTGAACTTGCTTCTATTAGAGGCTGCAAACAACCTCAGTTGTTGAGTTTCATTTCATGACACTCGATGACCTAGGTTGAGTTTCATTTCATGACACGACGACCTAGGTTGAGTTTCATTTCATGACACTCGACGACCTAGGTCGAGTTTCGTTTCATTTCATGACACTCGACGACCTAGGTTGAGTTTCATTTTATGACACTCGACAACCTAGGTTGAGTTTCATTTTATGACACTCGACAACCTAGGTTGAGTTTCATTTTATGACACTCGACAACCTCAGTCGAGTTTCATTTCATGACGGAGTATAAAATTTTGTGTTGTGTCACCGAGTGCCCACATTATACGGGCTACGGCGAACATTCGCCGGCGCCCACTATGCGGGCTACGGCGAATGTTCGCCGTAGCCCGTATAATGTGGGCACTCGGTGACACAACTCAAAATTTTATACATTGCAGTAGTATCTCCAAACTCATGACAATTTTAAAATACTGAACACTCATTGGTTAAAGATTGCCGTTTATCAACAGGCAACCATTGAGCATTCCGTATTTTTAAGTTGACATGAGTTAAACTTTAACAAGCATACTGGAAGCCACATGAGCTACTCTTACCCCCGAGTAGCTCATGCGAATTTCAACTTTCAATATATCACCAATATGTATGTAATTCCAGCTAAATCTATTTATAGATGGATGGTCAAGAAATGGCAGACCCTGATTGAAGCCAACATTGATGTGAAGACCACCGATGGCTACCTTCTCCGAGTGTTTTGCATTGGATTCACCAACAAAGACAGTTTGAGTCAAAGGAAGACTTGCTACGCTCAGCACACCCAGGTAATTTAATAATATCATAATAAATAAATAAAAACACCAAGGCTTATTCAATAATAAATAAATTTTTCAATTATACAAGCTGTGGTTTTCAACAGCTGGGCTGCTGTCTAAGCCATTAATCAATGGGCTTCATTTGGTAATTTCTGGCTAGTTTGCTTTTTTAACATCCCCATGCATCTATATTTTGTCACTATTTCTCATTTTTCTTTTATTTATTCGCCAATTTATTTTATTATGTAAACAAATATATACAAAGAATAAATCTATAATATGCTACATAATATAAAAACAAAACCTAATCCAATAAACCAGTACCTTTAGACAACATGCCAAATATGCTGGCAGCATTGCCATGTTGAAAACAATGCTCAACCTGTGGCCGAAGTAGAGGCCAGCATTTTGGTCATGTGTAGCCTCCACCAGACGTTTGAAAAGATCCTTGAAAATTAGGTGAGCACTCGGTCCCGAAGTCCCAAGCGTCTCAACTCCAAAAGGCGCAAATATAAATCCCCTATCAAGTTCGTGTTCCGGGAAGATGTGATGGGGCAAGGGTGTGTACACAGTCCACACACGTAGCGCCATATCTTCCATGAAATTGCTCATTATTATAGTTAAATAATGTCTCGTCTGTTCAATTCTCCGTTTAAGAGGCCAAAATACCGATGGATGGGTATATTATACAACTGGAAATGACCAAATGAAATCCATTACGACGATTACGATTGAGTTACACAATACGGGGGGGGGGGGGTTCTATACTTCGTGCTATAAGTTTTAGCTAGGGACAGTTGCTTACCCATCATCATCATCATCATCAACAGCCTGAAGATATTCACTGTTGAACATAGGCACTCCCCTAGAGAGTGCCTCCTGCATCCATCGGCTCCCCGCGGCTTTCACCAGATAGTCGCTCCACTTAGTGGGGGTCCTACGCTGCGTCTTACGGTTCGTGGTCGCCACTCGAGAACCTTTCTTCCCTATCTGTTGCCAGTTCTACGTGCGATGTGGCCTGCCCATTGCCATTTCAACTTGCTAATTCTAAGAGCTATGGGGAGAGGCCTATGTTTCAGCAGTGGATGTCTTCAGGCTGTTGACAATGAGGTTTGAATATTTTTTTTGTCAATTTAGTTTTTGGAAATCTTTACGGCTTAGCCATGACCAAATAATAGTTCTTCAGTTCTAAGCTGTGCAAAGACAGACTTGCGAAGTCTACAGCTCATAGAGCCACCAGTATTTTTTATTGAGTTAGAAATCGCAGTAACATACTGTGTGTAAGCGCGTAGATACGTGGTCAATTGCGCTTGCACATCATACGCTGCGTACATCAAATGCAAAGTCACGGACGCGGCTTGTGATCATTTTGACCTGGCTTTTCGTGGCACTGCTACAAACAAACTACAAATAACTACACTAGTAGCTGTGTGCTCTGTGCTCTGTGAGCTGTACACGATTTTTCGCGATAAATAAAAATCATTTTTTTACAAGTAACCAATAGACCGTGATTAATTCGGTTTTTGTGCTTGAGCCTTTTAATATTCATTTTAAAATATATTTTTTACGTATTCAAAAACCAAGTCGCCGCGACAGAAGAATTCCATATAATTATTATAGAACTTACTCACATCATGAGAATCTGTTGAGACATGCGACCTGCCGGCTAGCATGCGCACCGCGACAAAATTTTCTCGACACTATCTTGTGAGAGACCGGGACAACAGGTAGCGTCTAAGTGTGTCTCACTCTAACAGCGACGACAAGTTCTCTCACGGTGCGCATGCTAGGCCATCTGTACTGAGATACAAAATTTAGCAGTATATCTAATTTCGTATCATCATTTCCAGGTCCGTGCAATCCGCAAGAAGATGTGCGAGATCATCGCCCGTGACGTCACCAGCTCTGAACTCCGTGAGGTGGTCAACAAGCTGATCCCCGACTCCATTGCTAAGGACATCGAGAAGGCGTGCCACGGGATCTACCCACTTCGCGATGTTTGCATCAGGAAGGTAGGTTTTGGAACACAAATTATGAAGTACAGCGATTAAAAAGTTACTGGTTAAGTTGGGAATGGGTTTTACAAAAATTGCACGAGATGATTGATCAGTCGAATAATAGATGAAACAAAATTTGCCCTCACATCATATTTATAAGGCTAGACTATTTTACAGCCCTAAAAACATTGTGATCCTTGTCATTTCAAATTTATGAAAAGACTGCAAGATGTTTATAACAGTTAATTAAACTTTAACACTGAAATTTAATCTAAACAATTTTTTGTTTTATACACTTTTCACTCAATTTATCATCATCTCGTGCAATTTTCAAAAAACCCCCAACATTTCTGGATAACTAAATCTGGTGCTTTATTACAAGGTATTAAAGACTAGAATATTTACCATGATGATCCACCTAGCTCGCAATGAAACATACCTGATGAAAACTTATGTTCCCTTTTGATTTACCATCTGAATGTTCCCACCGATCACACCAAATGAAAACCTACCCTACACTTCTTACAACTAAGTTAATTTTTCAGGTGAAGGTGCTGAAGAGGCCTCGCTTTGAAATCTCCAAGCTGATGGAATTGCACGGAGAAGGTGGTGGCGGCAAACGTGGAGAGGCTGGCGACAAATCTGAGAGGCCGGAGGGCTATGAACCACCTGTGCAAGAGAGTGTATAAATATACGAGTTAAATTGTATTCTATTTGTTTTATTTTTATTTCACCACTGGCAACAATAGATTTTCGCGGCGCTACCCTCGCCAGCCAGTCCTAGCCGAAACACTGCAATGTATGGATTTTTTTCTCCCACGCTTTAGGTCTAGCATGAGCTTAGTGACGACTGGCAATGGCAAATACGCTTTGGTAGTTTTAAATTCTAGAATTTAAGAAATGGCTAGTGGGAAGTTGGGTGGAGTTCTAATTTATTATAAAAATCTGAAGCCGGATGTGTTTACCAATATCTAAATTCTAGTTTCACACCCGATGGCAACTGAATATAATTTCTGATTGCCACCTGGGGGCAACTGCGAATATACCTCTATTGAGATCATTCCCTGCACTATTAGAAAGAGATGGCGATAAATGGATGATTCGATTTCCCCATTTCCCACTGATTAGAGAAGTGCACGCTTTGCTTAGTTTGAGGCCAGATGGCGCTGTGTGAAATGTCCAAAACCCACCAACAGTTGCCGGCTCTTTCTAGGAAAAACGGGAAAGTGTAGAATTTAAAAATAAAACCACAATGTACAAATAGATACAAAATACTTTATTTACATCTGAGTGACGAGATGAGTGCCTATATTATGTGTTATAACACAGAATAAATAACAGTACAAAATAGTCGTAAGTAGTGTATTGGTCTGTCCACAATAATTTAGAGGATAAACTTCTTGGCTGTTTAGTATAAAATGCGTCTATTCTCACTAGTTCAATGAAGTATTTTGATTGAACTACTGATCCTACTACTCTCTATTCAGTAGTTTAGTTAACAGTTCAATTAATTGAACTACTGAGCCTGGTTAGTTTCCTTAGTTCAATTAAAAAAAATCTTTGAACAACTAACTGATACTCGAGTCTGAGTAGAATTTTCATTTTCGATTGAAAACGCTACCTACCTTTCTATAATATTACATCTATGTGTGGTGCCAAAATTAAACCTCTTTGGGTACCTACTTATCTAGTATGGATATATATTTGTATGAAAATCAAAACTGACACGTAATAAGTACAGCCTTATTATTAATAATAGGTAATATTTATTTGATGTAAAATAATCATTTTTACGTATAAAAATATCATAAAATATCAATTTTCTTATTTTATAAAAGTCGTACTTACATTATTTTAAATTACATTCCCAGCACTTGTTACTAGATAAAAAATGTCGAAAAATCTATTTTAGTAAAAATAGCTTCCGACCAAGTATAAAAATATTTTTTATTTATTAATTTTACAGAATCTTTATTTAAATATACTTACAACAATTTCTCAAATTTTTTTTTTTTTCAGGATGAAAATATTTTAGTCTACCTCGTCTCATTTATTTTATTATTTTGTAATAAAACTAGCTGAGCCGCCCCGGCTTTGCACGTGTTAATTAGTTATACCTACGTTCAAACCCGGTTCATGGGAAGAGGGAAGCGAAAGGGAAAAGATAAGAGGAAAAGGATGAGACGGCGATTTCTCCTTTTCCCCTGTCTTTTTCTCTTTTTTCTTCGACAGGATGAAGACTTCCAAACTCCGTGCGACTTGGCTATCTTTTACTCAGATTTTTTTTCCTATTCAATTAATGCTTATATTGCCCTTTACATTTAACGTGAGTGGCGACACGCAAATAATATGTGTAAAGAAAATTTATTTCAAAGAAATAATAAAACTCCGAGTGCAATTTCTGATCGAGGCCATCTAGCGTTGAGTAGTAGCTCGCGCCACAAACTCAAACTCAGTCATCTAGCTAAACGTCGCTAGATGGCGGTGGTAGGCTTTAAATGGAAAATTTAATTTGGAATCATGCTGAATTTCAGGATAAAAAGTATCCTACGGCCTGCCCCGCCGTAAGCTCAAATCATGCCAAGTTTCATTGGAATTTATTGAGTAGTTTCGGCGTGATGCTCAGCTCAGATATTATAGACAAAAAACAGATAGACCAACGTATTCGCTAGATGGCGGTAGTGGGTTCACTTTGGAATATAATGAAACAGGATCTTCACCGTAACCAAATTATGTTCTAATGCTATCTTATAAAAAAGAAAAAATTTTAAACAGCAGTTTTTTTCCCACCATTTTGAATTTTTTTGCTCATATTTTACGCGGCCCCTGATTCCACATTTTCAAAATATGGAATCAGGGGCCTCATAAGCCCCCGATACAAAAAATCAGCCGGTTCGGACCAACTTTCAAAATGGCCGCCATCTTGAATCCACCACCTTGGATCCACCATCTTGGATTTTCATGATCACCATCGGAAAGACCCCATCGTCCCCTATGACATTTGGTCGAGCACTCCCCACCTACCTCTTACCGTTCCCGATTTATAAGCGTTTCCATTTTGTATGGAATATTTATGTTTTTGTATGGGGCCCAACAGGAATTTTTATTCCAGTTGACCCCCATGGGGCAGAAAACTTGGGGGACAACAGGAAAAACCCCTCGAAAGCGCTGTTGTTTCCGCTGTTTGTATATTTTTAATGTATTCATATTTATCCTGCATCTCGCAAGCGCTATTTTTTCCACTTTTTGTATATAACAAGCATGACTACCAACAACTGAATAATGAAAGTGTATCCTACTGGGAAAAATTACGGATTATTATAAGTATAGAAGAAGATATATCTAACGGTCCCGAACGGGGCCATCCATCACTGGTGGCGATAGCTACATATTTATTAATTCTTAGAGACTTAATTTTGACCTCTATTATGTCTTATGTTACATTTGCAATACGCTCTATGTAGAATGGTGGAAGTTACACTAGCGCGGCAAATTCAAATTTTCATGCGTTCTTTTGCCAATAATAGCTTAATTACTCAACGTGATTACATGAAAACTGATCGTAAAGAAATAGAATGTATCAACAAATTGCGATTAAAAGTATCTCCTAGATATCATTGGTTTAGCGACAAATGGCAATAAACAAAACTCGGCTTAGTTTTTCAGTCTATTGCCATTTTGTCGCTAAACCATGATAAATGTAGATGGTACTTTTAATTGTAATTTATTGATACATTCTATTTATTTCCGCAAAATTAGTTTTCATGTAATCACGTTGAGTAATTAAGCTATTATTGGCAAAATAACGCAAGAAAATTAGAATTTGCCGCGCTAGTGTAACGTTCCACCTTATACAACGGTGTCGCAGCCTTGAGGGGGGTAAAATATGGTTAGTTTTATCATGGAACAAGGAGAATTTCGGCCGAATAACGATTATAAAAAAATCTATGCCGAATACGAATAACTACCGAATAATCGGCGCATCCCTAAAATAAATACATATTGATGTATTGTATTGTGTTTTTATTCGTTGTCTTTAGCTCATAAGAATGTAACGATTTGGACCCTGTAATGTTTTATTTTTTATAAATAAATTGAATTGAATTGAATTATATACCAGAGAAGAGATATGAAGTACCTACGCAGCCGCGGCGACATCTAGGCATAGAGCATAGATATTAGAAGATAGATTTTTGTGTCCTAGCTTTCACTCTTCTCTTCGACGACCTCGACTTCGACCTTCTTGATAGTCGCGCACGGTTTTTGCCGTTTCTGGAGCAGCATCAGAGCGAGGCAAGTGGTGGAGATGACCAGTGCTATCACACACATCACCGACAGGCCGAGCTGCAGCGCTGCTGTCGAGTAGGTGCCGTGGTATACCAGGGACTTCAAGCTTTCGGGGAGTTCTTCTACAGACTGAAAAAAAATAGGTAAAGTAAGGTATATTTAGTTATGGAAAATCTGTAAGGTGGAACGTTACACTAGCGCGGGAAATTCAAATTTTCTTGCGTTCTTTTGCCAATAATAGCTTAATTACTCACGTGATTACATGAAAACTGATTTTGCGGAAATAAATAGAATGTATCAACAAATTACGATTAAAAGTATCTCATAGATATCATTGGTTTAGCGACAAATGGCAATAAACAATTTTCTTCTTAGTTTTTCAGTCTTTGCCATTTGTCGCTGGTGATACTTTTAATTGTAATTTTTTGATATTTATTTGCGCAAAATCAGTTGTCACGTTCAGTAATTAAGCTATTATTGGCAAAAGAACGCAAGAAAATTTTAATTTCCCGCGGTAGTGTAACGAAGAGGTATTATGTACTGCGTACTAGAGAAGCTATGGGAAGCGCAAATAGTTGCCTTTTATGGTATAACTAAAATCCGCTACATCGCTTTACGAGATTAAATCGTCTAACCAACGATCCCAACACGCAGCGCTAGTGCTTGTAGGTTGTATTGTTCGGTCAGTGTTCGTTCACTCTGTCAATATGGCTGCCGCCGCGCTCTGGCGCCATTATAAATCGACAAAATAATTTTCTATTTAGGTGTATTTTGTTCCAAACTCTAAACTTATTGTTTAAAAGTGATTCCGCCGCGTTTGTTTGTTATACCCGCCTGGTTTTTGTAGTATCTGAGCACGCACTATGGCATTTTCAGATAATAATTTTTATTGTAATACACGTGCAGCCGCTTTGAGTGCCGAGCTTCGTATGAGCGAGAAGACGCTGGCTGGCTTATTTGCAGTGGTCGACAGTGCAAGTTAGAGATGTGCTGTCTAGTGTATAGATAGAAGTCTTTGATTTAAGCCTGCTATATTCGCGGAAATAACTCGCGCGTTTCAAATAACTGAATTTACTTACAAAAAATCTGGCTAAACTATGCTCTCATGAATAGTATTACAAATGTTCAACAAAAATACCATATATAATATCACAAATACTTGCCCTGTCGCGGGAATCGAACCCGCTGCCTCCAGGTTATGAGCCGACCTGCTCAACCACCACACCACAGCGTAGTGAGCTTCCTGTAGGTTTTTTACGTAACCAAATGACGTGACGTTCGCCTGATGGTAAGCGTTACGGCTGCCAATAACAAGTTGCAATATCACTCAAACTACTACGTAGGTACTACTTGCAAGTAGGTATAGTATCTATTACGTCTAAAGAAGGTAGGTATCTAAACGGCGCTTACCATTTCAATCCAAGCCACGGGCAGAATCAACCCTTCAGGTAGAAACCTGACTGCTGTCTCATCGTTAACTTTCTTCACTTGAATGTTGATTTGGAAACTGAAATAAGAAAAATGAAATTGTAGATCTTGTGTTGCCAGTGATGACTTATGGAACTGAGACATGGTCTCTTACTGTTGGCCTCATTAGTAAGCTCAAAGTCGCGCAGCGAGCTATGGAGAGAGCTATGCTCGGTGTTTCCTTGCGAGATAAGCTCCGGAACGAGGAGATCCGCAGAAGAACTAAAGTGACCGATATAGCTCTTAGAGTTAGTAAGTTGAAGTGGCAATGGGCGGGCCGCATAGTCAAAACAAAATTTGCTTGTTATCATCATCATCATCAACCTGAAGACGTCCACTGCTCAACATAAGCCTCCCCCAAAGAGCGCCACTTTGAGCGGCTGCTCGCCTCCTGCATCCATCGGCATTCGGCTCCCCGCGGTTCTGACTAGGTCGTCGATCCACCTAGTGGGCTGGTTGCTTTTTATACCTACTCGTAATGGAGAGCTGATAAAGTTAGTATGAAATCTTTCGCAGCACTCGAGTGGTAAAATAGATTTTATAATAATTTTATCAGCTCTCTATACATCTAAGTACCTACCTATGTGTATAAGAATCAAACTCATAAATATGTTTTTTTAAACGGTGTCAAAAATCGATTAGTAATTTTGGCAGTAAGAATCTGTCATTGATGATTAAACAAAATGTTGGTAACTACCTATTACCACATAACTGGTATCGATCAAACGTCAAAATTTTTTATATTCATTGTATTGTATTTCAGAAAACACGTATGGCAATTCAAACATGTCAGTCAGTACAAACGCGCTTGCTATAATTGCTTATAACAAAATATTGTAGGAACATAAAAAGCGCGAGCGTAGCGAGCGCGAAATTTTTTATATTTGCCTTATTGTATTTCAGAAAATATGGGCAATTCTAACATTCTTGCTCTGCCCTTAGACCGGCGCAGATTTCGGGGGGGTTTGAACCCCCAAAACCCCCCCCCCTGCCTACGGCCATGGGGAGGACTATGTTCAGTAGTGGACGTCTTCAGGCTTTTGTTGGATTTGTTGAAAAATGCGACCTGTACGCAAGTCTCGTACGTACATCCGGACAAACAAAAGCAAAAAAGCGAGTTGAAGCAGACTTTCGCTCACTTCGTTCGTTCGGTCAATAAAAAACTCACGAGGAGCGTCCTTGCAGCGATATGCCCAGTGTTGGGTGTATGTCTATGTGAGTGTCGTGAAGCTCAGGGTTAGGGAGGAGCCCTTCGATATCCGTACGCAGCTTCGGGTCACCTCGGAAGAAGTGCGGAAACGAAATCATGGCTGGAGCACCTGGGAAATAATTTAAAGGTATTTTAAGAAATTAATCTCTTTAATATAGACAGCAACAGTCGGTAAACGTCCACTACTGATAACAGGTTTCCCCAAAAACGCCACATTGGACGTTTATCATATGGGGGATTTGGCATAATCACTACGCTTGGCAGGCGGCTTTGGTGATCGCAGTAGATTTGAATATATCGAGGAAAATGCTGCTATCTATGGATTTTCCTTAGCTGGTGATTTTTATTTTTCAAAGAGATGATTCTGTTGCTCGCTATCGATCTTTACAGCGTCACTGGGCGGGAAGATAGGTAGGCTTAAGGTACCCATCCGTCAACGGCACCCCTGGGGTGCGAGCTCGGATTGGGCCGTTGCCGGGATAAGAGGATCGAGAAGGCTACGTCCACTGGAAGAGTGGACCTTATGGAAAGGCTACGTCCACTGGAAGAGTGGACTCTATGGAAAGGCCACGTCCACTGGAAGAGTGGACCTTATGGAAAGGTTACGTCCACTTGAAGAGTGGACCTTATGGAAAGGCTACGTTTACTGGAAGAGTGGACCCTATGGAAGGGCCACGTCCACTGGAAGAGTGGACCCTATGGAAAAGCCACGTCCACTGGAAGAGTGGACCTTATGGAAAGGCTACGTTTACTGGAATAGTGGACCCTATGGAAAGGCTACGTCCACTGGAAGAGTGGACCCTATGGAAAGGCCACATTCATTTTGCGCAGTTTCGTTTTTTTTTCATAGAGAATAGATTTTTGCAGATTCCTTATACAAACACAAGGAACGCGAGTTTTACTTGTTTCTTGGCCTCTTGTAGGATCATTTCACAAGGAGCAGGTGAAAAATCATATGATTTTATTTTTTATTAGTCACTCCTGCTACTTTTTGTCACACAGTCTGCTACAATTCACAGTGTGATAATCACACTTAATGAATCGTGACTTCGGATTTTATATTATGAGAGTAAATATCAAAACATAATTTTGTTCATGCTTCAGTAAACAAACTGAGACCTGTAGAGTGTCATTTTATAAACACCGTACCTGTGATGTATCTAGCGGGGAACTTGATCTTCCTTAACTTAAGAAAGTAGCGTAAGATTTCTAAGTTATCATCTGTAGCAGGTCACAATGTCACTAGGTTGCTCCTAAATCACATCTCTGTTCCATTTTATTAAGCACTGCCAATCACCATTGATCATAAATTCATTAGGCATATGAAAAACCAGTCTGTGAAAAATCACAGTAGAAGTCACAGGGACAAAAATAAATCATATGATGAAATGACAATGATTTTAAAATAGCAATCATTTCCATGCCTACTACTTACCTCTCTGAAATAACTGGTAGCTTAAAAAACGACAATTCACCGTTTAATGTTGAATTTAAACAACCGTCCACTGTTACACTTATAATAACTATTTTTAGTTGCTCCATTTTTTCACAAGAAAGTTCACAGACGCGTGTCTCAAGCGGATGGCACTCGCGCTCCCGAAAGACTCCGAGACATCGTGTCGGTGAGCGGTGTCTATGTGTGCGTTGCTCGAGCGCACTTACTATGTAGATTGATTTCTGTACCTTTCTATTTTGTGGCTTTAGTCACTCCTGCTACCTGTCATGCTACCTGCTGGGTCACAATGACTTACCCATGGTACACGCGGTGACGTTGATGACTCCCCGCGGGGGGCACACGTCCGCGTCGATGTCGCAGTAACATTGGTTGTCGGGGTTGTGCTCGGGGTCGTCGAAAACGTTTTCAGGCATTTTGTACCGATGGAGAACTATGCCATCGTTGATCTAGAAAGGGTAGGTCAAAGATTATAAAGCCCGTTGATAGCTCGTGAACATAATTTCCTGTACAAACACGATTCACCTGCGCAAGCAGGGGGCCAGGTAACAAAACGAGACAAAGCTATACGAAATTACAAAGGACAGAGCAGGATGGAACAAAAGACATCAACGGGTTCCCGTGATTTGTATGAAAATAGTAGTTGAAATACACTACTAATTTTCGTATGATGGGAAGTTGTATCATTGATCAACTGGATTTATAGGTAGGTTTTGTTAAGAATATTCTTCGTACCTAATCAGCAATATAGACAGACACACGTGCCTAAGCAACCAACATAGGGTGGGCTTTTTCATCAATAGTTAATGTAACCAATGGATAAAAACTAACAAATTTTGACCATTGGTTAGAATTTGTTACGAGTTTTTAACCATTTGTTACCTTAACTATCGGTGAAAAACTCCACCCTTAATACAGTGTGTTAATTATATACTTACATAAAATATTTTTAGGCTTAGGGTACGTTAATTATAGGTGCTTTTACTAGGTAGGCCTTTTCTGCAAAGTTCGTCTAGATAGGTACCACCGCTTTGCCAGTTATTCTGCCGCCAAGCAGTAGTGTGCAAGCACTACTGCGTTCCGGTTTAAAGGGCATTGTAGCTAGTGAAATTACTGGGCAAATGAGACTATATGATCTGATCACACAGTCTAGAAATCTTGTTACTAGACTGTGTGAAGTTTCAGGATGACGTGCGCAGTGCAGTGTCACGCAAAACTGTATTAATTTAGAGTTCCGAGTGACACTGCAATCTGTTACGGGCAGCCGTGACGCTTAACATCAGGCGGATGACTAGCTCGTCACGTCATTCATTTACATAAAAATATTGAAATGGCAAATGGATTACTGATGAATGAATTGGCGCCATCCCTAAACTAAAATACATCCCTAACTTTTTTAACTTAAAATAATATGTGAGGACCTTGGATATACGGTTTTTTAATCAACGATAGACTAACATTTGACCACGGTCTCACCTGATGGTAAGTGACGACGCGGTCGACGGTGGGACATGCTATACATGTATAACTAGAAAGTAGTGATTATATTATACTACTAGCAGCGCCCCGCGGTTCCACCCGCGTTCCTACAGGAACCGTTCCCGTTTTTGGGATTAAAAGTAGCCTATGTTTTAATCCAGGGTATAAGCTACCTCCATATCAAATTTCATCCAAATCCGTCCAGTTGTTAGAGCGTGAAAGAGTAACAAACATACACACATACACACATACGCACAAACTTTCGCCTTTATAATATTAGTGTGAAGTGTGATTTGCATTGCGCACTGCCTTACCTTTACTTCTTCTTTGAAAATGAACGGCAATCTTCGACAGAGATTAGAGTAGAACACGTGAAGCGTTTTACTTTTGTCCAACATCGACGGAGGGAAGATGGTGCCGTCGGAAGCGTCTATCCTGAAATAAATAAATTATGCCAATGTCATGTCATGTCGTCATCTCCATCTACGAGCATTGTAACTGGTTTCTGCTTTTGGATAAGGTAACTCATCATCATCATCAGCCTGAATACGTCCACTGCTGAACATAGGCCTCCCCCAAAGAGCGTCACTTTGAGCGGCTGCTTGCCTCCTGCATCCATCGGCATAATCGACATATCAGTGTGTGCAGATAAGCTAAGTAAAATGAGTAAATTATTCTTCAGACTCCAAATTACTACTACTTATTTGCGCTCGCTTCGCTCACGCTTTTTGATCATTTATGGTACAAATAGAGTTACCGGCGGTAAATAAAGCTAGAGGGAAATTATCCGCTTCGTAACGAGTCACCTGTTACTTAGTACTTATATGATGTTTTGTTGTTCTAGTGATAGAGACTACGTTCTATGAAGACGACAGCGACACTAGCCGATTTATCTCCCTCTGAGTAACAGAGACAAGACGACGCCGAAAATCGCCCTTTTTAGCTCGATGTGTACCACCGCACCGGTACCTAATATAGGTAGCTACGAGACCTCAGCCTTATTTTCAAGAATATTTAATTGCTGTCATATAAATTGTTGTGTTATTATTACACGGTACGTTTCCAGTATTATGTTATTATAAATTGCTAATAATTATGTTTCATATCTGCTTGGCCTGTTTGTTTATATCAATGTCGTCGTGAATTATTATGCTTCAAAATCAGATAAACTAAAATTTTCCGTACTCGCTCCGCTCGCGCCGCTTTTGCATCTGCTGTTATGTGATGGTAGCCCTAGCGTCCTATCCTACAAAGAAGTAATTCTGTGACAGAAGGCAGAAACGCCTTCACGGGGACCAACAACATAGCCGTTTAAAAAATGCTATTAGAGTTGCACCATGAAATCCACGCGTGTGAATCCGTAGGTAGCAGCTTGTATGGTACTATAAGTAAGATTATTATTATTACTATTTTGCCGGAACACAAAACAAGGCCAGTTGCGGCAGTTGTGTAGACCACAGAGCATTGAAAAATATGACACTTCGCACCTAGATAGAGGCGAAATTAATAATAATATTCGTGCTGAACACCAGATCAGCGATCAAGCAACTGTCAATTTGATATTTAGTTTGAGTTCTGACGTGTCAAAAGAACATGCTCAAAAATAATTATTAAAATGCCTAATTGCGCTGTGATTTGGTGTAATAATCAGAGTAAAAACGTAAATAAACAAATCTCTGGTGCTACATACCACATGTGAGTAATTAAACACACTTTTTAGGTTTCTATAATATACCATTGAGGCAATTCCTACAAATAGGGTAGAAGAACTGATAGTGATGTAACGTGTTGGTTAGCCTTACTAAATATCGATACTTCGATAGTTACTGTTATGGCATCCGGGAATGTGTTGCAATACGTTTTCAATGTTTTTAATTTATTTTGTAGTTAAATTTATTTTCACTAATTAAAATAATAATACCTACTTTTGTTTTTTAGGTTTCCTAGAGATCCTAATATAAAAGATAAATGGATATTAGCAACAGGAAAGTGCAATTGGTTTCCTCAAAAACATGATGCGGTTTGCTCCCAGCATTTTGAAGCTGAATGTTTTATGAGAATGCCTAACTATACACGTTTATTTTTTGACGCCATTCCAACATTAAAACTCCATCCTATTTTCAACGAGGTACTATAATTTCTCTCATCGTCATTTATTATTTGATGAGGACACACTAAGATACTTCTGATATTCAATATAATTGTTAAATAATAATATTGCATATCATTATTGTGTCCTTAAAATAAAATTGTATTTTCAGATGATTTCTATCAAAATGAAACATGACACTCACAACACTACTTATGAATCATCAGCGAAACGTAGAAAGGTATTTATACAAATAACCCTTTCGTTTGTACAACAATCAGCTATCTCTACTTCTATCTTCATCATCATCCTCTTTGCCTTTTCCCATTTGTTATTGGGGTCAGCTCCCAATCTAACCTGTAGCGGCGAACTATCAGAATTACATGACCTACTGCCATAAATTCTATCAGGTATCTAACTACCCGTAACGATTGCCATAGATGTTCTTATGACAACCGAGACCGACTGTGATTAAACATATTCTTAACAGTGGTTACATAAAATCAAAACACACAAAACAATATATAGTTACGCATGCATTGCATTTTTGCCTCGGAGTTAGTTTATTTGAAAATTTACAGACTCACCAATTTGACCAAGAACCCATGAATAACCATTCAATTTAATTAATCAAAGCAATTATGGAAAAGTACGCGGACATAAGACTCCATTATTAACCTGTATTATTTTTGTATATACACTCACTATCAACACATCACACACACTTTCACACTAAAAACTATACAGTAAACTATCACCAATCATTGATTATGTTAATTATATCTTTCCGTACGTCTGCACTGCATCTCGTAATGATCGAAACTGAGCCTATTGGCATTATGAGTGACCACCATGCTTATTGCTTATTTCCTACAAACTGCACTCCATTGTTGTGTGCCCTTGAACTTGAGATCCTCGACTACTCTTATGTAATAAATGCTTACTGTCCTACAATGACAGGTGATAAAATTCTTCAGAATAATGGCGTATCATGTTGTTCGGAAGCTTTTATTGTATTCATAATGCATCGCTGTAGGTATCACAATGTGTTTCAAATAAATAAAATAAAAGTGTTGAATATTAATGTATCAAATAGAAATTATGTTTTCTGTTTAAAGCAAATGAAAGTGAATTTTATTAACATTACAGTAAAACCTTTTGGTTGCTCAATTAATACTAGTTTCCCTTTAATAAATTTAATGTTAAATAATGGATAACGTCTCAATTATTATGAACAATGTCGATAAAATATCGCCAGCCAGCTCGCAGTTGTGCTTACCCGAAGAATGTAGAACACTTGTTAAAAACCCAAAAAATAAACTAAAAATTCTAACTCAAAATATACGAAGCGCTTCATGTAATTTCACGGGCTTCCAGGTACTCTTGTCTAGGATAGCGGTAAATCCTGATATTATAGTCCTAACTGAATGTTGGCTTGCTTCAAACTTATGTATACCCCAGATTAGTGGCTATAACTCACACAATACAGCTATACTAAAAAACCAAAATGATGGTGTTATTGCCTATTGCAAGGTTGGCTTAAACTATGAATTATATGAACCTAACCTTCAGGACTGCTCCTGTCTTGTAATTAAAATAGATAATAGCATAATTTTAATATCTATTTACCGCTCACCATCCATTCTGAACCTTAACGCGTTTTTGACGTCATTAGATAATTTATTAAGCTCCTTTAAAAATTATAAAAACGTGATTTTGACTGGTGATTTGAATATAAACATTCTATCTGATTTTCTTGATAGTAATGCCTCAGAATACCTAGACGTTTTAGCTGCGCACGGTATTCTCCCAGCGCATACTTTGCCTACAAGAGGTAAAAACTGTCTTGATCACTTCATGCTACGCTCAACCTATGATTGCCAGACGTTGATTGTTCAAAATACTCTAACTGACCATGACACAATATTCTCAGTAATGGAAGCCAAGCAATCAAAACTTATGTACTCTTCAAAATCAGTAACTAAGATAAACTATCCAGAAGTTTCAAATACGCTTAAAAATACAGATTTTTCGCAAGTATTCAATTTTACAGACTGCAATGCGGCTACGGAGTACTTTATTAATTTATTAGCTACGGCTATTTGCAAGAATACAATTAGATCTGTGATACCAAGAAGAATGATTACAATAAAGCCGTGGATTACAGTTGGTCTTGTTAGGTGCATGAAAAATAGGGACCGTATGCACTTGAGGTTACGAAGTCAACCGAGTAACAAAACCCTGCAGTTAACTTATAAGCGGTACAGAAATTTTTGTAAATCATTACTTAAAAAAGCGAAATCTAAATATGATAAAGAGAGGTTAGCTGAAGCGAGTAAATGTAAAAATATTAAAAAAACATGGAAAGTAATAAACGACATTACTAATTACAAAACTACTCCCGCTCTTTCTCTGGACCTTTTGAGCATAGGAGAGTCGCCTGCTGACGCGGTAAACTCGGCTAATTGTTATTTCGCTAACGTAGGCAAAAACCTCGCAGATAAAATAACGCCTGAGCCTGAGGTCTCGAGTGATTCGCAGGTTGTAAGCCTATCTGAAAAATCTATGGTTATGATGAACACAGATGTTATGGAAATTATAGCATTGATAAGCTCCCTAAAAATAGACTGCTCTGTAGGATGGGACAATGTATCCTCCAACATACTTGTACAAAATAAACATTTGCTTGCCCCTATTCTGACTCATCTGGTTAATATGTCTTTACAAACTGGAATGTTCCCCGAAGTATTGAAGCGCGCTTTAATAATACCTATTCACAAGGGAGGTGACAAGAAACTGGTCGGGAATTATAGGCCAATCTCAATCCTCACATCCGTGTCAAAGGTCTTTGAAAAAGTCATTAACAATCGTCTGGTCAACTACATAGAAATTAATAGCTTGATTTCTCCTAATCAGTATGGCTTCCGCAAAGGCAAATGTACTTCAAACGCTGTACTAAAATTGACTCAATACATTGTTGGTAGTCTGGACGTAAAAAAGAAGAGTCTAGCTCTTTTCTTGGATCTCGCAAAGGCCTTTGACACGGTATCCATTCCAATGCTTGTCAATAAGCTGGAAAAGCTAGGAATTAGAGGCACCCAACTTAATCTTTTCAATAATTATTTGAGTGGAAGAACGCAGAGTGTCAAAATAGGAGACACAGTTAGCGACCCATTGCCCGTAACCTGCGGCGTCCCTCAAGGCTCGATACTCGGCCCAACTCTCTTCTTGATCTACATAAACGACCTCTGCAGTATGTCAATTGAAAATGGTTGTGTTATAACTTATGCTGATGACACAGCTGTGGTCGTCCGAGGAGATAGCTGGACCGAAGTATTTCAAACGGCTCAGAGGGTATTCAATGACATTTCTTCTTGGCTGCGTAATAACATGCTAACCTTGAATGTAGAAAAAACTAAGTATGTTACCTTCAAAATCAAAAATATTAATAGTCTACAACCACTACAATCCCTTACCTTGGTTGGTCACAAAGTATCCTCTTGTCAGAATGCCTTAACTGATTCTTGCAATTGTCCAGTCATACAACGAGTGGACTCAATTAAGTACCTGGGTGTCACTTTGGATGATAGGCTTAGTTTTGTTAACCATATTCACATAATAACACAACGTGTCAGAAGACTAACAGCAGTATTTAAAGCCATAAGAGATTGTGCTGACTCAGACATAACTAAAATGCTTTACTACTCTCTTTGTCAGTCTCTACTTACTTACTGTATTACGTCTTGGGGTGGTACAAATAAAACCTATCTTCTACCGCTTGAAAGAGCTCAGAGAGGTATACTTAAGTGCAGTACAAACAGACCCTATCGATATCCAACAGTGGCTTTATACAAACAATGTAAGGTCCTTACGGTTAGACAATTATACATTCAAAATTTATTACTCCATCAACACTCCCTTACATATTATTGTAACCCTATAACAGACAAACGTGTTTCGCATTATGTGTGCCTAGTGCCTAGAACAAATACAGAATTTGCTGGTAAGTTTCCTGACTTTCTGGGTCCTTTCATTTATAATAAAATTAATAAGAGTTCAAAAATTTTCAACCTTACCTCTTATCAGTGTAAGAAAGTCCTGTTTGAAACACTATCTGAATTAAATTACGACGTCACGGAAAATTTATTACTATCCATTAAGTAAAAGACAAATCCAAAAACTATACCTACATACACACTCCACACACTCATTTTCACCTTGTACGCACCAAACACCTACTGCACACCTTACACACATACTGCACTAACGCACACCCCCGGAGGTAATTGGACCGTACATCAACACACACTACATACACAAACATATCCCACATACACTAACACACGCCCCATACACTATCACACACCCCATACACTAACACACACCCCATACACTTTCACACACCCCATACACTAACACACACCCCATACAATAACACTCACTTCATCTATCACCCTCATTCATCATCATTTCACGTGTCAAATATCCACACTTACACTTAAGTTAGATTATATTTTTAAATTTTAAATACATATTAAATTTATTATTTGCAATATATAGGCGTATAAAGTGTATCTCCGACGAAAGAGTCCTGGCTTCTACAGCACGGGTTTCGAGCCTAGTGTAGGAACCAGGTGTTCTACTAACCACAATGTAATGTTTGCCTTTTTATCAAATAAATGTTTTTCATTTTTCAATTTTTTTTTTTTTTCATTATCTTACGAAAAAACGCAACTTCATTGTATCCATTCGAAGTTATTCAAACAAAAATGTTCTATTTTTGGGGCAATAATTGTGATCTAAGAATTATTTTATTTTACACTACCTTTGTGTGGATAACAGAGGCAGATTTTCCTAAAATAATAATTTGATTTGAGTTGATTTAATGTTACAATGTACATACTATATTATTAATTGTTGTATAATTTAAGTAGGTATAAAAATAATAATGTATTGTTGAATACAATTTTGTACATAATAAGCACATAATTGATATTTTTATTTCAAACATTCACGCGTAAAGGTACTTCTTTAATTTTATTTGAATTAATTGTTCATAATTATATATTCGGAATCAGTTTTAATTTATATTCTTTCATTTTGTTAATCTTGTTATATTTTTTCTATTTCAAACTCTACTTTATACATATAATTATACACATCACATAATTATCATCCACCGGAAGACGACCACTGCTAAACATAGGCCTCCCCCAAAAAACATCAATTTATCAATTTGGACGCGTATTATAAGGGGGGGGGGGGGGGGGGGGGGGGGTTAGCCATAATCACCACGCTTATAAACTTAATTATTATGACTATAAACTAACGCAAACTACCTATGTACTTGGTATAATAAAACGTATCCAAAATATGAACTGTCATTTGCCATAAAATAGGTAAGATTGTTTGTACTGCATCTCAGCCGCGAACCTGTACCAATACATTCAATTTTATTTATTAAAGAATATATATCGGCTGGCCATTTTCGACTCAGAATTAAAATATAATAAAATAAAATAATACTTTATTGCACACAAAAATACACACAAAAAATACTTACTAAAGTGTACCTAATGATCAGGTAAAAGATACCTTACCGGGTACCTACCTCATACTTTATCGATAAAAATATATCGACTCCACCCGCAGCACGTTTTGCTAACAGCAATGGCACTAATGACAAGACAATTGCAATATATTTGTATTTATATTTATTTATTATAATAAGAACGGCAATACGCCAATTACACTTATTATTAAATTAATTTTAGTCACGCATGCATGATAAAAAAAAAAAGTTAAATAATAAATAAATAATTTAAAATGAAATTATACCACTAGTCTAACAAATTAATAAATAATCAATCAATCAATAATACATTATAAAAGAATTCAATAGAAAATAGTCAATTGTGTAAATATAAAAATAAATAAAAAGTCATTATAACAGTAAAATAAGAAACATTACAGATTATAAACTTTCACAAAATGATAATAATAATTTAAGAATCCATTGCCATTTATCACAAAAAATGTCACATTCAGGATTGGCACTCAAGAATGCATTGAGACCGCTTACACAACGGCACTATGTTCAGCAGTGGACGTCTTCAGGCTGTTAAGGCGAGACTGGCCCAAAAAACGCCCTTGTAAGAACAGACTTTTCTCTGAGATAAACCACACTTTTAGATATGAAAAAAATATATGTTATTCTTAAGGATGTCTTTGAGTTAAACCATAAAACTTATACATAAAAGGAATAACTTCACTCGATCGAAAAAAAATCCAAAGTTACCTCTATCTTACATTTTTTGAAATGACTATTCGACTTGTTTTATACGAATCGTATTATTTAAATAATTTTTAATGCATTATGTATTGATCAAAAAATTTAAATCATTAATAAAAATGTTAAAAAGTTAATACGGTAATTTTATATGAATTTATATCTTGGAGTCATGGCATCCGAGCGCGTTTTCGGGGCCGCCAGTCCGCTCGCAGAGCCCGTCGACGCCGGACGTATGCCAAATTTTTGCGCTCTACGACGCGAAGGTACGCTAATCGTAAATTTTAATTTATAAATAGAATAATTTAATTTAATTGTTTATTTCGAGTAACTTAACTAAGAAGTGAATAAAAAAAGATTAATAAAATGGGTAACAAATGTAATAAAAGGAAAAAAAATTAAGTTATGCATTTAGAAAATCGTACGAGTCCAGGAGCAAACGACGGTTTGTGTTTGTGTGGGCAAATGTGGACAGGCGTGGGCAAGCGTAAGCAGTTATGTACAAGTGTGAAAAAGCTATGGGCAGGTGAGCGGCTGGTGGGGACAGGTGGGGGCAAGTGTGAGAAAGCTATGGGCAGCTGGGCTGATGTGGGCAAAAGTACCCAGGTGTGGGCAAGTTTGAAAATGTGTTAGCAAGCATGGGCTAATAGGCAGTTTGTGTGGGCAAATGTGGACAGGCGTGGGCAAGCGTAAGCAGGTGTGGGCAAGTGTGAAAAAACCACGGGCAGGTGAGCGGCTGGTGGGGACAGGTGGGGGCAAGTGTGAAAAAGCCACGGGCAGGTGAGCGGCTGGTGGGGACAGGTGGGGGCAAGTGTAAAAAAGCTATGGGCAGCTGGGCTGATGTGGGCAAAAGTATCCAGGTTTGGGCAAGTTTGAAAATGTGTTAGCAGGCATGGGCTAATAGGCAGTTTGTGTGGGCAAATGTGGACAGGCGTGGGCAAGCGTAAGCAGGTGTGGGCAAGTGTGAAAAAGCTATGGGCAGGTGAGCGGCTGGTGGGGACAGGTGAGGGCAAGTGTGAAAAAGCCATGGGCAGGTGAGCGGCTGGTGGGGACAGGTGGGGGCAAGTGTGAAAAAGCTATGGGCAGCTGGGCTGATGTGGGCAAAAGTATCCAGGTTTGGGCAAGTTTGAAAATGTGTTAGCAGGCATGGGCTAATAGGCAGTTTGTGTGGGCAAATGTGGACAGGCGTGGGCAAGCGTAAGCAGGTGTGGGCAAGTGTGAAAAAACCACGGGCAGGTGAGCGGCTGGTGGGGACAGGTGGGGGCAAGTGTCAAAAAGCCACGGGCAGGTGAGCGGCTGGTGGGGACAGGTGGGGGCAAGTGTAAAAAAGCTATGGGCAGCTGGGCTGATGTGGGCAAAAGTATCCAGGTTTGGGCAAGTTTGAAAATGTGTTAGCAGGCATGGGCTAATAGGCAGTTTGTGTGGGCAAATGTGGACAGGCGTGGGCAAGCGTAAGCAGGTGTGGGCAAGTGTGAAAAAGCTATGGGCAGGTGAGCGGCTGGTGGGGACAGGTGAGGGCAAGTGTGAAAAAGCCTAGGGCAGGTGAGCGGCTGGTGGGGACAGGTGGGGGCAAGTGTGAAAAAGCTATGGGCAGCTGGGCTGATGTGGGCAAAAGTATCCAGGTTTGGGCAAGTTTGAAAATGTGTTAGCAGGCATGGGCTAATAGGCAGTTTGTGTGGGCAAATGTGGACAGGCGTGGGCAAGCGTAAGCAGGTGTGGGCAAGTGTGAAAAAGCTATGGGCAGGTGAGCGGCTGGTGGGGACAGGTGAGGGCAAGTGTGAAAAAGCCATGGGCAGGTGAGCGGCTGGTGGGGACAGGTGGGGGCAAGTGTGAAAAAGCTATGGGCAGCTGGGCTGATGTGGGCAAAAGTAGGCAGGTGTGGGCAAGTTTGAAAATGTGTTAGCAAGCATGGGCTAATAGGCAGTTTGTTTGGGCAAATGTGGACAGGCGTGGGCAAGCGTAAGCAGGTGTGGGCAAGTGTGAAAAAGCTATGGGCAGGTGAGCGGCTGGTGGGGACAGGTGGGGGCAAGTGTGAAAAAGCCATGGGCAGGTGAGCGGCTGGTGGGGACAGGTGGGGGCAAGTGTGAAAAAGCTATGGGCAGCTGGGCTGATGTGGGCAAAAGTATCCAGGTTTGGGCAAGTTTGAAAATGTGTTAGCAGGCATGGGCTAATAGGCAGTTTGTGTGGGCAAATGTGGACAGGCGTGGGCAAGCGTAAGCAGGTGTGGGCAAGTGTGAAACAGCTATGGGCAGGTGAGCGGCTGGTGGGGACAGGTGGGGGCAAGTGTAAAAAAGCCATGGGCAGGTGAGCGGCTGGTGGGGACAGGTGGGGGCAAGTGTGAAAAAGCTATGGGCAGCTGGGCTGATGTGGGCAAAAGTAGGCAGGTGTGGGCAAGTTTGAAAATGTGTTAGCAGGCGTGGGCTAATAGGCAGTTTGTGTGGGCAAATGTGGACAGGCGTGGGCAAGCGTAAGCAGGTGTGTGCAAGTGTGAAAAAGCTATGGGCAGGTGAGCGGCTGGTGGGGACAGGTGGGGGCAAGTGTGAAAAAGCTATGGGCACCTGGGCTGATGTGGGCAAAAGTATCCAGGTTTGGGCAAGTTTGAAAATGTGTTAGCAGGCATGGGCTAATAGGCAGTTTGTGTGGGCAAATGTAGACAGGCGTGAGCAAGCGTAAGCAGGTGTGGGTAAGTGTGAAAAAGCCATGGGCAGGTGAGCGGCTGGTGGGGACAGGTGGGGGCAAGTGTGAAAAAGCTATGGGCAGCTGGGCTGATGTGGGCAAAAGTATCCAGGTTTGGGCAAGTTTGAAAAAGCTATGGGTAGCTGGGCTGATGTGGGCAAAAGTATCCAGGTTTGGGCAAGTTTGAAAATGTGTTAGCAGGCATGGGCTAATAGGCAGTTTGTGTGGGCAAATGTGGACAGATGTGGGCAAGCGTAAGCGGGTGTGGGCAAGTAAGAAACAGCTATGGGCAGGTGAGCGGCTGGTGGGGATAGGTGGGGGCAAGTGTGAAAAAGCCATGGGCAGGTGAGCGGCTGATGGGGACAGGTGGGGGCAAGTGTGAAAAAGCTATGGGCAGCTGGGCTGATGTGGGCAAAAGTAGGCAGGTGTGGGCAAGTTTGAAAATGTGTTAGCAGGCATGGGTTAATAGGCAGTTTGTGTGGGCAAATGTGGACAGGCGTGGGCAAGCGTAAGCAGGTGTGTGCAAGTGTGAAAAAGCTATGAGCAGGTGAGCGGCTGGTGGGGACAGGTGGGGGCAAGTGTGAAAAAGCTATGGGCACCTGGGCTGATGTGGGCAAAAGTATCCAGGTTTGGGCAAGTTTGAAAATGTGTTAGCAAGCATGGGCTAATAGGCAGTTTATGTGGGCAAATGTGGACAGGCGTGAGCAAGCGTAAGCAGGTGTGGGTAAGTGTGAAAAAGCCATGGGCAGGTGAGCGGCTGGTGGGGACAGGTGGGGGCAAGTGTGAAAAAGCTATGGGCATCTGGGCTGATGTGGGCAAAAGTATCCAGGTTTGGGCAAGTTTGAAAATGTGTTAGCAAGCATGGGCTAATAGGCAGTTTGTGTGGGCAAATGTGGACAGGCGTGAGCAAGCGTAAGCAGGTGTGGGTAAGTGTGAAAAAGCCATGGGCAGGTGAGCGGCTGGTGGGGACAGGTGGGGGCAAGTGTGAAAAAGCTATGGGCAGCTGGGCTGATGTGGGCAAAAGTATCCAGGTTTGGGCAAGTTTGAAAATGTGTTAGCAGGCATGGGCTAATAGGCAGTTTGTGTGGGCAAATGTGGACAGGCGTGAGCAAGCGTAAGCAGGTGTGGGCAAGTGTGAAAAATCTATGGGCAGGTGAGCGGCTGGTGGGTACAGGTGGGGGCAAGTGTGAAAAAGCTATGGGCAGGTGAGCGGCTGGTGGGGACAGGTGGGGGCAAGTGTAAAAAAGCTATGGGCAGCTGGGCGGAAAAAAAATTGTTCAACATTATACCTGCATCATGTACTTTTTTAACATTATAACATTTTAATCGTAACATTCATCATTATTATACCTACCTACTGGAAATAAGGTAATTGAAGTCGTTATTACCATGGGACTGGGTAGGTATTACAATAATAATAATAATAACCAAAAATAGCATTAAAAACACGGTTGTATCTCATACGTATTTTTTATCTAATAAAATAACGGTAGGTTCACAATTATTATATTATTACGTCAATCCAGAACATAAGCTAACTCTATTCTCAAAGTGACTTGATCTCCGCTACTGAGTTACATAACGTGGCTAACGAGCGAAACAAGTGCGCGCGGCGCATCGCACACAACTTTTGGGTCGCGTAAATGAATACGTCGTGCGTTCAAAAAGTGCGGCTTGAGGCAGCGTAAAATACCTAAAGATCCAGAAAAGCCTCGCCTTAATGATGACACAACGGCACAAAGGGGTTTCAGCTCTAGCCACTGTACGGGAACTAGGAACCGAAAAGAGCCTGTGCCTACGACATGACCTCACCCGGATGTAGTTATCAGGGACAAAATGCCTACACAGAACATTGTGCAATTCTGTAGAGTCAATGGTGCCTCTTAGTATTTTACAGGAGGTATTGAGCTGATCAAAAGATCTCCTAACCTCTAACGAGTTGAAACCAAGATGCCCAAGTAAAAACTTTGTGGGGTATAGATAAGGGTAGTAACCATAAAGCCTCTTGTATAAGTACCGCAAGAACTTCTTTTGTACCTTCTCCAGCATCAAGGTGTATGTGACGTGATGAGGGTTCCAGACAGCCACGGCTGACTCCAGCTTACTTCTGACGAGAGTTGTAAACAGAAGCCTGATGACGAAAGGGTCATGGAAATCACGGGCATTTCGCAAAACAAAACCAAGACGCCGAAAAGATTCCTTGGCGGTAATTCTGATGTGATCGTGGAAAGTTAGGGCACGGTCGAAAGTTACCCCGAGGTCTTTCATAGAAAATACTCTTTTAATAACATCGCCATTAAGTTGGTAAGTATGCTGAATTGGGTTTCGCTTGCGGTCAAAGGTCATGACGAAACACTTGTCAGAGTTAAAAAACATTCTGTTAACTACACTCCAGCGATGAATAGAGTCTATATCATTCTGAAGCAAGATACAATCGCTATTAGACTTTACTTCAAGAGCAAGTTTAAGATCGTCAGCGTAAAGAAGACATTTTGCAAAGTTGATCACGGTTGCCAGGTCATTAATCATAATTAAAAACAGCAAAGGTCCGAGCACTGATCCTTGACTTACTCCGGAAGGGGTCAGGTACGGTTCAGAAACATAAGTGCCATGTCTGACGAATTGTTTCCGACCCCGCATGTAATCGGAAAAGAAACGGAGGAGAAGGGGTGTGAAACCAATGTTATGCAATTTCTGCAGCAGGATGTCATTGTCCACTTTGTCAAAAGCTTTACAGAAATCAAAGTACAAAACATCAACCTGCGACCCGCGGTCCATACCAGCAGACACATAATCCACGAGACTTAAAAGATTTGTACTTACTGATCTACCAGGTCTAAAACCATGTTGTTCGTCACACAAATACAGACGGATTTGTTGATATATTTCATGGTGCAGAATATATTCAATAACCTTAGCTGGTGAGCAGGGAATAGCAATAGGACGGTATTCATCCACCGCAGCCTTGTTACTGGTTTTAGGAATAGGAGTGACCCTTGATAATTTCCATTGCGGGGGATAAACACCGCTCCTAAGAGAAGCATTAAATATATGGCAAAGTGGAAGCGTCACGAATTTCCTGCATGATTTTAAAATAAATGTCATCTGCGCAGGTAAACCATAGAGGTTTCATTGTAATACCTGACACGCTTGAATTGTATGAAAAGTTTTGGGCAAGGCGCCTCTATCTAGGTGCGAAGCGTATTTTTTTTTCATGCTCTGTGGTGTAGACCGAGTGCCCAACTGCACATCATTTTTTAAAAGATCTTTCTAAACTGGTCGAAGCAAGGCGTGACCAATATGCTGGCCTCCACTTCGGCCAAAGGTTGAGCATTGCCATTCAACGTGGCAATGCTGCCAGCACTTTGGGCACTTTGCCTACTGGTAGTAATTTGTTGTATTAGCTTTGTATTATATTGTAGGTATATTTTATAGCTTTAGTTTAGAGTTTGTTTTTATTTTGTTTCTGAGATTTAAAGTAGGATAACGTGGTAAGTAGGTACGTAGGTAGGTACTAGTATTTTGGCCACGTATCGACCGCTGCCGATAAACTCTCAGTAATCACAGTAAGTAATTATTTAGTCTATGCATTATACTGGGTGGCGCAAAAGTAAAGACCCTATTTGGTTCAGCTATAACATTTTTTCTAAATTAGAAAACTAGATTTAGGTTTTTTTAAATGTATATTTGTGCCATTAAATTTCGTACCATTAGGATTTAAAGATGATGTCTTTTAAATGGTGACCTCCAGAGTTGATACACATTTGAGCCCTATTTATGACATTTTGCATAACTTGCCGTAACACTTCTCAGGGCATGTCAATAAGCAGAATACTCGGTTCTGGGGCACTGATAATCCGCGCATTATTCAAGAAACACCTCTACACCCACTAAAAGTTACTGTATGGTGTGGCATCTGTGTTGACAGAGTGATCGGACCCTATTTTTTCGAAGACGCTGGAGGCAATGCGATAACTGTCACTGGAGAACGCTACAGAACCATGTTACGTGAGTTTTTGATACCCAGTTTGGACGAATTGGGGCTGGAGCACATCTGGTTTCAACAAGACGGCGCTACGGCACACACAGCGCGCGACACTATGGACTTAGTGAGGGACGCTTTTCCAAGCCGAGTTATCTCTCGTTTTGGCGATTTGCCTTGGCCTGCAAGATCACCCGATCTGACCAGTCCAGACTTCTTTCTTTGGGGTTTTTTGAAATCTCGGGTGTATGTGAACAAGCCACAGACTCTCGCAGCTCTAAAAGAAAACATTCGTCAAGAAATAACGAACATATCGCAGGAAGTGTTACGGCAAGTTATGCAAAATGTCATAAATAGGGCTCAAATGTGTATCAACTCTGGAGGTCACCATTTAAAAGACATCATCTTTAAATCCTAATGGTACGAAATTTAATGGCACAAATATACATTTAAAAAAACCTAAATCTAGTTTTCTAATTTAGAAAAAATGTTATAGCTGAACCAAATAGGGTCTTTACTTTTGCGCCACCCAGTACAAACATCTCACAGAATTTTTACACGATAAAATTGTTCATTATAAAGTTGGTGCTACATTATCTATGGCAGATAAACTTGTGAACTTAGATATTGCGTTACAAAATAATATACATAATGAAAATACATAGGTATATGTCATTAAGAAATAGCATAGGTAGGTACCGCTCCTTAAAATTCTGATGAAATTTTCACGTTTATAAAAACTTAAGAATGCACAATTTTTTTATTTCACCTCAATCTCACCTGATGGAAAGTGACGACGCGGTCTGCGGTGGTACATGCTTGCCTAGAAGATACCTATTCACACGCGACTTGAAGAGCTCCAGAAAAAAAAGTAAAGTAAGTATGAGTAAGGTGATTCGGGAAAGTATATTATAAATCGACTAAAATCGAAACTAGTAGAACATCAATATCGAATAAAATAGAAGTCTCTATGGTTTTTCACTTTAGAAGTGTGCCTTTACTCATTAACCGAACTACTAGAAACGTTCTTGGACTGTTCTGTAATAGAATAGAATAGAAAAACTCTTTATTGCACATACCAACATAGGATAAAAACTAAAAACATTAAAAATTATAAAGTAGGTTGGGGTACATTGGGCGGCCTTATCACTAAAAGTGATCTCTTCCAGGCAACCTTTGGATGGATAGTATCACAGGCATAAGGAGTAGTCAGCGGTGCGCAATATAAACAAAAAGACATAAACATTTAACTAAAATTAAACAAACTAGCTCTCTGTAGACAATAACTTTTACAGATAAGTAGTAGGTATGATATTATAATATACATACACATACACATACACATTAATAAATAAATAAATAGGTATTATAAATACAATAAAAACCTTACTTATATAATATTATAAGCTTATACGAATTCGAGAATATATAGCACATAAATACATACATTTAGGCATATTAATAAATATTTATAAAGCAACGTTAAGTACAATTGGACAGGTAATGTTGTTTTATCATGTTTTTGAAAATTGGCAAGGACTTGGCACGTCTTATATCTTCTGGAAGAGCATTCCAGAGTCGAGTAGCTTCCACAGTGAATGATTTGTCATAAAATCGAGAGGTGTGGACAGGCATCCAAAGTTGCAAAGTTTCCGAGGAGCGGAAGACTCGAGTGTGAGTAAGATATAGGAACTTAAAACGTTCCTTTAAATAGGGAGGAGTGGAAGGGTTAAAGAGTTATATTATATAAAAGAGAGAGAATATGAGTATTCCGGCGACAGCGAATAGGTAACCATTGCAGCTTTTTCCGAAATTCAGAGATGTGGTCATATTTACGAAGGCCGTATATGTAATGTTATGTTTTATGGTAAATAGTAATAATAAATAAATAAATAATAAATAATAAAGAAGTATGGCAAATCCTATGCAATTTCAGCCTAGCAGAAAAAATGTGTAGTTACCTGTTGCATTCAGGGTTGTTCCAGAAACTCAAGTGAGAGACTCCATCGACTTTCTCGATCAGGTTCATCTTGTCCATGTCATGCTCACCCGTGTTGATCGTGTACTGCTCGGATTCTGTTAGGTTCTTCTGTAAAACGAAACGCAGCAAATCGTCATCAGCAGTCCTGCATGGGTGGCATGAGATGTAGAAATAAACATATCTGTTGTTCTTAATGATAATGAATGACGTGACGAGCTAGTCATTCACCTGATGTTAAGCGACACGGCTGCCCATAACAGTTGCAATGTCACTCGGAACTAGTTGGATGCTCTATCATTCCAATCCTCTCGTAATCCAAGCATCAAGCTATACTCTACAGACACAATAGAGCCGCCTCTCCGTCGTCACCGCGAGACACGTCTTGAATACCCTGGACGATCCTATAGCAGCCGTAGTATCGGCTGCTATAGGATCACCGTACCAGTCTGGGCCTTCAGGATCAGGTACCGCTTTCGGCACCGGTCGTTATAGGATACCAGCGTAACACAATCGACACCTCGCTCGAGGTCGACGTACCCCCCGTAGATACCGTTAGCTAGAACAGTTGCAACTTGCCACAGGGTCCACTCTTCCAGTGGACGTAGCCTTTTCGATCCTCTTATCCCGGCAACGGCCCAAGCCGAGGCTCGCACCCCAGGGGCGCCCGCCTGCTAGTTGCCTAATGCAAACGTGACGTTGTAAGGTCGGTAGAGACCAACAGCATGCCTGTCCAAAAAATAACCTAACTACTAGGTATCTAACAGTTTAACGGCCAAGGAATGGAATGCTCTTCCAGCAACAGTATTTCCTCCTGGGTATAAACCTGCGTCTTTTCAAGTCAAGAGTGAATGGGCATCTCATGGGCAAACGTGCTCCACCTTAGGCAGCTTCGTCACTTACCATCAGGTGAGATGTTGTCAAACGTACGCCCATTTTAATATTAAAAAGAGAAGTTTACCAACCGAAACGAGCAGTCCAAACTTGTCATACTTGTACATGAAGAATGTTTTCGCCATGTTGACTAAGTTGTCATCATAACCCCACAGGAACCTGAAATGTCATTTTTAGGTCAAAATACGTAGGTATATTCAATACAGTGGGTGAGAGCGATGGTGGCCGAGCGGTAGCATGTGCGCTTCGCAATCTTACGGCACCGGGGTCGATCCTCGGCCCTGCACCAATGACTTATCTAGTAAGTTATGTGCAGTGTTCGATGCCATCGCTCCGTGCCTCGGAGAGCACGTTAAGGCGAGGCTTTTCTGGATCTTTAGGTATTTTACGCTGCCTCAAGCCGCACTTTTTGAACGCACGACGTATTCATTTACGCGACCCAAAACTTATGTGCGATGCGCCGCGCGCACTTGTTTCGCTCGTTAGCCACGTTATGTAACTCAGTAGCGGAGATCAAGTCGCTTTGAGAATAGAGTTAGCATATGTTCTGGATTGACATAATAATATAATAATTGTGAACCTACCGTTATTTTATTAGATAAAAAATACGTATGAGATACAACCGTGTTTTTAATGCTATTTTTGGTTATTATTATTATTATTGTAATACCTACCCAGTCCCATTATAATAACGACTTCAATTACCTTATTTCCAGTAGGTAGGTATAATAATGATGAATGTTACGATTAAAATGTTATAATGTTAAAAAAGTACATGATGCAGGTATAATGTTGAACAATTTTTTTTCCGCCCAGCTGCCCATAGCTTTTTTACACTTGCCCCCACCTGTCCCCACCAGCCGCTCACCTGCCCATAGCTTTTTCACACTTGCCCCCACCTGTACCCACCAGCCGCTCACCTGCCCATAGATTTTTCACACTTGCCCACACCTGCTTACGCTTGCTCACGCCTGTCCACATTTGCCCACACAAACTGCCTATTAGCCCATGCCTGCTAACACATTTTCAAACTTGCCCAAACCTGGATACTTTTGCCCACATCAGCCCAGCTGCCCATAGCTTTTTCACACTTGCCCCCACCTGTCCCCACCAGCCGCTCACCTGCCCATGGCTTTTTCACACTTACCCACACCTGCTTACGCTTGCTCACGCCTGTCCACATTTGCCCACACAAACTGCCTATTAGCCCATGCTTGCTAACACATTTTCAAACTTGCCCAAACCTGGATACTTTTGCCCACATCAGCCCAGGTGCCCATAGCTTTTTCACACTTGCCCCCACCTGTCCCCACCAGCCGCTCACCTGCCCATGGCTTTTTCACACTTACCCACACCTGCTTACGCTTGCTCACGCCTGTCCACATTTGCCCACACAAACTGCCTATTAGCCCATGCTTGCTAACACATTTTCAAACTTGCCCAAACCTGGATACTTTTGCCCACATCAGCCCAGGTGCCCATAGCTTTTTCACACTTGCCCCCACCTGTCCCCACCAGCCGCTCACCTGCCCATGGCTTTTTCACACTTACCCACACCTGCTTACGCTTGCTCACGCCTGTCCACATTTGCCCACGCAAACTGCCTATTAGCCCATGCTTGCTAACACATTTTCAAACTTGCCCAAACCTGGATACTTTTGCCCACATCAGCCCAGGTGCCCATAGCTTTTTCACACTTGCCCCCACCTGTCCCCACCAGCCGCTCACCTGCTCATAGCTTTTTCACACTTGCACACACCTGCTTACGCTTGCCCACGCCTGTCCACATTTGCCCACACAAACTGCCTATTAGCCCATGCCTGCTAACACATTTTCAAACTTGCCCACACCTGCCTACTTTTGCCCACATCAGCCCAGCTGCCCATAGCTTTTTCACACTTGCCCCCACCTATCCCCACCAGCCGCTCACCTGCCCATAGCTGTTTCTTACTTACCCACACCTGCTTACGCTTGCTCACGCCTGTCTACATTTGCCCACACAAACTGCCTATTAGCCCATGCCTGCTAACACATTTTCAAACTTGCCCAAACCTGGATACTTTTGCCCACATCAGCTCAGCTACCCATAGCTTTTTCAAACTTGCCCAAACCTGGATACTTTTGCCCACATCAGCCCAGCTGCCCATAGCTTTTTCACACTTGCCCCCACCTGTCCCCACCAGCCGCTCACCTGCCCATGGCTTTTTTACACTTACCCACACCTGCTTACGCTTGCTCACGCCTGTCTACATTTGCCCACACAAACTGCCTATTAGCCCATGCCTGCTAACACATTTTCAAACTTGCCCAAACCTGGATACTTTTGCCCACATCAGCCCAGGTGCCCATAGCTTTTTCACACTTGCCCCCACCTGTCCCCACCAGCCGCTCACCTGCCCATAGCTTTTTCACACTTGCACACACCTGCTTACGCTTGCCCACGCCTGTCCACATTTGCCCACACAAACTGCCTATCAGCCCACGCCTGCTAACACATTTTCAAACTTGCCCACACCTGCCTACTTTTGCCCACATCAGCCCAGCTGCCCATAGCTTTTTCACACTTGCCCCCACCTGTCCCCACCAGCCGCTCACCTGCCCATGGCTTTTTCACACTTGCCCCCACCTGTCCCCACCAGCCGCTCACCTGCCCATAGCTTTTTCACACTTGCCCACACCTGCTTACGCTTGCCCACGCCTGTCCACATTTGCCCAAACAAACTTTCTATTAGCCCATGCTTGCTAACACATTTTCAAACTTGCCCACACCTGCCTACTTTTGCCCACATCAGCCCAGCTGCCCATAGCTTTTTCACACTTGCCCCCACCTGTCCGCACCAGCCGCTCACCTGCCCATGGCTTTTTCACACTTGCCCCCACCTGTCCCCACCAGCCGCTCACCTGCCCGTGGTTTTTTCACACTTGCCCACACCTGCTTACGCTTGCCCACGCCTGTCCACATTTGCCCACACAAACTGCCTATTAGCCCATGCCTGCTAACACATTTTCAAACTTGCCCAAACCTGGATACTTTTGCCCACATCAGCCCAGCTGCCCATAGCTTTTTCACACTTGCCCCCACCTGTCCCCACCAGCCGCTCACCTGCCCGTGGCTTTTTCACACTTGCCCCCACCTGTCCCCACCAGCCGCTCACCTGCCCGTGGTTTTTTCACACTTGCCCACACCTGCTTACGCTTGCCCACGCCTGTCCACATTTGCCCACACAAACTGCCTATTAGCCCATGCTTGCTAACACATTTTCAAACTTGCCCACACCTGGGTACTTTTGCCCACATCAGCCCAGCTGCCCATAGCTTTCTCACACTTGCCCCCACCTGTCCCCACCAGCCGCTCACCTGCCCATATCTTTTTCACACTTGTACATAACTGCTTACGCTTGCCCACGCCTGTCCACATTTGCCCACACAAACACAAACCGTCGTTTGCTCCTGGACTCGTACGATTTTCTAAATGCATAACTTAATTTTTTTTCCTTTTATTACATTTGTTACCCATTTTATTAATCTTTTTTTATTCACTTCTTAGTTAAGTTACTCGAAATAAACAATTAAATTAAATTATTCTATTTATAAATTAAAATTTACGATTAACGTACCTTCGCGTCGTAGAGCGCAAAAATTTGGCATACGTCCGGCGTCGACGGGCTCTGCGAGCGGACTGGCGGCCCCGAAAACGCGCTCGGATGCCATGACTCCAAGATATAAATTCATATAAAATTACCGTATTAACTTTTTAACATTTTTATTAATGATTTAAATTTTTTGATCAATACATAATGCATTAAAAATTATTTAAATAATACGATTCGTATAAAACAAGTCGAATAGTCATTTCAAAAAATGTAAGATAGAGGTAACTTTGGATTTTTTTTCGATCGAGTGAAGTTATTCCTTTTATGTATAAGTTTTATGGTTTAACTCAAAGGCATCCTTAAGAATAACATATATTTTTTTCATATCTAAAAGTGTGGTTTATCTCAGAGAAAAGTCTGTTCTTACAAGGGCGTTTTTGGGCCAGTCTCGCCTTAAGTCGTCAGTCCCGGTTGTCACAAGAACATCTATGGCAATCGTTACGGGTAGTCAGACACCTGATAGAATCTGACGCCTGATCTAACCATCCGTGTTACTGGTCCCTTATGGGTTGCGAGGCCAGATGGCGGTCGCTCGTGTAATTCTGGTAGCTCGCCGCTACAGGTTAGATTGGGAGCCAACCCCAATAACAAATGGGAAAAGGCAACGAGGATGATGATGATTCAATACAGTGGGTGCCGTAAGAGCCGGCTAAGGGAATATCCAGAGAATAGTCAGCAGCATTCTCCTCGGTCTACCTTAATCCTTACCCCTTTACTTTCTGCGATCACCAAGCCGCCTGCCAAGCGTGGGGATTATGGCAAACCCTCCTATGATAAGCGTCTGAAATGGCATTTTATGGGGGAGGCCTGTTTTCAGCAGTGGACGTCTTCCGGCGATGGTGATGATTCAAAACAAAACTATAGGTAGTGTATCCCAAAAAGAATCCCAAAGACATGATGAGCTCGTGAGCTTCGTGGCGACAACCCTAAAAATCAGCTGATTCAACTGTCAGTGCAATGTTAGTAAATATTGCATTTTGAATTTGGGTGATATATATACAAGGTAAGTTTGAATTAAAGTATTATCCCGAAAGGGAGTTAATCTACTCCCCAAGGTAGATAATGTTTCTTTTACGCCTTTTCTAAATTAATATTTTTTTATTGAAGAAATGCCATGTAAAGTTTACGTTCGAAGATAGCCCTAGCGCAGCTGGGTAGTTGAACTTCGTCCTTGACCGAAAGCACTTAAATAAGTTTAACGACCTGTGTTTAGAAATGAATTTATAGTATCTTGTTAACTCTCGTAGCGATCGCACGTGCAATTTTGGGAGTGGTTTTATTTTTTAGTATGGAGGTTTGGAAACACGCAGTTTCAAGTAAGGCTCTCACAACTTGTGGGCTATCATGGGCCCAGTCCCCCCTTTTAGGATAACATACCAATTCAAACTCAGATAGTATAGTGGTATAGTAAAGTTGTTAGTTTTATTAATTTTCTACCATTTTGTACTATACCTGTGCACGGGAAGTTTGACGAACGCGTCTGGATGATCGTTGAAACTCCGAACGAATGAGTTTATTGGCTGTTCCAGTAATTTGCCTAAGAAATTGTCGAATTGTCTCGGTTTTGGTCTGCTTACCATGCCCTGGGAACAAATTAACGCATTTTTTATACCTGCTATAATTCTTGTGGAAAAGGTTAAGTGTACAGTAATGGCCGTGTGGTGTGAAAATAGGACCACCCCACTTCTTCCCGTGGGTTTTTTTATATGAATGACGTGACGAGCTAGTCGTTCGCCTGGTGTTAAGGGCTTATGCAAGGCCAGCGCGAATTCAAGTCAAAGCCACAGAATAGATGTATAGTACTAGGCCAAAGCGGGGATGAGCCAGGGGCCGAGCGGCAGGGGCGGTCTAAGTTAAACTGGTTCCAACGCGCAATAGTTTAGGTAATTTATTATTACACTGAATATAAAGGGTATTTTAAAAATCCGCTATACATAAGCGCTCCATTATATTTAGTTCAACTACTACACAAAGTTTCATGATCTTATTTAAAGTATTCATTGAATAATCGCTGTTTATTTGTACGGTTTGGAGGTAACTTTGTAATTTTTTTCTATCGAGAAAATTTTATTAATTCGTGTTTTCACTATACATTTGCAGTAGCATTAGTCCTGAACTTTACCATATATTAATTTCAAAGTCATTGTTGCAATATTGTTGACAGGATACTGCTTCAAGCTAAGCCGTTTTAAGCAATTTGGCGTTGTATTGGCTCTTAAGCGTCACGGCCGCCCGTTACAGTTTGCAGTGTAACTCGAAAATCTAAAAAAATTAAAGTTTCGCGTGACACTGCGCACAGCGCACGTCATCCTGAGACATCACACAGTCTAAACAAGATTTTAAGACTGTGAGATCAATTCTTAAGTCTCATTTGCCCAGTAATTTCACTAGCCGTGCCGTTAGATTTGGCTAAGGGAATATCCAGAGGCTGGACAACAGTATTCTCCTAGGTAGATTAAAATCATCTGTTCTCTGTCTGTCTGTAAAATCGTTTTATGGGGAGGCCTATGTTCAGCAGTGGACGCCATCAGGCTGTTGATGATCGAGCCAAGCCATTTCCAGTCTTATTCCGTTTATTTAGGATGTACTTACCAGCAAAGGTAGATTCGGTACAAACACTTGATCAAAATGCGCTCCTACTGACTTCTCAGGCAAGTACTCGAACTGGGTCCTCTCTTTATAGCTGAGCCGGTCTCCATCGAACTTAATGCCCACTCGTTCCAGTTGCTGCCTGGAAATAGGACTGGAATTAGAATGTTTGTAGTCTTGTGTCTAAAAAGCATATACGTATAGGTAGGTGCACCTAGCAGTGGCAGCAACTACACTTTGCCGCTCTGAAATTAAGCCTTGCTCATATAATAGCGTATAACTTTTCTGGTAGGTAGGGACCGATATGCCAGTTATTCTGCCACCATGCAGTAGTGTGCAAGCACTACCTGTGTTCCGGCTATGATTTTGAAGGGCATTGTAGCTAGTGAAATCTCTTATCTCCTTCTCTTCTATATTATAGGTATATAAAAATCAATTGCTGTTCGTTAGTCTCGCTAAAACTCGAGAACGGCGGAACGGATTTATCTTATCTTGGTCTTGAAATGTTCGTGGAGGTCTAGGGAAGATTTAAAAGGTGAGAAAAATTCGAATAATTGCCGGGAGAACTCTAAAAACCCGTGCGAAGACGGGGCGGGTCAGCTAGTTAGATATAATACTTCACCTACTACTAAACATGTATTTTAATCATAGAATTGTTTCTACATAGTTTCAATATCTTTTTTTATGTAAGCTGTGCATTTATGAGTTGATGTTGAGTATTAACCCGCAGTCTCACTGTAAACACCTGTGTTCGAGAACAGGGGGCGTACCGTGAGCTCTTAGCGCGATTCAAAACTGAGCCTATACAGGATCGCTTGTCGAAATCCCCATACAAAAAAAACAAAGCGATCCAATATAGGCTCAGTTTTGAATCGCGCTAAGAGCTCACGGTACGCCCCCAGGGGTATGCTCAAAATCAGCCCTGCGTAGACCTTACTGTTTACGCAGCACAGTGCTGAGCATACCCCTGTTGCCAGCTAAGAATAGTGTACCTATCTATTACAAATTGTCGTAAGTCTGTTGTAGTTTTGGCAATAAATATTATTTATTCTTTATTCTTATTCTTATAATTTAGGTCATAAAACAACCTGTTAACGAGGCAATTCTTTTTCTCTAATCAGTGACTCGCGCGACTGCATACTTATCCTGTTTCCTTGACATCTTCCAAAGGTAACCCCCGGCTTCTCGTGCGTTTGTCAAACTTACATCAACTTAACACACCAAATACTGAACGTTTATTGCTTGCCTGTATTTTCTGTATTTGTGTATTTTTTATCGGCTGTCTTCAACCAATGAGCGTAGGTTTAGTATTTGGTGTGTTAAGGCGCCGGGTACAAGCACTAGGCCCCGGCCTGCCTAGGGGCCCCCACCCACCTAGATACCCCGACCAGATAGCTTGCCTACTGGACTAAGTTTTTGCGTTTTCATGCCAGTCATTTGATTATGTTTGTGAGCTCTAATTTTGAAAATAGCTGAAATTTTACGTGTTTATTTAGACAAACGGGAAAGAATCAGTCATTTCATTAAAATTGAGGGCTCCTATTTAGTGTGGTAGCTGAAATTATACGTGTTTTATCTAGGTTACTTAAAAACATGCAATGCTCGCTTCGCTCGCGCATTATTGTCAGCTAGACCATTCGAAGCAATCGCATTCCTTATTTATAAACTACCTACTGAAATTTTTGCGCTGGCTTAGCATGCGTTTTTTTTTTAGTCAGTCATTTCATTAATATCGGGACCTTTCATTTTCAAAATAGCTGAATTTTCACGTGTTTAATTAAGGTAGGTATATTTATAAACGTAAAAAATTCTTGCGCTCGTTTCGCTCGCACTTTATTATCATCTGTTACGTTGGCTGTGGTCTGGTAGGTACCTTCATGTATTTATAAGGTACTGAAGCTTTAGTGCTGGCTCCTCATGCGTTTTCATGTCAGTCGTCGATTAGGAACTTTAATTTTGAATGTAGCTGAAATATCACGTGTTTCATCTAGGTTTCCTTTAAAACGTGAAAAATTTATGTGCTCGCTTCGCTAGCGCTTTATTTTCGGCTGTATCATTCCATATATTTAGATTCCTACACCTTTTTATGAACAACCTAGTGATTTTTTTACGTTATAGTTTAGGTAAATTCTTATAATTAAAATGTATTTAAGAACTACCCAAAGTCTCATGGCGTCTTCATTTACTAGCCCATGTTGGTACACAAAAACGTCATTGACGGCCTCAGGAAAATATCTCTAATAAATACTCCAATAACGGTGCAAAATCTAGAGCCAACTTCGAAGATTATTACATTGCTGATGGTGTCAAATGGCTTCGGAATAGGGGGCCTCAAATGTTAAAGTGCCTAGGGCCCCTGGGTATCTTAATCCGGGCCTGAATATAAAGCGAAAATAAAACGCGTCATGACCATTAAAATATTTCGATATAAGTACTTATGTACTAAGATTGTGGCGTAACTGATTTCCGCAACATTTACTACAGAACCAACGATACAATAAATAAATGAGGTTATCAATATCAAGCAACACTTTGCACTCTTCTCTCTCTTTCTAACACACGTTTTTCTTCTACGAATGTGTTAATTACAATAATATTAGTAAGTAAAGTTAATGAAGCGTCCTAATGACCCATAGAAAGCTAGGGCTATCTTGACATACTTAATCCTATCCTAATAAAAATAATATAGGAAACGCTGCATACTTCAGTGGAATAGTTATACAGACTCACTGATGTTTATGTACAGTCGGCTGCACTAATAAGTATACATTTTATAATTTATAAAAATAATGTCATAGTACCTACTAAATTTCTCAAAAATGTACTCAGCATGCACGCAACAATTATGTATCCAACAACTTGTGGCGTAACTATGTATACATAGTCAATAAACAATGTAAACGAGACTATTGGTCAGAAAAATGGTTACATTATAATCATCAATAATAACCACACGCGGCCTGCAATGATATGTACTTCAGTAGTTCCAATATAAAGTCGCAGTATTAAACATAGAATCATAGAAATGCGCTTACTACTTACTCTCAGATTGGGCATAATTATATGCATAACAAGTATACAAGTTAAATCAGGTTTCCTGTTTCGGTCTCTTCAGAATTCTTTAGGCAGTGTCAAGTGTCATCACGAGACTGCCAAAACTACTTGTCGCGGTTTTTTGATCAGAAGCCCTAAAATTTCTATAGCAATGGGATCATGTCCCTACCTACAAGATGGCAAAAAGTTATCGAACAAAATGGTACCTACATACTTTAGTTAAATGTAAATAAACTATATTAAAAAATGTTTTGAATTTTCTTAAAAAATGCGAAGAAACTTTTTCCCCAACCTAATATTTTTTTATATCTATTTTACTCCTAAAACGCCAAACAACCTGTAGAGGCATAAATAGAAAAACTATAAAATAATATAGGTGGCAAAGAAGGTTAAATTCTCAATGAGACGTTTTATTAAAAAAAAGAAATTGTATTTTCTGCATGACCCAATAGATGGCGCCAGTTGTGCTTTTTGCTAAAATCTGTCACTGTCACTGTTTCAAGCATAGACCACAGGTTAGAGGAAATGTGTCACGATACTGACTGACAACTCTAAACTCTTTCGTTTTTTTTAGTTTCGTTGCGGGAGACCTCGGCTTTATTTTAGATCATAATATTAACGTTTATCTATCTCGCAGATCTACTGTACATCAATTTACTTAATAAGAATGCACCACAGACTACTTAGGAGACACTACAGACCCCTACAGACAATGTACTCGTGGTCAACTCACCTGAATTTGACATTTCTTTGCAGGTAGTCTAAGCAATTTCTTATGTTTAAACTACTCTGTGGTTTGAAAGGTTTAAACTATGTACTTACAGCGCCATCTAGAAAAGAAGCGGAACTAGTGTTTTTTTTTAAATAAAATGCCTCATTACTTATTGCACCTATCTACCTCTTAGAGTAGCGGTTATAATTATTACTCTTCATATCCTTCGCAGATATTTTTTTCTTTAATCTGTGCCTCCAGATAAACAGCTAGGCACCACCTAGGTAACATAAAGTTACCGTCAGTGGCCAGAAATAAATTCACCATCTCACCATGAAGCGGCCATATTGTTTATAATTCCGTTTCGTTTCGTAATGAAACTTGATAATTTTGACCAAAAAATTTAACGATACTTCAATTTAAATATATTCTATTTTAAGCGCCGGTTATTTCTAAGCATATTAGTAAAATCTGCATGAAAATTAGTTTTCCTAGATGGCGCTGATACAAATAAAATTTGATAATGTATGGAAAAAGGGCAAAACCCGTGTGAATTTAAATTAACGTTGTTTAGATGGTGAAAAGGAACCCTCATGATCTGACTACTGAATCTGACCATCCATACGTTTGTTAGTCTGTCAATCTGTCTGTCCATCCTTCCATTCCGTCCGTCCGTCCGTCTATACATGTATGAATGGAAATAGTAAATACCACTTTTTGTAGCGGTCACCCATCTAAGAAGTGAGCCCAGCGAACGTATTGCTTTATAGCATTAACTTTAACTGACCTTATAACCTAACTTATATTAATTAAACCTTTTTTTACAATAACTATTGTTTTATTTATCATTATCAGTGTTTTTATCAATATTAAAACAATTAAAGTTAAAGTTTTATTCAATCAAGAACATTGCAAAGGTGACTTTCCCAATATATTTTTTTAAAGTGATCAAAAATCAATTAGCTTTGCTAAGTAGAGCGGGTTTTTTTTCCGTAGTGAAGGTAATGGTTAAAAATTGTTAGAGATTTTAACAAATGGTTACCTTAACTATGAATAAAAAAACCCATCCTAAGTGTACCTACTGAGAGTGGGGAGAGCTTAGCGGTAACCCGTGCGACTTTAGAACCGACGCACCGAGGTTCAAATCCCGCTCAGCCCTGCACCAATGACTTTTCAAGTTATGTGCGGAGTTTGCGCTTGCTCTTACAAGGGTGAAGGAAACATGGTGAGGTAACCGGCATGTTCAAGAATCACATTCGAGAACATGTGTCATCCACCAACCCGCACTTGTCCAGGGTGCTGGATTATGGTCTACACTCTCCCTGTGAGAGAAGGCTCGTGTCCCAGCTGTGGGAACGTATGGGCTGACGGCAATATTTTTTACAATTTTTTTCAATTTAATTTCCAACCACACCGTCTGTCGGAAATTAAAATGCAATACCTTGGTTTCTAATTCCAGGCCAAAAATGTAAACAAAGAAATGTCACTGTCAAATTGACAATCCAGGTTTACAAAACATTTTTTTCTTTTGGTTTTGGGGTTATACGGATCCTCCTGAAAGGGGTAAATAGAATATGCCCTCCGTGCTTAATATGGAATAAATATTCAATTATTCCCACTAATGGGTGAGTGTCTTCACTAAAGTGAAGTTGAATACAATAAAAACGTCTACAATATGTGCATATCAATATATAACTGTATACCTAATTATATAAAAATGCTGACAGGCAATGTTGACTAGTTGTTACAACACACATTTTATAGTGTGTGTGGTGTGTGTGTTAGTGTGTGGGGGGTGTGTGTGTTGGTTGTGTGTGTGTGAATTCCAAATGTATCGTAACAAAAATACTAGGTACATAATATTTGCATCACACTTGCATGCATAGAATTATAAAAAAAAGCAGGAATGAATCTTGATTGACATCGAACTGACGTACAGCAATGGCGGCCGCATAAATATGTGTGACTGATTAAAGGATTGCCATGTGAAGAAAATTACCCGAATCCGACAAAAAAAAAATCTGTTGTTGGTGTGTCTTTTCGTATGACCAAAAAGCTACGTGAGTGAGCTTATAACAGGGTAGTCAAAATTGAATGACTTATTTTTTTTTTTACTTTCGATAGGTTAGCGTTTGACTATATCTCACCTGATGGTAAGTGATGATGAGGTCGAAGGTGGAGCACGCCTACCTAGAATTAACCTATTTACTTTTGATTTGAAGACACCTAAGTTGTAAGTGGATGGAAATACCGACCCCGGGAGTGAGTTCCATTCCCTAGCCGCACGCACAATAAAGGAATCTGCAATCTCCCCTCCCCCACACTTGCCCCCACCTCCCCCCTCACTTAGTCTGCGTCCCCCGCATTTGCCCCACCTCCCCCCTCACTTAGTCTGCGTCCCCCGTATTTGCCCCACCTCCCCCGCACTTGTCCCCTTCCCCCTCACTTAGTCCACCCCCCCCGCACTTTCCCCGCCTCCCCCGTACTTACCCTCCTCCCCCACACTTGACCCCACCTCCCCCTCACTTAGTCTGCCCCCCCCCCCCCTACTTGCCCTGCCCCCAAGCACTTGCCCCCCCCCCCCGCACTTGCCCCCCTCCCCCCAATAACCATGAATAGATTACATTTGGACAGTAATGAAGGGGTTGGCGATCTATGCAGCAATGTACGGCGAATGAAGTGGGAGCAATAGCTTCTCAGTCTCCACCGGGTGGCAACTGGGAATTTACCCTGTACGCTATAGCGAAGAGAGAAGGGAGAGCGAAAAACATAGGGAAAAAGGATGAATGTATGACGGTGTAGAGAGGTGCACCTGCCTCCATTCATCCTTTTCCCCTCCCAGTTCTTTCTTCCTTTGGACAGGGTTAGGGCGTAAAACTAACTAACCGGGTCGAGTCAGCCAGTCAGTTAATAAAACTGTTTATTTGGCACAAAGATTTATAGCCAGGGTGTTGCTTAAAATGTTTTATGAACACATAAATCGTATTTTTCTACGTTACTTTACTTTTTCTACATTATAGAAAACCTGGACAAATATGCACGATTAGTAGGTCCATTACCGGTACAGTATTTATTAACCTGCAAAGACCAGCACATGCATATGCATAATGGAAATATGCATTTGCATATAGTCAGGTCTCTAATTATGATCAATATAGGTGAATAAGTTGTATTCGAACATAATTTGGTCATTCTCCTACACTTCCGGGTAATTTGCAAGTTTGATTGTTGGTAACACTAGCTGGTTTTGTATATTGATTGCATCTCAATAGTTTTATCGAAAAAGCAAGAAATTAGCGAAATATTAACAAGCTTACTTGTGAAAAGTGATCCCCTGACTTTTTTTTATCAAACCACTATGATTCCGACAACTTTTCACAACGCAAGACGGCATTTTATAATATATTTTTCTATGCGTCTTGGGCGAGGTTCGGAGCAGTAATGGCAGGCGATAGACTTCCTATGATGTGAGTGTGTGCGTGTCCGCTCGTACTTATTAGCGTTCCGACTTCCTATGGGTACCTCGGTTCGGGATCAATTGGGACTCTGTCCTTCTTTTTTTATTAGGTCTATGTTTGCATGCAGGTTAAACGCAAAATGCCTTATTATGTTATTTTAAGATCGTCTATGTAAATTGTGTTCTAGCAAATAAATATTTGATTTGATTTGATTTTGAATAAATGAACCTAAGTTACCCAATACACACCAGTTTATAAAAAAACTCTGCAAAACATGAGTCGTTTTGAATTTTAGTCTGTATGCATTTTAGTCGTTCTGCGCTTTAGTCTCTTTGAATGTTAGTCTTTCAGCGTTTTAGTCTTTCTCAATTTAGCCTTTCGGATTTTAGGGTGGGTTTTTCCATCCATAGTAAAGGTAACCATTTGTTAAAATCTCTAACAAATTTTGACCATTGGCTAGAATTTGTAAGCATTTTAACCAATGGTAAACCGTAACTATGGATTAAAAACCCCACCCTTAGTTTTGCTGTATTTTAGTCATTCTGCATTTTAGACTTTCTGAATTGTAGTCGTTCTCTCCTCGTAGTCTTTTTGCTTTGTCTGATCATAGAGTTTTTCCCGACCTAATTAGTATAGGTACCGTATAGAGTCGCGAGACCATGCAATGCAATTGCTGTACAAATATTTGCATATCATAAGCGTTTGCTCCAGCCGTAGACAGTTTTATTGACTACAGAGTACAATAATGATGTAAACACAACTTTGGTCACACAATATACTTGAAATAGTACTACGTACTTTAGTTTCTAGGGTTCCGTACCCAAAGGGTAAAACGGACCCTATTACTAAGGCTCCGCTGTCTGTCTGTTTGACCGTCTATCACCAGGCTGTATCTCACGAACCTACCGTGATAGTTAGACAGTTGAAATAAAACTAATATTTAAAGGTGCTCCCATACAACAAACGTGTTTTTTTGCTCAGTTGCCAGATGAGTCATAGATGGCGCTGCTTTCAATAGTACGCTACTCAACACTAGATACCAGGGATAGCCATTCGTGCGCGAGTCCGACTCGCACTTGGCCGGTTTCTTTTAACTGGCTGCAGCCCTCAGCTTCGTACGTGTGTTCTACAGTTTATCATTATAAAAGTATCAGAAAAAAATTAGAATATCTCAATAGATGACGCTGCCACCCCCGTAAGTTCATGGTAAAAGTAGGAAATAATTTAGACATGACATCATTTGTCACGGTATTTGAATAGTGTTGGTGAGTTCGAAAAGTACTTAGCTCAGAAAGTTCGGTGAGTTTCTCAGAGAGTTGGGTGAGTTTCTGAGAGAGTTCGGTGAGTTGCTCAGAGGTTTTGACGAGTTTCTCAGAGAGATCGGTAAGTTTATCAGAGATTTCGGTGAGTTACTTAGAGAATTGCATGAATTTCTCAGAGAGTTTGGTATGAGTTTTTCAGAGAGTTCGGTGAGTTTCTCGGCGAGTTTTACGGTAAATTTAAAACAGTAAAAAGACTCACGAGTAGACATAAGGCCCCATCTCCGTGACCCTTAGCTTCTTTTCGTCGCCTCGTTCAACAGCCTCCCAGTTAGAGTAGTTGAACAGGCGGACTTTCATCAACGGTTGAACGTTTGGCCTTCGCCACACTGAGAACGCCAGTGAGTTGTTTCGAATTATCATATTCTGAAAGAAATTCAAATAAATACTAACTGAGTTTGAATTGGTATATTACCCCGAAAGGGGGTAAATCTACTCCCCAAGGTAGACAATGTTTCTTCTACAACTTATCTAAATTAATAGCTTTTCATTGAAGAAATGACATGTAAAGTATACGTTCGAAGATAGCCTTAGTGCAGCTGGGTGGTTCAACTTCGTCATTGACCGAATGCACTTAAATGAGTTTAACGACCTGTGTTTAGAAATGAATTTATAGGTAGCATCTTGTTAACACTCGTAACGATCGCACGTGCAATTTTGTGAGTGGATTTATTTTCGAGTATGGAGGTTTGGAAACACGCAGTTTCAAGTAAGGCTCTCACAACTTGTGGGCTATCATGGTCCCAGTTTTGTTTAAACTCACCTTGTATACCCTACCTATAATAAACATTTGGACTGCTTTATTTTTTATTTACCAATGTTACTAATTTTGCAATTATTGCATTAATTTTTAATCTATACTCTATGAAAATAATATTAAGTTGTTAATTTTAATAGCAGGACACTGCAATTTACTAGGTGGTAGGACTTTTCTGCAAAGTTCGTCTAGGTAGGTACCACCGCTTTGCCAGTTATTCTGCCGCCAAGCAGTAGTGTGCAAGCACTACTGTGTTCCGGTTTGAAGGGCATTGTAGCTAGTGAAATTACTGGGCAAATGAGACTTTATGATCTGATCACTCAGTCTAGTAATTTGATTATTAGACTGGGTGATGTCTCAGGATGACGTGCGCAGTGCAGTGTCGCGCGAAACTATTGTTTTAAAGTTCCGGGTGACACTGCAACTGTTATGGGCGGCTGTGTCACTTAACATCAGGTGAACGACTAGCTCGTCACGTCATTCAATCACATAAAAAAAAAAAAAAAAAAAAAAAAAATATTTATATATATTAAAGAATACTTACAGATAATATGACGTCATTTATTGTATTTGTGAAGCAGAAGAACACGGTGCCTATTAAACTAAGAATGAAGACCGCTATTAGAAGGACTAGTACTGAAACAAAAAGAAAAAATATTGTTAAAGTAAATAAAACAACGCCCAAAGATCACGCACATAGATCCTGGACCCTAAGTAGGATTCCCCGTATCTAGGGACCCAGGAACTACGAGGGCTATGCTCCCACAACACCTACACACAGAACAAGTATTTGTGATTTTTTTTTTCTGTGGACTAATACCTGTCGCGGGAATCGAACCCGCCGCCTCCAGATTATGAGCTGACCTGCTCAACCACCACACCACGGAGACTGTCCCGGGTGTGTGTGTGTAATATTGTTAAAATACATTTACAACATCTTCCAGAAGACGTCCACTGCTGAACATAGGACTCCCCCATAAAACGCCACTTTGGACGCTTATCTATTATGCTACCGAGAATGAAAATTTTTTCAACAACATTGATCCTCAAACATAGTAGTGGTTGCACACTACCGCTTGGCGGCAGAATATCGATCACAGCGGTGGTACCTACCTAAACGAATTTTTATGCTGAAAAAATCCTACCACCTTGTTCCGGGTGACACTGCAACTGTTATGGGCGGCCGTGTCACTTAACATCAGGTGAACGACTAGCTCGTCACGTCATTCAATCACATAAAAAAAAAAAAAAAAAAGCATATTTAAACTAAATTAAAAAATTTAAATTAGGTACCTACTCCTCCTTCTAACGAAAAAAAATGAATGATATCGGACCACCGTTAATGAATTACAACTAAGTACATATTTTTACTTTTATCCCCTCTCCAGAGGGAACCATGCTGAATTGCGGGATTAAAAGTATCCTATAGCCTACCTCGTAATATGAACTCAAATCAAGCGCTATTACATTTAAATCCATTAGTTTGGCGTGATACTCAGCCAAGATACAGACAGACAGACAGACAGACTTAAATGAAAAAAAAAAAGTTTTGGCTTCAGCATCGGTAATTTGGCGTGATACTCAGCCAATATACAGACAAACAGACAAAAATGAAAAAATATAGCTTTGGCTTCAGCATCGATAATAGGGAGCCCTCCAAAAACAATTTCTAAAAATCTTTAATGTACAGAATTGGACCTGTTACAGTGTTATTATATGTATAGATAGGTTATCAGAGGCAATGGTATTACCACAGATGATAGTTACTTTTCATTAATATAAACAAAATCATTCGATATTTTTATCATGAAGACTCGAAAGATTGTGTAGCTATCTTGTGCTTAAAAATATAAAATAGGTTTTTTACTTTTAATTAAGAATAGTAATACATAATTACTTTAGAGATTCAGGAGTAAAACGGTAATTCAAGCCCCCACGAAACTACCATGCTTTTCAGGCAAGAAAGAAAGTAGCCCTGCGGTTAGGCCGGGGTCACTAAGGCCTCGGTCTCCTATTAAATGCTATTTGCGGCGTCCGACTTCAGCGTTTTCGTTCCGATCGACGGCTGAACGCCAGGCACAGCGTCAGCGGTCAATACATCTCATAGCGAACGATGACGTCTCATTCACAACAGTAGTCGACAAATAGTGCTCACGTGTAGTCGTGTGACATAAAATGGGTATAAATTTGACACTTGGCGGCACTAGTGTTACTTTTTTTTTTTTTTTTATGTGATTGAATGACGTGACGAGCTAGTCGTTCACCAGATGTTAAGCGACACGGCCGCCCATAACAGTTGCAGTGTCACTCGGAACATTAGAACAATAAAGTTTCGCGTGACACTGCACTGCGCACGTCATCCTGAGACATCACACAGTCTAGTAATCAGATTACTAGACTGAGTGATCAGATCATAAAGTCTCATTTGCCCAGTAATTTCACTAGCTACAATGCCCTTCAAACCGGAACACAGTAGTGCTTGCACACTACTGCTTGGCGGCAGAATAACTGGCAAAGCGGTGGTACCTACCTAGACGAACTTTGCAGGAAAGTCCTACCACCTAGTAAAATTGTATTGTATAATGCACTATAACATTTGGCTGATTCAATCAATAACTCGTCTTTTTCTTTATCAAATTTCGACATTTTGGTGAGACGCCAAATACGACATTCACGCTGCAATGCTTCGAAATAACTAGAGACGCGGCGCAAAGCGTTTGAATGCCGCCTACAGCGTCCACACGCCAACGTCAGCGTGTGGAAAAGACCACAACAGTACATTTCTATAGTAAGCACCGTGACGCAGCGTACGGCGTGACACTGTACGCGGTCGACGGCATTTATAGGAGACCATAGTCTTATAAACACCATAGGTCACTTAAAGCGTCACTTACGCCATGCGCCACGAGTATCGTCCCATGTTACAGCGTCACGCACGCCGTGCGCCGCGTCACGATTTGCATCGTTCCATGGCGCCGACATCGCCGTGTGAAAGAGATCACAAATAAGTTCAACTAGGTGGCAGAACTTTACTAGGTGGTAGGACTTTTCTGCAAAGTTCGTCTAGGTAGGTACCTACGCTTTGCCAGTTATTCTGCCGCCAAGCAGTAGTGTGCAAGCTCTACTGTGTTCCGGTTTGAAGAGCATTGTAGCTAGTGAAATTACTGGGCAAATGAGACTTTATGATCTGATCACACATTCTAGTAATCTTTATTAGTATACTGTGTGATGTCTCAGGATGACGTACGCAGATGCAGTGTCACGAGAAACTATATTAATTTAGAGTTCCGAGTGATACTGCAATCTGTTATGGGCAGCCGTGACGCTTATTACCAGGCGAACGACTAGCTCGTCACGTCATTTATTTACATTTAAAAAGAATTGCGGGGTTTTTTGTGGATTAAGTGAAATGGGATATCAATAAAAAATTTAACTGGTGTTATGTTTAAAATATTAGTCTGGGTATAAAAATGTTGCTATCGCTGACAATATTTACAAACAGATTATTAGAATTTAATTAAAAATATTAACTTGACTTTGTTAAGTTGTATTTTACCACTGCTATTCTTCGTTTAATTTCCTATTTACACATTTTTTTTTTACTTTGGTTTCCTTTCGTCACGTCGCGTCGCACTGGGCTTTTAAAAATATAGTGCTTTTATGTGTGATTAGGGATTGCAATCCGGAAAACCGGATCCGGTAATCCGGCGGATCTGGCATCATTTTACGTCTACCGGATCCGGTACCAATGCACCGGATCCGGTCACCGGATCCGGGATGCCAATTTTTGGTAAAATAATCGCACTGCTGCATGAGTATAGGTTACTTTAAATGCATACCGGTGCGTAAGATGATTAAACATGATCTTAGCTTGGGTTGACGAAGTTATATAAGCATTTTTGTGATGATTGTGCCATTCATTAGACAGGTCCATCATGATGTCTGTCATAAGAATGATACTTGTTAACATGCTCAGTCACATGCTCAAATACCTAATTATTGTGAAAATCAGTAGATTAAGTAAAGTTGATTATGTTAAGAAGAAAGAAAGATAATACATTTATTCAAGACATCACACATTACATTTTTACAACATGAAAGTTTGATACTTATTTTATAAAAAAAATGACAAATAAATGCGCATTGCATGGCACTATGATATGCACAGCATAAAATTAAAGTCTTAGTCATGACCGTAAAACTAATGGAAAACTGCTAGATTTAATAATGTGTACTAAAGTTGATCTAACTGTAAAAACTGGAAGCCTGAACTACCCATTACGTTAAAATTTGACTATAGTTACACTGTGGAAGATTTTTAATAGTTTGTTTAATTAGAACATCGAAAATAAAGTTGATACACATAGTAGTTGCACATATATACATTTTTTTGCTATGTATATCTCGCATATTATGTACACTCACTTGATTATCTCATAAACAGTTCTTTTTGAAACGAAAAGGGAAAAATAACCTGATTTGATCAATCCGGCCGGACCCGGCCGGATCCGGCCGGATCAACAGAAATTCGACCGGATCCGGCCGGATTGAAAATGACACCGGATTGCAATCCCTATGTGTGATCAAAGACTCCGTTTTGGAGTCTATACAGGATGCAATTTAATTTATTAGCATACATTGAGTGCATGATAAGTACATCATTTATTGTTAATTATCAAAGAAAAAAAGAGCAAATGAAAATATTATTTATTCAAAATTATGAAGATTGCTGCGGCGCCTATTAACGTACTTGGCACGAAAGATTTTGATACTTTTAAATGTTTTTTTTACCTTGTATGTAATAATTAAAAACATTACATAATTATTTTAATTTAATTTTGTACTGTGGCAGTTGATGAAGCAAGTAATCCAATGTTTTGGAGTTATTATCAATACCAAATCGATGTGTTAGTAGGTACCTAGCTTCAAAGGATGATAATGAATTCAATTACACCCAGTATATAAGGTATACTGTGTTAGCCATATTTACACACGAACCTACTTTTTGAAGCCGATGGAAAGAGCTTTTATTTAGATGCATTATTTTATAATTCCTATTCCAACTTTGTTTCTAAGGCTTTCACGCCGAAACGGTACTTAAAAATTTTTAAATTTAAATTTTACACACGATAAATTTTACCCAGGAAATAGTGCGAGCGAAACGAAGGGGCGCAGCTAGCAGCTTATTGTATGTTCCGATATTTTTGTCGCGTAAAAGATAAATCTTTATCTACAGCGGGTCAGGAAGCCACCATTAGCAAAGTGCTATAAGTGCTAGTATGTTGATCTCTTAAAACAATGTTTTTTTTTCAAATGTATAATTATCATAGTACCTATTTAAAACAATATGTTTTTTTTCTTCAAATGTATATCATAGTAGGTACCTATAAGTAGGTACTTTATTATATTTGACTGGCCTGTTAGTTCAGTTGGTAGTAATTCTGCCTTCTGAACTATAGGCTGTGGGTTCGATTCCCATCCAGGACAAACATTTGTGTGATGAACACCGATGTTTGTTCTGTGTCTGGGTGTTATATTGTATTCTATGTATGTATTTACAAAAATGTATTTAAAAATGTATTGTATCAGTTATCTGGTTCCCATAGTACAAGCTATGCTAGTTTGGGGCTAGATGGCGCTGTGTGAAATATTTACTTATCTATTTGTTCAAGTTATAAAATAACAGACAAATTTACCTAAGTCTATTATAATTATTATCTTTGCCTAAGTATTTTTTTAATGCGTTTAGTTTCAGCTCCACCGGCGCGTCGCATACCGTGCACAGTGCAGTGTCACGCGAAACTCTGACACTGCAATCTGTTATGGGCGGCCGTGACGCTTAACACTAAATGAACGACTAGCTCGTCACGTCATTCGTTTACATTATCACCACTTCAACTTTATACCATCAAGGTGGGCCGCCAGAATGTTTACCACACATCTCATAAAAAAAACATAAAAAAATAGTAAAACAAATAAAATAGGAATAACTGGAAATACTTACAGAAGTAATATTTGCGGTCAGATAGCCTTCCCCAGCACAACACCGACCATTGTTTCTTGACCCCCGCACAAGTGAACTGCCCCCTCCCGCACCCCGCGCAACCCGGGAAATTAGCCAATACCGTGTCCTCCCTAATAAGTATTTTTCCTACGCCATTCTTTGGCGTTCTTATAACCACCTTTTCTTCTCCGTTCGCCTTGGTTACATCTTTTGGGGACTTTTCGTAAATAGTGTGAAGACCATTGAGTACTTTGTCCTCTGCCCGCTCTAGACTATTGGGTGCTTTGTCTTCTGCCCGCTCTAGACCGTTGGGTACTTTGTCCTCTGTCCGCTCTAGACTATTGGGTACTTTGTCCTCCGCCCCCTCTAGACCATTGGTTACTTTGTCCTCCGCCCCCTCTAGACCATTGGTTACTTTGTCCTCTGTCCGCTCTAGACCATTGGTTACTTTGTCCTTTGTCCGCTCTAGACCATTGGTTACTTTGTCCTCTGTCCGCTCTAGACCATTGGTTACTTTGTCCTCTGTCCGCTCTAGACCATTGGTTACTTTGTCCTTTGTCCGCTCTAGACCATTGGTTACTTTGTCTTTTTTCTCTTGTAGACGATTTAGTGATTTATTTTTTGTCTCTTCTGGTCCATTGGGTGCTTCGTCTTCTGTCTCTTCTACCAGCATTGGCGTTACAAGGTATTTGTGAGGCATTGTGACTGTTCAGAATCTCTGGTTTTAACATTAAATTGTTTATATTACTTCTTATTATGACATTCTTAATAATGGTGACATTATTAATGCCGAAGTTTTTAAATTGTTTACTTTGAATAATTTTTTGTTCGCTACGGTTTTTGAATTAGTTTAAAACGTTGTTTTTTAAACAATTACAGTCACGTTATGGTTTTAAAATCCATTTTTAAAAACGCGCTCGCTCGAGTCATCAATAACACAATATAATGTATTTTAATTTTTGAATCCCCTACGTCCAAATTCAAATGTCTATTTCAAACTCACACTCAGGCTCTGGCCAATAAAAACAATCACTAAAACCTTTTTTCAACGTCACTTAAAACCTCCACTGAATTTAAAACAATTTTTTTTTCTACACTCACTTTAGCGGCCAGTGTTTTTTTCGATACGAAATTCCGCGCGTCTTTTCGTTAACGCGTTTATCGTGAAAAGTGTCTTTATTCAAAAATTGTTTTGTTTTTGGTCACGCGTTGTTTTCGTACGTCGTCCGTGCCACGAGATATGCGACCGACTGACGTTAGGGTCAGTTCTGTGTTATCAGGTCAATATTTTTTTCTTCTTTATCTTTAATGTAGTGTGCGTTTGTTCATAAAATAAATGACTATTGCTGTAAGCGGAGAGTTGAGATTGTAGTTATGTTCTTGGGATTTTTTAAAGATAATTATAGGTACAATTATTGGGAAAAATTGGCAACTTTATGTTAATGTTTAATCATGAGTACGGAAGGACTGAATTTATCATCAATTTTTATCAAAGCCGGGTCAATGTCACGGAATGCTGGAACCGCTCGAATCTTGAGCACTGGCTAAATACGCAAATCGTGTGGAACCAGAAAAAATACTATTTTATTTAAATTAAATTTTTCCTGTTATTTAGATTTTTAGAACATTACAGTTATCATTAGAATAAACACCGAAAGCTTGACCTCACAGATAATGAAAAGGTGCTGTTTTCGGTCATTCGTAAAAAGTTATCACATTATAGTGATAACAAAACTTGTGTCGCTACTCGCTCTGGAGTTTAGGTGGATGCGCAATAATTGAGATTGAAACAAAAGCTGTTCTTTTTCCCACTACTTACCGGTGCAAGCAATTTTGCACAATCACTTGTTTTTTTTCTAATCTGTGGGCACCATGCACAAAAGATTAGATACTCCGCGCCCGTATTACGTATGTAAAAGTTACAACAGCAGTAGCAAAGCGACAGCGAACACTTAGCGATCGGTCGCAAGATGTCACTGGAAATCGTAAGTCGCCCGCCTGTTGCTCGCCTGTTGCTGAATACACTTTGGCCTTTGATACTAGCGCCACTAGCAACAGAACAGCAATAGATGGAAACAAAATAATACAATTTTTAGTTCATCAATTGTCCGACAGACGGCGATCTAGTGCTGGATCGCTTTCAGCTCTGCCAAAGTGATGTTTGACAGCAATGATTGGAAAATTTACGCCTGTTGCAAACTTGTTGCGAGTTACGTAATTAGCAGCCGATCTGGAGCTTCGATTACGCCTGTAATATTGCAGCCACACTACCGTGATATGCCAATAATTACTGCCATGAATCATGGCGACACTACGTTTTGAATATAATGATTAGCATATCACGTCACGGTAGTGTGGCCGCAGTATGTAGAAAAAGCAACAAGTAATAACACAGAAAATAGTCCTTTACGACCTAATTAGGTGCTATGGTAATTAGCTAATTGGGTATTTAAATAAATAAATATTAATAAATGTTTGTTTATTTCCAGAAAAAGTAACTAGATAAATTATGTACCTATTGCTTACAAACACTTGCGTTATATAGTATTAGTACGGCATTATAGGGATCACTAGATAGGCTCTGAATAAAAAAGAAATGTACAGTGATACCCAAAATAAGCTAAGCGCTTGTAACTTGAAACTCAGACCCCGAGATATCTTCTTCTTCTGGTGCCTCTCCACTACTGGAGGTTGGCCGTCAGCTCTGCGAATCTGTCTCTATCCTGTGCCAAGCGAAACAGGTCTTCTACGCTGGCAATATTTGTCCACTCCCGGATGTTTCGCAGCCAAGATTTTTTCCTTCTCCCAACACGCCGCTTTCCTGCTACTTTGCCCATCATTATGAGCTGGAGAAGTTGGTATCTCTCGTGTCTCAAGACATGCCCAAGATACCCAACTTTCCTCCGCTTGACGGTTTGCAACAATTCGCGGTTTCGGCCGACGCGCTGAAGAACCCGCACATTGGAAACCCTCTGAGTCCAGCTAATGCGAAGCATCCGACGATAGCACCACATCTCAAATGCTTCGAGACGTTTCTGAGTGTCGGCTTTAAAAGTCCAAGCCTCGCTACCGTACAGCACTACTGACCAAACATAACAATGGAGCGTTCGTACTCTGAGCTTCGTACTTAGCTCGCGCCGGCACAAAATGTTCTCCATTTTTTTAAATGTAGCTCGGGCTATTTCTTTCCGGGTTTTAATTTCCTGATCACTATCCCATTTTTCATTCACCCAAGCTCCGAGATATTTGTACTGCCTAACTCGCTCTAGATCCAAACCCCGAGATATACCTACGAACTTTACAAAGGAGACAAAACTATTGCAAGCGCAATTTGTAGTGCAATTATTAGTTATTGCCTTTGCCATCTCCAGAAATCCAGTTGTGTCAAGTTCTGGACAGGAAAAAACAATTTACGATGCAATGAACGAAATTGCCAGACTGGTTCATTCACTCATTCAGTTCATTTGTTTATTTAGAACAATGACCCCTGTGTGCAAAATGATTTGTCTTCAGCTATACGTTCCCACAGCTGGGACAGGGCCTTCTTTCACAGGGACAGTTTTTTTTTCCTATTCCTAGAACGCCTTGTTAGACACTCTATTTATGTTACATTCTAGCCATATATTTAACTAATGAGTAATTTTAATTTAACCTAAACTTCTACAATCAAATTATCTAAGAATGTGTCCAATAACACGTTTCTTATTGTCTCTATTAAGGCGAAGACACATTGTTCTTGTGTTCTTTTTAGGTAGCACTTGTTTGCACTGCACTAACACTATATGTACTAACATTTAATACACTATGACCCTACACTAACTCAAATGGTTTTGTTCTTTACAAACTTCTAACTATATTCGTGTGATCGAGCAGCTGGATTGCCTCGACGTTCACGTGACGGTGAAGTCTGTAATGATGACTTTCTGCGTACTTTTTAATAACTTTGATGACAACCTCTATATTAAGGTCCCGATGTAGGTCGTCATTTCGTATGTACCAGGGTGCATACAGGGAGAGTGTAGACCGTAATCCAGCACGCTGGACAAGTGCGGGTTGGTGGATGACACATGTTCTTGAATGAAATTACTGCTTACTTATTAGTTACTTTTCTGCAAAGTACGTCTAGGTAGGTACCACCGCTTTGCCAGTTATTCTGCCGCCAAGCAGTAGTGTGCAAGCACTACTGTGTCCCGGTTTGAAGGGCATTGTAGCTAGTGAAATTACTGGGCAAATGAGACTTAAGAACTGATCTCACAGACTAGAAATCTTTTTTAGACTGTGTGATGTCTCAGGATGACGTGCGCAGTGCGGAGTGTCACGTGAAACTTTAATTTTGATTTCCGAGTGACACTGCAGTCTGTAATGGGCGGCCGTGACGCTTAACACCAGGCGATCGACTAGCTCGTCACGTCATACGATTACATAAAAAAAATATGTGATTCTAGAACATGCCGGTTACCTCACGATTTCCTTCACCGTTGTAAGAGCGAGTGAGAATACTGGACATAACTTGTAAAGTCATTGATACAGGGCTGAGTGGGATTTGAACCTGGATACGTCGGTTTGTAAGTCGCAGGGGTTACTACTAAGCCACTCACTCCATTATGACGCGGCAAAAACTTAACTATAACATGTTTCTGTATTGAGTGTATTTCTGTAAGTACCTGGTGCCTATTTCCTGTATTTCAACAAGAGATACGAAAAACCGGCCAAGCGCGCCGTTCCCTGAGCCAAGTTTCCATCGGTTGTCAGTTCTGCGAGCGATGTGGCCTGCCCATTGCCATTTCAACTTGCGAATTCTAAGAGCTATATCGGTCACTTTAATTCTCCTGCGTGATAAGCTCCGGAACGAAGGTTCCGGAGCTTATCACGCAGGCAAAAAAGACGTAGTTTTATACGTATTGGTAAGCACTGGTAAATTTTATAACGTAGCCCTCGAGGCGTGGATAAACTCTTTATTTTTTGTTATGTTATACGTGATGAGCTAGTCATTCACCTGATGTTAAGCGTAACGCCCGCCCATAACAGTAGCAATGTCACTCGGAACTCTACAATATAGAGTTTCGCGTGACACTGCACTGCGCACGTCATTCTGAGACATCAGCACGTTGCAGTCTAGTAACATAAGATAAGATAATAAAGTCTAATTTGCCCAGTAATTTCACTAGCTACAATGCCTTTCAAACCGGAACACAGTAGTGCTTGCACACTACTGCTTGGGGCAGAATAACTGGCAAAGCGGTGGTACCTACTTAGACGAACTTTGCAGAAAAGTCCTGCCACCTACATACCGTTCACCGTAAGATGTCCCCTGAGGTACCTAGGCCATCATCATCATCGTCTTTGCCTTTTCCCATTTGTTATTTTGGTCGGCTCCCAATCTAACCTGTAGCATCGAGCTACCAGAATTACACGAGCGACTGCCATCTGACCTCGCAACCCATAAGGGACCAGTAACAGGGATGGTTAGATCAGGCGTCAGATTCTATCAGGCATCTGACTACCCGTAACGATTGCCATAGATGTTCTTATGACAACCGGGACCGACGGCTTAACGTGCTCTCCGAGGCACGGAGCGGTGGCATCACAAACTGCACAGAACCTGAGGTACCTACTTAGGTATATTGTTTAAAATATGCAAGTAAAACATGTTAATCTGTGGTGGGTACAAACAAGTTTAGATAATGCTTTACATATTGGTTTACATAATGCTTACATTTTACTTTACATTTACGATAATACTTGCATATTTTTAAATAAGTACATCAGAGGACATCTTACTGTGAACGGTCTGTAGCAGTAGTAGCAAAACTATCACTACCCCGTCAATCCCACAGACCTATAATAGAACTATTTTTCTTAATGTAATCTATGAAATATGCCTTTTCCCTCAACCTGCGTCCCCTCATGTACGCACTTCCGAAGTGCATTATCACTGAATGCACTTGTCGGCACAATCTCTCACGTTCATTCATTAACTCGTTGATTTTTTCTTATATATTGGCTCCACACATAGTGTATTTAGCCAGTGTCGAGTATTGCAATTTTTTCATAGAATATTTCACGATTTTCACGTAAAGTCAAGTCTTAGTGGGTAGTCATAGTCCAGTCTAAGTCATGCCCTAGTAAAGTGGTGGCAACTTAACTATATACGCTTCTGTGAAGTTTTGGAAGCAACACGAAAAACTACGTTTCACCACATTATACCATTTGCCCACACTCATGCTCGTGATTCAGCACTTAATACGTAAAATGCCACCAATTTTAAACATTAACACTGGAAAAAGCACAAGTTTTGAAAAATAATACAATGCAACGACGTGATCTTTTTCGCGTTCCCGCCAAAACTCTCATTAACTGGAATTTATGTGAAGTTGCCCTTTATAGTAGATAGATTACGCTTACGTAAGTAGTTAATTCGTTACCCATTTGAATTTTTACTGAAGACGATAATAAATTGGTCTTCTATAACCTTTAACCTCAGAAATCCTTGTGAATATAATCTAACTGTAGTCTTATCTGTGGGTCAAGGCACCCATGATGTACCTACCTAAGTAAGTACGAAGATTTTTAAATTATACAACATTATTTTTAATTTAACTTATGACCCCTTATCATTTCTCAGACACATTAATTAGTGTAAATAATTTGTATCATAGGAAATAGGTCCAATCGATAAGCAATGAGATGCCACGATGCCACGGTTATTTTAAGTTGATAAGAAAGAATACATTTTAGCGCCATCTGTTGGAATATTTGTAAACTGATCAGTGTAGCTACTCGACAACAGATGGCACGCGTAACGTTTTGTAGATTGCTCTATAACTGGGCAATTTTGTATTGTTGTTTATCAATTTTAACTAAAATTCTCTACTTAAATTTTAAATAAAAATAAAAAGATGAATACTTTAAATAAACATTTATTTCGACGCCGCTTCGACGCAAACATTGTCACAAATGAGTATTACACCACCAAAATTAAGGCCGCATTCACACGATGCCGTTTCCTACAGATTAGTGCTTTAGCAATATCACCATACTGGTGCGAGAGCCCACTGCATAAAAACCTACGTCATCGAGTACCCCAATAAGCTAACTTTAGATCGTTAACCGACACTTTAACATGTAAAAAAAACAGGTCTGCCAGTTCCGATCCTGCCGGACCTGGCAGACCTTTTAATCTATTATCAAGGTCGCCTTGGCTATTATTAGGCGTAGGTTTCATCGGGGTATTCGCTGAGGTAGGTAAAGGGTGTGAAGGGCACATTCTTAGGGGTCTGCCAGGTCCTTCCGGCAGGGTGCGCAATGGCAGACCAATTTTTTTTACATAACTAATCAATGGTTAACTGTTTCCAGAACTTACATTCGGGTAAATTTTGTCAAAAAAAATACGTCAAAAATTTTCAATTATTTCCATGACCCGGCGGGATCGGAACTGGCAGACCTGATTTTTTTTACATATTTAGATGTCGGTTAACGATCTAAAGATACCCTATTGGGGTACCCGATGACGTAGGTATTTGTGCAGTGGGCTCTCGCACCATACGTACCTATTATGTGAAATACAAAACGTCAAGGTTTACAGGAAACTCATAACACATCAAACATTATACTAATATCACATTAAGTTTGGACAAACACAGCATATAGTATGTTTCAAATCCCTTGAGAAACTCGTACATTGACCTTTGAGCGGAATGCAGCGACTCTCAATCTATTTTTTTGGTGGGTCGCTTTATATTTTCAAATCCCCTAAGAAACTCGACTTCGAAACATGTCAAAACAGGTTTAGCGCCGCTGATTGACCTTGTCTCGCACACTTCCTTGTACCACGAAACGCGGTAGACGAGTAAACGACAGTGAAGCGATGCATAATTGTATGGAAAGCGATACTGTTTTTTTTTCGGTGCTAACATAATACCGGGGAGCAATGCACGAGTTTCTCAGAGGATTTGAAACATACTTTATTGTTATATTTTACTAGATTTAAAAACATAAAGAATTATTATTTTGAGATTCAACATGAGATATAAAATGAGATTTAATAGTAAAATACTTAACTGTCTAGATTTGGTTACAAATGTCAACATTATGAATATATTTTTATAATACGTACTGGATTGATTTTGATACAATTTTCAGTTCATATAGTTCTATCATGGAACAAGGAGGAGAAGAATGCCAAAACACCAAGAAGACATCGTAGATCAATAATATGCCTAAAACTAGATGGCGTTGCAAAATGAGCGGGTTATAAATTGAGCGCAGACAGAAATATGCCAAAACCCCGTTTTAAAACCTAACCGGCGGGGTAATTACGTAAAATTTGCAACAGCAATGAGACAGCAGTAGCAATGCGACAGCAGTAGCGAAGCATACATTCTCGACACCACTAATGATGTATGACAGCAATCACCGCGAGATTTACGCCTGTCGCAAACCTGTTGCGAGTTAGGTAATTAGGGGGCGGCTGTAGCTACCTGTATAGCTTGCTCATTTTGCAGCGCCAGCCAGGTTTAAAACGGTTTTTTGGCATATTTCAGATCTGCGCTCAATTTATAACCTGCTCATTTCGCAACGCCATCTAGTTTTAGGCATATTTTTGATCTACGCTGTTTTCTTGGTGTATTGGCATTCCACTCCTCCTTGTTCCATGGTTCTATTCAGATTTTAATACGCTATGACATCGAAGTGCTGTGATATTTTACAATAGCGTACACAAACCTTGACAAAAAAAATAAGTAATTGTAACTTAAAATTAAAAAGTTACTAACAATTATGTACACTTAAAGCTATATATAAATAATAAGCTATTAATATTTTTTACGTAGAATATTTTGGACCCTTTCAACTATGATCATTTATTAGGTAAATACAGAAAATAGCATTACGCGTAGATTGCCATTTTGAAACCCGTTAGTTCTTGGTATCATTTCCTAGATGGCGCTATTTCGAAAGTTTCACATGATATCAACGAAACCTAAAAAATGCCCTAAATTAAAACTAACTATTATTATAACGACGTCAAAAAGAAAAAAAAATTACAGCGGTACAATATGAGACTGCTAAGTCAATTTACTTAATTCTTTTCTAATTTGGTAGAGAATTCGAGTTGGTCCCATAAAAAGTTCCATAGACATAAAAACAAGTTTTCATTTTAAAATCATCAACCTTCTTTCTTATTCGTAAACTAATTTATGCTATAAAATAATCTGTCAATTTTTCGCTGACGACAAGACGTTTAGTATCACGCGTTAGAACGAGACAAACAATTTAAGGTGGAACGTTTCACTAGCGCGGCAAGTTCAAATTTTCTTGCGTTCTTTTGCCGATAATAGCTTAATTACTCAACGTGATTACATGAAAACTAATTTTGCGCAAATAAATAGAATGTATCAACAAATTACGATTAAAAGTATCTCCTAGATATCATTGGTTTAGCGACAAATGGCAATAAACAATTTTCTTCTTAGTTTTTCAGTTTTTGCCATTTGTCGCTAAACCAATGATATTATGTAGGTAATACTTTTAATTGTAATTTATTGATACATTATATTTATTTGCGCAAAATTAGTTTTCATGTAATCACGTTGAGTAATTAAACTATTATTGGCAAAAGAACGCAAGAAAATTTGAATTTGCCGCGCTAGTGTAACGCAAGATCTTTAAGTATCGAAAACTTATGGATATATCCTATCAGTCAGCTATAGTAGGCGACGAAGCTCGTTGTGGCAAATGGTTTGATTGATTCGTCAGTATTGTGTGGTTTATGGTCACATGAGCATCAAGCCCGTCTGACGCTCGCGACGCGCGGCGCAGCCACGGCGCAGGGCGATCTGTTGAAGATTAGTTCGTATTATTGGATAATAGATGGCGCTGTAATAAATTGTGGTGGAAAGTTTCAGCTGTCATGGTTTCTGTAAGTAATGAAGTTATAAGGTTGATATCTGAAAGTGCTAACAGAATTTTACAATAGTTATCTTTGGGTAGGTTACCTCAAACGTGATATTATCTGGTAAGTTATCTTTTGCCACAGGTTATGAGCAGAGAACACTAAGAGTGTTTTGATGCGTAGTTAAAGTAACCAATACCATGGGGTCTCATCAGGAACAAAGAAAAAATAGTCCAAATGTAAAAAAAATGTAGTGATCGTGTCGTGAGCCTTACTAGTTAGCGACCAGTGTATTCGTTTGGCCCAATACCTCGCCAATACGCAATAGATGTCGTTTGCTAATCTTGCGTTATGCAGAAATAAAATAACTCGTAAAATAGCCCGAATTACTTCTATGTATGGGATGAGGTATCTGTATTAGTATATCATATAATCTGTGCCAATGCTTAAAAAATCCAATAAAAACCATTGGTTACCTTAACTACAAATCAAAAAGCCCACCCTTAGAGGAGAAATCACGTAATTTTAGTCTACATTTCGATAGTATAGATAGGTAGATCAACTCTTCATTGTAGGTACACCGTAAGATAGCAAAATTTACAAAAATAAACACTTAATTTATACTAGTACAATAGGCGGTCTTATCACTTAGAGCGATCTCTTCCAGACAACCTTTGCATGAGAAGGATATCAGTAGATTAGAGTTTTGGGCTACAGGTAAATCAAAACAACATAAATATAAATAACATTGACAGCCTGAAGACGTCTACAGCTGAACATAGGCTTCCCCATAAACCCTATGCAGCCGCTCAAAGTGATACTCTATGGCATCACTTTGAGTGGCTGCTTGCCAATAAAAGGGTTGCCATCACTCACCCCCACCGCTACTCTCGCTCTTCTGACTAATCAGTTGTCTATACTCTGTGCTTAGCCGGCGTCTTCCATGCTCGTATTTAGCCTCCTTAGCTAGGAGAGCCTCTCTCTGCATCTGGGTCCTCAACTCGGTCGGTACATCAGGGATGAACAGTTGCATTAGACCGGTTAGACCGAATACAATGTGCTGGAAAACAATAATACTTCAATATTATTGTAGCTAGTGAAATTACTGGGCAAATGAGACTTAAGAACTAATCTCACAGTCTAGAAATCTTTTTTTAGACTGTGTGATATCTCAGGATGACGTGCGCAGTGTCAAGCGAAACTTTATTTTTGATTTCCGAGTGACGCTGCAATCTCTAATGGGCGGCCGTGACGCTTAACACCAGGCGAACGACTAGCTCGTCACGTCATTCGTATACATAAAAAAAATTACAATTAAAACAAAATAGACATCGTCTCACGAAAGAAGACTCGCGGCAATAAGTGGAACTAATTGTTAATACATATAATTTTCTGTTTGTATAATGATGTGAGTAAGTATATTATGTTTTATTTAATTTACTAAATAAAATCGATATTCACCAATTATTTTATATTGACATTTTGGGGAGTCTAAAATAGTAGAGCTTAGCAATATTTCGTCGCGCGATTGTGGCGACGCGTCTGCGGGTCATCTTTCGTGAGACGGTCTCTAACTCGAAAATCGCCTATCTGGTGCGAGAGCCCACTGCAAAAAACCTACGTCATCGGGTACTCCAATAAGCTATCTTTAGATCGTTAACTGACACTTAAACACGTAAAAAAACAGGTCTGAAAGTTCCAATCTTTTATTTATTTATTTATTTATATATAGGTACACAAAACAAATTACAATTTCATGGAAATAATCTACCTGCACCAACTTTAAATGCCTTGAATACTAAGTTTCGCCAAGTTTAGACCTGGCAGACCTTTTAATCTATTATCAGGGGCATCTTGGCTATTATTAAGCGTAGGTTTCATCGGGGTATTCGCTGAGGTAGGTAAAGGGTGTGAAGGGCACATTCTTAGGGGTCTGCCAGGTACTTCCGGCAGGGTGCGCAATGGCAGACCAATTTTTTTTACATAATTAATGAATGGTTAACTATTGTCAGCACTTTCATTAGGGTACCTTATGACTGGAATTATATGGAATTTTGTCAAAAAAAAATAAGTGAAAAAATTTCAATTATTTCCATGACCCGGCAGGATCGTCACTGGCAGACCTGATTTTTTTTACATATTTAGGTGTCGGTTAACGATCTAAAGATAGCCTATTGGGGTACCCGATGACGTAGGTTTTTGTGCAGTGGGCTCTCGCACCATTCAAACAAAATGTCACAGGCAGACATACAGATGCACATAGATACGTTAATAACTCAAAAAGTCCAACTTATTATCACTGCCTAAATAAAATTGCTAAATGATACCTACTTCTGAAAACAGTTTTTTACCCTGCATACATTAAAATCACCAAAATTTTAGATTTGTGACTGAGACTTCTTTATGTACGCAAATACAAAACGTGATCAATTTTTGAAGCCGTCATCATTGCAGTGAAGCTGCTTAAAGTTGACAGTATTTGTATAATAGATGGCGCTAAAATAAAATAAATTTTTAAAGATTTTATGTGCAGGCCACATCGCTCACAGAACTGACAACCGATGGGGAAGAAAGGTTCTCGAGTGGCGACCACGAACCGGAAGACGCAGCGTAGGCCTCCCACTAGGTGGACCGACGATCTGGTGAAAGCCGCGGGGAGCCGATGGACGCAGGAGGCGAGCAGCCGCTCAAGGTGGCCGCTCTGGGGGAGGCCTATGTTCAGCAGTGGACGTCTTCAGGTTGTTGATAATGGACCCATGATGAAAGCCATCTTGATTCAATAGACTGTGCTAAATAAAACGAATTAAATGAAATTTGAAGCAAATATATTTTTTGTTAGCTGCTTCTTACCTCAAAAATAACAACGAAAGCCAGTCTAGCAGCGAACACGTGCCAGTAGTGCGGGGATAGTCCATACGGGTCAGCATGGTTTGGTGGGTTTCTGTACCCTCGATAGGCACAAGTCGGGGGGTCTTCTTCATCATCATCCGCCCCCCATTCATCACGATAGTCCGATGTATTGAACACTGGAATGGAACTAGCATCAGCTCATCCTAGCTAGCAAAATGTCGTCAATGACGAAAAAAGACGTCATTTTAAGGTAATTTTAGGGACGTGCGGAATTCGTCGCATGTGGACGTCGCAATGTCGTCATTTTAAGGTCATTTGAGTTTGTTGTAAAACATGCCGTCTAGTTTCAAATGATGGAACTATCCACAATACAACTAAATGGCGCCAGCATGCAAGTTAGCACACGCAAGCGTTTCAGACACGCTCATTGCTGTAGTCTCAATGCCAATACCACCAGGCAGGCAGGGGGCCTGAAGGAACTATACGTTTTCTGTAAACGAAAGGAAATCCATACTACCTCGTAATTAAAATGTAGGACTCATTCCCAGACGTCATTATAGGACGTCTTTACGTCGCAGAATGACTTGATAAAGACTTTTTTTTTATTGTTTGCTAGGCTTGCGCTTGACCACTATCTCACCTGATGTTAAGTGACGACGCGGTCTAGGATGTAACGCGCTTGCCTAGAAGATACCTGTTCACTCTCGATTTGAAGTCTCCAAGATTGTAGTCCTCGGGAAACACAGACGCCGGCAAAGCGTTCCACTCTGGCTGTTCGCAAGATAAATGTGGAAGCAAATCGCTTTGTTCGCACATGTTAACCATGTAGCGATGGCGTTTTTTCGTACATCTGGTTGTTCGATGGTGGAATGGTGATGGCGGAATCCGGTTAATATGCAACTCCAGTGCGCACTCTCCAAAATGCACTCGAAGACGTTTTTTTGACGAAGATTTGCTACCTGGGATACATTCCCACAGCTGGGACACGGGACACCTCTCACAGGGAGAGTGTTGGCCATAATGCACGACGCTGGACAAGTGCGGGTACACAAGTTTCGAATTTTGTGTTTCTAACAGCAATTACCATTACGCCTCTTTGCAATGGAATTTGTTCCGTACTCTGGTCCTGTAGTCGGACTGACATAGTGGCCTTACTGTACAAACACTTCAAAACTTCGATATACCTATAGTCAATTTGGCATCGCTGCAAGGACTGCAGCACCGCCCAAGTCTCGATTGAATCGAAGGCTTTCTCATAGTCCACAAACGCTAGGCATAACGGCCGATTATACTCTTCGGTCTTCTGTATAATCTGGCGCAGCGTATGGATGTGGTCTATGGTGCTAAAGCCTTTTCGGAAACCGGCTTGTTCGGGAGGCTGGAATTCATCAAACCTGCGTGCGAGACGATTCGTAATGACTCTCGAAAACAGCTTATACACATGACTCAAGAGCGAGATGGGCCTATAGTTCTTCAATAAGGTGTTATCGCCTTTTTTGAAGAAGAGCACCACCACGCTCTTGTGCCATGCCTCTGGCGTTATACCTTCAAGGATGACAGAATTAAATAACTTCTGGAGGACTAAAAGTACCGGTCTACCACCCGCTCTCAGAAGTTCGGTCGTAATTCCATCTTCACCTGGTGCCTTGTTGTTTTTAAGCTGTTTGAGGGCCATTCTAATCTCGTACAGGCTGACGTCCGGGATATCTTCGGTATAGTGTCGGACTAACTTGGCTCTGATGTCCTGAGCTGTGTTAGTAGCGGGCTTACGTGTCGAGGTGTATAACTGTCCATAGAAGTTCTCGATCTCTCTCAGAATCTCAGGCTTGGATGAAATGACGCTACCATTTTCGGTCTTCAGTTTTGTCATTTGGTGTTGCCCAATAGACGAATCCTTTGCGAACACTTTAGAGCCTTGGTTCCGCTCAATTGCGGCCTCAATACGTGAAGTACTAAGAGCACGCAAGTCGTGTCGCAAGGAACTCCAGATTCGTCTATTGAGTTCACCGTAGGCTGACATATCAACTGAAGACTGCAGCTTCATTTCGCTCAGGTCGGCCATTAGCTCAAGAGTTTTTTCTGAGAGCTTTTGAGTCTTCTTTCGGCGTTGGGTCTTAAAGAATTTCGATCCAACAGCTTGGACAGTTTCCACCAACCCGTCGTTTAGCTCGTCCACTGTGTTACAGTCGGCTAGGCACTGGAAGCGATTTTGGAGTTCCAGCTGAAAGCCTTCGGGGTTTTGGATTTGGACAGGATTTGGACGGAGCGTAGACTTCACCAGACGTGACCTTTCGAGCTTAACATTGATATTCAATGTGCCTCTAACAATACGGTGATCGCTACCGGTTTTCACCTTGCTGATCACAGAGACATCATCGAATATGTGCTTCTTGGTCGTCATGATGAAGTCTATCTCATTTTTAGTGGAACCGTCGGGACTTATCCACGTCCACTTCCTGGATGGCCGCTTCTCGTAGAAGGAGTTCATCATAAAGAGTTCCTCCTTCTCCATGAAGTCAGCCAGCCTCTGTCCTCGAGGGTTCCGCTGCCCGTATCCAAATGGCCCCACTCTCAGCTCATCGCTATTCCTTGTGCCCAACTTCGCATTGAAGTCTCCCATCACAACGGTGAAGTATGTTTCGGAAGTATGCATGGCTTCGGATATGTCCTCCATACATAGCTTCTACTTCATCGTCTGAGTGTGCCGACGTCGGCGCGTATACCTGTATAACCTTCAACGAATACCGTTTGGTTATTCGGAGTACCAGGTACGCTACCCTGGCCGACACACTGTCGACTTTGACCACGTTGTTGACGAGAGACTTGCGGACGAGAAACCCGACACCTCCTTGGGAGAGTTGGTCTCCCTCCCGGTAGAAGAATAAGTTACCGGAATTTAGGATTATCGTGTCCTGTCCCTGTCTTCGGACTTCAGACAATCCCATTACATCCCAGCGTAACTTACCCATCTCCGCCTCTAGCTCGACCATCCTTTCGTCAGCCTTCAGTGTGCGCACGTTATGTGTTGCCAGGGCCAGGGGTCGTCGTTGGGGTTGGTAGCCGGGCGTCTGCCGGGGATTCTTCGCACCCCTTGCCCTGCCGTTACCGTGGCCGCTACCGTAGCCACGGTCGCTCGAGGACCTTAGCACCATGCTCAACGACCTCAGTAGAGTCTCCCAGCAGGTTGGTCTTAAGATGAATATGGACAAGACAAAGATCATGTCTAATGCTCATGTTCCACCTATACCGGTAATTGTTGGGAACGATACTCTCGAAGTTGTCGACAAGTATGTCTACCTAGGACAGATTGTCCAATTAGGTAGGTCCAACTTCGACAAAGAGGTGGCGCGAAGAATCCAACTCGGCTGGGCAGCGTTCGGGAAGCTTCGTCCTATCTTTTCGTCCAAAATACCGCAGAGCCTGAAAACGAAAGTTTTCAATCAGTGTGTGTTGCCAGTGATGACTTATGGAACTGAGACATGGTCTCTTACTGTTGGCCTCATTAGTAAGCTCAAAGTCGCGCAGCGAGCTATGGAGCGAGCTATGCTCGGTGTTTCCCTGCGAGATAAGCTCCGGAACGAGGAGATCCGCAGGAGAACTAAAGTGACCGATATAGCTCTTAGAGTTAGTAAGTTGAAGTGGCAATGGGCAGGCCACATCGCTCGTAGAACTGACAACCGATGGGGAAGAAAGGTTCTCGAGTGGCGACCACGAACCGGAAGACGCAGCGTAGGCCGGCCCCCCACTCGGTGGACCGACGACCTGGTGAAAGCCGCGGGGAGCCGATGGATGCAGGAGGCGAGCAGCCGCTCAAGGTGGCGTGCTCTGGGGGAGGCCTATGTTCAGCAGTGGACGTCTTCAGGCTGTTGATGATGATGATGATGATGAACAGCAATTGCAAATTCCGCATAGTCAGTGTACGCTGACCGAAATTCGGACCATGTGTTTAAAGATGTTATTTTAGATAAAGCGGTCAGACGCGAGCATTTTTTTTCTTGTGAGTGTAACAATGGGCGGTCTAATCGCTAGGTGTACTTACATGATAAGGAATGGTTGATATACCCGATAAGAGTATTGTCGGGAGAGTAAACGTATTTGTACACCATGCGAGGAATAAAGTCGCTGGTGTAAGCTATCACGAACGCCTGGAAAAAAACAGGTTTTTTTTATGAAATCAAGCCTGGTTCTAGGAAATGGACGAGATAAGAAGAGTGCTAATCAGGAAGTGAACATTTTAGGAAGTGGTGGCTTTGGAAGTTGGCAAATTGGGATGAAGATAAGTTAGGAAATAAAGTGGATAACTTAGGAAATGGACGAGATAAGAAGAGTGCTAATCAGGAAGTGAACATTTTAGGAAGTGGTGGCTTTGGAAGTTGGGAAATTAGGATGAAGATAAGTTTGGAAAAAAGTGGATAACTTAGGAAATGGACGAGATAGGAAGATGACTAATCAGGAAGTGAACAAGTTTGGAAGTGGCGGCTTTGGCGGCACGTCTAGTGTTACTTGTAACACTAGACGTGAGTAACACTGGACGTGACACTAATGCGTTTTGACCCTCCATTTAAAATGCTGCAAAGCTTGCAGTCTGATGGAAAACGATGATGAGGTCGACAATGACTCACGCATACAGATTAGTACCTATCTACATAAATACAGGTGTTTTTATATCTGTTAGAATGACAAACCAAAGAGTGATCTCTTCCAGAAAACCTTTGGACAGAGATAGATAAATAAGTATGGACAGTGGATTGGAGAGAGATGGATGCTAAAATAATGCAACTTACATTAGAGACCACAGCCGCATAAGTTATCCCTTTTAAAATTCCGTACCTGGAAATAATATTTATTTAAATATCAAGATAAATCTTTGCATTCATATATTACTGTCAATAGTGTCTATTCACAGGGTCGCAGGAACACCATGAGTTTTAGGAATATCAATTTTTACCCTGCCTCTGGTTTACTTAATTCTAAACCCCTCCACCTTAAAATGTACGTTTGTATAAATGCAAAATGTACAAACTTGCAAAAGTACAAACGCTAAATGTACAATGCGTAGAATGTAGTACAACGCTCAAAAACCGCAGGAAGCCAATGGATGCAGGAGGCAAGCAGCCGCTCAAAGTGGTGCTCTGTAGGGGATGCCTATGTTTAGCAGTGGACGTCTTCAGGCTGATGATGATGACTCAAAACGTACAACTCATGCAAAGTGTACAAATGCAAAATGTACAAACTGGCAAAATGAACGAACTCAACATGTACATACTAGCTAAAATTCATTTACGGTCTTTTCTAAGGCGGCGGGGTAATTACGTAAAATTTGCAACAGCAATGCGACAGCAGTAGCAATGCGACAGCAGTAGCGAAGCATACATTCTCGACACCACTAATGATGTATGACAGCAATCACCGCGAGATTTACGCCTGTCGCAAGTTAGGTAATTAGGGGGCGGCCCCCTAATTACCTAACTCGCAACAAGTTTGCGACGGGCGTAAATCTCGCGGTGATTGCTGTCATACATCATTAGTGGTGTCGAGCATGTATGCTTCGCTACACCACTAATGATGTATGACAGCAATCACCGCGAGATTTACGCCTGTCGCGAGTTAGGTAATAAGGGGGCCGCCCCCTAATTACCTAACTCGCAACAGGTTTGCGACAGGCGTAAGTCTCGCGGTGATTGCTGTCATACATCATTAGTGATGTCGAGAATGTATGCTTCGCTACTGCTGTCGCGTTGCTGTTGAAAATTTTACGTAATTACCCCGCCGATTATCCCCTCCATTTTGTTTTTTTTTTTAATTTTCTAAACGTACCAAGCTCCAATATCCTCGACCCTCTCAGCGAGCGGTCTCCTGGCCTGCGTCACCATTTTGTAAGCGTCGAGTCGGATCTCAGCGATGTTATTCAGGAGAGCGAACAGTGGAGCGAGAGGGAACGCCGCCACGAATAACGTCACGAACCCATATTGGAGGACTGGAAGGAAAAAATTAAGTGGTTGTAGGAAAAAATTAAGACTGGCCTGTTATCTCAGTTGGTAGTAGCTCTGCCTTCTGAACTATAATAGGTTGTGGGTTCGATTCCCACCTAGGACAACATTTATGTGATGAACATCGATGTTTGTTCTGTGTCTGGGTGTTATATTGTATTCTATGTATGTGTTTACAAACAAAAAGTATCTAAGTATTGTATCAGTTATCTGGTTCCCATAGTACAAGCTATCCTTAGTTTGGGGCTAGATGGTGCTGTGTGAAATGTCCACACATATTTATCTGGTTCAGCGCTGGATGTCGCCGACAACCAGCACATGCTGAGCGGACGCCCATTCAATACTTGTTTTATGCTGATCTTTTTTTTCGTAGCATTTTTAAGTATTATGTAATTATAATATAACATGTTTTGTACCTTAGTTTAAGCACAAAATACAACAGAAGTCAATCAAATGTATATACTTCACTTTTTATACCTACGCTCGGCGCTCGCGCTAGGGCCGTCAGCTTTGGCTTATGCACAAAAAAGTATCGTGGTAGTGACACTCGTATCTAGTTGTTTGATTTATTGTTGAGAATGAAACGGGAAGAACGGAAATATAACAAGTAAAATAATAACTACAATATTTCTACAACTGGTAAAAAACGACAATTCACTGTTTAATGTTGAATTTAAACAACCGTCCACTAAACAATTATAATAGCTTTTTTTTGTTGCCTAATTTTTGCATAAAGAATGTTCACAGACGCGTGTCTCAAGCGGGTGGCGCTCGCGCTCGCACTACTCTGACTGACTCTGAGACATCGTGTCGGTGAGCTGTGTCTATGTGTGCGTTGTTCGAGCGCACTTGCTATGTTGATTGCGTTCTGTACTATATTCTGTGGTTTAAGTATTGAATAAATGTTTTTCTATTCTATTCTATTCTATTCTTGGTTCCAATAGTACAAACTATGTTTAGTTTGGGGCTAGATGGCGCTGTGTGAAATGTCCACACATATATTTTATTTTATTTTATTGAGTGACCCTGCAGTATCATACATTTTCCCACGGAAATCCCTAGACCCCGTATAACAGAATGACGCTCAACTGTGAATTTGAAGCCAGATTTCTAATATAACGCCAAATTATCAAGAGGACAGATTTCTATAAGAGGACAGATTTGTACGAGGACGAATTCCTAAGAGGACAGATTTGTATGAGGACAAATTCGTAAGATGACAGATTTCTAATAGGACAAATTCATAAGAGGACAGTTCTTAAGAGGACAGATTCTGAGGAGGATAAGTTCTAAGAGGACAGAATTCTACAAGGACATATTTCTCCAGGACGGAAATAGTACATTAATCCAAACAATTTATTTATTTATTTAATTTTTATGCAAGAATTTTATGTTTGTATATTATGTATTTATGCTCTCCATGTCGAAGGGAAAAGAGAAGGGAAACGAAAAAAGATAGAGGAAAAGGATGAATGGATGGGACGGCAATAGAAGGGAGGCAAAACCTAGTCTGTAAGCAACACTGTTTATAAATAAAGTGGCGCAATTTCCATTAAAATTTTAAAATTAAAGAACCCTTATTTGTGGCACAAATTTTTGCAAATCATGATGTGTCCTACAAAGCCGTAGTACATTATTTTATCCTCGCAACAGCAGTTTTCGCAGCGCACGCGGTGTAAAGAATATTTTAGGTAATTTTTTTTACAGCTTGGGTTACAATATTGGAGTTTAAGCAAGGATCCCTAATATTTTGAAAATATAATATAGCCTATGTCACCCGCGGATAGTGTAGCTTCCCAACAGTGAAAGATTTTTTCAAATCGGCTCAGTAGTTTCGGAGCCTATTCAACGCAAACAAACAAACAAACAATCAAATCTTTCCTCTTTATAATATTGGTATAGATATAATAGACTCACTCATCTCCAAGTACTCATCGAAGAGTGCGAGCCGTCCCGGGTCCTGCAGATGGTAGTCCTGCTCCCACGCCATGTGCGGCTTGCTGAGGTCGCGGGTCACCGCGCGGTGCGAGCGCTGCCGCCACCAGTTGTGGAACTTGCTGCGGGGAGGCGGCCTTCAGAGATGTTTATAGACAACTAGCGACCCGGCCCGGCTTCGCACGGGTAACACGTGTATTATACATATAAACCTTCCTCTTGAATCACTTTTTTTTATGTAAACGAATGACATGACGAGCTAGTCGTTCGCCTGGTGTTAAGCGCCACGGCCGCCCATTACAGATTGCAGTGTCACTCGGAAATCTAAATTAAAGTTTCGCGTGACACTAGAAAGGATTTTTAGACTGTGAGATCAGTCCTTAAGTCTTTTGCCCAGTAATTTCACTAGCTACAATGCCCTTCAAACCGGAACACAGTAGTGCTTGCACACTACTGTTTGGCGGCAGAATAACTAGCAAAGCGGTGGTACCTAGACGAACTTTGCAGGAAAGTCCTACCACCTAGTAAAACGACGTTGTTGACTTTAGTAGAATGTTCTAAAGATTATATAATACTAGTCTATGGTTCAAAATACTGTTTTGGTTGGTAAAACTGTCAGAAGGGCCATGATTGGCTGGCACCATCAGTCCTTAGAGCATAGACTAAAAGCATAGAGAGATCAATCAAAACGATATTATATTTGTACTGCTCACGAAGGAAAGAAACAAACATATAGCAATTAGCTACGTTTGCGAAGAGTCACCGTACCATTTTTTCGACTCGAGTCAATTGTTTTTTCTATACAAATCTGTTAGACTCATTCACATCAAAGTGTCCACTTCATATAAAAAGTGTCCAAAAAATTGGCACGCTTGAAAGATAATGAAGTTCTCTCTATGCTTCTAGTCTATACTCTAAGCATCAGCTAATCATAGGTGGTTCCGGTACAATAATAATGAGATTTCTCTACTCACGGGTAAGCCAACTCCACGATGTTGTTGAAGACCTGCTTGCCAACCATGATGATGGCCAGTTGGATGCACAACTCGGAGAGGCAGCCGGCTGGATCACAGATGTCGCCCTTCAGCTTGTAGAACTCAGACTTTCTAGCTTGGTCATCACCTGGGTAGTCATAGAAGCGGCCCTGAAATCATAAATATTTTTTTTATTTATTAATATTATTTATAAAAAATTGTATAACGCCCTGAATAGACTTGTGTCCTGCTATTTTTCATTGCATAAACTAATAATACATCTCAAAAGATAAACAGTCGTGAAAACTAAAATTAAATATGCAGAGGAGGGTAGACTGCTACGTTCGCCCATAACTTATTATCATCTACCCGCAAGATCTTCAGTTCGTGCGTGATCATGGTGCTTGCAACAGTACCGAAATATCGGCAACTCGAAACAAACTACATGGTAAATATCCCGTTAATAAACAATGCGGCCAATTTTAAAGGCTTTAGTTGACAGATCTAAAACTCCTAAAACTGTTGTTGTCCTTGTCAGATAGTCGGCAATTTAAGAGACGGATATATTTTTAGTAAGGTAAAGGCTGTCCACTAGAGCCTTCAAAATTGGGTCATTATTTCAGTAAACGTTCTATTCTATTCTAAATCTAAACACAGCATACCTTAAAGAAAGCTATATAAATAAGCGAAGAGTAGAAGTTCATGAACTCGAAGAAGAATATCTTGAATGTGTAGGAATCTTCGTACTCGGTCTGAGTGCGTGGGTTCTCCATGTTAGTCAGGAATACTGCCACTTTCGCGTATATCTGGAAATAAGTGAAATAAAGTTTTTTGCTTCAGCAGAATACTGTAATTTGCCGTGTGGTCCACCCAGGGCCGAAGCCAGGAATTCAATTCGGGGGGTTCAGCTTGATTACTATAACTATCTATACTATATAAGTTGGAATTGGTATATTATCCCGAAAGGGGGTAAATCTACTCCCCAAGGTAGACAATGTTTCTTCTACGACTTTCCTAAATTTAAAGTTTTTCATTAAAGAAATGCCATGTAAAGTTTACATTCGACGATAGCCCTAGCGCAGCTGGGTGGTTGAACGTCCTTGACCGAATGCACTTAGATGAGTTTAACGACCTGTGTTTAGAAATGAATTTATAGTATCTTGTTAACTCTCGTAGCGATCGCACGTGCAATATTGTGAGTGGATTTATTTTGTTAGTATGGAGGTTTGGAAACACGCAGTTTCAAGTAAGGCTCTCACAACTTGTGGGCTATCATGGTCCCAGTACTCCCTTTCGGGATAACTTACCAATTCAAACTCACCTTGTATAATACATCATTAAAAAACATTGCTTCTTATACACGGTAAACGTATAGAGGGCCGTAGGCAGGACGCAATCTTGTTACCATGGAAACATGTCACAGAAGTGACATGGCGTCATAAACAGACAACGTGCGGCCTCTTTTTTTTTGCAACACTTTTGTGTTATATTATAACTGATGTTAAGTGCTACAAACACTAAAATAAAATGGTAAAATGTAGTGCGCCGTTGTGCGGCAACGTTTCATATAAGAACACACCGGAATTATCTTTTCACCAGTAAGTTTTGATGTGCATGTCACTGTGTGCGTGAGATTTGCATGCTGTGAAAAGTGGCACGCAAATTTCTCTTATGTTAAGTCTGCTTACTGTAGTATTAGATGTCTGTGGTCCAACGTGTCGTTTTATTTGGGAGGCCTATATACAGCAGTGGAAATTTTCCAGCTATTGATGTGAGTGCAAAAACCCTGACAAGGACAGCATACTTTCCATCGCAATGAAATGATAAAGTAATCCACGCGAGCGCAGTAACAGGCAGTAACTAGCTAAAACAATAATACATACCCTCGTCAGCATCATAATGATGAGCAAGTTGATGAGTGCAGCCGTCATGGCGGTGAAGATCTTCGTATGCCGTTGGATGAAGAAACCAGTTCCTCCATAGATGACTGACACCATCGATATCCGGTAGATGATGGTGCCCAATACTGCGCCTAGTACTATTGCGATCTGTTGAGGAAATAACAGAAAAAAATTGATGACCAGACACATATTGATTATTCATCATCATCATCATCATCATCATCATCAGCCTGAAGACGTCCACAGCTGAACACAGGCCTCCCCCATAAAACGACACTTTGGACGCTTATCATGGGGAGGGTTTACCATAATCACGCAGAAGATCGCAGAAGGTTTTAATGTACCTCAGAGAATGCTGCTGCCCATTCCCTGGATACTCTCTTAGCCGGCTCTTACGGCACCCACGGGAAGAGATGGAGTGGATTGAGAAAAAAGTTCTAGGTCGCAAGCAAAAACATTCTCAAAAGTAACCAACTTTTCTGCGGGACTCATCATCTCCATTGAAAATACAAAATTAGTACAAAGTAGGTGTCAAACGCACTAGGTATAACTAAACTGGCCTGTTAGCTCAGTTGGTAGTAGCTCTGCCTTCTGAACTATAGGTTGTGGATTCGATTCCCATCCAGGACAAACATTTGTGTGATGAACATTGATGTTTGTTCTGTGTCTGGGTGTTATATTGTATTCTATGTATGTATTTACAAACAAAAAAGTATCTAAGTATTGTATCAGTTATCTGGTTCCCATATTACAAGCTATCCTTAGTTTGGGGCTAGATGGCGCTGTGTGAAATGTCCACACATATTTATTTATAAGAACTAACCATAAAAAGCACAGCGGAGCTGGTGGCCACGTATCTCATGGTCTTCTGCCAGCCAGGCATGTAAGGCTCCTTCTCTCTTGTCACTGGGTTGGTGCGGAAAGTCTTGATGGTGGCTTCGAACTCTGGACGAGGATCTTCATCCTGAGAAATAACGGGTGGTTTTATATAACAACTTCTATATAATAAATATCATTTCTTTTTTATAAAACGGATCCTATTACTAAGACTCCGCTGTCCGTCCGTGTGTCTGTCTGTCTGTCTGTCCGTCACCAGAATGTATCTCATGAACCCCAATGGTATGCGTCTAATTTCGTCAACTTATATTTGTTTGTCTACTCTTTTATCTCTCATTTCACACTACTTCTCTTTCACATTAACCGGGAGTAGCGGGATTTTTACTCCTTTCCTTGTTGCCGTGCTACGAAAGGTGGAGAAGAGAATTCTTTCCACTGACAGGTCGAAAAAGACCCCGCGCTTAGCCTGCTGTTGCAATTTATTTTTGTTAGTGAGTGTCTTCCCATCGGTTGTCGGTTCTGCGATCGATGTGGCCTGCCCAAAGCCCGTTGATAGCTCGTGAACATAATTTCTCGTACAAACACAACTCACCTGCGCGGGCAGGGGGCGAGGTAACAAAACGAGACAAAGTCATACGAAATTACATAGAACAGAGCAGGATGGAACAAAAGACATCAACGGGTTCCCGCGATTTGTATGAAAATAGTAGTGAAATACATCACTAATTTTCGTATGTTGGGAAGTTGTATCATTGGTCAACTGGATTAATAGTCGATGGGCCTGCTCCTTGCCATTGTACCTTATAATGATAGTACTTAGGTATATTTTATGGAAAAAAAAAACTAATCTTCTCTTATTAATAAAAAGTTACCTGATCCACTCCACCGAGGTCCCACTCCCATTTTAGTATTGACTGTTTCCTTTTCCATAATTCTAAAAAGGTTGTGGCTGAAAACAAAACGTTAAAATATTAGTTTGAGTCAGCTGAGCCTCATCTCTTCTCATCTCTTAAGGACTTTTCTACAAGGGTTTGTGAGGTGAGATAGGTTGAGATGAGGTGAGATGAGATGAGGTGAGATGTGGTGAGATGTGGTGAGATGAGGTGAGATGTGGTGAGATGACGTGAGATGAGATGAGGTGAGATGAGTTGAGATGGGATGAGGTGTGATGGGGTGAGATGTGGTGAGATGAGGTGAGATGAGGTGATATGAGGTGAGATGAGATGAGATGAAATGAGGTGAGATGAGATGAGATGGGATGGGGTGAGATGAGGTGAGATGGGAAGAAGTGAGATGTGGTGAGATAAGGTGAGATGGGATGAGGTGAGACATGGTGAGATGAGGTGAGGTGAGGTGTAGTGAGATGTGGTAAGGTGAGATTAGATGGGATGAGGTGAGACGCGGTGAGATATCAGATAAGATGAGGTCAGGGTAGGGTGACGAAGACTTCTACTCACCCCAAAAAGACATGAATATCGCGAAAAAGACGGTTATCAAAAAGGTAGCTAAGTTTTGCAAATGCACAAGAGTCATGCAACTGGTACTTGCAAGCCTTGTCGCGCAGTGGACATAGTGTAGCTGAAGTGAGATGAGGTAAATTGAGGTGAGTTGAGGGGAATTGAGGTGAGTTGAGGGGAATTGAGGTGAGTTGAGGTGAGATGATGTGAGATTAGGTGAGATGAGATGAGGTGAGATATCAGATAAGATGAGGTCAGATGAAGTATGGTGACGAATATTTCTACTCACCCCAAAAAGACATGAATATCGCAAAGAAGACGGTCGCTGGGTTATCAAAAAGGTAGGTAAGTTTTGCGAATACACAAGAGTCATGCAACAACTGGTACTTGCAAGCCTTGTCGCACAGTGGACAAAGTGTCGTGCTGCCCGGACCTTTGGGGTCACAGATCTCTTTGCTGAAAAGGTTATGTAAATTAAAATGGTAGATTCTCCTAAAGATTTAGATTTTAATATAGAGTAAGCCGTGTGGTCAAGGTTTGAGATTCCGTGGGAGTAAAAGCCGGCTAAATTAATATCCAGGGAATAGGCAGCAGCATTCTTTTCGGCACATTATAATCTTCTGCGATCACCAAGCCGCCTGCCAAGCGTGGTCATTATGGCAAAACCTCCTAAGATAAAGGTGGCATAAACATCCAAAGTGGCGTTTTATAGGGCGGCCTGTGTTCAGCAGTGGGCGTTTTCCGGCTCACGGTGTGTTTCGAGATGTAGCAGTATCGCCTGCTTACTTAATTCTTTATTTCAACTAGAAATTTGAAGCACGAGACAGTTTTGAACTTGCAACCATCCGTCTCTAATGTCGGGACATGCTTTCGTGACAAGTAGGGACTAACGAAAATATTCTAGCCCCTGGTTTCTCGTACGTTTTTCAAACTCATGTTAACTTATCACACCAAATACTGTACGCTCATTGGTTGAAGACAGTCGATGATCAACAGACAACCAATGAGCGTTCAGTATTTTTAAGTTGACATGAGTTTAACTTTAACAAACTTAACAAACTAGACTTGTGTAACCTGTAATATGCTCACTTCCACCACCATTCCTAACCATCATCATCAGCCATCCTCTTTTAGAAACCAAGTATTAATACCTACCTTCTGATATAGCTCTACAATGAAAAAAGAGAAAACACGAAAAAGCAACGACAGACGTGAGCTGAAAAAAACAAGAAGGGAGGTGATCGGATATAAAAAGTACTCTGAGGCTACATTTTACTGATCTGTGCTCCGAGGTGTTCTGCAAAGAAAGTCCGACGACTCTGGTTAATGCGCTGGACTGTATTCGGTGGCTTTAGAACAAGTTGATTGAGCGCCTCCGCACCTACTCCCCTCAGACAAGGAGGGATAGCAAGGTCACAGTTATACAGAGCTCCCCATACCACAACACTATAATCACAGGAACCACACTTCCATGCAACTACATTCCAAAAGTTGCGTAACTTATCTATCTACAACTACTAATCCTTTCTCCCCCCCCCCCTGGCATTCTTCAAAATTCAGTGTACATACCGTTAGAGACTTTAAGTGTTTTATACCTCCTTTCTTACTTTCTTTAATCCTACTTGTTTTTCTACCTATTACACCTGTACGTACTACTTTAACGTGTCTTTTCTTCCAGCCCTATTCTTCTCCTCTACATCATGTCGCCGTCTCCCTCCAGGGTCTGATTAGGTAGGATCAGGACCTAGTTAGGCATCCTAAGACCCTGGGCGGAGGCGTTACGTGACAAACTCCTGAACGAGTCGTTCCCAAGAACTGCTCAGTTGTGGTGAACGAAAGGAACTCGTTCCCCTCCACGGACTGTTTTCGTTCAGTCGTTCCCAGTTCCCAGTTCTAACTCGGTGAACTCAATAGTCGAGCGAGCGGCGGGACTGGGAGTTGCGTCCGTCCGCAACGTAACTCCCAGTCCCAGGAGTGATTTCGTTCACAGTTCGTATAGAGAACTTTGAACAGGAACTTTTAACTTTCAGGAAAATCGTTCCGCAGTTTGCAGTTCAATGAGTTCAGTAAATGCGAACGAGATCGCAGATACTCGCACATCATATCGATCGTTCGGATTCACTGAACGAAAGGAGTTACTGAACGAATTAGAAGAACGAGTTCCTTTTATTGAACGAGATTTCATGAACGAGCTCACCAAGGTGAACGATTTTGCCAAGCCTATAACAAAACAAACGAGGAACCGGGGGTAGGTCTGTGAGTTAACATGAGGTTGACAAACAAGTAACTGGAACGGGAGTTAATCTGACAAATTCTAAAGATGACAAACTGCAGAATCCCCTTAGAGTGTAGACTAAAAGCATAGAGAGATCTTGATTATGTGTCAAGCGTACCACTTTTTTGGATACTTTTTATATAAAGTGGACACTTTGATGTGAATGAGTCTGACAGATTTGTATAGAAAAAACAGTTGACTCGAGTCGAAAAAACGGTACGGTGACTTTTGGTAAGCGTAGCTAATCACTATATGTTTGTTTCTTTCCTTCGCCATTGACGTAGCGATACGTGTGAGCAGTACAAATATACTATCGTTTTGATGATCTCTCTATGCTTTTAGTCTGTACTCTAAGAGAATCCCTTACCTCGGAATGTTGTCCATGGAATGCATGCTAGCCAGTCCGTACAAGAAGCAAAGGGTCCCGACTATAGCCGGCGCGTACAACAGCTTGGTGTAGAAGCCAAGCCAGCAGAAATACAAGCCGATCTTATCACCAAAGTAGCGGCGAACAAGCCACAGGGGTTGCTTTTTATACCATTTGCTGGGACGCGCCCATTCAAGGTAGAGTAGCTAGAATGATAGATGTTTGAAGGGCATTGTAGCTAGTGAAATTACTGGGCAAATGAGACTTTATGATCTGATCACTCAGTCTAGTAATCTGATTACTAGACTGTGTGATGTCTCAGGATGACGTGCGTAGTGCAGTGTCACGCGAAACTTTATTGTTTTAAAGTTCCGAGTGAAACTGCAACTGTTATGGGCGGCCCTGTTGCTTAACATCAGGTGAACGACTAGCTCGTCACGTCATTCAATAGCATAAAAAAAGAGATGTATTTATTGGTTATATGAGGAGGAACTAAAGTGACCGATATAGCTCTTAGAATTAGCAAGTTGTTCAGGCAATGGGCAGGCCACATCGCTCGTAGAACTGACAACCGATGGGGAAGAAAGGTTCTCGAGTGGCGACCACGAACCAGAAGACGCAGCCCCCCACTAGGTGCACCAATGATCTGGTGAACACCGCAGGAGTCGATGGATGCAAGAAGTGAGTAGTCGCTCCAAGTGACGCTCGTTGGGGGAGGCCTATGTTCAGCAGTGGAGGTCTTCAGGCTGATGATGATGATGATGGAAAGAAGACCATACTTACTCGTCTGTCAGTAACGGTTCCGTCTGACAAGTCGACGTCATATCTCCCCTCGTGAAGAGGAAAGCAAGCGAGGTAGGTTCCATCGTTGAGCAATCGGCGGATACCCATCTGTAAGGAGGTAACAAATTTTTCATCACACTTCCTAGTAACTTAGGTCTTATTGCACCGCTTTTAGGTTCATAATTGAATATATTAAACACGTGGGATTTTTGCTGTACATTATAATAAACTGTGTTTTATGATATCACGACTCATTTAACCTCTACTATATTTAATCACCCATGTTTATATCAGCACGCGCATTGCTGGCAAGGCAAAAAAAAACCAGCTGCGTGCCATTTTCCGCCGTCTGTTTTTTCTCGTAAGTGTGATGAAAAACGTCGTATGAAACGTGTGTGCATCAAAGAGGTATGCGTACTACGTAGAAATCTTTGGTGTGCATTGATCAATACACTATCGGTTCCCTTATATTTTTTCCTCGCAAGTGTGATGAAAAACGTCGTATGAAACGCATCAAAGAGGTATATGTACTACGTAGAAGTCTTCGGTGTGCATTGATCAATACACTATCGGGGTCCTTATATTTTTTCCTCGCAAGTGTGATGAAAAACGTCGTATAAAACGTGTGTGCGTTGATCAATACACTATCGGCTCCCTTATTAAATAATAACATCTCGAATGTAATGATCAACATAGATCACTTGTATCACAATGTGCTTTTAACAATCATTTGTATCATTACACCAGTTTTTGACTGGACATTTTAGTTTTTTTTTGTTGACTTTCCTGATTTCCTTAGTTTTTCTTCTACTTATATAATCTGTGCTTCTACCCAAGTATTTCTAGCTCTTTCATTATGAAACGTACTTTGCTAATTAAAACAATACAATTAAATTCTCGAGCAATAATAACAAGTCTGACTTTACACGTTACCTTAGTTTCATTATTATCGTATTTGGCCCTTAACAATATTTGCATGACTAGCAGGCTGCGTTGCGCCGGTGAGAACTGAGTGTGTCTGTCTTTTACTAGGAACCTGGAACAAGATACGAACGACACTTTAAAAAAAATTAAGAAAATACCTATTTTTTTAATGCTAAAATGGGCAAGTGACGAAGTATCAGGCGCGGGTACAGGGGGGGCGCCACCTGCGCCCCCCCTGTACCCCCCTTGGTGCAGGCAGTCCAGCACCATGCGTGGTAATTAGCCAATTTACCAGGAAGATAAAATGCATGGAATTCATCATTTAAAGCACAAATTGGTCTTGTATCGTATACTTATGTGCTTTACCACCATATCCCCAATCTCCCCTCTTGGACTAATGATTTGTACGCCCCTTCCCCCCCTTGAGAAATTACTGTATCCGCGCCTGCGAAGTAAGCGGGTTCAAGTCCCGCTCGCGATTCAAATTTTTCCTTTACAAATTAATCAGTGACGAAGTCGTCTAAGGTGGAGCACGTTTGCCCATGAGATGCCTTCACTCCTGACTTGAAAAGACCCAGGTTATACCCAGAAGGGAACACTGTTGCTGGAAGAGCATTCCATTCCTTGGCCGTTCGGACTATGAATGACTCAGCAAAACGCTTGCGGGCTTGTGGTACACTAACGACGTAAGGATGTGACGAATCACCAAGCCTTGTAGTTCTATGATGGAAAGAAGATGACGGAATGAGCTGATGAGAGAAAGCTTAGAGTTCCGTTAGACCTCCGAAAGACTCAAGACTCCCTCTATAGTTAGTACCTTTACTAGGTGGTAGGACTTTTCTGCAAAGTTCGTCTAGGTAAGTACCACCGCTTTGCCAGTTATTCTGCCGCCAAGCAGTAGTGTGCAAGCACTACTGTGTTCCGGTTTGAAGGCCAATGTAGTGACATTACCGGTCAAATTAGACTTTATGATCTGATCTCACAGTCTAGTAATCTTTATGACTGTGCTGATGTCCCAGGATGACGTGCGCAGTGCAGTGTCATGTAAAACTTTATATTATCTCAGAGTTCCGAGTGACACTAGAACTGTTATGGGCAGCCGTATCGCTTAACATCAGGCAAACAACTAGCTTGTCACGTCTTTCACTCACATAAAAACCTACCTATGCAAGAAGCACCGAAAGTAAAACCCTCAACCTCATGTGATTTATGGACGATCTGTATTGCATACCATACAAATTATGGTAAGCGACGGTGTGGCTGAAAATGAAGCACCTAAATCTAGAAGGTACCTATTTACTCTAGCCTTGAAACATGATATACAAATAACAGAATTCGCCCAAATACGTACTGTTCTTCTCTCCTCCCTCCTCTATAATCTGTGGCGGTGTAAAAAGAAGGTTCAGGTTCTATTCTACTGTGCTCGTAGTCGTAGAACTCCTTCCATCGTCGCCGCCATTTTGAATACCAGCGCTGTTCTTGCTCCGCTTGTTTTTCTTCACTCTAGATGAAAAGAACATTGGTTTTAACGGTGAACCAGCTGTTATCGTAAATCGTATCGTGTTTTACGATAACTGAATGACTATCATCACCAACAGCTGGAAGACGTCCACTGCTGAACACAGGCCTCCCCCATAAAACATCACCTTGGGCGCTTATAGTAGGAGGGGGTTGCCATAAGCACCATTGCACGCTTGGCGCCTTTAAGATTCTAATGTACCGAGGAGAATACTGCTGCCCATTCCCTGGATATTCCCTTACGGCATCCGCGGGTAATTCGGAAGTCATCAGGTGATCAGGCAAAACTCACTACGTTGAGTACAACCTAGTGAGTTTTTAGGCTGATGTGCTAGTAAGCATAAGTTCAAAAAGTTTTTTGTATACTTATTCAAGTTTTTGGTGTAGAATAAAAACTGTATCAACTTAATTAAAAGTTTGAGTATTTTCGTTAGTTTTAACGCTGACCGTTCAATCCCCCTTCTTTCTGTGAGTGCCGTAAGAGCCGGCTAAGGAATATCTAGGGAATGAGCAGCAGCATTCTCCAATCTACTGCGACAACCAAGCTGCCAAGCGTGGAGATTTCGGTGATTCCCCCATGATAAATGTCCAAAGTGGCGTTTTATGGGGGAGGCCTGTTCAGCAGTGAAGGTCTTTCGACTGATGATGTGTACAAAGAATGATTATACATACCCAAGCTTTCACCGAAATCGTGATGAACCTCTTGGTCGGCAGCTTCATCCCGATAACCTCGGCGAGCCTCATCTCCGTCTTCCAAGGAATGTGGATCTTGAGGAACCAGGTCTTCTCGTCGAACGACAGCCTTTTGTTCTCTAACTCCAGCTCTAGACCTTCTTTTATTAGGTTCTCCTGAAATTTTAAAAGTTTTAAATGCTTTGTTACTTTTAAGCAAAATATGTATCATCATCATCATAAGATGATGATTATGAACGTACCCATAACGCAAGAGAGAAATGTAGGCATGCTAGAGATCCTACACGAAAAGAAGAATAAGAAAAAGAAGATCAACATCCACCTACCACTATCACGCCAGGTGGGGTCAGTAACGCAAGTGTTTACGATCATGTCATGCTTCTGAAAAGGTTAGACTACTGCGAGTATTGCGACTAACTGCCTGATGTCTACCCTAGAAAATTCCGACTTTATGCGTTAATTTCTTACACCGCACTTGCAAGAAGTGGAATAAATAATCTTCCCCCAAAGTATTCCTGCGATTCTTCACTATGCCGTTTTTTTAATAGGGTATCAAAAAAGCCTTACTGAGCTGACAATGCATCGACGACACTCCCAGTGTTGCCATTGGCTGCGGTTGGCGCTTTTGATCAAGCAGGCCATATAATTTTTTGTCAGTTATCATCACAAAAAATCTACAGGGTTAAGAAACTACCTCATGGTTCATAAAGCATTTTTGACTAGGGGAAGCGATTGCCACCGCGACTCTACGTCTGAATTTGGAACTACGGTTCTCAAGTGAGACTACCGAAACATAATGTCATCATAGTCATCATCAACAGCCTGAAGACGTCCTGCTGAACATAGGCCTCCCCCGGAAGATCCCCTTCTCGCCTTCTGCATCCATCGCTTCCCCGCAGCTTTCACCAGATCGTTAGTTCACCTAGTGGGGGGCCTACGCTGCGTCTTCCGGTTCGTGGTCGGCTGGTGGTGAAACATAATGTGTGACTCCATAATAATTGTGATAATAGTTATTTATGATATTAGGGCGGTAAGTTGGTTTTTACAAACGAGTAGACAAATGTAAGCCCGAGACGAAGTCGAGGGCTTACCATAGTTACGAGTTTGTAGAAACCAATTTCCGCACGTGTATCATACAACGTTTTTCAACAGATTTGCGAGAAAACAGTAGAATAGGTAATGAAACAAACTTTTGGTTATTAGTGGGAAAGTCGCAACAAACAATCTTTGATGTTCCTAATCAAATATGAAAATGGGCTAAAATGGCGCGCATTTCAATGCAAATGGCGCCACGTGCGTGTGGTGAAAATTAGAACTACATCTTTAGTTTCATTTTCTCTTTAGTAATAAAGTGAAACAAACGTATTGAGCAGAAACGCTTCCAAGGAGCTTCGATCATTCAGGTTATTTATTCTCGTTATGTGAAACTCTTTGGTGGAATTCTTATGTATTTTTTATGGAAATTAAAAAATAACCGTAAAGGTTACGCACGGTGCCATACAAGGAACGATGCGGTAAAATAGGTACTTAGGTGAGAGTACCTATTTTACCGCACGCTCCGTTGTATGGTGCGTAATGTTTAACTTTCGAACAATGTACACAGGCTTTGTAAATGCATTTTTTGAGCAAATGTGTTGAAAAAAATATTTTTTTCGTATGCACCAACCTGAAATGTCCTCCGATGGTCTCGTTTCCTCGCTTCAGCCTCTGTCATAACTCCATAGTCTTCTTCCTCAAAAGCAATCACCATGTCTATCCTTCTTCTACCATCACGGAACAAAAGAGATTCTGGCTCCAAACCCTGTGAAATCATTCATAGGTCCTTTTGAAAAGAAATAGTAGATTGTGTCACAAGGGACCAAAATAACATATTTAGAGCGAGAGCGATCGATTCAATCCAGAGCGAAGCGAAGGATTCTAGAAGAATCCTTAACGTAGCGAGAGATTCGAAGTACGTCACTCGAGGTTAAATAATGTTGGTACCGTGTGGCAAACTCTGCTTTTCATCGCCCTCTATGAGAAAAGTCATTTTGTCACTGTTAATTGCGCCTACATGAACCATTTTAGTGCACCTAAATGAACCATTTTAGTGCGCCTAAATGAACCATTTTAGTGCGCCTAAATGAACCATTTTAGTGCGCCTAAATGAACCATTTTAGTGCACCTAAATGAACCACTTTAGTGCGCCTAAATGAACCATTTTAGTGCACCTAAATGAACCATTTTAGTGCGCCTAGTTGTTGTATGGGAGCCCCTTTAAATATTTGTTTTATTCTGTTTTTTAGTATTTGTTGTTATAGCGGCAACTGAAATACATCATCCAAACCATCCTCATCCTGTCTCGCCAAAGAATGCTTCCGTCGGCTGGGCTTTGTACTACGTAACGCCAGAGACTTCCGGGATCCCTTAGTCATACGTACCTTATTTGACTCTCTTGTGAGAAGCAAGTTAGAGTCGAGCGCATGTGTGTGGAACCCATACCATGTTACCTACTCGCTTATGCTTGAAAAAGTGCAAAAAGCTTTTCCAAGATCTTTGTACAAAAAGAATTATGGCTACTACCCATTCCTTTATCCCACCAAGTTCTTACTTGGCCAATTTGGCTACAACTCGCTTGAGGTGAGAAGGTTGCTTGACCAGCTCACCACGTGCTGCAAAATTTTTAGAGGCACGATTGACTCCCCAGACTTGAACGATTGCGACACAGGCCCAGTCGGCGACATGACCTGTTCGCCGTTCCCATCAGCCACACTGTGGCTCGGGCCCAGTCCCCCCTGTGTCGTTGTTTGCGGCACCTCAATGCACTCCTGGTAACTAACCCTGATATTGATTTTGCTTTTGACAAGTGGCAAAAAATACAGTCCGCCTTGTTGACTTTTTTTTTCCTTATATTTTGGCTCCACACATAGTGCATTTAGCCAGTGTCAAGTTTTGTAATTTTTCATCGTATTATGGAAATTTTCACTTAAAGTCAAGTCATAGTCACAGTCAGAGTAGTCATAGTCTAGTCTAAGTCATAATCCAGTCTAAGGCATGCCCTAGTAAAGTGGTGGCAACTTTACTAGAGGCTTCTATGGAATTTTGGAAGCAACACGAAAAACCACGTTTCACTACATTATATCACTTGCCCACACTCATGCTCGTAATTCAGCACTTAATGCGTAAAACACCACCAATTTTAAACATTAACACTGGAAAAAGCATAAGTTTTGAAAAATAATACAATGCAACGACGTGAACTTTTCCGCGTTCCCGCCAAAACTCTCGCCTTGTTGACTTATTGTGAAAATGTTTAGATGTACATTACCTACCTTTGACATTTCTTTTTAATTTTATGACAGTAATTTGACATAGCTATATATTATTAGTATTTATGTTATTTCCGTTCTAATTATTTATTTTTATTTTTATTTAATAGTTTAGCACAAAGGTGTACATGGATGAACTTAATGCTAAATAGCATTGTCTACCAGTCCTCCAGATCGTATAAGATAAATGTGGGTGTGCGCGGCTATTCATTAGAGATCACAATTTTGGGACATTAATATATACTTAAATTATCTAGGACCACTAAGTTGTTACAACGTAATACAAATATACAAGATAATAAATAAACTAATACATACAAATATAATACACAAATATTATGTAACCTATCTACACAATAAACATAATACATACTTTCATTCTATAAAATGGTAATCTGAAGTTAATGGAATAAAAATGATGTTGTGAATAAAAACATAGAAGAGATCATAAACAGCATCGTTTATAGGAAAAATGATGGGGTCAATATTACATTGGGTAAACTTTTTTAACAAAATATTCAGTAGCTAACCGTTTAAAGCTAACTTTGTCTCTGGCATTTTGGATGTTATCTGGTAACGCGTTCCATAACCTTACCGCAATGACAGCGAAGGGCTTGTCCATGAAAGAAGTGCGGTGTTGAGGAGGGGCGAGAGTGAGCTTATTTGATGACCTTAGCTGACGATCATGAGTGTCCTTGAGGAACCGAAATCTTTGTTTTAAGTATGTAGGTGAGTGCGGATTTTTAAGTACTGCGAAGAGAAGACACAGAATTCTTATATTTTTACGCTCCCGAACAGGCAACCACTTCAGTTTTGCTCGATATTCTGAGACATGGTCGAATTTGCGGAGGTTAAAAATGAAGCGGATGCAGGTGTTTAATAAGCGGTCCAGCTTATTTAAAAGTTCTTCTGTAAGATCTAAGAAACAGATGTCAGCGTAGAAAATAATAGGAAGGAGAAGGGTGTTGACAAGGGATATTTTTGTTTTGATAGGCAAGAAGTGTTTAAGCCTAAGAATTGAATGAAGCGAAGCATAGAATTTTCGGAAAATCTCGTTAACATGTGCATTCCAGTTGAGGTTTGAATCGATAATGATCCCTAAGTCTCTAACGGTAGGTGTAAATGGAATATCACAGTGGTTGAATGATATAGCAGGCAAGTTAGTGAAATTGACTTTAGCAAGCTGACGAGAGCTGCCGACCAGAATGGCTTGGCACTTGTTAGGGTTAACCTTGACACCATAACTATCTGACCAATTCCGGAGTCTTAAGAGATCAGCATTTATCACATTTATAGCGTGGCTCAAGTTATCTGTGGACGTGGAATAGTAAAGTTGAAGGTCGTCTGCATAAAAATGATAGTTAGAAAGGAGGCTAGAAGAGAGTAGGTTAATGAATATGGAGAATAGAAGTGGTGACAAGATTCCACCCTGAGGAACGCCTGCGTCAACGTCGCACCAATCAGAAAAATCTTCACCACTTTTTATTTGCTGACATCGACCTTGAAGATAAGAAGAAAACCAGTTAACTACTGCTGGTGAGAAATTTAGGCTTGGTAAGACGGCAAGCAGCAGATCGTGGTCAACAGTATTGAATGCGTTGCTGAAGTCAATTAAAACCAAGATGGTAACTAGAGAGTTCTCCATAGCATTACGGATGTCTTCTGTGACTTTTAACAAAGCAGTAGTTGTACTGTGACCTACTCTGAAACCGGACTGTAAGGGGTTGTAAAGATTTTCGTCTAAGAGGTACTGCGTCAACTGTTTGTGCACTACAGACTCGATTACTTTTGAGAGGAATGGCAATATTGATATTGGCGGAGGGTAGGGTTTGAAATTTTTGGTAGCGGTATCACATGTGCTTTACGCCATTGGGTCGGAAATTCACTTAAGGACAGCGAGTAATTTACGATATGGGTGATTGTAGGGAGAATTTGATCAATGATATACATCAACATTACTCTTCCGATGTTGTCATTTCCCACTGCCTTTGATTTCAAGGATATCATTATTTTTTTGATAAGATCTGGGCTGACAGATGAGAAATTAAAAGGCTTACTCTTTGGAGAAGGAATTGTTTGTATTTGCAGAAACGTTTTGTTCTTAATATGAGGGTTAAGCTTGGTGATAGTAGAGAAGTGATTGTTCAAAACATTAAGGTCTATAGAAATTTTAGTATCAGAAACTTTTGCCTTTCCCAATCCAAGTGTTCTCAGGAACTTCCAGAGGCCTGCAGGGGTAGCTAGCTCTATCTGCTCCGAGATATGCCGACGCTTAGCGTTGCGGATCAGTTGATTGCAGCGATTCCGCAGTTTTTTATAAGCATCCCAGTTATCTGGAGTTCGATTCCGCTTATATTTGCGAAATGCTCTGTCTCGTTTAGCCATCGCTCTCTTTATCCAATCATTCATCCAGGGAGATGGAGCGTGCTTAATTTTAATTGAACGGATAGGAGCATGCTTATCAAACAGACTAACAATGTTACGATTCAGTAACTCTACTTTATCCGTAATGTTATCTAGGTTTTCTGTTTGAGTCCAGTTATAGTGTTCCGCATCAGTTAGTAATTTAGGCAAATCAAGGCGGGAAAAGTTACGCTGCTTTAGTGTGATTGGTTTTGGTTTAGGAATTTTAAGTTTCAAGGATGCATAAAGAAGATCGTGGTGAGAAAAGGCTGGGGCGGAAAGTTGCCCGTAGCAGGCAACTAGGTCCGGTTCTGAAGTAATGATAAGGTCAAGTAGAGTTTTGGAAGTGTGAGTATAATGCGTAGGGAGTAGGTGAAGTAAATGTAAGTTGATGGACTCTATCACACTTCTGAAACGAATTGAACGTGAATTTATACTGAGTAAACATGTATTAAAGTCCCCCATGATTAGCAAGTTTTTGTAATCAGCTGTAAGGTTTTCCAAAACACGCTCCAGCTTGTCCATATAGTCGACACTAGGAGGGCAGTATATGACACCGAGAAGCAGTTTAACTCCGAAGTCAATTTCAACAAACAAGTACTCCGGCCCAGCGCTGTAAGTACTTAGAAGGGGATTGTAAGATTATCTTAAAAGAGAGGTGACTCTTCAGGTAGATAGCAACGCCCCCACCCCCTTTTCTAATGCGATCATTACGTAAGAGAACAAAATTAGGAATAGGGTAAAAGGAAGAGGGAAGTGTGGGCTTCAGCCAGCTCTCTGAAATGAGCACAGCGTCAAGACAATCTATGTCAAACGTATCCAAGATATCTGCAAAATGAGATGGAATGCTTTGTGCATTTATATGGCAAGCGTTGAAATTTTTGACTAATTCTTGACATTGTTTTAATTCTTATAATTAATTGTAATAATTGTATGTTGACCTATTATTGTGTAATAACTATGTATAATTGGTAGGTATGCCGTTCATGTTACAATAAACATAATTTGATTTGATTTGATTTGATCATCTGTGAAAATTTCAACTGTCTAACTATCACGGTTCATGAGATACAGCCTGGTGACAGACGGATAGACAGATAAAAAGACAGATAGACGGACGGACAGCGGAGCCTTAGTAACAGGGTCCGTTTTACCCTTTGGGTACGGAACCCTAAAAACATAGAGTGGCGCAGGCAGGACCACCAACACAATAGGAATCTTGGAAATCATCAGAGTTGTAAGAAACGGCTGATCATCATCAACATCATCGCATCAGCCTGAAGACGTCCACTGCTGAAGGCTTATGCCTTCTCCATAGAGCGGTACTGTGGCAGCTGCTTTCATCTTCCATTAATTGTCTCGTGTGACAGTCGTCAGTCCCTCTAGTGGGGGCAAGCTGCGTCTTCCAGGTAGTGGTGGCCATTTGAGAAACGTGCACCAGTTGAGTTAAGGTGAAGGGTAGGGCCAGATAAGCAAGTCTAAATTCGTTCAAAGAAACATCGACTTTAACGTCGTAGTCTTAAATATCAATTCAGTCTGCATTCCAGCGCGGCGCTTACGACAAGGACAACGCACGAAATTACTGATTTTGACGGTTTTTTAATTAATAGCTGTGATTATATAGTATTTTTCAAAATTATAAAGTCATCACACAATGTGTATGTTTGTTAGGAATACACAATTTTTTTTGTAAATATATATTCGATAGAAGTTCAGTAAAATTGGAACATTCAAATTTTTGAGGGAGGTTTGAGATTTTTTTCCTTAAAGCTATATTTATTAATCTTGTATTTGCGGACATCACTAAAGATTTAATGAAATTAATTACATGATATATTAAATTCAAAGCTTGACAGTCATGCTCTAATTACGCCAGGAAACGTGCCAAAAAACACCTTGTTTGCCCTACCCTTCGCCTTAAAAAAACATATAGAGCTCACCTCAGGACTCGTCTCTCCAATATTTTCTTCCTTTTCATTAGAGTAGAACGGCGTCGACGACTTCTTCCCGTAATCAGACGCTTTGCTTCCTGGTTTCTGAGAGAAGAACACTTTTTTATACCACTTTCCTGTATACTTCATGGATGGGTTGATTGGATGGTACCCTGTGTGGAACGGTAACACCGGTTCTGATGATCTTCCGAGGTACGCTGCCTTCATTTTGGGTTTTTTCTTTCGTCTACTCTAAAAACCGCAATGGTGAATGCGCAGTCTTAGAAGACCGTAAGATGGGGCGATGGTATTAAAACTTTTCCAGGATCTGAGAAATATTGGCTTAACATTGGGTAGATAGTGTAAGAGAGAGATAGAGCTAAATGCCCTGTCTTGAGCAGAATTAGCTAAACACGCTGAAGATGACAACGATAAAAACAGATTTAGTAATTGATATTCTTATTATTTCATGCTCTATAAACCGTGTAGAGGCATGAGGCTATGTTGAACTTCGCGGAGAAATGCCGCGAAGGTCGCTTGACCCACAACTGAGAAGGAATTTCATTTTTTAATGGCTCTAGGTTGGAGGTACTTGTCAAATTTAATAGCTAGAACTTGGCTATTTTGTTCCACCAATAACTTTCTTCTTTATTCTGTATATGCAAAGTATTTGACCACTGTTTCACGTGATGGAAAGTGATGACGCAGTCAACGGTGGTCCATGCTTGCCTAGAAGATACCTGTTCACTCTCAAATTCAAGACACCCAGATCATAGTTAGCTGGAAACAAGGACGCCGCCGCCGGTAAGGTGTTCCACTCATTGGCTGTTCGCACTATAAAGTACATAGCAAAACGCTTAGTGCGGGTTGATGGAATTTCGGGGTTTGGAACTTCATGAATGAATCACTTTTCCTTTTGAGGTGCGAATCCCTAAAAACACCCTTCCATTCGTAACCAAACGAAACGTGGTCTCCTCGACTAGCCGTACACACGCCTGAAGGCTACTCTACCTATGTTAAACCACCCTAAATAAGTTGTACCAACCCTTCATGTTAATAGGCATGCGTTTGAATAAACAATTAAAATACTTAACGGAATTCAAGGCTGTGTTATGTGACGTTTTTGTCCGTCAACTTCGTAGTGGATACCTGGATACGCTAACACCTAGGCTCATCATCACCATCATCATCATCAACCGCCTGAAGACGTCCACTGCTGAACATAGGCCTCCCCACTTGGAGCAGCTGCTCGCCTCCTGCATCCATCGGCTCCCCACGGCTTTCACCAGATCGTCGGTCCGCCGACACCTAGACTGCTAGGCTGCATTTGAACTTCATGCATGCTGCAAAACTACAGCTAAAGCCCTGCTTTATTTAAGCTATTATGACAAGTGATATCATGTCCAAAATCCCTCACTTTTTACAACCAACTTACGGGGTCGCCAGCGCCATCTATTGAGAGGTTCTTTAGTATCATCCCCACGGTACCGGTCAAAGCATAGATAGATAGATAGATAGAATAATTGAATTGATTTTTTACTTGAAAGGTGGTTTGATCGAGAGTGTTCTCAGCTATCAAGAAAGGTGGCTTGATCAAGAGTGTTCTCAGCTATCAAGAAAGGTGGCTAGATCAAGAGTGTTCTTAGCTATCAAGAAAGGTGGCTAGATCAAGAGTGTTTTTAGCTATAAAGAAAGGTGGTTCGATCAAGAGTGTTCTTAGCTATTAAGAAAGGTGGTTTGATCAAGAGTGTTCTTAGCTATCAAGAAAGGTGGCTTGATCAAGAGTGTTCTTAGCTATCAAGAAAGGTGGTTTGATCAAGAGTGATCTTAGCTATCAAGAAAGGTGGCTTGATCAAGAGTGTTCTTAGCTATCAAGAGTGTTCTTAGCTATCAAGAAAGGTGGTTTGATCAAGAGTGTTGTTAGCTATCAAGAAAGGTGGCTTGATCAAGAGTGTTTTTAGCTATAAAGAAAGGTGGTTCGATCAAGAGTGTTCTTAGCTATCAAGAAAGGTGGTTTGATCAAGAGTGTTCTTAACTATCAAGAAAGGTGGTTTGATCAAGAGTGATCTTAGCTATCAAGAAAAGTGGCTTGATCAAGAGTGTTCTTAGCTATCAAGAAAGGTGGCTTGATCAAGAGTGTTCTTAGCTATCAAGAAAGGTGGTTTGATCAAGAGTGTTCTTAGCTATCAAGAAAGGTGGTTTGATCAAGAGTGTACTTAGCTATCAAAAAAGGTGGTTTGATCAAGAGTGTTCTTAGCTATCAAGAAAGGTGGTTTGATCAAGAGTGATCTTAGCTATCAAGAAAGGTGGCTTGATCGAGAGTAATCTTAGCTATTAAAAAAACCTGTTCAGCCATTTGAAGATCATCAGCTCTTTTCTACTTTAAGGAAATATCAGGGGTTCTTTAAACTACTTGTGGAGTTTATACCTGAAAGGGCAAAGGTGTCCCAGGCAGTGTGTTTGATCCATCGTTCTTGGGGGCGAAGGCGCCAGCAGCCGAGGTGACGTTTCTGACAAATCGCCAGCCGTGACGTGGTCTCTGCTCCTCGGAGCTGTCAGATCTGATTGATTTGATGTCGTCTCTAAGATGGACCTGGATGATGGAATTACTTATGATATTGATTGGCATGTTGATTATTATTAACATAATGGATTAATTTTTTTTAGATTATACAGTCGTGAAAAATATTACGAGCATTTATCGGCTTTCAAAGCTTCTGAGGTAATTTGGATTAGAAGAAAGAGGAAGAAAGAGATTATATTGCACAGACCTTAAATTAAATAGGACCAGGGTAAGAAGGTAATGACTATGATGCTCAAGCATTACTTTTGAAAATATTAACATCACTTTGGAAAACATTGATATCACATTAGAAAACAGTACATAACATTACTGTTTAAAAAAGTGGCATCATTTTGGGAAACATTGACATTACTTTGGAGTTTGGAATCATTAACATCATTTTGGAAAATGCATACTTATACATACTTCACTTTGTATGACATTGATTTTTCTTACAAATATACAGGCATCACCTTTCAAAGAGTAACATCACTTTTTAAAATATTGACATTACTTTCGAAAACAGTAACACTGGTTTCTCATACATTTGTCAAACTAATATCAACTTACATAACACGCCAAATACTGTACGCTCATTAGTTGACCGCCGATGATAAACATGAAACAACTGAGCGTTCAGTATTTGGAGTGTAAATTGACACGAGTTTGACAAAAGTACGAGAAATCGGGGGTAAGTAACTCACTTGGAAACATCACTATTGAAAAACATTACCTTAGAAAATAGTGACATCACTTTGGACCACAACAACAGCACATTACAACGAGCAATTTTGAACAATAAAGACAGACAGAACTGACAATCATGCATAGATATAAATGAAGGCATAAGTACCTTTTTCTCATCACCACTGAGCATAGGCACGGTCTGAAACCAGTGATAAGTGGTAATTGGTAAAGTGTTAAAACCTTTACCTATTTTTATAATAACAAAAATATCTCCGATAAATCTGTATCCACTCTACATTGATTAATTTATGAAAATTTTAGTTGCGTTACACTTCTTCATAAGTAGAAACAGTTTTAATTTTAATTTGGCTGTCTGTCTGTCTCTTTGAACGCGCATCACGCTGAAACTACTGAACGGATTTCGATGAAACTTCGTACGCTAAATAACTAATTTATTGAAATGACTTTTGGAATACTTTATGTTTTCATAAACAGCGACAAAATAATAAGGATGTTTTTACTCAAGAATTTTATTTGACTTTACAAAATAGTGAAAATCATTTAACAATTAAAATACCTATTCAATATCTTAAAATATGACGAAGGTATTTAAACTGCTTTTTTAATTTTTAGAACTATATTTTAATCTATAATTTTGTACAGACGAATTTCTGATCTTTATTTTCGCAGACTATCTTTTGCGACCACAGCTCAGTTGGAAGAGCGTTAACCTGGTGAGTTTGAAGGTGCGGATTCAAACCCTGCTGATTGCAAATTTTTTAAGAACTTCTTAGTCTTTGACACCAACCTTATTGTTAGGACTTTCCATGATATCAGCCAGCGAAGTCCCGAAGGCCGACTCAGGCGCCAAACTGTCAGCTGACTTCCAAGGTGCTTTGGTATGCATCGGCGTCCTAGGCAGTGCTGATTCGTGGGACCGGCGACGTGGCTTCGACTTGTAAAATCACAAGTTAATTAAAAAAACGTATAGAGTTAAAAATAACACGTTCTAATGTTACGTTATGTACAGATTATGGCTACATCGCGCGCAGAACTGACAACCGATGGGGAAGAAGAGTTCTCGAGTAGCGACCAAGAACCGGAAGACGCAGCGTTGGCCGCCCCCCCCCCCACTCGATGGACCGATGATCTGGTAAAAACCACGGGGAGCCGATGGATGCAGAAGGCGAGCAGCCGCTCAAGGTGGCGCTCTCTGGGGGAGGCCTATGTTCAGCAGTGGACGTCTTCAAGCCATTGATGATAATAATGATGTACAGATTAATCTGTAAAGGAAAAATTTGAATCACGAACAAGATTTGAGCCCGCATCCATCCATCCCTTTAGTCGGGACATGCTTTACTTTCTAAGCTATCGTGACAAGTGATCTCATGACCAAAATCCTTCACCTTTTAGGTACAACCAATCTTCGGGGTTGATATGTTAAATATTTCGTATCTATACTTATAGTAAAACTGTAACAGATCCAATTCTGTACATTGAAGAGATCTAGAAAATATTTTTTTGATCTATGCTGAAGCCATATTTTGTTGAATTTTTGTCTGTCCGTCTGTATCTTGGCTGAGCATCACGCCGAAACTACTGAATGGATTCAAATGAAACATGGCATGATTTGAGTTCATATTGTGAGGTACGGAAAAAGGGAGGGGGGGGGGGGGAGGGGGGGGGGAGGGATAGGTACTTTAAATCCCGAAATTCAGCACGGTTCCCGCGGGAGATGAAAGTAAAAATTTGTACTTAGTTGTAATTCATTGACGCGTGGTCTGATTCATTCGTTCTTTTTTTTATAAAGTTGGTACTTTAAATACTGTCCTGTAAATATTTCAAGGCCGTCGGTTTTGTGGTTCAGAAATTACAGACATCCAACCTTCAGTATTAGGTCCAAAGCTACTCCTATCCTGTACTATGAGATAGAGAGAAGGGAGGGGGGAAAAGATAAAGGAAAAGGATGAATGGATGAAGATGAAAGGAGACAGGTGCGCCACCACTTGCCTCCATTCGCCGTTTCATCCATTCATCCTTTTCCCTTATCTTTTCCTCTCTCTCTTCTCTCTTCCTTTACACTGAGATAAGGCGTAAAACCAATAAACCCGTGCGAAGCGCATTATATCACTTGCCCACACTCATGCTCGTACATTCAGCACTTAATGCGTAAAACGGCACCAATTTTAAACATTAACACTGGAAAAAGCACAAGTTTTGAAAAACAATACAATGCAGGGACGAGAACTTTTCCGCGTTTCTGCAGAGAGAGAGTCTAACCCATAGTCTACGGCCAAGCTTGGGTTGTTCCCACCACGTTCTTGATTTTGTGATTCTAGAACATGCTGGTTCCCTCACGATGTTTCCTTCACCGATGTAAGAGCGAGTGGAAATTCCGCACATAACTTAAAAAGTCATTGGTGCAGGGCTGTGCAGGAATCAAACCAGGGTGCGACAGTCTGAAAGACGCACGGGCTACTAAAACACTCACTTCTTCATCTTACCCAACTCTTACTACCTGAGTTTCCATCGCTGAGTTCATTGCACCTACCTGATCTTCTCCTCCATCTGAAGAGCTAAGTTCAGTTCTGGTAGTGGAAGTGGAACTGCTCAGCTCACCCCACGCATTCTGGTTACTAACGTTGGCTGTAGGAGGTTCTGAGTTGGTACCATCTGGAATTACAATGTTCTACTTATTGAACGTTCGAGCGAAGCGAGCGAATTTACACTGTTTAGCTTATTCACTGGTCGAGTAAAGCGAGCGAAGTCTCTGCTTCAACTCGCTCTGTCCGGAAGTTAGCAATCACCTACAGGTCACATTATTCTACTAATCTTGACGAAACTTGGTATAAGTGTAGGTTCTACAATTTCATTTCCTTTGCGTTGGTGATTTTTGATTAAAGGTGTATTTCCCCCCGAAAATTTCCCCCAGGTTTGCTGCGGCGCCATTTACAGGCCGAATTTGGTATTGGCAGAAGCATTTGGTACCTGTACTCAATTCGTAATAAGCATTTCAAATATAAACAAAATCGGCCAAGACACTAACTACTCAAAAAATTAGACTGTATGTTGTGCATAGAATGCTTAATATGCTGTGCTGGTCTACAGACAGTCCAAATGCTCTAACCCACTACCAGTGGGTAGCATCCCCAACCAGGCGCGGATACAGAAATTTCTTAAGGGGGGGCGCACAAATCGTTATAGTAGGGGAGTCCAAGAGGGAAATTTGGGGATATGGTGGTAAAACACATAAGTACGATACAAGACCAATTTGTGCTCTTTTCTTTAAATGATGAATTCCATGCACCTATATCTTGCTGGTAAATTGGCTAATTACCGCGCTTGGTGCTGGCCTGCCTGCGCCAAGAGGGAGGCGCGCGCCCCCAGCGCCCCCCCCCCCCCTCCTGTATCCGCGCCTGTCCCCAACATGCTAGCATTCTTTACCCAATGAATTGCAATTCTGATTCATTATGCCAAATAAGTGCCAGCATTGTAATAATGATATAATTATTCTTACCACTTCTAAGACCTTCTTTTTTCGCTCTGCCCCCATCATCACTGTTTCTTCTAGACGAGGACTCACTATGGCTTCTAAGCTTTTCGCTCTCAAACGTAATTCTGTCCAATTTCAAGCCATTGTCAAACGTTTGTTCAATTAGGTGACCAACCTTCTCCCAGTTCTGGCCAAGCTTCTGACCTACTCTGTCTAAGCTTTGGCCAACTCTGTCAAAATTGTGGCCAACCCTGTCGAAGCTGTGGCTAAAGTTGTCAAAACTTTGGCCATCTTTGTCATATTTGTCGGAATCCTGGCCGAGTTTTTCGTAGTTTTGACCTATTTTGTCTAAGTTTTCTAGCCTAGGGACTCTGTGGTTGAGAATATTGAACTTTTTGGTTGATATCTCCTCTGTTATTGGCTCATTTTCTTTTTCCATTTTCGAGATTCTGGAAGTAGTAAAGCACACAGTTATGCGTGATCGTCCGTTGGTCGAACGCTTTCTCGGGAGAAGAGATATGTTCGTCTAGGTAGGTGTACCACCACTTTGCCAGTTATTCTGCCGCCAAGCAGTAGTGTGCAAGCACTACTGTGTTCTGGTTTGAAGGGCACTGTAGCTAGTGACATTACTGGGCAAATGAGACTTTATACTCTAAAGTCTCAGGATGACGTGCGCTGTGCAGTGTCACGCAAAACTATATTAATTTAGAGTTACGAATGATACTGCGATGTGTTATGGGCAGCCATGACGCTTAACATCCGACAAACGACTAGCACGTCACGTCATACATTTTACATTTACAAAAATGAAGTTTTTTACGTTTCTATATAATACACCTTATGCTACCCGTCCTGATGTCAGAATGTTTAAGCCTTGAAGGCTTCTGGCTTAACAACGGTTGTCTTACGACATAACCGGTACCTACCTGGCACGGTGTCACTATGTTGTAGTTACCACTTTTTGTAACGGTCACTCATTCAAAAGTAAACTGTTTCTTACTTTAGTTTATAAATATTAGGTTGGGCAAAAAGTTTCTTCGCATTTTTTAAGAAAATTCAAAACATTTTTTAATATAGTTTATTTACATTTAACTAAAGTATGTAGGTACCATTTTGGTCGATAACTTTTTGCCATCTTGTAGGTAGGGACATGATCCCATTGCTATAGAAATTTTAGGGCTTCTGACACAGACTTCTGATCAAAAAACCGCGAGAAGTAGTTTTGGCAGTGCTCTCGTGATGTTAACCTGACACTGCCTAAAGAATTCTGAAGATACCGAAACAGGTGGAAATATGAAGGTGCAAGGTCAGGACTATACGAAAAACAAATAAAAATCACACGTTTTCCTAATTTGAATATGGAATTCTTTAAAATTTAAACTTTTAATGATACCAAAACCAGCCAGATACAAATAGTGTAGCCAAAGAGATTTTATTACAAGTTCATACTTACTATAATGCGAAAAAACTTTTTCCCCGACTAGGTTTTATTTACTCTATAATTCAGGCAGTGTACTTTAAAACGATTCAAACATGTCAGTGTCCAATCTATACTATTCCATGTACATAATTACTATTGATTATATTATAGGTAGTCCCACTACGACCCCTGTGGATATAATCTATAGATAGGTAATATGCGACAGATTTTATCGGAGCACGCTATCTAATGGACTGATTTTGTGTCATTTACTTAATGATGCCTATAAATCGAAGCTGCGGATCGGCTCCATTACCTAACTTGCGACAGGCGTAAATCTCGCGGTGATTGCTGTCATACATCATTAATGGTGTCGAGCATGTATGCTACGCTACACCACTAATGATGTATGACAGCAATCACCGCGAGTTTTTTTTTTCTTTCCCTCTTGGGGGATTTTGGCTTCGCACGTTCAGTGCATTTGCCAGCTTCAAGTCAGTTCAGTCTTCAGTTTTCTGATTTTCATTCTTCATCATTTTCAAAACCGCGAAATTTACGCCTGTCGCAAATTAGTAATTAGGGGGCCGAGTGGTCTATTCTATATTGTGCCGGATTGCTTGCACCTGATGTGGGAAGGAGAACTTCTTTTTTTTAAACTCGTATTGTAATAGACTTGCTATATAACATTTTGACATATAATTATTATGTTTGGTTAGTATCTATAACAATATTATAAAGAGGAAAGATTTGATTGTTTGTTTGTTTGTTTGCATTGGATAAGCTCCGAAACTACTGAATCGATTTGAAAAATTCTTTCATTTTTGGGAAGCCACACTATCTCCGGGTGACATAGGCTATATTATATTTTCAAAAAAATGAGGGATCCTTACTAAAACTCCAATAATGTAACCCAAGGTGTAAAAAAATACCTAAACATTCTCTACATCGCGTGCGCTGCGAAAACTATTATACCCGCGCGAAACCGGGGCGAGCCGCTAGTGTACAACGATTTAATTTTAATATTTTTAAATACTTTATCTAATTTTGACTTGTAAAAGTGCTAATCCATTATCCAATCCATTGCTTATTTTATGTGTTAGTACCTACCCATTATGTCGATTTTTGGGAAGTCATTTTAAGTCCATGGAGATAGATTTTTCAGTTTCAAGCCATGCAAACACAGCTCACAGAGCCACTATTAATGTGTAGGAAGCTACTGTGAAGTATTTTTTTATGCGATAGAATGACGTGACGAGCTAGTCGTTCACCTGATGTTAAGCAACACGGCCGCCCATAACAGTTGCAGTGCCACTCGGAACTTTAAAACAATTAAGTTTCGCGTGACACTTCACTGCGCACGGCATCCTGAGACATCACACAATCTAGTAATCAGATTACTAGATTTTGAGTGTAGTGTGACTGATCGACCGACTCGTTGTATACTGCTTGTAATTGAATTCACTAGCATCCTTTGGAACTAGGTACCTACTCCTGACACCGGTCACGTGTGGACCAACATTTTTGAAATCTAACGCGTCGATTCGGTATTGGTGATAACTCTAAAAATGGAATTATATACTTAATCAACTGCTACAGTACAAAATTAAATTAAAATAATTAAGTACTGTTTTTAATTATAACATACAAGGTAAAATAATTTTTTACAGTATATCAAAATCGTTCGTGTCAACTAAGTTAGGCGCCGCGGCAACCTTCTTAATTAACAGTAAAAAATATTTTCATTTGCACTCTTTACTCTTTAATAATCATCAAAAAATGATATTCTATCATGTACTCAATTTATGCTATTGAATTGCATCCTGTATAAACTGTGATAGAAAAGGCCTGTGACCAATAGTACATTACTGCAACGGCCAGCAACAGAGGCATTGATGGACGAACGTGTAAATGTGGGCACACACATACGTAAGTCCATCAATGCCTAGTTATGGCCAAGGCTTGTATAGTACTTTTCTCAAATAATGCGCGGAATTAAAACTAAGCTTTTTCAATAAACAGCTTTCTATTTGCAAGCCACATCGAAATTTAAATAAAACCTTTGATAAGTTAACTCCTTGGCTGCCATGTTTCGGAGTTAAAGGTCGTTCCATTTTTAAATTACAGGACAGATAATTATGAGTTCTGTATGTAATTTATTTGGCCGCTAAACCACGACAGATATGGATTTTCATACAACTTTTGCCGGCCGCTGCTCGCTAGTACAGCAATTCCGATTTATCTCGAAGGAGGTTGTCAAAATAATACTCACATTTCCATGCATGTTTGAGAAAATGGTATATACTAACTCGTATTACGTTTGGATAAACTATAAACCTATCAGTATGTCATTAAGGCCAGTTTAAGCTACCTCCTACGACAGCTAAATCGATAGTTGATTATTTATTAAAATAGGCCGTGAGAATCGTCAGAGCCTTTGTTGAAGAGGCTATTTCTATAAGGAAAAGTAGCTGATTAGTCCAAGCTTTAAAGACACCGTAACGTAATGCGTGACATGGTCTACCTTACATGGTTTACTAGGTGGTATAGGATTTTCTGCTAAGTTTGTCTAAGTAGGTACCACCGCTTTGCCAGTTATTCTGCCACCAAGCAGTACTGTGCAAGCACTACTGTGTTCCGGTTTGAAGGTCATTGTAGCTAGTGAAATTACTGGGCAAATGAGACTTTACGAGCTGATCTTACAGTCTGGAAAACTCTTTTAGACTGTGATGTCTCATGATGGCATGCGCAGTGCGCGCGAAACATTAGTTTGGAGTTCCGAGTGACACTGCAAACTGTTATGGGCAACCGTGTCGCTTAACACCAGGCAAATGACTAGCTCGACACGTCATTCGTTTACATAAAAAAAACCTTTAAAAGATGTTTTGACTGGCCTGATAGCTCAATCGGTAGCAGCCCTGCTTTCTGACCTGTAGGTTGTAGGTTCGATTCCTACCCACACTTGTGTGATTAACATAGTTGTTTGTTCTGTGTCTGGGTGTTATATTATATTCTATGTATGTATATATTACAAACAAAAAGTATCTATAAATTCTATCAGTTATCTGGTTAATCTGTTCCCATAGTAAATAGTACAAGCTTTGCTTTGTTTGGGGCTAGATGGCGCTGTCTGATATGTCCACACATACATTATATTTATATTATTTACTTATTTCTAAGGAGTCTTTTAGCCTGTATCTCATTCGCACACATTTCATATTTTTCATGATATTAAATGACATTGTGTACAAAATCTGTCTTTTTATCCTTTCAATTCAATTTATTTATTAAAAAAAACGCAACATTACAGGGTCCAAATCGTTACATTCTTATGAGCTAAAAACAATGAATAAAAACACAATACAATTCAACGATATAAAAAGAGAAAAAAAAGATGTAAATATTATACAGTGTGCTGCTCAGAGTAGAGCGTGCTGAACTTTGATAATTTACTAAGGGTGTCAGTAAATATGTCCACCTCTGGATACAGAGCAACCATTGCGTTAAGGTGGAGTAGTGCGCGGTAAATGGGGGAATCTTGGCGCGCCACAGTACGGGCTGGGGTTGGTGAAAATAGTGGAACGCGTCCTATGCGGAATCTTGCTCGCTGCTCAGGAACGCAGAGGCGAGTTGCTATCCTACGTCTGAACTTATAGCACGTGTCACTTACCTATACCTGCCTGTTTTGTCCTTGTAGATTATAATTTTCATTGTCAAGAGAGTCTAAAGGTTAACTTGTTTGTATTCAATATTACTTTGTACCTATTTTGTACAAATGAACAATAAACTTAACAAATACGAAAAACAGTATAGGTACTTATTTTAATGTATCTAAGTACTAGGGGTAGGTTAGTGTCCTGCTATCAAAAACGAGCTTAGCTTGAGTACACAATGAGGATACAATTAAAATCAAGTCATTTATTTCTATTGTAAAATTATACTTTGCCACCGCTTTGCCAGTTATTCTGCCGCCAAGCAGTAGTGTGCAAGCACTACTGTGTTCCGGTTTGAAGGGCATTGTAGCTAGTGAAATTACTGGGCAAATGAGACTTTATGATCTGATCGCTCAGTCTGACTGTCTCAGGATGACGTGCGCAGTGCAGTGTCACGCGAAACTTTAATGTTTTAAAGTTCCGAGTGACACTGCAACTGTTATGGGTGGCCGTGTCGCTTAACATCAGGTCAACGACTAGCTCGTCACGTCATCCCATCGCATAAAAAAAAAATACTACCCTGTAAAATGCTGCGTCTTTATTAACTAAATATCACACTTTTAGGGCTTTGCCCTTACTATTCAAGATTAAATGTCCTATTCCACCAATGTCATGTAAAAGACTAGTTGCCTGCTTGCCTGCTATTAAAATTAACAAGTAAATATTATTTCCATACAGTTGGTTAAAAACGAATGCAATCATTGATAAAATGAGTAGAATTGGTAAATAAATCACGGAGTAATAAGCTTTTAAAGTTTCTGGAGGGAGCATCGCCTGTCCCTTTCTCGCAAAACAGAGCTTCTCCACAGCTACCATGAAAACGCACGTTAGTGACGTAACATGCCAAAGAGATTGTATGTAAGCTACCACAGCTTAGCAATGAGGTACTATGAAGGTGCAAGAACTGACGTCACTGCACGTTTGAACTGTCTCTTTCTATTCCTGTATTTTAAAATGCTTGTAACTTTAACATTTTTTGAGATATTTAATTTTTGTTTTTAGGACTGTTTATTTTCTGTGGAGTATTATTAATTTGTGCAATATAAAAATAGCACGACACAAAACCAGATAACTGGTGGAAACCAGATAACTGGCTTACCACCTACACTCTCTCCATTGGATGTTAGTGAAGACCCGTGTCTGACCTGCCCTAACTGCACGGACTGTAGACAAAATTGTCTTTCTGGCCAGTTAGCTCAGTCGGTAGTAGCCAAAGATGGATTTTTGGTCAATGGTAGTAACTCTGCCTTCTAAACTATAGGCTGTGGGTTCGATTCCCACTCAGGACAAACATTTGTGTGATGAACATCGATGTTTGTTCTGTGTCTGGGTATTATATTGTATTCTATGTATGTATTTAAAAACAAAAAGTATCTAAGTGTTGTATCAGTTATCTGGTTCCCATAGTACAAGCTATGCTTAGATTGGGGCTAGATGGCGCTGTGTGAAATGTCCACACATATTTATCACACTAATATTATAAAGGCGAAAGTTTGTATGTGGGTTTGTGTGTATGTGTGTATGTTTGTTACTCCTTCACGCTCAAACTGCTGGACGGATTTGGATGAAATTTGGAATATAGATGGTTTATGTACTGGATTAACACATAGGCTACTCTTTATCCGCGGGTGAAACCGCGGGGCGTAGCTAGTTTATTATAATTGTTAGGCATAGGTACTTCATATTCAATAACTTAATGCTTTCGTCAAAGATCATTGACATGAAAATCATGTTCAACTAAAATTAAACGCAAACATACATTTTATGACCTGATTATGTATGAATATGTTACGTTACCTACGTATGTTTGATTGTATAATTTACGTACTTATACGTAATTACAGAGCTAACGAATTGTAATAAATACAAAAATGAATAACAAATCACGAGGTTTTACTAGGTGGTAGGACTTTTCTGCAAAGTTCGTCTAGGTTACCACCGCTTTGCCAGTTAATCTGCCACTAATACAGATAACCCCCAATAGATACCGCATTACGGGATTTTTGTTCGGATCCTAGCTCACCAACACTGGCGGAAGGCGCGGGTTACGGGGACTGGAGCCAATGCGCTATTATTGGCTGTTTCGAGTGACGCCCTAATAATGAACTCTAATAATTGGTCGAAACTAAGGCCGTGCTGCGAAGCGGCGATTTATATAGAACCATTTACGCCAATGCGTGGTGCGCGGTCGTCGTCTTTCATGCGGTATCTATTGGGGGTTATCTGTGGCCACTAAGCAGTAGTGTTCAAGTACTACTGTGTTCCGGTTTGAAGGGCATTGTAGCTAGTGAAATTACTGGGCAAATGAGACTTAAGAACTGATCAAACAGTCTAGAAATCTTTTTTAGACAGTGTGATGTCTCAGGATGACGTGCGCAGTGCGCAATGTCACGCGTAACTTTAATTTTGATTTCCGAGTGACACTGCAATCTGTAATGGGCGGCCGTGACGCTTAACACCAGACGAATGACTAGCTCGTCACGTCATTCGTTTACATAAAAAAAAAACAAATCGTGAGGAAACCGGCATGTTCAAGAATCACATTCGAGAACATGTGTCATCCACCAACCAGCACTTGTCCAGCGTGCTGGATTATGGCCTACACTCTCCCTGTGAGAGAAGGCCCGCGTCCCAACAGTGGGAACGTTGGGAACACGTAGGCTGAATGATGTGTATATTACCCATTCCAAACTAGATCTTACATAAACAACCTGATAAGTGCGAGTCGGACTCGCGCATGAAGGGTTCCGTACCATTATCTATAAAAAACGGCAAAAAAATCATGTCTGTTGTATGGAAGCCCCACTTAAATATTTTTTTATTCTGTTTTTTAGTATTTTTTGTTATAGCGGCAACAGACATACATCATCTGTGAAAATTTCAACTGTCTAACTATCACGGAATCCAACTCGGCTGGGCAGCGTTCGGGAAGCTTCGTCCTATCTTTTCGTCCAAAATACCGCAGAGCCTGAAAACGAAAGTTTTCAATTAGTGTGTGTTGCCAGTGATGACTTATGGAACTGAGACATGATCTCTTACTGTTGGCCTCATTAGTGAGCTCAAAGTCGCGCAGCGAGCTATGGAGCGAGCTATGCTCGGTGTTTCCCTGCGAGATAAGCTCCGGAACGAGGAGATCCGCAGGAGAACTAAAGTGACCGATATAGCTCTTAGAGTTAGTAAGTTGAAGTGGCAATGGGCAGGCCACATCGCTCGTAGAACTGACAACCGATGGGGAAGAAAGGTTCTCGAGTGGCGACCACGAACCGGAATACGCAGCGTAGGCCGGCCCCCCACTCGGTGGACCGACGACCTGGTGAAAGCCGCGGGGAGCCAATGGATGCAGGAGGCGAGCAGCCGCTCAAGGTGGCGTGCTCTGGGGGAGGCCTATGTTCAGCAGTGGACGTCTTCAGGCTGTTAATGATGATGATGATGATGAACTATCACGGTTCATGAGATACAGTCTGGTGACAGACATACAGACGGGCAGACCGTGGAGCCTTAGCAATAGGGTCCGTTTTACCCTATGGGTAAGGAACCCTAAAACAAAATACATAACTACTCCGTCCTCATAAACAAACTGTTAATGCCCACATGCGATCTGTCAATCTGAAATAGTACAGTTGGCTTGCTCGGCTTACAATGTATAGGTAGTTAACTATTTGCGTTAATCTCAATTTTATGGTATTTCCTAGTATTTACCCAGAGAGTGAGCATAGGCGTATCGTATACAGGGTGTAATTGAATTCATTAGCATCCTTTGAAACTAGGTACCTACTCCTGACACCGGTCACGTGTGGACCAACATTTTTGAAATCTAACGCAACGACTTGGTATTGATAATAACTCTAAAAATGGAATCATTTATTTAATCAACTGTTACAGTACAAAATTAAAATAAAATAATTAAGTACTGTTTTTAATTATATTATACAAGGTAAAAGAACTTTTTACAGTATATCAAAATCGTTCGTGTCAACTAAGTTAGGCGCCGCGGCAACCTTCTTAATTAACAGTAAAAAATATTTTCATTTGCACTCTTTACTCTTTAATAATCATCAAAAAATGATATACTACTCCTACTCATTACGCCGGTCACGTGTGGATTAATTTTTTTGAAATGTAACGCATGGATTTGGTATTAATAATAACTCAAAATATGAGATAACTTACTTAATCAACTTAATCAACTGCTACAGTACAAAGTAAAATTAAAATGACTAAGTACTTAATGTTTTTTATTATTACGTACAAGGTAAAAAAACTTTTAAAAGTATTAAAATCATTCGTGCCATTAACTTACCGGCAATCTTCACATTTTTTAATAAAAAAAAATATTTTTATTTGCACTCTTTACTCTTTAATAATCATCAATTAAAAAAAATGATGTACTATAGTGTACTAAATTTAAGCTGATGAGTTAAATTGGATCCTGTATAGACGGGGGGCCGGGTGGGCTGTCTTGTTGAACGTCCATTTTCTACAATAGGTTAGGACTTTATTATCAGATTAAAGAGAAAATCATGAAGATGTAAGAGTAAGTCTTGATTTTAATAAAAAATATGAGAAAACGAGTAAATTGTTTCAAACACTAACATTTCTGAGCAGTGGTGGATTCAGGGGACTAAGGGGGCTCAAGATTGACCCAAAACGCAACTAAGTTGTTCCTAAAATTATTTATCTGTCAGGGTATGATTGAAAAATTTTAGAGCTCGCTCCGCTTGCGCTTTTTCTGTTACTTTTTACCGTATGTTGCAGCAGCAGTCATTTCTACATATTAGGTATAGTCCTACAGCGTGTGGCCCCGGCGCGATGTGAGAATAAGACCACCCCATCTCTTCCCGTGGGTGCCGTAAGAGTCGGCTAAGAAAATATCCAGGGAATGGGCAGCAGCATTCTTCTGGGTATATTAAAATCTTCTGCGATCACCAGCCCCCTGCCAAGCGTGGTGATTATGGCAACCCCCCTATAATAAGCGTCTACAGTGTCGTTTTATGGGGAGGCCTATGTTCAGCAGTGGACGTCTTCAGGCTGTTGATGTTTGTGATGTGATAGCGTGGATGAGGTGTATTTTTGTGCTCGCTGCGCTCGCGCATTCCTTTTCACGTATTGTTGATCACCTAGTCTACAATTATAGGTGTGGTGTTTATTATCAGATCACAGAGAAAATTAGATTACAATGCACTATACTTATTTTCTTACCTCATTGCAGATCTGCGTCATTTATGAACGGATTTGAAAAACTGTCTATTTAAAGGACCATACAATTTTCATCAAAAACGGTTCAGTAGTTTGTTTTTTAAATCAAAATAACTGGAAAAATATTGATGATGATTATCATCCCAAGTAGGTATTTGAATTTGTGTGCGATTGAAGTCGATCAGCCGCTGCTGTTGAAGTGGATGCCGTACATAAGAGCTGGCTAAGGGAATATCCAGGGAATGGGCAGCAGCATTCACCTCGACACCTACCTTAAAATCTTCTGTGATCCCCAAGCCGCCTGCCCAACGTGGTGATCATGGAAAATCTCCCCCTATGATAAGCGTCCAAAGTGGCGTATTATGGGGAAGGCCTACGTTTTTTTTAATAACTAAATACCCACATTTGATCGCAATCTCACCTGATGGAAAGAGACGATGCGGTCTACGATGGTACATGCTTGCCTAGAAGATACCTATTCACTCGCGACTTGAAGAGCTCCAGATTGTATTTATCGGGAAACAAAGACGCTGGTAAAGTATTCCATTCCATCGCTGCTCGGATTATAAATGTCAAGTCAATGTCCAGCACGGGAGGTGTTCCAGTTGGTGATGTGTGTGTGTGATATATGAAGATATAATCCCTTTTTTTAAAAGGAAATTATGCCTATTTTCACCAAAGATTCCTAAACTACACCCTAACTAAAAATCCCTTTGGCTAAAGACCCCTTAGATTTGACCCTTACCTAAATCCGTTTTCACAGCGCTGAGTGACCAAAAAAATCCTTAAATGGTAAAATGACAGTTTATTGTTTTCTACGGTTTCCAAAAACCGTACGTTGCTGATTTTCGTGATTTTTTTATTTATATATTTTAGAGAATAATCGTCAAAAATACAAGCAACATGCTTTATTGATATTAGCATTAGAGATTTTAATATATTATGCATCAGAAAAAATTAAAACAAATACCTTTTCTGGCGTTATGGGGGTAGAAACAGTTACCAAATACAATTGAGAAAAAATCTGCCATTTTGATAATTTAACCTGCCATTAACGCTAAGGGGTCGAACTTCAGTCCCTTAAACTTAGGGGATCCCTTAAGGTGGAACGTTACACTAGCGCGGGAAATTCAAATTTTCTTGCGTTCTTTTGCCAATAATAGCTTAATTACTCAACGTGATTACATGAAAACTGATTTTGCGGAAATAAATAGAATGTATCAACAAAATATTGCGATTAAAAGTATCTCCTACATATCGTTGGTTTAGCGACAAATGGCAATAAAAAAATTTCTTCTTAGTTTTTCAGTCTATTGCCATTTGTCGCTAAACCAATGACAAGTAGGTAATACTTTTAATTGTAATTTATTGATACATTATATTTAATTGCGCAAAATTAGTTTTCATGTAATGAAGTTGAGTAATTAAGCTATTATTGGCAAAAGAACGCAAGAAAATTTGAATTTGCCGCGCTAGTGTAATGTTCCACCTTAACGCTAAAGGGTCGAGCTTCCGCCCCGTAAACTTAGGGGATCCCTTAAGCTTTAGGTGTCCCTTAAACGCCGGTGAAATCAAAATGACTGTCAGATGTCACTTAAATATTTTTCAAGGTCCCTTAAAGCTTAAGGGATCCCCTAAGTTTAGGGGGCCGAAGCTCAACCCCTTAGCGTTAAGTGGCAGATTAAATTATCAAAACGCCAGTTTTTGTTTCAATTGTATTTGGCTATTGTTTCTACCCGCATAACGCCAGAAAAGGTATTTGTTTTTATTTTTTCGGATGCATAATACTGGGTGGCGCAAAAGTAAAGACCCTATTTGGTTCAGCTATAACATTTTTTCTAAATTAGAAAACTAGATTTAGGTTTTTTTTAATGTATATTTGTGCCATTAAATTTCGTACCATTAGGATTTAAAGATGATGTCTTTTAAATGGTGACCTCCAGAGTTGATACACATTTGAGCCCTATTTATGACATTTTGCATAACTTGCCGTAACACTTCCTGCGATATGTTCGTTATTTCTTGACGAATGTTTTCTTTTAGAGCTGCGAGAGTCTGTGGCTTGTTCACATACACCCGAGATTTCAAAAAACCCCAAAGAAAGAAGTCTGGACTGGTCAGATCGGGTGATCTTGCAGGCCAAGGCAAATCGCCAAAACGAGAGATAACTCGGCTTGGAAAAGCGTCCCTCACTAAGTCCATAGTGTCGCGCGCTGTGTGTGCCGTAGCGCCGTCTTGTTGAAACCAGATGTGCTCCAGCCCCAATTCGTCCAAACTGGGTATCAAAAACTCACGTAACATGGTTCTGTAGCGTTCTCCAGTGACAGTTATCGCATTGCCTCCAGCGTCTTCGAAAAAATAGGGTCCGATCACTCTGTCAACACAGATGCCACACCATACAGTAACTTTTAGTGGGTGTAGAGGTGTTTCTTGAATAATGCACGGATTATCAGTGCCCCAGAACCGAGTATTCTGCTTATTGACATGCCCTGAGAAGTGTTACGGCAAGTTATGCAAAATGTCATAAATAGGGCTCAAATGTGTATCAACTCTGGAGGTCACCATTTAAAAGACATCATCTTTAAATCCTAATGGTACGAAATTTAATGGCACAAATATACATTTAAAAAAACCTAAATCTAGTTTTCTAATTTAGAAAAAATGTTATAGCTGAACCAAATAGGGTCTTTACTTTTGCGCCACCCAGTATATTAGAAACTCTAGTGCTAATATCAATAAAGCATGTTGCTTGTATTTTTGACGATTATTCTCTAAAATATATAAATAAAATAATGAAAATTGGAAACCGTAGAATAGAATAAACTGTCACTTTACAATTTAAGTGTCACTCAGCGCTGTGAAAACGAATTTAGGTACCTAAGGGTCAAATCTAAGGGGCCCTTAGCCAAAGGGATTCCTAGTTAGGGTGTAGTTTAGGGATCTTTGATGAAAACGGGCATGAGTCTCGTAAAATTGTGTCCATTGCACTCACAATCCGCGGCGTGTAGCCAGTCCACACATTTTACAATGGCCACCAGAGTTATGTCATTCAACACGGCACAATGGAATCCATTGTGTTCGTATTCTTTGCTAAATGCCTCGTTTATTATTGCACTTGTGTAAATATTTGTGTGATTTGTAAACAGTTTGAAGTATTTATAGATAGCTGATAGGTCACTGCGAACTATTTTAGTATTTACTAGGTACCTAGATCTGTAGGTAGTACGTACTACGTACTATTCCCTGCATAGGTGTTTTAAAAGTGATCAGGACCCTAATTCTGTATGACCACTTTACGATTCCTTGCTTCGAAACCACGCGAATTCCTTGTCTTACATAAGAAATCTGCAAAAATCTATTCTCTATGAAATAAGAACGAAACCGCGCGAAATGAATGTGGAATTAACTGGGATTGGCGCGATTTGAACTGTCAAAAATCATATGTTACACTGAGGCGCGTTCCGAAACATCAACCCGTCAATAGTTACCACCACTTAAGTCAATATTAATTATTCTAAATAAAACTAATTTTAATGTAAAGTGAAAGGATTTCCTAAAGATTTTCTGTCAATTTTTAATAATAACCCATAGCTTCGTTATTTCACAACATAAATATAAGCCATTCCTTTATTTTAATTTTTTATCGGTTTTGGGATGAGAAATCGTTTAGTTCTAATTCGGAACGCACTCGAGGGATCCAAAACCTGTCATAGATAATTTTTCTAGATTATACAGAATACAAAAATTGTCGATTCCTTGATGTGACACGATTTGAACAAGACACGATAACGACGGGGTTTCTACATCGTGTGGAATCTGTGTTTTCATACAGAATTATGGCCCTGATGCGTCACGGTTGCCCACGGTTACAGTGCCCTCAGAGTTCTAAATTATAAAGTTTAGCGTGATACTGAACTGTGCAAGTCATCCAGAGACATCAGCCCATAAGATTACTAGAAGGTCATATGGTCTCATTTGCCCAGTAATATCACTAGCTACAATGCCCTTCAAACCGGAACATAGCAGTGTGCAAGCACTACTACAGCGACAGTCTCTAAATTCAAATATTTAATTCATTTGTTTCGAAAAAATTACCTATTCATATTTATTCTTCATCATTATCATCAACAGTCTGAAGACGTCCACTGCTGAACGTAGGTCTCCCCCAGAGAGCGCCACTTTGAGTGGCTGCTCGCCTCCTGCATCCATCGGCTCCCATGGTTTTTACCAGGTCGTCGGTCCACCAAGAGGGGCCTACGCTGCGCCTGTTGGTTCGTGGTCACCACTCGAGAACTTATCTTCCCCATCGGTTGTCAGTTCTACGAGTGATGTGGCCTGCCCATTGCCTGAACAACTTGCTAATTCTACGAGCTGTATCGGTCACTTTAGTTCTCCTGCGGATCTCCTCATTCCGGATCTTACCTCGCAGGGAAACACCGAGCATAGCTCATTTTATTGCTGTAAATTAATTCAAACCCGCTTTATTTGAAAGCAACAAGTAATATTTAATTATTCTAAAACAACGTGCATTTGTATGCGCGTCAGATGTGTGCTTATCGCTTTGCCTTGCGTGACAGGTTAAAATTATAAATACCGACCAGTTTATACAGAGCTCTCTCCAGTACAGCTAATTTAGGTTTATACTTAGTTAAGTTATCCGAAGTTAGGTTTTTAAAGCAACTACTAAACAGACCCCTGGTTTCTCGTACGTTTGTCAAAGTTAAACTCGTGTCAACTTAAAAATACTGAACGCTCATTGGATGCCTGCTGATCATCGGCTATCGTCAAGCAATGAGCGTACAGTATTCTTAACATGAGTTTGACAAACAAGAATCTGGGGGTTAGTCGACGAAACTAACATGGCATGGTATGGCACCAACGTCGACCTATCCTATGGGGCCTTACCATCACCTCACTACAAAAACTGATATGCGAAAACGGAGCGCTACCGTGCTTCAGAGGGCCCGTCAAGCCGTCGCGTCGGTCCCGGCTGTTGTAGTAAGACAACAGTCGTTATGCCAAGTCAGAAGCCGTTCTTTCTGCTAGGTGGTGATGTCACAGAAGGAGGCTGCGGAGTGGGTCAGGGAGGATGATGCCAACTCTGACCCGCTCCGGTGCAGTCGGACCGGGGGACGGAGGAGGCGTTCGCGCGTCTTCTCCACCCTCCGTAGTGGGTCGGCAGCGGAGAGTCGAGGGACTCTCCAGCTTGCTCACACGGCCCCACACGTCTGGTGGTTAACCGAGGTGTAAGGTTACCCACCCACTGGTGCAGAGGACCGAAAGGGCTTACCGTTACCGCCGGGATGGGATAGTGAATGCTATCGCGACTCTATCTCGCCCTATCCCGGTGGCGGACGGATCACGGGGGTTGTTGTGGTTTCGAGTCCCACATACCCCCTGCTATTACCCCCGTGGTGGTAGGAAAGTGCAAGGGCATTTCCCCCCTCAAAAAAAAGTCAGAAGCCGTTGGAGGCGCTCCGGCCTGCCACGAATATGGGGTGCCAGATTATACTTACATGAGAAGATCACCTAACAACGCGATTCAACTGAAGACCTAAACTGAATCGCTATACATTTAGTACTGTAGCGATTCACTTTTACGTAATCACCCACAACATTTCACGTCATTATGCTGAGATAGGAACTTTTATTAGGAATTTTACTTCCGTGCTGAGCTGGGATTTAGCCGTCAAAAGAAGCATAATGTCAACTGTGTCAGAACTTCCGAAGTGTGTTTGGTAAATAGTTCAAGAACACCCTTGGGGACCAGCTGAGGGAATATCTAAGGAATGGGCAGTAGCATTCTCCTTGGTACATAAAAATCTTCTGCGATCACCAAGCCGCCTGATAAGCGTGGTGATTATGGCAAACCCTCCAATGGAAGAGGCCAATGTTCACTGAACGTCTTCCTTCTTTTGAAGACCCTTGGAGTAATTTGAGCCACAGAAGAAAATATCAAAAAAATCTTTGTGAATTATATAATTTTTTAAAGAAATTCAAAGTTGGCTTCAGCACTAGAATGGTTTCAGTTCCAACGGCTCAAGTTACGTTGGTCGTTTAATTAAGACTAACCTTGCTTCAAGACACGGATATGCGTTTGATTAGACATTACTATGCTTGTTTTGTTTAATTTAAGGTTTTGGTACACTGTACTATAATGCCAGCACAAACATGTCACATCATCTGACTCTGCTGGTTCAGTTAACATTATATTCACCACCACCATCATCATCATCATCATCATCTTCAACTCTTCACAAAAAAATCTTCGTAATTATTTTATTAGCAACGTGTGCTAGCTAGAACACCAAAAAGAGCTAATAATTTAGAATTGCTCCCTTGATAACAAACGCTCCAACAAATGCTCAAACGCTCACAAAAACCGATTCATTGTCAGATATCTACAAAAAATGTATTTGTAGAAAATCACGCGAGCGGAAAGTATAATGAATGGAATGCTAATGTAAGTAGGTGCTAACGTCTACGAACAGGTGGCCTAGGCTCATAGATCTCGTAATATATAATATATGCCTGCCTAGGCTACAAAAATATCCGCACCTAAACACCACAATCTCTTCCCGCGAGTGCCGTAAGAGCTGACTAAGGGAATATCCAGGGAAGGGGCAGCATTCTTCATGGTACATTAAAATCTTCTGCGATCACCAAGACGCCTGCCAAACGTGGTGGTTATGGCAGACCCCTATGATAAGAAATTGAAATGGCAAAGGGCAGGCCACATCGCTCGTAGAACTGACAACCGATGGTCTACACTCTCCCTGTGAGAGAAGGCCTGTGTCCCAGCTGTGGGAAACGTATCGGACAGATCAAGAAACCTTCTAATAGTTTCAAAATTTACTCATTCTGATTGCCTTTAAAATTTTCATAGGTTTATGTAAGTACCTACCTACATATCTACGGAATCTGCGAGGCTCCTGGACCGAAATTATCTGATAGCATTATCTAATCTTTTTCTTCTTATATCTGAATGCAAACTGTGGTTCTTTATATTTCTGTATACTTTGGACTAAAAACAAAGCCTACCTAAAAACAATTTTCATCAACCTCTTTGATTGAAATGGCAATGGGCAGGCCACATCGCTCGTAGAACTGCCAACCGATGGGGATGAAAAGTTCTCGAGTGGCGACCACGAACTGGAAGACGCAGCGTAGGCCCCCCACTTGGTGGACCGACGATCTGGTTGAAACTGCAGGGAGCCGATGGATGCAGGAGGCAAGCAGCCGTTCGAAGTGGGGTAGGCCTATGTTCAACAGTGGACGTCTTCAGGCTGACGATAATAATGATGATGATTTTTCAAATTAAGCAGTCAACGTCTTTAACTCTAAAGGTAATATGTCGGTTTTTTTGTGTCTTAGGAACTTTAACCTTTATTACAAGAATTTTAAAGTTTTTATTCAGTTTTTTTGTTTGTTCATTTTGCAAACGCATCACGTGTTTACGACCACAGCTAAGTAGGTACTTACTTAACACTAAACATACATGGGTACATTACGTATATATATAACTACACTAGCTGAGCCACCCCGGCTTTGCACAGGTTAGTTTTACGCCTAAAACCATTGACTATAAATCCAGTTTACCAATGATACAACTTCCCCTCATACGAAAATTAGTGGTGTATTTCAACCACTAATTTCTAATAAATACTATGAATTTCTAATAAATCACGAGAACCCGTTGATGTCTTTTGTTCCATCCTGCTCTGTTCTTTGTAATTCGTATGAGTTTGTCTCGTTTTGTTACCTCGCCCCCTGCCCGCGCAGGTGAGTCGTGTTTGTACGAGAAATTATGTTCACGAGCTATCAACGATCTTTGCCTAAAACTAACCATGTCTAGAGGAAGAAAGAAGTTAAAGAGAAAATGTAGCGGAAAAAGATGAATGGATGAAACGGCGAATAGAGGCAGGCGCACCTGCCTCTCTTCACGTATATCTACATAGGTTTGCCCTGCTTTCCTTTACATTCCGGGTTTCAAGTAATTTGGACCTAATACTGAAGGTTGGATGTCTGTAATTTCTGAACTATTAAACCGATGACCTTGAAATATTTACGGGACAATATTTAAAGTACCTCCTTTCTAAAAAAATTAATTCGGACTACATTTCACACAGCGCCATCTAGCCTCAAACTAAGCATAGCTTGTACTATGGGAACCAGATAACTCATAGAATACATAGATACTTTTTTGTTAGTAAATACAATAGAATACAATATAACACCCAGACACAAAACAAAAATCGATGTCCATCCCACAAATGTTTTTTCTGGGTGAGAATCGAACCCACAACCTATAGTTCAGAAGGCAGAGCTGCTACCAACTGAGCTATCAGGCCAGTCAAATGAATTACATTACAACTAAGCACACATTTTAACTTTCATCCCCTTTCCCGAGGGAACCGTGCTGAAATTCGGGATAAATGGTATCTTATATCTGACTTTGTAAAAAGAAGTCAAATTAATCCAACTTTCATTTGAATCCATTCAGTAGTTCCGGCGCGATGCTCAGCCAAGATACAGACAGACAAAAAAAATACAGTTTTGGCTTCAGCGGCGATTATAGAGAGCCAACCAAAAATGTTTTTACAATTCTTCAATGTACAGAATTGGACCTGTTACAGTTTTATTATAAGTAACTCAAAATCTTAACGATCCTTTACGCCCTCCCCCTCCTCCCTCCTTTTTTCCTCCTTTAAGTACCTCCTTTTTACAGCAATCGAGTAATAAATATAGGAATCACACACGAGGGACATTCTCATGTGACCTTCACTGGTTAGCATAGAGGTTACTGATAATAGTTTCTAAATAAACGTGCTAAGTAAATAATCCATAATTGATCAAAATAATTAGAATGATTATAGCTTCGCTCATTGGTGTGTGGCTGACTGGCCAGGGTTGCTGAGGTTTTTGAAAAAGGTACTAAGATTCGCGTAGGTACTAAAGGTTTTTTGGTACTTTCATCGCTAGAGGTTGCCATATCACATCCCGGCTGGGTCTTACGGTATCCACGGGAAAGATGGGGTGGCATTGGGTGTCATAGAATTATATATAGCTAATTGCGCATCAGCATTTCCCCCGCGTGACACTGCACTGCGCACGTCATCCTGAGACTTCACACAGTATAGTAATAAGATTACTAGACTGTGTGATCAGATCATAAAGTCTCATTTGCCCAGTAATTTCACTAATTCAATTAGAGAAAGTGTCGATCTGTCACTGGATTCTTCTGTATACTTGGATCATCGATCTCACTCTCGCATAGATATATGTTTGAAGATATGTAATGGCTCAGTTTACTTACAAAAAGTCTAGATAAAATTAGTCTAGAATAATTATGGAATTGTAGTGTTGATTTATTTTTAATTATAGGTGATTAGGGTTTGGGTTAGCGGCGAGCTATGGAGAGAGCTATGCTCGGTGTTTCCCTGCGAGATAAGATCCGGAATGAAGAGATCCGCAGGAGAACTAAATTGACCGATATAGCTCTTAGCATTAGGAAGTTGTTTAGGCAATGGGCAGGCCACATCGCTCGTAGAACTGACAACCGATGGGGAAGATAGGTTCTCGAGTGGCGACCACGAATCGGAAGACGTAGTGTAGGCCCCCACTCGGTGGACCAACGATCTGGTGAAAGCCGCGGGGAGCCGATGGATGCGGGAGGCGAGCAGCCGCTCAAGGTGGCGCGCTCTGGGGGAGGCACATGTTCAGCAGTGGACGTCTTCAGGCTGTTGATGATGATGATGATGATAAGGGTTTTAGGTGATGCATTTCAAACACAAACACAATGTAAAAAATGTTATTGAATAAAAATTATGAATTATGAATTATGAATTGTGAATTATGATAAACTAGCGGTCCACCCCGGCTTCGCACGGGTATAATGGTTTTCGCAGCGCACGCGATGTAAAGAAAATTTTAGGTAATTTTTTTACATCCCGAGTTACTTTATTGGACATTTAGTAAGGATCCCTAATTTTTTTTTAAATATAATATAGCCTATGTCACCCGGGGATGGTGTAGCTTTCCAACAGTGAAAGAATTATTCAAATCGGTTTAGTAGCTTCGGAGCTTAATCAATGCAAACAAACAAACAAACAATCAAATCCTTCCTCCTTATAATATTGCTATAGACTAGGCCCTCAAGAAAAATATTACAAAATGTCCAACAAAAATTCCCAAACAATTATCCTTGAGAACGGCTGAGCCAATTTGGCTGTTCTTTGTTTTAAAATGTTCGTAATAGACGGTATTAGGTTTATAATAAAAGAAAAAAAACTTAAAATTTTTATAATAGGAAAATTGGAATGATTCCCCGGAAAATTTTCAAGTTTAGGAAATCTAGGTAGGTATGCTCAAACCTTTTTAGTTACTCTCAATAGGTAGATTTTCGTATGGTCTACTTCTGTCATCGAGTAAAAGAGTTTATAAATAAAAAGTATGGATGGAGTATAGACAGCTGTTACCGTCACTTGCAATGAGCCTCTTAGTATACGAAAATTACAACTACACTATACTTAAATGCATTTACCTACTTACATGATTATTTGCACTATAAATCATCCATTAAAACAATAATAAACACTTTTTCGTCACAAACACATCACGAAAAACACCTATGACGCGACAAACAAATGCTACGGTCGGAGAAAAAAAAACGATTTCCCGCGCTGATAGACGGTAACGCGCGTTTCCGCCAGTGTTCGATTTTCAAATAAACTATCCAAGATGGCCGACTGAATTGCTGGATAATTAATAGTGTTGGGCGCCGTGGAAAAACTTTCGATTGCTTTTTTGTTGCAAATGTATTTTAAATATACAAAATTAATTTAATTATAGCAACGTTGCTACACTCTGCGGATAACAAAGAGCTATTAAAAGTAATTCATACTCATGTCAGGTACTAACAAGTCTTATTTTAATAAGTATACAATTTTTAAGTGGCCTTTAAACAGCATTTATGCCAGGCCTATCGTAGCCTAATTATACACATCAAACGTAAGACTTATTAATTAATATGTCAGCATAATAAATAAATAAATAAAATTTATTCAAAAATTACTATAACAAAATAGGTTTATAAATTAAACCTGTCTATATAAAAATGATTTAGAAGCGGAAAGGCAGTTTGTTTTTGTACTAAACTAAACATAGACGTGTCCTGCGGTTTCACCCAAAACTTACCGGTTTTCACGCTGGTTTTCCGGGATAAAAAATATCTTGTCGTGAAATCTATACAAATAAACAGACATTTTATTATAATTAGCAGTGATGATGACGAATTACATTACAATCATCATCGCTATCATACACTGCGGTTGTATCTACGCAAATTTAAGGCTTGAATGAAGTTGTTTGGTGATGAACCATTTTTTTTTCTCTTATGTCACAGTGCCATTAGTATGCCTACTGATTACTGATTTAGGCAAATAGTTAAAATGTGTTGCTGATTAAGGCAATTAATTTCAAGCAAAATAAATGCATTTCAGACGCTCTTACAAACATCTCTCGGCCAGATTTTTGTTAGTAAATATCTCTATGACCTTGATGCTATCTTTAGTCTTGCAATTGGTCTTCGTTTATATTGGCATTTAGCCAGATACCAAACTCAGATAATACCATCACTTTTCTTTTTGAATTTTGCTTTATTTTCTGTGCTTACATGTCATTGTTATTTTGCCAATGTGAATACCATCTTGGTGATCTCCGACTACTTTATTTTGGCTAGTTATAGAATTATTTGTACATTTAGGTAAAGTTCATCTAGTGTCATAATACTATCGGCAGGCATATAGAATTTCTTTTACTAATAGTTTGATACACTTCTTTTCAAGTACATATTTATTCAAATAATATATTTATTATAAAACATGTTTAATAAATCTATCGACCATGTCTCATCTCTACAGCATTATCGAGGGCCGTGTAATTTGGTGACACGTCACGACATGTCAGGTCCATCACTAGTTATGTGCACGTACACATGCATACATAGTATACATACACACTACACCCACACTAGTGTAAGGTACCTAGGGAAGTAGGTTAGTGTTTGATACCTAGGAAAATAGATTATTTGTGGTTTGTACTGAAAATAGACGAACGAAAATACTAAGAAAAGCTTTCCTAGGTTTTTGTAAACATCTGCCATTTTTTTTATTTTAATATCAGCTGTTGACTAGTACTTGTTAATCCATCATCCCTATTATATCTAATTCCCTACTATCCTTACTATACCTACCATCCCTACTGTTTCTACTACCCCTACTATCCAGCTATCTCTACTATCCCTACTTTCCCTACTATCTCTAATATCCCTATTACTCTTACTATCCCTATTTTCCGTACTATCCCTAACATCCCTATTATTCTTCCTATTCCTACTATATCTACTATCCACCTTTGACAGTCTTTGTAGTGTGGTGGTTGTGGTTGAGAAGGTTGGCTCGTAAAATAAAATATCGTAAAATAACCGGCAAAGTGCGAGTCGGAGTCGCGCACGAAGGGTTCCGTACCATTATCTATAAACCCGGGCAAAAAAATCACGTTTGTTGTATGGGAGCCCCCTGAAATATTTATTTTATTCTGTTTTTTAGTACTTGTTGTTATAGCAGCAACAGAAATACATCATCTGTGAAAATTTCAACTGTCTAACTATCACGGTTCATGAGATACAGCCTGGCGACAGCACAGACAGACAGACAGCGGAGCCTTAGTAATAAGGTCCGTTTTACCCTTTGGATACGGAACCCTAAAAAAATGTAGTAATCATCATTAGTTGTTTGTGGGTCGCTAGCAGTAGGTAAATAAATAACGCCCAACGATCACATACATAGATCTTTTTTTTATTTTATGTAATCGAATGACGTGACGTTCTAGTCGATCGCCTGGTGTTAAGCGACACGGCCGCCCATAACAGATCGCTGTCACTCGGAACTCTAGTTTAAAGTTTCGCGTGACACTGCGCACTGCGCACGTCATCCTGAGACATCTCACGGTCTAAAAAAGTTTTCTAGACTGTGAGATCAGTTCGTAAAGTCTCATTTGCCCAGTAATTTCACTACCTACAATACTCTTCAAACCGGAACACAGTAGTGCTTGCATACTACTGCTTGCCGGCAGAATAACTGGCAAAGCGGTGGTACCTACCTAGACGAACTTTGCAGAAAAGCCTTACCACCTAGTAAAATTCTGGACCCTAACTAGGATTCCCTGTATCTAGGAACCCCGGAAATACGATGACCATGGTCCCACAACACCCACACACAGAACAACGTATTTGCGCTTTTTTGTCATCAACACTTATCCTGTCCCGGGAATCGAACCCGCCGCCTCCGTTATGAGCCGACCTGCTCAACCACCACACCACAGAGACTGTCGAAGTAGGTAAGTAAGTAGGTACTTCTCTTTTTGACACTAAACACCTACCTACGCAATACAGTAATCTATGAATATGTAGGCAGATACTTACTAGGTCGAAACTCGAGAGTTCAACGATTTTTCTCGACCGTTAAAAAAATCACATACGTACATAATATACGTTCTGTCTTTGACTAAAATAATGATAGACGGTGCACATAGATAAATAAACGTAGAGCGATGGTGGCCGAGCACTTCGCAATCTTACGGCATCGGGGTCGATCCTCGGCCCTGCACCAATGACTTATCTAGTAAGTTATGTGCAGTGTTCGATGCCATCGCTCCGTGTCTCGGAGAGCACGTTAAGCTGTCGGTCCCGGTTATCATAAGAACATCTGTTGCAATCGTTACGGGTAGTCAGAGGCCTGATAGAATCTGACACTGGTCTAACCATCCCTGTTACTGGTCCCTTATGGCTTGCGAGGTCAGATGGCAGTCGCTCGTGTAATTCTGGTAGCTCGCCGCTACAGGTTAGATTGGGAGCCGACCCCAACAACAAATGGGAAAAGGCAAAGAGGATGATGATGCACATAGATAAATAATGTACCTGCTGTGAAACAACGACGCGCTGCCTAACAATGGTTAAGCTGCTGCACTCATGGTGTGCGTCTGACATGGCTTGAATTAAGTGTAAGGGATAGAAAATAATTTATTCCAATTATACACATACTAATACCTAGGCTAAAACGGAGTTACAATTTTATCAAAGATGCTCTGGTAAAAAAACATCTACCTACTTATTCCTGAACTAATTCCTACTCATTCTTAATTATTCCTACTCATTTCTACTCATTCCTAGTCATCCCTACTCATTCCTGTTCATTCCCACTCATTCCTGCTCATTCCTACTTATTCCTGCTCATTTCTACTCATTCCTAGTCATTCCTACTCATTCCTACTCATTGTTATTCATCTTAATTATTCTTACTTGTCCCTTCTTATTCTCACTTTGCCCTACATATACCTACGTATTCCTCCTAATTATAAGAACAGTGGGTTCTTTGCGTGATAGACTTTCAAAGCCAAAATTGCTGACTCCAAGATGTTTCATCATAAACAGCTTGCATTTACAGATTGAGAAAGAGAATACCTAACTACTTTTTACTGGAAAATGAAGAATTTCACTGGAACAATGCGGAAATTGCTAAATAAAACTACGACACAGTATTTTAATATTTTCAACTGTGTTTATTATAATGTTGTGGCAGACGGAATACCATTCCGTATTACTTAGTTATTTACGTACCTGTTTAGCTCACGTTCACTTTATAGTATCACACGTGCCGTCTATCTTTAAACTCTAGTCAAAGTCTACAAAGTAAATAATTAAATTTCAGTTTCTTGCTCTACTTTAGTTAGTCTGAGTGACAAAAGATTGACAGATCGGTTAATTTGTCTTTTCTTACTGCCTGAACAAAAGTTATAGGCTAGGAGCTGGTGGTATAAAAATGTATCATGGCATTTATACTCTCTTCTGTGAGAAAAGCTTGTAGATAGCCACTGTGGTGTGATGGTTGCCGTGGCTGGACCGTTTTGACTCATAACCCGGAGGCAAGGGGTTCGATTCCCGAAACAGGACCAGTATTTGTGCACAGAAATAACCGGCCAAGTACGAGGTGGACTCACGCGCGATGGTTTCTGTACCATTATCTATCCTTGGCATCTAGTGTTGAGTAGCAGTACTATTTAAAGCAGCGCCATCTATGACTCATCTGGTAAACGAGCAAAAAAATCACGTTTGTTAAATGGGAGTGCACTTAAATATTTATTTTAATATGTTTTTTGTATTTGTTGTTATAGCGGCAACAAAAATACATCATCTATGAAAATTTCAACTGTCTGACTATCGCGGCTCACGAGATACAGCCTGGTGACAGACGGACAAATGGACAGACAGACAGCGGAGCCTTAGTAATAGGGTCCGTTTACCCTTTGTATACAGAACCCTAAAAAGCGTAAATGCTTACTCTGAGTCCGGGTGTTGAGAGAGAATGGTCCTCGTAGTTCCTGGGCCCCTAGTACCTATTTATACAGGGAGTCCTAGTTAGGGGCCAAGATATAGGTGATGGATGGGCATTATGATTTTTTTTTAAATCACATTTCCCAGCAGTTTATTATACGTCAAAGTCGAATTCAAAATCAAAGTAAAAGTGTTTTATTTATACATCATCATCATCATCATCAACAGCCCGAAGACGTCCACTGCTGAACATAGGCCTCCCCCATAAAGCGCCACTTTGAGCGGCCGCTTGCCTCCTGCATTCATCGGCTCCCCGCGGTACGACCTGGCCTACGCTGCGTCTTCCAGTTCGTGGTCGCCAATCAAGAACCCTTCTTCCCCATCGGTTGTCAGTTCTACGAGCGATGTAGCCTGCCCACTGCCACTTCAAATTGCCAATTTATTTTCTTGCTTTTTTATTTATACACAGAGGTTTAATACAAGTCAAATATTAGTATTCATATCGTAATTTAAAAAGTTTTTTTTTTTTTGAACGGGCTAATGCTGTTGGTCTCTACCGACCTTTACAGCGTCACCGGGCGGGAGGGCGCTTAAGGCGCCCAACCGTCAAAAGTGGGAGGCAACTAGCACAAGGGTACCCCTGGGGTGCGAGCCTCAGCTTGGGCCGTTGCCGGGAGGCGAGGATCGAGAAGGCTACGTCCACTGGAAGAGTGGACCCTATGGAAAGTCGCGACCGTTCTAGCTAACCTACGGGGGGCACGTCGACCTCGCCGGCGGGGTCGGTGTCTGATTGTGTTACGCTGGTATCCTATACCGGTGCCGAAAGCGGTACCTGAGCCAGAAGGGCTAGACTGATCCGGTGATCCTAGCGCAGCCGACACAACGGCTGCTATAGGATCATCCGGATCGCTCAAGACGTGTCTTAGGCGGCGACGACGGGGTGGTAATTTAAAAAGTATCCCGCTCCTAGCCTATAGGAAGTGCTTAGCCTATATTCCAAATAGGCTTTGCCATTGAAAGCAAGCAAGAACAATGACTCAAAATCGCCATCCATCTATAACTAATTAGAAGTACTAGTGACTTTAGTTTACTACTTGACTGTTAAATTGATTTTAAACGCATTATGTTTATCTTGGCATTTACTTTTTGTTTAGTTCTAATGAAATGAAATTGCCATAATGTCTCAGCGTAAGTATTTTTGAAGTAGGTACCTACAAAGTCAGTCGCTATTTGAAAATACTGCTGGCAGAATGGCGATTTTAAGAAAAGCATCTTTAGATTTATGAGCCCGTTTCGTCCAGTTACTGACTGATTGGACTGGCCTGATAGCTCAGTTGATAGTAGCTCTGCTTTCTGTACTTTAAGTTGTGGGTTCGATTCCCACCCAGGACAAACAGTTGTGTGATGGACATAGGTGTTTGTTTTGGCTAAATATTCCATTAAATATCTCAGATGATCAACTGGATAGAGACGCTTCACTTCGTTTAAGGCCGCTTGTCCACCGCACCGTCACCGAGCCGTCACCCGAGAACGAGATGTCGTCATCGTAGTACATTGCTAGTAATGTACGTATCGCCAAAGTAGCCAGACATACATTACTAGCAATGTATATCTCTCTCCCATCTCGTTACCGTTGTCGGGTCGGTATCGGCGGGCGGTGGACAAGCAGCCTAAGGGTGGGTATTTTGTAGTTAAGGTAACCAATGCTTAAAAACTTTAACAAATTCTAATCAGTGGTCAAAATTTGAATTGAAATTACTGGGCAAATGAGACTTTATGATCTGGTCATACAGTCTAGTAATCTGATTACTAGACTGTGTGATGTCTCAGGATGACGTGCGCAGTGCAGTGTCACGCGAAAAATTATTTTAAAGTTCCGAGTGGCACTGCAACTGTTATGGACGGCCGTGTTGCTTAACATCAGGTGAACGACTAGCTGGTCACGTCATTCATTCACATTAAAAAAAAAAAACCACGGATCAAAAAAGTAGGATACTTTTATCCCGAAATTCAGGACGGTTCCTACGGGGGAGGGGATAAAGTTAAAATGTGTACTTATTTTTAATTCATCAACGCGTGGTCCGATTTCATTCATTCTTTTTTTGTTAGAAAGGGGTGCTTTAAGTATTGTCCCGTAAATATTTCAAGGTCATCGGTTTTGTGATTCAGAAATTACAAACATCCAACTTTCAGTATTAGGTTCAATCCTGTACTATGGGAAAGAAAGAAGGGAGGGGAAAAAGATAAGGGAAAAGCCCCTCCGCCTCCCCTCCTCTCCTCCCTCCCTTTCTTCTTCCTTCCCTCTTCCTTTAGACTGAGATAAGGGTTAAAACTAATAAACCCATGCGAAGCCGGGGCGGATCAACTATTTTTATATTTATTTTTTATTTTTCAGAAATGACAGACATCCAACCTTCAGTATTAGGTCCAACCTGTACTATGGGAAAGAGAGAACTTATCTTTTTCCCTCTTCCTTCTCTCTTCCTTTAGACTGAGATAGGCGTAAAACTAATCAAACCGCGCGAAGCCGGGGCGGGTCAGCTAGTTATAAAATAATCTCGAATCACTACTTGGGAAAGACGGTAATGAAACGATAGGTAAAAAAATAGCATAACCAAAAACTTATTTTATTGGTATTATTATTGGTAACAAAGCAGGGTAGCAAGTCTAGATACTAAATAAAATTAATTTCGCATTAATTTTATATTAATTTTACAACTAGGCTAATTAAAGGAAAGGGCACGTAAGTTTTGTTTGGATATAACTTACAACCTTGTAAACATTGATAAATAATTATTAGTAAGCTACAACGTTAATGGAAACGTCAAAAACTTTCACCACTCCACTTGGTTTCGTCATTCCGTGGTATCTGTTGTCCAAAAGCTTCCTTTAATTTTATTCATTTCATTGGTGCTATTGACGGCAAACACATCTATACATATAATAAAACTGTAGAGATAAAAAAGTCTGTAATTGCAAGATATCAACAAAAAAATTACATAGGTTGGCTTAAAATTAGCCGCTGATCACGTTAAGCCACTTTTTAAACACTTTGTCTGTTTGTTTGTTTGTTTGTTTATTTGTTTGTTTGTTTGTTTGTTATGACTGAACTCCTAAAATACTGAATGGATTTTCATGCGGTGTTTACTAATATGCTTAGAAATAACCGGCGCTTAACATAGGATATATTAAAATTGAAATATCGTTTAAAAAAGTTTGATGACAATTATTAAGATTTCATTACGGAACGAATCGGAGTTTTAAACAACATGGCCGCCTGATGGTTTTTTTTTTGGTTACTTATAGAGAAAATAACCGCTTACGCTGAAGAGATGGGACTCCCATAGAGAAAAAAGTTAGTTGTATGAAACGTAAGTTGGCTACTGTTTCCGCCATAACGGTAAGTTGTAAGCTGTGGTTGTAAGTTACCACATATTGTCACAGATTAGAAAAAAAACAATCGACTACACTCTGTGCCACATGTTTATCTGGAGGCAAAGATTAAAGAAAAAGACTCTGTGAATAGATATGACCAAAGAGTAATATTAGTACCGCTACTCTAAGAGAATCAAAACATTTTATAGGTTTCCTATTTATATTTTTACAGGTTTGTTTAGCATTTTAGAAGTTAAATAGATTGTGTACCTATTGTTACTAGTTAGCTGTTAGTTTTCCGATGAAAATAAAATAAAAATAAAATAAAATAAAATACATATACCAACAAATATTAATAGTGTAAAAGTAGATGTTTTTTTTATTTTGGCATTAGACGACATTTGTACTTAGCCAATGATATGAAATATTTTATGAAAAATGTTTTAAAAGGGTACTTACTTAGAGTATAGACTAAAAGCATAGAGATATCCATCAAAACGATATTATATTTGTACTCCTCACACGTATCGCTACGTCAGTGGCGAAGGAAAGAAACAAACATAAAGTAATTAGCTACGCTTGCGAAAAGTCAAACAGAAAAAACAGTTGACTCGAGTCGAAAAAATGGTACGGTGAAATTTCGCAAGTGTAGCTAATTACTATATGTTTGTTTCTTTCCTTCGCCACTGACGTAGCGATACGTGTGAGCAGTACAAATATACTATCGTTTTGATGATCCCTCTTTGCTTTTAATCTATACTCTAAGGTTTTTCTATACAAATCTGTCAGACTCATTCACGTCAAAGTGTCCACTTCTTATAAAAAGTGTCCAAAAAAGTGGTACGCTTGACAGATAATGAAGTTCTCTCTATGCTTTTAGTCTATACTCTAAGGGTACTTAGATATAGGTAAGTATACTTTATGGTAAGATCCTCGAATTAGCAACATGGCCGTGTAACGTTCGATTTTGATTTCTTCTTCTTCTTTCACGTAAGTAAATGAGTTTTAATAGTTAAAATATTTTAGGTCTGTGGGCTTTTCAATGAACAAACTAAGCAGTTATATTCTATTTGGGACAAACCACAGGTTAGAGTAAAAATGATTGGTTACTCGGTTGCTCCAAGAAGGTTAATTATATCTTTGGGTGTATTTATGCAATCAGAATTTAAACTTCTTTTTTCTTTTTTGGTGGTAATGGGGTTAAAAACTGAAAGCTAATCGTAGGTGGCGCCACTGTTGAGTGATCCTAATCGCCGCCACATTGCGTTTTTGATTCTTTGTGTTTACCAGCGAATTCGATCTTAATACTACAAAAATGTATTCGACATGAAGTGTTAGGCAGTTAAAAGAACAGTTGCGGAATATAATAGCATCTACTACTGGAAAAAAGTACATAACCTCGAATATTTAGTTAGCTCCCAATTTTTTCTTCGTAAAGCTTTTATCCATTGTTTTCTCCTTCTGATATCTTTAGGGAATACATGGACTCCCGTCTTTTTGCAATCCAAAGCTGAACACAACGTCATATTAATGAAATAAATCGAGTTATTTTTATTTGTTTACAAAATTATTATGGAGGATGACAGATATTTTTCTGTTTGTATTTAAAGTTGTGCATTTACGAGACCATAAATACTAGGCATTACCCGACATTCCTTTGAAGCTGTTTTTGTAAATTTTGACTATTTTAACCTACTTGCATGCCTCATTGGCTGGATGTAGCGAACTAGCAATTTTGTAACACCTATATCACCTACTTTCGTAAGTTAATAAATGAATTATGAATTATGAATTATATTTGTCAGATTTAGGGAACACTCAGCAATGCTGCCATCTGAAGTGAGCAAAAGTCAGTATTTTACCCCATTGCTTGGCTCTACGGACAAGTTGTAAAGTTTATTAGAATTTGGCAAGAAGAAGAAAGGTCTTTGAAAGTGGACGTCTTCAGGACGTTGTTGTTAATGATGATGATTATGATAATGATGATGATGTTGATAGCCGTATTTGAATTAATTGATCATATATATCAATTTCAGCTTCTTTCCGTTATTCCTAAAATAAGTAATGGTCTCAACAGATATTTAGAAAGACAAACAGACGGACAACAAAGTGATCTTACCTCAAATTCATATTCAAATTCAAATTCAATTTATTTCACAGTTTGTAACATAACAGTACAAAAAAGCGTCTAAGGCGTTACAAATAAAATATTTTAAAAAAAAGTTATTTAATGTATACAATATAAAAACAAATAATAAAAAAACAGTATTATCAATGTCATATTATTAATATTATTAGGTAAGTACATTTACCTATAAGGGTTCCTTTATTTTAAAACTGTTACGGAACCCTAAAAATGGAACATTCTTTGCAAAAGTGAATCTGATTAGAGCTTTGTACACATGTTATTTTCTCACTCCCACCACTATGTTGAAAGTGCAGTGGGAATGAGACAACGTGGTAAATACCGGGCATAATATAAATGTCAACTCTTTTTACAGTAGCGTACGTAAATACTTGTGATTTCTAATTAGTATTAACAAAACTAATTAAGTACGCATCGTATAGGTTAATGCAATACTCCAGCTGTAAAGTAAGTATTATATAATCTTATTATTGACACTGGCTAAATACTCAATTCGTATGGAGTCAAACTTATGAAAGTAAAAAAAAATATGTGGTAAATGCAACAAAGATACTCTTTGGAACGAAAAGCGCGCGAATGTGAAAAACTGACCAATGTGTGTTTGTTTTGTATTTTTCTAAACTGCCTAAATAATAGGTAGGTATACCTACTACCTAAACAAAATTTACTGGAACCTCTTATCAAGACTTGAACGGTTTTTATGGTGAAAACACAAGAACAATCTGTTGAAGTGAAAATGACAAGGAAAAGATCGAACGTATCACTGGTATGTAGGTATACCATAGAACTTTTATTCGTTAGATGCCTAGATCTACCGTATATTTAAAAAAACTAACGGCTAAGTATAAGGTAGGTCTAAGTAGGTGCATACATATGATTTGCAGTTTCTAACTGATTATTTTATCAATGTGTAGGTGATCTGATGACACGTGAAAAGCCATATACCTACCTACAACCTAAACAACATTTTTACACGTGTGCTTCCTAATCTGCTAATACGTGCTGAACTTCGAAAAAGTTTTGTGGATTTTGTGATTTGGTATAGAGAAAATGCATGAACTAAGCTATTATTAGACTACCTAAACGTAGAAATAACATAATACATGCGTGCGAAGCCGCGGGCGAAAGCTAGTTCTTTAATATTAATATTAATAGGCAGCGGTTCAAGCGATGCTGAAATAGCCGGAAAAAATCCCAGAAATGTTGCATACTGGTCGAAAAATTCGTTGCTTTACTCACCACGTTGTTTAGGCGGCAAAAACCGTAATCTACCCGTATCAACCTCCAAAATATCTATGATACGAAGAAAAACCAAAGCTGTTGCATCTTCACCCCAAACGAAATCTGTGTGTTTATAGCTGTTACGATCAATTATATAATCGTCAACTACGTCAGATAACTCTAGGCGCAAGGTCATAATATTAGGTCTAGTACATAACCAATCACTGTTAGAACTAAATAAAAACAAAGGCACTGTAATAACACTTAAATTGTAAGACGGAACTGTTATTTTACCGTGTTTTTTAACATTTTCAGCTTCTCCGTAATCGTATTGTTGGAACTGCTTGCTGATAACCAGCTGAATATAATGTTCAATAGTTTTAATTGATGTCCCAGTTGGGACATGGCCTAAAACGTTTTCCAAAACAGCTGCATCTAGAGACCCTTTACCGCCATTAGCTATGAAGAGTAAAGGATTCAAGCAGGGGTTGGACCTTCTCGAATGTTTATCCAGATATTTGCGTAAATTGGTTTCAGGTGACATAAATTCACTTTCTCCTAAATAGCTGAGAGCAGTCTTCCCGTGCTTTTTGTATAATCCCGCCAGAATCCTAAGCGGTCCTTTAATGTTAGACATGTATGCTAGAGGTGCCAATAAGGTAGCCGTTTTCAAAATCTTGTTATAGTCTGGTACTGTTGATAGTAAAACTAAAAGTGCGGTCCCTCCCATAGAGTGCCCAACAAAATGTATGTCTGCACCCTTCCGGCTTTTGTTTCTTATAAACTTTATGGTAGCTGGTAAATCGTATTGTCCCATTTCATGAAATGAAAAGTCCCAGAAATCTTTTGCCATGTATTGGATGTGGTGTCTGGAGTACCTATTTCCTCTAGCGTTAGCCAACCATACGTCATATCCTGCATCAATTAGCAGATATGGTAAAGCTTTTCCAGGTCCAAGCAGAAGCCAGTCATCAGAACTGCCCATGATTCCATGATGGAGCAGAACCACGCTCTTCTTCTTTGGATTCTCGTTTGTAGCTTTGAAGATCCCCAAAACGTAGCCATCTTTAGTTTCAACAGAGTAACCTTCGGACTGGTAGCCGTGGAATTGTATCAGCTGGGGGGTGGACATGTTTTTCTCTTCGTAGATGAGTTCATCTGACGCCTTCTCTTCTTCATCAGCCAGATCTTCTTTTAGACACGTGCCCAATTTCTCCCAAAGAGGCATGGCGTTGAATGATATTTTATTTTCAAATTTAAGCTTGTGCAGGACTCTTTTGGACCCTTTTACATTTCGAAAATGGTTATATCCGTGTAAATCGATCGCAGAGACTTTCCAAATTAAAACAAGATAAGCTAGTATAGTATTGATATACATGCTGTCGATTACAGTTATGATGGGAAAATGCGTGAATATTCAAAACCAAACACAATATGCATTGATAAAATTTTTCATAATAGGGGTTGTGCAATTCAAAACATTATTGTTTCTTTGGTCTGAATCTACTTACGCAAGAGTGGAGTAGGTATATCTAAGCTTGCTATTTGTATAGTAAATAATTGAAAGAGTAGTGATGCAATTGAATGTGACTTCTATTATGCGGGCAAAGGTACGGGGAAAATGTGAAAGTGAAACTGTGAAATCGACATAGCCGTAAAAAATGGAAAAAAATATAAATTGAAAGAACCGATGCGTTTACTGCTTATTTTTTTGTTAGTTTGTGTGACAGATAATAACATCACCATTGAGCTATTTATAAACAACCTTCAAAAACAGGAAGAGGTTTTCAATGGGGTTAAAAACTGAAAGTTAATCGTAGGTGGCGCCACTGTTGAGTGATCCTAATCACCGCTAATCACCGTTTTTGATTCTTTGTGCTTACCAGCTAATTCGATCCTAATACTACAAAAATGTATTCAACATGGAGTGTTACGCAGTTAAAAAAACAGTTGCGGAATAGAAACGCATCTACTACTGGAAAAAAGCACATAACCTTGAATATTTAGTTGGCTCCCAATTTTTTCTTCGTAAAGCTTTTATCCATTGTTTTCTCCATTTGATATCTTTAAGGAATACATGGACTCCCGTCTTTCTGCAATCCAAAGCTGAACACAACGTCATATTAATGAAATAAATTGAGTTATTTTTATTTGTTTACAAAATTATTATGGAGGATGACAGATATTTGTCAGATTTAGGGAACACTCAACAGTGCTGCCATCTGAAGTGAGCAAAAGTCAGTTTTTTACCCCATTTTGTTGTTTTTTTTTGTTTGTTACCTCATAATTATCACCGTAGCTAATGTATAAACAGATTTCGAAAATTCTTCTTTTTTTGCCTAGAAGCATAGTATGTTTTCAGATTAGTCCCATAGGCATTTCATCAAAATTGGTTTGAAAGCTTGCTTTTTAAATCAAAATAACTGTTAACAAACAAAAAAAGGCAAGATGTGTCCCTGCGAGATAAAGAGCCGTAATGAGGAGATCCCTAGGAGAACTAAAGTCACCGATATAGCTCTTAGAATTAGCAAGTTGAAATGGCAATGGGCAGGCCACATTGCTCGTGGAACTGCCAACCGATGAGGAAGAAAGGTTCTCGAGTGGCAACGAGGAACTGGAAGACGCAGCGTAGGTCCCTCAATAGGTGGACCGATGATCTGGTGAAAACCGCGGGGAGCCGACTGATTCAGGAGGCGAACAGCCGCTCAAAGTAGCGCTCTCTGAGGGAGGCCTATGTTCAGCAGTGGACATCTTCAGGCTGTTGATGATGATGATGAGGATAACTGCTTTAAAATTCAGTTGCAAGATTTGACCCGAACATAGGTATATAGTTACTACTTACTTGTACAAACATTGCAAGTTATAGCTTGTTATAAAAACACATCAGCTCATTCCGTCATCCCCTTCCCATCATCGAACTACAAGGCTTGGTGATTCTTCATATCCTTACGTCGTTAGTGTACCACAAATCCGCACTAAGCGTTTTGCTGAGTCATTCATAGTCCGTACGACCAAGGAATGCTCTTCCAGCAACAGTGTTTCCTTCTGGATATAACCTGGGTCTTTTCAAGTCACAAGTGAATGGGCATCTTATGGGTAAACGTGCTCCACCTTAGACAACTTCGTCACTTACCATCAGGTAAGTTATTGTCAAACGTATGCCCGTCTTAGCATTTAAAAAAACGTACAAAGTCAATTAATCGGAGGTGGTGGATATTCATCCAGTCGTTATGATTTGATTTATTAGAAATGCACTTGTAACGGTTTATTTCCTTTCCCCTACTCCTTTCCGCATGCACGCGCGCATACTGCCGTCCTACTCTGACGGCCGAGTATCGCCGAGCTACTACGAAGTGCGCTCGGCTCCACCCGCCAAATCAGTAATAAAAATGGAGAACTCCCGCTGTGAGCTACGACGTGCGCGTGCGATCTGAATAATGTTAGTTTGGTGAACTATTGCCAATTTCTAATACTTACCGCTATCTGTGAACGATGTGAACTTTAATTATTGTGATTTGCTGTGAAAATACGTCAGACGTTTCGTGTGTGAGCGTCTACTCGCCACGAGGTGCTAGGTCTCTTCGTTAAGACCTAGGCACGGAGACAAGGAGTCTCAAGGACAGCTGACTCAGGATTCATCAGGTACGTGCATGCTTCCATTCCTTAGAACTGCTGTATTGTACTCCTGTGTTTTATCCTCTGGCAGCAGTCTGATCTCCTTATCATTAGAAGATCGTTACAAGTGCTATTAGATTTTGTGTAGGAATATCTACTGTCTAGGCATTAGTACAGACTTCTAATTCGCACCATACAGTCCACTTAATATTAACCCTGTTTTGCTACCGTTGTGAAACCCCCCCGTAAACTTAGTTTTACACCCTCTGTGGTGAAGAAAGGAAAGTAGAACCATTTCATAGAATTTCCCACCATAAGTTCCTTCGAGCCGGATCTTTCCGGTTTTTTCCGTCTATTTAAATTCAATTCACTACCGCCAAGAGAAATCTCATTCTTAAAATATACGTATCGCAGTCACATAATTATAATTTGCTTAATTGTATCCGCTATTTATAATATTCGCATACCGCTATCGCACGTTTCATACTTGCACATCTATCTAAACCGCACCGCTAATTTATTATCTTACTGTACGAGTCAAATTATCGAAGTATTCGATCGTATAATTTTATCTAAAACTACCCGCTATTTGTCGTTATTTTGGCGCCTGAGCCGTTCCGTTGTCCGTTCTCCGCCCGCTCGCTCGACTCGCTACGTAGGTAATCTACGCTCGGCCGCACGCCGTACTAACTGTTGCACCAACTGTGTCATACAGATAACGTTGTAGGTTCTATTCAACCGGAAAACTCACGACTACTATTTGCTAATCTGTGTCAACCTATTTTTATTTGTAACTTAATTACTCCGCACCCGCTTTATTATTCACCGTTACGTAATATTCGCACGTAAACATGACAGATAAAGGAAAGGAAGGTTCTCCAGTGTTTGAGGAAAGTTATGATGAGGACAAATGTCAGCAAGTTATGCTCGAATCTAAACGTGAAATGTTATTTGCACGCATGCAAGGCATCTACGACATCGCTAAGAAAGTGGATACGGGTTCTGCCACTATAAAGTTGTTGATACGCAGCGCGTTTAATATCGATCACTTGCACAAAGATTTCGAAAAGGTGTTAGATTCGTACAACGCTATTTCGCTTAAGATTAATCCTAAGCACGTCATTAAGTACCAAGAATGGACTAATTTTGATATCATGTACTGTTTGACTAAGGAAGTTATCGAATCTCATGCTGCCCCCACTAAACAATCTGAATCGCCCCCGCAAGTAGAAAAATCTAAACCTAAACTTCCTCCGATTGAATTAATGTCATTTAACGGCGATGTCCGTACATGGCCGCTATTTTACCAACAGTTTAAAAACACTATTCACGAAAATACTTCTTTGTCAAATAGTGATAAGGTGTACTATTTGGTAGGTAAACTGACTGGTACCGCCGCCTCTGTTTGCTCCCGATTACCCGCTACCGCAGAGAATTACCCTATTATTTGGGAGGCTCTAGTGCAAAAATATGATGACCCCAGATTACTCGCTAGCTCTTATCTTAATCAGTTGTTGAGTTTTAAACCGCTATCCGCTAATACCGCTACTGGCCTCGAATCATTTTTAAATACTTTCGATACGTCTGTAGAAGCCCTTAGGCAACTGAGCCTCGGCGACTTATCAGATTTTATTATGCTTCATCTCGCACTCCAGCGACTTGATTCGGAGACTGTAAAGTTATTCGAAATAACATACCGCAAAGATAAAATTCCTAGCTATTCAAACCTTGTTGAATTTGTAAAGGAACAAAGCAAAGTTTTGTCAAGATCGGCTGGTCCTGCCGTGCTGCCGCAAGCGCAGCGCAGAGCTCGCAACACGCACATCCCTGCACCTACTAATAGACAAAGTCAGACCAAGTCATTTGTAAACACTGACTGGGTGTGTGGTGCAAGTGATGAAAACAAATGCAGTTTGTGCCATCGCGATAAACACGATCATTTATACCGCTGTTCTTCTTTTATGAAAATGTCGCCATTAGATAGATACAGATTCATAAAAAATAATTCATTTTGCAATAATTGTCTAAGTGTGAAGCATAAAACAATAGATTGTATTTCCAGGAACACTTGTTCCCATTGTTCGGCCAGACATCATTCGCTACTCCATTTTAACTCGCCCGCTAACAACAAAAATGTTGAAATGAAGCCCGCTAATAATTATTTACCCGCTATCGCACCCGCTCCCTCTCATGACCAACGCCATACTGCGTCTGGGCATGGAACTCGTTCCGAGTCCTATGCTCGTGCTCTCACCAAGAACCTTGCGCCCCATGCGCGTAAGGTCGACTCTTATTCGCCCGCACCCGCTATTGATCCGAACAGTAACACATCGGTCTGTACTGTATCATATGATCACGATTCGCACACAATAACAACTGCGTTATTGGCAACCGCTAAAATAAAAGTTTATGATAACTTAAACCACCCTCACTTTCTGAGATGTCTAGTCGACCCTGGCTCTCAGAGTGAGTATATTTCCGCTGCATGTAGCAAGCGTCTATCGCTTCCTATTTCCACGCAGAGCCGCTTTTCTAAAGTCCAAGGTATAGGAGGGGCCACTCAGAAAATTCTGGGAGTGACCTCACTCAAGTTCACCTCTCGCTTTGAGGACGGACATGAGTACCACATCCAGCCCATGGTAGTGGATAATATTACGTCGCGACTGCCTGACTCGCGCGTCGATATCGGCGCTCTTGGTCACTTACGTAATCTACCTATGGCGGACGATGAATTTTCCGAGCCCGGTCCTATTGACCTACTTCTGGGAGTAAACATCTATTGTCAAATTCTCCTATTTAATAAAATTAGTGTTGATACTAATTTACCCGCTGCCTTGGAAACAACTTTAGGTTATATTGTCATGGGAAATGCACCTGTTGTTTCCCCCCGCTCCTCCTCGCACACCTTTTGTGCTTTCACTAGTGACCCGCTACACCAACTTGTGGAAAGGTTCTGGTCCATTGAGGAACCACCTTCCCAGTTGTTTCTAAGCCCCGATGAACAGCGCTGCGAAGAAATATATTCTTCGACTACTACGCGAAATAAAGATGGTAGTTATGTAGTGCAGCCTCCATTTAAGGATGACCCGCAAGCACTAGGTAACTCTTACATAACCGCGAAGAAAAGATTTTTATCACTCGAAAAGAAGTTTTTACGATCACCTGACTTGCATAAAAAATATAATGATATTGTTGTTGATTATCTCGACAAAGGTATTTTATCACGCACTTCTTCTGTTGAGTGTACGTCGCCTGGTTATTACCTACCGCACCATCCTGTTATTCGCGACGATAAGTCCACGACTAAACTTCGCATTGTTTTGGACGGCAGTGCAGCGACTGATTCAGGGCTGTCACTAAATGATATTTTGTATAAGGGCTGCAACTTGCAGGCTGATATATTTAACATTTTATTAAATGTTCGCATACATCGCATTGCCCTTTTTGCTGATGTTAAAATGATGTACTTATGCATACATATGCATCCGTCGCACCGCTGTTACCAAAGGATCTTGTATCGATTTTCGCCGACCGATCCATTAGAAACTTATCAGTTTGAGCGCGTCACTTTTGGGCTTCGGTCTTCCCCAATGTTGGCTCTCCGTACATTACGCCAACTGGCACAAGACGAAAGACAAAAGTGGCCAACTGCTGCTGACGTCATCGAAAGGGATGTCTATATGGACGACCTTGCTTCTTCTGCTCCATCGGTAGATAGGGCAGTCAAGACTGCGCAGGAGTTGATTCAGATGTTTAAAGCTGGTGGGTTTGATCTAGTCAAGTGGACTAGCAACTCGTCCGAGTTGCTGGAACACATACCTGTATCACATAGACAATCTGAATCAATTTCATTCGATGACGATGACGCGTTCAAGATTTTAGGGCTACGCTGGCTCCCCGCATCTGATAATTTTACATTTTTGATTGACATTCCGCCATCCGCCGCTATTACTAAACGCGCTATTTTATCTTTGACCGCACGTCTTTATGACGTATCAGGATTCGTTGGTCCTGTTATTCTGTATGCCAAATTGATAATCAGGGAACTGTGGCTGTTGCACATCGATTGGGATGACAAGCCGCCCTGTGATATCATCAGTTTATGGCAAAGATATTTATCTGAGCTACCGCTAATCTCGCACCTCAAGTTCCCTCGCCATGTAGGAATTGAGGAAGATGATTCAATCATCTCGCTCATCGCTTTTTCGGACGCAAGCGAGAAGGCGTATGGCTGTGTTATATACCTACACGTGTGTAACGGTGACCAGCCACCGCGCATTTCGCTTTTGTGCTCGAAGTCTCGCGTCGCATCCGCGAAGCCAACAATTACGCTGGCTCGCCTGGAGCTGAACGGCCTAGTGCTTCTCGCTAAGTTATTACGCGTCGTTCATGATTCGCTATCCGCGCGTTGTCACATTGATAACGTCTTTATATTTTCTGATTCTACAGTTGCCCTATGTTGGGTAACTTCCTCTCCGCATAAGTTTCATACTTACGTCGCGAACCGCATCTCCGACTTTCAGTCTACTTCGCCATCGCAAAACGTATATCGCGTTGCAGGAGTTGACAACCCTGCCGACATGGTTTCCCGCGGGCTTTTGCCCTCGCAGATTTTAAATAATGACCTGTGGTTCTTCGGACCCGCTTGGATGTCCACTCCGCTGCCAGATTGGCCAATTAAGATTTTCTCTCCTACTCAGAGTCAATTGCCTGAAGAAAAGACCGTTTCTCATGTCACTGTGACGAAGGAGGAAAATCCTCTGCTCATTTTAGGTTCCAAGTTCTCGTCTTGGCTAAAGTTCCTGAGAGCCACAGTTATCGTGCTTCGTTTTCTGAAAATAGTTCCTCTCAATGACGTAATCACCGCCAAGGATCTAGAAACAGCCGAGAATAAAATAATTCAGGCTGTTCAGCAAAGTAGCTTCGCTAGTGATATACGTAATATTCAAAAGAACCAATCCTGTTCTACCGCTTTAAGAAAATTATCGCCATTCATTTCTGATGAAATTGTACGAGTCGGAGGGCGACTGTCATATTCAAGTTTGGATTATAATCAGAAACACCCCGCTTTAATGCCTAAAAATAGGCACATCGCTGAACTAATAGCAGATTGGTACCATCGTGAAAATAGTCACGCTGGGCCCCAACTACTTATGTCAATTTTACGACAAAAATACTGGTTTTTATCCGCTAGGCGCTTAGTGCGCAGCCGCATTCACAAATGTGTTCGTTGTTTTAGGCTTAATCCTAAACCTACCTTTCCCGCTATGTCAGACTTACCTAGTTGTCGCGTTGAGCCCTGCAAGGCTTTCACTCATACAGGTGTCGATCATGCAGGCCCCCTGTATATTACAATGGCTAGAAAACGCGGTCAGCGAAGCCAAAAGGCATATCTGTGTGTCTTTGTGTGCCTAGTCACCAAAGCCGTGCACATAGAACTAGCGTCAGATCTTAGCTGCGCTACCTTCTTGGATTGCTTCAAGCGCTTTTTATCCAGACGTGGTCCGTGCAGCTTTTTATACAGTGACAACGGTAGAAATTTTATTTCTTCGCAATTCTTCCTAAAGGAATTGTTCGAATTTTTAAAATCTGACCAATATTATATTACTTTTAGCAACGAACTCGCCAAACACAATATTATTTGGAAGAACTCACCTCCCCTAGGAAGCCATTTCGGTGGCATTTGGGAGGCGAATATAAAAAGTATTAAATCGCTACTTTTCCGCGTGATTGGGAAGCAGATCCTTACCTAAGAGGAAATGCTTACGGTCCTCAATCAGGTCGAAGCTGTCCTGAACAGCCGACCGTTATATGTTTTGAGCTCTGATCCTTCAGAGCCAACCGCCCTAACGCCATCGCATTTTTTATCGACTAAACCGCTAGCTTTCTTACCCGCCGCTGATGTGAGTGGAGAACGTACAAACCTTTTGTCTCGTCATGCTTTGATGGACTCGCTAGTCCAAACATTCTGGAAGAGATTTAAAAATGAATACCTCCATAATTTGCAAATGCGCGAAAAGTGGAACACCGCTAGTAATCCACTCACAGTAGGCACTATTGTTCTTCTGAACAACGAAAACGCACCTCCATTGTCTTGGAAAATCGGTAGAATTTCCGAGGTTTTCCCAGGCAAAGACGGTCGAGTGCGTTGCGCGCGAGTGGAAACCTGCGATAGCTCGTATGTTAGGCCGACAACAAAGTTGTCGCCGCTCCCTATTCAGTAGGGTGACCATAATTTTTTCTTTTCATGGATTTTATCCAACTCCGCTTTTTATATTTATTGCTTTTCTATATTTACGCAACCTAATTCGCTACGCTATTTTGTTTTTAATATTTACCGCAACGCTATTTCATATTCTTTTGTTTGAAGGATGTTCCTTCAAGGAGGGGGAGATGGTGGATATTCATCCAGTCGTTATGATTTGATTTATTAGAAATGCACTTGTAACGGTTTATTTCCTTTCCCCTACTCCTTTCCGCATGCACGCGCGCATACTGCCGTCCTACTCTGACGGCCGAGTATCGCCGAGCTACTACGTAGTGCGCTCGGCTCCACCCGCCAAATCAGTAATAAAAATGGAGAACTCCCGCTGTGAGCTACGACGTGCGCGTGCGATCTGAATAATGTTAGTTTGGTGAACTATTGCCAATTTCTAATACTTACCGCTATCTGTGAACGATGTGAACTTTAATTATTGTGATTTGCTGTGAAAATACGTCAGACGTTTCGTGTGTGAGCGTCTACTCGCCACGAGGTGCTAGGTCTCTTCGTTAAGACCTAGGCACGGAGACAAGGAGTCTCAAGGACAGCTGACTCAGGATTCATCAGGTACGTGCATGCTTCCATTCCTTAGAACTGCTGTATTGTACTCCTGTGTTTTATCCTCTGGCAGCAGTCTGATCTCCTTATCATTAGAAGATCGTTACAAGTGCTATTAGATTTTGTGTAGGAATATCTACTGTCTAGGCATTAGTACAGACTTCTAATTCGCACCATACAGTCCACTTAATATTAACCCTGTTTTGCTACCGTTGTGAAACCCCCCCGTAAACTTAGTTTTACACCCTCTGTGGTGAAGAAAGGAAAGTAGAACCATTTCATAGAATTTCCCACCAGGAGGCCATGACTTTTGGTCGTTATTGGAACACATGGTAGAGTTCTCAGGCAGTAGGTTAGGTAGGTACTTAAATAATAAATAGAAGCCAGCGAAATGTAATACGTCACGAGGCTTTAGAGTGTCATCAACTCATCATATCGGACCTGGTATCCCTGGTGACGTAGACACCTACGATAGCCTTTAATATTTGATGGTACCGAAATAGAACGATGGGGGCCGAGCGGTAGCATGTGCGCTTCGCAATCTTACGGCACCGGGTTCGATCCTCGGCCCTGCACCAATGACTTATCTAGTAAGTTATGTGCAGTTTTCGATGCCATCGCTCCGTGCCACGGAGAGCACGTTAAGCCGTCATAAGAACATCTATGGCAATCGTTACGGGTAGTCAGAAGCCTGATAGAATGACAATGACACCAGGTCTAACCATCCCTGTTACTGGTCCCTTATGGGTTGCGAGGTCAGATGCCAGTCGCTCGTGTAATTCTGGTAGCTTGCCGCTACAGGTTAGATTGGGAGCCGAGCTCAATACCAAATGGGAAAAGGCAAAGATGATGATGAAGATCGAAATAGAACGAGTGGTGGGTTAGTGTGGCGCTGCCGGTATACCGTACGACTTTGAAACTGGCTCGAATCCCGTTCAACCTAAGTAAATAATTACTTACTTTAAGTAATCAAATAAAATCAAATCAAAATCAACTTTAATGGGTAGTGGCAAAAGTCAGTAAAAGCTGGGTCTCAAAATACATGGGAAGTCGCCATCCTTCTTAACCAATCTAAAATAGTTTCTTGTAGCTTCTTCTTTACAGATGTAATCGAAGCTGCGGATCGGAGTTATCTATTCTGCGTTGCGCCGGATTGCTTGCACCTGTTGGGGAAAAGAGAACTTTTTTTTCTCAAACTCACATTATTGTAATAGGCTTGCTATACAATAATACTAGCTGACCCGCCCCGGCTTCGCACGGGTTAATAAGTTTTACGCCTTATCTCAGTCTAAAGAAAGCGAGAAGGAAGAGGGAAAAAGATAAGAAAAAAGGATGAATGCATGAAATGGTGAAAGGAGGCAGGTGCTGGCCGATGCACCTGCCTCCTTTCACCTTCATCCATTCATCTTTTTCCCTTATCTTTTCCCTTCCATGGGAACTACACCCTTCTCTTTCCCATAGTACAGGATAAGAGTGGCTTTGGACCTAATACTGAAGGTTGAATGTCTGTAATTTCTGAACCACAAAACCGATGGCCTTGAAATATTTACGGGACAATATTTAAAACACCCTCTTTTCAACAAAAAAAGAATGCATGAAATTGGACCACGCTTTAATGTATTACATGCATATTTTTATTTTCATCCCCTCTCCCGCCGGAACCGTGCTGAATTTCGGAATTAAAAGTATCCTATAACCTACCTCGCAATATGAACTCAAATCATGCCAAGTTTCATTTGATTCCATTCAGTAGTTTCGGCGTGATGCTCAGCCAAGATACAGACAGATAGACAGACAGACAAAAATGAAAAAAATTATAGTTTTGGCTTTAGTATCGATTATAGAGAGCCCTCCAACAAAAATTTTCAAAATATCTTTAATGTACAGAATTTACCCTGTTGCAGTTTTATTATAAGTATAGATTTGACATTGCGCTTCTGTGATTTTATGTGCTAAGTATTTGTATTTTTAATGTATAAATGTTTTCTGAATTTATTAAACAAAAGTCTAAACTACTACCACACTAGTACTATAAAATTAACAATATAATACAAAACTACCCTAATAAGCTTTGTATTTTAAGTACCTAATCTCATTTGACTTGTAAAAGTGCTATGAATAGCCTATTTACAATAAAACACTTTGATTTTGATTTTTAGGTATTTAAGTTCGCGCGCTTGCTGTCGAGCAAGCTTTAGTGGCGGGCACGCTTTTTTATGTTAACGAATGACGTGACGAGCTAGTCATTCACCTGATGTTGAGCGACATGGCTGCTCATAACTGTTGCAGTGTCACGTTGGAACTTGGAATTCTAAAATATGAAACATTTAACCTCCTTGATGTGTCATTATTTTGGGCGAGTATTAGCACAAGACTATCACATCTCAACACAATCTGTTTCACGACGAAGAGTAATTTGTGATCATGTACCATAACTCCGTTATAAAGTGCAAAATACTATTTTTGGAGCTTTTACATCTTATTCTGTGAGCGAATGTGACGTTACAAAACATATTAACCCGAACAAATACATGAATCACAGCAAAATTGTCACAAAGTTTATTGCATTATTGTTACTGCTATAATCATATTTTGTTAATTTTGAGGTGCAATCTGACTAAAGATTTGTTAATTTTCTAGATTGGGAATGCTCTTTCAGATACATCGTAATATTTCAGTATTTCAGTTATTTATTATTTAGCAATTTTACTCCAAAGTATGAAGGATCACAGTAAATAAAACGCCTGTTATTTTATTTAAAAACTATGGGGCTCTTTAAATAGGTTCAAATATTTAGTAAAAGCTATAGTTAGTCTGTCGCAAATATTTTATTTTTTTCTTATATTTTGGCTCCACACATAGTGTATTTAGCCAGTGTCAAGTATTGTAGTTTTTCATCGTATTATGAAATATTTCATGTAAAGTCAAGTCTTAGTCACAGTCAGTCAGGGTAGTCATAGTCCAGTCTAAGTCAGGTAGTCATAATCCAGTCTAAGTCATGTCCTAGTAAAGTAGTGGCAACTTTACTAGAGGCTTCTATGGAATTTTGGAAGCAACACGAAAAACCACGTTTCACTACATTATATCACTTGCCAACACTTATACTCGTAATTCAGCACTTAATGCGTAAAATGCCACTAATTTTAAACATTAACACTAGAAAAAGCATAAGTTTTGTGAAATAATACAATGCAACGACGTGAACTTTTTCACGTTCCCGCCAAAAAACCTCGCAAATATTGAAGATCATGATCACAACAGCTTTTCACAGATAGAATTTCTTAAATTTCTTGGCCCACCTTCAAACTGTCATTGTTGGTCTTACATCCTAGGCTAGGGTTCTGAGTTAAGTTTCCCTTCATTTTTTTTTGAAGGCGGTTGCAAATCAAAACAGCATACCTTAAAGAAAGCTATATAAATAAGCGGAGAGTAGAAGTTCATGAACTCTACTATACTAGTTTACTAGGTGGTAGACTTTCCTGCAAAGTTCGTCTAGGTAGGTAGCCACCGCTTTGCCAGTTATTCTGCCGCCAAGCAGTAGTGTGCAAGCACTAGTGTGTTCCGGTTTGAAGGGCATTGTAGCTAGTGAAATTACTAGGCAAATGAGACTTTATGATCTGATCACTCAGTCTAGTAATCTGATTACTTGACTGTGTGATGTCTCAGGATGACCTGCGTAGTGCAGTGTCACGTGAAACTTTATTGTTTTAAAGTTCCGAGTGACACTGCAACTGTTATGGGCAGCCGTGTCGCTTAACATCTGGTGAACGACTAGCCCGTCACGTCATTCAATCGCATAAACAAAACTCGAAGAAGAATATCTTTTTTTTTTTTTAACGGGCAAATTGCCTTTATTATTCAAGCTAACTACTACAATAATAAAAACTAAACTAAACTAAACTAAACTAAATGACCCGACGGAATGACTCTGGTTCCCTGGAAGATGGGGCGGCCTTTAGTGTGGGACGCTACTTGCGTCGATACTATGGCGCCGTCACACCTTCCCGAGACACACGTTAGGGCCGGCGCCGCGGCTAATTCTGCTGAGCAGCTAAAACGCCGCAAATATAGTAATCTCGGTAGCGGTTACATATTTGAGCCGTTTGGTGTTGAGACCCTGGGTCCGTGGGGACCGGGAGCTCATCGCGTTTTCCAAAGTCTATCAGAGCGCCTGGTCGATGCGACGCGTGACCAAAATGCTGGCACTTATTTGGCCCAACGCATCAGCATTGCAATTCAACGTGGCAATGCGGCCAGCATGTTGGGTACGCTACCTACCGGTAGTGGGCTGGAGCACTTGGACTGTCTATAGGCCATCGCGGCTATTATACAGTCCATAAGTGTTCTTTGTAATAGGTAGTGTAGCTAGTTTAGAATATCTTGAACGTATTGGAATCTTCGTACTCGGTCTGAGTGCGAGGGTTCTCCATGTTAGTCAGGAATACCTAGGTCTATGGAATTTCATTCATAAGGTCTTGAGCAATTATTCTATTTTAGTAATGCCTATTAATCTGTGCTATCAATAAACGGCCTGTTTCTGACACCTACTCCACATGAGTTGATAACGTAGCGGTGACGTCACCCTGAATTATTTAGATAGGCACCAATGCTCGGAGGTAGCTACTAGCTAGTAAGTAGGTTAGATTAGTGAATTATTGAGGAGGTTGTATGTACCTACCTAGCCGACCTGCATGTTGACTGATTCAGAACTTTTCGATAACGAACAAAATCAATTCAATATCCAGGGCAGGGGTCCAAGTCCATGATCTAAATATACTTCATCATTAACAGCCTGAAGACGTCCACTGCTGAACATAGGCCTCCCCCAGAGCACGCCACCTTGAGCGGCTGCTCGCCTCCTGCATCCATCGGCCTCCCCGCGGCTTTCACCAGGTCGTCGGTCCACCGAGTGGGGGGCCGGCCTACGCTGCGTCTTCCGGTTCGTGGTCGCCACTCGAGAACCTTTCTTCCCCATCGGTTGTCAGTTCTACGAGCGATGTGGCCTGCCCATTGCCACTTCAACTTACTAACTCTAAGAGCTATATCGGTCACTTTAGTTCTCCTGCGGATCTCCTCGTTCCGGAGCTTATCTCGCAGGGAAACACCGAGCATAGCTCGCTCCATAGCTCGCTGCGCGACTTTGAGCTTACTAATGAGGCCAACATTAAGAGACCATGTCTCAGTTCCATAAGTCATCACTGGCAACACACACTGATTGAAAACTTTCGTTTTCAGGCTCTGCGGTATTTTGGACGAAAAGATAGGACGAAGCTTCCCGAACGCTGCCCAGCCGAGTTGGATTCTTCGCGCCACCTCTTTGTCGAAGTTGGACCTACCTAATTGGACAATCTGTCCTAGGTAGACATACTTGTCGACAACTTCGAGAGTATCGTTCCCAACAATTACCGGTATAGGTGGAACATGAGCATTAGACATGATCTTTGTCTTGTCCATATTCATCTTAAGACCAACCTGCTGGGAGACTCTACTGAGGTCGTTGAGCATGATGCTAAGGTCCTCGAGCGATTCCGCCATTATGACTATATCATCGGCAAAACGAAGGTTAGTGATGTACTCGCCATTTATGTTGATGCCAGATCTTTTCCACTCCAAGAGCTTGAAAACATCCTCCAATGCGAAATATACTTACTACCTAAATAATAGGAAAACAATAATTGATAAAATAACGCCCAACGATCACATACATAGATCCTGGACCCTAACTAGGATTCCCTGTATCTAGGGACCCAGAAACTACGAGGACCATGCTCCCACAACACACAGACACAGAACAAGTATTTGCGCTTTTTTCACGTACACAAATACTTGTCCTGTCGCGGGAATCGAACCCGCTGCCTCCGGGTGCCGACCTGCTCAACCACCACACCACACAGGCTGTCAAAGTCTGATAAGTACCAAAGTCGCGCAGTGAGCTAAGGAGAGAGCTATGCTCCATTGCTCGGAGTTTCCATGCGAGGTAAGATCCGCAATGAGGAGATCCGGAAGAGAACTAAAGTCACCGATAAAGCTCTTAGAATTAGCAAGTTGAAGTGGGCAGGCCACATCGCTCGTAGAAGTGACAACCGATGGGGAAGAAAGGTTCTTGAGTGCCGACTACGAACTGGAAGACGCAGCGTGGGCCCACGATCTGGACTGAACCGCGGGAAACCGATGGATGCCGGCAAGGAGCCGCTCAAAGTGGCACTGGGAGGCCTATGTTCAGCAGTGGAAGTCTTCAGGCTGATGATGATGATGATGATGATGAAGCGATACCTACTTACATGATCCAGGGATACGAGCTTTGTGCGTGTCCGCTTCGCTGAGCATATTTTAACTTTGGTATTGGTTTTCCTTACAACAAAAGGCCAAATAAATGTGGTATGAAGGTATTAAGTAATATTATCTACAGTGTGCAATATAATGTGTATAACTAACTATACGTAGGCACGTAGCTACGGTGTACTACCTCTCTGCTATATTAATGTGTGCGAAGGCAGAGGCGCCAATAAACCGTGAGTGAATAGGTATTTTCAAGGCAAGCATGTACCAGATCGCATCCTCGCTTCCCATCAGGTGAGACAGGTTAGATGCGGGCCTACTTCGTTGTAAAACAAAATCCAGGTTGTCCCCTTCGCGACAACGCGACGCTGCACTGCGCTTTTGGTGTCGCGTTGTTGTGTGGTACACTGTGCTGGGTGCTCCCGTACCCAGCAGTGTACCTAGATTGAAAATTAATTAAATATTTATGACTGCAAGTGCTGACGCCCTGCAGTTTTACCCGTGGATTAGAATTATCATATGTCCCGTATAAGCTATGTGCATTCCAAATTTCATCAAAGTTGGCTCAGTAGTTACGGAGACATTCACACACAAACTTACGCATTTTTTTTGTGTAAATGTTCGCCTGATGTTAAGCGTCACGGCCGTCCATAACATATTGCAGACTGCAGTATCACTCGGTACTCTAAATTATACAGTTTTGCATGACACTGCACTGCGGACGTCATCCTGAGACTTCACACAGTATAGCAATAAGATTACTAGACTGTGTGATCAGATCATAAAGTCTCATTTGCCCAGTAATTTCACTAGCTACAATGCCCTTTCATACCGGAACACAGAAGTGCTTGCACACTACTGCTTTTGTTTTGGCGGCAGAATAACTGGCAAAGCGGTCGGTGGTAAGAGAAAGGCTACTTTCATAAATTTATATTTTATCTATTTAAGTGACATCTATGATAATCATTGAAATATACTATAGAAGCGACATCTGTTATAGAGTAAAAACAAATTCTGCCTTTTCTATGCGATAACAGATGGCGCTGATAACAATAGACAGTGCTGCAAGGGATTCCCTTTTTTATGGAAAATTTTTATTATGTTGTCAACTTTATTTATAGTGGAAATGGTTATTCTGTTCGTGGTTTGGTTTGGTATGTGTAATTATGACTTTTCACGTCAAGATAGATGCCAAGTGGTGCTTTCACTGCGGAGCAAGAAGGTTTTTTTACGTAAATGAATGACGTGACGAGCTAGTCGTTCACCTGATGTTAGGCGTCACGGCTGCCCATAGCAGAAAATGGTATCACTCAGAACTTCAAATTAATATAGTTTTGCGTGACACTGTGGAAAAGCGAGACAGTCATCTGGCAGCACTGTTTAAAGCTACTAATAGGGATGTTACGATATCACCAAAGTATCGACACCTACTCATATGAGTAATACTCAAGACATGATTCGATACTACTCATATGAATACCCTAAAAGTATCGATACCTACTCATATCAACACATTTTTTATTTTTTATAAAAACCGAAAAGTACACAAATTTTACCTGATAGGAGGTTTTCAGGCAGCAAAATAAAAAAAAATAGTTCCAAAAAATCCGTTAGATGGCGTTGACGAGATATGGTTGAGAATCACAGACCTACCATATCTGTGTTCAGAAGATTTATGCCACAGATTAGAGAAAAAAAACCATTCTGTGATTTATGCATGGACCATAAACAAGTGACAGTGTGATCATCTGTACATTTTAGAGTCTGCCCTAAATAGGCTAAAAATCTGCCCACACTTTGAAATCTTTCAGAAATATGCATCGTCTTTTATAATACTAATAATATAAGGGAAATGATAGAAATATTTTTTATTAGTGTTTACTTATATTTATTTTAAAATATCAAGTAATTATTAAATAGGAACCCAAAATTAATGTAGAAATGATCAAAAAAAAGGAAGAAAATTATCATTAATCACCAAATCAACATTAGATTTATAGTTTTATATTTTCAAAAACACAAACTTAAATAACATATAACAATATACTAAACTATATTAGACCTAAAAACTTTAATTTAACATTAGATTTATATTCCTCTATTTTCATCATACATGGATTTTACATTCATATGTTTTCTAATCATGTCTTTACTTGGCGTGAGGGTGAAACCAGCTTGTAATTTGCTAGTAAATAAAATAAACCCTTTAATAATAGTGTTCAATGCGGGCACATGCAGCGCGGGTGCGTGCCGTTGTAGAGACAGGGGGGGGGGGGGGGGGGGGGGGGGGGCAGTAGGCGCGGTACTCACGCGTGCAGGCGCGGGATTCACGCGCGAGGGAGCCGTGCGGGCACACGCAGTGCGGGTGCGTGCCGTTGTAGAGACAGAGAGCTTTGAATTACCATGTAAGTATCGAAAGAATGATTCGATGCTAAAAAGTACTTGGTATCGAAAGAAAAGTATCGAGTACTTACTTGTATTTACATCCCTAGCCAGCCACTAATCAGAAAATAATTATTGCCAGTTTGTTATCTGAATAAAAACAAAACAAAACTGCGGCTTAAAAATTCTTATACTGAATTAAATATGGAAAAATTACCACCGAAACAAAAGAAACCAAAAGGAGCGTCACGCGAGGAGTTGTTAAAACTGTGTAAAGAGGTAAAAATTTAAACATTTATAACAGAACAATAACCTAACCTATTCGTCATAATATTTTGCATAGATTTTTTTTCACAGGAATTGGTGGACAGGATCATCCAGTTAGAAGCCCACAACTCTCAGCTCAAGAATATTATCAACAAAAACTTATCAGAAGGGGCTGTAAGCGAGAGTGTACATAAAAACCAGAGAAAGTTCGACTTTGGCAAGTATGTTGAGTTGAGACATGGTTAGGGTATTGTATTATAAGTATGTATTTACAAACAAAAAGTATCTAAGCGTTGTATCAGTTATCTGGTTCCCATAGTACAAGCTATGTTTAGTCTGCGGCTAGATGGCACTGTGTGAAATGTCCACACCTTTTTTTTTTAAATCTGCCACTCACAGAATTTACCTTACCTTATTTACAAAGATCTAGTATATAAGTGCTATGTGTATGATATTAAGTATCGTTGTATCCCAAAGCAACCAGGCATCTTTAAAAAAGCGTTCCCTCTTGAGTGAAAAAAAAAAGAATACCAGTGTTATCATTCTTAGCTCTTCTAGAATGGAAGTATGGTCAGCTACCGATTAATGTCATAAATATATCATCATCGTCAACAGCCTGAAGACATCCACTGCTGAACATAGGTAGGCCTCCCCCACAGAGTGCTACTTTGAGTGGCTGCTTGCCTCTTGTATCTATCTGCTGCGGTTTTGACCAGGTTGAGAGTGAACAGGTATCTTCTAGACAAGCATGTTACATCCTAGACTGCATCGTCACTTACTACTCTCCGCTTCGGCCGGGTACGAAACCGGTGCTTCGTAACCAGTTACAAACGAAGATTTTCCATCCTTGTACGTAACCAGTTGCAATTGAAGACTTTTTGTCCTTATAACCAGCATTTTCAGGCAAAACTTCGGATCAGAGAAACAATTTCGGTAATAATAACCGAAATTGCCTCATTTCATTTTTAACAGCTGATGTCATTTTCGACAGCTGATGTCATTTATGAGAGATCTTTGAATATGTACGAGTAGAACCGTAGTATATGACGTCATTCATGGACAACAAGGAGAGCGCTATACATTCGGCACTAAGCAAAAAAAAGACGAACGTAATATCTTTGGTCCTTGTCACCGTTACCGGGTTTTTTTATTTGGCTTCGTTTGATCTAAGCCAAACAGGTTAACAATTTTTTGAAATTGTTGTTTTTTGTGAAATAATCCTATTTAAATGGTGATCTAGGCAATAAATATTTGAGAAATAATATGTGTGCAGTGGGTGGTTGCAGCATTTTAAGCAACAGAAGTCGCACTGAGGCGTAAATATGAAGGAATAACATTTCACAAGTAAGTAGCCATTATTTTGTCTATTTTCCCTTTTTAGAAGTGTTTATTGTGAAAAATATAAATACAGCGTTACATTTCATGTAATAACAAGTCTTCAGCTAAACAGAAAAACAGCTAAACGATTAATTAATGGATAAAATAACCATACCTAACCAAAAAATTTCATTGTCAAGGTACTGCCAGTTTATGATTTTTAATTTCCCATAAAACCCGCTAGGTACCATGTTGATTTGCAAATGTTTATAAGTCGGAAAAAATCCTTTTGTAGGTATATTAGCTAATTATTTGCTTGATTTAACTTAGTAAAATATATCATTTTATATTTAAGGTCAGGTGGGGTAAGTGAAACATACTTGCACATCTATCCACTTTGTGAATTCTGCTAGGATGCTAATTTTTTTTACACATAGAAAGCCTAAATCTGAAATGGCAAATGACGGCAATAAATACTTTCTAAGAAAATAATTTTTGAAAGTTCAATTCGCGTAAACGAAACATCACTTCAAAAATGGTTCACAGTTTTGACAGAAACGTTCCGATTCAATATTCTGACGGTAGGTTGACATTGGCGTTTGACTATTTTGCAGTTGACTATATTGACCTTAGAGTATGGACTAAAAGCAAAGAGGGATCATCAAAACTATAGTATATTTGTATTGCTCACACGTATTGCTACGTCAGTGGCGAAGGAAAGAAACAAACATATAGTAATTAGCTACGCTTGCCAAATGTCACCGTACCATTTTTTCGACTCGAGTCAACTGTTTTTTCTATACAAATCTGTCAGACTTATTCACATGAAAGCGTCCACTTCATATAAAAAGTGTCCAAAAAAGTGGTACGCTTGACAGATAATGACGTTCTCTCTATGCTTTTAGTCCATACTCTAGGATATTGACAGATTTGTTTTTATTATCTGTTACCCGCAGTCATTATATTAGGTACCTACTTATATAATAATAGCTGCCAGGTATCACTTTATTAGCGCAGAATCTCCATCTCTTTCTTTGGGTGCTTTGGGAGCAGACTAAGGGACTATCCAGAGAATGGGCAGTAGCATTCTCCTTGGTACATTATAATCTTCTGCGATGACAAGCTACTTGCTAAGCGAGGTGATTATGGCAAACCTCCCTAGAATCAGCGTCTAAAATGGCATTTTATGGGCATGCCTGTGTTCAGCTCTAAACGTTTTCCAGCTGTTGATGTGAAATACGTGATTTTCACCCATGGGACATTTACAATGACATTTGTAATGTAGTAGGTATTTGATTGATTTTATTACCTGTGTCGTCTGTGACTGCAAATACTAACCCCACATTACGCGCCGTTTCATGCATTAGGTTCGTGTAAAAGTGTACATAAACACTATTAAATTGCTTCATGGCATCAGCCGACTTGTGTTTTGTAAACTTAAAGATAGCTGATTTCTTTTTATTTTATGACCTAGCAGAAAGATTGTGTGACGCGTGTGCCAGAGCATTGAAACCATTTCGCCACATAGCATAGAGCTAAACTGCGTGATTTATTGATTACGATAGGGTTTCACTTCACTTCGTTTCACTTACCCCACCTGACCTTACATTTTAGTTTTTACAATAAAGAAGCAGTGAACACTGGTAAAAAATAAATTCTAGGTATCAAGGTAAATTACTCTATAGATAGAGCTAATGTAATCGCCCATTATCTACCCAAAATTTTGGGAGACGTTCTTATTCAGGCAGCACCTCGTGTGGGAGCAAGAAACAACTAGGCGGCCACGCGAAATAGATTTCTACTCGTGGGAATTCTGTGTGAGAGATGTTCCATTTTTGACAGCTGATGTCATTTTTGACAGATGTTTCATTTTTGACAGCTGATGTCATTTTTGACAGAAGTTACATTTTTGACAGCTGATGTAATTTTTGACAGAAGTTGCTGTTTTGACAGCTGATGTCATTTTTGACGGATGTTTTATTTTTGAGTTTTGACAGAAGTTGCATTTTTAACAGCTGATGTCATTTTTGACAGATGTTTCATTTTTGACAGATGATGTAATTTTTGGAATTTTTATCATTGGACTATTTTATCATTAATTGGAGTTTTATCATGGATATTTTTATCGTTGGACATTTTTGTTATTGCACTCTTTTTATTATCGGACATGTTTGTTATTGGACATCTTTAGCATTGATCATTTTTATTAATGGACATTGGCTTTGGATGTTTTTATCTTTTTACGTTATTCGTGGAAATCGTAATAAATTCAAGATCACTTTTTTTTAGCCCATTATATTGGCACGAAACTTTTATGTAGAAAGTGTCGTGAAATTTATTAATTGATTCATAAAAGTTTCATTTCAGAAGCATGTAGGTAGCCTCGAACTGTATTATTCAATGACATAGTACATTAAAACGTTTATGAACGTCATTATCTGAAGTAGGTATATAAAAAACATGCCTGAACGGGATTTCTATGTGGTCAGTTATTTGTGCTGCTACTATAAAAGAATTTTGATAAGAAAACCCTGAAGATTTAATATTGTTGAACTGGTTTCGTATAAGGACGAAAAAGTGTTTGATCGCAACTGGTTTCGTACACGGATTAAAAAGTCTTTGATCGAAACCGGTTACGTACAAGGACGAAAAAGTCTTCGTTCGTAACTGGTTACGAAGCTCCGGTTTCGTAGACGGCCGAAGCGCTAATTAATCTCACCCATCAGGTGAGGCAGTGATCAAACAAAAGCCTATCAACCAATAAAAAAGGTTGTAGGGACACATGTAAAGTGACCTAATGGTATGTCAGCAGTTTGGTGTACAAGCAAGATGTATGACAGGCGGTCGGCCAGTTACTGCGCACCAGCCGGCCTGGGTACACGTTTTAGTTCTGGAGCTTTCAAGTATTAAAATTCAGTGACTATATTTTGGGGAATTCATTTTTTTATTTTACACCAGTGCCAGTAACTCCCGGTGCGGGGGTGGATCCTTATACCACGTCAGGCAGGCTAGTTACTTATGCCCATTTTCACCAAAGACCCCTAAACTACACCCTAACTAGGAATCCTTTTGGCTGAGGGTCCCTTAGATTTGACCCTTACCTAAATTCGTTTTCACAGCGCTGAGTGACACTTAAATTGTAAAGTGACAGTTTTTTCTTTTCTACGGTTTCCAAAAACCGTACGTTGCCGATTTTCGTTGTTTTAATTATATATTTTAGAGAATAATCGTCAAAAATACAAGTAACATGCTCTATTGATATTAGCATTAGAGTTTTGAATATATTATGCATCAGAAAAATTAAAACAAATAAATTTTCTGGCGTTATGCGGGTAGAAACAGTTGCCAAATACAATTGAAAAAGAAAACTGGCGTTTTGATAATTCAACCTGCCACTTACCGCTAAGGGGTCGAGCTTTGGCCCCCTAAACTTGGGGGCAGGCCCGGGTCAGCTTTAGTACCGATGTCTCCACGAAACGCTCGTGTCACACGCATTCCGACATTTTCTTTGCATCAAGTGACTTCTATAATGTCAAAAGTCAATTGTGTTGTTGTCATGGAAATTATGTACATAACACAACCTAATTAATCGGTATAATTCGTAGTTTTTCTGGCTTTTTGTGTATAATTTCAAATTAATATATCATTATCATCATCTTCTTTGCCTTTTTCCCATTTCGCATTTGTTATTGGGGTCGGCTCCCAAGCTCCCAGTCTAATCTGTAGCGGCAAGCTACCAGAATTACACGAGCGACTACAGGATCGGACCGTGAGTTTGCCTAATTCTCAGCTGTTCTTGTTTTTCGTTAATCCTGATAGTTTCAGGTTTCGCACATTTATAAGTAAATCTAGATAAGACCCGTTAAATTTCAGTGGGGGCTGGGGGCCCTTTATCTCCACGGCGCGCTGGGCTGAAGCTCAAATTGCCCTTATACAAGATCTGGCCCTGAGCGACTGCCATCTGATCTCACAACCCATAAGGAACCAGTAACAAGGATGGTTAGACCTGGTATCAGATTCTATCAGGCGTCTGACTACCCGTAACGATTGCCATAGATGGTCTTATGACAACCGGGACCGACGGCTCTCGGAGGCACGGATGGCATTGAAAACTGCACATAACTTACTAGATAAATCATCGGTGCAAGGCCGAGCATCGAACCTGGTGCCGTAAGATTGCGAAGTGCACATGTTACTGCTCTGCTACTATCGCTCTAACTTCAAATTATATACCAATTATCTTAATCAGTTGAGCATGGGCAGTGACAATGGTTATTGATCAACACTGGCGACGCGAAAATGTCATGTTGAAGCTTGCAACTAATAAAACTCATCGCCTGTTAAGTATCCCAAGGGACGATAAATTACGAGAATCATGGTTGTCTTTTCTGATTCCTACAAATACTGAGCTCAGTGGCCTGTCTTAGTGAACAAACGTGTTCGCCAAAATCACTTTGATACACCCCCAATTTGATGGGATGGGTAACCGTCTTCTGCATGGATATCCTTGTTCACTGCAAATGAAGTGTTGCACGGGATTCCCTTGAGCTTATCTGGTGAGTAAACTCAATTTGAATAGCAAAAATAAATAATTAAAATAAAAATGGTTTCAACCCAAAAAAATGGCCTAAAAATGGCAGTAAAAATACAAAGCTTAGGCTAAGAAATAAAAATAAATAAAAGCTATTTCAGTCTCATTTGTTTCATTTAATCCTTATTAGCGGGTGCTTCATCTTCCTATAGTATTAAAATGTAATAGGTTAAAATAATAATAATAACTTCCTATGTAACTTCCATGTCGATATTTTTTTGGCGTGGCGCGTCACTATGGTATCGATATCGATATTTGAATATGGAGCTAGGTACATCACTATGGCGACACCAGCGTTTCGTGGAGACACGGGAACTAATTGTCGATCATATAGAGCTGTCCTATCTGTCTTTGACTAGTATAGTAGATATCTGTGCTTGGGGGATCCCTTAAGCTTTGGGTGTCCCTTAATCGCCGGTGAAAACCAAATTACTGTCAGATGTCACTTAAATATTATTAAGGGTCCCTTAAAAAATAGGGATCTTTGGTGAAAACGGGCATTAGTGTCTCAATTACTTAGTGAACACATAGTTGAAGACGGCTATCCGTTGGTTTTATCGGGGTTGTAACATCGGTAGGTATGTATAGCGGATAGCACACCTAAAAGGTCATTGGTATATATGGATAATAATTACAATTCGGTTAAAATTGAATTGATTCTATGTAATAGACTTTTGACATGGGTTGTAATTTTTTCTAGATGCCATTTCCGTCCAGTCTTACTCCGTGTTATATATTTTGGTTGGGACTACCAAGGGTTTGTGGTACAAGAGGACACTCTGCAGACGATTGAGTATCATCTTTTCAAAGCGTTGACTACAGCTTGCTTTATCGAGAGCCGGGAGACAGCGAAGTAAGTAATGTTTATTTTGCAATGAAGAAATGATATCATTTTAATATTCTGTAAATAATTTTACTTTTTAAAATGGAACCTGCCCTTTTGAAAAGGGACTCACCCTTCCCACTCCCCGTTTCCCAGTGGATCATACACAATCATATTAAACTGTTTTTGAAAAGGGCACCACCCTTCCCACTCCCCTTTTCCCAGTGAATGATACACAATCATATTACAGCAGTGCTACACCCTACACATTAGGATATGTTCCAATAACTAAAGAAAGAAAGAAAGAAAGAAAATACATTTATGGTGACAGTCTCGACCAAGTATCTCTATGGGGACGTTGTGGCTGATATTAGATTTATTATAGTTTGATATTCAATATGAAAGTATTAACCTAGGGTTCGTGGTCCATAATTGTCTCCATAAAATGTTATAAGAGAGCATGTGAATAAGATAAAGTCACTCACCGAAACCATTGAAACTAAAATTATACGTAGTTTGCTTCGCCTTTATTGTATATGTCGTTACAGTAGGATTGTTTGCTTGTATTTCATAGTGAACCTCTCATAATCTCTCCCATGTGATCGCATATAACGCCTGTAATTATAAAACCACAAGGAGCACAAAACGAACTGCAACACGTAAGTAAACTTTAAGGTTGATGGATATTTAACCAAGCCCACGCGCTCTCGGACCGTACGTCCTCAAGCCAGTCGCTTAGCCCATCTCATGACTGTCGACGTGGTATCTCTACAACACTTAACTGCCCACAAACTAGGGCCTGCACTTTCAACCGTACCATTACTATTAATTTATCACCGCAGATGGGGCTTATCGAGGTTAGATATGCATATTTAACTAAGCCGGCGCCTTCATTAGACCATAGCCCCACAGCCATAGCCTTCCAGCCAACCGCATACGCCCATCCCGCCGACGTGGCAAATGTAAGTCCCTCTACGTGTCACCATGCTAGCTGGCACACTACCGAGGGGATACCTACACCTGCACAAGTTCGTCGATCATATGTGTTCATCACTACACTGCGATCTCAGACCTCGGCTGAGACCGTTACCAAATTGTACTAGAAATGATATCAATTAATCATAGAAAACATTGTCTACCTACGATTACAGCTCGTATGTACTCACGGTTCATGGTATCACATCAATAGGTATTATTGCTTTCCTTATTTCTTTTAATTATGTAATTTTCTGTATTTTCAGTTTATATTTTATGACATTTAAATAGACAAACCGCGAGTGACAGACTTCGCAATCCAATTTTGAACTTAGTATTGTATTGCAATATTTTATCTATGTAATATTTAAAATCGCGATGTTGCCCGTCGCGACACTCCCGACAGAGAAGAATAAAAGAGTCGTTAGATTACACGTTTACCCTATAATTTAAAATTGCAAAACCATGGTGGTATCTGTATGATACAGATTTTTGGTTTTTGTGAATAATTCTATATTAAAGTAGGAATATAGATAATGTAAAGTTGTACAACTTTGTCGCAATGTTTGTATTTGTGTATAGTGTATACTGTGTATGTATATGGCTTATGACTCCATTTTATTCACAATAATAGCTCTCTTCTTATAGCCGTAACTAAAGGTTATGATTTTCAATTTACTAATATATCTCCACCACTTTATGGAGATATGCACGATCCCAGCATCTCCATTTTTATGGCGACAATCTCGACCAAGTGATTGCATATAACGCCTGTAATTATAAAACCACAAGGAGCACAAAACGAACTGCAACACGTAAGTAAACTTTAAGGTTGATGGATATTTAACCAAGCCCACGCGCTCTCGGACCGTACGTCCTCAAGCCAGTCGCTTAGCCCATCTCATGACTGTCGACGTGGTATCTCTACAACACTTAACTGCCCACAAACTAGGGCCTGCACTTTCAACCGTACCATTACTATTAATTTATCACCGCAGATGGGGCTTATCGAGGTTAGATATGCATATTTAACTAAGCCGGCGCCTTCATTAGACCATAGCCCCACAGCCATAGCCTTCCAGCCAACCGCATACGCCCATCCCGCCGACGTGGCAAATGTAAGTCCCTCTACGTGTCACCATGCTAGCTGGCACACTACCGAGGGGATACCTACACCTGCACAAGTTCGTCGATCATATGTGTTCATCACTACACTGCGATCTCAGACCTCGGCTGAGACCGTTACCAAATTGTACTAGAAATGATATCAATTAATCATAGAAAACATTGTCTACCTACGATTACAGCTCGTATGTACTCACGGTTCATGGTATCACATCAATAGGTATTATTGCTTTCCTTATTTCTTTTAATTATGTAATTTTCTGTATTTTCAGTTTATATTTTATGACATTTAAATAGACAAACCGCGAGTGACAGACTTAGCAATCCAATTTTGAACTTAGTATTGTATTGCCATATTTTATCTATGTAATATTTAAAATCGCGATGTTGCCCGTCGCGACAACATTTATTCAAGACATCACACAACATTACATTTTACAAGAAGGTACTTATACAAAACAAATCACACAAAAAAGAAGAACACCGCAAAATATAATGTTGCGTGATGTCATGATATAGGTCCCGACTCAGCATGCAATTAAGGTCGTAGGACCTCAATAACTGATTTTCAGTCGGAACCTACATTCATGACATCACGAACTTCAGGACACACATACAATAAATAAATACAATATCCTAAAATAAATCTACAACACAAGAAGCAAAGAATGAAACAATATAACATAAAATGAAAATGCAAAAAACAATAAGAGATTAAACAGTATGTACACTAAACAAAAACTTCAAAAACCACAATAAATTATTAAAAATAAAAAAAAAACCCACACAAACCCATTTCCTGATCTTCCTCCTAGACTTCTTGTAAATGGACAAGAATTTCTAATCAATTAACTAGTCATGAAAATAATTATACCATCAAAACTACTTTTTCGAATTCAGTTATAAATAAAATACGCCCAAGGTAAAGTTGTAGTGCGAGTCAGACTCGCGCACGAAGGGTTCTATAAAAACGGCAAAAAATCACGTTTGTTGTTTGGAATCCCCCTTAAATATTCATTTTATTCTGTTTTTAGTATTTGTTGTTATAGCGGCAAGAAATACATCATCTGTGAAAATTTCAACTGTCTAACTATCACCATTCATGAGATACAGCCTGGTGACAGACGGACAGACAGACAGACAGCGGAGCCTTAGTAATAGAGTCCGTTTTACCCTTTAAGTATGGAATCCTAAAAATGATCCAATTGTCTATCACACTTCAGCAGAACACCTCAGTGAGATTCTGGTCCCTGAAGATCTTCAGAATTTCAGGGTCATGTAACTTTGATAGCAATGCAATAGGCGAAATTTCAATAAATCAATTGTGTTAGTGACGGCATAGTTGGCTCAACTGGTCAAAAAGTGACTATTCTTGTGTAATTGGTCAGTGTTTCCTAGTGTTTCTAACACAAAAACTCTATGCGACTGCGGGGTCGCCATCCAAACAATGTCCCACTTGCTTGTGTGTCCCTCGTGTCCTACCACCTGCACAAGCGACGACCTTCTTGAAGCAACGGACGACGGAGTAAAGGTGTCAAAATTTTGGTCATTATTTGTTTAAGGTACATTTTACGTTGTTGCCCATTGACACGCAAGAAGAAGTGTTTCTAGAAAAAAAACAACTTGGAATTTTAAAAAAAGATATCGTTACCTATCGTTAGTGCCTTGTAGAATGCCAGTGTTATATGAATAACTGTTGAAAAGGGGCCCCACCCTTCCCGCTCCCCTTTTCTCAGTGGATCATACACCATCATATTACAGCAGTGCTACAAACTACACATTAGGATGTTCCCGTAACTCACACAATTCACACTGCAACTTGCTTTCTTGACCCTAAGAAGGTAATATTGTGATATAATTTTCAGGTATCACAGATGTGGAAGAACTGACAAAGGTGTTAGCGCTTTTGGACAGGTACGATAAACAATTCACTCAGCTCAGACTAAAGGCCTATTGAAACTGGTGCGTTATTTACGACCGCTGTGGGTAGCGGTAGACTGCGCGGGATGTAGTTCTGTGGCTCGAAACTTCATACTAAGATACAATATAACCGGGCGGAATCCCGCACGACATACCGCTTCCACAAAATACTAACAGAACGCAATCAACATAGTAAGTGCGCTCGAGCAACGCACACATAGACACCGCTCACCGACACGATGTCTCGGAGTCTGTCGGAGTAGTGCGAGCGCGAGCGCCACCCGCTTGAGACACGCGTCTGTGAACATTCTTGTAAAAAAATGGAGCAACTAAAAATAGTTATTATAAGTGTAACAGTGGACGGTTGTTAAAATTCAACATTAAACGGTGAATAGTCGTTTTTTAAGCTACCAGTTGTTTCAGAGAGGTAAGTAGGTAGGGTTTGTTTGTTTTCAATAATCTAGTGAGGAAGATGTAAGGCTGACATTGAGTACACTCCCATCGGTCTCACGTGAGATCGAACTCCGGACTCGGTGAGTATACTCCGCGTCGTTAAATTCAGAGACGAGATCAAACGATAACTCCGTGAAGTTCGACTCCAGCCATAGACAAGCGTAGTTTGACATTAGTGAGCAATGATTTTCTTTTTTTACTTGGCAGTATTATGTTAAAAAGAGAGAAACAATAGCAAATATTCTGAAAAACTGAAACAGGAGACCAAACTTGGTGGTGATGTACTCTTTGCAGGAGAATATAAAAAGCGCGCCATTTTAGATTATTATTCTGTATTCTGGAAAGCGAGTTACGGAGGCTGCAGGTAGAGGATGCAGAAGAGAAACTAAGATGTTGTCTATGGTAAATTAATCTATATTTGACGTTCAAATATTACACGATGTACGTATTTTACTAGTCCTACAATCTAAAGTGGTGCTTCCGGCCCCAAGGCCGGGACCGGAGTACCTTATGCCATTCAAAAACACGTGAAATGACATAAGACACTGTCTGCTGCGTCAGCGCATGCCTGGATGGCACCAGTCGCGGTGAGTTGTGGGCTGACGTCACACGGCAACGTAACACCTCCCTCCCAAAGATCGGCAACTGGTGGCAGGCCGTGGCTGTCAGAGTTGTCGATGGCACAGGCATCAACCATCGTGGGACTGATGCTGGGGTTGGTTCTTTGTCTTCCGCAATCTCTGCATTGACGTACTTGCAGGTGATGGCTCAGTTGCGAGGGCTTTTGCACCGGTTATCGTGTGGGCTGATAGACGGCAGGCTGCCCGTAGTGTGATATAAGGCTTGATGGTTCGCCAACTAGCTTCAGCTTCTTAGAGGTCTGGAGACTCGGAGAGATGATGAAGTATTCGTTATTCGTTATGACGTTAGAAAGTTTTATGGGCAGTTTGAATTTAGAGGATCGGCATCATCTTATGAAATTGTTCTTGAATTGGGTGGAGAGATGGTGTAGTCATAATTTTGAAAGTTCTGCTTATGATGTGGTTATCGTTGTTCATGTTTATGGAGGTCGTGACGTTATATCTCCGAATGAAACATAGCGGACAACTGCTCTGAATTTTCAGCTTGATTTTTTTTCACAGAAACTCCTATAGATTTAGGTGATGTAGAAACTTTTTGGTGTGACGTTCATCAGCTGTTAGAAGACGGGCGATGGAAGTCATCATGTTGGATGTGATTAGTTGCTGTTTCGTGATTAGTTGATAGTGGTTTATGATGTCTGGACTGGATGGTGATGAACTGATGAGTGACGTGGCTGGAACTTTTATATATAGTACCAGCTGCAGGGGCTGGTCTTCGGACATTCTGTCTCTATTGTACATAGAGTTCGTACTATCGGTTGCACATACTACTTATGGATGGATAGGTTAGGAATAGGTGGTTCTAATTAGGTAAAATAAACTTTGTAATAAGTGATAAATCAAAGGAGAGGCAATCGAGATCCAGAATGCTAACCATTGAGAAATAACCTAAATTCTAAGCCCGGAAGTACTACGTCTAAAGTTTAACCTAAATAGCTATGTGTATGAGGAGTGCTCGATGCACAAGAATAAAAAGCTATCTCTAGCTGAATTATTTCCTCGGACATGCGTTCTATAATTAACTTACCTACATTGTGCTAAATGGGCATTCCTTAATCTCAATATACCTAATCCTAGTGTAAGAGAATTTAGTCGTTGCAAAAAAACGTGTTTCAATAAAGTTCGTTAACTTCCAACAGGTAGGTACTTATCGTTTGGCTATACTTATCAGATATTTTAGAGATCATTACTAATTTTTAAGAGTGAAGCCAGATCATAATTTGTGAACCTTAAGAAACATTATTTAATTTTCATCATGATATTCAGTAGTATTACTTTTTAATAAGTTCCGTACATACATCTGGTAATAGTCAGTCAAAGGTACGGCATGATGAGTGAAGTACTGTAGCAAAGATTATACTGCTCAATGCTGCTGCTTCTAGATAAGTATGCTTGTGCATATTTGGAGAAACCATTGACTAAGCAATTTGTGAAATTAATTTAAACTTAAATCTATTTTTCATGACTATTGGATTGAAATCTAGTATTGTTAAATGAAGGAAGGTACAAAAAAAAATCTATTCAGTTTTTTTTTCTTCAGTCTTTGCTAGCTAACACACAGTTCATGGCTGTACCTTTGAATTTTCAGTGCTTAAGTACTGTAGGTATTCACTCCATTCACAGAAAAATAAAAGTTCAAAAATTGGCAACGAAACATACATTTAAACCTTCTTTTTTTCGTAGTCGGGTAAAAGGAACTACGTCTGGTTCTTAGTCGACTTACTCATTTCGAACTTCATACCGCGGCTGTTCTTATTAACATTGTCAACGTATTCGTGAATAATGCAATCTGATATTATACATTAAAAATAATTTTGATCTTTGAAATAACTCTAATTCTTAATGGATCAGTAAGTACTATTAACCTTTTGATATTACTTGTTGAAAGCCATTCATAAAGATTGCAACTGCATGAGTTACAGGTACAATTTAACTACATTAGTCACGTTTCAAGTTACCAACGCTATCTTCCAAGTTGAAATTTGATTTCTACTGTTTCAACAAGTAATATGAGTGAGTCGTCCAAGAATGAATAAAACATATAATATGAACATCATGTTACCTTCTGCTCGGAATTCTGAGAAACTCAGAAGCATGATAAAACAATTTCATTATTTTATGATATTATAAAAAAAATATAAGTCTGATGAAATGTAGGGAACATAACTTTAAATATTCCAGGGCTAACCACACCTAAGGTAAAACTTTAAAATTTAATTGTCACTGAATTTTATACCTTTTCATAGGTAGGTAGGTACACCATACGTACTACCATAATAGGCATAAGGCCATTAAAAATCCTCTGCTATAACATTAAAATCTAAATTTATTTTATTACTAACTATAACTAGCTGTATATATTCTATCTTTTCTTCATATCTGAAGAATATATCCTACATAGAAAAAGTTATGCCTATATCTACCTATAAGCTATCTAAAAACCTAGGGGTCCGCGATTGCCTTGATTGGAAAATCTTGGAATTTTATTTAACACTTGGTTAAATATGTAATTATAACGAAAATTATAAAATAAGGAGAGCAACCGTAGTATGAATCTAAGGTACTCACTTAGCATATTAGTTCCTTCGCCGCTGTATCGATGTCCGGATACTCCTCCTGTCCTGTAGCACTCGTAGGTTCTGATATCCGAATGGCCTATCATGGTAAGCCTATATTCGAATATCTCTCTCGACTGCGCCAGTTACGGAGGCTGCAGGTAGAGGATGCAGAAGAGAAACTAAGATGTTGTCTATGGTAAATTAATCTATATTTGACGTTCAAATATTACACGATGTACGTATTTTACTAGTCCTACAATCTAAAGTGGTGCTTCCGGCCCCAAGGCCGGGACCGGAGTACCTTATGCCATTCAAAAACACGTGAAATGACATAAGACACTGTCTGCTGCGTCAGCGCATGCCTGGATGGCACCAGTCGCGGTGAGTTGTGGGCTGACGTCACACGGCAACGTAACAAGCGCGCCGTTATCTATTTTTGTTTTTCAAAGTTAAAATTATTATAAATTTTGTTGTTAATTACCTAAATTTATTAAAAAACGAGTGAATGTTAGCGGACGTAGCAGTAGGTTAAGTAAAGCAATGAAAAATAAATCGTCTTTAGTGTTCAAAGTTTTTGTAAAAAATATCCGAGGGAGTTAATAGCTCCATACATACAAATTCTAGAAGCTAAAATGAATGCTTCTTATAAAATGAATACAACAAAGAAAACACAGAGTAACTTATCTGCCAACAATGAGTAACTGGTATATTTATTTTTGAGTTTTCCGATGTTATTTTGGTTTTAAATAAAATTATTACTCAATTTTATTTCGTAATTTATTAATTTTATTTTAATACAAAACTAATTTCTTCACAATAACCATCTTAAAAATTGATTCCAAACAGCATTGTATTTAAAAACAGGCGTGATAGCAAAGATGGCGGTGTCTGAGCACGGCTCGAGTCACCGATTTCGCGGCTCAGCCCGTCTCATTCTTAGCTGAGCTTATACTCGTACTCTATTATGCTAAACTCGACTGTGAATGCCGATACGATTGGAGTTTGAGTCTAGACTGAATTTCTGACATAACGAAGTTTAAGATCAAACTCGAACTCGTTTGTGAATTTCAGCCTAAATGTAACATAACCGCATTATTTAGCCACCAAAAAACTTTATCTAATTATATTAATAACTGCGAAAAATTTATTTCGATATCAATGGAAGGGTTATGGTTTTAGCAGTCTATGTATGTAAGTTTGTATTTACGTATGGATGATAAAAAAATACGGTCATCTTCCGCATTATATTTATGATAAGTAGGACCTACTGCTCGGCGCGGCGAGCCGGCCGCCCGCGCAGCCGCCGCCATCCCTAGCGTGAGCGCCGAGCGTAGGTATAAAAAGTGAAGTACACACATGTGATTGACTTCTGTACTATTTTGTGCCGCTACCCACATCGGTAGCGAATAACGCGCTAGTTTGAATTAGCCTTAATAAGAACTGTATAGACTAAACTAAGTACTCAGAAGTACAAAGTGAAGCTATAAACAAAAATAGGAAAACTCAAAACTTGACTGAAGAATGTTTTTGGGATTTCATATTCCTTTTGGTTTGGCTTCACTTTGTAGTTCGGAGTGCTAAGTCTATTGTTTCATTAGTCTTAGGTGACTCCTGATTTAGGATAACTTTTAGCCGGTATGGTACTGATGCCATTTAATATTGTATCAAGTGATGTGGTAAAATGCTACCCTGTCCAATTTTTCTCCGGAACAGAAAGCCAAAGATACAAAACATGCATCAGTAGAAAACTGCCAATGAGTGTAGAATATATATATGGATTATGATCATTTTTTACGGTTCCATACCGAAAGGGCAAAGTGGACCCTATTACTAAGGCTCCGCTGTCTGTCTGTCCATCTGTCACCAGGCCTGTGTATCTAATGAATTATGATAGTTAGATAGTTCAAATTTTCACAGATGATGTATTTCTGTTGCCGATATAACAACAAATACTAAAAAACAGAATAAAATAAATATTTAAGGGGGCTCCCATACAACAAACGTGTTTTTTGCTCGTTTTTATAGATAATGGTACGAAACCCTTCGTGCGCGAGTCCGACTCGCACTTGGCCGATTTTTTACTGTGTACACTCATGATAAACAAAATGTTTCAGGTAATATCTCTACATATTCGCAGTAAGCATTGTCCGGACAAACAAACACTACCTGATTCCATATCTAGTGAGTTGAATTACTGTAAGATACTAAACCGACTATTACCTAAGGATATCAGAGTGGTTGGATGGATGCCGGTGCCTGAGGACTTCAGCGCAAGGTAATAATGGTTAATGATAATGGTTGTGGTCGAGTGGCGACCACGAACCGGAAGACGCAGCGTAGGTGTAAACCGCGGGGAGCCGATGGATGCAGGAGGCAAGCAGCTGCTTAAACTGGCGCTCTGTGGGGGAGGCCTATGCTCAGCAGTTGACGTCTTCAGGCTGTTGACGATGATGATGATCTATAATGGTTAAAATTGAGCAAAAATCTTGTTTATTGAGAATTGTAAGATAGTACCTCAATATTATTGATGGTTAAAGTTGCTTGATGAAATAATGGGGTAAAAAACTGACTTTTACTCACTTCAGATGGCAGCACTGCTGAGTGTTCCCTAAATCTGACAAATATCTGTCATCCTCCATAATAATTTTGTAAACAAATAAAAATAACTCAATTTATTTCATTAATATGACGTTGTATTCAGCTTTGGATTGCAAAAAGACGGGAGTCCATGTATTCCCTAAAGATATCAAAAGGAGAAAACAATGGATAAAAGCTTTACGAAGAAAAAATTAGGAGCCAACTAAATATTCGAGGTTGTGTGGTTTTTTCCCAGTAGTAGATGCTTTTCTATTCCGCAACTGTTATTTTAACTGCCTAACACTCCATGTCGAATACATTTTTGTAGTATTAGGATCGAATTCACTGGTAAACACAAAGGAACAAAAACGCAATATGGTGGTGGTGGTGGGTATGGTGGTTAGGATCACTCAACAGTGGCGCCACCTACGATTAGCTTTCAGTTTTTAACCCCATTGTAGTTCTGAATTTTTTGGTACGAAAAATTCAGCTTTAATGCAAAAAAAATAATGTTAACCAGTTATTTCAATAATGCACCCTTTTGGGGATAAAACGAGAAAAAATAAAAGCTCACTCATATGATGAGTATTTCAATGTTCAAATAATTTTAAAATAAATAACACACGTATAGAGACAAATACGGGAATATTCATGAGAAGTTAAATGTCATTGGAACCTTTAATAACAAAAATGTGCTTTCCATAGTTTTTGTACGCTTGGGTCGCTGCTTCGGTGTCCATATAAATTATTGCATTATGTTCTCCGACAGATTTAACACAAAATTTACATAAATAACCTCTTTAAGGTGTACGTTTTGAAAAAATGATCCTCAACTCCACAAGTTATGGGGACTGCCCAATACCCATTGCCAATTCAACTCATTCTTAGAGCTGTGTCTGTATAATGAAACCCATCAGTACGACAAAACAATTCCTGAATTTCGTTTTTAGGTTTGACTGCAAAAAACGCCAGTACAAATACTACTTCCCCCGGTCTTCCCTCCACATAGACTGCATGCGAGAGTCATGCAAAATGTTAGTAGGAAGCCACGATTTTAGGAACCTTTGCAAAATGGACGTGGGAAATGGAGTCACCGAGTTTAGGAGAGAGATTTTAGAAGCCGATATCGTTCCTGTCGATGAAAACGATACGGATAAACGTGCGTATCTTATTTGGCTAAAATTACTGTACCTTTTTAACCCATTCAGTGTCGGGGACCCACCCTCTTTGGGACCATGGTTCTCACAGTTAGAATGAAAAGGAAGTGAATGAAATGACGACAATTGATAGAGGAGTGGAAAAAAAGACTGCGCTACCTCAAATAAAATGGGACCTGATGATGATGGTTCTCACAGTCACTGGGTCCGTAAATACAGGGAACCCTAGTTAGTGTCCAGGATCTATGTATGTGATCGTTGGGCGTTATTTATTTATAGTTCCCAATCCAGACTCCCTTTTCAGTCATTTTGGCTCTCTTTGTGTCTATTATTTCATAGCAACAGTACAAAGTCAAAATTATTTTCAAGTTTATAATCTTATTTGTTTTCTGTTTTCAGCAACCTCAATGTACTATCTTTTAATAGAAGGAAATGCATTTCTGTGGCATCAGATAAGGTTAGTTGATATATTGTCAAAAATTTTTATAGTTTACAGGCAAAGCATTTGACCACTATCCCACCTGGTGGACAGTGATGACGCAGTCTACGTTGGTGATGGTTGGTTTTTTCTTTTAAAAATGTCCCCAGAGCCAATACAACGCCAAAATGCTTAAAATAGCTTAGCTTGACAGGACACTGCCCCATGGCAGTGTCCTGTCAACAATATTGCAACAATGACTTTGAAATTAATATATGGTAAAGTTCAGGACTAATGATACTGCAAATGTATAGAGAAAACACGAATTAATAAACTTTTCTCAATAGAAAAAAATTACAAAGTTACCTTCAAACCGTACAAATAAACCGCGATTATTCAATGAAAACTTTAAATAAGGTCATGCAACTTTGTGTAATAGTTGAACTAAATATAATGGAGGGCTTATGTGTAGCGGATTTTTAAAATACCCTTTATATTCAGTGTAATAATAAATTACCTAAACTATTGCGCGTTGGAACCATTCTAACTTAGACCGCCTCTGCCTCTCGGCCCCCGACTCATCCCCGCTTTGGCCTAGTACTATATATCTATTCTGTGGCTTTGGCTTGAATTCGCGCTGGCCTTGCACAAGCCCTTAAAAGGTGAACAGATATATCTAAAACACCTATTTTAATGGTATCTTTACCCGAAAGATAAGCTTTCTTGGTATCATATCTGCTAAATGGATTCTAATTTCATACCCAACTTTCCATTTAACAAAGGGGAACTTCTTTATGTTTAGAAAATGAGTAGGTACCGTTTTTTTTAAATTGTACTCCTTTTAGGGTGTTAATTTTTTTTCCATACAGATGCATTCAAGCAGTGTTACTTATGGTTGGCAGTGGACATGAGTCGGCAGATATAATAGAAAGCCTCCTGGACCTTGAAACCAATGATAGGTAAGAACAGAATGGAATGGTGGTTGTGTTTTCTAGTGAATAATCCAGCACGCTGGACAAGTGCGGGTTGGTGGATGACACATGTTCTCGAAAGTGATTCTTGAACATGCCGGTTACTTCGCGATGTTTACCAACGTTGTAAGAGTGAGTGAAAATCCCGCACATAACTTGAAAAGTCATTGGTGAAGGGCTAAGTGGGATTCGAAACAGGGTGCGCTGATTTGAAAGTCGCCGGGACTACTACTGAGCTACACTCGCCTTAGCTCTACAAACTTCAAATCAAATAAAGAAACCCTCTTTCATCATTTTTTTTTATGTAACTGAATGACGTGGCGGGCTAGTCGTTCGCCTGATGTTAAGCGTCACAGCTGCCCATAACAGATTGCAGTATCACTCGGAACTCTAAATTAATAGAATTTTGCGTGACACTGAACTGCGCACATCATCCTGAGACTTCACAGTGTAGTAATAAGATTACTAGACTGTGTGATCAGATCATAAAGTCTCATTTGTCCAGTAATTGTAGCTACAATGCCCTTCGAACCGGAACACAATAGTGCTTGCACACAACTGCTTGGCGGCAGAAGAACTGGAAAAGCGGTGGGAGACGAACTTTCCAGAAAAGTCCTACCACCTAGTGTCATCATCATAGTGTGATACATATATTATGTAATAATATATGTATCACACTATGTTAGATTATTATATTTATGGTTTTAAGTGTATGGTATTAGTATTTAGTATATATTATATGTATTGTTTTTATTTTTTTGAGTAATTATACTTTGTTGTCTTATTGTTGTTCTTAGTATGTAAGTTGTAACTGTAATAACACCAACCGTAATTTTTGTATCTTTAATTCCTGTCCATCCTAAGGTAGCCTGGAAGAAATAGCTTAGTGTGATAAGGCCACCCGTTGTTCTGCCATTCTTATGTAAATTTTTATGTGCATTTTTATTTATTGGTGTTCAATAAAGTATTATTGTATTGAATTGTATTGTATTGTATCATCATTAATAATGATTTCAGAAAACCTCAATACAACATGGCCGTAGATGTTCCTTTGAATCTATTCAAATGTACGTACGAAATAGAAAATACTACCCAATGGTCGTACGACGAAGAAAATTTGGCAAAAACCATCATGCACTATCAGGGGGAGTGGACAATACAGAATGTTAAGTAAGTACAAGTGTAGTTGAAATGGTAAAGCCAGGCTACATTGCTCGCAGAACCGGCAACCTATGGGGAAGAAATGCGATGAAATATACGGTAGATCTACTGGAAAACGGCGCAGTATAAACAAGGCATATGCCTTGTTTTTGCTCTGAGTCGCGTGCGACCGTGTCTACAGGGTGCTTATGGTTCATTATTAAAATGAAACAACCGCTTGTGTATTATTTTATATTGACGGCTGGTTTTTTGGATAATACATTACAGTTGACATTGTTTTTAATAGTTATAATTAATAAATGTACTGTAGTATTTGTTCTAATTAAGGACTTGTGCAAGGCCAGCGCAAATTCAAGCCAAAGCCACAGAATAGATGTATAGTACTAGGCCAAAGCGGGGATGAGCCAGGGGCCGAGAGGCAGGGGCGGTCTAAGTTAAACTGGTTCCAACGCGCAATAGTTTAGGTAATTTATTATTACACTGAATATAAAGGCTATTTTAAAAATCTACTATACATAAGCCCTCCATTATATTTAGTTCAACTACTACACAAAGTTTCATGACCTTATTTAAAGTATTCATTGAATAATCGCTGTTTATTTGTACGGTTTGGACGTAACTTTGTATTTTTTTTCTATCGAGAAAAGTTTATTAATTCGTGTTTTCACTATACATTTGCAGTAGCATTAGTCCTGAACTTCACCATTATAATAATTTCAAAGTCATTGTTGCAATATTGTTGACAGGAGACTGTCTCATGCTAAGCCATTTTAAGCATTTTGGCAATGTATTGGCTCTTAAGTTTATGTCTGTAATATTTATAATGTATGATGCAGTGATTTAATTGTAATTTCATGATAATTTTATTATTATTGTTATTTGACTCGTTAATATTTTTAATTGATTTAATAAAATAGCTTTTACGTTTAATATTAAAATAATTTCTTTTTCAGGGCAACCATGCTCAAAGACTGCCTAAAGACGTTAGAAGATAAATACGCTCAGCTCATAGATGATAAAGTGGCAGATGGCACACATAACTACGGGGGCAGAGAAGGCAGGATAGTTGCCTACCACGATTGTTTGATGGAGGGTGTCAAGCCAAAACAATATGTTCCTTTAATGAAAAGGAGTACCTGCTGTAAGTATACATTTTATTTTATTTTATAAGTTCAACCACCCAGCTGCGCTGGGGCTATCGTCGATTGTAAACTTTACTTGGCATTTCTTCAATGGATAACTATTAATTTAGAAAAGTCGTAGAAGGAACGTTGTCTACCTTGGGGAGTAGATTTACACCCTTTCGGGATAATATACCAATTCAAACTCAGATAGTATGTCTCCGACGAAAGAGTTCTGGTCCCTGTGTCACGGGTTTTGATCCTTGTATGGTCAGGTCATGGCCAGGTATGGCCAGGTGCTCCATCACTTTATAAAGTTCACCTATTTTTATGCCTCAATAAATTTTCATTTCATTTCATTCAATATTTTTCATTGTTACAGCAACTCTCGAGGAAAAGATAGAACATTACAGAAAAAGAAGAAAACAGTATGAGCCTCAAGAATCATCAAAATCAAATGACAGTTGATAAAATACGAAGTTAATATAATACTTGCATATAATAAGCTAAACTTTTGGAATAAAATACTTTTTTATACAATCTAAACTTTATTATCTTCGAGTTATTTTTAAACAGATTATAAATACCAAGCACCACTAAGAAAAGTAATTTTAAAAGAGCAAGGAAATGCTATTTTGCGATGTAAATCAATTAGTCTTGCTACTCGACAATAGATGGCGCTTATTTTTTGCAGTTCTGTTAACCATTTAGAAAACCGAAATTAATTTATTTTTGAGAACGTAGTTAGTGTTGTTAATTGTATCCATAATCAAGTTATAATGGCATGATTTTTGTGATTATAATAGATCATAATCTTATCTGTCAGATTCCATGGCGATAAATATTTCAAGAGAATTATGAAAATATCGTTCGTATTACAATGGAATAAGGCCGTTATGCCGTGCACGCGATTACTCTGCGAACAGTAGCGTTCTAATCTGAATCCTTAATTGTCTTGGTAATTATTATGGCATTGCGGGTGTACTAAAATCTGCGGGTCAGTAACAAAACCGGCCGCGTCGAGGCGAGAGGAGAACTACATCACACTACATTTAGCCCGTAGTATCACTTGAACAATATTAGAAGGCCGCTTCACCCGGAAAGTGGTAGAACCGCAAACCCATTCGATTATATTCGATTCGATTAGAAATAGCAAAGTTACGCACACTGAATTTATTTTATAAAAAAAAGTCAAACTTTTTAACTGTAACTTTTTGTCTATTAACCGACTAAAATAGAAAGTCACGACTGTGCATAGTGCGTTGTTAAATCAATGTCATTTCTTTTCGATCGGGGTAATCATGTAATCAGTTTGAGTTTGACAGTTCGATGAAAATATTTACGTGACGTGACGTTTGTGCGAAACTTTTTGTTCAAGTTCTTTTTTCCAATTTCGATTAATATCAAAATGTTTTTGTTTTTGATGGCTAATTGCAAAAATTAAATAATTGTTATAAAATTCGGTTAACTGATTTTGTGTCAGTGTATCATATTGTGAAGTTTTAATTAATTGAGGTGAGTACAAATCTTTGCTTTCTTTGCAAAATAAAATTACTTTTAATCCTTTATTTTTTTCTTTAACTTTATTATTTCAAAATGTAAGAAGTTTTAGCTAAACCTACTTGTAAAGAAATGCTTCAACAAATGCTTGCACAACAAGTAGCCATGTGCCATTTTATGGAACAGAGTTAATTGTTTTATTACAGGATATTGCTAAGAACTGCATTTATTCATCATAGCTGTTATCTAACGGTAAAGATCTGACCTATTTTCTAGGTTTATTAGTGAAACTTAGCTTCTAATGTGTTTTAGTAATTATCTAAAGTACTTGACTTCAGAAACTAACTGGTAATGTCTAGATAATTATCCACTAAAAACCATAAATGTTGACTTGACTAATTGATAACTAAAATTCGCGAGTTTTATTCTCGCGAAAGTAATTAAGTCCATAATAAAATTTGATGTTTTACTGTATTGTTAAATATTTTTTAATTAACATCAAACCTATTTGCATGTACAATCACAGCATCATTTGGAAGACTTCCACTGCCGAACATAGGCCTCCTCTATAAAAAGCCACTTTAGATGCTTATCATAGGGAGGTTTGCTGTAATCACCACACTTGGTAGGCGGCTTGGTGAATTCGGTAGATTACCTATAAGGAAGTCCGAGGAGAATGCTGCTGCCCATTCCCTGGATCTTCCCGTAGCCGGTTTTTACGGCACCAACAGGGCAAGGTGAGGTCATACTTGCACACCGGGACTACAGTACTCTGACTTAAATATAACATTTTTCAATAACACTGCCCAGACAGTCAGTACCAGTTGATGATGTCCAACAGTGTCCGTAGAGTTGGGAACTGGTCATTTTTTTTTGGTAATGGGGTTGCTTGACATTTGTTAAAGCATGGAGCTGCACAGTAATAAAATCAGTAGCCACTTTTAGAGTTTCTCTCTAAAAGTGACTACTGATTCGGACCCTCCTATATTCACTCTTGGACACCCAGTGGCTTGATATTGAGCCGGCATACATTGTTGTTCTATTGTTTTGAAAAATGCTGGAACTTAAGCATCACCTATGCCTAACCTTGAACTTTTTGACGTCTTTAAGAGTATGGAACCCTATTAATTTAAATTAGATATCCTATTACCAAGTCTGATGTCTGTCTATCTCTCCGACCTAAAAACGGCTGTATCTCTTGAACTGTAATAGATGGACTGAAATTTTCATAAGATTATTTGTTATTACTTTGGATTACTTAAGAAATCTTTAATAAAAATTACAAAAAGAAAAAGTTAGGGGTGCTTTCTAAGTCTTCATACAAGAACTTTTTAACAGTTTTTGATAGTTTCATATCTCAAAAACGGTAATGCAAGTGACATACTTGATATGATTATAGTGCATACAGGTACCGTATTTGTGTATAACATAAAACCACTGAAAACGATTTACATACAAGACTCATGTCAAAAAAGAAAAATGTCCAAATATAAAAACACCCAATCAGAAAACCCTCCCAAGTATAGAAGCATCCAACTAAAATGTGTATAGAACCCTCGGTGTGCAAGTCCAACTCGCATTTGGCTGGCTTTTTAATAATTAAAAATTCTTTCAATCACAGAATATTTATAAAACAAATGATTCATTATTTGTTTTTAAAAATATTTTTCTTTTGTTTCAGATAAACAACTGAAAACAACATGACCTAGAAAAAAAACAAAAGCCAATAAAAAATAATGTAACCTTTTCAATGTTATTATAAAGTGGCCAGTACCTAAATAAAATAAAATAAGTTAATTATGTAAGTTAAGTGCGAAGCATAAAGCTAAGGCCAGTAAAAGTTAACTTTAAACTTAGTTTAAAAATGATCAAAGTTGAGAACTGCTTGGAGATGAAGACTGGATTATATTTGTTGTTCTGTAAGTATATGTTTTGTTGTGAATCCGTCATAGAATTTAGAAGCTAATCGGAAAGAATTCCTATTCTAGACTTGAATATCATCATCATCATCAACAACAGCCTGAAGACATCCACTGCTATATCACTTCTAAAATGGGTAATGGGGCGTTTCACACCGCGCTTGGTTCACACCGTGGTGTGAATCACCCTCTGCTATTAGTAAGTCAGCAAACAAAGGCTATTTTTATTTGTTTTATGTGGTTACCTATACTTTTTTATAACTAATCTGAAGACTTAAATGTAGTCTAAGTAATGCCTGTCTGCACTAAAACTTGACAGCTCTTAGGGTTGCACTTATCTCTCTAGGACATACCTAAATATTGAATTGAATTGAAAGTTGCAATAGGTATGTCATAGAGGCATAAGTACAAACTTAGGAAACTTTTCTACGGTAGATGCTCATTATGCTCTAAAGCTGGTAATAAACAAATAAATATGTGTGGACATTTCACACAGCACCATCTAGCCCCAAACTACGCATAGCTTGTACTAGGGGAAATAGATAACTGATACAATACATATATACTTTTTGTTTGTAAATACATACATAGAATACAATATAACACCCAGACGCAGAACAAACACAGTGTTCATCACACAAGTGTTGTCCCGGGTGGGAATCGAACCCACAACCTGCAGATAAGAAGGCAGGGCTACTACGAACTGCTATAAGGCCAATTAATGTAATAAGGTAATTTTCTTTTTTTTTTTCAGTTCATAAATGCAGCAAACAGTGAGAGGATTTATGTCAAAGGCGCTTAATGGTTTTCATGGTAAGTTGTAGTGTGTTTTTTAAACCAACAGCATTCTTAAAGTTTACAAAACAGCGGGATTTTAAGAAAAAAAAATTTAAAAACAAATCAAATCAAATCATATAATCATTTATTGATATAAAAGGGTTTATACATCTTATTGAGTCCAAAGACTCCTGAACTAGTGAGAACACTGTATTTCAGGAGCTAAGGCTAACAATTTTTTAATATTTTTTGAGAACTATAATATCTTTATAGATACACCTGAAGTGTTTTTTTAATGTAAGAATGACGTGACGAGCTAGTCGTTCGCCTGATGTAGACTGTCACGACTGCCCATAACAGATTGCAGTATTACTCGGAACTCTAAATTAATATAGTTTCGCGTGACACTGCACTGCACACGTCATCTTGAGACTTTGAGACTTCACACAGTCTTATTACTAGACTGTGTGATCAGATCATAAAGTCTCATTTGCCCAGTAATTTCACTAGCTATAATGCCCTTCCGGAACACAGTAGTGCTTGCACACTACTGCTTGGCAGCAGAATAACTGGCAAAGCGGTGGACCCTACCTAGACGGACTTTGCAGTAATGTCCTACGTCCTACCAATCAAATAAAAGCAATATTATAAAATCATAATATTATAAAATACGTAATAGACTTTGGGTATTCTGTGGCATAGAGATTCCTAGCTCATCTTCCATCTTCGTTTGACCTCGTAGTGCGCCGCGTTATATTTAAGGCCGATAAAGAGGTCACAACGCTCATCAGTGCCATTGCGACACGCCCCGCACGATGCGCAGGCTCAAGTGTTAAGGCGAAGCATAGTCTGTTTAAGGTTTATGGGATTTATACTGAACTACTACTACTGAGTTTTGGCGGGAACGCGGAAAAGTTCACGTCGTTGCATTGTATTATTTTACAAAACTTATGCTTTTTCCAGTGTTAATGTTTAATATTGGTGGTGTTTTACGCATTAAGTGCTGAGTTACGAGCATGAGTGTAGGCAAGTGATATAATGTAGTGAAACGTGGTTTTTCGTGTTGCTTCCAAAATTCCATAGAAGCCTCTAGTAAAGTTGCCACCACTTTACTAGGGCATGCCTTAGACTGGATTATGACTTAGACTAGACTATGACTACTCTGACTGTGACTATGACTTGACTTTAAGTGAAAATTTCCATAATATGATGAAAAATTACAAAACTTGACACTGGCTAAATACACTATGTGTGGAGCCAAAATATAAGAAAAAAAAAACTACTACTACTATAGTAAACCTTTCCTCTTTTGCCTTTTACCATTTGTTATTGGGGTCGGCTCCCAATCTAACCTGTAGCGGCGAGCTACCAGAATTACACGAGCGACTGCCGTCTCACCTCGCAACCCATAAGGGACCAGTAACAGGGATGGTTACATCAGGCGTCAGATTCTATCAGGCGTCTGACTACCCGTAACGATTGCCATAGATGTTACAAGTTATTCATTCACATAAAAAATGTGAATATCCGGGGAATGGGCTGCAGCGTTCCCCTCGGTACATTAAAATCTTCTGCGTTCACCAAGCCGCCTGCCAAGCGTGGTGATTATGGCAAACCCCTTTATGATAAGCGTCCAAAGTGGCGTTTTATGGAGGAGGCCGGACGTTTTCCGGCTGTTGATGTGATCTATTATACCACCATTTTATGGTCCCATCATGATGATTCACCTTCCCCTTAAGGTGACGAGTAGAGCCAGATGAGCAGGTCCAAATCCGTTCAAAGAAACATCAACCTAACTTTTTTTTAAACGGGCAAATTGCCTTTATTTTTCAAGCTAACTACTACAATAATAAAAACTAAACTAAATTAAACTAAGCTAAACTAAACTAAACTAGCTACACTACCTACTACAAAGAACACTTATGGACTGTATAATAGCCGCGATGGCCTATAGACAGTCCAAGTGCTCCAGCCCACTACCGGTAGGTAGCGTAACCTAACTTCGTAGTCTTAAATATCAATTCAGTCTGCACTTACGGCGCGGCGCTCACGACAAAGACAACGTACGAAATTACTGATTTTGACGGTTTTTAATTAATATCTATTTGTATATAGTGTTTTTAAAGTTATTAAGTCATCGCGACATCTGATTGTTTGTTGCGAATGCACTAATTTATTTTTTGTAAAAATATATTCGGTAGAAGCTCAGCAAAATGGGAACATTCAAATTTGTCGAGGGAGTTTTGCGATTTTTTTCCATAGAGCTATATTTATTAATCTTGTATTTGCGGTCATCACAAACGAGTTAATGAAATGAATTACATGATACATTAAATTCAAAGCTCCCCGTCTTGTCATTATGCCAGGAAACGTCCCAAAAAACACCTTGTTTGGTCTACCCGCCGCCTTAAATATGCTACTTGTATTTTAAGTACCGGTAAAAAGATGTCTCTTGCTTAGATAGCAAGGTCGTGGAGATTTATGTACCTACTGCGCCAATATTTTATAAAACCATAGTAACTGCGCGGTTTCATTCGATATTTATCCGTTTTTCTGCGGAGTTTATAAATCTTTCCGCAAAAAAAGTATCGTATGTTAATCTCGATAGTGTCAACAGTCTGTGTGCAAAATTTCATATAAAACGGCTCAGCAGTCAAGTTTTCAGGACTGGAAACTTGATTGAACGTTATGCTATCCCCCGTGAGGTGTGACACATGTGTATTTCGTGTATCATACCTCAATGGCTATAGTTCATCTAGGTTTGCCAGTTATTCTGCCGCCAAGCAGTAGTGTGCAAGCCTTACTGTGCTGTGTTCCGGTTTGAAGGGCATTGTAGTTACTGAAATTACTGGGCAAGTGAGACTTTATGATCGGATCACACAGTCTAGTAATCTTATTGCTATACTGTGTGAAGTCTCAGTATGACGTGAGCAGTGCAGTGTCACGCAAAACTATATTAATTTAGAGTTCCGAGTGATACTGCAATCTGTTATGGGCAGCCGTGATGCTTACCATCAGGCGAACGACTAGCTCGTCACGTCATTCATTTACATTAAAAAAATGCAGTGGAGTCAAGATAAAACACTTTTGTTTATTGATAAATAATTTAATAACACAGTTATCACCAACTGTTAAGTAGCAGTGCGGATCAAAAGAGACGCAACACACTTGGCCTCTATTTATCCGCCATTTGATGGAGCACAGCTAAGCAAAAATTCGAGTTGAATATTCTTAGTGAGCATAATTTGCTCACAGCGAGCAAATGCTCACTACGAATATTCACATCGAGCAAATGCTCGTATCAGACGTCACCTTTAGCGTTTTTGTTTAGTCTGTAATCAAAACTATGTTGTTAGCATTAAATCCACTTTTGTACACGTTTTGTGCATAAAGAATTTAAAAAAAAATGTGTGGACATTTCACACAGCGCCATCTAGCCCCAAACTAAGCATAGCTTGTACTATGGGAACCAGATAACTGATACAATACTTAGATACTTTTTGTTTGTAAATACATACATAGAATACAATATAACACCCAGACACAGAACAAATACCTATGTTCATCACACAAATGTTTGTCCTGGGTAGGAATCGAACCCACAACCTATAGTTCAGAAGGCTACTACCAACTGAGCTAACAGCCCATAAATATGTACCTACTTACAAATAATAAACTCTTAAAGTTGAAGGCGCAGAGGTGCAAGTGAATCCACTAGATTTATGAGCGTGCTCACGGCATGGCCCTTGTAAAATCTAGTTGGAGGCTCTCCGAAGATCTTCGCATCGCATTATCCTAGTTGATTAACTAGTTTTCCTTAGTACATAGACACACCCTGTTTGGTAGTAAGGTCTTTGAAGATCCGACATGATATTGCTTGAGAAACCTACTAAATATTTAATTATTTACCTTGTATTAGGTACTTCGATACTTAAGGTGAAGGGTATAAGCAAACAACGTGATTTTAGGCACGTTTTTTTGCCAAAATAGGGCATGTATAGCTTTGAATTAAATATATGATGTAGTTAATATCTGTAAGTTATTCCTGAGGTTCGCCGATACAAGATAAATAACTTTAGCTCGATAGAAAAATACAAATTATCCTAAAAAAATTTGAATGAACCAATTTTACGCAGTTTCTTCCATCGAAGAGATTTTTTTACAAAAAAAATGTGTGTAATCCCTACAAACATTTTTTTAAATGTAAATGAATGACGTGATGAGCTAGTCGTTCACCTGATGTTAAGCGACACGGCTGCCCATAACACATTGCAGTATCACTTGGAACTCTATTAATATACTTTTGCGTGACACTGCACTGCGCGCGTCATCCTGAGAGCAGATCATAAAGTCTCATTTGCCCAGTCATTTCACTAGCTACAATGCCCTTCTTACCGGAATACAAAACAACAAACAAAAACAAAACAAAGAAAACAAACAACAACAGCGACAGAATAACTGGCAAAGCGGTGGTACCTACCTAGACGAACTTTGCAGTAGTCTTACCACCTAGAAAAAACGTTCAAATATTCTGACGTTTTCATTGTTTTGAATGATACAATGTAAACATAACTATTAATTTTGGAGATTTGGCGGGAACGCGGAAAAGTTCACGTCGTTGCACTGTATTAGTTATCAAAACTTGTGCTTTTCCCAGTGTTCATGTTTTAAATTGGTGTCGGACCTAATAGGTACTGAAGATGAATGTCTGTAATTTCTGAACCACTAAACCGACGGCCTTGAAATATTTACGGGACAGTATTTAATGTACCCCCTTTTTAACGAAAAAAGAATGACAGAAATTGGACCACCCGTTAATGAATTACAACTAAGTACATATTTTTACTTTCATCCCCTCTCCCGCGGGAACCGAGCTGAATTTCGGTATTAAAAGTATCCTACAGCCTACCTCGTAATATGAACTCAAATCATGCCAAGTTTCATTTGAATCCATTCAGTAGTTTCGGCGTGATGCTCAGCCAAGATACAGACAGACAGATAAAAATGAAACAAAATATAGTTTTGGCTTCAGCATCAATAATAGGGAGCCCTCCAAAACATGTTCCAAAATATCTTCAATGTACAGAATTGGACCTGGGGGCGTACTGTGAACTCTGAGCGCGATTCAAAACACGGCCTATACTGGATCGCTTGCCAAAATCCTCATACAAAAAGAAACAAAGCGATCCATTATAGGCTCTGTTTTGTACGGCGCTAAGAGCTCACAGTACGCCCCCTGTTACAGTAAAGTATGGATTCTTCAATATACATTGCAACTCTTCATTTGCAAGCCAAAGACAAAAAAACTGATCGCTTGCTTTTGCTGCTCAACCGCCTGACTCCCCTCTCGTCCAATCATGTGCCAGTCTGTGTTGCCATCCAACAAAAACAATTCAACCAATTTACAAAATTAATAATTTCTCCACAATAGTGTTTATGACTTTATGTAAACACCCGCAGGCGTTTAGCAGGTCGTAAGATTAATAAAAACCAACACTCATTACAATAATTTATAAACCTATCGCATGCAAGGCGGCGCGGGCGCAGCGGCGGCGTCATTCCGAGACCTTCACCTAAACTCATCCTTTGTGGCGAGCGTCTTTATATCGGCAAAAGGACTGTTAAAATAAAAGCAGTTAACTCTCGATCCAACATCATCAGCAACAGCCTGAAGACGTCCACTGTTGAACATAGGCCTCCCCCAGAGAGCGCCACTTTGAGCGACTGCTCGCCTCCTGTATCCATCGGCTCCCCGCGGTTTTCACCAGATCGTCGGTCCACCGAGTGGGAGGCCGGCCGGCCTACGCTTCCGGTTCGTGGTCGCCACTCGAGAACCTTTCTTCCCCATCGGTTGTCAGTTCTACGAGCGATGTGGCCTGCCCATTGCCATTTCAACTTGCGAATTCTAAGAGCTATATCGGTCACTTTAGTTCTCCTGTGGATCTCCTCGTTCCGGAGCTTATCTCGCAGGGAAACACCGAGCCTAGCTCTCTCCATAGCTCGCTGCGCGACTTTGAGCTTCCTAATGAGGCCAATAGTAAGAGACCATGTCTCAGTTCCACAAGTTATCATTGACAACACACACTGATTGAAAACCTTCGTTTTCAGGCTCTGCGGTATTTTGGACGAAAAGATAGGACGAAGCTTCCCGACCGCTGCCCATATATGCATATATTATATGTATATTTAAAGTACTTAGTTGTTATTGCAGGATTTATAAAACACCATCGTTAAAGTTCTCAACCCAAGTAGGTTCATTTATTATACGCGGTGCAATTACCTTTATTATAATTCTAATGAAAGGCGTACGCATCCGCAACCTCATAGCGATATGCGGTTGCGACCTTGTTGAGTCTTACGAGCTCGTGTTACACACGGTCGCTTAGAATCACCAACAAAGTTGGTTCTACTAATGTCAGTCCTTTGCATGTGTTCAAATATTTCTAAAGACGCCACTGACGCCGATTAAGTTCAGACGGGAATCTCAGAAGAGCCATTTGCGGTTGTGTTAAGTAGTATCCTCTAACGACATAAAACGCGTGAAACTAAACAATTTATCTTGATGTGACCAAAATTTGTTGAAATGTGACAAACAGTCAGCAATTTTTGGAGCACACTTTAATAACTATTCACTGTCTGTCACACCACAACCAATCGCAAATATATTTGGTTGTAAAATTGTTACTTCAATTCAGCTTAGTCTTAAATATGTTATTTATAGCAAAAAATAACCACGAAGCTGGAAATTAACCCGCGTTTACATTCCTATTTATTAAATTGTATGATCTATGTTGCGTTTCCTTCAAAGGCTATCGCGGAATTGGTTTTATAAAATATGTAGTAAAAAAGATGAGACCGTCCGTGGTTGCATTTCTATATTCTAGACTAGACACAGTGATATTGTCAGCTAATGCATAAAGGCTATATTTAAACGCAACACTTGCCGCTATTTTTGCACATAGCCAGCAAATCAGCCAACATGCCCGCGGCTCCACCAAGCCGTATAGGACAGTGATAGGCGAGGACGCATCCATAACTGTATCGTGGGAACATAGCATTTACACTTTCGCTAACAACTGGCCACTAATGCGATCGTGCTTGTTTCTGTCAGTCCAATTATTATTAGACACTGGGCGTATGACAGACTGACAGATCCTTTTTCATCGACTTACAGAAAAAAGGTTGTCAATTTTCGAGAACTTCATTGAATGTAATACTGTTTTATGAAATAAACTATTAAATTAACAACTATAATAAACTATTTGAATTTGAAAAACTTTGTAGGTTAAACATCAAACAGTTTATTTTATGTGATTTAAATATCCTAAGTTTATTTTGGGCATGTAAGGGCCAATTCACATAGAGCGGCAAAATGCTCGAGCAGTTTTTAAGTGCTATTGGAATATAAACCTTATTCCATTTAGACAAAGCTGAAAACAGTATGCAACAATAAAATCTTACCTATTTTAATGTTGCATACCATTTTCAGCTTTGTCTAAATAGATTAAGGTTGATATTCATACAGCACTTAAAAACTGCTCGAGCATTTTGCTGCTCTGTCTGAATTGAGCCCAATCGACCTCTACAAATAAGTTAGTTCATTTTTGTTTATTAGTAAAAGGGAAAGAAATACGAATGGCATCAACACACGACAAACCATGATGAAAGCAAAAACACTGAACTCCCATCACCACACTATGTGATTCACTTCACATCACCAGTCGCAAGACGTCCACTGCTAAACATAGGCCTCTCCCATAAAATGTCACTTCGGACGCTTATCGTTAGGACGTGCGGCATAACTACCACGCTTGCCAGGCGTTTCGGTGATCGCAAAAGGTTTTAATGTACCGAGGAGAATGCTGCTGCCCACTCCGTGGATATTCCCTTAGCCGGCTCTTACGGCACCCGCGGGAAACGATTTGTTGTTTGCGGGTATGAGAGTAGGACCACCCCGAACCTGTTCCCATATCGGCAAACCTTTTGTATTTCATTTACGATATTTTCTCGTACACTCAACGTCCAGACCAACAAGTCAGCCAATATGTTCGTGAATTGTCCAAGGCCGTGTGTCAGCGATAGTGAGGACGCGTTTGTCCATAACTGTATCGTGGGAACCTAACATTTACTGGACCCACTTTCGTTTGGACAGTGGACGGTATAAAATGGGCCACATTGTTTAGTACCATATAAATTATGTACGTAAACTATGTACATAATGATTGTATGTGATTCCTGTAAGTATTATACTTAGGGTGGGTTTGGTTCGTAGTGAAGGTAACCAATGGTTAAAAATCCAACAAATTTTGAACATTTAGGATTTAACATTATTTTAAGGTAATTATTATCGTATATAATATTCTTAGATGTATCAATTTGTTTTTAGTTTTATGAGTAATAAAATAACAAGTACGTAGCTAGTGAAGTTACTGGGCAAATGATACTTTGTGATCTAATCACACAATCTAGTAATCTTATTGCTATAGACTGACGTGATGCACACGTCTCAGAATGACGTGCGCAGTGCAGTGTCACGCGCTTTAGAAGGTAAGTTCCAAACAACGCCTTTTCGTAACGCACGCTACTTTTTTGGAATTTTTTTTAGACGATTTAAGCAAGAAAATTAATAGCTTACCAGTATAATGTCACACCAGGACTCTTGTGCTGATTTTCTTATGTGTTGTGGTACGATTTCACCGCGCAATTGGTCATCCAAAATAGCTTTGGGAGCTCTTCACACAGAGAACTGACCGCGCGAACGTCATAGTGTGCCATAGGCACCAAATGGCTTACAGTTCCTGAATGTACTGGGGTTTTATGTCACGCGTAACTTAATTTACAGTTTCGAGTGACACTGCATCTGTTATGGGCGTCATTTGTTTACAAAAAATAGTGAACAAATATCTAATAGTATATTACTGCAGCGGCCGGCAACAGAGGCATTGATGGACGAACGTGTAAACGTGGGCACACACATACGTAAGTCCATCAATGCCTAGTTGTGGCCAAGGCTTGTATAGTACTTTTCTCAAGTAATGCGCGGAAATTAAAACTAAGTAGCCCCCCAGGGTTACCTCTTTGATAGCGATTACGACGATGAGTTTTGTATGTAATTTATTTAGCCGCTAAACCACGACAGATATGGATTTTCATACAACTTTTGCCGGCCGCTGCTCGCCAGTACAGCAATTTCGATTTATCCCGAAGAAGGTTGTCAAATACTCACATTTCCAAGCATGTTTGAGAAAAATCTAATAATAACTACGTAATAACTATTATACTAATTTATTTGTGTCTTGTTTTAGGATGAGAGAGAGGGCGCGGGGCGCCGCAAAAGCGCCGTGCTGCCCGCTTCAATGGAGGTAAGTTCGGATCACTATTCATTATAATCATCTATCTGTATTGACCAAGCAAGCACTACTGTGTTCCGGTTTGAAGGGCACTATAGCTAGTGAAATCACCGGGCAAATGAGACTATGACCTGATCTCACAGTGTAGTAATCTTATTACTAGTCTGTGCTGATGTCTCAGGATGACGTGCGCAGTACTACGTGTCCCTGGAGCTCGCTTAACAAAAGGTAAATGACCAGTACGTCAAAAAACATATCTCGCAGAACCGACAACCGATGGGGAAGGCACTAGTGCTTGCACACTACTGTTTGGTGCAGAATAACTGGCAAAGCGGTGGTACCTACCTAGACGAACTTTGCAGAAAAGTCCTACCACCTACTTAGTGAAAGGTGAACTTATCTCGCAAGGAAACCCCGAGGATGTTAGCTTATCTTGAGAATACGTTTGTGTGTAGACAGAAACATTATCTCGGTAACTTACTAGCCAAAGATTATAAAGCCCGTTGATAGCTCGTGAACATAATTTCTCGTACAAACACGACTCACCTACGCGGGCAGGGGGCGAGGTAACAAAACGAGACAAAGTCATACGAAATTACAAAGAACAGAGCAGGATGGAGCAAAAAACATCAGCGGGTTCCCGTGATTTATTAGAAATGAGTGGTTGAAATACACCACTAGTTTTCGTATGAGGGGAAGTCAGCCATTTTAATTAAACTAAAATAATATAGACACATAATTATTCAGAGGCTGAAAAAGGTTAACTACAAAATTACTTAAAACTAAAATAAAAATTGATAAATTAAAGTATCTACAACTAGGTATAAACTAAGTGTTATCAAAAAGACCTTTGGTGGAGGGGAAAGTGCCCAGAACGCTGGCTGCATTGCCACGCAGAATAGCAATACTAATTTTCTCAGTAAAAAACAAGCCAGCCCTCTGGTCACTAGTCGTCTCCACCAAAAGTTTTGCCAAGTCCCTGTTGGAGGGGAAGTTCTATCATTGGTCAATTGGTCAACTGGATTTATAGTCAATGCTACTAGCAGTTCTGGGAACGGTAGACCTCGCGAGCACAAACGGTTTTGCAACCACACGGTATGATGTACTTAGTGCGTCTCTCACGGCTTTATATCTCGACAACCTTTTGACCGATTTTGCTCATCATATTAAATAGGTACTTGTTTAGAATTGAGTACCCAATGTTTGCACCAAATATGGTGAATCGTGCCGCTGCAAACTTCCCCCCTTTTGAAGAAACTATCTCACCAATAAAAATCGCAGACGACAAAAAAATCCCTAAACTTAAAATCTATATCCAAGTTTCGTCAAGATTCCTTGAATTAATTGATTAATTACGTAACTCGCAATAAGTTTGCAACAGGTCTAAATTTCGCAGTCATTGCCGTCAAACATCATTTCGCAATCATTGCTGTCAAACATCATTTTGACAGAGCAGAAAGCTATCGAGTGCTAGATCACCGTCTGTCGGACAATCGATGAAATAAAAAGTGCATTATTTTGTTTCCATCTATTGCTGTTCTGTTGCTAGTGGCGCTAGTATCTTAGGCCAAAGTGTATGCACACAGTGACAGGCGAGCAACAGGCGGGCGACTTACGATTTCCAGTGACATCTTGCGACCGATTGCTAAGTGTTTGCTGTCTCTTTGCTACTGCTGTTGCAACTTGTACATAATACGACAGCCGGAGTCCGGACAGACGAAAGCAAAGGCGAGTTGAAGCAGAGACTTTCGCTCACTTCGTTCGCTCGGTCAATGACCATTCATGCCGCAGAATAATTAGCAGTAACCATACTAACCCAATTGCAAGCAGTTAGATAAGAATCTTACCCATAAGACCGATTAAACTAATGCCTCCCATCAATATGGTACGTGCAGTCTTGCTGCAGCGGGATTTATGTATGCCACTGATAATAAAAATTATGTGCTGCTTACAGCGAATACGGATGGATGCGAGTTTAAATCCTACGTTTTTTGTTTTACAAATCATCAGCACTTTTTCAGTTGAAGAAAATGTCAAGGTGTTTTTTTTAATTTTGAAACAAAATTATCCAAGTACTTTATTATCTGCTTTTTTGGTTTCACAAAGTGACTGGCGCATTTTTTTCACCGTAAACTTGGCTCACTGCAGGATTTGAACTGGCGGCCTAAACTTAATCAGCGTCATTATAACGCGCGCCAGAAAATGTTTTCTGCTGAAAGTGTAGTGGAAGTGAGCCGGCAATAGAAAATGCCTCTTTTCAAACCTTTTCTATAATACCGCGCGTTTTTACCAACAGAGCTATCATGGGTTCCAAAACCCGCTTTTGTGGTGCCAAAAATCTCGACCGGTAAAACCAGCCAATGATATCCCATCAGACCAACAACGACAGCCAATGACAACCGTTGACAGCTGCATGCGCGCGCGCCGTTACAAAACCGTTTCCAGATTCAAAATTCGTAATTGGAACACTAATTTGACGTGATTTGAATATACTGGATTTATCGGTAATTGATCTATTGATTTGTCACTTATCTGTGGTAATGGTGTTTCTAAAGCGATAGCGAAAGTATCGAAGTGCGAATTTAATGGTCGTGCGATTGCATCATGACTTAGACACGTACCTCTTGTAAATAAAACCAAGGAGCATCTCTTAAGCTAGACTTCCGACCAAGGAGCGTACTATGAGCTTTTAGGGCGATTCAAAACAGAGCCTATATTGGATCGCTTTGTTTTTTTGTATGGGGATTTTGACAAGCGATCCAGTGTAGGCTCTGTTTTGAATCGCGCTAAGAGCTCACAGTACGCCCCCAGCGCGGCTCTATTGCAAAAGCCGCAGCGTCAGAGTCGCTGCGTCAAAGTTGCAGCGGCTCTGACGCAGAAATAGCTTCCGAGTGGCGTGACGGCGCGGCGGCATCAGTTCAGTGGATTATACCTAATGGCTTGGCCGCTATCGCCGAGCGTCAGTGACGCTGCGACAGTCACACTGCGTTCGATGTGCGATTGCGAGGGCCTGGTATTATTTTCGTATGTATCATCAGGGAGAATTCAAAGTCTTGAACACAGACGCAAGGTCGCCGGTCTGTCGGTCTTCTAACAGTTACATTTTGGAGAGTGCGCATGCCCTTCATCAGCTCATTCCGTCATCCCCTTTCCATCATAGAACTACAAGGCTTGGTGATTCTTCACATCTTTACGTCGTTAGTGTACCACAAGCCCGCATTAAGCGTTTGGCTGGTCATTCATAGTCCGAACGGCCAAGGAATGGAATGCTCTTCCAGCAACAGTGTTTCCTCCTGGGTATAACCTGGGTCTTTTCAAGTCAGAAGTGAAGGCATCTCATGGGCAAACGTACTCCACCTTAGACGACGTTGTTACTTACCATCAGGTGAGATGTCAAACACATTCCCATTTTAACATTAAAAAAAAAACATCATATTCATCATCAACTGGAAAATGTCCACTGCTGAACATAGAGGCCATTTCAAGCGGTTTCTTGCCCCTTGCATCCAACGGTTTAGGAAAAACCCAGTCAACAAAAACTTGATTCGACTAATAACAAACACAAACACGAAATAAAAATCGAAAATCGTGTTTGGTTGGATTCGTTTTTGTCGAAGTTATGTGTAGATATTCTATATATCACCCAAATTCAAGATGCAATATTTACTAACATTGCACTGACAGTAGAATCAGCTGATAGCAGGGATTACAAATATTTTTGACTGTGGCGTACTTGCCCATGAAAATGTTTTCATACTAGCCTCATAGAGAACTTGGTGACGGATCATAGTCAAAAAGTAACCAAATGTTTCCTACCCAGGACATCAAAACTGAGATTCATTATGGTTGGCACTGATAAATCTCTGGTTATTTTAATCTTCGTTTATGATCACCAATTGAAGATTTTTAAATTCAAGTAGTTAGATTTTTCATAGCATTGACGTAATTATTGAAAAATGTGACAAATTTGATTTGATTGTTGTCAGTGCAATGTTAGTAAATATTGCATCTTGAATTTGGCTAATTTATAGTTTCATTTTGTATTAGGGATGAACTTCCGCGAGGTCATGCATGAGTCAATCGATTTTCACCTCATTTCAAACGCTTGTTTCACACCTCATAGCACATAATTAGCACATGCCTAACATAGGCATATGTACTAATTATACACTCTATGGCTTGAACGGAAGATGCAAGCGTTACGAGTTGCGCATTGCGATAATCACACCCCCAACACGATTGCCTTAACCGATTGAAGCGATGCGTTAAGAAAATGGATTTTCAATTTGAGGAAGGCTATGCCTAAGCCCTGTGTGTGATTAGGTGTACGCACCTGCTCACACACATAGGCTTCCTCATAAAACGCCTATCTACGTAACTGACCATAGCCCTCCAAATTAGAGTGGTTTGTCATAACACCACGCTTGGCAGGCGTCTTGGTGATTGCAGTAGATTATAATGAAGAGAGGGGGAATGGTGGTGCCCATTCCCTGGATATTCTCTTAGCTGGTTCTTACTTCTTACGACACCCACGGGAAAAAATGGGGTGGTTCTATTCTTACGTCGGGACCACAAGTTAAAAGAGGGCATATAGGTAGAGGGTTTTTTGTATGACTTGCTGGCTCGTCAATTTGACAAACTGGCGACTATTTTAATTCTAATTCTAATTCTAAATGGAAGCGATATGGCCTGCACTGGCGTCCCGCATCGGGTGTTTTGTGCATTCCCCCCTGCCAGCCTATCTACCCTAGCCAACCCAGCTCCTTAAAATACCAGAGTACAGGCCTGGGTCGTAGGCACAGCTGCTCCAGGTTGTGATGGTAATGGTGGTGATGACAATGCCAAAGCGGCCGCACTTATAGCGATTGTGCCAGAGCATTATAATGATGCCGAGAGACATGAAACATGGTCTCTTACTGTTGGCCTCAAGCTCAAAGTCGCGCAGCGAGCTATGGAGAGGGCTATGCTCGGTGTTTCCCTGCGAGATAAGCTCCGGAACGAGGAAATCCGCAGAAAAACTAAAGTGACCGATATAGCTCTTAGAATTAGTAAGTTGAAATGGCGATGGGCAGGCCACATCGCTCGTAGAACTAACAACCGATGGGGAAGAAAGGTTCTCGAGTGGGCGACCACGAACCGGAAGACGCAGCGTAGGCCGGCCCCCCAATCGGTGGACCGACAATCTGGTGAAAGCCGCGGGGAGTCGATGGATGCCGGAGGCGAGCAGCCGCTCAAGGTGGCGCGCTCTGGGGGAGGCCTATGTTCAGCAGTGGACGTCTTCAGGCTGTTAATGATGATGATGATGATGATTAAAATGATGATGGTGATGAGCGTTCTTCGAGGCTGTCGCAGTTTGAAACTGGCGATGTTGATCAATCAAGTAGAAAGGCATAGTAGGTACGCTTTGTAGGTACTAGCCATAGAATTGCTGTTTCCCCATTGCTACCTTGAGTATAGAGTATAGAGACACCCGGGCGTGGCTTCTAACTGGCTTTGACGCAACCGGCGCACGACCCATCTGCAATTAATGCAAGCAAGGTGCGGCTATGGTGCTAGCGACAGTGTTAAGAGTTTTACACTCAGTGAGTTCGTCCCTGAGCTGAGACACGTCATAGGCTAGCCAGCCTATATACTAATTACGTACTCGCAACAAGTTTAAAAAAGTCTAAAAAGTTTTACTCTTCTAGACTGCGAGATCAGTTCGTAAAGTGTCATTTGCCCAGTAATTTCACCTTCAAACCGGGACAGGGTAGTGCTTGCACACTACTGCTTGGCAGCAGAATAACTGGCAAAGCGGTGGTACCTACCTAGACGAACTTTGCAGACCTAGTAAAATATGTTAGCTACACGTTCGCGAATTTCCATAGGACCCACTATCTTATCGATCCTCTTCTCACGGGAACGTAACGACCCAATCTTTTATATTTGAGAGCCATTTCTCAATCCAGCACGGGTAGTATGAGCTGTAGAAATCAATATATATCTCTTTTCTCTCGAGAAAGCGTTTTATATGTTGTAAATTAAAGAATTTACCATCTCTTTGAAAAATCCGCTTCCGCTACATCTCGAACCACACACCACCTCACGAGCACGTGATGGCCACACAAGTAGATTCACGAATACCGCAAATGGATGTTGCCAGTTATAATGATTTTATTTTAAACCTTTCGTAAGTTGCATCTAAAAAGAATATATATCGTTTTAAAATAGGAGTCAAGAAGCGAGCAAAACTTAGGTCCTGATGGTTCCGGTCCCTTTTAAAACCCGTGTCAGCTATGAGTAGAACTATTGTTTAGGAGAACGAGAGTGGCTTAGTGGGAACTCGTGTGGCTTTTCAACTGACGCACACACACACGTCAACAGGCAGAAGACGTCCATCGTTGAACACAGGCCTCCCCCATAAAACGCCACTTTGGACGCTTATCATAGGGGGGGTTTGCCATAATCACCACGCTTGGCAGGCGGTTTGATCGCAGAATTCAGTGTATCAAGGAGAATGCCGCTGCCCATTACCTTAGCCGGTAACACCCACGGGATGAGATAGGGTGGTCGTGTTCTCACACTGTCGGGACCACACGGCTAAACCGCCAAACCCACGCGCCCAGGTTCAGATGCTACTCGGCGCTGCAGCAATGAATTTTCAAGTTATGCGCGAAACTTAAAAACCTGTGCGGCTGGATTGAGCAGCGTGTCCTTGTGCTTCGCTGGAGCTCGAAGCAAGTACGACTTGAAGTCTCTCGGGCTGCTTGACTCCAACCGGCTGTGGACCACGGTGACTGGCACACCCACAGACCTAGAGTACTTACTTTTACATCCTAGGTCTATGGGCACACCTGTGCGCTTTTGGCTTCTCTTTCAATAGTGTATAGTAATTTTTGATTTGTTGCAGGCTAGCGGCCCGCCTATCCAGATGGAACCAGTCGACTTGAGCGTGAAGCCTCGACCGCCGACGCCAATAATACACGTTAGACCTTTAGGTAAGTCGATTTCTCCCCTAGGTACAACCCTCTATGAGTATGGGGGTCGTAGGAAGTGCCCTTTCCTCGTCTTTCTCGATTAAGAAAATGCAGCGTAGGCCGGTCCCCCACTAGGTGGGCCGACGACCTGGTCAAACCCTGGGGAGCCGATGAATGCAGGAGGCAAGCAGCCGGGCACAGTGCCGCTCTATGGGGGACGACTATGTTCAGCAATGGACGTCTTCTGGCTGATATGCCCTTCTAGCTGTTCTAGACGGACGTAAACCTTAAAACTCATCTCTAAAGTCTGACCTTGCGTGTTTGCGATCGCTTTGCAACCATTTCCCATTATCTTGCCCTCTAAGACTAAAATAATACATAGATGGAAATAGAACGAGGCTACAAAAAGGAATACTAAATTGCAACTTGCATGCCATCCCAAGCATTTTAGAATAACGATCGAGGGCTTAAATACAAACAGGTAGTATTTGGTCTATGTACATAAGATTTATAAAGAGAAGCTGTAGCAGATCCACCAAATCAGTAATATTCTGGAAAAATTGGTGCGGTAGGTATTTGATAACATGGCTTTCCCGTTATCGCTGTGAAAGTGACAGAGAGATACTTTCCACGAGTTACTTTTTCTAACCCATATAACCTACCTAACCCATTCTCGCGGGAATAGAATGTCGATTTTTGTAGCTCATGCTAGCCCTGCAGGGGCGCTGCCGATGCATTGCCTATTCAACACTCTTTTTTACCAGTAGTCTGAATTGCCCCATGTAGTGGCTCAGCGGAAACATCTTGGAGGGTGTTCGTTTTTATTTAATTGGTGTGGTAATGATGTTATAGACAAAGCTTTTTAGTAAAATCGAGAATCGCTAAAATGCCCTATCTCCTTCTGTTCGTGAAATTCAGAATAATGCGTGAGGAATGGTATGAGTTCGCGTGGTATTCTTGGTAGCTTCACTTTTGAGTTCCCGCGGCGTATCTTGGCAAATTATTCTGAGGTCATCCTGCAGTAAATGCTAACCTGTTTCAATTCTAGATCGAAGGTCGCCCATGCGGATATGTTTTGCCGGATCTATTAGATCTTTGTGATTGTACAGTGCATCAACTTGTGGTGATAGCGGCTAAATGGTCGGTGCATTGCCATAATAAAAGACGTAGCTCGTCGGCCGCTGCAGCATGACCTCCCTGTAACAGGTGCAGTTTCACTTGGAATTCTCGGAATTAGAGTTAAAAACCTCTAACCTCATCCGGAGCACGGTAGCGTGTAAATACCACTTTTTGTAGCGGTCATCCATGCAAGTGATGTCAGAAGCGAACGTTGCTTAACTTCACGAATCGATTAGGATAGTTAAGGTTCCTATTTACGTCTATCCTCCGTGGAACTAAGTAATGACTGGGACTACCAAGTAATGAGTGCTGTTGGGTTTTAAAGCCCTATTCAAACCGGCCCGGTATTCCTGCCGCGGTAGGTAGCGGTAAGTACGAATACCGCGCTGGTTTGAATAGGGCTTAATAGCTGATTAAAGGTGGGTTTTTTTGATTCGTAGTTAAGGTAACCAATGGTTAAAAACTCATGGTCATAAGTTAGAGTTTTTAACCACTTTTGACAATTGGTACCTTAACTACGTTAAAGTAACCAATGGTCAAAAAACCTAACAAATTCTAACCAATGGTTAAAATTTGTTAGAGTTTTTAATCATTTATTTATTTATTTATAAATAGCATAGCCACATCACATATATTAACTTAAAACTACACACACAACATTAATACAAATAGGACTGATATATGTGACAAGAACGGCGTGCATAGCATTGGCTACATGTACACCTGACACAAAAAAAATAATAAAAATAAATAAATAAATAAGAAAAATCAGAATTACAATTGAAATAATAAAATAAAAAGAATATTACAATTTGCATAAAGAACTGTGCGTTTGTGAATAAATTAATATTTTACGTTTAAACACTACGAGAGAGTTACTAAAAATGTATAATGCCCGTTTTCATCAAAGATCCCTAAACTACACTCTAACTAGGAATCCCTTTGGCTAAGGGTCCCTTAGATTTGACCCTTAGCTAAATTCGTTTTCACAGCGCTGAGTGACACTTAAATTGTAAAGTGACAGTTTATCCTTTTCTACGGTTTCCAAAAACCGTACGTTGCCGATTTTTGTTTTTTTTATTTATATATTTTAGAGAATAATCGTCAAAAATACAAGCAACATGCTTTATTGATATTAGCGCTAGAGTTTTTAATATATTATGCATCAGAAAAAATTAAAACAAATACCTTTTCTGGCGTTATGCGGGTAGAAACAATAGCCAAATACAATTGAAATAAAAAAACTGGCGTTTTGATAATTTAACCTGCCACTTAACGCTAAGGGGTTGAGCTTCGGCCCCCTAAATTTAGGGGATCCCTTAAGCTTTGGATGTCCCTTAATCGCCGGTGAGAACAAAATTACTGTCAGATGTCACTTAAATCTTTTAAGGGTCTCTTAAAATTTAGGGATCTTTGGTGAAAATGGGCATAAGTCACTTATTTTTGTGTTATAGTCATTGTATTCGTCAGATATTCGGGAGGTGGGACTTTGGAGATCAAGATTAGTGCGTGAGGCTGGGGTATGGAAGATTCTATGGATTGTGTGACGTGGGTAGTTAAATGGGACTGATAGGGAAAGACGTTCAAGTAAATGGCTGCATAAGGTTTTACCGTTAATGATTTTATGTAAAAATGTCATATCTATCATGTCATATCAATCATGGGTTACCTTAACTACGGTTTAAAAAACCTACCTTAAGTCTATATATACTATCAAATTACCCGTAGACTCACTCATCACCGACACACACACACACACACACACACACACGCTCTGACACTAGACTCTAGTGTCACCGGTGATGAGGAAGTCTCTAGTTCTCTAGTGACTAGAGAATCAAAATGCAAAAAAACAAGTTGTATTCTGCAAAAATGCCAAATAAAAACAAACAAGATCGGATAGCCGAGCTTTGCTATTCGCCAAACTTCGTTAACAACTTTATATAACCGTCTTTTCCCTTCAGCATTGCATTAATTAACCAGATAGGTGCTGGTGCCCGGTGAAAGGGATCGCTGTTTACATCTCTAAATGGATGGAGTGTACTGTTAGCCAAGTTATTAATGGTTGGTAAACATGTTGGACATAAAGATATTCGGCAGTCTTGGGAACATGGAACATTTGACTGCGCACGCGCACGTTACTAAATATGTTACATAGATTAGAGAAATAAAACCGGCCAAGTGCGAGTCGGGCTTGCGCACGGAAGGTTCCGTACCATTATCTATCCCTGCCATATAGTGTTGAGTAGCAGTACTATTTAAAGCAACGCCATCTATGACTCATCTGGTAAACGAGCTAAAAATCACGTTTTTTGCATGAGAGAGGTGTATTTCTGTTGCCCCTGAAATATTTATTTTATTCTGTTTTTTAGTATTTGTTGTTATAGCGGCAACAGAAATACATCTGTGTAAATTTCACCTGTCTTAACTATCACGGTTCATGAGATACAGCCTGGTGACAGACGGCCAGACAAACAGTCAGCGAAGCCTTAGTAATAGGGTCCGTTTTACCCTTTGGGTACGGAACCCTAAAAACAATCCTCTGTGATATGTTACTACATACGAACGCGTTTTTTTTAATCAACGATAGGCTAACGTTTGACCATGGTCTCACTTGATGGTAAGTAACGACGCGGTCGACGACGGAGCATGCTAGCCTAGAAGATACCGGTTCACTCTAGCCTTAAAAACTCCCAGATTATATTTGTTAGGAAACATGATGCTGGTAAGGTGTTCTATTCCTTTGCTGTCCGAATCGCGTTTTGTACGTAGTTGAGGAATTTCTACCATATTATACGGATGCCGTGTTTCCGTGCCTCTAGTTGTACAATGGTAAAATGCGTTTCCTCTCACTCAGCCGAAGAAGCGTTGCTAATGTAAGGGACCATACGATTTGAGCCCTCCTTCCCCTTCCTCAACAGGACATGTTAGGCTACCATCCTTTCACAGTCGAAATTCCGCGAATTCGTGCAAACAATTTGGTGCCACTGCAGTGCGAACTGCTAAGGAATGGAACTCGTTGCCATCTGCATTTCCTGAAACTTATTACTTGGTTATCTTCAAGGATAGAGTGAAGTATCTTCTATGTTACCGTACTCCGTCTTCGGCCACACCGTCGCTTACCACCAGCCGAGTTGATAGTCAAATGTAAATCGTAAATCAAACATCTAAAAAATGTCTGTTTTAAACCTTTACAATTCTGACCTCATAGTGAAGAACGCAGTAATTAACATTTTTGGCAATATTGAGCTAGATACATATTCGGAATCGCTAAAGAAATTACATTCTGTTATTACTCACGTATCAAAATTCCACCTGGAACCCAAAAACTCAGGAAGTAAGAATGCAGCAACTCTACTACTCTCGACAACTCGCAGCTTTAATTTTATTATAATCGAATTAACATTTTCATTTTTATTTTTATGTTAACGAACGACGTGACGAGCTAGTCGTTCGCCTGGTGTTAAGCGTCACGGCCGCCATTACATATTGCAGTGTCACTCGGAAATCTAAATTAAAGTTTCGCGTGACACTGCGCACTGCGCACGTCATCCTGAGACATCACACAGTCTAAAAAAGATTTCTAGACTGTGAGATCAGTTCTTAAGTCTCATTTGCCCAGTAATTTCACTAGCTACAATGCCCAACATCATCAGCCCAGTTTCTTTATTTTCTTTCTAAGTACATATTGACTCTTTCGTGAGGTCGCCCTCCTCTCTCCAAATTTGCTGCGCCCGACGGGGTCCATAATGAGCCTACTTAATTAATTTTATACTTATTCCACCTATGTACACTATGGAAGCAATGAAATATCTGAATCTGACTTTAGTTTTCGCGTTTTTCTTGAAAACATGTTTTACCTACTTACTGCATTTTTCATAAGGACGGCATAATTGTTGGCTACATTTTTAATAGTACTTGCAAGATCTTCACTGATATTTCGGCTCAGTTACATGCACGGGTAGGCTGAGAAGCCTTTCCCAGTACATCTCGCATTCACTTTCCCCTTACTGCAACTGGATTAGACCCTGAAAACAGGCTTATATTGGCTTATGTCTATATCCCTGTGCCTTGTTAAATCCGCCCAACACGGTGCCTAAGATATAACGTTCGATTCGCAATGGACTTTCGAATGTGTAGCTAAATTGAGGCGCATAAATTTTGTTTGCATTGGGATTGTTTTTGGTTGTGGACTAAGGGATGAGCGGTAGCGGGGTTAGTGGAGCGGTAGCGGGTGAATAGAAATATCATTATTCTCAGCATCGTACAGTTGCAGTTGGAAGTTGAAACTTGTGTGATTCATAAATAAGTTAAATAACTGACTTTGAACGGGTTAGCAAGACTAGAACACAACTGGTAATTTGGACCTGTCGACATCGTCAGTTTCAATACTCTCACTTTCCACTGCGGGAACACATCAATTAGTGTCAATTGACGCGAGATTTCAATTCTCGGAATTTAATCATTATTTATTACATCCATACAATTTTTTTTTTAACGGGCAAATTGCCTTTATTACTCAAGCTAACTACTACAATAATAAAAACTAAACTAAACTAAACTAAACTAAACTAAGCTAAACTAAACTAAACTAAACTAGCTACACTACCTACTACAAAGAACACTTATGGACTGTATAATAGCCGCGATGGCCTATAGACAGTCACAGTCTATACAATTAGATTTGGTTTCTAGCTACATTTATATTACATTTCATTGTCACGTCGTATAAGAAACATCCGTCAAAAGAAGTAGGCAAGTAGATTTACTTGCCTGCCTCTTTTGACGGCTGCGTCTGTTATCTTAAATAGATGCCCTAGGACGCCTCGACTTGGGCCGTTGCCTAGAGAAAACGATCAGAAAGATCGTGGCTTTGTCAAAATTCTGTTAAAACTTGTAAGTCCCCAGAAATGTCAAAACTCGTCAATCCCCAGAATCGCTCATCTGTATTGACTGCTTTACCATCATCACCATCAGTGGAACAGTTATCAGTTAACAGTCAGCGACCCAAGGCTGTGCTCCGATATTTCAAGGAGTTAAGTTGGCTAGGGTAACTGAGCTCGTAGGGGGAAATGCACAAAACACCCCAAGCGGGACGTCAGTGCAGGCCTTTATCGCCCCCACTCAGAATAAGAATAAGAAGATCGCGGCCTTTCATCACCTACACCACGCCTAATGTCTTTACAACTGTGTACCATTTGATGGCAGTTGGATAACTGTCCAACTCGTCATTTTAAGCTCTTGTGTAATTTTATTGACTTAAGTTAAGATCCGATTATGTTGGAACATGGTAAACTGAGTTTGATGAAGTTGTGACTTAAAATTACGGTATTTATATTTACTGGCTTTCAATCGCTGTTTGATGACTCTATGAAATATTTTGTGAACGCCTATATTGTGTGGCAGAAAACTTAACAGATGTCCAGCTCTTCTCTCGAGAAAGTGTTTTTTTTTTTCACTGAACAATCTTCGTTTGATGTGCTATCATTCTAGTCTACGTGACATTGCCAAAATTGTGGTTACCTCTCCACAAAGGCCATTAACCAAGAGTTGAAGTTAAAGTTCTTTTTCTTATAAATGTTTTTGCTTCTTTCTTCCATGGACAGATTTTTCTATTTTTAGATACCTACAGTTTTATAATGAGTACAGATTAAGCGCTTTTAAACCGCATTCAACAGAGTAATCCAGTAGGTATCGAAGGCCAAACGATGCATTACTAGATCATCTCGCCGCATGCTACAGTATAAAAAACTTAATTGGAGTCCGCGAATCCATGATAACGTTTACTCGGTCTGTGTAGGGTGGCTATGATTCGGTTGTTTTGCACCCATCAGCTTCTGTAACGCCCATAGCGAGCGGCGCTCGAGCAGTCGCTAGTCGTTCGGCACCCGTATTATGTAAAAATTGCAACAGCAACAGCAGAAGCAAAGCGACAGCAAAAAGCAATCGCCCGCCTGTTGCTCGCCTCTCGCTGAATGCACTTTGGGCTTTGATACTAGCGCCACTAGCAACAGAACAGCAATAGACGGAAACAAAATAATACACTTTTTAGTTCATCGATTGTCCGACAGACAGTGATCTAGCGCTCGATCGCTTTCTGCTCTGCCAAAGTGCTTCAGACAGCTTTGACGCAATGATTGCGAAATTTACGCTTGTTGCAAATTTTACCTAATAAGCTAGCCGATCAGTAAAGTTTGGTACTTAGATGGGTGACCGAGAAGTGCGGCTTAAAGATTCTGCTACCTCAGGGTGAAAGGTGAAGTGCGGGACGTGATATTGATAGCAATGCAAAAGGGCAAAAATTAATTTAAAAATTTCCATAATCTTTTCGTGTAAGGCAAGTGGTGAATACTAGACCGCCTAAAGGCTTTTTTGACTTGGGCTTAACGACTATATTGTGCTTCGATGTGAGCGCGGCATCTTTTGTATTGTAACAGCTTTAAGCACACCTCAATTTTTGAGGGGGGAAATGCCCTCGCACTTTTCTTTCACCACGGGGGTGACGGCAGGAGGTATGTAGGACTCGAACCCACTAAAACCCCCCGTGATCCGTCTGCCACCGGGATAGGGAGAGATAGGGTCGCGCTAGCATTCACTATCTCGCCGCGGCGGTAGGCCCTTTCGGGCCTCTGTACCAGTGGATGGGTAAGCTTACACTTCCGTTACCCACCAGACGTGTGAGCAAGCCGGAGCGGAGAGTCCCCCGACTCTCCGCCGCCGATCCCACTACGGAGGGTGGAGAAGGCGCGCGAAACGCCTCCTCCGTCCCCCGGTCCATCTGCGCCGGAGCGGGTCAGAGTTGGCATCATCCTCTGATCCGTTCCGCAGCCCCTTTCAGCGTCATCACCGCCTTGCAGAAGGAGACCGTTGCTTGCCACGCTCTCTCGCTGTCGAGCATGGCGTTTACCACGTTCGGCAAAGAGAGGTCCCGGCCAACTTCCGCTGAAAGTGTGCGCCGCTCAGAATCCCAAGCAGCGCACACCTCCAGCGTGGTAAGCACACCTCTACCCCATCCTTTGTTGGTTTTGCAACTTATGTTGCCAGTCCAAAAAATGCAGAAATCGTGGCTGTACTACTCATTATCAATTATACATCGTAGCACTAGTAGCCGTGTTTAATTTCGTGTTTAAGGCGTGGCACGGCAATCGTCAAGGATGCTTAGACTCATAAAAAGTTCTAATCTAATCGTCTTCGCTGCAATTTTTTTGTCTGGTCTGATAGCTCAGTTGGTAGTAGCTCTGCCTTTTGAACTATAGGTTGTGGGTTCGATCCCCACCCGGGACAAACATTTGTGTGAGGAACATCGATGTTTGTTGTGTGACTGGGTGTTATATTGTATTCTATGTATGTATTTACAAAAAAAAGTATCAAAGTATTGTATCAGTTATGGTTCCCATAATACAAGCTATACTTAGTTTAGGGATAGATGGCGCTGTGTGAAATGTCCGCACATATTTATTTATTTATTAATTTACTTAGAGATTTGATTAAAACCAGAGGCAACTTTTAGGTATAATTAAGTAACTAGCGCTGTGCAACCAAAAAAAAATAATAAAAAAAATAATAATAATAATTGCACTTTATTGTGTCGGAGCTAGACTCGAACGCGGTGTAAGTCCAAAATCAACAAAAAGCACTTTTTTGACGTAACTAGGTTAGACAGCATTTCACATCAGGACCCTAATTCTGTATGACCACTTTAAGATTCCTTACTTCGAAACCACGCGAATTCCTTGCCTTATATAAGAAATCTGCAAAAATCTATTCTCTATGAAATGGAAACAAAACCGCGCGAAATGAATTTGGAAATGACGCGATTTGAACTGTCAAAAATCATAATGTTCCACTGAGACACGTTCCGAAACATCAACACGTCAAAAGTTACCACCACTTAATACTGGGTGGCGCAAAAGTAAAGACCCTATTTGGTTCAGCTATAACATTTTTTCTAAATTAGAAAACTAGATTTAGGTTTTTTTAAATGTATATTTGTGCCATTAAATTTCGTACCATTAGGATTTAAAGATGATGTCTTTTAAATGGTGACCTCCAGAGTTGATACACATTTGAGCCCTATTTATGACATTTTGCATAACTTGCCGTAACACTTCCTGCGATATGTTCGTTATTTCTTGACGAATGTTTTCTTTTAGAGCTGCGAGAGTCTGTGGCTTGTTCACATACACCCGAGATTTCAAAAAACCCCAAAGAAAGAAGTCTGGACTGGTCAGATCGGGTGATCTTGCAGGCCAAGGCAAATCGCCAAAACGAGAGATAACTCGGCTTGGAAAAGCGTCCCTCATTAAGTCCATAGTGTCGCGCGCTGTGTGTGCCGTAGCGCCGTCTTGTTGAAACCAGATGTGCTCCAGCCCCAATTCGTCCAAACTGGGTATCAAAAACTCACGTAACATGGTTCTGTAGCGTTCTCCAGTGACAGTTATCGCATTGCCTCCAGCGTCTTCGAAAAAATAGGGTCCGATCACTCTGTCAACACAGATGCCACACCATACAGTAACTTTTAGTGGGTGTAGAGGTGTTTCTTGAATAATGCGCGGATTATCAGTGCCCCAGAACCGAGTATTCTGCTTATTGACATGCCCTGAGAGATGGAAATGCGCTTCGTCACTCATAACCAATTTTGAAGGAAAATCATCTTGCAAAATGTCATAAATAGGGCTCAAATGTGTATCAACTCTGGAGGTCACCATTTAAAAGACATCATCTTTAAATCCTAATGGTACGAAATTTAATGGCACAAATATACATTTAAAAAAACCTAAATCTAGTTTTCTAATTTAGAAAAAATGTTATAGCTGAACCAAATAGGGTCTTTACTTTTGCGCCACCCAGTATATCAATATTTATTCAAATTAAAAATAACATAATGTAAAGAGAAGGTATTTCTAATGCTGTGACACGATTTGAACAAGACACGATAACGACGTGGTTTCGTATCGTGTGGAATCTGAGTTTTCATACAGAATTAGGGCCCAGGACAGATCTTAGATCTTTATTAGGTCCGGTCATGTGTGGAATACTGCAGCTATCTCTGGGATGGTTCGGCTAAGTATAAGCTTGAAGCCCTTGACTCAATCACAGATAATATACTACACCACACACTATTACTCTATTTATATACTAGCAACTCAAGTCAACTTTGTAAAACCTAAAAGTAACAAATTTCTGACTTGTTACTTTTAGATTTTACAAAGTGTTAAGGCATTAAAATATATTTTTTGTTAAAAGTCTTAATAAAGGCGTTTTTAGCCTGTCAAGTCACTTCATTAACTTTAAGTAAATATTAGCTATTTGACTGTGTCTTGTAGTTATTAACTTATTATTATTTACTGATTAAATAAAGATCTTTTAAAACAAAACAACAAACAGTAACTCAATACAAAAACGGGCTATAAAGCTCAATGGCGACGATAAATTAGTAAAAGCTAAACTCCAAAGCCTTGAACACCGGCGTAAGGTTGCCAGCCTATCGGTTTTTTACAAGCTCCACTTCGGAGAGTGTGCGACAGAATTGCACAACTTAATTCCCCCATCCTCTTTTTACCATCGTACAACTAGACGCACGGGAACACGCCATCCGTATATGGTAGAAATTCCTCAAATACGTACAAAGCGTTTTGATTCCTCGTTTATAATTCGGACAGCAAAGGAATGGTACACCTTACCAGCGTCATTGTTTCCTGACAAATATAATCTGGGAGTGTTTAAGGCTAGAGTGAACTGGTAACATAGGTCTTCTACCGTAATAATACACATTCTACATAATAAATATTTGTTTGGGGTCATCGTCATCATCAGCCTGAAGACGTCCACTGCTGAACATAGGCACCCCCCCAGAGAGCGCCACTTTGTGCGACTGCTCGCCGCCTGCATCCATCGGCTCCCCGCGGTTTTAACCAGATGGTCGGTTCATCCAGTGGGGGGCCGGCCTACGCTGCGTCTTCCGGTTCGTGGTCGCCACTCGAGAACCTTTCTTTCCCATCGGTTGTCAGTTCTACGAGCGATGTGGCCTGCCCATTGCTATTTTAACTTGCTAATTCTAAGAGCTATATCGGTCACTTTAGCTCTCTTCCGTATTATAGTACCTATAGCTACGAATTGGCACAAAACACTTACGAGCGATGATTACAGTAAGTCTATTTAAAACACATTTAAATCCGGATCCTTAAAGCTTTGACCTTAAAATAAAGTGCTGATTTTACGCCCAAAAGTAATTCCAATTAAATATAATAATTATTTAGTCTTTTATTGCTTACAAATAGCAGTATTAAAAGCGTGCTTAAAGGAATTTTAAAATAATAGGTATACACCTACTAAATATTTTTATTTTTTAATCCCATCATCATCATCATTAACAGCCTGAAGACGTCCACTGCTGAACATAGGCCCCCAGAGCACGCCACCTTGAGCGGCTGCTCGCCTCCTGCATCCATCGGCTCCCCGCGGCTTTCACCAGGTCGTCGGGCCGAGTGGGGGGCCGGCCTACGCTGCGTAGGGTCGGTAGCCGGGCGTCTGCCGGGGATTCTTAGCACCCCTTGCCCTGCCGTTACCGTGGCCGCTACCGTAGCCACGGGATAGCAGAGCTGCCGGGGACTGGGGGCCGTTTTTATTTGTGCTTGTCATTAGGGGGGGGGGGGGGGGGGGGGGGTTTGCCATAATCACCACGCTTGGCAGGCGGCTTGGTGATCGCAGTAGGTGAGGATTGATTATCACCAAGACCGAGGGGAACGCTGCGACCCATTCCCTGTATATTCCCTTAGCCGCCTTCTACGGCACCCACGGGAAGAGATGGGGTGGTCCTATTCGTAACCGGGACCACACGGGACTAATAATATAAGTGAATCGGTGTTGCAGCACTCTTTACCAAGTTAAAGGCCTATTTTTCATCAGTAGTTCCGAGATCATGCGTGTTCAAAGAGACAGACAGACAGACAAAAACTCAAAAACTAAGTATTATTTCAATTTCTATATCGATTAAGAATTGTAATGCAATCAAAATTTTCAAAAAATATCCAATGTATATATTTAGCCCATTTACAGTTTTATTATATAGGAAAGTAAACTTATTGTAAACCGTGTCCAAGCCTCATTAGCCCAGCTTATCTTCTATTATATCATTGCTGATTCTGATACAACAGAACCGGTTTACAAGCTTACAAGAATAACAATTTACATTGTACAAGTTTACAATATCGAATGTAAGTGACGTTAATTAACTTGAGTATTACAAAGATTGGATTATGATAATTATAGGCTTTATTCTATTAATCTATGGTGTTGGCTTGACGGAACTACGCTTACCCCATTAATAAATATCGCTTAGTGGAAAATAGTTACACTGTGTTTAGTCTAATTTGACTTTTTCTAATTTTAGGTGGTAAGGCTGTGGCCCAAACATAGAGACCTTATTTGTGGCCCTTACTAGTATCAGAGAACAGATTTAAAAAAAACACATATAAGCTCTTTTATTTTCCGGGATAAAAGGTAATTCTATTTTAGTCTCCGTAGCACAATCTATGTGCATTTCATACAAATCAGGCCACCACTGTTATATAATACCTTGTCCATTTTATTAATGGTTTTTTGACAGCTCACGCCCATGAAGTTTTGTATTGTTTACGTTAAAATTGCATACAAATAATATTGTACTTCGTGGAATTCATCAACACTAAAACAAAATGTACATTTATCGATACGAATTATTACGTTTACGTACCTAATTCGATTAATGATAATAGTACAATCGGAATGGTATCACATTCGAGAATCTATAAAACATCACTAACTTGTCAGTCGTTGAAATGTCAAAAAACCATTGATAAAATTGACAAGGTATAAGTATAGGATGAGGAATATGGATTCCGTGTACCTACTTATATTATTTAAACAAGCTAAACTTAATCCAGAAGCTATAAATAAATCCTTTTAACACTAACAAGGTTATAAAGTTATAACTTATCGTCGAGTTACCAAATAGCTTAAACGGACAACAATGGTCTAATCCAGCGATTCTCAAACTTTCGCCCACGGAGCTCTTCTTGATAGAAGAGAATTGCCAGACGTGGAATGAGCTAACAGGCTGAGGGTTGTCCGCAGAGTTTCAATATGGAACGCTTCAAAATGCGGGTGAAAAGAGTCTTAAAGGATAGGCAACGCATCAGTAGCGCCCTTGGTGCTGCAGGCTTTCATAGGCGACGGTAACTGCTTATGGGGATTTATCCCGAGAATTCCCGGTACTGTACTGGGAAACGAATCCTATTTCCCGGGAATTCCGGTACCACAAAAATATATATACTTTTATCAAGCTGCAAGCTGTGTATGTGTGTGTTTTTAAATGCTGTTTTAGGGAAAATGTCATAACGACCACGTTTGGCAAGCATCTAGGTGATCATAGATTTTAATGTGCTGAGGAGAATGCTGCTGCCCATTCCCTGGATATTCCCTTAGCGGCTCTTACGACAGCCATGGGAAGAGATGGGGTGGGTCTATCCGCAAACAGGGACCGTATGGCATTATTAGTAATTTAGTAGCCTTTTAGTAGCCCCTAGGGCCTCTATGGGGCCCTAGGGATCCGCGGAGCACACTTTGAGTACGGCTGGTCTAACCTAAGTTCCTCTAGAATCTAGGTAATGTTTATTTGAATAGGTATTCAGGAATTAGGACTCGCATATATGGAGGTGTTTCGTAAGGCTGCGAAAGTGGTTTATAGAACAGCCGGCGTGCTTGTTCATGTAATCTATAACACCCTATTTGACTCCGTTTGGGGTTGAAAGCTACAAATAAAGTGGTATTTACAACTGAACGCTACCGTGCTTAGGAGGGCACGTTAAGGCTCGTATATTACTGGATCCTCTATTCGCTCGTGCATTGCGATATTTTGTAGAATTTAATGAAGAACTTATGAAAAATCTGTCCACACCTTAAAAATAACATAACAAAATTAAATGTTCAACAAAAAAAAACATTAATCCAAACAAGTGTTCATACATAGAAACAGAATCAATTTTTTTCGTTCAGGCCTTTTTGATTTTGGTTTTTTTTTTAATTTAAGGGTTTTCTATGGACAGATTCTTCGTAACTAAATACGTCTGGAGTTTTGGCGGGAACGCGGAAAAGTTCACGTCGGTGCATTGTATTATTTTACAAAACTTATGCTTTTTCCAGTGTTAATGTTTAAAATTGGTGGTGTTTTACGCATTAAGTGCTGAATTACGAGCATGAGTGTGGGCAAGTGATATAATGTAGTGAAACGTGGTTTTTCGTGTTGCTTCCAAAATTCCATAGAAGCCTCTAGTAAAGTTGCCACCACTTTACTAGGGCATGCCTTAGACTAGATTATGACTTAGACTAGACTATGACTACTCTGACTGTGACTATGACTTGACTTTAAGTGAAAATTTCCATAATACGATGAAAAATTACAAAACTTGACACTGGCTAAATACACTATGTGTGGAGCCAAAATATAAGAAAAAAAAAAAAATACGTCTGGTCATCAAAACAATCGCAATGCGCGATCGAGATAGAGATAGAGGATCCAGGAATGTACAAGTCTCACGCCGCAATTAAATTAAAGTAAATTCAAAATTCAGCAAGGCTAATTAACTAATTTGATATACTTTGCTGGTTGGAGTAAGGGTATCGGGTGGAAGTAACACCAAGCCAGCAATGTATATTGATTAAGCTTGTCTAGATCCAGCCAAATGTAATACGCCCATTAGCCGTTCGGAGCCAAGTAAGGAGCCTTTATGACATTGACTATAACAACCAATGATACAACTTCCCCTCATACGAAAATTAGTGGTGTATTTCAACCACTAGTTTCAAATAAATACCATGAATTTCTAATAAATCACGGGAACCTGTTGATGTATTTTGTTCCATCCCGCTCTGTTCTTTGTAATTTCGTATGAGTTTGTACCGGTGTGAAGTTAGCGGCCTAAAGTTAGCGGCCTAAGATAACCCTACCAAATTAAAATGTCACGGCTTCCGACATCCTTCGGTATGGCTCTGTTGAGCCTGTTAGAAGAAAATCATGAACTCTAAGTACTCGCGAAATGAAGAAATAATAAAAATCTGTGTAATTTCTCGGTGCTATGACCGAAATTGAGACACTGATATGAAAAGTGGGCGTGTGCCGGGAAAATAAAATCAGCATTCAGTGGGGCTTTAAAAGGCCTTCCATACGATGTACATTTATAAATCTCCAGGTACTTCAGAAACGAGGAAATAATAATAATCTGAAAAAAATCTCGGTGGTGTGGCCGAAATTGAGACACATTAATATGAAAAGTGGGCGTGTGCCCGAAAAATAAAATAAGCACTCAATGGGGCTTTGAAAGGCCTTCCATACGACGTACACTCCTATCTCTCCAGGTACTTCAGAAATGAGGAAATAATAAAAATCTGTAAAAAATCTCGGTGGTATGGCCGAAATTGAGACACTTGAATATGAAAAGTGGGCCTGTGCCCAGAAAATATAATCAGCATTCAATGAAGCATTGAAGGGCCTTCAATACGACGTACACTGCTATCTCTCCAGGTACTCGCGAAATGAAGAAATAATAAAAATCTGTGTAATTTCTAGGTGCTATGACAGAAATTGAGACACTTTGATATGAAAAGTGGGCCTGTGCCCGGAAAATATAATCAGCATTCAATGAAGCATTGAAAGGCCTTCCATACGACGTACACTCCTATCTCTCCAGGTACTTCAGAAATGAGGAAATAATAAAAACCTGTAAAAAATCTCGGTGGTATGGCCGAAATTGTGACACTTTAATATGAAAAGTGGGCCTGTGCCCGGAAAATATAATCAGCATTCAATGAAGCATTGAAGGGCCTTCCATACGACGTACACTTCTATCTCTCCAGGTACTTCAGAAATGAGGAAATAATAAAAATCTGTAAAAAATGTTAGTGGTGTGGCCGAAATTGTGACACTTTAATATGAAAAGTGGGCCTGTGCCCGGAAAATATAATCAGCATTCAATGAAGCATTGAAAGGCCTTCCATACGACGTACACTCCTATCTCTCCAGGTACTTCAGAGATGAGGAAATAATAAAAACCTGTAAAAAATCTCGGTGGTATGGCCGAAATTGAGACACTTTAATATGAAAAGTGGGCCTGTGCCCGGAAAATATAAACAGCATTCAATGAAGCATTGAAGGGCCTTCCATACGAAGTACACTACTATCTCTCCAGGTACTTCAGAAATGAGGAAATAATAAAAATCTGTAAAAAATCTCGGTGGTATGGCCGAAATTGAGACGCTTTAATATGAAAAGTGGGCCTGTGCCCGGAAAATATAATCAGCATTCAATGAAGCATTGAAGGGCCTTCCATACGACGTACACTCCTATCTCTCCAGGTACTTCAGAAATGAGGAAATAATAAAAACCTGTAAAAAATCTCGGTGGTATGGCCGAAATTGAGACACTTAAATATGAAAAGTGGGCCTGTGCCCGGAAAATATAATCAGCATTCAATGAAGCATTGAAGGGCCTTCAATACGACGTACACTCCTATCTCTCCAGGTACTTAAGAAATGAGGAAATAATAAAAACCTGTAAAAAATCTCGGTGGTATGGCCGAAATTGTGACACTTTAATATGAAAAGTGGGCCTGTGCCCAGAAAATATAATCACCATTCAATGAAGCATTGAAGGGCCTTCCATACGACGTACACTCCTATCTCTCCAGGTACTTCAGAAATGAGGAAATAATAAAAACCTGTAAAAAATCTCGGTGGTATGGCCGAAATTGAGACACTTGAATATGAAAAGTGGGCCTGTGCCCGCAAAATATAATCAGCATTCAATGAAGCATTAAAGGGCCTTCCATACGACGTACACTCCTATCTCTCCAGGTACTTCAGAAATGAGGAAATAATAAAAATCTTTAAAAAATCTCGGTGGTATGGTCGAAATTGTGACACTTTAATATGAAAAGTGGGCCTGTGCCCGGAAAATATAATCAGAATTCAATGAAGCATTGAAGGGCCTTCCATACGACGTACACTCCTATCTCTCCAGGTACTTCAGAAATGAGGAAATAATAAAAATCTGTAAAAAATGTCAGTGGTGTGGCCGAAATTTTGATACTTTAATATGAAAAGTGGGCCTGTGCCCGGAAAATATAATCAGCATTCAATGAAACATTGAAGGGCCTTCCATACGACGTACACTCTTATCTCTCCAGGTACTTCAGAAATGAAGAAATAATAAAAACCTGTAAAAAATCTCGGTTGTATGGCCGAAATTGAGACACTTTAATATGAAAAGTGGGCCTGTGCCCGGAAAATAAAATCAGGATTCAATGGGGCTTTGAAAGGCCTTCTATACGACGTACACTTCTATCTCTCCAGGTACTTCAGAAATGAGGAAATAATAAAAATCTGTAAAAAATCTCGGTGGTATGGCCGAAATTGAGACACTTGAATATGAAAAGTGGGCCTGTGCCCGGAAAATATAATCACCATTCAATGAAGCATTGACGGGCCTTCCATACGACGTACACTCCTATCTCTCCAGGTACTTCAGAAATGAGGAAATAATAAAAATCTTTAAAAAATGTCAGTGGTGTGGCCGAAATTGTGATACTTTAATATGAAAAGTGGGCCTGTGCCCGGAAAATATAATCAGCATTCAATGAAACATTGAAGGGCCTTCCATACGACGTACACTCTTATCTCTCCAGGTACTTCAGAAATGAGGAAATAAATAAAACCTGTAAAAAATCTCGGTGGTATGGCCGAAATTGAGACACTTTAATATGAAAAGTGGGCCTGTGCCCGGAAAATAAAATCAGGATTCAATGGGGCTTTGAAAGGCCTTCTATACGACGTACACTTCTATCTCTCCAGGTACTTCAGAAATGAGGAAATAATAAAAACCTGTAAAAAATCTCGGTGGTATGGGCGAAATTGAGACACTTTAATATGAAAAGTGGGCCTGTGCCCGGAAAATAAAATCAGGATTCAATGGGGCTTTGAAAGGCCTTCTATACGACGTACACTTCTATCTCTCCAGGTACTTCAGAAATGAGGAAATAATAAAAATCTGTAAAAAATCTCGGTGGTATGGCCGAAATTGAGACACTTGAATATGAAAAGTGGGCCTGTGCCCGGAAAATATAATCACCATTCAATGAAGCATTGATGGGCCTTCCATACGACGTACACTCCTATCTCTCCAGGTACTTCAGAAATGAGGAAATTCTTCAATGGAAATCTTCTTCTTTAATGCTTCATTGAATGCTGATTATATTTTGCGGGCACAGGCCCACTTTTCATATTCAAGTGTCTCAATTTCGGCCATACCACCGAGATTTTTTACAGGTTTTTATTATTTCCTCATTTCTGAAGTACCTGGAGAGATAGGAGTGTACGTCGTATGGAAGGCCCTTCAATGCTTCATTGAATGCTGATTATATTTTCCGGGCACAGGCCCACTTTTCATATTAAAGTGTCACAATTTCGGCCACACCACTGACATTTTTTACAGATTTTTATTATTTCCTCATTTCTGAAGTACCTGGAGAGATAATAGTGTACGTCGTATGGAAAGCCCTTCAATGCTTCATTGAATGGTGATTATGTTTTCCGGGCACAGGCCCACTTTTCATATTAAAGTGTCACAATTTCGGCCATACCACCGAGATTTTTTACAGATTTTTATTATTTCCTTATTTCTTAAGTACCTGGAGAGATAGGAGTGTACGTCGTATTGAAGGCCCTTCAATGCTTCATTGAATGCTGATTATATTTTCCGGGCACAGGCCCACTTTTCATATTTAAGTGTCTCAATTTCGGCCATACCACCGAGATTTTTTACAGGTTTTTATTATTTCCTCATTTCTGAAGTACCTGGAGAGATAGGAGTGTACGTCCTATAGAAGGCCCTTTAATGCTTCATTGAATGCTGATTATATTTTCCAGGCACAGGCCCACTTTTCATATTAAAGTGTCACAATTTCGGGCACACCACTGACATTTTTTACAGACTTTTTTTATTTCCTCATTTCTGAAGTACCTGGAGAGATAGGAGTGTACGTCGTATGGAAGGCCTATCAATGCTTTATTGAATGCTGATTATATTTTCCGGGCACAGGCCCACTTTTCATATTAAAGTGTCACAATTTCGGCCGTACCACCAAGATTTTTTACAGGTTTTTATTATTTCCTCATTTCTGAAGTACCTGGAGAGATAGGAGTGTACGTCCTATAGAAGGCCCTTTAATGCTTCATTGAATGCTGATTATATTTTCCAGGCACAGGCCCACTTTTCATATTAAAGTGTCACAATTTCGGGCACACCACTGACATTTTTTACAGACTTTTTTTATTTCCTCATTTCTGAAGTACCTGGAGAGATAGGAGTGTACGTCGTATGGAAGGCCTATCAATGCTTTATTGAATGGTGATTATATTTTCCGGGCACAGGCCCACTTTTCATATTCAAGTGTCTCAATTTCGGCCATACCACCGAGATTTTTTACAGATTTTTATTATTTCCTCATTTCTGAAGTACCTGGAGAGATAGGAGTGTACGTCCTATGGAAGGCCCTTTAATGCTTCATTGAATGCTGATTATATTTTCCGGGCACAGGCCCACTTTTCATATTAAAGTGTCACAATTTCGGGCACACCACTGACATTTTTTACAGACTTTTTTTATTTCCTCATTTCTGAAGTACCTGGAGAGATAGGAATGTACGTCGTATGGAAGGCCCATCAATGCATTATTGAATGGTGATTATATTTTCCGGGCACAGGCCCACTTTTCATATTCAAGTGTCTCAATTTCGGCCATACCACCGAGATTTTTTACAGACTTTTTTTATTTCCTCATTTCTGAAGTACCTGGAGAGATAGAAGTGTACGTCCTATAGAAGGCCTTTCAAAGCCCCATTGAATCCTGATTTTAATTTCCGGGCACAGGCCCACTTTTCATATTAAAGTGTCTCAATTTCGGCCATACCACCGAGATTTTTTACATGTTTTTATTATTTCCTCATCTCTGAAGTACCTGGAGAGATAGGAGTGTACGTCGTATGGAAGGCCTTTCAATGCTTCATTGAATGCTGATTATATTTTCCGGGCACAGGCCCACTTTTCATATTAAAGTGTCACAATTTCGGCCACACCACTGACATTTTTTACAGATTTTTATTATTTCCTCATTTCTGAAGTACCTGGAGAGATAGGAGTGTACGTCGTATGGAAGGCCCTTCAATGCTTCATTGAATGCTGATTATATTTTCCGGGCACAGGCCCACTTTTCATATTCAAGTGTCTCAATTTCGGCCATACCACCGAGATTTTTTACAGGTTTTTATTATTTCCTCATTTCTGAAGTACCTGGAGAGATAGGAGTGTACGTCGTATGGAAGGCCCTTCAATGCTTCATTGAATGCTGATTATATTTTCCGGGCACAGGCCCACTTTTCATATTAAAGTGTCACAATTTCGGCCACACCACCGAGATTTTTTACAGATTTTTAATATTTCCTCATTTCTGAAGTACCTGGAGAGATAGGAGTGTACGTCGTATGGAAGGCCCTTCAATGCTTCATTGAATGGTGATTATATTTTCCGGGCACAGGCCCACTTTTCATATTAAAGTGTCACAATTTCGGGCACACCACTGACATTTTTTACAGATTTTTATTATTTCCTCATTTCTGAAGTACCTGGAGAGATAGGAGTGTACGTCGTATGGAAGGCCCATCAATGCTTCATTGAATGGTGATTATATTTTCCGGGCACAGGCCCACTTTTCATATTCAAGTGTCTCAATTTCGGCCATACCACCGAGATTTTTTACAGGTTTTTATTATTTCCTCATCTCTGAAGTACCTGGAGAGATAGGAGTGTACGTCGTATGGAAGGCCTTTCAAAGCCCCATTGAATGCTGATTTTATTTTCCGGGCACACGCCCACTTTTCATATTAATGTGTCTCAATTTCGGCCACACCACCGAGATTTTTTTCAGATTATTATTATTTCCTCGTTTCTGAAGTACCTGGAGATTTATAAATGTACATCGTATGGAAGGCCTTTTAAAGCCCCACTGAATGCTGATTTTATTTTCCCGGCACACGCCCACTTTTCATATCAAAGTGTCTCAATTTCTGTCATAGCACCTAGAAATTACACAGATTTTTATTATTTCTTCATTTCGCGAGTACTTAGAGTTCATGATTTTCTTCTGACAGAGCCGACAGAGCCATACCGAAGGATGTCGGAAGCCGTGACATTTTAATTTGGTAGGGTTATCTTAGGCCGCTAACTTTAGGCCGCTAACTTCACACCGGTTGAGTTTGTCACGTTTTGTTACCTCGTCCCCTGCCCGCGCAGTGAGTCGTGTTTGTACGAGAAATTATGTTCACGAGCTATCAACGGGCTTTATAACAACATCGGTGTGATCAAGCTCATTTTCAGTTCCTTGGTGCGCAGCAAATTGGAGGCAAGTGCGTGTGTTTGGCATCCTCATGAAAGCAAGTATACATTACTTTTAGAAAAAGTGCAAAAGGATTTCCTGAGATATCTATATAAACGCATAATATGGATATTACCCATTTATGTACCCTACGCGTTTTCTTCTGGGTTTATTAGGAGATCTAAGGACCAACTTGTCACTATGTTTAAGATATTTCGTGGGGGAGTAGATGCTCCTGATCTCAGTGACCAGTTGTGTCGGATTTTCGTGCCGGACAACTACCGTCGGAGCAGGAAACATAGACTGTTGGCTGTTCCAACGTGTCGAACCGTCGCCGCGTCGCTCGAGGAAACTGTCGCATACCGCGGACCCTCAGTGCATTTAATGCTCTTCTGGATGCCAACCCTGATTGCGATGTGTTTGCTGATGAATGGAAGGTAATATTATCGGAATGTTTGAGGTACTGCGAGGTGAATGCATGATAGCGGTGTCTTAATTTTGAAGTTGACATGTGTTTATTTTAATTTTAATTATTGACAATCATTATTAATTATTATTGTAATTTGTTTTGATGATTTGTATTTTATTGTTGTTTTTTCTTATGTAAGTAATTGTATGATTAGAGTAATTGGGTGTGTCATCCGTTCTAATTGTAAATTGTAAATAAATAATCTTTGCTTTGTGCGGTCCAAAAATTCTGACACCGGCTGACTACTTCATGCCTACACGAGAAGAAGTAATGATTTTTTAAATCCCCATTTTAAAAGACAATATTGAACCATCGATTGCGGGAATACTTTAGTAGGCCTAGCACGAATATTTCAATAAATCGTACGGTTAAATATTATATCGAACAAATTCCAAGTGAGTAAACCTTCGTAAGTTTACGATGACACTACGATAGCCAGCCTTCGAGTTTACGTCAAAGCAATATTCGTGCTCGCGTTTTCATACAAAATGTGTAACGTTAGCGTTACGCGGCGCTACGAAGGCGATACGATAGTAACCAAAATCCTTCGTGCTGCCAAATTTTGATACGTTTTACGCCCGGTAGGGGCGCGGATCAAATGCCATACAAATGGCTTACGTTAACGATACACTTACTTTTACGCAAATATTCGTGCTAGGCCTACAGGGGAAAATTGTACCACATTTTGCAAAATGCGTAAGAATGGACGCATGAAGCGAGTCGTGCGAGATTTCCATTTTTGTACCTACTTTATTATATAAAAAAAAGTATTATAGTTAGCTTTATTAGTTAAAAATAATTAAGATTATATCATTTAAAAACATATACTATTTATATAATTAAAATTATATATTTATGAATTCTAAAATCATTACATTTTTCTGCCAAAATAGTTTGTAACTATTTATTATAACACTAGTTGCGACCCGCGGTTTCGCCCGCGTATAAAAGGTATCCTATGTGTTAATCCGGCGTTCCAGCTATTTGCATTTCAAATTTCATCAAAATTAAATAAATAAATAATAAATAACGCCCAACGATCACATACATAGAACCTAGACCCTAACTAGGATTCCCTGTATCTAGGGACCCAGGAACTACGAGGACCATGCTCCCACAACACCCACATATATAACAAGTATTTGTGCTTATTTTTCCTGTGCACAAATACCGTGAGCTCTTAGCGCCATACAAAACAGAGCCTATATTGGATCGCTTTGTTTTTTTTTGTATTAGGATTTTGTATGACAAGCGATCCAGTATAGGCTATTTTGAATCGCGCTAAGAGCTGTCCTGGGAATCGAACCCCCCGCCTCCGGGTATATCTATTTTATTTTACTTATAATATTTTAGTATAGTACGATAGCAAACAGCCTGCGATGAAAACGATACTATATATCAGAAGATTGAACGATAGATACAGAAAGCTATGAGCCGTAAGATCTAAATGTCCAAGATAAGATTTGTTAAGGATGTGGCGATGAAATGGGATACGCGAAAGTAATGGCGTGGTCCGTTTGGTAGCGGTGTGCGAGGCGGTGCGGAAAGCTTTCACTAAGTGTTTTTTTTTTGTGTTGGACAAAATGGCAACCAAGATAAGTGTCATAAATATTTGAGTTATTTAGTGAGAGTTGTGTATGATTGGCTTACGTACTTTTTAATAATATTCAATTTAATGCGTGACATTTTTAATTTATGAAGTAATTCCTTAGTTGGTTTAATTTTTTTAGAATTTGTTGTTTGATTATGTAATGTCAATATTTTACTTTTCTTTGAAATGTCTGTAATTGGTTCCTAGCCTTTTTAAGTTAGTTGAATTTGATTGTCATATAACTACGTATTTTAGAAAATAAACACAAATAAAAAAACTCATTCAATTAAGAGGCATAAAAACTCATTTGGAATCGACTTCCAGCGGTCTTGTTCCGGAACTAAAACATGCAGCATTTTAAAGAGTTAAAAGGGTACAGGATTGTTATAGAAAGCAATATTAAAAACAATGCATTAGTGGCACTTCTAGTATTACAGATGTCTACATAACGTTGTTAAGGCTGTATACGCGGATCCATGTCTCGCTCGCGCATTGCGACATTTTTAAAAATAACTGAATTTACTTACGAAAAATCTGGCTAATCTATTTTCACACATGAATAAGATTTTTTTTTTTTTTTTTTTTTTATGTAATTAAATGACGTGACGAGCTAGTCGTTCACCTGATGTTAAGTGACACGGCCGCCCATAACAGTTGCAGTGTCACCCGGAACTTTAAAACAATAAAGTTTCGCGTGACACTGCACTGCGCACATCATCCTGAGACATCACCCAGTCCAGTAATCAGATTACAAGACTGAGTGATCAGATCATAAAGTCTCATTTGCCCAGTAATTTCACTAGCTACAATGCCCTTCAAACCGGAACACAGTAGTGCTTGCACACTACTGCTTGGCGGCAGAATAACTGGCAAAGCGGTGGTACCTACCTAGACGAACTTTGCAGAAAAGTCCTACCACCTAGTAAAAGATTACCTATTTAACAAAAATCAAATTAATCCAAATAAGATTTTATAAATACAACGTTATCAAAGTTTTTTTCTTTCGTGACCGTTTTTCATGTTTGGATCAATATGATATTTTTCCTGAGAATATAGTTAAGCCAGATTTTAGTAAGTAAATGGGACTGAGGTGTTTTATTTCAAAACTTAAGTAACATATAATAATAAGTATACTAAACTAAACTAGACCTAAAAACTAAACTATAACTAAAAAACCTTAAAACTAAAATATAAAACTAAAAATAACAATCTAAAGGAATCTTGACCTATCTATAGACCGGCAAAGGTCTATAGGTAGTTCAAGCAATCCGTGGAATCTGGCAACGTTCCCATAATGCTGGCAGCGTTACCCCGCTGTATAGCGAGGCTGATCCTTTGACCAAAGTAGACGCCAGCATTATGGTCACGTGCCGATTCAACTAAACGCCCCGCTAAATCATTAAGTAAATTAAGTTATTTAATATCTTTAAAACAGTACCAATGCGCGAGCGAGATGGTGGATCCTCATATAGCCGCCTTAAAACAGAAAACGAAAACATAAGTACCTACTTTTCTTTGTTGTTTAAAAATGCCAAGCGGATGTGTGGACGAAATACATGAATGCCACGTAATAATCGCTTGTGGAAAAGTGTAATAATACGAAATTATAGGCGTGTCCCGTTAAAGAGCGTAGTAGTGAAGGAATTGTAACTTGTAAGTCAACAATTTACTTAGGTGTGTGTATAAAATGTTCTGTTTCGTTCGAAATTCCTCTTAATTGGGTGGTAATAAGAGTATTTTTTTATAAATGTCTTTGCGCAGTTGTTCTTCTATATTTAACTAATATTTATTGTGTGATAATGTTTTCTAATCATGATGTAATGACGATCAGAATATTTTTTTTTTCAATCTCCTATCGCTACTCGCTGGCACTACCTCCGCACCCTAGTTTCACAACTAGTAGTCCAGTTGTGCAGTACAATGACTACCGAATGTATAAATTCACGCATAATTGTGCTCAGTACAGCGTGAGAATCGAATCGCGGTTGTGGTCCAAGTACAACGGTGAGCGGGCTTCTAACTTTTACTTGCATTTTTGTTGTTGTTGTGTTTAACCATTTTCTTGAACGAAAAGAAAGGAATTCTTTTCGTAGTAGCTCAGTTTGTTTTGAGAGATTCTATTAACATGAAATAAATGAGTAGTTATAAATACATAAATATTATAGCGAAAAGCACCTAAATCTAAATATCTAAATCTTTTTAAACTTGGCAAGGTTGCCTTTATTACACAAGCTAACTACTACAATACTAAAAACTAAACTAAACTAAACTAGCTACACTACCTACTACAAAGAACACTTATGGACTGTATAAAAGCCGCGATGACCTATAGACAGTCCAAGTGCTCCAGCCCACTACCGGTAGGTAGCGTACCCAACATGCTGGCAGCATTGCCACGTTGAATTGCAATGCTGATGCGTTGGGCCAAATAAGTGCCAGTCTAAATCTTAATACATACATACAGAAATAGAAGTTTGAATGAGCTGGCAGATAATGTATACTCTAAGAATAGAAGGTATCTAATTAACTGTTATGTTGTTTATCGTACGGGGCTTATATAAATAAAGGCTGTACCTACTATAATGGTCACGTGTGATAGCTATAAAAAAAAAGTCGCTCAAGCGTTTATTAATAAACGTCTAGAATAAAATTTCCCGCTCCGCTTATAAACTTGCGCCGCACAGAAAGTGCAATCGACAGAACCGATCAAAGCAATTTACTAACTGTTGGTGAGCTACTAAATACTTTTGGATTACAAGAGTGGGGCCACGAACTGAGCGATTTAATTGTAAAGATAGAATCACTTACGCGATAAAATATTTTGTTTATGCAGTGTTTATTGATTTTAAACTTGTCCACTATACAGTTTAGTCTATTAAAAAAGGGAGTAAAACAACAGGCTTGCAATATTTTCGCTACTCTCTAAGTCTATGAGTTAAACCGACTTTGATCGCTTGACAGCCTCTGTGGTGTGGTGGTTGAGCAGGTCGGCTCATAACCAGGAAAAAAGCGCAAATACTTGTTCTGGGTCTGGGTGTTTGTGGGACCGTGGTCCTCGTAGTTCCTCGTAGTTCCTAGGTCCCTAGATACAGGGACTCCTAGTTAGGGTCTAGGGTCTATGTGTGTGATCGTTGGGCGTTATTTTATTCAATTTCATACTGAGGAATCAGAAATATTTAAATTATACTTACTATCACCTGTTATTTCATTTAACAACAGGTTATTTTCATTTGTTGTTTTTGGTTGTTTTTCATTTTTCTGTATTTTCCTGTTGTTTTTTTTCATTTTTTTTTATTACTGAACCGCCCCCTAATTACCTAACTCGCAACAGGTTTGCGACAGGCGTAAATCTCGCGGTGATTGCTGTCATACATCATTAGTGGTGTCGAGAATGTATGCTTCGCTACTGCTGTCGCATTGCTACTGCTGTCGCATTGCTGTTGCAAATTTTACGTAATTACCCCGCCGATTTTGATAAAATGTCTATGGGACGGATCTGCAATGAAAGTATAAGCATTATCCCATTGACAATTTATTTAAGAGAATATTAAGTTACAACCTAACACTCGCGTGTGTCGTAGCCCCAATAGGGATTCAGAGAGCCCTAAAACTATAGTCTTGTATATTAGGTATGATTCGAATCAGGGCAAGTATTAGCATCTCGTTCAAAGTGAAAGTTTGTTAGGTACTTGCAGCTTCAATGGTGTTGCTATGCATAGAACAAACTAGTTCGGCAAACAATACACCTTAGAACCCCATGGACACTCACTATTACATTTGGTGCCCCCCCCACCTCCCCACATATCCGTAAACCCTGCAGGGTGTTCTAAAAGGTGGGGGGCGGGGGGGGGGGGAAGGAATTAATGTGGATAGAACAAGCCTTTTTTACCCGCACGTCCGGTAATTGGGCCGCAGCAAACTTTTTTATTTTATTCTCACTGGCAAACTCTCTTTTTTTTTCAAAAACTAAAAATCAACAATGGCAAAAAAAAAACTATGAAATTGGCATATTACAAAGTACTTACTGCTCTTATAGTGCGTCCTGGTTTTTCAAACCTTCAACTTCTGGGTTCAAATCCTTCGAAATTTGGAGATGGCAACCCTAGAGTACCTACATACAGGGGATGTCTATAGTAAATCTAAGCCAAACTCGTGAGTGGTTAGGAATGAGCGACGTCGTCGGCCGGTGGCTATCTACCATCGAAGGACGTTGGTGACCATTGTACGTCCTTTCTAATGACCATAACTCGCGCGTGGTGAGTCAGGCCGTAGCTAGAATAGAAGGATTTATCGTATGCCCTACATCTGAGCGTTTTCCAAAAAAAGTGTACCACGTCTAAATTCTAGACTGGCCTGTTAGCTCAGTTGGTAGTAGCTCGGCCTTCTGAACTATAGGTTGTAGGTTCGATTCCTACCCAGGACAAACATTTGTGTGATGAACATCGATGTTTGTTCTGTGTCTGGTTGTTATATTGTATTCTATGTATGTATTTACAAACAAAAAAGTATCTAAGTATTGTATCAGTTATCTGGTTCCCATAGTACAAGCTATGCTTAGTTTGGGGCTAGATGGCGCTGCGTGACATGTCCCACACATATTTATTTATTTATTTATTTAAATTCATGGCTATATTTTAAATATCATAATTATGGTATTTTTTTGTTTTAGATATTATAAAGATAGCAGATAGTTTACGAAAAAACATTTATTTGCTAGGCAGATTAATCTGTTTAACGAGAATCATCAAATTAAAATGGCACTGTAGAAAAAATAATGTCAGTTTTGCGACTATCATAGAAGCTTATTTTGTACTAAGTATGAAGAAAAAACAAATTATTTTAACTTTGTTACGAAGATTATCATAAACATTATTTGATTAAAATGCCAGTATAGTCGTCATATTAATAAAATATGAATTATGCTAGTTTTAAGTTTTTTTTTTTACAGCTGATATCAAAGTAACCGTTACTTTTACGATACAATATCGAAATGTGGCTTAACGGGAAAAGTAATAATTATTATCCAGAACATTATAACCATTTTAAATAATGCATTCAAATTACTAGTATACCTTCATATTAAAATTGGTCAAAACTAAAAATTTCCACGTCGCAAAACGAGGGACAGTCGCTTATTTAAATTTCTATGAGACATTATTAGTAACATATTTTATATTAACATTGTACTTCAGTCATCATAATATTAAATATATTACAAATACACAATAAACTTGAGATCAAGGCTAAATCTGAGATTACATAGGTAACTTTAGTCACAATTATATTGTTATTCTTAGGGGTATAGGTAGGTACTTACCCGTATATCATCCAAAACAATAACAAAAATAACTCTTGGAGTACATAGTCGTCATGACGGTTACTTCGAGAGCAATTTTTTTATTGGAATCCTTAATTAAATTATAATTTAAAAAAAAACTTTTTGAAAGTATTACAAATTCAAACGAGATATCATTATGTACTGTACGCTCACTTTTTCTTTGTATCTGTCTGCTAGCTTGTTTTTCTTTACGCCAAGCTTTCCTCCTTTTTTCAGCTTCTTCTTCTGTCATTTAAGATTTTCTTTCTTCTTAGATTTTATTCTTTGCAAATTTTAAAGTCTTTGGGCTTCTAACAATTCAGGATTTTTTCGTTTCAATTTTTCTCTATACCTTTGAGATCTTTCTGCACTAGCTTACTAGTGGCATTATGAAACCTAAAAATACAATTAAGCCCTAATGTAGTCCCTGCCTTATAGTGTCGATTTTGCGACTTTGTTGGTCAGCTTGTAGGACACAGAGAAAAATGTCGCAAAACCGACGTGACGCTTTGTTTCCATTTTATAATCAAAATTATATTCTGACGAAAATATATACTTACGTTTGATAGCAAATGTAAATAACGTTACACTAGAACATTGTTAAACCTACGAAAATAGTTAAATGATGTAAACTAACCTGAATCAGTAGATAATGTGTCTCAAATACGACAGAAGAAATCTTGACGTCCGTGGCACTCACACAAAACATGTCTGTTTCTAAAAACCTATCATAACAAACTAGCTTTTTTATAATGGCGGTCGGTGACGTAATGATTATATACCATTTAAAATACTTAAATAGTGTGTGGTAAATATTCAAACGGCAGTTTTATCCGTGACAAAACTGACATGTCCGGTCGGTACCACTTTTTATAATATTTTTTGAAATCAATATGCATTTAAATGAGCGTAAGACTTAAATTATACACTACCGGCAACGATATGCGATAACGAGTACTGTCAAAAAATGGAAAAATATCATGCTACCCCAGTATAAAAAGTTTTCAGAATAGCTTCTAACATCGCGGATTTTGAGCAAGTCGAAAAGTGACACTTTGGTGTTTAATAATAGCTATTATTTAAATATACCGCAGTTTTAATACATCTATTCTTTGAATCTAACTAGTATATTAAGTATTTGATGCTTTTGAATAATTAAAATAATTAGCACATACGAATTTTACTTGTTATTAGGCTTCAAACTCGAGGGACAGGCCAAATATGAGGTGTACACTTTTTTTGGAAAACGCTCATCTACATCTTAACATATTTATATCTTAACAATCATGTTAAGATGTAGATGGCCGTGTGGTCCTAGCGGTGTGCGAATAGGACCACCCCATCTTTTACCGTGGGTTTTTTTTAACGGGCTATTGCTGTTAGTCTCTACCGACCTTTACAGCGTCACCAGGCGGGAGGGCAGGCGCTTAAGGCGCCCAGCCGACAAAGTGGGAGGCAACTAGCTCAAGGACACCCCGGGGGTGCGAGCCTTGGCTTGGGCCGTTGCCGGGATAAGAGGATCGAGAAGGCTACGTCCACTGAAAGAGTGAAATGTGCGACCGTTCTAGCTAACCTATGGGGGGTACGTCGACCTCGCCGGCGGGGTCGGTGTCTGATTGTGTTACGCTGGTATCCTATACCGGTGCCGAAAGCGGTACTTGAGCCAGAAGGGCTAGACTGGTCCGGTGATCCTAGCGCAGCCGAAACATTGGCTGCTATAGGATCATCCGGGTCGCTCAAGAAGTCTTGGGTGGCGACGACGGGGTTCCCGTGGGTGCCGTAAGAGCCGACTAAGGGAATATCCAGGAAATAGGCAGCATTCTCCTCGGTACATTTAAATCTTCAGCGACCACCAAGCCGCCTGCCACGCGTGGTGATTATGGCAAATCCCCGCTATGATAAGCTTCCAAAATGTCGTTTTATGGGGGAGGCTTATGTTCGGCAGTGGACGTCTTCCAGCTGATGATAAAGAGCTAATGTGGCTTAGTAGCCCGTGCGAGGCACCCTGGTTCTAATCCCGCTAAGTAACCATGTGCGGACTTTGTATTCGCAACGGTGAAGGAAACCATCGTGAGGAAGTGGCATTTCAAGAATCACAAAATTCGAGAACGTGTCTTCCACCAACCCGCACTTGGCCAATGTGATGGATTAAACTCTCTCTATGTGAGAGAAGGCTCGTGTCCAGCAGTGGAAAAGTATTGGGCTGACGCTGATGATGAAAATTACGCTGTTAAGGCTCGGTCAGAGCACAAAATAAACAAAAAGCACCGTTTTGAAAACCCTTGAGTTTTAGTTGAGGTATCTGAATCGACATGGTAAAGACAGAGATGGGTATAAATAAATAACGCCCAACGATCACATACATAGACCCTGGACCCTAACTAGGATTCCCTGTATCTAGCGACCCAGGAACTATGAGGACCAGCATGCTCCCACAACACACACACACAGAACAAGTATTTGCGCTTTTCTTTTCATGTGCACAAATCCTTGTCCTGTCGCGGGAAACGAAACCCGTCGCCTCTGGGTTATGAGCCAACCTTGAGGCTGTCATATCCCACTAATTTAGTTACTGCTTTTAGTTCGAGTAAACTGTGGTACTTACACATAACAGTTATACATATACATAGCTCACGCATCGTCGCATTGAGCAGCGCACTTTCAAAGAACGAGAGAGAATGTTTATGTTTACGGCGGGCACAGAACACAGTTCTCACGCCATCTATTTATAAGATTTACATATTGGTCAGCTGCAATACCGCATTCGCATCTTTCCCCCGTTCATAGAGCTCATACCCCATGCCGCCATACACATTTCACAAGACCCGAGCGCGCGGGGTCCTCGACATTACAGATGCGCCAGAGTGAGCCCACGGGGAGGGTTCGTGGAATATGGGAGCGGCGTAATGGGGGATTCCCATAGTCCAGGATAGGAGTGGTTTTGGACCTAATGCTGAAGGTTGAATGTCTGTAATTTCTGAACTACAAAACCTACGACCTTGAAATATATACGGGGCAATATTTAAAACACCCCCTTTTCAACGAAAAAAGAATGAATTAAATCGAACCACGCGTTAATGAATTACAAATAAGTACATATTTTTACTTTCATCACGTCTCCCGCGGAAACCGTCCTGAGTTTCGGGATTAAAAGTATCCTATAGCCTACCTCGTAATATGAACTCAAATCATGCAAAGTTTCATTTGAATCCATTCAGTAGTTTCGGCGTGATACTCAGCCAAGATACAGACAGACAGACAGACAAAAATGAAAAAAATTATAGTTTTGGCTTTAGTATCGATTATAGAGAGCCCTCCAACAAAAATTTTCAAAATATCTTTAATGTACAGCATTGACCCTGTTACAGTTTTATTATAAGTATATAGATTTGGAAAGTGCTATGAATAGCCGATTTGCAATAAAATGCCTTTCATCTTCTCTTATAGTATTATCACAGATTAGAGAAAAAACAATCTGTGAGCATTATATAATTATCTGTGGCTTAAAGCGTGCGGTCTGTATTGTTCTTCTATTATAATCTGTCAGTTAAATTAAGTCAAGGTGCGATCCAATAGGGTATCTAAATAACTAATGAAGTTTTTCCACACTCGCAAACGAGATATACCACACTTTGTGATTGACGCAAAAACGCAATTTTCGATTTCACCATAAACGATAGGTCATTATCTTTATCGAACGTTTAAGTTCTTATACTGGTTAGTGTTGGGAAAAATTAAATAGAATAATTTATCGACTGTCGATAATCTTTGTGTAATTATGTCATTAAGGACTTATGGTAGGCCAGCGCGAATCCAAGCCAAAGCCACAAAATAGATTATAGTACTAGGCCAAAGCGGGGATGAGTCGGGGGGCCCAGCGGCAGGGGCAGTCTAAGTTAGAATGGTTCCAACGTGCAATAATTTAGGTAATTTATTATTACACTGAATATAATGGATATTTTAAAGATCCACTACACGTAAGCCCTCCATTATATTTAGTTCAACTACTACTCAAAGTTTCATGACCTTATTTGAGGCCTATAAAATCAAAGGCAGCTAAATCCAAGTCTGTCAAATAATCAGTAAGCTACAAAAATCGATAACTTTGTTCAGGTAGCTACAATATTCTATATTTTAAGACAGATTTGTAAAGAATGTGAATATTAGAAATAATCTGACTTTTAATTAATAAAGCTTCCTGTATATTTGAGTACAAAGTATAGTTAACTCATTTTACGATATTATGGCGTTTAGCTGCCTTTGATTTTATAGGCCTCATTTAAAGTATTCATTGAATTGGCTTGGAGGTAACTTAGTTATTTTTGAGAAAAGTTTACTAATTCGTGTTTGCACTATTTATAAGCCCTTAGCATTAGTTCTGAACTTTACCATATATTAATTTCAAAGTAATTGTTGCAATATTGTTGACAGGACACGGCCTCATGCTAAGCCATTTTAAGCACTTTGACGTTGTATAGGCTCTTAAGTGATTATGTGATTACAGCAACCTCCCTGTAAGGGAGGCCTATGTTCAGCAGTGGATGTCTGTCTGTGGGTGATTACTGTGTGTGTGTGTGTGTGTGTGTGTGTGGGTGTGGGTGTGTGTGTGTGTGTGTGTGTGTGTGTGTGTGTGTGTGTGTGTGTGTGTGTGCCGTGTTGTTATTAAATCTGTCTCGTTCCTTGAAGACAATCTTATTTGAAAATCTTGAAAAATACATGAGGCAAACAAGTCTGGTAATTTTAACTCGACATAATTCAGTCTCAACAAGCCACCGTCTTTGTTGTTTATCATCTCTCTGTGCTTCTGGGTTGTCTGGACGAGATCGCTTTAAGCAATAAGGCCGCCCATTGTGACACGTGGTTGTAAGGTTTCCTACTCAATTTTCCTGTACTGTGTCACTGTTTCACTATGTTTGTCTCTTTCTTTTTTGAGTTAGGCAAGGGGGACGTCTATGAAACTGGAGCCAATGTGGCAGTTGCCAGATACATTATGTGTGCCAGTAGGTACACTCAAAACTTTGCGGTTGTCATTTACAGAAACACATTTTGTGAAATTGAGACTAAATCGGAACTTGAGTTTGAACGTATTATAATTACGAAAACTGGGCTTCCGGTTTTAGTCTACTCAGTGGGAAGAGCTGGAACCCTGGAGTGATGTGCATTCAAAGACCATTTAAGTGCGTCATTATTTATTTTTTTATAACTAAATAGACTCGCGTTTGACCGCAATCTCACCTGATAGAAAGTGACGACTCAGTCTACGATGGTACATGCTTGCCTAGAAGATTCACTCGCGACTTGAAGAGCTCCAGATTGTACTTATCTGCTGGTAAAGTGTTCCATTCCTTCACTGCTCGGATTATAAATGTCGAATCAAACTGCTTTGTGCGAATCGAAGGAATATCAACCATAAATGGATGGCGTGTAGCTGTACGTCTTGTTACGTATTATGCAATCTGATGTTTCAATTACCCTGAAAAAATATCGATATCGCCAAGACAACACTACCCTAAATGACTTGATATGGCACAAAAACAAGAATATTTTATCGATAGTTGCGTCTAGTAGTTTCTACCGTTTGTGGTTATGTGTCTGAGGCTCTGAAGCCCGTATTAAAGAAAGATGATCAGTCGCCGATCGGTGCTTAAGTAGAGATTAGAGATTTAGTTCTAAGTCAATTTACCAGCGGCGCCACCAGTGTAACTTTAAAAGCGTATATCTTAGAAACACGACGTTTAAGATTTTTTTTTCCATTCAAACCCTGTTTGTATTAGTGTTAGGTATTGATTGATATAGAGATTATGGGTGGCCGCTATCTTGAAAAAAAAAAACAAGATGGCGGACAGTAATTATGCCTAAATATTCAAAGCTCTTTAACTATGCGATAGGATTTTTCTGCAAGAGTTCGCCTACATACCGTTCATTATAAGTTGTCCCCTGATGTATTTATATTGTTTAAAAATATGCAAGTATTATCGTAAATGTAAAGCAATATGTAAGCATTATGTAAAGAAATATGTAAGCATTACCTAAACTTGTATGTACCCACACTTGCATATTTTTAAATAATATAAGTAAAACAGAGCACAAGTTACGATGAACCGGTCTGTAAGCTGGTGCCACCGCTTTGCCAGATATTCTACCGCCAAGCAGTAGTTGACATTGGGAGTTATTTTTGAAAAAGTCAATCAACTATGGCTAATGGCGCTAATGGTCACGACAGCATTATAATTTCTAATTCACATTATTCAAACAAACAAAACTCATTGAATATATTCATAATTTTTTTTACAATTCATCTTGTGGAAGGTACCGAAATTAGAAAAACATTTACTCGTTGTTGAAATGGCAATGGGCAGGCCACATCACTCGTAGAACTGACAACCGATGGGGAAGAAAGGTTCTCGAGTGGCGACCACGAACCGGAAAACGCAGCGTAGCCGGCCCCCACTCGGTGGACCGACGCTCTGGTGAAAACCACGGGGAGCCGATGGATGCAGGAGACAAGCAGCCGCTCAGAGTGGTGCTTTCTGGGGGAGGCCTATGTTCCGCAGTGGACGTCTTCAGGCTGTTGATGATGATGATGATGATAATGAGTTTTTTTAAAATCGTAATTATATGAAAGAATACCCGAGATTATCCTCTAAAGAGCTCATATAAAGTATCAGATTTGTATATTCAGTTCAAGTTGTTGTTAAAAAACAAAGTGAGGCTACATGACAAAATTGACGTGTGAAGCGTACTTTGTGTCAATAACTGCCATAAAAAAAGAATCCGAAACGAATGCGTTGATTTTTTCCTTCTGGCTTCCTGCTAAAATCTTCATTTAGCCTCACAATACACAAACTTAAAAAAAGAAACTATATAATTAAATAATGCACTAAAAAATACGTTTCTGTTATTTTTCAACTAATTTATAATAAAATAATAAAAATAGGCGGTTAAAAATTTGAAATGTTATCAATAGCTCAAAGTCGCGCAGCGAGCTATGGAGCGAGCTATGCTCGGTGTTTCCCTGCGAGATAAGCTCCGGAACGAGGAGATCCGCAGGAGAACTAAAGTGACCGATATAGCTCTTAGAGTTAGTAAGTTGAAGTGGCAATGGGCAGGCCACATCGCTCGTAGAACTGACAACCGATGGGGAAGGAAGGTTCTCGAGTGGCGACCACGAACCGGAAGACGCAGCGTAGGCCGGCCCCCCACTCGGTGGACCGACGACCTGGTGAAAGCCGCGGGGAGCCGATGGATGCAGGAGGCGAGCAGCCGCTCAAGGTGGCGTGCTCTGGGGGAGGCCTATGTTCAGCAGTGGACGTCTTCAGGCTGTTAATGATGATAATGATCAATAGCTGTGGAGGGTGGCCTATAATGTGCCCGGATGGGGTCGTCGACGGTCGATGTAAGGTAGAACAGTGACGGAAAGTCGTTTGCCTGGTCGGGCAGAGGTGAAAAGCTATGGGGAAAGCGACAATGTTCTTGTGCTACGGCCACACTACCGTACCAATAATTATGGCCATAATTATTGGCATATCATGGTAGTGTGGCCTCAGTATTAGTACAGTGCAGTAGCGTATAATATTCAGTCAAATAAAATAGTGGTTAGAGTAAATTCAATAATACAGATAATGATTTTAAGGTAAACGCAAATATTAAGTATTAATCACACTCAGCTCAATTAAATCGATAATTAGGTAGTGACGCAGGAACATTTCTTACTTGCGTGTCCTCAGAGAATCTAGGCACTGTTTGCGTGTCACATTAAGGCTCGGCGCAGACGGGCGACCGGTGACAGCGGCTGGTTGCTGTCGCGCGACAGCGACCTGTGTTCGGTAGCCGCTAGCTAATTACGTAGCTCGCAACAGGCGTAAATTTCGCAATCATTGCTGTCAAACGTCACTTTGGCAGAGCGGAAAGCGATCGAGCGCTAGATCACCGTCTGTCGGACAATCGATGAAATAAAAAGTGCATTATTTTGTTTCCATCTATTGCTGTTCTGTTGCTAGTGGCGCTAGTATCAAAACCAAAGTGAATTCAGCGACAGGCGGGTGACTGTGACCGATTGCTAAGTGTTTGCTGTCGCTTTGCTACTGCTGTTGTCATTTTTACATAATACAACGGCTGCTACATATTATATCCCGCTCTGCCTCACGGTTCTGAATCATCGCTCGCATCGGTGCGAGTATCGGCGTCTTGTGTAGCCAGTAGCATTTACAAGTAGCGAGTAGAGGACACAACTGTAGCGCGTCGCCGTGACCGACCGACCACTCGTGTGCAAAATGTATGAAATAGCGTGTGAACAGCCTGTCGCTGGTGACCTGTCGCTGTCGCCGTCGCCTGTCTGCACCGAGCCTAAAATGTAGAACTGCTACATTGTTAATAAACTATTTGTTGAGATATTTTACATTCAAGCGTGTTCTCTTTTGACCTAATTTTACTTTAATTAACAATTAGTATCATTTTCATTTAATTGACTCATTTTTTATTCACAGTTGGCGTGACAGCAACATCATCCCAGCTGATGCCTGAAGACGGACCTACGTCTACCCTGATATTTGAGTAAGTAGCAAAAACACAACCTTCAGCCTATTGTAGCTATACTTATCCAACGAAAAAATTCTAGGTCTGTGGTTATACTTTACTAGGTGGTAGGGCTTTAATGCAAAGTTCGTCTAGGTAGGTACCACCGCTTTGCCAGTTATTCTACTGCCAAGTTGTAGTGTGCAAGCACTACTGTGTTCCGGTTTGATGAGCAATGTAGCTAGTAAAATCACTGGCCAAATGAGACTTTATGACGTGATCTTTCAGCTCATTACTAGACTGTATATATCTCAGGATGACTTGCGGCCGTGTCGCTTAACATCAGGTGAACGACTAGCTCGTCGCGTCATTCATCAAATAAAAAACATGCAATTATTCCCCCTTTTTGTGAGCTAGTTTGAAACATTCATCAAAGGTGACAGAAGCCCTATAGGATCGAACATTTGTATGACCGTTGAGGGCATTAAGTACTCCATTTTCTTTTATAGTTTCTTATAAGCTCATTCAGAAAACGATCTATTAGCATCAGGTGGAACGTCCAAATATTTTGAGCTGTTTAAAATCACTTACGGCTTACTTTAACCCTATGGTAGTCGCAAAGGGAATTCTTACGTGATCTGCCGAAACACATGTTTTGAAGTGACAGATTGTTAATTTTATGCCCGTCTGCGCTAAGTTTTGACAGCTCTTAAGTTCGCACTTATTTCTCTAGAACGTAACCAAAGTTGCAGTAAGTATAGGTACCTACTTAGAGTATAGACTAAAAGCATAGAGAGATCATCAAAACGATATTATATTTGTACTGCTCACACGTACCGCCACGTCAGTGGCGAAGGAAACAAAACGAACATAATTTATATAGTAATTAGCTACGCTTGCGATAAGCGCCGTACCATTTTTTTCGACTCGAGTCAACTGTTTTTTCTATACAAATCTGTCAGACTCATTCACATCAAAGTATCCACATCATATAAAAAGTGTTCAAATAAGTGGTACGCTTGACATATAATCAAGTTCTCTCTATGCTTTTAGTCTATACTCTAAGGTACGTCCTACAGATCTGTGTACGCTTTCTGTGGTGTACGCCATAGAGGGATAAGTCAAAGGAGCTGTCAAACTTTATTCTATGGTAAGATAAGTATGGATACGCTTAGCTTTTATAAGTAAGGGTTGGACTGAGGAATATTAATTTATTATTTTCAGGTCGACCCACAAAGTCCCTAAAACCAAAGTAGGCCCCGATCTCCGAAGTGCGAGAAAACACAAATATTGTCTAACGTAAGTAATAAATAAATATAATAATAATAATAAATAAATATGTAAATATGTGTGGACATTTCACACAGCGCCATCTAGCCCCAAACTAAGCATTATAGCTTGTACTATGGAAACCAGATAACTGATACAATACTTATATACTTTTGTTTGTAAATACATACATATAATACAATATGACACCCAGACACAGAACAAACACCTATGTTCATCACACAAATCTTTGTCCCGGGTGGGAATCGAACCCACAGCCTACAGTTCAGAAGGCAGAGCTACTACCAACTGAGCTATCAGGCCAGTCAAACAATGAAACTTCAACAAAGATCAATCAAAAAAGTACAATTACTAAATAATAGAATTTACACTACTCAATTTTTCTTTTTTCTTTTTTTTCAGATCGAAACCACCGCCACACGTGGAACTGCCCCCATACCTACAAACGTCACTAGAAATGTCATTGTCAAAATCATTTTTACCTGTCATCCCCTTCCCTATACCATCTCCCCACAAAATCACTCCTACAGACGTTCAAATCAAGCGCTTCTGTTTAGATACGGCGTTGCAAAACGCGCTGACTGGTTCTTTTAACCATTTAACACATAGAAAGTTTACGATGACAGCTACAGATATTGATATGATGAAAAGGAAAAGCTTTCTAACACAAACACACGTCAAGGCACAAAAGAAGTCCCGCACCAACACTTTGGAATGTTCTAGAACACGAAAGTTTCCGAAGACAGCTTCAGATACAGCTTTACAAGAAAAAGCAGACAGCGAAACGCAAAGAACGCTATTTACGAAGTCATTCACTGATGATATGATAAAAAGATTTTTTTTAACAGATGTAGACATTACAAAACACCCGAAAAACTTAACCACGCCAGACAATGTAGCTCAAACATTAACCAAACAACAAAACGACAGCGACATTAGCCAAGAGTTTACAAAGATAGCTGAGGATAACAAGAAATATTTAAAAATACTTAGTACTGACTCCATGCGACTAAAGGGAACTAAGGATTTGAAACACGATACGCCTAAAGATGCCATTAAGAAAGAGTTTACGAAGGCAGCTATAGACGATGTGTTTTTGAACAACAATAATGGGGATTTACAGACTAGGAAGAGGCTTCATAAGTGTGATGTTGTCGACTGCCATAAGGTGTACACTAAAAGCTCACATCTGAAGGCACATAAGAGAACACACACAGGTATGTTTTATAACTTTGGGCACTTATATGTATATTTGTTCTGGGTAAAGAGTAAAAAGTTAAAAACCATAGAGATCTAGAGAAATGTCACTCCCGTGCGCTGAGTACGACACCGCTGGCTAATAACTTTATTCGAAACAATTTTGCAACAGGCGTAAATTTCGCAATCATTGCTGTCTAATATCACTTTGGCAGAGCAGAAAGCGATCGAGTGCTAGATCACCGTCTGTCGTACAATTGATGAAAAGTGCATTATTCTGTTTCTATTGCTATTGCATCTATTACTATTCTATTGCTAGTGGCGCTAGTAATCAAACACAGTGCATTCAGCGACAGGCGAGTAACAGGCGCGCGATTGCGACCGATTGCTAAGTGTTTGATGTCGCTTTGCTATTGCTGTTGCTTTGCTGTTGCAATTTTTACATAATACGGGTGCCGAGTCCACTTGTTCCGAGGAGACTCTGATCGTGTCACCGCGGCTTAAATATTTGCATGGAAAAACTAATTTTATTTATTTTAACTAACTACGGCTTTTTCGTGCATATGTTTATACTGTCTTCTAATCAATTGTAAATTCAACTGTGGAACTATTATTTGAATACAGTGGATTCTCATATGATGATCTTAGAATTTTTTTTATGCTAAAATGGGCATACGTTTGACAACAACTTACCTGATGGTAAGTAAGACACGGAGTTGTCTAAGGTGGACACAGATAACCCCCAATAGATACCGCATGAAAGACGACGACCGCGCACCACGCATTGGCGTAAATGGTTCTATATAAATCGCCGCTTCGCAGCACGGCCTTAGTTTCGACCAAGTAAATAGAGTTCATTATTAGGGCGTCACTCGAAACAGCCAATAATAGCGCATTGGGTCCAGTCCCCGCAACCCGCGCCTTCCGCCAGTTTTGGTGAGCTAGGATCCGAACAAAGATCCCGTAATGCGGTATCTATTGGGGGTTATCTGTGAAGGTGGAGCACGCTTGCCCATTCATTCCTGACTTGAAAAGATCCAGGTTATTATAAAACATCTACACATACCGGATGTTGCTTTGCATCCTCTCCATATTTGTAGGGTTTATTGTAATTGTAATGCATGCACTGAATCACCTAATATGTTATTAAAATTCCGCGATTAATTAGCAGCCGAATATTTAAACAACCATTTTTATGAAACACAAGTAGCCTCCATAGTAGGATGCTTTTGTGTGGGCGTATGCGGCGCGAAAAGGAACGCCTTAGACAGGGTGATTTCACAATTTTCACAAACTTAACGTGTGTTTTTAATGAGTTCGCACACACTTACGTTTTTATTTTTAAGTAATTATTGTTTATAATTTTTTTTATTCTAGTTTTAAAACTGCAGTAGATCAACCTCTGTAATTACTGCGAGGATTCAAATCAACATCCAGTATAGTATCTGGAAAGTGGCACTGTAGGGTACCGTATTACTTGACATTTTTTGTTTGTATAACCGTTATCTACCCATATTATTATATGCAGGTACTCATATACTTTCATAAATTGAAAATTTTGAACACCCCTTTTTTGGATGTTAAATAGGTGCTATTACAAAATTCCAGGCGAGAAACCCTACTCGTGCGGTTGGGCGGGCTGCGAGTGGCGTTTCGCCCGATCGGACGAGTTGACCCGTCACATGCGGAAACACACCGGACTCAGGCCTTTCACATGCGCAGTTTGCCGCCGAGCGTTTGCGCGTTCTGACCATTTGGGATTGCATATGAAACGGCATTGACAATGTGACAATTATAATAATTGAAAATATATTACGACATCCAATCGAAATTGAAAACTTGCCACCTTCATTAAAAACGCTGTATAAACTGTGTGTGCATATATAATTACTTGTCAACTTCTTTCAGACGTGAAATGTCACGCGTGAGAGCGAGACGAACATTTTTGTACAACAGTCAACTGTAGCTTATCTAGGCGCGGCAGATCCCCCCTTGGCCAGGCCGTCCAGCACTAAGCGCGGTAATTAGCCAATTTACCAAGAAGATATAGGGTGGATGGATTTAATCGTTTAAAGAAAAGAGCACAAATTGGTCATGTAGATAGATAGATAGATAGATAAACTCTTTATTGTACACACCAAACATTAAAATAAAAAGTTACAAAGAATAAATTGATTCACAAAAAGTGGGGAACAATGGGCGACCTTATCGCTAAGAGCGATCTCTTCCAGGCAACCTTTGGATGGAGAGGATTGATCAAATTCGTAAAGGATGTATCGTATACTTATGCGTTTTACCACCATATCCCCGAATTCCACTCTTGGACTCCCCTACTATAATGATTTGTGCGCCCGTCTGGGAATTTCGCTCGGACGAGATGACACCGCAAAAACTTGTAAGACCAGTTGCATGTTCATTTTTTCAATATTTTTTAACTTTTTTAACTTTCTTTGATATACTAGACATAATAAAGTTAAATAACATAAACATTTAAGGGCATTAAAATGTGATTAAAACTAACACTTTGCTCAATAATTATGACAATAATATAATATCTTTTTAAATAAGTTAAATAAGTAATAGTAAAATATTTTTTACATTTTATTTACATACGTTTCTGTAACTTACTTAGTTAAGGCGAGTTGCACCAACTCTGGTTAACGCTAACTGTCAAAGTCAAGTTTAAATGTAATAAAAGCGAGTCTCTCGTTAATATACACATTGTGCAATTATTTGGTACTTACATTCAAGGTCATTAAAAAACGCCGTGGGGAGCCGATGGCTGCAGGTGGCGAGAAGCCGCTTCAAGTGGTGCTCTCGTGGGGAGGCCTATGTTCAGCAATGGACGACTTCAGGCTGTTGATGATGGAGTGAAGCTCATAGTTCAAACTCATCATTCAAGGAAATATCTATTACATCTCACTACGGACACACTAATGTTAAAAATGAAAGCATAATAGTAGATTAGTAGCCAAGGGCTGTAAGGCATCAATTGCAGCCCGAGATATTTAGGCGCACGAGCGCAGCGAGGGCGCCTATAGTTCGAGGGTGCAATTGATGCTCACACCCGAGCTAACTACTCTGCTTTACATCTCGATTGTGAGGTAAGTAGAAAAAAACCGGCATTACAAGAATAAAGTAAAAGTTTTCTATTCGCGCCTTTTTTCATCTTTTTTCTTAATTTTTTTTTTCAAGAACGAAATTGAGCTTCGCTGTTCGATATTTAAAATTGATGACTATTACGAAGACAAGGCTGAATAGCGAAGCGACCTCTTTTGTCATTGGGCTGAATGCATGATGTCTATTGCCAGCATGATGGTTAGATGTACGCGAACTTTTTGAAAGAGTGAAGTTTTTTTTTAAATACTTACCGCCCTAGGGCTTTTCTAGCTACATTATTACCCTAGAGCGCTAATTGGTTACCTACAAGCCCCATTTGGGGGTGGGTAATTAGGACCTACTTACCGAATATGAGAGATGTAAAAATAGTTTTTTTTTTAAGTTTGCCACGCTAACTTGGCTATGCATAGTATGGATAATTTCGTATAGCTGCCACCCTGACAGCTATATGAAATTATCCAGCGTCAAACGTGACGTGACATAATCACAGATCAGAAGAAGAAAAAAACAAGCAACTCTGCGGATATAACACTGAGGCCCGATTTCACCAACGTTTATTCCAAGTATACGGCTATTCTTACTCCTGGATACAGCTAATTGACAAATGAAATTACACAAAAAAGACGCCATTTTGATTGTATCCAAGGAATAAGTGTTATTCCTTCACAAAATTGGTGATATAAGGGCTATATTCGCGTAACTCGGTTGTTCTCGGAAAGTTATGCCTGGAATAAAATTTATTCTAGTTTGGTGAAATTGGGCCTTAGACGTACAGTTATTATATTCACTCTTACTTCACATTAGTAGTAAAAAACTAAAGCGTTAAAACAACTTAATTAAAATAGGAATAGAGCAAGAACAGTAATAGAATAAACAAAAGAAAGATGATCACCTAATTTCAACTTTTCCTAAACGGTGCAGCTCGATTGATCGCTAACCGTTAATTTAACTGTCGATTAAAAACTTTTATACCTAGATGGCGGAGCTCGCCTTACTAAATACTTTTAACTATAATCACAGTCCATGTGGCATTATTCCTAAACATAAGGCCAGTAAAATATAATATTGACTTTTACAATAAATTGTAGGTTAATATTTTTAGATATTATTATTAACGTAAGTTACCTGTTATGTAAAATTAAATTAAATTGTAATTATAATAAGATCCAGCTGTCAAATTTACTATAAGTAATGTTAAGGTGGAACGTTACACTAGCGTGGCAAATTCAAATTTTCTTGTATTCTTTTGCCAATAATAGCTTAATTACTAAACGTGATTTCATTAAAGCTGATTTAACGTAAAGAAATAGAATGTATCAACAAATTACGATTAAAAGTACCTCCTAGATATCATTGGCTTAGCGACAAATGGCAATAAACACATTTCGTCTTCGTTTTTCAGTCTATTGCCATTTGTCGCTAAACCAATGATATGTAGGTGATACTTCTAATTGTAATTTATTGATACATTATATTTATTTGCGCAAAATTAGTTTTCGTGTAATCACGTTGAGTAATTAAGCTATTATTGGCAAAAGAACGCAAGAAAATTTGAATTTGCCGCGCTAGTGAAATGTTCCACTTTAATTAAAATTGCCTTTTTATCTCATTTTTTATAAATAATTATCACAATTATGTAGAAATTACGGTGAAACCGAAGAAATTTTTTTTGTATTATAATTTTGCATTAGGCATATAAAAAATGCGCTCAAAAAAGCTCCAAGGAAAATACAGGGCAATAGTGGCAATACTAGTTGTTATAATACATTGTGGTGCGAGAGCCCACTGCACAAATACCTACGTCATCGGGTACCCCAATAAGCTATCTTTAGATCGTTAACCGACATCTAAGTAATGTAAAAAAATCAGGTCTGCCAGTTCCGATCCTGCCGGGTCATAGAAATAATTGAAATTTTTTGACGTATTTTTTTTTGTCAAAATGTACCCGAATGAAAGTTCTGGCAAAAGTTAACCATTGATTAATTATTAAAAAAAAAAATTGATCTACCATTGCGCACCCTGCCGGAAGTACCTGGCATACCCTTAAGAATGTGCCCTTCCCACCCTTTGCCTACCTCAGCGAATACCCCAATGAAACCTACGCCTAATAATAGCCAAGATGCCCCTGATAATAGATTAAAAGGTCTGCCAGGTCTAAACTTGGCGAAACTTAGTATTCAAGGCATTTGAAGTTGGTGGAGTTGGATTATTTCTATGACCCGGCAAGATCGGAACTGGCAGAAACTGTTTTTTTACATGTTTAAGAGTCGGTTAACGATCTAAAGGTAGCCTATTGGGGTACCCGATGACGTAGGTATTTTTGCAATGGGCTCTCGCACTATTGTATGTTTTTGTGAAAAATACTAACTTCGTAGTTACCCCCATATTGATACTTTTATTGATAAAGTCGGAAAAGGAGACGTTCCAGAAATGTATGGAGCCTGGGCCACCTATAAAATATATACGCTATATTATAAAATCGGTTATGACATTTTAGATACGTCCACTATCCATTTTTTTATAAATATTTATTTTTATGGTTTAAAACTCTGGTCAATTCAGACAGAGCAGCAAAATGTTCGAGCACTTTTTAAGTGCTATTGGCATATCAACCTTAATCGATTAAGACAAAGCTGAAAATTGTATGCAACATTAAAATAGGTAAGATTTTAATATTGCATACTATTTTCAGCTTTGTCTAAATTAAATAATTTAATTTTATAATTTAATTAATTTGTTCAAATCCTGTTCGTGATTCAAATTATAATAGTGTCGTTGTAAATTCTGTTTAAGGGGTAACGTTTCACTCAGCGCGGGAAAAATTCAAATTTTCTTGCGTTTTTGCCAACCGTAGCTTAATTACTCAACGTGATTACATGAAAACTAATTTAACGTAAATAAATAGAATGTATCAACAAACTACGATTAAAAGTATCTCCTAGATATCATTGGTTCAGCAACAAATGGCAATAAACAAATTTTGTCATGGCTTTTCAGTCTATTGCCATTTGTCGCTAAACCAATGATATCTACGTGATATTTTTAATTGTAATTTGTTGATACATTCTATTTAATTGCGCAAAATCAGCTTTCACGTTGAGTAATTCAACTATTATTGGCAAAAAACGCAAGAGAATTTGAATTTGCCGCGCTTAGTGAAACGTTCCACCTTAAAATGCGGTTTATACTGTTTTGTGAGTATGGGGGTAATACAGATTTAATTACTAGGATTTATATAATTTGTTTTGTTTCAAATGTTTATATTAAAGTAATTATGTTTTATGATGTAAAATTTGAGAACTAAGTTAAGTTGGTAAAGTATTTCGTTTATATTTAGCTAAAAACTTAAATCCAATTTGATAGATCTGTTATCAACCGACTTCAATAATTTCAATTCGCTTGTATGTTTTTTAATGTTTGTTGTAATATCACTGCAGATAGAAGGATACCTAACACTTTAGAATTCGATTTTATTCCTTTAACTTGGCCGAACATTTTTCAGTCAAAAATTCGCTGCTTATACAGGGTGTAATTGAATTCGTTAGCATCCTTTGAAACTAGGTACCTACTCCTGACACCGGTCACGTGTGGACCAAAATTTATGAAATCTAACGCATCGACTTGGTATTTATAATATCTCCAAAAAATTTAATATTTTAATCAACTGCTACAGTACAAAATTAAATAATTAAGTACTGTTTTTGATTATTACGTACATGGTAAAAAAATCTTAAAGTATCAAAATCGTTCGTGGCAACTACGTTAGGCGCCGCGGCAATCTTCATAGTTTTAAATAAAAATAATTTCGTCTGCGCTCTTTACTCTTTAAATTATTAAAGATAAATCATCAATCATCATCAATAAATGATGTACTATCATGTACTCAATTTATGCTGATGAATTCAATTGCACCCTGTATAAAAAGACCTAGTACAGGCAATTCCAAATTAACGTGGATGGCCAAATCCGAAAAAAAACGTAAAAATACCTATTGCTGTAACAGTAAAATTGTTACGTTAAAGAAAATAAAAAAATCAAAATAACACCGACTCCCGACCTGACTGCCTCCGTGGTGTGGTGGTTGAGCAGGTCGGCTCATGCCCGGAGGCGGCGGGTTCGATTCCCGCGACAGGACAAGTATTTGTGCACAGAAAAAAGCGCAAATACTTGTTCTGTGTCTGCGTGTTGTGGGAGCATGGTCCTCGTAGTTCCTGGGTCCCTAGATACAGGGAATCCTAGTTAGGGTCTAGGATCTATGTATGTGATCCTTGGGCGTTATTTATTTTATTTATTTATTTAACATCTATCAAATTGGATTTTTTGCAATAATTTTTAAGATGTAACTAATATGTAATTAGTAATTAAAATAAATATAAAAATGGAATCGGGGCCAGTATTTCAAAAACACTGTTATCTATGTAAAACAAGAGTTAATTGTAATAAAAAAGTCAGTAATAGTTAATTAAGGTGGAACGTTTCACTAGCGCGGCATATTCTATCTATTCAAATTTCCTTGCGTTCTTTTGCCAATAATAGCTTAATTTCTAAACGTTATTACATTAAAACTGATTTAACGTAAAGAAATATAACGATTAAAAGTATCTCCTAGGTATCATTGGTTTAGCGACAAATTGCAATAAACGAATTTCGTATTAGTTTTTCAGTCTATTGCCATTTGTCGCTAAACCAATGATATGTAGGTGATACTTTTAATTGTAATTTATTGATACATTTTATTTATTTGCGCAAAATTAGTTTTCATGTAATCACGTTGAGTAATTAAGCTATTATTGGCAAAACAATGCAAGAAAATTTGAATTTGCCGCGCTAGTGTAACGTTCCACCTTAACTATAAAAACTAATTTAAATAAGTATTTTTACTAAAAAAAAAATTAATAACGATTGATCTCACAATTGGATATCGTCCTCTTTTATGTAATAAAATTGTAAAAGATCTCAGCTCAGAAATGTTAATTACTTACCTAATTAACCAATAAATTGCATACAATACTAAGTTTAAGGGCATAATTAAGTAATACAAAATTAAATAACATATTAAATTTTACATATTAAATAACATATTTAATTAAATCAATTAATCAAATATTTTTTATGACATAATTTTAGGTACAGAAATTTTAGACGAAGCCTGTGGTCCCTGTGTTAGTTAGAAACTGTCTTCTTTTTATTATGCGATTGAATGACGTGACGAGCTAGTCGTTCACCTGATGTTAAGTGACACGGCCGCCTATAACAGTTGCAGTGTTACTCGGAACTTTAAAACAATAAAGTTTCGCGTGACACTGCACTGCGCGCGTCATCCTGAGACGTCACACAGTCTAGTAATCAGATTACTAGACTGTGTGATCAGATCATAAAGTCTCATTTGCCCAGTAATGTCACTAGCTACAATGCCCTTCAAACCGGAACACAGTAGTGCTTGCACACTACTGCTTGGCGGCAGAATAACTGGCAAAGCGGTGGTACCTACCTAGACGGACTTTGCAGAAAAATTCGTTTCGGTGGGGTGGTAAAATATTTGTATGAAATCGATCACAGCACTCCTAGCGGTAACTACACGTAATTAAGGAATTCATACAAATATTTCATGGTACTCGATAACATGTTTTCCCTTCACTTAGCCTACAATTATTTTTGTTTTATTTTATTATGCCCTTAAACTAAATTAATCTAAAATTAATATTAAAATAAATAATCTATAGTATCGAGCATTTTGCCGGCCAGTAAATTAAAATATTACAGTAAGTTTAATATATTATTTTGTGTATTTTATACTAGTTTATATATTTGGATGTAAATTAGTTTTAATTTTGGTTAAGTGCGGCACAAGGTATGAAAAACTTTTTATTATTGAATTAGATGTAAAAAAATGAGTCTCAATTAAAAGTTATCACTCCATTTAGCGCTTTAATATTGTTGTAATAAAGTGTATAATCATTTCCTAACGTACGTCTAGCCTGCGTCTTAATTTAGCAATTACATAATTAATAGTGAAACCCTCCGCACGTTAGGAATTTAGTTCTTGACGAGTATTGTATTGCCAGACCTCGTACACTCCGCGCTTTAGGTACGAAGCTACAAGTACCTACATGGGACTGACCCGCTAGCTTATTACATAAAGTTTCCAACAGGCGTAAATTTCGCTATCATTGCTGTCAAACGTCACTTTGGCATAGCAGAAAGCTATCGAGCGCTAGATCAAATCAAATCAAATCAAATCAATTTATTTATTTGCTAGAATATGAGTACATAATAAGATGTCAGAATAATAATATTTAGCTCTCTAATATTCCACCGTATTGGCATGCAAAACTAGTAAAACACAAGCAAAATTTAATTACATCAAGAATTTGAATTACATGAGTCATAATATCAATAATAAATAATTAAATTCAATAAATAATAACTATACAATAAATTCAATAATATTAAAAATGTAAATTGGTAACATACGCATTAAAATACTTCTCAACAAACCGATACAATAGCAATAGAATACCCCAATTACAAGAACTTATCATTTAAATATTCCTTAATAGTATAATAACCCTTATTGACCAAAAATTCAAACAGCTTTCTTTTAAACAATTCAACATCTGAAGTTTCCAAAATACATTTTGGTAAATTGTTATAAAGTCTTGGGGCCATACTTAAAACACTCTTATCATGTAAAGCAGTTTGATGAGTACACATACAAATTTGATTTCGAAGCCGTTTACTTTTTGGGATATTGAATAATTTTAAGTTTTTCTTTACAAATAGCGACAGAGATCACCGTCTGTCGGACAATCGATGCACTAAAAAGTGCATTATTTTGTTTCCGTCTATTGCTGTTCTGTTGCTATTGGCGCTAGTATCAAAGGCCAAAGTGCATTCAGTGCCAGGCGAGAAACAGGCGGGCAACTGTGATCGATTACTAAGAGTTTACTGTCGTTTTGCTACTGCTGTTGCAATTTTTACATAATACGGGTGCCGACTTACCGGGGCGGTCCGTTACGTGCCGCTTTAGAAGAGCAGCTCTATAGCGATAGAACGAGAGGCAACTGTTTAAGGAAAGCTTGTAGCGCTGTGCGAGCTGAACTAAACTTTATAGCGTTGCAGCAAGAGTCGCTATTTATTTAGGTGACTTCGCGGAGTGAACCTTCTGCAAATGTAGGTACTATGAAGTATTCTGTGCTATCGCGCGTCATTTGCATGAGCCACTATTAGGCACATATTTTACGCGTTTTTCAGATTTATTTTATTTTCCGTGATAATAAGTAAATAGATAGCTTATTGCGGTCTTAGGCCCGATTATACCAAAGTAGAATACATTTTATTCCACGTGTAAAGCTACTGGTTACTCTCGGATACAGCTGATTGACAAATGAAATGACAATTAAAAAGACGCCATTTTGATTGTATCCAAGAAATAAGCTTCAAAATTTATGTTATAAGGGTTATACTCGTGTAACACGGTTGTTCTTGGAAAGTTATACTTGGAATAAAGTTTATTCTACTTTGGTAATATCGGCCCTTGTAGTGTAAGCCCCTGTGCAAAATTTCACCAAAAATGGTTTAAAATTTTCAAAGAAAGGAAACAAAAAAATGTACCTACCTAAGACAATTTTAAGCTAGCCCATGTCGCAGAAAGATACTAATACTTTTTTTGTGGCCTATTTTACAGACCGTTCACCATAAGTTGTCCCCTGATGTATTGATATGATTTTAAAAATATGCAAGTATTATCGTAAATGTAAACTAATATGTAAGCATTATCTAAACTTCAGATTAATATGTTTTACTTACATATTTTTAAATAATAAGAGGGCATCTTACAGTGAACGGTCTGTAATTCCTACTCGTCAAGTTCCTATAATCTATATCTGTATCTGTATTATCTGTGGTAAAAGAAATTGGTGCTAAAATTGGATGAAAAAAGTACCCATAGGAAAAAAAACCTAAATTGTTATAGAATCTTATAAAATGTACCTATTTTATTATTTTTTAGATTAGATCAATCTCACAAATGTACCTACTTATTATTGTGTTTCTAGAACAATAAATTTTACAAAATTTATCTTGTTTATTTTATTTTTAATTACTTAGGTTGTATTTATGAAAATATTGTCGGGGTGCGCATGCTAGGTCATCTGGCGTGAAAACTTGTCGTCGCTGTTAGAGTGAGACACACTTAGGCGCTACCATAGTCTTGTCACGGTCTCACGAGAAAGTATTATCGTGGTGTGCATGCTAGACCATCTGGCGTGAAAACTTGTCGTCGCTGTTAGAGTGAGACACACTTAGGCGCTACCATAGTCTTGTCACGGTCTCTCACGAGAAAGGGTCGAGAAAATTTTGTCATGGTGTGCATGCTAGCCGGGCTGGATAGAGAGAATAGATAGCCGGTTACGATAACCATTCATCATATTATTAGCTATTTCATTGAGCTATCCCTGATAGGTTACTTTCCTTATATGTTGGCTCCACACATAGTGTATTTAGCCAGTGTCAAGTCTTAGTCACAGTATGCGTCAAATATTTTAGTCATAGTCTAGTCCCAGTCATGCCCTAGTAACGTGGTGGCAACAACTTTACTAGAAGCTTCTATGAAATTTTGGAAGCAACACGAAAAACCACGTTTCACCACAATATACCACTTGCCCACATTCATGCTCGTAATAGCACTTAGGTACTAAATGCGTAAAACGCCACCAATTTTAAACATTAACACTGGAAAAACACAGCTTTGAAATATACTATAATGCATTGATGGTAACTTTTCCGCGTTCCCGCCAAAAAACTTGATGGATACCTTTTTCGAAAAATATAAAATTGTCGTTGAGAAGTATTATATACTCTTTGGTTGAGAAAAGTCACAAGATAACTGTCAAAATGACAATATCAAAAATGAAAAATTGAGAAGTGTTGGTTTTCGATATAAAATAATGTAAAACCCAAAAAAAGGGAACAATAATTAATAAAATGGCGTAAGTAGGACATAATACTTACGATCATGCACCTGATAAAGTTCGTAAGATCAATAGTTGGTCAAATAGCTTACGTTAGGTACACGTGGGTTCGAATCCTGTGGTGAACTTGAGCTTTCGGTGAAAGAAACAATGCCTATTCCATATTATACCTAGCTCCTTTATGTGTTTATTCCTAATTCTTCTATTGGAATAGGATGGTAAGAGGCTAACCGTTTTTCCATTGAGTTTTGCGTGCTCATCTTGTGCTCATCCGTCTGACTCACGCCAGCCAGAGAGCATAGAGTATGGTAACTAGAGGTGTAGCAAACCGTATGTATTCGGTACTGAGTAACGGGTGCGCCATCTAGTACCGAGTAACGAATAGTTACTCACACATGCATTTCGTTACTCACTGCTTCACGTACGCAATACTACTCGATTCGTTGCTCTAACATAACATGGCATGTTATGAGGTATCCGATGTAACGATACGATAGTAACGAATACGTACGGGTACGTTTTCTCTGTATAAAGCAAGGAGGTTAAATACCCCCTTGGTATAAAGACTCACGCTTTCGTCCAATCACGAGCAAACCAGTGTCGCCAACAGGAAAAAAACCCCTATTCTGAATAATAGGAACTTTACAAATTAATCACGTTGTGTGTAAGTTTTATAAACAAGTACCTATTAGAGGTAAGTTTTATAAATGATTGATTAACTTAAAATCAAGTAGGTATTAAAGATGGGTAATAATATTTTTTAAACTCCAGTTGTGTCATATGCAAGCATTGCAATACGCCGGTGACGCATCAAGAGCTAGCCGTCCGCAACGGCTACAGCTACCACGAGAGATGTCACAAATGCTGTAAGTACAATAAAAGGCTCTGTTCTCCTGAGTGACTACTTGACCGACTGACAGACAACATACAGCCCAACCTAAGCCATTATCGTAAAGCCCGCTACACACCTTAGTTTTAACTGTGTGATTTACCTATCTGTGCAGTCGGACTGAATGCTGACCCCACTGGGCGGTAGTGATCCTCGAGCGACTCCGCGCGATATCGCGGTGACACGCCACACGATGGTAAAATGTCGCGGTGATCACGCGGCGATATCGCTACCGCCCAATGTGGGGGCAGCCTTAATCGTAAAGTGTGTGTGTAGAGCAAACACTTATTTTTTTTATTGGTTTACTACCTAACAGATTGATACATTTTGTGCAAAGTATTATATAAAATGACAGTATAATAAGTGTTATGTAACATCCCACTAAGAGGCAAACACAGCATGAATATAATAAACAGACTTTCACTGAGATCTAATCAAAATACACTACATCGCCTCGCCTCCTGCCTCGGAGAGCACGTTAAGCCGCCAGTCCCGATTGTCATAACAACATCTATGGCAATCGTTACGGGTACTCAGACGCCTGATAGAACCTGGCGCCTGGTCTAACCATCCCTGTTACTGGTCCCTTATGGGTTGCGAGGTCAGATGGCAGTCGCTCGTGTAATTCTGATAGCTCGCCGCTACAGGTTAGATTGGGAGCCGACCTCAATAACAAATGGGAAAAGGCAAAGAGGATGATGAGTTCTTTATGTGAATGGTAGACCTCGCGACCTGCATAATCACATCTACAGACGTCCACTGCTGAACACATGCCTACCCCATAAAATGCCACTTTGGATGCTTTTTATAGGGGGATCGAGGTTGCCATAATCACCATGCACGCTTGGCAGGCGGATTGGTGATCGCAGACGATTTTAGTATTAGGTACCGAGGGAAATGCTGCTGCCCATTCCCTGGATATTCCCTTAGCCGGTTCTTACGGCACCCACGGGAAGAAATAAGGTGGTCCTATTCGCAAACTGGAACCACACGGTCTGTAATTACGTTTTAATAATTAGGTACATTACTTCAGCCTTTTCCAAGGAGCAAAATGTTTTTGACAGACCAAAGTGACAGGTATTACTTTGAGCCATAGCATAGACAAAACAATCTTTCAGATTTCTGCAGTGAGACGAACCTCCAGGATGCTGAGGTGTTCAAAGGCGTGATATTTTGCTCTAGTTGTTCTCAGAGGATCTTCCAAGGTTGCGCCACAGCTCGACGGAAGATCAAAGACAGCCCAAAAACAACTAAGGAGAAGTAAGTTTTTGGCAACTGATAAACTACCTAAACGAAAGCGTGCAACACAAAATGGGCGCTCTCCCTCCATTCCTCCTTCATTATTCACGACGTGATCTAATTATTATCTTCTATTTGATCTAGATCGCACAGAAGACGCTCTTACAGAACTAAAGAGAGGACGGAACACAGACCGCACAATATCCTTGAGATGGCCGGACTTATAGCTTGTAATGACAGCAGCAAGAGCTGTTCCGATTCTAAAGTCGATTCAAAGGATAAACTCAGGTTAGTGCTTGTTTTTGTTTTAATTAGGAACATTTCTGCAACACTTGCCCCTGTATTATAAACCGACACATCATAATAAACCTACAAATGTCAGTCGAATACGCCAAACCTGATTTTCATATACGTGACTGATGAATGTCAATCATATTGACTGACAACTGTAGGTTTTTTGACTAATCTTTGGAGTCGGCCTTGTACGTGTACCTACTTACGTTTACGTGTATATTTCATTACAGTAAACCGTTAGTCAAATCCACTGAAAAGGCAATGAAAGCTGAATACCCTAATTATAATGAGGTGAGCAAAATTAACAATGTATGTTAGTTGGTATTGGGTTTTCTGACAAATACTGAAAGACTTTTTTTGTAATTTATAGGCATAGCATTTGACCACTGCCTCACCTGATTGTAAGTGATGATGCGTGTCACCTTATTTATGCATCACTAAGTGCTAACTGCTTTAATATAACCAGACCTAATGGTACCTAAGACAAATGTTCATATACCTAGAGGGAACTAAATCTAGACTCTAGACTACTAGCTATTCTATTGGATGCCACGGCTAGCGCATGGGATTCATCGGGGCGGGGTTCGGCCTGTTTCTTAATCTAGCTGTGACATTACAAGGAAAGGAGGAGGAGGCCTTCGACAAACCAAACGAACGAATACTATAAAACAGTTTATTGTACCAAAGAGTACCTACTTAAAACGCTAAGGCGTCCTACCTAGCCCTACGACCCTAAGATTCCTAAGCCCTAGAACCTAAGGCACTTCGCCTTTACACACCTGCCCTGGGACACGACGACTCGCAGTCCTCCTAGCCAGCCGCATCACCAGGAGCCCTCAGCCGGAAGCAAGGCCGATGCCTTGCTTCCAACTTCCAGGAATCCAGGGAAGCGTTCCAATTTACGCTTTACGCTACATTGCATTCTTAACACGGATGCGTTCAAGTTTGTAAGAGCCGGCGGTCCAAGCAGACGAAATCTTCAAGGTGTAGAGGGCAGTGCAGGCGAGAAATTACCCTACCTACAATAATAACACAACACGCAGCCTACGGTGGTGCATGCTTGCCTAGAATATACCTGTTCACTCTTGACTTGAAGAATCATCATTTTCATCAGTCTGAAGACATGCTGAACATAGGCCTCCCCACAGAGCGCCACTTTAAGCGGCTGCTTGCCTCTTGCATCGAACGGCTCGCCGGCCGCGCCACGCCGCGGTTTCGTATAAAGACGTAAGGGCCGCTTGCGTAAGCGTTCTTAAACGCAATTAGTGACTCACCTAAATGAATTTAGAGGTTTAAACGCAATTACCCTCTTGCACAATATAAAATTTGAGACTAAACATAATTAAAGATCTGTCAAATTTAAATACTCAAAAACGGGCGTTTAGCGCTATCTAAATATGTTTAGCGCCATTTTGGAATCCCAGCTGAGCAGATTTGACGTCTAATGCCACTGACATCCAAATTCCTATTCACGCTAAATTTTATCTATACGTTCAATAGAATTGTACGGGCTTGACGGCGGCTTGATGAACAAATTTCGCAATGTGCTTAAAACGGAACGTAGGACTTTTTTACGTCTATGCTAAATGTATTTAGTTAAACAGAGTCGGTGAGCATGTTAAGCAAGTCGATATTAAACGCGTTTTGTCTAAAACGTATTTTCGCAGTTAAATACATTTAACTAAACAAAATTAAAGAAGGATTCTTACGCAAGCGGCCCTAAAACATGTAATTAAATTATCATATTCTTTTGTTTCAGAATTCAAAGAGTGTAACAAGAAGTGGTGTAGGTAAGGCTCAACGGCTGGCTTTGTTCACTAAACATTAGAGGTCACCATCCATGATCTATACCTACCACGTGGTAGAAATAGGTACTTCTTTTGCGAGAGTCAGTCTGCGCTGCACCCAACCGTTTTACGACATATTCTGCTGCGCAGTGCAGTGCTACTTTAAATCTGTAATGGTCTGGCCACATTAGCGGGCGAATATTCGTGATGCGTTGTCGCGAAAAAACTCGGTCGTTGGTTATCGCGATGTTTTTGTTGCGCGGCAATATTTTGTCGCCCGGACACACAGTCTATCTGTCTGCCTTCTACGCAGCCGACGACGCGGGTAAATAAAATGGCGAAGCAGTGGCGTTGTATTGTGTCGGTAAATAATTATTTCTACGAATATTATTTGCTATTGCAAATTTAATTTTTGTATTTAAAAAATTCCTGTCTCCTGTCTCTGCCTCTTTGAACACGCATCACGCTGACGCGCATATGATACGTCTAGTAGTTTCAGCGTGATACAGAATTGTTGCAATTGTTGCGTTGTTGTGAGTTGCATAATGCGACGATGTACGCGGTCACACTTGTCCACACTTTTCTTCGTCATAATTTTGACGCCAAAAACTAGTAACTTTAGGTGGCTATAAATACGAAGATATTGTAAAAACTTTAAAAAGAAAGACGTACAAGCATATTTGTTTACTGGGTAGACAACATAGACAAGGGGGAGTATATGCTAAGCAAAAAATACAAGCACTAAGCAAAAAATGTATCAATCATTTCAGAGACGGGTGTGATTACCGATATGACGCAACAGCTGTTGCAACAAATGACACTACCTGCAGCTAATGATCAGAAGTAAGTGTACAATTTCCTTTGGAAAAATCTCTATAAACTTGATCATCGATTCTTCATACTCTTTTACTATCTTTCTCTTTTTCCTTCTTTTTCCCTCATTTTTAGGGTTCTGTACCTAAAGGGCAAAACGGACTCTATTTCTAAGGCTCCGTTGTCTGTCTGTCACCAGGCTGTATCTCGTGAACCCTGTCAAAATTTTCACAGATGATGTATTTCTGTTGCCGCTGTAACAACAAATACTAAAAAACAATAAAATAAATATTTAAGGGGGCTCCCATACAACAAACGTGATTTTTTTGCTCGTTTACCAGATGAGTACTGCTACTCAACACTAGATGGCAGGGATATATAATGGTACGGAACCCTTCGTGCGCAAGTCCAACTTGCACTTTGCCGGTTTTCTTTTTCTTGCAGAAATATATTAAAAATTGCTTGTTTGTTGCAGAAAGTGTACAAAAATCATCCTTAAAACAAGTCCGAAACCACGCAAGAAGGTATTAATAATAATAATAAATGTTTTATTTCAGGTTGTTCACCCTTAAAGTTAGTAACTAAAACTTATAGCTATAATAAAAAAATACATTAACAAAAACCATCACATTTATTTAAGGTGCAGCGGGGCAATTTCGACTAGTAAACCCCAAACTACGACTTTGAACTCACAAAAATATTAGCTAATGTTATTTTATCATATAGGTAACGTATTGGGGCTGTAGAGTCAATATCTATGTTTTATTTTTACTAACTCGCATTGAAAAATATTGATTCTATGGATTCCAAAATGTGCATTTTATCAAAAATGGCAGTAATAGTTGGAATTCCCTCTCCGAGGGGTAATTTCAACTATTTATCATAGTTTTTCTTATAGAGCGCCCAGCTTGATGTAAGTCACATGCAGAGTTTCGTTATAGAGTCTGTAATCTAATATGAACCTTGTTATTTACGTAACTACATCCATTTCCATAATAAAACACGTGAACGGTTTTGGCGGGGTAATTTCAACTGCTCTCCATAGTAAATAGTGATGAACTCGTCATAAAAAAAAACGATATCTACACTAATATATTTAGGTACTTACATCTACTAACTAATATACAAAAACTACATTATAATACAAGAAAAAATGTATATTAAAATCAAATCAGAACTGAAAATTTAATAAAACAAAAATGTTAAGAGTGGCAAACCAACTACAATAAATAAATAAATCAAAGACTCAAGCCAAGATGTCAAAAAGCGTTGGTTTGAGTCGTGTTCCCATCCTGATAATAGAAGGATTTATACACACACACACTTCATGTTTTGTAAAATAGGCATTTACATCAACAAAAAATATCGACACGTGCACATCGCTAGTGTTTCTTCATTTACATACAAAATATTGTGGGGCAAATTCATCTGTAAAATAGTCGAAATTAGCCGACATTGTAATTCTGGTGGGGTTATTTAAACTATCGCCAAAATACTGTTTAAAAGCAAAGTACACCAGCTAATGTAAGCAAGAAACATGTAAGTCTTCAACTAATTATCTTGCCTTTGAAAAACTATGAAAAATACATTACAACTACCCTTTTTTTGTAAAACTGCGAAGCACAAATTTGCAAATGCACACAAGAAAAAACGAAAAAACAAAGAGGCTTCGTATTTCAAACAGTATTGGGTCTAGCAGTGCCATCTACGGTCAAATTACGAAAGAACTTTTGCGCTATACGGCCATAGCTGTCACTTATTCAAATAATGCATATTGCGGGAGTTATTAAGAATAGTCGAAACCCGCAGTCGGAATTGCCCCGCTACACCCTATTTATTTTTTTATTCATTTTTTTTTGTTGAGTCAGTAAAATTGGTCATAGCGTAATTCGATTTGCCGTTCCACTTGCAAAAATTATTGTTCTCTCGTAAAATTGTTAATCTCAAAATGGTCTATCATTCATGAGATGTAATGTTGCCAATTAGGACCATTTTTCAGAGCCCCTGCAGTGACCTGCGAATGGCAGAGTTTGGTACCTCGAGAGAGATTGCCAATATGGCGCTGAGGCACAAATCAGAACTGCCTGTCATTATAAAGTCAGAGTAAGTATCATCATCATCATCGTCATCCTCAAGTTCCACAGCCTCGACATCAGCCGGAAGACGTCCACTGCTGGACGTAGGCTTCCTAGAGCAGCTAGCTAGGTTGCCTCTTGCATCTAACGGCTCCCCGCGGTCTAAGCCAATCGTAATCGATGAATGGGCTTCATTTCGTCATTTCCGACAAGTTGTCATTGTGTAAACGTAACATCTCCATCCATTAGTATTTTCTTACTATTTCTCATTATTATAGTCAATCAATGTTTTGTCTATTCAGTTCTCCGCCTAAGGGACCATAATACCGATGGATGAGGATTTTACACAACCGGAAATGACGAAATGAAGCCCGTTCATCGATTACGATTGAGTTACACAATACGGGGTCGTCGGTCCACCTAGGGGCGCTGCGTCTTCCAATTGGTCGCTCACGAATCTTTCTTCCCCATCGGTTGTCAGTTCTAGTGATGTGTCGTCTACCCAATGTCATTTCAACTTGCTAGCTATAAGTCAAAAAATGAGTCTGTACACTGCATCACTTTTTACAAGTTTTGACAATCATGGCGCACAAGTCTCGCTGCGTCAGAAGAGCAGCGCTATAGCGATAGAAAGAGAGGCACCTGTTTCGGGTAGGTTTTTAGCGACAAGCTGAACTACACTCTATTGCGGTGGAGCAAGAGTAGCTATTTATTTGAGTTCCAGCGCAGAGTGAACCTTCTGTTACTGTACTATTAGGTATTCTGTGGTTTTGATTTTAATTTTAATTTTGTTTTAGAACCCATACTAAACCACTGACATCGCAGAGTGGATCGCTTTTGAATAGAGACTCAGGTATAAAATCCTTATCTTTACTTTTTTTATATCTCTACACACACTTCCTTGTTATCCCTATTCCTACATTCATGATATCCTTGTACATACACTCCTACTGACTGATTTTACTTACTTTCTTTATTATTTCTACATTTCTCTACTATCCCTAATACTAAGTGCTTTATGCCCGTTTTCACCGGCGATTAAGGGACACACAAAGCTTAAGGGATGCCCTAAGTTTAGGGGGCCGAAGCTCAACCCCTTAGCGTTAAGTGGCAGGTGAAATAATCGAAACGCCATTTTTTTTTTCAATTGTATCTGGCAATTGTTTCTAGCCGCATAACGCCCGAAAAGGTATTTGTTTTAATTTTTTCGGATGCATAATATATTAAAAACTCTAGTGCTAATATCAATAAAGCATGTTGCTTGTATTTTTGACGATTATTCTCTAAAATATATAAATAAAATAACGAAAATCGGCAACGTACGGTTTTCGGAAACCGTAGAAAAAAATAAACTGTCACTTTACAATTTAAGTGTTACTTGGCGCTGTGATAACGAATTTAGGTAAGGGTCAAATCCAAGGGGCCCTTAGCCAAAGGGATTCGTAGTTAGGGTGTAGTTTAGGGATCTTTAATGAAAACGGGCATTTAGTATCCCTATAATATCTACCCCTTATTATCCCTACCCTATCTTTTTTTTTTATGTGATTGAACGACGTGTCCATTGATCTCTCTGTCCAGTACTTCCCCACTATCCCGAAGCTACACTTGGGTACTTTCTCACAATCCCTACCAATACAAGCTTTTGAAAAGGAGTGTAAAAAAATCTATGGAGAACGTTGTCACATTGACCACATTTTTATGCAGTATCACTATTTTGTTTATTTTTAGGAGAATTTCCATTTTTTCAAAAATGTGACCGTATGTGTTGTGTGGTGTAGGTGACCTACACCAGTGGTTCAAATCTTCTACGTAAGGTTGTACCTACCATCGTCGTTACCTTCCCATCATGTGATACAGTGGTCAAATCTTTTGTAAACAATAAAAAAATACATTATTGTTTTAGTGGAATCCGGCGATCAGAATGAAGAATGGCTAGAATCAGATTACAGCACACTGAAAGGGTCGACATTGATTTCGTAAGTTAATATCTAGTACTAGTGTCGATTCTGTTTTACAATTTAATCTAAATTGAAATAAAAATGTTTACTCGCTGCTTACATAAAACGCAGTATGCATATCTCCGTCTTGTTCATTTCTTCTTTAGCAGAAGAGTAGTTTAGCTTTAGAGAATGCGACATTGAATTTATTTATGTTATGTCTCTTTATACGTCTGCAAAAGTGCACCCATACTTACTTTTTGAAGTTACTTTTTGTAGGCCAAAATTTTGCAACCTATTGTAACTTTTATGGTTGAAAGAAGCTTAACGCGTCTATACCGCCAATAAAATAAATAAACAAAACGAAACATTGTGAAATTAATAACAAATTCATCATTACAAATGAATAACAAAAAGTAACTTTCAGTTTTTTTTTTGTTTTTATATTATTTAGCTTATTAGGGTAGTTTTGTATTATATTGTTAATTTTATAGTACTAGTGTGGTAGTAGTTTAGACTTTTGTTTTTATTTATTTGATCATAATTATTGTAATTTTTAATTTTTTTTTTTTAATTATTTTAATTAATTTAATTTCTTTTTAACTTTTTGTTTTTATATTATTTAGCTTATTAGGGTAGTTTTGTATTATATTGTTAATTTTATAGTACTAGTGTGGTAGTAGTTTAGACTTTTGTTTTTATTTATTTGATCATAATTATTGTAATTTTCATTATTTGTTTATGACATGTTATAAGTAATTATATAATTATAATGATAATTTAATAACTTTCAGTTGGGTCTTGTTTTTTTTTCTTGGTCTTTTTTTTTTGGGTTTTGACAGTTACGGAGACCTGCACAAGCACTATTGTAAAAATCTAACTAACGGAATTCACTTAACACTTAACAGTTATATTGTAAGTACTTAATTTTTCTACGCTTTGTATCGAAGTGAATTTAAATTGCGTAGTAGGTACCTATATGCATTGATGTTTTTTTATTCGTAAAAATGTAATCGAGGAAATTAATTTTATATTTCAAAAAAGTTCTCTATTATCAAAGACTTCTATGTTACACTGGACAGCACATCTCTAACTTGCACTGTCAATCACTTCAAATATGCCAATGGGCATCTTCGCGCTCATACCAAGCTTGGCACTCAAACTGACCGCACGTCCTTTAAACTTGCCAAAATTTATCCTAAAAATGCCATCGTGCATACTTAAGTATTGTAAAAACCGGTCGGGGAAAACAAATAAAGTCGATGGAATCACATTTCATAAGTAAGTTCTGATTTTGGATTAAATACACACGAATAATAATTATTTCGTCAATTTGTAATGGCGCACGATCATGCTTCACGACTAGGGATTGCGATCCGGCTTTTTTACGTAGTACATAGAACTCTTTGTCTATTATAGTAATTATTTTTTCTACGCTTTGTATCGAAGTGAATTGGATTTACGGACGTAGGTATTATGTATTGATATTTTTGATTTGTTTTAGGCGTTTGGTCGATAGACGCTTTCAAAGTATTCTCAAGATCCCGTTTAAGTCGTGTAAGTCATTTATTTCATAATATATGCAGATCACTGTTTCTGCTTTCGCCATAGATTATCAAAGTATAATACTTATATTGTGAAGGTAATAATATTCAAGCCACTGCGTGCGAAAGAATTAGTTTGCATAAGAAAATGTACAAGCAGTAGCGGTTTAATAAGCGTAGATATTCATTATATTTATTTTTTTCAGTCAAAAGAAACATATTAAACAGAAGTTCTCTCGTAAGCGTTTTGTTGAGTAGCGAGGACACAGCGTGAGTTATTTTATATTTCATGATTCTTAGATTCGTGATATTATTTCATCTAAAAACAGTACTACACACACAGCACAGGTTAGGCCCCACATGGAGTACTGTTCCCACCTTTGGAACGGTGCACTGAAGTACCAGCTCCAGCCTCTAGACTCCTTACAGCGACGAGCCGACGATCCCAAGCTCACTAAAAACCTAGAACCACTAGTGTTTCTATTCACTTAGTGTTTTCTACAAAAAATACTAAGGGGAATGCTCTGAGGAACTGTTCAACCTCATACCTGCATCGCGGTTTTATTATCGAACTGCTCGCCACGCCAGAGGGCTCATCCGCACCTTGTTGGAAATCTAACACAGTCCGTTTTACAAGGTCATTTCTGCCACACACCTGCAAGATGTGGAATGAGCTTCCAGTTGAGGTTTTTCCGCCGAGTTACAATATGGGGCACTTCAAAAAGCGGGTAAAAAGAGTCTTAAAGGGTTGGCAACGCATCGGTAGTGCCCCTGCCCCCCCTGGTGCTACAGGTGTCCATCGGCCACGGTGACTGCTTCCCATCAGGCGGGCAGTCAGCTTGTTTGTCCATCCATATTATAAAAAAAAATAGTACTTACATTTTTTACAATAGTTTGTAATTGATTTCACTTCTGTTTTGTATTTCAGAACGTTAGTAAAAAGAATAAAACTACTCTTTAGGCAAGAGATCACCGAACACCAAAGTAAGAAAATTTCACACTAAGTATAATCACACTAATATTATAAAGGTGAAAGTTTGTATGTGTGTTTGTGTGTATGTGTGTATGTTTGTTACTCCTTCACGCTCAAACGGCTGGATTGATTTGGATGAAACTTGGAATATAGATAGCTTATGTACTGGATGGGAATGACATTGATAGCTAATGTCATTCCCAAACATTTTGAGTTGCCGTTTGGCGTTAACGCTAATGAAAGGTATCTTTGCTAGCCCCCCAGCTTCGGTCTCGCGAATCGTAACGCTCAACGCAGCGATAAACAAGTGGTAGATATGTAGTGTGACACTAAGGTGACACTACTGGACCCTAATTCTGTATGACCAATTTACGATTCCTTGCTTCGAAACCACGCGAATTCCTTGTCTTACATAAGAAATCTGCAAAACTCTATTCTCTATGAAATGAGAACGAAACCGCGCGAAATGAATGTGGAATTAACTGGGATTGGCGCGATTTGAACTGTCAAAAATCATGTTCCGCTCAGGCGCGTTCCGAAACATCGACCCGTTAAAAGTTACCACCACTTATGCCAATATTAATTAATAGACCTTACCCACAGAGTGCCACTTAGAGCGGCTGCTCGCCTCGTGCATCCATCGGCTCGCCGTGATTTTCACCAGACCGTCGCGCTCGACACCAATGTGTCTTAGATTATACAGAATACAAAAATTGACGATTCCTGGCTGTGACACGATTTGAACAAGACACGATAACGACGTGGTTTCTGTATCGTGTGGAATCTGTGTTTTCATACAGAATTGGGCCCCAGGTGTCGTCGGATATGTAATCGTATGAAAACGTCTAGAATGGCTTCTTGTTCCATCGCAGTATGCGTCGGTGATGAATAGTAAACGTGACGTTGCGTTGGATTCGCTTACCACAGCGTTTTGCGTTACGATGACCAAAGCTTTTTAGGGTTCCGTAACCAAAGGGTAAAACGGACCCTATTAATGCTCCACTGTTCGTCCATCTGTCTGTCACCAGGCTGTATCTCATGAACCGTAATAGTTAGACAGTTGAAATTTTCACAGGTGGTGTTTTTCTGTTGCCGCTATAACAACAAATACTAAAAAACAGAATAAAACATATATTTAAGGGGGTGAGTAAACGAGCAAGAAATCACGTTTGTTGTGTTCCAATACAACAAACGTGATTTTTTGCTCGTTTACCAGATGAGTTATAGATAGTTAAATAGTACTGCTACTCAACATTACATGTGGCAAGGATAGATAATGGTACGGAACCCATCGTGCGCGAGTCCGACTCCCACTTGGCTGGTTATTTTAAAAGTTATATATAGGTCATGTGATTTTCAGAAAGAGGCTTAAGAAGATTGTATTCTACGGTGAATCGCCAGAAAATACCGAACAGACTCGGGTGGTGAGTAAAATGAATTCCTCTCTATCCCCACGTTACCCGGAGTAGGGATAGCCAGGAATTCATTGGTATCCCTATGGTTATTTGGTATCTAGGTAAATACAAAATCATTTGTCAATAAATGATTTGTATTATTGTATTTTGTATTATTTTATTTAATAATCTTTTTCACTCATTTATTTACATACTTAAGTAAGGCTACGTTTTTACAATATTTCTATAAAAATTATATAACAAAGATATCATAAAAAATGTAAACCTAGTGTCCCGCCCGCTGTTTGCGGGGCAGGACCCAAGCTACCGGTGGTCAGGGCTGCAGAGTGAGGAACCTCCCTGACAATACACATGTCGTGTCGAGGAGTACTGCCTTCTGAATCTGACCCTTGACCCAACCGACTAGCGAGAGCCTCTCCAGATGTTGGTCGAGACTCTTCGCTATAAGGCCGTTCGCCGAAACGACTATCGGGACAATGCTTGTTGAGACAACATTCATAACATTATTATTCTTTTAACGCAACCATATTTTATTTGTAGGCTGAATTTGGTTGCAAATGCAAATGGAGACGACAACATGCTAAGGTAACTGTATTTTTGTGAATTTTGTATATTTTTTTATTTTTTTATTTTTATGTTTGAATGGGCTCACGTTTGATAACATCTCACCTGATGGAAAGTGATGATGCGGTCTATGTTGGAGCACGTTTGCCCATGAGATGCCTATTCACTCTTGATTTGAAGAGACCCAGATTATTTGATGATGATGATCTAAATTGCAATTCGACTATAGGTAGGTACCACCGCTTTGCCAGTTATTCTGCCGCCAAGCAGTAGTGTGCAAGCACCGCTTGCGGCCCAGCGAACAGAGCAACCTCGAAACATAAAAACGCCAACTTGTACCATAGTAGGGGAGCCCAAGCGGGGATTTCGGGATTTACTAAAGCGCGGCAGATTAATATACAGGGGGATACCTTGTACCCGGTTAAGTACCTCCACAAAACGTCAGGCCCATATATAAGGCCGCCCGTGAAGGATACAGGATCAGATTAGTAAAAAAAAATTGACCATCAGAAATTCTCGAGCGCGTCAGATTAAGGTACATTGCATCCTAAAAAGTGTATATTCCACTAATCTGACAATTTGAGAGTGACGTAAAGAAAGGGGAGGGCAACAAAGTTGTAAAAAAAAAACGTCATCTCGACATTCTCGAGCGTAGCTAAATTTTTTTTTTATTTTGAAGGAAATAATTCAAGAATAATGAAAAACATATAATCTGACGATTTCCGCAAGCCGAAATAAAAAAATTCGTCGATAAAGTTAAATGCGTCCAGCTGCGTGATGCCTACATTTCCATTTCCGCGTTTCTATTCCTCTCTCACTCTTTCTCTATCTATTACTCTCTCACTCCGTCCTCACTCTCTCGCTCCACTCAAGTTATTGGTTTTACCCCATTTTGCGAAAATCGAGTTTTCATCAGATCTCGACGTTTTAAGGTCATAGGAGGCTTCCCTGACTACCCCCGCGATGTTGTCACTATGTCTGTATGTGTGTGTGTGTGGGGGGGTGTCGGCGTTCTAAAGATTTCCCTCAAAATTAGATTTCCTGTGAATTTGAACCGATTCGGACCGATAGATTTTGAGAAATTTTGAAAAATCTCAAAAAAAATAAGAAAGTTTTGAAAGTGGTTTTTTTGGAATATTTATCGATCAACTTCAAAAACGAATCCGCCTTTGAGCTTGAAAAACCACGTCGATCGCCACCAAGCTGGTCAAAATCGGTTGATTCGTTCGAGAGATATCGTGAAAGAAAGAAACCCGAAAAGTGTTTTTTTGGGATTACTCCGAAATGTTTGGTTCGATCAATTAAAATTGCAAAATTACTTATGAGGATGATAAAACTGCGTCGAATGCCACCAACCGCGTGAAAATTGCTTGATCCATTCAAAAGTTATTGCAGTTTGAAAATTCCAAAAATAGTGTTCTATGAAACTTCTATCAGACTTTCGAGCTGGGAGAGCTCAAATGCATAGAAATATTATTTCTTTGAACTCAGCGAGCTCAAAATATCACATAAATTATATTTTGAGCTCAAAAATGTCATAAGTACAATTTTAAACGCCCAGGAATGGAATTAGCGGGAAGTTGCAGGGATGGCCTTTAAGGTGAACCGTTTTTCTAATTTTTTTTGTCAGATCAGGCGAATCCCTCTAGATAATCGTCAGATTATGAGACAGTACGTTTAGAACATAAAGATGAACCATATATATCTTAATCTGACGCGCTTGAGTATTTCAAAATGGCGAATTTTTTTGCACATTATGAAAATGGCCGCGAGTTTGCGTCCCATCGAAATCGTCAGATTAGTGAATGAGAGCTTTTTTTGGTGCACTTAACACTCCCTTAGAAAATCTGACGCGCTCGATTAAATTTTTTTTTTTTCATTTTCAACCCTTACATACAACCACCCGCATCATGCAAACGATCAGATTAACATACGTACATTATTAAAAATACGTAGGCCATTGATGCTATCAATATCTGACGCGCTCGAGGATGTCCATGCAACAGTTTTTTTTTACATATTTAAAAATCTATAGCCGCTTCCCCCACCGATGTAAAGGTATAATCATATAACATTTTTTTCTTCTTATCATCTAAGCTTTGCAACCCAATAGGTCTCTACGACGCTCGAGTAAATTCCCATTTAGCATCGTGGGCTCCCCTACTACCACAGGTCATTATCGCTACAAACCCACCCTCGCGGGCCGCTTACCGCCCAGCGAACAGAGCAACTTCGAAAAAAAAAACGTCAACTTTTACCACAGGTCACCTTCACTACCTTCACTAGGTGGTAGGACTTTTCTGCAAAGTTCGTCTAGGTAGGTACCACCGCTTTGCCAGTTATTCTGCCGCCAAGCAGTAGTGTGTAGTGTGTGGTACCTATATACAGCGGCCTCCGATTTTTTCTAAATTTTTACCATTTTAGTTGCGTAATGTCGAAGATAATAAAGAACGTTATCCCACAGAATCTATTTATGTTTCCAGGATAGTATTTTTTGACCGTTAGTACATTCTACAGTCTAATTTATTAAAATTCATTGCCTATTTACGAAGTTGAGTTTACAAAGCTTTCCTACATGAACGGGCTAATTTTCCGGGATCAAAAGTATCCTATGTGTTAATCCAGTACATAAGCTGTCTATATTCCAAATTTCATCCAAATCCGTCCAGCCGTTTTGAGCGTGAAGAAGACTTACAAACAGACATACAAACTTTCGCCTTTATAATAATATTATAGTGATAATTACGTAAATATAAATGTAGGTAATGATTAGACTGGGTGATGTCTCAGGATGACGTGCGCAGTGCAGTGTCGCGCGAAACTATTGTTTTAAAGTTCCGGGTGACACTGCAACTGTTATGGGCGGCTGTGTCACTTGACATCAGGTGAACGACTAGCTCGTCACGTCAATCAATAACATAAAAATAAATTAATAAAAAATGAACGCCGCCTTGCTGAATATTTGCAGGATTTGCGTTTCTTAAAAATATTATGCTTTAATAGTCATTAGTCATCATTAAAGGAGTATAATCTTACAATAAGTGATAACTCATTGCCTTGTGGCATCCTAAAAATTATAACGCTTGCGTGTTTTAAGGACGTACAACGCCATCTAGTTTTTTTTATTGAGAACTAAGTGACTAAAGTAAAGTAGGGATGTCGGAGTAGTTAGAAAAATCCGCATATATATTTGTAATTTTTAAACAATAATAATTTAGCTAAACCCCCCAAAGTTCAAAGTGAAAGGTGAATTGACTTACCTATGCATTTATTAGTTTGTTTAGGCATCACAGGCGTTTTTCTGTTTAGGTTTTCAGCAATGTTTTACTAGGTGGTAGGACTTTTCTGCAAAGTTCGTCTAGGTAGGTACCACCGCTTTGCCAGTTATTCTGCCGCCAAGCAGTAGTGTGCAAGCATTACTTTCTTCCGGTTTGAAGGGCATTGTAGCTAGTGAAATTACTGGGCAAATGAGACTACGAACTGATCTCACAGTCTAAAAAACTTTTTTAGACTGTGTGATGTCTCAGGATTGCGTGCCCAGTGCGCAGTGTCACGCGTAACTTTAGTTTGGGTTCCGAGTGACAGTACTGCAATCGGTTATGGGCGGCCGTGCGAACCAGCGAACGACTAGCTCGTCACGTCATTTGCTTGCATTAAAAAAAAATGTAGTCATAGCCTGCCTATGCCATGACTACATGTAAGCTAGGAACCCCAAAACTCGGAATTTAACCATTTTAAATACTACCTTTTTTCAGATGCAAGCACTTCCAAACGTCTCATAGCTACCGGTGCATGCGAGCACAGGTCATGAAGTTGGCTGGTCCTACGAAAAGTCAGTGAGTATCAACTAATCATGGCCATCTTCACATCCCACTTTGCGCGGCTCGTTGACTCCTGCATCCATCGGCTCCCCGCGGGTCGGCACCAGCGTCAGTCCACCTAGTGGGGGGCCTACGCTGCGTCTTTTCGTGGTGGAGAACCTTTCTCCCCCATCGGTTGTCAGTTCTACGAGCGATGTGGCCTGCCCATTGCTTGCAACTTGCTAATTGTAAGAGCTTTAAGGGTGACTTTAGTTCTCTTGCAGATTGCGTCCATGTCACGGCGATATTCGGGTAAATAAAGTATCCCTTATTAACACTTAATACTTAAGACCTTATGTATCTTCTATAGTACTTACGTATAATAAAACTGTAACTGGGCTATAAATCTGTACATTGAAATTTTTTTGAAAATTTTGATTGGAATACACTTCCTTATCGATATTATCTTTATTTTTTTTGTGTGTCTGTCTGTTTATTTAATACCACATCAATAAGAATGTAATTGTTATGCACGATTTTACCTGCCTTCCTTCGCCGAACCATCCATTCATCCTTTACCCCTAGGTATCTTTTTCCCTTTCGCTTCCCTCTTTATCATAAACAGAGTTAAGGCGTAAAACTAAAACTAATTAACCCGTGCGAAGCCGGGCGGGTCAACTAGTCAGTGATAAGTGTGATAACAATATTTAATCTGTTATAGATTGGCCATGTACAGGACTAAAGTGAAGAATATTTTGGCTCCTGGACTTCTGAGAAACATTGGTAAGTCATACATGGTCATACAAAACTCACATCTTATTGGAATCATATGGTGGAATGCATCTAGCATAAGCCTATCTGTAACTCTAGTCTAGTAGAGTAGACATTATTGCCCCATTTTTTTAATGTAAAGGTATGACGTCACGAGCTAGTCGCTCGCCTGATGTTTAGCGTCACGGCTGCCCATAACAGGTTGCAGTATCACTCGGAACTAACTAATATATGTTTTGCGTGACACTGCACTGCGCACGTTATCCTGAGACTTCACACAGTCTAGTAATAAGATTACTAGGCTGTGTGACCAGATCATAAAGTGTCATTTGCGCAGTAATTTCACTAGCTACAACGCCCTTCAAACCGGAACACAGTAGTGCTTGCACACTACTGCTTGGCGGCAGAATAACTGGCAAAGCGGTGGCACCTACCTAGACGAACTTTGCAGTAAACTCCTATCACCTGGTAAAATTTTCAGTTGATTAGGTGCATCTTGTAGTAAATTGTGTATCTTGGAGTGAATTGTGCGTTTTGGAAGAAGGTAATTACCTCGTCATCATCATCAGTCTGAAGACGTCCACTGCTGAACACAGGCCTCCCCCAAAGAGCGCCACCTTGAGCGGCTGCTTCCCTCCTGCATCCGTCGGCTTCCCACGGTTTTCACCAGGTTGTCGGTCCACCTAGTAGGGGGCCGCCCTACGCTGCGTCTTCCGGTTCGTGGTCGCCACTCGAGAACCTAATTACCTACTACTTATGTAATGAAGTTTACACATTTGAAAGTATCTTGTGGTATATTACACCCCTCTGGGATGTACTTAAGCATACTTTGATCCATCATCCAATAAAAGGCGAACTTTTGTATGTTATCAGATCACAGGCGTCCAGCAATCCTGATGACACAAGCGTGTGGTAGCTCAAAGCCGGCATCGTTGAAGCCATAAAAAACTATGGTAATGGCAACCTTTGTACTCGAAGGTTGCCCGGGAAGGCTGCGCACTAGTATCTTCATCATATTATGCTTAACTGTAAATAAATTAATAGTAAAAAACATTTTAACAACAAGCTATGTATTTTTCTCAACAAACCTTTGATATTTATATCATGGGCGTGCACAAAGACTAGTCTAGATCTTGGTCCATCCGCCATATTGGATTTAGAATGACGTCAATGAGGCTTTTTATTTTAAAAAAGCACTAGTTCCGCTTCTTTTCTAGATGGCGCTGTAAGTACATAGTTAAAACCTTTCGAACTACAGAGTAGTTTAAACATAAGAAAATGCTTAGACTACCTACAAAGAAATGTCATTTTCAGTTGAGTGGACCACGAGTACATTGTCTGTAGTATCTCCTAAGTAGTCTGTGGTGCATTCTTCTTAAGTAAATTGAAGTACAGCAGAACTGCGAGACAGATAAACGTTAATATTATGATCCAAAATTAAACCGAGCTATCGCGCAACGAAAATAAAACAAACGAAACAGTTTAGAGTTGTCAGTCAGTATCGTGACACATTTCCTATAACCTGTGGTCTATGCTTGAAACAGTGACAGTGACAGATTTTGGTAAAACCACAACCATCTATTGGGTCATACATAAAACACCATTTCTTTTTTTTAATTAAAACTCCTCATTGACCATGCATGTCATCCAAACTACACGTGTACGCAAAATTTCATGTCAATCGGTTGAGGGTAACTGCTTGAAAATTCAGCTGCAAGATTTGACCCGAAGTACATACTATCTGAGTTTGAGTTGGGATATTATCCCGAAAGGGAAGTCTACTCCCTCTCTACTAACTCCATCATCAACAGCCTGAAGACGTCCACTGCTAAACATAGGCCTCCCCCAGAGAGCGCCCCCTTGAGTGGCTGCTCGCCTCCTGCATCCATCGGCTCCCACCAGGTCGTCGGTTCACCTAGTAGGGGGCCGGCCTACGTTGCTGTTCTATATAGATATGTAATTTGCTACAATACATTACTATATATATTAGGTCAAAGGAAATCCATATCCGTTTTTTATCTTATTCCTAAAACACTATCTTCGCCAGAATATTTTCTCGACCGCATCATTCACTTTCAAAGAACTAAAATTTAAAGAAAAGTGTCTACTTGGAACAAGCCAATATAAATGATTCATTTTGTCTATCTTTACGTACAACCATAATAATATTATATAAAATAATGTTACTGATTAGATAAGGAACGTGGTACGTGACAATTTATTTGGGTCACTTTCACACCAAATAGTGCTAGTTCCCAAACTAGACGTTGAGTGGCGCCTTTGTAGATGTATTAAAAACTTATTCAGTGGAATGTGTTCTATTGCTAAACGCTACTCTGTCTCAGATATAGGTATGTCCATTGATCATGCTCACTTTTTTTTTTTTTTTTTTTTTTATGTGATTGAATGACGTGACGAGCTAGTCGTTCACCTGATGTTAAGTGACACGGCCGCCCATAACTGCTCACTGACTAATATTAATAATAAACTTTTTCAACACATTTGCTCAAAAATGCATTTACAAAGCCTGTATACATTGTTCGAAAGTTAAACATTACGCACCATACAACGGAGCGTGCGGTAAAATAGGTACTCTCACCTAAGTACCTATTTTACCGCATCCTCCGTTGTATAGCGCCGTGCGTAGTCTTAACAGTTTTTTTTAATTTCCATAAAAAATATATAAGAATTCTACAAAAAAGTTTCACATAACGAAAATAAATAAGCTGAATGATCGAAACTCCTTGGAAACGTTTTTGCTCAATGCGTTTGTCTCACTTTAATACTAAAGAGAAAATGAAACTAAAGATGTAGTTCTAATTTTCACCACAAGCACATGGCGCCATTTGAATTGTAAATGCGCGCCATTTTAGCTCATTTTCATATTAGATTAAAAACATCAAAGATTGTTCGTTGCGACTTTCCACTAATAAACAAAAGTTTGTTTCATCACCTATTGTACTGTTTTCTCGCAAATGTGTTGAAAAACGTTGTATGACACACGTGCGGAAATTGTTTTCTACAAACTCGTGACTACGATAAGCCCTCGACTTCGTCTCGGGCTTACATTTGTTTACTCGTTTGTAAAAACCAACTTACCGCCCTAATATCATAAATAACTATTATTTCAGGTTGTTCACCCATAGAGTTAGTACCTTAAAACTTATAGCTATTTACTAAATACATTAAAGAAGATTTTTATTTATTAATTTAGGGGCTTACTGAGCTACGAGTTGAGCAGCAGGTTTGTGCAGCTCAATCCACCGCTTCAGGAAGCCACTCGTGCAATCTACAGCTGCTAGGGCTAGGAGGCTGTTGGGTGGCCACTGCCTAGTGCCTACCAAGCCAAATTTATTAGATACTCCCCACCGTCTTGAGCGAGTAGGACGATCCTATAGCAGCCGTAGTACCGGCTGTGCTAGGATCTTCGGAGCAGTGCAGCCCTTCTGGCTCAGTTACCGGTATAGGAAACCAGCTTAGCACAATCGGATACCGACCCAGCTGTTGAGGTCGGTCGACGTACCCCCCGTAAGTTAGCTAGAACGATCGCGCCTTTCCATAGGGTTCACTCTTCCAGTGGACGTAGCCTTCTCGATCCTCTTGCCCGGCAACGTCCCAAGCCGAGGCCGTTTATTGGCAACGCCATTACCAGCCACACTACCAGTAATGTCGTTTACCATGAACGACACTAACCTCCAGTTTCTCTACGTTTGTTAAAGTTAAACTCATCTCAACTTAAAAATACTGAACGCTCATTGGTCGAAGACAGCCGATGATCAACAACAACTAATGAGCGTGCAGTACTTTTAAGTTGACATGAGTTTAACTTTAACAAACGTACGAGAAACCGGGGGTAAAACAAAGAAGTATATATATACTACGTAGAAGTCTTTGGGGTAACAATCCTTTTTTTTAAGTAAATGAATGATGTGACGGACGAGCTAGTCGTTTACCTGGGCCCTAATTCTGTATGAAAACGCAGATTCCACACGATACGAAACCACGTCGTTATCGTGTCTTGTTCAAATCGTGTCACAGCATTAGAAATACTTTCACTTTACATTATGTTATTTTTATTTTTAATAAATATTGATATATTAAATGGTGGTAACTTTTGACGTGTTGATGTTTCGGAACGTGTCTCAGTGGAACATTATGATTTTTAACAGTTCAAATCGCGTCATTTCCAAATTCATTTCGCGCGGTTTTGTTTCCATTTCATAGAGAATAGATTTTTGCAGATTTCTTATATAAGACAAGGAATTCACGTGGTTTCGAAGTAAGGAATCGTAAAGTGGTCATACAGAATTGGGGTCCTGGTGTGAACGTTTCCCCTTAAGGAAACGATCACTAGCGCGGCAAATTCAAATTTTCTTGCGTTCTTTTGCCAATATTAGCTTAATTACTCAACGTGCTTACATGAAAACTAATTTTGCGCAAATAAATAGAATGTATCAATAAATTACAATTAAAAGTATCACCTACATATCATTGGTTTAGCGACAAATGGCAATAGACTGAAAAACTAAGACGAAATTTGTTTATTGCCATTTGTCGCTAAACCAATGATATCTAGGAGATACGTTTAATCGTAATTTGTTGACACATTCTATTTCTTTATCCTAAATCAGTTTTAATGTATGATTACATTTAGTAATTAAGCTATTATTGGCAAAAGAACGCACGAAAATTTGAATTTGCCGCGCTAGTGAAACGTCTCGGAACTCTAAATTAAAGTTATGCTTGACACTGCGCACTGCGCACGTCATCCTGAGACATCACACAGTCTAAAAAATATTTCTAGACTGTGAGATCAGTTCATAAGTCTCCTTTGCCCAGTAATTTCACTAGCTACAATGCCCTTCAAACCGGGACACAGTAGTGCTTGCACACTACTGCTTGGCGGCAGAATAACTGGCAAAGCGGTGGTACCTACCTAGACGAACTTTGCAGAAAAGTCCTACCACCTATTTGGGATAAATTGTACAGACAACAAAGTAGGGCTCGCTGCATTGACTGTTCCAGTGTGTCGTATATTTGGAGAATCATATACCCCGTTCTCATTACACCCAATAGCTTATCAACAGTCCTTCCATAGGTGATAAAAGCTGATTAGATAAGGCTACACCTAGGTATATTACATTTGTCTTTAGTCTCGCAAACTTTGTGAAGGTAGAGTGTCTAGTGAATTGTTTGTGATTTTGTGATTAGATTTAAGATTTAGGTAAGCTGGGGCCAATTTTAAAGGATTTTAGTTGACAGATGTAAAACTAAAACTGTTGCTGTTCTTGTCTAATAGACGGCAATGTAAGAGATGGATATATTTTCAGTACGTTAAGGACTGTCAACTAAAGCCGTACACACACATTCTCACGTCATTGAAGAGATTACCTTTATGTTTTTGTATAATGATTAGGACGTCATAAATTTTCTTTTTTATTCCACTACGTATAAATTGAAAGGTGTAATACCCCTTTACGAGTTTATTCGATGCACATTACTTTAGCTGTACCTGTCGATTATATTAGTAGAATATTTATAGGCTATCCACACAGAGCAAGAAAAAAAACCCTTCGCCCCCCGAAGCGTCATAACTTTTCATGCTCTGTGGCTATCCAACACAGCGCCTCTAGCGGTAACTATACGTAACTAAGGATACCGATAGTGAGTAAATGTACCTAAAATTAAACATGTAAGGGGTACTCATCATTATCAACAACAGCCTGAAGACGTCCACTGCTGAACATAGGCCTCCCCCAGACAGCACCACGTTGAGCGGCTCGCTTCCTGCATTCATCGGCTCCCCGCGGCTTTCACCACATCGTTGGTCCACCTAGTGGGGGGCCGGCTCACGCTGCGTCCGGTTCGTGGTCGCCATTCGAGTACCTACCTAGAGGGGTACTAGGTTGCTATAAATAAAAAAGTTGGTTTAGTGTATTACAGTAGGTATGTTTTGGTTCAATCTCAGTAGATCCATGGGCCTGATCAGATTTTATTTTCTCATTGGATCTCTTTCAACTTGTATCTAATGGGATTTTTTTTATTCTCAATCAACAAAAAATCTATTTAATGAAAAATGTGTCGTTAGTTCTGGGAAAACGGCCAATGAGGTTAGCTAAAAAATCCTTTTTGGAGGTATTATTGAGATGTCCCACATCACCCCCATTATTTTCATAAATATTTAAGAATTGAAGGAACTGTTGAGAGTTTAGTCTCATTACTAATGAGGTACTAATGAGTCATTAGTTCATTTAGTTTATTTTAAGGTAAAGTTCAAATTGGTCATGCTGTGAATTATTCCCCCCATACAGGGGGGGCCTGTATATTAAAACCCTTTGCGATCACCAAGCGAACTGCCATGCGTGGGGAATGATTGCTATTGCTACTGTTCAGCCGTCGCGAGATTCGAAGTGTATAACGTCGTCGGCTTCAGGGGGCGAGGTAACAAAACGAGACAAAGTCATACGAAATTATAAAGGACAGAGCAGGATGGAATAAAAGACATCAACGGGTTCCCGTGATTTATTAGAAATTAGTGGTTGAATTACACCACCAATTTTCGTATGAGGGGAACTTGTATCATTGGTCAACTGGATTTATAGTCATGACTCTAGCCTTAAAAACTCCCTGATTGTATTTGTCAGGAAACAATGACGCTGGTAAGGTGTTCCATTCCTTTGCTGTCCGAATTATAAACGAGGAATCGAAACGCTTTGTACGTATTCTAGGAATTTCTACCATATATTTCTATTTAAATGAATTACCCAGCTTTTACGGGAAGAGATGGGGGTGGTCATATCTTACGCCGGGACTTTACTCCACCCATATTTGTAACTATATTTGACACAGTATGTTGTTTTCATCCTACTCATAGTGTGATAACACTGATAAGCGTTATCAGTGATAACAGAGTAGGTATCATTCCGTTGATTTTACCATTTTAAGTAATACCAACTGTGTTTACAGGAGAATGGGGACGAAGTTAGTACCGATACTAGTGCTAGCAGCCTTGGTTGTTGGCGGGAGCTGTCAAGAAGGTAGGAAGCCTCTTTTTTTCTTTTATTTTGGCTCCACACACAGTGTATTTAGCCGGTGTCAAGTATTGCAATTTTCATCGTGTTATGGAATATTTCACGTAAAGTCAAGTCTTAGTCACAGTCTGCGTAGTAATAGTCCAGTCCAAGTCATGTCCTAGTAAAGTGGGGGGATCCTTACTAGAAGGTTCTATGGAGTTTGGGAAGCAACACGAAAAATCTAGTTTCACCACATTATACCACTTGCCCCACCGACCTAGATTTTTTTTTGCCCGCGCTCATGCTTGTAATTCAGCACCTAATACGTGAAACGCCACCGCCGTAATTTGAAAAAGCTCAAGCTTTGAAAAATAATATAGTGCAACGACGTAAAAAAAAACCCCCCGCCAAAATTCAGGAAGCCCATTTATTACTTTGCATTTTTTTTATATATTTTCTGGTTCACCAAAGAGTGCAAAAACTTAGCCCCCGCTCATCATTGTCAACATCTGTTACACTAACACTGGAGCAGTTGTGTCAGCACCCCAAAGCCACCACAAAGAGCTGGGATGGTTTGGGTAGATGCTGGAAAAAAATCACAATACACCCCAAGCGGGACGTCAGTGCCTTACCGCCCCCACCTTAAACTAGTACCACTGGTTACAAATTAATCATCATCAGCCTAAAGATGACCACTGTTGAACATAGTCCTCCCCCACAGAGCGCCCATTATGAGCAACTGCTCGCCTCCTACATCCATCGGCTCCTCGCGGTTCTGACCAGGGGGTCTAGCAAAGATCCCTTTCCATTAGCGTTAACGCCAAATGATAACTCCAAAATGTATGAGAATGACATTACCTGTGGATTTAAAGTGACATCCGCAGGTAATGTCATATGTGTGAATAAATCTGATTATTATTAATCAATGTTCAAAAAATATTTTATAATAACGCCACCTATGGTCGAGAAGCATAACTAACTAGTTCCATTTTCAGACAACGCCAGCACAGACTTGGCGCTGCAAACCGGGATCTGCAGGAAATGCATCTGCAAAGATGGCAAAGTCAACTGCTTTGATCAAAATATTGATACTTTCTTCAGCAAAGATGAATGGGCTGGTAAGTGAAGCTCAATAATTTATGATTTAGATATCAAAATAGACTACGAAAACTATAAAAACTATTTGAGGCCAAGCCCATACAAGACATATCGTAGCTTGCATAAATATATAGAAATAGAAGACATTAATGGGCCAGCTTATTGACCTGCTCATACCTTTACACCACTCACAGAGCATTAAAAACCCACCACCTAGCCGAAGCGTATTTTTTTCGTGCTCTGTGACAATACCTAACTTTCTTATTTCAGGTCTAACAACCTTCAAACCAAAAGAAGTTGACCTCAGCGAAAACCTTTTCCGAAATGTCACTGTCCTAGCAGACCTGCCCATCGAAGTTCTTAACCTTTCGAGATGCAACATCGAATTCATTGAAAAAGCCAGTTTTATGGACCTGCAAGAGATGAAAGTGCTAGATTTGAGCCATAATAGGCTGACATCTGCGAGATTGAGTCCGCATGCGTTCGAGGTAAGCTACTCGACGATAGATAGCGTAGAAATAAATACACGCTAATGTACAATTTGTGGAGTGGGAAAACACCAAGATTTATTCAAATAAAAGTGAAATAATATTATTGGTTTGTTTGTTAGTTTGTTTGTTGCCTTGGGCAAGCTTTTGTGGCCCTGTAGCTGAACCAATCCACAAGTTTGCAGTCCAATACGTTCTTTTGAATTGACTTTACGTAAAACATTCTACATATAACACGATGAAAAATTACAATACTTGACACTGGCTAAATACACTATGTGTGGAGTCAAATATAAAAAAAATAGTCAAACTTGAATTTCCCACTTCAGCGTAGACCATTGCAATAACCTTAACAAATGTTTTGTTTTCTAGGGTCGCTTCGCCCCCGAAGAATATGAGCCTCTAGCGTCGATGCGGACACTAAATCTAGCCTACAACGACCTGCATTCCCTCAATCAAGACCTCTTCGAGCATTTACCCGAACTAGAAGTCCTGGATTTGAGTGGAAATCCTCTTACAACCATTGATCATGTGACTCTCATCGCTATATCGAGTCTGCCAATGTTGAAGGTAAGTGACATCTAGCGGGCAATAGCTGTAACTATTTCTAAGTTAGATCTCATTCTGATAAATAAAATTCCCTTCGTAGTCAAAGGTTCCTTCACAATGACTTAAAAAATATATTTTTGATTGAATTTTAAAAAAAGCAATTAAGATCAAGGTGTTTTAGAAATGAGCAAAGCCAGACTGAAATTCACAAGTACTTTACATGCGTGTTTTATGCTATGCATTGATTCTATTTTATGTTGTGCATGCTTAATACCTTTAGTTACATGCAAGAATAAGACTTAGCCAAACACACAAAAACTATTTTAGGCTCAGCAAAAAACCCTTAGTTCTAAATAACGCCCAACAGATGGCGCTATAACTAACTCTTAAAAAATCCACGCAGGTTCTCCGAATGCGTTCTTGCCAGCTCACAGAGATACCGGACAAGTTTCTCCACACCCCCCGGTATCTGGAAAGGCTGGATATATCAGATAACCAGCTCACAGCTGTCCCCCAAGAGCTGGATGAGACCAAAAACCTTCTGTACTTGAATCTAAACCAAAACCCGATTCTGGAACTAGATATGAATTCGGAGGATTATCCGTGAGTACTTTTTGAATTATAGTTAAAGATTGATTATCCATTAATTTTTTAATATGTAGGTATTATGTATATGTGACGATTTTTATAATAAATAAAATGAAATAAAATCAATTTCACTAGGTGGTGGGACTTTTCTGCAAAGTTCGTCTAGGTAGGTACCACCGCTTTGCCAGTTATTCTGCCGCCAAGCAGTAGTGTACAAGCACTACTGTGTTCCGGTTTGAAGGGCACTGTAGCTAGTGAAATTACTGGGCAAATGAGACTTAAGAACTGATCTCAGTCTAGAATTTTTTTTAGACTGTGTGATGTCTCAGGATGACGGGCGCAGTGCGCAGTGTCACGCGAAACTTTAATTTAGAGTTCCGAGTGACACTGCAATCTATTATATGCGGCCACGAGGCGAACGACTAGCTCGTCACGTCATTCGTTTACATAAAAAAAGTATCATCACTTTGACCCTTCAGATTCAGATTCAGATATTTTATCGCTTCCATAGTGTACATATAGGTGGCACTGTTATATAATTAATCAAGTAGGTTCATCATGGACCCCGTCGGGTCAAATTTGGAGACCCTTTCATTCCTCTTCTTTTCAATGAATTTATTATTTATTTTTATTTGTTATTTGCTTAGTACTTAACTCAAAACTCATCCCACTCGTATTATTCAGCCATAGCCAAACATTTAATAAGCCCAACCCTCATCCATAACTTATGCTCTTAGCCCATACTTCGCAACTGACTTGAATTAGTTTATCGGCAGATGGCGCTGTATTAAATTTTCAGTTTTTTAATTCCAGTGGCTTCCCCCGTCTTCGCAAATTAGTAGAGCTCCACATGTGTAACATGCCTAAACTCCACCGCATAGGCACTGGGGCCCTGGCGGGCTTGGAAGCCCTTGAGAGGCTCCACATGAGCTTCAACCCCTCTCTGTCTCAGCTAGACCCTAAAGCTCTCGCACGACCTGACGATATAGGCGAGACTTATGACTGGCCGCTGGTGAAAGAGGTGGGTTACCTACTTGTTGATATCTATATATTACCATGGAACAAGTAGAAGAGGAATGCCAATACACCAAGAAAATTTATCTACGCTGTTTTCTTGGTGTATTGGCATTCCTCTCCACCTTGTTCCATGATATTACCTACTTGTATTTGTCTGATGGGTTATTCACGAAGCCAATAAGTACTATGCCATCTATTTTCACACAGGAAGTTTTTGTTTCAGCTTTACCTACAATCCAACAACCTGACAGAGATCGACTCACGATTACTTTCACGATGGGACCTGCTGCAGAAGGTAATAATTACAAAGTGTATCCTATACTGTCCTCTAGCTGCTCTGCCCGCTTTTATCAAAAAATGTCTCACTAAATTATTTCATCATCATCATCATCAACAGCCTGAAGACGTCCACTGCTGAACATAGGCCTCCCCCAAAGAACGCCATTTTGAGCGGCTGCTCGCCTCCTACATTGATCGGCTCCCCGCGGCTTTCACCAGATCGTCGGTCGACCTAGTGGAGGGCCTACGCTGCGTCTTTTCGTGCTTGCCACTCGAGAACCTTTTTTCCCCATCGGTTGTCAGTTCTACGAGCGATGTGGCCTGCCCATTGCTTGCAACTTGCTAATTCTAAGAGCTATATCGGTGACTTTAGTTCTCCTGCGGATCTCCTCATTCCGGATCTTATCTCGCAGGGAAATTCCAACACACCAGATGCTATACTATACGCTCATTGGTTGAAGACATTCGACGATCAACAGGCAACACTAGCGCGGCAAATTCAAATTTTCTTGCGTTCTTTTGCATACAGCAGCTTACATGAAACCTGATTACATAAAAACTAATTTTGCGCAAATAAATATAATGTATCAATAAATTACAATCAAAAGTATCACCTACTTATCATTGGTTTAGCGACAAATGGCAATAAACAATTTACTTCTTAGTTTTTCAGTCTATTGCCATTTGTCGCTAAACCAATGATAAGTAGGTGATACTTTTAATTGTAATTTATTGATACATTATATTTATTTGCGCAAAATTAGTTTTCATGTAATCAAGTCCGAGTAATTAAGCTATTATTGGCAAAAGAACGCAATAAAATTTGAATTTCCCGCGCTTGTGTAACGTTCCACCCTAACAAGCGTATGCGGCTAATTTGAAAGATCGAGAATAAAATAGGTACCTACAATTGGATGCTTCAATTGCCTAAAGAACAACTTATGTTTTCTTCGCAACTGATAGTGCTTTTTCATCCTAGGTGGACGTATCAGACAACCCGTACCTCTGCGATTGTTCCACGCAATGGATGGTTGACTTACTGGCGCCGACAGTTGAGAGCAAGGGAGGGAACGCCACGCTTATGAAGTAAGATATATCATTACCACAAATAATTTAGCGAATTTCGAGTTGGTGACGGCTAGAGCCAGATAAGCAGGTCCAAATCCATTCAAAGATACATGAACCTTAACTTCGTAGTCTTAAATGTCAATTCAGTCTGCACAACGCGGCGCTTACGACAAAGACAACGCACGATGTGGCTGATTTTGACGGTTTTTAATTAATATCTTTTTTACATAGTATTTTCATAAGTTATTAAGTCATCACGACATCTGCATGTTTGTTGGGAATAACCTAATTTGTTTTTTGTAAAATATATTCGGTAGAAGCTCAGTAAAATGGGAACATTCAAGTTTTTTAACAAATAAGACAAATCGGTACATCCATTTCCAGTGCGCTTACCAACAAACAGCATTTCTGTTTTATTTATATCTTAGACTTAAATGTACAGATTTGGGTCTATTCTAGTTTGAAACATTCTATTCTTTCTCCAGATGCGCAGAACCTTCAGAAATGCGAGGATACAACTTCTGGCAGCTTCATCAGTACCAGAGGAAGATGAGGTGTCTCGACAAGTACGGACATCATCCTGAAAGGGACGGGTCTATCTTACTGGGGACTCTTATTGGTAAGGAATCAATCATCATTTACATCATCATCATTATCCACATCCCCACCAGTTTCATCAACATCATAATCGTCGTTAGAAAATGAGTGTAAACTCTTAAAAGTGTTTGAATAACGAACGAGATGAAACTTTTGACAAATAAGGACATTGCCCTGAAAGGAACGGGTCCATCTTACTTGGCATTATTATTAGTAAGGAATCAATCATCATTTACATCATCATCATTATCCCCATCTCTATCAGCGTCATCAACATCATCATCGTTAAAAAATGAGTGTGAACTCTTAAAAATGTTTGAATAACGAACAAGATGAAACTTTTGACAAATATAAACAGCTTCTGGGATGACGGGTTCATCTTACTGGGGACTCTTATTCGTATGAAAGTCATCATTAAATCATCACCATTATCACCATCACTATCACTATAATCATTATCACCTTCTTCTTCTTCTCGTGTAAGCAAATGGTCAGCGCTGGTGTCAGAATTTTTAGGCCGCCCAAAGGCTTCTGACTTTGCTTAACGTCTGTTGTCTTACGATAACAGCCGGGACCGACAGCTTAACGTGCCCTCCGAAGCACGGTAGCGCTCAGTTGTAAATACCACATTTTGCTGTAGTTACTGCGGTCACTACTCTGATGGGTGGGTATCCTTCTACCTCTTTCTTCTCTCTTCCTTTAGAGTCTAAAGGAAGAGAGATTATTTTTGTTTACCGGATGTCAAGTCATTACTTAACGGCATACAATATTGTACATAGATGATTCGTTCGCTCACCTACTATATTTCAGCGACTCACGTCCTCTTCGGCCTCATTCCTCATTCATATTCATTCGGTTCATTACTCACAACTCGCGACCTCGCGCCTCGCGGTGGAGTGAGAATGAGGAGCGATAATTGAGGGAGGTGTTGCATTCTTAAAATTTGAGGGGCTCTTTGAATTTGCTATGACGAGAGCCTCAAATGAGGCAACTCACAAGTGAGGGGGAGATAAGGCGTAAACTAATTAACCCGTGCGAAGCCAGGGCGGGTCAGCTAGCTATTTATAAAAACGAGCAAATAATCACGTTTGTTGTATGGGAGCATTTACTTTATTCTGTTTTTTAGTATTTGTTGTTATAGCGGCAACCGAAATACATCATCTGTGAAAATTTTAACTGTCTAACTATCACGGTTCATGAGATACAGCCTGGTAACAGACGGACAGACAGACACCGGAGCCTTAGTAATAGGGTGTCCGTTTTACCCTTTGGGTACGGAACCCTGAAAATGCTACTCTCCGAATCTTCAACGAAAGCTATTCTAAAGAAGACTTTCCTCTTCTTTTTCTAGGTGTTCTTCTAGCTGTCCCAATAGTTCTTGGCCTGATGCTGATGTGGCGTCGAGGGTACTTCGCCTGGATGGGTCTCCGGGCTCCCCAAGACGTTTCCAGAGCGTTCTACAAACGGGCACCGGCTGATGACAATTACATATAAATTTAATTAATTTAATTTATTAGTCTTTATTTTTTTAAGCTAAGTAAATTTTTTTGATAAGTATTGTATAAATTCTTCTACATTGTTTATTTGTAAGTTTTTTTGAATAAAGATAGATTTTTAACCATTTGTTTGATATTGTTTCCAGTAGGAATTAAAGTGGACCCAATATAGAACCCTGAAGGAAACCCATAGAAGAACAGAAGTCAGACGATTATAACCATTACTTTTCTTGATAAGCAACGTTAAACGTACTGTTACACCGAGCATTTTACTAAGTGTTCTTAATGAGAATAACTCGGTCAACGTAATAAACATCTAGGTACCTATCTCCGCACAATGTTGCTATACCCAAACCAGGTCATTATGTAACACCTTTAAATACGCTAATTAAGACCTGCATGTAATCAATAATGTTTGCAATAAATGATTGAGTATAGAGTATATAATACACCCGACTACACTAAAGTTTGACAGGTCCTAAGTACGTACTTATCTTTCTAGCCCCCGGTTTCTTGTACTTAGGTACGTTTTTCAAATTCGTGTCAAGTCTCACACCAAACTACGCTCATTGGTTGAAAACGGCCGATGGTCAACAGGCCACCAGTGAGCGTTCAGTATTTGGTGTGCCAAGTTGACACGAATTAAAAAAACTGGCATAATTGTTCCAGTTATCTTAAGTACGTACCTATCAAATATATTAATTTAACAATATCAAAAGCCTGAGAGGAATCTATCTTGCTTATCTAACAATGACACTTTATTATTTATTAGCCTAATAATTGAGTTGGCTTTAAATCTAGGCAACTGTATTTTATGTGATAAGGTTTGTTATTCCAATCAAAGAGGTAATTAATATGTACTACGTACTAGAGAAGCTATTCGAAGCACAAATAGTAGTAATTTTTTGTATGATTAAACTAAAATCCGCTACAGCGCTTTACGAGATTAAATCGTCTAACCAACGATCCCAACACGCAGCGCTAGTGCAATGGCACATTCAAATCATAATTTTTACTGCTATTCACTGCTGCACGTGCAGTCGCTTTGAAAGCTGAGCATCGTATGAGCGAGAAGATGCTCACCGGCATATTTGCAGTGGTTGACAGTGCAAGTTAAAGATGTCCTGTCTAGTGTATACATAGAAGCCTTTGATTCCAATACTCTATTTTAAGCATCGAGCCTAGATGCGCGCCTTGAGGTACGTTAATTATAAAATGCTGATTTATGGTTGGCTGGTGCAGAAAAATTCGAACAAATTGCTATATTCAAATTGAACTTTTATTTAGTTTTCTTAAAGAGATTGTGAATGGGGCAGATGATGGGTAGTTTCTTTACTTTCATCGCTGCTACTCAATCAAAAGCCTTAGAATTGTTTTACCAAGTTTATGCGTTTATCTCACATACCTCTTGCTCTATCTACAATTTTGAGGATTTGCGTGTCAATCTCTTACGTCATTCTATAAAAATGTAATATTGATTAAAGATTGAGACTAACTTGATGCATCGTGGACTACAACAAATGAATGTACTATGTAAAATTACATAACCTACAATACAAATCTCGCACTGTGGGATAGGCCTATATTCAGCAGTGGACGTCTTCAGGCTGTTGACGATGATGATGATGATGATGATGAATATAAATCTAACAATTTGAAAGAGAATTAGGTGCCTATGCACATAGCAGACGGTGAAACCTTATCTAATAATATTAAAAAAGTAGTTGAGCCCAGTGGTCTCACTCGTGGATAAAAAGTGTCTTCTGTGCTAATACAGTATTTAAGCTATTTCTATTTCCAATTTCATCCAAATCAGTTTTTTTATGTAAATGAATGACGTGACGAGCCAGTCGTTCGCCTGGTGTTAAGCGACATGAACTCAAACTCAAATTCTTTATTGCAAATAGGCTATTTTTAGCACTTTTACAAGTCAAAACTAGATAATGTATTTATAAATAATAAAAATTAAATTATTGTACATATTAAGCAAGCATAAATAAACAAAATCACAGTGCTTAATGTCAAAAATATCAAAATAAATGTTAAAATTATAACAAGCCTATTACATTACGACTTTGAAGAAAAAAAAGTTCTCTTTCTCACTACAGGTGCAAGCAATCCGGCACAATGTAGAATAGAAAACTCCAAACCGTAGCTTGGCCGCCCATAACAGATTGCAGTGTCACTCGGAACTCTAAATTAAAGTTTCGCGTGACACTGCTCACTGCGCACGTCATCCTGAGACATCAGACGTTCTAAAAAAGTTTTCTAGACTGTGAGATCAGTTCGTAAGGTCTCATTTGCCCAGTAATTTCACTAGCTACAGTGCCCTTCGAACCTAAACACAGTAGTGCTTGCACACTACTGCTTGGCGGCAGAATAACTGGCAAAGCGGCGATAACTACCTAGAACTTTGCGGAAAAGTCCCACCACCTAGGGAAGCCATTCAGGCCAGCAGTCAGGCCATTGTGACGTTTAGAGCTAACAAACATTAGCACATACAAACTTTTGCATTTATAATATTAGGATGGCAACTTTTTACATGAGATAGACACGGAATCCTTCTTTACGTCAACTTGTTCCCCTAGAACCTACCACTTAGGCTTTCAAGACAAGTTGCTGGTACATCTTTTCAAATGATTGGCGAGAGGAAATCCTGTGTGTCACCAGCCCAATACGTTCCCAATGCTGGGGCTGGAACTCTGGGACACGGGCCTTTTTTCAGAGAGAGAGTGTGGGCCATAATCCAACGCTAGCCAAATGCAGGTTAGTGGATGACCTTCACAGTTGTAAGAGCAAGTGCTAACCCACATAAATTGAAAAGGTACGCTTTGGTAGGTGAGGCTTCAGAGCCTAGCACATCGACGTAAAGTGGCAAGTCTGTCGGTCTTTTACAGGCTGTACCATGATGAATGTGCACAAGAGCTGCACGATCTTATTCCTCCGTCACCATTCCACTGCCGGACCACCAGACGCTCGGCTAAGCGTCATCCCTTCATGGTCGAAACGCCACCCATTCGTACCAAGCAATTTGATAGACGTTCATAATTAGAACTGCTAAGGAATGGAATGCCCTGCCAGGGTCTGTATTTCCCGCAAAATATGACATAGCGTGTTCAAGAGAAGAGTGAACTTACATAGCTAGCATGCTAAACCTTCGATCGTATCGTCACTTTCCGTCAGGTGAGAGCGTGATAAGTCTGTTCTCAAAAAAAGTCGGTGGTGCAGGGCTGAGGGAGATGAAACTGGATGAGTCAGTTGGAAAGTCCCATGGCTAAGCGCTGAGCCACACTCGCTCAGAAAAAATAATCCTACCACCAATATATGCTAAATTGGTCATCACAGATTAAACAGAAAAAATGGAATCGTATGTTAGGAAAATTTACTGATTTCGTTCATGAACAAACATCTTTAGTATTTTGGTACCATGTATTATCTTTAGGTCTCCACGGCACCGGCCTTGAGCCTAGTGTAGGCCCATCGTATATATCTGAGGAAAATAACGAACTAAATATAATATAAATATGTTTATATAAGTCATTTTTCTTTCACTGTACTGTTTTATAATTGCAATAAACATATATTCTATTCTATTCTAAATGATAGAGGTAGGTAACGAATTTTTACGTTATTTAGGATTTGTAAATTTCATATCTTAAAACGTAACAACACCGGATAAGAATTATTTTCAGAAAATATGGAAAGGATTTTGGACTCTATCTTATTACAAATAGAGTTAGAGAAGGCTAAAGCAAATACTTAACTTTTTATTAGCTTATCTTGCGATAACCAATCCGATAAATCACAGAATAGCTTATCTACAGAAAGGGCACACCGTTAAGAACTTACCTAAAATTTTATGGATGTTTAGATGCACGTAGTGATAAATAGGTACTTTACTAATTTATTCCTTCAGATCGAATCAGAGGGTCTAGCAAATATACTTTTCCTAAAAATGGATAGGAATGACATTGCCCGCAGAAAACTTTTCCGCAGCTAATGTCATAGCTAATGTCATTCCCATACATTTTGAGTTATCGTTTGGCGTTAACGCTACTACAAAGGTATCAAATTTTGAGACTGGACAAAGCGGACGATGTTAGGACTACATATTTTGAGACTCTGAACATTTTCGTAGACCTTTTGGTAAGTGGACCTTTTGATGCTAGACGTTTCAAGTTACTGGACGTTTTGGGACTGGACGAAATAGCACACTAGATTCTTTAACATACTAGACATTCTAGGACACTAGACATTGTCAGACTGAACGCTTCAAGCGTAGCTCCATTTTATATTAGGTACGATTCGATATCTACAAGGCTATCAACGTGTCACTTCTATCTCTACATATTTTCCTAATCTTTGTTTAGACCACCTTTTAAAATTTAATCTTGGTCAATAGTGTAAACGACTCAACTCAGATGTATACAATTTTATGACAAAATTTATAAATTTTTATAATGTTTTTACCAAATTTTATGGGTTTTAGAGCATGTGGTGTGTTTATATTGTTATTTGGCTTAGTTTTATCACAGGAAGAAGGTAAATTGAGTGTATTTATAACGGTTTTTTCATTGTTATTTAGTAGCTATAGGCAAAATTAAAAATTTTTAGGTTATACAATCGCTTTCATTGGTATTTGTTTTTCCATGTTTCAGTTTTTCCGCATACTTATTTTGCTTAAGTTTTAATTTTACCTATTCATTACTGCGTTATTAATATTTACAAATGTTACAGATAGGTGTTATTTACTCTAGATATTATGTTGTGATCTTATTACTTAGTAGTCAGTAGCCTATTTCAGGTACCCATTTCTATTTAACGATCATCTTTCAACCTGAAGACGTCCACTGCTGAACATAGGCCTCCCCCCCAGAGCGCCATTTTGAGCGGCTGCTTGCCTCCTGCATCCATCGGCTCCCTGCGGTTCTGACCAGGTCGTCGGTCCACCTAGTGGGGGGCCGGCCCACGCTGCGTCTTCTGGTTCGGGGTCGCCACTCGAGAACCTTTCTTCCTCATCGGCTGTCAGTTCTACGAACGTTGTGGTCTGCCCATTGCCATTTCAACTTGCTAATTCTAAGAGCTACATCGGTCACTCTAGTTCTCTTGCTGATCTCGTTTCGGATCTTATCTCGCAGGGAAACACCGAGCATAGCTTTCTCCATAGCTCTTTGCGCGACTTTGATCAACTTTAACGATAATGTTTTCATATATTTTGGCTCAACGGTTGAAGTAATGGCCATAGTGTGGTTATGGTCTAATCCAACAATGACTTTAGCAGTTATAGATAGTTCAACATCAGCCCGAACATGTCCACTGCTGAACATTGATCTCTCCTCGTTCTGCATTAAAAACTTCTGCGATCACCGAGACTCGCAGATTACCAAACCCAGTGGTTATGGCAAACTCCCCTATGATGAGCGACCAAAATGGCGTTTCATGGAAGAGGCCTATGTTCAGCGTGGACGGGATGATTATGATGAACAAGTGGAAGAATAACTCCCATAAAATTCCCTGAAACGTCGCCACAATTAATGGCGCTTACAAGATGAAGATTTTGATCCTCACACAGAACTTTGTTTTACGTTACAGCAGTGACAGAAGTTACATCAGAAGCCTCGTTATTAATCTGTGAGACCTGCAACTGCACAGTTCCGGGTATTGTGGACTGCACAAATAGGGAACTTAAGGATTTTTTTGAACTGCAAGACTGGGAGGGTAAGCTGTTCTATTATATTCTTCTTTGGTTCCATGGTTTTTTAGTTCTGCATCTTCATTTAAATACTGGGTCCCCATTTATCGTCACATTTGACTTTGATGTCTTTTTCGTGCATAATATTTCCGAATCAATTCAAACGGTAACAGAAGAAATCGAGTGGCGAGAATTGGGACCCTGTCCACAGTAAGTCGTAGCTAAAAAAGGGACAACGAGAAATAAACCAAATAGGTACGTTAAATTTTAGGTACGTTATATAAATGATAAGTTTTTGTAATTGAAGTATTCTGTTGCTATTGTATCGGTTTGTTGAGAAGCATTTTAATGCGTATGTTACCAATTGACATTTTTAATATTATTGAATTTATTGTATAGTTATTATTTATTGTATTTAATTAATTATTATTGATATTATGACTCATGTAATTTAAATTATTGATGTAATTAAATTTTGCTTGTGTTTTACTAGTTTTGCATGACAATACGGTGGAATATTAGAGAGCTAAATATTATTCTGACATCTTATTATGTACTCATATTTAAGCAAATAAATAAATTGAATTGAATTGAATTAAAAAGAAAAGAAATACAGGGAAGGAATCGGATTCATTTAATTTACAAAGAGGTATAAATATGCAATAAATCCGACTCTATCGCAAAAAAACATTTTAGTTTCAACCAGTTATGCCGATGACATGGTGCTGCTAAGCTACGAATACGATTTTTGTTTTTATCATGAACTCCCGAATCCACAAAGTTAGTGGTGCAGCTTATGTAGCATAGTACCTAACAATTTTATTTATCTCGTACACCTAGTCTGTACGTACATAATCTAGATAGAAAAAACTGTTATTATATACTGTAAAAACATAGTAGCGTTAAAAATTTGCTATAAACAAAGATAAGATAATAAGCGGAACCGGATATTGTGAGATTGCAGATCTTTTTAAGGTGACGAGTAGAGCCAGATAAGCAGGTCCAAATCCGTTCCAAGAAACATCAACCTTAACGTCTTAAATATCAATTCAGTCTGCACTTCAGCGCGGTGCTTACGACAATGCACGAAATTACTGATTTTGTTTAAAGATCCGAGTGATACCGCAAATGTTATGGGCGGCCGTGTTGCTTAACATCAGATGAACGACTAGCTCGTCACGTGATAAAATCACATAAAAAAAATGCAATTTGCTTGCTACATACACTAACCTACTAACAACAGTTGCACTGCTATTTACATTTGCTTTTATCTTTCAGAATTAGCAAGTTGAAGTGGCAATGGGCAGGCCACATCGCTCGTAGAACTGACAAGCGATGGGGAAGAAAGGTTCTCGAGTGGCGACCACGAACCGGAAGACACAGCGTAGGCCGCCACTAGGTGGACCGACGACCTGGTCAAAACCGCGGGGAGCCGATGGATGCAGGAGGCAAGCAGCCGCTCTTTGGGGGAGGCCTATGTTCAGCAGTGGACTTCTTCAGGCGGTTGATGATGATGATGATGATGGTGAACCTTTGTGTAGTGTGAAACGAGTGGTAGTGCTTTGTGGTTAGATGCAGCTCAAGCCCTTAACTCTTTAATTTCATCTTCCAGGTCTATTGCTCTTCAGCCCCAACACAGTAGACCTAAGCCAGAACCATCTCACAACCGTCTCCAGGATCTCCTCCTTACCTATCCAGACCCTCAATCTATCCAACTGTGAGATAGCCACCTTCGAAGATGCCAGCTTCGTCTACTTAACAGACTTGGTAACGATCGACCTGTCGAAGAATAAAATTTCTACCGCTGCAATGAGTAGAAGGGTCTTTTCGGTGAGTAGAATTCAGTATTCACATGACTTAGGGTGGGTTTTATATAACCATAGTTAAGGTAACCAATGGTTAAAAACTGCGAATTCTAGCCAACGGTCAAAATTTGTTAGAGTTTTTAACAATTGGTTACCATAACTACGAATAAAAAAACCCTTAATTAATTAATTCTTAAATTTTAAAATTAAGAGGTTGCTTTGATTACTTAAGATGGGACGTTACACTAGCGCGGCAAATTCAAATTTTCTTGCGTTCTTTAGCTAATAATAGCTTAATTACTCAACGTGGTTACATTAAAACTGATTTAACGTAAAGAAATAGAATGTATTAACAAATTACGATTAAAAGTATCTCCCAGATATCATTGGTTTAGCGACAAATGGCAATAAACAAATTTCGGCTTAGTTTTTCAGCCTATTGCCATTTGTCGCTAAACCAATGACATGTAGGTGATACTTTTAATTGTAATTTATTGATACATTCTATACATTTGCGCAAAATTAGTTTTCATGTAATCACGTTGAGTAATTAAGCTATTATTGGCAAAAGAACGCATGAAAATTTGAATTTGCCGCGCTAGTGAAACGTTCCACCTTAAGAGAGAATGTTCAAAAATACTGCTTTAGTTAGAAAAACTGGCGAAAAAGTGGTTCAACCTATGATGATGGCTGCCGGCTGGTTCCAGTACAATACTCATATGCTGGATATTAAATTTGGGGGGAGTTTGAGAGAACAGAAAAGGTCAAACAGCAGTTACAGTTCCTGTTGGTCAGCAGTCAAGACATATCACAATCGCTAGTTGCCTGTGTAATGGAAGTTTGTAGAAGAAAGTGAAATATATAGAATAATGGAAAAGCCTAATAACTTCCTCCTGCTGGGATACGGGCCTTCTCCCTCAACGAGGGTGTCATCATCATCAACAGACAAAGACGTCCACTGCTGAACATAGGCCTCCCCCACAGAGCGCCACTTTGAGTGGCTCTTCGCCTTTCATCAGATCGTCGGTCCACCCAGTAAGGGGCCGGTCTACGCTGCGTCTTCCGGTTCGTAGTCGCCACTCGAGAACCTTTCTTCCTCATCGGTTGTCAGTTCTACGAGCGATGTGGCCTGCCCATTGCCATTTCAACTTGGTAATTCTAAGAGCTATATCGGTCACTTTAGTTCTACGGCGGATCTCCTCATTTCGGATCTTATATTGCAGGGAAACGCTGAACATAGCTCTGTCCGTAGCTCGTTGCGAGACTTTGAGCCAAAAAAAAGAGAGTTTGAAAGAGAGTGTAAGCTATAATGATTCCATCACGCTGGCCAAGTGCTAGTTGATTGATACTCGTAGATACCGAAACTGTAACCTTTTTGTCATCTTTTTCCAGGGAGCCATCACGCCAGGATTAGGGCTGCTCCCATTTTCAAAGCTCCGCTACATGAGCCTGGCCTATAACGACATCCACTCGCTTCCCCAAGACATCTTCGCGTTCATGCCTGGATTGACAACCCTGGATATGAGCGGGAACCCCCTGGCGTTCATAGACCAGGTCACGATGGCTGCTATTACTGATCTGGTGAATTTGAGGGTAAGTTTTAGTGTAGTCTTTTCCTCCATTGGCATAGTAGGTAGGCATAGTCTTTGAAGTTCCACGTAAATTATAAAAATACTAGCTGACCCGGCCCGGCTTCGCACGGGTTAATTAGTTTTACGCCTTATCTCAGTCTAAAGGAATGCATGAAACGGTGAAAGGAGGCAGGTGCGCCAGCACCTGCCTCCTTTCACCTTTATCCATTCATCCTTTTCCCTTATCTTTTCTCCCCTCCCTTCTCTCTTTCCCATAGTAGCTACAGGATAGGAGTGGCTTTGGACCTAATACTGAAGGTTGAATGTCTGTAATTTCTGAACTACAAAACCGACAACCTTGAAATATTTACGGGACAATACTTAAAATATCCCTTTTTTAACAAAAACAAGAAAGAATGAAATCGAACCACGCGTTAATGAATTAAAAATAAGCACATATTTTTACTTTCATCCCCTCTCCCGCGGGAAATTGGGATCAAAAGTATCCTATAGCCTACCCCGTAATATGAATTCAAATAATGCCAAGTTTCATTTGAATCCATTCAGTAGTTTCGGCGCGATGCTCAGCCAAGGTACAGACAGACAGACAGAGAGACAAAAATGAAAAATTATAGTTTTGGCTTTAGTATCGATTATAGAGAGCCCCCCAACCAAAAGAATTGACCATGTTACAGTTTTATTATAAGTAGATAGATTGGTATGCAATTTTGTCGTTTTCGTACTGCCATATTATTATGCATTTCTTTGATGAAATGTTTTTTTATCAGCGATAGGCTGACATTTGACCACGGTCTCACCTGATGGTAAGAAACGACGTGTTCGACGATGATGCATTTTTTTATGTAAACGAAGACGTGACGAGCGTCGTTTGCCTGTTAAGCGTCATGGCCGTCCATAACAGATTGCAGTGTCACTCGGAACACTAAATTTGAGTTTCGCGTGACACTGCACACTGCGCACGTCATCCTGAGACATCACACAGTATAAAAAGTTTTCTAGACTGTAAGATAAGTTCGTTAAGTCTCGTTTGCCCAGTGATTTCTCAAGCTGCAATGCTCTTCAAACCGGAACATAGTAGTACTTGCTCACTACTGCTTGGCGGCAGAATAACTGGCAAAGCGGTACCTACCTAGACGAACTTTGCAGAAAAGTAGTACCACCTAGTAAAATGTTTTGATGTTGGAACCCTGCTGAAGTATAAGCGGTAAATATATGAATTTTTTTTTTTTTTTTTTTTAACGGGCAAATTGCCTTTATTACTCAAGCTAACTACTACAATAATAAAAACTAAACTAAACTAAACTAAGCTAAACTAAACTAGCTACACTACCTACTACAAAGAACACCTAGGGACTGTATAATAGCCGCGATGGCCTATAGACAGTCCAAGTGCTCCAGCCCACTAACGGTAGGTAGCGTACCCAACATGCTGGCCGCATTGCCACGTTGAATTGCAATGCTGATGCGTTGGGCCAAATATGAATAGTCTTTAAACTTTCATATTTCCTGGGTCTCTAGCTGGCGTTCATAGTTATGATCCAAGACCTATGTATGAAATTCTCCCTTAACTGGTCCTCATGGATATTTCAGGAACTGTACATGACCGGCTGTGAACTAGAATCCCTACCGGAAGGTATATTCCGTAGGCAGCGGCGTCTGCGCAGGTTGGATCTGAGCGATAACAGGTATTTAGACAAACGTGCTACACCTTCGACCACATCATCACTTCCCATCAGCACCCCTACCGCGTAACGATTATGGTAACGGACATCGCCTGCCATCCCGCACGCGCCCATTTAGAAGTCCATGAGTGCGAGTAAGAGGGCACACGATCACGCTCGCCATAACACAATAAGGCCCATGGTCAGATTGTGGTCATTTTTGGAATTTCTTAAGGTTCCGTACCGAAATGGTAAAACGAACCCTATTACTAAGGCTCCGCTGTCGGTCTGTCTGTCCGTCTGTCACCAGGCTGTATCTCATGAACCGTGATAGTTTTAGACAGTTGAAAATTTCACAGATGATGTATTTCTGTTGCCGCTATTACAACAAATACTAAAAAACTCCCATACAACAAACGTGATTTTTTTCCTCATTTGTGTAGATAATGGTACGGAACCCTTCGTGCGACTCCGACTCGCACTTATCCGGTTATTATTATTTGGTAAGAACGCATACCTACCTATTCTGTGAAAATTTGAACCGGGTACCTATTACGGTTCAAGAGATACAGCTACTTATAGGTCAGACGGACAGACAGATTAACTAGTAATAAATAGATTCCGTTTTTACCAATAATGTTACAGAACATAAAAACAGTGCCAATTAGCTACATTAATGATGATGATGATGATGATAATGATGATGATGTTAATGATGATGATGATAATGATGATGTTGATAAAGATGATAATGATGATGATGATGATGATGATGATAAAGATGACGGTGATGTGTGATGAGTTTTTTATTGACAGGTTCACAACGGTTCCCGGTGTCCTCAACGAAGCTGCCAACTTGCTGTATCTAAACTTTGGAAAGAACCCTATTCAAGTGTTGGAGACAGAAAAGTAAGTAACTAAGTACCTATAGGAACTATATGAGCTCTAGGTTCTCGAGTGGTGACCACGAACCAGAAAACGCAGCGTAGGCCCGGCCTCCCCACTCGGTGGACCGACGATCTAGTGAAAGCCGCGGGGAGCCGGTAAATGCAGGAGGCCAGCAGCGACTCAAAGTGGCAGTCTCTGGGGGAGGCCTCAGTTCAGACTGGATGTCTTCAGGCTGTTGATGATGATGGTGATGATGGTAAAGATAAAGATAGATAGATAGATAAGATAAAGATAAGTAAGTATACATAAGTATAAAGATAAGTGACAAACTAAACTGTACAATCCCATTTTCCAGCCCAATAAAAAACCTGACCAAGCTCCAAGACCTTCGTCTCTCCCGAAATAGTAAACTGCAGAGTATCGAAGCTGGAGCCCTGGGAGGTCTACCTAACCTGGTCACTCTGCACATAAGCTACAACCCTCGACTGATGACCGTGGACCCCGACTTCTTGGTGTTCACTGATGATCACGACGTGGAGACTTGGCCAATGTTGAAGGAGGTTGGTTTAAACTATTTTTAACTCCTAACCAATCGAGAGGCGAAAGAGTGGATCTTTGTGAAATTCTACAGGTCTGATCGATTCAAAATTTGGTATCCTGGCTTCAATGATATTGCAAGAACATGGTAATTGGGCATTACCTGGCCTGGAATCTGCAGGATACCCAACTCCTGACCAAATTATAGCAGAGGTATCGTGTGTAGGCTCATTGGAATGGTATCAATGAATAGGTTAGAGATAGATAGATAGCGCACTTCCCACAACTAGTAGCATAGATTTATTTTCAATTATTAGTTTTTTAAAACATTGTCAAAATATAAACTATAAATTATGATCATTGTTAACGTGAACGTGCTAGTTTTTTGGCTTAAGATTAAGACCTTCGTGGTAGCCGATTAACCTAACCTGTATTAAAATATTTAAATGTTTTAAATCCTTTTATAAGTAGCTGTCAAATGCATCCTATCAACAGCTGTTTTTGATTAAGGGGGCGGAAGACGTCCCCTGCCTTCATAGTCCTCTCCTATTGCTGCTGCCCTCTCGCCTCCGTTGTCACCCCGCAATGTGACAGGCGTCAGCCTCTCTATTGGGGGCATGCTGCGTCTACCGGATAGTGGTCAATACTCGAGAACCTTTCCTCCGTAGCGGTTGTCAGTTCTGCGAGCGATATGGCATGGTGGAGTTAGTATCATCATCAACAGCCTGAAGACGTCCACTGCGGAACATAGGCCTTCCCCACAGAGCACAACTTGCCTCCTGCATCCATCAGCTCCCGTGGTTCTGGCCAGATCGTTAGTCCACCTGTTCAGATGTGGAGTTAGTATATTTGCCTGTATTTACCTTATTTTTCCAGTTCTATCTAAATAACAACAACATATCCGAGGTCCACTCGAGCTACCTCCACCGCTGGGACCAGGTTGTAACCCTAGATTTCTCCAACAACCCTTACGTGTGCGACTGCAAGAACCAATGGGCGGTCGACGTGCTGACACCCCTACTGATCAAGATGGAGGATGCTAGTGTCGATAATATGATGTAAGTTTTGGGATAAGCGATATTGGAAAAAACATCGATATCGATGAAATCGGGAGCCCAGTATCAAAATTTAATATCGATATCGGCATTTCGCAACATCGATATTTTATATACGATTGTTATTAGTGTTAAAATTCTCATGAGTGTGATTTATTTTAATAAATAAATATAAGTATATCTGACTGTTACTCACGAATAGTGTGTCGATTTCTCGGCCAAGTTTTGAGCATATCCGATGCACGTCCTTAGGAAGTGAGCTCACGTACGATTTTTCTGTTCTAAAAGGATGATTTGATGGTTTATGTTTTTATTTTACTGTTCAAGCATTAGAAGAGGAGCTTATCATCTTCAGACTTAGAGGTTTTCATGATGTTTATATCAATTTTAAAAGATACAAGTATTTATTTCTTTGATTATAACTTTATTTGATATTTTTATTTTATTTTATTTATTTTACTTAATCCACAGTAAAATAAATACAAAGTTTATCTATAACAATATTAAAAAAAGGAAAGATTTGATACTTTTATTACTGAACTGATTTGAAAAATTCTTTCACTGTTGGGAAGCTACGCTATCCCCAGATGACATAGGCTATATTATGTTTTCAAAAAAATTAGGGATCCTTACTAAAACTCCAATAATGTAACCCAACGTGTAAAAAAATACCTAAAATATTCTTTAGTATATCGAGTGCGCTGCGAAAACTGTTATACCCGTGCGAAGACGGGGCGAGCCACTAGTATACTTTATATACTAAACTTACCTAGATGCTAACTAATTAAATGATGTAGGTAATTAAGTTTTCTTTCAAGATTATCAATATTGGGCGTTTTCATTACAATGTCGTTCCTTAAACTTCCAATATCGATATAAAGTATCGATAAATATCGGAAATCCCTTCCCTAGGTATTCCTATAGCCAGTTTTTTGTACAGTACTCACGGGAAGAGATGGGGTGGTCTTATTCTCCCACCACAGCCAACTAGGCTAAGGCTCCATAAACAGTAATTTATTTTGTCCACAGCTGCAAAAAGCCACTGGAGCTCCGAGGGGTAGCCTTCAGCCAGCTCCACAGCTCCAACAAAACTCTCACTTGCCCTGAGAGCGAGAGCTTCATGGAGCTCCCAGTTTCTAACCTGGCCATCATCTTAGGCATCATGATAGGTAAGTACCAAAACCATAATTGGTTGCTTTAAAAATATATTTTTTAAGCAATGCTACACCTATCTTTTCGTCCAAAATACCGCAGAGCCTGAAAGCAAAGGGTTTCAATCTGTGTGTGTTGCCAGTGATGACTTATAGAACTGAGACATGGTCTCTTACTTTTGGCCTCATTAGTAAGCTCAAAGTCGCGCAACGAGCTATGGTCAGAGCTATGCTCGGTGTTTCCCTGCGAGATAAGCTCCGGAATGAGGAGATCCGCAGGAGAACTAAAGTGACCCATATAGCTCTTAGAATCAGCAAGTTGAAATAAATAAATATGTGTGGACATATATCACCATCATTCATTTTCATTCATTCATCATTTTTAACATCATTTAACATTTAACGCCATCTAATGGGGAACAAAGGTTCTCGAGTGGCGACCACGAACTGGAACGAGAAGCAGCATAAACCCTCAGTGAGATGCAAGATGAGAAGTGCGGAATTCACTCTCTCTTACAAGGGAGAAGAAAGATAATTCGTGAGGGAAACGGCATGTTCAAGTATCACATTCGAGAACATGTGTCATCCACCAACCCCATAGATTATAAAGCCCGTTGATAGCTCGTGAACATAATTTCTCGTACAAACACGACTCACCTGCGCGGGCAGGGGGCGGGGTAACAAAACGAGACAAAGCTATACGAAATTACAAAGAACAGAGCGGGATGGAACAAAATACATCAACGGGTTCCCGTCATTTATTAGAAATTCATGGTTGAAATACACTACTAATTTTCGTATGTGGGGAAGTTGTATCATTTGTCAACTGGATTTGTTGTCAATGACCAACCCGCACTTGTCCAGCGTGGTGGGTTATGGTCTACACTCTCCCTGTGAGAGAAGGTCCACGTCCCAGCTGTGGGAATATATCGGCTGATGACGATGACCTAAAATAGATTAAAAAAAAACTCAATTTTTCCCTTTTTTCAGGAATTTTCGTGACGTTTCCCCTAGTACTAATAGTGGTTCTACTATGGAGAAAGGGGTATTTCGCGAGATGCAGAAACACGAAACAAGAAGAGGATGATGAAGAAACTGATGCATTTTGATGAAAATATTCATTTATTTTAGTAATGTCGATTTTGTGTCGCTTTTGTTATGGCAACATTAAAATACCTTCGTCTCTTTCTTTTCCCTTTTATTAGAAGAGTATCGATATCTATACGGTGAGTTTGAATTGGGGTATTGGGGTATTATCTTGAAAGGGGATAAATCTACTCCCCAAGGTAGACAATGTTTCTTCTATGACTTTTCTAAATTAATAGATTTTCATTGAAGAAATGCCATGTAAAATTTACGTTCGAAGATAGCCCTAGCGCAGCTGGGTGGTTGAACTTCGTCCTTGAGCGAATGCGTTTAAATGAGTTTAACGACCTGTGTTTACAATGAATTTATAGTATCTTGTTAACTCTCGTAGCGATCGCACGTGTAGTTTTGTGAGTGGATTTATTTTTTAGTATGGAGGTTTGAAAACACGCAGTTTCAAGTAAGGCTCTCACAACTTGTAGGCTATCATGGTCCCAGTCTCCCTCTTTCGGGATAATACCCCAATTCAAACTCAGATAGCATGTTTAGTTTAATGCAACATAGAATATACGTAATTATGTACCTGTCTCACTCTTTTTAATAACAAAGCAGTGGGACACAACCACACAACTATCCCCTATCTCCCTCCCGCATGCATGCAGGGTTGCCATTTACATCCACGTATTTGTCCAGACAAATATTTTTTCTGTATTTTCGTTTTGAAATAGCTAATATTTATGTACTTTTAATGGTAGTCACTTAGGTTTTGTTTATAAAATAGCTATACTTACTCCTCTTATAGCTGGAGTAATTTTTATTTAAATTAAGCTATTATTTTAACATTAATAATTGAGATTATATAATTAAATAAAAATAAATAGTTAGAATGAGTTTTTTGATTTTCGTTATGCCCAAAATTAGATTTGGATTTACGCTTATGGTAAGAGATTTGAGTAGGTATCTTCTTCTTTCTTTTTCTTTCTTATCAAGGATGTAAAAAGCTTTAATAAAAACTAAAAATATCTAATAATGTTAGTAATTGTTTTAAACGAGGTACTACATAAATCTGTAATGTAACAGTTTTATTTTATTTTAGTAGTTTTGATAAAAGTGCAATGAGGTAAGTAGGTACCTATAGAACCGTTTTTAAAATAGGTTGGTACTCATAAGTACTTTAATTTGCAAAATACTCAAGTTACTGTAGAATTAAACTTGATTAAACTGACATAAAACCAGCCAAGTGCGAGTGAACGCAATCTATGAGGGTTCCGGCTAGGAGACGATAGAATTTATTTATATTTCAGAAAATCTATAGATCAGGTAAGGTACAATTTCACCTAATACTAGAACTTAGGTACATATCGATTTCGGATTTGAGTACCTACCTCCTGTAAGCTGTAAACAGTCAGTGTATCAGGTGAGACAGTGGTCAAATGCTATGCCTATAAATTATTTAAAAAAAACTTGTTTTTTTTTCTCATCAAAATTTGATAAGTGTTTCATTTTATTTTCGTAAAATCTATCGATAGCATGAACTTCATAAGTGTCTTGGTTTGTTAACTTCGAAGTCAAAGGAGAACACATGCACACATTTTTTTAAATAAATGAGGCCAGTAAAATGGGTGGTTTTATTTTTCGGAACCCTAAAAATTCTTGTCAACAAACAACATGGCGGCAATTTAAGCAATTTCCCGCGTTTTGTCATCAGCGCGCGCTTTCTGTCAATTACCAAGTGATTATCCTACTCAACGGTAGATGGCGCGCATCAGATTACTCTCCGTAGGGACTTGTTAGTGCTGTTCAAATGCTAGTTTACGCTGAGCTCTAATGTTAGACGATTATAGTCGTAGCAAGGGTCTTCATATTTTGGGTATTTATTTGATACGTCCAGTGATTGCTGAGCTCTCACATTCGTTGTTCGTAGTTAAACGAAAATGATTAAGAAAGGTCTTCTTAAAATGGGTGATTAAATGACCAGAATTCCCTGAAATTGCTTTATCATTGTTTTAGGTGTAAATAGGGATTTTAGTAAACTGGTGGATTATTTTGCTATTAGCTTGAACGAGTAAAACGTTAATTTAAGTTCATTTTCTTTATTTTGTTGCAAAAAAAATTGTAAGATGAACAAAGACGCTTAAAATCATCATCATCCTCTTTGCCTTTTACCATTTGTTATTGTGGTCGGCTCCCAATCTAACCTGTAGCGGCGAGCTACCAGAATTACACGAGCGACTGCCATCTGACCTCACAACCCATAAGGGACCAGTAACAGGGATGGTTAGATCAGGCGTCAGATTCTATCAGGCGTCTGACTACCCGTAACGATTGCCATAGATGTTCTTATGACAACCGGGACCGACAGCTTAACGCGCTCTCCGAGGCACGGAGCGATGGCATCGAAAACTGCACATAACTTACTAGATAAGTCATTGGTGCAGGGCCGAGGATCGAACCCGGTGCCGTAAGATTGCGAAGCGCACATGCTACCGCTCGACCACCATCGCTCCTACCTATATTACCTATACGGGTGGAATTTAAAATTCATTAGCACAAATTGAGTAAAGAGTGCAAATGAAAACTTTTTTATTGAATATTATACAGTTTGTCGCGGCGCCTAACGTAGTTGATACGAATAATATTGATACAGTTAAAAGTTAGTTTTTAACCATGTTATAACTGGGCAAATGAGACTTTACGAACTGATCGCACAGTCTAGAAAACATTTTTAGACTGTGTGATGTCTCAGGATGGCGTGCGCAGTGCGCAGTGTCACGCGAAATTTTAGTTTGGAGTTCCGAGTGACACTGCAATCTGTTATGGGTGGCCGTGTCGCTTAACACCAGGCGAACGACTAGCTAATAGATTCTGAAGAAATGACATAAGAAATAATATGACTATTGTATGCTTATTCAAGCTGAATGTGACGAAACTAAAAATTTTATATTAAGACCAAATTGTACCACATTTACTGCAATAAAGATATTTGTATATACAAAAAAGAGCAAAGATTTGTATTTTTGTATGTTTGTAATGAGTAAACTCAAAAACTACTGTGCTGATTTCAAAAATTCTTTCACCATTGGAAAGCTACATTCACCCTGAGTAACATAGGCTATATTTAGAACCCGTGCGAAGCCGGGGCAGGCCGCTAGTGTATAGTAAAAACACGAATCTACTACTACTGCGTGTTTTAACAAAAACCTTAAATCTGATTGGTTTATAAATAACGGAGTTCTGAGTGACAAACATAAAAAAACATGCGATTTTTTTTTTTGAGTGGACTGGAGCACTTGGACTGTCTATAGGCCGTCGCGGCTACATATAGTAGTAGGTAGTGTAGCTAGTTTAGTTTAGTTTAGTTTAATTTTTATTATTGTAGTAGTTAGCTTGAGTAATAAAGGTGCATACGACTTAAATAAGAACCTCCCACATTTTTGAAGTAGGTTAAACATATCACTTTTATAGCAGCAAAATAATCATTATTGTCTATTTGTAAATCCTATAAATAAATTATTCATTTATTCTAAGTGCGTATTCTATCCAATATCACCAAACTAATACGTCACCATTATCATCATCATCATCATCAGCCTGAAGACGTCTACTGCTGAACATAGGCCTCCCCCACAGAGCACCACCTTGACCGGCTGCTCGCCTCCTGCATCCATCGACTCCCCGCGGCTTTCACCAGATCGTCGGTCCACCAAGTGGGGAGCCGGGCTATGCCGCGGCTTCCGGTTCGTGGTCGCCACTCGAGGACCTTTCTTCCCCATCCGTTGTCAGTACCCAACCAATAAGTAATTATCCATTAATCAATGATTATCACCACAAATGGCGGAGTAACGAACCGTTGAAAGCTGACCCAATTATCTACCCCATTTCCGCTTCAATTTTCCCGTTTCCGGCCACAGTTTACGCATAATGTACCTACAACACGCAAAACGTACAATACACTCAAAATGTACAAACGTTAAATGTGCAATGTAGAATATACCTACAAACAGCAAATCCACTAAACGCAAAAGCTATATTTAGGTACTGGGGGTCTAGCAAAGATGCCTTTTCATTAGCGTTAACGCCAAACGATAACTCCAAATTGTATGGGAATGACATTAGCTATAGCATTGCCTGCGGAAAGGTTTTCCGCAGGTAATGTCATTCCCATACATTTTGAGTTATCGTTTAGCGTTAACGCTGATGGAAAGGCATCTTTGCTAGACCCCCAGGGTTAATGAGGCGTTTTATTAAAAAAAAGATATTGTGTTTTATGTATGACCCAATTGATGGCGCCAGTTGTGGTATTACCAAAATCTGTCACTGTCACTGTTTCAAGCATAGACCACAGGTTATAGGAAATGTGTCACGATACTGACTGACAACTCTAAACTGTTTCGTTTGTTTTATTTTCGTTACGCGATAGCTCGGATTTATTTTGGATCATTATATTAACGTTTATCTGTCTCGCAGTTCTTAATGTACTTCAATTTACTTAAGAAGAATGCACCACAGACTACTTAGGAGGTACTACAGACAATGTACCTACTCGTGGTCCACTCAACTAAATTTGACATTTCTTTGTAGGTCGCCTAAGCATTTTATTATGTTTCAACGACTCTGTGGTTTGAAAGGTTTAAACTATGTACTTACTGCGCCATCTAGTAAAAGAAGCGGAACTAGTTTCTTTTTTAAATAAAACGCCTCATTACGAACGCTAAAATTAAATGTACCTACAATGTGCAGAATGTATGGCAAATCCACTATACACGCAAAAGGTACAAACTATCAGAATGAACATGGACTTAAAATGGACAGTAGCAGTCAAAAGTAGTGTAGCCATAGCGTAGCAGTCTCACAAAGCAATAAGGTACACAAATACCTACCTATACCTACTGGTAAAAGAGAAAACTTACCTCCAAAATGCCCCATAATTTGAATATCATTCCCCAATCTCTCTGTAAATCCTCTCTTTACGCGAAATCACGGCAACAAACGGTGCAAAGCGACCCCAAATCTGTGAGCTTTTGATCCTTAATTGGCGGGCTGTGATTGGCTGGTTTTGCGCGGTAGGGTGAGGGAAGCGCTGTGATTGGTCGCGAAGGAGAGTTACGCCTCTTTTGCTGGATTAGGGTTGGGTGAGGGGGTTATGGATTAAGAGGCGAACGGTTTGGATCGTTGGGCATTGGTTAATAATCTAAAAATGACTTACCTGTATACCATTTAAATAAAAATGTATATTGGTAAAGGTACTCATTTGTTTTGTGGCATCACGTTGCGTTGTCGATTTTATGTTTTAGAAAATACTGTTTGAATTAATTTAGGTACCTAATGCCCTTCAAACCACGCACGTCTTTAGGTATGTTTTTCCGAACTATGTTTTAAACTTGGCTCAGGCGTGGTTTACCTTATTCTACAGTCCTTCGTTTGTACCTAAGTAATTGTTTACTTATTTCGGATGTTACTTAGTTTTATTAAAAAGTTATGAAAAAATGAACAATTTAAAAAGTGTATGATTCATACAGCCGGTTATTTGTGCATATAACATGTTCGTGATTAATCTTTTTGGTAATGGAACTTTCACTAACAATATCCACATTCCAAATTCAAATCATTTTTAATCAATGTTTACGAAAAATAAACTAGCTCTATTTTTTGATGTGACAAAAAAGAAATTAAAGTATCAAGACATGTCAATCGCAGTGCCCCGTTCCGCATTCAAATTCCGCGCTGATCCAGAGAGCAGGCACGGGTTACGTCTTGACTTCCCTGCCTAAATAAGGCTAGGTGCACACTGAACAACAAATATTTAAACATTAGGTAATACAAGATATGAAAAAATGCATGCATAAAAATGCATAAGTTCATATTATCACCACGCTTGGCGGAGGCTTGGTGATCGCAGTAGATTTTAATATAGTGAGGAGACTACACTACTGTGCACAACTGCACTACTGTGTTCCGGTTTGAAGGGCATTGTAGCTAGTGAAATAACTGGGCAAATGAGACTTTATGATCTGATCACACGGTCTAGTAATGTGATTACTAGACTGTGTGATGTCTCAGGGTGACGTGCGCAGTGCAGTGTCACGCGAAACTTTATTGTTTTAATTGACACTGCAACTGTTATGGGCGGCCGTGTCGCTTAACAGGTGAACGACTAGCTCGTCACGTCATTCAATCGCATAAAAAAAATATACTTGATATTCCTCAGCTCCTACAGCACCTGCGGGAAGACATGGGGTAAGCACTAGGGAATGCAGAACCGGGTACTCGTGGACCCGGGTACCCGGGTAACCACTCGATTTTCAGTCGGTTTACAGAACCGGGTCACCAGAAGAAAAAACCCGGTTCTTCGGTTCTTGTGTGTATGCTTTAATAGGTGATAAAAATATCAAATAATATAATAATGGCTCAATGTGTCCCGTGCTCAACAGCGGATTCCATATGCAATTTACATCGGAATCTTTCGATTCGATTTGATATTTCAACCCTGTATATTGAATCTGCGCCCTATGAGGTAGTTACATTAGAAAGAAAGAAAGAAAAATAGTTATTTATGATATTAGGGCGGTAAGTTGGTTTTTACAAACGAGTAGACGAATGTAAGCCCGAGACGAAGTCGAGGGCTTACCATAGTCACGAGTTTGTAGAAACCAATTTCCGCACGTGTATCATACAACGTTTTTCAACACATTCGCGGGGGGGAATCAGTACAATAGGTAAAGAAACAACTTTCGTTTATTAGTGGGAAAGTCGCAACAAACAACCTTTGACGTTCCTTATCTAACAAATATGAAAATGGCCTAAAATGGCGGGCATTTACAATGCAAATGGCGCCACGTGCATGTGGTGAAAATTAGAACTACATCTCTAGTTTCATTTTCTCTTTAGTATTAAAGTGAGACAAACGTATTGAGCAAAATCGCTTCCAAGGAGTTTCGATCATTCAGCTTATTAATTCTCTTAATGTGAAACTCCTTGGTGAAATTCTTTTATATGTTTTATTGAAATTTAAAAAAACCGTAAAGGTTACGCACGGCGCTACACAAGGAACGATGCGGTAAAATAGGTACTTAGGTGAGAGTACCTATTTTACCGCACGCTTCGTTGTATGGTGCGTAATGTTTAACTTTCGAACAATGTATACAGGCTTTGTAAATGCATTTTTCGAGCAAATGTGTTGAAAACATTTATTCAAACCTATTAAAAATAGCATTTAGGCAAAGAGTTATATGTAGTACTAGCTTATGCTTTCAGCATCGCCTGCGTGGACTATTCCTCAGGAATCATAAATTGTATCTAATGTTTTATTTTTATTTAATGTGTGATTATGACCCTAGTTGGTCTAATAAATAAATGAATTATTATTATTATTATTATTTATTTTTCCGGGATAAAAGTTCCGTTTTAGCTCACCCCTACACTATCTAATGAATGTATTTTCGATATTTTAAGATTTTAGCTTCAGCGGTTTAGGCTGTATTACCTATGATGGGACCTTGTCCTGTATTTTAACCTTTTAAGAGATGAAATTCAAGAATTGCCGAGACCCGTATCTATTTATTTTGTATATTCTTTATACACGTCAAATTTCAATAAGATACGGTAAATTTTTTTGAAATTTTCATACAAACTTCAACAATTTTTTTAACCCCTTTAAGTGTTGAATTTTTAAAAACTAAGAGGTAATATTTCTTTTATTTTTATACTTGTTTGTATGTGTTCAGTTTCAAAACGGTATGTCACGAAATGTAGGTATTTCACACAACCATTTTGCACTCTTTTCGCCCACTTAGGGTTTGAATTTTCAAAAATTCTTTCTTAGCACGCGCTTACGTCATAAAAGGAAAGCACCCACCAAATTCCAAGTGCCCACGTGCAGCGGTTTGGGCTGTACGTTGTCTGTCAGTCAGTCAGGACAAAGCCCTTTATATAATAAAAGATATAAAAGAAGATACACATAGAAGTCTTTGTAATTAGTAGGAAAAATAAATGGGCTTAGGTAAGTTAGACACATTCGCTAATAGTGGTGTTGAAAAAGGCTCAGCTTAGCATTGTACCGGGTGATGTGCGCTTGTTTTTCATATCATTCTAAGAACAAACATTAATTCAAGGACAAAAAAAATTTGATACTTTAGTTCTACACCAGCTCACCGAATAAACGGCTAAGAAAACATCCAGGGAACGGGCAGCAGTATTCTTCGATCAACAAGACGCCTACTGCTGAACATAGGCCTCCACCATAAAACGCCACTTTGAACGCCTATCTTCTTCTTCTTCTCGTGTAGGCAAGTGGTCAGCCCTGGTGTCTGAATTTTTAGGCCGCCCAAAGGCTTCTGACTTGGCTTATAACGCCTATCATTTTTTTATACTAGATAGGCGTTTCACCATATTTCTCCTGATCTTAAACGACAATGTGGTATATAGGCATGTGTATAGAGTGTAGTAATGCGACACTATCATAGAGGTTTGCCATAATCACCACGCTTGGCAGGGGGCATGGTGATCGCAGAAGATTATAATGTACTAAGGGATAATGCTGCTGTCATTCCCTGGATATTCCCTTAGCTGGGTCTTACGGCACCCACGGGAAGGGTTGGGGTGGTCCTATTCACAATCCGGTACCACACGGCATGCATTTTGTTTATTTATTTACTGCTTGGAAAACAAAGAGCTTAAAAACTTGAAAGGACTGGAGTGCCTTCATCAGAACTCATATCGGATGGCGTGGGTATGCGGGCGAGGAATTAAAATGATTAATCACTTTTTCAAAATCACAGAATTCAATTAAACCACTTCTAATTACAATAGCACAAAAATCAGACAACTAGCAGTCAGATGGACAATGGCTTTATTCAAATCAGAACTATTTACACGCTAATTTCGCAGGATTTAGATAATAAATAGCGATTCGTCGCAGACATGGTGCGCTGGCGCCTTCTCGTTCAAAAGTGAGTCTTTTTAAGATGGCCGCCTCGCTGCCATAGACACGACGCTCCGCTAGAGTGGCTTTGACAACGTCAAATCACTCTGTTGACTTTGACATTTCACTGACGCGCCGTCAAACTTAAACTAATAGCTCAAAACAACTTCATAAACTAGCCTTAATAGTTTTCACAGGTACTCAGAACAATCTTTACATTCCAGTTAAACTTGATTATTAAATTAATTAAAGTGGAGCGTTTCGCTCAGCGCGGCAAATTCAAACTTTCTTGTTTTTTTTTGCCAATAATAGGTAGCTCAATTACTCAACGTGATTACATGAAAACTGATTTAACGTAAATAAATAGAATGTATTCAGCAAATTACGATTAAAAGTATCACCTAGATATCATTAGTTTAGCGACAAATGGCAATAGACTGAAAAGCCAAGACGAAATTGGTTTATTGCCATTGGTTGCTAAACAAATGATATCTAGGTGATACTTTTAATCGTAATTTGCTGATACATTCTATTTATTTACGTTAAATCAGTTTTCATGTAATCACGTTTAGTAATTAAGCTATGACTGGCAAAAAACGCAACAAAATTTGAATTTGCCGCGCTGAGTGAACCGACCCACCTTAAGTCTTTTTAAGAACACTCTATCATAAACAAATAAGTAGGTACATCACATAACCATCCTATTGTGAAAGTTGGTGCAAAAATGGCAGACGATACGGTAGCGACACAACTTCCCTTGACACCAAAAAAATGAAATTTCACGTCTGTGAGGTGAAAAAGAACCCCTAAGCGCCCCCACCCGATGGGGCGGGACCTACCCCACCCGACCAAACGACAGTTTATCCCGACCCGCCGACCAAATCGGCTCGTTTCGCGAAAACAACCGATTTGTCGGAATCTTTATCTCGTTCCACTCATTTTGGGTGATGAATTAAAAAAAACCGCGCGGTTTTCCTAAAAAAGCTCGAACGTTTTAAATTAAAAAGTTAACCGTCAACGAGTGCTTTTACTTTTTTTTAAGTGTGTGGCTATATACCTAATGCAGTTTGTAAAATAAATCAATTTTCCATAAAAAATTACACGTAGCGTCGCATTGTGTTAGTTTTCATTATTTACAAAATTGAAGTTATAGTTATAGTAAAGCCAAAAACAGCGTTTTAATCTACTAATAAAAATCACAGTAAAGTAGGCAAAGAAAAAAAATATTTAAGAATAAGTTGGTATAATTTAATGACAATAGTGCAATAAAAAAGACCCTATCGAATAAAAAGCTCAAGTCTAAAATGGAAACTCGTAAAGGTTAATTATTTAAAACAAAATGGATCACGAAACCGACTCGCCCACCGATTCAAATCGCCAGGAACATTCGAAAACTTCTTTTTTAATCGAGGATATCTTGTACCGCGGGAGTAATCGAAAGACTCCAGTGCCGGAACCAAGGAGGTTTGAATATGAGCCTAAACCTTATTTCTCAGTGCCTAACGAGGTAAGACCTCATGTGCCGGCGAGGGAAGGATCGTATTTGCAAGTGATGGGGGCATTAGGCGCTTATTTGCATACGCCTAACTATAAGGCCGTGGAAACGCCATATTTTTTGTCTCAGGGTAAGTTGTTATTTAAATGCCTATTCATCATCATCAGCCTGAAGACGTCCACTGCTGAGCGGCCACTCGCCTCCTGCATCCATCGGCTCCCCGCAGTCTGGTCGTCGGTGCACCTAGTGGGGGCCGGTCTACGCTTCGTCTTCCGGTTCACGGTCGCCACTCGAGAACCTTTCTTCCCCATCGGTTGCCAGTTCTACGAGCGATGTGGCCTGTCTACTGCCACGTCAACTTGCTAATTCTCAAAGCTATATCGATGACTAGTTTTCTTGCGGATCTCCTCATTTCGGATCTTGTCTCGCTAGGAAACGCCGAGCATAGTTCTCTCTATAGCGCGTTGCGCAACTTCGAGCTTACTAATGAGGCCAACAGTAAGAGACCATGTCTCAGTTCCATGAGTCATCACTGGCAACACACACTGGTTGAAAACGTTCGTTTTCAGGCTTTGCGGGTCACCATTTATTTATTATTATTTGCAGGAGTCCCGTACCACGCACTGTTCACGCCTTCGGAGTTGTCTCTCTCGGCGTTGAAGCACTGCCGACGGAGGAAGGCAAGGACCGTCTTCTCAGATCCACAGCTCACGGGTAAGGCACCTTTTAAACTGACTTTAAAAATAAGGAGGATTTTCTAAGTTCGACTATGTATTTTTTATGTGAATTCACCGATTTCTCCGAGAATTGTAGGGCAATTTATTTATTTTTTTTTTTTGGGGTAAAACCATCATCATCAGCCTGAAGACGTGCACTGCTAAACATAGGCCTCCCCCATAGAGCGCCACTTTGAATGCTTGCCTGCTGCATCCATCGGCTCCCCACGATTTGGTCGTCGGTCCACCTAATGTGGCCTGCACATTACCATTTCAACCTGCTAATTCTAAGAGCTATATCGGTAACTTTAGTTCTCACGCAGATCTCCTTATCTCCTTGCGATGTAATTTGGTGAAAATCTGATGAAGATATTCGGAGATAGACAACGGAACTCCTCAATTCTATTCTCACTAAGAAATTAAGGTAAAAGGCAAGGAAAATGGTTTAACATTTTTTTTTTTAAAGATATTATTCATCTAATTGTGATGGACTGGGAGTCGTCTTAGGCTGTGTCAGGCCAACCCAGCTCTACTTTTCTATTAAGGCGACGGGTAGACCAAACAAGGTGTTTTTGGCACGTTTCTTGGCGTAATTAGAACATGTAATGTGGAGCTTTGAATTTAATATATCATGTAATTCATTTCATTAAGTCGTTTGTGATGTCCGCAAATACAAGATTAATAAATATAGCTCTATAGAAAAATATCGCAAACTTCCCTCAAAACATTTTAATGTTCCCACTTTACTGAGCTTCTACCGAATATATTTAAACAAAGAATAAATTAGTGTATTCCCAACAAACATTCAGATGTCGTGATGAAAGTCAACAGGTGAACAATCCCCCAAAATCCATCATTCAACTTTCACGTAGAGGTTAAATGTTGAATCGTTCTTCTTACACTTTCATAAACAATCGCTGGAGAGACCCCCACAGACTACTAAGGGATACTACGTATCAGACGACCGTCTCTCATACATACAGCTTAGGCTGTGGTTTTTGATAAAGTGTGACGTTTCTGTTTTTTATCCATGTGGCCTATGGAGTGTAATGTATTTAGCCGGTGTGCCACAATATATAGGTATATATACCTATAGCCTATAACCTATATTTCATTTTCCTAATTATAATTAATTAGAAATAAAACTATAAATTAGTTATTAAAACATTTCTTTTATTATTTTACAACAATAAAATATGCCAAAAATCGGAATGTTGAAATCTACAAATAACTTGAAACTAAAACTTAAACAATTTTTGTTAAACAAGGCTCATGATGACGTAAATCAGCATTTAAATGACAAGCTCAAATGATTATATAAATAGTATCTATGTGGTATAATGTTTTGTTGATTAACAACAATTAACATCTGTACACTGACATTTAAAATCTGTATTCTCTGCACTCTGTCTTAAAATGTATATGTAATGTGTAATACTAACCAAATTTGAGAATTGCTAATTTTACTTCCAATAACACTAACCTAACCTATGCCTGCGACATCCTTACCGGGTAAATGTACCCTAACTTTAAGACATTTTTATATATAAGACCTGTCGACTGTACATTCCATAGAATAAATGAATTATTATGAATTATGAATTACTTTGTAACAATTTTTAATAACAATAATCTTATTTTTAATTATTACAATATTAATTTGACCATTTGATATATTTTAAATAATCTCTAATGTGATATTAAATAGGTAGCTATTATTATGTACCATAAATTCAATGCCACCTTTTGTATTTTGTCCAAAGCTGTGCTGTTGCATCGCAGGCAATATAAAACTCCTTAGTCGAATATTATCCGTGCCTTTTGTCTATTATACTGCACCACTGCAGGTATGTGCTAAGTACTTTCACACAATTTTTCACCTGAAATATAACAAACACAATAATTATAAAAGAAGGTATAATCTTTACAAGTGGGTATTTAAATAAAATTGTCTGCTTATGTACATCATACCATATGAATTCATTATGTATGATTCATACATCATCAGCCGGAAGACATCTAGTGCTGAACACAGGCCTCCTCCATGAAACGCCACTCCGGACGCTTATCATAGGTAGAGGGATTTGCCAATAATCACCACGCTTGGTAGGTGGCTTTGTGATCGCATACGATTTTTAAGAACCAAGGAAAATGCTGCTGCCCTGGATATTTCCTTTGCTGGGTCTTATGTCACCCACGGGAAGAGATGGGGTAGTCCTATTCGTAAACCGGGGCTACATGGTCAAGGCGTTTGTTTAGGTAATTGAAAGTGATCTTATTCACTTATTACTATAGCTTAAGAAAAGCATGTTCTCACTTAGGATTTTGGGACGGATGGATGCATGTTTAAATCCCGTCATGATTCAAATATTTGCCTCACAATAAACCTAATTTGTATTGCAAAAATGCTGTGAAACTTACCTTAATTTTATTATCTTTTCAAGGATGACAATGTATTTGTCATTTAATTTGTGTAGAAGTCTAGGCCTGACTCCGCTTATTTGTAACTGTTCCATCTGAAATCAGGTGTAAATCATAAATTATTATGTGATTGATTATAATTATTAAGTAAGGGTTTATAAACTGGATCCTTTCAGGACATGCTTAAGTCTTTTGCTATATGTTGTGCGGCGTCATCACTATATCAGCTTTATGTAATGTCTATGCAGCATAATATTATATATGGGGTCAACAATGGTAAGTATACGGATTCATGTTTTCTAAAATTTATCAATGAAATAATATGCATCAACATAGCATGGGTGTATTTTTTTTTTTTTTTTTTTTTTTTTTATGTAATTAAATGACGTGACGAGCTAGTCGTTCACCTGATGTTAAGTGACACGGCCGCCCATAACAGTTGCAGTGTCATGGGGCATGTGCACACCAATTCTATAACAGCCAACTTGTAAGCCTTGTTGGGTATATCTTGTGTATTATAGTGTCAGATACAAACAGTAACTACTGGCAGTGGCTTCGGGCTTGATGTATCTAGAGATTATGGTGGGTTGGCAAAAAAGATGATGATAACATTATTACGACCATGATAGACGAGGAAACACTATAAATTCTCTGGTAATATTACAAGACTTACCTAAGCGACGTGATAATGTACGTTAAGAACAGTTTTCAGTGTTATTGAGAAACAAAAACTTCAAAAGCTGTTCTAGTTTAATTTTTTCGTTCAGATCATCACTTCCACATGTCTTTTCTCAGTGCACGGAAAACGGCGTAAAATAGCGTCCCGTTATGAACTGTTGTACACGCAGCTCTCACAACACATTTTGCAAATAAATAACTGTAAAACTGGAAATAAATAACATAAAATGGATGGAGAGGTTATAAAAATGAAAATAAATAACACGTAATGACAGGCAGCAAAGCCAATATGGCTGGCCATGTGGCCATCGAGCCAATCACAGCAAACCGAAATGTCACACCACATCAAAACAACAATAGCGCTACATCCAGCGTTACGTTGTACGCAGTTGAATGGGCGTGGAGACCCCTAACTAAATGGCAGTTCAACACATATTTTTTCTCTAATCTGTGCATTTCAATCATGTTGTCTATGAAAATTTTCTCGGGTGTCATTTTGACAATATTTTGACGCGCCTTTTGAATTTAGATAGGGGGTCTTTGAAGAAAATCCGACAATGGCGGTTGTAAATTTCGAATTTTTTACCAAAGCCTGTGTATTTTTGAATTTTAATGTGTAATAAGGGTGGATTATTATTCGTTAAGTGTTCGTGAACGTGCACGAGTGTTGGCAAATGGTTCCAAGTTTATATAACCATGCATTTTCGTTTTCTCTTCAACGGCTTTATAGAGCCTTCAGTAAAATATCCACCATCTTACTGTTGCCATTTTGACTGACAAAATAGGACTTTGACGTGACATAACCGTACAAATTTTTACCTACTTGACATTGGCAGAATTATCGCTTAAAAGCGATAGAAAGCCATAACGAAGAAGAAGAAGAAGAAGAAGAATATAGATAGATAGAACGGGCCTCTCGTAACCATGGTCCGAGGTGGGACGATCGGTTGCCATGGTTACGAGAGGCCCGTTCCCGCGTTATATCCATAATTTAATTCACTTTCATTATCTTACACTATAATTATTATTTATAGAAAAGTTAAGATGATTAAAATAAACTTTATTAGTTCACACAGGTTGTAAGGGGGGTACATCAACTTGCAGTGTAGTAAAAAAAATTGGTTTGTATTAAGTTAAAGTTATTGTGTATTTACATTACGAATATATCGCTTCGGCACTGATATAATTCGCATTTCATTCAAGGCTTCATCGGCCATTCATCATTTATGAGATCCAAGTCACCATCTACTTCTATATTTATGAAAATCACAACACAACACTCAAACAATAATAAAAATAGCACGTCAGCACGTTATCAAAGCAAGGGGACCGTTTGGTTGACGAAATTCGGACAATCAGCATCCAGCCCCTGACAATGTCAAATTAGGGGTTACTTTTGTTTATGAAATGCATAAAACTAGAAATCGCTGCACAGCGCCTGAATCATCCCCTAGAGGAGCCCCCAACTTGACTATGAATTCCAGTAACTTTGAAAGATACTATATAAAAATAGGTATTAATAAAAACCGTCAAAATCAGTTATTTCGTGCGTTGTCTTTGTCGTAAGCGCCGCGCTGAAGTGCATGAATTGATATTTAAGACTACGATGTTAAGGTTGATGTTTCTTTGAACGGATTTGGACCTGCTTATCTTGCTCTACCCGTCACCGCAATTCAATATGTCCGCATTGCTAATAGGACATATTTTGTAGCCTTCTCTCACAGGGAGAGTGTAGGCCATAATACAGCACGCTGGACAAGTGCGGGTTGGTGGATGACACATGTTCTCGAATGTGATCCTTGAACATGCCGGTTACCTCACGATGTTTCCTCCACGGCGCGTGGAAATCCCGTACATAACTTGAAAAGCCATTGGTACAGGACCGAGCAGGACTTGAACCTGGGCTCGGGTTACCGCTGACCCTCACGCGCTCTCTTGTTTTTTTACCTCAGACTTTTGTAAAATTTGAATTTGTAGCATGCTAGCTAATCACTCTAATAAATACCTATTCAGTTTTCTGGAACATGCCCGGGTCATATTTCGCTGGAAATAGAGATGCTAGCATCAGGGCTTACTAGTTGGTAGGACTTTTCTGCAAAGTTCGTCTAGGTAGGTACCACCGCTTTGCCAGTTATTCTGCCGCCAAGCAGTAGTGTGCAAGCACTACTGTGTTCCGGGTTAAAGGGCAATCTACTTAGTGAAGTTATGGCAAATGAGACTTTAGGAAGAAAGAAGGCATAGAGCGAAAAATATAGAGGCACGTGCCATTCTGCCAATTGATTGACTCAGGCGTGACTTCGCAGAAGTTCATCTTAAATACAAAATGAAAAAAATATATCTAGTGTAATTCCGCTAAAAAAAGACCAAATATGACCGTAGTACCATACTTTTTTCATTTTGTAGTTATTCTGCCGCCAAGCTAGTGTGCAAGCAGTACTGCTTGTGAAATTACACAGCAAATGAGTCTTTATGATCTGATCTCGCAGTCTAGAAATCTTATTACTAGACTGTGTGATGTCTCAGGATGACGTGCACAGTGCAGTGTCACGCGAAACTTTAATTAGAGTTCCGAGTGATAATGCATCTGTTATGGGCGGCCGCGACGCTTAACATCAGGGAAACGACTAGCTCGCCGCATCATTTGTTTACATAAAAAAAGGGCATTCCAATCCTTAGCTGTAATTCTTCTTCGTCAGTGTAGGCGAATGGCCAGCCCTGATGTCGGAATTATAGACCACCTAAAGGCATCTGACTTTGCTTAACGACTTGAGACAACAGCCGGGACCGACGGCTTAACGTGCCCTCCGAAGCACGGTAGCGCTCAGTTGTAAATACCACTTTTAGTAGCGGTCACCCATCAAAGTAGTGACCGCAGCAAACGTTGCGTTACTTTACCGATCGGTTAGAAACGGAAATTAATGTTTTACTATAAGCCCTACTAATTATTATGAACGTTTTTTATGTAAATGAATGACGTGACGAGCTACTCGTTCGCTTGATGTTAAGCGTCACGGCTGCCCATAACAGATTGCAGGAAGGCAGGAGTGGAATCAAATCATTTGATTTTGGTACGAATGGGTGGTAACGACTATGAAGGACTGGCGCTTAGCTGCTTTTAGTTTTGAAGCCATTCAGTCCATGTCATAAAAATCTGAATTAACGCATGGACCCTCCAGGTGGGTCCGCGGGCCCCCGGCACTGAATGGGTTAAAAAAAGTTCCAATTAAAAAATCCTCTTTAATCCCAGGTTTAGAGAAACGCTTCGAATCTCAGCGCTACCTGTCCACTCCAGAGCGAGTGGAGCTGGCTGGAGCGTTGAACCTCTCAGAGACGCAAGTCAAGACCTGGTTCCAGAACCGACGGATGAAGCACAAGAAGCAACTGAGGAAACAACAACAGCAGAGGGGTCAGTACTAAACAAATCTAACTTATTTTTTGAGGGGGGAAATGCTTCGCAGTTCCCTGTCACCACGGGGGTGATGGGAGGGGGTATGTGGGACTTGAACCCACTAAAACCCCCCGTGATACGTCCGCCGCCGGGATGGGGCGAGATAGGGTCGCGCTAGCATTCACTATCTCGCCCCGGTGGTCTGCGTCAGTGGGTGGGTAACCTTACGCCTCGGTTACCCACCAAACGTGTGGGGCCATATGAGTCCGTCTGCGCCAGAGCCGGTCGGAGTTGGGATCATCCTCCTTGACCCACTCCGCAGCCTCCTTCTGCGTCATCACCGCCTCGCAGAAGGAGACCGTTGCCTGCCACGCTCTCTCGCTGCAGAGCATGGCGTTTACCACACTCGGCAACGAGAGGTCCAACAAAAACAAATCTAATCCCCTAATACGAGATTATTCGAATGTTTTTTTTTTTTTTATGCGATTGAATGACGTGCGAGCTAGTCGTTCACCTGATGTTAAGCGACACGGCCACCCATAACAGTTGCAGTGTCACTCGGAACTTTAAGACAATAAAGTTTCGCGTGACACTGCACTGCGCACGTCATCCTGAGACATCACACAGTCTAGTAATCAGATTACTAGACTGAGTGATCAGATTACAAAGTCTCATTTGCCCAGTAATTTCACTAGCTACAATGCCCTTCAGACCGGAACACAGTAGTGCTTGCACACTACCGCTTGGCGGCAGAATAACTGGCAAAGCGGTGGTACCTACCTAGACGAACTTTGCAGAAAAGTCCTACCACCTAGTAAAACATGTTACAGGTTAAATAGGTTTGAAGCTTTGAAAGTTCGAAAAAGCTCACAGATATGAAAATATTGTAGGTGTGATCAAGCAAAAAATTTTAGGTCTGTGGGTCACCCTTCATCAACACAAATGCTTTAAAAATAACACCTCCCATTCGCGATTAAAGTTTTTACTTTTTTTTTTTTTTTTTTTTTTTTTTTATGTGATTGAATGACGTGACGAGCTAGTCGTTCACCTGATGTTAAGTGACACGGCCGCCCATAACAGTTGCAGTTGTACTTTACTGATAACTAGTAAAGGAATTTTCATTAATCTGTTAGATGATGGAATTGTTGTGAAAAGTTTGAAACTTATACGAGGTGAGTTTGAATCGGGGTATTATCGCGAAAGGGGGTAAATCTACTCCCCAAGGTAGACAACTTTTCTTCTACGACTTTTCTAAATTAATAGTTTTTCATTGAAGAAATGCCATGTAAATTTTACGTTCGAAGATAGCCCTAGCGCAGCTGGGTGGTTGAACTTCGTCCTTAACCGAATGCGTTTAAATGAGTTTAACGACCTGTGTTTAGAAATGAATTTTTTACTATCTTGTTAACTCTCGTAGCGATCGCGCGTGCAATTTTGTGAGTGGATTTATTTTTTTGTATTGAGGTTTGAAAACACGCAGTTTTAAGTAAGGCTCTCAGAACTTGTGGGCTATCATGGTCCCAGTCCCCCCCTTTCGGGATAATACCCCGATTCAAACTCAGATAGTTAAGAAACTATTTGAAAAAATTACCAAAAATATTCTTAAAGCCTTAGAACCACAGAATTCGCCCTTTTTACATAGGTCTAAGTCTAAAACATCGACACAATTTCACCGAACAAACTTTTACTCATACCCAAAGAAAACTCCCACTTTTCTTACCAAATCAAATTATCCTTCGCTCATCCAATAAAGATCTTTAACAGCTTGTTTTATGGCATATTTTCCTTCGCACATTGTTGCTGTCAACACCCATATTTGAAAAGAAACAGGTTACGAGCGAATCGAGACCATAATGGGTGGTAATAAGGTAGGTAGTTGTTAAGGAGCGCGCCAAGACGTTCCGTTGCTAGGCAACCAAGACGGCAGCCATCTTGGCCAACTAACTTTGTTAGGACTAGGGTTGTCAGATGACTTGACATTTCTTTGAACTTAAACTAACATTATTTTAGCTTATATTCTTAGAACAATAACAAAATAAGTATTTTAAATAACATCATTTTGACATGGTTAAGTGCTAATAATAGCCTATTTGTGATAAAGTTCTTTGACATTGATGCAAATTGAAATAAAGCTTTTACAATGCGCAAATTCCGAACTTATGTTCGGTTACGGTTATAGTCTTAGAGCACAACAAAAACATAGAGACTAAAGCATAGAGAGAACTTGATAATGTGTCAAGCGTACCAGTTTTTTGGACACTTTTAATATGATGTGGACACTTTGATGAATGCGTCTGACAGATTTGTATAGAAAAAACAGTTAACTCGAGTCGAAAAAAATGGTACGGTGCTTATCGCAAGCGTAGCTAATTACTATATGTCGATTTTTTTGTTTCAACTAACAAACAAATCAAACACAACTGTTTATTTATGTTTGTTTTTTTGTGTTTTGTTTGTGTGCTTGGCTTAAAAACCTTTTAATGTCGCACATCTAACAAGTAGCAACCCTATCGCCCCAACGTCTTGAGTTGCGGCTCAAAAGCGACTTCGCCAAATTAGATTTCACCATCTTTAGGTTTGTCCGGACAATTACTTGATATTGCGGTGCAAGCAAGAGTACAGACATGGAATAAATAATAGCACACGCAAAGTAGGGAATCTTTCAAAAGAGTCATTTAAAAGCAAAGGCAGCCACATAGTCAATTGTTTTTTTTCTAATCTGTACCCACAGGATACGGGTAGCGAAGTCCATTTTTTTCAATGTGGCAACTTTAAATGCAGTTTGGTAGATCTGTGTCGGCTTTCCTTGACTGCATAACTTAAAGTGGAACGTTTCACTAGCGCGGCAAATTGAAATTTTCTTGCGTTCTTTTGCCAATAATAGCTTAATTACTCAACGTGATTACATGAAAACTAATTTTGGGCAAATATAAATAGAATGTATCAACAAATTACGATTAAAAGTATCACCTACATATCATTGGTGTAGCGACAAATGGCAATAGACTGAAAAACTAAGACGAAATTTGTTTATTGCCATTTGTCGCTAAACCAATGATATCTAAGAGATACTTTTAATCGTAATTTGTTGTACGTATGCTACGGTTTTTATTCATATTCAAATTTAAAAAAATCATTTCATTCTATAAATTAAAATTTAAAAAATATAATAATCCACCTCCCCACTACCCAGCAGTGCGCCGGTTCCGGTGCTGAGGCTGCTGCTCAAGGCAAACACACTAATGCCTGGAATCGGCGTACGATTTCGTGCCCTTTGCCGTCGAGACCGCGGGACCATGGGGTTCCGAAGCCAGGAAATTTGTTCAGGAGCTGGGTAGGCGTCTTCGAGAGAAGGGGTGCGATCCCCGGTCTGGTTGGTACCTGGTTCAGCAAATTTCCTTGGCAATCCAGCGGGGCAATGCGGCTAGTGTCTTGGGTACTTTTGGCCCAGGGACGCGAGGGATCTTTAGTATTAAAATTTTTAATTTGTGTTTTTAATGTTAATTTTAATTTTGACGTAATTATGCTATGATCTGACTTGTGACTGCGTTTGACATTGTTAATTGTTTAAACTGTTTCATAAGTACTGAAATTATACTTTTTTAATAATCCATACTGTTCTTAATTATTAATATCATAGAAATTATCATAAAATACACATTCTTTAATCTAATTAATTAAAATTACTAAATTGGTTATCGCTCTACGGTGTCGCTACGTCGTAGCATTGTCTACGAAAATCGTAGACTATCGTAGAGCTTTAAGTCCTATAATGCGTAAATCGCTTACAAGATGTTTTTTTCGCGGTAATTGCGCGATTTTTGCTTTTTAGGGTTCCGTACCCAAAGGGTACGCAGCGTAGGCCGGCCCCCCACTCGGTGGACCGACGACCTGGTGAAAGCCGCGGGGAGCCGATGGATGCAGGAGGCGAGCAGCCGCTCAAGGTGGCGTGCTCTGGGGGAGGCCTATGTTCAGCAGTGGACGTCTTCAGGCTGTTAATGATGACCCAAAGGGTAAAACGGACCCTTTTACTAAGGCTTCGCTGTCCGTCCGTCTGTCTGTCTGTCTGTTGTCGGTAACCAGGCTATATCTCATGAACCGTGATAGTTAGTTGAAAGTTTCACAGATGATATATTTCTCTTCACCATAAGAATAAGCACTAAAAAACAGAATAAAATAAATATTAAGGGGGCTCCAACTAACGTGATTTTTTTTGCTCGTATTTATAGATAATGGTACGGAATCCTATGTGCGCGAATCCAACTCGCATTTGGCCGGTTATTTTTTTATACTTTGCTTATAATATGGTCATCATTGACAGCCTGAAGACGTTCACTGCTGAACATAGGCCTCCCCCAGAGCACGCCACCTTGAGCGGCTGCTCGCCTCCTGCATCCATCGGCTCCCCGCGGCTTTCACCAGGTCGTCGGTCCACCGAGTGTGGGGATGGCCTACGCTGCGTCTTCCGGTTCGTGGTCGCCACTCGAGAACCTTTCTTCCCCATCGGTTGTCAGTTCTACGAGCGATGTGGCCTGCCCATTGTCTGAACAACTTACTAACTCTAAGAGCTATATCGGTCACTTTAGTTCTCCTGCGGATCTCCTCGATATGGTCAATTACGCTTAAAACCCCGAAAAACTGGGTTTTTTGTTTGGTCAATTTCGGAACCTTAGGACGCGAATTTCACTCGATTTTTCTTCTCTTATTGGCGTAATTTCACCCTCTTCCTATTGCCTATCTAATCCCAGCACACATTGTTTACAAAAGGCTAGTGTCCTGCTCTTAAAAATGAATAACTTAATATTATTCTCGTAAAGTAGATTAAAAATGAATGCAATAATTGAAAAAAATAGTAAAATCGGTAAATAAATCATGGAGTAATAAGCTTTCAAAGTGCGCTTGTCCCTTAACCGCAAAACAGAGCTTCTCCACAGTTACTATGAAAACGTACGTTAGTGACGTCACATGCCAAAGAGATTGTATGTAAAGCTACCACAGATTATTATGAGGTACTATCACAGAATTCCCACTAGTAGAAATCTATTTCGCGTGGCCGCCTAGTTGTTTCTTGCTCCCACACGAGGTGCTGCCTGAATAAGAACGTCTCCCAAAATTTTGGGTAGAAAATGGGCGATTTCGTTAGCTTTATCTATAGAGTAATTTACCTCGATACCTAGAATTTATGTTTTATCAGTGTTTACTGCTTGTTTATTGTAAAAACTAAAATGTAAGGTCAGGTGGGGTAAGTGAAACGAAGGAGTACCTAAGTGAAACCCTATCGTAATCAATAAATCACGCAGTTTAGCTCTATGCTATGTGGCGAAATGGTTTCAATGCTCTAGCACACGCGTCACACAATCTTTCTGCTATGTCATAAAATAAAAAGAAATCAGCTATCTTTATGTTTACAAAACACATGTCGGATGTTCGGCTGATGCTATAAAGCAATTTAATAGTGTTTATGTATATTTTTACACGAAAATAATGCATGAAACGGCGCGTAATGTGGGGTTAGTATTTGCAGTCACAGACAACACAGGTAATAAAATCAATCAAATACCTACTACATTAAAAATGTCATTGTAAATGTCCCATGGGCGAAAATCACGTATTTCACATCAACAGCTGGAAAACGTCTAGTGCTGAACACAGGCATGCCCATAAAACGCCATTTTAGACGCTAATTATAGGGAGGTTTGCCATAATCACCTCGCTTCCTCGTCCCTTAGTCTGCTCTTATACGGCACCCAAAGAAAGAGATAGAGATTCTGCGCTAATAAAGTTACCTGGCAGCTATTATTATATAAGTAGGTACCTAATATAATGACTGCGGGTAACAGATAATAAAAACAAAACTGTCAATATAGTCAACTGCAAAATAGTCAAACGCCAATGTTAACCTACCGTCAGAATATTGAATCGGAACGTTTCTGTCAAAACCGTGAACCATTTTTGAAGTGATGTGTGTGTGTGTGTGTGGGTGTGTGTGGGTGTGTGTGTGTGTGTGTGTGTTTTGTTTCATTATCGCAAATTGAGTTTTCAAAAATTATTTTCTTGAAAAGTATTTATTGCCGTCATTTGCCATGTCAGATTTAGGCTTTCTATGTGTAAAAAAAATTATTGTCCTAACAGAATTCACAAAGTGGATAGATGTGCAAGTATGTTTCACTTACCCCACCTGACCTTAAATATAAAATGATATATTTTACTAAGTTAAATCAAGCAAATAATTAGCTAATATACCTACAAAAGGATTTTTTCCGACTTATAAACATTTGCAAATCAACATGGTACCTATCTGGTTTTATGGGAAATTAAAAATCATAAACTGGCAGTACCTTGACAATGAAATTTTTTGGTTAGGTATGGTTATTTTATCCATTAATTAATCATTTAGCTGTTTTTCTGTTGACTTGTTGTTGAGCTGAGGACTTGTTATTACATGAAATGTAACGCAGTATTTATATTTTTCACAATAAACACTTCTAAAAAGGGAAAATAGACAAAATAATGGCTACTTACTTATGAAATGTTATTCCTTCATATTTACGCCTCAGTGCGACTTCTGTTGCTTAAAATGCTGCAACCACCCACTGCACACACATTATTTCTCAAATATTTATTGCGTAGATCACCATTTAAATAGGATTATTTCACAAAAAATAACAATTTCAAAAAATTGTTAACCTGTTTGGCTTAGATCAAACGAAGCCAAATAAAAAAACCCGGTAACGGTGACAAGGACCAAAGATATTACGTTCGTCTTTTTTTTGCTTAGGACCGAGTGTATAGCGTTCTCCTTGTTGTCCACGAATGACGTCATATACTACGGTTCTACTCGTACATATTCAAAGGGTACTATTAAGGAGAACGTGCTGACGTCACTGCACGTTTGAACTGTCTCTTTCTATTCCTGTGTTTTAAAATGCTTGTAATTTTGTCATTTTTTGAGATATTTTTTTTTTTCGCGACTGTTTATTTTTTGAGGAATATAATTAATTTGTGGAATAAAAAAATAGCACGACACAAGCCTATTCAGACAACTTAAACTAATGCATAGCTTCAAAACTTGAAGGCACATTCTCTTCCTTGCTCCAAACTTTGTTTGATTGTCTTGTGAATTCACGTACACAAAGTTTCAAACTCCTACAAGTGGCAGAACTTTTCTGCAAAGTTAGTCTAGGTAGGTACCACCGCTTTGTCAGTTATTCTGCCGCCAAGCAGTAGTGTGCAAGCACTACTGTGTTCCGGTTTTAAGGGCATTGAGCTAGTGAAATTACTGCGCAAATGAGACTTTATGATGACGTACGCAGTGCAGTGTCATGCAAAACCATATTGATTTAAAGTTCCGAATGATACTGCAATCTGTTACGGGCAGCCGTGACGCTTAACATCAGGTGGACGACTAGCCATTCATTTACATTTAAAAAAATTATGAACATAGTTTCAGAATTTGTGTAGGGGTATAAATAAATCTAAAGATTTTCGCCTGGTACACCTATTTCTACCAAGATCTTTACTGGTAGGGATAATTTTAAAAACCACTTAGATGTACCGGTTGTGATAAGTAGAATCATTCACGTGTCCATACTATAGGAAATAAATAAGTTAGCAAGTTCCTTATGCAAATGAAATAGAACCAGGGTAGCATCCGCTAAGTAATGGTTCAGGCTCCATCTACTTCTCATGGAATACCTCTTCTTACAGTTTAATTTGTAAAGAAATAGTTATTTGTTATACTAGGCTGCAAAGTTGGTTTTTGGCGCGAGTACTGGAATTGAAACCTGAGCAAGCGAAGGATTCTAGGATTGATTGGTTCAAATGAAGAATCCTGAGCGTAGCGAAGGTTTCAAAGGTACGAGACGCAGAAAAACTTTGCTGCCGAGTGCAACACACAACTTTTCACTTCATTACAGCGAGGAAAATGCAAGAAAAACCGCTAAAAGTCTAAGAAGAGATTAGTTTTTAGCGTATTAATTTAGCTATGGATGGTGGTAACGCTTAAAATCAAGTAAACTACTAGCTCGTCACGTGATTCATGGAAAATTAAAGAAAAAGTGTTTTTCATCCATTTTCCATGCAGTCGCCGTGCTGGATAGCGTATCGGTTATATACTCTTTGGTGCTGGACAGTGCGATTATTCTAAAAATGAGGTTGGTGACCGAGAAAAAGGTGGTATCTTTTAGGAGGTAGTCTGTGGTATTAATGAGTTTTCAGTGGACTGGCGATATCAAGAAGGTTAAATTCGGGCAGACCTGTGATTAAATCCTCGAAAATTATTGAATAAAACGTTCGAATTTTAAAAACACTTTCCACGCTAGCGATTAAAATGCGTTTTTGCGCCCAGATTTTGAATGACAAAGAGAATCTTTCCGAGCTAGTGAGGTGAAAAAATATTTGTAAAAAAAGAAACTTAAACCACGAGCGGGATTTGTACCTGCATCCATCCGTCCCTAAAGCCGGGACATGCTTTACTTGAGCTACCGTGACAAGTGAAGCGATACTGCTATAAAATCATAAATACCACTTCTTTGTTGATGCTACCTTGTGGTATTTCTATTTTTATGAGGTAGCTAGTTGGTCTGCAATTTTCTAGTTTTCCCGCAAAACTTTCCGGAGTACAGACAAAGGATTTTTATTGGTAAAAGTAGTAATTCAATACAAGTGCTTATAACTGGAAAGTTTTTAGTAAACTCTACGAATATACCTACTTCAGGTGAAAAGTGGTTACAGCTTGTGTTACAGTCATATGTTTTTCCCACAGGTGGGGCAGCCGTGGACTTCACCACGAAGCATTCGCAACACCCAGAAATACGAGAGGTAAGAAAATAATGTGAAAATATTGTAGGTCTGTGGGCAAAATGCCAAAAAACCTAAACTGACCTGAAAAACACCGGCCTTCTGAAAACTATACTATACAGTAGTATTTTAGTACTAATATAGGCTGGTAGAAGCTCTGCCTTCAGAACTAACGGTTGTGGGTTCGATTCCCACTTAAAACAAACAACTGTATGATGAACATCGATATTTGTTCTGTGTCTGGGTGTCATATTGTATTCTATGTATGTATTTACTAACAAAAAGTATCTAAGCATGGCCGTAGGCAGGGGGGGGGGTTTTGGGGGTTCAAACCCCCCCCGAAATCTGCGCTGGTCTAAGGGCAGAGCAAGAATGTTTGAATTGCCATACATATTTTCTGAAAAACAATAAGGCAAACATAAAAATATTCGCGCTCGCTGCGCTCGCGCTTTTTATATTCCTACTGTATTTTGTTATAATTGTAGCAAGCGCGTTTGTAGGTACTGACTGACATGTAATTCATGTTTGAATTGCCATACGTGTTTTCTGAAATACAATACAGTGAATATAAAAAAATTTGCGCTCGCTTCGCTCGCGCTTTTCATATTTCTGCTGTACTTTGTTATATAGCAAGCGCGTTTGTACTGACAGATATGCAATTCATGTTTGAATTACCATACGTGCTTTCTGAAATACAATACGGCAAATATGAAATTATTCGCGCTCGCTTCGCTCGCGCTTTTAATATTTCTACCGCCAGTGCTTACTATTAGTGATTTAGGTACCAAAATTACTAATCGATTTTCGACACCGTTTAAAAAAACATATTTATGAGTTTGCTTCTTATACACGTAGGTAGGTACTTAGATGTATGGAGAGCTGATAAAATTATTTTAAAAACTATTTTATTGCTCGAGTGCTGCGAAAGATTTCATACTAACTTTATTAGATCTCCATTACGAGTAGGTAGTAACGAGGGGGAATGACACTCACTGGGTAATGGCGCTCACCTCTGTAATTCTGGCAAAATTCAACGTAGCAACACGAAACGCCGAGTGAGACGCGTGTGGAGGGGGCCTCTAATACACAGCGATGCAAGCGGCCAGTCAGCTCGCGTCATGTGACCGTGAAGTGCGTTTGTATGTTTGCGGCCGCGCTGTTATAATTTTTGGTTACGTGGTGTTTGTAGGTAAGTGAAGAACAATGATTGATATTTAGTTTTTAGTTTTACTTTCAGACAGTAAAACTATTAAATTTTGTGATAATGAAATCAATTTTCAATAAGTGTGTATGGTTTTTTTTTATTTTCAAATTATTTACAAAACGACCGTTTGGGGTTATACCGCTCAGCTGAACGCCATTACCCCGTAGTGACTTATTTTTTTTATTGTTGTAGATATGCCAAGAAATCGTCAGAGGACCACCGCTAAAGCAGCTTGGACCGAAGAAAACCTTCTATCTGCTAAAAGTGCAATTGAAGGAGGTATGTCCAAAAGAAAAGCCGCAATACAATATAACATTCCATTTACAACCTTGAGAGATCGACTAAAAAATGAAAACATGAACAACCCAAGACTAGGTCGGAAGCCCGTTTTCACCCAACAGCAAGAAACTGAAATTGCTGAACAAGTTAAGTTGCTGGGTTCGCTTTACTACGGACTTAATGTCGCAGATCTGCGTAAACTTGTTTATAAATACGCTGAGCTGAACAATATCAAAAACAATTTTGATCGAAGCAGCAAAACAGCTGGATTGGATTGGGTTCAAGCTTTTATGAGACGCAATCCTTCAGTTTCTATACGCAAAGCTGAAGCGACAAGCTTAAATAGAATTTCTGCTTTTAATAAAGAAGAAATAACACATTTCTATGATAAACTTGGCGACTTAATGGAAAAACATAAGTTTATTCCCAACAATATTTACAATGCTGACGAAACAGGTATTACTACGGTAACAGACCCAAGAAAAGTGCTTGCCGAAAAAGGACAAAGAAGAGTCGGATCTGTTACAAGCGGCGAACGAGGAAGCAACATAACAGTTATGTGTGCGATGAGTGCAGCCGGAAATTTCATACCGCCATTTTTCATATGTTTATTTTTGCTAGACAGAGAATGACGCCTTTATTAGAGAGAGATGGACCAGTCAGTGCATTATACACTAACTCAAAAAATGGCTGGATAAATGAGGATTTATTTGTCACTTGGGTTAAACATTTCGCAGCATTTGCCAAACCTAGCCAAGAATCACCTGTGTTGTTGATTCTCGATAACCACAGCAGTCACATTTCCCTTCAAGCTTTTAATTTATGCAAGAAAAACCACATCACAATGCTTTCCATTCCACCACACAGCTCTCATAGGACACAACCGTTGGATGTGTCTTTTTACGGACCACTGAAAGCTGCTTATAGGCACGAATGCAACAGGCACATTAAGACACATTTAATGTCTAAAATAACTCCATACGATGTTGCAGGTCTTTTCAATAAAGCATACGTACAAGTTGCGAATATAAGTAAAGCAGAATCTGGATTTCGAGCCACGGGAATTTACCCATTGAACCCGAATGTTTTTACTGATCAAGATTTTCTGGCAGCGTCACTGATGGCACAAGAATCGGAAGTAATCATAGAAAATCAAGACCGAAATGCCCAAAATTTGGAAGTAGCCCAGTCTGATGGTATGGACATAGTTTCAGGACATACATCTCTTTTGGCAGGTTCATCAAATAAGGATCGCCAAAAACTTGTTGATAAGCAAAAAACTCCGGTACTATCCTTTGCTTCTATAGCAACGACACCAACTATTGCACCAACTTCTAAGCCAGGTCAAAGAAAGCGAAAACAACATTCTACAATTTTAACTGCGACTCCTATGAAAGTCATTTTAGAAGAAAAAGAAAATAAAAAAATAGCGAAACTCAAGGAGACTGGTAAAGATGATAAATCAAAACCAAAGAAAGTTGACAAAGAAAAGAAGAAGAAACAAAACTCTCACAAGAGAAAAATTTTACGAGAAAGTTCTTCAGAGAGTGAAGATGAAGAGCACCTTTGCGATGATGACAGTGATGATGAAATGCATGTAGACGATGAAGATTATAACAAATGTATTATTTGCGAGGAATTCGGAAAAAATAACGAGTTGTGGTATCGCTGCACCATCTGCGGGCTGTGGGCTCATGCTATATGTTCAGGGTGGGATTCGCCAAATGCTTACATCTGTGATTTATGTGTTCAATAATAGTATATTACTTTTAATTCGTCTGACCTCTGATTATAATAATTTAAGTTGATTTGACATCTAACACTTTATTATAAGGCATTTGTGAAATTGAAACAGGCTAATCTTACATACCTATAAATAATTTTATTGATGCTAATTTGTGATTGTAGACATAACTTTTATTGTATAAGGTTGATCTCATGAATATTTTTTATAAAAATAGATCTTACTCATTACATTCCAAAGAAAACATGTCAGAGCGTTATTACCCCTAACCCTGAGCGGCATTACCCAAAGCCAGGGGCAATGCCGCTCAAACCTGTTTTTTTTTAAATGTTTTCCTACTACTTGTAGGTTAAAGATATATGCTTTTGTGGTTAAATAGTTGATTACTCGATAGTTTAAGACTTTGTTACATATCTTAATTTTGATTTTTAATAAATATTTTAAATAATACACCATGTTTGCCTTAAGTGAACGCCATTCCCCCTCGTTACATAAGAAGCAACCAGCCCACTAGGTGGACCGACGACCTAGTTAGAACCGCGGGGAGCCGAATGCCGATGGATGCAGGAGGCGAGCAGCCGCTCAAAGTGGTGCTCTTTGGGGGAGGTCTATGTTGAGCATTGGACGTCTTCAGGATGATGATGATGATGATAAGAAGCAAATTTTTTTTAACTGTGTGTGTAGGTATATAATTATGGTAATCAAGCTGAACCCCCCCCCCCCCCCCCCCCCCGAAGTGAATTCCTGGCTACGGCCCTGTTAATCTAAGTATTCTATCAGTTATCTAGTTCCCATAGTAGGTATGCTTAGTTTGGGGCTAGATGGCGCTGTCTGAAATGTCTACACATTTTATTTTATTATTTATATTTTTCATATAGTTTATAGCAAAGCACTTGACCACTGTCACACCTGATGGAAAGTGATGATCTACGATGGTGCATGTTTGCTTTGACGATACCTGTTCACTCTAGACTTGGAGACTCTCAGATCATAGTTAGCTGGAAACAAGGACGCCGGCAAGGTGTTCCACTCATTGGCTGTTCGCACTATAAAGTGCATAGCGAAACGCTTAGTGCGGGTTGATGGAATTTCAACCATTTATGGGTGCCGTATTTTTGTGCGCCTTGGTGTCCGGCGAAAGAAGGGAGATGGAAGAATAAGATCGTGTAATTCCTTCGCACACTCACCAAAATGTAGTCTTTAAAAGCCGATAAACCCGGTGAAATAGTACTCACTTTATCATAATTCACACTCATTGCCTTCGTCACACCTCACCCACCTACTACACACTACAATTCACTACATAATACATACCAAACACCACACTCCACACACCAAACACCAAGCGCCATACCACACACCACTCATTGCACATTCATGACTTTAATTTGATTTGTTAATCACACATTTTATTTTGTATTTAAGATTCTTTAAATACTTTAAATTCTCGCTTCCGATCATTCCAAACTTTATCTTGCTTGTTCCATTGTTTTAGTTTGGAACTTTTTTTTTTTCTTATATTTGGCTCCACACATAGTGTATTTAGCCAGTGTCAAGTTTTGTAATTTTTCATCGTATTATGGAAATTTTCACTTAAAGTCAAGTCATAGTCACAGTCAGAGTAGTCATAGTCTAGTCTAAGTCATAATCCAGTCTAAGACATGCCCTAGTAAAGTGGTGGCAACTTTACTAGAGGCTTCTATGGAATTTTGGAAGCAACACGAAAAACCACGTTTCACTACATTATATCACTTGCCCACACTCATGCTCGTAATTCAGCACTTAATGCGTAAAACACCACCAATTTTAAACATGAACACTGGAAAAAGCATAAGTTTTGTAAAATAATATAATGCACCGACGTGAACTTTTCCGCGTTCCCGCCAAAACCCGTTTGGAACTTTACTTTCCCATTTACGGAGGAGGGTGTTGACATCTGCGACACAGTCTCGTGCTTCTGCAGGTGTCATCGATCTTCATTTGTTTGTATGTTAAAATGTTATGGTTTTTTATAAAAAAAATATTATTATTTACTCATTTATTTATTTTTTTCTTAGATTTAAGTTTATTCATATAAAAATAAATTACAAAATTATTATAAAAAAACCTAAACCTAGAGTGCCGCCGGCAGCGGGGCAGGACCCAAGCTACCGGTGGTCAGGGCTGCAGAGTGAGGAACCTCCTGACAATACGTGCCGTGTCAAGGAGTACTGCCTTCTGAATCTGACCCTTGATCCAACCGTCTAGCGAGAGCCTCTCGAGGTGTTGGTCGAGGTTCTTCGCTATAAAACCGTTCGCCGAAACGACTATCGGGACAGTGCTTGTTATTGTTATTTTCATCCATTTATTCATTTTTCTTAGGTTTTTGGTTTTTTTACAATATTGTTATAAAAACACATTACAAAAATACTATCAAAAAATCCTAATTATTATTATTATTTATATACCTATCTATTCGGTGCCTATATACATAAGTTCTGCTAGGACATGGGCCTTTTTAAGGGAGATAGTGTAAGCTGGGTGTAGGCCATAAGGTCATATCCACTACGCTGGACAAGTTATTGTGGGTTGTGCAGGTAGATGACACATTAATAATTTAAATGTTCTTGAATTATGTGATTCTTAAACATTTCCTTCTCCTTCTTTACACGGTTTCCTCTGTTTTCCTGCGCCATTTTAAAAGCAAGTGTAAATACTTATTTTTCTTTCACAGACACCAGATAACTCCCGCCACTCATCGGAATCGGATACAGAGCACAGCGACAGCGATATCGATATCGTAGGCGAGGCGAGCTATTCCCAACACTATTCTGCTCATAACAACACTTAATTGAGATGTAAACGTGTACAGTGCGAGCAACTTATCTGTTCAGTTGAATACTCTTTTTAATGTAGTACTGCAGCGGCCAGCAATAGAGGCATTGATGGACGAACGTGTAAACGTGGGCACACACATACGTAAGTCCATCAATGCCTAGTTGTGGCCAAGGCTTGTGTAGTACTTTTCTCAAATAATGTGCGGAAATTAAAACTAAGTAGCCCCCGCCGGGGTAGCCATGTCACGACAGATTAAGTTTTGTATGTAATTTATTTGGCCCCTAAACCACGACAGATATGAATTTTCATACAACTTATTTCGAGTTATCTCGAAGAAGGTTGTCAAAATAATACTCATATATCCAAGCATGTTTGAGAAAAGGTCATTATAACTATGAGAAGGCGATGGAAGAATAATCGACCTGATCAAATAAGTTGTGACCACGTGACACTATAGATATACCTAGGATCGATTAGGGATGAGACTAAACGGCCATTATAGTGATCGATAGAATATAATTGTAAAGAGTTTTAATATAACGTAGCGACAAATTCATGTCAGTTAGTTTTCCCGTAAAATAGGGAAGGTAGTATGTTTGTTTGTGGTTAAAATCAACATAGCTAAAGTGATTTGGATGAAATTTTGCACAAAGGTCGCCTGTACCAAGACCAACATAAAACACTTTTTATCACGGAAAATCAGTTTTTTTTTATGTGAGCGTATTTTCGGAAGAAAATTCTAGGAATACCTACCGGTGTAAATCTCCTGTGGGGATTTTTGGAAGGCACTTGTTGGGTAGTTTCTGATTATGAGATTTTTTAGATAAATCTATTGATCTAGTCATACCGCTGTCTAGTCATATATGGAGAATGTAGTCCTGCCTTTTTTAAAATTAAATGTCCATGTCATATTTACAAGCTTAAACAGGATTTTTTTAAATTAAGTTTAAAACAGTGATTCTGGTCTGAAATGTTCTAATTAAAATGGTGCAATTAAACTGAGCTCTGGCCTAACCTTCATAAGCCATGATTTTATGTACAATTTTATGTTTTATTGTATATTTCATAATTCTATTAATTTTGAGCTGAGGATTGTATTATGGTCAATCTATACATATAATAAAACTGTAACTGGGCTAAATCTTACATTTGTTAGCGTTGTTAATAATAAACCGATGGAAAAGCAGTTTTTCTATGGAATGCATAGATGGCGCTGAAATAAAAAGGTGGAATAAAGTCAGTGGTCGCGCAGGCGGCACGACCCAAAAAGGAAAAAACAACAACAAGAAGAAGAAGCAAAGCAGTGGAAGTGAAAAAGTGCAAAAACTCGATGAAAAATCAATATATTGGAAAAAGATGAGCTGCCAGAATTGCTGGAGATGTTGATGAATATGTCGATTAGTTGGGAGTATCTAATAAAACTATGTTGAATACTAATGTCGTTTTTTAACACATTGAATACTTTACATTAGGTACATTTTTATTGTCACATTGAATATTTTTCCAAAATTTCGATTGCATTGTACTTCATAATCGATATAAAATTAGAAACAATTTTTTTTTTTAAGTTTTTGCCTGTCTGTCTGTCCCTTTGAACACGCATCACGCTAGAACTACTGAACGGATTTCGCTGAAATTTGGTGTAGTTATAGCTCATTTTTTAGAATAACATTTAGAATTGACTTCTTGCTTTCTAAAACGGCTAAGTGCGTGTTGGACGACCAAATAAGGATGTAATTTTTATGGCACTCTTTTATTTGTTTTTTTTTTTTATTTACCCATTTATTTATACACATCCTGTCGAAGGGAAGAGAGAAGGGAAAGGGGAAAAGATAGGGGGAAAGGTTAGAACTAACTAATTATCCCGTTCGAAGCCGGGGCGGGTCAACTAGTTAAGTAATAAAATCAATCAGCTCCGTTAGTCTTAAAAATAATAGTATAAGATAATTTTAGTAAATAATTAGTGCAATACTAGTATTATAATTATTTTGTATAAATTGTGTAGTTATATAGGAATTTATGTATATATTTTCAGTGTTTCTAGTCATTTAGTAAAGAAATAGACTTCAAATCATCGCACCATAAGCTGTAAGTCGCCCACTGCTGGGCCCTAATTCTGTATGACCACTTTACGATTCCTTAATTTGAAACCACGCGAATTTCAGATAAGAAATCTGCAAAAATCTATTCTCTATGAATTGAGAATGAAACATCACGAAATGAATGTGGAATTAACTGGGATTGGCGCGATTTGAACTGTCAAAGACCATAATAATATGTTCCACTGAGACACTTTCCGAAACATCAAAGTTAACACCACTTATGTCAATATTTATTCAAAATAAAAATAATTTTAATGTAAAGTGAAGGTATTTCAAGGATATTTCTAATGCTGTGACACGATTTGAACAAGACACGATAACGACGTGTTTTCGTATCGTGTGGAATCTGTGTTTTCATACAGAATTATGGCCCTGCACATTCTACCCCATTATGGGTTTGCTGTAATCACCACGCTTGACAGGCGGCTTGGTGATTGCAGTAGATATAACGTACCGAGGAGAATGTTGCTGCCCATTCCCTGGATATTCCCATAGCCGGCTCTTACAGCACCCACGGGAACTGATGGGTAGTCCAATTCTTACGCTGGGACCGCATGGTGAAAATCTAGTCATTACATAACAAAACTGTAATTGTAAATTGTAATTTTGGATGCTCAATAAATGTGTTAATAGTTTTCGATTTATTTTTTTACACCCCGCTTTTTAATCCATCTCAAACAAAGATTATACCCCGTATAAAGCCCGTTGATAGCTCGTGACTCACCTGCGCGGGCAGGGGACGACGTAACAAAACGAGACAAACTCATACGAAATTACAAAGAACAGAGCAGGATGGAACAAAAGACATCAATTGGTTCCCGTTTCCTCGCAATGGTTAGTGGTTGAAATACACCACTAGTTTTCGTATAAGGGGAAGTTGTATCATTGATCAACTGGATTTATAGTCAATGGTCTCAAAGGTTCATCGGTGGACGAAGCCAAGTATCTGAACTTGGAACACCGATGTAAAATTGCCAGCTTACCGGTGTTTTATAAACAGCATTACATTTTGAAGTCATCATCATCGTCATCATCATCAACGGCCTGAAGACGTCTACTGCTGAACATAGGCCTCCCCCATGGAGCGCCACTTTGAGCAGCTGCTCTCAATTTCTTCATCATCATCATCAACAGCCTGAAGACGTCCACTGCTGAACATATGCCTCCCCCAGAGAGAGCCACTTTGAGCGGCTGCTCGCATCCTGCATCCATCGGCTCCCCGCGGTTTTCACCAGATCGTCGGTCCACCTAGTAGGGGGTATTTAGGAGTGATGTGTGTGAATAAATTACACTATCTAATGCCCTATCTATTTCAAGTTTCATCGGACTACAAGATGCACAGAAACACGGCATTATAATATGGTTTAAATTATTTCAACCTTCACTAAGCGTCTACAAGCTTATAGCCATCATCAGTCCAATACATTCCCACAGCTGGGACGCGGGCCTTCTCTCACAGGAAGAGTGTAGACTATAATCCAGCACGCTGGACAAGTGCGGGTTGGTGGAAGACATGTTCTCGAATGTGATCCTTGAACATGCCGGTTTCCTCATCATGTTTCCCTTCACCGTTGTAAGAGCAAGAGCAAAACCGCACTTATCTGAAAAAGTCGTTGGTGCAGGGCAAAGATGATGAAAGGGGTAAAGATGATAAATCAAAACCAAAGAAAGTTGACAAAGAAAAGAAGAAGAAACAAAACTCTCACAAGAGAAAAATTTTACGAGAAAGTTCTTCAGAGAGTGAAGATGAAGAGCACCTTTGCGATGATGACAGTGATGATGAAATGCATGTAGACGATGAAGATTATAACAAATGTATTATTTGCGAGGAATTCGGAAAAAATAACGAGTTGTGGTATCGCTGCACCATCTGCGGGCTGTGGGCTCATGCTATATGTTCAGGGTGGGATTCGCCAAATGCTTACATCTGTGATTTATGTGTTCAATAATAGTATATTACTTTTAATTCGTCTGACCTCTGATTATAATAATTTAAGTTGATTTGACATCTAACACTTTATTATAAGGCATTTGTGAAATTGAAACAGGCTAATCTTACATACCTATAAATAATTTTATTGATGCTAATTTGTGATTGTAGACATAACTTTTATTGTATAAGGTTGATCTCATGAATATTTTTTATAAAAATAGATCTTACTCATTACATTCCAAAGAAAACATGTCAGAGCGTTATTACCCCTAACCCTGAGCGGCATTACCCAAAGCCAGGGGCAATGCCGCTCAAACCTGTTTTTTTTTAAATGTTTTCCTACTACTTGTAGGTTAAAGATATATGCTTTTGTGGTTAAATAGTTGATTACTCGATAGTTTAAGACTTTGTTACATATCTTAATTTTGATTTTTAATAAATATTTTAAATAATACACCATGTTTGCCTTAAGTGAACGCCATTCCCCCTCGTTACATAAGAAGCAACCAGCCCACTAGGTGGACCGACGACCTAGTTAGAACCGCGGGGAGCCGAATGCCGATGGATGCAGGAGGCGAGCAGCCGCTCAAAGTGGTGCTCTTTGGGGGAGGTCTATGTTGAGCATTGGACGTCTTCAGGATGATGATGATGATGATAAGAAGCAAATTTTTTTTAACTGTGTGTGTAGGTATATAATTATGGTAATCAAGCTTAACCCCCCCCCCCCCCCCCCCCCGAAGTGAATTCCTGGCTACGGCCCTGTTAATCTAAGTATTCTATCAGTTATCTAGTTCCCATAGTAGGTATGCTTAGTTTGGGGCTAGATGGCGCTGTCTGAAATGTCTACACATTTTATTTTATTATTTATATTTTTCATATAGTTTATAGCAAAGCACTTGACCACTGTCACACCTGATGGAAAGTGATGATCTACGATGGTGCATGTTTGCTTTGACGATACCTGTTCACTCTAGACTTGGAGACTCTCAGATCATAGTTAGCTGGAAACAAGGACGCCGGCAAGGTGTTCCACTCATTGGCTGTTCGCACTATAAAGTGCATAGCGAAACGCTTAGTGCGGGTTGATGGAATTTCAACCATTTATGGGTGCCGTATTTTTGTGCGCCTTGGTGTCCGGCGAAAGAAGGGAGATGGAAGAATAAGATCGTGTAATTCCTTCGCACACTCACCAAAATGTAGTCTTTAAAAGCCGATAAACCCGGTGAAATAGTACTCACTTTATCATAATTCACACTCATTGCCTTCGTCACACCTCACCCACCTACTACACACTACAATTCACTACATAATACATACCAAACACCACACTCCACACACCAAACACCAAGCGCCATACCACACACCACTCATTGCACATTCATGACTTTAATTTGATTTGTTAATCACACATTTTATTTTGTATTTAAGATTCTTTAAATACTTTAAATTCTCGCTTCCGATCATTCCAAACTTTATCTTGCTTGTTCCATTGTTTTAGTTTGGAACTTTTTTTTTTTCTTATATTTGGCTCCACACATAGTGTATTTAGCCAGTGTCAAGTTTTGTAATTTTTCATCGTATTATGGAAATTTTCACTTAAAGTCAAGTCATAGTCACAGTCAGAGTAGTCATAGTCTAGTCTAAGTCATAATCCAGTCTAAGACATGCCCTAGTAAAGTGGTGGCAACTTTACTAGAGGCTTCTATGGAATTTTGGAAGCAACACGAAAAACCACGTTTCACTACATTATATCACTTGCCCACACTCATGCTCGTAATTCAGCACTTAATGCGTAAAACACCACCAATTTTAAACATGAACACTGGAAAAAGCATAAGTTTTGTAAAATAATATAATGCACCGACGTGAACTTTTCCGCGTTCCCGCCAAAACCCGTTTGGAACTTTACTTTCCCATTTACGGAGGAGGGTGTTGACATCTGCGACACAGTCTCGTGCTTCTGCAGGTGTCATCGATCTTCATTTGATTGTATGTTAAAATGTTATGGTTTTTTATAAAAAAAATATTATTATTTACTCATTTATTTATTTTTTTCTTAGATTTAAGTTTATTCATATAAAAATAAATTACAAAATTATTATAAAAAAACCTAAACCTAGAGTGCCGCCGGCAGCGGGGCAGGACCCAAGCTACCGGTGGTCAGGGCTGCAGAGTGAGGAACCTCCTGACAATACGTGCCGTGTCAAGGAGTACTGCCTTCTGAATCTGACCCTTGATCCAACCGTCTAGCGAGAGCCTCTCGAGGTGTTGGTCGAGGTTCTTCGCTATAAAACCGTTCGCCGAAACGACTATCGGGACAGTGCTTGTTATTGTTATTTTCATCCATTTATTCATTTTTCTTAGGTTTTTGGTTTTTTTACAATATTGTTATAAAAACACATTACAAAAATACTATCAAAAAATCCTAATTATTATTATTATTTATATACCTATCTATTCGGTGCCTATATACATAAGTTCTGCTAGGACATGGGCCTTTTTAAGGGAGATAGTGTAAGCTGGGTGTAGGCCATAAGGTCATATCCACTACGCTGGACAAGTTATTGTGGGTTGTGCAGGTAGATGACACATTAATAATTTAAATGTTCTTGAATTATGTGATTCTTAAACATTTCCTTCTCCTTCTTTACACGGTTTCCTCTGTTTTCCTGCGCCATTTTAAAAGCAAGTGTAAATACTTATTTTTCTTTCACAGACACCAGATAACTCCCGCCACTCATCGGAATCGGATACAGAGCACAGCGACAGCGATATCGATATCGTAGGCGAGGCGAGCTATTCCCAACACTATTCTGCTCATAACAACACTTAATTGAGATGTAAACGTGTACAGTGCGAGCAACTTATCTGTTCAGTTGAATACTCTTTTTAATGTAGTACTGCAGCGGCCAGCAATAGAGGCATTGATGGACGAACGTGTAAACGTGGGCACACACATACGTAAGTCCATCAATGCCTAGTTGTGGCCAAGGCTTGTGTAGTACTTTTCTCAAATAATGTGCGGAAATTAAAACTAAGTAGCCCCCGCCGGGGTAGCCATGTCACGACAGATTAAGTTTTGTATGTAATTTATTTGGCCCCTAAACCACGACAGATATGAATTTTCATACAACTTATTTCGAGTTATCTCGAAGAAGGTTGTCAAAATAATACTCATATATCCAAGCATGTTTGAGAAAAGGTCATTATAACTATGAGAAGGCGATGGAAGAATAATCGACCTGATCAAATAAGTTGTGACCACGTGACACTATAGATATACCTAGGATCGATTAGGGATGAGACTAAACGGCCATTATAGTGATCGATACAATATAATTGTAAAGAGTTTTAATATAACGTAGCGACAAATTCATGTCAGTTAGTTTTCCCGTAAAATAGGGAAGGTAGTATGTTTGTTTGTGGTTAAAATCAACATAGCTAAAGTGATTTGGATGAAATTTTGCACAAAGGTCGCCTGTACCAAGACCAACATAAAACACTTTTTATCACGGAAAATCAGTTTTTTTTTATGTGAGCGTATTTTCGGAAGAAAATTCTAGGAATACCTACCGGTGTAAATCTCCTGTGGGGATTTTTGGAAGGCACTTGTTGGGTAGTTTCTGATTATGAGATTTTTTAGATAAATCTATTGATCTAGTCATACCGCTGTCTAGTCATATATGGAGAATGTAGTCCTGCCTTTTTTAAAATTAAATGTCCATGTCATATTTACAAGCTTAAACAGGATTTTTTTAAATTAAGTTTAAAACAGTGATTCTGGTCTGAAATGTTCTAATTAAAATGGTGCAATTAAACTGAGCTCTGGCCTAACCTTCATAAGCCATGATTTTATGTACAATTTTATGTTTTATTGTATATTTCATAATTCTATTAATTTTGAGCTGAGGATTGTATTATGGTCAATCTATACATATAATAAAACTGTAACTGGGCTAAATCTTACATTTGTTAGCGTTGTTAATAATAAACCGATGGAAAAGCAGTTTTTCTATGGAATGCATAGATGGCGCTGAAATAAAAAGGTGGAATAAAGTCAGTGGTCGCGCAGGCGGCACGACCCAAAAAGGAAAAAACAACAACAAGAAGAAGAAGCAAAGCAGTGGAAGTGAAAAAGTGCAAAAACTCGATGAAAAATCAATATATTGGAAAAAGATGAGCTGCCAGAATTGCTGGAGATGTTGATGAATATGTCGATTAGTTGGGAGTATCTAATAAAACTATGTTGAATACTAATGTCGTTTTTTAACACATTGAATACTTTACATTAGGTACATTTTTATTGTCACATTGAATATTTTTCCAAAATTTCGATTGCATTGTACTTCATAATCGATATAAAATTAGAAACAATTTTTTTTTTTAAGTTTTTGCCTGTCTGTCTGTCCCTTTGAACACGCATCACGCTAGAACTACTGAACGGATTTCGCTGAAATTTGGTGTAGTTATAGCTCATTTTTTAGAATAACATTTAGAATTGACTTCTTGCTTTCTAAAACGGCTAAGTGCGTGTTGGACGACCAAATAAGGATGTAATTTTTATGGCACTCTTTTATTTGTTTTTTTTTTTTATTTACCCATTTATTTATACACATCCTGTCGAAGGGAAGAGAGAAGGGAAAGGGGAAAAGATAGGGGGAAAGGTTAGAACTAACTAATTATCCCGTTCGAAGCCGGGGCGGGTCAACTAGTTAAGTAATAAAATCAATCAGCTCCGTTAGTCTTAAAAATAATAGTATAAGATAATTTTAGTAAATAATTAGTGCAATACTAGTATTATAATTATTTTGTATAAATTGTGTAGTTATATAGGAATTTATGTATATATTTTCAGTGTTTCTAGTCATTTAGTAAAGAAATAGACTTCAAATCATCGCACCATAAGCTGTAAGTCGCCCACTGCTGGGCCCTAATTCTGTATGACCACTTTACGATTCCTTAATTTGAAACCACGCGAATTTCAGATAAGAAATCTGCAAAAATCTATTCTCTATGAATTGAGAATGAAACATCACGAAATGAATGTGGAATTAACTGGGATTGGCGCGATTTGAACTGTCAAAGACCATAATAATATGTTCCACTGAGACACTTTCCGAAACATCAAAGTTAACACCACTTATGTCAATATTTATTCAAAATAAAAATAATTTTAATGTAAAGTGAAGGTATTTCAAGGATATTTCTAATGCTGTGACACGATTTGAACAAGACACGATAACGACGTGTTTTCGTATCGTGTGGAATCTGTGTTTTCATACAGAATTATGGCCCTGCACATTCTACCCCATTATGGGTTTGCTGTAATCACCACGCTTGACAGGCGGCTTGGTGATTGCAGTAGATATAACGTACCGAGGAGAATGTTGCTGCCCATTCCCTGGATATTCCCATAGCCGGCTCTTACAGCACCCACGGGAACTGATGGGTAGTCCAATTCTTACGCTGGGACCGCATGGTGAAAATCTAGTCATTACATAACAAAACTGTAATTGTAAATTGTAATTTTGGATGCTCAATAAATGTGTTAATAGTTTTCGATTTATTTTTTTACACCCCGCTTTTTAATCCATCTCAAACAAAGATTATACCCCGTATAAAGCCCGTTGATAGCTCGTGACTCACCTGCGCGGGCAGGGGACGACGTAACAAAACGAGACAAACTCATACGAAATTACAAAGAACAGAGCAGGATGGAACAAAAGACATCAATTGGTTCCCGTTTCCTCGCAATGGTTAGTGGTTGAAATACACCACTAGTTTTCGTATAAGGGGAAGTTGTATCATTGATCAACTGGATTTATAGTCAATGGTCTCAAAGGTTCATCGGTGGACGAAGCCAAGTATCTGAACTTGGAACACCGATGTAAAATTGCCAGCTTACCGGTGTTTTATAAACAGCATTACATTTTGAAGTCATCATCATCGTCATCATCATCAACGGCCTGAAGACGTCTACTGCTGAACATAGGCCTCCCCCATGGAGCGCCACTTTGAGCAGCTGCTCTCAATTTCTTCATCATCATCATCAACAGCCTGAAGACGTCCACTGCTGAACATATGCCTCCCCCAGAGAGAGCCACTTTGAGCGGCTGCTCGCATCCTGCATCCATCGGCTCCCCGCGGTTTTCACCAGATCGTCGGTCCACCTAGTAGGGGGTATTTAGGAGTGAAGTGTGTGAATAAATTACACTATCTAATGCCCTATCTATTTCAAGTTTCATCGGACTACAAGATGCACAGAAACACGGCATTATAATATGGTTTAAATTATTTCAACCTTCACTAAGCGTCTACAAGCTTATAGCCATCATCAGTCCAATACATTCCCACAGCTGGGACGCGGGCCTTCTCTCACAGGAAGAGTGTAGACTATAATCCAGCACGCTGGACAAGTGCGGGTTGGTGGAAGACATGTTCTCGAATGTGATCCTTGAACATGCCGGTTTCCTCATCATGTTTCCCTTCACCGTTGTAAGAGCAAGAGCAAAACCGCACTTATCTGAAAAAGTCGTTGGTGCAGGGCTGAAAGAGATTTGAATTTTTTTTTTTTTTATGCGATTGAATGACGTGACGAGCTAGTCGTTCGCCAGATGTTAAGCGACACGGCCGCGCATAACAGTTGCAGTGTCACTCGGAACTTTAAAACAATAAAGTTTCGCGTGACACTGCACTGCGCACGTCATCCTGAGACATCACACAGTCTAGTAATCAGATTACTAGACTGAGTGATCAGATCATAAAGTCTCATTTGCCCAGTAATTTCACTAGCTACAATGCCCTTCAAACCGGAACACAGTAGTGCTTGCACACTACTGCTTGGCGGCAGAATAACTGGCAAAGTGGTGGTACCTACCTAGACGAACTTTGCAGGAAAGTCCTACCACCTAGTAAATCTGTATTTATCGGTTACAACCAAAGATTATAAAGTCCTTTGATAGCTCGTGAACATCATTTCTCGTACAAACACGACTCACCTGCGCGGGCAGGGGGCGAGGTAACAAAACAAGACAAACTCATACGAAATTACAAAGAACAGAGCGGGATGGAATAAAAGACATCAACGGGTTCCCGTGATTTGTATGAAAATAGTAGTTGAAATACACTACTAATTTTCGTATGAGGGGAAGTTGTATCATTGGTCAACTGGATTTATAGTCAATGGTTACAACAGACTAGATAGGTTAAGTTAGGTAGGTTTGGATGCAGGGGCCCGCCGGGGCGAGATAGTGAATGCTAGCGCGACCCTATCTCGCCCCATTCCGGCGGCGGACGGATCACGGGGGGGTTTTAGTGGGTTCAAGTCCCACATACCCCCTGCCATCACCCCCGTGGTGGCAGGGAAGTGCGAAGGCATTTCCCCCCCTCAAACAAAAAAAAAAAAGGTAGGTTTGGATAGTCACAAAACAAACTTTATATCAGGTAATGAGTGCAAATTACCTCTTTATGATCAGACTACCTTCAAAGCAAAATGTCATCATCATCATCATTAACAGCCTGAAGACGTCCACTGCTGAACATAGGCCTCCCCCAGAGCACGCCACCTTGAGCGGCTGCTCGCCTCCTGCATCCATCGGCTCCCCGCGGCTTTCACCAGGTCGTCGGTCCACCGAGTGGGGGGCCGGCCCACGCTGCGTCTTCCGGTTCGTGGTCGCCACTCGAGAACCTTTCTTCCCCATCGGTTGTCAGTTCTACGAGCGATGTGGCCTGCCCATTGCCACTTCAACTTACTAACTCTAAGAGCTATATCGGTCACTTTAGTTCTCCTGCGGATCTCCTCGTTCCGGAGCTTATCTCGCAGGGAAACACCGAGCATAGCTCGCTCCATAGCTCGCTGCGCGACTTTGAGCTTACTAATGAGGCCAACAGTAAGAGACCATGTCTCAGTTCCATAAGTCATCACTGGCAACACACACTGATTGAAAACTTTCGTTTTCAGGCTCTGTGGTATTTTGGACGAAAAGATAGGACGAAGCAAAATGTACATAAAGCAAAATGCCTAAAACGATGTCTAAGGGTGGTTTTTTTCACTGATAGTTAAGGTTAAAACCACAACCAGGAAACTCTAATTAAAAGCATGAGTAATTTGATAAAGTCTAGAAAATCAGATTATTCTCGAGGGCCGATCTTAGCCAGATTTTTGTAATTTTAGTCATTCATACCTTCAAAAATGTTGAAATGCGCCAGCGAGATTGACAATTGAATTACTAGATGGTAGTACTTTTCTGCAAAGTACGTCTAGGTAGGTACCACCGCTTTGCCAGTTATTTTGCCGCCAAGCAGTAGTGTGCAAGCACTACTGTGTTCCGGTTTGAAGGGCATTGTAGCTACTGAAATTACTAAGCAAATGAGGTTTTATTACACAGTCTAGTGATCTTATTACTAGACTGTGTGATGTCTCAGGATGACGTGCGCAGTGCAGTGTCACGGGAATCTTTATTAGTTTAAAGTTCCGAGTGACACTGCAACTATTATGGGCAGCCGTGTCGCTTAACATCAGGTGAACGACTCACTCGTCACGTCATTCATTCTCATAAAAAAAATAAGAAATATAAAAAATTAGTCTTCCCATTTCTTTTTTTAAATCGTGGACCCTTCAATTACCTACTTCGTAACGCTAAGATAACACTTTGAAGTTTACTGCTACTAAATGTAAATGCACCATAACACAATCACGGAACCCTTAACTCCAAACCTTGTTAAATCGACTCACGCGCACAATTTACTCCTAATTCCTGCATTGTTCGCCCCATACTCGCCCCTACAAGGGGTTGCATTGCTTTGATTCCGAGTTAATAAAAACATTTGATAAATTTAATTTGGCTGATTAATAGACAAATTGGTATGAGAATGAAGTTTGTTTTGATGAGAGCTGTTGATTTTATGGTGGCTGGAAGGGGTGAAGCAAAGGGTTGTAAAAGTAATCATCTATAAAACTGTAACAGGTCCAATTCTGTCCATTGAAGATATTAGTTTTTTTTTTGGTGGACTCTATAATCGATGCAGAAGCCAATTTGTTTTTTTTTTTTCGTTTTTGTCTGTCTTTCTGGCTGTATCTTGGCTGAGCATCACGCCTAAACTACTGAATGGATTCAAAGCTTGGCATGATTTGATTTCATATTACGAGATTAGAACATAGAATTCTTTTTATCCCGAAATTCAGCACGGTTCCCTTTTGAGATGGGATGAAAGTAAAAATGTGTAATTAGTTGTAATTCATTAACGCGTGGTCCGATTTCATTTATAATTTTTTTGTTAGAAAGTTTTAAAGTACCCCTTTTTTTTAACAGGCAAATTGCCTTTATTACTCAAGCTAACTACTACAATAATAAAAACTAAACTAAACTAAACTAAGCTAAACTAAACTAAACTAGCTACACTACCTACTACAAAGAACACTTATGGACTGTATAATAGCCGCGATGGCCTATAGACAGTCCAAGTGCTCCAGCCCACTACCGGTAGGTAGCGTACCCAACATGCTGGCCGCATTGCCACGTTGAATTGCAAATATCAGAGCGCCTGGTCGATGCGACGCGTGACCAAAATGCTGGCACTTATTTGGCTAACGCATCAGCATTGCAAGTACCCCTGGTACTATATCGTTTCGTAAATATTTTAAGGTCGTCGATTTTTAGTTCAGAATTACAGACATCCGACCTTCAGTAGGTAAGGGTCCAAATTAGGTTCTTAAAAGCCAGAATTTACAGGAAACTTTTTAAACTGCAAAATGTGGAATGAGCTGCCCCAAGCGGTCTTTCCGCAGAGTTATAACATGGAGTACTTTAAAAGGAGGGTTAAAAGAGTTCTACAGGGTAAGCAACGCATTGGTAACGCCTGCTCCGGTGTTACAGATGTCCATAGGCTACGGTGACCACTTCCCATCAGCCCATCAGGTGGGCCGTACGCTTGTTTGCTCCCTTTAACATAAAAAAAACTTGCATTTGCGTTTTATTGTATAGGCTTAATGGATAGGCCTATTGTCGAAATTGGAGTTCTCCAAAATACAAGATATTGCCGAAAAAATATTAGGTTTAGTGATTTCACGATAATGGCTGGCTTACACAGAGTGCACGTAGATACACCGCACTGCTGGGTGCACTTACGAGACGTGACCATACGCTACAATAAAACATCTTTGGCAATAAGGAAGAAGCTACTCCTATCCTGTAGTAAAAGGAAAGAGAGAAGGAAGAGGGAATGGATGAAGGCGAAAGGGTGGGTCTCATCAAAAAACCCACACCTTTAGTGCACACTTGGCAAACTTTATAGTATATGTAAAGCTTCAAATAGGCACAAAATAAATAATAGTAGGTCCTACGTAGTAAGGGTGTGTGTGTGTGTGTGTGTGTGTGTGTGTGTGTGTGTGTGTGTGTGTGTGTGTGTGTGGGTGTGTGTGCGTGCGTGCGCGTGTGCGTGTGGGTGTGTGTGTGTGTGTGTGTGTGTTTGCTGTAATATAATACAGAGCGGTGCCTGAACAATTGCTATTATTAAGAGTTTTTAAATGTTATTAATTTGTTAGTAAGAACTTTTACGAAAAGGCGGATAAAAGGGTAGCAGAGTGATAATAAGATTGGAGATAGTTAACTTATAATAGAAAGGATATGTTTTGATAAGTAATAAAATAGTGAAATTACTGGGCAAATGAGACTTGATGATCTGATCACACAGTCTAGTAATCTTATTACTAGACTGTGTGACATCTCAGGATGACGTGCGCAGTGCAGTGTCACGCAAAACTATATTAGTTCAGACTTGTTCAGAGTGATACTGCAATCGGTTATGGGCAGCCGTGACGCTTAACATCAGGCGAACGACTAGTTCGTCACGTCATTTAATTGCATAAAAAAAGCTATGGAGAAAAATTCTGGGCCCATTAGAGAGAGAGGATGGATCATGGCGGAGAAGGAAGAACAAAGATTTTTACTAGGTGGTAGGACTTTTCTGCAAAGTACGTCTAGGTAGGTACCACCGCTTTGCCAGTTATTCTGCCGCCAAGCAGTAGTGTGCAAGCACTACTGTGTTCCTGTTCGAAGGGCATTGTAGCTAGTGAAATTACTAAGCAGATATCTGTTCTGTATGTAACGCCCACTGTAACCTACTTATAAGTTATTTTCTTTTGTTGTTTTTGTTATCTTGGTGTCAATAAAGAGTTTATCTATCTATCTAAGACAGCCGATGCCGATTACCGCAGGAGGCGAGCAGCCGCTTAAAGTGGCGCTCTCTGGGGAGGCCTATGTTTAGCAGTCAACGTCTTCAGGCTTTTGATGATGATCTAAGACAGACACGAACTATACCCGACTTCTTGAAGAGCGACCAAGAGGTGGCGTCCTTTATTTTTCACCGCCGAGGCCGCTTCGTTGTGCCAAGGATTGTTTTTTTCTCTAATCTGTGTGCCAAGGCTGTCAAGTACCAACATTATCAAATTAACCTATCAACTGCCAAAATGTCATCGCTTTAGAAGCTATAATAAAAAGATTACAGCGTAAAGGTTAAACATCAACAGGGGACGGTTTGACATTTGTCGTAATTGCTCTATAATCTATGTCCCCTTTTTAATGTCTGTGATGGTTTCCTTTTGGTATGTGCTTGGAGTTCTGGCACACTAATCGTGTGGAGCAAACACTTAGAGTATCGAGTAAAGCATAGAGAGAACTTGATTATCTGTCAAGCATACCACATTTTTGGACACTTTTTACATAATTCACATTATGTAAAAAGTGTGCACTTTGATGTGAATAAGTCTGACAGATTTGTATTGAAAAAACAGTTGACTAGAGTCGAAAAAAAATGGTACGGTGCTTATCGCAAGCGTAGCTAATTACTATAATTATGTCTTATTCCTTTCCTTCGCCACTGACGTAGCGATACGTGTGAGCAGTACCAACTACCAATATAATACCCGTTTTGATGATCTCTCTTTGCTTTAGTCTATACTCTAAGAGCAAACACAAAAAGGTATGCACTAATGTTAGATACTTGTTCTGTCCCCTCGAAGGGACAGACGTGGGGACAAACAGGAACAACCCGTTTCTACGTGGTTGTCCTTTTTATTACGACAGAAAGGTTTTTTGAACAGTCGTATTTCTATTTTCTTTACTAGTCAATCATTTTTTCTCTAATCTGTGATCTCTACTGACCTGTATAACGTCATCATCACGTAACGACGCGAAGCTGTCAAAAGTGGGCGGTGTAAGTAGTGTACAAATTTGGGCTTGCACCGCTACATCCCATTAATACCAGTAAGGCGGCCAATACAAGATCAATTTTATTAATCAATTAAATTGAGAAGTCCATTTCCGTCAATGTTTTCTCCATAGAGTAAACCGAAAAACATTCACCAATACTAACTCTACACGATCAATAAAATTGAACGTGTAAGGCCGAGCTAACGTGCGTCCGTACTACTTGTATTTTAAGGACCACCATTCAGTATACAATCACGCCTTCGAACATGTAGAGGCCTCAATACCTACCTATACTCCAGTTCTACTGAACACCATCTTTCTCTCATCACCACCAGGACCTGAACCTACTTTGGAGCTGTCTTCTCCAGCTCACCAAAAAAGATACAATCTTTGGAGTCTTCAAATCGAGAGTGAACAGGTATCTTTTAAGCAAGCGCGTTACATCCTAGACCTCATCGTCACTTACCATCAGGTGAGATAGTGGTCAAGCGCAAGCCTACCAAATAATAAAATGTACTCCATTGACATTAAATTAATTAATAAATACAATTAAAACATTGCGAGTAAAATTTTATTATAGTCAAACTGATATGTTATTATTTTCTTTGTAAGTACATATTGACTCTTTTGTGAAGTCGTCCTTCTCTCTCCAAATTTGCTGCGCCCGACGGGGTCCATAATGAGCCTACTTAAATAATTTTATACTTATTCCACCTATGTACACTATGGAAGCAATAAAATATCTGAATCTGAATCTGAATCTAAAAAAATAGCAATCCCACGATTTATTAATGGGGCTTTTAATAATGTTTATATCGCATTTATCAAAACTATGAAAACGTCAAAAGATCTGAACGTTTGTTGGGAATACATATATTTTTTTTGTAAAAATATATTCGGTAGGAACTGATTATAACGTCAAATACAACTTAAAGATATGAATTAAATGATAATAATCAATGCTCCACAATGCCATAATTTTCTAGTTGACAGCTATTAAAAATTAACAAGTAAATATTATTTTCATAAAGTAGGTTAAAAATGAATGCAAAAATTAAAAAAAAAATTGTAAAATCGGTTAATAAATCACAGAGTAATAAGCTTTTAAAGTTTCTGGAGGGGGCATCGCCTGTCCTCGCAAAACAGGAGATTTCCCACAGTTATGAAAACGCATGTTGTGAAGTCACATGCCAAAGAGACTGTATTTAAAGCTGCCACAGCTTAGTAATGAGGTACTATGAAGGAGCAAGAGTGACGTCACTTCATGTTTGAGCTGTCTCTTTCTATGCCTGTATTTTAAAATGCTTGTAACTTGTAATTTTTGTAGACATTATTTTTGACGGTTGTTTATTTTTGAGGAATATTACTAATTTATGCAATAAAGAATAGCAGTTCTATTATACCTATTATATAGTCTATTATATCTATTCTGTGACAATGCTCTAATTTCGCCAGCAAACATGCCAAAAGGAGTTTTGGCGGGAACGCGGAAAAGTTCACGTCGGTGCATTGTATTATTTTACAAAACTTATGCTTTTTCCAGTGTTAATGTTTAAAATTGGTGGTGTTTTACTCATTAAGTGCTGAATTACGAGCATGAGTGTGGGCAAGTGATATAATGTAGTGAAACGTGGTTTTTCGTGTTGCTTCCAAAATTCCATAGAAGCCTCTAGTAAAGTTGCCACCACTTTACTAGGGCATGCTTTAGACTGGATTATGACTTAGACTAGACTATGACTACTCTGACTGTGACTATGACTTGACTTTAAGTGAAAATTTCCATAATATGATGAAAAATTACAAAACTTGACACTGGCTAAATACAATAAGTGTGGAGCCAAAATATAAGGAAATAAAAAAAATGTCTACCCTATCCTTCGTTTTTACTCTATAAAACCGTGCTTTTATCTGTTTTTACTCGTCTCTCTGTACAAAGAGTCCAAAGACTCTTTCGCCGTCTTGTAATTAAAAAACACTTTTACAGACGGTTATAAAGTTGACAAAGTACCGGTATGAAATACAAAGGGTGGGTGCGAGGTCACGACGTACCCTTAACTGCAATAGGGCTGGCACGAAATTGAAAAAGAACGCGAATTTTGCATTTGATCAGATAAATAAGCATATACTAATTTAAAAAAGTTGTCAATGTATACGTATAGGATAACAAAATTTATAATAAATTTGAGAAGTTATTACGTAAACAATTTTTTTTCAAGCTTATGTGAGATTATTATAAAACCTATAAGCCAAACGTTACTATTATACTGCCTTTACAATGGGAAATGTATTCGTTGCATCGCTTTGCCATGAACGTGCCTGGAACCTGTACAAAGCTCAGCTCTCTCATTATTCGAACGGTTGAGGAGCGCAATGCACTTCCTGCTTCCTTGTTTCCTACAAACTACAATATAGGTAAATGAAATGAAATGAACACAAGAACAATAGAAAGTAACATAAAATAGTACCTACTTACATACCATACTATACCAAGCGATACTGCGCGATGTCAGGAATAGGTCCCGGCTCAGCATAGAACTGAGGCTGCACACAACAGCCTCGGTTACTCATTTTCAGACGGAACCCATTTTCATGACATCACGGACGTACCATAAATTTAAATAACTGCAGAACAAAGTAACAAACATGAAAAATAATTAAAAAACGAAAACATACAGAATACTTAGACAAAAAGGCTCGTTAGGTCTCTTCAAATCAATAGTAAACAGGCACCTCATGGGCAAACGTGCTCCAACATTTACCGCATTATCACCTTTCACCAGGTGGATGTTACCGTGAGCCCGTACACAAAAAGGGTTACTTACAGATGTCACTACTAATCACGTGGTCGTATGCTTGCTATAGAAAAAAAAACTTGTGCTGCAAAAATAAATATTTTTAATCTATTTCTGCCAACCCTAACGCTTTGTTAAGACCTGTCACCGTTTTAAGCCACCCCAACTACGCGATACGTACGCTGCTATAAATCATAAGTTTTACCGGAACAATAACCTTACTGCATTGAAATAAGGTTGAAAATTGAAAATCTATAGTCATATTGAAAGTTTTGAGTGTCTTTTGAGTCAAGATAATTTAGGTTATAGTTTTTAAGTGACGCATTTTTAATGAGGTGTTTTATTAAAAAAAAGAAATGGTGTTTTATGTATGACCCAATAGATGGCGCCAGTTGTGGCTTTTGCTAAAATCTGTCACTGTCACTGTTTCAAGCATAGACCACAGGTTAAAGGAAATGTGTCACGATACTGACTGACAACTCTAAACTCTTTCGTTTTTTTTAGTTTCATTGCGGGATACCTTGGCTTTATTTTGGATCATAATATTAACGTTTATCTATCTCGCAGATCTACTGTACATCAATTTACTTAATAAGAATGCACCACAGACTACTTAGGAGACACTACAGACGCCTACAGACAATGTACTCGTGGTCCACTCAACTGAATTTGACATTTCTTTGTAGGTAGTCTAAGCATTTTCTTATGTTTAAACTACTCTGTGGTTTGAAAGGTTTAAACTATGTACTTACAGCGCCATCTAGAAAAGAAGCGGAACTAGTGTTTTTTTTTAAATAAAATGCCTCATTAATTATAATAACGCCCAACGATCACATAGATAGATCCTGGACCCTAACTAGGGTTCCCTGTATCTAGGGACCCAGGAACTACGAGGACCATGGCCCGCAACACCCAGACACAGAACAAGTATTTGCGCTTTTTTTTGTGCGCTAATACTTGTCCTGTCGCGAGAATCGAACCCGCCGCCCTGCGTTACGTGTCGACCTGCTCAACCACCACACCACGGAGGCTGTCAATTCATATTTAGATTACATAAAATGGTTTTTTATGGTCCCGTCTACCGTGTGGTTCCGGCGTTAGAATAGGATCTCTCCATCTCTTCCCGTGGGTGCCGTAAGAACCAGCTAAGAGAATATACAGGGAATGGGCAGCAGCGTTCTGCTCAGTACATTAAAATCTTCTGCCTGATTGATCACCAAGCCGCCTGCCAAGAGTGGTGATTATGGAAAACCCCTAGAGGAGGCATACATATAGATGTAATGAAAACTTGCACAGTGCAAGAGTTCATATTTGTTTATGTTCTGAGTGGCACTGGCAGTTATTATGGGCAGCCGTGACGCTTATCACCAGGCGATCGACTAGCTTAATCTCAACTTTTTTTACAATAAACACTTTTTTTTAAAAGCGGTTAAACCGTATTTTATCGCCTTAATTTCATACTCAAAAATACTTGTTTGGATGATATAAAATTATCATCTAAAATTTTTTATAGTTCATCATCATCATCATCATCAACAGCCTGAAGACGTCCACTGCTGAACATAGGCCTGCCCCAAAGAGCGCCATTTTGAGCGGCTGCTCAACTCCTGCAACCATCGGCTCCCGCGGTTTTCACGAGATCGTCGGTTCACCGTCTGCGTCTTCCGGTTCGTGGTCGCCCCTCGATAGCTTTTTCCTCATCGGTTGTGAGTTCTACGAGCGATGTGGCCTGCCCATTGCCATTTCAACTTGCTAATTCTAAGAGCTATATCGGTCACTTTAGTTCTCCTGTGGATCTCCTCATTCCGGATCTTATCTCGTAGGGAAACACCGAGCATTGCTCATACGTACATACATTATCCTTTAAAATTTTCCAAATAAGAGCCTACCTATGCTGTAGGTCACAAAAACATTGAGGTTTTTAACTACAACTAATAGTAAACGGCTAGCACTCACGTAATTTTAGTCGAATAACTCGACCGGTGTTCAGGCAATAAAGATGCCTATCTTCATGGAGTATGCACGGCCACGACGGCGGCTCTGCGCCGATAGAAGTGTTCTATGTTCTGCGCTGACTGCGGACCAGTAGGGTTAGCACGGCTGGTAGACAAAACTGTCTTTCCCCTGTTTTACTCCAAGCAATTATGAATAAAGTGACGTAAAACGGGGAAAGACAATTTTGTCTACCGTCCATGCTAACCCCGCAAAGCCGCGAGGGCGGTGCGGGAGAAGCAGACCGCGGCGACAGGTGCTCATTTGTTGGAGCAGCGGCGCACACGCGTATGTCACTGTCATTGTCACAGTCACAAACGTCAACCCAGCGCGTAGGGTCGTTCACAGATTAGAGAAAAAACAAATGACTCTGTGGGGTCGTTACACACTACACCGACCGTATCATTTTCACGCACAAAAGGTTCGACACTGGCCGAAGCAACATTAAGAACCGGCTTCCACGCAGGCAGCAGAGTCCAACCACGGTCCCGGTTAAAGTTTGGGTGACGAGCAATCTCAATAGCCAATTGAGGGTTTTTAACAAAAAAGTAACAAAAAACTATCATTTTTGATGTTTGTTAAAAAATTAGATTGTATAAGACAGATCCCACGGTGTGCACCCAATGGGGGTTAAAAACTGAAAGCTAATCGTAGGTGGCGCCACTGTTGAGTGATCCTAAATCCTAATCGCCGCCATATTGCGTTTTTGATGGGATACCGTCTGTACTAATAATTTCATTATTCATAATTTCATTTCACATACCTCATTTTTAATAATGATGAAATTTATAATGGTGGTTATTTATAAATAACTTTGTTCATAATAGTTACTTTTTATATTGATCTTTTCTTATACAATTTATTCAAATAATGTTTAAATTTATAAAATTTTATGTTATAATATTAATGTTAAGAATTTTTTTATCATACTTTTTTTATTATAAATATCATTACTTATAATTTCATAATAATCAGCATTCATAATTATATTGTTTATAATGTTTTTTTTTCATATTTTTTAGTTAACATAATAATAATTTTGAGGTAGTTAAATCATTACATAGATATGCATGTATACCCTAAAGATACTAAGATACTAGTCTAAGGCAAAGTCATAAATAGGTGCGACGACGAGCGAAGCGAGGAGGAGCGTTAGGTTAACTGTGACCACACGACGCACGAGCCGAGCGAGCGAAGCGAAGCGTAGCGAGCGTGCCGCGGCAGCGGCCGGCGAAGTGCCAGAAGTCACTTATGCTTATATAAAAAATTACAGAAACCATCTATATTAAGTTTCAGATAACCTCTATTTGATTTAAACAAAGTTCACCAACAACACCAAAATCAACATAACATGAGAAAATATAAGTTATTTTACAATTACCTACAGTCCACACGTTAATTTTGATTGTTTTGACTGGATAAAGTACCTGCATAGATTGAAGAACAAATTGGCTTGCCGTAATACGTTTTTATAACTGATTAAGATATATATAACAATCAACAGTTCCAGTCACATAATTTACAGTATTATTGATATTTTGTTTTATGATTTAAGTTAGTTATGGTAAAAGAACATTATAAATTTGTACTGTTATGTTATATACGCCTTATGAGTTTCATTCTTATAAATATGGATTATTATTAATTTTGATTTATGATAAAGAAAATTAGATGTAGTGAAAGTATGTTAAATCACGTTATGTGAAATGATGATTATAAGTAACATTTTCATTTGTAACAAAATTATGATAAACGATTTTATAAGTTTCGACAGTGAACCGTTTTTGATTCTTTGTGTTTACCAGCGAATTCGATCCTAATACTACAAAAATGTATTCGACATGGAGTGTTAGGCAGTTAAAAGAACAGTTGCGGAATTGGAAAGCATCTACTACTGGAAAAAAGCACATAACCTCGAATATTTAGTTGGCTCCCAATTTTTTCATCGTAAAACTTTTATCCATTGTTTTCTCCTTCTGATATCTTTAGGGAACACATGGACTCCCGTCTTTTTGCAATCCAAAGCTGAACACAACGTCATATTAATGAAATAAATTGAGTTATTTTTGTTTGTTTACAAAATTATTATGGAGGATGACAGATATTTGTCAGATTTAGGGAACACTCAGCAGTGCTGCCATCTGAAGTGAGCAAAAGTCAGTTTTTTACCCCATTGATGCAGTCAGCCGTAATATTAAGTGCCCTATTATAGAAGATCGTTGATACATCACGCGCGTTGAATTGTTGTATCAACACAAATCTACCCTACGTACTTAGTACTTACAAGTAGTCATCGATAAACTACTAATAAATACGAGACAGGTAGTTTTTTAGCTTTGGTGGGAAAGAGAAAAAAGGCAAACACATCAATTTTGAAATAGATGTTGTGTTGTCACTAGGGATGGGAAAAGGTTTCTGACAACCGATGGGGAATAAAGGTCCTTGAGTGGCGACTACGAACCGAAAGACGGAGCGTAGCCCCCCCCCCCCCCCCTACTAGGTGGACTGACGATCTGGTCAGAACCGCGGGGAGCCGATGGATGTAGGAGGCCAGCAGCCGCTCCAAATGGGGAGACCTATGTTCAGCAGTGGACGTCTTCAGGCTGATGATGATGATGATGATATAATATCTCTACAGGTGGACCACGGGAAGAAAAAATTGCCCATGGTACACCCAGGTGAACTAATAAGGTGGACCACAGGAAAAAAAAACTCCCTGGTCCAACCAGGTGAACTGAGCAGGTGGACGACGGGCAATACCCGAGGTTTACCTAAAAATCTTTTTCCTTAGTATGATTAAGAGTTTAGGATTTATGTAAATTAAAACACCGAAGCTCTTGCAATAACTAATGAATTATATTAAACTGATTTCTATACTATATGAAGATTCATCATCAACAGCCTGAAGACGTCCACTGCTGAACATAGGCCTCCCCAGAGAGCGCCACTTTGAGTGGCTGCTTGCCTCTTGTATCCATCGGCTCACCGCGATTTTCAGCAGATCTTCGGTCTACCTAGTATAGTTACAAGATTACTAGACTGAGTGATCAGATCATAAAGTCTCATTTGCCCAGGATTTTCAAAATCTGTTTCTGAGTGGTTTATAAATGGCGGGGATCTGATTAGCAACATAAAAAAAACAAAAGATATCATATAAAATATTTTTCATTTATAACTCCGACTCTCCCAGTAGGAGGGAGACACTTTCAGTAAATTGACCGTAGCCATCCCCATCTGTACTTAAAAGCGTAAAGTTACCACACACTTCTTTACACACCTTCCCAATTAGCGGTACAAAGTGCACCGGCTGAAGGGTCTTCAGATAGGTGATAAGACACGCTTGCTGACTGTTGCGTCAACAGTGTTGCCAGACTTTTAACACTTGGGCCTTGTTGGTGATTTTGTTGACACTTTTAACTGTTTTCAAAATAGGAGGATGTTTTTATTAGGTTTTATTTTTAGGGTCCCGTACCCAAAGGATAAAACGGAGCCTATTACTAAGGATCCGCTGTCTGTCCGTCTGTCACCAGGCTGTATCTCATGCACCGTGATAGGTAGACAGTTGGAATTTTCACAGATGATGTATTTCTAATGCCGCTATAACAACCAATACCTACTAAAAATCGAATAAAATAAATATTTAAGGGGGCTTCTATACAACAATAGTTATTTGTTATACAAGGCTGCAAAGTTGGTTTTTGGCACGAGTACTTGAATTGAATCCTGAGCAAGCGAAGGATTCTAGGATTGAACCACGAGCGTACCTAGCGAGTGGTTCAAATGAAGAATCCTGAGCGTAGCGAAGGTTTCAAAGGTACGAGATGCAGAAAAACTTTGCTGCCGAGTGCAACACACAACTTTTACCTCACTACAGCGAGGAAAATGCAAGAAAAACCGCTAAAAGTCTAAGAAGAGATTAGTTTTTAGCGTATTAATTTAGCTATGGGTGGCGGTAACGCTTAACATCAGGTAAATTACTAGCTCGTCACGTGATTCATGGAAAATTAAAGAAAAAGTTTTTCATCCATTTTACATGCAGTCGCCGTGTTGGATAGCGTATCGGTTATATACTCTTTGGTGCTGGACAGTGCGATTATTCTAAAAATGAGGTTGGTGAACGAGAAAAAGATGGTATCTTTTAGGAGGGCAGATCTGTGATTAAATCCTCAATTCTTGGTGAGAAAATTATTGAATAGAAACGTTCGAATTTTAAAAACACTTTCCACGCTAGCTATTTTTTTTTTTCTCTTATATTTTGGCTCCACACATAGTGTATTTAGCCAGTGTCAAGTATTGTAATTTTTCACAATGATAGAATATTTCACGTAAAGTCTTAGTCACAGTCTGCGTAGTCATAGTCCAGTCTAAGTCAGGTAGTCTCAGTCCAGTCTAAATCATGCCCTAGTAAAATGGTGGCAACTTTACTAGAAGCTTCTATAGAATTTTGGAAGCAACACGAAAAACCACGTTTCACCACATTATATCACTTGCCCACACTCATGCTCATAATTCAGCACTTAATGCGTAAAACGCCACCGACTTTAAACATTAACACTGGAAAAAGCACGAGTTATGAAAAATAATACAATGCAACGACGTGAACTTTTCCGCGTTCCCGCCAAAACTCCCACGCTAGCTATTAAAATGCGTTTTTGCGCCCAGATTTTGAATGACAAAGAGAATCATTCCGAGCTAGTGAGGTGAAAACGTGATTTTTTGCTCGTTTTTATAAATAATGGTACGGAACCCTTCGTGTGCTTGACCAGTATTTTAAAATGTTTGTTAACCTACCTACCTCAGTACGGGCTGTACGGTACGGGTAGCATGGAGCTGTAGAAATCGAAATAATTCTTCTCTTAGATCAATAATTACCAATCGAAACGCAGCAAAAGGTGCAAATGACGTGAAGCATAATGACGTGATCCACGTGCTCATTCATTAGTGGAACGGTTTCGCGAGAGAAGACATTAAAAAAAAATCATTGGAGCAGGTCTGAGCGGGATTTGAACTAACAGACAACTTTCTCCTTTTATTATTTATTATTAAAAAATTTTTAGGGATAGGTTTAAATTTGATATTCGATTTAAATCTGCGTTTTTTAAATGTAAATGAATGACGTGACGAGCTAGTCGTTCGCCTGATGTTAAGCGTCACGGTTGCCCATAACAGATCACTCAGAACTCCAAATTAATATAGTTTGGCGTGGTACTGCACTGCGCACGTCATCCTGAGACTTCACACAGTATAAGATTACTAGACTGATATCATAAAGTCTCATTTGCCCAGTAATTTCACTAGCTACAATGCCATCCAAACTGAAAGACAGTAGTGCTTGCACACTACTGCTTGGCGGCAGAATAACTGGCAAAGCGGTGGTACCTACCTAGACGAACTTTGCAAAAAATTCCTACCACCAAGTAATTTTGTAAGCACAAAGCGTGTACATTTAATAACAACGAATTTGGGCAAATTAAATTTCATTTCACCAATATCAACACAATGGATCTAACTAGAGGGCGCCACGTGTGACCAATAAAGATGCCATTTCAAGGTGAATAAGTTTTGACAGATATAATCAAAGTGTTTAATTCGCAAGGGTGGATGAAAGGACCGTGGGGATAGTGTTGTACAAGTTGCTGTTTTATCCGGAGTTTTTGGCTGGTTTTTTGCCGGATGGTACGACAGTTAGTTTGCAACAGGCGTACGCAATAATCGCTGTCAAAGCTGTCAAACGTATCTTTGGCAGAGCAGAAAGCGATCGAGCGCTAGATCACCGACTGTCAGACAATCGATGAACTAAAAAGGGCATGATTTTGTTTCCATCTATTGCTGTTCTGTTGCTAGTGGTGCTAGTATCAAAGGCCAAAGTGCATTCAGCGACAGGCAAGCAACAGGCGAGCGATTGCGACTGATTGCTAAGTGTTTGCTGTCGCTTTGCTACTGCTGTTGCTTTGCTGTTGCAATTTTTACATAATACGGGGCGGGCCGGTCTGTGTCCGTGTAAATAAATCGAAGGCTTAGCTTGCATATTGTGTATTAACAAACGTGTGATGTTAGACCAGTAGGTAGAGTGTGAAACAGTCTCTCTAAAGTGAGCTGCAAATCCCCCGTACGCTACGCATAACGCTTACCTCTGCCCGCGCATCTAATCTTTGCTACTGGGCAGCATTTTGCGCTGAATTCACAGCCACCATTGAGTTTGAATCGCACTCTACCTACGTACTCTAAATTACTATAAGGCAATAGAGCACTCTCCATAAATGTAGGTTTGTCCGGCAAAATATTATACAAATTTTATGTATGTTTATTAATTAGTTTGATTTTTCGTTTTCGATTACATCGTAATTAGTACCTTTTTGAAGATTTGCTTTTATTATACAATACAAATAAAATATTTTTTTATTTAAATTGTCCTACGTACATATTTTTTTAAACACGAATATAGTTATCTAGTTTAGCTTTGGCCCCACCGGCGCGTCAGCGAAGAGACAGCGTCAGTGACGCGAAACTATTCGGTACCCATCACTGCCCGCGGGGATCCCGGCGCGGCCGTCTACCAACACGAGCAGCGATGGGTTACGAATGACCGGATTTGACGCTTCACTGACGCCACTTGACGCGCCGGTGTGGCTGAACTTTTACTTCTCAAAAAACAAAGTAAGTAAGTATAGGTCGAGTTTATTTTTTTTATTTATTAATCAAAACCATAGCTACGTCTCATATTTTTGTTTTATTATGTATTTAAGAAAAAATGCCGTGAGGTTACACCTTAGTCAATTCTTTCCATATTTTGTGGCTACCTTCTCCTCGCAACAATAAAACACCAGCTAGCACAAAATATCCGGCAAAATATTACCAGATCCGGCAACTCCAACACCAGCCCACACTAAAAGATAACTCTATTTGGCACCTTAATTTAATACTTATGGAACCCCACCGGTTGTTCGCCAATATTGAAGGTTGAAAGGGCTTGTAATTTGGCAATTTTTCCGGATTACAATGATGAAAGAGGCTTTGGCACTTCTTTTTTGTGTTGTGATACGATCTTTTGTGCCTTTCTAAGATAGATAAGGTGACAGCTGGGCAAGTATTAAGGGCTGCAGGCAGTCGAAGGAGGCGTTTCTGGTTTTGAACTGGAGATACTCCAGAAAACTCCTGAACCTTAAACGGGACAAATTACGACGTGTCGTCGGAATTGTCACCAGTCATTACTCCCTTAATAAACACCTGTTTACAATAGGTGTCACAGACAGCCCACTGTGCAGAGGATGCCTGGGGGCAGAGGAAACTGCCGCGCATCTGCTGATGGAATGCAGTAGCGCGGCCTTGCAGTATGTCACCCCGTCGTCGCCGCCCTAGACACGTCTTGAGCGGTCCGGATGATCCTATAGCAGCCGTTGTGTCGGCTGCGCTAGGATCACTGGATCAGTCTAGCCCTTCTGGCTCAAGTACCGCTTTCGGCACCGGTATAGGATACCAGCGTAACACAATCAGACACCAACCCCGCCGGCCAGGTCGACGTACCCCCCGTAGGTTAGCTAAAACGGTCGCGACTTTCCATAGGGTCCACTCTTCCAGTGGACGTAGCCTTCTCGATCCTCTTATCCCGGCAATGGCCCAAGCCAAGGCTCGCACCCCAGGGGTGCCCTTGTGCTAGTTGCCTCCCACTTTTGACGGTTGGGCGCCTTAAGCGCCTGCCCTCCCGCCCGATGACGCTGTAAAGGTCGGTAGAGACCAACAGCATTAGCCCGTTCAAAAAAAAAAAAGCAGCGCGTGGCGTTCCTCGAAGCGCCCAGAACTACCCAGAAGGCCTGCGCTGGCATCGGAGGACTGTTGACCTTCCTGGAGGACATTGCGTGGCTAGATTGAGTGTGCCACCTCATCACGCTGTGCGGCCTAGTTGCGGAAAACGGCCCGCACACTAAATAAGGTAGGTAAGGGTTGGGCGATTTATAGTCACGACATATAGGTGAGTAGGTATTATACCTACCTTACCTTTAATAGTTAATACTATTATTTTGAATTTATCGTGTGGCGTTTTTTTACGTCCATGGTAATTTTTATGTTGATTTTTATGTTTTAGAATGATTGTTTCTTTATGTCATCTTCTTTGCCTTCTCCTATTTGTTATTCGTGTCGGCTCCCAATCTTACCTGTAGCGGCGAGCTACCAGAATTACACGAGCGGCTGCCATCTGATGTCGCAACCTATAAGGAACCAGTAACAGGGATGGTTAGATCAGACGTCTGACTACCCGTAACGATTCCCATAGATGTTCTTATGACAACCGTGACCGACGGCTTAACGAGGCACGAAAGTTTTGATTATTGTAATGTATTGAATTAGTAATGTAAGTATTTATTTTAATAATCTTTGACTTTTTTTATGTGATAATGATGTGAAGGTTAAGTAATATGTTCAGGGATTAATTAACGTAATTGGCTCCTAGCCGTTAATTGAACAAAATAAATTGAATTGAAAAGGTTCAAGGTTTATTGAGGGTATTACGTAAGATAAATATGAATGTTTATTTGCCAAAAACAATACAGAAATAGATTATTATAGATTATTATTTTTATAGATTATTTTACATTATTAAAACACACAGTACTTATAGGTAATAGGTAGGTTTATTGGGTTGATACATACCTCGCTGTAGGTATAATAAAAGATCATGGTCTAAAACCAGTATTATAAACTGGGCTATTACGTGTTAGACGCATCAGTATCACATCTGATAAACTTCAAAATACAAGATGGACTCCATTTTGAGGACACTCGAGTGACGAGGAATTTATATCTATCATCATCATCATCAACAGCCTGAAGACGTCCACTGCTGAACATAGGCCGCCCCCACAGAGCGCAACTATGAGCGGCTGCTCGCCTCCTGCCTCCATCGGATCCCCGCGGCTTTCACCAGATCGTCGGTCCACCTAGTGCGGGGACCTACGCTGCGTCTTCCGGTTCGTGGTCGCCACTCGAGAACCTTTCTTCCCCATCGGTTGGTGATGCTCAGCCAAGATACAGACAGACAGACAGACAAAAATGAAAAAAAAAATATAGTTTTGGCTTCAACATCAATAATAAGGAGCCATCCAAAAAATTTACAAAACATCTTCAATATACAGAATTAGATCTGTTAATCTGTAAATCTGATTATCATTGAAAAATACACAGGTTTTGGAATAAAAAATCTAAATTCACAACCGCCATTGTCGGGTTATTTTCAAAGATTCTCTATATCCTCTTAAAGGCTTAAAAACTATTGATTTAACGACAATTAAAAAGTCATCCTCCCTAAGCCATTAAGCACAAGCAGCGGACCTCAAGGTTCAAGACTTCAACTCAAGACTGTCTTTGACTGACAGTAACAGGAAATCAGGACAATAGCTTTTTATCTCAGTTTTCACTGAACGGTCCTTAGCAACCTGAGACGCGACACGCGCGCGCCACGCGGCCAGTAGCGGAACTAAACTCTTGGGGTTTCAAACAATGGCACAATAGACGCTAAATTGTTTGACTTTTTTGTGGGGTAATTTAGGGTAGTAAATAGGGGTGGGTTTGTTTTGTGTGATGTGTTTTGATACAGTAGTGTTTTTTTTTATTATGCAGATTAATTAGTGAAATAAAATCTACTATTTCATGATAGGATTTAGGTTACCGTCAGAATGTGTTGTCTGGAGCGTCTGGCACTGAGTGTATTTTCAAAAATTACTACCTATTTGCTACCTTTCCTAAATAATTGCTACCTATGATAAGTTCTGAGAAATTAGCTGTACCTGCCCATTGCATGAACAACTTGCTAATTCTAAGAGCTATACCGGTCACTTTAGTTCTCCTTCGGATCTCCTCATTTTGGATCTTATCTCGCAGGGAAACACCGAGTTATGGTGTTATGGGGTTATGGGTAGTCACGACGCCTGATAGAATCCGACGCCTGATCTAACCATCCCTGTTGCTGGTCCCTTATGGGTTGCGAGGTCAGATGGCAGTCGCTCGTGTAATTCTGGTAGCTCGCCGCTACAGGTTAGATTGGGAGCCAACCACAATAACCAATGGGAGGAGAAGGAAAAAGGAGGGAAAGCCAGAGGATTTTATTATTTTTTTAGTTAAGGTAACCAATGGTTAAAAACTATGACAAATTCTAACCAATGGTCAAAATTTGGTACAGTTTTTAACCATTGGTTACCTTAACTATTGGTGAAAAAACCTACCCTTATATAATGAGCTTGTATATATCAGTATGTTAAACTGTTACCATAATATTACTGTTACTTGTTTATGTATCCACATATTATGGTATAAGTAAGTGTATGTAGATATAATATGTAGGTATATTTTTTATTCAGAGATGTAGGTATATTGCTAAAGATATTTAGTATGTTTATAAAGTATTTTTATCTATGTAGTTATGCTTTTGCACCCCGTCTTTTACCACTTCTATAAATCCTCTCCATCCAAAGGTTGCCTGGAAGAGATCGCTTTTAGCGATAAGGTCGCCCATTGTTACACGTTTTTGTAAATGTATGCCTTGTAAAATTGTATTATTTGGTGTGTACAATAAAGTGTTTATCTATCTATTTATATATGAGCAGGTGGACCACGGGCAATACTCGGATATTTGGTGTGTCCCATAGTCTACATAGTGAGCTCTCCAGTCACCCATCCAGTACGTTGCAGAAGCCCTTATCTAATAATGCCCTCAACTGCTTCTTGGATAGACCGATTTTGATAAAACAAACGTAACTTGCTCAGAACTAGAAAAATAGATTAGGCAAACAGTATCACAATCCATCAAGTCATCCTTCAATCAGGTACCTATGTGATGAATTTTAATACCATAACTACAGACAAACAAAAACGCTAAAAACATTATTTTTGAGTTCTACTACTATAAAATAACTGCTTAGTATTTTATTCAATACTAGCTGACCCGCCCCGGCTTCGCACGGGTTAATTAGTTTTACACCTTATCTCGGTCTAAAGGAAGAGAGAATGAAGAGGGAAAAAGATAAAGGGAAAGTATGAATGGATGAAACGGTGAAAGGAGCCAGGAGCACAAGCCTTTCACCTTCATCCATTCATCCTTTTCCCTTATTTTTTTCCCTCTCCCTTCTCTCTTTCCCATAGTAAAGGATAGGAGGATCTTTGGACCTAATACTGAAGGTTAGATGTCTATAATTTCTGAACCACAAAACCAACTTCCTTGAAATATTTACGGGACAATATTTAAAACACCCCCTTTTTAACAAAAAAGAATGAATGAAATCGGACCACGCGTAAATGAATTACGAATAAATACGTAATATTTTTACTTTCATCGCTCTTTCGCGGGAACCGTGCTGAATCCCGTGCTGTATCCTATAGCCAAAGACTTCTAAGTATACACTAGACAGCACATCTCTAACTTGCACTGTCGAACAGTGCAAATAAGCCGGCCAGCGTCTTCTCGCTCATACGAAGCTCGGCACTCAAAGCGAGTGCACGTGTATTGCAATAAAAATTATGATCCGAAAATGTCATCGAGCGTTAGATACTACAAAAACCAGTCGGATAAAACAAACAAACGCGACGGAATTTTGGAACAAAATAAACCTAAATAAAATATTACTTTGTCGATTTATAATGACGACGCCAGAGCGCGCGGCGGCAGCCATATTGGCATTAGGGCTTGTAATTATTCGAACATTTTAGATATTCGAATATTCGGTTTTTTTTCAGGAAGTATTCGAATAATTCGAATATTATTCGAATATTTTGAATTATTACAGAATCATACTGCATAAACTTCGTAATAGACCAAAAACTTCGTAATAGACCAATCTGGAGTTGCATGAGGCCTGATTTGCGTGCTATTAATACTTCACTGCCACAATTGAGCGGAAGGCTCTAAAGTGTTTAGAAGTATATTAGGAAAAACCAAATGACAAAACTGAAGACCGGAAATGGCAGTAATTTCACCCAAGCCTCAAATTCTGAGGGAGGTCGAGAACTTCCATGGACAGCTCGTACATAGACTTCGATACGTAATTCCACCACAAACATAACTCAGAACACCAGAGCCAAGTTAGTCTTACACAATATCGAAGATATCCTGAGCATCAGCCTGTACGAGATTAGAATGGCCGCAAATAAATTAATAAAACAACAAAGCGACAGATGTAGAATTGTGGATAGAACTACAGCATCTCGCTCTTAGCCATTATATTATTATTATTATAGAGCCACAGATTTCATGGTAAAAGTGGTTTTCTAGAGTCTTTACGAATCGCCTCTTGGTCTGATGAACTGCAGCCTCCCGAAATGTCACGTCACACTGGTGAAGTCTATGCACCGTCCAAATCCAAAACCCTGAAGGCTTTCAGCTGGAACTCCAAAGTACCTTCCAGTGCCTAGCCGAATACAACACAGTGGACGAGTTGAACAACGGGTTGGTGGAAACTGTCCAAGCTGTTCAAGCCCAGCCAAGCTGTTGAGCCACGCTCTTCAAGACCCAACGCCGAAAAAAGACGCAGAAACTATCAGAACAAACTCTTGAATGGCAGACTGGAGCGAAATGAAACTGCAGTTGTCAGTTGTAATGGTAGCCTACGGTGAACTCAATAGACAAATCTGAAGTTCCATGCGACACGACTTGCATTTTCTTGCTTTAATACTTCACGTATTGAGGCCGTAATTGAGCGGAACCAAGGCTCTAAAATGTTCGCAAAGGATACGTCTATTGGGCAAAGCCAAATAACAAAACTAAGGACCGAGAAAGGTAGTGTCATTTCATCCAAGCCTGAGATTCTGAGAGAGATCGAGAACTTCCATGGACAGTTATACACCTCGACACGTAATCACACTACTAACACAGCTCAAGACATCAGAGTCAACTTAGTCCGACACTATACCGAAGATATCATCAGCCTATACGAGATTAGAATGGCCCTCAAATAGCTTAAAACAACAAGGCGCCAGGTGGGGATGGAGGTTTGCTTATGTATACTCTAAGGGATGGAGTTACGACCGAACTTCTGAGAGCAAGTGATAGATCGGTACTTATATATAGTCCTCCAAAAGTTATTTAATTCTGCCATCCTTGAAGGTACAACGCCAGAGGCGTGGCACAAGAGTGTGGTGTCGCCCTTCATCAAAAAAAAGGTGATATCACCGTATTGAAGAAATAAAGGCCCATCTCGCTCTTGAGTCATGTGTATAAGCTGTTTTCGAGAGTCGAATCGTCCCGCACGCAGGTTTGATGAATTCTAGCCTCCCAAACAAGCCAGTTTCCGGAAAGGCTTTAGCACCATAGACCACATCCATACGCTACGCCAGGTAATACAGAAGACCAAAGAGTTTAATCGGCCGTTATGCCTAGCATCTGTGGATTATGAAAAAGCCTTCGATTCAATCGAGACTTGGCCGGTGGTAGGTACTTTCCTTTTCCACCTCTATCACATAATGCTATTCGCATTCTGATTCTCGTTGTCGCGTCGCTTATTGACTGTAGAGTGCTGTCTGTCATTTTTTACTACATTTAGCTTACTTTCAAGGTTAATTGAAAATTATTCGAATATTCGAACTTTACCTCCCTGATTATTCGAATAGTGAAAATGACCGAATATTCGCACTATTCGAACATTCGAATATTCGAATTACAAGCCCTAATTGGCATAGTGAACGAATGACCGAACAATACAACAGCGTTAGCGTATAGTAGTCTGTGAATACAACCTACAAGCATTAGCGCTGCGTGATGGGATCGTTGGTTAGACGATTTAATCTCGTAAAGCGCTGTAGTGGATTTTAGTTAAATTATACCAAAAATCGCAACTATTTGTGCTTCCCATAGCTTCTCTAGTATAGTATACATATACTTCTTTGCCTATAACCTACCTCGTAATATGAACTCAAATCATACCAAGTTTCATTTGAACCCATTCAGTAGTTTCGGCGTGATGCTCAGCCAAGATACAAACAGGCAGACAACAAAAATTTCCAAAATATCTTTAATGTAGGGAAACCCGTCTAAAGTGGATACCCCAGGCAAAGCGAATACTGCCCACTACTCCCAAATTGTTCGTTAGCTGGCAGCCACGTTCCCATAGCAATGGTGCCTGTTACCGCTTAGTGCGCGGCAAGTACTTCGGCGCCATTCTATATCGTGCGGCGCCTGTGAATGGACAAAGTGTGTTTTTGTGCGAAAAAGATGAATTTACAGAGGGAAGTGTTTCGTTTATAACTTTAATATTATTTGTGACATGCTCTTGGTTATGAGGAGGATTTAATGCATGATTATGTAGCTTTCAAGTATGTGTAGACGACGAGTCTAGATGCACTGGCTTTTTAATGATTTGGGATAACTTTAAAAATGTACTAGAAAGGCAAAGCGGATCGGGCAAAGTTGATACCGTATTCACTGATGTCAAAGATAATGAGAATCAGAAAAATTAAGACATTGGTAATCAGGTGAATTTTCTGTGGTTGTGGGTACCTACATTGAAGAAGGTGATCAGTCAACGGAAATCTAGTTACTTCGCAGCCTTTGTACTTACTGGTATCATGAAGAGTGTTCAGCCTTCGGAGGCAGTGATGATTTTGTTTGTGATAGATAATGCAACCATTAGACGTATAACCAAAAGTGTTGTTATAATATGTTCTTCTAATTTTCAATGTTTATTTTTTTCGTAAGTTTCATTTCATGCCAAATAATGTTTTTTTCGCATTTCCCTGGTACCATATCCACTTTACCCGGGATCTTGGGCAAAGTGGATAGTTAGCCACTTTTATAAACTTGCCTTATAACTCATAATTTAAGTAACATTATTGGCAAATGTTATATTATACCGTAAGTTCAATAAATAAAGATTGATTATAAAATAACTAGCATAAATAAAAGTCATATGAAAAGCAATTAATTGTGTAATAACTAAATTAAAACTATTCAATAAACAAAAGAAAATTAAAATGTTCTTGAAATGGTATATTCCCAGTTGCCCCCACTTCATTCGCCGCACATTGCTGCGTAGATCGCCAACCCCTTATTACTGTCCAAACGTAATTTATACATTGTCCTTGGACTTGCCCCCCTTCCCCACACTTGCCCCCACCTCCCCCCTCACTTAGTCCGCCTCTCCACACTTGCCCCCCTCCCCCCACACTTGCCCTCACTTAGTCCACCCCCTGCACTTGCCCCGCCTCCCCCCTCTCCCCACACTTGCCCCCTTCTTCTTCCTCACTTAGTCCACCCCCCGCACTTGACCCTTCTGCCCACACTTCCCCTACCTCCTTCCTTACTTAGTCTGCCCCCCCACCCTTGCCCCCTCCTCTGCACTTGCCCCCTCCCCCCACACTTGCCCCCACCTCCTTCCCACTTAGTCCGCCCCCCGCACTTGCCCCGCCTCCCCCGCACGTGCTCCCCTCTCCCCACACTTGCCCCACCTCTTTCTTCACTTAGTCCGCCCCCCCGCACTTGCCCCCCTCCCCCTCACTTAGTCCGCCTCTCCCGCACTTGCCCCGCCTCCCCCGCACTTGCCCTCCTTTCACCACACTTGCCCCCACCTCCTTCCTCACTGAGTCTGCCCGCACTTGCCCCCCTCCCCCCACACTTGCCGCCACCTCCTCCCTCACTTAGTCCGCCCTCCCCCTACTTGCCCTGCCTCCCCCCGCACTTGCCCCCCTACCCCTAAGAACAATGTATAGATTACATTTGGACATTAATGAAGGGGTTGGCGATCTACGCAGCAATGTACGGCGAATGAAGTGGGGGCAATAGCTTCCCAGTCTCCACCGGGTGGCAACTGGGAATTTTCATTCCCAGTTGCCGGGGGCGACCCATGTGGGGGCAACTGGGAATATACCGCTATTATAGATAAGAATTGTTGTTAGTTGTTCTATAGACCGTATTCATGAATCATTTTAATTACTTCAATCGACTGTAACGTCTTCCAGGCTTCAGTTTTTATTACATATCTTGAATTGCCATCATGAATGAATTCTAACGTTAAATCTTTCAATTTCGTTGCCTTATACAAAGTTGCCAGCTCTAAAGTAGCAATTGCATTTTCAACAGTCAACTGTTTATGTAATGCTTTCTCGCAAATACCTTTTAATCCGCTTAATTGGTAGTAATCTCCAGCTGCTAGTAATTTCTTTGCCATCTGATCGAGTTTAGGAACCTTGTCTGTATAAATATAATTTAATACTTCTTTTAAAACTTCTGTTTCTAACAGAGTTTCAACAATGTTAGTAGATCTTTCAACGGTATCGTACTCAAAATGCGCTTTTAAAACGTCACTGCGGGTAATCAGTAACAGCTTATGAGCGGGTATTTCATCTCCTTCCACGGATTTGATCGTGATATCAGATAAAAGCGGATCAAAAAGTAATTTTTCAAAATCAGTATTTAGTCGAAGTTTTGATGTATTGTTTAGATCTTCTTTATCATTAATAGACTTACTTATAATTAAATTGACTCGAAACTGAAACATTAGGCGTAATGAATGATAATAGGCGTTTGTGTAGAAATTTGATAAAAATTGCCACTTGTTTGCTTCAACCCATCTATAATCTATTTTGAGTTCTCTGCGTATTGTGTCATTGAAAGTACACTTTAAGTATACGTTGTCTAGTGTCTGGTAATAAACTTCCATTAAATCAGCGTTTTTTCCTAAAATCGTAACTTTTATTTGAATCGTACAATATGACCCGTCACAGTTATCTGCATCTGTTCTATATGTAAATTCCCGGTTGCTCTGCTCTCTCAAAACCAAGCTCAAATCGGGTATTGTCCATACCACTTCACTTATTTCTTCTTGGTCTTCCAGACGCTTATTGTATGATATGTTGCACCCTTTAGTTTCCATTTTGCTGTCTCGGAGTGAGCTGAAAAGGAAAATCAGTAAAGATTATTAAACAGCTGCACGGCCCCCAGTGTGAGAAGTGAGCCCTGCACATTTTGAAATCAGGTTGTTTATTGTTCTAGGTTTGTTCTATATTGTTCCAAAAGAAAAAAATATAAGCGTGAAAATTGTGGGTGGGAAACAGAAAAAAAAACAATTTTCATAGTAGCCCCCCAATTTTGAAAAATTCATTTTCTTCTTATGTGCTGTATTGTTCTAGGTTTGTTCTCAATTGTCCCAAAATATAACGCTCCTAGAATGAAAACTGAAGTCAGAAAATAAAAATAAAACTTTTTTGTGTAGCCCCGCACTTTTGGAATACCCAAAATTGTATTGTTGACCTAGATTGTTCTAGGTTTGTTCTACATCCCGGGGCGGGTCCTCACAATCGCCCTGAGGGAGATGGACGATCGGCTTCGGGAACTGTTCGACGCGTGCCTCACGTCCGGACGATTCCCGAAGCCGTGGAAGGATGGCCGATTGTGCCTGTTGCGGAAGGAGGGTCGTCCTGTCGACTCGCCTTCGAAAAGGCAGACCAATTCGCAGTGGCTTTGCAGCGACCTCTCCGAGGTAGCCAGCGCCATCAGACCCGTTAAATCCACCATCTTAGGATCTCGGGCCTGGATGATGCAGCCACGAAATAGAGGGTAGCGGCAGCAGTCGCCAAAGAGGGAAGCTCTGACGTGCAGTAGATAAAGGTCCAGGAACTGCGACCTGGCTGTAACGGCATCAGCACGGTCGAAGTGTCCCGCCCAGTTTTGGCAGCTAAACTGCTGTCGAAGAAGGGCATAAAAATCAGTTATTAAGGTACTACGACCTTCATTACATGCTGAGCTGGGACCTGTGGCATGACGTCACGCAACATTATTATTTAGTGTTTTTCTTCTTGTGTAATTTATTATCATGTATAAAGACAATATCCGTACTTGTAAAAATAAAATGTTGTGGAATGTCTTGATAAGTGTATTTTCTTTATTTTTTTTCTTTATTAGAATATTATAAAACTTGAATATGATATCTCTGATTTTTATTATTTATACTCCCTTATACAATATTTACTGGATTTCGTAATCGTAATCGTATCTTCAAGTTTTAATGGTATCAGGTAAATAATCAGCAAAGTATCAAGACAAGTTTGGTGTTCTATTATGGGTTACCATACATATAGTGCCTTCGCTTAGGGTCAAATAAGATCACGAACAGTTCACTTTGATACCAGCGCCAAATTTTAGTATGTTGTTAAACATATTAATCTACGTTGAAAACCGTCGGGACTCCATCTGTAAAGTACCCGGATCCGGAGATATGACGTCATCAAAATGGCAGCCACTGTATTTTAAAAATGCGAATATTTCTGATTGTATGAACCCTATACACATGTGTGGGGTGTCAAATGAAAGAGAATTAAATGCCCTATAATGTTATAATACACAACATTCGCTCAATAGTACAGTTATGAAAATATGACCTATTTTTAATTACAGCGGCGGAAGTATACACTATAGACAAAAACTATGTGTAACAAACATAACGAAAAATTTATTATCTATCTAATAAAAAAAACCGGAACTCAATCGGATGAATAATGTCTTAGTTAAGCCATTGTTAGTAAGTCGCTCCCTCAAGTCCGCACAGGTGTTGTTAGGTGAATAATAGTTCACTTTATGAATACCAGCACCAAATCTATAACATATTTCAGTATATTGTTAAACATGTTATTCTATGTTAAAAACCATCAGGAAGCCACCTGTAAAGTATTTGGATCCAGGGATATGACGTCATCAAAATGGTGGTCATCGTATTTTGAAAATTAGAATTATTGCGGAGTCTATGAATCCTATACACATGTGTGGGGCGTCAAATGAAATAAAATTAAATGTTCTATAATGCAGTAATACACAGCATTCGCTCAGCAGTACAGTTACGAAAATATTTGAAATGATATAGAAATTGGTTCTATAAAAATACCTATTTTCAATTACAGCATCAGAAGTATTCACTATAGGCAAAAATTATTTATGGTAGACATAACGAGCAATTCATCAACTATCCAATAATAAAAACCAGAACTCAATAGGATGAATACTGATGAATGTGTTAAGCAGCCGTTGTTAGTAAATCGCTGCCTCAAGTTCGCACTGGTGTTATTAGATGAAAAATACCAGTCATTATTCATCCGATTGAGTTAAAAAAATTTCTATTGGATAGCTGATGAGATTTTCATTATGCCTGCCGTACATCATTATTGTCTATAGTGTATACCTATTTTGGAAGCTGTAATTGAAAATAGGGATATTTTATAGATTTCATTTCTATATAATTTGTATTACTATTCAACTGATATTGTGTATTATAAAATTATAGAACACTTCATTACCTTTCATTTGACACCCCACACATGTAGGTATTATAAGGTTCATAGACTGAGAATAATTCGCAATTTTCAAAATACGGTGGTCGCGATTTTGATGACGTCATATTTCCGGATCCAAATACTTTACAGGTGGGGTCTTGATGGTTTTTAACGTAGAATAACATTTTTAACAATATACTAAAAAAATATGTCCTAGATTTGGTGCTGGTATTCACAAAGTGAACTATTTTTGACCTAATAACAACCGTACGAACTGAGGGAGCGACTTACTAACAACGTCATATCTCTGGATCCAAAAACCTTACAGGTGGGGTCCCGATGGTTTTTAACAGAGAATAACATGTTTATCAATATACTTAGGTATGTTATAGTAAAGTGAACTATTTTTCACCTAATAACACCCGTGCGGACTTGAGGGAGCGACTTAGTAACAACGGCTTAACTAAGATATTATTCATCCGATTGAGTTCCGTTTTTTTATTGGATAGCTATTGAATTGCTCGTTATGTCTGCCAAACATAATTTTTGCCTATAGTGTATACCTACTTCCGATGCTGTAATTAAAAATAGGTATTTTTTATCGGCTTGGTCTCATCCTGACACATTTTGTCTCATCGTCCCCGGTACCGGGGCAGCGCCACCGGGGAGGATGACACCAAGCCTTTTTATCGATCCTATTTACATATAATTTAAATTATTTTCATAACTGTACTATTAAGCGAATGTTGTGTATTATAACATTATAGGGCATTTAATTCTCTTTCATTTGACACCCCACACATGTATATAGGGTTCATAGAATAAAAAATATTTGCAATTTTCAAAATACGGCAGGTGCCATTTTGATGACGTCATATCTTCGGATCCGAGTACTTTACAAGTGGGGTCCCGGCGGTTTTTATCATAGAATAACATGTTTAACAACATACTAAAATTTGGTGCTGGTATCACAAAGTGAACTATTTTTCCCCTAAGCGAAGGCACTAAAATAGCACAGTGGCGCCGCTATTATTTTCTATTCTCTTTTGCCAAGCTATATACACCGTGTGGTCCCAGGTACGAATAGGACCACCCCATCTCCTCCCGTGGGTGCCGTAGAAGGCGGCTAAGGGAATATCCATGGAATGGGTCGCAGCGTTCCCCTCGGTCTTGGTGATAATCAATCCTCACCTACTGCGATCACCAAGCCGCCTGCCAAGCGTGGTGATTATGGCAACCCCCCCCCCCCTAATGACAAGCACAAATAAAAATGGCCTCAGTCCCCGGCAGCTCTGCTATCACGTGGCTACGGTAGCGGCCACGGTAACGGTAGGGCAAGGGGTGCGAAGAATCCCCGGCAGACGCCCGGCTACCAACCCCAACAACGACCCCTGGCCCTGGCAACACATAACGTGAGCACACTGAGGGCTGACGAAAGGATGGTCTAGTTAGAGGCGGAGATGGGTAAGTTACGCTGGGATGTAATGGGATTGTCAGAAGTCCGACGACAGGGACAGGACACGATAATCCTAAATTCCGGTAACTTATTCTTCTACCGGGAGGGAGACCAACTCTCCCAAGGTGGTGTCGGGTTTCTCGTCCGCAAGTCTCTCGTCAACAACGTAGTCAAAGTCGACAGTGTGTCGGCCAGGGTAGCATACCTGGTACTCCGAATAACCAAACGGTATTCGTTGAAGGTTATATAGGTATACGCGCCGACGTCGGCACACTCAGTCGATGAAGTAGAAGCTATGTATGAGGACATATCCGAAGCCATGCATACTTCCGAAACATACTTCACCGTTGTGATGGGAGACTTCAATGCGAAGTTGGGCACAAGGAATAGCGATGAGCTGAGAGTGGGGCCATTTAGATACGGGCAGCGGAACCCTCGAGGACAGAGGCTGGCTGATTTCATGGAGAAGGAGGAACTCTTTATGATGAACTCCTTCTACGAGAAGCGGCCATCCAGGAAGTGGACGTGGATAAGTCCCGACGGTTCCACTAAAAATGAGATAGACTTCATCATGACGACCAAGAAGCACATATTCGATGATGTCTCTGTGATCAGCAAGGTGAAAACCGGTAGCGATCACCGTATTGTTAGAGGCACATTAAATATCAATGTTAAGCTCGAAAGGTCACGTCTGGTGAAGTCTACGCTCCGTCCGAATCCTGTCCAAATCCAAAACCCCGAAGGCTTTCAGCTGGAACTCCAAAATCGCTTCCAGTGCCTAGCCGACTGTAACACAGTGGACGAGCTAAACGACGGGTTGGTGGAAACTGTCCAAGCTGTTGGATCGAAATTCTTTAAGACCCAACGCCGAAAGAGGACTCTCAAAAGCTCTCAGAAAAAACTCTTGAGCTAATGGTAGACCGGAGCGAAATGAAGCTGCAGTCTTCAGTTGATATGTCAGCCTACGGTGAACTCAATAGACGAATCTGGAGTTCCTTGCGACACGACTTGCGTGCTCTTAGTACTTCACGTATTGAGGCCGCAATTGAGCGAAACCAAGGCTCTAAAGTGTTCGCAAAAGATTCGTCTATTGGGCAACACCAAATGACAAAACTGAAGACCGAAAATGGTAGCGTCATTTCATCCAAGCCTGAGATTCTGAGAGAGATTGAGAACTTCTATGGACAGTTATACACCTCGACACGTAAGCCCGCTACTAACACAGCTCAGGACATCAGAGCCAAGTTAGTCCGACACTATACCGAAGATATCCCGGACGTCAGCCTGTACGAGATTAGAATGGCCCTCAAACAGCTTAAAAACAACAAGGCACCAGGTGAAGATGGAATTACGACCGAACTTCTGAGAGCGGGTGGTAGACCGGTACTTTTAGTCCTCCAGAAGTTATTTAATTCTGTCATCCTTGAAGGTACAACGCCAGAGGCATGGCACAAGAGCGTGGTGGTGCTCTTCTTCAAAAAAGGCGATAACACCTTATTGAAGAACTATAGGCCCATCTCGCTCTTGAGTCATGTGTATAAGCTGTTTTCGAGAGTCATTACGAATCGTCTCGCACGCAGGTTTGATGAATTCCAGCCTCCCGAACAAGCCGGTTTCCGAAAAGGCTTTAGCACCATAGACCACATCCATACGCTGCGCCAGATTATACAGAAGACCGAAGAGTATAATCGGCCGTTATGCCTAGCGTTTGTGGACTATGAGAAAGCCTTCGATTCAATAGAGACTTGGGCGGTGCTGCAGTCCTTGCAGCGATGCCAAATTGACTATAGGTATATCGAAGTTTTGAAGTGTTTGTACAGTAAGCCCACTATGTCAGTCCGGCTACAGGACCAGAGTACGGAACAAATTCCATTGCAAAGAGGCGTGAGACAGGGAGACGTTATTTCTCCGAAACTGTTCACAAACGCATTGGAGGATGTTTTCAAGCTCTTGGAGTGGAAAAGATCAACATAACATCAACTGGCATCAACATAAATGGCGAGTACATCACTAACCTTCGTTTTGCCGATGATATAGTCATAATGGCGGAATCGCTCGAGGACCTTAGCACCATGCTCAACGACCTCAGTAGAGTCTCCCAGCAGGTTGGTCTTAAGATGAATATGGACAAGACAAAGATCATGTCTAATACTCATGTTCCACCTATACCGGTAATTATTGGGAACGATACTCTCGAAGTTGTCGACAAGTATGTCTACCTAGGACAGACTGTCCAATTAGGTAGGTCCAACTTCGACAAAGAGGTGGCGCGAAGAATCCAACTCGGCTGGGCAGCGTTCGGGAAGCTTCGTTCTATCTTTTCGTCCAAAATACCGCAGAGCCTGAAAACGAAAGTTTTCAATCAGTGTGTGTTGCCAGTGATAACTTATGGAACTGAGACATGGTCTCTTACGTCGCCTCATTAGCAAGCTCAAAGCCGCGCAGCGTGCTATGGAGCGAGCTATGCTCGGTGTTTCCCTGCGAAATAAGCTCCGGAACGAGGAGATCCGCAGGAGTGTGACTAAAGTGACCGATATAGCTCTTAGAGTTAGTAAGTTGAAGTGGCAATGGGCAGGCCACATCGCTCGTAGAACTGACAACCGATGGGGAAGAAAGGTTCTCGAGTGGCGACCACGAACCGGAAGACGCAACGTAGGCCGGCCCCCGACTCGGTGGACCGACGACCTGGTGAAAGCCGCGGGGAGCCGATGGATGCAGGAGGCGAGCAGCCGCTCAAGGTGGCGTGCTCTGGGGGAGGCCTATGTTCAGCAGTGGACGTCTTCAGGCTGTTAATGATGATGATTATGAAGCTATATACGTCTCATTTAACCGTCGTAGATCATGTCGGAAAGAGAGAGAGAAAAAAAAAAGATGATAATGGTTATTAAAGATAGGCATGAATCAGAGTTATGGATTTAACCTTCTTGAATGAATCGTTTCGTATTGTTTGATACTCTAGACCAGGATTTCCTAAAGGGGGGGGCCGTGCCCCCCCGGTGGGGCGTAGAGAGATCTTAGGGGGGCATGAAGTGTTCGGATATATAAATGTAATTACTTATCATTGTTTATTATTTAAAACGCTTACACACAGATTTTATCACGCACTGTATAGTATCAACAAGACTTGTATTAAACACTGCGCTTTAGATTTAGTCGCGTCGTAACTATGTAGTTACAGAGACGTTAATTCAGAATCACCAATATGGCACATGACCAGAAATCCATTTGTGGTCAATGTTCTGCAATTACCAGAAGATGTCCAAGGAGAGTTTCTGGAAATGAAGGCAGATTCGACGATGAACTTTCACCTCTTGACTTTGGAGAAATTTTGGATATAAAAAGCTTTTTCCTTAACCCAAAAGTTGTTACTCTTGCTTTGCAAATATTTCTGCCATTTTCTTCGACTTACTTATGTGAAACCGGATTTTCAGCATTAGTGCATATTAAGACAAAGCAGCGAAATCGTCTTGCAGTCGATAACAATTTGATGATAGCTCTGTCAAAAACAGAACTTGATATCGACCAACTGGTTCAAAAAATGCAGGCACAAACATCCCATTAATAAATAATAAATTGTGTGAAATAAATATCGTAAAAATAGTTTGTGTTTTTATTGAACTAATGAAGAATAATATAGGGGGGCATAAATCTGTTTTTTATAATCCGGGGGGCACCATTCAAAAAAGGTTGGGAAACCCTGCTCTAGACTATGCTACAGAACGCTAGGTGTCGCTGTCAAAGATGAAGGGTGAATGGATGGGTCGGCGAAGAAAAGCAGGCGCACCTGCTTCCCTTCTATTAGTGTCCCCTCCTATCCATCCTTTCCACTATCGTTTTCCCCCTCGCTTCCTTCTTCCCATGACTGGACCAGGGTTAGGGCGTAAAAATAATGAGCCAGTGTGAAGCCGGGGCGGGTCAGCTAGTAATAAATAGTTATATACATTACTACAAACAGCACAAAAAATAAAAGTTGTATGAAAAGCAAGTAAGCACTGCGACATGGGGTTGTAAAAGAAAATGAAAATGTTACTAAAATTATCCCCTAAGTCACAAAATGAATAAACCCAAACGAAGCTGTAGTGAGTTAACATAATTTAACTATAATTATAATAGTTAGAATTTGTTGAAAGTAAGAATTGTTACCTACTTTTTTGTACCATATTCGTAAATACTTTTAATTACTTCAATCGACCGCAATGTCTTCCAGGCTTCAGTTTGTATAAACTCTTTTCCATTGTCATCATGAATGAATTCTAACGTTGAATCTTTCAATGTTGTTGCCATATACAAAGTTGCCAGCTCTAAAGTATCGATTGCATTTTCAACAGTCAACTGTTTACGTAATGCTTCTTCGCAAATACCTTTTAATCCACTTAACTGGTAGTAATCTGCCGCTGCAAATAACTTCGCTGCCACCTGATCAAGTTTAGGAACCTTATCTGTGTAAATGTAACTTAATACTTCCTTTAAAACTTCAGATTCTAACAGGGTTTCCACAATGTTAGTAGATCTTTCAATGGTATCGTGTTCAAAATGCGCTTTTAAAACGGCACTGCGGGTTATAAGTAACAGCTTGTGAGCGGGTATTTCATCTCCTTCCACGGATTTGACTGTTACATCAGATAAAAGCGGATCGAAAAGTAATTTTTCAAAATCAGTGATCAGTCGAGTGTTTGAAGTATTGTTTAGTTCTTCTTCATCAATGCTAGTTTTGTTATTACCATTAATTATTACATTGACATAAAAACTAATCTTTAGATGTAATTGACTAAGGGGATTGTGGAGCACTGATAATAATTTCCACTTGTTTGCTTCGACCCATCTATAATTAATTGTGATTTCTCTGATCATACTTTTATAGGCATAATAACTGCCTTTGAATGCCTCGAGACTACACTTTAAGTATACGTTGTCTAGTGTCCGGTAATAAACTTCCATTAAATCATCTCTCTTCCCTAAAATCTTAACTTTTACCTGAATCGTACAATATGACCGTTGAGAGTTCTCTGCATCTGCATCTGTTCTATATGTGAATACCCGGTTGCTCTGCTCTCTTAAAAGCAATTTCAAATCAGGAAATTCCCAATCGACATCAATTATTTCTTCTTGGTCTTCCAGACGCTTAACGTATGATATCTGGTACCATTTAGTTTCCATTTTGCTGATTCAAAGTTAGCTGAAAAGGAAAATCAGTAAAGTTTATTAAATAGCTGCACCGTCTCTCAATATCCTCTCAGTTTCCGGAATATATCAATGACTTTCCAAGTTATTTTCGGAATTAGCTCTCGTAACAACGAGTCTCGTTGTAACAACGGTAAAGGAGGTTCAGATCCAGAATCAGATATTGCTTCCATAGTGTTCCTACGCAGAAGGTATGAGACAAAAAGTGCCTGTCGTCCACCCATCAGGTAAATCTTCCTAACAATAAATAAATAAATAAATAAATAAATAAATAAATAAACTGAGCAGGTGGAACCACGGGCAATGCCCGAAATAATTAAGAAAACAAATTAAGTAGGCTCATTATGGACATCTTCGCGTGCATAACATTTGGAAAGAGGAGAATGATTGTTAAATATAAAAGTGGATGATCGAAATATGAAAAATATTTACTTATTTGGGTATTAATTAACATTCAAGCGTACCTATTTAAAAATAAATGAAGTTATGATGAAAAAGGAAGTATTATTATGGAACATTTGGAGCTTCCAATTTAATATATCATTCAATTCATTTGATTAAGTTTTTTGTGATGACCGCAAATACAAGATAATAAATATAGCTCTATAGAAAAAAAATACCAAACATCCCTCGAAAATTTGAATGTTCCAATTTACCGAGGTTCTACCGATTATATATTTACAAAAAATAAGTTTTGTGTAGGTATTCTCAACAAACATACACATTTTGTGATGACTTCATAATTTTGAAAAACACTATAATTATAAACAAACATTAATTAAAAACCGTCAATATCAGTCATTTCGTGCGTTGTCTTTGCCGTAAGCGCCGCGCCGAAGTGCAGACTGAATTGATAAGAAATATATATTTAAGAATAAGACGTTATAGGTTAACGTGTTTCTTTGAACGGATTTGGACCTGCTTATCTGGCTCTACCCGTCACCTTAAGGGGGAACGTCACACTCGCGCGGCAAATTCAAATTTTCTTGCATTCTTTTGCCAATAATAGCTTAATTACTCAACGTGATTACATGAAAACTAATTTTGCGCAAATAAATATAGTGTATCGATAAATTACAATTAAAAGTATCACCTACATATCAAATCAAATTTTCTTGCGTTCTTTTGCCAATAATAGCTGATTATATGAAAAATAATTTTGCGGAAATAAATAGAAAGTATCAACAAATTACGATTAAAAGTATCTCCTAAATATCATTGGTTTAGCGACAAATGGTAATATACAGTTTTCTTCTTAGTTTTTCAGTCTATTGCCATTTGTCGCTAAACCAATGATATCTAGGTGATACTTTTAATCGTAATTTACAATATATTTATTTACTATATAATATAAATACTTTATAATCAATACAATATATTTATTTGCACAAAATTAGTTTTCATGTAATCACGTTGAGTAATTAAGCTATTATTGGCAAAAGAATGCAAGAAAATTTGAATTTGCCGCGCTAGTGTGACGTTCCCCCTTAACCTAGATATTCCTAGATGAATTGATTTGACATAATATTTGAAATCATTTGTTCAACATTTGTTTGTGTGATTGAAGTCAACTAAAATAAAAAAAATAGTAGGTCCTATTCACCCACAGATAACCCCCAATAGATGGGTACCGCATGAAAGACGATGGCCGCGCACCATGCATAGATACAAATCACCGCTTCGAAGCACGGCTTCAGTTACCACCTAGCGTCAGACCCGTGAGTCATCATCAGCATCATCATCAACAGCCTGAAGTCATCCACTGCTAAACATAGGCCTCCCCCAGAGAGCGCCACATTGAGCAGCTTCTCGCCTCCTGCATCCATCGGCTCCCCGCGGCTTTCACCAGATCGTCGGTCCACCGAGTGGGGGGCTGGCCTACGCTGCGCTTTCCGGTTCGTGGTCGCCACTCGAGAACCTTTCTTCCCCATCCGTTGTCAGTTCTACGAGCGATGAGGCCCGCTTATTGCCATTTCAACTTGCCAATTCTAAGAGCTACATCGGTCACTTTAGTTTTCCTGCGGATCTCCTCGTTCCGGAGCTTATCTCGCAGGGAAACGCCGAGCATAGCTTTCTCCATAGCTCGTTGCGCGACTTTGAGCTTACCAATGAGGCCAACAGTAAGAGACCTCTTTTAAACTTACTACGAGTACTTTAAATACTGTCCCGTAAATATTTCAAGGTATTTCAAGCTAAGCCGGGGCAGGTCAGCCAGTTATAAATATTATTACATTTACTGTCAGTCTGTCAGTATCCCCAAGCAGTCACTGCCTCGATATAGAATCATATATATACCATGCGCATCATCATGATGCACACACTGAACACAACAAATCTTTGTGTTCGCGGCGTGTATATCTACATTCTGCCTATTGCTCGCAGAACTACAATAGTTTCATAAAAATTATAAGATAAATGAAAATGATCAATATTTATGCAAAGATCTTCGCACACTAACGACGAGGTTGACGATGGGGCATGACGCATGCCTCGCGATCGTAACGCACAACGCTTTTTTTTTTTTTTGAGGGGGGGAAATGCCTTCGCACTTCCCTGCCACCACGGGGGTGATGGCAGGGGGTATGTGGGACTTGAACCCACTAAAACCCCCCCGTGATCCGTCCGCCGCCGGAATGGGGCGAGATAGGGTCGCGCTAGCATTCACTATTTCGCCCCGGCGGTAGGCCCTTTCGGGCCCCTGCGCCAGTGGGTGGGTAACCTTACACCTCGGTTACCCACCAGACGTGTAGGGTCGTGTGAGCACAGCGGAGAGTCCCCCGACTCTCCGCCGCTGACCCCACGACGGAGGATGGAGAAGGCGCGCAAAACGCCTCCTCCGTCCCCCGGTCCGTCTGCGCCGGAGGGGGTCAGAGTTGGGATTATCCTCCCTGACCCGCTCCGCAGCCTCCTTCTGCGTCATCACCGCCTCGCAGAAGGAGACCGTGGCCTGCCACGCTCTCTCGCTGCCAAGCATGGCGTTTACCACGCTCGGCAACGAGAGGTCCCGGCCAACGACCGCTGAAAGTGTGCGCCGCTCAGAATCCCAAGCAGCGCACACCTCCAGCGTGTGGGGCGCCGTATCCTCCAGCGCGCCACATTCGTGGCAGGCCGGGGTCGCCTCCCGTCTTGCGATTTGGTGCAGGTACTTTCCAAAGCATCCGTGCCCGGAAAGCACCTGCACCAAGCGGAAGGTCAGCGACCCAAATGGCCGCCGCACCCACTCCTGGAGGACCGGGCGGATGGCCTCCACCGTCCTCTGCCCAGGCACCGGTGGAGCCAGGTCCTCCGTCCACCGCCACAACATGGCGGCCCGCGCCTGCCTCCGCAGGCGCTTGACCTCCTCCCATGCTGGGGGCTCTCCACGGGACCTCCTCGCCGCCACGAAGTGGTAGACTTCGGCGAGGGTCTCCGCTTCGAGCTCCCAGGGGGGATCACCGCATGCCACCGTCCAGGACACCGTCCGGTATCCGCGGATAGCCCTCGTCGCAATGACCCGCTGCGGACGTCGCAGCAGGGCCTTATTATTGCGACTGAGGGCGTCCACCCAGACCGGTGCCCCGTACATGGCCATACTCCGGATCACTCCGGAGTATAGCCGGCGGCACGTAGCGTTCGGACCACCCACGTTGGGCAGCAGCCTCCCTAGGGCGGTGGCCGCTCCCAGGACTCTTGGAGCCAGGTGAGAAAAATGAGCCCCAAAACTCCACCTCCCGTCCAGGATGAGACCCAGATATTTCATCTGGGTCACAACCGGGACCGGGACCCCATCCAGGAGCACCCGCGTTCCTGGAGGGGGTCCCCCCCGAGGCCCGTGGAACAACAGGGCCTCGGTCTTGGAGAGGGCAACCTCCAGTCCCAGGGAACGAATGCGGTCGACCACGAGGGTTGTTCCCACCGTGGCTAGCCGCACCGTCTCCCTGAGGTCCCTCCCCTTGACTACGACTAAGGTGTCGTCCGCGTAGCACGCAACCTGCATATTTGCAGGAAGCGTGCCACGCAGAACCCAGTCGTAGCCAATGTTCCACAGGAGCGGTCCCAGGACTGATCCCTGTGGAACCCCGCAGGAGACGCGACGGTGCCTCAAGCCATCGCGCCCTTCCACCAGGACCTCGCGGTCCCGGAAGTAATCGGCCAACAGCCTCCGCAGATACAGGGGCACTCCGTGATAACGGAGCGCCTCCTGTATCGTTCCATGCGGGAGGCTGTTGTAGTGTGTGAATTCGGACTTGCACCGCTACATCATATTAACACCCGCAACATGCGTCCGAACTACTTGTAAGGACGACCAACAGTACAAGCTCACGCCTTCCACGATGTAGACGCCTCAATAGACTCCAGTACCACCGAACACCTGTTTCATTTATCACCACCACCAGAACCTGGACCACCTTCGGAGCTGGCTCCTCCAGCCCAGCTCACCAGACATAGATAGCGATCCCACCAGCGCTATCATGTCATTACATGGCGACCCTGCCAGAGGGCTTCTTCTGTCATTACATGGCGACCCTGCCAGTGGCTACCGACTAAGAAGAAATTGAGAAGAAATGAATTAAAATGAAAGTAAGCATGTTATTTATGAAGAAAAATAGAGGCGCGTAATTATTAAGAAGAAAGAAGATTAATTATAAGGAAAATAATATTGAAGAAAGAAAATGAAGACTTTTGAAGACAAGGTTATGAAAAATGAAGATGAACAATAAGAAGAAAAGTTATGAAGAAAGAAGATAAATAATAAGAAGAAAAATAAATATGAATAATGAAGATGAATAATTATGAAGAATGAATATTTTATTTAAGAAAAGATTTTATTTTTGAAGATTTGTTATGAAGAGATGAGATTTTTTAAGAAGAATAATACGAAGGAAGAAGAGGCGTTATAAGAAGAAGGAAGAAAGTTTATTTTATGAAGAAGTATATTGAAGATTTTATGACTACAAAATAAAATGAATGATTAATGGTGATGATAAAATATATTTATGAACATAAACCATAAATATACAAAGGTGTTCTACATAATTATAGAAGAAACTAACTCACATAACAAGAAGACTTCTAAAATAGAGCGGTATAATATACACCGACTCTACCGGTAAAATATACACCGACTCTACCGGCGAGTATTAGTGCCTTGAATTATTAAAAGGCCTATTGAATTATTTTTTTGAACGAGTTCTTCGGCATCAAGGAGCACGGGAGCAAGGATCGGTGTCCAGGGAATTCCCGGCCCAAACGTAAGGATTGTAGCAGCGAGCACCAGCTCTGCGTACCACCACCAGGCTACCCTAAGAAGACCACCGACTCAAGACTCGAGGTCAAGATTGAAGAGAGCCCCGTCCTATGCCGTCGTAAAAATGTTTATCGTAATAAGTAACGGTATATTTTTTTTAAGAAAACGTAAGTAAGTATTTATTCCTTCAAAGATTTTTTTAATGAAAGTTATTTTTTGACTTTATGAATATTTTATGGCCTATATTTTCTTAATTTACAATTTTACATAATTTACTAACTTTTGAGGATTTTTTTTTACACTGAGATATTTTATTATTTTACTTGACTTTATACAATTTTGAAACGAAAATGGAGAATTTTGATATGGAAACGGCCATCGCCTTGTTACCTGAGATGACAGGACAAGAGCAAATAACTAAGTCCTTAATTGACAACATTGAATATTATAGCGAAATGATTCATGAGAGTTCCCACAAATATTTAATTAATTTTGTGCTGAAAACCAGGCTAACACAAGTAGCTGTTGGCAACATAAAGTATTTTGTTAATATTTTAATGTCTGGCAACTTTTTATTATTTCTATTTTGACGTTTTGACACTAGCTGTCACTGTCACTGTCAGTGTGTGTGCGATTAAAATTCGAATCCAACCAAGTGCTCCGATGTAAGTGATATATCTAAAAATAATAAGCTCCGTTCCACCATCGCCAGTTTATTTATTTTGGACTACGTCCTTGCCCCGCACCTGTAAGAAAAACAGTCCACTTCTCGAGGGTAAAATCAGCTTATGGTCAACATAAATTGGTCCTGTCTTCGCAACACTAGCGGGCGTGGCAAGCAAAACGACGTCGAGAAGACCTGCGAATATTGGCAAAAGGCTAAACAAAAGGTCGAAGAAGTCCAATAACATCATTCGTCGGCATCGATTTGGTGAGAAATTCAATAAGTTGTGTGATGTGGCACTTGACAAGGTCAACAAACCCGCTAAGGTCACCTTGATGACCTTCCATCTTGCAATAGTTTGGCGTCAATTTATCATTGGTGCGTTTAAATTTACGCGCCTACACTCAAGACGGACGGCAACTACAGCGAGCCAATCACAGCAGCACATTTTTCACGGAACGACGAAACAAACCGATGGATCAATTGGAACAAGCGTGAGGATTCATTTTCTTCAAGTTGGTACTAAAACGCAGGAACAAAATCGTCATTTTTCAGTTTCTCAAGTTGGCAATACGGGTGAAATCAACACGACCTATCAAGCAAAGCAAGCATTTCCCCGGTTGGTAACACGGTTTTTTCACGGTGCGCGTGAGCCAATTCCGCCATTTTGTTGTTTACTCCAAAACTTGTGGAAGTGTTCGTCGCTAATCTGCAAAAAGTGAATTTTAGAGACTTTCGTTACCTTATTTTCGTGTTCGTAGTATTGTTTTAGTTTAAATAAATAGTCATGTCAGAGTTAAAGGCAGCAATAGCCGCTCGCGGCTATGCGAAAGGTTCAGTAACGAAGTTGAAGAAAGCCATGGACGCCGAAGATTTTCGAGCGTCCAGGTCGTTGGAAAAACTCAAAGCAACAAAGAGCAGGCTAGAAAACGTGTTTGCCGAATACAATAAATACTGTATGCTGGTTCAAGCCCTAGATCCGCAGGATTCTGAGGATCCAGGCATCATCGAGGATATGTATTTAGACCTAGTCGCCGACATAAGCAAAATTATAAATGAGGTTTCGGCCACAGATATTGCTTCAACTCCATGCACCTCCTCTAAAATTAAGCTTCCCAACGTAGTAATACCTACTTTTACTGGTAAGTACACTGATTATTATGAATTCATAAACATTTTTAATGCAATGATTCACAACGACAATTCTCTGTCGCCAGTCCAAAAACTTTATTACCTAAAGGGATTTTTAAGTGGGGAGCCCCAAGCGCTTATCAATAATCTGTCATTACAAGATGACAGCTATGCAGAAGCTCTCAAACTCTTACGCGAAAGATACGACAATAAAACAAAAATTATCACCGAACATATATACACGCTGTTAGATCTACCTAACATAACTCGGTCAACAACTACAACCTTGCGCAATATAATTTCAGAGGTCAAGCAGCACCTAGCAGCCTTACGGAACCTAGATGAGCCAGTGGACTCGTGGGATAGCATCATCGTATGTATTCTATCCAGAAAGTTAGATGTGTTTACTGGCCGTGCCTTTCAAATGGAGCGTGACAATAAAACTACCCCAACCATTAAGCAGTTCTTAGACTACTTGGAACGTCGAGCACTAGCACTGGAAAGTGTAGACTTTGCACCCCAGAAGCAGCAGCCACAGCGCTTGACCAGCCACACTGTAGCCGTGCAATCTGCTCCTGCATCATGCATCTATTGTAAGTCTGCACATAAATTATTTCAATGCCCTAACTTTAAAATGGCAGCACCTAACAAACGCTTAGAGTTCGCATTAGCAAACAAATTATGCAAAATTTGTTTGTCGGCTCACAAGCGCAAATGTAAATTTCATTTTAGGTGCGCTGAATGCAAACAGGAGCACAATACTTTGCTTCATCATAATGAACCACAGCATGCAAGCCCTTCTGTCACCTTGTTATCAAGCGCCGCACAAAGCCAGGTGTTGTTGCCCACTGCACGCATTAAGCTTATATCTCAGTCAGGCAGCACAATATACGCCCGGGCACTGCTTGACAGCGCTTCACAAGCCTCATTTGTCACACAGAAAGTTGTGGATTTGCTAGGTGTGACACCAAACAAAACTAGCACAACCATTACAGGCATTAGCAATACAAAGCAACATGTTGAAAATCGCATAAATCTTGAAGTGCACTCTACTGTCTATCCCTTTAAGATCGATGTCAACTGCCATATTGTGCCAAAAATAACAACTAAATTGCCTCAAACTCCAATTAATATTTCTGAAATCACCTTCCCATCTCACTGCAAGTTGGCTGATGATACCTTTCACACACCTGGTGATGTGCACTTGCTACTTGGAGCTGACATATTTTTCCAGGTCCTCCTGCCACAGCCTGAGGTCGAGGTCACCCAGAGTAGCCTGAGCCCAACAACATCGGCAGCACTTCAGCACAAGCAACCATCCTTCATTCACACATCATTCGGGTACATCGCAGCTGGCCGCAGCAGCAGTGCAGCAAACAAAAATAACAAGGTTGTATCTTTATTTTGTCAGGAATGTGATAGTAATTTGAATGAGTCATTGAGTGCATTTTGGAAATCAGAACAAGTGCCTGAAGTTTTCCCAGAACAATTGCCAGAGCACCAGTATTGTGAAAAATTGTTTGATGAGACTACTAAGCTTGAGAACAAAAGGTTCCAAGTTTCAATGCCTCTTAAAGTCCCATTAGATCAAGTAAACTCTGAACTCGGGGAATCCTTTCACTTAGCATATAAAAGATTTCTTAACTTAGAAAAGAGACTACACAAAAACACAACTCTTTTCCAAGAATACAAAAAATTCATTGATGAATATATTAAATTAAATCATGGTAAAGTTTGCGATATAAACAGCTATGATATGTCTAAAGACCCTGTTTACTTTTTGCCTCACCATGCAGTTATCAAAGAAAATGCTCGCACCACTAAACTAAGAGCAGTCTTTGATGGGTCTATGCCCACAAATAAAAAGATTTCATTGAATGACCTATTGTTAAATGGTCCAGTAGTACAAAAGGATTTGTTTGAAGTACTTATTGCATTCAGACTAGAGAAATGTTTCTTTATCTGTGACATACGTATGATGTTCAGATGTATTGAACTAGATCCCAAACAGAGGTCATTGCAAAATATACTTTGGCGTGAGTCTCCAGACCATGATATTATGTGCATACAACTAAACACTGTCACATATGGTCTGAAGTCATCTTCCTACTTGGCCACGCGATGCTTAATTGAACTAGCCAAGCGCCACAAAGATCAGTTCCCATTAGCATCCCAAATCATAGAAAATAACACATACGTAGACGATGTCCTGACAAACAGTAGTTCGGAAGAAAAATTAGTCGAGATGCAGACTCAATTAGTGCAATTGCTAGCTCTGGGAGGATTTCAATTGCACAAGTGGGCTTCCAACTGCAACTCAGTCCTAGAAAATTTACAAAATGATAATCATAATAGTTTAGGTGAAGTAAACTTGCAAAAACACAGTACATCTCTCAAGACACTAGGTGTTAACTTTGATATTCAAAGTGACGTGTTCAAAAGTACATGTCCTGAGCCCTACACAAGTCAAAATGATACAAAGCGCGACATACTCAGCTTCATATCCAAATTTCATGATCCAATTGGCATAATTGGACCAATTTTTGTACGGGCAAAGGTCATAATGCAAAGCTTGTGGGCTACGAATACTGATTGGGATTCGACACCTCCAGATGACATCCGTCAGCAATGGTTAGAGTTCAGTAGGGATTTGTCTCAGATGAAGCCGCTTAGCGTGTCACGTTGTGTAAAACCAGTCGATGCAGTTGCCTGTCAGCTGATTGGCTACGCCGATGGGTCTTCAGTGGCTTACGGCTGCTGCCTATATTTGCGATCTATCGACACGCAAGGTAAGGTACATGTACATCTTCTTTGTTCTAAATCAAGGATAAATCCACTAAAAAAGGAACTCACCATTCCCAGAGTAGAGCTAAATGCTGCACTACTGCTCGCCAAGCTAACTAGCAAGGTACTTGCCATACTAGGTAACACATTACAAGTCAATGACACATACCTCTTTTCAGACTCTCAAATCGTTTTAGCATGGCTTAAAACCGATGCTGCAAAATTACAGACTTACGTCGCGAATAGGGTTCGAGCGATAGGAGAACTTTTGCATGGCTGTCATTGGCAGTACGTCAATACTGAGAGTAATCCTGCAGATTGTCTCAGCAGAGGTCTTCAACCTCAAGAGCTTGAAAATAACAAGATGTGGTGGCACGGCCCATCCTTCTTGCATGATAATAATTTCAGAATTGTGTCCCAAATTGAGGTACCAGCCCACTTACCTGAATTAAAATCAAAAGAGGTACTTACTACTGGTTACTGTGCGCTGCAACTACCACAAATGATTCCGATATATTCGAAAAGTTGAAAAAGTTCTCAAGTATAAATAAAATGACTCGTGTTCTTGCATACATACTCAGATTTTGTCAACCCAATGCTGTTAGACAAAAGGGATTTTTGACGTCTAGCGAATTAAATAAAGCATTGATGGTAATAGTAAAGCATGAACAAGAGCAATTTTATCCAAATGAAATTAAATCTCTAAAAGATCATGGTCGGGTCAGTGGCAACTTGAAGCCTTTGACGCCTTTTCTCGATGCAAATGGTATTATGAGAGTAGGTGGTCGTTTACAAAACGCAACTATCCCCTATGCTAGCCAGCATCCTGCAATATTGCCTAAAGATTCAAACATTACTGCACTGATAATAAGAGATGAACACATAAAATTATTGCATTCAGGGCAAAAATTATTATTAACTTCCCTTAGGCAAAGATTTTGGATTGTAGATGGATTACGCGCTATTAAAAAGGTAATCTACAAATGTGTAATCTGTTTCAGATTGAAGGCCGTTGCTACAACTCAGCTGATGGGTTCCTTGCCTGCTCCACGTGTTAATGCATGCCGCCCGTTCCAGAAGCTGGGTGTGGACTTTGCTGGGCCGGTATCAGTAAAAAACAGCCGTATCAGAAAACCAGTAATAGGAAAAGGTTACATAGTAGTTTTTGTTTGTTTCGTTACAAAAGCGATTCATCTAGAGCTTGCCTCAGACATGACGACTGAGACGTTTCTCGCCTGCTTCAGAAGATTTATTGCGCGAAGAAACCTGCCCAGCGACGTCCACTGCGACAATGCGTCCACGTTCAAAGGGGCAAGGAATCAATTAGATGAGCTGTATCGCCTTATGTCTTCTCAAAGTCATCAACATCAGGTACAGTCTTTTGCATCATCGCGAGGGATAAATTTTCATTTCATTCCTAGCTATAGTCCGATATTTGGATCCCTCTGGGAAAGTTCTGTGAAAAGTGCAAAACACCATCTAAAACGTGTTGTAGCTTATGCATTGCTAACTTACGAACAGCTCAACACTGTTTTGACCGAAATTGAAGGTGTACTTAATTCGCGACCTATCACTGCGGTATCCGCAGACCCGAATGATTTTACTTACCTATCACCTGGTCACTTTCTTACTGGTGCGCCGCTTAATACTTATCCTGAGCATGATGTAAAGGACAGACCTACAAACTTGCTTAAATTTTGGTCTGTAACTGTCAATATGAAGCAAAACTTTTGGAGGTACTGGAGTAAGCAATATCTGTGTCTCTTGCAAAGTAGGCCTAAATGGCGTGATGCTAGGCCTAATCTTCAGATAGGTAGTCTTGTAATTTTATGTAGCGATAACACTGCTCCATTGTACTGGCCTATGGCCCGAATAACCAAACTTTTCCCTGGAAAAGATAATCGTGTGAGAACGGTTGAGGTAAAATTGCCTAATGGGCATACTCACAATAGGTGCGTTTCTAAAATCTGTGTATTACCCGTAGATGTAGAATAGTATATCTTTTATTAGTAAAACAACTATATATAAGTAGCTTGTAACACAATAGGTATATTTAGCAAAGTTTCCTAAAATTAATAAGTATTTTTAAGTTTTCATACATCACTAGGTTAGACAAATCTTATGTAATAAACTGTAACAGTAACTTATTATACCATTGATAAAACTGTAAGGTTAAATTTGATATCTGCCCTCAGCAGAATGCCTCGAAAATAAACGTATAATCGTTAATTGTACTAATGAATAGGTATAAACAAAATGCACAAGCATAAAATAATATTATGCACATTTTGATTACGTTTTTCTATACTTACTATCTATTAAGTGCTAAACATTGCAAAAAATGTATCTAACTAATTATATTATAATTAATGTAGGATCTGTATGTAGGTAACGTGATTGCTCCTTCATTTATAAACCTAAACTGTAATAAGTACCAACACATTGGTTAAAATTTAGATTCCTGTTCAGTTGCAATGTTATTCTCTAATAAATTCTGTATGGGCGGAGCTCTTATCTGATAAGATACTAGATAAATAAAACTAGGTTTTCAATTTGTAAAATAAAACTATATTTTCTGATAAACTACAGATACTATAACTAAATAACTAAAACTATGTAAATCTTGGATTGTGCTATAGGTGTTCTTCAAAAATAATTACCTACTAAAATATTTCTAAAGATTAAAGTAATATCCATGTAACGTTGTACTCTGTGTAATGTAACTCATGTATTAACTAGTGAGTGTAGTACTTACCTTGCTTTACATAACCACCTAGATAATAAAAAAGGATAAATGTACAATCTACACTGGTTAGTACATGATTTTGTGTCTCATTTGTAAGCATAGCTTTTGTTGCAAAAGTTGTTTCTTTCTTTCACTTTTGAGGCCGCAGCTTATGTTGGCAACATAAAGTATTTTGTTAATATTTTAATGTCTGGCAACTTTTTATTATTTCTATTTTGACGTTTTGACACTAGCTGTCACTGTCACTGTCAGTGTGTGTGCGATTAAAATTCGAATCCAACCAAGTGCTCCGATGTAAGTGATATATCTAAAAATAATAAGCTCCGTTCCACCATCGCCAGTTTATTTATTTTGGACTACGTCCTTGCCCCGCACCTGTAAGAAAAACAGTCCACTTCTCGAGGGTAAAATCAGCTTATGGTCAACAGTAGCTAAATTTTATTTGAAAGCAAATTACGATACCGTAGAAAGTTTATTGAAGGACATGAAAAAGCATTTAATTTCCAAAAAGTGTTCAGTAGCAATTCAAACTCAACTATTTAATTGCAGACAAGGAAATAGGTCTATAGTACATTTTGGTAAAGAGATAGAAGAATTATTTTATGACCTAACTTTGGCTCAGTCAGAAGGTGACAGGAATAAATTTGAAGTTTTGAGACCAATCAATGAGAATTTTGCGATCAGATGTTTTGCGAATGGTTTAAATAATAATCGAATAAATATTATATTAATAGCGAGGCAATTTCAGTCATTAAAAGAAGCCATCCAGACCGCTATAGATGAAAATACAATATTGTCATTCAGGAAAAATCATTTTCAGGAAACTTTTTGTTATCAAGATCAAGTAAATTTCAATTTATTCTCATGTAACAATACGAATAAAACAAACATGAGGAACAATATTGTAGAGCAGAAGCGAAGCGCACCGATAACAACGAGGTATCAGGTGTCCGAGTCATGCATTCCAGACCGCGCTCCATATTTGCGTGATCAGCAGATACACCGTCACGCTGAGGATTTGTGCAGTTTTAAAGACAGTTACGAATCCAAAGTAATGAAATCTAATCCGGCCCAAGATGATTTTGATTATAACATCGGAAGCTTATTTTTGGAAACAGAGAGTTCTGATTTAGTTCAAGACAGGGAAATTGTAAGTTTAGGGAATAATGAAAAGGCAGAGTTAGAAAATAGCGATAAAGATGAAATACAGCTAGAAACAGAGTTAGAAGTAGAAGAAATATACACGGACTTGACAAACAAAGACTCTTGCGAACCCAGGTACGAACCTGTGGAAAGTGCCAGTTCCATTAGAAAGCTAAGGGACATGGTAACTACAATGAGAGAAAATAGGAAAGAAAGAGAGTTTGCGAAATATTATCAGGAAAGTGTTGATGAAAAAATGCTAGTAGAGGATAGAAAGAGTTATTTTGAACGGATTTTATTTAATGAAAAGTATGACAGGCGTTCAGTAGGCATAACTTAGATAAGATAGATAGCTTAAATAGATTATATAATGACAACAGTAGGCATTTTTTATGTTAGTGGATAGTTAGATAATTATTAATATGAGATATTTAGATAAAAGGGAATAAGTATAAAATATAAAAGTAAGTTAGTAAATAGTGGAAAATGGCCTAATATTTTTTTTGTGTGTTGATTGATTTTATAAAATGTTAATAGGAACGTTATAATCTATGTATGAGTAAGATTTGAAATAAAAAGATAAGCTCTTTATATTGTAACTTAATACGAAAAAAAAAACAGTTTTATTTTTTTAACTTAATAATAATATGAAACTAAAGATTTTTTTAGATGATAATGTGTTTTGATTGTTTTTTTTTTACTATAACGAAGGTAAAATAAAATATGTAGAATTAAAATAAAGAAATTAAATAAAAAACGGAATAGTATTAAAATAATTTAAAAATATCATGTAACATTAGCCTTTAAAAATAAGTAGTAGGTAGTCATATGAATCGGTATTCGGTAATAGTGTTCTGTTGAATTTGCAATTTGTTTATTAATTAGTCATTTGAATTATGACGGTATACCAATGTTATTTTATAAAATTTGAAGTAAGACGGATAATGTTGATATTGTTATATTGAAATATGAAGTATGACGTAGAATGAATTGTAATAGAAAAAAATGTCCCTACAAGTAGTAAGTCCATTTTTTTTTCAATAAGGGGGGTGATGTAGTGTGTGAATTCGGACTTGCACCGCTACATCATATTAACACCCGCAACATGCGTCCGAACTACTTGTAAGGACGACCAACAGTACAAGCTCACGCCTTCCACGATGTAGACGCCTCAATAGACTCCAGTACCACCGAACACCTGTTTCATTTATCACCACCACCAGAACCTGGACCACCTTCGGAGCTGGCTCCTCCAGCCCAGCTCACCAGACATAGATAGCGATCCCACCAGCGCTATCATGTCATTACACTGTTGAAGGCGTTGGCTATGTCAAGGGAGACAGCCAACGCCTTTTTCCCTCGACCGACCGCATCCTGCGTCCACCTCTTGAGCCAGAGCAAGGCGTCTATAGTAGACCGCCCTGCTCTGAACCCGTACTGGGCCTCCGACAGACCAGGCCCAGTACCCTCCAGGTGTCGGATGACACGGGATGCTACTACACGCTCTAGCAGCTTCCCCGTGTCATCCAGCAAGACGATGGGCCTGTATGCGGAAGGCGAGTCGACAGGACGACCCTCCTTCCGCAACAGGCACAATCGGCCATCCTTCCACGGCTTCGGGAATCGTCCGGACGTGAGGCACGCGTCGAACAGTTCTCGAAGCCGATCGCCCATCTCCCTCAGGGCGATTGTGAGGACCCGCCCCGGAATCCCGTCGGGGCCCGGAGCGGTCCTCTTGCCCCGTAGGCGTGCGACCGCGACATCCATCTCCGCCTCCGTCAGAGGCGGGATGGAGCCCGCTAAGTCCACCTCGGGGAAGGACGGCACCATCGTCGGGGGGGTGTGGAGGGGGTTCGTGTCGGGGAAAAGCCCCTCCAACACCCTGCTCAGGAGCTCCGGCTCTAGGGACTCCGCAACTGGGGACGTCTGGCCCCGGAATTTATTCCGGGCAGCCCTATACGGACGTCCCCATGGGTCCCGGTCGAGGCCCTCCAGGGTCACACTCCAGGCCTCCGACTTAGCCCGGCCGATGGCCAGCTTTAAGTCCCACCGCGCATCGCGGTAGGCACTATACAGCTGCCTCTCAGCTGCCAGCGCCTCGGCTGACAGCTGCTCATCCGTGCGGCCCCTACGCCGCCTCCTACAGCGCGTGTAGGGTCGCCGCGCCTCCGAGCAGGCGGCTTGGAGATCCGCTATCTCCGAGCTCCACCAATACACCTCTCGGTGCTCGGGGCGACGCCGGGCCCTCGGCATGGCCATGTCGCACACGGCCGTTACCGCCTCGCGGAAGTGACCCGCCGCTACGTCCACTTCTGGGTGCGCGGGCCCTGCCTGCCAAGCTTGGACTATAGCCGCCTCCTTCGCCAACTCGGCGTCGAGGCGACTGATAGTCCAGCGAGGGAAAACTGGGCGGACCACCTGCATGGCCACCCTTGGTTGTCGGTGGTGGAAATCTCGAACCGTATGTATTTATGGTCCGAGAGAGTCTCCACCTCCGACAACACCCTCCAGGCCCGGACACGTGCTGCAACAGCTGGGGTGGCGAACGATACGTCCACCACGGACCCCCCACGCTGCCGCACGCACGTGTGGACCGACCCTCTGTTAAGCAGAGTCAGTCCTGAGGCAACCGCCCACTCCCTGACGATCTCACCACGAGAGTTAGTGGAGGGGTTGCCCCAATCCCGGGCCTTGGCATTCAGGTCCCCCATAAGGAGGACCTGACGTGGCGCCTGTCTTCTCACTGCCGCGGCTAGGAGGTCCACGAAGACCTCTAGCTCTGCAGCGGTTCTGTTGGGGGCGAAGTATGCGCCGACAATCGCATACTCCCCCCACCTGGCAACCACGTATCCCGCGCCCCTCTCCTCAACCGAGAGGGGGAGAGAGCCACCGGACCGTCTCACAATGGCCACGGAGTCGTCAAGGTCCCCAGCCCAACAGGGATGTTGGGGGGGAACGTAGTACGGCTCCGCGGCGACCGCCACGTCTATCTGCCACTGCGCCAGGGACTGCATAAGCAGATCTTGGGCCCGGGCGCAGTGGTTCAGATTCGTCTGAAGGAGGTTGTGATGTCTGACTTGATCCATTAATCAGACATCACTACCTCCTCGCATGCCGCTGGGCATGTTCCCTCAGTGGCAGCCTGGGTGACCACAGGGGCGGCCTGGATCCGGGTGGCCTTGCCCTTCGTCTTCGGGGGAACGCAACTGCGCCCCCCCATTATGTGCCCGGAGGGCCTTCCCGACTCGGTGCATATAGCACATCGTGGGATCGTCTTCCCGCAGCTAGCCGCCCGGTGACCTGCGTCTCCACACCGGAAGCACAGATCACCCCTGTCCACCACAGCGGGACACTTGGGGCGAGTGTGCCCTAACCCCAAGCACCTGTAGCAGCGCATGGGGCGCTCCCCCAGTGCCACCACCTGCACTGAGCTCCACCCAATCAACAGCTTGCCCTTTTGCAGCAGCACTTTGGCTGCCGCAACCGTGAGAGAAACGAGGGTGGAGCCAGTCCCGCGTACACCAGGGTGGATCTCCCCGGCCTTGACGGACTGCGGGTCACATGCCCCCGCATTAGCAACCGCCGCCACCACCTTCTCTTTTGTGGCTGCGTCATCCAGGCCCGTGATCCTTAGATCAGCACACTTAACGGGCCTGGTGACGCTGGCCACCTCCGTCACTACTTCGCGGAGCTTTTCTGCGAAGCGGTCCGCCTTCTCCGCATTTTGGGAGCCAGGTATCTCTAGCAACCTAGCTCCTGTGGCCGTTTGGCGACAGCGGATCCGCTCGATCCCCAGCTCCTTGAGATCCACCTTCTCCTGTGCCGTCTGGAGGACGGTGCTGTAGGTGATCCCCTTTTCTGCAGCGTCGGGGCGCAACGAAAGCACCACGGCCACAGAGTTTGGGGAATTCCTCAGCACCGGCTTAGCCTTACCGGTAGGGTGGGCTGCCAGTCTGGCTGCAGGCACACGGGCCGCAGGGGTACGGACTGCAGAAACACGGGCTGTGGAGGCATGGGCCGTTGAGGTACGGGCCGTGGGAGTACGGGCCAGAGGAGCAGGGGCCGTGGGGGCATGGGCCGTGGGGGCACGTGCTCCAGGGGCACGGGCTGCGGGGGCAGAGGAAGGAACAGAGGAATTCCCTTTTCCCTTCCTCTTGCCCTTTCCTACCACATTGGCCCAGGTTTCCTTTTGTACCTGGGCACTTGGGTTCCCTCTTGAGGTAGAAGGTAACACAACGCTGTGGTAAGTGGCTCCAACGCAGCGTCACGTTTACTGTTCTACGCTGGCGCTGACGCATACTGCGACGGCACAAGGGACCGTTCTAGAAACAAACCGAGAATATTTGTGGTTCTAGACTTTTTTACACAGAACTCGCCCAATACATAGGTCGTTTTTCATACGATTATGTGTCCGATACCGCATGTTTACCGCAACGTTGTGCGTTACGGTCGTGAGACCCGAAGCTTAACCTATAACATACCCGATCACTCCAGTCTTAAATACACTTTTTTTTATACAGGCAAAGCATTTGACCACTGTCTCACTTGATAAAAAGTGATGACGCAGTCTACGATGGTGCATGCTTGCCTAGAAGATACCTGTTCATTCTCGACTTGAAGACTCGCAGATCATATTTAGCTGGAAACAAGGACTCCTGCAAGGTGTTCCACTCATACCTCAGGTTCTGATGAGAAACAACACAGATCCAATAAAGTAAAATTATGTAACGCTACGTCAAGCGGCTCAAAAAAATACTGCTGTAGGCAAAGACTTCTAGTAGGTACTAGACTTGTGTAACTCTTGAACGAGTCGTTCCCAAGAACTGCTCAGTTGTGGTGAACCAAGGAACTAATTCACCTCCACGGACTGTTTTCGTTCAGTCGTTCCCAGATCTAACTCGGTGAACTCAATAGTCAAGCGAGGCGGTGGGTGGGACTGGTAGTTGCGCCCGCCCGCAACGTTACTCCCAGACCCAGGAGTGATTTCGTTCACAGTTCGCATAGAGAACTTTGAACAGGAACTTTGAAAATCGTTCCGCAGTTCGCAGTTCAATGAGTTAAGCAAATCCGAACGAGATTGCAAAGACTCGTACATCATATCGATCGTTTAAATTCACTGAACGAAAGGAATTATTGAATGAGTTGCTTTTACTGAACGAGATATGATGAACGAGTTCACCAAGGTGAACGATTTTGCCCTGCAAGCCTAGTAGGTACTGTTAAAAAAAATGGACTGCACAAACCATAGAGAAAAATATTATATATAAGGTTGCGGTCAGCGAAAGCGGTTATATTCTCTTTGGTTGGCCCTATGAAGTCAGTTTTGTCTATGGTCGGGGAAGTCTGAATCTCAACGTGAATCTCAGATTAAGTTCATCACAAGAACTTGACACCATGAAGTTAGTTTTGTCTATGATCGGGGAACACCGAGTTTTACACTACGATTTATAAAATGTTTTTACTTCTCGTGATCAACACCAAATCTCTATTAAGCCCTATTCAAACCGGCGCGGTATTCGTTTAGTTTATTACCCACTTTTCTCACCTATTGTTTATATAATATACTAACCTCTCCGATCATCCATACGGCACGCGCGGCGATGCGACGGTGTGGTGCGGTGCGGAAGCCTTTATCTAAAAATGCCCTTAACGGGTTTCCTACTCGATACTGAAAGTTGTTTTAGCGAAGCCCACTTCCGCGCGGCCCTATCATCGAAAGCTCATATCCTTTAACGAATTATCCTCAAAACGCCGTCTTAACTGCTTCCTGGATGAACCAATTTTGATGAAACAAACGTACGAGCTTGTCAGAACTCCAAAGAATACATAATTGACAGAGCGAACGAAGTGCAGAGCGAAATTCTCTGCTTCAACTTGCCGAGCTTTCGTTTGTCCAGCCCGATGTAGGTATACGTACTCGCGTAGGTACAGGGGCCGTACTGTGAACACTTAGCGCGATTCAAAACAGACCCTATACTGGATCGCTTGTCAAAATCTTCATACGAAAAAAACAAAGCGATTCAGGCTCTGTTTTGAATCGCTCTAAGAGTTTCACAGTACGCCCCCAGGTCGCATTTTTCAACGAATCTTGATTAAAGTTGGTAATAGGTACAAGTTCTACAAAGTCAGGGTTTTTTTTCTCGTGGGTGATTTTTGATTGGTGGGGTAGTTCCCCCAAAAGAGGGGGAAGTTTGCAGAGGCGTCATTTACCAGCCTATATTTTGATAATATTTTAGCAGAATCATTGGGTACTCAATTCTAATCATGTAGGTATTTCAAATGACGTTTTGTACTTTACATATTTTTTTACGATTGTAGTTTGTTTTGTGCATTATTCAATAAATAAACAACTAATAAGAGCAGAGGAGTTTTGGCGGGAACGTGAAAAAGTTCACGTCGTTGCATTGTATTATTTCACAAAACTTATGCTTTTTCTAGTGTTAATGTTTAAAATTAGTGGCATTTTACGCATTAAGTGCTGAATTACGAGTATAAGTGTTGGCAAGTGATATAATGTAGTGAAACGTGGTTTTTCGTGTTGCTTCCAAAATTCCATATAAGCCTCTAGTAAAGTTGCCACTACTTTACTAGGACATGACTTAGACTGGATTATGACTACCAGACTTAGACTGGACTATGACTACTGTACTATACTATAAAATATAAGAAAAAATAAAAAATAAAATTAGAGCAGAATCGGTCAAGAGGTTGTCGTAATATAAGGCCGAGAGGTATTTAAAAACAAACATCTGTAAACTACATTGCGGAATGCAAACAAACAATTGAAATTTGAATTCATATACTTGGTACGTCTCGAACTCTTGGTACGCTTGGTAGCTTGTGTGATGTCTCAGGATGACGTGCGCAGTGCAGTGTCACGCAAAACTTTATTGTTTTAAAGTTCCGAGTGACACTGCAACTGTTATGGGTGGCCGTGTCGCTTAACATCAGGTGAATGACTAGCTCGTCACGTCATTCAATCGCATTAAAAAAAACTACCCTGCCCATACCTTGCTACGCCCATGTCTCGCATGAAGTATCATCTCCTGTTCCTACATCATGCCGTGTGGTTGCAAAACCGTTTGTGCTCGCGAAGTCTACCGTTCGCAGAACTACTAGTACCTATTTAATTTAATATTTAATTTAATTTAATATTTAATTTTAATTTAATTCAGGCAACTAGCTTAAAAATAAACAGGCCCATATTTACATATACCTTACAGAATAACAAACATATTTTATTATAGAAACAGCCTATAAAAGCGCACAGGTTCAGGAATTTTCTGTCTTCGGTCGCGGCTCGCTGTACCGCCGGAACACAATTCCTTTTGGCCAAAATGCAGGATCCAGAAATATTTCCTTGTATTTAGCTGGAAACCGGAGCAAAAAGGACTTGAATGCCGTCGTCCTCGTCGACTCGTCTCGACAGCAGCAACTCGGCTTTATTCTGGACCCTGGTTAATATATGTAACAGCAAACAGTATCAAAATTCATTCAATAGTTTTTGCGTCACGAGTTTTCATAGGTTTCATAGACAAACAAACAAAGGCTCCCTCCACTTGGATCCACAGCTAGGATCTACATGTGGATCCAAGGATACTTTTATCTCCTTTGTGGATTCAAGAAAAACTCTAAAAACATTATTAGATTCTACTACTTGAATATTTTACCTTCGCTAGGTGGTAGGACTTTTCCGCAAAGTTCATCTAGGTAGGTACCACCGCTTTGCCAGTTATTCTGCCGCCAAGCAGTAGTGTGCAGCACTACTGTGTTCCGGTTTGAGAGGTGTACTGTAGCTAGTGAAATTACTGGGAAAATGAGACTATGACCTGATCTCAGTCTCGTAATCTGATCTGATTAGGTACTAGACTGTGTTGATGTTTCAGGATGACGTGCGCGCAGTGCAGTGTCACGCGAAACTTTATATTATGGAGTTCCGGTGACACTGCAACTGTTAAGGGCGACCGTGTCGCTTAATATCAGATGAACGACTAGCTCATCACGTCATTCCTCACCATAAAAAATACTTAGGTAAATACATTCCAATTTTTTAAAGTATCTACTCAATAAATTGTTTTTATAAGTAGGTACCTACAGACAAAGGTTATTCAATAAATCAAATACATACCTACCTATAAAAATAGCTCAAATAAAAGTCGTATTAAACCAATTAAAGGGGTAATATAATTAAACTTAAAACTAAATTCAATAGGCACTGTGACTTGGGGTGAGTTTTTTGAACCGTAGTTATAAGGTAACCAATGGTTAAAAAGAACAATTAACTAATTTTGACCATGGGTTAGAATTTGTTAGCGTTTTTAACCATTGGTTATCTTAACTACGGCGGATCAACAAACCCAACTGTAGAATTATAAAACCAAATGAAAATGTAACTATTAGAATTATCCCCTAAGGTGCAAAATGCATAAACCCGAACGAAGCCGGGGCGAGTTAAGACTGCATCGAGTAAAATCAATCAAAACTGTAGTCATGGTTATAACGATACCATCAGTACTATTATAATAGTTGACATAAAAAAAATATGACAAATAGCACAATAAATCAGTTAACCTTTTCTATTTAACAAAAATAAATAATGATGTAACACTTTGTTTTAAAAAAATCCTAAAGATACACCAAAAAGCCCAAAATGGCATGCTGGCGTTTAACTGAATTTGTATTATAAACGAACGAACTTCCATACAAACTTGAAATAATATTAATCTCTAATATCTAAAGCTTTGTATGTATTTTTTACATTTGCAAAATAATGTCTGGTAATTTAACTATGAATTTCATAAAAACTCGTCTCAAATTCTCCATACATTATTTCTATGGACGCGCGTTGTTGAATATATACGCGACGTATGCGCTCGGAAATTCAGTCGACGCGCTGAGAACACTCGACAGCGATCTATTGTGTACGAATATTCAGCTGCAAACGCGTAAATACGGTAAGTTCAGTTTTGTGACTTTTACTTCTTTCGTGTTAGTTGTTTTATCTTATACTAGCTTATGCCCGCGGCTTCGCACGCTTGTATTGTGTTATTTCTACGTTTAGGTACTCTAATAATAGCTCATACATTTTCATGCATTTTCTATAAAACAAACAACAAATCCACTAAATCTTTTCGGAGCTGAGCACGTATTAGCACACGTGTAAATTGCATTTACCTATACGATGCGTACATAATTAATTTTGTTAATACTAATTAGAAATTATAAATACTTACTTAAGTGCGCTACTGTAAAAGGAGTCGACATTTATATGTCCACTATTTTCCACGTTGTCTCATTTCACTGCGCTTTCAACATAGTGGTGGGAGTGAGGAAATAACATGTGTACAAAGCTCAAATCAGAATCGCTTATGCAAAGAATGTTTCATTTTTAGGGTTCCGTAAAAGTTTTGAAATAAGCCAAGCAATGGGATCGGTATCGTTTTTGGCATTTGCAAAAGTAGCGTAACACGTTCGGTTTGAGAATTTCGCCAATAATGCCACTTTACCATTTTTACTCGCTACCCAAAACGAACACAAAATAACCAAATGCGGTTTGTTATCTCAAATGTCAAAAACAAATTGGCGGAGTTTTACATAACACACGTAAACTTACGTCTGCCGTCTTTCTTCTCACTTCTCCGTGCTATATCATTACGATAACTACAATTTTCACAACGAAAATCAGTAATTTTACATAACCGCGACAATAATTCTACGTCAATCTCTAATGTCAGAAAACGATCACTTTTAACCACAGCTTTTAACCCACCTCCACAGGTGGGTCAATAATGGCAGTTCACGATGGCATTTTTGACTGTTTTTGAGCTATCCGAACGGTGAACGAAAACAGTTAAAACGCAACTATTGCTCACACATACCCAAAACAAACGGTGCATGTGATCGTTTTTAACTGTTAATTTTGCCACCAGTGGGCTATCCGAACGCAGGTTAAGAAGATTTAAGCACGGATGTACAGACTATATGTACCTACTCCGTGGAAGTATAATTATCCTCATTGCATCATTTTTGCTCTAACCTGTGGTTCTTCTAAAGAGAATATCACCACTTAGTTTGTTCATTGAAAAGCCCATATACTAATTAATTATTTATTATTATTCTTAATTTAATGACATAACAATCATATAATATAATTGAAATTTATTGCAAATGTATACCAATAGAATTATTTACTGTTAAATAACTAATTAATGATTATTCTTATTTTAATGACATAATAATAATATAATATAATTTAAATTTGCAAGTGTATAACACCAATAGAATTATTTAAGTTTATTTGAAAATTGTATTAAAGTATTGACCTAAACCTAATAATAATTTTCACATGCCGCAAGTAATGGCTAAATGGAAGAACTACTTACTAAATCCTAACACCTACATCTATCTCCATTTATGTGAAATAAATTTCATTTCATTTCATTTCATTTCCCACAGACCTTAAATATTTTACCTTAAAAAACTCATTTACATGAAAGAAGAAGAAATCCAAAACGCGGCCATGTTGTTAATTCGAGTATCTTACCATAATGTATATACTTACCTATTTCTAAGTACCCTTTTAAATTATTTTTCATCAAATATTTCGTATCATTCATCATCAACAACCGGAAACATCCACTGCTGAACACAGGCCTCCCCGTAAAACGACAGTTTAGACGTTTATCATAGGGGGGAATTTTCCATAGCCACCACGCTTGGCGGGCAGCTTGGTGATCGCAGAATGTTCTAATGTACCAAGGAGAATGCTGCTGCCCATTCTCTGGATATTCCTTCAGCCGCACCCACGGGAGGAAATGGGGTGGTCCTACTCGCAAACCGGGACCATACGGTGAATCATCAATGGTTCTTATCATTGGCTAAATACAAATGTCGTCTAATGCTACAATAAAAAACATCTACTTGTTGCTTTTATTTTATTTTTATTTTTTTATCTATTTGTTGCTTTTTGTCTAACTTCTAAAATGCTAAACAACATGTAAACATAAATAGGAAACCAAGAAATTGTTTTGATTCTCTTATTGCTGATTTTTCAATGGCTGGATAACGGTTATTCGGGACTAATAAATTATAAACCAGCTAAAACAAAAACATTTCAATTTTCAGTATTCCGCTTAAAAAATTCGCTTTTTATTTTTACAGTGTTTTGTTTTACCTAATGAACAACTTTTATCTGATAATTGAAAAATCACACCTTAGAGTACCGGTATCTACTAATAATACTCTTTGGTCGTATACATTCTTCACAGAGACTTTTTTCTTTAATCTGTGCCTCCAGATAAACATGTGGCACAGAGTGTAAGTTATCCAAAACATTAGTAATCTCCCCCCTTTTTATGAGTGACTATACCTTCATGGTTAGTGGCAAAGTTGTGCCACATTTGGCGGAAACAGTAGCCAAAATAAAAAAAAAGTAGTCGATTGTTTTTTTTTCTAGTCTGTGACATGTCGTAACTTATATATACCGTAAGTAGCCAAAAATAACACCAATCGGCCATGTTGTTTAAAACTCCGATTCGCTTCGTAATGAAATCTCAATAATTGTCATCAATTTTTTTTAACGATATATCAATTTTAATATATCCTATGTTAAGCGCCGGTTATTTCTAAGCATATTAGTGAAAACCGCATGAAAATCCATTCAGTATTTTAGGAGTTCAGTCATAACAAACAAACAAACAAACAAACAAACAAACAAACAGACAAAGTATTCAAAAAGTGGCTTAACGTGATCAGTGGCTAATTTTAAGCCAACCTGTGTCATTTTTTTCTTGATATCTTGCAATTACAGACTTTTTTATCTCTACAGTTTTATTATATGTATAGATTAAAATAATACTTATATTTATGTTTTAGCGATAATGGGAAAACGTAAAGCAAAAAAATAGAACATATGAAAAATATAACTTTGTCTGAAGAAGATCGCCACTTACTAGAAAAAAGAACTCTTCTGCAAGGTGAGCCAATAGAATGGCGTCAAAAACGTAAATTAAGACGTCGCATCTGCATCTGTTTTCGGAAAAGTTTGCAAACGAAAACTTATAAAATGTCCTATTGCTAGATAAGTCCGATGTAAAAAAAAACCTCATTTTCATAGTAACTGTAGGGAAGCTCTATTTTGCGAGAAAGGGACAAGCGATGCGCCCTCCAAAAACTTTAAAAGCTTATTACTCCGTGATTTATTTACCGATTTTACTAATTTTTTTAGTTCAAAAAACAAATCATTTTTAACCTACTTTATGAATATAATATTAACATGTTAATTTTTTAAAAGCAGGTCACTAACCTTTTGAATATTAATATTGATAGGTACCCACCTATAGATCAATAAAATTCATAATACCTACAATAAATAAATACATTGCCTAAGAAATAGCACAAATAAAAGTCGTATGAAAAGCAATTAAAGTATACACTTTAATTGCTTTTCATACGACTTTTATTATAACCAATCTTAACTTAAAACCACATTCAATAGGTAACTGTGACATGGGGCTGTAAAAGAAAATGAAAATGCTCCGGAAAAAATCCTCTATAGCGCAAATTGAATAAGCACGAACGAAGCCGGAGCGGGTTAACGTAACTAATAAAATTGTGAAATTTGTTGTTGAAGATAAGAATCGTTAGTTATTCATTACACCACATTCGTGAATCATTTTAACTAATTCAATCGACTGAGACTTCTTCCAGGCTTCAGTTTTTATCACTGCTCCTGCGTTGCCGCCGTGAATGAATTCTAACGTTAAATCTTTCAGCTTCGTTGCCGTATACAAAGTTGCCAGCTCTAAACTATCAATTGCATTATCCACAGTCAACTGTTTATGTAATGCCTTCTCGCAGATACCTTTTAGTTCGATTAATTGATAGAAATCTGCTGCTGCGAGCAACTTCGCTGCCATCCGATCAAGTTTAGGAGCTTTATCTGTGTAAATGTAACTTAATATTTCCTTTAAAACTTCGGTTTCTAACGGAGTTTCAACAATGTTAGTAGAGCTTTCAACGGTATCGTGTTCAAAATGCGCTTTTAAAACGTCACTGCGTGTAATCAACAACAGCTTATGAGCGGGTATTTCATCTCCATCTACAGATTTGACTGTGACATCAGATAAAAGCGGATTGAAAAGCCATTTTTCAAAATCGGTGTTCAGCCGAGATTTTGATGTATTGTATATGTCTTCTTCATCATTGATAGTCTTATAGTTAACACTAGTTACATTGATAACAAAATCAAACTTGAGTCGTAAAAATCTAGCCGCAAAACCGTTTGGAAGCGTTATTAACAATTTCCATTCTTTTGCTTTAACCCATTCATAATCTCTTATAATGTCTTTAGCTTGTTGGGCCTTATTTTTTGCAGTGAGACTGCACTTTAAATAAACATCGACTAGTGTCCGGTAATAAATATGTATGCAATTATCTTGGCTTACAATTATTTTTAACTCTGTCGTACAATATGGCCCTTGAGATTTCCCTGCTGTGGTATATGTGAAGTCCCGGTTCCTCTGCTTAAACAAAAGCAATTTATAATCGGGAATTGTCCATTCCACTGTACTTAATTCTTCTTGGTCTTCTCGAAACTTTCTGCATGATACGTTGTACCATTTAGCTTCCATATTGCTGATCGGAGTGCGCTGAAATGGAAAATCAGTAAAGTTTATTAAATAACTGCACCATCCCTCAATATCCTCTCAGTTTCCGGAACATACCTATGTTCCGGAAACTGAGAGTATGGTTCAGACTCAGATATATTACCTATTGCTTCCATAGTGTACCTACCTCACAAACCTACCTATATACTCATTATGGACCTTGTCGGGGGCAGCACATTTGGAGAGGGGAGAACGGTTTTATAACAGTAATCGAAATGTGAAAAATATTTAGGTACCTACCTAGATAGATAGATAAACTTTTTATTGAAAACACCATATAACAGGAAAAACCGGAACCTATTAAGTGCTCATCATTAACAGCCTGAAGACGTCCACTGCTGAACATAGGCCTCCCCCAGAGCACACCACCTTGAGCGGCTGCTCGCCTTCTGCATCCATCGGCTCCCCGCGGCTTTCACCAGGTCGTCGGTCCACCGAGTGGGGGGCCGGCCTACGCTGCGTCTTCCGGTTCGTGGTCGCCACTCGAGAACCTTTCTTCCCCACCGGTTGTCAGTTCTACGAGCGATGTGGCCTGCCCATTGCCACTTCAACTTACTAACTCTAAGAGCTATATCGGTCACTTTAGTTCTCCTGCGGATCTCCTCGTTCCGGAGCTTATCTCGCAGGGAAACACCGAGCATAGCTCGCTCCATAGCTCGCTGCGCGACTTTGAGCTTACTAATGAGGCCAACAGTAAGAGACCATGTCTCAGTTCCATAAGTCATCACTGGCAACACACACTGATTAAAAACTTTCGTTTTTAGGCTCTGCGGTATTTTGGACGAAAAGATAGGTCGAAGCTTCCCGAACGCTGCCCAGCCGAGTTGGATTCTTCGCGCCACCTCTTTGTCGAAGTTGGACCTACCTAATTGGACAATCTGTCCTAGGTAGACATACTTGTCGACAACTTCGAGAGTATCGTTCCCAACAATTACCGGTATAGGTGGAACATGAGCATTAGACATGATCTTTGTCTTGTCCATATTCATCTTAAGACCAACCTGCTGGGAGACTCTACTGAGGTCGTTGAGCATGGTGCTAAGGTCCTCGAGCGATTCCGCCATTATGACTATATCATCGGCAAAACGAAGGTTAGTGATGTACTCGCCATTTATGTTGATGCCAGATCTTTTCCACTCCAAGAGCTTGAAAACATCCTCCAATGCGTTTGTGAACAGTTTCGGAGAAATAACGTCTCCCTGTCTCACGCCTCTTTGCAATGGAATTTGTTCCGTACTCTGGTCCTGTAGTCGGACTGACATAGTGGCCTTACTGTACAAATACTTCAAAACTTCGATATACCTATAGTCAATTTGGCATCGCTGCAAGGACTGCAGCACCGCCCAAGTCTCGATTGAATCGAAGGCTTTCTCATAGTCCACAAACGCTAGGCATAACGGCCGATTATACTCTTCGGTCTTCTGTATAATCTGGCGCAGCGTATGGATGTGGTCTATGGTGCTAAAGCCTTTGCGGAAACCGGCTTGTTCGGGAGGCTGGAATTCATCAAACCTGCGTGCGAGACGATTCGTAATGACTCTCGAAAACAGCTTATACACATGACTCAAGAGCGAGATGGGCCTATAGTTCTTCAATAAGGTGTTATCGCCTTTTTTGAAGAAGAGCACCACCACGCTCTTGTGCCATGCCTCTGGCGTTGTACCTTCAAGGATGACAGAATTAAATAACTTCTGGAGGACTAAAAGTACCGGTCTACCACCCGCTCTCAGAAGTTCGGTCGTAATTCCATCTTCACCTGGTGCCTTGTTGTTTTTAAGCTGTTTGAGGGCCATTCTAATCTCGTACAGGCTGACGTCCGGGATATCTTCGGTATAGTGTCGGACTAACTTGGCTCTGATGTCCTGAGCTGTGTTAGTAGCGGGCTTACGTGTCGAGGTGTATAACTGTCCATAGAAGTTCTCGATCTCTCTCAGAATCTCAGGCTTGGATGAAATGACGCTACCATTTTCGGTCTTCAGTTTTGTCATTTGGTGTTGCCCAATAGACGAATCCTTTGCGAACACTTTAGAGCCTTGGTTCCGCTCAATTGCGGCCTCAATACGTGAAGTACTAAGAGCACGCAAGTCGTGTCGCAAGGAACTCCAGATTCGTCTATTGAGTTCACCGTAGGCTGACATATCAACTGAAGACTGCAGCTTCATTTCGCTCCGGTCGGCCATTAGCTCAAGAGTTTTTTCTGAGAGCTTTTGAGTCTTTTTTCGGCGTTGGGTCTTAAAGAATTTCGATCCAACAGCTTGGACAGTTTCCACCAACCCGTCGTTTAGCTCGTCCACTGTGTTACAGTCGGCTAGGCACTGGAAGCGATTTTGGAGTTCCAGCTGAAAGCCTTCGGGGTTTTGGATTTGGACAGGATTCGGACGGAGCGTAGACTTCACCAGACGTGACCTTTCGAGCTTAACATTGATATTCAATGTGCCTCTAACAATACGGTGATCGCTACCGGTTTTCACCTTGCTGATCACAGAGACATCATCGAATATGTGCTTCTTGGTCGTCATGATGAAGTCTATCTCATTTTTAGTGGAACCGTCGGGACTTATCCACGTCCACTTCCTGGATGGCCGCTTCTCGTAGAAGGAGTTCATCATAAAGAGTTCCTCCTTCTCCATGAAGTCAGCCAGCCTCTGTCCTCGAGGGTTCCGCTGCCCGTATCCAAATGGCCCCACTCTCAGCTCATCGCTATTCCTTGTGCCCAACTTCGCATTGAAGTCTCCCATCACAACGGTGAAGTATGTTTCGGAAGTATGCATGGCTTCGGATATGTCCTCATACATAGCTTCTACTTCATCGTCTGAGTGTGCCGACGTCGGCGCGTATACCTGTATAACCTTCAACGAATACAGTTTGGTTATTCGGAGTACCAGGTACGCTACCCTGGCCGACACACTGTCGACTTTGACCACGTTGTTGACGAGAGACTTGCGGACGAGAAACCCGACACCCCCTTGGGAGAGTTGGTCTCCCTCCCGGTAGAAGAATAAGTTACCGGAATTTAGGATTATCGTGTCCTGTCCCTGTCTTCGGACTTCTGACAATCCCATTACATCCCAGCGTAACTTACCCATCTCCGCCTCTAGCTCGACCATCCTTTCGTCAGCCTTCAGTGTGCGCACGTTATGTGTTGCCAGGGCCAGGGGTCGTCGTTGGGGTTGGTAGCCGGGCGTCTGCCGGGGATTCTTCGCACCCCTTGCCCTGCCGTTACCGTGGCCGCTACCGTAGCCACGGGATAGCAGAGCTGCCGGGGACTGGGGGCCGTTTTTATTTGTGCTTGTCATTAGGGGGGGGGGGGGGGGTTTTGCCATAATCACCATGCTTGGCAGGCGGCTTGGTGATCGCAGTAGGTGAAGATTGATTGCCACCAAGACCGAGGAGAACGCTGCGACCTATTCCCTGGATATTCCCTTAGCCGCCTTCTACGGCACCCACGGGAAGAGATGGGGTGGTCCTATTCGTAACCGGGACCACACGGCTAAAGTGCTCAAAATCTTATAACTAAATGTCACAATAGGCGGTACTATCGCTTAAAGCCACAGCTTAAAACGACCTCTTCCAGACAACCCAGAAGTATAGTAAGATAATGAATGAACTACAGAACAAGGACGGTAGCTTTTAGATTACAACAGATATACAGCTATACAACCAATATATAAAGAACTTGCAAAAAATTGAATAAATAGACGTAACCAGGTACTTATAGGTACTTTCTAATTGAGACTCAAACACAAACAGTAGGTACTTCGGTTACTTAGGGAGATTGAAGGCTGTGGGAAATAGCCCTTATCATAGATTAAAACACTGGTAACTGCTCTCAGGCTTCGCTCTGCACACATTCCATCTAACAAGTTTGGATTTTTAATGAAAAAAACACCATCTCCCAATTGCACCGAGTGTGGAGTACTGGAGGACGTTCAACATATTTTGATGGAATGTGTGCGGAATGAAACCCAGAGAAGACTATTGTTCAATTGTAATAATGTATTAGACGTCGGTTTGTGTAACTGCATATTATCATGCCCTACGTCAGATCAGGCCATAGTTTTATATAAATTAGCGGAGTTAAGCTTAGTTAAGTAATGTGATTTTTTTTGTCTTCTTACTGGGCGATGTGGTCGCTCTGCGACAAAGCCCTTAAAATTAAATTAAAAAAAAAAAAAACATAGATTAATAATAATTTATAACAAGCTTCCAGAATCAATGAAGCTAAAGACTAAAGATCATATATTTTGTAATAAGTTAAAATTGTTGGTGCTAAATTTAGAGATACCTGCAGGGGTCATTTTGAAGACCTACAGATATTGACGTCAGTTTCGTTGTATATATTAGAAATTTTGAAGTACGCAAGGTTTAACTTATACAAAATACTCACTACGTGACACCACTAATAAAAGGACTGTGCGACAAAAAATACATTTGGAGCCAACATATCACAGACTTAGCATATCAAAAAGACTCCCGCTTGTTATGGGTCAGAAGCTTTATAATAAGTTACCAGAGAGTATAAAGACAGAGGCAAAAGACTCGATCTTTATGAACAGAGTTAAACAGCTTCTACTAGATAAGACACTGTACAGCATACAAGAGTATCTAGAGAATAACTACAGTTCTTTTAACAAAGTAAAATCAAATAAGTAATTGTTTATATTTTTATGGTTATCTAGGCCTAGTATTTTAGCGTTAACTACTTACCATATTTCTTTTTTTATCGAACGATGCCCCTATACAGCAGAAACTACTTTTGTATAGGTACCTAATAATTATGTTACAATTTTTAAATGTTACATTCTGTTATTACATACTTTTGATCATATTTTAAACAATATGAATTGAATAATATATTTATAATAATTTGACAAGACACAGTGTATCTACATTAATTTAGCATTTATTTTTACAATAATGTAAACTAGTGTGTTCTCTGTGACAATAAATTAATTCTATTCTATTCTATCATTCTTAATAAAAAAGCCTATTATACTGTACAAGAGTTTAAAAACGATAAGAGAGATGCGTAGGTAATGTATTTCGGATAATTTAATTTAATCTTCATTTATTTAAATGTAGAATATAATTGTAGAAACCACTCAAAATGTAAATGTGCAGCGCCCTTACAGGGCACATTTATTGATCCTGAAGACAAGCTGACATGTACATCTAGTCTGTATTATATGTGAGCACAATAAATGAATGAATATGAATATGAATAGGTATATATACCTACCATAATAAATCTGTATATAGATCTAGATAAAATATCTATTTTGACATTACATGTAATACATAAAATAATACATATGAAATAATAGGTAGACCCCACCCCCCCTACCTTACCTACCCCTACCTACCTACCTACCCTACCTACCACCCCCCCTGGCTGGATACCTTATATATATATTTATTCTTATTTACTTCGTGATGATTAACTTATATAAGTTGAATTAATGTAATTTGGTAGATATCTATAATTGCGTATTAATAGTATTTTTTAAATTAAAAATTAATTTTTTGTCAATGGTAAAAAAAAAAACAAAAAAAACTTACAAAAAAAGATACTTTTACTTTAATAGGTCACTAGGTGGTAGGACTTTTCTGTAAAGCTAGTCTAGGTACCGCCGCGTTGCCAGTTATTCTGCCGCCAAGCAGTAGGTACACAGTACACAACGGAACACAGTAGCGGAACACAGTAGTGCAGCTACACAGTAGTGCAGCTTGCACTGTGTTCCGGTTTGAAGGGCATTGTAGCTAGTGAAATTACTGGGCAAATGAGACTTAAGGATCTCAACACACAGTCTAGAAACCTTTTTTAGACTGTGTGATGTCACAGGATGACGTGCGCAGTGCGCCAGTGCCAAGTGAAATTTTAATTTAGAGTTCCGACTGACACTGTAATCTGTTAGCCGTGACTCTTAACACCAGGCAAACGACTAGCTCGTAGATCGTGACGTAAGGAGGAGATTTACAGGAGAACTAAAGTGACCGCTATATCTCTTAAAATTAGCTAGTTGAAATGGAAATGGCAACGCACATCGCTCGTAGAATCTGGTGAAAACTGTGGGGAGCCGATAGATACAGGCGAGTAGCCGCTCAAAGTGGCGCTCTGTGGGGGAGTCCTATGTTCAGCAGTGGGCGTCTTCAGGCTGATCATGATGATACTACGTAGTCTACGTATAACTTGCAGTAAAATACTGAGAACTTAACTGAATCGAGATATCATCATAACACAGTAGTGCGGTAATGTAAAGTAAAAAGCACGCGTCCGTAATATCTTGGATTATGAACCTAAAAGCGGTGTGATAAGAGCCACTGTACGAACAACTGTGACAAAAATAAATTATTACGAAACACAAAATTATTAAATTATATTAATATAAAAATTATTAATATATTAATTAAAATATTAATGACCTGTGGTAAAAGAAGTTTTTTTTTTCGAGGTTGCTCTGTTCGCTAGGCCGCAAACGGCTTGCGAGAGTGAGTTTGTAGCAAAGGTGAATTATAGTAGGAGTAGGCATTTTTTCCTTGCCTGTAGGGTTAGCACGGCCGGTAGACAAAACTGTCTTTCCCTTGTTTTACTCCAAGCATGTATGAAGCAAGTAACGTAAAACGGGGAAAGACAATTTTGTCTACCGTCCATGCTAACCCAGCTGCTCTGTTTTATCAGCGACTATTATTTCCTAAGATCAAAGCAGGTGAAGCCGCGGATAATCCTTATAATATATAAATTCAAAAGTTGTCGCGTAACTTTGCTCCCGTTTGCTTGACGGTGCAAACACATTAAAAAGAAATTTTAAATAGAAATAGTATATACGACGAGTTAACACATAGACTTCTTTTTATCCGCGGGTGAAACCGCGGGGCGCAGCTAGTTGAAAATTAAAAAGTGATTTAATAGAAATTATAAGTACTTATGTTATTAAAAAGTGATATCCTAGTATAAACACCATCATCATCGTAGTATCATGTAGTACTGTTGAAGGTCCATAAATAAATAAAAAAATAAAAAAAATGTAGGTACTATAAAAAAATTACGTTAATTAGTCGATTTTTATTATTAGTAGCCTAATAATAAAAATCGACTAATCAACGTAATTTTTTGATAGTCACTTATACAGTCCATAATTGTCCTTTGTAGTAGGTAGTGTAGCTAGTTTAGTTTAGTTTAGCTTAGTTTTTATTATTGTAGTAGTTAGCTTGAGTAATAAAATTAGTCGGTAATATTATAGATAATAACAACAGTTTTGAAACACACGTCTTGTCTGTTCCTTTAACCGTCATTTTTGGTCTTTTGCAATATTTTAAATAGGTGTCATATCATCTTAATCTTACCTCAGACAAGTCGCAACACTGAGTAGATAGACGATTTCAATAACTCAATTCTCAAAATACTGTTGCACTGTTTACGGAAAGGTGCCTGTTCAATGGTTCACTAGAGAGTATATATAATAGGTAGGCATATATCACCACCACAACGACTAAGAAGAACGGAGGTTATTATTGTTAATACTGGCGTTATAGCTGTCCGGACCGGACTTAAGTTCAGATGGTTCTGGACTGTTCCTCAGCAAGTGTTTACAAAACATTTTTTTCAGAGAAGAGTAGGGTTGTGCTTAATCGATTATAAAAATCGAGTGTTTAGTTAATCGAGCACTATCGTTTTTGCATTGTGAATTTGTGATAATCGATAATCATCGATTTTTGTGGGATACAACCTAGAATAAATTACAATATACTTAACTAGCTTCTGCCCGCGGCTTCGCCCGCGTGGCCAATAGGAAATGAATGGCATATTTTTATGCCGAAACAAACATTATATATGCTCTCACTCTCTCTCGATATATTATACGTACTGAAAATATCCCAAACAATGTAATAATGTAAAATTTTCCGTGAAAAATCCTCTGGGATGGGAGTAGTATGAGATCCCGTTTGACCCTGGTGGGAGGTGACTATCAAAAAACCGTGACACACCCTTAACTTTATTTTAACTGAAGAGCATATATTCACCCAGTTTCAAATGAATTGATCTACAAAATAAAAAGTTTCATACAAACGTAAAAACCTCATTAAAACTTCACCCCCTTAGGGGTGAAATTTCAAAAAACCCTTTCCTAGTGGATACCTACTCATTGCATAGAACACACCCTCTAAATTTCAAGTCTCTAGGACCAGGGCCCTAATTCTGTATGAAAACTCAGATTCCACACGATACGAAACCACGTCGTTATCGTGTCTTGTTCAAATCGTGTCACAGCATTAGAAATACCTTCACTTTACATAATGTTATTTTTAATTTGAATAAATATTGATATATTAAGTGGTGGTAACTTTTGACGTGTTGATGTTTCGGAACGTGTCTCGGTGGAACATTATGATTTTTGACAGTTCAAATCGCGTCATTTCCAAATTCATTTCGCGCGGTTTTGTTTCCATTTCATAGAGAATAGATTTTTGCAGATTTCTTATATAAGACAAGGAATTCGCGTGGTTTCGAAGTAAGGAATCGTAAAGTGGTCATACAGAATTAAGGTCCAGAGGTTTAGGCTGTGGGTTGATATATATCGTCGCTCGTTTGACTAAGTGATGTATATGACATTTTGACGTATCTGACCTTTTAAATATAGCTTTTATCTACTTTCAAAGACGCGTCGAACTGTCTAATCCACGTATTTGTAGTCGAAATGTCAGACACGTCACCTAGTCAAACAAGCGACGATATGTCAGTCAGTCAGTCAGGACTTTGAATTTTATGTGTATAGTATATTTTCTATTACCTACGTGGTTTTTTTTTTTTATTTATAAGTTTAGTTTTAGTTTCAGACAGAGAAACTATTAATTTAGAAAAGTCGTAGAAGAAACATTGTCTACCTTGGGGAGTAGATTTACCCCCTTTCGGGATAACATACCAATTCAAACTCAGATAGACTGCGACGTTTACTAAAAAAAAACATAATTAAAAAAAGAATATCCATCCCACAGACGATCGGTTCAGCACATCACTAGATTCATTACCTACGTGTATATATTAGTCGTTGACCGGGGATCCCCGTTAAGATGTACGTTTTGTTAATGTCCTCATTACACTAATGATTCTTTGATTTCTTATCTGTGTCGTAAGTACCTACTAACTGCAACATTTAAGGTAAATGAAGAGAATGAATATCTTCATCCTTTCCACCTAAAAAAGACAAAAAAACTAAGCAGGTAAGCAATAGGTACCTACCTGAGAAAATGTTAAATGTACTAACACTATGGCTGAATAACCTGAAATTGTTTTTTAAACACAATAAAACTGAATTAACATCAGTTGAGCGACTAGCTCGTCACGTCATTCAATCACATAAAAAAAAACATACATTTTACCCTTTTATTTTTATTTCACATTTTTCTAAGATTAGGTGTTTTGTAATGATACGGCCATGCGAATAGGTACCATGAATAATTAATATATAAATAATAACGGCCAACGATCACATACATAGATCAAGGGACCCAGAAACTACGAGGACCATGCTCCCACAACACACCTACACACAGAACAAGTGTTTGCGTTATATTTTTCAATGTGCACAAATACTTGTCCTGTCGCGGGAATCAAACCCGCCGCCACCGGGTTATGAGCTGACCTGCTCAACCACTACACCACAGAGGCTGTCATTGAATTAAGTACGAGCATACGAGCAATAGTTCATCGCAGTAATAAGGTAGTACTTACCTAATAAAATAATAATTGTTAAATTATTATGTCCATTCAATAGGCTAGTGTCCTGCTTTTTTTTATTGCACAAATTAGTAACATTCCTCGAAAAATAAACAGTCGTGAAAACAAAAATTAAATATCTCAAAAATGACACAGTTCAAGCATTTTAAAATACAGGAATAGAAAGAGACAGTTCAAACGTGCAGTGACGTCAGTTCTTGCTCCTTCATAGTACCTACCTACCATCAAAATATGACCCGGGCGCGTTCAAGAGAAGAGTAAATAGGAACTTACTTAGCTAGCATGCTACACCTTCGATCGCATCGTCACATTCCATCAGGTGAGAGCGTGGTCAAATGCTAGATAAGTCCGATGTAAAAAAAAACCTCATTTTCATAGCTCTATTTTGCGAGAAAGGGACAAGCGATGCGCCCTCCAAAAACTTTAAAAGCTTATTACTCCGTGATTTATTTACCGATTTTACTAATTTTTTTAGTTCAAAAAACAAATCATTTTTAACCTACTTTATGAAAATAATATTAACATGTTAATGTTTTAAAAGCAGGTCACTAGCCTTTTGAATATTAATATTGATAGGTACCCACCTATAGATCAATAAAATTCATAATACCTACAATAAATAAATACATTGCCTAAGAAATAGCACAAATAAAAGTCGTATGAAAAGCAATTAAAGTGTATTATAGGAAACTTAAAACCACATTCAATAGGTAACTGTGACATGGGGCTGTAAAAGAAAATGAAAATGCTCCGGAAAAAATCCTCTATAGCGCAAATTGAATAAGCACGAACGAAGCCGGAGCGGGTTAACGTAACTAATAAAATTGTGAAATTTGTTGTTGAAGATAAGAATCGTTAGTTATTCATTACACCACATTCGTGAATCATTTTAACTAATTCAATCGACTGAGACTTCTTCCAGGCTTCAGTTTTTATCACTGCTCCTGCGTTGCCGCCGTGAATGAATTCTAACGTTAAATCTTTCAGCTTCGTTGCCGTATACAAAGTTGCCAGCTCTAAACTATCAATTGCATTATCCACAGTCAACTGTTTATGTAATGCCTTCTCGCAGATACCTTTTAGTTCGATTAATTGATAGAAATCTGCTGCTGCGAGCAACTTCGCTGCCATCCGATCAAGTTTAGGAGCTTTATCTGTGTAAATGTAACTTAATATTTCCTTTAAAACTTCGGTTTCTAACGGAGTTTCAACAATGTTAGTAGAGCTTTCAACGGTATCATGCTCAAAATGCGCTTTTAAAACGTCACTGCGTGTAATCAACAGCAGCTTATGAGCGGGTATTTCATCTCCATCCACGGATTTGACTGTGACATCAGATAAAAGCGGATTGAAAAGCCATTTTTCAAAATCGGTGTTCAGCCGAGATTTTGATGTATTGTATATGTCTTCTTCATCATTGATAGTCTTATAGTTAACACTAGTTACATTGATAACAAAATCAAACTTGAGTCGTAAAAATCTAGTCGCAAAACCGTTTGGAAGCGTTATTAACAATTTCCATTCTTTTGCTTTAACCCATTCATAATCTCTTATAATGTCATTAGCTTGTTGGGCCTTATTTTTTGCAGTGAGACTGCACTTTAAATAAACATCGACTAGTGTCCGGTAATAAATATGTATGCAATTATCTTGGCTTACCATTATTTTTAACTCTGTCGTACAATATGGCCCTTGAGATTTCCCTGCTGTGGTATATGTGAACTCCCGGTTCCTCTGCTTAAACAAAAGCAATTTATAATCGGGAATTGTCCATTCCACTGTACTTAATTCTTCTTGGTCTTCTCGAAACTTACTGCATGATACGTTGTACCATTTAGCTTCCATATTGCTGATCGGAGTGCGCTGAAATGGAAAATCAGTAAAGTTTATTAAATAACTGCACCATCCCTCAATATCCTCTCAGTTTCCGGAACATACCTATGTTCCGGAAACTGAGAGTATGGTTCAGACTCAGATATATTACCTATTGCTTCCATAGTGTACCTACCTCACAAACCTACCTATATACTCATTATGGACCTTGTCGGGGGCAGCACATTTGGAGAGGGGAGAACGGTTTTATAACAGTAATCGAAATGTGAAAAATATTTAGGTACCTACCTAGATAGATAGATAAACTTTTTATTGAAAACACCATATAACAGGAAAAACCGGAACCTATTAAGTGCTCATCATTAACAGCCTGAAGACGTCCACTGCTGAACATAGGCCTCCCCCAGAGCACACCACCTTGAGCGGCTGCTCGCCTTCTGCATCCATCGGCTCCCCGCGGCTTTCACCAGGTCGTCGGTCCACCGAGTGGGGGGCCGGCCTACGCTGCGTCTTCCGGTTCGTGGTCGCCACTCGAGAACCTTTCTTCCCCACCGGTTGTCAGTTCTACGAGCGATGTGGCCTGCCCATTGCCACTTCAACTTACTAACTCTAAGAGCTATATCGGTCACTTTAGTTCTCCTGCGGATCTCCTCGTTCCGGAGCTTATCTCGCAGGGAAACACCGAGCATAGCTCGCTCCATAGCTCGCTGCGCGACTTTGAGCTTACTAATGAGGCCAACAGTAAGAGACCATGTCTCAGTTCCATAAGTCATCACTGGCAACACACACTGATTAAAAACTTTCGTTTTTAGGCTCTGCGGTATTTTGGACGAAAAGATAGGTCGAAGCTTCCCGAACGCTGCCCAGCCGAGTTGGATTCTTCGCGCCACCTCTTTGTCGAAGTTGGACCTACCTAATTGGACAATCTGTCCTAGGTAGACATACTTGTCGACAACTTCGAGAGTATCGTTCCCAACAATTACCGGTATAGGTGGAACATGAGCATTAGACATGATCTTTGTCTTGTCCATATTCATCTTAAGACCAACCTGCTGGGAGACTCTACTGAGGTCGTTGAGCATGGTGCTAAGGTCCTCGAGCGATTCCGCCATTATGACTATATCATCGGCAAAACGAAGGTTAGTGATGTACTCGCCATTTATGTTGATGCCAGATCTTTTCCACTCCAAGAGCTTGAAAACATCCTCCAATGCGTTTGTGAACAGTTTCGGAGAAATAACGTCTCCCTGTCTCACGCCTCTTTGCAATGGAATTTGTTCCGTACTCTGGTCCTGTAGTCGGACTGACATAGTGGCCTTACTGTACAAACACTTCAAAACTTCGATATACCTATAGTCAATTTGGCATCGCTGCAAGGACTGCAGCACCGCCCAAGTCTCGATTGAATCGAAGGCTTTCTCATAGTCCACAAACGCTAGGCATAACGGCCGATTATACTCTTCGGTCTTCTGTATAATCTGGCGCAGCGTATGGATGTGGTCTATGGTGCTAAAGCCTTTTCGGAAACCGGCTTGTTCGGGAGGCTGGAATTCATCAAACCTGCGTGCGAGACGATTCGTAATGACTCTCGAAAACAGCTTATACACATGACTCAAGAGCGAGATGGGCCTATAGTTCTTCAATAAGGTGTTATCGCCTTTTTTGAAGAAGAGCACCACCACGCTTTTGTGCCATGCCTCTGGCGTTGTACCTTCAAGGATGACAGAATTAAATAACTTCTGGAGGACTAAAAGTACCGGTCTACCACCCGCTCTCAGAAGTTCGGTCGTAATTCCATCTTCACCTGGTGCCTTGTTGTTTTTAAGCTGTTTGAGGGCCATTCTAATCTCGTACAGGCTGACGTCCGGGATATCTTCGGTATAGTGTCGGACTAACTTAGCTCTGATGTCCTGAGCTGTGTTAGTAGCGGGCTTACGTGTCGAGGTGTATAACTGTCCATAGAAGTTCTCAATCTCTCTCAGAATCTCAGGCTTGGATGAAATGACGCTACCATTTTCGGTCTTCAGTTTTGTCATTTGGTGTTGCCCAATAGACGAATCTTTTGCGAACACTTTAGAGCCTTGGTTTCGCTCAATTGCGGCCTCAATACGTGAAGTACTAAGAGCACGCAAGTCGTGTCGCAAGGAATTCCAGATTCGTCTATTGAGTTCACCGTAGGCTGACATATCAACTGAAGACTGCAGCTTCATTTCGCTCCGGTCGGCCATTAGCTCAAGAGTTTTTTCTGAGAGCTTTTGAGTCTGTTTTCGGCGTTGGGTCTTAAAGAATTTCGATCCAACAGCTTGGACAGTTTCCACCAACCCGTCGTTTAGCTCGTCCACTGTGTTACAGTCGGCTAGGCACTGGAAGCGATTTTGGAGTTCCAGCTGAAAGCCTTCGGGGTTTTGGATTTGGACAGGATTTGGACGGAGCGTAGACTTCACCAGACGTGACCTTTCGAGCTTAACAATGATATTCAATGTGCCTCTAACAATACGGTGATCGCTACCGGTTTTCACCTTGCTGATCACAGAGACATCATCGAATATGTGCTTCTTGGTCGTCATGATGAAGTCTATCTCATTTTTAGTGGAACCGTCGGGACTTATCCACGTCCACTTCCTGGATGGCCGCTTCTCGTAGAAGGAGTTCATCATAAAGAGTTCCTCCTTCTCCATGAAGTCAGCCAGCCTCTGTCCTCGAGGGTTCCGCTGCCCGTATCTAAATGGCCCCACTCTCAGCTCATCGCTATTCCTTGTGCCCAACTTCGCATTGAAGTCTCCCATCACAACGGTGAAGTATGTTTCGGAAGTATGCATGGCTTCGGATATGTCCTCATACATAGCTTCTACTTCATCGTCTGAGTGTGCCGGCGTCGGCGCGTGTACCTGTATAACCTTCAACGAATACCGTTTGGTTATTCGGAGTACCAGGTACGCTACCCTGGCCGACACACTGTCGACTTTGACCACGTTGTTGACGAGAGACTTGCGGACGAGAAACCCGACACCCCCTTGGGAGAGTTGGTCTCCCTCCCGGTAGAAGAATAAGTTACCGGAATTTAGGATTATCGTGTCCTGTCCCTGTCTTCGGACTTCTGACAATCCCATTACATCCCAGCGTAACTTACCCATCTCCGCCTCTAGCTCGACCATCCTTTCGTCAGCCTTCAGTGTGCGCACGTTATGTGTTGCCAGGGCCAGGGGTCGTCGTTGGGGTTGGTAGCCGGGCGTCTGCCGGGGATTCTTCGCACCCCTTGCCCTGCCGTTACCGTGGCCGCTACCGTAGCCACGGGATAGCAGAGCTGCCGGGGACTGGGGGCCGTTTTTATTTGTGCTTGTCATTAGGGGGGGGGGTTTTGCCATAATCACCACGCTTGGCAGGCGGCTTGGTGATCGCAGTAGGTGAACATTGATTGCCACCAAGACCGAGGAGAACGCTGCGACCCATTCCCTGGATATTCCCTTAGCCGCCTTCTACGGCACCCACGGGAAGAGATGGGGTGGTCCTATTCGTAACCGGGACCACACGGCTAAAGTGCTCAAAATCTTATAACTAAATGTCACAATAGGCGGTACTATCGCTTAAAGCCACAGCTTAAAACGACCTCTTCCAGACAACCCAGAAGTATAGTAAGATAATGAATGAACTACAGAACAAGGACGGTAGCTTTTAGATTACAACAGATATACAGCTATACAACCAATATATAAAGAACTTGCAAAAAATTGAATAAATAGACGTAACCAGGTACTTATAGGTACTTTCTAATTGAGACTCAAACACAAACAGTAGGTACTTCGGTTACTTAGGGAGATTGAAGGCTGTGGGAAATAGCCCTTATCATAGATTAAAACACTGGTAACTGCTCTCAGGCTTCGCTCTGCACACATTCCATCTAACAAGTTTGGATTTTTAATGAAAAAAACACCATCTCCCAATTGCACCGAGTGTGGAGTACTGGAGGACGTTCAACATATTTTGATGGAATGTGTGCGGAATGAAACCCAGAGAAGACTATTGTTCAATTGTAATAATGTATTAGACGTCGGTTTGTGTAACTGCATATTATCATGCCCTACGTCAGATCAGGCCATAGTTTTATATAAATTAGCGGAGTTAAGCTTAGTTAAGTAATGTGATTTTTTTTGTCTTCTTACTGGGCGATGTGGTCGCTCTGCGACAAAGCCCTTAAAATTAAATTAAAAAAAAAAAAAACATAGATTAATAATAATTTATAACAAGCTTCCAGAATCAATGAAGCTAAAGACTAAAGATCATATATTTTGTAATAAGTTAAAATTGTTGGTGCTAAATTTAGAGATACCTGCAGGGGTCATTTTGAAGACCTACAGATATTGACGTCAGTTTCGTTGTATATATTAGAAATTTTGAAGTACGCAAGGTTTAACTTATACAAAATACTCACTACGTGACACCACTAATAAAAGGACTGTGCGACAAAAAATACATTTGGAGCCAACATATCACAGACTTAGCATATCAAAAAGACTCCCGCTTGTTATGGGTCAGAAGCTTTATAATAAGTTACCAGAGAGTATAAAGACAGAGGCAAAAGACTCGATCTTTATGAACAGAGTTAAACAGCTTCTACTAGATAAGACACTGTACAGCATACAAGAGTATCTAGAGAATAACTACAGTTCTTTTAACAAAGTAAAATCAAATAAGTAATTGTTTATATTTTTATGGTTATCTAGGCCTAGTATTTTAGCGTTAACTACTTACCATATTTCTTTTTTTATCGAACGATGCCCCTATACAGCAGAAACTACTTTTGTATAGGTACCTAATAATTATGTTACAATTTTTAAATGTTACATTCTGTTATTACATACTTTTGATCATATTTTAAACAATATGAATTGAATAATATATTTATAATAATTTGACAAGACACAGTGTATCTACATTAATTTAGCATTTATTTTTACAATAATGTAAACTAGTGTGTTCTCTGTGACAATAAATTAATTCTATTCTATTCTATCATTCTTAATAAAAAAGCCTATTATACTGTACAAGAGTTTAAAAACGATAAGAGAGATGCGTAGGTAATGTATTTCGGATAATTTAATTTAATCTTCATTTATTTAAATGTAGAATATAATTGTAGAAACCACTCAAAATGTAAATGTGCAGCGCCCTTACAGGGCACATTTATTGATCCTGAAGACAAGCTGACATGTACATCTAGTCTGTATTATATGTGAGCACAATAAATGAATGAATATGAATATGAATAGGTATATATACCTACCATAATAAATCTGTATATAGATCTAGATAAAATATCTATTTTGACATTACATGTAATACATAAAATAATACATATGAAATAATAGGTAGACCCCACCCCCCCTACCTTACCTACCCCTACCTACCTACCTACCCTACCTACCACCCCCCCTGGCTGGATACCTTATATATATGTAGGGGGTCGATTGATCGGAATTAAAAAGATTGGTTTTTCACAATTTAACACTATTTTTATTTTCTTCTTATATTTTTACACCGTCGTCGTTATTAGCTCGTTCGCCGTCTTACCATAGAGTATACTGTCTAGCAATCATAGACTAACTTTTTAGATCCAACTTAACTTTTTAATAATAACTATTTTAGCTACAGACTAAAATTATTCCCACAACTCGGCCATTCTGCAATCAGTCTGGCCTCAGGCTGATATTCTACATTTAAATTTACTTCTTAAAGTATACTAAACAAAATCTAAATTCCATTTAAATCTACAGCTAATCTTTTCATTTTAAACAAAAAATAATAAACTTCTTCTAAGTATGACAAACAAACTAAAAGTTACATTGCGTCTCTTGGTAAGTATTGGGTAAGTATTGGTATGCTAAAATCAACTTAATTTACTACAAACAACAGTATAAAACAAAAGGTTACATCTTCTTGGTAAGTATTTAAAAATAAAACTAAACTTAACTTCCTTTCATAAAACTAAAACAACATGTAAACAATTATTACATGGGTACTTCTCAGGGTAAGTAATTGGAAAATAATCAACTTAACTATCTTATCATGCAATCAACAGTAGGTAGGTACTAGGGTACATAACACATAGGTAGGTATAATCTTTAGGTAGGTTAATAATCTTTAAGTTAGGTACATCATACTGAACTGATTTCAGATCAATACTGAACTGATTTCTCATTATACAGTAAAGTATTATTACATTACTAGGTAATCAACATAGGTTACATCATAATTAGGTAGGTATTTTTAATCTCTTTTTATATTATATAATTTTATGGTAGGTAATTGCCTGCTTGGATGCGTAAACAAACAATTGTTCCTTAATTCTTTACATGTGGTTATCGGTAACTTAGATCAGAAACTGATAACAACATGCTTGTTATCTCTTATCAACAACTTTATAGGTAATAATGCAGAACTACTAAACATGTGAACTTAGGACTTTTCAATTTAGGTTATGGAATGACATCTTCAAACATAATTATGGTAAAGTAAGTATAATATTCAAATGGTAAGTATTGTGAATTTAATTATCTGTAATAGGCACCAGATGCTACTAGGTAGGTATTTTAGATAGGTATTCAATGCTTTAACAAAGATACAGTTAAACTAAGGCCATCTTTTCATATAATCTATACCTGTAGTAGTTTTCTTAGGTCCCTCCTTACCATTATCAATCTTCTCAACTTCATATCTATCCTTTCCTAAAATTCTCATTATTTTGTATGGTCCAAAAAATTTCTGTTTTAATTTCAAGGCATTTCCAAATTGTGTTCTTTGTATTGCTACTATATCACCTTCTTTATACTTCTGTCCTTCTTTTCTCTTGCTATTATAATATTTTCTGTTTTCTTCTTGGATCTTTAATATCTGAGCTTTTGCTTCTTTTCTTAACTCTTCTCTTTGTCCTATAAATTCTCTCCTGTTTTCCTCTTCCAAAATTTCTATAATTTCAATATCTTCTTTTAATCTTAATTTAGTTCCGGTTAACAACTGAAAAGGCGATGTATTGATAGATCTTTGGTAAGTACTGTTTATCACTCGTTGAAGTTTACTGACATACTTGTACCAGTGTGAGGGTTCTTCAATACACATTTTTGCTAAGACAGAAATGATAATGCGGTTCATTCTTTCAACCTGACCATTTCCACGGGGTATTCCTGTGGTTATTGTGATGTGCTCAATACCTTCTTCTTGACAATACTCTTCAAAATCATGTGCTGTAAAAGCAGTTCCTCGATCAGTCACTATTCTACGCGGGTTTCCATAATCTTTTTGATGTAGTCTTAGTTTCTCTAAAGTTTCTTTTGATGTTACTGTCTTTACAGGATAAATCCAAACAAATTTTGTATAACCATCGATTATTGTCAAAATATAATTGTACATTTTCTTGGTTGCATCCAACGGTCCTAAATGATCACAATGCAGTGTATCAAGTGGCAACTCTCCTTTATCAATTGGGTTTAAAAATCCTTCTTTCTTTCCTGACTTCTTGCTTGCTAATAAACATGGAATGCACATAGAAATAACTTTTTCAATCTTATTATCCAACTTTTTTATATAATAATCTTTTTCTATAATATCTTTAATTTTCTTTTTCCCAAAATGTCCTATTCCGTGTGTTCTTTTAATCATTTCAACATCCATTATTTCAGGTATCACTAACTTCTTCTCTATCCCTTTGTAAATCACATCATTTTCTAAAAAGTAGTCTTGGTATTCATTTTCTAATAGAATTTCTTTTATCACCTTTAAATTTTCATCTTCTTCTTGAGCTTTCTTTATTCTGCTATTTAGTTCACTGCTGATAACACATATGTTTCGGCTGAGTGAATCAACATGCTGCATCTTATCTCCGGTCCTGTGTTCTACTGTATAGTTAAAATCTTGTAAAAATAAAATCCATCGAGCCACCTTTGCTGGGACATCTCTCTTGGTTAATGTTTTTTGGAACGCTTCACAGTCTGTTACTATCTTGAACGGTATTCCTATCAGATATCTTCTAAACTTTTTAACTCCTTCAATTACTGCTAATGCTTCAAGTTCATAACTGCTACATTTTTGCTGAGAATCATTTGTTTTTCTACTCATATAGTGAATGGGATGCATCTTTCCATCCAATGGGTCTTTTTGAATCAATATTGCGGCATAACCATACTTGGATGCATCAGTGTGGAGTTCAGTCTCCAACTGCATATCAAAAATTTTTAATACTGGTTCATTACATAATTTATTTTTTAATAATTGGAATGATTGTCTGTGCTCTTCTTCAAATTTAAATTCTTTGCTTTTCAACATCTCGCTCAAAGGTCTTGCAATCATAGCATAGTCTGGAATGAATTTTCTGAAATATGAGGTGAGTCCAATAAAACTGTGTACCTCTTTTAGATTCTTTGGTTCCGGAAAGTTCTGAACTGCTGCGGTTTTCTCTTTAGAAGGCTTCACCGTGCCCTCAGACACTACATGACCTAAATATTCCACTGATCTTTGGAGTAACTGTGTCTTTTTCCAGTTTATCTCTAGTCCATATTGGGATGCTACTTCCAACACTTCTCTAAGTCGTTCTTTTGCTTGCTTTTCATCTTCTGCTAGTACAATCAAATCATCGATAAATATTAAAATAATTCCACGTCGTATAAATTCACTGAATATTATATTGATATATCTCATAAAGTACTTAGGACAAATCGATAGTCCAAAAGGAGCACGTAGGAACTCATATTGACCTTCAGGGTTACTCGTCACAAATGCTGTGTATTTTATGGATTCTTCTTCGATGGGTAAATGAAAAAAACCATTTTTTAAATCAAGAGTACTAAATACTCGCGCCTTGGATAGTTTATCGATGTGATCATCTATCACTGGGAGAGGATACTCATCCTTCACCATCTTCTGGTTTATCTTTCGGTAGTCGACACACACTCTAGTACTTCCATCTTTCTTTTTAACTAGAACAAGCGGACTTGAATATTCTGAATAACTTGGTCTTATTATTCCCTTGGATAACCATTCATCAACTTGTTGCTTAACAACTTCTTCTTCTGTCAGAGCTAGTCTTCTTGGTCGCTGAGAAACAGGGACATCATCTTTCAATACTATTTTCATCTGTATAGGTGCTTCTTTAATTTTCAAAGGTTTGTAATTATCAATAAATTCTTGAACATCCGACTTTTCAACATCAATACTACAAGGTAAACACATTAGATAGGAACAATCATATGAGTCTGGCCTTATTTCAACTGCACCTTTGTCAATGACAAGAGTGGTATTTACCAAAAAGGGTTGACCTAGTATCACCTGATACGGTATTACACCATTGGGCACTATATAAAAACAAGTGTGGTAACAGTGAGCATCAATAATAATATCTGTATAAAACTTACCGATTGAATACACCTTACTAGATCCCAATCCGGTCAAAGTCATCTGTTCGGCCTCATAACATGTGATGTTTAATCTAGAAAATAAGTCGAACGTGATTAGATTAATGTCACTTCCTGTATCTATTAAACAATTTATCGAGAACACTCCTATTTTCACTTTTTTTATTGATTTATTTACCGAATTACTACTTTTGTTAACACTAAACACACTGCCTCGATCAGCTGATTGACATAAGTTGACATCTGTGTCGTTTGACGTTAATGACGTTTCGTGCTTGCTTCGTTCATAGACATTGCTACTCATGTCGCCCTCTGTGCACTGCGCAAACATAGCCGACCGCTGCAACTTCATACCGACGCCTGCGCTGTTTGAATTTACAAAATGACGACTTGATGTCTTCTCCGTACTTTTCGCAGCTTTACACTCCGACCCAACATGTCCAAAGTTATTGCAGCGAAAACACTTCAGTCCGTTCGTGCATGCATTCGCCAGATGATCCTTAGATCCGCAGTTGAAACAGCGGAATGTCTTCTTTTCAGGTTCAACGCGGGGTTTAGCTTTATTTGTTTGTGCTGGTTTCGGCGTCTGCTGTCGTTTACAGTTTTGTTTATAAGATTCGTATAAAGCCAACTTTTCTTTCAGTGCTGCGTATGTCGTAATCCCATACAACATCAACTTGTTCGATTCGTAGTCTATAATTCCATCGACGATGTACTGAATCGATACATAATCTGGCATCTTAGCTCTCTTCCCAAGCTCTTTCATGATAAGCATGTACTGATAACAGCTTTCGTTGTTTTTCTTCTTGCGCGCACTCATAATTTCGTGCATCTGCTTGCTATTTACGGCCTCTGGAAACTCTTTAATTAATGCACCTTTCAACTCATCGTATGTTTTGAATGTTTTTTCAGTTCTGAGCCACAGCTCTGCAGTACCAGATAAAGATCTGCGTGCTATAATGAGTTTCTGCTGCGGTGTCCACCCAAACACCTCGGCATTATCTTCTAAATCTTGAGTCCACTTCACGGATGAATACGTCATATCATCACCGCTGAACTTAGGTATTGACTCCATCATGTTAAATTGTGTTGAAAACTTGGTATCGTCGTTTGGCTTTCCGTCTTGCGCCATAATTTCTTCGTAAAATCGTAAATTTAACTTCGCGACCACGCGGCTTTATGCAAAATGGCGTCGTCGTTTTCCGCGTCGTGTCGTCGTAAGGTAAATCGTCTTGCGTCTTCTTGAAAGTTCGCCTTCGTCGTGAATAATTCCAATCAATCCCGGACGAGAAATGTAGGGGGTCGATTGATCGGAATTAAAAAGATTGGTTTTTCACAATTTAACACTATTTTTATTTTCTTCTTATATTTTTACACCGTCGTCGTTATTAGCTCGTTCGCCGTCTTACCATAGAGTATACTGTCTAGCAATCATAGACTAACTTTTTAGATCCAACTTAACTTTTTAATAATAACTATTTTAGCTACAGACTAAAATTATTCCCACATATATATTTATTCTTATTTACTTCGTGATGATTAACTTATATAAGTTGAATTAATGTAATTTGGTAGATATCTATAATTGCGTATTAATAGTATTTTTTAAATTAAAAATTAATTTTTTGTCAATGGTAAAAAAAAAAACAAAAAAAACTTACAAAAAAAGATACTTTTACTTTAATAGGTCACTAGGTGGTAGGACTTTTCTGTAAAGCTAGTCTAGGTACCGCCGCGTTGCCAGTTATTCTGCCGCCAAGCAGTAGGTACACAGTACACAACGGAACACAGTAGCGGAACACAGTAGTGCAGCTACACAGTAGTGCAGCTTGCACTGTGTTCCGGTTTGAAGGGCATTGTAGCTAGTGAAATTACTGGGCAAATGAGACTTAAGGATCTCAACACACAGTCTAGAAACCTTTTTTAGACTGTGTGATGTCACAGGATGACGTGCGCAGTGCGCCAGTGCCAAGTGAAATTTTAATTTAGAGTTCCGACTGACACTGTAATCTGTTAGCCGTGACTCTTAACACCAGGCAAACGACTAGCTCGTAGATCGTGACGTAAGGAGGAGATTTACAGGAGAACTAAAGTGACCGCTATATCTCTTAAAATTAGCTAGTTGAAATGGAAATGGCAACGCACATCGCTCGTAGAATCTGGTGAAAACTGTGGGGAGCCGATAGATACAGGCGAGTAGCCGCTCAAAGTGGCGCTCTGTGGGGGAGTCCTATGTTCAGCAGTGGGCGTCTTCAGGCTGATCATGATGATACTACGTAGTCTACGTATAACTTGCAGTAAAATACTGAGAACTTAACTGAATCGAGATATCATCATAACACAGTAGTGCGGTAATGTAAAGTAAAAAGCACGCGTCCGTAATATCTTGGATTATGAACCTAAAAGCGGTGTGATAAGAGCCACTGTACGAACAACTGTGACAAAAATAAATTATTACGAAACACAAAATTATTAAATTATATTAATATAAAAATTATTAATATATTAATTAAAATATTAATGACCTGTGGTAAAAGAAGTTTTTTTTTTCGAGGTTGCTCTGTTCGCTAGGCCGCAAACGGCTTGCGAGAGTGAGTTTGTAGCAAAGGTGAATTATAGTAGGAGTAGGCATTTTTTCCTTGCCTGTAGGGTTAGCACGGCCGGTAGACAAAACTGTCTTTCCCTTGTTTTACTCCAAGCATGTATGAAGCAAGTAACGTAAAACGGGGAAAGACAATTTTGTCTACCGTCCATGCTAACCCAGCTGCTCTGTTTTATCAGCGACTATTATTTCCTAAGATCAAAGCAGGTGAAGCCGCGGATAATCCTTATAATATATAAATTCAAAAGTTGTCGCGTAACTTTGCTCCCGTTTGCTTGACGGTGCAAACACATTAAAAAGAAATTTTAAATAGAAATAGTATATACGACGAGTTAACACATAGACTTCTTTTTATCCGCGGGTGAAACCGCGGGGCGCAGCTAGTTGAAAATTAAAAAGTGATTTAATAGAAATTATAAGTACTTATGTTATTAAAAAGTGATATCCTAGTATAAACACCATCATCATCGTAGTATCATGTAGTACTGTTGAAGGTCCATAAATAAATAAAAAAATAAAAAAAATGTAGGTACTATAAAAAAATTACGTTAATTAGTCGATTTTTATTATTAGTAGCCTAATAATAAAAATCGACTAATCAACGTAATTTTTTGATAGTCACTTATACAGTCCATAATTGTCCTTTGTAGTAGGTAGTGTAGCTAGTTTAGTTTAGTTTAGCTTAGTTTTTATTATTGTAGTAGTTAGCTTGAGTAATAAAATTAGTCGGTAATATTATAGATAATAACAACAGTTTTGAAACACACGTCTTGTCTGTTCCTTTAACCGTCATTTTTGGTCTTTTGCAATATTTTAAATAGGTGTCATATCATCTTAATCTTACCTCAGACAAGTCGCAACACTGAGTAGATAGACGATTTCAATAACTCAATTCTCAAAATACTGTTGCACTGTTTACGGAAAGGTGCCTGTTCAATGGTTCACTAGAGAGTATATATAATAGGTAGGCATATATCACCACCACAACGACTAAGAAGAACGGAGGTTATTATTGTTAATACTGGCGTTATAGCTGTCCGGACCGGACTTAAGTTCAGATGGTTCTGGACTGTTCCTCAGCAAGTGTTTACAAAACATTTTTTTCAGAGAAGAGTAGGGTTGTGCTTAATCGATTATAAAAATCGAGTGTTTAGTTAATCGAGCACTATCGTTTTTGCATTGTGAATTTGTGATAATCGATAATCATCGATTTTTGTGGGATACAACCTAGAATAAATTACAATATACTTAACTAGCTTCTGCCCGCGGCTTCGCCCGCGTGGCCAATAGGAAATGAATGGCATATTTTTATGCCGAAACAAACATTATATATGCTCTCACTCTCTCTCGATATATTATACGTACTGAAAATATCCCAAACAATGTAATAATGTAAAATTTTCCGTGAAAAATCCTCTGGGATGGGAGTAGTATGAGATCCCGTTTGACCCTGGTGGGAGGTGACTATCAAAAAACCGTGACACACCCTTAACTTTATTTTAACTGAAGAGCATATATTCACCCAGTTTCAAATGAATTGATCTACAAAATAAAAAGTTTCATACAAACGTAAAAACCTCATTAAAACTTCACCCCCTTAGGGGTGAAATTTCAAAAAACCCTTTCCTAGTGGATACCTACTCATTGCATAGAACACACCCTCTAAATTTCAAGTCTCTAGGACCAGGGCCCTAATTCTGTATGAAAACTCAGATTCCACACGATACGAAACCACGTCGTTATCGTGTCTTGTTCAAATCGTGTCACAGCATTAGAAATACCTTCACTTTACATAATGTTATTTTTAATTTGAATAAATATTGATATATTAAGTGGTGGTAACTTTTGACGTGTTGATGTTTCGGAACGTGTCTCGGTGGAACATTATGATTTTTGACAGTTCAAATCGCGTCATTTCCAAATTCATTTCGCGCGGTTTTGTTTCCATTTCATAGAGAATAGATTTTTGCAGATTTCTTATATAAGACAAGGAATTCGCGTGGTTTCGAAGTAAGGAATCGTAAAGTGGTCATACAGAATTAAGGTCCAGAGGTTTAGGCTGTGGGTTGATATATATCGTCGCTCGTTTGACTAAGTGATGTATATGACATTTTGACGTATCTGACCTTTTAAATATAGCTTTTATCTACTTTCAAAGACGCGTCGAACTGTCTAATCCACGTATTTGTAGTCGAAATGTCAGACACGTCACCTAGTCAAACAAGCGACGATATGTCAGTCAGTCAGTCAGGACTTTGAATTTTATGTGTATAGTATATTTTCTATTACCTACGTGGTTTTTTTTTTTTATTTATAAGTTTAGTTTTAGTTTCAGACAGAGAAACTATTAATTTAGAAAAGTCGTAGAAGAAACATTGTCTACCTTGGGGAGTAGATTTACCCCCTTTCGGGATAACATACCAATTCAAACTCAGATAGACTGCGACGTTTACTAAAAAAAAACATAATTAAAAAAAGAATATCCATCCCACAGACGATCGGTTCAGCACATCACTAGATTCATTACCTACGTGTATATATTAGTCGTTGACCGGGGATCCCCGTTAAGATGTACGTTTTGTTAATGTCCTCATTACACTAATGATTCTTTGATTTCTTATCTGTGTCGTAAGTACCTACTAACTGCAACATTTAAGGTAAATGAAGAGAATGAATATCTTCATCCTTTCCACCTAAAAAAGACAAAAAAACTAAGCAGGTAAGCAATAGGTACCTACCTGAGAAAATGTTAAATGTACTAACACTATGGCTGAATAACCTGAAATTGTTTTTTAAACACAATAAAACTGAATTAACATCAGTTGAGCGACTAGCTCGTCACGTCATTCAATCACATAAAAAAAAACATACATTTTACCCTTTTATTTTTATTTCACATTTTTCTAAGATTAGGTGTTTTGTAATGATACGGCCATGCGAATAGGTACCATGAATAATTAATATATAAATAATAACGGCCAACGATCACATACATAGATCAAGGGACCCAGAAACTACGAGGACCATGCTCCCACAACACACCTACACACAGAACAAGTGTTTGCGTTATATTTTTCAATGTGCACAAATACTTGTCCTGTCGCGGGAATCAAACCCGCCGCCACCGGGTTATGAGCTGACCTGCTCAACCACTACACCACAGAGGCTGTCATTGAATTAAGTACGAGCATACGAGCAATAGTTCATCGCAGTAATAAGGTAGTACTTACCTAATAAAATAATAATTGTTAAATTATTATGTCCATTCAATAGGCTAGTGTCCTGCTTTTTTTTATTGCACAAATTAGTAACATTCCTCGAAAAATAAACAGTCGTGAAAACAAAAATTAAATATCTCAAAAATGACACAGTTCAAGCATTTTAAAATACAGGAATAGAAAGAGACAGTTCAAACGTGCAGTGACGTCAGTTCTTGCTCCTTCATAGTACCTACCTACCATCAAAATATGACCCGGGCGCGTTCAAGAGAAGAGTAAATAGGAACTTACTTAGCTAGCATGCTACACCTTCGATCGCATCGTCACATTCCATCAGGTGAGAGCGTGGTCAAATGCTAGATAAGTCCGATGTAAAAAAAAACCTCATTTTCATAGCTCTATTTTGCGAGAAAGGGACAAGCGATGCGCCCTCCAAAAACTTTAAAAGCTTATTACTCCGTGATTTATTTACCGATTTTACTAATTTTTTTAGTTCAAAAAACAAATCATTTTTAACCTACTTTATGAAAATAATATTAACATGTTAATGTTTTAAAAGCAGGTCACTAGCCTTTTGAATATTAATATTGATAGGTACCCACCTATAGATCAATAAAATTCATAATACCTACAATAAATAAATACATTGCCTAAGAAATAGCACAAATAAAAGTCGTATGAAAAGCAATTAAAGTGTATTATAGGAAACTTAAAACCACATTCAATAGGTAACTGTGACATGGGGCTGTAAAAGAAAATGAAAATGCTCCGGAAAAAATCCTCTATAGCGCAAATTGAATAAGCACGAACGAAGCCGGAGCGGGTTAACGTAACTAATAAAATTGTGAAATTTGTTGTTGAAGATAAGAATCGTTAGTTATTCATTACACCACATTCGTGAATCATTTTAACTAATTCAATCGACTGAGACTTCTTCCAGGCTTCAGTTTTTATCACTGCTCCTGCGTTGCCGCCGTGAATGAATTCTAACGTTAAATCTTTCAGCTTCGTTGCCGTATACAAAGTTGCCAGCTCTAAACTATCAATTGCATTATCCACAGTCAACTGTTTATGTAATGCCTTCTCGCAGATACCTTTTAGTTCGATTAATTGATAGAAATCTGCTGCTGCGAGCAACTTCGCTGCCATCCGATCAAGTTTAGGAGCTTTATCTGTGTAAATGTAACTTAATATTTCCTTTAAAACTTCGGTTTCTAACGGAGTTTCAACAATGTTAGTAGAGCTTTCAACGGTATCATGCTCAAAATGCGCTTTTAAAACGTCACTGCGTGTAATCAACAGCAGCTTATGAGCGGGTATTTCATCTCCATCCACGGATTTGACTGTGACATCAGATAAAAGCGGATTGAAAAGCCATTTTTCAAAATCGGTGTTCAGCCGAGATTTTGATGTATTGTATATGTCTTCTTCATCATTGATAGTCTTATAGTTAACACTAGTTACATTGATAACAAAATCAAACTTGAGTCGTAAAAATCTAGTCGCAAAACCGTTTGGAAGCGTTATTAACAATTTCCATTCTTTTGCTTTAACCCATTCATAATCTCTTATAATGTCTTTAGCTTGTTGGGCCTTATTTTTTGCAGTGAGACTGCACTTTAAATAAACATCGACTAGTGTCCGGTAATAAATATGTATGCAATTATCTTGGCTTACCATTATTTTTAACTCTGTCGTACAATATGGCCCTTGAGATTTCCCTGCTGTGGTATATGTGAACTCCCGGTTCCTCTGCTTAAACAAAAGCAATTTATAATCGGGAATTGTCCATTCCACTGTACTTAATTCTTCTTGGTCTTCTCGAAACTTACTGCATGATACGTTGTACCATTTAGCTTCCATATTGCTGATCGGAGTGCGCTGAAATGGAAAATCAGTAAAGTTTATTAAATAACTGCACCATCCCTCAATATCCTCTCAGTTTCCGGAACATACCTATGTTCCGGAAACTGAGAGTATGGTTCAGACTCAGATATATTACCTATTGCTTCCATAGTGTACCTACCTCACAAACCTACCTATATACTCATTATGGACCTTGTCGGGGGCAGCACATTTGGAGAGGGGAGAACGGTTTTATAACAGTAATCGAAATGTGAAAAATATTTAGGTACCTACCTAGATAGATAGATAAACTTTTTATTGAAAACACCATATAACAGGAAAAACCGGAACCTATTAAGTGCTCATCATTAACAGCCTGAAGACGTCCACTGCTGAACATAGGCCTCCCCCAGAGCACACCACCTTGAGCGGCTGCTCGCCTTCTGCATCCATCGGCTCCCCGCGGCTTTCACCAGGTCGTCGGTCCACCGAGTGGGGGGCCGGCCTACGCTGCGTCTTCCGGTTCGTGGTCGCCACTCGAGAACCTTTCTTCCCCACCGGTTGTCAGTTCTACGAGCGATGTGGCCTGCCCATTGCCACTTCAACTTACTAACTCTAAGAGCTATATCGGTCACTTTAGTTCTCCTGCGGATCTCCTCGTTCCGGAGCTTATCTCGCAGGGAAACACCGAGCATAGCTCGCTCCATAGCTCGCTGCGCGACTTTGAGCTTACTAATGAGGCCAACAGTAAGAGACCATGTCTCAGTTCCATAAGTCATCACTGGCAACACACACTGATTAAAAACTTTCGTTTTTAGGCTCTGCGGTATTTTGGACGAAAAGATAGGTCGAAGCTTCCCGAACGCTGCCCAGCCGAGTTGGATTCTTCGCGCCACCTCTTTGTCGAAGTTGGACCTACCTAATTGGACAATCTGTCCTAGGTAGACATACTTGTCGACAACTTCGAGAGTATCGTTCCCAACAATTACCGGTATAGGTGGAACATGAGCATTAGACATGATCTTTGTCTTGTCCATATTCATCTTAAGACCAACCTGCTGGGAGACTCTACTGAGGTCGTTGAGCATGGTGCTAAGGTCCTCGAGCGATTCCGCCATTATGACTATATCATCGGCAAAACGAAGGTTAGTGATGTACTCGCCATTTATGTTGATGCCAGATCTTTTCCACTCCAAGAGCTTGAAAACATCCTCCAATGCGTTTGTGAACAGTTTCGGAGAAATAACGTCTCCCTGTCTCACGCCTCTTTGCAATGGAATTTGTTCCGTACTCTGGTCCTGTAGTCGGACTGACATAGTGGCCTTACTGTACAAACACTTCAAAACTTCGATATACCTATAGTCAATTTGGCATCGCTGCAAGGACTGCAGCACCGCCCAAGTCTCGATTGAATCGAAGGCTTTCTCATAGTCCACAAACGCTAGGCATAACGGCCGATTATACTCTTCGGTCTTCTGTATAATCTGGCACAGCGTATGGATGTGGTCTATGGTGCTAAAGCCTTTTCGGAAACCGGCTTGTTCGGGAGGCTGGAATTCATCAAACCTGCGTGCGAGACGATTCGTAATGACTCTCGAAAACAGCTTATACACATGACTCAAGAGCGAGATGGGCCTATAGTTCTTCAATAAGGTGTTATCGCCTTTTTTGAAGAAGAGCACCACCACGCTTTTGTGCCATGCCTCTGGCGTTGTACCTTCAAGGATGACAGAATTAAATAACTTCTGGAGGACTAAAAGTACCGGTCTACCACCCGCTCTCAGAAGTTCGGTCGTAATTCCATCTTCACCTGGTGCCTTGTTGTTTTTAAGCTGTTTGAGGGCCATTCTAATCTCGTACAGGCTGACGTCCGGGATATCTTCGGTATAGTGTCGGACTAACTTAGCTCTGATGTCCTGAGCTGTGTTAGTAGCGGGCTTACGTGTCGAGGTGTATAACTGTCCATAGAAGTTCTCAATCTCTCTCAGAATCTCAGGCTTGGATGAAATGACGCTACCATTTTCGGTCTTCAGTTTTGTCATTTGGTGTTGCCCAATAGACGAATCTTTTGCGAACACTTTAGAGCCTTGGTTTCGCTCAATTGCGGCCTCAATACGTGAAGTACTAAGAGCACGCAAGTCGTGTCGCAAGGAATTCCAGATTCGTCTATTGAGTTCACCGTAGGCTGACATATCAACTGAAGACTGCAGCTTCATTTCGCTCCGGTCGGCCATTAGCTCAAGAGTTTTTTCTGAGAGCTTTTGAGTCTGTTTTCGGCGTTGGGTCTTAAAGAATTTCGATCCAACAGCTTGGACAGTTTCCACCAACCCGTCGTTTAGCTCGTCCACTGTGTTACAGTCGGCTAGGCACTGGAAGCGATTTTGGAGTTCCAGCTGAAAGCCTTCGGGGTTTTGGATTTGGACAGGATTTGGACGGAGCGTAGACTTCACCAGACGTGACCTTTCGAGCTTAACAATGATATTCAATGTGCCTCTAACAATACGGTGATCGCTACCGGTTTTCACCTTGCTGATCACAGAGACATCATCGAATATGTGCTTCTTGGTCGTCATGATGAAGTCTATCTCATTTTTAGTGGAACCGTCGGGACTTATCCACGTCCACTTCCTGGATGGCCGCTTCTCGTAGAAGGAGTTCATCATAAAGAGTTCCTCCTTCTCCATGAAGTCAGCCAGCCTCTGTCCTCGAGGGTTCCGCTGCCCGTATCTAAATGGCCCCACTCTCAGCTCATCGCTATTCCTTGTGCCCAACTTCGCATTGAAGTCTCCCATCACAACGGTGAAGTATGTTTCGGAAGTATGCATGGCTTCGGATATGTCCTCATACATAGCTTCTACTTCATCGTCTGAGTGTGCCGGCGTCGGCGCGTGTACCTGTATAACCTTCAACGAATACCGTTTGGTTATTCGGAGTACCAGGTACGCTACCCTGGCCGACACACTGTCGACTTTGACCACGTTGTTGACGAGAGACTTGCGGACGAGAAACCCGACACCCCCTTGGGAGAGTTGGTCTCCCTCCCGGTAGAAGAATAAGTTACCGGAATTTAGGATTATCGTGTCCTGTCCCTGTCTTCGGACTTCTGACAATCCCATTACATCCCAGCGTAACTTACCCATCTCCGCCTCTAGCTCGACCATCCTTTCGTCAGCCTTCAGTGTGCGCACGTTATGTGTTGCCAGGGCCAGGGGTCGTCGTTGGGGTTGGTAGCCGGGCGTCTGCCGGGGATTCTTCGCACCCCTTGCCCTGCCGTTACCGTGGCCGCTACCGTAGCCACGGGATAGCAGAGCTGCCGGGGACTGGGGGCCGTTTTTATTTGTGCTTGTCATTAGGGGGGGGGGTTTTGCCATAATCACCACGCTTGGCAGGCGGCTTGGTGATCGCAGTAGGTGAACATTGATTGCCACCAAGACCGAGGAGAACGCTGCGACCCATTCCCTGGATATTCCCTTAGCCGCCTTCTACGGCACCCACGGGAAGAGATGGGGTGGTCCTATTCGTAACCGGGACCACACGGCTAAAGTGCTCAAAATCTTATAACTAAATGTCACAATAGGCGGTACTATCGCTTAAAGCCACAGCTTAAAACGACCTCTTCCAGACAACCCAGAAGTATAGTAAGATAATGAATGAACTACAGAACAAGGACGGTAGCTTTTAGATTACAACAGATATACAGCTATACAACCAATATATAAAGAACTTGCAAAAAATTGAATAAATAGACGTAACCAGGTACTTATAGGTACTTTCTAATTGAGACTCAAACACAAACAGTAGGTACTTCGGTTACTTAGGGAGATTGAAGGCTGTGGGAAATAGCCCTTATCATAGATTAAAACACTGGTAACTGCTCTCAGGCTTCGCTCTGCACACATTCCATCTAACAAGTTTGGATTTTTAATGAAAAAAACACCATCTCCCAATTGCACCGAGTGTGGAGTACTGGAGGACGTTCAACATATTTTGATGGAATGTGTGCGGAATGAAACCCAGAGAAGACTATTGTTCAATTGTAATAATGTATTAGACGTCGGTTTGTGTAACTGCATATTATCATGCCCTACGTCAGATCAGGCCATAGTTTTATATAAATTAGCGGAGTTAAGCTTAGTTAAGTAATGTGATTTTTTTTGTCTTCTTACTGGGCGATGTGGTCGCTCTGCGACAAAGCCCTTAAAATTAAATTTAAAAAAAAAAAAAAACATAGATTAATAATAATTTATAACAAGCTTCCAGAATCAATGAAGCTAAAGACTAAAGATCATATATTTTGTAATAAGTTAAAATTGTTGGTGCTAAATTTAGAGATACCTGCAGGGGTCATTTTGAAGACCTACAGATATTGACGTCAGTTTCGTTGTATATATTAGAAATTTTGAAGTACGCAAGGTTTAACTTATACAAAATACTCACTACGTGACACCACTAATAAAAGGACTGTGCGACAAAAAATACATTTGGAGCCAACATATCACAGACTTAGCATATCAAAAAGACTCCCGCTTGTTATGGGTCAGAAGCTTTATAATAAGTTACCAGAGAGTATAAAGACAGAGGCAAAAGACTTGTAGGCTACTTTACTACACACTAACTTATATACTCACGTGTTCCTCCGTGAAGACGCATTACGAGGTTCTCTCCAACCTGCATATACTGGGCCCCATAAGGTTATTGCCAGAAATGACAAAGTTTTTAAAATCCTTGTCAAAAGCAAGGAGATGACTGTGTCCGTTGATCGGCTCAAACCTGCCTTCATATTGTCAGTCCAAAATAAGGACACCTCTCCAGAAGTTCCCGAAAATTATGTTACCCGTTCTGGTCGCCAAGTAAGGTTTCCAGACTTTTATCGCCCTTGACGGTCTCTGGAGGGGGGTGGTGTAGGCTACTTTACTACACACTAACTTATGACTACCTTAACTATCCTACATATAATATATTACACTAAAATATATACACAATAATATATACATAAACAAAAACTACATAATAATTTACAATTACATATACAACCTACATCTACATCCTACATTATCTATTACTACCTAATTACATGCAATCTAATAATAACGTAAAAAGTCACAAACCAGTTTGTCGATACCGCGTCTAATACTCGATAACTCACGATGGATGCTATACTTACCCATCCCTATACGGGCGCGGCAGCTCGCCTGCGTCTGCGCACTCCAAGGCCACCTAACCGCCTTTCACCGTCGTACGCGAGCCAACCAGCGCGCCCCGCAGTCCGTAATCAACTCTGACGCGGGACGCTCGCCACTTGATCTCACGATTTGCAATCGCGATCTCATAGTTTATACCTAACGCTTTTCTATCATCTGTTATTCTATCCTATCGTCTTCGCCACTCCTCTATTGTGCTTGTGCTTGTGCGTCTACTGTTGTGCCTTCTACGTTTATTATGGTGGATTGTATGTGTCTGATATAAAGAAAATTAACCGTGAGTTGAATCTGTTTCTTTTCTTACGAACACCGTACATATATCTCCTGGAACACCCATCACCACCACCATACTGGTGACCCGAGCATGAATAGCGAATTCCGAGATGCACAAGGCCCGTCTTCGGCCGGCACTAGTGAGGAGAACGTATCGATAAAACATGTCGATGTTTTTAAGGTCGGAGTGAGAGTGCCACCTTTTTGGGCAGAAGAACCAGAAATATGGTTCGCCCAGGTAGAGGGACAATTTGCCATTTCCGGAATCACCAGCGATTCTACAAAATTTAATTATGTCATTGGTCACTTGGACAACCAACATTCTAAGGAAGTCAAGGACCTCATTTTTAACCCTCCGTCGACTAACAAATACGAAAAGCTGAAGAGTGAACTAATCAAGCGGCTCAGCGCGTCGAACGAAAAGAAGATCAAACAATTGTTGATGCATGAGGAACTCGGAGACCGCAAACCGTCTCAGTTTCTCCGTCACCTCAAAGGTCTCGCCGGTGTCGACGTTCCAGATGAATTTTTGAGAACAATATGGACAAGCCGACTTCCACATGGTATCCAAACGGTGCTAGCTGGTCAACCAAGCACAGCTTCTATTGAGGACTTGGCCGACTTAGCCGATAGAGTGAACGACCTCGCATCATCTTCACCCAACGTGGCTTCCGTGAGCAACGCAGTCCCAGGCTCTCTTCTCAGCGAGCTTACTAAAGAAGTGGCTGAACTTCGGAAGCAGTTCCAGAAGCTGGCATCGGAGAGGAACAGCAGACCTCGCTCCCGCGGCGGACAGGGCAACCGAAACACGTCAAGGCAGCGATCTCAATCCAGTTATAGGAAGTTCCCCGTATGCTGGTACCACAGCAAGTTTGGAGAGAAGGCTAGCAAGTGCGTCCGTCCCTGCGATCACAAGTCGGAAAACTCAATGGGCGGTCGGTAATGGCGACCAACGATTGCCCTTCACCCGCTACTGGTCGCCTATTCGTCACTGACCGCAGTTCGAAGACGCAGTTCCTGGTCGATACTGGAAGCGACATCTGTGTCTACCCTCGGTCAGCGCTACGTGATCGTCGTGCCCGGACTGAATACAGCTTGTCTGCTGCAAACGGCTCATATATCGCAACGTACGGCTATGTAAACTTAGATTTAGATATTGGTCTCCGCCGAAATTTCATATGGCGTTTTGTAGTTGCCGATGTAACTAAACCAATTATTGGGGTAGACTTTCTAAATTTTTATAACTTAGTCGTAGATGTACGCAATAAGTGCCTCATAGATAATTTAACTTCTGTAGCAGCGGTTGCCACTGTGGCTGATTGTAAAAACGTGTCATCGGTGAAAGTCGTAACTGGCGAATCGCGTTATCATAAAATTCTCGACGAGTTTCCCGAGATCACTCGACCAGCTGGTAGACACCACACCACACCACACAACACAGTCCATCATATACGCACGACACCAGGCCCTCCAGTTTCAGCTCCCCCACGTCGTTTGGCTCCTGACAAACTTAAAATCGCACAAAGTGAGTTTCAGTCTATGCTGTCCAGCGGTACAGCTAGACCTTCGGAGAGCCCCTGGTCATCACCTCTGCATTTAGCGCCCAAGAAAAATAACGGCTGGCGTCCTTGCGGCGATTATCGCCAACTTAACGCTCGCACCGTTCCTGACCGGTATCCGATTAAACACATTCATGACTTCACCCATAGCATTTCTGGCTGCAATATCTTTAGCACGCTGGACCTGGAGAAGGCCTATAATCAGATACCGGTCAGCCCCGAGGACATTCCGAAGACCGCCATAACAACACCCTTCGGGTTGTTTGAATTTCCGTATATGACGTTCGGTCTTCGGAATGCGGGTCAAACATTTCAGCGTTTTGTAGATGAGATGACCAGAGGGCTCGATTTTGTGTACTGTTACTTGGATGATTTTTTAGTCTTTTCACAGTCACCAACCCAGCATGAACAGCATCTGCGTGAAGTCTTTGGAAGGCTGAAACAGTACGGCATGTTGGTCAACACGTCTAAGTGCGTATTTGGGGCCAAAGAGGTAACTTTCTTAGGCTACTCCATTTCAGAGAGCGGTACAAGACCTCTGGACACAAAGGTGCAAGCTGTGAAGGACTTTCCTCCCCCCACGAACGTGCGTCAACTGAGAGGCTTTCTGGGCATGCTTAACTTTTATAGGAGATTCCTTCCCCAAGCAGCTCAAATTCAAGCCCCTCTGCATGCGTTGTTGACAGGTTCGGTGAAAGGGTCGCAGCCAATCCAGCTCACAGGAGACACCTTAGCAGCGTTTCAGGCCAGTAAGGATAGCTTGTCCAACGCTACATTATTGGCCCACCCTGATTGCTCCTCTAAATTGGCCGTGGTTACAGACGCGTCCGACAAAGCTATGGGTGCAGTTCTGCAACAGCTTCAAGGAGACGCATGGCAACCCTTAGCTTTCTTCTCCCGGAAGTTGAGTCCTTCCCAGGTGAAGTACTCACCTTACGACCGGGAGTTATTAGCTATTTACGAGGCCATCAAATATTTCAGGCATATGCTCGAGGCAAGACATTTCATCGTCTATACTGACCATAAGCCGATCAGTTTTGCATTCCACGAAAGAAAGAAAAACTGTTCGCCTAGGCAGTATAGACATCTTGACTTTATCTCCCAGTTCACAACAGATATCCGCCATATATCCGGCAAGGATAACATCGTAGCGGATACCTTGTCACGCATAGAAGAACTGGGAGCACCAGTCAGCCTCGAGACATTAGCCCAAAATCAAGCCTCTGACCCTGAACTTGAAAAGCTCTTGAGTGAAGGTTCCTCGTTACAGTTGCAAAGGCTACACGTTCCCGGAACGCAAATACCTTTGTACTGTGACATTAGTACCTCCACTTCTAGGCCATACGTTCCAAAGTTCTGTCGGAAGCAAGTTTTTGATAGCTTGCATTCCCTAAGCCATCCTGGTGCCAACGCAACGGCCAAATTAGTCACCGAGCGGTTCGTCTGGCCAGGCGTCAGGAAGGACTGTAGAGAATGGGCACGCGCTTGTATTCCGTGCCAGCGGGCAAAAGTCAACCGTCACGTGACTGCCCCCCTTGGCACCTTCAACTTACCGCGCGCTCGTTTCAAAACCATCCACATCGACTTGATAGGACCCCTTCCGCTTTCCCAGGGCTATCGGTATTGCTTAACGGCAGTAGATCGATTCACTCGATGGCCTGAAGCAGTACCGATAGAAGACATCACGGCAGAAACTGTGTCTAAGGCTCTGCTGTCGACCTGGATAGCTCGCTACGGATGCCCAACAGACATAATTACTGACCGCGGACGGCAGTTCGAGTCAGCACTATTCCAGTGTCTGTCTAAGCTGGCTGGTTTTGAGCATAAGCGGACTACTGCCTATCATCCGGCATGCAACGGCCTAGTTGAACGGTTCCACCGACAACTCAAAACCGCAATAATGTGCCATGCGAATGATAGGTGGACAGAGTCGCTCCCGTGGGTTTTGTTAGGCATAAGAACTTCCTTTAAGGAAGACTTACAAGCCTCTTCAGCAGAACTGGTCTACGGCGAGTCGTTAAGGCTCCCCGGCGAATTTTTTGAGTCTACCATCATCAGCACCACTGATACATCAGAATTTACTGCTAGGCTCAAAAACCTCGCCGACAAATTACGACCCGTACCAGCTTCCCGCCATTGTAAGCCCAGAGTATTTGTTTACAAGGAACTAGAAACTTGTGATCACGTGTTCCTCCGTGAAGACGCATTACGAGGTTCTCTCCAACCTGCATATACTGGGCCCCATAAGGTTATTGCCAGAAATGACAAAGTTTTTAAAATCCTTGTCAAAAGCAAGGAGATGACTGTGTCCGTTGATCGGCTCAAACCTGCCTTCATATTGTCAGTCCAAAATAAGGACACCTCTCCAGAAGTTCCCGAAAATTATGTTACCCGTTCTGGTCGCCAAGTAAGGTTTCCAGACTTTTATCGCCCTTGACGGTCTCTGGAGGGGGGTGGTGTAGGCTACTTTACTACACACTAACTTATGACTACCTTAACTATCCTACATATAATATATTACACTAAAATATATACACAATAATATATACATAAACAAAAACTACATAATAATTTACAATTACATATACAACCTACATCTACATCCTACATTATCTATTACTACCTAATTACATGCAATCTAATAATAACGTAAAAAGTCACTTACCAGTTTGTCGATACCGCGTCTAATACTCGATAACTCACGATGGATGCTATACTTACCCATCCCTATACGGGCGCGGCAGCTCGCCTGCGTCTGCGCACTCCAAGGCCACCTAACCGCCTTTCACCGTCGTACGCGAGCCAACCAGCGCGCCCCGCAGTCCGAAATCAACTCTGACGCGGGACGCTCGCCACTTGATCTCACGATTTGCAATCGCGATCTCATAGTTTATACCTAACGCTTTTCTATCATCTGTTATTCTATCCTATCGTCTTCGCCACTCCTCTATTGTGCTTGTGCTTGTGCGTCTACTGTTGTGCCTTCTACGTTTATTATGGTGGATTGTATGTGTCTGATATAAAGAAAATTAACCGTGAGTTGAATCTGTTTCTTTTCTTACGAACACCGTACATATATCTCCTGGAACACCCATCACCACCACCATAGACTCGATCTTTATGAACAGAGTTAAACAGCTTCTACTAGATAAGACACTGTACAGCATACAAGAGTATCTAGAGAATAACTACAGTTCTTTTAACAAAGTAAAATCAAATAAGTAATTGTTTATATTTTTATGGTTATCTAGGCCTAGTATTTTAGCGTTAACTACTTACCATATTTCTTTTTTTATCGAACGATGCCCCTATACAGCAGAAACTACTTTTGTATAGGTACCTAATAATTATGTTACAATTTTTAAATGTTACATTCTGTTATTACATACTTTTGATCATATTTTAAACAATATGAATTGAATAATATATTTATAATAATTTGACAAGACACAGTGTATCTACATTAATTTAGCATTTATTTTTACAATAATGTAAACTAGTGTGTTCTCTGTGACAATAAATTAATTCTATTCTATTCTATCATTCTTAATAAAAAAGCCTATTATACTGTACAAGAGTTTAAAAACGATAAGAGAGATGCGTAGGTAATGTATTTCGGATAATTTAATTTAATCTTCATTTATTTAAATGTAGAATATAATTGTAGAAACCACTCAAAATGTAAATGTGCAGCGCCCTTACAGGGCACATTTATTGATCCTGAAGACAAGCTGACATGTACATCTAGTCTGTATTATATGTGAGCACAATAAATGAATGAATATGAATATGAATAGGTATATATACCTACCATAATAAATCTGTATATAGATCTAGATAAAATATCTATTTTGACATTACATGTAATACATAAAATAATACATATGAAATAATAGGTAGACCCCACCCCCCCTACCTTACCTACCCCTACCTACCTACCTACCCTACCTACCACCCCCCCTGGCTGGATACCTTATATATATACTGGGTGGCGCAAAAGTAAAGACCCTATTTGGTTCAGCTATAACATTTTTTCTAAATTAGAAAACTAGATTTAGGTTTTTTTAAATGTATATTTGTGCCATTAAATTTCGTACCATTAGGATTTAAAGATGATGTCTTTTAAATGGTGACCTCCAGAGTTGATACACATTTGAGCCCTATTTATGACATTTTGCATAACTTGCCGTAACACTTCCTGCGATATGTTCGTTATTTCTTGACGAATGTTTTCTTTTAGAGCTGCGAGAGTCTGTGGCTTGTTCACATACACCCGAGATTTCAAAAAACCCCAAAGAAAGAAGTCTGGACTGGTCAGATCGGGTGATCTTGCAGGCCAAGGCAAATCGCCAAAACGAGAGATAACTCGGCTTGGAAAAGCGTCCCTCACTAAGTCCATAGTGTCGCGCGCTGTGTGTGCCGTAGCGCCGTCTTGTTGAAACCAGATGTGCTCCAGCCCCAATTCGTCCAAACTGGGTATCAAAAACTCACGTAACATGGTTCTGTAGCGTTCTCCAGTGACAGTTATCGCATTGCCTCCAGCGTCTTCGAAAAAATAGGGTCCGATCACTCTGTCAACACAGATGCCACACCATACAGTAACTTTTAGTGGGTGTAGAGGTGTTTCTTGAATAATGCGCGGATTATCAGTGCCCCAGAACCGAGTATTATGCTTATTGACATGCCCTGAGAGATGGAAATGCGCTTCGTCACTCATAACCAATTTTGAAGGAAAATCATCCTCTTCAAGGTTGAGGTTTATGACGCGCTGGCAGTAATCTAGACGAGCTCGGTGGTCAGCAGGCAGCAGTTGATGAGTCATTTGAGTTTTATACGGGAACATCTTTAAGTCTTTCACCAAAATACGCTGCAGGGTCCGTCTGGAAATGCCCAATTGCGTGGCACGTCGCCTCGTTGATGTTTCTGGACACTCTTCCACATCTTCGCGCACAGCATCGATATTTTCAGCTGAACGGCCTGTTCTTGGTCTCCCAGACTTAGGTCTATCCAATGTTGAGCCAGTTGCTTCAAGGCGTGTGGCAAAGCGTCGAATTGTGCGACCAATCGGTGCCGGACGGTGGGGAAATCGTCGACGAAATTCACGTTGTGTTCTTATCACTGATGAATTATTCCGTAAGAACATTGACACAATTATTCCACGTTCTTGGGGAGTAAAACGGTCCATGTTTATTTTCAGTGTATTTTACATTTGTTCACTACACAATTTTCAACAACAGAATGACAGAAAATGTCATATAAAAAAAATAAAAGTATTTTCTTTAGTGCCAGTACTTTTGCGCCACCCAGTATTTATTCTTATTTACTTTGTGATGATTAACTTATATAAGTTGAATTAATGTAATTTGGTAGATATCTATAATTGCGTATTAATAGTATTTTTTAAATTAAAAATTAATTTTTTGTCAATGGTAAAAAAAAAAACAAAAAAAACTTACAAAAAAAGATACTTTTACTTTAATAGGTCACTAGGTGGTAGGACTTTTCTGTAAAGCTAGTCTAGGTATAGGTACCGCCGCGTTGCCAGTTATTCTGCCGCCAAGCAGTAGGTACACAGTACACAACGGAACACAGTAGCGGAACACAGTAGTGCAGCTACACAGTAGTGCAGCTTGCACTGTGTTCCGGTTTGAAGGGCATTGTAGCTAGTGAAATTACTGGGCAAATGAGACTTAAGGATCTCAACACACAGTCTAGAAACCTTTTTTAGACTGTGTGATGTCACAGGATGACGTGCGCAGTGCGCCAGTGCCAAGTGAAATTTTAATTTAGAGTTCCGACTGACACTGTAATCTGTTAGCCGTGACTCTTAACACCAGGCAAACGACTAGCTCGTCGCGTCATTCATTTACATAAAATAAGAGTATCCTTTCTTTTCTGCTTACCTACAAATAATTTTAACTTTTTTTTCATTTTAAATTAAATTTTTTAATATAGACAAACATGGATACTAATAATATTATTAAGTATGTACTCGTTTATTTAACACAAACTTAAATAACATATGATAATGTACTAAACTAAACTAGACCTAAAAGCTAAACTATACCTACCTAAAAACTTTAAAACTAAAATAAAAATTAAACAATTAACAATTAACAATTAAACAATTTATTATCTTGCGAAATAGGCAATACAAAAATTGTGGTCTTATTGTAATGTGTATAGTGTCTCTATTTCCGTCATTAAGACATGCAAGCATTTATATTTGTCAATACAACAATTTAGTTTCTTTTTTTTTAAATTTAGTGCCTATTAATACAATAATGTTCAATATGTCCATGTCACTAAATATCAATCATAAATTATAATAATTAACAATATTACATTAAATTAAATTTTTATCCTTCAGAAATTCGTCAATGCTATAATATGCTTTGTCCACCAACAACTCATTAAGTTTCTTTTTGAAAATCAAGTCATTCTCAATACGTAACCTTAAAGGAATCTTATTAAAAATGATGGGTGCCATACAGAAAATACTGGTTCGCAAGAGATGAGTTTTACATGACTTGTGACGTAGATCTCCTTGTCGCCGACTACCTACTGCATATTCCTCAAATAAATAAGAGTGTTTTTTTACGAATGCAGCTATCTCGCTGATGTATAAAGACGGCATTGTTAGCACTTTGAGTGTTCTAAAATGCTCTTTACACGAGTCTATTTGCTTTAAACCTTGTATTGCCCGAACACATCTCTTCTGAGCCCTAAATACTCGCAGTTTCTCTGTGGAATTGCCCCAGAATAAAATTCCATATCTTATAACAGATGCGACATGTGCATGATAGTATATAAGTAACGTTTTTTGACTAACAACACTGCTTAGTTTATATAGAGCATATGAGGATTTATGTAATTTTTTGCAGATTTGATCAATTTGAATTTTCCAGGACAGTTTATTGTCAATAATTATTCCTAAAAATCTGCCGTGGTCAATTTCCTTAATAGTGTTACCTAAATAATTAATTTTAAGTTCAGAAGGTGCAAGATGTCGTTGTTTGAAGTTCATTACATTCGTTTTAGCGATATTAATTTTTAAATTATTTACATTTAGCCATTTAATTAGAGATGTCAGAGTTTTGTTAATGTCATTGTAAAAATCATTATTATTATTATTATTATTATCCACGAACAAGACTGTACTATCATCTGCAAACAAAGTCATTGGATTCGTCGTTACATTTGGGAAATCGTTGATGTAACACAAAAATAAAAATGGCCCCAATACGCTGCCCTGCGGTACACCACATCTGACTATTCGGGCATTAGATTGATATAATATGTCGGTGTGGGTTTTCGTACACATTCGGTTTATTTGTGTAATCTGCTTTCGATTGGCCAAATAGGACCTAATGAGTTCGTGAGCATTACCTCTGACACCATAACCATATAATTTTTTTAATAATAACTCATGATTTACATGGTCAAAAGCTTTTGTCATGTCTAAATATAATGCTAACGTCTTTTTTCGCTTGTCCATACTTGTTGTTACCTTATGCAAAAAATTATACAAAGCCAAATTTATGGACATGTTTTTTCGGAATCCGTACTGCTTATTAGTTAAAATATTATTAGTTTCGAAATATTTATATAACTTATCATAAATAACTTTTTCTACAACTTTTGCTAGTATTGGTATCAGTGCCACAGGTCTGTAGTTACTTATTTCGTCTTTTGTTCCTTTTTTATAAAGAGGCTTTATAACTGATACTTTCAATTTATCCGGAAAAACTCCCTGTGCTAGACAGAGATTTATAATATGACTTAGAATCGCAGCAATTACGTGAGCAACATCTTTCAAAAGTTTCGTTGATATTTCATCATATCCTACACTGTTAGTATTTTTAAGTGAATGAATTATTGTAAACATGTCCATTGGAATCACCGGTGCAAGAAATAGAGAATTTGAATGTTTAATTTCAATTTTAATCATATTATAATTTGTAGGTTCATTGTTTGCTACGTCTATAAAATAATCATTGAATACATTTGATATTTGTACCGGGTCAGATATTGATTTGCCCTGTGTTTTAATGCTCGAAATATTTTCTCTTGGAAAATTATTCTTGTGCTTGTTTATTATTTTCCAAGCCGCTTTTGTTTTATTGGCAGCATTTTTGATGCTAAAATCATTTTGTGCTTTTTGTGTAAGATTAATTATTCTCCTGTACCTCTTCGAAAATGATTTAAAAGTACTTTTGTTACTATCATTAGAGTTCCGTCTATATTTCCACAACAAATCTCGCTTCCTTTTAAAAATCTAAAGGAATCTTGAACTATCTATAGACTGGCAAAGGTCTATAGTTAGTTCAAGCAATCTGTGGAATATGGCAACGTGCCCATAATGCTGGCAGCGTAGCCCCGCTGTATAGCGAGGCTGATCCTTTGACCAAAGTAGATGCCAGCATTTCGGTCACGTGCCGATTTTATTATTAAGTTTGTCTTTACCTATCTATGAAATTGCAGTTCTGCAGTGCTGGCCATTTCAAATTAATTGGAGCACCCATTTGTACAGTAAAAAAGTTTGACAAATGGGTGCCCCACGACCTCAATGATCACCAGCGCGAAGTACGCGACACGTGCCTTGCACTGGTCAACAGGCACTCAAGCGAAGGAATCTTACATCACAGTGTTACCTGCGACGATAAATAGATTCCGTTTGACAATCGCATACGCTCAGCTAGTTGGTTGGATCCTGGATCAGCACCTAAACAATGCCCTAAACGAAAACTTACCCCTAGAAAAGTGATGGTCTCTGTTTGGTGGTCTAGCGCCGGTGTGATTCATCACAGCTTCTTACCAAACGGGATAAGCATCACTGCAGATGCGCACTGTGGAGGACTGAACATAATGATGGAGAAGCTCGCATGTCTCCAACCAGCTTTGGTCAATCGCTCGTCTCCGCTGCTCCTGCACGAGAACGCGCGACCTCATACCTGGGTACTGCACAGCCGACGGTCTCCAAGTTACAAGAGCTGGGGTTGGAAGCTCTCCGTCATCCGCCGTACTCACCAGACTTGCGCCGCCTACAGACTTTTTTTCCAGATTTGGATAACATTTTGGTGGGGAACGAATCCAATACCCGAGAGGCAAAAGGAAGAATTTGTTGCCTCCCGTCCAGCTGCTTTCTTCAATATGATTACATGGTTATTATACCTACTTTGATTAATAGAAATAAAAAAATATAAATAAAATACAGTAAATAAACTTATTTCATAAAAAAAGGCAATTTCATAGGTACCTGAAGACGTTACCAATATGGGCATAAACAGGGATATTAAGTTTACTTAAGTATTCATACCTCAGATTCTGATGAGAAACAACACTGATCCTATAAGATTTAAGAATTCCAATCAGTAGGAAAGCTCAAATTAATACTAATTGCACTGAACAAAAGTTGACTGCATACAAACTAGGTATTGCAAACTACCACTACCAGAGCGTCATAACAGGAGAAAGTTATAAGAATATTTTCTTTTGTTTTCGATTATATTCAAATCTTATCATTCTCTTTGTTTTTTTTTTAAATTTTTGTCAGTGTCGTTGTGAAAGAGTATTTATAAACTCCTTCCTTACGGAGAGTAGTATTTTGTTTTTTTTCTCTAATCTGTGAGTAGTATCTTAGTGAAATAATACCTCTATGGTCGTGGTCTTTCAAAAGCGCTCCTATATAAAACACAGAATATCAGTTAGTGCAGTTAAACGATAAATAGTCTTTTTCTAGGGATACTTTAAGGGCGAGAGCGTTTCTTTGAATCCAGAGAGGATCGAGCGAAGATAATTATATGGATAAGAATACTTTATAGAGTAGAATTGCGAGCTGTAGCGAGGTATTCATCAAATGATCAAAGTATATAGGTAGGTACCTATAGGTGCGTAACTCAAGCATAAAATAGGTAATTGCTTCCAAGGTGGACACTACTTTTTGTCACCCTCTAGTTGTAGTAGGTAGCCACCACAGATTGAATAATTCTTAGTGGATTGAATTGAACCAAGTACTGATAATATTTAGCAATAATCTAATAATCATGTTGACGTAGATATAGACATATTAGGTACCTACGCGAACACTACTTGGTCCTGCCGTCCACTCCAAGAACTTTACACCGTTTCAACCAGTTCTTGGTCGTCTCCGATAAAAACCTTGATGCTTCTCTCCTCTTTGCTGGGGCTCAGAGGGTTGTCAGCACAGAACACGAAAAAACATGACGCTTCCCCCTTAGATAGAGACAAAATTATACAATTTCGTGCCTACAGTAAGCCCAATGCGCATAGCAAAGTGGACCATTTTTTCTTCTTTTTAGGGTTCCGTACCCAAAGGGTAAAACGGACCCTATTAATAAGGCTCCGCTGTCCGTATGTCACCAGGCTGTATCTCATGAACCGTGATACTAAGACAGTTCAAATTTTCAAGGATGTTGTATTTCTGTTGCCGCTATAACAACAAATACTAAAAAACAGAATAAATTTAATATTAAGCGGGCTCCCATACAACAAACGTGATTTTTTTGCTCGTTTACCAGAGAGTCATAGATGGCGCTGCTTTAAATAGTACTGCTACTCAACACTATATGGCGGGGATAGATAATGGTACGGAACCCTTCGTGCGCGAGTCCGACTCCCACTTGCCCGGTTTTATTTTTATAACACGAACAGTCTAACAAGCTGACGGCCCGCCTGATGGTAAGCAGTTACCGTCGCCTATGGATGCAACACCAAAAACCTTACACATAACACTTTAATTTAGAGTTCCGAGTGACACTGCAAACTGCTATGAGCGGCCGTGTCGCTTAACATCAGGCGAACGACTAGCTCGTCACGTCAAACATAATAACCGTTACACAAAATCAATGATTGCCTCGTCTCTTTTTGTTCGTGACATTTATCGTCAGCGCGAAGCTGACGACGTAAACGCCGCGTGGTCCCGGTTTGCGAATAGGACCACCCCATCTCTTCCCGTAGATGCCGTAAAAGCCGGCTATGGGAATATTCAGGGAATGGGCAGCAGCATTCTCCTCGGTACATTAAAATCTTCTGCGGTCACCAAGCCGCCTGCCAAGCGCGGTGATTATGCCAAACCCTCTATGATAAACGTCCAAAGTGACGTTTCATGGGGAGGCATGTGTGATCAGCAGTAGACGTCTTTCGGCTGATGATCTAAGAAGTAGACAGGACATTTTAAGCACAGATTAAACCAACGTTTATAAGTAAGGCTGGTTGTATATGTCGACGCAAGGCATATTAGGTACCTGCTAACTGGCGAGCTGGAGCGACACGCATTCCTTACCTAGCTGTGTTTACGTTAACAACATTAGGTAAGTATTATCGGAGTTGGACTACAATGAGAATCTTTGTTTAGAAAGAAGCGGGCCAATGCTATATTGTAAACATTGCCGAACGTAGCCGTGGGCCCGGCTCTAAATGTAAGGTGACATTACTATTCTTTGTCTAAGCATGGAGTTTGCTTTTGGGCATTCAAATTAATACCGTGATCGGAACGGGATGCCGCCCGTGATGAGACTCGTGGCCCACGGATTTGTTTCCGTTTCTTTCGACTCGCGTCGGTAACTTTATACAGTATTTAATAGTTATTTTCAACACATTTGCTCAAAAAATGCATTTACAAAGCCTGTATACATTGTTCGAAAGTTAAACATTACGCACCATACAACGAAGCGTGCGGTAAAATAGGTACTCTCACCTAAGCACCTATTTTACCGCATCGTTCCTTGTATAGCGCCGTGCGTAACCTTTATGGTTTTTTTTAATTTCAATAAAACATATATAATAATTTCACCAAGGAGTTTCACAGTACGAGAATAAATAAGCTGAATGATCGAAACTCCTTGGAAGCGATTTTGCTCAATACGTTTGTCTCACTTTATTACTAAAGAGAAAATGAAACTAGAGATGTAGTTCTAATTTTCACCACACGCACGTGGCGCCATTTGCATTGTAAATGTCCGCCATTTTAGGCCATTTTCATATTAGTTAGATAAGGAACGTCAAAGGTTGTTTGTTGCGACTTTCCCACTAATAAACGAAAGTTTGTTTCTTTACCTATTGTACTGTTTTCTCGCGAATGTGTTGAAAAACGTTGTATGATATACGTGCGGAAATTGGTTTCTACAAACTCGTGACTATGGTAAGCCCTCGACTTCGTCTTGGGCTTACATTCGTCTACTCGTTTGTAAAAACCAACTTACCGCCCTAATATCATAAATATTATGAAACAACCCAACCCAAAGAAACAAACTTTCGTTTATTAGTGGGAAAGTCGCAACAAACAATCTTTGATGTTCCTAATCTAATATGAAAATGGGCTAGAATGGCGCGCATTTACAATGCAAATGGCGCCACGTGCGTGTGGTGAAAATTAGAAATACATCAGCACATCTTTATTTGCATTTTCTCTTTAGTATTAAAGTGAGACAAACGTATTGAGCAAAAACACTTCCAAGGAGTTTCGATCATTCAGCTTATTTATTCTCTTGTGAAACTCCTTCTTGAAATTCTTATATATGTTTATTGAAATTTAAAAAAAAACCGTAAAGGTTACGCCTTAGAGTATAGACTAAAAGCAAAGAGGGATCATCAAAACGACATTATATTTGTACTGCTCACACGTATCGCTACGTCAGTGGCGAAGGAAAGAAACAACATTATAGTAATTGGCTACGCTTGCGAAAAGTCACCGTACCATTTTTTCGACTCGAGTCAACTGTTTTTTCTATACAAATATGTCAGACTCTAGACTCATTCACATGAAAGTGTCCACTTCATATAAAAAGTGTACCAAAAAAGTGGTACGCTTGACAGATAATGACGTTCTCTCTATGCTATTAGTCTATACTCTAAGGACTACGCACGGCACTATACTACGGAGGATGCGGTAAAATATGTACTTAGGTGTGAGAATACCTATTTTAACGCACGCTTCGTTGTATGGCGCGTAATGTTTAACTTTCGAACAATGTATACAGGCCCTGTAAATGCATTTTTTGAGCAAATGTGTTGAAAATTATTGTTTGATTGAAATTAACCGTGTTGTCATGTGCAGCCTATTAAGGGCTTGTTGTATCGAGATGGTGGATTTGTGTATTATTGTAATCAAATCATATCTGAAACATTAGCACTCGTGTGCGTATCTGGACTCTAGCGCCTACAAATGAAATATAGCCCTTTCGTATGAGGTCGTGGAGCCTTCCGCCTCTGCCGCTCCGACATATATAAATATAATGTTTTCCTGAATGAATGTATTTTAGACTAAGCATGTGGGTAGGTAGTCACCCATGGCCCTAATATACCTGTAGCACGGCCGGTAGACAAAGCTGTTTTACTCCAAGCAAGTATGAAGATAGTGACACAAAACGGGGAAAGACAATTTTGTCTACCGTCCGTGCCAACCCAGCTGGTTGTACCAATTTTCTTCATCTCGTTATCAATTCTGCGACCTCATTCTTGGTGAGGAAACCTTCGGCGTTGCAATGGAATGGCTTCATCTGTGCTACGATTTGTTCTTTCAATGGATCGAGTGTCGTAGGAAAAAAATCACATCTGTTCTATTCTACCAATAGAACAAGCAGGACAAAAATTGCTGTTTTTCTTGACTAGGGGCTCATATTTCAATGGCTGGATAAAGGTTATTCGACTGATAAATTACAAACCGACTAAAAGAAAATAACATTATTTCCTCAATGTTGCTTTAGCAAAACCAACTTTTTATTTTCACTGTATTGTTTTTTATCCAATGAATAACTTTTATCTGGTTATTGAAAAAAAGTATAATGAGCAGGTGGACCACGTGCAATGCCCGGATATTTGGTGTGTAGGTACCTATTGTCTATTAAACTCTCCCGTCACCCATCCGGCGCGGCGGTGGTACGTCGCGGAAGCCCCTTCTCTAAAAATGACCTTAACCGCTTCTTGGATAGACCGATTTTGATGAAACAAACGCAACTATAGGCAAACAGTAATCACAACCCATCCAGTAGTTATAGAGTGATGAATTTTCATACCCACGAAAAAATTTTAGGTCTGTGTTCATACCAGCTGGGTTAGCACGGACGGTAGACAAAATTGTCTTTCCCCTGTTTTACTCCACTTGACAAGTAAGCAGTATGAAAAAAGTGACATAAAACGAGGAAAGACAATTTTGTCTACCGTCCGTGCTAACCCAGCAGATAGACAGCAGACTCAGAAACTTGGAGGGCTCCGTCCGCATTATCCATGCTGAAGGCAGTTTTTTTTTGTCTGTCTGTCTGCATCTTGGCAGAGCATCACGCCTAAACTACTAAATGGATTCAAATGAAACTTAGTATGATTTGAGTTCGTAAGACGAGGCAGGCTATAGGATACTTTTAATCCCGAAATTCAGCACGGTTCCCTCGGGAGAGGGGATGAGTAAAAAAAATATGTACTTAGTTGTAAAGGTGATGTACCTACTTACCTATTTTAATTTATGATTTATAATTATTGTGGTGTGATTGTAATTCTGTATTAATAACAATTAATTAATAATAATTACAGAATAATAACAGTGACTGGCCACATCGCTCGTAGAACTGACAACCGATGGGGAAGAAAGGTTCTCGAGTGGCGACGACGAACCGGACGACGCAGCGTAGGCCGGCCCCCCACCCACCCGGTGGACCGACGATCTGGAGAAAGCCGCGGGGAGCCGATGGATGCAGGAGGCGAGCAGCCGCTCAAGGTGGCGCACTATGGGGGAGGCCTATGTTCAGCAGTGGACGTCTTCAGACTGTTAATGATGATGATGATGAATAGTGACTGTCCTGTTAGCTCAGTTGGTAGTAGCTCTGCCTTCTGAGATATAGGATGTGGGTTCGATTCCCACCCGGGACAAACATTTGTGTGATGAACATCGATGTTTGTTCTGTGTCTGGGTGCTATATTGTATTCTCTGTATGTATTTACAAACAAAATGTATCTAAGTACCAGTCCACCAGTTATCTGGTTCCCATAGTACAAGCTATACTAGGGCTAGATGGCGCTGTGTGAAATGTCATATTTATTTATTTAGTAATAGGATTGTATTTAATATTATGGATCTCTATCTGATATAAATAAATCATTTGAATTTGAATTTTGGTGTTCATTAACGCGTGGTCCGATTTCATCCTTTCTTTTTTTGTTAGAAAGTGGGTACTTTAAATATTGTCCCGTAAATATTTCAAAGTAGTCGGTTTTGTAATTCAGAAATTACAGACATCCAACCTTCAGTATTAGGTCCAAAGCCACTATCATATCCTATATGGGAATGAGAGAAGGGTGGGGGGAAAAGATAAAGGAAAAGATGAAGGTGAAAGGAGGCAGGTGTCCATTCGCCGTTTCATCCATTCATCCTTTTCCCTTATCTTTTTCCCTCTTTCTTCTCTCTTCCTTTAGACTGAGATAAGGCATATAAACTAATTAATCTGTGTGGAGCCGGGGCGGGTCAGCTAGTACATAAATAATTCAAAATACAATTAATGAATACACGAATTAATAATAACAATTAATTAACTAACACCGGGGCCGGATCTCGAAAATGGCCGTGCATTGCTCCATTGGGACCGGCCTATCGTCACGGACTGTAGCCAATATAAGCCTCATATCGTGCTGATGGACCGGTCCCAACGCCGGGCAGTGCTCATTGACATCACCATTCCGCATGACGAGAACCTCGTGAAAGCTGAGGACAAACTCACCTTGACTTGGCTAACGAGGTCACCGCCATGTGGAATGTTGAATCATTGTCCTGATAGTCGTTTCGGTGAACTGCCTTATAGCGAAGAGCCTCGACCAACGCCTCGAGACTCTCGCTAGACGGTTGAATCAAGGGTCAGATTCAGAAGGTAGTACTTCTCGACACGGCACGTATTGTCAGGAGGTTCCTCAATCTGCAGCCCTGACCTGACCACCGGTAGCTTGGGCTGGCAGCGGGCCAGGTAGGTTTAGGTTTTTTATAATATTTTAGTTATATAATTTTTATAGAATTATTGTAAAAAACGTAGGCTTAAGGAATGTAGATAAATAAAGAAATGATTAATTAATTAATTAATTAAATGGCCACGGGGTTACATTACAAAAGTATCACATATTAAAGAAAGTCATATGAAAAGCAATTAAAGGTTGTATTAATATATTGTATAGAGTAAAAAAAAGTATAGAATATAATGAAATTAAAACTAAAAATAATTAATACGTAGGCACTGTGAAGGTTGTAAAAGAAAATTATTATTTTTTCTGTTTTCCTATAAGTATGTGTATACGGTGCAAAATGAATATAAACCCAGATGAAGCCGCGTGTTGGTTGGGTGTTGGAAAACATATCTTGTAAAATTTGTTGGAAAATAAGAATGAAATTATTACTTATTGATTACACCATATTCGTGAATACTTTTAATTACTTCAGTCGACTGTAACATCTTCCAGGCTTCAGTTTTTATTACTTCCCTTGCTTTGCCACCGTGAATGAATTTTAATGCTGAATCTTTCAATTTTTTTGTTGTATACAAAGTTGCCAGCTCTAAAGTAGCAATTGCATTTTCAACAGTCAACTGTTTACGTAATGCTTTCTCGCAAATACTTTTTAATTCGATTAATTGATAGAAATCTGCTGCTGCAAGCAATTTTGCTGCCATCTGATCAAGTTTAAGAGTCTTATCTGTGTAAATGTAACTTAATATTTCCTTTAAAACTTCGGTTTCTAACGGAGTCTCAACAATGTTAGTAGAGCTTTCAACGGTATCATGCTCAAAATGCGCTTTTAAAACGGCACTGCGTGTAATCAATAACATCTTATGAGCGGGTATTTCATCTCCTTCCACGGATTTCATTGTTACATCAGATAATAATGGATTGTAAAGCAATTTTGCTAAATCAGTATCCAGCCGAGAGATAGATGTAATGTTTTGTTCTTCTTCATCATTGATAGTCTCATAATTCACACTAGTTATATTGATTCGGAAATTAAACTGCAGTTGTATATATCTATCAGGCAAACCCCCGGTAGGGACCTCTACTAACTTTTCCCATCTTTTTGCATCAACCCATTCATAATCTTTTGTGATGCCTTTCACATTCTCCTCTAACTTATTTCTTACAATTAAACTGACCTTTAAATAGACAGGGACTAGTGTCTGGTAGAAAATTTTTATTAAATTATTTGCTCTCATAAGCTCAATGCTTAACAGTATCGCACAATGTGTTCCTTGAGAGTTCTCTGCATCTGTTCTATATGTGAATTCCTGGTTCCACTGCTTACCCAAAAACAATTTATAATCGGGAATTATCCAGTCCACTTCATTAATTTCTTCTTGGCCTTCCAGACACATATTGTATGATATCTTGTACCATTTAGCTTCCATTTTGCTGATTTGAAGATAGCTGAAAAGGCAGCAAGCAAGCAGGTTAGCAGTAAAGTCTATTAAATAGCTGCACCAACCCCTCAATTTCATCTCAGTTTTTTGGAATATACCAATGACTTTCCAATTTATTTTAGGAATTTGCTCTCCTAACAACGAGTCTGGTTGTAAAGCGGTAAAGGAGAGGCTCAAATTCAAAATCAGATATTATTATTGCTTCCAGTGTTCCTACGTAGAAGGTATGAAAGAAAAAGTGCATGTCGTCCACCCAGCAGGTGGAACCACGGGCAATGCCCGAAATAATTAAGAAAGGAAATTAAAAAGGCTCATGAACCCCTTCTTCGGGTGCAGCATAATATTTGGAAAAAGGAGAATGATTATTATACATCACTAGCTTATGCTTATGCACAGTATTGTACATCCGAAATGGATAAACTGTTGTTACCTAAATTTAACTTAAGACCATTTTTGTACACAGTTTTCACACAATAAATTTTATTCTATTACATATATAAAAGTAGGTGATTGAAATATGATAAATTTGGGTACTTATTCATTTAGCCAGAGCCGATGGATGCAGAAGGCGAGCAGCCGCTCAATGTGGCGCTCTCTGGGGGAGGCCTATGTTCAGTAGTGGATGTCTTCAGGCTGTTGGTGATGATAGAAAAAAGGAAGTTATGTCAATGGCAAATATTTAAAAATATTACTTTTTAATATAATTCAATAGACCCAATTTTGAAGGCTTTAGTTGACAGTCTTTAACTTACTAAAAGTATATCCGTCTCTTACATTGCCATCTATTAGACAAGAATAGCAACAGTTTTAGAAGTTTTAGATCTGTCAACTAAAGCCTTTAAAATTGGCCCCAATATGTACCTACTTATTATTTATATTAAACCACTTTTTAATATCAATTACCTATTTAATGTCTATTTCAAAGAATTCGCCCTATTTACATAGGTCATTTATTAACGTAGATATTAGGTAATATTTGGTGATAGTGGATATTAAAATGTCCTCATTTCACCTCTGAATCAGTGCACCTGTACGCGTAGTAGCTTTGGATTAGTTACATTACATCAACTTTCGTCTTTTTTTGTCATTGGAATATCGAACTCGATCAAAAAAGACAAAAGCCGGTCCGGTTTAACTAATCCAAAACTACTACACGTTTGCCGATAGATAGGTATCACCTAGGTCCTAAGTGAATGTGAAATGATTCGACTTATTATTTGATGTCATTTGTTTTTATGTAAGTAATTTTTAAACAGGTAGGTTTATTTCATACCTGATTCTGATGAGAAGCAACACTGGCTGAGCCACTGAGCCTGTAAGATAAAATGACTTCAATCGTACATAATACTTTATAATTTGTGTTCAATCAAGCGGTTCAAAAAATACTATTGTATTGTAGTATTGATTTGTAAGACGTACATATTTAATACCATAGTGACTCATTGACAGTGTGACCAGATTTAATACGAACATAATGCCAGCTACTCGTGTAAATTCTGCTAAAATCTGCTAAATATTTTCTATATAACAAATGTCAAAATTCTGCTACTGGGGGAAGTCATAGTTTTTACAAAAGTTTAAGCAAAAACGCACACGTTATTATTACCATGACTATTTATTAATTTATATGGTCTTTCAGAACAGAAAGTCGTGACACTAATTTCATATTACATGCTTTACAAAAAGCCGCATTGCTGTCACCTTTGGATCTAGAAAACCAAGATGAAAATATTGGATCGTTCTCCCACTCAGAACGATAAATCTAGTCGTATTTTCTTTTTATTTTTACTTACTAACGCACACCATACGATACAACAACTGACTTACGACAACTTTGTATGCAGAAAATGTACATAAGTACATACTCTACACACAAATCCAAAGCAAAATATACATTTACAGGGAGTTCCCCTATAATGTACTTGAGGGTTACCAGCAGAAGCGTTGTATACTCTTTGAAGCACAGGACACTAGAATAAGAGCAAGAGTGTTGGCACTTTTTCATCAAAAATAAATAGTGGTGTGGGTAAGAGAGATACAGTTCACTGATTTATTTCAGTTTAGTGATCTATTCCATTCATTTATATTTTGAAAATTTCTTAAAAATCGTGATTCCTGATTGATTTTGATTTACCTACATTAATTAGCGGCTTGTGAAAAAATTGAATATACTTAAATAAAAATTGCAAAATTCACAAAATAAAACAAGTTATCATTTTTATAACTTAATATGTTATTAAATCATCTTCACTATCTAGCACAAACCAAAACAGTGTCAGCGATAGTATTTAAGACAAAAAAAAGTGTCATTTTTTGTACTGGCAAATTATAGTTCCGCTCTTTTGAACTGTAGGAGCTGAATAGGGGATTTTCTGACAGCTGGACGGCACGTAATTCTACATCCAAAAATAGGTGGCGCTGGCGAGACATGGCTTTTTTTGTGAGGTGGCTTTGCCCTCTGTCATAGCGCAGTGTCATTTTCACTTCACTCACCAGTGTGACCATTTGTGGCAGATTTCTGCCATTTTGGCAGATTTGCCCTTCACAGGGCAGTGGCTACTTAAAACTTTTGACAGATTTAGAAGTTTTTATAGTCTGATTGGGTCTAGCAACGATCCCTTTCCATTAGCGTAACACCATCATCATCAGCCTGAAGACGTCCACTGCTGAACATAGGCCTCACCCAAAGAGCGCCACTTTGAGCGGCTGCTTGCCTCCTGCATCTATCGGCTCCCAGTCCACCTAGTGGATGGCCTACGCTGCGTCGTCCTGTTCGTGGTCGCCTCTTGAGAACCTTCTTCCCCATCGGTCAGTTCTACAAGGTTGTTATCGTTTGGCGAAAAGATAACTCCAAAATTTATGTAATGACATTCCCGGCGTGCACAGAATTCGCCCTATTTACCTGCGTGCTGTCGCTTTTCCGCAGGTAATGTCATTCCCATACATTTAGAGTTATCGTTTAGCTGGAGTTAACACTAGTGGAAAGGGACCTTTGCTAGACCCCGTTTTAAAAGTAAGTAATGGAAATCTATCTCAAATAAAGTAGCCTACGTAGATAAAATTGAAAAGGGGCATAGCTGAAAAGAAATAACACAATGTAAGAGAAATTATATATATTTCAATATATTTCTTCACAACATTATAGGTAGGTACATAGCACGGTACCAACTACTTTACTCTCGATAATTCATATCCGTACACTAGTAATCACAATATCATCAAACCACAGAGCAAGAAAAAAAATACACTTCACCCGAAGCGTCATTTTTTAATGCTCTGTGCATCAAACACACAAAATATTTATAATATGTACTAGAAATAAATAAATAATTATTGCTATTATACAAAATATAAGCGACGCTAAAGGTGCGGGCGGCTGTTTAAAAAATGCTCATAGAAAAAAAAGTTTGACGTTTGCTTTTTGAGTTAAAAATGGCGGCAAAATTGAAAAACGCGGGACAAGAAAATACTGAAAACAAAAAGAAACGTCATTTGGATAAGCTAAGAGCATTCTTTGAAAAATTAAATTGCTGACTTGGTTATAGCAAGAATTGATCGAGTTTTTTTTAAATAAAGCAATATATTATGTAAATAGATATTTATTTGTAAATAAAATAGGTGTATCGCTCGCGCCAATAAGGAAGGACATTTCTATAACTGTCGCTGTCGCACTCCAATCAGACTTTAATGAAGTGGTGTGAGTGAGAAAGCTTGTCATTTAGAAACTTTTATAGTTTAATGAATGCTTTAATGAATATCCTGTCTTTTTCTCACTGACGTAAAATATCATGAGCGAAAACAAGAAATAGAATTGATTAAATACACAGATTAAATATAACCTAACTGAGCCTTACAGACTCGCACCATCAAAAAAAACTGATAGGAGCAGAAATGTCTATTGCTGTCTCACTCCCACTACACTTTCGACATGATAATGGGAGAGGGAAAACAGTATTCTCTAGCTTAACTTCGATGATTCAATGGCGCGCATATAACATATTTTGTACTTATTTTTAACTGCTTTGAGAAAATCGATTCATAAATCAGTGTTATACTGTCTATTGGGTTTATATAGCATAGATGCAAATAAAAGAGGGGGAATAAAATGAAGCACACGCTTCTCGAAAGTGGTCCGCCTGAATTAGGTGCAACGCACACAATTTTCCATTATAAAAGAGATAGCAATACGCGTCTTAAGCGACCGGTAGAGCGAGACGCATGGCCACTCTATTAAGTTAGCGATGTGATGACGTATCCTTTTCCCCCTGTTAAGTTTTAATTACATCTATGGTAATAATATTTTTTTTTATTGTTTCGTAAAGTTAAATTAAATTAGTTTAGGTCTAAGAGACAACATAGCGGGAGATCTAGAGTATTTTATTCGAATGGAAACAACACAAAACTTTACACACCTTACAATGCCGCCAAATTAAAAGAAGCTATACTGTGTCCATTTTATTAATGGTCTTTTGACAGCTCGACGACTGACAAGTTAGTGACGTTCTAAAGATTCTCCAATGTGATACCATTCACATTGTACTATTGTCATTTATCGAATTAGGTACGTAAACGTAATAATCGATATCGATAAATGTACATTTCGATTTAGATTTGATGAATTCCATGAAGTACAATATTATTTGTATGAAATTTTAACTTAAACAATACGAAACTTCATGGGCGTGAGCTGTCAAAAAACCATTAACAAAATAAAATAACCATTTACTGCTAGTTGTTGCACTATCTCTTTCTTATAAACCAGGGAATGGCCTCGTTAAAAAGAGATAACAGATGATGATGCCTCAACGGTTGGTAGCACTGTAGTGTACAATTTGTACTTGGGTAGGTCATTTAAATTAAGTTTAAAACAATTTAGCCTCTAAATATGACACACAAAATTTTGATCAGCCTCTTTCAAACATACCATTTTTTTAATTCTAATAATTCCAAAATACTACCGCTACCCATAGATAACTTTAAAACTACTCTTTTTAATGATTTTTTACACATTAAAAAAAACCTATTTTAATTCTGAGAGGGATCCTAAGATCTTAATTAATAAATTCAGCAACAGTTACATAAAGATTTATCAAGATACTAAACTCAAGATGTGATCTCGAGGTAGCTCTCAGGCAATCAGTGTTGCCAGCTCGACTACCACAGAATATGCTAAAGTGCTGTTAAAAATATGCCAAAAGTATGCTAAACGTAGCGTTTTTATTTTATTTCTGTATACTATTTATTTTTAAATAAAAATAAATGATACTAAACAAATACACTTTTTCAAAGATTATTAATTGCAACGCAGATGAAAATAATCATATAGAAGGCATTTTCTGAACGAGAAAATGAAGATGAAAATAGGAATACCAATTCGTAATGTTCTAATACATTTTTAGTACTAAACGTACCTATAAATCAAGCCAAGTAGCAACTTATTTGCCTCTTACTCTATGATTCTGCGCATTATAATAATAGTATTCCTTACTTTTGAATTTTTAACATAACATTTGCGTATTGCTATTTTACAAAAAGCAAAATAGGTATTTCTTTTTCTTTGTGACTGATTGCAACTTTTATGCTCGCTGAGGAGTCCATAGAGTCTGACTGGGAAAAATCTGATCAGGTTACAGCGTAACTCGATTTGGAGCTGCTCGTTAGAAACTCTTTGAGGATGCTGTCTATATTTTTCTTTAATCTAAGAAACAGTAATATGGCATCATTTTGATAAACATAACTAACACTTTATTTACGCAAAAAGTTAATTGATTCGGTGTTACAACTCACAAGTGTTAAAATATGGTTTATACAATAAGTAAAAAATGTAGCCGTCTCTTTCACATATCGGTGGAAATAACAAGGACCGCGATAGTTTAGAAATGTCATATATATATCGTACAACAGAATCTTAGATAAGGGAATAGTAAGGATGCGCCACAATCTATACAAAGACCACCTTGCGATACAACCGCCATGTTGTGGATATATGGCGAGCACCAAAGAGTATATAAGATTTCCTCGTTGTTTTAGTGTAATCAAGTTGGGGTTTGTATGTAATCGGCGCCATATTGTGCTCCCAAAGTGCCACAAGTCACGTGAATGTTTCTTACCCTCTACTATTTCCTTATCTAAGAACAGAATTGACAGCAGTTTCTTCAGTTGAATATTCCACCCTCTCTTTCTAATAATAGAGGGAGCAGCCTTATTAGAAAAAGATGGAGGATTCAATTGCACAGATAGTTTGCTAGTAATTTTTCAAATTTAATTTTTACTACCGTAATTACTGTTTATCCGTGTACAGTCAGCATAAAAATCAGTTCAAAATTCAAATTTTCATATTTTTCGTATAGCTTACTCAGTTATCGCATTTTATGAACCTAATTCATCGTACTTTAGTTTAAATTCAAGACATTTTATTACATGGAATAGTTTTGTCCGAATTTAAGTAATTTTTAAAGAAACTTAACCGATTTATAAAAAGAGTATGTACAGTGCTACACACGACTTCAGTGACAATGCATTGCATTGACTGGCTTTGCCAATTGAAAATGCAGTTCAAAGCAATGCACTAAATTATTTTTAGTGCATTTGCAGTGCAAAGCATTATATGCCTGCAGTGTTAGGCATTGAATGACATTGCAGGGCAAAGCATTAAGTACCTGCAGTGAGAAACGTTAAGTGCCTGCAGTGCAAAGCATTGAATGAGTTACAATAGTTTCTTTTGAATTTTCACGTTCCCACCAAAAACCTTTTCCCGTCCTTTTATATGAATCAAAATGACAAGGACAACACAGCCATCTAATTCTATTGTAAGCAGACTTAACATAAGAGAAATATTGCGTGCCACTTTTTACAACATGCAAATCTCACTCACACAGTGACATGCACATCAAAACTTACTGGTGAAAAGATAATTCGGGTGTGTTCCTATATGAAACGTTGCCGCACAACGGCGCACTACGTTTTACCATTTTATTTTAGTGTTTGTAGCACTTAATATCAATTATAACACAAAAATATTGCAAAAAAAAAAACAGGCCGCACGTTGTCTGTTTATGACGCCGTATCACTTCTGTGGCTTGTTTCCATGGTAACGAGATTGCGTTTTGGACACGCGTTCCTTTTTGTCCATGGGTGCGAAAGTGTTGCAACAGCCAAAAGGAAGGAGATAAAGTTATCAAATTTTAATAAGAGCGAAAGTAATGGATATATAATTTATTCTCGTCTATGTAGTAGTGAAGGTAATGTTAGGTCTGCTTACTGTTTTGTATTAGATGTCTGTGGAGGACAACAATAGTCGTAAACATGTCAAACTATGGTCTGGATTTTGTACAACACAATCGGCATAACTATAACTTTTTGAGAATAAAAAAAGGTTATTTTTTGTAAAAATAAAAACAACAGTTGAAAATACGAACAGAAGAATACAAAGTCGTATTTGATAATGTTTTAGCAAGCTATAAATGCGCATAATTACGAAAATTTACTAATATCTAAGAACATATTGAGATCTGTACATTTGATAGATTCTGCACCAAATACTATTTGAGACCTATATTATTTTATTATAGATTTACCAACGTATTTGTACTAGACACGGCAGAGTTGGACCATAATATTACCTTCGATATTTAGTATCTGTGGTATCGTACAGTATTTGTATGAGATCCTTAATTACGTATAGTTACCGCTAGATGGCACTGTGATGGATTTCATACAAATATTTTACCTTACGAATACAGTACGTACATAAATTTTTTTGTGTAATTGTATGACGTGATGAGCTAGTCGTTCGCCTGATGGTAAGCGTCACGACTGCCCATAACAGATTGCAGTATCACTCGGAACTCTAAATGTTATTAAGTTTCGCGTGACACTGCCTGCACTGCGCACGTCATCCTGAGCACAGTCTAGTAATAAGCTTCTTAGACTGTGTAATCAGATCATTAAGTCTCATTTGCCCAGTAATTTCACCAGCTAAATCTAGGTAAATCTATACTAAAACCTCGTATTCAAGATGCTATATAAATTAGCCCGTAGAATCAACTTTTTGTGTCGCTTGTACGCGTTACTTTGCCTATCCTCTAGAAGTTGACAGATAATTTTCTAGCATACAATTGATTATATTCATTACCTATAAAAAGGTTTAAAAAAATAAATTTTAAAAGTAAATTGTACCATAAGTATATCAAATGCAAATGAAATGTGATTTAAAACACAAATAATACTGTGAAATTAATTTGAGACTAATTATTACTTTTAATAAGATTTGTTTTTGATTGTTGGCATTTATGTCAGATTCATATTTTTTTTTGTGTTTATGTATAAGTAGACTCTTTACTATAAACAGCGGATTACATAAAACTAAAAAAATATTTGGAATTCGCAAAAGAAATCTTTCTTATAAAAAGTGTTTAAAAAACAAGCCGGCGCAGGCGTTTATAACGTAGAGTATAGACTAAAGCATAGAGTGATCATCAAAACGACATTATATTTGTACTACTCACTCGTATCGCTACGTCAGTGGCTAAGGAAAGAAACAAACATATGGTAATTAGCTACGCTTGCGATTCTAATTCTAATTCTAATTCTACATGGGGGTGAAAAAGTCCTGCACTGACGTCCCGCTCGGGGTGTATTGTGCATTTCCCCCTACCAGCATCTACCCGAGCCAACCCAGCTCCTTAAAAAAGCGGAGTGTGGCTCTAGGTCGCTGGCACAGCTGCTCCAGTGGCACTGATGTTGGGTGTGGGAATGATGATGATGAGGCATTCGAGATTTCTTGGGCAGAATGCTGTGCATCTTCTCGTGTTAACATTCCTGACGTGTGTCTGGCTTCCTCTGTGGCTGTGCAGTATCTTAGCACGTGTTCCACAGTCTCGTTTTCTCTCAGGCACCCTCTGCATAAGGGGCTGTCCGTGGCCCCGGTCTTATGCAGGTGGTAGTTCAAATTACAGTGGCCAGTGATCAGGCCTACTATAAGCCGGAGATCCTGCCGTTGCAACATGAGCAGGTTATTTGTGATTTTTCTGTTGATTGTTGGAAAAACGGCTTTTGCATGTCTGCAGTCCTTTTTCTTATCCCAGATCTTTTGCTGCTCTTTTTCAGTGTGCTGACGCAGTGAGTCCCGCACTTCCATCGCTGATGGTTTGCAGAGACTCACCACGTCAGCATTAACTTCTTTCTTGGTTCCTTCTTTGGCAAGAAGATCTGCCCTAAAATTGCCTGGGCATGAGCCGTGGCTCTTCGTCCATCTTACTATTGTTCTACATCTGTGAGACAATTTTTGTAGCGTTGCATGGCACTCTGCTAGAACTCTCGACCTGGTTGTGGACCTTCTGAGTGCATAGACTGTAGCAGCGCTATCAGTGGTGAAAATGAGAATTTCCTTCTCACTTGGTCTTTGTGGGACAGTTACTGCACCCGATGACAGGATTGCTCTGGCCGCTAGTAACAGTCCCATGTTCTCAGCTTGAAACGCTGAGGTGTTCTTGTGCAGGGCTTTGGAATCAGAGATACCAAGCTCTGGCGAATAGTAGCCGCAGCCCGCCCCTATCTTATTTTTTGCACCATCCGTGTAAATATTCCAAGAGGGTGTGATACCTTCCAGAGCACCCTCCTCCGTAATCAGCTCATACCTTTTACCATCGAGGTGTGTACTGGCTATTTTATCAGTACCTTGACTTGCTTCTGGGACGATTCTTGTCGCTCTCTCTAAGATTCTGCTATGAGTGGTGATAGGCGAGTTGCCTTTCCACTGGTTAGTCGATTTTATTCTGAGAGCTGACGCCATCGCTTCCTGCTGTATATGCAAGTGCAAAGGAGTCAGGCCCAGAATAACGTCTAAAGCTGCTGATGGTGTCGTTTTTGTACAGCCACTGATCATGGTGCAGGCAAGTCTTTGGATTTGTTGTAGTTTAGCGATTGTCGTCACCAGATTTGTGCGAGCCCACCAAACTACGCAGCCATATGTAAGGACCGGCCTCACAATGACAGTGTATAGCCAGCGGCAAAGCTTCGGTTTCAGACCCCAGTCTTTGCCGACGGCTCTGGTACTTTGCCATAAAATGTTTGTAGCTTTCGTGACAATGTGATCGAGATGTTTTGCCCACAAAAGCTTACTGTCTAGCCAAATGCCTAGATATTTTACTTCCTTACTAAGGGTCAACTGTGTACCAAACAAAGTGGGAATTTTAAGTCCTGGTATTTTTGTTTTCCTGGTGAACAGAACCATCTCTGTCTTCTGTGGATTCACAGATAGACTGTGACTTTCGCACCACTTCTCGACGACCCGAAGTGCCTTCTGCATCTTATCGCAGAGGGTCGCTTCGAATAGTCCGGAAACCATAATAGCTAGATCATCAGCATAGCCTACGGTCATGATGCCATCTTTGTTTAAAAGTTCGATGAGTTCATTTGCCACCACAACCCACAACAATGGCGACAGAACTCCTCCCTGCGGACAACCCCTCGTGACAAGACATCGTGTTGTACTTGAGGTTTCTATCGTCGCAGCTCTGTTTGAGAGCATGTTTGTAACCCATTTATTCACTTTGTTATCTACTCCCTGGTTGTTTAGTCCGTTCTCAATACTTGAGAACGTGGTTTTATCGAAAGCCCCCTCAATGTACGCTTGCGATATGCACCGTAACATTTTTCACATCAAAGTGTCCACATCATATAAAAGGTAACCAAAAAAGTGGTACGCTTGACATATAATCAAGTTCTCTCTATGCTTTAGTCTATACTCTAAGGTTTATAAACGATGTTTGGATATAAACTGTCCATTGATATAAAATCTAGCTGTCCAGATAGCCTAGCATGCGCACCGCGAGAGAACTTGTCGTCGCTGTTAGAGTGAGACACACTTAGGCGCTACCATAGCCTTGTCACGGTCTCTCACGAGATAGTGTCGAGAAAATTTTGTCGCAGTGCGCTTGCTAGCTGTCCTGATTGGCTGGAACAATAATTACAGCGAATCAAGACAGCTAGATCCTTAGAGTATAGACTAAAGCATAGAGAGAACTTGATTATATGTCAAGCGTACGACTTTTTTGGACACTTTTTAAATGAAGTGGACACTTTGATGTGAATGAGTCTGACAGATTTGTATAGAAAAAACAGTTGACTCGAGTCGAAAAAAAAGGTACGGTGCTTATCTCAAGCGTAGCTAATTACTATATGTTTGTTTCTTTCCTTTCGCCACTGACGTAGCAATACGTGTGAGCAGTACAAATAAAATATCGATTTGATGATCTCTCTATGCTTTAGTCTATACTCTAAGGATAGATCTCATTGTATAAGCATACCCAAAAATCATTTATTAAAAACGTATTAATTTCAATTGCGAATCCCTAAATCAATCCTGTATGGTATTGAGAATATTTTCGTTTAAAATTAGTGATGAGAAAGTGTCGATGACATTTATCGCTAATCCTAATTTTATCGATATCGATATTTATCCCTAAAACATTGACTACAATCGAGATGTCTTTACGATCTATTTAGTTTTCACGCTTATAATTGCTTTTCTATATTATATTCTAGTTAGCTGCATCCTGCGGATTTACCCGCATTATAAACTTTACGCCCTATAACCTTTTCCAAGAGACTACCTGACTTTGTAAACTTCATTCAAACCTTCAAACAAACACACAGACATACAATTCTTTAGTTAGTTTAGATAGTTTTTTTGAATGAAAGGAAATATTTTATTTGTATTATTAATGAAATTATTTATATATTTATTTTACTATACGAAAGACTAGTACTTGAATTAATGGCGATAATACGACTTGATTCAGTTGAATAACAATTTTTGCGACCCTTGGATGGGTGACCGCTAGGTGGTATTTAAAACTGAGAGCTTCTTACCGTGCTTCGGAAGGCACGTGAAGGCCGTAGGTCTAGGATAACAGTCGTTAAGCCATAAAGCGGCTTAACCGTGCAACATCAGCGAACCACTGGTCGAACATTGTATAAAATAATTGAATCATGAAAATACAAAACGAGTCATGTTTTATTTAAATCCAATTGTTTAAATCATTTGTAGTATCGCCATAATGGGTTAGAAAGAGACAACGCGCTACAGCTTTATGAGATGGCTATATAAATGCTTAATTTCGTATAGAGCTTCATTTTTTGGGACCATAATTATTGTTAAAATTTTAGTATAGGTACTAAAAGAATTTTAAACAATTTTTCTTAATTTAAATAAAGTGTTTTACTAAATGATTGCTAGATATACTCATCTTTCATTTTTATATATGTATACTTTGTTCTTTGTTGTCAGTATCTCTTTCCATGACTCAACGCATTTTGATAGTTTTCAAGCATCCTATCCCTCTCTAACTTATTTCAAATTTATATCGTTGTCTCTTTCATTCAAATATTTGCCTTAGGCAAGGTTTTTATTCGACATCATACATCCATCTTTATCTAATTGCCTTTTTACTTATAGTGGCATCTCTTTCGTTAACCATAGCGCATTGAAACTATCATACTTGTACTCTTTCCAACAGTCTATTAATGCATAGCTGTCTCTTTTCTTCTTTTTTTTTCTTGTATTTTGGCTCCACACATAGTGTATTTAGCCAGTGTCATGTATTGTAATTTTCATCGTGCTATAGCATGTGCTATAGAATATTTCACGTAATGTCAAGTCTTAGTCACAGTCATAGTCGAGTCTAAGTCAGGTAATCATAGTCCAGTCTAAGTCATGCCCCAGTAAAGTGGTGGCAACTGTACTAGAGGCTTCTATGGAATTTTGGAAGCAACACGAAAAACCACGTTTCACCACATTATATCACTTGCCCACACTCATGCTCGTAATTCAGCACTTAATGCGTAAAACGCCACCAATTTTAAACATTAACACTAGAAAAAGCACAAGTTTTAAAAAATAATACAATGCAACGACATGAACTTTTCCGCGTTCCCGCCAAAAGTCCCTTTTCTTCTTATAATCTTGTTTATATACTGTCGAAGCAAGCTGTTTCTATGGCAACTCCGTAAATATGTCCGAATCTCTACCTCGCTCTAACTACCGACTACATTATCGCGGTGTCTCTTTCTACGCCGTAAATCTAGCATTTTGGATTAGCATTACCAATTTACGAATAAGCCATTATATTTGCATATATTCCTATCTCTATTTGTTCTATACTTTATAGCAAGTATCTCTTTCTATCACTTCAACGTATTGGCTTTAATTTCTACAAGCTATTTATATTGTTCCTTACTGATTCGTTAAACAAACTATTATGAACAAAATAATATATCCATCCTTCTCTAATCACTTGAAAATTCATAGCAGCGTCTCTTTCTTAAACATAACTTTCATACTGTTTAAGGACTTGTGCAAGGTCAGCGCGAATCCAAGCCAAAGCCACAGAATAGATATATAGTACTAGGCCAAAGCGGGGATGAGTCGGGGGCCGAGCGGCAGGAGCGGTCTAAGTTAAAATGGTTCCAACGCGCAATAGTTTAGGTAATTTATTATTACACTGAATATAATGGGTATTTTAAAAATCCACTATACATAAGCCCTCCATTATATTTAGTTCAACTACTACACAAAGTTTCATGATCGTAATTAAAGTATTCATTAAAAAATCGCTGTTTATTTGTACGGTTTGGAGGTAATTTAGTATTTTTTTTCTTTCGAGAAAAGTTTATTAATTCGTGTTTTCACTATTCATTTGCAGTAGCATTAGTCCTGAACTTTACCATATATTAATTTCAAAGTCATGGTTACAATATTGTTGACAGGACACTGCTTCAAGCTAAGTCATTTTAAGTATTTTAGCGTTGTATTGGCTCTTAAAGCGTTACTGAATTTTTAGGTTTGTTTTCAACCATTGTTCGTCGCACTCTAACTCGCCCTCAAGCTTATAGCGGCGTCTCTGTCTTTCACATCTAGGCAAACTATACAGTGTTGTCTCTAACTGAATTTCATTAACAAACTACATTATTGAGTATATCTCCGTCCCGCTTACAAGCTCATAGCGGCGTCTCTGTCTTTCATAAATCACACAGACAAAACAAAAATCACCTGTTACTGAATTTCTTATACAAACTAGATTGTTCGAATATATCCGTCCCGGTCTAACCGTAAACATGTTTATAGCGGCGTCTCTTTCCTCCATTGGAACGCGTTGGTTTTGACAGCTGGGTTGTTGGAACTGGCGCTCGCTGCTAAAGCTACGCCTGTTCGACGAATGTTCGCTGCGGCGTTATCTGAAATACAGTTATATTTTTAATCTAAATAAAAAAAATATGTGTGGACGTTTCACACGGCGCCATCTAGCCCCAAACTAAGCATAGCTTGTACTATGGGAACCAGATAACTGATACAATACTTAGATACTTTTTGTTTGTAAATACATACATAGAATACAATATAACACCCAGACATAAACATCGATGTTCATCACACAAATGTTTGTCCTGAGTGGGAATCGAACCCACAACCTACAGATCTGAAGGCAGAGCTACTACCAACTGAGCTAACAGGCCAGTCAAAAGATTTTTTTTTCATTATTTAGTTCTACGGGTAAGGAGTTAAGCAACGTTTGTCTATCTCTGTCTAATCAACAGCCGGAAGACGTCCATTGCTGAACATAAGCCTCCATAAAACGCCACTTTGGACGCTTGTCATAGGCCATAATCACCATACTTGGCAGGCGGGTTGGTGATCGCAGTAGATTTTAATGTACCGAGGAGAATGCTGCTGCCCATTCCCTGAATATTCCCTTAGCCGGCTCTTACAGCCACGGGAAGGGATGGGGTGGTCCATTTATATTTGTATTATAACAACAATATACATGGGGGTTATTTCGGTAGTCATTACGGCGTCCTACCTCTAAGTATTGACAGCCTCTGTGGTGTGGTGGTTGAGCAGGTCGGCTCATAACCTGGACGCGGTGGGTTCGATTCCCGCGACAGGACAAGTATTTGTGTACAGGGGAAAAGAACGCAAATAATTGTTCCCAGTCTGGGTGTTGTGGAAGCATGAAGTTAGGGTCCAGGATCTTCGTATGTGATAGTTGGGCGTTATTTTTTTAGTCACCCTGTATACAACTTACCTAGTCCATTCCTAACATTAGCAACCAGTCTCATCGCCGGATTTGTGACTATGCCGTTCCGCTTGTTTTTGCTGGGAAAAATTAAAAAAACTCGTTTTAAACAATGTAAATTTCTTACAGAAAAGAGGTTTTCGTTTGACCTGGAGATCGCCAGCACGGGTGGCATGAACTATAGAAATCGAGTTCTCTCGAGAAAGCATTTGACCAATGAGCGATCACGCGGATACGTCATAAACTTTTGTTGCGTTTTCATTGGTCAAACGGTTTCTCGAAAGAAGAGTTGTTGATTTCTACAGCTTGCTTGCGTTTTAAACCTTTTTCTGTAGGGGGAGAAATACCTTCGTACTTCACTGGTACCACGGGGTTGATGACCGGGGTATGTGGAACTCACATCACAAATCGACAGACGGAAGGCGACCACTACTGAACGCAGGCCTCCCTATAAAACGCCACTTTGGACGCTTATCATAGAACGCTTGCCATCCCACCACGCTTGGCAGGCGGCTTGTTGATCGCAGATTTTAATGTACCGAGGAGAATGCTGCTGCCAATTCCCTGGATATTCCCTTAGTTTATCTTAGCCGGCTCTTACAGCACCCGACCCCTTTTGTGGAACTTGGACCCACTAAAACCAGTCACAAAAGCAGTCTTCCAATTTTGTGGGACGAGAATGGGGTCGCGTTAGCATTCTACCATCTCATCCCAGCCCTTGCGTGTTGGTGCTAGGTGAGCTTTAGTATATTCAACATAATTTTATGGAGGGACCAGCTGATTAACGTGACCTCCGAAGCACGGTTAGCGCTCAGTAGTAAACCCTTTTTAGCGGTCACCCGTGCAACTAGGTACCGCAGCGAGCGTTGTTTAACCTTATCGATCTGTTAAGAATGTTTTTGCTTTTGTAATTCATAAACTAGAAAGTCCTTTGTATTTATTATGATAAAGCCAAAAAAAACTTAATTAATCCCTTTCCCAAGGTTAGTAGGTTATTGAAAGCTTTGCTCGCGGTTAAGTTTTAAAAACATAACTGCTATTTTTATTACTATCGCACAATTATAATGCTAAATATAAGAAGTTATTAAGTACATTATTTATTTAGCTGTCCTTTTCTAAAAAAAACGTTACGTGAGATAACAAACAAATATTAGTATTCTATTCTAATCAATAGTTTTTAGGTTAGATTTTTTTTTCTAGCATTTTTGTGCGATTTCTAAAAACAGCAGTTATTATAGAGGTTAGTCCTGTAACTAAGCTGCGATGGTGAATGACAATACATAGATTAGTTATAAAAATAAACTTCTAAATAGATAGAACAAAGGCTCGCGTTAATATAAAAAGAAAACTCATTTTGGAAATACACTTTTATAGAGTTGACAACATTTCAATTTTTGACTTCCTACTATTAAGTTTTATTAAAGGTTAGACAAAAAATAACATGTATTTTTTGATTTTGTTTTTAATAAAATTCAAATATATCCATCTCTTACATTGCCGTCTATTTGACAAGAACAGCAACAGTTTTAGGAGATTTACATCTGTCAACCTTTAAAATTGGCCTGGGCTAAATGAAGATTTCAGCAGGAAGACAGAAGAAAAAAATCAACGCCTTTGTATTGGATTCTTTTTTTTTTTGGCAGCCATTGGCACAAAGTACGCTTCATACATCGATTAACATTTAGCCCCACTTTGTTTTTTAACAATAACTTGACAAATTCTGTATATAAAAATCTTTTATATATTTTTTTGTTATTTTTTTACTTTTACTTTTTTTATTTTTGATTTTTTATTTTTATATGGACTCTTTAGAAGATAATCTCGAAATGGCTTTCGTATTTCGGTACCTTCCAAAAAATGAAATGTTGTCAATTTGACACTAGAAGATGCCCGTTCCCATGCCCCTTCGTGATTCTTTTCCCTTACATTAAGGCTAGGTTTCCACCAGAGATGTGAGACGTGAGGTTAATCATCTATAGAATACTTATAATAATATAATATATTAATATCATATTGGTACTTGACAAACACATCCCTCGCTACACATCTTCGCTAGCTCTGGTGGAAACGCAGCCTAATGCTGCTGTATACGCAGATGTACTGTCTCGCTCGCGCATTACGACATTTTTGACGATATTAAATAACTGAACTTACTTACGCAAAATCTGGCTAAACTATATGATCATGAATAACATTACAAATGTTCATCATAAATATCATATTAATTCAAACAAGTTTTCATACATAAAAACGGTTACGAATGAAAAAAAACTTTGTTACCGTTGTATTTATAAACTCTTATTTGGATTAATTTGATATTTTTGTGGAACATTTGTAATGTTATTCATGAGAACATAGTTTAGCCAGATTTTGCGTAAGTAAATTTAGTTAATTAATATCTTCAAAAATGTCGCAATGCGCGAGCGAGATAGCGGATCTGCGTATACACCAGCCTTAAAGGAGCGTTGCATATTTTAGTATACTACTGCCCGCCATATTGTTTTTCTACATAATAGCTGCCACTCATAAAACTTATATGAATCTATAGCTGACACAAATACAAACAAGATTTGTATCAGACAAAATCTCCTCCAGCGTCACGTTTCCAAGATATACGCTTTCAAAGTCACACTGGTGGCGCCACCGGTATGTCGACTTAGAACTAAATTAATGGTATGAATGAGCTTTAAAAATATTGTTTTACTTTCCAATTTACCATCTTTTAAAAAAGGGGTTTGAGCCTTCTTTTAAAAAGATACTAAAATTGGTACCTAATTTGTTAAATTTCCGACTAGACAAAATTATGTATAACTTCAGAGAAAACTACCCCCTCTTGATGATCGGTGAAGAAATGAGTGCGTCCTGGTTACAGCATGAACCTCACAGCGTTTAGCCAATCCCAGCTTGACACTGGCTCGGTAGCTGTGACATCAGCATATTTATGAACGAATCAGCACTGCAATTCAACGGGGCAATGCTGCCAGCATGTTAGGTACGCTACCTACCGGCAGTAGGCTAGATCATACATATCAAACAAAACATTTATTTGCATGAAAAGGGTAAGTACAGTAATTCTTATAATAATTATGATAGATCATCCTAATCTACCAATTATCTGGTGTGCAAATTCTTATTAGGTTGTTTCTTACATTTGGACTGTCTATAGGCCATAACGGCTAGTATACAATCACATTGTTTTTTCTGGTAGGTAATTGCGTTTAGTAATACTTGTATAATGGAAGAAAAAAAAAAAAACTTACTAACACTACACTACTACTTACACAGATAACCCCCAATAGATACCGCATTAGGGTCAATTCACATAGAGCGGCAAAATGCTCGAGCAGTTTTTAAGTGCTATTGGAATATAAACCTTATTTCATTCAGACAAAGATGAAAACAGTATGCAACATTCAAAATCTTACCTATTTTAATGTTGCATACTATTTTCAGCTTTGTCTAAATAGATTAAGGTTGATATTCTTATAGCACTTAAAAACTGCTCGAGCATTTTGCTGCTCTGTCTGAATTGAGCCTTACGGGATCTTTGTTCGGATCCTAGCTCACCGAAACTGGCGGAAGGCGCGGGTTACGGGGACTGGAGCCAATGCGCTATTATTGGCTGTTTCGAGTGACGCCCTAATAATGAACTCTAATAATTGGTCGAAACTAAGGCCGTGCTGCGAAGCGTCGATGTATATAGAACCATTTACGCCAATGCGTGGTGCGCGGTCGTCGTCTTTCATGCGGTATCTATTGGGTTATCTGTGCGCTACCACTAATACTAAATACTACTTATGACTATTAGGTACTATTTCTTTTTTGCTTTAATTTATAATGAAACTAATTGCTTCCACAAGCAATTAGTTTAATTTATAATTGAACTAATTGCTTCCACCTGGCATCTACTTTGGTCAAAGGATCAGCCTCGCTATACAGCGGGGTAACGCTGTCAGCATTATGGGAACGTTGCCAGATTCCACGGATTGCTTGATCTATCTATAGACCTTTGCCGAGTTCAAGATTCCTTTAGATTGTTATTTTTAGTTTTATATTTTAGCTTACAAGTTTTTAGGTTTATTTTAGTTTATTATTATATTATATCCAAGATTTTAAATTAAATAAATTTAAAATACTGTTATTATTTTTTAAACATATATTTAAACTTAAATGTCAAATGCTGCGTAATTGCAACGAAATCTAAACTTTCTTGAAATGGAGTCAGGGGCCTTTGGTACCTCCATCGGGCGTATTACGCTCTTGACTCCATTTCAGTCATCTACAAATAACTGGCTCAATATATTTGGTTACCCTACACCACAGATAACCCCCAATAGATACCGCATGAAAGACGACGACCGCGCACCACGCATTGGCGTAAATGGTTCTATATAAATCGCCGCTTCGCAGCACGGCCTTAGTTTCGACCAATTATAAGAGTTCATTATTAGGGCGTCACTCGAAACAGCCAATAATAGCGCATTGGCTCCAGTCCCCGCAACCCGCGCCTTCCTCCAGTTTCGGTGAGCTAGGATCCGAACAAAAATCCCGTCATGCGGTATCTATTGGGGGTTATCTGTGCTCTACACTAAAAAAACTACATGAAAAAATAATTCTAACCTTATTCCATTCCCATTGTCACTTCCTTTGTTATACACTTTGTGCTAATATGTGCCACAAATATTAATGCATTATTTTACCTACCTAGTCTACGTCCTACTAATATAATAATGCGAAAGTTTGTGTAAATGTTTGTAACTACTGAATCAATTTTGATGAAATTTGGAATGCAGACAGCTTATATGCTGGATTAACACATATGATTTTTATCCACGGGTTCAAATACTATGTTATAATCCGGATAATAATAGAATGTCACAGTTACCGAAGGCCAGTAGTCTAACTCACTTTCTTTTGAAAATTGCCCCTTTCGCTCTCGTGATACTTCTCGCCAAACTGGTATACGCGCGTCGACCTTGCCACGAGCTACGTATCAAATCATATCAAAAATTGATAAGCAAATAAACTTGAAACAATAATTATATTAAATATCAATTCAAATAAACATATCTCTTAGAATAGACGCTTGGTATTAAGTGACAATATTTGTAGGGTAAGTTATAGGGCGCGGATACAGAAATTTGCTGAAAGCCATTCTGATATCAGAATGGCTGGTCAATTAATTTTTCTAATATCTCAGAGTTTATCTTAAGTAGCAATTATTTAGGAAAGGTAGCAAATAGGTAGCTGGTTTTGAATATACACACAGTACCAGACGCTGCAGGCAGCCAGCCATCCTGACGGTTACGTTTTTTGAAGGCTTTAAACTTCATATAAAACTCATTTAAAAACACCGATTTTCGGGAAATCTTCGCCTTAAATCCCAAGCGGTCTTATCCTCAACAAGCCACCCCTTCCAGACAGCCTGTGGAGGTAATTTACCTGTCACTCCGTTCCTGCGGCGGTTTGCTGTCTCGACCCAGTATGATGCGCATGTGTGTGTCGCGGTTGAAGTGTGTGTCTGTGGCAGTTGGGTTTACTGTACTCAGGCTCTGTGGTTGGGATCCTAGAAAAAAAAACATTTACTCAATACAATTGGGTATTTCATGTTTTGGAAATTACCGAAGTTTGACTCCGCTAGGTGGACCGATCTGGTCAAGACCGCGTTGAGCCGATGGATGCAGGAGATAAAAGCAGCAAAGTGGCGCTCTGTGGGGGAGGCCTATGTTCAGCAGTGGACGTTTTCAGGCTGTTGATGATGATGAACGAAATTTGAAAACCATTTCAGCCATCCATTCCATCCATCCATTCCATTTTCCATTTCCATTTTTTTTCCCTCAAATACAGTATTTCTGAAGTTATTAATAAAACCAAGTAATTAATACGCTTGTGTCGTGCTATTCTTTTATCGCACAAATAAATAATACTCCTCAAAAAATAAACAGTCGTGAAAACAAAAATTAAATATCTTGAAAAATGACAAAGTTACAAGCATTTTAAAATTCAGAAATAGAGACAGCTCAAACGTGCAGTGACGTCACTCTTGCTCCTTCATAGTACCTCATTACTAAGCTGTGGTAGCTTTACATACAATCTCTTTGGCATGTGACTTCACAACGCGCGTTTTCATAGAGAAATGCACAGGCGATACCCTCTCCAGAAACTTTAAAAGCTTATTACTCTGTGATTTATTTACCGATTTTACTATTTCTTTTATAATATATTTTACTTTACTAGGCGGTAGGACTTTTCTGCAAAGTTCGTCTAGGTAGGTACCACCGCTTTGCCAGGTAATCTGCCGCCAAGCAGTAGTGTACAAGCACTACTGTGTTCCGGTTTGAAGGGCATTATAACTAGTCAAATTACTGGGCAAATGAGACTTTATGATCTGATCACTCAGTCTAGTAACCTGATTACTAAACTGGGTGATGTCTCAGGATGACGTGCGCAGTGCAGTGTCACGCGTAACTTTATTGTTGTAAAGTTCCGGGTGACACTGCAACTGTTATGGGCGGCCATGTCACTTAACATCAGGTGAACGACTAGCTCGTCACGTCATTCAATCACATAAAAAAAAAATTGCATTCTTTTTTAACCTACTTTACGAAAATAATACTAAGTTGATAATTTTTAATAGCAGAACACTAGCCTATTCTGCGGATTTATAATAATCCACGTGTGAAGCTCATAATTGAATGAATGACATAAAACATTAGACTTCGAACACTTAGAGCATATCTCAAAATAATCCGAGTTGCAATTTCACTTATCTATTCCACATTGCAAAATACAAACACAAATTATCGGTCTCTCGTGTTCAAAAAGCGCTGGTCGAATTTCGCGCCACGCTAGTCTTAATGACATCATTCGCCGGGCTTTTACCACCGCCAATGTTGCAGCCATTCTCGAACCGAATGGTCTCGTGCGTGACGATGGTAAAAGACCCGACGGAATGACTCTGATTCCCTGGAAGATGGGGCGGCCTTTAGTGTGGGACGCTACTTGCGTCGATACTATGGCGCCGTCACACCTTCCCGAGACACACGTTAGGGCCGGCGCCGCGGCTAATTCTGCTGAGCAGCTAAAACGGCGCAAATATAGTAATCTCGGTAGCGGTTACATATTTGAGCCGTTTGGTGTTGAGACCCTGGCTCCGTGGGGACCGGGAGCTCATCGCGAGCACCAAAGTCTATCAGAGCGCCTGGTCGATGCGACGCGTGACCAAAATGCTGGCACTTATTTGGCTCAACGCATCAGCATTGCAATTCAACGTGGCAATGCGGCCAGCATGTTGGGTACGCTACCTACCGGTAGTAGGCTGGAGCACTTGGACTGTCTATAGGCCATCGCGGCTATTATACAGTCCATAAGTGTTCTTTGTAGTAGGTAGTGTAGCTAGTTTAGTTTAGTTTAGTTTTTATTATTGTAGTAGTTAGCTTGAGTAATAAAGGCAATTTGCCCGTAAAAAAAAAAAACAAATTCTTGCATCTCGCTCTAATAACATATATCTGAAAGAGATCGACCAACCACTTAAATAACACATAAAAGAGATAGATACATACCAATCGGTTTTTCATGATCAGGACTACAGATGTCGCTAACTGGTGACCGTGGAGGGCTGGCGTATAATGGACTAGCGTTGTCTCTCTCGCACGCGTGCCTTTGTTCGCGACGCCTGTCCCTCTCTCTCGCGTAACCACGGATATCGTTGTCTCGCTCGTTCGCTACGTAGCTTCGGTTAGAGGCGCTAGGAAAGTAAACAAATTTATTAAATATTTGGCTTAAAAACAGTATCTATATTACTTACATTAACCTTTTTTTTGTAACTGCATACTGAACTGTAGGTTGTAGGTTCGATTCCTACCCAGGACAAACATTTGTGGGATGAACATCGATGTTTGTACTGTGTTTGATTGTTAAATGGCATTGGATATATACATATGGGTGTTTGTTATGTTGGTACTCAAATAAATAAATAAATGACATTGTGTTCTATGTATGAATTTTATTTACAAACAAAAAGTATCCAAGTATTCCATCAGTTACCTAGTTCCCATAGTACAAGGTTTGCTTTATTTTGGGGCTAGATGGCGCTGTGTGAAATGCCCACAAATATCTATTTATAATTTATTATTATTTAATTAAAAGAATTAAAACCTTACCTCAATTTAGTCTCCTTCTCGACAACCTCGTGTTCCGGGATAGGCACATCTCTGTCCTTTTCCCTCCTGCCACGGCCGCAACGGGCCACTTGTTGTGCGAAAGAGAGAGATAGATTTGCTCGGTTTGTCTGCAAACAACAATATTAACGTTCAAAACCCCTGACTCAGCTAATACCAACTACTACTAGGTGGTAGGACATTACTGTAAAGTACGTCTAGGTAGGTACCACCGCTTTGCCAGTTATTCTGCCGTCAAGCAGTAGTGTGCAAGCACTACTGTGTTCCGGTTTGAAGGGCACTGTAGCTAGTGACATTACTGGGCAAATAAGACTGATCTGTTCACACAGTTTAGTAATCTTATTACTATACTGTGTGAAGTCTCAGGATGACGTGCGCAGTGCAGTGTCACGCAAAACTGTATTAATTTAGAGTCCCGAGTGATACTGCCATCTGTTATGGGCAGCCGTGACGCTTAACATCAGGTGAACGACTAGCTCGTCAGGTCATGCATATGCATAAAATACCAAATAAAAATAATTATAAAATCATCATCATCATCAGACTTTTTGCATCCACTGCAGAACAAAACCCTCCTCCATTAGAGAAGTTTGCCATAACCAGCACTCTTGGCAGGCGTCTTGCTGATCGCAATAGAATATAATGAAGACCTCAGAGAATGCTGCTGCCCATTCCCTGGATATTCCCTTAGCCGGTTCTTACGGCACCCACGGGAAGAGATGGGCCCTATTGTTACGCCGGAACCGTACGGACAATAGGCTAACCGTGGTGATTATGGCGCAAACATCTCCCCCCGTAATGAAGGATGTCTATGTTCAGCAAAGGTATCATCCGTGACGTTATTACCATAAATATAATGGTGGTTGTGGATTATGGCGACACAATACGCTTGTGTCCTGCTATTCTTTTATTGCACAAATAAATAATATTCCTCAAAAAATAAACAGCCGTGAAAACAAAAATTAAATATCTCAAAAAATGAAAAAGTTGCAAGCATTTTAAATACAGGGGTATAAAAAAAGAGAAAGTTCCATTATGCAGTGACGTCAGTTCTTGGTCCTTCATAGTACCTCATTACTAAGCTGTGGTAGATTTACATATAATCTCTGACACGTGACGTCACAACGTGCGTTTTCATAGTAACCGTGAAAAGCTCCTCACGATCTCTGTTTTGCAAGGGGTAGGCGATGCCCCCTCCAGAAAATTTCAAAGCTTATTACGCCGTGATTTATTTAACCGTGAAAAGCTCCTCACGATCTCTGTTTTGCAAGGGACAGGCGATGCCCCCTCCAGAAAATTTCAAAGCTTATTTACTCCGTGATTTATTTACCGATTTTTTTTTTTTCAATTATTACATTCGTTTTTAACCTACTTTATCAAATATTTACTTGTTAATTTTTAATAGCAGGCAACTAGCCCATTAGACACAAGAATATGTCCACGAATTTCGTACAAGTTACCTTATCATGAGTGTTGCTGAGATCCTGTTCATGCGACCGCCCCGAACCGCCCGTCATGTTGGAAGACGATTTCGTAGAGTTGGAACTGTGTACGCTGCGCCTTTTGTATTCTGGTGAACCTGGGACCAACCACATTCGATGTCAAACATTCTGTAATGTATGAGCACGTTGTGACGAAATATAGGGTAGAACCACGACCGCCGCATCGAAAACGCCACCATTTAAACAAGGCATATGCCTTGTTTTTGCTCTCAGTTGCGTGTGACCGCGCCTAATGAAAGTGATGTAACTCACGTATTATTGTTGTACAACGCTATTACAGGGTGCTATGGTTCGTTATTAAAATGGGGCATCCGCTTGTGGACTATTTTATATTAGTTGCAGGGTTAGCATGGACGGTAGACAAAATTGTCTTTCCCCTATTTTACTCCACTTGACAAGTAAGAGAGTATGAAGCGTGACATAAAACGGGGAAAGATAATTTTGTCTACCGTTCGAGCTAACCTAACAGGAGAGGTATATATATCTGTACGTACCTAAATATTGGCGCGGGGACACTTTTGAGGTTTGATTTTCATAGAGACTGTGTATCTTTAGTATATTTGATTTAAGGTAGCCGACATAGGGATTACACATGCAAGAAATACATCAAAAAAAAAAAAAAAAAAACATCAATCAGACATTATCATCATTTTTTCATCATTTTTTTTCATTTATTCAGTTTTTTTCATTAAATTTCAGCAATATTTTTCTGCAATAAATATCTTGCGATGAGCTGTTTACAAACGAGAGATGAAGATCTCGCAACGCGCAAGCTACGGTCTTTGATAATATAATATACGGCTCTCGTCAAAACTACATGAAGCTTTCATAGCGTGTCCAACGCTTTACTGCTGGACCTTAACTGACTCAACCAGACAGTCTGGTTGAGTCAGTCTGGTCCAGACTTGGACGTGACTTAAGAAAGAAGAAAGACAGAGACAACTATATATAACTGTTTCTGTCTTTCGTCAAAAAGTATATTTGTAGTGTCAGTATTAAGGTCGCGTTCATGTAAAAAACCGTAAAATTGAATGAACGAAACCGATGTTGCTACATTAAAAATACAGCAGGAGTCATGAAAGGGCAATATTGGTTTGTCCACGCGACATAAAACGACAAACTTCTCTGTCGCGGCGTGCATGTTAGAGTAAACGAGAAACTACAAACACACACACCGAGGAAATCGACATCGAGGAAACACACTACACACACCACACACACACACACAACACACACACACACACACACATCGAGGAAATTTGTAGTCTCGTGCGTGACATAGCTCGCGGTGCGCATCCTAGCTCGGTTTGTCTCGACTTTGACGACTAAAATAACAGCTCTATTACTTACTTGCAATAATTGTAAACATGACACTGGCTAGATACGCTAATCGCGCTGAGACAAACTTTAAAAAAGTCGTAATAAAAATTAGACCAAAAATAAAATAAAATATCTGTTAGTATTAGAATGGCTAGATCGCAAAATGACTTCACCACATCGCTGCTAGTCATCATCACAAAAAGTACAAATATCAGAAATGCAGTCGTAAAATGACTACGCAGCAAAAAGTCTGTACAGTCACAAACATAAATTATTATTATTTAAATATCTTTTATTTATTGCATATAGGTACCCTAATTATCCTTAGCGTTAAGCTAGAGTAGTAACCATAAATCAGAAAGAGTAGAAGCCGCGCAGTGTCATGATAATGATAATCACACCATATTTTATCACAAATAAATTCATTTTCTGGTAACTCACCAGCGCTGGGCGGTCTTGGTGTTGCCAGCGGCACATCCCCCACTTGCGGCGCAGACGGCGCTGACCATCGCTCCAGCAGCCTGCAGATGTTGGCGTGCCCAGCTCGCCATGCTACCTTTGCTGGGGTACGACCTAGGAAGGAAAACACGTTTATGAGTTCAAGAAGCGAGTGAAATTCACAGCCTGAGGGTTTCTGATAAATACCTCCTCAATACCGATAAGTATCCATACAGTGCAACCATCCTTCATATTTAACTTACCACAATGATGAACTATTTACATTTTCCTACATATTTGACTTCCCAGAATGATCAACTTCAAGTTTCCCAACATATTTGACTTCCCAGAATGATCAACTTCAAGTTTCCCTACATATTTAACTTACCACATTGATAAACTATTTACATTTCCCCACATATTTAACTTACCACAATGATCAGCTTGCATAGGATCCGCTCCGTGCTGTAGAAGCCAAATCACACATTCCTCGTGCCCTTCTTGAGCTGCTATACCTGAGGGAAATAGTACAATTTTTATTTATTAAGGTATTTATGTTGAAAGTAGATCGACATAACCCGTGTTAGGTTCCTTGAATTAGCAAGTTGAAGTGGCAAAGAGCGTGCCACATCTACCACAACCGATGGGGAAGAAAGATTCTCGAGTGACGGACCGGAAGGCGCAGCGTAAGTCCCCACTAGGTGGACCGACGATCTGGTCAGAACCGCGGGAAGCCGATGGATGCAAGAGGGAAGTAGCTGGTCGAAGTGGTGCTCTGTGGGGGAAGCCTATGGTCAGCACAGTTACCTAGCGGCGTGGCGCCCTGCGTGCAGACAGCATGTGGCGCGGCGCCATGCTGCAGTAGCGCCCGCAGTGTGTGTGTGTGCACAGTTACCTAGCGGCGTGGCGCCCTGCGTGCAGACAGCATGTGGCGCGGCGCCATGCTGCAGTAGCGCCCGCAGTGTGTGTGTGTGCACAGTTACCTAGCGGCGTGGCGCCCTGCGTGCAGACAGCATGTGGCGCGGCGCCATGCTGCAGTAGCGCCCGCAGTGTGTGTGTGTGCACAGTTACCTAGCGGCGTGGCGCCCTGCGTGCAGACAGCATGTGGCGCGGCGCCATGCTGCAGTAGCGCCCGCAGTGTGTGTGTGTGCACAGTTACCTAGCGGCGTGGCGCCCTGCGTGCAGACAGCATGTGGCGCGGCGCCATGCTGCAGTAGCGCCCGCAGTGTGTGTGTGTGCACAGTTACCTAGCGGCGTGGCGCCCTGCGTGCAGACAGCATGTGGCGCGGCGCCATGCTGCAGTAGCGCCCGCAGTGTGTGTGTGTGCACAGTTACCTAGCGGCGTGGCGCCCTGCGTGCAGACAGCATGTGGCGCGGCGCCATGCTGCAGTAGCGCCCGCAGTGTGTGTGTGTGCACAGTTACCTAGCGGCGTGGCGCCCTGCGTGCAGACAGCATGTGGCGCGGCGCCATGCTGCAGTAGCGCCCGCAGTGTGTGTGTGTGCACAGTTACCTAGCGGCGTGGCGCCCTGCGTGCAGACAGCATGTGGCGCGGCGCCGTGCTGCAGTAGCGCCCGCAGCACGGCGCTGCGCCCGCGCCACGCAGCGGCGTGTAGCGCCGTGCGCCCGCAACGATCGCGGCCATCCACTGCAGCGCCACCTACAATAAATACAATTACATTATGTGATGAACATTTCACACAGCGCCATCTAGCCCCAAACTAAGCTTAGGTTGTATGGGAACCAGATAACTGATACAATACTTAAATACTTTTATTTTGTAAATACATACATAGAAAACAATAGAACACTCAGACTATCTATCTATAACAATATTATAAAGAGGAAAGGTTTGATTGTTTGTTTGCATTGAATAGGCTCTAAAACTACTGAACCGATTTGAAAAATTCTTTCACTGTTGGGAAGCTACACTATCCTCGGGTGACATAGGCTGTATTATATTTAAAAAAAATAGGGATCCTTACTAAAACTACAATAATGTAACCCAAGGTATAAAAAAATTACTAAAAATATTCTTTACATCGCGTGCGCTGCGACAACTATTACACTCGTGCAAAGCCGGGGCGAACCACTAGTCTGTAATAAATTGACATAGAGCAAAAACAAAAGACACGACTAGAATGTATCCCTGATAGTTATATGAAAGAAAACGTTATTGACTCACCAACTTTGATCAGCAAGTTCACCATGTCAGTATGCCCTTGCCAAGCTGATACGTGCAGCGGCGTTCGACCCTGTAACAAATTACTAGTATAAATACATTGCTCGCAACTAAAATGTCATAAATTAAAAAGGCTTAACTGGGAAAACCTCACATTAGAAAATGTAAGCGATTTGCTTCCACGTTCATCATGACAAATAAAACAAACAGCCAAAGAGTGGAACGCTTTGCCGGCGTCTGTATTTCCCGAGAACTACAACTTTGGGGTCTTCAAATCGAGAGTGAGGAGGTATCTTCTAGGCAAGCGTGTTACATCCTAGACCGCATCGTCACTTCCCATCAGTTCAGATAGTGATCTAACGCAAGCCTATCTATCAACAAAAAAAATATCTTCAAAAACGTCGCAGTCTCATCAAAAATGGCACATAACTCCAAAAACTTTGCACTCAAAAACAAATCCAAAAACTTAATAAAATTTTAATAAAATGTCACAACTTCAAAAACCTCACATACAAAAACGTTACATCCTAAAAGAGTAACATTATAAAGAAGTCACATCCTAAAAAGTTACATCCTAAAGAAGTCACATCGTAAAAACGTTACATCTCAAAACTCAAAACAACATCAGGGGGTCTAGCAATGATTCCTTTCCATTAGCGTTAACGCCAAACGATAACTCCTAATTGTATGGGAATGACATTAGTTATGACATTACCTGCGGAAAAGTCTTCCGCAGGTAATGTCATTCCCAAACATTTGGAGTTATCGTTTGGCGTTAACGCTAATGGAAAGGAATCATTGCTAGACCCCGGAAACATCTGTAAAGACAGAAAGCACAAGTAGATACCTCTAAGATCAGTTTTCCCGAGCCACTGACCTCGTTATCGGTGGTATCGACGCTCGCCCCCGCATGCTCCAGCAGGTACCGCGCCATGGCGAGCCGGTTGTCGAGCGCCAGCACGTACAGGGTGCTCCGCCGGTCCGCGTCCGCCGCGTCGGCCGCCGCGCCGCGCGCGTGCAGCGCCCGCACGCACGAGAAGTGGCCCTCCAGGGCGGCTAGTCTGGTGACGCGGCGATACTTCATGTGTGTACGACACGCTACCTATCGATATCTTGGATGCCTACTACCCGTGGGGTTTTTGATCCATAGTAAAGGCGACGGGTAGACCAAACAAGTTGTTTTTGGGACGTTTCTTGGCGTAATGAAGAGTTTTATTTAAAAAAAAGAAATGGTGTTTTATGTATGACCCAATAGATGGCGCCAGTTGTGGTTTTACCAAAATCTGTCACTGTCATTAACGTTTATCTGTCTCGCAGTTCTGCTGTACTTCAATTTACTTAAGAATAATGCACCACAGACTACTTAGGAGATACTACAGACAATGTACTCGTGGTCCACTCAACTGAATTTGACATTTCTTTGTAGGTAGTCTAAGCATTTTCTTATGTTTAAACTACGCTGCGCGTTTTTTTTAGCGGAATTACACTAGATATACTTTTTTCATTTTGAATTTAAGATGAACTTCCGCGAAGTCACGCCTGAGTCAATCAATTAAACTACGCTGTGGTTTGAAAGGTTTAAACTATGTACTTACAGCGCCATCTAGAAAAGAAGCGGAACTAGTGTTTTTTTTTTAAATAAAAAGCCTCATTACAACACGTGGAGCTTTGAATTTAATAATTTAATTTAATATATCATGTAATTCATTTCATTAACTCGTTTGTGATGACCGCAAATACCAGATTAATAAATATAGCTCTATAGAAAAAAAATCGCAAAACTCCCTCAAAAAATTTGAGAGTTCCCATTTTGCTGAGCTTCTACCGAATGTATTTTTATAAAAATAAACTAGTGTATTCGCAACAAACAATCAGATGTCGTGATGACTTAATAACTTTGAAAAATACTGTATACAAATTGATTAATTAAAAACCGTCAAATTCAGTCATTTCGTGCGTTGTCTTTGTCGTAAGCGCCGCGCTGAAGTGCAGACTGAATTCATATTTAAGACTAAGGCGTTAAGGTTGATGTTTCTTTGAACGGATTTGGACCTGCTCATCTGACTACTCGCCACCTTAAGGGCGGCTTGTGCTAGGCCAGCACGAATCCAAGCCAAAGCCACAGAATAGATATATAGTACTAGGCCAAAGCGGAGATGAGTCGGGGGCCGAGAGGCAGGGGCGGTCTAAGTTAGAATGGTTCCAACGCGCAATAGTTTAGGTAATTTATTATTACACTGAATATAAAGGGTATTTTAAAAATCCACTATACATAAGCCCTCCATTATATTTAGTTCAACTACTACACAAAGTTTCATGACCTTATTTAAAGTATTCATTGAATAATCGCTGTTTATTTGTACAGTTTGGAGGTAATTTTGTAATTTTTTTCTATCGAGAAAAGTTTATTAATTCGTGTTTTCACTATACATTTGCAGTAGCATTAGTCCTGAACTTTACCATATTATATTAATTTCAAAGTCATTGTTGCAATATCGTTGACAGGAGACTGTCTCATGCTAAGCCATTTTAAGCATTTTGGCAATGTATAGACTCTTAAGGTAACCAATGGATAAAAACTCTAACAAATTCTAACCAATGATCAAAATTTGAGTTTTTAACCATTGATTACCTTAACTACAGATCAAAAAACGCACCCTTAATCGTTACATACATACTACTATGCTTATTATACTTAAATATCTATATCTTATATATATACATATAATAAACCTGTAACTGGGCTGAATCTGTACATTGAATATTTTTTGAAAATTTTGATTGCATTATACATCTTAATCGATGTAGAAATAGAAACAATTTTTTTTGAAATTTTTGTGTCTGTCTGTCTGCCCCTTTGAACACGTATCACACTGGAACCACGAAACGGATTTCGCTGAAATTTGGTTTGGTTATAGTTAATTTTTCAGAATAACATTTAGGATACTTTTTGTTTTCTAAAACGGCCAAGTGCGGGTTGCACGAACAAACAAAGATGTAATTTTTATGCAAGACTTATTTTGTTTGTATATTAATTTTTATTTATCTATTTATTTATACTCATCCTGTCGAAGGGAAGAGAGCAGGGAAAGGGGAAAAGGATGAATAGATGGGACAGCAATAGAAAAGAGGCAGGCCAAGCGGCTTCCTTTGCCGGCACATTCACGTAAAACTAATTAACCCATGCGAAGCCAGGGCAGGTCATGTGGCCTGCACATTGCCATTTCAGCTTGCTAATTCTAAGAGCTTTATCAGCCACTTTAGTTCTCCTGCAGATCTCCTCGTTCCGGAGCTTATCTCGCAGGGCAACACAACCTATGTATACTTTGGAAGTATATCAATTCAATGATGTTAATGGAAAGTGGAGCTTAAAAACGAAAGTTTTCAATCAGTGTGTGTTGCCAGTGATGACTTATGGAACTGAGACATGGTCTCTTACTGTTGGCCTCATTAGTAAGCTCAAAGTCGCGCAGCGAGCTATGGAGCGAGCTATGCTCGGTGTTTCCCTGCGAGATAAGCTCCGGAACGAGAAGATCCGCAGGAGAACTAAAGTGACCGATATAGCTCTTAGAGTTAGTAAGTTGAAGTGGCAATGGGCAGGCCACATCGCTCGTAGAACTGACAACCGATGGGAAAGAAAGGTTCTCGAGTGGCGACCACGCACCGGATGACGCAGCGTAGTCCCACTGATAAATAAGATAAAACCTTAATAAATGGTTTTAATCAACAAAATTCAAGCAATAACGTATGGTAAGAATAACAACCACATTGACAGATTGCCTGTCATACAAATAGCAATATTGTTTTTAAACTACATATAGAAACTAAGAAGTTTCTATATCACCACATTCTTCCAGGCTAAAAAGAGAACAACATTCAATTTAAAACGTAATTTCCATAGCGGCTTGGAAGTCTGCGCTCTCTTGTTGATCTTCGCAGATTACCAGTTGAACTTTCGGTAACTGAATGTTCTACATCATTTGTCTCGCCTTCTGCATCAGGGTTTGTCATAACTGTCGGCTGTTCTTCTTCTACATCACCCGTACTTCGAGAATCATAGAAGTCTTCTTCACTTGTCTCAGTGCTCTCACCTGACTCTCTAGTCTCGTTAAGTATATCAGGCGTTTCTAGCACTATTTCACTATCTTGACCTAAAGGTGCTAAGTGGCGGTTTGAAACAGTTGACTCACGACCATCTGCAAGACGAACATAGGAATAATCCGGATTTACGTGTAGTAACGTCACCTCTTCAACAACTGGTTGATATTTATTAGTGCGGTTAAATTTTCGCATTAGAACATTTTCTGATTCTGTTAGCCAAGTAGGTATAGAAACTCCGTTTGTGGACCTCCTGGTATGCGTAAACATTCTTTCGTGTGGTGTACATTGTGTAGCTGTACAAAGTAAGGATCGTATAGAATGCAAAGCTTGCGGAAGAACTTGTTCCCAATTTCCAATCGCTAGGTTGCGGGAACGTAAAGATAGTTGGATTGCCTTCCAAAGAGTCCCATTAAACCGTTCTACCTGTCCATTCCCTCTTGGATTGTAAGGAGTGGTTCTACTTGAAGCAATCCCACGTGCATTCAAAAAATTTTTAATTTCAGCAGACATAAAGCAAGTTCCTCGATCTGAATGTAGATAAGATGGCATACCAAATAGCATAAATATTTCATTCAAATGTTTAATGACCGTGGTTGAGCTCATATCTGCGCATGGGAAAGCGAAAGGAAATCGTGAGAATTCATCAATCACAGTCAGTATGTATTTATTTCTTGTATTAGAAGGAACTGGGCCTTTAAAATCTATGCTTAGCCGTTCCATTGGCGCAGTAGCCTTTATTAACGTCGGATCTGGTGAATCCGATCTGTAAAATTTCGGCTTTATTTCAGAGCATATGCGGCATGAATTTGTCATATTTTTTATGTCTTCAGTAGAGTAAGGCAAGTTTTTCGATTTTACCCAGTGGTTCATACGAACTATTCCTGGATGACACAAAGCTTCGTGTAATGAAATTAGTTTCTCAGTACGTATTGGCACTGAAGCACATACTCGCGAAAGTGTATCAGCAACGTCATTCTGTTTTCCTGGGCGGTATACTATGTCGTATTTAAATGGTGCCAAGTCCAATCGCCATCGTTGTATTTTTTCATTTTTTATTTTGCTGGTCAGTTTATTGTCGAACATGAATGACACAGACCGTTGGTCAGTGATGAGTTGAAATGGTTTGCCAATCAAAAAATGACGCCACTTTCTTAATGACTCGACTATAGCGTAAGCTTCTTTCTCTATAGCTGAGTGATTTAACTCACTATTATTTAACATTCTGGAGAAAAATGCAACCGGTCGATCAGATTGTGACAATGTTGCTGCGATAGAGTGATTGGACGCATCTGTTTCGACGGTGAATGGTGCATTGTGGTCGATAGCGTGAATGGCAGATTTTGCAATATCTGACTTGAGTTTTTCAAAACTTTGAATTAGTTCTTTGCTCAGTGGAAATATTTGCGTATGAGCAAGAGCATGAACTCTGTTGGAGAAATTCGGAATCCATTTGCTGTAATGTGCAAACATTCCTATGGCCCTTCTTAGTGACGGCAAGTCACATGGCGGTGGTAAACTCAATAGTGGCCGTAAACGATCGCCGTCTGGCTTTATAATGTGGTCTTCGACGTTGTAGCCCAGTATATTTATAGACTTTTGCGAGTACCTGCTCTTATCTTCATTTAAAGTTAGGCCATATTTTTGTGCTGCCTCCATAAATCTCCGTAGATTTTTATCGTGCTCCTCTTGACTTTTGCCACACACCGTAATGTCATCCAAGTACGCGTAAGTTCCTTCTAGTTTCTCTGTTCGAATAACCCAGTCTATGGTTCTTTGAAAACTTGACACTCCATTAGTTACTCCAAACGGAATACGGCGAAATTGATAAAGATTTCCCAACGCTTCAAAAGCTGTAAAGTGTCGCTCTTTCGGCAAAATAGGGACTTGATGGTATGCGCTTTGCAAATCTATAGCGCTAAAGATACGATACTTTGATATCTGTGCCACCAGTTCCTCCATATTCGGAAGAGGGTACGCATCCAAATGCGTATATCTGTTTATTGTTCGCGAATAATCAATAACAAGTCGTTTCTTATGATTTTCATTCTTTGTTATAAGCACTTGAGCTCTCCAGGGCGATGTACTCTCTTCGATGATTCCCTCAGCTAAAAGTTTCCCTATCTCATCTTTAATAAACTTCTTGTCATCTTCGCTGTATTTACGAGATTTTATAGCAATGGGCTTGCAATCGGGAGAGACATTCGAAAATAAAGGTACAGCGGGTACAGATGCTGCAGCAACACCACATACTTTAATTGGATCTTTTGACCCTCCAAAAGAGAACTCAAGTGATGAATGCTTTTGTAATATGTCATGACCAATTATAAGATCAGCACATAGGTTTCTCACAATAAGTAAGTTCAGACCTTCATAATTATGATCTCCAATTTTAGCTGATATGCAGGTTTGTCCTTCTACTTGAGATACAAATGAAGTTGAAGCCATTGATATCGTTTGGTTGCATGGTCTCTTCTTTAAATGACACAGTTGAAAGAAATTTTCATCAATAAAACTGATAGAACTGCCCGTATCAATCAGTGCTTGGGCTCTAATCCCTTGAATGTAGGCAGTTACAGTTGCTTTTTTTAGGGAATCCGGAGACGCTGCAATAATACAAGCTGATACGTCAGTATTACTACTATCTTGCTTATCTAAAACTGCAGCAACAGTGTTCACTTTCTTGCTTCGACATACATTAGCAAAGTGTCCTTTTCTGTCACAAATCTGGCACGTAGCATCAACTGCATGGCAATCCTTCCTTGGATGTACACGCCCACCACAAAAGAAACACTTACGTTTTGCTGATACAGCTGTGATTGATGCTGTGTTATCTTGAACAGCACTTAAATGTGAAACATTATAGCTCTGTGAGCTCAATTCAGCCATCTCCAATGATAACGCCTGGTTGTAAGCTTGGTCTAATGTTAATGTCAAATTTTCAAGCAACCGTTGTCTAATTTTGTTTGACCTTATGCCAGAAATAAAAGCATCTCTTATGTTATCACATCTATTTGTTTCGGCATCCACTTTTTCAAATTCACAATCTTTTGACATTAACTTCAAAGCACGAATATATGCGTCTATATTTTCTTCTTGTAGCTGCTTTCTTGTTGCTAGCATGTGTCTAGCATAAATTATATTTTTCGGCTTCATAAATATTTTATCTAGTGTATCCATAGCCGTTTTGTAGCTGGTACACTCGCTGATAAACGAGTAAATTGTAGAAGACACATGATTCATAAGCAAATCCAGAGTAATCTTACTATCTTTTTCATCTTTGTCGCAAAATTTCAGAAAACTTTCAAATGTCCTTTTCCAGTGCTCCCAATCCTTTGAAGCAGAACTGGCAGCCGGGTCAATGTCCAACTTTTCGGGACGTAGGAATCGCTCCATCTTGATATTTAGATCATTTTGTTGATTAAATTGATAAATAAGATAAAACCTTTAGAATAAATGGTTTTAATCAACAAAATTCAAGCAATAACGTATGGTAAGAATAACAACCACATTGACAGATTGCCTGTCATACAAATAGCAATATTGTTTTTAAACTACATATAGAAACTAAGAAGTTTCTATATCACCACACCCACACTAGGTGGACCGACGACCTGGTGAAAGCCGCGGGGAGCCGATGGATGCAGGAGGCGAGCAGCCGCTCAAGGTGGTGTGCTCTGGGGGAGGCCAATGTTCAGCAGTGGACGTCTTCAGGCTGTTAATGATGATAATGATGAATGGAAAGTAGCAGTGGAAGTCCGAATACACCAAAATCTTACCTTAGAGCGGTTTTTCCATCATGCGCATGTTGATCGACCGGCGCCGACCAATCATCGATGAGTATTTCCACCAGCCTAGTGTGACCCTCCTGTGCTGCCAACATCAGAGCTCCTTTCCCATCGTTGTCGGCTTCATCTACCTTGGCACCCGCTTCTAGAAGTGCTTCGCACACTTCTATGTGGCCTGTGAAGTTGAATCTTACTAAACATATTCTTGTTGTTGTACATTTCTAGTACGGCATTATTTCATTTCATTGACATTAGTCAACAGAATAATGGATTTAAAAAATTGAGGAGATATCTTTAATCATCGGTAGCAAAAATTTAATAGAAGATATTTTTCGAATCCATACCCTTTATTTTTTTTAAAACACACCCACACATCACGCAGTCTAACTTAGATTCATAGACTGTGAGATCAAGTGACAAAGTCTAATTTGCCTAGTGCTCCTTCAAACTGGAACACAGTAGTGCTTGCACACTACTGCTTGGCAGCAGAATAGCTGGCAACGCGGTGGTACCTACCTAGACAAACTTGCAAAATAATACATACCTTCAAACGCAGCGTAATGAAGTGGTGTCCATCCAGAGTTGTCTCTGTGATGCTCGTCCAATCCTCGGTCCAGTAGCTGCCTCACCACTTCCACGTTACCTGTGGAAGAATACACCGTGTCAAGAAAACAAACATAGAAAACACTTTCAAAGATTTATGTCCGTCTGCACGAACGTTTGTCAGCTCTAAAGTCCACACTTATCTCTCTATGACATACCTCGTCAATACATTTGGGGACATCTTAATGAGATATGTGCGAACTTAAGAGCTGTCAAACTTCAGTGCAGATAGGCATTATTTTTTTAGGTAACAAAATTCGAGATTTGTATCTCCTGAAGAGCTCATCTTAAGAGATAAGCAATGTGAAGCAAAATGCCTAAAAAATCCTAGAAACTTTCTCTAGACGGTTTACCTACGTTGGGGCTCACGTAGATTAATGCAACATCATCATCATCATCATTAACAGCCTGAAGACGTCCACTGCTGAACATAGGCCTCCCCCAGAGCACGCCACCTTGAGCGGCTGCTCGCCTCCTGCATCCATCGGCTCCCCGCGGCTTTCACCAGGTCGTTCCACCTAGTGGGAGGCCTACGCTGCGTCTTCCGGTTCGTGGTCGCCACTCGAGAACCTTTCTTCCCCATCGGTTGTCAGTTCTACGAGCGATGTGGCCTGCCCATTGCCATTTCAACTTACTAACTCTAAGAGCTATATCGGTCACTTTAGTTCTCCTGCGGATCTCCTCGTTCCGAAACTTATCTCGCAGGGAAACACCGAGCATAGCTTGCTCCATTCCAGATTGATGCAACGCAGAGGCGTTATCATGAAAAAAGTATCATCATCATCATCATCAACAGCCTGAACACGTCCACTGCTGAACATAGGCCTCCCCCAGAGCACACCACCTTGAGCAGCTGCTCGCGGCTCCTTTCACCAGATCGTCAGTCCACAGAGAAAACCTATAACTATTACAATTACAATAAATAAAATCTAAACTTTTGATACAAGAAAAACACGTCACAACCTGAAAATACATAACATCTTCATAGAAATGTTATAACAAAATTATAGATCACTACCTTGCGCAGCCGCAGCGCAGTACTAAGCACAGACCATCTCTCGACATCCATACCATCGACGCAGGCGCCCCAGAAGGCTAGCACATTAAAGTAACTACGGCTGTGAAAGTGGATGCGACATTCCTAGTCGATCGAGTGGTATTGCGACAATGTGATACAAAAAAACACTTCACAAAAACCAAAAGCTGATAAATATCACATCACAAATCAACAACCAGACGACGTCCACTGCTGAACATAGGTCACTTTGGACGCTTATCATAGGGGGTTTGCTATAATCCCCACGCTTGGCGCACGGCTTGGTGATCGCAGAAGATTTTAATTTTTATTTTATTTTATTTTACAAGGAAAACAAACAGCTGCTTACATACTAATAAATACATTACTTTAGATATTGGAATAGCCAAAACAGTTTTCGCTAATAGGTTGAACTAGTGTCATGCAAGATCAAAAAAAATATTATTATCCTAACTTACATTTATAAACTAACAATACAGATTCTATATAGGATCTGTGATTAACAATGGGTACTAAGTAATATCTTATCTCTAAAAGCCATATAAATATTGGTAAGTAACTAGACTAATGCAAAGTGCATAAATGAAGAGAAAAAAACTAATTTGAAAAGAATTTTGCTTAGATATAATGATTTTGAAAGTATTACGCCTCGATGTAAATAGATCAACATTTTCGGAATAATCAGAATTGAACAGATTAGCGGTGCGAATGAAGGATGAATTCTGACGATAGTTGGTGGAGCAAACCGGGGTGTGCAGCTTTAGATCATTTCTTCGACAAATTGTCCTGGTAGGAGTTACAAGCTTGATTTTGGATACCAAGTAGTCGGAGTCAATTAAATTCAATACGATGCTATGCAGAAAAGAAAGATCAGCCGCTTCTCGTCTTTTATAAAGTGGTAACAAATGATGATGCTTACAACTGTCCTCATAATCAAGGCTACGTATGTTATGTTTGAAATTTATACGCTTTGAGAATTTTCGCTGCGGTTTCTCTAGGATATCAATATATTTATCATAGCGAGGATTCCAGACTTGTGAAGCATATTCAAGGTGACTGCGGACCAAGGAGCAGAAAAGAATTTTTAATGTTTTCACTGATTTAAAGTCCCTAGTGACCCGAAATAAAAACCCCAATATTTTCATAGCTTTAGCAGAAACCTTTTCAACGTGCTTATGAAATAGCAGCTTAGCATCGAGAGTTACTCCCAAATCTACCACAGTATCAGTTCTAACAAGAGGCTGGTTATTAATTTTATAATTAAAAAGTAGAGTTTTCGCGGACCTACTGAAAGTTATGCAGCAGCATTTAGGAATGTTTAAATCTAGTTTATTTAGAATACAGTAGTTGTGAAAGCTATCAAGATCTAGTTGAAGATTTTCCAAATCGCTGTGGCCCTCAATGACTTTAAAAATTTTCATGTCATCCGCAAAGAGTAGGAAATCAGAATGAGTAAAACACGAATTAATGTCGTTAACAAAAATAATAAAAAGAAGGGGACCCAAAATTGAACCTTGAGGTACTCCAGATGGAATGGGCGAGGAGAATGCTGCTGCCCATTCTCTAGATACTCCCCATTCCGGATATAGGTGTAAAACATAAAAGTATAGGAGAGGTAGCAACCTTGCGCGGCCGCAGTGCTGAGCACAGTCCTGCCCTCGGCGTCCATGCCGTCGACGCAGGCGCCCCAGAACAGCAGCAGGCGCGCGGCGGCGGGGTGGCCGGCGGCGGCCGCGGCCCACAGCGCCGTGCGCCCGCCGCCGTCCGCCGCCTCTATGTCCGCCTCCGCCTCTAGCACCAACTCGCAGATCTCGCTGGAAAGGGGCGTACGTTTAGTACATTGATTTTAAAATTTAAATGTAGTAGAAAATTTTATTAATTAGGTCCACGGAAAAAATCGCAATCTTTCCTCAAAAGATTTGATGTACCAATTTACTCGGTTTCTTTACAATATATTTAAAAAAAATGTGTGTATTCCCAACAAACATTCAGACCTATTAATGTCTTCATAGTTTTAAAATACACAATGTAAAAATTAATATTAATTAAAACCGTCAAAATCGGTCATTGCGAGCGTTGTCTTTGTCGTAAGCGCCGCGCTGAAGTTCAGGCTGAATTGATATTTAAGGTGGAACGTTACACTACCACGGGAAATTCAAATTTTCTTGCATTATTTTGCCAATAATAGCTTAATTACTCAACGTGATTACATGAAAACTTATTTTGCGCAAATAAATAGAATGTATCAACAAATTACGATTAAAAGTATCACCTACTTATCTTTGGTTTAGCGACAAATGGCAATAGACTGAAACACTAAGAAGAAAATTGTTTATTGCCATTTGTCGCTAAACCAATGATATCTAGGTGATACTTTTAATCGTAATTTGTTGATACATTATATTTATTTCCGCAAAATTAGTTTTCATGTAAGCTATTATTGGCAAAAGAACGCAAGAAAATTGGAATTTCCCGCGCTAGTGTAACGTTCCACCTTAAACTGTATTTTTTAATCAGACGGAGTAAAGTGACAGTTCGAAATGTCACTTGTGAAAATAATGCTGCCAACTTCTAAATCACAGTGATGATCTAATTCAACTCCTACAGTTCAAAAGAGCGGAACTATAATTTGTCAATACAAAAATGACACTTTTTTAGTTTTAAATACTATCGCCGACACCTTTTTGGTTTGGTGCTAGATGATTCTTCCGATATTGAATAAAATATTAGGTTATAAAAATGATAACTTGATTTATTTCGTTAATTTTGCAATTTTAATTGAGTATATTCCATTTTTTTCACAGGCCGTTAATTAATGTAAATCAAAATTAATCAGGAATCACACTTTTTAGGAAATGTTCAGAATATAAAAAAGAATGGAATAGATCATTAAACTGAATTAAATCAGTGAACTGTATCTTTTTTACCCACCACTATTTATTTTTCATGATAAAGTGGCAACACTCGTAATGTCAGTTTACTCCGTCTAATTAAAAAATAGGGTATAAGTCTACAACGGGACTGTTGGCGGGAACGCGGAAAAGTTCACGTCGTTGCAATGTATTATTTTTCAAAACTTGTGCTTTTTCTAGTGTTAATGTTTAAAATTGGTGGCGTTTTATGCATTAAGTGCTGAATTACGAGCATGAGTGTGGGCAAGTGATATAATGTGGTAAAACGTGGTTTTTCGTGTTGCTTTCCAAAATTCCATAGAAGCTTCTAGTACAGTTGCCACCACTTTACTGGGGCATGACTTAGACTGGACTATGATTACCTGACTTAGCCGACTATGACTGTGACTAAGACTTGACATTACGTGAAATATTCTATAGCACCACTGACCTCTATAATACATATTATAGAGGTTAGTGTATAGCACGATGAAAATTACAATACTTGACACTGGCTAAATACACCATGTGTGGAGCCAACATAAAAGAAAAAAAAAAAAAAAAAGTCTACAACGATCTTTCGATCTTTCTTTGAACGAATTTTGACCTGCTTATCTGGTTATACCCTACGCCTTAATGCATTTATAATAACTCACGTGTGTCCTTCAAAAGCGGCGACCAGTAAAGGCGTGGCCTTGTCCCGATCCGCCTTGTTGACGTCAGCACCCTTCTCCAACAGCAGCGCGGCGCAAGCGGCGCCCGTCGCGCAGAGGGACGCCACGGAGAGGGCGGTGCGACCTGACAACCGTGCAGATGTCAACAGATGGAGATACCCACTTCAAACTAGAGTTGCCGATCGATAGTCGACTATCGATGATTAATCGATAGTCTATCGATAGCCAAATAATCGAAACACTATCGATAGGCCAATCGATTACTCAGAACGACGCAATACTATCGAACAAGGCAATGCTATCGATAGTTTGTTCCAATTGTACCATCGATAGTATCAACACTATCGACAGTTTTTTATTTACGAGCAACAATACTATCGACAGTTGTTTATGCAAACAAATACTATTATACCCAACTTCAGACGACATTTTTAAATTTCCCGGGTGCTTGTGACTACATAGATCTGCGTCTGCAACTTCACGGCACTTAGCCACCGACAGTGGTCAGCAACTCTTGACCTAAAATTATTTTTTTTAAAATTTTATTGCAAAAGCCGAAATAAAGGCGTTTCCTACTACATAATCTTGTGCATATTCAGTTCAAACGTATCCTAAACAACAGCAATGCACTCATTCAATAGTATTACCTCATTCTGAGCTATCGATAGTATGGTCTTTTCTGATGAAATATATCGATACTAAAACTATCGATAGTTTGCCGAAACATTCATTTATTGATTTCTTTTTGTATCTCACCATCATCGTCAGCATGGTCCACACTGGCCCCAGCCGCCAGTAAAGCCCTGACAATCTCAGCATGCCCCATATAAGCTGCAGCGATGAGGGGCGTCCTGCCTTCAGCATCAGCCTTGTCGGGGTCCGCTCCGGCTGCCAGGAGCTTGGAGACCACAGCCTCGTGACCTGACCACGCAGCCGCTCTGGGGGAAAAGAAGTACTTCAATTTATCTTTATGATATAGAAGTGAAGTTGTCTTAGTGGTGCTTTCAGGTCAAAACTGGCCTGTTGGCTCAGTTGGTAGTAGCTCTGCCTTCTGAACTAGGTTGTGGGTTTAATTCCTACCCAGGACAAACATTTGTGTGATGAACATCGATGTTTGTTCTGTGTCTGTGTTATTTTGTATTCTGTGTATGTATTTACAAACAAAAAGTATCTAAGTATTGTATCAGTTATCTTCCCATAGTAAAAGCCATAGAGTAGTAGTACAAGCTATGCTTAGTATGGGGCTAGATGGCGCTGTGTGGAATGTCCACACATATTTTTAAAAAATCCTGAAAATATTTGGATGGAGTTTTGTACACATATTGATCATCTTTTCACGTACCTTAGAGCTGTTCTGTTGTCAGCATCAACGCAGTCCACGTCGCATCCGAATTCTAACAACACTTCGACCACCTGCAAACACCAAACAATTTACGTTTAAACTAACGTAGATTGATTAGATTTTTTTTTTTTGCTTATATTTTGTCTCCACACATAGTGTATTTAGCCAGTGTCAAGTATTGTAATTTTTCATCGTATTATGGAATATTTCACGTAAAGTCAGGGTTGTCATAGTCCAGTCTAAGTCAGGTAGTCATAATCCAGTCAAAGTCAAGCACTAGTAAAGTGGTGGCAACTTTACTAGAGGCTTCTATGGAATTTTGGAAGCAACACGAAAAACCAGGTTTGTCTACATTATATCACTTGCCCCACACCCATACTTGTAATTCAGCACTTAATGCGTAAAACGCCACCATTTTAAACATTAACACTGGAAAAAGCATAAGTTTTGTAAAATAATACTGGGTGGCGCAAAAGTAAAGACCCTATTTGGTTCAGCTATAACATTTTTTCTAAATTAGAAAACTAGATTTAGGTTTTTTTAAATGTATATTTGTGCCATTAAATTTCGTACCATTAGGATTTAAAGATGATGTCTTTTAAATGGTGACCTCCAGAGTTGATACACATTTGAGCCCTATTTATGACATTTTGCATAACTTGCCGTAACACTTCCTGCGATATGTTCGTTATTTCTTGACGAATGTTTTCTTTTAGAGCTGCGAGAGTCTGTGGCTTGTTCACATACACCCGAGATTTCAAAAAACCCCAAAGAAAGAAGTCTGGACTGGTCAGATCGGGTGATCTTGCAGGCCAAGGCAAATCGCCAAAACGAGAGATAACTCGGCTTGGAAAAGCGTCCCTCACTAAGTCCATAGTGTCGCGCGCTGTGTGTGCCGTAGCGCCGTCTTGTTGAAACCAGATGTGCTCCAGCCCCAATTCGTCCAAACTGGGTATCAAAAACTCACGTAACATGGTTCTGTAGCGTTCTCCAGTGACAGTTATCGCATTGCCTCCAGCGTCTTCGAAAAAATAGGGTCCGATCACTCTGTCAACACAGATGCCACACCATACAGTAACTTTTAGTGGGTGTAGAGGTGTTTCTTGAATAATGCGCGGATTATCAGTGCCCCAGAACCGAGTATTCTGCTTATTGACATGCCCTGAGAAGTGTTACGGCAAGTTATGCAAAATGTCATAAATAGGGCTCAAATGTGTATCAACTCTGGAGGTCACCATTTAAAAGACATCATCTTTAAATCCTAATGGTACGAAATTTAATGGCACAAATATACATTTAAAAAAACCTAAATCTAGTTTTCTAATTTAGAAAATCGTTATAGCTGAACCAAATAGGGTCTTTACTTTTGCGCCACCCGTTACAATGCAACGCCGTGAACTTTTTCGCGTTCGGGCCAAAATCCCATTATTATTTTTTACGTGAAATATGTTTGACTTTGACTTTGTAATTACGTCTCAGATGAAAAAAAGGTACTGTCATGTTGACTTTGAACTTTGACTTTAGACTGACCTTAGCCTTTGAATTTTGGCTTTAAACTTTGATTTTAGACTTTATACTGACATAAGACTTTGACTTTTGACTTTATGACTTGGCTTTAGACTTTGTCTTTAACGAGACTTTGCTAGACTTTGACTTTAGACTGACTTAAGAATTTAACTTTAGAATTTGACTTTAAGAATTTAACTGTACACTTTAACCGGACTTTTACCTTACTCTGACGTTCGAGTTTATACTTTAAGAGAGACTTGCAACTTAACCATAGATCTAGTATTAGACCCAAACAGCTGTAGTGTTTTGACTTGTAGTGAGTTCCATGCTGCGCCGGCCCGTAGTAGTATCCGTAGTAATTTCCTCCATATGTCCGGCCCGCAGTATACATACCTTCATGTGTCCGGCCCGCAGTATACATAACTCCATGTGTCCGGCCCGCAGTATACATACCTCCATGTGTCTGGCCTGCAGTATACATACCTTCATGTGTCCGGCCCGCAGTATACATAACTCCATGTGTCCGGCCCGCAGTATACATACCTCCATGTGTCCGGCCCGCAGTATACATACCTTCATGTGTCCGGCCCGCAGTATACATACCTCCATGTGTCCGGCCCGCAGTATACATACCTCCATGTGTCCGGGCCGCAGTATACATACCTCCATGTGTCCGGCCCGCAGTATACATACCTCCATGTGTCCGGCCCGCAGTATACATACCTCCATGTGTCCGGGCCGCAGTATACATACCTCCGTATGTCCGGCCCAAGCGGCGGCCCGCAGCGGGCTCCAGCCTCCTGCGTCGGTGCTGTCCCGCGCCGCGCCGGCCCGCAGCAGCGCCGCACAGCACCGCGCGCGGCCGCTGCGTGCCGACACGTGCAGCGCCGAACCGTCGGCTGCGTCTGACGCGGATACTAGGTGTGGGTACCGCTGTGGACGAGATACGGGCCTTATTCGCTATGCCACATGAGATTCCTTGCCAATAACGCGTGACGTCATATCGTGCTTTAAATTCACTTCAACGGGAAAATACTCAGAAGACCTGTTGTTGCATTCTTCTACATTTCTTGTTTCTTCTACAAACCTCCACTACACAAGCAACTATCAAATGTAGATATGTCTTGGAGCCTCTGCTGACCACGATGTTCGACCTTTCCGTTTGCCTATAATCATCATCATCAACAGCCTGAAGACGTCCACTGCTGAACATAGGCCTCCCCTGGAGAGCGCCACTTTGAGCGGTTGCCTGCCTCCTGCATCCATCGGCTCCCCGCGGCTGTCACCAGATCGTCGGTCTACCGAGTGGGAGAGGCCGGCCTACGCTGTGTTTTCCGGTTCGTGGTCTGTTTGGCCAAACTCCCAAAACTCAACATTGTTGTAACGAAACCATCCGGCAGCCATCATGATTGGTTGAACCACCCTTCCCCCAATTTGCCAACCAAAGCAATATTTTTGAACATTCGACTAACATCAAAACAACCACTTAATATTCAAAACTAAGTTTCGATTAATAATATCACGAAAATCAAATCTACAAATCCGTTACAACGGATAATCTAGCATTACTACAAGCGCTAAAGTTAGAAAAAATCACTTCGAGTATGTTACCTTCAACATAGCAGTCAAGGTCTCGTCGTCTCCTTTAGCCACTAACTCGTGGATGACAGTAGGATCCAGTAGAACAGGGTCTTCTAGTATTTCCGTCACGTCCGCCACTGCTTCTTTGTCTGACAAGTCTTCTGCATTTAGCTGTAAACAAAGGAAAGATTTACAAACGCCTTAAAAAAGAGGTGCTCAATTCGATGGTGTACGTTTTTTGTGTGTTTGGACACTTAGAGGTATACTCCCGCAAGTGTACCTCCAATGCGCCGGCAATTGGCCGTGTGGTCTCAGCGTTGTAAGAATAGAACCATCCCATCTCTTCTCGTGCGTGCCGTAAGATCCGACTAAGGTCATACATATCCAGAAAATGGGCAGCAGCATTCTCCTCGGTACATTCAAATCTTCACCAATGCGATCACCAATCCACCTGCCAAGTATGGTGATTATGCCAACGCTATGATAAGCGTCCAAACTGGCGTTTTATGGAGAGACCTGTGTTCAAAAGTGGACGTCTTCTAGCTGTTTAATGTTGTAAGGATATCACCAACCCTTGTGGTTCAGTAAAGGACAGGGAATTGAAATGAAGAAAACGAAGCCTCCACCGAAGATACGTTCTCAATATGAAGCGATCGATTATACCAAAGTATATGACTCAATAAAAGAAACTGGACTACAAAAAATAAACGATGAATACATAACATTAGAAAAACAGATTAAGCGTTGCACAGAAGAGAATAAAGTAATAAAGACCAAAATTCTTAACCCTCCACAAAAAGATTGGATAAATAAAAGTGTGATAAATGAAATTAACGAGCGTAATGCTTTGTGGGCAGAACTTAAGAATAATAATATTTCAAAAGAAGAATTTCAATCTAAAAGAGACCGTGCAGCTAAATTAATTCAAGATACGAAAGATTCATACTACTTTTAAGAATTTAACAAATGCACTAACAAGCCAAAAAAAATGTGGAACCTAGTGAACACCTTAGCGAACAATAAAATAAAACAAGGTTACGTTCCTCCAAAACTTCTAGTAGATTCAAAAGAAATAACAGATCTGAACGATATTTGCCAAATATTCAATAACTATTTCTCTACCATAGGTCCACTTTTAGCAGATGAAATACCTCAAAAATTTCATGACAATTATATTTCTGGTTTACCACAATTATCTACCCCAAACCCTCAAATGTCAACTTTAGAACCATGTACCGAAAAAGAAATTATGGAAATTATTAATAATCTTGATCCTAATTGTAGTGTTGGTTTGGACGGAATCAGTACTAAAGTAATAAAGTGTATAAAAGACTTAATAACAAGTAAATTAACTGAGTGCTTTAATAAACTGTTACTAGATGGTAATTTTCCCGACTCATTAAAAACTGCGAAAGTCACTCCAATCTACAAATCAGGATCGAAAACAGACCCAGGTAACTATAGACCTATCTCAGTATTGCCAGTATTGTCAAAAATTCTAGAAAAAATTTTGCACTCGCGATTACAACATTTTTTAGAATCATTTAATTACATTTCTGAAAGGCAATATGGATTTAGATCCAAAAGTAGTACACTGACAGCCACGATTGATCTTATTACAAAAATAAAACATATGATTGATAAAAAAAAATTAGTACTTGGTATCTTTATAGATTTAAAAAAAGCTTTTGATACAGTGAGTCACAGCTTGCTTCTAAATAAATTAAAATCCATTGGTATCACTGGCAAAGCCCTTCAGATGTTTGAATCCTACTTGACAAAAAGATCTCAAGTAGTTAAAATAGACCGTAACTTCCAAAGTGATTCAAAACCAATAACGTGTGGAGTCCCTCAAGGCTCTATATTGGGTCCTTTACTCTTTCTGACGTATATTAATAATATCCATGACATAGGCCTGAAAGGGCATTTAACTCTCTATGCTGATGACACTTGTTTGTTTTACTTTGGTTCATCCATACATGATATAATCTCACAAGCTCAAGAAGATCTAAACATCCTACACAATTGGTTTCAATACAACTTACTAACTATTAATATTTCCAAAACTTGCTACGTAGTATTTAAAGCCAAAAATAAACCTCTACCTTTACACGTACCTTTAACAATTAATAATGTTCCTCTACAGCAGAAATCACACGAAAAATACCTTGGTTTGCATATGGACACCCATTTAACATGGAATGTCCATATTGAACAAATAAAAACAAACTAGTAACACTCCTTGGCTCGCTTCGTAACATTGTCCGATGTGTTCCCCGCAAATTGCGATTTACAATTTATAACGCACTGGTAAAACCACACTTACTTTACCTCATCGAAATTTGGGGAAGTGCTGCCAAAACAAAATTAGCGGAACTTCAAGTCTTGCAAAACAAAATTGTGAAAATGCTTTTTAACTATCATTATTTAACACCAACAAAAAAAATTTACACCGAAACAAAAATAATGAACATAAAAAAATTATATAATTATAACATTTGCATTTTTATTCGCAAAACACTCAATAGGGATATCCACACTAACATAACGTTCACCAAAGTAAAACAGGTTTCCAAACGCAGCAACCGTCGCGGTAGCCTTCTTGTACTTCCGAAACCTCGAACGAATTATGGCAAAACAATGCTTACTTATGAAGGAGCACAACTTTATAATAAAATACCCTCACATATAAAAAAAACAAGTTCATTTAACGTTTTCAAGAAGCAATTGACTCAATACCTTATGACGGATCCACTGCCGAAGTAAATGTTTTAAATTAAGTCTTGTTGATAAATGTCTTCATCAGGTGTAAGTGTATTATAATGTTACTTAAGCACGTATTATGTTACCTACCTACATTATATTTTGATGTGACGACGGATGTACTTCTATTGATATTTTTAAGTCTAGCTATGTTCTCATGGAAGTGACTGTTAGTCTTATTTGAGAATAAATTTCTTTAAACCTAACCTGAATTAGAGAAAAAAATCAAGGAATTACAAATACACCTACCAGATCTTGAATGTCGTTGTCGTGCGGCGAAGACGACGTGCGACTCAGCTCGATAAGAGCCCGCAATACGCGTCGGTCGCGCGGCCATGCACCAGATACCAGTGCCGGCATTATGGACTCGAGAGACGATGGCTGGACACCTAGAAAGAAGGTGGAATAACAATTAAATACTTAACTATCCGAAGAACCTGTCTCTGTTGATAGCCTCTGTGGTGTAGTAGTTGAGCAGGTCGGCTCAAAGCCCGGAGACGGCGGGTTGGATCCCCGCAACAGAACAAGTATTTATGCACAGGAAAAAAGCACAAATATGTAAGTATTTAGAATTTCAAAAGAAAAAGTTCACACAGAACAGAACTTTTTTTTTAATAAGTATTTGGCCATGGTCCTCGTAGTGCCTGGGTCCCTAAAGGGAATCCTACTTAGGGTTTGACTGGCCTGACAGCTCAGTTGGTAGTAACCCTGCCTTCTGATCTGTAGGTTGTGGTTTGGTTCCCACTCAGGATAGGTTTGTGTGATGAACATCGATGTTTATGTCTGGGTGTTATATTGTATTCTATGTATGTATTTACAAACAAAAAGTATATAAGTATTGTATCAGTTATCTGGTTTCTATAGTACAAGCTATGCTTAGTTTGGGGCTAGATGGCGCTGTGTGAAATGTCCACACATATTTATTTCGTGGGGCGTTATGTATTCAGAATCTACAGGCTCGGTTTATGCGCACTTTCTTGCCGTACACCTGTAAGATATGGAATGAGCTTCCACCAGCGGTCTTTCATTGCTACGACATGCAGCAATTAAGAGTTGAAATTGGACCAAATCGCGGGTAAATAACACTTAATATTGTTGATGACAATTAAGGGGGAATGTTACACTAGCACGGCAAATTCAAATTTTCTTGAGTTCTTTTGCCAATAATAGCTTAATTACTCAACATGATTACATGAACACTAATTTTGCACAAATAAATATAGTGTATCCATAAATTACAATTAAAAGTATCACCTACTTATCATTGAAATGAAATGAAAAATGAAATGAAATTTATTATTTGTGTCAAACACCAATGCAACTACAACAGTAAGCATTGCAATTTGCATTGGTTTAGCGACAAATGGCAATAGACTGAAAAACTAAGGAGAAAATTGTTTATTGCCATTTGTCGCTAAACCAATGATATCTAGGAAATACTTTTAATCGTAATTTGTTGATACATTCTATTTATTTCCGCAAAATTAATTTTCATGTAATTAAGCTATTATCGGCAAAACAACACAAGATAATTTGAATTTGCCGCGCTAGTGAAACGTTTTCCCTTAAAATGGAAAATTGCTTATTTTCTTGGCAAAACGGCTGTAAAGTATTCGGCTGTATAGGCTGGTCTAGAGCGTGTTTGTGACTCTTGTACATACCGGTTTTCTCAAGATGTTTTTAATACACTTTAAGATATTTTCTCTCACCGTTGTAAAAGCGAGTGAAAATTCTACACATAATTTGAACATTTCACGTCAACATATAACATTGGCTAAATACGCAAATCGCGCGGAGCCCAATTAAAAAAAAACAACAAATTCAACTTGCCTTATAATCACAAAATGCGTTCTTCAGTCGTACCACAACGTTATTTAACTGGTTAATTTAAATCACACACAAAAACATTATCCGAGCAAGGTAATTCTTTTTTTCTTTTTTTTAGTCAAGTGAATTATTTCGCAGAACACTGAAGAAGTACAATAACTATAACATAACTACCAACGAAAAAAATTCCCTTCACGTGTTTTAATTTAATGACATTAAAAACACCTTTTGATTTTAATTTAAGAAATTGATTAATAGCCCAATCAGCTTACTAAATTATTTTATCTTGTCACCACTGTAAATATATGTTTTAATAATTCCCAATATTTATTTCAATCATTAACAAAACACTGCGTTCTTTTTCCTTCCTTGATCACTAATAATTCATGAAACAATTATAAATTTTAAATTTTTCCTCAAAATCTATGTCATAGCACTCGACAATCAAACACAATACTGAGCTCCTGGTATTGTTTTACTCATACTATTCCTAAAACGTTGTAACGTAACATACGATTCGAAACTCTACTACTATAGAAATAAAGACTGTTTTTTTTCCGTGTTTACAAGCTATATAAATGAGATGGTATGCTATTATGATTCATTTATGTCACATCCTCTTGAAAAGAATTTAATGAGTAATTTTATGCAAATTTTGGAAATAGCTGCATCACTTCTACTCATCACACGTCATCTTTGGATATTTTATACAATTATAGTCAACAAATTTTAATATTATCATCATCATCGACAGCCTGAAGACGTCCACTGCTGAACACAGGCCTCCCCACAGAGCACCACATAGAGCGGCTGCTCGCCTCTTGCATCCATCGGCTCCCCGCCGTTTTCTTATTCGCGGTTTTTTAGGGTTCCCTACCCAAAGGGTATTACTAACACTAAGGCTCCGCTGTCTGTCTGTCTGTCACCAGGCTGTATCTTATGAACCGTGATGGTTAGACAGTTGAAATTTTCACAGATGATGTATTTCTGTTGCCGCTATAACAACAAATACTAAAAAACAGAATGAAGTAAATATTTAAGGGGGCTCCCATACAACAAACGTGATTTTTTTGTTTGTTTTTATAGATAATGGTACGGAACCCTGCGTGCGCGAGCCCAACTCTCACTTGGCCGGTTTTTTAAATATTATGCTTGAATGAATTGGAGACAGTGATGTGAGAAATATGTGGAGGGAAAGGAACAATAACTGTAAGACTAAATAAATAAACAACGAATCCGCTCTATGGGGGAGGACTATGGAGGCAGGAGACGTCTGCAGACTGATGATGATGAAGGGTGGGGTAGGTCAGAGAGAGAAACTCTTATCCCGGAAAATTGAGTTCCCGTGGGACAACAGGGTGATTTGCAGGTCAAACCACAGGGCTGCATTAAAAATAAAATTAGGTATTCTCTAAAACAGTAGAATTATTCAGACTTTCCAACGAAACTCTATAGATAAAATCACAGATAAGATTAGCTTACAATTTTCTGCTTAAATTCGATAACTAGCCTAATGGGCGTGAGAATCTTGGCGTCGCACGAAGCACTAGCGTGTCTGAGGCCTCGGTTTGGGATGCTCTTCATTATAATTATAGTTTCTCATTAGTAAGCTCAAAGTCGCGCAACGAGCTATGGAAAGATGTGTGTTCGGTGTTTCCCTGCGAGATAAGATCCGTAACGAGGAGATCCGCTGGAGGACTAAAGTTATAGCTCTTAAAATTAGCAAGTTGAAGTAGCATTGGGCAGGCCAGATCGCTCGTAGAACTGACAACCGATGAGGAAGAAAGGTTCTCGAGTGGTAACCACGAGCCGGAAGACGCAGCGTAGGCCCTCCACTATAGGTGGACCGACGATCTGGTGAAAACCGAGGGGAGCTGATGGATGCAGGAGGCCAGCAGCCGCTCAAAATAGCCCTCTCTGGGGGAGGCTTGTGTTCAGCATTGGACGTCTTCAGGCTGATGATGGTGATGATAATAGTTTTTCTACTCTAGATTTCTTTATTTTAATTGTAACATTTAAGAACAGTGTACATAACCCCTATTGTCCATACAAAAAGTTGACAAAAAGCGCCATTTCTTCTCCTAAATGTTATCCGATTTCGATGATTTTTTAATATGTTATCAACACTGTGAAAAGCTATGTTCGTACGTCTTCTTTTTTTTGAGATTTTGCAATACCTTTGTAGTTACAATCACTTAAGTAAAGCAGCGAATTTATAGCGTCAAATTTATGACAGAGAAAAGTGGTTGTAATTTAAAATAATAACATTTTTTCAAAAAAGTCAAATGTACTAGCATAGATCCATAATATATCCAAACGATTGATACCAAAAACAACAGGTTTTGTTAAGATTTAGATGGTAAAAACCATTTCCCCCGAAACGCTAAAATGCAGGTAAATTCACTCACGGGCTCTATTGACTCTATCACTCGTGCAGATAGCAGAGCGACGGCAATAACATAATATTCTAATACCAAGACGGTCCTCTTAAAATGTAAGTTTTTTTATGCGATTGGATGACGTGACCAGCTAGTCGTTCACCTGTTGTTAAGCGACACGGCTGCCCATAACAGTTGCAGTGTCACTCGGAACTTTAAAACAATAAAGTTTCGCGTGATACTGCACTGCGCACATCATCCTGAGACATCACACAGTCTAGTAAACAGATTACTAGACTGAGTGATCAAATAATAATGTCTCATTTGCCCCATAATTTCACTAACTACAATGCCCTTCAAACCGGAACACAGTAGAGCTGGCACACTACTGCTTGGCGGCAGAATAACTGGCAAAGCGGTGGTACCTACCTAGACGAACTTAGCAGAAAAGTCCTACCACATAGTATAATTAGTAGTATTACGTAAAATGCAAGTTGAAGTGGCAATGGGCAGGCCACATCGCTCGTAGAACTGACAACCGATGGGGAAGAAAGGTTCTCGAGTGGCGACCACGAACCGGAAGACGCAGCGTGGGCCGGCCCCCCACTCGGTGGACCGACGACCTGGTGAAAGCCGCGGGGAGCCGATTGATGCAGGAGATGAGCAGCCGCTCAAGGTGGCGTGCTCTGGGGGAGGCCTATGTTCAGCAGTGGACGTCTTCAGGCTGTTAATGATGATGATGACGTAAAATGCAGTAAATATGCAAGCATTGAGAAGTTTTATCTAAACAACCCCGTCCTATCGGTTTATTTATTTATTCCTATCTGCTTCTACGGAATTCTATGTCATTAATATTATTGTGTTATAATTATGCGTAATTCTGCTATCGCTTCCTGTTTCACATTATCCTGTACCTACACACGCTCCCTTCCTTCCCGTTAGTGTCAAGTCTGGAGCTCTTCAAGCCGCGAGTGAATAGGTATCTTCTAGGCACCATCGTAGACCGCGTCGTCACTATCCATCAGTTGAGATTGCGGTCAAATTTTTTTTTTTTTTTTTTTTATGTGATTGAATGACGTGACGAGCTTGTCGTTCACCTGATGTTAAGTGACACGGCCGCCCATAACAGTTGCAGTGTCACCCGGAACTTTAAAACAATAGTTTCGCGCGACACTGCACTGCGCACGTCATCCTGAGACATCACCCAGTCTAATAATCAGATTACTAGACTGAGTGATCAGATCATAAAGTCTCATTTCCAGTAATTTCACTAGCTACAATGCCCTTCAAACCGGAACACAGCAGTGCTTGCACACTACTGCTTGGCGGCAGAATAACTGGCAAAGCGGTGATACCTACCTAGACGAACTTTGCAGAAAAGTCCTACCACCTAGTGCGGAGCTATTTAGTTTTAAAAATAGATAATAAAAAAAAAACATATTAAGTGGTCAGCCCTAGTGTCAGAATTTTTAAGCCACACGAAGGCTTCTAACTTGGCTTAACGACTATTGCCTTACGACAACAGCCGGGACCGACGGCTTAACGTGCCCTCGGAAGCAAGGTACGATGACTTGTAGGTAAATACCATTTGTAGCGGTCACCCATCCTAGCAGTGACCGCAGCCAATATAACACAATTATGCTCAAAAGACTTCTATACATTAACCTTTTCACTAGGTGGTAGGACTTTTCTACAAAGTTCATCTAGGTAGGTATCACCGCTTTGCCATTTATTCTGCCGCCAAGCAGTAGTGTGCAAGCACTACTGTGTTCCGGTTTGAAGGGCATTGTAGCTAGCGACATTACAGGGCAAATGATACTTTATGATCTGATCTCACAGTCTAGTAATCTAAAAAAAAAAGTCTCAGGATCGCGTGCGCAGTGCAGTGTCACGCAAAACTGCATTACTTTAGAGCTTCTAGAGAACTGCAATCTGTTAAGGGCAGCCGTGACGCTTAACATCAGGTGAACGACCAGCTCGTCACGTCTTTCATTTGCATTAAAAAACCTTTTATTAATCTCTATTGTTATCTCTCTATTGTTATGTTATGGGACCGACTGTGTACAACCGGCTACCGGATAGTATCACTGAAGCCCTAAGCCTGACATGCTTTAAATCAACATTAAAACGCTGGCTTGTCGAGCAAACGTTTTATACCTTTGACGAATTTATGAAATAAGTAGGTAACTACTAATAACATGTTAACTCTTGTGTACATATATTTGTATACAGTTAAAAGTTAGTTTTATATTCTACATTATTCGTAATTATTGATTTTTATTATTTTATATTTTGAATTACCATTTTTGACTTGTAAACTATGTTATTGTTTACTAGCTGCTGCCCGCGGCGTTGCCACGCGTGGACTACATTACCTAAAGTAATAGTTATAGGTACTTAGCCCCGATGCAGACCGGCCACCGTCCACAACCACCGATGGCTGCCACGCACCACCGCCACTTTCGCAGCAGTAGCGGTTACGCGCGACAGCCACCGGTATTTTTGGAAGCTGCCACATTTTATGCTGTGCAGTCTCATGCTTCTGAATAGTTTACGTGTGTCAGTGTAGTATTTGTTCTGCATAGTATATATTTCCTACCTGCATTGCACAGGAATGAAAAAATGGCTTTATTTTTAAATCCACAAGCCAGAACCTTTTAATTCAAAAGATTTAATAAAAATTTAAATTATGTAAGCTTTAATATCTTTTGGTACGTATCTTTTTTACTCCTAAAACGCCAAACAACCTGTAAAGGCATAAATAGAAAAACTATAAAATAGATAGTTAGCAAAAAGGTTAAATTCTCAATTACTTATTGTATCTACCACAGAGCATATCTACCTACCTCTTAGAGAAGCCTCTTTGGTCATAGCCTACACAGAGATTTTTTTCTTTAATCTGTGTCTCCAGATAAAGTAGGCACCAAAGAGAATATAACCGCTTACGCTGAGTAGGCACCAGCTAGGTGACATAAAGTTACCGTCAGTGGCCATAAAAACCCACCATCTCACCATGAAGCGGCCATGTTGTTTATAATTCAGTTTCGTTTCGTAATGAAAACTTAATAATTATGACCAAAAAAAATTAATGAAATTTCAATTTTAATATATCCTATTTTAAGCGCCGGTTATTTCTAAGCATATTAGTGAAACCTGCATGAAAATCAGTTCAGTATTTAAGGAGTTCAGTCATAACAAACAAACAACGACACATCACTGTCCCTAGATGGCGCTGATACAAATAACATTTCATAATGTATGGAAAAAGCGCAAAAAGCCGCGGGCCTGCATCACGCAAGCGATATTTTTTGAACAATAGAACCTCCCATAGGTTACGTTGGATATAATTATGTGTGTGTTCCGAAGCATTCCAGAACTTCACATTTATTATATGTAGGGATGAATAAAATACTATGAACTATGAACTATGAAGTATGAACTATTGGAGTACAATAAACTAGTTTTGTATTCTATTGTAATTGATAGGTGCTTAGCGACAAGCTTACATATAATAACGTTAGTACCATATTTGATTCATAAAATTAAAAAGAAAAATAACAAAACTGAACACAGGAAAGTCCCAATGCAATAATTGATAAACAGGAAATTATTACTGTTATTGTTTGCATAATTATAAGGAATATATGGGAATACAATATTAAATACTTGTATGTACAGCTCATCTGTCTACATAGCCTATTTATTTTTTATTTATAAACTTATAACAATGGGATTCATTAGTAAGCTCAAAGTCGCGCAGCGAGCTATGGAGAGAGCTATGCTCGGTGTTTCCCTGCGAGATAAGCTCCGGAACGAGGAGATCCGCAGGAGAACTAAAGTGACCGATATAGCTCTTAGAATTAGCAAGTTGAAATGGCAATGGGCAGGCCACATCGTAGAACTGACAACCGATGGGGAAGAAAGGTTCTCGAGTGGCGACCACGAACCGGAAGACGCAGCGTAGGCCGGCCCCGCACTCGGTGGACCGACGACCTGGTGAAAGCCGCGGGGAGCCGAGGGGTACAGGAGGCGAGCAGTCGCTCAAGGTGGCGCGCTCTGGGGTAGGCCTATGTTCAGCAGTGGACGTCTTCAGGCTGTTGATGATAATGATGATGAACAATGGGTAATTTATTATGGCGACCTTTTTGGGTCGGCTACTCAAAATAAGCTTCCCGCATTGGGAGAGGGGAGATTTGACCACCTATGGCAGGCGGCTTGATCGTCCTGGAATTGGTGTACATGCTTTCTTTCTGCGAAGTACGTCTAGGTAGGTACCACCGCTTTGCCAGTTATTCTGCCGCCAAGCAGTAGTGTGCAAGCACTACAGTACCGTTTTGCCGGTATGAAGAGGATTGTAGCTAGTGAAATTACTGGGTAAATGAGATTTTATGATCTGATCACACAGTCTAGTAATCTTATTACTTGACGTGACGCTTAAAATCAGGCGAACGACTAGCTCGTCACGCCATTCAGTAAGATAAAAAAGTGTGCATAAATAAAGTCATGTGTGACTTCGAATAATGTGTATTTTTGTCCTATATTTGTGTAACTTACCTAAAGAAGACTCTTTCCCTTCGGATTCTGGATCAACGTCTTTGTCTTCTGCTTTAGTTTCGAGCTGTAACAAAAAATTATTACTTTTATGTCACTTCCAACTTCCATCACTTGCATTATATTATGATTACACTTGTTATAATGTACCATCTTATATTTCAACTCAAATGGGTTTGTTTATTGGTTTGTTAAAATTAGTTTTTATCATACGTTTTTTTTTCTTTATATTTTGGCTCCACACGTAGTGCATTTAGCCAGTGTCAAGTTTTGTAATTTTTCATCGTATTATGGAAATTTTCACTTAAAGTCAAGTCATAGTCACAGTCAGAGTAGTCATAGTCTAGTCTCAGTCATAATCCAGTCTAAGGCGTGCCCTAGTAAAGTGGTGGCAACTTTACTAGAGGCTTCTATGGAATTTTGGAAGCAACATGAAAAACCAGGTTTGTCTACATTATATCACTTGCCCACACTCATACTTGTAATTCAGCACTTAATGCGTAAAACGCTACCATTTTTAAACATTAACACTGGAAAAAGCACAAGTTTTGTAAAATAACACAATGCACCGACGTGAACTTTTCCGCGTTCCCGCCAAAACTCTTATCATACGTTGTAATTTGTTTCTTAATGATTGCAACTTTTTTGTATCTATTTTTCTTTTTTCTTTAAGGCCATCAGTGTATGTCTGCTCCGTGGCTTCACAGCGGTCCCAACGGAAGACCAGCGCCGGTTCGTAAGAACTAGCACCATGCTGAGTTGACACCGATTTGTGACAGATTATTCAAAGTGTCCTCTTTTGCTATAGCTCAAATTTTTTTCTGTTACAAATATTTTTTTTTTCTTTCTATCTTTCTTTTCTTTTAATTCACAAATTCTGAATTCCGTCATTTATCATCATTATCAGCCAGAAGACGTCCACCGCTGAACATAGGAATCCCCCACAGAGCGCCACTTTGAGCAGCTACTTTACCTTTGGCATCCAACGACTCCCGCAGTTTTGACGAGATCTTTGGTCCACCTAGTATTCGTTTATATGCTCACATATATTGCAGACAAGTCGATATCATCATCAACAGCCTGAAGACTTCCACTGCTGAACATAGGGATCCTCCACAGAGCGCCACTTTGAGCGGCTGCTTGCCTGCTGCATCCATCGGCTCCCCGCGGTTTACAAACAATAAATAAAATATTTGTGGACATTTCACACAGCGCCATCTAGCCCCAAACTAAGCAAACCTTGTACTAGGAGAACCAGATAACTGCCAGAATACTTATTGTTGCAAATACATACATAGAATACAACACCCAGACCAGACACAGAAAAAACACAATATTTATCATACAAGACGATTGATCTAGGTGGGAATCGAACGCAAAACCTATAGTTCAAAAGAAAGCTACAAACTTTCGCATTCACAGAACCACAGAATACTTAATGGTACTGGTACAAAAGATTCACTCCGCGAAGTCACTTTTTTTTTTCTTTCTTATAGTTTGGCTCCACACATAGTGTATTTAGCCAGTGTCAAGTATTGTAGTTTTTCGTCGTATTATGAAATATTTCATGTAAAGTCAAGTCTTAGTCACAGTCAGTCAGGGTAGTCATAGTCCAGTCTAAGTCAGGTAGTCATAATCCAGTCTAAGTCATGCCCTAGTAAAGTGGTGGCAACTTTACTAGAGGCTTCTATGGAATTTTGGAAGCAACACGAAAAACCACGTTTCACTACATTATATCACTTGCCCACACTTATACTCATAATTCAGCACTTAATGCGTAAAATGCCACTAATTTTAAGCATTAACACTAGAAACAGCATAAGTTTTGTGAAATAATACAATGCAACGACGTGAACTTTTTCACGTTCCCGCCAAAAACTCAAAGTCACTTAAATGACTGACTACACCTGCAGAGTAGAATGACGAGACAGTGCCGAGCACTCGGTATTTGTAAACACATGCCGAGTGCTCGGCCGAGCGCTCCCACCAACCTGGGACCACCTACCAACAACAGACCCCACCTAGCAACAGACCAAGAGAATCACTCGGACCCTATTCTATTTACTAAGCCGAGTACCCAGCCCCCGCTTCTCCGCACTGTCTCGCTCGCTCACTCGGTCGATGTGAACACGCGCGCTCGGCGACCATTCACCACTTGATGTGTACATGTCACTTTATCCCGCGAATTTTTGCTCGCACATGGAGTTTTGAAACTTAAAATGTGGCCGAGTAAGTGTAATATGTATGAACAATTACTCGGCCACACCACTGTCTCGGCCCACTGACATTTTGCTGTCTCGCCACTCTACTAGGTACGTGTAATCCGGCTATAAAGCACAGAACGTAGGATAGTAAGAAGTATAAATAGACTAGAATAGATGGCGCTGTGTGAAATGACCACAAGTATTTATTTGTTTTATTAAGACAAAATGGCGGTACCTGGGGAAACACGGCTTCCGGTTCCCGTCTTAACGCAGATTCTACGTCACATCCGGAGTCCAGCACCCACAGTAGAATCAGGGTGTGAAGGTCTAACGGCTCCACCGGGTCCCTGTTAAATATAACTTTAATAGTCAAGAAGAACAAGTACAATTTTAACTGCGAATTTGTGTATCGTGTCGAGTTGGGAAAAGTGTGCCAAGTTGGGAAAATAGTACCTAAAAGTGTACCAAGTCAGGAAAATCGTTGGTATCTAGTTGAGAAAAGTGTGCCGAGTTGAGAACTGTGCCAAGTTTAGAAGTGTGCCGAAATTAGGAAAATTTTGACGAGTCCGAAAACACGTGCCTAAGTGGGGAAAGCGTACCTAGTTGGGAAAAGCGTGCCAAGTTGAGAAAAGCCTATTAGTTGTAAACGTTGTGCCGAGTTGGGAAGTGTGCCGAATTAGGAAAAGTGTGCCGAGTTGGTAGTTTGGTACATTTAAAATGATTGAAAAGCTCGTGCGAAGCCGAAGCAAGTCACCCTGTATAGTTATATACATAAAATGAAATGAAATAAACAAACTTACGTATTTTTACTTTTCTTCTGCGATGCCATGTGCTGTTCCAAACAAGTCATGTGGTAGACATAGTTGTGGATTTCCAAAACGGTTAGCCTGTAACAAAAAAAAATAAAAATATTTGTGGACATTTTACACAGCGCCATCTAGCGCCAAACTAAGCAATGCTTGCACTATGTGATGACTTAAAACAACACTAATATTATACACTTTTTTTTTTATATATTTATTTGGTCCCCATTCTACAAAATATGTCTTTTTGTGTTTTCACGTATGAATTAAAAATCGAACTTTTTTAGTTGTAGTTTGTACCTGACTAGTTTGGATATTAAAAATAAGGTAATTTTTATTAATACCTAAATCGTGCTTAGGCCGTGTGGTCCAGGCGGTTTGAGAATAGGACCAGAGGACCACCCCATCTCTTCCCATGGGTGCCGTAAGAGCCGGGTAAGGGAATATCCAGGGAATGGGCAGCAGCATTCTCTGAGGTCCATTAAAACCTGCGATCACCAAGCGGCCTGCCAAGCGTGGTGAAGGGTGATCATGGTAAACCATGGTATGGTATGGTTATGATAAACGTCCAAAGTGGCGATGTAATCGAAGTTACGGATCAGGGTTTTCACTTTTGCGATTGCTTGCACCAGTAGTGGGAAGGAGAATTTTTTTTTCAAGTTCACATACTGTGAAAATTTGACTTTAAATAAATAAAATAAAATAAAATAAAATAAAAATCGTTTAATTCAGGCAATAGACACATAAAAAATAAAATAAAATTTCAAATAATAGGACGATTACAAAATACAAAATTCAATAAAAGTAAAAAAAAATTAAAAACAATCAAAATGACACTTACGACGGCGGCTACGCACTGTCGTGCTGCGTCACTTTTTGTTATCGTTCATGTGCACAGATATCCAATATGTAAATATTGGACTCTGGACATTTTCAGAGACAGCCTCGAGTATTTTGTTACCAGAGCGGCGCAGTCGGCTCCAAAATGAGGCCCCACGCGATCTAATAACCGCGAAAAAGTCGGGAACCCCTGCTTCAGCAAACATGTTTGACGCACTACAGCATCTCGGCAGCTTCATAAGGACCCGGTACGCGTCATTGTACTGGACCCTTATCGTGTTAATGGCTTTCCGAGTGAACGTTATCCACAGCTGACACGTATACATGCAAAGGCAATACGCTTTGAATAGCGTGGTCAACTTTGACCTTGACTTTACTACATCATCATCATCATCATTAACAGCCTGAAGACTTTACTACAATATCTATATATACATGGAACAAGGAAAAGAGGAATGCCAATACACTAAGAAAATAGCGTAGATCAACAATATGCCAAAAACCGTTACAAAACTAGATGGCGCTGCAAAATGAGCGGACTATACGCGTAAATACGGCGGGCTAGGTTTAAAACGGTTTTTGGCATATTTCTGATCTACGCTCATTTTGCAACGCCATCTAGTTTCAGGCATGTTTCTGATCTACGCTGTTTTCTTGGTGTATTGGCATGCCTCTCCTTGTTGCATGGTATGCAGGTGAAGGCCCACCTGGTGGCAGTGAGCGTGCAGTACATGGCGAGCGCGGCGTGGCCGTCGGGCGGCGCGCACAGGTAGCGGCGCGTGCAGTGCTTCACGTCCAGCAGCCAGGTGGCGAACGAGTGGTGGAAGATGGCCAGGTAGCCCGTCACGCGGTCCATCACTAGGATCCTAAAGTACATTCGTGGACTTCACACAACGCCATCTAGTTCCAAGCTACATAAAACACAAAACACTTACACACTTCACACACACTACTTCAACACTTTACTAGGTGGTAGGACTTTTCTGCAATGTCCGTCTAGGTAGGTACCACCGCTTTGCCAGTTATTCTGCCGCCAAGCAGTAGTGTGCAAGCACTACTGTGTTCCGGTTTGAAGGGCATTGTAACTAGTGAAATTACTGGGCAAATGAGACTTAATGAACTGATCTCACAGTCTAGAAAACTTTTTTAGACTGCGTGTGATGTCTCAGGATGACGTGCGCAGTGCGCAGTGTCACGCGAAACTTTCATTTAGAGTTCCGAGTTCTGCAATCTGTTATGGGCGGCCGTGACGCTTAACACCAGGCGAACGACTGGCTTGTCACGTCATTCGTTTACATTAAAAAAATGTAAAATATGCAACAGCAAAGCAACAGCAGTAGCAAAGCGACAGCAGTAGCAAAGCGACAGCAGTAGCGAAGCGACAGCTAACAATCTAAATAAATAATAAATCTAAATCTAAAAATTTAGCAATCGGTCGCAGTCGCCCGCCTAATGCTCGCCGGTCACTGAATGCACTTTGGGCTTTGATCCTAGCGCCACTAGCAACAGAACAGCAATAGACGGAAACAAAATAATGCCCTTTTTAGTTCATCGATTGTCCGACAGACAGTGATCTAGCGCTCGATCGCTTTCTGCAATCCAAACTGACGTTTGACAGCTTTGACAGCAATGACTGCAAAATTTACGTCTGTTGCAATTTTTACGTAATAATCTAGCCAGTTTGCGATTAGGACCACCCCATCTCTTCCCGTGGGTGCCGTAAGAACCACCTAAGGTAATATCCAAGGAATGGGCAGCAGCATTCTCCTCGGTACATTAAAATCTGCGATCACCAAGCCGCCTGCCAAGCGTGGTGATTATGGCAAATCCTCCCTATGATAAGCGTCCAAAGTGGCATTTTATGGTGGAGGCCTTTTTTTTGCAATGGATGCATCAGTACCTTCGCAAAAGATGCAGTCTCCTATTAAAGTCCTCTCTGGTGACGCTGTACTCCTTTGTAAGAAGACATCGGTACAGCATCTCTTCAGTCACACCGCATCGGGCGGCTAACAGCACATCCAGAAGGAGACGGACCTGGAAGTAATCATCACCGATATTTTTTTTTATACTAGCTTAAGAGGGCACGTTAAGCCGTCGGTCCCGGCTGTCGTCGTATAACAATAGTCGTAAAGTCAAGTCAGAAGCATTTGGCAATGACAGCCTGCATGGTGTGGTGGTTGAGCAGGTCGGCTCATGCCCGGAGGCGGCGGGTTCGATTCCTGCGACAGGACAAGTATTTGCGCACAGGAAAAAAGCGCAAATACTTGTTCTGTGTGTAGGTGTTGTGGGAGCATGGTCTTCATAGTTCCTGGGTAGCTAAACAGGGAATCCTAGTTAGGGTCCAGGACGTTGGGCGTTATTATTTATTTATTTATTTATTATTATTTGGGCGGCCTAAAAACTCTGACACCACTTGCCTACACGAGAAGAAGACAACCAGCGGGATCAGCATCATCATCATTCAGCATCAAATCAATTATAATGAAGATAACATATAATTTTTTTTAATCCCTCGACAAACTTGGTTACTCTACCTATAACTATGCATTTTCTATTACACGTACGAGATTTACAAAATATTACCCAAGAAGTTTATATCTTCTGCCTATTTTCCGCTTATTACCTATTAGCCCTTGTATGCCACAGGTTAGAGAAAAAAAAACAATAGTGGCGGCTAGCTACAATGGGGTAAAAAACTGACTTTTGCTCACTTCAGATGGCAGCACTGTTGAGTGTTCCCGAAATCTGACAAATATCTGTCATCCTCCATAATAATTTTGTAAACAAATAAAAATAACTCAATTTATTTCATGAATATGACGTTGTGTTCAGCTTTGGATTGCAAAAAGACGGGAGTCCATGTATTCCTTAAAGATATCAAATTGAGAAAACAATGGATAAAAGCTTTACGAAGAAAAAATTGGGAGCCCACTAAATATTCAAGGTTATGTGCTTTTTCCAGTAGTAGATGCTTTTCTATTCCGCAACTGTTTTTTTAACTGCGTAACACTCCATGTTGAATACATTTTTGTAGTATTAGGATCGAATTCGCTGGTAAGCACAAAGAATCAAAAACGCAATATAGCGGCGATTAGGATCACTCAACAGTGGCGCCACCTACGATTAGCTTTCAGTTTTTAACCCCATTGGTATTATTACTCTTTGGTGGCAGCTTCTGTAATTTTGTAAGAGGTACGTAAAACGAGTCCAATCTCTCTCAGCTCAGCCCAATAAAATTACGTAATGGAATCTTCTTGACTCAGCCAGACAGATGCCTGAACCTCATTATTATCAACAGCCTGAAGACGTCCACTGCCTCCATAGTCCTCGCCGACAGAGTGCCACTATGAGCGGCTGCTCGCCTCCTGCACCCATCGGCTCCCCCGGTTTAACCAGATCGTCGGTCTACCTAGTGGGGGGCCTACGCTGCGTATTCCGGTTCGTGGTCGCCACTCGAGAACCTTTCTTCCCCATCGGTTGTCAGTTCTACGAGCGATGTGGCTTGCCCCACAGAACTCAACCTATTTACGATATCTATGGCCTGCCCATTGCCATTTCAACTTGCTAATTTCAAGAGCTAAATCGGTCACTTTACCTTAGTAAACCTGCGTCCGTGAAAAAGCCTTTGTGCCAGCCAAAGGTACAGTCCGTTCAGAGTGCCAGGAATTTCTTTTATCTCCCGCAGAGCTATGAAACCGTCTGCCACACCATCTAACACCTAAAACAAGAAATGATTTACAAATAACGTCAAGTTCAAGTAATACACGGGGTACAAATCTAGATAAATGAAAAAGCCGTAATGGTGGAACGTTACACTCGCGCGGCATATTCAAATTTTCTTGCGTTCTTTTGCCTATAATAGCTTAAATACTCAACGTGATTCCATGAAAACTAATTTTGCGCAAATAAATATAATGTATCAATAAAGTACAATTAGAAGTATCACCTACTTATCATTGGTTTAGCGACAAATGGCAATAAACTGAAAAACTAAGAAGAAAATTGTTTATTGCCATTTGTCGCTAAACCAATGATATCTAGGAGATACTTTTAATCGTAATTTGTTGATACATTCGATTTATTTCCGCAAAATTAGTTTTCATGTAATCACATTGAGTAATTAAGCTATTATTGGCAAAAGAACGCAAGAAAATTTGAATTTGCCGCGCTAGTGAAACGTTCCACCTTAAATAAATCTCCTCTCTCCAGAAAGTGTTCGACCAATGAGCGATCACGCGGATGACGTCATAAACCTTTTGTTGCGGTATCATTGCTCAAACGGTTTCTCGAGAGAAGACATATTTTACGACGATTTCGAGCGGTTATTTTACGAGAAAATAACCGCTTATGAGCGCTCTTTGACTAGTATAGTAGATATCTGTGTATGAGCGGCACCACATGAGCGATAACCAAGTAGGGGGATAGCGGTTATATTCTCTTTGGTATAATCACAGACAAAGAATAGAAGTCTTTGATCACAGAGTACTTTTTTAAATAGTGTAGGGTAGGGAAAGTAATAATGACAGATCACAGTGACAGAGCATTAAAAAATATGACGCTTCGCGGGCGAAGCGTATTTTTTTCGTGCTCTGTGGTAATAATTGTCCGGTGTAATGGTGTAATGTTAATAGTATTTTAAGATTGAAATCGTTCTTATATGCTGTTTCTCATCTAAGGTATGATTAAGTAGATTTATAATACAGCTGTTTATAAAATAATAAAAAACAGAGCTAGAGTAAGCATGACTGAGATCTAGGCAAGATGCTCCATCGTCGACCGCATCTTCAGGTACCATCAGGTGAGACCATTGGTTGGACGGTGGTCTAATATTAGTATAATATAAGTCTTGTTCGAGTTTACGGCACTTTTGTGAAAATTGTTCATTTACCTACTCAATTATTGTCATTACTCAATTACTTCTATGAAACTAGTAGGTCTGCGAACAATAAATAGACCTCGATGCCTCGCAATATAATTTTGCAAAAATGCAATACAAAAATTGTGTTCAGTATGTGCACCATTTCGAGGCAGTGACTGCTCGGGGATAGGTACTGACAGTCAATGTTCTGGCTTCCCACGGTGCGTGATACTGCGCACGACTTTACGCACGGCCGACGACGACGGACGGCCACGCACCGTACACAAGGCTCTTCCAACAGTCCGTGTGCAGTGGAATGCCAAAATGCATAGTGAAAGAACGTAGTAGCCGATCAAGAAAACTGCACTGTACGCGTGCCAACTCTCAGCAAAATTGAGTGATGTTGACATGCTCGTCTGTGTTTATGCGGAACCGTCGCACCACCTCACACGAGCTCGCACCGGACCTTTGAAGTTACCGACTCGCCGCGGATCGGACGCACCGCACCGGACGTATCTGCGCTACCACGGACGATACTCTTCCCATGGTGAGTCGGTGCGAGCCGCGTCCATCCGCAGTATCACGCACCGTGGGAATCCAGCTATACGAATGTTTAAGCACTCGACTGTACAAAATATACCGTCTCAAACCAAATCTGTCATATCCAGAATCTGCCCTAAACCAAACGAGGGCCGACTGTTCCTGCCAAAGTCTAGTATGTGGCCGGTAAATGCTGCACTGTATACCTCTCCAATTAAAAATCACAAAGGACAAACACTAGTGGGGTTAGCACGGCCAGTAGACAAAACTGTCTTTCCCCTGTTTTACTCCAAACAAGTATGAAGAAAGTGACGTAAAACGGGGAAAGACAATTTTGTATACCGTCCATGCTAACCCAGCTGAATTTCGTTCGTTATTCCACTATGTTTACCTACATGTCCCTATTTTACCTGGAAATTATTGCACTTAGATGATAATTATCACCTAGGTGAAATGGTAACATCAGAATTTCCACTCACTCACCCAGGCGAACAGTGAAATACTCTCTCCTTCACCATTGTAATGCCAAGATCAAATTCCACAAATAACTTAGAAAGTCATTGACACAATCCGGAAACTGAGACGATATTGCAGTGGAGCATTTTTAAATTTCACTGATTTACCTTTTCAGCTAACTCTGAATCAGCAAAATGGAAGCTAAATGGTACAACGTATCATACAATAAATGTCTGGAAGACCAAGAAGAAATAAGTGAAGTGGATTGGATAATTCCCGATTATAAATTGCTAGTGGGTAAACAGAGCAACCGGGAATTCACATATAGTACTGATGCAGAGAGTTCTCAAGAGCCATATTGTACCTTTCAGTTTAAAATTAGGATTTGCGGGAACTATGATTTCATACAAATTTATTACAGGACACTAGTAAATGTCTATTTAAAGTGCAGTCTCACTGCAAAAAATAAGGCCGAAGAGAATACCAAAGACATAACAAAAGATTATGATTGGGTTGAAGCAAACAAGTGGCAATTATTATTAACGCTCCCGAGAGTTTTTACTGATAGATATTTACGGCTCAAGTTTGATTTTCGAATCAATATAACAAGTGTTCACTATCAGACTATTGGTGATGAAGAAGGACTGAACAATACATCAAACTCTCAACTGAATACTGATTTAGAAAAATTTCTTTTCGATCCGCTTTTATCTGATGTCACAATCAAATCCGCGGAAGGAGATGAAATGCCCGCTCATAAGCTGTTATTGATTTCCCGCAGCGCCGTTTTAAAAGCACATTTTGAGCACGACACCGTTGAAAGATCTACTAACATTGTTGAAACTCCGTTCGAAACAGAAGTTTTAAAAGAAGTATTAAATTATATTTATACAGACAAGGTTCCTAAACTCGATCAGATGGCAAAGAAATTACTAGCAGCTGGAGATTACTACCAATTAAGCGGATTAAAAGGTATTTGCGAGAAAGCATTACATAAACAGTTGACTGTTGAAAATGCAATTGATACTTTAGCGCTGGCAACTTTGTATACGGCAACAAAATTGAAAGATTTAACGGTAAAATTCATTAACGATGGCAACGCAAAAGAAGTGATACAAACTAAAGCCTGGAAGACGTTGCAGTCGACTGAAGTAATCAAAAGTATTTACGAATATAGTATAATTAACAACTAATAACATATTTACCAGTGCAATAATAATTAGTTAGATACTATATAAAATACCTATCTACCACTAACCTATACCTGGTTTATTATATGTAGAATAGCAGACCCGCCCCGACTTCGCACGCGTTAATTAGTTTTACGCATTACCTCAGTCTAAAGGAAGAGAGAAGGAAGAGGGAAAAAGATAAGGGAAAAGGATGAATGGATGAAATGGCGAATGCACATTCATCTTTTTCCCTTATCTTTTCCCCCCTCCCTTCTCTCTTTCTCATAAAACAGGATAGGAGTGGCTTTGGACGTAGGTAATACTGAAGGTTGGATGTCTGTAATTTCTGGACCACAAAACTGACGATCTTTAAATATTTACGGGACAATATTTCTAACAAAAAAAGAATGAATGAAATCAGGCCACGCGTTAATGATTTACATTATTACAACTAAGTAGGTACATATTTTTACTTTCATCCACTCTCCCGAAGGAACCGTGCTGAATTTCGGGATTAAAAATGTACTATAGCCTACCTTGTAAAATGAACTCAAATAATGGCAAGTTTCATTTGAATCCATTCAGTAGTTACGGCGTGACAAGATACAGACAGACAGACACAAAAATAAAAAAATAAATAGGTTTGGCTTCAGCAATTATGAATTCTCCAAAATATGTTTAATGTACAGAATTGGGCCTGTTACAGTTTTATTATAAGTACAAGTACTAGGTCAAGGTTATCTCAGTCTAAAGAAAGAGGGAAAAAGATAAGGGGAAAGGACGAATGGATGAAACGGACATTCATCTTCATTCAGTAACCATATTATGGAGCAGTTCATGAATTAATACATATAAAAACATTTTAGTCCTAGTCTTTTTCATTCATTCTTTCTACTTCTTCTTCTTTCTACTTATATCTTAAAACACCCATTGAATCATTGACTGATTGACAGAATTGATCTCAGCTCTCAGATGTGGTGGGTCGAAATCAAGTATGAGGGTGTATAGGTCACGTGACCTCCAGAAAAGTCTGACATTACCATAAAGTCGTCTCCGTCATGGTGTACCCGAATCGATCTCGGGTCAGGTAACAGGTCGACACTTTCTCTAATTGGCTACTTTTATTAATTCGCTACTTTCCCTAATTCGACACCTAAATTTTGGGGAAATAAATATAATGTATCAACAACTACAATTTTACGATATAATCAATCTGAAAACTGTTACCTACTACGTAAAGTGGTACCCCCTTTTTGCAAGGGAAAGAGAAATTTGTCTACTGGCAGTGCTAACCGGGCTGGTAGGAATAAGTGGAAAAACCACTTAAATTTGCCGGTTGTTATAGGTGGAAACTGTGTTCACTTATCCCAACTATAAAAATAAATTTGCAAGGACCTTATGCTAATGTGTTACCAGGGTAGTATTAATTATGAAGAGGTATTACAAGAGCTGTACAAGTTAATCCCACCATCTCCATTCCGCCACAGGACTACAAGGCGCGGAGAGTCGTTTCATCCCTATGTAGTAGACTTGCCTACTTGCCGCACCAAGCGTTTCGCTGAGTCCTTCATTATGCGGACTGCTAGGGAATGGAATTTGCTCCCGGCGTTCTTGTTTCCTAACAAATATAACCTGGGTCTTTTTAAGACAAGAGTGAATAGGTACCTCATGAACCTGCGTGCTACACCATCGGCTGCATCGTCGCTTACCATCAGGTGAGATGTAGTCAAACGCAGGCTCATTCTACATAATAAATAAATAAAAAAATTAAAAAAAAAAAAAAAACCAGTTCCAATGGAACCTGAGCTTCTTCTCAACGATGCTACCCTAGTATTTATTTCACCGTGTCGACCTGTTACTGGTCTACCTTTCTACGCCCCTATTATAAAGAGGAAAGATTTGTATTTTTGTGTGTATGTTTGTAATGAATAATTTCAAAAACTACTGTGCCGATTTCAAAAATTCTTTCACCATTGGAAAGCTACATTCACCCTGAGTAACATAGGCTACACCACTATACGTGCGAAGCCGGGGCGAGCCGCTAGTAATATATAAAGTACCAGGGTAGCATTAATCAAAAAGAAGCCCCGGCTCCATCTAGTAGGTACTCTTGGAGTCTGATCCTCTTACCCTGGTGAAAAATTTTCAAGTACCTCGTCACACACACATACATACATCATCAACCAGCCGGAAGACGTTCACTGCTGAGCATAGGTCTCCCCCATAAAACGCCACTTTGGACGCTTATCATAGGGAGGCAATTTGCCATAATCACCACGCTTGGCAGGCGGCATGGACGATACCTCTGCTGAACATAGACATCCCTTATTAGTGGGGGGAGATGTTTGCGCCATAATCACAATGCTTGGCAGGCGGTTAGATTATATAATACTAGTCTATGGCAGATGGCTTGGTGATCGCAAAGATTATAACATCATCATCATCATCATTTATAATGTAATTGGTAATGCCGTGTTAATGAATTAAATAAATAAATAAATAAATAAATAAATACATAAATATGTCGGGATATAAGCGGAATGGCAACATCGTGGTATGAGCAGCAAAAGCAACATCAAAACTGGTCGCAATCGGGTATTGCGTCACATTCTACCTGCAACGCCCCGCCACTGAACAAGTATAAAAGGAGTGGTCGACCGGCACTCAGGGCATTCGTCGTTCGACTCTGGACGTGAACACAAGTCGTAGAAATCGTGATAGTCATTGTTACTATTTGAGTGAAATCGTTAATGATAAAATGAATAATAATTATCACCGTGAAGTTTCTTGTAGCTTCTTCTTTACGGGTGTAATCGAAGCTCCGGATCAGTTTCTATTTGATGATCTATGATGAACTTGATTGAAATACAGTGATTAGTGATTTATGATTGCAGTTGCAATAACGTAACAACTCCGTCGTAGGTAATATCCTACATCAGAAGTGGGATCAGAACTTCTATCAGCCCACTGATGTTTTTTTAGATCTGAAGTATTTCCTGGTGGTGGAATTGTTGAAACCGGAAGTCCATTATTTGTCAACTTTGTCTGGCGTTGCTGCGCTGTGAATTTGAAGCTGCAATGTAAGGAGATCTTACCATGAAGAAAAATGATGCGATTTGACAAGTGAAATGGAAGCAGAAATAACACAGGCAAAGTTTCGGCATGGCATGGCTGGCTGTTTGAAGCTGGTGGAAGGGGCGGTGTCAATATGGCGGCTGCCGGGTTGGCCATGGCGGGCTGGCTCGCTGACTGACAACACATCCGTTACACAAGTAACCAAGTAATGATGTGTGGTTGGTTGGGAACTGGTGTTTCTGCCTTGTACATGAACCATGTTGGTAAAAATGCTAAATCTGGTGAGTCGTACAATGTTGTATTTGAATTTTACTGATTTATTGTGTAGTGGAAAACCTTTGATAGCAGTCAGTTTGTTGAAGGCTGCCGAGCTGATTGATGATGGGTGTGGCTATGTTAGTATATAGTCTGCTCTTCTTTTCGTGTAGTTAATTGGTCAGCCATGGTGTCGGTAATTTTAGGCTGCCCAAAGGGTTCTGACTGTTTCTAGCTTCTAAATATCTAGCGACCATAGGTGGGTCCGACAGCTTAGCGTACCTCCTGAGGCGCGATAGTAATCGGTTGCAAATGCCACTTATTGTAGTTGTCGCCAGTCCAAGTAGTGACCGCAGTAAACCGTTATTTGAATTTAGCTTTACCGATTGCTAAGAACAGCTAGTCCATTTTCTCCATAAAACGCTACAACCGTAGTCATATGATCTAACTTTTGAGATCAAGACTTGTACTCTCGTGTGCTTATATCTTTACAGATTGACATCATCAGCAGATTGTAACAGTTGCTGTGTGGCTGCAGTGAACGAAAGTTGCTGGTGTATGTCTACGCTACTGTGGCTGTTACTGTATATTGGCTGCTGAGCCAAGTGGCGCACGCTGTAGAACGACGCTAAGTACCATTTGAAATATGTAATGAGGAATATAATTTGTCATTTGTGGATGACGTCACGTTGCTAATGTGTCTCGAACTAGTACGTATCAACAACTGCTATACTGTTTTACCAGCTGCCTTTTTAGTTTCAACACTTTAGTCTATTTGGTGTTTAAATGATGATTCACTGTAAAAATTCCTGGTTATAGACTCTGTAGCGAAGACCAGTCAGGACGACTCTGCATTCCCGCGGGGCAGCCCGTGAGCAAAGTCGTTTGCTGGAGCTAAGTGATAAGATCTTTTTCCGTTTGAATGTTGTAATTGGTGAGATTTTGATCTATATGAATAAGGTCGTTCAAGGGTATTTGGTCTTTGGTGTTCTAAATTGAGGAATGGATGTTAGCTTCGGGATTCTTTAATAGTTTGAAAGAACTTAGTGAGTAGTTAATATTTTTTTAGTTTGGCAGACATTCACCGAAAGTAGAAAATGAGTTGAGATTATGTTTGAAACTGTATCTTTTCAGTGATGACGATAAACAAGCCTAGGTAACTTTTGGATAGGCTAAGCCTAATTGCCGTGAGCTTAAACATCGAATCGATGGCTTGTCTATTTTAGACATTGATGACAATGACCATGGTAGCCGTGTAAATTAACATGTTGGGGAAGGACCACCATGTAGTTCCAAGCGGGAGACTGGTGAAGTATTGACTGAAACATAATTTATGTACAGTCGGGTCCAGCCTTGGTAGTCTTGGGATGACTGGTCATTGTTGCTGGGTCAAGTTAGACAGTTTCTAAGATATCGCTTGCTAGCGTGATATTTACTAGTTAATGTTGGTGACCATGACAGTTTAGAATCTTATATTAGGCAAAGTTGTTTGTTGGAGCTATTAAGTATAAACCGCGAAAGTGAACAGAGTTTTTTTGTTCATATTTATCAAACTGTACAATAAAAGAGATACTGAGATTTATGTTCGTTTAAAAGCTGGCGTAGCTGTAGTAGGTGGCAAGGTTGATCTTTATCAATAAGTTCCCTCAATAGTGCGTAGTTATCAGTCTTTTTCAATATTGTGGAATCTCTGTATTGTTTAATGTAGACCCTCGGTATTTAAGAGGTTGTTCCTCGCTTAGTTTGTGTTTTTGGAAAGTGCAGGCGATACCAAAAGGAGAATATAAAATTGGTATAGAAATAGGCATTTCTATACAATGTTACATTAGTTCTTCTCTTGGAGCTAGCTGAACGTAGACAAGGATCATTGGAGATGACTAATTATCCAATTTGTAAAGATTTGAGTTTAAAGAAATTCACGTGGTAAATTCGTTCCTGTTCAATTGCTTATTTGCATTCCACAATATTGTTAACAGGTGTACGATGTTTCGGGTTCCGTACCCAAGGGGTGAGGCGGACCCTGTTACTAGGGCTTTCCTGTCCCGTCTGTCGCCGAGCTGTCTCGTGAGCTGTGATGGTTGGACGGTTGAGGTTTTTATGATGGATGATGTATTGCGGTTGCCGCTGTGGCAACAAGTACTGAAAAGCAGAATAATGTGGGTGTTTGGGGGCTCCCATGCAGCGGACGTGGTTTTTTTTTGCTCGTTAAACAGATGAGTCATGGATGGCGCTGCTTTGGTTAAATACTAGTTCCAGTATCAGTTCAGTTAATTATTATAGTGAACAGGACTGTCATGAGAACTTCAATAAGAGCCACTTTTAGTCTTCTTAACTGAACAGTAGTAAGACTTTTGTCGGAGGACAAGATGTATTGAGTAATTTGAAGTTTAAGAAATTCTATTGAATCAGGTGTATCCTCATGAAAGTTCATCTTAAATATAAAATAATGCAAGAAGATATTTTGAGATATTTTAGAAGCATTTATTGTCAGACATTAATAAATTAAGTCATTTCGAGTTTCAAACATAAAGGTTTCAGCTATTACAATACAAAGACGTTTTGACATCAGATATTTCGAGATTAGGTTCTAACAAAGAGTAGATGGTCATGTAAGTGAGCGACACAAGTGAGAGAGTAATTTTGATGCTGTGGGAGCCGCAAAGTTGAGTGGTTCACTGGTGCTCGTAACGTGAGGCTTGGTCGAGTTAAGCTTAGAGACAGGACTTCATAGATGATTCTTTTATGCAAATATATAATTTTTCTTCTGGGTCATTAATTATAATGTAATGGAACACTTATTTATGTTGCAGATCCATAGAAGTGAAGTTGTTGGTCAGAGTTGGCCGAACGGAACATAATGATGACTTTTGTTCTCCATAAATTGATAAAGTTGATAACACATGAATAATGCGTGACGTAGCATCCTTACAAGAGGCGCCATCTGTTTCCGTTTATTTGAGTTGTGCGAACAATGTGATCCAAGTAAAGGTACTACGAGTGAAAGACTGAGTTGATCCAAGTTGAAACTGGTTGAGTGGTTAAATAATGGGTGAGCGAAATCTGATCCAGTCAATTAACTGAAGAGATGAGTTTGAAAAAATAATATAGGCACCGGCCCAGTTTTTACTGAAGGGTGAATAGTTGAACACCAAACAACCGATCAAGTTCTATAACTAAAGAGATACTGAGTGCGTATCTGAAGGGTCTATATGACCGGACCAGAAGTTGTACTTATCTGAAGGGTCTATATGACCGGACCAGATGTTGTACTTATCTGAAGGGTTAATTTTAACCGGACCAGGCGTTGTATCTGTAGGGTCTATGATGACCGGACCAGACGTTGTAATCTGAAGGGTCAACGATGACCGGACCAGACGTTGTAATCTGAAGGGTCAATGATGACCGGACCAGACGTTGTAATCTGAAGGGTCATAGATGACCGGACCAGATTGTATAACGTGAGACTACGCGAACGAGGACGTTCGCACGTCAGAATGGCCGTGTCGGGATATAAGCGGAATGGCAACATCGTGGTATGAGCAGCAAAAGCAACATCAAAACTGGTCGCAATCGGGTATTGCGTCACATTCTACCTGCAACGCCCCGCCACTGAACAAGTATAACAGGAGTGGTCGACCGGCACTCAGGGCATTCGTCGTTCGACTCTGGACGTGAACACAAGTCGTAGAAATCGTGATAGTCATTGTTACTATTTGAGTGAAATCGTTAATGATAAAATGAATAATAATTATCACCGTGAAGTTTCTTGGAGCTTCTTCTTTACGGGTGTAATCGAAGCTCCGGATCAGTTTCTATTTGATGATCTATGATGAACTTGATTGAAATACAGTGATTAGTGATTTATGATTGCAGTTGCAATAACGTAACAACTCCGTCGTATGTAATATCCTACAAATACATAAATAAATAAATAAATAAACAAATAAATAAATAAGTAAGTAAATAAATAAATAAATAAATCTCAGAGAATGCTGCTGCCCATTCCCTGGATATTCCCTTAGCCGGCTCTTACGGCACCCACGGGAAGAGATGGGGTGGTCATATTCGCAAACCGGGAACATGGCAAAGTACCTCATGCTAATGAAGTCTCAGATATAAACAAGCCACATACCTTTTCTAGATACAACAGACAGCCGTCACTCTTGATCCGTAGATGGTCGAGCGCAGCCGCAGCCGCCGCAGCCGCCGAAGAATCGCTCGACACTCGAGCTCTGTAATAATATAACAATTTGAAGTTACCAGTTTCACTCTCATGCAACAATAACTCTTTACAATAACTGCACAAAAATCACTTCTTTATTTCTTCGTGCAATCCGCACTTGGCCGTTCTAGAAAGTATGAAGTATAAGAAATATTATTCCGAAAAATTAGCTATAACCGTAATTAAGTTTCATCGAAATACGGCCAGTGGTTTCAGCGTGATGCGGTTTCAAAGGACAGACATTGGCTGTACCATAATTTCGGTTTGCTACGCTAGATGGCGTTGGTGGCGTTTGTAGAAATGGGGGCAGATTAACCGTCACACCATTTTGCAACACCCACACCTAGAATTTTTGAAGTATATTGACCCTACTTCAATAGATATATTATCATCTTTCATTACTGAAAATAACATTAAATTGTAATCAATATATCATATATGTAATTATATTCAATGTTCCTATGTAAGTCCTGTCGTAATATTCCATTATTGTAAATAAATAAACATATTATTCATATTGTAATTATGTAGGGTAGTTATAGTTATAGGATTTTTTTCTTTTGTTTCAGATACCCTAAATTCAAAATTTCGTTTTCTTATCATTTCTCTCTTGACATGACGCTGGCAAAAATGTGAAAAACAATTGCCATTAAAAAAAAAGATATCACCACGATTGCTTAGTCGCTGAACAGATAGTCCTAAAGATTTTCGCAACAGCGGTCATGTGACCATAGCTCAGTTGGCAGAGCGTCTAGTCCAGTAAGTTGGAAGGCGCAGGTTCAAATCCTGCTGATTGCTAAAACTTTAAGCACTTTAATATAACAAAATTAAAAAATCTTATCAGTTATTTTCAACTAACTTTTAGTAAAAATTAGTGTTCAAAAATTTGAAATGTGTAAGATGACAAACTTGTATGGAGTCATCCATCTTTTCCACGGCACCTTACCTGAGTCTGGGTTCCGTATCGAGCCTTGCAAGCACATATCTCTGGACGTCAGCCGACACGTGGGCTCGTTGCAACTCGTCCAACGTTATCTTACGGAACCCTGAAACAAATTAGCGCCAAATTAGTACCTAAGATGTTCTATTAACATCATCATACTCTTTGCCTTTTCCCATTTGTTAATGGGGTCGGCTCCCAATCTAACCTGTAGCGGCGAGCTACCAGAATTACATGAGCGACTGCCATCTGACCTCGCAACCCATAAGGGACCAGTATCAGGGATGGTTAGATCAGGCGTCAGATTCTATCAGGCGTCTGACTGCCCGTAACGATTGCCATAGATGTTCTTATGACAACCGGGAGCGACGGCTTAACGTGCTCTCCGAGGCACGAAGCGATGGCATCGCAAACTGCACATAACTTACTAGATAAGTCATTGGTGCAGGGCCGAGGATCGAACCCGGTGCCGTGAGATGGTGTTACAATTACCAGCTCCAGCCATCATTATTAATATACGAGTGTAGTATTCTTAGATAGTCTGTATCAAGTTGGTACTCTCTTACTCTATGGTTTTAATATGTCAATGATATGTAGTCTGTGAGTTATTGAATTAATTAATATTAGTGAGTGATTGATTGTATTTTCATATTTTGATATGCCGGTGGAATAATAATATTGTAATAAGAGAGTAAACAACATTATGAGGAATCTACGTGTTTTTATCATCATGATCATCATCAAGATCCCCAACAGGACAATAATTGCGAAGCGCACATGCTACCGCTCGGCCACCATCCTTTAACATTCAGCTTTTTTTTTTTTATGTACCTAAACTGTACTTGTTCGGAAAATTAATAACTGTACAATTTATAATTAGGTAAATATAGAATGCAAAAAATTCAGAGTAAGTAGAAATAAGAATTTGGACACAAACAAGTGCCTCCAGTACAGTGCAGGGAAAAAAACGCGGGAATCAAACCGGCCGCCTCCAGGTTATGAGCCGACCTGCTCAACCACCACACCACAGAGGCTGATGATGATGAGTACTGACAGTGAGCATGTTATGGGCGGCCGTGTCGCTAACTCCCATTATTCATCGCCATAAAAAAAACATGATGATGAGATGATGATGATGATGATGATGAGTACTGACCAGTGAACATGTTAGGGCGGGCGGGTCGCTTGGCTCGCCTGGCGGTGCACACTAGAAGCAGCCACTGCGGCAACAAGTGTTGGTGACGAGATAGTACCGTCGCTACAGAGCTGCAACCGCTGCCTTCTGTATCTTCACCTGGAACATTATAATAGACAACAGATTAACTTTTTTTTGTGTGACGTGGCGTTCGCCTGACGTTAAGCGTCACGACTGCGTCACTTTGAGCGGCTGCTTGTCTCCTGCATCCATCGGCTCCCCGCGGTTTACACCAGATCGTCGCTCCACCTAGTGGGAGGCCTACGCTGCTTCCGGTTCGTGGTCGCCACTCGAGAACCTTTCTTCCCCATCGGTTGTCAGTTCTACGAGCGATGTAGCCTGCCCATTGCTTGCAACTTGCTAATTCTAAGAGCTATATCGGTCACTTTAGTTCTCCTGCAAATAGATATTATTTATACATACCTGAACGTTTTAGGTATTCTATACATTGCCTAGGTATTCTGTACAATGCTGGATTACATAGATTGCCGGTAACATGTTTAAACTTCATGGATTGATGTTTAAGTGTAAACCACACTTCAGGTATATCTATAAAGATATTTAGTTCTTAAAACCTTAGCAACCAGCGGGATTTGAACCCGCGCCTTCTAACTCACCGGATTAGACGCCCTACCTAGTAGGCCATGGTCGCATGACTGCTAGCTGCGAAAATCTTAAGGACTATGTGTTCACCGACTAAGCAGTCGTGGCGACATCTAAAAAAAAAAATATTTTAAGAACTATAATATCTTTATATGTTTAAACTTCTACAGGATATACCAGGATATCTTCACAAAGTTCATTCTAGGTGAGCGTGCTACGTCGTTGACCACATTATCTTTTTCTTCTTTTTTTTTTATATTAAGAGCGACAAACAAGCATACGGCCCGCCTGATGGAAAGCGGTAACCGTAGCCTATGGACATCTGCAACACTAGGGGCGTTGTCGACGCGTTGCCAGCTCAGTAAGGGATCTCTTAACATAGGTTGAAATGTGGTCAAACGTAAGCCTATTTGGTACTTATATTTTTTAAAATAAGTAAGTAATCTCTTACAATCTACGATGGACGAGAAAGGTGCAAGACAGGCAGGACTGGAAGAAGATGGGGGAGGCCTTTGCCAAAGGGCAAACAGACAGGTGTAATAAAGATGTTGCCAATGAAGTTTTCCAAATTTTAGTTACATTTAGTTCAAGTATAAACATAGGTGAATTCAGTGAGTAAGTAATGTAAAACTGTCTGAATAAAGGGCTTTATTATTATTATTAAGTAATCTCTTACGTTTGTTTGGTTCTCCCATAACAGATTGCAGTATCACTTTACGTGACACTGCACTGCACACTTCATCCTGAGACTTTACACTATAAGATTACTAGACTGTGAAATCAGATCATAAAGTCTCATTTGCCCTGTGATTTCACTAGCTACAATGCCCTTCAAACCGGCACGTAGTAGTGCTTGCACACTACTGCTTGGCAGCAGAAACTGGCAAAGCGGTGGTACCTACCTAGACGAACTTTGCAGAAAAGTCCTACCAACTAGTAAAGTATGTTGTTGATGTCATAGTTATACCACCGCTTTGCCAGTTATTCTGCCGCCAAGCAGTAGTGTGCAATCACTACTGTGTTCCGGTTTGAAGGGCATTGTGTGACAATACTGGACAAATGAGAAATTATGACCTAATCTTATTACCAGACTGTGATGTCTGATGTCTCAGGATGACGTGCGCACTGCATACAGTGTCACAAGAAACTTTATATTAAAGTTCTAAGTAGCGAACTGTTACGGGTGGCCGCGACGCTTAACATCAGGTGAACGACTAGCTCGCACAGACACCACTTACCATAAACGGTTCCTTCATCGATGCCGTCCACTAACAGAAACAGACAGTGTTTAGGAGGATCTATTTCTAAAAGCGGGAACAAAAGGGCTTTCTTGAAGCACTCGTCCGGATTCTTGTCCAGATTCTGCGGCAGGAGCGCCTGGAATCACAAGACTTGCTTCAGTACACAGGTTTCCAGCCATAGCAGACAGGTGCCAGGACCCCAAAGCCGCCCTCCGTTACTTCAAGGAGCTGGGATAGCTCAGGCAGATGCTGGCGGGGAAATGCACAATACACCCCCGAGCGGGACGTCAGTGCAGGACGTACCGCCCCCACCTCGAATTAAACTTAGACACAGGTTTCTTCATACCTTGCCGTCTTCCTTGTTTCCAGCTAACTATAACCTGGGAATCTTCAAGCCAAGAGTGAACAGGTACCTTCTAGGCAAGCATGCACCACCGTAGGCCGCGTCATCACTTACCATCAGGTGAGACCAAAGATTATAAACCCCACTGATAGCTCGTGAACATAATTTCTCGTACAAACACGACTCACCTGCGCGGGCAGGAGGCGAGGTAACAAAACGAGACAAAGCTATACGAAATTACAAAGGACAGAGCAGGATGGAACAAAAGACAACAACGGGTTCCCGTGATTTATTAGAAATTCATAGTATTTATTAGTAGTTAGTGGTTGAAATACACCACTAATTTTCGTATGAGGGGAAGTTTTATCATTGGTCAACTGGATTTATAGTCAATGGGTGGTTCTCGAGTGGCGACCACGAACCGGAAGATGCGTAGGCCCCCCACTATGGACCGACGATCTGGTGAAAACTGCGGGGAGCCGATGGATGCAGGAGGCAAGCAGTCGCTCAAAGTGGCGCTCTCTGCAGTGTGCAGTTCAGCAGTGGACGTCTTCAGGCTGTTGATGATGATTGCCTGCTCAGTGTAATCAATAGATACATTTTAATGTAAGGGAAACATGTTTGTCACGAACGCGATTTGAACCCGCATCCATCCATCCCTAAAGCCGGGACATGCTTAGGGTATTTTGCTATAGCAAAACAAGTTTCTCAAAATATTTACATCAATATTTATTTACAGAAAAATGGCAAAGCAAATAGTCCAGACATATCGATTAAGACGACGTCTTCCAGGCAACCCAAGGAAAAATAATAATTATTTACCTGTTGAATTTCTGGTTCAGCCAATAGCTTATCATAATAAGCATTAGCGATCAAAGTCCTAGGACTAACAGGTAAGCTTGGTATAGGCGGCGGTACGTCATCCACATCTTCCGTCTTTTTCTCACTCACATCTTCCTCCTTGTCTCTATCCTCTTCGCACATTATATTTTGATACTCAGGTAGATCGTCTTTAGGACTTTTCTCGATTTTTTTCGGAGAATTTTCTACGGAACGCAACTCAGATTTGTTTGGGTAACGGAAATTCGCAACGGGGATCCGTGATTTCGGTGGACTGTCAGTCTGGCTACCGATTTTCGGTCTATCATCACTCTGTTCGGTTGATAAACTTTTCTGAAGCACATTAGCTTTCTTGTCGGATAAAGGCTCGGAGCTTTGTCTCAATAGTCGTGAGTTTCTTTGCTCCTTGGACTGTCTTTGAGATATGTTTCGTAGGAAGAGATTCTCGTGATTTTCGTACAAACGGAATTCGTCTTTGTCGTCGTTCGCGAATGGATTGTTCGGCGTAACGGACGTTCTGGGCAAGATTTCGGGCAACTGAAAATGAAATTTTGATAAGTTTTAATTCAAGACATGTCGGACGCACACCTCGTCGCCGTTCCACTGGTTTAAGAGTAGTTAAGACTATAACTGAAATTAGATTAAAAAAATAGGCTAGTGTCCTGCTATTGAAATTAACAACTTAACATTATTTTCATAAAGTAGTTTAAAAATGAATGCAATAATTGAAAAAAATTGTAAAATCGGTAAAGAAACCACGGAGTAATAAGCTTTTAAGTTTCTGGGGGTGGGGGCATCGCCTGTCCCTTTCTCGCAAAACAGAGCTTCCTTCCTTCCTTCCTTCCTTCCCTACAGTTACTATGAAAACGCACGTTGTGACGTCACGTGTCAGAGATTATATGTAAATCTACCACAGCTTAGTAATGAGGTACTATGAAGGACCAAGAACTGACGTCACTGCATAATGGAACTTTCTCTTTTTTTATACCCCTGTATTTAAAATGCTTGCAACTTTGTCATTTTTTGAGATATTTAATTTTTGTTTTCACGGCTGTTTATTTTTTGAGGAATATTATTTATTTGTGCAATAAAAGAATAGCAGGACACAAGTCTATTGTGTCGTCATAATCCACGACCACCATTATATTTATGGTAATAACGTCACGGATGATACCTTTGCTGAACATAGACATCCTTCATTACGGGGGGAGATGTTTGCGCCATAATCACCACGCTTGGCAGGCGGCTTGGTGACCCTTGGCCGGCTCTTACAGCACCCACGGGAAGATTTGGGGTGGTCTTATTCTTACGCCAAGACTACAGAGCAAACTTACAAGTGTAAGTATTAAATTTAGATCTATAATAATATAAATAGAATTTCAGCACGATAAATTGTAGAATAACTGAAATGGCAGTGGGCAGGTCACATCGCTCGTAGAACTGACAACCGATGGGAAAAAAGGCTCTCCAGTGGGGACCACGAAACGGAAGCAGCGTAGGGCCCCCACTCGGTGGACCGACGTTCTGGTGAAAACCACGGGGAGCCGATGGATGCAGGAAGCGAGCAGCCGCTCAAGGTGGCGCGCTCTAGGGGAGGCCTATGTTCAGCAGTGGATATCTTGATTAAATTGTTAATTCAATTTTATTAGTATGGATCACTCACATCATCTGCTCGATTGAGTGAGGCGTCATCTATCATGGAGTCGAGATAGGCCTCTCGCTCGTGAATCCGATCGATGGTGCGGGGTCGACGCCCGCTGTTAGCGTCTTCATCGTCAGTGCGATCTGAAAAAAGAAAAAAAAATTGAGTTTGATGCGAGTTCAAGCACAACTTTAATGTATTTAATATATTTGTGACAGCCTCTGTGGTGTGGTGGTTGAGCAGGTCGGCTCATAACCCGGAGGCGGCGGGTTCGATTCCCGCGACAGGGCAAGTATTTGTGCACAGGAAAAAAAAGCGCAAATACTGTTATGTGTGTATGTGTTGTGGAAGCATGGTCCTCGTAGTTCCTGGTTCCCTAGATACAGGGAGTCCTAATTAGGGTCCAGGATCTATGTATGTGATCGTTGGCCATTATTATTATTTAGATAAAGTTATTTTATTTGCAAAACATGAGCATACAGGGTGGCTGGTTCGTAGACCGTATCCTTTCAGGGTGTGTTTAAACAGGTTTTGGGGTATGTTTAAAGGGTAGCATTAGTTTAACGATTTATTATTTCCGAGTTATTCAATATTTTGTAAAAATTGGGAAAATTTCCCGTTTTCAACTTTCAATCGCTAATTTCTGGAAGTACGGGTACTAACTAATAAGACTTTGATTTTAATTACATTAAAAAACCCTAATGACTGTACTGATACTTAAGGTTAATCATAATTAGTAATTTTTTTTAAAACAGTGCTTAAACGTGAAACAATTTTTTTCCTGAAAATGGTTATGGCAGAAAAGTTAATTTATCTCAAAAAGTTGATTGAATTTTTTTTCATTGTAAATTGTTTCCAAAGCATGACCGTTTCAACGGCTTTCAAATGAGATACCATTTATCAAAAAATATTGATGGGTTATATCAACAAATACAACACGCATTAAGGTTTTGAAGGTGAATATCTGCCCATAGAAAAACCTTAAAAGTAACATCACAAATGTTCAACAAAAAAATAAAAATTAATTCAAACAAGTTTTCATTCTATGTACAGATTTTTCGTGTTTCACTAGGTGGTAGGACTTTTCTGCAAAGTTCGTCTAGGTAGGTACCACCGCTTTGCCAGTTATTCTGCCGCCAAGCAGTAGTGTGCAAGCACCACTGTGTTCCGGGCATTGTAGCTAGTGAAGTTACTGGGCAAATAAGACTTGATGATCTGACCACACAGTCTAGTAATCTTATTACTATACTGTGTGAAGTCTCAGGATGACGTGCGCAGTGCAGTGTCACGCAAAACTATATTTATTTAGAGTTCCAAGTGACACTGCAATCTGTTATGAGCAGCCGTGACGCTTAACATCAGGCGAACGACCAGCTCGTCACGTCATTCATTTACATAAATATAAAAAAAGTAAATTCTACCATTTAATACCCTCAAAAATGTCGAGCACGAGCGAGATAGAAGACCAAGGAATGTACGAATTACTCTTTTTGTTTACTCTAAAAAAAACTGTATACCTTCACTATCAGCCAATAATGGTTTGGATATTTCCTCTGCATCGTCGCCCATGTCTCTGAAACGCTGGATAAGACGGTCCTCTTCGGAATTCCTCCTGTAATAAATTAACATTAACTTAATAATTCATATGAGCCATTGACTATAAATCCAGTTGACCAATGATACGACTTCCCCTTATACGAAAATTAGTGGTGCATTTCAACCACTATATTCATACAAATCACGGGAACCCGTTGATGTCTTTTTGTTCCGTCCTGCTCTGTTCTTTGTAATTTCGTATAGCTTTGTCTCGTTTTATTACCTCGCCCCCTGCCCGCGCAGGTGAGTCGCGTTTTTACGAGAAATTATGTTCACGAGCTATCAACGGGCTTTATAATCTTTGATATTAGCAAACAATAAAAACTTAATAATGACAGTAAAACTAAATTTTTTTTTCTTATATTTTGGCTCCACACATAGTGTATTTAGCCAGTGTCAAGTATTGTAGTCTTTCATAGTATTATGAAATATTTCATGTAAAGTCAAGTCTTAGTCACAGTCAGTCAGGGTAGTCATAGTCCAGTCTAAGTCAGGTAGTCATAATCCAGTCTAAGTCATGCCCTAGTAAAGTAGTGGCAACTTTACTAGAGGCTTCTATGGAATTTTGGAAGCAACACGAAAAACCACGTTTCACTACATTATATCACATGCCCACACTTATACTCGTAATTCAGCACTTAATGCGTAAAACACCACCAATTTTAAACATTAACACTAGAAAAAGCATAAGTTTTGTGAAATAATACAATGCAACGACGTGAACTTTTTCACGTTCCCGCCAAAACTTCCACTAAATATTTTAAGATTTTAAACTGTCATGGCAAGCGCGATTTTGACAACACCAAGAATAGGGAGGCATATATTTAGCAGTGGATACCGCGGGGCTACCATCTAAGCCTTAGAGTATAGACTAAAAGCACAGAGAGATCAATCCAAGAGATAGTATATTTGTACTGCTCACACGTATCGCTACGTCAGTGGCAAAGGAAAGAAACAAACATATAGTAATTAGCTGCGCTTGCGATAAGCACCGTACCATTTTCTCGACTCGAGTTAACTGTTTTTTTTATACAAATCTGTCAGACTCATTCACATCAACGTGTCCACTTCATATAAAATGTGTCCAAAAAAGTAGTACGCTTGACAGATAATGAAGTTCTCTCTATGCTTTTAGTCTATGCTCTAAGATCCAATCGTAATCGATGAATGGGCTTCTTTCGTCATTTCCGGCAAGTTGGCATTGTGCAACATCTCCATCCATTAGTATTTTCTTACTATTTCTCATTATTATAGTTAATCAATGTTTTGTATATTCAGTTCTCCGCCTAAGGGACCATAATACCGATGGGTGAGGATTTTACACAACCGGCGGGGTAATTACGTAAAATTTGCAACAGCAATGCGACAGCAGTAGCGAAGCATACATTCGCGACACCACTAATGATGTATGACAGCAATCACCGCGAGATTTACGCCTGTCGCAAACCTGTTGCGAGTTAGGTAATTAGGGGGCGGAAATGACCAAATGAAGCCCCTTCATCGATTTATTTATTTATTTATATATATATAGGTACACAAAACAAATTACAATGGACGACTTATTCCAAATAGGTAAATACACAAACAAATCTGTTCTGGATTGCAGCTTAAACTATGTGTACACAGAAAAAATATAAATTACACAATCACTACCGAGACATGCAAATGAAAGTAGGTACCCATCAGCAAAGCCACAAGCTTTGCTGATGGGTACCAAATGACAACGGTATACTAAAATTAAATTTACGATTACGATTGAGTTACACGATACGGGGGCTGGTACTGTTTATGTTATTGAATTTATCTATTGTGTGATATTTCTAAATTTTTCATTGGTTTTATGTTTTACATCTTTAGGTGGTATTAATGTCCTTAAATTTTAATATTACTTTGACATCTCTGTTTTGTAATTTGTATTTTTTTTTAATTGATGTTATGTTAACTATAAATAATGATGTATATAGTTATTAATTAATGTAATTGGCTTCTATAGCCGTTTTAATTATTTAACTAAATAAATAATAATATAAGATCTAAGGTAAATACCTATGTTCCTCTGGCGACTCGTCCTTGGTTTCATTATTAGTGCGCGGGCGCCGCGAGGAATGGCTAAGAATTTGCATCGCGAGCGAACGGATGAATTCGCCGGGACGGAGACTACTTTCTGTAGTACTCTGGAATATTAAGGATTAAATAAATAAAAATGTGTGGACATTTCACACAGCGCCATCTAGCCCCAAACTAAGCATAGCTTATGGGAACCAGATAACTGATACAATACTTAGATACTTTTTGTTTGTAAATACATACATAGAATACAATATAACACCCAGACACAGAACAAATACCTATGTTCATCAAACAAAATGTTTGTCCTGAGTGGGAATTGAACCCATAAACCTATAGTTCAGAAGGCAGAGCTACCACCAACTAAACTATCAGGCCAGTCCACTTACGTTTATTTATTTACAGCCCAGTAAATAAATAGACATACTATGTAACTTTTGAAGAAAGTTAACATATTAAGTATTCTAACGGTTAGAATTTGCGCTCAAACATGCAGTGACGTCACTATTGCTCCTTCGTAGTACCTCATTACTAAGCTGTGGTAGCTTTACATACTATCTCTTTGGCATGTGACTTCACAACGTGCGTTTTGGGGAAGCTCTGTTTTGCGAGAAAGGGACAGGTGATGCCCTCTCCAGAAACTTTAAAAGCTTATAACTCCTTGATTTATTTACCGATTTTACTTGTTTTTTCAATTATTGCATTCATTTTCAACCTACTTTATGAAAATAATATTTACTTGTTAATTTTTAATAGCAGCCTATTCCTATTTTAACCGATTGTACCTGTAAGAAGTGCCTAGCCAGCAACCTCCTATTCAGCGCCCTCTGTTGTCTCGCCTGAGGACCTTGTCCAGGCTCACTCAGCTCCTGGCAAAGGGCGGTCTTACCGCTGCCAGCGTCACCTGAAAACAGAGTATGGTGACGTCAAAAAATATCACGCCAAAGCATTTTGAATACAATTTTATCTATTAAAAGTGTAGCGATAGTCCTAAACATTTAATAGATAAAATTGTATGCAAATCGGTGATGCGAAATAAAAACAAAGAGATATGATCTGTTTTATATGTTCCACAAAGGTTAGCTGGAAGAAAATGCTACTTACCATTAAGTTCGCTTATGTAGGTACTTGTTTTATTCTTGTGCAATAAAGTATTTTCTGTCTAGAACCCATCTATGTTTGAATATTATCAATTCTAAGACAAAAAATATATCTCATATCGACATCTCTGTCACACACCACATCAACAAAAGAGACAGAAAACTCACCTATAATAAGAGCACCGCAAGTCTTGCTAACCGGCCTCTGTTCTAAGCAATGAGCTATCTTCTGAAACGCCCATTCTCTACAGAAGAACCTGCGTTTATCGGTCGATATAGTTGTCTCTGTCACTCTATGGGCGGAAGAGGACTTGCGAACGGGACGGCATGATTCTTTGTCGTGCGCGCGTGATGCGATTGGGCTTAGTGGTGTGCCTAGAAATATACAAAGCATGGTTAAGCTGGTTAGTTTTAAAGCAGTGTTGAAAAGCGCGCCACCTTTGGGTAGGAAATAAGCAACTTTGTCATATTGAACTGCATTCGGTGAAGTAAAGTTGCTAGTTTCCGGACAAAAGATAGCGCTTTTATGAAAAGCACATGCTGTCAAAAATTGTGCGTAGGACTTTTAAGTCATCTATTAAAAGTCTGCATAATCACGGTGATTGTAACACATCAAAATCTGTGTTATTAGATCCTACAAAATCAACCAACAACAAGTGCAAGATTTTTGTCCAAAGATGGCGTAGATATCAAGTATTAAAAATAAAAAAGTTTAAAGTGCTCTTTAAGAAATAGCTGAATGATATCAAAGATGTCAACAGAACGAGCAAAAACAACACTTTCTCATTTTACTCAAGAGATGTCACCCCTTACCATCAAAATCAAAGTCCCTTTCTCGGTCTCTGTTTCTTTCTCTATCTCTGTCCCGTTCCCGTTCGCGGCGATGCTCTCTCGTGCTCTCTCGCTCTTCCCCGGGAAAGCCGCGATGTCGTTCAGTCGGCGTCCTATCGTGGCCTCGAGAGGACGTCACTTCATTTAGGGGGAGAGATCTGAAATGTAAAAAATTATATATAAAAAATCCTGCGAATGTGCTGAAAACCTATATTTTTTTTGGTTGAAGTTTTTCCGCTTTACTACAGTATGCGGAGCTTCAAGAAAAGTGTCAAGAGTCCTTTCTGAGGGTAGGCAACGCAACTGCAATGCCCTCTTCTTTGTTGCAGATGTCCATAAGCAGCGGTGACCACTTACCATCAGGTGGGCCGCCTGATTATTTAAATACCACTCATCTCATTTTAAAAAAACTGGTATGGGCGTCCGTGACGCTTCATCATCATCACCATCATCAACTGAAGACGACCATTGCTGAACATAAGCCTCCCACTTTGACCGGCTGCTCACCTCCTGCATCCGTCGACTCCCCGCAGTTTTCCCCAGATCATCGGTCCACCTAGTGGGAGGCCAACCTACGCCTAACACTGACCACATTTGCCTGATGTTAAGCCTCCGTGACGCTTAACATCAGGCAAATGACTAGCTGATAGCTCATCACAAAAAAAGTTATTTAATTTCACAAGAACTCACCTCAAATTAACTCTATGCTCGGCTTGCCTCACTGCCGAATGCCGGTGCTGATGCTGCCTCATACTGACTTGATGCTGCCTCAAGTAAGCCTCAACCTTCCCTTCACTCGCCTCATTTTTACTCTGCACTCTTCTAGAACGACTACCCTCATCCTTACTCCTTCTATCTTTCCTCTCTTTCTCCGGCTTGGTCGCATCCATTTTGTCTATGGGTGGGGTCGGAAAATTCCCGCCATTATTGAAGTTTAAAGGGTCGAATTCTTTAGTCTGTGGTCGATTTTTGCTATTTTTCGCTCGGTACTGGGATTTTGGTACAACTTGACTGTAAATTGGTACCTGATTTGACATTATTTATTAATCTTATGACTAGCTTTGGTTAGGAAAATATGTTTTATCTAAAAAGTTGATTAAGAGGTAGCAACACCTAATTTTACTTTGGCTAATTGACTTCTATAGCTACAGGAACGCGGATGAAGGTATTAATAATTTTTAATCACAATTTAATTTATTTGTGCCTTGTTCTTATCTATTTGTTCTTATTTTATACTAATATGGATTTTATCACGAGATTTTGTAAGTAGTAGGATCATTTTGACCGAGTCTGTGGAAGTGTGGTAGGTTTTTGAGATGTGTCTGCCATTTTGCGATGTTAGATGGTAGATTATCTGAAACAAAAGAAAGTTCTGGTAAGAAATAGCAAAGTTTAAACATAAGTAAGTAAAAACATAACGTGGACATTTCACACAGCGCCATCTAGCCCCAAATTAAGCAAAGCTTGTACTATATGAGCCTGAGAACTGATAGAATACTTATGAATACATACTTTTTGTTTGTAAATTAACATATTTGAAACACAGAATTCGCCCTAACTTAAATACAATATAACACCCAGACACAGAACAAACACCTACGTTCATCACAAAAATGTTTCTGTGAATCTGAGTTGAGTGGGAATCGAACCCACAACCTTCAGTTCAGAAGGCAACTCGATAGCGAGTACAAAAAGTACATTCGAAAAATAAACTCATATTAATATTAAATTTAAAAAAAATTAAAATATAATTAGTTAAATTAAGTTAAGTAATAATACGATGGGAAGAGGTCACGCTGCCTATGTATCTATAGGTGCATTTTTGCTTTTTGCTCATTGATATTTTCATTAAATGTTGTATTATTACGCCAGGAAACGTGCCAAAAAATACCTTGTTTGCTCTGCCCGTCGCCTTATCAAATTCATCGCAGCTCAGCGCACCTAGTATTTATACATATATGTACGAGTATAAGCCAGTAAGCAAATACATTTTCCTATCTACACTTACGAATCTCCCTCGTAAAGAGATATAGTTTCGTCCTTGAACTTTCTTTTACGATCGCTTTTGGAAGAAAGGAAAAAACCTTCAAGCTGCGACGCCGCCCGGCGTTGATACGTTTGTTCGGCAGAAAGCAGAAATTACGTTTTCCGGGATAAAAAGTATATAATATGCTATGTTGGTCGCAATCTGTGTACAAAATAGCATGCTAATCGCCTTAAGTTGGAACGTTACACTAGCGCGGCGAATTTTCTAATTTTCTTGCGTTCTTTTGCCAATAATAGCTCTTAATTACTCAACGTGATTACATGAAAACTAATTTAGCGCAAAAAAATAGAATGTATCAATAAATTACAATTAAAAGTATCACCTAGATATCATTGGTTTAGCGACAAATGGCAATAGACTGAAAAACTAAAAAGAAAATTGTTTATTGCCATTTGTCGCTAAACCAATGATAAGTAGGTGATACTTTTAATTTTGACACAATGGAAGATGCAAGAAGAAGTTTCAATTCAGTAGGCACAGATAATTTAGTAGTTACTACGTAACAGATAAAATCACTGCCTATATAGAGGTACCAAGATTACACATTCTTAAATGCTAGTAGTTACAGAAGAGTGACAGAAGCCTGCCTCAGGCTTTAGGTGAAGTCTAGGCGCTCTAAAATGGCTAGACTTTGATTAAAAAGCTGAAAGGACGTATTGAATGCAGGTATCAAAGGACACTACACCGCTCTTTGATGGGAAACTGGAGAGAGGCGTGGGAAATTAATACCTTTACCATAGAAACATACCTATTTAGTAATCTGTGCATTTACAGTTACCTAAATAGATAGTCACTTAGCTTCTTATTCATAAATGCTTTATGTGTGGACATTTCACACAGCGCCATCTAGCCCCAAACTAAGCATAGCTTGTACTATGGGAACCAGATAACTGATACAATACTTAGATACTTTTTGTTTGTAAATACATAGGCACTTATAATACAATACTGTGTTCCGGTTTGAAGGGCATTGTAGCTAGTGAAATTACTGGGCAAATGAGACTCTATGATCTGATGATTTCTCAGGATGACGTAAGCAGTGCAGTGTCGCGCAAAACTATATTAATTTAGAGTTCCGAGTGATACTGCAATCTGCTATAGGCAGCCGTGACGCTTAACATCAGGTGAACAACTAGCTCCTCACGTCATTCATTTACATAAACCCATATATGGTTGAAATTCCATCAACCCGCACTAAGCTTTGCTATGCACTAAAGTGCATAGCAAAACGCTATGCACTTTATAGTGCGAACAGCCAATGAGTGGAACACCTTGCCGGCGTCCTTGTTTCCAGCTAACTATGATCTGGGAGTCTTCAAGACGAGAGTGAACAGGTATCTTCTAGGCAAGCATGTACCATCGTAGACTGCGTCATCACTTTCCACCAGGTGAGACAGTGGTCAAATGCTTTGCCTATAAACAATATATAAAAAAAAAAACTATGTTCATCACACAAATGTTTGTCCTAGGTAGGGTGGGGAACTCACAGCCTCAGTTCAGAAGGCAGATATACCACCAACTGAGCTATCAGGCCATTCAAATATAATAAAAAAGCTAAGCAAAAAACTAACAGTATAATAACCTTATTCAAACCAGAAAACGCGCGCGCGCCGATTTGATAACCTCCTTTACGCAGTAGATTAAATAATTAGGCCACCCAGCCTGCCTAAAGCCCCATTAAAACAAGCGCGTGGCGCGGTATTCGTACTGCGGTGGGTAGCGGTATTTTGTACTGAAGATCCGCGGTTAGCGCGAAACTTGAGCGAAACTTCATACAAAATACCCGGGCGGAATACCGCGCCGGTTTCAAAGAAAATTATCTTTCCCCGTTTTATATCACTTTCTTCATACTTACTTACTTGTCAAGTGGAGTAAAACAAGAGAAAGACAACTTTGTCTACCGGCCGTGTAGACCACCAGGACATCATGTGGGCCCCTCGCACTACAATAGGCACTTGGGCCTATAAGAACGGTTGTTTTTTGGGACTCGAGAGCCCGCACTATTAGTGTAATAGGCCGGGGAACAGTAAATATTTTCGTACACGTACAAGTTCGAAATCGAATTATAATTGAAAAAACACGTAAAATCAGTAAATAAATCAAGAAGTAATAAGCTTAAGTTTCTGGAAGGAGCATCACCTGTCTCTTTCTCGCAAAACAGGAGATTCCCCACAGTTACTATGAAAACGCACGTTGTGAAGTCGCATGCCAAAGAGACTATGTAAAGCTAGCACCGCTTAGTAATGAGGTAGGTACTATGAAGGAGTAAGAGTGACGTCACTGCATGTTTGACCTCCCTTTTTCTATTTCTGTATTGTAAAATGCTTGTAATTTGTCCTTTTTCAGATATTTAATTTTTGTTTTCACGACTGTTTATTTTCTGAGGAATATTATTAATTTATGCAATAAAAAAAATAGCAGGACACAAGCCTATTGTGAGTGAGGATAGCAGGACGTTGGTTCAAGCGTTTCCAGTCCGGAAACTTTTAACGGCAAAAACGCGGCTAGTTCCGTACATTCTATGGAGTTCTCGAACAAAATACGAATAAACTTTTCCCCAACCTAATATTATCTATGGCCCACACTATGTAAGTAATCAGAGAAAAACTTTTAGGGCTGATAAAGTGACGGATCTATGCCATTGTCTATGTGACCCATGAAACTTCGTTATGTGCGCGAAAATGGCTTGCTTTTAAAAGGCTAATTAAGGTAGTGCAGATATCAGCTTGGAGATATCCACTGCTAAACATAGGTACCGAATAACATGAAAGGGGCTATCATTATCAGCTTGGAGATATCCATTGCTAAACATAGGCACCGAAGAACACGAAAGGGGCTATCATCATCAGCTTAGACATCCACTGCTAAACATAGGCACCGAATAACACGAAAGGGGCTATCATCATCAGCTTAGAGACATCCACTGCTAAACATAGGCACCGAATAACACGAAAGGGGCTATCATCATTATCTTGGAGACATCCACTGCTAAATATAGGCACCGAATAACACGAAAGGGGCTATCATCATCAGCTTAGAGACATCCACTGCTAAACATAGGCACCGAATAACACGAAAGGGGCTATCATTATCAGTTTGGAGATATCCACTGCCAAACATAGGCACCGAATAACACGAAAGGGGCTATCATCATCATCTTAGAGACATCCACTGCTAAATATAGGCACCGAATAACACGAAAGGGGCTATCATCATCATCATGAAAACATCCACTGCTAAATATAGGCACCGAATAACACGAAAGGGGCTATCATCATCATCTTGAAAACATCCACTGCTAAACATAGGCACCGAATAACACCAAAGGAGCTATTATCATCAGCTTGGAGATATTCACTGCTAAACATAGGCACCGAATAACACGAAAGGGTAGATTGATAAATCAGCGTATACTACCATAGAATAGATATGCTCATCTAACTTGTATCATTGAATAGGTAGACCAGTCTTCCTGTCAAGTAGGACAGTTTACCGCCAGTTGCAACTCCGCCTGACCTTTTCGATTGTATAGATGTAGAGCAAAGGAAATAAGTCGAGACAGCTAGAGAATAGGCCCCGGAGAATCGAAGCACTGATATCTAGTCATAGTAGTATTGATTTCTGTGAACACGGGACAATACCTAAGTATAAACAAATGTCCCATCTCTTCCCGTGGGTGCCGTAAGAGCCGACCAAGCGAATATCCAGAGAATGTGCAGCAGCATTCTTTTCGGTACATTAAAATCTGCTATCACCAAGCCGCCTGCCAAGCGTGGTGATTATGGCTAATTCCCCCCATGATAAACGTTCAAAGTGGGGTTATAGGGGAGGCGTACGTTCTGATGTGATAAATAAATGTAAAGTCGATGAAGTGGTCAAATTTTAGTCAAGGACACCTACAAGCCATATATAATATACGTAGGTGTACAAAAGACAAGAAAGTGCGAGGTTCCAAAGCCTCAAGCGTCGGCTTTGACCTTCCACCTACGCTCTGCCATAAATAATTTAGGTTTACAATGTAGTGAGTACCGGTACGCAACATATAAAAATATCATAAAACTGTTTGGAATGGTACCCGCAAATGAAGAGTGCTGACGGCACACACCAATATTAATAATAATTTAATAACCGCAATATGGAATGATCACTCAAAGAGCATTGTCCTTTCCTTGCAACGAAGGGTCTCGACCAATATCCGCACAAAGGGTTTCGCTTCGACATTTATTGCGCGGACTGCAAAGGAATGGAACAACTACCAGCGTCTCTTTTCCTGAAAAATATAACCTGGGAGCTTTCAAGGCGAGAGTGAACCTGGGGGTCTAGCACAGATCCCTTTCCATCAGCGTTAACGCCAAATGATAACTCCAAAATGTATCCATGATGGAGATGATAATGTGATGCAGTATCCATTCGTCATCAGCCCACACGTTCCCACAGCTGGGACACGGGCCTTCTCTCACAGGGAGAGTGTAGACCATAATCCAGCACGCTGGACAAGTGCGGGTTGGTGGATGACACATGTTCTCGAATGTGATTCTTGAACATGCCGGTTACCTCACGATGGATTCCTTCACCGATGTAAGAGCGAGTGGAAATTCTGACATAACTTAGTCATCGGTGCAGGGTCGAGTGGGATTTGAACCTGGTTGCGTTTGTTTTGTGAGTCGGGTAACTGCTGAGCCACTCGCTCTTCATCATCCAGTATCCATTAGTAAGAGTTTACATAACTTAAAACCAGAGCGATTCCTGACGTCTTTGATCAACTTTTCGAAAACAAATATTACCACGAACCATCTGTTGTATTTATCTTCGAAGATTAGTATTTACGTGAAGTTTGGCTTATTACACTGAGGAAAAGTTTCTTCGTATTTTGTTTGACAGCTCTATACATACATTCTATAGAGCTGTCAAACAAAATACCGAAAAATAAAAATATTACTTGCTCTGTTATACTTCCATGATACACCTTCCATTTGTCCACATTTAGAACCAATATTGTGTTGGATCACTCACCGGTACACCGCATGCGCAATAGCTATTATGATGTAAGAATACAGGATTCATTTGATTCACTAACACTACTAAAAACAAACGAACAAACAAATAATTACATGGTAAATATCCCGTTAATAAACAATATTTATATAATAAACAACACTTGGGCACTTTGTTGTATATTACAGGTGCCATGCTTAATACACTTTTACGCATCAGAGTAGTTTTTGCAGGGGGTAAAAGCAGTCGATCGTTGTCGCGTCTGTTGCGTTGTACTACATCTGATATGCGTCGAAACAAGTGAGGATTGCTACGTACAAATGAAGCCACCTCAAGAATATACAAAGACACGAGTGTCAGAATCCTGTACTTGCTGAAATATGGCTTGAAGCTATCAGTTTTCTTCAGACCAAACTTCTGACAACCTTCTGCTTTTATTAAGTCGGTTGCAAACTGAATACAGCGATCTCATAAGAATATTGAACTCCTTGGACATGTGATAACCATCTATTTATAAAGCACCGATCAGTGCAGATGATGAGCACCTTATTCCTATGCAGATAGAGTTGAATTTACGAAACAAAAACTTATTGTTTATCTTACGCAATTTGTTTTGATTAGGAATCCTTGCATATGGCATACATGAACTGTGAGAATTAGTATCTGATAATACTGTGGTCCTTTTTATTTCGATTGAAAGGGACGGCAACATTTTAGAACTGTCAAATTATAGCATATAAGAAAGAGCAGGAAAAAAATTACGTTCGTGCTCCGAGCGGTGAACGACGAGCTTGTCACGTCACGTCGTCGTTCATACAAAAAAAAACTGCACTGCTCATGCATCTTTTGCACAGTGATTCCTAGCCCCTGTGGATCGCCAATTTTGCCCTTAAGTGCCCATGCGTCAGGCTTTAAGTTGTTTTACCCAATGATTCCTAGCCCTGTGGACTGCCCATTTTGCCCTTCAAGGCCCATTCGTCAGGTTTTAAGATATTTTGCACAATGATTCCCAGCCCTGTGGAATTGGACTGCCCATGCGTCAGGTTTTAAGACATTTTGCCCAACGATTCCTGCCTCTGAGGACTGCCCATCTTGCCCTCCAAAGCACCGGATCAACAATTTAACGCTGACAGCATGCATGACAGTAATGTGATAACTATTTGAACTTGCATCTGCATGATAAATGAGTCCTCAAGTTGCCACCGCCGCTGTTTATGCTACTATTTATCATTGCGTTGACAGATCGTACGTATTGGCTCGTATAGATAACATAATACATATAGTAGTAGTATTGGTATTGATAAAGTAAAGCAGGAAATGCAAATTCCATTCGATTCCTAATAAACAAAATTAAGAGAAGCGTATACGACCTCTCTTGTCCACACAAAAAGTGCCAATCCTTACCCACCTCTAAATGTTATCCGATTTTGATGATTTTTTTATATGTTGTCTACCCAGTAAAAAACTATACTCGTACTTCTTCCCTTTTTAAGCTTTTACAATATCTTCGTATTTATAGCCACCTAAAGTTACGAATTTTTGCCATCAAAGAGACCATCATTATGACGAAGAGTAGTTGTAACGAGAACACGAAACATGTCTCTAAAAAATCAAGACGTACAAGCATTATAATCTACCCAAACGATTGACACCAAAATCAAGCTTTGCAAAGTTTTAGAGGATGAAAACCGTTGGCGCCCGAAACGCTAAAATGTAGATAAATTCACTCATGGGCTCTATTGTCTCTATCATACGTATAGAGAGCAGAGCGACGGCAATAACATTTTTTAAAACCAGGACGGTCCTCTTTATATGCACCTATTGTATATACTTTGTGTAATTATATTTCTTATTTTTTGTCACTCAAAACGTGTCCCATTCTTTCGTACGGCACACTTTCGACAAGCTAATATATAAATAACAAATAAATAAAGCCCAACGATCACATACATAGATCCTGGACCCTAACTAGGATTCCCTGTATCTAGGGAACCAGGAACTACGAGGACCGTGCTCCCACAACACCTACACACAAAAAAGTGTCTGCTTTTTTTTTTCAAATAAAATAATGGAGCAATCGTAAATTACATACGCTTTTTAATCAACAATTAGTAATTATTTATTTATTTATTATTTCTTGTCACTGTAGACGCGTATTGCCACCCCGTTTTTTGCACGAAATATTACCTTTGCACTAATTCAAGCCGAACACTTTCGATCAGGGTTTTTTTCCTTTTTTTATTATAGGTGGATAAAATAACGATTTCGTTTTTTTTTACTATTGTTTTTAGTTACGAGTGCAGAAAGAAATTGTCGCTTTACCCTGATTTAGGCTCTACATTTTTAGAATAAACAACCCAGAAACATTCTCCTCATTTAGAATTCCGATCGCAACTTCACAGCTACTATCCTAAGGTTTGTATTAGGAGAAATCTCATCTCACGCACCGAGAGCCGTTCTAGACTAGAATATGTACGGGCCTATTACTAAATCGTCCTTGTTTCCAGCTAAACTTGCACCTAGCTCATGCGATAAAAAAAAATGTATCATCATCATCATCAACAGCCTGAAGACGTCCACTGCTGAACATAGGCCTCCCCCAGAGAGCTCGTAAAATAAAGTTTATTTTAAATTTTTCTTACTAAACACAGCATTTAACTATTGTCTCAACTGATGGAAAGCGATGACGGAGTAAAACAGAGGAAAGACTCTCTACGGTCAGGGAGTCTTTGTCAAGAGTGAAGAGGTATCTTCTAGGCAAGCATGCACCATCATTGGCCGAGTCATAACGTAACAGTACTTAGTTAACGGTAGAAAGTAATATGAATGAAAAAAAAACTCAATAACATCTCCTCATTTCGAATTCCGTTCACATATTTACTCAGTCCCAAAAACACGATTGCAAGCCAGTAATACTTAACCTTTCGTCTTGTTCGTGAGGACATGTTCAAGAATCACAAAATTCGCGGATCTGTCATCCAACAACCCGCACTTGTCCAGCTTGGTGGAGTATGGCTACACTCTCCATGTGAGAGAAGGGGTGTTTTTTTGAACTGGGGGCTATCTTTTTCTCTGCCGACCTTTACAGCTTCACCGGACGGCAGCCCGTCAAAAATGGCAGGCAACTTGTTCAAGGGCACCCCAGGGTGCGCGCCTACGTGCACTGGAAGAGTGAATCCTATAGAAAGAGAAGGCCCGTATCCCAGCTGTGGGAACGTATGGGCTGGTGTATAAATCCCAATCAAGTCTAGATCTGTTGGTTTTAAAACTGTGCTTATTTGAAGAGGAGTGAGCCCTAAACGCACATATTATATACAAATAGAAACGTCAGGAACAGTGGATCCATTCAGTAGATGCTAGTCATCATCATCATCATCAGTCCGAAGACATCCACTGCTGAACATAGGCCTCCCGATAGACCACCACTTTGAGAGGCTACTTGCCTCTTGCATTCATCAGCCGCCTGAGGTTTTGACCAGGTCACAGATTACAGTATACTACAGATACCTCATCCCATAGAACGGAATAGCTCCCCTCCGGCTATTTTATGAATTATTTTATTTCTGCAAAACGCAAGATTAGCAAGCGACATCTATAGCGTATTGGCGAGGTATTGGGCTAAATGAATGTACTGGACACTAATGCTTACGACACGATCACTAGATTTTATTACAGCCGGCCTATTTTTCATTTGTTTCTGGTGATGTGGCTGGCACGCTTCACAATCAATGGCACCCCTAACTACATTTTAGACCGTAATCATAACCCCTATGAAAGCATTCTGAAGTAGCAGACTTGACCCCCAGTTGTGTCATTCAGCGTCAATCGAACCGCGTCAGATATTACATATTTAATTTATTGCCAATGATTAGATAACATGATACCATCAGCTGGGTATTTATCAATAGTCTTTGTGTGCATCTGACTCACTGATGCAAGACTCCGTGACGAGACTGTGTCATTATTTCGTAATCAATTAATCGATTGATAATACGTGTAATAAAGATTAAACCTTGTCTGAAAGACAATCTGGTATCATCATCAACAGCCTGAAGACGTACACTGCTGAACATAGGCCTCCCCCAAAGAGCACCACTCTGAGCAGCTGCTCGCCTCCTGCATCTATCGGCTCCCCGCGGTTTTCACTAAGTCGTCGGTCCACCGAGTGGGGGCCTACGCTGCGTCTTCCGGTTCGTGGTTGCCATTCGAGAACCTTTCTTCCCCATCGGTATTATCTCGGTCTATCTGCAATCTCGCGAGTTTTTATCGCAATCTTTGTCAAAGCCCTTTAACTGAGTTTGAGAACTGTGATAATTGAAAGCTTTCGTTAAACCATGGTACTCGGTAAACGATCGTTTCATGAAATTACAGGCTCAGTTGACACGCGCTCCGTCCAACCGGTAAACAAGAAAACATCACAAACGAAAAATGAGATTGATTTATTTTTCATAGCCTTACTTGAAAATAGAACCATTATAGAAACTATAGATGATGTAAGCCCTACATTTAAATCACAGATTAGAGAAAAAAGCATTCTATTAATTTCAATATACCACAGGCAATAATATAATACTAGGTGGTAGTGGTAGTAGGACACTTCTGCAAAGTTCGCCTAGGTAGCCACCGCTTTGTCAGTTATTCTGCCGCCAAGCAGTAGTGTGCAAGCACTACTGTGTTCCGGTTTGAAGGGCATTATAGTGGGATTACCGGGCAAATGAAACTTTATGATCTGATCACACAGTAATCTTATTTACTAGACTTTGTGATGTCTCAGGATAACTTTAAAAACTTTGAATGAGCGTTTTTTGGAAATCTGGTTATAATAAGATCTGTGGCTCTACCAGGGCCGTCACGTAAGCCGGCAGACGTGACCTGATTGCTACTGGGGGGTTTAGTAGGCCTCCTACCACCTTGTCGCTTTTCTCGAAAAGAAATAACGACGCCTTTTGAGACTCGCATTAAAAGCCGAAAGACGTCCACTGCTGAACACAGGCCTCCCCCATAAAACACAACTTTGGACGCTTATCATAGGTTTACCATAATCTCCACGCTTGGCAGGCGGCTTGGTGATCGCAGATTTGAATATACCGAGGAGAATGCTGCTGCCCTGGATATTACCTTAGCCGGCAAATGGGGTGTTCCCATTCGCACACCGGGACGGGATGGTACATAAAATATATGAATTACGAGAATTAGGCTACTTGTACTTTGCAAAGTCTGTGCTTTTGGACAAAACGAAGGAAAGACGTTGGATGCAAGAGGCCGCCGCTACTTGTACTTTGCAAAGTCTGTGCTTTTGGACAGAACCACGGAAAGACGTGGATGCAAGAGAGCCGCCCATAGTGGCGCTCTTTGGGAGTTGTTAATTTCTAATTAGGAAAACAAAGAATGCGGAAAATTCAGAATTTGTAAATTTAAGAATTTGGACTAATAATATTGCGTATTTTTAAGAAATCGGAAAATATAGAATGTGAAAAATCCCGAATATGGAATTTATCGCTGACACCCTATGTTCAGCAGTGAGCGTCTCCGTCTCCAGGCTGATGATGATTCCTAACTATTTCCCATCATCGGTGATAATCGTACGAGTTTCAACAGTACTCTCCACCTAATCAAAGCGGTATCTTCTTTGTGAGTAGGTACAGTTTCGTTAACTTCTAGATAACGTAACAACTGTTGCTAATTACTATTAAATTAGCCATAACTTTGTAAAATACTGTCACAGTTATGTTGCTTTGCTTTTATTGTTGTAACTTTTGGGCTGACTACCATTTTGATACCATTTTAAGGTATCGTAGGTTCTTTTTGACACTAGTTACAAACTTAATACTGAATGAGGAGTTTTATTTAAAAAAAAGAAATGGAGTTTTATGTATGACCCAATAGATGGCGCCAGTTGTGGTTTTACCAAAATCTGTCCCTGTCACTGTTTCAAGCATAGACCACAGGTTATAGGAAATGTGTCACGATACTGACTGACAACTCTAAACTGTTTCGTTTATTCTATTTTCGTGCCAAAATACAAGAGAAAAAAAAAAAAAAAAAAAAAAAATTCTATTTTCGTTGCGCGATAGCTCGGCTTAATTTTGGATCATAATATTAACGTTTATCTTTCTCGCAGTTCTGCTGTACTTCAATTTACTTAAGAAGAATGCACCACAGACTACTTAGGAGATACTACAGACAATGTACTCGTGGTCCACTCAACTGAATTTGACTTTTCTTTGTAGGTAGTCTAAGCATTTTCTTATGTTTAAACTACTCTGTGGTTTGAAAGGTTTAAACTATGTACTTACAGCGCCATCTAGAAAAGAAGCGGAATTAGCGTTTTTTTTAAATAAAAAGCCTCATTGAAAGGGGTGTAACATTCTGGCATAGTGATCGGCAGCCATCTTGTTTTTTTTTTCATATGCGCGGCCATCTTTCAAACCTATGCCAATGTGGAGGACATTCATACAAGCAATAAATGTGTTTTTTCTTAAAAGGTTTTAAAGGCGAATCCGCAGGCTACAGCTAACAAAAATATAAACGTTTTTATAAGTAAGGCCCTATATATTTACAGTCTCCTAGAAAAGACTATCATAAATTATCGACATTTTCTCTCTCAATATCGATATGCCTAAAATAAACCTGCATACCGAGAGATATCGATTCCTCGAAATTCTAGTCTAGACAATTTTGGGACAATTCACGCCTATCTCTACTCGCATAAAGTTGAATTTCGCACAGAAATATCTACGAAAGCTTTTGCACAGTTTACGTAGATAGATCAGAAAGACAACTCTCTTGTTTCAATGACCATAGAGTAGAATATGGCGCGTAAAAAGCAGTTAAAATTGTATAACGATCGTCTTATGTTTATAACTAGTGCAGTTGAAAACTACTCGTTTATAGCTGGAGATAGGGTATATTTTTGCATGAGTTCTGAACCAGGACACGATGCTTTCAGTGGCTGCAGCCAGCAGCAATCTATTGAGAGTTTACTTGTGACAGTCTTGTGCTAGATGCAGATATCGGAAATGTTTTGGGACGTCTTCTTTGTATTCTTTACGGGACGAGCCGGCTATTGTGCTGATAGTTAGCATTACATCTATTTAGCGACAGACAGAACGACGCTCAGTCTATCATATGATTCATTCATATGACGAGCCTGAAGACGTCCACTGCTGAACATAGGCCTCCCTCAGAGAGCGCCACCTTGAGCGGCTGCTCGCTACCTGAATCCCTCCATATGATTAAATTAGCAAAATGATCATTAATAAAATGAAATCACGACTTGAGCTCTGATTCACGTCATCCTCAAATACAGGGGTCCCAGAAGCCAAAACGGACTTTAGCGAGGAAGTAGGTATGTCCAATTCTATGGTAAGTCCTATAAAAACCCCAATCACGTAGTCAAAAAACCACAGTACTCATAGTATTCAATAAAACAAACCCAAAAATTATGTTTCCAATTTTGAACACTTGCATAATTAAATACTGACTTAATCATATACAAATGTATGACATAACCGAATATGTCATCGACCCGCCGATTGTTACAATTTTAGCTACTGTTTACGTTACGCTGTGACGTCGTCGTTATGCATGTCTGTGAATAGGGTTGCCAAATTACATGATGCCAGTTTTAAAGATTTTTTTAAATACTTCACGGTTGGATTAGTTTTGTATCCAATCGTGAAGCTGTGTAGTCCCAGGACCACCCCATATCTTCCTGCGGCGCAGTATGAGTCGGCTAAAGGAATATCTATTACATACATCATAATAGGCTAGTGTCCTGCTATTTTTTATTATTAATATACCTCAAAAAATAAACAGTCGCCGTGACGCTTAACACCAGGCGAACGATTACCTCGTCACGTCATTCGATTACATAAAAAGTAAACTCTTTTTCTGATGTTATAGGTGCGGCAACCCTAGCAGCCTAGCTATGCAGATACCACGTCTCCACGGCTCTTCCTGTCATCCGTATTTGTACTTCCTATTTGTAATACCTGACGTGGAGTACGTACGTATGTATCTATTATTATTGTACACTGAAGTTCTAAGCATGTGAGTGGAATTTAAATAGAATGAAAAAATAGCGCTGGTTGATGGACTGTGATGGAGAAACTACAATGAGTACATTTAGGAACGAAAAGCATCGTGAAAAACGGTATGTTAAAGAATCACAAAATTTGAGTAGGATATGTTGTGTCGCCCACCAACCCCTATATAACAAAGTACTCTGTGCCACCAACCCGCACGTCTTAGGAATGTGACATCTTGCAATAGTGACATTTTGATTTTTACTAGGTGGTAGGACTTTTCTGCAAAGATCGTCTAGGTAAGTACCACCGCTTTGCCAGTTATTCTGCCGCCAAGCAGTAGTGTGCAAGCACTACTGTGTTCAGGTTTGAAGGGCATTGTAGCTAGAAAATTACTGGGCAAATGAGACTGTATGATCTGATCACTCAGTCTAGTAATCTGATCACTAAACTGGGTGATGTCTCAGGATGACGTGCGCAGTGTAGTGTCGCGCGAAACTTTATTGTTGTAAAGTTCCGGGTGACACTGCAACTGTTATGGGCGGCCGTGTCACTTAACATCAGGTGAACGACTAGCTCGTCCCGTCATTCAATCACATAAAAAAAATTAATAAGCAACATTTTGAGGACGCGACATTGTCAGAAAGTGACATCTTGCGAAACGTGAAAATCATATTTTGAGAACATGTCATTCTTCTCGTGTAGGCATGAAGTTGTAACTTCATGCGTTTAGGTAGGTAAGTTTTGGTGTTCAAAATTTTTAAGAGCACCCAAAGGCTCCTGACTTGGCTTGATTGTTCTAGAATCTATAAGACTAATTTTTTTTTTTTGACAATAGCAACATGACATCACAGGTAATTTAAAGGTGCTCCCTCACTTGGAGCATTCGCCTGTAATGTAACGTTACAGAGTCGAGCATTACATCAGTGAGGGAGGAGAACCGAGCATTACAGTGCGCAAACTGTAATGTTACAGATTCGAGTATTACGTTGGTGACGGAAAACATTTTTAAGTTTGCTTATGGGTTGGTTGATTCTTTGTAAAATATCCAAACCCAACGACCAAACGGTGTTTTGTCTGTTTTGAAATAATTCAATGTCGAATTAATATTGCCGAGCTCAGCACAACGACCGCTTCGTCTGAAATTGTAGATCAACTAAATTCCCGAATCGAATCTGAATCGTACATTACAGGCGAATGTTCGTCATGTCAGGGCAGTATTGTAATGTAATGATCAAAATCGATTCTGAAACGTTACATTACAGGCGAATGCTTCAAGTGAGGGAGCACTTTTACATTATATATAGTAGTATAGAACGCGTCATTTTAAAAAGTTGACAATTTGAGAAAGTGACATTTTCAGAACATGACATTTTGAGATCGTAACATTATACGCCGAGAGATGATACACAATTAGGACAATCGATACTCGACTAACTGCTCGCAGACTCGCTTAGGTGGAACGTTACCCAGCGCGGCAAAATTTTCTTGCGTTTTTTGCCGATCATAGCAAGAAACTGTCCATGACGGTGAGCATAATAATAATTAGAAAGCATAGGTACCTAAATTACATGGTAACTACCGATTTTCTTAATGCATAACTTGAGCAGTTTTTTTTCTTTTATTATATTTGTTACCCATTTTATTAAAATTCACGGCTAGTGTAGCTTCGCGTCGTGGAGCGCAAAAATTTGGCACACGTCCGGAGTCGACAGGCTCTGCGAGCGGACTGGCGGCCCAGAAAATGAACTCGGATGCCATGAATTCAAGATATTAACTTTTTAACATTTTTATTGAACATTTAAATTTTTTGATCAATACATGATGCATTAAAAATTATTTAAATAATACGATTCGTATAAAACAACTCGAAAAGTCATTTAAAAAAATCCAAAATAGAGGTAACTTTGGATTTTTTCGATCGAGTGAAGTTATTCCTTTTATGTATAACTTGTATAAGTATGATCATTTAACTCGAAGACATCCTTAAGAATAACATATATTTTTTTCATATCTAAAAGTGTTGTTTATCTCAGAGAAAAGACGATTCAAACAAGGGCGTTTTTGGGCCAGTCTCGCCTTAACTACTATCTACTACTACTATTTACTTTATCACATAAAAACTGATTTTGCGCAAATAAATGGAATGTATCAATAAATTACGAATAAAAGTATCACCTACATATCATTGATTTAGCGACAAATGGGAATAGACTGAAAAGCCAAGACGAATTTATTGCTAAACCATTGATATCTAGTTGATCCTTTTAATTGTAATTTGCTTATATATTCCATTTATTTGCGCAATATCAGTTGTTATGTAGATTAGCAAAAAAACGCAAGAAAATTTGAATTTGCCGCGATGAGTAGAGTAAAACGTTTCACCTTACAGGTTTTGTGTGTGTTTATTTTGTTCCAGCATGTTCGTAGTTCGTACCATGAGCTGTAGAAATCGACATAGGTAATTATATCTTCTCTCGAGAAACCGTTTGACCAATGAACGGTTTATGACATCATCCGCGTGATCGCTCATTGGTAAAACGCTTTCTTGACAGAAGAATTATGTCTGTTTATACAGCTCACATGCTACCCATGCTGAACGAATACTGATAAAACTATTGACTATTCTGATCAACTTTTGCAATGAACCGATAACTTGGAACAAACTAGGTCACACCGTAATCATGTACAACAGAACGTACAGGTACCGGCGGTAAATAAGTACAACAGAACGTACAGGTACCGGCGGTAAATAAGTACAACAGAACGTACAGGTACCGGCGGTAAATAAGTACAAAAGAACCTACAGGTACCGGCGGTAAATAAGTACAACAGAACCTACAGGTACCGACGGTAAATAAGTACAACAGAACCTACAGGTACCGGCGGTAAATAAGTACAACAGAACGTACAGGTACCGGCGGTAAATAAGTACAACAGAACCTACAGGTACCGGCGGTAAATAAGTACAACAGAACGTACAGGTACCGGGGATAAATAAGTACAACAGAACCTACAGGTACCGGCGGTAAATAAGTACAACAGAACCTACAGGTACCGGCGGTAAATAAGTACAACAGAACGTACAGGTACGGGCGGTAAATAAGTACAAAAGAACCTACAGGTACCGGCGGTAAATAAGTACAACAGAACCTACAGGTACCGGCGGTAAATAAGTACAACAGAACGTACAGGTACCGGGGATAATTAAGTACAACAGAACCTACAGGTACCGGCGGTAAATAAGTACAACAGAACGTACAGGTACCGGCGGTAAATAAGTACAACAGAACGTACAGGTACCGGCGGTAAATAAGTACAACAGAACCTACAGGTACCGGCGGTAAATAAGTACAACAGAACCTACAGGTACCGGCGGTAAATAAGTACAACAGAACGTACAGGTACCGGGGGTAAATAAGTACAACAGAACGTACAGGTACCGGGGGTAAATTAAATAATAAATGCACATCGAGGTAAGAGGTTTACGAAGTACGTTCTGTATCACTCATAATTCAATTCATTCATTCTTTCTTGTATGAAATCACCTTCTAAAACAAATTCTCAAAACATTGAAAAAATATCAAATTTCATGCAGAAGAAGGCGCGATAAATGTATTTAATGAAATTCATAAATTCAGCGATTTTTCTGCCGTAGGTCATACTGTCTACCGAAAAATAACCTTCAGACGGCTAACAACCCCAGTCTAGGGGTGCTACAGACGCCTCTTGGGGGTTGGTATCGATCAGCAGCAACCCTTCAATCATCGCGTGAAACCCTAATACAGACGGCCGACTATTCACCCCTGGACATAGATGTAGAAGTAGTGGAAGTGGCAGGATGTATTTTTTTTGTTTTCTTTTTTTTTTTTATGTGAATGGATGACGTGACGAGCTAGTCGTTCACCTGATGTTAAGCGACACGGCCGCCCATAACCAGTAGCAGTGCCGCTCAAATAATAATAAAGTTTCGCATGACACTGCACTGCGCACGTCATCCTGAGACATCACACAGTCTAGTAATCAGATTACTCCATAATATTCTATAATATAGGCTTTAATATAAAAACTATAAGTAAAAATGTAATGTAAGACTATAATTCAATTGTTTTTAGGGTCCGTACCCAAAGTGTAAAACGGGCCCTATTACTAAGGCTCCGCTGTCTGTCACCAGCCCGTATCTCATGAACCGTGATAGTTGACAGTTGAAAATTTCACAGATGATGTATTTAGTGTTACCGCTATAACAACAAATACTAAAAAAAAATATAAAATAAATATTTAAGGTTTTGTTGTACGGGAGCCCCCATACAACAAACGTGATTTTTAGGGTAAAACGGACCCTATTACTAAGGCTCCGCTGTCCGTCCGTCCGTCCGTCCGTCTGTCTGTCTGTCTGTCTGTCTGTCTGTCTGTCCGTCTGTCACCAGGCTGTATCTCATGAACCGTGATAGTTAGACAGTTGAAATTTTCACAGATGATGTATTTCTGTTGCCGCTATAACAACAAATACTAAAAAAATCCCTAAGTGGAGACAAACAGAAATAAAAAACCCCGAATTCAAATTTAGGGAAAAACAAGAATAATATAAAAGCTGGCTGGCGTAAATATTTCCTAAAAGTAATTTAATTAGTATCAATCTAACACAATCGTAGAATATTCGCGGAACTTTCGTGTATTTATTATGGGCTTTGTGCCACATCCAGTCTTGCACTATCTACGAACCCTTTTTCGATTCGAATGCTTACTGAGAATGAATAATAATAATAGTCTACATCATTACGAATTATTTTATGCCTTGTGTTGTGTCAAATGAAAATATTGTTGGTATATTTATAATATGCGAGTCGCTTGCTAGAATATGTGCGTAGCTTTTAGATATCCATTTTGTCAATATAAACGTCAGCTAATTTTAACTAATGCTTGCCTTCTTATTTTTATTTTTTAACGTGAGAGTTGATTATCACGCAATTTTCTATTCTAAAATAAAATAATGACTCACTTTCAAGTAAAAATCAATACCACCGAACAAAAGTTTCATAAATTCGCCGCCTCTGTCACAAGGCAGCGTGGCCGAGCGGTCTAAGGCGCTGGTTTTAGGCACCAGTCCGAAAGGGCGTGGGTTCGAATCCCACCGCTGTCAGAAACTTTTGCGGTTTTATTTTCAGCGTTACGACGACAGAATTATTCTTCGTGTAATTTACATTTTTTGTTTTATCACTGACGTCATAAACTGATAGGCCGAAATATTAGGTCTTTACACAAATTAAGTTTTACATGTTTTCTTATTTATTCCTACATCGTCATATTATTCGTCATCTCAGCCCATGCATTACCACTGCTGGGACATGGCTGGGATGGGACACGGGCCTTCTCTCACAGGGAGTGCAGGCCATAATCCAGCACGCTGGACAAGTGCGGGTTGGTGGATGACACATGTTCTCGAATTTTATGATTCTTGAACATGCCAGAGGGTCTAGCAAAGATACCGCCAAACGATAACTCAAAATGTATGGGAATGACTTAGCTAATGTCGTTCCTATACATTTTGAGCTATCGTTTGGCGTTAACGCTGATGGAAATGTGTCTTTGCTAGATCCCAGTTTCCTCACGATATTTTCCTTTACCATTGTAAGAGCGAATGAAAATTCCGCACATAACTTGAAAAGTCATTGGCAGGACCAAGCTGCATTTGAAAAGCCTGAAAAAATTACGCTTCGCAAGCATATTATTGTTTTTCGTGCTCTGTGATTTGAACCAAATTGTAGGTATTTGGTGGGTATTTTTCGAGCACAGAGCAGGTAAACAAAATAGTAGTTTAGTTAGTTTTACTTTAATAACTAAAGTGCTGCCGAGCACAAACACTAATGACAAGACTGGATACATTTTATGCCATCTGCACAGGTAAATGATAAGGGGTCTAGCAAAGATGCCTTTCCATTAGCGTTAACGCCTTACGCTAACTCAAAATGTATAGGAATGACATTGCCTATGGAAATTTTTCCGCACCTAATGTCATAGCTAATGTCATTCCCATACATTTTGGAGTTAGCGTGAGGCGTTAACGCTAATGAAAAGGCATCTTTGCTAGACCCCAAGGTTTTATTCTATTTTATTAAAGTGACACACTTTAATTGTATGAAAATTGTTGAGAAAGGCTTCTTTAATAGATGCCAGCATAATGTTTCTCCTGCTCTGTGTAATAAGCAAATAATAAATACTAGATTTATATAATCAAAAAAGTCTAAGCAACATACATGAGAACCAGCCAGTATGTCATCAATAACAAAAAAGTTTACTTACCTACGTACTTTGAGTGAGTAAATACTTAGAAATTAATTAATATAAATGGTAAATTTGTAATATCATCTCAGACTTTTTTGATGTGTGTAATACCTCAACAATTTAATAAGGTGATTAAACTTTATCATTACGGAAACAATGCCAGATGATTGCTCATTTCTTCATACATTTATTTATTTACTTTAATTGACCTTAATTACTCCATGCTTGATAAATTGAGGATTTTTTATTTTTAATTACTATCGCTAATTAGTGAAGAGTTGAAGACAATAGGTCAATGAGAGTAAAGGAAAGTGCTATGTCTTCTTTTGTTTGTTTTGTAACTTATGTCTGTCTGTGGTTTAGGTGGTTTCTAGTCTAGTATTACGATTTATGTAGATTTTTAATGAGAATAACTGAGTTGACAAGGTAGTTGTTCACCTTCTTACTGTTTTAAGTGACACGGCCACCCATAACAGTTGCAGTGTCACTCGGATCTTTAAAATAATAAAGTTTCGCATGACACTGCACTGCACACGTCATCCTGAGACATCACACAGTCTACGTAATAATAAGTTTACTAGATTGTGAGATTAGATCCTAAAGTCTCATTTGCCTAGTAATTTCACTAGCTGCAATGCCCTTCAAACCGGAATACAATACTGCTTGCACACTACTCCTTGGCAGAATAACTGGCAAAGCGGTGGTACCTACCTAGACGAACTTTGCAGAAAAGGCCTACCACCTAGTAAGTATCTACTAATTCAATCAATGTAATTTACTATTTTGTTCTTCATCATTTCTTTCTTCTTCATTTTCATGTAGGCAAGTGGTCTGTGGTGTATAATATACACTGTATATCAAAGTCAAATAGTTTAGTTTATTGCAAACTAGCTGACCCACCCCTGATTCGCATGGGTTAATTAGTTTTACGCCTTATCACAGTCTAAAGGACGAGAGAAGGAAGAGGGAAAAAGATAAGGGAAATGGATGAAACGGTGAAAGGAGGCAGGTGCTGGCACACCTGCCTTTGGCTTTAGTATTGATTATAGAGAGCCCTCCAACATTTTCAAAATATCTTTAATGTACAGAATTGACCCTGTTACAGTTTTATTATAAGTATAGATATCAGCAAAATATGCTATTTTTAGCTAGTTTATTGTTTTATAACTGCTAAATGGAACTACCAACCTCGTTGGTTCCACAAGAATGAGATAATGTGCATTGTCTCTGGCATTACCTGTGGTGTTTTTATTGCTGATTGCACTGATCTAGCATTTGGCCCCACTCTCACCCGATGGAAAGTGACTATGCAATTGCAAGGTCTAGCATGCTAGTAAATACCTATTAGAGAAGGTTGCTTCTCTTAAGCACACCTGGTTCATATTTCACAGGAAACACTGAATCTGACAGGGCATTGGATTCCTTAGCCATTCTAATTGTGTAAGAAGAAGCCAATATTTAGGTACAAATGGGTGGTATTTTTTCCATGAAGGGATGGCGACATCAAGGGTACATTTGAATGCCTGTTGTACCTACTGGCATGTCAGTTAGTACCACAGAATAGACTTGTGTAACTCATGCACAAGCAGCTCAGAAGAACTCACTTGTGGTGTAGAACTCACTCACAAGTTCACTTTCAAGATATATTTTCTTTCAGCTTTCAGTTTGGAACTTCAAACTGAAATTAATACTGAAACTGAAATTAATATTAATGAAGGACTTTAGTGCAGAATTTCCTTGGTACATTAAAATCTTCTGAAACAACAGTGGCTATGTTCCAGTTGATGATGTGTCAGGTGATAGTGCAAGAAGGGAACTTGCTGTTACATTTAACAAGAATGTGTAATAAACCTGTTGTATTATAATATTTATAACTACAAAAACAGTTTCATTCAACGTAAATTGTGTTTTAAATTGACGCTAATTGAAAGTGGCGAAAGCGCCGCTCAATTTACCAGCTCTCAACATAAACAAATAATATAAAAACAATAACGTTATATCCATGAGTCATTGCAATTGCAAGCTTGAGGATGCAAACTGAGCAAATAAAAATGTTAAAAGTAGATTTCGAGCATGCATCACTCGACAACATAAAAATAACAAAACAAGATCGTAATTCGCATCCTTAACCAATGATCCTTCCTTTCCTTCCTTACAGAAATAAAAGTAAACAATTCTAATTTTAAACTTACGTTTTATTTTTCTCAGGCTGCACACCGGTCACCAGTTTTACTCTAGCTAGCCACTAGCCAAGTAGCCCGTTCGAAACACAAGTTCGAAGCACAAGTTCGAAGCACTTGCAAACTCAGCAGGCACAGAAATCCAAAGCAAGAAAACCAAAGAGTCTTAACCTATGTATCACATCACATTGATTGAAGTCACGACACGATTACAACCTTTTACGTCCATTTCGTGAGATAATTTTAATTAATTATTTACATTTGTAATCACCACAGAACTTTAGGTAATCACATGTTACACTGATGAGCCCTCAGCCCTGTGTACTGTACGCTGGTGCTGGTAGTTGCACATCAATTTATCTGCAAGACAGTTCCAGTCCAGATTCGTTTGTATGCACAAACGTCGATCGCGAATGATCGTGAAGTCGCGGACTATGGTCGATTGGTCGCGGACGCGCGGCGGACTGCGGAGTGAAGAAGAGAAACTGAAATTGAAAGAAAAGCTCGCTCGCTCGCCGCGCCGTCGAGGAGGTTTTCTAGCTGGTAGCCAAATTAAAATAAAATTAATTCCTAAAAATCCGTTAGATGGCGTTGACACAGGACACGGCTAACAGACCTACCATATCTGTGTTCAGAAGATTTATGCCACAGATTACAGAAAAAAACTATACTGTGATTTATGCATGGACCATAAACAGCTACTCTCTGCATATCTATGTCCACGCTGCGCTGTGAAGCAAAAGCAGGGAAGGCTGTGACGGTGAGTGACAGTATGACCATCTGTACATTGCAGAGTCTGCTCTAAATAGGCTAAAAATCTGCCCACACTTTGAAATCTTTCAGACCAGTCTTTCAGATCTTTCAGAGAGCGATGGTGGCCGAGCGGTAGCATGTGCGCTTCGCAATCTTACGGCACCGGGTTTGATATTCGGCCCTGCACCTTATGACTTATCTAGTAAGTTATGCGCAATTTGTGATGCCATCGCTCCGTCGCACCTCGGGGAGCACGTTAAGCCGTAACAAATAAGCCGTGTCTCGTCAGCGTCATCTACCTTTGGATACAGAACTATATAAGTGCCATCCAGCTGTCAGAAAATTTCACTATTATCACTACCATGCCTGTGGTTCAGATTTATGCCACAGATTAAAGAAAAAACAATACCGTGATTTATGCATAGACCATAAACAGCTACAGCTCATATTCTAGTTGTTCTGTGGCCAAAATTAGCGATGTGACGAGTTGGATTTATTTTGACTCGAGTTACTCGAATCAAACAACTCGACTCGCCCATCGCTAGCCAAAATAATGTAAGAAAAAAAAAAAACTCAAGCGCAAGCGGCAGTTTCCGATTTTTAGCACAAAATTTAAACAGAAAATGTTATTTTACTCGTTTTTCAAGTCGTTGGTGGGAAAAGATGTAGTTGTGGAGCTGAAGAATGACCTGAGCATATGCGGAACATTGCATTCTGTTGATCAGTATTTAAACATAAAATTATCCGACATTAGCGTCATTGATCCGGAGAAATATCCACACATGTTGTCGGTAAAAAACTGCTTTATACGAGGATCCGTAGTGCGTTATGTGCAGCTACCAGCAGATGAGGTAGATACGCAACTTCTCCAGGACGCTGCAAGAAAAGAAGCCACCGTCTCAACCAGATAAACATAACCTCAGACTGATGCAATTTTCTAAGTGATCTTTTGAACGATGTGTGTAAATACTAATTTTAAGTGTATGTGCCGCAATAAAGGTTCGGTCTAATCGTATAGTTTGTTTTAAAAGTTGTACATTTCAAACATGTTATAGTATAAATTACTTCATAGTAGTCAGTTTCATTAGAGATAATAATTATGATAGCCTGACATACAACTCTTCTCTATTTATGTAGACGCCTAAATAACTCTTACTATATGGCCAGAAGCTCCAATTAACTTGCTGCAGCGCAGGTTTCCCTACTTTCATTGAAACGGCTAATTTGTTCCATGTATTATTGTAAATACTATGCTCAAATAAAATCTAGTATTCTGGGAGTGATGCTTACACCACTGTGCTGTATCATCTCAACCGAATTTTAAGTGTGCACAGGAACCAAGGAACTTATGCACCACTGTTTCATTAGTATCTGGTTCAAATATATCAAGAAATGTGGAGTTTGTTAGGATTATGAGAAAATGAATATATAAATAATAAAGTATCATTTAGACAAAGCTGTCACCATCATGCAGCATATGTTTACACTCAAAAAATGCTGTTACATGCAAAGAGTATGTAACACTACGCTAGTAGTTACATGTTAATTTATTAAGTACTAGCAGCCTGCCCCGGCTTCACACGGGTTCTAAATATAGCCTATGTTACTCAGGGTGAATGTAACTTTCCAATGGTGAAAGAATTTTTGAAATCGGCGCAGTAGTTTTTGAGTTTATTCATGACAAACATACAAAAATACAAATCTTTCCTCTTCATAAGTGGTGTAGATAAATAACGGCACAGCCTAAAAAAATGTTTAAGTAAGCTTTAATTTGGGGAAAGATGTTTTATTAATTTAGTTATTTATATATCCTATTTTCATTGCTTTGTTTGTTTACATTAGGTTTAGAATATCAAAACATTATGCTGAGTTTTATACCTACCTATAGTTTTATATTTACTTCTTTGTGAAATTGTATGAACTGCTGGTAAATCTAAAACATATTTTATCGAAGAACTCTGGAACTCTGGTGAGTCAGACAGTCAGTCTTTCATCCCATTTCTTCTCCCTTTTCCCAACAACTGCATTGGTTGGATACAGACAGGCGCGGATACAGAAACTTTTCAAGGGGGGGGGGGGGGCGCAATAAGATATCTTGAGATATGCATGTCATAACAAATCAATATAGTAGGGGAGCCTCAGAGGGGAATTTGGGATTTACATCAGATTAAGATATGGTGGAACTATTTCGACAGGTTATTTTTTAATGTAGATAGAGGAAAATAATTATAATCAAACAAATAAAACACAAGCATCACATGAGTATATGATAAAAGACCAATTTGTGCTCTTTTCTTTAAATCAGGAAATTATATCTTCCTGGAAAATTACCGCGCTTGGTGCTGGACTGCCTGCATCAAGGGGGGCCCGCACCCCCCCTGTATCCGCGCCTGGGTAGACCAAACTGTTAAAACACAAACTAATTGGTCCAAATAAAACAAACTCAAATAAAATTCATACACTTATATTTTATTTCAAATCATGTACACAATTTTTTTAAACACAATCTCATATTTCCATTGCCCATCCTACACACGTTGACCAAGGATAGATCGGAAAAGGCATTTTTATTGCTGTCTCACTCATACTACACTTTTGGAAAACCGAAGTAGAGCATCCACTCAGAAGTAGAAAATTAAAAATTTTGCAGTCTGTTTAGTTTTGTAGCTTGTATAGTTATGTATAATAATATGATAGTAAAAATTTATTATTACATAATCTAATAAAATATTTTGCAATAAAGCCTGGTTTTCACAGGCCCAGTAGCTGGGTGGACAGTGAAGGACAGTTACTGGGTCCGTGAAAACAAAGTTAAGTCAGTACTGACCGGTCAGTTTGCTCTCGGTCAGCTACTTCAAAATACTGTATAGACAGCCAAATGTAGTTGCTGACTACTGGGCCTGTGAAAACCAGGCTTAATGCTCCTGCTGTCAAGGCCTGGCTACAAAAATAGATAACTGTCAAAATTTTGAATTTGCCATCCTTGTACCTGTTTTTTTTTTAACATGAACACCCCACTTCACTACCAGTAGTGTCAGAGGATATTATACAGGGGCTCATAATGCAGATAAAAATATAAAACAATCATTTAGAAGAATCCACAGTATTTGTCCAAATACAACTTACATCAAATTGTTCAATCATTGTAATAAAATTATTTAATGTCATTCCGTTTTTTTTATAGTAAATCTTAAATAATAATAGTACCTTCCTTGTTGACCTCTTCTACAAAACATTTAAGCTGCGGCCACACCGGCGTCAAGTGACGTCAATGAGGCGTCAAAATCGGCCGTTCGGTACCCATCGCTGCCTGTATGCGTAGACAGCCGCGCCGTGGTCCACGTGGGCAGCGATGGTTACCGAATAGTTTCGCTTCGCTTTCGGTGAGACCGAAACTTTAGGCTGGGTTGCACCGTCCATCATCAAAACAGCAGTTAACTCCCATTGTTAAAAATGACGTCATAATTGTAATTGCAGTAACGTTAGCTAACTATGCAAAATTAGCTGATGTTAAAAACTGTTTGTTGTACTTTTCTGGAAGTTCTTGTAGGAGATACCACTTCTTTGTCAGATATCCTGCTGCCGAGCAGTAGTGTGCAATCACTACTATATTCCGGCACTATAGCTAGTGAAATTACTGGGCCAAATGATACCCATCTGCACCAAAGTTGGACAGCTTCTAAGTTCTTACTTATGTCTAGGACATACCCAAATGTATTGCAGTAGGTACGACATAGAGAGATAAGTGTGAACTTAGGAGCTGTCAACCTTTAATGCAGACGAGCACGAGACTGACCTAGAAAATTACTAGACTGTGCTGATGTCTCTTCTTACTAAATGTTAAGACTCTATCGTGAAAACACGGCGCGCGGCAAGTAGGTATTTACCGCGGTGCGCTCGCTAGTGTGCGTCGACACGCACACGACGACAAGTTCTCTTGAAGCCGTGTGAACTTGCGGAAAAAAGTGCATAACTTAAAATTTGATATATTTAAGTTTCAGGCTGTTGATGATGATGATGATGATGAAGTTTTTTTATTACCGCACAGAAGTTTAAAGGCATGTTTGTTCTTTGAATTCCTACTTAAATTGATGTTGATATCTATTGATATTTTAAATAAGGAGTAGGTATTAAATAAATTAAAATATTTATACTATCAAATAGATCAGAAATGAAAAAACTAAATATTTATATGTATAGGTGAGTGTATTTTATTAACCGACTTCAAAAAAGGAAGTTATCAGTTCGACATGCATATACATAATTATGTAATATAGTTGGAACTATAAAAGATTTACATTATAATAATCTGTTACGATTTTTACAATTGACACGTCCCAAAAAATAACAAAGTTTTATAGGTGTATGTATGTTCGGTTGTATTAAATTTTGTTCACCGATTACTATTGTTTACATTTCGATGTGCCACCATTTGTATCTGTGATTTTCCGTGTCATGATCTTTCTTATGTTTGTTTCCCGTATTGCTTCAAGGATATCGATGGGTTCCCTGATTTCCATTTGCCTGTCTAATCTTGAGTCTAAAATTTCAGGTAATAAGCAATCAAAGTAAAATCTCTTTAATTTAACTTCCATGTCCAGCCAAAATTGCTCAACTGCCTCTATGTACTCAATCTTCATGTCCACTTCGGTCCAAACTGCTAATATACAAATTTTTCGTTTTGTGATGTGTAACTGTCCCTGAATCTGCTAATATCAATCATGATTCTTATTTATTTATACATTTCCATCTTTGTCTATTTTCCAAAATTTATTTTTTGAACTCTTATTCCGTCATCTACACTTGTCTCTTACCGAGTATGGACACTTTATTTCTAGAATTTTGTCCTCTCCCACAATTCCATGTGGGCTTGCATCTAAGAATAGCAAATCTGGATCAATAAATAATCCACATCTTTTTATAGGACTTTGAAGACACATTTCGAGCTGTTCGCGCGCAATGTGTTCATTATTTTCTCTTTTTTAATAGACTTGACGTGATCTAAATTTTTTCTGTGACTATACTTTTGACCAAATGACCGCATTTTATAAGTCCTCGTTTGCAAACTTTTCCGAAAACAGATGCAGATGCGAAGTCTTAATTTACGTTCTTGACGCCATTCTATTGACTCACCTTGCAGAAGAGTTCTTTTTTCTAGTAAGTGGCGATCTTCTTCAGACTAAGTTATATTTTTCATATGTTCTATTGTTTTGTTTTACGCTTTCCCATTATCGCTAAAACATAAATATAAGTATTATTTTAATATAAGATATATAAACAACTAACACGAAAAAAGTAAAAGTCACAAAACTGAACTTACCTTATTTACGAGTTTGCAGCTGAATATTCGTACACAATAGATCGCGATCGAGTGTTCTCAGCGCGTCGCTCCGCAAATCGACGTGACCTCGCTCTGAGCTCCGGTGGTAGACTGAATTTCCGAGCGCATACGTCGCGTATATATTCAACAACGAACGTCCATAGAAATAATGTATGGAGAATTTGAGACGAGTTTTTAGAAAATTCATAGTTAAATTACCAGACATTATTTTGCAAATGTAAAAAATACATACAAAGCTTTAGATATTAGAGATTAATATTATTTCAAGTTTGTATGGAAGTTCGTTTGTTTATAATACAAATTCAGTTAAACGCCAGCATGCCATTTTGGGCTTTTTGGTGTAACCTTACGATTTTTTTAAAACAAAGTGTTACATCATTATTTATTTTTGTTAAATAGAAAAGGTTAACTGATTCATTGTGCTATTTGTCATATTTTTTTTGTGTCAACTATCATAATAGTACTGATGGTATCGTTATAACCATGACTACAGTTTTGATTGATTTTACTCGATGCAGTCTTAACCCTTTCACAGGTATCATTTAAGGTGGAACGTTACACTCGCGCGGCAAATTCAAATTTTCTTGCGTTACTCAACGTGATTACATGAAAACTAATTTTGCGCAAATAAATGTATCAGCTACATATCATTGGTTTAGCGACAAATGGCAATAAAGTGAAAAACTAAGACGAAATTTGTTTATTGCCATTTGTTGCTGAACCAATCATATCTAACTGATACTTTTAATCGTGATTTGTTGATATATTCCATTTCTTTACGTTAAATCAGTTTTCATGTAATCACGTTGAGTAATTAAGCTATTATTGGCAAAAAACGCAAGAAAATTTGAACTTGCCGCGCTGAGTTAAACGCCAAAATTGGACGCAGTTATGAAATATCGAATCAAGCTACAAAACCGCAAAAAAAAAAATGGATGAAGATTGATTGTAAGGGGCCTAAACCATGTAGGAAGTTGTTTTTTACTCCAAAAAGCACTCTTATGGCCTTATAATAGAGGGGTGAATCAATTAATGTTCCTTTATGCAATAAAAAATCAAACGCCAAAATATGTGTGGACATGTCACACAGCGCCATCTAGCCCCAAACTAAGCATAGCTTGTACTATGGGAACCAGATAACTGATACAATACTTAGATACTTTTTTGTTTGTGAATACATACATAGAATACAATATAACACCCAGACACAGAACAAACATCGATGTTCATCACACAAATGTTTGCCCCGGGTAGGAATCGAACTCACAACCTATAGTTCAGAAGGCAGAGCTACTGCCAACTGAGCTAACAGGCCAGTCAAAGTTACTATTTCAAAATTTAAAAATTTAGTTTTCATTGTTTCACGAATTAAATCCACAAATATGTTTCTTGATTCGTTGTAACATTCGTATATATTAACTAGCGGCTCGCCCCGGCTTCGCACGGGTATAATAGTTTCGCAGTGCACGCGATGTAAAAAATATTTTAGGTAAATTTTTTACACCTTGGCTTTACATTATTGGAGTTTTAGTAAGGATCCCTAATTTTTTTTAAAAGATAATATAGCCTATGTCACCCGGGGATAGTGTAGCTTCCCAACAGTGAAAGAACTTTTCAAATCGGTTCAGAAGTTTTGGAGCATATTCAATACAAACAAACAATCAAATCTTTCTTCTTTATAATATTGTTATAGATAATTGTTTTGTGGATTCTCAGTTCTTTTTTCCAACAAAATGAGTGAGGCCCATATGTGTTACCCGGATTTGTGCGGCTTGTCCCACAACGGATCCAGGACTGTAATTTGAAAAAAAAACCAAGTTTATAGGTTATGGTGCAACCCAGCTTAAAATTGCAGTGTTAACATTTTTTTAAATGTAAATGAATGACGTGACGAGCTAGTCGTTCGCCTGATGTTAAGCGTCATAATTAGGGTACATCCTATATTCTAAACACATCACTTGACACGCTTCTGTTGCCGCTGACGATAAATATCGTTGACAGGTGGCGCCACTCCCAAATCATCGTCGTCAGAATCGTCACCAGCTTTCCTCCTGCGACCCTGTTGGAGCAAAATATGAGATTTATATTTGACGCTTTTAAGCCATCGGTCCGTCGTTAAGACAAGTCAGATGCCTTCGAGCGGCCTAATAATAGGCAAGGTGCATGCTAGTGAAAATTAGCAAGTAAATATTATTTTCATATAAAAAGTCTAAATTGGTAAATAAATCACAGAGTAATAAGCTCGAGTGGGCATCGCTGGTCCCTTTCTCGCAAAACAGAGATCATGTGGAACTTTCCCACAGTTCATGAAAACACACGTCATGACGTCACACGCCAAAGGGTTTGAATGTAAAGCTATCACAGCCAAAATGCTGGCCTATACTTCGGCCAAAGGTTGAATACTGCCAACATATTCGGCACGTTGCCTACTGGTAGTGGCTTGTGGGATTAGATTTTATTTTTATATTATTAGAGATTATATATTAATATATTATATTAATTGTTTAGGTCATAATTAAATAAAACTTAGACGATTATTACAAATTAAAACAATTAAATACCTTGCTGGCCACAGTGGTGATACCTTCGTCATCGACTATCCAATGCACTGATCGCGCCAAATCGAATAACTTCGTGTCACACCCGTTCTCTTGAGTCGGAGCTGGCGCTGCAACAAATATTATAAAAAAAGAATGAGGCGTTTTATTTAAAATAAAAAAAACAATTAGTTCAGCTTCTTTTCTAGATGGCGCAGTAAGTACATATTTTAAACGTTGCCTGTAGTATCTCCTAAGTAGTCTGTGGTGCATTCTTATTAAGTAAATTGAAGTACAGTAGATCTGCGAGACCATCTGCTGATGGAATGTGTCCGGAACAAGAGCCAAAGAGATGCAATAATGCTTAAGCTCAAGCTGAACCAATACGATATGGGTGTTTTCACCCATATCTTATCAGAACCAGCATCGGAAGCAGCCAAGATGATATACGACATGTTTAGGCAACAATGAACCACCTTTTAACTAATTATATTTAAGTAGTATGGGTACATAGGCTTAGGTTATGATGGGACTGGCATACCCTAATGGATAAAAGTCTCTAAATAAAATAAAGATTATAAAAAAAAAAAAAAAAAAAATAGATCTGCGAGATAGAAAACCTTAATATTATGATCAAAAATAAAGCCGAGTCAAAACGAAACGAAAGAGTTTAGAGTTGTCAGTCAGTATCGTGACACATGCTGTGGTCTATCCTTGAAACAGTGACAGTGACAGATTTCGGTAATACCACAACTGGCGCCATCTATTGGGTCATACATAAAATACAATTTCTTTTTTAAAACGCCTCATTAAATGTTTTGGCGGGAACGCGGAAAAGTTACTAGGACTTTTCTGCAAAGTTCGTCTAGGTAGGTACCACCGCTTTGCCAGTTATTCTGCCGCCAAGCAGTAGTGTGCAAGCACTACTGTGTTCCTGTTTGAAGGGCATTGTAGCTAGTGAAATTACTGGGCAAATGAGACTTTACGAACTGATCTCACAGTCTAGAAAACATTTTTAGACTGTGTGATGTCTATGGATGACGTGCGCAGTGCGGGGTCAACGAAGCTTTACATTTTGGAGTTACGGGTGACACTGCAACTGTTATGGGCATCCGTGACGCTTAACATCAGGCGAACGACTGGCTCGTCACGTCATTCATAATCATAAAAAAAGTTCACGCTGTTGCATTGTATTATTTTTTGCCTTTGCTTTTTAGTGCCTTTACCAATGTTAATGTTTAAAATTGGTGGCACTGAATTACGAGTATGAGTGTGGGCAAGTGATACAATGTGGTGAAACGTGGTTTTTCGTGTTGCTTCCAAATTTCCATAGACGCCTGGGCATGACATAGACTGGACTATGACTATGACTACCTGACTTAGACTGGGCTATGACTACAAAAACTGTGACTAAGACTTGACATTATTTATAATTTTATTAAGTACTTATTTAGATTTCATTACAAACCAAAAAATAATCATAATACATTTTAAGCAAAATAATGAACCCGGTACACTATAACTATAGCTCAACACTCAAAAATGAGGAAAATACGTTTTATAAGCTATAAGTTTTAACCATTTGCCAAAAATATGAAATATAGTAAAAAAACTAGGAACAAAAGTTGTTTGTTGAAATGATACCAGTTATTATGACCTAAAACGTTTCAGACGACTTGACAGACAGCTTTTTATTAATAGTCCTGTATCGGTATTTATTTCAACGCCACCTATTATCCGATATCCCGTACTAAACCCCCCCCCCCCCCCACTTACGTTTGTCCGGCAAGGAGATCCTGTTGAAGAGGTTCATGAGAGCGTCGACAGCGACGAACGGCCCGCGCCAGCTTGTCGGCGGCGGCATCAATGTGCACAGGTGCGCCGCCGCAGGAGGAATCGGGAATGTGCCACCTACAAGACAAATACGACGAAACAAAGACTAAGTCTTACCTATAACGAGATTGAAGGCTGTGGGAAATAGCCCTTAATAATAATTTATAACAAGCTTCCAGAATTAATGAAACTAGAGACTAAAGATCATATATTTCGTAATAAGTTAAAATCATTCTTAATAAAAAAAAAGCCTATTATACTGTACCAGTTTAAAAAACGATAAAATAGATGCCTAATGTATTTCAAATAATTTAATTTAATCTTTATTTATTTAAACGGAAGATATCATCATCATCATCATCATTAACAGCCTGAAGACGTCCACTGATGAACATAGGCCTCCCCCAGAGCACGCCACCTTGAGCGGCTGCTCGCCTCCTGCATCCATCGGCTCCCCGCGGCTTTCACCAGGTCGTCGGTCCACCGGGGCCGGCCTACGCTGCGTCTTCCGGTTCGTGGTCGCCACTCGAGAACCTTTCTTCCCCATCGGTTGTCAGTTCTACGAGCGATGTGGCCTGCCCATTGCCACTTCAACTTACTAACTCTAAGAGCTATATCGGTCACTTTAGTTCTCCTGCGGATCTCCTCGTTCCGGAGCTTATCTCGCAGGGAAACACCGAGCATAGCTCGCTCCATAGCTCGTTGCACGACTTTGAGCTTACTAATGAGGCCAACAGTAAGAGACCATGTCTTAGTTCCATAAGTCATCACTGGCAACACACACTGATCGAAAACTTTCGTTTTCAGGCTCTGCGGTATTTTGGACGAAAAGATAGGACGAAGCTTCCCGAACGCTGCCCAGCCGAGTTGGATTCTTCGCGCCACCTCTTTGTCGAAGTTGGACCTACCTAATTGGATTCCCCAATTATGACTATATCGTCGGCAAAACAAAGGTTAGTGATGTACTCGCCATTTATGTTGATGCCAGATCTTTTCCACTCCAAGAGCTTGAAAACATCCTCCAATGCGTTTGTGAACAGTTTCGGAGAAATAACGTCTCCCTGTCTCACGCCTCTTTGCAATGGAATTTGTTCCGTACTCTGGTCCTGTAGTCGGACTGACATAGTGGCCTTACTGTACAAACACTTCAAAACTTCGATATACCTATAGTCAATTTGGCATCGCTGCAAGGACTGCAGCACCGCCCAAGTCTCGATTGAATCGAAGGCTTTCTCATAGTCCACAAACGCTAGGCATAACGGCCGATTATACTCTTCGGTCTTCTGTATAATCTGGCGCAGCGTATGGATGTGGTCTATGGTGCTAAAGCCTTTTCGGAAACCGGCTTGTTCGGGAACGGAAGATATAATGTTAGTAAATTGAATAAACCAATTAGCAAAAAGTGGCGGCCTTTAGTGTGGGACGCTACTTGCGTCGATACTATGGCGCCGTCACACCTTCCCGAGACACACGTTAGGGCCGGCGCCGCGGCTAATTCTGCTGAGCAGCTAAAACGGCGCAAATATAGTAATCTCGGTAGCGGTTACATATTTGAGCCGTTTGGTGTTGAGACCCTGGCTCCGTGGGGACCGGGAGCTCATCGCGAGCACCAAAGTCTATCAGAGCGCCTGGTCGATGCGACGCGTGACCAAAATGCTGGCACTTATTTGGCTCAACGCATCAGCATTGCAATTCAACGTGGCAATGCGGCCAGCATGTTGGGTACGCTACCTACCGGTAGTAGGCTGGAGCACTTGGACTGTCTATAGGCTATCGCGGCTATTATACAGTCCATAAGTGTTCTTTGTAGTAGGTAGTGTAGCTAGTTTAGTTTAGTTTAGTTTTTATTATTGTAGTAGTTAGCTTGAGTAATAAAGGCATATTGTACAAAATATAAATTAAATGAACCTGTGGTATGTAGGTAGATATGATACTAGGTATAATTTGGTGTGTAATCCTGCGCATGAAGGAATAGGGTGTGGATAGTAAATAATTAATAAATCTTTTGAAATGTTTTGTAATCTTCTGACTAACAAGGATTTAATAATAATAATAGTAATTAAGAGTTGACGTAAATAATAAAATTAGAATTGAATAATTATAGCATTGGCATGTACCGACATACATATATTATTGTAGAAACCACTCGAAACGTAAATGTGCAGCGCCCTTACAGGGCACATTTATATTGATCCTTAAGACAACCTGCTATTATACATCTATAGTCTGTATTGTATGTGAGCACAATAAATGAATCACACTAATCACATCACACTAATCACATCACACTAATATTATAAAGGCGAAAGTTTGTGTGTATGTTTGTTACTCCTTCACACTCAAACGGCTGGACAGATTTGGATGAAATTTAGAATAGAGATAGCTTATATACTGGATTAAAACATAGGATACTTTTAATCCCGGAAAATTAACCCGTTCCTGTAGGAAGCCCTATACACTCAGCTTCGCAAACAGTCAATAAATTTAAGTGAAATAAAGACTGTATCATGTACTAACGGCCAAAAAATATTATCCTGGAAACATAGAAAGATCCTGTGGGATAACGTTCTCTCTTAGTTTCGACATAACGAAATATAAATGCGAAAGTTGACGCGTACGTTTGTTCCCTCTTGACGGTTCAACAGCACATGGTTTCTTTTTAACCGCGGGCGAAACCGCGGGGCGCAGCTAGTATGAATATAAATGTTTATTTATTTTTAAATATATTTTATATTATAGGTTGTGGGCTTGATTCCCACTCGGGACAAACATTTGTGTGATGAACATCAATGTTCGTTCCGTGTCTGGGTGTTATATTGTATTCTTCACCTCGTGTAGGCAAGTGGTCAGCCCTGGTGTCAGAATCTTTAGGCCGCCCAAAGGCTTCTGACTTGGCTTAACGACTAGTCTTACGACAACAGCCGGGACCGACGGCTTAACGTGCCCTCCGAAGCACGGTAGCGCTCAGTTGTAAATACCACTTTTTGCTGTTGTCACCCATCAGAGTAGTGACCGCAGCGAACGTTGCTTAACTTTACCGATCGGTTAGAAACGGCTAGTCGTGCTTCGCTATGAGCGGTGCGTCATATTGTATTCTGTGTATGTATTTACAAACAAAAAGTATCTAAGAGATTCAATTCATCATGGAATGATGTTTTTTTAAGTGTAAACCAACTTCAGGTATATCTATAAAGATATTATAGTTCTTAAAATTTTAGCAACCAGCGGGATTTGAACCCGCGCCTTCTAACTCACCGGATTAGAAGCCCTACCAATTAGGCCATGGTCGCATGACCGCTGGCTGCGAAAATCTTAAGGACTACGTGTTCACCGACTAAGCAGTCTAATCCGGTGAGTTAGAAGGCGCGGGTTCAAATCCCGCTGGTTGCTAAAATTTTAAGAACTATTATATCTTTATAGAGGTTCAATTCTCTATGAGAAGTCATTTTTAGAATAGATGTCATCTGTTCGAATAGATGGAATGCAATAACAACAGCCTGAGGATGTCTACTGCTGAACATAGGCCTCCGCCACAGAGCGCCACTTTGAGCGGCTGCTCGTCTCCTGCATCCATTGGCTCCCTGCAGTTTTCACCATATCATCGGTCTTAGTGTGGGGCCACAAAAATATATATGGAAAAAAGAAAACATACCAGAAATAGGGTGTTCTCCGGGCAACGGGTTTGACTTAGGTTTGTACGGAATCATTTGGTTCGTGTCCGGACGTGCTATATCCTTATTGGGGTCGCTGTCTCTAAAATACAAAAACACAGTAGTTTAGTTCTGGTTAACAACTAATTAGTCGGTTAGTTGTTTAGTCTGTAATTTTCAGTAAGAATTTTGGAAAAACGCATAAAAAAAAAAAAAAAATCATCATCATCATCAGCCTGAAGACGTCCACTGCTGAACATACGCCTCTCCTACAGAGCGCCACTTTGAGCGGCTGCTTGAGTCTTGCACCCATCGGAAAAATAATCATAATCAAAGTATTTTATTGCAAATAGGCTATTCACTTTATTTATATATATATAGGTACACAAAACAAATTATAATCGACGACTTATTCCAAATAGGTAAATACACAAACAAATCTGTTCTGGATTGTAGCTTAAACTATGTGTACACAGAAAAAATATGAAAATGAGAGTAGGCACCCACTTTTACAAGTCAAATGAGATAAGGTACTTAAAATAAATAAATTAAATTATTAAATTATTGCATATAAAAATCACAGAGTACTTAAAGTGGACCGTTTCACTAGCGCGGCAAATTCAAACTTGCGTTCTTTTGCCAATAATAGCTTAATTACTCAGCGTGATTACATGAAAACTAATTTTGCGCAAATAAATATAATGTATCAATAAATTACAATTAAAAGTATCACCTACATGCTAACCTCGCCTCCATATCTAGTAACCTCGCCTCCATATCTAGTAACCTCGCCTCCATATCTAGTAACCTCGCCTCCATATCTAGTAACCTCGCCTCCATATCTAGTAACCTCGCCTCCATATCTAGTAACCTCGCCTCCATATCTAGTAACCTTGCCTCCATATCTAGTAACCTCGCCTCCATATCTAGTCATTGCTTACCACCCGCTGCTTTCGCTTCAGCACAATAACTACCTATGGTGCCGGTCCCAAGCCCGGATAAAGAGGGAGGGCACATGGGGGGGATGTGGGGCGCGGCATTTCAATTCATCCGTTGGTATGCCGAGCTCTGTATCCCTCTTTTGGCAGCCCGTGGCCTGCATGTTAAGGGAGTAGGAGGGACAGTAGGGGTTTCAGTAGGAGTAGGGTCTCTCTTGCTCTCATAACATGCGAAATACGGGAGGGAAGTAGAATGGGCGACTACTTTTCACTTGCTTTGCCCCGCTAATAGCCATCTTTGCTCCACAGAACCTTAGCGCTTTTCTTCCTCTTTTCCATTAAAAAAAAGCATGATGAGTTCCGATATGAAAAATGAGATGCCGTGCGAACCGGCTAGCACCCGGCGCCCTCTGGTGTCCGGGCCGGGGGGTGTTAAGTTGGTTACCGAAGGCGACGGCGGGGTGGTGTCCCAGGCCTCGTCGGCCGCGGATGCTACTGGACCGACAACGACAACAACGGGGACCGCGACAGCACCACTGCCTGGACCAGTGCAGAAGCCCAGAACAGGACACGTGGCGCGCTACAACCCCAAGAAGAGGCAGCAGCAGAGGCAGCGGCGCGAACCTGTGGCGGTGACCAACATAATTGAGACAGGTGACGGGAGAGATGGGAGGCCTAACAAGCCGACCCCTTCCCAAAGCTCATATCGCGGCAAAAACCGCAAATCGGAACAAAGGGAGCGCAGGAAGCGGGATGCCGAACTGGTAGACCAGTTTTACCGGGAGCGGCGGGAGGGCGTATTTCATCTGCCCGGCATGTCAGCGCTTGCGCCGTCAGTCGTGGCGTGCATGGCACGCGTCAACCCGCAGGATGCGATGGTCGCTAGTGCAGCCGAAACCCCTAATCCGAGAGCGTCTGCGTCAGCAGCGACCGGAGGGCGGGGCGGTAGGCCGCAGGAGCCATCTTCGCAACCCGTCACGGCAAACGTGAACTTGCCTTCCGACCTCGTCACGAGGACACACGTGGCACAGGAGGATGCGGCTACGCCGTGCACAGTCCGCCCCCCGACCGAACCTGAACCTCAACCGCGCCCGTCAAAGGGCAAAGGAAAGGGGAAGGGGAAGAAGGGGCGCGCAGTGACCGACGGCGGTGTAGCTGGTACCACTGTGCCCGTGGAAGCAAACATAGAACTTGGTGAGGGGGGGGATGCAGTTAGGGGCGCGAAGCGGCAGCGGAGCAGTGACCTAGTGTCGCCCACCGGCTGTCCAGCAGCCGATAAAAAGGTATGCCTTGAAGGCAGACCTTCCGCTGCAGTTTACGCGGGACCAGTGGTCATACCCCCTCAATCCAATATGACTAGAACCACTGATGGCGCGGGGCCGTCTACGTATGCGGAGGCAGCCAAGGCGTACTACAAAGTAGTCGTTTTAGATCGCAACCGCATTCAGATGGATGAACTCCGCGCTGTTGAAATAAGAAAAGTCATCGAGGAGGCAGTCCTCGGCGTCTTCCTGAGCAACGGTGGCAGAGAGGATACTCTTCTGCCGCGGTTCATGACGATGCCGAGGCTGTTCCGAGGTGGCGTTAGGTACACACCTCGGGACGATTATGCGCTCACCTGGCTTACCGAAACGGTCGCAAAGCTGCCAGGCCTGTCGAAGGGGTCGGGTGGGTATATGGTCGTCCCTGAGAGCAAAGTGCCCCGATATCACACGGGGGTTATTTACATACCAGATTTTGGGCGTGGTAGGGAGGAACTTACCAGGCGTCCAGACCTGCTAAGGAACTTCCTAGTGGCTCTCAATCCGGGAGTAGGAGTAGAGAGGTGGCAGATGTTCACCCACGAGGTCCGCCCAGTGGGTGGTACGTTTAACCACATTCTGGTGATGGGCATACCACCGGAAGACGTAGATAATCTCCGACGCGAAGACTTTCGCCTACACTACATAACGGCGAGAGTTTTTGTGAAGGTTAGAGGCTACAGACCCGGGGGTGTTACGATGGCGACGGCGGGGGAGGTGGGCATGGGACACGCCGCAACAAGCGGCGGGGCGGTGCCGGCAACTCCCGCAGTCGACAGCGAGAGCCTGGCGGAGAACATGAGGTGGACACGGGAGGAAGTGGATCGGTTGCTGGACGTGGGTGATGAGGGCGAGGAGGATATTGCGGGGGACATAATGGGCCTCAATATCTTTTCGCCAGCGTCGTCTATGGACACGGACAGGCCCAGCACCTCCTCTGTCAACCCCTTGACAGAATAAGAGGATGGTCCGTTAGACCGTCACCAGCTTTTTAATATTTTTAATGATGGATCCCCACGGTATTAACACTCCACATAACACTAACAAACCAGCTGCTACGGCGGCTGGGAACAAAAACAGGCTATGCATCAGTAGTAAATTTGGAATTGAAATTGTACAAGCCAACATTCAACATAGCGTCACAGGTTTCGCCGCCCTGCGAAGAACCCTGGAGGAGCAACCGAACACAATAGCACTGGTCCAGGAACCGTACTTAAGCCGCGGAAAGGTGAGTGGTTTTAACGCCTTACGAGGCAATGTTTTTGCTCCACCTAGACAAAACAAAACGCGGACCTTTATTTATGTGCCGAACCCGTATAAGGCGTCTTTGGTAACGCATTTGTGTACCGATGACCTCACTGTAGTTAAAATGGAGACGGGACTATTGGGCAAACTTAGCACCATTGTCATAGCCTCGGCATACATGGACATCGGAGCCGAGGCACCGCCTCCAGCCCTTGAAGAGCTAATGCAGTTCTGTGCACATAACAAACTAGAATGTGTGGTGGGATGTGATTCAAACGCCCACTGCACTGTCTGGGGATGTCAAGACTCAAACGAAAGAGGAAAGGATATCCTTGATTTTATATTAAGACATAACCTCAATATACTGAATCGAGGCTCAGAACCAACATTTGTTACGTCCTGGGCGAGAACCATAGTAGATATTACAATAGCCACCAGCGAGATTGCCGAAACGATTACAGACTGGCGGGTACCTACAAACGAAATTTCTTGCGCAGACCATAGAAGGGTCAGGTTCAGCTTGCAGGTGGGAGAGCACAGACCACGCACGTATAGAAATCCGAGGAAAACCGATGGAACGGTGTTTAGAGAATTGCTAGACAATGCGATGGCAGTTATGCCAAGGGTTGAAGCGACCATGGAGCTGTCGCCCGACGAGATAGAAAGCACACTCGAGTCCATGACTGACTCCATAAAGAAAAGTTACGAAGGATCCTGTCCTTTGAAAACAGAGAACAGTAAGATACTGAACATGAAAGACAAGTGGTGGAATAGAAAGCTCAGTAAGCTGAGGAAGAAATCAAGACACCATTTCAACAGAGCCATGAACACAGATCTCGAAAAAGATTGGCAAGATTATAGGAAAACTAGGCACAAACTCAAAGTGAGTGTAAATAAGAGTCGTGACAACTCGTGGATAAAATACAGTAACTCCTTCAATCTGAGAGTGAGACCGCGAGGCTCAGAAAAGTTTTATCCAGAGATAGCCAGATGAAACTGGGCACTTTGAAGAAAACCAATGGCAACTACACAGCATCGGAGCAAGAGCAGTTTGAACTCCTGCTAGAAACCCATTTCCCAGACTGCCGCATGGACAGTGACGAGGGATGGGCAACGGAGTTAATGCATATACCGGCTAATGAGGACTGGGTTTTTGCAGACTCCATAGTTACAGAAGAAGCCCTTCTGTGGGCCGTAAGCTCGTTTAAACCGTATAAAGCCGCTGGGACTGATGGAATTTTTCCAGCGCTTCTCCAATGGAGTTTAAACAAGATTAAAACACACTTAATGGCCATTTTCAGGGCGTGCCTTGCGTGGAAGTATATACCCAAAGCATGGAGAGAAGTTAAAGTAGTGTTCCTACCAAAACCAGGCAAAGCAGACTACACCAATCCCAAGTCGTTCAGGCCTATAAGCTTGAGTTCGTTCCTCCTTAAAACTCTGGAGAGACTTTGCGACAAATATATTAGAGGTGAACCGCTGATCAAAAATCCGGTGCACAACAACCAACATGCCTACCAATCAGGCAAATCCACAGAGACAGCTCTTCACCAGGTCGTCCATAAGATCGAATCGGCGCTGGAGAACAAGCAGTCTTGTTTGGCGACCTTCATTGACATTGAGGGGGCTTTCGATAAAACCACGTTCTCAAGCATTGAGAACGGACTAAACAACCAGGGAGTAGATAACAGAGTGAATAAATGGGTTACAAACATGCTCTCAAACAGAGCTGCGACGATAGAAACCTCAAGTACAACACGATTGTCACGAGGGGTTGTCCGCAGGGAGGAGTTCTGTCGCCATTGTTGTGGGTTGTGGTGGCAAATGAACTCATCGAACTTTTAAACAAAGATGGCATCATGACCGTAGGCTATGCTGATGATCTAGCTATTATGGTTGCCGGACTATTCGAAGCGACCCTCTGCGATAAGATGCAGAAGGCACTTCGGGTCGTCGAGAAGTGGTGCGAAAGTCACAGTCTATCTGTGAATCCACAGAAGACAGAGATGGTTCTGTTCACCAGGAAAACAAAAATACCAGGACTTAAAATTCCCACTTTGTTTGGTACACAGTTGACCCTTAGTAAGGAAGTAAAATATCTAGGCATTTGGCTAGACAGTAAGCTTTTGTGGGCAAAACATCTCGATCACATTGTCACGAAAGCTACAAACATTTTATGGCAAAGTACCAGAGCCGTCGGCAAAGACTGGGGTCTGAAACCGAAGCTTTGCCGCTGGCTATACACTGTCATTGTGAGGCCGGTCCTTACATATGGCTGCGTAGTTTGGTGGGCTCGCACAAATCTGGTGACGACAATCGCTAAACTACAACAAATCCAAAGACTTGCCTGCACCATGATCAGTGGCTGTACAAAAACGACACCATCAGCAGCTTTAGACGTTATTCTGGGCCTGACTCCTTTGCACTTGCATATACAGCAGGAAGCGATGGCGTCAGCTCTCAGAATAAAATCGACAAACCAGTGGAAAGGCAACTCGCCTATCACCACTCATAGCAGAATCTTAGAGAGAGTGACAAGAATCGTCCCAGAAGCAAGTCAAGGTACTGATAAAATAGCCAGTACACACCTCGATGGTAAAAGGTATGAGCTGATTACGGAGGAGGGTGCTCTGGAAGGTATCACACCCTCTTGGAATATTTACACGGATGGTGCAAAAAATAAGATAGGGGCGGGCTGCGGCTACTATTCGCCAGAGCTTGGTATCTCTGATTCCAAAGCCCTGCACAAGAACACCTCAGCGTTTCAAGCTGAGAACATGGGACTGTTACTAGCGGCCAGAGCAATCCTGTCATCGGGTGCAGTAACTGTCCCACAAAGACCAAGTGAGAAGGAAATTCTCATTTTCACCACTGATAGCGCTGCTACAGTCTATGCACTCAGAAGGTCCACAACCAGGTCGAGAGTTCTAGCAGAGTGCCATGCAACGCTACAAAAATTGTCTCACAGATGTAGAACAATAGTAAGATGGACGAAGAGCCACGGCTCATGCCCAGGCAATTTTAGGGCAGATCTTCTTGCCAAAGAAGGAACCAAGAAAGAAGTTAATGCTGACGTGGTGAGTCTCTGCAAACCATCAGCGATGGAAGTGCGGGACTCACTGCGTCAGCACACTGAAAAAGAGCAGCAAAAGATCTGGGATAAGAAAAAGGACTGCAGACATGCAAAAGCCGTTTTTCCAACAATCAACAGAAAAATCACAAATAACCTGCTCAAGTTGCAACGGCAGGATCTCCGGCTTATAGTAGGCCTGATCACTGGCCACTGTAATTTGAACTACCACCTGCATAAGACCGGGGCCACGGACAGCCCCTTATGCAGAGGGTGCCTGAGAGAAAACGAGACTGTGGAACACGTGCTAAGATACTGCACAGCCACAGAGGAAGCCAGACACACGTCAGGAATGTTAACACGAGAAGATGCACAGCATTCTGCCCAAGAAATCTCGAATGCCTCATCATCATCATTCCCACACCCAACATCAGTGCCACTGGAGCAGCTGTGCCAGCGACCTAGAGCCACACTCCGCTTTTTTAAGGAGCTGGGTTGGCTCGGGTAGATGCTGGTAGGGGGAAATGCACAATACACCCCGAGCGGGACGTCAGTGCAGGACTTTTTCACCCCCATGTAGAATTAGAATTAGAATTAGAAGTATCACCTACATATCATTGGTTTAGCGACAAATGGCAATAGACTGAGAAACTAAGACGAAATTTGTTTATTGCCATTTGCCGCTAAACCAATGATATCTAGGAGATAATTTTAATCGCGATTTGTTGATACATTCCATTTATTTCCGCAAACTTAGTTTTCATGTAATCACGTTGAGTAATTAAGCTATTATTGGCAAAAGAACGCAAGAAAATTCGAACTTGCCGCGCTAGTGTAACGTTCCATCTTAATTTATTTATTTATTTATTATTTATTTATTTATTTATTTATTTACATTTACATTGCAGCTTACAGCCTAAGCCAAAACGCTGGACATGTTATACCTACAAAACGATTATACATAACACGGATACAAAAATTAGATACGTAGCTGGTCAAAAATTAATGTCAAATATTATATAGCACGCCTATTACAATAATGTAAGTTTGGAAAAAAAGATGTTCTCTTTCCACTACAGGTGCAAGCAATCCGGAACAATGCATAGACAACTCCGATCCGTAGCTTCGATTACTGACAATCGTCAGTTAAATACATAGTCAATTGTTTTTTTCCTCTAATCTGTGGTTCATATCAAAGCCGGAAGACGTCCACTACTGAGCACAGGCCTTCCCCATAAAACGTCACTTTGGACGCTTATCATAGGATTCACCATAATGACCACGCTTGGCAGGAGGCTTGGTGATCGCAGAAGATTTTAGTGTATCTCAGAGAATGCTGCTGCCCATTCCCTGGATATTCCCTTAGCTGGATCTTACGGCACCCGCGGGAAGAGATGGAAAGGTCCTATTCTAAGACCGTAATCATAACAAGAACAGTAGGTATTTATAAATTACTAGCGGCTCGCCCCGGCTTCGCACGGGTATAATAGTTATCGCAGCGCACGCGATGTAAAGAATATTTTAGGTAACTCTTTTACACATTGGAGTTTTAGTAAGGATCCCTAATTTTTTTGCAAATATAATATAGCCTATTCCTATGTCGCCCGGGGATAGTGTAGCTTCCCAACAGTGAAAGAATTTTTCAAATCGGTTCAGTAGTTTCGGAGCCTATTCAATGCAAATTTGTCTGTCCATTTTCTATCGGCTGCATTTTGGGGAATGTGCGCAGGATCTCCATCAACTAATCCCATCATCCCCTTTTAACCATCGAACTTCAAGACGTGGCGAGTCGTTGCATCCTTTTGTTGTGAACGTCCCTCGAACCCGTACTAAGTAAGCGTTTTGCTAGTTCTTTTATTATTCGCACGGCTGAGGAGTGGAATGCGCTTCCTGCTTCTTTGTTTCCTACAAATTACAATCTGAGTCTCTTCAAATCAAGAGTGAATAGGCATCTCATGGGCAAACGTGCTCCAACATAGACCGCATCATCGCTTTCCATCAGGTGAGATGTTGTCAAACGTGAGCCCATACATGCACAAAAAAAAAAAAAAAAAAACAAACGAGCCAGCAATCAATTCCTTTTTATAATATTGGTATAGTAAATATCATACTTATGTCCAAGGATGACGGCCGCCAACTCGGGCGATACGTTTGCCAACGGACCGCCCAGCGCCCACGATTTATTAGACATTGACGCCACCTAAAATACAAAAAAATACATACTTAAATAAATAAAATCACCTGCCAAGTGCGCGTCGTACTCGCGCACGAAGGGTTCCGTACAATTATGTATCCCTGCCATCTAGTGTTGAGTAGCAGTACTATTTAAAGCAGCGCCATCTATGACTTTTTTAATGAGATGAGTGGCAAACAAGCAGGCGGCCCACCTGCTGGTAAGTGGTCACCGCCGCCTATGGACATCTGCAACACCGAAGGCATTGCCGGTGCATTGCCTACCCTTAGAGAGGACTCGACATCTGGTAAACCCTAGAATATTTATTTTACTATACCTGCCATCTAGTGTTGAGTAGCAGTACAATATAAAGCAGCGCCATCTATAACTCAACTGGTAAACGAGCAAAAAATCACGTTTGTTGTATGGGAGCCCCCTTAAACATTTATTTTATTCTGTTTTTTTAGTATTTGTTGTTATAGCGGCAACAGAAATGCATCATCTGTGAAAATTTCAACTGCCTAACTATCACGGTTCATGAGATACAGCCTGGAGACAGACGGACAGACAGACAGACAGCGGAGCCTTAGTAATAGCCGTTTTACCGTTTGGGCATGACACCCTAAAATCAACTCTATGCAATTATTATTTCTAAAATCAAAGAAACATTTCGTTTGAGTAAGATTCGCTATCTTGTGGCTACTGTTACAAAATTATGCATAGTTGCAAGGTTTTCGTCGTCAATATTTGATGCAAAGCTTTAATGTCTATACTTAGCCATTATATGAAAAATACCCTTCATTTCATCTTCTTCGATAATGAAAGAGCGAATTTTTAGGTTGTTTACCTATTCATTTAGTAATCATCATTCTCCTGGTGTTCGTTTTGGCAAAAACACAAACGAGACCCGCCCCCTAATTACCTAACTCGCAACAGGTTTGCGACAGGCGTAAATCTCGCGGTGATTGCTGTCATACATCATTAGTGGTGTCGAGAATGTATGCTTCGCTACTGCTGTCGCATTGCTACTGCTGTCGCATTGCTGTTGCAAATTTTACGTAATTACCCCACCGATTTGAGAGATTCGCAAATTCTGTGTAACGTAAGTCTCTAAACTAAATTATACTCCACTAAATACATCCTGTACTTCCATAACGACAGAACAGATTTTTAATTTTTACCTTTCAAGTAATTAAAAATAATTAACTTAAATTTCATTTTTATTAAAAAAAGGCTTCAACAAAAGTTCTAATATCTCCGCAGTTTTATATTATTACATTGACAAAATATTGTTACCGAAATAAAGTTCATCATTTTCCTAAACTACTACAAACTATTTCATAATTTTAAAGTAATGCTCTTATTTATATATCAATAAATGAAACTAGATATATTTGGTCAAGCCGACGGACGCTGCGAACTTTACTTTAAAAATGGGCAAGAGGATATTAATATTTATGATTTTTATAGCAGTATCGCATGCTCAGCCACAGATACACACACACACACACAGACATACACAGCTACAGATACACAAACACAGCTACAGACAGTGTAGTGCTACAGATTAATCCCACCAACCCCGTAAATTGGTTGTAAAAAGGTGAAGGATAAATTCGGACACGAAAGTCTCGTGTCCGAATTTATGCGCGCTAAAGAATGCTAAAGATGCGCGATTATTAATTATTTCGATAATCGAAAGGTTCGAATCTACTTATATAAATAATCGACTACAAAATAAGTCGAGTACTCATACTCATAATCGAATGAAATCATTCATTCATTCGTTCAAGATTATCAAATTTCGTCCAATCATCGACCGGATTCGAAAGATTTCCGAATGCGTTCGAAAACGAAAAACGAATGAAACCATTCGAACCGTTCAAAAATGCGTTCGGAAACGAAAAAAGAATGAAATCATTCGAACCGTTCGGACGACCGCCGTAAACTAACTTATTTTCAACTACCATCTAAATTGATTCTTAGCGTTTGTGTAATAAAGGGTAAAATAAAATTTCCACATAATCGGTTATTTTTTCGAACCATTCGAACCGTTCGAATGGCCGCCATAATCGAATGAATTGAGTACTGGGCCCCGTTTTATAAAGCTACAAGTACAAGCTAACAATTGTAACAGCTACAAGAATAAGTAACTACAACTTACTAGTTACGGCGTTTTATAAACAACAATTTTCGATTACAAGTGTAAATTACAAGTATAATGCACTTCACTATGCACATCATTGAGGCCTCACGGCGGGGACCACAGACCAATTAGAGGATAAAGTGTAGATTATGATATTACAAGTTGCACATCACTATGAATGAACGTCACGGTCAATAGCTTTTTTTTAGTTTGGCTCCCATTCATTAGTGAATTTAGCCGGTGTGAAGTTTACATTAAATCTCTACATAATATATAAATGGAAAACATTATCTAATTGTTTGTTGTGGCTTTCAAGCCAAATTGGATGACTTTTTTTAGAAGAACTTATATTACCGGGATAGATGCGCTTTATTTCGAAAATTCAAGAAACCCCGCGGAAAATTATGCAAGTTTTGGATGAAATCGCGGGGCGTCTCTATTTTTAAGTAAAGCTATTTAAGTAAATAAAGTTGGGTCAAAGTCACTATTCTCATAATAGGTTTTGTGATATACAGCTACGCTCATTTTTCATGGGCTTCGCTCAAGCTGAATTTCTCATTATTTAAACATAATCAGTTCATATTTACTTAATTTAACTAATTGAACATTAATTAATACGAGACACGACCAATACAATACACTTTCAATATATTTATCTAAACTTGTACTTCATTTTACCTAGCTCCTTAGTCAGGTAAAAAACTTTACAACTTGTAGTTCCGTCACAGATAACCCCCAATAGATACCGCATTACGGGATCTTTGTTCGGATCCTAGCTCACCGAAACTGGCGGAAGGCGCGGGTTGCGGGGACTGGAGCCAATGCGCTATTATTGGCTGTTTCGAGTGACGCCCTAATAATGAACTCTTATAATTGGTCGAAACTAAGGCCATGCTGCGAAGCGGCGATTTATATAGAACCATTTACGCCAATGCGTGGTGCGCGGTCGTCGTCTTTCATGCGGTATCTATTGGGTTATCTGTGAGTTCCGTACACTTGTAATGACCAAAACAATTGTTCGATTTTACATTTTAAAAATGAAAACACACTATGGATTGTCTATGGTCTAAGAACAAGTGCTTGTAATTCATAGAGTAAAGCAATATATCGGGGATGTAGCTTGTACACTTGTTGTCTTGTAGCTTTATAAAACGCATTATTACACTTTTTTTGGCTGTGTTGCCAGTTTTTCACTACAAGTACAAGTCTTGTAGCTTTATACAACGGGGCCCTGTTATTCATAATCGCGCATCTTTACACGAGACCACTTGTCACGGTAGCTTAAGTAAAGCATGTCCCAGCTTTAGGGACGGATGGATGCGGGTTCAAGTCCCGCTCGTGATTCAAATTTTTCCTTTACAAATTAATCTGGAGGATATTGCTTTGGTCCACCCTGTAAAACGTAAACTTACCTCCGTGTATCCGATGGATTTCAACTCAGCAATCGTGCAAGGGTACAGGTCTAAGAACTTGTATCGGTCCACCAGTTGGGCGGTCTCCTTGCCTTCGAACTCTTTGATCTGTTGATGAAAAAAAAAAAGTGTACTCAATTTGAAATAAACGGCCAAGCGCGTGTCGCGTACGGTTCAGAGATGGTAAGGAGAAACACACACAGAAAACGGCTAGCTAAGATCAGAAAGCTTTGCATTAACCGGTGGAATGACAGCGCGCTGCTTGCAACTGGATTTATAAATGACTAGCGGCTCGCCCCGGCTTCGCACGTGTAGTGGTGTAGCCTATATTACTCAGGGTGAATGTAGCTTTCCGATGGTGAAAGAATTTTTGAAATCGACACAGGAGTTTTTGAAATTATTCATTACAAACATACACACAAAAATACAAATCTTTCCGCTTTATAATAGTGATGTAGAAAACTAACTACCTGACATGTCTCGAATTACGTAAGTAGTATGAGGCTCAAAAAGTTCGCATTTATCTGTATAGGTCATACCCAACTAATCATAATCATAATCAATCGTTTATTTGCTAGGATACACACATACAAATTACATTTTAGATTACAGGTAATGTCACCCAGCCCGCAAGCAGGCTTGCAAATATTTATATGAAGTTATATTAATTATATTACAAATTGCTATTATTATTATTATTACACGTCATTTATTTTACTTAACATTATCAATGTCATAATTTATTACCTACTTAAAGTTCAAAAATGCTTGCATGTTGTAAAAACAATTGTCGATCAGCCAACTATACAAACTTCTTTTAAATATGTTTCCCTGCAGTATCTTAATATTATCCGGTAACTTATTATACGCTAATATACTCATATTAACTACGTTCTTCTTATAAATGTCTTTATGATAGGGAGGTTGATAAAGTAGATGCATGAACTTAGAGCGCTTCTGTCTAGGCATAATTTCATTTCGCATAATAAAATATTGTGGGTGATTTTTAGCAAACATACACAAGTCCCTAATATACATACATAAGTTGCAGTAGGTACGTTATAGAAGGATAAGTGCGAACTTAGGTTGTTAAAGTTAGTGCAGACGGGCATTAGACTTGAAAGAATACGGTCTATGAACCAAACACCCTGTATAAATCTTAAGTGTGGTTTACATATTAAAAATATAATTGACTGGCCTGTTAGCCTTCTGAACTATAGGTTCTGGATTCGATTCCCATCCAGGACAAACATTTGTGCGATGAACATAGGTATTTACATCGATGTTTGTTCTGTGTCTGGGCGTTATATTGTATTCTATGTATGTATTTACAAAACAAAAAGTATCTAAGTATTGTATCAGTTATCTGGTTTCCATAGTGCAAGCTTTGCTTTGTTTGGGGCTAGGTGGCGCTGTGTGACATGTCCACAAGTATTTATTTATTCATGAACAACAACAACAACAAACAACAACAACAACGACCAACAAACAAACACAACACAACAACAACAACAACAAACGAACAACAATCATCATCAACAATCGTCATGTGTTGTCGAACAATTAAAAATGTTGTCCTACCCTACCTTTTCAAGCACGGCCTGCCTCCGTTTCTCGACCTTCACGATGGAAACCAGGTCTCCAATGTTGGACTCGAACTCCAGGAACCTGTTCCAGATATCCACCGAGCTTTCTGGAGCGAGGCTTCCAGATGATAGCACTCGTTCGAACAGCACTCGAGTGTTATTGTCCTCTGAAATCAAAGAGCAACTGTTATGAGCAGCCGTGACGCTTAACATCAGACGAACGACAGCTCATCACGCCATTTTACTAGAACTAGACTTTTCTGCAAAGTTCGTCTAGGTAGGTGCCACCGCTTTACCGGTTAAATTATTGACCTAACTGTTCACGAACATGACTAAGGGCGGGTTTTTTAACGATAGTTAAGGTATCTGATGGTTAAAAACTCTAATAAATTCTAACTAATGGTCAAAAAAGTTTTTAATCCAATGATTAAAAACTCTTTTTTGACCATTATATTATCTGTGGTTAAGGTAACCAAAACCACAGATAATATAATACTATACTAGTACCTTAACTATTGGTGAAAAAACCCACCCTAAGCGTTCACTACTAGGTGGTAGGACTTTTCTGCAAAGTTCGTCTAGGTAGGTACCACCGCTTTGCCAGTTATTCTGCCGCCAAGCAGTAGTGTGCAAGCACTACTGTGTTCCGGTTTGATTGGCATTGTAGCTAGTGAAATTACTGGGCAAATGAGTCTTCATGATCTGATCACACAGTCTAGAAATCTTTTTTAGACTGTGGGATGTCTCAGGATGACGTGCGCAGTGCGCGGTGTCACGCGAAACTTTAATTCAGAGTTCCGAGTGACACTGCAATCTGTTATGGGCGGCCGTGTCACTTAACACCAGGCGAACGACCAGCTCGTCACGTCATTCGATTACATAAAAAAAAACACTATCATGACTAAGCATTCACTGGCATGCATGACAGCTTTGTAATGACTTAGTAATAATAATCTATACCGTGTTCCTGAATCTTAGATATTTTATGTAAACAAAGGGGATAACAGTGCAAAAAATATTTTTTATAACGGTAGGTTACTATATTTGACCAAATAAAATATTTAATATTATTTTCTAGTCATAATCTGCTTAATTATAAAATAAAAATCATTTTGTACTATCTATTTTAACGTTATATCGGACATATAAAATTTTATGATAAAGAAATCGGTTTTTGGTAGAAAGTATTTTAATAGACTGGTAAGACTGTAGAGGATCTAAACATTTTTTTCGTTTCGTTCCGGGATGTATATGATGGTATCATACCATTATATGCCATACTTTCTTCAAAGACACATGGTGCTACTTTCGAGATATGATGAAAAGTATGTAAAATATTTAAAAAAAACAGGTCAAACTGAATATTTATAGATCAAATATGAATAGATCTTTCGATTTAAAATTATAGAATGTTTGTCAGAATGGTCAGAATAATTTATAAGGTTTCTGGTCAGTTAAAAAACTTAAGTAGTGTATGTTAATGTTTTATTTACGTCTTCCTAAAATTTTACCTTTATAACTTTTGAATTGTTAAATCCTACTTCATATCCTACTAATATTGTGTATGCAAAGTTTTGCTTGTTAATCAGTAAGATTGATACTCTTAAACTCCATTTAATAAAAATATGTTTCACAAGTAAAAAATGTTTTGGGCAACTGGCATGTCACATTGACAGTGACTTTTCGTGACATTACTTTGTTTACATAAAATATCTAAGATTCAGGAACAGGGTTTAAATGTTAATATTACATTTTTTTAACGGTCAATGTGCAATAATATTATATACTAAATACTTAATTGTTTTTTTATATATAGCTATAAGGAAGCACTTAAGTATATATATATTTTTTTTTTTTTATGTGATTGAATGACGTGACGAGATAGTCGTTCACCTGATGTTAAGTGACACGGCCGCCCATAACAGTTGCAGTGTCACCCGGAACTTTAAAACAATAGTTTCGCGCGACACTGCACTGCGCACGTCATCCTGAGACATCACCCAGTCTAATAATCAGATTACTAGACTGAGTGACCAGATCATAAAGTCTCATTTGCCCAGTAATTTCACTAGCTACAATGCCCTTCAAACCGAAACACAGTAGTGCTTGCACACTACTGCTTGGCGGCAGAATAACTGGCAAAGCGGTGGTACCTACCTAGACGAACTTTGCAGAAAAGTCCTACCACCTAGTGCAGAAAAGTCCTACCACCTAGTACCACCTAGTATACTAATTATTTGCACCACCGTCCATGCTCATAGTGTCCCATATCTCTGTCCATCCAAACGTTGTCTGGAAGAGATCGCTCTTAGCGATAAGACCACCCATTGTACCTATCTTATTATGTGATTCTCATTTGAGGAGTGATGGAACAAAAAATGAAAATTCCATAATGTCCTCCATATATATTATATGGAGGACAATGATAACCATAATGTCCTCCATTATGGAATTATCATTGTCCTCCATATATCCTCCATATAATATATGGAGGACAATGATAATTCCATAATGGAGGACATTATGGAATTATCATTTTTTTGTTCCGTCACTCCTCAAATGAGAATCACATAATAAGATAGGTACAATGGGTGGTCTTATCGCTAAGAGCGACCTCTTCCATTCATTTAATATTTTTTGTTCCATCACTCCTCATTTCTACATGTTATTATTATTCTGTTGTGAAAAAGGTGTTACTGTATTGTATTGTATTTTTTTTTTTTTATTTAAACGAATGACGTGACGAGCTAGTCGTTCGCCTGGTGTTAAGCGACACGGCCGCCCATAATAGATTGCAGTGCCACTCGGAACTCCAAACTAAAGTTTCGAGTAACACTGCGCACTGCGCACGCCATCCTGAGACATCACACAGTCTAAAAAAGTTTTCTAGACTGTGAGATCAGTTCGTAAAGTCTCATTTGCCCAGTAATTTCACTAGCTACAATGCCCTTCAAACCGGAACACAGTAGTGCTTGCACACTACTGCTTGGCGGCAGAATAACTGGCAAAGCGGTGGTACCTACCTAGACGAACTTTGCAGAAAAGTCCTACCACCTTGTAGCCCACTTACCGTTCAAATGCGACAGGTAGTCGATATAACACAGCACATACTCTGGAATGTGTGAGAACTTCTTGAGACCGAGCTCGAAGATCCTAAACGCAATGTTCTTGTCCTTCGAGCAGTAGTACTCCATCAGTGCTGCGGCCACGAACACGTGGTACCGAGATCTGAGGGAATATGAGGACAAAAAAAAACTATAAAATAAAATAATCGAAGCTACGAATCGGAGTTTTCTATTCTAACTCCAACCCAGCTACAGTTTTGCGGTTACACTTTTCAACCATTTTTCTCATTTACGGCTTCAATTACGAGAAAATTAATTATTTTATCGTCTTTTTCTCTATCTATCGTTTTTTTTTATCTAGGTATACAAAAAATAAAACTGTAACTGGAATAAATCTGTACTTTATCGATATAGAATGAAAAAACAATTTTTTTTTTTATTTTTTGTCTGTCTGTCCCTTTGAACACGCATCAAGCTGATACTACTGAAAGGATTTCGTTGAAATTTGGTATGATTATTTTTTCAGAATAACATTTGGGATATTTTATGTTTTCTAAAACGGCCAAGTGCGGGTTGCACGAAGCAATAGGAAGGTAATTTTTATGCAAGATTTTTTGATTATATATTATTTTTTCATTTATACTCATCCTGTCGAAGGGAAGATGGAAGGGAAAGGAAAAGAGGATAAGGGACATGGATGAATAAATAGGACGGCAATAGAAGGAAGGCAGGCAGCTGCTTCCCTTCTATTGCCGTCCCTTCCATTCATCTTTTTCCCCTATCTTTTTCCCTTTCGCTTCCCTCTTACCCATAAACAGGGTTAAGACGTAAAACTAATTAACCCGTGCGAAGCCGGGGCGGGTCAACTAGTTTCAAATAAAACAATTTTCCAAATCTAAATTAGCTTGTGCCTGTTTTCACCAAAGATCACTAAATTTTAAAGGACCCTTAAAAATATTTAAGTGACATTTGACAGTAGTTTTGTTTTCACCGGTGATTAAGGGACACCCAAAGCTTAAGGGATCCCCTAATTTTAGGGGGCCAAAGCTCGACCCCTTAGCCTTAAGTGGCAGGTTAAATTATCAAAACGCCAGTTTTCTTTTTCAATTGTATTTGACAACTGTTTCTACCCGCATAACGCCAGAAAAATTATTTGTTTTAATTTTTCGGATGCATAATATATTAAAAACTCTAGCGCTAATATCAATAAAGCATGTTGGTTGTATTTTTGACGATTATTCTCTAAAATATATAAATAAAAAAACAAAAATCGACAACGTACGGTTTTTGGAAACCGTAGAAAAGAATAAACTGTCACTTTACAATTTAAGTGTCACTCAGCGCTGTGAAAACGAATTTAGGTAAGGGTCAAATCTAAGGGGCCCTTAGCCAAAGGGATTCCTAGTTAGGATGTAGTTTAGAGGTCTTTGGTGAAAATGGGCATTATATATTATAAATTAACAAAAAAAATTAAGATAGGATTTTTGAAATTTGTTCCGTACATGTTTTCAACTGTATAAGGGAGGCCTATGTAACATATTTAGTAATCTGTGCATATGTTCAGCAGTGGGCGTCTTCCAGATGATAATGTGATATGAAACTAAAAAGAAACTCACCTAGGGTCTTCTCTGGCCCGTTTGAACACAGTCCTGGCGGATTTGATCCCCTCGGCTCTGCGTGCGAACTTCATATACTGTACGTAAGCCAGCGTCGGGTCTATATCTTCCATGTCCAGGTATCGGGTGTATACTTGGTGTACCTGCGACAAATACATATAAATATATTTATTTATTAATGTGCATGTGTGTGTATTAATGTGTGTTTATATATTATAATATCATCCCTACTATTTGTAAAAACTATTGTCTACAGAGAGCTAGTGTAGTTAATTTTAGTTAAATGTTTAAGTCTTTTTGTTTATATTGCGCACCGCTGACTACTCCTTATGCCTGTAAAAATATCCATCCAAAGGTTGCCTGGAAGAGATCACTTTTAGTGATAAGGCCGCCCAATGTGCTACCTACTTTATGTACTCTAATGTTTTAGTTTTTATCCTATGTTGGTATGTGCAATAAAGAGTTTTTCTATTCTATTTTCTATAAATAAATATGTGTGGACATTTCACACAGCGCCATCTAGCCCCAAACTAAGCTTAGCTTGTGCTATGGGAACCAGGTAACTGATACAATACTTAGATACTTTTTTGTTTGTAAATACATACATAGAATACAATATAACACCCAGACACAGAACAAACATCGATGTGCATCACACAAATGTTTGTCCCGGGTGGGAATCGAACCACAACTTATAGTTCAAAAGGCAGAGCTACCAACTGAGCTAACAGGCCAGTCAAAAATACAACCTGTACCCGAATACGTAAATTTTGCGTGTTGAACCAGACTTCGCTCGCAACGGCGCTTACCTTATTATAATGCAGCCTGCTCTCTTCATAGTCAGCGTGTGCGAAGTGCAAAAGCGTGGAATGTTTGAGTGGGCCGCTTGTGGCCCTTTCATATACCGCGGCTGCCTCGTCAGAGAACAAACGAGCCGCGTTCGAGTCCTGTAATACATGTAAGTTAATTTAGGCGTGCTCCACCTTCGACCTCATCATCACTTACCATCAGGTGAGATGTAGTCAAACGCCAACCCATTGAAAGTAAAAAAAAAAAGTTATTTCTTCTTGATGCTTTACTCTTGATGGTAATGTAATAGGAGAAAAAGAGAGGCAGAAGGAACGTTATAATTTGACAGTTACTTAAGCAAGAAAAGTGAAGTTTGACAGTCATTAGACTTTTAGAGTTACTAAGGCGGAGTTTCACGATTACTTATGTGAAGTTTCAAGGTTACTTAGGCGGAGTTTCAAGGTTACTTAGGTGAAGTTTCAAGGTTACTTAGGCGGAGTTTCACGATTACTTAGGCTAAGTTTCAAGGTTACTTAGGTGAAGTTTGAAAGTTACTTAAGCAACATTTAAAAGTTAGATGAAGTTTGGCAGTCATTATGGTAGTTCCACAGTTACACAGGCAGCGTTTCACGTCTACTTTAGTGACATTTGACAGTTATTTAAGCATCATTTAAAAGCTATTCAGATTCACCTAAGTTTGACAGTTACTTAGGTTGAGTTTCATAGTTAGGTAGAGTTTTACAGTTACTTAGGCGGGGTTTTACGGTTACTTAGGTGACGTTTGACTGCTACTTAGGTGAGGTTTGACAAACTCGACAGGGTATTTGACACATGTATCATATAGCTTACCCCCTTTTCCTGTAGAAGCTTCGCAGAATGATCTAAGAACTGCGCCGCCTGATGCCACACATCAGGATGGTGCGCAAGGCACAGCAGCCCCTGTTCTATGGCAAACATTACTCGACGACATACTAGTGCTGTGTCTTCAGATCGGAGAGGGTTCGATCGCTCCCACGATATGTACTTCTTCCATAACTCCACCTGGTTATAAATGGTACCTATATAATTACATAATGAAACAAATATTTCTAGTGTTAATAATAATAACACCTCGAGAGGCTCTCGCTAGATGGTTGGATCAAGGGTCAGATTCAGAAGGCAGTACTCCTTGACACGGCACGTATTGTCAGGAGGTTCCTCACTCTGCAGCCCTAACCACCGGTAGCTTGGGTCCTGCCCCGCTGCCGGCGGCACTCTAGGTTTAGGTTTTTTATAATATTTTTGTAAATTCCTTTTTATACAAATATTGTAAAAAACATAGGCTTAAGAATTGTAAATATATGAGTGAAAAATAATGGTAGTGTTGTAAATTTTTTCATTTTATATTTAAGATGACGCGAGGCCTGAGTCAATCAACATACGTAATACATAAAAAAACCAAAATAAAATTTAAAAAAAAATGGTATGCAATTTTGAAAAGGGCACATGTCTGGAAATGTTCAATGTTCAGGAAATGGACAAAGACTTATTATTTTATAAATCAGCGTAAAAAAAAATCTTTTGTGTTACTATTTGGATTCAATTACTTTTAGTGTAAAAGAAGAGATTTTGAACCCCGCATCCATCCGTCCTTAAAGCCGGGACATGTACAAAAAATAGCAGTGGGATAAAAAACAAAAACGTAACGACTCGTACTTAATAATTATTGGAAAACAAAATTGGAAAAGTGATATACGTCTTTGTACTGGTTTTAATCACAAAAACATACAAACTAAAATGGTGGGTCGGTCATGAATTGATTTTGTAAACCACATTTCAGGTATATCTATGAAGCACGTTTAGCCGTCGGTCCCGCCCCCTAATTACCTAACTCGCAACAGGTTTGCGACAGGCGTAAATCTCGCGGTAATTGCTGTCATCATACATCATTAGTGGTGTCGAGAGTGTATGCTTCGCTACTGCTGTCGCATTGCTACTGCTATCGCATTGCTGTTGCAAATTTTACGTAATTACCCCGCCGGTTGTCATAAGAACATCTATGGCAATCGTTACGGGTAGTCAGACGCCTGATAGAATCTGACACCTGATCTAACCATCCCTGTTACTGGTCCCTTACGGGTTGTGAGGTCAGATGGCGGTCGCTCGTGTAACAAATGGGAAAAGGCAAAGAGGATGACTTCAGGTATATCTATGAAAATATTATAGTTATTAAAATTTTAGCAACCAACGGGATACGCCACAACTGCTTAGTCAAGCCTCAAGATTTTCGCAGGCAGCGGTCATGTGACCATAGCTCAGTTGGCAGAGCATCTAACCCGGTGAGTTGGAGGGCGCGGGTTCAAATCCCACTGGTTGCTAAAATTTTAAGAACTACAATATCTTTATGGTGGGTCAAGTAAAATAACTTTAAGAGTTTATGATTTATGCGCAACGGCGCTGTGATCAAATATCTATTTCTTTTACATCCTGCTGGCTCAAAACCAACAAAAGAGCTAAATTGATAACACCGCCATCTATTATCCAAAAGTGAACATTACCTGTTTCATCTCTTCCCTATCGACCGCGGGCGGTGTCGCGGGCATGTTTCTGTTAAGGCCACGTGTCACAGTCTCCAGTTCTTTGGACACGCGTCTCGCGTTCATATACTCTCTGGAACGTTCCATCGCCATGCGCTCCGCTGGAAAACGGCTCTTGTATTAATAGGGAAAGGTGTTAAAATTGACTTGTGAAGACTTGTATAAGAGAAATGTATATAATATGTGCATAACCATTTACAGTAATATTCCGAATGACATAAAGATATTAGAGGGTAACAAGTTTAAGAAATGTTTGACTGACTGGCTTCAAGGCTGTTTTTATAGTGTTAAGGATTATAATGAATTTTGTACCAATGTTTACTGTTGTAGACATACCTACACTTTTTATTTTGTTTCAACTCAGTGAGGGTAGATATCGCATTGTATTGCCTCTCGCTGGTACCGCCCGTCAGTCTCAATCTTGTGCGCGACGCAAACACTGCGTAAATAGAAAAACTCCATCTCTTGCTTCGAGGATACTCTCCAGCTGCCACTGTTAGTGAAGTGCTTGTTTTGCCACTTAACACTTGGACGGTACCGTCATCGCCAGGAACAGAGCTGGACTGCTGGTGAGTTGGTGTACATTCCTATCTACTTCTCACTGAGATATATTCTGTGTTGTTCTTTCGCCCCGGGGGCACCAGCCCCCAAAAACGCACCCTCGAACGCGGGGGTGCGCAAACATTGTCCTTCGACCCAGGATCCTGCTTGTGGTGAGGACAGCAGCCCTGTCTCATCACCAGGAGTGACGTAGAATCACGCGCTTATCACATTTCCATAAAGCTTTATCAAGTAAATTTTCAATACTTTGCACCTATTTCGTCGTAACATACCTATTTATAGTAAAACGCATAGTCATTCGTGTCGCTAATCTTCGTTAGATAAACACTAACGGGATAGTGTGTTCCGCTCTAGTAGTTTATTACCATAGGTTGAGACTCATTTCTAATCATATTTTGTTATAATTTCGCCTAAATATACTAATAATTATCGTTTTCGCAATATGCAATTGGATGATGCAATAGGAATACGGCCAAATTAAGTGGTTTGTTTTACGCGATACAATAAATTGTTCGCCATATTATTGTATCGTCGAATTTGGTCGGTTAATATTGTCCACCTTGTTATTCGTAAGATAGGAACGGTAAACTTAACTAGGTGCCTACCTAAAATTCAAGCTTTTATTCGTTATCGAGATTATAGTATAACGCTTCGTTATTAATTGTATGTTAAACTTTCAGTTAATAGTAATACACATTACGATTATTATCTGCATAAGTAATTAATATCATTATTGTTCGTAAACTTATTCGTTGTTTATAGTCTGTCGTGTTTCCATTATAATTTCGAAAGAAAGCGCGTCTTATCATTCTTATCAAATACAGTCCACTACAAAATTAACTACATAAAATATTATTTTATACTTTATACTTGTTGAATTTTACTTGTTGATATTTATTATTCAAAATGTCGAAAGCTGCCAGTAGACGTAGTTTAGATATAAAACGTAACATCGCTATTAAACGCATTGATGAATGCTTATCAGCTGCCTTAGAGGCACAAGATGACATCTCCCGACTTCCGATATTTTTGTCACGGTACAGTCGGCTAGATAATTATTGCAATAGTTTCGAATCACACCATTTAAAAATTTGTTCTGAAATTTCTGATACTTTAGCTTTGGATGAGGAAGATGTTGTTCGACAACAAGTTGACGACAAATACTTTCAAATTATAGAAATTCACTCATCATTAACATCCGCTTCCGGTACATCCGGACCGGAACTAGAATCGAATAGAACTGACTTATCCGTGAAATTACCTCGATTGAATCTTCTAAATTTTAATGGTGATATTAGCACATGGAGTACCTTTTACGACATGTACAACACCATGGTGCATCAGAACAGAAAACTGTCAAACATTGAAAGATTTTCTATCTTGATATCGCTTCTTTCCGGTGAGCCTTTACAACTGTTAAAAGGATTCCCGTTGTCTGATCACAACTACTTAGATGCATATGCAGCACTTATTGATCGTTATCAATGTAGGCGTAAACTTGCGTTCCGCTACTGGGAACAATTGCAGAAGGTCACAATAAAATCAAGTTCTCCTCGTGAGTTGCGTCGTCTTGTTGACACGTTTAAAGAAAATATTGCAGTTTTGAGAAACTTAAAGTTGCCAGTTAAAGATTGGGACTTTCCATTGTTTTATTTGCTGATAAACAAACTCGATGTGGACACTCGCCGTCGTTTCGAACTACAGAATGATAGCAAAGACATTCCTTCGTTTGACTCCCTACTGGAGTACCTGCATAAAGCCAGCCAGGCGCTGGAGCTTGCCGAGCCTGAGACGCGAACGCCGCGCGGCGCCGCCGCCGCTGCAGGGGCGGTCGCCCGCACCTTGCCCGCGCTGCAATACTCGCGCGGCGCGCCGATTGCGCCCGCGCAGCCACGCTCGCTTACCGCACAGCCGCTGAGCGCGCAACCTCGTACTGGCGCTTACCCCCCGCGTTATCAGGTGCCTACCAAATCTTTTGTGGTTAACTCGCAGCCACAATCGGGTGATGCTTGCATTGTTTGTAAATTAAATCACGTTTTGTGGAACTGTCCCACATATCGTAACAAAACACCACGTGACCGACACGCTCTTGTCAAAGAAAATAATTGTTGTATAAATTGTCTTCGTCAAGGTCATGGTTTTAAATCTTGCAAGTCGAGTGTTCGCTGCTTTAAATGTGGCTTGCCTCATCACACAACTTTGCACTTTGAAAGTATCGCTTCGCCGACTACTCTTATCGCTTCGGATGTTACGTCATCGGCATCTCAACTGCCTGACGCTTCATCAACTTCGCTACTTGCACACAGTCAACCGACTGTCTCTTTGGTGGGCGGCGTGGAGCCCGCTACACACATCTCGCTATTGGCTACCGCTTTGGTCGAAGTTTTGGACAACTTCGGCACTTATCGCAAGATTCGTATTGTTATTGACAGCGGTAGTCAATCAAACTTCATCACTAAAAAATGTGCACATCGTCTTGGACTTGTACTAAAGAAGACTGTTACGTCAGTCGAAGGCATTGGTCAGTCATCGTCGGTAGCTACTGATTCCACCGTGTACCGCATGCGCTGTGGAGACCAATCTCCTGACATCGTAGTCGATACTCTCGTCATACCCAAGATTTGTAGTCAGATGCCCACTGATAGGATTAACGTCGCTCAGTGGCCACAACTTCGTGACATAACTTTGGCCGATCCTGATTTCAACGTACCCGCGCATGTCGATGCGCTAGTGGGGGTTGATATCTTCTGTCAAATATTTCTCGGTGAACGCCGCGATTACGGACCTAACGGACCCGTGGCTTTCAACACTAAACTTGGCTGGGTAGTGATGGGAAAAATATCATGTGCACATTCTTCATCAAAATCGTCGTCGCTATTCTGTTCACTTGACAGTTTAGATTTGCAGATTCGCAAATTTTGGGAAATCGATGAACTTCCTAAAACCTCACCTCTCACTAAAGAGGAAGCCCTGTGCGAGCGTATATTCGATACTACTCACACACGGACAGTCGATGGAAGGTACGTAGTGCGCTTACCTTTCAAGTCGCCGGAACCAGCTTTCGGTGACTCTCACTCTTTGGCTCTTCGTCGTTTGTTTGCTCTTGAAAAGCGTCTTTCGCGTGACCCTCAGCTTCGTGAAGGTTACAACAGTTTCATGAAAGACTATCTCTCATCTGGACATATGGATGTTGCCGACCACTCGGGTTCGGGCCATTCATATTACATACCACACCATTGCGTGCTAAAGCCTAGTAGCACCACAAGCCCTCTTCGCGTAGTATTTGACGCAACCGCCAAACCAGAAGTCAACGGTACTGCGCTGAATGAGCAACTACTTGTTGGTCCTCGCTTACAGTCGGACATAGGTTCGATTCTTCTTCGTTTTCGCATGCACTCGGTCGTCTTCACTGCCGACATCAGGCAAATGTACCGACAAATATTGGTCGCTGAGATAGATCGCGACTATCAACGCATCTTGTTTCGCTTCTCGCCCGACGAACCCGTGCAGGAGTTTCGTCTCAATACCGTCACTTACGGAATGTCATCGTCAAGTTTCTTGGCACTTCGAACCATCTTACAGGTGGCTCGTGACGAAGGGGCCAACCATCCCCTTGCCGTCGCGGCACTTTCACATGACGTTTACGTAGATGACGTGGTGACTGGATCACACTCATTGGAATCGGCTCGCGACCTAATGAGCCAGATCACTGACATCCTTCGTAAAGGATGCTTTGAGCTTAGGAAGTGGACATCTAACTGTCATTCCTTACTCAAAGACATCCCGCCTGACCATCGCCAAGATAACTCACTGCCATTCGATTCGGAAACTTGTCCTTCGGTCAAGGTGCTTGGATTAGAGTGGAATCCCATTAAGGATGGGTTTTCATTTACGGTCTTGCCGTTGCATGAACAATGCACCAAGCGAAATGTTCTCTCCGAGCTCGCTCGTGTGTTTGACCCTATTGGCTTTTTAACGCCCTTGACTTTCGCATTTAAGTGCATAATCCAGCAACTCTGGAGTCTTGGATTAGATTGGGATGATCTCGCTCCCAACCACATTGCTGAGACTTGGTCTCGCTATCGCTCAGAATTTCCCTTGCATCACTCGTCATCCCTCGTTTCGTCCCGGGGCTGAACTCCACCAAGCTTCAAATACACGGCTACTGCGACTCATCTGAGCTCGGGTATTCTGCTGTAATTTATTTTCGCTGTGAACACGGTGATAATCGAGTCACTACTCACCTTATCATCGCTCGCTCAAAGGTTGCTCCTTTGAAGAAAATCTCGATTCCTCGTCTTGAACTGTGCGCAGCAGTTTTGCTGGCTGATCTCGTCGCACATGTCAAAGAAGTTTTTGTTAACAAGCTTGCCTTCGATGACATCTTTTGTTGGTCAGATTCGATGGTGACTTTGGCTTGGATCAGATCACCATCATCGCGTTGGAAGACGTACGTGAGCAATCGCGTAGGTCATGTTCAGGACAAGGTTCCATCTCAACATTGGCATCACGTCCGATCCCACAACAATCCAGCGGATTGTGCTACCCGCGGGCTAACAATCCCAGAGCTTGTTAACCACCCACTATGGTGGCAGGGACCCCCATGGCTATCACAAGACGCCAGTGAATGGCCAATCACATCTCTTGTCGAGGAACCTCCTGACTCAATTGAGGAGCAACGCAACACGCAAACATCGCTGTTTGTCGCTGTTGACAAATTTGAAGATTTCTTGGACAGACATTCTAACTTGAACAAGACTCAACGTATCGTGGGATACGTACTTCGCTTTGTGCATAATTGTCGAAACCGATCTGATCGCAGATCCGGTCACCTTGTCGCTTCAGAGCTGAAGCAATCGCTGCTTACTCTTGTCAAGATTGCACAAAACTCGTCGTTTTCGGTTGAAATTTCAAACTTGAAAAAGGGATCGCCATTGTCTAAACCTTTGCAGAAATTGCACCCCTTCCTCGACCGAGATGGTCTCGTCAGGGTGGGCGGTCGATTGACGCACTCGGAGCTTGACTACGATTGCAAGCATCCGCTGGTACTACCTCGACAACATCGCCTCACATCGCTCATTATCGACCAATGTCATAATGACAACTTGCACCCTGGGCTTCGTACGCTCAGTTTCTTGCTCGCTCAAAATTTTTGGATATTGTCGTCTCGTCGTGCTATTCGTAGCCGTTTGTCGAAGTGCATACGTTGCTATCGCACAAACCCGAAACCTGTCACGCCTCGTATGGCAGATCTTCCGAAGCTTCGTGTTTCTCAAATCAAGCCTTTTTCAGTGGTTGGGGTCGACTTCGCCGGGCCTTTTCCTACCCATATAGTTCGTTTTCGTGGGTCAAGGACGTTCAAAACATACGTTTGTTTATTTATCTGTTTCGCAACAAAGGCAGTTCATATTGAACTTGTCATCGGATTGACCAGTGAAGCGTTTCTTGGCGCGCTTCGCAGATTCGTTGCACGACGTGGTCGATGTCAGCGCATTCACTGCGACCAAGGTACCAATTTTGTTGGTGCCTACAACTCTTTGGTGCCTCTTATGCAACAGGCGTCATCAAACGAAGCCATAGAATTTTCATTCAATCCCCCAGCAGCATCACATTTCGGTGGCCTCTGGGAGGCCAACATAAAGTCTTTTAAGACTCATCTCACGCGTGTTATCGGAAGTCAGATTTTAACCTATGAGGAATTTTTAACCGTAGCAACTCAAATTGAAGCTGTGTTAAATTCACGTCCATTGTGCGAAATGGGATCCGATCCCAACGACTTATCAGTATTAACCCCCGGTCATTTCTTAACACTCGAGCCTCTCTCATCGATTCAAGAAGCCGATAATTCGAACGTTAAACTCTCATGTTTGAGTCGCTGGCAGCTCGTGCAGAGACTCCATCATGATTTCTGGAAACGCTGGCACATGGAATATTTACATACACTAAATCAACGTGCAAAATGGCTTACGGATTCTTCCGAGCTTAAATTAGGATCATTAGTTTTGATCAAAGATGAACAAACCAAACCACTTAACTGGTCGTTTGGACGTGTTGTTCAATTGCATCATGGCAAGGATGGTATTTGTCGCGTTGCAACCGTCAAAACGCAAACAGGTCTTTTACAAAGACCACTGGTAAAGCTTTGCCCTTTACCTATTGATGATTAGCTCGTAGTCTCGTTATAAGTAGCTTAGATTTCGCGTTCACTTATTGTAGTTTTGCGTTACCATTTAGTTTTAGTTTGTTTGCTTGCTCATTTTGCAATATCGTAACTTTAGTTTTAAAGCACTTTGGTAATATAGCTTAGTCGCGCCTGGCGTGACCCATCTTTTTTTGTTTCCGTATTAGTATAGAGCTTTATGGAAAATACTTTGCATTTTGGTGGGCGGAATGTTGTAGACATACCTACACTTTTTATTTTGTTTCAACTCAGTGAGGGTAGATATCGCATTGTATTGCCTCTCGCTGGTACCGCCCGTCAGTCTCAATCTTGTGCGCGACGCAAACACTGCGTAAATAGAAAAACTCCATCTCTTGCTTCGAGGATACTCTCCAGCTGCCACTGTTAGTGAAGTGCTTGTTTTGCCACTTAACACTTGGACGGTACCGTCATCGCCAGGAACAGAGCTGGACTGCTGGTGAGTTGGTGTACATTCCTATCTACTTCTCACTGAGATATATTCTGTGTTGTTCTTTCGCCCCGGGGGCACCAGCCCCCAAAAACGCACCCTCGAACGCGGGGGTGCGCAAACATTTACTTTTTTTTTTCTTTATATTTTGGCTCCACACATAGTGTATTTAGCCAGTGTCAAGTTTTGTAATTTTTCATCGTATTATGGAAATTTTCACTTAAAGTCAAGTCATAGTCACAGTCAGAGTAGTCATAGTCTAGTCTAAGTCATAATCCAGTCTAAGTCATGCCCCAGTAAAGTGGTGGCAACTTTACTAGAGGCTTCTATGGAATTTTGGAAGCAACACGAAAAACCACGTTTCACTACATTATATCACTTGCCCACACTCATGCTCGTAATTCAGCACTTAATGCGTAAAACACCACCAATTTTAAACATTAACACTGGAAAAAGCATAAGTTTTGTAAAATAATACAATGCACCGACGTGAACTTTTCCGCGTTCCCGCCAAAACTCTTGATTTGATTTGACTAAATGGTTATTTTAAGACTATGGAAAGGGCTATGCTAGGAACTTACTCGTACTACTTGTACCTACTATTCTATTGTATTTAGTTGTTGTGTACTAAAGTTCGTGATGTCATGAATGTGGGTCCCGACTGAAAATCAGTTATTGAGGTCCTACGACCTTAATTGCATGCTGAGTCGGGACCTATATCATGACGTCACGCAACATTACATTTTTAGTGCCTTTCTTTTTGTTGTGATTTGTTTTGTTTAAATGCCTACTTGTAAAAATGTAATGTTGTGTGATGTCCTGAATAAATGTATTTTCTTTCTTCTTTCTTTTCTTTTACTATAGTATCATATTTTAATGTATCAATATTACTATTTTGCAACTATTTTGACGATGCTATTGCAGACACCTACTTAACTATTATATTACTGTTTATTTTTGTTATATTGACTGACTTATCTAAGAGCATGTAAATATGTCTAAAGATAAATAAACAATTGAATTGAATTGAATTATAAACCAGTTTTTTTGGACACTGAAACAATTTTTTTTTCTTCAGAAACATTGTATACTATGTGTTGGGCATGGAGGGTAGTAAGCTTTAATGCGAAATCGGTCGCAAGATGTCACTGGAAATCGTAAGTCGCCCGCCTGTTGCTCGCCTGTCGGTGAATGCACTTTGGCCTTTGATACTAGCGCCACTAGCAACAGAACAGCAATAGATGGAAACAAAATAATGCACATTTTAGTTCATCGATTGTCCGACAGTCGGTGATCTAGCGCTCGATCGCTTTCTGCTCTGCCAAAGTGATGCTTAGAGTATAGACTAAAGCATAGAGAGAACTTGATTATATGTCAAGCGTACCACTTTTTTGCACACTTTTTATATGATGTGGACACTTTGATGTGAATGAGTCTGACAGATTAGTATAGAAAAAACAGTTGACTCGAGTCAAAAAAAAATGGTACGGTGCTTATCGCAAGCGTAGCCAATTACTATATGTTTGTTTCTTTCCTTCGCCACTGACGTAGCGATACGTGTGAGCAGTACAAATATAATATGGTTTTGATGATCTCTCTATGCTTTAGTCTATACTCTAAGGCTGTTACAAACTTGTTGCGAGTTACGTAATTAGCCAGCCGTAATGTACATTAGAGGTACTGCTCTCTGCTACCATAGGCGTAACAATTTTTCAATACTTACCTATGATAGTGTTGATGCTCTGCTCGAACGTGATGTAATCCTTCCACAGAGTATCTATGCCTATAATCGGCGTGAGCACTGCTTTTTGGTACACCTGGAAAATTAACAGTGTTATATCATTGATAAGTGGTAGGTGGTAGGACTTTTCTGCAAAGTTCGTCTAGGTAGGTACCACCGCTTTGCCAGTTATTCTGCCGCCAAGCAGTAGTGTGCAAGCACTACTGTGTTCCGGTTTGAAGGGCATTGTAGCTAGTGAAACTACTGGGCAAATGAGACTTAAGAACTGATCTCACAGTCTAGAAATCTTTGTTAGACTGTGTGATGTCTCAGAATGACGTGCGCAGTGTCACGCGTAACTTTAATTTAGATTTCCGAGTGACACTGCAATCTGCTATGGACGGCCGTGACGCTTAACATCAGGCGAATGACTAGCACGTCACGTCACTCGTTTACATAAAAAAAATGTGGATCAACTTAAGCTATACAGGGTATAAATAATACAATTTTACGAGCTATAGAGAGTTATGTTCGATGTTTCCCTGCGATAAGATCCGAAACGAGATCGGCAGGATAACTGTAGTGACCGATATAGCTCTTAGAATTAGCAAGTTGAAATGGCAATGGGCAGGCCACATCGCTCGTAGAACTGGCAACCGATGGGAAGAAAGGTTCTCGAGTGGCGACCGCGAACCGGAAGACGCAGCGTAGGCTCCCCACTAGGTGGACCGACGATTCGGTGAAAACCGATGTACTGCCAATGGATGCAGGAGGTGAGCAGCCGCTCAAAGTGGCGCTCTCTGGGGGAGGCCTATGTTCAATTATGTACTTACTTTTCTAACAGCAGATATCTTCTGGTTCTCAGCGTAAGATCCAACCGCATCAACACTCTTCAGGAACGTGACGTAATCGTTCCAGATTGGATACGCGTGGATGTCTAGGCCGATCTTGTCGAGGGCAAAGTCGTAGGCCTGCGCCATCTTCTCTCTGTTAAGACATTGGCACATAAATTGGTTTGAATTAAAAATTTAAAAAATATATAAATTAAGGTGGAACGTTTCACTAGCGCGGCAAATTTTGCGCAAATAAATAGTTAAAAGTATATATATATCATTGGTTTAGCGACAAATGGCAATAGACTGAAAAACTAAGAAGAAATTTGTTTATTGCCATTTGTCGCTAGATAAGTAGGTGATACTTTTAATTGTAATTTATTGATACATTCTAATTATTTGCGCAAAATTAGTTTTCACGAAATCACGTTGAGTAATTAAGCTATTATTGGCAAAAGAACGCAAGAAAATTTGAATTTGCCGCGCTAGTGTAACATTCCACCTTAATAACATTCCTCAAAAAATTAACAGTCGTGAAAACAAAAAATAAATATTTCGAAAAATGTCAAAGTTACAAGCATTTTAAAATACAGGCATAGAAAGAGACGGCTCAAAGATGCAGTGACGTCTTGCTCCTTCATCGTACCTCACTACTAAGCTGTGGTAGCTTTACATAGTCTCTTTGGTATGTGACATCACAACGTGCGTTTTTATAGTAACTGTGGGGAATCTCCTGTTTTGCGAGAAAGGGACAGCGATGCCCCCTCCAGAAATGTTAACAGCTTATTACTCCGTGATTTATTTACCGATTTTACTTATTTTTTCACTTATTGCGTTCATATTTAACCTACTTCATGAAAATAATATTTACTTGTTAATTTTTAATAGCAGGCAAGGCAGGCCTTGTGCAAGATATTGGCACAAAATCAGTTGATTTACTGACATCTATCTTGTCACGTTTAGGGTAGGCTTGTAGCGCTGTGCGAGCTGATCTAAACTTTATTGCGTTATATCGAGAGTCGCTATTTATTTAAGTGACTTCGCGGAGTAAATCTTCTACACCTGTATTAAGTACTAGTTGACCCGCCCCGGCTTCGCACGGGTTAATTAGTTTTACGCCTTATCTCATTCTAAAGGAAGAGAGAAGGAAAAGGGAAAGAGATAAGGGAAAAGGATGATTGGATGGGCCGGCGAAGGAAGGCAGGCTTCGCTTGCCTCGCTTCTATTCTATCCTTTCGACAGGGTCAGTATAAATAAATAGATAAATAAAATTTAAAAAAAAACAGAAACAAAATATACATCCTTGTTTCTTAGTCCTGCCCGCATTTGGCTGTTTTATAAATAAAAAGTATTCTAAATGTTAATCTGAAAAATTAGCTATAACCTTACCAAATTTCAGCAAAATCTGTTCAGTAGTTCCAGCGTGATGCGTGTTCAAAGGACAGACAGACAGACAAAAAGTTCGAAAAAAAAACTGTTTTTATTTATATATCGATTGAGAAGTGTAATACAATCAAACTTTTCAAAAAACATTCAATGTACAGATTTAGCCCAGTTACAGTTTTTGTTTAACGAAACCATTCTAGGTCTGTGGTTTTATTATATGTAAGTTAGATAGAAAGACAGATAGAAAATAGATTATTGCACAAACAAGAAATGTAGGTACATAGGCGAACTTAATGCTAGAGAGCATTATCTTCCAATTAACCTGGGTGTGACGTGGAAATTTTTAGGTTGGTAGTACAACGCAGTTTAGATATACAATGTCTAATTATTTTTTTTAATACACTTACATATACTGGGAGTTACAAATTTATATTACTATACTCTATCTATACCATTTATATGTTAATGAATGAAGTGCAAGATAATGATTATATACCTTAGTCTATTGTTACTCGAAATAAATGAATTTTAAATTTTTTTTAATTTTTTTTTTAATTAAAAACACCAATTGACGATGCCTGACGAATTTCAGGAGGTAAGCTATCCCATACACGTATGGCTAAGTCAATTCAATTCATTTATTCATGTAGGTACAGATACAGACAGATACAGATACTTTATTGGTAAAAAAAAAAAACATTTACAAGTCATACGCATAAAATTATAAAAGCAGGTACCTAACTTAGTAGGCCTTATTAATTCTTAATGTAGGTACTTAGAAGTCGTACTTAATTTTTACTTGTCGTGTATGTACTCCTTCAATGGGTACCCATTTGGTATGGGTTTGTCGATCAAAAATTTCTTTAATTTCGACTTAAAAACTTTGTACAACGCATTATGTAGGTACACTTATGAGAGTCGGATGGTTTTTTTTTTTTTATTCGACTGAATGACGTGACGAACTAGTCGTTCACCTGGTGTTAAGCGACACGGCTGCCCATAACAGTTGCAGTGTCACTCGGAATTTTAAAACAATAAAGTTTCGCGTGACACTGCACTGCGCACGTCATCCTGAGACATCACATAGTCTAGTAATCAGATTACTAGACTGAGTGATCAGATCATAAAGTCTCATTTGCCCAGTAATTTCACTAGCTACAATGCCCTTCAAACCGGAACACAGTAGTGCTGCACACTACTGCTTGGCGGCAGAATAACTGGCAAAGCGGTGGTACCTACCTAGACGAACTTTGCAGAAAAGTCCTACCACCTAGTGAAACACAAGTAAGGTGCTTATAATAATTGTTTATGTAGATATAAGTACATTAGTATGAGTTGTATAGATTGTGTAGTAAATGTACGTACTTGTATGTAGGCAGCATGCACTTGGTTTCCTTCACGTAGTTCAGGTAAAGTCGCCACAGTTCTATATTGAGGATCTTCATCAAGCATCGCTGGAACAACTGGTGGGCAACGTCGGGGATTAGTGCAGTTAAAATAATTAACATCTGTGGACATTTCACACAGCGCCATCTAGCCCTAAACTAAGCAAAGCTTGTACTACGGGAACCAGATAACTGATACAATACTTAGATACTTTTGTTTGTAAATACATACATAGAATACAATATAAGACCCAGACACAGCACAAAAACCTATGTTCATCACACAAATTTTTGTCCTGGGTGAGAATCGAATCCACTGCCTACAGTTCAGAAAGCAGAGCTACTACCAACTGAGCTATCAGGTCAGTCAAATTCTTAGATTACTTTTATTATTTTCATACTGCCTTGACTAAAACCACTAAAACCGTTACAACTCTGGCAGCTTAGAACGATTCTACATAGATTAAACATAAAAACCGTCTCTGATAATCAGCCTGCCCAATGGTAAAAACTATATCAAAATCAGTCAAATACTTTACGAGATTATTCCGGACAAACACCGACGCGGCAAGGGAAAAGACAATTTTATTTTCGGTATTGATACAGGCACAGATAATATAATAGATACGTACAGGTAAAAAGATGATCTGTTAGAATATTAGAAAAAGCACTCAATAAAGCGGTTAAATCGGCTTCTATCGCCTTAATTTCATGCTGAGAAATCATCATCATCATCAACAGCCTGAAGACGTCCACTGCTAGACTTAGGCCTCCCCATAAAGCACCACTTGGAGTGGCTGCTCGCCTCCTGCATCCATCGGCTCTCCGCGGCTTTCACCAGATCGTCGGTCCACCGAGTGGGGGGCCGGCCTACGCTGCGTATTCCGGTTGGTGGTCGCCACTCGAGAACCTTTCTTCCCCATCGGTTGTCAGTTCTACGAGCGATGTGGCCTGCCCATTGACATTTCAACTTGCTAATTCTAAGAGCTATATCGGTTGCTTTAGTTCTCCTGCGGATCTCCTCGTTCCGGAGCTTATCTCGCAGGGAAACACCGAGCATAGCTCTTTCCATAGCTCGTTGCGTGACTTCGAGCTTACTAATGAGGCCAACAGTAAGAGACCACGTCTCCATACATGTAAAGAAATACTTGGATGTATGATATTATAATGTGAATATTTTTCAAGTTATTGGTTTAAAAAATAATTTTGATAATATTTCTACGGGTTCAATGTATCCTCTCAAATAAGAAAGAACATTCCAAATCGATTTATAAATGACGGAGCTATGAGGCAACAAACATAAAAACCTATTTGCACCTTTTTCAAGTTGATTGTTAATAAATAAACATACAAGGTGAGTTTGAATTGGTATGTTATCCCGAAAGGAGGGGACTGGGACCACGATAGCCCACAAGTCGTGAGAGCCTTACTTGAAACTGCGTGTTTCCAAACCTCCATACTAGAAAATAAATCCACTCACAAAATTGCACGTGCGATCGCTACGAGAGTTAACAAGATACTATAAATTCATTTCTAAACACAGGTCGTAACTCATTTGAGTGCATTCGGTCAAGGACGAAGTTCAACCACCCAGCTGCGCTAGGGCTATCTTCGAACGTAAACTTTACATGTCATTTCTTTAATGAAAAACTATTAATTTTGAAAAGTCGTAGAAGAAACATTGTCTAACTTGAGGAGTAGATTTACCCCCTTTCGGGATAATATGCCAATTCAAACTCAGATAGTATAACGCCCAACGATCACATACAAAGATCCTGGACCCTTACTATGATTCCCTGTATTTAGGGACCCAGGAACTAAGAGGACCATGCTCCCATAACACCCAGACACAGAACAAATAATTGCGTTTTTTTTCCTCTGCACAAATACTTGTCCTGTCGCGGGAATCGAACCCTCCAAGTTATGATCCGACCTGCTCAACCACCACACAATTGTAATAAATCTAAATTAACACACTTACCTGATCGTAGTCTTCTTGGCAACAGTTTAACATAATTCCGAAGCGATGTATTAAGTTTATTTTTGGATGCAATCATTACCTTCATATTATCAGGCCTAGCACACTCTGTACTTTAGGTTTTTTGAACATGCTAATGCTGCTGGTCTCTACCGACCCTAGCGCCCACCCGTCAAAAGTGGGAATACGCTTGTGTCCTGCTATTTTTTTATTGCATAAATTAATAATATTCCTCAAATAATAAACAGTCGTGAAAACAAAAATTAAATATCTCAAAAAATGACAAAGTTACAAGCATTTTAAAATACAGGAATAGAGAGAGACAGCTCAAACATGCAGTGACGTCACTCTTGCTCCTTCATAGTATCTCATTACTAAGCTGTGGTAGCTTTACATACAGTCTCTTTGGCATGTGACTTCACAACATGCGTTTTCATGGTAACTGTGGGGAATCTCCTGTTTTGCGAGAAAGGGACAGGCGATGCCCCCTCAGAAACCTTAAAAGCTTATTACTCCGTGATTTACCGTTTTACTTATTTTTTCAATTATTGCATTCATTTATAATCTACTTTATGAAAATAACATTTACTTGTTAATTATTTAATATATTACATAATAATATTTAATTCTGCCAGATTTGCCAGCTCAAGGCACCCCAGCACGGGTACCATGAGCAGAAAAAAAATGAATATGGATAGTTAGTGGCTTCTGCAGAAATTATTCAAAATAATAAATCCAATCTTAATTTTGTTCAGTGGCATGTTTTTATGTCTAACGCCATCTAGTGGTGTGTCATGGAACTAATCTATTACTTTATTTGAATGAAAACTTTGGAAAATATGATAATATTATTACTGTTCCAAGTTATGTATGTAGCATGTTTACACATTTAAAGCAGTTTTTCATTAATGCAATAACAAAATAATATGTAAATGCCATTTCAAAATTCAATATAATTTATTATCAAGTGTAGACTACTAAAATATTACAGGGATTACATGTCAAAAGTGAACTTCTTTGGCAAGGTAACGTTTTAGCGCTGTTTTGGCTTAATAAACTGGCAATGTTTTTTCTTTAAATCAATAAGTTCTTTTACCAAAGAAATTCGCCTCCGTCATGTCTGAACACGGCAACCCTAACCGAAAAAAAAGAATATGGTACCATTTATATTGGATATTTTATTTCTCCTTACATTTCATAACTTCACAGTTGTCTTTCTGTCTTGCAGACACAAATTATGAGACTTTCTCAACTTACGCTAATATCACAGATAGCTTTAGACCTAATTATCAACTTACGCTGTTTTGATACTAACCTTTTCCACTTTTTCAAAGTTTCTCGCCTTCATCTGAAAAGTAAAATAAAAATGAATAAATGAAAAAAGAGAGACAGTCAGATGAGGAGATAGAGAGTGAGAGAGAAAGACAGAGAGATATTTCATAACTTATCCCACATTACTGGCTTGTTAGCTCAGTTGGTATAGGTTTACCAGAATCTGGTGGCAAATAGGGAAAATAAAATTAGTAGTAGGCAGCACTGGGGTAATTGGATTAATATGTCTTGATACTTTTATCGCTTCCGGTTGTGCCGTCGTCATGGCAACTAAGTTTCGCAACTTTACCATACCATAAATATGACTAAGTACTTTTTTATATGATACACCTGCATTTGACCAGCCTCAGAAAATATTCTGGGTCTGTGGTCTCACGTAATGGTAAATGACGAAGCGGTAAATGAATATCATCATTAATGTACCTACTTTGACATTATTTTATTCCAAACTAGAAAACGATTCCAACAACTCCATTTTAATCAATATAGGTAATAGACAGTTTCCTAATTAAACAATTTATTAAAACCAACGCAGTATACAATAAGAATATATGAATGATGAATAAAATAAATGTATTGAACAATGAATAATGAAATAATGTACTTAGTGAATAAATGTTTAGTGTTTTACTAGGTGGTAGGACTTTTCTGCAAAGTTCGTCTAGGTAGGTACCACCGCTTTGCCAGTTATTCTGCCGCCAAGCAGTAGTGTGCAAGCACTACTGTGTTCCGGTTTGAAGGGCATTGTAGCTAGTGAAATTACTGGGCAAATGAGACTTTATGATCTGATCACTCAGTCTAGTAATCTGATTATTAGACTGGGTGATGCCTCAGGATGACGTGCGCAGTGCAGTGTCGCGCGAAACTATTGTTTTAAAGTTCCGGGTGACACTGCAACTGTTATGGGCGGCTGTGTCACTTAACATCAGGTGAACGACTAGCTCGTCACGTAAATCAATCACATAAAAAAAAAAAAAATGTTTTGTTTCTTTTTCTTTCTTTCCTTAACATTTGAGAGAATGCATTTGACAGCAATAATAACATAAAGTACTTTACATATTATATGTAGTATGATCGGCTACCAGCCTACCACCTATAATCTCAAGCTATACTAGCAAGTGATTAGAATTTAAGACTTCATTCAACTTCTCACATGTTCTTGCAGCAGCCAAACTAAAGGCAAAAATGCCATTGTCCTACGGATACCATAATGGAGTAGGCTTCCATTTGACCAGTCCCACATTATAGTAAGGGACAATGCAGGCAACGATGGAGCATGCTTGCCTAGAAGATAGCGGTTCACTCTACCCTTAAAAAGTCCCAGATTATATTCAAATAATGAGGCAGTGGTGTTTTTGTAATGAATAAATTCATTCTACAAGAAAATGTCAGCTCTCATCGGCTCTAATCGATTGTTATACTAACTTAACAGCAATCTTAGATAACTTACTTCCTGCTCAATATAAATCTTCCAATACCGTCCCGTAGTTGGGAAGGCAGCGATGAGTTTCTCGTACACAGACCGCACATCGTTGATAGGTCGCGTCTGAGCTTCACGGATGAGAAGGGACCATGAGTCAACGTCGTAAACATTGGCTTCGACGGCCCGTTGCGCTCGCATGAGCCTTTCATTGCCCCAGTCCTGAAAGGAAACGAGATACCGCCAATTGAACACTCAAATCTTAAACGCTGGATGCACAGCATTTGCCCCATTTACATAAGTCGCTGGATGGTTCAGATTGATTGATTGATGATACAATATACGTACGATCTCGGTGTTCTCCGGGGCCGGGGCTTCCTCTGTCGTGGACATTTTTCTTATTTTGTTGCCGCTTGACCTTGTGGTGCATAAAAAGTTGTCTATTGTGCTGGCTCAGGCTAGGGCACAGAGTACTTTGTTATTGGGCTGGGGCTTACTACAATGTCGCGTCGGCTCGGCTGAAAATTTAGAGGTTAGGAAACCAACCAGTAACTACAACCACAGAGTACCAAACAGGGCTGCCAGGCTTAAAAAATGCGTGATCGTACACCAGCTATAAAAAAGTCATATGCCAAGGCAATATTGACTTAAAATGATCGTACAACAAGTTTTATGAATCATTTTTATTTACCCTTTGAATATGTACGAGTAGAACCGTAGTATATGACGTCATTCATGGACAACAAGGAGAGCGCTATACATTCGGTACTAAGCAAAAAAAAGACGAACGTAATATCTTTGGTCCTTGTCACCGTTACCGGGTTTTTTTATTTGGCTTCGTTTGATCTAAGCCAAGCAGATTAACAATTTTTTGAAATTGTTGTTTTTTGTGAAATAATCCTATTTAAATGGTGATATAGGCAATAAATATTTGAGAAATAATGTGTGTACAGTGGGTGGTTGCAGCATTTTAAGCAACAGAAGTCGCACTGAGGCGTAAATATGAAGGAATACCATTTCACAAGTAAGTAGCCATTATTTTGTCTGTTTTCCCTTTTAGAAGTGTTAATTGTAAAAAATATAAATACAGCACACAAGTCCTCAGCTAAACAGAAAAACAGCTAAATGATTAATTAATGGATAAAATAACCATACTTAACCAAAAAATTTCATTGTCAAGGTACTGCCAGTTTATGATTTTTAATTTCCCATAAAACCAGCTAGGTACCATGTTGATTTGCAAATGTTTATAAGTCGGAAAAAAATCCTTTTGTAGGTATATTAGCTAATTATTTGCTTGATTTCACTTAGTAAAATATATCATTTTATATTTAGGGGTTAAATGGGGTAAGTGAAACATACTTGCACATCTATCCACTATGTGAATTCTGCTAGGACGCTAACTTTTTTAACACATAGAAAGCCTAAATCTGAAATGGCAAATGACGGCAATAAATACTTTTCAAGAAAATAATTTTTGAAAATTCAATTTGCGTGAACGAAACATCACTTCAAAAATGGTTCACAGTTTTGACAGAAACGTTCCGATTCAATATTCTGACGGTAGGGTGACATTGGCGTTCGACTATTTTGTAGTTGACTATATCGACAGTTTTGTTTTTATTATCTGTTACCCGCAGTCATTATATAGGATGTTGATTTGCATTGTCTCCATATTTACAGAGGTAGGTATGCTACACTTATAGAACACGAATCAATGAAAAAATAAATACCTAAAATTTACACTTTATAAAAAAAACATTGCACAAAAATAAAACAGCACGTGTGTGCGTTCTCATTTAACAAACAACATGATTTTATAAAGTCAACCAGATGCGAGCGCAGAGTCATAAACTATCGCGCCGACAACACACAAAGGCACCCGCCACTTTCGGCAAAGTTCTACAAACGCTCGCCGCTGCACCGGCCCCACCGCCGCCGTTTGTACTAGCTAGTACTGCGGGGTGCCCTCTCTCACCCGCCCGCGCCCGCGCAGCGCACTTATGTCACGCGTGCAGATGCAGCGACCGATCAGTCACTTGCCCGCCACCGGCGCCGCGCCGAATTTGCGTAGGCACCTACTTTGCTTACGATCGCGTAACGAAAATGGAACACTTTACAAATGTTGAGCTTGTGGAGATGGTACGTTTGTATGCTATCAGCGGAAACAGCTTAACACAGTCTGTGCAAATGTTTCGCGATCAGTTTCCGAACAGCCATGTTCCAACACGTGAAGTGATGCTGGGTGCCACACAGAGACTAAGGGATTATGGACAATTCCAAGTCCCTCGTCACGCTCGCGCTCGTGGAAGTGTAGGTCTCTCGGCCGGCCTTCAAGAAGAGATCTTGGACTTTTTTGAAGAGGACCCACGTGCTAGCACCCGTGATGCTGGGCGGCGCTTCAACGTCCACCACACAACTGTATGGCGGCTACTGAAACGAGAACTTCAGCATCCGTTTCATTTTCAGAGAGTCCAAGAACTGCATCCACAAGATAATGCCTCACGCATAGCTTTTTCTCACTGGATTTTACAAAATAGGGATGTGAACATTTTGTGGACCGATGAATGCATGTTTTCACGTGTGGGGATTTACAACATTCACAACGAGCACTGGTGGGCACATCGCGACCATAACCCGCATAAAACCAAGAACGATTCGTTTCAGCATCGTTTTAGTATTAATGTCTGGGGTGGCATTATTGGAGAGCATGTGCTAGGTCCATACATAATCGAAGGTCATCTAACCAGCTCCAGTTACTTGGAGCTTCTGCATCACGTTGTTGACGAGATGCTCGACGATGTACCACTGGCCTTTCAACGAAACCTGTTTTTCCAACAGGATGGAGCTCCACCTCATTATGGACGCCAAGTGCGCGATTTTTTAAGTGAAGTGTTCAGAAGCCAGTGGATTGGACGTGGTGGTCCAGTACCCTGGCCCCCACGATCTCCGGACATGACCCCATGTGATTTTTTTTTATGGGGTGAAATAAAAAGACTAGTTTACACGGACGAAATTACTAGTGCTGTGCAATTAAAAGAAAAAATCATTGCTGCATTTGATCATGTGAGACTAAACGTGAATGTGCTAAAAAAACTATCACGAAACCTAAGACGTCGCGCTCACTTGTGCATCGAAAACGAAGGAGGACACTTTGAGCAGTATCTTAGGGTAACGTAACTTGTAAGTACATAATTTTGTAAATACTGTAACGCCCCAGTGGCAAGCTGCTGACACAGATTAAGTCATAGCTACCATGGGTTGTTTACTGCACCCCGCGCACATAGCCAAAACAATAGAGACCGAATACCTGAACCCTGTAGGTAATTAGACAATAGGACCTTCCTCGATGTAGCAATTTTCTAACAATGTTTTTATGATGTTTTGACTACAATACAATACAATAACTCTTTATTGACACCAAAATAATAATAACATAGAAATGAGAATCACATAATAAGATAGGTACAATGGGCGGAACAAAAACGCGGGCGGTCAATGGACTAATGATGAGACAAAAAGTGTTTACTTTAAACTGAGTCATCGCGTGGGGTCCTACTATTGTCCTAGCCGAAACGAAGTTGAGGCTACTTGTGATTCACGACAAAAATGGTTTATCAAATATTCGGCTACTAAATAAATGTGGAATTTAAATTTTATTTTTATATGATTAAATATACACAGTACAATGGATTCTAAAAATATGGAGACAATGCAAATCAACATCCGGTATTAGGTACCTACTTATATAATAATAGCTGCCAGGTATCACTTTATTAGCGCAGAATCTCCATCTCTTTCTTTGGGTGCCGTATAAGAGCAGACCACAGAGTAACCAGAGGGAACATCAGTGTATTATTTTCGTACCTATTTTTGAAAAATAGTCATGAGACGCGATATTATATTTGTACTGCTCACACGTATCGCTACGTCAGTGGCGAAGAAAAGAAACGAACATATAGTAATTAGCTACGCTTGCAAAAATCACCGTACCATTTTTTCGACTCGAGTCAACTGTTTTATCTATACAAATCTGTCAGACTCATTTACATCAAAGTGTCCACTTCATATAAAAAGTGTTCAAAAAAGTGGTACGCTTGACAGATAATGAAGTTCTCTCTATGCTTTTAGTCTATACTCTAAGGATTGAACCAGTAGGTACTACCTGTTATTGGTTAGTGTATAGTGTTCTACATATAATACATATATCGAAATTATCGATAACCCATCGACACCTGTAAAATCATCTCTAATTTCGAAATGCAAACAACTGGATAACCTTCTTGTGGATTTACGATATGTACCAAAATTCAAATTCTAATTTAATAGCAGCAATCAAATCACCCAATTCTAATCCTGCACAAAATTCTACGTATGTTTTATGTGAACGCAAATCTACTTACACACAAAAATATATCGTAAACACGAAAAGTATTTGCACCATAGAAACTGAATAATTTGTCCTGTGTAGTATTGGAATATGCATTCCAAACACATTACACGTCAATGTCTTTATTTTAAATAAGTATTTTGCTTAATTTATTGACTATACACTAAAATATAATAAAAAAACCACAAAAAACATAGTTTTCTGTAACATCAACTGAAACGTCATTGTACGAGCATGCGTAGTTGCTTCTATCATTGAAGTAACTACGCATGCCCATAAGACGACTAAATAAAATGACACCGGAGAAACAAAACAACTTAAAACTTCGTGCAATTTCTTCACTTGGTAGGGTTGCAATGTTGCAAAGTTGCACCGACCCTGGTACGCATTGGTGTTTGCAAAAGTCAAATTTCGCTCCATCTGTTTAGTCAACTGTTTTTTTCTCTAATCTGTGGAGCAGACTAAGGGCCTATCCAGAGAATTGGCAGTAGCATTCTCCTTGGTACATTATAATCTTCTGCGATGACAAGCTACTTGCTAAGCGAGGTGATTATGGCAAACCTCCCTATAATCAGCGTCTAAAATGGCGTTTTATGGGCATGCCTTTGTTCAGCACTAGACGTTTTCCAGCTGTCGATGTGAAATACGTGATTTTCGCCCATGGGACATTTACAATGACATTTGTAATGTAGTAGGTATTTGATTGATTTTATTACCTGTGTCGTCTGTGACTGCAAATACTACCACATTACGCACCGTTTCATGCATTATTTTCGTGTAAAAATGTACTTAAAACTATTGCATTGCTTCATGGCATCAGCCGACTTGTGTTTTGTAAACTTAAAGAAGCTGATTTCTTTTTATTTTATGACCTAGCAGAAAGATTGTGTGACGCGTGTGCTAGAGCATTGAAACCATTTCGCCACATAGCATAGAGCTAAACTGCGTGATTTATTGATTACGATAGGGTTTCACTTAGGTACTCCTTCGTTTCACTTACCCCACCTGACCTTACATTTTAGTTTTTACAATAAAGAAGCAGTGAACACTGGTAACACATAAATTCTAGGTATCGAAAAAAATCATTATAATAAGGGAGTCCAAGAGGGAAATTTAGGGATATGGTGGTAAAACACATAAGTATACGATACAAGACCAATTTGTGCTCTTTTCTTTAAATGATGAATATCATGCACCTATATCTTGCTGGTGAATTGGCTAGAAAGAATGATTCGATGCCAAAAAGCACTTGGTATCGAAAGAATAGTATCGAGTACTTACTTGTATTTACTAGTATCGGAATATCCCTACGTGGACGTCGACGATGTCAAAATCGTAGTATATTTTCCGGTCATGTCAAAATATTTTTGAAACTGCATTTCTGCTTGATTGTTTGCTGGTATTGCATTTTTGTTGGAATTGCCGAGGTTTACAACATAATTAATCACCCGAAGCATGAACACCTGAATATTTGATAACAAATTAGAACGACCGTGTAGTTAGAACTGCGTAGTGCCACGGAATACCATTTTTAATTTGCAAAAAAGGTCGATCAACAATGGAAGGGACTTGGGTCTTGATTTTGTTGGCTTTGGTGATGTTGGTGGGATCATATGTTGCTGGGAGCATTCCTCTAAATGTCAGCATGTCTGAGGTACAGTATAGTATAGTATTTTTTTCTAAAACTCACATTTTCATCAAAAACCAGTTTGAAAGTGGCACCATCTGTTTTCATATAAAACTGCTGAATTAGCAATAATTAGAAAGTGGCTAGTATTATAAACCCATGACCAGAAAAGTAAAGTTCCAGTAGTTTTATTGCTGTTTGGACTAAAAATATTGATGTTGTTTTCGTAAAATGTTCCATTATGTACTCATAAAAAATGATAATCAACCCGTTCTTAAATCCATGTATAATCTCTAAATAGGCTTCGGACTCAGGTCGGCCAGAGAAAGGACAACATGTCCAAGTGGGGCTTCTCAGTAGACCCCGATCCTCAATGTTTGTGTGGAGCGGTTCAAACCATGGCCCATTTAACAAAGTGTCCTGCGTGTCCTACCACTTCCTCGAAACAGGACCTTATGGGGGCAATAAATAACGCAGTAGATGTGGCAAGGTTCCGCGCATCTGATGTTGGAATGCAGTAGCGTGGCCTTGCAGCGAGCGGCGTTCCTCGGAGCGCCCAGAACTACCCAGGAGGCCTGCGCCGACATCGGAGGACTGTTGGCCTTCCTAGAGGACATTGGGTGGCTGGATTGAGTGTGCCACCTCATCACGCAAAAAGGGCCGCTGTGTGGCCTAGTTGCGGAAAACAGCCCGCGCACCAAGTGTGGCAAGGTTCTGGGCGGCAACTATTTAAAATTTTTGCCATCAACACGCTAAGAAGAATCCATGTATAAGTAATTCACATAGGTACTTAACACACTATTTGTTAAGTTGTGTTTAAATTAACCAGTAGAATTCTGAAAAGCATATAGTGATTTAACATACCTTGCATTAAACCCTGCATCACACCAAATCCATTTGCAGTCTATGTCCGTTGCGAATGCCGACATGAGTACTAGTAACATATGGAATTCTATAAAAGATGTCAAACCACAGAATAGATAATAGTACTACATACAAGACTCACTCCGCAAAGTTACTTAAATAATTAGCTACTTTTGCTGGAACGCTACAAGTGTAGTTCAGCTCGCACAGCGCTACAAGCTTTCCTTAAACCATTGCCTCTCATTCTATCACTATATCGCTGCTCTTCTGATGCATTATGCGTAAATGGAGCGACCCGTCTAGATGCCTGGTCCCATGTACTTGTAGCTTCATACCTAAAGCGCGGAGTGAGACAGGCCTGGTCACACTACAAGCGGTACTTGTGCAGTCACACATACTGTATGTAGTGTGACATATTTGGAATTATTCGTGTGCAATCATTATACCCTTATCAGGTAAATGTAAAAAATCAAATGACTTTATCCCTATAAAAATCTAAACCTACATCAAACTAAAGTGACATGTGCATCTCATTAAGAAAATTACTGGGCAAATGAGACTATGATCTGATCTCACGGTCTAGTTATCTTAATATTACTAGACCATGCTGACGTCTCTGATGTGTAATAATCTAAGTAAAAATATTGTAAAACACACGTTAAGGCTGCTTTTACAAAATTATGCGTAGTTGCAAGGTTTTTTCATCAATATTTGAGTTTTTATTTTATTTAGTAATCATCATTCTCCTGGTATTCGTTTCGGCGAAAACACACAGAGACCCGATTTAAGAGCTCTAATTTGCAAATTCTGTGTAACGTAACTCTCCAAACTAAATTATACTCCACTAAATGCATCCATAATGACAACAGATTTTTGATTTTTACCTTTCAAGTAATTAAAAAAATATTAAATGAAATATGATTTTTATTAAAACAGGCTTCAACAAAAGGTCAAATATCTCCGTAGTATTATATTACATTGACAAAATATTGTTACCAAAATAAAGTTCATCATTTATCTAAACTACTACAAACTATTTCATAATTTTATAGTAATGCTCTTATTTAAGTATCAATAAATGAAACTAGATATATTTGGTCAAACCAACGGACGCTGCAAGCTCGGTACCGCGCGCCAAAATGTAAAAGCCACCATTATAAAAATGAAACAAAAAAATTACATCACCATAAAGTTTCTTGTAGCTTCTTCTTTACATGTGTAATCGAAGCTACGGATCTCTGCATTGTCCATGCATCTGTAGTGGGAAAGAGAACTTCATTTATTTCAATCTCACATTATTTATTGTAATAGGCTTGCTATATACAATATTTGACATTGCACACTTGTGATTTTATATGCTCAGTATTTACAATAATTTAATTTAGGTATTTTAAGTCACTAATCTCATTTGACTTGCAAAAGTGCTATGAATAGCCTATTTGCAATAAAACACTTTGATTATGATTTTCCTGGGATGACAATCATGTGCAGTGCAGTTTTAAACCAGGCAAACAACTAGCTTATCAAGCTATCCGCCAAAAAAGACTTGTGCTTTGATATTGTACTTTAACACAGAATTCAATGCATCATTAGTTTCTTCCTTAAAAGAGCGATGGTGGCCGAGCGGTAGCATGTGCGCTCGCAATCTTACGGCACCGGGTTCGATCCTCGGCCCTGCACCAATGACTTATCTAGTAAGTTATGTGCAGTTTTCGATACCATCGCTCCGTGTCTCAGAGAGTACGTTAAGCCGTCGGTCCCGGTTGTCATAAGAATATCTATGGCAATCGTAGCGGGTAGTCAGACGTCTGATAGAATCTGACGCCTGGTCTAACCATCCCTGTTACTGGTGCCTTATGGGTTGCGAGGTCAGATGGCAGTCGCTCGTGTAATTCTGGTAGCTCGCCGCTACAGGTTAGATTGGGAGCCGACCCCAAAAACAAATGGGGAAAGGCAAACAGAATGATTATTCATTTTCTTCCTTCTAGGATAAGCTACAAAAAGTGACAGTGTTTGGAGCAGGCCTGCTAGTCGGTACCGCACTAGCTGTCATAATCCCGGAAGGAGTGAGAGCGTTGTTCAGTGACCTGCTACACCCTACAGTGGTCAGCAGTAAGGACTATACCGCAGAACCACCAGATCACGGTGACGAACTGCATTCAGTCATTGGAATTACTTTGGTTCTAGGTGAGTAACTAAATAACTAAATTGAAGAGTTAAATAGAATTTGGTGTCAATTTCTACAAGGTGAGTTTGAATTGGTATATTATCTCGAAAGGGACTGGGACCATGATAGCCCACAAGTTGTGAGAGCCTTACTTGAAACTGCGTGTTTCCAAACCTCCATACGAAAAAATAAATCCACTCACAAAATTGCACGTGCAATCGCTACGAGAGTTAACAAAAAATCATTTCTAAACACAGGTCGTTAAACTCACTTAAGTGAATTCGGCCAAGGACGAAGTTCAACCACCCAGCTGCGCTAGGGCTATCTTCGAACGTGAACTTTACATGGCATTTCTTCAATGAAAAATTATTAATATAGAAAAGTCGTAGAAGAAACATTGTCTACCATGGGGAGTAGATTTACCCCCTTTCGGGATAATATACCAATTTAAACTCAGATAGTATTTCTTTACGTAAACATGTGACGTGCGACAAGTCTCGGCTGCCCATAACAGATTGCAGTATCACTCGGAACTCTAAATTAATTTAGTTTCGCGTGACACTGCACTGTGCACGTCATCCTGAAACATCCATCACACAGTCTAGTAGACACACAATATAATTCCCCCATAGTGATTTCATCAAAATCGGAAATCGGTTCAGTTTGGTTTTGAAATCAAAATAACTAAAAAAATATATAATCATAGTACTTCTAAGTGTGAAATAAAAGCAAGTTGCCAACTATCAAAAATTAACAAGTAAATATTTGGCCGTGTGTTCCCGGTTTGCGAATAGGACCATCCCATATCTTCCCGTGGGTGCCGTAAAAGCCAGTAAAGGGAATATCCAGGGAATGTGCAGCAGCATTCTCCTTGGTACATTAAAATCTTCTGTGATCACCAAGCCGCCTGCCAAGCGTGGTGATTATGGCAAACCCTCTATGATAACCGTCCAAAGTGACGTTTTAGAGGCCTGTGTTCAGCAGTGGACGTCTTCCGGCTGATGCAGCGAAGTGAAGTAAATATTATTTTCATAAAGTAGGTTAAACATGAATGCAATAATTGAAATAATAAGTGAAATCGGTAAATACATCGGAGCTTTTTAAAGTTTCTGGAGGAGGCATCGCCTGTCCCTTTCTCGAACACCAGAGAGCGTGCCCACAAGTTATTATGAAAACACACGGTGAGACGTCACATGCCAAAGAGATTGTATAAGTTACCACAGCATAGTAATGAGGTAATATGAAGGACCAAGAACTGACGTCACTGCACGTTTAAGCTGTCCCTTTCTATTCCTATATTTTAAAATGCTTGTAACATATTAATTTTTTGAGATATTTGATTTTTGTTTTCGCAACTGTTTGTTTTTTGAGGAATTTTGTTAGATAGATAGATAAACTCTATATTGTACATCAACTAAACATAAATATACGAAGAAACTTAATTGACTTATAATTGCTAGTACATTGGGCGGTCTTATCGCTTAAAGCGACCTCTTCCAGACAACGTTAGTTTTTGCAATAAAAAAAGGCGACTAGCCTATTGTAGTCGGTTGAACCCTTTTTTATTTCTTCCACTCCAGGGTTTGTGTTTATGCTGCTCGTCGATCAGCTGTCTTCCAAGTACAATGAAACTACAAGTCCTGGGGAGAAGAACGTTACTGCGACCATCGGCTTAGTTGTCCACGCCGCAGGTAAGAATAATGCACAGATAATGTATTATCATGGAACAAGGAGAGGAATGCCAATACACCAAGAAAACAGCGTAGATCAGAAATATGTCTAAAACTAGATGGCGTTGCAAAATGAGCGGGTTATAAGTTGAGCGCAGATCAGAAATGTGGCAAAAAACCGTTTGAATGCACTTCTGGCCTTTGATACTAGCGCCACTAGCAACAGAACAGCAATAGATGGAAACAAAATAATGCACATTTTAGTTCATCGATTGTCCGACAGACGGTGATCTAGCGCTCGATCGCTTTCTGCTCTGCCAAATTGGTGTTTGACAGTAATGATTGCGAAATCTACTGCTGTGCTGTTGCAAACTTGTTGCGAGTTACGTAATTAGCCAGCCGTATTACTGGACCTTGCTCAGTCGTCAATCAATGTTCAAGTCTAGATTTCATTCACAAATTGTTCATTTTGTGAGTTAATTTAGTTGAACAACAAATGTCTGGGCATTGTTCTGCGCCTCACCCCCGGTTTCTAGTTTTATTTTTTTATTTATATATATATATGTATAGGTACTTACACAAAACAAATGACAATCAATCATCATCATCATCATCAACAGCCTGAAGACGTCCACTGCTGAACATAGGCCTCCCCCAGAGCACGACACCTTGAGCGACAATCAATGACTTGCTCAAAATAGGTAGACATACAGTTCTGGATTGTACCTTAGACTGTGTGTACACAGAAAAAAATAAATTATACCATCACTACCGAGACATGCAGATGCCTATGTTTTAATCCAGGGTATAAGCTACCTCCATACCAAATTTCATCCAAATCCGTCCAGCTGTTAGAGCGTGAAAGAGTAACAAACATACACACATACACACAAACTTTCACCTTTATAATATTAGTGTGATAATTATCTGTCTACATATGTAAAGAGTTAATCATTAATTGCCATGTAATGTAAGTTACAAATGTGGAAACTATGTCACAACAATATTTCACTAGAAAATTTTACAATAAAAAACGATAATAATTACATTACATAAAAATAATCTTATCGATCCATCTAACGTATATTTATCTATAAACTATTGTAAAAACGTGTTGAATTACTACTATCATGCATTTTGGTTTGCATAATGACAGCATTATGACATTATTACGTAGTACTATTTTGTATTCTAGCCATGTGGTCCCTGTTAGCGAGTAGGACCACCCCATCTCTTCCCGAGGGTGCCGTAAGAGCCGGCTAAGGGAATATCCAGAGAATGGGCAGCAGCGTTCTCTGAGGTACATTCAAATCTTCTGCGATCACCAAGCCGCCTGCCAAGCTTGGTGATTATGATAAACGTCCAAAGTGGCGTTTTATAGGGGAGGCTTATGTCCAGCAGTGGACGTCTTCCAGCTGTTAATGAGACCCTAGTACAGTGCTGGAATAAAGAGATTGGTCGTTTTTCAAACTGATTCTTTAACGTCTCACTAGCATATTACCTTTTCAAAATGTCACAGAATGGATGAACGAATGAAGGAACGAATGAATGAATGGTAGTTTATTAATAAAAATATTGTAACCTAGCTGCGCCCCGTAGTTTCACTCGCGCATATAAAGCATCCCATGTGTTAATCCAGCGTATAAGCTATCTCTATTCCAAATTTACATACAAATCCGTCCAGCCGTTGAGGCGTGAAGAGGGAACAAACACACACACAAACTTCTGTATTTATAATATACTAGTAGCGCCCCGCGGTTTCACCCGCTCCCGTTTTCGGGATAAAAAGCAGACGTTGTTTTAATCCAAGGTATAAACTACCTTCATACCAAATTTAATTCAAATCTGTCCAGCTGTTAGAGCGTAAAAGAGTAACAAACATACAAACACATAAACACGTACAAACTTTCGCATTTATAATAATAGTGTGATTTGTGTGATACAGATAACACACGGGCCTAGATCCCGAGACCTGCTGAATAGCCGATACCTATGTTTTGTAAACATAATTTAATCGCATTGGCATTGTTTTAAAAAAATGCCCTGAAGCAAAAATAAACATGCTTACGTTGAATTATTACCGGCTGACTGGTTATACGAATGAAAAGATAGGTTTGTTTCTCAAACATGCTTGGAAATGTGAGTATTATTTTGACGACCTTCTTCGAGATAAATCGAAATTGCTGTACTGGCGAGCAGCGGCCGGCAAGAGTTGTATGAAAATCCATATCTGTCGTGGTTTAGCGGCCAAATAAATTACATAGAAAACTCATATCGGTCGTGACATGGCTACGCGTAAATGTGGGCACACACATACGTAAGTTCATCAATGGCTAGTTGTGGCCAAGGGTTGTATCTTGTATAGTACTTTTGCCAAATAATGCGCGGAAATTAAATCTAAGTAGCCCCCTTCTCCCCCCTCCCCTTTGGTAGCCATGTCACGACAAATATGAGTTTTGTATGTAATTTATTTGGCCGCTAAACCACGACAGATATGGATTTTCATACAACTCTTGCCGGCTGCTGCTCGCCAGTACAGCAATTTCGATTTATCCCGAAGAAGGTTGTCAAAATAATACTCACATTTCCAAGCATGTTTTAGAAACAAACCACTTTTCAAAGACCTATTTTTTAAACAACCGCTTGTAGACTATTTTATATGCATGGATGGTAGACAAAATTGTCTTTCCCCGTTTTACGTCACTTTCTTCATACTTGCTTGGAGTAAAACAGGGGAAAGACAATTTTGTCTACCGGCCGTGCTAGCCCTACTGGAGAGGTATATCTGTATAAGTAAGCATTGGCGCGGGGACACTTTTGAGGTTTGATTTTCATAGAGACTGTGTGTGATGAAAAGTTATTGGTACGGATGTTGAGTCGCACTTACTCCAACAGCACTCATCATCATTATCATCATCATCTGAAAGACGTCCCCTGCCTCCCCCATAAAGCGGCACTATGCCGGCTGCTCGCCTCCTGCATCCATCGATTTCCCGCGGCTTTCACCAGATTGTCGGTCCACCTAGTGTGGGCCTACGCAGCGTCTTCCAGTTCGTGGTCGCCACTCGAGAACCTTTCTTCCCCATCGGTTGTCAGTTCTACGAGCGATGCGGCCTGCCCATTGCCATTTCAACTTGCTAATTCTAAGAGCTATATCGGTCAGTTTAGTTCTCCTGCGGATCTCCTCGTTCCGGATCTTATCTCGCAGGGAAACACCGAGCATAGCTCTCTCCATAGCTCGTTACAAATGACATTTGTTTTTTTCAGCGGATGGGATAGCTTTAGGCGCGGCGGCGACCACTTCGCACGCCGATGTGGAACTGATAGTGTTTTTAGCCATCATGCTGCATAAGGCGCCGGCAGCTTTTGGCCTTGTCACGTTCCTTTTACACGCTGGACTGGAGAGGTAAGATAACCTCAATCTAAAGAAAATTCACCCCCCATGCTCGACTCGGTGGACCGACGATCTGCTAAAAGCCGCGGGGAGCCGATGGATGCAGGAGGTGAGTAGCCGCTCCAAGAACATAGGCCTCCTCCAGAGAGCGCTCTCTGGAGGAGGCCTATGTTCAGCAGTGGACGTCTTCAGGCTGTTGATGATGAAAGAAAATTCAGTGAATATAAGAGACGTAGATGACCCGCTCCGGCTTCGCACGGGTTAATTAGTTTTACGACTTAATCCTGTTTATGGGTAAGAGGGAAGCGAAAAGGAAAAGGAGGAATGGATGGGCCGGCGAAGGAAAGCCGGCTTCGCGTGCCTCCCTTCTGTTGCCGTCCCATCCATTCATCCTTTTCCCCTATATTTTTCCATTTCCCTTCCATTTTCCCTTCGACAGGAAAATAATCCTAACAAAAAAATCTTGCATTCCAATTACATACATGTTTCTTCGTGCAACCCGCACTTGGCCGTTTTAGAAAACAAAAAGTATCCTAAATGTACAGATTTTGAAAAACGTTTAGAGTACAAATTGGGGGATCTTATCGCTTAAACCCTTCCAGACAACCATTATAAGTGTTTTTTTTTTCTTTTTCAGGAATAGGATAAGAAAGCACCTGTTAATTTTCTCTTGCGCCGCCCCCCTGCTTGCCTTGGTGACTTACTTCGGCATTGGAAATGAAAGCAAGCAGACGATGAGCGAATATAACGCTACCGGTACGATCCCACACATACCATGGAACAAACTAAACTATTTTAGACTGTGATGTCTCCGGATTACGTGCGCAGTGTCACGCGAAACCGAGTTCCGAGTGACACTGCAATCTGTTATGGGTGGCCGTGTTGCTTAACACCAGGTGAACGACTAGCTCGTCACGCCATTAATTCTCATTAAAAAAAAGTTGAATTATTTTTTTACGATAAACTTCAAAATCTGAAATTAATCTATATTAATCTACAATATGCAAAAACATACAAAATGATTATTTTAGTACACAAAAACTTAAAACGTACAGAAAATAAAAAATGCAAGTGCAAAAAGTGTACCAACTAGGCAGGCCCCGACGAGATTCGAACTCGTGATCTCCTGTTTACTAGACAGGCGCTTTAACCAACTAAGCCACGGCGCCGCTTGGTGACGATGACGAAATTAGCTTTGAGATAATTTTGTAAGGGCTGGAGCACTTTTTTTTATTTTTATTTTTTATGTGATTTTGTGACGTGACGAGCTAGTCGTTCACCTGATGTTAAGTGACACGGCCGCCCATAACAGTTGCAGTGTCACCCGGAACTTTAAAACAATAGTTTCGCGCGACACTGCACTGCGCACGTCATCCTGAGACATCACCCAGTCTAATAATCAGATTACTAGACTGAGTGATCAGATCATAAAGTCTCATTTGCCCAGTTATTTCACTAGCTACAATGCCCTTCAAACCGGAACACAGTAGTGCTTGCACACTACTGCTTGGCGGCAGAATAACTGGCAAAGCGGTGGTACCTATCTAGACGAACTTTGCAGAAAAGCCCTACCACCTAGTTAATTATTATGTACATAGAGTTATACTAACCTAGTTCAAATTTTTAGGGTTCTGTACGCGAAGGGTAAAAACGAGATCTTATTATTACCATGGAACAAGGAGAGGAATGCCAATACACCAAGAAAACAGCGCAGATCAGAAATACGCTTAAAACTAGATGGCGTTGCAAAATGAGTGGGTTATAAGTTGAGCGCAGATAAGAAATATGACAAAAAACCGTTTTAAACCTGGTCCGCCGTAGATAGCTCGCTCAATTTGCAACGCCATCTAGTTTTAGACATATTTCTGATCTACGCTGTTTTCTTGGTGTAATGGCATTCCTCTCCTTGTTCAATGTTATTACTAAGGCCCCACATACACGTTCAATTTTATTGATCAATAAAATTGACGAGACCACTTCCGTCAATGTTTTCTCCATACTGTAAACCGAAAAACATTAACCAATACTAACCCTACACGATCAATAAAATTGATCAATCACAAAGATTGATCAATAAAATTGAACGTGTGTGTGGGGCCTAAGCCTCTGTCTCGGGTCACTGGTCCAGCGGGGCTACCGTCTAAGCCAATCGTAATCGATGAATGGGCTTCATTTCGTCATTTCCGGCAAGTTGGCGTTGTGTAACATCTCCATCGAGTTTTGGCGGGAACGCAGAAAAGTTCACGTCGGTGCATTGTATTATTTTACAAAACTTATGCTTTTTCCAGTGTTAATGTTTAAAATTGGTGGTGTTTTACGCATTAAGTGCTGAATTACGAGCATGAGTGTGGGCAAGTGATATAATGTAGTGAAACGTGGTTTCTCGTGTTGCTTCCAAAATTCCATAGAAGCCTCTAGTAAAGTTGCCACCACTTTACTAGGGCATGCCTTAGACTGGATTATGACTTAGACTAGACTATGACTACTCTGACTGTGACTATGACTTGACTTTAAGTGAAAATTTCCATAATACGATGAAAAATTACAAAACTTGACACTGGCTAAATACACTATGTGTGGAGTCAAAATATAAAGGAAAAAAAAACATCTCCATCCATTAGTATTTTCTCACTATTTCTCATTATTATAGCTAATCAATGTTTTGTCTGTTCAGTTCTCCGCCTAAGGGATCATAATACCGATGGATGAGGGTTTTACACAACCGGAAATGACCAAATGAAGCCTTCATCGAGTACGATTGAGTTACACAATACGGGGACTGAGTTCAATATGTTACTCTTCCAGGTATAGCGATGCTGTTCTCGGCAGGTACGTTTCTATACGTGGCGACAGTCCACGTGTTGCCGACACTCACACACTCGCACCCGACTCACTCGCCACTTCCGGTGGCGGACGGTGCGCCGGCGCGGCGACGTGATCGACTTCCGTTCTCAGAAGTTGCACTTTTGGCCGTGGCTGCGTTGTTACCGGTGTTACTTGCTGTCGGGCATAAGCATTGAGGTTGAGACAAGTAAAAAAAAATCGTATTTTTCTAGGTCTTTTTTTTATTAAATATGAGCATGGAACAAGGAGGAATGCCAATTACACAAAGAAAACAGCGTAGATTACTAATATGCCAAAAACCGTTTTAAACCTAGCCCGCCGTAGCTAGCCGTATAGCCCGCTCATTTTGCAGCGCCATCTAGGTTTCTATCGGTTTTTGGCATATTTCTGATCTACGCCGTTTTCTTGGTGTATTGGCATTCCTGTCCTACTTGTTCCATGCTACGAGACAAGTAAAAAAAATCGAAATGGACTAAATTTGTAATCTTTGAACTCCTGTTTTTACTGTATTTATTAAAAGTCAGTTTAAAAGTAACAGACACGTATTTTTTTATTTTGTTTTAATGCATTTGTTAAAATTATACTTTTTTTTAAATTTTGGCTTAGTGAGGCTAAATGGTTTAAGCTAGAAGCCAGAAAAAGAATAAAAAATAAAACGCTCTGTGTTTTTCTCTAATCTGTGTGTTGAAGTCTTTTTTTTTCACACAACTTGTCATTGTACAAATTACAGACCGTTCACCGTAAGGTGTCCCCTGATCATTTAAAAATATGAAAGTAAAACATATTAATCTGTGGTCGGTACATACAAGTTTAGATAATGCTTACATATTACTTTATATTTACGATATACTTGCATACTTTTAAATAATATAAACTGAAAGGTATCTTCTAGGTAAGCATGTATCATCGTAGATCGCATCGTTACTTCCCATCAGGTGAGATGGTGGTCAAATGCAGGCCTATTTAGTTCTAAAAATAATTACATAAATACATCATGGGACAACTTACTGTGAACGGTCTGTACGCGCCATCAACTAGTTTTTTATCTGTGACGGAAAAGGACGGAATGTGTGTTAAAGAGATGGTATGACATTAAAGAATGATCAAAATACGTTGAATTCATGCTTGTTGTGTATTTTGCGAAAATCTGCACAAGTTATTTTAACATGTCAATATATTTTTGGTGTTCTTTAGGTTCTTTATGTACCCAGAAACCACAGAGCATTACAAAAAATATTTGTATTTTTTTTCGCTCTGTGCCAGAAACCAATTATTGTTATCAAGAATTAGATACCATACGCTGCTAGATTATGTAAAAAGAAAATGAATTTTGTAAAAATTGCCAAATTAATGCCTTTGTGCGGTTTATGTAGAATGTATAAAGGCGTATTCAAACAGGCGCGTTATTCGCTACCGCTTGTGGGTAGCGGTAAATACCGCGTGGGATCCCGCGCGGTATTTTGTTTGAAGTATCGCTCTAGCCGCGGAAAATCATACAAAATACCGCGCGGGATCCCACAGCGGTAGCGAATAACGCGGTGGTTTGAATAAGCCTTGACTTTGTAAGAAAATTTAAATAAATCTTTGTAGTTCTAGAACTAAAGGACATTGACAGGATCCGGTCCAAATACTGCCCAGTGATGAGAGTGCCTACATTACGTTCCTTACATCCATTTATAACTACACGTCAAATATTTTCGAAATCTGACCATGGGTTTTTTTTAAATTAATTTTTAATATTGAATTTGGTACTATGAGACCTTACCCGACACTTAAGTATTGGGATAATAAATATTTATCTCATCATATTTGGAGTGAAATAATCTTTTTCTCGTAAAAAATGTATGGGATAAGTTTTTCGCGATTTCTGTCATTTCTAGTACTCATACCTTAAATGGGCCTATACAATATTTTGATCCCTACATGAAATAGGATCGATTGGCAAAAAAAAAATTTGTTGTGTATTTTTGCATATTTTTCGCTGCCTGTACATTTTCCCCAAAATCAGTTAATGCAGTTCAGAGTATCTCAAAACTTCATGTTTAGTCTTCTAGGAACGTTTTTCAGTAGCTATAGCGGTTAAGGTACCTGCCCTTGCTGGCCCTGTTCAGAAATCAATCCTGTATAAACCTAATTTTTTTTTACTCAATGGTCAGATTTTGAAAATATTTTGTGTACAAGTATTTATTTATGTCAGGAGTCTAAAAATGATACTCGATTCTCTGGGCAGTGTTTGGACCAAAACCCATACTAAGACTGTCAATGTCCTTTAAATAGGTAATTGTTTTGAATTGTTTTAACATTTCTTTTTTTACGCCAGAAGAAGAATGTATATATTTCTGAAGCTAAGAATGAAAGAATTTCTATAGTACTAGGAGTCATTTCTATAGAAGTTGGGCAACTTCGCACTCCAACTAGATCTCAATTTTTACAATAAAGCGAATCGCTTTAATACACTTAGGCTGGCCACACACAGCCGGATGTCTCTAAATTCATCATCTCATCTCATCATATCTATATCTTCTTTCGGCATGCTTCTTAGATTTAGTTTACCTTACACTTACATTTTTTATTTCAATTTAATTGGATTTTGTTATTTTAGGTGGGTATATTCATCATCATCATCAGCCTGAAGACGTCCACTGCTGAATATAGGCCTTAGGTTCGTGGTCGCCACTCGAGAACCTTTCTTCCCCATCGGTTGTCAGTTCTACGAGCGATGTGGCCTGCCCATTGCCACTTCAACTTACTAACTCTAAGAGCTATATCGGTCACTTTAGTTCTCCTGCGGATCTCCTCGTTCCGGAGCTTATCTCGCAGGGAAATACCGAGCATAGCTCGCTCCATAGCTCGCTGCGCGACTTTGAGCTTACTAATATAATATAAATATATTAATATTAATGTATTTATTACTTAAATTGTAATTATTGTGAAATATACGAATTCCGTCACCTCGCAATTCATAATCTGCAAAACCAGAATGTCTGTACAGGCTAGTAGTGTCCTGCTATTAAAAATTAACAAGTTAATATTATTCTCATAAACTAGGTTAAAAATGAATGCAATAATTGAAAAAGATAATAAAATCGGTAAACAAATCACGGAGTAATTAGCTTTCAAAGTTTCTGGAGGGGACATCGCCTGTCCCTTTCTCGGAAAACCGAGCTTCCCCACAGTTACTATGAAAACGCACTTTGTGACGTCACATGCCAAAGAGACTATGTAAAGCTGTACAGCTTAGTAATGAGGTACTATGAAAAAGAAAGAACTGACGTCACTGCATGTTTGAGCTGTCTCTTTCTATTCCTGTATTTTAAAATGCTTGTAACTTTGTCATTTTTTAAGATATTTAATTTTTGTTTTCACGACTGTTTATTTTTTGAGGAATATTATCAATTTGTGTGATAAAAAAATTGCACGACACAAGCCTATTACATTGTATGGAATAAATAAATAATAATTATGAATACAGAGAGACATTTCGGCAGTGTGAAGCCAGCCTTAATGATCTTTCCTTTAATCGCGGTAAAAGGTGAAGCCCTTGAATTTTGGTTTTATCATAATATATTTATCACCTGAGTGATCAATTGATCATGAGTAATTTTAGCAATGCAACAGGTGGTTTTTTGTTTCTAGATTATTTTAGTATGAAGCCTGGCATACATGCCGTCCGCCATCTTGATTTTCCTCAAAATAACCAATTTCCTTAGAGTATAGACTAAAAGCATAGAGAGATCATCAAAACGATATTATATTTGTACTGCTCACACGTATCGCTACGTCAGTGGCGAAGGAAAGAAACAAACATATAGTAACTAGCTACGCTTGCGAAAAGTCACCGTACTATTTTTTTGACTCAAGTCAACTGTTTTTCTATACAAATCTGTCAGACTCATTCACATCAAAGTGTCTACATCATTTAAAAGTCTCCAAAAAAGTGGTACGCTTGACACAATCAAGTTCTCTCTATGCTTTTAGTCTATACCCTAAGCCAATTTCACACCTACAGGCGCCACTAGTGTTAACTTTGAAAGCGTGTGTCTTGGAAACGTGACGCTGGAGGAGATTTTGTCTCATACAAACCTTGTTTCCAATAATGTTACCTATAGAATCATATAGGTTTTATAAGTGGCCGCTATTTTAAAGAACAAATAAGATTGCGAACAGTAGGTATGCCAAAATCTTCCAAACCCTTTCCATTACGTGTATAGATTTTGTATGTTATATTTTTTTTGTTTAGCTTTTATTTTTTTATGTTGGGCGTTAATTCATGTCTTTTTAGGGTCCCGCAAAGGGTAAGACGGACCCTATTACTAAGGCTCCGCTGTCTGTCTGTCCGTCGGTTACCAGGCATATCATGGGGTATCTCATGAACCGTGATAGTTAGACAGTTGAAACTTTCACAGATGATGTATTTCTGTTGCATCTATAACAACAAATACTAAAAAACAGAATAAAATAAATATTTAAGGGGGCTCTCATACAACAAACGTGACTTTTTTGCTTGTTTTATAGATAATGGTACGGAAACCTTCATGTGCGAGTCCGACTCGCACTTGGCCGGTTATTTAATTAATGATGTTACTCCATTTTAACCGATATGAAGATAATAGGGGGCTCCTCAAGTCGACATTACTGTTTTTGTGTATGTTTTTTTATAGATATTTAATTAATAGCACGGACAAATAGGAGTGACCTATACCTAATTATAATATTAGATTAGAATCTATTATTTTTAATAAAAAGTTTTAATGGCGTAATAAAACAGCCGCAGCCGCGGAAAGTGGCGCTCTCTAGGGGAAGCTAGATGTTCAACAATGGACGTATTCAGGCTGTTGATGATGATGATGGCTTAATAAGTAACTAGCAGTAGCGGGCAGCCGATGGATGCAGGAGGCGAGCAGCCGCTCAAAGTGGCGCTCTTTGGGGGAGGCATGTTCAGCAGTGGACGTCTTCATGCATGCTGTTGATAATGATGATGATTGGCTTATAATTATTTTGTATACTATCTGAGTTTGAATTAGTATATTATCCCGAAAGGGGTCAATCTACTCCCCATGGTAGACAATGTTTCTTCTACGACTTTTCTAAATTAATAGTTTTTCATTGAAGAAATGCCATGTAAAGTTTACGTTCGAAGATAGCCCTAGCGCAGCTGGGTGGTTGAACTTCGTCCTTGACCGAATGCACTTAAATGAGTTTAACGACCTGTGTTTAGAAATGAATTTATAGTATCTTGTTAACTCTCGTAGCGATCGCGCGTGATTTTGTGAGTGGATCAATTTTTTAGTATGGAGGTTTGGAAACACGCAGTTTCAAGTAAGACTCTCACAACTTGTGAGCTATCATGGTCCCACTAGTAGTCGTCTTTCGGGATAACATACCAATTCAAACTCACCTTGTATGTACTTAGTCCGGTCATAAGTCCTTTTAGAAATTAAAAAGATTTTTTTTGTGTAACAGTTTTTATGACCAGGCTAGTTACTGGGTGTAATTGAATTCATTAGCATCCTTTGGAACTAGGTACCTACTCCTGACACCGGTCACGCGTGGACCAACATTTACGAAATCTAACGCATCGATTTGGTATTGATAATAACTCCAAAACATGGGATATATTAATCAACTGCTACAGTACAAAATTAAATTAAAATAAGAAATGTTTTTCATTATTACATAAGAAGCGAAAACTTTAAAAAGTATCAAAACCATTCGTGGCAACTACGTTAGGCGCCCGCAATCTTCATAATTTCCAATAAAAAATATTTCAATGGGGTTAAAAACTGAAAGCTAATCGTAGGTGGCGCCACTGTTGAGTGATCCTAATCGCGGCTATATTGCGTTTTTGATTCTTTGTGCTTACCAGCGAATTCGATTCTAATACTACAAAAATGTATTCAACATGGAGTGTTAGGCAGTTAAAAAAACAGTTGCGGAATAGAAAAACATCTACTACTGGAAAAAAGCACATAACCTTGAATATTTAGTGGGCTCCCAATTTTTTCTTCGTAAAGCTTTTATCCATTGTTTTCTCCATTTGATATCTTTAGGGAATACATGGACTCCCGTCTTTTTGCAATCCAAAGCTGAACACAACGTCATATTAATGAAATAAATTGAGTTATTTTTATTTGTTTACAAAATTATTATGGAGGATGACAGATATTTGTCAGATTTAGGGAACACTCAACAGTGCTGCCATCTGAAGTGAGCAAAAGTCAGTTTTTTACCCCATTGCATCATAATCATTCATATATCTACTCAATTTATGCTATTGAATTCAATTACAATCAACAATTATAGTATTACTATGTGCTTGTAAAAATATCGAATAGTTTAGTTAAAAAACTACGCAGAGCCCATTTTGTAAGTAATTTTTTTAGTGAGATTTTTAAAATGAATTTTCTAGGTTAATTTTGATGTTAAGGTTATGTTCTCTATCGTTATATTCTATTTCAGCTACTTATATTTATATATCACCCAAATTCAAGATGCAATATTTACAAACATTGCACTGACAGTAGAATCAGCTGAAAGCAGGGATTACAAACAATTTTGGCTGTAGCATGCTCGCCCATGAAAAAGTTTTCATACCAGCTTCATAGAGAACCTCTTGGTTGCAAGGGGCGACTGATCATAGTCTAAAAGTAACAGTTTCCTACCCAGGACGTCAAAACTGAGACTCGTTATGGTTGCCACTGATAAATCTCTGGTAATTTTAATCTTCGTTTTTGATCACCTAATGAAGATTTCTTAATTCATTCATAGCATTGACGTAACTATTGAGAATTGTGACAATTCTGATCGAATTTATAGGTAGGTAAAATCATTGGAATGCTGATATCGCTCAACCATTTCGTGGGGACAACCCTAAACATCAGCTGATTCAACTGTCAGTGCGGGAGTTTTGGCGGGAACGCGGAAAAGTTCACGTCGGTGCATTGTATTATTTTACAAAACTTATGCTTTTTCCAGTGTTAATGATTAAAATTGGTGGTGTTTTACGCATTAAGTGCTGAATTACGAGCATGAGTGTGGGCAAGTGATATAATGTAGTGAAACGTTGTTTTTCGTGTTGCTTCCAAAATTCCATAGAAGCCTCTAGTAAAGTTGCCACCACTTTACTAGGGCATGCCTTAGACTGGATTATGACTTAGACTAGACTATGACTACTCTGACTGTGACTATGACTTGACTAAGTGAAAATTTCCATGATACGGTAAAAAATTACAAAACTTGACACTGGCTAAATACACTATGTGTGGAGCCAAAATATAAAGGAAAAAAAAAACTGTCAGTGCAATGTTAGTAAATATTCCATCTTGAATTTGGGCCTAGTATAGTTTTGTTTCACTTATAGATAAATTATTATTAAAAGACATTTTTACTGAGGTTAAGGGTTTTATGTTATAAACATTTATATATAAGTAAAATTTGCCAATGTAAGGTGTGTATTAATTGAATTTAGAATTTAAATAAGATTCTGTATACTAATAATAATATATTATCGAGTGAGAAAATGCGATGGCAAAGTAAAACATATAAATAAATATAAAAAAATAAAATCTTTATTCAAAGTATAAACAATGTTTTATTTTCAAGAAAATTAAAACACAATGGATTTCTAGTTGTTCTTATAAAAGCGGGTGTTATAGTCCGCGCCAAGAAAGGAACGATATACGAAATGAGGTTTATTCGAATGCTTACTCATTTTTAGCCGATTACGACGAAGCAAAAAGAAGGGTTATGATTTTTTAATCTACAGCAGGGGTGGCCAAAGCGTCGACCGCAAAGGCTTTGCGGTAGCCCGCTAGACAATAGTTAGCAGATAATTTCATCAAAATCCGTCCAGCAACTTCAGCGTGATGCGTGTTCAAAGAAACGTACCAACAGACAAAAATAAAAATAAAATTGTTTTTGTTTTTGTATTTAGCCGTAAACGACATCAGGCGAACGACTAGCTCATCACGTCATCAGATTACATAAAAAAATCGTTAAAAGAAGTGTACCGCAATTTTAATTTTCTAAAAATATTGTATGTACAAGTTTTATAGTTACAGTTTTAGATTGTTGGCGGGATATTATGAATCTTAAGGTTAAATGTCAGGTGTTGCTAATCACCAAAATCCGCGCGATGGCGCTGTTTCCCAGAAAACATGTTTTTATATATTTTACGATAAATAACAAGAAATAAACTCATTTTAAGTGATTTTGCGGGTTTTTGATTGTGTTCTTAGCATATATTAGACATAGTTGAACCTATTAATACCTACACTTTTGAGTGAAAGTCAATCAAAATCCAATTCCTGTATAATGTAAACGAATAACGCACACATAAGCAGAAAGTAAAACTAAAGTTAGTGTATTGTGAAATTGGCCACATTATCAAGATTCTAAATGGCGCAGTTGTAACATTGGTAGATTTGCAATCATGAAGTTGAGTTCTAATCTGAACACCCGTAGTTTCATTTTGCTAAATACAAAACAAAACTTTTGCTTTGTATATTTGGCTATCTATTGCGCTGAGTAATAATATCAATAATTGCTATTATTAGGTAAAAATGTAGCTTAGTGTACGCAACATATTGTACTAGATTGAAAAGTAAAATAAAAGTCCAGATTACATTCAAAAAGATGTATTTTCAATTATTCTAAATCTATACATTTAGCCGATGGATGCAGGAGGCGAGCAGCCGCTCAAGGTGGCGTGCTCTGGGGGAGGCCTATGTTCAGCAGTGGACGTCTTCAGGCTGTTGATGATGATGACATTTAGCCCGCTTATTTCAAAAGTGTGGCCACCCCCACAGATAACCCCCAATAGATACCGCATGAAAGACGACGACCGCGCACCACGCATTGGCGTAAATGGTTCTATATAAATCGCCGCTTCGCAGCATGGCCTTAGTTTCGACCAAGTATTACAGTTCATTATTAGGGCGTCACTCGAAACAGCCAATAATAGCGCATTGGCTCCAGTCCCCGCAACCCGCGCCTTCCGCCAGTTTTGGTGAGCTAGGATCCGAACAAAAATCCCGTAATGCGGTATCTATTGGGGGTTATCTGTGGGCCACCCCCACAGAGTACTTTTTTATATAGGGCCACCCCTGATCTATTCTGCCGTCCTTATGAAAAATGCAGTAAGTAGGTAAAACACGTTTTCGAGAAAAACGCGAAAACAAAAGTTGCGAGTAGTTGCGAGTAGTCGAGTTGCTGTATTCTTACTTCCTGAGTTTTTGGGTTCCAAGTGGAATTTTGATACGTGAGAAAGAACAGAATATGGATATTTTATTGGCGATTCCGAATATGTGTCTAACTTAATTTTGGCAAAAACGTTAGTTACTGCGTTCTTCACTATGAGGGCAGTATAGCCATGGAACAAGGTGGAGAGGAATGCCAATACACCAAGAAAACAGCGTAGATCAAAAATATACCTAAAACTAGATGGCGTTGGCTATGGATTAGGCTACATTATATTTGTACTTATGATTATTATATAATAGGTATTAATTACCTATAGTATATTATAAATATATAAATACATGTTTTGTTATATAAATAATAAGGAAATAAAACAATTGTATGGAATGTATGATTTATTAATAATCGCAATAGGTACCTTTTATTTTAGACCATTCCAAGTGGTTGATTATTTTTAAAGCAGGTAATATACGGAATTAAATAGTTTTAACACAAAATCTCTATTTACAAAGTCGATGAATAATACCAGAGTATAACTAGACCTTCCTACCTTTTTCATATGAGGAGAGAAAAAAAAACAGGTTTACGAATGTCATTTATTTTCGTGAAACTTATTTAAAAAAAAAAAGGTTCGACAAGAAACTCAAAATTGTTTTATGTGAGAGAAAAAAGAATTACGAATATTTTTTATTTAAGTATTAATTTATTATCGCAAAACTTAAAAAATAATGTCCGACAAGAATCTCTAGTTTTATAAAATGACAATATTCTTATAAGTCTATGGTTCGGGCACAGATTTATATAATACTTAGGGTGGGTTTTTTTATCCGTAGTTAAGGTAACTAATGGTTAAAAACTGACAAATTTTAACCATTGGTTAGAATTTGAGTTTTTTTTTAAATTGTTTGCTAAGTAAAGTGAATGCATGGTTTTTCAGGTCAAAGGAAGAAGTGAAAATAACTTTCCATCTTTAAAACTAAATGGAACTACTCTGAAAAGGGCTGAACAGTTCAAATATCTTGGACACATAATAACCTCTGACCTGAAGGACAATGCAGATATAAAGCGTTGTAGAAGTTACCTTTTTTGGCGAGGCCAGGAATGCGTGGTTGTTAGCCTGCTCTAACACTGAGATCCCCAAATCTGTTTCCTCACAGAGGCTCTGGGACGGGCCGCTCTGCGAGCAAGTACGGAATCAACTTATCCATACGTTCTCAAGCTCCACAGATCGTGCCCGCCTCTTAGCCGTTTCGGTGTGGGAATCAGGTTTGTGGCTACAGGCTCTCCCATCGCAAAATACTGGTACCCTGTTGAATTCATCCTCGTTCAGGATTGCAGCATCCCTCCGCTTGGGCGCATCTTGCTCTGCTCCACACCACTGCCAGTGTGGTAGTGCTGTCGACCAGCTTGGTCACCATGGCCTTTCCTGCGTCCGACGTGCAGGGAGGATTCCTCGCCACGCGAGCCTCAACGATATAATTCGTCGGGCTTTTACCAGCGCCAATTGCGCAGCTATTTTGGAACCAAATGGCCTCGTACGTGACGATGGTAAAAAACCCGACGGAATGACCTTGATCCCGTGGAAGATGGGGTGGCCCTTGGTGTGGGATGCTACGTGTGTAGACACCCTTGCGACGTCACATCTTCCCGAGACACAAAATAAGGCTGGCGCGGCGGCGGATTCCGCAGAGAAACTGAAAAGGCGCAAATATAGTAACCTAGACAGCGGTTTTATTTTTGCGCCTTTTGGGGTCGTGACTTACGAAGAACTTTGTAAGCGTCTGGTTGAAGCAACGCGCGTGACCAAAAAATGCTGGCCTCTATTTGGGCCAAAGGTTGAGCATTGCCATTCAACGTGGCAATGCTGCCAGCATTTTGGGCACTTTGCCCACTGGTAGTGGTTTGTTAGATTAGTTTTGTATTATATTGTTAATTTTATAGTTTTAGTTTAGTTTTATTAAATTTACTTATGCATTAAAATTTACAATTTAAACATTTCAATATAACATTTAAGCGTTGTATGTGAGAGCAAATATGATGGCACGCCGTTTTTCTCGGTGTTCCAGGGACGTCAAAATCCCTCAGTTCAGATCGTTTTGTACGTCCATGTACACGAGTAGTCTGTGGGCAAGCCATACGCTTAAACAGTACAGCGCTTTACGCATTCAATATAATATAGATTAAGCGCTACTAACCCATTTATGATTTATGATCCTAGCAGTTGGTCGAAATAAAAAATCATTCATTTATTAACCATTGGTTACCGTAACTATGGATCAAGAAACCTGCCCTTATAGGTGCTTACGTACTTAGTTCAGGTCAATGTTTCACCATCTCTTTCTAATGCCTCACTAAAAAGAGACCATGGAGTATTCAACTGAACTGATAAGTTGGTAGCACTGTAAGGCTGCCCCCACATTGGGCGGTTGCGGTGTCGTTGCGATATCGCCGCGACATTTTAACATGGTGCGGCGTGTGTCGCCGCGATATCGCGGTATCGCGGTGACACCACAACCGCCCAATGTGAGGGCAGCCTAAACTACCTACTTATATTATTATATCTTGTACTAAACAAAGTCTTTATCTCGATCTAAAGTCTAGAATTTAGAATATATTACAGAGAAGACTGGTCTAAACACTAGGTACAAGATGTTTGCTACAAGCAAAACCGTCGCAATCTTCACGATTTGATGTAGGTAGTATAATCTGAAAAAAAGAAAGAAAATATAAAATTAATTAATGTAGGTAGGTATATAAAAAATCTACACACACCTGCTAGGCGATCATGTAACTTGTTGGCAACCGATAGAAACACAAAAACGTATGGATTTGACAGTTGCAGTACGCAGCTTATGTACATAGTTACTATGGAAATTTTCAAATTTGGATTGAAATTTCTTTTGTTGCATTGCTATCAAAGTTACATGATCACCCCGCTGTTGTGTATTAGCTATCAGTCAGTTAACTTGTCTTTGACTAGCCTATTTTGACTGGCCTGATAGCTCAGTTGGTAGTAGCTCTGCCTTGTGATCTATAGGTTGTGGGTTCGATTCCCACCCGGGTCAAACATTTGTGTGATGAACATCGATGTTTGATCTGTGTCTGGGTGTTATATTGTATTCTATGTATGTATTTACAAACAAAAAGTATCTTAAGTATTGTATCAGTTATCTGGTTCCCATAGTACAAGCTATGCTTAGTTTGGGGCTAGATGGCGCTCTGTGAAATTTCCACACATATTTTATTTTTAGTAACACACTCCAAGGTCCTACAGGGTTTCCTTAGATTGGAGCTAGATGGCGCTGCGTTAAACGTCTACAAATAATATTAATTAGGTATTTATTTATTTTAGGTCTGTGAATAAAAACGGTGGAAGGTTTTCAACGAGGCACTTATCGAAAACTCCACTCGACACGTCACGATCGAAAAATAATTATTTTTAATTTCATACAGCGCCATCTATGATGGCACAGACTAACAAACACACACGTAAAACATATAACACCCCCTTGTTTGGTCGAGGGTTAAAAAATCAATGTGGGCTTAAAAATATGGCGCGCAACGAATAAAAATCTTGCCTTGAAGGTAAACCTGAGTACCTAATTATCACATGCTAACGAGTTATAGTAATTAACTAACTTGGTCCACTTCTTTCTCGCTTCCGGTAACGTCGACAGATCGTCCTTGACGAGGTATACTCGGAGACCTGCAACAATAGTTGTTTGTTATGAAAGGTTGGTTTTGGCGAAAGTAGGTAGGTACCTACCTATCATCCTCTTTGCCTTTTCCCATTTGTTATTGGGGTCGTCTCCCAATCTAACCTGTAGCGGCGAGCTACCAGAATTACACGAGCGACCGCCATCTGACCTCGCAACCCATAAGGGACCAGCTGGTTTAGCACGGACGGTAGACAAAATTGTCTTTCCCCGTTTTACGTCACTTTCTTCATAATTGCTTGGAGTAAAACAGGGGAAAGACAGTTTTGCCTACCGGCCGTGCTAACCCTACAGTAACAGGGATGATTAGATCAGGCGTTAGATTCTATCAGGCGTCTGACTACCCGTAACGATTGCCATAGATGTTCTTATGACAACCGGGACCGACGGCTTAACGTGCTCTCCGAGGCACGGAGCGATGGCATCGAAAACTGCACATAACTTACTAGATAAGTCAATGGTGCAGGGCCGAGGATCGAACCCGGTGCCGTAAGATTGCGAAGCGTACATGCCACCACTCGGTCACCATCGCTCCTAGCCTCAGCCACCATCGCCCCGATTCAGCAGCAAAGGACGAATATGTGTTGTATTAAAAATAATTAGCGAATTAGTCATCAGTTTACAGCGGACAAGCTTGAGAATCGTGTTATTACAAAAACGTAACCATACCATTTGACGTTGTACTTTCAAGTAACCATATCGTGCGGGAATGTTATGTTTTTCCACAGGATTTGCCTTAAAATACACTAAGCCTATGGGTTTTTTTATATTTTGGTTACACACATAGTATATTCAGCCGGTGTCAAGTATCGTAATTTTTCATCGTGTTATAGAATATTTTACGTAAAGTCAAGTCTTAGTCACAGCCAAGTTAAGTAGTGGCAACTTTACTAGAAGCTTCTATGAAATTCTGGAAGCAACACGAAAAACCACGTTTCGCCACGTTATATCACTTGCCCACACTCACCAATTCACCAATGTACATCAACACCAATCATCCAACCAACATCAACCAATCATCATCCACATTTTTCATTTAATTTTAAACATTAACACTGGAAAAAGCACAAGTTTTGAAATATTATACAATGCAACGATGTGAACTTTTCCGCGTTCCTGCCAAAATTCCTTTAACGTTAATCTGTAGTTCGCTACATCGAAATGCAGATATTTCTCCTAGTCTATGGTAAAAATCACATTTTCTAAAAATGTACTTCTTCTTCTCGTGTAGGCTTTATAGCTCGCGCTAAGAGCTCACGGTACGCCCCCAGGGCTGGCCAGTTGCCTACACGAGAAGAAGTACATTTTTAGAAAATGCGTTTTTTACCATTACGCCCCCTGGTGTCAGAATTTTTAGACCGCCCAAAGGCTTCTGATTCGATCAAAAAGATACTAACCAAGGAGGAATGTCTCGCACAGATACTCCCAGTCCATCTCGCGCATGCTGAAGGGGAAGACGGCGCGGTCCTGCGCGGGCAGCCCGCGCCACATCGCCTGCACGCCGCCGTCACTGAACTGCCACTCTTGTCTCGAGAAGTAGAACAGGGTGTTCGCTAGCTTCATCACTTTGTTGTACAGTTTTAGCATTCTGGAAGGAAAGAGAAAGGTAGTGATTGCAAGAGTGTGGCGGTCATAAACTTACTACCAAAAGGGACTGCAGGCTGCTATGAAAACGGGCTATAAAGCTCATTCATCATCATCATCATCATCAACAGCCTGAAGACGTCTACTGCTGAACATAGGCCTCCCCCAGAGCGCGCCACCTTGAGCGGCTGCTCGCCTCCTGCATCCATCGGCTCCCCGCGGCTTTCACCAGATCGTCGGTCCATCGAGTGGGGGGCCGGCCTACGCTGCGTCTTCCGGTTCGTGGTCGCCACTCGAGAACCTTTCTTCCCCATCGGTTATCAGTTCTACGAGCGATGTGGCCTGCCCACTGCCATTTCAACTTGCTAATTCTAAGAGCTATATCGGTCACTTTAGTTCTCCTGCGGATCTCGTCGTTCCGGAGCTTATCTCGCAGGGAAACATCGTGCATAGCTCTCTCCATAGCTCGCTGCGCGACTTTGAGCTTATGAGTCTTAGCTTAAAGCTCATTGGCGACGATAAATTAGTAAAGGCTAAACTCCAAAGCCTTGAACACCGGCGTAAGGTTGCCAGCCTTTTTACAAGCTGCACTTTGGAAAGTGTGCGACGGAATTGCATAACTTAATAGGAGGGGGAATCCTAGTTAGGGTCCAGGATGTATATGTGTGTGTGTGTGTATATGTGATTGTTGGGGGGTATTTTTTTAATTTATTTATAGTGAAAGAAAGTGCGCTTTATGAATCCTAGCTTCACACTGGTTAATTAGTTTTACGTCCTAAACTTGTTGGGAAGGGGGAAGTGAGAGGGAAAAAGATAAGAGAAAAAAGATGAATGAATGGGCTGAGATGAAAGGAGGCAGGGGATCCAGCAAAGATATTTTTCCATTAGCGTTAACGCCGAACGATAACTCAAAATGTATGGGTATGACATTACCTGGTGAAAACTTTTTCGCAGATAACGCCATAGCTAAATGTCACTCCATCTGTCATGTCATTTTGATGTTAGCATGAGGCGTTAATGCTAATGGAAAGGCATCTTTGCTAGACCCCCAGGTTCCATTACCCCATCTCTTCTTTCTTTCCTTCGACAGTATAAGTAGTGGCTTCATCTTCGTGGCTGGCAATGTAAAGAGGAGTTTTTCAATTTTATCGTATAGATCAATCACGTTAGCTTTAGGTACCTATAGTACTTGATTTTTGTAGTTTATATGAATGTTTCACATTATTTACTAACAACGCCATCTATGAATCGTAAAGGTGCAACTCACACTCGTCGTTTCCCTGTAACCGCGCAGTACAAGTCGATGAACAACGCCGGCAGGTAGTGAAGGAAGAAGTTGTAGAACAAGAACAGGTAGTAGTAATTTGTTGGGTTCAGGCCGTAGTACCTGAAAATGTGATTTGTTATAAAAAATGCTGAAAATAGCTACGTTTTTACATCGTGGCGATTTTCTTCAAACTTCTAGGAACAGTGAATAAAAATACAGAGAGAAAAAAGCGTTAAAGAATTAAGTGCCGATTTTTATTATCATCATCATCATCATCATCATCGTCCTCATCATCATCATCATCATCAACAGCCTGAATATGTCCACTGCTGAACATAGGTCTAACTAATGCGAAGAGCAAAAACGCTCGATTTATTGTATATGTTTTCCTTCGCTCACATGTTTACCTTCTCTTTAATTTTATAGCACAAGAGCATATTTATAAAAAAGGCCCTTATTCAAACTTACCAAACAGCTTTAACTGTAGGTTTGTCGGCGCCGTATTTTCTGTTTAAATCTATAAAATGGCCCCACGTGATTGGATTCTGCGCTCCAGACACGAAGTTGTAGATAGGGATGTGTGAAGTTTGACTGAAAAGTTGCAAATATTGGTCAATAGATGGCGCGTTTATAAAATGCAAAACATTGGTTCAATAGCAATGAACTGGTCTCACAGTCTAGTCTAGTAATTTTATTACTAGACTGTGCTGGGGGTCTGGAATAGACGCCAGCGTGAGGCGTTAACGAGGCGTTAACGCCTCACGCTGGCATCTTTGCCTCGGTAACTCCAAAATGTATGGGAAATGACATTGCCTGCGGATAATTTTTCCTCAGCTAATGTCAAAGCTAATGTCATTCCCATACGTTTTGGGAGTGAGCGTGAGGCGTTAACGCATCACGCTGCTCTCTTTGCTAGACCCCCTGATGTCTCAGGATGACGTGCGCAGTCCAATGTCACGAAAACTTATTTTAGAGTTCCGAGATAGATCTGTTATTCCGACTTGAGTGACACTGTAACCGATACGTGTGGCTGTGTCACTTACCATCAAGCAAACGACTAGTTCGTCACGTCATTAACATAAAAATATGTAGTGTAATATCCAAAAATAGTACATAGGTACATACTTTTCTTTAAAATTTTTGGCGGTGTGCCATGCTGACACAAGGATATTGTTCACCACCAAATCAACTGGCACCATGTCTGCTACCTTGTTCGAATCCATGTACATTGTGCGCAGGACCTGCAAAATAAATTACAAGTCTGTACAGATGGGTGACCTGCCATCATGTACGAAACAACCGTCTTGGTTTAGGTCGAACGACACTTTAGCGATGTATATTAAGATTTGAGATGAGACATAGTGAACAGTTTCAATACTTTCGCAGTTTATGGGCATTAGTTATAATGAAAAAGAGGTTTTGTTAATTTTCTCCGGTAGGTACTCAAGTAAATTTTTCTGAGAGTGATGGTGGCCGAGCGGTAGCATGTGCGTTTCGCAAACTTACGGCATCGGGTTCGGTCCTCGGCCCTGCACCAATGACTTATCTAGTAAGTTATGTGCAGTTCGTGATGCCATCGCTCCGTGCCTCGGAGAGCACGTTAAGCCGTCGGTCCCGGTTGTCATAATAACATCTATGGCAATCGTTACGGGTAGTCAGACGCCTGATAGAATCTGACGCCTGGTCTAACCATCCCTGTTACTGGTTCCTTGTGGGTTGCGAGGTCAGATGTTAGTCGCTCGTGTAATTCTGGTAGCTCGCCGCTACAGGTTAGATTGGGAGCCGACCCCAATAACAAATGGGAAAAGGCAAAGAGGATGATGATGATGACTCAAGTAAATTTTTCTATAAAGTCAGTTTTAGATACTAGATGGCGCTTACCCCAGTACCGATTCCGACGACTAGTCCAGTCGGTCCGTACACGCTGTCTGTCCAGCCTCGCACAGGTTCTTCATACGTTGATACCACTGAAATGTGTACAACGTGACAAATCATAAAACGAAAGATTTTTTATTTATTTATCATTTATTTATTTATCACCTGCTTACTTAAAAAAGCCTATTTTTGCTGCCAACCTCATAAATAAGTTGTAAAAGGGATACACATGTAACAGTAGCTAAAGTAAAGCATGTCACGGCTTTAGAGAAGGATGGATGCAGGTTCAAGACCCATTCGTAATTTAAATTTTGCCTTTGAAATAAAATTAAAAGAACCGTGGCTGGTCATGGCAAAGTAACGTGGCTGTTGCTATGTTAGTTATATGCAGGTAGTACTTTGTTCAAATATGGTCAGGCAATTAAAGCCTTTTTATAAATGTTGTATCCAGACCTTTTTCGTATTTTTACATATTGGTCACTATTTGTTTTATTTCTCTATTCTGTGATATTGGTCAATATTTATTACCATGATTTCAAAGTTGAATAAAAACTCTTTAGAATTGTGCCAAAATTGTATTCTTCTTTTTTTTGTAGGCTAGGAAGTTTTAGGCCATCCAACCGCTTCTGACTTGTTTTATCGACTCCTGTCTTAAAGCTGCATTAAGCCTTATGCTTAATACAAAAAGTTGTTACCTATTGACGGTCTCACGATACAGATCGGCATGCCTTCGCCACATATCCTCACTGCCTCTTCAGCCACTGCTTTCGTGAAGCAGTATGTATTGGGTCGTTCACCAAGAAGTCTGAAAATTAACGTGATGTTCTAGGAAATAGTTTTTGTCTTGTGAATAATAGATGGCGCTAAAATTAAAGTTAAAATTTCATCTATGTAACCATTTTTTACGTATCTATTGAAAGCAACACAATCTATTAACCCCTAAATACAATAACATAATAATAGTAGACCAATAAAAAATGTTTTACTGTCGTACGACTAACAGTCGAAGACTTAAAAATCAACTGAAATAAAAGAATTTTAAACCAATTTCTAAAGACAAGGCGTTTAAAGAGCCATTAATACATTTCCAAGTGTTGAGGTGGGTAGGCCTGTAAAAAATACTTACGTGGGCAAAATCTTTTCAATAAGGTTCTCGTCAAGCTCCGATACAGCTTCTAACGCTTCCACGGACATTGGCGGCTCGTAAAATCTGTAACATATTTAAAATGTTGATTTAAAAAACGTTCAGCATAATAGGCTAGTTGCCTGCTTAAAAATTACCAAGTAAATATTATTTTCATAAAGTAGGTTAAAAATTAATGCAATAACTGAAAAAATAAGTAAAATCGGTGAACAAATAACGAAGTAATAAGCTTTTAAAGTTTCTGGAATCTTTCATCGGCTGTCCCTTTTTTCGCAAAACAGAGATCGTGAGGAGCAAAGATGACAGTAGTTTTGCCATTAGGTACAACAAGATAATTTTAAGTAAAACTTTACATACTTTTCTTCAATATTTTGCACGTGTGTATTCGAAAAAGCGGTAGAAATGTGTGTCAAAGCTTTCAGATTTCTGCATTCCTTTGCTAGTTTTATGACCTCTTTCGTCCCTTTCACGTTGATGGCAGTTGACACTGACAGTTTCTCGTCGAATTTGACAGTTGCTGCCCCGTTGATGATAATTGACACCTGAAAACAACGCCATCTACCGGTAAATAAGAGGAACTGATTTAGGTTAATTATGAAATATGTTTTATTTTATTTCATTTAAATCTTTACAATTTTATAAACAGTGACAAAGCTAAATTCTATTTATATTATATTAATTAGTCATAAACCTAAGTAGTTATAAGTTAACATGCTTACCTTACTGTTAAGTGTTTTCCGATCTTCCTCGCTGATGCCCAACCCAGGCAATGCCATATCGCCTATGATTGGCACGACCTTGTGAAAGCCCTTAGGATTCTCTTCATGCGCCCTTTCAAACACCTAAAAATCAGTAAAAACTTATTAAGGTGGAAGGTTTCACTAGCGCGGCAAATTCAAATTTTCTGTCGTTCTTTTGCCAATAACAGCTTAATTAACCAACTTGATTACATTAAAACTAATTTTGCGCAAATAAATAGAATGTATCAACAAATTACGATTAAAAGTATCTCCTAGAAATCATTGGTTTAGCGATAAATGGCAATAAACCATTTTCTTCTTAGTTTTTTAGTCTATTTTGCCATGTATCGCTAAACCAATGATAAGTAGGTGATACTTTTAATTGTTATTTATTGATACATTATATTTAATTGCGCAAAATTAGTTTTCATATAATCACGTTGAGTAATTAAGCTATTATTGGCAAAAGAACGCAAGAAAATTTGAATTTGCCGCGCTAGTGTAACGTTCCACCTTAAACTGTGAAATTGCTAAATCATACAAGATTGGAATTCCAATGTAGGTATCATTTCATCAGCCAGAAGATGTCCAATGCTCGATGAACATAGGCCTCCACAAGAAAACGCCAATTTAGACATTTACGGGGTTTGCCTTAATCACCACGTTTGACAGGGGCGTCTTGGTGATCGCAGAAGATAAATGTACTGAGGAGAATACTGCTACCCATTCCCTGGATGTTCCCATAGCTCTTACGGCACCCACGGGAAGAGATGAGGTGGTTACTGGTTCTACACACCGGGACCACTCGTTGGTGTAGACCAATTTAATGCAAGTAGTTGAAGCCACATCGCTCGTAGAACTGACAACCGATGGGGAAGAAAGGCTCTCGAGTGGCGACCACGAACCGGAAGACGCAGCGTATGCCCTCCACTAGGTGAACCGGGAGCCGATGGATGCAGGAGGCCAGCAGCGCTCAAAGTGGCGATCTTTGGGGGAAGCCTATGTTCAGCAGTGGGCGTCTTCAGGCTGATGATGATGATGAGTTGAAGCAGTCTTATAACGTCTCATTATATAAAATAAGTTACTGCTGTAGGTAGGTACCTATGTAGATTTGACCACGTGGATCATCATAACAAATATCATCGAAACCGGCTCAGTTAATTTCAAAACAGAACCTTAAGTGTACAGATATAAGGACTAATGTTAATAACTTACAAATTCATCCAATAACTCATGAATCCGAGCGATCGGTTCCTTGCCTTTTTTATTTCTAACGAGCAAGTAGATTGTGTCGACATCTCCGCACGATCGCAGGAGCTTTTCGATCAGAACTGAAATACGTTTACGGTACTTTTTTTTTTTTTTTTTTTTTTTTTTTTATGTGATTGAATGACGTGACGAGCAAGTCGTTCACCTGATGTTAAGTGACACGGCCGCCCATAACAGTTGCAGTGTCACCCGGAACTTTAAAACAATAAAGTTTCGCGTGACACTGCACTGCGCACGTCATCCCGAGACATCACCCAGTCTAGTAATCAGATTACTAAACTGAGTGATCAGATCATAAAGTCTCATTTGCCCAGTAATTTCACTAGCTACAATGCCCTTCAAACCGGAACACAGCAGTGCTTGCACACTACTGCTTGGCGGCAGAATAACTGGCAAAGCGGTGGTACCTACCTAGACGAACTTTGCAGAAAAGTCCTACCACCTAGTAAACTTTGTTAATAGATGGCGCTATTCACAATAGGTTTTATTTTATTTGTGGCTCCTTTTTAACGGATGCTACTAATTTGCATAATGTTGATTGTTTCTTCTTTAATCTATGATAACATTTGACTAGACGTGAACCACAAATTAGAGAAATAACCAGCTAAGTGCGAGTCAGACTCGCGCACGAAGGGTTCCGTACCATTATCAATAAAAACGAGCAAAAAAATCACGTTTGTTGTATGGGAGCCCCCTTAAATATTTATTTTATTCTGTTTTTTAATATAATATTTAGCATCTGTGAAAATTTCAACTTGGTATCTAACTATCACGGTCCATGAGATACAGCCTGGTGACAGACGGACAGACAGACAGCGGAGCTTTAGTAATAGGGTCCGTTTTAGCCTTTGGACTAGGAACCCTAATAACAATCATGTGAACAAGTGAACATATAAAAGTGTAGCAGGTATACATTAGAGAATGACTATCGTAGTACCAACTTTGCAGTGGATAGGACACTGGACTGACTAGAATATCTAGTAGATGACAACGTCTATACCCTAGCCTTAGGGCAATAAACGTTGTCATCTAGACCTAAGATATTATTAAACTTATTGGCCAGAACTAGGTAATATTAGGTTGGGGAAAAAGTCTTTTCGAATTATAGTAAGTATGAACTTGTAATAAAATCTTTTTGGCTATACTATTTGTATCTGGCTGGTTTTGGTATCATTAAAAGTTTAAATTTTAAAGAAGATAATTCCATATTCAAATTAGGAAAATGTGTGATTTTCATTTGTTTTTCGTACTGTGAAGATGAGTGAATCTAATGAAGAAACTCGATACATTTTAAAATTTCACTACAAAAAGGTAAAAATGCAACGCAAGCAGCGAAAAAAATTTGCAATGTTTATAGACCTAGTGCAGTGTCTGTGAGAGTAACACAAATTTGGTTTAAGCGTTTTCAATCCGGAAATTTTGATGTCAAAGATGCACCTCGCTCTGGTCGCCCTATTACGGATAAAATGGATGCCATTTTTGAAAAGTGGAGCAAGATTGGCACATCAGTAGTTACGACGTAGCTGAAGAGCTGGGAATTGACCACAAAACAGTTTTGGCGCATTTGAATAAAACTGGGTACACAAAAAAGCTCGATATTTGGGTCCCTCACGAGCTCACTGAAAGAAACCTAATGAACCGTGTACTCATTTGTGATTCTTTATTACGACGTAATGAAACCGAACCATTTTTGAAGAAGCTGATAACTGGTGATGAAAAGTGGATCTCGTATGACAAGAACGTGCGAAAAAGGTGGTCAAAGGCCGGTCAGGCTTCACAGACTGTGGCGAAACCCAGGTTAACTCGCAACAAGGTGATGCTGTGTGTGTGGTGGGATTGGAAGGGCATTTTTCATTATGAGCTGTTACCACCAGGCAGGACCATCGGTTCTGAACTCTACTGCGAACAACTGATGAGATTAAAGCAAGAAGTTGAGAGAAAGCGACCGGAATTAATCAACAGAAGGGATGTGGTTTTTCATCATGATAACGCTAGACCTCACACATCTTTAGCCACTCAGCAAAAATTAAGAGAGTTTGGCTGGGAGGTAATAATGCATCCGCCGTATAGTCCTGACCTTGCACCTTCAGATTTCCACCTGTTTCGGTCTCTTCAGAATTCTTTAGGCAGTGTCAGGTTAACATCACGAGAGGTCTGCCAAAACTACTTGTCGCGGTTTTTTGATCAGAAGCCCCAGAATTTCTATAGCAATGGGATCATGTCCCTACCTACAAGATGGCAAAAAGTTATCGAACAAAATGGTACCTACATACTTTAGTTAAGTGTAAATAAACTATATTAAAAAATGCTTTGAATTTTCTTAAAAAATGCGAAGAAACTTTTTCCCCAACCTATTATAATAAACAAGGTCAAAGTTTTTTTTGTAATCTGTGGCCAGAGCGAAATTAATCATTGCATAGGCCTGCAATACCTTACTACCATACCTACCATCGGACCAGTGGTCAGCGACTGCCAAGTTGTGAGCTCTTCAATAAAAAAAGTTTGTGCGACGAACTGAGGTTCGAATCATCAGAGCGCGACAACACTGAGTTGCGAATCAATACGGTTCGAAATCACGTTACTTCGACACACGCTAGTTCGACAAAAGTTCGACGCCACTGCGACATCACGCTAGTTCGACACCGTCACTTACTACGCTAGTCTGCGTTAGTGATTGTTGGCTGTGTGTTCACAAGCAACAAATAAATAGGTACGTAATGAATAACACCCAAAAATTCTTTTTTATTGGATTACTGGAACCCTTTGGGGGTTGGAGTCACTTGCTTATAAGATGTTATCCTCATTGGCGTATCTAGGAATATTTTCCAGGGGGTGGTAGTAGGTTTGTAACCTAATTTTCTCTTTGATCTGATAATAAACAAAAAAATTAGAAAATAGGCGTTCAACAAGATTCTAAAAAGCATGCACGAGCGCAGCGAGCGCGAAAATTTACCTACGCCCCCCCCCCCCCCCCCCCTTTTAATGTAATCACGTTTAGTAATTAAGCTATTATTGGCAAAAGAACGCAAGAAAATTTGAATTTTCCGCGCTAGTGTAACGTTCCAAAATTTATTTGCAAAGGTTACATTCAAAGTCAGACAGCGCAAAAACAACCCGTTTCTGAGCTACTTACTATTAATGACATCCTGACCCGTCACTTCCTGACTTTGTAAGTAAATTTTATTATTTATGCTTAAATAGGTTCAATGAGGTCATTTGACCGTGGTAGGTATAAATATATTTAAGTACCCTGGCTAAATACGAAGATCGTGTGGAGCCAGAAAGCTAAAATAAAATTTATGCTCGCTCCCCTATATTCGAGACGAAAGTAATCTAAAATAGAGGTCTGTGGTGATAACAAAATTCGTGCGTAGCATAGGCGCCGAGCGCTTACACGTGAAGCGTCTCTAGACTCTCTAGGCGGATTGTAGTACAGTTATCGACGCGAGTCTAGGCACGTGAACGTATATGCGCAGAACGCATCTTTTGGGTCTCTTTGGTGGAAGACAGTGAGGTGCGACGTGTGTCCGCGGCGCCGGCGCGGTGATTGGTTCCTTATTGTTTCCCCGCCTCCCGCACTGTCTGCACCTGACTGTACTATCCCGCCGTAAAGTGTTACGTTACGTGTTGTTTACGAAAATTGACTCTAGTTTTAGTAATATCTGTTATTATACTGTTTATTAACATTGCATCATCAACATGAAGCCTGATGATGATGATGATGGCCAAGCTCCTTCTACTAGCGCATAGCGACCATGTTTAACTGCCGGCTATGATGATACTATGGAAGGAATATTGCCATTACCGAATGATTAATAATAACTAATGTATGTATAATGTGACAGTGATGCTGTAGTTAATAGACGGATAAAAATCAGCCTACCTAATCAAATATTACAGTAAACGAATAGTAGGTAAGTACATGTATGTATGTATTTCGTGCCCGACTGTACAGATGCGCAGTTATCCCCACTACTCACACGTCCAGATCCGTGCCGGTGCCTATACCTACACAGTACCCAAGCATTTTTTTCCTGCACGGCATGAGCTGTAGAATCAACATTTATCTTTTCTCTTGAGAACGAGTTTGACTAATGAAAACGTTCGAAAAAGATATCTCGATTTCTACAGCTCATGGTACCCGCGTGCTGCTGCTCTGTGTGTGTGGAGTCAATGGAAGCCAATCATAAAAATAAAAGTAGGGCCTTGGGGTCGGTGTTTTGATCCGTGGTTGAGGGCTTATGGCAGGCCAGCGTGAATCCAAGATCCACAGAATAGATATATAGTACTAGACCAAAGCGGGGATGAGTCGGGGGGCCCAGCGGTGCCCTACCACTTTAAGTTATATTTTTTTTATGTTATCGAATGACGTGACGAGCTAGTCGTTCGCCTGGTGTTAAGCGACACGGCCGCCCATAACAGATTGCAGTGTCACTCGGAACTCTAAATTAAAGTTTCGCGTGACACTGCGCACTGCGCACGTCATCCTGAGACATCACACAGTCTAAAAAAGTTTTCTAGACTGTGAGATCAGTTCGTAATGTCTCATTTGCCCAGTAATTTCACTAGCTACAGTGCCCTACAGAATGGTTCCAACATGGAATAATTTAGGTACTTTATTATTACACTGAATATAAAGGGTATTTTAAAAATCCGCTATACATAAGCCCTCCATTATATTTAGTTCAACTACTACATACAGTTTCATGATCTTATTTAAAGTAGTCATTGAATAATCGCGGGTTATTTGTACGGTTTGAAGGTATGTAGTTTTTTTCTATCAAGAAAGGTTTATTTATTCGTGTTTTCAGTATACATAAGCCTTAGTATTAGTCCTGAACTTTACCATATATTAATTTCAAAGTCATTGTTGCAATATTGTTGGCAGGACACGGCCTCATGCTAAGCCATTTTAAGCATTTTGGCGTTGTATAGGCTCTTAAAGAAACCAATGGTTAAAAACTCTAAGAAATATTGACAGAGTTTTTTAACCATGGTTACTTTAACTACGGATCACCCTCAGAATAACTTTTCTTATGAGTAGGACCTATTTTTTCTGTTTTTTTTTTTCTGTTTTCTAAGTAAAATACAGAGAAATAAGCTACAGAAAATGATTATGCCCGTCTGCTTTAACGTTCGACAGCTTCTAATTTCGCATTTATACGTGACCTACTACAACGCATTTGGGTACGTCCTAAGAGATAGGTGTGAACTTAAGAGCTGTCAAACTTTAGTGCAGACGGGCAAGTCGACTATGAGGTCTGTCTTGAAAGAGACGAAGAGCGAGTGTGGCTCAATGGGTATATAGCTCGTACGACTTTCGATACACAAATCAAATGAATCAAAGTGTTTTATTGCAAATAGGCTATCTATATGCACTTTTACCCAACATGGTTTGAATCCTGCTTGGTCTCTACATCACTATTAGGTTCCTAAAACGTATGAGCAGAATTCGCACTCGCTGTTAAAAAGGTGAAGGTCTGAAGAAAATCATGGTGGGTATTCGTGAGGATTAAAATTACTTAATGTTGAGAGCAAAAGAAAGTGATTCCGGCCAGGATCGAACTGGCGGCCTTCTGCGTGTAAAGCAGATGTGATAACCACTACACCACGGAACCATGTGACATGTATAACCAAAAATAGAGACTGTCTCTACAGTTTTAATAAGCTCCATGCAAAAACTATTTTGGCGACACATCTTGCTTCAAAGATGTTTAATAATAGCCATGGAACAAGGGGGAGAGCAATGCAAATACACCAAGAAAACAGCGTAGATAAAAAATATGCCTAAAACTAGATGGCGTTGCAAAATGAGCGGGTTTTTTTTTTCTTTATATTTTGGCTTCACACATAGTGTATTTAGCCAGTGTCAAGTTTTGTAATTTTTCATCGTATTATGGAAATTTTCACTTAAAGTCAAGTCATAGTCACAGTCAGAGTAGTCATAGTCTAGTCTAAGTCATAATCCAGTCTAAGGCATGCCTTAGTAAAGTGGTGGCAACTTTACTAGAGGCTTCTATGGAATTTTGGAAGCAACACGAAAAACCACGTTTCACTACATTATATCACTTGCCCACACTCAAGCTCGTAATTCAGCACTTAATGCGTAAAACACCACCAATTTTAAACATTAACACTGGAAAAGGCATAAGTTTTGTAAAATAATACAATGCACCGACGTGAACTTTTCCGCGTTCCCGCCAAAACTCCAATGAGCGGGTTATAAGTTGAGCGCCCATTAGAAATATGGCAAAAAAACCTTTTTCAAACCTAGCCCGTCGCGCCGTAGCTACCCGTATAACCCGCTCATTTTGAAGCGCCATCTAGTTTTAGGCATATTTTTGATTTACGCTGTTTTCTTAATGTATTGGCATTCCTTTTTTTTTATTTTTTTTTTTATATGTGATTGAATGACGTGACGAGCTAGTCGTTCACCAGATGTTAAGCGACATGGCCGCCCATAACAGTTGCAGTGTCACTCGGAACTTTAAAACAATAAAGTTTCGCGTGACACTGCACTGCGCACGTCATCCTGAGACATCACAGTCTAGTAATCAGATTACTAGACTGAGTGATCAGATCATAAAGTCTCATTTGCCCAGTAATTTCACTAGCTACAATGCCCTTCAAACCGGAACACAGTAGTGCTTGCACACTACTGCTTGGCGGCAGGATAACTGGCAAAGCGGTGGTACCTACCTAGACGAACTTTGCTATTTTATATTATATTTGCTAACTAGTGTATTGGCATTGCTCTCCTTGTTCCATGATAATAGAGACTCGTAAAAAAAGTAGTATGGAAATAATAAATCCAATTTTAATATTTTTTATTAAGGCGTCTGATACAATTAGGTAGGTACAATAAATACAATAGAATATGAGTTTTCATCACTTCTTCTCATTCTTCTGGAGTTGCTCAGAGGATAACCTTCTCAACGACGCGGCTGGCCTTCAGACTTATTCTTCCATCTGTAATTGATAAAAATTAGTAAATATTGAATTATTTTATCAACTGCAGGTACTTTAAGACGAGAAAACCCCATTTCATCCCCTTAGTGGTGGATTTTCAAAAAATCCCTTGTTATTTAATCCTTACACTTCACAAAGGACATAACTTCCAAATTTCAAGTCTCTAGGGCCAGCGGTTCAGGCTGTGCATTGATTTACAGATTTGAGACCCCGTAAGACCCCGACGCGACGTGATTTTCAAAAAACCATGACACAATTTAAACTTGATATTAACTGAAGAGTATACAAACCAAGATTCAAACCAATCTACAGAATATAAAGTTGCATACAAACGTAAAACCCCCATTGAACCCCCTAGAGGTGGATTTTGAAAAAATCCTTTCTTAGTGGATCCCTACACTTCACAAAGAATACAGCTTCCAAATTTCAAGTCTCTAGGACCAGCGGTTTGGGCTGTGCATTGATTCCTGAAATCAGTTTAGAATTTTATATATACAGAAGATATTCATTATTTTCACTAAAAATACTTTTGCTTTGTGACAATAGAAGATCTATGTATGTATAGATACCTACTTATTAGGTGTAAATGGATCAATGAAAGTCAAGTGACTTCAGTTGACCCAATTTACAAAGGTGTGAAATTTAATTCATTAGCAAAAATAAAATTCACATAAGTGGTGGTATATTTCTACCACACTAGTGCTATAAAATTAATAATATAACAAAACTACACTAATAAGCTAAATAATATAAAAACATAAACCTAATCCAACAAACCACTACCAGTAGGCAATGCGCCCAATATGCTGGCAGCATTGCCACGTTGAATGCTCAACCTTTGGCCGAAGTAGAGGCCAGCATTTTGGTCACGTGTTGCCTCGACCCACACATAACCCCCAATAGATACCGCACGAAAGACGACGACCGCGCACCACGCATTGGCGTAAATGGGTCTATATAAATCACCGCTTCGCAGCACGGCCTTAGTTTCGGCCAATTATTAGAGTTCATTATTAGGGCGTCACTCGAAACAGCCAATAATAGCGCATTGGCTCCAGTCCCCGCAACCCGCGCCTTCCGCCAGTTTCGGTGAGCTAGGATCCGAACAAAAATTCCGTAATGCGGTATCTATTGGGGGTTATCTGTGCCTCGACCAGACGTTTGGAAAGGTCGTGTACATTGATATTACATTATTTATTGATGATTCTTAAAGAATAAAGTGAAAAGTAAAAATATTTTCTTATTGAACATTATGTAGATTGCTGGCGCCCAACGTAGTTGGTACGATTAATTTTGATACTTTTGTAAGTTTTTTTTACCTTGTATGTACTATTAAAAAGCAGACTTAATTATTTCAATTTAATTTTGTGCTGTAGCAGTTGATAAAATAAGTTATCCCATTTTGGAGTTATTATCAATACCAAATCGATGCGTTAGATTTCGTAAATGTTGGTCCATGCGTGACCGGTGTCAGGAGTAGGTACCTAGTTTCAAAGAATGCTATTGAATTCAATTACACCCAGTATGAGTACCTACATACTAATTCTTCTGTGTATACTATAAATAAGTAAATGTAAGTGTATATACACAAAACAACAAAAAATGAAATCATAATTTTTATTAAAATATATCAATAGAATCCTGACTCCCAGGATTGACAACCTGTACAAATATTTTAGATGCTGGCTGGAAACATAAAATATTAATAAAAAATATAAATATAAATACCTACGTAGGTAGTATAGGTATACGGAAAATTCATAAAACTTACCCCAATAAAATATAAATCTAGCCCAAACAGCGCCACCAAATAAAAACCAAATCACACAAACAATTCATGCAAACGTAAACCAAGAAAAAAAACACACACAAACACAATTAAAGAACATGCATGGAAAAAGCGACCTTTATCGCATTTTTAGGGTTCCGTACCCAAAGGGTAAAACGGACCCTATTACTAAGGCTCCGCTGTCTGTCTGTCTTTCACCAGACTGTTTCTTATGAACCGTGATAGTTAGACAGTTGAAATTTTCACAGATGATGTATTTCTGTTGCCGCTATAACACCAAATACTAAAAAACAGAATCAAATAGATATTTAAAATGTCAATCTGATACATTTTGGAGTTATCGTTTGGCGTTAACGCTAATGGTACGGGATCTTTGCTAGACCCCCTGCAGGGTTAGCACGGCCGGTAGACAAAACTGTCTTTCCCCTGTTTTACTCCAAGCTACTTGCTTGGAGTAAAACAGGGGAAAGACAATTTTGTCTTTTAACGTGTCGTGATGAGCTAGTCGTTCACCTGATGTTAAGCGACACGGCCGCCCATAACAGTTGCAGTGTCACTCGGAACTTTAAAACAACAAAGTTTCGTGTGACACTGCACTGCGCACGTCATCCTGAGACAACACACAGTCTAGTAATCAGATTACTAGACTGAATGATCAGATCATAAAGTCTCATTTGCCCAGTAATTTCACTAGCTACAATGCCCTTCAAACCGGAACACAGTAGTGCTTGCACACTACTGCTTAGCGGAAATAACTGGCAAAGTGGTGGTACCTACCTAGAGGAACTTTGCAGAAAAGTCCTACCACCTAGAAAATGTCTACCGTCCATGCTAACCCAGCTGGTGAACGAAAAGCTCGTCACGACATTCGTTTATTTATTTATTTACCTATTTATTTATATATAGGTACACAAAATAAATTACAATCAATGACTTATTCAATCTAGGTAGACATACTAAGAATTCAGTTCTGATTAAAAACAGTATTTTTGTTATTCACACTCGTTTGACGCTCAAGAAGGACATAGATTGCATAATTAGGGTACGACCGGTATGACCTTGATCGCGCCCAAAACCTCTTTCGTGGGTTGCTGAATTAGGTAATTATTATTGTTAGGTATAACTTATAAGCAATGATTATAAAGCCCGTTGATAGCTCGTGAACATAATTTCTCGTACAAACACGACTCACCTGCGCGGGCAGGGGGCGAGGTAACAAAACGAGACAAAGTCATACGAAATTACAAAGAACGGAGCAGGTTGGAACAAAAGACATCAACGGGTTCCCGTGATTTATTAGAAATTCATAGTATTTATTAGAAATTAGTGGTTGAAATGCATCACTAATTTTCGTATGGGGAAGTTGTATCATTAGTCAACTGGATTTATAGTCAACGGGTATTTATTAGTAATCGGATCGTACATAATTTTGTATAATGTGACGCACAAGGGGCACAGATTAAGGATGCTATGTATCTACGCGGATCCACTATGTCGCTCGCGCATTTCGATATTTTTGAAGATATTAAATAACTGAATTTACTTATGAAATATCTGGCTAAATAAACTATGCCCTCGTGAATAACATTACAAATGTTAAAAAAAAAAACATATTAATCCAAACAAGTACATAAAAACGGTACAGAAAGAAAAAACTTTGATACCGCTGTATTTTATGATATCTTGATTGGATTAATATGTTTTTTTGTTTTTAACATTTGTAATGTTATTAATGATTTTATAGCAGTATCGCCTGCTTAGCGTAGTCTAAAGATTAATTTGTAAAGGAAACATTTGAATCACTAACTGAATTAGAACCCGCATACATTCGGTTGGGATGATTCTCAAGAATTTCTCAATAGATGGCGCTACCAACCCCGTAAATTGGTTGTAAAAGCTGAAGGATAAATTCGGACACGAGATCAATTGTTACGGTGGCTAAGTAAAGCATGACCTGGCTTTAGAGACGGATGAATACGGGTTCAAGTCCCGTTCGCGATTCAAATTTTTCCTTTACAAATTAATTTGTAATGGTATTCATAAGAACATAGTTTAGCCAGATTTTCGGTTAGTAGATTCAGTTATTTAATATCTTTAAAGTGTAGCAATCCACGAGCGAGACAGTGGATACCGCAGGTACCACCATGGAACAAGCAGGCGAGGAATGCCAATACACCAAGAAAACAGCGTAGATCAGAAATATGCCAAAAACCGTTATAAGCCTACATGGAGCTGCAAAATGAGCGGGCTATATGGCTAGCTGCGGCGGGCTAGGTTTAAAACTGTTTTTTTGGCATATTTCTGATCTACGCTGTTTTCTTGGTGTATTGGGATTCCTCTCCTCCTTGTTCCATGGTACCACTATGCCAATCGTAAGCACGAAAAACGTTGACTGCAATCACATCACATCGCACTTGTATTATAAAGGCGAAAGTTTGTGTGTATGTGTGTATGTTTGTTACTCTTTCACGCTGTAACAACTGGACGGATTTGGATGAAATTTGGTATGGAGGTAGCTTAGACCCTGGATTAAAACATAGGCTACTTTTTATCCCGAAAACGGGAATGGTTCCTGTAGGAACGCGGGTGGAACCGCGGGGCGCTGCTAGTTTTGAATGAATTAAAAATAAACTTCTTTATTAAGTCGGATGGGTTAAGCTAAAAATTCATATGAGTAGTACTACTATGGAGTACCATAGTAGTACTACTATGGAGTACCATAGTAAGCTTAGTAGAGCTTCAGGCCTGCATAATACATTATTGCAAACTCGAATATACTGAACTGGTTTGACCATCATTTCCCCCTTACTATCCTTGTGTGCGCCTGCGTCACAAACCTTGCACTGGTTGTGATGACGCATTTCAAAACGAAGGGAATTTACCTGCATCTAGAAAAGGGTAGATTGCTGTTCTCAAAATACTACAAGGTTATTCAACTTGTAACTTGTAGTATCAATAAAAGGTTTTTAGGGTCCCCTACCCAAATAGTAAAACGGACCCTAAGACTCCGCTATCTGTCTGTCCGTCACCAGGCTGTATCTCATGAACCGTGATAGTTAGACAGTTGACAATTTTCACAGATGATGTATTTCTATTGCTGCTATAACAACAAATACTAAGAAACAGAATAAAATAAATATTTAAGGAGGTTCCCATACAACAAACGTGATATTTTTGCTCGTTTTTATAGTTAATGGTACGGAACCCTTCGTGCGCGAGTCCGACTCGCACTTGGCCGGTTATTTATAAAACACGGATCTTTACTTTATGTGAATGAGTGACGGGTTAGATGTTTTCTAGACTCGGCTGCCCTTGGCTGCTACGGTTCCAAATAGATCCCCCTACTCGCCCACCACGTTTGGCTAACCCTCTACGAAACATCCTGTATAGGTAAAGTTTCAAAGTCAAAGTCAAAGTTTTTTATCATGGATTGATTTTTATGTGTAAACCGCTCTTCAGGTATATCAATTTTTTTTATTGCTAATATGCTATTTTGAGCATTTTTACAAGTCAATAAGATTAGATAAAATATTAAAATTCCAAATTGCAACCTATGTAGGTATACACAAATAAAAATTTACACCCGAATAGAGAAGTTTAAATCAAAAGTATCTAGTATCCACCCCTAGTACGAGCAGGAGCAGGTACCATTACTGTAAATACTTGATATCGAGTATCGTTGTATATTTGTATGAAATCCTTAGTTGCGTATGGTTACCGCTAGGAGCGCTGTGCAGGATTTCATATAAAAAGTACTCGATTTTAGTATTCTGTGACTTGATTTCGATTATAAAGTGATAAATTCGAATAAATTCGTACTACGGCCTTGTTTCGAAAGTCGCTTTAAAAATAAACCAAAAAAGCCATGCACACTCACCTTTCCCCAAAAACCCAGTGCCCCCCGTCATAAACACACACTGATCCTTATAAAACTTCTGGATCTCTGTCCTGATCCCTTTACCCTTGGTCAGTCTCCTCTTTTCTTCTTCTTTTGCGTCTTCTTTGTCCTCTTCTCCGTAGCAGTTCTCCAAGTCGTTGGCGGAGACGAACTCGTGATCTTCTGAGAAGTCTAGCATCGGAGCTGTGGGATTCATTGCTTGGTTCTCTATATCTGCTATACGGACTGAGTTCTCTAGTTCCTAGGGATAAAAAAATATAGATTATAGATAACTGTGTGATCATTTTTCCACTGGTGGCTAGTCATGAGTAACATTACAAATGTACAACAAAAATATCATATTTATCCCAACAAGATTTCATACATAAAAACGGTTACGAATGAAAAAAAAACTTTGATACCGTTGTATTTATGAAAAACTTGTTTGGACTATTATGATGTTTTTGTTGAACAGTTGTAATGTTATCCATTTTTTTTATCAACGATAGGCTTGCATTCGACCACGATCTCATGTGATGGTAAGTGACGACGCGGTCGACGATGGAGCATGCCTAAAAATTATATAGTTTACACAGATCTTGCGTAAGTAATAGTTATTTAATATCTTCAAAAATGTCGCATTGCGCGAGCGAGACAGTGGCTCTGCGTTTACAGCAGCCTTAAAAATTAATCTTGATACTTACATTTAAATTTTCCTGCAGCTCCCGGCTTAGATTCCTAACGTTCTCCAACTCCCTCAGCTGCTTCTCATTCGGCTTCCCGTAGACATCGATGTCGATCTTCTCTCCCTTCCTCTGTGCTGCGACCCATCTTTCCATCTTATCCTTCGTTAGTGATGTGTCTGTAAGAGGAGACGGCTCGAGAGAGTGATTCATGTTCTGTGGACAATAGACATAGGTATTAACTCAAATATTCGAAGGTTTTCAATCAGTGTGTGTTGCCAGTGATGACTTATGGAACTGAGATATAGTCTCTTACTGTTGGTCTCATTAGTAAGCTTAAAGTCGCGCAGCGGCCTATGGAGTGACCTATGCTCGGTGTTTCCCTGCGAGATAAGCTCCGGAACGAGGAGATCCGCAGGAGAACTAAAGTGACCGATATAGCTCTTAGAATTAGCAAGTTGAAATGGCAATGGGCAGGCCACATCGCTCCTAGAACTGACAACCGATGGGGAAGAAAGGTTCTCGAGTGGTGACCACGAACCGAAAAACGCAGCGTAGGCCGGCCCCCTACTCGATGGAATGACGACGACGGCGAGCAGCCGCTCTAGGTGGCGCGCTCTGGGGGAGGCCTACGTTCAGCAGTGGACGTCTTCAGGCTGTTGATGATGATGAACTCAAATATTGTTTATGAACGCCACTACATACCAAGAATGGTTAGGTAAGCGATTGAAATTATAAATTTCAACAATTTCAATTGCGAGGATGGTGTTCCGGACGACCGAGCACCAGACAATGAACAAACTGAAGTCTAAATAGCGTGCGGGACTCGGCCCCCTTATTACCTAACTCGCAACAGGTTTGCGACAGGCGTAAATCTCGCGGTGATTGCTGTCATACATCATTAGTGGTGTCGAGCATATTGTATGCTACGCTACTGCTGTTGCTTTGCTACTGCTGTCGCATTGCTGTTGCAAATTTTACGTAATAACCTCGCGGGACTCTTATGTTTTATGAGTTAGTTTCTTAGTGTAGTTTTTTTTATTTGTTCGGCATAGTTTACACCCTTTTATAGTTCTAGTTTATTTGTAATTGTATTGATTTAATGTGTTTTTATGTAAATGAATGATTCTGGCGGCCGGAGTTTTATTCAGGGCAAAAGACGCATCAAAATAGGTAGGAAATAGGAGCGGGAAAGGGAAAAATAGGCAAATCTAAGTCCAAATCCAAGTTAGGTATTGAATTGTACAACGCTATTCGTTATACCAAAGTGCATCATTATTGAATTATATTTTGTTTGTAAATACATACATGGAATACAATATAACACCCAGACACAGAGCAAACAGCTATGCTCATTACACAAATGTTTTGCTGGACAGGAATCGAGCCCAGAACCTATAGTTCAGAAGGCAGAGCTACTGCCAACTCAGCTAACAGGCCAGTCACTATTATCTTTTTTTGTATCAAGGAAACTTGTGGAGTAATAATTGCTGTACATATGATTAAATCAAATATACTTTAGATACACAGTCTCTACGAAAATCAAACCTCAAAAGTGTCCCCGCGACAATGCTTACTTACACAGATATATATACCTCTCCAGCTAATATAAAATAGGCCACAAGCGGTTGTTTCATTTTAATAATGAACCATAGCACCCTGTAATAGCGTTGTAAAACAATAATATGTGAGTTACATCACTTTCATTAGGCGCGGTCACACGCGACTTGGAGTAAAAACAAGGCATATGCCTTGTTTAAACGGTGCCGTTTTTGAGGCCGCCACCTCAAAAACGGCACCGTTCGTGGATCTACCCTATATTTACATATCAAAATGTCAAAAAAGTCGTAATGTAATTTAAACCCGTACGAATCGATTGTTGTTATAATGGATTGAAATTAGATTTCCTGTTACGCTGACAAACAATGATTTAAATAAACAAAACGATAATAAATGCTGAAATGTCAAATGTCAACTCACGAACCGGTGTATTTTATATTCGGTATAGGTAAGTTAGTATATGTACCTACACTGTAAGTATGCACATGGCACAAGGAGGAGAGGAATGCCACAATACACCAAGAAAACAGCGTAGATCAGATATATGCCAAAAAAACCGTTTTAAACCTAGCCCGCCGTAGCTACCCGTATATCCCGCTCATTTTGCAGTGGCATCCAGATTTAAAACAGTTTTTTGGCATATTTCTGATCTGCGATCCACTTATAACCCGCTCATTTTGCAGCGCCATTTTTTGGGATATTTCTGATCTACGCTGTTTTCTTGGTGTATTGGCATTACTCTTCTCCTTGTTCCATGGTATGCATAATGTAACATAGTATAACACTGCTTGCACCGTGGGTGGGAATTAACTCTTTTTTTTTCAAATCTCGCATATTGCTATATTTGATATTAAGGTGAAACGTTACACTAGCGTGGGAAATTCAAATTTTCTTGCGTTCTTTTGCTAATAATAGCTTAATTAATAAACGTGATTACATGAAAACTAATTTCGCGCAAATAAATAGAATGTATCAATAAATTACAATTAAAAGTATCACCTAGATATCATTGGTTTAGCGACAAATGGCAATAGACTGAAAAACTAAGAAGAAAATTGTTTATTGCCATTTGTCGCTGAACCAATGATATCTAGGAGATACTTTAAATAATAAATAAATATGTGTGGACATTTCACACAGCGCCATCTAGCCCCAAACTAAGCATAGCTTGTACTATGGGAACCAGACAACTGATAGAATACTTAGATACTTTTTGTTTGTAAATACATACATAGGATACATATAACACCCAGACTTTTAATCGCAATTTGTTGATACGTTCTATTTATGTCCGCAAAATTAGTTTTCATGTAATCATGTTGAGCTATTATTTGCAAAAGAACGCAAGAAAACTTGAATTTCCCGCGCTTGTGTAACGTTCCACCTTAAGCACTTTGTAATTGCTTGATGGCGGGGAGCCGATGGATTCAGGAGGTGAGCAGCCGCTCAAAGTGGCGCTTTGTGGGGGAGGCCTATGTTCAGCAGTGGACGTCTTCAGGCTGTCGATGATGATGATGACTTTGTATTATATGCGTGTGTTATGCTTAGAAAATTTAGAGACATTATCTGCGGAAATCTTTTCCACAGCATCACGTCGTAGCTAATGTCATTCCCATACATTTTGAGTTATCGTTTGGCGTTACCGCTAATGGAAAGGTATCTTTGCTAGACCCCCTCTATTTGCAAACCAGTTCGAAATTTAAATAAAACCTTTGGTAAGTTACCTCCTAGGTCGCCATGTTTCGGAGTAAAAGATCGTTCCATTTTTAAATTACACGACAGACATGAGTTTTGTATGTAATTTTATTTGGCTGCTAAACCACGTCAGATATGGATTTTCATACAACTCTTGCCGGCCGCTGCTCGCCAGTACAGCAATTTCGATTTATCTCGAAGAAGCTTGTCAAATTAATGCTCAAATTTCCAAGCATGTTTGAGAAACAGTACATTACTGCAGCGGCCAGCAACAGAGGCATTGATGGACGAAGGTGTCAGTTCATCAATGCTTTGTTGTGGCCAAGACTTGTATAGTACTTTTCACAAATAATGCGCGGAAATTAAACAAAGAATTTTTTTAGTTTATAATAATTTTTCCCACCATAAAGTGTTACTTTTTCCCAATAAACAGCTTTCTATTTGCAAGCCAGTTCGAAATTTAAATAAAACCTTTGATAAGTTACCTCCTTGATTACCATATTTCGGATATGGCATATTTTGGATAAGATCATTCCATTTTTAAATTACACGACAGATGATTTATTTGGCTGGTAAACCTTAGAGTAGAGTTTTGGCGGGAACTCGGAAAAGTTCACGTCGTTGCATTGTATTATTTTTCAAAACTCGTGCTTTTTCCAGTGTTAATGTTTAAAGTCGGTGGCGTTTTACGCATTATGTGCTGAATTACGAGCATGAGTGTGGGCAAGTGATATAATGTGGTGAAACGTGGTTTTTCGTGTTGCTTCCAAAATTCTATAGAAGCTTCTAGTAAAGTTGCCACCACTTTACTAGAGCATGACTTAGACTGGACTGAGACTACCTGACTTAGACTGGACTATGACTACGCAGACTGTGACTAAGACTTGACTTTACGTGAAATATTCTGTATGAAAAATTACAATACTTGACACTGGCTAAATACACTATGTGTGGAGCCAAAATATAAGAGAAAAAAAAAACCTTAGAGTATAGACTAAAAGCATAGAGAGAACTTCATTATCTGTCAAGCGTACCACTTTTTTGGACCCTTTTTATATGAAGTGGACACTTTGATGTGAATGAGTTTGACAGATTTGTATAGAAAAAACAGTTGACTCGAGTCGAAAAAATGGTACGGTGACTTTTCGCAAGCGTAGCTAATTACTATATGTTTGTTTCTTTCCTTCGCCACTGACGTACGCGATACGTGTGAGCTGTACAAATTTTAATATAATATCGTTTTGATTGATTTCTCTATGCTTTTAGTCTATACTCTAAGTGCTAAACCACGGCAGATATAGATTTTCATACAACTTTTGCCGGCCGCTGCTCGAGTAGAGCAATTTCGATTTATCTCGAAGAAGGTTGTCAAAATAATGCTCAAATTTCCAAGCATGTTTGAGAAAATGTTATTGCCGTCGCTCTACTATCTGCACGTGTAGAGAGACTTATTATAGTAACCTATAAATGCTAATCATTATTTAATGATGATGTTTATTTAATCTGTAGTGTACGCTTGATGTATAACAATTAATTTCTTTGTTTGAATACCTCCCGACCAACTGATCAACGATCTACGATAGGGCTATTTATTATTTATTTTCCGAACGAGGAGATCCGCAGGAGAACTAAAGTGACCGATATAGCTCTTAGAATTAGCAAGTTGTTCAGGCAATGGGCATTGGGCAGGCCACATCGCTCGTAGAACTGACAAACGAAGCGGAAGACGCTGCGTAGGCACCCCACTAGGTGTACCGACGATCTGGTAAAAGCCGCGGGGAGCCGATGGGTGCAGGAGGCGAGTAACCGCTTAAAGTGGCGCTTCGTGGGGGAGGCCTATGTTCAGCAGTGGGCGTCTTCAGGCTGTTGATGATGATTATTTATTTTAATTTTTAGGCCTATTTAATTACTTAGTCTTTTTTTAATGGGCAAAGAGTCTTTATTCTTTTAAATACCTAACTAATACAATAATATAACAAATACTACTTACCTACTAAATACTACTAGCTAGTAGCTACACTACCTTAGAGTAAGTACCAATAGAACCCCAGTACATTCGCGAAATTTAGGCCGTTTAATTGGTGCCATATATGGCACCGTACGGAGATTCGCGTGGTCATATCTGTGTGAAGAGCTCCAAGAAAATTATTTTGAATGACAATTGCACGTTAGAATCGTGCCACAACACATCAGAAAAAAGCATAAGAGTCCTGCTGGGTTAGCATGGACATAAGGCATGGACAGTAGAGAAAATTGTCTTTCTCCGGTTTATGTCACTTTCTTCATACTTGCTTACTTGTCAAGTGGAGTAAAACAAGGGAAGCCAATTTTGTCTACCATCCGTGCTAACCCAGCTGGTGTGACTTTCCACTGGTAAGCTATTAATTTTCTTGCTTAAATTGTCTGAAATACCAAAATAAGTTTGCGTGGGTTTTGAAAAGGCATTGTTTAGAAAGTAACAAGTACACTACCTACTACAAAAAAAGCATTTGGACTACTTGTAAGTATACTACGCGTGATGACTAAATGCTCTAGTAATATACACCGTGGAATTTAATAATTTAATTCGATATTTTCCTGCAATGTATGTATGAGTACACCGTGTCCATGCTGTAGAATGTTTATTTAAAGCTAAACATAAAAATAATGTGAAACGTAAAACTAGGTACTATAAAATTAGTTCAAATTCAAATTCTTAACAAAAGGCCCTACGTCATGTAATAATTTGGCACTCCGGGACATCGGGGAGGGCGGTGCAGGTGTTTTAATTAAGCTATCTACGAAAAATTTCCCTGCAGCATGTAGTGTGAAATAGACATTTCGGCTAACGGCGAATTATTTTTTGAGGCCTTTATGTTATTTTTATTTTTTAATTTAACGCTGTAATATTGTTCTATAACATGGACTGAGTACATACATTTCAGGAAAATATCGAATTCAATTCCACGGTGTATAATGCCTATTGTCTATGTATATAGCCCACTACCGGTAGAGAGCGTACCCAACATGCTGGCAGCATTGCCACGTTGAGTTGCAATGCTCATTCGATGTGCCAATAAGTGCCATAAACAATTTGCCACTCATTGTTGACAAACTAGATTTTGCTTTGTCGTTTAATGAGTCTAGGTACTGCAATTAAAAGAACTAGATTGCCTAGGTCTAGTAATTGCATAGCCTTGTCTAATGCGTACCTAGCCTGAGTATAACCGTGATCTTGAACGAAAGGTGCTAATGTGGCTTGTGTCATGCTATTTTTTTATTGCACAAATTCATAATATTTCTCAAAAAATTAACAGTCGTGAAAACAAAAATTAAATATCACAAAAAATTACAAAGTTACAAGTACTTTAAAATACAGGAATAGAAAGAGACAGTTCTAACGTGCAGTGACGTCAGTTCTTGCTCCTTCATAGTACCTCATTACTAAGCTGTGGTAGCTTAACATACAATCTCTTTGGCATGTGACGTCACAACGTGCGTTTTCATAGTAACTGTGGGGAAGCTCTGTTTTGCGAGACAGGGACAGCGATGCCCCCTCCAGAAACTTTAAATGCTTATTACTCCGTGAATTGTTTACCGATTTTGCTATTTTTTTCAATTATTGCATTCATTTTTAACGTACTCTGTGAGATTAATATTTAGTTGTTAATTGTTAATAGCAGGACACTAGTCTATTACGCTAACAACGTAATGTCTGTATAATATTATATCAGCTACTTAGTTTATACTAGGTGGTAGGACTTTTCTGCAAAGTTCGTCTAGGTAGGTACCACCGCTTTGCCAGTTATTCTGCCGCCAAGCAGTAGTGTGCAGGCACTACTGTATTCCGGTTTGAAGGGCATTGTAGCTAGTGAAATTACTGGGCAAATGAGACTTATGAACTGATCACTCAGTCTAGTAATCTAATTAATTACTAGATTGTGCTGATGTCTCAAGGATGACGTGCGCAGTGCAGTGTCACGTGAAACTTTATTGTTTTGAAGTTCCGAGTGACACTGCAACTGTTATGGGCAGCCGTGTTGCTTAACATCAGGTGAACGACTAGCTCGCTTAAAAAAAACTATGAACTGTTCTCATAGGTATTCGTCATAGGTAGCTACTAGCTAGTGCTTACCGTGATCTTGAATGAAGGTCAGGTGTGTAGTTATTTGTTTTTACGTGATAGCATGCCGATAATTACTTTACAGCTACTAATCAGGGTTGAGTTAAATTAGCAATGCATTATTACTGTAGACCGTTCACCCATTTTAGAAAGTGGTGGCTTTGGAAGATGTCAAATTAGGGTGAAGATAGGTTAGGATAGAAAGTGGATAACATTAGGAAATAATATAATAATAATATAATATAATATTGTGTGGACATTTCACACAGCGCCATCTAGCCCCGAACTAAGCATAGCTTGTACTATGGGAACCAGATAACTGATACAATACTTAGATATTTTTTGTTTGTAAATACATACATAGAATACAATATAACACCCAGACACAGAACAAACACCTATGTTCATCACAAATGTTTGTCCAGGGTAGGAATCGAACCCACAGCCTATAGTTCAGAAGGCAGAGCTACTACCAACTGAGCTATCGGGCCAGTCAAAAAATCAAAAGTCAAATGGACCAAGTCAAATGGACGAGAAAAGAAGAGGACTAATCAGGAAGTGAACAAGTTTGGAAGTAGCGGCTTTGGAAACTGACGAGTTAGGATCAAGACAAATTAAGAAGATGACAATTTTGGAAATGGACAATTTTAGAAGTGGACCAAACCGACCGGAGGGACCGTAAGATGTCCCCTGATGTACTTATATATCATTAAAAAATATGCAAGTATATCGTAAATGTAAAGTAATATGTAAGCATTATCTAAACTTGTATGTACCCACCACAGATTAACATGTTTTACTTTCATATTTTAAATAATATAAGTAGGTACATCAGGGATAACTTACGGTGAACGGTCAATAGCTGCTACGCCCCGGCTTCGCAGCCATGATTTTCCCGTATTTTCCGACAACCAAAGATTATAAAGCCCGTTGATAGCTCGTGAACATAATTTCTCGTACAAACACGACTCACCTGCGCGGGCAGAGGGCGAGGTGACAAAACGAGACAAAGCTATACGAAATTACAAGGACAGAGCAGGATGGAACAAAAGACAGCAATGTGTTCCCGTGATTTGTTAGAAAATAGTAGTTGAAATACACTACTAATTTTCGTATGAGGGGAAGTTGTATCATTGGTCAACTGGATTTACAGTCAATGCCGACAACCGATGGGTTTGAAAGGTCCTCAAGGTTAAGGTTCATGTCGCCCACTGCCTGGCAGACACGGATTGCTACTTTTAAATCATTGTCGTTTGATCATATTATTATGATACTGTGATTTTTCACATGACTGTGATTTTTCATTTGCCTACTGAATTATGATCATTAGTGATTGGCGGTGCTTTATGGAATAGAACAGAGATGTGATTTAGGAGCAACCTAGCGAAGTTGCGATCTGCTACAAATGTTTACAAAGAAATATAACGCTACTCTCTTCAGTTAAACAAGATCAAAGCTCACCGCTATATCACAATCACAGATTGTTTATTATTATACGCTACTGGTATTACCATACTCAACAGGTCTCAGATTATTCACCGCTTATGCTATTCTCGTATTATGAAATCCGAAGCCCCGTCCCATTAAGTCATCACACTGTGATTTGTAGCAAAAAGTAGCAGGTGTGAATTATAAAAAGAAAATCATATGATTTTTCACATGCTCCTTGTGAAATTATTTACAGGTTCATCCCATGACGATGATTAACTTTTGGGTCCAAAGAGTTTGGACCTCATTCTCATTATTGAACGCCCCTGTATACAAATATACATTAGTTGGACTAAATATAGATACTATAGAAGTTATCACTCATCAATAACCATAACTTACAACAATGCTAAGGTCAGGATGCACATCATGCCACACACGACGTGACTCCAAATGGCTGATTTATATTATTACCTATACTTTTAATACGCAGTATCGATCTATCCGTACGTTTTATGCTTTAAAAATTACTTGAATATTGAACAAAGAATATACGTTTATATTAGGCCCGATTTAGAAGGCTTTAGTTGACAGTCCTTATAATACTAAAAATATACCCGTCTCTTACATTGCCGTTTATTTGACAAGGACAGCAACAGTTTTAGAAGTTTTAGATCTGTCAACTAAAGCCTTTAAAATTGGCCCCATGCATCTAACCTACATATAAATCATGTAACAAGGAGAGGAATGCCAATACACCAAGAAAACAGCGTAGATCAGAAATATGCCTAAAAGTAGATGGCGTTGCAAAATGAGCGGGTTATAAGTTGAGCGCAGATCAGAATTATGGTAAAAAACCGTTTTAAACCTAGCCCGCCGTAGCTACCTGTATAGTCCTTTTTTTATATGCATGAATGGGCTCACGTTTGACAACATCTCACCTGATGGAAAGCGATGATGCGGTGTATGTTGGAGCACGTTTGCCCATGAGATGCCTATTCACTCTTGATTTGAAGAGACCCAGATTGTAATTTATAGGAAACAAAGAAGCAGGAAGTGCATTCCACTCCTCAGTCCGCTCATGTTGCAGTGCCATCCAGGTTTAAAACGCGTTTTTGGCATATTTCAGCGCTTGGTCCTCCGATTCATCCCCGCTTTGGCCTAGTACTATATATCTAGCCTGTGGCTTTGGGCCTTTTAAGCCCTTAAGCTAATATAGGTACCGTGATAAAATATGACAACACGTGATCTCATGTTCTTTATCCTTCACCTTTGACAACCAACTAAACTAAACTACAATATGATTACGCTATTAAGCAGGCGCTACTGCTATAAAATAAATTATCAATATTTATGATTTGTACAAGGCTTTTTTTTATGTGAACAAATGACTTGACGAGCTAGTCGTTCGCCGGATGATAAGCGTCACGGCTGCCCATAACAGATTGCAGTGTCTCTCGGAACTCTAAAGTATAAAGTTTTGCGTGACACTGCACTGCGCACGTCATCCTGAGACATCACACAGTCCAGTAATATGATTACTAGACCGTGAGATCAGATCGTAAAGTCTGGGACCATGATAGCCCGCAAGTTGTGAGAGCCTTACCTGAAACTGCGTGTTTCCAAACCTCCATACTAAAAAATAGATCCACTCACAAAATTGCACGCGCGATCGCTACGAGAGTTAACAAAGTATAAATTCATTTCTAAACCCAGGTCGTTAAACTCATTTAAGTGCATTCGGTCAAGGACGAAGCTCAACCACCCAGCTGCGCTAGGGCTATCTTCGAACGTAAACTTTACACGGCGTTTCTTCAATGAAAATCTATTAATTTAGAAAAGTAGTAGAAGAAACATTATCTATCTTGCGGAGTGGAATTACCCCCTTTCGGGATAATATACCAATTCAAACTCAGAAAGTATCCATTAGAAATTTCATCAGAATCAGTTGAGCAGTTTCATTTTCAAATGAAAATATCTAGAGGAAGTTCGAGTGGGATATGAACCTTGGCACGTTGGTTTGAAAAACGCCCGGTTTATCGCTGAGCCACCGCTGCTTGCTCTGCACCGTCGTACAGCATTTTACTGATTAATATACTGTAAGTAGGTATGTACGTATAGGCTTCTAATAATTGGTAAGTCAAAGGCATTTTTATAATAGGCTATTTTATCACATTTACAAGACAAAACACAGGCGACGGATATCATACTAATATTATAAAGGCGAAAGTTTGTGCGTATGTGTGTATGTGTGTATGTTTGTTATTCTTTCACGCTGTAACAGCTGGACGGATTTGGATAAAATTTGGTATGGAGGTAGCTTATATCCTGGATTAAAACATAGGCTACTTTTCATCCCGAAAACGGGAACGGTTCCTGTAGGAACGCGGGTGGAACCGCGGGGCGCTGCTTGTAACTAAATAATTACCTATCTTATTATACAAACTGCACATAGCTAATATACTTGGTATCTACATATTTTAACTATTGACTATAAATCCAGTTGACCAATGATACAACTTCCTTTCATACGAAAATTAGTAGTGTATTTCAACCACTGATAATAAATACTATGAATTTCTAATAAATCACGGGAACCCGTTGCTGTGCTTTGTTCCATCCTGCTCTGTTCTTTGTAATTCGTATGAGTTTGTCTCGTTTTGTTACCTCGCCCCCTGCCCGCGCAGGTGAGTCGTGTTTGTACGAGAAATTATGTTCACGAGCTATCAACGGGCTTTATAATCTTTGGTTTCGATGTATGCGGAGGCGAGCCGACGCTCAGACTGGCGCTCTGTTGGAAAGGCCTATGTTCAGCAGTAAACGTTCAGGCTGTTGATGATGATGATGATGATCGTTAGTTTTCTTTAAAATGGACATACATACATACATACCACTTATATATAATATATGCCCGTCTGCATTTGACAGGTCCTAGGTTCGCACATCTCTCATATATGTATGATTTGGTACGTCCCTATCCCTAGAGAGATAAGCAAACTGTAGCTGGGTACTTAGGTAGTACTTTGTTCTTTCTAAGGATTATTATTATTATTATTCACTCATTTATTTACAATTCTTAAGCCTAAGTTTTCTACAATATCTCTATAAAAACGAATTTACAAAAATATTATAAAAAACCTAAACCTAGAGTGCCGCCGGCAGCGGGGCAGGACCCAAGCTACCGGTGGTTAGGGCTGCAGAGTGAGGAACCTCCTGACAATACGTGCCGTGTCAAGGAGTACTGCTTTCTGAATCTGACCCTTGATCCAACCGTCTAGCGAGAGCCTCTCGAGGTGTTGATCGAGGCTCTTCGCTATAAGGCCGTTCGCCGAAACGACTATCGGGACAATGCTCGTTGAGTCAACATTCCACATGGCGGTTACCTCGTGAGCCAAGTCAAGGTACTTGCTGAGTTTGTCCTTCTCAGCCTTCACGAGGTTCTCGTCATGCGGAATGGTGATGTCAACGAGCACTGCCCGGCGTTGGGATCGGTCTACCAGCACGATATCAGGCTTATTGGCTACAATAGTCCTGTCCGTGATGATAGAGCGATCCCAATAGAGCAATGCACGGCCATTTTCGAGAACCGGCCCCGGTGTGTACTTGTAGTACGGCACCTCAGACTCCACAAGGCCGTATTGAAGGGCAAGTTGCTGATGGATGATCCTGGCCACTAGGTTGTGTCTGTGCAAGTACTCTCCGTTAGCAAGATGAGAACAACCGGAAATGATATGTCGGAGAGATTCTCCGGGACGGCGGCATGCCCGACAGATGTCGACCGTACCGTCCTTCATGATATATTTCCGGTAGTTATTCGTCTTGATAACTTCGTCCGCAATCGCACAGACAAAACCCTCGGTTTCCCCAAAGAGGTCGCCGAATCGCAGCCAGTTCACCGACGCATGCAGGTCCACATCGGGCCCTGTTAAGGCCCGATAGAACCGCCCGTGCAGCTCCTTGCCTTTCCATACGTCCCTGCGGTCCTCGGTGCTAAGTACCACCGGTTTACGCCAGTTCTCATTTGCCAAGGAGAGCGGCGTGAGGCCCTTGTCAACTGCCACCACATCGCGATGCATCCCGTACTCGTTGTTGAGGAAATACTCCCGGAGACTGCACACTTCACGGTTATGGAGGGTTTTGGCATTTAAAAAGCCTCGACCCCCCCATTTCCGCGGAATGTACAGTCTCATAACAGACGAGCGCGGGTGCAGCATGCGATGCGAGGTAAGCAGTTGATGGACCTTTCTATCCAGGGCGTTCAGCTCAGTCTGAGTCCATCTTAGTATGCCAAAGGAGTACATCAGTAGGGGCATCACCCAGCCGTTGAAGGCGCGCGTCTTGTTGCCACCCGACAAAAGACTGTTGAGTACTTTTGTCAGACGGCAAAAGAAGCGTTATTATTATTATTATTATTATTTATTTGTAATAATATGAACGCACTTGCAAAGGATATAAGGATAAATATAATAAATAAATAAATTTATGTAAATATTTCACACAGCGCCATCTAGCCCCAAACTAAGAATAGCTTGTACTATGGGAACCAGATAACTGATAGAATATTTAGATACTTTTTATTTGTTTGTAAATACATACATAGAATACAATATAAAACCCAGACACAGAACAAACATCGATGTTCATCACACAAATGTTAGTTCCGGGTGGGAATCGAACCCACAACCTAAGTTCAGAAGGCAGAGCTACTAGTAACTGAGCTAACAGGCCAGTCAATATAAAACTACAAAGTGCTTAATGTTAAATATAATTTTTTTTTCTTATATTTTGGCTCCACACATAGTGTATTTAGCCAGTGTCAAGTATTGTAGTTTTTCATCGTATTATGAAATATTTCAAGTAAAGTCAAGTCTTAGTCACAGTCAGTCAGGGTAGTCATAGTCCAGTCTAAGTCAGGTAGTCATAATCCAGTCTAAGTCATGTCCTAGTAAAGTAGTGGCAACTTTACTAGAGGCTTCTATGGAATTTTGGAAGCAACACGAAAAACCACGTTTCACTACATTATATCACTTGCCCACACTTATACTCGTAATTCAGCACTTAATGCGTAAAATGCCACTAATTTTAAACATTAACACTAGAAAAAGCATAAGTTTTGTGAAATAATACAATGCAACGACGTGAACTTTTTCACGTACCCGCCAAAACTCTTAAATATAAATAAAGTAGGATTTTTATTATTTATGTTAACTGTCATCAATAAAATATACGTTAATCAAACGTCAGTTAATAAAGAAATAATAACAAATGAATATTTAATTCTTTTCATCGGAGAAAAAAGGTCAACATATTTTATCTGTCTAGCTCATCTACCTCAACAGGCGGATATAATCACAGATTAGAGAAAAAAACAAAGTTACTCTGTGGATATAATACAACCAGACAAAACGCAACGTGTTGCACTATGTAGTACCTACCCTTTTTCTGGGAATTTTTAATTGGTCAGGGTAAACTCACGTGAAAACAATAGAAATAATTTGGGTAAAATATTGGTTACTGCAGGATACAAAAAAAAAGAAAATTATGTTTGTATCATATTACCTATAAGTAATCATAATCGTTATCGTGTAGTCCCGGCGGAGTGAGAGTAGGACCACTCCATCTCTTCCCGCGAGTGCCGTAAGAGCCGGCTAAGGGAATATCCATGGAATGGGCAGCAGCACATTCAAATCTTTTGCGATCACCAAGCCACCTGCCAAGCGCGGTGACTAAAGCAAACCCCCAATGATAAGCGTCCAAAGAGGCGTCCCTGGGGGAAACCACTGATCAGGACCCTAATTCTGTATGACCACTTTACGATTCCTTACTTCGAAACCACGCGAATTCCTTGTCTTATATAAGAAATCTGCAAAAATCTATTCTCTATGAAATGGAAACAAAACCGCGCGAAATGAATTTGGAAATGACGCGATTTGAACTGTCAAAAATCATAATGTTCCACTGAGACACGTTCCGAAACATCAACACGTCAAAAGTTACCACCACTTAATATATCAATATTTATTCAAATTAAAAATAACATAATGTAAAGAGAAGGTATTTCTAATGCTGTGACACGATTTGAATAAGACACGATAACGACGTGGTTTCGTATCGTGTGGAATCTGAGTTTTCATACAGAATTAGGGCCCAGCAATGGAATTCCGATGTTAATGTGTTTTCAATATAGACTGACAGACTGAAAAAAAAATCTACAAAACTATATTTTTGAATTTATACTTTGCATATCGCCAAAAAATATTTATCCTAAATTATCTTTATTCTGATTTTACCTTGATTACTGTTTTATTATAAGTACTTGTGTAATTAAAGTCCAACTCAGAATGGCACTCATTAATATTAATCATGAATTAAATTAAAAACTTATTCACTTCCTTATTATTATTCCAACATGCAAAACAAAGATCGGTGCTAATTTTTTCGCACAGCATAATATTTACTACTTCCTCTTGGGCTTATGCTAGGCCAAGCCAAAGCCAGAGAATGCTTGCACACTACTGCTTGGCGGCAGAATAACTGGCAAAGCAGTGGTACCTACCTAGACGAACTTTGCAGAAAAGTCCTGCCACCTAGTAACATGAGCGAGATTTGAACCCGCATCCATCCGTCCCTAAAGCCGGGACACGCTTTACTTTAAGCTACCGTGACAAGTGGTCTCATGTCCGTTATCTTTAAGGTGAAACGTTACACTACCGCGGGAAATTCAAATTTTCTTGCGTTCTTTTGCCAATAATAGCTTAATTACTCAACGTGATTACATGAAAACTAACTTTGCGCAAATAAATATAGTGTATCAACAAATTACGATTAAAAGTATCTCCTAGATATCATTGGTTTAGCGACAAATGGCAATAAGCAATTTTTTTCTTAGTTTTTCAGTCTATTGCCATTTGTCGCTTAACCACCTATCTAGGTGATACTTTTAATTGTAATTTATTGATACATTATATTTATTTGCGCAAAATTAGTTTTCATGTAATCACGTTGTGTAATTAAGCTATTATTGGCAAAAGAACGCAAGAAAATTTGAATTTCCCGCGGTAGTGTAACGTTCCCCCATAATAACCTTTTACAACTAACTTACGGGGTCTTCTCTCGTACCTATTTCGGAAAAGTTTCATCCCACATACATTTTCAAGAATGTTCTTAGGGTATACCATTTTCTGTGATACGTGTGTTGTTCGGAATAGTAGGTTTTGTAACACATTCACTTAAGAGCCAATACAACGCCAAAATGCTTAAAATGGCTTAGCTTGAAGCAGTGTCCTGTCAACAATATTGCAACAATGACTTTGAAATTAATATATGGTAAAGTTCAGGACTAATGCTACTGCAAATGTATAGTGAAAACACGAATTAATAAAATTTTCTCGATAGAAAAAAATCACAAAGTTACCTCCAAACCGTACAAATAAACAGTGATTATTCAATGAATACTTTAAATAAGATCATGAAACTGTGTGTAGTAGTTGACTAAACTAAATATAATGGAGGGCTTATGTATAGTGGATTTTTAAAATAGCCTTTATATTCAGTGTAATAATAAATTACCTAAACTATTGCGCGTCGGAACCATTTTAACTTAGACCGCCCCTGCCGCTCGGCCCCTGGCTCATCCCCGCTTTGGCCTAGTACTATATATCTATTCTGTGGCTTTGGCTTAAATTCACGCTGGCCTTGCACAAGTCCTTAAGGCTGCTGTATACGCGGATCCACTATCTCGCTCGCGCATTGCGACATTTTTGAAGATATAAAATAATTGAATTTACTTACGCAAAATCTGGCTAAACTATGTTCTCATGAATAACATTACAAATGTTCAACAAAAATGCCATATTAATCCAAACAAGATTTCATATTTTTTTGTTTTTTCATTATTGCTAGCTGCTACTTTACTCATTTATTTACGTATAATTAATTATTATGCATAGTATGTATGGTATGTATAGTATGTATAGTGTTGTGCCCGTTTTTACAATCTTGTTCCTGAGTCCATTTTAGTGCTAAATGAAAAGCAATTTAAGAAAAATATCAAGAGTATTTTAATGAAAAAGGATTTCCAGTATTTGTGGTCAGATAGGAAATCAGTTATAGTGTAACTGATTTCCTATCTGACCACAAATACTGGAAATCCCTTGACTTAACACAACAATTATTATTCTGATTTTCAACTTATTTTAATGCAATATTATAAATTTATTATTTTAAAGACCTTTTTTATTCTTACAATGCAATTACTTATTTACATTTTATACTTATTATATTTTTTTTGTTATTAGAATGACTTTTGCATCTTGTTAGATATGTGTTAAATTATTTAAAATGTTTGTGTTTTTGTTAAAAATTACAACTTTTTAGTTTTAATTTTTAATTACAAAATATGTACAACTGTATTTGTTTTATTTAATGTATTATTGTTGTTGTAGTACAAACTATGTATTGTTATAAACTGACTGTCATAAGTGTACATTGTGCCTATATGACAATAAAAAAAAATGAATTGAATTGAATTGTATATTATGTATAGTGTGTATATTATGTTTAGTATGTATAATTTAGTATGTAATTCCATGCAGTGTGTAAGTAGTTCTTTTAGGTGTGCACTACATTTCAGTACTATTTTTAATAATGTCTATCCGTGAAGACCTATAATTGGCTTATTGTTTTATAAGTTAATATTTATATTATTATATCGGCTGTTGGTCTTCCAGAATGAAATAAATAAATAAATAAATATATACAACGGTAACAAAGCTTTTTTTCATTCGTAACCGTTTTTATGCATGAAATCTTGTTTGGAATAATATGATATTTTTGTTGAACATTTGTAATGTTATTCATGAGAACATACGGCCTAGCCCTAAATAAGGAAAAAACCTGCTTCCTGACTTTTAACCTGAACGGTAAAGCATCGCAGCCATGTAGGGTGGACGTAGGTGCAATCTCCCTTAAACAGGTGCAGTGCACAAGGCTTCTTGGCTTCCATATCGATAGTGCCCTCACATGGGAGACTCACATCGACCAGCTGTGCGGGAAGCTAGGTCGTACGAGCTTTGCACTGCGCCGACTCGCGAGTACCGCTACCCGTGCCGTGGTGCGGTCGTGTTACTTTGCGACCGTCCACAGCGCCTTAACATACGGTGTAGAACTGTGGGGCTGTGCGGCTGATAGACAGAGAGCTTTTGTTATGCAAAAACGAGCGGTGCGCGCAATTGTCGGCGTACCGAACGACGTCTCTTGCAGGGATTTGTTTAAAGAGCTCAAAATCCTCCCACTGCCCTGTGAACTCATCTACCAAATAGCCTTGTACACCCATACGCACCTTCATTTGTTCCGGCGTAGAGGCATTAACCCATCCCGAGCTTTGAGGAGCAATAAATACAAAGATTGCCTTGTGACTCCCAGCCATAAGCTGTCAATGTCGGAAAGGTCCGTCTTTATAATGGGCCCTTCGATCTACAATAGATTACCAAAAAATGTACTGGATGCACCTTCCACCAGCTCTTTCAGGGCCCGTTTGAAAACGTTTCTTTTGGAGCACGTCTTTTACGGTTTGGAGGAGTATTATAAATTGCCAGAATGGACTATTAAATTTTAATGGACTATTAAATTTATGTGACATGTAACTTTGGGGTTATAAATAAATTATTTGTATTTGCCAGTTGTAGTTGCATAGTTTAGCCAGATTTTGCTTAAGTGTATTCAGTTATTTTATATCTTCAAAAATGTCGCAATGCACGAGCGAGATAGTGGATCTGCGTATACAGCAGCCTTAAGTTATAAAATTTAAAATCCGCAAAAATAGTACCTATTTTGCACTTTGATAACTGAACTATGGTACATGATCAATATGCTCTTCGTCGTGAAACAGATTGTGCCGATGTGTGCTATTCTTGCGCCAAAATAATGACACATCCGCCATTATTTCTCTATCTCTTTACCTCTCGGACAATACTTGATCTGTACTTCTCGCTCCCATGCTTCGTGAGTCTTTTGAAAGTAACGAAAAAATTATAGGTCTGCGGAATATATGCACATGTGGAAACAGAATAAATGAATATGAATATGAATACCTAAATACATCACTACACAAACGAAAGACGCCCGACAAATATTAAGTCACTCATAGCACAGTCAACATTGATTTTTAGCACATCACTATAATAACTTCAAATTACCTTCGTATCAAATTCAAGGTGAAACTAAATTATACCATAAAAACTCCAAAATCAGGGTTTGCGTATAAAAATCAGCAACAAAACTTGTTTATAACCGGAAGCAAAGGGTACCGGTAACGTGACTTGTTTTAAATTACATTAATATTTTGTTAAATATAGTTAAATGATAAGGTTTTTGTTGTCTGATCACAATATACTGTAAGTACAGTACAGGGCGTTAACCCGAAGGGCTTTTAGCCGACTTCAAACGAAGGTAGTATCAATTGTAATCAATTAATAGTTATTTGTTATACAAGGCCGCAAAGTTGGTTTTTGGCGCGAGTACTTGAATTGAAACCTGAGCAAGCGAAGGATTCTAGGATTGAAACGAAGGAAGAATCCTGAGCGTAGCGAAGGTTTCAAAGGTACGAGACGCAGAAAAACTTTGCTGCCGAGTCCAACACACAACTTTTCACCTCACTACAGCGAGGAAAATGCTAGAAAAACAGCTAAAAGGTTAAGAAAAGATTAGTTTTTAGCTTATTGATTTAGCTATGGGTGGCGGTAACGCTTGACATCAGGTAAACGACTAGCTCGTCACGTGATTCATAGGAAATTAAAGAAAAAGTGTTTTTCATCCATTTTCCATGCAGTCGCCGTGCTGGATAGCGTATTGGTTTTATACTCTTTGGTGCTGGACAGTGCGATTATTCTAAAAATGAGGTTGGTGAACGAGAAAAAGATGGTATCTTTTAGGAGGTAGTCTGTGGTATTAATGAGTTTTCAGTGGACTGGCGATATCAAGAAGGTTAAATTCGGGCAGACCTGTGATTAAATCCTCAATTCTTGACGAGAAAATTATTGAATAGAAACGTTCGAATTTTAAAAACACTTTCCACGCTAGCGAGCAAAATGCGTTTTTGCGTCCAGATTTTGAATGACAAAGAGAACCTTTCCGAGCTTGTGAGGTGAAAAAAATATTGTAAACCATAGGGAAAACTAAAACAAGCGATGGTGGCCGAGCGGTAGTAATTGTAGGTAAAAGTGCTAAAAACTAATTTGGTTTTGATATCAAACTGGAAAAATAATATACTTAGGTGATAATAGCATCCAAGTATTTCTAGTGTAGCTAGCTAGTCTTAGTTAGTACCATGGAACAAGGAGAGGAATGCCAACACACCAAGAAAACAGCGTAGATCAGAAACATGCCAAAAACTGTTATAATCCTAGATGACGCTGCAAAATGAGCGGGCTATACGGGTAGCTACGGCGCGGCGGGCTATTTTCTTGGTGTATTGGCATTCCTCTCCTGCTTGTTCCATGTTAGTACATAGTATAGTTTATTTTATGATAGTAGTTAGTTTAAAGAACAAAAGTTCTAAATATGCCCGTTTAAAAAAATGCAGGTTTCAGTATGAAATTAAAGACTCGAAGAGAATGAAGTCTTTCTAACCCCATTTTTTTAAAAGTTTATTAGGATTTCAAAGGATTATTACACGTACTTACCTATAGATAGAAATTAATAAATACTTAATAAAAAAAGGTATTTAGTATATAACTGTTGATATGTAAACAAGATATTGTTACTAATTTTTGTTTCCTCGATCAAAAATGTACAATAATTAAACCTGTGCAGGCGAGACTGGTTTTAAAAAAATAATTATTAAAAATAACGTGTGAAGGAAAAACCGGTCAAAAGGGGCTTATTGCAATTATGAGGTTTTCTGACAGCCAAATAAAAAAAAAAGTTCTTAAAAATCCGTTAGATGGCTTTTTTTTCTTGTATTTTGGCTCCACACATAGTGTATTTAGCCAGTGTATTTAGCAAGTATTGTAATTTTCATCGTGCTATAGAATATTTCACGTAATGTCAAGTCTTAGTCACAGTCATAGTTCAGTCTAAGTCAGGTAGTCATAGTCCAAAATGTAAGTCATGCCCCAGTAAAGTGGTGGCAACTTTACTAGAAGCTTCTATGGAATTTTGGAAGCAACACGAAAAACCACGTTTCACCACATTATATCATTTGCCCACACTTATGCTCGTAATTCAGCACTTAATGCGTAAATTACATTACTTAGTTTAGATTTAATTTAGTTTTTGTAATTGTATTTTGTATTTTATTGTTTAGTTTTTAGGCTTAGTTAAGTAATTTTATATATTTTGATAGGTAAATTAAATGAGTCGTTTTATGCGTAAAACGCCACCAATTTTAAACATTAACACTAGAAAAAGCACAAGTTTTGAAAAATAACACAATGCAACGACGTGAACTTTTCCGCGTTCCCGTCAAAAAATGGCTTTGACGAAACAACGTGAATAATTATCACTACCATGTCTGTGGTTCTTGAGATTTATGCCACAGATTAGAGAAATAAACAATATTGTGATTTATAATTAGACAATCTGAAATACTGCGCTATGAAAGAGAGAGAAGCCACCATGTGAAAAAATAAATTGCCATGTCCGCCATGTCTCGTCATGTCGCCATCTATCTTTGGCCGTTAAAAATGTAATGTATAATTAATGTAAAAAACTGGTTTACTTGTAACTAAGTGGAAAGCATAGAGTATACCAAAATAAGCTGGTCAAAATACAAAAAAACATTGATCTTAATGTCGTAGGCATAAATATCAATTCAGTCTGAACTTCAGCATGGCGCTTACGGCAAAGACATCGTCGAAATGACCGTTTGATAGAAATTGAGTAAAACTGTATGATACTTTCAATTTTTTTAGGAACATTATAATACAGAGGGATAAGGGCGAACATAGGAGCTGTCATACTTTAGTGCAGGGCATAAGTATCAGACGGACATCTGTCTAATATACAATCTAATCTAACAAACTAGGTACTACCCAAAGAGGTATAATTGTACTAGAGAAGCTATGGGAAGCACAAAGAGTTGCCATTTTTTGTGTAATTAAACTAAAATCCGCTACAGCGCTTTACGAGATCAATTCGTCTAACCAAACGATCCCAACTCGCAGCGCTAGTGCTTGTAGGTTGTATTGTTCGGTCAGTGTTCGTTCACTCTGCCAATATGGCTGGCGCCGCGCGCTCTGGCGCCATTATAAATTGACAAAATAATATTTTATTTAAGTGTATTTTGTTCCAAATTCTAAACTTATTGTTTAAAAGTGATTCCATCGCGTTTGTTTGTTTTACCCGACTGGTTTTTGTAGTACCTATCTAAGCACGCATGATGGCATTTTCGGATTATAATTTTTATTGCAATACACGTGCAGTCGCTTTGAGTGCCGAGCTTCGTATGAGCGGGAAGACGCTGGCCGGCTTATTTGAAGTGGTCGACAGTGCAAGTTAGGGATTGCTGTCTAGTGTATACATAAAAGTCTTTGGTACTACCAGTAGGCAACGTGCCCAAAAGGCTGCCAGTTATTCTGCCGCCAAGCAGTAGTGTGCAAGCACTACTGTGTTCCGGTTTGAAGGGCATTGTAGCTAGTGAAATTACTAGGCAAATGAGACTTAAGAACTGATCTCACAGTCTAGATAGACTGTGTGATGTCTCAGGATGACGTGCGCAGTGCGCAGTGTCACGCGAAACTTTAATTTAGGTTTCCGAGTGACACTGCAATCTGTAATGGGCGGCCGTGACGCTTAACACCAGGCGAACAACTAGCTCGTCACGTCATTCGTTTACATAAAAAAAACATGCATGGCCATGTTGAATAGCAATGCCCAACCTTTGGCCCAAGTAGAGCCAAACTGGAATAATAATTTAGAATTTTAATTATTTTGTGCTACAAATAACCTGCGTAAGCCGCGTCATCACTTATCATCAGGTGAGACAGTGGTCAAATGCTATGCCCATAAATTATATTAAAAAAACCTGTATTTGCGTTAAACGTTTTGATATTGATAGACTACTAGCTGCGCCCGCGGTTTACCCGCGGATAAAGCGACAACGCCGCCGATTGTTGTTCTACCGTTCTTTTGTAATAATCTTATGTGCATTGTTAATTATTGGTGTTCTGTTAACAGCTATTATTGTAATATGTCAATCCAGTATATATATAAAGCTACCTCTATTCCAAATTCCTCCCATCCCGCCCCATCCCGGCGGCGGCGGAGAGAACAGGGGTTGGTTTTAGTGGGTTCAAGTCCCACATACCATATATTTAAAGGTTGTCTCGAAGAGATCGCTGTCAGCGATAAGACCGCCCATTGTAACACTAGTTCATAAGGTTTCCTTTGTACTTTCATATATAATTGGTGGAACAATAAAGAATTCTCTATCTAAATCTGTCTATCTATACTCCCTGACACCACCCCCATGGTGGCAAGAATTTGCGAGGCCATTTCCCCCTCAAAAAAAATGATACAGCAAAGCTGTCTATCTCTATTCCAAATTTCATCAAAATCTGTTCAGCCATTGCGACGTAAAGAGGGAATAAAAAACTTACACACAAACTCGTCTTTATATTTTAGTGCGATGATAACTAGTAAGTAGGTACCTATACCTAATATTGGATTATTCCCGTCTGCCCCCACGAACGTCCCCCACGCAGTGCCAGACGGTCACACTTATGGCTATCGACCCCTACACATAACATATTCAGTAATCTATGCACTACATATGAAAAATGGGGGCAGACGGGAATATGATATTACCATCTGCCACTAATTGTTCACGAGGAATCAACATCAAAACATGAGTTTTGGCGAACGAGGAAAAGTTCACGCCGCCGTTGCATTGTATTATTTTTCAAAACTTGTGCTTTTTTAGTGTTAATGTTTGAAATTGGTGGCGTTGTACGAATTAAGTGCATAATTACGAGCATGAGTGTGGGCAAGTGGTATGATGTGGTGAAACGTGGTTTTTCATGTTGCTTTCAAAATTACATAGAAGCTTCTAACATACTGTGACTAAAAGTGGGTTTTTTATCCGTAGTTAAGGTAACCAATGGTTAAAAATGCTAACAAATTTTGACCATTGGTTAGAATTTGTTAGAGTTTTTAGTTATAGTTGCCGCTGTAACAACAAATACTAAAAAACAGAATAAAATAAATATTTAATGGGCTCCCATACAACAACCGTGATTTTTTGCTCGTTTTATCGATAATTGTACGGAGCCCTTCGTGCACGAGTCCGACTCACACTTGGCCGTTTTTTTTAAAAGGATATTACTATTTTTAGCTTTGCTCAATTTATCTTATGTTAATTAGCCATTGTCAAATAAATATAAATTTTCAAGTGATATTGGTTATTCAAATTATCAAAGCCCAAAGTCACTCCTTAATTTAGCCTAGTCATAGTCAAGTCTAATCTAAATCAAGTTTTAATAAGCAGTGGACATTTTACGATCGTTCCTATGGAATTTCTGAGAGAACACGTTTTTTATGTTAATGGATGACGTCATGTCATTCATTAAAATAAAATTAACATCAAGCGAATGACTATTGACATGACGAGCTACTCGTTCACCTGATGTTAAGCGACACAGCTGCCAATAACAGTTGCAGTGTCACTCTAAAATATAGTTTCGCGTGACTGCACTGAGACGTCATCCTGAGACAATCAGCACAGTGATTTCTAGACTGCGAGATCCGATCATAAAGTCTCATTTGCTCAGTTAGTATTCCACTCTCATAGCGAAGCACGACTAGCCGTTTCTAACCGATCGGTAAAGTTAAGCAACGATCACTACTCTGATGGGTGACAACAGCAAAAAGTGGTATTTACAACTGAGCGCTACCGTGCTTCGGAGGGCACGTTAAGCCGTTCGGTCCCGGCTGTTGTCGTAAGACAAGTCAGAAGCCTTTGGGCGGCCTAAAAATTCTGACAACAGGGCTGACCACTTGCCTACACGAGAAGAAGACAATTTTTTTTTTCTACTAGCTGTGGCCTCAAACCGGAACAGAGAGAACACGTAAAAACACGTTTCATGTTTGTTGTATTTACTTCTACTTAGCGTCATTTGCACACGTTCACGACTAAATAACTAAATGACTAATTAACGATTAATTGTTACGTACTAATTGACCCGCCCCGGCTTCGCACGGGTTAATTAGTTTTACGCCTTATCTCAGTCTAAAGGAAGAGAGAAGGAAGAAGGAAAAGGATAAGGGAAAAGGATGAATGCATGAAACGGTTAAAGGAGGCAGGTGCTGGCGCACACCTGTCTCCTTTCACCTTCACCCATTCATCCTTTTCCCTTATCTTTACGCCCCTCCCTTCTCTCTTTCCCATAGTACAGGATAGGAGTAACTTTGGAACGTATACTGAAGGTTGAATGTCTGTAGTTTCTGAACCACAAAACCGACGTCCTTGAAATATTTACGGGACAATATTTAAAACACCCCCTTTTTAACAAAAAAGAAATGAATGCAATCGGACCACGCGTTAATGAATTACAAAAAAGTACATCATTTTACTTTCATCCCCTCTCCCGCGGGAACCGTGCTAAATTTCGGGATTAAAAGTACCCTGTAGCCTACCTCGTAATATGAACTCAAATCCTGCCAAGTTTCATTTGAATCCATTCAATCGTTTCGGCGTGATGCTCAGCTAAGGTACAGACAGACAGACGGACGGACAGACATAAATGAAAAAAATATAGTTTTGGCTTTAGTATCGATTATAGAGAGCCCCCCAACAAAAATTTTCAAAATATCTTTAATATACAGAATTTACCCTGTTACAGTTTTATTATAAGTATATATATTTATATATTATATATATTTATATGTTATAATATAAGTATATACATTATTAGTAGTAGATTAGCACTCGAAATTAAACATGTTTTGTTCAATAACAACCAGGCCGCAGCCGGAGACGCAGCGTAGGATCTGGTTAAATCCGTGGGAGCCGATAAATGCAGGAAGCAAGCAGCCGCTCAAGGTGGCGCTCTGTGGGGAGGCCTATGTTCAGCAGTGGACGTCTTCAGGCTGTTGATGATGATGATGAACCAGCCGACTACGAAACATTTTTGCGTTCAGCTACGCATTTCTAGTAGAAGTCCTTATAGACCCCCAGGAGAACAAAGTATATATTTAAGATGTTTTATGCCCGTCTGCTTAAAGCAAATATACGATAGATAGATACACAGCTTCTATGACAACTGCCGCCATCTATTGGGTCATACATAAAATACAATTTCATTTTTATTATAAAACGCTCCTCATTCCTTCTAAAAAGGCGTATTCTGTTAAAGAATATTTAAATGATAAACTGACAGTAACATACCTACTAGGTCTTATCAATCTTAATTTTATTATGTCAATTGATCACCAATCATACTTTAGTGAGTATTGTTGACTGCTATGTTAATAAATAAATAAATAAATAAATAACTAGGTATGTGTATTGTTATATTAATGTGATATTAATTGCTAATTTTATTACAATTATTGTAAGTATGTAGACCTTTAACAGACTGCTATCAAGAAATAAATAATACTTACCTACAACAAATTATAAAAAAAAAATTAAAATTGTCCATGTTTTTTTTTTCTTATATTTTGGCTCCACACATAGTGTATTTAGCCAGTGTCAAGTTTTGTAATTTTTCATCGTATTATGGAAATTTTCACTTAAAGTCAAGTCATAGTCACAGTCAGAGTAGTCATAGTCTAGTCTAAGTCATAATCCAGTCTAAGGCATGCCCTAGTAAAGTGGTGGCAACTTTACTAGAGGCTTCTATGGAATTTTGGAAGCAAAACGAAAAACCACGTTTCACTACATTATATCACTTGCCCACACTCATGCTCGTAATTCAGCACTTAATGCGTAAAACACCACCAATTTTAAACATTAACACTGGAAAAAGCATAAGTTTTGTAAAATAATACAATGCACCGACGTGAACTTTTCCGCGTTGCCGCCAAAACTCATTGTCCATGTTATATTTATGCAAATAAGGACACATTCTAGAATGCCATAAAAACGTAATAAAAAAATAAGGTATTTATTTATCAAGGATAACAATATGATAAAGTGAATCCAGAATAATTATTATTTGCACCTTTCCGAGGGGTGTTTAAATGTTATAAAATGTTTGGAAATAAACGTTTTTTTTTATAATTACCTACTGTGAATAAGTACCAATGAAATTATGTATTCACTAATGAATCAGTATTACAATAATTAATAATTTATAATAAAATAAACACTGGTTAAACCTAGCTTAATGGTTTGATTTGAATCGACTTAATTAAAGTAAAACAGAACAAAATCTGTCAACACCTATAAACCGAGAATATATATTTAAGAACAAAAAGAATGAATAAAATATACGATATCTTTTACGGTTGTAGATTTAAAAAAAAGTCAGTTAATCCATATAATAAGTTGAGTTAGGTAGGTACCTATTTAATAAATCACAACCTAAAAAAATGTACAATAAAATGTAGTTACTAACCTTTTTGCAGTTATAAACTCCCGACCACTAGTTTCAAATTTCCCTTTTTTTTATATAAAATAATTAAATAATGAATAACAGGTCCAGTTATTCTAAAGGACAGAAAAGTACTGACCGCGTAAAGGCTATCTAGCCGTAGTAGGATGTTCTTAAAGTCACAGGGGTCGAGAACATTTGGTAGATTTGGTTGAAAAAATATTTATTTCTTGTTTATTTTTTAACATAGTACGTTATATTGGCATGTCCACAATCAATACATTAAAATCCTTATTAAATAGATTAAGTAGGTAGGTAGGTATCAAATAATATTAGATTTCAAATTGTCATGGCCTTAGATTACATGGTAAATATCCAATATCATTTATGAATTAAACCCATTAAACTGGTCACAAGCACTACATTGTTGTAATGGCTATAAAAATCTATAAGACTTAGTCTGATTGTAAACTAAAACTTGTATTTGTTAACTGCTTTTTGAGCACCTTACTCGCAGACAGTGGCTTAAACGTGTTTTTTTAACTTATTTTTTAGTATTTTCACTTATAAATATGTTATTTATAGTATTAGATTAAGATACCTACTTAATTAGTTTATTCTTCTAAGAAGAAGAAGAATTAGTTTATATTAGTTTAGATTTAATTTAGTTTTAGACATTTTTTTTAAGTTAACTTACAGAAATGGAAATCAAAATTTAGTCCTTTCAGATATGAAATGTTGTATTTTTTTTATACTTTTATATTATTTTTTTATTTACCGTCAGTCCCAACTGTTGTCGTAAAGAAAAGTCAGAAGCTTTCGGTGGCCCAAAAGTTCTGACATTATGACTAACCACTAAACTTGCCTACACATGAACATGCCTTTATTCTTCAACGTTGTAAGAGTTAGTGCAATTAAAAACAACCGGCCAATAAGTCGGACTCGCGCACGAAGGGTTCCGTACCATTATCTATCCCCGCCATCTAGTGTTGAGTAGCAGTACTATTTAAATCAGCGCCATCTATGAATCATCTAGTAAACGAGCAAAAAAATCATGTTTGTTGTATGAGAGCCCCCTTAAATATTTATTTTATTCTGTTTTTTAGTATTTTTTGTCATCAGATGGACAGACAGACAGACAGACAGCGGAGCCTTATATAGTCATAGCCGTTATACCTTTTGGGTACGAAACCCTAAAAAACAAAAATATACATTGATCTCAACCAATTTTGATAAAAACTAAAACTTCGTACGCGAGCTGAGCCGTAGACAAGAACAATACTTTTTATGAATAACGCGCCGGTTTGAATATGCCTTAAAACTTTGTTTACTTAGTTTAATTAGAAATTTAAATTGAAAGATATCTTATTTAAATTCATCGAATATATCAATATATTTTTGGAAAGTTCTGATTCGAAAAACAGCTATAATGTAATTAACTTTAGGTCAGGGGACTGAATACATTATACTTTGTCAAGTTCAGTGGCGATACCTACGACTGTTTCTTTTTTAATTCTTTTTTTTATATAAACGAATGACGTGACGAGCTAGTCGTTCACCTGAAGTTAAGCAACACGCGTGCCAATAGCAGTTTCAGTGTCACTCGGAACATTAAAATAATAAAGTTTCGCGTGACACTGTACTGCGCACGTCATCCTGAGACATCACACAGGCTATTCAGATTACTAGACTGTGAAATCAGGTCATAAAGTCTCATTTGCTCAGTAATATCACTTGTTACAATGCCCTTCAAACCGGAACACAGTAGTGCTTACACACTACTGCTTGGCAGCAAAATACAAGCACGGTGGTATGGTACCTAAGTACCTACCTAGACGAACTTTGCGGACCTACCTAGTAAACTACTAGCTACCTAGTAAAAGAAGTCTGTAAAAGATATCTCATTTGACGGAAACTAAATTTAAGAAAACAGTAAAATCAATGCTTACTAATAAGGCTTACTATAAGGTAGATGATTATTTAAGTGACATCAAAGCATGGGACCTAGCCCAGCTTAAAAACATGTAACAGTAGGTAACAAGTAAATAATTGTTATTACATTATGTTAATGACGTGTGAAAATAGTTATGTACATATACATTTACTCATTGAAAAATATTTGAATTTATTTGTATTTGAATTTGAATTCCTCATTCGGCTGATAAAGAAGTACGAAGAAAGGATATCACAAGCTGTTGATTTCGCCACCCTTGCTACACCGTAGGTTGTTTTATAATAGCCAATATGTATTAATTGTGGAGACCTGCAACACCTCTACACAGATTAGATAATAGGTACCTACTCCCTTTTTAGGGTTCCGTACCTAAAGGGTAAAACGGACCCTATTACAAAGACTCCGCTGTCTGTCCGTCTGTGTGTCTGTCTGTCTGTCCGTCTGGCACCAGGCTGTATCTCATGAACCGTGATAGTTAGACACTTGAAATTTTCACAGATGATGTATTTCTGTTGCTGCTATAACAACAAATACTAAAAACAGAATAAAATAAATATTTAAGGGGTTTTCCATACAACAAACGTGTTTTTTTTTTGCTCGTTTTTATAGATACTGGTACGGAACCCTTCGTTAGCTAGTCCGTCTCGCACTTGGTCGGTTTTATTTTTCTCTCTTTTAAATTTTTTGACGTTTGAAGTGCACCTTGTTGTGCAACAAGCGGCGGAAATACTCTGAGGTAGGTATGTAGAAGAATAAGTTTATGGGCTAAATATCTCGCATGTAAAGAGATTATAATACTTGAGTCCTTAAAAAAAGTTTTAATTTCGAGATAAATGTTTTAAGGATTTTTTGATAAGTTAAAACAACAAAAATGGTAAAGCTATGGACGATTTGCTATAACATATATTTACTAATTAATAAAAGAACCTATGATTAGGTACCAAAATTATTCTCAATGCAATACATTACTTGGTGGTAGGACTTTTCTGCAAAGTTCGTCTAGGCCAGTTCGCCAGTAATTCTGCCACCAATGCCCTTCAAACAAGGTTTGAAGGGCACTGTAGCTAGTGAAATTACTGGGCAAATGAGACTTTATGACAATTATGACCTGATCTCACAGTCTAGTCATCTGATTGATGTCTGTGGATGACGTGTGCATTGCAGTGTCACGTGAATGTTTATACTATAGAGTTCCGAGTGACACTGCAGCTTAACATTAGGTGAATGACTAGCTCGTCACGTTATTCAATAACAAAACAAAATCTAATTACAAAATTCAACGTGGCAATGCAATGCAGTACATCGGGCTTGTTGTCTTTTTTTATGTTAGAGGGAGCAAATAAGCATACGGCCCACCTGATGGGAAGTGGACACCGTAGCCTATGGACATCTATAACACCCGAGGAGGCGTCACCAATGCGTTGCTTACCCTGTAGGACTCTTTTAACTCTCTTCTTAAAGTACTCCATGTTATAACTCTGCGGAAAAACCGCTTGCCTACTAGTAGACTGTTAAACCATCAATTATAAAATGAGGTAGGAACAAATAGTAAAATAAAGTACCTATTTATAGGTGGTAGCTGTGGTTTAGAGCTTTAGTGTTTAGTTTTACATTTTTAGTTATTATTTTGTAATATAAATGGAAAGTATCGATTATTTAATTTAAAAAAAACGAATATTGATCTCCATAATACTAAAATGTTGGCGACCCCTGCTTATTTGTTTATGCAAGCTGCTACTGACGCAGCGTATTTGAATCGCGTGTACCCACGTCAAACTAATTGTACAAGAAATAAAATTCCGTTATATTTTTAACATTCTGTGATGCGACCTGGCCGATCACTTGATGGTAAGCGGACTTGATGTCCGCTTACATATCCCTTTTCTTTTACTATTATTGTTGTGTATTTTTTTAATAATTTATTGCTGTTTTTGTTTACTGTACCTACTTAATCTTTTATTGATTTTTTGCATTTTCATTGTATGTTAATTTGTTTCATTCTATGCTTCTTGTCTTGTAGTTTTATTTTAGGATATTCTATTTATTTATTGTATGTGTGTCCTGAAGTTCGTGATGCCATGAATGTAGGTTCCGACTGAAAATCAGTTCACTACCGCGGGAAATTCAAATTTTCTTGCATTCTTTTGCCAATAATAGCTTAATTACTCAACGTGATACCTAACGCGCAAATAAATATCAATAATGTATCAATAAATTACAATTAAAAGAATCATCTAGATATCTCAGTCTAAAGGAAGAGAGAAGGAAGAGGGAAAAAATAAGGGAAAAGGATGAATGCATGAAACGGTGAAAGGAAGGTGCTGGCGCACCTGCCTCCTTTTACTCTCTTTCTCTCTTTCCCATAGTACAGCATAGGAGTGGCTTTGGACCTAATACTGAAGGTTGAATGTCTGTAATTTCTGAACCACAAAACCGACGACCTTGAAATATTTACAGGACAATAATTAAAACACCCTCTTTTCAACAAAAAAGAATGAATGAAATCGGATCACGCGTTAATGAATTACATTACATTACATACAATTACATTACAAATAAGTACATATTTTTACTTTGATCCCCTCTCTCGAGGGAACCGTGCTGAATTTCGGGATTAAAAGTATCCTATAGCCTACCTCGTAATATGAACTCAAATCATGCCACGTTTCATTCGAATCCATTCAGTAGTTTCGGCGCGGCGTGATGCTCAGCCAAGATACAGACAACAAGACAGACAAAAATGGAAAAAAAAATAGTTTTGGCTTTAGTATCGATTATAGAGAGCCCACCAACAAAATTTTTCAAAATATCTGAATTGTTACAGTTTTATTATAATTAGAGTATAGAGAGTAGATATATAGATAGATGACACTTCACAAAACTGATCTCGGGAAGAGGAGGACCTAACTGACAAAATGACGACGCGAGCAGTAACTACGGGTGTTGCATCAGTGGATTCAGATTAGTCAAATCTTTGTTTGGGTAGACCACAGCCATCATGTGATATTAACTGCTATTTTTGAACAATCGGCCTTACAAAAAGCACGGCCTTACATGGCTCACCCACCTGATATCAGGACCTGATTATCTATAACAATATTATAAATAGAAGTCCATGAGAACTAGGTGGTAGGACTTTTCTGCAAAGTTCGTCTAGGTAGGCACCACCGCTTTGCCAGTTATTCTGCCGCCAAGCAGTAGTGTGCAAGCACTACTGTGTTCCGGTTTGAAGGGCATTGTAGCTAGTAAAATTACTGAGCAAATGAGACTTTATGATATCTCATAGTCTAGTATTACTAGACTGTGAGATATCTCAGGATGACGTGCGCAGTGCATGCCGCGAAACTTTATTGATTTAGAGTTGTGATACTGCAATCTGATGGTCAGCCGTGACGCTGAACATCAGGCGAACGACTACCTTGTCACGTCATTCGTTTACGAAAAAAAAGCTTATGTACCGTTCGTTTTAGAGTTTTCGATCGACCTTGAAAATGAAAAGGAATTGTTTGTTATGCCGCTAAGCAGGTAGGAAATTATTTTAAGCTGAACTGGGAAGTGTAAATGTCAACCAACTTAATATAAATCTAACCGGAACACTAGGTAGTCTGGTTAGCGGCCGTGAAGTGCGCTGCTTGGCCCCCGCTGCACTGTCCGCACATCTAAATGTTGCTACCAGCGTTTCGCGCTGATTTCACAGCCGCCATTAAGTTTGAATCACACTCTACTCATCAGCACCTGGAATAGGTCCACTACAGAACATAAGCCTCACCCAGTAAACGTCACGGACGCTTATCACAGCCATAATCACCACTTTTGGCAGGCGTCTTGGTGATCGCAGTAGACTATGCTGGCAACCAAGGAGAATGCTGCAGCCCATTCCCTGGATATTCCCTTAGCCGGCTTCTACGGCGCCCACGGGAAGAGACCCATGCACCAAAGCGGTTTGACTCAACATTTATAATCCTAGCAGCCAAGTAATGGAACACTACCAGCGTCTTTGTTTCCCGATAAGTATCCGACATCCGACATCCGACATCCGACAATCTGAGCTCTTCAAATCGCGAGTGAATAGGTATCTTCTAGACAAGCATGTACCATCGTAGACCGCGTCGTCACTTTCCATCAGGTGAGATTGCGGTCAAATGTGGGCCTATTTAGTTGTAAAAAAAAAGAGAATATAACCGCTGACTCTGACCCACTTTGTTTTTTTCTCTAATCTGTGCACTGACCACACACTACAATGCAGTTCAAAATTTTCTAATAAGAATAGTCATTTGTTTTTTCTCTAATCTGTGAATAAGAATAAGACGCGTCACAACAAGATTTGCAACCAGATGGGTTGGATTTGACGCAGATTAAGCTGGTTGCCTGCCATTAAAAATTAACAAGTAAATATTATTTTCATAAAGTATTGAATGCAATAAATGAAAAAATAAGTAAAATCGGTAAATAAATCACGAAGTAATAATAAATATTTAAATATGTGTGGACATTTCACAAAGCGCCATCTAGCCCCAAACGTTTATAAAAAGGTACTCTGTGCCCCAAACTAAGCATAGCATAGCTTGTACTACGGCGGGGTAATTACGTAAAATTTGCAACAGCAATGCGACAGCAGTAGCAATGCGACAGCAGTAGCGAAGCTTACGTTCTCGACACCTCTAATGATGTATGACAGCAATCACCGCGAGATTTACGCCTGTCGCAAACCTGTTGCGAGTTAGGTAATTAGGGGGCGGGAACCAGAAAACTGATACAATACTTAGATACTTTTTGTTTGTCAATACATACATAGAATACAATATAACACCCAGACACAGAACAATCACCTATGTTCATCACACAAATGTTTGTTCTTTTAATATTATGCTTTTAAAGTTTCGGGAGGCCGGAGGAGGCATCACCTGTTCCATTCTTGCAAAACAGAGATCGTGTGGAGCTTCCCCACAGTTACTATGAAAACGCACGTTGTGACGTCACATGCCAAAGAGGAGACTGTAAAGCTACCACAGATTTAGTAATGAGGTACTATGGAGGACCAAGAACTGACGTCACTGCTTGTTTGAGCTGTCTCTTTCTATTCTTGTATTTTAAAATGCTTGTAACCTTGTATTTGGGTTTTGGCGGGAACGTGAAAAAGTTCACGTCATTGCATTATATTATTTCACAAAACTTATGCTTTTTCTAGTGTTAATGTTTAAAATTAGTGGCATTTTACGCATTAAGTGCTGAATTACGAGTATAAGTGTGGGCAAGTGATATAATGTAGTGAAACGTGGTTTTTCGTGTTGCTTCCAAAATTCCATAGAAGCCTCTAGTAAAGTTGCCACTACTTTACTAGGGCATGACTTAGACTGAATTATGACTACCTGACTTAGACTGGACTATGACTACCCTGACTGACTGTGACTAAGACTTGACTTTACATGAAATATTTCATAATACGACGAAAAACTACAATACTTGACACTGGCTAAATACACTATGTGTGGAGCCAAACTATAAGAAAAAAAAAAAAAAAAACCTTGTATTTTTTGAGATATTTAATTTTTGTATTCACGACTGTTCATTTTTTGTGGAATATTATTATTTTTGCAATAAAAAAAAAGCAGGGAACTAGCCTTTTTCCCAAGTTCTTGACTCAATTCTCCTAAAATTCTTTAAAGAAATTGGTGTAACGTTTATTTAATTCTTAACCCCAATTCGTCCTGCAGTTACCCAACCACCAATACGTTCCCACCGCTGGGACTGAGACATAGGCCTTCTCTCACAGGGAGAGCGTAGACCATTGACTATAAACCCAGTTGACCAGATACAACTTCCCCGTGTACGAAAATTAGTAGTGTGTTTCAACTACTATTTTCATACAAATCACGGGAACTCGTTGATGTCTTTTGTTCTGTCCTTTGTAATTTCGTATAGCTTTGTCTCGTTTTGTTACCTCGCCCCCTGCCCGCGCAGATGAGTCGTGTTTGTACGAGAAATTATGTTCACGAGCTTTCTACGGGCTTTATAATCTTTGGTGTAGACCATAATCCATCACGCTGGACTAGTGCGGGTTGGTGGATGACACATGTTCTCGAATGTGATTCTTGAACATGCCGGTTTCCGCACGGTGGTTTCCTTTACCGTTGTAAGAGCGAGTGCAAATTCCGCACGTAACTTGAAAACTCATTGGTGCAGGGCTGTGTGGAATTTGAACCTGGGCAGGTCAGTTTCAAAGTTACACGGGCTACCGCTGAGCCACGCTCGCTGTATAAGGTGGAACGTTTCACTAGCGCAGCAAATTCAAATTTTCTTGCCTTCTTTTGCTAATAATAGCTTAATTAATAAACGTGATTACATGAAAACTAATTTTGCGCAATTAAATATAATGTATCAATAAATTACAATTAAAAGTATCACCTACATATCATTGGTTTAGCGACAAATGGCAATAGACTGAAAAACTAAGATGAAATTTGTTTATTGCCATTTGTCGCTAAACTAATAATATCTAGGAGATACTTTTAATTGTAATTTGTTGATACATTCTATTTCTTTACGTTAAATCAGATTTCATGTAATCACGTTTAGTAATTAAGCTATTATTGGCTAAAGAACGCAAGAAAATTTAAATTTGCCGCGCTAGTGAAACCTTCCACCATTGAGAGTCCACAGTCTACGGTCATAATCAACAATTTAGTTATGCGCCTGATTAAAATTTGATCTACACGCTCCTTTCAGAAACACGTTAGCCACTAACCCACCGACATACCATGGCGACGACGACGTCGCCGGCTACATACCCAAATAATCCCGTTTATTCCCGATAGAAAACCAAGTTTGATAACTGGTTATCTACTGGGAAGAAAAAGCCTATTTCATTACTGGTTATGAATCAGGAATAAATTTTTCCCATTAGAAAACCAAGCTTGATACCTCACCCATGGGGTGGACCTTTTCGTAAGCCGGGACCACACGGCAACACGGTAGGTAATAGTTATCTATACTTATAATAAAACTGTAACAGGGTCAATTCTGTATATTAAAGATATTTTGAAAATTTTTGTTGGAGGGCTCTTCATAATCGATACTAAAGCCAAAACTATAATTTTTTTCATTTTTGTCTGTCTGTCTGTATCTTGGCTGAGCATCACGCTGAATCTAATTAATGGATTCAAATAAAACTTGGCATGATTTGACTTCATACGCCAAGGTAGGCTATAGGATACTTTTTATCTCGAAATTCAGCACGGTTCCCTCGGGAGAGGGGATGAAAGTTAAATTGTGTAATTATTTTTAATTCATCAACGCGTGGTCCGATTTCATTCATTAAATTAAATGTGTTTAAGTATAATTGTCGTTCTTGGCGAATAAAATTACAGTTGTAAATCACAAAATGATAATAATAATTTAAATGTACACTGCCATTTATCTCAAAACATATCACATTTGGATTTGCGCTCAAGAATGCATTGTGCCGTATAGGTATTATACAAATGCATGAAGAGAATTTAACTCCTAGCCACTGTACAGGAATTAGGAACAAAGAGCCTGTGCATGCGACATGACCTCACCCGGAAGTAGTTATCGGGGACAAAATGCCTACACAGAAGATTGAGCGATTGTGAAACGTCAATGGCGTCTCTCAGCAAAGAGGTATATGTACTACGTACTAGAGAAGCTATTCGAAGCACATATAGTTGCCATTTTTTGTATAATTATACTAAAATCCGCTACAGCGCTTTACGAGATTATACCTTCTAACCAACGATCCCAACACGCAGCGCTAGTGCAATGGCATATTCGGATCATAATTTTTACTGCTATTCGCTGCTGCACGTGCAGTCGCTTTGAGTGCTGAGCATCGTATGAGCGAGAAGATGCTGGCCGGCAGCATATATGCAGTGGTTGACAGTGCAAGTTAGAGATGTCCTGTCTAGTGTATACATAGAAGTCTTTGTCTCTCAGTTATTTTACAGAAAGTATTGAGCTGATCAGCTGATATAAAGACCATCTAACCTCTAACGAGTGAGCTCCAGTAACTAAAAGAGTGAATGAGACAGTCGTTTGTGGTGTTAGTATAGTATTGGTTAGGTATAGATATAGAATAGAGTATGAGGTATAGAAGAACTTCCTCTGAAGCTTCTCCAGCATCAAGGTGTATATGATTGATGAGGGTTCCAGACAGCCATGGCTGACTCCAGCCATGGAACAAGTAGGAGAGGAATGCCAATACACCAAGAAAACAGCGTAGATCAAAAATATGCCTAAAACTAGATGGCGTTGCAAAATGAGCGGGTTATAAGTTGAGCGCAGATCAGAAATATGACAAAACCCCGTTTTAAACCTAGTCCGCCGTAGCTACCCGTATAGCCAGCTGATTTTGCAGTGCCACCCAGGTTTAAAACGGTTTTTTGGCATATTTCAGATCTGGGCTCAATTTATAACTTGCTCATTTTGCAACGCCATCTAGTTTTAGGCATATACGCTACGCTGTTTTCTTGGTGTATTGGCATTCCTCTCCTCCTTGTTCCATGCTCCAGTTTAATTCTGACGAGAGTTGTAAACAGAAGCCTGATGCAGAGAGCATGGAAGTCACGGGCATTTCGTAAACCAAAGCCAAGACGCTGAAAAGATTCCTTGGTAGTAATTTTGATGTGATCGTGGAAAGCTAAGGCATTATCAAAAGTTACTCCGAAGTCCTTCATAGTGAACGCTATTTTAATATGGCATCATTAACTTGATAGGTACCTATGTTGTATTAGGTTTCGCTTGCGGTCCGGGGCGAGACAGTGAATGCTAGCGCGACCCTATCTCGCCCCATTCCGGCGGCGGACGGATCATGGGGGGGTTTTAGTGGGTTCAAGTCCCACATACCCCCACTAACATTCTGCCATCACCCCCGTGGTGGCAGTGAAGTGCGAAGGCATTTCCCCCCCCTCAAAAAAAAAGAAAGGTTTCGCTTGCGGTCGAAGGTCATGACAAAGTATAGGTAAAAACATTCTGTCATCTACACTCCAGCGATGATTAGAGTTTAAATCACTCTTGATCATAAGAAATCATTATAATAATTAGTGTAACGAGGACATTATAGTTAACAAAATATAACATCTTAGCGGGGATCCCCCGGTCAACGCCTAAAGAAAATTAAGTAATGAGATGATATAGCTAATGAACTTAGTGATGTGCTGAATCAATCGTTTGTGGCATGGATATTTTTTTTAATTATTTTTATTAATTAACGTCGCAGTTATTGTAAAAATCTCGTAAAAAGTGTACGACATTTTCATTTTTCTCGTATCTCGTACAGAATGGCTTTATCTTGTAAAATTAGAGTTCTCGTAGATCTGATGGCAACGCTGATGGATACCTTTATACCATTTCTTCATTAGTAGGTACCTATTTTTTGTAATAAGTATTACTACTTATATCTACTTATAATAAAACTGTAACAGGGTCAATTCTGTACATTAAAGATATTTTGAAAATTTTTGGGCTCTCTATAATCGATACTAATGCCAAAACTATAATTTTTTTCATTTTTGTCTGTCTGTCGGTCTGTCTGTACATTGGCTGAGCATCACGTCGAAACTACTGAATGGATTCAAATGAACCTTGGCGTGATTTGAGTTCATACTACGAGGTTGGCTATAAGATACTTTTAAATACGAAATTCAGCACGGTTCCTGCGGGAGAAGGGATGCAAGTAAAAATATGTACTTATTTGTAATTCATTAACGCGTGGTCCGATTTCATTCATTTTTCGTTGAAAAGGGGGTGTTTTAAATATTGTCCCGTAAATATTTCAAGGTCGTCGGTTTTGTGGTTCAGAAGTTACAGACATTCAACCTTCAGTATTAGGTTCAAAGCCACTCCTATCCTGTACTATGGGAAAGAGAGAAGGGAGGGGGAAAAATATAAGGGAAAAGGATGAATGGATGACGTTTCATGCATTCATCCTTTTCGCTTATCTTTTTCCCCTCTTCATTCTCTCTTCCTTTAGACTGAGATAAGGCGTAAAACTAATTAACCCTTGCGAAGCCGGGGCGGGTCAGTTAGTATTATATAATAATGTAAGAAAACCTTATTTCAATTTCATTTATTCATTAGTAGGATTATTTTATTTCATCACCTCATCATCACTGCTGCGTAAAGACCCCACAGAGCTCCGCTTTGAGCGGATGCTTGCCTCCTGCAGCCATCGGATTCCCGCGGTTGTTTATCACCAATTTTTTCTAATTTCTTTTAAGTTGTATAGCACAAAAATCGGTGGTTACGATTATCGCATCACAAAAACGATCGTGTTCGATTAAGTAAACACTCGATATCGATAATCGATTAAGCACAGCCCTCACCCTTCGCTGAAAAAATGTTTATGAGCACTTGCTGAGGAACAGTCCAGAACAATCTGAACTTGAGTCCCGTCCGGACAGCTACAACTCCAGTTTTAATCACCCCCGTTCTTCTCAGTCGTTTGTGGTGGTCATATTAGTTGACGGTTATTTAATAACCTTTCCGTGAACAGTGCAACAATATTTTGAGCTTTCAGAAATTGAAATCGTATATCATAGGACTCAGTGTTCCGTCTTATTTAAGGTATGATTAAGTATTATAATACACCTATTTATATTATTGTAAAATACCCACAACGACAGTTAAGGTGTAAATTAAAATTTTCTTGCGTTCTTTTGCCAATATTAATTACTCAACGTGATTACATGAAAACTAATTTTGCGTAAATAAATAGAATGTATCAATAAATTACAATTAAAAGTATCACCTACATATTCATTGGTTTAGCGACAAATGGCAATAAACAAATTTCGTCTTAGTTTTTCAGTCTATTGCCATTTGTCGCTAAACCAATGATATCTAGGAGATACGTTTGATTGTAATTTATTGATACATTCTATTTATTTGCGCAAAATTAGTTTTCATGTAATCACGTTGAGTAATTAAGTTATTATTGGCAAAAGAACGCAAGAACATTTGAATTTGCCGCGCTAGTGTAACGTTCCACCTTAAAAGACGAGACCAGACATTGTGTGTTTCAAAACTGTTGTTATTATTATCTATACTTATCTATCTATACTTATAATAATACTGTAACAGGTCTAATTCTGTACATTCAAGATATTTTGAAAATTTTTTTTGAGGGCTAAAGCCAAATCTTTTTTTTTTTTTTTTGTCTGTCTGTCTGTATCTTGGCTGAGCATTACGCTGAAACTACTGAATGGATTATAATGAAACTTGGCATGAGTTTAGTTTATATTACGAGGTAGGCTATAGAATACTTTTGATCTCGAAATTCAGCACAGTTCCTTCGGGAGAGGGGATGAAATTAAAAATATGTACTTAGTTGTAATTCATGAAGGCGTGATCCAATTTCATTCACTCTTTTTTTGTTAAAAAGTGGGTACTTTAAATATTGTCCCGTTAATATTTCGACGTCGTTGGTTTTGTGGTTCAGAGATTACAGGCATCCAACCTTCAGTATTAGGTCCAAAGCCACTTTTATCCTGTACTATGGGAAAGAGAGATGCAAGGGGGGAAAAGATAAGGGAAAAGGATGAATGGATGAGCGTGAAAAACCCTCCCTTCTCTTTTCTTTAAGACTGAGATAAGGCGTAAAACTTATTAACCCGTGCAAAACAGGAGCGGGTTAGCTAGTAAATTTATATTTGCATATAAATCTAAATCTCTCTCACCGTTGTGTCAGCGAGGACAAAATCCAAATTCAGCAAATAATTTAGAAAGGAATTGATATATTCCGGAAACTGAGAGGATATCGAGGGATGGTGCAGCTATTTAATAATCTTTACTGATTGTTTTTTCCAGCTAACTCCGAATCAGCAAAATGGAAGCTAAATTTTACAACGTATCACACAATACGTGTCTGAAAGACCAAGAAGAAATAAGTGAAGTGGAATGGATAATACCCGATTATATATTGCTTTTGTCTAAGCGGAGAAACCAGGAACTCATAATGAGTGTTGATAAAGAAAACTCTAAAGGAACAATTTGTGCGATGCAGTTCAGAGTTAATATTTACAGGTCTACGATTTTACAAATTGATTACCGGACCCTAGTAAATGTATATTTAAAGTACAGTGTTACTGCAATAGATAAGAACGAACAGAGTATGGCAAATAAAACACGAGATTATAATTGGTATACAGCAAACGTGTGGAGTGACTTATTTAATGTCGAAATGAACTCCCAGTTTAATAATAGATATATACGAATCAAGTTTAATTTTCGAATCCTTGTGACTAGCGTGGACTATGGGACTATCATCAGTGATGAAGAACTTACTAATACATCAATCTGTCGGCTGAATACTCATTTAGAAAAACTGCTTTTCAATCCACTTTTATCTGATGTAACAATCAAATCCGTGGAAGGAGATGAAATACGTGCTCATAAGCTGTTATTGATTACCCACAGTGCTGTTTTAAAAGCACATTTTGAGCATGACACCGTTGAAAGCTCTTCTAACATTGTTGAAACTCCATTAGTAACCGCAGTTTTAAAGGAAGTATTAACCTATATTTACACATATAAGGCTCCAAAACTTGATCAGATGGCGAAGAAATTGCTTGCAGCAGCAGATTACTACCAATTAATCGAATTAAAAGGTATCTGCGAGAAGGCATTACATAAACAGTTGACTGTGGATAATGCAATTGATAGTTTAGAGCTGGCAACTTTGTATACGGCAACGAAGCTGAAAGATTTAACGTTAGAATTCATTCACGGCGGCAACGCAGGAGCAGTGATAAAAACTGAAGCCTGGAAGAAGTCTCAGTCGATTGAATTAGTTAAAATGATTCACGAATGTGGTGTAATGAATAACTAACGATTCTTATCTTCAACAACAAATTTTACTATTTTATTAGTTACGTTAACCCGCCCCGGCTTCGTTCGGGTTTATTTGAATATGTTTTGAGTTCATTAAATAGACCTTTAATTGCTTTTCATACGACTTTTCTTTATGCTATTATTAATGTATATCACCATCATCCTGATAATGTCCACTGCTGAACATAGGCCTCCCCAAAGAGCGCCACTTGGAGTGGCTGCTTGCATCCATCGGCTCCCCCCGGTTTTAACCAGGTTCACCTAGTGGGGGGCCGGACTATGCTGCGACTTCCGGTTCGTGGTCGCCACTCGAAAACCTTTCTTCCCCATCGGTTTGTATGTATATGTACCTATTTATTTATTGTATTGAATAACCTATTTGTCTATAGGTAGGTACTTATAGAAATAATTGATTGAGTAGATAATTTAGGAAAAATATTTTTCACCTCACTAGCTCGGAAAGATTCTCTTTGTCATTCGAAATCTGGCTGCAAAAACGCGTTTTAATCGCTAGCGTGGAAAGTGTTTTTAAAATTCGAACCTTTCTATTCAATAAATTTCTAGTCAAGAATTGAGTATTTGACCACAGATCTGCCCGAATTTAACCTTCTTGATATTGCCAGTCCATTGAAGATTAATAAATACCACAGACTATACCTACTAAAAGATACCATTAAGAAGTTCGCCAACCTCATTTTTAGAATAATCGCACTGTCCAGCACCAAAGAGTATAAAATATAACCAATACGATATCCAGCACAGCGACTGCATGAAAAATGGATGCACAACACTTTTTCTTTAATGTTTAATGAATGACGTGACGAGCTAGTTGTTTACCTCAAGTTAAGCGTTACCGCCACCCATAACTAAATTTATAAGCTAAAACTAATCTTTTCTTAGATTTTTAAGTTGTTTCTCTTGCATTTTCCTCGCTGTAGTGAGGTGAAAAGTTGTGTGTTGGTGTTGAACTCGGCAGCAAAGTTTTTCTGCGTCTCGTACCTTTGAAACATTCGGTACGCTCAGGATCCTAGCATCCTTCGCTTGCTCGGGTTTCAATTCAAGTACTCGCACCAAAAACCAACTTTGCAGGCTTGTATAACAAATATCTATTGGACTGTTACTTAAGTATTTTAAAGTTTTTTTAATGCCTCAATGATAAATTATGATTGATTAATTTTTAATGTCTCATTGTCATCTCACCTGATGGTAAGTGACGAAGTTGTATAAGGTGGAGCACGTTTGCCCGTGAGATATCCAATTCACTGTTGCTGGAAGAGCATTCCATTCCTTGGCCGTTCGGACTATGACTGACTCAGCAAAACGCTAAGTGCGGGCTTGTGGTACACTAACGACGTAAGGATGTGAAGAATCACCAAGACTTGTAGTTATATGATGGAAAGGGGATGACGGAATTAGCTGACGAAGGGGATGCGCACTCTCCAAAATGTAACCGATAGAAGACCGACAGACCGGCGACCTTGCGCCTGTGTTCAAGGCTTTGTATTCTCCCTTTAACTAGTCTCTCATCGTTGATAAGCTTCTTGGCACGCCGCTCAATTGTGTCCAAAGCCGCAAGTTGGTACCGGGCGGAGCCATCCCACAAGTGGCTACAGTTCTCCATGCAGGCTCCGGGGCTACCGTCTAAGCCAATCGTAATCGATGAATGGGCTTCATTTCGTCATTTCCGGCAAGTTGGCATTGTGTAACATCTCCATCCATTAGTATTTTCTCACTATTTCTCATTATTATAGTTAATCAATGTTTTGTCTATTCAGTTCTCCGCCTAAAGGATCATAATACTGATGGATGAGAATTTTACACAAATGACCAAATGAAGCCCATTCATCGATTACGATTGAGTTACACAATACGGGAGCTGAGCTTGGTAAAGGTTAAGCAGCTGATTAGCCTTAGATAAGCTTTTTTGCGGCTGTTTTGGCTATGTTCAGCAGTGGACGTCTTCAGGCTGATGATACGTGTGGAAGAGGAGGAGAAAATTTTCTTCATTCACTCTACCTCGTTATTATAACTGCATAGGTATTTTGGAAAAGGTTATCATCATCATCATCTTTCACCATCACCGCACTTAGGCCTAATGACGTTACAGCTTGCCATTTGGAACTCTAAAATATAGTTTCACGTCATGTGACATTGCACTGCGCACGTCACCCTGTAATTTTTTTTATGTAGACAAATGACGTGACGAGCTAGTCGTTCGCCTGGTATTAAGCGTCACGGCCGCCCATTACAAAAGTCCCATGTGGAGCTGCTCTAAGTAATAAGAGAAACATGCCAAAAACACCTTGTTTGCCCTACCCGTCGCCTTAAGCCTGGGTTAAAATTTAACGGGCGGGACTAATTTGACAAGTGCCAAGATAAACTTAATGACTAATCCAGGATTAGTTATTTATTTAGTTAAGCCAGGATTAAAGCGGAACGTGCAAGTGGGCTTTATATTGCATTAACATTGAATGTACGTGCTTAGCTGCTAATTACCATTTAGATTAATTATGTACCACATTGACCATTGATCGACCTTTATAATTTAGGCAGAGTTCAAAGTAAAATTCATATTAAATTACCTTTTAAAATTCGAGTTGCCTTTTTAGTTTTGTTACTATACAATACAAAGATTATAAAGCCCGTTGATAGCTCGTGAACATAATTTCTCGTACAAACACGACTCACCTGCGCGGGCAGGGGGCGAGGTAACAAAACGAGACAAACTCATACGAAATTACAGAGAACAGAGCAGGATGGAACAAAAGACATCAACGGTTCCCGTGATTTATTAGAAGTTCATAGTATTTATTAGAAATTAGTGGTTGAAATATACCACTAATTTTTGTATGAGGGGAAGTTGTATCATTAGTCAACTGGATTTATAGTCAATGATACAATACAACTGCTGGCACCTAAACCAAAATTGGTCACATTTAAAATTTTTGACCCTAGTTTTTTAAACTTTAATTAAAAGAAAGTATCATCATCATCATTAACAGCCTGAAGACGTCCACTGCTGAACATAGGCCTCCCCCAGAGCACGCCACCTTGAGCGGCTGCTCGCCTCCTGCATCCATCGGCTCCCCGTGGCTTTCACCAGGTCGTCGGTCCACCGAGTGGGGGGCCGGCCTACGCTGCGTCTTCCGGTTCGTGGTCGCCACTCGAGAACCTTTCTTCCCCATCGGTTGTCAGTTCTACGAGCGATGTGGCCTGCCCATTGCCACTTCAACTTACTAACTCTAAGAGCTATATCGGTCACTTTAGTTCTCCTGCGGATCTCCTCGTTCCGGAGCTTATCTCGCAGGGAAACACCGAGCATAGCTCGCTCCATAGCTCGCTGCGCGACTTTGAGCTTACTAATGAGGCCAACAGTAAGAGACCATGTCTCAGTTCCATAAGTCATCACTGGCAACACACACTGATTGAAAACTTTCGTTTTCAGGCTCTGCGGTATTTTGGACGAAAAGATAGGACGAAGCTTCCCGAACGCTGCCCAGCCGAGTTGGATTCTTCGCGCCACCTCTTTGTCGAAGTTGGACCTACCTAATTGGACAATCTGTCCTAGGTAGACATACTTGTCGACAACTTCGAGAGTATCGTTCCCAACAATTACCGGTATAGGTGGAACATGAGCATTAGACATGATCTTTGTCTTGTCCATATTCATCTTAAGACCAACCTGCTGGGAGACTCTACTGAGGTCGTTGAGCATGGTGCTAAGGTCCTCGAGCGATTCCGCCATTATGACTATATCATCGGCAAAACGAAGGTTAGTGATGTACTCGCCATTTATGTTGATGCCAGATCTTTTCCACTCCAAGAGCTTGAAAACATCCTCCAATGCGTTTGTGAACAGTTTCGGAGAAATAACGTCTCCCTGTCTCACGCCTCTTTGCAATGGAATTTGTTCCGTACTCTGGTCCTGTAGTCGGACTGACATAGTGGCCTTACTGTACAAACACTTCAAAACTTCGATATACCTATAGTCAATTTGGCATCGCTGCAAGGACTGCAGCACCGCCCAAGTCTCGATTGAATCGAAGGCTTTCTCATAGTCCACAAACGCTAGGCATAACGGCCGATTATACTCTTCGGTCTTCTGTATAATCTGGCGCAGCGTATGAATGTGGTCTATGGTGCTAAAGCCTTTTCGGAAACCGGCTTGTTCGGGAGGCTGGAATTCATCAAACCTGCGTGCGAGACGATTCGTAATGACTCTCGAAAACAGCTTATACACATGACTCAAGAGCGAGATGGGCCTATAGTTCTTCAATAAGGTGTTATCGCCTTTTTTGAAGAAGAGCACCACCACGCTCTTGTGCCATGCCTCTAGCGTTGTACCTTCAATGATGACAGAATTAAATAACTTCTGGAGGAAAGAAAGTATAAATTAGTACAATCTGGAGTTCTTCAAGTCGCGAGTGAGTAGGTATCTTCTAGGCAAGCATGTACCATCGTAGACCGCGTCGTCACTTTCCATCACGTGAGATTGCGGGCAGGCTATTTATTTATAAAAAAAAACAGCTAAAAACAGACACGTCATATTCAAATACATACGTAAATAAAATAAAAATTCACGCTGTTCGTAAGTCGGAAATATAAAGTGCCGGGGACCCAGGAGGGTTCACCTTTTCGGCATTCGCGGGCCCGAGTACCCACCTCGAGGGTCCATATTAAAAATATGGTCTTCATCATAAATACACTGTAATAAAATTAGAGAAAAAAAATCGGAACTTTTGCCAAAGTATCCTCTTTGCAATAACACATATTTACGATATATTTGCGCGTAATAGTGTATTTTATATTACGAGCTCATACTATATTCCACGAACCCTCCCCCTGGGGGCTCACTCTGGCGCATCTGTAATGTCGAGGACCCCGCGCGCTCGGGTCTGGTGAAATGTATGGCGGCATGGGGTATGAGCTCTATGAACGGGGGGAGGACGCGTATGAGACGCGCATGTTTTATTTTGTTTTTAATGCGCCAGATGCGTGTTTCCCTGCGAGATAAGCTCCGGAACGAGGAGATCCGCAGGAGAACTAAAGTGACCGATATAGCTCTTAGAGTTAGTAAGTTGAAGTGGCAATGGGCAGGCCACATCGCTCGTAGAACTGACAACCGATGGGGAAGAAAGGTTCTCGAGTGGCGACCACGAACCGGAAGACGCAGCGTAGGCCGGCCCCCCACTCGGTGGACCGGCGACCTGGTGAAAGCCGCGGGGAGCCGATGGATGCAGGAGGCGAGCAGCCGCTCAAGGTGGCGTGCTCTGGGGGAGGCCTATGTTCAGCAGTGGACGTCTTCAGGCTGTTAATGATGATGATGATGAATGCGCCAGATGAATTTGTACATTTTTTTTAAATTTTGGGTAAAGTGAGGCTAAATGAAGATATAACTAGAAGCCAGAGGAAAAAAAGTTTAACGCCTTTGTTTCGATTTTTTTCCTAGTCATTGACACATGAACCGGGTATAGGTTCATGCATTGACACTAATTAAATTTGTTTATTTATTTTTATGCGTGTAGGTACGATAATAAAATAAAAAATATTTATATTTATACTTACGCTAGTTTTCAGGACAAAAAATGTATAAAAAATGAGGTAAGATATATTTACTGACCGAGGACTGCTACTAAAGATTTTACGTTAATATGTTTACATTTAGTTTTTTTACTTATCCCCATAAAATTGATCAGACTCAAAAATAATATCGTGTGGCGTGGTGTAACCTGAGTAAATGTAACGTAACTTTTTCTTTGAGGGTGAAAGTGCCCTCACACTTCCCTGCCACCACGGGGGTATGTGGGACTCAAACCCACTACAACTCGTCCGTCCGCCACCAGGATGGGACGAGATAGGGTCGCGCTAGCATTCACTCTCTCGCCCCGGCGCGGTTTGCGCCAGTGGGTGGGTAACCTTACACCTCGGTTACCCACCAGCGTGAATGTAGCGTAGCCTTCAAAATGATATGAGCGGTTGGCTCGATGATAGAAACACGCCCCACAATTTATTTTATCAATGCCCTAGACCTAGACTAAGAATTTGATCAATTACTTTTTACAAAGACCCGGCGGGGTAATTACGTAAAATTTGCAACAGCAATGCGACAGCAGTAGCAATGCGACAGCAGTAGCGAAGCATACATTCTCGACACCACTAATGATGTATGACAGCAATCACTGCGAGATTTACGCCTGTCGCAAACCTGTTGCGAGTTAGGTAATTAGGGGGCTGGTCTGCATCCTCTAGTACCTACCAAATTAGCAAAGAGGATCGCACTATCTTATTTTGCCCTTGAATTTTTGTAGCTTAGGTGTAAAAGAATTGGCAAACATAAAAGGTCAACTTTAGGCCACGTTTCTATTAGTTACACCCAACACTGTAAATCTAGGCAATTTAAACACTATTTTAAATTAAACCCACCAAACCAAACTCAATGGAAGAAAGTAGGTACACAGCACGCGCCTCTGCGCGTCAGCCGCCCCTGTCCTGCTACCTAGGCCCCCCATACACGTTCAATTTTATTGATCAATCTTTATGATAGATCAATTTTATTCATCGTGTAGGGTTAGTATCGAGACAACATTGACGGAAGTGGTCTCGTCAATTTTATTGATCAATAAAATTACCCTGCCGGCCTAAGAACCGGTGATGTGACGTCACAGCGAGCACTCGGACGGCCCGAGATTTCATAAGTCCGAAATTGATTTATTAAAAAAAAAACAGTTTTCAAAATATTGCCATGATTATTTCGCAATTTTTTTTTAAATTTCCTTTATATTTAATAAAAATAAAAAAAACTGTAACTATGTAACTATGTTTCATTTACATCTTCCACTTATCTTTGTTTTCAAATAAACCTTATAAGAAAAAAAACACTACTTAATAAAATTAAACGCTGTTATACGTATTCCGTAATCTACAACCGGGTTACGTTACTATTTCAATAAATTATTACATAATCGTCATAATAATTTGATTTATTTTATACAACCAGACGTCCTCCACACTTTGCTCTCTGTTTCACGTAATTTAAGAAAGTGGTGGAAAATTTTTGATATTAAAAAGTAATAAAACCATAGCCCTTACATACAGTTATAGCCTCAATGTGTTGGCTATAAAGTTGAAGTTTGTCTGATAAGACAATATTTCTTACGATGTTAAAACTTTCTCTAGCTGTTCGGTGAATGGAAACTCACACATATAAAATTCACGTATGGGAGTTTTCAACAAACGATTTTGTGTCGTAAACTCTTTAGATTAAAGTATGAAGTGGTATGCAATATTCCGAGGACTTAATTCGAAAAGTTTTCAATTTTCAAACTCATAGAACACCACTGTTGCAATTTAAAAAGTTACAACAGTGATTCATCTAAACGCAATAAAGACTTAATCACCAGGTAATAAGATATGAATTTGCCTAATGATAATTACACTTAGAATCTTGTTTGACCAGTGAAAGTTACGATATTTGCCAGTAGTTGTGTTTTGCATTCAGTTTGGCGGCAAAACTCTGCAGTGACAGCTGACTTTTTTTTACTTTTTTAAATTGAGGCTAAGGACTTAAAGTGACATGCGTGTATTATCATTGACATAAGTATTTCGTACTTTTGTGGTTTTTACCAAGTTTTCGTTCAAAATGGATGTGAAATTTCTTTCGTTTCTTTTCCTGCTTTCTTTTGGTGAGTTCCTATTACGTATTTATTGGTGTTGATGTTGACTTATTAGGTCCGGTCTGAGTTAGCAAAAAATAAGCGCTTTTAATAGTAATGTAATTATAATTAGGTAAGGAATAGATAGGTACATAAGTTATAGAATTAGTACCTACTTTTTTAATTATTCAACTTTTTTTTTTATAAAACGCACTAAACATTGCCATACCTAGTTGTGATCAAGGAATAATTTTAAAAAATTACCACTTGCCTGAGTACGCGAGAAGGTGGTGACTTACCTATTATTATCATGGTTATGATCAGACTGCCTATATAGCAAAACGAATACGAGGGCAGAATAACTAAAAAACAGGAAGAACGGGTTGTTCCCGTCTTCGCCCATGGGGCCCAACGGGAATATTTAATCTCGTTGGACCCACTTATATACTGTTGTGTTATTATTAGCTATGAAATCAAATCACATCATAATATTTTATAATACTAAGGCCCGATTTCACCAAACAAGAATAAACCAGGTATAACTTCCCGAGAACAACCGAGTTACGCGAATATAGCCTTTATATCACCAATTTTGTGAAGGAATAACACTTCCTTGGATACAATCAAAATGGCGTCTTTTTTGTGTAATTTCATTTGTCAATTAGCTGTATCCAGGAGTAAGGAATAGCCGTATACTTGGAATAAACGTTGGTGAAATTGGGCCTTAGATACACAATGTGTTGTTTTTAATCGAAAGTTTAAACTCCAATAGATTAACATAAACCAGAAAAGTAAAGTGATTAAGTTAATATTAAGTTATTTATTTATATTCACTCATCTTTCGACAGTCTCTGTGGTGTGGTGGTTGAGCAGGTCGGCTCATAACTCGGAGGCGGCGGGTTCGATTCCCGCGACAGGACAAGTATTTGTTCACATGAAAAAAAGCTCAAATACTTGTTCTGTGTCTGGGTGTTGTAGGACGCGCACGAAGGGTTCCGTAGCATTATCTATAAGAACGAGCAAAAAATCACGTTTGTTGTATGAGAGGCCCCTTAAATATTTATTTTATTCTGCTTTTTAGTATTTGTTGTTATAGCGGCAACAGAAATACATCATTTGTGAACATTTCAACTGTCTTACTATCACGGTTCATGAGATACAGCCTGGTGAAAGACGGATGTAGATGAACGGACAGCGGAGTCTTAGTAGTAGGGTCTGTTTTACCCTTTAGAAACGGAACCCTAAAAACAGGCTTAACTTTACGTAGTAACCACAGATTAGAGAAAAAAACAACGTAGTAACATAATATTTAGTAGGCATGGAAATGATTGCTATTTTAAAATCATTGTCATTTCATCATATGATTTATTTATATCACTGTGATTTCACCTGTGATTTTTCATATGCCTAATGAATTTATGATCAATGGTGATGGGCTGTGTGATTTATGAAATGTAACAAAGATGTGATTTAGGAGCAACCTAGTGAAGTTGCGACCTGCTACAAATGATTACTAAGTAATCTAACGCTACTCTCTTCAGTTAAACAAGATCAAAGTTCACCACTACACCACAATAATTATACTCTTTAGGTCTCAGTTTGTTTACTGAAGCATAAATAAAATGATGTTTTGATATTCACCGCTTATGCTACTCTCGTATTATGAAATTCGAAGCCACGATTCAATTAAATGTGATTATCACACTGTGATTTGTAGCAGAATATCTGATAAAAAGTAGCAGAGTGATTTGTGAAACATAAAATCATATGATTTTTCACCTGCTCCTTGTGATTTGATCCATGCCTAATATTTAGTAATCTGTGCGTAAGTGTATTTGCAAACTTACATAATGGTGACCTCTGACTGACTGAGGCAACATGCGTCGAAGTAGCAAAAGTGACAGCCCCGTGAGCTCGTGACATACATGCACTGTCAACTGTGCGAGTTTTATTATTTACGCGACTTCAAAAAAAGCCTGTTCTCTAATTCACCTGCGTCATTTTTTTAGATAAAGATAAAGATAAAGATATTTTATTTGTCAGAACATGAGTAAATACATTTACAAAAATACATGCATTGGTGTTATGGTGTTTTTCTGTCCACAATGTCTTGCCTGCAGAGGCATACAAATAATTGTTTGACAATCAACTGCCATCTCATAATATAAATAACATGATGATAATAATAAAATAATTAGAAATGAAAATTATAATAATAATAACATGTCACGTTAAATAAAATCCAAATATAACACATTAAAATAAAAATAAAACAAATATAGTATAAATATAAAAATATTAATTACATGTTTTGTCATTCAAAAAGTCATTAATATCATAATAACATTTTTCTGTCAACATTTGCTTTAATTTTATCTTAAATGTGTCTGATTTTTTAATACACTTGGGCACTTTGTTGTATATTACAGGTGCCATGCTTAATACACTTTTACGCATCAGAGTAGTTTTTGCAGGGGGTATAAAAGCAGTCGATCGTTGTCGCGTCTGTTGCGTTGTACTACATCTGATATGCGTCGAAACAAGTGAGGATTGCTACGTACAAATGAAGCCACCTCAAGAATATACAAAGACGGAAGTGTCAGAATCCTGTACTTGCTGAAATATGGCTTGCAGCTATCAGTTTTCTTCAGTCCAAACATGGCCCTAATGCAACGCTTTTGAGCCTTAAAAGCTATTTTGGCATCTGTTGAGTTTCCCCAAAAGATAACTCCATATCTTAATACTGAAGCTGCTAACCCATGATAAGCAGTGAGTAAGGCGTCGCTATTTACCATTGGGGCTAATTTAAACAGAGCATATGCGGAGCTACTCAATCTTTTACAAATTTCAGTTATATGTGCCTTCCAGTTCAATTGCTTGTCAATTGTTATCCCTAAAAACTTTGCAGATTCTACTTCACGTATTTGGCTTCCTTGGTAATTGACATTAATGTTTTGGATAGGAAGTCTTTGACTAAAATGCATTACCTGGGTTTTGTATGTTATATCATCATCATCATCAGTCAATTTAATAATTAAAATAAATAAATGTGTGTGGACATTTCACTCGGCGCCATCTAGCCCCAAACTAAGCAAAGCTATGGGCACCAGATAACTAATATAGTACTTATGCCCGTTTCCACCAAAGATCCCCAAATTTTAAGGGATCCTTAAAAATATTTAAGTGACATCTGACAGTAATTTTGTTTTCACCGGCGATTAAGGGACACCTACAGCTTAAGGGATCTCCTAAATTTAGGGGCCAAAGCTCGACCCCTTAAGCGTTAAGTGGCAGGTTAAATAAATTATCAAATCGCCAGTTTTTTCTTTCAATTGTATTTGGCAACTGTTTCTACCCCCATAACGCAGAAAATGTATTTGTTTTAATTTTTTCTGATGCATAATATATTAAAAACTCTAATGTAATATCAATAAAGCATGTTGCTTGTATTTTTGACGATTATTCTCTAAAATATATAAATAAAAAACTAAACTAAACTAAACTAGCTACACTACCTACTACAAAGAACACTTATGGACTGTATAATAGCCGCGATGGCCTATAGACAGTCCAAGTGCTCCAGCCCACTACCGGTAGGTAGCGTACCCAACATGCTGGCCGCATTGCCACGTTAAATTGCAAATAACCAAAAAAAGTTAAAAAAAGTTGGGCCAAATAAGTACCAGCACTTTGGTCACGCGTCGCATCGACCAGGCGCTCTGATAGACTTTGGTGCTCGCGATGAGCTCCCGGTCCCCGCGGAGCCAGGGTCGCAACACCAAACGGCTCAAATATGTAACCGCTACCGAGATTACTATATTTGCGCCGTTTTAGCTGCTCAGCAGAATTAGCCGCGGCGCCGGCCCTAACGTGTCTCGGGAAGGTGTGACGGCGACATAGTATCGACACAAGTAGCGTCCCACACTAAAGGCCGCTCCATCTTCCAGGGAACCAGAGTCATTCCGTCGGGTCTTTTACCATCGTCACGCATGAGACCATTCGGTTCGAGAATGGCTGCAACATTGGCGGTGGTAAAAGCCCGACGAATGATGTCATTAAGACTAGCGTGGCGCGAAATTCAACCAGCGCTTTTTGAACACGAGAGGCCATGGTGACCGTGCTGGTCATCACGGTCCCCCCCGTGGAGTACCCCACTGGCAGCGATGGGCCACACAGTATCTTGCGCCCAAACGTAAGCTGATAGCTAAACGAAAAGTAGTCGGATCTAAAAGGTTACCAGTATTGAAAGAAGGCATGGCCTGTAACCAAAGTCCTGACTCCCACACAGAGACTGCGAGAAGCCGAGCACGATCAGCGACGCTAGGACACGTATCTAAAAGATTTTTCCGTGCTAGTTCGCAGAGTGGTCGGTCCCACAGCCTCTGTGGGGAAAGAACCACCGGGAAATCAGAATTTGGACAAGCCAACCCCCAGGCATTCTTGGCCTCAGACAAATAGGCTACTTCGAAAGTACCTAAAGATGGAGCAAGAATTTTTTCTATTAATTTATGTGTACCATGTACAGAGGATAAAAATGCCAGTAATGCAACACTCGAAATTTTGCGTATCCCTAAACCTGCTAAGCGCACAGGTAGAGAGGCTTGCGACCACGTCCTGTCATCCATATCAACATTCAAAACCGAAACCAGAGTGTTTTTAAAATGCTGTCTAAGCCCATAAGGAGCTCACTGTGTTTCCACAGTTGACAACATCGTAAAATATAATACTTTTAATCGTAATTTGTTGATACATTCTATTCCTTTACGTTAAATTAGTTTTAATGTAATCTAAGCTATTATGGGCAAAAGAACGCAAGAAAATTTGAATTTGCCGCGCTAGTGTAACGTGTTAGCTGCAGGTGATTTTATTTCACCCCTAACAGTATCACAAGTGAAATGATAAATTACGTGCCGAGAGAACCGTGAATAACAAGTACTTTGTTTTGTTGCGAAAATAGACGCCATTTTGTTTTGTGTGGTGCGAAAAATGACTGTTAATTTACCATAAGTGCATTGCTAATTCTCGTGTGCAGAGACTGTGGTGCTGAGCTAAGTGAGCACTGAGCAGGCACTCTCAGAACTGGATTTGGTGATCAAACTGATTGAACTTGTCTCGCACACTTTCTTGTACCACGAAACGCGGTAGAGGCGTAAACGACAGTGAAGCGATGATGATGATGATGATGATGAATGATAGCCGTATTTGAAATAATGGATCCGTTATTCCTTAAATAAGTAATGGTCTCGACAGATAGAAAGACAGACGGACAACAAAAGCGATCTTACCTATAAGGGTTCCTTTAATTCAAAACTGTTACGGAACCTTAAAAATGAAGCATTCTTTGCAAAAGCGATTCTGATTTGAGCTTTGTACACATGTTATTTCCTCACTCCCACCACTATGTTGAAAGTGCGGTGAAATGAGATGTCGCTTTTTTCAGGGCTAACATAATACCGAAGGGGAGCAATACACGAGTTTCTCTGGGGATTTCAAACACACTATAGTCTCTTACAGGGGACTGAGCTAGGGGATTTTAGTTGAAGTAGCGATTGTAAAATGGTGACCTCGCATTATGTAAATATTTTATTGTTTAACACAATCGCATACCTAACACTCATGAAGGTCCATTACTTTAATGATTTTAACTCATTACAAGGTAATCATAGCTCATTACGTTAACCTTAGGCTAGAAGAATAACGGACAAAATTTTAAAATTTTTGGCTCCCATTTTTTTTGTTGGTTTTATTAAAGTTAGTTGAAAATAATAGACACGTACCTATATTTTTATTTTACTTTTAATGCAATATTTCAAATTGTAGATAGAATTAGCTATTTGTATACTCAAATACTAATTTTTATTAATAAACTAGCTGACCCGCCCCGGCTTCGCACGGGTTTATTGGTTTTACGCCTTATCTCATTCTCAAGGGAAAAAGATAAGGGAAATGGTTTTTTTTTTTTTTTTTTTTATGGTTGAATGGGCTCACGTTTGACAACATCTCACCTGATGGAAAGCGATGATGCGGTCTATGTTGGAGCACGTTTGCCCATGAGATGCCTATTCACTCTTGATTTGAAGAGACCCAGATTATAATTTGTAGGAAACAAAGAAGCAGGAAGCGCATTCCACTCCTCAGCCGTGCGAATAATAAAAGAACTAGCAAAACGCTTAGTACGGGTTCGAGGGATGTTCACAACAAAAGGATGCAATGACTCGCCACGTCTTGAAGTTCGATGGTTAAAGGATGAATGGATGAAGGTGAAAGGAGGCAGGTGCGCCATGAAAAGGTGAATGGAGACAGGTGAGTCTGCCTCCATTCACCTTCATCTATTCATCCTTCTCTCTTATCTTTTTCCCTCTTCTTTCTCCCTTTCCCATAGTACAGTACAGGATAGTGGCTTTGGACCTAATACTGAAAGTTGGATGTCTGTAATTTCTGAACCACAAAACTGACGACCTTGAAATAATTACGGGGCAATATTTAAAGTAGGTACCCCCCCCCCCCCCCCTTTCTAACAAAAATTAATGAATGAAATCGGAAGTCTTTTATTATTGCAGTTAATAATACATAGCATATAACAGCAGTGTATAATTATAATACCCTCACAATTCATTTATTTAACAATATCTAGTAAATAAAATACTAAATAAAAAAATAAAATAAATAAAATACTGTAAAATAGGATATTTTTTGTACCTATGTGTTATTTTTGAGGAATGATGTAAATGAGGAGTTTTATTTAAAAAAAAACACTAGTTCCGCTTCTTTTCTAGATGGCGCTGGAAATACATAGTTTAAACCTTTCAAACCACAGAGTATTTTAAACATAAGAAAATGCTTAGACTACCTACAAAGAAATGTCAAATTCAGTTGAGTGGACCGCGAGTACATTGCCTGTAGTATCTCCTAAGTAGTCTATGGTGCGTTCTTATTAAGTAAATTGAAGTACATTAGATCTGCGAGATAGATAACGTTAATATTATGATCCAAAATAAAGCCCAGGTATTCCGCAACGAAACTAAAAAATAAACGAAAGTTTAAAGTTGTCAGTCAGTATCGTGACACATTTTCTCTAACCTGTGGTCTATACTTTAAACAGTGACAGTGACAGATTTTAGTAAAACCACAACTGGCGCCATCTATTGGGTCATGCATTAAATACAATTTCTTTTTTTTTAATAAAAAACCTCATTATTAATTGACATATGCTATTTGTTCAGTGCAAGATTTTATGAATGACAAGTTTAGTTGTCAATTTTTAAATTCTTATATCTATTTGACCGCCGGAATTAATTTTTAACTCCTGACATTGCTACTTTGCTACATATATTTTATTTTGCTATTCTTATTGCGCTTGCCTTATGAATTAATTAGATTTTCCTAGAATGTTATAATGATAGAATACTGTAAAAATTGAATATAAACTTTATGTAACAATATTTATACACCGGAAACGGTAGAATATTTGGAACTCGAAAATTGTAATCTCGCACGACAAATTAAAATTTTCTTGCGTTCGTTTGCCAATAATAGCTTAATTACTCAACGTGATTACATGAAAAATAATTTTGCGCAAATAAATATAATGTATCAACAAATTACGATTAAAAGTATCACCTACTTATCATTGGTTTAGCGACAAATGGCAATAGACTGAAACACTAAGAAGAAAATTGCTTATTAAGAAAATTGTTTGTGTAGCACAACATTTTTTTTTTTTTTTTTATGTAGAATGAGCCTGCGTTTGATTACATCTCACCTGATGGTAAGCGACGATGCAGCCGAAGGTGTAGCACGCAGGTTCATGAGGTACCTATTCACTCTTGTCTTAAAAAGACCCAGGTTATATTTGTTAGGAAACAAGAACGCCGGGAGCAAATTCCATTCCCTAGCAGTCTGCATAATGAAGGACTCATATGACATAGGGATGAAACTCTCCGCGCCTCGTAGTCCTGTGGCGGATTGGAGATGGTGGGATTAACTCGTACAGCTCTTGTGCGCACTCCCCGTGGTACAATCGGTAGAAAATTGAAAGACATGCCACCCTCCGTCGGTGCTCTAGGCTCTGCAGTCTACCCACAACCAGTGCCTCGTCGTTTATGAGACATTCTAACAAATAAATTATTTTGAATTTGAGTTTAACAATCCATATTTTTGTAGGTATGTAGGTAATTTAGTCTTTATCTATTCCTATTCCACCAAATGAATGATGATATCCACTTGCCTCCATTCCAGGGTCCTGCTCCGTCATCATACCTGAGGAGCTGCCCTCACTGCTGTCGGTGGCCTACTCCAACATACCGCCCATAAAGAAGGGTAGGTGACCAATGTTATTTATTTATTTATACTTTAGCACAAATTATTGTACAAGGAGGACTTAATGCTATGAGGCATTATCTACCAGTCAACCTGGATGTGCATCTTTTTTTTTAAGCGGGGCTCATAGTGTAGCAATGCTAGCCGTTCCTAATAACCGATCGGTAAAGTTAAGCAACGTTTGCTGCAGTCACTACTTGGATGGGTGACTGTTACCTTCACAACAGAAGTGGTATTTACAAGGAGCGCTACCGTGCTTCGGAGGGGACGTTAAGCCGTCGGTCGTTGTTGTCGTAAGACGCGACAGTCGTTAAGCCAAGTCAGAAGCCTTTGGGTGGTCTAAAAATTCTGACGTCAGGGCTGACAACTTGCTTATCAAGGTTTTTTTTACTGATGTTTGCTCCAATCTATTTAATGGTAGGTGAATGGCCTGATAGCTTAGTTGTTAAGCCTTCTGAACTATAGGTTGTGGGTTCGATTCCCACCCGGGACAAACATTTGTGTGATGAACATGTTTGTTACGTGTCTGGGTGTTATATTGTATTGTATGTATTTTTTTACAAACTAAAGTATATAAGTATTGTATCAGTTATCTGGTTCCCATAGTACAAGCTATGCTTAGTTTGGGACTAGATGGCGCTGTGTGAAACGTCCACACATATTTATTTATTTATTATCTATTGTCAAGAGTTACAAAAAAAATACATTTTTACTGCCGTCATATTTTTTGAATGCTCTGTGATGTGAACGAACTTTGCAGAAAAGTCCTACCACTATTAAACCTAAATATTACTTTTTTATTTTCCAGGCAATGACCACCGTGTGGGATTCGGGTTTGCCTTCGGGAACCACGCCGACTTCCAAGTTCTATTCGAGCTGGGCCCGCAGACGAACACTATGAACCTCAGTGAGTATACCGATGATGATGATGATGATGATGATGATGATGATGATGATGATAGGACCACTGAATGTTTCGCACTCATTTTCATAATTAATTTAAGAGAGCATACCCCCCCATGTCCATACAAAAAGCACCAACCTTTTTCTACCCCTAAACGTTATTCGATTTAGATGTTTTTTTTTATATGTTGTCTACATATTGAAAAACTATGCTCGTACGTTTTTCTTTTTTGAGTTTTTGCAAAATCTTCGTAGTTATACTTACTTACCTAAAGTGAAGAATTCTTCGCGTCAAAATTATAACGAAGAAAATTTATCTTTTCAACACATTTGCTCAAAAAATGCATTTACAAAGCCTGTATACATTGTTCGAAAGTTAAACATTACGGACCATACAACGGAGCGTGCGGTAAAATAGTTACTCTCACCTATGTACCTATTTTACCGCATCGTTCCTTGTATAGCGCCGTGCGTAACCTTTACGGTTTTTTTTAATTGCATAAAAAATATTTATGAATTCCACCAAAGAGTTTCACATAACGAGAATAAATAAGCTGAATGATCGAAACTCCTTGGAAGCGCTTTTGCTCAATACGTTTGTCTCACTTTAATACTAAAGAGAAAATGAAACTAAAGATGTAGTTCTAATTTTCACCACACGCACGTGGCGCCATTAGAATTGTAAATTAAACAATTAAACAAATTAAACAATTAAACAATTTATTATCTTGCGAAATAGGCAATACAAAAATTGTGGTCTTATTGTAATGTGTATAGTGTCTCTATTTCCGTCATTAAGACATGCAAGCATTTATATTTGTCAATACAACAATTTAGGTTTTTTTTAAATTTAGTGCCTATTAATACAATAATGTTCGATTAGTCCATGTCACTAAATATCAATCATAAATTATAATAATTAACAATATTACATTAAATTAAATTTTTATCCTTCAGAAATTCGTCAATGCTGTAATATGCTTTGTCCACCAACAACTCATTAAGTTTCTTTTTGAAAATCAAGTCATTCTCAATACGTAACCTTAAAGGAATCTTATTAAAAATGATGGGTGCCATACAGAAAATACTGGTTCGCAAGAGATGAGTTTTACATGACTTGTGACGTAGATCTCCTTCTCGCCGACTACCTACTGCATATTCCTCAAATAAATAAGAGTGTTTTTTTACGAATGTGCACCATTTTAGCCCATTGTCATATTAGATTAGAAACATCAAAGATTGTTTGTTGCGACTTTCCCACTAATAAACAAAAGTTTGTTTCATTACATATTGTACTGTTTTCTCGCAAATATGTTGAAAAACGTTGTATGATACACGTGCGGAAATTGGTTTCTACAAACTCGTGACTATGGTAAGCCCTCGTCTTCGTCGCGACATTTGTCTACTCGTTTGTAAAAACCAACTTACCGCCCTAATATCATAAATAACTATTTTATTATAATTTGTCGAAAATATTGGTATCAACAACAAAGGGTTTTGTTAAGATGTATAGGGTGAAAATCATTTTCCCCCGAAACGCTAAAATGTAGGTAAATTCGCTTATGGGCTCTATTGTCTATATCTCATGGGCAAACGTGCTCCACCTTAGACAACTTCGTCACTTACCATCAGGTGAGTTGTTGTCAAACGTATGCCCATTTTAGCATTAAAAAAACACACGTGCAGAAAACAGAGCGACGGCAATAACATTTTATAATACCAGGGCATAGTCTAGCAAAGATCCCTTTCCATTAGCGTTAACCATCATCAACAGCCCGAAGACGTCCACTGCTGAACATAGGCCTCCCCCACAGAGCGCCACTTTGAGCGGCAGCTTGAATCCTGCATCCATCAGCTCCCCAGTTTGCACCAGGTCGTCGATCCACCTAGTGGGGGAATGGCCATACAGTTATAAGCAAGTGCGAGTCGGACTCGCGCACGCATGGTTCCGTACCATTATTTATAAAAACGAGCAAAAAAATCACGTTTGTTGTATGGGAGCCCCGTTAAATATTTATTTCATTCTGTTAGTATTTGTTGTTATAGCGGAACCAGAAATACATCATCTGTGAAAATTTCAATTAACTATCACGGTTCGTGAGATACAGCCTGGTGACAGACGGACAGACAGACAGCGGAGCCTTAGTAACAGGGTCCGTTTTACCCTTTGGGTACGGAACCCTAAAACAGAGTGCTTTTATTCCAGCCGGCCAGCCGTTCCCGTCTTCTGGCAGCAACACGAAGAGACAAGCGCCTCCTCCACCGCCTCCTAAAATTAACAAGAACAGAGAAAAGGTATCGACATCAATAATGAAATATTTATTTATATATTTTTTTTTTAGTTTCTTTTTTGTATATTTATTTATATTTCGTATACTCCACAGATTTGCATAATTATTATTAAACTAGATACTTAAAATAGGTAAGAAATATTGAATACTACTCATAAGCTGCACAACACAATAAAGTTTTACTAACATAATTATTTACTATTATTACTGTAATAGGTATATACCTACACAGTTAGAAATAATTTTTATTATATTTCAGAAACATTTTTTTTGATATAATCGAATGACGTGCACGGCACTCTAAAGTTTTTTTTTTCTTATATTTTGGCTCCACACATAGTGTATTTAGCCAGTGTCAAGTATTGTAATTTTTCATCGTAGTTATAGAATATTTCACGTAAAGTCAAGTCTTAGTCATAGTCTTGTTAGTCATAGTCGATTCTAAGTCAGATAGTCAAAGTCCATTCTAAGGCATGCCCTAGTAAAGTGGTGGCAACTTTACTAGAAGCTTATTCTATGGAATTTTGGAAACAACACGAAAAACCACGTTTCACTACATTATATCACTTGCCCACACTCATGCTTGTAATTCAGCACTTAATGCGTAAAACGCCACCAATTTTAAACGTTAACACTAGAAAAAGCACAAGTTTTGAAAAATAATACATATGCAACGATGTGAACTTTTCCGCGTTCCCGCCAAAAACCCACTCTAAAGTTTCGCGTGACGCACTGCGCATCATCCCGCAGATTAGAGAAAAAAACAATTGGTTACTCTGTGCATCATCCCGAGAAATCACACATTCTATAGTAATAAGATTACCTACTACTATCTTATTTGCCCAGTAATTTCACTAGCTACGATGCCCTTCAAACCGGAACACAGTAGTGCTTGCACACTACTGCTTGGCGGCAGAATAACTGGCAAAGCGGTGGTACCTACCTACCTAGATGAACTTTGCAGATAAGTCTTACCACCTATAATATCAGCCAAATTCAAGATGCATTTACTAACATTGCACTGACAGTAGAATCAGCTGATAGCAGGGATTACAAACATTTGATGCTGTGGCGTACTCGCACATGAAAGTTTTCATACCAGCTTCATAGAGAACTTCTTGGTTGTTTCAAAAGGTAACCAATTGTTTCCTACCCCAAAACTGAGATTCATTACGGTTTGCATTGATAAATCTCTGGTGATTAAAATCTTCGTTTTTGATCACCTATTGAAGACATCAAAATTCATGTAGTTAGATTTTTCATAGCATTGACTGTCGGTAAATATTGCACGTTGAGGATCTGGGACATTTTTCTTTTTTCGACGTTAGGCGTGTAAAATCCTTAGAGTATAGACTAAAGCATAGAGATAACTTCATTATCTGTCAAGCGTAGCACTTTTGTGGACACTTTTTATATGAAGTGGACACTTTGATGTGAATGAGTCTGACAGATTTTTAAATAAAAAAACAATCGACTCGAGTCGAAAATATGGTACGGTGCTTATCGCAAGCGTAGCTAATTACTATGTTTGTTTCTTTCCTTCGCCACTGACGTAGCGATACGTGTGAGCAGTACAAATATAATATCGTTTTGATGATCTCTCTATGCTATACTCTAAGGTAAAATCTTTAAGACTATGATAGTCGATTATTTTATCTTGTTAGTTTTTATTTATTCTTTGGTAATGCGTGTACGCAAACTCAATAACATTAACCGTACTCATGAACATGACGCTGGCAAATGCACAAGACGTGCGGCGCCATCCATTCCTCATACGAGGAAAGAAGAAAAAAAAAAAAACATTAACCGTGGAGTTTTGGCGGGAACTCGAAAAAGTTCACGTCGTTTCATTGTATTATTTTTCTAAACTTGTGTTTTTTCCAGTGTTAATGGTTAAAATTGGTGATGTTTTACGCATTAAGTGCTGAATTACGAGCATGAGTGTGGGCAAGTGATATAATGTAGTGAAACGTGGTTTTTCGTGTTGCTTCCAAAATTCCATAGAAGCTTCTAGTAAAGTCGCCACCACTTTACTAGGGTATGACTTAGACTGGACTATGATTACCTGACTTAGACTGGACTGTGACTAAGACTTGAAGACTTGACTTTACACGTGAAATATTCCATAACTCGATGATTAATTACAATACTTGACACTGGCTAAATACACTATGTGTGGAGCCAAAATATAAGAAAAAAAAAATACATTAACCGTTATAAAAAAAATGCTCCATCTTGTAAGTTCAAACATTTTTGCTCCAGTACCTGAACTCGGACGCGGGCAAATATCTCCAGAACTGGGCGCAGAAGATGAAGTACCAGAAACCAGTCTACAAGAACCCTCCCGCGGCTAAACCTGGTGAAGTTCCTAACTTGGAGGACTCTATGGTGTGTATGGACTCTTCTAGTGTTAAGTGGATGGTGAATGGAAATTCAGAGTTTTGCAGTTTTGTGAACCCACTGACCCACCCTGGCTTCAAACGGGTTAAGTAATTAGTGGAGTTCTACGGCCTAACCCTTCCAAAGAGAAGAGGGAAGGGAGAGACAAAGCGATCTACCTTCCTGGTATTTGTTCCCTCGTCTATATCTATATCTATCTATACTTACATATAATAAAACTGTAACTGGGCTAAATCTGTACTTATTTGGAATATTTTTAGAAAATTTTGATTGCATTACACTTTTTTATCAATATAGAAATGGAAACATTTTTTTTTGTCTGTCCTTTTGAACTCGCATCACGCTGGAACTACTGAACAGAATTCGCTGAAATTTGGTTTGGTTATAGCTAATTTTTCAGAATAACATTTAGGATACTTTTTGTTTTCTAAAACGGCCAAGTGCGGGTTGCACGAAGAAACATGTGGTTATGTAATTTGTATGCAAGATTTTTTTGTTTGTATTATTTTTCTAAATAAAACAAACAAAATAAAATCTCAATTATTTCCATGACCCAGCAGGAGCGGCACTGGCAGACCTGATTTTTTTACATGTTTAAGTGCCGATTAACGATCTAAAGATAGCTTATTGGGGTACCCGATGACGTAGGTATTTTTGCAGTGGGCTCTCGCACCAATTAGTAATATCGCTTAAAGTCATGAATTTTTATACTGGCATCACCTTCATCACTTCGTTATTCTTCAGTCTTCACCTTATTTATTCAGGTAGAACTGGTGAAGAACAACAAAGGGGAGTACGAGATCCATCAGCCGAGACCTGGGAACATTCCTCAGAGGGTTCTAGAAGACCTTAAAAGACTTTATGGGGAGAAAAGAGATGAAGCTATCAAGTAGGTGGTCTTATGGTCTACTTTCGTTCCAGGAAATACTACGTTTTTTTTTGTATTTGACTGCGATATCCAGGGAATGGGCAGCGTTCTCCTCGGTACATTAAAACCATCTAATTCCGCTGTGATAAGCGTCCAAAATGGCATTTTATGGGGAAGCGGAGGCCTATGTTCAGCAGTAGACGTCTGTTGATGATTTCACACAGATGGCTTACACTAGGCAGGCACCTACTAAATCAATCTAAGATACTCTTTTTACCGGGAAATTAAAATTTCCCGCTGGTAAATAGGAAATCAGGCATTTTCTCTGAACAAATGACTTGACGAGCTAGTCTTTCCCCTGGTGTTAAGCGTTACGGCCGCCCATAACAGTTGCAATGTCACTCGGAACTAAAGTTTCGCGTGACACTGCACTGCGCATTAGTAATAAGATTACTAGACTGTGAGATCAGATCATAAAGTCTCATTTGTCCAGTAATTTCACTAGCTATAGTGCCCTTCAAATCGGAACACAGTAGCGCTTGCACACTACTGCTTGACGAACTTTGCAGAAAAGTCCTACCACTTAGGGCCTGGATGGAAACAGCGCAGCGGTTGATTTGGTTATTTAGTCGCCATTTTTTTTTTTCAGAATGACAGTCGAGAGCTTCGAGAGCAAAAGGACAGAAGAAGAGGTGAAGAAGATAACAGACGATCTGTCAAACGTAGATTTAGATTAAGGGTTTGGAAATATACATTTTTATATATAATATATCAAGTGTTTTGTTTTATCAATCGCTTATTGGCTAACGCGCCTTACGGTCTACCCTCAAATTAGCTACCCTTGATATTAAGCTTGAGCAAACTTAATTTGCAATAAAATTCTTAGGAATGACACGAAAGCCACAAAAGAAACCGGCCAAGTGCGAGTCGGACTCGTGCACGAAGGGTTCCGTACCATAATCTATAAAAACGAGCAAAAAAATCACGTTTGTTGTATGGGAGCTATTCTGTTTTTTTAGTATTTGTTGTTATAGCCGATGGGGAAGAAAGGTTCTCGAGTGGCGACCACGAACCGGAAGACGCAGCGTAGGCCGGCCCCCCACTCGGTGGACCGACGACCTGGTGAAAGCCGCGGGGAGCCGATGGATGCAGGAGGCGAGCAGCCGCTCAAGGTGGCGTGCTCTGGGGGAGGCCTATGTTCAGCAGTGGACGTCTTCAGGCTGTTAATGATGATGATGATGATGATGTTATAGCGGCAACAGAAATACATCATCTGTGAAAATTTCAACTAACTATCACAGTTCATGAGATACAGCCTGGTGACCGACGGATAGACAGACAGACAGACAGTGGAGCCTTAGTAATAGGGTCCGTTTAACCCTTTGGGTACGGAACCCTAAAAATAACGTAGGGATTTTACCATTTTGTAAGTCTTTCCCGATATAAGTAGGTTAGGTTTGAATTTTGGACAGGGATTACTCTAATGGAAACCCCGCAGGAAGAATTCTATTACGAAATAATGACTTCAAAAGAAAACTTTTACATATGGTTTACGTACACTACATTTTCAATATAGTCGTGGACAATAGGGTTTTCTCGATATATAAGCAAGCCATGAAAACGAAAATGAATTATCCCAAAAAATGACAAAGTTACAAGCATTTTAAATACAGGAATAGAAAGAGCCAGCTCAAACATGCTATGACCTCAGAAATGATTACTTCTTAGTCATTACTAAACTGTGGTACCTACCTCTATGTGTGGGTTCCAGTAGCTGCTAAAAACGCCAAAAACGCTACGAAATTATGCCACTTTTTACCCAGACAAGGCCATAATACATATGATTGTTCCAGTCAATGTGAACGGAAAAAACGAAAATAACGATAATTTATGTTCAAGTGGAACCCGCTAAATGGTGGCTCGGTGCGCCTAGTGCGGGATCTACGGCTCCATAAATTGTAATATACCTACTATGAGTGAGTACTATGTAAGTAATACATCCCTCTACTTGTGCCTCTATATACTATCTCCTCCATACTCCTTACATGTGACGTCACATGTATGGAGCAGCGCCAGCCATACGATCTCCGTTTTGGGAGAAACAGGCGATGCCCCATCCAGACTTTACAAGCGTATTACTCCGTGATTTATTAACCGATTTTACTTATTTTATCAATTATTATATAAGAATAAAGAATAAGAATAAAGAATAAGAATAAATAATATTTATTGCCAAAACTACAACAGACTTACGACAATTTGTAATAGATAGGTACACTATTCTTAGCTGGCAAGAGGGGTATGCTCAGCTCTGTGCTGCGTAAACAGCAAGGTCTACGCAGGGCTGATTTTCAGCATACCCCTGTTCTCGAACACAGGTGTTTACGGTGAGAGTGCGGGTCAATACTCAACATCAACTCAAAAATGCACAGCTTACATAAAAAAATATTCAAACTATGTAGAAACAATTCTATGATTAAAATAGTAGTAGGTGAAGTATTTTTAATATTAGGTATAAGCCGATTAATTTTAATGATTTTTTTTTTTTTTATTTTTTTTTTTTTTTTAACTATTGTTGTGATAAGTGTTTGTAATCTGCTTTGTGATTAATAAAATAAAATAAAATAAAATAAATGTAAAGGAAAAAAAAGAAAAAGAAATATTAGTCATCTGCGGGATAAAATTAAAAAGGTACTAACATGGACGGACTGTGGTGTAGTTGTAGTGTGCTTGTGATTATGATTATGATTGTGTGTGTCTGGGTGTATATTTTAACCTATTTTAAGAAAATAGTATTTTTTGTTTCATTTTAGTAGTAGGTAGTCAAATAGCCTAGCTAGCCAGTGTATAGGTATTTGCCTCAACCTGCGACACGACGTTGGGTATTCAAATAAAATTAGTAGGTACCTATATGTATACCTCGAGACCTAGACACAGATAGTACTTACAAAACCTATGAGCCGTGAGAAACTTTTAAACAATGGGCAAATTATTGATAATTTGATACCTAGGTATTGCTAATATTTAGACCTACTTCCCTTCATTTTTCTATAAGCTATTGAGATAAGGGCGTTGTGGAAACAACTCGCTTCTCTACGTAACATATTCTTTAGCAATTATTTTAAACAAAGTTCTTGCGTTTACTTGATTTTTTTAAATTGGTGAAAATTAAAATGTGGTTTCAAGGTTTTTACGTGTGGTTTATTTGTGTTGTTTTGAACAGTAAGTACCTTACCCAATAACTTTTAGGATATAAGAATCTACCGCAGACTGCAGCCCGATGGCCAGTCAGTCTAATACTAGGTAATGTAGGTACCTACGAACAAAACCAGTCATGAGGTCTGAGTTCAGGACATGCCAACTTACCTAATCTATATAATTATATAATAATGAACCCCCAGTTCTCCTGCTGGGTTAGCATGGACGGTAGACAAAAGTGTCTTTCCCCGTGTTACGTCACTTTCTTCATACTTGCTTGGAGTAAAACAGGGGAAAGACAGTTTTGTCTACCGGCCGTGCTAACCCTACTGGTCACGCTATAACTTGAGAACGGCTTTACCGATTTCATTCATCTTTCTTTTGAATTTCTTCTAATACTTCGTAGAAAGTTCTTACATTTAAAAAAATATTTATACCTACTCATCCTGTCGAAGGGAAGATTTATTTATTTATTTGTAAACAGAATTGTAGCATCATTACAGAATCTCCAATGCCATGTTACAACTTATAATAAATATAATGATTACGATAGGTATTTATAGTTAAGATATACTATTATTTTCTATAATAGGTACCTTAAAAGCTACTTCCATGAAGTTCGACAGGCTGCAGTTAAAAACGTCCACTCCCTCGGATATTAAATTAATCCAGCGTAGAAAGATGATGAAAGGGAAAGGAAAAAAGATAGGGGAAAAGGATGAATGGATGGGCCGTCGAAGGAAGGTAGGCTTCCTTCGACGGCCCATCCATTCATCCTTTTCCCCTATCTTTTTTCATTTCGCTTCCTTCATACCCATAAACAAAAGGTGTAAAACTAATTAACCCGTGCGAAATCACTATAAAAAAAAGTTTGTGTTTGCCAGGTGTATATTTGCAGAACTACCTACTTATAATACTTTTAATATTTTTAGGTCTTCCATCTGAAGGAATATTCCTCGTGATACCAGAAGACGTTGCTACAGGGTTTGCGGCGATTTACGGGTTTTCTCCAAGATTATTGAAAGGTGATGGTATACCTATGCCTACCTACCTCTAACTAATTCCATCAACAGCCGGAAGACGTCCACTGCTGAAAATAGGCCTCCACCATAAAACACAACTTTGGACGCTTGTCATAGGGGGGAGGGGTTGCCATAATCACCACGGTTGGCAGGCAGCTTGGTGATCACATAAAACTTTAGTGTACCTACCGAGGAGAATGCTGCTGCCCATTCCCTGGATATTCCCTTAGCCGGCTCTTATGGCATCTATGGAATGGGGTGGTCCTATTCTGACACAGCCAAGAATTGCAATCTACGTAAAGATGCAGTAGGTTTGAAATAGATAGGTAGTAGAGAAAATGAGTCCAAGAGGGTTAAAGAGTCGTCTCTAAGGGTAGGCAACGCACCGGCAATGCCTTCGGTGTTGCAGATGTCCATAGGCGGCGGTGACCACTTACCATCAGGTGGGCAGCCTGCTTGTTTGCCATTCATCTCATAAAAAAAGTAGGTACACTACTTATCCCCACGGACCACGAACTGGAAGACGTAGCATAGACCGGCCCCCCACTCCGTGGACCGACGACCTGGTGAAAACCGTGGGGAGCCGATGGATGCAGGAGGCAAGCAGCCGCTCAAAGTGGCGCTCTGTGGAGTGTTGGAAGATGGAAATGTTCAAATCCCGTTTATGATTCAAATTTTCCCTCTACATTATAAATATTAATCTGCTTTAAATAGTGTTTCACTTACCATCCAGGCAATGACCATCGGTTCGGCTTTGGATTCCGATTCGGGAACCACGCAGATCTGCAGATCCTATACGAGCTCGGGCCCCAGATCGCCACTAAACCAGTACAGCCACTGAGTAAGTAAATCCATCGAATTAAAAAAGTTTGGTCCGAATAACATTATACCTACGTCATCGGGTACCCCAATAGGCTATCTTTAGATCGTTAACCGACACTTAAACATGTAAAAAAAACAGGTCTGCCAGTTTCGATCCTGCCGGGTCATGGAAATAATCCACCTCCACCAACTTCAAATGCCTTGAATACTAAGTTTCGCCAAGTTTAGATCTGGCAGACCTTTTAATCTATTATCAGGGGCATCTTGGCTATTATTGGGCGTAGGTTTCATTGGGGTATTCGCTGAGGTAGGTAAAGAGTGTGAAGGGCACATTCTTAGGGGTCTGCCAGGTACTTCCGGCAGGGTGCGCAATGGCAGACCAATTTTTTTTTTACATAATTAATCAGTGGTTAACTGTTGCCAGAACTTACATTCGGGTAAATTTTTAACAAAAAATAATACGTCAAAAAATTTCAATTATTTCCATGACCCGGCAGGATCGGAACTGGCAGACCTGATTTTTTTTACATATTTAGATGTCGGTTAACGATCTAAAGATAGCCTATTGGGGTACCCGATGACGTAGGTATTTGTGCAGTGGGCTCTCGCACCATTACAGTAGAGGGCAATAGTCATAGGATGCCATTTAGTTTTAGATTTTTTTCCAACGTCCCCCACTTTAGCCGGCCTCATCATGGTGGCAGTTTCTTAATTATTGTGGGAACTGATGCCGTGGGGTGATGGGGAAGTGGTGGTACCAATACCTACCTACCGAACTTTGCAGAAAGGTCCTACCACCTAGTGACGTGTAGGTAAGTGTATATAATATACCATAAATTAGTATTATAGGTAAGTACCTCCCTATTATTACATTACGTAGGGGACCATTATGTGTGAGCAGAATCGAGATCCGCGGGGTAATTACCTAAAATTTGCAACAGCAATGCGATAGCAGTAGCAAAGCAACAGCAGTAGCGAAGCATAGGCTCGACACCACTAATGATGTATGACAGCAATCATCGCGCAATTTACGCCTGTCGCAAACCCTCTTGCGAGTTAGGTAATAAGCCCGCCGGTTGTACCATTCGCAGTTTGCCCCTATCTAATTTTGTCTTATCTGTGCCATCTATACCTACAAATTGCTGATCTTTGCCCCCTTTTTGGAATCCTGTAACTTATATTCTGCCGAATCGAATCTGTCGAATAGAGAATCTACCAAATTTCGAATCTGTCCAATACCGAACAACTGTTTCTGGAGTGTTCTTGAACAAGATAAAGATTTTCCCTATTCTATACACTTCACCGGTTCCTCTAAGCATTGAACAGTATTCAATAATAAGCAGTAAGGTACCTGCAAGTACTACAAAAATGACGCCCAACACCGAAGCCTGTAAATTAAAAATAATACTCTTTTCAGGAGTTCGTTCAGCAACGTACAGAGAGCGCGACAGACGTCGAAGACCGGTGGTAGAGCTGCTACTTCGAGCGGGATTCTTGAGGGAAGCAACGTATGAATCTAACTTTAATTTTAATGAATGTGACGAGCCAAGATAGCTTACTAAAAACTTCCATAAAAGAAGAGAATAATGAGTTTTTTAATGATTATTATGTCACAACAAAATAACGATTTGAAATAAGGGCACCTATCTCACTCGCGCGCGTATATATACGTACCTGTTTTGTCTTTCTTATTGCCTACACGGGGTTATCCAAGTTATACGAAGCTCGCGTTGTGTTGCCACTTGCCTCAAATTGTACTTATCCGTAACAATAAAACTGCAAAGTGATGTTTTCCAATTTTATTTTCATTAAAAATGCCTTACATTTAGTCTGTACATTATAACATACAAGTTCCCGCCACATTTGACGGCCATCTTGTTTTAGTGACGAATACGACAAAATGGCCGAAGCTCGGTTTAGTGACGTCACGAAGCACTATTTTGAGATTATACTGTGTGTGTGCTGATATCGATAATCAAATAGGACAAGCTATCGATGTAAAGTTCCGTCTTTAATTTATAATATTCTTTACTCATTGCACGCTCAATAGCTAGTAGTGGTACCTGCATTACCTATCTACGTCTTCTGGTTTAAGCACGTCATCTGTAAATAGTAAATATCCCTTCAGAATGTACTAACAGAAGGTGAGTCATATGTTCTAAATCGACACACACAGCAAATGAGTCTAATTCATGTAAAGCTGTTATTAAAATAATTGAACTTGTAACTTTACCTTCTTAGGAGTACTTCAACTTACCTGCTTTTATTCCAATTTATTTCTGGATTAAGTTAGGTAAGTAATGAGTTATATTATAAGTAGTAATAAATATTATAATGGACGAAATATACGATATTTATTATAATTAACAAACGACTACGAATTTCTTTCGAATCCCAAGCTTTTTCTAGTTTTCTAGTTCCATGCAAAAATATGACACGTTACTAAGTTTAGTATAGCGCCATCTTTGGGCGTATGATAGTACCTAACTAAAAAACTAATGTTATAAACAGTTCGAAATAAGGAATAAATTAAAATTAGCATACTTTTAGTTAAATTAAAAGTACTAACATTTATTTTTAGACATTGGATAAAAATCATTTATTTTGGATAAGGCATAAGTAGGTAACATTCACATTGCATTTATTTAGTAAGAATTCTTGCACAAATGTGGGATTTCTATTGAAAGTTAATTTTTAATAATTATTTTTGAATAACTGAGTGCGATCTAATGTTTAATATTTAATCTGATAAATAATATTTAAATAATAATTAATTTTTCACCTAAACGTGCCATACTTTTGTTTTCTAAGTATACAACTATTTTCACAATTCCACGATTTCACTATTCCAACTAAGTACTACTTCGTTCCAAATATATACACAGATTAATAATAATCATTAATAGATGTTTTAATAATATAAAATTGTATAAATAATAAATTTTAATAAATAATAATTAAAAACCTATACTTAAGTGATTTTTAAGAATAATGGCACACATATATCTATACAAAATAAGACGTGCATCAAAACACCATAGATAATAAAAAATATAAAAGTAACTAGATGCTAATTCGTTTGCTCTTTAGTGTAAAATAATACTTTGTAAAAAAAAAACCTTAACTTTTAATAAAAAGTTGTACTTAAGGTGGAACGTTTCACTACCGCAGCAAATTCAAATTTTCTTGCGTTCTTTTGCCAATAATAGCATAATTACTAAACGTGATTACATTAAAACGGATTTAACGTAAAGAAATAGAAAGTATCAACAAATTACGATTAAAAGTATCTCCTAGATATCATTGGTTTAGCGACAAATGGCAATAAACAAATTTCGTCTTAGTTTTTCAGTCTATTGCCATTTGTCGCTAAACCAATGATATGTAGGTGATACTTTTAATTGCAATTTATTGATACATTTTATTTATTTGCGCAAAATTTGTTTTCATGTAATCACGTTGAGTAATTGAGCTATTATTGTCAAAAGAACGCAAGAAAATTTGAATTTGCCGCGCTAGTGAAACATTCCATCTTAAAAAAAGAAACAAAGAAAAAGATTATCAAAGCCAAGGAAAAAACATAGGAAATTAAACAGTGTAGAAAATAAAAATATAAACAAATGAATAATATTTTCATAATAATATTGTAATATCATAATAACATTAGTCTTTTTTGTAAATGGCAATACAATTTTGAACATTAAAAATACACTATACGACCTAGAGGTCGACGACCTATTGGCATATTATTTGCCGCGCTTTTAGAACTGTCAACTTTTTTTTACCGTTGAGTGGTCTTTGTTTACATACATACAGCTCCAAATAAAATTAGTCAAGTAGCAAAATTATTTACATATTCATACACATACTATTACAATTCATACACACATGCATACTCCAATAATAATAATTAATAGTAATGTTGTGACGATATAAGATATTACTAAACAATTTAACAATTAGTTTCTTATACAAAATCTTTTTTAAATATAATTAAAAATAAACATAGTTTCAAATGCTTTGACAACACAAAATCACTAAATTAGACCTAATGGCCTCACAATAAGAGTTAAATGAAAGACAAGGAAAGTCCTTTTCAATGTATAAATTAATATTTAAAATTGTAATCATCGGATTTCAAGCCTAACCTTTATTTTCGCAACGACATATTTTGGCTAACTCTGAAATAATTTAACACATTTTTAGGGTCATCTCTATTATTATTATTACAAAACTTTTTTGTTTAAGTTTAAAAAAAGAAACAAACTAGTCTAGATTTTTAGACACTGACACTGATTACCGTGCTATATATTAGAAATCGTCTCACGAAAGAAGTCCCGCGGTGATAATTGGAACTGATTATCAATACATATAATTTTCTGTATGTATAATGTAAGTATCATCATCATCATCATTAACAGCCTGAAGACGTCCAGTGCTGAACATAGGCCTCCCCCAGAGCACGCCACCTTGAGCGGCTGCTCGCCTCCATCGGCTCCCCGCGGCTTTCACCAGATCGTCGGTCCACCTAGTGTGGGCCTACGCTGCGTCTTCCGGTTCGTGGTCGCCACTCGAGAACCTTTCTTCCCCATCGGTTGTCAGTTCTACGAGCGATGTGGCCTGCCCATTGCCACTTCAACTTACTAACTCTAAGAGCTATATCGGTCACTTTAGTTCTCCTGCGGATCTCCTCGTTCCGGAGCTTATCCCGCAGGGAAACACCGAGCATAGCTCGCTCCACCCATGTAAGTATATTATGTTTTATTTAATTTACTAAATAAAATCGATGTTCACCAATTATTTTATATTGAACTTTTGGGGAGTCTAAAATAGTAGAGCCTAGCAACATTTCGTCGCGCGACTGTGGCGACGCGTCTGCGGCGGGCATATTACCTAACTCGCAACAGGCGTTAATTGCGCGATGATTGCTGTCATACATCATTAGTGGTGTCGAGCATGTATGCTTCGCTACTGCTGTTGCTTTGCTACTACTGTCGCATTGCTGTTGCAAATTTTACGTAAATTACCCCGCGGGTCATCTTTAGTGAGACGGTCTCTAATTGATCACTTTTATATCGATCGATGTCGTGAACTTTATTTTCAGACTAGCAGCGCCCCGCGGTTCCACCCGCGTTCCTACAGGAACCGTTCCCGTTATTGGGATAAAAAGTAGCCTATGTTTTAATCCAGGGTATAAGCTACCTCCATACCAAATTTCATCCAAATCCGTCCAGCTGTTAGAGCGTGAAAGAGTAACAAACATACACACATACACACAAACTTTCGCCTTTATAATATTAGTGTGATGATGTGATTTTCAGTATTTTTTTTAAGTCCTTACTTACATTACTAAAATATTGTTTATTAACGGGATATTTACCATGTAATTTGTTTCGAGTTGCCGATATTTCGGTACTGTTGCAAGCACCATGATAACGGACGCGCTGAAGATCTTGCGGGTAGACGATAATAAGTTATGAGCAAACGTAGCGGTCTACCCTCCTTCGTACACGTTCACAATATTTTAGTGAGCATGGAAGTTTAAAATCCTTACTTACATATTTTGTTCACTTTAATAATTTTGTTATATCAATTCTAGTTAAATATAATATCTATTTGGGATACATGCATCGCGTTTTGGAAAATTAAATATTGTTAAAAATTATCATTATAGTACATTTCATTATTTACAGATTTGTTTTGGGTTATGAAAACTCAAAAGTTGACATTTCAAATGATTTTTTTAACTGTACATCATTAGAAACGACTTATTGCTGAACAAACGAAAGTGCAAAATGAAAATAAACTAATATTTTTTATGTAAAAAAAATGCAATTATGTTATGCTAAGTATATAATAATATTATTATAAGCTTATTTTAGATTCTTTATGGAAGTATGATGGCATTAATTTGAGCTGTTCACGTGAAAAGTAATTTTATCGCGTACGAATAAAATCAGTTCCGTAAATTAGCTCCACCACAGATAAACAAGATTAACAAAAAAACTTCTTTTTTATGAGAATGAATGACGTGACGAGCTAGTCGTTCACCTGATGTTAAGGTGGAACGTTTCACTAGCACGGCAAATTCAAATTTTCTTGCGTTCTTTTGCCAATAATAGCTTAATTACTGAACGTGATTACATTAAAACTGATTTAACGTAAAGAAATATAATGTATCAACAAATTAAGATTAAAAGTATCTCCTAGATATCATTGGTTTAGCGACAAATGGCAATAAACAAATTTCATCTTAGTTTTTCAGTCTATTGCCATTTGTCGCTAAACCAATGATATGTAGGTGATACTTTTAATTGTAATTTATTGTTACGTTATATTTATTTGCGCAAAATTAGTTTTCATGTGACGTTGAGTAATTAAGCTGTTATTGGCAAAAGAACGCAAAAAAAAATTGAATTTGCCGCGCTAGTGTAACGTGCCACCTTAAGCGACACGGCCGCCCATGACAGTCGCACTCGGAACTTTAAAATAACAACATTTCGCGTGACACTACACTGCGCACGTCATTCTGAGACATCACACAGTGTAGTAATCAGATTACTAGACTGAGTGATCAGATCATAAAGACTCATTTGCCCAGTAATGTCACTAGATGCAATGCCCTTCAAACCGGAACACAGTAGTGCTTGCACACTACTGCTTGGCGGCAGAATAACTGGCAAAGCGGTGGTACCTATCTAGATGAACTACCACCTGTTCAACTAATTTCATGAAAGATAATTCCGCCGAAGTGGGATAGCATAATTATTTGCAGAGAAAAAAAAGTTGACACAAACAAATAAAAATTGATATACGTATTGAAATATATGCGTATTGTAGAATAGGAAGACTATAAAAATGGAACCTTGCAACGGGACTTCAAAAATGGTTTTTTTTTTAAGTATTTAGAAGTTTCCGATTATTTTTAATGGCTTTTCGTGGCATAGCGTAACTCATCTAGCTTAACCGATCGGTACAGTTAAGCAACGTTCACTGCGGTCACTACTCTGATGGGTGACCGTAACAAATAGTGGTATTTACAACTGGGCACCAGCAGGCACGTTAAGCCGTCGGTCCCGCCAAGACAACAGTCGTTAAGCCAAGTCAGAAGCCTTTGGGCGGCTTAAGCCTTCTGACACCAGGGCTGACCACTTGCCTACACGAGAAGACAGCTCAAGTCCATATTTTAGTTCTAACTTGTCTATTGTTACGTGACCTCTTGCATACATGAGGTCATAAAAAATTAAGTCATTCGCGAACTGTGGCTTAATTTTGATGATTGTTGCCAGGCCAAATATATTTTATTTTTACTTTTTTTCTAATATTATTATTTTTTATCTTGTTTGTGGTACTGTCTTTTTGGTATCACATTAATAGATATACATACTAGGATATCTATTATGTATATAGATAGCTTACTTACTGTTGTACAAAAATATTATTTTATAAACATTGAAAAAAAAAGATAAAAGTAAAAGTACCTAAATAAATAATAAAAAGACAAAACTGTCAATTAATCATATGTTTTTTTTGTTATTTATCAATTATCATAATCCAAAAAGAATTTATAAAAATAAAATAATAAGACTTTATTCAGAGTAACAGTCAGTATAAGAGTAAAAAAAAAAGGAAAATAGGAAAAAAAAACAACAACAGATGTCATAAGATTAAAAAAAGAGCATAGAAGTTTTCAAAAAATAAAGGTTTAGAATTCAAAAGGTGCGTTAAAATATATAGATACCTATTATTATGTATATTTTTGTACAACAGTAAAAATAACGACTTTTAAAAGGTGACATGTCACAGTTAGTAAAATAACCGCTATTGAAGTAACTGTTATTAGTGAAACCGTTATTAAAATAACGCCTGTTATTAGTTGCTTATAAAAATAGCTTGTTAGTGCTTACCTTTACAGCGCTCTATCACATTTATGTCTTTTATGTTCCAGACTCATTGTTCTAATTTAGGCTATTGTTCCTGGTCTAATATGCTCAAGTTTTTAGGATTTTTGACATCAACAATTTAGTTTTGGTAGTAACATTAACCAGACATCTACTGGATCATTAAAAAAAGTGAGTTTACTATAAGGTAAATAACCAGCTCGTACAATATCATATGATTGATCTTTATAAAGCTGGGTATGCTTTTATTGATGAGCCAAAAGTTGTCAACATATTGATGTCAAAAACTCCTAAACATTTTAGAGCATTGAACGATTACACATTTAACTTTATTCAACATTTTCTTCACGTACACTCTTAATTATTGAAACTACACTATTAATTAACTGATTACATGCTTATTCAAATATTAACACTTCACAATAACCACACATCAAAGTTAAAAGTTTTTACAAATCACCCGTTATATTTAACATCTTACAATTTTAAACGTTACAACGGTTGTGCATAACGCTATTTAACTGCTTAGTTAACAGGCTGTGCAACGTTATAACGCGAGTGCTTATAAATATTGGTTATAAGTCGTTACATTTAGATACCTTGATTTTAATAGTTCCATAAATCGCGTTTGTAATACATAGCTCCTAAACTGATGCAGTTTCAATTTATTACCACGTTAGGCCATTAATAGTTACAATACAGATTATTATAGTGTTATCACAAAAGTTTTACTTTATCTTCCAAATTCCTAGTAGCATTAAACCATTGCATGGATATAGTTAATTATGAAATGCCCTTCAGTTTTATTCTTTGCTCTTATCTGACTTTTAGTCTCACGTTCGACTTGGAGCTGCAAATTCAGATTCAAGAGGATTTGTACCACTTTGGCATCGAACCATCTTTTATAAATTGACAGCGCCATGCGGCAGCAAGACAGACTAAAAACCATAAGTAGCAATCGCGTTTATAACGAGTTACTAAAACAATATTCAGTTGCTTCGTTACAACGTTTCACATCACCGTTATAACTGTTAAGAGTACACGTAAGTTACACGTGCTAAACAAACAACGTTATACATAGCAGTTGAAAACGTTATTTTATCACAACGAATACTAGCTATCTCCGCCGGGTTCCTTCGTGTTGGGGGGTAAACTCTGAGGGCTCTGGTTGAACTGATTCACCATTTTATTTTGCATCATGTTTAGTAGAATGTCGGAGTATTGTTCAATGAGAGACATCGCTGGATTATTTACGCTGCCTTCTGTAATAAAATAGATAATAAGTTTAATAAAGACTTTTAAGATGGAACGTTTCACTAGGGCGGCAAATTCAAATTTTCTTGCGTTCTTTTGCCAATAATAGCTCAATTACTAAATGTGATTACATGAAAACTAATTTTGCGCAAATAAATATAATGTATCAATAAATGACAATTAAAAGTATCACCTAGATATCACTGGGTTAGCGACAAATGGCAATAGACTGAAAAAATAAAAAGAAGAAAATTGTTTGTTTTTTTTTGCTGGAAATAGTAGGCAAAATTAAAATAATAAGATTTTAATATTGCATAATATTTTCAGCTTTGTCTAAATGGATTAAGGTCAATATTCCACTAGCACTTAAAAAGTGCTCGAATATTTTGCTGCTCTGTCTGAATTGACCCTTAGTAATAAGGTACCCTTTGGGTACGGAACTCTAAAAATCTGATATTTTTATAAGCTCTTTACTTACCTATAGCGTAGGATAGGATCCCAAGTTTCGGTACCTTGCAAAAAACGAAATGTTACCTTTAGACACCATAGTCTCCAGCTTCTGCCTAGTGGAGTCGACATTGATCCCGCGAAGTTCTCCGTCTGTAGACGACAGGCTGCTCGGCGCTTCGCCCCCGTTCTGTGCGCGGGAGACAGCCGCGCGGAGCACCTTCTGTGTCTCCAAGATAGCTGCTTCTAGACCTGGGTACAATTATATTTTAAAAAAATTGCTGTGGACTGATAATGAGAAATTAAGGCTGTTAAAGTCGGGTCACGAGAACTAAAGTGACCGACATAGCTCTTAGAATTAGCAAGTTGAAGTGGCAACGGGCAGGCCACATCGCTCGTAGAACTGACAAACGATGGGGAAGAAAGGTTCTCGAGTGGCGACCACGAACCGGAAGACGCCCCCCACTAGGTGGATTAACGATCTGGTGAAAACCGCGGGGAGGAGATGGATGCAGGAGGCGAGCAACTGCTCACAGTGGCGCTCTGTGGGGGAGACCTAAGTTCAGCAGTGGACGTCTTCAGGCTGTTGATAATGATGATGAATTGTCAGAAGGCATGAAACCGCGGGGCGCATCTCTGCCCCCATAGTGAATAACGCAGTAACTAACATTTTTGGCAAAAATGAGTTATATACATATTGGGAATCGCCAAAAAATATATATATATTCTGTTCTTTTTCGCGCATCAATATTCCACCCAAAAACTCAGGAAGTAAGAATGCAGCAACTCGACTACTCTCGACTACTCGCAACTAGGTATGGATCAAATCACAAGGAGCAGGTGAAAAATCACATGGTTTTATTTCTCATAAATCACTCTGCTACTTTTTGTCAGACACTCTGCTACAAATCACAGTGTGATAATCACACTTAATTGAATCGTGGCTTCGGATTTCATAATACGAGAGTAGCATAAGCGGTGAATATCAAAACATATAATTTTATTTATGCTTCAGTAAACAAACTGAGACCCAAAGAGTATAATTCTCTTAACATTGTGGTGTAGTGGTGAACTTTGATCTTGTTTAACTTAGAGAGCAGCGTTAGGTTACTTCTAATCATTTGTAGCAGGTCGCAATTTCACTAGGTTGCTCCTAAATCACATCTCTGTTCCATTTCATAAAGCACAGCCAATCGCCATTGACCATAAATTCATTAGGCATATGAAAAATCACAGGTGAAATCATAGTGACTAAAATAAATCATAAATGATGAAATGACAATGATTTTAAAGTAGCAATCATTTCCATGCCTACTCGCAAATTTTGTTTTCGCGTTTTTTTCGAAAACAGGTTTTACCTACTTACTGCATTTTTCATAAGGACGGCCGAGCTGGTACTGGATATCTTACCGCTAATGTCGGCCGCTGCGTTTGGTTCCCTCTGCAAACTTGTGTAGAGCTGGACCACTTTCGATGCGGTTTTCGTCAACTGCTCAGTCAGGGCCGAGCAAAGTTGCGATGACGACACTGAAACAAAAAGATAAATATATCAACCAGCTCTTATTTACAAAGGATAAGCAAGTGTGTATACTTTTTATCTCTTTTTCAAGCATATCTCGTCACCTGAAGAAAAAATAGTGATGCGAAAAAATGAGACATTGACGTAATTGAGTGACCTAATGAATCACTCATTCGGATTTGATGTTTTGAGACTTTGATCACCATCCTATAGCATCATTGTTATATTGGAATACCTTCCCGGGATCGTAAGCTACGGCCTCCACTAGCATGATAAATTGATATATTTTGAGTAATTGAAACACATTTGGTAGGACTTTTCTGCAAAGTTCGTCTAGGTAGGTACCACAGCTTTGCCAGTTATTCTGCCGCCAAGCAGCAGTGCACAAGCACTACTGGGTTTCAGTTTTGAAGGGCACTGTAGCTAGTAAAATTACTGGGCAAATGAGACTTTATAATCTGATCAAACAGTCTAGTAATCTTATTACTAGACTGTGTGAAGTCTCAGGATGACGTGCGCAGTGCAGTGTTACGCATAACTATATTAATTTAGAGTTTTGAGTGATACTGCGATTGTAATGGGCAGCTGTGACGCTTAACATCAGGCGAACGACTAGGTCGTCTCGTCATTCATTTACATAAAAAGCATTTCACATGTTAATCTGAACTGTAGCCACTACCGCACTGTTGGTTGAAGTGTGGCAAAATTATTTCGTGTTTTGACATTTGTTAGCTGTCAATTCGTGACATAGACCCGTTTTACAGATCGGCACTCAGTCGTGCATCTGTGGTCAAGTCTCAAGTTGATCTGGTCAAGTAGTATCTTTTTTCATGAATACTATAAATGTACTTACCCCGCCCACAGCTAACAAACATCAAAACATGTAATAACTTTGCTACACCTAAATTAACCGTGTTGGCCGTGTTCAGATGAACTTGTAAAATGTCTATCAATTGCTCAAAATATCTTAATTTACTATGCTGGTATAAGGCATGGCCTCATTCATACGAAGGAAACACAAAAGAAGCTCAAAAATGTTTACAAGCTGAGCCTCATATCATAACACTAAGGGTGGATTTTTTCATCCGTAGTTAAGGTAAGCAATGGTTAAAAAATCTTGGTTAGAATTTGTTACTGGTTTTGTTTTTACTACAAATCGAAAACCTACTAATGATTGATTGATTAGTTCACTCATTTGAATGAACTATTATCAGTCTCTCATTTTTCACATCACTATTTGTTTTCTCGTAATGTTGCAACCCACTAACCGTTGTCGTGAATTAGATAAATAATCCTAGTACCTATAGTATCAGGTGAAATGTAGTCAAACGATACCCTACCCGAGAACAACTAAGATTCCTACTTACTGTTAGCTTCCGGAGCAGCGTCGGCTTTCGATCGTTGTCTCGTGTTAGCTGTCAGTCTAGCTGTCACTTCCCTGGCCTTCGCTGACAGATCGCGTTCGCTGCCACTGCGACCTGTCAAAATTCACATTGTTAGCAATATTTTAGGTTCTTATAGGAGATTCATAGTTCACCATATATCCATTGTCTCACTAAACAGTCTTCGTTTGTCTTCTTTTTCTTCCTTCTCGATTAGTGGCTTTTAAACGCTGTTTGGCGTTTTTCTGCCGAATTGAATCTTAGTTAGTGGCTTCTGCGGCAATTTCACCACAATTTTGCCCAATGTCGTGTACTAAGACAAAGCCTTCGTTTAAAGGGCTATCATTCTACGTGACATTGACAAATTGAGATTACCTCTCCACAAAGGCCATTAACCAAGAGTTGAAGGTGATTGGTGAAGTCACAGATTAGAGAAAAAACAATTGACTATTGTTAGTTGTCTGTTGTGTTGTGTAAGTTGTTGTGTGTGTGTGTTGTTGTTGAAAGGTTCTCGAGTGGCGACCACGAACCGGAAGACGCAGCGTGGGCCGGCCCCCCACTCGGTGGACCGACGACCTGGTGAAAGCCGCGGGGAGCCGATTGATGCAGGAGATGAGCAGCCGCTCAAGGTGGCGTGCTCTGGGGGAGGCCTATGTTCAGCAGTGGACGTCTTCAGGCTGTTAATGATGAGTTGTCTCCTAGACCTAGAAGTCGATTGTTCATTATTATCTATCCTCTGTGATAATTTAATAAACAATATCTGATAAATAAATAAAAACACAATAGTAACCGTTTTAAGGATGTACGAAAATGATTTAAAAGGTACAGATTAAGAAAAAAATACTTTCAATAAACAAACATTAAAAAACAATATCTATTGTTAGCCTGAACAAAAATGTCAACTAGACTTTATCCTGATCCTATAAGGTTCTATCCTATAGAACCTGTTTAAGACAGGTAATCTATTCATTAGTAGTAATTTCGATACTACCTAATGACGAGAGATGGCGCGCTTGCCAAATGTATCATGGATTGATTTTTCAGTGTAAACCGCACTTCAGGTATATCTATAAAGATATTATGGTTCTTAAAATTTTAGCAACCAGCGGGATTTGAACCCGTGCCTTCTAACTCCTTCTAACTCTAATCCGGTGAGTTAGAAGGCGCAGGTTCAAATCCCGCTGGTTGCTAAAATTTCAAGAACTATAATATCTCAACTAGACTTTTTCAAATTAGCGTATTAAGCCACTTCCCCCGGTTACTGGCACGTTTGTTAAAGTTAAACACGTGTCAACATAAAAACACTGAACGCTCATTGGTTGCATGTTGATCATCGGCTATCATCAACCAGTGAGCGTATAGTATTTGGTATGTTGAGTTTGACAAACGTACGAGAAACCATGGGTTAGCGGCACACTTACCAGCTCGTCTGTTGTCTATAGACGAGGCTCTCGGCCTGGTCTCGCCTCCCTCTGCCTCCGAACTGGACTCCTCCTGCGCCCCCGTTGATAGTGACACTGTGCACGTTAGTTTGGTTATTGTGCTGTTATTTGCGGGTACTTTTGGAAAATTCCATACGAGTAGTAAAGGGTTAAAACGAACGACATTCCAAAATGGACTACTTTTCAAATTTTCACCCCCAGTTTTTATTCGAAAAACGCTAGTGGTATCTTTACATTCTATTTGTCACTATGTGGACAGAATTGTGGGCTACGTTGTCTGTTTGACTGTTATTAGTAACTGTTTCATTTACTTTTATAATATATAACTAGTTTTTTGTTGTTCCTAAATGAATAAAAAAAATGAAGCTCTGTTGAGTTGTTCAAAGTTAACAGATGCGTATTTTTATTTCATTATTAATTCAATAGATTATTTGTAGATTTAATTAAATATTTGGATGTGATGAGCTTAAATTAAGATTTCTGCTACAAGTCAGAAAAAAATTACCAAAACGTGCCAAAAAACACCTTGTATGCCCTACCCTTCGCTTTAAGGTGGAACGTTACACTAGCGCAGGAAATTCAAATTTTCTTGCGTTCTTTGTCAATAATAGCTTAATTACTCAACGTGATTACATGAAAACTAATTTTGCGCAAATAAATATAATATATCAATAAATTACAATTAAAAGTATCACCTACTTATCATTGGTTTAGCGACAAATGGCAATAGACTGAAAAACTAAGAAGAAAATTGTTTATTGCCATTTATCGCTAAACCAATGATATCTAGGAGATACTTTTAATCGTAATTTGTTGATACATTCCATTTATTTCTGCAAAATTAGTTTTCATGTAATCACGTTGAGTAATTAAGCTACTATTGGCAAAAGAATGCAAGAAAATTTGAATTTCCCGCGGTAGTGTAACGTTCCACCTTAAGCTACCGTGACAAGTGATCTCATGTCATATCCTTCACCTTTTACAACCAACTGACGGGGTTGGTAGCGCCATCTACTGTGCACAATTATATTGCATTGATTGAGGCAAGTCAGTATTGCATTACTGATTTGATGTTAAAAAGTTAAAAACCAGGCTTAAAGTGATAGGCAGTGTTTACTAACTACGTCTATAAGGTACTGATCTTTGTTCTTATACGAAACGATTGCAGAATGTGACAAGCTAGTCATCTCCTCGATGTTAAGCGTCACGGCCGCCCAGCGGCAGTTACTGTGTTTTGAAACTCTAAAATATAAAGTTTTACGTGGCATTGCGCACGCCATCCTGAGACATCAGCACAGTCAAGATTACTAGACTGATGAGATGAGATCAGGTCATAAGGTCTCATTTGCCCAGTAATGTCACTAGCTACAATGCCCTTCTAACCGGAACACAGTAGTGCTTGCACACAGCTGCTTGGCTAACAAAGCGGTGGTACCTGCCCAGACGAACTTTTCAAAAAATCCTACCACCTATATATTAGCCAAATTCAAGATGCAATATTTACTCACATTGCACTGATAGTAGAATCAGCTTTTTAGGGTTATCGCCACGAAATGGTTGAGCGATATAAAAATTACGATGATTTTACATATAAATTCTAACAGATTTGACACAATTTTCAATAGTTACGTCATTACTGTGAAAAATCTAACTACCTGAATTTAAAAATCTTCAATAGGTGATCAGAAACGAAGATTAAAATCACCAGTTATTTATCAGTGCCAACCATAATGAATCTCAGTTTTGACGTCCTGGGTAGGAAACAATTGGTTACTTTTTGACTATGATCCGTCGCCCCTAGCAACCAAGAGGTTCTCTATGAAGCTGGTATGAAAACTTTTTCATGGGCGAGCACGCCACAGCCACAAATGTTTGTAATCCCTGCTATCAGCTGATTCTAGTGTCAGTGCAATGTTAGTAAATATTGCATCTTGAAATGGTCTGTATTACCCATTTTATCTACACCTGTAAACTCACCGGCGCTGTAAGCGTGCGCGGGTCCTCGTCTCCTGGCTGCGTTGGACGCCATTTTGTTCATAGAGCTGATAGTTGGTCGCATGAGGCCTTGAGTCCGGGGCTGCGCTTGACGAGATGGCTGACCGTCTGACTCTGAATCACTCTAAAATAAAATATAACCTTTAAAAAGTAAGTTAACACCGACTTAGATCACCTTAATTTCATACTTTGAAATATATTTTTTTATGGGGCTAAGTATTAAATCAAATATACTATAGATACACAGTCTCTACGAAAATCAAACCCCAAAAGTGTCCCCGCGACAATGCTTACTTACACAGATATGTACCTCTCCAGCTAATATCCACAAGCGGTTGTTACATTTTAATAATGAACCATAGTACCCTGTGATAGCGTTGTAATACTATAACATGTGAGTTCACGTCACTTTTAATAGGCGCGGTCACACGCGACTGAGAGCAAAAACAAGGCATACGCCTTGTTTAAACGGTGCTGTTTTCGAGGCGGCGATCGTGGATCTAACCTATAATATTTCATCGTAGGGCTAAGTACCTTTATTCTTTAAATGAATTACTACAATGATACCTGCTACTACTGGATGTCACTGGCGCTACCTACTACAAAAGACTTGTATATTGTGATTGTTATACTAGCCGCGATGGCCTATAGACAGTCCAAATGCTCCAGCCCACTACCGGTAGGCAGCGTACCCAACATGCTGGCAGCATTGCCTCGTTGAATTGCAATGCTGACTCGTTGAGATAAACATTGCCAAATTTAGGGTGGGATTTTATACGTAGTTAAGACATGGAACAAAGAGTGTTCCATGGTTAAGTTAACCAATGGTTAGAAATGCTCACAAATTCTGACCATCGGTTAGAATTTGTTAAACGTTTTGGTCTTTGACCATTGGTTACTTTCACTACGAATCAAAATATCACCCTTAGGGTGGGTTTTTTCACCAATAGTTAATGGTGCGAGAGCCCACTGCAAAACACCTACGTCATCGGGTACCCCAATAGGCTATCTTTAGATCGTTAACCGACACTTAAGGATGTAAAAAACAGGTCTGCCAGTTCCGATCCTGCCGGGTCAATGGAAATAATCCACCTCCACCAACTTCAAATGCCTTGAATACTAAGTTTCGCCAAATCTAATGGCAGACCTTTTGATCTATTATCAGGGGCATCTTGGCTATTATTGGGCGTAGGTTTCATCGGGGTATTCGCTGAGGTAGGTAAAGGGTGTGAGGGCACATTCTTAGGTGTCTGCCAGGTACTTCCGGCAGGGTGCGCAATGGCAGACCAATTATTTTTACATAATTAATCAATGGTTAACTGTTGCCAGAACTTACATTCGGGTACATATAGACAAAAAAAAACCTCAAAAAATTTCAATTATTTCCATGACCCGGCAGGATCGGAACTGGAAGATCTGTTTTTTTTTACATATTTAGATGTCGGTTAACGATCTAAAGATAGGCTATTGGGGTACCCGATGACGTAGGTATTTGTCCAGTGGGCTCTCGCACCATAAAGTAACAAATGGTTAAAAACTAACATATTTTGACCATTGGTTAGAATTTGTTAAAGTTTTTAACCATGTGTTACTTTAACTATTGGTGAAAAAGCCCACCCTCTGATATACTTTGAAATACTTATCATACACAATTATAACTATTTTTTATGTATTATGATATAATAGCTATTTTTTTTTATTGTACAATTTAATAATATTCCTCAAAAAATAAACAGTCATGAAAACAAAAATCAAATATCTCAAAAAATTTCAAAGTATCAATCATTTTTAAATACAGGAATAGAAAGAGATAACTCACACATGAAGTGACGTCACTCTTGCTCCTTCGTAGTACCTCATCACTAAGCTGTGGTAGCTGTACATACAATCTCCTTGCATGTGACGTCACAGCACCTAACATAAATTGTAACTGAATTCTAAAAGCGTCTATGATTTACCTGATTGAGCACTCCAACGCTAGAACTTCTAGTCATATTACTCTTGTTGGAGTACCTAGGAGCAGGCCTGGCGAAGCCGCTTGGTGATTTGCTGGAGTTCCCATTTTGAGGCGCAGGCTTCGGGGGTGCTGCGAGTGGTCAAATAAATAAATATATCTGGACATTTAAAATAGCGCCATCTAGCCCCAAGCTAAGCAAAGCTCGTACTATGGGAGCCTACTGATAGAATAGATACTTAAGGTGGAACGTTTCACTAGCGCGGCAAATTCAAATTTTCTTGCGTTCTTTTGCCAATAATAGCTTAATTACTCAACGTGATTTCATGAAAACTACTTTTGCGGAAATAAATAGAATGTATCAACAAGTTACGATTAAAATTATCTCCTAGATATCATTGGTTTAGCGACAAATGGCAATAAACAATTTTCTTCTTAGTTTTTCAGTCTATTGCCATTTGTCGCTAAACCAATGATGTGTAGGTGATACTTTTAAATGTAATTTATTGATACATTATATTTATTTGCGCAAAATGAGTTTTTATGTAATCACGTTGAGTAATTAAGGCGGCGGGTAGACCAAACAAGGTGTTTTAAGGGACGTTTCCTGGCGTAATTATAACACGTAGAGCTTTGAATTTAATATATCATGTAATTCATTTCATTAACTCGTTTGTGATGACCGCAAATACAAGATTAATACATATAGCTCTATAGAAAAAAATCGCAAACCTCCATCGAAAAATTTTAATGTTCCCATTTTGCCGAGCTTCTACCGAATGTATTTTTACAAAAACTAAATTAGTGTCTTCGCAACAAACAATCAGATGTCGTGATGACTTAATAACTTTGAAAAATATTATATAAAAATAGACATTAATTAAAAACCATCAAAATCAGTCATTTCGTGCGTTGTCTTTGTCGTAAGCGCCGCGCTGAAGTGCAGACTGAATTGATATTAAAGACTACGATGTTAAGTTTGATGTTTCTTTGAACGGATTTGGACCTGCTCATCTGGCTCTACTCGTCACCTTAAGCTATTATTGCCAAAACAACGCAAGACAATTTGTATTTCCCGCGCTAGTGTAACGTTCCACCTTAAGATGGGTTTTTGATTCGTATTAAGGTAAACGGTTAAAAACTCTAACAAATTTTGATCATTGGGTAGAATTTGTTAGAGTTTTTAACCTAAACCTTAAATTTGGATCCAAACAAATCCACCCTTAGATAGTTTTTGTAAATTGTTCGTTAGTTAACATGTTGACTCCAAAATTGTTAAAGCATTACTGTACAGCATTTTTTTTGAGATGCCTGTTTCGTAAAAGTTGTCTATGGTAAAAGTAGTATTTCACTTTATTTTTGATAATTTATGGTCGTAGTATAAAATAATGGAATAATTGCGAGCAACGCTTTGAAGCAAAGAAATGTCGCCTTGAATGTCTTGCTTATCATTTTCATCTCTGTGTTAAGGGTAACGTGTAAGAAAGAGACGAAAAACATAAGCAACGTCATTCCAGCCCGCGCATGCGCACCGCGACAAAATTTTTCGACACTTTTTTTTTATGTAAACGAATGTCGTGACGAGCTAGTCGTTCGCCTGGTGTTAAGCGACACGGCCGCACGAACGAATTGGTTTTGTTTATATTTTTGCACTGACAAAGTTTTGTTTTGTTTTACTTTTTTATTCAATAATCGAATACGTGTCTGTGCCGAGCACTATGTAGTACAACACTAATTCAAAACCAAAATTAAGGCCTATTCAAACCCACCCACGCGGTATTTCCCGCTACCCACAGCGGTAGAGAATAACGCGCCGGTTTGAATAGGCCTTTATATTATAGGAGAAACATATCTAGTAATTATAAGCAAAAAATAACTATTTTGTTACTTTTACTAAACAGGGCCTCAGAAACCTACTGTCTTTATAATAATATTGATAAAAGATTACACTCATTTATATTAGCATTGTAATATTACAATTAATATTAATATTATTATGTGTATTATAACAATTATTACTAGAAAATAAAAATAATTTGTGAAAATACAGTTTTTAACTAGCAAACATGCAGTGCAAGGTATAAATATTTCATCTATAAATTGTTAATAATAATAAACCCAATAATACAAGAACATAATGAAAATCAATAGCATACATTCGCAAAAAAAAAACACCGCATATAAAGTGCAATTTTTTTTAATTTAAAATGTGTGAAAGTCTTCATTCACACTTAGAAATTAACTGATTACAATAGTGCAGCAAAACATCCCTTATCCAAAACTGAAGCCAAAAGAACGAATACAATCTAGCCGAACCACATCAAAAACAGTCTAGTAAAACCACCACCGATACCATATATGACCCACCACCGATTGTTCCACACAATATATTTTAAAACAGTACTCTCAACTTCTAACAAACGGTCATAATCCTACTAATACCACAACAATAAAACCAAAATAACACATCAGAAAGAAACCTATTAAGATAATCATCATCATCATCATTAACAGCCTGAAGACGTCCACTGCTGAACATAGGCCTCCCCAGAGCACGCCACCTTGAGCGGCTGCTCGCCTCCTGCAAAGATAAGATAATGATTAAGATAATGTAATGCCGAAACTAAAAAGTCAAACTTGTTGTTTACATTCTAAAAATAATATCTGTTATTTTATAGTAGGCGTATGTATTCTAACAAAAAAAAATATAACTTAAAAAATCAACTTTGCAATTTAACTTTGTTTGTAAACGCATAAAATTAACTTTGAGATGTAACTTTAATTGTTCACTTTGTGCAGTTTTGTTTGTAAACGCAAACAATAACTTTGAAGTTGAACTTTAATTTTATTGCACACTTTTTGGATGTTTTCCGTAAACGTGAGTGTCGTTTAAAACAGTATGGTAAACTGTCTTCTTGATCAGGATTTCTGTTTTTTGTATATTCACGTACTGAACAAGCAATATCTGAAAAGGCACTGAGTTATTTCTCAGCTGTATGTACAAATAAAAAATTATAATAAAGAACGTAGCCCATCTTATTGGAATCTTGAGAATTCTGAATTCAATGGTTATTGTTGGACATTCAGTTTACATAAAAATCTCTAAGATATTTCAATTATTCTTTTTTATTCTTCTTACATAACAATCATTTCAGGTCGGTCACTTTTCATATTTTAAGAGACAGAGCCACGGCTCTGTAGGCTAGCAGACTCCGCACTTTAGCTACGTTCGGTGGAAACGTAACGCGTCAGAAGAGATAAGAGATACGCGTTAGATAGAGAGGCGACTAGTTGTGTATAATTTTAGTTTGCAGCAGTGACTTGCACTTTATTGCATCGCAGCAAGAGTCGCAATTTAATTAAATTTCATTGCGGAGTGCTACTTCGGTGCCGGTACAACGATGAGACCTAAATTAACTAAAAAAAATTGTGTTCATTTTTTAAATTTAATACTTAAATCCTGTCTGTAAATCCTAGTACGAGTACAGGGTGAACTTCTATTATATTCTTTTTTTCTACCTATAATTCTGCACGGGGAGCATGAGCTGTAGAAATCGAAATATCTCTTCGCTCCAGAAAGCTTTTGACCAATCGAAACGGAGAACGTTTATGACGTCATCAGCGCGATCGTTCATTGGTGAAACGCTTTCTCGAGACAAGAGATATGTCGATATCTACAGCTCGTACTATTTGTGCAGGTATTGTCAGAAGTCAGAGTACTGTAAGTAATCCGTGGTGCATCACATATGACCCACCTTGCGGTGTCCTCGGCGCAGGCATTGGCTTCCCGGCCAGATCTGACAGCGAGATCGCTCGCCTCATCCCTGTGCCCTCCTCTTCACGTTCGGACGCTGATTGGTGGCAGTTCGCTGGTAATTTCATTGCTTTTTTATTTTAGGGGCTCATGCAAGTTGCGGTCTGAACGTGTCTAGTGTTTTAGGGTTTTCCAATTATCTTACATGAAATGGACGAAGTATGCTGTATTTACCATGAATGGAGTTTATGTGTATATTTTCCAAAAACACGAGGAAATTATTAGGATTACACGAAGCTGTTACGAAATTCATCGTAACAGATAAGTTGGAAAATTAAGATACTGTTTTAATTATTAATTTGACACTTGAGGACATAGGATTTGAGTTATAAATAATTATAATGAAATAAATAACCTACATTATAGTCATCTTTCTCGATTTATATAAACTGCTGTCACTATTACAGTTTTTAGGTGTGAAAAAATTGGGAGTCGAAATTTCAGATCGCTATCAAGATGCAAAAGCTAATTATAAAATACACATAAATATGAACAGTAAATAATTATGGATAAATAACTACATCTATAATACATAATAACAATAATATATGAAACACATGCCGCCAAAATCATCAAAAAACGCATGCATATCGAAAAAAATATGCTGAAAAAAAATGTAATAAGCGTTTTATGATGTGTTGTGAAGAATATAGGATGTGCACATGATTTCAAAAATTTAAGCCATATTCATCCTATTAAACTATTTTTTAAAGGCATGTTATTCTTATTTTATATTTTGGAACTGTTCTTCACAATACATCACAATTATGAGAAACCTACTAAACCAAAATTGTTTAAACCCAAAAAAAGGACCGCTACGACATTTATTTTTTAATCATGCAACCCGACCTGGATTTGGTGTGAATTTTGATGGCAACACCGGCATAGGAGGGACCCTTTTCGCTAAACAACCCCTTATGACACCCCCGGGGGCTAAAACTGGTCTAATTTTAATAGCAGAAGGTGTGAAACGGTTATCCATACAGAGTCTAGGTGTAGGCACTCTGATTATCTTTCTGAACGGGGTTTTAGGTCTGTTAAACCCGTAGAAAGATAGCCTTTTCGGTGAATTAGTGCAACTAGAACTTGTGGTTGAAGATTCATAATTTTCACTATCTAAATGAACGTCAGTTTTGGGAATAACCATTTCATTATAAACTCTCTGTTTTAGACTTTTAGGTGCATTTTCTCTTTGCACGGAATTGTTTAGTACGACTTCATTCTCCACGTTGCCAGATTCGTTGTTAGCATCGACGTCTACTGTAACAAGACCTCCTATTTGCTCTGAATCTAGTATATCAGGGAGGCTCAAGTTACGTTTGATTTCTTTTGCTTCTGATACTGGTTCTGTGTCTGTGTCAGCTTCTTCCAATGTAAGTGATGCGAAGTTAGGAGTGGTGTTTTGTTTAGTAGCTAGTTTTTCAAACTTTCTTGACAGCAGTTTAACTACTCCTTGTCCATCGTTTATATTAGCTTTTAAAGGTCTCATTCTCCACTCTTTGAATATCTTCTCCTGCAATATCTTTCGCTCTTCCATTTCAACTAACTTGTTAATAATTTCAAGCTTTCTTTCAATGTATTTGTATTTCTTTATTTCGTCACTGTTAACAGGTGCTATGTTTTCTTTTGAGTCTATATTTTGACGACTGTGGCCCGGAAGATTAAAATCGCGGTCGTTTTTGGCTATTTTAAGATTAATCTGATCTTTTATCGTCTTCCCAAAAGAGAATTTGTTTTCCTGCTCCGCGTAATAATCTAAGGAATCTTTAGCAAAGTCATTGTTGTCTATAACATCTAAAGAGTCCATACTGACTTGTTTCATGCGTTCCATTTTCTGCATGGCGTAAACTTCGAGACTATCCATTTGTATTTCAGATTTATTTTCGTTTACATCTTTTTCTTTGACGAAAATATCAAAACTCTTTTCAGAAGTATCAGAAGGGTCTATATTAGAATTGGAATCTTCTTGTCTTTTATTACTGATATAGTTTTTGTTTTGTAAACCATCTAGCTTAGCTTTATATTGAGAGGATATAGATGAGCTTAGAGCTGATTTGTCCACTCCCGCTTTCAGTCTGTTGTTTATTTTAACTGATGACGTTCTTTTTATGGGTTTTGGTGGCTTATGCGGGACAAATTCCATCGTGATCTTAGAGTTATTGTTCTTTGGTCCGGAACCTCTTTCAAGACTTTTAGTAGCGTTATTGTATTTGGCTCCATTGGCCTTTTCTTTATTAAGATGATTTTTGCTAACTTTAGTCTGAGTGTTCTTGCGAATTTGTTCCTCAAACTTTTCTAAATTCTTCTGAACGTGTGAGTTTCGTTTTTCCATCAAATTTTTGAGAGGATTTGGTTTTGATGCCGGTTCTAGCACAACTTCAAAACTGCAACTTTTTGATTTGATCATTGCATTTGAATTCTGTTCGCATCCTTCCATCGTGCTTTTATATTTATGTTTATCTGCAAATTTCGGTTGGAGCGACTTGGTTTTATTTGACATGTAGTCACTAGTATTAAGCCTTGGGATCTCATCACTTATTTTCTTATCTTTAGTATACTGTTGAACATTATTACCATCAAAATAATAAGCGATGTTTTTAGCTGGCGGCGGTGGTTGCTGTTTCGATGCAGAATCGTACAGACTTTTAGATCTAGTCACCGTCATATGTCCAGAAACATCCTTTGTAGGAACTTCGAATCCACACACCTTGTTAACAGGTTTTGGATGAGAACTCACTGTTTTTGGCATAGTATTGGCAGTATCTTTGTAATTAGGACTGGCAGGTTCTAAATAGTTGTTATACATATAACCACCGAAGTAAGAAGGTGCGTTGTTAGGGCTAGAACCATAACTTTTAGACCCATTGTCAAACTCATAGCAACTCTTGCTGTTTCTAGGTATGCTTACGACGTTTTTCTGCTGTTTTTTGGGTCGTGCCCCTTCGAATAACATTTCTAGCGGTGCGCTTTTAGTACATTCAGAATCATCCGACAATACACTTTCTAAAGAATTGCAGTTAGTTCGACAGAGTTGATTATCGTTGTCCAAGAATTCATCTGACAACACAGATTCTTGCGAACAACTGCTTTTCATATATTTCTTCTGATTCAAAAAGAAGCTTGCACTGGAATGCCTATGTTTTTCTAAATAGTTACCATCGGGATCGTTCAAGTTTTCAAACGAGCAGTTCTGAGAATCGTTTAAATTGTATCTGCTATCGAATTTAGCTTGTTGAAAAGCTACTTCGTTACCGTACCTTAGGAATATTTCATTAGAAACGCTAGAACAATTTGAATTCTCGCTAAGAACTGATTCATTGGACCGAGTGATGCATCTCTTAGTTAGCACGCTTTGACATCTGTACATGTTTGCGTAGTTATAGTTAATAGAATCTTCATCTAGAATATCATCAAGATTCGAAGGCATATTTCTTGGAAGAGTAGAACTCTTCTGGTTTGAAATATAAGCCGGTTTCGCTGGAACAACGGGCTTATCTATGCATCCAGAAATTTCGTAGTTCGAAACTGATCTGCGCGGTACAGTTTTGGTATGTTTCTTGCAGATTTTCTTAGAATACAGTTTGTTTTTGCAACTAGCATCTTGACTGAGACTACAGTCTTCTAAAGAATCCGATGAGAAATTTCCATCGTCTTTCTCTTCTTTCGTAGGTTCTATATCTAAGTCTCCGTGAGGTTCATACTCATCCAAGTCTCCATATTTTTTCGTTATCTCCGCAATCATTTTCTCAGTGTCACTTTTTATTGTATCAACAATACTTTTACCGTTATCTTTCATAGTTCTGTTATCTAATCCTATGAAGAAGCTTAAAGAATTTCGTTTCTTAGGATCTAAGCTGTTAGTTTGCTGTTTTAAATTGGAGTTTTGCTCATTTTGAGCGACTTTGTCAGCCCACTTGCATTCTTCTGAAACCGGAGACACGGGACATGATTTGTAGTTCTTGAAAATGCTCCTCGCGTTTGGTTTAGGTGTTTTTGGCTGAGGTTTTTCACTCAAATTCAAATGGAAATTCCTCGGTTTTGGCTGTTCTTTGTCCTCCATCGGAAAAAGTCTATCGAACACTTTGGACTGTACCGGTTTCATTTCGATCGTAAACGCTAAAGGTTTCTGATTTAGCTGCTCTTTGAAGACCATAGGTTTTGTTCCATATGGTGTGAAATTCATGGCTCTTTTGTCGTTATTGGTATTAATAATGTTGGCATGTGGTGGTATATACGGAGGGGTGTTGTCGGTGTACTCAGGGATAAGTTTGTTTAAGTTCGCGGGGATGGCATAAGGGTTTTTGGTTCTGAAGTCCAAGTTGGAACTTTGATAAGGGTTGAGACTGTCGAAATAGTTTGAATTGAGACTGTCAAGGGTATCTTCGATCGTTTGTCCTGGACGGCGTGTGGGGGATAATGGTAGGTTAGTAAAGATATTATGATATATCAACGCTTGATTTTGAGATGCAGTAAAGAAGTCTGGCAATTAATGGAGGGTAACACAGGTAAATTACAGATGGCGCTTTCGTCACTATCATCGCCGAATGTCATAATTATGTCGACGATGTGCTGATCTTGGATTTCATCGACGTGAATTCGTGCGACTTTTTGCAAAAATGGCGCGAATTCGACGACGATGTAAAGTTTATCGAAGACCTGCAACCCTACCGCGTAACCATTCTGGTAATGGATATCACCTGCCATCCTGCACGCGCCCATTTACAAGTCCGTGAGTGCGAGCAAGAGGGCACACGATCACCATCAACAAGTCAGACTTACACAATAAGGCCCCAGAACAGGTGCAGATGGTGTTATGGGTGACGTAAACTCTTTTAAACACATTTTTCCATTAACACGTGTGACTTTAGTTCCATATTTTTCAATCTGGCTTAAACTTGGCTTGCATGTTGATAGCGATAGTAAGCGGCAGACAATTCCAAGTACTACGATGAGCTAAATCTCCGTAAGATCGAAAATCAAGCGTTGATTTTAACTACTTAGTTTAATGTTAGTTGATGACAGTTTCCATATAGGTATACTAAAATACGACTGGTACGACGGTGGCCGAGCGGTGGCATGTGCACTTTGAAACCTCACGGCACCGGGTTCGATCCTCGGCCCTGCACCAATGACTTATCTAGTAAGTTATGTGCAGTTTGTGATGCCATCGCTCCGTGCCTCGGAGAGCACGTTAAGCCGTCGGTCCCGGTTGTCATAAGAACATCTATAGCAATCGTTACGGGTAGTCAGACGCCTGATCTAACCATCCCTGTTACTAGTTCCTTGTGGGTTGCAAGGTCAGATGGTAGTCGCTCGTGTAATTTTGGTAGCTCGCCGCTACAGGTTAGATTTTTTTGTAAATAAGTTCAGTCATTTAACATCTTCAAAAATGTTTTGACATTTTTGCAATGCGCAAGCGAGACAGAGGCTCCAGGCACGTCCTAAATAGGTGAGGTTTACGGTATGAAATCTTTTCTATGTTAATAATACCCGTCTGCATTAACGTTTGACTCTAAGTTCGCACATATTTCTCTAGGATGTACCCAAATGCAGTAGGTACATCATAGAGGGATAACTGTGAACTTAGGTGCTCTTAAACCTTAATGCAGACGGGCATTCATAGTTTATCTAGGGTTCTTACTGTGAAGGTATTGTGACATACCATAGCTTCTGTTGGCAGGAACAGCCATAGAGACGGGTCTTGGCCGACGGGAGCCATCTTTTTCGGGAACGTATGACAGATCTGTGGTGGACTGACTTGATTTGAGATTCGAACGGAACGCCACCTGGTGGTAAATAAAGAAAATAGGTAAAGTGGACACTTCACACAGCGCCATTTAGCTTCAAGCTAAGCCAAGCTTGTAATGGTTGTCCCAAAATTAACGCAAAAAGAAAACAGCAATTTTTTTCTTCAGATTTCATTTTTTTTATTGAATCATGAAGTATTTTCATCACCGAAACGAGAAAGTACGAAATTTCCACCAAAACATTATTATTTTTGAATTATCGTTCAACAAACCTGACGAGAACTATGTGGATACCAGCAACTGTATATACTCACACTCTCCAGCTGCCTCCTGGTCTCCAGTATCCTCCGGTTGAGCTCCTCCCGGCGGCGCGCGGCCTCGGGGTCGACGACCTTCCCGGGGGCGCGCGGGGCGGGCGCGGGGGCGCGGGCGGGGGCGGGCGGGGCGGGGGGCGCGCGGGACAGGTGCTGGGAGGAGAGGGAAGACGTGTTGCCTGGAATGTATTGGTATATCTTATTTCTCAAATTTCAAATTTTAGACCCTCCGTTTATTTTGATTTTATTAAAAGTTAAGTAGTTAAAAAATTACAGAGACGTACTTTTTTATTTTGCTATAAATATTTTTATTAAATTACCTACTAGTATATTAAAAATAGTATTTTTTTTATATTTTGGATAAAGTGAGGGTATATTAAAATTTTATCTAAACTACAAAGAATAAAATAATAAAACGCTGTGGTGTATTTTTATAACTGTCATGCTGTCTTTGTAGAAGGCTTCACACTGTTGAAGAGGTTGTAATGAGCTACTAGGTAGTTAAAACTCTTTATGTATTTCTTTTGTAGATGTATTCGATGTCATTCTGTGAATTTTAAATATTTTGATTGTTCGTCTGTCACTCACCAGAAAACTGTGAAAGGAACCAAACTGTTCTTTTATATTATATTTTTGCGTTTACCTGAACTACCACTTTTATTTGCTAAAAGGATCTAATAAGCGGACCTCGCATTCAATAACCAACATGGTAGCATCGCTACGAAGATTTTTAGTCGGATAAAAATTGGTTACAAGTATGGAAAACGTAAGAAGTGGTGCGGTCGGTGACGATGGTGCTCCGCACACCCATGTATCAGGAGGATTACTGCAAAGCATAGAAAAACTTGATGGCGCGACTAACTACGCGACATGGAAGGTTCAAGTGGAGCTTTATCTGGTAATGGAAGATTTATGGGGATATATAGAAGAAACACCGTCGAATGCTGCTGGTCTTAAAATTGACAGGAAGGTACGTGCAAAGGTGCTCCTTATGGTGAAGCCACACTGTCTGGTGCACGTGAAGAAAGCAACTACAGCTAAAGAGAGCTGGAATGCGCTGAGAGCCGCCTTCGAAGACCAAGGAGTAAATAATAGATGCCGGTTACTAGGACGCCTTGTTAGTCAAAAGCTGAGTATGTATAACAGTCCACGAGTCTACGTCACCGAGATGCTGTCGCTGGCCGATCAGCTAGCGGATATGGGCAAAGAAGTAGACGACGAGCTGATAGCTGCACTTATGCTACAAGGGCTAGGAGACCAGTACGAGCCTATGAGAATGGCTATAGAGAATAGCAATATAACGTTGACAACCGATTACGTTAAAACCAAATTGCTACAGATTGACGTCAATGTGACGTCAGAGGGTTCGCCGCAGAATGCCTTGAGTGCTGCTAGAAAGAAAAGCTATAGCAAGGCAAAGGAGAAAGACAAAGGCAAGACAGAAAAGAAGAAGATAGAATGCTACGTGTGCGGGGAAGGACATAAAGCGCGTTTTTGCCCCAAGAAGCATAACTGTCAAGCGCACACTACACATACGGCACTTCATACCTATAGAAATTCATCGCAAGAGTGGATAATTGATTCTGGAGCGTCATTTCATATGACTAACAGGAGAGATTGGCTAGATAACTATGTGAAGTTAGGAGAGCCAGTCCAAATATCCTGCGCGAATGGGAACAGGGTGGAAGGTGAAGGCCGAGGTGATGTTTGTTCGGAAGAACTGAACGTGAGTGTGAAGGGAGCTGTTTTCGTGCCGAAGTTAGCTGCGAATCTATTAAGTGTAAGTACGTTAGTGAATCGTAACTTTGTGGTAGTATTTTCGAAAACAGGTTGCGAGTTGTATAAGTCGGAAGAATTTCAAGTGAGCGGTAAGGTTGAGTTGGTATGCAAGGAAGAGAAAGGGATTTATGTAGTCAAGTCCAATTCTAATCCTCACATGTTTTCAGCTTTAAAAACAAACGCTGATGATGCAGTCCAACTATGGCATCGCAGACTTGGACATTTGGGACTCGGCAACATGAAAATATTACGTGACAGACTGGCTAGAGGTATATGTTTCAAGGATCCAGTTTCAGTACAGTGTGTGTCGTGCTTGAAAGGTAAGCAAACTACATTACCTTTTCCGAAACAAAAGAGTACGCGTGCTACTGAACTACTTGAACTTGTACATAGTGATGTCTGTGGGCCAATAGAAACTACTTCATTTACGGGGTATAAGTATTTTTTGACATTTATTGATGACAAATCGAGAAAAACTTTTGTTTATTTTTTGCGAAACAAAAGTGAAGTTTATTCGAAATTGGTAGAGTTTAAAACGCTTGTTGAAAATCAGACGGGTAAAAAACTAAAGGCAATTCGAACAGACAACGCGACCGATTACGTCAATGAACGCGTAAATACTTTTTTGCGGAATAATGGTATTATTCACCAGTTGACAGTGGAATATACACCGCAACAAAATGGAGTAAGTGAGAGGGCAAATCGTTCGATTGTGGAACGAGCTAGAAGCATGCTTGAAGAAGCGAAACTTAACAAGAAGTATTGGGCAGAAGCGGTCAACACGTCAGTTTATTTGAAAAACAGATGTCCGACACGAGCTGTAAAAGAGATGACGCCTGAAGAAGCATGGTCTAACAAGAAGGTAGACCTGAGTCATTTAAAGGTTTTCGGCTGCCGGGCGTTTATGCATGTTCCGAAACAAAAGCGGAAGAAGTTTGATTCGAAAACAAAAGAACTGCTGTTTGTCGGCTATTGCGAAACAACAAAAGGCTATCGCCTTATAGATCCTGTGACGCATAGCTTATATAAAGCAAGAGATGTTGTGTTTTTTGAAAATCAAATCCGAGTTCATGCAAATGACACTCATGATGAAATCGTGGAAGTGATACCATCAGATGACAGCTGGGAGAGACCTATATTGATTCGAGAAGTTGATGCCTCTAATGAAGCTCATCGAGTGGAACGACATGCAGCAGTACCAAGAGGGCCTGATGAATTTTTCGACTGCGAAGATATTGGTGAGCAGCGTTGTACGGAAAATATAGCTGATGAAGAGGTACAGTCAGCTGGAGAAATAAATGAAATTGAGACCGTGAATCCCAATGAAGGAGTGGAAGTTCCTGAATCGGAAGTGCAAGATAGTGAAGGTTCTGCACCTAGATTGGAAACTACTTATGATGTTCCTGAAAGAAGATATCCTCTTAGAGAAAGAAAGCCTAGAAACTTGAGTGATTATATTCTCTATTATGCAGAAGAAGATATGAAGGAAGATCCCCTAACTGTTGAAGAAGCTTTATCTAGAGCTGATAAAGGTGAATGGCAGAAAGCTATTCAAGAAGAGCTTCATGCAATGAAGAAAAACCGGACCTGGGAGTTAGTAGAAAAGGCTAATGGCTACTTCGTGGATTCTAAATGGATATTTAGAATAAAAAAGGAGCCGGGGAAGATACGGTACAAGGCGAGACTCGTAGCCAGAGGTTTTACACAAATAAAAGGATTGAACTACAATGAAACCTTTGCGCCTGTAGTACGTCATAGTACCCTGAGACTACTGTTAGCCCTAGCAGTGGAGAACAATCTGAAAGTAGATCAGATGGATGTCGTTACCGCGTTCTTAAACGGAGAGTTGAAAGAAAAGGTTTACATGAGACAACCTAAAGGCTTCGAAGAACCAGGTAAAGAGGGACAGGTCTGTCTACTGAAGAAGGCTCTATATGGGCTAAAGCAGGCTCCCAGAGCATGGTATGAGAAACTGAACAAAGTTTTGTTGGAGATGGGTTTCAAGAGATGTGAAACTGAACCATGTGTTTACATGAGAAAACAACAAAACTCCATGATGTTTATTGCCGTTTATGTTGACGATATTCTGGTCTTTTGGAATAATAAGAGCGAGAGAATATCTGTCAAAAAGGAACTTCAAACAAAGTTCGAAATGAAAGACCTTGGTGAAGTAGATGTCTTTCTGGGTATGAAAATCAAACGTCAGGAGAACTCTATTCGTCTCAACCAAACTGAGTATCTTGAGAAGATTTTAAAGAAATTTGGCATGAGCGACTGCAAGAGTGTAAAGACTCCTATTGAAAGTGGAATGAAACTTGTGAAACCACAAGATGAGAAGTACATTCCACCAAGTGAACTGCCATACAGAGAGTTGATTGGTTCACTGATGTACCTAGCTGTCTGCTCAAGACCTGATATTGCATATGCAGTTAGTTACTTAAGCCAGTTTAACAGTTGTTACGATCAAACACATTGGACAGCTGCGAAGCGTGTGCTTAGATATTTGAATGGAACCAAAGAACTCGGGCTTATATTCAAGAAGACAGGGAATAAGCTGGTTGGCTATGTGGATGCAGATCACGCAGGAGACGTGTGTGATAGAAAATCGTATACTGGTTTTGTATTCACATTTGGAGGATGTCCCATAGCGTGGGAAAGTCGCAAGCAAACGACAGTAGCACTCTCAAGTGCTGAAGCTGAATATGTGGCTCTTTCGGAGGGATGCAGAGAGTCAGCTTTTTTGACTGCACTTCTAGCTGAGCTGACTGGGATTAATGAAGCTGTGAAACTATATAGTGATAGTCAGTCTGCAATTCAAATTGCTGAGAATCCCATGCATCATCGAAGAACCAAACATATAGATGTGAGGCATCACTACATTCGTGAAATGGTGCGAATGGGGAAGGTTAAGTTGAGCTACTTGCCTACAAATGAGATGCCTGCAGATGTGCTGACGAAAGGACTTTGCAGAGAGAGGCATGAGAGATGTCTGAAAGGAATGCAAGTTTGAGGAGGAGTTTGGACTGGCTCTAGTACCTCATTTAAGGAGGAGTGTTGAAGAGGTTGTAATGAGCTACTAGGTAGTTAAAACTCTTTATGTATTTCTTTTGTAGATGTATTCGATGTCATTCTGTGAATTTTAAATATTTTGATTGTTCGTCTGTCACTCACCAGAAAACTGTGAAAGGAACCAAACTGTTCTTTTATATTATATTTTTGCGTTTACCTGAACTACCACTTTTATTTGCTAAAAGGATCTAATAAGCGGACCTCGCATTCAATAACCAACACACACGTCAGCGTCGACATCACAAATCCTCACTTTGTTTTTTTAACAATAAGAAATACTGCATATAAAATCGGATATTTTTTATATTTGCTCTTTATAGGATCTTGAAATGGTTTCAGAGTTTCGGTACCTTACAAAAATGAAATGTTGTCTATTGATCTTTTTTAATATAGATAACCATAATAATAGACCCCACTCTCGCACTCTCGGGGCTCTCGCTAGACGGTTGGATCTAGGATCAGATTCAGAAGGCAGTATTCCTTGACACGGCACGTATTGTCAAGAGGTTCCTCACTCTCCAGCGCTAACCACCGGTACCTTGGCCGGCAGCGGGGCAGCGCCCAAGTCCTATCCCGCTGCCGGCGGGACACTATATTTTATTCCTGAATCTTAGATATTTTATGTAAACAAAGTAATGTCACGAAAAGTCACTGTCAAAGTGACATGCCAGTTGCTCAAAACATTTTTTAAGACTGAAAAATATTTTTATTAAATGAATTTAAAGAGTATCTTACTGATTAACAAGCATAACTTTGCATACACAATATTAGTAGAATATGAAGTAGGATTTTGCAATTCCAAAGTTCTAAAGGTAAAATTTTAGGAAGACGTAAATAAAACATTAACATACATTACTTATGTTTTTTAACCAACCAGAAACCTTATAAATTATTCTGACAATCATTCTGTAATTTTAAATCAAGTGATTTATTCATATTTGATCAAAAGATATTTAGTTTGACCTGTTTTTTTTATATTTTACATACTTTTCATCATATCTCGAAAAGTGCACGAAAGTAGCACCATGTGTCTTTGAAGAAAATATGGCATATAATGGTATGATACCATCATATAAATCCCAGAACGAAAACGAAAAAATGTTTAGATCCTCTACAGTCTTACCAGTCTATTAAAATATTTTCTACCAAAAATCGATTTCTTTATCATAAAATTTTATATATCAGATATAACGTTAAATTAGATAGTACAAAACGAATTTTATTTTATAATTAAGCAGATTATGACTAGACAAATAATATTTAATATTTTTTTGGTCAAATATAGTAACCTACCTTTATAAAAGATATTTTTTGCACTGTTATCCCCTTTGTTTACATAAAATATCTAAGATTCAGGAACAAGATATAGGTTTAGGTTTTTTTATATTATTTTTGTAATATTACTACTACTTTTACTAGGTGGTAGGACTTTTCTACAAAGTTCGTCTAGGTAGGTACCGCCGCTTTGCCAGTTATTCTGCCGCCAAGCAGTAGTGTGCGAGCACTACTATGTTCCGGTTTGAAGGGCAATGTAGCTAGTGAAATTACTGGGCAAATGAGACTTTACGAGCTGATCTCGCAGTCTAGAAAACTTTTTTGGACTGTGTGATGCCTCAAGATGACGTGCGCAGTGCGCGGTGTCACGCGAAACTTTAATTTAGAGTTCTAGTGACACTGCAATCTGTTATGGGCGGCCGTGTCGCTTAACACCAGGCGAACGCGAACGACTAGAACGTCACGTCATTTGTTTACATTAAAAGAAAATATATTTTTTTTAGAAATATTGTAAAAAACGTAGGCTTAAGTATGTAAATAAATGAATGAATTGTAAAATAATAATTCAATCACGTTTACCTGCAGGCAGGTTACTATCCATTTCAGTAGCCGTTAGGCTGTCGAAGGCAGACTTGAGATACTTCTCCCTCCGTCCCGCCGTATCCAAAGACTCGCAGGAGCCGGATAGCGGATTCCGCTCCGTATTATCACCCGATGGTGTTGACACCTGAAATTGGTGTCAAGAATCATTAATGATATGCGATATATATCAGAGAAGAAAAAGGGCCAAAAACGCCCTGCGTCTGTGTTCAAGACTTTGAACACAGACGCAAGGTCGCCGGTCTGTCGATCTTCTATCGGTTACATTTTGGAGAGTGCGCGCATGCCCTTCATTAGCTCATTCCGTCATCCCCTTTCCATCATAGAACTACAAGGCTTGGTGATTCTTTACTTCCTTTCGTCGTTAGTGTACCACAAGTCCGCACTAAGCATTTTACTGAGTTATTCATAATCCGAACGGTCAAGGAATGGAATGCTCTTCCAGCAACAGTGTTTCCTCCTGGGTATAACCTGGGTCTTTTCAAGTTAGGAGTGAAGGCATCTCATGGGCAACCGTGCTCCACCTTAAACAGCTACGTCACTTACCATCAGGTGAGTTGTTGTCAAACGTATGCCCATTTTAGCATTAAAAAAATAAAATAAAACTCGCTCTAGTTCATTCATTATAATTCATTCATCCCACAGGAACTCCATCAAGCCGCGCCGAATTTGCTTCCTACACACACTCGTACATCAGTTCACTCATTCATTGGTTCATTTATACATTAGTTCAAACTTTCGTTAATTCATTCATTCATTAGTTCATTCATGCAACAGTTACCTCATCATCATCGGAGTCATGTCCGGAACCGCTGAGCGAGGCGGCTGGCGGCGGTATATCTAGTCGCACCGAGTCCGCCACCCAACGCTTCGATCGACGCACGCTTTGTCTCAACTCTTCAGCATCCATCGCGTTTACCATGAACTCGCTGGAAACAACAAAACTATCAACAAAGGTTTTTAGGGTTCCGTAGATAGATAGATAGATAGATAGATAGATAAACTCTTTCTTGAAACACACAAATCATTAAAAACTAAGTGAACAAAACTTAACAAAGTCAGTACTACAGTGAACCCTTATATAACCTTTACTAGGTGGTAGGACTTTTCTGCAAAGTTCGTCTAGGTAGGTACCACCGCTTTGCCAGTTATTCTGCTGCCAAGCAGTAGTGTGCAAGCACTACTGTGTTCCAGTTTGAAGGGCATTGTAGCTAGTGAAATTACTGGGCAAATGAGACTTAAGAACTGATCTCACAGTTTAGAAATCTTTTTTAGACTGTGTGATGTCTCAGGATGACGTGCGCAGTGCGCAGTGTCACGCGAAACTTTAATTTTGATTTCCGAGTGACACTGCAATCTGTAATGGGCGGCCGTGACGCTTAACACCAGGCGATCGACTAGCTCGTCACGTCATACGATTACATAAAAAAAAAGGTGCATCATGTCTGTCTGTCTGTCAAGTTATTTATAAACGTATGCGTGAAATGCACAAAGATAGTAAGTAGTAATTAGAGATCTCAAGGTGTGATACAGGTCATACATAAGTGGTGATAAAAGATTTTTTCACTTGACTCCCTCGTGTGGTTTTATAGAGTAGGTTTTTTTTTAAATGAAGGGTAAAGTTTCCTACGGCAATTTTTTATGAAATGTGGTCTGCCAATTGAATGTTGTAAATGAAAAGCTCGTTGTTTTAGTAACTAAGGTTTAAGTTAAGGTGGCTATTACATTTTGGCGAGCTCAGAACCACGCGCGCGGGACCGAGCTCGCAGCGTCCGTCGGTTTGACCAAATATATCTAGTTTCATTTATTAATATGTAAATAAGAACATTATTTAAAATTGTGAAATAATTTGTAGAAGTTCAGAAAAATGATGAACTTTATTTTGGTAACAATATTTAGTCGATGTAATATAAAACTCCGGAGATATTTGACCTTTTGTTGAAGGCTTTTTTAATAAAAAACAAATTTAAGTTAATTGATTTTTTTTTAATTCCTTGAAAGGCAAGAATAAAAAATCTGTTCTGTCATCATAGAAGTACAGGATGTATGTAGTGACGTATAATTTAGTTTAGAGACTTACGCTACACAGAATTTGCAAATTCGAGCTCTCAAATCGGGTCTCTGTGTGTTTTTGCCAAAACGAACACCAGGAGAATGATGATTACTAAATAAATAGGTAAATTAATTTAAAAAAAAAAAAAAATAATTAAAAAAAAAATATTTAATTTTCTTTTTATTTAATTATATTTTTTTTTATTTAATTTTTTGTTAATTTTTTTTTTTTGGTGTTCAATAAAGTATTATTGTATTGTATTGTATTGTATTGTAAATTACCTAAAATTCGCTCTGTCGTTATCGAAGAAGATGAAATGAAGGGTATTTTTCATATAATGGCTAAGTATAGACATTAAAGCTATGCATCAAATATTGACGACGAAAACCTTGCGACTACGCATAATTTTGTAGTGAATTAAAACTAACCCTGTATACGTTGTACTCACCCAGGCGTGTCATCATCATTATTGCCAGGATAATAAGTAGGCCTGGTCCGGCTCTCTGATGACGAAGTCCTCTCTCCATCCGATATGTCCTCGACGTCGCCATCATGCTCCGTCGATTCTTGATCCTGGAACGAAAATCGACGATTCAGAAGATGCCCACTGCAGGGTGGGCCAATTTCGACCATTGGTTAGAATTTGTTAGAGTTTTTAACCATTGGTTATCTTAACTCCGGTTCAAAATACCCACTCTTGGCTGAAGTAACAATACGTCAGTCGCGCCGCGTAACGCCTAGATTCCCCATTAGTAAATTGCTTTTAATCAAAATTATTGATTAAATTAAAATAAAACAAAAAAACTTACAATAAAAAGGTTAACTAAACAAAAGTCAACGGCAAAAAGATGTGATTCCGGCCAGGATCGAACTGGCGGCCTTCTGCGTGTAAAGCAGATGTGATAACCACTACACCACGGAACCATGTGACAGTGCTTTCGAATTTATAAACACTGTTCTAAAAGCGCCCGTTCCCAAATAATTGTTAGTTCCATTATTACCGTACTATTAAAAAACCGCGGGAGCCGATGGGTGCAGGAGGCAAGCAGCCGCTCAAAGTGGCGCCCAAGAAGTGCTCCCAGTTTTATATACTGTTATGGTACACAAGGTAAGGTACACCTTTCTATTTGATTTTCTATGAATTATTGTCAGCTGACTGGTAAAATACAAAAACATAAAATAAACAAAGAATAAACCAAAAAATACCCCACCTCGTATCTCAAACTGCCGAGCGACGAGTCATCCGTATGGTGCCTCGTCCTTGCATCGGTCGTTCGGCTCTTGGACAGAATCGTTACCTACCCGCGACATAATAAAAAATAAAAAAAATAAAACCAACAAAATAAAAAAAAATTAAGTTTGAACTGCGCTGTGTGAATTGAATGCGGTATCTCAGGCGGGCGGGCCAAAAAATTTCAGAACAAATAATTAACCATGCTTTTCATTTTAAAAGTTATCATTATGGGGAGTACTATTCATTAAATAAAAATTATGGTAATTTTGGGAAGTGGTCATTACGAGCGAGGGATTCACACAGTGAGTTGAAACACAAAACAAACGTAACAGGTATATAGTATGTTACAAATCCCCAGAGAAACTCGTGCATTGCTCCCCCGGTGTTATGTTAGCCCCGACAAAGAGCGACAGTATCGCTTTCCATACAATTCGCTTCGCTGTCGTTTACGCGTCTACCGCGTCTCGTGGTACAAGGAAGTGTGCGAGACAAGGTCAATCAGCGGCGCTAAACCTGTTTTGACATGTTTCAATGTACGAGTTTCTCAAGGGATTTGAAACATACAATGTTGTGTTCAATGCATACAATACAAGAAGCAACAAAATACATTCAAAACTTATGCTAACTACAGTCCGTTCGACGAGAAAACGCGTTTGACAGCTTGTTATAGCTTGCAAACTTGTCAAACGCATTCCCTCGCCGGCCATGCCACAGCGCACGGAAAAAATACGCTGTGTGCGAAGCGTTTTTTTAACGCTGAGACATTCCCCTTTACTAATAAACATAGTGTGTGCGTTAATCAAATTTGAAAAAGGCATAGATAAAAAAAGAGAAAGCACCGAGTCACTATTCCACTGTTATGAAGTGTTTATTAGTAACGGGTTGAAGGCTGTATCCTCACTAGGCAAACAGTAAGCGGCTCACTGTTGCCTCCATTTTCCATCCTATATATTTTACATAGATACACAGTGCGTACTGTAGGTACGTACGCAATTTGCGGCGTTTCGTTAGCAGATTAATTCTGCGGCCGATTTGCGGCAAATTTACGCGCGCAATTTGGTCGCTACACCGGCGAAGTAATATAAGAAGTATAGTTTTATTTTATTTTATTTTATTTATTAGGAATAGTAAACAGCTACATCACAAATTATAACAAAAAAGATAATACACAAACTTAGTAGTAATGCAGCCCACAACACTATTCACAGATTGACATACAGACTTGAAATAAACAAAAGCCAAAAGCCGCTGACTAAAAAAGAAACATCAGTGTTCTAAATAAACATTTAACATACATGAATAAATATAATTAATCCGTAAAGGAAAAATTTGAATTACAAACGGGATAATGAAGTAGTTCGCCTTATTTGCCGAGAGTTGGCGGCTAATTTGCAACAGGTCGCCACTCACTCCACATTGACTTTGCACGCTTCCCACTCAGAATCAGTTAGCGCTCATTGTTCGCCTAATCAAGACACAGCCTAAATGCAAGTCTAATGTACTGTGAATGTAAGACATACACATGCAAGCAAGCAATGAGGAGTTTTCTTTTCGGCATTGTCAGTTTAGTTCTTTCATCGTCAAGAGATGGCACTCGCGTAGCTCCTGATATTTACTTTTTTTATCATGAAAGCAGGATGACATACTCAGGGTATATAAACTTCTTGGTCATACTAATGTTTCCAGAACTGTCGCTAACGCCATCTAGCGAGAGACAAAGAATGCTAAAAATGACATTACGAAAACTGCTCATTGTGAATGACGACAGCTAATAGGTTAGTGTCCTGCTATTAAAAAGTAACAAGTTAATATTATTTTCATAAAGTAGGTTAAAAATGAATGCAATAATTGAAAAAGTTACTAAAATCGGTAAATAAATCACGGAGTAATAAGATTTTAAAGTTTCTGGAGGAGGCATAGCCTGTCCCTTTCTCACGAAACAGCTTCCCCACAGTTACCATGAAAACGCACTTTAGTGACGTCACGTGCCGAAAAGATTGTATATAAAGCTACCACAGCTTAGTAATGAGGTACTATGAAGGAGCAAGAACTGACGTCACTGCATGTTTGAACTGTCTCTTTCTATTCCTGTATTTTAAAATGCTTGTAACTTTGTCATTTTTTGAGATATTTAATTTTTGTTTTCACGACTGTTTATTTTTTTAGGGACATTATTAATCTGTGCAATAAAAAAATAGCAAGACACTAGCCTATTTGGCATAGGTACATTTACCTCTTATTCAAACGCTCGATAAACTCGATGATCAAACGAACTTGCCAATTTAAATTGTTCAAAATTATATGAACGGTTTCATTCGAGGCGATTCATAAGTGCAAGGCTGGTGCGTGGGAATGCGACTACACAATGTTAACATTATGAGAAAATGAAACCGTGAGATATAATAAATTGTTGTATCATTCTTTTGTGCTGCTCTCACGCGTGACATTTATCGTGAAGGAGAAGGAGACAGATACCTTATAACATAGATTAGTCTATAGAACGTTTATAAATAAGGTTTGACCATGAAGATTACAGTTACATGCGGTAAGGGTGGAGTTAATGTGTACGAAAAGCAATGCGAATACGAAACTAAAATGCGGAATTTGTGTGGTGTACTTTTACGAAGATAAAAAGAGTACGAAAAACACAATACAATATTTTCGATTGCATTGTGCAAAATTGTACACAAAAGTTTAGTTTCACAGTTTTAAAAATGTTGCTGTCGGTTTCATATACGTAGACATGACAAGGACGGCAATAGTTTTCAAGCTGTCAAATTAAGTGTAGCTAATGATTTTGTATAACAGAATCGAGACCATTGTATACTAAAACAAATGGGTACGACAACAAAATGCGTACGAAAAACAATGTGTATACGGTATGAAAACAAAATGCGTACGAAAAACAATGTGTATACGGTATGAAAACAAAATGTATACGAAAAACAATGTGTATACGATGCGAAAACCAAATGCGGACGAAAAACAACGTGTATACGGTACGAAAATACGAAAACAAAATGCGTACGAAACAAAATGCAAACGAAAAATAAAGAACCTTTTCCACCCTCGGCGATATAGTGAGTATATCGTATGTTTTCCTCATAGTCGCGTCGAAGTTTCGGAATAACGCTTCTACGCGCGGCAGTTGCGATAGATTGAGTGACTTCGGTCGCTGGTCGATGAGAAAGTACCTTTACCTTCATGTATTTTGTGGAGGCGTGGGAGATTCAATTTTATTTTCTTTTACATAAAGTTGTAATTTCTCTGTTTTTGTTATTGTTTTTTAGGTATTTTTTTTTTTGAGTATAAATATTTGTATGTTTAATTTTCATTGTAATTTTACACTAAAGTAATGATGTAGCTGGATTACATTTTTCGATACTAAACTTCTTCGTTTGTTAGTGAAATTATTGATTAGATGTAAAACGAGTGCAATTGTAAAATCATTAGAAAGGGAGAAAATAGGTAACAACTAATTAAAAACATGGTAAAACAAAAAATAAAACTGAATCTTCCACACATTAAAAAAGAAACTATAAAAATGATTATTGATTAACAACAAAACATTAATCAAGAAAACCAAAAAATCAACAGGTTTTCAATAATAAAAACATTGCTGCTTCATTATTTGTTTCATAGTCTTATCACAATATTTATCGTATTTCATTTGCAACAGTAACTAAATGACACTTGATTTTTTGGCTTTCATCAGCTTAATAACGTGCTCAAACTTTTAAGTTCTTTTATTATCTGTTCCATTCGTTTCAAAACTCACTTTACATTCTATTACAAAGGATTAGTTAAAAATTGTTAGAATCGAATCTGACGCAAACAAGAAACTATCGTTTTCCCTCTTCCGCTATCGTGTTTCAGTGCAGAGGGAGTGAGACAGCTATAAAAATGGTTGCTCTTTTCAGTTCTTTTCTTTATTGAATCGCGTTATAGTATCTGCGGTGTAGCATGGTGCGATTGACATTTAAAACCATTCGATCCTTTTCACTCTTGAGGGTTGCCGCGTTTTACTGCGATTTAAAATCATGAAATATTTAAAGAAATATGAAGCGGTGTTACGCGTGTAACGAAACGCCATAGACTTGTTTAGTGGTGGGACATATTTCTACGATGGATTGTCGATATTTTTAAATAGTAAAAGAAGTTTGATACTGCATATGCATTTATACGTTTTTGTTGTTTGATATCTATAGAGTTAAATATGCATATGCTATACTTAACACACAAACAAATAAAGCAAAAAAATGAGGCCACGAAAAAATACCATTTAATTTAAAACAAATCGTATTGTTTTCGTAATAGATATTTATATTTTTTAATGTTTTGTATTAAATGTGTAATTTAATTCTTTTTTATTAAAATAATAATAAAGAGAACAAGATTCTTGCTGTGAGAATCGTTATCGATAAAATTGAATTGCGAAATGTCACTTCCCTAGTCATGTGATACCATGAACCTTTTGGGTAGTAGGTTCATGTGTGATACTGACAGCTATCACCTAATGTCACCTGCACCTTCCTACTGCGCACATACTTTAACATCATCATTATCATCATTATGTTCATCATCATCATCAGTCGAGTAATTATTTATTTACTTTGTAATAGCGATACACTACTCTCTGAAACGAAGGCGACCAAAGTGAGTTTCAAATAGAATACCTTACAGATATTAATAATAAGGTTTAAAATCACTAAAATAACAAAATCTTGTAGTTTTAGGATTTAAAGGTTGGAGCACATTTTTGCTTTTACAAATATATAAACGTCAACACATTAAAATAAACCAACACCGGGGAAAACCAAAACCAATGTGAGTGAAACAAAAGACGGTGTTATTTACAACAAATTGTTTTTGGGTGTATTGAAACAATTTTTTAACTGTTGTATGTTGTTGGTCTGTACCGACCTTTACCGCGTCAACTGCAAAGCCATGTTCATAATGAGACTTATGAACTGATCTCACAGTCTAGAAAACTTTTTTTAGACTGTGTGATGTCTCAGGATGACGTGCGCTGTGCAGTGTCACGCAAAACTTTAATTTAGAGTTCCGAGTGACACTAATTTCTTATGGGCGAGCGTGACGCTTCACCAGGCAAACGACTAGCTCGTCACGTCATTCGTTTACATAAAAAAAAACGTGTGGCAATTATGTTCTTATTTATACAACGGTCTATTCTGAGAGCATCATCATGATCATCATCAACAGCCTGAAAACGTCCACTGCTGAACATAGGCCTCCCCCAGAGCACTCCACCTTGAGCGGCTGCTTGCCTCCTGCATCCATCGGGTCGGCTCCCCGCGGTTTTCACCAGATCGTTGGTCCACCAAGTGGAGGGCCTACGCTGGTTCCGGCTTTCGGTTCATGGTTGCCACTCGAGAACCTTTCTTCCCCCTCGGTTGTCAGTTTTACGAGCGATGTGGCCTGCCCATTGCCATTTCAACTTGCTAATTCTAAGAGCTATATCGGTCACTTTAGTTCTCCTGCGAGATTCTGAGAGCAATCATGAGATATTGATTATGCTTTGAGTTTCTAATATTATCCGTGAAATTGGTTGAACCAACGAGTGGACTCTGATACATTTGATGTTGATTATTTTTAATATGGATAAATTTTTATAAAGGATTTGAATCACGATCTGAATTTAAACCCGTATCCATTCGTCCATACTTTTAAATATAATATGATGTAAAGAATAGTGTCCTCTTTAGCAAATAAATAAAGAAATAAATGAATAGTCGTCGTAAAAAATAAAATAAAAAATCTTTTAAAAAGATCAAAAGGCTTTCACGAACGCAGTTAAAACCGAAATTGTTCCAATACACAACTCCCCCACCCCTTTCTATATACACCCCAATTTTAAATTAGGCAGGGTATCGTTTCACCACCTTTCAGTGACAATTAGTGGCGACACGTACACACTGTGCAGGCTGCCGAAACACTGTTAAAGTTTTCAGCGACGAATTCCTAACTTGAAGGTTGCAGCTAGATATGCGAGCAATGGTATACCCTACCACCAAGCAGTTTACTTTTTCTTTCTAAATCTCTCCTCCTCCCCCCCCTTTCCCCAACCCCCCCCCCCCCCCCCCCCCCCCGCTCCCTATCCTAAGTGGGTAAGAGTTTTTAACCATTGGTTACCATAACTACAGATCAAAAAAACCCGCCCTAACTTCACTTTTTTTTATCCTTCTCTTTTTCTCCCCTTGCCCATTGTTCCCCTTGTTCTCCGCCCTACTCCATAACTCTCATCTTTTTCTCTAATCTTTGTTACCCTCCTCCATTCTTCCCCTTGTTTCCTCCCTCTCTCTCACTCTTCTTTCTCTATGTACGTACCTGTTTTACAGTCGTCTCTCTTCTTTTCTCTATATACCGGGTGTCAGTCCCACTGTCAATGGAACTGTCTTTGGATCCATCAGAGTCGACGCGTTTCTCTGGAAAAGGTAATTATTCATTTTATTTAGAGACACTTCATCAGGTAAGTCTCTTCCCGTAAGAGCCAACAACAGAGAATTTCATAATTTTTTCTCCTATTTCTCTCTCTCTTTGGGACCCCTCTTGCCGGTAAAAGAGAAGGGAGTACCCTTCTCTCTTACCGGCAAGAAGTAACTTAGAGTGGCTTTTGTCCACATTATTAATTTTTATGGAATGCTTTTTCAATATTACAGAAATCCTCCTATCCCTCTACCTATTCCCCTTTCTCCCCTTCTTTCTCTCGTCTCTCTTACCAGCACGATTGATCCTGCTTTCTTTCTTTTTCTTTTTACTGATTTTTATGTCAAATATATTAATTTTTATTTCAATCCTAATACATTTTTCCTACTTTCTCTCTATCTCTCTTACCGGCAGGATGTATCTTGATGTTATGAAATTTTTAATACATTTTGTCCGCCTTTCTCTCCCCCTATCTCTTCCTCTTACCAGCAGGATGTATCCTGGTCGCCCACTTCCCTCGAGCGGGAGGTTCAGGCGCGGGAGTCTCCGGCGCCACAAGCTCGTCGCCCAAACTCTTCTTGGCCCACGACGGGAGGCGACCGATGCGGAGACTGGGGCAAAAATAAAACATGACGATAAAAAGGGACCATTCCATGGTGAAACGGATTTGACGATACTTTTTTATTTTACGACAGTATTTGGTCCCGGCGTGCGAATAGGAACACCCCATCTCTTCCCATGGGTGCCGTAAGAGCCGACGGTAGAGGAGAATGCTACTGCCCATTCTCCCATCTCCCCCCCCCCCCCCCCCCGAAATCGGCGCCGGTCCAAGAGTAGAGCAAGAGTGCTTGAATTGCCATTGTATTATTTGAAATACAACACGGCAAATATAAAAATTATAGCGCTCGCTTAGCTCTTTGCTGGCGCCTTTAATATTTCTACTATATTTTGTTTTATAACAAGCGCGTTTGTGTTGACTGACATGTAACTGTTGTTTGAATTGCCATGAGCGTTTTCTGAAATACAATACGGCAAATATACAAATTTTCGTGCTCGCTTCGCTCTCGCTTTTATTATTTACAGTGCACTTAAGTACTTAGATGTATGGAGAGCTGATAAAAGTAGTAGGTACAAATTCTATCATGCTGCACAGGCGCTGCTAAATATTTCAAACAGAAGGCCTGCCAAGCGTTTTGATTATGCCAAATTTTCCATTATGATAACGGGATCACGCGGCGGCGTGTCCCCGGCAACATGAGTATGACAAACAGAGGGCCGCTTGCGTAAGCGTTCTTAAACGCAATTAGTGACCCACGTAAATGCATTTAGATGTTTAAACGCAATTACTCTCTTGCACAATATAAAATTTGAGACTAAACATAATTAAAGATCTGTCAAATTTAAATACCCAAAAACGGGTGTTTAGCGCTATTTAAATATGTATAGCGCCATTTTGGAATTCCAGCTGAGCAGATTTGACGTCTAATGCCACTGACATCCGAATTCCTATTCACGCAAACTTTTATCTATACGTTCAAGAGAATTGTACGGGCTTGACGGCGGCTCGATGAACAAGTTTCGCAATGTGCTTAAAACGGAACGTAGGACTTTTTAACGTCTATGCTAAATGTATTTAGTTAAACAGAGTCGGTGAGCATGTTAAGCAAGTCGATCTTAAACGCGTTTTGTCTAAAACGTATTTTAGCAGTTAAATACATTAAACTAAACAAAATTAAAGAAGGATTCTTACGCAAGCGGCCAAAGTGCTAAGTTTATAGTTTGTAATAAATTATATAAACTTTAATACGTACGTATAGTCAGGTACGACGGGCGTGGTGAAATTCTTGTCCTCATACAGCTCTCGCGGCGGGGAACCGAAGTGGGACTCACTCTCACTGTCCAGGCCGGACACGCCATTCGTGTTTGTTACTTTCCTGAAACCCGCAGTAAACATAAGCAAAGACATAAATAGCATATAAAGAAAAAAAAACATTTATTGAGGACTAGTTGCTCGCCCCGGCTTCGCACGGATATATTAGTTTTCCCACCGCACGCGATATAAAGAATATTTTAGGTAATTTTTTTTACACCTTGGGTTACATTATTGGAGTTTTAGTAAAGATCCATAATTTTTTGAAAATGTAATATAGCCTATGATAGTGTAGCTTCCCAACGGTGAAAGAATTTTTCAAATCGTTTCTGTAGTTTCAGAGCCTACTCAATGCAAACAAACAAACAAACAAACAATCAAATCTTTCCTCTTTATAATATTGTTATAGACATCACAGAACAACGACGATGCGATGGTGGCCGAGCGGTAGCATGTGCGCTTCGCAATCTGACGGCACCGGGTTCGATCCTCGGCCCTGCACCAATGACTTATCTAGTAAGTTATGTGCAGTTTGCGATGCCATCGCTCCGTACCTCAGGGAGCGCGTTAAGCCGTCGCTCCCGGTTGTCATAAGAACATCTATGGCAATCGTTACGTGTAGTCAGACACCTGATAGAATCTGACGCCTGATCTAACCATCCCTGTTACTGGTCCCTTATGGGTTGCGAGGTCAGATGGCAGTCGCTCGTGTAATTCTGGTAGCAGATTGGGAGCCGACCCCAATAACAAATGAGAAAAGGCAAAGAGAATGATGATGATCACATAACGACAACAGCTCGTTTTTTCTCGCATCTCTAGTGACGACTAATGCAAGCAGGCGGTCAAAGTGGCGCTCTGTGGGGGAGGCCTATGTTCAGCAGTGGACGTCTTCAGGCTGTTGATGATGATAAGCAAAGTAAGGTAGAAGATTCGAGTAAGGCAATAGGCTTGTGTCCTGCCATTTTTTTTATTACATAAATTAATAACATTCCTCGATAAATAAACAGTTGTGAAAACAAAAATTAAATATCTCATAAAATGAACAAGTTACAAGTATTTTAAAACATAAATAGAAAGATACAGCTCAAACATGCAGTGACGTCACTCTTGCTCCTTCATAGTACTTCATTACTAAGCTGTGGTAGCTTTACATAAAGCCTCTGGCATGTGACTTCACAACGTGCGTTTTCATAATAACTGTGGGGAACCTGCTGATTTGCGAGAAAGGGACAGGCGATGCTCCCTCCAGAAATTTTAAAAGCTTATTACTCCTTGATTTATTTACCGATTTTACTTATTTTTTTCAATTATTACATTCAATTTAACCTACTTTGTGAAAATAATATTTACTTGTTAATTTTTAATAGCACACAACTAGCCTATTGAGATTTCTAGAGTAGGAAAGACCTGTGGCGTTGTCATGTACTCACTTGCCCTGCCTTATCGCCTGCTGCGCCAACCTCGCCCGCATGGTGACCACCATATCGTGTGGGACTCGCCACACGAATATACATCCGTCACCGGACGCTGATATCAGGTGCTGGCAGTCTGAAGTGAACCTGTGGGATGGAATAAACTAATATCACAGAATACTTAGTACAGAAAAATCACTCCGCACAGCCACTTAAGGCGGCGGGTAGACCAAACTAGGTGTTTTTTGGGACGTTTCCTGGCGTAATTACAACACGTGGAGCTTTGAATTGAATATATCATGTAATTCATTTCATTAACTCGTTTGTGATGACCGCAAATACAAGATTAATATATATAGCTCTATAGAAAAAAATAGCAAACCTCCATCGAAAAATTTTAATGTTCCCATTTTGCCGAGCTTCTACCGAATGTAAAAACTAAATTAGTGTATTCGCAACAAACAATCAGATGTCATGATGACTTAATAACTTTGAAAAATACTATATACAAATAGTTATTAATTAAAACCGTCAAAATCAGTCATTTCGTGCGTTGTCTTTGTCGTAAGCGCCGCGCTGAAGTTCAGATTGAATTGATATTTAAGCCTACGAAGTTAAGGTTGATGTTTCTTTGAACGGATTTGAACTTGCTCATCTGGCTCTATAGCTATAGCGCTGTAGATATTAAAGTGGTAACGAAAATTTCGTAACTGGGACCTCACAACCTTATATACGTACAAAGCATTTTAATTCCTCGTTTATAATTCGGACAGCAAAGGAATGGAACACCTTACCAGCGTCACTGTTTCCTGACAAATATAATCTAGGCAAGCATGCTCCATCGTCGACCGCATCGTCACTTACCATCAGGTGAGACCGAGGTCAAATGATGGCCTATCGTTGAAAAAAAAAAACATTTTTTTTGACAAGCTCTTAACCATAGAATAAGTACCCATAGAAGGTAAGTTTCCAAACAACGCCTTCTCAAAACGCACGCTACAATTCGCTGTGTGTGCTGTGCTTACTCGCCCCGTCACGCACACAGATGCAAACATGAGTAATTTGTTTTCACTATGTTTTGAAATGAAATGAAATGAAATGAAAATTATTTATTTGTGTCAAACACCATACATTATAGTAGTATTTACATATAAATTTAACATAGTAACTAATAGTGTTTGCCACAACCCGGCCCCAACTCAGCAAAATGCTAGTTGCAAGCAACCAGCGCTGGTCTTCCGTTGGCACCGGCAAGTGACATCACGCACGATTTGCAACTAAAAGGCAGCGCACACACACAGCAAAATATAACTAATACAGGGCATGACCCCTCTATTACCAAAGTAACAAAAACACTAGGTACTTTTATATATTTAAGACAAGTTTTACAGTTCTTGTGGTGTAGGTATATATGATCGTAACCCACAACGAGTGCGCAATAGGGCGCAAACTAGTAGTACAGTATAAAATAAATGTAGGTATATATATATATATAAAATAAAAAATTTTAGGTACTTTTGTTTTCTAAATTATATAGCACTGGTGTCATGTACAAGTAGTTCCTCTTGTTTTTGATGTGCATAAATAAGTTCTTTGAGTTTACATCTAAAGCTATGCAAACTATGCAGGTTCCTTATCGGGGTTTTGGTATTTTAGACATTTTAAGCAAGAAAACTGACCAGCGGAACCAGTGGAATGTCACGCCAGAATTTCCTATACTGCTCTTCCGATGTGTTGTGGAACGATTTCACCGCGCAAAATTGTCATTCTAAATCATTTTCTGGGAGCCCTTCACACAGATATGACCACGCGAAAGTCCGGTGCCATATATGGCACCAATTGAACGGCTTACATTTCGCGAATGTTAAAAGTAAAAAAACGTTATTGCTAATAGGCCATTTTTAGCACTTTTACAACTACTACATCAGCCGGAATACGTCCACTGCTGAACACAGGCCTCCCCTACAAAATGCCACTTTGGACGCTTATCATAGGAGGATTGCCATAATCACCACGCTTGGCAGGCGGCTTGGTGATCGCAAAAGATTTTAATGTACCTCAGAACATGCTGTTCCCCATTCCCTAGATATTCCCTTAGCCGGCTCTTACAGCACCCACGAGAACAGATGGGATGGTCCTATTTTTGCGCCGGGACCACACGGCCGTTTCGTTTCACACTTGGTCAATAATTACCTGAGTCCAGTAACAATCTCGGAGTGTCCATACATAGTGGCCATACATTCTCCCGAGTAGTAATCATACACGCTCAGTATCTTGTCCGTGCTTGAAGTTGCCAGGTATATGCCACTGTTGTCTAACGCCACCTAGAAATAAAAGTGTTGTTCCTTGTGAAAGTTGCATTTATTTTGTTTAACCTGTGTGTCCCCAAATTTAAATTCGGGGACAGGCAGGAATTATTTTTTCTTGTTTGTCAAGAATTTCTATTCTTGTCTGTCCCCTCGAGGGGACAAACAGGAACAACTTACAAATAGAATGACAATGAAAAAAATGAAAAAGAAATAAAAGGGAAACCTTTGCCCAGCAGTGGAACACAAACGGTTGAATTTTTTTATAATAGCAAAAGTTTTATTGCACAAAAAGTTATTTTTTTGTTACTAAAATTTATAGGCATGGCATTTGGGCATTGTATCTAGGCATGGAAATGATTGCTACTTTAAAATCATTGGCAGCCGCCAATGCCCCGGCTGATGGTAAGTGATGATGCGACCTACGATGGTGCATTCTTGCCTAGAAGACTATAACGATTAAGTGTGGGTTCCAGTAGCTGCTAAAAACGCCAAGAACGCTACGAAATTATGCCACTTTTTACCCAGACACGGCTATATCACATGTGATCGTTCCAGTCAATGTGTGGTTGCGCTGATTCAATGTAAATTTCTTAGTAAAACGTAACGTTTTGGTTGTTGCAATTATTTCCCCATATCTATATCCTACTCCTGCACATACCTATCTGCATATGTGCGAGCGAGACCGCTACAAGCGTCTTCGCGACAGTAGCGCACCCTAACGTGAGCGCGCAAAGTCAGTGCGTGTTCGAATTTCGCATGGCCGACCGACCTCCGCCTTTTGCCGTTATAAACTAGAACTTTGTGCGTGAAATTGTGATGCAGTGGATGCTCTCGCATTTGGAAGGACTCCTGAAAGACCAGCCGCATTGGATTATCCAGATTGAATCAGCGCAACCAATGTGAACGAAAAAAACGAAAATAACGATAATTTTGTTCAACTGGAACCCGCTATAGGTAACTAAATCCTAGTTTGGGTACCAAGGTGTAACTTTTAGACTATCAACACTGTCTGTAAATTATTATATTTCCTAAGAGATCTTTGTAAATTCATAAATAAATCATTCAGTCATTCATTCATTCAACTAACATTTTATGCTCGTCTGCACTAAAGCTTGACTTTAAGCTATGCTGCTCCTGTTTGGTGCAGTACTTGCGATAGTAACTATAAAAAGTTACAAGTTGTTCAAAATAGGGCAGTTAAGATAGCTTATGACACCTCATTTCGAACAAACTTAACCAAACTGCATGATCACGTAAATTTCCCTACTATTAAAAATTACATTTTAAATATATCACGACGATTTTATTTATTCAAAAATCGCCATCACAAAAATCATTTAATTAGCACTATTGGTTCTACGAAATTAAAAGATACAACTTACTCGACAACATATTGTCGATATCGTTTGCCCCATCACTATTTCCTCAGTGGTGAATGACGCTGGCTCACTATACCAGGACCGGTTGCCGGCTAGTCCGCGCGATCGTCATCTAACATATTGACCCAACTACCTCCCGTTTTGTTATTATGTTATGATAAATAGCTGTTTTTAAACAGTCCTCGTATAATTAATTATTGCCAATTTAGAGTTATAAGTTATTAACTTTGACAAAATATATAAATTTGTACATTAACTCTTCGTACTAGGATTTTAGCGGAACGTTGTTTAGAATATAATTTTGTTTTCAGTTATGCTAAGTTTATTGCCTATTTGCAGGTAATAAACCCAGGTCCTATCTATTTATAGTTATGTAATATCAAATGTGCAAGTATCTATGCTTCTCATTATTATTGTATTATGCTATTATGTTATTTTATAGTACTGGAATGTAAAAATTAACTTGACCTCATGTTTTTTAATGTTTTATAAGGGCGTAACATAGCCTGTAAAGAACACGATTACTCGTATGATTGTGAGACATAATTATTATTTAAGATTATGTGTAACTAATATTTCATTTATGTATTAAATAAAGACTTTTAAAATCAAAAAATCAAAATCAAATCACTAAAGCTTGACACCAAAGTTCACACTCTCTCTAGCCTCCGGTATCTGATTACGTTCATCAAACTCGTGTTAAGTCAACAAATCAAATACTGTACACTCGTTGGTCGAAGACAGGCCATGATCAACATGCAACCAATGAGCATTCAGTATTTAGTTCGCCTAGTGGACACTAATTTACTAAACGTAAGTAGAAAGATAAATACGAGCTTAGCAGCTGACAAACTTTAGTGCAGACGGGTATATTTTAAATGCAAAAATTGTCAGATTGTAGTGTACGAACACTCCAGACCTATATAGTTTAGCCGACGTAGCATAAGTTAGTATTATGTTAGGGTTCAGTCACCAAGTAGAAGCCGAGCAATACACTTGTGCACCGCAATACCATCTTTCCTTGCCAACATGGCTCACCACCTACCATAGGAGTTCCCACCTGCTCACCAAGAACCTGCAACCTTCATGTGGCAAAACCATGCTACATTACATCGTCGCTCGTATGACTAAAGGTCCTATCTCACTTTTTGGCTGTTTTGAGTTAGAACCGCTATGTTAGTCAACGCAAAATTCTCTATCCATCTGACTAATCGTTGTACCTCTTAACATTTTGGATCACAAGATAATTAATTATTAATTAATTAATTAATTATTACAATTAAACTTCATAATATTCAATTACCTGTTGCAACCTCAAAATGAGGCTGATTAAGTAGTTTTTTATTGTTAGGTACTTGGTAAAGTTATGGTGTGGTGTTGAATTAAATACAGTATTGTAGCATTAAACTTACTAAAACATACTAAAAAAAAACTAACACACTAATAAAGCATTAACAACATAAATTTTGTATATTTATTTCCATACTTAGTCTAAAAAAAGTCGTAACTAAAAACAGACAGCTTATTTTAAATAAAACATAGTTTTCACTAAGTGACCTATCTGTTTTGATTAATCAAAACAGGTATTTAGAATGTAAACAAGTTAAAAATTTCAACGTGGAATTAAAGTACTTGAAATTATCTACAAAAGCATATAAAAAATGAATTATGATATGAGATCACTTTTTAAGGAATTTTGTATAAGGCTCGTTCGGCTTGATGCCCGTACGGTTGTGGTAACAAACTCTGCTCGTGATTTGGTCTATTCTTTTTCTCCTTGGCATTAAATACTATGGGTTATAATGTTACATTTTCTACTTCTTGTTTTTTCACCTTTACCGATTAACAATAGCGTCATGTACAGTATTATACACACTTTATACAAATGATATTATTGGAACATGCGGTGTTTGCCTGTTATAGATTGAGCATGTAGTTTAGATATCATAAGCAAGATTCATTAGCGTTAGTTCATGTTTCTACTGTTGGCGGACCTAAATAAATTTAAAAAAAAAAAATAAAAAAAAATATGCTGGACTTGCGGGGAACGAAACTATCTGAAAGTTAGAAATATCAAAACCTTTAAACGCGTTTTCTGAACAATGGACAAAAATGAGATAGGACCTTTAGTCATACGAGCGACGACATGGCGACCCAACCAGCGGTTCTTCACACATTACAAGATGCAAGTACTTACCTTGATAAGCGTGCCATCTTCAGCGGTTGTCCCCCTAAACGTCTTCGTGTGCCTTCCGTGCGCTGCACTGTACACTCTCACGTTTCGGTCCTGAAAACAAACTCATTTTTGTTAGACGAAATTAATAACAAAATGAAAAAAGTATATCTAGTGTAATTCCGCTAAAAGAACCGCTTCCGCTTCTTTCCGCTTCTTTTAGCGGAATTACACTAGATATACTTTTTTCATTTTGTTATTAAGATGAACTTCCGCGAAGTCACGCCTGAGTCAATCAATTATCTTAGACGAAATTGTTCTTTATTAACCTTGAAATACGGTTTTACTACGTGGCAGGACTTTTAGAGAGTTCGTCTAGGCAGGTACCACCGCTTTGCCAGTTATTCTGCCGCCAAGCAGTAGTGTGCAAGCACTACTGTGTTCCGGTTTGAAGGGCATTGTAGCTAGTGAAATTACTGGGCAAATGAGACTTTATGAGTAATCTTCTTACTAGACTAGCACTACTGTGTTCCGGTTTGAAGGGCATTGTAGCTAGTAACATTACTGGGCAAATGAGACTTTATGAGTAATCTTCTTACTAGACTATGCTGATGCGCAGTGCAGTGTCACGCAAAACTATATATTTTGGAGATCCAACTGACACTGCAACTGTTACGGGCGGCCATATCGCTTAACATCAGGCGAACGACTACGATCACGTCATCCATTGACACAAAAAATCGGTCACCCTTCCAGGTGCTGAAGGGATATTCACCTGGCAAGCAGTGAGTATATGCCTGCCGCCGGCGTCCACTTCCATATCGTATAACGTGGTGCGACCCGACACGTTTTGTCCGCGGGCGAATTGGTAACTGCCATCTTGATTCTGTGAAAAAAAAAACAGATTAAATTAAAAGTACTACGTAAAAGTTACAACAGTGGCAAAGCGACAGCTAACACTTAGCAATCGGTCGCAATCGCCCGCCTGTTGCGCGCCTGTCGCTGAATGCACTTTGGCCTTTGTTCGCCACCAGCAACAGAACAGAAATAGATGGAATCAAAGTAACGCTCTTTTTAGTTCATCGATTGTCCGACAGACGGTGATCTAGCGCTCGATCGCTTTCTGCTCTGCCAAAGTGATGTTTGCCAGCAATGATTGCGAAATTTACAACTGTTGCAAACTTGTTGCGAGTTACGTAATTAGCCAGCCAAACATACGTAGATACATGGTTACAAACAATCATTACAAGCTACATAAGAGCTTATAAAAACTACTTCTATTGTACATTTTCAACGGACTTCCAAGTTGACTTCTTTATTGTGCTAGTTACCTCAAAACTACATCTTTTGTAAACCGATATGGAAAAATCTTATTTGAAGCGACATGGTTTCAGATTGGTCCCAAAAAAAAACATCGAAACCGGTTCAGTAGGATATTGTAATAACTGGAAAAACGCATGTCATCCACAAAATCTAAAAAAAAAAGTATTAGGTAACTCAATATTGAGGTTGGTTTAACCCATCTACTTTTAAAAGGATATATATTTTTTTTAAATTTGAATATATTGAAATATATTTTTTTCTGTTGGAAATAAATACTTTTTCTTTCTTTCTTTTCTTTCGCGGAGTGCGCCAGGGCTGACATATAAATAAATAAATAACGGCCAACGATCACGCACATAGATCCTGGACCCTAACTAGGATTCCCTGTATCTAGGGACCCAGGAACTACGAGGACCGTGCTCCCACAACACCCAGGCACAGAACAACGTATTTGCCCTTTTTTTGTCCACAAATACTTGTCCTGTCGCGGGAATCGAACCCGGCGCCTCCGGGTTATGAGCCGACCTGCTCAACCACCACGCCACAGAGGCTGTCGAATATAACATATATATATATATAAATACCAAAAAACAAAAATGAGTCATCAATGAGGAGTTTTATTTAAAAAAAAGAAATGGTGTTTTATGTATGACCCAATAGATGGCGCCAGTTGTGGTTTTACCAAAATCTGTCACAGTCACTGTTTCAAGCATAGACCACAGGTTATAGGAAATGTGTCACGATACTGACTGACAACTTTCAACTGTTTCGTTTGTTCTATTTTCGTTGCGCGATAGCTCGGCTTAATTTTGGATCATAATATTAACGTTTATCTGTCTCGCAGTTCTGCTGTACTTCAATTTACTTAAGAAGAATGCACCACAGACTACTTAGGAGATACTACAGACAATGTACTCGTGGTCCACTCAACTGAATTTGACATTTCTTTGTAGGTAGTCTAAGCATTTTCTTATGTTTAAACTACTCTGTGGTTTGAGAGGTTTAATCTATGTACTTACAGCGCCATCTAGAAAAGAAGCGGAACTAGTGTTTTTTTTTTAAATAAAAAGCCTCATTATATGTCCAATGTTAGTTACCGTTCGCAACTGTCGAAAAAGTATTGATTTGTCCGCGCCGCAGGAAACCATTTGCAAATTGCCGCCGGAACTTAGAAATCGTACCGCCGTTATTGAGGATGAGTGCTCGTCCAAAGTTTGCAGTATTTGGTAACCCTGAAAATATCACACAATTTTTTTTTTTAATGTAAATGTATAACGTGACGAGCTAGTCGTTCGCCTGATGTTAACCCATAACAGAATGCAGTACAACTCAGAATTCTAAATTAATATATATATATTAACAGTAATACGGATGAATAAGAATAGACACAGTGAATTTGGCCTCCCTTAACGTATGTATTCATCCCTATTATATTCCCTAAGACTAAGAATAGTTACAACACAAGAACACAAACAACTAAGAACAGAACTAAAAACAGACTGTTCTTAGTTCTGGTGATGTTCTGTTCTGTTGTTGTGTGTGTTTGTGTTGTTCTGTGTTGTTCTGTCTGTTGTGGATGTTCTTAAATTTATTTATTTATTTATTACAATTAGAACGGATGACACACCTAATTACTCTAATCATACAATTACTTACATTAAAAGTAAACAATAAAAAACAAATCATCAAAACAAATTACAATAAGTCGTAGAATAATGATTGTCAATAATTAAAATTAAAATAAACACATGTCAACCTAAAAAAATTAAGACACCGCTATCATGCGTTCACCTCGCAGTATCTCAAACATTCCGATAATAATTACCTAAGACCTATTACCTATTAAGACTAAGAACAGTTTTTGCATTTAAAATATACCCGTCTGCACTAAAGTTTGTCAGCAAGTTATATACATTAGTTTTACCGAGCAAAAGATGGCACTTTCTTTAAATTTTATCCTTTTATTTATAACTCCTACTATAAAAAGTTACCCACAGATATAGAAATAGCTTAAATTTAAACTATTTCCAGATGTAATAATTTGAATTAACCGGTTGAGCGGCGCGCGATCTAATTACATCAAAAGCACAATTGGATATGTGGAACCTCAGGATTCCAGGAAACAGCCATTCACTAGGTTAAGCGCGCTTATATTTATTTAAATAGTATAGAAATCCTAATTCCTATTTCTGAACAGAAGATGGCGCTAAACCTAATATTATTGCGTAATATACTTTAGATTTTCGAACAGAATATGGCACTAAACCCAATATTTCTGCATAATAGCATTTTGAATATTTTGACCGAAGATGGCGTTAAACTGCACAGTATAACTTTGATTTCTGAACAAAAGATGGCGCTTAACTCAATTTTAAAGTAAAATCTTACCTGATCTACTAAAAACACGTGAATCAACCGATCCCTCGAAGCAGAAGCAAGTAGTCTCGGCTTCGTTGAATACTCTAGGCATAATACTTCCGCGTCGTGTGCCTCTAACGTGTGCAGGTACGATCCATTGGCAGAATATATCCAAATGTTACCAGCTCGGTCGCCTGAGGCTATGTGTTGCCCGTCTGGTGAAAGGCGAACGCATCTGGAAAACAACATCATTATCACCATCATCATCATCATCATCATCACCATAGGCAGCGCACAAACTTAGCTTTTGCTCCGGTTATGTCCTCTTGTGGCATTGAATTGATTTTTAAGTGTAAACCACACGTAAAACAGTGGTATATGTAAAGATACTATAGATTCTTAAAATTTAAGCAATAACCGCAATTATTGGACAGTTCTGGACATGGGCTTCGCCTGCCATCCTGCTCGCGCCAATTTATATAGCGTGCGAGAAAGAGAGAGCATCATCCCACTAGTTTTGCACGATAAGGCTCCTGGTTCTCAACTGGGGCTACCAACCCCAAAACGTATAACGTACCTAACACCAGTCCTTTCGTCGTATGTCTTCGATTTGTCCTTATCGCTTGTGGCCGTGAGATCAACGTCTTTCAGAAACTTCAGCTCCGGGTCGATGTATAATGTTTTGGTTAATTCCTGTAAAATGAAAATTGAACTCTATTAGTACAAAAACTGAGATTTTTTTTTTTTTGAACCGGCTAATGCTGTGTGTCTCTACCGACTTTTACAGCGTCACCGGGTGGGAGGGCAGGCGCTTAAGGCGCCCAACCGTCAAAAGTGGGAGGCAACTAGCACAAGGGCACCCCTGGGGTGCGATCCTCGGCTTGGGCCGTTGCCGGGAGGCGAGGATCGAGAAGGCTACGTCCACTGGAAGAGTGGACACTATGGAAAGTCGCGACCGTTCTAGCTAACCTACGGGGGGCACGTCGACCTCGCCGGCGGGCGAGGTGTCTGATTGTGTTACGCTGGTATCCTATACCGGTGCCGAAAGCGGTACCTGAGCCAGAAGGGCTAGACTGGTCCGGTGATCCTAGCGCAGCCGACACAACGGCTGCTATAGGATCATCCGGATCGCTCAAGACGTGTCTTGGGCGGCGACGACGGGTGCAAAAAACTGAGAATAAACTTACATATCAAGCAAGGAGAAAAACTAACACATCCAAATTTCTACTACTACCGTCATGCTAAAACAATGTTTCATACAGTACACAGGAAAACGCCTCACGTCACTCAAAACACTTCCAGACATGTCGTATCACCAATCCCGACTTTACTTCACTTTACATAAGAGTCATTTTGCTGCAGATAATCATAAGCGACACACGCATGTAACCGCCATTTTCTAACTATCGCAACTATCGACGGTAAGCACATTTCTGTAGAAAGATCTTACTTCATATTCACTGCGTCATTCCAACATTTACGTTGCTATACTCGACCTTACATCACGAAACATAAGAATCAAGATGCAATAAACATTCCTGAACCATAGCGCCATAGCCGGACTACATTAGGGTAAATTTTGAGGGCTTTAGTTGACAGTTCTTAAAATACAAAAAACTTAGAGTATAGACTAAAAGCATAGAGAAACTTCATTATCTGTCAAGTGTACCACTTTTTTGGACACTTTTTATATGAAGTGGACACTTTGATGTGAATGAGTCTGACAGATTTGTATAGAAAAACAGTTGACTCGAGTCGAAAAAATGGTACGGTGACTTTTCGTAAGCGTAGCTAATCACTATATATATTTGTTTCTTTCCTTCGCCACTGACGTAGCGATACGTGTGAGCAGTACAAATATAATATCGCATTGATGATCTCTCTATGCTTTTAGTCTATACTCTAACACTAAAAATATATCTATCTCTTATATTGCCGTCTATTTGAAAAGAACAGCAACAGTTTTAGGAGTTTTAGGTCTGTCAACTAAAGCCTTTAAAATTGGTCACATTAGCGCTATAGACGGTAAACACATTGACAAAAAGGCTTACTATTGACGTCACTACACATAAGACACAGCTATAAAAAGTAGATTTTACGCCACAAAATATCAGACGAGCATTGCTATATAAAACCACCACCCTACGTCACTAAACATAACACTCACATTGCTATATCATGACGTCACAAAACATTATATTTTTTGGACCTTCCATCCTGTCATTGATTTGTACATTATTCGTTAAAATGTATATTAGGGTATATATTGTTTCGTTCTCAACCTTACGTCCCTAGGAATAAGACTCACGTTGCTGTAAATATTCCCCGAGGGCGAGCGCAGCCTCCACAGACGCACCGTGTCGTCGCTGGAGCACGTGAGGAAGGTGGAGGGCGGCAGCGCGCCCGCGCCCGCCGACATGTCCACCCCCCAGATGCACGCCGAGTGGTACAGCGCGGAGTAGGACTTGCCTATCTGTGGGACACACGTTAATAATACTAATTGGCCTCAAATGTTCAAGCAAATAAAATTATTGACCGAGGAAGCAAAGTAAATGAAGTCATTGCAATAACTGGCAAAAGAAATATCTGCTTCTGCGACATTATTCTTTGGGGTTTTGTGAAATCTTGGGTTTATGCGAATACACCAGCAACAATTCCACACTTTTGTGAAAAAGTCCTGGAAAATTTTCATGAAAAGAGTAAAGGCCTGTCATCAGAGCCGTGGGAGCCATTTGACGGATATTTTATTCCATACTTTATCGAAACATGTCTTCTTTACAATCCAATGAAAAAAACAACTATCTCAAAAAATAAGTGCATTCTCACTGACACCCACACCCTATATTATGACAACTCACCCGTTTAATATCCCGAACGTCCCACACATACATGCTATGGTCGTTGTAGACACACGTCAACTTGTGGTTACGTTCGTCGTAGGTTAAAGCTATAGCGTCAGGATAGCGAGCGTTCGGCGGATGGTTGAACATATGGCTGGAAAGAACAACATTAAAAAGGTTAAAGAAATAAATAATAATAATAACGCCCAACGATCACATACACAGATCCTGGACCCTAACTAGGATTCCCTATATCTAGGGACTCAGGAACTGCGAGGACCATGCTCCCACAACACCCATAAAGAAAGTGCGTTTCGGTGAGTGTGCTGCGGAGCTACACAATCTAGTTTCACCATCGGACGACAAGACGTAGAGCTACACGCCATCCATTTATGGCTGATATTCCTTCGATTAGCACAAAGCGGTTTGACTCGACATTTATAATCCGAGCAGCGAAGGAATGGAACACTTTACCAGCGTCTTTGTTTCCCGATAAGTACAATCTGGAGCTCTTCAAGTCGCGAGTGAATAGGTATCTTCTAGGCAAGCATCTACCATCGTAGACCGCGTCGTCACTTCCCATGAATTGAGACTTCGATCAAATGCGGGTCTATTTAGTTATTTAAAAAATATTTAACAACAACTAAAGAACAAAAGGAAAATGTTGTCACAAATAAAAATAAAATAAATATGCACTCATATTTCATTATATAACATTTCACACAGCGCCATCTAGCCCCAAACTAAGCAAAGCTTGTACTATGGGAACCAGATAACTGATACAATACTTAGATACTTTTTGTTTGTGAATAGATACATAGAATACAATAGACTCTAACTCAGCGTTAGAAGACCAGCACCTATCGCGTAACTGTTCTAGACTAAACTTCGCTTCCCATCCTGCTCGCGCCAAGTTACAAGTCCGTGAGTGTGAGCAAGAGATCACATGGTCACTAGCTACACCAGACTTACGCGATAAAGCCCTAATCTTCTTCATCTCGTTTAGGCAAGTGGTCAGCCCTGGTGTCAGAATTTTTAGGCCGTCCAAAGGCTTCTGACTTAACTTAAGCCGCGTCATACCACGTTTTTATTTCAAATCAAATCATTTGTGTATTTTGTAAAAATACACCATTAATGTGGGTACAAGATAAGAGTAAGTGGATATGTGCATTCAGCCGGCAGTCAAGCGTGCAAATATTAAAAAATATTGTTTTTTTTTTCTCTTATATTTTGGCTCCACACATAGTGTATTTAGCCAGTGTCAAGTATTGTAATTTTTCATAATGATAGAATATTTCACGTAAAGTCAAGTCTTAGTCACAGTCTGCGTAGTCATAGTCCAGTCTAAATCAGGTAGTCTCAGTCCAGTCTAAGTCATGCCCTAGTAAAGTGGTGGCAACTTTACTAGAAGCTTCTATGGAATTTTGGAAGCAACACGAAACACACGTTTCACCACATTATATCACTTGCCCACACTCATGCTCGTAATTCAGCACTTAATGCGTAAAACGCCACCGATTTTAATCATTAAGAGCTTAACATACGCCAATGACCTTGAGCGTTGGACACAAAGTTATTAATAAGAGCCACCTGGGGCGCCACACTCGCAGGTTTGACAATGAGCTAGAGTTTGTCAAAGATAAAAACAATTTCAGATGAAACTCCGTGAAAAATATATCTACCTATTATAATAATATTATGGTGCCCGGTTTATTACTTATATAATAAATCATCTATATTACTTATAATAAAACTGTAACAGGTCCAAATCTGTACATTGAAGATAATATATAGAAATTTATTTTTGAGGGCTCCATTTTGATGGCCTTGATAGCTCAGTTGGTAATGGCTCTGCCTTCTGAACTATAGGTTGTGGGTTCAATTCCCACCTGGGACAAACATTTGTGTGATGAACATCGATGTTTGTTCTGGTGCTGGGTGTTGTATTGTATTCTGTGTATGTATTTACAATCAAAAAAAGTATCTAAGTATACATTTTTTAATTTTTGTCAGTCTGTCTGTCTGTATCTTGGCTGAGCATTTCGCCGAAACTACTGAATCGATTCACATGAAACTTGGCATGATTTGAGTTTATATTACGAAGTACGCTATAGCATATACCTACTTTTAATCCCGAAATTCAGCACGGGTTCCTCGGGAGAGGGGATAAAAGTAAAAATATGTACTTAGTTGTAATTCCTCCTCCTATCCTATCCTATACTATGGGAAAGAGAGAAGAGAGGGGGAAAGATGATAGCTGGCGCACCTGCCTCTATTCGGCGTTTCATCCATTCATCCTGTTCCCTTATCTTTTCCCTCTTCCTTAGGAGATAAGGCGTAAAAATAAATAATTAACCCGTGCGAAGCTGGGGTGGTTTAGCTAGTAGCTAGAAAACCGGGAGCCCACCTTTGGACTAGCTTCGTTCGCAGGTACAGCAGGTTCGTTCTGGGATAGGTAATCGTGAGTAGCATATAAAATAGGGCATTACCTACCTACCGTGAGTTGATTGATAATGATGACACGTCAACTTGTACAATCAAAATAAACAATCGTCGTTATGTTAGAGACTTTGGTCGGCCTAAAAACTCTGATATCAGCTAGGGATAAATCACTCAACCTACTCTAAACACATAATTTCTAGCACAAGCAGGGCTGTCCAACCAACGGCCCGCTGAAAAATGTACTTTACGAGTTGCTAGTACAAAGTTGTCTGACGTACCTACTTAGTACAAAATTGTTAAAAATATATTGGACTACAAATAGAACTAGCGACGTATTTATCTCGTCAATCTATTGCTGATTTTGCTAATATTTACAATTAAAAATTGCGCTTGTGTTTAATACATAAAAAAATATTATTTTGGAGGCTTGCATTAAATAAAATTAAGCGAGATGATTTTAAAATATATTTTACAAAATACAATCAATCGTAACACTTTTTAAACTTTTGTGACTTTAACTCATATTATTAGGTTGGGGAAAAAGTCTTTTCGCATTATAGTAAGTATGAACTTGTAATAAAATCTCTTTGGCTATACTATTTGTATCTGGCTGGTTTTATCATTAAAAGTTTAAATTTTAAAGAAGATAATTCCATATTCAAATTAGGAAAATGTGTGATTTTTATTTGTTTTTCGTACTGTGAAGATGAGTGAATCTAATGAAGAAACTCGATACATTTTAAAATTTTACTACAAAAAACATGGACCTAATAAAAAAAGAAGGACTGAGTCCCAATTGATCCCGAACCGAGGTACCCTTAAGAAGTTGGAACGCTAATAAGTACAAGCGGACACGCACACACTCACATCATAGGAAGTCTATCGCCTGCCATTACTGCTCCGGACGTCGCCCAAGACGCTTAGAAAAAAAAAAAAATGCCGTCTTGCGTTGTGAAAAGTTGTCGGAATCATAGCAGTATGATAAAAAAAAACTCAGGGGATCACTTTTCACAAGTAAGCTTGTTATTATTCCACTAATTTTTTGCTTTTTCGATAAAATTATTGAGATGCAATCAATGCACAAAACCAGCTTAGTGTTGCCAACAATCAAACTTGCAAATTACCCGGAAGTGTGGGAGAATGACGAAATTGTGTTCGAATACAAGTTATTCACATATATTGATCATAATTAGAGAACTGACTATATGCAAATGCATATTTCCATTATGCATATTATGCATGTGTTGGCCTTTTTCAGGTTAATAAATATTTTACCTGTAATGGACCTACTAATCGTGCATATTTGGGCAGGTTTTCTTTAACGTAAAAAAAGTAAAGTGTCGTGAAATTTATTAATAGATACTTACTTTAAAAATTAAGACGTGTTTTTGACTTTTTTGGTTGGCAAACTGTCAGAAGAGCCATGATTGGTTGATACTTGATAGGTTGGTAGTGTTGGTACCATCAGCCAATCATGGATTGTCCCGCTCAAAAAAAATTGAGTTTGCTGGGGAGTCCAGCCATTACGAAAATGTCGAAAAAGCAGTTAATTCCCGTTGAGCAGCAGTGGCGTCAAGACATATGACACTTACTAGTATTGGAAGTTTGTATAAGAAATAACAAATATACATAATGGAAGATGCAAGTTTCATTTCAAAAGTAAAGTAGAAAAATACGATAGTGATGTGTTCATAAAACATTTTCAGCAAAAGCCTGGCTATAATTCTTTGTGCGAAATAAACAGTTTTATTGACTGACTAGCAGACCCGACCCGGTTAGTTAGTTTTACGCCCTAGCCCTGTCCAAAGGAAGAAAGAAATGGGAGAGGAAAAGCCTGAATGGAGGCAGGTGCGCCTCTGTTTACCATCATACATTCATCCTTTTCCCCTATCGTTTTCGCTCTCCCTTCCTCTTCCCTATAGCATAAAGGATAATATGGAGTGGCGTCAACTTCGTTGCTGACGATGTTTTATCGTAGTGTATGGATTACATCGCGCAGGTATAACTGTAACTACAAAGGCTGCACTGCCGAAGCTCACCGTACTATCGTACACCATGAAATTACCGCTAGGATTAAAAATTTAGTAATCTTTTGGCAACATCTGACTCTAAGCCTATACGATAAATAATGCACACCAGCTCTAGGTCATCGTAAAGTAGGTAGGTACCCTATAAGTTGCATCTAATATGGACAGACAGATACACAACAAACTAATCCTATATGGGTTCCATTTTCATACTGAAACGGAGCAAATATAGCATTAATAGCGTATAAAAGGATATATATATTTATGTCGTATTAGTTTTTTACAAATTCAGATAGGACTAACCCTGAGGGATGAAAAATAAAATGACATAAGTTATTAAATTTTGACTACCCTGTTACAAGATCGCGTAGCTTTTTGGTCATACAAAAAGTCACACCAACGTCAGATCTTTTTTTTTGTCGGTTTCGGGTAATTTTCTTAGATGGCAATTCTTTAATCCGTCACACATGTTTAGGTGTCCGCCATTGCTGTACGTCAGTTCGATGTCAATCAATACTCATTTCTGTTTTTTTTAATTCTATGACAAAAACGGAAAAAATGCAAAGCAAGCCGCGAAAAAAAATTGCGATGTTTATGGACCTAGTGCAGTGTCTGTGAGAATAGCACAAATTTGGTTTAAGCGTTTTCAATCCGGAAATTTTGATGTCAAAGATGCACCTCGCTCTGGTCGCCCTATTACGGATAAAATGGATGCCATTTTTAAAAAAAAGTGGAGCAAGATCGGCATATCAGTAGTTACGACGTAGCTGAAGAACTGGGAATTGACCACAAAACAGTTTTGGCGCATTTGAAAAAAAATGGGTAGGTACACAAAAAAGCTCGATATTTGGGTCCCTCACGAGCTCACTGAAGGAAACCTAATGAACCGTGTACTCATCTGTGATTATTTATTACGACGTAATGAAACCGAACCATTTTTGAAGAAGCTGATAACTGGTGATGGTAACACGTTCAATTTTATAGATCAATAAAATTGACGAGACCACTTAAGTCAATGTTTTCTCCATACTGTAAACCGAAGAACATTGACCAATACTAACCCTAAACGATCAATAAAATTGATCAATCACAAAGATTGATCAATAAAATGTAACGTGTATGGGGCCTAACGCTAATTTAGTTCGACTGGAACCCTACCCTGCCAAAAGAGTTTAAAATACCTATACTGACCTTCTGTGCTAACGATCTATTATTGTTCCAAATACTTTTACTGACATTAAAGTCACTAAGAACTAATCAAATGGCTCTAAAACCGACTTTTTCGTATAGTCAATACCTATTTATTGGCTGTTTAATTGATAATTTTCATACAAATAAGAAAAACATGTAAAATATTTTATAAAAAACAGCAGCGCGTCCACCCGTTGGCACATGCCGGGGCAGACTAATTCACGCCCCGCCAAGGGCCTCGCCCTTGGCTCGCCGCAAAATAACGCAAAATATTACTAAACAGACTTAATTTTGGCTCTAAAAATAAAATGATCAATTGAGCTTGTATATTTTTTAATTTCCTATCCGAGGGTGTAAAAATATTTAATGACGCAATCTTCCTTTACGCGGCATTGTACACTGTGTGACTGGAAAGGCGTTCTAAAAGTATTTTTTTTATTCATAATGTACCTAGTAATCGAATATTTTGTTCAATTGATAAGTACAGGTGCAGAATGATCTTATTGGTGATATTTTTTTCATGTCTGTAGAATTCATAGGTTCTTCAGTATGATTAGTTAAAAAGACGCGTTTGGCCTATGTTAAAGGCTTAACACTGGAAAAAGCACGAGTTTTGAAAAATAATACAATGCAACGACGTGAACTTTTCCGCGTTCCCGCCAAAAAACTCAATATTGTTGTTACTACATGTTACATATTCCTTGGCACTATAGAAACATTTGATTAAAAGCCAGTCACTCAACTTTTTTAAGGTGGAACGTTACACTGGCGCGGGAAATTCAAATTTTCTTGCATTCTTTTGCCAATAATAGCTTAATTACTCAACGTGATTACATGAAAACTAATTTTGCGCAAATAAATATAACGTATCAATAAATTACAATTAAAAGTATCACCTACTTATCATTGGTTTAGCGACAAATGGCAATAGACTGAAAAACTAAAAAGAAAATTGTTTATTGCCATTTGTCGCTAAACCAATGATATCTAGGAGGTACTTTTACTCGGTTGATACATTCTATTTATTTGCGCAAAATTAGTTTTCATGTAATCACGTTGAGTAATTAAGCTATTATTGGCAAAAAACGCAAGAAAATTTGAATTTGCCGCGCTAGTGAAATGTTCGACCAAACATTTTTTCCTTCTAAAGATTTGAGTTCATTAGGTAACTTATTAAAAATAGTTATACACATGTTCTATACGTTTTTCTTATAAATGTCTTTGCGGTAAGGAGGTTGAGACAGCAGGTTCGCGAACTTAGATCTTTTTTGTCTAGTAATGAAATCGCTTCGTTTTTTAAAGAATTCGGGGTGAGTCTTGGACGGTCTTTGACGAGGTCTCCATAGCGCTTTGTATAATGTTTAAAGTTGACCAAATAAAGTTATAACATCTCATTGTGACCATCTCAGCAAATAAAGAACTTTGAACTTTGTGATCGTAATTGGATATCAAACTGGGTCTACGCATGAAAATGTGTTATGGTGCGAGAGCCCACTGCACAAATACCTACGTCATCGGGTACCCCAATAGGCTACCTTTAGATCGTTAAACGACATCTACCGATCCTGCCGGGTCATGGAAATAATTGAAATTTCTTGACGTATTTTTTTTTGTCAAAATGTACCTGAATGAAAGTTCTGGCAACAGTTAACCATCGATTAATTATGTAAAAAAAAATTGGTCTGCCATTGCGCACCCTGCCGGAAGTACCCGGCAGACCCCTAAGAATGTGCTCTTCACATTCTTTACCTACCTCAGCGAATACCCCAATGAAACCTACGCCCGATAATAGCCAAGATTCCCCTGATAATAGATTAAAAGGCCTGCCAGGTCTAAACTTGGCGGAACTTAGTATTCAAGGCATTTGAAGTTGGTGGAGGTGGATTATTTCCATGACCCAGCAAGGTCGGAACTGGCAGACCTGTTTTTTTTACAAGTTTAAGTGTCGGTTAACGATCTAAAGATGGCCTATTGGGGTACCCGATGACGTAGGTATTTTTACAGTGGGCTCTCGCACCATAAACTTTGCGGGTTTTTTGTGGATCACGTATCTTTGTTTGACTTAAATGATATGACTTTAGTGTACATACTTAATATTGACCCCTTCAGCGACGTCCACCCCTAAGTAATGTCCGCGGGGTAGCGTAGTGATGTACTGTAGCGAATCCGGGGCGAAGCACCTCACTATGCCCTCGGCGCACCCCACGAAGATGTACTTCGAGCCAATGGCCATGCAGTTGGCTGATGTTGTCTGTGGAAATACAGATTAATGTTACTTGAAACTATTCATTTATTTTATTTACTTTTCTTATTGGTTCTAGAGTAGTTGCTATAGTATTGTTAACTACTACTAAATGGTAATAGCTACACTATCTACTACAAAGAACATTTAGACTGTAGCCGCGATGGTCTATAGACAGTCCAAATGCCCCAGCCCACTACCGGTAGGTAGCGTACCCAACATGCTGGCAACATTGCCAATCCTTTTTCTTGGTGATTTTTGGCGGGAACGCGAAAAAGTTCACGTCGTTGCATTGAATTATTTTTCAAAACTTGTGTTTTTCCAGTGTTAATGTTTAAAATTGGTGGTGTTTTACGCATTAAGTGCTAAATTACGAGCATGAGTGTTGGCAAGTGATATAATGTGGTGAAACGTGGTTTTTCGTGTTGCTTCCAAAACTCCATGGAAGCCTCTAGTAAAGTTGCCACCACTTTACTGGGGCATGACTTTGACTGGACTATGACTACCTGACTTGGACTGGACTATGACTGTGACTATGACTTAGTAAAATATAATATAAAAAAATAATAAAAAATAAAATAATAATATAATAAAATAATAATAATAAAATAATAAAAAAAAAAATAAAAAAAAAAATAATAATAATAATAATAATAATATATATTATAATATATTATAATGCAGACTTTGTAGACTTTTTAATATTGCGACTGAAGGACTTTGTATCCAGGTCAAGAACTAATTCTAAAAAAAAAAAAAAATTTTCTTGGTTATTTAAATGTAAAAAAGAATAAAATATAATTATGCTCTTTTAAAGAAATCTTAATTATATTTTAAAAGATTAAAATATAATTAAGATGAACATTAACGATGTGTTTTTATTTGTATTTTGTTTTTTTGGTAGGTATCTTTTATACCTACTTACATAATTACATAATTAAGTTGTTTTTTTTTTAGGTTTGTGTATCCGTCTTTTTTAGTTTTCACCCACTTAATTATTATTTTTATTACCTATCTACCTTCTTTTTATGTTCATTTCTCTATACTTGTACCTAGCTGTAAGTTTTCTTAAAATCTCAAAATAAAATAAAATAAAATAAATGTTAATTTGGACACAATCAAGTATAACTCTGTTATAGACCAAAGGTTACGTGCAACTCCTCCACAAGCTACCTTATCTTATAATTAACTGTTGATATTACTTAAATTACATTAAACAAATATACCAATAAATATTTAGTAACAGGTCCACAAGGTACTGATATCTATTATCCAAATCGCTAGATTATGATATAAATAAAGCCAATGCATCAAAAGCGTTAGTTCGTAATTTCGAAAAACAGATGGCGCTAATATAAACTTACCCGTAACTCCACCCATTTGTCAAGCAGTCGTCTACTATTGAACTCGCATAGTAAACCACCCCTGGTGATAGCATAAGTGCTGTCGGAAGCATCGCCCTTTCCACAAACGACGTCACAAAACTCATTGTCCTTGTGTTCGCCTAAGATAGCTGAACGACCCATCAGAGGTACTGGCTCCTTGAACTGTAAAAGAATGCATACCAATATAAATCTGAAAGCCTGGCTCACTCCACGCTTTAGGTCATCATCATCATCATCATCATCATCAACAGCCGAAGATGTCCACTGCTGAACATAGGCCTCCCCCAGAGATCGCCACTTGGAGCGGCCACTTGCCTCCTGCATCCATCGGCTCCCCGCGGTTTTCACCAGATCGTCGGTCCACCTAGTGGGAGGCCTACGCTACGTCTTCCGGTTCGTGGTCGCCACTCGAGAACCTTTCTTCCCCATCGGTTGTCAGCTCTACGAGCGATGCGGCCTGCCCAGTGCCCATTGCCATTTCAACTTGCTAATTCTAAGAGCTATTTCGGTCACTTTAGTTCTCCTGCGGATCTCCTCGTTCCGGAGCCTATCTCACAGGGAAACACGAAGCATAGCTCTCTCCATAGCTCGCAACGAACACATTTTGCCATAATTAGAATGAGATAGCGATACATTTCTGGAGCGAAAAGAAGAGCGCGACATGCAGGGCCGGTTTCAGTTCAGAGATCTAAGAGTTATTTTCACTTACTTTGGCATTTCTCGAGTACTCCAGGTACCAAAACTTGACGTGCCTGAAGCCGACAGTGACGAAGTAGTTCCCGTTCTCAGAGAAACAGACCGCTTTCACGCGCGATGATACCTGAAATTATTTAATACTGTAATGAATACGTGAACAAGGAAAAGACAAACACTTACATTATGTTACAACTACCAGCTCCAACTTGCCAGTTCGTAAAGTCTCATTTGCCCAGTAATGTCACTAGCTACAGTGCCCTGTAACGGGTGAAATTTTGTGTTTCAAAAGGATTGAAATATATTTAGATTTAGTTAATATTTAAAACCAACTATTTGGGTAACTTAGGACAAAGTAGATCTACCGGCGAGTAGCAGCGATACATAAAATTTAGTAAGAATAGTCTACTGATTAGTACGGCCGCGAAGCTGCAGAGGGCAGTTGGATAAATTCTGGTTTGGAGACCAAATCTAGCATTTTCTTTTGGTAGCTTGTCCGTAGCTTGTTGTTGACCGTTGGATAACATACCTTATTGCTAGCTAGTTTAAGGTTCGCCCGCCAGTCCCACACGTTTACTATCATGTCGTGCTGGGACCCCACCGAGACTAGATATTTTGATGATGTCGAGAACGCCTGAAACACAAAAATTTTAATTATATACAAAAATCATAAAGGAAGCAAAATCCTGCAGTATAGGCAGCAAACAAGCATACGGCCCTCCAGGGCCCTACTTCTGTATGACCACTTTACGATTTGTTACTTCGAAATGAATTGTAAAGTGGCTACTAGGCATGGAAATGATTGCAACTTTAAAATCGTCATTTCATCATATGATTTATTTTCTTCACTGTGATTTCACCTGTGATTTTTCACAGCCTGCGATTTCTCATATGCCTAATGAATTTATGGTCAATGGTGATTGGCGGTGCTATATGAAATGGAAAGAGATGTGATTTAGGAGCAACCTAGTGAAGTTGCGACCTGCTACAAATGATTAAAAGTAACCTAACGCTACTCTCTTAAGTTAAACAAGATCAAAGTTTACTGCTACACCACAACGTTAATAAAATTATACGCTTTAGGTCTCAGTTTGTTTACTGAAGCATAAATAAAGTTATATGTTTTGATATTCACCGCTTATGCTACTCTCGTATTATGAAATCCGAAGCCACGATTCGATTAAGTGTGATTATCACACTGTGATTTGTAGCAGTGTCTGACAAAAAGTAGCAGAGTGATTTATGAAAAATAAAATCATATGATTTTTCACCTGCTCCTTGTGATTTGATCAATGCCTAGTGGCTACTATAGACGCTTATTATAGGGGATTTGCTATAATCACCACGCTTGGCAGGCGGCTTAGTGATCGCAGAAAATTTTTATGTGCCAAGGAGAATGCTGCCGCCCATTCCCTGGATATTCCCTTAGCCGGCTCTTACGGCACCCACGGGAAGAGATGGGAGCCTTGGTGTTAAACTCTAACATAAGTATTCTGTGGTAGTATGACTGATATACCCTGTATTTAAGGGAAATAAACGTCCACAGTGAGTACAAGATAAGGTATAATACGGTTCCAACTCAATGGCGGCGGTGAAGTCGGTGCGAAACGCTGCGCAGTAGAAAAATGAGGAGTTTTATTTAAAAAAAAAATTGTTCCGCTTCTTTTACTAGATGGCGCAGTAAGTAATAGTTTAAACCTTTCAAACCACAGAGTAGTTTAAACATAAGAAAATGCTTAGACTACCTACAAAGAAATGACAAATTCAGTTGAGTGGACCACGAGTACATTGTCCGTAGTATCTCCTAAGTAGTCTGTGGTGCTTCTTTTTAAGTAAATTGAAGTGCAGCAGAACTGCGAGACCGATAAACGTTCATATTATGATCCAAAATAAAGCCGAGCTATAGCGCAACGAAAATAAATTAAACGCAACAGTTTAGAGTTGGCAGTCAGCATCGTGACACATTTCCTATAATCTGTGGTCTATGCTTGAAACGGTGACAGTGACAGATTTTGGTAAAACCACAACTGGCGCCATCTATTGGGTCATACATAAAACAACATTTCTTTTTTTAATAAAACGTCTCATTAGATGTGCGCGGGCAGAGGTAAGCGATGCGCGCAGCGTGCAGAGGGCTTGCAGCGCACTTTACAACCGACACTGAGTTTGAATCACACTACTGTTGACATAATGGTATTTGATGTTTGAAACCGGTTTACTGTTATGTTAGTCCCACTTAAAATCAAGATCTCGCCGTCATATTCAAATGCATTTACATTACAACTCCATACCATTGCTTCAATAAATCTAAAAAAGCAAAAAAAGCCTGGCTTACCACACAGCTGACTCCATGCGTGTGGCCTGGGAACTCTGCTATCTGCACGGCACCCGACGTCGTTGGATCCTGGAATATGAAACGAAAAAAAACTATTGCAAAAAGTGGCATTTCAAGTGGAATTCAGTATTAGGCCAGGTTTCCACTTGCAAGAAAACTTCTGCAAGAAGCGTCCGACCGTCTGTTAGACTGTAGCTTATAAATGTACCTAAACTAGTGTAAATTACAATTACAATAGTTTACACGTTCAAGCTATAGTCTGAGAGACGGTCGGACACTTCTTGCAGAAGTTTTCTTGCAGGTGGAAATGCGGCCTTAAAGTAGTATTAGTTCGTACATACAGTCAAGAGATGGCGCCACTTACACTATGTTTTTTTTTATACCCAACGATCATATACAAAGATCCTATGGATCCTACCTAGGATTCCCTGTATCTAGGGACCCAGGAACTACGAGGACCATGCTCCCACAACACCCAGACACAGAACAAGTATTTGCGTTTTTTTTTTCATGAGCACAAGTCCTTGTCCTGTCGCGGGAATCGAACCCACCGCCTCCGGGTTATGAGCCGACCCGCAACCACCACGCCACAGAGGCTGTCCTATCTATATAGTTTACCTAGAAGCTTTATATTACGGGTAACGTTTCAACCGTAAGAATAAGAAGAAAAAGATAAAAACCGTCATTTAATGCCACATTTCTTTGTTTCAAAGCGAAGTTGTCGACGGCTCCAATGTTTCAGGTGGAACGTTACACTAGCGCGGCAAATTCAAATGTTCTTGCGTTCTTTTGCCAATAATAACTTGATTACTCAACGTGATTACATAAAAACCAATTTTGCGCAAATAAATAGAATGTATCAATAAATTACAATTAAAAGTATCACCTACATATCATTGGTTTAGCGACAAATGGCAATAGACTGAAAAACTAAGAAGAAAATTGTTTATTGCCATTTGTCGCTAAACCAATGATATCTATGAGATACTTTTAATCGTAATTTGTTGATACATTTTGTTTATTTCCGAAAAATTAGTTCTCATGTAATCACGTTGAGTAATTAATCTATTATTGGCAAAAGAACGCAAGAAAATTTGAATTTGCCGCGCTAGTGTAACGTTCCACCTTCATCTATCGTGATGTTTATGTATGACGTTAACGGATTGACTGTTACTAACAACAGATGGCGCTGTTAAAAACTTCATTATATAAATAACAGATGGCACCACTAGTAACTAAATAAAAAACTATTCCTAAACCCTGTCTGTTTCTTGGGTATATTTCTGAATTTGTATACGAGCCCTTTATTCATGCGATACTTTGTCAACTCATTAATGTACGTGGCTCTGCGAGCTGTAGACCTCGAAAGTCTGCTTTCCAGAAACTGAGTCGACAAAAAAACATATATATATCATTAATTATCGAACCTGCTCACAAAATTTCAGGAGAATCGGTTGAAAAATGCGGCCAGTAGAGGAGAATAGCCGAACATCCGCCGACAGGCGTACGAAATCATTTCTGCGCAAGCTGAAACGGAGACTCTCCGCTCACTTCATTCGCTCGGTCAATATATACCCGTCCATGCTCCAAAGCGATATCATCGTGAACGATGTCGCAAAACAGAAGCGAAGTCCATCGTCAACAGCCTGAACATAGGCCTCCCAAACAGAGCCCCACTTTGAGGGGGAAATTAAAAATTAAAAATTAGTGCTAAGTTGTTTCAATGTAATTATAGGCTCACATTTGTTTAATATCGTTATTGAATCATGGATTTCCTATTATCATCATCCTCTTTGCCTTTTCCCATTTGTTATTGGGGTCGGCTCCCAATCTAACCTGTAGCGGCGAGCTACCAGAATTACACGAGCGACTGCCATCTGACCTCGCAACCCACAAGGAACCAGTAAGTTAGATCAGGTGTCAGATTCTATCAGGCGTCTGACTACCCGTAACGATTGCCATAGATGTTCTTATGACAACCGGGACCGACGACGGCTTAACGTGCTCTCCGAGGCACGGAGCGATGGCATCGAAATAATGGAATTACAATAATTTATTATAATAGCACGAACCTGCAAGTCCCATATTCGAACAGCCGGTGCGTGGCCACACTCCCCAGTAGCCAGATACCTCCCATCGGGAGAGAAGGCCACGCACGTGATGCTCTTCCTTGACACGTTGAGGACATGCGTCTGCCTGTTCTTCCTGACATTGTAGAGGACCACTGTGCATCTGGAATAGATAGGAAATAAAAAATAAAAAATTGTGGATATTACGCACAGCGCCATCTAGCTTCTAATGAGCAAAACTCGTACCATGGGAACCAGATAACTGAAGGTACTTGTATACTTTTTCTTCTTCTCGTTTAGGCAAGGTCAGAATTTTTAGGCCACCCAAAAAATTCAAAGCCCAAAGCATTCTGACTTGGTCTTACGAGAACGCTAATTATAAAATAATCGAAGCTACGGTTCGGAGTTTTCGATTCTACATTGTGCCGGATTGCTTGCACCTGCTGTGGGAAAGACAACTTTTTTTTTTAAACTCGTATTGTAATAGGGTTGTTATATAATATTTTGACATTTTTGACATTAAGCACTATGTAATTTTCCTTAATTATGCTTGATATGCAAAAAAATATTTTGAAAAATTTTGTTGGAGGGCTCTCTGTAATCGATACTAAAGCCAAAACTATAATTTTTTTCATTTTTATCTGTCTGTCTGTCTGTCTGTATTTTAGCTGAGCATCACGCCGAAACTACTGAATGGATTCAAATGAAACTTGGCATGATTTGAGTTCATATTACAAGGTAGGCTATAGGATACTTTTAATCCCGAAATTCAGTACGGTTCCCGCGGGAGAGGGGATAAAAGTAAAAATATGTACTTATTTGTAATTCATTAAGGCGAGGTCCGATTTCATTTATTCTTTTTTTGTTGGAAAAGGGGGCGTGTTAAATATTGTCCCGTAAATATTCAAGGTCGTCGGTCTTGTGGTTCAGAAATTACAGAGAGTCAACCTTCAGTATTAGGTCCAAAGCCACTCCTATCATGTACTATGGAAAAGAGCGAGGCGTAAGAAAGAGGCGTAAAACTAATTAACCCATGCGAAGCCGGGGCGGGTCAGCTAGTGCAGAATATAAAGTAATAACAAGACATCTTCCGTATGTCACGCGTAGGATAATGTTTGATTACGCGTTAGCATTGTAAGTGGGCGGGGGCGGTTTGGGTGACGAGAGGAGCGGGTAGCAGAGCGGGTAGCGGGCAGCATTTTACGTTACAATCACGTGACAAGCTAGTCATTACCCTGATGTTAAGCGTCACTGCCGCCCATAACAGTTCCGCACCCGTATTATGTAAAAATTGCAACAGCAAAGCAACAGCGATAGCAAAGCGACAGCAAACACTTAGCAATCGGTCGCAGTCGCACTGAATGCACTTTGGCCTTTGATACTAGCGCCACTAGCAACAGAACAGCAATAGACGGAAACAAAATAATGCACTCTTTAGTTCATCGCTTTCTGCTCTGCCAAAGTGAGGTTTGACAGCTTTGACAGCAATGATTGCGAAATTTACGCCTGTTGCAGACTTAACGTAATAAGCTAGCGGAATTCTAAAAAATAAAGTTCCACGTGACACTGCACTGCGCACGTCATCCTGAGACATCACACAGTCCAGTAAGATTACTAGCACTGCTTGCACATTACTGCTTTTGGTGGTTGATTAACTTTTTCTTTTTCTTCTCGTGTAGACCACTTGGTCAGCCCTGCTGTCAGAATTTTTAGGCCACCCAAAGGCTTCTGACTTAGCTCTACGACTATTAACTGGCATTGGCTGTTCCTTTTGTTGAGGACTGACTTTTGCAGAAACGTCCTACTAACTAGTTGGCCAGCATGAGCTCCTCAGAAGAACTAACCTAAACTTTTAAGCTGTCATCACTCGTCTATACGTTCCCACAGCTGGGACACGGGCCTTCTCTCACATGGAGATAGTATAGGTCATAATCCACCACGCGCGGGTTGGATGTCACATGTCTCAAATTTTGTGATTCGCGACGTTTTCCTACACCGATGTATTCTATACTTTTACTAAAAATATTTCCTAAGAGGCTGGGTCACTTCGTAATTTAGGTAGGTAGCTGTAAGTACATATTATTATAGGCTATAAGCTTCTAACCCTGTACAGTGTACATAACGTAACACATTAGAAGAGATAAGAGATACGCAATAGAAAGAGAGGCGACTTGTAGTTGAATGAAATTGGAACATAATTTAACGGCAATCATTGCTCAGATTAAAAAATACATAAATATTTGTGGACATCTCACACAACGTCACCTAGGCCCAAACTAAGCAAAGCTTGTTCTATGGAATCCAGATAACTATAAGGTAGATAAGGCTAGTCGAGCTTCAATATGAGCGCTACGAAAGCAAAAGGCGAATTTCAATGTATGTCAAATAAATCGCCTTCACTTGTCGCTCCGCTCGTTACCCCAGCGGCGCCTTATCCGTGATCGCCACCTTATTTGTATGTATGACGTATCACTTGACAGGGCCTTTCTCACGGCCGCGCATGGTATTTCTGGTATTTGAATATAATGGCGCCATGGCAAAGCAGGCAGAAATAGATAGATAGATGAATAAACTCTTTATTGTGCAGCAAATAAATTAAAATATACAAAAAAAAACTTAACTGACTTATAATCCTAGTACAATGGGTGGTCTTATCGCTTAAAGCGATCTCTTCCAGACAAGCTTGACATGTAGACGAAATCAAAAGTTAATTTGAGACTACCGTGTAGAGGTAGGTTTCTTCTTATTATAGTTTTTAGCTTTACTAATAAACTTAAAGACAATGTCCTATCAATTACTCGGTGACGTGAAATGTCACGAATACATCAACAGCCGGAAGAAATCCACTGCTGAACACAGGCCTCCCTCATAAAACGCCACTTTGGACGCTTATCATTGGGAGGCCAAAATCACCACGCTTGGCAGGCAGCTTGGTGATCGCAGGAGATTATAATGTAGTAAGGAAAATGCTGCTGCCCCCTGGACATTCCCTTGACAGAGATGGGGTGGTTCAGGACCACACGGCCTTGTCACGAGAAATTATAGTCGAATGTTTTTCCTCTAATCTATTTAAGACGCATCGCATCAATCTAGCGCTGTGATAAACTTTGCAAAATGAGCTCAGTGAGTTGAAATAATATATCATTGGATGAGCTCCGGCCCCCGTCTACCCAAGATCTCAAACTTAACCTTGGTAGTAACCTTGGTAGTGTGGTTACATATTTGAGACGGTTCAAATATGTAACCACACTACCAAGGTTACTCCATGTCTATTGAAAAACGCGCCAAGAAGCTCATAGGCAATAAACTGTTTGAGACTCGGCTACAGAGCCTCGAACATAGACGCAAAGTTGCCAGTCTATCGGTCTTTTATCGAGGGCATTTTGGAGAGTGCGCACTGGAGTTGCATAACCTGATTCCGCCATCACCATTCCACCATCGAGCAAGTAGATGTACGAAAAAACGCCATCGCTACATGGTTAACATCCCGCATGTGCGAACAAAACGTTTTGCTTCCACGTTTGTCATGCGAACAGCCAAAGAGTAGAACGCTTTGCCGGCTTCTGTATTTCCCGAGGACTACAATCTTGGAGTCTTCAAATCGAGAGTGAACAGGTATCTTCTAGGCAAGCGCGTTACATCCTAGACCGCATCGTCACTTAACATCAGGTGAGATAGTGGTCAAGCGCAAGCCTATCTAACAATAAAAAAAAAAGTAGTAGTAGTAGTAGTTGTAAGACTTGTAAGATAGAGCTTGAGCCGTCTTCTTGACTATTAGTTGAGTTGACTTGAGTTCTTTCTTGACTTGACTAGATTCTCTATTTAACATTCCATTTCTCCCAATGTCACATCGAATGTCAACTGTTAACCACAGATAACCGTCCGCCGGGCGTTGACCCCACGCAACTGTACCTGCGTTTCCGTTTCCGGTGCGCGAGCGCAATGATTGTTATGACTCAGTGCCCAAACCGTCTCGGTCGGGGTCAGGGGGGTGATCACGTTAATTTGATAGCAATGCAGGGGAAAAGTCATAGCAACTATGACATCAGTGAGTGCTCAGCTCAGCAGCAGTAGCCCGTGCCATTTATAAGTTTCAAACCGACGCAGACGCACCCTGTTTAGAATCGCGCTTCGCCCTGCACTGCACCAACGATCTCATACGTTTTTAAATGACAGAGTACTGAGGTATAAAACATAAAAAATATGCAATCGAAGTGAAAACCTCCTCCTTTGAGGTCGGTTGAAAAAATCTGTTCTAAATAAATAAAAATTGCAAACCTAGAAGACTCAAAAGCCTTGAATCACTTGACCCGACCCCGTAACCTCTAAATCTCTTAAGACCTGCTTATTTTCAAGGGCCTCGTGACAGCCCTGGCGCACTCCGCATCCGCACTTTACGAACCTAACAGTACATGGGACCGGCCCGACTTAACGGGTCTAAACGTAGGAAGAGCAGAGCTATAGCTCTAGAAAGAGAGGCACCTTGAGGCTTACCTGGCCGTGTGGTCCCAGTTGACGAATAAGACCACCCCATCTCTTCCCATGCGTGCTGTAAGAGCCGGCTAAGGGAATATCCAAGGAATGAGCAGCTTAGGTACAAATGGTGAAGAGCAGCAAAAGAGAGTACGAGATCCATCAGCCGAGACCCGGAAACATTCCTCAGAGGGTTCTACAAGACCTTAAAAGACTTTATGGGGAGAAAAGAGATGAAGCTATCAAGTATGTGGTCTAATGGTCACCTTTTTTCCAAGAAATACTACTTTTTTTATATTTGGCTGCGAATATCCAGGGAATGGACAGCAGCATTTTCCTCGGTACATTAAAATCTTCTGCGATCACAAAGCCGCCTACCAAGCGTCTATGGCAAATCCCCCCTAAAATAAGCGTCTAAGGTGGAGTTTTACATGGGAGGCCTATGTTCAGCAGTGAATGCCTTCTGGCTGACGATGGGATGTGAGCTGAACTGTACGTGATTGTTTTTTTTTATGTAAATGAATGACGTGACGAGCTAGCCACTCACCTGATGTTAAGCGTCACCGCTGCCCATAACAGATTGCAGTATCACTCAGAACCTAAATTAATACAGTTTTGCGTGACACTGCACTGCGCACGCCATCCTGAGTCTTCACACAGTATAGTAATAAGATTACTAGACTGTGTGATCAGATCATAAAGGCATCATTTGTCCATTAATTTAATTAGCTACAACGCCATTCAAACCGGAACACAGCAGTCCTTGCACACTACTGCTTGGCGGCAGCAACAGCGGCTTGTGTGTTGCAGCAAGACTCGCTATTTATATAACTGACTTCGTGGGGTGAAGTTTCTGTACTGTATGTACTGTGCAGCATAGCAGCCGGCGGCGGCGAAGGGAGGCCTGCTGACCGGAAAATTGTACCAAACGTCGCGTGAAATATACGAGATTGGTACTCGGAGATTGAAAATGTTATGATGTGGATATATCTAGAGAATTTACAAAATACTAAACCTATTTTCACATTATTTACTTATTTGAAATTTTTGAATGCTATTCTTTTTTTCTTTTCTTCCAATATGGCCGAAATCGATGGCACCGAAGCAAACTTCTTTTGAGGGGAATTACTTCTACAATCAAAATTACCGAAAACAAGTTTACGTTTTTTTTAATGTTGATATTCGTGCTATATTGTACCGATTACTTAAAAATACACATTTAATAACCAGCCAAGTGCGAGTCGGACTCGCGCACGAAGGGTTCCGTACCATTATCTATCCCTGCCATCTAGTGTTGAATAGCAGTACTATTCAAAGCAGCGCCATCTATGCCTCATCTGGTATACGACCAAAAAATCACGTTTGTTGTATGGGAGCCCCCTTAAATATTTATTTTATTCTGTTTTTTAGTATTTGTTGTTATAGCGGCAATAGAAATACATCATCTGTGAAAATTTCAACTGTCTAACCATCACAGTTCATGAGATACAGTCCGGTAACAGACGGACAGACTGACAGACGGACACAAACAGCGGAGCCTTAGTAATAGGGTCCGTTTTACCCTTTGGGTGCGGAACTCTAAATAGTTAACTAGAAAAGTAATGCGGCACGCACTAACACGATCTCGTTAAATGTTATACGTGCTGTTTTTTTACATTCATTTGTATTATATTCATTTAAATTATTTCTAGTAATCATTTTTATTCATTTAATTAAATTCATATTTTTAAGTATTCTATGTACCTAAATAGTTAAATACCAGTATAATAAGTTATTTATCTTAAATTAATTTTAATCGCTTAAATTAGTCTGTCATTGGTCTGATTAGGTTTTTACTGGGGTTTTCCTAATCCAACAACCCAACCCAGTTTATTTCGATAATAATATTATACCTTATACTTTTCTTATCATTTTTGTCATACATTTACCAACAACAATCCTTTACAACTTCCCCAGTATAGATAATTCTATAGTTATTTTCAGCGGAATTACACTAGATATACTTTATTCATTTTGTATTTACTATTTGATCAATCTACGTGAGAAAATACAGCCGGCTTCCTAAAGACCTAACATAGCTCCGAGCTGACCTAATAAACTTCGTGATAGAAGTAAATTGCGCAAAACGGTACCCTATTAACGTAATGCATCTGCAGTGGAAATAGAAATAGGCTTTTGATAAAAATAAAGCTACATTTTAAAATGACTAGTGGGTCTGTGGTCTGTATAGACCTCGTACATAGGTACTTGATAATAAAGCTTGAAACTGAATAACTATTTTTTACATTTTCAAAACCCATAGATCCCCAATGGAATCTTCAATGAAAAACTATTAATATAGAAAAGTCGTAGAAGAAACATTGTCTACCTTGGGGAGTAGATTTACCCCCTTTCGGGATAACATACCAATTCAAACTCACCTTGTATAGCATGGAGATTTGCACACCATTTGTAATGGTAGAATGTACACGGCTCTCCTAATAATCTGATCACCATACTTTTGTAAACCTACATTCTTGCAAATAAAATATTTTGCTTTACTTTACTTTTTACTATAATAAACAAGGTATAAATATCAGCTTCAATATTAATATCGTTAAGAGATCCCTAAACTCTTCATAAACATGAAAGGGGCCACTCGGCAACTCCTCGTCTAATACCTTCCAAAAGCAATTTTCTTAAAAGCCTGTCTTTAGTAATGTAGTTTATTTATGGCAGGGTCCATTTATGTCTAATCTATAGTACGTTCGATCTCAGTACCTGTAGTCTAGACTCTGTACTGTACCTCTATGTCATTTTAGCCAGTTCTTGAGAGACAAGTTTCTTCAGCATCATTTTTTTTTGTTTCATCTCTTCCCGGCTAAGGGAATATCCAGGGAATGGGCAGCAGCATTCTCCTCGGTACATTAAAAATCTTCTGCGATCACCAAGCCGCCTGCCATGCGTGGTGATTATCGCAAACCCTCCCAATGATAACCGTCCAAAGTGGCATTTTATGGGGAAGCCTGAAGGAAGGAAGGATTGGAACACTTTACCAGCGTCTTAGTTTCCCGATAAATACAATCTGGAGCTCTTCAAGTCGTGAGTGAATAGGTATCTTCTAGGCAAGCATGTACCATCGTAAACCGCGTCGTCACTTTCCATCAGGTGAGATTGCGGTCAAATGCGGCCTATACAGTTATGCAAATAAAAGTCACAGGATTCGAACCCACGACCCAGGACCCACTTTTTGTTTCGTAAACTTTATTCCACGATTTGGAAGCTCCGTACAGCATAGAAAGCTATTCGAATCTGGTTTCGAAAGCAATACCCTTTCGTAAGTATGTTAGCTCCGGTTCGATAAAGCCTAGGGCTATTTTCATTTCACAGCGGGCCAAGCCATATTTTTGTAAAGTCTCTACCAAAACTTTTAGGGTGTACGTAAGTAGGTATATGCTGCAGTGAAACCGCGTGTTCAGTAAAGACGCGTTTTTCCTAGTCAACACCAGCGAGGTGAACATGTAACTTTGATAGCAATGCAACAAAAGAAATTTCAATCCAAATTTGAAAATTTCCATAGTAACTCTGTACATAAGCTGCGTACTGCAACTGTCAAATCCATACATTTTTGTGTTTCTATCGGTTGCCAACAAGTTACATGATCGCCTAGCTGGTTTTACGTACTGTATGCCTTAGTTAATGTAGTCTTTCCGCCGGTAAAACTAGCAATAACTAGAATTAACTGGTAATCATTGTGTTTGAATGGACTACTTTCAACATTGAATTTTTTTTTTTTTTTTTTAACGGGCAAATTGCCTTTATTACTCAAGCTACTTACTACAATAATAAAAACTAAACTAAACTAAACTAGCTACACTACCTACTACAAAGAACACTTATGGACTGTATAATAGCCGCGATGGCCTATAGACAGTCCAAGTGCTCCAGCCCACTACCGGTAGGTAGCGTACCCAACATGCTGGCCGCATTGCCACGTTGAATTGCAATGCTGATGCGTTGGGCATTAATTTTTATTATTTTATTATTATATTATAATTACTTTTTATTATTGTAGTAAGTAGCTTGAGTAATAAAGGCAATTTGCCCGTTAAAAAAAAAATGTTTTAAAAAAAAATTTTTTTTTATAGTTTTAGCTTGAGATAATGATATTAGATAAGATAAGATCTAATGAATCAATTCAAATAAGGAATGTTGATAGGTTTTCGCGGCGCCAGCGGTGTGCGAATTAAACTACCCCATCTCTTCCCGTGAGTGCCGTAAGAGCTGGCTAAGGGAATATCCGATAATGTCTACGAACACTACTGTGTTCCGGTTTGAAGGGCATTGTAGCTAGTGAAATTACTGGGCAAATGAGACTTTATGATCTGATCACTCAGTCTAGTAATCTGATTACTAGACTATGGGATGTCTCAGGATGACGTGCGCAGTGCAGTGTCACGCGAAACTTTATTGTTTCAAAGTTCCGAGAGACACTGCAACTGTTATGGGCAGCCGTGTCGCTTAACATCAGGTGAACGACTAGCTCGTCACGTCATTCAATAGCATAAAAAAAAAACCAGGGAATTGGCAGCAGCATTCTCCTCCGTACATTAAAATCTGCGATCACCAAGCTGCCTGCCAAGCGTGGTCATTATGGCAAACCCATATGATAAGCGTCCAAAGTGGCGTTTTATGGGGGAAGCCTATGTTCACCAGTGGACGTTTCCCGGCTATTGATGATGATGACCTTAGAGTATAGACTAAAAGCAAAGAGGGATCATCAAAACGATACTATATTTGTACTGCTCACACGTATCGCTACTTCAGTGGCGAAGGAAAGAAACAAGCATAATAGTAATTAGCTACGCTTGCGAAAAGTCACCGTACCATTTTTTCGACTCGAGTCAACTGTTTACTCTATACAAATCTGTCAGACTCATTCACATCAAAGTGTCCACTTCATATAAAAAGTGTCCAAAAAAGTGGTACGCTTGACAGATAATGAAGTTCTCTCTATGCTTTTAGTCTATACTCTAAGATGATGACGATGTAATACTTTTTTTGTCTAATTACTGTCATCATTATCTGATTAGCCTCTGTAGTGCAGTTCGGCTCATAATCCGGAGGCGAGTATTTGTGCACAGAAAAAAAGAGTAAATATTTGTGGTTTTTCATGTTGGGATCTTATCCTTACCCTGGCGGGCGTATTACCTAACTCGCAACAGGTTTGCAACAGGCGTAAATTGCTGTCATACATCAATAGTGGTGTCGAGCATGTATGCTGCGCTACTGCTGTCGCTTTGCTACTGCTGTTGCATTGCTGTTGCAAATTTTACGTAATTACCCCGCCGGTTTCTCGGACGTATGCTAAAGTTAAACTCATGTCATCTCAAAAACACTGTACGCTCATTGGTTGAAGACAGCCGATGATCAACAGGCAACCAATGAGCGTGCAGTATTTTTAACATAAGTTAATGACTTTATGCTCGCTATATATCTATGAATCCTGTGTATTTATTAAGCAGAATCCGCAATATTATAGAATCGAGTCATCAATTTGTAGCAATAATAGGCCAGTACGTAGCATTAACAAAAAGAAAGAACATTGTCTAGCCGCTATTTGTGATGTAAAGAAAGGACGACCAAAAACAACACATTTTCTTAACAGCGCTTTGCATGTCCCAGCAACGTTGTATAACCATTTGCCTAATTGTATGAAAACTGTACAAAGTGAACATTTTAAGAAACTTTTATTTAAACTATTGACTGACAATTGTTTTTATACACTGGAGGAATTTTTTGAGTGTAAATTTATATAGGTTTAAATAAATATTATAGGTACAATTACAATTAAAGAACAGGAATGAATTGAACAATCTTAATTTTAATAATGGAACGATGTAAATAAATGAAGAAATGTATTGCTTTAGACTATTAAGTACCTATGACATGACTATGTTTAAAATGTATATGACGTTCGTTCGATACTGGTTTGAATTAAATCAAGTCAGTCATCCCAGCCTATTGCATGCTACAATGGCATGTTACAGGTGGGACTATATAAATGTAGCAATAAGACCTGCATCCTGTAACCCTGTGACAGCAATAAATGAATTATGAATTATGAATTAAGTTGACATAAGTTTAACTTTAACAAACGTACGACAAACGGGGGGTTAATCTTCATTCGAAATAGCATTCCCAGATTACGCCGCCTTGGAACAATGGCGTTATAAGATGCTAATAAATGAGACGTGACGAGCCAGCCATTCGCCCGATGTTAAGCGTCACGGCCGTCTCATTTGCCCAGTAATTTCACTAGCTACAGTACCCTTCGAATCGGAACACAGCAGCGCTTGCACACTACTGCTTTCCGGCAGAATAACTGGCAAAGCGGTGGTACCTACCTAGACGAACTTTGCAGAAAAGTCCTACCGCCTAATAAGGAAGTGTCGCAGTATCCATAAACTAGGGGGTAGATATGGGGTAGATAGTTATCCGTTAGCAACGCGTCAGACTTCACCTTCGTACAGAAAGCTTTGCATAAACTAATAGCTCCTACCTGTTACGTACAATACTACTGCCAGACACGAAAGGGCATGTTATATCATTATTTAAAATATTCTGCACGCAATGAACCTTATTTCCAGCACGTTAAAGAGGAAACATACCAAATGTGGACTGAATTATGGCAATGTATGTGTCAAGCCAAATCAAGCCCTATGAAGAGGTGTGTAGAGACGAAGTTGGTTCACGTTCTGCAACGGTATGGACATCGACCCGGTCACTTTCTTCCTATGGAAGCAGACATGATTATAGGAAGTGGCATTATCACAGAAATAATCTAATATCATGAGCAGAGATTTAGGGTCCAAATAGTTGAGTTTAATTTGAAGGCGATACAAAATAACCGGCCAAGTACGAGTCGTACTCGCGCACGAAGGGTTCCGTACCATTATCCCTGCCATCTAGTATTGAGTAGCAGTACTATTTAAAGCAGCGCCATCTACGACTCATATGGTAAACGAGTAAAAAAATCACGCTTGTTGTATGTCTTAAATATTTATTTTATTCTGTTTTTTAGTTTTTGTTGTTATAGCGGCAACAGAAATACATCATCTGTGAAAATTTCAACTGTCTAACTACCGCGGTACGGAACCCGAAAAATGTAAAATTGCAAATTTTACATTTATGAACTTGATATATTTATTTAAAAAAAACGAGTGAAACATAGATAACTAACGTTTTTCATATTGGAAGTAATGAAAGGAGAAATGTGCGACGGCAGTTCATGTTTATAAGTTTATATAAGGCACATAAAAGTACACAAACTGTATCACTCCTTTTCGTTCAATTAAATTAAATACAGCTTCATATTTCACCTTATTACAAGCCGCATATTTTACAAAGGGCAACACTAAATCGATTTAAAAGCGCGTCCACACCGCGCCCCCGGGAATAAAGGCGTGCCCACACGCTGCGAGTTACTCACGCGGTAATCCAATTTTAAAGTTCATTGTCTTTTCCCCTAGTTACCTACAACCAGGGAATAGGGGAATATTGTTGTTTGGCATGATAGTTTTATAAACATAGTTTTAGGGGAAAACGGTGTTTTTCATAGATGTTTTGAAAAATATATAGGTAAGTACTGGAAATAACCTTTTATTTTATTTATTTTAAATCAAGTTTTTTTGGTTGTACTATTTGTACTTGATTGGTTTGGACATGATTAAGGAAGGGAATTTAAAGCAACACAATAGGTAGGTACATAAAAAAGTTGGAAAAAAAATCCATCCTATTTTCTTTGAAAATGATTGGAAATAGCTAAAACATTCGGTATTATTATTTTTCCAAGAAATAAGAATAAAGAATTGTGACACAAAAATAAGCCCTCTGTTTACGGACCATTAATGTAAGTAAGGATAACACGACGTTCAAAGCGTTTCCAATCCGAATGCAGCTAGCTCAGTACATTCTATAGAGCTCTCGAATAAAATACTAAGAAACTTTTCCCCGACCTAATACCACATAACGCTTAATAGTACAGGTACAGAAGATTAACTCCGCGAAGTCACTTAAATAAATAGCGACTCTAGCTACAACGCTATAAAGTGTAGTTCAGCTCACTTAGCACAAACCAACCCTAAACAGGTGCCTCTCGTTCTATCGCTATAGCGCTGCTCTTCTGACGCGTAACGGACCGACCCGATAAGACGGGCTGGTCCCATGTACTGTAGGCTACAAAAGTTCTCCTCGTTATAACATAAGCACTTAAAAAAGCGTGCTTAAAAAGAAAGCATAAAGTTTATACCACGCTTATGACATTAAGCAGTTTTGAACACTACTAACTGTAGCTTCGCACATAAAGAACGGAGTGCGCCATACTTATGTAGTTTTATTACTCACCCTGCCGGATATGCCACTAGCTCGGTGTTAGGATCACAGTCGAGAGCCGCATTGCTTCCCACTGTCAACCCCAACACGCTCTCCAACTTGATCTGAGGACAACGAATAGCGGATATAACTTTCTGTTATCAACAACCGACTAGCGTAGCGCCTTAGCGCTTGACCACGCCACGACACACAGAATCTCTATAATATTAGTACCGCGTTTGGAACACCGCATTGCGCTTGAGAGTTTGGAATTGTCGACGTGGACTGGACGTGGTTTGCGATTCAAACTCCTTAACATTACAAATGTAGGTTTATATATTTGGCACAACAAATCAGCATTGCCATCATGTTGGGTACCCTATTGCTTGGTAGTGGGCTGGAGCATTTGGACTGTCTATAAATCATCACCGCTAGTAAACAGTCTAATTGCTTTTTGTAGTAGCTAGTAGGTAGTCTAGAGCGAAGGTGGCCGAGCGGTAGCATGTGCGCTTCGCAAACTTACAGCACCGGGTTCTATCCTCGGCCCTGCACCAATAACTTATCTATTAAGTTATGTGCAGTTTGCAATGCCATCGCTCCGTGCCTCGGAGAGCACGTTAAGCCGTCGGTCCCGGTTGTCACAAGAACACCCATGGCAATCGTTACGGGTAGTCAGACGCCTGATAGAATCTGACGCCTGATCTAACCATCCCTGTTACTGGTTCCTTGTGGGTTGCGAGGTCAGATGGCAGTCGCTCGTGTAATTCTGGTAGCTCACCGCTACAGGTTAGATTGGGAGCCGACCCCAATAACAAATGGCAAAGAGGATGATGATGAGTAGGTAGTCTAGTGTAGTAGCATTCACCCCCGGTAACTGGTACGTTTGTTAGAGTTCAACTTGAACTTAAAAATACTGACCGCTCATTGGTTGCCTGTTGATTATCGGCTATCGTCAACCAATGAGCGTATTTGGTGAGTTAAGTTAACATGGGTTTGACAAACGTACGAGAAACCGGGGATTAGAGTATTAGTGGTTTATTGTAGTAGTTAGTTTAAAGAATAATGAAGGTGTTTATCCAAGTTTTGCGTCAGTTGCGCAACTGTCGTCCACACCAGCCGCTATCGCAACGTTCTAGGATATTTGCCTACGATCTAGCGCAGCCTTGTATGTTTAGTTAGCTTTTGAGAACTGTTTGCGTAAGATTAGAGGCTGCGTAGGGTTTCAGGAAGTTACTAGAACAACATACTCTTTCTGTCTCTCTGTTATACTCTACAAGATGAGTTTAAATTGCGGTATTATCCCGAAAGGGGGTAAATCTAATCCCCAAGGTAGACAATGTTTCTTCTACGACTTTTCTAAATTAATAGATTTTCATTGAAGAAATGCCATGTAAAGTTTACGTTCGAAGATAACCCTGGCGCAGCTGGGTGGTTGAACTTCGTCCTTGACCGAATGCACTTAAATGAGTTTTACGACCTGTTTTTAGAAATGAATGTATAGTATCTTGTTAACTCTCGTAGCGATCGTACGTGCAATTTTGTGAGTGGATTTTTTAGTATGCAGGTTTGGAAACACGCAGTTTCAAGTAAGGCTCTCACAACTTGTGGGCTATCATGGCCCCAGTCCTCCCATTCGAGATAATACCCCAATTCAAACTCAGATAGTATTTCTCTGGGAAAAACTGGAGTAAGGCTGTGCACCACCCCCGCCCATACCGACCCGACAACGACAACGGTATGGGAGAGAGATTCAGCGAAACGTACATACTAGCAATGTACTTCGGTGACGACTAGTATCGGTGGTAGCCTATTATTACTTTTTCAACTGACTTCAAAGAGGAGGTTCTCCATTCGGTTGAATTTTTTTAATATTTGTTAAGTACTTCATTATATCTCCGTCATTTATAAGTCAATTTCGAAAATGATTATTTTTATCTGAAAGGATATAGGTAAGTACTTTCAGATTGGTCCCGCAGAAGGTTCATCAACATCGGATCATTAGTATTAGGGTTCCGTACCCTAAGGGTAAAACGGACCCTATTACTAAGGCTCCACTGTCTGTCTGTCCGTCGTCTGTCACCAGGCTGTATCTCACGAACCATGATAGTTAGACAGTTGAACATTTCACAGATGATGTATTTCTGTTGCCGCTATAACAACAAATACTAAAAAACAGAATAAAATAAATATTTAAGGGGGCTCCCGTGCAACTAATGTGGTCTTTTTGCTCGTTTACCAGATGACGCTGCTTTAAATAGTACTGCTACTCAACACTACATAGCAGGGATAGATAATGGTACCTACGGAACCCTTCGTGCGCGAGTCCGGCTCGCACTTGGCCGGTTTTTTTTTTAAGTCGATTGAAAAGGAAGACTGTAGCATCGTTACAAAAATCATAGTACCTATATAGCACAGCCTTCTGCTATGTTTCCTTATCTATTGAGTATGTTTGCATACAGATTACGCGTTTTAGGTAATGCGTAGAAACATATTTGTGTAGTTATTTACGTTTTATATGTTAATAGCGACCAGCTTTGGCCAAAGCTGGTCCCTGAAAAAAGAAGACGAGGATAAATTAGCCATTTGCCAACGAAAAATGGAAAGAAGCATGTTGGGGATAAAACAAAAAGAAAGAATAAAAAACGCAACAATTCGGAAAATAACAAGAATCACCGACGTGACTGAAATGACAAGATCTTTGAAATGGAAGTGGGCTGGTCATGTTAGTAGAATGGAAGATAGTAGATGGGCTAAAAGAACTACAGAGTGGATACCTAGAGATGAAACGAGAAATAGAGGTAGGCCGAAAAAGAGATGGAGTGACATTTTCTCGGAAAGGATAGGACCAGAGTGGATGACAAAAGCTAGAGATAGAAAGTGGTGGAAAGAGATGGGGGAGGCCTACGCCAAGGAGGCGACTACTACTAAAGAAAATGAGAATGAAGACTGAAATAAAGACAAAGATAATATAATATGAACTTAATTATTATAAATTACATTCTTATAAAATATATTTTGCATGCACATAAATTATAAAAGAATTGTTTCTTTAAATTAGTAAGCGAAATGTTAGATAAACTATAGTAGTAGAAATAAAGGCTTTATTTATTTATTTATTTATTTATGTTGATAGCGTCTCGCCCCAGCTTCGCACGGGTTTAATAGTTTTCGCAGCGCACGCGATGTAAAGAATAGTTTAGGTAATTTTATTACACCTTGGGTTACATCATTGGAGTTTAAGTAAGGATCCCTAACTTTTTTGAAAATATTATACAGCCTATGTCATCCGGAGATAGTGTAGCTGGCCAACAGAGAAAGAATTTTTGAAATCGGTTCTGTAGTTTCGGAGCCTATTCAATACAAACAAACAATCAAATCTTTCCTCTTTATTATATTGTTATAGATAAAATGTACATTTTTTAAACAACATAAGGCCCAAGATGAAGAAGTTAATTAGCTAGGCTTTGGTAGTCCTATTTTCTGAATCTCCCCAACACTTATTTAGTTCCATTTTTAGAGACATAGGTTGGAATAGACGAAAAAAACAAGTGTTCGTAATCAGCCAAATGGCATAGTATTTTCCTATTCTGTGAAAATACTTCATAAGCTGCGAAGCGAAATCCTAAACTCCATAACCATAAACACACACTTAATTACTCAGTCCTATTTGCCATCGTTACAAAGATAAAAATAATATAAAATGAATCTAAGAACATGTTTCACACACAAACACCCAACCGCAGCAAACCACAAAAAAAGTTAAAAGAAAAAAAAGTGATCGGAAATCAAAAATTTCATGTTCAAATTGCGCGCGCTGTCAAATATAAAATGAATCTAAAAAATTTTACACACGCAAATACCCAACTGCAGCAAACCACAAAAAAGTTAAAAGTAAAAAAGCTTAGACTATAGACTAAAAGCAGTGCTTTTAGAATAGGCTTTTAGTCTACTCTAAGAAAAAAAAGTGATCCGAAACCAGAAATTTCATATTCAAATTCCGCGCGCTGTCAAGGCCGTCTGACACCTGATCCAAGATGGCGGCCGGGCGTCCTTGCGCGCAAGGATGCATGATCTTTGAACCGTTCGAGAACAAGTTTTACTGGTTACAGGCCTTGAGTCAAGGCTAGCTGTATTTATTATGGAGGACACGGCTTTGCATCTTTAATGGAGATCTCAGAATGTTACGGTTATAAACCTTTTGAAAATCAATGGAGTATTTAGGTACCTACCTACTACATGGAAAGGTTAAAGTAGGTACCTACTTTGATCGGGATGTTCCCTTTCCCCCCACCAGTGGGGAAAAGTGAAAAACACATAATGTATGTCCTTTATCCCCAAATTCAAATTCAAATTATGTTTATTGTAACATGAACGGCATACCTACCAATTATACATATTACACAATAATAGATCAACATACAAAAAAATACAATTAATTATAAGAATTAAAATAAAGTCAAGAATTAGAACGGAACGGATCCCTAGTATCGAATATTATTTATTTGACAGTGGAGATCGTGCAGCTGACGCGGACGAGGTGGACTGACAAAAGCCATTTCAGCGAACTCTATTTCCATAATGGCATACGATTATACGACGATCGAAAAGCTATTTAATCGAAAGTCCAAATTACAGCATACTTTTCAAGTTTTTATTCTATAAATAATACCATGTAGGTACACAACCGTATCTTTCCATAGTTTAAAAAAAAAACATTAGTAAGACGCCCTATACCGCGGCAATCGGCATAGAAGTGGATTTTCATGTTTTTTCACTAAGTACAAAGTTTATTGCTGAGTAACATGGTCATCAGTGGTCAGACTTCACAATAATGTAATGTATCTTTTCTTTCTTCTTCTTTTCTCGTTCGGGAAATGGATGGCGCCACCCAACATTGGCGACGCATGTACCTAATATAGTTTTTTTTTTTTTTTTCTTATAGTTTGGCTCCACACATAGTGTATTTAGCCAGTGTCAAGTATTGTAGTTTTTCATCGTATTATGAAATATTTCATGTAAAGTCAAGTCTTAGTCACAGTCAGTCAGGGTAGTCATAGTCCAGATGGGTAATGTTTGTCTGAAATAAAAACTGATTATTATTATTATTATTATATCACTTGCCAACACTCATGCTCGTAATTCAGCACTTAATGCGTAAAATGCCACTAATTTTAAACATTAACACTAGAAAAAGCATAAGTTTTGTGAAATAATGATGTCAGCGTATCTTTCCGAATTATTAATTTTCCACATTCTAGTATTATCCACATTATTATTTTTCCAAAATCTGCTTTTTTCATATTCTGAATTTTCTACATTACTAAATTTACACATTCTTAATTTTACAAATTCGTAAAATTCCATATTCTGAATTTTCCATATGGAAGTACAATCGTGATAAAATTGTTATCAATATTTTTTTTCGAACATGCTTGGAAATATGAGTATTATTTTGACAACCCTCTTCGGGATAAATCGAAATCGCTGTACTGGCGAGCAGCGGCCGGCAAAAGTTGTATGAAAATCCATATCTGTCGTGGTTTAGCGGCCAAATAAATTACATACAAAACTCGTATCAGTCGTGTAATTTAAAAATTGAAAAACAATCTTGCTAGCTGCCTTGCAAATAGAACAGATGAGAATTGAGGATAATAGATGAGAATTGATGATAATAGATGAGAATTGATGATAATAGATGAAAACTGATGCGAATTGACGAGAATTGGTGATAAAGAACGATAATTAATGAGAAACGAAGAAAATTGATGGGAATTGATGTGAACTGATGAGAATCAATGATAATTGATAAGTATTGATGGCAATTGATGAGAATAGATGAGAATTGGTGAGAATAGATGGAAATAGGTGATAGTTTTAATTTCTGCGCATTATTTGAGAAAAGTACTATACAAGCCTTGGCCACAACTAGCCATTGATGGACTTACGTATGTGTGTACCCACATTTACACGTTCGTCCATCAATGCCTCTGTTGCCAGCCGCTGCAGTAATGTACTATTGACTGCGGCTGGTATGGCCTACCTCAAAAGTGCTCGTGGTTTAACCAGGTGAACTGAGCAGGTGGACCACGTGCTCATACTGGGGCATTATATATTACAAAACAGGTTTTCCATCTGTAGATATACATACATTTCTGCATGTTGACTTATGTACAACAGGTTTATTATAATTATGTAAATAGTAGGTGAAAATAGGTACGTTAGGTACCTATAATCATAGACTTCCTATGTAAATATGGCGAATTCTGTGCCTATAGTAGATTATTACAGGAATATATGTTAATGTTCCATTAATTTTGCTTTGTGTATGAAACTGTACTTGTTAGGAAAATTAAGAATTTGTCCAATTTCTAATTAGGAAAACAAAGAATGCGGAAAATTCAGAATTTGTAATTTTAAGAATTTGGACTAATAAGATTGCGTATTATTAAGAAATCGGAAAATATAGAATGTGAAAAATCCCGAATATGGAATTTATCGCTGACACCGAAATAATACAATGCAACGACGTGAACTTTTTCACGTTCCCGCCAAAACTCCTAATAATTATAGTTTTATAGGTTAGAAATTGGAACATCAAGCCCACGCATACGACATCCTTACGTCGTCGTTTTTCTCACCGTTATAAAAATAGACAAAGCCACAAACACCGCCTAGTTTCATAATAGTAAATAGATTTATATCTGTTAATAAAATAATTAGCATCGCAGTGAAAGTGAAAGGTACGATTCGTTACGTTGAAGTATTAATAAAAGATGAACAATCAAATAAATCAACCGGATATGAACGGAAGTTTTTCTTATTCATAACATAATAATGAATAAAGATATATTTGTGATTTAGGGATTTGTGGGATATTCCTAGGCAAGTATGCTCCATCGTCGACCGCGTTGTCTGTCACTCACCATCAGGGGCATCGGGTGAGACCGTGGTCAAATGTAAGCCTATCTAAGATTAAAAGAAAAGTTAATATTGTATAGCTTATTATACAAATTAGAAGAAGAATAGTCATTTTATAAAATCAACGGGGATAAAAGCCCGTGTGTTCCCAGTTCCCACTAGTTCAGTTGAACTAACATACTTTTTCTTTTCTGCATTATCCAGTATTATACTGTATTTGATGTTCCTTTTTACTAGGTGGTAGGACTTTTCTGCAAAGTTCGTCTAGGTAGGTACCACCGCTTTGCCAGTTATTCTGCCGCCAAGCAGTAGTGTGCAAGCACTGCTGTGTTCCGGTTTGAAGGGCATTGTAGCTAGTGAAATTACTGGGCAAATGAGACTTTATGATCTGATCACTCGGTCTAGTAATCTGATTACTAGACTTGGTGATGTCTCAGGATGACGTGCGCAGTGCAGTGTCACGCGAAACTTTATTGTTTTAAAGTTCCGGGTGACACTGCAACTGTTATGGGCGGCCGTATCACTTAACATCAGGTGAACGACTTGCTCGTCACGTCATTCAATCACATAAAAAAAAAAAAAAAAATATATAGCAACTTTTGCTGCAACGCAGTTCAAGCGTTGTGATTATGGCAATCCCTTCTTATGATAAGCACCCAAAGTGGTGTTTTAAGGGGGGTGGGGGGGCTATGTTCAGCGGTGGACGTCTTCCGGCGATTGATTTGATGATGTGCCCCCTATATAAAATCATCGTGGCCTATTATACCACATCTAGAATGCGTATCTAACATACCAGAGCAGTGTCGAAACGCAGCAGTTTCGATATTGAATACCGGCTGCGGTCAAACGGAGCTGTTCGCCCACTGAGGTAGACATTGCAATAGATACTTGCCGGCTTATAGTACCCTTTGATATGAATACATTGTTTCAGAAGCACTCTAGCCAGGGTCACTCCGCATCCACCTTGGTTCATGTACTGAGGAACTCTTCAAACCTTTTCCACCAAAAAATTACAGTCTTCGATCACAACTGGTTGTTTTTAAATACTAGATAGGTACTTGCATTTGACAATAATGTCATTCATCCATATATTAAGTGACAATGTTACCAAAAAATGACAACGTCTCATCGAAACTGGTTTCGTACAAGTACTGAGAAGTTTTCGATCGCAACAGGTTACGAGGCTCCAGTTTCGTCCACGACCGAAGGGCCCCATTCCGAAGTAGGATCACAAGGCGAATGCGTTTCACCCCCTTGGTTGTTCAACTGCCATCAGCATCGAAAAACATCCGAAATGAGAAGATCCACTGGATAACTAAGGTGACCGTTATAGCTCTTTAAAATGGCAATGGGCAGGCCACATCGCTCGTAGAACTGACAACCGATGGGGAAGAAACGTTCCCGAGTGGCGACCACGAACCGGAAGAAGTCTTTTGGAGGGCCGACTGGCCAAAACCGCGGGAGCCGATAATTGCAGGAGGCGAGCAGCGCGGTCTGTGGGGGAGGCCTATGTTCAGCAGTGGAAATCTTCAGGCTGTTGATGATGATGATGGACATCAAAGATGGAACGAACTCCCACCATCAATTTTCTCTCCTACATACAATTTACTTTAACTCTAGACTTTGACTTGGACATGACTTTGAATCTGAACCGGCTACTCTTTAAATTTGATTATTTATTATTCCTTTAATGTATACATAGGTCTCCCCCATAAAACGTTTCTTTAGACGCTTATCTTAGCGGGATTTGCTATAATCACCACGCTTGGCAGGCGGCTTGGTGATCGCTGAAGATTTTAATGTACCGAGGAGAATGCTGCTGCCCATTCCCTGGATATTCCCTTAGCCGGCTCTTACGGCACCCATGGGAAGAGATGGGGTGGTCATACTCTCACACCACCGGGACCACAAGGCAAACATGACACAGGCTAATTTTAAGCTAATCGCATTGAGCCAAAACTCAAAAAGATATGTGTATCGTAATAACGTACTAAAACATGGAAGTATTGCTACGAAGTACTTGCCTAGTACTTCCATGATAACACATCAATGGTCCATTGAATTAAGACAATACAACGCACGTCTAAGCGAGCTGCTTAGTATGCAAGTGACTGACACAGTAGCAAGAAGTCGGCACCTACGCGCATACCAGCACCATATCGGCTGTCGTGATCAATTGTTAACTAGCCATGGTAATTTGTTTCTCAAAACTTCCCGCGGCTGTGACTGTCAAGGATGACGTGTTAGGATCACAAACCTATATACAGGCATAGGTCTGCGTTTAGGATCTAAGTTTAGCCACAGAAAGCCTAACAGTGGTTATGCCATCGCATGTTAATCGAAAAGTACCTTAAAATGTAACTAGATGGCGGTGTGCGGCATTGAAATACGCAAGCATTTCTATGAGGTTTATACACAGGTTAGAGAAAAAACGCAATGGACTGATGATGCAATACTTGCATGAAAAGACGTGTCTCCTCGTCTGGGTCAGACGGACAAGTGTATTACACTTATATCAACAAAAAAAAACATTACTGACATAAAATAAATGTAGGACGCATCACGCGCAGCATTACATCACCAATAGGTAACAATTATAGTGTGGAATAACCTCTTTGATGTTATAAAAAAGATATTAACACTAATGTCTCAATTTAATAACAACGATATGATTGACTACTGCTTCTCAGTAAAAAAACACTTCGGCAAAATACACAGAAGTATTTAGAGTCGTGGTCCCATATAAATGCTAACATAATCTAACCAATGGTAGAGGTTTTAACCATTGGTTACCTTAGCTATGTATCAAAAATCCCACCCTAACTAACTCGACTAATATTAACCACTACCACAGACATGTAAGCAAACCTAACATTAAGTTCTCTACTCACAGATAATTGGGGGTTATCTGTGTCACTACTATACTACATAGACGAGAATAGATGATATATCTATTACTTTCGCTCTTATTAAAATTTGATAACTATATCTCTTTCCTTTTTGCTGTTGCGACCCTTACGCACCCATGGACAAAAAGGAACGCGTGCCCAAAACGCAATCATGTTACCATGGAAACATCGTTGTGTGGCAACGTTCCATATAGGAACACACCCGAATTATATTTTCACCAGTAAGTATTGATGTGTGTGTGAGATTTGCATGTTGTAAAAAGTGGCACGCAATATTTCTCTTATGTTAAGTCTGCTTACTGTAGTATTAGATGTCTATGACCACTACACGGTATCGAGTTGGCAATGAATGTCACATAGAGAGAACTGTTTATTGTCCCACTCATAGAGGAATAATTTCTATAAATTTTCTTTTTCCTTCTTTTTTTTTCTATTTTTTTGAAAATATTCTAAGTCTGTGTATAAACTAGTGTTACAATGGGTGTACCGACGATCAATCGGTGAAAACCGCAGGGACCCGATGGATGCAGAAGGCAGCAATAGCATGCATTTCTATAATATTATAGGTGTATTTTGTTCCAAATTGTAAACTTATTATTTAAAAGCCAAAATCTATCTAGAAAATTAACGAAACTTATTTTTAATTCTCGTGCTTCTAAATTATGCCAATTTTTTTAACCACAATAATATTACATGCATATCCTCATTTATAGAAACCAGGCGTAGTGTGTCGTTTCCTTGTTTGAGGGTTTCGCCTGGATTTTTTAAAATAAATCGTTTCTTGTTTCCGACTCGCTGCAAGAGTGCGGTCGATCATGCGTGGTCCACAGCTCCACACACCGCGTCGTGCGTTTTAAATCAGGGCAATCGGCTCTCAGTTTCATCCACTTTCAATCTCTTAAACCTGTTTTCTTTCGCTAACTTTGCAAATATTGTTTGTTCTTCGTTGTCATTTTGTTAATTGCCTTCTACTGCTTATTTACGTTTAGATGCATAATATCCCATAATGGTCTATTCCCATAAAGTTCCTTTCCCGAAATGTCCGTGACCATATATATTACTATTTTGTCACTACTTCAAGATTTCGTGCTGCTACAAAAAAACCTAGTTTGCGAGTCTATAAAAATAAAAAAAACACCAAAATAAAATAATAAACTCAGTGCATGCCAGGCCCAGCTCACTCTACACTTTTATATATATACTAGCTTTTGCCCGCGGCTTCGCACGCATGTATTATGTTATTTCTACGTTTAGGTAGTCTAATAATAGCTTAGTTCATGCATTTCCTCTATACCAAATCACAAAATCCACAAAAAAATTTCGAAGCTCAGCACGTATTAGCAGATTAGGTAGCACACGTGTAAAAGTGTTGTTTAGGTTGTAGGTAGGTATGGCTTTTCACGTGTCATCAGATCACCTACACATTGATAAAATAGTCAGTTAGAAACTGCAAATCATATGTATGTACCTACTTAGACCTACCTTATACTTAGCCGTTAGTTTTTTTAAATATACGGTAGATCTAGGCATCTAACGAATAAAAGTTCTATGGTATACCTACATACCAGTGATACGTTCGATCTTTTCCTTGTCATTTTCACTTCAACAGATTGTTCTTGTGTTTTCACCATAAAAACCGTTCAAGTCTTGATAAGAGGTTCCAGTAAATTTTGTTTAGGTAGTAGTTATACCTACTTAAGTACTTACCTATTATTTAGGCAGTTTAGAAAAATACAAAACAAACACACATTGGTCAGTTTTTCACATCCGCGCGCTTTTCGTTCCCTTCCCAAAGAGTATCTTTGTTGCATTCGCCACATATTTTTTTTACTTTCATAAGTTTGACTCCATACGAATTGAGTATTTAGCCAGTGTCAATAATAAGATTATATAATACTTACTTTACAGCTGGAGTATTGCATTAACCTATACGTTGCGTACGTAATTAGTTTTGTTAATACTAATTAGAAATCACAAGTATTTACGTACGCCACTGTAAAAAGAGTTGACATTTATATTATGTCCGGTATTTACCACGTTGTCTCATTCCCACTGCACTTTCAACATAGTGGTGAGAGTGAGAAAATAACATGTGTACAAAGCTCTAATCAGATTCACTTTTGCAAAGAATGTTCCATTTTTAGGGTTCCGTAACAGTTTTAAAATAAAGGAACCCTTATAGGTAACTGTACTTACCTAATAATATTAATAATATGACATTGATAATACTGTTTTTTTATTATTTGTTTTTATATTGTATACATTAAAAGACTTTTTTTAAAAATATTTTATTTGTAACGCCTTAGACGCTTTTTTGTACTGTTATGTTACAAACTGTGAAATAAACTGAATTTGAATTTGAATATGAATTTGAGGTAAGATCACTTTGTTGTCCGTCTGTTTGTCTTTCTAAATATCTGTCGAGACCATTACTTATTTTAGGAATGACGGAAAGAATTAAGCTGAAATTGATATCTATGATCAATTAATTCAAATACGGCTACCATCATCATCATCATCATCATCATCATAATCATAATCATCATCATCAACAACAACGTCCTAAAGACGTCCACTTTCAATGACCTTTCTTCTTCTTGCCAAATTCTAATAAACTTTACAACTTGTCCGTAGAGCCAAGCAATTACCACTAAAAAAGAAAAAAGAAGTTTAAATTCTGATTGCATAAATACACCCAAAGATATAATTAACCTTCTTGGAGCAACCGAGTAACCAATAATTTTTACTCTAACCTGTGGTTTGTCCCAAATAGAATATAACTGCTTAGTTTGTTCATTGAAAAGCCCACAGACCTAAAATATTTTAACTATTAAAACTCATTTACTTACGTGAAAGAAGAAGAAATCAAAATCGAACGTTACACGGCCATGTTGCTAATTCGAGGATCTTACCATAAAGTATAATTATACTTACCTATATCTAAGTACCCTTAGAGTATAGACTAAAAGCATAGAGAGAACTTCATTATCTGTCAAGCGTACCACTTTTTTGGACACTTTTTATAAGAAGTGGACACTTTGATGTGAATGAGTCTGACAGATTTGTATAGAAAAACCTTAGAGTATAGACTAAAAGCAAAGAGGGATCATCAAAACGATAGTATATTTGTACTGCTCACACGTATCGCTACGTCAGTGGCGAAGGAAAGAAACAAACATATAGTAATTAGCTACACTTGCGAAATTTCACCGTACCATTTTTTCGACTCGAGTCAACTGTTTTTTCTGTTTGACTTTTCGCAAGCGTAGCTAATTACTTTATGTTTGTTTCTTTCCTTCGCCACTGACGTAGCGATACGTGTGAGGAGTACAAATATAATATCGTTTTGATGGATATCTCTATGCTTTTAGTCTATACTCTAAGTAAGTACCCTTTCAAAACATTTTTCATAAAATATTTCGTATCATTGGCTAAGTACAAATGTCGTCTAATACCAAAATAAAAAAACATCTACTTTCACACTATTAATATTTGTTGGTATATGTATCTATTGAACTTCTAAAATGCTAAACAAACCTGTAAAAATATAAATAGGAAACCTATAAAATGTTTTGATTCTCTTAGAGTAGCGGTACTAATATTACTCTTTGGTCATATCCATTCACAGAGTCTTTTTCTTTAATCTTTGCCTCCAGATAAACATGTGGCACAGAGTGTAGTCGATTGTTTTTTTTCTAATCTGTGACAATATGTGGTAACTTACAACCACAGCTTACAACTTACCGTTATGGCGGAAACAGTAGCCAACTTAAAAAAAAACTTACCTAAAACCTTTACCTAAAAACCTAACTTAGTAACGTACCTAAAACCTTCCCATTCATTCAATAACGCATTTAAAAATATTGATAGAAAGAGGAGAGTTAGTTGTATGAAACGTGCGCTACACTTATACGTGTAGCGCACGTTTCATACAACTAACTCTTTTGTCTATGGGAGTCCCATCTCTTCAGCGTAAGCGGTTATTTTCTCTATGCTTACTATAAGTAACCAAAAAAAAAAACCATCAAGCGGCCATGTTGTTTAAAACTCCGACTCGTTTCATAATGAAATCTTCATAATTGTCATCAAATTTTTTAAACGATATTTCAATTTTAATATATCCTATGTTAAGCGCCGGTTATTTCTAAGCATATTAGTAAAAACCGCATGAAAATCCATTCAGTATTTTAGGAGTTCAGTCATAACAAACAAACAAACAAACAAACAAATAAACAAACAAACAAACAGACAAAGTGTTTAAAAAGTGGCTTAACGTGATCAGCGGCTAATTTTAAGCCAACCTGTGTAATTTTTTTGTTGATATCTTGCAATTACAGACTTTTTTATCTCTACAGTTTTATTATTTATTGTATTGTTACACTAGCTCGTAAGATTTGTATTCCTGTTTGTTTATTTTATTGGTGAAACAATAAAGAGTTCTCTATCTCTATCTATCTATCTATATGTATAGATAAAGCTAAAGGTACGCGGGCGGCTCGTCTGGACGGGCCAATTCAGTGGCTGCCACGCGCCGGCCGGCATAAGTATTTTTATTACGTTAGAAAGAGAAATATAAATAAAAAAAAAAAAAAAAAAAAAAAAAGAGAGGCGACTAGTAGAATATACGGGTTAGGGTCATAATATCTTAGTCTGGGTTGTAAAACGTCTGTTTATCCAAAATATATTACTTGCAGAATCACTATGTATGCCAACGTTATGGTATTCTTACTTTTATGAGTTCATGGTACGAACTTTCTATGTATGGTTGAAGTAATAATGCTATAAGAGGTGGTGGTAGGCCCTCTGTGCTTCTTTTTATATCTATGTACGTCGAATGACGTTTAACGTCATATTGCAATAATGACTTGGTTGCATAATGCCTGGGCCTGGATAGACAAAGCATTATATTTGCATAAAACCTTGATTGCAGAATGACTAGGTATGCCAAACAGTAACGTTTTGTTTATTATTTATTTATTTATTATTCAGTTTATAATAGTTAGCTTACAGCATTACCAAAACGCTAACTATTGCAATGGTGACAGGTATAAATCATAAAGTTATTACATATGGTTCGTAAGTTATCGTGAAATACATCAACATGCTGACACTTGTGAGTAAATGCATTTAGTATGGCTAGTGCCCGCAACGTGGGTGAATTATTGCTATTTACTAAACGCCTCCCTCCGGAGTGAATCTTCTATAGGTACCTGGATTTTCGATAATCAGATGAAAATTACACAGTGAAAATAAAAAGTCAACTTTGTAAACCGAATACTAAGACAAAATAATGTTTTTGATTTAGTTTATTTATAATTTATTAGTCGGATAACCTGTTTCAGCCATTGCAAAATCACCCCTAAGTCTTCTGTGCTAACAGCTAACACTAAAGTAAACATCTTATAGTTAGACTTGTTAGAATGAGCTCATACAGTTATTACCTCTTTAGAGCTAAACGGCAATTGCATGCTGTCCATATAACTTTTAAGATGACGTTTTCAATTGACCGTAGCGTAGCGTAGGCGGATTATATTACTCTGAACTGTGCATCTATTGCTCAACATGGTTAACTCCTTTATAAGTACTGCAATTAGTGTAGCAACACCTCTGCCGAAGGTACGGCGTTATTTTCTCTATGGGTACAGCGCCGAACGTTCGGCTATTCATGCTCGCCGTGTTTTTAAGGTGGAACGTTACACTAGCACGGGAAATTCAAATTTTCTTGCATTCTTTTGCCAATAATAGCGTAATTACTCAACAACGTGATTACATGAAAACTAATTTTGCGCAAAGCAAATCCCTCGCTATGATAAGCGTCCTAAGTGGCGTTTTGAGGGGGAGGCCTATGTTCAGCAGTGGACGTCTTCCGGTTGTTTATGTGAAGAACTATCTACTTAGTAGGATGATGCTGCTTGCTTTTCTGTGCGATGTCACAGAATAAATGATAATACAAGGTAGTGATGTGAAACACCCCTCTTCATGACGTATTTATTGAATAACTTGATTAACCACCAAGTAGTTTGAGAAAGCGGTGATTTAATAGTTAGAAAAATATAGCAGTTACTTTTAACAATCGTTATAACATGATCCAATTATTGTGTTATAACTTCTATATTATAAAATCATCCATATTCATTTATACACAAAAACTTACAATAGGACGTTACCAAGCAGTTTTATAGCAAAAATCGTAACGTTCCGGGTTTATTATAATTATATATAATAAAAAGCTCATATTATTATTTTTTTGCTCTGTCCGTTGATTGTTGTTACCTATTCCAAATGTTCTTATTGTCGACGTTTGTATAAAATATTATGATTTACAATTTTACAAAAACAATTAGAATGAAGTGTGTTTTATTCATTATTTAAATATTATTTTATAACGACCGTCACAATGTTTTTTTTTCTATAATTTACAACGATTACGACTTCAAATGAAAAACTTTTAACATTTGATTTATGTGATCGTTGGGCATTATTATTATTATTTGTCAATGAAAGCTCTCGTCTCTCTCGTCTGGTCACGTAAAAAATCATATGTAGTAGTTAGTAAGCAAGTTAGTAAGTATTCAATGTTTGTTGCAGTTTAATTAACCAAGAGATGCCATTTTCCTAGCTCATGCACATTTTTTCGAGTAATCCTTTTAATTTATCCGTAACACACACTGACCACGGGGTGAGCGACCCGGCGTTACGTGATAGAATCCACGTTTTTGCGGCTGGCAACACCGCGGCCGCGTGAGAATTAATTTGAATAATTACGCGGATTTAATTCGCGACTACTTGATTCGAGTGTTTTGACGGACGTCGACCAAGGAGTTCGTATTTGCTCTGTTAAGTATGTTATAAAAAGGTTAAATAGGTAAATAGATTAAAAAGATAATTTCTATAAATAGGTAGGCTAGTGCTCAATGACGAACAACGCCACCAAGGCGATCATGTAACTTTATTGCAACCGATAGAAACACGAAAATGTATGGATTTGAGTTGCAATACGCAGCTTCTGTGCATAGTTACGGTGGAAATTTTTAAATTCGGAATGAAATTTCTCATGTTGCTTTGCAATCAAAGTTCCATGATCAAATTCGGCATGACATTTCTCCCGTTGCATTGCAATCAAAGTTCCGTAATCACCCCGCAGGTCATTCAGCATTTTAGGCAGACTACAGGCGATATGGGTAGAAGATATCATCAGGATTTAGGGCAGCACCCTTGCCGCGTTACCATCCTGGAACTGGATACCCTGCACGCGCCCATTTACAAGTCTGTGAGCGCTAGCAAGAGAGCACACGATCACGATCGCCACCAGACTTAAACAATAAGACCCCTGGTCTTAGATGAGATTAGAATGTGTGATAAGAAAGAAGTCTATGTCCGATCGATAGTGGATCGATCGATACATGCTGAAAATGGTGACGATTAATTATTATTTTTGTCTGTTCTATTGTACGGTATTCAAAGAACTCACCTCATACGCTGGCGTATGCAGACTGTCCTTGATGATTGGCACACTGTTCTTCGGTCCAATAAATGCCATGTTCTCATTTTAAAACATAAACAAACTACGGGAAACTTCCAACAAAATATCGCAGATAGCGCGAACAGCAAACAACTGTTACAATTTGCTTTATCGTTTTATGTCAACACTGGTGCCGCACATTGTTTTTTTTTCTTGTCTAACAATGTTGTCAAAATAATTCACTGTTATTTGTCACACTGTCACACGCTATTTATTATTGTCTTTATCGATTTTTCACCATAGCAACACTGGCACGAAATTTTGTTTTCTTTTTCACTGTGTGTCACTGATCGCTGATTGGATACGTAGAGCTATATTTTGCAAAATACATCCCTTGAACACCTGCTATTGAATAAAAGTATTTTAATTTGAGGTTTATAGGAGGTGTTACGGCTAACTTGATAAGCTTAATTCAATAACATGAATTATGTAAGATAAAGTAAGATATAAGATAAGTAGTAGTTAGCTTGAGTAATAAAGGCAATTTGCCCGTTCAAAAAAAAAAGTAAGATAAAAAAGATGTTGTGTTATATTAAAACAACTTTAATACGAAATTAAATAATGCCTACATATTTGTATCTTAATGTTTTTTAATTGCTGTAGAAATAGCCGTTTATTAACCACTTCTACAGTTAAAAAACGCTGCTAAGCTTACAAACATCGTTAATAAACGATAATATAAACACAGCAAGCTTAAACTTCTAATACCGAAGCAGCTAGCGGCAAAAATTAAAATGTCCAAATATACAATTTTGAATCATGTTACATCAGTCACACAAAAACGTAAAACCGCAAAAAGTAACACGCTATTAGCATTACAAATAACGCTACAGTAACGGCTATAATTGCGACGACCTTGAGTTTTAGTTATTATCAGTTAGATCATCTTTAGGAAGTATAGCAAACTGATGTTTGGACCAAGTAAAGATGTTTTTGGATCATAAATATTGTGAATTGTGATATTCCTCAACATTATTCCTGCCTTCGATCGGAAATGGCTCAACGATGAAGAACGGCGCCCTAATTACCTAATTTGCGACAGGCGTAAATCTCGCGGTGATTGCTGTCATACATCATTAGTGGTGTAGCGTAGCATACATGCTCGACACCACTAATGATGTATGACAGCAATCACCGCGAGATTTACGCCTGTCGCAAATTAGGTAATTAGGGGGCTGAAAATCAGACTCAATCGCGTGCATTAGAAGAGGCCTATGTCCAGCAGTGGACAAGGATGATGATGATGGTGATGATGTTTTTCATATTGTTTTTCAAGTGTTACTACTAAAACATAACTTTACAGATCCATCCATTAGTGGTTAGTTAATTAAATTCAAGACAATATCTGACTACTCAAACAATCGTGCAACATAGAAACAAAACAAATAAACCATAAAGCATAGAAAGTGTTGTAATTAAAGTGTACATTTCTCTTAGCCGGTGAAAGTACGGGCAGGGCCGCAAGAAACCTTTTATGGACGCGTAAACTGATATTACATTTATAAATAAACTGATATTACATTTATAAATACATATTTCTTGCATGACAGAGAAATCAACACCTGTATTAAATGACCAACACACAAAAACACACACACACTGTTATCAGTTCTGATTATTCTAAGCTAGCTATTGCTCGCGAGTCGCGATATATTATGCTCTACGTTTTTATAGAGTCAAAAACCAAAAAGAACAATTACCGACACAAAAAACATCTAATAGATAAGAGAACCACTCAGTACCATTGAAACAAAGAACCAAATCAAAATCACGTTCATCCGTTTGGAAATTATACGATGCCACAGACAGATATATCAGGATCCTCTCATTACAAAAATCTGTCTAAACTAGGCTCTAAAAAATAACATTGTAAATGTTCAATAAAAAAGCATAGTTTAAGACGTCAAATATATTAAAGAAATTGTACTTGAAATTAGAAAGATTATCTATACATTTTAACCGGTTCACTGTCGAAACTCATAAAATCGTTTATCATAATTTTGTTACAAATAAAAATGTTACTTATAATCATCATTTCACATAATGTGATTTAATATACTTTCACTACATCTAATTTTATTTATTATAAATCAAAATTAATAATAATCCAAATTTATAAGAATGAAACTCATAAGGCGTATATAATATAATAGTACAAATTTATAATGTTCTTTTACCATAACTAACTTAAATCATAAAACAAAATATCAATAATACTGTAAATGAATGTGACTGGAACTGTTGATTGTTATATTTAACGTAATCAGTTATAAAAACGTAGTACGGAAAGCCAATTTGCTCTTCAATCTATGCAGGCACTTCATCCAGTCAAAACAAACAAGATTAACGTGTGGACTGTGTGCGGGTAATTGTAAAATAACTTATATTTTCTCATGTCATGTTGGTTTTGGTTTTGTTGGTGAACTTTGTGCATTATTTTAATAAATAACTTGAAATGTCTATAAAAACACGTGTAAAATATTTGAATCAAATACAGGTAATCTGAAACTTAATATAGATGGTTTCTGTAATTTTTTATGTATTTTTTTATATAAGCATAAGTGACTTCTGGCACTTCGCCGGCCGCTGCCGCGGCACGCTCGCTACGCTACGCTTCGCTCGCTCGGCTCGTGCGATGTATGGTCACAGTTAACCTAACGCTCCTCCTCCTCGCTTCGCTCGTCGTCGCACATATTTATGACTTTGCCTTAGACTAGTATCTTAGTATCTTTAGGGTATACATGCATATCTATATAATGATTTAACTACTTCAAAATTATTATTAAGTTAACTAAAAAAATATGAAAAAAGAACATTATAAACAATACATTTATGAATGCTGATTATTATGAAATTATAAGTAATGAAATTTATAATAAACAAAAATATGATAAAAAAATTCTTAACATTAACATTATAACATAAAATTTTATAAATTTAAACATTATTTGAATAAATTGTATAAGAAAAGATCAATATAAAAAGTAACTATTATGAACAAAGCTATTTATAAATAACCACCATTATAAATTTCATCAGTATTAAAAATGAGGTATATGAAATGAAATTATGAATAATGAAATTATTAGTACAGACGGTATCCCATTTTAACCCTCAACTTGCGTGTCCCATCACTAAATACTCCCACTATACGTAATAATTACCTAATAACCGTATAATTACCTAATTATTCATTACATAACCACGCCCATCGGGAACAATCGTGCGAGATAGCGATCGCGATCGTGCGAACGTCATATCGTTATTATAACGATACGATATCGCCAATAACGTTTTTGTCGTTATGTTATGTGAAAGTGCACGCACTAGTGTGAAAGTCCATAGTTGTTGACGGGAAGTAAATTCCAATCTCAGTGTGATCTTGCATTGCAGACAGAACTTATCAACCCAATAAGTTCCAGCCACCACTACACTATTATAAAGTTAAGGTGGAACGTTACACTAGCGCGGCAAATTCAAATTTTCTTGCGTTCTTTTGTCATTAATAGCTTAATTACTCAACGTGATTACATGGAAACTAATTTTGCGCAAACAAATAGAATGTATCAATAAATTACAATTAAAAGTATCACCTACTTATCATTGGTTTAGCGACAAATGGCAATAGACTGAAAAACTGAGAAGAAAATTGTTTATTGCCATTTGTCGCTAAACCAATGATATCTAGGAGATACTTTTAATCGTAATTTGTTGATACATTCTATTTATTTGCGCAAAGTTAGTTTTCAGGTAATCGCGTTGAGTAATTAAGTTATTATTGGCAAAAGAACGCAAGAAAATTTAAATATGCCGCGCTAGTGAAATGTTCCACCATAAAATGAGTTTCTTCGCATACAAAAATTATCAAAAAATATCAAACGATGGCATCGTAAATCCCTACTTTGTTTTAAATAACAATTTGAAAAATACTGAATATAAAAATGTGATATTTTTATATGAGCTCTTTATAGGATAATCACGAAATGATTTAAAGTTTCGTTACCTTGCAAAAAATGAAATGTTGTCCATTCTGCAAACAACTTAGATGCCGGCAGCGCCCACCGAGATTCGATCGGGTAAAAATTGTCTTTATAAAATTCACAATAAACAGCGTACATTACTTACTCATTCAAAACTCTCTGAAACTCGTCGACCTCTTTCCCGGCTATAGTGCTCGAACAATGTGAAACTGTCAAGGGCTGAAAGGCTGCCAAGCCAAGCTCTTGAGAGTTTTAGGTTGGCTATAGGCCTTTGCATGTCTTTGAAAATCTGAGAATGCTCGCTTGAACTTTAGAAACTCATCTTGGAACAATGGCTTGTACCTATAACATTACACTAGCTAAAATAAGTCAAGACTACTTAGGCCTCACAATGGCTCAAATTATATAGAGGTACTCTGTGATTTATATCTAAGATAATAAATATAATTCATCAATGGTAGTAGTGGAACAATTTGGACCCAGTTGTACCATCTCAACTTCTAAAATTCAAAATGGAGAATTTGACACACGACTACAAAAACCACGGTTTAAGTTAGGTGTCTGCCAGGTTTAACTTTAGGACCATAATATAAAATATAAGCCAAGAATAAGAGATAAACTACGTTTAGTAATCATGCATGTTGTATGTTAGTGCCATAAGGTTTGACTGTCAGTACTTGAATCACTGTTGCAGGATTCAGGTACCGACTAACAAAGCGTCAAGTTCTTGTGGATTTAATGTATACTAATTTTTTTTGGGGGGTGGGGGTGATATGCCCTCGCACCCTCGCACTGCCCTGCCACCACGGGCAACACGGGGTGCGGGTGATGGCAGGGGGTATGTGGGACTCGAACCCACTAAAACCCCCCCGTGATCCGCCCCCTAATTACCTAACTCGCAACAGGATTGCGACAGGCGTAAATCTCGCGGTGATTGCTGTCATACATCATTAGTAGTGTCGAGAATGTATGCTTCGCAACTGCTGTCTCATTGCTACTGCTGTCGCATTGCTGTTGCAAATTTTACGTAATTACCCCGCCGTCCGCCGCCGTGATGGGGCGAGATAGGGTCGCGTTAGCATTCACTATCACGCCCCGACGGTAGACCCTTTCGGGCCTCTGCGCCAGTGGGTGGGCAACCTTACACCTCAGTTACCCACCAGACTTGTAGGGCCATGTAAGTGCGGCAGAGAGTCCCCCGACTATCCGCCGCGGAGAATGGAGAAGGCGCGCAAAGCGCCTCCTCCGTCCCCCGGTCCGTCTGCGCCGGAGCCAGTCGGAGTTGGGATCATCCTCCCTGACCCGCTCCGCGACTCCTTCTGCGTCATCACCGCCTCGCAGAAGGAGACCAAGGCATGCCACGCTCTCTCGCTGCCGAGCAATGTATACTAATATAGAATAAATGCTACTAACCCATTTATGGTTTATGATCCCAGCAGTTGGTCGAAATAAAAATTCATTTATTTTTTAGTATGAAATTACCTTGAACCTTAGTTTAACTATCGTTAGACCGCGTTTTATAATAAGACGGATAGAGTTTAAAATTACAGGCTGTCTCTGCACTGAGACTTCAGGGTTTACACAAATTTGTCCTGTCGGACTCAGGACAATTTTTCCAGGCCAGCTGTTCGCAGGTGGCCTGAATAAATAAAACTTTGTTTTCCTAAGATAGGCTTGCATTTTACCTGTCTCACTTGATGGTAAGTGACGACGCGGTTACGATGTAACAGTAACATGCTTGCCTAAGAGGTACCAGTTCACTCTTGTCTTGAAAATGCTATAGCTGTCAAAAGTGGGAGGTGGGAGATTGTTTAGCCGAAGATTGCGGAGTGCGGACTTCGGTTTCAATGGGAGAAGAGGATCGAAAAGACTAGGTACGTCCACTGGAAGAGTTTAGGCGAACCCTATGGCAAGTACTTGGACCTTAGAGTATACATTAGCAAGCTTTCTTACGTATACTCTAAGACTTGGACAAAGTAAACAGTAAAATTACAAAATGTAGGTAATGAAACCTTTTAAGGGAAATATCTGGAGCTCTTCAAGTCGCGAGTGAATAGGTATCTTCTAGACAAGCATGTACCATCGTAGATCGCATCGTCACTTCAGGTGAGATTGCAGTCAAATGCGGACCTATTTATTGTAAAAAAAATTACTCAAACGCTTTTCCTACAAACAACAATTTAAAAAGAGCGTATCATCTGCCATTAATAACTTTCTCTTATCTACCTACCAATATAACCAAAAAAAGGATTTATTTATAAAAAATACAAATAAATTAAGTACAAATACGTGACATTGGAAACAATAAGAATATTCAATATGGCAATTTAATTGCGTGCTCAAAATATCATTATTTCTTATTTATGCTAAGCATATCACGTAGGATGAATAAATAATGTATTCTGTTTTGTAATAAGCATAGGTATAATATACATTATTTGAATTTAAAGAGCGTGCGGAGCCAAAATGAAACAAAAGGTAGGTTTATATCAAAGAGTTATATGTACTACGTACTAGAGAAGCTATTCGAAGCACAAATAGTTGGCATTTTTTTGTATAATTAAACTAAAACCCGCTACAGCGCTTTACGATATTAAATCGTCTAACCAACGATCCCAACATGCAGCGCTAGTGCAATGGCACATTCGGATCATAATTTTACTGCTATTCACTGCTGCACGTGCAGTCGCTTTGAGTGCTGAGCATCGTATGAGCGAGAAGATGCTCATAGGCATATTTGCAGTGGTTGACAGTGCAAGTTAGAGATGTCCTGTCTAGTGTATGCATAGAAATCTTTGGTTTATATTCTATTTCGAACGCAGCAAAGCTCTATCGGCAATAATTCTTACTCTTAAATTACAATTCTAGCTCCTAGCCACAAGCACCAATCTATTTTTGCACGCCATGAGACTTTCCTCATTGTAACATTTGTAACAGTGTCATTTCCGGCATTAGCGGTGTATTGGCGCCATTTTCTCGGAAACGCGCCATTTTCTCCCGCGCGAATAGTCTAGGGTTGCCAAACTAGACGCATAAATAGCGAGTTAGCTCCGTAACCTGTGGGTTCTGGTACTAAGCAGTAATAATTACCTCCCGATAAACTTTTATCATAAATGTCAAATTGTATGAAAAATGCCCTGCAAATTAGGAAACTAATTATTTATTATAACTCAAATAAGAGTCGTGGCGAATTTTGGAGGCTTGTTTGATATATACGCTAGAAAGCGTGTTTACTGTGTGGATGCACGTACTGAAGTATGAAAGAGATAATTATTAAGTACTAGCTGCGCCCCGCGGTTTCACCCGCGGATAAAAAGTAGCCTATGTGTTAATCCAGTACATAAGCTATCTATATTCCAAATTTCATCCATATCCGTCCAGCCGTTTGAGCGTGAAGGAGTAACAAACATACACACATACACACATACAAACTTTCGCCTTTATAATATTAGTGTGATGTGATAGTGTGATGTATCACAAAAAATCTCTACGCGCAACGCAAACCCTAAGCTATACAACCCAAAATCGATTTTAAATTAATAACCAACGACGCTTCAAACCGATTGGCGTTTAATCGATTGATTAATTTGTGGAGGCGGAGATGTCCTCAGGGCAGGGAACGGTGAATGTGAAGAGAAAGTGATAGCGATCTTGCGAGGCTGCTGCAGGGCTGGCTTAATAGCCAATTAGCTCAAAGGCTTAAACGTCTAAAGTGCTATTTACTCCTTCATCGGTCCACTCAAGACTGTGAGAGTTTTATTTTGTCTGATAGCTAGCGGTCAAAAAACTTTTAAAGGCAGATAATTTCAATAATGTTATAGGCTGAATTCAATGAATTGAGCTGGTGAAAGTGGAGTCTGATCATCTTGGGTAGTTATGTAAGTTTACTAAATATGGAACAAGCAGGAGAGGAATGCCAATACACCAAGAAAACACACTACACACGTGCGCAGTGCGCAGTGTCACGCGAAACTTTAGATTTCCGAGTGACACTGCAATCTGTAATGGGCGGCCTGTTGCTTAACACCAGGCGAACGACTAGCTCGTCACGTCAATCGTTTACATAAAAAAATGGTATATTTCCGATCTGCGCTCAACTTATAGCCCGCTCATTCGCAGCGCCATCTAGGTTTATAACAGTTTTTGCCATATTTCTGATCTACGCTGTTTTCTTGGTGTATCAATTGGCATTCCTCTCCTCCTTGTCCCATGATATTATGCAGTTACTTCAGTATTAACTGGTATTTCAAAGCGTTTTTAATTTTTCTGCATTGTTTTATGTACAGTACCAAAACCACGCAAAACATGCAGGAGCTAGCAATATTAAGCCTCTCTTGCACACAGACCTAGAATATGGCTAACAATAAGTTGTGCGGTACCCACAACTACATACAATTAATGTAATAGGGTGAATTCTGTGGTATTATTGTGTTCGGTTGGTGTTACATCAGAGGTCAAGTTTGTAGTGACCACTACCAAAGAAATGTAATAAACATCCAGACTAATCAACATTACTATTGATAAAGCCGCCCATTGTGCTAGCTACAATTTAAATTTAAAGTTGTTTTTATGTAGGTATACAACAAAAATATTTTCTATTCTATGAATGAATTAGATATTGTGATGGGTCTACAGCTTTATTTATAGTAAAAATTATCATTACAGTTAAATCAGCTGCGCTTATGTAGACATGATTTTACAGGATTCGAGGGAATTTAAGGATGGTAAGCTTCTCTATTGTTTGCTAAAGTAATATATAGTCGTCTCTAATAGGTTGAGTTTCTTTTTTTTTATCTAGGTATAAAACTTCATTCGTTTCTTACTCCTTGAAGTAAAGTGTCACGCTGTCATGTATATTTTTCTTTAATGAAAATTGGATTTGCCTATGGGAAGTTATGTAGCACTGTAGTACAATTATTTATCACCCCATAAACTTTAGCTACAATTAAAAATGCAACTCTCCATAAAAGTATGCAGATTACCATATTATGGTGGAATAAAAGCATCAAATATGGCAACATCACTTCCCGCCAAGAGAACGGTGCCGCGTATATCCGCCAAGATGGCCGCGCTTCCGGTCTCGCGCCCTCTAGCGTCCATAAATAGTACCTTTGACATTTTAGGAGTATAAAGAGGAAAATTAAAACAGGTTTCTAGCTGTTTTGTCGTTGATTTAATGGCCCATAACTTTTGTAAATGTAGCGGGATTTAAGGCTATAAAACTAAGTAAATTATTACCTTCGGCCAGTCACGTTTGTTTGTAGGAACAATGATTTAATTTTTTTTATCATGTGGTTGGCAACAAAATATTGGTTTTGGCAGGCCTGTCTCACTCCGCGCTTTAGGTATGACACAAGACATGGGACCGGGCGTCTAGACGGGACGGTCCGTTACGCGTAACGCGTCAGAAGAGCAGCGCTATAGCGATAGAACGAAACGCAACTGTTTAAGGAAAGCTTGTAGCGATGTGCGAGCTGAACTACACTTTATAGCGTTGCAGCAAGAGTCGCTATTTATTTAAGTAACTTCGCGGAGTGACCCTTCTGTACGTAGTACTATATATCTGTTCTGTGGTTTTGGTAAGGTAAAGTAACGGAGGGAAAATAAAATTGATTATCTAATGATTTATCTGCCAACGGTATTTATGAACAATCGAGACTAAAACAAGTCGATTAGTGCTAAAACAACAAATTGGACCGGCTCCACGCTCAGACTTTAATCTTCAAAAAAAACTACAAATGAAAATAAAACCCGTATTTATAGATCTGACTATGCATTCATCTCAACATTGCTCTCAGAACTGAAATCGGTTTATCCAGGTCTACGAATACTAAGATTGAATAATTTCGTATATGAACTCACGTCCTTATTAGCAATAATGTATGTATGTTGTGTACGCTCAGACATGATCTTTTGTCATTGGGGCCCACGCGGGACCTTGTCAGCTGAGTTATACTACAGGTTATACGAACAAATTACGAAGACACACGTCTTCTATGCAATTACGTTTATAAATATACTTACTTAAGGTTAAACGTTTCCCATACAAACTTTGCTTGACTTAGATTCAGTTCCTGGTGTGATTTAAAAGTCGCCATAACTTAACATAGCCCTTATTTAGGCTTGTGTATCCGCAAAATCAATAACATTATTGTATAATAGCTAGGAAGTATATTATTTTAGCCTAGTAAATTCGACAAATTTTACATTTGTAGTGGTGCATTGTGCGTGCGACGTTGTCAGTTTGTGCATGGTGTAAGCAAGTACACATTACTTTGCGAGAGCAGAGCGGCGCTATGTCGCAGCGCGCGACGTTGCCGATCCGTGTCCGTGTAACACAAAATCGTAATAACAAAATAATTCAAACTGTGAGGTATTCAACTCAGTGCTGCCAGAACTTTCCAAGTGTACATTTTGAGTTACTTATGATAATTATACCGTTACACCCCCGCTATTTATCTGATTGTATACTATTGGAAATTTTCATAGAGATTACGTATAATTTCTATTGTAGACGCGTTTCCTTTGAAAATGTCATTCATATCAGCAAAGAAAAGTGTTTTGCAAGCTGTATCACTTTTATCAGGAAAGGCAAATACAAGATCCAAGAAACTTTTTGACCGCTGTGCACTGGCAACACAGATTCAGAGTCTGTCGTCTGTTTTAGGTTAGGTATACTGTTTGTATTTTGTAAGTTTGCTGAACAGAAAAATGAATACACCTAACTTATCACAATCGAGTATAAAACTCACGGATATTCTAGGCCTAAAAGTAACCGAAAACGGGATCATGCTCAGCTCAAGCGTTTCCATGGCGAAGATGTTTCGTAAGTGTTGAACCTATACACATAAATAGAACTATTTTTTTTAGTACAAAGACTATCCCAGATTCCGAGTGCTTCGTCCCTACTTACTTATTTCTTTTTTTACAGACGGGCAGATGAATTGCAAAAAATCTAAGCCTACCATAGGTACCTAGTTAGAGGTTAGAAATTCAGTAGTGTTTCAGGTTGCCAAGGAAAAAAACGTTTTTCCACTTATATTCATAGATGGAAGACTGAAAATGAATGAAAATCACAATTATTATTACCAGGTATGTGGATGTGGATATTTGGATATGCAGTGTGAATACAAATGGATAATATTACGTTAGTACAGAAAATGTAATCAATATAGCTTTGAGAATCAGCAAGTTGAAGTGGCAGTGGGCAAGCCACATCGTTTGTAGAACTGACAACCGATGAGGAAGAAAGGTTCTTGAGTGGCAACCATGAACCGGAAGACGCAGCTTAGGTCGGCCCTACAAGGTGGACCGACGAAGTGGTCAGAATCGCGGGGAGCCGATAGATGCAGGAGGCAAGCGGCTGCTCAAAGTGGCGCTCTTTGGGGGAGGCCTATGTTCATCAGTGGACGTCTTCAGGCTGATGATGATGATGAAAGAAAATGTTGATGGTGTTGGCAAAAAAGTGTAGTACCTCTATATAATAAATAATAAGTAAAAACATGTCATAATGTAATATAATGTTTTGTCAATTGTTATATACCTACTCAAGACATTATGCGGCTATAGAAATGAGAAGTGGTAATACGAAAGAAATATGTACTCAGAAAACATAAACCTCCTTGCGTAGCTGGGTAAAAATAAAGACTTGGTGGCGAAACATTTTCTATGTTCTAGCTTATGGTAATGCATAAAATCTTATGTGTTTGAAATAAATATTCATATTCTTTGGATTACAGGTACAAGGCCAGGCTAAGGGTGACAAAAATGCAGAAATATTACTTTGTGTGCTTCATTTCACCAGCGCAACCAATCACTGTGTTAGAAATACCAAGAGACGAAGATTTTATTGAGAAGATGGTCCAGAAATCATCATTTTATAAAAAGTGCGTGCTGCCAAAAATCTTACTGAGAAGAGTAAAAAATAAATGCTAAATGTATAGATTTATAATAATTGAAAATAAATCTTTTTGAATGTAATCTGGACTTTTAATTTACTTTTCAATCTAGTGCAGTACGTTGCGTACACTAAGCTAAATTTTTACCTAATAATAGCAATTATTGATATTATTACTCAGCACAATAGATAGCCAATATATAATGTTTAAAAGTTATAGCAAAATAAAACTACGAGTATTGAGATTCGAACTCGAGTTACACGATTGCAAATCTACCAATGTTACAACTGCGCCATTTAGAAGCTTGACAATGTGGCCAATTTCACAATACACTAACTTCAGTTTTAGTTTCTGCTTATGTGTGCGTTATTCGATTACATTATACAGGAATTGGATTTTGATTGACTTACACTCAAAAGTGTAGGTATTACTAGGTTCAACTATGTCTAATATATGCTAAGAACACAATCAAAAACCCGCAAAATAACTTAAAATGAGTTTATTTCTTGTTATTTATCGTAAAATATATAAAAACATGTTTTCGGGGAAACACCGCCATCGCGCGGATTTTGGTGCTTAGCAACACCTGACATTTAACCTTAACTTTAGATTATTACTATTACTATAAAATTGGATACCCATGAGTGACTGACTGACTGATGATTGACATAATTGATCTCAGCTCTCAGAAGTGGTCAGTCAAAACTGAGTATGAGGCTGTATAGTGATGGGTCATGTCACCCCAGGAAAAATCTGACATTACCAGAAAATCGTCTCTGAGATGGAACAGGTCAACGGATCTCGAAAACGACAAGAGATATGGGGGTCCAGTTTTAACTAATGTTGGAGTAGACCCTGGGATGTTTCCAGAGAAATGAAAAAAATGGGGGCCCCCGAACAAAAAACGGTGGCCCCCATACAAAATTGAAACGCTCATAATTCGGCAACGGTAAGAGGTATGTGGGTGGTGCTCGACCAAATGTCATAGAGGATGACGGGGGCTGTCAGATGGTTGTCATGAAAATCCAAGATGGCGGATTCAAAATGGCGGCCATTTTGAAAGTTGGTCCGATCGGAGTGATTTTTTGCATTGGGGGGTTTTCGGGGCCGCAGATTCGATATTTCAAAAAAAATTTTGGATTCCGCCATTTTTAAAGATGGCTGCCATACAAATTTTTTTTTTCATTTTTGACGCATTGTTTCTCGACACCTATGGAAAATTTTGAATGTCTTTGTTGTGTTTTGTGTCCAGATGATCGAGGTGTCTTCAAAAAAATTCGCGACCTGGTCTTCCGAACTTCGGTCACTCGGACGGTCAACGGCCTGGCCAAACCATAAAAGATAGATCATGTGCGTTTTAAGGAATGTCATAGCAAACCCTGGGACGATTTTGGAGATGTCAAAAAAAATTCAAAATGGCGGAAAAAAAAATCCGCCATACAAATTTTAACCATAAATGACGGCGAAACTATGACACTTTAGTATAAAGAGCTCGAACTAATATTAGTTGGAGGTCAGAGGGGAAGATTGCGAAAAATTTCTTTTTTCAAAATGGCGGAAATTTTGGCCGCGGCGGAAAAAAAAGTTTCACCGATTCGGATGAAAATCGATATCTGGGGGTCCCCAAGGATGATGATCAACATTCTGTAATCAAATTTTGACATGTGTCAACTTTCAATGGGGCTGCCATACAAAGGTGCTTTTATTGAAATATCAACTTTGCTTTTTTGCGCCTCCGTTGCGAGTGATTTAGAAAAGTCGTTCCTGGGGATCAAGTATAGATGTTATAAGGGTAAGAATGCAATATCAGTGAAATCAATTTTTTTCAAGATGGCGGCTGTAGACGTACCGACTCATAGTAAAAGTTGTCCGATCCGAATGAAAATCGATATCTGAAAATCCCACGGTACACTTGGTAGGAATGTGTAAAAACTTTTTTGATTCCGCCATTTTGAAATATTGCGAACATGCAATTTCACTTTTTTAGGATTTTTAATTCGCAAATAACACCGAAACTGTGAGACTTTTGTAGGGAGGGTTTGTTCTAATATTGTACAGTTTTGAGAGGGGCATACAGTGAAAAAGAATGTTTTTCAAAATGGCGGTCCATTGGTCCGCGTCCGAAAATAAAGAAGCTCCGATCGGGATGTAAATCGATATCTGGGGGCCCCAAAGGATGCTGATCAACATGGTTTGGTCAAATTTTGACATCTGTCATTTTTTAATATGGCCGCCGTATATACTATTATCAAAATTGCTGTTTTCCATTTTATTGCCTATGGTACTACAGTTTCGGAAGGAGATAGTTGTAATTTTGACAGATGTCAGTGTGACAGATGTCAAACGTCAAAATTTTGACAGATGTCAAATTTTTTGATAGATGTCAAATGTCAATTTTTTTCCAACCTACCAAATGCAACGACGAGCGAAGCAAGCACCAAATATACTGTAGTTTGGTATAAGTGGACGGTCACGACCAACACTTGCACCTGCACACTTGCACCGTGTGCGGGCCGCGTGCGGCCCGCGCACGGTGCAAGTGTGCCGCTTGCGACCTGCGCACTGTTCTAATACCGCTGTCAAGTGTAGACAGATGTCAGTTTGATTGATTTTAAATGTCAAACTTTTGACAGATGTCAATTGTCAAATTTTTTGACAGATGTCAAATTTATTGACAAATATCAAATGTCAATTTTTTGGACAGATGTCAAATGTCAATTTTTTTTCCAACCTACCAAATGCGGCGATGAGTGAGTTAGTTTATTGTCTCTCATTGGTATAATTGGACAGTCACAACTAACACTTGCACCTGCACACTTGCACCGTGTGCGGGCCGCGTGCGGCCCGCGCACGGTGAAAGTGTGCCGCTTGCAACCTGCGCACTGTTCTAATACCGCTGTCAAGTGTAAACAGATGTCAGTTTGATTGATGTCAAATGTCAAACTTTTGACAGATGTCAAATGTCAAATTTGATGACAGATGTCAAATTTATTGCCAATGTCAAATGTCAATTTTTTGGACAGATGTCAAACGTCAATTTTTTTTTCCAACCTACCAAATGCGGCGATGAGTGAGTTAGTTTATTGTCTCTCATTGGTATAATTGGACAGTCACAACTAACACTTGCACCTGCACACTTGCACCGTGTGCGGGCCGCGTGCGGCCCGCGCACGGTGCAAGTGTGCCGCTTGCAACCTGCGCACTGTTCTAATACCGCTGTCAAGTGTAGACAGATGTCAGTTTGATTGATGTTAAATGTCAAACTTTTGACAGATGTCAATTGTCAAATTTTTTGACAGATGTCAAATTTATTGACAAATATCAAATGTCAATTTTTTTGACAGATGTCAAATGTCAATTTTTAGGACAGTTGTCAAATGTCAATTTTTGACAGGTGTCAAACGTCAAATTTTTTCCGACATACCCAATGCGACGACGAGCGAAGCGAGTTAGTTTACTGTAGTTTGGTATAAGTGGACGGTCACGATCAGCACTTGCACCGCGCACGGTGCATGTGTGCCGGTTGCATCCTACTCATGGTGCAAATGACGCTGTCAAGTCAAACAAAATGGCCGCCATGCAAAGTCACGCGCATTATCATTTTCTTTGATAAATACGGCAGTTTTGTACAAGTACTTGCAAAATTTAAAGTTTAGCTCCAAGTATAGCGTTTTGAACAAATGGAACGCCACGAAAACACACACGCGGGCCGCTCGCGGCCCGCGCACGGGGCAAAATACTAGTTACTACTATTATAAAATTGGATACCCATGAGTCACTGACTGATGATTGACATAATTGATCTCAGCTCTCAGAAGTGGTCAGTCAAAACTGAGTATGAGGCTGTATAGTGATGGGTCATGTCACCCCAGGAAAAATCTGACATTACCAGAAAATCGTCTCTGAGATGGAACAGGTCAACGGATCTCGAAAACGACAAGAGATATGGGGGTCCAGTTTTAACTAATGTTGGAGTAGACCCTGGGATGTTTCCAGAGAAATGAAAAAAATGGGGGCCCCCGAACAAAAAACGGTGGCCCCCATACAAAATTGAAACGCTCATAATTCGGCAACGGTAAGAGGTATGTGGGTGGTGCTCGACCAAATGTCATAGAGGATGACGGGGGCTGTCAGATGGTTGTCATGAAAATCCAAGATGGCGGATTCAAAATGGCGGCCATTTTGAAAGTTGGTCCGATCGGGGTGATTTTTTGCATTGGGGGGTTTTCGGGGCCGCAGATTCGATATTTCAAAAAAAATTTTGGATTCCGCCATTTTTAAAGATGGCTGCCATACAAATTTTTTTTTTCATTTTTGACGCATTGTTTCTCGACACCTATGGAAAATTTTGAATGTCTTTGTTGTGTTTTGTGTCCAGATGATCGAGGTGTCTTCAAAAAAATTCGCGACCTGGTCTTCCGAACTTCGGTCACTCGGACGGTCAACGGCCTGGCCAAACCATAAAAGATAGATCATTGTCGTTTTAAGGAATGTCATAGCAAACCCTGGGACGATTTTGGAGATGTCAAAAAAAATTCAAAATGGCGGAAAAAAAAATCCGCCATACAAATTTTAACCATAAATGACGGCGAAACTATGACACTTTAGTATAAAGAGCTCGAACTAATATTAGTTGGAGGTCAGAGGGGAAGATTGCGAAAAATTTCTTTTTTCAAAATGGCGGAAATTTTGGCCGCGGCGGAAAAAAAAGTTTCACCGATCCGGATGAAAATCGATATCTGGGGGTCCCCAAGGATGATGATCAACATTCTGTAATCAAATTTTGACATGTGTCAACTTTCAATGGGGCTGCCATACAAAAGTGCTTTTATTGAAATATCAACTTTGCTTTTTTGCGCCTCCGTTGCGAGTGATTTAGAAAAGTCGTTCCTGGGGATAAAGTATAGATGTTATAAGGGTAAGAATGCAATATCAGTGAAATCAATTTTTTTCAAGATGGCGGCTGTAGACGTACCGACTCATAGTAAAAGTTGTCCGATCCGAATGAAAATCGATATCTGAAAATCCCACGGTACACTTGGTAGGAATGTGTAAAAACTTTTTTGATTCCGCCATTTTGAAATATTGCGAACATGCAATTTCACTTTTTTAGGATTTTTAATTCGCAAATAACACCGAAACTGTGAGACTTTTGTAGGGAGGGTTTGTTCTAATATTGTACAGTTTTGAGAGGGGCATACAGTAAAAAAGAATGTTTTTCAAAATGGCGGTCCATTGGTCCGCGTCCGAAAATAAAGAAGCTCCGATCGGGATGTAAATCGATATCTGGGGGCCCCAAAGGATGCTGATCAACATGGTTTGGTCAAATTTTGACATCTGTCATTTTTTAATATGGCCGCCGTATATACTATTATCAAAATTGCTGTTTTCCGTTTTATTGCCTATGGTACTACAGTTTCGGAAGGAGATAGTTGTAATTTTGACAGATGTCAGTGTGACAGATGTCAAACGTCAAAATTTTGACGGATGTCAAATTTTTTGATAGATGTCAAATGTCAATTTTTTTCCAACCTACCAAATGCAACGACGAGCGAAGCAAGCACCAAGTATACTGTAGTTTGGTATAAGTGGACGGTCACGACCAACACTTGCACCTGCACACTTGCACCGTGTGCGGGCCGCGTGCGGCCCGCGCACGGTGCAAGTGTGCCGCTTGCGACCTGCGCACTGTTCTAATACCGCTGTCAAGTGTAGACAGATGTCAGTTTGATTGATTTTAAATGTCAAACTTTTGACAGATGTCAATTGTCAAATTTTTTGACAGATGTCAAATTTATTGACAAATATCAAATGTCAATTTTTTGGACAGATGTCAAATGTCAATTTTTTTTCCAACCTACCAAATGCGGCGATGAGTGAGTTAGTTTATTGTCTCTCATTGGTATAATTGGACAGTCACAACTAACACTTGCACCTGCACACTTGCACCGTGTGCGGGCCGCGTGCGGCCCGCGCACGGTGAAAGTGTGCCGCTTGCAACCTGCGCACTGTTCTAATACCGCTGTCAAGTGTAAACAGATGTCAGTTTGATTGATGTCAAATGTCAAACTTTTGACAGATGTCAAATGTCAAATTTGATGACAGATGTCAAATTTATTGCCAATGTCAAATGTCAATTTTTTGGACAGATGTCAAACGTCAATTTTTTTTTCCAACCTACCAAATGCGGCGATGAGTGAGTTAGTTTATTGTCTCTCATTGGTATAATTGGACAGTCACGACCAACACTTGCACCTTGCACACTTGCACCGTGTGCGGGCCGCGTGCGGCCCGCGCACGGTGCAAGTGTGCCGCTTGCAACCTGCGCACTGTTCTAATACCGCTGTCAAGTGTAGACAGATGTCAGTTTGATTGATGTCAAATGTCAAACTTTTGACAGATGTCAATTGTCAAATTTTTTGACAGATGTCAAATTTATTGACAAATATCAAATGTCAATTTTTTTGACAGATGTCAAATGTCAATTTTTAGGACAGTTGTCAAATGTCAATTTTTGACAGGTGTCAAACGTCAAATTTTTTCCGACATACCCAATGCGACGACGAGCGAAGCGAGTTAGTTTACTGTAGTTTGGTATAAGTGGACGGTCACGATCAGCACTTGCACCGCGCACGGTGCATGTGTGCCGGTTGCATCCTACTCATGGTGCAAATGACGCTGTCAAGTCAAACAAAATGGCCGCCATGCAAAGTCACGCGCATTATCATTTTCTTTGATAAATACGGCAGTTTTGTACAAGTACTTGCAAAATTTAAAGTTTAGCTCCAAGTATAGCGTTTTGAACAAATGGAACGCCACGAAAACACACACGCGGGCCGCTCGCGGCCCGCGCACGGGGCAAAATACTAGTTACTTTACTACTATTATAAAATTGGATACCCATGAGTCACTGACTGATGATTGACATAATTGATCTCAGCTCTCAGAAGTGGTCTGTCAAAACTGAGTATGAGGCTGTATAGTGATGGGTCATGTCACCCCAGGAAAAATCTGACATTACCAGAAAATCGTCTCTGATATGGAACAGGTCAACGGATCTCAAAAACGACAAGAGATATGGGGGTCCAGTTTTAACTAAAGTTGGAGTAGACCCTGGGATGTTTCCAGAGAAATGAAAAAATGGGGGCCCCCGAACAAAAAACGGTGGCCCCCATACAAAATTGAAACGCTCATAATTCGGAAACGGTAAGAGGTATGTGGGTGGTGCTCGACCAAATGTCATAGAGGATGACGGGGGCTGTCAGATGGTGGTCGTGAAAATCCAAGATGGCGGATTCAAAATGGCGGCCATTTTGAAAGTTGGTCCGATCGGGGTGATTTTTCGCATGGGGGGGTTTTCGGGGCCGCAGATTCAAAATTTGAAAAAAAATTTTGGATTCCGCCATTTTTAAAGATGGCTGCCATACAATTTTTTTTTCCCATTTTTGACGCATTGTTTCTCGATACCTATGGAAAGTTTTGAATATCTTTGTTAACATTCGTGTCAAGGTGTTTGAGGTGTCTCCAGAAAAATTCATGTCCTGGTCTTCCGACCTTCGGTCACTCGGACAGTCAACGGCCTGGCCAAACCATATCAGATAGGTCATGTGCGTTTTAAGGAATGTCATAGCAAACCCTGGGCCGATTTTGGAGATGTCAAAAAAAATTCAAAATGGCGGAAAAAAAAATCCGCCATACAAATTTTAACCGTAAATGACGGCGAAACTATGACACTTTAGTATAAAGAGCTCGAACTAATATTGGTTGGAGGTCAGAGGGGAAGATTGCGAAAAATTTTTTTTTTCAAAATGGCGGAAATTTTGGCCGCGGCGGGAAAAAAAGTTTCACCGATCCGGATGAAAATCGATATCTGGGGGTCCCCAAGGATGATGATCAACATTCTGTAATCAAATTTTGACATGTGTCAACTTTCAATGGGGCTGCCATACAAAGGTGCTTTTATTGAAATATCAACTTTGCTTTTTTGCGCCTCCGTTGCGAGTGCTTTAGAAAAGTCGTTCCTGGGGATCATGTATAGATGTTATAAGGGTAAAAATGCAATATCAGTGAAATCAATTTTTTTCAAGATGGCGGCTGTAGACGTACCGACTCATAGTAAAAGTTGTCCGATCCGAATGAAAATCGATATCTGAAAATCCCACGGTACACTTGGTAGGAAAGTGTAAAAACTTTTTTGATTCCGCCATTTTGAAAAATTGCGAACATGCAATTTCACTTTTTAAGGATTTTTAATTCGCAAATAACACCGAAACTGTGAGACTTTTGTAGGGAGGGTTTGTTCTAATATTGTACAGTTTTGTGAGGGGCACACAGTGAAAAAGTACTTTTTTCAAAATGGCGGTCTATTGGTCCGCGTCTGAAAGTAAAGGTGCTCTGATCGGGATATAAATCGATATCTGGGGGTCCCAAAGGATGCTGATCAACATGGTTTGGTCAAATTTTGACATCTGTCATTTTTTAATATGGCCGCCGTATATACTATTATCAAAATTGCTGTTTTCCGTTTTATCGCCTATGGTACTACAGTTTCGGAAGGAGATAGTTGTAATTTTGACAGATGTCAGTGTGACAGATGTCAAAATTTTGACAGATGTCAAATTTTTTGATAGATGTCAAATGTCAATTTTTTTCCAACCTACCAAATGCAACGACGAGCGAAGCAAGCACCAAGTATACTGTAGTTTGGTATAAGTGGACGGTCACGACCAAAACTTGCACCTGCACACTTGCACCGTGTGCGGGCCGCGTGCGGCCCGCGCACGGTGCAAGTGTGCCGCTTGCGACCTGCGCACTGTTCTAATACCGCTGTCAAGTGTAGACAGATGTCAGTTTGATTGATGTCAAATGTCAAACTTTTGACAGATGTCAAATGTCAAATTTTTTGACAGATGTCAAATTTTTTGATAGATGTCAAATGTCAATTTTTTTCCAACCTACCAAATGCAACGACGAGCGAAGCAAGCACCAAGTATACTGTAGTTTGGTATAAGTGGACGGTCACGACCAAAACTTGCACCTGCACACTTGCACCGTGTGCGGGCCGCGTGCGGCCCGCGCACGGTGCAAGTGTGCCGCTTGCGACCTGCGCACTGTTCTAATACCGCTGTCAAGTGTAGACAGATGTCAGTTTGATTGATGTCAAATGTCAAACTTTTGACAGATGTCAAATGTCAAATTTTTTGACAGATGTCAAATTTTTGACAGATGTCAAATGTCAATTTTTGACAGATGTCAAACGTCAAATTTTTTCCAACCTACCCAATGCGACGACGAGCGAAGCGAGTTAGTTTACTGTAGTTTGGTATAAGTGGACGGTCACGATCAACACTTGCACCTGCACAATTGCACCGTGTGCGGGCCGCGTGCGGCCCGCACACGGTGCAAGTGTGCCGGTTTTGACCTGCTAATGGTGCCAATGACGCTGTCAAGTCAAACAAGATGGCCGCCATGCACAAGTCAGATGAATTATCATTTTCTTTGATAGATACCGCAGTTTTGTACAAGTACTTGCAAAATTTAAAGTTTAGCTGCAAGTATAGCGTTTTGAACAAATGGAACGCCACGAAAACACCCACGCGGGCCGCTCGCGGCCCGCGCACGGGGCAAAATACTAGTTATTACTATTACTATAAAATTGGATACCCATGAGTGACTGACTGACTGATGATTGACATAATTGATCTCAGCTCTCAGAAGTGGTCAGTCAAAACTGAGTATGAGGCTGTATAGTGATGGGTCATGTCACCCCAGGAAAAATCTGACATTACCAGAAAATCGTCTCTGAGATGGAACAGGTCAACGGATCTCGAAAACGACAAGAGATATGGGGGTCCAGTTTTAACTAATGTTGGAGTAGACCCTGGGATGTTTCCAGAGAAATGAAAAAAATGGGGGCCCCCGAACAAAAAACGGTGGCCCCCATACAAAATTGAAACGCTCATAATTCGGCAACGGTAAGAGGTATGTGGGTGGTGCTCGACCAAATGTCATAGAGGATGACGGGGGCTGTCAGATGGTTGTCATGAAAATCCAAGATGGCGGATTCAAAATGGCGGCCATTTTGAAAGTTGGTCCGATCGGGGTGATTTTTTGCATTGGGGGGTTTTCGGGGCCGCAGATTCGATATTTCAAAAAAAATTTTGGATTCCGCCATTTTTAAAGATGGCTGCCATACAAATTTTTTTTTTCATTTTTGACGCATTGTTTCTCGACACCTATGGAAAATTTTGAATGTCTTTGTTGTGTTTTGTGTCCAGATGATCGAGGTGTCTTCAAAAAAATTCGCGACCTGGTCTTCCGAACTTCGGTCACTCGGACGGTCAACGGCCTGGCCAAACCATAAAAGATAGATCATGTGCGTTTTAAGGAATGTCATAGCAAACCCTGGGACGATTTTGGAGATGTCAAAAAAAATTCAAAATGGCGGAAAAAAAAATCCGCCATACAAATTTTAACCATAAATGACGGCGAAACTATGACACTTTAGTATAAAGAGCTCGAACTAATATTAGTTGGAGGTCAGAGGGGAAGATTGCGAAAAATTTTTTTTTTCAAAATGGCGGAAATTTTGGCCGCGGCGGAAAAAAAAGTTTCACCGATCCGGATGAAAATCGATATCTGGGGGTCCCCAAGGATGATGATCAACATTCTGTAATCAAATTTTGACATGTGTCAACTTTCAATGGGGCTGCCATACAAAGGTGCTTTTATTGAAATATCAACTTTGCTTTTTTGCGCCTCCGTTGCGAGTGATTTAGAAAAGTCGTTCCTGGGGATCAAGTATAGATATTATAAGGGTAAGAATGCAATATCAGTGAAATCAATTTTTTTCAAGATGGCGGCTGTAGACGTACCGACTCATAGTAAAAGTTGTCCGATCCGAATGAAAATCGATATCTGAAAATCCCACGGTACACTTGGTAGGAATGTGTAAAAACTTTTTTGATTCCGCCATTTTGAAATATTGCGAACATGCAATTTCACTTTTTTAGGATTTTTAATTCGCAAATAACACCGAAACTGTGAGACTTTTGTAGGGAGGGTTTGTTCTAATATTGTACAGTTTTGAGAGGGGCATACAGTGAAAAAGAATGTTTTTCAAAATGGCGGTCCATTGGTCCGCGTCCGAAAATAAAGAAGCTCCGATCGGGATGTAAATCGATATCTGGGGGCCCCAAAGGATGCTGATCAACATGGTTTGGTCAAATTTTGACATCTGTCATTTTTTAATATGGCCGCCGTATATACTATTATCAAAATTGCTGTTTTCCGTTTTATTGCCTATGGTACAGTTTTGGAAGGAGATAGTTGTAATTTTGACAGATGTCAGTGTGACAGATGTCAAACGTCAAAATTTTGACAGATGTCAAATTTTTTGATAGATGTCAAATGTCAATTTTTTTCCAACCTACCAAATGCAACGACGAGCGAAGCAAGCACCAAGTATACTGTAGTTTGGTATAAGTGGACGGTCACGACCAACACTTGCACCTGCACACTTGCACCGTGTGCGGGCCGCGTGCGGCCCGCGCACGGTGCAAGTGTGCCGCTTGCGACCTGCGCACTGTTCTAATACCGCTGTCAAGTGTAGACAGATGTCAGTTTGATTGATTTTAAATGTCAAACTTTTGACAGATGTCAATTGTCAAATTTTTTGACAGATGTCAAATTTATTGACAAATATCAAATGTCAATTTTTTGGACAGATGTCAAATGTCAATTTTTTTTCCAACCTACCAAATGCGGCGATGAGTGAGTTAGTTTATTGTCTCTCATTGGTATAATTGGACAGTCACAACTAACACTTGCACCTGCACACTTGCACCGTGTGCGGGCCGCGTGCGGCCCGCGCACGGTGAAAGTGTGCCGCTTGCAACCTGCGCACTGTTCTAATACCGCTGTCAAGTGTAAACAGATGTCAGTTTGATTGATGTCAAATGTCAAACTTTTGACAGATGTCAAATGTCAAATTTGATGACAGATGTCAAATTTATTGCCAATGTCAAATGTCAATTTTTTGGACAGATGTCAAACGTCAATTTTTTTTTCCAACCTACCAAATGCGGCGATGAGTGAGTTAGTTTATTGTCTCTCATTGGTATAATTGGACAGTCACAACTAACACTTGCACCTGCACACATGCACCGTGTGCGGGCCGCGTGCGGCCCGCGCACGGTGCAAGTGTGCCGCTTGCAACCTGCGCACTGTTCTAATACCGCTGTCAAGTGTAGACAGATGTCAGTTTGATTGATGTCAAATGTCAAACTTTTGACAGATGTCAATTGTCAAATTTTTTGACAGATGTCAAATTTATTGACAAATATCAAATGTCAATTTTTTTGACAGATGTCAAATGTCAATTTTTAGGACAGTTGTCAAATGTCAATTTTTGACAGGTGTCAAACGTCAAATTTTTTCCGACATACCCAATGCGACGACGAGCGAAGCGAGTTAGTTTACTGTAGTTTGGTATAAGTGGACGGTCACGATCAGCACTTGCACCGCGCACGGTGCATGTGTGCCGGTTGCATCCTACTCATGGTGCAAATGACGCTGTCAAGTCAAACAAAATGGCCGCCATGCAAAGTCACGCGCATTATCATTTTCTTTGATAAATACGGCAGTTTTGTACAAGTACTTGCAAAATTTAAAGTTTAGCTCCAAGTATAGCGTTTTGAACAAATGGAACGCCACGAAAACACACACGCGGGCCGCTCGCGGCCCGCGCACGGGGCAAAATACTAGTTACTACTATTATAAAATTGGATACCCATTGACTGACTGATGACTGATTGACATAATTGATCTCAGCTCTCAGAAGTGGTCAGTCAAAACCGAGTATGAGGCTGTATAGTGATGGGTCATGTCACCTCGGGAAAAATCTGACATTACCAGAAAGTCGTCTCTGAGATGGAACAGGTCAACGGATCTCATAAACGACAAGAGATAAGGGGGTCCCGTTTTAACTAAAGTTGGAGTAAACCCTGGGATGTTTCCAGAGAAATTAAAAAAAAAAGTGTTGCCATACAAAAAATAAAAATTCCATACAAAATTGAAACGCTCATAATACGGAAACGGTAAGAGGTATGTGGGTGGTGCTCGACCAAATGTCATAGAGGATGACGGGGGCTGTCAGATGGTTGTCATGAAAATCCAAGATGGCGGATTCAAAATGGCGGCCATTTTGAAAGTTGGTCCGATCGGGGTGATTTTTCGCATGAGGGGGTTTTCGGGGCCACACATTCGATATTTGAAAAAATATTTTGGATTCCGCCATTTTTAAACATGGCTGCCATACAATTTTTTTTTCCCATTTTTGACGCATTGTTTCTCGACACCTATGGAAAATTTTGAATGTCTTTGTTGTGTTTTGTGTCCAGGTGATCGAGGTGTCTTCAAAAAAATTCGCGACCTGGTCTTCCGACCTTCGGTCACTCGGACGGTCAACGGCCTGGCCAAACCATATGAGATAGGTCATGTGCGTTTTAAGGAATGTCATAGCAAACCCTGGGACAATTTTGGAGATGTCAAAAAAAATTCAAAATGGCGGAAAAAAAAATCCGCCATACAAATTTTAACCGTAAATGACGGCGAAACTATGACACTTTAGTATAAAGAGCTCGAACTAATATTGGTTGGAGGTCAGAGGGGAAGATTGCGAAAAATTTTTTTTTTCAAAATGGCGGAAATTTTGGCCGCGGCGGGAAAAAAAGTTTCACCGATCCGGATGAAAATCGATATCTGGGGGTCCGCAAGGATGATGATCAACATTCTGTAATCAAATTTTGACATGTGTCAACTTTCAATGGGGCTGCCATACAAAGGTGCTTTTATTGAAATATCAACTTTGCTTTTTTGCGCCTCCGTTGCGAGTGCTTTAGAAAAGTCGTTCCTGGGGATCAAGTATAGATGTTATAAGGGTAAAAATGCAATATCAGTGATATCAATTTTTTTCAAGATGGCGGCTGTAGACGTACCGACTCATAGTAAAAGTTGTCCGATCCGAATGAAAATCGATATCTGAAAATCCCACGGTACACTTGGTAGGAATGTGTAAAAATTTTTTTGATTCCGCCATTTTGAATAATTGCGAACATACAATTTCACTTTTTAAGGATTATTAATTTGCAATTTACGCCGAAACTATAAGACTTGTGAGGAGGGTTTGTTCTAATATTGTACAGTTTTGAAAGGGCCACACAGTGAAAAAGAATGTTTTTCAAAATGGCGGTCTATTGGTCCGCGTCCGAAAATAAAGATGCTCCGATCGGGATAAAAATCGATATCTGGGGGTCCCAAAGGATCCTGATCAACATGGTTTGGTCAAATTTTGACATCTGTCATTTTTTAATATGGCCGCCGTATATACTATTATCGAAATTGCTGTTTTCCGTTTTATCGCCTATGGTAATACAGTTTCGGAAGGAGATAGTTGTAATTTTGACAGATGTCAGTGTGACAGATGTCAAACGTCAAAATTTTGACAGATGACAAATTTTTTGATAGATTGTTAATGTCAATTTTTTTCCAACCTACCAAATGCAACGACGAGCGAAGTGAGCAGCAAGTATACTGTAGTTTGGTATAAGTGGACGGTCACGACCAACACTTGCACCTGCACACTTGCACCGTGTGCGGGCTGCGTGCGGCCCGCGCACGGTGCAAGTGTGCCGCTTGCGACCTGCGCACTGTTCTAATACCGCTCTCAAGTGTAGACAGATGTCAGTTTGATTGATGTCAAATGTCAAACTTTTGACAGATGTCAAATGTTAAATTTTTTGACAGATGTCAAATTTATTGACAAATGTCAAATGTGAATTTTTTGGACAGATTTCAAATGTCAATTTTTTTCCATACTACCAAATGCGGCGATGAGTGAATTAGTTTATTGTCTCTCATTGGTATAATTGGACAGTCACGACCAACACTTGCACCTGCACACTTGCACCGTGTGCGGGCCGCGTGCGGCCCGCACACGGTGCAAGTGTGCCGCTTGCGACCTGTGCACTGTTCTAATACCGCTGTCAAGTGTAGACAGATGTCAGTGTGACAGATGTCAAATGTCCATTTTTCCCGACTTACCAAATGCAACGACGAGCGAAGTAAGTATACTGTAATTTTGGTATAAGTGGACGGTCACGACTAACACTTAGCACTGTTCTAATACCGCTGTCAAGTGTAGACAGATGTCAGTTTGATTGATGTCAAATATCAAACTTTTGACAGATGTCAAATATCAATTTTTTTACAGGTATCAAATTTACTGACAAATGTCAAATGTCAATTTTTTGGACAGATGTCAAATGTCAATCTTTTTTCCAACCTACCAAATGCGGCGATGAGTGAGTTAGTTTATTGTCTCTTATTGGTATAATTGGACAGTCACGACTAACACTTGCACCTGCACACTTGCACCGTGTGCGGGCCGCGTGCGGCCCGCGCACGGTGCAAGTGTGCCGGTTGCGACCTACTAATGGTGCAAATGACGCTGTCAAGTCAAACAAGATGGCCGCCATGCAAAGTCACGCGCATTATCATTTTCTTTGATAAATACGGCAGTTTTGTACAAGTACTTGCAAAATTTAAAGTTTAGCTCCAAGTATAGCGTTTTGAACAAATGGAACGCCACGAAAACACCCACGCGGGCCGCTCGCGGCCCGCGCACGGGGCAAAATACTAGTTACTACTATTACTATAAAATTGGATACCCATGAGTGACTGACTGACTGATGATTGACATAATTGATCTCAGCTCTCAGAAGTGGTCAGTCAAAACTGAGTATGAGGCTGTATAGTGATGGGTCATGTCACCCCAGGAAAAATCTGACATTACCAGAAAATCGTCTCTGAGATGGAACAGGTCAACGGATCTCGAAAACGACAAGAGATATGGGGGTCCAGTTTTAACTAATGTTGGAGTAGACCCTGGGATGTTTCCAGAGAAATGAAAAAAATGGGGGCCCCCGAACAAAAAACGGTGGCCCCCATACAAAATTGAAACGCTCATAATTCGGCAACGGTAAGAGGTATGTGGGTGGTGCTCGACCAAATGTCATAGAGGATGACGGGGGCTGTCAGATGGTTGTCATGAAAATCCAAGATGGCGGATTCAAAATGGCGGCCATTTTGAAAGTTGGTCCGATCGGGGTGATTTTTTGCATTGGGGGGTTTTCGGGGCCGCAGATTCGATATTTCAAAAAAAATTTTGGATTCCGCCATTTTTAAAGATGGCTGCCATACAAATTTTTTTTTTCATTTTTGACGCATTGTTTCTCGACACCTATGGAAAATTTTGAATGTCTTTGTTGTGTTTTGTGTCCAGATGATCGAGGTGTCTTCAAAAAAATTCGCGACCTGGTCTTCCGAACTTCGGTCACTCGGACGGTCAACGGCCTGGCCAAACCATATGAGATAGGTCATGTGCGTTTTAAGGAATGTCATAGCAAACCCTGGGACGATTTTGGAGATGTCAAAAAAAATTCAAAATGGCGGAAAAAAAAATCCGCCATACAAATTTTAACCATAAATGACGGCGAAACTATGACACTTTAGTATAAAGAGCTCGAACTAATATTAGTTGGAGGTCAGAGGGGAAGATTGCGAAAAATTTTTTTTTCAAAATGGCGGAAATTTTGGCCGCGGCGGAAAAAAAAAGTTTCACCGATCCGGATGAAAATCGATATCTGGGGGTCCCCAAGGATGATGATCAACATTCTGTAATCAAATTTTGACATGTGTCAACTTTCAATGGGGCTGCCATACAAAGGTGCTTTTATTGAAATATCAACTTTGCTTTTTTGCGCCTCCGTTGCGAGTGATTTAGAAAAGTCGTTCCTGGGGATCAAGTATAGATGTTATAAGGGTAAGAATGCAATATCAGTGAAATCAATTTTTTTCAAGATGGCGGCTGTAGACGTACCGACTCATAGTAAAAGTTGTCCGATCCGAATGAAAATCGATATCTGAAAATCCCACGGTACACTTGGTAGGAATGTGTAAAAACTTTTTTGATTCCGCCATTTTGAAATATTGCGAACATGCAATTTCACTTTTTTAGGATTTTTAATTCGCAAATAACACCGAAACTGTGAGACTTTTGTAGGGAGGGTTTGTTCTAATATTGTACAGTTTTGAGAGGGGCATACAGTGAAAAAGAATGTTTTTCAAAATGGCGGTCCATTGGTCCGCGTCCGAAAATAAAGAAGCTCCGATCGGGATGTAAATCGATATCTGGGGGCCCCAAAGGATGCTGATCAACATGGTTTGGTCAAATTTTGACATCTGTCATTTTTTAATATGGCCGCCGTATATACTATTATCAAAATTGCTGTTTTCCATTTTATTGCCTATGGTACTACAGTTTCGGAAGGAGATAGTTGTAATTTTGACAGATGTCAGTGTGACAGATGTCAAACGTCAAAATTTTGACAGATGTCAAATTTTTTGATAGATGTCAAATGTCAATTTTTTTCCAACCTACCAAATGCAACGACGAGCGAAGCAAGCACCAAATATACTGTAGTTTGGTATAAGTGGACGGTCACGACCAACACTTGCACCTGCACACTTGCACCGTGTGCGGGCCGCGTGCGGCCCGCGCACGGTGCAAGTGTGCCGCTTGCGACCTGCGCACTGTTCTAATACCGCTGTCAAGTGTAGACAGATGTCAGTTTGATTGATTTTAAATGTCAAACTTTTGACAGATGTCAATTGTCAAATTTTTTGACAGATGTCAAATTTATTGACAAATATCAAATGTCAATTTTTTGGACAGATGTCAAATGTCAATTTTTTTTCCAACCTACCAAATGCGGCGATGAGTGAGTTAGTTTATTGTCTCTCATTGGTATAATTGGACAGTCACAACTAACACTTGCACCTGCACACTTGCACCGTGTGCGGGCCGCGTGCGGCCCGCGCACGGTGAAAGTGTGCCGCTTGCAACCTGCGCACTGTTCTAATACCGCTGTCAAGTGTAAACAGATGTCAGTTTGATTGATGTCAAATGTCAAACTTTTGACAGATGTCAAATGTCAAATTTGATGACAGATGTCAAATTTATTGCCAATGTCAAATGTCAATTTTTTGGACAGATGTCAAACGTCAATTTTTTTTTCCAACCTACCAAATGCGGCGATGAGTGAGTTAGTTTATTGTCTCTCATTGGTATAATTGGACAGTCACAACTAACACTTGCACCTGCACACTTGCACCGTGTGCGGGCCGCGTGCGGCCCGCGCACGGTGCAAGTGTGCCGCTTGCAACCTGCGCACTGTTCTAATACCGCTGTCAAGTGTAGACAGATGTCAGTTTGATTGATGTTAAATGTCAAACTTTTGACAGATGTCAATTGTCAAATTTTTTGACAGATGTCAAATTTATTGACAAATATCAAATGTCAATTTTTTTGACAGATGTCAAATGTCAATTTTTAGGACAGTTGTCAAATGTCAATTTTTGACAGGTGTCAAACGTCAAATTTTTTCCGACATACCCAATGCGACGACGAGCGAAGCGAGTTAGTTTACTGTAGTTTGGTATAAGTGGACGGTCACGATCAGCACTTGCACCGCGCACGGTGCATGTGTGCCGGTTGCATCCTACTCATGGTGCAAATGACGCTGTCAAGTCAAACAAAATGGCCGCCATGCAAAGTCACGCGCATTATCATTTTCTTTGATAAATACGGCAGTTTTGTACAAGTACTTGCAAAATTTAAAGTTTAGCTCCAAGTATAGCGTTTTGAACAAATGGAACGCCACGAAAACACACACGCGGGCCGCTCGCGGCCCGCGCACGGGGCAAAATACTAGTTACTTACTATTACTATAAAATTGGATACCCATGAGTCACTGACTGATGATTGACATAATTGATCTCAGCTCTCAGAAGTGGTCAGTCAAAACTGAGTATGAGGCTGTATAGTGATGGGTCATGTCACCCCAGGAAAAATTGACATTACCAGAAAATCGTCTCTGAGATGGAACAGGTCAACGGATCTCGAAAACGATAAGAGATAAGGGGGTCCCGTTTTAACTAAAGTTGGATTAAACCCTGGGATGTTTCCAGAGAAATTAAAAAAAAAAGTGTTGCCATACAAAAAATAAAAATTCCATACAAAATTGAAACGCTCATAAATCAGAAACGGTAAGAGGTATGTGGGTAGTGCTCGACCAAATGTCATAGAGGATGACGGGAGCTGTCAGATGGTTGTCATGAAAATCCAAGATGGCGGATTCAAAATGGCGGCCATTTTGAAAGTTGGTCCGATCGGGGTGATTTTTCGCATGGGGGGGTTTTCGGGGCCGCAGATTCAAAATTTGAAAAAAAATTTTGGATTCTGCCATTTTTCAAGATGGCTGCCATACAATTTTTTTTTTTCATTTTTGACGCATTGTTTCTCGATACCTATGGGAAATTTTGAATGTCTTTGTTGACTTTTGTGTCCAGGTGATCGAGGTGTCTTCAAAAAAATTCGCGACCTGGTCTTCCGACCTTCGGTCACTCGGACAGTCAACGGCCTGGCCAAACCATATGAGATAGGTCATGTGCGTTTTAAGGAATGTCATAGCAAACCCTAGGACGATTTTGGAGATGTCAAAAAAAATTCAAAATGGCGGAAAAAAAAATCCGCCATACAAATTTTAACCGTAAATGACGGCGAAACTATGACACTTTAGTATAAAGAGCTCGAACTAATATTGGTTGGAGGTCAGAGGGGAAGATTGCGAAAAATTTTTTTTTTCAAAATGGCGGAAATTTTGGCCGCGGCGGGAAAAAAAGTTTCACCGATCCGGATGAAAATCGATATCTGGGGGTCCGCAAGGATGATGATCAACATTCTGTAATCAAATTTTGACATGTGTCAACTTTCAATGGGGCTGCCATACAAAGGTGCTTTTATTGAAATATCAACTTTGCTTTTTTGCGCCTCCGTTGCGAGTGCTTTAGAAAAGTCGTTCCTGGGGATCAAGTATAGATGTTATAAGGGTAAAAATGCAATATCAGTGAAATCAATTTTTTTCAAGATGGCGGCTGTAGACGTACCGACTCATAGTAAAAGTTGTCCGATCCAAATGAAAATCGATATCTGAAAATCCCACGGTACAGTTGGTAGGAATGTGTAAAAATTTTTTTGATTCCGCCATTTTGAATAATTGCGAACATACAATTTCACTTTTTAAGGATTATTAATTTGCAATTTACGCCGAAACTATAAGACTTTTGTGAGGAGGGTTTGTTCTAATATTGTACAGTTTTGAAAGGGCCACACAGTGAAAAATAATGTTTTTCAAAATGGCGGTCTATTGGTCCGCGTCCGAAAATAAAGATGCTCCGATCGGGATAAAAATCGATATCTGGGGGTCCCAAAGGATCCTGATCAACATGGTTTGGTCAAATTTTGACATCTGTCATTTTTTAATATGGCCGCCGTATATACTATTATCGAAATTGCTGTTTTCCGTTTTATCGCCTATGGTACTACAGTTTCGGAAGGAGATAGTTGTAATTTTGACAGATGTCAGTGTGACAGATGTCAAACGTCAAAATTTTGACAGATGTCAAATTTTTTGATAGATTGTTAATGTCAATTTTTTTCTAACCTACCAAATGCAACGACGAGCGAAGTGAGCAGCAAGTATACTGTAGTTTGGTATAAGTGGACGGTCACGACCAACACTTGCACCTGCACACTTGCACCGTGTGCGGGCCGCGTGCGGCCCGCGCACGGTGCAAGTGTGCCGCTTGCGACCTGCGCACTGTTCTAATACCGCTGTCAAGTGTAGACCGATGTCAGTTTGATTGATGTCAAATGTCAAACTTTTGACAGATGTCAAATGTCAAATTTTTTGACAGATGTCAAATTTATTGACAAATGTCAAATGGCAATTTTTGGGACAGATGTCAAATGTCAATTTTTTTCCATACTACCAAATGCGGCGATGAGTGAGTTAGTTTATTGTCTCTCATTGGTATAATTGGACAGTCACGACTAACACTTGCACCTGCACACTTGCACCGTGTGCGGGCCGCGTGCGGCCCGCGCACGGTGCAAGTGTGCCGCTTGCGACCTGCGCACTGTTCTAATACCGCTGTCAAGTGTAGACAGATGTCAGTTTGGTTGATGTCAAATGTCAAACTTTTGACAGATGTCAAATGTCAAATTTTTTGACAGATGTCAAATTTATTGACAAATGTCAAATGTCAATTTTTTGGAGAGATGTCAAATGTCAATTTTTTTCCATACTACCAAATGCGGCGATGAGTGAGTTAGTTTATTGTCTCTCATTGGTATAATTGGACAGTCACGACCAACACTTGCACCTGCACACTTGCACCGTGTGCGGGCCGCGTGCGGCCCACGCACGGTGCAAGTGTGCCGGTTGCGACCTGCTAATGGTGCCAATGACGCTGTCAAGTCAAACAAGATGGCCGCCATGCACAAGTCAGATGAATTATCATTTTCTTTGATAGATACCGCAGTTTTGTACAAGTACTTGCAAAATTACAAGTTTAAACACAAGTATAGCGTTTTGAACAAATGGAACGCCACGAAAACACACACGCGGGCCGCTCGCGGCCCGCGCACGGGGCAAAATACTAGTGACTTTATATAAAGTTAAAAACCCATGTACTGACTCACTGACTGATGATTGACATAATTGATCTCAGCTCTCAGAAGTGGTCAGTCAAAACTGAGTATGAGGCTGTATAGTGATAGGTCATGTCACCCCAGGAAAAATCTGACATTACCAGAAAATTGTCTCTGAGATGGAACAGGTCAACGGATCTCGAAAATGATCAGAGATAAGGGGTCCCGTTTTAACTAAAGTTGGAGTAGACCCTGGGATGTTTTCAGAGAAATAAAAAAAATGGGGGCCCCCGAACAAAAAACGGTGGCCCCCATACAAAATTGAAACGCTCATAATTTGGAAACGGTAAGAGGTATGTGGGTAGTGCTCGACCAAATGTCATAGAGGATGACGGGGGCTGTCAGATGGTTGTCATGAAAATCCAAGATGGCGGATTCAAAATGGCGGCCATTTTGAAAGTTGGTCCGATCGGGGTGATTTTTCGCATGAGGGGGTTTTCGGGGCCACACATTCGATATTTGAAAAAATATTTTGGATTCCGCCATTTTTAAAGATGGCTGCCATACAATTTTTTTTTCCCATTTTTGACGCATTGTTTCTCGACACCTATGGAAAATTTTGAATGTCTTTGTTGTGTTTTGTGTCCAGGTGATCGAGGTGTCTTCAAAAAAATTCGCGACCTGGTCTTCCGACCTTCGGTCACTCGGACAGTCAACGGCCTGGCCAAACCATATGAGATAGATCATGTGCGTTTTAAGGAATGTCATAGCAAACCCTGGGACGATTTTGGAGATGTCAAAAAAAATTCAAAATGGCGGAAAAAAAAATCCGCCATACAAATTTTAACCGTAAATGACGGCGAAACTATGACACTTAAGTATAAAGAGCTCGAACTAATATTGGTTGGAGGTCAGAGGGGAAGATTGCGAAAAATTTTTTTTTTCAAAATGGCGGAAATTTTGGCCGCGGCGGGAAAAAAAGTTTCACCGATCCGGATGAAAATCGATATCTGGGGGTCCCCAAGGATGATGATCAACATTCTGTAATCAAATTTTGACATGTGTCAACTTTCAATGGGGCTGCCATACAAAGGTGCTTTTATTGAAATATCAACTTTGCTTTTTTGCGCCTCCGTTGCGAGTGCTTTAGAAAAGTCGTTCCTGGGGATCAAGTAAAGATGTTATAAGGGTAAAAATGCAATATCAGTGAAATCAATTTTTTTCAAGATGGCGGCTGTAGACGTACCGACTCATAATAAAAGTTGTCCGATCCGAATGAAAATCGATATCTGAAAATCCCACGGTACACTTGGTAGGAATGTGTAAAAACTTTTTTGATTCCGCCATTTTGAAATATTGCGAACATGCAATTTCACTTTTTAAGGATTTTTAATTCGCAAATAACACCGAAACTGTGAGACTTTTGTAGGGAGGGTTTGTTCTAATATTGTACAGTTTTGAGAGGGGCACACATTGAAAAAGTACTTTTTTCAAAATGGCGGTCTATTGGTCCGCGTCTGAAAGTAAAGGTGCTCTGATTGGGATATAAATCGATATCTGGGGGTCCCAAAGGATCCTGATCAACATGGTTTGGTCAAATTTTGATATCTGTCATTTTTTAATATGGCCGCCGTACATACTGTTATCGAAATTGCTGTTTTGCGTTTTATCGCCTATGGTACTACAGTTTCGGAAGGAGATAGTTGTAATTTTGATAGATGTCAGTGTGACAGATATCAAACGTCAAAATTTTGACAGAAGTCAAATTTTTTGATAGATGTCATTTGTCAATTTTTTTCCAACCTACCAAATGCAACGACTCGTCGTTGAAGCGAGCAGCAAGTATACTGTAGTTTGGTATAAGTGGACGGTCACGACCAACACTTGCACCTGCACACTTGCACCGTGTGCGGGCCGCGTGCGGCCCGCGCACGGTGCAAGTGTGCCGCTTGCGACCTGCGCACTGTTCTAATACCGCTGTCAAGTGTAGACAGATGTCAGTTTGATTGATGTCAAATGTCAAACTATTGACAGATGTCAAATGTCAATTATTTTTTTCAACCTACCAAATGCGGCGATGAGTGAGTTAGTTTACTGTCTCTCATTGGTATAATTGGACAGTCACGACTAACACTTGCACCTGCACACTTGCACCGTGTGCGGGCCGCGTGCGGCCTGCGCACGGTGCAAGTGTGCCGCTTGCGACCTGTGCACTGTTCTAATACCGCTGTCAAGTGTAGACAGATGTCAGTTTGATTAATGTCAAATGTCAAACTTTTGACAGATGTCAAATGTCAAATTTTTTGACAGCTGTCAAATTTATTGACAAATGTCAAATGTGAATTTTTTGGACAGATGTCAAATGTCAATTTTTTTTCCAACCTACCAAATGCGGCGATGAGTGAGTTAGTTTATTGTCTCTCATTGGTATAATTGGACAGTCACGACTAACACTTGCACCTGCCGTGTGCGGCCCGCACACGGTGCAAGTGTGCCGCTTGCGACCTGTGCACTGTTCTAATACCGCTGTCAAGTGTAGACAGATGTCAGTTTCACAGATGTCAAATGTCAATTTTTGACAGATGTCAAACGTCAAATTTTTTCCAACCTACCCAATGCGACGACGAGCGAAGCGAGTTAGTTTACTGTAGTTTGGTATAAGTGGACGGTCACGATCAACACTTGCACCTGCACAATTGCACCGTGTGCGGGCCGCGTGCGGCCCGCGCACGGTGCAAGTGTGCCGGTTGCGACCTGCTAATGGTGCCAATGACGCTGTCAAGTCAAACAAGATGGCCGCCATGCACAAGTCAGATGAATTATCATTTTCTTTAATAGATACCGCAGTTTTGTACAAGTACTTGCAAAATTACAAGTTTAAACACAAGTATAGCGTTTTGAACAAATGGAACGCCACGAAAACACCCACGCGGGCCGCTCGCGGCCCGCGCACGGGGCAAAATACTAGTCTATAATATATAAAGCTAAAAAACGGTCATAGATGACTGATTGATTGACTGATTGACATGAATGTTCTGGCCGATCGAGCCATCGGACGACTTGGCAATGTACTAGAGATGTGTGCGGATAGGTTCCGTGACCCCAAGTAAAATCGAACATCATCAGAAAATCGTCTCCAAGGTGGAACACCAGATCAGATCTCGGAAACGGTAAGGCCGATCGAAAAAGTTTATGATCAAAAGTTGTAGTAAACCTTGGGACGATTCCATGTAAACAATAAAAAAGGTACCTTTCATACAAAAAAAACATATTTTTCATACAAAAACCGAAAACCGGAAACAAGTACCAACTTCTTAATACCTACGAACTCCAAATTATGACTCACAGCAAAAAAAAAATACAATTACGAAAGCTTGATGCAGTTTATGATTATTTTATCGACTATTTCTCGTTTATTACTTTGAAGTTTTAAATAATTCATTTAAACCTTTATGCAAAGCTGATTTGACGTCGTACGTAATGCAAATGACAATCGCGTTCAGTGTTGCCGTTTTAAACAATTCATACCGTATTCATACCGTATTATATTATTGTAGGTTTTCGTAAGTTTTAGTATTATACTGTTCGAAAAAGTACCTCAATATTAAAATTTAAACAAATATTTTAAAACAATATACGATTATCCTAGGTTTCGACTATTATTACATATTTTGTGGTTAAGTAGAAAGGAGACCGTTATAAGTAGGTGTTAATTAAAGTGTTAAGTAATAGTGGTTTTAGATTTTTTTTAAACCTCCAATTTAGATTTGCAACATTAGAGCACTATATGTTACTGCGTCAATAGAAATGTAAAACAAATTAGAAAACCACAGACGATACTTGACATTGACAAACATAAATCACAATCACTGCATTGTACAGCCAGGAATGCATAACCAAATAATGCACTTACGCAGTATTACAAAGCTATGTACACGGATTCCTGCTGTACATTGTGGGTCGTGCATTACTGCCTGTAGCAGTGATATTGTACAGTCCGATATTTGGAAGCCATGCACACCAATTATGGGCCGTACATTCGTGCTGGTCATACAATACAGGCTCTGCAATACTTTGGTTGTGCATTCCTGGCTCCCAGACCGCTACATATAATATAAAACATTCAATTTGCCAACTCCAGAGATGCAAGCATTAAATATTTTTCGTTTTGTTTGAAGCCAAATATAAATATTTTAGAGGTGCGAGAATTGCGATTTAAACACATAGACTTAATCACGCTAAAAACATTATTTATTTACTTCGACGTTTCAACCAAGTTGCATTGGCCATGGTCACGAGTACTGTATTGTAAAAAAAAAAACATTATAGCTTTAATGTTTCATTTTACATTCACTGTACGCTGATTAATGGCACTCAACCTAGCAATACTTTTGTAGGTCGAGCAAGCAAGATGGAGACCTGTCATGTCGATCTTTTCTGTATTTACTATTATTTTATCTTGATAATTAGGTAACTTTAGGTAGACTGTGTGTAAACGCTGTGTTTGATCAAATGCATACGAGTTTATGACTCCAAGTTTAGCTCCGGAAGTTTAAGCGATTATTGTTTCTTATGAATTGTGATGTTAATTTGATAAAACAGTTGGCCGTGTGGTCCCGGTCATGTGTAATAGGACCAGGAAGCAAGTACCGTCCTTTCCCGTAGGTGCCGTAAGAGAAATCAACAGCAGCAATCAACAAAAGCAACAAGTAAGTCTTCATACTGCACAAGATAAACAAAGTAAAAAAGCATGATGAGCAAGAGCAAACATGTAATTTAGTAGTAGTAGGTACCTATATAGGTACATACATAGTAGGTAAATAAAATACCGATACCAATTAGGATTGGCAAGTTGAAATGGCAAGGGGCAGGCCACATCGCTCGTAGAACTGACAACCAATGGGGTAGAAAGGTTCTTGAGTGGCGACCACAAACCGAAAGACGCAGCGTAGGCCGGCCCCCACTAGGTGGACGGACGATGGATGCAGAAGACGAGCAGCCACTCAAAGTGGCGCTCTCTGGGGGAGGCCTTTATTCAGCAGTGGAGGTGTTCAGGCTGTTTATGATTTAGTAGAATAGACTTAAGTTTGGTACTTCAAGAGTATGTAAATAACAATGCACATAACACAGAACAAATAATGGTAATTTGTAATGATCATTTCAAACATTTTTTTATCGCCTAAGCCCATTAGAGAAACAGTATGAATGAAAGCTTACAAAACACAAACCTCCCATTTTAAGTGGAAAATGCTAAACATATTATTATTTAATTTTTTACAGTTTTATTTTTCGAAGAGTTATACTTACCTGAAAATTAATTTAAAGCAGAAATACACCTGCGATTAAAGTTCAAGGTTCAGTAATCACAATAAGTACTTAGTTGATACCTTTATAACACACAAGTATAGCCATGGCAAAAAGGAAATTATAAAGTAGCAGAAGCAGACAATGATTTAGTATGGATTTCAGCAACAGCTAACAGAAACAAGTAGAACCAGAACCATACCAGATATTTGACTTTGCATGGCCGTTAAAATGGACAATGTTTACAAGTAAGTATCGCAAACTTTTTTCCTCCCAATAATGCCATACCTAATGTCTACATTCACAATGTAGGTATGCTTTAGAAAATAAGGAGGAATGGAACAAACTGTTACCATGATTAGTTTTCCTGAGGTGTGAAGGGTGGATTTGACCAAATTTGAATTTATGCACGAGTAACTATACCAGAATAAATCATTTCACGATCTTGAACTTGACTTTGTCGTATATTAGTTACAAAACAGTATAGAATCATAACCATACCTAATATGGCGCGCTGCTGCCGTTATAATCTTCTCGGAATAATCTGTTAATCCACCAAAAACGGCAGTACCTATTGCAATTATTCTCGAACAGGCTTGCTATTTTTAGATTTGTAGATGGTAAAATGGGAAATTGATTTACTCTCGGCTAACTGGAGATTTATCCTTTTACTCTCATTTGGTTGAATCCACCCTTAGTGAAGCAAGTTAACTAATTTATTAATCTTGTATTTGTATTTGGTAGGTACCTATCTAGACTAGATGTTAAAAAATAATGAGTTAGCTAAAGGAATTGTGTGAATTGAATGGCTATAGTGAAACCAATAAAAGTAGGTAGGTACATTACGTAATGTACCTACCTACCTATCTGATGTAAAAGTAGCATAATACTATAATGTGAGTTGAGATGAAAACAACTTGAAACAGTAAAGTAATAATTAAAAAAAAGTTAAATAAAGGGTAGGTATAAACTTAAGTATTATCTATACATGCAATAAAATAAAACTGTAACTGGGCTAAATCTGTACATTGAATATTTTTTGAAAACTTTGATTGCATTACACTTCTTAATCGATATACTTAGAAATAAAAACATTTTCTTTTGAATTTTGTGTCTGTCTGTCTGTATGCCTGTCTGTCTGTCCCTTTGAACACGCATCATGCTGAAACTACTACACGGATTTCGCTGAAACTTGGTGTGGTATAATAGCAGGTTTTTCAGAATAACATTTAGTGTACTATGTTTTCAAAAACAGCCAAGTGCGGGTTGCATGCCGCAAGCGGCTCGTGACTGTGTAGCGAAGGTGATCTGTGATGGGAGGTGGGCTTTTTTATTTTTCGAGGTTGCTCTGTTTGCTGGGCCGCAAGCGGCCTCCTTCTGCGAGGCGGAGACGCAGAAGGAGGCTGTGGAGTGGGCTAGGGAGGATGATTATAACTCTGACCCCCTCCGGCGCAGACGGGCCGGGGGACGGAGGAGGCGTTTCGCGCGCCTTCTCCTTCCTCCGTAGTGGGGTTGCCGGCGGAGATTCAGGGGAATCTTCGCCGTGCCTACACGGTGCCACACGTCTGGTGGGTAACCGAGGTGTAAGGTTACCTACTCATTGGCGCAGAAGCCCGAAAGGGCCTACCGCCGGGGCGAGATAGTGAATGCTAGCGCGACCCTATCTCGCCCCATCCCGGTGACGGATGGATCACGGGGAGGTTTAGTGGGTTCAAATCCCACATACCTCCTGCCATCACCCCCGTGGTGGCAGGGGAGTGGGAAGGCATTTCCCCATTAAAAAAATACAATTCTTAACTATGTCGCAGAATACACAGCTTATTGGCCTTCAAGAGTAGGTAAATAACAATTAGTGTGAGAATGTTTTGCAACATTTTTAAACGCCCTCAGTCAATTGTGCGGGCAAACCTTCAATTTAAGTGGAAAAATATAAAAATGTATTATTTTATGTTTTACAGTTCCTTCAAAGAAATACCTGCCTGACAAAGCGTTGAAAACAGAAACTCATCAAAGAAAAGAAGAAATGTCATGTCTACACTCACAATGTATGCTGCAGAAAATAAAGAATGGAAGAATGGGACAAATCATTACCAAGATTCGTTTGTCTAAGATTTTAAGTGAAGCAACCTACCCAGACTAGACTAGATGATTAAAAAAATGGGTTAGCTAAAAGATATTGTGTATTATGTATAAATTATAACGTTACAGTAAAATCATACCTATGCTTAGTTTGGGGCTAGATGGCGATGTGTGAAATGTCCATCCTTTTTTTTTATGTACCTACCTTTCCTACCTCTTTAATGTAAAAGTACCATTATACTATAACCTAATGCGGTTGAAATGAAAACAACTTAAAATCATAAAATAATAATTGGATGATATAAGTTAATATATGTAGGCACAAACCCGGTAGCTCCGTCGGTAGTAACTCCGCCTTCTACACTTTAATGTTCTGTGTTCGATTTTCACCCAAAACACAAACATTGAGTGTGATGATCTGATAATAGATGTTTAATCTGTCTGGGTTATTGTACTTATTCTAAGTATGTATTGTATCAGTTGTTTGGTACCCCGTTGTACAAGCTTTGCTTAATTTCAGGCTAATCAGCACTGTGTGAATATGTGTGGACATTCCACACAGCGCCATCTATCCTCGGAACTAAACTAGGCTGACTCTTATAAGATCTAGGTGGTGGTACATATTAGTAGAAGACCGACGACTTGGTCAGAACCGCAGGGGGCCAATGGATGCAGGAGGCAAGCAGCCGCTCAAAGTAGCGCTCTATGGGAGAGACCTATGTTCAGCAGTAGACGTCTTCAGGCTGTTGATGATGATGATGTCTGTTTGTCTGTCTTTCTATCTGTCCCTTTGAACACGCATCACGCTGAAACTACTGCATGGATTTTGCTGAAATTTGGTATGGTATAATAGCAGATTTCTCAGAACAACATTTAGTGTACAATGTTTTAAAAAACAGCCAAGTACGGGTTGCACTCCGCAAGCGGCTCGCGACTGTGCACCGACGGTGACCTGTGGTAGAAGTTAGCGATTTTATTTTTTGAGGTTGCTCTGTTGTTTGCTGGGCCACAAGCGGCCTACGACTATATGATGAAGGTGGCCTGTGGTAGACGTTGACGTTTTTTTTCGAGGTTGTCCTGCTCGCTGCGCTGCAAGTGGCCTGCGACTATGTGGCAATAGTGAACTGTGGTCAACTTTGGCGTTTTTTTTTCGAGGTAGCTCTGATCGCAGGGTTGCGGCACGGGGACAATGAGTTTTGTTGAATACAATTCTTAACTATGTCGCCGAATACACAGCTTATTGGCCTTCAAGAGTAGGTAACAATTAGATTGGAAAATTTATTACCAAGTAGTTTCTCTAAGTTTTTATGTGAAGCAAGGTGGGTTCATCGATATAAGTAGGTACTTATTTATTTATTTGTTTACTATGTAACTTACATAACTAATGTAAAAGTAGCATAATACTATAATGTGAGTTGAAATGAAAACCACTTCAAACATAAGAATTTATTAAAGTAAGTTAAAGAAAGTGCAGGTACAAACTTAAGTATTATACATATATTGAACATAATATATGTTGTCATAAAATTAAAAAATTGAAGTGGTTACTAATGTAAGCAGTACTTGCGGTATTACTACTAAAATACTAGCCCGGTAGCTCAGTTGGTAGTGACTCCGCATTATGTAATGTTCTGTGTTCGACTCCCACCCAATAGGCAAACATTGTAATAGATGTTTGTTCTATCTGGGTGTTATATTGCATTCTAAGTATGTACACAACAAAAAGTGTAAGTATTGTATCAGCTATTTGGTGTCCCATAGTACAAGCTTTGCTTAGTTAAAAGCTAAATGGCACTGTGTGAATATGTGTGGATATTCCACACAGTCTCATCTACACTCAAGGCTGACACTACATACATACGAGGTAACTAGATGATAATAAAATATTTATGATTTTCATAGCAGTATCGCCTGCTCAGCGGAATCTACCGATAAATTCGTAAAGGAAAAATCTGAATCACAAACGGGACTTGAACCCGCATCCGTCCGTCCGTTTTATTTTTCCATTACAAATGAATCTGTAGATGATAATAGATAAGATCTCTTGAACTTGCCTACTGTGCGAAGCAGGCCTTAAAATACTGCTTTTTGACAAAGCACTTTAGGTGCTATGTTTGGAAGTAAATCATTAATAACTAAGTTTGACTTGTTATGGAACATTATAATCGTAAGATCTATACTGCTGCATTAGCAGGTACCTACATAGTTTTACAATTTTCCCTACCTGCCTTTAAAAGGAGCTGTATAATTTGGTTTGGAGTCTGATCTGTTAGTTAATTTATTTGTAAGTTTTTAGAATAATGTCTAATCGTAATCATTCATAACCCACACAAATTGTAGCTGAGCAGTAAGAGTACGTAGGTGCCTGGTAGGTTTCCCGTCTATGATTAATCAAGGGCTTGAAAAAAAACACTCATATTTTTTATTATTTTTAACAAGTATATTATTATATTTGTAACTACAAAAAAAAACAGCTTTCACACCATTTCGATGCTTCTAAGACAGACAGTCAGTGAGTCAGTCTCTGCGTCGGCAGCTGTGGTGGTGCACTTGGCAGCGCAGGGTCCCTGGCGCGACCGACGGCATATCCCGTGTCGCGACATGTGGCGACGGGGGTAAATTCGTTTTCCGCCCTAACCCCTGTCCAAGGGAAGAGGAAAGTGAGTGAGAAAAGATAGGGGAAATGGGTGAATGGATGGGACGGCTATGGAAGGGAGGCAGGCGGAGCCTGCCTCCGTTCCATCGTCCCATCCATTCACCTATTTCCCCTATCTATTTTCCTCTCCCTTCCTTCAACAAAATGAGTATAGTGGCTTTATGCTACTATTATTACATGTAAGTGCGTTTACTGCAAAGGAGTGAAACGCATTGGCTTCCTTTGTAATCCTTGATTACTATAACCTATCTTCAAGTCTTAGAGTCATAGAGTATTATTCCTTCTATGATAGCTCTATGTGCTCCAATCTCGCTAATATCGTCACTCTTTCCATCAGGTGTGAAACAGGTAGATAGATAGATTCATGAGCAAAGGTATTGTACAAAAGTATTCTGTGGTATTGTATGAGAACAATACAAGTGTCTGAAGTGGGGTGTTTTTTTTACTACGTTTGACTTATGTGACGTCATTCTAATCTTTTTTTTTCTAATGTAACCTAACTTCAAAACGAAGATATCTTTGACTAAGATCTGATTATTTTCGGAAACGTTGATATAAAATAGTCACTTTTTTGGACAAACAAATCAAAATGGCCGGCATGCATGCAAAATTTATACGTGCACAAGTTAGAGACTTAGAGACAGCCATGGCGTGTTCAGACTCATGGCAAAGAGAGCAACGATGACATTTTTATGGTGGTAAAATAATTCCAAGATGGCAGATTCAAATTGGCGCCAAATCAAAATTGGCTCAGATCCGGCTGAATTTTTAAATTTGGGGTTTTTTGGGGATGCTGATTATAATTTTTGACATTTAAATTAACTGACAGCATTTTTCAAGATGGCCGTCACGCAAAATTCAAACGTGCACACTTCCGAAACTAACAAAGGTAGGCATGGCGTGTTTGGAATCATAGAAAAAAGAACATCGATGACTTTTTCACGGTGTTTAAATAATTCCAAGATGATGGATTCAAAATGGCGCCCGATTTGAAATTAGCTCTGATCCGTCTGGTATTTTATATTTGGGGGTTTCAAAAGACGGCAATTACAAATTTTGACATTTTACTCCACTGACAGCATTTTTCAAGATGGCCGCCATGCCAAATTTTAACTTGCACACTTTCAAAACTAACCGATGTAGGCATGGCGTGTTTAGACTCATGACAAAGAGAACAGCGATGACTTTCTCACTGTTTTATAACAATTGCAAGACAGCGGATTCAAAATGGCGCCCGATTTGAAATAACCTCTGATCCTGCTGAAATTTTATATTTAGGGGTTTTAAGGGACAACGTTTACAAATTTTGACATTTTACTTGACTGACAGCATTTCTCAAGATGACCGCCATACAAAGTCAAACGAATAATCATTTTCTTTGAGAAATACCACTGTTTTGTACTAATTCTTGCAAAATTTAAAGTTTAGCGTAAAGTATAACTCTTTTATAAATAAAACAGCCCCAAAAACGTACTCGCGGGCCGCTCGCGGCCCGCGCACGGGGCAAAATACTAGTGACTTTATATAAAGTTAAAAACCCATGTACTGACTCACTGACTGATGATTGACATAATTGATCTCAGCTCTCAGAAGTGGTCAGTCAAAACTGAGTATGAGGCTGTATAGTGATAGGTCATGTCACCCCAGGAAAAATCTGACATTACCAGAAAATTGTCTCTGAGATGGAACAGGTCAACGGATCTCGAAAATGATCAGAGATAAGGGGTCCCGTTTTAACTAAAGTTGGAGTAGACCCTGGGATGTTTTCAGAGAAATAAAAAAAATGGGGGCCCCCGAACAAAAAACGGTGGCCCCCATACAAAATTGAAACGCTCATAATTTGGAAACGGTAAGAGGTATGTGGGTAGTGCTCGACCAAATGTCATAGAGGATGACGGGGGCTGTCAGATGGTTGTCATGAAAATCCAAGATGGCGGATTCAAAATGGCGGCCATTTTGAAAGTTGGTCCGATCGGGGTGATTTTTCGCATGAGGGGGTTTTCGGGGCCACACATTCGATATTTGAAAAAATATTTTGGATTCCGCCATTTTTAAAGATGGCTGCCATACAATTTTTTTTTCCCATTTTTGACGCATTGTTTCTCGACACCTATGGAAAATTTTGAATGTCTTTGTTGTGTTTTGTGTCCAGGTGATCGAGGTGTCTTCAAAAAAATTCGCGACCTGGTCTTCCGACCTTCGGTCACTCGGACAGTCAACGGCCTGGCCAAACCATATGAGATAGATCATGTGCGTTTTAAGGAATGTCATAGCAAACCCTGGGACGATTTTGGAGATGTCAAAAAAAATTCAAAATGGCGGAAAAAAAAATCCGCCATACAAATTTTAACCGTAAATGACGGCGAAACTATGACACTTAAGTATAAAGAGCTCGAACTAATATTGGTTGGAGGTCAGAGGGGAAGATTGCGAAAATTTTTTTTTTTCAAAATGGCGGAAATTTTGGCCGCGGCGGGAAAAAAAGTTTCACCGATCCGGATGAAAATCGATATCTGGGGGTCCCCAAGGATGATGATCAACATTCTGTAATCAAATTTTGACATGTGTCAACTTTCAATGGGGCTGCCATACAAAGGTGCTTTTATTGAAATATCAACTTTGCTTTTTTGCGCCTCCGTTGCGAGTGCTTTAGAAAAGTCGTTCCTGGGGATCAAGTAAAGATGTTATAAGGGTAAAAATGCAATATCAGTGAAATCAATTTTTTTCAAGATGGCGGCTGTAGACGTACCGACTCATAATAAAAGTTGTCCGATCCGAATGAAAATCGATATCTGAAAATCCCACGGTACACTTGGTAGGAATGTGTAAAAACTTTTTTGATTCCGCCATTTTGAAATATTGCGAACATGCAATTTCACTTTTTAAGGATTTTTAATTCGCAAATAACACCGAAACTGTGAGACTTTTGTAGGGAGGGTTTGTTCTAATATTGTACAGTTTTGAGAGGGGCACACATTGAAAAAGTACTTTTTTCAAAATGGCGGTCTATTGGTCCGCGTCTGAAAGTAAAGGTGCTCTGATTGGGATATAAATCGATATCTGGGGGTCCCAAAGGATCCTGATCAACATGGTTTGGTCAAATTTTGATATCTGTCATTTTTTAATATGGCCGCCGTACATACTGTTATCGAAATTGCTGTTTTGCGTTTTATCGCCTATGGTACTACAGTTTCGGAAGGAGATAGTTGTAATTTTGATAGATGTCAGTGTGACAGATATCAAACGTCAAAATTTTGACAGAAGTCAAATTTTTTGGTAGATGTCATTTGTCAATTTTTTTCCAACCTACCAAATGCAACGACTCGTCGTTGAAGCGAGCAGCAAGTATACTGTAGTTTGGTATAAGTGGACGGTCACGACCAACACTTGCACCTGCACACTTGCACCGTGTGCGGGCCGCGTGCGGCCCGCGCACGGTGCAAGTGTGCCGCTTGCGACCTGCGCACTGTTCTAATACCGCTGTCAAGTGTAGACAGATGTCAGTTTGATTGATGTCAAATGTCAAACTATTGACAGATGTCAAATGTCAATTATTTTTTTCAACCTACCAAATGCGGCGATGAGTGAGTTAGTTTACTGTCTCTCATTGGTATAATTGGACAGTCACGACTAACACTTGCACCTGCACACTTGCACCGTGTGCGGGCCGCGTGCGGCCTGCGCACGGTGCAAGTGTGCCGCTTGCGACCTGTGCACTGTTCTAATACCGCTGTCAAGTGTAGACAGATGTCAGTTTGATTAATGTCAAATGTCAAACTTTTGACAGATGTCAAATGTCAAATTTTTTGACAGCTGTCAAATTTATTGACAAATGTCAAATGTGAATTTTTTGGACAGATGTCAAATGTCAATTTTTTTTCCAACCTACCAAATGCGGCGATGAGTGAGTTAGTTTATTGTCTCTCATTGGTATAATTGGACAGTCACGACTAACACTTGCACCTGCCGTGTGCGGCCCGCACACGGTGCAAGTGTGCCGCTTGCGACCTGTGCACTGTTCTAATACCGCTGTCAAGTGTAGACAGATGTCAGTTTCACAGATGTCAAATGTCAATTTTTGACAGATGTCAAACGTCAAATTTTTTCCAACCTACCCAATGCGACGACGAGCGAAGCGAGTTAGTTTACTGTAGTTTGGTATAAGTGGACGGTCACGATCAACACTTGCACCTGCACAATTGCACCGTGTGCGGGCCGCGTGCGGCCCGCGCACGGTGCAAGTGTGCCGGTTGCGACCTGCTAATGGTGCCAATGACGCTGTCAAGTCAAACAAGATGGCCGCCATGCACAAGTCAGATGAATTATCATTTTCTTTAATAGATACCGCAGTTTTGTACAAGTACTTGCAAAATTACAAGTTTAAACACAAGTATAGCGTTTTGAACAAATGGAACGCCACGAAAACACCCACGCGGGCCGCTCGCGGCCCGCGCACGGGGCAAAATACTAGTTACTATTACTATAAAATTGGATACCCATGAGTGACTGACTGACTGATGATTGACATAATTGATCTCAGCTCTCAGAAGTGGTCAGTCAAAACTGAGTATGAGGCTGTATAGTGATGGGTCATGTCACCCCAGGAAAAATCTGACATTACCAGAAAATCGTCTCTGAGATGGAACAGGTCAACGGATCTCGAAAACGACAAGAGATATGGGGGTCCAGTTTTAACTAATGTTGGAGTAGACCCTGGGATGTTACCAGAGAAATGAAAAAAATGGGGGCCCCCGAACAAAAAACGGTGGCCCCCATACAAAATTGAAACGCTCATAATTCGGCAACGGTAAGAGGTATGTGGGTGGTGCTCGACCAAATGTCATAGAGGATGACGGGGGCTGTCAGATGGTTGTCATGAAAATCCAAGATGGCGGATTCAAAATGGCGGCCATTTTGAAAGTTGGTCCGATCGGGGTGATTTTTTGCATTGGGGGGTTTTCGGGGCCGCAGATTCGATATTTCAAAAAAAATTTTGAATTCGGCCATTTTTAAAGATGGCTGCCATACAAATTTTTTTTTTCATTTTTGACGCATTGTTTCTCGACACCTATGGAAAATTTTGAATGTCTTTGTTGTGTTTTGTGTCCAGATGATCGAGGTGTCTTCAAAAAAATTCGCGACCTGGTCTTCCGAACTTCGGTCACTCGGACGGTCAACGGCCTGGCCAAACCATAAAAGATAGATCATGTGCGTTTTAAGGAATGTCATAGCAAACCCTGGGACGATTTTGGAGATGTCAAAAAAAATTCAAAATGGCGGAAAAAAAAATCCGCCATACAAATTTTAACCATAAATGACGGCGAAACTATGACACTTTAGTATAAAGAGCTCGAACTAATATTAGTTGGAGGTCAGAGGGGAAGATTGCGAAAAATTTCTTTTTTCAAAATGGCGGAAATTTTGGCCGCGGCGGAAAAAAAAGTTTCACCGATCCGGATGAAAATCGATATCTGGGGGTCCCCAAGGATGATGATCAACATTCTGTAATCAAATTTTGACATGTGTCAACTTTCAATGGGGCTGCCATACAAAGGTGCTTTTATTGAAATATCAACTTTGCTTTTTTGCGCCTCCGTTGCGAGTGATTTAGAAAAGTCGTTCCTGGGGATCAAGTATAGATGTTATAAGGGTAAGAATGCAATATCAGTGAAATCAATTTTTTTCAAGATGGCGGCTGTAGACGTACCGACTCATAGTAAAAGTTGTCCGATCCGAATGAAAATCGATATCTGAAAATCCCACGGTACACTTGGTAGGAATGTGTAAAAACTTTTTTGATTCCGCCATTTTGAAATATTGCGAACATGCAATTTCACTTTTTTAGGATTTTTAATTCGCAAATAACACCGAAACTGTGAGACTTTTGTAGGGAGGGTTTGTTCTAATATTGTACAGTTTTGAGAGGGGCATACAGTGAAAAAGAATGTTTTTCAAAATGGCGGTCCATTGGTCCGCGTCCGAAAATAAAGAAGCTCCGATCGGGATGTAAATCGATATCTGGGGGCCCCAAAGGATGCTGATCAACATGGTTTGGTCAAATTTTGACATCTGTCATTTTTTAATATGGCCGCCGTATATACTATTATCAAAATTGCTGTTTTCCGTTTTATTGCCTATGGTACTACAGTTTCGGAAGGAGATAGTTGTAATTTTGACAGATGTCAGTGTGACAGATGTCAAACGTCAAAATTTTGACAGATGTCAAATTTTTTGATAGATGTCAAATGTCAATTTTTTTCCAACCTACCAAATGCAACGACGAGCGAAGCAAGCACCAAGTATACTGTAGTTTGGTATAAGTGGACGGTCACGACCAACACTTGCACCTGCACACTTGCACCGTGTGCGGGCCGCGTGCGGCCCGCGCACGGTGCAAGTGTGCCGCTTGCGACCTGCGCACTGTTCTAATACCGCTGTCAAGTGTAGACAGATGTCAGTTTGATTGATTTTAAATGTCAAACTTTTGACAGATGTCAATTGTCAAATTTTTTGACAGATGTCAAATTTATTGACAAATATCAAATGTCAATTTTTTGGACAGATGTCAAATGTCAATTTTTTTTCCAACCTACCAAATGCGGCGATGAGTGAGTTAGTTTATTGTCTCTCATTGGTATAATTGGACAGTCACAACTAACACTTGCACCTGCACACTTGCACCGTGTGCGGGCCGCGTGCGGCCCGCGCACGGTGAAAGTGTGCCGCTTGCAACCTGCGCACTGTTCTAATACCGCTGTCAAGTGTAAACAGATGTCAGTTTGATTGATGTCAAATGTCAAACTTTTGACAGATGTCAAATGTCAAATTTGATGACAGATGTCAAATTTATTGCCAATGTCAAATGTCAATTTTTTGGACAGATGTCAAACGTCAATTTTTTTTTCCAACCTACCAAATGCGGCGATGAGTGAGTTAGTTTATTGTCTCTCATTGGTATAATTGGACAGTCACAACTAACACTTGCACCTGCACACTTGCACCGTGTGCGGGCCGCGTGCGGCCCGCGCACGGTGCAAGTGTGCCGCTTGCAACCTGCGCACTGTTCTAATACCGCTGTCAAGTGTAGACAGATGTCAGTTTGATTGATATTAAATGTCAAACTTTTGACAGATGTCAATTGTCAAATTTTTTGACAGATGTCAAATTTATTGACAAATATCAAATGTCAATTTTTTTGACAGATGTCAAATGTCAATTTTTAGGACAGTTGTCAAATGTCAATTTTTGACAGGTGTCAAACGTCAAATTTTTTCCGACATACCCAATGCGACGACGAGCGAAGCGAGTTAGTTTACTGTAGTTTGGTATAAGTGGACGGTCACGATCAGCACTTGCACCGCGCACGGTGCATGTGTGCCGGTTGCATCCTACTCATGGTGCAAATGACGCTGTCAAGTCAAACAAAATGGCCGCCATGCAAAGTCACGCGCATTATCATTTTCTTTGATAAATACGGCAGTTTTGTACAAGTACTTGCAAAATTTAAAGTTTAGCTCCAAGTATAGCGTTTTGAACAAATGGAACGCCACGAAAACACACACGCGGGCCGCTCGCGGCCCGCGCACGGGGCAAAATACTAGTTTTTTACTTATATAAAGTTAAAAACCCATGTACTGACTCACTGACTGATGATTGACATAATTGATCTCAGCTCTCAGAAGTGGTCAGTCAAAACTGAGTATGAGGCTGTATAGTGATAGGTCATGTCACCCCAGGAAAAATCTGACATTACCAGAAAATTGTCTCTGAGATGGAACAGGTCAACGGATCTCGAAAATGATCAGAGATAAGGGGGTCCAGTTTTAACTAAAGTTGGAGTAGACCCTGGGATGTTTCCAGAGAAATGAAAAAAATGGGGGCCCCCGAACAAAAAACGGTGGCCCCCATACAAAATTGAAACGCTCATAATTCGGAAACGGTAAGAGGTATGTGGGTAGTGCTCGACCAAATGTCATAGAGGATAACGGGGGCTGTCAGATGGTGGTCATGAAAATCCAAGATGGCGGATTCAAAATGGCGGCCATTTTGAAAGTTGGTCCGATCGGGGTGATTTTTCGCATGGGGGGGTTTTCGGGGCCGCAGATTCGATATTTCAAAAAAAATTTTGGATTCCGCCATTTTTAAAGATGGCTGCCATACAATTTTTTTTTTTCATTTTTGACGCATTGTTTCTCGATACCTATGGAAAATTTTGAATGTCTTTGTTGACTTTTGTGTCCAGGTGGTTGAGGTGTCTTCAAAAAAATTCGCGACCTGGTCTTCCGACCTCCGGTCACTCGGACGGTCAACGGCCTGGCCAAACCATAAAAGATAGGTCATGTGCGTTTTAAGGAATGTCATAGCAAACCCTGGGACGATTTTGGAGACGTCAAAAAAAATTCAAAATGGCGGAAAAAAAAATCCGCCATACAAATTTTAACCGTAAATGACGGCGAAACTATGACACTTTAGTATAAAGAGCTGGAACTAATAATGTTTGAAAGCCAGAGAGGAAGAATGGCAAAAAAGTTTTTTTTCAAAATGGCGGAAATTTCGGTCGCGGCGGGAAAAAAAGTTTCACCGATCCGGATGAAAATCGATATCTGGGGATCCCCAAGGATGCTGATCAATTTTCTGAAATCAAATTTTGACATGTGTCAACTTTCAATGGGTCTGCCATACAAAGGTACTTTTATGGAAAAATCAGTATTCCTTTTTTACGCCTCCAATACGAGCGTTTAAGAAAAATCGTTTTTGGGGATGGAGTATAGATGCTGTAAGGGTTAAAATGCAATATCAGCAAAATCGATTTTTTTCAAGATGGCGGCTGTAGACGTACCGACTCATAGTAAAAGTTGTTCGATCCGAATGAAAATCGATATCTGAGCATCCCACAGTACACTTGGTAGGAACGTGTAAAACATTTTTTGATTCCGCCATTTTGAAAAATTGCAAACATGCAATTTCACTTTTTAAGGATTTTTAATTCGCAAATAGCACCGAAACTGTGAGACTTTTGTGGGAGGGTTTGTTCTAATATTGTACAGTTTTGAGAGGGGCATACAGTGAAAAAGTACTTTTTTCAAAATGGCGGTCTATTGGTCCGCGTCTGAAATTAAAGGTGCTCTGATCGGGATATAAATCGATATCTGGGGGTCCCAAAGGATGCTGATCAACATGGTTTGGTCAAATTTTGACATCTGTCATTTTTTATACGGCCGGCTTATGTACTGTTATCAAAATGGCTGTTTTCCGTTTTATCGCCTATGGTACTACAGTTTCGGTTCGAGATAGTGGTCATTTCGACAGATGTCAGTGTGACAGATGTCAAATGTCAAAATTTTGACAGGTGTCAAATTTTTTGACAGATGTCAAATGTCAATTTTTTGGACAGATGTCAAATGTCAATTTTTTTCCAACCTACCAAATGCGGCGATGAGTGAGTTAGTTTATTGTCTCTTATTGGTATAATTGGACAGTCACGACTAACACTTGCACCTGCACACTTGCACCGTGCGCGGGCCGCGTGCGGCCCGCGCACGGTGCAAGTGTGCCACTTGCGACCTGCGCGCTGCTCTAATACCGCTGTCAAGTGTAGACAGATGTCAGTTTGATTGATGTCAAATGTCAAACTTTTGACAGATGTCAAATGTCAATTTTTTTTACAGGTGTCAAATTTATTGACAAATGTCAAATGTCAATTTTTTGGACAGATGTCAAATGTCAATTTTTTTTCCAACCTACCAAATGCGGCGATGAGTGAGTTAGTTTATTGTCTCTTATTGGTATAATTGGACAGTCACGACTAACACTTGCACCTGCACACTTGCACCGTGTGCGGGCCGCGTGCGGCCCGCGCACGGTGCAAGTGTGCCGCTTGCGACCTGCGCACTGCTCTAATACCGCTGTCAAGTGTAGACAGATGTCAGTTTGATTGATGTCAAATGTCAAACTTTTGACAGATGTCAATTGTCAAATTTTTTGACAGATGTCATACGTCAAATTTTTTCCGACATACCCAATGCGACGACGAGCGAAGCGAGTTAGTTTACTGTAGTTTGGTATAAGTGGACGGTCACGATCAGCACTTGCAAGTGTGCCGTTTGCGACCTGCGCACTGTTCTAATACCGCTGTCAAGTGTAGACAGATGTCAGTTAAACAGATGTCAAACGTAAAATTTTTGACAGATGGCAAACGTCAAATTTTTTCCAACCTACCCAATGCGACGACGAGCGAAGCGAGTTAGTTTACTGTAGTTTGGTATAAGTGGACGGTCACGATCAACACTTGCACCTGCACAATTGCACCGTGTGCGGGCCGCGTGCGGCCCGCGCACGGTGCAAGTGTGCCGGTTGCGACTTGCTAATGGTGCCAATGACGCTGTCAAGTCAAACAAGATGGCCGCCATGCAAAGTCACGCGCATTATTATTTTCTTTGATAAATACCGCAGTTTTGTACAAGTACTTGCAAAATTACAAGTTTAAACACAAGTATAGCGTTTTGAACAAATGGAACGCCACGAAAACACACACGCGGGCCGCTCGCGGCCCGCGCACGGGGCAAAATACTAGTTACTATTACTATAAAATTGGATACCCATGAGTGACTGACTGACTGATGATTGACATAATTGATCTCAGCTCTCAGAAGTGGTCAGTCAAAACTGAGTATGAGGCTGTATAGTGATGGGTCATGTCACCCCAGGAAAAATCTGACATTACCAGAAAATCGTCTCTGAGATGGAACAGGTCAACGGATCTCGAAAACGACAAGAGATATGGGGGTCCAGTTTTAACTAATGTTGGAGTAGACCCTGGGATGTTTCCAGAGAAATGAAAAAAATGGGGGCCCCCGAACAAAAAACGGTGGCCCCCATACAAAATTGAAACGCTCATAATTCGGCAACGGTAAGAGGTATGTGGGTGGTGCTCGACCAAATGTCATAGAGGATGACGGGGGCTGTCAGATGGTTGTCATGAAAATCCAAGATGGCGGATTCAAAATGGCGGCCATTTTGAAAGTTGGTCCGATCGGGGTGATTTTTTGCATTGGGGGGTTTTCGGGGCCGCAGATTCGATATTTCAAAAAAAATTTTGGATTCCGCCATTTTTAAAGATGGCTGCCATACAAATTTTTTTTTTCATTTTTGACGCATTGTTTCTCGACACCTATGGAAAATTTTGAATGTCTTTGTTGTGTTTTGTGTCCAGATGATCGAGGTGTCTTCAAAAAAATTCGCGACCTGGTCTTCCGAACTTCGGTCACTCGGACGGTCAACGGCCTGGCCAAACCATAAAAGATAGATCATGTGCGTTTTAAGGAATGTCATAGCAAACCCTGGGACGATTTTGGAGATGTCAAAAAAAATTCAAAATGGCGGAAAAAAAAATCCGCCATACAAATTTTAACCATAAATGACGGCGAAACTATGACACTTTAGTATAAAGAGCTCGAACTAATATTAGTTGGAGGTCAGAGGGGAAGATTGCGAAAAATTTTTTTTTTCAAAATGGCGGAAATTTTGGCCGCGGCGGAAAAAAAAGTTTCACCGATCCGGATGAAAATCGATATCTGGGGGTCCCCAAGGATGATGATCAACATTCTGTAATCAAATTTTGACATGTGTCAACTTTCAATGGGGCTGCCATACAAAGGTGCTTTTATTGAAATATCAACTTTGCTTTTTTGCGCCTCCGTTGCGAGTGATTTAGAAAAGTCGTTCCTGGGGATCAAGTATAGATGTTATAAGGGTAAGAATGCAATATCAGTGAAATCAATTTTTTTCAAGATGGCGGCTGTAGACGTACCGACTCATAGTAAAAGTTGTCCGATCCGAATGAAAATCGATATCTGAAAATCCCACGGTACACTTGGTAGGAATGTGTAAAAACTTTTTTGATTCCGCCATTTTGAAATATTGCGAACATGCAATTTCACTTTTTTAGGATTTTTAATTCGCAAATAACACCGAAACTGTGAGACTTTTGTAGGGAGGGTTTGTTCTAATATTGTACAGTTTTGAGAGGGGCATACAGTGAAAAAGAATGTTTTTCAAAATGGCGGTCCATTGGTCCGCGTCCGAAAATAAAGAAGCTCCGATCGGGATGTAAATCGATATCTGGGGGCCCCAAAGGATGCTGATCAACATGGTTTGGTCAAATTTTGACATCTGTCATTTTTTAATATGGCCGCCGTATATACTATTATCAAAATTGCTGTTTTCCATTTTATTGCCTATGGTACTACAGTTTCGGAAGGAGATAGTTGTAATTTTGACAGATGTCAGTGTGACAGATGTCAAACGTCAAAATTTTGACAGATGTCAAATTTTTTGATAGATGTCAAATGTCAATTTTTTTCCAACCTACCAAATGCAACGACGAGCGAAGCAAGCACCAAGTATACTGTAGTTTGGTATAAGTGGACGGTCACGACCAACACTTGCACCTGCACACTTGCACCGTGTGCGGGCCGCGTGCGGCCCGCGCACGGTGCAAGTGTGCCGCTTGCGACCTGCGCACTGTTCTAATACCGCTGTCAAGTGTAGACAGATGTCAGTTTGATTGATTTTAAATGTCAAACTTTTGACAGATGTCAATTGTCAAATTTTTTGACAGATGTCAAATTTATTGACAAATATCAAATGTCAATTTTTTGGACAGATGTCAAATGTCAATTTTTTTTCCAACCTACCAAATGCGGCGATGAGTGAGTTAGTTTATTGTCTCTCATTGGTATAATTGGACAGTCACAACTAACACTTGCACCTGCACACTTGCACCGTGTGCGGGCCGCGTGCGGCCCGCGCACGGTGAAAGTGTGCCGCTTGCAACCTGCGCACTGTTCTAATACCGCTGTCAAGTGTAAACAGATGTCAGTTTGATTGATGTCAAATGTCAAACTTTTGACAGATGTCAAATGTCAAATTTGATGACAGATGTCAAATTTATTGCCAATGTCAAATGTCAATTTTTTGGACAGATGTCAAACGTCAATTTTTTTTTCCAACCTACCAAATGCGGCGATGAGTGAGTTAGTTTATTGTCTCTCATTGGTATAATTGGACAGTCACAACTAACACTTGCACCTGCACACTTGCACCGTGTGCGGGCCGCGTGCGGCCCGCGCACGGTGCAAGTGTGCCGCTTGCAACCTGCGCACTGTTCTAATACCGCTGTCAAGTGTAGACAGATGTCAGTTTGATTGATGTCAAATGTCAAACTTTTGACAGATGTCAATTGTCAAATTTTTTGACAGATGTCAAATTTATTGACAAATATCAAATGTCAATTTTTTTGACAGATGTCAAATGTCAATTTTTAGGACAGTTGTCAAATGTCAATTTTTGACAGGTGTCAAACGTCAAATTTTTTCCGACATACCCAATGCGACGACGAGCGAAGCGAGTTAGTTTATTGTAGTTTGGTATAAGTGGACGGTCACGATCAGCACTTGCACCGCGCACGGTGCATGTGTGCCGGTTGCATCCTACTCATGGTGCAAATGACGCTGTCAAGTCAAACAAAATGGCCGCCATGCAAAGTCACGCGCATTATCATTTTCTTTGATAAATACGGCAGTTTTGTACAAGTACTTGCAAAATTTAAAGTTTAGCTCCAAGTATAGCGTTTTGAACAAATGGAACGCCACGAAAACACACACGCGGGCCGCTCGCGGCCCGCGCACGGGGCAAAATACTAGTTTTATATATAACTTTACAAGTTAAAGGTTGTGAAGGATTCAAACGAACAGACAGACATGCGTGACGAACTTATAAGGGTTTCTTGTTGTTCTACGGAACCCTAAAAAAACAAGTGATGAGTGACTAATGACTACGCACCCACAGATCTCAGCAACCCTATCTACAACACTAATTTAAAATAGTTATTTGTTATACTAGGCTGCAAAGTTGGTTTTTGGCGCGAGTACTTGAATTGAAACCTGAGCAAGCGAAGGATTCTAGGATTGGTTCAAATGAAGAATCCTGAGCGTAGCGAAGGTTTCAAAGGTACGAGACGCAGAAAAACTTTGCTGCCGAGTGCAACACACAACTTTTCACCTCACTACAGCGAGTAAAATGTAAGAAAAACAGCTAAAAGGCTAAGAAAAGATTAGTTTTTAGCTTATTAATTTAGTTATGGGTGGCGGTAACGCTTGACATCAGGTAAACGACTAGCTCGTCACGTGATTCATGGAAAATTAAAGTAAAAGTGTTTCTCATCCATTTTCCATGCAGTCGCCGTGCTGGATAGCGCGTATTGGTGTTATAACTCTTTGGTGCGATTATTCTAAAAATGAGGTTGGTGAATGAAAAAAAGATGCTATCTTTTAGGAGGTAGTCTGTGGTATTAATGAGTTTTCAGTAGACTGGTGGTGGACTGGCAATATCAAGAAGGTTAAATTCGGGCAGATCTGTGATAAAATCCTCAATTCTTGACGAGAAAATTATTGAATAGAAACGTTTGTGTTTTAAAATCACTTTCCACGCTAGCGAGCAAAATGCGTTTTTGCGCCCAGATTTTGAATGACGAAGAGAACCTTTCCGAGCTAGTGAGGTGAAAAAAAAACTGTCATTACCATACAATATCGTATCTTCGTCACCTCTACAATTACACGTGTAAGGTGCCTACCTACCTAAATAATTACAAACATAATTGCGCAATTGCAACATTATAATTATGTGTTACCATTACCAAACGCCTACTACAACTATTTATTTGTACATACATGACATCTCAGCATTGGACATTTCAATATTAGTACGTAGGTATTACCCCCGGTTGCGCGTACGTTTGTTAAACTCATGTCAACTTAAAAATACTAAACGCTCATTGGTCGAAGCCGATGATCAGCTCATTGATTGCATGGAGATTTGCACACCATTTGTAATTATAGAATGTACACGGCTCTCCTAATACTCTGATCATCATACTTTTGTGAACATACATTCTTGCAAATAAAATATTTTACTTTACTTAACTTTACAGCATGCAACCAATGAGCTTTCAGTATTTTTAAGTTGACATGAGTTTTTAACAAACGTGCCCAACGTACGTACGTACGTAAACACGTTATGGAATTATCATTTTTGTTCCGTCACTCCTCAAATTGAAAAGCAAGAGAATATATCAAAAATGGGGGAGGGGGAGTTTTAAGGGGGGAAAACGGTTTATCTCGATTTTCGGCAAAACTACAAGTCCTATGGAAAAAAGTTATATGGCAAAGTTATAGATGATAAAAAGATTACGACTTAAGGTTAAATGTCAGGTGTTGCTAAGCACCAAAATCCGCGCGATGGCGCTGTTTCCCCGAAAACATGTTTTTATATATTTTACGATAAATAACAAGAAATAAACTCATTTTAAGTTATTTTGCGGGTTTTTGATTGTATTCTTAGCATATATTAGACATAGTTGAACCTAGTAATACCTACACTTTTGAGTGTAAGTCAATCAAAATCCAATTCCTGTATAATGTAATCGAATAACGCACACATAAGCAGAAAGTAAAACTGAAGTTAGTGTATTGTGAAATTGGCCACATTGTCAAGCTTCTAAATGGCGCAGTTGTAACATTGGTAGATTTGCAATCGTGTAACTCGAGTTCGAATCTCAATACTCGTAGTTTTATTTTGCTATAACTTTTAAACATTATATATTGGCTATCTATTGCGCTGAGTAATAATATCAATAATTGCTATTATTAGGTAAAAATTTAGCTTAGTGTACGCAACGTACTGCACTAGATTGAAAAGTAAAATAAAAGTCCAGATTACATTCAAAAAGATTTATTTTCAATTATTATAAATCTATACATTTAGCATTTATTTTTTACTCTTCTCAGTAAGATTTTTGGCAGCACGCACTTTTTATAAAATGATGATTTCTGGACCATCTTCTCAATAAAATCTTCGTCTCTTGGTATTTCTAACACAGTGATTGGTTGCACTGGTGAAATGAAGCACACAAAGTAATATTTCTGCATTTTTGTCACCCTTAGCCTGGCCTTGTACCTGTAATCCAAAGAATATGAATATTTATTTCAAACACATAAGATTTTATGCATTACCATAAGCTAGAACATAGAAAATGTTTCGCCACCAAGTCTTTATTTTTACCCAGCTACGCAAGAAGGTTTATGTTTTCCGAACATATTTCTTTCGTATTACCACTTCTCATTTCTATAGCCGCATAATGTCTTGAGTAGGTATATAACAATTGACAAAACATTATATTACATTATGACATGTTTTTACTTATTATTTATTATATAGAGGTACTACACTTTTTTGCCAACACCATCAACATTTTTTTTCATCATCATCATCAGCCTGAAGACGTCCACTGATGAACATAGGCCTCCCCCAAAGAGCGCCACTTTGAGCAGCCGCTTGCCTCCTGCATCTATCGGCTCCCCGCGATTCTGACCACTTCGTCGGTCCACCTTGTAGGGCCGACCTAAGCTGCGTCTTTCGGTTCATGGTTGCCACTCAAGAACCTTTCTTCCTCATCGGTTGTCAGTTCTACAAACGATGTGGCTTGCCCACTGCCACTTCAACTTGCTGATTTTCAAAGCTATATTGATTACATTTTCTGTACTAACGTAATATTTTCCATTTGTATTCACACTGCATATCCAAATATCCACATCCACATACCTGGTAATAATAATTGTGATCTTCATTCATTTTCAGTCTTCCATCTATGAATAAAGTGGAAAAACGTTTTTTTCCTTGGTAACCTGAAACACTACTGAATTTCTAACCTCTAACTAGGTACCTATGGTAGGCTTAGATTTTTTGCAATGCATCTGCCCGTCTGTAAAAAAAGAAATAAGTAAGTAGGGACGAAGCACTCGGAATCTAGGATAGTCTTTGTACTAAAAAAAATAGTTCTATTTATGTGTATATAGGTTCAACACTTACGAAACATCTTCGCCATGGAAACGCTTGAGCTGAGCATGAACCCATTTTCGGTTACTTTTAGCCAGAATATCCGTGAGTTTTATACTCGATTGTGATAAGTTAGGTGTATTCATTTTTCTGTTCAGCAAACTTACAAAATACAAACAGTATACCTAACCTAAAACAGACGACAGACTCTGAATCTGTGTTGCCAGTGCACAGCGGTCAAAAAGTTTCTTGGATCTTGTATTTGCCTTTCCTGATAAAAGTGATACAGCTTGCAAAACACTTTTCTTTGCTGATATGAATGACATTTTCAAAGGAAACGCGTCTACAATAGAAATTATACGTAATCTCTATGAAAATTTCCAATAGTATACAATCAGATAAATAGCGGGGGTGTAACGGTATAATTATCATAAGTAACTCAAAATGTACACTTGGAAAGTTCTGGCAGCACTGAGTTGAATACCTCACAGTTTGAATTATTTTGTTATTACGATTTTGTGTTACACGGACACGGATCGGCAACGTCGCGCGCTGCGACATAGCGCCGCTCTGCTCTCGCAAAGTAATGTGTACTTGCTTACACCATGCACAAACTGACAACGTCGCACGCACAATGCACCACTACAAATGTAAAATTTGTCGAATTTACTAGGCTAAAATAATATACTTCCTAGCTATTATACAATAATGTTATTGATTTTGCGGATACACAAGCCTAAATAAGGGCTATGTTAAGTTATGGCGACTTTTAAATCACACCAGGAACTGAATCTAAGTCAAGCAAAGTTTGTATGGGAAACGTTTAACCTTAATGTCCCAAACACACTAATGTCTTTGATTTAAAATATTTATTTTTTCACCCGATAAACAGCACCCTAATTTTCGATCGACTATTCTCACGTCAAAAAATCAGCTTTTAAAAAATGTCGGTGGGCTTTTTGTTCATTGAAATCTTTACTTTCTGATGATGTAAAAAAAATATAAAGAAAAAAGTATCAAGTATCGTATCAGTTATCTGGTTCCCATAGTACAAGCTAATAAGCTAGTTTGGGGCTAGATGGCGCTGTGGGAAATGTCCACACATAGTTATTCATTTATATTCTTTATACTTAACAACTAATAAAGTACCTATTTAAAGTTAGTTATACAACTCCGCATAAATGAATCTGCACCGCATCGGTTGCCTGCACATGTGTGCCGTCACTGCCGTCTGCCGACAGTAAACTAGTGTCTGGATGAAAATGTAACCGAGTGAAAGATTTGTTACATGTGCACAGTTTTACATAAATTAATGCATAATGAGTTATAATTGTGTGGCAGGCAGGTGATGCGAGAGTAAAGTTTGACTTTAATAACTATTTCAATCTTGGTTTAAGCTGAAGAGGACTCAGCTCTGCGCAGAAATCTGTAATTCCGCATAGCTCTTAAACTGTGAAAAAGTCTAAGATCACGAAGTGCGCCCGGCCAAGGTTCCTAAGCCATAGGGATTACGTTGTCAATAGTACCACATCACATAATTATATGTAGCATTTTTTAAATGCCCTGACAAACTCGTACCTACATTGACCTTTGAGCGGACTGCAGCGACTCTCAACCTATTTTTTTTGGTGGGTCGCTTTATATTTTCAAATGCCCTGAGAAACTAGTACATTAAAACATCAAAACAGGTTTACTTTTCGTTTTCCTATTTTGACTTGTAAAAGTGCTAAAGCGCCTAGCTATTTGCATTTTGATTCATATTTGTTGTATAAAAGCGTAAATACTCAAAAATAAGGTTATCATAAAGAACTTATTTGCGACTCGTTTACCCTCAACCTCAAATGATAAGACATTACAAATAAGAGCCACAGACAGGTTAGATATTGTAGTGATGTGGGGAGTAAGATTGAGGATCACAGACCTGGGTACAGCACCCTTACCGAGTAACTATTCTGGTAATGGGTATCGCCTGCCATCCCGCACACTCCAATTTACAAGTCCGTGAGTGCGAGGCACACGTCACCACGGTCTGTGTTGAGGATCGTTTAAAATTCCCCATGGCACTACTGGCCAGAAATGCAAGGGAAAGATATTCCCTACTACACTAGCGGTAGTGCAGCTTAGCGAAAATATTCTAGATCAGTAGGGTTAGCACGGCCGGTAGACAAAACTGTCTTTCCCCTGTTTTACTCCAAGCAAATATGAAGAAAGTGACGTAAAACGGGGAAAGACAATTTTGTCTACTGTCCATGCTAACCCAGCTGTGGTGGCAATTGGTAGTGACGTGGAGAATGTCTTTTTGGTCTTTCTAGTTCTACAGCCCGATTCACTATCATTCCAATGAATTATGAATGGTTATTGGCTGGTTACTTAGCTTTGAGAATTCGCAAGTTGAAGTGGCAGTGGGCGGGCCACATCGCTCGTAGAACTGACAACCGATGGGGAAGAAAGGTTCTCGGGTTCGACCAGGTCGTACGTGGACCGACGACCTGGTCAGAACCGCGGGGAGCTGATGGATGCAGGAGGCAAGCAGCCGCTCAAAGTAGCGCTATATGGGGAGTTTGGGGGAGGCCTATGTTCAACAGCACGTGGACGTCTTCAGGCTGATGATGATGAATGGGACGTCTCCTAATAGACAAAAGTTTATCACTTCAACGTGCAAAATATCACAAATCTAGTGGAAATTACATCATTTATATAATCTAAGCGTAAATTACTTTATGGTATATTTACGATTGCTAATTATAACTAGGTACATACTGAGATTCAAGGTGACAACTGACAACAATGACAACGGCAACGTATGATTATGTAAAAATGTTATTTCATATCTGCCTACTGCTACTGCCATGGTTGGTTATGGTACGTAATAGTAAGTACGTACATAACTTACCTAAGTACTCATAAATATTTTTCTCAAACATGCTTGGAAATGTGAGTATTATTTTGACAACCTTCTTCGAGATAAATCGAAAATGCTGTACTGGCGAGCAGCGGCCGGCAAGAGTTGTATGAAAATCCATATCTGTCGTGGTTTAGCGGCCAAATGAATTACATACAAAACTCATATCTGTCGTGTGATTTAAAAATGGAACGATATTTTACTCCGAAACATGGCAACTAAGGAGGTAACTTATCAAAGGTTTTATAAAGGCTTACAAATAGAAAGCTGTTTATTGGAAAAAAGTAACTCTTTATGGTGGGAAATTTTATTTTTTAACTAAAAAATTCTTTGTTTTAATTTCCGCGCATTATATGAGAAAAGTACTGTACAAGCCTTGGCCACAACAAGGCATTGATGGACTTACGTACGTGTGTGTGCCTCGGCTACGCCGCGGCTTACATTTACACGTTCGTCCTTCAATGCCTCTGTTGCCGGCCACTGCAGTAATGTACTATATCCTTGACAGTGTGCTATGTAGGTACATACCTACCTACAATAGTTACCAGTAGGGCAAAAGTGAAAAAAACATGTGCATCTTGGTGTGAGGCTGTGAGGGATCATATCCTTTAGATCCTAAAAAGGTTTAACGCATTCTCGGCCTCCCCCGTTCATAGAGCTCATACCCCATGCCGCCATACATTTCACCAGACCCGAGCGCGTGCGGTCCTCGGCATTACAGATGCGCCAGAGCGGGCCCATATTTCGCGGAATATAGTATGTGCTCGTAATATAAAATACGCTATTACGCGCAAATACGTCGCAAATATGTGTTATTATAAAGATGATACTTTGGCAATAGTTCCGATTTGTTTTTCCTAATTTTCTACAGTGTATTTTTACGATGAAAACCATATTTTTAATATGGACCCTCGAGGTGGGTCGTCGGGCCCACGAATGTGGAAAAGGTGAACCCTCCTGGAGGGTCCCCGGGACTGAATGGCTTAAAATCCCAAAGTCACAATAACTGCCAATCCACTTTGTAAAAATTATGAATAAAGGAGCTAAGTGAACGTAAAAGTGCAAAAAGATCCATCAATGGATTTTTACGATGGATTTTAGTGGACCTTGTGGCAATCAACTACCCAACAACAGACTTATATAATCAGTTCATTAAATTCTATTATATATTCTTGTGGCGTTGTCCGATCGTTTACATTACAAAGAGGTACCTAGGTAGTTTTCCTGCCTTTGGTTGTTCGATGGAAGATTAGATACTGCGTCATTTATACTTTGGGTCCTTGGATTGTTCTAGAACTACCCGAAGCCAGGCTTCTTGAACCCGACAATAAAAGGTTAAAGTGCGGCACAATCTATCCGTAAACCATGGAACAAGCAGGAGAGGAATGCCAATACACCAAGAAAACAGCGCAGATCAGAAATATGCCAAAAACCGTTATAAACCTAGATGGCGCTGCAAAATGAGCGGGCGATACAGCTAGCTACGGCGGGCTAGGTTTAAAACGGTTTTTTGCCATATTTCTGATCTGCGCTCAACTTATAGCCCGCTCATTTTGCAACGCCATCTAGGTTTATAATGGTTTTTGCCATATTTCTGATCTACGCTGTTTTCTTGGTGTATTGGCATTCCTCTCCTGTTTGTTCCATGCGGTAACGTAGTGTGCCGGTTACGATGACCATTCATCACATTAGCAATTTGGTCGCTATCCCTAATAGGTCACATTATCCTTGAGTGTCTCTCCAATTCGCCAAGCGTTTTGCTGAGCCATTTATCATCCACACGGCCTAGGAATTGAATGCTCTCTAATGTACTCTTGCTCTGTAATGTAGAACAACGACCTTTACTTCCAGCGTCTGTATTCCCTCTAAGATAGGTATAATCTGAGTCTTTTCAAGTCAAAAGTGAATGAGCATCTCATGGGCAAGCGTGCTCCGCCTTAGACAACACCATCACTTACTATCGGGTGAGATGTTGTCAAACGTATGCCGATGGCGATTTTTTCCCATTCAGCCCCGGTATCGGGCACAGAGGCACCTGGGGGTCTAGCAGATCCCTTTCCATTAGCGTTAACGCCAAACGATAACTGCAAATATAACTGTGTGCGGAAATCGCGATTCCGCAGGTAACGTCATTCCCATACCTTCATATCGGGTATTGCCCGTGGTCCACCTGCTCAGTTCACCTGGGTGGTCCACGCGGATTTTTTTCCCCCGTGGGCCACCTCAATATTTCTGGGTGTACCACGGGGTAATTTTTTTTTTTCCCGTGGTCCACCTTAGTTCACCTGGGTGTACCACGGGCAATTTTTTCTTCCCGTGGTCACCTCAATATTTCTGGGTGTACCACGGGTAACTTTTTTTCCCGTGGTCCACCTATGTAGTTAATTATTATATCGTGATTAGAATGTATTGCCCGTGGTACACCCAGAAATATTGAGGTGGACCACGGGAAAAAAAATTCCCCGTGGTCCACCCAGGTGAACTCGGCAGGTTGACCACGGGCAATACCCGATATGTAGGTATGGGAATGACGTTACCTGCGGAATCGCGATTTCCGCACACAGTTATATTTGCAATTATCGTTTGGCGTTAACACTAATGGAAAGGTATCTTTGCTAGATCCCCTGGGCCGATAGCACCAAGTTTCTCTACGTCCGTGCTGTTAGGGGTGCGAGAATGAGAACACCTGCTGCCGTATTCCTAACCCGATCGGAAAGATTTCGATTCAAAATCTACCTACACTCTGTCCCTTTCATCTACATTCAGGATGAAGAAGACGACATATCAATTTCGCAAGTCTGCAGCTGAAAGGTGTAGACATGCTTGGAGTTTTGCCCGCGTTAAATAGTTCAAATACTTATGATAGCATAGCACAATCTAGTATGTCACCATCAGCCTGAAGACGTCCACTGCTGAACATAGGCTTTCCCTATACAGCACCATTTTGAGCGGCTGCTTGCCTCTTGCATTAAGGCGGCGGGTAGACCAAACAAGGTGGTTTTTGGGACGTTTCCTGGCGTAATTACAACACGTGGAGTTTTGAATTTAATATATCATGTAATAAATTTCATTAACTCGTTTGTGATGACCGCAAATACAAGATTAATAAATATAGCTCTATAGAAAAAAATCGCAAAACTCCATCGAAAAATTTTAATGTTCCCATTTTGCTGAGCTTCTACCGAACATACTTTTACAAAAAATAAATTAGTGTATTCGCAACAAACAATCAGATGTCGTGATGACTTAATAACTTTCAAAAATACTATATACAAATAGATATTAATTAAAAACCGTCGAAATCAGTCATTTCGTGCGTTGTCTTTCTCGTAAGCGCCGCGCTGAAGTGCAGACTGAATTGATATTTAAGACTACGAGGTTAAGGTTGATGTTTCTTTGAACGGAATTGGACCTGCTCATCTGGCTGTACTCGTCACCTTAATGGCTCCCCACGGTTTTGACTAGAGCGTCGGTCCACCTAGTGGTGGCCTGGTGGGCCGGCCTACGGTTGGGTCTTCTGGTTCGTAGTCGCCACTTGTCGATATCTCGTATTATGATTTCAAAATACTAACTGTGCTTGTAGTATTTTCCGTAATATTATTACTTTAGTATCATGTAAGTACCTCTATTGTAATGAGTGCGCCCATGTGTTTATTTTCTAGTAATTTCTCAAAACAGGTGGCATTAAACATTTAGACTCAGTCGTGCAATGCTCTCAAAACAATCACTAAACAAAGATGTGACCTAACCTGCTATTTGATCTAGTTATCTCACGCGGCCTACATCAGCCAGCGAGGTGACGTCATCAGCAGGGCTACCATGTGAAAGAGGTCCTGTTTCTCAATAAGTCAATAAAATATGTTCCAGTAATCATTTTTTTAACTATGCCTTGCAAGTTGCAACCTCTCATAATGTATGGGCCATATAAAGATTAGAGAAGAAGCAAGGTAACGAAAGTAATTAGCAAACCTATTCCCGGCAAATCAATATTGAGAGGCCAGCACCACATAACACTGATATGTTTCAGCCAACAACACAATAGGTACAATAAACCACAAAATGTAAATTAGTACTTAATTTAAAATGATTACTGAACTAAATTTTACAAAATTTATTACAATAATATTCTAGCTAAATATTATTTATGCTAATCGCGTTAATGCCAAACTTAGCACAAAATTAAAATCATAAATATTTATGAATTTTTCAGCACTAATACTTATAATTAGCAAGATTTTCAAAATTTACGTTAGTCTCGGTTTCAGACCACGGTTAGCCCTGAATACCAGTCCTGCTGATGGCCAAATGGTATGAAATGACCTTAATCTTGGTCTGTGTTTATATTTAGACCCGTGATGTCAGACGTGGGGTCATCTCGTCTCAATGTTCGCGATTAATGTAAGATGATACCTACATAACCAAAGATCTTAGTTCTTAGTACAAAGACAAACACAGCGCCTGTCTTTTTTTTCCTTTTGAAACTCAATACTTATGTAACAAGTGATTTGCAAGCGATGATCTAATGATTAGAAATAAATTACAGTTCTAGAGCCATGTGGCTTAATCCACATCGATCCCCTGATAATGATCTCCAATGGGGGATTCATTTGGATGTTTCTTCGCTTTATTTGGACAAGATTGCGGGTGCATCATGGGCTATTATGCTCTAGAGAGCAATGCGACTCCATCTACTTGGATCCCCTGAGAATGGTCCGAGGGATTACTTTGGATTTTCTCCACTAGATCCCCGACTAAGGTAAGATTCCCTGGGGATTGGTTAGAACAATGGTGGATCAAGGGCATTATAGAAAGTATTGCCGATGTTAAAGGGCAACGAGTTACGACACTAAGATAATCTACACTTCTACACTATTATTTATCATTTTACTATTATAAAGAGGAAAGATTTGTATTTTTGTATAAAAATAAATAAAAATAAATAAATATGTGTGGACATTTCACACAGCGCCATCTAGCCCCAAACTAAGCATTATAGCTTGTACTATGGGAACCAGATAACTGATACAATACTTATATACTTTTGTTTGTAAATACATACATAGAATACAATATGACACCCAGACACAGAACAAACACCTATGTTCATCACACAAATCTTTGTCCCGGGTGGGAATCGAACCCACAGCCTACAGTTCAGAAGGCAGAGCTACTACCAACTGAGCTATCAGGCCAGTCAAAGTTGTATGTTTGTAATGAATAAACTCTAAAACTACTGTGCCGATTTCAAAAATTCTTTCACCATTGAAAAGCTACATCCACCCTGAGTAACATAGGCTATATTTAGAACCCGTGCGAAGCCGGGGCAGGCCGCTAGTGTTATATATAGGTACCTAATAGTACCTATTCTATGAAAAGTTTGTAGGTAATACTCTAAGAGTCAATTCACATAGAGCGGCAAAATGCTCGAGCAGTTTTTAAGTGCTATTGGAATATAAACCTTATTCCATTTAGACAAAGCTGAAAACAGTATGCAACATTAAAATCTTACCTATTTTAATGTTGCATACCATTTTCAGCTTTGTCAAAATAGATTAAGGTTGATATTCATACAGCACTTAAAAACTGCTCGACAATTTTGCTGCTCTGTCTGAATTGAGCCTAAGTGGTCACCGAATAAGAGCTGAATCGTGCCACAAGATAATGTTTTGTATGCTGTGAAAAGTTTGTAAGCATGCTCACCAAATAAGTCGTGCCACTAGACGCAGGAAAGTCTATTCCACAGTTTGTAGTAGTGGGTTTGCTCATGCTGTGGTCGCCAATAACGGTGGGTAAGTATATGCAATCGCTCTGTTTCGATTTGCCGGCCACAAATACTTCATTTCAATTATAAATCGGCTCGCTGCCTTAATGAGTCGTTGGAATAACTTCCTAGGCTATACTAGGGCAGTTTACTCTATCTAGTCAGAGCAACAATCCTTCTATGGCGTTTCCTGTGTTTTCTTAGACCGAGGTCGTAGATTAGTAACTGATTTATTTTAAACCCTCATTTTTATAGTACCCGATGCTTTCTGTTTACAAAAAACAAAAGAAAGTGGGCGAGACATTAGATAGCATAGGTCATAACCACCAGACCACCACTGACAAAAAGGCGGAGGAAATTGGAAAACAAACCCACACTACCAGGGGGAATAGGGAATAGCTAAATCTAATTTGACAGTAGCTCTAAAAATAGGGCTGTCCCTTTCATGTAGATCGAAATGACAAAGACCGCAGTAGTTTTAGAACTGTCTAACTAAATAACGTACGTTTTTTTAATCTGGGTCATCACCGCCACCATCAGCATGTCCTAATTCGTAAGTTTTATTCTACGTACTCCTTACTAAAGGTTTACAGGTTGGTTGGCTTCACCCGCTGATTCTAGGGGTCGGTAGAGACCAACAGCATTAGCCGTTGATCATAACTATCAGCACAATCATTATGTCAGGGTAAATCTATGTATATGGCCGACGGTTCATCATATTTTTTTTACGCGAGTTAAATTTATACACAGCCTACACACCTGACCTAAACCTACAGCCGAGTTCCACTCTTAAAAAAACTGCTAAAGGCATTTCACGGCGTGTAGCACCTTCATTGAAAACTATTTTGAGCACAATAAAATGCGTGCGGTCGAAATTCTTAGAAACCGGTTCGCTGGTTATAAATACTGATTAAATTGATATTACATCATTGTTGGCGTCGTATTTGTGTCAATGTTATGATGTCTTGATGACCTAAGGATAATGTTGTTTTGGAGTTAAGTAATTGATCTCTTTCTTAGACCCGAACGACGCTTAGTTAAGTCAGGTACTAAGTCAAGATTTCTCATACATTCATCGTAAATCCCTAAAAGTGATTCAGTTGGGTTGGGTCGTAACTATTGTAATAGACTAGTGTCCTGTAAGCACGAATATTTGCGTAAAAGTAAGTGTATCGTTAACGTAAGCCATTTGTATGGCATTTGATTAGCGCCCCTACCGGGCGTAAAACGAATCAAAATTTGGTAGCACGAAGGGTTTTGGTTACCATCGTATCGCCTTCGTAGCACCGCGTAACGCTAACGTTAGACATTTTGTATGAAAACGCGAGCACTATTGCGATATTGCTATGACGTAAACTCAAAGGCTGGCTATCGTAGCGTCATCCTAAACCTACGAAGGTTTACTTACTTGGAATCTGTTCGATATGATATTTCGATAGTTGTATTTGCTTCGTGCTACCACCTAGCGTCGCCCTGCGTAAGTGTACGGTAAACTCGATACGTTAACCGTACGATTTTTTGAAATATTCATGTTAGGCCTAATGCTATTTTTTTATTGCATAAAGTAATAATATTCCTCAAAAATCAGCAGTCGTGACAATAAAAATAAATATTAAAAAAATAACAAAGTTACAAGCATTTTAAAATACAGGAATAGAAAGGACAGCTCAAACATGCAGTGACGTCACTTTTGCTCCTTCATAGTACCTCTTTAGTAAGCTGTGGTAGCTGTAAATACAGTCTCTTTGGCATATGACTTCACAACGTGCGTTTTCATAGTACCTAACTGTGGAGAATCTCCTGTTTTGCGAGAAAGGGACAGGCGAAACCCTCTCCAGAAACTTTAAAAGCTACCTTTTGCTTTATTACTCCTTGATTTATTTACCGATTTTACTTATATTTTCAATTATTGCTTTCATTTTTAACCTTTTTTATGATCGGGAGACTTTTTCAATCTTTTTATTTTTAACATACACGATGAAATTGCAAACCTTTTCTTGGACCATACACATGTAGTAACACTATAATCAAAATCAAAGCAGTAAGTAGAAATCTATAGAGCAATGAAATAAAAGACACTTTAAATAAACTTAATACTCTAAATAAACGGCCAAGTGCTAGTCCCATTATCCATAAAAACGAGCAAAAAAAATCACGTTTGTTGTATGGGAGCCCCCTTAAATATTTATTTTATTCTGTTTGTTAGAATTTGTTGTTATAGCGACAACAGAAATACATCATCTGTGAAAATTTCAACTGTCTAACTATCACGGTACATGAGATACAGCCTGGTGACAGACGGACAGACAGCCTTAGTAGTACCATTTTACCCGTTTTACCATTTGGTTACGGAACCCTAAAAAGCAGTGACAGAAAAGTTCCCACGAAAATTTATGAATGAACATGAACAACCGTATCTTGTATCAACAACAATTCATCGTAAATGGTACCTTGAAACATAATATCATCAACGAATATCGACACATCGGTATCGGGGCTATCGAGTTCATGGCTGCACCGCCCGCGATTATATTTCGCGAAACGAGTAGGCCGATGTTTGGGACGGAAGGTCGGAATTATCATCTATGATGTAAAGGCAACTAAGTTTCCTTACAGAGAAATGGAAAGATGGATTTGCAAGGCTTTGGTTACATTGTAAGGCAGTTTTAGGGTCTTTAGTTTTTAGACACTTATGTCGGTCACATTTATAAAAGACAATTTTTAGGGTCATTCGTTTTTGGACACTTATGTCAGTCACATTTATAAAAGAGAATTTTAGGGTCTCTAGTTTTGAGACACTTATGTCAGTCACATTTATAAAAGAGAATTTTAGGGTCTTTAGTTTTGAGACACTTATGTCAGTCACATTTATAAAAGAGAGATTTAGGGTCTTTAGTTTTGAGACACTTATGTCGCTCACATTTATAAAAGACAACTTTTAGGGTCTTTAGTTTTCAAGCACTAAGTGGGTCACAATCACACACAACTTCACACAAGTCACAATAATCATTTTATTAACAGACTTTCAATTATTTAGTCGTAGCGTATCCCGATTCTGATGCTTTTATAATGCTTCATTTTTATTAAGCTTACCCAGCAAGCCCAGTATTCTTTTGCCAAAGGTGGTGGATTTTTTTAACATTTTATTAAAGGGTTTTAATAAATTTGATTATGTCGCCCTGGTACATGAAAATTGACATCGCGCTTAACATAATAATTTTAAAATTTGATTACGTATCTAAATATTTAAGTAGGCTGATCTGAGAAAACGATGTTGTACAATTTAATTAATAATTTCACATCATCTGAATTACGGTTTGATAAAATTACATTACAATCAACGGAGCTTTTTAAAATATGTTTGCACTTAGCAATTCAAAGGTGGTGGTGCCACAGTTGCATACGCTGAAAATATCGGAAACATATTGGAAACGCAAATATCTATTATTCTATTCCTTTACATAGTAACAGTTAATAATACGTGTCTCGCCAGCCTATATTGAAATGAAAACGCACAAACCGCATATCTCAGCGCATTTCTCCACAGCATGCTATGTTTCCGCGCTCAGCTAGATGGATTAGAAAATCGACACGACACGAATCACCGTTCTCATTGGGGACGCAAGAAAACTGTGTGTAAACGGAAACTAAGATGATTACTTACTTGATCTACTAGTACAAACTTATTATTTACTCAACCGTGTCCCCCACCGACGCGACGGTCTGGTACGTAATATACCGGCTATCCTGCGGGATTCGCACGACCTCTTAATTTTCCGGGATAAAAATCACAGTACAGGCACGTACAAAATAATAATGTTGAGTTGAATCCCTCCCTACATGTAATGGGTGGAGTTTTCGTCAAAAGGATATTCAACAACTTTGGATACAAAGGAGTGTTTCTGGCAGATTCCTATGAACAGAATGTGGAGCATCAAAAGTATTAAAACGTAGCTTCAATGGTTAATGAAGCGCGTGAAGGTCTTTAGGCCTAGGTAGTTAGGCCGTTAAATTAAAGAAAATCAGTTAGATTTGGACATGTTTGTACTACATTCTTGACAGCCTCTGTGGTGTGGTGGTTGAGCTGAACTCAGAGGCGGCAGGTTTGATTCCCGCGACAGGTAAAGTATTTGTGCACGTGAAAGTAAAGCGCAAATACTTGTTCGTGTCTGGGTGTTGCGGGCCATGGTCCTCGTAGTTCCTGGGTTCCTAGATACAGGGAATCCTAGTTAGGGTCCAGGATCTATGTATGTGATCGTTGGGCGTTATTATTATTATTTTGACTCACAGTACATTTTTTTTTCATATTTAGACCAAATTAAATGATATAATACGTACAGTACACCCAAATCATCATAGAATACTTCTAAAATGTACCTAAACCAAACTTTTTATTCAGTGTTTCTCAGAAGATGACACAAACTCATAGCTCTGGCAAACACCGAGAATTCACAAACAAGATAAAAGTATGACTGTTAATGAGCACATCATCCAAATAATTTAGTTAGGGTAGAGAATAAAAAGATAAGAACGATAAATGACAATGACAAAGCTAATTACTTGAGAGGTGCTCTTTTCAAACTGATACCTCCACAGGAAGTACAGTCTTTTGTTTTTGCTCGGGGTGAAGTTGTGCGTTGATGTTGATTGCTAATGGTAATACCAATGACTAATGAATGACACGTAAAGGGTCTATGTTTGTCAAATAAGTTACAACAACTGTAACATACTAACAAACGTACCTACATCAACTGTTGATGTATGTTTGACATTTGAAGTAAATGATTTCAGAGTTCTATTTGTATAAATTTGCAAATCCCGTGTGATTATCTTTTCTTACGAGCTTTGAAGAACTGTTGCTACTTTCGCAACTCGAGCCAAGTTCTTACCAGCGATAGGAGCCTACAACATTTCTTTAAAAATGTTAATCAAGCAGTTTCCTAATTTAATAACATTATCAGCACTTTCAAAGCGGATGAAGCTCTTAACTTAATAGATTAGACTAGAGAAAGTAGAGCTATGAGCAATATTGCGTTGATTGCCACAATGCCTTCAAATATCCTTCGAAATATTATTTCTATTTCAAGTTAGCTACGCACATGGACTTTTACAGAGTTAGGAACGATTTCGTTATTCGTACACATGTCAAAAGTGTTTCACTCCATCTCGACATGATCTCTGCTTGACTGATGTAGGTTATGAGAGTGATTTCATAACTTTGCACAAACATTCGAATTATCGTCCAACATAAATTAATACTACTCCGTCAACGTGAGATGTTTGAAAAGCTTTAGGAATTCAAACAACAATACAAATATTATGCAAATAGTTATTACGTTATTCATATTTTCCGACCTCGCAATAACACCTCCGTACCTCCGTAGCCATACTCCATTTAAAAAGTATAACTGATTAACTGTCACTTGCACTTTTTCTTTGCAGAGCACTGACACTGGCCACTTACAGATTCAGCTTTAAACACTCAAATTCATAGAACTACTCTCGATTAGAGAGAAAATCGCTCGATTTTCCGATAAACGCGGCGTGAACTGGCGCGAGCGTTGCGTGCGGCGTGCCCCGCTCAACTGTTTATGATTAGCATTAGCAGATGGAGCAAGGTGTGGGTGAGAATTAGGAATGTGATTCAAATTATGCGACGGAAGCCTGAGTTTTGGCCTGCTCACTTATAGTGTTTATGATGCAGTTCAGTTCTAATGGGAATGGCAACCTCTCTTCCGATCTTTTTTGACATTAGTGTACTAACCTATCTTTTAGGTCAATTTCCACTCTGAGGCCATCTGTAGCAGATTGTGTATCACTCATATTACAGAAACATAATGAACATTATATATTGTAACATGTTTGTAGTTTGTAAATTTCTAGGGGTCAAGTTCTTTTGAGTGGAGAATTATGTTCTGTAATATTTGACACATTTATCAACGTGCAGAATAATGAATTAAGTTTATATTATTATTAGATTTAGTACTTATGAAATTTATATGTGAACGCATAAATTCTTGATAATTACGTATTCAGATTATTTCAGATAAATATGCAAATCTTACCGGTTTCTTAATTATTTGGTGGCGAGTAGAGCTCGCTTTGGCTACTTTTATCTGGAAAGATTCTTTTGATGTCAATGAACTGGGTGTCCGTTATAGAAAATTACAATATCCTGACGTTATGATTATGATGCAGTTAGACTAGAATAAATAGGTATACTTTACGCACTGCTACTTCTAATTAGTAAGTCATTTATACTGCCGTCCTTATGAAAGATGCAGTACGTAGGTAAAACATGTTTTCGAGAAAAACCGCGAAAACAAAAGCTGCGAGTAGTCGAGAGTAAGTACTGTGAGTTGCTGCACTCTTACTTCCTGAGTTTTTGGGTTCCAGGTGGAATTTTGATGTGTAAGAAAGAACAGAATATAGATTTTTTTGGCGATTTCGAACGTATCTAACTCAATTTTGCCAAAAATGTTACGTTACTGTGTTCTTCACTATGAGGGCAGTATAAGTATCCCTTGACCCCGCTAGAGGTATCAGCTCCTGAACGCTACGGAAACGGTTGTAAAGCGCGAAGGTTACGGCTTAAAAAGGCGGTAAATCTTAGCGAGAGATGGAAATAAACTTAAATATTTCTGAGGGGATGGCTTAGAATACCTAAGTACCTAATTCTAAGGGCCATGGGCGTACCCAGCTTTTAGTCCAGGGGGGGGCAAACCCGAATTTTTTTATACCGGGTTCCCACGACTTTTTTAATACCTCTAAAGAGACCTAGAGCCAAGTCATAACTTCAAACCAACCCTCTGGCGGCGGCGCCACCAATGTAAATTTGAAACCATATTATCTTGGAAACGTGATGCTGTAGGGTTAGCACGGCCGGTAGACAAAACTGTCTTTCCCCTGTTTTAGTCCAAGCAAGTATGAAGAAAGTGACGTAAAACGGGGAAAGACAATGTTGTCTACCGTCCCAGCTGGAGTAGATTTTGTCTCTTATTATGTCAGTACAAGCGTGTTGTTTATAAATCAAAATAAAGTAAGTACAAATAGTGATAGCGCGACCAAAGCGAGCAAATTATTCTTTACTAAAATAAAGATCTTACATAAATATGAAAAGCGAAAATTTTTCTGTATTAGCCACATTTTATATTTCAGAAAATATGTGCAACAAGCGTTCAAGCGTGCTGGTCCTGTATTAAAACAAAAGCATGAATATTAATAGCACGAGCGAAGCGAGCGCGAAAAATGTTCTATATTTTTCCACATTTTATGTTGCAAATAATACGTGCAACGTATATCCAAGCGTGCTGGCCATGTATGAAAACAAAGCATAAATAGTAATAGCGCGAGCGAAGCGAGCGCGAAATATTTTTCTTTATTTGTCACATTTTATATTTCAGAAAATACGTGCAACGTACGTTCAAGCGTGTTGGTCATGTATTAAAAAAAAGAGTAAATATTAATAGCGCGAGCGAAGCGAAGCGGAGAAAAAATTCGTTATTTTCCCATCTTGTATTTCAGAAAACGTGAATAGTATGGCACGAACAGAGTGCTAAAGTTAAATACAATTCAACAATTTTATAACCTATCAGTCAAAAAAAAAAAGAAAGACCTATTAATTTTATTCGCTTAAATTAATTCTAATTATTTTATAGTAATTTCGACGTCTAAAATTGCAATCGCAGGTCCTAATCTTACTCTCATCATCAAAAGTATCTCGACACAAGCAAAACGAGCGCAAAAATTCACCGCTTTTACACAACCGGGTAGAAACCTGGCAGTTTTCGTTACCCATAAAAAATAATACCCGTAGAGGCAACACTGCTGACTTGGCTGACTACATAAACAACGTACTTGTGCATCCTATGCATCTCAAAAGGGTCATCAAAATTTAATTTTTCATCTTGTTTACATAATTGTGTATAACTTTTTTCGACAACGATAGGTAGGCATTCGGAATCCGGGGGGGGCAGCTTCCCCCCCCCCCCTGCCCGCCCCTGGGTACGCCCATGCTAAGGGCAATGGTTTATTTTCTCGTTATCATCCTTTGAAATGTACACTGACCTTTAAAATATGCGGCGGGTAGATTATAGGGCCTGTGGCACTGACTGAGCATTTTTCTGTAATAGAATCGAAGGCAGATGGTAGCGAATTCAAATCAGTCATTGTTTTCCAAGAAAATAACTCTATTGGAAAACGTTTTATTATACGGCAGGGAAGGGAAGTGGCAGCAGCTTGCATTATCCACGAAAACATCGTACATATTATGGGAAAAGTATATTTAATGGCGCACCATTTTTTTGTACAATGCTCCTCTTATCACAGTGCTAGTACAAATTTGAGTTACGGTACATTAAACATGCATCTATTTCTATTACTTATGATAATCCCCGGGCGTCAAGTGGTCGCAGGTTTCACTGGACCCGCGGAATGAAAAGCGGTGGTCATGACATGATGGGCGGGGACGAGACCACATAATTTTGTACGATCCAATGCAAAAAAAACGCAGGTCGGTTAAATCTAAATGCTTTGCTTTACGGAATACATGAGTATATCTTGCTCCAAAGCCTACGAACAAAGATAAAATCTAATATAGTATTATCTTGTTTAAGATCTAACGATCACACAGGGAACAGCCAATAGACCCCCAATGGCCTATTAGTTCTATTACAATATAGCCTTGCTCCAGCTCCTATAACCATCGCATACATATTTATGTCCACATTACTCCCGACCCGAGCCCTATCAGAGATCCTCTGTATCAAGACAAGACTTGAGAGAGTCATGACTTTCAGCCGCCTTTGGAATTTTGGATAAAACGTTCTATTTGTAGAACAATTCAGACTGCAAACGGAATTTTCTGTTTTAGATATTGTAGGTTTTACATTTTAAATGACTCTCCAATTCATTATGGCAGTAGTTTTATCACTACCTTCGTCAAATGGTGAGTTAACAAGCCAATGTTGACAAATAGGAATACACGACTTTACATCGCTGGTCATCCATTGCATCAGTCATCCATGTACGATATCGAATTACTTTAGTCATTACCAGTAGCTAGAACTGGAAGCCAGTTAAGTAAATAGGTATTTAATTTATATATATTTATTACTTATTATCTATGGCGCCTATGCTTTATTATTTTCTGCGGTGTTTAGTGCCTTTATTAAGAAAGATAAGACTGATGCGCTATCGGTATCACCAGTATCACCACCGTGTTTTAGGGTCGTGTCATATTTTTATGCAAAGTGCGACTTTTGAACAGTTACGATGCATCACTGCGCGATGCATCAGACGGTTGACATTTATTGTGTAGAAGCATTTTTGCAACGTTAACCACCAGAAGATTAAGAGCACCACGTCGCAGCTCCTAGCTGTGTCAAACATAACTTATAAAAGAAACAACCTTTATTTCTTTAATATTAACCTTCTTTTGAAGAAAGAACTATCAAGCTTCTCCAAGTTCAAGGATAGAATGTACCTATAATCAAAAATTAGCTAAAGCCCGAACTTAAACATTCAACTGTTTTTCTCAATAATTCTCACACACGGAATCCAAGCATATGGATTTTCTAGAATTTAAGTTAGATTTCTCCACACCAGAAGTTGTGGAAATGAAACTGGTATCCTAGAAACGCTATCGTGTCTGTCATAATCATAATGTCAAAATCAATCAGTTTGTCAATACAAAAAGCTTGAAAAAACAATGCATTCTTACATGTTCACTTTTTTATTGACACAACACGCTACAGTTAGGAGTGTACCATTAAATTGGTCAATTAAGTTGCATAATCGATTGAAAATACACGTTTTAATTATTCAATGACTGCTCGGTGATTTATTTATCGATTTACTTAAATGCTCTATTTGCATTTGAAAGAGGAAAATTGTGGAAACAAATATTTCTAGGCCATGTTTTATGTATTGCATAAGTAGAAATTGGTTCAGTGGTTTATATCAATTTTTAAATCGCAAATGTTGCATCTACGAAGGCTCATGAATTTTGGACAGTGATGCTACAATCCAAATCTCAAATGTGGGTATGTTATTATGTTGCATCTGCGCTGGCTCCAATGCCATTAAATCTTGGAGCACACACAGTGGTCCTACATCTTGAAAGTTGGTTCGAAACTAAAAATAAGTTACCGTAGAAAAAAAATATTTCTCATAATCGTTTCAGTGATGAAATAAATAAATAAATAATTAGATGAGTAATTTTTTTCTGTCCAATGTCCAATGCTCAAAGCCTTGTTTGCCGTTTGTATCTAACAGAACCTAATGCTTATTGCATTTTAACAACTAGGTGTCAATAACCAATCTTTGTAGAGATTACAATCTGTCAATTTTCAATTTGACGACATCTCTGTGGATTCAATACGAAAGTGAATGTGGGCGTGAAGTATCGTATCTACATCTAGTCACACCTTTGTTTACTCTTCGGTTCTCTCGTTTTGGACATTCACGTGGGTTCCGATTTCCGCCTTTCCGCGAGGCATATTTTTCGATTATGATAATTTTCGGAGGTATTACGAAATCGAATGTTTTGGTTATAAATATATGACCCGTTAGGTGTGTTAGTTGTCAGACTTATTTATTGCTGATAAAGGTGCAAGTGCAAATGCTGATCAAGTCATCATTTGAGCCACTGCTAGGCATAGAGCTTACACCATTTTCTAGTTCTGGGGACGTACTGTGAACTCGTAGCGCGATTCAAAACAGACCCTATACTGGAACGCTTGTCAAATTCCTCATACGAAAAAAACAAAGCGATCCAATATAGGCTCTGTTTTGAATCGCGCTAAGAGCTCACGGTACGCCCCCTGTACTAGGCAACCACAGGATGTTGGTCAGTGTTACTATTGTTTCTTTTACTGCTTTGCCAGCATCGATCGTCATTCATTCAGCCGCCAAGTCTCCTGGTCGTTTCAATGAGGAGTTTTATTTTAAAAAAGAAATGGTGTTTTATGTATGACCCAATAGATGGCGCCAGTTGTGGTTTTACCAAAATCTGTCACTGTCACTGTTTCAAGGATAGACCACAGGTTATAGGAAATGTGTCACGATACTGACTGACAACTCTAAACTGTTTCGTTTCGTTCTATTTTCGTTGCGCGATAGCTCGGCTTAATTTTGGATCATAATATTAACGTTTATCTGTCTCGCAGTTCTGCTGTACTTCAATTTACTTATTAAGAATGCACCACAGACTACTTAGGAGATACTACAGACAATGTACTCGTGGTCCACTCAACTGAATTTGACATTTCTTTGTAGGTAGTCTAAGCATTTTCTTATGTTTGAACTACTCTGTGGTTTGAAAGGTTTAAACTATGTACTTACAGCGCCATCTAGAAAAGAAGCGGAACTAGTGTTTTTTTTTAAATAAAAAGCCTCATTTAAAGTCTTTATTTAAAAATCAATATTTTCACATTTCTTCGTAGCTATAATCATATTCAAGCTTCTGAGGTTCATTCTGTAGAATGTATTACGTTATTCTTATCAAATGAAATACCTACAAAGTGTTGAAGAATTAATGCGAAATATGAACAAACCTGTTCTAGCTTCCTAAAGCCAGAAACAAAACTACCAACCGTTAAAAAACGTTTATTTTAATATTTTCCGTAGAAATCTTTTCGCTCGTCTCGCGTCTTCAAAGGCTACCTTTTCATGCAAAGAGCAACACTCGACGCGCCTGAAGCCGGCTTCTCTTTCAAAGGGTTTTCATGTAACATTTTCTTTGACACCTACGTAAATTAAATACGTGTTAGTAAAACGGAATAGCGGAATCAAGGCCAAATGCACTAACGATAGTCTTTTTTACTCATTAGGCCCCCCACACACGTTCAATTTTATTGATCAATCTTTGTGATTGATCAATTTTATTGATCGTGTAGGGTTAGTATTGGTCAATGTTTTTCGGTTTATGGAGAAAACATTGACGGAAACGGTGTATGGGTACCATAGGTGGGTACTTTGACTTGAAAATCTTTTGCTACATATGACATTGATTTGCAAAATGCTGATCTGTTTCAAGTTATTTTTTACTGTAGTGATATTTTGACTAAAGGGCTTGGCTAAAAGGATTTGTTTTTCACGAGGAATCTAGGAAAAAGGATAAGTTATAAGAAAGAAAGAATTAGGATAAAAGGATTTTTAATGAGAACGGATTTAGGTGCTTGCTCTACAATTATTATGATTAATGTGTAAAAACATCATGAGAACGATGTTAAATATCCTGGTTCCTGTTAAATCTGTATTTATGTTAACCTAACACCTACTTGAGATGAAGTGGAAAGAAACGCTATTTTCCGAAATGCGACTGCATTTTCCGAGTTCTTACATTTAATTTAGCCCGAAGGACCATAATGGTTATCGTTTAAAATCAATAGTTGTCATTTGATGCACTCGGTAATCTAACCAGGGACCGTACAACCCCACTTATGAGTTAATTCCTTTGAATGGGTAACACGTTTATGGGGTTTCATTGTGGATGAGGTTACCTCTTGTTTGGGAAACCTCTTTCTAAACCCATTTAAAGGGTAACCCTTTCATAAGGATATACCATTTGAAGGGGTTACCGTATCATTGAGGTATTTTATTTAAGAGCTTCACCTTGGAAGGGGTTACCCTTTCATTGAGGTATTCGATTGAAGAGGTTACCCTATTGATAGGGTGTTTTCAGACTTACCTCATGATTATCATTTAATTTTGAACATATTATGCTGTGGAGGTGAAGTAACTGGAAATTTAGAAAGAAAGACCTAGAATCATATTATTAGTTTCGATTTCGACTTCGTTTCGTTCACTCGTTTTGGAAGTGCTGTGCATTCAGTTTCGGGATTATTAAACCCACACCTAAATTGATTTGAAAATGAATACAGGTAAGTACAAAAATATCGAAATCACTTCACTTGGTATATCCGTAAGCATACTTCTGAGCCGTGTGGTCCCGGTTACGAATAGGACCACCCCATCTGGCCGCCTGCCAAGCGTGATGATTATGGCAAACCACACCCCCCCCCCCCCCCCCCCCCCCTCATGACAAGCACAGATAAAAACGCCCTCAGTCTCCGGCAGCTCTGCTATCTGCTATCCCGTGGCTGCTACTGTAGGCAGCCACGGGAAACGGGCAGAGTAGGTGCGAAGAATCCCCAGCAAACGCCCGGCTACCAACCCTCGGCCTCATTAGTAAGCTCAAAGTCTCGCAACGAGAAAGTCCCGCTATGCTCGGTGTTTCCCTGCGAGATAAGATCCGAAACGAGAAGATCTAAAGTGTCCGATATATCTCTTAGAATTAGCAAGTTGAAATGACAATGGGCAGGCTACATCGCTCGTGGAACTGACAACCGATGGGGAAGAAAGGTTTTCGAGTGGCGACCACGAACCGTAAGACGCAGCGTAGGCCGGCCCTTCACTGGGTGGACCGACGGATTGGTGAAAACCGCGGGGAGCCGATGGATGCATGAGGCAAGCAGCCGCTCTAAGTGGCGCTCTGTGGCCTATGTGGGAGGCCTATGTTCAGCAGTGACGTCTTCGGGCTGTTGATGATGATGATGATTATGATTATGTTGTTGGTTTTTTTCATACATAAATAGAGAAAACACAGTAAAAAAGGGGAAATTCTCTGATTATGTATGAAAACTTGTTTGAATTAAACTGAAATTTTTGTGGTACATTTGTAATGTTATTTTTGAGGATCGCACCGCTGGGATTTTTTTATAAGTACATTTAGTAATTTTATACCTTGAAAATTGTCTAATATGCGAACGAGAAAGAGAATCTGTGAATAGAGGGCCTAACCCTGTATTTATTATTTTTCTTCCAGGAAACATATATATTCAAGAAAGTGATGAAAGCTCAGACGAAAATGATTCAACCCATTCTGTCGAGTTACAGACAACAGCAGCTTCATGCGTGTCAATGCAACCTGTATTAGACTCTAATGCATCAACTCCAGATTTATCTTTTGAAATCATGTTAAAAGAAATGAAAGATAAGGAATCAAATACTGGCAATATAGAACAACTCAAGGAAGACCATATTCATGATTGCCATTCGTTTGCAATGCTCGTGGCTAAATATTTAAGCAAGATGGATGAAGACCGACGTCAAGCCTGCATGCATCAGATAGTCCACATTGTCATGGGTAGTGCTCAAGAGTAAAATTAAAAACAACATCAATAATGTTAATGAATTTTTATCTTAATTCTTAGTTATAAGTACAATAAACGATTAATATGAATAATACTTTCTTGGTAGGAACTTAAGTAACAAATATACTAGAAAAATATTACGTCTGCGGCACAGTTCCACGGACCGCTACGTTTGCTAGGGCTATAGTTATAAGAATCTTTGTAGCTTGTTTAGGAACTCACTGTCTCCAGTAGCAACAAGATGGCACCATACGTGCTAGCCGAAAGCATACTAATTTGTACCTAATGCTAAGCAGTTATCAATTTAAAATGTATCGACTTAAACTGTTACCGTGTTACATAGGTTGAAGGGGTTACCCATTCAGACAGGGTTACCGTTCAATAGTGGAAACCATTTAGAATGGGTTTTTGATTGACACAATAACCATATCCCATCGAAAACCCTTTCAACGGGTAATCAATACGTATGGGTTTTGAAGGGGTTACCCATTGAAATGAATTACCTTTTAATAGGGTAACACTTAGTGTATGAGTTTTTATTGTAACACATTATAAAACCTTATCGAAAACCCTTTCATAGGGTAACCAAAATGGTCCCTGAATCTAACTGAAGCTCCATAGAAACCAATTTAGAATGTTAATAAGGCCGGCCCTACACGTTCAATTTTATTGATCAATCTTTGTGATTGATCATTTTTATTGATCGTGTAAAGTATTGTGCAATGTTTTTCGGATTGAGAAAATATTGACGGAAATGGAACGCGTATGGGCCGCCGCCTTAGTCTTCAAATGTTTCCTTCCACATCAAACAGATTTACAGCTAGACACTAGACAGCCTTACTTAAAACACCTGTGAAAGTTAAATAATAGTTAAAATTGCGCATTATTTTTGTATTGAGAACTTAACTGACATTAGCTAATAAGTAAGGCCGTAATTAGTTACAAAATGCGCAAAACTCACCCGATCCGTGATAGCTTCTTCCATTTTTCCGCGCTTCAGTCCCGGCGCGCGAATCACATTCGCAGGTGGCGCCACGACGGACGGCGGGAGAGGCGCGCCGCCGCCGCCGCTCGTCACCGGAATAAAACCGGCCTCCATCGCATCAACGCATCTCTGACCCGTATCAACAGATGGCGCTAATCTCAATTCCACAAAAAAGCACTACACTATTAATTCACATAGCAAATTATTATCTATCAATTCCACGGTTGTATTATTTTCAAACACTTAAACTTGTTTAAAATGGACGTATTTATCACTAGCCATTTTTTAAAAGGAACTGTTTTGAGCACTCATAAAAACTTGAGCATTTTGGAACGGAATATTAAGCACTGGCTGGTTTTAAAAAGCACTATCACTGCCCGTGTTAAAAACTATAAAATACGTTGGCGGGAAGGACGGTCGTTATTCATGTCGCCTGTCTCACTCGTCATCCGTGTCTGTGAAAGAGAGAGAAATACTATTAGCGTACCTGAATAACGTCATGAATGGGGGCCGGTTTTCTTTAATAAACTTGTTGATAATAATTTTATCATAAGTATTGTAGGTACCTATTGTGATACCTCAAGGTCGCCATAAAGGAGATTAATTATCATTTTTTATTGCGTATTTTTGCGTGAGATTAGATAAGTAATTGAGACACAAATACCAAATAAAAAAATCTAGCATATCTTTTCAAAAAACGCGCTGTTTTGAAACGAAACGCAAAAATACTGTTTTGAAACGCAACGCAAAAATACTGTGACATTTAAGGTGCTGAAGGCTCCCAATCGACCTAACATGAATGTAATTTTCTTCAAATGTATACAGAACACAACAAACAGAAAAACAGCAAGCCTTACAGAATTGAAAAAAATGCATGTTAACACTGGTCAAATTCCAATTGATGAAATCGAGATACACTTACGAAAAGTTTTATTGATAGAAAAAAATCGTGACCTGACCTCTAAAAAATTATTCAAATGCTTAAAATGTTACGTTGTAATAAGGCACCCATTGAAATAAATCATAGAGATAAGTTATGTTTCAATGCATCCATCTGTAAGCTTTTTTTTATAACGTAAGTATTTCTTTTATAAATAATTATTTGTACCGCAAAATGGGAAAGTTGACGCGCAACGCAGTGTAATCGCCAGGTTTTTATTTCGCAAAAAGCGACCCTATAGTATAATACAGTATACGTTCTATGTTCGACTGTTGTAATAAACGTGCTCGCATTGGGTGCTGTCAGCGTCTTAATATAAAAAAAAAAACGAGGCGCCAAATTCTTTAGATTAGGACATTAGAACAGTGTTAGTGGGGGATTACTGTAAACAAAAGTATTTAGATAGTGATTAGGGTTATAAATTTACGCACGTGTAGCATTTTGAAGTATTGAGTTTGGTACCTACTCGCTGAATAGTTGAATACTGATACTGTCTGATACTGGCACCGCCGCGCGCCGTTACTAAAGAACAAACCGGAACTAATTTTATCTATTATTTTTCTACTACTATTTCTATTTCTGTTTGCACAATGATTTTGAATAGGTCATTCGACTAAAAACTATTAAAAATGAACAAGTAAATATTTATGCAATAAAATAATAGCATCATTTAGATCTGGATTATAATAGTATAATCCAGATCTAAATGATGTTATCTTAGATTTCATTTTTTGCTAGTTGTTACGATTTGTTTTGTGCATAAATTAACCATTAAGGCTGCTATATTCGCGGATCTCTTTCATTGCTACAGTTTTGAAGATATTAAATAATAGAACTTATTTATTAATAATTTACAAACGAAAAATCTGGCTAAACTATGTTCTCATGAATAAAAATATCATTAATCCAAACAAGATTTCATAAACACAACGGTATCAAAGTTTTTTCGTTCGTAACCGTTTTTATGTATGAAAACTTGTTTGGATTAATATGGCATTTTTGTTGAACATTTGTAATGTTATTCATGAGAACATAGTTTAGCCAGATTTTGCGTAAGTAAATTCAGTTATTTAATATCTTCAAAAATGTCGCAATGCGTGAGCGAGATAGTGGATCTGCGTATACAGCAGCCTTAATACGCCACTACACGTTCGACTGATTGGTTAGATAGAGTGAGAAAACTATATTTCTTTTGCGTACCGTTATTATAACAATATACACAGGCTCTGTATTAGCTGTCATAGATTTACGTTATCTAAACCAATAAGTTGCGTAAATAAATAAATAAATATGTGTGGACATTTCACACAACGCCATCTAGCCCCAAACTAAGCAAAGCTTGTACTATGGGAACCAGATAACTGATACAATACTTAGATACTTTTTGTTTGTAAATACATACATAGAATACAATATAACACCCAGACACAGAACAATCACCTATGTTCATCACACAAATGTTTGCACATAAGCTTTTATTTTAAACAAATGTCGTACTAACGAGCTGGTCGTTCTCTTGATGTTGAGCGTCACGGCACTCACGGCCAAGAATAACAATTGCAATGCCACTCGGAACTCTAAACTGTAAAGTTTCGCGTGACACTGCACTGCGCATGCGCACTTCAACCTTCTTATTCTTATTCTATTTGGGGGCGGTAAGGCCTGCACTGACGTCCCGCATGGGGTGTATTGTGCATTTCCCCCTGCCAGCATTTACCCAAGCCAGCCCAGCTCCTTTATGTATCGGAGCACGGCTTTGGGCTGCTGGCACAACTGTTCCAGTGATGTAACATTAGATGGTGGTCTGGAGACCGATTGCAGTCGATCCCGTGGTCGTTGTTCTTGATCATTTAGTAGATGTCGTTGTTCTTGATCATTTAGTAGATGTTCTTGATCATTTAGTAGATGCACTTCAACCTTATTCATCAGCCCAGTCTAGTAATTATTTCCTAGACAGTAAAGGTTCTTCAGTAAAACTTCATTTGACATAATTTTCATCTTAAAACAGGCCACCAATGGTGGCTATTTTGGTTAATTAAGATTGCTTTGACTCTTCTAGCTTTTCAATTGCGTATATCTTCGCACCGTCTAGTCAGCTCAATAAGCGTCAGGAGGAGTCCTACAAAGCCAAAATACTTAATAAAGGTAACTTTTTATTTTGTCACGTTGCAACGACATAAAACAAGTCTTCAGAATGACATTTCGATTATTTTAAATATCTAATTTTGAGTACATTTTATATGTATCACGTTGGGAAACTTCTTGGCTGATTTTGATTAGACCTTTACTCAAAAATGAAAGAGGATTAATGCTTGTCTGTGTAAGCACTAAGCAAGCACATACGCAAATTAGGCTTAAAGATCTAGGAAGAAACTAAAACAAAGGCACGAAGTTAGCCACTACAAAGAAAAGTAAAAGTAGAAAAGTAGCCTATGTGTTAATCCAGTGCATAGCCTATATATATTCCAAATTTCATCGAAATCCGTCCAGCCGTTTGAGCGTGAAGGAGTAACAAACATACACACAAACACACATATAAACTTTCGCCTTTATAATAGTATAGTGTAATATATAGTAGTGTAGTATAGTGTAATAGTATAGTGGAATAGTGTAGTATTAGTGTGATGTGATAGTGTGATGTGTATTTTACGTAAATATGAATGATGGTGTTTTACATGTCATCTTCCCCCAGCTTTAAATTTGTTTGAACTATAAAGATATTACAGTTCTTAAAACTTTAGCAACCAGCGGGATTTGAACCCGCGCCTTCCAACTCACCGGATTAGACGCTCTACCAATTAAGCTATGGTCGCATGACCGCTCACTGCGAAAATCTTAAGGACTACCATCACCGACTAAAAAGTCGCGGCCACATCTTTTTGTTTAAACTGTTTTACAATCTAAGAAGAAGTTGTGAGCTGCATTATTATTAAGTTACTTCACTACATTTATATTTTAGCTTAATATTCATAATGTATGTTGTTTACTATTCCTAATAAAGAAAAATAAAATAAAATAACCTCCTCAGTATTTCTGGTTTCACCACCTATTCAATATAAGAGAAACCTATTCAGCTTTACCCTGAATGACTGACTGACTGACAGACCCACGTACAGCCGAAACCACTAGTGTGCAGACTTGATATTTGGAAGACCAGCAGTCATCCCAGTTCCTTTTATGGGGCATGCGCAGGCATCAAAAGAAAGACACCCAAGAACAAGGCAAGTATTTTAATAACCAAGTGCGAGTCGGACCATTATCTATCCCTGCCATGTAGTGTTGAGTAGCAGTACTATTTAAAGCAGCGCCATCTATGACTCATCTGGTAAACGAGCAAAAAAATCACGTTTGTTGTATGGGAGCCCCCTTAAATATTTATTTTATTTTGTTTTTTTAGTGTTTGCTGTTATAGCGGCAACAGAAATACATCATCTGTGAAAATTTCAACTGTCTAACTATCACGGTTCATGAGATACAGCCTAGTGACAGATGGACAGCGGAGCCTTAGGCCGGATTTCCACCTGCAAGAAAACTTCTGCAAGAAGTGTCCGACCGTCTATCAGACTGTAGCTTGAACGTGTAAACTATTGTAATTGTAATTTACACTAGTTTAGGTACATTTATAAGCTACAGTCTAATAGACGGTCGGACGCTTCTTGCAGAAGTTTTCTTGCAAAATCTAAAAATGAGCCAAATGTGGTTAAAACTTACATTAAAAAAGCGGATAACACCGCGTGTTAGCTCCTACATTTATCACTGTATGACCATCAAAGAAGAGTTTTGCAATACTTGAATAGGTATGCATAATTTTCCGCAAACATTCTTACCACCTACAACAGCTTTGCACACGTGAATGGCCCAGCTAATTGCTAAAACAAGTATTTTGCCTTCGCCTCGCCTATTGCATAATTTATTTGCATACGAACAAACGGTATGCGTAACAAATAACAATGTTGGCAGACGGGTGGTGTGTTGACAGGAACGGGCTTGGTGCTAATCTGTTGGATTTGTCATTCAATTTTGGCCTTTAACATAAACCCGTATATGGAGTCTTCGTAATTTGTCATTTTTGGGAGATAAGGCGTATTAGTTCAGAAAATAGTTATGGGTAAGTCAAAATATTCGTGGAAATCGTTTTTAGTAAGGCGTACTTTTACTGTTATTTGGTGAAATGTAATTCATGTAGTGTGTACTATTCACCCTGCACTATGTTGGTAATTCGACTCGTCGTAGAGTGCGATTCAAACTCAATGGCGGCTGTGAAGTCAGCGCGAAACGTTGCGCAGTAGCTAAAATTACAAGTGCGCGGCCGGTTGCCCGGGCAGAGGTAAGCGGTGAGCGCAACGTGCGAGGGGCTTGCAAGCTGCGAGGCACTTCAGAGCCGCCATAGAGTTTGAATTACACTCTAATTTTTGTAAATTGTAATTCGGAGAACGTATTATTTTGGTTAATGTTATTCGTTTTTTTTAAAATGTAATTGAATGACGTGACGAGCTAGTCGTACGCCCAAAGTTAAGCGTTGTGTGTTATGTGTTGTGTTTGTTCGTTAATCTATTTCGGTATAAACATGACCTTCCAAGATTAAAAAAAATTAGACGATAAAACTGCTTTAGTCGCAAAATTTCAGATCTTTTGGCAAGAGATAAGATTAATTAATTCAATATCGGCTATTATGTAAGATTCTGAAAACCAAGAGATATTAAAACACTGGAGAGTGCATTGCAAATATTTAATCTTCTGCTGAAAACCAATTTAGCTTCTAAACAACCATAATACTTAACTATTCTGACCATGGCGATTATGGCGATAGCCCCAATTATGGAGTATAATACCCATTTAAGCATAGAGAAATGTGACACCGATCTAGTTTCATTACTTTTGAAACATCTAGACCGTGTAAAGCCGATGGGAAATTCCAAACAGTAAACGAAACACCATGAAATTCGTCATTTGTATCGAATAAACACGAGGCAATGCGACGGCATTATTAAATCGTTAATAATCGATTGATGGATTACACGCGTTCAGTGACGCGTATCGAGAGAAACGTTCGATCGAGGTTTTTTATTATGTTTTCTTTTCGTTACTTCCGAGATTATCGATTATTAGTTAGAGTACGCAGTAATTAAGTTATAATATTTTATTACTACCAAATACAGCATTGTTTGCTCCGCCGCCGCCGCGCCGTAGAGTCAGTCACAAACTAATTATAAAAAAAAAATTGTCAGTAAGGCCTATCCACTATCAACATTTTGATTAATGTTTGATTATTTAATTTTAGTAACATCTTGAATTCGGTTGTTCTACTTCCATTGTTCCTAAATAAATATATTTTTAACTTTTTGTGGTTTTAAAGCGGCAACGTGCCAACTGTAATATTAATTATTTTATCATGTCTGTCGGACCTTTATGGGGGGGGCTACTCTTGAACCAAAGAAGGTAGCCGCGTGATATTTTAAAATTTTCTCAGAATACCGCGCTAAATACGTCGTTATTGTGGTGGTACGAAACCCTCAGTACTTAAACCGACTCGCGTATGGCTGCTTGTTCTTAGCTAAGTATTTATTTAGCTTTTCCATTTCAATCCGAATTCGTAACTCGCATGTCGGGCCCACTTGTGAGTTATGCAACGGATGTCAAAGCTTGTCTCTATTAGGTGAAGGTCGATGGTTACATGCTAATGCAAGTACCACTACTACCATCGACGTAAGAATAAACTAGGCGGAGAAACTCAACCATAACTTAGCACAGCCTTTTTCCAACTAACTATAATGCAGCCTCATCCTGCAAGTTTTCTGAGCCTAACATTATTAGCAGAGCCTACACAGGGATGGCACAAGATAAAACTTAGGTCTGTCAGCTGTCTGTCATCTGCAGGCAAAGATTATAAAGCCCGTTTATAGCACGTGAACATAATTTCTTGTACAAGCACGACTCACCTGCGCGGGCAGGGGGCGAGGTAACAAAACGAGACAAACTCATACGAAATTACAAAGAACATCAACGGGTTCCCGTGATTTATTAGAAATTCATAGTATTTATTAGAAATTAGTGGTTGAAATACACCACTAATTTTAGTATGAGGGGAAGTCATTGGTCAACTGGATTTATAGTCAATGAATAAACTAAACGGAGAAACTCAATCATAACTTATTGCACAGCCCTTTTCCAACCATAATGCAATCTCATCCTGCAACTTTTTTGAGCCAACACAGGGATGGCACAAGATAAAACTATGACTGAAACGTCTGAATCTGAATACGGAAGTGCGGTTGTGACTAAATACAGAAGGGAACGCGTGGTGGGTAGGTCTGTCAGCTGTCCGTCACCTGCAGGGCTAGACCGTCACCTGCAGGGCTAGACCTTAGAGTATAGACTAAAGCATAGAGAGAACTTGATTATGTGTCAACCACTTTTTAGACACTTTTTATATGATGTGGACACTTTCATGTGAATGAGTCTGACAGATTTGTATAGCAAGAAATGTAAGAAAAGGATGGTGTGATACGCTATGATATAAGAACGAAAAGGATACATTCAGTTTATTTTGTCTCTATCTGCGTAACTACATTTTTGCTGACCCAGTGTCAAAATCTGACACTAACTGGGTCAAATACAATCAAACAGTATTGCCATGCTTTCCAATACGTAAGTTTTGCTAGAGGGCTGAATTATTTCCATATGTAAGTATACATACACATAGGAAAAAAACACCCATGGACTCAATGACAGATCTGTGGCACAGAGAGTACGCAGTAATTGTTACTGAGTAGCATACTGTTTGCTTTCATGCGGGAGGGGCAGAAGTAAGCGCAATCAAACTTGTTTCTTCTCATCTGTGATCTGAACTTGCTAGTTCAGATAGCAAGTAGCTGCCGGTGACAAAACCCAATTAGCATATACTTTGCATGTCGTTAAATGTGTTTGTTCATTGCATCCATAATGTAGGTAGATTGCAGATCGTTAACGGCACAGGGACGCGAAAATATGTCGGTTGATCTACTGCCAATACCATGGTATGTTACGTAGTGGATAGCTCTAGGCTTGGGTCTTTTGAAGAATGAGGGCTTTATAGGAGGTTCGTTATACTGTTATCGAGGTAGGTGTCCCATTGTTGAGGTATAGCCTTAAATCCATAGATCTCTATCTCTACATCTATACGAAGTAATATATATGCCTATGCTTAAATCAAATATTCTATAGATACTATTGTTTAGATACACAGTCTCTATGAAAATCAAACCGAAAAAGAGTGTCCCCGCGCCAATGCTTACTTATACAGTTACATACCTCTCCAGCTAATATAAAATACCTAGTTCACAAGCAGTCGTTTCATTTTAATAATGAACCATAGCACCCTGTTATAGCGTTGTATATTAGAATTACATCACTTTTATTAGGCGCGGTCACACGCGACTGAGAGCAAAAACAAGGCATATGCCTTGTTTAAACGGTGCCGTTTTTGAGGCAGCGATCGTGGATCTACCATATATTTCATCGCAATACAAAGGAACTATGACATCCATGCGTTTCGTTCTTGTACGAAAGTATCCAAATAATTAGTCAATTCAATGAACGATGGTAATTTATGTAAATAGAGAAGTGGATCAACGTAAGTCTGGTAGTAGGGAACATGTGAGTACCATACTCAAATATGATGGATGCAGGAGACAAGCAGCCGCTCAATGTGGCGCTTCGTGGGGGAAGCCTATGTTCAGCAGTGGACGTCTTCAGGCTGTTAATGATGATGACGACAATATAATTCTAATAATACTTGGAAATTATGGAATTGCGTTCGCTCTGGCAAAATTTGCCCACGACTACTTATATTTTTTTGCCACCAATATCATACGTGTACCACGTTTAATGTATCGCAGTAAACAAAGTCACAGATATACCAAACAACACGTAGCATACAATACAAAGTGCATATTTAACAAAGAACAATAATATGTGATACATATTTTCATACATTGTCCGGTGAAACACGTTTACGTGAAAACAAAATGACAACATACCAGTTGCATGCAGAAATCATTGTCTGATATGTATGATGAAGAATATGGTGAATAAATAGTTAATTGCAGTGTTTCTATACAATAGTCACGTCACGTGTTTTATAACAGCAGTTATTAGAAGACGTCTCAATGGCGATGATGCGATGAACTGGCAGCACCTGCATTAACTGGCAGACTAAGTTTTGATAGATCTATACCTAATTTATGCATTGTACCCACCAAATATAAAAGTTTATAAAAAGAATTATTAAAAAGCAAGTAACACTGAGATAATGGATCTTTTCCAGGTAACCTGAGAGGGCTTATCGAAGTGGTTATAGGTTGATGATAAGGCGGTTTGCACGACTCAAAGAACTAAATAAGCCTTGAACCTTGGACATTCAAGAGTTTTCTTGCGAGATAGCATCCGAAATGAGGAGATCCGCAAGAGAAGTAAAGTCACTGATGTAGCTTTTAGAATTACCAAGTGGGAATGGCAGTGAGCAGGCCACATCACTCGTAGAACTGATATCCGATGGGGAAGAAAGGTTCTCGAGTGGCAACCACGAACCGGAAGACGCAGCGTAGGCCGGCCCCCTACTAGGTGGACCGACGACCTGGTCAGAACCGCGGGGAGCCGATGGATGCAAGAGGCAGGCAGCCACTCAAGTTCCACTCTATGGTAGAGGCCGTGGACAACTTCAGGCTGTAATGGTAAGGCTCATGGAGATGGACTGACTAACTACAGATAGCAGTAAGAACTCCATTCACATTATCTAAGCCCGTGTTAAAATACTAAATGCCAATATTGAGACGACCTTTCACGGCCGTACAGCGAAGTAAATGCGGGCACGAGGTCGTGACATTTCCAAGGTAAAATCAGCCGCAAAACTTGCTGGACAAACTAGAACCTTCAATCTACACACACGCATATTTGGAAATGAATGCGTGTGCAGACAATTTGATAGTGATGAATGTAAATACTATTTTGATTGCAAAATATTGCATGGATAAAGAAATGTTTTAATAAAGTCAGTAGACTTGTATTATGGCACTACAATTGTGCTGTCACATTTAGAATTTGTTTATTATCTAACCCCCTTTAATGAACAATGTGAGAAATAGTTACGTTGCGTTTTGTTTCTCTCTATCAAGTTCAAAGAAATTGAACGTGTATTCTATACAACAGTTTGCTGAAACCCGGTATCTTTGGGTATGCGGACGACAGCAGCGTCGCCGAGAGGTACACATCTGATGCACGAGCTAGTAGAGCACAAGTTGAATCCATCCATCCATTTATGGTTGATATTCCTTCGATTCGCACAAAGCGGTTTGACTCTATATTTATAATCCGAGCAGCGAAGGAATGGAATACTTTACCAGCGTCTTTGTTTCCCGATAAGTACAATCTGGAGCTCTTAAGTCGCGAGTGAATAGGTATCTTCTAGGCAAGCATGTACCATCGTAGACCGCATCGTCACTTCCCATCAGGTGAGATTGCGGTCAAATGCAGGCCTATTTAGTTGTAAAAAAAAGAACAACAAATTTGAAACAGGTAAAGAAAAACAAGACACACTGAATAGCTATTCCACTGTTATGCAGTGTTTATTAGTAAGGTGCTACTAAGGGGGTATGTGTAGTATATTTATTTTAAACGACTTGTTAATTACTTAAAACCTTAACTGAATAATTTGTACACAAGTATATTTATGTATATCTGTCATCTTTATATGTGTATTTGATTCAACGCAACCTATTTGATGATTCGGTTTGATCAATGATGCGAGCAAAATATTTAGAGTAAATTTTGTTGGCGACTGTTATCATTGTAGAATTCGGAATCACTGCCAACTTAGCAGTTGATTCCCAAAAAAGGAGCAGGAAAGTTCAAGATATGTAACCTTTTGGCTAAGTGGTTGAATATGTGTTGAACATTGACAAGCCAGTGGTGAAACGCGTTTTCTTTACTGAACTCCGACGTAAGTGAAAGCGCGGTCTACTCTTACAATTACAAGTTCCTACTCTTACAATTACATGTTCAGAAAAGTAAAAAAAACCATTCATATGCAGAAGACTCATCTTCTTCCCTGCAGAAAAGCATACGGAAAAGTGAATAATAAAATTGGTGATATTACTTTCCACCCGTAACAATTTTGTGCAGAGCCCACACTTGAGTTTAGTGTGCGGCGTGCGCTCGTACAAAAATGTTACGGGTCTTATTACAGATTTATGACTTGTAACCAAAGATTATAAAAAGCCCATTGATAGCTCGTGAACATAATTTCTCGTACAAACACAACTCACCTGCGCGGACAGGGGACGAGGTAACAAAACGAGACAAACTCATACGAAATTACAAAGTACATAGCAGGATGGAACAAAAGACATCAACGGGTTCCCGTGATTTGTTAGAAAATAGTAGTTGAAATACACTACTAATTTTCGAATGAGAGGAAGTTGTATAATTGGTCAACTGGATTTATAGTCAATTGTATCAGTGGTATTTGTGTTGACTTTTGATGTAACTTGAGCATGCTGGTTGGTGATTCTCAAGAATCTCTCAATAGATTGGCACTACCAGCCTACGGGGCTGGTAGTACCAATCTATTGAGAGATTCTTGATGGTTGTACCTAAAAGGTGGAGGATAGGACATGAGATCACTTGTCAAGTTGTCAAGGGGCAGCTTAGTAAAGCATGTCCCAGCTGTAGAGACGGGTAGCTCCCAACGGATCTCATTTAAAAAAAGATTGACAACCGATCCCAAAAATCAATTAATCACAGTCCCATCTGATCCTACATTAATTTTGTTGGTTGTACCATCATCGACTAAGTGCTAAGACTGAAGTTGTCATGAAAAGCAAGAAAAAATAAAGTAATTCATTCAATACGGTTGCATTCCTTATGGTTACTTTGATTTAGATTACATCCGAAAGATTTACCCCTTTGAGCTTCGTCATCATAAGTGAATCGAAATTTTTGATATTTTTCAGATTCAAAATGCATTCGTGATTAAAATTTTCCTTTGCATTATAATTTATGTTTAGTTTTTATCTAAGTTATAGCTTAAATGTTGCTATTCCTAGTAATTTCTATTCTACCATAAGCGAACAAGCATCTTCGTTGTCCAACCATTATCTGCAGTAACGGAAGCTGTCCTCAGCACGCTCCAATTACCACGGATGGCATTGCTTCAGCTACTCTGACTTTGTCAGCTTAGGGTGGATTCGACCAAACGAGAGTAAGGTTATCCTTAGAATGAATCGCTAGTTATCCGAGAGTAAACCAATTTCACATTTTACCATCCAAGATAGGAACACATTCTAGGAAAGCAAGCCTATTTGGGAATAATAACTTATACCACCGTTTTTGGTGGAATAACAAATTATTCCTAGAATATTTTAATGGCGGTAGCGCGCCCTATGATTCCAACATTTACTTCCCTGCACTATAATACGACAATATTGAGTTGACATGACATAAGCTTGAATAACTTGGCGTTGTAGAACAATAATTGTTAGCTGGGTAACAGTTTCGTTCATCGTTCATTCCGGTATTCGCGTATAAGTATTGCTATATTTGTATTACATGGTAAAACGACTAATGAATTATTCTAGTTTAAGATCGTGGAATAGATTTATTCTGGTATAGTTACTCGCACATAAATCTAAGTTTGGTCAAATCCACCCTTAGTCTTTCAAGTTCAGGGATTTGCGTTTAAGGGCTTGTGCAAGGCCAGCGCGAATTCACGTCAAAGCCACAGAATAGATGTATAGTACTAGGCCAAAGCGGGGATGAGCCAGGGGCCGCGCGGCAGGGGTGGTCTAAGTTAAACTGGTTCCAACGCGCAATAGTTTAGGTAATTTATTATTACACTGAATATAAAGGGTATTTTAAAAATCCACTATACATAAGCCCTCCATTATATTTAATTCAACTACTACACAAAGTTTCATGATCTTATTTAAAGTATTCATTGAATAATCGCTGTTTATTTGTAAGGTTTGGAGGTAACTTTGTAATTTTTTTCTATCGAGAAAATTTTATTAATTCGTGTTTTCACTACACATTTGCAGTAGCATTAGTCCTGAACTTTACCATATATTAATTTCAAAGTCATAGTTGCAATATTGTTGACAGGATACTGCTTCAAGCTAAGCCGTTTTAAGCAATTTGGCGTTGTATTGGCTCTTAAGCGTTGTTACGAGTAGGTAGAGTTCGCGGCCGTGGCCTTGTTAGAAAAAAACTCAAAAATAAGATGGGTAACCATCATAATAATGTCTTTTTAGAAAATGGACTTGGAATGGAATGGAATGGAAGTGACTTTGCCCTAATTTCATCATGAGGAGTTCCGTAGAGTACCTTCTAAGCTCATGATCATGGCCATGACCATGGGTTTCGAAAACACTCTGTTTAAAGCTTAAAATAAAAGGTGAGGCCGTTGGTTCACTACGTGGTCAAATCCTCGGGCCCCTAGAGCGTCACTTTGATCGGCTGCTTGCTGCCAAGATTTTAACCGAGTCCTCGGTTAACAGAACATGCCTATGTTCCGCAGTGGACGTCTTCAGGCTGATGAGGATTATAATTACCAACTCAGGATGAGTCTGCTGACATCCATTGGGGAGCTTATCAGATCGTCACCATTATATAGAACTACCCCGGCGGTACACAGAATCATCATAAAAATTTTAAATTACATTTTAAAAAATGATTCCCTTTTATATGTAACTGAGCAGCCCATGTCTTGGAACTTCATACAACGTATCCTAAATTGACTGTCTCAATTCGTCCCTAAGATCGTGTCACACCAAAATAACTTTTCTGAACCTCACTAATTATAGCAAACAATGAAACCGTTCGGGTCGCTCCGTCGCTTCCAATAAAGGTAATTATGTTACAACAATATGGATGGATCCCTAAGGAAATCCGCAAACGGGTGGAGGTCAAGCGTTCCAGCGGTATTTTCATAGAACAAAAAAAACTTTAATACCGCTATGCTTTTGTAAGCGGCTACAAAGCAAACCGTTTCCAAGCAGACGCAGCTAACATGCAATTGAATACATAAAAGACTGCGTTGGAGTCGGACAATTTATTTTGTAGTTGTAAGACATAAATTGCGTCAAACGTAGATATAACTTTATTCTTTGCTCAAACGATGTTAAAACCGCCTGGAAAAGGCTAACTATCTGTATTGAATTTTTATAACATCGTCCTCTTCTCTTCAAATGCGCTGCGCCCAACGGCGCTCTTATAATAAGGACACTTCAGTTTCTATAACTTAATTACCAATTCTTCACATTCTGAAAGGAAAAAATCTCACTCCTAATCTTAAAAGTCTTTAAACTCTTTCTATTTATAATGCCACCAGCATTTTCACATTTCACTTCAGGATTTTAACAATGACCACTAAATCAATACCTGTTCTTTTGAAGAAGCATTTTCTAGTTGCAGCTTCCCATTTGTGGAGCCCCTAAAGACGTTGCGGGCTACTACACAACCACCACAACACAGATCTGAATCCATTGAGGTAACATGTACTACATTCTGGGCCTAACAGAGCGAAGCAGGCACAATGTAAAGACATAGATAACCTATGTCATCATCATCATCATTCACAGCCTGAAGACGTCCACTGCTGAACATAGGCCTCCCCCAGAGCACGCCACCTTGAGCGGCTGCTCGCCTCCTGCATCCATCGGCTCCCCGCGGCTTTCACCAGGTCGTCGGTCCACCGAGTGGGGGGCCGGCCCACGCTGCGTCTTCCGGTTCGTGGTCGCCACTCGAGAACCTTTCTTCCCCATCGGTTGTCAGTTCTACGAGCGATGTGGCCTGCCCATTGCCACTTCAACTTACTAACTCTAAGAGCTATATCGGTCACTTTAGTTCTCCTGCGGATCTCCTCGTTCCGGAGCTTATCTCGCAGGGAAACACCGAGCATAGCTCGCTCCATAGCTCGCTGCGCGACTTTGAGCTTACTAATGAGGCCAACAGTAAGAGACCATGTCTCAGTTCCATAAGTCATCACTGGCAACACACACTGATTGAAAACTTTCGTTTTCAGGCTCTGCGGTATTTTGGACGAAAAGATAGGACGAAGCTTCCCGAACGCTGCCCAGCCGAGTTGGATTCTTCGCGCCACCTCTTTGTCGAAGTTGGACCTACCTAATTGGACAATCTGTCCTAGGTAGACATACTTGTCGACAACTTCGAGAGTATCGTTCCCAACAATTACCGGTATAGGTGGAACATGAGCATTAGACATGATCTTTGTCTTGTCCATATTCATCTTAAGACCAACCTGCTGGGAGACTCTACTGAGGTCGTTGAGCATGGTGCTAAGGTCCTCGAGCGATTCCGCCATTATGACTATATCATCGGCAAAACGAAGGTTAGTGATGTACTCGCCATTTATGTTGATGCCAGATCTTTTCCACTCCAAGAGCTTGAAAACATCCTCCAATGCGTTTGTGAACAGTTTCGGAGAAATAACGTCTCCCTGTCTCACGCCTCTTTGCAATGGAATTTGTTCCGTACTCTGGTCCTGTAGTCGGACTGACATAGTGGCCTTACTGTACAAACACTTCAAAACTTCGATATACCTATAGTCAATTTGGCATCGCTGCAAGGACTGCAGCACCGCCCAAGTCTCGATTGAATCGAAGGCTTTCTCATAGTCCACAAACGCTAGGCATAACGGCCGATTATACTCTTCGGTCTTCTGTATAATCTGGCGCAGCGTATGGATGTGGTCTATGGTGCTAAAGCCTTTTCGGAAACCGGCTTGTTCGGGAGGCTGGAATTCATCAAACCTGCGTGCGAGACGATTCGTAATGACTCTCGAAAACAGCTTATACACATGACTCAAGAGCGAGATGGGCCTATAGTTCTTCAATAAGGTGTTATCGCCTTTTTTGAAGAAGAGCACCACCACGCTCTTGTGCCATGCCTCTGGCGTTGTACCTTCAAGGATGACAGAATTAAATAACTTCTGGAGGACTAAAAGTACCGGTCTACCACCCGCTCTCAGAAGTTCAGTCGTAATTCCATCTTCACCTGGTGCCTTGTTGTTTTTAAGCTGTTTGAGGGCCATTCTAATCTCGTACAGGCTGACGTCCGGGATATCTTCGGTATAGTGTCGGACTAACTTGGCTCTGATGTCCTGAGCTGTGTTAGTAGCGGGCTTACGTGTCGAGGTGTATAACTGTCCATAGAAGTTCTCGATCTCTCTCAGAATCTCAGGCTTGGATGAAATGATGCTACCATTTTCGGTCTTCAGTTTTGTCATTTGGTGTTGCCCAATAGACGAATCCATTGCGAACACTTTAGAGCCTTGGTTCCGCTCAATTGCGGCCTCAATACGTGAAGTACTAAGAGCACGCAAGTCGTGTCGCAAGGAACTCCAGATTCGTCTATTGAGTTCACCGTAGGCTGACATATCAACTGAAGACTGCAGCTTCATTTCGCTCCGGTCGGCCATTAGCTCAAGAGTTTTTTCTGAGAGCTTTTGAGTCTTCTTTCGGCGTTGGGTCTTAAAGAATTTCGATCCAACAGCTTGGACAGTTTCCACCAACCCGTCGTTTAGCTCGTCCACTGTGTTACAGTCGGCTAGGCACTGGAAGCGATTTTGGAGTTCCAGCTGAAAGCCTTCGGGGTTTTGGATTTGGACAGGATTTGGACGGAGCGTAGACTTCACCAGACGTGACCTTTCGAGCTTAACATTGATATTCAATGTGCCTCTAACAATACGGTGATCGCTACCGGTTTTCACCTTGCTGATCACAGAGACATCATCGAATATGTGCTTCTTGGTCGTCATGATAAAGTCTATCTCATTTTTAGTGGAACCGTCGGGACTTATCCACGTCCACTTCCTGGATGGCCGCTTCTCGTAGAAGGAGTTCATCATAAAGAGTTCCTCCTTCTCCATGAAGTCAGCCAGCCTCTGTCCTCGAGGGTTCCGCTGCCCGTATCCAAATGGCCCCACTCTCAGCTCATCGCTATTCCTTGTGCCCAACTTCGCATTGAAGTCTCCCATCACAACGGTGAAGTATGTTTCGGAAGTATGCATGGCTTCGGATATGTCCTCATACATAGCTTCTACTTCATCGTCTGAGTGTGCCGACGTCGGCGCGTATACCTGTATAACCTTCAACGAATACCGTTTGGTTATTCGGAGTACCAGGTACGCTACCCTGGCCGACACACTGTCGACTTTGACCACGTTGTTGACGAGAGACTTGCGGACGAGAAACCCGACACCTCCTTGGGAGAGTTGGTCTCCCTCCCGGTAGAAGAATAAGTTACCGGAATTTAGGATTATCGCGTCCTGTCCCTGTCTTCGGACTTCAGACAATCCCATTACATCCCAGCGTAACTTACCCATCTCCGCCTCTAGCTCGACCATCCTTTCGTCAGCCTTCAGTGTGCGCACGTTATGTGTTGCCAGGGCCAGGGGTCGTCGTTGGGGTTGGTAGCCGGGCGTCTGCCGGGGATTCTTCGCACCCCTTGCCCTGCCGTTACCGTGGCCGCTACCGTAGCCACGGGATAGCAGAGCTGCCGGGGACTGGGGGCCGTTTTTATTTGTGCTTGTCATTAGGGGGGGGGGGGGGGGTTTGCCATAATCACCACGCTTGGCAGGCGGCTTGGTGATCGCAGTAGGTGAAGATTGATTGCCACCAAGACCGAGGGGAACGCTGCGACCCATTCCCTGGATATTCCCTTAGCCGCCTTCTACGGCACCCACGGGAAGAGATGGGGTGGTCCTATTCATAACCGGGACCACACGGCTGATTCATAACCGGGACCACACGGGATAACCTATGTACTATATTGAAATTCAATTGAAGGAGGTTGAAGGCTTGAAGGTCATGAGTCATGAATCATGGAAAAGGATGTTTATAACATTGTTTCTAGGTTAAGAATTGTAGATATAACAAAGCTGTAAAGGATTCGGATGGACAGACAGACAGAGATTTTTTTCAACTAAATAAGCATAATGTTTTACTAGGTGGTAGGACTTTTCTGCAAAGTTCGTCTAGGTAGGTACCACCGCTATGCCAGTTATTCTGCCACCAAGCAGTAGTGTGCAAGCACTACTGTGTTCCGGTTTGAAGGGCATTGTAGCTAGTGAAATTACTGGGCAAATGAGACTTTACGAACTGATCTCACAGTCTAGAAAACTTTTTTAGACTGTGTGATGTCTCAGGATGGCGTGCGCAGTGCGCAGTGTCACGCGAAACTTTAGTTTGGAGTTCCGAGTGACACTGCAATCTGTTATGGGCGGCCGTGTCGCTTAACACCAGGCGAACGACTAGCTCGTCACGTCATTCGTTTACATAAAAAAAAAGTTAGGCACCAGAGTCAGTGTTGTCTAGACACTTCGATCTGTAGACGAATACATATCTAGGCAATCAAAGTTTAGGTATCAGCAGATAGGCAATCTGCTTCTAAGTCAATTCGAGTTATAGGGAAATATGCAGCAGTGGGATCTTTCATTTATAGGCAATGAGCTCAAAACCGATGTAATATTCCATTCTACAGTATCGGAAATCGGAATCCTAAGGTAAACTTTTCTATCATATAAAGTGACCAGATTTCTTTGGGAATGGAAACATCATTAAATAGATACCAAAATATGAAAGTGTATTCAATATCCTTCACAATAAACCAATGAGTAACAACCTGGATGAAAGCTTGCCAAATCGATCAGATATCCAACTCTCAATTTCAAAAGACGCAAATATCGAGGCCTCCTCTCCTACCTAGCGAAATGAAGCCATCGTATCTACCATTAAAACTGTACAAAAATATTCAATACTCGAATCGATTACCCGACGGAAAGGTTGTAAACAGGGTTGTCCAAAGTTGGCCTTACCCTGACTGAATAAGGCGATTTAGATTCTCGTTTCGCCAAATATAAACAAGAAAGACATCGAAACTTTGGAGAAAATTAGGTTTTCCACGACCTTCACATCTTGGGACACAAACTCGGCCTGTTTTTGAAATGTTCCAAATAAGTTCATATTTTGAATTTCTGGCAACCCTAACCACAATGGATTATTCACGGGCAATTTGGACCAATTCTATTGTGCGGATCGGGCAGTCGCAGTCGTGCTCCATTTGATCCAGAGCTGTATTGTGAGGATGTCCTTCGGGAATTATCTTGAACAGTTATTTTTATCTCGGTTTGATATCTTTATACCCTTTGGTATTGATCTAGCCAGCTAGGTCTTAAAGCAGACTTCGGACCGGTCAATGCGTGGGGGCAACTGACATTTTATAAAGTGTTTCCGTAGTAGTAGTTTGGAGTGCTTACGAGTTGAGAGTACATTTAAGGATAGGCCAGCTAAAAAATAAAAAGGACGGACAACTTCATACAAACTCCGTTCTACTTAAGTTTCCTTACACGATGGATTAGTATTCTAAAGCCGCTTTAACATGTTACCATTTACTCATTTACAAAAGGAACCAAAAGAACAAAAGGAAAGCAAATGCCTATTTTAGAACCTGACTGGGCAAATAGCTATTTGCAATTCAACTAAGAGCGATGGCACACGGAGTCAGGTTGCATCAGTTTCGTAAAAATTATGGGTGGTTTTACGTGAGAATTTTTTGACAAATATAATTATTATAATGTGTGAATGGGACCTGTGAACCTGATGAATACAATCAAGCATCAAGTTCATAACAGCGGCTTGGTCAGATCAGACCTTTCAGTGACTTGTGTAGCAAGGCACTTTGATCCAATATATGATCATTGAACAAAAGGGTTTAAAAGGGTTTCCAAATTCATCGTTTTCAACTGTAAAAATCCATTTGCAATCAACAATGTTTTTATTAGCTGGTCGTGGTACTAAAGTCCACGTTTTATTCTTTGCTAAAGAATTTAATTCATCCCTAATTGCGCTTTCCCACTGAGTTCTATCATCTCTAGTTTTAATTTCATCATATGAATTCGGTATTTTACATAAAACAGATTGAGCACACATTAAATAATCATCATCATTAATTTCATTATACGACACAGGGGGACGATCTTTGAGCCTATCACTCCTTCTTAGTTCTAATCGCTTATCTGTGTTTTTGTTCCCTGAAGAAGAATTATAATCATCAGAACGCGTATCATCCTCTTGCTCCGATTCGATTATATCATGGCTAATTTTGCGAATTTTATTAGGACACTCATGTCCATCAGATTTAGAACTATCTGATTTAGTACTGTCAGAGTTTCGAGACTTTACTGACACTGATTTAGACCATTCGTCATTATCAGTTTTGTCTTGACAATTTTTACTATTGTCTTCAGGCTTTAACGCAGGCCTGGACTGAACAAAATTAGTCTCATCCACTATAACATCTCTGACTATCACAGACCTTTCGCATTCAGGGTTCCAAACTTTATAACCGTTTGGTTCATAGCCCACGAGTATACCCTTCCATGATTTATCATCGAACTTGGCTTTACTTGTTTTGTCATGGACATAAACAGTTGAGCCGAAAACCTTTAAATATTTTTTTTGAGGTTTTTTATTATGCCACATCTCGAATGGTGTTTGTGAAAGTTTTAGGGCCCGAGTTGGTGTTAAATTTATTAAGTAAACAGCAGTCAACACTGCTTGACCCCAGAAAACTTTTTCTAGCTTAGCACCGTTTATCATGGAACGAGCTTTTTCAGTAATGGTCCTCACCATTCGTTCAGAAACACCATTCAACTGTGGAGTTCTCGGAACTGTCAAATGATAAGTGATTCCTTTTTCAGTACAGTAGCTTTTCATTTCAGTAGATAAATACTCTCCACCGTTATCGCAATATAAATTAGCTAACTTTAAATTAAACTTTGCCTCACTTTTTGCAACAAAATCTTTGAAAGCAGCGAACACGTCTGATTTGTAGGTTATTAGATACGTAACACAGTAATGAGTATATTGATCAACAAAAATCACAAAGTAGTTCTTATTGTCAATAGTTGTCGGAGTGATAGGGCCACAGACGTCTGAACTTACGGCAAATAACGGTCGATTAATATGACTTTTGTCTTTAGCCTGGTTAAACGGTAGTCGACTCTGTTTCCCATTTATGCAAGCTTCACATAAATCATCATTTGGCACTACAGAATCAATTTGATTCATATCATCTACCATATGATTCTGTTTAATTTGTAAGAATTTATTTTTACTCATATGCCCTAAGCGTTGATGCCACAATTTGTAACTATTTTTGTCACTATTGCATGCTTGGGAAATAGGTTGACTCGCGTTTATCGAAACTACAAAATCTACAGCAATTAAATTGTTTGTTGACCTACCTCGCATGATAGTTTTACCATTCTTACATATCTGTGCACCATGTTGGTCGAAAATGACTGTATATCCAGCCCGCTGCATCTTCGAGACAGATAGTAAGTTGTAAGGAACCTCGCGGCAGAACAGCACGTCCTCCAAAGCACCTTGAACGCCCACGTCACTGGTAACCTGTAGTGTTCCCTTTTTAGTAGCTGAAATAAATTGACCATTTTTAGCAACTGAAATTTTTAATGGTACATGTAAATCAGTAAGATCAGTGAAAAGGTCTTCTCTATTTATTATGTGGTCTGATGCTCCAGAGTCCAATAGAAATGTAATTTTATTTCCATGATCCTCTTGTAGGTACTCTCCGGTCATAAAAGCAAAACCAGAAAAATCGTTTGATGTTGATGGTTGGCTTATCTCAACAGCCTGAACTGTCCTTGTTCTTTCTTTAGTTCCATAGTTAGGTTTCTGTTGATTCATCCTCTTGAAATAGTAACAATCGTTCTTCTTATGTCCCTTGCGCCCACAATGATAACACTTTATAAAATGTTGATTTTTCTTCGATTGTTTATTGTGTTGGTGATTAGAATTTGTCTGCTGTGAATTTTCAAACTTCCGTTTTTTCGATGTAATAGTTTTAGTTTCTACTTGAAGTACTTTAGCGCTAGTATCAGTAGATTCATTTTTCAACTTCACTTCATGGTCCATCAGTCGCGTTTTAACGAAAGCTAACGTTAAACTATCTTCCGATAACGTTTCGATCGCGGTTATAACTCCATCGTAAGTTGAGGGTAGGGTGAGTAATAAATGAGCTACCTTATCTGTTTCTTCCAACTTTGCTCCAGCCGCTAATAATTCCGTAATAAGATCATCGAATATGGAAAAATGTTTTATTAACGGTACGTCACCCTGCAGTTTTAACGCCAACAACTTTTTACGCAACGCTAACTGTGTTGCAATACTTTTTCGCTCGTATAGCGCATCTAAACTTCGAAAAATATCTTTCGCCGTATTACTTTCCTTTGCAAAACCAAGATAGGAATCTGCAAGGTACTCGACAATAACACTTTTCGCGATTCGGTTGTTTTTCTCCCACTCTTTGCTGCTTATTATTGGATCTTCGTCAATCACTTTGATCATTGATTTAAGTTCTATATTCGGTTGCGCCTCCTGAGAAATATTTAACGAAACCGTTTCCCTTAATTTAGCTTGATCGTGTAATATCAGCCTAACTAAGCTCGAGTCATTCATTAGCTTAAACTGCTGTGTAAACATAGTAGTCACTGTCAAACTGTCAAGCGGCTTCATACCTTATTACCCTCACAGTTGGAACTACAGTTGTAAATCCCATTTCCACGGAAGGGTCTCACGACGAATTTAACTTTGTACACCGATTAATTTGATTCCGTGACGATCGGTGTCGGTGTACTTGTTTGACTTGTAAAGGACTGTGAAACGAATTGTCCAGATTCACTAAACATTGGGTCTATTTCCCTAACTTCCTACAGCCAAAGAGGTTTAATGTACTACGTACCCTAAGCTGAGGTAGTATGAAGTCATCAAGATAGCCATGGTAGAGGTAGGTTACGAAATACGCACCACCACCAGATATCCATTACCAAAATTATAAATTCGAAACTCCATATTCTTCTATCTATTTGCTGGCTGCAAGAGACTAACGGCTGAAACATTTTGATATTTATTAGCTAAAGCGATAGTTTAAGCTGATTGAACCCAGTGGAAAGGTCCAAGGATACTTTTCATCAAAGTCAATAGTGTAATTAAGTAATATTAAAGTAGTAATGTATTTTATGCGGTATGAGTTCTCTGGAAATGGACTAACAAGCAATGACAAGTTCGTACCAAATTAAGCTCTAAAAGGAATGCAGCTATAAGGGTTTAATTTAGGGTTCCCAGTGTGTTCTGGCATTCGGCCAGGAGGTTAGTCACGATCCCAAGAAGCGGCGGAGTATAACTTGTAGGTATTGGTTGGGTCGATCCCGTCATTAAGTTGTAGGTTCATTCGCCTTTTTTTACTTTCTGTTGGCTTTGTACTGAAAAATTGCTCAGACTTTGCTCAGACTAAAATAATAAAATAAATTGGGATCCTCATCGCTTCTCTAGAATGTAATGATAAAACGTGCTGTAAATGTAGGTTTAGGAACCAGTACCACCCATGTAAGAAGAACGCTGGCTGTCCTGCGCATTGCGCGTTTTTAATTCCTGGTTATTCCAATGCACTAAGTCGAGCATATCGTGCACCTGATGTAAAGCGTCATGGCAGCCCATAATAGTTGTAGCGCCCCCCAAAACTAAATTATAAAGTTTCTCGTGACACTGCACTGCCGTCTCAAGATAACGTGCGCCTGCGCAGTGCACGTTATCTAGAGATTGCAGAATTAGTATAGAAATTGTGTGAATTGTGACCCAGGGGAAGGACCTATAAGATACTTTTTATCGCGATAAACCATAGTTCAAGGCACCGTCAGCAGCACCTGGTAAATAAATAAACTGCGCTATACACCGCAGATAGCATCCGTAGAAGATTGCATATGAATAAAATAAAAGACTGGTATAATACAAATACTAGACTAGATGAACAATAAAATTCAATTCACCCGTGCCAAGGTAGGGTTACCATTTGGAATATTGAAAACGCCCTAACAATAAACTCACATAATTATTTTTACTTTAGATATTTTGTAACACAAAAGTCCCGGACAATTAAAAAAATCGTACAAATCAGAGATCTTGGGATGATGGTTTTTTGTGAAATAGTTTGCCACCCGTTTAAAATTCCCCCACGGCTGGTCAGTCATGATCATCAGCGGCCTCTTTAATTCCAGACTATTTAAGCAATGTGCGAGGGATTTGAAAGACAGTTCTTTTGGGGCCAGTATTGCCATACTATAATTATATCCATTCTGTGGTAGTGCAGAAGGGAAATTTTTCCCTTCGATACTACTAGTAGTGTAGCGGGGAATTAACGAAATAAAACTATACCTAATAGTGAAAAGCTCTGTCTCAGATTCTGAAAGAAGGCTGTTGTTGAAAAGTCTAGACTCTCCGGACAGAAGATCAAAAAGCCGGACATATCAGACGATCCGGACGGTACATAATAGTCACCCTACTCGTCTTATGCAAGCAAGTAAAGGAGCCAGCCAGACACGTTTAATATTGTAAATGCATAGAGATAGGTTAAAAGCATTTATGTGGTTCGCCGGTGGAGTACCTACACGTCAGGATCAGTATATAATAACGATAAAAAGCGAGCTCTCATCTCAACTCTAGATCAGTTTACAAACAGATAAACTTGAAATTGAATCCAATAAAAAGAAATAGTTACACATAATTTTTTTTATGTAAACGAATGACGTGACGAGCTAGTCGTCCGCCTGGTGTTAAGCGACACGGCCGCCCATAACAGAGTGAATTATTATGATAATGGAATTCTTCTACGATCACGATTAGCATCGTTAACACGATTTAAATATTAGGCTTTGGGGGAAGATTGAAGTCGGGGTTGGAAGAAGATGCGGCGCTGTGAATGCTGTGATCGGTCGGCGCATTGTCATAATTAGTATTAACATTGACAGTGTCACGTGTCAAATTAAACATACTGAGTACTGAACTGAACACTTATTTTTTTATCTGTGGAAAAAAATGCGATGTGTGTGTGTTGTATATTATAATTGGTCAATTTGACAGTTTCAAATGTCAAATTCGAATTTCGCGTGATACAATGAGAAGTATGACATAAATAGCAGCATATTGGCGAACCAGCGAAAGCCTTATTGGCTGTCGATGTGTTTGTAGTCTAAGGATGGGCAGGAAGCATTGAATTTCATTGAATATATGGTGCCGCATAGTCTGTGTGTATACCTACTGTACAGGCTACAAAATAGGTAACGCTTGTACAAGATAATCCAAGAAATATTAATCCAATGAATATTGAAGTAAGTTGCATGTCCCGGCTTTAGGGACGGGTAGATGCGGGTTCAAATCCCGTTCAAATTTTTCCTTTCCATTAAACATTTTTTTTACTTTATTTTTCACATTTTATGATTTCACACAGCGCCATCTAAGCGCCCCAAACTAAGCATAGCTTATACTACGGGAACCAGATAACTGATAGAATACTTAGATACTTTTTTGTTTGGAAATACATACTGTAGAATACAATATAACACTCAGACCCAGAACAAACACCTATGTTCATCATACAAATGTTCGTCCCAGGTGGGAATCGAACCCATAACATATAGTTCAGAAGGCGGAGCTACTACCAACTGAGCTATCGGGCCAGTAATTAATCTTGAAATAGGTCGTAATCTATTAGGTAGTTGCACAGCTGGCTAATGAATTACTGCGGCAAAAAGTCACCGATATTTTGAAGAAAAAAACAAGATGTCTAACAGTAGGTACCTGCCCCAAAATCTTTACAGATATAGTGCACAAATATATGTATATCAATATTATTAATTATATGTATCAGTCATGGCTGCATGTGATTGTGACTGCAGACTGTAAGTAAGGTCACTGCACAAGACATAGAATAATCAATAGTTCTACTACTAACATACAAAGACAGGATGCGGTGTCTATAAATATTAAATGCAATTCCATGGATTAAAATATAGATGCTTGGAACGTAACTATTTTTTTATTTTTTTTATGTGAACGAATGACGTGACGAGCTAGTCGTTCGCCTGATGTTAAGCGTCACGGCTGCCCATAACAGATTGCAGTGTCACTCGGAACTCTAAAGTATAAAGTTTTGCGTGACACTGCACTGCGCACGTCACCCTGAGACATCACCCAGTCCAGTAATATGATTACTAGCCTGTGAGATCAGATCGTAAAGTCTCATTTGCTCAGTAATTTCACTAGCTACAATGCCCTTCAAACCGGAACACAGTAGTGCTTGCATACTACTGCTTGGCGGCAGAATAACTGGCAAAGCGGTGGTATCTACCTAGACGAACTTTGCAGAAAAGTCCTACCACCTAGTAAAAAGAATAAATGTATTTTATGAAAGCTATTTTCATTAAGGATTCATATTAAATATTCAAGACCCTTTATTTATGAAACGAAAAAGTAAAGTTACTCCTTATGTCCTGTCATTTGTTAAAAAATAGCAGTAAGTAATTTTAAAGAAATTGTGGTGAAACTGCCGCAGAAGCCGTTAAATTAGAGTTGTAGGTAGTTATGAAATATCTACTGACTCCGGCAATGGCAAAATAACCGGCCAAGTGCGAGTCGGACTCGCGCACGAAGGGTGCCGTAACATTATATATAAACCCGGGGAAAAAAAAATCTCGTTTGTTGTATAGGAGCCCCCTTAAATATTTATTTTATCCTGTTTTTTAGTATTTGTTGTTATAGCGGCAACAGAAATACATCATCTGTGAAAATTTCAACTAACTATCACGGTTCGTGAGATACAGCCTGGTGACAGACGAACAAACAGACAGCGGAGCCTTAGTAATATTGTTTTACCTTTTGGGTACGGAACCCTGAACGTTTGGGAACCGGAAAAAACGCTGTCACAAATCCACAAATCAATAAATAAGAACTAGACACTAACATGAGTGATGCTGGTTGTCGCGAACCCATTGTGTCTGAATTTCATTAGTCATGTATTTAATCCATCAAATATTAAACAGTACTGTACCGTAATTCGAAACCTTATTATACATGAGAGTAGCGTACTTGACTTTCGATCCGGACTAGGCGTGCTGTGATTGGTCCAACCACTTTACTCGTCCAATCAGCGCCGTTTCCCCCTCCCCTGGCCCCCACCATCACCCAGGTAGGGCGCGGAGGCGGCCCTTGCCATCATTGGCGTTTGGATTTTCATCCGTAGCGGGTCGCAAGTAATAGTCTTTACTTTGCAGACCTAATAAGCGTAAGGTAAAATACTTATCGGTATGGTAAGTGTATTTTATATCATTACATTATATGATAATTATTGATTAAACCGTTTTCGGAATTAATTCGTAATTGCATTAAATTTTGCATTATTTCGTTTTTGAAATTATAACGGTTTTCTTGCTGTGAATAAAGGTGTCATATTTTGTGTTCTAATTATTTTTAACGGTGTTACCGTTCGTTTTAGAATTCAGATACCTGTGAATAAAAATGTTCCAACCCCATCGATGAAGGACATTGGAGAAGAAAAATTAACGAGGAAAGGAAAAACGAGGAAGAAGTCGATGAGCTCGGGGTCAAGTTCCAGCTCTTCTGCAAACTCTTGTTCTTCAACAAGTAGCAGTGGCAATAAAAAACAAAAGACATCAAGTCTCAGTTAAACCGTTACCTATGATAGGTGATTATGACTTGCTTCCTGCGTAGACCCAAACACGAGGGGTGAATTATATGATGAGCTACAAGAAGCACCCGCACTTTGATCCATTGCAACCCTCTAGCAAGAAAAACTTAGTTTTTTCTGTATCAACACTAGCAACAAGTGACGGAACCTGCGGTTCCTCACGCATCTTCTGCTTTTTTGAAACATCTCAGTGTTTTTAGTTTTTTCTGTATCAACACTAGCAACAAGTGACGGAACCTGCGGTTCCTCACGCATCTTCTGCTTTTTTGACCCATCTCAAAGTGTTTTTAGTTTTTTCTGTAGCAACACTAGCAAAAAGTGACAGAACCTGCGGTTCCTCACGCATCTTTTGCTTTTTTGAAACATCTCAAAGTGATGTAGCACTTCAGTCAGCCTGACTAGTGCAGTGTGCACTTCGCTGAAACACAGAAGCAGTACATCTAATATCCTGGGTTTACAAGCATCAAGACCAAGACCCAATAATGAAGTCAAAGGATTTTTCTGCATGGAGAACGCGTGGAGGATTAACTCGAAACAGACTTCAGTGGTATTTTTATGTCGATGCAATACTGAAAATTTGTGGGTAAGAAATCAAATAAGGTCTTTTCAATTGGTGAGTACTCGAAAGCTACCAGCGATATATTGCAGTACAGGGCCAGTTTTGAAATCTGTAACGGATCCTAGGAAGGTCTTACAGGCGCGTGCTACAAAAACTTCCACGCACACGCACAATATTACTGCCAAGCGTACAATTCAGTGCAATCTTGTAAAAAGTTGGTAGCTACGATGAGGAATGTTTTCTGACGTTTCAAGCTTAAAAAAGGTGGCGTTTCTTCTGCTGCGCAGAACGCATTACCTTTCAGGCACAAAACGATCGCGATTCATCTGCTACGCAGAGCGCATGACGTTTCAAGCACAAAAAGGTCGCGTTTCTTCTGCTGCGCAGAACGCATTGCCTTTCAGGCACAAACGATCGCGATTCTTCTGCTGCGAAAAACTCATGACATTTCAGGTACAAAATGGGTCGCGTTTCTTCTGCTGCGCAGAACGCATGACGTTTCATGCACAAAAAGGTTGCGTTTCTTCTGCTGCGCATAACGCACTTTCATCTGAACCAGTAAATAACCAAAAGCAATTTCAAGCGTGGGCTTTACCTCGGACGACATAAGGCAATGCAACACAAAACAACACAATTGCAAAGAAATTTGGTCTTAAAGACAAGTTTCGCGAGGGGAAGCAGCAAAGGAGATAGGTACGATGACTGGCCGCATACATACAAGATATACATTTGCGTCATCTCACCGAAGTAGTAGGGCATAAGCTCGGAGATAGATGCCGACTCGAAGAGCCTTTATGTGGCAGTGAACTTTTAAAACACTTATCTGTATAGTCGTTTTAGAGAATGCTCAGGGCGCCACCCTACATTCTAAAAATACCTACTAAGCATTATAAATGAAGCTTGACTAGCCGTTCCTAACCAATCAGTCACCAAGTTAAGCAACGTTCGCTTTGGCCATAACTTTTATGGATTTCCTCTACATAAGATGGTATTTATACTATCTACAACTGAGCGCCACCGTGCCTTGTCCCGGTTGTTGTAGTAAAATAAAAGTTGTTTAGCCATGTTGGAAACCTTCGGGTGCCTTAAACCTAGCACTACCAACCACTTGCCTACATGATAAGGAAGGATGGAAGCAAGAAAGCACTAGGTACAAATAGCTACTAGCTGTTCAAATAAAAGCCGCCTTTGCTAAGGCCAAAACAGTGACACACTTAAAAGATATGTCCAGAATCAGTGAATATGCACACTCAAGGTGTCATATAAATTGTAAGACGATCGTCCAGTTTTGTGGCTACAATGCGTTTTAAACAACAACTGTACCTACACATTAGAATTTACTGCCTATGTTGCTAAGCTCCAGACTTCAGACTTCATTCAGCTCAGAAATTGGATAGTATTATAACAGATGGTTACTATTTGCCAATGCCAATGGTAGTAAGCCAATTAAATGCATCCTTCAACTTTTCTTTTGGGCTTAAGCTATGCATCAAATAACTTTGCCTCAATAATTTAACTGGACTGCGCGGACATGCTGAGAATGCATTATAATGATTTATTTGGATTCTTGTCCATTAAAACCCTGCGGACCTGCAAATTCATATCACAACTGTGATAAGTTTGCTAGCGGTTTGAAGGTAAACAAAGATTTCAAAGAAGATGATTTGAGGACACATGTATGACACAGTCTTTGATAAATTAAACAGGCCGCAATGGCTAAAGTGTCAAGTGTACACTATGATGAACCTGTAATGACTGCAAGTTCAACTACTCACCACAATACGGGCTGTGTCGTCCCGAGAAGACGTCTAAATTATACACTTTCAATACAAATTAATGCTTTATTGCGGTTTCTTAACCAAAATTTTGTTCAGACTTCAATCGAGTGCTCGACTGAGGGTTAATCACTTATAGAACTAGTTCCCTCATACACACACCATAGCTTTCGGATTTATCGGATGGTGTACAAAAGTAGACAACAAAGTCTCACAATATATGGCTAGCCACAACCAGGCATTGCAAAATGATGGCTGATCAAACTCTTAAGGAATTACTTATGGCTTCGTGCCATAAGCCATATTACTTTGAATCTAGCGATATAATTGTTCTGGATTTGGATCTTGAATAATATCTGTGCAGTATTTGGATGGAAACTTATGCAGACCATCTGTAGAATTAGAGAGCTCCCCGCTAGCGCCTTCTAGCAGAGCGGATAGAAAGTTTCCAATAACAGGTAAAGCCAGAAATCACACTCTTCGTCTTTACAGTATTGCACGATCGACAGATCAGATGCTGAAACGACACTTTACCGACCAAAGCATCCGTTAATAAAAATTTATGTATATCTTATTTTACGACCGGGCTTAAAAATCAGGAGCCTTGAACCCTCCCTTCATGATCAAGAACCTGTTGAAAATTTTATAGATGTGAATCAAGAGTTGACTCTTTTCAGTCTACCCTTCTCTTCAAACTTGAGAGAATCTACCTTGAAAAACATTCTTTGAATAGGTTTGTTCGATTTTGGCTCACCATACGAAACTAAAATCTCACACATTGGTGAAGCAAGTTCTGATATCGATTTACATCACTTCGTACATATTTGGAATGTTGATCCCTGAACCCATTATTTGAATTTATTCGAAGAGAATCTGGGAGATGCGTTTAACACAATAGATTTTAAAAGAACAGACAGTAGCTCCACTTCTTTCTTCTTCTATATTATTCAAGACGCCGAGCTCATAATTTGACTCAGCTCAGTCTTAAATTATCTTCATTATCTTGATTATGTACTGGGTGGCGCAAAAGTAAAGACCCTATTTGGTTCAGCTATAACATTTTTTCTAAATTAGAAAACTAGATTTAGGTTTTTTTAAATGTATATTTGTGCCATTAAATTTCGTACCATTAGGATTTAAAGATGATGTCTTTTAAATGGTGACCTCCAGAGTTGATACACATTTGAGCCCTATTTATGACATTTTGCATAACTTGCCGTAACACTTCCTGCGATATGTTCGTTATTTCTTGACGAATGTTTTCTTTTAGAGCTGCGAGAGTCTGTGGCTTGTTCACATACACCCGAGATTTCAAAAAACCCCAAAGAAAGAAGTCTGGACTGGTCAGATCGGGTGATCTTGCAGGCCAAGGCAAATCGCCAAAACGAGAGATAACTCGGCTTGGAAAAGCGTCCCTCACTAAGTCCATAGTGTCGCGCGCTGTGTGTGCCGTAGCGCCGTCTTGTTGAAACCAGATGTGCTCCAGCCCCAATTCGTCCAAACTGGGTATCAAAAACTCACGTAACATGGTTCTGTAGCGTTCTCCAGTGACAGTTATCGCATTGCCTCCAGCGTCTTCGAAAAAATAGGGTCCGATCACTCTGTCAACACAGATGCCACACCATACAGTAACTTTTAGTGGGTGTAGAGGTGTTTCTTGAATAATGCGCGGATTATCAGTGCCCCAGAACCGAGTATTCTGCTTATTGACATGCCCTGAGAGATGGAAATGCGCTTCGTCACTCATAACCAATTTTGAAGGAAAATCATCTTGCAAAATGTCATAAATAGGGCTCAAATGTGTATCAACTCTGGAGGTCACCATTTAAAAGACATCATCTTTAAATCCTAATGGTACGAAATTTAATGGCACAAATATACATTTAAAAAAACCTAAATCTAGTTTTCTAATTTAGAAAAAATGTTATAGCTGAACCAAATAGGGTCTTTACTTTTGCGCCACCCAGTATTATAATAATCGTATTTATATCATCTTAATAGTATCAGAAAATGAAGTAGTTCTTTAGTCAGCCTTTTGGATCGGAAACAAATTCGGGTAACCATCGGCATTCCAGGCAGAAAACTTTTGGAAAATAGCTAAAGATACGTGCGCGCCAGTTACGTGCTGATGCTCGCTAAGCCCGCCACGGCTTGCGTTTTAGTAACGCTAGTTACTAGGGAGCCATCCCAGGAGAGGGATATTGAACATATCCGAAACTGTTCAGAGTAATTTCGACTAAATTTACGTGAGTTTAGCCGTTGCTTTTTAACAATATGAGTCATACTCAACGATAGTTTTCAAACTAAAGATAATTCGTAGTATAGATCCAGTTTACTGGGTCACTCATTCAGTTGCTTTAAGTATCACCTGATCATTGATTATTGTAACTGACCACCTGATCGGTTACAACACTTATAACTCGGTATGATGCTACTCGTTGGGAACCAACCATTCTTAACACCCGTGGTAAACCTAGACTAGCTGCGTGTACCTACCATTATTGCTGGTCAGATAAAAAAGATTTTGATTGAAGCCCGTGTATTACAGATACAGATAAAAAGTTCTATTGAAGGGAAATCATGCTCTTTCAACTGGAATCTAGTTTGATTCGATACTTCTTGGTTTGAATCTGCCAATCCCTTTGAATAATGAAATGAAAAGATTTTCATAATTTCAATTAGTCACCTACAGTGCTACAGTATCATTTTATGATATTTAATAATAGCTGAATCTTGAATAAGCTGAACGTTTAAAACATTTTTCTTATCCAATAGAATTTTAAATAGGTAGTCTCGCAAAACTGTGCAACACACCTACTACCATAATATCACATTGGCGTCACCATCACCACCAGGCGATAACAAACACGTCTCTCATGTATAATAAGGTTTCGAATTACGGTACAGTACTGTTTAATAGCGATGTTTTACCTGAAATTAAAACATTTATTAAACATACTTACCTAATTCGAAACCTTATAGTTTCTACATCTGCCTGGTGGCATAACTCAGAACATGAGAAATCCAATGATGGCAAGGGCCGCCTCCGCGCCCTACCTGGGTGATGGTGGGGGCCAGGGGAGGGGGAAACGGCGCTGATTGGACGAGTAAAGTGGTTGGACCAATCACAGCACGCCTAGTCCGGATCGAAAGTCAAGTACGCTACTCTCATGTATAATAAGGTTTCGAATTAGGTAAGTATGTTTAATAAATGTTTTAATTTCAGGTAAAACATCGCTATTTAATCAATTAATTAAGTACATAAATACCTCTTTGGTTTTATGTCACTTTGTTCATACTTGTTTACATCTCAAGTGGAGTAAAACAGGGGAAAGACAATTTTGTCTACCATCCGCGCTAACGCTGCATGAGAGCAGGAAGTGAGGGAGAGGCTAGCTTCTTGTAAGTACCAACGAATAGTAACAGTACAAGTAGCTTGGTTTGCGAACTGGCTCTCATGAGGCTGCCGAAACACACTGTTATGTTGCTTGGGGACGTATTCTTCAAACGTCATACCCCGTTAACGATCACCGTAGAACAATAAGCAAAGAAAGACAATACCGTGAGTCGTATCAATCATTAATTCAATGCAAATTCCTTAGAAAACGCGTCGGCCCGTTCATGTGGTAAATTGGATAGATTACTTTACTTGTATGGAGAAGGCATGTTATCAATATTTATAGATGCCTATTTAGGAGATTATAGTTTATAGTTTAATTATTCACAGAAGAGTTCATAGTACAGGTTCTTCTTCTTTCGTGTAAGCAAGTGGTCAGCCCTGGTGTCAGAATTTTTAGGCCGCCCAAAGGCATCTGACTTGGCTTAACGGCGATAACAAGCCGGGATCGACATCCCGAAGCACGGTAGCGCTGAGTTGTAAACACCACTTTTTGCTGTAGCGGTCACCCATCAAAGTAGTGACCGCAGCGAACGTTGCTTAACTTTATCCATCGGTTAGAATCGGCTAGTAGTGCTTCGCTATGACCGCTACAAATACTTACGCGAGAAATAAGGTACAGAAGCTCCTCTCCGCAAAGACACAAAAATAAATAGCGACTCTTGCTACAACGCAATAGAGCGCAGTTCAGCTCGCAGAGCACTACTAGTCTATCCTAAAGAGGTTCCTCTCTTTCTATCACTGTAACTCTGCTCTTCTAACGCGGCACAGGAACTGACGGCGAGGCTGATTATGTGGGGCCAATCCATGTGCAAACGAAACACTGCAATAAAGCCTATAGCTGGCCACTGACATGAGCATTTGCTTGATGTGAATATTCGTTGGGAGCATTTGCTCGCTGTAAGCAAATACTCGCTGTGAGCACTTGAATGTTCGTCTCGAATATTCGCTCAGCTGTGCTCCATGAAAATGTGTGACTAACCCCCGCCGGTTTCCTGTACGTTTGTTAAAGTTAAACTTATGTCAACTTAAAAATACTGAACGCTCATTGGTTGAAGACAGCCGATGATCAACAGGCAACCAATGGGCGTTCAGTATTTTTAAGTTGACATGAGGTTAACTTTAACAAACCTACGAGAAACCGGGGGATAGATTCATGTGTGCTGCGTTTCATTTAATCCGTTACTGCTACTTTATTAGTGGGAATAACTGCGGTATTTAAATATTTATCAATAAACAAAAGCATTTTATCCTGATTTCACTGCATTTTACCAAACAAAAGCAACGAGTTCGAAACGCCAACAAGTGCACCCGTGGCGAATGCTCGCGATAGCGATAGACTGTGATTTGAATTCAAAGGGATTCTCCATAAAACCGACAGCCGGGTGGAGCGCGCTCGCGTGCTTATTGTTCGCACTCGAGCTGCTCGGCTCCATGGCGAGCGACATGACGAATGTTCGACGCCGAACGTGCTCACATCGAGCAAATACTCGTGTCAATCGCTAGCTTATCCCTAATTCTCTTAGGTTTTCTTTCTCTGTGCCACATCCAATTGCGCCACAGACTACGCAACTACAGAGCGTCTGCCTGTAGTTACGAACACGATCACAATAGGAATGGCAACGGTTCGCACTTTACCATTGTGTAACTCGATGATGTAGATACTTGACTCTTCAGTACGAGCTTTTTAGACATCAAATACTTATTAGTTACGTATAGAACAGCCAATTTCCGCCCCTCCCAGACATTAACAATAAATCGAAAAAAAGAATAATATTTTATACGTCTTGTAGGTACTTGGGAGATCCTGTATTATGTTAATCCAGTGTACAAGCTATCTCCGAGATAGCTTGTACACTGGAATAACATAACACATAGCATAGGATACTTTTTATCCGCAAGTGAAACCGCGGGGCGAAGCTACAGCTAGTATGCTGATAAATGACCGGCCAAGTGCGAGTCGGACTCGCGGGCGAAGGGTTCCGTACCATTATCTATAAAAACGGCAAAAAAACACGTTTGTTATACGGGAGCCTCCTTAAACATTTATTTTATTCGGTTTTTTAGTATTTGTTGTTATAGCGGCAACAGAAATACAACATCTATGCAAAATTTAAACTGTCTAACTATCATGGTTCATGAGATACAGCCTGGTGACAGACGGACGGACAGCGGAGCCTTAGTCATAGGGTCCCGTATTATGTAAAAATTACAACAGCAAAGCAACAGTAGTAGCAAAGCAACAGCAGTAGCAAAGCGACAACAAACAACAATCGGTCGCAGTCGCCCGCCTGATGCACGCCTGCCGCAGAATTCATTTTGGCCTTTGATACTAGCGCCACTAGCAACAGAATGTAAAAAATAACAAAAATAATGCACTTTTTAGTTCATCGATTGTCCGACAGACGGTGATCTAGCGCTCGATCGCTTTCTGCTCTGCCTAAGTGACGTTTGACAGCTTTGACAGCTTTGACAGCAATGATTGCGAAATTTACGCCTGTTGCAAACTTTACGTAATCAGCTAGCCGTTTTACCCTTTGGGTACGGAACTCTAAAACTGCCTCGCCCATTCATCAAAACTCACACACGTAGTCCCACACACAAAGACTGCATGTCAGCATATGTCAGTGTGTTTATAGGGTATTCTACGGAACCTTGGCTGGACCGTTATATCTCTAGATGACAGACGTAGAAAAAATTGCGAGATATCTTTTTGTTTTATCATGGACTGGTACTACTAGTACTGTAAGTGCTAGTACTGTATGATTAGATCAGTATATTTGTCGTCAGTACAAAGTCGCCTGTGGTGTGGTGGTTGAGCAGGTCGGCTCATACCCGGAGGCGGCGGGTTCGATTCCTGCGGCAGGATCAAGTATTTGGGCACAGGAAAAAAGCGCAAGTACTTGTTCTGTGCCTGGGTGTTTCGGGAGCATGGTCCTCGTAGTTCCTGGGTCCCTAGATACAGGGAATCCTAGTTAGGGTCCAGGATTTATGTATGTGATCGTTGGGCGTTATAGGAATACATAATTACATGCTCGTAGTTGAATGTTATGGGTTTGAATCCTGCAATCTGCAATGAGCCCATGGCAAAGGACATGAATTTAAAGGAAAAGTGGTGCTTGATGGTAAGGAATTTTAAGAGCATTTTCTTGGCTACCTCCCGCGAGGTACATTTTAACACCCAGACAAAAAAAAATATATATATACATATGGTTGAAATTCCATCAACCCGCAATAAGCGTTTTGCTATGCACTTTATAGTGCGAACAGCCAATGAGTGGAACACCTTGCCGGCGTCCTTGTTTCCAGCTAACTATGATCTGGGTGTCTTCAAGACGAGAGTGAACAGGTATCTTCTAGGCAAGCATGCACCATCGTAGACTGCGTCGTCACTTTCCACCAGGTGAGACAGTGGTCAAATGCTTTGCCTATAAACAATAAAAAAAAAGACAGAGCAATTAGTATTTGCCCTTTTTTCCTGTGCACTTGTACTGTCGCGGGAATCGAGCCCGCCGTCTTCGGGTTATGAGGCGACCTGCTCAACCACACCACAGAGACTATCAAGAAATCTGTCACAAGTTCCGACAACCTCACTTAAGGAATTACAGTTAGAAGAATAATTAAAAAAAAGAATCGTCAAAATAGGTTCGCTAACGGCGGAGATATCGCGTAACGTACACAAAAAAAAGTATCTTAAAAAAAAGAGTTAAACGGATTTCAATCGCTTTATACTGAGAAATACTTGGATGTTACTAACAAAAAAAAAATGGATAATTTTTGTCTGAATTAAATAAATTTGATTTGATTTGATAATTATCATTTTTGTACAGTTTTTTTTTTTGAGTTATTTTGATTTAAAAAGCAAAAGAACTAAACTGATTTTGGTAACATTTCTTAAAGATCCTTTCAAATAGAAAAAAACGCGGATTTCCTCAGATCTGTCCCCAAGCGCATACCAATGACATTACTACCTTAACGAAGTTATACGTGATTTTAAGGAATTTAAAAATATTCAAAACCAGTCAAGGCGTTCAGAGCGACCTTCGCCACAAGAATTCGTAGGTACCTACATTCTATAGGTTTCCGCCTAGCCATTGACTTGAAACACCTCAAGAATTCGTTTCATATCTTATTTGTATGAAAACAAGTAAAGCGCTTTGATGGCATAGGTATTTTGTTGTGCCTATAGTTTCACCCATCATAACTGAAACAGCGATTATTAAATCGCTGAGGGTGGCTATAAATAAAGGGTTCTGTACCCAAAGGGTAAAACGGACCCGATTACTAAGGCTCTGCTGTCCGTCTGTCACCAGGCTGTATCTCATGAACCGTGATAGTTAGACAGTTGAAATTTTCCCACATGATGTATTTCTGTTGCCGCTATAACAACAAATACTAAAAAACAGAATAAAATGAATATTTAAGGAGGCCCCCATACAATGAACGTGATTTTTTGCTCGTTTGTACAGATAATGGTACGGAACGTTTCGTGCGCGAGTCCGACTCGCACTTGGTCGGTTATTTTTGTATTAATACACTAGCAGAACCAAAATTATGATTTCTAATTTCAGATGTAACGAAAGTACTACCGTATAACCGTACAGACGGTTCACTCATTGCAACATCATTCAGTTGCAGAGGCCATAATGAAGAAGTCAAGTCATGAAAATATTTATATAGCGAATCTTGCGACCACGCAGTAAGTCCAATTTAGCGTGCACAGCACATTTTTAGTCTCTTTATATCGCATATCTCCCCTCGCGTCTCCGCAGGGTTCTAAAATCGAAAAAAAAAATCCACCTAAACTTGAGAGTGCTTCAGGCCTGAGCTGGATTGGAGATTGCCAAATGAAGAAATTTTTCTTTAAACATTAGTGTTATTTTTTTAGTGTTTTTTACTGCCACTTGGGCTACATAGTGTAATTTTTACACTAGTTGATGTTACACTACGCAGTTTCAAGGTTTTCTGTTTTTATAGTGTTACTAGCTGCGCCCCGCGGTTTCACTCGCTGATAAAAAGTAGCCTATGTGTTAATCCAGTATATAAGCTATTCTATTCCAAATTTCGTCCAAATCCATCCAGCCGTTTGAGCGTGAAGAAGTAACGAACATACACACATACACACAAACACACATACAAACTTTCATCTTTAGAATATTAGTGTGATTTCTACTGCCACTTGGGCTACATAGTGTAATTTTTACACTAATTGATGTTACGATACACAGTTTCAGAGTTTTCTGGTACAAATCATACCTTACCATCATATTACGTAAGTAGCCCCAAGCTAAATAGGAAGCCATGTTATTGACACCTTCTGTAGCTATCAGGATCAGACCAATTTCAATACTTTCGGTTTTCCCTTTAGGCCTTAGCATATCTGGCAGATTCATCTAGATTCAAGTTGAATCTGCCAGACGTTCAGACATACCAAGGCCTTCTTGCTCAAGATTCTTGAATGAAAATGTAAACAATAAAAAGCTGTACACATAATATGCATGATACATGGGTAAAATATGATTGTTATGATGTTTTACCACATAATTTCGTCAAGATCAGTTCAGCCATTTAATCACGAAATGGTAACAAATAGACAAAAACATCTTAGTTCATTTCTAATTCATGATAAACTAGCTGCACCCCACGGTTTCCCCTGCGGATAAAAAGTACATAAGCTATCTCTATTCCAAATTTCATCCAAATCCACCCAGTCGTTTGAGTGTGAAGGAGTAACAAACATAACACATACACACATACAAACTTTCGCCTTTATAATATTAGTGTGAAGTGTGGTGATGGTGTGATGATTATTATTAGCACGGAAGTAAGAATAAATTATGGATTTCTAATAATTATGCATCACTAGCAGTACCCCACATTCCTACAGGAACCGTTCCCAGTTTTATGATAAAAAGTAAGCCTAAGTCTTAAACCAGGGTGTAAGCTACTTCCATACCAAATATCATCCAAATCCGTCCAATAGTTAGAGTGTGAAAGAGTAACAAACATACACACATACAAACTTTCGCATTTATAATATTATAGTGTGATTGTCAGAGTTTCATTATCAAACAAATTAAAATACTTATCAATAAATCATATTTTCAATGTGATATGGGGCTGATATTGTCACTGCTGCAACTCTCTATCTTATCATACAGATAATGTGAAATGGATATCTTTGACTAATTTATTTTTTATCTGTCAAAGCCATGTGCACTACTATGGCCACATATAAAAAAAAAAAAAAAAAAAATCAAAATAGGGTTCATGCAGCTGGATGGATTTGGATGAAATTTGGTATGGAGGTAGCTATTTCCCTGGATTAAAATACTGGCTGCTATTATCCCGAAAACGGGAACGGTTTCACGTAGGAACGCTGGAGAAACCGCGGGCACTGCTAGTGTTTATACACTTTAAAGAATTATTCCTTTGAATCGATTCTAAAGTAATTTTAGCTTAAATAACACTTTCACAAATACAATTATAATTAATTAAGTTGATTAAAATGCTATGAACTGTGCTTTATTGAAGTACACTGATTGAGAATATATAATTAGCTTATTGAACAGGAAAATTGAACATTGTTTACAATTCAATCCAAAGAATATTGGACATACCTACCCACCTGTACACTTTTCAATTGTTATATAAAAGTCCCCATTCAAACGGTTAAATGAAACTTTGGAATAACTTAATGTAATATGGCCTGGCCTATTAGCTCGGTTGGAAGGAGCTTGTTCTGTCTACATTCTGTTCTTTCTTTAGTTGTGGGTTCAATTTACACACAGAACAAACATTTGTGTGATGAACATCAAGTTTCAGTGTCTGGGTGTTATACCTACCTACTATTCTACATAATAAATACAAAAAGTATCAAGTATTTTAGTAGATATTATTATTAGGTTCCCAAATGCTCATAGGTCAAGCTTTGCTTAGTTTGGGGTTTTTCACAAATTAAATTAATTAGGTATACATACCTAAAACACATATATTAAACCTAAACCTTAAATATACTTAAATGGAGTGTAAAGTGTACCAATTATTTTACTAAATTGAATCATGAGGTTTATTTATTAGGTTCAAAATTGTCTACCTTTAAAATCAATTTAAAAGGCATGGAATTGAATAAAATTAGATCCACAGTTTACTGTACAGAACCAGTTTCGGATTCAAAGAAGTGATTTTTCCTCTACAGCCGATGTCGTTCACAGCGATTTTATAACCATAAAATTAAGAAATACCAAAACAATGGCCTGTTACGATTCGGAGAATGATACTTTCACTTGCCGCTTGTTGAGAGGAAGATTCTAATCATAGAGAATGTTGCGAATTGAGTACTGTGAATCTCCCGCAAACATTTCGTAAAACGGAGGTGGGTTTACAATAATTATTTTTTCGTTTTATAACATACAAACTAGCTTACCTGTACTAAATTACGTAGCGCAGGACGTCAGCATCGCGGTGAAATCACTACACACAGGTAAAAACGTGATAAAAACGTATGGTGTAGGTAAATAGCTACAATCTTCGTATCGAACTCGCGTCTTGTTTCAACAATATGGTCAATTGGTCACTGCGGCACTGTTGTTCACATAATAATTACCTCTGTCGTGTAAAACAACAATTTATCGCGCGCGTAGGCAATATATTTATACATTTTGAGCAATTCACGAGAGTAAAACGTTTGAAAAATATCACACTCAACTATCAATCCGTATGCATTGGTCACAGACGAGGTAGTAGATACTTCGGTATTGGTCAAAGAGTATGTAACTATAATATATTATAGTAGTATTGGGCTATTGGGTGGCTATTGGGTATTGGCATTGGCCACAGAATTCCCACTATTGGTAATGGTAGTATGAGGTATGATTAACAAAGTACTCTGTGGATATGATTCTGTTGGCATTTAACAAAACCATTTTTTAGCATGGCAATCTTATCGGCCGCAGAACACTATTATCTAAGGTCATCGACGACCCTTCTGAGTCACTATATTGTTTAATTTTAATTTTTCACGTATATATACTCGTATTGCTGAATGCTAGCCCTTATGCCGCCTGTGACACAGGTTTATCCTAGTACAGGCACCGTGCTTTGTTAGACTTATGTATAGTTCCTAAGATTCATATTGTATAGTATTTTAGCATAATGTAATTTTTGAATAAATATTATTATTATTATTATTATTATTATTTTACAGCCAGGAATTCACGACCAGCGGCCTTATAAGGAGTTTTATTAAAAAAAAAAAAAAACTAGTTCCGCTTCTTTTCTAGATGGCGCTGTAAGTACATAGTTTAAACCTTTCAAACCACAGAGTAGTTTAAACATAAGAAAATGCTTAGACTACCTACAAAGAAATGTCAAATTCAGTTGGGTGGACCACGAGTACATTGCCTGTAGTATCTCCTGAGTAGTCTATGGTGCGTTCTTATTAAGTAAATTGAAGTACAGTAGATCTGCGAGATAGATAAACGTTAATATTATGATCCAAAATAAAGCCGAGGTATCCCGCAACGAAACTAAAAAATAAACGAAAGAGTTTGAAGTTTATGATTTTTATAGCAGTATCGCCTGCTCAGCGTAATCTACAGATTAATTTGTAAAGGAAAAATTTGAATCACGAGCGGGACTTGAACCCGCATCCATCCATCCCTAAAGCCGGGACATGCTTTACTTAAGCTACCGTGACAAGTGGTCTCATGTCCGAATTTATCCTTCACCTTTTACAACCAACTTCCATCTTCTTAAACCTAATTTCAATACTTCTATTAAACTCATAGCACGTTCTTGGGTAGTTTTACTTTATTATACCTACCACAGCCTCCAATCGGCACATAGCGGCTCGTGGTCGTGTCGTTATAAAATGGAAAGATTTAAAAATAGGTAGATATAAATAGTACATCTTTGTTTTGTTTAAATTTATTCCAGGTAAAATCAAAGAAAGGGCTTTGTCATTTAGCGACCACATCGTCGCCTAAAGAAAACAGCTAAGGGGTATAGTCATATTATATGATGTGATATGACCTGCCCATTGCCATTTTAAATTGCTAATTCTAAGAGCTATATCGATCACTTTAGTTCTCCTGCGGATCTCCTCGTTCCGGAGCTTATCTCGCAGCATAGCATAGCACTCTCCATAGCTCATTGTTCTTAATATTTGATTATCCACCATCACCAATCGCAGGCTGTATATTCCTGGGCCTCGTTTTATAAAGCTACTAGTACAAGCTAACAATTGTAGCAGCTACAAGAACAAGTAACTACAAGTTACTAGTTACGGCGTTTTATAAACAACAATTATCGATTACAAGTGTAAATTACAAGTATAATGCACGTCACTATGAACGTCACTGAGGCCTCACGGCGGGGACCACAAACTAAGTAGAGGATAAAGTGTAGATTATGATATTACAAGTTGCACATCACTATGAATGAACGTCACGGTCAATAGCTTTTTTTAGTTTGGCTCCCATTCATTAGCGAATTTAGCCGGTGTGAATTTTACATTCAATCCCTACATAATATAGAAATTTAAAACGTTATCTATTTGTTTATTGTGGCTTTCATGCCAAATTGGATGACCTTTTTTAGATGAACTTATATTACCGGGATAGATGCGGTTTTTTTCGGAAATTCATGAAATCCCGCGGAAAATTATGCAAGTTTTGGGTGAAATCGCGGGGCGTCTCTATTTTTAAGTAAAGCTATTTAAGTAAACAAAAACAAAGGTCTCAGTCACTGTTCTCACAATAGGTTTTGTAATATACAGGTACGCTCATTTTTCATGGGCTTCGCTCAAGCTGAATATCTCATTATTTAAACATAATCAGTTCATATTTACTTGATTTAACTAATTGAACCTTAATTAATACGTGACACGACCAATACAATACACTTTCAATAAATTTATCTTAACTTGTACTTCATTTTACCTAGCTCTTTAGTCAGGTAAAAAACTTTACAAGTTGTAGTTCCGTACACCTGTAATGACCAAAACAATTGTTCGATTTTACATTTTAAAAATGAAAACACACTATGGATTGTCTTTGGTCTAAGAACAAGTGCTTGTAATTCATAGAGTAAAGCAATATATCGGGGGATGTAGCTTGTAACTTGTTGTCTTGTAGCTTTATAAAACGCATTATTTCACTTTTTTTTGGCTGTGTTGCCAGTTTTTCGCTACAAGTACAAGACTTGTAGCTTTATAAAACGAGGCCCTGGTCGTACAATATGGGCGGTGCAATATTGTGCTCGTGCATTCCGGTCTCCCTCTGAAGTTTTTGTAGCGAGCGAATGATTTGTGTATGAAAATGAGTGGTTCGTTCGTTCATTTCCCTTCCATAGACTAAAAATAAGTGGGTCTGTGTGAGTCTGTGAAAGGGGTGAAAGGTCTGAGAACACTGACCTCTATAATACAGAAGGACAATAGAAAAAAATAGAGTGGTATTTCTATTGTCGTTTTAGTATTATTTCTTTCTCGCTAGATGGCATTGGCGATGGCGACAGTTTTGGTAGGAGGTTTCCTGGCAACCAAATTTAAAAAAAATATTTCTTTATAATCCGCGAGATGGCGTTGACGAGACATGGCCGCGAATCACAGACCTACTTTTTTCGTGGCGTGAATAATTCTTCCACTTTTATTATCACTACCATGTCTGTGGTTCTGAAGATTTATGCCACAGATTAGAGAAAAAACAATACTGTGATTTATGCATAGACCATAAACAGCTACTCTTTGCATCTATGTCCACGCTGTGAAGCAAAAGCAGGGAAGGGTGTGACGGTGAGTGACAGTGTGACCATCTGTACATTGCAGAGTCTGCCCTAAATAGGCTAAAAATCTGCCCACACTTCAAATTCTCCCAGAATTATGCCTCGTCTTGTAATAGTAATAATACAAGGGAAATAATAGAAATAATTTTTGTTAATATTTAGTTATATTTATTTTATAATATCAAGGAATTATTAAATAGGAAAAAAAACGAGGAAAATTATCATTAATCACCTAATGAATGTTAGATTTATATTCCTCTTTTTTTCATCATACATGGGTTTTACATTCATATTTTTTCTAATCATGTTTTTACTTGGTGTGAGGGTGTAACCAGTTTGTATTTTGCTAGTAAATTAAATAAACCCTTTAATCATAGAGTTCAACGAATCCCAGAATAAGGACTAAGGTAAGTAGGTACCTACCTACCATAGGCCTGTCTTCGCTGCGTCTTCTGGTTCATAATCGCCACTCGAAAACCTTTCTACCCATCGGTTGCCAGGTTCTATGAGCGATGTGGCCTGCCTATTGCTAATTCTAAGAGCTATATCTGTCACTTTAGTTCTCCTGTAGATCTGTGTGGTAACAACGATTCCCACTAAATATCGAAGTCAATGAATTAAGATTCCGTAGCTATATTTGAATTTTACTTCAAAATTATAAAAAATCCTAAATTTGTCAAAATTTTTAAGCAACCACTGCTCTATGAAGGGCAAATCAGCCAAAATGGCAGAAATCTGTCACAAAAAGTGACACTTCGCTATGACAGCAGGCAAAGCCATCTCACAAAAAAATAAGCCATGTTTTGTCAGCGCCATCTAACTTTGAATGCAGAACTACGTGCCGTCCAGCTGTCAGTAAATCCCCTAAAGTGGTTTCGTTTGTTTGTTAAAAACTTCAACATAACCTAAAAATGGCTGACCCATCTCAAGACGATAAAATAGATGCACAACCGGAATTCAAGAAACCAGTTCTTATCGGCCGAATAGGAAAGTTGCCAAAAAAAGTGAAAAGTGAACCTATAATCGAAAAACCTCCTGAAGAGAAACTAGAAGAAAAAACACTTCATGAACCTTCATCGTCAGAATCTGGTAGTAAAAGTTCTTTGCCGCCAGCCGTATTATTAAAAGAGTTGTCTACGCCGATACCTTATAAGGAGCCTAAATGGTCGGGGCTTTGCCCTGATGGTAAGTGTGTCGGTAAAGACTAAGGCCCGTATCCCAGAACCACGCTCAGCCGTGAGTCTCTGCTCAAGACGAGATGTCATTTACAAATTCATCAAGTGAGAGAAATCTCTACTCAATCGACAACTGAGCAATGAGCATAGTTCTGCAATACGGCCAAAAACACCCTGTAAAACTGGCCCTGCATCCCATTCTTTGATTACAGATAGATAAACAAAGGTAGCGTTCTTCTGCGAGCCATATTCAACATGCTATATTTACTAACATTGCATTGACAGTTGAATCAATTTTTAGGGTTGTCACCACAAAATGGTTGACCAATATCAGAATTACTATGATTTTACCTATGAATTCTATCAGATTTGTCACAATTTTCAATAGGTAATCAACAACGAAGATTAAAATCACCAGAGATTTGTGGTGACATTGTGCTGGGTGTTGCAGTGATGGCTGGAGTGATGTGTGTGTAGGTTTGAAGTTAGAGGACGACTGAGAGACTGATTTCTTGATTTCTTATTATATTGTTTATTCAGAAACGGCCTGCCTTATATACAAAAATTAGAATCTGCGTGCCTAAGCTACCTCGAATCTTTATTTTCTGGAGACCCATATGACGGTAGAGTAAATATTCCATCTTGTATTTGGGTGATATTATAAGACTTGTTGCTTCCTGTCATTTTTTTTTAAAGAACAAAATCTAACTGTGACATAAAAAGGCTTAAAAGGCTGACTGTATAATACAAACTGTATTTATTATGCAGTCAGGTAAAATAATATGATATAATAATAAAGTATTTTATTTCAGGGTCAGATTATGCCTTTGAAGTTTTGAAGTCGGGATGTATATTAGAAAGAATAGACTTGACAACTAAACCATACTATGTATTCGGAAGGCTGGCCAACTGCGATGTTATTATGGCACATCCAACAATATCTAGGTAAGATTTTACTATACCTTGTCTATTTTATGAATGGTTTTTTGACAGGTCAACAACTCACAAGTTAGGGATGTTCTAAAGATTCTCGAATGTGATACAATTCCGATTGCAATATTATCATTACATAAACATAATAATCAATATGATAAATGTACATTTTGATTTAGTTTTGATGAATTCCATGAAGTACAATGTTATTTGTATGAAATTTTAATGTAAACAATACGAAAATTCAGGGGCGAGAGCTGTCAAAATCCATTCATAAAATGGACAAGGTATAGGTGGCAGAACTTATCTACAAAATTCATCTAGCTAGGTACCACCGCTTTGCCAGTTATTCTGCCGCCAAGCAGTACTGTGCAAGCATTGAAGGGCATTGGCAAATGAGAATATATGATCTGATCTCACAGTCTAATAATCTTATTACTACTAGACTGTTATGTCTCAGGATGACATGTGCAGTGCAGTGTCACACAAAACATTATAAGTTAGGGTTCCAAGTGATGCAACTGTTACGGGCAGCCATGATGCACATCACGTGAACAACTAATTTGCCACATCTAACTTTTACATTTAAAAAATGTAACTAGCAACTGCTTGTGACTTCATGTGTGTAGGTTAGTCCTTGAACTTGTAGAGTGTTGGAATACTGCCCCTGGATTTATGAATGAAAATTATATGCATGATACGGCAAGGATAAAAAGTATTGAATGCCCTTCTACAGGGTTGAAATGCTGTCCATACCAATTATGACAATCCGTTGAGTTTTTTTTTTGTGAAAGGTGAACTTCTTATCGTGCCTTCTCCAGGGGTGATACGATTTCGCCAATATAGTGTGGAAGTGGGTTGATTTCCATTTGTCCATCTTTCAAAATGACTGAAAAAAAAAAACTGTAACAATCTGCAATATTGTTTTCATTTTTCAATAAGAAAAACACAAAAATAATGATGTGCTCCGTTCACGGATCATCTGTAATGTAAATGAGGATAGAAGTGCTAAAAATAGCCTATTTGCAATAAATTTTGTGACTTTAGCCTTTGATAGCACAAAATTTGATGTGAGTTTGTGTGGTGGTTGAGCAGGTCGGCTCATAACCTGTAGGTGGTGGGTTCGATTCTCGCCATAGGACAAATATTTGTGCACAAAAAAAACTTTTATTTTCTTTATTTATTTTATTTATTTATTTATTTAATTGTTAAATACAATAAATTAAATACTTGTTCTGGGTCTGGGTGTTGTGGGACCTTGGTCCTCGTAGTTCCTGGGTCTATTATTATATTCAAGAGTTTGCAATCTGGAAAATGTGAACATCAGCAGTGCAAAATACATTCTATAGAACTTTCAAACAAAATACAAAGAAACTTACCCCAACCTAATACATATTACACACTTTCATGGAATGTTCCAGACACCACTGCGTACTCCAATACAAAGCTACGGCCACAGAGTTGGAGCCTCCTCCTGGATGGTATATATATGAATTAGGCAGCACTCATGGCACATTCCTAAACAGGGCTCGGCTGAAGGCGTCCCATTATACACGAGTGAGGGTCGGACACCAGATCAAGTTTGGGAACAGCACTAGGACCTATGTTATGACTGTAAGTATGGTGTTTATGGTATCCTAATACTGAGTACAGCAGAATCACTTTTCAAAAGCATTTTACATAGATGAAAGAAAGAAAGAAAATACATTTATTCATGACATCACACGGTGATAGTGTATTGTATTGTGTTTCACCATCGGACGACAAGACGTACACACCATCCATTTATGGTTGATATACCTCCGATTCGCACAAAGCGGTTTGACTCTACATTTATAATCCGAGCAGCGAAGAAATGGAATACTTTACCAGCGTCTTTGTTTCCTGATAAGTACAATCTGGAGCTCTTCAAGTCGCGAGTGAATAGGTATCTTCTAGGCAAGCATGTACCATCGTAGACCGCGTCGTCACTTTCCATCAGGTGAGAATGCGGTCAAATGCGGGTCTATTTAGTTGTAAAAAAAAAACGTAGTACATAGAAATGAAACTTACAATGAAATATTGATTCTTGCGTTGCTTAACTTTGGCAATTAGAAAAGAACAGCGATGGTGGCCGAGCGGTAGCATGTGCGCTTCGCAATTTTACGGCACCGGGTTCGATCCTCGGCCCTGCACCAATGACTTATCTAGTAAGTTATGTGCAGTGTGTGATGCTATCGCTCCGTGCCTCGGAGAGCACGTTATCCGTCGGTCCCGCATCGTTACGGGTAGTCAGACACCTGATAGAATCTGACGCCTGATCTAACCATCCCTGTCACTGGTCCCTTACGGGTTGCGAGGTCAGATGGCAGTCGCTCGTGTAATTCTGGTAGCTTACCGCTACAGGTTAGATTGGGAGCCGACCCCAATAACAAATGGGAAAAGGCAAAGAGGATGATGATGATGGCAATTGGAAAAGAATGGCTATTTGAGCTTGAGCTCTGCTGTGAGTGTTGCACAGAAATCGATGTCATTAATCTTATACCAACATCATAAATTAATATTGTTATTTTTTTATTTTTCAGGGACCAGATTTTGATTGTGAAGGAGAATCAGAGTTGACAGTGACAGAAATCAAGCAGCGGGCGGAAATAATGAGGTCAGAGCGAGACAGAATGATACAAGAGTCCAAAGAGCAGAGGGAGAGGGACAGACTTAAAGAAGAGAAGAAGAGAGAAGACCAAGGCATTGATTGGGGAATGGGTTAGCTATTTCTTATTAATTTTTTAGAATATAAAGATTCTAAACAGTTGCATGATAGCTCCATACTCAATATGCATAATGTCCAGTATTCGCTAAACGTCCCATTCCTAATAATAATGTCGAGTTTGTACAACTTCCAACTTTCAATTATTTATAACATTAATTAGAGTCTCGTACTATTTTATATATTTTTTTAATGGCTGTCTGCACTAATGTTTGGCAGCCTTTAAGTTGGCACTTATCTCTCTAGGATGTACCCAAATGCATTGCAGTAGGTAACTCACAGAGGAATATGTAAGTGGGAACTTAGGACCTGTCATAGTGCAGATGGGCATTTGTTCGGGATAATTTACAAATAGACTTGTGTCCTGCTATTTTTTTATTGCATTAATTAATAATATTCCTGAAAAAATAAACAGTCGTGAAAACAAAAATTAAATATCTCAAGAAATTACAAGCATTTTAAGTACAGGAATAGAAAGAGACAGCTCAAACATGCAGTGACGTCACTCTTGCTCCTTCATAGTACCTCATTACTAAGCTGTGGTAGCTTTACATACAGTCTCTTTGGCATGTGACTTCACAGCGTGCATTTTCGTAATAACTGTGGGGAATCTCCTGTTTTGCGAGAAAGGGACAGGCGATGCCCCCTCCACAAACTTTAACAGCTTATTACTCCGTGATTTATTTACTGATTTTACTAATTTTTTCAATTATTGCGTTCATTTTTAACCTACTTTATGAAAATAATATTTACTTGTTCATTTTTAATAGCAGGCAACTAGCCTATCCTAACTCACCCTATACTATCTAAGTTTGAATTGGTATATTATCCCGAAAGGGGGTAAATCTACTCCCCAAGGTAGACAATGTTTCTTCTACGACTTTTCTAAATTAATACCTAGTTTTTCATTGAAGAAATGCCATGTAAAGTTTACGTTCGAAGATAGGCCTAGCGCAGCTGGGTGGTTGAACTTCGTCCTTGACCGAATGCACTTAAACGAGTCTAACGACCTGTGTTTAGAAATGAATTTATAGTATCTTGTTAACTCTCGTAGCGATCGCACGTGCAGTTTTGTGAGTGGATTTATTTTTTAGTATGGAGGTTTGGAAACGCGCAGTTTCAAGGCTCTCACGACTTGTGGGCTATCATGGTTCCAAAGGGGGACCCTTTCGGTATAACATACCAATTCAAACTCACCCTATATAATAATCTCTCAGGTGAAGACGCAGAAGAGGAGCCAGATCTAGCTGACAATCCATTTGCGGTCACAACCAATGAGGAGTTGTACTTGGAGGACCCCAAGAAGACTTTGCGAGGGTACTTCGAGAGAGAAGGCTACGAACTAACCTACGATTGCCAGGAAAGAGGGCATGGACAGTACATATGCAAGTAAGTGACAGATTTTAACCGACTTCATAAAATGAGGGTGTTCTCAATTTGGTTGTATTTTTTAGGGTTCCGTACCGAAAGGGTAAAACGGACATTATTACTAAGGCTCCGCTGTCTGTCTGTCTGTCTCATGAACCGTGATAGTTACACAGATAATGTAGTTATGTTGCCGCTATAACAACAAATACTAAAAAACAGAATAAAATTAATATTTAAGCGGGCGCCCATACAACAAACGTGATTTTTTTTTTGCTCGTTCACCAAATGATTCATAGATGGCGCTGCTTTAAATAGTACTGCTACTCAACAATAGATGGCAGGGATAGATAATAGTATGGAACCCTTCGTGCGCGAGTCCAACTCGTACTTGGCCGGTTGTTTTGTTATCTTTTGGTGGCTTCGTCATTTATAAACTGATTTGGGTTTTTTTTAGGATATACTTTTTGTTTGGCCCCATAGAAATACATCAAAATCGGTACAGACTGGAAAATATGTCATTCTACAGTTGGCATTTCTTTACGTTAAATCAGTTTTAATATGATCACGTTTAGTAGGACTAGGTGGTAGGACTTTTCTGCAAAGTTCGTCTAGGTAGGTACCACCGCTTTGCCAGTTATTCTGCCGCCAAGCAGTAGTGTGCAAGCACTACTGTGTTCCGGTTTGAAGGGCATTGTAGCTAGTGAAATTACTGGGCAAATGAGACTTTATGATCTGATCACTCAGTCTAGTAATCTGATTATTAGACTGGGTGATGTCTCAGGATGACGTGCGCAGTGCAGTGTCGCGCGAAACTATTGTTTTAAAGTTCCGGGTGACACTGCAACTGTTATGGGCGGCCGTGTCACTTAACATCAGGTGAACGACTAGCTCGTCACGTCATTCAATCACATTAAAAAAAAAAAAAAAAAGTAATTAAGCTATTATTGGCAAAAGAACGCAAGAAAATTGTGGAAAATGTCTTAAACCATAATGTAATGTCCAGGGTAGAGCTCCCGATAGACGACGCGCGAGGGCGGCCCGTTATAGCTGAGGCGATACATACCGGCAAGAAGAAGGAAGCCGTAGTGGCGTGCGCATTGGAGGCGTGCCGAGTCTTGGACCGCGCGGGGTTGTTGAGGCAGGCCAAACATGGTGAGTGACCGGGTAGCTCTTCGCCTATACTGAGGCAGGCGAAACAGGGTGAGTGACCGGGTAGCTCCTCGCCTATACTGAGGCAGGCGAAACATGGTGAGTGACCGGGTAGCTCCTCGCCTATACTGAGGCAGGCGAAACAGGGTGAGTGACCGGGTAGCTCCTCGCCTATACTGAGGCAGGCGAAACATGGTGAGTGACCGGGTAGCTCCTCGCCTATACTGAGGCAGGCGAAACATGGTGAGTGACCGGGTAGCTCCTCGCCTATACTGAGGCAGGCGAAACATGGTGAGTGACCGGGTAGCTCCTCGCCTATACTGAGGCAGGCGAAACATGGTGAGTGACCGGGTAGCTCCTCGCCTATACTGAGGCAGGCGAAACATGGTGAGTGACCGGGTAGCTCCTCGCCTATACTGAGGCAGGCGAAACATGGTGAGTGACCGGGTAGCTCCTCGCCTATACTGAGGCAGGCGAAACATGGTGAGTGACCGGGTAGCTCCTGGCCTTTACTGAGGCAGGTGAAACATGGTGAGTGACCGGGTAGCTCCTGGCCTTTACTGAGGCAGGCGAAACATGGTGAGTGACCGGGTAGCTCCTGGCCTGTTTTTTTTTTAGCTGACCCGCCCCAGCTTCGCATGGTCTATAAGATTGAACACTCATAATCACCACGCTTGGCAGGCGGCTTGGTGATCGCAGAAGATATCAATGTACCAAGGAGAATGCTGCTGCCCATTCAATGGATATTCCTTTAGCCGGCTCTTACGGCACCCACGGGAAGATATGGGGAGGTCCTAATGTTCTTCCACATTCCATATAATTAGTATTACTTAATTGTTTGCATATCCAGAGTCCCGCCGTCGCAAGTCACGCGACTGGAGCGCTGATGACTATTACGACTCTGATGAGGACACGTTCCTGGACCGGACCGGCCACGTCGAGAGGAAACGAACGCAGCGGATGATGAAACACGGCGCTATCAAACCTGATGATGCTAAGGCTATGAGCTATGATGACTTGGTAAGGGTTCTGATCATCTGACCTTCCTCATAGAGCTACGACTTGGTGGGTACTGACCGGCCTCATAGAGCTACGACTTGGTGGGTACTGACCGGCCTCATAGAGCTATGACTTGGTGGGTTCTGACCGGCTTCATAGAGCTATGACTTAGTGGGTTCTGACCGGCTTTATAGAGCTATGACTTGGTGGGTACTGCCTGGCCTCATAGAGCTATGGTGGCTTAGTAAATTTTCTAACTGGCTTCTCAGAGCTATGGTGTTTTAGTATGGCCAGTATGGGTTCTGACAAATCTTCCAGAGCTATGATGACTTAATGGTTTCTGACTATCCTTACAGCTATGGTGAGTTAGTAAAGTCTCTGACTGGCCTCGCAGGGCTTTGGTAAACATAGTAAGGGTTTTGACCGGCCTCACAGAGCTGTAATATCTATGATGACTTGGAAAGGGTTCTGACCAATCTTGCTCTCGCAAAGCTACCCACGGTGTCTTGGTAAATATTCTTACTGGCTTCACATAGCTTTGGTAATTTAGCCAGGGTTCTGACCGGCCTCACATAGCTATGTCTCACTTGGCAAGGGTTCTGATTGACCTATGATGACTAGGTAAGAGTTCTGATCAGCTGACCTTCCTCACAGAGCTATGACTTGGTGGGTTCTGACAAATCTTCCAGAGGTATGATGGCTTAATGGATTCAGACCATCCTTACAGCTATGGTGTCTTAGTAAGGTTTTTGACCGGCCTCACAAAGTTATGATGGATGATGACTTGCTAAGGGTTCTGGCGAGGGACGGACAGGAATAACCCAGTCAATCTCTCTCAAGTAGACTGTAGTTAGACTGTCTTCACAGACTTATGATAACTTGGCAAGGGTTCTGATTGACCTCTAAGACCTATGATGACTTGGTAAGGATTCTAACTGGCCTCACAGAGCTGTGATTACTTGATGAGGCTTTTTCCGGTCCTCGGTAGTATTCAAGTCATTTGCAGCACCCAGCACTCAACATAATAACTTTGATTACAATGCAACGAGAAAATACATTGCGATTTTCCACAGTAACTATGCATGTAACCTACGTATTGAAACTGTAAAATCCATACACATTTCTGTTTCTGTAGTTTCAATCAAGTTCCGTGATGGCTTAGCTGATTGATTGACTCAGGCATGACTTCGCGGAAGTTCATCTTAATAACAAAATTAAAAAAGTATATCTAGTGTAATTCCGCTAAAAGATCATATAAGATTATCTATTTGATTTTTTTTTTTTTTTTTTGGTTTCAATAAATATTATACATTATAAACGTTTCTAATCATTTTTGTAATACATTTGCCTACAACAGTCATTTGCAGCTTTCCCAATATAGATAATCTTATATGATCTTTTAGCGGAATTACACTAGATATACTTTTTTCATTTTGTTATGGCTTAGCTGGTCAAACCGCGTTGTATGCAATAATCAATCCCTCACCTTTCACTAGGTGGTAGGACTTTTCTGCAAAGTTCGTCTAGGTAGGTACCACCGCTTTGCCAGTTATTCTGCCGCCAAGCAGTAGTGTGCAAGCACTACTGTGTTCCGGTTTGAAGGGCATTGTAGCTAGTGACATTACTGGGCAAATGAGACTATGATCTGACCACACAGTCCAGTAATCTTATTGCTAGACTGTGTGAAGTCTCAGGATGACGTGTGCAGTGCAGCGTCACGCGAAACATTATAAATTTGGAGTTCTGAGTGATACTGCAATCTGTTTCGGGTAGCCGAGACACTTAATATCAGGCGAACGTCCAGCTTGTCACGTCATTCGTGTACTTAAAAAAATCAGTGAACGTCTTCCCGGCTGATGATGATGATGATGATAACTGTGTTTTAGGTGTACCTAGTTTGTGTGAAATGTCCACAAATATTAATATTTTATTAATTTATACTTTTTGTTTCAGTTGAAACGTATATCGGAGCTAGAGTCCTCCATATCGGTATTGTCCCGGGACGCGGCGAGGTCACGTGACCCGCAGCCGGGTGGCGACGCGGATGATGTGGACGCGTATATAGCTAGTCTTAATGAAGCCCCCGATCCGGTTAAACGACGGGAGGATAAGGTGAGTATTCAATAGGGTTTGGGTCCCGGGACATCCCGTGTCTCGAAGTCCCGGGACTTTCGGGTCGAGACTCGAGACGAGACAAGATTATCGAAATTGTTTTGTAATAATTTTTATTTTCAATTAATTGAAGGAGCCTAGTGCCATTTGTTAGTTTAATGAATAATTACTTGGTCGACTACGTAACTATTGAGTGCACAACACAATAAATGCGTTTGCCCGGAGTTTTGGCGGGACTAGAGTTTACGAAGTAACATATTCAGTAATCTGTGCTAAAGTTACTAGATGATAGTAAAGTTACTAAGAATTAGTCTTATTAAATTAGCCATCTAATGCACTATTCAAAATTATACTACGTATATATATGTACACTAAGCCTAAGAAAACAAAATAAGTGAGTAATAAAAAGTTATAAATAAAAAACTGAATTTAGGTCACTATCTGCGGGTAGCGTGCCCAAAAAGCTGGCGACATTCCCTCGTTGAATTGCCAGGCTAATTCGTTGGCCGAGGTATGTGCCAGCCCTTTGGTCACGCGTCAGCTCGACTAAACGTCTGGACAGCTCCCTGACTAGAAGTCGTGCCTGCGGGCCCCAGGGACCCATTGTCTCAACCCCAAACGGAACAAATATGTAACCCTCACCTAGGGATTCATATTTCCTCCGTTTAATTTAATTTTGAATAGTGCATTAGATGGCTAATTTAATAAGAATAAAGAATGTATACTAGTAATATAGTACTGATGTCCTGTATTTATTAAATTCTTTATCCTGGAATTTGAACGTTAAAAAAAAAAGAATTAGTACGATTTTTAACTAAGATTGTTTTATAACTATGAGAAAATTAACTGCTTAAAAGTGAATCTATGTGTGCGATTAAAAAAAATAAACAAAGCAATTATTATGACTGAAATGAACATCAAAGCTCATCATCAACAGCCTGAAGACGTCCACTGCTGAACATAGGCCTCCCCCAGAGAGCTTTTCAGAATGATGGCCCCTGGCCATAAATAATTCTATATGAAAACACAGATTCCACACGATACAGAAACCACGTCGTTATCGTGTATTGTTCAAATCGTGTCGCAGCAAGGAATCGTCAATTTTTGATTTCTGTATAATCTAGACAAATTATCTATGAAAGGTTTTGGATCCCTTGAATGCATTCCGGATTAGACTAAAGGATTTCTCATCCCAAAACCGGTAAAAAAGTAAAATAACGGAATGGCTTATATTTATGTTGTGATACAATGAAGCCATGGGTAATTATTAAAAATTGACAGAAAACCTTTAGAAATACCTTCACGTTACATTAAAATTATTTTTATTTTGAATAATTAATATTAACATAAGTGGTGGTGGACGTCTTCAGGCTGATGATGATTAAGCATTGTAATTTGCGCCTTAGATTATCATTATCGCCGGTGTTTTAAATTTTACTTGTTATTATTGCTCTAGATGAATTTACAAAAACTGAAGATAGAGCTGGTCAAAGTGCAGAGGCTCGCGGAAATAGCGCGGCCGCCACATTTGCCGCCTCTCATCAAGAAGGATGACAACAAAATGGCGGTTAAAATGAACAAGTCCGTTGTCTATGGGAAGAGGTATGTGGGCCTGTACAAAATGAAAGCAAATACTTAAGGGCTTGTGCGAGGCCAGCGCGAATTCAAGCCAAAGCCACAGAATAGATGTATAGTACTAGGCCAAAGCGGGGATGAGCCGGGGGCCGAGCGGCAGGGGCGGTCTAAGTTAAACTGGTTCCAACGCGCAATAGTTTGGGTAATTTATTATTACACTGAATATAATGGGTATTTTAAAAATCCACTATACATAAGCCCTCCATTATATTTAGTTCAACTACTACACAAAGTTTCATGATCTTATTTAAAGTAGTCATTGAATAATCACTGTTTATTTGTACGGTTTGGAGGTAACTTTGTTATTTATTTCTATCGAGAAAAGTTTATTAATTCGTGTTTTCACTATACATTTGCAGTATCATTAGTCCTGAACTTTACCATATATTAATTTCAAAGTCATTGTTGCAATATTGTTGACAGGACACTGCCTCAAGCTAAGCCGTTTTAAGCAATTTGGCGTTGTATTGGCTCTTAATGGTGCAGAATATTGACTCCGCGAAAAAACTTAAACAAATAGCGACTCTAGCTGCAACGCAATAAAGTGTAGTTCAGTTCGCACATCCTACCTTCAAATCAAATCAAATCAAAACGTTTATTCGCTAAAACACATGTATAGTAGATGTTACAGCAAGTTTTGTTCATGTATTTAGTCTGCAAGCAGACGTGCAAATGTTATTTAATAACCAATTACAATTTTATTATTTATAATTTATAAGTAAACATTGGTACAAAATTCATTATAATCCTTAACACTATAAAAACAGTTGCATTGAAGCCAGTCAGTTAAACGTTTCTTAAACTTGTTACCCTCTAATATCTTTATGTCATTTGGAATATTATTGTATATGGCTATGCACATGTTATATACATTTCTCTTATACAAGTCTTTTCGAGCAGGAGGTTGATATAATAAGTTAGTAAACTTAGTCCTTTTTTGGCTGCTCATAACTTCACCATGCTTCTTAAAAACTCAGGGTGTTCTTTCGTAAAAATACAAATTTCTTTAATGTACATACATGGTAAAGGTGGAACGTTTCACTAGCGCGGGAAATTCAAATTTTCTTGCGTTCTTTTGCCATAATAGCTTAATTACTCAACGTGATTACATGAAAACTAATTTTGCGGAAATAAATAGAATGTATCAACAAATTACTAAAAGTATCACCTACATATCATTGGTTTAGAGACAAATGGCAATAAACAATTTTCTTCTTAGTTTTTCAGTCTATTGCCATTTGTCGCTAAACCAATGATGTGTAGGTGATACTTTTAATTAAATTTGAATTTGAAGCAAGAAAATTTGAATTTCCCGCGGTAACGTTCCACCTTAAACAGGTGCCTCTCGTTCTATGGCTATAGCGTTGCTCTTCTAACGCGGCACGTAACGGACCGACCCGTTTAGACGGGCCATGTACTTGTAGCGATCTACTTAAAGTGCAGAGTGGGGCAGACTTGGCAAAACTGACAAAGATTTGTCGTGGGTTCGATTCCCACTCAGGACAAACATTTGTGTGATGAACATAGGTCTTTGTACTGTGTCTGGGTGTTATCAGCAAACAATAAGTATCTAAGTATTGTATTAGTTATCTGGTTCCCATAGTACAAGCTTTGCTTAGTTTGGGGCTAGATGGCGTTGTGTGACATGTCCACACTATTCATTTTATTTATTTATCTAATGGAAGTTTTAATTTATAGAAAATAGAAATAGAAAATATTTATTCCTGACAAAAGGCACAACGGAAAGTTACAAACTAAGTACTACAAACAATAATAGTAAACATTTGTTGCCCGTTGCCACGAATCGGTCCCAACTCAGCATGGTGCTGGTCGTACAACCAGCGCTGGTCTTCCGTTGGGACCGGTTCAGTGCCGTCACGGCGCAGGTTACAAATTACAATTATGTGAATCTAAATACTATGGGATAAATTATAACTCACAACATTGAAAAATGATTCCTACAGACGATGGCCACAAAGAATATTATACTCCTACACTCCCACCACCATTACAAAAGTGTAGTGGAAGTGAGCCAGCCAGTCACAGAAACATTAGTGTGCACTCTTACTGGACATTGCCAATGGCTCAAACATTGGAAAACGTAATAAAATACTAAAACAAAGCTCTATCACAAACTCAATAAACTGTGGCTCAAGTAATCATTAGCTTGAGTAACAATACTATTAACAGTAAAAAAAAAAGAAAAAATCTACACGTAACCACGGCTAATACAACTTCGAGGTAAAATAATGTTTTTTAGCGCGATTTAAAGGTATATTTAATCGTAACAGCTGGTAGCATTTTGTTTCATGCAACTGCGTCGTGTCATCATTTTAGAAGAGCCGTCTTCAAAATAAATATTTGTAGACATTTCACACAGCGCCATCTAGTCCCCAAACTAAGCATAGCTTGTACTAAAGACACCAGATAATTAACACCTAGACACAGAACTAAACACCTATGTTCATCACACAAATGTTTGTCCCGTGTGGGAATCGAACCCACAACCTACAGTTCAGAAGGCAGAGCTACTACCAACTGAGCTATCAGGCCAATCTTACTATTATTACTTGGATAAACTGCTAGACAAACTTTGAGCGGAAATAAATAGATTGATACATTAACTGTAGGTGCTCATAATTGAAATAACTTTTGATTTTACAGAATAAAATTAAAAGAAGACGCTGAAAAACGAGCAAAGCCGAAGCCGGTACCAGTGAAGAAGGAAGAAGACGATAATTTTGTAGAAGAAGTAGATTCAGATGAAGAAACTCCAGAAGTATCTAGAAGTAATAAGAAGGAAACAACAAAGTCGCATTTTGAAATCACAATAGACAATAAAGAGAGTGAGATAGAAAATCACGTAGTACAACAAAAGAAAGAGACAGAAATAGAGGAGGGTGAAGAAGATACAGTGAAAAAGACGTATGGACCAATGAGGCCGCCAGAAAATTATGTAATACCAGAAGATTATTTTAACCAAGAAAGTGATAGAGATTTACCTGAGTTTGTTGATAAAGAATAATTTAAGTAAATAAAATTAATCTGTTATAATTTGTGATCTTATCACATCCCTTTTTTTATGGGGGAACTGCCCTCGCACTTCCCCGCCACCACGGGGGTGATGGCAGGGGGTATGTGGGACTCGAACCCACCACAACCCGTCCGTCCGCCGCCGGGGTGGGGCGAGATAGTCGCGCTAGCATTCACTATCTCGTCCCGAATAAATCACATCCCTAAACAACCATAAGGAATGTAGTGCTATCATTGTAGTCTACATTTTGCGTGCTGTGCCCATTTCGCGGTTTGCACATTTTGCGTATTGTACATTTTGCTCCGAAGCGGTTACCTCTTCACAAAGGCCATTAACGCAGAGTTGTAGTTGAGAATGTAACATGTAGGAGTATGACCATCAAAAAGCAAATTTATTTATTTATTTATTATTCAGTTTATAATAGTTAGCTTACAGTATTACCAAAACGCTAACTATTGCAATGGTGACAGGTATAAATCATAAAGTTATTACATATGGTCCGTAAATTATCGTGAAATACATCAACATGCTGGCACTTGTGAGTAAATGCATTTAGTAAGGCTAGTGCCCGCAACGTGGGTGAATTATTGCAGTGGTGCGTCCGCGGTACTGGACAAGCGAACAACTGGTGCCGACGACGCCCAGTTCGCAAATAGTTGTTAGGAACGTATAAATTTATAGAAGCTAGTATATCCGGATTATTAATTGTAGCATGCAATATCGAGAAATAGTGGATCACAAGAAGTAGTTTACGCCTGGATTCCAATGTATCTAGTCCAATCATTCCTGACACAAATAAAGATGGGTAGAGGTAAGGATAAAACCCATACATTCTTTTATAGATATATCTGGCAAACTTCCGCTGCACTCTCTCTATCATCACAGTGTATTTAGCCTCACGCGGATCCCAGACGATAGCACTGAACTCTAATTTGCTACGAACAAAAGCATTGTATAGCATAATAGCCACCCGAACATCCTGGAACTGCGAAGCAGTTCTCATAATGAAGCCTAAAGTTTTACTAGCGCTCTTACAAACAGACATTATATGATTACGAAAATCAAGTCGAGTGTCCATAACAACTCCCAGATCACGGACACTATTAACTCTCTCCAGCGCAGAGCCTGCCAAGGTGTACGATGGCGTTAATGGTGATTGCAACCTTGAGAAAGTTAGCACTTTACACTTAGCGACGTTAAATGCCAGACTATTGGACCAGCTCCACCTTTCCACCGAATCGATATCCCGCTGCAGGTCTACACAGTCTGAAACTTGTTCCACTGACCGATACATTTTTAAATCATCAGCAAACATCAGACACTGAGTCGTGCTGAGTGCGCTAGGGAGATCATTAATCATAACGAGGAACAGAGTAGGTCCAAGCGTGCTACCTTGGCTCACTCCCGACCTCGTGTAAAATTCATCCGATTGGTACATATTTACCTTCACATACTGTCGGCGGTCTTTCAAATAGTTGGAGAAGAACAACAATAATTTAGGTGATGCTCCTAGTGAAGAAAGTTTCACTAGGAGGATGTCATTATCCACTACATCAAATGCACGCCTATAATCAAGGAATACAGCATCCACCTGCCGTCCAGCATCCATTTGTGCTGCAACATAATCCACAAAAGTAATATGGTTGGTGGTTGTTGAGCGGGCAACGCGGAAACCATGCTGCGAGTTGTCAATGGAGGACTCCAATTGACGAGTTAAATATGAGTTAACAATGGATTCAAATATTTTGCTAAAGACAGATAGCACAGCTATTGGCCTAAAAGTTGTTACATCCGTCGATGTGCTAACCTTAGGTACAGGTGTCACCCTAGATACTTTCCACCTGACGGGATAGTGACATGTGTAGAGAGAGAGGTTGTAAAGATACAAAAGCGGAATTTCCAGCGCAGACAAACAGTCCTTTACTAGGTAAGGCGGTACACCATCCGGACCAGCCGACGAAAGTGGTTTGAGACGTCTTGCGGCACAACGCACATCCGCCAATGTAACGCTGTCTACAGAAACAAGGCGGGAATCTACGGCGCTAGTGTAGTGCGCGCTTTCTGCAGCTAACTTTACGTCAAGTGCCGGAACATTTTTAAGAAATACAGACCCGAAATATTCCGCGAATGCTGAAGCAGCCTCCTGTCCAACCAAAGGTTTTCCATCTAGCGTATATTCATTAGACTGACTTCTGCTTCCACGTCTCTGCCTAACATGCTTCCAAAATTGTGCAGGATCTCGGCAAATGTTCGACTCAACCGATGCAATATACTGGTGGTACGCATTGTCTATAAGTTCCTTAATATGAGTTCTATAGTATTTGAATACTTCTCGATTGAATTGGAGACTTAATTCTTTATACTTTCGCAGATGGAAGTACTTGATTTTTAACTTACTAATGATCTCCTGAGTGTACCACGGCGGATATTGCCGCCGAGAAGCTCGAATCACTTGATGACCATAGACAAAGGTGTTCCAGCTAGAGATAGAGAAAATCGCTGTCTTCTATGTCTTCATATGTCTTGAGTCACAGATTATGTCCCAGAACTCAACTCATCAACTGGGCACAGAAGACTGCACCAGTCCCAGGGAAGATAAAGAATCCATATTAGTTAGTATATTTTTAAATTTCCTATCCGAGGATGTAAAAATATTTAATGACGCAATCTTCCTTACCGCGGCATTGTGCACTGTGTGACTGGAAAGGCGTTCTTAAAGTATTTTTTTTATTCATAATGTACCTAGTAATCGAATATTTTGTTCAATTGAGAGAGAGGTACAGGTGCAGAATGATCTTATTGGTGATTTTCATGTCTCTAGAATTCATAGGTTCTTTAGTATGATTAGTTAAAAAGACGCGTTTGGCCTATCTTAAAGGCTTAACAGGATTGATTTTTCAAGTGGGTGTGGTTAGCCAAACTATGAGGAATATCGAAAAGCACTAAGGCACAGGTTCGATTTTGATAAATTATCACTGCATCATTGTATTTTTGAAAAACCGATAGTTCAAGCTAGGAATGGAACTCATTGATTTTGGAAAAAATATGCACCTGTATTATTACACCATTCGAGTGTCGCTGATAAGGATTGAATTCTGGGAAGTAATGACATGGCAAACTTAAGCTTTTACTCACCATTTACTTTTTGCTATTCCAATATAGTTTTGGATTTAGCCTAGCACACCCACTAGAAAATTCACCTGTATAACTGAACATTATTTAAATCATTATGTAGGTAGGCACTACAAAAATATAAAAAGGCAAACCAACTGAATTTTATAATTTATTTAACAGTAAAACATTTGTACAAAATATTTATAAAAATACATGATTTATAGATAAGTGCCCTATGATAACAAGTTATAAAAATAAATAACTTAGCAATAAGCCATTTACCAACACAATTTATCTTTATGATTGTACAGTCTATAACATAGTTTTTTAGGATACTACATTAAGGCTCACTTTTATATCAGTGTAGGTATGGAAACAGGGGCTGTATCCCTAAGTCTGGTGGAGATAATCATAGGCTTTCTTGCTCACTCACGGACTTGTAAATTGGAGTGTGCAGAATAGCAGTCGAAATACATGTCCAGAACAGTTAAGGCTGTCACACAAGGGATAGATACTATAAGATATCTGTATCTGAGTGCATATCTGTCTATATAGCTCATCATACAAATCAATACAATTGCATACACAGTGCAGATAATATATATTTCATTGTTCAGTATCTGCAGATATGGACACATGAGATCACACAGGAGATCTGTCAGATACAAAATATACTTACATGAATGTATCGGTTTTCATATATGTTCCATGTGTGATACTCTCCAATAAAATATTATATTATCTGCGTGTGTGTGGTAGACTTTACGCAATAGGGGTGCAGGTGAGTTTAAGAACCACATAGCCAATGTGGTGGGTTACATACAGCTACACTCCCCCTGTGTGCATCCCATGTGCCAGTGGCAGCATAGTTGGCTGATGCTGCTTTTTCACTAGGTTTTCTGATCACATTGGTGGTAAAATTGTCCAACCTTGCTTTGGTTCAGCAGAAATATGTTTATTATTATTATTCTTAATTATAATATATCAGCGCAACTTGTACTTTATAATGTTTATCAAGTAGTTTTGGCATGCCAGAGGATGGTTGGAACAATAGTTTACTACGAACATGTGAATATTCACAACAAGCTAATGTTCATGTCAATTGCCACCTTAGAAACATCATCATCTCGCATATGTACTTTATAATGAATTTTAAGATACCTCTTTCTAGCAAACCCCTTGTTGCACATAACACAAACAAAGGGCCGCAACCCTAAATGCGTCTTTTTGTGACCAACCAAACAACTCAGGGAGCTTGCAGTGTAACTACACTGATCACAAGAATAAGGTCTTTCTCCAGAATGTGCCCTTTTGTGTGTTGTAAGATTTGTCTTCTGCTTGCATTTGAAGTCGCACAAATTGCAAGCATAAGGGGTCTCCCCTGTATGAATTCGTTCATGCGCTTTCCAGTTGCTTGTTGTTATAAAGGCTTTTTCACACCATCTGCATTTGTGTTTCTTTTCCCCTGTGTGTGTTTTTATGTGTTCCTTTAAAGATTTTCGCCATGGTGTTGAATATCCGCATGTGTCACATTTGTATGGTCTTTCCCCTGAATGTATTCTTAAATGATGAGTCAACGTTTTCAAGGAGGAGGATTTATATTCGCATATATCACAATGAAAAGGCTTTTCTCCGGTGTGCACTCTGACATGCTCCGTTAAAGCACTTCGTTTCACTGTTGTGTAGTCACACACATCACATTTATATGGCTTCATTGCCTTCAAATCAGAGTGTGTATACAAGTGACATTTTAAGCTACCTTTTGTGGTAAAGTTCATATTACATAGGTCACAATGGAAAGGTTTTTCTCCGGAATGCGTTCTCTTATGAATAATCACATGTTCTCGTTGTGTAGCTTTATATTCACACTCATCGCATTTGTATGGTTTCTCTCCAGTGTGTGATCTCATGTGTACTTTTAGGGCGTATGCGTAGAAAGTTTTATGATCACAAATTTCGCATGTATATGGTCTCTTTTTTTTGTGAGGTTTGTTGTTTTTACCGAGACTACGGGGACTCTTGCGCTTTTTGAAGTTCTGTTTTCCCATGTGGGACTGTAAATGTAGTATTATGAGTCTTCGTTGAGTAGTTTTAAAGCTACTACACAAATCACATTGGTATTGTCTAACTTCAGTGTGTTTATTTCGAAGGATTCTTGTGCTCTGCATTTTCTTGTTTCAATTCACGTTCCACGATTCCTGAAGACCGTTTGAACTTTATTTTATCTCTCCGTGTACAAATAAATAAAACCAACCTATTGAACACAACATATTATTTTTCTCTATGAACACAACTTTATTTTGACCACAGACTACTACTATACGCCACAGATTAGAGAAAAAAACAATTGACTAAACAGATGGAGCGAAATTTGACTTTTGCGAACACCAATGCGTACCAGGGTCGGTGCAACTTTGCAACATTGCAACCCTACCAAGTGAAGAAATTGCGCGAAGTTTTAAGTTGTTTTGTTTCTCCGGTGTCATTTTATTTAGTCGTCTTATGGGCATGCGTAGTTCCTTCAATGATAGAAGCAACTACGCATGCTCGTACAATGACGTTTCAGTTGATGTTACAGAAAACTATGTTTTTTGTGGTTTGGTCAGTTTCTATGGTGCAAATACTTTTCGTGTTTACGATATATTTTTGTGTGTAAGTAGATTTGCGTTCACATAAAACATACGTAGAATTTTGTGCAGGATTAGAATTGGGTGATTTGATTGCTGCTATTAAATTAGAATTTGAATTTTGGTACATATCGTAAATCCACAAGAAGGTTATCCAGTTGTTTGCATTTCGAAATTAGAGATGATTTTACAGGTGTCGATGGGTTATCGATAATTTCGATATATGTATTATATGTATAAAACTATACACTAACCAATAACAGGTAGTACCTACTGGTTCAATCCTTAGAGTATAGACTAAAAGCATAGAGAGAACTTCATTATCTGTCAAGCGTACCACTTTTTTGAACACTTTTTATATGAAGTTGACACTTTGATGTAAATGAGTCTGACAGATTTGTATAGATAAAACAGTTGACTCGAGTCGAAAAAATGGTACGGTGATTTTTGCAAGCGCAGCTAATTACTATATGTTTGTTTCTTTCCTTCGCCACTGACGTAGCGATACGTGTGAGCAGTACAAATATAATATCGTTTTGATTGATCTCTCTATGCTTTTAGTCTATACTTTAAGGTTTTTAATCAACCCTTTAGATGGGCATATGATTGAAATTTGATATAATGACACAGAACAAATAATAGTAAGTAAAACTACTACTGTTTTAATGAACAATGTTTTAAATGAGAATTTAAATAAGGTTTTGTTTGTTCACAGATTCTGCCAACCGTCATGACCACCTTTGACAAACCTACTTCAATGAACTTTGTATTTAGGGCAAACCTACTTATATTAATAATTTGTTGTTTACAATAGCTATTTTGAAATAAAACTTTAGTAAAAATACATTCTCTTTATTACGCATTAATTATACTTTTCATTCTGGAATAACGTTACGGCAATAAAGCTTAGGTTAGTACGGAATAATTTCGTTGTTGACCACTATCTTACCTGGCGATAAGTGACGATGCGGTCTACGAGAGCACGCTTACCTATAGAAGATACCTAATCACTCCCGACTTAAACTCACTCAGGGAAAAAAGATCCCAGTTAAAAGCTTTAGAGCGCATAGTAATATTATAATAGGTATTATTTTTCTTTATGTGCTTAATATATGGAATATCAACCATTTAGTGACGTTCAACCGCTAGTCAACCATAAAATGATGATGGAAATGATATATCAACGAAATTATTAGGCTCTATTATTTATTTCTTGAACTAGCTGGGCCATACAGTTACGACGCAAAAGAAGTCGGTTCTAGTTATCAGGGGTACCTAGTATTTTTCCCTCCAGACAGCGAAGATAATTGAGCTTTCCATCATCCCCCCACAAATTAGAGAAAATTAGCTCTGTTTATTTTAGGTGTCAGGCTTTTATAAAACTCTGTTCAATGAAGTATCGATATCGATAAAATAGCGTCTCATGACTATTTTTTAAAAATAGGTACGAAAATAATACACTGATGTTCCCTCTGGTTACTCTGTGCTATACGCTAATTTTGAAAAAAATGTGAAAAGTTAGTGATGCACCCACGATGCACCGATCTTTTCAAAGATCGATCGTGGACATATAATCCAATCGATTTTCGGAACGATCCATATCGATCTACAAAATCGGATCGTGCGAAAAAGTGTTCCCTATGAAAAGCGGAGATAAAAGAGTATATAAATTAGACTCACAGAGTACTTCTTTATATAGGAAAAAATTATGTAACAGAATTATACACTCCGTTATGTGCTTACAAATGAATGTATATCAATGTATATGTACATTCTTTGTTTAGATAACTTTGTACCGCATTCTTATTACTTCCTTATCTAAGTAGAAGCATATTCCACCAGGGTGCGAAAGTCAGCCTGTGCCCCCACTGAAATGAAAACGCATGCGAAGCCAGCAGTTCATAAAAACATGTAGGAAAAGACGACAGGGTAGGCGATAACAGAGCGCGAGTGAATCAAGCGCCAAAATTCAGCATTTAGCAGGAGTTATGATCAGTACCAAAGTCGATGTGTTAGATTTTATTTTTGGTGCACAAATGACCGGTGTCTGGAGCTGGAGTAGGTACCTAGTTTAATAGGTGTCTAGTATTACCTAGTTTCAAAGGATGCTAATCAATCCAATTACACCTATACCTATATAGGTATAGAATACTCTTTCAGTCCTGGATCAATGACTATAGATTAATTTGTAAAGGAAAAATTTGAATCACGAGCGGGATCCCGCATCCATCCGTCCCTAAAGCCGGGACATGATTTACTTAAGCAACCGGCCCCCTAATTACCTAACTCGCAACAGGTTTGCGACAGGCGTAAATCTCGCGGTGATTGCTGTCATACATCATTAGTGGTGTCGAGAATGTATGCTTCGCTACTGCTGTCGCAAATTTTACGTAATTACCCCGCGGGACAAGTGGTCTCATGTCCGAATTTATCCTTCACCTTTTACAACCAACTTACGGGGTTGGCAGCGCCATCTATTGAGAAATTCTTAAGAATTATCCCAACCAGCACGGTCAAGTTACATCAACACAAATGCTGTAAAGATAACGCCTCCCAAATCAATATTTATGATTTTTATAGCAGTATCGCCTGCTCAGCTTAATCTACAGATTAATTTGTAAAGGAAAAATTTGAATCACGAGCGGGATCAAAAAAAAAAGAAAACAAATTTCAAATTTTTCCTATACAAATTAATCTGTGGATTACGCTGAGCAGGCGATACTGTACTGCTGTAAAAATCATAAATATGTCAATGACTAGTGATTACTTCAATATCGTAAATTAATAAAAGAAAAACAATAGTAAATTTGATAATTTGCTTTTTATTAAAATCATTGTCAAGATCAACTTTTTTAGTGAAAACTATATTACAAATTATGTGTATCAGGAATTCAATTCAAACGAACTATGTTTAACAATAATTTATTTGCTTAAAATTAAATAAAAATGTACAGAGCACTATAAATGATTTCACTATGAATGTTAGAGCTTAGTTTATGAGTTTATAGACAGTGCATAGGATAGCAATAACAAACAAGTTGTCCTGGTAACTTTTTAGTGGTTGATCACATCTCTGCCCTCATAGTGAAGAACGCAGTAACTAACGTTTTTGCAAAATTGAGTAAGATATACATATTCGGAATTGCCAAAAAAAATCTATATTCTTTCTCACGTATCAAAATTCCACCTGGAACCCAAAAACCCAGGAAGTAAGAATGCAGCTACTCGACTACTCGCAACTTTTGTTTTCGCATTTTTCTCGAAAACATGTTTTACGTACTTACTGCATTTTTCATAAGGACGGCAGATTTGGCGGGTTATTATGTAAATTATTTAATTTGCAAGGAATAAGTTGCATAATATAAAATACAAAACCTCATTCAACAAACCACTACCAGTAGGCAAAATGCCCAAAATGCTGGCAGCATTGCGACGTTGAATGGCAATGCTCAATCTTGTGCCCAAGTAGAGGCCAGCATAAATAAATTACGATACATAATGGCTCTATTTGAAGCCCCGTTAATTTTTCTTGCATATTGTTTCATTTTGCGTATTGCACATTACGCTCCGAAGCATATTTATAAGCATATCAGTGAAAATCTCATGAAAATTTGTTCAATATTTCAGTAGTATAACATATAATCTTAAACAAACCACCAAAATGTATGAAAAGTGGCTTAACATATTCAGCTGCTATTTTTAAGCCGTGTGGTGTTTTTGTCGGACATGTTACTATTACGCCAAAATGTTAAAACAGCGGCTTAACGTGTGTAGCTGCTAATTTTAAGCCACCCTATGATTTTTGGACATTTTGCAATTACAGACTTTTTTTATCTTCATAGTTTTAATATTTAATGTACTATTAGGTTTATTAGCTATCCTATGTACTGTGTTTTTTCTCCATCGCTTCACCGATCAATCTCTCCGAATACAACGTCCAAAGTGCCGATGATGGCCACGATATCGGCCAGCATGGAGTTGCGGCCGATCTTCTCTAGGGCTGCGAGGTGGGCGAAGCCCGGGGCTTTGATCTTGCAACTGTAAGAAAATAAGGTTTAATCAGTTTTTTAATGAAATCAGACATTAACGGGGGTCATTACATAATAATAATAAATATTTGTGGACATTTCACACAGCGCCATCTAGCCCCAAACTAAGCATAGCTTGTGCTATGGAAACCAGATAACTGATAGAAATACTTAGATACTTTTTTAGTTTGTAAATACATACATAGAATACAAACACCCAGACACAGAACAAACATCGATGTTCATCACATAAATGTTTGTCCTGGATGGGAATCGAACCCACAACCTATAGTTTAGAAGGTAGACGTACTGCCAACTGAGGCGTCGGGCCAGTCGTAATGGATGGGCCTGCGAAGGGAGCATGGAATCCATCATTTAAAGAAAAGAGCACAAATTGGTCTTGTATCGTATACTTGTGTGTTTTACCACCGTATCCCCAAATTCCCCTCTTCCCCTACATCAAGATATCTGTATCCGCGCCTGGAAGGGAGGCAGGTTTCTATTGCCAATCTATTCATCCTTTTCCCCTATCATTTCCCTCTCCCAATGAACAGGGCTACGATGTAAAACAAATTAACCCATGCGAAGCTGGGGTGGGTCAGTTAGTAAACAATAAAATTACCGGTAAGGCTTGGAGCCCCCATCAGAGACCAGGTAGAGGCCAAACTCCCCCTTGGGGGCCTCCACCGCGGTGTAGGTCGCTCCGGGGGGCACCTGGTAGCCTTGTGTGAACAGCTTGAAGTGGTGAATCAACGCCTCCATTGATGTCTGGGGGAATCACATTACATTTTATTTATTTTTAATAAATTTTAATACATTAAAAAAATAAATTTAACTATTTAATTCATTGTATTTATTAAAATCCAATTATGACACAATTATAGTATTACAATGAGGCCAATTTTGAAGGCTTTAGTTTTAGTTTTAGGACTCATTAAAAAACTTAAAACTAAATGGTAATTTAAGGGCACCACTTTATGTCATTCTAGTAACTTCAAACTCAAATTTTAATCGAAAGGAATGAATGATTTGAACGAAATCTAATCAATATAGAATTTTAGGTGAATGTGCTAATTTGAAGGCGCATTTTAAGTGACTTTTAGTACTGTCATTTAAAATTTTAAGTTGGTTTTTAGTATATTTTAACAAGTACCATTTTGGATCCTTCCTAAAAATAACATAAAATTCTAAGTGAGTTTTTTCTATGTAGTTTTGTACATTTGCTTGTAAAAGCAGTTGACACCAATACATCTGTTCAACTTCCACACAAAAAAAGGACGAAATTTGATATTTTGAATTCGTATCCATATTTTATTTCAAAAAACAACAAGGCTTATGAATAATACAAAGTAGATAAAGTTCAAAGGTTTTATTATAAAATAATTGTTGCACTTAGGTAGCGGTTGTAATCATTATGAGAAGCACTGCACATCAAAACAAACAAATAAATTTAATTCATTTTTAAACTCCCTCCTAAGTAGCATTTTGCTTTGGCCTGAATTCTTCCAAGCATCAAACTTTGTTTGCTAGCTACCACTAACACCAGCTACTATAATCGTGATAGGGGTTGATAAGGCTGCTGCTATCTGTTGATCTGCCACATGGATAGCTTCAGCCAATTTCACAATGGCTTCCTGTAGGTAAGTTCCTTCCATTCTCCAGCACTGATGCAAATACTTCCGTAATTTCTTCACGTTTCCGCGAAAATGAATTGATATTTAAATTCAAAACATTATTTGACAAATAGACGTTACGATCAAAGAGTATATAATTTGTTACTATCACAGACGACGTCACGACAGATTGTTACAAAGAGTATATAATAAATAACCGCTAGGTACTGAAATGTTACCTTTTTACTAAAATTGATGTAGGTCTACCACTGATTATAGCATCGAAAAAATTCTAGGTCTGTGGATTATAACGACATTTAAATAATTTTTTTCATCTGTGAGTTCAAGTGGTGTGAGTTCTATTTAATATAGAACTGTCACTTAAAAAATATTTTTAAAATTATCTAAAACTAAAACTAAAGCCTCGAAAATTACCCCCAACGTGATTTTAACATAGTGGATAATATAAAGTCTATGGAAACAGTATATAACAAATAAAAAAAACCATTTCACACAGCGCCATCTAGGTCCAGACTAAGCAAACCTTGTACTATGGGAACCAGATAACTACCGCAATCTATAGTTCAGAAGGCAGAGCTACCACCTACCGACATTAGCTACCAGGCCGGTCAAAAAAAAACCGCCCAACGATCACATACATAGGTCCTGGCCCCTAACTAGGATTCCCTGTATCCAGGGACCCAGGAACTACGAGGGCCGTGTTCCCACAACACCCAGCCACAGAACAAGTAAATTTAGTGGTTTTTAGGGTTCTGTACCCAAAGGGTAAAACGGACCTTATTACTATGGCTCCGCTGTCCGTCTGTCTGTTTGTCTGTCACCAGGCTGTTTCTCATGAACGTGATAGTTAGACAGTTGAAATTTTCACACGTGATGTATTTTTGTTGCCGCTATAACAACAAATAGTAAAAAGAAGAATAAAGAAAATATTTAAGCGGGCTCCCATACAACACACGTGATATTTTTGCTCGTTTGACAGATGGAGTCATAAATGGCGCTGCTTTAAATAGTACTGCTACTCAACACTAGATGGCAGGGATAGATAATGGTACGGAACACTCCGTGCGCGAGTCCGACTCGCTCTTGGCCGGTTATTATTTTTCTGCTACCAAAAATATCGGTACGTACAGATATCGGTATACCTAATGGTACCTACATAAAACAATACATACAGTCAAAATGTTTTTCTGAGTGCTTTAAAAAAAAAACGTGGTTTCTCTGTTCGTACATTGAAACCTCCTCCTTTTTTAAAAGTTTGTTAGAAAAGTAATTAGTATGCAAACCTTCATTTCCTCTCTAGAAGGCGGCGTCAGCTTGGCGTCATCAGTTTTCACCTCACCGGGCGGCATCTGGTTCAAACATTGTTCTATGATGCGCAGCGACTGACGCATCTCTTCTATTCGACAGAGGTATCTGGAATTATATTAAAAAAGTAGGATTAATTTTTTTTTTGTATTTTTTTATTAGACCGTCCATTAATTACGTGAGGCGTTTAGGGAAGCCGAATCTCACCGAATCTCACGAGATATCACATTTTTTAAGTAGCCAGGCAGCGATATCCCCCTAATTTTCCAGAATTAAACTAGATCATACCTGTATCCACAGATAATTCGAAAGAATGTCTGATATTTAAATGAAATACTTTGAACCAAAGAATACACGTGATTATATGAATAGGGAAGGGAACTGCTGAACATAGGCCTCCCCCAGAGAGCACCACTTTGAGCGGCTGCTCGCCTCTTGCATTCATCGGCTCCCCGCGGTTTTCACCAGATCGTCGGTCCACGAAGTGGAGGGCCTACGCTGCGTCTTCCGATTCGTGGTCGCCACTCGAGAACCTCTCTTCCGCATCGGTTGTCAGTTCTACGAGTGATGTGGCCTGCCCATTGCCACTTCAACTTACTAACTCTAAGAGCTATATCGGTCACTTTAGTTCTCCTGCGGATCTCCTCGTTCCGGAGCTTATCTCGCAGGGAAACACCGAGCATAGCTCTCTCCAGTCCTTTAAGCGAAGTAATCTTATACTATCTGAGTTTGAATTGGTATATTATCCCGAAAGGAGGTAAATCTACTCCCCAAGGTAGACAATGTTTCTTCTACGACTTTTCTAAAGTAATAGATTTTCATTGAAGAAATGCCATGTTACGTTCGAAGATAGCCCTTCGGCCGCGTACGAAACCGAACTAGCGCAGCTGGGCGGTTGAACTTCGTTCTTGACCGAATGCACTTATATGAGTTTAACGACCTCGACGTATTTAGAAATGAATTTATAGTATCTTGTTAACTCTCGTAGCGATCGCACGTGCAATTTTGTGAGTGGATTTATTTTTTAGTATGGAGGTATGGAAACACGCAGTTTCAAGTAAGGTTCTCACAACTTGTCATGGCATGGTTGTTGTATCATGGTCCCAGTCCCCCCATTTCAGGATAACATACCAATTCAAACTCACCCTGTATTGACTCGTAAAAGTGCTAAAATGAGCCAATTTTCAACGAATGATTTCAATCGTAGATTGATTTTTATGTGTAAACCACACTTTAGGGATATCTGTAAAGATATTATAAACCTTAAAATTTTAGCGATCAGCGGGATTCAAACCCGCGCCTTCCAACTCACCGGATTAGACGCTCTACCAATTAAGCTATGGTCGCATGACCGCTGACCGCGAAAATCTTAAGGACTATGTGTTCACCGACTAAGCAGTCGTGGCGACATCTATAGAACCTGTTTAAGACAGGTAATCTATTCATTAGTAGTAATTCCGATACTATCAAATGACGAGAGATGGCGCGCTTGCTAAATCTATCATGGATTGATTTTTAAGTGTAAACCACACTTCAGGGATATCTGTAAAGATATTATAGTCCTTAAAATTTAAGGACTACAAAAAAAATATAAAAAAAAATTAATAAAAAATTTTTTTTTTTTTAATTTGAAATTTTAAGGACTATAATATCTTTACAAATGATTTCAATTTTCAATTTTATAAAGGTATGTTCAAACTTACCTATCGTAGCAATCGCCGTTAGTTCCGATTGGTACATCGAATTCCACATGTTCGTAAGCATCGTACGGTTGAGTCTTGCGTAAATCCCACTTTATGCCCGAGCCGCGGAGCATCACACCACTAAAATATATAAAAAAAAAACTATTTAAATATATTAATCAAATAGCAGGACACTATTTCTCAAAAAATAAAAAGTCGTGAAACCAAAGAATAAATTTAAAAAAATGAGCGGGTTATAAGTTAGCGCAGATAAGATATACGCCAAAAAACAGTTTTATACCTAGATGGCGCTGCAAAATGAGCAGGCTATACGGCTAGCTACGGCGGACCAGGTTTAAAACGGTTTTTGTCATATTTCTGATCTAAGCTCAACTTATAACCCGCTCATTTCGCAACGCCATCTAGTTTTAGGCATATTTTTGATCTACGCTGTTTTCTTGATGTATTGACATTCCTCTCCTCCTTGTTACATCATCATCATCATCATTAACAGCCTGAAGACGTCCACTGCTGAACATAGGCCTCCCCCAGAGCACGCCACCTTGAGCGGCTGCTCGCCTCCTGCATCCATCGGCTCCCCGCGGCTTTCACCAGGTCGTCGGTCCACCGAGTGGGGGACCTTTGTACATGTACCTTGTTACATGGTAGTAGTCAAATACCCTATTCTGGAACGAACCTGAAACCGTAGTTAAGCGCGTCCTGAGCGGTGACCACCCCGATATCTTTGGTGCGCTGCACCCAGATCCTGTTCGTCGTGAGAACGTCTTCGACCTCGTCGAGTCGCTCGGCGAACTTACTCGAGAACTCGTATATATCGTCCATTAGTCCCAGCGGCATGTCCTGGACAATTGGGACAGTGTTTCAGACAACGTACCGAAATTAGTATAGAACCGGCCAAGTGCGAGTCAGACTCGCGCACGAAGGGTTCAGCCGAACTTTAGTGATCTAAGAAAACGAACAAAAAAAATCACGTTTGTTGTATGGGAGCCCAATTAAATGTTTATTTTATTCTGTTTTTTAGTATTTGGTGTTATAGCGGCAACAGAAATACATCGTCTGTGAAAATTTCAACTGTCTAACTATCATGAGATACAGCCTCGTGACAGACGGACAGACAGACAGACAGACAGACGGACGGACAGCGGAGCTTTAGTAATAGGCTCCGTTTTCTGTGGTCTTACCCCCTTGGGTACGGCACCCTAAAAATGGAACGCTAGCTAGGCCATACCCAGATGTGTTGCAGTAGGTTAGTCATAGAGGAATAGGTGCGAATTTACGAGCTGACAAACATTGTGCAGACGGGCACGAGTAACTATTCCACTGTTATACAGTGTTCATTAGTTTTTTTTTTTTGTTTTTTTTTTATTGTTCGATAGGCTTGCGCTTGACCACTATCTCACCTGATGTTAAGTGACGATGCGGTCTAGGATGTAACGCGCTTGCCTAGAAGATACCTGTTCACTCTCGATTTGAAGACTATTATATTATAATAATAGCGTCTCGCCCCGGCTTCGCACGTGTATAATAGTTTTCGCAGCGCACGCGTTGTAAAGAATATTTTAGGTCATTTTTTTACACCTTGGGTTACATTATTGGAGTTTAATTAAGGATCCCTATTTAAAAAATAATAATATAGCCTATGTCGCCCGGGGATAGTGTAGCTTCCTAACAGTGAAAGAATTTTTCAAATCGGTTCAGTAGTTTCGGAGCCTATTCAATGCAAACAAAAAATCAAATCTTTCCTCTTTATAGTATTGTTATAGATGTTATAGATATGTGGGAAGGGAGTAAATCTTTATATTCAGAACTACTTAAGTCATTATAGAAAAAGAAACTAAATAATGCACTGCGAGGTCTGATTTGTGCAGGGCCGTATGTTTTAAGCACTGGTTAAAAAAGCAAATGAACAAAAAGTGTACCAACGAGGTAGGCCCCGACGAGATTCGAACTCGTGATCTCCTGTTTACTAGACAGGCGCTTTAACCAACTAAGCCACGGCGCCGCTTGATGCCAGCGACCAAATTAGCAGTCACTTGCTTTGGGATGATATTTTTAAAAAACAAAACGAGAGCTACCTCTGGACCCTTGAGGTGCATTTTTGGTGTTTGCAAAATTAGCGTTGTTGTAAAGCGCTCGGTTTGAGAATTTCGCCAATAATGCATAGTAACAGCTGTTAGTTAGTCGATTATCTTAAAAAAAAAAAAGAAAAATTGTTAACCAACCAAACCTAAGCCCAATCCCCCCAAAACACAAGCCTAAGCCTGCTTAGGCTTAGGCCTAAGTACAATCTGGAGCTCTACAAGTCGCGAGTGAATAGGTATCTTCTAGGCAAGCATGTACCATCGTAGACCGCGTCGTCACTTCCCATCAGGTGAGATTGCGGTCAAATGCGGGGCCTATTTAGTTATAAAAAAACCAACAAAAACTAAAAAAAAAACACTTAATGAAACTCGAGGGGAAGTGTTGTAGGCCATGACACAAGTTTTTCCTAGCTTGGTTCCAACCACCAATCCGATTTAACAATCTATTGGAAACGTCATCATCATCATCAGCCTGAAGACATCCACTGCTGAACATAGGGCTTCCCCACAGAGCGCCACTTTGAGCGGCTGCTCGCCTCCTGTATTCATCGGCTCCCCGCCGTTTTCACCAGATCTTCGGTCCACCTAGTACTACCTACGTTGCGTCTTCCGGTTCGTAGTCGTGGACCAAGAATAATGTAGGCGGAATGATATGGCTTATGCCGTTTTGTGTTCTGGGTTAAGGTTCAATCACTATCTTTGGGTGACTATCACGGTTCATAAGATACAGCCTGGTGACAGACGGACAGACAGACAGCGGAGTCTTAGTAATAGGGTCCGTTTTACCCTTTGGGTACGGAACCCTAAAAGCAAAGTGAGGATTTATGATACCAACGTGTGAAGCCTGAATTTGTTTGTACAAATTCAGGCTGTCATTGTTGACAGAGTATGACAGTTATAAAAAAAATGTAATTCATAAATCCATTGTTGCTTGTGCAGTTCTCGGACACTACGAGTTAAGAACTTAACTTTAATGACGTTTAGTTATTATTTAGAACTAAATAGTTGCTAAGCAGCGCCACCCAGTTTCATCTTGGTGAACTAATCGCTAAGAAGCGCCATCTAGTTTCATTTCGGTGAACTAATCACTGAGAAACGCCATCTAGTTACATCTAGGTGAACTATTCACTAAGCAGCGCCATCTTAGCGAACGAAATAATATTTTAGACTTTTAAACATAGAGTTTTTCATATAGATTAATTAAAATGTAAAGAAAAAACCCACGAGCAGGAACTTACCAGCGATACTCCGCCGGGGCGTATATAAGCGGCGTGCATTCTAGCCCCGCTGACCCTTTCGTAGAACTCCATCATTTTCTCTCGCTCCTCGAATAGCCAGAAGAACGGGGTTAGGGCTCCGACGTCCAACGCGTGGGTGCCCACCGCCATTATATGGTTTAGCAGCCGCGTGAGCTCTGCGAATAGGGCTGCGGAAGAAAAGAGAATAAATGAGTTTTATAACATAATCACAACACACTGTATATATATATATATATATAATATTATAAAGGGCGAAAGTTTGTGTGTATGTTTGTTACTCCTTCACGCTCAAACAGCTGGACAGATTTGGATGAAATTTGGAATAGAGATATCTTATGTACTGGATTAATACTTAGGCTACTTTTTAGCTGCGGGTGAAATCGCGGGGCGCAGCTAGTAGTATTATAAATGCGAAAGTTTTGTGTATATGTTTGTTCCCTATTCGCGCCGCAACGGCTGAACGGATTTCAATGAAATTTTCATTCATTGAAATCATTATCAAATCAAATGAAATCATCCATTATCTTTTTTTTTCAGCATATATATATTTTCCAAATACGCTGCTTTTTTATTATCCGCGCAAGAATTTACATATTTATTCACTTAATATTCTTAATATTTTTTATACCTTGATAATTTACATCTAAAATCATTTTTTTGAATATAAGATACCAATTAATTTACACAATTTTAAGACATTATTATTACAGCTAAGCTTTCCAGAAATGATACCTACAAACAATATTATTGACTTGCTGGGTTTTCAAGCTGTTCTTGGCCAGTCAGTGGTTCCAGATGGTTAAACTAGATGGCGTTACTATAACTCAACCTGGGGCCTGGACGTACTAGAAACTACAAGCAAGAAAGAAAATTTAATACAAATAACGTTATCTCTTTCTTTCTAAATAAACTTTTTATGGACATTTCACACAGCGCCATCTAGCCCTAAACTAAGCATGCTTGTATTATGGGAACCAGATGAATGATACAATACTTAGATACTTTTTGTTTGTAAATGCATACACAGAATACAATATAACCCCCAGACACAGAACAAACACCTATGTTCATCCAAGGGCGGATCCAGGATTTCATTTTGGGGGGACCATTCTGACAAGATTCGGAGCTAGGGTTGGAATGATATGTGGATATGTAGGAGTGCAAGTTCACTGTCTGCGTACGTAGAGTCAGTGGTGATTTTAGATATTTTTAAGGTAGGCTATGAAAATTTGCCGCCCTTAGGTTGCCTCTACATCAGTTCCTAGGCTATTTTACAATCCTACAATGTGCTCGAAATTGTATAAGAAATTGTTTTTGGGTATATTTGCGAGCTAATTGAAGCTTATCAGAAAGCTCGGCAAACGATGGTGCGAGCGCAGCGAGCGCGAAAAATCAGCGCGATGGATTGTAAAAGCGGGCTTCACTGCAAGACGAGGCGCATATTAGTAAGAAAAGCGCGAGCGAAGCGAGCGCGATAATAACCTACAAAATGCTCGAAATTGCACAAGAAATCGTTTTTGGGTATATTTGCGAGCTATATCAAAGCTCACTAGAAAAACAGATCAAGCATGAAAAACGATGGTCAAACGCAGCGAGCGCGAAAAATCAGCGCGATGGACTGTAAAAACGGACGTCACTGTAACACGAGGCCTATAAGAGGAAGAAAAGCGCGAGCGAAGCGAGCGCGAAAATAACCTACAAAATGCTCGAAGTTGCACAAGAAACCGTTTTTGGGTATATTTGCGAGCTATAATCATAGCTTACCAGAAAAACAGATCAAGCAGGAAAAACGATAGCGCGAGCGCAGCGAGCGCGAAAAATCAGCACTATGGACTGTAAAAATGGACGCCACTGTAACACGAGGAGGATATTGGCAAGAAAAGCGCGAGCGAAGCGAGCGCAAAAATAACCTACAAAATGCTCGAAATTGCACAAGATATCGTTTTTGGGTATATTTGCGAGCCATAATCAAAGCTCATCAGAAAAACAGTTCAACCACGGAAAACGATGGCGCGAGCGCCCAGTTTTTAGCCCCCAACCAGTAGTCGGACCAGTATAAGTGGGTAGTGAAAAGAGTGCGAAATATATTTTCCGCAATTCTGCTGTCTTTTTACTCATACAAAATGTAGGCAGAGGCCGACTGGCTGTTGATTGGGGGCGGCGAACTGGGTCTGGGTCTGGGTCTGTTACTGGGTCTTTTTTATGGAATACTTAGTAGTTTGCCGTACCGTTGCAGAAAGGAAAGAGGGAAAAGTCATCGGCAAGATGTCTTGTAGACTTTTCTCTGTAAGACGTAACGAAACACTGTCAAAAAATTAAAGAAAGAACATCGGCTCCCAATCTTGCCACCCCTAAAATCTGGTGCGCTAGGCTCAATCCTACTCAGCCTAAAGGTACCTATGCTGTGTAAAAGTGCACCTGAATTGAATCGGAAAATTGAATCGAGAGTATGGAACTTCTGGGCCTTTTGGGCCCTGTATCCGCCATTGTGTTCATCACGCAAATGTTTGTCTTGGATGGGAATCAAATCCACAACCTATAGTTTAGAAGGCAGAGTACTACCAACTGAGCTACCATGCCAGTCATTTGTTATACCAATAATTTGTACTTACTCCTGATATATTTAGCCCGCAGAGGTATATCAATGTTCAGGAGTTTTTCAACGGCAAGACTGTAACATTGCTCGTTACACATCATAGAGACGTAATCCAAACGGTCCATGTAAGGCAGCGCCTGGGTATATGTCTTGTATTCAATCAGTTTCTCTGTGCCACGGTGTAGGAGGCCTATGTGAGGGTCTGCAGCCCGCACAGTCTGTGAAATAAATACATTCTTTTTAAGTATTTTTGCTAAGGAGAAAGTATACTAAAACACGTTTTAAACTTAAAAATAACCGGCCAAGTACGAGTTGGACTCGCGCACGAAGGGTTCCGTACCATTATTTATCTCTGACATTTAGTGTTGAGTAGCAGTACTATTAAAAACAGCGCCATATGACTCATCCGGTAAACGAGCAAAATAATCAAGTTTTGCTGTATGGGAGCCCCCTTAAATATTTATTTTATTGTTTATTAGTATTTGTTGTTATAGCAGCAACAGAAATACATCATCTGTGAAAATTTCAACTGTCCGACTTGCACTTGGGCCGGTTATTATATTAGTAAGGATACTGTTATGGGCAGCCGTGACACCTAACATGATAACCTGAGACATCACAGTCTAGCAATAAGATTTCTAGACTGCAAAATTAGATCATAAAGCCAATTTGCCCAATAATGTCACTAGCTACAATGCTCTTCAAACCGGAACACAGACCACAGTAGTGCTTGCACACTACTGCTTGGCGGCAGAATAACTTGCAAAGCGGCGGTACCTACCTAGATGAACTTTGCAGAAGTCCTACCTAGTAAAATATGTCATTCCTTTACATAAAAAGAGGATGAAGATACATACATACCTCCCCATCCAACTCCAGTACAAGTCGCAACACTCCGTGAGCGGCAGGATGTTGCGGCCCGAAGTTTAGAATCATGTTGCGGACCTGCTTTTCGCTTGGCGATATGATGCCTGCAAATCAAATGTTTTGTTACACTATGTTTAAGGGGCTCAGCAACCCATGTTAAATTCAACGATGCACCCTGGTACAAATCTCACTCGGCCTTGCTTCGATGACTTTTCGTAAAGGCAAAAATCGTGAGAAATCCGCGGCATGTTCATACAAAATTCAAAGACAAGTGGTCAAATGCAAGACTGTCAAAGGTAAAAAAAAAATTTCATCCGCCAAACCCCACTTGGCCAGTTGGGTTTGGGGGTCTCACAAATCTCACGTAATTTTTCACGAAATAAAACTGTACAGATATGCTAGAAAACTGGGTTATATTATAAATAAAACATGCTTCTTCGCTAAAATATGGCTAAATCCTACACAATAATATTTATCGCGGTTATGCATACGCCTAAAGTAGTACATTTTCTATGATTCTAATAACAAATCAATAAATTCACGACAGTCCACAGTATATTTCGAAAATCGGTGGAATAGCGCTAAAAATACACATTTTGAAAAATCTCACGTGAGATTAGATGGGGCATGTGCTCGAGCCTAATCTCACGACATCTCACAAGGGGTAAGGGTTGAAAAAATCACTAAAATAATTGGACGTAATTTATGGATACCCCCTAAGTACTGATATAATCCCCGATTTGTCATACGTTTGTCAAACTCGTGGTAACTTACCATATACTACACATTCATTGGTTGACAATAGCCGATGAACAACAGGCAACCAATGAGTGGATTGACTTATTGCACGAAAAGCGGAGGTGCTAGACGATACGTGTGTCAGTGAGATAATCTGTTAAAAAAATTGTTTTTTACTATTGGAAACTATTCTTCAAGCGGATTGTGGACTGTGTATTAACATTTTAACTTGGTGAAGGTGGTAAGTTTTATGTATTAATACAGTTGTTTGTTTCGCCGCTTACTAACCCCCTTTTCTAGACAAGATGGAGGTGGAGGAGGTGCCTCCAAAACCCCCTGATCCACCTGAGGCTCCAATGAGTAAAGATACGCAATCTGGCTCCAAACGTCGTTTGGAAGCAGATACTGTTGATCAAGTCGGTGCCAAAAAAACAGTTACTAGTGTAGATATGGCCGCGGCTTCTATTCAGACTATATACGTCCACCCTAGTGTTGTAGTAGGCTCTCAGGCTTACTCTAATATGGACAAAGGTCCTTTCGTTGTCCATGTTTCTCGCGTCGAACCGGATCCCGCTGCAGGACTGTCAATTCGCCCAATCAAATTTGGCCAGTTTTTGTCGAAAAACAGGATCATCAATATCTGTCCAGACGGCGTCAAACGCGTCGGCAGAAACAAAATAGCTGTGGAATTTCGCTCTCATTTGGATGCCAATGGCTTCATCACTAATCCACTCTTAAATCAGAATAAGTATGTGGCTACAATTCCGAGCTACAATATCACTCGTATGGGCCTCGTCCGTGACGTTCCTGTAGATTTTTCTATGGAAGAGTTTGCAGAGAGTGTCATTCTCCCTAATGGCTGTGGACATATTTTGAAAGCTCGCCGATTGAATAGAAAAGTTTTTAATGATGGTAAGGCTTCCTGGATTCCTACCCAAACGGTAGTCCTGACATTCCGTGGGCAAATGTTGCCTGAGAGGATTTTCTCTTTTCACACATCCATGCGCGTGGAGATTTACCAGTACCCAACAGTACAATGCCTTAACTGCTGCCGGTTTGGGCACATCAAAGTTCAATGCAGGTCTAAGCCTAGGTGCTTCCGCTGCACCCAGCCCCATTCAGGGGAATCATGTGATATCACTGAGGCCAATGCTACCTGTCTGTACTGCTCGGGACGTCACTTTGCTTCAAATAAGTGCTGTCCAGAGCAGAACAGACAGGCATCTATTAAAAAAACGATGGCAGAAGAAGGTATCTCGTATGAGGAAGCCGCCTATCGGTTCCCTCAAGTACACAGGCTTTACACGGAGGCGACCCAGGCTCATACTGCTTCTCCACAGCCACAGAGCTCTCTCCCTACTAATACCATCCCTACCTCTTCCCCCCAGTCTTATACAAAGACTGTCTATGCCACTCATACTCCTAGAGCCCCATTAGGAAAATCCTATGACAAGGTGGCACACCAGGCAATTGTAGGGGATGTCCCATCTGCTATGCCTAATGGCTGTGCGTTACAAAACCCCTCCCTACCTGTATCCTCTCAAAATGATAATCTTATTCAGCTACTTCTCAAGATCATTATTGATCTGATTTCCCACAATAACTCATCTCTACCGTCCAACGTTGCCAGTACACTTACCACTCTTACTTCCCTTTTAGGTCAATATGGATCAAGTAACTGCTCTGCAATGGAACAGCCAAAGTCTGCGTCCAAAGACGCATGAATTAATTCACCTTATTTCAAAGTTCCACCCGTCAGTCATTGCCGTCTCGGAGACATGGCTTGTACCCGGTTCTCGATTTAGAGTTTCGGGCTACTCCTGCCTACGGGACGACAGGGCTGACGGGTATGGAGGTTGTGCACTTTTAATTAGACGCAGCCTACATTTTTCACAAATCTCTTCCTGCCGTTTCCCCAGACATAAACATCACAGCTGTAAGAGCTTTTGACATTTCCTTTGTTTCCATTTATATTCCCCACCCTAATGGGTCTTTGATTCCTGATATTTTATTAGTCATCTCCTCCATTCCTTCTCCAATTCTTCTGATGGGGGACTTTAACGCCCATCATACCTCTTGGGGCTCCAGTAATTCTGACTCCTTTGGTCATCTCTTAATTGAGTTGCTAGATGAGGCTAATCTTTGTGTCATAAATGATGGTTCATCCACTCGTCGGGTCAGGCCATCTCAAAACCCTAAAAGTGCAGTAGACCTAACAATTTCCTCTCCTTCTCTTTCCTCTGTTTTGACATGGAGGACATTAAATTCCTCACACGGCAGTGACCATTTCCCCATTTTAATCAACATTACTAACAGATCGTTACCACTTCGTAATTATTCCCCCTCCCTTAAGTATAGACTCTCTGGCGCTGATTGGTCTGCATACTCTTCTTCTCTTGACCTCAAAATTGACCTCATTTCTCCTTTTAACCCCCTTGACCCTCTTCAATCATATGCAAACTTTGTTGAATCCATTACTTCTACTGCTGATGGAATTTTTCCGCTGAAAAAGTCTCCTACATTCAATGTTTCTACTCCTTGGTGGGACCCCGAATGTTCTAAAGTTGTTAGGGAAAGATATGAGGCAGAGCTTAATTATAATTCATCCATGACCATGGAAAACTTCCTCTCATACCAAAAGAGAGCAGCAAAAGCGAAACGAACACTCTCATCTAAGAAAAAGCAAGGTTGGTTTAATTACTGTGAAGGTCTTTCCCCTCGAACTCCTCCTTCATTGGTATGGAAACAAATTCGCCGTTTCAGGGGTTCCTACACTGATCAGAATTTATCTTCTAACGACCCGTCATCATGGATAGAACTTTTCTCTGATAAATTAGCCCCCCCTTCAGTTCCTTCCATTGACTCTTTACCAACTCCTCCTTGTCATCTTCCTGCACAGGGTTCTTTTGATTCAGACTTTTCGTTTTCAGAGCTACAGCTGGCTCTGGATGGGCTGGTGGATTCTTCCCCTGGAATAGATGGGATTCCATACTCTTTTTTACTCAATGCATCTCCTAAATGTCAACAGTTCCTTTTAGATGTAATAAATTCATTTTACAATTCGGGTATCATCCCTGAGACATGGAAAATTCAAATCATAATTCCAATCCCTAAACCAGGAAAAAATGTATCCGACCCCAACAGCAGGAGACCTATCGCTCTGTCATCGGTGTTGGCTAAAATAACGGAGCACCTAATTAAGCATCGCCTGGAGTGGTTTGTGGAAAGCAAGGGATTAATTGCAATAACACAGAATGGTTTTCGTAAGGGGTATAGCACTTATGACAGTCTCGGAATGTTAACAACAGACATCCACATCTGTTACCGTAAAAAAGAATATTTAGTGGGAGCTTTTTTGGATATAGTCTCGGCCTACGACAACGTTTCTCTTCCGATACTCAGGAACAAATTGTTCAAGCTGAATATACCTGTGAAGATAGTACGTTTTATCAGCAACCTTTTAATGGAAAGGACAATTAAAATCAAATGCGAAGGTACATTCCTTGCTAATAGGACGATTTGGAAGGGTCTCCCCCAAGGCTCTGTTTTAAGTCCACTCCTCTATAGCCTTTACACTCATGACCTTGAGCATTCAGTGTTATCATACTGTAAAATCCTTCAATACGCTGACGATTTGGCTCTCTATGTGTCTGCTAAAACTACTGATGAGGCTACATCCCAATTAAATACTGCCCTTTCCCATTTAGACATTTGGTTGACTGATCACAGCCTGTCACTATCAGCCTCTAAATGCAAAGCTGTGGTATTTACAAAAAAAAAAATTATTCCTTCCATAGAATTAATAATAAACGACCAAATTATCCCACAAGATAACCATGTTAAATTTTTGGGGGTTTTTCTGGACTCTAGGATGAATGGCATGTTCCACACTGATTACATTTCCAAGAAATGTGAAAAAAATGTCAATATATTGCGATCTCTATCAGGTGTGTGGTGGGGTGCTCATCCCTTTACTCAAAAGTTACTATACAATGCTATTATACGTAGTCACCTAGATTATGGAACCTTTTTCTTAGACCCTTGTAATAAATTGTCACTAACAAAACTCTGTAAAATTCAATCCAAATGCTTAAGAATAATTCTGGGAGCAATGAAATCCTCACCAGTTAACGCAATGCAGGTTGAATGTGTTGATCCACCTCTCCATCTCAGACGCCAACTTATGTCAGACAGATTTTTTTACTTGCCCAAAATTCCTCCCATCCCATTCTTCCAATGCTCAGACAGTTGTTAACCCTTGCTGAATCTCAGGGCTACCGTTCTTTACATGATCTTCCCTGCCTTCTGCGCAGTTACAAAAAACTCTACTCTATACCTTTCCCTATCCTACAGTTACCTTCTAACCCCCTTTTCCTCTTGCCATATGAAGCTCTAATTTTCCAACCTCCAGTTCTTCTGGACTTTGGAATAAATAAAGATTCCCTAGAACCAGATAAAATATTTAGGATAAATATGGCTACCTCCTATGATGGTTGGATCCCCATATTTACAGACGCTTCTAAAATGGAAAGTAACAGCCCGGTAGGTGCTGCTGTTTGGATCCCCTCATCCCGAATTATATTAAGTTTTAAATGTCCTCCTGTTACTTCTGTATTTACTGCTGAATCCATAGCTATCCTTGAAGCCATTATTTTCATTAGAACTCATCACTTAAACAATATAATAATTTTCTCTGACTCAAAATCCTGTCTTCAAGCTATTCTTACAAATCCTTTTCGATCTAAAACTAGGTTCCCATCGATCTTAAAAATTAGAGAAGAACTATTTAATTGTAGTCAATTAGGAATTAATATTGTATTAGCCTGGATACCAGGACATAAAGGAATTGCGGGCAATGAATCGGCGGACGCTTGCGCTAGACAGGCTATTCGCGTAGGTACTTCAGACCATTTTAAAATTTATCTTCATGACTTATGTGCATCTGTTATGCCTCAAATGAAAGAGGCGTGGACCAAGGAATGGCAAATCTCTAAAACTGTTAAGGGACGATTTTATAGCGATATCCAGACGGAAATACCAACTAAACCCTGGTTTTTTAAATTTAGAAAAGCTGATAAAATCCCTACTTCAGTAGTATGTCGACTTCGACTCGGACACGCATGTACTCCTGTTCATTTGGCGAAAATTCGGGTTAGGGATCACTCCCTGTGTGAATGCGGTTTGGACGAAGGAAACATGGAACATCTCTTTTTCGAATGTCAGAAGCTACGGTTGTCTCTGTACGATATCCTTCCCTCTAAGATCCCCCGCCCCACTTCCTTGAAATCTCTCCTTTCACTCGCCCATTCCCCTTTTGTATACTTCCTTTGTAAATTTATTTCAAATAATAAAATTAAGTTATAAGTAAGGGTCTTCAGTTTAACTAATAAATCTCTCTAAAAATATGATTATATAAGTAGGTTGTATATATTTACACATTTATTTAAAAAAAAAAAAAAAAATTGTAGATTATGCTGTGGTGGTGGTGTGCTTACAATGTGCTTATGTGATTGTTTGTTTGTTTTATTGTAGATAAAAATCCCTTGAACATGGAGGCCGGAGTTTGATTCTCCCTTTTTTTTTTACACCGTACATACAAGTTGCTCAGACAGATTATTCTCCATCACTTGTCAAACTAGTATAGTACGTGACACTGGCGAAATTGCGACATCATTCCGTCGCAGAGGCCATAATCAAGAAGTCAAGTCAAGTCAACCAATGAGTGTTCAGTATTTTTTAATTTTTTTTTCAGTATAAATGAATGACGTGACGAGCTAGTCGTTCGCCTGATGTTAAGCGTCACGGCTGCCCATAACAGATTGCAGTATCACTCGGAACTCTAAATTCATATAGTTTTGCGTGACACTGCACTGCGCACATCATCCTGAGACTTCACACAGTAAAGTAATAAGATTACTATATAGACTGTGTGATCAGATCATAAAGTCTCATTTGCTCAGTAATTTCACTAGCTGAAATGCCCTTCAAACTGGAACACAGTAGTGCTTGCACACTACTGCTTGGCGGCAGAATAACTGGCAAAGCGGTGGTACCTACCTAGACAAACTTTGCAGAAAAGTTCTACCATCTAGTGAACACCTAGTGACATGAGTTTAACTTTAACAAATGTGCCAGAAACCAGGGGTAAATGTGGGATACTTACTGTTGTAGGGGGGATGTTTAAGCATAGCTGTTATTTCACTCGGATACATCACAGCACCCTCAAACTCCTTCACAAACTCTGCATCTGGCATCCACTTAGCTGCGTTACGCTTTGAGCTGAAACATAATTTCATCGTCATCAGCCAGAACCATGTCCACTGCTGAACATAGGGCTCCCATATAGTGCCATTTCAACCAGCTACTTGCCTCTTGAAACATACATTTAGGTATCAAAGTAAATAAGAGATATCAGATATAATATGGAAGGACCGCTTCAAATAAGCACTAAACAGTCACATGCACCATGGAACAAGTAGGAGAGAAATGCCAATACACCAAGAAAACAGCGTAGATCAGAAATATGCCAAAAACCGTTATAAAACTAGATGGTGCTGCAAAATGAGTGGGCTATGAGTTGAGTGTAGATCAGAAATATGGCAAAAATCTGTTTTAAACCTAGATGGCACTGCAAAATGAGTGGGTGTTACAGCTAGCTACAGCGGGCTAGGTTTAAAACTGTGTATGTAACACCCAGACACAGAACAAAGATTGATGTTCTGTGCACAACCGGCTACCAGATAGTATAACTGAAGCCCTAAGCCTGACATGCTTGAAATCAAGATTAAAATGCTGGCTTGTCAAGCAAATGTTTTATATCTTTGACAAATTTATGGAATAAGTAGGTAACTACTAATTACATTTTTATTCTTGTGTTTTTTTATTTATTATTACTATTACTATAATATTTGTATACAGTTAAAACAGATTTTATAATTTACTTTATTGTTATTATTGATTTTTATTATTTCATATTTTCTATTTTTTCAATAACCATTTTGACTTGGTAAACTATGTTACTGTTTATAAATAAAATACTATGAACTATGTTCATCACACAAACATTTATCCTGGGTGGGAATCGAACCCACAACCTATGGTTCAGAAGGCAGAGCTACTGCCAACTGAGCTATTAGGCCAGTCAAACTGTCACTGACGCCCCATGACCAGGGTGGACAACCAGATTAGTTGTGAATTAAAGTAGAATAAATTAATGAAATAGGTTTTAAGTATTAATAAATTAGATGAATGTTAGTAAGCAAAAATCAGTGAATAAAGCTATGTTTTTAAAAGTACTTTGGAAGCATCTTGGAATTGAATAAAAATGGGAATTGTTGTCAATTGGATTTGTTATTCTATCAAAACCAATCCAACAAAGACATCATTAACCCAACTAAAATTGTTATTTGGGAACAATATTTTATTCATATTAAAGTCATATAATAAAGTAAACCTTGTAAAATAAGTAGAAGTACCTAAATGTTGAAAGAAAAACGAAAACTCAATGGGATGTAACCTATAAAGTTACATAATTTTATAATCACTTTATCATAGTATTTATGTAGTGAACTTGTTGTCCTATTATTATACTCACTTCACATTGTATACAGCCGGTATATTCTTCAGTAGGGCGGCATTTTGCCCTAAGTTTGGAGATTTTCGCAACAAAACATTTAGCAAGGAGGCCATTTTGGGACAGACTGGCGGACTGACAGTGACAGGCAGACCAAAGTGATTTGACATTGACAGCTCGACGTCTGAATGACATTGACAGTAACACTGAAAGCAGGGCTGCCAGTCACAGTTTCATAGATTCCCTAACTAAGAAAAAACTCAGTAATACCATTCTAAATAAATGACACCCTATGATGATATTACAATACAAGACAAAACATGAAAAACTAAACAACTAGTAACCGGCTAGCACTCACGTAATTTAGTCGAACGAACTCGACCGGTGTTCAGGCAATAAAGATGCCCATCTTCATGGAGTATGCGCAGCCACGGCGGCGGCACTGCGCTGACTTGATATTAAAACATGAAAACACTATCATTAGTAGATATCTGTGCTATCATCCTTAATGACTGAACCTAATAGATTCCCAGAGGATAATAATAGTGTTCTGTGATTCCCAGTTCCCCCAATGATAGGTTCTAGATTCAAGAAATATTACGTAGGCACATAACGAAAACATTACAGCATAGATACTAGACTACCTGGAGGCATTCTAGCTCTGAGGGTGAGGGTACATGTGGTGGCTATACAGATATGATTATTGAATAGGTAGATTAACAGATCTGTAGGTAGCAAGCTAGTTCTATAGTACATACGTAGTGTAGGCACAAAGTACTCTCCTACTAGGTAGATACTTAGATAGGCACAGAGTACTTTTAGTAAGAGTAGATTCTACTTCTAATGAAACTAACAATCTATACTATGATCATAACTTCTCATAAGTTAGAAGTTTTAATTACAAGCTACTCAAACCTACCATAAAAAAAAAGTGTCATGGTAGGTAATCAATAATTTATTAATCAATAGCAGACTATATAATACTATACTAGTATCAATAGTAATCAACCACACAACAGTTAAAATGATTATGATTACACTACACATAGAAGGATGATGGCTCGCTTACATTTAGATTGGTGACCGATTGAGTTGCCTGCATCAATCGGGTTACAAAATCTCTGTATTGGTTCTAGACTCTTGGACTAGGACTAAAATGTAGCGATCAACATTAGAAACTGCCAAGAAAGAAGGAATACATACAAAATAAAAAAAACCATATTACCACAGCATAAAATATCATTATAAGGTGCTGACAATGTACATACAATATACATAACATCAAGAACCAATGACTCTAATTTTCCTGGAGGAAATACCTCCTCAATAATTCTAAACTTCTAACACTGAGTTTTGTAATTAAACTTTCTCCCACAGATCATTTATTCTGTACATTGAAGTAAAAAACAGATGTACATTGCAACATTGCATCTCACTCTACTTGTACACATCATTGTATTGCTATCTTGCTCAACATTATGGAATGCAATAAAATAAAATGAACAATCCACATTGAAATTGTAATCGTTCACACTGCAAATTGCATGCACTGCACAAAATTTAAGCAGCCCATTTTCGTCAAACTAGTTCCTTCTCTCGCCTATTCTTCCCTATCCTTCTACCTATGATTCTATGGTGGATATAAGACGATTTCTTATTTTTCCCTTTCTCCCGACTGGTGGAAAAGTTACTATGTCAATATATGTAAGACTATTAACAAACTGTGTTATTCATTTCATCTATGCTTGATTACATGGACTAGTTTATCTGATTTGTCACTCAAATCTTATCATAGCTTTTTATACCATAAATAAGTCACTCTAAGGTGCTTTACAAATAAATAAGGTTTACATAATACACAACTATTCTTAAAATTAAACAGAGAAATTGTTTGACACTACAGCACATGCCCGGTTAGCATGAATGGTAGACAAAATTCTCTTTCCCCATTTTATATAACTGTCTTCATACTCACTTACTTCTCAAGTGGAGTAAAACAGGGGAAAGACTATTGGTCTACTGTCCGTGGTAATGGGGCTGATCTCTATAATACAAGTATGCTGGATAGATGACATCATACTGATATTGAGAATTTCTTGTGCCAATTTGAAGCGCCACTCCGAGCATCCTGAGAACTGATTGGTTGGTTTAATTAGTTCCGACGATGCTCACGATGTTACTCTTAGCAATCAGCGCCAAAATGGCGAAAATCAAATGCTTTTAGTCAATATAAAGCGTACAGCGTACTATAGTATAATAGAGGTCAGTGCTACAGCAATATTGAAAATGTATAGGATAATAATTTAGCTTAAATCAATGGTAATATTGATTGATTGAAGAGTACTTAAAATTTTTACATGTTTGTTTAGCTAACTTTATATTATTAATACAGTAAGTATGCCTAAAATTATGTACATAGCTTCCACGTTATTTCAAGAATTTGTCCAGACATTTATAATCATTTCTTTATGGTAAATAATTTTTTTATGATGCCTACTATTAAATAATGTAAATTACAATGATCATAATTACCAAATAGTGAATATGGATTGCTCCAAAAACACAATGCTAGATAATATTTACATTATATACAAGAATGTCAAATGGCATATATAAATAAAGCTAATCATTGAACAGGTATACCTCATCATATTAAGATATTCAGACGAAGTTATAGATACCATTCTCTCACTCCCACCGTTATATCAAAAATGTAGTGGAAGTGAGACAGCAACAGAAATCTCCAGAATTCAGAACTTTTCTTAAATACTCAAGACTGGCCTTATAGCTCAGTTGGTAGTAGCCCTGTCTTCTGAACTGTAGGTTGTTGGTTTGATTCCTACCCAGGACAAACATTTTATGTGATAAACATAGGTGTTTTATTGTATTCTATGTATGTATTTACAAACAAAAACTATCTTATCAGTTATGTGGTTCTCATAGTACAAGCTCTGCTTAGTTTGGAGCTATTATGGTGTTGTATGAAATGCCTACAAACATTTATTTTTATTTATTTCCATATTGCAACCATTATGTTTTTACATTTAAATGTTACATAGTGACCCTGCTCGGGTATAGCAACACTGTGCGGAGTGGATCAATATAAATGCTGTAGTAAATTTGTTTGAAAGGAATTCTTCTATTAACTTTCAGTGAGTAATTTGCTTTTAGGGCACTGGTTTTTTTTTTCATTTATGGTACATGTAATGTATTTTGTCTTGTTCTTCTTCTTCTTCTCATGTAGGCAAGTGGTCAGCCCTCGTGTCAGAATTTAATGCCACCCAAAGGCTTCTTGTCTTGTTTGTATGTAATTATGTATTGTAATGTAATGAAATAGAGAAAATATAAGTAAAAAATGTAATATTAGCTATTTGCTCAAGAGTCACATGAATTATAACACACTGGTGCTGGATGGTCTTCTTCAAAATCAATGACAAACTTTGACTTCACTGGTTTCCTAAAGTGTGAACGTAAATGGCTAAGATAACCATTTTTAGCTTTGAAGCGACGATCACATATTTTACAAGTGAGTATGCCATTGACATAATTGTATTGTAATCTGGGTGGCAGGTGAATTGTTGTACGGCTATAACTCCAACGATCCATGCAAGTTTTCTGACAGAGCATGCACAAATGCAGAGTTGTCAATTGGAAACAGAGGCAAGAGTGTACCCGGCAAAGTTTACAACCTTTGGTCTTTTCTTTGATGTGGGTTAGTGAAGAATCCTTGTTTTCACACAAGTAGCATGGGAGTGGTTCTTCACCCTCATGAACCTTCACATGTGTTAGTAAATCAGTTAAGCTCGCAGCATTAAAACTACACATATCACATCCATATGGCTTTTCTTTGTTGTGAACCTTTAAATGACTTTCCAAAGCTTGTGAGTTTGTAGTTGCAAAGTCGCATTCATGACATTCAAATATTTCACCTTCGGTGTGAACCCTCAGATGTCTCTTCAATCCTTGATGTCGATTGCTTTTATAGCTACAAAGGGTACAAGCAAAAGGTTTCTCGATGGTGTGCATATGCAATACGTGCGTCAACATTTTGTCACGCACTGTAGTTTTGTATCTACACAGATTGCATTTCAGAGGCTTTTTCCTTGGTTGCGTGTTTTGAACAGGTTTCGTGATATTTCGTTTAGTTCTTTTAGACTTCCTCACGTTTCTTACGGGAAAATTCGGCATTGCTTCGTAAGCTTCGCAATACAATTTAAGGACTCGATTCGATGGTGGTAGTTCACTGCGGTATTGATGGAAACGTAATTATTTTAAGAGATATCTTCGTCATGGCACTATAGAGCGAGTAAAATGTTGTTTGAATAATTTTTGATTACTTGCAGGTAGCTGGCAGACGCAAAACAAAAACACTTTCGATAAAGATAAATAAATCCGATGAATAAAAACGAAAACGAGTCACTATATTGAATTATATACTCTTTGTATTGAAGTATATTGTATAGCCAGGAATGCACGAACAAATAAATAATGCACGCCCAGTATTGCACGACCTGGGTATTGCACATAGGTATTATATACTCTTTGTATTGCACAGCCCGTTTGACACATTCATTCCCACCTTGAATTCTGTGATTCCCACCTATTCCCACACATGGATCGTTGCTAGACCTCAGACAATATTGCGCAACCAGGGGATGATTCTGTTAAATAAATTGCGATGAATGCCAGCTTTATTTTTTAGGGGATCGTACCTTTATCTACAAAATGTAGGTATAGATGAAACAATGCGAAATTATTTAAAGACGTAACGTTGTAATAAGGTCGAATCAATATTTAAGGGTACTATTGGTGTGCAATGAACTGTATTACGATTGGATTGAGAAATAAAGGGGTACGACGGTGTAAAAATGGTTAAAAACATTATATTTACAAAAAAAATCAAAGAAAATAAAATAAACACACTGACACATGACTGCACGTAACTAAACATAAAATTGTACTTCAATATTATGACACGAACATACGTAAACAGAAAATATTTAAAAAATTAAAAGAAAAGGCCTATATTCGGTCAGTCACCAACATTATCATCATCATCATCAACGGCCTGAAGACGTTTACTACTGAACATAGGCCTCCCCCAGAGAGCGCCACTTTGAGCGGCTGCTCGCCTCCTGCATCCATCGGCTCCCCGCGGCCTTCACCAGATCGTTGGTCCACCTAGTGGGGGGATCGTACATAGTACCAGGGCCAAAAAGATCGTATAAACACGATTTAAATCGTACGGTTGACAATATTAGTTACAATTGTACGATGATTCCAAGACGTTCAATCACAATAATTGCAATAGTAAAATCCAGGCCCAGGAGAGTCCATACATGGTAAATGAAAATGTCAAAGTCAAAGCCTCGTTTGCTTTCTGCGACATTTAATCGATATTTATCGTCCATAGCCTAGATATAATCGATTCTCAACTCTTGAAATATGAGTAAGACGACGAGTTTCTAACGGGAATAAAAGCATTAATGAGGCCAGGGCATCCCTCACCAATAGGTATGTCGTTCATGCATAATCAAGAACTAACTTCGTAGATTACTGTTACTGTAGTTTTGTATAAAAAAATATTTTTCATCACAGTTGCTTGTAAAGTGGCTCTTATTCCACCGCTTTTAGGATCATAATCCAAGAAATTTCCAACGCGTGCTATTTACTTTACACTGCCGCACGATTCAGTTAAGTTTGTATCTCACTGCAAGTTAAATACATACATTTTCGTCGTTTCATTTCGTTTTGTTCCAGTTCCAGTTCCAGTAAACGTTTCAGTTCACGTTCCAGTTCTCGTTCCAGTTCTCGTTCCAGTTCCCATTCCAGTTCACGTTCCAGTGCACGTTCCAGTTCACGTTCTAGTTCCCGTTCCAGTTCACGTTCCAGTTCACGTTCCAGTTCATTTTCCAGTTCACGTTCACGTTCCAGTTCCCGTTCTAGTTCCAGTTACAGTTTCCGTTCCAGTTCCAGTTTCAGTTTTCGTTTCGTTTCGTTTTGGTCGATCTAAATTTTGTTCGCGCCATCACATCAACACGGGTTTTCTCTGACGCCGCGTAAAAGTAAGAAGCCGGCACGACATTTAACAGTACAACTCTGTTTTTTTCCTCGCAACTGTTATGAAAAACGTCGTATGACATGCGTGTGCATTGATCATTACACACTTATATCATAATGTATTATTAACGTGCACAATTACTTTTCTTTTGCCCTCTCAACTAAACCTGGCTACGCCCATGTAAGGGCCCCATTATCCTACAGTGCCCAGGGCCCCAACAGGTTACGACGGCCCTGTAACCAATGATTAAAAATTCTAATAAGTTGTGACCATAGTTAGGTAGGTTACCTATAGTACTAACCTGCAACTACACAATCGAGACTTCAAGATGCATTCGAAAAACTGGTGGGAAAGGGAAAATTAGTTTAGATTTGTTTCTACACGGGCATATGACGGGTATTAGTTAAATCGGTAGGTAGGTGCCTACCTAATTATGAGCTTATCGTTTAATGAGTTTCTGTTTTGTGGTTGTTTTAAGATAAGAAAGAGTAGGTAGCTGTAGTATCCCTGCATCAAAGTAGGCATAGGTATAGCGTTATATTTCTTTTATAGGTAGGTACTCTACTTAATGAAAGCAGCGAATTTGAACCATTGCTAGGGTTACTCACATAGTTTAAAAGATCACTTATATGGGATCACACAAATTACCACTGAATTTACCCTATTTTCATAGAGGAAGTTTTATACCTTTACATCATGTTGTGGTTTTTTGTTACCTACCCACTGACGTAATTATTATTACTTACCTAACTCATGCATCATTTCCAGGGTGATTTATACCCTGATATTATTTGGGTACCGCGGGGAGCCGATGGGTAGGAGGCGAGCAGCCGCTCAAATAAAACATAAGAGCCGCTCACTCACTTTACTTAGGTAAGATACGAATAGGTACTCAATGACGATTATACAACAAAAGCGGTCTAAACTGGGATCCAGAACCTATGTGATCTGTGGGCGTTATTATTATTATTCTCTCATTTATTTCCTCTTCTTCCTCTTCCTCTCCTCCTCTTCTTCTCTCATTTATACTAGGTTTTTTGTCATATTTCTGATCTACGCTCAACTTATAACCCGCTCATTTTGCAACGCCATCTAATTTTAGGCATATTTTTGATCTACGCTGTTTTTTTGGTATATTGGCATTCCTCTCCTCCTTGTTCCATGGTATTATATTGGTGTACGTAACTATGATTTCCTCTGTAGTAGGTAATGCAATTTTTTTTTTCAAATAGCTGTAAAGGCAAACACAATCATACAAACTAACACACAACGTCACACTTTTTAAATTAGATGGTATTCGCTAAAAAAATTATGGTGTGATCGGTTTCGTCTCCAGCTCCTCGCCTATTGACTCATACATTTTTCCTGGTACTATAGTTACCTACAGGACAATATTCACGAATATCTAACAAAACAAATTATTCTGTAACTCCGTGGGCTACACGGATATTGTATTATTTTATTTAAGTTTTAGCAATTATTATTAACTTTAAAATATAATGCGAGAAAGAACAACGTGCCCCTGTAGAGTTCTACTGTTTTTATTATTCTTTACTAATGGCTGTGATATATTTCGTGAAAGTAAACTAAAGACTATTTTATGTAAGTACCTTTAAGTTTTGATTTTCAATGCTGCACTTTAATCAAGCGGTCCACACTGCTCCTGAAGAATAGGACCACCTCACCCCACCTCTTCCCCTGGATGCTTCCCCATATGAGCCGGCTTAAGATATACATATCTGACATCAGTAATTGTTCGGTATTGGACAGATTCTATATTCGGCAGGTTCTCTATTAGACAGATTCGTAGATTGGGCAGATTCTTAGATTGGACGGATTCGGTATACGAAAGAAATGGTACAGTTGTGCACAAGTATAAATTAATAACTATTAATAACTCCAGCCCACTACCGGTAGGTAGCGTACCCAACATACTGGCAGCATTGCCACGTTGAATTGCAATGCTGATGCGTTGGACCAAATAAGTGCCAGCATTTTGGTCACGCGTCGCATCGACCAGGCGCTTTGATAGACTTTGGTGCTCGCGATGAGCTCCCGGTCCCCACGGAGCCAGGGTCGCAACACCAAACGACTCAAATATGTAACCGCTACCGAGATTACTATATTTGCGCCGTTTTAGCTGCTCAGCAGAATTAGCCGCGGCGCCGGCCCTAACGTGTGTCTCGGGAAGATGTGACGGCGCCATAGTATCGACGCAAGTAGCGTCCTATTTTTTTTTCTTTTCCTTTTTTATGTCCTTTTCGATATGGTGTACTTCGTGTATATATAGGACAGATAGATACCTACTGTGAAACAAAATGTAAACAAACTGTGTGATCGATGTCATTTTATCTGCATTTCATTTAAACGGGTATTGCCCAGGTGAACTGAGCTGGTCACGTATATGAATAGGCAGCAGATATCCCTTCAGTCTACATTATAAAATCGGTTCTACTATGCCATCACTAAGACGCCTGGCAAGCGTGGTGATTATGGCATTTTTTGCCTAATAGAGAAGCCTATAGGAAGACGACGTATCTGTGCTGGAGTGCTGCACCAACCCCGCAAATGGGTGTTATAGAAGTAGCAGGGCATTTTCTGGTGCTCTTCTACCATTTACTATATTCAGTAGATAAATGTCTATTTTTTGGTTGTTTCCAAATCAAATCAAATCAAATCATTTATTTTGTGATACACACAGTCATAAAACAGATGTTACGACAAAAATATTAAGTTTATACTGCGATCAGCCGCAACGGCATCCATGTTGTAAATATAAAATGGGGATGGGGATCTAGACAGGTAGGTAGTCTAAGATAGCACTAAAATATGCTACACTATTACACTGTACCTATATTCATGCTAGTATGCTAGTAGTTAATCTTGCGGGAGTGAGTGAGTAGGTTTTAGTTTAAGCTAGTTGAATGAGTAAGGGTCAAAAGTCACGCTTCGTCACGCATTCATCAAGCAAGTCATAGATAGATGTACACAAAAATGTTATAGGTGACTAATGGGTGACTAAGGTTTTTTTGATGCGTAGTTAAGGTAACTAATGATTAAAAACTGTCAAATTCCAACCATGGTCTTTGTTACGAGTTTTTATCAAAAAACCCACCCTATAAACGTCATGGACATAAATAGGGCGAATACTGGTAGAAGTCACAAATGGTGTCTTTTGAAGTGGGTGATTTCATTTGGAGTTTTTCTGCAGATCACTTTGTTCTATAATAAAGTAGAAACTAGAGGGAGCGCCGCAGTTTCACTCACTAATTACCCGTTAGGTATATATTGGATTGCTAATGATCTAGTTTTTTTTTCTAGGTGCGCAGGCGGACGTAATCAGCGTAGAAGGAAAAATCAACAATGGTGTGTAGAATTAAAGATGGATGGGCCACCAAGACCAAGTAGTGCAAGCGGACTCCGGTTGAGGAACTGGGAGCCAATAAAAATATCCCATTATTTTGAGTTTTTTTTTTCAGACACTCAATTTAGTTACAATGGACAACCTATTCCTTATTATAACGAGGGTGATATAATTGAGTATACTTGTAAACGAACCTCAAATGATGTGACATTTGTTCAGTGGAGTCAAATAAAAAGTAAGTAGAAGGGAACTCACCTCACTGAGGAAGGGACCAAGGGACGGTTAAGTATTAGCTTTTCGTAAGAAGAAGTCCGACGTCCGTACTGCTTGTTCATTGTCCAAGAATGGTCCAATGGTCTGTCTATAGAACTTCCTTAGGTCTGCCACAGGGCGAACCACCCTACGGCTTGCAGGTGTCATAGCCGCGCCTAGGGCCCTTGAAAATTTGCCCCCCCCCCCCCTTTTTATATACGCCTATGAGCTACCCCTGTTTTTTCTTTTTATTTGACAATTCACGTCGCACTAGGCTTTCAACACAGATTAGAGAAAAAACAATTGACTTCAAAAATAATGTTTTTTCTGTTATTGTGCTTAGACCATGTTTTTTTTTTCAGACAACCAAACAGTTTTGTTCGGATGTTACGGAAACAAAGATTCGATTACATTCAAAATGAAAGTTTACCATAACTTGGACCATGATTCTGTGATTGAATGCGCTGCTCATGATTCTACTAATAACATAGTACAAAGTATAGGATTCAAAATAACTGTTCTTGGAAATGGTAAGTACTTAGGTAGAAATGTGATCGTTACACTAGCGTGGCAAATTCAAATTTTGTTGCGTTCTTTTGCCAATAACAGCTTAATTACTCAACGTGATTACATAAAAACTGATTTTGCGCAATTAAATATAATGTATCAATAAATTACAATTAAAAGTATCACCTACTTATCATTGGTTTAGCGACAAATGGCAATAGACTGAAAAACTAAGAAGAAAATTGTTTATTGCCATATTTGTCGCTAAACCAATGATATCTAGGAGATACTTTTAATCGTAATTTGTTGATACATTCTATTTATTTCCGCAAAATTAGTTTTCATGTAATTACGTTGAGTAATTAAGCTATTATTGGCAAAAGAACACAAGAAAATTTGAATTTGCCGCGCTAGTGTAACGTTCCACCTTAATGTAGTTTTGAATAAATAATATTATTTATAATTATTTATTAAAAAATAAGGGAGTTTTGTTGCAGTATCACCGTTAACTACAAAAATAGTTAAAGGAACACAACTTGCTGCTTTGTATAAAGAAATGGAATGCGACAACAAAGGTATTGGATATTAGTGTTACGGTATCCTTTTTTTTACCGGCCTGGATGCAGAGTCCTTATAGCCCACTCTTGAAGTTTCACATAGTGCCCCTTGACTTGCTCTTATTTTGATTACAGGATCCTTCCACATCTAAAAATGAATGTGTGCGAAAAGGATAAAAGAAACATAAAATAAGTGGCAGTCGACTCCACCCAACCATACCCTTTTTTGTACCCCCTAGCATGGGCACCGTGAAAAAACTTTGTCGTCGTTGTAAGATGAGACACACTTAGGCGCTATCATAGTCTTGTCATGGTCTCGGTCCAGAAGAAGTGTCGAGTAAATTTTGTCACGGTGCGCATGCTTGGCGGGCATAATGTCCACTTAATTTAATTATTTTACTATTATTTTATGTTATTATTTCAGATACATTGTACGCAGCGTCTATAGATAACAAAATAATCACCATGACCAATATTTGGAACATCAGTAAAGACCATGACGGAATGACGTTATATTGCACCAGTTTAAACATAAAAAGTGATGGAACACGCTGTGTCTCTGAGAGAAAAATGGGCACAATAAAACAAATAAATGTTGTTGACAACGAAAAGGCTAAAATAGGTACACCTCTCTAAATAACATCTTTTAGAGCCACAAAACGTTACAATAATTTACTGAATGACGGAGATGACGCTCTACGAAGCGATATATGTATCTCTCTCTATAGTCTAAGGTCCTCTACTTGATTTAAAGAACAAAAAACCGAAAGTATCAAAACAACGTGGTCAATTGTTAATTTGATTTGAAAGGTGACAGTTTGGTATTTTTTTTAGTTGAGGTAGGTATATTACTTATCTCAATTATTTATAATAATATCAATAATTTTTTTTCAGGAGCTTTGCAACCGTCGATGTCGTTTAGAGAAGTGGCAAAGTACGTCGGAATGGGTGTCATAATAGTTCTTATTGTATTAGTAGTAGCTGTATGCGTTACAAAAAAACGTAAAATAAATCAAGAAACACAAATAGAGGATCGCCAGGAGTTAGAAGCAGAACCTGTAAATGTACGTAATAGTCAAACATGGAAAAAGCAGACAGTTCTATTTCTGTCACACTCACACTAGTACATAATTATAAGTAGGCAACTAAATATTCTTTATTTATTAATTTAGGTAGGTATTTATTTATTAAAAGTGCAAAGTATAAAAACTAATAAAAATTGCCTGTGGTCTACCCAAGTGAACTAAGGTGGACCACGGGAAAAAATAATTGAAAAGCGCCGCGGGTATGTCCGACTTCGCCAATTCCGCTATGGCGACCTACGGACTAAACTTCCATCCCTGTTGTTAGTCACTGCAGACAGGGTCTTACTAAGTCCGCACCCTTTTTTATCATATCTTTTATTTTATTTTTCTTCTGCATATAGGTATATTATATTTCTTTTTCTTAAAAAAAATAACAGAGCAGAGATCCGTGCTAAATTCAAATATTGTTTTATCACCATGATTCTCTCGTATGTTTTTGTAAGCATTCGACCATAATATTTGCGACTTGTAAATATTATACCAATAAAATGATTGATTGAACTTATGATTATATCAGAATGTGATATATGGTCGAAGAACTTACTATTATACAAATAAAGAATCTTTATCTATTCAATCTATAACAACAATTCAATGAGAGTATGGATAAATAGGTACCTACCTATTTGAAGCGTGAACTTCAATGATACCTATCTTATCTCATTATGTATTTGGATGGCCCTATGGATGGTTTTTTAGGATACAATTCTATTGCACCTATTGCAGGTCACACCTCACGTCATATATGCAGAGCTACAACAGGGAAATGTCAGACGTGATTCCGACCCGGACCAGCGGCGTGATAATGAAGAAAACGCCTACGCTGAAATTATTGGCGTCGTGGCACCACGTGAATTGATCCAGGAGGATTAGTCTCGGATGATGGTCAAAATAGTACAATTGGTCACATCATACTTTCATCACACGGGTGGGAGTAATAGCAAGAGTCGTTTACTTTAAACATAAAACACAGAGGTTATAGGTGACCAGACGAGCGAGCAGACCAAGAGTAGTGACTCGCTGCTAAGTGCTACAATGCGTCTGCAGGACCATTGCGGTCCTGGTAGTCTATTGAACTTAACTGATGGGGATCTCTCAATGAAAGCACTGTTCGAGTATATAAGTATGTATAATATCCACACACGATGCACTGCACAGGTTAGTTCACATAATAAGGTTCACAAAATGATGTGGTAGTAATTGGCTTACAGAAGAGGAAACTTTGATGCAGGAGTAAAAGGCTTAGGTCGTTCTCGCGGGAAAATCTCTTCTTGTGTCTCAATTGGCGCGCGAACCAAACTGTCATGTGTCAAAGTCAAAGTCAAAGTCGTGCGTTCGGAAAGTGAACGCCACACGTGCAAGGCAGGCCAAAGAACCACCAGAAAAAATTAGAGGCATGTAAGGCGGTCAGAGGCAAACAATCGTGTGGCAGTAAACAAAATAGTTCATTAAAAAAACCGGCCGTTTCCGGCAACAAAGAAAAGTGGGAGAGGGGAGTGTCTCCTCTTTTCACGTCGAGTTCAAGCCAGGCGCGGATACAGAAATTTCTCAAGCAGGGGCGCACAAATTATTATAGTAGGGGATTCCAAGAGGGAAATTTGGGGATATGGTGGTAAAGCACATAAGTATCAGTACAAGTACGATACAAGACCAATTTGTGCTCTTTTCTTTAAATGTTGAATTCCATGCACCTATATCTTCCTGATGGGGGGGGGGGGGGCGGCGCCCCCTGCACCCCTCTGTATCAGCGCCTGGTTCAAGCACTAGCTTATAAATAGTTGTATTAGTAATATCACACTTTGTATAAAATAAATTTTATATCTACTCAATGGTCAATGAGTCGTCACAGGTGAAATATGGCAAGTTAAAAAGTCACGGGCTCAGGCGCTATCCTATTTGAATAAATAAATAATTCAATTGAGAATCTCTCTGAATAATGATTCGATGTTTGTATAGTTATAATACAATGTTCATGGTAAAATTAACAATAAAACAAAATACTTTCTTTGCATCAAATTTTTTTTCTACCTATACCTTTTTTACCTGACAACCGATGGAAATGTTCTCGAGGGGTGACAACGAACCGGAATATGCAGCGTAGGCCAGCTGCCATTAGGTGGAGCATGTTTTTGTAAATGATATATTCTATTAAAGTAAAGGAGAGTTTGTTGACTTGTCTAATAATCGTTACTGGCGGCGACTTACCGTAGCCTACTAGATAGGTATAATAGGCTATAGTATGTTGCCATAGCAACGATTATTACACTAATATTATAATGGCGAAATGTTTGAAGCACACAATTCCCACTAGTAGAAATCTATTTCGCGTGGCCGCCTAGTTGTTTTTTGCTCCCACACGAGGTGCTGCCTGAATAAAAACGTCTCCCAAAATTTTGGGTAGATAATGGGCGATTTCGTTAGCTCTATCTATAGAGTAATTTACCTTGATACCTAGAATTTATGTTTTACCAGTGTTCACTGCTTCTTTATTGTAAAAACTAAAATGTAAGGTCAGGTGGGGTAAGTGAAACGAAGGAGTACCTAAGTGAAACCCTATCGTAATCAATAAATCACGCAGTTTAGCTCCATGCTATGTGGCGAAATGGTTTCAATGCTCTAGCACACGCGTCACACAATCTTTCTGCTAGGTCATAAAATAAAAAGAAATCAGCTATCTTTAAGTTTACAAAACACAAGTCGGCTGATGCCATGAAGCCATTATTTTTACACGAAAATAATGCATGAAACGGCGCGTAATGTGGAGTTAGTATTTGCAGTCACAGACGACACAGGTAATAAAATCAATCAAATACCTACTACATAACAAATGTGATTGTAAATGTCCCATGGGCGAAAATCACGTATTTCACATCAACAGCTGGAAACGTCTAGTGCTGAACACAGACATGCCCATAAAACGCCATTTTAGACCCTGATTATAGGGGGTTTGCCATAATCACCTCGCTTAGCAAGTAGGCATTTGTGCGGTGGGCTCTCGCACCATAGCTGGTTTTATGGGAAATCAAAAATCATAAACTGGCAGTACCTTGACAATGAAATTTTTTGGTTAGGTATGGTTATTTTATCCATTAATTAATCATTTAGCTGTTTTTCTGTTTAGCTGAGGACTTGTTATTACATGAAATGTAACGCTATATTTATATTTTTACAATAAACACTTTTAAAAAGGGAAAATAGACAAAATAATGGCTACTTACTTGTGAAATGTTATTCCTTCATATTTACGCCTCAGTGCGACTTCTGTTGCTTAAAATGCTGCAACCACCCACTGCACACACATTATTTCTCAAATATTTATTGCCTAGATCACCATTTAAATAGGATTATTTCACAAAAAACAACAATTTCAAAAAATTGTTAACCTGTTAGATCAAACGAAGCCAAATAAAAAAACCCGGTAACGGTGACAAGGACCAAAGACATTACGTTCGTCTTTTTTTAGCTTAGCACCGAATGTATAGCGCTCTCCTTGTTGTCCATGAATGACGTCATATACTACGGTTCTGCTCGTAGATATTCAAAGGTTTGAAGTGTATGTGTTTGCTACTCCTTCACGCTCAAACTTCTGAATGGATATGGGTGAAATTTGCAACCAAGATTTCCATTTCTTATGAACCGAGCACGGTTCTTATTGGATTGAAGGGATGAAACCATAGGGCACGGCTAGTTTACTATATTACAAACCACATTATAAAGTTATTCACAACTCAAGACATAAAATAATGGAAATGTCTATTTTATTGTCACCCTAATGACAAGGACAAAGAGCTCCCGTGGCGCTATCTCACGAAGCGTGGTGTGGTGGGAGGAGCGAGAAGTACAAATCAAGTACACAGTCAATTGTTTTTTTCTCTAATCTGTGAGTACACACTATGATACGGGAGAACGGAATGTACAACCAAAATATTGTACAGCCTGGGGGCTGATTCTCGCGTAGTAGATATAATACCACTTTCGATATATATCTCAAGAATTGTCAAATTATCTATTGAATGAACATTTTATACCGGCCCCCTAATTACCTAATTTGCGAAGGCGCAACCCAACATCACTAATGATGTATGACAGCAATCACCGCGAGATTTACACCTGTCGCAAATTAGGTAATTAGGGGGCGGGTTCCACTTGAACAAAATTATCGTTATTTTCGTTTTTTTCGTTCACATTGACTGGAGCGATCATATGTGACATGGCCTTGTCTGGGTAAAAAGTGGCATAATTTCGTAGCGTTCTTGGCATTTTTAGCAGCTACTGGAACCCACACTTAAGAGTAGTCGTAACGTCATAATATATAAATATCTACTGAAAACCGGTAGATATGTTCGGAGCACCCGATATTGAATTATCTACATTCGATATTATAGCTCAAAGAACTGTCAAAATTATCTATGGAATGAATAATACTGTATTCTCGTGAAACCACTATTATCACTATAGATAAATATCTGTAAAAACCAGTAGATATACAACGAGTTGTCCGGAGCACCCGATATTGAAATATCTAACCTGACGCCATCGCAGACGCGTCAATCAATGTCAAATAGTTATCATAAGACGATTAAGTGTCTTAAAGATCAACTAATTCGTTGTTTTCTTTGCTAATGTTGATTTGTGTGAAGAAATATAATCGGCCAATTGCGAGGTGGCTTCGTGCACCGAAGGTTCCGTATAAAAGTACCTACCCTACATTTGTGATTAGACCGAATAAAGTACCTAGCTCCCTAAATCCTGCTAATGTTGATTTATGTGAGGAAATATAATCGGCCAAGTGCGAGTTGGGTTTGTACAGCGAAGGTGCTGCGTAATTGTTCCTACTGTTAGGATTTAAAAAAAAATGCAGTTGTCCCTCCACAAGAACCGTTTATTGTTAGTAGTAAAGCTTTATTAAATATATCGGTAGCTCAAGAAAAATCACAACATTTTTCTTCTTATTCACTACGAGTTCACTTCCGTACCTATATACCACCGAGGCCTACATAAAATAGTTTATTGTCTCTACATATAGTTTTCAACTTAGAGTATAGACTAAAGCATAGAGAGATCATCAAAATGATTTCATATTTGTACTGCTCACACGTATCGCTACGTCAATGGCAAACGAAAAAAACAAACATAGTAATTAGCTACTCTTGGGATAAGCACCGTACCATTTTTTCGACTCGAGTCAACTGTTTTTTCCATACGAATCTGTCAGACTCATTCACATCAAAGTATTCACATCATATAAAAAGTGTCCAAAAAAGTGGTACGCTTGACACATAATCAAGTTCTCTCTATGCTTTAGTCTATACTCTAAGGTTTCCAACACCTACATTGTGATTGTACCAAATAAAATAGCACCTTTGATTAGATTATATAAGTAGTGCTGCGTATTTTAGGCATTGGGCATTCTTCTTAAGCAGATGTTGCTGTCTCACCTCTACAGGAACTAAACAGAACGATGAAAGTGAGACAACAATACGTAGTAAGCGTTACACCGTAATATCGAGTGTTGCGAGAATATGCATTTTTAACACTGTTGATATTTTTCATAGATATAAAGATTCGATATGATAATATCGAGTTTGATATATATCTAATTTCCCGAGATCCTGTATTGTACAGCCCGGAATGTACAGCCCGGAATTGGTGTACACGGCTTCGAAATATCGGGCTGTGCAATACGGGTCGTACAATACTGGCTGTGCAATGTTGGTAATAACTGGCCAATAATGCACGACCCACCCCCTAATTACCTAATTTGCGACAGGTTTAAATCTCGCGGTGATTGCTGTCATACATCATTAGTGGTGTCGAGCATGTATGCTACGCTACAATACTAATGATGCATGACAGCAATCACCGCGAGATTTACGCCTGTCGCAAATTAGGTAATTAGGGGGCCGGAATGTACAGCCCGGAATCCGTGTACATGGCTTCGAATTGCTGGGTTGTGCAATACAGATCGTACAATACTGACCGTGCATTATTTGGACGTACATTCCGGGCTATACAATATAGTGACTCTGTGCGTTATATACTCTTTGGCAGCCGCGTAAAATAATTGCGGAAGTGAAAATTGTGAACTATTTCCTCGTTTTCGTTTCCTTTTCCTCACTCAACGATAAAATCTAAAACTTTACAAAACAAATAATAGAATTCTTGTTTACTAACTCACCAACGATGGAGGTTACAGATTTTAATGACATCCTGAACGTGCGTGCGATTAAAATGGAGACCAGTGATTCGAATTTCGAGGAAAATGCCGTGGATAGTTCAGATGCGTTTCCTATACCGCACTATGTGACAGAGTCTGACTTGGGTAAGGTAACTTTGGTAACTCGTAGGAAATATGTGAAATAATAATTATTATGTGTAGCGACTTAGCGAGTCACCATGATACCTACCGTCAAACTTGAATAAAATAATAACAGGTATAAGTACCAACCCTACTGTCTTAATTAAATTCTAAGCCTACTGTACTATTGTTTATTATTTTGAACTTTTATAAAACTTTGGCTCAGTTCACTGGACTACAAAATCAACCCACCAAGTGGAAAGCCATAGTTCTGGATAATTTTTTTTGCCTATAACTTGATTGTAGTAAAAAGTTCCCGAAGACCGGTCTCAGAGGTGTACATACCTTGGGGGAGGCCTATGTCCAGCAGTGGACTAACAAGCTGATGATGATGGTATAAAGTTACAGTAGGCACATCACAGAGGATATTCACTGGAACATAAATTGGCTTACTAACTTTTATAGGTACATATGTTGAGAACTTGGGAGCTTGAAAAGCGGTGCACATGAAATTCAGGGCATCCTTATAATAACTCATCAATGCATATAAAATCACAAGAGAAATGTAATCATCATAAAAAAACATTAGGAACATCCATGAATGTGGTTATTATTACAAGTACTAGTGTTGTTCCTGTTGTCCTCTTCGGCTTCTGCCCCATGGGGTCCAATGAGATTTTTTGTCCTCTTGGGCCCCACGTGGGGCCAACAGGAATAAATATTCTTTTTGGGCCTTACTAATATATTAGTCAAATTATAATCATGATATAATATTTCGTTTATTATTAATTAAATATTATTTAATTATTAAAATTAAAAAACCACAAAGATAAAGGCGGGAGCTTGCTTCGCTTCACTTCCACCCTAACCTATCACAGCCAATTCTGATTAAAAAGATTGCAATAATAAACATGTTTTTTAAGATATTATATTGTGATTATAATAATTGTAATATGACTATAATATACAAATACAAATACAAATCATTTATTAATAAGACCAGTGTTATATAATTGTCTTAATAACAATATCATAAAGAGGAAAGATTTGATTGTCTGTTTGTTTGTTTGCATTGAATAGGCTCCAAAACGAATGAACCAATTTGAAAAATTCTTTCACTGTTGGGAAGCGGCACTATCCTCGGGTGACATACAATATATTAGGTTTTCAGAAAAATTAGGGATCCTTACTAAAACTTCAATAATGTAACCCAAGGTGTAAAAAAATTGCCTAAAATATTCTTTATATTACATCACTTGCACTGCGAAAACTATTATCCCCTGTGTGAAGTCGAGGCGAGCCGCTAGTTGTAATATAACTATATTATAATTTTGAATATGACTATTAGTGGGGTACAACAGGCATAAACATTTCTGTGAGGCCCAAGAGGGAAAAATATTCCTGTTGGGCCCTGTGGGGCCGAAGACATGGGGGACAACAGGGACAATCAAATTTTTTTGTTGGTTGCTTATTTCTGTATCTTTTGCTACTTTCAGCTATATTACAAGGGGGAAGTGATTTGCTTCAGACTCCATTGGCAGTGTTCTCAGACCCTGCTGATGATGAAGATACTATGCAAAGCAATGAAAGCGGAGGTATGACAATTTTTTGATGCTTCTTCTTTATGTAAAATAAGGATGTGATGAGATAGCGTCAATTCAGACAGAGCAGCAAAATGCTGGAGCACTTTTTAAGTGCTGTTGGAATATCAACCTTAAACCATTTAGACAAAGCTGAAAATTGATTGCAACATTAAAATAGGTACGATTCTAATGTTGCCTACTATTTTCAGCTTTGTCTAAATGAAATAAGGTTTTTTTTTTTTTTTTTTTATGTGATTGAATGACGTGACGAGCTAGTCGTTAACCTGATGTTAAGTGACACGGCCGCCCATAACAGTTGCAGTGTCACCCGGAACTTTAAAACAATAGTTTCGCGCGACACTGCACTGCGCACGTCATCCTGAGACATCACCCAGTCTAATAATCAGATTACTAGACTGAGTGATCAGATCATAAAGTCTCATTTGCCCAGTAATTTCACTAGCTACAATGCCCTTCAAACCGGAACACAGTAGTGCTTGCACACTACTGCTTGGCGGCAGAATAACTGGCAAAGCGGTGGTACCTACCTAGACGAACTTTGCAGAAAAGTCCTACCACCTAGTGAAATTCCAACAGCACTTTAAATGTGCTCACGCATTTTGCTGCTCTGTCTGAATTGACCCATAGTCGTCCTCCTGGACCCTAATTCTGTATGACCAATTTACGATTCCTTGCTTCGAAACCACGCGAATTCCTTGTCTTACATAAGAAATCTGCAAAACTCTATTCTCTATGAAATGAGAACGAAACCGCGCGAAATGAATGTGGAATTAACTGGGATTGGCGCGATTTGAACTGTCAAAAATCATGTTCCGCTCAGGCGCGTTCCGAAACATCGACCCGTTAAAAGTTACCACCACTTATGCCAATATTAATTAATAGGCCTTACCCACAGAGTGCCACTTTGAGCGGCTGCTCGCCTCGTGCATCCATCGGCTCGACGTGATTATCACCAGATCGTCGGTCCACCCTGTGGGGGGCCGGGCTAGTTTTATATGCCTTTACTATAACTCATCATCATCATCACCATCATCCAGCTTGAAGACGTCCACTGCTGAACATAGGCCTTACCCACAGAGTGCCACTTTGAGCGGCTGCTCGCCTCGTGCATCCATCGGCTCGACGTGATTATCACCAGATCGTCGGACCACCCCGTGGGGGGCCAGGCTAGTTTTATATGCCTTTACTATAACTCATCATCATCATCATCACCATCATCCAGCTTGAAGACGTCCACTGCTGAACATAGGCCTCCCCCACAGAGTGCCACTTTGAGCGGCTGCTCGCCTCGTGCATCCATCGGCTCGCCGTGATTTTCACCAGACCGTCGCGCTCGACACCAATGTGTCTTAGATTATACAGAATACAAAAATTGACGATTCCTTGCTGTGACGCGATTTGAACAAGACACGATAACGACGTGGTTTCTGTATCGTGTGGAATCTGTGTTTTCACACAGAATTGGGCCCCTGATGTTAAGCATCACAGCTACCTGTAACAGTAGCAGCACCACTTGGTACTTTAAATTTATAAAGCTTAGTGTGACACTGCACTGCGCATATAATTCTAAGATAGAGTTTTGGCGGGAACGCGGAAAAGTACACGTCGTTGAATTGTATTATTTTTCAAAACTCGTGCTTTTTCCAGTGTTAATGTTTAAAGTCGGTGGCGTTTTACGCATTAAGTGCTGAATTACGAGCATGAGTGTGGGCAAGTGATATAATGTGGTGAAACGTGGTTTTTCGTGTTGCTTCCAAAATTCTATAGAAGCTTCTAGTAAAGTTGCCACCACTTTACTAGGGCATGATTTAGACTGGACTGAGACTACCTGACTTAGACTGGACTATGACTACGCAGACTGTGACTAAGACTTGACTTTACGTGAAATATTCTATCATTGTGAAAAATTACAATACTTGACACTGGCTAAATACACTATGTGTGGAGCCAAAATATAAGAGAAAAAAAAAATTCTAAGATAGCAGCACAGTCTCTAGTAATAAAATTTCTAGGCTGTGAGATGTCATAAAGTCTCATTTGCTATCTAGCTGGCCTGACAACTCAGTTGGTAGTAGCCCTGCCTTCTGAACTGTAGGTTGTGGGTTCGATTCCCACACGGGACAAATATTTGTATATATTTTATTTTATTTATGGGTGCACATAACAACAGATCATAGAAAATACATTACAAAACAACATGATTGAACCATTGTCTTTCTTTTTGTTTGTTTTGATTGATTTGTGTGTTCGTGTTTGTTCTGTGTCTGGGATTTATATTGTATTCTATGTGTATGTATTTACAAACAAAAACAGTATCTAAGTATTCTATCAGTTATCTGGATCCCATAGTACAAGCTATGCTTAGTTTGGCGCTAGATGGCGCTGTGTTAAATGTCCACAAATATTTATTTATTTGTCCAGTAATTAAATGTCATGGACAAGCCGTGACTCAGCAGATAACTTACTTGTGGTTAGCCCTGGCATCAGAACTTTCATGCCGCCCCGATGCACCCAAATTCAAATCCCACTCAACCCTGTACCAATGACTTTTCAAGCTATCTGTGGTATTCACACTCACTCATATAACAGTGAAGGAAAACATCGAGTCCCAGCTGTGAGAACGTGTGGGCTGATGAACTAGGTGGTAGGACTTTTCTGCAAAGTCCGTCTAGGTAGGTACCACCGCTTTGCCAGTTATTCTGCCGCCAAGCAGTAGTGTGCAAGCACTACTGTGTTCCGGTTTGAAGGGCACTTTAGCTAGTGAAATTACTGGACAAATGAGACTGTATGACCTGATTTCACACTAGTAATCTGATTACTAGACTGTGTGATGTCTCAGGATGACGGTGCACAGTGCAGTGTCACGCGAAACTTTATATTTTAAAGTTCCGAGTGACACTGCAACTTTTATGGGCGGCCGTGTCGCTTAACATCAGGTGAACGACTAGCTCGTAAATATATTTTTTTATTCCAGAGGAAGTTATAGTGCAGCTGATGGATATACGAACAAGGCTGTCTCGTCTCCGGTTCCTTTTGGAGAGGCGGTTAGGAGCTGATCTATCGGACTATACGTTCTGGCTGCAAGATGCTAAAATGGTAATCATATCGCCTGGCCCGATAGCTCAGTTGGTAGTAGCTCTGCCGTCTGAACTATAGGTTATATGTTCGATTCCTACCCAGGACAAACATTTGCGTGATGAACATCGATGTTTGTTCTGTGTCCGGGTGTTATATTGTATTCTATGTATGTATTTACAAACAAAAAGTATCTAAGTAATGTATCAGTTATCTGGTTTCTATAGTACAAGCTATGCTTAGTTTGGGGCTAGATGGGCGCTGTGTGAAATGTCCACACATATTTATTTATGATTTATATCATGGGTTGACTTTACTTGGATTAATATGATATTTATGTTGAACATTTGTAATTAATGCTATTCACGAGAACATAGCTTAGCCAGATTTTCCGTAAACACTTATTGTTTATTTATTAGAATATTCTAAACTAGCAGTGCCCCGTGGTTTCACCCGCGTTCCTACAGGAACCGTTCCCGTTATTGGGATAAAAAGTAGCCTATGTTTTAATCCAGGGTATAAGCTACCTCCATACCAAATTTCATCCAAATCCGTCCAGCTGTTAGAGCGTGAAAGAGTAACAAACATACACACAAACTTTCGCCTTTATAATATTAGTGTGATAGTGTGATGTGATAGTTTGATAGTGTGATGTGATGTGATACAGATGTTATACATAGATTAATAGTTGAATACTCTATCGTTTCCGGTGTTTAAATATTTTATGCAAGTTATCGAAAGTATACATAGTAAATTAGATGTCATTTATATAGATTATTATGGTTATGTCACAATAAATGAATAGTTATTTCAATTTATTAAATTTAGTTGAATAAAAACATTAACCGAGCAGGAATTTAGTAAGTTTTGACTTAAAGGACGTGGGAGGTTAAGGTTTTTGTAACTAACTGGCAACGTATTATATAAACGTATGGCCATGCAGTGTACATTGTCACTGAATACTCTTACTCGCTGTTTATTCTTTCTGCTAACGACATCATTATGTTTATGTTTTTTTCACCCCTATAGTAAAGTGCAATTACAGGCAAAACAGCTATTTAATCAGAGCGTGCAGGTGTTACAATGCAATGGCGAAGGAAATGGATTTTGATTTATTTAATATGTCGGCATTCAAGTTGAAGCAATGTTTAAATAATCGTTTTTTTAATTCTTAAAATTAGTCTTGTTTTTAAATGTTTTAAAGTGTTTTGGTCATTCTTTTATGTAAATTCAATAACCCATATATCGTAATTTAACTTCTTCTCAGTTTTAATCATGTCTGTCGCCTGTGCAATTTTGGAAAAAAAAAAAAATTACTTAGTTACCTACATGTGAAAACTTATAATTAGCCATAAGTTAATTTTTACAAGTGTACCTATTGTTACTAGTTAGCTGTTAGTTTTCCGATGAAAATAAAATAAAATAAATAAAATAAAATAAAGAGTGCCGGCGAACAAAAACACACATTTCAAAGACATACAGAGTTATTTAATACATTCGAAAATGTCGCAATGCGCGAGCGAGTTAAAGAGTCCGGGTATACAGGAACCCTAAGAAGGCGTGTTTATCAGGGCGCGTCCATTTACCTCCTACTTCGTAAATAAACTAGCGGCTCGCCCCGGCTTCGCACGTGTAGTGGTGTAGCCTATGTTACTCAGGGTGAATGTAGCTTTCCAATGGTGAAAGAATTTTTGAAATCGGCATAGCAGTTTTTGAGTTTATCCATTACAAACATACACACAAAAATACAAATCTTTCCTCTTTATAATAGAGGTGTAGATAAACAAACAAATCTTGACCATTTCAGCTGGAGAGCCACAAAACGTTGGTGGAACAATGCATCAGAGGCGAAGGTGTCGTTCAAGTGAACATACAGATCCGTAATAGCGAGCGCAAGATTAATATACTGGATGTACTGAAACCTGATGAAGAGGTGGCTCCGGCACCTGTGCAGGAAGAAGAACGTGAGTACCAGCTGTTTAATTGATTAACTTTATTTTTTTTGGCAAATACCGAAATTCGAAAACCATTTCGAGATCTAAATCGGAAAAAATACCAGATTTTTATATCCAGTATTTCTCGAGTTATTGTTAAACAAATTGAGGCTAAATGATAATCAGCAATCATCTGGCATGATGGTAAGTCAGATCCTGTGTGGAATACTTGACCCATCTAACCCTATTTACCCCTGTGGTCCCGGTTTGCGAATAGGACAACCCCACCTCTTCCCGTGGGTGCCGTAAGATCCAGCTAAGGGAATATCCAGGGAAGGGGCAGCAGGATTCTCCTCGGTACATTTAAATCTTCTGCAATCACCAAGACGCCTGCCAAGCATGGTGGTTGTGGCAAATTCCGATAAGCGTCCAAAGTGGCGTTTTATAGGGGAGGCCTACGTTCAGCAGTGGACGTCTTCCGGCTGATAGTGTATTCTATATTTTTATATATACTACTTATCTTTGACTATAAATCCAGTTGACCAATGATACAACTTCCCCTCATACGAAAATTAGTAGTGTATTTCAACTACTATTTTCATACACATCACGGGAACCCGTTGAGGTCTTTTGTTCCATCCTGCTCTGTTCTTTGTAATTTCGTATGACTTTCGTCTTGTTTTGTTACCTCGCCCCCTGCCCGCGCAGGTGAGTCATGTTTGTACGAGAAATTATGTTCACGAGCTATCAACGGGCTTTATAATCTTTGACTACTATGTTCATCTTTATACATATATTATGTACTTACATCGTTTTACATAGGTGTTATTAAGTTAAAATAACATTATCAATACTTATTAAATATTTTGTCGGTATTCGTCAGGTTTCGGCATTGGCATGTCAAAACACAGGTTTTTCTAGTTTGGGTGTCAATGTTTTCCAACCCAGGATTATTATACTAGGTGGTAGGACTTTTCTGCGAAGTTCGTCTAGGTAGGTACCACCGCTTTGCCAGTTATTCTGCCGCCAAGCAGTAGTGTGCAAGCACTGCTGTGTTCCGGTTTGAAGGGCATTGTAGCTAGTGAAATTACTGGGCAAATGAGACTTTATGATCTGATCACTCAGTCTAGTAATCTGATTACTAGACTGGGTGATGTCTCAGGATGACGTGCGCAGTGCAGTGTCACGCTAAACTTTATTGTTTTAAAGTTCCGGGTGACACTGCAACTGTTATGGGCGGCCGTGTCACTTAACATCAGGTGAACGACTTGCTCGTCAGGTCATTCAATCACATAAAAAAAATAAAAATAATAATAATAATTTTATCATAATGGACTGTCTTAAGGTGGAACGTTACACTATCGCGGGAAATTCAAATTTTCTTGCGTTCTTTTGCCAATAATAGGTTAATTACTCAACGTGATTACATGAAAACAAATTTTGCGGAGATAAATAGAATGTATCAACCGAGAAAAAGTATCTCCTAGATATCATTGGTTTAGCGACAAATGGCAATAAACAATTTTCTTCTTAGTTTTTCAGTCTATTGCCATTTGTCGCTAAACCAATGATATGTAGGTGATACTTTTAATTGTAATTTATTGATATATTCTATTTATTTGCACAAAGTTAGTTTTCATGTAATCAAGTTGAGTAATTAAGCTATTATTGGCAAAAGAACACAAGAAAATTTGAATTTGCCGCGCTAGTGAAACGTTCCACCTAAACCAATGTTTGTAAACATAATAAACTATTACATAAATAAACAGAAAAAAAAATTGGTCGTGCATTCCTGGGTGTACAATATAGTGACTCAAAGATAGTGTATTGTCCCAGCGTTGAAGGTGGCCCCGGCGGCGGCGCGGCCGGCGCGGCACGCGGCCGCCGTGCGGTGGGTGGTGGACGCTAGCTTCGGGGAGGCGCGGCCTAGGACTCCGCAGGACCCGCAGCAGTGGTGCGTTGCTACTCACTGGGGACTGATCTAGTACGACTGTTCCACTTTACACTGCACTCGAATATTGAATATTGTAAAATATTTTTAAGTACTCCAATACTCATTTATTGATAAACTATGTTTACACGTAATATGCAATATATACACGTATATGTACTAGTACTCTCATACTACATTTTCATACTCATACCACTATACCTAAACCAGAGCCATATTTTTTTTTTCTCTTATATTTTGGCTCCACACATAGTGTATTTAGCCAGTGTCAAGTATTGTAATTTTTCACAGTGATAGAATATTTCACGTAAAGTCAAGTCTTAGTCACAGTCTGCGTAGTCATAGTCCAGTCTAAGTCAGGTAGTCTCAGTCCAGTCTAAATCATGCCCTAGTAAAGTGGTGGCAACTTTACTAGAAGCTTCTATAGAATTTTGGAAGCAACACGAAAAACCACGTTTCACCACATTATATCACTTACCCACACTCATGCTCGTAATTCAGCACTTAATGCGTAAAACGCCGCCGACTTTAAACATTAACACTGGAAAAAGCACGAGTTTTGAAAAATAATACAATGCAACGACGTGAACTTTTCCGCGTTCCCGCCAAAACTCTCAGAGCCATATTCATCATGCAATACTTAGTTTACTAATATTCACAGATAACCCCCAATAGATACCGCATTACGGAATTTTTGTTCGGATCCTAGCTCACCAAAACTGGCGGAAGGCGCGGGTTGCGGGGACTGGAGCCAATGCGCTATTATTGGCTGTTTCGAGTGACGCCCTAATAATGAACTGTAATAATTGGTCGAAACTAAGGCCGTGCTGCGAAGCGGCGATTTATATAGAACCATTTACGCCAATGCGTGGTGCGCGGTCGTCGTCTTTCATGCGGTATCTATTGGGGGTTATCTGTGCTAATATTGCACTGACAGTTGAATCAGCTGATTGTTAGGGTTGTCGCCATGAAATGGTTGAGCGATATTGGAATTATTATTATTGGATTTTACCTATAAATTCTATCAGATTTGTCACAATTTTCAATAGTTACGTCGATGCTATGAAAAATCTAACTATCTGAATTTAGAACTCTTCAATAGTTGATCAAAAATGAAGATTAAAATCACCAGAGATTTATCAGTGCCAACCATAATGAATCTCAGTTTTGACGTCCTGGGTAGGAAACAATTGGTTACGTTTTGACTATGATCCGTCGCCCCTAGCAACCAAGAGGTTCTCTATGAAGCTGGTATGAAAACTTTTTCATGGGCGAGTACGCCACAGCCACAAATGTTTGTAATCCCTGCTATCAGCTGATTCTACTGTCAGTGTAATGTTAGTAAATATTGCATCTTGAATTTGGGTGATATACAAGGTGAGTTTGAATTGGTATGTTATCCCGAAAGGGGAGTACTGGGACCATGAGAGGAACTGCGTGTTTCCAAACCGCCATGCTAAAAATACTCACAAAATTGTATGTGCGATGGCTACGAGAGTTTAAAGAGGCACTAAAATAAATAAACAAATTAATTTGTAAATACAGGTCGTCAAACTCATTTAAGTGCATTCGGTCAAGGACGAAGTTGAACCACCCAGCTGCGCTAGGGCTATCTTCGAACGTAAACTTTACACGGCATTTCTTCAATGAAAATCTATTAATTTAGAAAAGTCGTAAAAGAAACATTGTCTACCTTGGGGAGTAGATTTACCCCCTTTCGGGATAATATACCAATTCAAACTCACCTTGTATAGTCTCATACTCATCTTCTAGTACAATACAGCTATTTTTTTTAACTATTGCAGGTGCATCCAGCACGTAAAGTTATGGATACAGTGGGCAGTAAGGCAGTTCAATTTGACCGGAGTAAAACTAAGTGACTGGAACATTAACGGCGAAGAGCTCTGTGCACTTAATAATTTACAGTTTAAGTAAGTAATATTGTTTATTTGATTAATTTAAGAGGAAAAAAAATATTACCAATGGTAAAAAAATATTTTTTACGAGGTGGTATTGGACTTTTCTGCAAAGTTCGTCTGGGTAGGTACCAACGCTTTGACAGTTATTCTGCCGCCAAGCAGTAGTGTGCAAGCATTACTGTGTTCCGGTTTGAAGAGCACTGTAGCTTGTGAAATTACTGGGCAAATGTTAGACTGTGAAGATGTCTCAGGATGACGTGCGTAGTGCGCGGTGTCACCAAAACTTTAATTTAGAGTTCTGAGTGACACTGCCTTCTGTTATGGGCCGTGACGCTTAACATCAGGCGAACGACTAGCTCGTCACGTCATTCGTGTACATAAAAAATAATAATAATTGGCAACTGTTCTTTTTTGCCCGCAGTTTTTATTGGGTTTATTCAAAGCTAGTTGAAAAATAACAAACATGTTTTTTTTTTGAAAACGCTAGATAAAATGTGTTTTTTAAATTTTCGTTAATAGTGAGGCTAAATGAAGATTTTAGCTAGAAGCCAGAGAGGAATAAAAATTCAACGCCTTTGTATGTCTTTTTTAGGGTTTTTTAGGGTTTTTAGGGTGCCCAAAGGGTAAAACGGACCCTATTACTAAGGCTCCGCTGTCCGTCTGTCACCAGGCTGTATCTCATGAACCGTGATGGTTACACAGTGGAAATTTTCACACATGTTGTATTTCTGTTGCTGTTATAACAACAAATACTAAAAAACCGGTGGCCGGTTATTTATGGTAGCCATTAGGCTTCACAACGTCGATTATCATTTAGTCTCATGTTAAATTTTTTTTTTTTTTTGAACGGGCTAATGCTGTTGGTCTCTACCGACCTTTAAAGCGTCACCGGGCGGGCCTTTTAACAATAACTTGCTTACTGAATATAAACGTCTGACGAGCTCCTCCTTAGAGGATAATTTCGAAATGGTTTTTCGAATTTTGGTACCTGCTTAAAAAAAATTATATATTCATCATCATCAGCCTGAAGACGTCCACTGCTGAACATAGGCCTCCCCCATAGAGCGCTACCTTGAGCGGCTGCTTGCCTCCTGGGATTATTACCGTCTGCCCCTACGAACGTCCCCCCCAAGGTGGCAGACGCTCACACTTATGGCTATCGACCCCTACATTTGAAAAATGGGGGCAGATGGGAATATGTTATTACCATCTGCCACTAATTAATTATAATCTGCCGCTAATTTTTTATATAAGCACAAGTGGCTTCTGGCATCGTCGTGTGGTCACTGTTCTAACGCTCCTCCTCGCATCGCTCGTCGTCGCGCATATTTATAACTTTGCCCTAGATTTCCCGTTTAGGTTGATGCTGGGGGCAGACGGTAATATATTCCGGATCACTATGATCAACCACCCCCGCGGGGGTGGGTAGCCATAAGTGGACCGTCTGCCACGTTCGTGGGGGCAGACGGGAAAATTTCTGTTCTGACCAGGAATGATATATTGCCCATTATTATCTTACAGAGACAAAGTCCCATCTGACCCGGGCGACTTGTTTTGGACACATTTCGAGCTTCTCAGGAAATGCAAGTTTATCGGTAAGTTTCTTATATTTCAATGTCGCATTGACTTTTCTTTAAATGGTAATGACGTGACGAGTTAGTCGTCCGCCTGATGTTAAGCGTCACGGCTGCCCATAATAGTTGCAGTGACACTCGGAACTCGATAAAATATAGTTTCGAGTGACACTGCACTGCACACGTCCTGTGACATCGCACAGTCTTAAGTTGAAGTCTCATTTGCCCAGTATGTCACTAGCTACAGTGCCCTTCAAACCAGCCATAATTACCACGCTTGGCAGGCGCCTCGGTGATCGCAATACATTACAATGTACCTCAGAGAATGCTGCTCCCCATTCCTGGATATTCCCTTAGCCGCTCATACAGCGCCCATGGGGGAGAGATAGGGTAGTTCCATTCTCATCATCATCCCCATCATCATCATCAACAGCCCGAAGACGTCCACTGCTGAACATTTTTTTTTTTTTTTACCAACGATAGGCTAACATTTGACCACGGTCTCACCTGATGGTAAATGACGACGCGGTCGACGATGGAGCATGCTTGCCTAGAAGATACCGGTTCACTCTAGCCTTAAAAACTCCCAGATTATATTTGTCATGAAACAATGACGCTGGTAAGGTGTTCCATTCCTTTGCTGTCCGAATTATAAACGAGGAATCAAAACGCTTTGTACGTATTCTAGGAATCTCTACCATATACGGATGCCGTGTTTCCGTGCGTCTAGATGTACGATGGTAAAAAGGGGATGGGGGAATTAAGTTGTGCAATACCGTCGCACACTCTCCGAAGTGCAGCTTATAAAAAACCGAAAGGCTGGCAACCTTACGCCGGTGTTCAAGGCTTTGGAGTTTAGCCTTTACTAATTTATTGTCGCCAATGAGCTTTATAGCCCGTTTTTGTATTGAGTCAAGGGCTGCAAGCTGATACTTAGCCGAACCATCCCAGAGATGGCTGCAGTATTCCACATAGGCCCAACAGAGCGTTACATTGAGCGGCTGCTTGCCTCCTGCCCATCCTGCTATCCGCGGTTTTCACGAGAGCGTTGGTCCACCTAGTGGGGGGCCTACGCTGTCTCTTCCGGTTCGTGGTCGTCACTCGAGAACCTATTATTATTATATATTTATTATCGCTTTAAAATTTTGTTTCAGCCGTCGTACAAAATGAGGAAGAACCAGAGAAAGAAAAAGAAATATTGGACACACCACAATCTGCTATAAAAAAGAAACCTAAACAAGTAAGTTCAAAATCAAAATACACATTTTTTTTATGTAAAGGATAATTTGGATCGTGAACGGGATTCGAACCCGCATCCATCCGTCCCTAAAGTGTCCTATCCTTTACCTTTACGGGGTTGGTAGCGCCATCTATTGAAACATTCTTGAGAATCATCTCAACCAACCACCTTAACAACTATACTATACCCCATTTGCTAATTAAATTGAGTAAAATGTTTTTATTTTTATGTTAATGAATGACATGACGAGCTAGTCGTTCACCTGATGTTAAGCGTCACGGCCGCCCATAGCACGGTTTTTAATGATTACATGCAAGGCAACAAAAACTTCAAGTATCAAAACCATTCGTGCCGCGGCAATCTTCATAATTTTCGGTAAAAAAGTATTTTCATTTGCACTCTTTTACCCTTTAATAATCACACTAATATTATAAAGACAAAGAGAAAGTTTGTGTGTGTGTATGTGTGTATGTTTGTATGTTTGTTACTCCTTCACGCTCAAACGGCTGGACGGATTTGGATGAAAGGACATTGACAGGATCCGGTCCAAATACTGCCCAGTGATGAGAGTGCCTACATTACGTTCCTTACATCCATTTATAACCACACGTCAAATATTTTCGAAATCTGACCATGGGTTTTTTTAAAATTAATTTTATATTGATTTTGGTACTATGGGACCTTACCCAACACTTTAGTATAATAAACATTTATCTCATCATCATCATCATCATCATCATCATATTTGGAGTGAATTAATCGTTTTCCCGTAAAAAATGTATGGGATAAGTTTTTCGCGATTTCTGTCATTTCTAGTACTCATACCTTAAATGGTCCCATACAATATTTTGATCCCTACATGAAATAGGATCGGTTGGCGTAAAAAAATGTTTTTTGTGTGTTTTGCATATTTATCGCTGACTGTACATTTTTTCCAAAATCAGTTAATGCAGTTCAGAGTATCTCAAAACTTCATGTTTAGTCTTCTAGGAACGTTTTTCAGTAGCTATAGCGGTTAAGGTACCTGCCCTTGCTGGGCCTGTTCAGAAATCAATCCTGTATAAACCTAATTTTTTTTTACTCCATGGTCAGATTTTGAAAATATTTTGTGTACAAGTATTTATTTATGTCAGGAGTCTAAAAATGATACTCGTTTCTCTGGGCAGTATTTGGACCAAAACCCATACTAAGACTGTCAATGTCCAAATAGAATATAGATAGCTTATATACTGGATTAAAACATAGGCTACTTTTTATTCGCGGGTGAAACCGCGGGGCGCAGCTAGTCATCAATAAATGATGTACTATGTACTCAATTTATGCTGATGAATGAAATAGGTAAGTTGCCTGCTATAAATAATTAAATATTATTTTCATAAAGTAGGTTAAAAATGTATGCAATAATTGAAAAAATAAGTAAATCCGGTAAATAAATCACGGAGTAATAAGCTGTTAAAGTTTCTGGAGGGGGTATCGCCTGTCCCTTTCTCGCAAAACAGGAGATTCCCCACAGTTACTATGAAAACGCACGTTGTGACGTCACATGCCAAAGAGACTGAATGTAAAGCTACCACAGCTTAGCAATGAGGTACTAACACACAACACGGTAACACTGATTTCATTATCAAACAGATTTTCTACTAAGTCAATTTTCCATTTATTGTTATTTTAAATTTGTATTAATTCTATTTATTATACTTATTGTACACCACCGTCTGCTCCTACTTCATCCAATTACTGTCCATCCAAAGGTTGCCTGGAAGAGATCGCTTTTAGTGATAAGGCCGCCCATTGTCATACCTACTTTAAGTCGTTATGTACATATCATTAATTAATTTTGTGGTATACAATAAAGAGTTTTTGTATTGTATTGTATTGTATTGTACTATGAAGGAGCAAGAGTGACGTCATGTTTGAACTGTCTCTTTCTATTCCTGTATTTTAAAATGCTTGTAACTTTGTCATTTTTTTGATATATTTAATTTTTGTTTTCACGGCTGTTTACTTGTTGAGGTATATTAATATATTAAATATTAATTTATGCAATAAATATTGTTAAACTGGTTTCGTATAAGGACGAAAAAGTGTTTGATCGCAACTTGTTTCGTACACGGATCAAAAAGTCTTTGATCGAAACTGGTTACGTACAAGGACGAAAAAGTTTTCGTTCGTAACTGGTTACGTACAAGGACGTAAAAGTCTTCGTTCGTAACTGGTTACGAAGCTCCGGTTTCGTAGACGGCCGAAGCGATGAGAAAATAGCAGGACACTAGCCTGTTGCATCGTGTATGTTTCAGGTGGTATTATACGAGCAAGACGATACACCGATGTGTTCGATGACGTCACGCTACGGTAACAACGGTCAAATACAACTGTGGCAGTTTCTATTGGAGCTGTTGACTAGCGCGGAGTACTTTGATGTTATCCGGTGGCATGGTAAGAGAAGGAAAAGGTGGAGAGGGAAAAAATGAGAGGAGAAAAAGAATGGAAATGGGACCTCTCCTTTTCCACTTTGAGAAATGAGGAGGGTGAGAGAAGGGTGAGGGGGGAGGAAGAGGAAGAGAGGGAGCTATATTGTTGTTTGATGACGTCACGCTACGGCAATAACGGATAGGTTCAGCTATGGCAGTTTTTGCCGAGTACTTTGGCGTGGTTCGGTGAAAAGAGACCTCCCTTTTCCACCTTGAGAAATGAATAGGGTGAGGGGGGAGAGAGGAGAAGAGAGGGAAGGAACAGGGAGCTATATGCTTGTTTGATGACGTCACGCTACGGCAACAACAGCCGTAATTCGCGTGATTCGGTGGCATGGTAAAAGAAGGAAAAAGGTGGGGAGAAAGAAATGGTGGAGAGAGGATATAGGTGAGAAAGGAGAGGATGAGAGAGATGTGACAGGAAGGGAATGGAGGAAAGCTAAGGAGGGATGGGAGAGAGTTAGTTTGATGACGTCACGCTGGACAAATAATCAAGTTCTCTCTATGCTTTAGTCTATACTCTAAAGTCCACACATATTTTTTTTATAGAAAATGTTAGTCAAATACTGAATTTACAACGTTTCCTCCTTCACAGGTAAAGATGGCGAGTTCAAGCTATTAGAACCGGAAAAGGTAGCTCGGTTGTGGGGCGCCAGGAAAATGAAGCCAGCCATGAACTATGAGAAGCTATCGCGAGCTCTACGCTACTACTACGACGGTGATATGATAGCCAAAGTCCCAGGAAAACGGTGAGTTTCAAGTCAAAGTCACATTTTTTTGTTAACCTATACTGTCCCACTGCTGGGCAAAGGTCTCCCCCATATCCTTCCAGATATCTCGGTCCCCCGCAACCTCAGATGCTCTTGAAAGGCGTCGAGGTCATCACTAGGCATGGAAATGATTGCTACTTTTAAATCATGGTCATTTGATCATATGATTTATTTTGTCACTGTGATTTTACCTGTGATTTTTCAATTGCCTACTGAGTTATGATCAACGGTAATTGGCAGTGCTTTATGAAATAGAACAGAGATGTGATTTAGGAGCAACCTAGTGAAGTTGCAACCTGCTACAAATGGTTACTAAGAAATCTAATGCTACTCTCTTTTCACCGCTATATCACAGGCACAGATTGTTTAATATTATACTCTACAGGTCTCAGTTTGTTTACTGAAGCATAAACTAAATATAATATGTTTTGATATTCACCGCTTATGCTACTCTGGTATTATGAAATCCGAGGCCACGACCTATTAAGTGTGATTATCACACTGTGATTTGTAGCAGAGCATGTGATAAAAAGTAGCAGGTGTGAACTATGAAAAGAAAATCATATGATTTTTCACATGCTCCTTCTGTAATGATCGATGCCTAGTCATCACGCCATCTCTTTCGGGGCCTGCCTCAGCGTCAGGTATCCACTAGGATGATCCTCGCCCAGCGATCTCGGTGCATCCGGTTTACTTGTCCTGCCCACTCCCATTTCATTTAGCAGTCTTATAACCGACATCGGCAATGCCTGTTTTTGAGCGAATTGTGGAATTAGGAACTATCAACTCTTTTAATGTTCAGTATGCTTCGTTCCATTCCTCTTTGGCAAACCTTGAGCTTAGACTTCTGAGACTCTGTTAGGGACCATGTCACCGTAGATGAGGACTGGCGAAGTCACATAAGCAAATGAGACTTAAGAACTGATCTCACAGTCTAGAAAACTTTTTTAGACTGTGTGATGTCTCAGGATGACGTGCGCAGTGCGCGGTGTCACGCGAACCTTTAATTTAGAATTCCGAGTGACATTGCAATCTGTAATGGGCGGCCGTGACGCTTAACACCAGGCGAACGACTAGGTCGTCACGTCATCCGTTTACATAAAAAAAAAAATCGCACATTATTGAGTCGTGGAAGTCACATACGAATCGGTTTGTACACACTTTCTTACTAGGTGGTAGGACTTTTCTGGAAAGTTCATCTTTTTTTATACTAAAATGGGCATACGTTTGACAACAACTCACCTGATGGTAAGTGACGACGTTGTCTAAGGTGGAGCACGTTTGCCCATGAGATGTCCATTCACTCTTGGCTTGAAAAGACCCAGGTATATATGATAACACTCGACCGATCTCGTCTAACTTACATCACAGACTGAGCGCTAGTGCAGGCCAATCTGTGAATTTGGCTCAAACCATAGAGAAAATAACCGCTTACGCTGAGCTCACACTTTGAAGCGACCTTTAACCTGTGATCAGGCCTGTCCTTAGGTAGTAATATACCTATATGTCAATGATTCCAAACCAAAATGTAACTTATTACTTCCAGGTTTGTGTACAAATTTGTATGCGATTTACAACAATTGATAGGCTACGGACCGGAAGAGTTGGCGGAGTTGGTCAAAGAAGTGCACGACAACAAAATGGTCAATGATGAATGATGGCTGAAAACTAAAGGACAATGGCCAATTTTGTATGAACACCGTACCCACTCTTGTAGCATTACAGACTAGGTGTAATTTTGAAATGAAATGAAATGAAATATTTGTTATGTTTCCTTGTATCTATTATCTTGTTTTCATCAACTCTTTATTGTTTGTCTTAATATATGGGTCACCTGTTGTATAACACTACTAGGTAAGCTAAGAAATATATTGAGTATTGATGTATTGAATATTGTCTTTGTACTAAGGAAACTTTATTTTCTAAAAGTATACATTTCACTGCATATACCTAATCATATCATACAAATGTGGATAATTATTATGGATTATGGTGTATAAATAATTAATACACAAGAATAATAAATCTATAAATTAATTATAAAAAAGCTCCACTATTATTTACATTCATGTTACTTAAACTAGGTGAGTTTGAATTGGGGTATTACCCCGAAAGGGGGGGGGGGGGACTAGGACCATGATAGCCCACAAGTTGTGAGAGCCTTACTTGGAACTGCGTGTTTCCAAACCTCCATACTAAAAATAAATCCACTCACAAAATTGCACGTGCGATCGATACGAGAATTAACAAGATACTATAAATTCATTTCTAAACACAGGTCGTTAAACTCATTTAAGTGCATTCGGTCAAGGACGAAGTTCAACCACCCAGCTGCGCTAGGGCTATCTTCGAACGTACATTTTACATGGCATTTCTTCAATTAAAAACTATTAATTTAGAAAAGTCGTAGAAGAAACATTGTCTACCTTGGGGAGTAGATTTACCCCCTTTCGGGATAATATACCAATTCAAACTCAGATTGTATTTATTACATGTTAATTGCAATTTTGGCCTTATTATAACCTAACATTACTATCCAAATAATAGTATTAAATATATAAATGTACCGCTAACATCGAAGTAAATAAAATATATTTATAATATATTTTAATATCGAAATAAATAAAATATATTTAAGCGTCAAACATGGGTACAGATAAAGATGGTGTATAACGTGTCGTTAAGATTTCTCATGTCCCAACATTATAATTGGAAACACATTGATACAGTTGAATTATATAAAATTGCAGTAGTGATTAAGATAATATTAAAACTTACATATTTCAAATTCGTCAAGAGAGGACTTCGTAGGTATGGAAATGATTGCTACTTTTAAGTCATTGTCATTTGCTCATATGATTTCCTTTTGTCACAGTGATTTCACCTGCGATTCGTATCAGACTGATTTTTCATTTGCCTAATGGATTAGATCAATGGTGACTAGTAATGCTTTATGAAATGGAACAGAGATGTGATTTAGGAGCAACCTAGTGAAGTTGCGACCTTCTACTAATGATTAAATAAAAATGTAATGCTACTCTCGGATCTTTAGTAAACAAGATCAACACCGCTACATCACAGGCACCGATTTTTTTATTAAGTTATTACTGAAGCATAAATAAAATAATGATGTTTTGATATTCACCGCTGATGTTACTCTCGTATTATGAAATAACTGGAGCCATGATCCATTGTGTATTGGGTGTGATTATCATACTGTGATTTGTAGCAGAGTATGTGATAAAAAGTAGCAGGTGTGATTTATCAAAAGAAAATCATATGGTTTTTCACATGCTCCTTGGCAAATGATCCATGCCTAGTATGTATTCATGGTATGAACACTAAGTGTTCATTCATGAATGGCTGGCTGGCTTATGAATAAGCCAGCTGTGAAATATTGGTTTACAATTATTGTAGAGACAATTCTCTAATTTCGAATGGTAGCTAATTATAAATTTTAATAGACACAGTACGCATTTGCCTGAAAAAGATATGCGAATGACTCCAAAACGAATGAAGGACTGAAGTTAAAATTACTTTTTTCATCAATGTTGATGTGGTGGTGAGGGCATCTGTGTCGCCGGAAGATTTTAACACTACTGATGATTAGAGGTGTAGCAAACCGTATGTATTCGGTACTGAGTAACGGATGCGCTATCTAGTACCGAGTAACGAATCGTTACTCACGAATGCATTTCGTTACTCGCATTTTTCGTAGTATGGGTACCTTCACTGTTTCACGTACGCAATACTACTCGATTCGTTGCTCTAACATAACATGGCATGTTATGAGGTATCAGATGTAACGAGTAACGTATCGATACGATAGTAACGAGTACTAATTGTTATAGTAACGAATACATACGGGTACGCTTTTTTCGTTACAGTGATGATGGTGCAAGAGTTCTTCACAAAGAGTTCTCGGCATATTCTAATGTCGAATAACTTTTTTCTCCTGTAAGCTACAATGTTGCCACCATAATAAAAATAATAATATTTTCAAACACCTTTCTAATGGTATAGGTCTCAAGTTGGTACAAGGTTGGGTACGTTTTGCCTCATGTTGCTTATTAAACTTTAAAGCCCGGGGATTCCGCCCGGGTATTGTATGAAGTTTTGCTCTAGCCGCGGAGATTCAATACAAAATACCGCGGTATTTACCCACAGCGGTACGAAGAACGCGCCGGTTTGATTAGGGCTTTAGTTCGTTGCAATTATTATTTTTATATGAATTATTAAGTTTTCTATTAAACCGCAGTGACACTCGGACGCAACTCGTATAGTTGACACCGACAATCCGAGCGCACTCGGACAATTGTATCTGAGCAGAGTAGACTCGGACCGCGCTCTACTTGTCCGAGCTAGCTCGTATACGAGTAGAGAAAGTCCAATACAAAATCTAATTATATATTTTTTTCAACGTTGACTGTGAGCAACATTGAAAAGTATGAAGAAAACGATCCGAGTGAACTGTGATAAAGTCAACCGAGGAGTTTTGGCGGGAACGCGGAAAAGTTCACGTCAGTGCATTGTATTATTTTACAAAACTTATGCTTTTCCAGTGTTAATGTTTAAAATTGGTGGTGTTTTATGCATTAAGTGCTGAATTACGAGCATGAGTGTGAGCAAGTGATATAATGTGGTGAAACGTGGTTTTTCGTGTTGCTTCCAAAATTCCATAGAAGCCTCTAGTAAAGTTGCCACCACTTTACTAGGGCATGCCTTAGACTGGATTATGACTTAGACTAGACTATGACTACTCTGACTGTGACTATGACTTGACTTTAAGTGAAAATTTCCATAATACGATGAAAAATTACAAAACTTGACACTGTCTAAATACACTATGTGTGGAACCAAAATATAAGGAAAAAAAAAGTCAACCGATATCCTAGTAGGTACACTCGTACGAAGCTTACTCCTACGAGTCCACTCGATCTGAGGAGACTGATCGTGTCTCACCGGCTTAACTGCAGTCAGATTGAATAATATCAATAGATCGTCATTGTTAATACTTACGCGGTTATATAATCTAGGTTGTAAACATGTGTGTAAATGAAATAAGGAAGGTAGGTTTAATGTAGTTTTTGTGCTGTACATAATAAAGTTTAAATAATGTTGCAAATTGTGTTGTTTAATAATTTATTATCCTGATTTATTTAGCTTAAGGGTCAATTCAGACAGAGCAGCAAAATGCTCGAGCACTTTTTAAGTGCTATTGGAATATTAACCTTAAATCATTTTGACAAAGCTGAAAATAGTATGCAACATTAAAATAGGTAAGATATTAATGGTGCATACGATTTTCAGCTTTGTCTAAATAAGGTTGATATTCCAATAGCACTTAAAAAGTGCAACAGCATTTTGCTGCTCTGTCTGAATTGATAAGTTTACCTTTTCTACAATATATTATTTATAAAACACTAGGCTACATTTTTTACAAGTTTTTGCTTATCTCGCCATGTTTGGATGTAATAAGGCATCGCTGTCCCTTTCTCGCAAAACAGAGCTTCCCCACAGTTACTATGAAAACGCACGTTGTGTAGTCACATGTCAAAGAGATTGTATGTAAAGCTACCACAGCTAGTAATGAGGTAATATAAAGGAGCAAGAGTGACGTCACTGCAGGTTTGTCTCTTTATATTCCTGTATTTTAAAATGTTTGTAACTTTGTCATATACTGACAAAACCCTTTTTTAAAAAAATAGATAAAAAACTGACATGTTTTGAGATATTTAATTTTTGTTTTCACGACTGTTTATTTTTTGAGGAATATTATAAATTTGTGCAATAAAAAATTGCACGACACAAGCCTATTATAGGTTAGCTAATTTAATTGACGTCATTCTAAATTCAAGATGGCGGATGGACCAAGATGGCGGACTACAATAGTTATGTTTTGTGCACGCTCATGATATGGGGTATAAAATAAAAGGGTTTGCTCAGAAAAATATGAAAAGCTTGATTTAGAAATCGTTTTTTATTATTAATAATTTGTTATTACAAAATACCATTTAATGGTCTTTGTTATTATTTACATTCGACATTACCTATAACTACTTACAGACTAGTTTAATTAAAAAGGACTATAATATTTTTGACAAAACTATGTAGGCAAATATAATCTATAACAATATTAAAAAGAGGAAAAATTTGATTGTTTGTTTGTTTGCATTGAATAGGCTCTGAAACTACTGAACCGCCCCCTAATTACCTAACTCGCAACAGGTTTGCGACAGGCGTAAATCTCGCGGTGATTGCTGTCATACATCATTAGTGGTGTCGAGAATGTATGCTTCGCTACTGCTGTCGCATTGCTGTTGCAAATTTTACGTAATTACCCCGCCGATTTGATAAATTCTTTCACTCATGGGAAGCTACACTATCCCCGGGTGACATAAATAATATTATTCAAAAAAATTAGGATTCTCACTAAAACTCCAATAATGTAACCCAAGGTGTAAAAAAATTGCCTAAAATGTTCTTTACATCGCGTGCGCTGCGAAAACTATTATACCCGTGCGAAGCCGGCGGGGTAATTACGTAAAATTTGCAACAGCAATGCGACAGCAGTAGCGAAGCATACATTCTCGACACCACTAATGATGTATGACAGCAATCACCGCGAGATTTACGGCTGTCGCAAACCTGTTGCGAGTTAGGTAATTAGGGGGCGGGGCGGACCACTAGTATAATATTTTTTTATATATATGTGTTTTTTTTATTATGTGCAGGAGGCGAGCAGCCGCTCAAAGTGTTGCTCTCTGGGGGAGGCCTATGTTCAGCAGTGGACGTCTTCAGGCTGTTGATGATGATAATAATGATTATGTAGGCAAATATGGTTGCTTCGTTCAACCACAGATAAAAAAATGATGATTCAGTTTAGTGTTATACCAGGACCCCTATTATCAAACTGTTCTGGTAATGGACTTCATCTGCCATCCTGCTCGCACCAATGTACAAGTCTGCGAGTGCGAGCAAGACAGTACACGTCACCATCGCCACCATACTTAATAAGGCCCCAGGCCTGACGCACTCCAAGGTCAGGTACAAAGACATGGGACCGGCCCGTCTTCGGGTCGGTCAGGAGAGCAGCGCTAGAGCGATAGAACAAGAGGCAACTTAGGGTAGGCTTGTAGCGCTGTGTGAGCTGAACTACACTTTATATCGTTGCAGCTAGAGTCGCTTTTATTTAAGTGACTTCGCGGAGTTAACCTTCTGTGCCTATACTATTAAGTATTCTGTGATAACGATAACATTCTATTACGTTGTTATTAAATTAATAATAAGGTGTAGCTATTAAATTTTACAGTTCATTTAAAACTTACTGCGCAGACATGCACACCAATTTCAGAGTGTCACATTAGTGACACTGAAATTGGTGTAAATAAAGTAATTATAGTATTAACTATAATTATTTTATTTACAGCGAGTGTGAGAGAGAGAGCAATACACATGTCAGCTCTATCTATCTAACGGTATAACACAAGTCTTCTTGATTGTTAAAAGTGAGAGTGAGACAGCAATACACTTGTCAGGTCTTTCTATAGTATGTTTCAAAACCTCTAGAGAAACTTGTGCATTCGTCACCCGGTACTAGGTTAGCACCGAAAAAAGCGACAGTATCGCTTTCCATACAATGCATCGCTTCACTGTCGTTTACGCATCTACCGCGTTTCGTGGTACAAGGAAGTGCGCGAGACAAGTTCAATCAGCGCGGCGCTAAACCTGTTTTGACATGTTTCAATATCGAGTACCTCAGAGGATTTGAAAATATAAAGCGACCCACCATAAAAATAGGTTGAGAGTCGCTGCAGTCCGCTCAAAGGTCAATGTTACGCAATTCTCAGGGGATTTGAAACATACTATATTTATCTAACCTACAAGTTTTCTTCTTGGGTGTTAATAGTGTGTGAGAAATGACAGCATTTTTATCGAACGGTACAATTACAAGTTTTCTTTTTCGGTGTTTATAGCGAGTGTGAGAGAGCGACACATGTCAGCTCTTTCTATCTAACGGTACAATAGTGGTTTTCTTCTTGGGTATCCACCAGTTGTTTCGGCATCAGGATGCCTACGATTCTGGCGTACGACTGTTCGTCCCTTCGTAGAAAGTCTATTTGGGGGCGCGTTGGGCATATTTCTGCGTATATCACCTGATCTGCAGTCTGTGAAACATCAAAATCAATGTTTGAATGTGAACAGGGTGCAATTGAATTCGTTAGCTTAAATTGAGTACCTACCTACAAATTGTACATCATTTATTGATGGTGTTTCTCGTAGGTTAAAGTTAAACTCATGTCAACTTAAGAATACTGGACGCTCATTGGCTGAAGACAGGCAACCAATGAGCGTTCAGTATTTCTAAGTTGACATGAGTTTAAGAGGGAACGTTTCGTCGTTTTTTTTGAGGTGGAACGTTTCACTAGCGCGGCAATTTCAAATTTTCTTGCGCTCTTTTGCCAATAATAGCTTAATCACTCCACGTGATTACATGAAAACTGATTTTGCGCAAATAAATAGAATATATCAATAAATTACAATTAAAAGGTTCACCTACTTATCATTGGTTTAGCGACAAATGGCAATAGACTGAAACACTAAGAAGAAAATTGTTTATTGCCATTTGTCGCTAAACCAATGATATCTAGGAGATACTTTTCATCGTAATTTGTTGATACATTCTATTTCTTTACGTTAAATCAGTTTTAATGTAATTACGTTGAGTAATTAAGCTATTATTGGCAAAAGAACACAAGAAAATTTGAACTTGCCGCGCTGAGGAAACACGTACGAGAAACCAGGGGTAACAGTGCAAATGAGTTTTTTTTTAAATTGTGTAGATTGCTTAACGTACTTGGTACGAATGATTTTGATACTTTTAAAACTTTTAGTTAACTTGTATGTAATAAATCAAAAAAGTACTTACTTCTTTTTTAATTCAATTATGTACCTACTGCAGCAACTGATTAAGTCAGTTATCCCATTATTTTGAGTTATTATCGATACCAAATCGTACGTTTGATTTGGTCCACACATGACCGGTGTCGGGAGTAGGTATCTAGTTTTGAAAGGAACCTAATGAATTCAATTACACCCAGTATTGTAACAAAACTTTGGACGGCAAAGGAATGGAACAACTTACCAGCCGTCATTGTTTCCTGAAAAATATAATCTGGGGTTCAAGGCAAGAGTGAACCGGTATCTTTTAGGAAAGCAAGCTCCATCGTCGACCGCGTCGTCACTTACCATCAGGTGAGACCGTGATCAAACGTAGGCTTATCTTAGGTAAAAAAAATATCTAAGTCTGTGGGGTGCCAGTGAGTGTTATTGAGACGTTATGGCGGCTATGAAGTCGGCGTGTACCAACTGCGCAGCACAAAAATGTAATGTGCGCGGGCAGAAGCGGCGGTGGTGCGAGAGCCCACTGCACAAATACCTACGTCATCGAGTACCCCAATAGGCTAGCTTTAGATCATTAACCGACATCTAAATATGTAAAAAGAAACAGGTCTGCCAGTTCCGATCCTGGCGGCGGGTCATGGAAATAATTGAAATTTTTTGACGTATTTTTTTTGTCAAAATGTACCTGAATGAAAGTTCAGGCAAAAGTTAACCATTGATTAATGATGTAAAAAAAAATTGGTCTGTCATTGCGCACCCTGCTGGAAGTACCTGCGGGGTGATCATGTAACTTTGATAGCAATGCAACAAAAGAAATTTCAATCCAAATTTGAAAATTTCCATAGTAACTCTGTACATAAGCTGCGTACTGCAACTGTCAAATCCATACATTTTTGTGTTTCTATCGGTTGCCAACAAGTTACATGTACGCATAGCTGGCAGACCCCTAAGAATGTGCCCTTCACACCCTTTACCTACCTCAGCGAATACCCCGATGAAACCTACGCCTAATAATAGCCAAGGTGACCCTGATAACAGATTTAAAGGTCTGCCAGGTCTAAACTTGGCGAAACTTAGTATTCAAGGCATTTGAAGTTGGTGGAGGTGGATTATTTCCATGACCCGGCAGGATCGGAACTGGCAGACCTGTTTCTTTTTACATGTTTAAGTGTCGGTTAACGATCTAAAGATAGCTTATTGGGGTACTCGATGACGTAAGTTTTTTTGCAGTGGGCTCTCGCACCACGGGCACACTTCACAAGTTCACACTTCACTGCCGCCATTGGGCGTTTTTCTAAAAAGTTGTACAAGTGACGAAACCGGAATTGGTCTTGTGTAGATAATAGAGATTACTAAGTTACTCAGAGTCTCAGATGCAGGTGGGACATTTTACACGTCTTTGCTATTTGTTTTAATGTTATTTTAATATTAATGACTATTGGGTTGCAAATAACAGTAAATTTGGTAACTTAAGGTGACGGGTAGAGCCAGATAAGCAGGTCCAAATCCGTTCAAAGAAACAACTTATCTTAAAACGTCTTAAATATCAATTGAATCTGCATTTCAGCGCGGTGCTTACGACAAAGACAGTGCACGGCGAAATGACTGATTTTGACGGTTTTTAATTTTTATATAATATTTTTCAAAGTCATCACGACATCTGAATGTTTGTTGGGAACACACTAATTTATTTTTGTAAATATATATTCGGTAGAAGCTCAGTAAAATGGGAACATTAAAATTTTTTGATGGAGGATTGCGATTTTTTTCTATAGAGCTATATTTATTAATCTTGTATTTGCGGTCATCACAAACGACTTAATGAAATGAATGACATGTTATATTAAATTCAAAGCTCCACATGTTCTAATTACGCCAGGAAACGTGCCAAAACACCTTGTTTGCTCTACCCGTCGCCTTAAATATGTATTCATGAAATAAATATGCAGTTTATTTAAGTACAGTCCATACATTTTTTTAAAATAGCTAAAGTTTGGACGCCTCAAATTTCCAAATGTACCTACATCTTTTTTGAAAAACGCCCCATTACGTTTGAATCATCTCTACGATTATTACTCACTTCATTCGGGGGCAGTCGTTGTAGTTTACTTTTGTACCATACTAGTATTAATATAAATAAAAGTATGATACTGCCGACTATACCGCTTACAATTGCTACTGTTTGCGTAGGTGGAGGAGGTTTGGTGTTGTTGTCTTTTTTACCTGCAGATTTCAAAGTAAAATTTATAAATGTTACTATACCTACCTAGATTCTTTATTTCGCTCGCGCATTGCGACGTTTTTCAAGAAATTTACCTGATTTATAGAAAAACCGTATCTGTTCGAAAATATCTTAGGTCTGTGATTAAGGCCCACAAAAATAACATTGCTTACAAATGTTTAACAAAAATGCTATAAGTACCTACCTTCTTTTAAATCCAAATAAGTTTTCATACGTAAAAACAGCATTAGAGAATGGATTAATATGCGGTGAAGGAAAAAAAATATGATAATAGGATAGTGTCCTGCTATTAAAGATTAACAACTTAATATTATTTTCATAAAGTAGGTTAAAAATTAATGCAATAATCAAAAAAATAGTAAAAACGGTAATAAATCTCGGATTAATAAGCTTTTAAAGTTTCTGGAGGGGGCATCGCCTGTTCCTTTCTCGCAAAACAGAGCTTCCCCAAAGTTACTATGAAAACGCACGTTAGTGACGTCACATGCCAAAGAGGTTGTATGTAAAGCTACCACTGCTTGTAATGAGGTAAGTACTATGAAGGAGCAAGAACTGACGTCACTGCACGTTTGAACTGTCTCTTTCTATTCCTGTATATTAAAATGCTTGTAACTTTGTCATTTTTTCAGACATTTAATTTATGTTTTTACGACAGTTCATTTTTTAAGGAATACTATTAATTTGTGCAATAAAAAATAGCACGACACAAGCCTATTGTGTTGAACATTTGTATTTCGTAGGCAATGTTATTCATGAAAGCAATAATATTATAGAAACTAACGTGAGTAGTATTCTTAAATACAACTATAGTCACCGCGTTACCAACTGAGTCGTGCGGCCATAAATCATTTCACTATGTTTATCTCGCTCGCACTTGTGGGTCTTATGGAGCCGCATAGTGATGTGCGTAAGATGGTTATAGGCGCATATCGATAAGAATAAAATCAGATAGAAACATAGTAAATAGTATTGTGGCCGATATAGCTCTTAGAGTTAGTAAGTTGAAGTGGCAATGGGCAGGCCACATCGCTCGTAGAACTGACAACCGATGGGGAAGAAAGGTTCTCAAAGGACGCAGCGTAGGCCGGCCCCCCACTCGGTGGACCGACGACCTGGTGAAAGCCGCGGGGAGCCGATGGATGCAGGAGGCGAGCCGCTCAAGGTGGCGTGCTCTGGGGGAGGCCTATGTTCAGCAGTGGACGTCTTCAGGCTGTTAACGATGAGTATTGTAGCCCTGAAAAGGGTCGGTAACGGCTCAGTTGGAACGCAGTGACTATAGTAAACGGCTAGCACTCACGTAATATTAGTCGAATAACTCGACTGGTGTTCACAGAATATAGATCCCCATCTTCATGGAGTATTACTTCATGGTGGTATCTTTACGTGCTAGCCGTTGTAATGAAAGCAATAGTTTAGTTAGATTTTTCGTAAATTGAGTTACCTTAAAAAATATCGCAATGCGCGAGGGAGATAGAGGATACGTTTCGTTCGACAGTAGGTCCCATATTAGAGGGTCGTTAGGATTTTTTTTCCCTCAGAAAAACAAACATTATTATACTTAATCCACCCTCATTTATTTAAACAGTTAACATTTGCTAAGAACATTAATTTAAATTGTTTTTAGTATTATTCAAGCAAACTAAAGTTCTAATAATTATATACAGCTATAATAGCAATAAACTACTTGGCTTTGACTGACTCGATTTTTTATGTTTGATAGAAACTTTAATTAATTAATCATAAAATATTAATTAAGTACCTAGAAGGTACTTTATTTTCATTTAGTGTGGGTACTAGGTAAGCCGTGTAGTCCCGGTTTGCGAATAGGCCACCCCAGTCTCCATATCTTCTCATGTTTTATGTTTCTTGTTTTGTGTTATTAGTTCAATAATAATTTTAGGTAGGTACATCACTAGCTTATGCTTATGCACAGTATTGTACGTCCGAAATGGATAAACTGTTGTTACCTAAATTTAACTTAAGACCATTTTTGTACACAGTTTTCACACAATAAATTTTATTCTTATTCTTATTCTTTATTCTTATTCTTCTTATTCATGGGTGCCGTAAGAGGCTAAGGGAACAGCATTCTCCTCGGTACATTATAATCTTTTGCGATTACCAAGCCGCCTGCCAAGCGTGGTGATTAATATAGCAAATCCCGTACCTAGTAAAAATAGTTACTTATTGTAACTGGGGATACAATAAGTATCTTACTCATTTACCGCCGGTAGGTGCCTGCATATAGTAGTCTGTGGGTGCCTGTTATAGTTTATCTACTGTGAACTTAGATATTCTTATAATCAAAGAGTATATAATTTACTACGTAAAACATACATATTATAATGAGGCGTTTTATTAAAAAAAAAAAGAAATTGTATTTTATGTATGACCCAATAGATGGCGCCAGTTGGGGTTTTACCAAAATCAGTCACTGTTTCAAGCATAGACCACAGGTTAGAGGAAATGCGTCACGATACTGACTGACTACTCTAAACTCTTTCGTTTTTTTTAGTTTCGTTGCGGAATACCTCGGCTTTATTTTGGATCACAATATTAACGTTTATCTATCTCGCAGATCCACTGTACTGTGTGTGTGTGTGTGTGTGTATATATTTACTTAATAAGAATGCAGCACAGACTACTTAGGAGATACTACAGACAATGTACTCGAGGTCCAGTCAACTGAATTTGACATTTCTTTGTAGGTAGTCTAAGCATTTTCTTATGTTTAAACTACTCTGTGGTTTGAAAGGTTTAAACTATGTACTTACTGCGCCATCTAGAAAAGAAGCGGAACTAGTGTTTTTTTCTTCAATAAAATGCCTCATTGCCTTAGAACATTTAAAAAAAAGCTACCTTCATTGCCGCTGAAATCCATTTGTGTATTTGTTTCATTGAGGTAATAAATGAGTTTGCTCTTTGTCCGCGCAAATATAATAGTGTCCGATATATTTGCCATGATTTCATATCGATAACAATATACGACTGTACCATTGTCCTGTTCAGTGAAATTTCGTATCAGCATGCCATTTGGCTGGCTACTGAAAGGCGCATTTCCTGTTTGCGGGTACACAATAGCTGCAAATAATAATTTGTGCAATAAGAGAAAAGGAAAGAAAAGAGCATGTCTTGTTCTTTTCAGCATCAGTACTTAGTCTAAGGTATAATGGGTTATTAGAGATATCTTCCAGTCGAGAGTGAATGGGCATCTCATGGCAAACGAGGTCCACCTTAGACAGCTTCATCACTTCCCATCAGGTGAGATGTTGGCAAACTTGTGCCCTGGTGTGCCCATTGCGGAAAAATATACTTACCCCCGGTTTCTCGTACGTTTGTTAAAGTTAAACTCATGTCAACTTCAAAATACTGCGCGCTCATTGGTTGAAGACAGCCGATGATGCAACCAATGAGCGTTCCGTATTTTTAAGTAGAAATGAGTTTAAGGGGGAACGTTTCCTCTGCGCGGCAAATTCAAATTTTCTTGCGTTCTTTTTCCAATAATAGCTTAATTACTCAACGTGATTACATGAAAACTAATTTAGCGGGAATAAATAGAATGTAAATATATAAATAGAATGTAAATGTAATATATAAAATATATATAAATATATAAATATGTAAAAAAATAAGTGAATGTAAATACCATAGCATGTTGCATTGTTTTTCAATGGTTCCTCTCGATTTACATATGCGCTCTCGTTTGCGTTTTTATCTGAAAATTATAATTAAATCAATATTTTAATGTTGGGCGGTATACGAATAATGGTAGGGCCACCCGATCTCTTCCCGTGGGGGGCTGATGAACATAGGTAGGTACCTAGGTAGGTACTTAAAAAACTTCTTATACACGTAAATAATATAAAAATATGTAAATGTATGGAGAGCTGATAAAGTTAGTATGAAATCTCTCGCAGCACTCGAGCGGTAAGATAGATTTTATAAGTACCTACTAATTTTATCAGCTCTCAGTATCACAGTACTTGTAAGAAGCACACCCATAAATATTTGTTTTTAAACGGTGTCGGAACTGGCAAAGCTAACTCTGCAGTGCTTTAAAATTGGCGTATTTTGAAATCCTGCAGATCTGGTGATATCACCTTGGACGAATAGTGTATCACTCATTGAGATGTTAATCGTCTTTATCCACCGTTGCAGGCAGATTAAGCTCTGCAGCATATATGCTGTACCTACGTAGTTTCAGACAGTTTACCAATGAAGCCACTGCAAGACTAGTACACATGTACCTATTGGAAAACCTTCCGGCAATCATGTAGGTACTACGGCCTCATACTATCATTATAAATTGATATGACATTGCCAGTGATTGATTCTTCGACATACTAATCTGAACTGTATAGCCACCACTATTGGCACAGACCTGCACCTGCTGTGACTATTGGTGTAGCTGGCAACATTCGTGTTTTGACATTTGTTAGAGCTGAAGTCATGAATGGATTATGGAGTATTATTAAAAAAAAGAAATGGTGTTTTGTGTATGACCCAATAGATGGCGCCAGTTGTGGTTTTACCAAAATCTGTCACTTTCACTGTTTCAAGCATAGACCACAGGTTATAGGAAATGTGTCACGATACTGACTGCCAACTCTAAACTATTTCGTTTGTTTTATTTTCGTTGCGCGATAGCTCGGCTTTATTTTGGATCATAATATTAACGTTTATCTGTCTCGCAGTTCTGCTGCACTTCAATTTAGTTAGGAAGAATGCACCACAGACTACTTAGGAGATACTACAGACAATGTACTCGTGGTCACCCAACTGAATTTGACATTTCTTTGTAGCTAGTCTAAGCATTTTCTTATGTTTCAACTACTCTGTGGTTTGAAAGGCTTAAACTATTACTTACTGCGCCATCTAGTTAAAGAAGCGGTACTAGTTTTTTTTTTAAATAAAACTCCTCATTAAGAGACGTGGTATACCTACTTACCTGATTTTGCACTTTGTGTGATGTTTAACGTAATAGTTATTTCTTTCCGTTCATGAGTACTGTTGGCTGTACAAGTTAGCTGCGGCGGACTCTTCATGTCCTCTGCATCTGGTGTTACTCTCAACTTTACCGTAGAACTATGTCTTCGCATTTGATGATATATGCCGGTAGTAAATCCATTATTATCTAGAATGAATTTTGCCACTAAGTACAACAAAAAATTCTAGGTCTGTGCGCAAAACTATATGAATTTAGAGTTTCAAGTGATACTGCAATCTGTTATAGGCAGCCGTGACGGTTGATATTAGGCGGACGACAAGCTTGTCAGGTCATTCATTCATATAAAAAAAAGGAAGCACTATACCCATAATAATAATGTTTATAAAATTTACTTTTATTTTCACAGCACTTTGTTTGATCCAATTATTAACAGAAAAATATGACTTAAAAGTTAATAAAGTTGCGAAACTTAATTGCCAAAACGGCCGGAAGTGAAAGAAGTATCAATTTATATCCGGTGCCTACTCCAAATTTTATTTTCCCTAAATGCCATCAGATTCTGGTAGATCTATACCTACTTATATTTTGTTTTCAACACCAAAACGGTATAGCAGTCCAAGCTACACAAATCATAACATACCAATTCAAACTCAAACAGTAAAGGTATTTTCACCTCACTAGCTCGGAAAGGTTCTCTTTGTCATTCAAAATCTGGGCGCAAAAACGCATTTTGATCGCTAGCGTGGAAAGTGTTTTTAAAATTCGAACGTTTCTATTCAATAATTTTCCCGTCAAAAATTGAGGATTTTATCACAGATCTGCCCGAATTTAACCTTCTTGATATTGCCAGTCCACCACCAGTCTACTGAAAACTCATTAATACCACAGACTACCTCCTAAAAGATACCATCTTTTTCTCCTTCACCAACCTCATTTTTAGAATAATCGCACTGTCCAGCACCAAAGAGTATATAACCAATACGCTATCCAGCACGGCGACTGCATGGAAAATGGATGAAAAACACTTTTTCTTTAATTTTCCATGAATCACGTGACGAGCTAGTCGTTTACCTGATGTTAAGCCCCATAGCTAAATTAATAAGCTAAAAACTAATCTTTTCTTAACCTTTTCGCTGGTTTTCTTGCATTTTCCTCGCTGTAGTGAGGTGAAAAGTTGTGTGTTGCACTCGGCAGCAAAATTTTTCTGCGTCTCGTAACTTTGAAACCGTCGCTACGCTCAGGATTCTTCATTTGAACCACTCGCTACGCTCGTGGTTCAATCCTAGAATACTTCGCTTGCTCAGGTTTCAAGTACTCGCGCCAAAAACCAACTTTGCAGCCTAGTATAAAAAATAACTATTTCCCATATGCCAGGATCCTCCACTCTGAGCTCCACGCTGGGCACTCCTCCTCCTGTACTGCGCGGAATCCTGGCCACCTCCGCAATGAGTTGCAGAAGTACCTTATACCTCATCATCATCATCAACAGCCTGAAGACGTCCACAGCTGAACGTAGGTCTCCCTCAGAAAGCGCCACTATGAGCGGCTGCTCGCCTCCTGCATCCATCGGCTCCCCACGGTTTTCACTAGATCGTCGGTCCACCTAGTGGGGGGCCGGCCTACTCTGCATCTTCCGGTTCGTGGTCGCCATCGATAACCTATCTAACCTATCGATTGTCAGTTCTACGAGCAATGTGGCCTGCCCATTGCCATTTCAACTTGCTAATTCTAAGGGGTAGGTATATCGGTCACTTTGCTTCAGGTTGTTGGGTTCGACTCCAAACTGGACGAACATTTTTTTGGTAAATAAAATATTTTGTATTTTGTATTTTGTATATTAAAAGTTACGAGGATTACACACGAGATTATTATATCGTTTTGCAAAAATGTTTAGGGCATTGCCCGCTTTTGCGCCAACCCAGTTCCCACGGGCTGGCCACCTTTGCTCTTTGTAGAAACCGCCGCCGCCGCCGCCGCCGCACCTGCATGCTGAGGTACGGCGACAGGGTGAGCATTGAGCAGGGTGTGCGGCGCGGCACGCTCAATCGCGGGACGAGGTCTTTCGTCAGTCACACGCAGTTTCTCATTCAAATTTGTTACTTCCGGTAAGATCTTTGTAGTGTGGGATTATTTGTTGTTGGCATCTCGGGTGACAAACATTTATTGTAACGGCTTAAAAGTGTAATTTAGTAAAAAGGACTTGAAAATTATGTAGCCATGTCTCCGTGTCTCGTATATAATTAGAACTAGTATTATTACAACCTAATATACAAAATCCCATAAATGTAAGTATCAAACGGGGTTATGCGAAGTAGGGGCGTGTGAGTGCGTAGGCCTTTTCGGTCCTTTTTGTGAGACCGTCAGTACACCTTTACCTCAAGTTTTGCGTAGCCTTTTGCTAAAATCGATTGATGACTGAATTATCCATGTTTGCTTACCTTGCCAGTATAGATCTGCACTTTCATCCTTCACTTTATAAAAGCACATAAGCTCTATTTGTTTGCCCATCGTACTGGCATATTGATGTTTAGCGCCACCGTCTCTATACGAGTATTTCGCAGCTGAAACAACACATATTTTTGTTACTAAATCGAAAGTAAAAAATATACAAAATAAACAAAAACTAAATCACAAAATATACCTACCTATATGTATAATAAGTATTTGAATTTGTACTCGCTTTCGAGTATAGCAAGTAACATACTACTGTAATAGCAGAACCCACCCCAGCTTCTTTAGTTTTGCGCCCTTAACCCTGTCCAAGAGAGAAGGTGAGTTAAACCGAACTATCTTTTAAAAAAAGGATGAATGGTCGAATGAAGGCAGACGTGCGCCCCGCAGCCGTAGAGTAGGCGAAGCGGAGAAATAGTAGGTGTCACAACAAGGGACCAAAATAATGTATTTAGGACAAGACCGATCCCTTGAATCCATAGCGAAGCGAACGATTCAAGAGTAATGCGGCAAATCCAGAATATGAAAAATTAGCATTTCGGAAAAAGAATAATAAATTCAAGTTCAAATGTTTTTGCGTTCCATAATGTTACATTAAATGTTGTAGTTGAAAATTTTTATATTTGCCGTATTGTATGTCAGTAAACGCGTATGGCAATTCAAACACGAATTACAAGTCAGTCAGTCAGTACAAACGCATTTGCTATAAAACAAAATACAGGAAAGAGTTTTGGCGGGAACGTGAAAAAGTTCACGTCGTTGCATTGTATTATTTCACAAACTTATGCTTTTTCTAGTGTTAATGTTTGAAATTTGTGGCATTTTACGCATTAAGTGCTGAATTACGACTATAAGTGTTGGCAAGTGATATAATGTAGTGAAACGTAGTTTTTCGTGTTGCTTCCAAAATTCCATAGAAGTCTCTAGTAAAGTTGCCACCACTTTACTAGGGCAGGACTTAGACTGGATTATGACTACCTGACTTAGACTGGACTATGACTACCCTGACTGACTGTGACTAAGACTTGACTTTACATGAAATATTTCATAATACGATGAAAAACTACAATGCTTGACACTGGCTAAATACACTATGTGTGGAGCCAAAATATATGAAAAAAAAAAAATACAGGAAAAACATGAATTGCGGGCGCGAAAATTTTTATATTTGTATATTGAATTTCAGAGAACGCGTATGGCAATTCAAACACGAATTACATGTCAGTCAGTACAAACGTGCGTGTTATAAAACAAAATACCGTAGAAATATTAAAGGCACGAGCAAAGCGAGGTTTTGGAGTTTGTACCTCAAAGTGGCGCTCTCTGGGGGAGGCCTATGTTCAGCAGTAGATGACTTCAGGCTGTTGATGATGATGGAACCTCAAAACTGACATAATCATTATAAGAAGAGCTCTAGATGCCATACAAAATGTATGCAAACCGGAGCTCTATTTACGTGGTTCATTGAAAGTGCCGCAGCCTAGGTGGCGCGGCGAGTGGTGCTCGCTGCTCAGCGCCCCCTAGGACGTTGCGCCCGTGTGCACCGCACACCCTGCACCTAAGCATATGTGTAATAAATACTACTAGTGAGTCAACTCGGCGGCTAGACGGAGCAACGATGGGGTGCGGTATGAAGGAGAGCAGAGGTCCCCTCCTGCCCGCGACGTCTGCGGTAGTACCGACCGGCTTCGCTTGCGTGTCGGTACGCCCGTTCAGGCGCGTCGCTTACACAGAACAAGTTGCATGCATTATGTTCAAGCTACTCTTGCGATCCGTTAGTATAGAATATACTATGGAACTACATTGTTTGCGTATAATTTGATAAAATTGAATGTTTACTATGAAGTACCTACCTCGTACCTACCTAGATCCTACTTCAAGAAAATGTGTATGTACTTATGTATCGATTTTAGCCGCATAAAAATTCTTTGTTAGTATAATACTGAATCTGTAAATTAAGAATTCTTCTATTATACGTATATTGAACGTACTACGTGAATAGAAGAAGAATACTTCGACCTATCTTTTCGTCCAAAATACGAATAACTATATAACGAAGGTTTTCAATCAGTGTGTGTTGCCAGTGATGACTTATGGAACTGAGACATGGTCTCTTACTATTGGCCTCATTAATAGCTAAGCTCAAAGACGCGCAGCGAGCTATGGGAGAGCTATGCTCGGTGTTTCCCTGCGAGATGAGATCCGTAAGGTGGAGATATACAGAAGAACTAAAGTGACCGATATAGCTCTTAAAATTAGCAAGTTGAAATGGCAATCCACATCGCTCGTAGAATCTGGTGAAAACCGCGGGAGCCGATAGATACAGGCGAGTAGCCGCTCAAAGTGGCGCTCTGTGGGGGAGTCCTATGTTCAGCAGTGGGCGTCTTCAGGCTGATGATAATACTACGTATAGCTTGTAGTAAGATATTGAGGACTTATCCGAATCGAGATATCGTCATAAAACAGTAGTGCGGTAATGTAAAGTAAAAAAGCACGCGTCCGTAATATCTTGGATTATGAACTTAAAAGCGGTGTTATAAGCGCCACTGTACGAGAACTGTGACGAAAAATAAATTATCATGAAACAAAAATTACTATCTAAGAAAATGTTTTTCTGACAACCCTTGCTTATTTTTAGGGACTAGACGTCGCGACGGTCTTGTAGGTATTTTGTGGTATAACAAAGGAGTTGACCCACTATTAGTATTTATTACACATATGACCTAAGGTAAAGCCGCCCCTGCATACATACATACCTACATATACAGTATTTAAGATCGTCCTTTTTAAAGTAGGTAGGTACTACAGTTTATCAAATCTAATAGGTACAGTATGACATTTCGAGGGATACCAAGCTAGAGATTTTTTCCCTAAATTTTGAGGTAAAAGAGGAATGGGGGTTCTTAGGGGATTAAAAATAATAATAATAATAATAAATTGATGGCAAGATTGCTTAACGTTTTTTTGCTGCAGAAATCTTCGCACTTTAAGATTATTCATCTCATGAGAAGGAAAAAAGTCTATTTATTAAAATTTATCCGTGCGATCAGGCGATGCAACCGATGTATATCGCCTAATATACATCTGTTGTTCATGCTGTGGTCAACGAATTGTTTTTTACATGAATATATAACTATAAGTGTTAACATGTTTTAATGATGACGCATGAAGCAGTACGCATTCAAGAATAAGAAAAGATAAAGGTACTAATTTAAAAATTTATGTATTTCTCAAATCAGTTTATAAATGAGGAAGTAACGTAAAGAATATAAAAACTATAACCATATAGAGAAAATCTTTCATTTTTATTTCATGTTACAAATGTTCCTATAGCATAAGGATTTGAGGTCGCCGTGTCACGACTATTGCGTTTTAGATATTATTAAGAAACATTGTTTAATTATTGCTTTATTTTATGAGCTTCAAATACTTATATACCTGCAACATACAATGAATATGCTAGGAATACAAAAAAAGCTTAGGGGTTTTTAGGGGATTTAAGTTATCTAGGGAAACAATTCTTTAGGAACTGGCAGCACTTTTATTCTAACAATAGTGATGCGACTATTACACATTCGATTAATCGGTGACATTTTCGTATAAGGTAATTAATCGAATCAAATCTTTGGGCGAGCATAATTCAGTGATATAATCTTGTGCAGTTCGCTAATTATCTACTTTGAAAGGGTGATTTTAATTATAATAATTATATAGTATACAATCCTAAAGCTCCAGGGTGGAAATTTTAAAGGGCATAACGCCGCGAGTAGCGTTCAATGAAAGTGCAGCACACCTTTCCACACCCTAAGCCGCCCCACACCGATGTTGCTTCCTCGGTAGCCAGTAGCCCCTACGGGTGCCCCATTTATAGTGTGGCAAGTCATCACCTCCCTCAAAAATTTGATATGATGAGACAAATTTTATCTCATTCCATAAACCAGATCATAATAATCCATCAAAAGTTCACCACAATAGCCCAGATATTTTTACCTTCATTTATTAAACAAAATAGTTATGAATAGGTATGCCAACATGTAAGAAATAAATAGTACAACTCGGTCACTTTGTCTAGCTGTCCTCGCTGAAATGCAAGCCATTGACGTCAAGTATAGGAATAGTGTGACCGTGTTATCTTTTGTATTCAAAAAGGCCTCTTGGTGTTATGGCGCGGCCAGACATGCGGAGCAACAGCGAATCTTCGCTGTTGAACGCTCATGTGGCCGCGTACAGCGATGCATCGCAGCATCGATGGGCGCAGAAAGCTATCGCGTGAAAGTGAAATCCTTTATTTTCGCAACACTCTTATTCGCAACAATCATTAGTTCTCTTACTGAGATCATATCATATGAAAAAACTAAACGATTATTGAATAAATATGTAGAATCAGTATCCTTTACTCTTTAAAATCGGGTTTATCCGATATCGATTATTTAGTTCACATCTCTAGACCAGTTAATCTGACAGTGTCAATCACTAATCATGTCAACTTCATAGTGGACTTCTTAGATTTGATAAACCGTAGGTAGTCAGATAAAAAAAAACTTACTTTTTTTTAAAGACGGTTCTGTGATGTGTATATAAAAGTCGTCGGTCTCGGTATTTTTTCCCAAACCTGTAAAAAATATGAAGTTTCACGGTAAGTAATAAATAATAATAATCAATTTCATGCAATATATATATATATATTTCTTATATTTGAAATTATGAGTGTAATATCACTACTAAGTTTAGCTGTACACCGTAGTCCCAATTTTTTTTTTTTCATTTTCTCTCCATCCCAAGGTTGTCTGGAAGAGATCGCTTTAAGCGATAAGACCGCCCATTGCACTAGCAATTATAAGTCTATTAAGTTTCTTTGTATATTTTTGTTTAGTTGGTGTACAATAAAGAGTTTATCTATCTATCTATCTATCTATCTAGTAATCAATCAATATTTAAGCAAGTTTATCAAACAATAAAAACCGACACCGAACGCCAGCCGATGTTAACCGCTCGAGAGCTAAGTTTGAGGCTACAAAATTCAAGTGGTGTTGATGTAAGTCCCCAAACTGTGCGAAATCGACTGCATAAGTACGGCCTACGAACTCGACGCCCAATCAGGTGCCCACCGATACGTCACGGGAATCGCGCTCGTCGAAATGAATGGTGTAGAGAACGCATAACATGGACCCAGGAACAATGGGACCCAGGAACAAACAATAAAAAGATCTTTAAATTTGATTTGCTTAAATAATTAACTATTGTCCGTCATCAATATTTAGCGATTTTTAATTATGACTTTTACTAATGGGGGATCCGGACTCACTAAACCTCCCCTTATATACGCCAATGGTAGGTACCTATCTACATTTCAGGAAAAGGTGTATACATATTATGTATGAGTATAAATCTATAAGTAGGTACTATGTACCTTTTTGTTTTATTTCCTCGCAATTAAAGTGACACGCGGGAATATCCATACGAGATGTTCACAGCAAGGAAAGCTCATATTCAACTAGGTATTAGTTTTAAATTCTTCTTATTCTTACATTCTTTAACAATTAAGTACAATTTTATTAAATAGTATAATACTTGCCACTATAATCGGGGTTTCCACCGCAATTTACACTCAAACCAAGGACAACAATAACCGTCCACAATACCAACATATTACAAAGTTAACTTTAAAAAAAAAAAAAAAATAATAACAAAAAAAAATTAGTGAATTTGTTCAAGACATCTCCAACGGTCGAGACAACTTCCAAATTTTAAAAGTTAATATGGTACGGCTTACTACAATGAGAGGTAAAGTATGACTTTACAATAATGATAATATAAAACGTTGTTTACGCAAACCGAACTGATTTGCATAAGGAAATTGTTAGTTTTCCTTCTATGTAGTTAGGTACCTATTGATTCAATTTTAGTAACCTATTAAACGATTTGTAATACCAAATAACAAGTGAGACAAGGTGTTGAGACCCTGGGTCCGTGGGGACCGGGAGATCATCGCGTTTTCCAAAGTCTATCAGAGCGCCTGGTCGATGCGACGCGTGACCAAAATGCTGGCACTTATTTGGCCCAACGCATCAGCATTGCAAATCAACGTGGCAATGCGGCCAGCATGTTGGGTACGCTACCTACCGGTAGTGGGCTGGAGCACTTGGACTGTCTATAGGCCATCGCGGCTATTATACAGTCCATAAGTGTTCTTTGTAGTAGGTAGTGTAGCTAGTTTAGTTTAGTTTAGCTTAGTTTAATTTAGTTTAGTTTTTATTATTGTAGTAGTTAGCTTAAGTAATAAAGGCAATTTGCCCGTTAAAAAAAAGTGAGACATATCACTGTCTTTTTCTTAGAACCCATTGTTTATAAAAAATCGTGGTTATTTATAAACCGTCAAATTATACGGATTTTTCGATTATTTATAATTAGTCGTTGCCCAGCGGTGAGTTTATAAACAAACGATTTCAGTAGCATTTAATTGTGAACAAACCCGTATTAATGCACCAATTTATGCTGTGATTTGTTGTTTTTTTAGAGTCACTAGTGGCTAACCAGACGCACTAGAAGTACACAATCACGCTAATATTATAAAGAAGAAAGTGTGTATGTGTGTATCTGTGTGTTTGTTTGTATGTTTGTTACTTCTTCACGCTCAAACGGCTGGATGGATTTGTAAAAAAGCTGGTTCCGCTTCTTTTCTAGATGGCGCTGTAAGTACATAGTTTAAACCTTTCAAACCACAGAGTAGTTTAAACATAAGAAAATGCTTAGACTACCTACAAAGAAATTTCAAATTCAGTTGAGTGGACCACGAGTACATTGTCTGTAGTATCTCCTAAGTAGTCTGTGGTGCATTCTTCTTAAGTAAATTGAAGTACAGCAGAACTGCGAGACAGATAAACGTTAATATTATGATCCAAAATTAAGCCGAGCTATCGCGCAACGAAAATAAAACAAACGAAACAGTTTAGAGTTGTCAGTCAGTATCGTGACACATTTCCTATAACCTGTGGTCTATGCTTGAAACAGTGACAGTGACAGATTTTGGTAAAACCACAAATGGCGCCATCTATTGGGTCATACATAAAACACCATTTCTTTTTTTTAAATAAAACTCCTCATTGACACGTTTATTCTTGATTTTATAATTTTACCAACCATTTAAATAAAGTTAGCGACAAAATTGAATCGTTAGATATTCTTCACGTCATGGAGCGACGTCATTTGACGGCAGATGAAATGCAAATAGCTGTAGGGATGTTGCAAGCGGGAAGTAATCAATCTCAGGTATCTCGACATTTTGGCATTCATAGAAGTGTTATTTGTCGTCTTTGGCAGCGGTACAATAATACAGGGGGACCCACTGAACAGCACCCAGGCCGTAGAAGGAGTACAACCACTCGGCAAGACCGGTACATACAACTGACTGCAAGACGCCAGCCAATGTTAACCGCTCGAGAGCTAAGTTTGAGGCTACAAAATTCAAGTGGTGTTGATGTAAGTCCCCAAACTGTGCGAAATCAACTGCATAAGTACGGCCTACGAGCTCGACGCCCAATCAGGTGCCCATCGATATGTCACGGGAATCGCGCTCGTCGAAATGAATGGTGTAGAGAACGCATAACATGGACCCAGGAAGAATGGGATAAAATTATGTTTTCCGATGAGTCGCAATTCGGGTTTAGGTCTGATACAAGAAGGGTGCGAGTGTACCGTGTACCGTCGGCCCGGAAATACTGAATGGCTCAGGTGCGTTCAGGAAGTTCATCCATACAGCGGCTCAACAGTTATGGTATGGGCGGGTATTATGAAGAACAGGCGAACTGAGCTCGTTTTTGTAAATGGAAACATGAACGCTGAATATTATGTTGAGGATATTCTCAGACCTTATGTCCATCCATTTGCACAAACCTTTGGCTCCGATTTTACGTTAATGCATGACAATGCGCGTTCACATACAGCTCGGCGAACCAGTGAATACTTGGCAACGGAGAACATCCGGGTATTGCCCTGGCCTGCACAATCGCCAGACCTCAACCCTATCGAGCACGCATGGGACATGCTCCAGAGACGTATTTAGAAGCACTTGGACGGAGTGACAACAACCTAACAGCTGAAGGATTTGCTACAACTCCATTGGGAGCGAATACCGCAAGATGACATAAACAGTCTCATTAATTCAATGAATAATCGTTGCCGACAAGTTCTGAATAGCAGAGGAGGCCATACTTTGTATTAAATTGTCCTATTCTGTCACAATAAATTCATTTTCTTTAGAAATTTCATTTTGTAATAATTTTAAAAATAAAATACAACGTTATAATGTGAAGAACCATCCTAAAATTTAAATTAGTACATGTTGCTTAGACTTTTTGATGTGTGTAGTTTATCATATGCCATACCATGCCTTGTCAGTTATAATTAATTTTGTACTCAACAGGGCCTCTTGGTGTTAGCTTTGGCCTCACCAATGCCTCCCAAATGTCCTGGCTAGACCCAAGAACCAAATTAAATGATAATTGCCTTAGAAGATTTAAAAACATAGTTTACCTTCATTGCCACTGAAATCCATTTGTATAGCATTTTCATTTGTTTTATTGAGGTAATAAATGTATTTGCTCTTTGTCCGCGCAAATATAGTACCGTCCGTAATATTTGCCTTGATTTCAAATCGATAACAATATACGATGGTACCATTGTCCTGTTCAGTGAACTTTTGTATCAGCATGTCATTTGGCTGGCTTCTGGAAGGCGCATTCCCTGTTTGCGGGTACATAATAGCTGCAAATAAAAATATGTGCAAAGAGAGAAATGGAAAGAAAAGAGCAGCCTCCTTCCCTTTGCCATCCCCCATCTTATGTTACAGACAGACAGGCAGGCATATTTTTTAATCGATCCATCGTGCGTGGCCTGATAGCTTCATCATCAGCAGCCTGAAGACGTCCACTGGTGAACATAGGCCTTACCCATAAAGTGCAACTTTGAGCAGCTGCTTGCCTTCTGCGTCCATCGGCTTCCAATGGTTCTGACCAGATCATCGGTCCACCTAGTGGGGTGCGTCTTCCGGTTCGTGGTCGCTACTCGAGAACCTTTCTTCCCTATCGGTTGTCAGTTCTACGACTCCTACGAGCGAAACAATATTTTACTTAAATAAATAAAATTAAAGTTTAGGAATTTTAAGTTATAATAATAATCTAAATACCATAGCAAGCTGCATTGTTTTTCAACGGTTTTTCTCGATGTACATATCTCACGTTTGCGTATTCATCTGAAAATTATATTTAAATTAATATTTCAATGTTCGGTACAATACAAATAATGGTAGGACCACCCCATCTCCTCCCGTGGGTGCTGTAAGAACCGGCTAAGGGAATATCCAGGGAATGGGCAGCAGCATCACCAAGACGCCTGCCAAGCGTGGTCATTATAGCAATGGCATACCCCCTCTACTCTAATGGGGGAGGCCTATATAGAAGTAGCTAATAATACAAATTTATAGTAAGTAGGTACCTATACCTACCTAAGCACTACGCTGGCTCAGCTGGCTGTGTGACAATAATAGTTACAACTATGTAAGTATTTATATCATAGAGGTCATTAACCAAGAGTTGAAGTTGAAGTATTTATATATTTATTTATGAACCTACCACATCTTTTAATTCCATTCATGAGTTCAGCTCTAACAAATGTCAAAACATGAATGTTGCCAGCTACCCCAACAGCCACAGCAGGTGCAGGTCTGTGCCAATAGTGGTGGTTACAGTTCAACAAATCAACCTACCTGATTTTGCACTTTGTGTGATGTTTAACGTAATAGTTATTTCTTTCCGAACATGAGTACTTTTGGCCGTACAAGTTAGCTGCGGTGGACTCTTCATGTCATCTGCATCTGGTGTTATTCTCAACTTTATCGTAGAACTATATCCTCGCATTTGATGATATTTGCCGGAAGTAAATCCATTATCATCTAGAATAATTTTTGCCACTATGTACTCATATTTTGTATACCACAGAAAACGGTATAAAGTCGTCAAATATTTTTTTCCATTTGCCAGGATCCGCCGCTCTGAGCTCCACCCACGCTGGGCACTCCTCCTCCCGTGCTGTGCGAAATCCTGGCCAAACCCACAATGAGTTGTACCTCTTACCGTTTCCGATTTATAAGCGTTTCAATTTTGTATGGAAACTTTTTTTGTATGGCAACCCTATTTTTTTTATTTCTCTGGAAGCGTCCCAGTGTTTTCTATAACTTTAGTTTAAACAGGATACCTATCCGACTTGTAGTTTCAGAGAGCCGTTGAGCAGTTCCATCTCGGAGACGACTTCCTGATGATGTTAGATTTTTCTGGTGGTCACGTCACACATACTTGGTTTTTACCCACCACGCCTGACGGCCGATATCAATAATTGTGTCAACCATACATCTCTATCTATCTAGGTGTTTAAATAAACTTTATATAAGAGTGTGAAGTGTGATTTTACTATAACATAATAGTAATGTAACTATATCTATTGTTTTTTTTACCATATTATAATTTTGAATATGACTTATATTAGTGGGGGACAACAGGAATAAAAATCGAGGATAATAAATGTTCCTGTTATCCCCCACGTGGGGCCGAAAATGTGGGGGATAACAGGAATGCCCGCATATTCAGCCATTATCTAATCATATCTGAATATCCAAAATCCCATGAATGTAAGTATCAAATGGGGTTATGCGAAGTATGCCTTTTTGTGCCTTTGGATGGTTGATCTTGCGCGCACCATAGGTACACCTCTACCTCAAGTTTTGCGAAGCCTTTTGCTAAAATAGATTGATGACTGAATTATCCATGTTTGCTTACCTTTCCAGTATAGATCTGTACTTTCATCCTTCACTTTATAAAAGCATCTAAGCTCTATTTGCTTGCCCATTGTACTGTAATATTGATCTGTAGTGTCATTGCCTCCTCTATACGGATATGTCGCAGCTGAAAACACAAATATTTTATTTTACTAAATTGTAAATACAAAAATGTACAAATAAATAACAAAATATACCTACCTACTATTCTACAGTAAGTATTTGAATTAATGTACTCGCTTTCGAGTATGGTACGTAACATACTACTGTAATAGCAGACATAACCCACCCCAGCTTCCTTAGTTTTGCGCCCTTAACCTTGTCCAAGAAAGAAGGCGAGTTAAAAAGATAGGGGAAAAGGATGAATGCTGAATTGATGAAACGACTAATAGAGGCAGATGCGCCCCGCAGCCGCAGGCCAGTTTAAGATGAGTCACCGAGGCAAAGCGGAAAAATCGCTTGAATCTAAAGCGAAGCGAAAACTATCAAGCGCGACGACGAGCAAAGCGAGGAGGAGCTACAAACTACCAATGGCGACATGTACTGTTACTATGTTTTACTAATGTGATGTAATTTTTTGCTGACTTCAAGTCCAACGGATTTTATTATAATATTATCTAAGCTAACCCAACAACTGAATATTTTTAGGAACTTTGGTTTTAAATTGACACTTTTTTTGAACAAGGAAAACAAAATGGCTGCTATGCACTCTTGCTCACGTGCACACTTTCTGAACTAAAAGATGTAGGCTTGGCGTGTTTGGATTCATGGCAAAGCAAACAACGACGGCTTTCGCAAGGTGGAAAGGATTTATTTATTTATTTATCTAAGATTCACAGCTTATTACCATTTCCACTATAAGGCATACTACACACATTTCCAACATACTATGTTGCACTTAAGCCGAAACGAATCTACGCTTTGTCGATTGAGCACAAATGTTACAGGCAATTAGGAGAAGCGAGGTAACTTAGGTACTAAATGATTACGAAAACAAATTAAGTAATGATAACTATAGGCAACAAAAACATTGATTTGGCTCTAGGTAGGTAGGTACATACGGACTCGGAGTGACATATAATAATGAATTACTGCCACTAAAAAGAGTGCGGCGGAGAACAATAATAATTAGTAGGTAAGTTAAACATTAAAATACACACTATTAATAGTAAAACAGTAATCACTAATCACAAAGTAATATAAGCAGACTTGAAACCAGTGAAATATTTTAAACTCTGTGTTAAAATATTTTCAAGATGGTCGATTAAAACTGGCGCCCGTTTTGAAATTAGCTTAGATCCGGCTGATATTTTATATTTGGGAGTTTTTGAGGATCTTGATTTTAAATTTTGACATTTTACATGACTGACAGCATGTCTCAAGATGGCTGCCATGCAAATGAAATGCAATGAAATGAAATGAAATTTATTTGCTTAACCATATGTCAATAGATAATGATGTTACAAAATTGATGTCCAGTTATGTTTTACCTTAAAATAAGGCATGCAAATATTATTAGTACAGGCGTAGACTAGTATTACAAAATAAGTAAATAATAAAAATCAAAAGAATGCAAAGTTAACATAAATTAATATAAAAGGTACCCAAACAAAGATACACAAAGAAAAAAGATATACAAAGGACCCAAAGTCAAACGAAAAATCATTTTCTTTGAAAAATACCGCTGTTTAATTATCATCAAATCATTACAATGTCATAAATACTAAATACAATGTCATACTAGTTTACAAATTTAAATACACATATCAAAAATACAAATCAAACTAATAAAAAATTACCGCTGTTTTGTACTAATTCTTGCAAAATTAAAAGTTTAAACAAAAGTAAGTATACCACTTTTAAGAAATAGAACAGCCACGATAACACCCACGTGGGCCGGTCGCAGCCCACGCACTGGGCAAAATACTAGTCCAGAACATATAAAATTAACAGATTTTGGAAAATTAATAATATTGACATTAAGTACTAGAACTTGGAAACTTAATAATTCAGAAAGACACGCTGACGTCGTAGAATTCTAAGCGTAGCGAGGGACTCAAAGTACGTCGCTGGAGCCCGCGCACTGCACAAAATACTAGTCAAGAATATATAAAATTAACAGATTTTGGAAAAATAATAATATCAACAAAGTGTACTAGAACTTGGAAACTTAATAATTCAGAAAGACACGCTGACGTCGTAGAATTCTAAGCGTAGCGAGGGACTCAAAGTACGTCGCTGGAGCCCGCGCACTGCACAAAATACTAGTCAAGAATATATAAAATTAACAGATTTAGAAAAATAATAATATCAACAAAAAGTACTAGAACTTGGAAACTTAATAATTCGGAAAGACACGCTGACGACGTAGAATCCTAAGCGTAGCAAGGGATTCAAAGTACGTCGCTAGAGGTTAAATAATTTTGGTACCAGCGCACTCAGCTTTTCATCTGTCTAAGAGAAAAATAAATAAGAGATGCTTTTAGTAGTGACGAATATTTCTGGTATTAGGTAATATTTCACTTTCGCACTGCTGGAAATCACAATTCATTCAATTAGTGTGCATAAATAATAATCAAATAAAAATTTAATCAAATTAAAATTGTCTTTAAGTGTACTATTTTAATAAAAAGTAATAAAAAAATGAATTAGAAGTGTCGAACCTGCTAAATTTTGGTTTTCAACGGATGCCTTGCATTCTATAATATCTTAACAAATTATGAAGTTATTAAATTTAATTCGTGCGTCATTTTTATGGTATAAGATACCTAAATATAGCCTTAAGCCACAGTGCAGACTGCAGGGCTATGTAGACATAGGATACGTGACGTGATCGCTGGCAATGAAAATATAATCATTATACTCACCCTGTCGAAGGGTAGAGGGAAAGAAGAGCAAAAAAGATAGGATAACCAGATGGGACGGCAATAGAAAGAAGGGCGCCTTCCTTCTATAACTATTGCCGTCCCTTTGAACAGGGCTAGGACGTAAAATAATTAACCCGTGCGAAGCCGGGGTGGGTCGGCTAATAAATAATAAAGCACTAACTATACATCCTGTATTTAAAGCGCAGAGGATTAATTTGTGAAAGAGAACAAATTCACGAGCGAGCGGGATTGACCTTTCATTATGTTTCCAATAATAATAAATCTCCCTGGTCATTTATTTACGTACCTACTTAATTAAGTATGGAAACTGATTGATTTGTAGACAATCACATTTCCATGAACTTTGTTTTTTTCTCTAATCTGTGCCATGAACTATGTAGGGAGGTACCTATACTAACATACGTCTTGGAATATCTTACTCGTATCATTGATACCTTATAATTATAAAGGTATTTATGATGATTATGATTATGCGAACGTGTTAATAGCGTCGCCCGCAAAAGTCCCCACACACACAGCTAATGTAGGAGTAACTACACGACAAATTAGGAGATTCTAGGAACATAATTACCTGCCTACTGTAAAAAGGACGGTCTTAAATACTGTCTATGTATGTAGGATAATGTAGTTACTACGTAGGTATGTGATAGTGACCTAAATTCAGTTTTCTACTCATAACTTTTTATTACTTACTTTTTTTTCTTAGGCTTAGTGTACATAGATATACGTAGCATAATTTAGATGTAGTCTGTATATTGTATTAAAACATTTTGCAGTTTTCATTTTGAAATAATAAATAAATAAATATTCTACGGTAGTTAGGTAAAACGACTTACTTTGAACTGAAAACGCTTCCCTGATGTGTATATAAAAGTCGGACTCGCCATTTTTTCCCAAACCTGTAAAAAATATGAAGTTTCACGGTAAGTAATATGAAATAATAATCAATTTCATGATTTACGCACAATGCGCGCAATGAGCTGATACGGCATTTGCAAAGATTATTATATAGGAGTTGCGCTACAGTTGTTATATTACTATGAAAACGTGCGTTGTGACGTCACATGCCAAAGAGATTGTTATGTAGGTAAAGCTACCACAGCTTAGTAATGAGGTACTATGATGGAGCAAGAGTGACGTCACTGCATGTTTGAACTGCCTCTTTCTATTTCTATATTTTAAAATGCTTGTAACTTTGTCATTTTTTGAGATATTAAATGTTTGTTTTTACGACTATTTATTTTTTGAGGAATATTATTATTTTTGCAATAAAAAAAAATAGCAGGACACTAAGACTAATGAAAAATGGGGTATAGGAGGCTGTTGCACAACTAACGCTATACTATAGCTACCACAGATGACGAAATATAGATAGATAGATAGATAGATAGAAAATGCTTTATTGCACAAACAACAAATGTAGGTACATAGGCGAACTTAATGCTAGAGAGCATTATCTTCCAGTTAACCTGGGTGGAACATGGAAAATTTATGTGGCAGTACAACGCAGCTTAAATATACAAAGTATTATATTTTTACACGTTAATAAACTAAGACTCATAAATATATATTACCTATCTTTACCATGAATATTAATAATACATTTATATTTAAATATATAATTACACTATATTATATACTGATATATACATATTCATATGACAATGGAGTTACTATATTTTTGCTCAGTTATTGTGTAATATAAATATGTTACTACGTATATCACGACTTTAAGTTTGATTCACGACATGACAGGGATGCGGTGGCGTTGGGTCCAGTAGCGGTCCCACTGCCCTCAGGTAGGGGTAGTCCCAGGGATGGGTAATAAGAAGGCCTGGCCAATTGACGCTGCTGTATACGCAGATCCACTATCTCGCTCGCGCATTGCGACATTTTGAGGATATTAAATAACTGGATTTACTTACGCAAAATCTGGCTGAACTATATTCTCATGAATAAATAACATTAAAACAAAAATATCATACTAAGGCCCGATTTCACCAAACTAGAATAAATTTTATTCCAGGTATAACTTTCCGAGAACAACCGAGTTACGCGAATATAGCCCTTATACCACCAATTTTGTGAAGGAATAAGACTTATTCCTTGGATACAATCAATATGGCGTCTTTTTTGTGTAGTTTCATTTGTCAATTAGCTGTATCAAGAGTAACGAATAGCCGTATACTTGGAATAAACTTTGGTGAAATCGGGCCTAATCCAAATAAGTTTTCATACATAAAAACGGTTACGAATGAAAAATAAATTTGATACCGTTGTATTTATGAAATCTTGTTTGGATTAATATGATATTTTTGTTAAATATATGTAATGTTATTCATGAGAACAGTTTAGCATAGAATAGAATAGAATAGAATAGAATAGAATATTGTTTATTGTTAAACTGTTAGCCAGATTTTTCATAAGTAAATTCAATTTGTACCACCGCTTTGCCAGTTATTCTGGCGCCAAGCAGTAGTGTGCATGCACTACTGTGTTCCGGATTGAAGGGCACTGTAGCTAGTGAAATTACTGGGCAAATGAGACTTTATGCTCTGATCACTCAGTCTAGTAATCTGATTACTAGACTGTGTGATGTCTCAGGATGACGTGCACAGTGCAGTGTCACGCGAAACTTTATTGTTTTAAAGATCCGAGTGATACTGCAACTGTTATGGGCGGCCGTGTTGCTTAACATCAGGTGAACGACTAGCTCGTCACGTCATTCAATCGCATAAAAAAAAAATATTTCCAAAAATGAAACAATGCGCGAGCGAGATAGTGGTTCCGCGTATATAGCAGCTTTAAGTACCAAAGCTATATTTTGGTACAGGTGGGTAGTTTAGGTACTAAGGTGGCACCATCGAAGGGCACCTTAACGTGTAAACTGTATAATTCCTTTACTTCATAGACAAATAAAAAAGAATTAAGTGTGAAACAACGCTTTGTTTTATTGTTTAATATAAAAATTATGAACTTTTAAAATAGAGCTACTACGTCTTCATTAAATTTGAGTTTTAACAGAACCGCACAAAGCGGTTTGACTCGACATTTATAATCCGAGCAGCCAAGGAACTCTTCAAGTCGCGAGTAAATAGGTGTCTTCTAGACAAGCATGTATTGTAGATACCATCGTATATATCACTTCCCATCAGGGCCATAATTCTGTATGAAAACACAGATTCCACACGATATAGAAACCCCGTCGATATCGTGTCTTGTTCAAATCGTGTCGCACCAAGGAATCGACAATTTTTGTATTCTGTATAATCTAGAAAAATTATCTATGACAGGTTTTGGATCCCTCGAGTGCGTTCCGAATTAGAACTAAAGGATTTCTCATCCCAAAACTGATAAAAAATTAAAATAAAGGAATGGCTTGTATATATGTTGTGACATAACGAAGCCATTGGTAATTATTAAAAATTGACAGAAAACCTTTAGAAATGCCTTCACTCTACATTTTAGTTTTATTTTGAACATTTAATATCGACATAAGTGGTGGTAACTATTGACGGGTTGTTGATTCGGAACGCGTCTCAGTGGAACATATGATTTTTGACAGTTCAAATTGCGCCAATTCCACATACATTTCGCGCGGTTTCGTTCTTATTTCATAGAGAATAGATTTTTGCAGATTTCTTATGTAAGACAAGGAATTCGCGGGGTTTCGAAGCAAGGAATCGTAAATTGGTCATACAGAATTAGGGTCCAGGTGAGATTGCGGTCAAATGCGGGCCTATGTAGTTAAAAAAAATCCCTGCAAATTGGCCTTGCAAGAAACAGGGGTTCAAATGAGGCCGATTTGATAAATATGTGATATGTCATTGCTTTTAAAACAAACGTTATTTACATCGATTACTAGGGTTTTATACCAACTACATTTAATATCTTTTGATAAAAAAAACAGCCAACACTTTTACTTTCAGCGTCTTTGTTTCCCGATAAGTACAATCGGGAGTTCTTCAAGTCGCGAGTGACTGGTATCTTCTAGGCAAACCACCATCCTAGACCGCGTCGTGACTTTCCATCAGGTGAGATTGCGGTCAAATGCGGACCTATTTAGTTGTAAAAAAAAACTTTTAACACAACATTTTTACTCAAAACTTTTTCACCAAATGAAGATTAGGACGTGTTAGTGAAACTAAGAATTTAATGGCGCTACTATTATAAACAACACTTTGCTGAATATTATATCGATACCTATCATTTCATTTCATTTATTTATTCATAAGAATAATCTTACATGTCAATGCCTTACTTACGATCATCGCGATTATAATACATACCATAATTATTATTCAATCATTTATTATTTTTTCTTAGATTTAGGTTTTTCTACAATAATCATATAAAAATAAATTACAAAAATATTATAAAAAACCCCTAAACCTAGAGTGCCGCCGGCAGCGGGGCAGGACCCAAGCTACCGGTGGTCAGGGCTGCAGAGTGAGGAACCTCCTGACAATACGTGCCGTGTCAAGGAGTCCTGCCTTCTGAATCTGACCCTTGATCCAACTGTCTAGCGAGAGCCTCTCGAGGTGTTGGTCGAGGCTCTTCGCTATAAGGCCGTTTGCCGAAACGACTATCGGGACAATGCTTGTCGAGTCAACATTCCACATGGCGGTTACCTCGTGAGCCAAGTCAAGGTACTTGCTGAGTTTATCCTTCTCGGCCTTCACGAGGTTCTCGTCGTGATGTCAACGAGCACTGCCCGGCGTTGGAACCGGTCTATCAGCACGATATCAGGCTTATTGGCTACAATAGTCCTGTCCGTGATGATAGAGCGATCCCAATAGAGCAATGCACGGCCATTTTCGAGAACCGGCCTCGGTGTGTACTTGTAGTACGGCACCTCAGACTCCACAAGGCCGTATTGAAGGGCAAGTTGCTGATGGATGATCCTGGCCACTAGGTTGTGTCTGTGCAAGTACTCTCCGTTAGCAAGATGAGAACAACCGGAAATGATATGTCGGAGAGATTCTCCGGGACGGCGGCATGCCCGACAGATGTCGACTGTACCGTCCTTCATGATATATTTCCGGTAGTTATTCGTCTTGATAACTTCGTCCGCAATCGCACAAACAAAACCCTCGGTTTCCCCGAAGAGGTCGCCGAATCGCAGCCAGTTCTCCGACGCATGCAGGTCCACATCGGGCCCTGCTAAGGCCCGATAGAACCACCCGTGCAGCTCCTTGCCTTTTCATACGTCCCTGCGGTCCTCGGCGCTAAGTACCACCGGTTTACGCCAGTTCTCATTTGCCAAGGAGAGTGGCGTGAGGCCCTTGTCAACTGCCACCACATGGCGATGCACCCCGTACTCGTTGTTGAGGAAATACTCCCGGAGATTGCTCACTTCACGGTTATGGAGGGTTTTGGCATTTAAAAAGCCCCCCATTTCCGAGGAATGTACAGTCTCATAACAGACAAACGCAGGTGCAGCATGCGATGCGAGGTAAGCAGTTGACGGACCTTTCTATCCAGGGCGTCCAGCTCGGTCTGAGTTCATCTTAGTATGCCAAAAGAGTACATCACCCAGCCGTTGAAGGCGCGCGTCTTGTTGCCACCCGACAAAAGACTGTTGAGTACTTTTGTCAGACGGCAAAAGAAGCGCTCCTTCACGGATTGCTTGGCATCCTCCATCTTGATAGAGTTGCTAAAATTCTCAGTGATTTTTAACTACTCTATCAATTGTGGGCGTTGCGGCGCGAACAGCTTGAGGTCATCCATGTACATTAGATGAGATACCATAATTATTATTACGTAAACTTATTAAGTTACCTAATAAAATTGTAAAAAAATAATGTACATAATATACACTTTTATTTTTTATTGTAAGTGTGGATCAGTGAGCTTGTCCGCGAAAAACTCATCAATATCATAATATGCTCGTTTGAGCAGTAGCGTCTTTAACCTACTGGTAAACAAGCTGGTGCTCTGTGCACTGGTAATGCTTTCAGGGAGGGCATTATAGATTTTAGCTCCTACATAATCTATCTGTTTCTGTGACTTGGTAAGTCACTTTAGAGGTAGCCGGAGATGGTGCCTTCGCCTCGTCAAGTGGTTGTGCAAATCAGCCCACGTAGGGAACTGTTCAAGGTTATTTCTAATGTATTTAGCAGCTTGGAGTATGTACTGGCAAGGAACCGTAAGGATTTTTAATACCTTGAACAGTTCTCTCGCAGGATGATCCGTTTTCGTCGTCAATATTTGAGGCACAGCTTATTAATGTCTTAGCCATTATATGAAAAATACTCTACATTTCATCTTCTTCGATAACGACAGAGCGAATTTTAGGTAACTTACCTATTTATTTAGAAATCATCATTCTCCTGGTGTTCGTTTTGGCAAAAACACACAGAGACCCGTTTCAGCTTATTTATACTCGTAATGTGAAACTTCTTGGTGGAATTCTTATATATTTTTTAAGGAAATTAAAAAAAAACCGTAAAAGATACCAACGGCGCTATACAACGGAGGATGCGGTAAAATAGGTACTTACAGGTGAGAGTACCTATTTTACCGCACGTTCCGTTGTATGGTGCGTAATGTTTAACTTTCGAATAATGTATACAGGCTTTGTAAATGCATTTTTTGAGCAAATGTGTTGAAAAAAGTCTTAATTTATTCTGCAATAAGTTTTTATTTGTATGTAATTCAATACAGTAACAAACAATTTTATTAACAATGGTTAAAGAATAATATTAATATCTAGAAAAATTACGATACTTAACATTTCTTTATCAGGCAAAAAAATTTTTTTTCCCTAAAAGAACAGTCTAATATAACTCACCCATAGAAGATGACACAAACAATACTTCATACACGATGAAAATAAATATAACTCGAAGACACGCCATTTTATTAAATTATATATACTTAATTTAAATCATGTTTATAGTAATAAATAATTTATTTACAGGAAATACAAACACTAATTCTATCTAAGACCTATATTATTTGGCTGAATAAGTTTTTAGACAAAAATCAGAATAATAATTACATATAAAAAACACTGTGTGATGCAAGCAAGCAGTACGAAAGTACAATATTAATTATTATATAACATGACAAAACCCATTAATCCACGCGCTAACACCTACACAATAACTGCTAAGTAGGGTTGCCAAGCTTATTGTTTTCGGCCTAAACGGAGAAACGATTATGAAGCTTTAAAATGCGGGAATAATCTTTTTAAAAAAAGAAACCTTTGACCCGTGACATGTTAATCAATTATCTACGGAACAGGCCCCGTATTGTGTAACTCAATAGTAATCGATGAATGGGCTTCATTTGGTCATTTCCGGTTGTGTAAAATCTTCTCCCATCGGTATTATGGTCCCTTAGGACTGGTATTAGGAAAATGACGTGAGACAAATCACCGGGCCATGATGGACTCAGCATTGAACTTGAAGTATTTGGGAACACATTTTGACGCATGTTCTATCGACCTTATTTACAACTAGCTGATCCGCCCCGGCTTCGCACGGGTCAATTAGTTTTACGCCTTATCTCAGTCTAAAGGTAGAGAGAAGGAAGAGGGAAAAGATAAAGGAAAAGGATGAATGGATGAAACGGCGAATGGAGGCAGGTGCAGGCGGTTTTAATAAAATCTCTCATTCAAACAGGGGGTCTAGCAAAGATACCAGCGTGAAGCGAGGCGTTAACGCCTCACGCTAACCCCCAAAATCTATGGGAATGACATTAGCAGTGGAAAAGTTATCCGCAGGCAATGTCATTTACCATACATTTTGCGCTTCACGCTGACATCTTTGCTAGACCCCCAGGTGCGCGGCGCTACCCATAGCAGTAGCGATTAAGGGCTTGTGCAAGGCCAGCGCGAATTCAAGTCAAAGCCACAGAATAGATGTATAGTACTAGGCCAAAGCGGGGATGAGCCAGGGGCCGCGCGGCAGGGGCGGTCTAAGTTAAACTGGTTCCAACGCGCAATAGTTTAGGTAATTTATTATTACACTGAATATAAAGGGTATTTTAAAAATCCGCTATACATAAGCCCTCCATTATATTTAGTTCAACTACTACACAAAGTTTCATGATCTTATTTAAAGTATTCATTGAATAATCGCTGTTTATTTGTACGGTTTGGAACTTTGTAATTTTTTTCTATCGAGAAATTTTTATTAATTCGTGTTTTCACTATACATTTGCAGTAGCATTAGTCCTGAACTTTACCATATATTAATTTCATGGTCATTGTTGCAATATTGTTGACAGGACACTGCCTCAAGCTAAGCCGTTTTAAGCAATTTGGCGTTGTATTGGCTCTTAATGCGCCCGCGCCGGTTTGAATAGGCGCCTCTCGGATATCTCGTAGACTATCTCGCTCGCACATTGCGACATTTAGAAAATATTAATTGATAGAATTTAATTATGAAAAATCTGTCCATATAAAAACCTCAAAAATAACATCAAAAATGTTCAACAAAAAATCACACTATATAATCCAAATAAATTTTTACAAAAAAAAAAACAGAACACACACACAGACAGAACAGACTTGCCTTCGGTGTTGCAGATGTCCATAGGCGGCGGTGACCACTTACCAGCAGGTGGGCCGCCTGCTTGTTTGCCACTCATCTCATAAAAAAAAAAAAAGAAAAAAAACAGAAAAAACACTGATTTTATTTGTACTTATAAAAACTTATTTTGAACAGAGTGCGGGGCAGCCCTAACAGTGTTGCAAGTCATAGCCGGGAAGTTCGATAGCCCGATAAACAGGGTAATTTTGTAATGAGATAATTCAAATAATTCAGTAGGCCTATCACTTACTACAATAGCAACTAGTGATAACTTATTAGTAGGTACTAATGCTCTACAAGTTTGTGACTAACCCTTGGGCCTTGATGCCATTATCAACAACATTATTTTAGGTACCTCATCATCATAATCAGCCTGAAGACCATATACTGCTGAACATAGGCCTCCCCCAAAGAGCGCCACTTTGAGCGGCTGCTTGTCTCCTGCATCCATCGGCTCCCCGCGGTTCTGACCAGGTTGTCAGTCCACCTAGTGGGCGGTCGGCCTACGCTGCATCTTCCGGTACCTATAGTTACACTTAATAACTATTTATTTATTTATATAGAACAGCTGGGTTAGCATGGACGGTAGACTAAATTGTCTTTCCCCGTTTTACGTCACTTTCTTCATACTTGCTTGGAGTAAAACAGGGGAAAGACAGTTTTGTCTACCGGCCGTGCTAACCCTAGTGGTATTTTTTCGTAGGTACAATTTCTCCAGTAGTATAAATATTAGAACAAGGGTTAGTAGACTTCATTCCAACAGCGATGACTCCTAAGGGTTGTCACGAGGCAGGTGGTAGAACTTCCTCTGCAGGTGTCAACCCTGATGTCACTCAATCACCAGTAGCGCAGTAAAAATGTTAATAAGTAAATAATATATTATCATAAAAATTAATTATAATAATAACTGCCAGCTTATGCTAATAATAAACACTTTAAATGTTTACTTTCGCGATTTGATCTTTTCATATTATATGTATAGGTAGAATTAAAATCTGATGAGATTCATACTTTGTGTTTCTATCGGTTGCAATCAAGTTCCGTTTGATAATATGTCAAACACGAATTGTACAAATTGGAAATTTGTACGGATGGCGATGCTCCCGGTTTCATATTTGTTGTCGCCTGGCAACTCCAGCTTCATTTTTTGAGGTAGAAAACTGCAGGCGGGGTTTTTTGGCGGGAACGCGGAAAAGTTCACGTCGGTGCATTGTATTATTTTACTAAACTTATGCTTTTTCCAGTATTAATGTTTAAAATTGGTGGTGTTTTACGCATTAAGTGCTGAACTACGAGCATGAGTGTGGGCAAGTGATACAATGTAGTGAAACGTTGTATTTCGTGTTGCTTCCAAAATTAAATAGAAGCCTCTAGTAAAGTTGCCACCACTTTACTAGGGCATGCCTTAGACTAGATTATGACTTAGACTAGACTATGACTACTCTGACTGTGACTATGACTTGACTTTAAGTGAAAATTTCCATAATACGATGAAAAATTACAAAACTTGACACTGGCTAAATACACTATGTGTGGAGCCAAAATATAAGAAACAAAAAAAACTGCAGGCGACGCGAGTTTTAAGTATACGTTACTATGGTTTGTTAATTCGTGTTTTTGAACGTACTTTTGAAGTTTTGGTTTCTGAACGAATTAATTCAACCAATGAGAGGCCTGCTGAGCTGCCATTGGTGACCGAATTGGTGTCCGGTAAAAATGGTGGCTCAGGAGGAACGTTTGCTGGTTTTTCATTTTAATTCGGCAGTTTTTGAGTTTGATTCGGCATTCGTGCAACATCGCTTAGTGTTGTTAGAGTATTTTACCGCACAAATTTATAGCGTGTAGTATTGTTTGTACAGCAGAAGCATCTTATTTATATTTAAAACGTGTGGAATATATACTGCGGATTTTATTTACTTACATCGTTACCTTGTTTTATTTAAGGGCAGACAACATACTTTTTGTAATCACGTCTTTACTTGGTGTGAGGGTGCAACCAGCTTGTAATTGTTGCTAGGAAATTAAATAAACCCTTTAATCGTATAGTTCGACGAATCCCAGAATAAGGACTAAGGTAAGTAGGTAATACCTACCAGAGGCCGGCCTTCGCTGCGTCTTCCGGTTCGTGATCGCCACTCAAGAACCTTTCTACCCCATTGATTGCCAGTTCTATGAGTGACGTGCCCATTACTAATTCTGAGAGCTATACCAGTCACTTTACTTCTCCTGCGGATCTGTGTGGTAACAACGATTCCCATCAAATATCGAAGTCAATGAATTAAGATTTCGTATATTATCTATATTTCTGATTTTTACTTCAAAATAAACCTCCTAAATCTGTAAAAATTTTTAAGTAGACTCTACCCTGTGAAGGGCAAATCTGCCAAAATGGCAGGAATCTGCCACAAATGGTCACACTGGTGAGTGAAGCGAAAGTGACACTGCGCTATGACAGAGGGCAAAGCCACCTCACAAATAAAGATAAGCCATGTTTCGTCAGCACCAGACCTTTGGACCTTTCGTAGAACTACGTGCCGTGCCGTCCAGCAGGGTTACTCTTGACACTCGATTTCAATCGTAATTTGGGATTTGGAACGAAATCGTAGCATTTGGTACTCTTGAATCCGATACTAGCGCACGATTGGAATCTTTGTCCGTGGAATTTTACGGAACTAAATGGAATCGACTCATTTCTACACCATCCGCTTTTTCGGTACTCTTGACGCGATTTGACATTGGCAAATTGAGTTTGAAGTAGAGTTTGCGATAGAATTTTCAGACCTTTCAAAAGTTAACTTTTTTGCGTTCGAGTGTGTTGTGTTAAGTGGTTTCGGAAGCAATTCGGAAGTAAAATGGCACGTTTAGCTCTTATTTTTGATATTTTGGACAATGCACATAGAGAAGATCTAAGGCAACGTCGAAACCTAAGAAGAATGGCGCGATACACTGAGAAAGCTTTTGCCATGAACGACAACGAGTTTAAGAAATGTTACAGAGTGACGAAAGACCTTTTTGAGGTCATATGTGGCGATTTAGAGCCTCTGATGGCAAAGCCTACTCGTCGTAGTGACATGTCCTCGAGATACGAGGTTTGTAAATATAGGTGGTAGTTCTTTCATGCGTGGTGTTTTTACGAGAAGTCTCTCTCCTCCAACTTTTTGAACTTGTAGGCCTGTTTTAATAGTTGCCTTATAGCATCACAGAATTGGTAATTTCTGTCGTCCCATTTCTTTTTTGTCTCGTATTTGCCATGGGCGGACCGCAACAGACCTTTTGCTATCCCTGGATTGTCCCCAAGGAAATCCGCTAGAGCCTCCAGCTGCTGGTAGGTTGGCCTACTCATAATCTTTCCTGTTAGAACGAACGAATATCTCCAACCAAATACTTCAAATCTTGAAAACAAAACCGCTAAACAACAGCTGGAGCGGAGTTTTGGCGGGAACGCGGAAAAGTTCACGTCGGTGCATTGTATTATTTTACAAAACTTATGCTTTTTCCAGTGTTAATGTTTAAAATTGGTGGTGTTTTACGCATTAAGTGCTGAATTACGAGCATGAGTGTGGGCAAGTGATATAATGTAGTGAAACGTGGTTTTTCGTATTGCTTCCAAAATTCCATAGAAGCCTCTAGTAAAGTTGCCACCACTTTACTAGGGCATGCCTTAGACTGGATTATGACTTAGACTAGACTATGACTACTCTGACTGTGACTATGACTTGACTTTAAGTGAAAATTTCCATAATACGATGAAAAATTACAAAACTTGACACTGGCTAAATACACTATGTGTGGAGCCAAAATATAAAAAAAAAAACAGCTGGAGCACACAGAACATTGATACTAGTTTTTTTTTCTAGACAACCATGATGTCAATAATGACATTATTCATTCAGCCGTTCTTGATATTATTCGTCGGTAAATAACCGCTTTTATTTCTTTGAAAGTGACTAAATATCATCAAAAGTGAAGGTTTTATGGTAATATATTTTTTATCACTGTTATTAATAAGGTTTTTACATGTTTTCCACAAATTTTGGTATTAATATTTTCTATTATGTGTGCATGGCAACACTTACATAGTGTTGTACTTTTATGGGTCACAATATTAAGTCGCTTGCATTTCCGATTTCAATTTCGATCTCGATTTTGTTGAAGGGTACCAAATTGTTTAACATTGGAATTGAGATTGGTTCGGATTAGAATTAGAGTGAAATTGGGATTGGATTCAAGAGTAACCCTGCTGCTGTCAGAAAATCCCCTATTTGAGAACGGCTTTACCGATTTCATTCATCTATTTTTTAAATGTTTTCTAATACTCCGCAAAAGGTTCTTATCATAAAAAAAAATTTATACCTACTCATCTCGTCGAAGGGGAGATGGAAGGGAAAGGGAAAAAGATAGGGGAAAAGGATGAATGTATGGGCGGCGGCCTTCCTTCGCCGGCCCATCCATTCATCCTTTTCCCCTATCTTTTTCCCTTTCGCTTCCCTCTTACACATAAACAGGGTTAACCCGTGCGAAGCCGGGGCGGGTCACCTAGTTTATAATAAACAAAACAGCTACCATTAAGTTGATTATCATAAACAAGTGTTACCATTTAACACTCTTACCAATTTTGACTATGACGTAGTATATATTGTATAAATTAGCGGTCCAAATAGTACTTCATTCTAAGTATTTACATAAATTTGAATAGGCAGGTTCCTGGTGAATTTACGATGATCTTAGAACTATTAGAACCTGCGATGAAATAAAGGGTAGATCCACGATCACCGCCTCAAAAACGGCACCGTCAAAACAAGGCATTTGCCTTGTTTTGATTTATTATTATTATTATTACTAGCCTATTATGCTATTCTACGTATTTTGCTTACGCTGATCTACTATCTCGCTCGCGCATTGCTTCATTTTAGAAGATATTAACATACGAAAAATCTGGCTAAACTATGTTTTTATGAATAACATTACAAAATATTCAACAAAAATATAATAAATAAAAATACCCTATGTCTTAACCCAGCATATAGGCTATCTGCATTTAAAATTTTATCAGAATCGGTTTAGTAGTTACTGAGATAGAAGGTAACAATCATTCACAACACAAACTTTCGCATTTATAATATTAGCTGTGGTACTAGTAAGGTAGAAGCGATCGTGGCCGAGCGGAGCGATCGTGGCCGAGCGGAGCGATGGTGGCCGAGCGGAGCGATGGTGGTCAAGCGGAGCGATCGTGGCCGAGCGGAGCGATCGTGGCCGAGCGGAGCGATCGTGGCCGAGCGGAGCGAGGGTGGCCGAGCGGTAGCATGTGCGCTTCGCAATCTTACGGCACCAGGTTTGATCCTCGGCCCTGCACCAAGGACTTATCTAGTAAATTACGTGCAGTTTGCGATGCCAGCGCTCCGTGCCTCGGAGAGCACGTTAAGCCGTCGGTCCCGGTTGTCATAAGAACATCTATGGCAATCGTTACGTGTAGTCAGACGCCTGATAGAATCTGACGCCTGATCTAACCATCCCTGTTACTGGTTCCTTATGGGTTGCGAGGTCAGATGGCAGTCGCTCGTGTAATTCTGGTAGCTCGCCGCTACAGGTTAGATTGGGAGCCGACCCCAATAACAAATGAGATAAGGCAAAGAGGATGATGATTAGTAGGACAACAGTTAGGATTTAACCGAAATATTAACCAACTGAGCAATCAAACGCTCCTAAGTATTTACATTTTGGCTTCAATACAATAAGCCTCACTTTCGTACGTGTATTAATTACTTCTAGTGCGTTATTGTTCTGAGGATATTTTTTAAGTAAACTAAGGTGACTTTACCTATACCCGATTAAGGGTCAAGGTAGTTTTTTTAAGTATACCAATAATGAGCTTCGTTTAGTAATCGGCGCAATAATTTCTATATTCATTTTCACTCGTTCCTTAACAGTGGACAGAAAAGGTAAATTTAATTACATTTTTTATTGTGATCATTAAAATTTAGACCTATTCAAATAGTCAAAGATCATTTCTAAAGAAGTTGTTTAGGGCAAACAGCGATAAATGTAAGTAATCTTCGACGGATGTGTTTTTTTTAGGTGTGTTTCTCGTTTCACTAGCGTGGCAAATTCAAATTTTCTTGCGGGCTTTTGTAAATAATAGCTTAATTACTCAACGTGATTACATTAAAACTAATTTTGCGCATATAAATAGAATGTATCAATAAATTACAATTAAAAGTATCACCTAAATATCATTCGTTTAGCGACAAATGGCAATAGACTGAAAAACTAAGACGAAATTTGTTTATTGCCATTTGTCGCTAAACCAGTGATATCGAGGAAACAATTTTAATCGTAATTTGTTAATACATTCTTTTTCTTTGCGTTAAATCAGTTTTAATGTAATCACGTTTAGTAATTAAGCTATTATTGGCAAAATGATGCGATTGCGCATTGAGTACTGTGTTTTTTGTATCCCGGGGCCATCTGTGTGTTTTTGGCTTTTAATGCACTTGATGTAGCTCAAAATGGTGGCACTAGAATGTAATTTCATATATAATCACCAGTTGGAGTTTTGGCGGGAACGCGGAAAAGTTCACGTCGGTGCATTGTATTATTTTACAAAACTTATGCTTTTTCCAGTGTTAATGTTTAAAATTGGTGGTGTTTTACGCATTAAGTGCTGAATTACGAGTATAAGTGTGGGCAAGCGATTTAATGTAGTGAAACGTGGTTTTTCGTGTTGCTTCCAAAATTCCATAGAAGCCTCTAGTAAAGTTGCCACCACTTTACTAGGGCATGCCTTAGACTGGATTATGACTTAGACTAGACTATGACTACTCTGACTGTGACTATGACTTGACTTTAAGTGAAAATTTCCATAATACGATGAAAAATTACAAAACTTGACACTGGCTAAATACACTATGTGTGGAGCCAAAATATAAGAAAAAAAAGCACCAGTTGACAACTTTTTTTTTGTGCCGTTTCCATCTGTTATGTGCATTGAAGGTGTAGGTAGGCATAATGTAAAGTAACTTTAGAAGTAGTACATAATTTAAGATTTATTTATAAATGTATATATTTAGATAAGTATTTATTTTACGTGTTTTTTATATAATTGTATTTTTAATTTCTTTATATGTTAATCACGTTTGCTTTCTTTCTTGATGCTATAATGAGTAGGTACGTAATTATCACTGTTTACTATCAGGCAGAGTGCATGTTTGATTGGGTTATAGAATTGTTTATATGTCCTTTCTAAATCATGTTGTTGTGTTAAGTATTTTCTATGATCTGTGTTATGTGCACCTATAAAATGAAATGATTTATAAATATGATTTATAAAAAAAAAAAAAAATAACGCAAGAAAATTTGATTTTTCCGCGCTAGTGAAACGCAAAAATTCGCACTTTGATAATGAGATTATCGTACATGATTGCCAAATGCAATTCTTTGTTGTGAAACAGATTGTGGTGATATGTGGTAATCTTGTGCTAATACTCGCCCAAAATAATGTACTTGATTTGTACTTCTTGCTCCCACGCTTCGTGAGTCTTTAGAGAGTAAAGCTCTCCCAAAGCATGCTACTGATGCCGGTTTTCGGTACCTTGCGTACACATATCGTCGCTCCATCTCGCTGCACGTCGTCCTACACCGCGTCTGTCAAATCGCAGTCTCCACTCCAACCAAACACGTCTACCGCAACGATTATCGGTTCTCAGGCGCGGATACAGTAATTTCTTAAGGGGGGGGGGGGGGGGCGCACAAATCATTATAGTAGGGGTGTCCAAGAGGGGAATTTGGGGATGTGGTGGTGAAACACATAAGTAAACGATATAAGACCAATTTGTGCTCTTTTCTTTAATTGATGAATTCCATGCACCTATATCTTGTTGGTAAATTTTGGCTAATTACCGCGCTTGGTGCTGGACTGCCTGCGCCAAGGGGGGGGGGGCTGCGCTCCGCCCTGTACCGCACCTGTCGGTTCTTCAGTACCTGCTGTACTGAAGTAGCTTGCTATTTCGGTTACCTTAATATAGTTCTCTCCTGGCGAATAACTTCGTTTCGGATTCGTTCCCGCAGAGTTACACCTAACATAGATAGCTCTTTTCATAGCTCGCTGAGTGAGCCTGAATTGGTGGAGTAGTTCTACTGTCAACTATTGTGAGTGTCCACGATTCGGCTCCGTAGGTCATGACCGGTAAGACGCACTGGTTAAAGACTTTTGCCTTAAGGCTTTGCGGTAAGAGCGATGAGAAGACTCAGCAGAGTTTCCCAGATGCCCAGCTATTTTCTTTTTTTGGCTGCACTCTTGTAATTGTTTTCCCCTAGTTGGAGTGTCTATACCCTAGGTAAACGATTTGTGAGCGTGTCATAGGAAGGCATTGCACATACCTAACCACCACGCTGAGCATGCGGGTTGGCAATGGCGATATTTTAACGTTTCATCCAAATACATTTGCGAAAATGTTTCTTTTGATTCACAGATTACCATTTTAAAAAGAACCGAGATCAATATGGTGGAAATAGATCCCGCAGTGCAGTTAGAGCTGGATGCTATGGAGCTCGTGAAGCCCATAGACGAGGCAACAGAGCGAGGTGACTCCGACATCCAGCAGTTCTACCGGGATAAGACATTGTTCCTCACTGGAACCACTGGGTTTATTGGGAAGCAGCTGTTGGAGAAACTCTTCAGGTTTGTAGAGTAGACAACACCCAGAATACATAGATAGAAAGAGAACTCTTTATCTAGTTAAAAGGAGAACTCAAAGGCTTGAACACAGACGCAAGGTCGCCGGTCTGTCGGTCTTCTATCGGCTACATTTTGGAGAGTGTGCGCATGCCTTCCATCAGCTCATTCCGTCATCCCCTTTCCATCATAAAACTACAAGGCTTGGTGATTCTTTACATCCTTTTATCGTAAGTGTACCTACCACCAGTTCGCACTAAGCGTTTTGCTGAGTCATTCATAGTACGAACGGCCAAGGAATGGAATGTTCTTCCAGCAACAGTATTTACTCCTGGGTATAACCTGGGTCTTTTCAAGTCAAGAGTGAATGAGCATCTCATGGGCAAACGTGCTCCGACTTAGATAACTTCGTCACTTACCATATGTACTACGTACACGTGCTACGCGTGCGTACTACGTACACGTGCTACGCGTGTGTACTACGTGTACTTCGTTACTTTATCTTGTCAAACTATGCCCATTTTAGGATAAAAAAATTGAAATATATACAAATATAAATAGAACCTTATGAACTATTGTTAAAATGGGTGGTCTTATCGCTGACGTTAGAAATTCCTGGTGAGGAGTATTTTTTCATAATCCAATGATTAATTTTAGTTTTCATCAGAAAAGGCCCGTGACTCCTTCTGTATTTTTCGATATTCCTCGTAGTTCTATAGAAATTTTATCAAAATCGGTTTAGTGGGTTAGTTTTTAAATCAAGATTACTGGAGAAATATGTGCATATCATTCAGCTATTTTTTATTACGATATTAACCCTTGGACTCCCAGTGGCGCGATGCCGGCATAAATTGTTATTCTATTGTTGTGCAAAATGCAGATATCCCAGATGTTAAGAGCCAATACAACGCCAAAATGCTTAAAATGGCTTAGCTTGAAGCAGTGTCCTGTCAACAATATTACACCAATGGCCTTGAAATTAATATATGGTAAAGTTCAGGACTAATGCTACTGCAAATGTATATTAAAAACACGAATTAATAAATTTTTCCAGATAGAAAAAATATACAAAGTTACCTCAAAACCGTACAAATAAACAGCGATCATTCAATGAACACTTTAAATAAGGTCATGAAACTTTGTGTAGTAGTTGAACTAAATATAATGGAGGGCTTATGTATAGTGGATTTTTAAAATACCCATTATATTCAGTGTATATAATAATAAATTACCGCCTTATAGCGACGAGCCTCGACCAACACCTCGAGAGGCTCTCGCTAGATGTCAAGGGTCAGATTCAGAAGGCAGTACTCCTTGACACGGTACGTATTGTCAGGAGGTTCCTCACTCTGCAGCCCTAACCACCGGTAGCTTGGGTCCTGCCCCGCTGCCGGCGGCACTCTAGGTTTAGGTTTTTTACAATATTTTTGTAAATTCCTTTTTATACAAATATTGTAAAAAACATAGGCTTAAGAATTGTAAATAAATGAGTGAATAATAATTACCTAAACTATTGCGCTTTAGAACCATTCTAACTTAGACCACCCCTGCCGCTCGGCCCCTGGCTCATCCCCGCTTTGGCCTAGTACTATATATCTATTCTGTGGCTTTGGCTTGAATTCACGCTGGCGTTGCATAAGCCCTATTTTTTGATGCGTGATTAAGTTAATGGTTAAAATCTGTAACAAATTTTTACCATGGGCTAGAATTTATTAGCATTTTAAACCTTTGGTACCTTTGGTTTTGGTTTGGTTACATTAACTAGGGATCAAAAAACCTACCCTAAGCTGATTGAAGTCAGTTTAACCCACTGACTATAAATCCTGTTGACCAATGATACAATACAACTTCCCCTCATACGGAAATTAGTGGTGTATTTCAACTACTAATTTCTAATAAATACTATGAATTTCAAATAAATCACGGGACCCAGTGACAAAATCAGATCACTTTTGTTCCATCCTGCTCTGTTCTTTGTAATTTCGTAGGATTTTGTCTCATTTTGTTACCTCGCCCCCTGCCCGCGCAGGTGAGTCGTGTTTGTACCAGAAATTATGTTCACGTGCTATCAACGGGCTTTTTATAATCTTTGGTTGAGCCCCTTTAAAAAAAGATATTGTAAAAGCGTTGAGCTTTAAATAATTATTCATTATTCTGATTTTTTTATAATATTTATGGTTTGTAATAAGGTTTTCATTGCGTATCTTTCAGATCTTGCGAAATTAAAAAGGCGTATGTTCTGATTCGAACAAAGAACGGTGCGCCTACTAAAGACAGGCTACGAGTGATGCTGAATGACCCTGTAAGTACAGAAATTGAGTCTGCAAGGGAAATACAGTGAGTGGTCCTGGCGGTGTGGGTATTCCCACACCGCCAGGACCACTCACGTACGCACGGGCACATGGGGTGGTTCAATAGAACCACCCCATGTGCCCGTGCGTACGTGCATCTCTTCCCGTGCGTGCCGTAAGAGCCGGCTAAGGGAATATCCAGTGAATGGGCAGCAGCATTCTCCTTGGTACATTAAAATCTTCTGAGATCACCAAGCCCCGCTATTATAAGGGTCCAAAGTGGTGTTTTATGGGGGAGGCCTGTGTTCAGCAGTTGAGGCTGTGTTTCCACCAAAGATGTGCGAGGCAGCTGGGCGGTGCGAGGATACGTAGCAAGGCTGTGAAACGGTGTGAGTGTTTCCACCGGAGATGTGCTACTGAGGGGTGCGAGTATTCGTAGCGGCGCTGTGAAACGGTGCGCGGATGAGCCTCGTTTCTGAACCGCGCGGGGTGTGGTGGGAGCGGAACATGCGCGCCTCTGCCTGCACACATCCCTTGCAACCATTGACTATAAATCCAGTTGACCAATGATACAACTTACCCGCATACGAAAATTAGTAGTGTATTTCAACTACTATTTTCGTACAAATCACGGGAACCCGTTGATGTCTTTTGTTCCATCCTGCTCTGTCCTTTGTAATTTCATATAGCTTTGTCTCGTTTTGTTACCTCGTCCCCTGCCCGCGCAGGTGAGTCTTGTTTGTACGAGAAATTATGTTCACGAGCTATCAACGGGCTTTATAATCTTTTCTTGCAACATATCCCTCGCAACACATCCGTAGCACACATTTTTCCCTTGTTTTGCATGTCCAAAAACCTCGCTCCGCTGAGCCGTTTCCACTAGACATGCGTTGAGCGAGGCTAGGTAAATTAAGTGATTCTATTGGTTCTTGACAAACACATTGTCAAATGTGAATATTTCACGTAAAGTCAAGTCTTAGTCACAGTCTGGGTAGTTAAGTCCAGTCTCAGTCAGGTAGTCATGCCCCAGTAAAGTGGTGGCAACATTACTAGAAGTTTCTATGGAATTAAGGAAGCACGAAACTACGTTTCACTACATTATATCATTTGCCCAAACTCGTGCTCGTAATTCAGCACTGGAAAAAGCATAGACTTAGTATCTAAATATCTAAAGGCGAATTCTGTGGGAAAAAGCACAAGTTTTGAAAAATAATACAACGCAACGATGTGAAATTTTCGGTGTTCCCGCCCTACTATTAAAATTTATTTATTTATTTACATTTACATTGCAGCTTATAGCCGTTACAGTTACAGTTTTATTATAAGTCTATAATTATAAATTACTTCAGTAGTTAATGTAGGTATTCTTTGGGCTAGTTAATATACACGGTGAAATTTAATTGGTTCTTTTCCTTCAATGTACGTACTCAGTCCATGCTATAGAACGCTCCTATATAACTAAAACTATGGATTTAAAACTTAAATCTAGGTATTATCAAATTACTGCGAATTCAAATTCTAAAGAAAAGCCCTGCGACATTGAACAAAAGCACGGAATAGATAATAGTACAACGTAATAAAACGCCCGACCGAATACTGGCTCAAACAATGACCGCCGCGGCCGGCGCCGCCCGCGTTGACCAATAGCACAAAAAGAATACCCCACCCCTTTCTTTTGTGCAGCGGAAATGCGCGCGGGCCGCTTCCGAAAACCAGTACCAGTCTACCAGAAAATAGGTCAGTCGGTCAAAAACTTCCAGGGGCACAACTTGTGTGCCGTTTACGCGCGCATCGCGATTTTGGACCATGAATCGACATTACAATTATTCAAATGTTGAGTGGTTGGACATGGTGCGTTTTTATACGCGGTCAAGCTACATCTTAGCAGAGGCTAGGCGGATGTATGCACAGCCACAGCACTTGGACACTTTACGAGCACATTGCATCAGGGATCCACAAGTTCCTGCCGTACCCTTTTGTTCGTAGCTGATTTTCTTAGTAGGTAAGTAGTTCTGACGGTCCTAAGCCCGATAAGTATGAAGGGAAAATTGGGAGTCTTTATTAGCAAAGATAAGAGATAAGCCGCACTCGCGTTGTTTTTTGTCTGTGAGAGCGGGACGGGTAGCACAGGTGTTTATGTTTTATTACCTACCTACGAAACATTTACAAAGCGCTCAGCCGCTAGCCAGTGCCCGTGCTGTGTAGCGTTAATTAGACATTTCGGCTGTTATCCAGTTATGTAAAGAGGCATTAATTTTTTTTTTTTTTTACTGCATCATGTACGATTATTCTATAGCATGGGCTGAGAACATACATTTAAGGAAAAGAACCAATTAAATTCCACCGTGTATACGACGGTAGACTGTGTATAGACTATACCTACACAAGAACAATTGAACAAATCTATATACTTATAATAAAACTGTAACAGGGTAAATTCTGTACTTACATTAAAGATATTTTGAAAATTTTTGTTGGAGGGCTCTCTATAATCGATACTAAAGCCAAAACTACATTTTTTTTCAATTTTGTCTGTCTGTCCGTCTGTATCTTGGCTGAGCATCACGCCAAAACTATTGAATGGATCCAAATGAAACTTGGCATGCTTTGAATTCATATTACGAGGTAGGCTATAGGATACTTTTCCCAAAATTCAGCACGGTTCCCGCGGGAGAGGGGATGAAAGTAAAAATATGTACTTATTTGTAATTCATTAACGCGTGGTACCGATTTTATTCATTATTTTTTTGTTGAAAAGGGGGTGTTTTAAATATTGTCCCGTAAATATTTCAAGGTTTTCGGTTTTGTGGTTCAAGAATTACAGACATTCAACCTTCAGTATTAGGTCCAAAGCCACTCCTATCCTGTTCTATGGGAAACAGAGAGGGAGGGGGGAAAAGATAAGGGAAAAGGATGAATGGATGAAGGTGAATCGTTTCATCCATTCATCCTTTTCCCTTATCTTTTTCCCTCTTCCTTTAGAGGCGTAAATTCAAATGCTATGCCTATAAATTGTAAAAAAAAAAACTAATTAACCGGTGCGAAGCCGGGGTGGGTCAGCTAGTTTAAATACTAAAATTATTCAGTCTTTGACGTTACTTTAGTTGTTTTATATTCAGTGAACTTTAACCTACCTAACCATTTTATTACACGAAGTTAAAGCGACTTTTGTCATTGAAAAGTCGTACACACACGTCAACAGCCGGAAGACGTCCACTGCTGAATATAGGCCTCTCTATAAAACGCCACTTTGGGCGTTTATCATAGGGGGGGGTTTGGCTTAATCACCATGGCACGCCTGGCAGGCGGCTTGGTGTCAAAGTCAAAGCCAATATTTTTAGTACTTTTACAAGTCAAGATGATACTACTTCATCATCATCCTCATTATCAACAGCCTAAAGACGTCAACTGCTAAACATAGGCATCCCACAGAGCGCCACGTTGAGCGGCTGCTTGCCTTCTGCATCCATCGGCTCCCCGCGGTTTTCGCCAGATCGTCGGTCCACCTAGTGCTGATCAACAATATGAAATAATTACTTTTTAACTCATTTGCTCAAAAAATGCTTTTACAAAGCCTGTGTACATTGTTCGAAAGTTAAACATTACGCACCATACAACGGAGCGTGCGGTAAAATAGGTACTCTCACATAAGTACTTATTTTACCGCATCCTCCGTTGTATAGCGCCGTGTGTATCCTTTACGATTCTTTTTATAATTTCCCTAAAAAATGTATAAGAATTCCACCAAGGAGTTTCACATTACGATAATAAATAAGTTGAATGACCGAAACTCCTTGGAAGGGCTTTTGCTCAATACGTTTGTCTCACGTTAATACCTACTAAAGAGAAAATGAAACTAAAGATGCAGTTCTAATTTTCAAAACACGCACGGGGCGCCACGCCATTTGCATTGTAAATGCGCGCAATTTTAGCCCATTTTCATATTAGATTAGAAACGTCAAAGATAGTTTGTTGCGACTTTCCCACTAATAAAAGTTTGTTTCATTACCTATTGTACTGTTTTCTCGCAAATGTGTTGAGAAACGTGGTATGATACATGTGCGGATATTGGTTTTTTCAAACTCGTGACTATGGTAAGGCCTCGACTTCGTCTCGGGCTTATATTTGTCTGCTCGTTTGTAAAAACCAACTTACCGCACTTATATCATAAATAACTATTTAAACAAATAAAAAAAAAATGTTAAGAGCTTTGGAATATCTTCAAAGATAGTTTTTAAGACATAAGTCTTAAAAACTATCTTTGTAGATATTTTGTGGTTGCTAAAAAGCAACCCAGCAGGTTTTGAACCCACGCCTCCGACTCACCGGATTAGACGCTCTGCCAACTGAGCTACGGTTACGGTTATATTATATATGTTGCGAAAATCTGGCTGCCTACTCGGTACAATACATAGTTCTAAAGATTGTAAGCCACACGTATGTAGGTCCAAAAAGATTAAGTGTGGTTGACACTTTTAAAACCCACTCCATGATAACTGCAATGTGGAATAAAAAAATAAAAATACGTTTCGATTCTTTCTGTATTTTTTTTATATTGCATTTTACCTGTATCACTAGGATATACCTTGGTCTCACCCTTCTCACCTGATGGAAAGCAATGACGCAGTCTAAGATGGTGCTTATCTAGACTAGAACATACCTAATTAACTAACAATAATAATTAGCAATAGCGTTAACGTAATAAGTTAATAACGCAGGGGCGGCTTTGTGGGGAGCCGTCGGTGAGTGGCGACACCGCGTACCCTGATTCCAAGGGGCTAAACGAGACCCCTGACCCCTGGCTTGCCTTAACTGGCTGTCCGGGGGTGGAAGTTGCAAGAGCTAAAACCTAAGCTCCAGAATGGAAGCGTTGAAGGGCATAACGCCGCGAGTAGCGTTCAGTGAAAGTGCAGCACACCTCTCGACACCCTAAGCCACCCACACCAATGTTGCTTCCTCGGCACCAATATGCGGTAGCCACTATAGGGGGCCATTTATTGGGTGGGAAGTCATCACCTCCTCAAACATTTTGCATGAGACAAAATTGGCAGGGTTTTCTCATTCCATAAACATCAATCCATCAAAAGTTCACCACAATAGCCCAGATTTATTTTTAACCTTTATTTATTTATTTATTTATGGATCTTCAACAGTACTACATGATTTACAAATGTAATAAAAATTTTAGCTTACATGATTTACATGACAGGTTTTGAATTACATGTAGGCCTAATTACAGAATGGCCACATCATGCATTAAGAAGTGAGAATCCTATAGTAAACCGTACAGTAAAAATAAATACATATTTAAAAAGACAAAGATTTGCAAACCATAGATAAAAAAATAGGTACCTACATACACAGACAACGCATTTTGCATGGACCATTGTTATAATACATTTCATCACCTAATTATTCTATGACTTTTAGCTTAAAATGAATACAAAATAGTTTATAATATCCCATACCATGCTTGTCAGCTATAATTAATTTTATATTCAACATGGTGTTGGCTTCGGCTCCACCAATGCCTCTCAAATGTCCGGGCTATAATAGACCCGAGAATCAGATCAGATAAGTATAATAATTGGTAATTTTATCATCCAGGTATTCGAACCAGTTCGCAAGAAGAAGCCTGACTTGGATAGCAGAATAGAGTGCGTGGAAGGTGACGTGGCCGAGATCGGACTTGGCATTAGTAGCAGCATCTGGAATACGCTAGTTGAAGAGGTGAGTAAAGCTTCAGCCACACCGGCGCGTCAAGCGGCTTGGATTTGGCCAGGTCGTCGATCCACCTATAGTGGTAGTCCTACGCTGCGTCTGCGTTCCGGTTCGTGGTCGCCACTCAAGAACCTTGCTTCCCCATCGGTTGTTGGTTGAGCGACGTGGCCTGCCCACTGCCACTTCAACTTGCAATTCTAAAAGCTATGTCGGTAACTTTAATTCTCCTGCGGATCTCTTCATTTCGGATCTTATCGTTAAAAAAAGTTTTTTTCTTAACCTGTAGGTACTGCTGGGTACCCAGAACACGACCATTCGAGTTCTGTGTGGTTCCGACTGATTCTGTGTGGTTCTGTGAATAATTCTGTTTGGTTCTGTGTTGTATACCTACCTGCCAAATTTAAGTAGTTTTGGTAATGAGTTTGAGTGGAATTACACTAGATATATAGTTTTGTAGTATTAAGGGCTTGTGCAAGGCCAGCGCGAATTCACGTCAAAGCCACAGAATAGATGTATAGTACTAGGACAAAGCGGGGATGAGCCAGGGGCCGAGCGGCAGGGGCGGTCTAAGTTAAACTGGTTCCAACGCGCAATAGTTTAGGTAATTTATTATTACACTGAATATAATGGGTATTTTAAAAATCCGCTATACATAAGCCCTCCATTATATTTAATTCAACTACTACACAAAGTTTCATGATCTTATTTAAAGTATTCATTGAATAATCGCTGTTTATTTGTACGGTTTGGAGGTAACTTTGTAATTTTTTTCTATCGAGAAAATTTTATTAATTCGTGTTTTCACTATACATTTGCAGTAGCATTAGTCCTGGACTTTACCATATATTAATTTTAATGTCATTGTTGCAATATTGTTGACAGGATACTGCTTCAAGCTAAGCCGTTTTAAGCAATTTGGCGTTGTATTGGCTCTTAAGTAATAGTAAACCAAATTTTTAGGGTTATGTAGTCAAGAAATTTGTTCAGATTTGTCCTATCCTTCCATCTCTCCAGTCCTAGACTCTGGATAAAAATTACCTACCATAATAATTATTTTTCAGGTAGATATAATATTCCACGTGGCGGCCACGGTTCGGTTTGATGAGCCCATCCGCATGGCTACCCTCATCAACGTCAGAGGAACCAGAGAAGCACTGGCTTTGGGCAAAGCTTGTAAGAAACTCAAGTAAGGCTTTTAACTAATTGTAAATAAAAAACAACAAAAATATCTTGTATTGTGTTTTATTGATTCTTTTAGCTCATAAGAATGTAACAATTTGGACCCTGTTATGTTGCAATTTTTTTTATATAAATTGAATTTGAATCTTTACACTTTCAGAGCTTCTCTGAAACTTTGAAGTAGATAAAGTATAGAGTATAAATAGATAGGCACACCAGTTGCGAAGTCAGATAACTGCCGCTCGTGTAATTCTGGTAGATCGCCGCTACATGTTAGATTGGGAGCCGACCCCAATAACAAATGGTAAAAGGCAAAGAGGATAATGATGGTTTTCTACCACTGGGTAGCAATAATTTTTGCCAATAACAACAAAGTTTTGCAGATCCTTCGTCCACGTTTCAACGGCATATTGTCATACGACATCGTCACGCGTTGGTGGAGAAGTGCTAGAGCAGTTCTACAAGAGCCCGTTACCTCCAAAAACAATGCTGAATATGGCTGAGACTGTCAGCAATGAGATGTTGGAGAGCATCAGTTCCAGGTATAGTTTTTATGTAAACGAATGATGTGACGAGCTAGTGATTCACCTGATGTTAAGCGTCACGGCTGCCTTTACCAGTGTCACTCAGAACTCCGACATATTTAAAGATTTGCGTGCCAAACAGCAAAATCCGCACTTTTTGATTACCCAAAAAGACCGCCCAAAGACTTGGCTTAACGACTATTGTCTTACGACAATAGAGCCAGGACCGACGGCCGAATCGCGGTAGCACTCAGTTGTAAATAAATACCACTTTATGTAGAAGTCACCCATAAAAGCAGTGACCGCAGTGAACGTTGGTTAACTTTACCAATTGTTTATAAACGGCTAGTCGTACTTCGCTATAAGCGCTAGCGCTACCTTCTTAGTATTCCACCCAGTTAGCAGTCTCCTTAAATCAAATATAAATACCATAGATACACAGTCTCTATGTAAATGAAACCTCAGGTGTCCCTTTTTTAAACGGGCTAATGCTGTTGGTCTCTACCGACCTTTACAGCGTCACCATGCGGGAGGGCAGGCGCTTAATGGTGCGAGGGCCCACTGCACAAATACCTACGTCATCGGGTACCCCAATAGGCTATCTTTAGATCGCTAACCGACATCTAAATATGCAAAAAAATCAGAACTGCCAGTTCCGGTCATGGAAATAATTGAAATTTTTTGACGTATTTTTTTTTGTCATAATTTACCCGAATGAAAGTTCTGGCAACAGTTAACCATTGATTAATTATGTAAAGAATAATTGGTCTGCCATTGCTCACCCTGCCGGAACTGCCGGAAGTACCTGGCAGACCCCTAAGAATGTGCGCTTCACACTCTTTACATACCTCAGCGAATACCCCGATGAAATCTACGCCTAATAATAGCCACTGTGACCCTGATAATAGATTAAAAAGTCTGCCAGGTCTAAGCTTAGCGAAACTTAGTATTCAAGGCATTTGAAGTTGGTGGAGGTGGATTATTTGACCTGGCAGGATCGGAACTGGCGGACCTGTTTTTTTTACATGTTTAAGTGTCGGTTAACGATCTAAAGATAGCCTGTTGGGGTACCCGATGACGTAGGCATTTTTGCAGTGGGCTCTCGCACTATAAGGCGCCCAGCTGTCAAAAGTGGGAGGCAACGTGACGGGCACCCCTGGGGTGCAAGCTCGGCTTGGGCCGTTGCCGGGATAACAGGATCGAGAAGGCTACGCCCACTGGGAGAGTGGACTGAAGAGTCCACTCTCCCAGTGGACGTAGCCTTGCCTGCCTGCGCCAATGCTTACTTATATAGATAACCTCTCTGCTAATATAAATAGTCCACAAGCGGTTGTTTCATTTTAATAAACCATAGCACAGCGTTGTAAAACAATAATATTTTTACATCAGTTTCATTAAGCGCGGTCACGCATGACTGAAAGCAAAAACAAGCCATATGCCTTGTTTTGATGGTGCCGTTTTCAAGGCGGCGATCTTGGATCTACCCTATTTTCATCGCAGGTAGCCTGTATATGTCTTTGACGTTTGTTTCAGTTTGACAAGTGGCTGGCCCAACACGTATACGTTTACTAAAGCCCTATCTGAAGAGCTGATCCATGCTGAAGCTGATAACCTTCCTGTGTGTATTGTGAGACCTTCAGTGGGTATGTTTGGCGTTGTATCTGCATTGACATTTCTTATCTACACCACTAATATAAAGAGGAAAGATTTGTATTTTTGTGTGTATGTTTGTAATGAATAAACTCAAAAACTGCTGTGCCGATTTCAAAAATTCTTTCACCATTGGAAAGCTACATTCACCCTGAGTAATATAGGCTACACCACTACACGTGCCAGGGCGAGCAGGGCGAATATCCCTGCTACTACAACTATATCAAGCTCAGATAAGAGCTGGTATGGACTATTGTAGCCACATATGGGATGGTTCTGCAAAATACCAACTTGCGGCTCTGAACTCCATAGAACGTCGCGCCAGAAAACTCATAAACGACGAGGCACTGGTTGTGGGTAGACTGCAGAGCCTAGAGCACCGACGGAGGGTGGCATGTCTTTCAATTTTCTACCGATTGTACCACGGGGAGTGCGCACAAGAGCTGCACGAGTTAATCCCACCATCTCCATTCCGCCACAGGACTACGAGGCGCGGAGAGTCGTTTCATCCCTATGTAGTAGACTTGCCAACTTGCCGCACCAAGCGTTTCGCTGAGTCCTTCATTATGCAGACTGCTAGGGAATGGCATTTGCTCCCGGCATTCTTGTTTCCTAACAAATATAACCTGGGTCGAGTGAACCTGCGTGCTACACCTTCGGCTGCATCGTCACTTACCATTAGGTGAGATGTAGTGAAACGCAGGCTCATTCAACATAAAAAAAAATTAATAAAATTCCTAAACAGCCGTGAAAACAAAAATTAAATATCTCAATAAATGACAATGTTACAAACGTTCGAAGATACAGGAATAGAAAGTGCTCAAACATGCAGTGACGTCACTTCTTGGTTCTTCATAGTACCTCATTACTAAGCTGTAGTAGCTCTATATACCATCTCTTTGGCATGTGACGTCACAACGTGTGCTTTCATAGTAACTGTGGGGAAGCTCCACACGATCTCTGTTTTGCGAGAAAGAGGCACGCTATGCCCTCCAGAAGCTTAAAACGCTTATTATTTCATGATTTATTTACCGATTTTACTTATTTTTTCAATTATTGCATTCTTTTTTAACCTACTTTATGAAAAGAATATTTACTTTTTAATATTTAATAGCAGGCAAATAGCCTATTATATTGGGTAAGATATGCTTATCCGTCCAGTTTGCGCTTCAATAAAATTAAATGTTAGCATAATAAATGACGTGGCGAGCTAGTCATTTGCCTGATATTAAGTAACGGCCGCCCAAAACAATTAGGTACAGAAGATATAGTTCAGGTGACACTGCGCACTGCACACTTCATCAAGAGACATGGTACCATACAGAGTAGGTACCTACAAGGCAGACGAAATTGTGCAAGAATTTCTTGCCGATAGTAAGCGGATAGCGCATACTAATGTCATTTATTACCTGCCATATTATAGTTGACTAACTTCTGCCCGCGGCTTCGCCCGCGTGGTCTGTCCCTCAGAAACCATTATTTTTTCGGGATAAAATTAACTTGACCCTCTTAAATTAATAAATGTCTAGAATGCACGTCCATCTTTGAAAAGCGGCTGCGCTGTCACATTATGTAAAAGTTGCAACAGCAGTAGCAAAGCGACAAAATAGTAGAAAAGCGACAGCAAACACTTAGAATTGGTCGCAAGATGTCACTGGAAATCGTAAGTTACCCGCCTGTTGCTCGCCTGTCGGTGAATGCACTTTGGCCTTTGATACTAGCGCCACTAGCAACAGAACAGCAATAGATCGAAACAAAATAATGAAATTTTCAGTTCATCGGTTGTCCCACAGACGGTGATCTAGCGCTCGCTTTCTGCTCTGCCAAAGTGGTATTTGACAGCAATGATTGCGAAATTTACTGCTGTTGTAAACGTGTTGCGAGTTACGTAATTAACCAGCCTTGCAGTATTTCTGTTCTGTTGCTTGTGGCGCTAGTATTAAAGGCCAAAGTGCATTCAGCGACAGGCGAGCAACAGACTTACGTAAGTTGACTTACGATGTCCAGTGACATCTTGCGACTGATTGCTTAGTGCTTGCAGTCGCTTTGCTACTGCTGTTGCTTTGCTTTAGTTTAGCCGGTGTTTAGTAATAGTACGGCACTATTGAAGGGCAAGTTGCTGATGGTTGAACCTATTATTGTTACAGTGTTAAACAGTTACCGAGAACCAGTGCCTGGTTGGCTGGACATGAGCTGTGTGTATGGACCTAGTGGGGTAAGTTTGGTTTACCTATCCCACTATCTTCCCTCAGGGCCATAACTTTGTATGAAAACACAGATTCCACACGATACAGAAATCACGTCGTTATCGTGTCTTGTTCTAAATCGTGTCACAGCAAGAAATCGTCAATTTTTGTATTCTGTATAATCTAAGACAAATTATCGATGACAGATTTTGGATCCCTCGACTACGTTCCGAATTAGAACTAAAGTATTTCTCATCCCAAAACCGCTAAAAGAATTAAAATAAAGGAATGGCTTATATTTATGTTGTGATATAACGAAGCCATGGGTAATTAAGTATTAAAAATTGACAGAAAACGTTGAAATGCCTTCACTTTACATTAAAATTAGTTTTATTTTGAATAATTAATATTGACATAAGTGGTGGCAACTTTTGACGGGTTGATGTTTCGGAACGCGTCCAGTGGAACATATGATTTTTGACAGTTCAAATCGCGCCAATTCCAGTTAATTCCATATTCATTTCGCGTGGTTTCGTTCTCATTTTATATAGAGAAAATAGATATTTGCAGGTTTCTTATGTAAGACAAGGAGTTCGCGTGGTTTTGAAGCAAGGAATCGTAAAGTGGTCATAGAGAATTATGGCCCTGGGCCATAATTCTGTATGACTCGCGGGGGAGGGGGAAGGGGCGGGGGAAGAAGGGGGAGGGGAAGGGTAACCTAAAGTTGTAAGTTTTTTAAACATTCACAAAGTTATTATAATGGCAATCTATCCAGACCATGACTGACACAATCCACTAAGATGCAAAACTACATATTGATACCATAACATTCCGTTCATACCATACATGTGGACCGACGGCCATCGAAGTCTCACGATAAGGGTTTCCTTTGAACGTTTTCGATTCGCAACCATAAAAAAATTTTTTTAACATACCATACCATACCATACCATACCATATATTTTTTTTTTTTTTTTAAATTACTTTTTCTTATTTTTTTTTTTATATTTTTTTATAATTTTTTTTTTTACTTTTTTTTTCTAATATTTTTAATATTCATATACATATATATATATATATATATTTTTTTTTAATTACCACATAAATATGACAACCACCTACCTACGTACCTACTTTATTATTATACATCAAAGACCCCACTGGTTGTCGGTTCTACGAGCGATGTGGCATGCGCATTGCTAACTCACTTGCTTTTTTCTTAAACTATGTTGGTGGCTTTAGTTGTTCTGTGAACCCCTTCATTCTACTCACGATTACTGCAACGTATTATCACAGCTAATCTTGTTCTTGTCCAGAAAAGTGGTCAGATTTTTACGCCTTCCAAAGGCTTCTGACTTGGCTTAACGACTGTTCTCTGCCCAGAGGTAAGAATGACGGATTATCGTGCCCTCCGAAATACAGTAGCATCATCATCAGCCTGTATCAGACCACTGCTGGACATAGGCCTCTCCTAATGCACGGCACTTAGCCCGATCCACGGCTAATCTCATTCAGCTGCCACCAGCCACTCTGCGTATATCGGCGCTCCACTTAGTCGGAGGTGTCCTACACTAAGTTTGCCAAGTCGCAGTCTTCGCTCAAGAACACGTCTACCCCAGCGGTCGTCGGTTCTGCGGCAAATGTGACCAGCCCACTGCTACTTCAGTTTGCTAATTCTATGGGCTATGTCGGTTACTTTTGTTCTCTTTTTTTTTTTTTTTTTTTTAAATTTATTTAGGTCCGCCAACAGTAGAAACATGAACTAACGCTAATGAATCTTGCTTATGATATCTAAACTACATGCTCAACCTATTACAGGCAAACACCGCCTGTTCCAATAATATAATTTGTATAAAGTGTGTATAATACTGTACATGACGCTATTGTTAACCGGTAAAGGTGAAAAAACAAGAAGTAGAAAATGTAACATTATAACCCATAGTATTTAATGCCAAGGAGAAAAAGAATAGACCAAATCACGAGCAGAGTTTGTTACCACAACCGGTACGGGCATCAAGCCGAACGAGCCTTATACAAAATTCCTTAAAAAGTGATCTCATATCATAATTCATCCTCGACACTTTACAACCAACTGACACAAGTACCTGCCAATAAAAAAAATAATTACGCAACATAGCAGTCTGAAAGGGCTTTATTTATTAAATCATTAATACTATGGGGAAACTTCAACGATCCTGCATTACAAAAAACCTGAGACGTCAGAACGCAATTGTGCCAAGCTGTCAGAGAATATATCTATTTTGTCGTGGAGATTAACCAGCTTGATTAAACGTGGGATTGTGGAGTTGCTACCTAAAACTGTTTTTCTAAATGGTGCCGAGAATAACTTAATTTTATAACGAGGATATCTAGACGGCACTCTCAGTTTAACCTTTTCAACTAGCATGGTGCAATCAATTTGATTTCTAAGAATTTTGTATATGAATTGCAGATCCATGAGATCTCTTCTTTTATCAAGCGATAGTATATTAAAATGACTTAGCCTGTCTCGGTATGAGATTGATCTTCGAGCAAGGTGTGTGCGTCGATATAGATGCCACATAAACCGTTTTTGAACTCTCTCTATCCTTAAGCTATGAGTGGCATAATGCGGACGCCATACTACGCAGTCATATTCAAGAACACTTCGCACTCTTTCGGATACGGTAGCGCTTAGTTGTAAATATCACATTTTGTAGCGGTCACCCAACAAAGTTGTGGCCGCAGCGAACGTTGCTTAACTTTAGCGATCGGTTAGAAATGGCTAGTCGTGCTTCGTTCTGGGAATCTACTAATATTAGGTATTATATTTATTTTTCAGATTGTCTTAGGAGTCGGTTTAGGTGTCCTGCGAGTTCTAAGAGTAGACAATACGGCGAAAATTTCCTTTGTTCCCGTTGATTTTGTGAACAACGCCACCATTGCAGCTGGTTGGGAGACAGCTGTTAAAAAAACTGAAGGTATAAAGTTGTACAACGTCAGCTCTACCAACTGTGCCGTCACTTTCCGTAAGTTTTTCCGATACATTTACTTTTGACCACCAACCCTGATGGTAAGCGTCGGTGTAGCCGAAGATGGACCACATAAATCTAGAAGGTACTTAGTCACTCTGGCCTTGAAGACACCCAGGTTATAAGTTTCAGGGATACAGATTATGGCTCCGAGTTCTATTTGTTAGCAGGAGGCACTGCCAGTGTAACCAAATCGTTTACAACGGCGGAATGTCAACAGTAAATGGATGAAACTTGCCTGAACTTCCATTTGTCAAGAGGTCTACATATACATAATAGTGTCGCTGTCCGTGTTGCAAGTAGCCTTTATATAGGCACATCGTAGTTATTCTATGAGGCACATTTTATTATAGTCTTCTGCTAGGCAAGAAAATGCAATGCACAATCGCATGGCATCGCCCTTGGTGTTGCAGATGCCCATAAGTGGCGGGGACCACTCACTGTCAAGTGGGCCGCCTGCCTTTTAGCCAAACGAACCACCGAAATACAAGCAAATACCTACTTGCTTACCTCTCTGAAACAACAAGTAGCTTAAAAAACGACAATTCATCGTTTAATGTTGAGTTTGAATCATCGTCCTGAATAGTTTTAATAACTTTTTCTCGCACCAGACACGGGTACAGAAATTATTCACACAAATCATTTATAGTATGGGGAGTCCAAGAAGAGAATTTGGGGATATGGTGGTAAAACACTTATGTAGACGATGCAAGACCAATTTGTGATATTTTTTTATATGATGAAATCCATGCACCTATATCTTCCTGGCGAATTCAGTAATTACCGCGCTTGGTGCTGGACTGCCTGCGCTCTCTGCCTGTATCTGCGCCTGTCTCGCACTACTCCCAACCAGTCCAAGATATTGTGTTTTATACTACTGGAAATAGTGTTCAATGTTAAGATCATAGAGTACCTAACTAATTGCTACATGATGAATACAACTCTCCTCTGTGCTTTGAGCTGAATACTCTACATAAAAAAACAGACTCTAGCTTCCGGCTCAACACCTGTGATGTGACCCGGGTGACAGGTTGATTACGATTTCTAACAAAAGATAAATTTTGGTTTGTTCTAGGTCATCTTTCATCTCCGATAGCAGAATCCGAGAACCGTAAAACAGTGTCCGCGACCCCAAAATCGATCTGGTATCCTTTTTTGATAGAGACCAATAATACATTCATGTATTGGTTCTTGTCCTGGTTCTTGCATTATATTCCAGCGTATATTGTGGATGGAGCCATGAATTTGTTTGATATAAAAAAACCACAGGGACTTAAATCGTAAGTTCATTTTTGCTTTTTTATATTCATCATCATCACATCGCTCATAACATACTTAGGTGTGGCTGTCTCCCCGCGAGTTGAGAACCGGAATGAGGAGATCCGCGGGAGAACTAAAGTGACCGATATAGCTCTTAGAATTACCAAGTGAAAATGGCAATGGGCAGGCCACATCGCTCGTAGAACTGACAAACGATGAGGAAGGAAGGTTATCGAGTGGCGATCACGAACCGGGAGATGCAGCGTAGGCCCCCCACTAGGTGGTCCGATGATCTGGTGAAAACAGTGGGGAGCCGATGGATACAGGAGGCGTGCAGCTGCTCAAAGTGGCGCTCTCTGGGTGAGGCCTATGTTTAGCAGTGGACGTCTTCAGGCTGTTGTTGATGATGATACTTATGTTTCATTATAATGTTTCAATTGTAATAATTTAAGTAAAATTATGTAAAACACACTTGGTTAAAAAAATATGAAACAATAGTTATTTGTTATACTAGGCTGCAAAGTTGGTTTTTGGCGCGAGTACTTGAATTGAAACCTGAGCAAGCGAAGGATTCTAGGATCAAATGAAGAATCCTGAGCGTAGCGATGGTTTCAAAGGTACGAGACGCAGAAAAACTTTGCTGCCAACACACAACACACAATTGCAACACACAATTTTTCACCTCACTACAGCGAGGAAAATGCTAGAAAACCAGCTAAAAGGCTAAGAAAAGATTAGTTTTTAGCTTATTAATTTAGCTATGGGTGGCGGTAACGCTTAACATCAGGTAAACGACTAGCTCGTCACGTGATTCATGGAAAATTAAAGAAAAGGTGTTTTTCATCCATTTTCCATGCAGTCGCCGTGCTGGATAGCGTATTGGTTTTATACTCTTTGGTGCTGGACAGTGCGATTATTCTAAAAATGAGGTTGGTGAACGAGAAAAAGATGGTATCTTTTAGGAAGTAGTCTGTGGTATTAATGAGTTTTCAGTGGACTGGCGATATGAAGAAGGTTAAATTCGGGCAGATCTGTGATTATTCTTGACGAGTAAATTATTGAATAGAAACGTTCGAATTTTAAAAACACTTTCCACGCTAGCGATCAAAATGCGTTTTTGCGCCCAGATTTTGAATGACAAAGAGAACCTTACCGAGCTAGTGAGGTGAAAAAAAATTGACGTCACTGTTAAGTTTCTTGTAGCTTCTTCTTTACAGTTCTAATCGAAGCTACGGATCGGAGTTGTCTATTCTGCATAGTGCCGGATTGCTTGCACCTGATGTGGAAAAGAGAACTTCTTTTTTTCTCAAACCCACATTATTGTAATAGGCTAGCTATATATAATATTTAACATTGCGCACTTGTGATTTTATAATTTTATATGCTCATTACAATAATTTAAGTATTTCAAATACCTAATCTCATTTGACTTGTGGAAGTGCTATGAATAGCCTATTTGCAATAAAACACTTTTGATTTTGATGACTTTTCTTTGATTTCAGCTTCACCAAAGTCTATTCAAAGCTTGACAAAATGAATTCAATCTACAGTTTCTTTCTAACAAACGAGTGGATATTTGATGATACAAATCTTAGAAGCCTGTGGCAGAGAATGTCCGATGCTGACAAAATGATCTACAATTTTGACATTAAGACCATTAATTGGGATCATATGGCCCTTATGTGGGTTCTTGGAATCAGGAAGTACTTAATAAAAGACGGCTTGAAAGATACTAAAAAAGCGAATGTTTGGAACACGTGGTTCAAATTAGCCAACTACTTAGTTATACTGGTTTATTTGTTTATTTTTTGGAAGATCATTACTTGGGTGTGCTATGGATTTTAGGCATTTGCTCTAAAAAACCTTTGGGTTGATTCACGCTAGCGTAGAGTCGAACGAAGCCCATCGAAGCGAGTCTGAAACAATTCACCCTTATCTCCACAACGTAGCGCACACTTCTTCTGAGATAAAAAAGACGCTCGAACTCACCCGCATTCGACGAAATTTGCGCGAATTTGCACGACTTTTTCTTATGTCAGATGTACCTACGAACTTCGATTTAAATGAGGAGAATTTGACGCTTCGATGCGCTTCGTCTCTGCGCTAGTATGAATTGACCACGGATAGAAAAACAAAGAAGAAATACACACGAATGGGATGCTTCTAACAGCTAGCTGAATAAAGTACAAAACTCAAACATTTCTAAAATCATGAATGATACTGGATAGCTGAGGAGACAGTCATCTTTTTCCATTATCTACCTCAAACAAAACAGACACACCTTTATACGGCACAAACATTGCCCTACACTGACTCACTCACACATCTCTCTCTCTATCTCACTTTCACACCCTCTCACACGCAGTCTTACCTTCACACGCATGTAGTAAGGTAAGACATAGCATACCTACGAGTTTTTGACATATGCACCGTGGAATTTAATTCAATATTTTCTTGAAATGTATGTATTCAGTCCATGCTTTATAATGTTTATTTAAAGCTAAACATAAAAATATCTATAATGTAAAACGTAAAACTAGGTACTATAAAATTAGTCCAAGTTCAAATTCATAACAAAAGTCCTACGACATGTAATAATTTGACAATCCGGCCCCCTAATTACCTAACTCGCAACAGGTTTGCGACAGGCGTAAATCTCGCGGTGATTGCTGTCATACATCATTAGTGGTGTCGAGAATGTATGCTTCGCTACTGCTGTCGCATTGCTACTGCTGTCGCATTGCTGTTGCAAATTTTACGTAATTACCCCGCCGGACATCGGGGAGGGCGGTGCAGGTGTTTTAGCTACCTACGAAACATTTGCCCGTAGCATGTAGTGTGAAATAGACATTTCGGCTAACGTCGAATTATTTTGTGAGGCATTTATTTTGTTTTTATTTTTAATTTAACACTGTAATATTGTTCTATAGCATGGACTGAGTACATACACGTACGCGGGGAGTTCAATGTATTATCGGTAATAGGCGTGAAATAATAAGCAGAAAAATCTGAATAAAATGTATTTTTCAATGTAGTCTCCTAGGATCTGAACACACTTATTTGTCCTGGAAAATATCGAATTCAATTCCCCGGCGTATAGTTTTTATATTAGGTACGTACATCATATTTACGTAAGTTTATCCTCTTTTGGCTACAATGCAACGCGTTACCAAAATGCTGGCACTTATAGATGGGCAGAACGAATCAGCATTGAGAATAAATAATCTTGTTGGCCCCGCGTGGGGTCCAAGGAGAAAAAAAACCCTAAAAAAGCCCTATGGGGTGAAGAGGTGGGGGTGAAAACGGGAACAACCCTGCAATTCAACGGGGCAATGCTGCCAGCATTTAGGGCACGTTACCTACTATATATACTAAGTATTAAGTACATAGTTGTATATATTGTAAGCTATGTAAGCTACTTTTATCTGGTTTTTATCCCAATTTTAATAATATTATTTATAATAAATATATAAGAAACATTTTGTTTGTTTTATTACATCGTTGTTTTCCTCATAGACTGAAAACACATGCCAATTTGATGTGAAACGACGTTGAAAGTGGAAGACGAAGGGGGAAGCCGGCTTTGCACGGGTTAGTTAGTTCTACGCTTTATCCGAGCCTGAAGTAAGAAAGAACACAGAGAGAAAAAGATAAGGGAAAAACATGAATGGATAAAACGGTGAGAGGAGACAGGTGCTGGCACACCACAGATTAGAGAAAAAACAATTGCACACCTGCCGGCTGCCTCCTTTCAACCTTCATCCATTTATGCTTTTCCACACCTGCCTCTTTAGCGTTATGTTTATAAATAATTTCGCTACCGGAATGGGATAAATAAAAATATTATTATTCTTTACCATTTATATTGTCACGACTGAACTGAACACTATTATATTTTACAGAAATCCAATAAACTTAATAACTCGCTGAGGTAGGTAAAGAGTGTGAAGTACACATTCTTAGGGGTCTGTCAGGTACTTCCGGCAGGGTGCGCAATGGAAGACCAATTTTTTTAAATATAATTTATCAATGGTTAACTGTTGCCAGAATTTTCATTCGAGTAGGTACATTTTGAAAAAAAAAATACATCAAAAAATTTCAATTATTTCCGTGACCCGGCAGGATTGGAACTGGCAGACCTGTTTTTTTACATATTTATAATGTCGGTTAACGATCTAAAGATAGCCTATTGGAGTACCCGATGACGTAGGTATTTGTGCAGTGGGCTCTCGCACAATTTTAACTCTAAGAGCTATATCAGTATCTTTAATTTTTCCCCAGATCTCATTTCTTATCTCACCTCACAAGGAACGCAAGAAATAAAATAAATATTGCTTCATAATTATTCCTGAATCAATTAGTATGTAAAACAAAAGTTAATTGTTTTTTGTCAGGTAAGTAGGTAGTTGCTTATTTTGTGCGATTCTACAATAGCCAGTGAGTAGTTGTTATTGGTTTGATAAATTGTTTTCCAACTATTTGAAAATATATTATTGAAATTAATTTGATTGAACGCTCGTAAATATTGCCTAATTTTGGATCACTTAGATTTTTAGTGGTTCGTATGAAGTAAAGAGGATAAATCATCGTTGTATAGTAATTACAGTAAGATTTTTATTTTTCTTATTTTTTGGCCGAACAAAGCGAGCGAAAGTATTGGATTCAACTCGGGATTTTAGCTTTCGTCTGTCTAGATGAACGTACTTGCGTCCAGGTCGCATTTTTCAACGAATCTTGACGAAACTTGGTATAGGTACAGGCTCTACAGGTCCAGGGATTTTTTTTGTCGTCGGCGATTTTTGATTGAAGGGGTATTTCCCACAAAAAGGGTGGAAGTTTGCTGCGGTGCCATTTACCGGACGATTTTGATAATATTTGATAGAAATAGTGGGAAGAGGATCACAAGCCTTAATAGTACAGGCAAAGGATTTCTTTTTCAGTAAATAGGTTTATCAAAATGGATCCAGCATTAAAACTAGAGCTGGATTCAATGGAACATGTGAAGCCCATAGACGAGGCGACGGAACGAGGTGACTCCGAGATCCAGCAGTTCTACCGGGACAAGACGTTGTTCCTAACTGGAGCGACTGGATTTATTGGGAAGCAGCTGTTGGAAAAATTATTTAGGTACAGTAATTTAAAGTACCATTCAGTATGAACAGTAAAGTACAATGAAATACATTAAAATACAGTAAAATGTAGTACACAGCACTAATAACTGTAGTGCAGTACAGTTATTTGCATGCCAGTGCAGTACAGTAAGATAACTGATATGAACAATAAAGTACCTACAGTTTACAATGCAGTGCTATGTAGTACGCATAAAATGTATTACAGTGTAAGAAAGTAGAGTAAAAATCAGTAAGGTATACACTTCTTATACCATGAATAGATAATTTTTTGAACTATAATTTAACTATTATCGTGTTAAATAAAGTAAGTACCTATCTTACATTCTTCTTTCTTCTTCTTTTATCTGAAAACACAATAATTATACTCATAGCGTAAATAACCACTGTGTAGTGCAGTGCACAGTGCAAAGTGTAGTACACATAATTGTATAAGGTTTAGTCTTTCGACAATACCCTATAATTTTATTAGTTTTTTTTTTCATTTATTAATTACACATTATAGTAGGTACGCAAAAAAATCGCACCAAAAACCATGATAGAAACCATCACCAAATTTAACCACGGTTAATTTTTTAAATTTCAGGTCTTGTGAAATAAGAAAAGCTTTTATCCTCATTCGACCAAAAAGAGGGTCGTCTACTAAAGAAAGGCTGCAGACGATGCTGAATGATCCTGTAAGTAATTTAAAGCAGATATTCTCTGCTCTAAATGAATATAAATATTAATATGATAAACACCTATAATGGACACTCTTCACACCCCACCTGATCGTGGCTTCCTCATCCTACCACCAGTTCAGAGCTCATGATGCGTCTTCATACGGAAGGCGAATTCTAGAATGTAAGCATCACACCACATTTGCAGCCGGAAGACGTGCACTGCCAAACATAGGCCTCTGAAGCCAACACTATAATTCTTTTCATTTTTGTCTGTCTATCTGTCTGCCTGTTTATCTGTCTGTCTGTCTGTATCTTGGCTGAGCATCACGCCGAAACTAGTAAATGGATTCAAATGAAACATGGCATGATTTCAGCTCATATTACGAGGTAGGCTATAGGGTAGGCTATAGGATACTTTTAATCCCGAATTTTAGCACGGTTCACTCAGGAGAGGGGATAAAAGTATAAATATGTTCTTAGTTGTAATTCACGCGTGTACACAGTCACAGTCGCGTGGTCCGATTTCTCTTATTCTATTTTTGTTAGAAAGAGATATTTTATTTATTGACCCGTAAATATTTCAAGGTCGTCGGTTTTGTGGTTCAGATCCAATCTTCAGTATTAGGTCCAAAGCTACTAATATCCTGTATTATAGGAAATAGAGAAGGGAGGAGAAAAGATAAGGGGAAAAGATGAATGAATGACGGCGAATGGAGGCAGGCGCACCTGCCTCCATTCACCGTCATTCATTCATTCATACCTTTTTTCCTCTTTCTTCTCGCTTCCTTTGCATGGGATAAGGCGTAAACCTAATAACACCATGCGAAGCCGGGATGGGTCAGCTAGTCAGCAATATAATGTATTCGTAGTCAGCTGTATTATTTTTTAATGCCATCGAAGCCTATGCTAATTAGCTTAAGCTTCGGCTTTTATATAATTACGTAACAATCAAATTATCATGAAGTTACACAAAGTAATGCTTGACCACATTCATTCATTCATTATTTATGTACATGCATAATTATAACAGAGGTCTCCGTTTTACTCGCAATTCACCTGTAACTTTGTAGCGCTCATAGCGAAGCACGACTAGCCGTTTCTAACCGATCGGTAAAGTTAAGCAACGTTCGCTGCGGTCACTACTTTGATGGGTGACCGCTACAGCAAAAAGTGGTATTGACAACTGAGCGCTACCGTGCTTCGGAGGGCACGTTAAGCCGTCGGTCCCGGCTGTTGTCGTAAGACAATAGTCGTTAAGCCAAGTCGGAAGCCTTTGGGCGGCCTAAAAATTCTGACACTAGGGCTGACCACTTGCCTACACGAGAGGAAGGAAGGGACCTGTAACTTTTAATTTACTGGGATATAAACATACGATTTCAATAGTAAGAATTTATTAGTCCAAAAAAAAAAATTTTTAGGGTAAAATTAATTCTAATTGTCAGCCGTTTGACGTAAAAGCTGACTAAGTATTATAGTAATCTATGGTTGATAAAAATCAATTGTTTTGGCTCCACGCTTGTCGTATTTAACCAGTGCCCATAGACGTATCATCTGATACGTGAGATACGTCCATGTTCTTTAGCTAATACAATACTATAGCAATACTTAGGTATTAACAAAAGTTGCAAAAATTAGCATTCGCACACATTATAACTTTGGTTCTATATTTTTCCTAAACTTTACATTTCACTAATGTTCAAAATGGATGTCTTCCGGGTATACCTAGATCCATCGGTAAAACCTTTGATTAAAATTCATTTTTTTCACTTGGGTTGGAAATAATACAGTGAAAGTGCCTCAATTATAGAAATATTTAAAACACTTATGGCTTTAGATTTTTTTTCTCTTAGTAAAATGTATTTTTGAAGTAGAAGGAAAGTATTTTTAAGCGAAATTTTAGGAATTAAAACCTAAGAATTAAAAATAGCTGAGCACTGTCTTTCATCCAGGTGTTCGAACCAGTTCGTAAGAAGAAACCAGACTTGGAGAGCAGGATAGTGGGCGTGGAAGGCGACGTGGCCGACATCAGGCTTGGCATTAGTGACCCTGATTGGGCTGCGTTAGTTGAAGAGGTTGGTCTATTACTTTGATACTACTCTTCAATGTTCAAGAGTGGTGACCACGAACAGAAAGGCGAGTTAGATCGGCCTTCAACTGCTGCATTCAATAAACGATATTTGGATAGAAACAGTCAACCGATTGGTATCTAGCTACTTTGATTGACTGTAATTATTATTTCGGCCAATCAAGACAGCTAGAATTTAGATTGATTGACAGTTTCTATACGAAGATTGTTTATAGAAACTGGTCGTAAGCAGACCAACGATCTGACCACGGGAGCTACATCTGTTGCTAGACGCAAGTAGGTAGCTACATCTGCCGGTTCATGATCGCCATATTAAGAACCTTTCTTCCCCATCGGTTGTTGGATTTGCGAATGATTTGGCCTCACCTGTCTATTGCCATTTCAACCTTTTAATTTTGAATTATTATTATATTGTATTTGCGTTAATTTTTCAGGTTGAAGTCATATTCCACGAGGCAGCCACGACCCGTTTTGATGAGCCTATCCGCAACGCTTCGCTAATCAACATTAGAGGAATTAGAGAGTTGTTGAAATTAGGAAAGGCCTGTAAAAATCTTAAGTAAGACTGCAGACCTCAGAATTATATGTATTTAATAGAACTCAAATATATTAATGGTAATTTAAATTGATTCTGCATCGCTCGGTGATCGACGACTTTTGACAGAGTTCCGCTCATCCAAGTTTGTTTACCCCTACTCAATCTGGTGACAGCCGCGGGGAGTGAGCACAACAGTGCTAAATAAGACTATATTTCTGGAATTATTCAAGATATTCTAGTTTTATTTGAAGCATTGTACACGTAGGTAGCTCATTTTGTAACGTCTGTTTTGCATTTGATTATTAAGTAGGTACTTAGGATGAAGTAGCATAAGGGTAGGTGTAATGATAATTAATTATCATTATATTTATACCCTTATGCTAAAAACCTTGTGCCCTTATGGCCTTGTTTGTAATCAATAAGAACTTATTATTCCAGGTCATTAGTGCACGTGTCTACGGCTTACTGCCACGCTACGTCATTCCGAGTAGGTAGAGAGGTGAAGGAAGAGTTCTATCAGACTCCAGTGCCACCAGACACAATGCTGAAACTGGCCGAAACAGTAGACAACAGCAAATTGGATATGGTTACTGCCAGGTTCGTTTTATGCAAAAGAAGGTGCCATACCGTCACTAAGACCCCGTAGAAATTGCATAGGCTTAGCCGAGACATCAATTCTTTCAAAGGTGTACCCATGGTGGTGGCTCCGATGAATGTATTCTATTCAAAGGTTGCGAGCTTGCTTAGCTTGCTTGAATGTTCAGCTACGGAGAGAGATATGCTCGGCGTTTCCCTGCGAGATAAGATCTGGAATGAGGAGATCCGCAGGAGAACTAAAGTGGCCGATATAGCTCTTAAAATTAGCAAGTTGAAATAGTAATGGGCAGGCGATATCGCTTGTAGACCAATGGAGAAGAATGGTTCTCCAGTGGTGGCCACGAACCGGAAGATGCAGCGTAGGTCCCCCACTAGGTGGACCCACCATCTTGGTGACCGTGGGGAGCCAACGGATGCAGGAGGCGAGCAGCCGCTCAAAGTGGTGCTCTCTGGGGGAGGCCTATTTTCAGCAGTGGACGTCTTCAGGCTGTTGATAATGATGATGAAAGAGCAAGGTCGCTTTTAGTGATACGGTCGCCAATTTTCCCCCACTTCAACAGCTAGAAGACGTCCACTGCTGAACACAAGCCTCCCTCATAAAACGCCACGTTCAACACTTATATTGCCATAATCACCGCACTTGGCAGGCGGCTTGATGATCTCAGAAGCTGAGGAAAAATGCTGCTGCCCATGTGCACCCACGGTAAGAGATGGGTGGGGTGGTCCTGTCCTCACGCTGTGGGACCTCACAGTCAATTGGCTCAAGACATGTTTTGAGTTAATGGCCTCTGTGGTGGTGGTTGAGCGTTGACTCCTATCTCAGAGGCTAGTTCAATTCTTGAGACAGATAAAGTATTTATGCTCAGGAAAAAACCACAAGTACCTACTTGTTTTGTGTCTTTGTTGTGAGCTATGGACCTCGACTCGAAACTATCTAGAATATTGGATTATACGGAACTTTTCAGCATGAAAGTGATGGAAGTAAAGAAAGACCCCCTTTTGAAAAGGATTAAGCACCTATTTTACTATTTCAGTTTGATCAGTGGCTGGGCCAATACGTATACGTTTACTAAAGCAATAGCTGAAGACCTGGTGCATGAGCAAGCTGGGGATCTTCCTGTGTGTGTTATCCGACCGTCGATAGGTTTGTATCCATTTTTGGCATTGTGGAGTTGAATTTACTTATATCGAACAAGGCATGGGCAGACAATTTGAGCTCTGACGAGTGAGGTGACCTAGTGAACCCTACATCCACACTTGCTTTTTGGTATTATCGATAAAGCGATAAGCTGCGCTGCGTTGACACAGTCAAAGCCTCGCAAAGAAATTTTGACGATTTATGTGCTCTACTTTCATAAAAACGAATTTGAAAGACGGCGTTTAATCAAATGTCAAAGTCCCTTGTCCAAATATACTAAGTTAATAGTTTTTAAAAGCCAAGAAACGCATAATCATACTATGTAAATTGATTGTGGTGATTTAAAAATATCGGTTCATTAATGTCGATAGAATTTATTAACATATAGGTATTTGTAAACAGAAAAAAGGGGAAATAAAGGTCCTGTGCTTGCGTAATTTGGAAGTAATGGGAAGCCTAATTAGGGGCAAAGATTTATGTATGTATTCGTCAGATATCATTTAATTCAATTTGTTTAATTGTATAACTACTTAACCAGTATTTGTGACGTGCCGCGCCGCAAGCGGCCCGCGAGGTCCATTTTGTGTGCCTATGACCAGTCATACAAATGCAGGCAGTATAATTATTTGGTTAAACTTGAAAAAAATTGTAAGTGGTTTGACTCAAAAGCCGCGTACTTGTTCAGTAGGACAAAAAATGTATATAGCAGCCATCTTTAAAATTGCGGACGCAAAACCTTTTTCATATTTGAAATCTGGGACCCCAAAAACAAACTTGTGATTTTGCAAGTGTTATGTCGCAAAAGCAGCATTTCTATACTCGTTAAAAAGGGTGGACTCTATATTTTTTTTTCCTATTTGGAATCTGGGACCCCAAAAGCAGATCTGAAATAAAAAGAAACGATCCTATGTTTACAGTGCTGCAGACTTACCGAGAGCCCCTGCCTGGGTGGCTGGACCAGAGCTGCGTATATGGACCAAGTGGGGTAAGTAGGCCTAGCATAGCCTTAAACACTTGAATTAAGTTCCGAACGGGTCAACTAAAACTTTTGAAAAGAAAAGTGCCCAGTAAGCTAAACAGTTGTACAAAATTTTCTGCCGTGATTTCACGAGTAATAGCTCTATAGTTTGAGAGTGACAACCATTGTAATATCACAGATTAGTATTATAGGGCGATTTAAGGTATAATATTATCTTTTTGAAATCATAGATAGGCTTACATTGGACCACGGTTTCACCTGATGGTAAGTGACGACGTGGTCAACGAAGCGGACGACATGAGACGATGGGAGGTCAGCTAAAGTATAACGAAATGATTTTAATGGAGTCGAGAACAAAGCATTGAGAAAAGTAGCGCAGCGCACGTATAGTCATATACACTAATATTATTATATAGTAAGTACAGTGCATTATATTACAGTAAAGTATAGTGCAGTTCCACTGGTCCATACTTTACTGTACTGTATATTACAGTAAACGGAATGGACACATTGCACTGTAGGTACATTAAAGTACTAGGTAGTGTAGTACAGTGCGGTATAGTGCAAATTGACGTCAGAAGTCGGAAAATAGCCACTAATAAGCTACTTGTGCCAGCCACAATCGTATCCCACTTCTATACTGACTATACATATACTTATACTTACTATCACACTAATATTATAAACGCGAAAGTTTGTGTGTATGTTTGTTACTTTTTCACGCTCTAACAGCTGGACGGATTTGGATGAAATTTGGTATGGAGGTAGCTTATACCCTGGATTAAAACATAGGCTTAACTTTTTATCCCAATAACGGGAACGGTTCCTGTAGGAACGCGGGTGGAACCGCGGGGCGCTGCTAGTAATATTATAAATGCAAAAGTTTGTGTGTGTGAATGTTTGTTACCATTATTCTCCATAACTACTGAACCGTTTTTGATAAAATTTGGAATGCAGATAGCTTATACGCTGGATTAACACATAGGATATTTTTTATCCACCGGTGAAAGCACGGGGTGCAATTAGTTAAATTATAAAACCCAATTGGATTTTCAGATTATTTTTGGGGTTGGTTTTGGTGTTCTTCGTGTTATGTACCTGAACAACCGGTTGAAACTGTCCTTTATACCCGTTGATATCGTGAACAATGCAACTATAGCAGCTGGGTGGGAGACTGCTGCTAGAAAGGCGAAGGTGCCTAGGATATACCACGTCAGCTCCACCAACGTTGGAGTCACTTTTAGTATGTTCATTTTCTAAGCCTTATTAAAAATTTTGATCAAGTTTTGAACCCCAGGGTTCAGCATTTATAACCGTCTGCAAAAAAGAATTAGGTATAGAACCTTCTGTCACCGATTTTCCGAGATTTCCTGAAGAAAGAAGAGAGGAGACACCTTGCGCGGTGGTCTAATGTTTTTTCGTGAAGATTTGATGAAAGACAACGGAACACCGCAATTCCAAGTACTTCTCAACTTCTCAATATAATATGAAATGGTGTAACACCTTTTCATACAGGGTGAGTTTGAATTGGTATGTTATCCCGATAGGGGAGACTGGGACCATGATAGCCTACAAGTTGTGAGAGCTTTACTTGAAACTGCGTGTTTCCAAACCTCCGTACTAAAAAATGAATCCACTCACAAAATTGCACATGCGATCGCTACGAGAGTTAACAAGATACTAAAATAAATAAACAAATTCATTTCTAAACACAGGCCGTCTAACTCATCTATGTGCATTCGGTCAAGGACGAAGTTCATCCACCCACAGCTGCGCTATGAGTATCTTCGAACGTAAACTTTGCATGACATTTCTTCAATGAAAAACTATTAATTTAGAATAGTCGTAGAAGAAACATTGTCTACCTTGGGGAGTAGATTTACCCCCTTTCGGGATAATATACCAATTCAAACTCAGATAGTTTGATATGATTATTTTATTTTTATTTAAACGAATGACCCGACGCGCCAGTCTTTTACCTGAAATTAACGAAAGAGTATACCTACCTATTATATTATAATACCAACTTATATTAACCGTCACGGCCGCCTATGCGGTGCCACTCGAAACTCGTAATTTCGCTTGACACTGCACTGCGCTCGTCATTCTGAGACATCAGCAGAATCTAATAAGATGTCTAGGCTGTGCTGGTGTGCCATAATCACCACCCTTGGCAGGCGGCTTGGTGCAGTAGATTATAATAATGAAGACCGAGGAGAATGCTGCAGACCACGCATTCCTTATTCCAACTGGGCAAATGAGACTTTACTGTCTGATCTCGCAGTCTACGAATCTTATTAGTAGATTGTGTGATGTTACGGGATGACGTGCACACTTGCACAGTGTAGTGTCACGCGAAAATGTAATGTAGTGACGTACACTGCAATCAGTTATGGGCAGCCGTGACGCTTAACACTAGGCGAACGCCTAGCTTGACACGTTATTCGTTTTCCTAAAAAATAAATTTTAGGGCACGTATCCATGCGAAAGAATCTCAAATATAATCTTTTTCAAACACGTGTTGTAGTATCCTTGGCAAAAAGATCTCCAAAATAACATAAAATATTTTTTGTCATCAGTACCTATGCGAAGGGATTTCAATGTACATATTTTTCAGGGCACGTATCAGTACCTATGCGAAGAGATCTCCGAAATACGATGGTATCGACAACAGCACTTTGGTACTTGTATCTCGTGGAGACCAATAATAAGGCGGTTTACTGGATCCTGTCATGGCTGCTGCATTACATACCTGCGTATGTTGCGGATGCAATGATCAACGTTTTTAAACTCAACAAGCCAAAGGAGCTCAAGTCGTAAGTTATTTTTTAACTTAAAGGGGTCTCAATCCGGTTGTCATCATCATCATCAGCCTTAAGACGTCCACTGCTGAACATAGGCCTCCCCTAAAGAGCGCCACTTAGAGCAGCTGCTTGCCTCCTACGTCCATCGGCTCCACGAGGTTTTGACCAGGTGGCGTACTGTGAGCTCCTAGCGCAATTCAAAACAGAGCCTATATTGGATCGCTTTGTTTTTTTGTATGGGGATTTTGACAAGCGATCTAGTATAGGCTCTGTTTTGAATCGCGCTAAGAGCTCACAGTACGCCCAAAGATCGTCGGTCCACGTAGCAGGGGGCGAGGTACGCTGCGCTTTCAGATTCGTGGTGCCGCCCTCGAGAACTCTTTTACCTGTTAATTCGGTTGAATTTTCTATATTTTTTACTTCAGTAGGTACTCCATCATTTGTTATACCTATTTCGAAAATTCTTTTTGTTTGAATCGTTATATAATTAGTCCCATATAGCATCAAAATCGCTTCTGGAGTTTAGCATTTAAATCAACATAACTGAAGAAAAAAATTTAATTCATTCAAGTACGTTATGAGATTAAGGCGATTGAAGTCAATTTATTCCCTTTCTTTAAAAGGCTATTATTAAAAAGGATTATTATTTTTAATTTCAGCTTCATCCACATCTACAGAAAATTCGATAAGATGACCAAAATCTTCAATTATTTTTTAACTCAAGAATGGAATTTTGACGACGCGAACCTAGAAAGCCTTTGGCAGAATATGTCAGAAACGGACCGGGTTATTTACAACTTCGATGTGAAACAAATAGACTGGGACCATAACACGGCCTTGTGGTGTTTAGGTGTGAGAAAGTATATAGTGAAAGACCCACTGAAAGACACCGAAAAAGCTATAGCTAAACAGAAGTGGCTAAAAATAGCAAACGACGCTATTATTACGTTGTATTTGTTACTTTTCTGGGTGATACTGAGTTGGGTTTGGCATATCTTAAAGTGTTTGTTTTAGAGTTTTTGCAGTTAACATTGTAATGCTGAGGCCACAATACATTATCGGGGTTCTGCGAATATTTGCGTTATCACGACAAGTGTGACCGTGTAGTTCGTCAAATCACAATGTCATTTGGCGAACATAAAATCCATATCGCGGCTCTGTCGGTAAACTGGCGGGCATCAAGGGGTCTGTTACGAAAGTAATAAAATTATTCTAGCTCGTGGCTACACTTCGCCTCTAGGCTTTAATAATAAAAGCCTGGGCTACAGCTGTAACTGAAGTAGCGAAGCGTAAAAAACGACGTAAATTACTTACGTTGATGTTATATCGTGACAACGCGCGCGACACGAATTTTCGCGTAATAGTGTGGCCCCGTACAAAAACATCGCGTATAACTGAACATGATGTTTTGATCATGACAACGCGACACGACTTTTCGTGTGATGGTGTGGCCCCGGCACTAGTAAATCAGGTGTAGGTATAGGGTGCAAAATACAGGGAAAACGTAAGAGACGTTTCGCATATCAGTAAAATTTGACAAATACAATACCAGATAAAAGTCATTGGTTATAGTTTTTTTTTTTTTTATATTTTGGCTCCACACATAGTGTATTTAGCCAGTGTCAAGTATTGTAGTTTTTCATCGTATTATGAAATATTTCATGTAAAGTCAAGTCTTAGTCACAGTCAGTCAGGGTAGTCATAGTCCAGTCTAAGTCAGGTAGTCATAATCCAGTTTAAGTCATGCCCTAGTAAAGTAGTGGCAACTTTACTAGAGGCTTCTATGGAATTTTGGAAGCAACACGAAAAACCACGTTTCACTACATTATATCACTTGCCAACACTTATACTCGTAATTCAGCACTTAATGCGTAAAATGCCACTAATTTTAAACATTAACACTAGAAAAAGCATAAGTTTTGTGAAATAATACAATGCAACGACGTGAACTTTTTCACGTTCCCGCCAAAACTCCCTGGTTATAGTTTAGTAAAGCTGTAGGTATACTTACAAAAATCGAAGAGTAAATATAGCATGTAAGTAATAAATGCAATTATTTGGAGTTTTGGCGGGAACGCGGAAAAGTTCACGTCGTTGCATTGTATTATTTTTAAAACTCGTGCTTTTTCCAGTGTTAATGTTTAAAATCGGTGGCGTTTTCCGCATTAAGTGCTGAATTACGAGCATGAGTGTGGGCAAGTGATATAATGTGGTGAAACGGGGTTTTTCGTGTTGCTTCCAAAATTCCATAGAAGCTTCTAGTAAAGTTGCCACCACTTTACTAGGGCATGACTTAAACTGGACTGAGACTACCTGACTTAGACTGGACTATGACTACGCAGACTGTGACTAAGACTTGACTTTACGTGAAATATTCTATCATTATGAAAGATTACAATACTTGACACTGGCTAAATACACTATGTGTGGAGCCAAAATATAAGAGAAAAATGCAATTATTTAAATTATGTAGGTACGTATTCTATAAATATATTAATTATTATATTTATTAAAATGTAATATTCCTTTACGCAGTGCTTGAAAAAAAACATTATACCTATATTTGGTTTAATTTTTAACGTATTTTCAACATATAATTAATAACCTCCGTTCTCCATTTAATTGTTTTTTTTTTGTAAATTAAGTGATATCTCCACATTTGAGAACAGATTTTCCGTTGTCAAGGTAACCGATGGATAAAAACTCTAACAAATCTTGATCATTGTTTAGAATTGGTCAGAGTTTTTAACCATTGGTTACTTTAACTACTGACCTCTATTTATAACTTGTATAATAGGATCAGTATGTCAAAAACTTATCCTACTTTTATATAGGTGAAATATTTTGGCTATAGGATCTCATAAATCTAGGACAAAAAACTAGGAATAAGGTACATAGAAAATGTATAAGAAACGTCACAAAATAGGCTACCTATGTGTACAATAGCTACCTACCTCAAAACCCCAGAAATATAGGTATACATATAAAACTGGGCTGTAACTGGGCTAAAACTGTACATAAAATATTTTTTGAAAATTTTGATTGCATTACACTTCTTTATGGATATAATAATAATAATAATCAGTTTTTATGTTTAGTTTTAGCGAAGAGCCTCGACCAACACCTCGACAGGCTCTCGCTAGACGGTTGGATCAAGGGTCGGATTCAGAAGGCAGTAGGTACTCCTTGACACGGCACGTATTGTCAGGAGGTTCCTCACTCTGCAGCCCTAACCACCGGTAGCTTGGGTCCTGCCCCGCTGCCGGCGGCACTCTAGGTTTAGGTTTTTTATAATATTTTGTTAATTCCTTTTTACACAAATATTCCTTTTTACATAAATATTTACACTAATTTTAGAAGTTGGCTAATTTAATAAATTGACATTCATTATTTTTTATATTATTTTTGTATTATTTTTGTATGCTATATACTATATTTCATTTTTCAACGGACATCATAATTTAATAATTTTAATTTTATTATTGTTCTATTTTATTAAGATAAAATGAATGTATTCCATTTAATATTTATGTGTACCTACGAGTACTAATTACGAATACTAATTTTGTACGTACAATCTCTTGACCTGTATTTTTTGTACCAAATAAATGAATATGAATATGAATATGAATATTGTAAAAAACATAGGCTTAAGAATTGTAAATATATGAGTGAATAATTATCAGTTTTTATTTCAGACAAACATTATCTATTTTTGTTAGAAGTAAACTTAACCTATTATTAGCACTTAATGGATTGCATCAATTTACTCATTCATATTACATTACATTACATTATTAATCTTAATTTAGTGGGAATTCATTTATTCATCATTCATTCATCATTGATAGCCTGAAGACGTCCACTGCTGAACATAGGCCTCCCCCAGAGCACGCCACCTTGAGCGGCTGCTCGCCTCCTGCATCCATCGGCTCCCCGCGGCTTTCACCAGGTCGTCGGTCCACCGAGTGGGGGGCCGGCCTACGCTGCGCAATTCATTTATTAATCCAATTATACTATGTCAATACATAAAAAAATAATAATAATTAACTCAATACACAAAATAAGAATGAGTAGAATATAATTAAGTAATAAATAGAATCATGGTTCAATGTCACAAGTTCATAGAATCAATCACACAATGTCATGTCAAAAAAAAAACAAAGTAAAACAATAATAAATAAATAATTTAACACACAAAACAAAAATGAGTAAAATTAATAAACAAATCCACATCAAACATTTATCAGTACCCAGTTTTGCTTTGCCTAACCATCCACTCCATATAATGCCGCATAAAGGGAGTGTTGATCCGCGGGGTAATTACGTAAAATTTGCAACAGCAATGCGACAGCAGTAGCAATGCGACAGCAGTAGCGGAGCATACATTCTCGACACCACTAATGATGTATGACAGCAATCACCGCGAGAGTTACGCCTGTCGCAAACCTGTTGCGAGTTAGGTAATTAAGGGGCCGGCCTGCTATCTCTCTATATATGCTATCATTCTATATATGATATGGAAGTGGACACAGTTTTTTTGAATTTTTTGTCTGTCTGTCTGTCCCTTTGAACATGCATCAAGCTGGAACTACTGAACGGATTTCGCTGAAATTTGGTATGGTTATAGATAATTTTTTCAGGTAGTGTAGCTAGTTTATTAGTTTTTATTATTTTAATAGTGAATTCAAAGCTAAAGGCACATTGCCCATTTAAAAAAAACTCAGAATAATATTAGGGAAACTTTAGGTATTTTAAAACGGCCAAGTGCAGGTTGCATGAAGAAACATGTATGTAATTTTTATTCAAGATGTTTCTTGTTTGCAGCATTTTTTATTATTTATACTCATCCTGTCGAAGGGAAGATGGAAGGGAAAGGGAAAAAGATAGGGGAAAAGGATGATGAATGGATGGGACGGCAACAGAAGGGAGGCAGGTGGATGCCTGCCTCCATTCGCCATTTCATCCATTCATCCTTTGCCCTTATCTTTTTCTCTTTTTCTTCTCTCTTCCTTTAGACTGAGATAAGGCGTAAAACTGTTTAGCTGCGATGCCGAGGCGGGTCAGCTATTTGTATACTACGTAGGTATGTATTTACAAACAAAAAGTATTTAAACATTCTATGGTTCCCATAGTACAAGCTTTGCTTAGTTTGGGGCTAGATGGCACTGTGTAAAACGTCCTCACATATTTTTATTTATTTAATTCTTTAACATGTCGGTAACTTTACTAAAATTCTCCTGCGGATCTCCTCATTTCAAATCTCACCTCACAAGGAATCAGCCCGAAATAAGTCCACTGTTGAACATAGGCCTCTCCCATAAAACGTCACTTTGAACGCTTATCATAGGGCGGTTTGCCATAAATCACCACGCTTGACAGGCGGTTTGGTGATCGTAGAAGATTTTAATGTTCCGAGGAAAACTCTCATTCCCTTAATTAGCCGGTTCTTACGGCACCCACGGGAAGAGATAATGGGGTGGTCCAGGGTCCTATCTGCAAACCGGCGGCCTATAAAACAAATAAAACAGAGTAAAATCAAGGTCGCTTCCAAACTACGTCCACTTTTCATGACGTGCTATAAATGCACAATCACTAAGTTAATTATTCCTGAATCAATTATTATGTTAAACAACTAGGAGTTAGATGTTATTTTGTCAAGTAAGTAGTCGGGCGTTGGTGATTCTACAATAGCCAGTAGTTGTGAGAGGTTTAAATTGTTTTCAAAATAGTTTTGGATATTGATATTTAAATATTAAATTAATAGTTTAATTTTAATTTTGGATCTCAAAGTAAGTTAAAACTCAGTAAGCTTTTAAGGTGTCGTGTGAAGTAAGCAGGGATTTATCATCGTATTAATTACTGTAAGTTTTTTTTTATTTCCTCATTTTATATGCGCCTTACTATTTAAAGGGAAATAGTTATTTTTTGTTTGTTACTCTCTATGAAATTTGAATAAGATAAAAAACTGAGTAACTAAATTCCACTGTTATGTGGTGATTTTTTTATAGGCACACATTTCACTACTGTCTCACCTGATGGAAAGTGGTGACGCGGTCTACGATGGTACATGCTTACCTAGAAGTTGTTTTTGGTATCTAAGAGGGGTAATGCTAGTCTGCATGCACTAAGTTTGCGGTTATCCTTCTATGACATATCTACTGCAATGCATTTGAGTTTTTTTAAGTGTGAACTTATGAGCTGTCATATTTTAGTACCTGCAGATGAACATAAATGTCCGTCTGCAGGTACTAAACACAGACAAGGAAGATAACTCTTTCTTCAGGAAGAGTTTTATGAAAATGGATCCAGCATTGAAAGTAGAGCTGGATGCTATGGAGCTCGTGAAGCCCATAGACGAGGCGACGGAACGAGGTGACTCCGAGATCCAGCAGTTCTACCGGGACAAGACATTGTTTCTAACTGGAGCGACTGGATTTATTGGGAAGCAGCTATTGGAAAAATTGTTTAGGTACAGCACTTTAAAGTACCGTAAATATGAACAGTGAGGTACAGTAACATACAGTAAAATGCAGTATACAATACTGTGCAGTAAAGTTATTTGCATGACAGTGCAATACAGTAAAATATATGAACCATGTAGGCATTGTAGCTAGTGAAATTACTGGGCAAATGAGACTTAAGAACTGATCTCACGGTCTAGAAATCTTTATAGACTGTGTGATGTCTCAGGATGACGTGCGCAATGCGCAGTGTGACGCGAAACTTAATTTTATAATAGATATTTTTTCATTAACAATTTTTTTTTGTTAAAAAGTATCAAATATGAAAGCGCAATGACAGTATACTCATTCATAGTGCTGTGTATGTACAGTTTAATAATGTAAACTAATTACTTTAGAGTGCAGTGCATAGTGTACACGTAATTGCATCACACAGTAAGTTTCAGTATGATTCTATAACACACTATAATATAATTTTTATAGTTAAATTATTGTTATTTAAATTTCAGGTCTTGTGAAATAAGAAAAGCTTTCATCCTCATTCGGCCGAAAAGAGGGTCGTCTACTAAAGAAAGGCTGCAGACGATGCTGAATGATCCTGTAAGTAATTTAAAGCAGATATTCTCTGCTTTAATTTACTATTACTATTTGTATATCGGATCGAAGTTTATGGGTTGCGAGGTCAGATGGCCGCTCGTGTAATTCAGGTAGGTTGCCGCTATAGGTTAGATTGGGAGCCGACCCCATTAACAAACGGGAAAAGGCATAGATGATGATGAGTATAATAAATGTAAAATAGACATTCTTCACACCCCACCTGATCATGGCTTCCTCATCCCACCACCGGTTCTGAGCTCATGAACCGTCTTCATACGCAAGGCCGAATTCTAGAATGAAGGCATCACCATTTCATTTCATTTCATCATCAGCCAGAAGACGTCCATTGTTAAACATAGGCTTCCTCACAAAACGTCACTTTGGACGTTTATCATAAGGGTGTTTTGCTATAATCACCACGCTTGATAGGCATCTTGGTGATCGATTTTAATGTACCGAGGAGAATTCTGTTGCCCATTCCTTAGTTTCATTTTAGCTGCGCGGAAATAGGTGGATTGATCCTATTTTAATGAATTAAACCATGGTAACGGGAAATGAAACAACTTGTAGTGACTTTTACTTGATCTATGCAAGTAACTTGCCATTTATGTAAGATCTAGTGTCCTGCAGTGGTTTTAACTTGTAATGACTTTCCATGGGGTATTTGTTGGTACAAAACGTTGCCTGATGTCGATCGCGGTTGTGTTATTTATGTGTACAAGACAAGATTTCATCTAAATATCTTTAGCCATCCCGCTGAGCCATAAAACCAAACGGACGTTTCTATTGAATCATAATATTGTAGCAACTTGAAATCAATGGCATCAACTATATTATTTTTTAAATGTCATCGAAGCTAATTAAATAATCATGAAGTTATGCAAAGTAATGCTTGACCACGTTCAAGATTATTTATGTAGGAACATACATATGCATAATTATTTTTGAGGTCTCCATTTACTCGCAATTAACTTGTAACTTAAACTACCATTGTAACCACTGTAATTTTAGAAATGAAGACCTAAGAATGAAAATTAACCAAGCACTATCTTTCATTTAGGTGTTTGAACCAGTTCGTAAGAAGAAACCAGACTTGGAGAGCAGGATAGTGGGCGTGGAAGGCGACGTAGCCGACATCAGGCTTGGCATTAGTGACCCTGATTGGGCTACGTTAGTTGAAGAGGTTGGTCTATTACTTTGATACTACCCTTCAAGGTTTTAGAGTGATGACCACGAACAGAAAGACGAGTTAGATCGGCCTTCCATTAACGGCTAGATTCAATAAACGAGCTTTGGATAGAAACAGTCAACAGATTGGTATCTAGCTGCTTTGATTGGCTGTAATTATTGTTTCGACCAATAAAGACAGCTAGAATTCATATCGAACAACATTTTATATACTTACTAAGATCGTTTATTGAAACTGGTCGATAGACGAACAACGATCTGGTCAAAATTACGAGAGCCATTGTATGCTAGACGGAAGTAGATAGACATTCTTCCGGTTCATGGTCGCTACTTGAGAACTTTTCTACCCAATCGGTTGTTGGATTTGCGAGTGATTTGGCCTCACCTGCCTATTATTTCAATTTTCTAATTAAGAATGGTTGTTATCTTGTATTTGCCTTAATTTTTCAGGTTGAAGTTATATTCCACGAGGCAGCTACAACTCGTTTCGATGAGCCTATCCGCAACGCGTCCCTAATCAACATTAGAGGAACCAGAGAGGTGTTGAAATTGGGAAAGGCCTGTAAAAATCTTAAGTAAGACTGTAGACCTAAGAATTTCTTGTATTCAGTAGAACTCGAATATAATTATTAACGGTTATTTAAATCGATTTTGCATCACTCGGTGATCGTCGTTTTTTGACAGATTTCTGCTCATCCAATTTTGCGTTTCCAAGTTTAATCTGAATCCGTCTACCTAATCCTGATGTCTTGCTCTATAACTATTACTGAATGGAGCCTTGCTTGTATCATTCGTAACGACTACTATTTCCAGATTTTGGCCATGGAAAAACCGCCTTAAGTATCATGATGACCATTGCCCACCCTAGGAACTGCTTATACTAATGAACTACTTAAAGTACCTCGAAGTTTTACCCACGTGGACAATCAAAAGATTCACAATATATCCCACACAGTCATCACATCAGTCTTTTTGCATCTACTCTTGAATATAGGCCTCCCCTAATAGGAAGGAGAAGGGGTTGCCATAATCACCACGCTTGGTAGGCATCTTGGTGATCAGGTGATCACAGTAGATTGTAACTCGGACCATGAAGAATGCTGCTGCCCATTCCCTGGATATTCTCTTAGCCGCCTCTTACGGCACACACGGGAATTCTAACACCGCTGGGACCCAACAATAATAAGCATTCAGCCGTTTCATCGCTGCGTGGCTACAAATATAATATCAGACATACAAACGCAAATTTTACATTTTTTATAATTAAGTAGGTAGGGTGGTATTATCTTATGACGTTATGGCCTTGTCTGCAATTAATAAGAACTTATCATTCCAGGTCATTAGTGCACGTGTCTACGGCGTACTGCCACGCTACGTCATTCCGAGTAGGTGGGGAGGTGAAGGAGGAGTTCTATCAGACCCCAGTGCCACCAAATACAATGCTGAACCTGGCTGAAACAGTAGACAACAGCAAATTGGATACAATTACTGCTAGGTTAGTTTTGTGCAGAAGAAGGTGCCATACCGTCACTAAAACCCCGTAGAAATTGCATTAGTCTACTAGCCGGGACTTCAATTCTTTTAAAGGTGCACCCATGGTGATGCCTTCGATGCTATTATATTAATCCATGCAAAGGGTGTGCGATCGCTTTTAGCGATACTGTCGCCCACTGTCCTCCCACATTACTAGCCAAAAGACGTCCACTACTAAACATAAGCCCCTTTGAAACGCCACTTTGAATGCTTATCTTAGGGAGGGTTTTCCATAATCACCACGCTTAGCAGATGGCTTGGTGATCGCAGAAGATTTTGATGTACCAAGGAGAAATGCTGCTGCCCATTCCCACACTGCTGGGACCACACGGCCGTTTCCTACTTCAGCAAATCAGTGTATTCCTTGTAAACTTCCATTATATTGTGAGTACAATAAAGAATTGACTCTGACAGTAATTCAAGACGACATGTATTGAGTTAGTGACCTCTTTGATTGTGGCTGAGCGTGAGCGTTGGCTCTATCTCATAATGCAGGTTCAATCCCGTGACAGGGCATGTTTTATGCACAGTGTTGAATCATGGTTCTTGATTTGAAAATATCTAGAATATTCTGGAACTCATCAGCATGAAAGTGATTGAGGTAAAGACCTTCTTTTGAAAAGGATTAAGCACCAATTTTAATATTTCAGTTTGATTAGTGGCTGGGCCAATACGTATACGTTTACTAAAGCAATAGCTGAAGACCTGGTGCATGAGCAAGCTGGGGATCTTCCTGTGTGTGTTATCCGACCTTCGATAGGTTTGTATCCATTTTTGGTATTGTGGAGTTGAAACTCATGTTTACTTACATCGAACAAGGCACGAACATCCAAGTTGAGCTCTGACGAGGCGAGGTGATCTAGCGAACCTTACACCACACTTGCCTTTTGGTGTTATCGATAAACGATAAGCTGCAAAGAGGTGGCACGAAGAATCCAACTCGGCTGGGCAGCGTTCGGGAAGCTTCGTCCTATCTTTTTGTCCAAAATACCGCAAAGCCTGAAAACGAAAGTTTTCAATCAGTATGTGTTGCCAGTGATGGCTTATGGAACTAAGACATGGTCTCTTACTGTTGGCCTCATTAGTAAGCTCAAAGTCGCGCAGCGAGCTATGAAGAGAGCTATGCTCGGTGTTTCCCTGCGAGATAAGCTCCGGAACGAGGAGATCCGCAGGAGAACTAATGTGACCGATATAGCTCCTAGAATTAGCAAGTTCGCAATGGCAATGGGTTTGGGCAGGCCACATCGCTCGTAGAACTGACAACCAATGGGCAAGAAAGGTTCTCGAGTGGCGACCACGAACTGGAAGACGCAGCGTAGGCCGGCCCCCCACGCTGTGGACCGAAGATCTAGTGAAAACCGCGGGGAGCTGATGGATGCTGGAGGCGAGCAGCCACTCAAGGTGGCGCGCTTTGGGGGAGGCCTATGTTCAGCAGTGAACGTCTTCAGACTGTTGATGATGATAAGCTGCGCTGCGTTGACACAGTCAAGGCCCTCAGCAATGTAATTTTGATGACCATTTATGTGCTCTAGGTACTTTGATCAAAGCGAACTTGGAAGACGGCGTTTAATCAAAAATCAAAGTGCCTCGTTCAACTATACTAAGTTAATTGTTTTGAATAGACAAGAAACGCACAATCATGTTAATACTATGTAACGCCTAAATTGTGGTGATTTAAAATTATCGGTTCATTTGTGTCGAAAGAATTTTGTAGCATGATGCTTATTGCGGTTTCAACTAAGAATTATTAGGTATTTGTACACAGAAAAAGGGAAAACATTTTTTTGTAATACTCGAAATCTGGACCACAAAAACCAACTTGTGATTTTAGACTCAAAAGCAGCATTTTTTTACGTACGAAAAATAATCATATGGCAGTCATCAAAGGGCGGACTCCATATTTTTTTTTTCATATTTTCGAATCTGGTACTCCAAAAGTGAAAATAAAAAGAATACCTATTAGAAACGATCCTATGTTTACAGTGCTGCAGACTTACCGGGAGCCTCTGCCTGGGTGGCTGGACCAGAACTGCGTATATGGACCCAGTGGGGTAAGTACCCACATTTAGTACTACCACAGTCGTAGTATAGCCTCAACCACTTGAAACAAGTTCTGAACGGTTCAGCTAAAGTGAAAAGAAAAGTGCCCGGTATGCTAAACAGTTAACGTCGCAAGTGTACCACCAGTTCGCACCAAGCGTTTTGCTGTTCGAACGGCTACGGCTAAGGAATGGAATGCACTTCCAGCAACAGTATTTCCTCCTGGGTTATAACCTGAGCCTTTTAAAGTCAAGAGTGAATGGGCATCTCAGGGGCAAACGTGTTCCACCTTAGACAACTTCGTCACTTACCATCAGGTGAGTTGTTGTCAAAAGTATGCTCATTTTAGTATTTAAAAAAAGTCATAGTATTAATTTTCTGTAATGCTTTCACGCAAGGTATCTGTTTATTTAGAGGGTGACAACCATTATAATATCACAGATAAGTGGTGATTTTGAGGTATATGAGATGAACTATATTTAAAAAATCAAAGATAGGGTTACATTTTTGATCACGGTTTCACCTGATAGTAAGTGACGACGCGGTCGACGAAACGTACCTTCTATGACACGGGACGACGGGCAAGTGTAACTATTGAAATGATTTGAATGGAGTCGAGTAGCGCAGCGCACTTAAACATTAATTTTATAATATAGTAGGAACAGTGCATTACAGTAAAGCATACCTAGTGCAGTTCCGCTGCTCCATACTTTATTGTACTGTACAGAATAGTACTTTTTTTATTTATTTATTTAAACGAATGACGTGACGAGATAGTCGTTCGCCTGGTGTTAAGCGACACGGCCGCCCATAACAGATTGCGGTGCCACTCGGAACTCCAAAGTTTCGAGTAACACTACGCACTGCGCACGCCATCCTGAGACATCACACAGTCTAAAAAAGTTTTCTAGACTGTGAGATCAGTTCGTAAAGTCTCATTTGCCCAGTAATTTCACTAGCTACAATGCCCTTCAAACCGGAACACAGAACTACATTGCACTGTACTAATTAATAGTGTGATGCTGGTGGTGCCGTACATGCAGTGTATAATACTGTTATGCACTGTAAGTACATTAAAGTACTAGTGTAGTACAGTGCAGTATAGTGACGTCAGAAGTTGCAAAATAGCCACTAATAAGCTCAACTTATGTCAGCCACAATCCCACCCTACTTCCTATAATGCGAAAGTTCGTATTTGTGTGAATGTTTGTTATAACGCGATTCAATAAAGAAAAGAACTGAAAAGAGCAAACATTTATATTGCTGTCTCACTCGCTCTACACAATAGTGGAAGAGGTTCAACAATTGTTTCTTGTTTGCGTCAGATTCGTTTATTTAATGAAACGCGTTATACCATTAATCTCCATAACTACTGAACCAATTTTGATTAAATTTGGAATACAGATAGCTTATACGCTGGATTGACACACAGGATACTTTTTATCCGTAGGTAAAACTACGGGGTGCAATTAGTTAAATTATAAAACTCAATTGGATTTTCAGATTATTTTTGGGGTTGGTTTTGGTGTTCTTCGTGTTATGTACCTGAACAACCGGTTGAAATTATCCTTTATACCCGTTGATATCGTGAACAATGCAACTATAGCAGCTGGGTGGGAGACTGCTGTAAGGAAGGCGAAGGTACCTAGGATATACCACGTCAGCTCGACCAACGTTGGAGTCACTTTTAGTAAGTTCATTTTTTAAGCCTAATTAAAAAGATCAAGTTTTGATCCCCAGGGTTCGGTATTTATAACAAAGACTTCTATGTATACACTAGACAGGACATCTCTAACTTGCACTGTCAACCACTGCAAATATGCTTATGAGCATCTTCTCGCTCATACGATGCAGCTCAGCACTCAAAGCAACTGCACGTGCAGCAGTGAATAGCAGTGAAAATTATGATCCGAATGTCATTGCCCTAGCGCTGTTGTGATCGTTGGTTAGACGATTTAATCTCGTAAAGCGCTGTAGCGGATTTTAGTTTATTTATACAAAAGATGACAACTATTTGTGCTTTGAATAGCTTCTCTAGTACGTAGTACATATACCTCTTTGATTTATAACCGTCTGCAAAAAAAGAAGGTATTATACCTTCCGTTTGACAGCATTTTGTTTCACCGATTTTCTGAGAGTTCTGGGGGCGTACCGTGAGCTCTTAGCGCGATTCAAAACAGAGCCTACACTGGCTCGCTTGTCAAAATCTCCATACAAAAAAAACAAAGCGATCCAATATAGGCTCAGTTTTGAATCGCGCTAAGAGCTCACGGTACGCCCCCTGGTCGTGATTTGTTTGGTAGAAAAACCTTGCGCGGTGGGTGGATGCTACAAATAGAAATACAAGAAAGGTTGTGTGATGTTTCGGGATGACGTACACACTTGCACAGTAAGTGCCACGCAAAAAAATTATGTAGAGTGGCGAGTGACCATTAGTTAACCACAGATGAACGACTACCTCGTCACGTCGCGTCGTTCGTTTACATAAAAAATAAATTACTGCGCACGTATCTACAAGGTGAGTTTGAATTGGTATGTTATCCCGGAAGGTGGGGACTGGGACCATGATAGCCCACAAGTTGTGAGAGCCTTACTTGAAACTGCGTGTTTCCAAACCTCCATACTAAAAAATAAATCCACTCATAAAATTGCACGTGCTATCGCTACGAGGGTTAACAAGATACTATAAATTCATTTCTCAACACAGGTCGTTAAACTCATTTAAGTGCATTCGCTCAAGGACGTAGTTCAACCATCCAGCTGCGCTGCGCTGCGCTGGGGCTATCTTCGAACGTAAACTTTACATGGCATTTCTTCAATTTTAATTACTTTAGAAAAGTCGTAGAAGAAACATTGTCTACCTTGGGGAGTAGATTTATCCCCTTTCGGGATAATATACCAATTCAAACTCAGATAGGTTTAGGTAGTCTGTATCCATTCGAAATGATCTCAAATATAATATCTTTCAGGGTAGCGTAGGTATATTGTGTTGTATCCATCACAAAGAGATCCCCAAAATTTTATTTTTATCTGTACCTATGCGAAGGGATTTCATGAAACATATTTTTCAGGGCACGTATCAGTACCTATGCGAAGAGATCTCCGAAATAACATGATACCGACAAAAGCACTCTGGTACTTGTATCTCGTGGAGACGAATAATAAGGCGGTTTACTGGATCCTCTCCTGGCTGCTGCACTACATACCCGCATATGTTGCGGATTCAATGATCAGTGTTTTTAAAATCAAGAAGCCAAAAGAGCTCAAGTCGTAAGTTATTTTTTAACTGACTTCAAAATGGTCTGGTATGGTCTGGTTGTCATCATCAGCCTAAAGACTTCCACTGCTGAACATAGGCCTCCCCCAGAGAGCGTCACTTAGAGCAGCTGCTTGCCTCCTGCATCCATCGGCTCCCCGTGGACAAGCTACGCGATCCTGTAACTTGATTGCAGCCGATAGAAACAAAAAATTGTATGGAATTGACAGTTTCAATACGCAGTTTATGTGCATAGAGCTAGTATGGAAAATTGGAAATCTTCAAGCTAGAAATGTAATTTCTCCTGTAGCATTGCTATCAAAGTTCCTTGATCGGGTGATCAAGGAACTTTGATAGCAACTAGCTGATCGTCGGTCCACCTAATGGGGGCCTACGGTGCGTCTTCCGACTCGTGGTCGCCTCTCGAGATCCTTTTTCTTCGCCATCGGTTGTCAGTTCTACGCGCGATGTGGCCTAGCAATATAAGTTGGGATTTAAACTTTTTTTTTACTTCAGAACTCCATCTTAATTATAATTTTGGAAATTATTTTCTATTTGAATCGTTATACTTTCAATTTGATCCCATAGGAGTTATAATTAAAATTTTGGAAATTATTTTCTATTTGAATCGTTATACTTTCAATTTGATCCCATAGGAATTTCATCAAAATCGGTTCCGGAATTTGGGGTTTGTATCAAAAATAACTAATAAAAATTCAACGTCATCCAATTACGTATAAAATTAAAGTGGTTCAAGGCAATTTAACACTTTTCTTCAATAGGTTTATTATTTTTAATTTCAGCTTTATCCACATCTACACAAAATTCGAGAAGATGACCAAAATCTTCAATTATTTCTTAACTCAAGAATGGAATTTTGACGACACGAACCTTGAAAGCCTTTGGCAGAATATGTCGGAGACGGACCGGGTTATTTACAACTTCGATGTGAAACAAATAGACTGGGACCATAACACGGCCTTGTGGTGTTTAGGTGTGAGAAAGTATATAGTGAAAGACCCACTGAAAGACACCGAAAAAGCTATAGCTAAACAGAAGTGGCTAAAAATAGCAAACCACGCTATTATTACGTTGTATTTGTTACTTTTCTGGGTGATACTGAGTTGGGTTTGGCATATCTTAAAGTGTTTGTTTTAGAGTTTTTGCAGTTAACATTGTAATGCTGAGGCCACAATATATTTTCGGGGTTCCGCGAATATTTGCGCTATCGCGACAGTTGTGGCCGTGTAGTTCGTCGGATCACAATGTCATTGGGCGAACATAAAATGCTCGTCGTGGCTCTGTCGGTAAACTGGCGGGCATCAAGAGTTTTGTCACGAAAGCGATAAAATTAATCCAGTGCGTGGCTAAACTTCGCCCCTAGAATAATAAAAGCCTGGGCTACACCTGTAACTGAAGTAGCGAAGCGTAAAAAACGACGTAAATTACTTACGTTGATGTTATATCGTGGCAGCGTTGTCACGATATAACATCGTCGAATTTTCGTGTAATATTCTGCCCCTGTACAAGAACATTGCGTATTACTGAACATGATGTTTTTATCATGACAACGCGATACGACTTTTCGTGCGAAGGTGTGGCCCCAGCATTAGTAAATCAGGTGTATAGGATGCAAAATACAGGTAATACATAAAAATAAAGAAACGTTTCGCATATCAGTAAAGAAGGCTGGCGACTTCCATGTATTTTTAGACTCCGCTTTTTCGACGAAGTACACTGCAGGTATTTTTGCTACGGTTCATCCGTAAAACATCAACAAATCAAACTGAATGTAGGGTGCAGATGTTGGGGGAAAAAAATGTAGTTATGTTAGTTTGTTAGTACACAACATATCCTATAGGTACCCATCATAAATTTATTGCTCGAGACATGGCCATAGTACGTTAATACTATTATTTATTGTGGCCACAGTTTACTATTCAGCAGGAAATTGCAACAGTAAAACTTGGCTAACTCACTTCAGTTTCAGTTGGAATACTAAATACGAAGGAATAATAAACGATGTTGACTTTGATGTAATGCAATGGATTCATAGACAAGTGCATAAAACTGCATACTCAACTAATGCATACTTCTAAATAAATAGTCACAGAGAGTTTTTGATTGAGTTCTAAAAATATACAAAATATTTAGAAAAATAGGTGAAAAATGTAATAATAAAGATTGCATTCATGAAGAGCGTTTCTTTAATATTGGGTCAAGCAAAAATCGCCAGTCTCCTTTGCCAAATGCAATATTAAGGTAGGTAGGTATTAAGAAGGTATAATACCTATATTTACTTTCCCTTTAGGTAAAAGCCATTGGTTACGGTTTAGTAAAGCCTGTAGACTTATAAAATCTAAGATAAGATTAAATAGAAATAGCATGTAAGTAATAGATGTACCTAATTATCATATTTATGTAGGTACATAATGTACATCTACACCACTATATAAAGAGGAAAGATTTGTATTTTTGTGTGTATGTTTGTATGTTTGTGGTATGAATAACCTCAAAAACCACTGTGCCGATTTCTAAAATTGTTTCACCATTGGAAAGCTACATTCACGTGAGTAACATAGGCTACACCACTACACGTGCGAAGCCGGGGCGAGCCGCTAGTATTCTATATAACGGATCATCAGGAAGCCGAAGTGATATCTCGGGAGGCATATCCGTTATCACTAGGTACATGTTATCCATGGTCACGGGCGTGGGGATTTAAAAATAACACCAAGGAACTTTCAAACAAACACTGTTTTAATGAATCTGATACTCATTTGCTCGAAATATCATAAGTATACTCAAATAAAATTCGATTTAGAGCCAATGGTTTTGTGCGTGTGCATCGCGTTCAGCCAGCTGTGCAAAAGTGCCAGTCTGCCGTCACTATGACACTCACAACTCCACTCGGTGTTACCCGCTCTAAAAATACGGCATAGACAGGCATAGATCATTTTGAACCAATATAGATTGGACTACAATTAGCACAGACAATTAGCAACCGAACTGTTTTAAAATTAAAGAATAATAATTGACAATCACCGTTATATACAGCGCCGTTATTTATATATTAAGTTTAATTGTTATTTGAATAAAGTGATGGTGGCCGAGCGGTAGCATGTGCACTTCGCAATCTTACGGCACCGGGTTCGATCCTCGGCCCTGCACCAATGACTTATCTTTTAAGTTATGTTCAGTTTTCGATGACATCGCTCCGTGCCCCGCAGAGCGCGTTAAGCCGTCGGTCCAGGTTGCCATAAGAACATCTATGTCAATCGTTACGGGTAGTCAGACGCCTGATAGAATCTGACACCTGATCTAGCCATCTCTGTTACTGGTCCCTTATGGGTTGCGAGGTCAGATGGCAGTCGCTCGTGAAACTCTGGTAGCTCGCCGCTACACGTTAGATTGGGAGCCAACCCCAATGACAAATAGGAAAAGCCAAGAGGATGATGAACGTTTGAATACAATATTTCTTTGACATTTGTACCTTGACAATGAAATGAAAATAAAGCATTATTAACGTATTTTCAACATAATGTAACCTCCGTTCTCAGTTTGACTGTATTTTTTGTAATCAAAGCGATATTTCCGACATTTGAGAATCGATTTTGGTGTTTGCCAAACTAGTTTCGGGCTTGATATTCCTATTGCCATTTAATCAGGTCTTCAGACATCAGGATGAGGGATTCTTCGAAACCAGTGACATGTAGGTCCTTAACCTCAAATACTTCTCTGCGCTTGTTTAAATATTCTGATTCACAAATTATAATCAGTAAGCAACGCAAGCAAGTTGCTAGGTACCAGTTTGTTTGCTATTTGGTTTTTGTAAGGCGCACATAAATCATCAACAGCCTGAAGACGTCTACTGCTGAACATTGTCCTCCCCCATAAAGCGCCTCTTTGAGAGGCTGCTTGCCTCTTTTATCAAAAAAAGAAAGAAAATACATTTATTCAGGACATCACACAATATTACATTTTTACAAGTAGTCATTTAAACAAAACAAATCACAACGGAAAGAAAGGCACTAAAAATATAAAGTTGCGTGACGTCATGATATAGGTCCCGACTCAGCATGCAATTAAGGTCGTAGGACCTCAATAACTGTTTTCAGTCGGGACCTACATTCATGACATCACGAACTTTTGTACACAACAACTAAATACAATAGAATAGTAGGTACAAACAGTGAAAAATACCTATGTATACGAATAGGTTTTTTTTATCACACAAAGGTACCTCGCTTTTCGATGAATAATTAGGTAAGGTATACTAACTACACACTACTATATAGTTTGAATACCAAGTCTAAACAATGGAAAGCACTGCTCTAACTGGCCTGCACCCTTTTACACGCGCAAATTTACAAGTCCGTGAGTGCGAGTCTTGGGGGTCTAGCAAAGATCACTTTCCATTAGCGTTAACGCCTAACAATAACTTAAAATGTATGGAAATGACATTAGCTACGACATTATTTTCCGCAGGTAATATCATCCACATACACTTAGAGTTATCGTTTGGCGTTAACGCTAGACCTCCTAGTCTCTTGCATGAGTGTACCAGAACGCCCGGCAGTAGAGAGAAATGGTGAGATGTCGTGAGGCGAGCTACAGCAGCTCACCAACTCTTCCTCACGACTGCGACCGCTCTGTCAAGAGCGACACGATTGAGAAGAGAAGAATTGACCTGGAGGAAAATTAAACCAAATTATAATAAGTAACTTTTTTGTATAATAATAAGGGCGATGGTGGCCGAGCGGTAGCGTGTGCGCTTCGCAATCTTACGGCACCGATTTCCATCATCAGCCCTGCACCAATGACTTATCTAGTAAGTTATGTGCAGTTTGTGGTGCCATCGCTCCATGTCTCGGAGAGCACGTTTAGCCGTCGGTCCCGGTTGTCATAAGAACATCTATGGCAATCGTTACGGGTAGTCCGAATCCTGATAGAATCTGACGCCTGGTCTAAAACCATTCCTTTTACTGGTTCCTATAGATTGCGAGGTCACATGGCAGTCGCTCGTGTAACTCTGGTAGTATGGTAAAAGTAGATGGCGGTAAACATTATCTTATTGAGGATGACGAGGATAGCTGACTCTACGAATTTCATATTTTTTAATAAATATTTCCTTCATTGATCGACCTGAAGTGGCGGGCCCCTAAAGCCAGCCATGCCATTCGAGACACCCAGGCTAGTCCGACGCTGCCTCCGGTTGCTTTGGGTCTGGAATGGGTACGAAAAATGGTGTGAAGTTGACGTCGATGTAAAGATTATTGAAGATCAGAATAGTGGGGCTGAAGATAACTTTTTTAATGCTAAAGTGGCCATACGTTTGACAACATCTCACCTGATGGTAAGTTACCAAGTTAATTGTCTAAGGTGGAGCACGTTTGCCCACGAGATGCCCATTTACTCCTGACTTAAAAAGACCCAGGTTATACCCAGGAGGAAAGGAAACACTGTTGCTGTAGGGTTAGCACGGCCGGTAGACAAAACTGTCTTTCCCCTGTTTTACTCCAAGCAAGTATGAAGAAAGTGACGTAAAACGGGGAAAGACAATTTTGTCTACCGTCCGTGCTAACCCAGCAGGAAGAGCATTCCATTGCAGTAGGGTTAGCACGGCCGGTAGACAAAACTGTCTTTCCCCTGTTTTACTCCAAGCAAGTATGAAGAATGTGACGTAAAACGGGGAAAGACAATTTTGTCTACCGTCCATGCTAACCTAGCTGCTTCGTCAAATCGACCATTTCAACCAAGCCTGAGAAATAGACACAATATTAATCTTTTAAAGCATATTCTCAAATCTGACGTAGGTAACGTAAGAGGACAATGACCCGGTCACCTACTTGTTTCGCAGTGCGGTCAAGAACATTGGAAAGTTGTTGACATTGATATTGTCTCAGATGACTCATCTCGTAGTGTTTCAAAAATTGTAAATGTCCGTACCTACTACACATTTTTAGGGTTTCGTACCTAAAGGGTAAAACGGACCCTATTACTAAAGCTCCGCTGTTTGTCTGTCTGTCTATCCGTCTCTCACCAGGCTGTATTTAAGGGGGCTCCCATACAACAAACGTGATTTTTTTGGTCGTTTCCATAGATATACGGAACCCTTCGTGCGCGAGCCCGACTCGCATTGGCCAGTTTTTTAAATAACAGTACCTCAATTCCGTCCTTCCGTCTATCTGTCAGTCTGTATCCCCGTCTGTCCATTCGTCCGTCCATCCTTCCACTCCGTTTCATGTTTACCCTTTTTTTTCAGGAATGGCTGAAAGATAAGTTGAAGCTGATATCAAATATCAGTATTTGTCTACTAAAGTCCACAATTCCGGCCTCATAATCCTGTAAAAAATTGAAGCCTCGAAATTAAAAAAGCATTAAAGAGTTAATGGCTAATATGTTCGAGTTTCGCGTGCGTCATCAAAACCCCGGGGTTCTAGTGAATGAACCTTAAAACTTGACACGAATGAAGGTTTTTTTTTAATGCTAAAATGGGCTTACATTAGACAACAACTCACCTGATGATAAGTGACGAAGTTGTCTAGGGTGGAGCACGTTTGCCCATGAGATGCCCATTCACTCCTAACTTGAAAAACCCAGGTTACACCCAGGAAGAAACGCTGTTGCTGGAAGAGCATTCCATTCCTTGGCCATTCGGACTATGAATGACTCAGCAAAACGCTTAGTGCGGACTTGTGGTACACTAACGACGTAAGGATGTGAAGAATCACCAAGCCTTGTAGTTCTATGATGGAAAGGGGATGACGGAACTAGTATCTCATCGTTGATAAGCTTCTTGGCACGCCGCTCAATTGCGTCCAAAGCCGCAAGTAGGTACCGGGCGGAGCCATCCCACAGGTGGCTACAGTACTGCATACAGGCCCTGACCTGAGCGTGGTAAAGGTTAACCTTTACCAAGCTCAGGCAGTTGTAACTGCCTATTGTGTAGTAAGTAGGTACATAAAAGTAAAACACCTAAAAACCATGGACTCCTACTCCTAGGTGGAAGAATCACAAGATTGTTTTTTTCTCTAATCAATGATCAAGACAAGAGTTAACTTTAAAGACCCGTTTTATCAAAATGACACTCAGTTGTTGATGCCTAACTCAAGTGGAGATCACGTATAGATTTCTAGCATCTTACAAAAACGGTGCTTTCTTTGATTAATCCCGAGGCCCTTAAGCAGGCCTCCCTCATGGTACCTATTATTATTCAGCCATTGTCATCCCACTGCAAAGGTGTCCCTACCCCCTGCCCTCCCCTTGTCCTTTATTATATTTTTTTTTATTATACAGTGTGCGCATGCCCTCCATCAGCTCATTCCGTCATCCCCTTTCCGTCATAGAACTACAAGGCTTGGTGATTCTTCACATTCGTCGTTAGTGTACCACAGGTCCGCACTAAGCGTTTTGCGTCATTTATAGTCCGAAATTTGGATCATTATCTGTAGATCCATCGTCCAGATCCATAATGGTTCCAGTGAGAATTTTATTTCTCGTCATAACCTACAGAGTAAAATTAGATTTTAATATTTTCTAAGATATCGCATTCGGGCAGGTCATAGGACCCTTAATGCCTGTAAAGTTCATTCGACTTACGTCATTATAACATTGAGAAATCCCCGCATATTATTGTAACCGTTTTGGTCTTGATCAGCCAACTGGTTCTTTCTGACGTCATAGGATAAAAAGATGCCATGTATTTTTAAATCGCTATAAAAAAACACGTATAAGCACGTGTGTTATTATAAGGATAAAAAAAGTACCTATACGTAAGTATACCTACATATAAGAAAGGCTTGTGTGTGTGTTTTAATGTAGGTCTATTTTTACAAATAATAAACACAGGCCACACCCATAAAACGCCACTTTGTGCGCTTATCATAGGGGGGGGTTCACCGTAATCCCCACGCTTGGCAGGCGGCTTGGTGATCGCAGAAGATTTTAATGTACCGAGGAGAATGCTGCTAATGAATGGATGAGCCCATCCATTCATCATTTTCCCCATCTTTTTCCCTTTTCCTTCCATCTTCCCTTCGACAGGATGAGTATAAATAAAAAATAATACAAACATAAACAATGTTGCACAACAATTACATCTTTGTTTCTTCGTGCAACCCGCAGTTGGCCGTTATAGTAAATAAAAAGTATTCTAAATGTTACTCTGAAAAATTAGCCAAAGCATACCAAGTTTCAGCTAAATCCGTTCGGTAGTTCCACCGTGATGCGTGTTCAAAGGGACAGACAAAATGTTTAAGAAAACTGTTTCCACTTCTATAGCGATAAAGAAGTGTAATCAAAATTTTCAAAAAATATGCAATAGATTTAGCCCAGTTACAGTTTTATTATGTTATGTATAGATAAACAAAAAAAACTGTAACTGGGCTAAATCTATCTATCTAGATATCTACATAAAACCTTATAATATCTAAACTATAATTGTTATCTACCTCTTATTATTATATTTTTATTTTGGGTAATCTTTTCTTTTTCTTTTTTCAACCAGCACTACCACTCGTTCCACACTACACAAAGGTTAACTGGAAGAAAATGCTACTTAGCATTAAGGGCTTGTGCAAGGCCAGCGCGAATTCAAGCCAAAGCCACAGAATAGATGTATAGTACTAGGCCAAAGCGGGGATGAGCCAGGGGCCGAGTGGCAGGGGCGGTCTAAGTTAAACTGGTTCCAACGCGCAATAGTTTAGGTAATTTATTATTACACTGAATATAATGGGTATTTTAAAAATCCGCTATACATAAGCCCTCCATTATATTTAGTTCAACTACTACACAAAGTTTCATGATCTTATTTAAAGTATTCATTGAATAATCACTGTTTATTTGTACGGTTTGGAGGTAACTTTGTAATTTTTTTCTATCGAGAAAATTTTATTAATTCGTGTTTTCACTATACATTTGCAGTAGCATTAGTCCTGAACTTTACCATATATTAATTTCAAAGTCATTGTTGCAATATTGTTGACAGGACACTGCCTCAAGCTAAGCCGTTTTAAGCAATTTGGCGTTGTATTGGCTCTTAAGTTCGCCTATGTACTTGATTATCTTGTGCAATAAAGCATTTTCTATCTATCTATCTATCTATAAATATTACCATATTTTCCCTGATATCAAGACGTGATAATATGTAGTCGATGATGTACCACGCTCACCTAATAAGAAACCTGTTTCCTCTCCTCTTGAAAACATCCAAATTATAGCTGCGTTCAATCGGAACACTAATAAATTATATTAAACAGTAAAATATGAGAGGTCAAGGAAATCGTACTCGTTACCATATTAGTATGTAGAGACCTTAAGGGGGCTTTTACATTTTGGCGAGCTCAGTACTACGCGCGCAGTACCGAGCTCGCAGCGTCCGTCGGTTTGACCAAATATATCCAATTTCATTTATTGATAAATAAATAAGAGCATTAATTTAAAAGTATGAAATAATTTGTAGTAGCTTAGAAGAATGATGAGCTTTATTTTGGTAACAATATTTTGTCGATGTAATATAAAACTCCGGAGATATTAGAACTTTTGTTGAAGCCTTTTATGATTAAAAATCAAATTTTTTTTAAATATTTTTTTAATAGCTTGAAAGGTAAAAATTAAAAATCGGTTCTGACATTGTGGAAGTAAAGGATGTATTTAGTGGAGTATAATTTGGTTTGGAGACTTACGTTACACAGAATTTGTAAATTAGAGCTCTAAAATCGGGTCTCTGTGTGTTTTTGCCAAAACGAACACCAGGAGAATGATGATTACTAAATAAATAGATAAATTACTTAAAATCCGTTCTGTCATTATCGAAGAATATGAAATGAAGGGTATTTTTCATTCAATGGCTAAGTATAGACATTAATGCTATGCATCAAATATTGACGACGAAAACCTTGCAACTACGCTTAATTTTGTAAAAGCCCCCTTAATGAGGTAGCATTTGGGTGAACTTTTGATGCCGCGAGGAATGACGGTAAAGGTCATAGGTCTTTTAATAAATGTCTTAAAATGAGGAATTTATTAAAAAATTCAGATTTTTTGCAATTTTTTTTAAAGGCAGAGCATTTGACAACTGTCTCACCTGATGGAAAGTGGTGACGCAGTCCACGATGGTGCATGCTTGCCTTGAAGATACCTGTTCACTTTCGATTTCTCTCTCTGTGATTGGGCAGTTGCAGGCTCATTCATATATATTATTATTTAGTTGTAATGAGCTGTACTTACCAATACTTAGTTATAATTGCATTCATACGGTTGCACGAAGGCGGCTCAGTGCCATTTGACTACTTAATGAAACGTTTACTTCTGAATAAATAACTCACCTGTTGATGTGAAGCAATGATACGTCATCATCATCATCATCATCATCATCAACCCAAAATAAGTCCACTGCTGAACATATTATGTATATTTTTACTAGGTGGTAGGACTTTTCTGCAAAGTTCGTCTAGGTAGGTACCACCGCTTTGCCAGTTATTCTGCCGCCAAGCAGTAGTGTGCAAGCACTACTGTGTTCCGGTTTGAAGGGCATTGTAGCTAGTGAAATTACTGGGCAAATGAGACTTTATGATCTGATCACTCAGTCTAGTAATCTGATTATTAGACTGGGTGATGTCTCAGGATGACGTGCGCAGTGCAGTGTCGCGCGAAACTATTGTTTTAAAGTTCCGGGTGACACTGCAACTGTTATGGGCGGCCGTGTCACTTAACATCAGGTGAACGACTAGCTCGTCGCGTCATTCAATCACATAAAAAAAAAAAAAAAAAAAATTATAGGCCTCCTGAATCGCGCTAAGAGGTCACCACGGACCCTGGTGTCAGAATTTTAAGGATTTAGACTTGGCTTACGACAACAACCGGAACCGACGGCTCAACGTGCCCTCCGAAGTACGGAAGCGCTCAGTTGTAAATGCCACTTTTTGCTGTAGCGGTCACCCATCAAAGTAGTGACCGCAGCGAACGTTGCGTAACTTTACCGATCGTTTAGAAACGGCTAGTCCTGCTTCGCTATGAGCGCTATGAGGGCCTCCCCCATAAAACGCCACTTTGGACTAGATGTGGGTCGTACTAGGTAAATCGAGATACTAGGTGGCTCTGTGACTGTGACTTGGCCATACCTGTGACAAATAGGTACCTGTGAAAAAATACCAGCTAGTATTTTTTACTCACGGCACAAGTCACGTTCGCAGTACGTAGATAAATAAGCGTGTCCCGCTCTGGAACGATACTGATGCCTATGTGAAAAATGGGTGCACCTAAGTACTTTTGAACTCGCGGCCGGCACATGTCGCTAAAAAATAAAGATTCTTTATTTGTATAAACATATGGTTCGTTACAATCATAAATGCAGATGTTACAAAATAAAAAAGTTCTACATGTTTTGCCCAAGTAGGCGTACAAATGGTGAGAGGTGCCAAACTTTAAAATAGTCATTAATTAAATATTCAATGTCACATGCAAACAAGTATCAAAACATACAAATAAATAATACATAATAAAATATAATAAATAATTAATATAAATAAAAAAATTCAAATTACACACGTCATAATGGCAGTCAATAATAATACAAAACCCAACGAACAAGGACTTATTTCAATTGTTTATGTATATATATATTGTTTAAAATCGTTTACTTTGTAATAGCATTTTTCTGCTACAATAGTTTTAAGCTTAATTTTAAATATGTCAGCGTTTAGCTCTCTAATAGATTTAGGTACTTTATTGTAGACTAGCAGCGCCCCGCGGTTCCACCCGCGTTCTACAGGAACCGTTCCCGTTATTGGGATAAAAAGTAGCCTATGTTTTAATCCAGGGTATAAGCTACCTCCATACCAAATTTCATCCAAATCCGTCCAGCTGTTTGAGCGTGAAAGAGTAACAAACATACACACATACACACAAACTTTTGCCTTTATAATATTAGTGTGATGTGATGATTATACATAGAAAATACTATTCCGCATGAGCACCTTTTTTGCCGTATGCAAGCGAAGAACATTTTTATCGCGTCTATTAGGCGGGACTGTTTTACAGAGAGGTGGGAAAAAATGTGGATTTGATTTTACAAACAGCGATCGCTGTCACAGATGCTAGGAAGCATAATAGGTGTGTCCCTCTCTGGAACGATGCTGACGCCTATGTGAAAAAAGGATGCATTTATTACTCTTAGCACGCTTGCGCAGAGTCGTGCGGAGCAGGCTCAAAAGATGACAAGTCATAGTGTCGCTGTGGCTGGTGGTATTTTGTCACTGTGACTGACTGTGACTTTTACCTGTGATGATAAATACGCCTTACGCTTACTTCGGACGCTTATCATAGGGAGGATGTGTCATAATCACCACGCTTGGCAGACGGCTTGGTGATCGCAGAAGATTTTAATGTACCGAGGAGAATGCTTGTGCCCATTCCCAGGATATTCCCTAATTCAGACTCTACTAGATCGTCGGCCCACCTAGTGGAGGGCGGCCTATGCTGCGTCTTCCGGTTCCTGGGCGCCACTCGAGAACCACTTCTTCCCCATCGGTTGTCAGTTATACGAGCGATGTGGCCTGCCCATTGCCATTTCAAGTTACTAATTCTAAGAACTATATCGGTCACTTTAGTTCTCCTGCGGATCTCCTCGTTCCTAGATTATACCTAGGAGGAAATACTGTTACTGGAAGAGAATACTATATCTCTGATTAAGGATAATAGAGATTTGCGCTAAATGGTAATTAGGTAAAGTGGAACGTTTTACTCAGCACGGCAAATTCAAATTTTCCTGCGTTTTGTTCCTATAATAGTTTAATTACTCAACGTGATTACATGAAAACTAATTTTGCGCAAATAAATAGAATCACACTATAATATTATAAAGGCGAAAGTTTGTGCGTATGTGTGTATGTTTGTTACTCCTTCACGCTGTGACGGTTAGACGGATTTGGATGAAATTTGGTATGGAGGTAGCTTATACCCTGGATTAAAACATAAAATACTTTTATCCCTAAAACGGGGACGATTCCTATAGGAGCGTGGGTGGAACCGCGGGGCGCTGCTAGTGTATCAATAAATTACAAATCCTACCTTAAGCCAGTTTGATTAGTTCCTAATTTGGAATATTTGGATGGAAAGTTTATAAAAGTAAAGTAGGTTGCCTTTGCTGACGTCAATGATAAAACACTAACAACGTCAACGTCTGCGACATTCTCAGAACAACAAAAAACACTGATTTAAAATAATGTGTCGTAGGTACAAAAACTGCGGTTTCTATAATGACGGTGGCATTCGTTAGCCCTGTTATATCTGGGAAATCCACGGAAAATTGTGGCGAGATAGGTTCAACGTAAACCAAACACAAAAAAAAATTAAATGTTACTTGCTTGATATTATATAGGTAGTGGTTAAAGTTGACACGCTCTGATCTGTGGTAAAATCTTTTGTGATCTATCTAAAGGCCACCTTATTAAAAAAAACAGCTAAGTGCGAGACGGACTCGCGTACCGGAGGTTCCGTACTTTGATCGATTTTCAGTATTTGTTGTTATACTAAAGAGTATGCCGTATGCACTACCTATAACCATACAGAGTTTGATTATTGTGTACAATAATATGTATTACCGTTTTTGAGACCTGATTTTTTTATGCTGTAGGTAGCAAACAAGCATACGGCCTTCCTGATGGGAAGAGGTCACCTTAGCCTATGGACATCTGTAACACTAGACGTGCCACTGATGCGTTGCTTACCCTGTGATATTACTCTTTTGACCATCTTTTTAAATTGCTGCATGTTGAATTAAAACCTATTTAAAAAAAACTCATTATATTCCCATAATTTCCATTCGTAACCTCCTATATTTTTTCATTTTGTAATATATAATATTTGTTATATAATCCGCCGTAATAATAATAAAAGGGTAAAACCGGGATAGACGCCCCACTTTTTGAAGAGGCCTCGTAAATTTATTGCATTCGCCGCGGAGATGCATATGATCGAGATGCGTCTATTTTGAAAGACGGTCTGCAGGGACCCGAGGTGTGTGGCGTCTACACGCCTTTTTTTCTTATTTTTTTTTTGAGGGGGGGAAATGCCCTCGCACTTTCCTGCCACCACGGGGGTGATGGCAGGGGGTATGTGGGACTCGAACCCACTAAAACCCCCCCGTGATCCGTCTGCCGCCGGGATGGGGCGAGATAGGGTCGCGCTAGCATTCACTATCCCGCCCCGACGGTAGGCCCTTTCGGGCCTCTGCGCCATTGGGTGGGCAACCTTACACCTCGGTTACCCACCAGACGTGTGGGGCCGTGTGGGTGTGGCAGAGAGTCCCCCAACTATCCGCCACCGACCCCACTACGGAGGATGGAGAAGGCGCGCAAAACGCCTCCTCCGTCCCCCGGTCCGTCTGCACCGGAGCCGGTCAGAGTTGGGATCATCCTCCCTGACCCGCTCCGCGGCCTCCTTCTGCGTCATTACCGCCTCGCAGAAGGAGACCAAGGCCTGCCACGCTCTCTCGCTGCCGAGCATGGCGTTCACCACGCTCGGCAACGAGAGATCCCGGCCAACGACCGCTGAAAGCGTGCGCCGCTCAGAATCCCAAGCAGCGCACACCTCCAGCGTGTGGGGCGCCGTATCCTCCGGCGCCCCACATTCGTGGCAGGCCGGGGTCGCCTCCCGTCTCGCGATCTGGTGCAGGTACTTTCCGAAACATCCATGTCCGGAAAGCACCTGCACCAATCGGAAGGTTAGCGACGACCCGAATGGCCGCCGCACCCACTCCCGGAGGACCGGGCGGATGGCCTCCACCGTCCTCTGTCCAGGCACCGGTGGAGCCAAGTCCTCCGTCCACTACCGCAACAGGGCGGGGCGTCTACACGCCTTATTTAACCCATAAATACCCCCCTACACCCAACTACCCATAACACCCTACATATTTCTGTGAACATTTCAGCCGGCTACCTAATACAGCAGCTTATTCGTCCGGCAAACGGATAGAAAGAGGGTCTTAATTGGATCCCGATCACACTTTTGGGTACGGAACCCTAAAACTAACAATTGACTACCTATAATTAGCTAGCATGCTATACCTTCGATCACATCGTCACTTTCCGTCACGAGCGTGGTCAAATGCTTGATGCTTAAGTCTAATGTAAAATAGAAAAAAAACTAAAATTCTATAGGTTGTGGTTGAGCTATACACAGAGAATATAATTATGCGTTCTTAAGAGTCCAATTTAATAATGCATTCAGAATGTTGATAGGTCATCCCCGCTTTTGCAGCGCATCGTTGATGTTTGTGGAAGCGCCTGTTGCTTGTTTTTGTGCAACAATGCGTAAATAAGCGCATCGCTAGTGCGGCGTGAACGGGGTTGTAGTAATGGCATGCTGACTGTCGTGGCCTTTTAGTCTTAGAGAGATCATCAAAATGATATTATATTTGTACTGCTCACACGTATCGCTACGTCAGTGGCGAAGGAAAGAAACAAACATATTTAGCTACGGTTGCAAAAGTCACCGTACCATTTTTTCGACTCGAGTCAACTGTTTTTTTATACAAATCTGTCAGACTCATTCACATCAAAGTGTCCACTTCATATAAAAAGTGTCCAAAAAAGTGGTACGCTTGACAGATAATGAAGTTCTCTCTATGCTTTTAGTCTATACTCTAAGCTCGTGGCACAAAGGTTAGGTTGTCCCTATATAAAACACATGTTGTCAACTCCATGGCGTATAGAAATATTTTTTTTCTGTGATTATGTACAAGTTCGCAACGAGGTATGGAGAGAGCTATGCTCAGTGTTTCCCTGCGAGATAAGATCCGGAATGAGGAGATCCGCAGGAGAACTAAAGTGACCGATATAGCTCTTAGAAGCAGTTGCAAGTTGAAATGGCAATGGGTAGGCCACATCGCTCGTAGAACTGACAACCGAAGGGAAAGAAAGGTTCTCGAGTGGCGACCACGAACTGGAAGACGCAGCGTAGGCCCCCCACTAGGTGGACCGACGGTCTGGTGAAAACCGCGGGGAGGCGATGGATGTAGGAGGCGAGCAGTCGCTCAAGGTGGCGCTCTCTGGGGGAGGCCTATGTTCAGCAGTGGACGTCTTCAGGCTGTTGATGATGATGATGATGAAGTATAAGTTATGTTTATGTAGATGGTGAATAACTTAATTTTATTCTACTGTATCCAACTGTTCCTTCTATTATTTTTATTAAATTAGCCATCTAATGCACTATTCAAAATTATACTACGTATATCTATGTACACTAAGCCTAAGAAAACAAAATGTATCCAATAATCTAAATTTAGTTTAATTGTAATTTATATAATGTGACTGACTTAATAATAATTTTTGTATAAATATGAGCCAATTGTAGCTTGAAATAAATGAATTTTTATTTTATTTTATTTGGTAAATGATGTTTTATTATTTAATTTATTTCTTAACTAGTTGACCCGTCCCGGCTTTACACGGTTAATCCGTTTTACGTCCTAACCATGTTCATGGGAAGAGGGAAGCGAAAGGGAAAAAGATGATGGATGAGCCGGCACAAAGGCTAAATCTGTCATTCCATTCTCTCTTCCCTTCGACAGGAGGAGTATAGTGGCTTCATCTTCGTTGCTGGCTATGTTACATCGCAGCGTATGGATAATACCATTGACTATAAATCCAGTTGACCAATGATACTTCCCCTCATACGAAAATTAGTGGTGTATTTCAACCACTAACCTTTGCGAGGAAATGTCTCGTTGATGTCTTTTGTTCCATCCTGCTCTCTTCTTTGTATATTCGTATGACTTTGTCTCGTTTTATTACCTCGCCCCCTGCCCGCGCAGGTTAGTCGTGTTTGTGCGAGAAATTATGTTCACGAGCTATCAACGGGCTGCAAGGATTAATTTGAATAACTTCGTCATTTTTCAAGATATTTAAATCATTATATCATTCATTTGAGTTTTACTCAAGTCGTTTAAATACTATACAAACAAAAAAATAAAAATAACTTGCATAAAAATAACTTACTTATTGCTTCGCGTAACCCGCACTTGGCCGTTTTTGAAAATGTAAAGTATGCTAAATGGTATTATGAAAAATTTGCTATAACCATGCCAAATTTCAATGAAATCCATTCAGTAGTTTAAGCGTGATGCGTGTTCAAAGGGGCATAGCAGACAGACAGGCAGAGCAAAAAGTAAAAAAAAACATATACCTCTAAATAAAATTGTTTCTATTCCTATATCGATTACGTAGTGTCAAAATTAAAATATTTAAAAAAATACAATAAACATATTAAGCCACTTAGCTCAGTTACAATTTTATTATTGTGTATGAGTAATTGAGTATATGTACCTTAGAGTATAGGAGCACAGAGAGATCATCAAAACGATATTATATTTGTACTGCTCACACGTATCGCTACGTCAGTGGCGAAGGAAAGAAACAAACGTATAGTAATTAGCTACGCTTGCGATAAGCTGTTTTTTTCTATACTAATCTGTCAGACTCATTCACATCATATAAAAAGTATCCAAAAAGTGGTACGCTTGGCACATAATCAAGTTCTCTCTATGTTTTAGTTTAGTCTATACTCTAAGGTATGTACTAATGTATAGATAAAATATTATCTATTTATCACAAACTCTTTATGAATAATGTTGGTAAAGTTTGTATTAAAATAATAATTTATAAGCCGTTACGATATTTATGATGCCTTTAAAAGATCGGCCCTAAAATACTTAAGTAAGCTGTTATTACTATTTCAATTATTTTTCATGAAATGAATAGAAATTATTTATTTGTACAAAACACGGATAAATCAAATTAACAGGTAATAAGTAATGCACAAAAATGTACTCTGTGTCTCACGATAACAAATTAAAAAACTAAGTAGGTAGGTAGGTATATACCAACACTAAGCGTGAGCCATTTAGCCACACTTTAGTAGGTATAGGTACCCAAACTATTCTAAAAATTCGACTCTATCTAGCGCATTAAAATCAAAATAATAAAATAGGTTTCTGCTCATTTTTAATTCATCATCATCATCATCAACAGCTTGAAGTCGTCCCCTGCTGAACATGAGCCTCCTCCACAGGGCGCCACTTTGAGCGGCTGCTCGCCTCCTGCATCCATCGGCTCCTTGCGGTATCTTGTATGAAGTTCCGCGACTAGAGCGAAACTTGAGCGAAACTTCATTTTTTTTATTTTTTGTTATTTAAGTGAATGACGTGCGAGCAAGTCGTTCACCTGATGTTAAGTGACACGGCCGCCCATAACAGTTGCAGTGTCACCCGGAACTTTAAAACAATAAAGTTTCGCGTGACACTGCACTGCGCACGTCATCCTGCGACATCACCCAGTGTAGTAATCAGATTACTAGACTGAGTGATCAGATCATAAAGTCTCATTTGCCCAGTAATTTCACTAGCTACAATGCCCTTCAAACCGGAACACAGTAGTGCTTGCACACTACTGCTTGGCGGCAGAATAACTGGCAAAGCGGTGGTACCTACCTAGACGAACTTTGCAGAAAAGTCCTACCACCTAGTAAAATAGGTGGTTCATATAAAATAGGTGGAACCCCGCGCGGTGTACAGCTTCCCACAGCGCAGCGGTAGCGAATAATTTGATCTATTATACTAATTTGATATAAATAATTAACATTTTTGAATAACAATCGGAAGTGACATTTATTCAAGGAATTTCGGAAGAACTTGCTCGCTGCTCGTTATTTTTACTGCCTGATTTTAATTGTTAATTTCAATTATGCAAATCGGTATTCATTAGCAATGGACTTGCATGTACACTTATGACAGCAACAAATTGTGTAGGTAAATTCCATTCGCATGGGCTACATCGCTCGTATAACTGACAACCGATGTGGAAGATTCTCGAGTGGCGACCACGAACCGGAAGACAATGGAGAAGTGAGCGTGCTGATTTGTTTTACTGCTCTGTATGTTTTTTTTTTTTTTCTTATAGTTTGGCTCCACACATAGTGTATTTAGCCAGTGTCAAGTATTGTAGTTTTTCGTCGTATTATGAAATATTTCATGTAAAGTCAAGTCTTAGTCACAGTCAGTCAGGGTAGTCATAGTCCAGTCTAAGTCAGGTAGTCATAATCCAGTCTAAGTCATGCCCTAGTAAAGTAGTGGCAACTTTACTAGAGGCTTCTATGGAATTTTGGAAGCAACACGAAAAACCACGTTTCACTACATTATATCACTTGCCCACACTTATACTCATAATTCAGCACTTAATGCGTAAAATGCCACTAATTTTAAACATTAACACCAGAAAAAGCATAAGTTTTGTGAAATAATACAATGCAACGACGTGAACTTTTTCACGTTCCCGCCAAAACTCCCTCTGTATGTTTAATCTTAGAATTTGACATTAAGGTGGGACAATGACGTCAACAAATGTAGGACTTTCCAGCATTAAGATTTAATACGTCATAGCGTGGGCGAATCAGGTGCGGCTACAGAAATTTCTTAAGGCGCAAGAAGATATCTTGAGATATGCGTGTAATAACAAATCTTTATATTAGTGGAGCCCCAGAGGGGAATTTTGGATTTACTCCAGCCTGTCAGATTAAAATATGGTGGAACTGTTTAGATTTAGATTACTTTTTAATGTAGGTAGAGAAAAATAATCACAATGAAACAAATAAAAACAAATAAGTATACGATACAAGACCAGTTCGTGTTCTTTTCTTTAAATTATGAATGAATGCATGCCCTCCTTGATGCTGCCTGCATCAAGGGGGGGGCGACGCCCCCTGCTCCTCCTGCCTGTATCCGCGCCTGGGATGAATCCAAGCGTTATTATTTACTGTGACAGAAGGCTCTTGTGGCCTCAAGTAGAAACGTAACGTCTGATGATCTAAATACACATAAATAATCCTGATAATGAACTTTTTTGAATGTATAAGTTTTAAAATTTAGCATTATAAAAAAAATGTCAACAAGCCAAAAAATTTTGCAAATAGGCTATTTTGAGCACTTTTACAAGTCAAGATGATATTAGGTATTCAATATGTTAAAAGTTAAATTCTTGTAGATACTAAGCATAATTATAACAACAAAACAACAACAACAAAAAACAATAAAAACAATATAAAGTGTTTAATGTAAATGTATATATATATGAATATACCTTTCCGCTGATATTTTGGCTCCACACATAGTGAAGCGATGTGATAGGATTATTTCACTAGAAAGAATACAATAGAAATAATTACCTAGAAAATTACTCAAAACTAAACATCAGCATTGCATTCAAATTCAACCCCTTGCCTGTAGCGGCGAGCTACCAGAATTACCGTCGAGCGACTGCCATCTGACCTCGCAACGCATAAGGAACCAGGAACAGGAATGGTTAGATCAGGTGTCAGATTCTATCAGGCGTCTGACTACTCGTAACGATTGCCATAGATGTTCTTATGACAACCGGGACCGAGAGCTTCACGTGCTCTCCGAGGCACGGAGCGATGGCATCGAAAACTGCACGTAACTTACTAGATAAGTCATTGGTGCAGGACCGAGGATCGAACCCGGTACCGTAAGATTGCGAAGCGCACATGTTACCGCCCTACTAGCCGTTTCTAACCGATCGGTGAAATCAACATTCGCTGTGGTGGTCACTACTTTGATGGGTGACTGCTAGAGCAAAAAGTGGTATTTACAACTGAGCGCTACTGTACTTCGGAGGGCATGTTAAGCCGTCGGTCCCGGCTGTTGTCGTAAGACAATAGCCGTTAGACCAAGTCAGAAAAATTCTGACACCAGTGCTGACCACTTGCCTATACGACAAGAAGAAGAATGTACTGAGGAGAATGCTGCTGCCCATTCTCTGAATATTCCCTTAGCCGGCTCGTACAGCACCCACGGCGGGAGAGATAAGTGGTTCTATTCTTGAAGGTGCATCTGCTTTGAAGATTGTCTTTCTGTTATACCGAAGAGGTGAAGTTTTAGAAAATTTCACCCCTAAGGTGTTCAAAGGGGTATTAAAAATTGTATATAAAACACGTGGGTAAAGCCGTGGGCTGGCTCTAGTCAGTAGGATAAACGACAACGTTTTCTTCCAAGAATCACTCTAAGATATAAATAATTAATAATGAATGGAAAAAATAGTTACATTTTGCGCTGACAGAAAACTCTGACGTTGCAATACTGACGTCAATAATAAGGTGGTCTAATAAAAAGACTCAATACAGATTCATTGCAGTAAGAGCTCTCATGTACTTTTTGAAATTATTTAAATCTTATAAATTCATTGCATTGGTATATATGTACCCTTACCTACATGGTTAAAACACTGAAACTTATCGTAATTTTATAACTTACATAAAGTATTTTAGGTATTCGGATTTTAACTTTAAAAGTGCTAAAATTAGCCCTATTCGCAATAAGAAATAAATTTAAAATTACTTTTCTAAAGTGTTGTTTATCAACGGGGTATTCACTACTTTAAAAATTATATTTTACATATATTTGTCTGTATATTTATGAATTGTCTGTCTATTGATTAACTTTGACTGGCTGATATAGCTCAGTTAGAGTAGATTTGCCTTCTGAACTAGGTTGTGGGTTCGATTCCCACCCGAGACAAACATTTGTGTGATGAACATCGATGTTTGTTCTGTGTCTGGGTGTTATATTGTATTCTATGTATGTATAATATTTACAAACAAAAAAGTTTCTAAGTATCCTATCAGATATTTGGTTCCCTTAGTACAAGCTATGCATAGTTTGGGGCTAGATGGCGCTGTGTGAGTGTGAAATATCCACACATATAATTATTTATTTATTTATTTATTACGGACAGGTCAGCTAGATTAAAAAGGCATTTTAAAGTTTTTGTGAGCCGGATACCTACAGCTTATTAAAAGTAGCATCATATGCAAAACTATTAAATTTTATATTATATTCATTAAATAAGAAATACACCATCTGTGAAAATTTCAACTGTCTAACTATCACGGTTCATGAGACACACGGACAGACGGACAGACGGACAGTGGAGCCTTAGTAATAGGGTCCGTTTTACCCTTTGGGTACGGAACCTAAAAAACTATTCATCAACAATAAACTTGACACAACTCGTTTAGTACTATATTTCTAAGAGTGTTGAGAAAACGTTTTTTTTTTCAATTTTGTTCTTAACTAGTTGTGCCCCGTGGTTTCACCCGCGGATTAAAGTAACCTATGTACTAATCCAGCATATAAGGTATCCGCAGGAGGACTAAACTGACCGATATAGCTCTTAGAATTAGCAAGTTGAAAAGGCAAGGGGCAGGCCATATCACTCGTAGAACTGACAACCGATGGGGAAGAAAGGTTCTCGAGTGGCGACACCATGAAGACACAGCGTAGGCTGGCCCCCTACTAGGTGGACCGACGATTTGGTGAAAACCGTGGAGACCCGATGGATGCAGGAGGCGAGCAACCGCTCAAGGTGGCGCTTTCTGGGAGAGGCCTATGTTTCGTAGTGGACTTCATCAGGCTGTTGTTGATGATGATGATGATGATGATGATGAGGTGCCTTATATAACTATTATGCCTGATATTCAAAATTTCATCAAAATCGGTTCAGTAGTTACGGAGATTAATGATAACTGGAATGTTAAGTGCACATTGTGTATGGCATATATTTACTCTTATTTGAGATTACCTCCCCTCAATGTGTAAAGTTTGCAGTCAAAGTTTAAGGTGAACTGTCTGGGTGATTTGTACCTTTTATATAGGCACTGTAGTAGCGGCCCGCCCCGGCTTCGCACGGGTATAACCATTTTCGCAGCGCACGCGACGTAAATAATATTTTAGGTTATTTTTTAACAGCTTGGGTTACATTATTGGAGTTTTAGTAAATATCCCTAATTTTTTTGAAAATATGATATAGGTAGCCTATGTCACCCGGGGATAGTGTAACTCTCCAACAGTGAAAGAATTTTTCAAATCGGTGTAGTAGTTTCGGAGCCTATTCAATGCAAACAAACAAACAAACAATCAAATCTTTCCTCTTTATAATATTGTTATATATTATAGATCTATAATGGTGTTCAATAAATATTTATCTTATCCTATAACAAACATTCACACACACAAACATTCGCATTCATATTCGTAGTATAGTAAAACAGCAAACTGCCCATACTGTTTCTGTAGGTATAAATAAAGATGGTAATGTATTGACCACACGGCGTGCGACTCGATAAGTAGATAGTAATCGTCCAGTCTTGAGAAACAGAGTTCAGTCAGCAAGTGCGTTCCGGTTAGTGTAGTCGAAGTGCTTCAACACTGTTATAATACCTACCTATATTAAAACAGTTGCGAAATTAGAACCGTTTACTCATTTGCGAAATTATAACTGTTTATTGATATTTTGTGTTTTTGTGCTGTGTTGTGTGTGATTTTGGTGGTAAGTTTTGTTTGGATTAGTTTTTATGCAGTTGTAAAATAGTTTAATATTTATAAACAAAGGGCGCTAACATCAGCATTATCAATTATTTATACTAACATTTTATTTAAACTAAAGCATCTTGTAAGTAACACTTCTATACTTACAAGCAGTTACATTCAACAGTCTTTGATTATTAGAAAAAAAAATAGATTGCCTACCACAATAAATTGTTAGTCTATTATAAAAAAAATTGAAAAAAAACTTTATTATAATAATAAGTTATAAAAGCTAATTTTAAAAACCATCGGCGCTAAATTATTCAAACATACCTAAATTAACTTTGTTGTGTTTTTTAATTATCATAAGTACTTACACAAAACTAGATAAGTATGTATAATTACTTATGCCAGTACATAATATTTGGAAGAAAGTTTCTCGAGTGGCGACCACAAACCGGAAGACGCAGCGTAGGTCGGCCCCCCACTCGGTGGACCGACGATCTGGCGAAAGCCACGGGGGTCCGATGGATGCAGAAGACGAGCTGCTGCTCAAAGTATCGCTTTGTAGGGGAAGCCTATGTTCAGCAGTGGACGTCTTCAGGCTGTTGATGATGATACATAATATTTACAATAAAACAAATACACATATAATATAATAACGTAATGTTTATGTCACAAGTTAAAATATAAATAACAATAAAACAATAAACGCTTCTAAATTACGTAACGTAGCGTAGATTAGTGTTACGATCAAAGAAAGCATCGTCAATTAATATGTGAGTCAGAGACTGCATGCACCTTGACCTACTAAACGGTAGAATGCAAAATACATAACTATTACGAAAAGGTAAGTATTATTATTTTAATCAATTCAAAAGACCACATTAATCTAATTTAATTTAAACAGTTCCTTGTTTACTAATAAGCTAAATAATATATATATATTAATTTTTGACCTTGATATTCAATAACAGTTCATTTTGAATAACAATTTAAAAATGGTTAAAATACTAGTGTTTTGTGTCTAAGTTATGCCCGTCTGCGATAAAGATAGACAGCTCCTAAGTTCATACTTAGCCCTCTATGTCGTACCTACTGCAACGCATGTGGGTACGTCCTAAAGATAAAACATAGGCCTTCCCCAGAGAGCGCCACTTAGAGCGGCTGCTCGCCTTTTGCATCAATAGTATATGGATAAAACAAAAACCTGCGTCTCGTGTATTACCATAGATTATATTTGAAAGTTCGAAGTTGTCGACAAGTATGTCTACCTAGGACAGATTGTCCAATTAGGTAGGTCCAACTTCGACAAAGAGGTGGCGCGAAGAATCCAACTCGGCTGGGCAGCGTTCGGGAAGCTTCGTCCTATCTTTTCGTCCAAAATACCGCAGAGCCTGAAAACGAAAGTTTTCAATCAGTGTGTGTTGCCAGTGATGACTTATGGAACTGAGACATGGTCTCTTACTGTTGGCCTCATTAGTAAGCTCAAAGTCGCGCAGCGAGCTATGGAGCGAGCTATGCTCGGTGTTTCCCTGCGAGATAAGCTCCGGAACGAGGAGATCCGCAGGAGAACTAAAGTGACCGATATAGCTCTTAGAGTTAGTAAGTTGAAGTGGCAATGGGCAGGCCACATCGCTCGTAGAACTGACAACCGATGGGGAAGAAAGGTTCTCGAGTGGCGACCACGAACCGGAAGACGCAGCGTAGGCCGGCCCCCCACTCGGTGGACCGACGACCTGGTGAAAGCCGCGGGGAGCCGATGGATGCAGGAGGCGAGCAGCCGCTCAAGGTGGCGTGCTCTGGGGGAGGCCTATGTTCAGCAGTGGACGTCTTCAGGCTGTTGATGATGATGATATTTGAAATGAAACAAATGAATTACTTCTTCTTGCATCTTCCATTATGTATATTTTTTGTTTCTTATGCGGCCCATACACGATCAATTTTATTGATCAATCTTTGTGATCTATTGATCGTGTAGGGTTAGTATTGGTCAATGTTTTTCGGTTTACAGTATGGAGAAAACATTGCCGGAAATGGACTCGTCAGTTTTATTGATCAATAAAATTGAACGTGTATGGGCGGGTTATACAAACTTTCAATGCCAACAAGTGCGATAGGTCTTCTGCTACTGCCGCTCAACGAGAATTAACTGCTTTTTCGACATTTTCGTAATGCCTGAACTCCCCAGCAACTCAATATTCCTCAAGCGGAACCATCCATGATTGGCTGACGGTACCAACACTACCAACCTACCAACCAACCATGGCCTTTCTGACAGTTTGTCAACCTAAATAGTATTTTTAAACATTCTATCAAAGTCAAAAACACGCCTTAAATTTTTAAAAGTAGGTACTTAATAAATTTCACGACATAATGAAGACCGAGGAGAATGCTGCTGCCCATTCCCTTGATATTCCGTTACTTTTTTTTTTATGCGAATGAATGACGTGACGAGCTAGTCGTTCACCTGATGTTAAGCAACACGGCCGCCCATAACAGTTGCAGTGTTACTCGAAACTTTAAAACATTAAATGTTCGCGTGACACTGCACTGCGTACGTCATCCTGAGACATCCACACAGTCTAGTAATCAGATTACTAGACTATGTGATCAGATCATAAAGTCTCATTTGCCCAGTAACTTCACTAGCTACAATGCCCTTCAAACCGGAACACAGTAGTGCTTGCACACTACTGCTTGGCGGCAGAATAACTGGCAAAGCGGTGGTACCTACCTAGACGAACTTTGCAGAAAAGTCCTACCACCTGGTAAATTACTTGTGGTACCCACGGGAAGAGATGGCGTGGTTCTCTTCTTTAACCGTGATCACATGTCTTAATTTAATAAAATAGGAACTAATTAATAGATCACGACACCACCTCATTTCATTAAATATGTTACTACTTAAGGCTGCTATAAACGCAGATCCACTATCTCGCTGCGACATTTTTGAAGATATTAAATAACTGAATTTAGTTACGCAAACTCTGGCCAAACAATATTATCATGAATAACATTACAAATGTTCAACAAAAATATCATATTAATCCTAACAAGTTTTCATACATAAAAACGGTTACGAATGAAAAAATACTTTGATTCCGTTGTATTTATGAAATCTTGTTTGGATTAATATGATATTTTTGTTGAACAGTTGTTATGTTATTCATGATAATATTGTTTGGCCAGAGTTTGCGTAACTAAATTCAGTTATTAAATATCTTCAAAAATGTCGCAGCGAGATAGTGGATCTGCGTATATAGCAGCCTTAAGAGGACCGTCCTGTTATTTGTAAATGTTATTGCCGTCGCTTTGCTCTCCACACGTATGATAGAGACAATAGAGCCCACGAGTGAATTTTCTTACATTTTAGCGTTTCAGGCGCCAACGGTTTTCTCCTTCTGAAACTTAACAAAAACGTTCGATCTTGGTGTCAATCGTTTGGATAGTTTGTGATCTATGCTTGTACGTCTTGATTTTTTTGAAAATATGTTTCATGTTCTAGTTACAATTGCTTTTCTTTGTCATAATTTTGACGCGAAAAATTCGTAACTTTAGGTGACTATAAATACGAAGATATTGTAAAAACTTAAAAAAGGAAGACGTACGAGCATAGTTTTTTACTGTGTAGACAACATAGTCCTACCACATAGACAAGAGCAACCACCGTGCCGTCGTTAGTCGGACAACCACAATTATTTATGTGTCACAACCACCCTTAAGTACACTTTGTGTTTTCAATGGAAATTAATTAACACGAATTTAAAATAATTAACATGTATTCAAAATAATTGGTGTAGGTTGATGGGTTTCGATTTATTCTCCCTACGCTCTGAGAGATAAAGGAATAAAAAAGGACAGAGAAGAGAAAATGAGGACGAAAGAGAAACGGGACGGAAGAGAAAAGAGAAAGGAATGGAAAGGGGGAAATATTGGAAAATGAGGAAAATGAGATAGGGGAAACCCGGGTAAAGTGGATACCCCGAGCAAAGCGAATACTGCCCACTACTACCAAATTGTTCGTTAGCCGGCAGCCACGTTCTCATATCCACTTTACTAGGGGTCCCGGGCAAAGTGGATAGTAAGCCTCTTTTGTAAAGTTGGCTTATAATGCATAATTCAATTAATATTAATGGAAAATGTTATGTTATAGCGAAAGTTCATTGAAAAAACTGATTATAAATGTTTCAATTTCCCCAGTTATAACTAAACGACAATAATCAAAAACAGCTTAAGGTATTCACATTACCCGGACTTCCCCTATTATAGGAAGAGATTAATTAGCTGGAGTAGCTCAGCTAGTTTAATTAAGCAGGTATCTAACCATGTAGGTAATACCTACTTAAACTTTTTTGACCTTAAACTTAGAAGTAATCCATAATTGTATGGTTTGCCTCGAGACCAAGGCAAGGCCTAAGGAAAACAAGTGCTAAAATAAAATATATGGTTTGGTTCTTTAAACGTGTAGGTACCTAGTTCTTTATCTATTTCAAAATCTTTTTAACCCTCTTTTTTTAATGCTGTTTCATGAATGGGGACATAAATTATTTTAAGGTAGCAGGAAAAACTTAACCACGAATAAGTATTTTTTCGATACATTAAAAATTAATCTGTCAAATTAACAAAAAATTAGTCACTAGCGTTTTTTTTTTCCTTTAAATTAGAAATCTTTACCTAACAACTAAACAGCTGCTCGTCTCCTGCATCACCCATCCGCTCCTCGCCGTTTTCACCAGATCGTCGGTCCACCTAGTGGGGGCCTACGCTGCGTCTTCCGGTTCGTGGTCGCCACTCGAGAACCTTTCATCCCCATCGGTTGTTAGTTCTACGAGCGATGTGGCCTACCCATTGCCATTTCAACTTGCAAATTCTACGAGCTATATCGGTCACTTTAGTTCTCCTGCGGATCTCCTCATTAAGTGGCGCTCTGTGGGAGTCTTCAGGCTATTGATGATGATGATGATGATGACTTATAATTTATTTAATACTAATATGTGCCTACTAAATTAACTCCTGCTATAATAAAACGTTACTTTGGATAATTATATCGATTTGCCATAATCACCACGCTTGGCAGGCGGTTTGGTGATCGCAGTAGATTTTAATATATCTCACAGGATGCTGCTACCCATTCCCTGGAAATCCCCTTAGCCGACCCTTACGGCACCCATGGGAAGAGATGGGTATGGATGTGTATTTCGCAAAGCTTTGCTGTTATCTATTTAGAACGGTCAAGACCGAGAACACTCCTAAAACAGATTAACCTAAAAAGCGAATTGATTTCCTTAATAATAACCAGAAATATAAAAAAGTATAAAATGCTTTCAAGTATTACGGTCACGGCTAACTACACAATACAATAATTTAATGCTCACGGTGTGAATTCACGAATTCACGCTGCGATTCTGCCGCAAAATTACTTACAGGAGTTTTTATGTCCGGCCAAGTGCAAGGATTCGTGCAATAAGGGTTCCGTATACACACATATTATGTACCTATGAAGTGTGATTCAAATGAAATGACGGCTGTGAAGTGTGCTGCAAGGCGGGGGCTTTAGTCCAGTAACAGTAGGGTGTATTTCGATAGTAACTTATGAAATAATTAAAGTCGTTCAATTTTCGTCATTAGGTACAAATTTTGCAAAAAGCATGCACCTTATCATGTGACAAAAAATGTATGACTTTAGGTAATCACACTAATATTATAAAGCTGAAAGTTTGTATGTGTGTATGTGTGTATGTTTGTTACTCCTTCACGCTCAAACGGCTGGACGGATATGGATGAAACTTGGAATATAGATAGCTTATGTACTGGATTAACACATAGGCTACTTTTTATCCGCGGGCAAAACCGCGGGGCGCAGCTAGTTATTTCATAAGTTGCAAAGCTACTACTACCGGACTACTTCGCTCACCGCTTACCGCTTTTTCAGTCTATTGCCATTTGTCACTAAACCAATGATAAATAGGTGGTTCTTTTAATTGTAATTTATTGATACATTATATTTATTTGCGCTAAATTAGTTTTCATGTAATGACGTTGAGTAATTAAGCTATTATTGGCAAAAAACGCAAAAAAATTTGAATTTGCCGCGCTAGTGTAACATTCTACCTATTTCTATACCACCAAATTCTACGTTATAATTATGAGGCCCTAAAAGTATTATCGAGGCATATTTGTTTACAAGTACCTACGCGTGTGTTTAGCCACCAACAGTCAAGGTTTCTAAGTAAACATAAATTCAAATTAAATATTCTAACGTAGTATTCCAGAAAGCAAATTGAAGCAAGCTGCCCAACGGCCTTCAAGTATCAAGTAATGGAAATAATTATACCAACAGTACCTACATTACATTTAGTTTCAATCGCTTTCTATTATAATAATATAACATAATGTCATTATCATCATCATCATCATCATCAGCCTGAAGACGTCCACTGCTGAATATAGGCCTCCCACATATCGGTTCGGATCGGTTTTCACCAGATCGTCGGTCCACCTAGTGGGGGCCGGCCTACGCTGCGTCTTCCGGTTCGTGTTCGCAACTCGAGAACCTCTCGTCCCCCTCGGTTGTCGGTTCTGCGAGCGATCATTCAGTCAGTCATTAATATAAAAAACAGGTACTTAGGGTATCACAGAAAACAGAAAATAATAAGTACTGAAAGAGAACAAATGCTTATGGCGCCGTGAATCGTAGCTGTGCCGCGGGACGGGTGGTGTGACCTGCTTCCCCGCGCCTCCTTGCATTGACTTGCGTATCCTCCTTGGAAGGAAGTGTCGTTGATGCGCGCGCATCCTCTCACGAGTGTATTGCATCTTGTAATGGTGAATTGGCAGACGCTTACTAATTGAATCATTTAATAAAACACGGATGCTTGGATATTTAGCGTTTTATTTGAGCCATCCGTTAAGGTCCTACCACAAAAGACGCAAATAAAATAGGTATCTACGTAATAGATTATCGTAAAAATTACTGTGAAATCCTCATAAGGTGCTAAAACGTGCTTACTATTGCAAACAAACATTGTAAAAAGAGACAGCGCAAACATGCAATGACGTCACTCTTGCTCCTTTATAGTACCTTATTTGTGCTGTGGTAGATTTACATACAGTCTCTGGCATGTGACTTCACAACGTGCGTTTTCACAGTAACTCTGGGGAATCTCCTGTTTTACAAGAAAGAAACGGCGATGCCCCCTCCAGAAACTCTAAGCATATTACTCCTTGATTTAATTGCCAATTTTATTTTATTTTTTATTTTTTAATGATTGCATTCATTTTTAACCTTCTTTATGAAAATAATATTTACATGTTAATTTTTAAAAGCAGGACACTAAGCTAGTGAGCTTGTTGCTTCTCGCTCTATCGCTATATCGCATCTCTTCTGACGCGTTACGCGTTACGGACCGACCCGTCTAGACACCGGCCCCCTTATTACCTAACTCGCAACAGGTTTGCGACAGGCGTAAATCTCGCGGTGATTGCTGTCATACATCATTAGTAGTGTCGAGCATGTATGCTTCGCTACTGCTGTAGCTTTGCTACTGCTGTTGCATTGCTGTTGCAAATTTTACGTAATTACCCCGCCGGTATAATATATTTATTCCTAAAGCGCGGAGTGAGACAGAAGGATTTCCAATGTCATACCAATTCTTTGTTTAGATAGTTTAAGAGCCACCTAGTTTGAGAAAAGTAAGTTTTCAACCGACTTCGGAATAAGGAAGTGCTGCCCATTTCTTGGATATTTCCTTAGCCGGCTTACGGCACACACGGGAATAGATGGGGTGGGCCTGATCCCACACCACCGCACCGGGACCACACGGCCGACGAGCTCTTACAGATTGGTACCATATAAATGTCATCCATAGAATATATTTTCTAAATCGGCTTTTATATATAACGGAGCTTTGAGGTAACAAACCAAAAAAAAAAAAACTACATAAAACTCTTCCATTTTTGAAGTTGGTAGAGCAACAAAATTGAGCTAAGTCTCTAGAACTAAAGCAAAAAGCAATTTATATTTTACGACTTGTTGAAAATGTAATAACTTTGACCATTGTGTTAAACGCAATAAATAACTTATGTTTGAGCAGAAATAATAAAGTACCCATTGTCCCTGAAGTTCTTTTGAAATCTAGCAAATAAATGTCGACTTAACAATAAAAATTATTACAAGGATAATTATTATTAGTATACTAACTGACCCGACCCGGCTTCGCACGAAGAGAACCGTCCTGCTGGTGCTGGGTTAGCATTAGCACGGACGCTAGACAAAATTGTCTTTCCCTGTTTTACGTCACTTTCTTCATACTTGCTAATTTTTTTTATGCGTTTGAATGATGTGACGAGCTAGTCGTTCACCTGATGTTAAGCGACACGACCGCCCATAACAGTTGCAGTGTCACTCGGAACTCTAAAATTTCGTGTGACACTGCACTGCGCACGTCATCCTGAGACATCACACAGTCTAGTAATCAGATTACTAGACTATGAAATCAGGTCATAAAGTCTCATTTGCCCAGTAATTTCACTAGCTACAATGCCCTTCAATCCGGAACACAGTAGTGCTTGGCGGCAGAATAACTGGCAAAGCGGTGGTACCACAGATAACCCCCAAAAGGGGTTATCTGTGGGTGGTACCTACCTAGACGAACTTTGCAGAAAATTCCTACCACCTAGTAAAAGTGGAAGTAAGTACTTGTCAAGTGGAGTAAAACAGGGGAAAGACAATTTTGTCTACCATCCGTGCTAGGCCAACAAGTATTTGAAAATAGCTTGTTACAATCTGTTCAACCATTTTTGTTCTATCAATAGAACAAGTAGGAAAAAACTCGCATTTAATTTTGTTCTACCAATAGAATATGTAGGAAAAGTAATTCTCGGTTATTCTACCAATACAAAGTAATTGCCACCGCTCTGGGCCATAATTCTGTATGGAAACACAGATTCCACACGATACAGAAACCACGTCGTTATCGTGTCTTGTTCAAATCGTGTCACAGCAAGGAATCGTCAATTTTTGTATATTCTGTATAATCTAAGACAAGTTATCTATGACAGGTTTTGGATCCCTAGAATGCGTTCCGAAATAGAACTAAAAGATTTCTCATCCCAAAACCAGTAAAAAATTAAAATAAAGCAATGGCTTATATTTATGTTGTGATATAACGAAGCTATGGGTAATTATTAAAAATTGATAGAACACCTTTAGAAATCCCTTCACTTCACATTAAAATTAGTTTTATTTTGAATAATTAATAAATGACTTGTGGTGGTAACTTCGGACGGGTTGATGTATCGTGTGGAATCTGTGTTTTCATACAGAATTATGGCCCTGATATGCCCGTGTGATATAGACAATAGAGCTTGTGAGTGAATTTACTTACATTCTAGCGTTTTGGGGGGAAATGGTTTTCACCTTTTCAATCTTTACAAAACCTTTTGTTATTAAAGCCAATCCTTTGAATAGACCATCGATGCCTATACGTTTTAATTTTTTTGAAAATGAGTTTTGTCATCTAGTTACAACTATTTATATTCGTCATCATTTCGACGCTGAAATTTTCAGGTGGATTTATCTCCGAATATATGTAGGATTAAAAATAGCAAGCTAAGCGTTTGTGAACGTATAAATGTAACTGAAGTGTGGGAGTTTGTGAACGGATAGGGAGAGAGGGAGACGCAAGATGTGAATTAATGGTGGTGAAAGTTGTTTTCTGCGGTGTAAAAATTAAAATAAGTTTTAGTGAAAATACAGCCGGAATTTGCTGCCTCAAGCCCGCATTGTTTCATTGCCACGACAAACTTTCAATTCTATATTGTGGGGGCACGCACGGGATTTGGCTACAACGAGAAATTCAATTCGTCGGATGGAACGACCGCGTGGTGCGTGATGGCGGCATTTTGTGCGGCGTTGTGGTGAAAATATAGATGAAATTACAATTATTGGTGTTGAAGAAGACGTCAAGACGGACGCGTTAAGACGTATTATTGTGGTGCAAAGAAGATATTTTGAGCGGTGGAGACGTTTTGCTACGAGAATGTCGAAACGTAGTGACGAGGTTATGGCGGTGCCGGCAGTGCAAACGGCGTGTGCGGCAATGCCTTCCTATCAAGATGGACTTATACCAAAATTTAGCGGTACTGATAAGACATATTCGGCGAGCAAGTGGGCGCAAGACGTCGAGGAGAATGCAGAAATTTTTCAGTGGTCAGCACTGCAAACTCTTTTCATAGCACGACGATCACTTACCGGAGTAGCGGCTATGTGGCTGAAAACTGAAAAAGTATTTAAATCGTTTGAAGAACTGAAGAGCGCGCTTATAAAAGAATTCCCAGATACGATTAACTCTAAAGAAGCCCATGAATACTTATCCACCAGAAAGAAGCAAAAAGATGAGACGTATTATGAGTACATGTTGCATATGAAAGAATACGGTAAACGAGGGAAAGTCGCTGATTATGTAACTATACAGTACATAGTCGACGGGATCAGCGACTACGAGAATAACAAAGCTATCCTTTACGGCGTTACGACGTACAGCGCTTTAAAAGATAAGTTGGCTATCTACGAGGCTATGAAGAAAAACATGATGAAAACACCAATAAAAGTGCAAAGACGCCCAATACAATCATCATCATCAGCAGCACAAAATCGAGATGATGCAAGACGCTGTTTCAAATGTGGAGACCGAGGACATTTATCTACATCATGCCAGAAGGGAGTAAAATGCTTCAAATGTGGCGCGTTTGGGCACACTTCACTCCAATGTAACGGTACTGCCAACATAGCGAAGTTTAATCAAGATGGCAGAAGAAGCGATCCATCTTCGTTCGAAAATCCACAGAAAAATCAAAGAACGATGTGTGCGAAGTTGCAGCGAACGGCGGCGCGAGAGTTTGAAATTGAAGGAACGCAAACGTCAATGTCAGATGATTATCGCGAACGTCATGCGGTGTTGAGCGTAAACAATCAAGAAAACAACAGAAAATCGACGAAATTAATAAAAATAAGTGGTGTAGAAGTTGAAAGCTTAATTGATTCAGGCAGTGATTTAAATCTTGTGACGGACGAACTATTTTTTAGTTTAAATGAGGGACATTTCACTAAAGAAAACTTGCAGTTAACTGGATTAGGTTCGACGAAAATTAGTGTGCTAGGAAAGTTTAACAGCACGATTAGCATTGATGGATGTATCTTAAATATATTATTCTATATAGTGCCAAAAAGTACGATGCCTTATGATGTGATTTTAGGTCAACCATTTCTAGAAAAAGTTACAGTTGTTTTTGACAAAGGTTCAGTCAACATCATTGCTCAAAGTGATGGTGGTTTGTTGCAGTGTTTGATTTCAGAAGTTCACCCTCAACCTAAGTGTTACATACCCAGTGATGACATCCGTGTAGCAGCCCAGGAGTTAGTGCAGTCATACAAACCTGCTCAAGTGAAGGAGGCACCTATTGAGATGAGGATTATTTTGAAGGATGAGATACCTGTAGCTCAGCGGCCAAGGAGGCTGTCGTTGTATGAACAGAAGATAGTAGATGAACAGGTAGAAGAATGGCTGGATAAAGGTATTGTAAAACCAAGTTTTTCTGAGTATGCTAGTCCATTGGTATTGGTCAAAAAGAAGAATGGTTCCATCAGAGTGTGTGTTGATTATCGTAAGATAAATAAAAAGATGGTAAAAGATCAGTTTCCTTTACCTGTAATAGATGATCATCTCGATAAGTTGTCAGCTTCGAAGATATTTAGTAAACTTGATTTAAAAGATGCATTTTTTCATCTGAAAATTAATGATGAGTGTACAATGTATACATCTTTTGTTACTCAGTCAGGACAGTTTGAATTTACTCGTGCACCTTTTGGATTATCAATTTGCCCTAACTATTTTACACGTTTTGTTAATATTATTTTCAGGGAGATCATAGCAAGAGGATATTTACTAGTGTTTATCGACGATCTCTTGATTAGTGCTGAGACATATGAAGAGGCGTTACAAAGACTGAAGGAGGTGTTGACTGTGGCGTCAGAATATGGCTTGATTATAAACTGGGAGAAGAGTGATTTACTGACTACTAGAGTGGAATACCTTGGTCATATAGTGGAGAATGGGACGGTGAGACCTGCTACAGAGAAAGTGGATGCTGTGATGAAATTTCCTGAACCACGGACGGTAAAACAGGTACAAAGTTTTATAGGATTGACTTCCTATTTCCGTAAATTTATCGAAAGCTATTCAGCTATAGCCAAGCCGTTGACAGATTTATTAAAGAAGGAAAAACAATTTATTTTTGAAGATGAAGAAAGATTAGCATTTAATACCTTAAAGAAGAAGTTGACAGAGAAACCAGTTCTAAATATTTTCAGTCCAGGTCTAAGCACAGAATTGCACACTGATGCTTCACAGCAAGCTTTTTCAGCAATTTTATTACAGAGAAATCCTAATGATCAACTATTACATCCGGTATATTATATGAGCAAAAAGACTACAGACGCTGAGAAAAAATATTCAAGCTATGAGCTCGAGGCTTTGGCTGTGGTGGAAGGTGTAAAAAAATACAGAAGGTACTTGTTGGGAATACCATTTAAAATTGTGACGGATTGCTTAGCATTTGAGATGACCCTAAGAAAAAAGGATTTGACAACCAGAGTAGCGAGATGGGTTCTACTTTTACAAGAATATGACTATACCATTGAACACAGGTCAGGTACCAGGATGAGGCATGTGGATGCACTTAGCCGTAATCCCTATGTTGGAGTGGTAACAAGAAGCATTCATGAACAGCTAAAGAAAGCTCAACAAAGCGATGATAAGCTACAAGCTATAATGGAAGTACTAAAAGAAAAAACCTACTTAGATTATTATCAGCAGAATGGTATACTTTACAGAGGAGAAGAAGGGAAAATAGTGGTGCCAAATGGGATGGATTATGAAATTATAAAAAGAGTACATGAAAATGGTCATTTTGGAAGAAAGAAGATGATAGAGTTGTTAAATAAAGAATATTACATAGAGAACATAACAAAGAAGATAGAGGAGGTTATAGTTTCCTGTATTCCTTGCATATTGGCCACAAAGAAAGAAGGAAGACAAGAAGGGTTTTTAAACACTATTGATAAAGAAGATATCCCGCTAAGTTGTTTACACTGTGACCATATTGGTCCGCTTTCTGAGACTAGAAAACAATATAATTATATTTTAACTGTGGTGGATGCATTTACAAAGTTTGTGTGGCTCTTTCCAACTAAATCAACTACAGCTAAGGAGACGATTGAAAAATTGAGATTGCATCAAGAGATATTTGGAAACCCAGGTCTTCTTATTACTGATAGAGGAAGTGCGTTTACTAGCAATGATTTTGCTGACTACTGCAAGACAGAAAACATTAGTCACAAAACCATTACCACAGGAGTTCCGCGTGGTAATGGCCAAGTGGAAAGAATTCACCGTATCCTGATAGCAGTACTTACCAAGTTATGCATAGAAGATGAGAAGCAGTGGTACAAGCATGTCGGCAGAGTACAGAGGTGCATTAACAGTACATACCAGCGAAGCATTGGGACCAGTCCGTTTGAGCTGTTAATAGGAACCAAAATGAGACAGAGAGAAGATCTAGACTTAATTACTTTATTACAGGAAGAATGTAGAGAACAGTTTTTACAGAAGAGGGATGACATGAGAGCAGAAGCTAAGATACAAATTCTAAAAGTGCAGGAAGAGAACAGGAAGACCTACAATAAAAAGAGGAAGGAGAGTAAGCAGTACAATACTGGTGACCTAGTCGCCATCAAGAGAACACAGTTTGGAACCAGCATGAAGTTAAAAGCTAAGTATCTAGGGCCGTACAAGGTGGTGAAAGTCATAGGCAGGGATAGGTATGCAGTGGAGAAAGCTGAGTATGCAGCCGAGGGTCCCTGGAGAACAACCACTGCAGCAGATCACATGAAGCGCTGGCCTGAGGTGAGTGACTGAACCATTGCCTAAACTTTCATTTATATTTCTAAACTATTCCAAAACCTAAGATCTATTCTATTTTACTGAATCACAGAGTGTGAGGCACTGTATTTTGGGTACTAAAAATAGAACTATTGTGTGAAAAAGTAGGTACTTACCTAAATACCTATAAACTTATAAGATGTTTATGAAGCGGATGTATAAATACTTTTTGAACAAAACTTTTACTGTATTTGAATCTAATTTAGTGTAAATCTATAATATAAACCAGAGGTTAATCTAATTTTGTTGTAGTTAACTATAGAATAGCTATTAATTAAAACTTAAAACTAATTGTGTGAAAAAACCTAGAAATAAGATGTAAATTAACCTAATGCTAAAACCTAAAACTTATGCTAAGAATCTATTGCTTAAAACTAAAATAATTATTGTGTTAAAACTAAAGGAAAGATGAAAGGAAATGAAACCAATGTTTTGTTGTGAGAATTTGTTTATTTTATTGTTATAATTAGAAAGAAAATGTAAAACCTAAAAGGAAAAAAAAACTTGTGTTAGTGTAGTGTAGTTGTGTAGTAAGGGTTAGTAGATAAATATGATATACTGTTAGAATAGATATAAAAATGATATGTGATAGAAATAAATAATTTTGTTGAGTTGTTGTAAGAAAGATTAGTAGCTCTTTATTTTGAAGTAGGTTAAGAAGCTGTGTTATTGTTAGTTAAAATATGTAAATAAGATAGGAAGAATAAATAAAATAATAGGTAGATAACTTAAACATAATGTAAAAAAAAAAATATTGTTAAGATAAGCGGCCTTGTAATAACAGAAAGTAACTTTATAATATGTAAAAGGTAGAGATAGATGAGTTTTTTTTTGTTTTGATGTTTATAATACAATGTAACATTTTGAGTCTGGAGGCCAGACATTACAGGATGGCCGAGTTGTAGGATTAAAAATAGCAAGCTAAGCGTTTGTGAACGTATAAATGTAACTGAAGTGTGGGAGTTTGTGAACGGATAGGGAGAGAGGGAGACGCAAGATGTGAATTAATGGTGGTGAAAGTTGTTTTCTGCGGTGTAAAAATTAAAATAAGTTTTAGTGAAAATACAGCCGGAATTTGCTGCCTCAAGCCCGCATTGTTTCATTGCCACGACAAACTTTCAATTCTATATATATTACGAAAATCCAAAAAAAGAAAATGTACAAGCATAGTTTTGTACTGTGTAGACAACCTAATTAATAATCATTGAAATCGGATAACAATTTAAGATGGAAAGACGTCGGCTCATTTTCTATGGAAAATAACATTGTCCGTAATTTTTTCTGAATTATTTTCTTGTATAATAATATGTAGGCGTTCGGGAAGCTTCGTCCTATCTTTTCGTCCAAAATACCGCAGAGCCTGAAAACGAAAGTTTTCAATCAGTGTGTGTTGCCAGTGATGACTTATGGAACTGAGACATGGTCTCTTACTGTTGGCCTCATTAGCAAGCTCAAAGTCGCGCAGCGAGCTATGGAGCGAGCTATGCTCGGTGTTTCCCTGCGAGATAAGCTCCGGAACGAGGAGATCCGCAGGAGAACTAAAGTGACCGATATAGCTCTTAGAGTTAGTAAGTTGAAGTGGCAATGGGCAGGCCACATCGCTCGTAGAACTGACAACCGATGGGGAAGAAAGGTTCTCGAGTGGCGACCACGAACCGGAAGACGCAGCGTAGGCCGGCCCCCCACTCGGTGGACCGACGACCTGGTGAAAGCCGCGGGGAGCCGATGGATGCAGGAGGCGAGCAGCCGCTCAAGGTGGCGTGATCTGGGGGAGGTCTATGTTCAGCAGTGGACGTCTTCAGGCTGTTAATGATGATGATGATGATATGTAGGTATAGCATATAATTATAGATAACATACATATATATTTAGCATATATGTATATTATAGAGCAACGACTTTGTCCTAGTTTGTAGGGCTGGTAGATGGCGAAGAGTGGAGATTTAAATAAAAAGCACGAGCACAAAAAAATATTTGTATTATCGCCAGCAAAGCGAAAATTCAAGAAGCACAGATACAAAAAATAATTAAATTAATTAAATAAATATGTGTGGACATTTCACACAGCGCCATCTAGCCCCAAACTAAGCATAGCTTGTACTATAGAAACCAGATAACTGATACATTACTTAGATACTTTTTGTTTGTAAATACATACATAGAATACAATATAACACCCAGACACAGAACAAACACCTATGTTCATCACACAAATCTTTGTCCCGGGTGGGAATCGAACCCACAGCCTACAGTTCAGAAGGCAGAGCTACTACCAACTGAGCTATCAGGCCAGTCAAAAACAAGTTGCCGTAATTCCCACACGCTGAATCTTATTGCCAGTGCTATAATTACATTTTAGTGTTGTTATCATTGTTCCAACAGTTAGGTATACAGAGGGTCTAAACTAGAGTCTAGTCTGAGTTTTACTTTGGTTACCTACCTACCAGTTTCAATGCTAATGGCACATAAAATTTTCCATAGGACTTGTCTATAAGTATATAGATTTGAACCTATCTGGCCTGCGTGCGTTATACAAAAACTATAATTACGTCGAATTATTGAACATGATTCATTAACTTTGATGTAGGATGGCCATCGGCAAGTTTACTGTTAGGATACACCGCACTCTACAAGGTGAGTTTGAATTGGTTTGTTATCCCGAAAGGGGGGGACTGGGACCATGATAGCCCACAGGTTGTGAGAGCCTTACTAGAAACTGTGTGTTTCCAAACCTCCATACTAAAACATAAATCCGCTCACGAAATTGCACGTGCGACCGCTACGAGAGTTAACAAGATAATATAAAATCATTTCGAAACACAGGTCGTTAAACTCATTTAAGTGCATTCGGTCAAGGACGAAGTTCAAATATGCAGCTGCGCTAGGGCTATCTTCGAACGTAAACTTTACATGGCATTTCTTCAATGAAAATCTATTACGAATAACGTGCTGCGCGCGCTGGCCGCCCGCCAGTTTAAATAGGGCTTAATCCAAACAAGTTTTCATACGTAAAACAGGACAGAACGAAAAAAAATTTTGGTTCTGTTTTTACGTACGAAAACTTGTTTGGGTTGATCTGTTTTTTTTTGTACATTTGTGATGAGTGTCGCCCGCCTGTTGCTCGCCTGTCGCTGAATTTAACTTAATTATTTCGTCCATAGAACTTGAATTGTATTTATAGGATCAAACTTTGAAGCTACGGTTCGGAGTTTTCTATTCTACATTCTGCCGGATTGCTTGCACCTGAAGTGGGGAAGAGAATTTTTTTCAAACTCGTATTGTAATAGGCTTGTTATAATTACAATTTTTTGACCATTTTTGACTTTAAACACTATGTAATTTTGCATGCTTGCTTAGTATGTACAATAATTTAATTTTATTATTTTACATACATTATGCAGTTTTAACTTGGGAAAGTGCTAAAAATACCCTTTTTGCAATAAAAATTTTGAGTTTTGAGTTTTGACAATAAGGTATACCTATGTATTATGTAGTACTATACCTATTATCTACCTATTCTGTGCTATTATATAACTTAACAAAAATACAAAACAAAAAAATTTAATAGTGCTATCCCAATAATCACAAAATTATGGCTATCGCACACGATTCATTGACGTAAGATGTCTTTAACCTTCGCCGTTGCAAATGTATTTGGGAATCCCAAAACTGTTAATCTTCTTTTTTGGATCGTACTGATGTTATTAAAATTTATAGTCGAGTATAAACTCTTTTTGGAGAGGTCGCTCGATTTACTACATAAAGCTTCAGCTACAACAACGCAAGTGGTGTCAGTGAAACGTCAAAATCGGCCATTCGGCACCCATCGCTGCCCGTGTTCGTAGACGGCCGCGCCGCGATCGCCACAGGCAGTGATGGGTACCGAATAGTTTCACGTCGCCTGACGCTGTCGCTTCGCAGACGCGCCCGGTGGAGCCGATGCTTTATACAGGCGAATAGCTGAACTGGCAATGGTAATTTGTATGCACGAAAAACATTGCAAATTGCAAAGTAGAGTCCTCTGTAAGGGTAGGCAACGCACCGGCAATGCCTTCGGTATTGCAGATGGCCATAGGCGGCGGTGACCATTTACCAGCAGCTTGTTTGCCACTCATCTCATATATAAAAAAAAAGTGTAATCGTTTATCCCATACAGCCCCTTGAAAAATTCATGAGGGCTTTTTTTTATTCTGCCGTCCTTATGAAAAATGCAGTAAGCATGTAAAACGTGTTTTCGAAAAAATCTTAAACGCGAAAACAAAAGTTGCGAGTAGAGTCGAGAGTAGTCGAGTTGCATTCTTACTTCCAGAGTTTTTGTTTGTATTACTCCGTGATTTATTTACCGCTTTTACTTATTTTTTCAATTATCGGGCAAATTGCCTTTATTACTCAAGCTAACTACTACAATTACAATACAACAAACAACAATACAATACAACAACAACAACACACAACACAACAATTACAATTTTTGCTTCCGGTTCATATTTGGTTTGCGCAAGTATGACCATATATCCGAATTTCGCAACAAGCTCAATTGGTTACCGATCCGCCGTCGCCGGGATGCTCATATTCTCTCTCTACTATATAGTGTACTGTTTTTCCCCTCAACTCCACACTATCTCAAAGAACGATTCGTATTTCTCCACCTTAGCCATGCTCGCTCCCTTCGTTCCGCCAACACTCTGCAATTGCAAATGCCAGTTCATGCTTCAGTTGGGTATGACCACTCTTTCACTGTGCAAGCTGTCCGTTTATGGAATGAGCTACCCGTAAATATTCGTCACGCCAAGTCTATCGCCATCTTTAAAGACATGGTGAGGAAACACTACCTATTGGAACAATCGTAGTTAAGTACTTTGTCTAGAATATGTCACTAGAACTATCATTTATTTATTTATCTTTATTTTATAGTATGTATTTATATTAATATTAGGTATTTCATATTATGTAGATATATATTCATATATACATAATCTATGTATCATGCTATGTTAGATTATTATATTTATGGTTTTAAGTGTATGGTATTAGTATTTAGTATATATTATAAATGTATTGCTTTTATTTTCTTAAGTAATTATACTTTGTTGTCTTATTGTTGTTCTTAGTATGTAAGTTGTAACTGCAACAGCGCCAACCGTAATTTTTGTATCTTCAATTCCTGTCCATCCTAAGGTAGCCTGGAAGAAATCGCTTAATGCGATAAGGCCGCCCGTTGTTCTGCCATTGTTATGTAAATTTTTATGTGCATTTTTATTTATTGGTGTTCAATAAAGTATTATTGTATTGTATTGTTGTATTGTACAATAATAAAAACTAAACTAAACTAAACTAAACTAAACTAAGCTAAACTAAACTAAACTAGCTACACTACCTACTACAAAGAACACTTATGGACTGTATAATAGCCGCGATGGCCTATAGACAGTCCAAGTGCTCCAGCCCACTACCGGTAGGTAGCGTACCCAACATGCTGGCCGCATTGCCACGTTGAATTGCAATGCTGATGCGTTGGGCCAAATAAGTGCCAGCATTTTGGTCACGCGTCGCATCGACCAGGCGCTCTGATAGACTTTCAATTATTACATTCCTTTTCAACTTACTTTATGAATACAATATTTACTTATTCATTTTTAGTAGTAGTCAAAATTAACTATTCAACAAGTTTTAGTATATATGGTTTACCTGCACTGATGACGTAATAACGTGTTGTTTAATTGCCTTGTCATTAGTGTAAGCACTTAGCTCGGCACGGAATACCATTATTACTCAAAACTAGCCACTAAAGCCATTAACCAGAATTAAATTGAATACTCTACTTCCTCTGTGGAGCACATACCTAGATCCTAGAGGTTAATTTGTAAAGGAAAAATTTGAATCACGAGCGGGACTTCAACCCGCATCCATCCGTCCCTAAAGCCGGGACATGTTTTACTTAGCTACCGTGACAAGTGGTCTCGTGTCCGAATTTATCCTTCACCTTTTACAACCAACTTACGGGATTGGCTAAGCAGGCGATACTGCTATAAAAATTATTAAATATAGATCCTAGGGGTCTAGCAAAGATACCTTTCGGTGATGGGAATGACATTACCTGCGGAAATCGCTTTTCCGCAGCTACTAATGTCATTCCCATACATTTGGAGTTATCGTATGGCATTAACGCTAATAGAAAGGGATCTTTGCTAGACCCCCTGGACCTCTTCTAGGGTTCTCTGTAACTAGGGACCCTGGCATTACGAGGACCGTGGTCCCATAGCACGCAGACCACAGAACAAGAGCTGGCAATTTTTGCAGCTTTCTCTTTTTTGCACAAAATATACTTGTCCTGTTCACAGAATTCGCTCTATTTACAACTAAGTCTATGGTCTTGTTGCAGGAATAAATCCGCATGGACAGGTTATAAGCTGCTCAACCTGCTCCACCACCTATCATAAAGGCGATTAGGTTAGATGTATCTACTTTCAGATTAATTGTAAACAAAAAAAAAATACGGCCAACGATCACATACATAGATCCTGGACCCTAACTAGGAATCCCTGTATCTAGGGACCCAGAAACTACGAGGACCATGGTCCCACAACACCCAGCCACAGAACAAGTATTTGCGATTTTTTCCTGTGCACAAATACTTGTCCTGTCGCGGGAATCGAACCCGTCGCCTCCGGGTTATGAGCCGACCTGCTCAACCACCACACCACGGAGGCAGTCCCACACCACGGAGGCTATCTGAATTGATTAGATTTTGTTCTACACTTGACCAAATGAGCATGTGACGCGTGCGTGTACGCATGGTATATCTACTAGGTGTAATTGAATTCATTAGCATCCTTTGAATCTATGTACCTACTACTCCTGAGACCGGTCACGTGTGGACCAAAATATATGAAATTTAATGCATCGATTTGGTATTGATAATAACTCCAAAAAATGGGATAACTTATTCAATCAACTGCTTTAGTACAAAGTTAAATTAAAATAATAAAGTAGCTACTGTTTTTTGTGTATGTAACGAAGTAAAAAAACTTTTAAAAGTATCAAAATCATTCGTGCCAAGCCAACTACGTTAGGCGCTGCGGCAACCTTCATAATTTTCAATAAAAAATATTTTCATTTGCATTCTTTACTCTTTAATAATCATTAATAAATGATGTACTATCATGTTCATCAATGTATACCTACTAATGAATTAAATAACGTCCTGTTTATACATTTATGATTACGCTCTGTGTACAGCCTAACGATAATAAATTAGCATTTAACTACAGCCTGCTTCATTAAATAAGCCTACCTTAAAATCGCCCTCCAAAACAAGCATGATTTATGAACAAATATGTGAACGAATCTCAGTAAATATTAACCTTGTACTTACCACATGTATGAACAAGACGGCAAAACTAAATGACGTCATTTAATGAATTAAAGTACATTAGAATTCGCCCTATTTACATAAGTCTATGGAACATACATTTTTTTGTTGATATTGTAATAGGATACAATATATTAGAAGGTACATATTTAGATTTTATTACTTATCGTTAGTTTCTATTGTTTTATTAAGTACTAGCAGCGCCCCGCGGTTTCACCCGCATTCCTACAGGAACCGTTCCCGTTATTGGAATAAAAAGTAGCCTATGTTTTAATCTAGGGTATAAGCTACCTCCATACCAAATTTCATCCAAATCCGTGCAGCTGTTAGAGCGTGAAAGAGTAACAAACATACACACATACACACAAACTTTCGCCTTTATAATATTAGTGTGAAGTGTGATGATTTAGTAGAGGAAGTTATCCAAAACGTTAGTAATCCCCGGTTTTTGTATTCTTTTTACTATTTACGTTGGCTGAAAGTTTGCCACTGCCATGATAAAGTTTTAAAAGTAAATGCCAAAATACAGGGTTACAGGAAAAATCGTGCTAGATCCGTTAAGGGCATGGAGTACCCATCATTTCTGACTTATTTCACTATGAAACACCCTAGCCTAAACTTAACCCTTTTCGAGATATTCGACTTTTAATTTTTTTTTGAAAACTGCCGATTTTTGGGCTACAAAATTTAATTTTGTTTATTTTGTGTGTCTTATTATTATTATTATTGCATTTTTACATGTGTAATAAGATGCTTTAGGACGTCAATCATTAAAATAGTACATAAGTTAATTGAATAGACCGTAGTAGACAAGTGAAAGTTAAGAAATAAAAAAAATATTAGAAACTGTATTTTTCTCTGAGGTATCCCTGTCTAAAAAAATATTAAGTTTAGGCTAGGGTGTTTCATAGTGAAATAAGTCAGAAATGATGGGTACTCCACGCCCTTAACGGATCTAGCACCATTTTTCCTGTAACCCTGTATACGCGATCGCCATCTCTTGATGATGAGAGAACTAAACTGACAATGCCTAAAAGAAAAATGCTCACTGTGTCAATGGGACCCGGTGGGACTATTACTAAAGATTTTTTTGTTATTAAAATCTTTTAACGAAATATAGGTAATAACTAGATTCTGGCTTGTATACATCCAAAATAAGATGAAACAGCGATTTATGTGTGGAGAAAAAAGTAAGGTGTCCAAAAAAATACCAGGGGGTACTGTGAGCTCTTAGCGCGATTCAAAACAGAGCCTATATTAGATCGCTTTGTTTTTTTTGAATGGGGATTTTGACAAGCGATTCAGTACCTATAGGCTCTGTTTTGAATCGCGCTAAGAGCTCACAGTACGCCCTCAGGGCAGATTAAGATAAAAATAAGTCGTGGTCCTCCGGGACGGGGGCCTCGGGGATCGGGGTACTCAGGAAGTAACCCAAATAGAGAGCACGAAGAGTCCTATTCTCACACCACCGCGCCGGGAGCACACAGCAATATGCGGTTTTGGCGTACTGTAAAATCAATTACAATTTTTGCTACCGACCCGGCTTCTTTGCTCGCGAGTGTTTATGAAATTATCAAGATAATTATGATCTTGGCAATCTGATTTCAAAAGTTGCGTAACTATTTCCACGTTATTATTTCTGTGCAACTTTTATCTGTCTATTATCTATATACACGCAATGTCTGTATGTTAGTCAATAATGTTAGACAGAAGAACAATACATAGACAGTCTTATTTTTTACAAGCCAGGGCTTACTTCGCACGGGGAATTTTTTTTTTCTCTCTCTCTCTCTTCTCTAGTCCCACTATACTATTTGAGTTTGAATTGGTATGTTATTGCGAAAGGGGGGACTGGGACCATGATAGCCCACAAGTTGTGAGAGCCTGAAACTGCGTGTTTCTAAACCTCCATACTAAAAAATAAATCACAAAACTGCACGTGCGATCGCTACGCTATAAATTCATTTCTAAACACAGGTGGTCAAACTCATTTAAGTGCATTTGGTCAATGAGGAAGTTCAACCACCCCGCTGCGCTAGGGCTATCATTGAACGTAAAGTTTACATGGCATTTCTTAAATGAAACCGTTGTATTTATGAACTCTTGTTTGGATTAATATGATATTTTTGTGGAACATTTGTAATAAATATAGTTTAGCCAGATTTTGCGTATGTAAATTCAGTTATTTAATTCTTCAAAAGTGTCACAATGCGCGAGCGAGATGGTGAATCTGCGTATACAATAGCCTTAAACTAATGTGACCAATATCTCTTAGAATTAGCAAGTTGAAATGGCAATGGGCCGGCCACATCGCTCATAGAACTGACAACCGATGGGGAAGAAACGTTCTCGTGTGGCGACGAGCCGGAAGACGCAACGTAGCACGGCTCCCCACTCGGTGGACCGACGATCTGGTGAAAGCCGCGGGGAGCCGATGGATGCTGGAGGCGAGCAGCCACTACATTGTACTAAGTGTGAATACATAATAGTACCATATGTGTAATAAATACTAATAGTGGGTCAACTATTTATGATTTTTATAGCAGTATCGCCTGCTCAGCGTAATCTACAGATTAATTTGTAAAGGAAAAATTTGAATCACGAGTGGGACTTGAACCCGCATCCATCCGTCCCTAAAGCCGGGACATGCTTTACTTAAGCTACCGTGACAAGTGGTCTCGTGTCCGAATTTATCCTTCACCTTTTTACAACCAACTTACGGGGTTGGCAGCGCCATCTATTGAGAAATTCTTAAGAATTATCCCAACCAGCACGGTCAAGTTACATCAACACAAATGCTGTAAAGATAACGCCTCCCAAATCAATATTTATAGTGGGTCAACTCCTTTGTTATACCGCAAAATACCTACAAGACCGTCTCGACGCCTAGTCCCTAAAAATAAGCAAGGGTTGACAGAAAAACATTTTCTTAGATATTAATTTTGTGTTTCGTAATAATTTATTTTTGTTACAGTTGCTCGTACAGCGGCTCTTATCACATCGCTTTTAGGTTCATAATCTAAGATATTACGGACGCGTGCTTTTTACTTCACATTACTGCACTAGTGTGTTATGATGATATTTCGATTCAGTTAAGTTCTCAGTATCTCATTACAAGTTATACGTAGACACTACGTAGTATCATCATCATCATCAGCCTGAAGACGCCCACTGCTGAACATAGGACTTCCCACAGAGCGCCACTTTGAGCGGCTGCTCTCCTGCATCTGTCGGTTCCCCGCGGTTTTCACCAGATTCTACGAGCGATGTGGCTTGCCTATTGCCATTTCAACTTGCTAATTCTCAGAATTATATCGGTCACTTTGGTTCTCCTCCTCCTTACGAATCTTACTTCGCAGGGAAACACCGAGCACAGCTCTCTCCATAACTCACTGCGCGACATCGAGCTTAGGTACTAATGAGGCCAACAGTAAGAGACCACGTCTCAGTTCCATAAGTCACACTGGCAACACACACTGATTGAAAACTTTCGTTATATATATACCTATTCATATTTTGGACGATAAGATAGGTCGAAGAATTCTTCTTCTATACACGTAGTACATTCAATATACGTATAATAGAAGAAGAATTCTTAATTTATAGATTCATTTATAAAATAAAAGTGTCATCTGCCCCGTTATAGTCGGATCGATGAATTCATCTCGGTGACAGCGGGGCCGATAGGGAGTTATAGTCTGATCATCCCCGGTACGGCCAGTGCTGGTGCTTTTAACGGGGAGGATTACACAAATCTAGTTTCATTAAGCCCAGCATGGAAGGTAGGGTGCTATGATAAAGAATTTGCCTAATAATGTAGAAATGAAACGAGTCTGTTTATAATGAATACAAATGTAATAGAGCAATATAAATATACTATGGTTAAATTTAAAATAACGATGATTTAGTAGAGACATCGTAAGACACAGAACAAAACGATAACTAAATAGCTTTTATTAAAATAAACGTGTTATTCACCTCTTATTTTTATAATTACAAATAATTATTATGTACCTTACCTATCTACATTGACCCTTCTTTATTCAACATTGTTTACATTCAATAACACAGATAGTTGTTTTTTGTGGTAGCTGTTAGTAGTAAAAACTCGTATTAACTTTGAAAGTAGGTAGAAAATAGATTTTCTGTATGATATTTGCTATGCTCTGCTAAAAATAATAAGCTCAAACGGAATTTATAATATGTGGTCTACATATAAAATCTCTTCGGGTGTTTATATTTATACCCGCAGTGTACTAAATTTATTCTCGGATTAAACAATTATACCATACAGTTATGTAATAAGTGAATCTAAGTATGGTGCTTCTTTCTCTTGTTATTCTTTCGTTGTTCCATAAAAACTTGTTTGTCAGTGTGGCATTTGAAAAAGGGAATAAGTACCCAGGTGCTTAACAATACACAGTTCAATTTGCATTTGTTTTTAGCACTTCACTGTTATATAGGTGAGTAATATTTAAATGGAAAAGATGAAAAAAATGGTTATATTTTAAGAAGCGTAAGCTAAATATATATATGAGTTTTGACTACAAACAGCTACCACAAAAAACAACTGGCTGTGTTATTGAATGTAAATAATGTTAAATAAAGATGGGTCAATGTAGATAGATACAAAAAAAGGTAAGGTAATAATTATTTGTAATTGCTTGCTTAACATGTACAATAATCTGTATCTGTATCTGTATCTGTAATTTAATTTTTATTATTTATAAACACGTTATCTAGTTTTGACTTGTAAAAATGCTAAAAATAGCCTATTTGCAATAAGGAATTTCAGTTTGAGTTTGAATTACAAAAGTAAGAGGTAAATAACACGTTTATTTTACTAGAAGCTATTTAGTTATAGTTTTGTTCTTTGAACTACGATGTCTGGTTCTATCTACTAAATCATCGTTATTTTAATTTTAACCTTAGTATATTTTATTGCTCTATTATTAAATTTGTGTAATCCTCCCCGTTAAAAGCACCAGCACTGGCCGTACCGGGGATGATGAGACTTTAATTCTCATCGGCCCCGCTGTCACCGAGATGAATTCATCGATCCGACTATAACGGGGCAGATGACACTTTTACTGTTTCATCGGCCCCGGTGAGCGCCATTATTGAGTCTACCGGGGAGGATGACACTTTTTTGTCTCATCGGCCCCGGTACCGGGGCAGCGCCACCGGGGAGGATGAGACCAAGCCGTAAGAGGTAGGTACTTTCTTAGTAAACATTGAATTTTATCAAATTGCAACTTGTTCTGCGTACGCAACACGCCTGAACAGGCGTACCCCATTGCAAGCGAAGCCGGTCGGTACTACCGCAGACGTCGCGGGCAGGGGGGGACCTCCGCTCTCCTTCATACCGCACCCCATCGTTGCTCCGTCTAGCCGCCGTGTTGACTCACTAGTAGTATTTATTACACATATGATAGTACTAAGTGTGATTTCACTCGCATTATTTTTTTCTTACGTTAGGTACCTACACGCTCTAAGGTTTCGTTAGACTTACACCCGGTTTTTCGTACGAATGTCAATCTCATGTTAACTTAACATACCAAATACTAAACGCTCATTGGTTGACGATAACCGATGATCAACAGGCAACCAATGAGCGTTCAGTATTTTTAAGTTGACATGAACAACCACTCTACTAAAGTCACTCTCACTGTCACTGTCTGTCACTGTAGAGTCTAGTCTAGAGTGACAGAGTTCTCGACACTTACAAATAATTATGTACACACGTTGCTACCAATCGCTGCAAGAGAATAATGCGCGTGAAATTGGTACGCGATTTGAAAATTCGTATTCCATTCTAATTAGGCTGACTGGTAATTATTCTTAGTCTAAGGTTACGTTAATTGCAGTACAAAAAGTTGTTATTTTCACAATTCTTGTTATAAAATTGTTTGTTGTAACGAATTGGGTGATAATAAATCTATTAATAGGCTATTAATTGGAGGGTAATAGGTTTTTAACTAATTTAATACAAGCACTCATGATGTAGTTCGACTGGCGGGTTTTTACAGATCGGTAAAGTTAACGGAGCTACCGTTTGCTGTGGGTTACTCCCCGGGTACCCCTATCCCCAAGGGCCCCGTCCCGGAGGACCATGAATAGATAAATTTGATTACATTTTTTTTTCTTCTTTTTTATATAGTTTTCAAGTTGTAAACAAAAAAGTGTATTTATTAGATTTTTACTTATTTTTTTATTTAAATTTCGACTGCGGTGACTACTTGGATGGATGCCCATTCATCAAAATAAAATAATTATGTATGGACATTTCACACAACGCCACCTAGCCACAAACTAAGCAAAGCTTGTTGTACTATGGGAACCAGACAACTGGTACAACACTTCGATACTTTTTTGTTTGTAAATACATACATAGCATACAATATAACATCCAGGCACAGAATAAACACCTATGCTTATCACACAAATGTTTGTCCCGGGTGAGAATAGAACCCACAACCTATAGTTCAGAAGGCAGAGCTACTACCAACTGAGCTAACAGGCCAGTCACTTGTCTCTCAGTCAATCAGGAAAGTCTTTTATATAAAATAAAATAATTAAAAGTAGTAATTCAAATTAAAAATTTCAAGAGTATTCAAATTACAGAGAATACAACGTACCTAGTACCTATATAGTATTAGTGTAGATTAGGTATAACTAGCTAGTGTTGTTATTGTACGCGTAACACCTATACATAATACGTAATGCGAAACCAAATTAGGTAGGTATATTAAGACTCTGACAACAATTGACTATAAATCCAGTTGACCAACGATACAACTTCCCCTTATACGAAAATTAGTGGTGTATTTCAACCACTAATTTCTTTTTTTTACTACCACCGCTTTGCCAGTTATTCTGCCGCCAAACAGTAGTGTGCAAAGCACTACTGTGTTCCGGTTTGAAGGGCATTGTAGCTAGTGAAATTACTGGGCAAATGAGACTTTATGATCTGATCACACAGTCTAGTAATCTGATTACTAGACTGTGTGATGTCTCAGGATGACGTGTGCAGTGCAGTGTCACGCGGAAATTTATTATTTTAAAGTTCCGAGTGACATTGCAGCTGTTATGGGCGGCCGTGTCGCTTAACATCAGGTGAACGACTAGATCGTCACGTTATTCATTCGCATTAAAAATACTATGAATTTCTAATAAATCACGGGAACCCGTTGATGTCTTTTGTTCTATGTATAATATATATATTTTCTTTGTAATTTCGTATAGCTTTGTCTCGTTTTGTTACCTCGCCCCGCGCCCGCGCAGGTGAGTCGAGTTTGTACGAGAAATTATGTTCACGAGCTATCAACGGGCTATATTATAATCTTTGTTGACAACACTCAATGCGAGCACGTTTATTACAGCAGTCGAATATAGAACGTATAACGTATTAAACAGGGTCGCTTTTTGCATAGCTCTCATTTTGCCTTCCTTCACCGGCCCATCCATTCATCTTTTTCCCCTATCTTTTTCCCTTTCGCTTCCCTCTTACCCACAAACAGGGTGAAGGTGAATCAAAGATTATAAAGCCCGTTGATAGCTCGTGAACATAGTTTCTCGTACAAACACGACTCACCTGCACGGGTAGGGGGCGAGGTAACAAAACGAGACAAAGCTATACGAAATTACAAAGGACAGAGCAGGATGGAACAGAAGACATCAATGGGTGCCCGTGATTTGTATGAAAATAGTAGTTGAAATGCACTACTAATTTTCGTATGAGGGGAAGTTGTATCATTGGTCAACTGGATTTATAGTCAATGTGTAAAGCTGATTAACCCGTGCGAAGCTGGGGCGGGTTAACTAGTAAAAAGTAATCTTACAGTTGAATGCATTGAAACATAACTTATCACTATGATTTATTTTAATAGGGTGCCTTATTATAATGTAACTTTTTTTTGCATTTGAATAATTTTTAAGAGTTCACTTCACGATATTTTCTATTGAAAAAACTTTTCGTAAACGTGTTTTAATTTCCATGGTTAGAAAGAAGATATAACGATTATTAACAGGCATTTTTTCAATCCTGTAAATGATATATATTTAGAGAAAACTACATTCAAGTTAATCGATTTGGTACCCGTCAGCCCCTTAATATAGACTAGTGCGGTATGTAATCAGTTATAATGATATATTAAACCTGTAATTTCTATGACACAGCAATTTAAAATATTGCAAAATGCTCCACACTCAATAGCCACTATTTGGCACAAGATTATTATATGTTGCCTATTACTAAGTCTACGCTTCTAAGCTACCGTTTGCCAGCGGCTTTGCCTGCGTCGACCATAATTATTATTATACGTTTAGAGAATTTATGCTCATTTTCACCAAAGATCCCTAAACTACACCCTAACTAGGAATCCCTTTGGCTAAGGACCCCCTAGATTTGACCCTTACCTAAATTCGTTTTCACAGTGCTGAGTGACACTTAAATTGTAGTGACAGTTTATCTTTTCTACGGTTTCCATAAACTGTACGTTGCCAATTTTCGTTATTTTATTTAAATATTTTAGAGAATAATCGTCAAAAAAAGCAACATGCTTTATTGATATTAACATTAGAGTTTTTAATATATTATGCATCAGAAAAAATTAAAACAAATTCATTTTCTGGCGTTATGCGGGTAGAAACAGATGCCAATTACAATTGAAGAAAAAAAACTGGCGATTTGATAATTTAACCTGTTACTTAACGCTAAGGAGTCGAGCTTAGGCCCCGTAAACTTAGGGGATCCCTTAAGCTTTAGGTGTCCTACAATCAAAAATAAAAATTAAAAACATTAGATTAGAAATACGAAGAAAAGACTTAAATTGTGCTCTTTTGCCAAAATTGAATATTGCTAAGCACTGCTCCAGGTACCAGGCTGTCAAGTTATTTAATGGTTTGCCCACTGAGATGAAATTGATCGATAGCTTCTCTACTTTTCAAGTAAGACTGAAAAGACTTTTGCTGGAAGAGTGTTTTTACTCCACACATGATTTTATTGACAAAAACGGCTATGATTTATTTATTTATTTATTTATTTATTAGGAACGACAAACAGCTGTACATTAGAAATTAGAGTAACAAGGTGTAATATAAGTGGTATTATTAAATATACAGTCAACCACATCATCCACAGATTACTAACTAGCTTTAACATTATGTTGATCATACACTGCCAAAGAACATTAACTATTGAATCTAAGTATTCGGATAAAAAAAAAGAACAATACCATATTCCATTATTACAGATTACATTACTAAATTTGCCATCTAATAACCATACCTAAATTTTACACAGTTGAGTGGATTGGGTAGAAATTAACCTATTTTAAACATGATTTGCTATTCTGATGCAAGGAGCTTCTTAGCGTTCCTTTTAAAAGTGGATGAGGGTAAGGCTAATATGTCATGATTGATTAACGTTTTCTCTTGTAAGTAGGTACATAATAACATGTGTTTTTACTACGGACTTACCTACAGACGGAATTAGGAAATAATTATTTAATTATTGGGTTTAGTGTTGATTTATATTTAATTATAGGTGATTAGAGTTTTAGGTTATGCATTTCAAACACAATGTAAAAACTGTTATTGAATAAATGAATTATGAATCGTTCGGTGAAAACAATGTTACTGTCAGATGTCCCTTAAATATTTTTAAGGGTCCCTTAACATTTAGGGATCTTTGGTGAAAACGGGCATTAGTATCTATGCTTAGTTCCTCGGATAATGGACAACACTAAACTTTTTTTAAGATAGGTTTTTAACTACCATGAGGTTTTTGGCGGGAACGCGGAAAAGTTCACGTCGGTGCATTGTATTATTTTACAAAACTTATGCTTTTTCCAGTGTTAATGTTTAAAATTGGTGGTGTTTTACGCATTAAGTGCTGAATTACGAGCATGAGTGTGGGCAAGTGATATAATGTAGTGGAACGTGGTTCTTCGTGTTGCTTCCAAAATTCCATAGAAGCCTCTAGTAAAGTTGCCACCACTTTACTAGGGCATGCCTTAGACTGGATTATGACTTAGACTAGACTATGACTACTCTGACTGTGACTATGACTTGACTTTAAGTGAAAATTTCCATACTACGATGAAAAATTACAAAACTTGACACTGGCTAAATACACTATGTGTGGAGCCAAAATTAAAAAAAAAAAAAAACTACCATGAAAAAATATCTATCTTTTTCCAGTTATTTTGCTTTAAAAACCAAACTACTCAACTGATTGTGATGAGATTCTTACAAACAAAAGTGTATCTTGTCAATTTTTTTTTATACAATATTTTTATATATAAGTAGGCATTTGACCGCATTCTCACCCGATGGAAAGTGACGACGCGGTCTACGATGGTACATGCTTGCCTAGAAGATACCTATTCACTCGCGACTTGAAGAGCTCCAGATTGTACTTATCGGGAAACAAAGACGCTGGTAAAGTATTCCATTCCTTCGCTACTCGGATTATAAATGTCGAGACTCGAGTCGAACCACTTTCTGTGAATCGAAGGAATATCAACCATAAATGGATGAACGTAGCTGTATGTCTTCTACATCTACACTTCTACACTATTTATCTACTCTATACTATTATAAAAAGGAAAGATTTGTATTTTTGTATGTTTGTAATGAATAAACTCAAAAACTACTATGCCGATTTCATATATTCTTTCACCATTGGAAAACTACATTCACCCTGAATAACATAGGCTATATTTAGAACCCGTGCGAAGCCGGGGCAGCCCGCGAGTAAATAATAAAAAAAATTAAATCGGCCTATAAATGACGGGGATTTATGACGTAACAAACAGTTTAAAGAAAAGGTAGTCATAAAAAGAGCATAAGTATCTATGTACACATAAAACTACATACATACCGTGTAACATTCTCTAATATAGATTTGGGTTCAGTGACCTACACTATAGTCGGGCCTAGTTAGTTTTAAGTCTTAAAAATAAACAGGTTCTAGGTTGTCATCTAGGCTTAGTGTACATAGATATAGGTAGTATTAGTCACAGATAACCCCCAATAGATACCGCATGAAAGACGACGACCGCACACCACGCATTGGCGTAAATGGTTCTATATAAATCGCCGCTTCGCAGCACGACCTTAGTTTCGTCCAATAATTAGAGTTCATTATTAGGGCGTCACTCGAAACAGCCAATAATAGCGCATTGGCTCCAGTCCCCGCAACCCGCGCCTTCCGCCAGTTTTGGTGAGCTAGGATCCGAACAAAAATCCCGTAATGCGGTATCTATTGTGGGTTATCTGTGATATTAGTATATCTTAGATTATAAAATTGCCTTCTTGAATTAAAAAAAAAGAACGCAAAACATATTTTTGTTTATATGCCGGGAAAAGTAGACAATATTTCTTCTACGACTTTTCTAAATTAATAGTTTTTCATTAAAGAAACGCCATGTAAAGTTTACGTTATAATTCTACACAAACGCTTCGAAGATAGCCCTAGCTCAGCTGGGTGTAGTTGAACTTCGTCCTTGACCGAATGCACTTAAATGAGTTTGATGACCTGTGTTTAGAAATGATTTTTTTTATTTATTTTAGTATCACACAGCGATCGCACGTGCGATTTTGTGAGTGGATATATTTTTTAGTATGGAGGTTTGGAAACACGCAGTTTCAAGGATCTCACAACTTGTGGGCTATCATGGTCCCAGTCCCTTTCGGGACAACATACCAATTCAAACTCACCTTGTATAATTATGTCTATGGTTTGATAACAAATATTTTGTCCTCAGATCATGGTTGAACTGCAAACGAAGGCGGCAGAGCCAAAACAAGGGTCAGACATCACTTACATGGATATGAAGGATGAGTTGGAAGCGCTAGGAGAGTCCAAGATACAGAAGTTCTTCACTGGAACCACTGTACTGCTGACTGGAGGCACTGGTTTCTTGGGGAAGCTCATGGTGGATAAACTTCTAAGGTAAGTGCTGTTGGTTTAATTTTTTGTAACATGTTTTTATTTGATTGATGAGTATTTTAAATTTAAAAACTCATGTGAAAATTGAAATTATTTGTCTTTTTTTTTTTTTTGACATTTTACACAGCGCCATCTAGCCCCAAACTAAGCATTATAGCTTGTACTATGGAAACCAGATAACTGATACAATACTTATATATTTTTGTTTGTAAATACATACATAAATATTTTACTAGGTGGTAGGACTTTTCTGCAAAGTTCGTCTAGGTAGGTACCACCGCTTTGCCAGTTATTCTGCCGCCAAGCAGTAGTGTGCAAGCACTACTGTGTTCCGGTTTGAAGGGCACTGTAGCTAGTGAAATTACTGGGCAAATGAGACTTTATGATCTGATCACTCAGTCTAGTAATCTGATTACTAGACTGTGTGATGTCTCAGGATGACGTGCGCAGTGCAGTGTCACGCGAAACTTTATTGTTTTAAAGATCCGAGTGATACTGCAACTGTTATGAGCGGCTGTGTTGCTTAACATCAGGTGAGCGACTAGCTCGTCACGTCATTCAATCACATTAAAAAAAAATGTATTTTATGAAATTAAATTTGACCAAGCGGTCTTTAATTCCCATTGCATTCTGATTCTGATTTCCAATCAGATCAGTAAATCAGATCTAATTACCATGTACCGTGCGGGCTCTGAACTTATGTACGCTTAGACACGTACTTACCTTATGTAAACCACCTTGGATGTGTTGCGCAAAGAGGACTTGTGTTTAGCATTATAGTCGTCACAACGTAATACGCCCGTTTTGACAGCTGTTAAATAGTCCATATCCACTCCACCCAACAACAACAAACTAAGACAACGAACAACAAGGAACGGTTTGATAAGGTTTTCATAGAAGTCATTTATGTTGTGTAGTGGATATTTTTATTAAATGAAAAAAACATTACGCATTTAGAAAACAAAATTGCAAGTACGTAATAAAACTATAATACATTGCTAGCAAGCAAAAACTTTAAACTTAACATAATCTGATACGACATGGAAATAAACAAATGAGCAAAAATGTATCCAACTCATAGACAGACATAAGAGTAGCAGACAGTTTAACTTCAACTTTTGATTAATGGCTTTTATTGCGAGGTAACCACAAATTTTCTAATGTCACGTGGAATGATAGCACATCAAACGAAGAGTATTCAATCAGAAATTTTGGCACATGGGGTGCTATGAATCTAAAATACTGAAACAAAACAAAGCGCAAACTATTGTAGGTCTATTGTGGATCTGTGATCTATCAACATGATGACGTAAACGTGTTGTCAGAACAAAATATAATTATATAAACAAAGCAGAGGAGTTTTGGCGGGAACGTGAAAAAGTTCACGTCGTTGCATTGTATTATTTCACAAAACTTATGCTTTTTCTAGTGTTAATGTTTAAAATTAGTGGCAGTTTACGCATTAAGTGCTGAATTACGAGTATAAGTGTGGGCAAGTGATATAATGTAGTGAAACGTGGTTTTTCATGTTGCTTCCAAAATTCCATACAAGCCTCTAGTAAAGTTGCCACTACTTTACTAGGGCATGACTTAGACTGGATTATGACTACCTGACTTAGACTGGACTATGACTACCCTGACTGACTGTGACTAATACTTGACTTTACATGAAATATTTCATAATACGATGAAAAACTACAATACTTGACACTGGCTAAATACACTATGTGTGGAGCCAAACTATAAGAAAAAAAAAAACAAAGCAACAGTCAACTGTCAAACATGCGGATTTACATTATGCTAACTCTAATATAGTTAAACGACTATGACGAATGTAATTTAACTACAGTTCCAAGGAAAATTATTATCAACCGCTTATAATAATTATTATTCCTTATGCTATTGCTCAGGCCTTTTGTAGCAGAGAGTATTTAGCCGTAATTGAGTCTTATAATAAAGCGCATAGTAAACAAGTTGAACAGGCTAGTCTCCTGCTATTAAAAATTAACAACTAAATATTTTTTTTTCGTAAAGTAGGTTAATGAATGCAATAATTGAAAAGTTAGTAAAGTCGGTAAATAAATCAAAGAGTAATAAGCTTTTAATGTTTCTGGGGGCATCACATCCCCTTTCTCGCAAAACAGAGCTTCCCCACTGTTACCATGATAACGCACGTTGTGACGTCACATGTCAAAGAGATTGTATGTAAAGCTACCACAGCTTAGTAATGAGGTACTATTAAGGAGAACGTACTGACGTCACTGCACGTTTGAACTGTCTCTCTGTTCCTGTATTTTAAAATGCTTGTAACTTTGTCATTTTTTGGGATATTTAATTTTTGTTTTCACGACTGTTTATTTTTTGAGGAATATTACTAATTTCTACAATAATAAAATAGCACGACACAAGCCTATTATTGGCCGAGACAACAAAATGACAAATACAAAATCAATTATATCCTGATTTAAATTATGATTGTTAACACGGATTAAAATTAAAATCAATCATGGAGTGATTTTTAAGTGTAAACCACCTATAAAGATATTATAGTTCTTAAAATTTTAGCAACCACCGGGATTTGAACCCGCGCATTCCAACTCACTAGATTAGACGCTCTACCAATTAAGCTATAGTCGCATGACCGTCTCTCGTCATTTGATCGTATCGGAATTACTACTAATGAATAGATTACCTGTCTTAAATAGGTTCTATAGATGTCGCCACGGCTGCTTAGTCGGTGAACACATAGTCCTTAAGATTTTCGCAGTCAGCAGTCATGCGACCATAGCTTAATTGGTAGAGCGTCTAATCCGGTGAGTAGGAAGGTTGTCAAATCCCGCTGGTTACTAAAATAAGAACTATAATATCTTTATAATTAAAATCTAATAATTTATTGCATCTAGTCTAATTTTAGCATTTTTACTAATTAAAATCAAAATACTTAAATTAAAATACCTACTTAATACTAATTGCTACCTACCAGGCGAACGACTAGCTCGTCACGTCATTCGTTTACATAAAAAAATATAAGTCATTGAAGCACAGATATAAAATTATAAAGTGCTTAATGTCAAATAAATCAAATTTCTACAATGAGTTTACAAAATGAAGTTCTGTTTCCTTATTTCTTTTTAATTAGTTTATCGCGCGTTGATACTTATATCGGTACTATTATTCTCTCTGCACGAAAACACTATACATTATTAAAGCATATACTTACTTCTATGCAGCCCCTGTTTGTGATTGCACGAATTCCATAAATGAACTGTAATAAGCAAGAGCATGGAACAAGAAGAAGAACGCCAATACACCAAGAAAACAGCGTAGATCAAAAATATGCCTAAAACTAGATGGCGTTGCAAAATGAGCGGATTATAAGTTGAGCGCAGATCAGGAATATGCCAAAAAACCGTTTTAAACCTGGATGGCACTGCAAAATGAGCAGGCTATACGGGTAGCTACGGCGGGCTAGGGTTAAAACGGTTTTTGTCATATTTCTGATCTGCACTCAACTTATAACTCGCTCATTTTGCAACGCCATCTAGTTTTAGGCATATTTCTGATCTACGCTGTTTTCTTGGTGTATATTGGCATTCCCCTCCTCCTTGTTCCATGGCAAGAGCAACCAATAAAGAAGCGGCGGGGTAATTACGTAAAATTTGCAACAGCAATGCGACAGCAGTAGCGAAGCATACATTCTCGACACCACTAATGATGTATGACAGTAATCTCCGCGAGATTTACGCCTGTCGCAAACCTGTTGCGAGTTAGGTAATAAGGGGGCCTGTGTAATTTCATCAATTTGGGAACGTTTAATCCAATAAAATTAGCTCAATTTAATGATATTGCTTCGTAACTTGTATATAGCTAGTGGTTTTTACATTGTTGGTATATGCTACCTACCGGTAGTGGGCTGGAGCACTTGGACTGTCTATAGTCCATCGCGGCTAGTATATAGTCCAAATGTTCATTGTAGTAGATAGTGTAGCTAGTTTACTAGTTTTTAGTATTGTAGTAGTTAGTTTAAAGAATTTAAAAAAAAAAATAACGATCGTGATCAAAAGATTTTCTGATCTGTGGTTAACGCATTCGCGTCCTCCATCATTCATAGAGCTCATACCCCATGCCGCCATACATTTCACCAGACCCGAGCGCGCGGGGGCCTTGGCATTATACAAGGGCGCCAGTGAGCCGACGAGGAGGGTTCGTAGAATACAATACATGTGCTCGTAATATAATATACGCTTTTGCACGCAAATACGTCGTAAATATGTGTTATTACAAAGATGATACTTTGTCAAAAGTGCTGAAAAATAAAATTATTACAGTGTATTTACGATGAAAACCATATTTTTAATATGGACCCTTGAGGTGGGTCCTCGGGCCCGCGAATGCGGAATAGGTGAACCCTCCTGTAGGGTTGGCACGGCTGGTAGACAAAACTATCTTTCCCCTGTTTTACTCCAAGCAAGTATGAAGAAAGTGACGTAAAACGGGGAAAGACAATTTTGTCCACCGCTGCTATGGTATATGTATGGTGGGGTTATGGTATGTTTTTTTTTAGGTATTTATTATGGATATAAGTATGTATGTTAAATATTATAAGTATGTGTATATTATATATTATAAAATATGTATAATATTTAATATTTATTAATATATATATGTATATATCTTATGTATTAGTTTATTTATTAGGTATAGGTATATCTAGAGTGTGAATATTTTGATACTTTTTTATTTTCTATTTTAATATTATTATCATTAAATATTTAGCTTCAACTAGACGTTTTTGGATTAATTCTCAATGTATTTTTGATAACTGATTACGTATTGTACACCACCGTCTACTCCTAGTTCAACTAATACTGTCCATCCAAAGGTTGCCTGGAAGAGATCGCTTTTAGTGATAAGGCCGCCCATTGTAATACCTACTACAGATATTATGTAACATTAATTAAGTACTTTGTGGTATACAATAAAGAATTTTTGTATTGTATTGTATTGTCCATGCTAACCCAGCTGGAGGGTGCCCGGCACTGAATGGTTAAAACGAGTTAAAAGCAATGGCTAACAAAAGTTCGCATTCTCAAAGCCAAATATTAACTATTTACACAAAAAACTACGTCTGTAGTACAATTTACTTAACGTAAAACAAATATTGAACTTGTTTGATCATTATTTACGAATTGAAAAATGTCTTTATATAGATGGAACCTCCATTTCAACGATAATTCTCAAGGAAAACTAACAATAAAATATTTGCTTAACTTGTGTTTAAGGTTTAAATGGATTTAAGTACCTAGTTTAATACACTAGGTAATAAAGGCGCGTTTTCATTAACAATTTCAGTTTCAATTTTTCCCAAATCACTTAAATCCTCACCTCTTCATTCACACACCCTCACCCCACTCACTCACACACCCTCACCAATATTCACATTGTAGACTGATACTAATAATGTTATAATTGAATTTTTGTTAAATTTTTTGGACATTGCCGCACCCTATTACATTTCAAATACATAATCATAACGAACGACGATATCTCATTGACATAATTATTTTAATTCTTTATTAAGCGTTAAGTATAATTAATAATTATTCATTATTATTCATTTTGTAATCTGAACTCTATTCGTAAATTGTATTTATTCTCAATTCTCATGTAACACCGATTCAAGATATCAATATTTTGTATGTATAACGTGATGAATTTAATAATGAACGTAATATGTATCGGTCAAGCTCAAAACCAACATTAATTATTTATTGTTATAACCTATTTATTTATTACCCGCTTTTTTTCTTCTCTGTACTAGATATAAATATTTTTGTATGGTCTATGAGTTGTACACAAATAGTTAACGTCTTTTTAGGCACTTAAATTTCATAATTTAGAGTGGGTATTGGAAGACCAAAACGACATATGTCAACCAATTCGTAAAAAATATAAATAATTTCTATAGTAATAGCGCAAAATATATTTTTTATGTTTAATGTTATTCTCTAATACTATGAGTGAATTTCTGTATACTTTTTTCACTCATCAAATTATATATTATCCGTTATATAACACTTCAAAGTTCAAAGAAATGAAATTGGCACAGATTTTTAACTCTCCTGTGAAATTGAAAAAGTGTAGATACGTTTATCTGGATCTTACACCGCGACTTGGTCTCTTACTGTAGCGCTCGCCGCCCACATAATAGCGAAGCACGACTAGCCGTTTCTAACCAATCGGTAAAGTTAAGCAACATTCGCTGCGGTCACTACTATGATGGGTGACCGCTACAGCAAAAAGTGGTATTTACAACTGAGCGCTACTTTGCTTCGGAGGGCACGTTAAGCCGTCGGTCCCGGCTGTTGTCGTAAGAAAATAGTCGTTAAGCCAAGTCAGAAGCCTTTGGGTGGCCTAAAAATTCTGACACCAGGGCTGACCACTTGCCTACACGAGAAGAAGAAGAAGACTGTTGGTCCTAAGTACCTAAGCTCATAGTCGCGCAGCGAGCTATGGAAAGAGCTATGCTCGGTGTTTCCCTGCGAGATAAGATCCGTAATGAGGAGATCCGCAGGAGAACTAAAGTGACCGATATAGCTTTAGAGTTAGCAAGTTGAAATGGCAATGGGCATGCCACATCGCTCGTAGAACTGACAACCGATAGGGAAGAAAGGTTCTCGAGTGGCGACCACGAACAGGAAGACGCAGCGTAGGCCTTGGACTAGCTAGGTAGACCGACGATCTGGTCAAACCCGTGGGGAGCCGGGAATGGAAATAGCAGCCGCTCAAAGTGGTGCTCTGTGGAAGAAGCCTATCAGCAGTCTGTCAGACGTCTTCAGGCTGTTGATGATGATGATTATTTTACCTACTTTATTTATTCTATGGTAGTGTAAGCAATTTGCGTAATTTTGGCGTTTTGGCGTAAATGGCACATAACGAGGAATTATTCTCGCCTTTAATTCTGAGAATTGACACCCCCCCCCCCCCCTATGAAATTAGAATAGGATTTCCCCGCTTAACAATGTGCGTTTAAAGTGCCCATTTTTTCTTATAAACTGCATACGAGAATGGAATATTAAATGTATGGAAAGACAATTTCTTTATTAAGCTTAGCGCAGCACTGCAGCTTAGGGTGACCACATGTTAGCTTATTACGAGAAATTACATAATTATACGACTATTGACCGTTCACCGTAAGATGTCCCCTGATGTATTTATAATATATTATTTAAAAATATGCAAGTATTATCGTAAATGTAAAGTAATATGCAAGCATTATATATACTTGTATGTACCCACCACAGATTAATATGTTTTACTTACATATTTTTAAATAATATAAGAACATTAGGGGAGAACTTACGATGAACGGTCTATAGATCGCGACGTCGTTAGCTAAACCACAAAATAGTTATATGACAAGACAATGCCAACTTATGAAAAATAAATAATAGTGATGTGAAAAAATGAGACATTGATAAACAGTTCATCTAATGAGTGAACTGATAAATCACTCATTCAGATTTAATTTATTATGAGTCATTGATCCTTTCATTGGTTAACCTCTGGACTCCCATGGTCATGATATCGAAGTGGCATATGATTATTATTCTATTGTTCTGCAAAATGCAGGTATTCCAGGAACCATTGACTGCTATATTGAAAAACTTTCCTGGAATCGTAGACTAAAGCTTCATACTAGCATAATAAATTGATACATTTTGAGTGATTGATACACATTTCACATGTTAATAATAACTGTAACGACCACTGTTGGTCTAGGTAGAGCAACATTATTTCGTGTTTTGACATTTTGTTAGCTGTTAAGTTGTGAACCAAACTAAAAGTCGTGGTTTGCACCAGGGCGACATAATCAAATTGATTAAAGCCCTTTAATAAAGATTAAAAAAAAAAAAAAAAAAAAAGTCATGGTAGGAGTTTTGGTGGGAACGCGGAAAATTTCACGCCGTTGCATTGTCGCCAGCGCCTCAAATTTTAATCAATAACTCTGGAAAAAGCACAAGTTTGAAAAATAATACAATGCAACGACGTGAACTTTTCCGCGTTCAAAAATCTCTGTCAACTACTTATCGTTAAATGACCATTTGGCAGAAACGTGTTATGGCGAGTTGGCAACTCCACAGATGTCCTAAGCAAGAAGAGGTTACACAAAATGGCAACTACAACTAAGTAAAATGATAATGCAAAATTGATGCAAAATTGTGTCAGCTTTGACCTTTTTAACAAATTAACATCGTTTGTGTAAGTACATACCTAAAATACTTTGCAAGTAGTGCGTATTGCATACCATGCATAACTTAATTGATACCTATGAGGTAGGCAGCAAAAGTATGCGTATACTTAGGTAAGTAACATAACATGTTCAATTTTAATAGGTAGGTACAAATTCGAAACAACCATCTGACATATATTGATAGTGTTACTTATTCTTAGATTAAATAAATTGTGATGATTGTGATGATTATTGTGATGATTGTTACAACTTTTTATGAACGACAACTTTATGAACGACCAACTCTTATGGAGGAACCTGTGTTACAAGAGCCAGTCAATACCAGTTGAGATGAATCATGTTTTACCTTATACGCATCTAAATTGTTACAGTTTAAGTTGTCATAATTGATTAATTACAAATAGCGACACTATTTACTTCAGTAACAATAAGATTGTATGGTCTACTTAATTAGGTAGGTGTATTTAATCTAAAAATTATTACAGTAACAATAAGATTGTATGGTCTACTTAATTAGGTAGGTGTATTTAATCTAAAAATTATTTCAGTAACAATAAGATTGTATGGTCTACTTAATTAGGTAGGTGTATTTAATCTAAAAATTATTTCAGTAACAATAAGATTGTATGGTCTACTTAATTAGGTAGGTGTATTTAAACAAAAAAATATTGTTAACGAGTAGGTACTTTTTTGTATTGTGTGAAATTATAGTGAATTAAACGATGATTAAATATATGACACCGACTGATGATAATGATAACAGTTACTTAAAAATTTTAGCCTTAATAAACACTGAAAACCTACAAAGATTCTTTGTTATCAAGATATTACAATGAACTGTAAAAGTAGTGCGAATGAGTGAGTGAAAGATGAACTAAATGGTAGAAAGAGTTGATTGTGATAGTGCTGATGAGTGTTTGTTGTTGATGGTGTGATGAGTGAGTGGTGTGTGTGTAACGTGTTTAAATAAAAAAAAAAAAAAAAAAAATGTGTTAGTGTATGAAGGGTATAATATATATATTAGTCTGTGCAAACACCATGGAATTTACTATTGGTGAAATGTTCACCCGTGGCGCGTGCCGTAAAATCTTTTCGCGTGAGAGCCGGGGGTTAAGATTGCATTTCACCGAAACAGGGAAAAGTATGTACTAGGTAGTTATTCTAAGGTAAGTAGGTACCTAATTTATTTATTTTATCAATGTTTAGAAATTACATTCTGTTGAATTCTAATACTGTACTATTTGTTCTGTGGCGGATTTAGCTTTTAGTTATGATTGAGGGCATATTACTTATACCTAAACCATAGTTAGTTAACCAATGCTTAAACTCCGTCTCGTTATCGCTCGTGATCCCAGACCTAAAATATTTTCTAACGATAAGCTAACATTTGACCACACCAGCCCCCGTAATTGTGTAACTCAATCGTAATCGATGAATGGGCATTTCCGGTTGTGTAAAATCCTCATCCATCGGTATTATTGTTCCTTAGGCGGAGAACTGAATAGACAAAACATTGATTACCTATAATAATGAGAAATAGTGAGAAAATACTAATGGATAGAGATGTTACACAATGCCAACTTGTCGGAAATGAGGGAATGAAGCTCATTCATCGATTACGATTGGCTTAGATGGTAGCCCCGCAGTTCCCGAAGAGCTATATTTAAATAAGTATTGATTAAACTAACGTATTAGGAAGGATGTATTTTTTTTTTTTTTATTGGTTTATTTAATAAAATTTGACGAATAATGTTTATAACATACATACATAATCATTAGTTACATAAGTGATTTTGTTTATAAGATATAATTCCTCAAACTTTTGAATGTTTGTGTAAAATGTTCGTACAGACTGACAGACGTTACCTATACAATTTTGTAAAGAAGGATGGCAGATAGAAAGAAGACGTTATCGCGGGGGTGGGCCAGCTTTGCCGACCTTCTTTTTAGGGCTCCGTACCCAAAGGGTAAAGCGGACCCTATTACTAAGGCTCCGCTGTTCGTCCGTCTGTCTGTCTGTCTGTCTGTCTGTCTGTCTATCTGTCACCAGGCTGTATCTCATGAACCGTGATAGTTAGACAGTTGAAATTTGCACAGATGATGTGTTTCGGTTTTCGCTATAACAACAAATACTAAAAACAGAACAAAATAAATATTTAAAGGGGCTCCCATACAAAAAACGTGATTTTTTGCTCATTTTTATACATAACTAGCTGCGCCCCGCGGTTATACTCGCGGATAAAAAGTAACCTATATGTTAATTCAGTATATAAGCTATCTATATTCCAAATTTCATTCAAATCCATCAAGCCGTTTGAACGGGAAGAACTAACAAACACACACATACAAACTTTCGCCTTTATAATATTAGTGTGAGTGTAATGTGATCGTACGGAACCCTTCGTGCGCGAGTCCGACTCACACTTGGCCGGTTATTTAGTTTTTTCTTTAACACTCACAAAAAACAAATTTACATTCGGTAAAAATATGCCATAAACCTAGATTAGGTTTGTCCAGACATGTATCGGTTCGGCTATTATAATGATACCTTGAATATAGCCGGAAATAAAGCTTTATTGCAACGCCATTGCTTACCAAGAACTTATATCAAGTCTTGTATTAGTGTTTTATGTTGATTTTGCATGGAGTGGAATAATAAACAAGGCAACCATGTCTATTAATATTAAATCAACGGCCAACAGCCCCACTCCGTTTACTAACCGTTGAGTTTGTCCACTAATTATAGAGTTATCAAGTTCGTGACATTCAAATAGTGCTCCTATGCTGTTTAGGACTGTTAAGGTGGAACGTTTGACTAGCGCGGCAAATTCAAATTTTTTTGCGTTCTTTTGCCAATAATAGCTTAATTACTCAACGTGATTACATGAAAACTAATTTTGCGCAAATAAATAGAATGTATCAATAAATTACAATTAAAAGTATCACCTACATATCATTGGTTTAGCGACAAATGGCAATAGACTGAAAAACTGAGAAGAAAATTGTTTATTGCCATTTGTCGCTAAACCTAAAATATAATGTAGGACGATTTTGTATTATGTTTATTGATACATTCTATTTCTTTACGATAAATCAGTTTTAATGTAATCACGTTTAGTAATTATGCTATTATTGGCAAAAGAACGCAAGAAAATTTGAATTTGTCGCGCTAGTGAAACGTTCCATCTTAAGTACTAATTAGCATTCAAACTAAGAATAGGTCATCTAAAGGCGGACAGGTTAAGGCTGCTGTATACGCAGATCCACTATCTCGCTCGCGCATTGCGACATTTTTGAAGATATTAAATAACTGAACTTATTTACGAAAAATCTGGCTTAACTACGTTTTCGTGAATAACTTTACAAATGTTCAATAAAAATACGTACTGTATTCATTGTAATAATATATATTATCTACATTATCACGCGTTGGAACCATTCTATCTTAGACCGGTCCTGCCGCTCGGCCCCCGACTCATCCCCACTTTGGCTTAGTATTCTGTAGCTTTGGCTTGGATTCAGTCATTTGGCAGGCAGGGTTATTAGAATGGTTCCAACGCGCAATAATTTAGGTAATTTATTATTACACTGAATATAAAGGGTATTTTAAAAATCCACTATACATAAGCCCTCCATTATATTTAGTTCAACTACTACACAAAGTTTCATGATCTTATTTAAAGTATTCATTGAATAATCGCGGTTTATTTGTACTGTTTGGAGGTAATTTTGTAGTATTTTTCTATCGATAAAAGTTTATTAATTCGTGTTTTTACTATACATAAGCCTTAGTATTAGTCCTGATCTTTACCATATATTAATATCAAAGTCATTGTTGCAATATTGTTGACAGGACACGGCCTCATGTTAAGCCATTTTAAGCATTTTGGGGTTTTATAGGCTCTTAATCTCTAATTAAGGCGAGGTATTACGACGTAACGCGCGCGACGGCGCGGTATGTCGTGAAACTGGAAAACGATAAGTTCCAGGATGTTGGAATTAATACATAGGACATCAGTTGAAAACCAAAACTTAGCAGGTTCTCTCTAGTACTTAATAAGAAATAATTCCATACAAAAATATTAATATGTTAAATATTAACAGTAAAAAACTAATGCTCGTACGTTTTCTTTTTTTTAGTTTTCGCAATATCTTCGTAGTTACAGCCAACTAACTTTACGATGTTTTGCGTCAAGAACATAACGAAGAATCTTGTTGTAATTAGAAATTATTTATGACAATTAATAATTCCGGCAATCGTAATCGGCTATGGCAATCGTTATGGGTAGTCAGACGCCTGATAGAATCTGACGCCTGATCTAACCATCCCTGTTACTGGTCCCTTAATGGGTTGCGAGGTCAGATGGCAGTGGCTCGTGTAATTCTGGTAGCTCGCCGCTACAGGTTAGATTGGAATAACAAATGGGCAAATGGCAAAGAGGATGAACTAGTAATTCCGGGATAGTAATAATTCTATTAGCAAGATTTACAAATCGCTGAACGAAAATATTGACATTTCACGTACCCGTGAAATGTCAATATTTTGACGCTGGAGGCGCAACAAACATGGTACCTACATACTTGTGGTACCTACATATAAACAGAAACATTATCATATTTTATATTGTAAGATTTCTGTGTATGTATACCTACGGTACCTATGGTACCTACTAAGCTACTACTAATAATATCTCAGTTTAAACATGCATCACGTAAACCCACTAAACGATCATTGTCAAAATTTGAATAAATTTTGTTTTGAATTTTAATTCGTTTTTTTCGACTAGCTTTTAGCCAGGTATCACGTAATCACGTGTCCTAAAACTTTTGTAACTATGGTCACTGTGGGAAAGTACGTTGAACCGCATAGAATAAATAAGATAAGTAGGCACTCTACTCAGCAACTGAAAACTGACTATTTAATGGGTTTTTCTTAGTCTTTTCTTTACCAATAAATAAATAGATAAATCGTAGTGGACATTTCACACAGTGCCATTTAGCTCCAAACTAATTGGTATATTACATTTGGCTGAACTCAGCGAGGCTAAATGGATAATTCAGCCATATATGGCATATTGGCCCATATATGATTGAAATTCCATCAACCCGCACGGAGCGTTTTGCTATGCTCTTTATAGTGCGAACAGCCAATGAGTGGAACACCTTGCCGGCGTCCTTGTTTCCAGCTAACTATTATCTGCGAGTCTTCAAGACGAGAGTGAACAGGTATCTTCTAGGCAAGCATGTTCCATCGTAGTTTTAGTTTTGTGGTAGTTTAGTTTTATCATGAAACAAGGGGAATAGGAATGCCAATACACCAAGAAAACAGTGTAGATCAGAAATATGCCAAAAACCGTTTTAAATCTAGATGGCGCTGCAAAATGAGCGGAAGAAATACTTAAGCCTATGAACAAAAAAGATGAAGAAATAAGCTATGGCGTGATATGTAACATTATTGACATTGACACAACTATTTTTATTGTGTAGAGGCCACAGCCACTTGTTTTTTCTCTAATCTGTGGTAGAGGCAATGGCCAAAAGTTATTGGAAGCAACGTATGACGGCATCAGCCACAGCCGTTTTCTAAATTGTTCTATATTTACATAAAATAAAATAAAAATGGAGGTTTGGCATTATCGAAACATATCGTTATTTTTAGATATATATATATTTATAAATTAATGTGTTCTAAAAGCCACTTGCCAGGGCAAGGACATCGATCTCGCCCAATTTAGAAATAAAAAAACCTGTTTTTTATGTAAACGAATGACGTGACGAGCTAGCCGTTTGCCTGATGTTAAGCCTCACGGTTGCCTATAACAGGTTGCAGTGTCACTTGGAACTCTAAATTATAAAGTTTCGCGTGACACTGCACTGCGCACGTCATCCTGAGACATCACTTGGCAATTACTGGACAAAATGAGTGATTTCTCTAGCTACAATGCCCTTCAAACCGGAACACAGTAGTGCTTGCACACTACTGCTTGGCGGCAGAATAACTGGCAAAGCGGTCGTACCTACCTAGACGAACTTGCAGAAAAGTCCTACCACCTAGTGATTATTACCACGTATCATTATGAGTTAGTAAGTTGAAGTGGCAATGGGCAGGCCACATCGCTCGTAGAACTGACAACCGATGGGGAAGGAAGGTTCTCGAGTGGCGACCATGAACCGGAAGACGCAGCGTAGGCCGCCCCCCACTCGGTGGACCGACGACCTGGTGAAAGCCGCGGGGAGCCGATAGATGCAGGAGGCGAGCAGCCGCTCAAGGTGGCGTGCTCTGGGGGAGGCCTATGTTCAGCAGTGGACGTCTTCAGGCTGTTAATGATGATGATGATTATTATGACACAGTTGGAAAGGATCAATCACAAGATACATTTTATACCCCTAATAAACATTGCATCTTTTTATAAAAGGCTAACTTATTATTTAAACTAACAAGTTATCATCATCGTCATCAACAGCCATGACATGAAGACGTCCACTGCTGAACATAGGCCTCTCTTAGAGAGCGCCATTTTGAGCGGCCACGGCTTTTACCAATCGTCGGTCCACCGAGTGGGGGGCCTACGCTGCGTCTTCCGGTTCGTGGTCGCCACTCGAGAGCCTTTCTTCCCCATCGGTTGTCAGTTCTACGAGTGATGTGGCCTGCCCATTTCCATTTGAACTTACTAATTCTAAGAGCTATATCGGTCACTTTAGTTCTCCTGCGGATCTCCTCATTCCGGAGCTTATCTCGCAGGGCAACACCGAGCATAGCTCACTCCATAGCTCGTTACAACTACTACAATAATTAGAAACTACCACTTAAGTCGAGTTTAACAAAGTAGAATAAATTTATAAAGATATAGTTCTTAAAATTTTAGCAACCAGCGGGATTTGAACCCGTGCCTTCTAACTTCTAGTTAAAGGCGCGGGTTCAAATTCCGCCGGTGGAAAAACTATAATATCTTTATAAATATACCTGAAGTGTGGTTTACACTTAAAAATCAATCCATGATAGAATAAATTTTATTCCATGTATAAAACTACTGGTTAGGTACTCTCGGATACAGCTGACTGAAAAATAAAAAGTCAATGAAAAAGACGCCATTTTGATTGTATCCAAGGAATAAGCAGGTTATTCCTTCAAAATTGCTAGTATAAGGGTTATACTCATGTAACTTGGTTGTTCTCGGAGAGTTATACTTGGAATAAAATTTATTTTACTTTGATATAATCTGGCCAAATGATATACCTACTAGTTACGCTATCTACTATACAAAGAACTTTTGGACTGTACACTAGCCGCATTTTTTTCTGTATTTGCCACATTTTATATTTCACTAAATATGTAGGCAGTTTGAGCAATTGATTCCACAGAGCGCAAAACTTGCATTGAAGCCTTTTTTCTCCCATGTCTCTGGATATTCTGGAGCGGCTTCAAACGAACTAAGCAATAAGGGACTTTATTAACTAGGTGGTAGGACTTTCCTGCAAAGTTCGTCTAGGTAGGTACCACCGCTTTGCCAGTTATTCTGCCGCCAAGCAGTAGTGTGCAAGCACTACTGTGTTCCGGTTTGAAGGGCATTGTAGCTAGTGAAATTACTGGGCAAAAGAGACTTTATGATCTGATCACTCAGTCTAGTAATCTGATTACTAGACTGTGTGATGTCTCAGGATGACGTGCGCAGTGCAGTGTCACTCGAAACTTTATTGTTTTAAAGTTCCGAGTGACACTGCAACTGTTATGGGCGGCCGTGTCGCTTAACTTCTGGTGAACGACTAGCTCGTCACGTCATTCAGTCGCATAAAAAAAAAAAAAAAAAATAAGGGACTAAAGTTTTAATGTAGCCAATGCTGTAACTAGGCCTTGTCTAACTATCATAAATCGAATACCACAAGGGTGCCATATTCTGTAAGAATAAACGCCCATGGCTGATTCTTTGTGCCAAATAAACCAAATAAACGCCAGCGTTTAGGTCACGTGTCGCATCGCACGTTGCATCAAATATCAAAATAAGTTTATGGAAATAGTCGAAATAAATATTAACTAATAATTTTTAGCTTAGTGTACATAGATTTAAATAATATAAAGAACTAGCTGCGCCCTGCGGTTTCACCCGCGGATAATAAGTAGCCTATGTGTTAATCCAGTACATAAGCTATCTATATTCCAAGTTTCATCCAAATCCGTCCAGCCGTTTGAGCGTGAAGGAGTAACAAACATACACACATACACACAAACACACATACAAACTTTCAGCTTTATAATATTAGTGTGATTATTTTTGGTGCGATAAATCTGTGGATAAATTGACAGAAACAGATGAAATTCATGGAAAAAGGCAAAAAAAAATAGTTTTTATGTTTTTGTTTTGTTTTTTGTTTTGTGGTATAGGTATAATTGTGTTATCTGCCATTTAAAAGTAAATTTATAAAAGTTGTTCAAAATCGGACAAAACTTCACTATTTACATTTTATTATGCACACGTGTAAAGATAATGAACTCGACTATTTTTATGGATTTCAAGGTTTACAAAATGGGAATATTGTTAGGTTTCGAATGGACTGTATATACTTCTATGGATAGAAGGTTTTGTTTGGTAATTACAAGGGAGAATGGAAGAAAGGGTAGGGACTCACCGATGATGCCGATGTCGACTGCTGCTAACGCCTTTCTTTTGGAGGCTTCTTGGGGGGCCCCTGTTCACTTGATGTTAGTGTCACGGTTTTATTTTGATGTGGTTTTTGAGGAGTTTCACATAGTTTGTCACAGTTTATGGATTTTTTATATCATTTGCACACCGGTGTTGTTTGGAAATACGGCGGAACTGGACGAGTGAATGAACGAACAGGATAAAAAGAACGATGCAGTCCAATAACCCCATAGGCGCGAAATTTGAATGCTTTATTATGCTTTAACAAATATATTATTTATGGTTTTTAAAAATATTAACCTAACTACTAAAATCATGCGGTGGACATATTCTCTTCTAGATGTAAACGTAACCTTAATATCACCTTCCTCCTTTCACCTTCATATATTTCTCCTTTTCCCTTATATTTGTCCCTCTTCCTTCTTTCTTCCTTTAGACTGAGGCGTAAAAGTTAAGTAACCCGTGCGAAGCCGGGGCGCGTCAGCTAGTACATAATATACCTAGTTATAAATAAAATTAGGTATGTATAAATAATTCTTCTACTCCTAGAACAGCATTGTTCATCTTACAATAAATTACAATAAATAATAACAATAAATGAGAATGAATGTTTATTCACTATGGCTATAAATTTCAAATGCCCACCTGTGTCGATTGCATTAATCAATTGATTACAAAGAGGGTAATTAATTTTTCTTTAATTACAAACAAAACGGTAAATGACAATACTAACGTTAATTTATTGTTATGTTGTCAAAATGATGTGATTTATGCACAAATTGTTTTTATCTAATCTTTGGATTATGCAAGTTTTTTTTTATTTTTATTTTTATAAGGGTTTTAACTTTCATGAAATATTTTTTTTAACACATTTGCTCAAAAAATGCATTTACGAAGCCTGTATACACTGTTCGAAAGTTAAACATTAATATTAACTGATTTGGACGGTTTTTAATTAATATCTATTTTTATATGGTATTTTTCAAAGTTATTATATCTTCACGACATCAAAGCATCAAAAAAGCAAATTGAATATAGGTTGCAGAAGTTGGGGAAAAAAATTGTGATTATGTCAGTCAGTTAGTAGGTACCTGCATAATTTATAAGTAGGTACCTATCATAACTCTAATACGAAACATGGGCATAGTTCATTGTAGCCACAGTTTAAATTATAAAAATAAAAAAAACATGCATATTTCCAAAGATTAGATAAAAAACAATTTGTGCATAAATCACATCTTTTTGACAACATAACAATAAATTAACGTTAGTATTATCATTTACCGTTTTGTTTGTAGTTAAAGAAAAATTAATTACCCCCTTTGTTATCAATTGATTTATGCAATCGACACAGGTGGGCATTTGAAATTTATAGCCATAGTGAATAAACATTCATTCTCATTTATTGTTATTATTTATTGTAAGATGAACAATGCTGTTCTAGGAGTAGAAGAATTATTTATACATACCTAATTTTATTTATAACTGCCTAGTTATAAATAAAATATACCTATATTGTGTACTAGCTGACCCACGGGTTAATTAATTTTACGCCTTATCTCAGTCTAAAGGAAGAGAGAAGGAAGAGGGAAAAAGATAAGGGAAAAGGATGAATGCATGAAACGGTGAAAGGAGGCAGGTGCTGGCGCACCTGCCTCCTTTCACCTTCATCTATTCATCCTTTTCCCTTATCTTTTCCCCCCTCCCCTCTCTCTTTCTCATAGTACAGGATATTAGGGAGTGAGTTTGGACCTAATACTGAAGGTTGAATGTGTGTAATTTCTGAATGACAAAACCTACGACCTTGAAATATTTACGGGACAATATTTAAAACACCCCCTTTTCAACAAAAAAAAGAATGAATGAAATTGGACCACGCGTTAATGAATTACAAATAAGTACATATTTACACTTTCATCCCCTCTCCCGAGGGAACCGTGCTGAATTTCGAGATTAAAAATATCCTATAGCCTATGTGGTAATATGAACTCAAATCATGCCAAGTTTTCCTTTTGAATCCATTCAGTAGTTTTGGTATGATGCTCAGCCAAGATACAGACACCACAAAAATGAAAAAAAATTATAGTTTTGGATTTAGTATCGATAATAGAGAGCCCTCCAACAATTTTTTACAAAATATCTTTAATGTACAGAATTTACCCTGTTACAGTTTTATTATAAGTAAAGATATAGATTTCACATTATTACAGAATTTCTAATGCCTAATATTTTGGTAGTACATTACTTTTAAATACAACCGAACGCTTAACCACTCTACGCCGATCTAATGATAAAATGGTAATAACTTGTTTGTTTGTGAACCGATTTATATTATTATAACCCTTTATGTTACCCAAAGCTTTTTTCAGTATATTGTTAAAAAACCACATCGAAACTGGTTCAACCTTAGCGGAGATTAGCTGGTTTGGCAGCGGTAAAAAATAGTGTTCCAACGGGGCCCTGATGGTAAGTGATGACGCGGCCCACGGTAGTGTATGCTTGCCTAGAAGATACCTGTTCACTCTAGACTTGAAGACTCCCAGATGGATTAATGGATGGACAAAGAAATTATTGTAGGTCTGTGGGACAAAGTTATTTATAAGCCCCATAGAATGGGTGGCCCTATTTACAATTCCAATGGTGTATAAAGTTATACGTATTGACATTGAGTGATCAATTTTTATGGCTGTAAATTTACATAATTGGTCGCCGACATAACAGTACATTTTTAGCAAAAGTAGGCCCTATTCAGACATTTAACCGGTTGTTAAAATGATGTCATAGTTAACGGTAAGTTTTACGAGGACCGTCCAGGCATGGCCGTAGGCAGGGAGGGTTTTCGGGGTTCAAACCCCCCCCCCCCCCCCCCTCCCAAATCAGCGCCTGTCTAAGAGCAGAGCAAGAATATTCGAATTGCCATTCATGTTTTCTAAAATACAATAAGGCAAATATGACCATTTTCGCGCTCGCTCCGCTCGCGCTTTCAATTTTCTGTAATACAATACAGCAAATATACTTTGTTATATAGCAAGCGCGTTTGTACTGACTGACAATTATGTGATTCATGTTGAATTGCCATACGTGTTTTCTGAACTATAATACGGCAAATATAAAAAAAAACATGAGTACGTATAATAAGCAACCAGCCATGGACAGACGACCTAGACAGAACCGCGGGGAGCCGATGGATGCAGGAGGCAAGCAGCCGCTTAAAGTGGCGCTTTTTGGGGGAGGCCTATGTTCAACAGTGGACGTCTTTAGGTTGATGAAATGATGATGATGATAAGAAGCAATTTTTTTTATTGTGTAGGTAAAACGAATTACTAAAAAAACCTATATAATTATTAATGTTTATTATTACTTTTATGGTAATGAAGCTGAACCCCCCCCCCCCCCTGAAGTGAACTCCTAGCTACGGCCCTGCGTCCAGGTCATAGATACAAATTGGTTTTTTGTAAGGAAATGTAAATCTGGGTAACAGGTCGACACGTTCTCTAACTGGCTTCGATCAGGCAAGCTAATTGGCTACTTTCATTAATTCGCTACTTTCGCTAATTCGACACTTTCCTCGATAAACTTAAAACGAAAAGACATACGAGCGTAGTGTTTAATGTGTAGACACTAGACAACATACTTATAAAAAAATTTATCGAAATCGGAGAACCTTTCTTTAGTGGTGCATGGAAAAGCGTTGGCGCATTTCGTGTGGACAAGTGGATATTATACTCTTCTTCTCTTAAGGTGGAACGTTACACCAGCGTGGCAAATTCAAATTTTCTTGCGTTCTTTTGCCAATAATAGCTTAATTACTCAACGTGATTACATGAAAACTAATTTTGCGGAAATCGGTGGGTATCATTGGTTTAGCGACAAATGGCAATAGACTGAAAAGCTAAGACGAAAATTGTTTATTGTCACGTCATTTATTTACATTTACCTACTACATTTAATACCTGCCAAGTTTACTTTTAATTACAATAGGTTAGCACCTAACGTAACGTAATTAAAGGTAAACTTGGCAGGTTAAAGTTAGGTTATAGTTATAAAAGCATAGCAGTAAAACATTGAAAAACTTATGTAGATGATGATATTTTTATATGTAAATGAATGACGTGACGAGCTAACCGTTCACCTGATGTTAAGTGTCACGGCTGCCCATAACAGTTGAACTGTCACTCGGAACTCTAAAATATACCTAAAGTTTCGCGTGACACTGCACTGAGCACGTCATCCAGAGACATCCGCATAGTCTAGCAATTAGATTTATAGACTGTGAGCAGGTAACATCTCATTTGCCCAGTAATTTAACTAGCTACAGTGCCTTTTTACCACCATAAACCATAATTACGAAAAGTGGTTGTTAAAGTTACAATTTTACCTAATTATAATTTTAACCTATAGTTATGTTAAACGATCATTAAGTATTTGTCGTGAGCGTAGCAGTTAAAAAATCTATAATGAGAGCCTATACAACGCCAAAATGCTTAAAACGGTTTACCTCATGGCCGTATCCTGTCAACAATATTGCAACAATGACTTTGAAATTACTTATTTTTAAAATATCCATTATATTCTGTATAATAATAAATTAGCTAAACTATTGCGCGTTGGAACCATTCTAACTTAGACCGCCCCTGCCGCTCGGCTCCCTGACTCATCCCCGCTTTGGTCTAGTACTATATATACATATTCTGTGACTTTGGCTTTGCCTAGTATAAGCCCTTAAGGTGACGAGTACAGGCAGATGAGCATGTCCAATTCCATTCAAAGAAACATCAACCTTACGTCGTAGTTTTAAATATCAATTCAGCCTGCACTTCAGCGCGGCGCTTACGACAAAGACAACGCACGAAATGATTGATTTTGATGGTTTTTAATTAATATCTATTTGTATATAGTATTTTTCAAAGTTATTAAGTCATCACGACATCTGATTGTTTGTTGCGAATACACTAATTTAGTTTTTGTAAAAATATATTCGGTAGAAGCTCAGCAAAATGGGAACATTCAAATTTTTTGAGGGAGTTTTGCGATTTTTTTCTATAGAGCTATATTTATTAATCTTGTATTTGCGGTCATCACAAACGAATTAATGAAATGAATTACATGATATATTAAATTCAAAGCTCCACGTGCTGTAATTACGTCAGGAAACGTCCCAAAAACACCTTGTTTGGGGTACCCACCGCCTTAATGGGCTGGCGGAGGAAGGTCAAGGCAGGCTTTGCCTGCCTCCCTTTTATTGCCGTCCCATCCATTCATTCTTTTCCCCTTTCTTTTCCATATTCTCTTCGACAGCATGAGTATAGATAAAAAGAATGAGTATAAATGAAAAATAAAACAAACAAAAAATCTTGCATAAAAATTACATAGGTATATGTTTCTTTGTAAAACCCGCACTTGGCCGTTTTAAAAAACAAAAAGTATTGTAAATGTTATTCTAAAAAATTAGCTATAACTACACCAAATTTCAGCAAAATCCGTTCAGTAGTTCCAGCGTGATGCGTGTTCAAAGGGACAGACAGATAGACAAAAAATTAAAAAATATTGTTTCTGTATCGCTTATGAAATGATACGCAATCAGAGTTTTCAAAATATATTCAATGTACCTACAGGTTTAGACTTGTTACAGTTTTATTTCCGACGACCTGCCGGGCTAGGATGCGCGCCGTGAGATAATTTTGTCGTCTCTTTATGTCGTGAAAAATAGAGATATCTCTTTATGTCTACCTGTGCTAACATGGCAGCGCAAGCAACTCATCTCGTTCTGTCAAATGAAGAGATAACGCAAATGTTTATCTATCTGTGGAAATTTTGTCGAGTTTTGTCGACAACCGCTAACATGCACACCATAGTCTGAGCTTTATTTGACACATTGGCGCGAGTATTATCTCGTCGTAATTTTTGAGGACGAGATACGCAGAGAAGGCTTAATCCAAAGGTAAAGTGGTATTTTGATATACAGTAGTTACGTAAAAAAATTGAAATACATAAGAGATCGTAAATATGGGCTTGGTCTCATCCTCCCCGGTGGCGCTGCCCCGGTACCGGGGACGATGACACAAAAAGTGTCATCCTCCCCGGTAGCCTCAACAATGGCGCTCACCGGGGCCGATGAAACAGTAAAAGTGTCATCTGCCCCGTTATAGTCGGATCGATGAATTCATCTCGGTGACAGCGGGGCCGATGAGAATTAAAGTCTCATCATCCCCGGTACGGCCAGCGCTGGTGCTTTTAAAGGGGAGGATTACACAAATCTAGTTTCATCAAGCCCAGCATGTAAGGTAGGGTGCTATGATAAAGAATTTGCCTAATAATCTATAAATGAAACGAGTCTGTTTATAATGAATATAAATGTAATAGAGCAATAATAATATACTAAGGTTAAAATTAAAACAACGATGATTTAGTAGATAGAACCAGACATCGTAGTTCACAGAACAAAACTATAACTAAATAGTTTCTAGTAAAATAAACGTGTTATTTACCTCTTACTTTTGTAATTCAAACTCAAACTTAAATTCTTTATTGCAAATAGGCTATTTTTAGCACTCTTACAAGTCAAAACTAGAGAACGTATTTATAAATAATAAAAATTAAATTATTGTACATATTAAGCAAGCAATTACAAATAATTATTACCTTACCTTTTTTTGTACCTATCTACATTGACCCATCTTTATTGAACATTATTTACATTCAATAACACAGCCAGTTGTTTTTGTGGTAGCTGTTAGTAGTCAAAACTCATATATATATTTAGCTTACGATTCTTAAAATATAACCATTTTTTTCATCTTTTTCATTTAAATATTACACATACATACGCTCACCCCTACACTTCACACTTCACAATTACTCATTCGCTAGAGAGATGAACATAATTAATAACACGTATAAGTAATAAGGAAGTTCTATTATTGTCCTTTTTTGTAATTTAACTTTGTATAATATCTATTGTATTAGCTGATGATCTTCTCTTCAATAAATAAATAAATAAATATTACTCACCTATATAATAGTGAAGTGCTAAAAATAAATGCAAATTGAACTTTTATGACTGTGTATTGTTAAGCACCTGGGTACTTATTCCCTTTTTTAAATGCCGCACTGACAAACAAGTTTTTATGGAACAACGAAAGAATAACAAGAGAAACAAAGAAGCACCATACTTAGATTCACTTATTACATAACTGTATGGTATTGTAACGATCCAGGCTGTCTCGTGACGTCACAAATATTATACATTTTACCTAAATTATAAAAATACTGAAATAATTTCATTGAAGCACTTTATGCATAAAGAATGGTCTAAAAATAAAGGAAATAGCCGTTGGCATCGCATTAACTGATAGAGAAAATGTAGAGATAGGTGTAAAAGTGATTATCTAAAGGTAAAATAAGGTAATAGTAAAAGAAATCAAACCTTCTTTATATTTAGTTTTACCTTTTTACCTTTCTACCTTTAAAGTGTTTTTGATATATAAGAGGATTTTGAAATCTGTCAAGCTGTCAAACACGGTCAGTTAGGAAATCATTCACGGGATTCGCAAGTCGAAACCTGGTAAAAAATGCACGTGAAATTTCCGGTTAAATTCTTAGTTAAATTCGCCCTCTCAAGTAATTCTGGATCTGGGGGGAAGTATGCCTCGGGTCCAGGAACTCAGTAAGAGATAAGTTGAAACATTGCAACGAAGCTTGTCTTCCCTTATTTTGCTTAGGGCATGCAGTTCGCGTGTTATGTGGAGACCTGCACCAGATTTTGCCTCCGTTATAGGATCTGGATCCACCTTTTTGGTTTGGTTTGCATTCTGGCTGAAAGGAGGGCTGAAAAGATTAACTGTCCCGTCTTCGTGTATACGATACCCGGATCCTAAATGCAAATTAAGCTGAACTGTCCCAAGTGATAGGGTTTTGTCTTGTATGCTGCCCATGGACTCCGGTCCCGCATACAAGATAAAAATTAGGTGGCAATAGGTTTTAGCTTTGGAGAGCTTTTGTCATAGCTCGTTCTCTCATAGGGTTAGATCAGGTATGTTCTCATTGCACACACCGAGAACAGACATGCACGTTTAAAAGTAAATGTGAGATTTGTAGCAATCTCCAGTGTTTGGGGGTACACACTAATGTATAGGGAAAAGCTATAAGTCGAGGAATACACACAGGAGGGGAAAGTTAGGGATAAAATATTGAAAATCGCGGAAAAATAATAGTGATAGGGAAATAGATAAAATTCAATAAATAAATAAATAAATTTAAAGCGGTATAAAATACATCTAAAGATAAATTCATTATAATAAAATACTAATAAATAAAAGTGCAAATACAATACGTAAATTATCAAAGTTATAAAATCATAATCCAAGTTTTCTCGAAGGTTGAAGCTGTGGGTGTTTATTGTAGAGCTAGTGGTCGTGGACCTTGCTTTTGACGGAAAGCTGGGTGATCACAGAAGGATTTAATGTACAGAGAGCAACGCTGCAAAAGTATAAGTAGGTATTTTCTATAGCTGGCACAAGCTTTTGTGAAACTACAGTAGAGATAAAAAGGGGAATGGTTTTGAATACGGTTCATCGCATTAGTTTTCGTGACTTAGTCTCAACTGAAAAATTATTGTCGTTAATGTAGCGGATCATACTAGTATGAATACGTAATTCCATAAATCTTTTTTGTGGTAAAAGTACGTTGTACTATATATCTATTCTGTGGTATAGGAAGGTATTTCTTTAGCTGGTTTTGCGATGTTCTACGGAGGACATGGGAAAGGTTCTATTTCTACACTGTGATAGTAAACGCTGATACAAAGCTCACATGAACAAGTTATGACACTACTGAGAAAATATTATTCTGTGCCTAATACTGAAGTACACATACAACATAAATAGATAGGTATTTTCATAGCGGATTTTAGGCGGAATTTTACTGGTGAGATGGAGGGATCATATTCTTGCCAGGAAACGAACGTTTCGTTTTCTAGTTGCGAAATAGGTAATGCTTGAATGATAGTTAAGAAACTACCGGGAATTAGTAACGACTGGGAATTTATTCTTTATACTTACATAACTATCGGGAATTTATTCTCTGTTTGGAATCATTCGCGAGTAACTTAAATATAATCGAAATTGAGTTTCGTTCTAGGATCGAAGTACGTAATGCTTGTGCGATAGTCAAATAACTACCGGAAATTTATTCATAGGTTAGGATTGTTCGCGTTTGTTTCAAATAAATGACCATAGATCAATTTAGTGGAATTCAGGTTTGGGTTCGTTTGATTGAATTTTCAAAAGAGTTTTACCCTTTATTCTATAAAAACATTTAATTTACTAGTGATAAGAAATTGTCCTTCGTGTCTTGGGTCAAGCACAGCAGTACCTGTTAGTGATCTCCTTACCAAACGGATAGGGGTAGCTAAATTAAAGATTCGAATGAGAATATCTTGTTGTTAGGAAATAGCATCAATAATCTATAATATTATTTGAAGGGAACATGTCCTTATCGTATTTCATAATGGTGAAATATAATGCCTAAATTATATAAACGGGTTTTAGATTACTTTTCAATACAAGTTCTGGAAAATAGAGACAACCTGAATATCACTAACAGATCATTGAATTCAAATAAATATTTACAGTTAAAATTAATACTACTGTTTAGTCCACTGCATGCTGTTGATATAGAATCTACGATAATATTGATAATCTTTAGACGAAAACTAGGAGATTTGAAAGTTGAGCTATTTTTAGAGTCTGTCATATACCGAATGTAGTACGTATTAGATAGACTCACAATTAACTAAGGTGATGTCTATTTTGTTAGGATTTGGAAAAAAATAATGTCCTCTTGTCCCTTGCACCTTTTTGGAGTCCAAACTAGATAATTAGATAAGAATAGGTAGATGGGGTACCTGACGTACTGACTTGGGATAAATAGAACAAAATTTAGTAAAATCAAATTTCTCTTAGTGTGGGGGAATTTCACACACGGTACCTCCGTGTGGGAAATTTCAAGCACTAAATAGTGGAGGGTTAACCAGTCAGGTAGTCGAGACCCACAGCATTGGAGCGGAGGTGGGGCTCCTATGCCAGAGTTATGATAAACAAATAGAGTTTACTATGACTTTGCTATATAACAAACTCAAACTCAGTTAGCAATATACTTACTTACGTTTTACCTATGTTTCACTTTCTTGTCTTGTTAATTTCAACATACGTTCGTCATGAAGCTTTAATTTACTTTCAGTTTTGTTTATGACTAGGAACTATAATGTTCAATTTTTTGCAGGAAAAGATTATTCATTCCTACAATTGAAACCTTTCGAAAATATAGTAGGAAATATATTGATTGATGCATAATATGATTTTATGTGGAAATTTCAGTTCGGTTACTCAGAGTATAGGAATAGTGTTCATCAGGGGATTAAATAGCAATTATATGTAGGAAAATGGATAGTTTAAATTAATTTAATAGTATTGAATAGGTTAGGTGTTAGTTAGGTATTGTCTCACTACTTTAAAAGGATTTGGATTACTACATTATCACAACGTACGGTTCTACCATTTGTAGGAGACGATTCACAAGGCCATAAACATTAAAATAGGTAGTCCAAAATATTCAGTCAATCAACTTTGATAACTTTTTCAGTGTAGTATGAATAATTTATTATTAAGTGTATTAATTAAAGGGTTAATAGAGAGGGTTCTTTTACAGTATAATTGTTTAATCCGATTATAAATTTTGTACAGTGCGGGTATAAATATAAACACCCGAAGAGATTTTATATGTAGACCACAAATTATAAATTCCGTTATTATTTTTAGCAGAGCATAGCAAATATCATACAGAAAATCTATTTTCTACTTACTTTCAAAGTTAATACGAGTTTTGACTACTAACAGCTACCACAAAAAACAACTATCTGTGTTATTAAATGTGAACAATGTTAAATAAAGAAGGGTCAATGTAGATAGGTACATAATAATTATTTGTAATTATAAAAATAAGAGGTAAATAACATGTTTATTTTAATAAAAGCTATTTAGTTATCGTTTTGTTCTGTGTCTTACGTCTCCCTACTAAATCATCGTTATTTTAATTTTAACCATAGTATATTTATATTGCTCTATTACATTTATATTCATTATAAACAGACTCGTTTCATTTATAAATTATCAGGCAAATTCTTTATCATAGCACCCTACCTTCCATGCTGGGCTTAATGAAACTAGAATTGTATAATCCTCCCCGTTAAAAGCACCAGCACTGGCCGTACCGGGGATGATCAGACTATAACTCCCTATCGGCCCCGCTGTCACCGAGATGAATTCATCGATCCGACTATAACGGGGCAGATGACACTTTTATTGTTTCATCGGCCCCGGTGAGCGCCATTGTTGAGGCTACCGGGGAGGATGAGACTTTTTGTGTCATCGTCCCCGGTACCGGGGCAGCGCCACCGGGGAGGATGAGACCAAGCCGTAAATATGGCGGTATCTCACATTACTGTTTCATTTTATAAAGGTATTTACCATAGACTTTTAGGGCGAATTCGGTGGTATTTACCCTATCAATGAATGGCACAAATAATGGACAAAATCAGAAAGGGGGCAAACGGCGAACAGACCGTGTTGAAACTCACCTGTTACGTGATTAAAATGTATTTTACATTAAATATAAGGATCAAGCTCAAGCTAGATGGTAGGACTTTCAGGATTTTCATTAATATGTAGGTACATACGTAGGTATACCTACAATATACTTATCTATTAAAAATGCTTATTTTATTTAGATCGCGTTTAATAGCTTATAATTTATAATTCTTATGGGTACATACTGACAACCGATGGGGAAGAAAGGTTCTCGAGTGGCGACCACGAACCGGAAGACGCAGCGTAGGCCGGCCCCCCACTCGGTGGACCGACGACCTGGTGAAAGCCGCGGGGAGCCGATGGATGCAGGAGGCGAGCAGCCGCTCAAGGTGGCGTGCTCTGGGGGAGGCCTATGTTCAGCAGTGGACGTCTTCAGGCTGTTAATGATGATGATGATGATGACAGTTTTATTTTATGTATGTATAGAAGATAGTATGTGTACCAACTCTATTCGGCTTAACCAGACCTTTAACTGCAGATTTGACTGTAATTACTAGGTGGTAGGACTTTTCTGCAAAGTTCGTCTAGGTAGGTACCACCGCTTTGCCAGTTATTCTGCCGCCAAGCAGTAGTGTGCAAGCACTACTGTGTTTCGGTTTGAAGGGCATTGTAGCTAGTGAAATTACTGGGCAAATGAGACTTTATGATCTGATCACTCAGTCTAGTAATCTGATTATTAGACTGGGTGATGTCTCAGGATGACGTGCGCAGTGTAGTGTCGCGCGAAACTATTGTTTTAAAGTTCCGGGTGACACTGCAACTGTTATGGGCGGCCGTGTCACTTAACATCAGGTGAACGACTAGCTCATCACGTCATTCAATCACATAAAAAAAAAAAAAAAAAATTTAAAGTTAACTATAGATGGTACAACCCAGCTAGCATTGCAAATTGCCGTATTTAATTATTCTAACCACTTCAAGACTACTGTAGAACAATGCTCGATAAATTAATATTGATACTGCGTTTGATACATATCAATTACTATTGTCTTCGATGTAGGTATGTAGAAGTGTCAATTATTATGTGTCGCATTTTCGTCTTTTTCATTTCCTTTATGATATAAGAGTATCGCCATACTTAGCGGTCGCTTAGTGGCGATCACGAACCGGAAGACGCAGCGTAAGCCAACCCCTTCCTATAGGTATTAGGTAGACCGCGGCTGTGGGTGAGGCCTATAATTCAGCAGTGGACGTCTTTAGGATAATGATGATGATCAGGATTCTTTAATTTTAGTTCAGCTTTAGAAAAACACAACTTAGAATCAACACTAATATTTATGTAGCCCCTATTTACTACGGGCAATGCAAATTACCTAGATTTATTTAAATATTAAATAAGAAAGTAAAGGAGATTTTTCAAAATGGGCCACCAATAAGGTATTGGTTCAAAAATAATAATTGTACTATCTCTATGCCAGTTATAGGTCCAATGTACATAATTGGCAGTGCGTTAATTACGTAATCTATAGTAAACGAATTTAGCATATAATTGATTGTTTTTTTCTGTAATCTGTGATTGCAAGTGAGTGAGTGAGTTTTGCCACTGTCAGTTGTCAGTACTGTCAAGGTACTGTCGCTTGTCTAATGATCTATCAGGAGTCAGGATGGATGAAGTACGTAGGCAGGTATAATGACTTTATACTGGGTGTAATAATTTAATTGAATTCATTAGCATCCTTTGAAACTAGGTACCTACTCCTGACACCGGTCACGTATGGACCAAAATTTATAAAATCTAACGCATCGATTTGGTATTGATAATAACTCCAAAAAATGGGATGACTCACTTAATCAACTGCTATAGTGCAAAATTACATTAAAATAATTAAGCCCTGTTTTTAATTATTGCACACAAGGCAAAAAAACTTTTAAAAGTAGGCAGGTATTTAAATCGTTCGTGCAACTAAGTTAGGCAAACTTCAAAAAGATAAAAAATATTTGTATTTGCACTCTTTAATAACCATACCAAAACCAAAACCAAAACCAAAAATAAAAACCTAATTCAAAACCTGTCATGCATATCATGTAAGCTAAAATTTTTATTACATTTGTAAATCATGTAGTACTGTTGAAGGTCCATAAATAAATAAATAAATAAATAAATACCTAAATAAATTGTAATAATGTGCACTCAATTTATGCTAATTAATTAAATTGCATCCTGTATTTTGGAGTTCCGAGTGGCACTGCTACTGTATGGACAGCCATGACGCTTGACAAGGCGAACGACTACCTCGTCACGTTATTCATTACCATAAGAAAAGATTACTTGTATCTTTTTGTAGAAAAAGCTCATGTTTTATTAAAGGTATTTAGTTAACGATGGTGATTTGTTATGGTTACCTACTCTCAATTGCACCACATCCTTTAGCTCGTATAAAGAGATCACGAACATGATTTGTGGTTTTGAATTTGAACCATGCGGTCGCATAATCATGCCCAGTAGTTTTGTTAGGGTTTTTTATGTAAGTAAACGAATGACGTGCCGAGAAATTCGATCACCTGATGTTAAGGGTCACTGTCCCCCATAACAGCTGCAGCGTCACTTGGAACTCTAGATTATAGTCTTGCGTGACACTTCACTGCGCAGTGCGCACGTTATCTTGAGACATCAGCATAGTCTGTAAGAAGATTTCTATAGACTGAGATCAAGTCATAAAGTCTCATTTGCCCAATAATTTCGTCAGCTACAATGCCTATTGTCAACGTCGTTTGAACTGAATCAGTGAGTTTTGATTAGAATATATAATCTTTTCCTTTTTTTTTCTTATATTTTGGCTCCACACATAGTGTATTTAGCCAGTGTCAAGTATTGTAGTTTTTCATCGTATTATGAAATATTTCATGTAAAGTCAAGTATTAGTCACAGTCAGTCAGGGTAGTCATAGTCCAGTCTAAGTCAGGTAGTCATAATCCAGTCTAAGTTATGTCCTAGTAAAGTAGTGGCAACTTTACTAGAGGCTTCTATGAAATTTTGGAAGCAACACGAAAAACCACGTTTCACTACATTATATCACTTGCCAATACTTATACTCGTATATCAGCACTTAATGCGTAAAATGCCACTAATTTTAAACATTAACACTAGAAAAAGCATAAGTTTTGTGAAATAATACAATGCAACGACGTGAACTTTTTCACGTTCCCGCCAAAACCCAATCTTTTCCTTCGTCATTGATCCGCCTCGCCAAATCCGTGTCAAGCAAATGTCAAAGTCTAATTTTTTACCTAAGTATGTTCGGCGGATTTTTTGCTTGAGACGTAATAGTATTATTTTATTTCCTTTGTGCTATAAATCATCGAAGACGTAAATAGTCAACTTAATTTGCTAGAAACATCTTTGACTAATTTAATATAAGAATTATGACGCAATATTATGACCAATATTTTACTTGAACTCAATAACTAGTATAAGCAAAATAATATGAAAATAATGATAAATTATGTTCATGATGGCACCATAGCTTTGCCAACTTAAGTATGTCTATTTTTGCCATAGGTATAAAGGGTATAGTCTATGGTATAGACTATAACAAATTTTACGTACGTAAATCAATGTTTTTCTCTTATTCTGTGGCTCTACTTAATAGTTTTTTTGTCCACCTTGGTCTTTGCAATTGCTCCATAGAGCCAGATTGTACAATCACCTATATCTATTCTTGTCACGTACGTAAAGAACGCATGACGATGTTATGTGTAGTAACGAGAAGGTACGCAGTAGGTAAGTACTTCTTTTAAAGATGGATTAAGGGCATACATTTTAAGCGACTTTGAAAACAATGATAATTATTATTCCAAGTGCTATTTTTTATCAAACGACTAGCGGCTTGCCCCAGCTTCGCATGGGTATAATATTTATCGCAGCGCACGCGATGTAAAGAATATTTTAGGTAATTTTTTTACACCTTGGGTTACATTATTGGAGTTATAGTAAGAATTCCTGATTTTGTTGAAAATATAATATAGCCTATGTCACCCAGGGATAGTGTAGCTTCCCAACAATGAAAGAATATTTCAAATCGGTTCAGTAGTTTCGGAGCCTATTCGATGCAAAAAAACAAACAAATAATCAAATCATTCCTGTTTATAAATTGTTATGTTATTATGATATAGATAAGGCGGAGTTTGATAACAAAATCAACAAAAACACTATTTATGAAAGCCCAGTGCGACGTGAATATCCAAGTTAGGTATACTGTTCTCACTGTTCGAAAAAAGGCGCTCATGCATATTCCCCGTATGGGCCCTATATCATCATCATCATCATCATCATCATCATCATGCTGTTCTAGCAGAAAAATGTAAATGATTTTTTTAATAAACGATTGAATTATTTCCTTGTTCGTCAGGTTTTGTTTTTTTTTTTATATTTATTATTACTTATGATTTATTATTGGCTATTATTATGGCGTGCGTTAATTGAATTTTGTTTACTACACATTATTTATAATGTTTTATTTTGTAAGTTTTGGTATTGGCATGTGATATTGAATATTTAATGAATCAGTATATTGTAAAATTTGACATCTCTCACCATTTGTTTGGGGCAAAATATGTAGTACTTTTTGTTTTTGTAAGATCTGCATGAATGATGTATGTAACGAACCACATCATCGTCATCATCATCATCATCATCATCATCAACAGCCTGAACACGTCCATTTCTGAACATAGGCCTCCCCACAGAGTGTCACTTTGAGCGGCTGCTTGCCTCCTGCATTCATCGTATCCCCGTGGTTTTCACCAGATCGTCAGTCCACCATGTGGGGACATTCTTAGGGGTGGACGGGAGAACTTTAATAAACTGTTTTTCGCTCTAAATATGATTTATTTTGTTACAGAACATGTCCAGACTTGAAGAAGCTGTACCTTTTAGCCAGACCAAAGAAAAACAAAGAAATCACCAAAAGATTGCAGGAGCAATTTGATGATGTAGTAAGTATCATACTAGTATGTGGCTTTGCACGCATAGATAGATAGATAAAAAGATAGATAAAACTCTTTATTGAAACACCACATTACAGGAACAATATTGACAATCACACAAACTTAAAACTAAGTGTAACAATGGGCGGTCTTATCGCTTAAAGCGATCTCTTCCAGACAACCCAGAACACACCGAAAGGAACAACAATTAGGACGGTGGTTAGATTACAGTTTGAAGGTTTAAAGTGTTCAAAAATAATAATTATCGTTTTAGACACAGAGTTAAAATGATTTTTTCTCTAATTTGTGGTTTTAGAGAAAGGAGTTAAGCCAACTTAAATCCACCATAGTTTTTTACTGAGAAATACTTGGATGATATTATCATCTTTATTATTTTATTAAGTGATTGGCAAATAAGCAGGCAGCCCACCTGGTGGTAAGTGGTCACCACCGCCTATGGACATCTGGGGAATAGATAAGGCATAAGGCATTCAATATTTTTTCCAGTATTGATTTATACGTCACCCTACAGAACTGATTTTGATAAAATTTCTGTAGGATGGATTGGACTTGGGACCAATCTCAAAAAATATTCAATCACAAAAAAAAGAAACTTTCGAAATCGATTTTTAAATGACGGAGATAACTATGAGGTAACAAATATTTAAAAAAGAAAAAAATGTGTGGACATTTCACACAGCGCCATATAGCCAAACTAAGCATAGCTTGTACTATGGGAACCAGATAACTGATACAATACTTGGAAACTTTTTGTTTGTAAATACATACATAGAATACAATATAACACCCAGACACAGAACAAACATCGATGTTCAAAATACAACCCATTTGGGAACCTTTTCTTTGAAGTCAGTTATTGGGAAGAAAGTATTATATTTTATGTTCTATCCTAGGGCTTATTTTCATAGCTAATTTCATCAAAATTGGTACAGCCGATGTTTAATGTTGCGAAACCCATTTTCTGATGTTAAGCGTCACGGCTGCCCATAACAGTTGCAGTGCTAATCGGATCTCTACATTATAAACTTTCATTTTGCGTGACACTGCACTGCGCACGTCATCCTGAGCCATCAAGACAGTGTAGTAATAAGATTACTAGACTGTGAGATCAGTGAGTTAGTTCGCACTTACTCAACTGTAGGTAGGTGTAGAGCGAAGAAAAAAAGCAATTGTTATTTTTTTTTTCTTCTTTTCCAGCTCTATGAAAAATTGAGGAAAGTTCATCCAGATTTCCTGAATAAAATCAGCATCATCGAAGGAGACGTTGGACAGCTGAACCTTGGGATGAGTTCCGAAGATAGGACCAAAGTAATCAATGAGGTTAGTATGAGGAAATATTATAAAAAGGAAGAGAAACGTTACGAATAGGCCACTTATGCACGTATCCATTATTTACTCTGTGATCTTGTACCCTTTGTAGTGTATTCTTGCAAATAAATAAATGATTTGATTTGATTTGATTTTTTATACCTACAATATCTCAATAAAACTAGACATTTTTAATCATTCAAGAAAAATAATCGTAATTAGCACTATTGTACTCTTTAATGATATTCAATCCATATTTAGACAAGATTATCAATATGGCGGCGCTTTAATTACCGCCATGCCTGCCAATAGGTATTGTATATTTTCTCTTTGATTGCTGCTGGCACAAACATAATTATCTTATAGAGTCAAAAAACTAAATATATAATAAAAAATGGATAGTAGGTACAAAAGTTTCTAAAATATCTTAACCGATTTAATCATATTACATATAATATGCGAAAACATGTAGGTGGCCCAGGCTCCATACATTTCTGGAACGTCTCCTTTCAAAAAACATTCGATGGTCAGTTTAGCCTTCACGGTTTTAATTATTAGTAAGTAACAAACTAGTTAAGTCATTGTTATTGTGTTGTACTATTTTTATATGACACGCTTTATTTAAAAACCTTTAAAAACAAAATTGTTTTTTATGTAAGCCTACTTACATTACAATACATTATCCAAATTAATCAATTTAAAATAACTTAGAATTATTAATTAGTTACAAGCACAAAATTCACCTTATTTACATAGGTCTAAGTTTATAGTTACAAAAGGTAGTTGTAACATGAACAGACATCTATTTTCGAAATGGACAATTTAAGAAGTGGACCAAACCGATAGAGGGATAAGTGCTAACTTAGGAGCTGTTAAACTTTGCGCAGACGGTACAGACATCCAATACTATACAGTAAGCAGAATTAACATAAGAGAAATATTACGTGCCATTTTTTACAACATGCAAATCTTACGCACACAGTGACATGCACATCAAAACTTAAGGGTGAAAAGATAATTCGGGTGTGTTCCTATATGGAACGTTGCCACACAACGATGTTTCCATGGTAACATGATTGCATTTTGGGCACGCGTTCCTTTTTTTTGTGTGCGTTAGTGTTGCAACAGCAAAAAGGAAAGAGATAAAGTTATCAAATTTTAATAAGAGCGAAAGTGATGGATATATTATTTATTCTCGTCTATGTAGTAGTGAAGATAATGTTAGGGCTACTTACTGTACACTATTAGATGTCTGTGGTAACATGTTACTAAAAAAAAGAAGAAAAAAGCAGACATTTCATTTCTATTTCTTTTCTTTTCTACTGCTATCTCACTCCCACTGCCACTATCACGGTCACAGACCTAGAACATTTTCCTGTGATTATGTATATTGCTATCTCATTTACACTGCACTTGGACATAATGGTGGAAGCGGGAAAACAGTATTTTTTCTAGTTACGCAATAAATATACCTAATACCTACCTTCGGTTATAATCTATGGTCAGAGAGCTTCGTCTTATTTTCAAGTTTTTTGCAGTGTTGCGGCACAGTTTCGCACCTAAAACCAGTTTACTTAATTATTCATTGCGAGCACAATAATGCGGAGGCTCAAATGATTCTACTATCAATAGTAATTAATTTATTGCCGCTGCTATGAGGCTAAAGTTCCGAAATGAGGAGATCCACAAGAGAATAAAGTTACCTACCCATATAGCTCTTAAAATTAGTAAGTTGAAGTGGCAGTGGGCAGGCCACATCGCTCGTAGAACTGACAACCGATGGGGCCCCCCAGCTAGTTGGACCGACGATCTGGTTAAAACCACGCGGAGGTGATAGATGCAGCCACTCAAAGTGGTGCTCTATGGGAGAGGTCTATGTTCAGCAGTGAACGTCTTCAGGGTGATGATGATCATGATGACGTATGGCTGATGTAGAATCTAAGCTAAGCACTACAGTTTAGAGCACCGACGTAAAGTTGCCAGTTTATCGGTTTTTTATAAACTGCTTTTAGCTTTTATAAAAAACCGATATACTGGAGGAGAGAGTGTGCGAAGGAATTACACAATCTTATTACTCCATCTCCCTTCTTTCACCGGACATCAAGGCGCACAAAAACACGGTACCCACATATGGTTGAAATTCCATCAACCCACACTAAGCATTTTGCTATGCACTTTATAGTGCGAAAAGCTAATGCGAACACCTTGCCATCCTTGTTTCCAGTTAACTATGATCTGGGTGTCTTCAAGTCAAGAGTGATGGTATCTTCTAGGCAAGCATGCACCACCGTAGACTGCATCATCACTTTCCATCAGGAAAGACCAAATGCTTTGCCTATCAACAATAATTAAATCTAGACAGGTAGATCTAAGTTAGGTATACGAATAGTTAATATTGAGGTACCTATTAGTTTTTACTCGTACAAGTCTTCGGCATTACGTTTTCAACACGTGAATTCGAATGATTCGCAAATTTTTTGTGACGTTAAGTTCACGTGTTTTTTTGCGATAATTTTAAGTTAAGATTTCAATACCTAATATAAGTAAAGGATCTGATGTAAACTGGATATGCTTTCAAAAACCGTAAAAAAATTCCGTCTTTTTTTTTACTGACAGAACAAACAAGCGAAGTCATTGGAACTAAAGGATGTAGATGGCATATCGAGCTGCCACCACTTTGTTATTTCTTTATGTTAAATGTTACTTACATTGAAAACAAGCTTACGGTATTTAAGTTGTGAATATTCCCGTCTGTCCCACTATTTTGTTCTTTTAGGGGGTAGACGGGAATTTAAGGCTATGCCTGTCCCCTTGCCTTTAAGTGACACTGGGGTAATGTAAATTAAAAAAATAGATCGGTTAAAGTTCCGTGTATATCGAAAGCGATAGAGTCATTTGCTTCAATGTAAAAAAAATATTTAAGGTGGAACGTTTCACTAGCGCGGCAAATTTAAGTTTTCTTGCGTTCTTTTCTCAAAAATAGCTTGATTACTAAACGTGATTACATTAAAATTGATTTAACGTAAAGAAATAGAATGTATCAACAAATTACGATTAAAAGTATCTCCTAGATATCATTGGTTTAGCGACAAATGGCAATAAACAAATTTCATCTTAGTTTTTCAGTCTATTGCCAGTTGTCGCTAAACCAATGATAAGTAGGTGATACTTTTAATTGTAGTTTATTGATACATTCTATTTGTTTGCGCAAAATTAATTTTCATGTAATCACGTTGAGTAATTAAGCTATTATTGGCAAAAGAACGCAAGAAAATTTGAATTTGGCGTGCTAGTGAAACTTGTATCTCGATATGATTGGCAGACAACTGTGAAGTCGGTGCGAAACGCTGCGCACTAGCAAAAATTAGATCTGCGCGGGCATAGGTAAGCGATGGCGATGTGCGCAGCGTGCGGAGGGCTTGCAGCACACTTCACAGCCGACATTGAGTTTGAATCACTCTACCTAGTTACCTAATATTTTTTAAGTACCTAGAATTATTTGTTAATAAAAAGAAAAACTATAAAATATTGATTTTATATATTATTTTTTTATTATTTTTCAGGTAGAAGTTATATTCCACGGGGCAGCCACAGTGCGCTTTGACGAACCTTTGAAGACTGCTGTCGAAATAAACGTACGAGGGACCAGAGAAATGTGCCAGCTGGCTAGAGCGTGTAGCAAGTTAAAGGCGCTGGTACACATATCTACTGCTTATAGGTGAGTTTTTTTAAAACGGCCGTGCGAATTTGATTGAAGTTAAGGCTGCTATTGCGTACCCTAATAGGCTCTAGGTGTCTAAATATGTAAAAAAATAAGGTCTGCCAGTGCCGATCCTGCCGGGTCATGGAAATAATTGAAATAATTTGACGTATTTTTTTTGTTAAAATTATGTCATCAGGTACGCGAATGAAAGTGCTGGCAACAGTTAACCATTGATTAATTATGTCAAAAAAATTGGTCTGCTATTGCGCACCCTGCCGGAAGTACCTGTCAGACCCCTAAGAATGTGCTCTTCACACCCTTTACCTACCTCAGCGAATATCCCGATGAAACCTACGCCCAATAATAGCCAAGGTGCCCCTGATAATAGATTAAAAGGTCTGCCAGGTCTGAACTTGGCAAAACTTAGTATTCAAGGCATTTGAAGTTGGTGGAGGTGGATTATTTCCATGACCCGGCAGGATCGGCACTGGCAGACCTGTTTTTTTACATATTTAACTGACAGTTAATGATCTAAAGATAGCTTATTGGGGTACCCGGGGTTTTTTTGTGGGCTCTCGCACCAATACGCAGATCCACTATCTCGCTCGCGCATTGCTACATTTTTAATGATATTAAATAACGGAATTCACATATGCAAAATCTGGCTAAACTGGATTATCATGAATCCATGTGAAAGAGACATTTACACAACAGTACATTTCTATAGTATGCATCGTGACGCGGCGTACGGCGTGACGCTGTACGCGGCCGACGGCGTTTATAGGAGACCATAGCCTTAACGCAAATAATATTATTTTACTACCGGATTACCGTATCTACCGTATTATTTTAGTCCAACGAATTGCACTGCACTTCCGCTCCGTACAATTTTAAATCAATTCCACTTTTTTTACTTAGATTCTTTGATAAATATCAGTGCCTAGACTGTAAATTGTTCCATAAATAATTTATAAAACTTTTTAGTTTTACAAATGGGTATAAACTTAAATAAATACCATGCCTAGGTATTTAAAACGCAAATTGATTCAAATTTAAACTGCGTTAAAACAAAAGAATCGGTTGCTATACTACAATCGGTTGCTATAGGTCCCCACATACAGTTGTACTATTTATCTATTCTATAGTTATAGGTAGCTTAGACAGGCCGTGTGGTCCCGGGCAGTGTGTGAATAGGAGGCTCTTGTCGGTTTGGTCTACGTCTTAAGGACTTATGCTAGGCCAAGCCAAAGCTACAGAATAGATATATAGTACTAGACCGAAGCGGGGATGAGTCGGGAGGCCGAGCGGCAGGGGCGGTCTAAGTATGGTTCCAACGCGCAATAATTTAGGTAATTTATTATTACACTGAAAATAATGGGTATTTTAAAAATTCACTATACATAAGCCCTCCATTATATTTAGTTCAACTACTACACAAAGTTTCATGACCTTATTTAAGGTATTCATTGAATAATCCCTGTTTATTTGTACGGTTAGGGGGTAATTTTGTAATGTGTTTCTATCGAGAAAAATTTATTAATTCGTGTTTCACTATACATTTGCAGTAGCATTAGTCCTGAACTTTACCATTATATTAATTTCAAAGTCATTGTTGCAATATTTTTGACAGGACACGGCCTCTTGCTAAGACATTTTAAGCATTTTGGCGTTGTGTAGGCTCTTAAATTGTCCATTTTCAAATTGACATCTTCCTAAAGTCTTTTTTTAATTATCATACGACCAATGACCATACCACCATCTCTTCCCATGGGTGCCATAAGAGTCGGCTAAGGGAATATCCGGGGGAACCATAACTCATAACAGATTGCAGTGTCACTGGGAACTCTAAATTAAAGTCTCGCATGACACTGCGCACTGCACACATCATTGCATCCTGAGAGATCGCACAGTCTAGAAAAAATACTAGACTGTGAGATCAGTTCATATAGTCTCATTTGCTCAGTAATTTCACAAGCTACAATGCTCTTCAAACCGGAACACAGTAGTGCTTGCACATTACTGCTTGACGGTAGAATAACTGTCAAAGCGCTGGTACTTATCTAGACGAACTTTGCAGAGAAGTTCTACCACCTAGTATAATTATTATGTATGTCGATTTTGTTACTACCACCAACACGGTTTTTTCTCTAATCTGTGGTTCGCGCACGCGTAAATGATAAAAATATGGAACTTGTGCACCACATTTTAGCAAGCAGGGATACTTACTACGTATCACTATTTTTCTCAAAAGTGAATAGCAATACAAGTCTGTTTTTCCTCGCAATAGTGTGCTGAAAAACGTCGTATGAAAAGCGTGTGCACTGATCGTTTTACCCTCTGAGCCCCTTATCGCACATTGTACCACAATGTAAGGACTTTTCTGCAAAGTTTGTCTAGGCAGGTACCACCGCTTTGCCAGTTATTCTGCCGCCAAGCAATAGTGTGCAAGCACTACTGTGTTCCGGTTTAAAGGGCATTGTAGCTAGTAACATTACAGGGCAAATGAGACTTTATGATGTAAACACGCAGTCTAGTAATCAGATTACTATACTGTGTGATGTCTCAGGATGACGTGCGCAGTCCAGTATCACAGGAAAATTTATTATTTTAAAGTTCCGAGTGACACTGCAACTGCTAAGGGCGGCCATGTCGCTTAACATCAGGTGAACGACCAGTCCCATCCCATTACATAAATACATTACATAAATAAACAATTTAACACGTTTACCTTGAAAAGCCTGTATGGAATACGTAATGAATACATAACTATTCGTAAAATTAAATATTTAATTTGCTCTCAAAGTTGTTGACATTGGTTTGTGCATGAAGAAATTAACAACCGGCAAAATCAAGTTTACGTTTGTAGACGAGTAATTAACCTTCCGCTATTTAAATGATTCTGACACAATAGTGTGAACTGTGAACTTACTCTTTTTGGCCAATCGCATAACCGCAAAACGTTCAATTCGCAGAATTACTTAATACGCGTATTTATTTACGTTTTGTTGAAATTAGTACCTATTATATATATCTATACTTATAATAAAACTGTAACAGAACATCCAATTCTGCACATTGAAGATATTTTTACACTTTTTTTCCTATTTTATTCCTATTCCTATTCTGAAGAAAACTATAATATTTTTCATTTTCGTCTGTCTGTATCTTAGCTGAGTATCACGCCAAAACTACTGAATAGATTCAAATGAAACTTGGTATGATTTGAGTTCATATTACGAGGTAGGCTATAGGATACTTTTAATCCCGAAATTCAACACGGTTCCCTCAAGAGAGGGGATGAAAGTAAAAATATGTACTTAGTTGTAATTCATTAACGCGTGGTCTGATTTCATTTATTCATTTATATTAGAAAGAGAGTACTGTATATATTGTCCCGTAAATATTTCAAGATCGTCAGTTTTGTGGTTCAGAAATTATAGTTATTCAACCTTCAGTATTAGGTCCAAAGCCACTCCTATACGTATACTGTACTATGGGAAAGAGACAAAGGAGGGGGAAAAAGATAAGGGAAAAGGATGAATGGGTGAAACGGCGAAAGGAGGCTTTCACCTTCATCCTGACTGGCTTGATAGCTCAGTTGGTAGTAGCTCTGCCTTCTGCACTATAGGCTGTGGGTTCGATTCCCACTCAGGACAAACATTTGTGTGATGAACATCGATGTTTGTTCTGTGCCTGGGTATTATATTGTATTCTGTGTATGTATTTACAAACAAAAAGTATCTAAGTATTGTATCAATTATCTGGTTCATAGTATAAGCTATACTTAGTTTGAGGCTAGATGGCGTTTTGTGAAATGTCCACTAATTAAAAAAAGATACCAAGGAACAATAAAAACAAATTTAAAATTCTTTATTGGAATGTTAATCAGGCCACTTTGTTAATCATTCACGCGTCATTAAAACCTACTTCCCGTTAACCTAGAATATTAAAATTTGGCATTAATGAAGGCTATAGAGTAGATATGAATTTAATAATCGCGAATTTATATATTCCTAGATAAACAGGGAGCAATAATAATAATAATAAGAGACGCAGGGGCGGCTTTGTGGCGAGCCGTCGGTGAGTGGCGACACCGCGTACCCTGATTCCAAGGGGCTAAATGAGACCCCTGACCCCTGGCTTGCCTTAACTGGCTGTCCGGGGGTGGAAGTCGCAAGAGCTAAAACCTAAGCTCCAGGGTGGAAGTGTTAAAGGGCATAACGCCGCGAGTAGCGTTCAGTGAAAGTGCAGCACACCTCTCGACACCCTAAGCCACCCACACCAATGTTGCTTCCTCGGCACCAATATGCGGTAGCCACTATAGGGGGCCCATTTAGTGGGTGGCAAGTCATCACCTGCCTCAGACATTTTGATATGAGACAAAATTGGCAGGTGCCGCTATCTCATTCCATAACCCAATGTACATCATCCAACAAAAGTTCACCACAACAGCCCAGATTTATTTTTTACCTTTACCTACTTATACAAAATAGTTTATCATATGCCATACCATGCCTTGTCAGTTATAATTAGTTTTGTACTCAACAGGGCCTCTTGGTGTTAGCTTCGGCCCCACCAATGCCTCCCAAATGTCCGGGCTAGACCCGAGAATCAAATTAAATAGAATAATAATAATAATAATCTTTTATTAGGAACGAAAACATTTTAACATACAAACAAATGAAGATCGATGACACCTGCAGAAGTACAAGACTGTGCAATAGAATTAATTAGCATAAATTGAGTACAATATGATAGTACATCATTTATGGACTAAAGAGTGCAATTAATTTTTTTTTTGAGGAGGCAAACAGTATTATCACATTCAAATAGGTTAGAAATAATATACAATGGTGTAATCATTGGGACACCAGGGGGCGTACCGTGAGCTCTTAGCGCGATTCAAAACTGAGCCTATATTGGATCGCTTTGTTTTTTTTTGTATGGGAATTTTGACAAGCGATCCAGTATAGGCTCTGTTTTGAATCGCGCTAAGAGCTCACGGTACGCCCCAGTACCGTTTACCACAGAGTATTTTATTAAAATTATGAAGATTGCCGTGGCGCCTTAAGTAGTTCCCACGAATGATTTTGATGCTAAACATTTAGTAACCGGCTAGCACTCACGTAAAAAAAACGTAAAAACGCGAAAACGCAAAAAAAACGCGCACGCGCTAAAATTACGTGAGTGCTAGCCGGTTACTAGTTGTTTAGTTATGAATACTACTCACGTTAGTTTTTATGATTTTGATACATTTAAAAGTGTATCGCCTTGTATGTAATACTTAAAAACAGTAATTAAATATTTCAATTTAATTTTGCACTGTAACGGTTGAAGAGCCAATACAACGCCAAATTGCTTAAAACGGCTTAGCTTGAGGCAGTATCCTGTCAACAATATTCCAAAACTGACTTTGTAATTAATATATGGTAAAGTTCAGGACTAATGCTACTGCAAATGTGTAGTGAAAACACGAATTAATAAACTTTTCTCGATAGAAAAAAATTACAAAGTTACCTCCAAACCGTACAAATAAACAGCGATTATTCAATGAATACTTTAAATAAGATCATGAAACTGTGTAGTAGTTGAACTAAATATAATGGAGGGCTTATGTATAGCGGATTTTTAAAATACCCATTATATTCAGTGTAATAATAAATTACCTAAACTATTGCGCGTTGGAACCAGTTTAACTTAGACCGCCCCTGCCGCTCGGCCCCTGGCTCATCCCCGCGTTGGCCTAGTACTATACATCTATTCTGTGGCTTTGGCTTGAATTCGCGCTGGCCTTGCACAAGCCCTTAAGTAAGTTATCCCATTTTTTGGACTTATTATCAATATCAAATCGATGCGATAGGTTACATAAATGTTGGTCCACACGTGACAGGTATCAGGAGTAGGTACCTAGTTTCAAAGGATGCTAATGAATTCAATTACACCCAGTATTATATGTGTAATGATCAAGAGAAAGTTTAGTTGTTTTTCTAATATAAACTATTTGTACATAAAAGAAATAAAGAAAGTTAAAAAAGAACGAAAATTGAAGGTTACGCTTGTCAGGTTATTAATTCATCATCACCATCATCATTACAACAACAGCCTGAAGGCGCCCACTGCTGAACATAGGACTCCCCCAGAGAGTGCCACTTTGAGCAGCTGCTCGCCTCCTGCATCCATCGGTTATTAATTACTTCATACTTATTATTTATGGATGAAGGCAAAGAAGGTTTATATATGAGGTACCTACCGGAACTTTCTGGATGATTTTTACTCGCTACTTGTCATTTAATTGAAAGTGCCAATAAATAAAATAATACTAACACTAAATTATTTTTTTTTAATATTTAATTTTTGGGAGCTTTAGTCGCATGGCGATTATGGCAGCTCAAATACTAAATGTTATTAGCTACCTACATTACCAGACACAAAAAAAATATTTGGCCTATGTATATTAGTCGCGATGGCCTATAGACAATCTAAATGCTCCAGCCCACTACCGGTAGGTAGAGTACCCAACATGCTGGCAGGAACAGCATTGCCTCGTTGAATTGCAATGCTGACTCGTGCCAAATAAGTGGCTGAATTTTGGTCACGCGTCGCATCCACCAGGCGCTATGATAGGTAGATCAAATTCTGTATTGATAATTTGATACACCACGTCACAAAACATAAACATAATAATTGATACAGTTAGTAGTTTCAAAACAATAGAATTGTCCGATCTCTTCAGTCGAGTAAAAACTCAGACGAGCAAAAACTAAATGATTACCTACTCATTTCCTCGTTTCAGTAACTGCACTACGTAGTACTATTATATATTCTGCGACTGCACCAAGAAGTTCTACGGGGCTATATTTACTTTTCTATGTTTTTGACGTACTTGCACAAGATTACAGATTTAAAATCTTAACTTGATCTATTTTCTTGGTCCAATAATTGCCCCATCCGTGTTGAAAGGAGCTCTAAGCAGCTGTCTTTATCTCTCTTTGTTTTTGACGTACTTGCACATGATCAGATAAATCTTAACTTGATCCATTTCCTTGGTCCAATAATTGCCCCATCCGTATTGAAAGGAGTTCTAGGAAGCTATCTTTATCTATCTTTGTTTTGGACGTACTTGCACAAGATAACAGGTGAATCTTAACTTGATCCATTTCGTTTGTCCAGTAACTGCCCCATTCGTGTCGAAATGTGTTCTAAGGAGCTGTCTTTATCTCTCTTTGTTTTTGACGTACTTTCACAAGCTCAGATAAATCTTAACTTGATCCATTTCCTTGATCCAGTAACTGCCCCATTCGTCTTGAAAGGAGTTTTAGGAAGGTATCTTTATCTACCTTTGTTTTTGACGTACTTGCGCAAGATAACAGAAAATATTAACTTGATCCATTTCCTCGTTCCAGTAACTGCCCCCTGGCAACGATTGAGGAGAAATTCTACGAGAGGTCGCTCCCTGGAGACAAGCTCATCGACCTTGTGGAGACCATGGATGAGAAGGTGATCAACAATATAACAACTGGGTAAGTCTTTCATGGATTTACTTTAGATAAGGTCTTTTTATGACGAAATCACGCATTACGGCTGGTAGTTCACACTGAAGCGGGAAGTTCAAAAGATTTGACTATTTTTTATTACTTTTGTGGCTAGCCAGTAACATCAAGGTCTTTTAATTACAATAGCGATATCGTCATCTTCTTTGCCTTTTCCCATTTGTTTTTGGGGTTGGCTTCCCAGTCTAACCTCTAGCGGCGAGCTACCAGAATTACACGAGCGGCTGCCATCTGACCTCGCAACCCATAAGGAACCAGTAACAGGGATGGTTAGATCGATTCTATCAGGCGTCTGTCTACCCGTAACGATTGCCATAGATGTTCTTATGACAACTGGGACCGAAGGCTTAACGTGCTCTCCGAGGCACGGAGCGATGGCGTCGAAAACTGCACATAACTTACTAGATAAGTCATTGGTGCAGGGCCGAGGATCGAACTAGTGCCGTAAGATTGCGAAGCGCACATGCTACCGCTCGGCCACCATCGCTCCATTTGTAACATGTCAGTATTATTTATAATTTGTAATATTTCAGATTATTAGGTGATTACCCCAACACGTATGCTTACACGAAAGCGGCAGCCGAAGACATCGTTCAGAAGTACTCAAAAGGCCTTCCAGTCGCACTCTTCAGGCCTTCTATAGGTAAGCACTTTTCTTTTGATGGAATTGCAATGAAACTATGATCAGATGGTAGCTTGATATACATCACACCATTAGCCGGAAGATGTATAGGTACTGCTGAGCATAGGCCTCCCCGATAAAACACCACTTTGGACGCTTTTCATACGTTTGCCAATTTGGCCATAATCACCACGCTTGGCAGGCATCTTGGTGATCGCAGAATATTTTAATGTACTGAGGAGAATGCCGCTGTGCATTCCCTGGATATTCCTTTAGCCGACTCTCATGGCTTTCGTAGGAAGAGATGGGGTCGTATTCTTAATACGCTGGAACTATAGATGTATCATCGGGACCACATATCGTATTATAGTCATGGTTAATTTTAGTATGTTTTTTACAGATTAATTTGTAAAGAAAAAATTTGAATCACGAGCGGAACATGAACCTGCATCCATGCGTCCCTAGAGCCAGGACATGCTTTACTTAAGCTACCGTGACAAATGGTCTCGTGTCCGAATGTATCCTTCACCTTTTACAACCAACTTACGGGGTTGGCAGTGCCATCTATTGAGAAATTCTTGAGAATCATCCCAACCAGCATGGTCAAGCTACATCAACACAAATGCTGTAATGATAACGCCTCTCAAATCAATATTTATCCCGTTCGTGATTCAAATTTTTCCTTTACAAATTAATCTGTAGATTACGTAAGCAGGCCATACTGCTATAAAAATCATAAATGTTTTTTACAGTCATCGGAACAGCTAGAGAGCCTGTGGCGGGATGGATCGACAATGTGTATGGACCTACAGGTGTAAGTACCAAATAGTCAATTTAAAACTGGCCGTATTATTTAAATTAGCCTCAGTAATTCCTCAATTTAAGTTTATAAAATAATACGATAAAATTCAAATTCAAATTCAAAATATTTATTAATAACATTCTCTGAGTTAAAAACACAAGCTTTTACAACGCAGTATCAACTCTTTCTCAAAGAATCAATTTATAAAAATTAAATATCTACCCACTACTGTTTTCGCAAAACGAATAAGTTTAAATTGTCAAATGTAGTATAATTAACAATTAATCAACTCATCGTCGTCATCCTCTTTGCCTCTCTCATTTGTTATTGGGGTCGGCTCCCAATCTAACTTGTAGCGGCAAGCTACCAGAATTACACGAGCGACTGCCATCTGAGTCAGATGTTCTTATGACAACTGGGACCGATGGCTTAACGTGCTCTCCGATACACGGAGCGATGGCATCGAAAACTGCACATGTGCAGGGCCGAGGGTCAAACCCGATACCGTAAGATTGCAAAGCGCACATGCCACCGCTCGGCCACCATTGCTCTGAATGAATCAACTAACCGTCAAAACCCACCAAATAAAAACCATACATTAATTCGTTTATAACCAAAGACTTCTATGTATACACCAGACAGGACATCTCTAACTTGCATTGTCAACCACTGCAAATATGCCAATGAGCATCTTCTCGCTCATACGATGCTCAGCTCTCAAAGCGACTGCACGCGCAGCAGTGAATAGAAGTAAAAATTATGATCCGAATGTGCCATGGCACTAGCGCAGCGTGTTGTGATCGTTGGTTAGACGATTTAATCTCGTAAAGCGCTGTAGCGGATTTTAGTTTAATTATACAAAAAATGACAACTATTTGTGCTTTGAATAGCTTCTCTAGTACGCAGTACATATACCTCTTTGTTTATAACTCGAAAATTCAGCACAACCAACTATTTGTGTAATTTATGTTAAAAATATATGTCAAGGTAGTCAATGCTTGGTCATTCTTTACATCCTTACATCGCAAGTAGTGTACCATCAGTCCACACTAAGCGTTTTGCTGAGTCATAGTCTGAACGGCCAAGGAATGGAATGTTCCTCCAGCAACAGTACTTCCTCATGGGTATAACCTGGGTCTTTTCAAGTCGAGAGTGAATGGGCATCTCATGGACAAACGTGCTCCACCTTTGACAACTTCGTCTTTTACCATCAGTTGAGATGTTGTCAAACGTATGCCCATTTTAGCATTAAAAAAGATTTTTAAACCTTATGGCGTATCACAAACTTTAATTTTTTTAAAGAAAACACTTTGGGAGATACGACATCACGGTTCTAATAGGTAAAGAGTACGCGAGCCTAAATGCTAACACCTATCTTGACTGGCTTGATAGCTCAGTTGGTAGTAGCTCTGCCTTCTGAACTTTAGGTTGCGGGTTCAATTCCCCAAGGCAAACATTTGTGTGATGAACATAGGTGTTTGTTCTGTGTCTGGGTAGTTATATTATTGTATTCATTTTTTTATGAGAATTAATGACGTGACGAGCTAGTCCTTCACCTGATGTTAAGCGACACGGCCGCCCATAACAGTTGCAGTGTCACTTGGAACTTTAAAACAATATAGTTTCGCGTGACACTACACTGCGCACGTCATCCTGAGACATCACACAGTCTAGTAATCAGATTGCTAGACTGTGATAAAGTCTCATTTGCCCAGTAATTTCACTAGCTACAATGCCCAAAGTGTTTATCAGTTATCTAGTTCCCATATTACAAGTTTTGCTTAGTTTGGGACTAGATGGCGTTGTGTGAAATGTCCACGAATATTTATTTATATTTTTCCCAGGTGGTGGTTGGAGCAGCAGTTGGGCTACTCCATGTGTTGAACTGTAACCCTAAAGCTGTAGCGGACCTGGTTCCTGGAGATATGGTGGTCAACGCATGCATTGCCACCGCGTGGAAGACTGCTAAGGTACCACTTTTATGTGATGAGCAAGGCACAAGGTTACGACTAGTGAAATAAGAACTATTTTTGCTTGCGGCCCATCCCGATTTCTGTTCACACTGTTCACTGTTCAATTGTTCATTGTAAATTTGTTTTCCATTTTTTCTAAAACTTTTTATTTACTATTCTATCTAAAACTATGTTCAATTGTTTTCTAAAACTGGATACTTACTATATTCGTTCTAAAACTGATTTCCATTTCTTTTAAACTGTTCACTATTTGTTCCATAACTGTTTTGGGTTATTTTTCTATAACTAGAGAGAGTAAACACTCTTCCATCAAAAACTATTTTAAATTATTTTCTAAAACTGGATAAGTACTATATTCGTTCTAAAACTGCTTTGATTTTTTTTTAAACTGTTCACTATTTGTTCTAAAACTGTTACCATTTTTTTTTAATAGTTCCCAAATCGTTCTAAAATGTTTTCAATGTTTTCTAAATCTGTTCACTGTTCATATTAAAACTGTTTTCCATTTCTACTAAAATGGTTTAAGTACTGTTCGTTCTAAACCATTTTTCCATTTTTATTTCAAAACTGTTTCTTGCTCCTATTTGTTCTAAAACTGTTTACATTTCATCCAAAAACATTTTCCATTTTTTTTTATAAAACTGTTTACTAGTTGTTCTAAAAGTTTTTGTAATTGTTTAAAGGAGTACCCGGGTAACCATGAAGACGCACCTCCGCCAGATCTACCACCCCCTGTTTACAACTACGTATCATCTGTAGAACGACCCTTAACTTGGGGTAAGTAAACTGCAGTGTTACTTTTGATTGACCTAAAAACTTTGGTGGTCATATAATCACATAATTGAAATAAATACTTTTCAAAGTAACTACGTCACTGGAGGCACAGAATACTACAGAAGTCAATCACATGTATGTACTTCTCTTTTTATACCTACGCTCGGCGCTCGCGCTAGGGATGGCGGCGGCACGCGGGCGGCCGGCTCGCCGCGCCGAGGAGTAGGTACTATCCTACTTATCATAACATAACTATAAGGCGGAAGATGACCGTATTTTTTTATCATCCATACGTTAATACAAACATACATACATAGACTGCTAAAACCATAACCCTTCCATTGATATCGAAATAATTTTTTCGCAGTTATTAATATAATTAGATAAAGTTCTTTTGATGGCTAAATAACGCGGTTATGTTACTTACATCTTCCTCATTAGATTATTGAAAACAAGCAAACCCTACTTACTTACCTCTCTGAAACAACTGGGAGCAAATGACAATTCACTGTTTAATGTTGAATTTAAACAACCGTTCACTAAACCTATTTTTGTAGCTTTTTTTGTTGCTCCATTTTTGCACAAGGTAGTTAGTTCACAGACGCGTGTCTCAAGCGGATGGCACTCGCGCTCGCACTACTCCGAAAGTCTCCGAGACATCGTGTCGGTGAGCGGTGTCTATGTGTGCGTTGCTCGAGCGCACTTACTATGTTGATTGCGTTCTGTTAGTATTTTGTGCTGGAGGGCAGAATAAATTAAAACCTATATAAGCGTAGCGAGGGATTCAAAGTACATATGTCGCTGGAGGTTAAATAATTTTGGTACCGTGTGGCAAGTAGAAAAAACTTTTTCATCATAGGGGGCTCTATGATGAAAAGGTTTTTTTTATCTTCTTTTTTCACTAATTTTTGTACACTTTTTACAGAAAAGTTCATGAAATACAACGAAGTGTACGGCTTGGAATCGCCGACAGTGCAAGCGGTGTACTTCTACCTGCTCCGGCTGACTCCATCCAGATTCATGACCGCATTCTACGTGTTCTTCCTACATTGGGTCCCTGCTTATATCATTGACGGCATTGCTGTTGTTATCGGCAAGAAACCAATGTGAGTAGCACAAAATATGTATACTTGTATACCAGCCACACTTGACCTCACTAGGACCCTAATTCTGTATGACCAATTTACGATTCCTTGCTTCGAAACCACGCAAATTCCTTGTCTTACATAAGAAATCTGCAAAAATCTATTCTCTATGAAATGAGAACGAAACCGCGCGTAATGAATGTGGAATTAACTGGGATTGGCGCGATTTGAACTGTCAAAAATCATATGTTCCACTCAGGCGCGTTCCGAAACATCGACCCGTTAAAAGTTACCACCACTTATGCCAATATTAATTATTCAAAATAAAACTAATTTTATTGTAAAGTGAAGGTATTTCTAAAGTTTTTCTGTCCATTTTTAATAATTACCCATGGCTTCGTTATATCACATAAATATAAGCCATTCCTTTATTTTATTTTTTTAGTGGTTTTGGGATGAGAAATCCTTTAGTTCTAATTCGGAACGCACTCGAGGTATCCAAAACGTGTCATAGATAATTTGTCTTAGATTATACAGAATACAAAAATTGACGATTTCTTGCTGTGACACGATTTGAACAAGACACGACAACGACGTGGTTTCTGTATCGTGTGGAATCTGTGTTTTCATACAGAATTATGGCCAAGTGACGACTTGGTTAAAACCGTGGGGATTCGATGCATGCAGGAGGTAAGCAGCAGTTCAAAGTGGTGCTCTGTGGGAGAGGACAATGTCCAGCATTGGACGTTTTCAGGTGACTAAGAAGCACTAATCCACTTAACCCTTTCAATTGTCCCCAAAACCAACGACAACACCTACAACTATAATTATTAGTACCAACACCTATTAGTAAAATAGTAAAATTTCCTAATATTGTTAATTTGGTTCGCTTCAGTAAATATAATAAAAACTGCAAATTGTGTAGCCTCCAAATTTTGTGTCCCTTAGGGGACTGCGCTAAGGCCCAGTCCTCTAGGGGATTAAGAAGCACTAATCCACTTACCCCATTCAATTGTCCCCAAAACCAACAACAACACCTACAACCTACAATCATTTCACAGGTTGCGAAAAGCATACACGAAGATCAACAAGTTCTCCGAAGTCATCGGCTACTTCGCGACCAGGGAATGGACATTCTGCAACGACAACTCGCAAAACCTTTTCAAGGAGCTTTGCGACGCGGACAAACATCTGTTCGACTTTGACATGAAGAGTGTTGATTGGTCAGAGTATTTCTACAGCTACATTAGAGGTATCAGGGTCTACTTGTTGAAAGACCCTGTGGAGACTATCCCTGCTGGATTAAGAAAGCATCACATATTGAAATATACTCACTATTTTCTAAGTTCTTTGCTAGGATTTTTAGTTTTGAAACTGGCGTGGACTTTGATTAAGTTAGTATTTAGTTTCTAAATGTGAGTTAGTTTTTGTAGTATTTATGTTGAATGTTACAGTGGAATTTTGGATAGATCTTGTGCTTAGGAATACAGAAAAAAATAAAGTACCCCTAGTAGCAACGAATTTGTTCGAAACGTACCTACCATCCGTAGGTACTCTTAATCAAGTATCAAAAAAAAAGATATAAGTAAAAAAGGGTTATTAAAATCCCCCGGGTATCGTGGTGGAATAGTGAGGGCTGTACACGTACAGTCCCCTGGAGGACTGGGCTAGGGGTTTTTAGTGGAATGGGTTTTGTTTGTATATTATAGTCGAGTCCCTAGCACAGGGGATCGGAATGGATTAGCGAGCGCTGTACAGTCCCCTAAGGGACTAGCGTTTTTCTCAGTAGTTCAATTAACAGTTCAATTGATTGAACTACTGATATTTATTTGTCTGAGTAGTTCCATTAAATAATTTAATTGAACTACCTACTGGAACTCGTCTGTTCTCAGTAGTTCAATTAACAGTTCAATTGAGTGAACTACTGAGCCATGTTAGAAGAAATTTATGTAGTGCTTTCATTAAAAAAATAATGAAAATTCTTGCAATTGAATTACTGAGACTATGTGTACCTGTCAGTAGTTCAACGAATTTTTTTAATCGAACTGAGGAGACTGACAATAGGCTCAGTAGTTCAATTAACTGAACTGTTAATTGAACTACTGAGAAAAAATGAGTACCAGTAGTTCAATCAAAATATTTCATTGAACTAATGAGACTAAAAATCGCAGTAGTGCAATCAATTTAATTGTAAATTGAACTATTGAGAGTAGATGGGACTGGGCTAGGGGTTCAAGTGGTGATATTGTTAAATATTTGTATGAAATGCCATCACAGCGCCATCTAGCGGTAACTATAAGTAACTAAGGATTTCATACAAATATTTAACGATACAATGATAATCGAGTAGGTACATAACAGTAATGTACATTCGAATTCACTCGTACTGCGTGTACAATTCCTGCCCGGTTAGCACGGACTGTGGACAAAATTGTCTTTCCCCTGTTTTACTCTACTTGACATGTAAATAGTATGAAGAAACTGACATAAAGCAGGGAAAGACAATTTTGTCCACAGTCCATGCTAACCAGGCTGGTCCTTAATTCTGTATGACCACTTTACGATTCCTTACTTCGAAACCACGCGAATTCCTTGTCTTACATAAGAAATCTGCAAAAATCTATTCTCTATGAAATGAGAAAGAAACCGCGCGAAATGAATTTGAAATTGGCGCGATTTGAACTGTCAAAAATCATGTTTCACTGAGACGCGTTCCGAAACATCAACACGTCAAAAGTTACCACCGCTTACATTTATTCAAAATAAAAATAACTTTAATGTAAAGTGAAGGTATTTCTAATGCTGTGACACGATTTGAACAAGACACGATAACGACGTGGTTTCGTATCGTGTGGAACCTGTGTTTTCATACAGAATTAGGGCCCTGAAACGGTTTTTTTTGAACTGGCTATTGCGTTTCGTCTCTTCAAAGAATCTTTTGGTGTTTCTCGACCATAGACCATTCTTGACTCGTTTTCTCACTCCAACTATCTGTGTGAGAAAAAGACAACAGATTTTTAAGTTTTCGTGTGTTATCTTCTTTCTTTTTCAATTTAGGTTGCGATCCCAGACCTGGAATGTTTTTGCTATTTCCTATGATAGTGACGACTACGTTACATCAAAAACATTTCTTTGAGTCGCTAGTTATAAAATAGATAAGTGAAGACCCAAAATTTGCTAGAATTTTTCTAGTGCGTGCCCAAAATTCAACTTAGTAAGACCACAGGGAACAATAGGCTAGTTGCCTACTATATTTCATTGAATAAATTAGTAATATTACTCAAAAAACAGTCGTGAAAACAAAAATTAAATATCTCAAAAAATGACGAAGTTACAAGCATTTTCAAATACAGGAATAGAAAGAGACAGCTCAAACATGCAATGACGTCAGTTCGCGGTCCTTCATATTACCTCATTACTAAGCTGTGGTAGCTGTACATACAATCTCTTTGGTATGTGACGTCACAACGTGTGTTTTCATAGTAACTGAAACACAATCGCCGTTTTGCAAGAAAGGGACAGGTTTTTTTTTATGTGATTGAATGACGTGACGAGCTAGTCGTTCACCTGATGTTAAGTGACACGGCTGCCCATAACAGTTACAGTGTCACCCGGAACTTTACAACAATAAAGTTTCGCGTGACACTGCACTGCGCACGTCATCTTGAGACATCACCCAGTTTAGTGATCAGATTACTAGACTGAGTGATCAGATCATAAAGTCTCATTTGCCCAGTAATTTCACTAGCTACAATGCCCTTCAAACCGGAACACAGTAGTGCTTGCACACTACTGCTTGGCGGCAGAATAACTGGCAAAGCGGTGGTACCTACCTAGACGAACTTTGCAGAAAAGTCCTACCACCTAGTAATCCTGATGCTCCAGAAACTTTAAAAGCTTATTACACCGTCATTTATTTACCGATTTTACTTATTTTTTCAATTATTGCATTCATTTTTAATTTACTTTATGAAAATAATATTTACTTAATGGCATGCAACTAGCCTATTAGAGGGATAAGTGCTAACTTAGGAGCTGTTAAACTTTGCGCAGACGGTACAGACATCCAATACTATACAGTAAGCAGAATTAACATAAGAGAAATATTGCGTGCCACTTTTTACAACATGTAAATCTCACGCACACAGTGACATGCACATCAAAACTTAAAGGTGAAAAGATAATTCGGGTGTGTTCCTATATGAAACGTTGCCGCACAAAGGCGCACTATATTTTACCATTTCATTTTAGTGTCTGTAGCACTTAATATCAATTATAACAAAAATATTGCAAAAGAAACAGGCCGCACGTTATCTGTTTATGACGCCATGTCACTTCTGTGACGTGTTTCCATGGTAACAAGATTGCGTTTTGGGCACGCGCTCCTTTTTGTCCGTGTGTGCGTAAGTGTTGCAACAGCAAAAAGGAAAGAGATAAAGTTATCAAATTTAAATAAGAGCGAAAGTGATGGATATGTCATTTATTCTCGTCTATGTAGTAGTGAAGATAATGTTAGGTCTGCTTACTGTATGGTATTAGATGTCTGTGGCAGACGGGCATTAGTGTATCTATTTTTACCTTCAGGTACGTAAGCTGTTTTTTATACCTACCTATACCTACCTGTAATAAATAATAAGTACAAAATGTGATAAGAGTGTAATGGATTTTGCTCAGTTATAGTTTTAAGAAAATATTTTTGTATGATTTAGATTTATTTATGACATGTGATTTATGGATACTTAGCAAAGTTTTGAATAAATAAATGGAATAATTGCGTTAGTTTTATTCAGTGATATCTACCTTACCTACTAGTTTAAGCTCTGGTAAATTGACTTTAGGAATGTTCCTGGTAAACTCATGGTGTTTCCATTTCATGAAGTAGGTACAGAAAGCTATATATATAAAAGACATTAACCCTAAACAAATGACGACTTTCACCACGACGCAATAAAGTGTAATTCTGCTCACCGCATTTTTACTTGATTTTTACATTGACCGAGCGAACGAAGTGAGCAAAAGTCTGCATCAACTAGGAATTTTTGCTTTCGTCTGTCTGGATGTACGTACTCGCATACAAGTCGCCTTTGTTTAATGAATCTTGACGATGCTTGGTATACAGGTTCTCCAGGTCCAGGGAACTTTTTAATCGTCGACGATTTTTGATTGGAGGAGTATTTTCCACACATTTTTTGGGGTTTCATATGTTCCACACGTGCCCGTTGTCTGAAGTAGGTATATATAGGTACCTATAATTTCAAAAGTTGCTAACAAAGCCAGTAGGTAGATATATGAACTTTTTCACACAACCTGTCAGAACAATTAACGTCTCTAGTCTATGGTCTAACTCATAAACTCTAAGCTCATAACGTCAGTATTGTCAAAATGATAGCCGAATTTGCTTCTGATGAATTTACACAAAAATCTTTTACAATATTTAACTTTTTTAACAATTTACTTTCATAAATCTTCAGCTACCCGCAACAAAAATTTGGTGCTTGTTAATAGCGGGATTGAAGACGTGTCGCCTTGTTCCGTTGGTCTGCAGTTTCTTTCAACAGTAAACAATACTTCCGACGAAGATTATTTTGTAGAACTGCTAGCTGACGAATGCTGTATCGATTTTGGTGTGAATTTGGACTGTGAAAGTTTTGAAATTATTGGAGAGAGTGCGGAGGTTATAGAGAAAGGTAATTTAAAATGAAGATATATTTTACCTAGAGTGTATAACGTGCAAAGAGTATTAGGTACATCATAGCGTGTAAGAATTAACATATAAAGAGGTTCAAGCAGTCAACTGATGATTTATTGATGAAAAACTCCACCAATAAAACCCATATCCACCTATTTATCATCATCATCATCATCAGCAGCAGCAGTCTGAAGACGTCCACTGCTGAACATGGGCCTCCCCCAAAGAGCGCCGTTGAGCGGCTGCTTGCCTCCTGCATCTATCGGCTCCCCGCGATTCTGACCGGGTCATCGGTCCACCTAGTTGGGGGCCTACGCTGCGTTTTTCGGTTCGTGGTCGCCACTCGAGAACCTTTCTTCCCCATCGGTTGTTAGTTCTACGAGCGATGTGGCCTGCCCACTGCCACTCATATCCACCTATTAATTCTTCATAATATAAATAAGATTTGCAATCTATAGCAATTTATTCTGCTTAGCAAAATCACCAGGTAATCTTTATATAGAAGAAAAAATATAATCACGATTAGAATTTGAACCCTCATAGTATACCGCCTAAAGAGACAATAGATACTGGTTCATATTCAACTCATGCGCCACCTCTTAGTGCCACTCAACTAAAAACCTAAATTGAATGGCTACATCTGAGGTGGCAGTAAGGCCCCTTGATTTCAAATATTTTCTTAAAAAATAATCATGGACGGATATTACTTTTATTTCTTTTTGCATTTATATTACAGGAAGCGTAAAAACATTCAGATTGGTAGCCCCCGTTCTAGACCCATTCGAAAGAAAAGGATACTGCGTCATACATCTAGACTCTAGACCAATTGACAAAAGAAATATCATAATGAGAGACAATATTAAAATAGATTTCAACACTGAAATCAAAAAAGAAGATATTACAACCACTACAGAAGAAACAATTAAAAAATGTAAAAATATAGATGAAGATCCGTTCAATGACTGTAAGCCAGTCAACTGTGATACACACTACAATGGTAAAAAATCTGTTTATGACAAAAATAGTAAGAGATGTATAAAAGTACCGAAGTGTAGAAACAAAACTGAAGTTAACAGAGTCTATGATCCGTTAACAAACCGATGTATTGACGGAGATGCTATTGATAATGATGATATAGATTTCATCAAATCACTGACAAAAGAAAGACATCCCAAAGATGTAATAATTGTCGAATCTAGTGATATCCCTACATTGAATGCTACTCGATTTAACACTGATTTATTTCAAACTAAAGTACCAGCTATAGAAGTTCAAAACCGATTTTGCGGAAGTATAATTCGATATTTAACAGCAAATAAATACACTTTACTTGTACTAGGGATGGTGATTTTTGTCCAATGTTGTCTAATATGCACTATGTTCTATTGTCTCACGAAAAGGTCTATGTTTTGCGATAGAAAGAAAGTAGAAAGAAAGTATTTTAATTATAGACAAGATGTATCTGTTACCACACCTTTGATTGGAACTAGCAATATGGATACGGAAACAACAGCGTTTGATTATATCAGCGAATCCAGCAATGTTGATAAAAAGATAAAATGTTACAAGGCTTGTCAGAAGGAAAGGAAAAATGATCCGAAAATGAGCATGTCTGATGATATCCTATCCAAATGCCTGAACAGGCGCGATTGGAATGTAAAACCAAAACCTGATACAAATAAAGACGTAATTTATGATTGTCCAAATATTGATTGGAACAACAGTAAATCTAACATTCAACAAACTATTCCAGAACAACCTGCTAATAAAACTAAAGAAAATGAAGAGAAAGAATCGAACAAAGAAAAACAAGAGGATTATAGAACTCGCATAGTCAAAGAGGATTACGACGATAGTGACTCGTCGGAGAAACTTATCCAAAGTCACGATTACAACACGAATTCTAGAAAAAACATAGCAGGCAGCGAAAAAGCGCTTAACAAAGTAGCAACTTCAATTTCAACAGGCAAAGGAGCCCAAGCTTGTTTCTCAAATGATTCCATCGATGATTTCTTATCAGAACGGGGAATCATATACCTCGCTGGAGAAGGAATGTCCAAATACTCATTACCATCAAATTCCACCCCAAGATCGTCTACAAACATGTCGTGTAAGACTTCAAAGAATAACTTATTAAAGAACGTTTTGTCGTATCTGTCAAGGAAGTCGAAAATTTGCACGTCTTCTGATCCTGGCCTAAAAGATAAGAAGAATAAAGCTAAGGGGAAGGATTTGGAATTGATTCATATGTCGCGAGCATCAATGTATTCTTCGTCTGCGTCAGATTACAGGAATTTGCAAGGAGCAAAGTTTGCGAAGGACTCTAGAAGTTCTTTCTAGGTTTTTTGGTTAGTTTAGTTTATGTTTGGTAATTTTAGTTATTGTTTGATAGAATTAAAGTATATTTTGTAACTAAGTAATTTGACCACTTTTATTTTGATGATACCATTTGTTAAATTGTATTAGTTTGTTGTTTTGGGTCGAGCGCTCAGGTTATTCAGGTCGATTTAGGGTCCAATAGGCTTGTGTCGTGCTATTTTTTTATTGCACAAATTAATAATAATATTCTTTAAAACATAAACAGTCATGAAAACAATAATTAAATATCTTGAAAAATGACAAAGTCACAAGCATTTTAAAATACAGGAATAGAAAGAGACATTTCAAATGTGCAGTGACGTCAGTCCTCATTACTAAGCTGTGGTAGCATTACATACAATCTCTTTGGCATGTGACTTCACAACGTGCGTCTTCAAAGTAACTGTGGGGAAGCACTGTTTTGCGAGAAAGGGACAGACGATGCCCCCTCCAGAAACTTTAAAAGCTCCGTGATTTATTTACCGATTTTACTAATTTTTTTTTTCAATTATTGCATTCGTTTTTAACCTACTTTACGAAAACAATATTAAGTTGTTAATTTTTAATAGCAGGACACTAGCCTATCAGAATGTTGATTGTATCATGGCAAAATGTGTAAGCTACAAGGTTAAAATGATACATTGCTGACTGTCCTATAATGCTTGAGAGATGTTTTGAACAACGTTGTTCTTTTTATTATTTTAAATTCCCAACAAATAGTACCTACACATAAATTCCAATGTCTAAACTAAAACAGTACCTACCTGTTATACAGTTGGAAGACGTTTACAGCTGATCACAGGCCTCCCTCATAAAACGCCACTTTAGACGCTTATCATAAAAGGTTGTCATAATCACCACGCTTTCTCCACTCCGTCCACTTGACTCCCCTAACCTGGATCCCCTGGGGGATTCGATTAGATTTTTTCTCCACACAGACTTTAGGACTCTAGGGGAATTACTTATGTATATCAGGTTTCTCGGTCAGTCACATTTGAAACCTGTTTCTTAGTAGTTATTCTGAAAACATTGCAAAAGATTTCCACTCTAGCCGTGTGCCAAATTAAACCAGTCGCATCAAGAGCTTAGATATTTATCATTTATTGCCGTATCGTAAATGATCTTCGCATCTAGGACACACGCAGGGAGGGCATAAGGTCGAGGAGGCTTCAGTCGGCATGGAGACGTAGGTTGGGGGCACCACCTGAAAAATGCTTTCGTTTTCTGATACTAGATGCTTTAGTCTATACTAAAGCATAGAGAGAACTTGGTTATATGTCAAGCGTACCACTTTTTGGACACTTTTTATATGATGTGGACACTGTGATGTGAATGAGTCTGACAGATTTGCTCGAAAAAACAGCTGACTCGAGTCGAAAAAAATGGTACGGTGCTTATCGCAAGCATAGCTAATTTATTTCCTTCGCCACTGATGACGTAGCGGTCCGTATGAGCAGTACAAATATAATATCGTTTTGATGATCTCTCTACGCTTTAGTCTATACTCTAACATTTAAAGCATAAGGACAAAATAGATACAAAGCGCAACTGTACATGACTGTACAGGAATATGTTTTAAGGGGGGGGGGGGGGGGGGAAATGCCCTTGCACTGCCCTGCCACTACGATAGTGATAGGATGGGGTATGTGGGTTTTGAACCCACTAAAAGCCCCCCCGTGATCCGTCCGCCACCGGAATGGGGCGAGATGTGGTCGCGCCAGCATTCACCATCTAGCGCAGCCATGCGCTGCAATGGGATTATAACGGTCGCCCAAAACTGGCCTTTATAAAAAAAAATGCGGACAGCGAAATGATGATGATGATCACTAATGAATTCGTTTTTATACTTTGGCTCCACACGTATTTGGCCAGTGTCAAGTATTGTAATTTTCATCGTGCTAAAGAATATTTCACGTAAAGTCAAGCCTTAGTCACAGTCATGGTCCAGTCTAAGTCATGCCCCAGCAAAGTGGTGGCAACTTTACTAGAAGCTTCTATGGAATTTTGGAAGCAACGTGAAAAACCACGTTTCACTACATTATATCACTTGCTCACTCATGCTCGTAATTCAGCACTTAATGCGTAAAACACCACCAATTTTTAGCATTAACCTGGAAAAAGTACAAGTTTTGCAATACAATGCAATGACATGAACTTTTCCGTGTTTCCGCCAAAAACCCCGATGGTGAATTGATAGTGAATATAACTTTGTTGTGACCTTTATGTTCTTGAAGTGGATATTTCCATACAGCTTCAGTTTGGGCAGAGGAGCTCTCGTAACACATAGACACTGAAACCATAAATTTTATTAATGCAGAATTTTTAATAATTATAAACGCCATGTGTTTGGATTAATAATATTGATTTTTTTTTTAATTTAGAAAGTTTTTTGTACACAGTTAAGTTTTAGTGGGCTCCCAATTTTTTCTTCGTAAAGCTTTTATCCATTGTTTTCTCCATTTGATATCTTTAGGGAATACATGGACTCCCGTCTTTTTGCAATCCAAAGCTGAACACAACGTCATATTAATGAAATAAATTGAGTTATTTTTATTTGTTTACAAAATGATTATGGAGGATGACAGATATTTGTCAGATTTAGGGAACACTCAACAGTGCTGCCATCTGAAGTGAGCAAAAGTCAGTTTTTTACCCCATTAAATAGCTGGAAACTGTATTAATTTACCCTATTCGTTTTTTTACTCAGTTTTAGTAAGAAAAACCAAAATTTATATGAGTTTTATTCAAGGGTTTGCGGGACCATTGAATTTATTGTATTTATTTTTAATTAATTAATTAATTATTGTTTTCTTACCCCTGGCTGCTTAAACATAAAAACATATAATTAAATATTGCATATTATTACAACAATATCATTATTATAATACATTCATAAATACACGTTATGTATATTTATTTTTTATAGCTGAAAATCTTTTTAAATTTGCTTCCTTTTTTAAATTTTCGTTTTCTGAGTAATTTTGATAAAAATTAAAAATATTTTTTTTTTTTTTTTGGTCCATAATGAGCCTACTTAATTAATTTTATACTTATTCCACCTATGTACACTATGGAAGCAATAAAATATCTGAATCTGATTCTGAATCTGAATAAATAGTGAAAATAAGAAAAACTAATAAAAATAGCATGAAATATACTTACTTTCTGAAACATTAAAAAAATTAGTTAGAATTCATGTATTTTTCATAATAAACAACTTTAATTGTATTTTTATGCAAAAATTGATACTTACTGTAACTGGCTGTAAAAAAGTAAAAATAAAAGTATATAATATGTTAAAATAATACTAAGTAAATCAGCTATTTAGATTTAGTAGAAAATTAGTGAAATACGCACCCGAGTCTGTGAATAAAACATTAAATAAATTAACATTTAGTTTCAATGTTTATTTAGATGATGATGATGACAGCAATTTAATAAAAATACTTATAAATTCCCACTTACATAATACTGAAATAAAAATAATGAGGAATTAATAATAACATCAAAATATTAATATTTTCATAAAATTATTAAGAAAAATCACATACTGTTTTCTGAAAACAAAAATAAAACGTTTTAATATGTAGTCGTTTATGGTTGACATGGAAAAACATAATGTAACAAACAAACTGAATTTTTTGTTTAAACGAAAGTTACTCACCCATAGCTAAAGCAATAATAAAATTTTATAGTATAATCACATCACACTCACACTAATATTATAAAGGCGAAAGTTTGTGCGTATGTGTGTATGTGTGTATGTTTGTTACTCTTTCACGCTGTAACAGCTGGACGGATTTGGATGAAATTTGGTATGGAAGTAGCTTATACCCTAGATTAAAACATAGGCTACTTTAATCCCAAAAACGGGAACGGTTTCCGTAGGAACGCGGGTGGAACCGCGGGGCGCTGCTAGTATTATATAATAGTATATATATAAAGATAATAAGCACCAAAAAAAAAAGTATAATATTATAGGGATTTTCAATTACTCTTTTACTAATAACGTTAAAGTATAAGTATAAAAACATAATAGCAACAATAATAGAATAAGAATATTTCAGGTAAAATTCGTATATTTAATAGTTATTATTTTAGGTCTAGATGGTAACCAATGGGACTGCCATGGCCGTATAGGCTAAAAGTCCCTAAAAAACTTCAGATTAAAAAAAAAATGTCTAGATGGTAATTTTATCAATTTGGAATAATATTCTTAATTTAAGAGCATATCACCAGAAATATATAAAAACTCACCTCAGACTGTGAATAAGTTACTGTTATTACTATTTTTACCGAAATAATAATATATATGCAATAATAATATCCAATTAAAAATAATATTATTTTGTGGGTAGGTCTCTCGTAATTATTATTATACATGTTACTACTTGTTATATGGATAATATTGTGGAATATACTTACATACAGTTTCTGTAAATAAAAAAGACAATTACAATTAGACCATGATAGAAATCAATAAGTATTTATCATCATCATCATCAGTTCACATCATTTAACATGTTGCATAATAATAATTGGCCGTAGGCCGTGTGGTCCCGGAGGTGTGCGAATAGGACCACCCCATCTCTTCCCGCGGGTGCCGTAAGAGCTGGCTAAGGGAATGTCCAGGGAATGGGCAGCAGCATTGACGTCGGTACATTTAAATCTTCTGCGATCACCAAGCCGCCTGCCAAGCGTAGTAAACTGGTGATTATGGCGAACCCTTCCTTTATCATAAGCGTCTAAAGTTGCGCTTTATGGGGGAGGCTTATGATCAGCAGTAGACGTCTACAGGCTATTCGATGATAATAATAATAATGATTAATATATCATCTATTTATATCTTTCTTTCATTAAATTACGATGTAATTATTTATTCGATAATGAAGTTAAACTTTCAAATTAAAAAATAAAATTAAAAACAAATTATCCTTTTGGAAACTATCCGATGGCACTCAGGATAGAGAAACAAGATATACAAATACACGCGTTATACTTATAACATCCCTCATTTTAGATGGGGTTAAAGACTAAACAAGAATATATAGTAAATAGCTTAATATTATTAAAAAATTGTACTTACCACAGCCTTAAAAATATATTATTTAAAATTAATAAATGAAAAAAAATTAAGAAATAAATATTTGTATGGTATTTTTAATTAGTCCAAATGATTGATGATTATTCATGTTTTCTCTTACCATAATAAGTTAAACGTATTATGGTGAAAAATTGGTATAGTTTATTAACTTTTGGTTTGGCTAGTTTATACATAAATAATCCAAAGTACTTACCATCTACAGTTATAAAATAATTGCGAACTACCAAGCATGATAATGTACTTACCGCACCTCCCTAAATAAAAATAATAAAATTAAGTTATGTCATCAGCAGAATAGGCTAGTGTCATGCTATTAAAGATTAACAAGTAAATATTATTTTCATAAATTAGGTTAAAAATTAATGCAATAATTAAAAAAATAAGTGAAATCGGTAAATAAACCACGGAGTAATAAGCTTTTAAAGTTTCTGGGGGCATCGCCTGTCTCTTTCTTGCAAAACAGATATCATGTAGAGCTTCCTCACAGTTACTATGAAAACAAACATTGTGACGTCACATACCAAAGAGATTGTGTGTAAGCTACCACATCTTCATAATGAGGTAATATGAAGGATGAAGAACTGACATCACTGTATGTTTGAACTGTCTCCTTCATTCATGTATTTTAAAATGCTTGTAACTTTGTTATTTTTGAGATATTTATTTATTTGTACGTTTTAGAATATTATTATTAAAAAAATAGAAGGCAACTAGCCTATTTAGCATACTATGATTAAATTTCGATTAATGATAATAATTATTGTCAGTTTAAGGCTCGATTTCACCAACGTTTATTCCAAGTATACGGCTATTCCTTACTCCTGGATACAGCTAATTGACAAATGAAATTACACAAAAAGACGCCATTTTGATTGTATCCTAGGAATAAGTCTTATTCCTTCACAAAATTGGTGATATAAGGGCTATATTCACGTAACTCGGTAAATTTTATTCCAGGTATAACTTTCCGAGAACATCTCGGAAAGTTATACCTGGAATAAAATTTATTCTAGTTTGGTGAAATCGAGCCTTATTTAAAATACATACCGGCAACTGTCGAAATTAAACAAAACGTATTAATTATTAAAGGTTGATTCAATAACAATCATTTTCTTTATATAATTAAATTGTATAAAAATAAGTATCAAATTCATACCGTGAACTAAAAAGTAAAATTAAATTAAATTAGTCAAGAATGGAAATATAATAATATCTCTTCAATAAAATCTATCTTTTTTTTATGTGATTTAATGACGTGACGAGCTAGTCGTTCACCTGATGTTAAGTAACACGGCCACCCATAACAGTAGCAGTGTCACCCGGAACTTTAAAACAATAAAGTTACCTATTCATATAATAAAACAGTGACTGTGCTATATCTGTATATCGGATATTTCGTGACATTTTTAAACCATATCAATATCTACAGTAACAATATTATATTTATTTAAATATTATTATCTACAGCAGTTAATCATTATAATTATTTAAATAGTTATAAAGGCAAATATACTCACGTCCATCTGGATGGAAATAATACCAAATAAATGTCAATAATAATACTATAAAATGTTGTTTATTTGTAACTGTTGTTGTTTTGTTGTATTTGTAAGCCCCGGTTCGGCCGCACATGGAGTACTGCTCTCATCTCTGGAGTGGGGCACCGAAGTATTTACTGCAACCACTTGACTCCCTACAGCGAAGAGCCGTTAAAATTGTGAACGATCCCAAGCTCACCGACAAGCTAGAGCCTTTAAGTCTACGACGAGATATCGGTTCTCTGAGTCTCTTCTACCGCTATTACCATGGGGAATGCTCTGAAGAAATCTTTAATCTCATCCCATCTTCTCGATTTTATTATCGAACTTCTCGGCAATGTGAAAAAGCGCATCCACATATTGTAGACACGTGGAAATCTCATACGACGCGATTCTTGCGCTCGTTTCTTCCACGAACCTGCAAGATGTGGAACGATCTTCCCCCTGAGGTTTTTCCGCATAACTACAGTATGGGGAGCTTCAAGAAAAGTGTTAAAAGAGCCCTCTCTAAGGGTAGGCAACGCACCGGCAATGCCTTCGGTGTTGCAGATGTCCATAGGCGGCGGTGACCACTTACCAGCAGGTGGGCCGCCTGCTTGTTTGCCACTCATCTCATTAAAAAAATAAATAAAAAAAAAACTATTTCTAATACCAAGCATATGCTTTTTCTGTGTCATAACCCGTATTGATAATGTTGATAATATTTATCAAAATGAGTTATCATGAAAGCTAAACCTACAAACTAAACTATTCTATAAATCTAAACTACTACCAAACTAAAACTATAAAATGAACAGTATAATAAAACTAATCTAACAAACAGTGGTTTGTTAGATTAGTTTTATTCACAGATAACCCCCAATAGATACCGCATGAAAGACGACGACCGCGCACCACGCATTGGCGTAAATGGTTCTATATACATCGACGCTTCGAAGCACGGCCTTAGTTTCGACCAAGTATTAGAGTTCATTATTAGGGCGTCACTCGAAACAGCCAATAATAGCGCATTGGCTCCAGTCCCCGCAACCCGCGCCTTCCGCCAGTTTTGGTGAGCTAGGATCCGAACAAAAATCCCGTAATACGGTATCTATTGGGGGTTATCTGTGGTTTTATTATACTGTTTTTGCGTACTGGTAGTGACCAGTACGCAAAACGCCCAAAATGCTGGCAGCATTTGCCACGTTGAATGGCAATGCTCAATTGGCCCAAGCAGACCCCAGCATTTTGGTCACGTGTTGCTTCGACAAGACGTTTGGAGATACCTTTAAAATCGTTATCACGGGTTGTTAAAATAAGTTACTGCACCATTAACATAACGCTGCACTAATGCTCCAAACCCAAAAAATATTTCTTCATAACAAAAAAAAATGCTTACTAGATTTGTATTAAAATTTCAATAAATAAAATGTTACAAGGATAAAATACTACTTACGATTTCCTTTGAGAAACAAATGAAATAAAATTAGCTGACTGTGAAGTTACATCACTAACTAAATAATATAAATTTATAATATACATATAACTTACGGTAGTCTGCAAAATAAATTAAATATTGTTAGTTGTCACTTTTAAAGCATTACCATTAACAGTAAATGTATTTTAACTAATAGTATAAAACACATTTAAAAACATTTTGAATAATCATTGTTACGTAAAACACTCACCATCATTGGATTCTAAAAACATTAAAACATTTATTTACTTTAAAGTTATTTGTAATGTCATTACTGTAATTTCAAAAATATTGTAATTTAGAATACTTACGCCCTGCATCTGTAAATAAAAATAACAATTTTTAAACTTTTACTTAATGAGTAGGTAGAGTTAAAAATAAGCATTGCCATTCGACGTGGTATGCTGCCAGCATTTTGGACACTTTTAGTTAAAGTTTCAAAGTATAGTTTAGTTTTTAGGTCTAGTTTAGTTTAGTATATAAATATGTTGTTTAAGTTTTACATCCAATAAACTATCAGAACATAGGTAAAGTTAGGTTTTCGTGTTTCTGTAGCGACTAATTTCCATTTTTGTAGAGAATCTCTGAACCTTAGAATATAGACTAAAAGCATAGAGAGATCATCAAAACCATATTATATCTGTACAGCTCACACGTATCGCTACGTCATCGTCAGTGGCGAAGGAAAAAAAACACATAGTAATTAGCTACGCTTGCGAAAAGTCACCGTACCTTTTTTTCGACTCGAGTCAACCTCAGACCAATTAGCTCAATGGAGTCAACTGTTTTTTCTATACAAATCTGTCAGACTCATCCACATCATATAAAAAGTGTCTAAAAAAGTGGTACGTTTGACACATAATCAAGTTCTCTCTATGCTTTTAGTCTATACTCTACGCTGCGAACGGAATTAAACTCTACAAAATAATAGGCCCGTTTTGACAGTTGTCATTATGCCATAATTAGGGATGCCAAGCAAATAAATCGGTAGCCTGAAAATCCATATATCACTTATTTTTATTACTCTTTTCTTTAATGATCTAAAAAGTGAACTGTCAAGACGGGCCTCTTATTATTGTAGTGAGTTTTAAGTGCTGAACCAATTCTGAAAAATTTTTCTCTGGTAGAATTCTACAGTATTACTAACTATAATAAGTTGTGCTACTAGCTTCCAATAGGCTATTTGACTCATATAAAAATATGTAAAAAATTGTTATCATCCTAACTAATTGAGGCCTAATTAAGCAGAAAACAATCATTTTAACACTAAAATATGTTTATTTTCTTTAATTTATGCAAATAAAATTTATAATTTTTTGAAGGATAAATGAATGGTGCTAAACGTTTTGTGATTGGTGGCAACTGTTATGACGTCACAAAAATGTAAACACGTATCCGCTACTTGAAAATCGTATAGTATTATGTACTGGACCTACGTTACATAAAAACCACTAGAAACGGATTTCACTTTATTATTACGTTCTTTGAATAATCAAGTGATTTGCGAGCTGTTTGTTTACATTCTACTACAAAAATGGAGCGGCACTTCGTGCAAGCTACTACTAACAGTAGTAATCTACCCGAAGTAGATGCCCTAATGATTGTCTTGTTCTTTAAAGATAATGTTGATTATTATGCTGCGGAACTAAAAAACGTAAAAACAGCACCGTAAGTATTATTCTTTAACTATTTATTCGAAAATCATTCAAGATAATATCATTGTTTGGAACTCGCGTTTTAGGTTAAGTACCCAGGTACCTAGGTACTGCGAGTATAGGATTTACTCGTCAAAGACCTACCTATGTTAGGAATAGGTGCCTACATAATAACATAACATATAAACATACACACCTAAGTAGGTACATTAACAAATGGCAGCAATGTTTTATTGTACCTAATAGTAGGCTGGGTACAAATCAAAGAATTTTAGTATACATACAAATAGGCTATTTTAGATTTTAGCACTTTTAGGTAAGTACTTAAAATACTTTATTTTAGTTGCTTAGACAATGTACTACTTTCTTTGCAGTTTGGACAGATTTTTCAGCTGTTTCTATAAAGTTTGTAGTTGTCTGTTTATTTTGTGTTTTTGCAATACTACAGGCTCCAACTCCATAGCTTTCTGTATATCAGTATCATTATTGTGTACACAGGTTTCAGTAATATTTTCTTCATGGGCTTCCTCACATCCTTGATGATATCTAATCTTTGTCTCTTAAGAAATGCTGCTCAAGAAGTACATCCAAGCATCTGATAGCTGTGTTCTGCGATCTGGCTGGCAATAGGTAACACTTTAGAGGCATAACTCCATCTACCAAAACTATTTTCTTGCTAAAGCCCATTTTGAACTTCACGTAATTTACCACATCCACATCCTTCTCCATCTGTAGGTAATTTGACAGTAGAGTTAGAAAGTTTTATTTATGTAGAATCATGGATGTTTAAAAAGTCCATGTGTGGGTTATAAAGTTTGCCCTTTTATACTGGACTAGAATGCATTTGATCTAATTATCTCGATAGGTACCTACTTATGTTTTTGCTATAGGGTTAGGGTTAAAGTTTATTACAATTTCGTTACAATAGGTACCTACACAAAGATTCATGAGGTTGTAATGTTGTAGTAGTTATGAGTAGGTATAAATCGGTGTTTAACAGAGCGCGTAAAGTTTAATTTAACGAGTATACGCCTGATCGAAGGGTAACATAGAAGAATTACGCTGTAAGCAGGTACTTACATCAAAGTGATCTTCGCACATAAAAACAGTAGAAGTGGCTGCTATGCTTTTAGGGTCTCGGTGAACTAATCGTAGCCACTTTTTCCGTGTAGCAGGATTGATGGGAACCTGAATAAAAAGTTTCTCTGGTGTTTTGATTGAAGTACTGGAGCACTGTGGCACTATACACCATTTATACGACATTATTTTTGAATATTCTAAGCTTTTTATCACTCTTTGATTCACATAACAATATTACTCTACTGCTTCGAACACTCGCGCAGGAGATAATGCACAATAAATGATAAAATATTAAGTGCAAGAATAAAAAAATAAATAAATAAATAAGAATGTTCAGTTAGGTTGATGACTAACAGAGAGGAAGATTTTTTACTAATTTGTGACGTCATGTAGGTCACGTGACCGCCGCCATGATGAAAACAGTGTTTGCCGAATGAATTTTAAAATTCAAACTTTAATATCGGTTTTTACCGAAAATACGAAAGAAATCCAGGAAATATTGATTGAAGGGTGCATTAGACATCCTGATTAATAAAATAAAACAAAAACTAAAAAGTAGTCAAATAGCCTATTGAAGCCACTCTATGTTAGAGTGTGATTCAAAGTTAATGGCGGCTGCAGTGAAGCCGGCGCAAAACGCTGCGCAGTAGCTAAAAATAAAAGTGCGCGGGCAGCGGAAATCGGTGAGCGCAGTGTGCGAGGCATGCAGCGCACTTCACAGGCGCCATTAAGTTTGAGTTACACTCTACGTTTGGTAAGACATTAATAATAAGATATTTAATTATTGTTTTTAATGTCATCGAATGACTTAACTATCTGGTCGTTCATCTATGACAGTTTCCAATAGGACGTAAGTTGTAAGACTGTTAGGGTTTCGTACCCAAAGGGTAAAACGGAACCTGTTACTGTCTGTCTGTCTATTTGGCCGTCTGTCACCAAGCTGTATCGCATAAAACGTGATAGTTAGACAGTCGAAATTTTCACAGATTGAAGTATTTCTGTTGCCGCTATAATAACAAATACTTAAAATAAATATTTAAGGGGGCACCCATACAAGAAACGTGATTTTTTGCCGTTTTTATAGATAATGGCACGGAACCCTTCATGCGCGAGTCCGACTCGCACTTCGTTGATTTTTTTGCTTACTACTATCGCTCGGGAAAAACAACAAACAGAATGTTATATTTAAAAAAATATTTGTTAAGTTTTTTTTTTTGCAAATGGGTCAGCGTTTAGTTTCAGCTTAACAATATTTTGTAGTAAAATATAGTGTGAACTTACCAAATAAGATCCAGCCGCACATGAAAAAGTAAAAAATACGTAAATAAATACGATGAACGAAAAAAGGTTTCAAAAAAGGTTTGTCAAACTCGCGTCAGGTCAACATATCAAATACTGTACGCTCATTGGTTGAAGACAGCATATGACCAACAGGCAACCAATGAGCGGTCAGTATTTGGTGTGTCAGTTTTCCAGGAATTTAACAAACTTTATGCGTTTGTTAAATTATTTATATAATAAATTTTAATAATAAATTAAACCCGGGAGAAAGTGTTGCTTAGCTTAGTTGTATTTAAATAGACTTCAGTGCAGACGGGCATAAACCTCATTGCAATTCCTTCATAAGGAAAACTCCTTATGAAGAAACCAAAAGAGACATTTTCTATAACATCTATAACAATATTATAAAGAGGAAAGATTTGATTGTTTGTTTGTTTGCATTGAATAGGCTCCGAAACTAAAGAACCGATTTGAAAAATTCTTTCACTGTTGGGAAGCTACACTATCCCAACAGTGGGAAATGGGCTATATCATATTTTTTTTAAATTAGGGATCCTTTTTTTTATTACTTAAATTCCAATAATATAACCCAAGGTGAATTATTATACCCGCTGCGAAGCCGGGGCGAGCCGCTAGTATTCAATAATTAGATAGCCCGTTGATATATTTTTAAGGGACATCAAAGAAAAAGTCAATAGTGAATTATTTTATTCCGTACTTTTACATGAAAAGTCAAAAGTGAAAATACAAAAATATCAAAATTCTAAAAGTTTAGGCTATTTCTAGCACTTTTATATAAGTCAAAACTAGATCATATATTTAAAAATATTAAAATTTAGGTATTGTAAATACTAAGCGTAAATAAAGGCAACATTAGGCCCAATTTTGAAGGCGTTAGTTGACAGTCTTTAACTTACTAAAAATATACCCGTCTCTTACATTACCGTCTATTAGACAAGGACAGCAACAGTTTTAGGAGTTTTAGATCTGTCAACTAAAGCCTTTAAAATTGGCCCCATTATTAGTTTAAGGCCTTGAGTGGGCGAATTGGGAAACTGTAATGCCCTGTAGGATTCGCTATTCATCATCATCCACCTTTCAACCTCTTTCATAAATTTATTTATCCTCATTAAGTTTTATGTTACTGGCACTCTACAACTGTTCATATTTCGAACTCCAGCAGATGGCAGCACCGGATTTTGTGATACGGAAGAGAGTCTGGGGGTTTTGGCGGGAACGCGGAAAAGTTCACGTCGTTGCATTGTATTATTTTTCAAAACTCGTGCTTTTTCCAGTGTTAATGATTAAAATCGGTGGCGTTTTACGCATTAAGTGCTAAATTACGAGCATGAGTGTGGGCAAGTGATATAATGTGGTGAAACGTGGTTTTTCGTGTTGCTTCCAAAATTCCACAGAAGCTTCTAGTTAAGTTGCCACCGCTTTACTAGGGCATGACTTAGACTGGACTGAGACTACCTGACTTAGACTGGACTATGACTACGCAGACTGTGACTAAGACATGACTTTACGTGAAATATTCTATCATTATGAAAAATTACAATACTTGACACTGGCTAAATACACTATGTGTGGAGCCAAAATATAAGAAAAAAAAAAAAGAAAAAAGAGAGTCTGAAAAAGGGTCTTGAAGAGACGGTCTTGGCAAAACCTTGGAAACGGAAAAACATGAAATAAAATTATAGTTGAGACAATGGGTTATATCTAAATTACTACGGTGTTAAGGGCACCAGGAGACCCTCCAGTCGACGTCTGCGTCAAAGTTTTGAAGACTGCGATTTGCGGGCAGCGAGGACATCAGGATCCAGCGCCCGATCCAGTCGGTTAAAGCAACACCGTCGGCGACGTAGCTTGGTGCAAGTCCCGGAGAACATGACCCGGCTTGGTTACATTTTATATTTTTATTCGACATAATTATCTCCCCCTCAGTAACGCGCGTAAAGATTTATTGAACTTTTAAGTGTTTCTACACAATATGTTAATCTGTATTAAATAGTGTCTCCAGTGCATTTGTGTATCTTTTACTGTAGACTCTGCAGGTATTGTTAGCCACCCTTCTGTTCTCTCTCTCTCTATTAACTAAAAATGTCCGTAATAGGCTCCAGAGTAGGTAGTTAGGTAGGAGTTACCAGAGTACGCGACCCTCCTCTGAAGCCGCTTCGTGACAGCCCACCCAAAGGCATGTTATGTCAAATAATTAAACAAATAAATAAATTATAAAGTGGAGTTTTGGCGGGAACTCGAAAATGTTCATGTCGTTTCATTGTATTATTTTTCTAAACTTGTGCTTTTTCCAGTGTTAATGGTTAAAATTGGTGGTGTTTTACGCATTAAGTGCTGAATTACGAGCATGAGTGTGGGCAAGTGATATAATGTAGTGAAACGTGGTTTTTCGTGTTGCTTCCAAAATTCCATAGAAGCTTCTAGTAAAGTCGCCACCACTTTACTAGGGTATGACTTAGACTGGACTATGATTACCTGACTAAGACTGGACTGTGACTAAGACTTGAAGACTTGACTTTACACGTGAAATATTCCATAACTCGATGAATAATTACAATACTTGACACTGGCTAAATACACTATGTGTGAAGCCAAAATATAAGAAAAAAAAAAATTATAAAGTGCGTAATGTTAAAGCAGCAAGCCTATTACAACATGAGTGAAAATATTACATCCCGTTTAGATACCCTGTTGATGCCTTACATGAGATATCAAAGGAAAAGTCAATAGTATTTTTTTCCAGAAACAGATTTCGTTGATGTCTTTTATACTATCTGAGTTTGAATTGGGGTATTATCCCGAAAGGGGGGGACTGGGACCATGATATCCCACAAGTTGTGAGAGCCTTACTTGAAACTATGTGTTTCCAAACCTCCATACTAAAAAATAAATCCACTCACAAAATTGCACGTGCGATCGCTACGAGAGTTAACAAGATACTATAAATTCATTTCTAAACACAGGTCGTTAAACTAATTTAAACGCATTCGGTCAATGACGAAGTTAAATCACCCAGCTGCGCTAGGGCTATCTTCGAACGTAAACTTTACATGGCATTTCTTCAATGAAAATCTATTAATTTAAAAAAGTCGTAGAAGAAACATTGTCTACCTTGGGGAGTAGATTTACCCCCTTTTGGGATAATACCCCAATTCAAACTCACCTTGTATAAGAGATCAGTGGAAAGATCGTGGGTCAATAATTAGAGACCCCGTCTTTTGTAGGAGAGATCAGTGAAAAGTCAAGAGTGAATCTTTTTATGAATAATTTATTAAAGATCTGTTTGAAGTTTTTTACAAGAGAAACCAAAGAAAAAAGTTTTGTTTTTTAATAAAGACGTGCCATGTGAGCACCAGGAAAAAACCCAGTAATTCCATCATGGAACAATCAAATGGAACAACTGCTACTGAAATCAGAGGACCTCTTTTATGTCTTTTAAATGAGAGGTCAAAGGAAAAAAAAAATTGTACAATAAAGAAAATTTTGTCAGTGGCTCAAGCTTTTGGAAATTAGTGAAATAAAGAAAAACCAAACTGTTAATATTTAATACAGTACTTCTATTCGTTTGAGAAGTCGGTAAAAAGATAGCGTTTTTTTCTTTTGCTCGAGAGATTTTAAAAATTCTGCATATTAATAATTTTTAATACCTAGATTTAAGAGGTTTGTATTATTTTTTTTGTCGTTTTATGAATTTAGTCAGTGTTATCACTTTTAAAAGATTCTTTTACGAAATCACTTTATGCATAGGTATTTATAAATATTTTTGGTAACTTACGTAGTGATCCTGTACAAAAATACTGTAATTAGTTCATAAATATTACCATTTGGTACTAATAAATCATTGTTAATATTCTTTCACATCGAGGATATAATAAAAAAATTAGATTTACTAACTGTTACCTGAAAATAAATATAAATATTAGTAATTCGCCATTGTTGTATAAATTAAATTAATATAATATTAAAAAGACACCGCAACTTACGACATTCTGTAAATAAGAAACAAAATAAGATTAAACAACGTTTTATGTTGTCATAGTATATCAAAACTCATCAAAAGTATATAAATACAATAAATTCAATTATTACAATCAACAGCCTGAAGACGTCTACTGCTGATCATATGCCTCCTCCACAGAGCGCCATTTTGAGTGGCTGCTCGCCTCCTGCATTCATCGGCTCCCACGGTTTTCACCAGATCGTCGGCCCACCTAGTGGGGGGTCTACGCTGCGTCTTCCGGTTCGTGGTCGCCACTCGAGAACCTTTCTTCCCCATCGGTTGTCAGCTCTACGAGCGATGTGGCTACAACGATATTAATTTATAACAATCTGAAGATTGATATTTACCTCTGGCTGAAAAAAAATTGGAAATCGTTAAGTACGTGTTGTTTATTTACTTATTTATTGATATGAAAATCAACAGCTTACACTTAGGGTGGGTTTTTTCACCAATAGTTAAGGTAACCAATGGTTAAAAACTCTAACAAATTCTAACCAATGGTCAAAATTTGTTAGAGTTTTAGAGATCAAAAAACCCACCCTTAAACTACCACAAAAAAAACTAAAACTTTCAGCACGAAGAAGTAATTCAATTACTCATTAAAAGTAGTTTTCCTTGTACATTATTATTACCAGTAAAGCGATATCGTAATAAAATCAAATCTAAAAATAAAACATAAAATATCGCCAAAACAGGTAATTTCTATTCCGGCAAGAATTTTTGTGTTTTTGTGTTTTGTGTTGTGTTTTTGTGTTTTAGTTTTTGTGTTTTTGTGTTGTGTTTTTATTTTTTGTGTTATATTTTTATGTTTTTGTGTTTTGTTTTTGTGTTTTGTGTTTTTGTGTTGTATTTTTGTGTTTTTGTGTTTTGTGTTGTGGTTGTTTTTGTGTTTTATGTAGACACACTAAAAATTAAAAAAATAGATTTTAATTGCTAAGTTTAGTTTTAGTACTTAGTTTTAAAGGGTTTTTTTATTTGTAGAAGAATATTTTATTTAATTTAATAATGGTACTGTCTGTCAACGCAAGTACAAGCCGCCATTTTCGTTTCTTTACATCTCTCATATTCGGTAAGTAGGTCCTTATTACCCCCAAATGGGGCTTGTAGGTAACCAATTAGCGCTCTAAGGTAATAATGTAGCTAAGAAAGCCCTAGGGCGGTAAGTAATTAAAAAAAAACTTCACTCTTTCAAAAAGTTCGCGTACATCTAACCATCATACTGGAGTTTAGGCGGGAACTTGAAAAAGTTCACGTCGTTTCATTGTATCATTTTTCTAAACTTGTGCTTTTTCCAGTGTTAATGGTTAAAATTGGTGGTGTTTTACGCATTAAGTGCTGAATTACGAGCATGAGTGTGGGCAAGTGATATAATGTAGTGAAACATGGTTTTTCGTGTTGCTTCCAAAATTCCATAGAAGCTTCTCTAGTAAAGTCACCACCACTTTACTAGGGTATGACTTAGACTGGACTATGATTACCTGACTTAGACTGGACTGTGACTAAGACTTGAAGACTTGACTTTACACGTGAAATATTCCATAACTCGATGAATAATTACAATACTTGACACTGGCTAAATACACTATGTGTGGAGCCAAAATATAAGAAAAAAAAAACCATCATACTGGCAATGAGAAGTTTTATTTAAAAAAAAAACACTAGTTCCGCTTCTTTTCTAGATAGCGCTGTAAGTACATAGTTTAAACCTTTCAAACCACAGAGTAGTTTAAACATAAGTAAATGCTTAGACTACCAACAAAGAAATGTCAAATTCAGTTGGGTGGGCCACGAGTACATTGCCTGTAGTATCTCCTAAGTAGTCTGTGGTGCATTCTTATTAAGTAAATTGAAGTACAGTAGATCTGCGAGATAGATGAACGTTAATATTATGATCTAAAATAAAGCCGAGGTATCCCGCAACGAAACTAAAAAAAAAACGAAAGAGTTCAAAGTTGTCAATCAGTATCGGACACATTTCCTCTAACCTGTGGTCTATGCTTAAAACAGTGACAGTGACAGATTTTAGTAAAACCACAACTGGCGCCATCTATTGGGTCATGCCTAAAATACGATTACTTTTTTTTAATAAAAAGCCTCATAGACATCATGCATTCAGCACAATGAAAAAAGAGGTCGCTTCGCTGTTCAGCCTTGTCTTTTTTTTTTTTCCTTCCTCATTCGAGGACAGCCTTGTCTTCATATGAGTATAATAGTCATCAATTTTAAATATCGAACGGGGAAGCTCAATTTCGTTCTTGAAAAAAAAAATTAAAAAGAAAAGTTGAAAAAAGGCGGGAATAGAAAACTTTTACTTTAAATATTGTTTATTCTTGTAATGCCGGTTTTTTTCTACTTACCTCACAATCGAGATGTAAAGCAGAGTAGTTAGCTCGGGTGTAAGCATCAATTGCACCCTCGAACTATAGGCGCCCTCGCTGCGCCTAAATATTTCGGGTTGCAATTGATAACTTACAGCCCTTGGCTACTAATCTACTATTAATGAACCGGCTTATAAACGTAATAATAAACATAATATGAACTCACCATTATCTACAACAAAAAGTAAATATTGTAAAATATTGTCTTCTAATTTTATTATCACTCAAAATAAAATATTTTCAAAATTGCTTACTGAATCTGGCTAAAAAGAAGAAAATGTCAACAAACATTAGTTGAGATCTAATAGTTATTTATGATATTAGTGAGGTAAGTTAGTTTTTACAAACGAGTAGACAAATGTAAGCCCGAGACGAAGTCGAGGAGATACAACGTTTTCAACACATTTACGAGAAAACAGTACAATAGGTAATGAAGCAAACTTTTATTAGTGGGAAAGTCGCAACAAACAATCTTTGACGTTTCCTATCTAACTAATATGAAAATGCCTAAAATGGCGGGCATTTACAATGCAAATGGCGCCACGTGCGTGTGGTGAAAATTAGAACTACATTTCTAGTTTCATTTTCTCTTTAGTATTAAAGTGAGAGAAACGTATTGAACAAAAACGCTTCCAAGGAGTTTCGGTCATTCAGCTTATTTATTTACGTATTGTGAACTCCTTGGTGAAATTCTTATATATTTTTAAGGAAATTATAAAAAACCGTAAAGGATACACACGGCGCCATACAATGGAGGATGCTGTAAAATAGGTACTTAGGTGAGAGTACCTATTTTACCGCACGCTCCGTTGTATGGTGCGTAATGTTTAACTTTCGAACAACGTATACAGGCTTTGTAAATGGATTTTTTGAGCACATGTGTTGAAAAAATTACAATATATACCGTGTGTTGCTTTGCATCCGCACCAACCACCACCGTAAAAATGAATATCCCCGTGTGTTATGAATGTTTTACCTATCACACAGTTATTTGAGTATACCTATATAGCAATCAGTAACCATTCAATTTGCGGTCTTTATTTGTCTCACGTTTTGGCAGAGCGCCGATACGAAATATTCTGCAAAGAGCCGGAAGCATAGCAGCAAGATGTTTATTTAATGACAGCAACAAGTAAAGAAGTGGCGCCATTTTTATTTGGGTTTGAGTTGAATTGCTATACTCTATTAACTCAAGGAATGCTGGGCTAGGATATATGCAGCCCGCATGCGACCAACACTTCCTATCTGACCGTCTATACTTTGAAATGTGATACGAGGAGGAAATATTTATGGGGGTTCATTATATAACATTCACTGAATCACCTAGTAAATAAAATTCCACATAATTAGTAACACAAGAAGTAGAAAACACAAGTAGCCCCGTAGGTCTTTGTGTGGGTGTGTCCGGCGTGAAAAGGAACGCGTTAGGCGGGGTGATTTTACAATTTTTACAAGATTTATCTTGTGTTTTAAATGAGGTCGCACACACGTAGGTACCTACCATTTTATTTATAAATATTTATTTTTATCAAGTATAATTTTTAGGTATTTATTTTTTCATTGTTTCTTGTTATATAAGTGCAGTAGATCAACCTCTGTAAATACTGAGGGGATGCAAGTCAACATCCAGTATTTTAAGAATAAATACATAAAAAAAACAAATACAAATGAAATAAGAAAAAAAAAACATAATTCTACGTTTTGTCATAATAAAAACTTAGTAAATTGTGTACAGGCGTATTATTATTGTTATCTGTGTAAAACTATTTGCATACTTACTCCTAACTGAAATGAAACGTGGCAATCAAATACATTAAAATATTGTGTCAAATAATAAACCCATTAAAAAAATCGTATTCATTGAAATCTACATACCAATAGCTGAAAAGTAATAAACTTTAAAAATAAAAAACATTTTTTAATTAACCTTGTACTCATTAATATAATCAGTAATCATACCGGAATTCGCTCATAGCGAAGCATGACTAGCCATTTCTAACCGATTGGTAAAGCTCAGCAACGTTCGCTGCGGTCAGTACTCTGATGGGTGACCGCTACAGCAAAAAGTGGTATTTAAAACTGAGCGCTACCGTGCTTCGGAGGGCACGTTAAGCCGTCGGTCCCGGCTGTTGTCGTAAGACAATAGTCGTTAAGCCAAGTCAGAAGCCTTGGGGCGGCCTAAACATTCTGACACCCGGGTTGACCACTTGCCTACACGAGAAGAAGAAGAAGAAGACCAGAATCATACCTTTCAGCAATAGAAATAGAAACCAATAAGCATTTTTTCAGGTTAAAGAATGATGTGACGAGCTAGTCGTTCACCTGATGTTAAGCGACAAGGCCACCCATAACAGTTGCAGTCTCAAGGCTATATATAAAAGTTATATTAATTAGATAAATATTATACTTATAAATATTTATAATAGTAAAACTTACTCGGGCTTCATCTATTTTCTAGAAAATAAATATTTTTACGGTTAATCTTATAATAGTTTATTATTAAAAATTACAAAAACATGAGCCTTAGAAAATAAACCTACACACATAAACCTAGGACCCTAACTAAGATTCTATATATCTAGGGACCTTGGAATTACGTAGGGGATGATATTGCTACCAAAATACACCCGCGACAATACAAATGTTTGTGCATAGGAAAAGAAATAAAAGCGCAAATACTTGTTCTGTATGTGGGTGTTGTGGGAACATGGTCCTCGTAGTTCCTGGGTCCCTAGATACAGGGAATCCTAGTTAGGGTCCAGGATCTATGTATTTGATTGTTGAGCGTTAATGGCCGTTGGGAATATGTATATACCCAGAATAAGTAGATACCTACTTGCGCTTTCCTCTATGCACAAATACTATTGTCTCATCGCGAGAATCGAACCAACACTCGATTTGGACTATGAAGAGAATTTCTCAAGACGTCACTAATGAGGAGGGAACTTGATTTACAAGCAATATTAACAATGAAAAAATAAAAAAGTACATACCGGATCACCCTGGGATATAAACAAACATAATTATTATATATATAACCAAACAAAACCCATATTATTTATTAATAATAATAATAATAGGTTATCATAATGTCAGGTTGTTAAAAATATATTTTTCAACACATTTGCTCAAAAAATGCATTTACAAAGCCTGTATACATTGTTCGAAAGTTAAACATTACGCACCATACAACGAAGCGTGCGGTAAAATAGGTACTCTCACCTAAGTACCTATTTTACCGCATCGTTCCTTGTATAGCACCGTGCGTAACCTTTACGGTTTTTTTTTTAATTTCAATAAAGCATATAAAAGAATTTCACCAAGGAGTTTCACAGTACGAGAATAAATAAGCTGAATGATCGAAACTCCTTGGAAGCAATTTTGCTCAATACGTTTGTCTCACTTTAATACTAGAGAGAAAATGAAACTAAAGATGTAGTTCTAATTTTCACCACACGCACGTGGCGCCATTTGCATTGTAAATGCTCGCCATTTTAGGCCATTTTCATATTAGTTAGATAGGAAACGTCATAGGTTGTTTGTTGCGACCAAAGACTTTAGTATCTATGTAAATAGGGCGAATTCTGTGGTTGCGACTTTCCCACTAATAAACGAAAGTTTATTTCTTTACCTATTGTTCTCGCGAATGTGTTGAAAAACGTTGTATGATACACGTGCGGAAATTGGTTTCTACAAACTCGTGACTATGGTAAGCCCTCGGCATCGTCTCGGGCTTACATTCGTCTACTCGTTTGTAAAAACCAACTTACCGCCCTAATATCATAAATAACTATTAAAATGGCTGCGCTGGCCGTAGAAACCCTAGGCCCGTGGTCAGCCGACATGAAAAATTTCTGCAAACAAATTTCTACCAGATTGGTCCTCGCCTCGGTATCCCCCGAGGCGAGGACCCCAGAGCTGTTACATACTTCGCTCAGAAGCTAAGTCTTCTTATTCAGAAAGGTAATGCTGCCAGTATTCTGGGAACCTTACCACGTGGTGGTGAGTTGGATGACGTGTTTATATTGTAAATGTAAACAATGTTTTTAAATGTTTTTAGTTGTAAATTTTATATTTTTTTTACGTTTTTGTCATTTGATGAATTCTAATGTTAACTATATTTAGTTTGTAAATAAAACAATGATTGTGTTTTTAAGATACATATGATATTTTTAATATTATATGACTATAATAACCTTAATTTTTACCATAATTTTTACCCAATGGTGAAGCAAAAAAAGAGGGTTATGATTTTGCCCGGTGTGAGTATTTATGAATGTATGTATCACACTCACACTAATATTATAAAGGCGAAAGTTTGTATGTGTGTTTGTGTGTATGTTTGTTACTCCTTCACGCTCAAAGGGCTGAACAGATTTGGCTGATCTTTGGAATAGAGATAGCTTATTAACTGGATTAACTCATAGGCTACTTTTTTATCCGCGGGTGAAGCCGCGGGGGCCAGCTACTGTATGTATATATTTATCTGATTATTAGAAACTTACTTCTTTCTTTTCACCTTCCGTAACTGTTTCGCTCTAGGAAAAATAATTTACTTGGTTAATAATTATTATAATAAGCCAATAATAACAAAATATTAATAGTTTTTCTTTTTTTAATATTTATTTATCAAGTTATGAAAAAAAATACCCCAGCAGCAGTAGTTGTTTCAGCATCAGCATTCTAAAAACATAATTATTGTTATAAATTAGGTACCTGTTAATAGAGTTAGTACCGTTCGGTCACATGCCCGTTCGGTCATGGTTTTGCAAACCCGCCCCCTAATTACCTAACTTGTGACAGGCGTAAATCTCGCGGTGATTGCTGTCATACATCATTAGTGGTGTCGAGCATGTATGCTACGCTACACCACTAATGATGTATGACAGCATTCACCGCGAGATTTACGCGAGATTTTAAATAATTAAACTAGGCCTAAAACTAAACTATACCTAAAAACTTAAAAAAAAACAAGTAAATCAGCAAAACTACAACAATAAAACTAGATATTTTATAAAACTAAACTAAAACTATAAAATTAACAATATAATACAAAACTAATCTAACAAACCACTACCAGTGGGCAAAGTGCCCGAAATGCTCGCAGCATTGCCACGTTGAATGGCAATGCTCAACCTTTGGCCCAAATAGAGGCCAGCATTTTGGTCACGCGTTGCTTCAACCAGACGTTTGCAAAGTTGCAAACATGCAGGAGGCGAGCAGCCGCTCAAGGTAGCGCGGTCGGGGGGAGGCCTATGTTCAGCAGTGGGCGTCTTCAGGCTGTTGATGATGATGATGATGATGATGATGATGATGATGATGATCCTAGGATAAGTTATCTATGGCCGGTGGCCTTCGCTGTCTGTGACAGCCTGCGGTGGATACCATTATGCTCTTGATGCTCTTTGTTTGCACGGCTCAAGATGGCCACTAGGTCTTTAGGGAAAAAACATGTGAAATAAACTCCACCATAATATACAAGTATATTAATGAGGAGCTTTATTTTAAAAAACCTAGTTCCGCTTCTTTTACTAGATGGCGCGGTAAGTACATAGTTTAAACCTTTCAAACCACAGAGTAGTTTAAACATAAGAAAATGCTTAGACTACCTACAAAGAAATGACAAATTCAGCTGAGTGGACCACGAATACATTGTCTGTAGTATCTCCTAAGTAGTCTGTGGTGCATTCTTCTTAAGTAAATTGAAGTACAGTAGAACTGCGAGATATATAAACGTTAATATGTATTATGATCCAAAATAAAGCCAAGATATCGCGCAACGTAAATAAAAACGAGTTTAGAGTTGTCATTCAGTATCGTGACCACAGATCGTGACACATTTTCTCTAACCTGTGGTCTCTGCTTGAAACAGTGACAGTGACAGATTTTGGTAAAACCACAACTGGGGAGTTTTGGCGGGAACGCGGAAAGTTCACGTCGTTGCATTGTATTATTTTTCAAAACTTGTACATTTTCCAGTGTTAATGTTTAAAATTGGTGGCGTTTTACGCATTAAGTGCCGAATTACGAGCATGAGTGTGGGCAAGTGATATAATGTGGTGAAACGTGATTTTTTGTGTTGCTTCCAAAATTCCACAGAAGCTTTTAGTAAAGTTGCCACCACTTTACTGGGGCATGACTTAGACTGGACTATTACTACCTGACTTAGACTGAACTAAGACTGTGACTAAGACTTGATATTATTACGTGAAATATTCATTAGCACGATGAAAATTACAATACTTGACACTGGCTAAATACACTATGTGTGCATGGAGCCAAAATACAAGAAAAAAAACCACAACTGGCGCCATCTATTGGGTCGTACATAAAATACAATTTCTTTTTTTAATAAAACGCCTCATTAATAACGTATTTGTTTAACAACATAATTTTATTTTGGTTAAGTCTAAAAATAATTAGTATAATAACTTAAAAATGAATTATAAAACTAACTTCATTCCCTGGTGTACTTACCTCTGATCCAGTTGCTGGTGTCTGCAATATATTTTGTAAATTACGTATAGTTTTGCATGGGCCGATGGATCCAGAAGGCAAGCAGCCGCCCAAAGTGGCGCTCTATGGGAGTGGACTATGTTCAGCAGTAGACGTCTTCAAGCTGATGTAAGTAATTAATTCAAGACAAAATGAATCTTCTAAATCGTTATCACATCACATCACACTATCAAATCACACTAATCACACTATCACACTAATATTATAAAGGCGAAAGTTTGTGCGTATGTGTGTATGTTTGTTACTCTTTCACGCTCTAACAGCTGGACGGATTTGAATGAAATTTGGTATGGAGGTAGCTTATACCCTGGATTAAAACATAGGCTACTTTTTATGAACAAAAACGGGAACGGTTCCTGTAGGAACGTGGGTGGAACCGCGGGGCGCTGCTAGTATTTTATGATTGAAAGTGACAAGAAATATTGGCTATATCAGCCACATTAGCGAGCACATGAAAGAAAAATCAAAGAAGTTGAATGCAGTGGCCGTGGCCGAAATCGGCTAGGATGTCATCATCATCATCATCATCATCATCATCATCATCATCAACACCATCATAGTGATATAACTTTTCTTACCAACATCGAAATATACAAAGAAGAAGAAATGGGACTAGAGTACCTAATTACGTATTTCATAATATCTACATTATGATACAAGTGTGGAAACTTGATCATTGCACTCGAGTCGGTAATTGCGTTATGATAGCAGAGAGTTACACTCTCGTAATGATCAATGCACGCGCATGTCATACGACGTTTTTATCACAGTTGCGAAGAAAAAACAGAGTTGTATTGTTAATTATCTTTGTGAAAAATATCGTGCAGGCTTCTTATTTTCACGCACCGTCAGAGAAAACCGTGTTGATGGCGCTAACAAAATCGACATCGACCAAAACGAAACGAAAACTGGAACTTGAAACTGGAACTAGAACGAAATGAAATGGATCGACGAAAATGTATGTATAACTTGCAGTGAGATACAAACTTAACTAAATCGGCGGGGTAATTGCGTAAAATTTGCAACAGCAATGCGACAGCAGTAGCAATGCGACAGCAATAGCGAAGCATACATTCTCGACACCACTAATGATGTATGACAGCAATCACCGCGAGATTTACGCCTGTCGCAAACCTGTTGCGAGTTAGGTAATTAGGGGGCCGGTTATCATATTATAACGTGCGTGGTAATTTAGAGTAAAAACACACGTCTGAAATTTGTTGGATTTTGGTTCTAAAAGCGGTGGCAGAAGAGCCACTTTACGAGCAACTGTGACGAAAATGTATAGATAGTTACTTACGCTTTCACCTTCCACTTTGGGTTCCTGTATATAAAATTCCAGATATATCATTAGATATTATATTTAACTACGTGTTATTTTGTGACGGCGAAGGGAATATACAGGGAATGGGCAGCAGCATTCTTCTCAGTCTTCATTACTGTACAATCTACTGCGATCACCAAGCCGCCTGCAAGGCGTGGTGATTATGGCAACTCCCCCCTATGATAAGCGTTCAAAGTGGCGTTTTAAAAGGGAGGCCTGTGTTCAGCAGTGGACGTTTTCAGGCTGTTGATGTAGTGTGTTATTTTTGTAAGACGTGCAGTCGTGCACTTTTCCATTTCATTTATTCATAATTTTGGCACCAAAGTACACGTATGACTGTCCCTTCCCATAAAACGCCACTTTGTAATAACATAGAATAGATAATAGTATACCACGTACAGAAAACTCACCCCGCGAAGTCACTTAAGTAAATAACGACTCTTGCTCGAACGCTATAGAGTGTAGTTCAGCTCGCACATCGCTACAAGCGTTCCTTAAACAGTTGCCTCTCGTTCTATCGCTATATCGCTGCTCTTCTGACGCGTTACGCGTAACGGACCGACCCGTCTAGACGCCCGGTCTCATATTTATACTTGTAGCTTCATGCGGAGTGAGAGAGGCCTGCGGGGCTACTAAGCCAATCGTAATCGATGAATGGGCTTCTTCGTCATTTCCGGCAAGTTGGCATTGTGTAACATCTCCATCTGTTAGTATTTTCTCACTATTTCTCATTATTATAGTTAATCAATGTTTTGTCTATTCAGGTCTCCGCCTAAGGAACAATAATACCGATGGATGAGGATTTACACAACCGGAAATGACCAAATGAAGCCCATTCATCGATTACGATTGAGTTACACAATACGGGGGCTGGTAGTAATCACCACGCTTGGCAGCTTGGTGATCGCAGAAGATTTTAATATACGGAATAGAATGCTGCTGCCCATTCCCTGGCCTGCATATTCCCTTAGCCAGTTTAGCACCCACGGATAGTGATGAGGTGGTCCGGTTCTATTCTAAACCCGGCAAAATACGGCCTAAAAAATTTTAGGGTCACGCACCATTATATTTTTGAGTTATTATTTAAATTTTACGTAATATTTGACAGCCTCCGTGGTGTGTTGGTTGAGCAGGTCGGCTGATAACCAGTGGCTGCGGGTTCGATTCCCGTGACATGACAAGTTTTTGTGCACAGGGAATCCTAGTTAGGATCCAGGATCTATGTATGTGATCGTTGGGCGTTGTTTATTTATTTTATAGTAACAGGGACGAGCCTAGGGGGCCTAGGGGGGGCCTAGCCTATACGTTATCGTAGGTAATAGCTAGTTATAGATAAAAAATTACATTAATACTTACATCGGACTATTAAAAATGAATATTAAATTAGTAATTTAATGGATAATAAAAAAAGATTATCAAATTACCTAATAGAAGTTATAAAATGAATAATATTTTTAACCTTTGGTCTATTTATAAGCCCTAGACGTTTAAATTTTTTAAAGTTATACGAGAGAGAGTTACTTACGAAAATAATTAAACTTGGAAGTTAAGGAATGTAATGATTTTACGGCACTTTTATTCCATTTTCTATTTATTTAAATCTTTACAATATTATAATAAAAAAGGGGGGGAAATGATGCCTAATATATATATATATATGTTTATTTTCAGTAAAAAAAATTATACAATTCATTTTCATTCATTCCGTCTAAAGAGTTCTGAGATGATAAAGAAAATCAAGATAAGCGAGAGATTGTTCTGTGATTAATTAATAATATGTATTATACCATCACATCACATCATCACACTAATATTATAAAGCTGAAAGTTTGTATGTGTGTATGTCTGTTTGTGTGTATGTGTGTATGTTTGTTACTCCTTCACGCTCAAACGGCTGGACGGATTTCGATGAAACTTGGAATATAGATAGCTTATGTACTGGATTAACACATAGGCTACTTTTTATCCGCGGGTGAAACCGCGGGGCGCAGCTAGTTGACTATAAATCCAGTTGACCAATGATACAACTTCCCTTCATACGAAAATTAAGGGTGTATTTCAACCACTAATTTCTAATAAATACTATGGATTTCTAACAAATCACGGGAACCCGTTGATGTCTTTTGTTCCATCCTGCTATGTTCTTTGTAATTTCGTATGAGTTTGTCTCGTTTTGTTACCTCGCCCCCTGCCCGCGCAGGTGAGTCGAGTTTGTACGAGAAATTATATTCACGAGCTATCAACGGGCTTTAATATACTCACTGGAGCCTGTGGAAATTATAGAAATTTTATTATCATTATACATAGTCTATTTGTTGTAAAATACGAAAACATTATATTTATCTATTGGTATTTATTCAAGTTTATGAAACATTCGGTTTGATCAACAAGACTAAAAAATCTTTACTACAAAACTAGTTAAAACCAATAAAAAAATATGGGCCGTTTTGTAAAGAAACTTCTAAGGGTTGTTTTCAATAGATTCAGATCTCAAAAAAATGGAATGAATAGATTACCTGTCTTACACAGGTTCTATAGATATCGCTACGACAGCTTAGTCGGTGAATACATAGTCCTTAAAATTTTAGTAACCAGCGGGATCCGACCCCGCGCCTTCCAACTCACCGGATTAGACGCTCTGCCAAATGAGCTATGGTCACATGACTGCTGACTGTGAAAATCTTAAGGACTATGTGTTCACCGACTAAGCAGTCGTGGTGACTTCTATAGAACTTGTATAAGACAGGTAATCTATTCATTTCTATTCTTTTTATAGATATACCTGAAGTGTGGCTTACACTTTAAAATCAATCCATGGTTCAATACATTAATTGTATTTATAACATAAACTAGTACTTACGTCACTCTATAAAATCATAATTATAATTATGTAACATAAGATAATTAAAAAAACATACTTAATTTCAGAATAAGATTTACTTATTCTAAATGATTTTTCTATAGTTAGCAAACCAGGTAAAAACAATATAGAAATTGGATTTTTTAAAACTTAATTATGAGTTGTTACTTACGGCAGCCTGTTCAAATGACAATTATTATTAATACAAAATAGATAAGCGGATATTTCCAACATATTTCGCTGGCCATACAGCGAGGGAACGCTGCCAGCCTGATGGGCACCTTTGGACGAGGGGGTATACAGCGAGGGAACGCCGCCAGCCTGATGGGCACCTTTGGACGAGGGGGTATACAGCGAGGGAACGCCGCCAGCCTGATGGGCACCTTTGGACGAGGGGGTATACAGCGAGGGAACGCCGCCAGCCTGATGGGCACCTTTGGACGAGGGGGTATACAGCGAGGGAACGCCGCCAGCCTGATGGGCACCTTTGGACGAGGGGGTATACAGCGAGGGAACGCCGCCAGCCTGATGGGCACCTTTGGACGAGGGGGTATACAGCGAGGGAACGCCGCCAGCCTGATGGGCACCTTTGGACGAGGGGGTACTGACGGTGGCGTCTAGTTTGATGCGACACACTGTTAGGTTAGGTTAAGTATGTAGGTATTTAAATTTTATTATTATTGTTTAATTAACTATTGTAATTTGACATGAGAAATATTACTCCACAGCAGGTATTTAAACTACTGCAATATATAAAAAACACTTACGTCAGCAGTCTAAAAAAAGTTATAATCCATTAGCGCAAGCCAAAAAAATAGCAACAGCGTTAGGCCACCCATACACGATCAATTTTATTGATCAATCTTTGTGATTGATTAATTTTATTGATGGTGTTGGTCAAAGTTTTTCGGTTTACAGTATGGAGAAAACATTGACGGAAGTGGTCTCGTCAATTTTACCTACACCACTATTATATAAAGAGGGTAAAAAGGAAAGATTTGTATTCTTGTGTGTATGTTTGTAATGAATAAACTCACAAACTACTGTGCCGATTTGAAAAATTCTTACACCATTGGAAAGCTACATTCACCCTAAGTAACATAGGCTACACACCACTACACGTGGTAAGCCGGGGCGAGCCGCTAGTTGATCAATAAACTTGAACGTGTTTTTTTTTCTTTTTTTTTTGGACGGGCTAATGCTGTTCGTCTCTACCGACTTTTACAGCGTCACCGGGCGGGAGGGCAGGCGCTTAAGGCGCCCAACCGTCAAAAGTGGGAGGCAACTAGCACAAGGGCACCCCTGAGGTGCGAGCCTCGGCTTGGGCCGTTGCCGCGATAAGAGAATCGAGATGGAAAATTGAAGGTGTAGGGGGGGCCTTATACAGTCCCTACAAGATAAATACTACGAGGCAAAAACAAAACATTCTCTTTGAACGTCAGCTAATAAAAGCAATATCGGAACTTGTGAAATATTTCTTTTATTCAAGAAGCCAGGTAAAATTACTCTTCTATAAATATAAATTATAATATTATTACTGTTATACTTACAGGAGTCTATAAAAATTGTAAAGATTCTTTAATAAACATTAATTTAAGATCAAATATAGGAATCAATATCTTATTTTTCAGTTAGAGCGATGGTGGCTGACCGGTAGCATGTGCGCTTTGCAATCTTACGGCACCGGGTTCGATCCTCGGCCCTGCACCAATGACTTATCTAGTAAGTTATGTGCAGTTCTGATGCCATCGCTCCGTGCCTCGGAGAGCACGATAAGCCGTCGGTCCCGGTTGTCATAAGAACATCTATGGCAATCGTTACGGGTAGTCAGACGCCTGATAGAATCTGACGCCTGATCTAACCATCCCTGTTACTGGTTCCTTATGGGTTCCGTGGTCAGATGGCAGTCGCTCGTGTAATTCTGGTAGCTCGCCGCTACAGGTTAGATTGGGGGCCGACCCCAATAACAAATGGGAAAAGGCAAAGAGGATGATGAGTTACATTTATGTTAATTTTAATACAAGGTTATTTTTACAATGTTTCGAATTACTTACAGAATCCTGAAAAAAGCATTGGTTAGTTTAATGAAAATATAAGAAACATATGCATGCAGAATGTTGTTCAAATGTTGCAAATGTTGTCACAATCATGACCCCTCCCACAATGGCGACATCGGGGTGTTGCTTCCCTTCCGCGCCTGTTGCATCGCTGTCAAATTTACGTAAACACATCGTAGGTACCTAATTTTAGTCTTGTGTAGTTCACGAACGAAGAATGATTAGGAATTAATTCCCACTACTGAACGAGAACAAACTACTCGCCGACGTCATCCTTATTAGTTCAAATGTACTATTAGCTCTTTACGAACTAGAGAGCTGAAGAACTACAAAGAGTTCAATGTACTATTACGTCTTTATGAACTACAGAGCCAAGTGAATTTTGTTTTGATGCCCGCTCTTTCATTCAATGAAGGAAAGAGCAAGAGTACTGACCGATAGCGGTTTGTGCGTCTTCGTTTGCTCTCGTAAAGTAAACAATAATATGATTTTATTCCATTTTAATAAATACGAAATTTTCGTGATCCCAAGAGGATGAACTAATATGAGCAGCCGCTCAAAATGGCACCACAGGATAAATAATAGTACCACTAGGTATAACTATGACTGTAAATAGCATATACGAACCTACGCGAAATCGTTCTATACCTGTGAACTAATAGTACCAACTAAAAGAACTAGAAGACTGTACTAGTACATTTGACCGATTGTACTAGTACGGAGCGCTCCGCTCAGAAGAGCCAATACAACGCCAAATTGCTTAAAACGGCTTAGCTTGAAGCAGTATCCTGTCAACAATTTTGCAACAATGACTTTGAAATTAATATATGGTAAAGTTCAGGACTAATGCTACTGCAAATGTATAGTGAAATCACGAATTAATAAACTTTTCTCGATAGAAAAAAATTACAAAGTTACCTCCAAACCGTACAAATAAACAGCGATTATTCAATGAATACTTTAAATAAGATCATGAAACTTTGTGTAGTAGTTGAACTAAATATAATGGAGGGCTTATGTATAGCGGATTTTTAAAATACCCTTTATATTCAGTGCAATAATAAATTACCTAAACTATTGCGCGTTGGAACCAGTTTAACTTAGACCGCCCCTGCCGCTCGGCCCCTAGCTTATCCCCGCTTTGGCCTAGTACTATACATCTATTCTGTGGCTTTGACTTGAATTCGCGTTGGCCTTGCACAAGCCCTTTGTAGGTACATTACGTTATAAACGCTACGTGTCGCCTTATTTTCTGTTGCAATAATTATAAATTGGAAATTGGTACTAGAAAATAAAACATACTTACTGATATTCCCGCAGGCGCCTGTATAGAATTAAATTGTTTATGAAGTATAATAGACAATAAACATATAGTATTAGAAAAAAACCGGCGAAGCGCGAGTCGGAGACGCGCACGAAGGGTTCCGTACTAACGTACCATTATCTAATTATCTATAAAAACAGCAAACAATCACGTTTGTTGTATGGGAGTCACCTCAAATATTTATTTTATTGTTTTTTAGTATTTGTTGTTACAGCGGCAACAGAAATACATTATCTGTGAAAATTTTAACGTCTAACTATCACGGTTCATGAGATACAGCCTGGTGACAGACAGATAGCAGCGGAGCCTTAGTAATAGGGTCCGTTTTATCCTTTGGGTCCGGAACCCTAATTAGGCTGTACTTAGTAGGTAAGTTTGTAAGGCCCTGAGGAATATTATTTTGTTGTAAAACTTTATTTTATTATTGTATAAAATATTAACAACAAAATTAAGGTTAGGTACTTACATCGCTCTACAAAATATTTAAACATTATCAAAATTAAAATAAATAATTATGATCTATTTTTATAATCAGGCACCATTGACTATAATCCAGTTGACCAATGATACAACTTCCCCTCATACGAAAATTAGTAGTGTGTTTCAACTACTAATTTCTAATAAATACTATGAATTTCCAATAAATCCCGGGAACCCGTTGATGTTTTTTGTTCCATCCTACTCTGTTCTTTGTAATTTCGTATGACTTTGTCTCGTTTTGTTACCTCGCCCCCTGCCCGCGCAGGTGAGTCGTGTTTGTACGAGAAATTATGTTCACGAGCTATCAACGGGCTTTATAACCTTTAACAGGTAACCTACTTTTGTTGTTGAAATGGTGTTTAATTAAGAATATTGGATTTGATTTAACCTAATATAATTATTTTATGCATAGTATTAACTTTTTTATATTGTAAGTAATAATAATAATAATAATAATAATAATAATAATAATAATATTTATTCAAAAATTACATTATGCTAAAATACTATACAATATGAATCTTAGGAACTATACATAAGTCTAACAAAGCACGGTGCCTGTACTAGGATAAACCTGTGTCACAGGCGGCATAAGGGCTAGCATTCAGCAATACGAGTATATACACGTGAAAAATTAAATTATTAACAATATTTTACATTAAAACTAAAACCTCTATTTATAGACAAGCTTACAATAATTATTTAACAAACAAAAGTATTATCTAAAAATATATTTACCATAATTTACGTATCAATTACTTAAGCAGAGTATATTAGAATTTACCAAAAGGAAAAAAAAATAAAATAACTAATTTACTTATTTATCAATGTGTAACAGTAATTCGGTCTGATCATAAGTCAGACCTTGTAAATGCTTATACAGTATTAATTTAGTACTAAAATAATTGAGGTCATAGATAGATAATGCCTTATTAAGTTTATTGTACAGAAAAGGACCTAGGAAAAAGAAGAACCGGTTTGTGAAAACAAACTTAGACACAGAGAGTGAAGTACATACAATATCTTTCCGCCTCTTAGTGTTAGTAAGCAGTGCATTATGCGTCTGAGTGGTGTGCTGTTTTAGGACAGTGTACATTATGAAAAGTTGTCGGACCGTTAAAACATTGCAACATTCATAAAGTAGGCGTGTAGGGAAAAGGAACGGTCTGGACGTGGCTACTTTCAGGACCGCTCTTTGGGCACGTTCGATAGGTAAAATAGTGGTTTTTGGAGCGCCGCCCCAAGACGTAATGCAGTATTGAATAACAGATTGACACAAAGCTTGATAGACATGAATAATTATTTTTTTATCCGCAATATATCGCAGCTTTTTGAAAACAAATATTAACTTACGTACTCTGTTAGCTAGAGTGGAAATGTGTTTTTTGAAAGAAAGGGTGTCGTCAATTATAATGCCAAGATATTTAATGGAAACAGTTTTATCAATAAATGGACAACTGCAAACGTCAAGCAGGGTGTTATCACAGGAGTGTGCACATAATTGATTATTGTTAGAAAGGCTCTGGATTTTCCGCATGCAAAAACTCATAAATTTCGTCTTATCAGCATTAAGCGTTAGTAGGTTACGTTTAAGCCAGCTATTTACAACATTAAAGCCTCGTTGCGCGTAAATATGTACATCTGTGCTGGAGTCAGCGGAGAAAATTAAAGCAGTGTCATCAGCATATGAAATTATTTTCCCATGATCTAGATTTAAATTACAGAGATCATTTATATAGACTAAGAAAAGTGTAGGTCCAAGGATGCTTCCTTGGGGAATCCCAAAAGGAGGAATTTTCATGTCGGTGCTGATGATATTACCTATTTTGACACATTGCGACCGATCCTGCAGATAGTCACCAAAAAGTTTCAACTGCAAGCCTCGAATTCCTAGTGCTTCTAGTTTGTTAAGAAGGATCGGAACAGAAATTGTGTCAAAAGCTTTGGCCAGATCGAGGAAAATCCCTGTTACTCTTTTACCTTTTCCTAGTTCCTCGGTGACGTAGTTAGTTAAGTGATGTACCGCGTCTGCTGTAGATAACGTAGATCTAAAACCAAATTGCCAGGGGGAGAAGAGGGAATTATTTTCTAAGAACGTTACTAATCTGTTGTTAATTATTTTTTCCAAGACTTTAGAGAGTGATGGTAATAAAGAGATAGGTCTGTAGTTTGTAACGAGCTCTTTTCTACCAGCTTTATAAATCGGAATAACTACAGCTTTCTTAAGAGATTTTGGAAAAATCCCATCATTGAGACATATTTGAAAAATGTGCGTTAAAGGGGGGACAAGAATACGTTTAAACCTTTTTAAAAAATCATTGCTGATATTATCCCACCCGGCTGATTGGTTATTTTTCAAACTAGAAATAACCCTATCCACTTCCGTTTCATCCAGACCTAACATAGCAAACGACTTTCCACTTTGTAGCTTGGTCAGGGTTAGTGGCGTTGCGGAATCGTTGGAATGGCTGTCATTTTTATTTAAAATCTTTTCAGCCAGACTTTTACCGACATTTACAAAAAAGGAATTGACGTTATTAGCGGAGGTAAGCGGGGAAGTGTGTGTATGCAATAGACTCGAATCTGACTTTTGCTGATTTGACGTAAATGTGACATTTTTAATGGTTTTCCATCATCATCATCATCATCATTAACAGCCTGAAGACGTCCACTGCTGAACATAGGCCTCCCCCAGAGCACGCCACCTTGAGCGGCTGCTCGCCTCCTGCATCCATCGGCTCCCCGCGGCTTTCACCAGGTCGTCGGTCCACCGAGTGGGGGGCCGGCCCACGCTGCGTCTTCCGGTTCGTGGTCGCCACTCGAGAACCTTTCTTCCCCATCGGTTGTCAGTTCTACGAGCGATGTGGCCTGCCCATTGCCACTTCAACTTACTAACTCTAAGAGCTATATCGGTCACTTTAGTTCTCCTGCGGATCTCCTCGTTCCGGAGCTTATCTCGCAGGGAAACACCGAGCATAGCTCGCTCCATAGCTCGCTGCGCGACTTTGAGCTTACTAATGAGGCCAACAGTAAGAGACCATGTCTCAGTTCCATAAGTCATCACTGGCAACACACACTGATTGAAAACTTTCGTTTTCAGGCTCTGCTGGTTTTCCATAGTTGTTTGCTATTATTTCCTGCTTGAAGCAGCTGTTGTTTATCATATTCAATTTTTAATTTTCTCAATAAGCTATTGCAGAAATTTCTGTACCTTTTATAAGATAACTGTAAAATAGAATTATCGGGACGTTGCTTTGTTCTCTTATGCAATTTATCCCTGTGCCGTATACACCTGATAAGACCCGGGGTAATCCAAGGTTTTATAGAATAATTTTTCTTATTAACTTCAATAAGCGTTGTGTAAACTGCAAGAAGCCATTTTGCAAATGGCTTCTTGCAGTTTATGAATTACATATGATAAACAAATATTAGCATCAGCAGTATTGTAAACTGGATTAAAGTCAAGGTTGCATAAATCACGTTCGAGACTACGCATGTTTATTTTAGATTTTTGCTGAGGGCGATTTTTGTGCTTACACAGCGACAAATCGAGGGTTAGTAGGACAGCGCAATGGTCTGTTACTGTTGAGTTAGTTACAAGTGTTAAACACGGAAGTCTGGCCTTGAGCATGACGTGATCCAGACAAGAACCGCTTTGATGTGTTGATAAAGTATGAGAGGGGAAAAGTCCATGGTAGGCGCATACATTAAGGTAATCCTGGGTACTTAGGCTTGCATCGCTATTTTCCGAGTTTATATTTATATTAATATCTCCAGTTAATATGATATTTCTAAACGAGGATAGAGTTTGCAATGTCGTATTAAGACTATTATGAAAAATATCTAATTGTTTAAAAGAAGGAGGTCTATATATAGCAATAATTGCGACTTCAGCACCAACTTTAATGACTAAACAATTGCATTCATGAACATTAGGCTCCTCGACTGTGAGAAGTAAGGATTTTTTAGTATATACCACCACACCATCGTTCTGGTTGAACGATGCTGTAGTGCAGAAACTATTGTACCCTGGTAAAACAGGAAGAGCCCCCTCACGATTTGAAAGCCAACATTCGGTAAGGACCATTACGTCACACTCAATGTTAAGCCTATGTAAGAAAACGTTAAGGCTATCTATATTCTTATAAATACTACGGATGTTTTGGGTTAGTACAGTTAAAGGGCTTTTATACTTAGAAAGATATTGTTTGCAGTTTTCGGTGTCACACACTTTTGACTCATAAATACAAGTATTATCTAGGTCATTCATTAGTTCATCGGCCATGAGTTAAGATAATATACGCTAGTAACGGCAAGAAACAACTAGAAATAAACGGCGCTCTAGGCGCCCTCATAGTTAACAGAGTTTATATACCTTTTTTCGGCCATTAATTTTGCTGGGCACTCGATAGAACCGGTGGTATGATTGCTTGGTTTTTTGAAGTGCAAGCAAGTAGCACATTTTGCTTCCTCTGTCTTTTTCGGGCACTCTTTTATAGGGTGACCTTGATCACCACAGTGGCCGCAAGTGGAGGTAGTCTGCCGACATGACTTGGCCGCATGACCATACTGCTGACACTTAAAACATCTAGTGACCAAAGTGAAATCTCTTACGGGGCAAGATGACCAATTCACAAAAACTCTTTCTTTAGTTATGAGTGCTTTACGTACCACTGGAGATACTTCTATAACATAGTTACAGGTCTCAGCGTCTTTCCTGCCTGACTTATGGCTTAGTTTAATTGAGGTCAAAAATGTTTCCAGGGTAGAGTCCTGAAGTTTGTCCGCAAGATTCTGGTGGTACAAACAGGTAAAAACTTCCTTATCCTGCATTGATGAGGGTACTCCAATGATCACCACTCTAGGGTTCCGCTTAAGAGGTTCGTCAACTATAAGGCCTGAGTTCATGAGCTGCTCTGATTGTTTTAGCTTCACGATGTCGTCTTTCGAGTCAGTGCTGATGATGACACCACCATTCCTGGTCTTGCGCAGGCCCCTCACGTGGAGCTTCATCTGTTCTGGGCAGATAATCTTTTGGACAAGTGTTTTCGTGTCGTCGCTTGTCTTCAATTTATCGTGGGGATAAATGGCCACTGAATTTAGATGAATGGGCTGAATGAAATTGTTGGCACCTTTTTTAACCATGTCCGCAAAAGAGGCACCCGAAGCAGGCTTAGGATTTTCTTCAATAGCCAGTTTAAGATCCTGTAAGCACTGTGATAAGTCCTGCTGGCCTTTGAGGGTTTGAATAGTAGAGTGGCCTTGGATCGCTTTAAGCTTTAAGGACTGATACTGTACTGCCATCTGCGAAGTACCGTGACCTACTTTCCGGCATAATGAGTTGATGCGGAGTTTCTGCTCAGAGTTCAGTTTACCCTCAGAAGCGATGTTGCATACCTCATTAAGCCATTGTTCGATTGAGGTCATCCAGCCTTGTATTTCCGAAGTAGAGACCACTTCAGGAACACTTTGACTCGACGACTGAGGGCGAGGTGCAGGTGGTGAAGGTGCGTGTGAGGGTGGCGGGGAGCGGGCAGTCCTGTCGCTCCGGCTGAAGGGGCTGCCGTCCATAGTTATTCAAGTAATTTACTTGTCTTGTTCACTGAACATTTCCACAAAAAAAAGTTGACACAAACTATGCATAAAAATATGACATAGTTATACGTTACTACCGGCTGTCGGTAAAAACAAGGTCACGATTTAGCTTAATATTATTTGTTTAATTGTAATAATTCAACACGTCTGTTCGCAACGATGCTCAATATTAATAGAAAAGTAGAAAGTAGAAAGGTTAAATTAACTGTTTAGTTAACAACTGACTGTGGTGATTTGATTATAAAAGAATGATATGAGAAGAAACAAAGATAGTTTAGACTAGTTTAGACCGTTTTGCATTTTAGAAGTAAATTTTTTAGACTTACTGGTGTGGCCTGTTAAAATAGCAATTTTATTTTTATTTGTTGAACAAAAACATAAAAAGCATGATTAGACTACACTGAGAAAAAAAATAGGTTACGGTTACGTTTTGTCGGACAACGTAACATATTAGGTAAACACAACCGAGTGCACTTGTTAATACAGATTTTGTGATTTTACTAACTCATTAGGTTATTTTAACCTTTTACCCAGTTAGGTTAACCAGTTAGTTAAGGCGAGACTGGCCCAAAAACGCCCTTGTTTGAATCGTCTTTTCTCTGAGATAAACCACACTTTTAGATATGAAAAAAATATATGTTATTCTTAAGGATGTCTTCAAGTTAAATGATCATACTTATACATAAAAGGAATAACTTCACTCGATCGAAAAAAAATCCAAAGATACCTCTATCTTAGATTTTTTGAAATGACTTTTCGACTTGTTTTAAACGAATCGTATTATTTAAATATATTTTAATGAATCATGTATTGATCAAAAAATTTAAATGATCAATAAAAATGTTAAAAAGTTAATACGGTAATTTTATATGAATATTATATCTTGAATTCATGGCATCCGAGCTCATTTTCGGGGCCGCCAGTCCGCTCGCAGAGCCCGTCGACGCCGGACGTGTGCCAAATTTTTGCGCTCCACGACGCGAAGCTACACTGGCCGTGAATTTTAATAAAATGGGTAACAAATATAATAAAAGAAAAAAAACTGCTCAAGACCTTTTACCTATTTTTGTTTTTTATTGTTTTATTTTCATGTTGTATGTTAGGAATGTAATGTTGTGTGATGTCCTGAATAAATGCATTTTCTTTCTTTCTTTCTTTCTAAGTTATGCATTAGGAAAATCGGTAGTTACCATGTAATTTACCTATGCTTTCTAATTATCATTATGCTCACCGTCATGGACAGTTTCTTGCCCTACGCCTCAATACACACGCCTTACTCAATCATACAATCCACACTTGTGTTATTTTTTTGTGCACAAATTCATGTCACGAATCGAACCCATCTCCTCCGGGTTATGAGCCGACCTGCTAAACCCCCACATCACAGAGGCTGTGAATAATCATCATACTCATTTATTTATCTCATACACAAGCAGTTATGTTTGCTTCATAGTATACATTGCGTATACATGGTGTCAAGCAGCACACCGCGGGGAGCCAATGGATGCAGGAGGCGAGCAGCCGCTCAAAGTGGTGCTCTTTGGGGAGGCCTATGTTCAGCAGTGGACGTCTTCAGGCTGATGATGATGATACTTATGATGATGATGATGATGATGCTGCTGCTGCTGCTGCTGATGATGATGATGATGATGATGATGATGATGATACATGGTGCTAGATAATACGTAACTGGCATGCGCAAGTACGGGCAGGTATGAATCAGTGTTACCAGTTGAGCGGCTGGTGTGAGAAAAAGTGGGCAGGTGTGGGCAATTATGGAAACGTGTTAGCAGGCAGGGGCTAGCAGGCAGCTTGTGTGAGCAAATGTCGATAGGCGTGGGCAAGTGTGCAAAACCTATGGGCAGGTGAGCGGGTGGTGTGGCAAAAAATAGGCGGGTTGGGTAAGTGAAAGAAAGCTATGGGGTAGGGGCTTGATCCCATCCTCCCCGGCGGCGCTGCCCCGTTACCGGGGTCGATGGGAAAAAAGGTAAAAAAGTGCCATCCTCCCCCGGAGCCTCAACAACGGCGCTCATGGGGGCCGATGGAACATAAAAATTGTCATCTGCCCCGTTATAGTCGGATCAATGAATTCATCTCGGTGACAGTGGCGCAGATGGGAATAATAGTCTCATCCCCACCCCAGTACGGCCCGTGCTGGTGCTTTTAATGGGGAGGGTTACACAAATCAGTTTCATTAAGTCCAGCATTGAAGGTAGGGTACCATAATATTTAAGAGGTAAGAGGTATGTGGGTGGTGCTCGACCAAATGTCATAGAGGATGACAGGGGCTGTCAGATCGTTGTCATGAAAATCCAAGATGCGAGGCGGATTCAAAATGGCGGCCATTTTGAAAGTTAGTCCGATCAGGGTGATTTTTCGCATGGGGGGGTTTTCGGGGCCGCAGATTCGAAATTTGAAAAAAAATTTGGATTCCGCCATTTTTAAAGATGGCTGCCATACAATTTTTTTTTCCATTTTTGACGCATTGTTTCTCGATACCAATGGAAAATTTTGAATGTCTTTGTTGACTTTTGTGTCCAGGTGACAGAGGTGTCTTCAAAAAAATTCGCGACCTGGTCTTCCGACCTTCGGTCACTCGGACAGTCAACGGCCTGGCCAAACCATATGAGATAGGTCATGTGCGTTTTAAGGAATGTCATAGCAAACCCTGGGACAATTTTGGTGATGTCAAAAAAAATCCAAAATAGCGGGAAAAAAAATCCGCCATACAAATTTTAACCGTAAATGACGGCGAAACTATGACACTTTAGTATTAAGAGCTGGAACTAATATTGTTTGAAAGCCAGAGAGGCAGAATGGCAAAAAATTTTTTTTTCAAAATGGCGTAAATTTTGGCCGCGGCGGGAAAAAAAGTTTCACCGATCCGGATGAAAATCGATATCTGGGGGTCCCCAAGGATGCTGATCAACATTCTGAAATCAAATTTTAACATGTGTCAACTTTCAATGGGGCTGTCATACAAAGGTACTTTTATGGAAATATCAGTTTTCCTTTTTTACGTCTCCAATACCAGCGTTTAAAGAAAATCGTTCCTGGGGATCGAGTATAGATGCTATAAGGGTCAAAATGCAATATCAGCAAAACCGATTTTTTTCAAGATGGCGGCTGTAGATATACCGACTCATAGTAAAAGTTGTCCGATCCGAATGAAAATCGATATCTGAAAATCCCACGGTACACTTGGTAGGAAAGTGTAAAAACTTTTTTGATTCCGCCATTTTGAAAAATTGCGAACATTCAATTTCACTTTTTAAGGATTTTTAATTTGCAATTAACGCCGAAACTATAAGACTTTTGTGAGGAGGGTTTGTTCTAATATTGTACAGTTTTGAGAGGGGCACACAGTGAAAAAGTATTTTTTTCAAAACGGCGGTCTATTGGTCCGCGTCTGAAAGTAAAGGTGCTCTGATCGGGATATAAATCGATATCTGGGGGTCCCAAAGGATGCTGATCAACATAGTTTGGTCAAATTTTGACATCTGTCATTCCTAATATGGCCGCCGTATATACATACTGTTATCGAAATTGCTGTTTTCCGTTTTATTGCCTATGGTACTACAGTTTCGGGCTGAGATAGTTGTAATTTTGACAGATGTCAGTGTGACAGATTTCAAACGTCAAAATTTTGACATATGTCAAATTTTTTGATAGATGTCAAATGTCAATTTTTTTTCCAACCTACCAAATACAACGACGAGCGAAGCAAGTATACTGTAATTTGGTATAAGTGGACGGTCACGACCAACTCATGTACTTGCACACTTGCACCGAGCGCGGGCCGCACTCGGCTCGCGCACGTTGCAAGTGTGCAGGTGCAAGTGTTAGTCGTGACTGTCCAATTATACCAATGACAGTAAATTAACTCGCTCATCACCGCATTTGGTAGGTTGGAAAAAATTTGACATTTGACATCTGTCAAAAAAACTGACATTTGACATCTGTCAAAAATTGACATTTGACATCTGTCAATAAATTTCACATCTGTCAAAAAAATTGACATTTGTCAAAAGTTGCAGGCTTCTCGCAGTCTCTGTGTGGGAGTCAGGACTTTGGTTACAGACCATGCCTTCTTTCAACACTGGTAACCTTTTAGATCCGACTACTTTTCGTTTAGCTATCAGCTTACGTTTGGGCGCAAGATGCTGTGTGGCCCATCACTGCCAGTGCGGTACCGCAGTTGACCAGCTCGGTCATCACGGTCTCTCGTGTTCAAAAAGCGCTGGTCGAATTTCGCGCCACGCTAGTCTTAATGACATCATTCGCCGGGCTTTTACCACCGCCAATGTTGCAGCCATTCTCGAACCGAATGGTCTCATGCGTGACGATGGTAAAAGACCCGACGGAATGACTCTGGTTCCCTGGAAGATGGGGCGGCCTTTAGTGTGGGACGCTACTTGCGTCGATACTATGGCGCCGTCACACCTTCCCGAGACACACGTTAGGGCCGGCGCCGCGGCTAATTCTGCTGAGCAGCTAAAACGGCGCAAATATAGTAATCTCGGTAGCGGTTACATATTTGAGCCGTTTGGTGTTGAGACCCTGGGTCCGTGGGGACCGGGAGCTCATCGCGTTTTCCAAAGTCTATCAGAGCGCCTGGTCGATGCGACGCGTGACCAAAATGCTGGCACTTATTTGGCCCAACGCGTCAGCATTGCAATTCAACGTGGCAATGCGGCCAGCATGTTGGGTACGCTACCTACCGGTAGTGGGCTGGAGCACTTGGACTGTCTATAGGCCATCGTGGCTATTATACAGTCCAAAGTGTTCTTTGTAGTAGGTAGTGTAGCTAGTTTAGTTTAGTTTAGCTTAGTTTAGTTTAGTTTAGTTTTTATTATTGTAGTAGTTAGCTTGAGTAATAAAGGCAATTTGCCCGTTAAAAAAAAAGTCAAAAGTTTGACATTTGACATCAATCAAACTGACATCTAGTAGCGAGTTAGTTTACTGTCATTGGTATAATTGGACAGTCACGACTAACACTTGCACCAGCACACTTGCAACGTGCGCGAGCCGAGTGCGGCCCGCGCTCGGTGCAAGTGTGCGACTTGCAACCTGCGCACTGTTCTAATACCGCTGTCAAGTGTAGACAGATGTCAGTTTGATTGATGTCAAATGTCAATTTTTTTTAAAGATGTCATATGTCAAATTTTTTCCAACGTACCAAATGCGGTGATGGGTGAGTTAGTTTACTGTCATTAGTATAATTGGACAGTCACGACTAACACTTGCACCTGCACACTTGCAACGTGCGCGAGCCGCGTGCGGCCCACGCTCGGTGCAAGTGTGCCACTTGCGAACTGCGCACTGTTCTAATACCGCTGTCAAGTGTAGACAGATGTCAGTTTGCTTGATGTCAAATGTCAATTTTTGACAGATATCAAATGTCAAATTTTTTGACAGATGTCAAATTTATTGAATATGTCAAATGTCAACTTTTTTTCCAACCTACCAAATGCGGCGATGAGCGAGTTAGTTTACTGTCATTGGTATAATTGGACAGTCACGACTAACACTTGCACCTGCACACTTGCAACGTGCGCGAGCCGAGTGCGGCCCGCGCTCGGTGCAAGCGTGCCACTTGCGACCTGCGCACTGTTTTAATACCGCTGTTAAGTGTAGACAGATGTCAGTTTGATTGATGTCAAACTTTTGACAGATGTCAAATGTCAATTTTTTTTAAAGATGTCATATGTCAAATTTTTTCCAACCTACCAAATGCGGTGATGAGCAAGTTAGTTTACTGTTACTGTGTATTGGTATAATTGGACAGTCACGACTAACACTTGCACCTGCACACTTGCAGGTGCAAGTATGCCGGTTGCGACTTACTAATGGTGCAAATGACGCTGTCAAATGTACAAATAAGTAATTTTTTTACTTTCATGCCCTCTCCCGTGGGAACCGTGCTGAATTTCAGGATTAAAAGTATCCTATAGCCTACCTCGTAAAATGAATTCAAATCATGGCAAGTTTCATTTGAATCCATTTAGTAGTTTCAGCGTGTGACAGACAGACAGACAGACAGTCAGACAAAAATGAAAAACATTATAGTTTTGGCTTTAGTATTGATTGTAGAGAACCTTCCAACAAAATTTTTCAAAATATCTTTACGGTACAGAATTGACTCTGTTACAGTTTGATTGTATTATAGATTAGTGTAATATTAGGCAAATTGCTTATTATAAATATTATAGTACCCTACCGTTTATGCTGGGCTTGATGAAACTAGATTTGTATAATCCTCTCCGTTAAAAGCACCAGCACTTGCCGTACCGGGGTTGCAGATGAGACTTTAATTCCCATCGGCCCCGCTGTCACTAAGGTGAATTCATCGATCCGACTATAGTGGGGCAGATGACCCTTTTTCTATTCCATCGGCCCCGGTGAGCGCTATTGTTAAGGCTGCCAGGAAGGATGACACTTTTATTCCCATCGACTCCGGTAAGGGGGCAGCGCCACCAGGGAGGATGGAACCAAGCCGGACTTGGTACGTATTACAATAATAATAACAACCAATATAATATTATTATATATATATATATATATATAATATAGTTTAGTAATCTGATTACTAAACTGGGTGATGTCTTAGGGTCAATTCAGATAGAGCTGCAAAATGCTCGAGCAGTTTTTAAGTGCTATTGGAATATCAACCTTATTTCATGTAGACAAAACTGAAAATAGTATGCAACATTAAAATCTTACCTATTTTAATGCTGCATACTATTTTCAGCTTTGTCTAAATAGATTAAGGTTGATATTCATATAGCACTTAAAAACTGCTCGAGCATTTTGCTGCTCTGTCTGAATTGAGCCTTAGGATGACGTGCGCAGTGCAGTGTCACGCGAAACTTTATTGTTGTAAAGTTCCGAGTGACACTGCAACTGTTATGGGCGGCCGTGTCACTTAACATCAGGTGAACGACTAGCTCGTCACGTCGTTCAATCACATAAAAAAAAAACCAAAAATAGCAATAAAAACACGGTTGTACACCTCATTGCATTTGTTATAATAATAATGGTAGGTTCACATTTATCATATATCAATCCAGAACATAAGCTAACTCTATCCTAAATAACAAAGCGGCTTGATCTCCGCTACTGAGTTACATAACGTGGCTGACGCGGGCGAAAGAAGTGCGCGCGGCGCGCGGCGCGGCGCATTGCACACAGCTTTTGGGTCGCGTAAATGAATACGTCGTGCCGTCAAATAGTGCGGCTTAAGGTAGCGTAAAATACCTAAAGTTCCCGAAAAGGCTCGCCTTAATCACCTAACTGGGTAAAAGGTTAAAATAACCTAATGAGTTAGTAAAATCACAAAATCTGTATTAACAAGTGCACTCGGTTGTGCTTACCTAATATGTTACGTTGTCCGACAAAACGTAACCGTAACCTATTTTTTTTCTCGGTGTACTTGTACTAATTAATAAGTATGTCAATTGATTACATAACTAAAGTAGGTAGGTACCACCGCTTTGCCAGTTATTCTGCCGCCAAGCAGTAGTGTGCAAGCACTACTGTGTTCCGGTTTGAAGGGCATTGTAGCTAGTGAAATTACTGGGCAAATGAGACTTTATGATCTGATCACTCAGTCTAGTAATCTGATTATTAGACTGGGTGATGTCTCAGGATGACGTGCGCAGTGCAGTGTCGCGCGAAACTATTGTTTTAAAGTTCCGGGTGACACTGCAACTGTTATGGGCGGCCGTGTCACTTAACATCAGGTGAACGACTAGCTCGTCACGTCATTCAATCACATAAAAAAAAAAAAAAAAAAAAAAACTAAAGTACTTACGCCGTCCTGTAAATTAAGTAAGTGCATGAGTATAAAAACTTTACTAAGGAAAATCAGTTGATGCAGACCACCCAATTCCCTTACTAAAAAAACATTGTGTAGAGGAAAAATATTTTTTTAATATTTTGTTTCGCTATCATCATTAACAGCCTGAAGACGTCCACTGCTGAACATAGGCCTCCCCCAGAGCACGCCACCTTGAGCGGCTGCTCGCCTCCTGCATCCATCGGCTCCCCGCGGCTTTCACCAGGTCGTCGGTCCACCGAGTGGGGGGCCGGCCTACGCTGCGTCTTCCGGTTCGTGGTCGCCACTCGAGAACCTTTCTTCCCCATCGGTTGTCAGTTCTACGAGCGATGTGGCCTGCCCATTGCCACTTCAACTTACTAACTCTAAGAGCTATATCGGTCACTTTAGTTCTCCCGCGGATCTCCTCGTTCCGGAGCTTATCTCGCAGGGAAACACCGAGCATAGCTCGCTGCGCGACTTTGAGCTTACTAATGAAGCCAACAGTAAGAGACCATGTCTCAGTTCCATAAGTCATCACTGGCAACACACACTGATTGAAAATGATTGTTTCTATATAACAAACTTTAAATAGGCAAAGATAAAACAAGACAAAACACTGTATAGCTATTCCACTGTTATGCGGTGTTTTCCGATTCGTGGTCGCTAATACTCTAGAACCTTTCTTCCCCATCGGTTGTCAGTTCCACGAGCGATGTGGCCTGCCCATTGCCATTTCAACTTGCTAATTCTAAGAGCTATATCGGTCACTTTAGTTCTCCTTCGGATCTCATCTCGCAGGGAAACTCCGAGCATAGGCCCCTCCATAGCTCACTGGGTGACTTTGAGCTTATAATGAGGCCAACAGTAATAAATGTCATAATATGAAGTGTGGTGCCGATGAAAGTGTGGTGCCAATAATATTGCTTCTTACAAAAAACACATGACCAATACACCTGCCCCAGATATACCACTTTACAGCTTTTAGGTAAACCCCCCCCCCCCCCCCCCCCCGGTTAAAAATTCTTACAAATTTTGACCATTGCTTAGAATTTGTTAGCATTGTTAACCATTGGTTACCTTAACCAAAGACTTCTATGTATACACTAGACAGCACGTCTCTAACTTGCACTGTCAACCACTGCAAATATGCATCTTCTCGCTCAGCACTCAAAGCGGCTGCACGTGCAGCAGTGAATAGCAGTAAAAATTATGATCCGAATATGCACTAGCGCTGCGTGTTGTGATCGTTGATTAGACGATTTAATATCGTAAGTATCGTCGTTAAGTTTAATTATACAAAAAATGCCAACTATTTGTGCTTCGAATAACTTCTCTAGTACGTAGTAGGTACATATACCTCTTTGACCTTAACTATGAATAAAGAAACCCGCCCTAAGGCCATACTTTCTAATTTGTCAATTTCCTAATTTTTCCATTTCCTCGCCCATTTTCAAAGTTTCCTTCTGGGAATTATGTCAATCTAATAAAAAGCACAATACGTACCTAATTAAACATTTTGAAGTAAATGTAAACGTAGTAGCCGTGATCGAAAAATAACTAATTTTTTTATGAAGTTGGGTAGGTAGGTACTTACGTCTGCCTACAAATGCAACAAACGGAAAATGTAAGTATTTATTCTCTCAAAAAGTCGAGTATAATTTTTGTTAAGGTGGAACGTTTCACTAGCGCGGCAAATTCAAATTTTCTTGCGTTCTTTTGACAATAATAGCTTAATTACTCAACGTGATTACGTGAAAACTAATTTTGTGCAAATAAATAGAATGTATCAATAAATTAGAATTAAAAGTATCACCTAGATATCATTGGTTTAGCGACAAACGGCGGTAGACTGAAAAACTAAGACGAAATTTGTTTATTGCCATTTGTCGCTAAACCAAATATCTCTCCTAGATACTTTTAATCGTAATTTGTTGATACATTTTATTTTTTTACGTTAAATCAGTTTCAATGTACACGTTTAGTAATTAAACCATTATTGGCAAAAGAACGCAAGAAAATTTGAATTTGCCGCGCTAGTGAAACTTTCCACCTTAAGCAATAAGGATTCGCCGCCATTTTGAAAATTGGTCAGTACCCAAGCTGGGTACGAGTTTGTACGACCTACCTACATCCTTATTCAATATTTCAAAAAAGAAGTCAATATTTTTAACCTAAGTTATTATATTTAGGTAATACTTACAGCAGGAGTCTGTCAAAGTACTAATTTTTTTTAATAATTACTTAAGTAGTTGTAGCTGTAGGTAGGTATAGTGCGATTCAAACTTAATGACGGCTGTGATGTGCGCTGCGCTCACCGCTTACCTCTGCCCGCACACAGTCGCCATCAGAGAACCTTTTTCTTTTAAGCAGTTCGTTTTTTCACCACTTTAATAAGTATAATGACTAATATGAGATGTTTACTTCGCACGATAAATATATTTAAGAGTAGGTAAGAATTAAATTCCATTTTAAATTGCAAATAATAGAAAAACGACCAAAAATAATGGCAGTAAAAGTGAGTTGTATGTGCCTATTAAATTTTAGTCATAATCTTATGAAATATTTTTAAATTAAATACTAAATCATAAAAAAGTAAATGAATAGCTATGAATTCAATAATACCACAATGGCTTTTAACACGTTGTGTAGATACTTACTTCGGCCTAGAAAAATTTAAGTTATAATTAATAGGGTAACTAAACATAGTGTTACCACAATAGGTAGATATGTTACCTACTTGGCTAGTAACATAATAATATTTAGTAGGTATACCTAATAAGTTCATTTTTCTTCTTTCATATTATCAATACTTGATCAATGTAATCCTATTAGTGTAAATAAGTATTTTCTACATACATAAGATTATATACCTATATGTGTGGAAATTGAAAATCACAGGTAGTAAGTAGATATGCTTAAATATTGAAACTAAGTTCTAAAAAAAAACATCAATTTCATGGAATTAATAATTATAACTCCGAATAATTTGAAGTATTGTACCTATATTTTCAATAATTATCTTGGTAAATAGTATAGGCATCACATAAAGGTATAATATTTTTATAATAAAAATAAGTAGGTGTAGGTAGGTAGATTATAAATAAATAATAAGTATCTATTTACAAACAAAAAGTATCTAAGTATTATATCAGTTATCTGGTTCCCATAGTACAAGCTATGCTTAGTTTGGGGCTAGATGGCGCTGTGTGAAATGTCCACACATATTTATTTATTTATTTATGATAATTAGATAGAACATAATAAATAGATTAATTAGTTATTATTAATGAAATAAGTTGTGGAATGCTTTTGAATAATTGAAACTAAAACTGCATGTATTTATTATGAACCCATGTGAATGTGAGCAATTATTTTTTGTAGTGGAAATAAAGGCTTTTTTATTTTTATTTATTTATTACCTAATACGTGATAGCGGGTGTAGCTTTTCAGTTAGTATTTATACTATGGAACTTCTTTGATTCCGCATCACTAACTTATTATTACTTCTAATATTTTTATTATAATCTGGCTTATTTTTATATTGGTTTTGGTACTTACGGCAGGCTATGAGAATGATAATTGTTATTAGTGACAGTTATAATTTAAAAAACTTTACTTATATCGTTGTTAGAAAACACGGCTATACTTCATCGAAATGACTGCGACAAGACGTGAGTTTATAATACAAATTAGCGATATATAGGTACCTAACCTATGTACCTACTGTATCAGTACATAAATTTTAAAAAATGCCGTTTATTTTTAACTAAAATGAATCATTAGTATAGGTACTCGAAGTACTCAACGAAGGAATTATGTCAATCTAATAAAAAACTCAATAAGCAGGTAAAATGTAATTGACAATATGTAGGTACCTAATTAAACATTTTGAAGTAATTTATGACGGATGTAGTAAACGTACCTACTACCTAGCCGTAATTGAAAAATTGCTTAGTACATTTTTTTATAACATTAGGTAAGTAGGTAGGTACTTACGTCTGCCTATAAACATAACAAACGGAAAATGTAAGTATTTTTTTTGTAAAAAAGTTGAGTGTAATTCTTGTCAAGCAATAAGGATTCGCCGCTATCTCGAAAATTGGTCAGTACCCAAGCTGGATACGAGTTTGTACGAGTTTGTACGACCTACCTACATCACTTATTCAATATTTCAATATAAAAAAGAAGTCAATATTTTTAACCTAAGTTATTATGTTTTATACTTACAGCAGGAGTCTGTCAAAGTAAATGATTATTAGAAGTCATTTTTAGAATGAGTACCTGAGCTAATAAAACTTAATCATTTTATTTTTACGAATTACTTCAGTAGTTGTAGTTAGGTATAGTGCGATTCAAACTCAATGACGGCTGTGAAGCGTAAAGTGCGCTGCGCTCACCGCTTACCTCTGCCCGCACACACCTAATTTTTGCTACTTCTTAGCCGCCATTGAGTTTGAATCGCACTATAGGTACCTATACCTTTTAATATGGAAATTATATTTTCTTTTTTTTTTTCATTATCATTAACAAGAGGTAGACGCCTACGGCTAAACATAGCCTCTCCCTGTGCTTGCTTCTTGGATGCAAAGGCTCCCCGCAGTGTGACGGTCGTTGCGTTAGTCCCCCTAGTGAGGACAAGCTGCATCTTCCACAGTTATCGACATGAGATAAGCTTTTGCTCCTGAGCAGTTCGTATTTTTACCACATACTTTTAATAAGTATAATTAATAATATGAGATATTTACTTCGCCCTATAAATATATTTACGAGTAGGTATAATAAGAATTAAATTCTATTTTAAAATTGCAAATAATAAATACAAAACCAACAAAAAATAATAATGGTAGCAAAAGAAAGTTGGATGTGCCTATTCAATTTTAGTCATAACCTTATGAAATTACTTTTAATTAAATACTAAATTATAAAAAAGTATAATGTAATAATATCACAATGATTTTCAACACGTTGTGATGGATACTTACTTCGGCCTTGAAAAATTAAAGTTATAATTAATAGGGTAACTAGTAGGTATGTTACCTTGGCTAGTAACATATGAATATTTAGTAGGTACCTAATCTGTGATAACGGGTGGAGCTTTTCAGTTAGTATTTATACTATGGAACTTCTTTGATTTCGCATCACTAACTTATAATTATTTGTAATATTTTTATTCTAATCTGGCTTATTTCTATATTGATTTTGGTACTTACGGCAGGCTATGAAAATGATAATTGTTATAAATGACAGTTATAATTTTAAAAACATTACTTATGTCGTTGTTAAAAGACACGGCTATATTTCATCTAAATTAGTGAGAGTGAGTTTATTACAAATTAGCGATAGATAGGTACCTAACCTATTTACTTTCAGTACCAGTATAGAAATAAAAAAGTAGTCGTTTTTAACCAAAATGAATCATTAGTATAGATAGGTACTCGAAGTACTCGACGAAGGAAACTTTGGAAATGGGCGGCGAAATGGAAAAGTTATATTCCACTTCGTCACCCATTTCCAAAGTTTTGTTCGAGGAATTATGACAATATAATAAAAATCACAATATGCAGGTAAAATATCATTGACAATAAGTAGGTACCTAACCTTAATCGAAAAATTACTAAATATATTTTTTTTTATAAAATTAGGTATGTAGGTACTTACGTCTGGCTATAAATATAAGAAACGGAAAATGTAAGTATTTTTTTTTAAAGTTGAATGTAATTTTGTCAAGAAATAAGGATTCTATAAGGATTTAATAAGGATTGGGAAGAAAGGTTCTCGAGTGGCGACCACGAACTGGAAGACGCAGCGTAGGCCGGCCCCCCACTCGGTGGACCAACGATCCGGTGGAAGCCGTGGGGAGCCGATGGATGCAGGAGGCGAGCAGCCGCTCAAGGTGGTGCGCTCTGGGGGAGGCCTATGTTCAGCAGTGGACGTCTTCAGGCTGTTGATGATGATGATGAATAAGAATTCGCCGCTATCTCGAAAATTGGTCAGTACCCAAGTTGGGTACGAGTTTGTACGACCTACCTACATCACTTATTCAATTTTTCAAGGTAAAAAAAGAAGTCAATATTTAAATTATTATATTTTATACTTACAGCAGGAGTCTGTCAAAGTAAATGATTATTAGAAGTCATTTTTAGGATGAGTACCTGAGCTAATAGAACTTTATAATTTTATTTTTAAGAATTACTTAAGTAGTTGTAGTTATAGTTATGTATAGTGCGATTCAAACTTAATGACGACTGTGAAGCGTAAAGTGCGCTGCGCTCACCGCTTACCTCTGTCCCCACCAAAGATTATAAAGCCCGTTGATAGCTCGTGAGCATAATTTCTCGTACAAATACGACTCACCTGCGCGGGCAGGGGGCGAGGTAACAAAACGAGACAAAGTCATACGAAATTACAAAGGACAGAGCAGGATGGAACAAAAGACATCAACGGGTTCCCGTGATTTGTATGAAAATAGTAGTTGAAATACACTACTAATTTTCGTATGAGGGGAAGTTGTATCATTGGTCAACTGGATTTATAGTCAATGGCCCGCACACGTCTAATTTTTGCTACAGCGCAGCCGCAGCCGCCATTAAGTTTGTTTCTCACTCTAACCAATGGTTAAAATTTGTTTGCATTTTTAACCATTGGTTACTTATACGGATCAAAATACCCATCATAGTTTTCAATTTTAGTTTAGTTTAGTTTACTTAACTTTAGTTTTATTATTGTAGTAGTTAGCTTGAGTAATAAAGGCACATCGCCCGTTAAAAAAATCGAATATCCCAATCTAAGTACCAAATACCTATGTGATCGTTGGGCGTTATTTATTTATTAAAAATTACAATTTTTTTTACTGCTAAAGTGGGCATACGTTTGACAACATCTCACCTGATGGTAAGTGACGAAGTTGTCTAGGGTGGAGCACATTTGCCCATGAGATGCCCATTCACTCCTGACTTGAAGAGACCCAAGTTATACCCAGAAAGAAGCACTGGAAGAGCATTCCATTTCTTGGCCGTTTAATTTTCTGTGATTCGCCACTTTTTAGTTGGATTGTAAAATACGTAATAAATGTTAGACTTACTTCATCTTCTGGCTAGAAAAAGAGTTGTAAAAGGTTTGTAGATTTGGTTTCAAAAATAAGCAGATAAGTTGATATAATGTAGGTATACCTAACTCTGCCGTCGTTTAGAAAAATGCAGTAAGTAGGTAAAACGCGTTTTCGAAACGCGAAAACAAAAGTTGCGAGTAGCCGAGAGTAGTCGAGTTGCTGCATTCTTACTTCCTGAGTTTTTGGGTTCCAGGTAGAATTTTGATACGTGAGAAAGAACAGAATATAGATTTTATTTAGCGATTCCAATTGCCAAAAACATTAATTACTGCGTTCTTCACAATGAGGGCAGAACTTATAAGTATAGGTCTATAGACTCACCAAAGGGTTTGTTCTCACGAACGTAGCCAGTAATGTGATCATTATGAATAATAATAGCTTCATAATGAATCTAAAAGAATAATTAGAACGTTAGCAAATACTTAGGTACAACTACCTACCTATTTTTTAGCAGCGATTGGCTCTGTGATAAAAGTGTAATTTAGTCTGAAACGATTCGCTTTGAAAATTGATTCAACCATAAACAATTCGACTGTTTTTCAAGGGTTTTAATGTCAAAAAAGATATCAAGTCTGGAAGAAAATGCTACTTGTCCTACCTACTATACTATATCTACTAAACTTATAATAAATCCATAACTTTCCCAGTAGGAGACACTTTCATTACTCAGCATCACGTAGTGATGCTTCTTATAATGACTTACCTACAGGTTCATCATCATCGTCATCACTCATTCATTCATTCATGTTTTCGCAGCCTGAAGACGTCCACGGCTGAACATAGGCCTCCCCCATAGAGCGCCACTTTGAGCAGCTGCTCGCTCCTGCATCGGCTCCCCGCGGCTTACACCAGATCGTTGGTCCACCGCGCACCGTGGGAGGCCGGCCTACGCTGCGTATTTACAGGTCATCACTTTTATAAGTAGTATCAGTAGACACACCTATTATTTTATACTTATGGATGTAAGGGTTGTATGGTTTTCATCCCAAAACGATTGGGCCAATTGGGTGTTTTTTTGCAAACTGCTTTATACCGGGATCTACATAGAATAGGTACTGTTTATCCCTGAAAACTAAATCTCCAGATAACTGCGGCAATCCTCCAGATTTAAAAAAAAAAAGAAATTACCTGCAGTTGTATCAGAAAAAAATCTAACCGTAAAATGATTCGCGTACGATAAATTTAACGGCACCAAAACAATAAAATTTTAAATATATTTCATAAAATGTATGTTATCGCAGCCATTGTATTATTATTTATTTGTTATTGTTATTAAAACAATAAAAAAATCTGTTTCATTACAAGTAGAACTTTCTCTACGGATAAGTTGACTGGCCTTTGCCATATAAGTACCTACTTATTCTGCCGCCACCACAGATAACCCCCAATAGATACCGCATTACGGGATTTTTGTTCGGATCCTAGCTCACCAAAACTGGCGGAAGGCGCGGGTTGCGGGGACTGGAGCCAATGCGCTATTATTGGCTGTTTCGAGTGACGCCCTAATAATGAACTCTAATAATTGGTCGAAAGTAAGGCCGTGCTGCGAAGCGGTGATTTATATAGAACCACGCCAATGCGTGGTGCGCGGTCGTCGTCTTTCATGCGGTATCTATTGGGGGTTATCTGTGGCCGCCACGCAAGTAGTGTGCAAGCACCTACCTAAACCTATAGGCCGAATATTTCAAAAAATCGTATGGTTAAAACGTATCTAGTTTACCGTACACTTACGCAGGGCGACGCTAGGTGGTAGCACGAAGCAAATTTTACAACTATCGAAATATTATATCGAACAAATTCCAAGTGAGTAAACCTTCGTAAGTTTACGATGACACTACGATAGCCAGCCTTCGAGTTTACGTCAAAGCAATATTCGTGCTCGCGTTTTCATACAAAATGTCTAACATTAGCGTTACGCGGCGCTACGAAGGCGATACGATAGTAAGCAAAACCCTTCGTGCTACCAAATTTTGGTTCGTTTTACGCCCGGTAGGGGCGCTGACCAAATGCCATTCAATTCAATTCAATTCAATTTATTTATAAAAAAATGCAACATTACAGGGTCCAAATCGTTACATTCTTAGGAGCTAAAACAATGAATAAAAACACAATACAATTCAACGATATAAAAAGAGAAAAATGATGTAAACATTATACAGTGTGCTGCTCAGAGCAGAGCATGCTGAACTTTGATAATTTACTAAGGGTGTCAGTAAATATGTCCACCTCTGGATACAGAGCAACCATTGCGTTAAGGTGGCGTAGTGCGCGGTAAATGGGGGACTCTTGGCGCGCCACAGTACGCGCTGGGGTTGGTGAAAATAGTGGAACGCGTCCTATGCGGAATCTTGCTCGCTGCTCAGGAACGCAGAGGCGAGTTGCTTCTGCGACCAAAGATGGGCTGTCCAATATCCCATGTAGGACACGGAATATTATCCCTAGCTGGTCGTTTAATCTACGCGATTCTAATGAATTTATGCCTAACATGCCCTGTAGGTATTTGGTAGGGTACATGAACGGATAGTACTGGTGTTTTCTTTTATATAAGTACCGTAAGAAGCGCTTTTGGACCTTCTCGAGCATGAGTGCATATGTTAACATATGTATCGTTAACGTAAGCCATACAAATGGCTTACGTTAACGATACACTTATTTACGCAAATATTCGTGCTAGGCCTACTGTTCCGGCTTGAAATGCATTGTACCTAGTTAGTGAAATTACTGGGCAAATGGACCTGTGACCTCGGGATGATCACATCACGGAATTCGCCCTATGTAGGTACATACATGGATCACGTAACATTGATACATATTGAAAGAAAGAAAATACATTTATTCATTACACATATTGATACAATGGAATATTTCATTCATAATTTTTCTCTAATCTGTGGGACAATGCGATAATTCTAAAAATGAGGTTGGCGCTCCAGAAGAAGTAGGTATAACCATGGAGCAAGGAGGAGAGGAATACACCAAGAAAACAGCGTAGATTAAAAATATGCCTAAAATTATAGATGGCGTTGCAAAATGAGCGGGCTATATAGTTGAATATGACAAAAACCAATTTTAAACCTAGCCCGCCGCGCCGCAGCTACGCTGTTTTCTTGGTGTATTGGCATTTTCCATGGTATAACGCATTTTCATGACTGGCGGTACAGAAAATTATTGAATAGAAAGGTTCGAATTTTGAACTCTTTTCACGTTAGCGGAAGAAATGGGCTTTTGGACGCCGATTTCGAATGACAAATAGAATCTTTCCAAGCTGGGTCCTTATTCGCTATGCCACATGAGATTCCTTGCTAATAACGCGTGACGTCATAACGTGCTCTAAACACGATTATTTTTATTCTTTTGTACGCCACGCGTTAGGTTGTTTCTGACCAGTGTTTTCTATTTTTCGACGTGCGTATAACGAGCCTAGTTGCGTTACCAACTAGACAAAATTGTGGTTACCTCTCCACAAAGGCCATAAATTAAACAAGATTTGAAGTTGAGGTAAAAAAAAGATTTAAAAACCTCCTGTTTTTTGAAGTCGGTTAAAAGAAATACATTTAACACAAAATATAATTATTTTATTAATAATAGATATAAACATTTCATTCATTCACATAATAGAGGTACCTATATATCTTCATCAAAGTCATCACTTCGCGTCTTCGGATTTCTCTTGGTAGGTTATGGCGCCTTTTTCTATTAAGTCAGGTATTTCCACCGCTAGCCAGGGTCCCAACTGTAACAAACAAACTAACTTACAACTGTCTGTGAAAGCCTTTATGATATAGGATCTTGGACGAATATAGGATCGATTGGCGTAAGTTTTTTTTTTTGTTTTTTTTTTTTTTCGCTGACTGTAGGTACATTTTTTTCAAAATCTGACAGCCTCTGTGGTGTGGTGGTTGAGCAGGTGGCCTCATAACCCGTAGGCGGCGGATTCGATTCTCGCAACAGACCAAAAAACAGAGGCGCATGAAAATAAATGTGCAAATATTTGTTCTGTGTCTTTGTGTAGTTGGACCACAGCCCTCGTAGTTCCTGGGTCCCTAGATACAGGGGATCCTAGTTAGGGTCCAGGATCTATGCATGTCCTACGCTACGTCTTCCGGTTCGTGGTCGCCACTCGAGATCCTTTCTTCTCCACCGGCTGTCAGTTCTACGAGCGATGTGGCCTGCCTATTGCCATTTCAACTTGCTAATTTTAAGAGCTATATCGGTCACTTTAGTTCTCCTGCGGATCTCCTCGTTCCGAAGCTTATCTCGCAGGGAAACACCGAGCATAGCTCTCTCCATAGCTCACTGCGCGACTTTGAGCTTACTATTGAAGCCAACAGTAAGAGACCACGTTTCAGTTCCATAAGTCATCACTGGCAACACGCACTGATTGAAAACCTTCGTTTTCAGGCTCTGCGGTATTTTTGGACAAAAAGATAGGTTGAACTTCCCGCATGCATGTCATCATCATCATCCTCTTTGCCTTTTCCCATTTGTTATTGGGGTCAGCTCCCAATCTAACCTGTAGCGGCGAGCTACCAGAATTACACGAGCGACTGCCATCTGACCTCGCAACCCATAAGGAACTAGTAACAGGGATGGTTAGATCAGGCGTCAGATTCTATCAGGCGTCTGACTACCTGTAACGATTGCCATAGATATTCTTATGTCAACCGGGACCGACGGCTTAACGTGCTCTCCGAGGCACGGAGCGATAGCATCACACACTGCACATAACTTACTAGATAAGTCATTGGTGCAGGGCCGAGGATCGAACCCGGTGCCGTAAGATTGCGAAGCGCACATGCTACCGCTCAGCTACCATCGCTCTCGCTCGCATGCATGTAACTGTGCCAAAATATCGGGAACTCAGAAATGATTCCAATGACGGTGAAAATCCCATAAGTACTGTTAATTTATGAATATGGATTTATTTGGATATCACATACCCCAAGTGCCATAGCATGTGCAATCCCAAACCTGGGCACATTCCTGGCCCACAATGGCTTGAAGTGGTCAGTTAGACAGATTTTGCCTCCCCGGTACATTTTGGCAGTTTTGCCATCCAAGCCAGGGAGAGCTAACTCCGGTGCTGTGGTTGGATATGTTACTGGTATCTGAAATAAAGAATAGGCTATTTTGTGATGTTGTATTTTTTAAACTGAAAATGCCTAAATAATACTGCTCATTGGAATAATGAGGAATAAACAGAAGTTTAAATAGAACTGCATTTTTTTTTTAGTATTCTTTTTCTTTCAAAAATTCTTAAACTATAATGTAGTTTTATCCATCACTTGTCAATCTAGAATCACACTGGCACGATTGCGACATTATTCCGTTGCAGAGGCCATAATAAATAAATATATAATAAATAAATATGTGTGGACATTTCACACAGCGCCATCTAGCCCCAAACTAAGCATAGCTTGTACTATGGAAACTAGATAACTGATAGAATACTTAGATACTTTTTTGTTTATAAATACATACATAGAATACAATATAACACCCAGACACAGAACAAACACCTATGTTCATCACACAAATGTTTGTCCAGGGTGGGAATCGAACCCACAACCTATAGTTCAGAAGGCAGAGCTACTACCAACTGAGCTATCGGGCCAGCATAATCAAGAAGTCAAGCGCAAAGATTATATTAAACTAGTTGACCCAGCCCCACTTTGCCGTAGTGGATGGGCCGGCCGGATTCTGTTGCCGTCCCATCCATTCATCCTTTTCCCCTTTCCCTTCCATCTTCCCTTTGACAGCATGAGTATAAATATTTTTTCTTTACTGCAAGAACCTTCTACGAAGTATTAGAGATCATTTTAAAAAAAGATGAATGAAATCGTTAAAGCTGTTCTCAAGTTATAGCATGACCAGGAGATATAGGGGTTTATTTTGTATCATCATCCTCTTTGCCTTTTCCCATTTGTTATTGGAGTCGGCTCCCAATCTAACCTGTAGCGGCAAGCTACCAGAATTACACGAGCGACTCCATCTGACCTCGCAACCCATAAGGAACCAGTAACAGGGATGGTTAGATCAGGCGTCAGATTCTATCAGGCGTCTGACTACCCGTAACGATTGCCATAGATGTTCTTATGACAACCGGGACCGACGGCTTAACGTGCTCCGAGGCACGGAGCGATGGCATCGACAACTGCACATAACTTACTAGATAAGTCATTGGTGCAGGGCCGAGGATCGAACCCGGTGCCGTAAGTTTGCGAAGCGCACGTGCTAACACTCGGCCACCATCGCTCTCAGGGGTTTATTTTGTATATATATATAGATTAGTGATACTCACATCAAACTCTAGGTCAAACTCGTACTTAAGCAGGTTGTGGACGTACCAGCACTTGCCGAACCATCTCGTGCCTGTCTTATCTGACTCGAGACGGAACCAGTCATTGTCTGCTGCTTTGTTGTTTTCTACGTACTGTAATATGTGTGAAATAATATTTAATAACAAATTATATTATCCTTTATGATTCTACATTTTTGGGCATAAATTGGATTCAATCATAAATAATCTATGATAAGCTTGGGAATCTAGATCTACAGAAATAGCCTAACAAAATATAGTACTTGACAGCGTCTGTGGTGTGGTGGTTGAGTAGATGGGCCCATAACCCGGGGGCAGCGGGTTCGATTCCCGCAAGAGGGGACAAGTATTTGTGCAGAGGGAAAAATGCAAACACTCACCTTGTGTGTGGGTGTTGTGGGAGCACGGTCCTCGTAGTTCCTGGGTCCCTAGATACTGGGACTCCTAGTTAGGGTCCAGGATCTATTATGCAATCGTTGGGCATTTTTATTTACTTGAATCGTTAGAGTTAAATTGTATTTTAAAGAAAATTGTGTAATTTTGAATGTAGTTTATTTATATTTTTCTTTACCTTGACCAAGAATTGAGTTTGGCCATTCAACTGGCTTTTTAGGCACCTTATTGGTTTTACAGATGCATTTATAATCAGCTGAAAATGGCAAGTATGTAGCTAAGTTTACCTAAGCACCTGAAGGGAAGTGACGATGCAATCTATGATGATCTTAATCAAAAGTTAATATGAGTGAAATATGGGATGCTGTCTGTCCCGGGGGACATTTAAATTTACACCTGATATGCAGGAAGTCTCAGAAAATACTAGGAATCTGGTAACTATACACAGATAGACATAAATATGAATGTATTACCTACATGTCTCTATTTCCCCTGTACATGAAAATTATTAATAATTTGAACATAAAATAATACATGATGTAGTATTCTAATATTCCTACAATCTAAGGTGGTGCTTCCGGCTCCATGGTCGGAACCGGAGTACTTATATAAAGCAAATTATACCTAAATGACATAAAATACTATATGCAGCATCAGCGCATTGTTCAGTTGATGCCTGTACTGCTATGTGGTGGGTGACGTCACGCGGTAACATAACAAGTGAGTAAATACTTAGAAATTAATATAAATGGTAAATTTGTAATATCATGCATGTTGCTTAGACTTTTTTGATGTGTGTATAATATGCTTATAATATGCAATTTTTGACGAGTGAATAGAATTTTTACTTTATTTTTTTTAACGGTCAATGTGCCTTTATTACTCAAGCTAACTACTACAATAATAAAAAAAATAGAAAAATTGGATGTTAAGTGCTTTATTATGGCAAATAACTGGCCAAGTGGGAGACGGACTCGCACACAAAGGGTTCCATACCATTATCTATCCCTGCTATCTTGTATCGAGTAGCAGTACTATTTAAAGCAGCGCCATCTACGACTCAACTGGTAAACAAGCAAAAAATCACGTTTGTTGTATGGGAGGGCTTAAATATTTATTTTATTCTGTTTTTTAGTATTTGTTGTTGTAGCGGCGACATTAATACATCATCTGTGAATATTTCAACTGTCTAACTATCACGGTTCAGGAGTAACGTGACATAACCAATTTAATTAAATTTAACTTACTTTTACTAACTAGAAGTCACTCTACTGCACTCTACAACTTAACTCATTTAACCTACATAATTATTTTGTATAACCTAAATGCTTTGTTTATTATGAATTACTCTTTTCTACCCTCTGTCTATAACAATAATAACAAAAATCTTGTAAAACACCAAAAACTTTTTTTACATTAATTCTGCAAGAGATGTCTCGCTCTGATACAAAAAATAAATGGTCACGTTATTCATCAGATACAGCCTGGTGACAGACGGACAAACAAACAGACAGCGGAGCCTTAGTAATAGGGTCCGCTTTACCCTTTGGGTACGGAACCCTAAAAAGAAAATCTCTATTGCGGTTTACGTGTACCCGGAAGTAAATTTTACCTTTATTAACGCCTGGTATTCTTCTTTTAGCCTGTTCACCCATAACTCTTTGTCTCTTGGCCCAGCTTTAGTTTGCAGCAGAGGAATGCTGCTCAAGGTCTTCCTTGTGCTTTCGTCTACCATCTTGATGATATTTTAGCAATTTATTCCATATCGTCCTGCAGAATTTGAGAGAACTTCGCAAACGAAACGAGTTTTGTTTACGTTTATATATTTTTGTATCGATCGTTTGACGTCTGACGTGTGACACGTGTCAAAGAGTATGTATCGCTAAGCTAAGAAGAGTCCACACTTCATAGAAAATTATTATTATAAAAAAGTAGACTTTATTAGAAATGGCAAGCCAATATCAAACACAATAACAATAAATTAACATGACATGACCTAGGGAAGTAACATATCCTGTGGATGTTATCGATACTCGATTCTAGTGATGTAATATAATATAATAACAATATCATGGATTGATTTTTAAGTGTAAACCACACTTCAGGTATATCTATAAAGACATTATAGTTCTTAAAATTTTAGCAACCTGCGGGATTTGAACCCGCGCCTTCTAACTCACCGGATTAAACGCCCTACCAATTAGGCTATGGTCGCATGACCGCTAGCTGCGAAAATTTTAAGGACTATGTGTTCACCGACTAAGCAGTCGTGGCGACATCTATAGAACCTCTTTAAGACAGGTAATCTATAAACATATTATACTTCTTAAAATTTTAGCAACCAGCGGGATTTGAACCCGCGCCTTCTAACTCACCGGATTAGACGCCCTACCAATTAGGCTATGGTCGCATAACCGCTAGCTGCGAAAATCTTAAGGACTATGTGTTCACCGACTAAGCAGTCGTGGTGACATCTATAGAACCTGTTTATGACAGGTAATCTATTCATTAGTAGTAATTGCGATACTACCTAATGCCGAGAGATGGCGCGCTTGCCAAATCTATCATGGATTGATTTTTAAGTGTAAACCACACTTCAGGTATATCTATTCTATAGATGTCGCCACGACTGCATGAATAGCAGTTTAAAACCAAACCTTTGATGGAAGTATAAAATGACCAGTGTTGCCAGAAGACAAAAACTTAGTTCCGTTTCTACTCTTTTTACCAAGCTGTAGCTGCGGTAAAATTTACCGCAGGCAATGTCAACTTCAACTTCAACTCTTGGTTAATGGCCTCTATGGTGGCAGGCAATGTCATTCCCGTACATTTTGAGTTGAGTTATAGTTTATTTTTTTCTTTATATTTTGGCTCCACACATAGTGTATTTAGCCAGTGTCAAGTTTTGTAATTTTTCATCGTATTATGGAAATTTTCACTTAAAGTCAAGTCATAGTCACAGTCAGAGTAGTCATAGTCTAGTCTAAGTCATAATCCAGTCTAAGGCATGCCCTAGTAAAGTGGTGGCAACTTTACTAGAGGCATCTATGGAATTTTGGAAGCAACACGAAAAACCACGTTTCACTACATTATATCACTTGCCCACACTCATGCTCATAATTCAGCACTTAATGCGTAAAACACCACCAATTTTAAACATTAACACTGGAAAAAGCATAAGTTTTGTAAAATAATACAATGCACCGACGTGAACTTTTCCGCGTTCCCGCCAAAACTAGCCCAGCCGCCAAAACCCGCCGAGTTTTTTTTTTCTCTTATATTTTGGCTCCACACACAGTGTATTTAGCCAGTGTCAAGTATTGTAATTTTTCATCGTAGTTATAGAATATTTCACGTAAAGTCAAGTCTTAGTCATAGTCTTGTTAGTCATAGTCGATTCTAAGTCAGGTAGTCATAGTCCATTCTAAGTCATGCCCTAGTAAAGTGGTGGCAACTTTACTAGAAGCTTATTCTATGGAATTTTGAAAACAACACGAAAAACCACTTTTCACTACATTATATCACTTGCCCACACTCATGCTCATAATTCAGCACTTAATGCGTAAAACACCACCAATTTTAAACATTAACACTGGAAAAAGCATAAGTTTTGTAAAATAATACAATGCACCGACGTGAACTTTTCCGCGTTCCCGCCAAAACTAGCCCAGCCGCCAAAACCCGCCGAGTTATCGTTTGGCGCTAACGCTAATGGAAAGGGATGTTCCGATACCACCAAAGTACCTATTCGTATGAGTAGTACTCGATACTACTCATAAAAATACCCTTAATGTATCGATACCTACTCATATCGATACGAAAAAAAAATTAAATTGTTAATTTACAACCCACTAAATTAACAATTTTTACCTCATTGCAGCAAAGTTTAGTGGTTTCTTTGACTCAACTACATTTCCAAGTGTTTTGGCGCAATTAATCAGACATTTGAGCACTAGGATGCTTTCAGGATATTTTATTTGACATTATTTGATACAAGTACTTTCTTTCCGATGCAAGTATTTTCTTTCCAATACAAGTACATTCCTTCCGATACAAGTACTTTCCTGCCGATACAAGTAATTTCTCTCCGATACAAGTACTTTATTTCCTATACCGAGTAGGTATCGTGAGTATTATTCACTCTTATTTTATTTAATTATATATTTTAACTTTATTTAACGCTTAGAAAAAAAATTGTATTCGATTTAATACTGCTAAAATTAAAAATGGGGTTGTTTTCGCTAGAAGAAATGGAAGATATGTTAAAAAACCAGTTCTGTAGACTTTATTTCCGTTTTAAAGTTAAGCAATATTAGGCTAGTTTAAAGAAAAAATATATAAAGGCTGCTTGGCATTGAATTTTTGGCGCCTCTATCGTGTTTTACTCGGCAGTGCTGATTCGATTCGATACTAGTACTTTTTTACCAATACCGAGTAAGTATCGAAAGAATGATTCGAGGGTTAAAAAAACTTGGTATCGAAACGAAAGAAAAGTATCGAGTACATACTTGTATTTACTACTTTACTAGTATCGGAACGGAACGGAACATCCCTAACTGTACGACAGAATTTTATCGATCGAAATTTCGAAAATCAAAAAAATGCTTTATTTTTATACATTTGTAATGTAAATCATATTTAATTTTGATTTGATAGTGATACATTACGTAGGTATGTAATAAACTAGTTCTACTACTAAAATTATTATCTCTATTTTTGTTCTACGGTGCTAAGTCGTAAAACAGTAGGCGGTGTTTTTCTATTTTACATTGCATTCTTGCAGATTTATCGCATGTTTTGATTGCGGTTCTTTCATAAGTAGGTACTACCTACTTAGGTAAGTAACACTAATAGTAATAACTGGCGATACTTCTGATTAATATTGATGTTTGCCCTAGATAAGCCATGGGGTCAGAGCAGTCGTCAGAGCCTCAGAGGAAACAAGCGCAAAGAGCTCCTATTAGACGAGGGCATACTTTCGCTGCGCCTAATCCATCAGGTATACAGCAAAATTATTACCGAGCAAAAGCCTACGTCATACAATCTCCATCGCGTGTTCTCCGTTCTACCAGGCCCCATTCACTCCACACTAGGTAAAAAGAAAAAAATTGCTTTCAGAAGCGGGTAGAAGTATGGACCCACCTCCGAGTGGTCGTTCATCGCCGGGTGCCAGTGTTTGTTCAGATTCAGAGTTACCATATATATCTTACACCGTGGACCGGCCTATTGGAGGTAATAATATCACAGATATGCAGGTAAAACTGTGGACATTTGTAACTAATAATTCCTTTGATTCTACTTCTTCCTTTAGTCTTTAATACATGCTATTACTAGATATTGCAATAAAGATATCTGTATTTGTATTTGATACAAACCCAAAAAGGTGGCTTTCCTAAAAAAGTTGACACTAAAGCTACCATTTTAAAATTCATGCCAAAACCACCCTATATTATATTCATCATATAATTCAGTGACAAATAACAAAAACTGGCCAAGTGTGAGTCGGACTTTCACATGAAGGGTTCCGTTAATTCTCTGTAAAAACAAGCAAAAAATCACCTTTGCTGTATGGAAGCCCGCTTAAATATTTATTTTATATCTGTTTTTTAGTATTTGTTGTTATAGCAGCAACAGAAATACATCATCTGTGAAAATTTCAACTGTCTAACTATCACGGTTCATTAGATACAGCCTGGTGACAGACAGACAAAGAGACGGACGGACAGCAGAGCCTTAGTAATGAAGTCATTTTACCCTTTAGGTATGGAAGCCTAAATATGGTATCTAGCCCAGCTTAAATTCTATTAAAAAATAATAATTATAAGCCGGGTGTGAAATATGTATACCTGTCTACATATACATACATACATCCATACATCAACAGCCTGAAGATGTCCACTGCTGAACATAGGCCTCCCCATAAAACGCCAGTATAGGCTCTTATTATAATCATACCATAATCACCATGCTTGGCAGGCGGCTTGGCGATTGCAGTAGATTTAAATGTACTGAGGAGGATATGGCTGCACATTCCGTGAATATTCCCTTAGCTGGCTCTTACGGCACCCACGGGAAGAGACTGGGTGGTCCTATTCTCACATTGCGCCGGGACCCAATTTGCACCCAACTACATTTATCTACATTAACTCACCCTAAAACATTTCTAATTTCATATAATGGCTAAGTGCCTTTATTACTCAAGCTAACTACTACAATAATAAAAACTAAACTAAACTACCTACTACAAAGAACACTTATGGACTGTATAATAGCCCCGATGGCCTATAGACAGTCCAAGTGCTCCAGCCCACTACCGGTAGGTAGCATACCCAACATGCTGGCAGCATTGCCACGTTGAATTACAATGCTGATTCGTTGAGCCAAATAAGTGCCAGCATTTTGGTCACGCGTCGCATCGACCAGGCGCTCTGATAGACTTTGGAAAACGCAAATTGCTCATAAACCCAGGGTCTCAACATCAAATGGCTCAAATATGTAACCACTACTGAGGTTACTATAATTGCGCTGTTTTAGCTGCTCAGCCAATTTTTAATTTTGAATTGAATTGTATTTTCAGATTCACCTAAAACCTCGTCTAAAGGACAACAGCCGGCCGCCAAGAAGTCAATCTTACAGCGGAGACAACTGAGCTTGCAGGCGAGGAAGACCAAGCGAACCCGCGACATTGTTGTTGTTAAACAAGCCACCGATAACCAGTTGGATGAGGATATACAAAGGTTACAGGTAAGAACCTCTTTTTTATGCGATTGAATGACGTGACGAGCTAGTCGTTCACCTGATGTTAAGCAACACGGCCGTCCATAACAGTTGCAGTATCACTCGGATCTTTAAAACAATATAGTTTTGCATGACACTGCACTGCGCACGTCATCCTGAGACATCACACAGTCTAGTAATCAGATTACTAGACTGAGTGATCAGATCATAAAGTCTCATTTGCCCAGTAATTTCACTAGCTACAGTGCCCTTCAAACGGGAACACAGTAGTTTCACACTACTGCTTGGCAGCAGAATAACTGGCAAAACGTTGGTACCTACCTAGACGAACTTTGCTGAAAAGTCCTACCACCTAGTAGAACCTCCTTTGTTAATCATCATCAACAATCTGAAGACATCCACGCTGAACATAGGCCTCCCACAGAGTGCTACTGAGCAGCTGCTTGCCTCCTGCATTCATCGGCTCAAAACAAGCACCTACGTGGTAGGACTTCTCTGCAAAGTTCGTCTAGGTAGGTACCACCGCTTTGCCAGGTATTCTGCCGCCAAGCAGTAGTGTGCAAGCACTGCTGTGTTCCGGCTTGAAGGCTACTGTACCTAGAAACATTTTCTAGACTTTGTGATGTCTCAGGATGACGTGGGCAGTGTGCGTTGTCACGAGAAACTTTGATTTATAGTTTCGATTGATACTGTCCGCCATATTGGATTCAGCTACTCTACTAGCTACCATGTATTTTCATGCAAACTAAACGTGTATGCAAAATTTCATCTCAATCGGTTGAGGATAACTGCTATAAAATTCAGTTGCAAGATCTGAACAAACTGAAACGAAGACATAACTGGAAGAATGGAGCCGAAAACCAGGCTCATCTTGGGAGAGGTTTATGAGCAATGGACTATAAGCTGATGATGATGATGAAGAAAAGCAATGACATAAAAATCTTAGCTGATGGTGATGTACTTTTCCCCAGGATATACCAACATTTCTGCCGATCATGAGAGGAACTCTTGGATTGCCTGGCGCCAGAGACCCTGAGGTTATGGAAGGTCAGTAACGTAGAAATACAGAGGTTTTTTTAAATCTACTTGGTGCGCGGGCTGTTTTCCGCAACTAGGCCGCACAGCGGCCCTTTTTGCGTGATGAGGTGGCGCACTCAATCCAGCCACCCAATGTCCTCCAGGAAGGCCAACAGTCCTCCGATGTCGGCGCAGGCCTCCTGGGTAGTTCTGGGCGCTCCGAGGAACGCCGCTCGCTGCAAGGCCACGCTACTGCATTCCATCAGCAGATGCGCGGCAGTTTCCTCTGCCCCCAGGCATCCTCTGCACAGTGGGCTGTCTGTGACACCTGTAAACAGGTGTTTATTAAGGGAGCAGTGACCGGTGACAATTCCGACGACACGTCGTAATTTGTCCCGTTTAAGGTTCAGGAGTTTTCTGGAGTATCTCCAGTTCAAAACCGGAAACGCCTCCCTCGACTGCCTGCAGTCCTTAATATTTTTAAATCTATAACAATATTGTAAAGAGGAAAGATTTGAATGTTTGTTTGTTTGTTTGCATTGAATAGCCTCTGAAACTACTGAACCGATTTGAAAAATTCTTTCACTGTTGGGAAGCTACATTATTCCCGGATGACATACGCTATATTATATTTTCAAAAAATTAGGGATCCTTACTAAAACTCCAATAATGTAACCCAAGGTGTAAAAAAAATTACCTAAAGTACTCTTTACAACGCGTGCGTTGCGTAAACTATTATACCCGTACGAAGCCGGGGCGAGCCGCTAGTATTACATAAATAGGCTTGCATTTGACCACATTTCTTCTTATAGTGACAATGACAGTGAGATTGATATTGATTGAGTGACCGTGTTTATTGATTGATTGATTATGTTTCTTGATTGACTGACTGTAATTAAGTATACTTACATATTAGCAATCTGGCCACTATGTGATTATTGCATGGTATTTACTGCAGTTAATTATTTTGTTGAAGTGGCAATGGGCAGGCCACATCGCTCGTAGAACTGACAACTGATGGGGAAGAAAGGTTCTCGTGTGGCGACCACGAACCGGAAGACGCAGCGTAGGCCCCCACTAGGTGGACCGACGACCTAGTCAGAACCGCGGGGGCCGATGGATGCAGGAGGCAAGCAGCCGCTCAAGGTGGCGCTCTATGGAGGAGGAGTAGTGGACGTCTTCAGGCTGATGACGATGATGATGAGTTATTTACATAGCCGTGTGGTCCCAGTGTGAGAATAGGACCACCCCATCTCTTCCCATGGGTGCCGTAAGAGCCGGCTTAGGGAATATTCAGGAAATGTGCAGCAGCATTCTCGGTACATTAAAATCTACAATCACCAGGCGTGGTGATCATGTCAAACCTCCCTATGATAATCGTCCAAAGTGACGTTTTATGGCGGAGACTTATGTTCAGCAGTGGACGTCTTCTGACTGATGACAATGTTTTTTGATTGATTGACTATGACTATTGATTGATTGACTATGATTATTGATTGATTGATTATGATTTTTGATTGGTTTACTATTATTGTTGATTGATTGTTTATGTTCCAGGCTTAGATTATAGGCCATGGGTGCGTCTGACAACAAGGTTGCAAGCACACTTGGCTGCCTGCGCCCATCCTTTGGCAGCGGAAGAAATCAACTTGGCTGGTAAAGTTAGGGAGGTAAATACACAGCTAATATAAACTAATAGGTAATAGGAGAAGAACGCCAATACACCAAGAAAACAGCGTAGATCAAAAATATGCCAAAAAACTGGATGGCACTGCAAAATGAGCGGGTGTACACTTTAGGTGTAACTACGGCGGGCTAGGTTTAAAACGGTTTTTTGGCATATTTCTGATCTGCGCTCAACTTATAACCCGCTCGTTTTGCAACGCCATCTAGTTTTAGACATATTTTTGATCTACGCTGTTTTCTTGGTGTATTGGCATTCCTCTCCTCCTTGTTCCATGTTAAAAGACTAATAATTATGAAAATTTCATCATCATCAACAGCCTGAAGGCGTCCACTGCTGAACATAGGCCTCCCACACAGAGCGCCACTTTGAGCGACTGCTCGCCTCCTGCATTAGCTCCCCGCGGCAATCACCAGGTCGTCGGTCCACCTAGTGGGGGGCCTAGCTGCGTCTTCCGGTTCGTGGTCGCCACTCGAGGACCTTTCTTCCCCATCGGTTGTCAGTTCTGCGAGTAAAAAAAACAACCGGCTTGAGAAACTATTATGTTCATATTTTCATATATAATATATATATTATATCACCATATTTTTCAGATAGATACAGAAATATCTAGATTGTACAATCAAATGGTGGAGCGTCAGAGAAGCAACGCGAGACACGCGGAGAGACTCGCGAGAGTCCACGAGATGTCTCACCAGTTGACTCGCTGCAACTCTATACTCAACCAGGTATAATAATAGGCCAGTTGCCTGCTATTAAAAATTAAAAAGTAAATATTTTCATGAAGTAGGTTAAAAATAAGATAAGATAAGATAAAATAAGATAAGATAAAATAAGATAAGATAAGACATACATATACATAAACCGCAAGAATATAAATTTCCGTCAAATATAAACTTAACTATGAGCTCCAAACTAAGTACAAGGCCTGTATCTGAATAAAAATGAATGCAATAATTGAAAAAATAAGTAAAATTGATAAATAAATGAGAAGAATAGCCTGGAAGAAATCGCTTTATGCGATAAGGCCGCCCGTTGTTCCACCATCCTTTGTTTTTGTATCATGTGTATTGTTGTACTTTGGTGTTCAATAAAGTATTTTTGTATTGTATTGTATTGTATTGTAAATCACGAAGTTATAAGCTTTTAATGTTTCTGGGGCATCGTCTGTCCCTCTCTCGCAAAACGGGAGATTCCCCACAGTTACTATGAAAACGCGCGTTAGTGACGTCACAAGAGACTGCATGTAAAGCTACCACAGCTTAGTAATGAGGTACTATGAAGGAGCGAGAGTGACGTCACTGCACATTTTAACTGTCTCTTTCCATTCCTGTATTTTAAAATGCTTGTAACTTGGTCATTGTTTGAGATATATAATTCTTGTTTTCACGACTGTTTATTTTTTTTTAAATATTATTAATTTATGCGATAAAAAAATAGAAGGACACTAGGCCCGATTTAGAAGGCTTTAGTTGACATTCCTTAAAATACTAAAAATATATCCGTCTCTTACATTGCCGTCTATTTGACAAGGACAGCAACAGTTGTAGAAGTTTTAGATCTGTCAGCTAAAGCCTTTAAAATTGGCCCCATTAGCCTGTTATAAGATTTTTAAACTTTTACTAACATTTCTGAAATATTGTTTACTACAACAGCTTGCTGAGCACAGGCCTCCCTCATAAAACGCCACTTTGGACGCTTATCATAGGGGGTTGCCATAATCACCACGCTTGGCAGGCGGCTTGGTGATCGCAGATGACTTTAATGTACCTCAGAGAATGCTGCTGCCCATTCCCTGGATATTCCCTTAGCCGGCTCTTACGGCACCCACGGGAAGAGTTACACGTTACACTAGCGCGGCAAATTCAAATTTTCTTGCGTTCTTTTGCCAATAATAGCTTAATTACTCAACGTGATTACATGAAAACTAATTTTGCGCAAACAAATAGAATGTATCAATAAACTACAATTAAAAGTATCACCTACTTATCATTGGTTTAGCGACAACTGGCAATAGACTGAAAAACTAAGATGAAATTTGTTTATTGCCATTTGTCGCTAAACCAATGATATCTAGGAGATACTTGTAATCGTAATTTGTTGATACATTCTATTTCTTTACGTTAAATTAGTTTTCATGTAATCACGTTGAGTAATTAAGCTATTATTGGCAAAAGAACGCAAGAAAATTTGAGTTTGCCGCGCTAGTGTAACGTTCCACGTTAACGGGATATTTACCGTGTAATTTGTATCGAGTTGGCGATATTTCGGTACTGTTGCAAGCACATATCATAGCTATGATCACGATCGAACTGCGTCTTGCGGGTAGATGATAATAAGTTTATTTTTTAATGTAAACTAATGACGCGACGAGCTAGCCGTTCGCCTGGTGTTAACCGACACGGCCGCCCATAACAGATTGCAGTGTCACTCGGGACTCTAAATTAAAGTTTCGTATGACACTGCGCACTGGACATCACAGTTTAAAAAGGTTTTCTAGACTGTGTGATCAGATTTATTTGTAAAGGAAAAATTTGAAACACGAGCGGGACTTGAACCCGCATCCATCCGTCCCTAAAGCCGGGACATGCTTTACTTATGCTACCGTGACAAGTGGTCTCGTGTCCGAATTTATCCTTCACCTTTTTACAACCAACTTACAGGGTTGGCAGCGCCATCTATTGAGAAATTCTTGAGAATTATCCCAACCAGCACGGTCAAGTTACATCAACACAAATGCTGTAAAGATAACGCCTCCCAAATCAATATTTATGATTTTTATAGCAGTATCGCCTGCTCAGCGTAATCTACAGATTAATTTGTAAAGGAAAAATTTGAATCACGAGCGACTTAAGCTACCGTGACAAGTGGTCTCGTGTCCGAATTTATCCTTCACCTTTTTACCAACCACTTGTCACGATAGCTTAAGTAAAGCATGTCCCGGCTTTAGGGACGGATGGATGCGGGTTCAAGTCCCGCTCGTGTTTCAAATTTTTCCTTTACAAATTAATCTGTGTGATCAGTTCATTAAGTCTCATTTGGCCAGTAATTACACTAGCTACAATGCCCTTCAAACCGGAACAGCATTGCTTGCACACTACTGCTTGTCAGAATAACTGGCAAAGCGGCGGTACCTACCTAGGCGAACTTTGCAGAAAAGTCCTACCACCTAGTAAAAAAAAGTTATGAGCAAAGGTATAGTGTCACTTAACATCAGGCGAAAGACTAGCTCGTCACGTCATTCATTATCCTTTTTCATGTTTCAGACACTACAAGACGCGGAGGAGCTAAATCTTTTGCTTCCGCCTGACAAACGATTGCAACCATTTGTATGGAATGATGAACGCTGAAAAATACCTCGAAATAAATATACAGAATACAGAATTTAGTGGTAAAAAAAATAATTTAAGGGCCAAAATGCTTAAAATGGCTTGGCTTGAAGCAGTGTCCTGTCAACAATATTGCAACAATGACTTTGAAATTAATATATGGTAAAGTTCAGGACTAATGCTAAGGCTTATGTATAGTGAAAACACGAATTAATAAACTTTTCTCAATAGAAAAAAATGACAAAGTTACCTCCAAACCGTACACATAAACAGCGATTATTCAATGAATACTTTAAATAAGATCATGAAGCTTTGTGTAGTAGTTGAACTAAATATAATGGAGGGCTTATGTATAGTGGATTTTTAAAATACCCTTTATATTCAGTGTAATAATAAATTAGCTAAACTATTGCGCGTTGGAACCATTTTAACTTAGACCGCCCCTGCCGCTCGGCCCCCGGCTCTTCCCCGCTTTGGCCTAGTACTATATATCTATTCTGTGGCTTTGGCTTGGATTCACGCTGGCCTTGCACAAGCCCTTAAGATACAATAATTATTGTACATATTATATCTATGTAAGTATAAATATACTATGCAGTAAATTCTTTGTCAATAAAATCTCATTGACCGAGTAGTAAGCCTTATAAAGAAAGAAAGAAAGAAAATACATTTATTCAGGACATCACACTACATTACAATACACAATAAAAATTAACACAAGTACATAAAAAAACAAACATACAACATTAGGACATATAATGTAATATTGTGTGATGTCATGACTAGGTCCCGACTCAGCATGCAATTAAGGTCAATATATGACCCGAGTTTTGGCGGGAACGTGAAAAAGTTCACGTCGTTGCATTGTATTATTTCACAAAACTTATGCTTTTTCTAGTGTTAATGTTTAAAATTAGTGGCATTTTACGCATTAAGTGCTGAATTACGAGTATTAGTGTGGGCAAGTGATATAATGTAGTGAAACGTGGTTTTTCGTTTTGCTTCCAAAATTCCACAGAAGCCTCTAGTAAAGTTGCCACTACTTTACTAGGGCATGACTTAGACTGGACTATGACTACCCTGACTGACTGTGACTAAGACTTGACTTTACATGAAATATTTCATAATACGATGAAAAACTACAATACTTGACACTGGCTAAATACACTATGTGTGGAGCCAAAATATAAGAAAAAAAATAATATGACCCTAATTTACTGGTTTTCAGTCGGAACCTACTTCATGACATCACGAACCTCCGAGACAAAGAAAAACTTAACACATTACATAATTTACAAATTAAGTATAATGAAATAATTTACACAATAAAACACCCTATTAGTAGACAAAGACAACAAGAAAAACAACAATGCACTCTTTTAAGACATAAAACTAAAGTAAGCTGTGGACAAAATTTCCACTGGCTCGATGCCACAGACATGTGGAGCCATACAAAAACAAAAAAAAACAGCCTGTATCTGTGACAGCCTGTAACAGCGTCAATGTCACCCAACTGAGTGATACTGACATCTATCACGTGCCCATACGCCATAATCCGTTCTACAATTCTATATTTTTTCACTTTAAATATTAATATTTTATTATGTAGGTACAAATCTATTTTTTGTTCTGAATTTCGTTTTGCCGATTTGTGCCACGTTTATCGATCAACAACATTTTAAGCTTGTTTTAAATATATTGTCAGAAGTAGCGTTTGTTAGACAATCTGAGTTTGAATTGGTATATTATCCCGAAAGGGAGTAAATCTACTCCCCAAGGTAGACAATGTTTCTTCTACGACTTTTCTAAATTAATATATTTTCATTGAAGAAATGCCATGTAAAGTTTACGTTCGAAGATAGCCCCAGCGCAGCTGGGTGATTGAACTTCGTTCTTGACCGAATACACTTAAATTAGTTTAACGACCTGTGTTAAGAGATGAATTTATAGTATCTTGTTAACTCTCGTAGCGATCGCACGTGCAGTTTTGTGAGTGGATTTATTTTTTAGTATGGAGGTTTGGAAACACGCAGTTTCAAGTAAGGTTCTCACAACTTGTGGGCTATCATGGTCCCAGTCCCTCCATTTCAGGATAACATACCAATTCAAACTCACCTTGTATATTCTGGTAAATGGTTATAAATTTGAGCACCTTTAATGTAAACTGATTTTTCTGATTTTGTGAGTATATGGGCTAGCTAACTAACTAGCTGACCCGGCAGACTTCGTACTGTACTTACGTTTATATGGGAAAAAGAAAATGGCTGTTTTTAGAGTTTTCCCGGAAATTATTCGAATTTTTCTCACCTTTTAAACCTTCCCTAGACCTCCACGAACATTTCAAGACCAAGATAAGATAAATCCGTACAGCCCTTCTCGAGTTTTAGCGAGACTAACGAACAGCAATTGATTTTTATATATATGGATATAGTAACTATTTAAATAGTACCTCCATACTAATTTAGCTAGCTTTTTCCTTTGGCATCGCTTGCATTAGTCAAAACGAAATATTTGCCTGAAAGGCAAATACTGTTGATGTCGCTAATCATAGTACGTTTAATAGTTATAATATTAAAATAAGGCTCGGTTGCACCATCGCGTATTATGTGAACAGCAGTAACAAAGCGACAGCATACACTTATAGCGGGTTCCAGTTGAACAAAATTATCGTTATTTTCGTTTTTTTCGTTCACATTGACTGGAACGATCATATGTGATATGGCCTTCTGAGTAAAAAGTGGCATAATTTCGTAGCGTTATTGGCGTTTTTAGAAGCTACTGGAACCCACACTTAGCAATCGGTCGCAAGATGTCACTGGAAATCGTAAGTCGCCCGCCTGTTGCTCGCCTGTCGGTGAATGCACTTTGGCCTTTGACACTAGCGCCACTAGCAACAGAACAGCAATAGATGGAAACAAAATAATACACTTTTTAGTTAATCGATTATCTGACAGACGGTGATCTAGTGCTCGATAGCTTTTTGCTCTGCCAAAGTGATGTTTGACAGCAATAATTGCGAAATTTATACGCCTGTTGTAAACTTGTTGCGAATTACGTAATTAGCCAGCCGGTTAACCGGCTTAACCATTGCATAACGGTAGCTTTTTTAAGCGGATTTATACTTAAAATTCTGGTTCATTTTGTAGCTAGATTCTTTGTTTATGTCTATATTAGTGTAAATATGTTATGGTAATGCGTTTAGTTTAGACATAAGATTACTGTTTATGATTATGTTTATTATATTGCGAAAAAACTCACTAAAATTAGGCATTTGTATGAGTACATTGACTATAAATCCAGTTGACCAATGATACAACTTCCCCTCACACGAAAATTAGTAGTGTATTTCAACCACTAATTTCTAATAAATCACGGGAACCCGTTGATGTCTTTTGTTCCATCCTGCTCTGTTCTTTGTAATTTCGTATGACTTTGCCTCGTTTTGTTACCTCGCCCCCTGCCTGGTGAGTCGTGTTTGTACGAGAAATTATGTTCACGAGCTATCAACGGGCTTTATAATCTTTGTAATTTTTAATTTTAGTTACATAAATTATGTTACTCTTTTACGTTTTGTAGACTTCTGGTAAACCAATGAGGCTTTTTATTTAAATAAAACACTAGTTCCGCTTCTTTTCTAGATGGCGCTGTAAGTACATAGTTTAAACCTTTCAAACCACAAAGTAGTTTAAACATAAGAAAATGCTTAGACTACCTACAAAGAAATGTCAAATTCAGTTGAGTAGACCACGAGTACATTGTCTGTAGTATCTCCTAAGTAGTCTGTGTGATTCTTGAGTAAATTGAAGTACAGCAGAACTGCGAGACAGATAAACGTTAATATTATGATCCAAAATTAAGCCGAGCTATCGCGCAACGAAAATAGAACAAACGAAACAGTTTACGAGTTGTCAATCAGTATCGTGACACATTTCCTATAACCTGTGGTCTATGCTTGAAACAGTGACAGTGACAGATTTTGGTAAAACCACAACTGGCGCCATCTATTGGGTCATACATAAAACACCATTTCTTTATTTTAAATAAAACTCATTCTTTTTAGTCAGTGGTTTAAAAAAAGTTAACCACCCAAATAGTTTCACCAGTGATAAACTAGATGGCGTTATGTGCACAAGAAGTGCAAAAACTCTGGTTCGTGTGAGGCTGCTGTCCTATATATATAAAATATATAGAATGTTGAAAATCTTATTTATTTCTGTAAATATAATAAGCAGTGGACGACTCAAGCTGATGATTATCTGTAATATTTAAAAATGCAAATAAACATTTTTATTAAAAATTTGTAGTTTTTTCAAATCCTACAGTTGATATTGAAGGTGTTCCCAAAGCTACCATCCCAAAAGTGGGTATATAATATTAAGCGTCACGGCCGCCCATAACAGATTGCAGTGTCACTCGGAACTCTAAATTAATAAAGTTTTGCGTGACACTGCACTGCGCACGTCATCCTGAGACTTAACACAGTCTTAGTAATAAGATTACTCATTGCCTAGTAATTTCACTAGCTACAGGGCCCTTCAAACCGGAACACAGTAGTGCTTGTACACTACTGCTTGGCGGCAGAATAACTGGCAAAGCGGTGGTGCCTACCTAGACGAACTTTGCAGAAAAGGCCTACCTAGTGAAGTTGGTAAAATAAGATTAGAAAGTCACATTCGGCTATTAAATTAAACCGGCGATTATTACGTTCATAAACTACAAAGAATGTGGGGTATTAAAACCATTTTACCCAAGGTTGATTTTTATACGTTGCAGTGAAGGGTACTTTAAATTTTGCACGCCTAACTGATGTCTGAATCTATGTAGAGTAGCGTTCCGCAAGCCCATCGCTAGAATTCATTTTTCCGACTTCAGAAAAAGAAGGTTCTGTGTTCAACTTGATTGATGAGTAGGTTACACATATTTATACAGGAACTATCTATAGACCTTTGCCGGTCTATAGATAGTTCAAGATTCCTTTAGATTGTTATTTTTAGTTTTATATCTTAGTTTTAAAGTTTTTAGGTACCTATAGTTTAGTTTTTAGGTCTAGTTTAGTTTAGTATACTTATTATTATATGTTATTTAAGTTTTGAAATAAAGTAAAATTTTAAACAGGATACAATTTAATCCATTAGCATAAATTGAGTTCAAGATAATAGGTACGTCAGTTCTTGATGATTATTAAAGAGCTAAGTGCAAATGAAAATATTTTTACTGAAAATTTTGAAGATTGCCGCGGCGCGCGCACCTATCGCAGTTGGCATGAACGATTGATATACTTACTTTTAAAAGTTTTTTTAACTTGTATGCAATGATTAAACACAGTACTTCATTATTTTAATGTAATTTTGTACTGTAGCAGTTGACTAAGTTATCCCATATTTTGGAGTTATTATCAATACCAAATCGATGCGTAGGATTTCAAATATTTTGGTCCACACGTGACCGGTGTCAGGAGTAGGTACCTAGTTCCAAAGGATGCTAATGAGTTCAATTACACCCAGTAAAGGTGTAGGTACGTCTACACCAACTTCTCCGAGAATTCTGGACCGAGTTACGTAACTTTTATTCTTTGTTAGAATAACTTTGTTACGTTCGTTAACGATTCAAAACGTTGATGATGATGTCCTAGCCGATTTCGGCCACGGCGACTGCGTTCAACTCCTTAGATTTTTCCTTTCATGTGCTCTCATGTGGCTGATATAGCCAATCTTTCTTGTGAAGACCCTTGCACATTCAGGGCACGTGAGCACACCGTTCACATAATGATAATTGATCGCCGCAGGTGGTCGGGCTTTCAATTCATCGCGCTTAGCGTCCAGCTCAGCGCGACGTTTAGCTTCATAATCAGAGACTCTGATGGTTTTAACCAGATTTCTCCACTCTGGCCGTTTAGCAGCGTCATGCTCCCACTGCGAGGGCTCGAAGGAGCATTTCTTCATGTGTCGCTTAAGCACATCTTTATACCTAAGGAGTTGTCCACCACGCTTACGCTTACCCTCCTCAAGCTCCGCATAAAAGATACGCTTTGCTACTCGCTGATCTGCCATCCGTGAAAAATGACCGCACCAACGAAGTTATCGTCGCATTAAGTAGGCCTCAATACCACCCACGTTGGCTCTTCGCAGCACTTCGGTGTTTCGCACTCGGTCTGACCATCGGATGTTAAGGATCTTTCGTAAACACCGGAGGTGGAAACGATCCAGCATGCGAATATGACGGCGATACACGGTCTATGTTTCAGCAGAATATAGGATGTTAGGCAGCACGATCGCCATGTATAGGATATAAACGTTATCTAATATAAAAACGAAGTTTTACAATTAATTTAAAATTGAATAACCTAATTTAAATTCCAAAATTTTTCAAGTAAAGCCCACCACCGCTATCTAGCGACGCATAGCCGAAGCGTACCATTGACAAATTCTACTACATCAGTGGAAGAAAGTATGTCTTATATTAGTTCTGCCACTTCCCAATAGATGTTTGAGTTAAGGTTTGTGGCGCGAGTTCTGCTACTGAACGCTAGATGACCTCGGTCAGAAATTGCACTCAAGAGTTTTATTATTTCTTTGCAAGATAATTTTCTTACATTAATTTGCGTGTCCCCACGTTATAACAGTCTAGTAATAAGATTACTAGACTGTGTGATTAGATCATAGTCTCATTTGCTCAGTAGTTTCACTAGCTGCAATGCCCTTTAAACTGGAACACAATATTTATAGTGCTTGCACACGCTTGGCGGCAGAATAACTGGCAAAGCGGTGGTACCTACCTAGACGTACTTTGCAGTAAAGTTCTACCGTCTACCACTTTCTGGCCTGACCTCACAGTCTAAAAATCTTATTACTTACCTACCGGTTCCATTTTCGAAAGTATGCACATGGCCTTCATCAGCTCATTCCGTCATCCCCTTTCCATCATAGAACTACAAGGCTTGGTGATTCTTCACATCCTCACATCATTAGTGTACCACAAGTCCGCACTAAGCGTTTTGCTGAGTCATTCATAGTCCGAACGGCCAAGGAATGGAATGCTCTTCCAGTAACAGTGTTTCCTCCTGGGTATAACCTGGGTCTTTTCAAGTTAAGAGTGAATGGGCATCTCATGGGCAAACGTGCTTCAGACAACTTCGTCACTTACATAGGTGAGTTGTTGTCAAACATATGCCCATTTTAGCTACCTATACATGATGGCTCAGGATGACGTGCGGAGTGCAGTAGCGTGTAGCTTATCATTTAGAGATCCAAGTGGCAACCCCTCCGAATGTCAGTGATTATCGACGCACCGTATCATAAGCGTCCAAAGGGGCGTTTTATGAGGGGGCCATGTTCAACAGTGGACGTCTTCCGGGTTATGATGACTGTGCACGATTAGGTAAATGGCATTCTGTAGAAATGGCTATGTGACTAAAATTATACCTAATGTATCCTACATCACAATATCTTTTTACGTCCGCTACTGAATATTTCCTCTCCCATATTACCTCGCGCATATTACCACCTCGAGTGCAATGATCAACTTTGCACACTTGTATCATAATGTACTATTTCGTCACAGTTGCTCATAATCCAAGAAATTTGTTGCGTGCTTTTTGTTATACAGTGTCACACGATTCTGTTAAGTTTGTATCTCCCTGCAAGTTATACGTATGTTATTTTCGTCGTTTCCGTTCCTTTCGTTCCAGTTCCAGTTCAAGTTCCAGTTCGCGTTCTAGTTCTCGTTCCAGTTCGAGTTCCAGTTCACGTTCCAGTTCACGTTCCAGTTCACGGTCCAGTTCACGTTCCAGTTCACGTTCCAGTTACAGTTCCAGTTCACGTTCCAGTTCACGTTTACGTTCCAGTTCTAGTTCCAGTTACAGTTCCAGTTCCCGTTCTAGTTCTAGTTCGGTTCCAGTTTTCGTTTCATTTCGTTTTGGTCGATGTCGATTTTGTTTGCGCCATCAGACTTCTATGTTACACATCAACACGGTTTTTCTCTGACGCCGCGTGAAAATAAGAAGCTTGTACGACATTTAACAGTATAACTCTGTTTTTTTCCTCGCAACTGTGATGAAAAACGTCGTATGACATGCGTGTGCATTGATCGTTACACTCTCGGCTCCCATAACGCGCTCGCTTGCGGCTCGCGCGCATTTTACCACCTCGAGTGCAATGATCAACTTTGCACACTAATATCATAATGTACTATTTTGCTACTGCATAAATTGCGTGCACATGTAAAATAAAAGGTAGCAACTTCTAACTTTAATTGTCTTGCAAGACAAACATGGTAATTATTTCACCACAGCTCTGCGTCATTTAGTCCTGTAAATACCTACTTTGATATGTGTTTTTGTAAAACAATGATATTATCTTGAACTGTTGGCAAAATTCAGCGCACCAAAAAGTTAAGGTCATCCGCATACTGGCAACCAATAAATGTATTTAACATACAATCATATAAAGGTACGGTAACTATTTGTGTCACTAATGCAATGCAACTTTATACAAATAGCTACCTATATCGTTTCGTCCCACAAAGTCCACTTCTTACAAGGCGCGGCCACATTAGCAGGCTGCGGCGAATATTTGTATCACGATGCATCGGGCGCAGACGAAGTTATCGCGCGATGTATTCGCCGTAGCCTGACAAGTGTGACACACTGCCGGTAAAACTGGCGCGCTAATTACTTTTTTACTGTTTTTTGTCTATTGAGATATAAATAAAGAGAATGCAAAAAAAATAACTTCCTTAGTTATTGCTTAGTGCGGGCAAGTGTCCGTTTTTGAAAACATAAAGTTAAAAGTATCTTAAATGTTATACTGAAAATGTTGCTATAACCATACTGTTTTAGCAAACCGTCTAGTAGTTTCAGTGTTATACGTGTTCAAAGGGACAGACAGACAAATAAAAAAAATGTTTTACTTTATATCACAGATAACCCCCAATAGATACCGCATGAAAGACGACGACCGCGCACCACGCATTGGCGTAAATGGGTCTATATAAATCGCCGCTTCGCAGCACGGCCTTAGTTTCGACCAATTATTAGAGTTCATTATTAGGGCGTCACTAAACAGCCAATAATAGCGCAATGGCTCCAGTCCCCGCAACCCGCGCCTTCCGCCAGTTTTGGTGAGCTAGGACCCGAACAAAAATCCCGTAATGCGGTATCTATTGGGGGTTATCTGTGCTTTATATAGATAAGCAATTTATAATTTTAAACTTGTAAAATTTAAATTTGCAATCGCAAATACCTAAATACTCCTACAGTTATAACGCATAATTATTTACCGACATACAATAAAGCGCTACTGCTTCCTTCATTTTATTTAGCCCACGTCGGGCGCGCAGAAGGCAAACAAATTGACTGCGTGTCCGGGTGACACAAATATTGGCACGCCACAAAAACATCGCGTAATAGCCGACTACGATGTTTTAGCGTGACAACGCACCACGAATATTCGCGCGATAATGTAGCCGCTCCATCATGGATATACATACATACATCAGATACCTAACTACCTTAAAATGACTACTTTTACCACGTAACAGGTAACACTTTTCTTATCGACCATCATGTCATGTAAAGACCACTCCTGTAAAGTTCACTTCCCACATTGACCATTTCTGTAAAGTTTCTAGTCGTCTAGATCGTCATCATTCATTCTCATAAAAAACCTTTACAGGTGCAGTGTCACGCGAAACTGTATTGTTTTAAAGTTCTGAGTGACACTGCAACTGCTATGAGCGGCCGTGTTGCTTAACATCAGGTGTCACACCTGATGTTAAGCGCCACGGCCGCACGTCATCCTGAGACATCACACAGTCTAGTCATCAGATTACTCTGTGAAATCAGGTCATAAAGTCTCATTTGCCCACTTTGCCAGCGTCTTTGTTTCCCGATAAGTACAATCCGGAGCTCTTTAAGTCGCAACTGAATAGGTATCTTCTAGGCAAGCATGTACCATCGTAGACCGCGTCGTCATTTTCCATCAGGTGAGACTGCGGTCAAATGCGGTTTTTTTTATAATTTAGTTAAAAAAGAAACACTAGCTTCAATGCCCTTCAAACCGGAACACAGTAGTGCTTGCACACTACTACTTGGCAGCAGAATAACTGGCAAAGCGGTCGTACCTACCTAGACGAACTTTGCAGAAAAGTCCTACCTACCTATTCTTTGTACCATTTCCCACATCCCTGTAGAATCATCTCGATCGCTCGTGACTCTCGTGAGTGAACGTGACATGCCGTTGTGTGCGGTGGCCCTTACGTAATAGTATAATGTAGGTAGGTATTCATATCAACAACAAAAATAAGGAAAACTTTATCAGTGACGATCTCACGCGCTCAAATAGGTATTACCTACGTAGGTACGCTTTTTGCACGTACAATTTAAATTGCATATGACGAAAAAAGCCTGTAATTATTCATATCTCGTGTCCAAAGGAATCATGAAATTTTTTGTCCTGTCTTTTGGTGAAGTGGAAAATTCAAAATTATGACAGGTTTTGTTACTTTGTTGTAACATTAACCGTCGATATTTTTGTTGTTCCTTTCGTTTTTTTTTCTAGGTTATCCTTAGTTTGTGACCGATTGTTACTGTAATAATATGTAATGTTTCAATATAGAGTTTTATTATATAACTATCTTTAACGAAAGCCATTTTTTATCAACACATATACATACATTGTGTTGTACCTATGTTTAGTGATTTTTATATTTGGTGCTTGGGAGAAGTATCAGGATGTCAAATTTCAAATGGCATAGGGGATAGGGGTATTCGTGACTAATCCAAAGGGATTAGCGATTCATTTGTTTGTGTACTAGCGGCTCGCCCCGGCTTCGCACGTGTAGTGGTGTAGCCTATGTTACTCAGGGTGAATGTAGCTTTCCAATGGTTAATTAGTTATACGCCTTATTTTAGTCTAAAGAGACAAGGAAGAGGGAAAAAGATAAGGGAAAAGGATGAACTGCCTCCATTCACCGTTTCATCCATTCATCCTTTTTCCCCTCCCTTCTCTCTTTCCCATAGTACAGGATAGGAGTGGCTTTGGACCTAATACTGAAGGTTGAATGTCTGTAATTTCTGAACCGCAAAACCAACGACCTACCTATACCTACTAGGTAAGGAGATATTGTATAAATATTCTTACAGTGGCTATAGATACAGTGGTTTTACCAAAGTAGAATAAATTTTATTCCAGATAAAACTTTTTTTTATAACTAAAAAGGTTCGCATTTGACAGCAGTCTCACCTGATGGGAAGTGACGACGCGGTCTACGATGGTACATGCTTGCCTAGAAGATACCTATTCACTCGCGGCTTGAAGAGCTCCAGATTGTACTTATCGGGAAACAAAGACGCTGGTAAAGTATTCCATTCCTTGGCTGCTCGGATTAAGTAACTTATACTTATTACTACTTATACTTTAACTTGGATTAACTCTCCGAGAACAACCGAGTAACACGAGTATAACCTGGGGTTAAAAACTGAAAGCTAATCGTAGGTGGCGCCACTGTTGAGTGATCCTAATCACCGCCATATTGCGTTTTAGATTCTTTGTGTTTACCAGCGAATTCGATCCTAATACTACAAAAATGTATTCGACATGGAGTGTTAGGCAGTTAAAAGAACAGTTGCGGAATAGAAAAGCATCTACTACTGGAAAAAAGCACATAACCTCGAATATTTAGTTGGCTCCCAATTTTTTCGTCGTAAAGCTTTTATCCATTGTTTTCTCCTTTTGATATCTTTAGGGAATACATGGACTCCCGTCTTTTTGCAATCCAAAGCTGAACACAACGTCATATTAATGAAATAAATTGAGTTATTTTTATTTGTTTACAAAATTATTATGGAGGATGACAGATATTTGTCAGATTTAGGGAACACTCAGCAGTGCTGCCATCTGAAGTGAGCAAAAGTCAATTTTTTACCCCATTTTTAATAAGCCTATTCCTGGGGTACAATCAAAATGGCGTCTTTTAAATTGTCATTTCATTTGTCAATCAGCTGTATTCGAGAGTAACCAGTAGCTTTATACTTGGAATAAAATGTATTCTACTTTGGTAAATAGGGCCTTAGATGTAGGTACTAACCTACACTCGCAAAAACCGCTCTTTCCCCAGATATTGCAACCTATAATTATCTATATATCTAATCAGTAATCATAGGTTGCAACATTCATAATTATTAGTTGCAATGCTAGGAACAAAAATAAACTGAAAGTACCTACAGACTGCAGAAAGTGAATGGTTCATTCATGGGAAACTGTACCTATAGGTACGCTTTTTTAACAAGTTGCCAGACTGTATCGAGCATTTGTCAATGCGTAATTATAAATCAATCATTAAGGCAAACCTGATGAAATAGGCCTATTACTTTTTTCATGAAAAATAAATAGTGGTGGGTTAAAATGATACAGTTCACTGATTTATTTCAGTTTAGGTGATCTATAATTCCATTCTTTTATATTCTGAACATTTCCTAAAAATCGTGATTTACATTAATTAGCGGCCTGTGAAATAATGGAATATACTCAAATAAAAATGGCAGAATTAACAAAATAAAACATGTTATCATTTTCATAGCTTAATATTTTATTCAATGTCGGAAGAATCGTCTTCACTATCTAGCACCAAAACAAAAAGGTGTCGGTGACAGTATATTTAATACTAAAAAAGTGGCATTTTTGCAGTGGCAAATTATAGTTCCGCTCTTTTGAACTGTAGGAGCTAAATTAATCATCACTGTAATTTAAAAGTTGGTAGCATTATTTTCACTTTGAGTTTTGGCGGGAACATGAAAAAGTTCACGTCGTTGCATTGTATTATTTCACAAAACTTATGCTTTTTCTAGTGTTAATGTTTAAAATTAGTGGCATTTTACGCATTAAGTGCTGAATTACGAGTATAAGTGTTGGCAAGTGATATAATGTAGTGAAACGTGGTTTTTCGTGTTGCTTCCAAAATTCCACAGAAGCCTCTAGTAAAGTTGCCACTACTTTACTAGGACATGACTTAGACTGGACTATGACTACCCTGACTGACTGTGACTAAGACTTGACTTTACATGAAATATTTCATAATACGATGAAAAACTACAATACTTGACACTGGCTAAATACACTATGTGTGGAGCCAAAATATAAGAAAAAAAAAAAAATTTCACTTGTGACATTTCGATCTGTCAGTTTACTATGTCTAATTACAAATAGAGTGTAGTTAGTTTTTTTTTTTTTTTTCTTATATTTTGGCTCCACACATAGTGTATTTAGCCAGTGTCAAGTATTGTAGTTTTTCATCTTATTATGAAATATTTCATGTAAAGTCAAGTCTTAGTCACAGTCAGTCAGGGTAGTCATAGTCCAGTCTAAGTCAGGTAGTCATAATCCAGTCTAAGTCATGCCCCAGTAAAGTAGTGGCAACTTTACTAGAGGCTTCTATGGAATTTTGGAAGCAACACGAAAAACCACGTTTCACTACATTATATCACTTGCCCACACTTATACTCGTAATTCAGCACTTAATGCGTAAAATGCCACTAATTTTAAACATTAACACTAGATAAAGCATAAGTTTTGTGAAATAATACAATGCAACGACGTGAACTTTTTCACGTTCCCTCCAAAACTCTCTCTTCAAGTCTTAGTCACAGTCCAGTCTATGTCAGGTAATCATCGTCCAGTCTAAGTCATACCCTAGTAAAGTGGTGGCGACTTTACTAGAAGCTTCTATGGAATTTTGGAAGCAACACGAAAAACCACGTTTCACTACATTATATCACTTGCCCACACTCATGCTCGTAATTCAGCACTTAATGCGTAAAACACCACCAATTTTAACCATTAACACTCCCAGATAGCAATTTAAACTTGAATCAGACTTGCAGCAACTTTGATGTATCAAAAGTGAAAGTTTGTTTCAAACTTGTCATGGCAAGTCTATACACTTGAGGCAAGTTTGAATCAAACTTTCTAGTTTCCCAGCATCAAACTTGCATGATGTTTGTTTCTTCAAAGTGTAAACAAAGTTGCAATAGCAAACTTGTATAATGTTTGCTTTTACAAGTTTCTAATTTAGTTTTGATGTTTTCTCAAAATTAAAATAAAATAATGTCCTTCGACCTTTAAAATATATCGTCCGTCCGTAACTCCGTACCGTACGAACTTGACCTGGTACAACTAAGATAAGGAATTGTGACATGTGATATTATTTATTTATGGTTATTGATTCACAAAGATATTCAAGCACCTCATAAAGCTAGCGTAACACAACGTTTGCGCGATTCAGGATTTTGGAACTACGAGAGTAACGCCATCTAGTTTCATTCGTAGTAACTAGATATACAACTTAATTTTATGTACTGCGGATGAATTTTGACAAACATTTAACAATGGAATAACAAAAACTAAGCAAGCTTGGTTGTTACCCTGATGGTAAGCGCTACTCTGCACGACAAAACTGCCCCTACACTTCCTTTTTTAAAATTTGTTTATAATATGTAAATAATTACTTAATTTAAATTAAAGGTTCTGAACGTAGCCCAGTTAGCGTTGTGGGTGATAAATACAATGCCATAGAGCGTACATGTTTGGAACACAACTATTTTTTTTGCCATGAAAACTATTAGGTAGACACCATTAAAAAACAAGTTTGTGGCAAGTTAAAAACAAAATTGAGACATTATCTTTGCAACATAAAACAAAATTCAAGATTGCAGCAACTTTGATACAAACTTGAGCCATCATCCTTATACCAGCAATATTGCAGCAATATTGTCACAAACTTGCCTTATCATATTTGACATAGCAAGTTAAAAACAAAGAATAGCAAGTTTGCAGCAAGTGAGCTTGCTATCTGGGCTGGAAAAAGCACAAGTTTAGAAAAATAATACAATGAAACGACGTGAACTTTTTCGAGTTCCCGCCAAAAAAAACCAGTGTAGTTAGTTTTGTCGTTAACTAAACTCAAGCAATTTATTGCAAATGGGCAGTAGGTATGCTAAGGTATTATATACCGGTGGTGTACCTACTTGTACCTACTTTTCGAAGTAAGTAGGTAGGTATATCTAAGTTTGAATGCTACTGAACCCTAAACGTAAATCGAAACGCACTTGGCTAAGTTTTAAGGTTTCATTTGTCGCCGTTCTGCTTAATTATTTGATTAAGTGAGCCGTGTGCCCAGCATCAATGCCTACAGTCAGTTGCAATTCGCTCGCGGAGGTTGCTTGATCTGAGTAATTTACCTAAAGTACAGAAACAAAACGGTTTTTTATTTCTCTTTCAAATTTAATTTTCGAATTAACTGTCCATAACGGTTTTATCGTTGTTTCAGCTATTAGTAGCTAGATTTTGTTGTTGGCAAGGTTTTTGAATTTTAGAATTAACTTTCTTTTGTTTTTGCTACTTCGTAATATACATACTAGTGACACAGTTTTCTTGTAACTAAAAAAAATGTTCTAAGATTTTGCATATCTAAGCTTTAGTGAAATTAATTTTTTTAAATAAACTGAATTGATTTTTTTTTTATCTGAAAGGTCTATTTTTGATGTACAGTAGTGATAGGGGCAAAAACAAAACTGTATATACCTACGCATAAAATTATTCAGTAATTTTATCTAAAATTTTCGAGGTGTGAAGTGTGATTAAAGCGTCATGGGTGGCCACGAAAGGTAAGCTTATTGATTTAATTAAAAAAAAATAGAATACCTACCTTTATGCGCATCTGCACTAAAGTTTGACAGCACTTAAGCTCACACTTATCTATATGACGTACCTACTACTGATTATAAATACTATGAATTTCTAATAAATCACGGGAACCCATTGATGTCTTTTGTTCCATCCTGCTCTGTTCTTTGCAATTTCGTATGACTTTGTCTCGTTTTGTTACCTCGCCCCCTGCCCGCGCAGGTGAGTCGTGTTTGTACGAGAAATTATATACACGAGCTAGCAACGGGCTTTATGTTTGACCTACGACATGCAACGCATTGCGTACCTATAAGTGCGAATTTAAGAGCTATCAAATTCTAGTGAAGTCGAGCATTAGGATTCTGGTCCCTAATTCTGTATGACCACTTTACGATTCCTTACTTCGAAACCACGCGAATTCCTTGTCTTACATAAGAAATCTGCAAAAATCTATTCTCTATCAAATAAAAACGAAACCGCGCGAAATGAATGTGAAACTGGCGCGATTTGAACTGTCAAAAATCATAATGTTCCACTGAGACGCGTTCCGAAACATCAACACGTCAAAAGTTACCACCACTTATGTCAATATTTATTCAAAATAAAAATAACTTTAATGTAATGTGTGTCCCGGTTTGCGAATAGGACCACCCCATCCATCTCTTCCCGTGGGTGCCGTAAGAGCCGTCTAAGGGAATCTCCAGGGAATTTTCTGCGACCTCCAGTGAGTTTGCCAAACCGCTTTGCCAGTTATTCTGCCGCCAAGCAGTAGTGTGCAAGCTTTACTGTGTTCCGGTTTGAAGGGCATTGTACCTAGTGAAATTACTGGGCAAATGAGACTTTATAATCTGATCACTTCACTCAGTCTAGTAATGTTACTATAGACTGTATGAAGTCTCAGGATGACGTGCGCAGTGCAGTGTCACGTAAAACTATATTAATTTAGAGTTCCGAGTGACACTGCAATCTGTTATGGGCAGCCGTGACGCTTAACATCAGACGAACGACTAGCTCGTCACATCATTTCGTTGACGTTTTCATTTTTTTTTGCTGTCAGGCGAGCTTCGAGCAGGCTAGTAAAAACATAAAAGTTGAAGTAACTCGCATGCGACATAATCCTTCTCGCAAGTAACTCGCAAGTTTTTTTTATTGACGAATTACGTGACGAGCTAGTCGTTTGGTAATGTTAAGCGTCACGGCTGTCCATGTAGGTGCCCAGATTGCAGTATCATTGAATTAAAGTTTCGCGTGACACTGGCTTGGCGATCATCCTAAGACATCAGCACAATTTAGTAATAAGATTGCTGGACTGTGAGATCAGGCCATAAAGTCTCATTTGCCTAGTAATTTTACCAGCTACTATGCCCTTCAAACCGGAACACAGTAGTGCTTGCACACTACTGCTTGGCGGCAGAATAACTGGCAAAGCGGTGGTACCTACCTAGACGAACTTTGCAGAAAAGTCCTACCACCTATATAGTAAACATAGTAGTTTTCATTTGTTTGGGTAGCACTTTTACGTCAAAACAGCTGAAACGATTTGCATTAAGGTGCAACGTTACACTAGCGCGGCAAATTCAAATTTTCTTGCGTTGTTTTGCCAATAATAGCTTAATTACTCAACGTGATTACATGAAAACTAATTTTGCGCAAATAAATAGAATGTATCAATAAATTACAATTAAAAGTATCACCTACATATCATTGGTTTAGCGACAAATGGCAATAGACTGAAACACTAAGTTGAATTTTTTTTTATTGCCATTAGTCGTTAAACCAATGATATCTAGGAGATACTTTTAATCGTAATTTGTTGATACATTCTTTTTCTTTACGCTTAATCAGTATCACGTTGAGTAATTAAGCTATTATTGGCAAAAGAACGCAAGAAAATTCAAACCTTAATATTGGAAACAGATTGCTTAACACTATCGGGATGTACTTAGAATAGTTTTTAACCCGTAAAATCAAGTTTTCTCACGGGACCATCAGGGCTAGCATATGCTGTAAAAATCGACATCTTCTCTCAAGAAAGCGTTGGACCAATGATCGATCACGTGGAGCACGTCACAAACCTTTTCTTGCGTTATCATTGGTCAACGGAAGGTTTAGAAAAATCGTAATTTGCCCATCCGTTTGAGTTACTACTTAAGTAATGTAGACACAATCACCGCAAATTATTCGACGTTGCATCGAGTGTTAAGTCTAAAATAGTTTTGTAGTTATTTAGCAGGTAAATAAAGTTGCTTGATCATTTTGAGACTGTGACAACGATAGCCAATAAACGTATTTGTCAACCAACCTTATTGGTAGATTTAGTTTGAAAAAGTTTGAGTAAAATGCGTATACTGGCTAAATGCACGAAATTAGCGTCGGAAAATAACTAAGCCTTTTTAATTTCACCCAATTGTTTTTTTCTTTTGGGACTCCACCTGGATCGACGGTTGACTTGGAAAGATCATATTAAAACTAAAAGAGAGAAACTCAACCTACGCTACAAAGGTTTATACTGGCTGCTTGGTCGAAATAGCAAGCTGTCGCTAGACAATAAGCTCCTGATTTACAAAAGCATCCTAAAACCCGTTTGGATGTATGGGATCCAATTGTGGGGAAGCGCTAGTAACTCTAATATCTCAATGCTGCAAAGAATGCAGAACATAATACTCAGAACAATTAGCAATGTACCATGGTATATCACCAACTCAGAAATACACACAAACCTAGAGATGAGCACAGTCAAAGAAGAAATTGAAAAAACGAACAAAACTTACCTGGAAAGGATAAAGAGACACCCCAACACACTAGCTGCGCAACTCCTTAACCAAAAATATACTCCACGCCTTAAGAGGAAAAAAGTATTTACCCTTGACTAAGAGGCAGACAGAGCCGAATAATCGTAAGAGAAGATATCCTCACTGGAGGATACTCTCAAAATGACACAACTCTCTCAACAAATCTGCTGAAGCTGCACACACCGATTGTAGATGAAGACCTGGAAAAATAAATGTTTTTTTCTCTAATCTGTGATTTCACCCAAGAAAGTTTTTGTTTATATTTTTCCTTATGTTTTGGCTCCACACATAGTGTATTTAGCCAGTGTCAAGTGTTGTAATTTTTCATCGTGCTTAGAATATTTACGTAAAGTCAAGTCTCACTCCACCAGTGGAAATGACCACAAAGATCATAGAAATGGAGTCGCTGTGATGATCAAGAAACACCTTAAGGCCTCAGTTTTGAACTTTCTTCCTCTATCAGATCGCGTTATGTTACTGCAACTCCGAGCTAAACCAGTTAACATCAATATTATCCAGGTTTATGCTCCCACTGCTTCAAGGACTCATGATGATATGATAGAACCTTTCTACGACGAAATTAAACAAGTTTTGTTAAAGCTTAAGGCTCATGAATGTAACATCATCATGGGTGATTTTAATTCAAAAATCGGAGATGAAACAGTGAGTGGAACAGTTGGAAATTTTGGGCTTGGCTCTAGGAATGAGCGTGGTGATCGGTTGGTTCAGTTCTGTCAGGAAGAACAGCTCGTTGTGACCAATACTTTCTTTAAATTACCACCTCGTCGACTATATACATGGACATCTCCAGCTCATACACCACAAAACATAGTACGAAATCAAATAGACTTCATTTTGGTTAATAAACGTTTTAAAAACAGTTTTAAGTCTGTAAAAACATATCCAGGAGCGGATATTAACTCGGATCATAATCCGCTTGTCGCGAAAATCTCTGTTAAGATGAAAAGGCTGTCAGCACCCAACAAACCACCAAAAATTGACACAGTAGCATTGAAAGATACAGATTGTAGACAGAAACTGCATGCTAAATTAAACAGCGAAGTATATGAGTTACAACAACAAGAGATGCGTCTTCCGGAAGAACCTGAAAGAACTTGGACTAACCTGAAATCAGTCATGATCAACACCTCCCTAGAAATCCTGACAGCAACTCAACTAATACAGCACAAGGACTGGGTCACTGATGATATTTTACAACTTATGACTGAAAGAAGAGAGGTGAAGAGTGTCGATATGGAAAAGTACAAGGCATTGCATAAAGAAATTGGTCGGAAATGTGCAGAAGCTAAAGATAAATGGATTAACGACGAATGTAAGGAAATAGAGACTATGCAAGGAAAACACGATTATTTTAATATGTTTAAAAAGATCAAATCAGTATTAGGATTAAATAGATCAAAAACTTCTCTTACTCTGTTGGATGATGCTGGGAATATAGCAATGACTGTTCAGGAGAAAATAAGTACTTGGGAAGAGTACATCAGTAAACTGTTTTGTGACACTCGTAGCCACCATCAGACAATTATTTCTGAAAGCAGTGGACCAGAAATAACGAAGGATGAAGTGGTGCATGCAATAAAATATGCAAAAACAGGTAAAGCCGTTGGGCCTGATGAGATCCCCATTGAAATATTAAAGCTTTTGATGGATGAAAACCTACCCATTCTTGTACATCTGTTTAATGGAATATACAACAGCGGTATAATACCTGAAGACTGGCTACAATCTACTTTTGTTACTCTTCCAAAAACTAGCAACGCTAAAAGGTGCAGTGAGTATCGCACAATATCACTAATGAGTCACGTGTTAAAAGTTTTTTTGAAAATAATTCATAGCAGAATATATAAGAAGATTGAAGAAAGGCTTTCTAATACTCAATTTGGCTTCCGGAATGGTTTCGGAACTCGAGATGCGCTTTTTGGTTATCAGGTGCTTTTGCAACGTTGCTGGGATATGGGTCAATGTGTATACATCTGTTTTGTTGATTATGAGAAGGCGTTCGACAGAGTACAGCACGACAAATTAATCAAAATTCTTAGTGATATAGGCCTTGACTCAAAAGATCTGACCATTATCAAAAACCTTTATTGGCAACAAAAAGCAAAAGTTCGAGTGGATCAAGAACTAACAAAACAAATTGACATTATGCGGGGAGTGCGACAGGGATGTGCACTTTCTCCACTTCTGTTTAACATCTACGCAGAAACAATATTTGCTGAAGCTATTGAGGATGCTGAAGAGGGAATTATTGTTAATGGTTACGCCATCAATAACATCCGGTATGCCGATGATACTATCTTACTGGCATCTACCTTTGAAGATCTGCAAAACCTACTAAAGCGCGTTGATGTAGTCAGCGCAAGTTATGCATTAACATCATTAACATTAACATTAAGAAGACTAAAATAATGATAGTCGGGAGAACGCAAACCACTTCCCCTAACCTGGTTGTTAGAAACCAGACGGTACAGAGAGTTCACTCGTACAAGTACTTGGGCTGCATTGTCAATGACCAAGGTGACCACAGCGTAGAAGTCAAGTGTCGGATATAGCAAGCACGTAACGCATTTCTGAAGATAAACCATCTCCTCTGCAACAGATCTCTCAGACTCTCTACTAGGGTGCGTTTGGCACGGTGCTTTGTATTTTCTGTTCTTCTGTATGGCGCTGAGTCCTGGACCCTAACACAAACGATGAGTAAACGTTTAGAGGCTTTTGAAATGTGGGTATACAGAAGAATATTGAAAATATCGTGGACGGATAGAGTTTCAAATGAGGAGGTTCTTAGAAAATTGAACAAAAAGGTGGAGATCTTAAATATTATAAAAACCCGTAAATTGCAATATTTTGGTCACGTTATGCGGAATGACAAATACCACCTGCTCCAGCTTATAATGCAAGGTAAAATTCAAGGAAATAGAAGACCAGGAAGAAGACGTACCTCATGGCTCAAAAACCTTCGCATGTGGTTTAAGATTAGCACGAGATCCCTGTTCCGAGCAGCAGCATCCAAAATAAGGATTGCCCTGATGATAGCCGACCTCCGGTAGGAGATGGCACCGTAAGAAGAAGAAGAAGAAGAAGTCTCACTCACAGTCTGGGTCTGTCATAGTCCAGTCTAAGTCAGGCAGTCACAGTCCAGTCTAAGTCATGCCTTAGTAAAATGGTGGCAACCTCGATAGAAGCTTCTATTGAATTTTGGAAGCAACACGAAAAACTACGTCTCACCACATTGTATCACTTGCCTACACTCATGCTCGTAATTCAGCACTTAATGCGCCAAATGCCACCAATTTCAAACATTAAAACTGAAAAAGCACGAAAAATAATACAATGCAACGACGACGTGAACTTTTCCGCGTTCCCGCCAAAAACCCCAAGGATTTTATACAGAAAAAAGTATTTGTCAATCAACTTCATTGGTAGGTGGTTAAGGGCTTGTGCAAGGCCAGCGCAAATTCAAGCCAAAGCCACAGAATAGATGTATGGTACTAGGCCAAAGCGGGGATGAGCCAGGGGCCGAGCGGCAGGGGCGGTCTAAGTTAAAATGGTTCCAACGCGCAATAGTTTATGTAATGTATTATTACACTGAATATAATGGGTATTTTAAAAATCTACTATACATAAGCCCTTCATTATATTTAGTTCAACTGCTACACAAAGTTTCATGACTTTATTTAAAGTATTCATTGAATAATCGCTGTTTATGTATACGGTTTGGAGGTAACTTTGTAATTATTTTCTATCGAGAATTTTTTATTAATTCGTGTTTTCACTATACATTTGCAGTAGCATTAGTCCTGAACTTTATCATATATTCATTTCAAAGTTATTGTTGCAATATTGTTGACAGGGCACTGCTTCAAGCTAAGCCGTTTTAAGCAATTTGGCGTTGTATTGGCTCTTAATAGAGTGTCATGCCGCAATACTCGCCAGCAGTTTTGCAACGGACCTAACCGCGATCGGAGTTAAGTAGCTTACAGTTCAAATTTAACCTTCTCACTGTTAATACGTTATTTTGTGTAAAATCGGGATTTTTGGTAAGTAATTTTGTATTTAATATTTTGTGTTTTGTATAGTGAATGACTTCGTTTTAATACTTTTGTCTGTTATTGAGATTTTTGGTGGAAATTAATAGAGTGACAAAATTACCTACGTAGTTAATGCAATTTACTGAGTGACAAAGTCATTAATGTCATTTATTGTGTGCGAGGTTATTTTTAATACTCCTTTTAGGTCATAACTCGTCATCATTTATTTATTTTTATATATGACGAGGTTTTTTCTAAACTTTTCAGTTTGGAAAATGTTGGGTCTTCGTTAAGACTTTAAAATTTAACCCTTTATTGCGCGTTGGGCAATACTACAATGTACCGGGCTTATTATTTGTTGCATTGATTTATTATACGTATTATGTTTTTTTAAGCAAAAACATCAGAACGGAAAAGGATAAAAGATATTTTTGTGACAAATCTGAAGTTTTTGAAAGAAGTTCAGCGGGTGGGTTTTTTAATCCATAATTAAGGTAACCAATGATTAAAATCTCTAACAAATTTTGACTAAGTATTGATTAGAATTTTTTAGAGTTTCTAACCATTAGTTACTTTAAACGGATCAAAAAACCAAGCCTTAATCGAGATTGTTCTTAGCTATGACTCAAGAAAATCGTTCAATCGTTTGAAGATCTTAACTGTTCGGTTATATTTTTTAACCGACTTCAAAAAGGAGAAGGTTTTCAAGTCGGTTTTGGTTATTTATTATGTTTGCTACCTCAGAAAAAAAGTTATAAAAAAAAAGCTATAGGTAGGTATTACATAATAAAATTATAATTATCTCACAGAAATGTATTAAAACATAATTTAACAACTACCTATTAAATATTATTTAACTTTATAATCACAGTTCTAGTCGCGAAATTTTAAAAAGTTTTATTTGTTAATTTGGATTATTAAATAAAATTAGATTATTACTATATTATTCTGAAAGATTGTGATGGTGGCCGAGCGGTAGCATGTGCGCTTCGCAATCTTACGGCACCGGGTTCGATCTTCGGCCCTGCACCAATAACTTATCTAGTAAGTTATGTGCAGTATTCGATGCCATCGCTCCGTGCCTCGGAGCACGTTAAGCCGTCGGTCCCGGTTGTCATAAGAACATCTATGGCAATCGTTACGGGTAGTCAGACGCCTGATAGAATCTGACGCCTGATCTAACCATCCCTGTTACTGGTTCTGGGTTGCGAGGTCAGATGGCAGTCGCTCGTGTAATTCTGGTAGCTCGCCGCTACAGGTTAGATTGGGAGCCGACCCCAATAACAAATGGGAAAAGACAAAGAGGATGATGATGATTATTCTGAAACATTGTTGGATTTTCTCGTATAATTTGTTGAACTTGGAAATGTTTAAGTGTTCATGCTATTACACAATGAAACAGGTTTTGTAGGTGGACATTATTTAGTGTTACTTCATTTTGAATTTTACTGCACTTGCTCACTATGGTAATGAGTTAGTGGCTACAGTTATTGGTGACCGGTTATTCAAACAAGACTTTTTTATTTACTCATTCAAAATTCTTTATTTAAACCAACATACATTATAATCATAATCATAATCAATTTATTCATAAATATCAATTTTCATGTCATAAAATAATAATTAATTTCAATCATAAAAATAATTATAATAACAAACGTTAGTAAAAGCTTCATAAGTATACATCGTATACGAATTAATTACTAAGAATTGAATAAGAATAAGAAATAATAATAAGAATTGAAACATGTCACTCATTTCATTAGTCAATTAGTACCAAAATAAAATAAAAAACAAATTAAATAATAATATAACAATTAAAATAAAATCAAAATAAAACATGTCACATAGGTACTTCACTTAATAAACTCGTCATAACTGTAGAAGAACTGATCGACAAGCCATACTTTCAACCTAGATTTAAAACATTGCAAGTTTGTTGCCGAAGAAATAGTGTCCGGGAGCTTGTTGTACACAGTGGGGCCCATGCATGAGTTAATTTGGAGGACTTCGTGAGCGATCGCGGTATGGCTGCTAGTTTATCCCTATTTCGAGTACAGTATGAGTGCCCAAAGTCATTCTTTTTAAATGCATCCAGGTGCATCCTTACGTACACTGCTATTTGAAATATTAAAATGGCAGGTAGCGTAAGGATTCCCAGGATTTTAAAATATGGGCGAGCCGACGTATCTTGTGAAATACGCACCATGCACCGCACTGCACGTTTCTGCAAGCGGAATGCGCGCTCCCAGTCTGCAGCTCTCGCCCAGAGTTCGGCACCGAACTGCAGCTGAGAATATAGTATAGTATAACGTAATTATTACACATATGATAAAACTATAACTGGGATAAACCTGTATGTTAAATATCTGATTTTGACGGTTTTTAATTAATATCTATGTTCATGTTACAGTATTTTTCAAAATTATGATGTCATCAAAAGATTTGAATGTTTGTTGGGAATACACACTTTTTTTTGTAAAAATATCTTCGATAGAAACTGATTAAAATTGGTACATTCAAATTTTTCGAGAAAGGTTTGCGATTTTTTTCTATAGAGCTAAATTCATTTATTTTGTATTTTCGGACATCACGGCATGCTTAAAGATATGAATTACATGATATATTAAATTCAGAGCTCCACACGTTCTAATTTCGCCAGGAAACGTGCCAAAAAACACCTTGTTTGCCCTACCCTTTGCCTAATAAAATCAGGCAGTCTGCATTCTGCACCTACTTAACACCTATACAAAAAATGTAATTACGATTGCATTAACCTTGATAAATATATTTGCAGTCTCATTAAAATGAAATACATAATTATACTGTGTCCAGTTTATTAATGGGTCTTTTAAAAATGTAATGCTACTCTAAAGCTTACATAAATAACCAGTACACCTACTATTTAAAATACAAAGCCTTTTTAATGTACACTTCTATATAATCTTAATTTTCTGTTATTAGTTGCAATAATCCTGTGTGCTTGCGTAATAATTTGTTATTGCATTATTTATATCACTAGGATAAAATGTACACTAGTGCGTATAAGATGTATATTTAATAGTACAATAAAGACCTTTGAAAATTGAATTGAACTGAGTTTATTAATGGTTTTTTGACAGCTCTACGACTGACAAGTTAGTGATGTTCTAAAGATTTTCGAATGGGATACTATTCCGATTGTACTAGTATCATTAATCGAATTAGGTACGTAAACGTAATAATCGATATCGATAAATGTATATTTTGATTTAGTTTTGTTCTTTCTATGAAGTACAATATTATTTGTATGAAATTTTTAAAACAATACGAAACTTCATGAGCGTGAGCTGTCAAAAAACCATTAGTAAAATGGACAAGGATTGAACAATTCATGTAATTATGTATGAATAACAGACAGTAAATATCATCATAGATAGTTAAAAACGTGGGTGATACCAGGGGTCACAGATAATAAATAAACAAAAACCTTCATTATCTATCACATTATCAACCGGAAGACGTCCACTGCTGTACACAGGGCTTCCTCATAAAACGCCACTTTGGACGCTTATCATATAAGGGGTTTGCCGTGGCAGGCGGCTTGGTGATCGCAGAAGATTTTAATGTACTGAGGAGAATGCTTCTGCACATTTCCTGGATATTCTCTTAGGCGGCTCTTACGGCACCCACGGGATGAGATGGGGTGGTCCTATTAGCAAACCGGGACCACACGGCCAATCTATAGGTAGGTAGGTAATATCCTTTTAATATGAGGGATAAAATGACTTAATTAAATAACGCCCAACAATCACAATAGATCCTGGACCCTAACTAGGACTCCCTGTATCTAGGGACCCAGGAACTACGAGGACCATTGGTCCCACATCACCCAGACATAGAACAAGCATTTGCGTTTTTTCCTGTGCATAAATATTTGTCCTGTAGCGGACCTGGGGGCGTACTGTGAGCTCTTAGCGCGATTCAAAACAGAGCCTACACTGGATCGCTTGTCAAAATCCCCATACAAAAAAAACAAAGAGATCCAATATAGGCTCAGTTTTGAATCGCGCTAAGAGCTCACGATACGCCCCCTGCTCAACCATCACACCACGCAGGCTATCATCATATTGAGAAGTAGGACTTGAATGACACAAGTATTTTTATTTTTGCAGTTATTTTCAATTAATAGTTGAAGATTTCCGGTCAGTTTATCAGATTTATCAGATCTATTCTATACCTAAAACAGGACTGCCTAGCAAGATTCTTTTACCAAATAAATCGTGTGAATCAGCCCAGAGATCTCGGAGATATCGGTGAACAGTACTTACAATAAAAAAAATATACAGTCAAACATAGAACCAACCTGTTTTTTGAAGTCTATAAAAAAGTAGAATTTGTTTACCTTTTAGACGCATCAACCTATGTAGGTATTAAGTGGTCGCACTGACGCAAACTTTAAAGTGCGAAAACGGCGGGGTAATTACGTAAAATTTGCAACAGCAATGCGACAGCAGTAGCAATGCGACAGCAGTAGCGAAGCATACATTTTCGACACCACTAATGATGTATGACAGCAATCGCCGCGAGATTTACGCCTGTCGCAAACCTGTTGCGAGTTAGGTAATTAGGGGGCGGATCATACTTAACATGTTTTTTGGACATAAATCCTTGACGTGGAGAACACGATTTGGCAAAAGTATATGTTGCGCTCTCCACTGCAAGCGTTGGATGAGGTAGACCTAAAGATCGAGCTCTTTTTTATGCGATTGAATGCCGTGACGAGCTAGTCGTTCACCTGATGTTAAGCGACACGGCCGCCCATAACAGTTGCAGTGTCACTCGGAACTTTAAATCAATAAAGTTTCGCGTGACACTGCACTGCGCACGTCATCCTGAGACATTACAGTCTAGTAATCAGATTACTAGCTCAATGGCATAAAAAAGGTGGCAAAAGTTTTGGTAGCCAATGGTTCATCATCATCATCATTGGCCTATTTACATCTACAAGAGATTTAAGTAGCGTCTGTATTATTGCATCTCCGCTCATGGCTTATTAAGCCAATACGAGAGTCACAGATGCGGTAACATTTTTGATAAATATGTTGTGACGTGGGTGGTAACGCGTTTTCTGCACGTTGGTGTCTTATTGTGCGTTTCTTAGCCAGTAGTTCAAACCACGCGGTGTCATGAGCGGATAGACCATCCACAGTAACCTTTCTCCATTGATGGCGATAGTTACTTCTAACAAATTTTGACCATTGGTTAGGTTTTGTTTTAACCACCTTAACTACCATGGAACAAGGTGGAGAGGAATGCCAATACACCAAGAAAACAGCGTAGATCAAAAATATGCTTAAAACTAGATGGCGTTGCAAAATGAGCGGCTTATAAGTTGAACGCAGATCAGAAATATGCCAAAAAACCGTTTTAAACCTGAATGACTCTGCAAAATGAGCGGACTATACGGGTAAGTACGGCGGGCTAGGTATAAAACGGTTTTTTGGCATACATATTTCTGCGATCATGTAACTTTGATTGCAATGCAACTAGAGAAATTTCATTCTGATTTTGAAAAGTCTGTCAAGTTCATACAAATTTATGTTTCTATTGGTTGCAATCGAGTTACATGATCGCCTAGCTGATCTGCGCTCAATTTATAACCCGCTCATTTTGCAACGCGATCTATTAGTTTTAGGCATATTTTTGATCTACGCTGTTTTCTTGGTATATTGGCATTCCTCTCCTCCTTGTTCCATGTTAACTACGGTTCAAAAACCTACCGTAAGAGAAGTCTATGTCCAGGAGTAATGGTGATGGTGATAATGATACGATTTATGATGAATTACTCCTGCAAACTAAAGACCATCAGCAACAGGAGCAGGAGAACTAAAGTGACTGATATAGCTTTTAGAATTAGCAAGTTGAAATGGCAATGGGCAGGCCATATTGCTCGTAGAACTGACAACCGATGGGAAAGAAAAGTTCTCGAGTGGCGACCACGAACCGGAAGGCGCAGCGTAGGCCCCTAGGTGGACCGACGATCTGGTAAAAACCACGGGGAGCCGATGCAGGAGGCGAGCAGCCGCTCTAAGTGGCGCTCTGTGGGGGAGGCCTATGTTCAGCTGTGGACGTCTTCAGGCTGTTGATGATGATTGCATGAGCTGCTATGGGTGGTCATGGTGCGAACAACGAGCTCGTGACGTCATTAATTAACGGAAAAAAGCAAACTCCAACATTTTAGTATACCTAACTTTACAGATACCTAAATGAAACAAATAGTAATTTGGACACTAACCTTTGTGTTTATAACGCGTAACCAAAAAAAAAACGTAACAAAAACTAGTTTTTGAAATTAAAAGACTAAGTGCAGTCTGTTTTTGGCTTTGTATTTAATATAATTCAAGGATTAAATGTATATAATTATTCATGCACAGTATAAAAAGCGCAGATACTTTTTCTTTGTCTGGGTACCTAGTTGTGGGACCATGGTCGTAGTTCCTCGGACACAGGAACCGGAAATCCTAGACAGGATCCTGGGTCTGGGATCCTGGGTTCAAGATCTATATACGTTATTTATTTACCTACTTTTATCGCGGAAAATTAAGAGTTCCCACAGAACAATTTTACTAGGTGGCAGGACTTTTCTGTAAAGTTCGTAGGTAACACTGCTTTGCCAGTTGTCCTGCCGCGAAGCAGGTAGTGTGCAAGCACAACTGCCTTCCGGTTTGAAGGGCATTGTAGCTAGTGAATCTACTGGGCAAATGAGACTTTGAGACCTGATCTCACAGTCTAGTAATCTTATTAAGATGACGTGCGCAGTTCAGTGTCCCGCAAAATTATATTTTAGAGTTCCGAGTAACACTGTGACTGTTATCGGCGGCCATATCGCTTAACATCAGGTGAACGACAAGCTCGTCATAAAAAACAGATAGAAAAACATGTAAAGCGGGCGCACCAAGGTCAAACTACAAGGCCTTTCTATAAGCACTGCTATTATAACGTATATACATTTGTACATGCTTCCGCTACATGAAATAACTTGCAGTCATGAAATTGTGACGAAATGATTTTGCGTAAAAACAACTAGAAACGCAGCGATTGTGTTACTGTTACAAATAATTGCTAGGCTCTAAGGTGGATAAGCCATCTTGCTATTAAGCTAGTGTCCTGCTTTTTTTTTTGGCATAAATTTAATAATATTCCTCAAAAAATAGATAGATAGATAGATAGATAAACTCTTTATTGACACCAACGATAACAAAATAAAAAAAAGACAGGTAAACTTACAAGTAGGGTACAATGGGCGGTCTTATCGCTTAAAAGCGATCTCTTCCAGACAACCTTTTGATGGACAGAGATACATGAATGAGCATGGACGGTGGTGTTATAAAATAAAAGTTACTATAATATACATACTAAAATAAATATAAAATAATAGACTAAATCAACGATACTTACTATTACACAATACAAATACTTGCATATATACTACATAAATAATACAAAAATAAACAGTCGTGAAAACAAAAATTAAATATCTCAAAAAATTACAAAGTTACAAGCATATGGAATAGAAAGAGACAGCTCAAACATGCAGTGACGTCACTCTTGCTCCTTCATAGTATCTCATTACTAAGCTGTGGTAGTTTCGGCATGTGACTTCCCAACGTGCGTTTTCGTGTGGGGAATCTCCTGTTTTGCGAGAAAGGGACAGGCGATGCCCCCTCCAGAAACTGTAAAAGCTTATTACTCCGTGATTTATTTTCTCCGTGATTTTTTACCGGTATTACTATTTTTTTCTTTCAATTATTGCATTCATTTTTAGCCTACTTTATGAAAATAATATTTACTTGTTAATTTTTAAAAGCAGCCAACTAGCCTATTGAAGCGGCTTTAGTAGCTTATCATGGATATGTTTCCTCTATTTTCAGTTATGGGTTGATAATGTGAGGCAACTCAGTTGAAATGATATGGTTTTCAAAGTTCAAAAGAGGTGTGTTCGTGTTGTAAACAAGGCTTGGTTTCTGGATAGTTGTAAGACAATTTTTAAAGCATGCAATATTCTTCCTCTGCCTTGCATGTATATCAAAGAGGAGATCCTCAGTCTGTATTTTTTTTGTTTGTTATTTCAGTTCAATATTTCAAAACAGATTAGATTTTTTTCCCTTCACTTTTTTACTTTTTACTAGGTGGCAGGACTTATCTGCAAAGTTCGTCTAGATAGGTACCACCGCTTTGCCAGTTATTCTGCCGCCAAGCAGTAGTGTGCAAGCACTACTATGTTCCGGTTTGAAAGGCATTGTAGCTAGTGAAATTACTGGGCAAATGAGACTTAAGAACTGATCTCACAGTCTAGAAATCTTTTTTGGACTGTGTGATGTCTCAGGATGACGTGCGCAGTGCGCAGTCACGCGAAACTTTAATTTAGATCTCCGAGTGACACTGCAATCTGTAATGGGCGGCCGTGACGTTTAACACCAGGCGAACGACTAGCTCGTCACGTCATTCATTTACTTACATAAAAAAACCTAAATGAGCTTAATACTTTACCAACGAGCATCGCTAGGGGTGCCATACTTCAAGCTTACCAATAAGTATGTGTGAAATGTCTACAATATGTATTTATTTTGCAAGATAAGAATCTTGGTGTAGACTAATCTAGCGGTTAGACTAGCCCTAGCTGCCCTTGACAGTCATGAGTCATCATTTCCTGTTATATGAGGTGACAGACGTCAACTACATAGCATCGCCATCAAGTGCCTACCATTTGTTTTTTCTCTAATCTGTGGCCTATACTTATAAATAGTTAGTTATGGAGAGGTCATTGAAGAAAATCCGACAATGGCGGTTGTAAATTTTGAATTTTTTACCAAAGCCGGTGTATTTTTGAATTTTAATGTGTAATAAGGGTGGATTATTATTCGTTAAGTGTTCGTGAACGTGCACGAGTGTTGGCAAATGGTTCCAAGTTTATATAACCATGCATTTTCGTTTTCTCTTCAACGGCTTTTTAGAGCCTTCAGTAAAATATCCACCATCTTACTGTTGGCATTTTGACTGATAAAATAGGACTTTGACGTGACATAACCGTACAAATTTTTACTTACTTGACATTGGCAGAATTATCGCTAAAAAGCGATAGAAAGCCATAAACGAAGAAGAAGAAGTAGTTAGTTATGTGGGATATTTAATTTTTGTTTTCCCGACTGTTTATTTAAAAAAAAAACGTAAAAGTAATCTTGACACTTACTAAATAAGCTAAATACGCCAAATCAAAAAGAAACTGTCCTTATTTCATTTTATAGGTGACAGGATTTTTCTGCAAAGTTCGTCTAAGTAGGTACCACCGCTTTGCCAGTAATTCTGCCGCCAAGCCGTAGTGTGCAAGCACTACTGTGTTCCGGTTTGAAGGGCACTGTAGCTACTAAAATTACTGGGCAAATGAGACTTTACGGTCTGATCTCACATAGTAATCTTATCACTACACCGTGTGATGTTTCAGGATGCCGTGCGCAGTCCAGTACCCGAAATTTTAATTTAGAGCTCCGAGTGATACTGCAATCTGTTATGGGCGGCCGTGACGTTTAACACCAGGCGAACGACTAGCTCGTCACGTCATTCATTTACTTACATAAAAAAACCTAAATGAGCTTAATACTTTACCAACGAGCATCGCTAGGGGTGCCATACTTCAAGCTTACCAATAAGTATGTGTGAAATGTCTACAATATGTATTTATTTTGCAAGATAAGAATCTTGGTGTAGACTAATCTAGCGGTTAGACTAGCCCTAGCTGCCCTTGACAGTCATGAGTCATCATTTCCTGTTATATGAGGTGACAGACGTCAACTACATAGCATCGCCATCAAGTGCCTACCATTTGTTTTTTCTCTAATCTGTGGCCTATACTTATAAATAGTTAGTTATGGAGAGGTCATTGAAGAAAATCCGACAATGGCGGTTGTAAATTTTGAATTTTTTACCAAAGCCGGTGTATTTTTGAATTTTAATGTGTAATAAGGGTGGATTATTATTCGTTAAGTGTTCGTGAACGTGCACGAGTGTTGGCAAATGGTTCCAAGTTTATATAACCATGCATTTTCGTTTTCTCTTCAACGGCTTTTTAGAGCCTTCAGTAAAATATCCACCATCTTACTGTTGGCATTTTGACTGATAAAATAGGACTTTGACGTGACATAACCGTACAAATTTTTACTTACTTGACATTGGCAGAATTATCGCTAAAAAGCGATAGAAAGCCATAAACGAAGAAGAAGAAGTAGTTAGTTATGTGGGATATTTAATTTATGTTTTCCCGACTGTTTATTTAAAAAAAAAACGTAAAAGTAATCTTGACACTTACTAAATAAGCTAAATACGCCAAATCAAAAAGAAACTGTCCTTATTTCATTTTATAGGTGACAGGATTTTTCTGCAAAGTTCGTCTAAGTAGGTACCACCGCTTTGCCAGTAATTCTGCCGCCAAGCCGTAGTGTGCAAGCACTACTGTGTTCCGGTTTGAAGGGCACTGTAGCTACTAAAATTACTGGGCAAATGAGACTTTACGGTCTGATCTCACATAGTAATCTTATCACTACACCGTGTGATGTTTCAGGATGCCGTGCGCAGTCCAGTACCCGAAATTTTAATTTAGAGCTCCGAGTGATACTGCAATCTGTTATGGGCGGCCGTGACGTTTAACACCAGGCGAACGACTAGCTCGTCACGTCATTCATTTACTTACATAAAAAAACCTAAATGAGCTTAATACTTTACCAACGAGCATCGCTAGGGGTGCCATACTTCAAGCTTACCAATAAGTATGTGTGAAATGTCTACAATATGTATTTATTTTGCAAGATAAGAATCTTGGTGTAGACTAATCTAGCGGTTAGACTAGCCCTAGCTGCCCTTGACAGTCATGAGTCATCATTTCCTGTTATATGAGGTGACAGACGTCAACTACATAGCATCGCCATCAAGTGCCTACCATTTGTTTTTTCTCTAATCTGTGGCCTATACTTATAAATAGTTAGTTATGGAGAGGTCATTGAAGAAAATCCGACAATGGCGGTTGTAAATTTTGAATTTTTTACCAAAGCCGGTGTATTTTTGAATTTTAATGTGTAATAAGGGTGGATTATTATTCGTTAAGTGTTCGTGAACGTGCACGAGTGTTGGCAAATGGTTCCAAGTTTATATAACCATGCATTTTCGTTTTCTCTTCAACGGCTTTTTAGAGCCTTCAGTAAAATATCCACCATCTTACTGTTGGCATTTTGACTGATAAAATAGGACTTTGACGTGACATAACCGTACAAATTTTTACTTACTTGACATTGGCAGAATTATCGCTAAAAAGCGATAGAAAGCCATAAACGAAGAAGAAGAAGTAGTTAGTTATGTGGGATATTTAATTTTTGTTTTCCCGACTGTTTATTTAAAAAAAAAACGTAAAAGTAATCTTGACACTTACTAAATAAGCTAAATACGCCAAATCAAAAAGAAACTGTCCTTATTTCATTTTATAGGTGACAGGATTTTTCTGCAAAGTTCGTCTAAGTAGGTACCACCGCTTTGCCAGTAATTCTGCCGCCAAGCCGTAGTGTGCAAGCACTACTGTGTTCCGGTTTGAAGGGCACTGTAGCTACTAAAATTACTGGGCAAATGAGACTTTACGGTCTGATCTCACATAGTAATCTTATCACTACACCGTGTGATGTTTCAGGATGCCGTGCGCAGTCCAGTACCCGAAATTTTAATTTAGAGCTCCGAGTGATACTGCAATCTGTTATGGGCGGCCGCCCAACATCAGGCAAACGACTAGCTTGTCACGTTAATCATCAACATAAAAAAATTCACTCACCATGACCCAGATCGTGCTTCCGAGAAAACGCTTCTGTAGTCATTCCTCTGAGGTCTTTAGTGCCCTTCTATCTTTCCTACGTCAGTAATGACAATTTCAAAATGATTTCTTCATAACGTAAGCGTTAGTCAGTGTGCACTCCACTTTTACTAATCTTAACTACATCTTCAATGACATGGTTGCTAATACGTCATTGACTTATACGACTATATACATAATAAAACTGTAACCGCCCTAAATCTGTAAATTGAATATTTTTTGAAAATTTTGATTGCATTACACCTCTTTATCGACATAGAAGCAGATTTTTTTAATTTTTTGTCTATCTGTCCGTCTGTCTGTCTGTCTGTCCTTTTGAACACGCATCATGCTGGAACTACTGAACGGGTTTCGCTGAAATTTGGTATGGTTATGGCTAATTTTTCAGAATAACATTTAAGATACTTTATGTTTTCTAAAACGGTCAAGTCCGGGTTGCAGGAAGAAACACGTGTGTAAGATTTTTTTGTTTTTTTTTCTCCTGTCGAAGAGAAGATGGAAGGGAAAAAGAAAAAATAGGGAATAAGGATGAATGGATGGGACGGCAACAGAAGGGAAGCAGGCTTCCTATCTTTTTCCCTTTCACTTCCCTCTTACCCATAAACAGGGTGAAAGCGTAAAACTAATTAACCCGTGCGAAGCCGGGGCGGGTTAACTAGTCAATATTATAGGTAGATAGGTAAAGGTGATGTCAGAGCCTTCGTTGTTTGTCTCATAAATACTATGACTGTGTGATGTCTCAGGATGACGTGCGCAGTGCGCAGTGTCACGCGAAACTTTAACTAACAGTTCCGAGTGACACTGCAATCTGTTATGGGTGGCCGTGTCGCTTAACACCAGGCGAACGACTAGTTCGTCACGTCACATAGAAAAAAAAAACTATTATTCGATAGGATATTTTCCGATTCTTGATTAAATGTTATAAATAAATAAAACTAATAACACCAAACTACATAGGGCTACATAGGGCTACATACATAGATTTAGCGACCTAGGATTCCCTATATCTAGGAAACCAGGAACTACGAGGACTATGCTCCCACAACACCCAGACACAGAACAAGTATTCGCACTTTTTTTCCTATGCACAAAGACTTGACAGCCACCGTGGTGTGGTGGTTGAGCTCATAACCCGGAGGCGGCGGGTTTGATTCCCACGACAGGACAAGTATTTGTGCACAGGAAAAAAACGTAATATGTGTGGACATTTCACACAGCGCCATCTAGCCCCAAACTAAGCATAGCTTGTACTATGGGAACCAGATAACTGATACAATACTTAGATACTTTTTATTTGTAAATACATACATAGAATACAATATAACACCCAGACACAGAACAAACATCGACGTTCATCACACAAATGTTTGTCCTCGGTGGGAATCGAACCCACAACCTATGGTTCAGAGGTCAGAGCTACTGCCAACTGAGCAGGTAAATTTATTTCTCATTAGCGGCTCGCCCCGGCTTCGCACAGGTGTAATAGTTTTCGAAGCGCCCGCGATGTAATGAATATTTCAGGTAATTTTCTCACACATTGGGTTACATTATTGGAGATTTAGTAAGGATTCCTAATTTTTTTGAAAATATAATATAGCCTATGTCACCCGGGGATAGTGTAGCTACCCAACAATGAAAGAATTTTTCAAGTCGGTTCAGTAGTTTCGGAGCCTATTCAATGCAAACAAAGAAAGCTATAAATATAATATATAAAATAGCTTCGGAAATTGATAAGGTTAGGTTATTATCTGTGGAGATGCATATTGAAATTGCTGCCATTTCCATAATTAAATATGATTTGATTGTAATCAGTATTTATAGACCGCCAACTGGATGTTATGCAACTTTTTTAGATACAATATGTAAAATCATACATTTTCTGCGGGATTATTGTGGTAAGGTTCTGCTGGTGGGTGATTTGAACATTGATTTATTAAAAGATAGTCCGCGCAAAAAACAACTAATTGACTTACTGCTTTCAAATAATCTTAACAGCCTGATACGATTTGCTACTCGTACTCAAAAACTATCTGCTACATGTTTAGATCACGCCTACTCAAATATGCGCAGCGACATGATTGATGCAATACCTATGTCTACAAACATTTCAGATCATGATGGTCAACTCATAACTGTAAAGATTTTAAAAATGTCAAACACTAAGAACATTGTGCAAGTCAAGAGACTAATAACGCCATTAAAACTAGCTAACTTCCAGGCAGCCCTATCTAATTATGATTGGGACAGAATACTATCATCTTATGAATCACCCGATAATCAGTTCAATAGAATTGCAACTGTTTTCTGTAATTTATTTTACACACACTTTCCATGTCGGAAATATCCGGTTAAGAGGTCTGATGTTAAATGGGTTAATGAGCAAGTAGTCAATCTAAAATCTCTTCTTGTAGAACTAAAAACTTTACATTCAAAATTTTCAAATAATATTGATCTTACTGAACAAATAAATAAATTCGAAAATTATTATTCTAATTTAATTTTGGAGAATAGACATAAATATTTTGATAGCAAAATTAATAAATCATCTAATACAATTAAAACAATTTGGACCCTTATAAAAGACGAAACCTGTAAAACACCTAAAAACCAATTAGAACACATAGATCTTACGACGGGAAACCTGGCGGAAATATTTAATGACTTCTTTGTTAATACGGCTCGAAGTTGTAAAATACCTACAGATAAAAATAAAGCTGTGCAATATCTAAAGAAATTCATGGATTGCCCAACTCAATTCAATACTTTTAAACTAATAACTATACATGATATTTATAAATTAATTAAAAAAATTAAAAATAAATCTACAAAGGACTATAACGACATACCAACAAGCATAATAAAAAAAATGCCTCCAGTATTTATAGACGTGCTCTGCTATCTTTTCAATAAATGTATCGAGTGTGGCAAATATCCTAACTGTTTAAAAAATGTAAAAGTAGTTCCTATCTACAAAGGCAAGGGAACAAAAAGTGAAATTAAGAATTATCGTCCTATCTCTATTATTCCAGTGTTTTCAAAAATTTTAGAATTAGGTATAGCGGACCAATTACTCAGGTATTTTCGATCAAATAATCTGTTGTCTAGTCATCAATATGCTTATCAACAGGGCAAGTCGACAACACTCGCTACACGTCACTTGATTAAAACTATTTTAGACAGGTTAGAAGAAAAGAAACTGACTGCACTGATACTTTGTGATCTATCACGTGCCTTCGATCTTGTAGATCACGATCTCATAGTCACCAAATTGCAGCACTACGGTTTAGGAGGAGTATGCATAAACTTAATAAAGTCATTTCTTGATCAAAGGCGACAAATTGTAGAAGTTAATACAGCTGAAGGTGGAACCAGTAGGTCAACTTTTAGTAATTTAGGCAATCTTTCTATCCCACAAGGATCAGTCTTAGGAAATTATCTTTTCCTCATTCTCGTAAATGACCTTGCCGTAGCCACTAAATCAGCTGAGTTAGTGGCATTTGCGGATGACAGTGCTTTTTTGGTATCTGCTGATAATAAAAACGAACTGCAGGAACGGTTAGAGAAATCAGTTACAGATATTAAAAACTGGTTTCAAGTAAACGGGATGATTCTGAATTTAGAGAAAACCAATATAATTCATTTTTTTTTTTTTTAGTCTAAGGGGACAGCCACAAAACTTTCCCACTGCATGTGATGGGATCCAAATACCTAATGTCAGTCATGCAAAATACTTGGGTTACGTGCTCGACTCTGGACTAAAGTGGGATATGCACATAGATTACTTGTGTGATAAGCTAAGTAGAGCGTGTTTTGCCATCTCACGACTGGTCAAAATGCTTAGTCCAACGGCAGTCAGAAGTGCGTACTTTGCATACTTCCAGTCTTTACTCTGCTACGGCCTTGACCTCTGGGGCCAGGCAGCGGACCGTCATCGGGTTTTCGTTCTCCAAAAGCGGGTATTACGAATAATGTGTCGTGTGCCTTGGGACACACCTGCTCGGCAACTTTTTATAGACCAGGGTATTCTTACAATGCCTTCATTGTATGTATTGGAAGTAAGTAAGTTTATGAAATCTAATTTGGACAACTTTAAATCAATTAAAGATGTTCATAATCGAAATACTCGCAATAAAAACAATTTAATAATAGCATTTAAAAGGTTAAAAAAGTCATCACAGTCGATTTGGAACATAGGGCCAAAAATATACAATAAAATAAACAAAACCATTAAAGAAATTGAGTCGTATGACCTATTTATTAGCAAATTAAAAGAATTTCTTGTAAATAAAGCGTATTATTCTGTTGACGAATACCTAGATGATAAATTGACATAACTTATTTTTAAAATTGACATTTTTAATTTGTATTTTATATTTTTATTAATTTATATCGAATTTTATTATGATGAATTATTAATCGCTAATTATACTTCAAGTATAATTTATTCTTAAAAATGTTGACTGGTACTATTTTTAATTAGGTCCACCTATGATGTTTTATAAAAATGTGTGTGAATTTTATTACTTTTAAATTGTAAAATATTGACCTATAACTCTGTTATTAAGAAATAAATGATAATGATAATGATAATGAAACAAACAATCAAATCTTTCCTCTTTATAACATTGTTATGTTATAGATTAAAACAACAAAGTTTAAAACACATCAAAACCGATTCAGTAACATAACGGCTATCGATTTTGCAAGTTGCAAAAAAATTATCTAATACCCATTATTTTTGAGTTGAGTGACCTCCAATTATAATGGTCAGGTACGTGTTTTGAAATATGCGCAGGCAAATGCACAGAATAGACTATAGTACTAACTTTTCGAAGACCAGGTGAAGGTCACTCAAAGTCAATAAACTAAACAAGTTTTTTGGAATCTCTACTATTTGATTGATTATTTTTAGGCAATTAGACACAGCTGCTGAACGCATTTTGATGTTGTTGTAATGGTTTGACAGTTTTGTATGTATTAAGTTTTTAGGGTTCCGTATCCAAAGGGTAAAACGGACCCTATTAACTAAGGCTCCGCTGTTCGTCTGTCTGTCTGTCTGTCTGTCACCAGGCTGTATCTCATGAACCGTGATAGTTAGACAGTTGTCACACGACGTATTCCTGTTGCCGCTATAACAACAGTAAAAATCAGAATAAAATAAATATTTAAGAGGGCTCCCATACAGAAAACGTGATTTTTTGCTCGGTTTTATAGATAATGGTACGGAACCCTTCGTACGTGAGTCCGACTCGCACTTGGCCGGTTAATATCTTCTTTCCAAGTATAGAAATCAAAACATTACAATTGTTTTCTCTATAGAAAAAAATAGTGAAGTGACCTCTAAAAAGTTATTCGAATTAAAAAAATGATACATTATAATAAGACACCCCATTGAAATAAATCACAGTGATAAGTTAGGTTTCAATGCATCCAACTGTAAGCTTATTTTTTTTATAACAATAAGTATTTCTTTTATAATTAATTATTTGTGCCGCAAAATGGAAAAGTCGACGCGCAACGCAAAGCTATCGCCATATTTTTGACACAGTATACGTCTCATGTTTGACTGCTGTAGCAAACGTGCTGGCATTGGGTGTCGTCTGCGTCTTAAGAGCCAATACAACGCCAAATTGCTTAAAACGGCTTAGCTTGAGGCAGTGTCCTGTCAACAATATTGCAACAATGACTTTGAAATTAATATATGGTAAAGTTCAGGACTAATACTACTGCTTTCTGGGGGAGGCCTATGTTCAGCAGTGGACGTCTTCAGGCTGTTGATGATGATGATGATGATGACTACTGCAAATGTATAGTGAAAACACGAATTAATAAAAATTTCTCGATAGAAAAATATTACAAAGTTACCTCCAAACCGTACAAATAAACAGCGATTATTCAATGAATACTTTAAATAAGATCATGAAACTTTGTGTAGTAGTTGAACTAAATATAATGGAGGGCTTATGTATAGCGGATTTTTAAAATACCCTTTATATTCAGTGTAATAATAAATTACCGAAACTATTGCGCGTTGGAACCAGTTTAACTTAGACCGCCCCTGCCGCTCGGCCCCTGGCTCATCCCCGCTTTGGCCTAGTAATAATAATAATAATAATAATAAAGCTTTATTTAATTCCATGCATAGTACTCATTAAACGATAACAATTGGCAACTTATTAACTTATAATTCAATTACATTTATTACACTTATATGAAATCGGTTTCTAATTGAAAATTCTATTTTGTTTCGATGTTTTGTGTTTTTCAATTTTGTGTGTTGTGTTTTTGTTGTTTTTAAATTGTTTTGTGTTTTTTGTGTATTTTGTTTTTGTATTTTGTTTTGGTTGTTTATTTTGTTTGTTTTCTGTTTGTTGTTTTGTTTTTTGTTTTTTTTTTGTGCGTGTTTTGTTTTGTGTTTTGTGTGTCTGTTTTGTGTGTTGTTCTATTTTGTTTTGTTGTGTATTAGTGTTGTTGTTGTTGTTTGTTTTTTAGTTTGTGTGTTTTTGTGTGTTTGTTTGTTAGTTTAATTATTATTTGTTTTAATTATCCACTACCTACTTATTTAATGTATGGACCCCGTTCGGGTAAAAGCCTCCCCCAAGGAATGCCATCCTTCTCTGTCCTTAGTGTAGACGGTATTTTTCGTTTCGATAATAATTGTTCTTGGGGGGTTATGGTCGAACTCTCCCGCGGTGACCGGCCGTACTGGGAGATTATGGGTTGGAAGAGGGTACGATTTTGATTGCTATGCTGTGTTGTGGTCTGATGTCTTCGATTGGCGTTGAGTTGATTCTGTCTGAGCGAGAATTAGTTTAGGCTTTTGTATTATATAATTCTTCATGTCCCCTTTATTTCTCTTAGGTGGTTGTTTACTAGTCTGTTGATCATTTTGGTTGGCAGGGTGGAGCGTCTCCGGGGACTCTGATAGGTTTCTTTTGCTTGACTGTTTCTGTGGGGGTTTTTTGTTGTTCAGTATAATAATTTTATCGTATTTTATAAAAGCGGTGTTTCCTGCATCTTTTTCTTGCTGTAGTTGGACTTGTAGCTCTTTACGCTTAATTAAGACTTCGATTGGGTAGTCTTCTTTTAAGTAATAGGATGTATTTTGAAGGTTATGTTTATTTTTTTGTATTTTTAATTTGAAACCTAAAGTGTTGAATGTTATTGCTATTGGTCGTAATTTTTCACCCTTTTTCCCCACCCTTCTAACAGCTTCTATGTTGTAAGTGTCGCATGAAACTTTTAAGTATGTATTTATTATATTTATTACCATTACCATTTTTTCCAGTTCATCATACGACTTTTCTATCTCTTCTACGCCAAAAAAGATCAGATTTCTGCGTCTACACTGTCTTTCTAGGTTGTTAATTTTATTTGATTGCTCTTCTATTTTTTTCTCCAAAAGCTCATTTTTCAGTTCTAGGTTATTGAACTTCTCGTTGATGCTGTTGATTATTGTACCTTTAATATCTTCTTTCATCTCAAGCATGTCTTGTTTTTGCTGCTTGATATCCTGCTGCATGCTAATTAACATATTTTTTATTTCATCCATATTTGTTTATAGTTCGCTTAGCGCCCTCTTTGGTAACAGGTAAGTACTTCTTGGCTTAGTGGCGATCGAGTTGTCTAGCGTATTAAGAAGTGTCCTAAATGTTGCGACATACGGAGTACGCGTCGAACTAGGAACTGGCTAGATATTTCTGGTGGATCATAATAGATGGCGCTGATAGATACTTTGATCGATGATTTAGGAACGGAGATATTATTATGATTGTTGAGCACTTTTGAGGTTATAGTTTCTGATGCTTTTGGTTTACGCACTATTTTAATGTAATTCAAGTTCCAGTTTTGTCGTACGCATGCTACACTGATATTTTGCACTTGAATAAAGATGTTCTTGGTATCTTAACGAATTTCTAGCGAGATTTGATACAGCGATTTTATGCACTTTTTAGTAAATTTTATTGTATATGCACTATGTTTTATATATTAATCGAAGTAGTTTATGCACTGGTTTTATATTTTGATTGTAACACTTTGTTTTGGAACACTTAAGTAATTTTAAAACTTCTTTAATAGCGAGTACGATGTTGACAGTGTCGCAGTCCTACCCTCTCCCCCTCTCTTGGCCTAGTACTATACATCTATTCTGTGGCTTTGGCTTGAATTCGCGCTGGCCTTGCACAAGCCCTTAAGGTTTTTTTGCTGCAAATCCGAAAGATTAGTTTTTGACATAAAAATAGGAAGTTTTATTTTATTTTATTTTATTAATCACAAAGCAGATTACAAACACTTATCACAACAATAGTTTCATACTTACAAATAGTTCGGAGCTAGATTGTAACCCTAAATTATGTGAATACAACAGCACTATGTAGTTTTATATTATTATTTTAACAGGAAATCTATGTTTTTTTTTGTTTCATTTAAAATAATTATGTACATACAGTGAAGAAAAAAATAATGCTAATAAAATTGTTAAGTATGATTTACATTCAGATGAGAAAACTGTATTGCCCTAATACACTTTACAAACCTCCCAAGATTGGGGTCAAATATGTCTATGATTTTGTTCTTTAATGCCAACTCATTATAAAGACGACACATTCTTGTAAGCGGATTATAAAACGATGTATTGTTTTTATATACTTTTAATGCAAATGATGGAGGACTGCGTCTCCTATAGTTTATGTTAATGTTAAGAGAGAATAAAAGCGGGGGGCAATCTATTTTAGAGTGCAATATTTTATGAAGATGTATAAGGTCTATGTGCTGCCTACGTGTTGAAAGTGATGAAAGTTTGAATTTAGCCAGCCTTTTCTCATATCCAGATAGAGATCGACCTATGTGGTGCCTATATGATAAAATTTTGAGACATTTTTTCTGTATGCCCTCAATTCTATCAGAGTGTACGGAATAATATGGTGACCAAATTGGGCATCCGTACTCTAGGTTGGGCCTAATAATACTTTGGAAAAGGTATTTTAGACTATTAGGACTTTTGAAGCTTTTAGTGGCTCTGGTGATAAATCCCAACAAGCGACAACTCTTACTGACAATATAGTTATAGTGATCTTTAAAAGTTAGTTGTTCATCAAAAAATACGCCAAGATCTTTAGCTGTTGGTTTACGTTCAAGAGATCTACCTGTAATGTTATAATTAAACAAGATTTTGTGATGTTTTTTAGTAAAAGATGTAACAAAGCATTTTTCTATATTGAGATGCATTTGATTGCGCAAACACCATTCAAATATAGTATTCATGTCATCCTGCAACATCACACAGTCGTTGGCATTGTCAACTCTAGTAAATACCTTTAGGTCATCAGCGTATAGAAGACATGGACACGTGAGGGATTCCGCAAGGTCATTGACAAATATAATAAAAAACAAAGGACCTAAATGTGAGCCCTGGGGAACTCCCGATGAAATTGGCATTGGGGCTGAGATGAAGCCTTTAAGTGCAACAAGCTGGCTTCTATTGGTAAGATAAGAGCGCACCCAGCGTAGAAGGTTGCCATGAATACCATAAAAAGACATTTTTGTCCATAGGATTGAATGACTAACTTTGTCAAAGGCCTTGCGAAAGTCCGTGTAAATAGTGTCCACCTGTCCAGAAGTAGCAAATGCAGCGCAAATATAGTCTTTGTAAATCAATAGGTTACTTACTGTGGACCTCTGTTTAACAAAACCGTGTTGATTGTCCGAAATAAATGGTTTTACATGAGAGTATATGTAATCATACACAAGAGATTCAAAAACTTTTGCGAAACACGAAAGAATACTGATTGGTCGATAATTTTCACATTGAGTTTTATTACCGCTCTTGTGGATGGGAACAATGTGGGCCTTCTTCCATTGTACAGGGAAAACTCCTGAATTGAGAGACTTATTGTATATCCAAGATAAAGGTCCGCAAAGCTCCCCTCTACACGCTTTAATGAGAAAAGGTGGGATCCCATCAGGGCCAGCACCTTTTTTGACGTCTAGATTTTTAAGTTTCAAATAAATTTCAGTTTCACTAAAAGTCAGTGAAGACAGGACATCTAAATTAGGAGCAGGATTCACATTTAAATAATTGGCACTCGAAGACGAAGAGTCAGTTTCGTACACGGATGCGAAGTATTGAGAAAAAAGCTCACATATTTCCTGACCCACAGCTGAAGACTTATTCTTGTACGTCATTACTTGAGGTATACTAATATTGTGCCTTTTATTGTTAATGTATCTCCAGAACCCACGAATATCATTCTTTAGCGATTTTTCGACCGACCTGATGTAATTAGTGTAACACTCATTTAAAAGTCTTTTCCCTCTGGTGCGATGAAAAGAATACGTATCATAATCTCTAGGATTCTTGTATTTTTTGAAGCGTTTGTGGTATTTCAACTGTTCGACGAGACATTTTCTTAATGAATAACTTTGAAAGTTGATCTTCTTCTTCTTCTTATTTAAGAGGCTTTCTCTTGTCGGTGGAGTAATCGCCATCTTTCCCTATTTTCAGCCAATGCTTTGACTTCCCCGTACGACATGACATTTATCTTTTCTTTTATTTGATCTATGTAAGCCCTTCTAGGTCTGCCTCTTCCTCTCTTCCCTTCTACCTTTCCTTCTATGATGTTTTTCATGAAGCTGTCATGTCGTACAAGGTGGCCATATGTTGCCGGAAGTTGATATATGAAAAATAATCAATTTATGACCCATGCGGTAAAATTCCATGCCATTCATTCAATTCATTCAAAAAAAAGTGCCTCTTTACAATTTAGTAAAGTATCCACCGGTTTTATTGACTTCCACTCGACCTTGACTAGATTAGACTGTGATGTGATGTGATTTTTACGATGCGATTCTGTTTTCTTAATAACAACCAAAAATATTTCATTTCCTCGGTCACTTAGCTCTGCGGCTTTTTATTTTTATTTATTTTTTTAACAATAATGTCGAGGGTCAAAAGGTCGTCCATTTTTACGCTCGTCTCTGTTCGTGGCGAGATCAACGCATTCGAGCAAAGGTATTTAAAAGTCATCGTCTCACCTTTTTCGAGGCCGACCAGGGTGGCACGGACGTCCTTCCGTCGGATGGGACTTTGTGTATTTTTTACCCCCTTAATTCAAAAATTGTCGAGTCCCGTATTTATCTATTTTGTATGTTCTTTAAACATTCTAAATATCAGTACGACACGGACAAAATTTTAAAAATTTCCATGCAAGCTTTAACTACAAAGTTCGCCCCTTTTGGGGTTAATTTTCAAAAATGTAAGAAATACCATTTCTGTTATTTTTACACTTGTTTCCATGTGCCAAGTTTCAAAACGGTACGTTACGAAATGTAGGTTTATCACACAACCGTTTTTTACTCTTTTCATACCTTTTCATACACCCCTTAGGGGTAAAATTTTCAAAAATCCTTTCTTCGCACACGCTCACGTCATACAAGGAAGCCACCCCCTAAATTCTAAGTTTCTACGTCTAGCGGTTTGGACTGTACGTTGTCTGTTAGTCAGTCAGGACAAAGCCTTTTATATAATTTGCCACTGGATAACACTAAACAGTTAATCAGTGAATCTCTATCCTGTTACTTTCGAATTGTCGGACATCGGACGCTGTTGCCAGTTGCCACAGCGGCGAGGTTGCGCAAGAAGTTCGATGACTGGCCTTGTACTACTGCACTTACCTACTTGCGCTGTGTAAGTGCTTGATCTTCGCAAGTAAAACTTACAAGTACCTGTTGTACTACAAAAAACGCTTGTTAGGATCTTTGATAATTTTGAAAGTTATACGAGCACAATTTACGGGTGGTCCTATTCGCTCACCGGGACCACACGGTTACCTATACGGAGTTCCAAAGTGTTTTACGTGATGCTCAAGTCAGTGACATCCAATCCAGGGCCATGATTCTATATGAAAACACAGATTCCACACGATACAGAAACCACGTCATTATCGTGTCTTGTTGAAATCGTATCACAGCAAAGAATCGACAATTTTTGTATTCTGTATGATCATCTAAGATAAACTATCTATGACAGGTTTTGGATACCTCGAGTGAATTCCGAAAAGATTTCTCATCCCAAAACCGGTAAAAATTAATATAAAGGAATGGCTTATATTTATGTTATGATATAACGAAGCTGTGGGTAATTATTCAAAATTGACAGACAACCTTTAGAAATACCTTAACGTTACATTAAAATTATTTTTATTTTAAATAATTAATGTTAACATAAGTGGTGGTAACTTTTGACGTGTTGATGTTTCGGAACGCGTTTTAGTCAAACATATGTCTTTTGACAGTTCAAATCGCGCCAATTCTAGTTAAGGCGACGAGTAGAGCAAACAAAGTGTTTTTTGGCATGTTTCCTGGAGTAATTAGAACATGTGGAGCTTTGAATTTAACATGTAGTGTAATTCATTTCATTAAGTCGTTTGTGATGACTACAAATACAAGATTAATAAATATAGCTCTATAGAAAAAAAAAGCAAACCTCCCTGAAAAAATTTGAATGATCCCATTTTACTGAGCTTCTACCGAATATATTTTTACAAAAAATAAATTAGTATATTCCCAATAAACCTTCATATGTCGTGATGATTTAACTTTGAAAAATACTATGTACAAATAGATATTAATTAAAAACCGTCAAAATCAGTCATTTCATGTGTTGTCTTTGTCGTAAGCGCCGCGCTGAAGTGCAGACTGAATTGATATTTAAGAATACGACGTTTAAGGTTTTTCAATTGGATAATGTGCCTTTATTACTCAAGCTAACTACTACAATACTAAAAACTAAACTAAACTAGCTACACTACTTACTACAAAGAACACTTATGGACTGTATAAAAGCCGCGATGACCTATAGACAGTCCAAGTGCTGCAGCCCACTACCGGTAGGTAGCATACCCAACATGCTGGCAGCATAGCCACGTTGAATTGCAATGCTGATGCGTTTGGCCAAATAAGTGCCAGCATTTTGGTCACGCGCTTAAGGTTGATGTTTCTTTGAACGGATTTGGACCTGCTTATCTGGCTCTACTCGTCACCTTAATTCCACATTCATTGCGCACGGTTTCGTTTTCAATTCATAGAGAATAGATTTTTGCAGATTTCTTATGTAAGGCAAGGAAAAAAACATTCGCGTGGTTTCAAGGCAGGGAATCGTAAAATGGTCATACAGAATTATGACCCAGATGGAAACATGTTGTGATTCTTGAACATGTCGGTTTCTTAACAATCTAGTTACAAAAGCGAATGCAAATTACGCACATACCAATAAGTATAGCTTGAAAGTCATTGGTGCAGGACTGAGTGACCACACAGTTGGAACATCTGGGTGAAAGAATTTTACTGTGGGACATTTCTGCAAAGTTTGTCTAGGCAGGTATATAGGCTTTGCCAGTTATTCTGCCGCCAAGCAGTGTGCAAGCTACTGACTGTGTTCTGATTTGAACAGCATTAGCTAGTGAAATCACTGGGCAAATGAGACTTTAAACAGATCTCACAGTCTAGTAATCTTAGACTGTGCTGATGCCTCAGTATGACAGTGCAGTGTCATGCGAAACTTTGTATTAGTGTTCGGAGAGACATTGCAACTGTTATGGTCGGCGTTATCGCTTAACATCAGGTGAACGACTACTTCGTCCGATCATTCATTAACATTAAATAACCGGCCAAGTGGTAGTTGGACTCGCGCACGAATGGTTCCGTACCGTTATCTATAAAAACGAGCAAAAAATCACGTTTGTTGTATGGGAGTTCCATATTTATTTTATTCTGTTTTTTAGTATTTGTTGTTATAGCGGCAACAGAAATACGTCATCTGTGAAAATTGCAACTGTCTAACTATCAAGGTTCATGAAATACAGCCTGGTGACAGACAGACAGACAACGGAGCCTAGTAATAGGGTCCGTTTTACCCTTTGGGTACGGAACCCTAAAAAGACTATGATATGTTTCAGTGCTCTGTGCCAGTATTTCTAAGTTTTGTTAGTCTGCGTAAACGTCGTAAAAAGCAGTTACATTGCAAATATTGCTAAAGTGCGATGTCAACTGTGCCCGATTGGGCAATGTTAGCACTGCAATGCTACCCGAGTCCCATGAGCTAAAATTTCGCGGTCTTGTTTGCTAATTTCGTAATATTATCTGACAACATGCCTACAGCTAGGGCTTGTAAATTTCTAATGGGTGGGGAAAATTCTATACGTATTTTGTACGGATGAATTTGGAATCCAATTACTTTTTTTTATGAGAATGAATGATGTGACGAGCTAGTTGTTCAACTGATGTTAAGCGTCACGGCCGCCCATTACAGTTGCAGTGTAACCCGGAACTTTAAAACAATAAAGTTTCGCGTGACACTGCACTGTGCACGTCATCCTGAGACATCACCCAATCTAGTAATCAGATAACTAGACTGAGTGATCAGATCATAAAGTCTCAATTGCCCAGTAATTTCACTAGCTACAATGCCCTTCAAACCGGAACACAGTAGTGCTTGCACACTACTGCTTGGCGGCAGAATAACTGGCAAAGCGGTGGTACCTACCTAGACGAACTTTGCAGAAAAGTCCTACCACCTAGTAAATGATTCGACCAATTTTGATTTTTAAGTGATTTCTCTATTTTCTTGTGCGTTTGTCTGTTTGTCTAAGTATCTCTAGGTATGTCTGTCTGACTGTATGTCTGTTACCTCACGGCTAGTCACTCATATACAATACCTAGAACATTAATAGTTTTACACTATGAAGTGAATAACAATAAGACCAAATAAACACAGATATCTACTATATTAGTCAACAACCTTTGAGTCCAGAGCAAAAACAGCTGCAAAAAAACTAGGAATACTAACTAAGGTAAGGCAGTTCTTCACATCTGCTCGAATACTTAACCTGTACCAAGCTCAAGTCAGGGCTTGCATGGAGTACTGCAGTCATTTGTGGGACGGGTCTGCAAAGTACCAATTGGTAGCTTTGGACACAATCGAGCGTCGCGCCATGAGGCTTATTGCAGAGAAGGCGCTTGTTGGGAAGAGGACGCAAAGCCTCGAGCACAGGCGTAGAGTTGCTAGTCTGTCCATTTTCTATCGGCTGCATTTTGGGGAATGTGCGCAGGATCTCCATCAACTAATCCCCTTTTAACCATGAACTTCAAGACGTGGCGAGTCGTTGCATCCTTTTGTCGTGAACATCCCTCGAACCCGTACTAAGCGTTTTGCTAGTTCTTTTATTATTCGCACGGCTGAGAAGTGGAATGCACTTCCTGCTTCTTTGTTTCCTACAAATTACAATCTGGGTCTCTTCAAATCAAGAGTGAATAGGCATCTCATGGGCAAACGTGCTCCAACATAGACCGCATCATCGCTTTCCATCAGGTGAGATGTTGTCAAACGTGAGCCCATTCATGCATAAAAAAAACAAAATAAAGCTAAACATTCAAAACTTATAATTTTTCCTTGTTTTTCCTTCTTGCTACGCTTAATGACAGCTACTCCATTTATAATTGTTTCTTTTCATTGATAGACAGCGGCATTAGAAAAGAGTTACGTATTTTCTATTAAAAGCTTTGATACCTAATATATTGTAACAAATAGAGTACTATGTCACAATGTCTGCAAATGCGGTTTTGCCATCTATAACGAGCTCAAATTTAACGTATCATAATTTGGTGGGTCCAATACGAGGCCAATGTCACTGACGAAACCGTTCTGGCACGAATAACTTTAACTTTTATACCTACGCCCTTTCATATGTAGCCATCTTCAATATGAAAATGAAATGATATTGGAAAGCACATCACTTGAGGGCCTTCAAGGTCTTGAAGAGACCGAATCGACTATATTTTAAGGCACGGTGTATGCCTTAGAGTATAGACTAAAATCATAGAAAGATCAACAAAACGATATTATATTTGTACTGCTCACGTCAGTGGCGAAGAACAGAAATAAACATAAAGTAATTAGCTACGCTTGTGAAAAGTTACCGTACCATTATTTTCGACTCGAGTCAACTGTTTTTTTTATACAAATCTGTCAGACTCATTGACATCAAAGTGTCCACTGCATATAAAACGTGTCCAAAAAAGTGGTACGCTTGACACATAATCAAGTTCTCTCTATGCTTTTAGTCTATACTCTAAGGTCTAAGCCCAAAATCCAAAAAGTGTCGCTTTTTGAAGTCACGTGTCAAAATAATCATATAAAAGAAACTTTGTAAATAGAGTATGAAATGAAAAACAGGAATGATGGAACAAAACTGAACTAAGTACTTTAGGTTTTCTAAAATAAAATCGTTCTAATGACCCCAAAAAATACTTTAAGAACGTAGTTTTCCAAATTATCAGCGAAAACGACAAATTTTTTACAAATTAAATAAATTGCAGTTTAAATTCAAATGTTTATTGCATTCCACAATGTTGTAAACGATGTTATAAGGGTTAAGATCATTATGGACCTTGTTGAGCACAACGATATTATGTTAGAGGAGAGGAGGAGAATAATAAGTACTTAACTAAATCCAAAGATTATTTACAATAAGTAGTCATTATCAAAATATTCGGCATAATTATAACCAGACTATTATATCCAATATAAATAAAATTATATTACTTGTTACGTAGAACGACAAGTACATCGGACACACCGCTTATCGCGCCGTCTAGATGTCGTCACCGCCGTGTCAGCTAGATTCGCACACTTAGAGAACATCCACTAACACATAGAAAAGTGCTGACCAGCGAAAGCGTGAGACTGAGATCCTGACCACCGTCCGCGCAGCGCCCGTGCCCGCGGTCCCCTCTCGGCCCCGCGAGGCTTACTTCACCCTCCCCCGGCACTTGCTCTCGATCGTCGAGACTCGTCACATCTAGATGTAATTAGTTTTAGGATCTAGTTATAGTAATTCTAGTGGTAAATTCTTAAATATAAGGTAATAAGTACACATCTTCGTTTACTTTATTACTCCCGCTGCAGCCCCTCTATAATTTACTTGTAAAATCTGTTATTACAAATAATGTATAATAATAATTCTTGAGATTAAGTAGGTATTTTGAAGATTGTAAAATTATATAGAATAAAAGATTGTTAAATTGTCCAGTCTGATCAATAATAAAAAAAGGAAAATCAAACTGTTTTTTTTAACGGGCAAATTGCCTTTATTACTCAAGCTAACTACTACAATAATAAAAACTAAACTAAACTAAACTAAGCTAAACTAAGCTAAACTAAACTAAACTAGCTACACTACCTATTACAAAGAACACTTATGGACTGTATAATAGCCGCGATGGCCTATAGACAGTCCAAGTGCACCAGCCCACTACCGGTAGGTAGCGTACCCAACATGCTGGCCGCATTGCCACGTTGAATTGCAATGCTGATGCGTTGGGCCAAATAAGTGCCAGCATTTTGGTCACGCGTCGCATCGACCAGGCGCTCTGATAGACTTTGGAAAACGCGATGAGCTCCCGGTCCCCACGGACCCAGGGTCTCAACACCAAACGGCTCAAATATGTAACCGCTACCGAGATTACTATATTTGCGCCGTTTTAGCTGCTCAGCAGAATTAGCCGCGGCGCCGGCCCTAACGTGTGTCTCGGGAAGGTGTGACGGCGCCATAGTATCGACGCAAGTAGCGTCCCACACTAAAGGCCGCCCCATCTTCCAGGGAACCAGAGTCATTCCGTCGGGTCTTTTACCATCGTCACGCATGAGACCATTCGGTTCGAGAATGGCTGCAGCATTGGCGGTGGTAAAAGCCCGGCGAATGATGTCATTAAGACTAGCGTGGCGCGAAATTCGACCAGCGCTTTTTGAACACGAGAGACCGTGATGACCGAGCTGGTCAACTGCGGTACCGCACTGGCAGCGATGGGCCACACAGCATCTTGCGCCCAAACGTAAGCTGATAGCTAAACGAAAAGTAGTCGGATCTAAAAGGTTACCAGTGTTGAAAGAAGGCATGGCCTGTAACCAAAGTCCTGACTCCCACACAGAGACTGCGAGAAGCCGAGCACGATCAGCGACGCTAGGACACGTATCTAAAAGATTTTTCCGTGCTAGTTCGCAGAGCGGTCGGTCCCACAGCCTCTGTGAGGAAAGAACCACCGGGAAATCAGAATTTGGACAAGCCAACCCCCAGGCATTCTTGGCCTCAGACAAATGGGCTACTTCGAAAGTACCTAAAGATGGAGCAAGAATTTTTTCTATTAATTTATGTGTACCATGTACAGAGGACAAAAAAGCCGGTAATGCAACACTCGAAATTTTGCGTATCCCTAAACCTCCTAAGCGCACAGGTAGAGAGGCTTGCGACCACGTCCTGTCATCCATATCAACATTCAAGACCGAAACCAGAGTGTTTTTTACAATGCTGTCTAAGCCCATAAGGAGCTCACTGTGTTTCCACAGTTGACAACATCGTAAAATATAAATTGATTTGGGTATTTTTTTATTTGAAAGTTGAAACGATATACTTTCAAAGCGGTCGCATAGTTTCATCAAAATAGTGGAGTAGGACCGTTCGGGATTTGACCCTGGGTGTGTCTATTGGTAAGTCATACAGGCTACCGCTGTGCCACGATAGCCATTTTCCTCAAAATAAATTTAAGGCTTTGTCCTGACTGACTGACCGACAATGTACAGTCCAAACCACTGGACGTAGACTTGATATTTCGGAGCCTTTTTTATTTATAGGTACACGTAGGTACACTTTTCGCAGTTAGGTTCATGGTTTCACATTTTAATTTATCTTATTCACAAGATTTTTCTGCCAAAATCCGCTATTTGATACGGGTTTTAACACATAGGTAGATTTTATTTATGTATTTCTTCAATTTATTATTATTATCAAAGTGTGAACACAGAGTGATCTTCTTCTTCTCGTGTAGGCAAGTGGTCAGCCCTGGTGTCAGAATCTTTAGGCCGCCCAAAGGCTTCTGACTTGGCTTAACGACTATTGTCGTTAAGCGAGCAAAGTTTACGACAACAGCCGGGACCGACGGCTTAACGTGCCCTCCGAAGCACGGTAGCACTCAGTTGTAAACACTTTTTGCTGTAACGGTCACCCATCAGAGTAGTGGCCGCAGCAAACGTTGCTTAACTTTACCCATCGGTTAGAAACGGCTAGTCGTGCTTCGTTGTGAGCGATGGCGTGATGGCTTTCTTTTACGACGTAAGCGTGTGCTAAGAAAAGATTTTTGAAAATTCAAATCATAAGGGGATGAAAAGGGTAAAAAACGTTTGTATGAAAAACCTACATTTCTTCACGTAAATTGTTTTTGAGGCCACGCGAGGGAAGCCGCAGGCAGAGGCTAGTAAAATTATAAAACCACATTGTGTTCATAACAATGCGTCATAACTCAAATGACGAGTTCAAAATTGAAATGGTATTAATATAAACGCTACGTCACACTAAAATGTATGCAAATTTATAAAAGGTTAGTGTCAAGGTTCTGCCGATTAGAAATTGGCAATGGGAGATACAGCTTTGTATTTATGATGCATCTGTATTTTTTTACGGGTAGGTCCCAACCAAAGATTATAAAGCCCCTTGATAGCTCGCGAACATAATTTCTGAAACGGTGAAAGGGGGCAGGTGCTGGCGCACCTGCCTCCTTTCACCTAGGTACATCCGTTCATCCTTTTACCTTATGTTTTCCCTCCTCCCTTCTCTCTTTTCCATACTACAGGATAGGAGTGGCTTTGGACCTAATACTGAAGGTTGAATGTCTGTAATTTCTGAACCACAAAACCGACATTGACCTTGAAATATTTACGGGAAAATATTTAAAACATTTTCCAAACAAAACAAAAAACTTTTCAACAAAAAAAGAAAGAATGAAATTGGACCACGCGTGTATTAATGAATTACAATTGAGTACATATTTTTAATCCCCTCTCCCGCGGGAACCGTGCTGAATTTTGAAAAGTATTCTATAGCCTACCTGGTAATATGAACTCTTATCATGCCAAGTTTCATTTGAATCCATTCAGTACAAGATACAGACAGACAGACAGACAAAAAAAAAGTTATAGTTTTGGCTTTAGTATCGATTATAGAGAGCCCTCCAATAAATTTTTTCAAAATATCTTTAATGTACAGAATTGATCCTGTTACAGTTTTATTATAAGTATAGATAATGATCACTTAGTTAATAATGTTTTGACCATTTCCTCTCCTTTCAGCATCATGTCAGCAGAGGGTCTAACAGCAGCGGAGGTGGACGCGCTTCCGGACCGGATCTCGGAGACCTTTGCTGGTCTCCATGTCCTCATCACTGGAGGGACAGGATTCATGGGAAAGGTTCTTGTGGAGAAACTATTAAGGTAGGAAGCTACAGCATTTTCGAAACTGGCTAAATTCCTTTATTCTTTAAGCTTACTACTACACATATTAGGCCCAGTGTTGAAGGCTTTAGTCGACAGTGTCGATGTGGTGATTATTCGCTATATACGTTGAACTTGATTTAGAACTGCTTAGCCGTGCACCTAAATGAAGTAACGGCCCCTATTGTATTGCAACGCCCCTGGTGTTGCAGGTGTCTATAGGAGACGGTAACTGCCATCAGGCGGGCCGTCAGCTTGTTTGTCTGTCCGTGTTATTAAAAAAATCCTTCCTGGACCATGCCTCTAGACTATTAGGTCTACTACATTCCCCTGTCACCCCCTGGGCATTTCCCTGTCACTCGATTTTCAGAAGCTAATTACAAAAGTAAATATATGACAATCCAAAAACCGCAAAAAAAACACCCAGTTATTACCCTGTGATCAGAGGACTACCAGACGAAAAGGAAAAATTTTGAACATTCAAAAAATAAGGTGGATATAGTCGTACTCATTATTTAAATGTTAATGTAAAAAATAATTGAATCGGTTAAGTTTTGGAAGGGAAAACAGGGGAATACGAAACATAGATTTCGTTAAGGTTTTTGTAGCTGTTCCATCAGCATCACCTCTGCGGGGGAGACGTGGTGCAGTGTGACGGCAATATCTTCTTCAAATACCTATGGAGTGTCCTCTTAAGAGCTTATGCTAGGCCAAGCCAAAGCCACAGAATAAATAAATAAATAAATAAATATGTGTGGACATTTCACACAGCGCCATCTAGCCCCAAACTAAGCATAGCTTGTACTATGGGAACCAGATAACTGATACAATACTTAGATACTTTTTGTTTGTAAATAGATACATATAGAATAGATATATAGTACTAGGCCAAAGCGGGGATGAGTCGGGGGGCCGAGCGGCAGGGCGGTCTAAGTTAGAATGGTTTCAACGCGCAATAATTTATAAATTTATTATTACACTGAATATAAAGGGTATTTTAAAACTCCACTATACATAAGCCCTCCATTATATTTAGCTCTACTACTTCACAAAGTTTCATGATCTTATTTAAAGTGTTCATTGAATAATTGCGGTTTATTTGTACGGTTCGGAGGTATCTTTGTAACTTTTACTATCGAGAAAAGTTTATTCATTCGTGTTTTCACTATATCAGCATTAGTATTCGTCCTGAACTTTATCATATATTAATTTCATAGTCATTGTTGCAATATTGTTGACAGGACACAGCCTCATGCTAAGCCATTTTAAGCATTTTGGCGTTGTATAGGCTCTTAACTAACTCTTTAGTACATACGACTTTTTGACCCAAGTATTTGTTGTGAAGCATAATTTTACAAACGAGCTCACCATTGTTACGTTAACAGAGGGCACAAATATGTTAACGAATGCATTGTGCTTGTGCCAAATGCTATAAATTGGTAAATGATTACACATACCTACCTATACAAAGTATTCGTGTTGAGCAAGACCGTATTGTGATGCTGAAGGTCTAGCTATGTATGAAATAATACATAACAATGATATTTATTACGGAATCTGGCATTTTATTACTCAGTGCGAGCGATCAGTTGAAACTTTTTTTTTATGTAAACGAATGACGTGACGAGCTAGTCGTTCGCCTGGTGTTAAGCGACACGGCCGCCCATAACAGATTGCAGTGTCACTCGGAACTCCAAACTAAAGTTTCGCGTGAAACGCCACTGCGCACGCCATCCTGAGACATCACACAGTCTAAAAAAGTTTTCTAGACTGTGAGATCAGTTCGTAAAGTCTCATTTGCCCAGTAATTTCACTAGCTACAATGCCCTTCAAACCGGAACACATAGTGCTTGCACACTACTGCTTGGCGGCTTTTCATCCTACGGTCCATGGTTCACTGTATTGATCCCGCATAGTCTGAATTTCTAGTGTAGTACCGGCGGAATACGTAGCGTAGGCCAGCCCGCCATCACTAGGTGGACCAACGATCTGGTGAAAACCGTGGGAAGCTGAATAAGCGTCCGCGTTTTGTGAGAGGTGGTTCAGCAGTAGTACAAACAAAAAAAAAATGTTTTGGAATGTTTTGCTTTAAGTACAGGGCCCTAATTCTGTATGAAAACACAGATTCCACACGATTCGAAACCACGTCGTTATCGTGTCTTGTTCAAATCGTGTCACAGCATTAGAAATATTTTTATTTTGAACTAGCTGCGCCCCGCGGTTTCACCCGCGGATAAAAAGTAGCCTATGTGTTAATCCAGTACATAAGCTAAGTAACAAACATACACACATACAAACTTTCAGCTTTATTATATTGTGATAAATATACTTAATGTTGACCTATTGATGTTTCGGAACGTGTCTCATTGGAACATTATGATATTTGACAGTTCAAATTGCGCCAATTTCAAATTCATTTCGCGTGGTTTCGTTTTCATGGCGAATAGATTTCTGCAGATTTCATATCTAAGACAAGGAATTCGCGTGGTTTCGAAGTAAGGAATCGTAAAGTGGTCATACAGAAAAGGTCTTGTACAGTAAGCATTTCTGCATGCCCTCTATATAACAATTATGGACTTACAAGTTACAAATAAAAAAAAATAATGTATTGACATTTTCAGAAAATGCCCAGACATCGGCCAAGTGTACCTTCTAGTCAGAGAAAAAAAGGGAAAGACTCCGAAGCAGCGACTTGAAGAAATGTTCAACGGAGACGTAAGTACAATAACTGATACATCAGCAGGGACTAGGTTCTCGAGTGGCAACCACGAACCGGAAAACTCGGCGTAGCCCGGCCCCTCACTAGGTGGACCGACGGTCTGCCCGGCCAGCATGCGCACCAGATTCCGCAGAGAAACTACAAATGCGCAAATCTACATAGTATAGTACAGACTCTAGGTAGCCGTAAATTAATTTTCTGTAACTTTCTTTTATCTTTATTTTCTATTCCTTTTTTTATGGTAGAAATTCCTAGAATACGTACAAAGCGTTTTGATTCTTCGTTTGTAATTCGGACAGCAAAGGAATGGAACACCTTACCAGCGTCATTGTTTCCAAATATAATGAGACTGAATTAAGTGTAATGTAATTGCGGCATTAGAAGTGAACGTGAAAGGATTAAAAGTATCCTATAGCCTACCTACATACTCTCAAATCATGCTAAGTTTCATTTGAATCCATTCAGTAGTTCCGGTGTGATGCTCAGCCAAGATACACCCAGACAGACAGACAAAAATGAAAAAATTATAGTTTTGGCTTTAGTATCGATTATAGAGACCCTTCCAACAAAATTTTTCTAAATATCTTTAATATACAGAATTGACCCTGTTACAGTTTTATTGTAAGTATAGATAGATAGCACTCAGTATTTTCTCTTATAGAGAGAAAAAAAACACTAAATAACTAGCACTAGGTTCCTCCGCTACACAACGATCACAGACCTAGAACTTTTTTGTTACTCTCAACTCTCAAAAGACTCACGAAGCGTAGGAGCGAGAAGTACAAATCAAGTACACACTGCCCGAGAGGAAAAGAGATAGTAAAATAATGGTGGATGTGTCAGAGTACTAGCACAAGAAGAGCACATATGAGCCCAATCTGTTTCAATGTGATGTTACAAAACATACTAACCCGAACAAATACACGTATCACAGCAAACACAAATTTTATTGCATTATTAATAGTCATATTTTGTTAACTTCGGTGTGGTACCTGGATGTAAAACCTGTTTATTTTGTAAATAGGGAATGCTCCTTCCGTTATATCGCAATATTTCAGTGTTACATTACAGTTTTTTTATTATTTAGGAATTTTACTCCAAAGCTTGAATAATCTCAATGAATAAAACACGTCCAACAGCTAGGCGATCATGTAACTTGTTGGCAACCGATAGAAACACAAAAATGTATGGATTTGACAGTTGCAGTACGCAGCTTATGTACAGAGTTACTATGGAAATTTTCAAATTTGGATTGAAATTTCTTTTGTTGCATTGCTATCAAAGTTACATGATCACCCCGCAGGTCTCGGCCAAGAGTTCGTGAAATGTTTCCTGGCAAATTGATCTCCAGGAGAGGTGACATAAGTTGGCGTCCACGTAGTCCCGATTTAACGCCTGTGGACTTTTTCCTGTGGGGTTATGTCAAATCCAAAGTTTACTTCAACAAACCGACTTCCCTGGCACAATTAAAAGAAAATATCCGTCACGAAATCGCAGCCATCACGGAGAATACCTGCCGAGCCGTCATAGGCAATTTGAGTGCTCGATTAAACGAATGCCATGAACGCAACGGTTTACATTTGGATGATATCATTTTAAAAAAATAAATTCCCAAACATTATATTTTAATATGTAATAAACCTTTTTTCAATAAACTCCTTACGTTTTTTTAAATTATAGTTTTGAATATGACATTTCTTTTGATACACCTTGTACTACAGTTAACTTGTCGCAAATATTCAAGATCTTAATCACAACCACAATTTTTCACACACACAATTTCTCAAATTTCTTGTCCCATTTTCAAACTGTCATTGTTGGGCTTGTATATCCTAAGTCTATGTTAAGGATATTAAGTTTCTTAGTAAAAGGCGTCCAAAGCCTTGCTCCTTTCGAAATTGCGTAACTGGCTATTGCATTCCTAGCCCACTGGTCTAAATAGACATGTGTACACTTGGGAAATTCTTGCTTAGGCTTTAGATTGGTGCATCTACGTTCTAAATCTATGTTAGGAAACTGCATTCATCAAAGTAGTTAGGTACTTAACACCCCGGAACGATGATTTAGGATCCTATCTCGGCCCTAATTGGCGATTTATTGTCATTGCAAAAGCTATGAATCCATAATCATCATTTATTTGTTTTGATTTAGCATAGGTTTGTTTTTTCTTCTCTAATCTGTGGGTATAGGTACCTAAGTCGTGGGCTTTGTGGGACAGGGGGTCTAGCAAAGATCCCTTGAGATATCGTTAGCGTTAACGCTAATGGAAAGGGATCTTTGCTAGACCCCCAGATCATAAAAACACGTCAAACTATTTAGTAATTTATACCCCATGAAGGGGTTTGAAAATTAATTTTAAAGTCAGCAAAAAGTAATCTGTAGCTGGAAGCCTTATGGTCCCGGCGGAGTGAGAATAGGACTCCATCTCTTCCCATGGGTGCCGTAAGAGCAGGCTAAGGGAATATCCAGAGAATGAGCAGCAGCATTCCTCTCGGTACATTACAATCTTCTGCGATCACCAAGACGCCTGCCAAGCGTGGTGATTATGGCAAACCCCCTATGATAAGCGTCCAAAGTAGCGTTTTATGAAGGAGGCTTAAGTTAAGCAGTAGGCGTGTTTCGGTTCGGATGATGATGCAATACATTAAAACTAAAAACACATGGCTTTAAAAAATCAAAAGTCACAATAGCCGTTTTCCGGCTTGTCTTCAAGAACCAGTAAGTGAGATAATGGTCAAATGTAGGCCTAACTAATAAAAAAACCCACACCTCTATAATTGGCACTACTATGTTCCAGTTTGAAGGGCACTGTAGCTAGTAAAATTACTGGGCAAATGAGACTTTACGAACTGATCGCACAGTCAAGAAACCTTTTTTAGACTGTGTGACTGTGTGTCTCAAGATGACGTGCGCAGTGTGCAGTGTCACGTGAAACTCATTTAGATTTCCGAGTGGCATTACCAGCGGAAAAATTTTCCGCAGCTAATGTCATTCCCATGCATTTTGAGTTATCGTTTAGCGTTAACGCTAATGGAAAGGGATCTTTGCTAGACCCCTGTCCCACGAAGCCCACGACGTAGGTACCTATACCCACAGAATACAGAAGAAAAACAAACCTATGTTTTTTTTATATAAGCGAATGACGGATACCGGTAACTGCCCTCGTCAAACATAATTATCAATAGTCTAATCCTCAAATTATTTCACCATCTTTAATGCTTTGGCTCTAATAACGAATCGTGTAGACTAGCCAGAACTAAATACTACCATTAGTACCAAAACAAACGAAAAACTACTACTGGTTGTCTAAGCATTACGCAAAGATGTCTTGCTTGCTACCCATAGCGTGCGTGCTGGCTACCTTGACCCGATTTGTAGTAGACAGGCATTACCACCGCATTCGTGTGTCAATGTCACCTTTTGATAGGCCGCGGTGCGTATGTGGTAAGTGAAATGCAATGTGATATTTAGAATAGAATAGAATAGAATAGAATAGAAATCATTTATTCAACACTGGTTAAACACATTGCTTTACTAATATGATGTCAGTCAGTCAGTGTCGAATGGGCGTTCGGCTCAGCATGTTGCTGAATGTAAAAAAAACATCCAGCGCTGGTTTTCAGCCTACGCCCAGAGGGTGGCGGTCTGGCGGAGCGAGTGTACTATTCTACGTAGAAATGTTACAATATTTATTATATTGTACACTACAACTATTATAATAATGAATATTCAGATATAGAAAAAAAAAATACATTAGAAAATAAAATAAAATATATACAAATATATAACATACATAAATAAATAAGGTATAATATATATTTTATATGAATATGTATATTTCAATTTTAATAATTTTTTATACAAGTTGGTGCCCGTGGCTTCACTTGTAGGCTTGTTATTTATCAAACCGGAACACAGTAGTGCTTGCACACTACTGCTTGGCGGCAGAATAACTGGCAAAGCGGTGGTACCTACCTAGACGAACTTTGCAGATTAGTCCTACTACCTAACTGAACTAATAAGGTGTTAATGCAACTTTTTGTTGTACCAATTGGGTATTTCCTGCTCTTAGAATCAACACATCAATTTTATTTATATTAAAACTGACTTTTTGCGACAGAAGGTCAAGGTAACTCAATTAAAGTTTACTCATTAGTGTATAATTGCGTAGTTTGGTGCATTTGATATAATTGTATAAAAAGTTAATAGTTTTTGTGTTGAAAATACCAAAATACCCTCATAAAAAAACTTGACTCATCACCGTATTTGAATTTCAGCTCTTCACTAAACTACGCACGGCACAAGGGGGCATCCAACAGATGCTGGACAATTGCACCATCGTGTCCGGTGACGTTGGTGCTGCTGACTTGGCCATCTCTACTGCTGACAGGCAGGTCTTGGTCGAGAAAGTGAATATCATCATACACGCTGCTGCAACAATCAGGTATGATTTATATATTTTGGTGGGAGAGTAAATTAACATTAACACCATGTCGTCTGCATAACTTTTTATGGGTTTTTGGTTTCTTACTGTGTATCGCGATAAAGCACCAACGAGGGTAAGCTCTGGAACGAGGAGATCCACAGGAGAACTAAAGTGACCGATAAAGCTCTTAGAATTAGCAAGTTGAAATTGCAGTGGGCAGTTCATATCGCTCGTAGAACTGACAACCGATGGGGAAGAAAGGTTCTCGAGTGGCGACCACTAACCGGAAGACGCAGCGTAGGCCGGCCCCCCACTCGGTGGACCGACGATCTGGTGAAAGCCGCGGGGAGCCGATGGATGCAGGAGGCGAGCAGCCCCTCAAGGTGGCGCACTCTGGGGGAGGCCTATGTTCAGCAGTGGACGTCTTCAGGTTGTTGATGATGATGATGATGATGACCGCGATAATACTAAGTTTGGTAACAATATAAGTTATGCAGATGACATGGTCTTACTGTCCCTCTAATATCAACTATAGAGTTCAGATATTGGTGATTGGTTGTTTCGACAATGTTATTGAATTGAATATTAATGAATGACGTGACTAGCTAGTCGTGCTCTTCAAACCGGAACACAGTAGTGTTTGCACACTACTGCTTGTCAGCAGAATAGCTGGCAAAGCGGTGGTACCTACCTAGATGAAGTTTCCACCAAGTAAAGTCCTTAGTTCCTAGTTAAGTTCTCTGAACTTGTAAAACTTTTTGTTGCAATGTTGGATTTAGCTTGTATGTAATTGTGGTGTACGTATTCAGTGCTTCAACTCGCGAAATCTGTCAGGATGTGTTGGTACTCGCGTATTTTACAACGAATGCTGCCGTGACTTTGTATACCTACAGGTTCTACAAATTCTTACGCCCACTTTTGTCATCGGCGATTTTTCTTTGAGGAGTATTTCCTCCAAAAAGGTAGAAAATTTTCGGAGGATTGTAATAATATTTGGCAGAAAATCTTGGCACTCAATTTTAAGGTCGAGCGGTACACTAGCGCGGCAAATTCAAATTTTCTTGCGTTCTTTTGCCGTTAATAGCTTAATTACCAAACGTGATTACCTACATGAAAACTAATTTTGCGGAAATAAATAGAATGCATCAACAAATTACGATTAAAAGTATTTATTTAGTATTTATTTCCGCAAAATTAGTTTTAATGTAATCACGTTGAGTAATTAAGCTATTATTAGCAAAAGAACGCAAGAAAATTTGAATTTGCCGCGCTAGTGTAACGTTCCACCTTAAGAAAGTATTTCAAATATGAGCAAAATTGGTCAAGAGGTTGTCAAGATTGTGAAGAGTATGCGAACACAAAAAGCTTGTGCTCGCGAAGTCTACTGTTCGCAATACTAAGTAGTTAATTACTAAATTAATTATACGATATCCGCATTTGCATAATTGAGTTATAGATTGTTTTGATTCCATAAAGTGTATTTGACCGTGACTAGACTAGACTAACTGGATTCGGACGTAACATGGCGGAAATATGGCACAAAAAAATTTACTAAAATAGCGACTTTTGAATAGAGTATCCTCTATCCTCCTTCCTTTTCAACCGACTTTAAAAAGGAGGGGTTCTCAATTCAGTTGTTTTTTTTATGTTACCTTAGAACTCTGTACTTTATATAAATTGATTTGGATTTTTTTTAAACATATACGTTCCAACTTTCAGATTAGTCCCATGGATTTTTTATGAAAAAACTGTTCAGAGTTCGGTTTACGAAATTAAGGCGATTCAAGTCAGTTTAACACCTACAGAATAATTAATTAGTAAAAGAAAAAATTGAATCACGAACGGGCTTTAAATCCGCATCCATCCATCCCTAAAGAACTTGTTACAGTATAGCTTAAGAAAAGCAGGTCCGGCACCCATATTATGTAAAAATTGCAACAGCAAAGCAACAGCAGTAGCAAAGTGACAGCAAAAACTTGGTCGCAGTCGCCCGCCTGTTGCTCACCGGTCGCTGAATTTATTTTGGTCTTTGATACTAGCGCCACTAGCAACAGAACAGCAATAGACGAAAACAAAATAATGCACTTTTTAGTTCATCGATTGTCCGACAGACGGTGATCTAGCGCTCGATCGCTTTCTGCTCTGCCAAAGTGACGTTTGACAGCTTTGACAGCAATGATTGCGAAATTTACGCCTGTTGCAAACTTTACGTAATAAGCTAGCCGGTCTTAGGCTTTAACGAAAATATTCTAGGTCTGTGGTCCCGATAACCTGTTTTAGCGTTTTTACCGGGTTTAGGGACGGATGGATGGGTAGTCAAATTCTGTTCGTAATTCAAATTTTTTCTTTAGATAGGTAACAAATTCTTCCGTCCTATGAAAAATGCAGAAAGTAGGTAAAACATGTTTTCGAGAAAAACGGGAAAACTAAAGTTGCGAGTAGTCGAGAGTAGTCGAGTTGCTGCATTCTTACTTCCTGAGTTTTTGGGTTCCTAGTGGAATTTTGATACGTGAGAAAGAACAGAATATGTATGTAACTCAATTTTGCCAAAACGTTAGTTACTGCGTTCTTCACATGAGGGCAGAATTAATCTGTTGATTACGCTAACATGATACTGCTAGAAATCTTTGTATTTTTGTTCTTTTTAGTCAGTTGATGACGTGACGCGCTAGTCGTTCGCCTGATGTTAAGCGATACGGCCACCCATAACAGATGCAAAAACATAAACTCATATAAACAATCAAGCAAAAATATACAATAGACTCTTTGGTTTCCAGGTTCGATGAAGAGCTGAAGAAAGCTGTTCTTCTGAACGTGAGAGGCACGAAACTGATGGTGGAACTTGGAAAAGAGTGCCAGAACCTCAAGGTACACCTTATTGACTTGAATCTTAGTTTTATGGCATCTGCGCCAATCGCGAAAGGTATACCTACATAGGTACTTGCTTTACCTCTAGGCGTGTAATATCACGCTTTCAAGATGTCACGAGGTACGTCTTAAATGTTACGTTCGTGTCACGTTTTGAAGACATGACCCGTATGGTAATGGTTTGAGAATAGAACCACCCCATCTCTTCTCGCGGGTGCCACAAGAGCCGGCTAAGAGAATATCCAGGGAATGGGCAGCGGCATTCTCCTCGGTACATTATAATCTACTGCGATCACCAAGCCGCTTGCCAAGCGTGGTGATTATGGAATCTAATGGGGGAGGCATATGTTCAGCTGTGAACGCAAAAAAGGTTGATGACGTGTGTGTATATATCATAGATTTAAATCTCAGGATATGCCTGAACTAAACTTGGTTGCACTCGACCGATCCCGTCATCACTGACTGAGCGCTAGTGGTTGCCAATCTCTGATTTTGGCTCACACTTTGAAGCGCCGTTTTAACCTCTGGCCTGTCCTTACGAAGTAATATGTTATTATAATAATAAAATAATACTAAATATGTGTGGACATGTCACACAGCGCCATCTAGCCCCAAACTAAGCATAGCTTGTACTATGGGAACCAGATAACTGATGCAATACTTGATACTTTTTGTTTGTAAATACATACATAGAATACAATATAACACCCAGACATAGAACAAACACCTATGTTCATCACACAAATGTTTGTCCCGAGTTAGAATCGAACCCACAACCTACAGATCAGAAAGCAGGGTTACTACCAACTGAGCTATCAGGCCAGTCATTATGCCAAGGAATGGAATACTTTACCAGCGTCTTTGTTTCCCGATAAGTACAATCTGGAGCTCTTCAAGTCGCGAGTGAATAGGTATCTTCTAGGCAAACATGTACCATCGTAGACCGCATCGTCACTTCCCATCAGGTGAGATTGCGGCCAAATGCGGGCCTATTTAGTTGTAAAAAAATGGTAGGTATATATGAATACGTCCGTTTTCTATCTTTTTCTTTCTTAATTTCAAAAAAATTGTTTGCAGCTGTTCATCCACATCTCGACTTCTTATTGCCACCTTCACGAGAAGCTGCTAGAGGAGAAAGCCTATCCTCCCCCAGCTGACCCTCACCAGATCATCCAAACGATGGAGTGGATGGACGAAGACTCAGTCTTAGCTCTTACTCCTAAGTATGTTTTTAATCTTTTCATTTAGTAGGTACCTATTAATCAACTTTTTCAAGAACAACAATGATACCTAATTATCTAGTTTATAATCTAGGAATTAGTAAATCAAATTTGAGCATTTATGTTGCTTAGCAAGTGACAAATAAAAGGAGATCCGCAGGAGAACTAAAGTGACCGATATAGCTCTTAAAATTAACAAGTTAAAATGGCAATGGGCAGGCCACTTCGCTCGTAGAACTGACAACCAATGGGGAAGAAAGCTTCTCGAGTGGCGACCACGAACCGGAAGACGCAGCGTAGGCCCCCCGATCTGGTAAAAACCACGGGGAGCCGATGCAGGAGGCGAGCAGCCGCTCTAAGTGGCGCTCTGTGGTGAAGGCCTATGTTCAGCAGTGAACGTCTTCAGGTTGTTGATGATGATGATGAATAGAAAGACATTTGCATGCTGCAGTTTTGGATTGTATAACCCCCGACCATTGTGCCGAATGGTCCCAGTGTGAGAATAGGACCACCTCATCTCTTCCCGTGAGTGCCGTAAGAGCCGACTGAGGGAATATCCAGGGAATGGGCAGCAGCATTCTCCTCGGTACATTAAAATGTTCTGCGATCGCCAAGCCGCCTGCCAAGCGTGGTGACTCTTGCAAAACCGCCTATGATAAGCGTCCAAAGTGGCGTTCAGGGGGCCTGTGTTCCGTAGTGGACGTATTCTGGCTGTTAATGTAATGATTTCATAATGATATTTCTTCCACAGGTTACTGGATAAGCTTCCGAATTCGTATGCCTTTACGAAGGCTCTTGGTGAAGCCTTGGTGGTGGAGGCGATGGAGCACATCCCTGTAATGGTGCTGAGACCTTCTATAGGTAAGATAGTACTGAAAATGTCACAAAATCTATTTTTTAGGGTTCCGTACCCAAAGGGTAAAACGGACCTTATTACTAAGGCTTCGCTGTCTGTCTGTCTGTCCGTCTATCACTGGGCTGTATCTCACCAACCGTGATAGTTAGACAGTTGAAATTTTCACAGATAATGTATTTCTGTTGCTGCTATAACAACAAATACTAAAAACAGAATAAAATAAGTATTTAAGGGGCTCCCATACAACAAACGTGATTTTTTTGCTCGTTTACCAGATGAGTCATAGATAGCGCTGCTTTAAATAGTACTGCTACTCAACACTAGATGGCAGGGATAGAAAATGGTACGGAACCCTTCGTGTGCGAGTCCGACTCGCACTTGACCGGTTTTATTTGTATTTCTTTTTTACTTATGTGTGGACGCCATCTAGCCCCAAACTAAGCATAGCTTGTACTGTGGGAACCAGATAACTGATACAATATTTAGATACTTTTTTGTTTGTAAATACATACATAGAATACAATATAACACCCAGACAGTGCTTTACACCCCAACCGCACTCTGCTGCCTCAACCTTACGCCACAGAGTGTTTTTGTGATTAATTAACAAAGTTCCGCTTAGTTCCGGAAACTAGAACAAAAATTAGCGCTGTAAATTTAAAACTCCAACAACTAGAGACGATCAAACAGTCGCTGGGGTGTAAAACACCCCACGCGAGTAATTAAGGATTAAACTAACCAAGTGTTTAAAGTCTCTATTGACGTATGTAATCAGTTAATTATAATTATTTATTAATATTTGAATGAGTTATTTTATTTTTTAGTGATTCCCATTTGGCAAGAGCCTGTGCCTGGATGGACCGACAATATAAATGGACCCACAGGACTTCTCATTGGTAAGTTAGTTCACAGATAATATAATACTGTACTAGGTTAGTTTGATAATCATGATTTTAGTTTCAATTCTATTTCTGTCTTCGTTGATCTTTTCATTCCTTCTTCTTTTTAACCATCTTCCTGCTTCTTTTTTTGACTTTCTGTTTTGCCCGTTTTCCCTACTGCTCTTTCATCCTCATCATCATTATCATCTTCAGCCTAAAGACGTCCACTGCTGTACATAGGCCTCCCCCAAAGAGCACCACTTTGACCGGCTGCTTGCCTCATGCATCCATCGGCTCCCTGCGTTTCTGACCAGATCGTCGGTCCACATAATGGGGGGCCTACGTTACGTCTTCCGGTTCGTGGTCACCACTCGAGAACCTTACTTCTCCATCGGTTGTCAGTTCTACGAGCAATGTGGCCTGCCCATTGCCTTCAACTTACTAATTCTTAAAGCTATATCGGTCACTTTAGTTCTCTTGCGGATCTCCTTATTCCAGATCTTATCTCGCAGGGAAACTCTGAGCATAGCTCCTTACTACTTCTTTACTTCCCTTAACTTCTTCCATTTCCCAAATTCCTTATCTATGATTTGACATTACCATGGTTCTTTAAAAACGTTTTATTTATTCCAGGTGCTGGCAAAGGCGTGATTCGATCTATGTACTGCAAGAGTAACAGCTACGCAGACTACCTGCCTGTCGACGTATTCATTAACGGAATCATGATCGTGACCTGGAACTACCTGAAATATGGGTGAGCTTGCAAAATTATATTTGTAGGTACCTATAGTATGTTTCCGAAGAGAGGATTGAGTGTTGACCAGCGTTACAAGGAAAAGAATCAGGTCTGTATATATTGAATAGAATAGAATATGATAATAGGTATAATGGTGGTGTGTAATCCTGCGCATGAAGGAATAGGGTGTGGATAGTAAATAATTAATGATAATCTTTTGAAATGCTTTGTAATCTCCTGACTAATAAGAATTTAATAATAATAATAGTAGTAATTAGAGTTGACGTAAATAATAAAATTAGAATTAAATAATAATAGCATTGACATGTACCAATAAACTTATATAATTGTAGAAACCACTCAAAATGTAAATGTGCAGCGCCCTTACAGGGCACATTTATTGATCCTGAAGACGACCTGACATGTGTACATCTAGTCTGTATTATATGTGAGCACAATAAATGAATATGAATATGAATATGAATATGAATAGAAGATCATTTATTCAACTTCACAATACTTACACAATACACAATAAAAAATAACAAACAAGGAGCTTAATTCATTTTATGTTACTGTGCATATAACTATTAAAAGAAAACAATTTTCGTCGTGAAGTTGAAAGGGCGTTCAGCTCAGCATAAATGAGGCCTATAAAATCAAAGGCAGCTAAACGCCATAATATCGTAAAATGAGTTAACTATACTTTGTACTCAAATATACAGGAAGCTTTATTAATTAAAAGTCAGATTATTTCTAATATTCACATTCTTTACAAATCTGTCTTAAAATATAGAATATTGTAGCTACCTGAACAAAGTTATCGATTTTTGTAGCTTACTGATTATTATTTGACAGACTTGGATTTAGCTGCCTTTGATTTTTTAGGCCTCAAATGTCAAGTACCTTCCATCGGTACCAGACGCTGGTTTTCAGTTGAAACCCCGCGGGCGATAAATTTTGTAGACAGATAAAAAAATAAAAACTTAATAACATTCAAAGTTATTTAAATACACACATATAATATACATACACAATTACACATACTAAATACACATAACATTGCAATTATTATTACATTATTATTGGTGTTAAATGATTTTCGTTGGTTTTCGCCTGCAACCTTTCATATGAGTTTTCATTTGAAAAGTTAATGGTGAAAATCGTTTGACTCAAGCATCTGCGTGACCTTGCGGTAGTTCATATTGAATGCAATATGAAACAAAAATACCTAGTATGTTTCCAATCCTCTAAGGCCCGATTTCACCAAACTAGAATAAATTTTATTCCAGGTATAACTTTCCGAGAACAACCGAGTTACGCGAATATAGCCCTTATACCACCAATTTTGTGAAGGAATAAGACTTATTCCTTGGATACAATCAAAATGGCGTCTTTTTTGTGTAATTTCATTTGTCAATTAGCTGTATCCAAGAGTAAGGAATAGCCGTATACTTGGAATAAACGTTGGTGAAATCGGGCCGAAGAAAGTCGTGCATTGCTCCCCCGGTATTATGTTAGCCCCGAAAAAAGCGACAGTATCGCTTTCCATACAATGATGCATCGCTTCACTGTCGTGTACGCGTCCTACCGCGTTTCGTGGTAAAAGGAAGTATGCGAGACAAGGTCGATCAGCGGTGCTAAACTTGTTTTGACGTTTTAATGTACGAGTTTCTCACGGGATTTGAAAATATAAAGTGACCCACCAAATAAATAGGTTGAGAGTCGCTGCAGTCCGCTCCAAAGGTCAATGTACGAGTTTCTCAGGGGATTTGGAACATATTATTTATTTCAAGTCCCCTGAGAAACACATTTGCATACTTACGTTTGACAACATCACAACTGGCATATTTAGTAATCTGTGACTGGGGTGCACATACCTCTGGGTGTGATTTTTTGTTATCACCGATGATATTAGAATCATTGACGAGGAAAGGTTAGCGATATAATTCTGCCAATGTCAAGTGAGTAATACTTTGGATGTCAAACGGTGGTCTGAGATAGTAGTTAGTTGTGTAAGGTTAAGTTAAAAAAAAAAATTTATTACGTAAGGTTAAATCCAATAAAAACCTTTTGATAAGTTAGGTTAGATCCAGTTAAAACCTTTTGATAATGTAAAGTTAAGACAAATAAAAACATTTTTACTTAAGCTAAAACTTAACCTTTCTTTTAAGTCCAATAAAAACCTTTTGGTTACGTAAGGTTAAGTCTTATAAAAACCTTTGGTTATGCAAGGTTAAGTCCAATAAAAATCTTATGACAGGCTAAGTATGTCCAACACAAACCTTTTGCTAAGATTTACTTACTCGAATAAAAACCTTTTGATAAGGTTTATAAGATAAGGTTTTGATGAGTAAGGTTAATTCTAATAAAAGCCTTTACGATTTTCAGAGACAGGAAATCAAATATCATTAACTTCACATCATCAGCTGAGATCAAAGTCACGTGGTCTGAGATGATAGACGCTGGTCGAGAGATCATCATGAATAGAGTGCCTCTGAATGGGGTTGTTTGGTAAGTTTACAAAAAACCTGGGGTCTTGAATTGATCTTTGACTTCTCTACAGTCCAATAGGCTAGATGCCTGCTATTAAAAATTAACAAGTAAATATTATTTTCGCAAATTAGGTTAAAAATGAATGCAATGATTAAAAATTTAATAAAATCAGTTACTAAATCACGGAGTAATAAGGTCTTAAAGTTTCTGGAGAGGGCGTCGCCTGTCTCTTTCTCACAAAGCAGAGATCGTGTGGAGCGTCTCCACAGTTACTATGACAACACACATTGTGACGTCACTTGCCCAAGAATATGTATGTAAAGCTACCACAGCTTAGAAATGAGGTACTATGAAGGAGCATGAACTGACGTCACTGCACGTTTGAGCTCTCTCTTTCTATTCCTGTATTCTAAAATGTTTGTAACTTTGTCATTTTATGAGATATTTAATTATTGTTTTTCAAGACTTTATTTTTTGAAGAATACTATTAGTTTGTGCAATAAAAAAATAGCATACAACTAGCCTAATTGAGTAAATTGGTTTTGGCACGAGTGTGTAATATTTAAAAAACTATTTTATAATGACAATGAAAATTGTGGAGATTGGAGATTATTCTAAAAATGATTTACAATAATGCTCTTGTTACATGTATTGACAGTTTAAGGTGGAACGTTTCACTAGCGCGGCAAAATCAAATTTTCTTGCATTCTTTTTCCAATAATAGCTTAATTACTCAACGTGATTACATGAAAACTAATTTTGCGTAAATAAATAGAATGTGTCAATAAATTACAGTTAAAAGTATCACCTACATATCATAGGTTTAGCGACAAATGGCAATAGACTGAAAAACTAAGACGAAATTTGTTTATTGCCATTTGTCGCTAACCCAACTATATCTAGGAGATTCTTTTGATTTTAATTTGTTGATACATTCTATTTCTTTACGTTAAATCAGTTTTAATGTAATCAAGTTTAGTAGTTAAGCTATTATTGGCTAAAGAACGCAAGAAAACTTGAATTTGCGGCGCTAGTGAAACGTTACACCTTAAAATGAAAAAAAATGGTTTAGAAACCTATACGTGTAATCACTTACATTTTTATTGTTTTTTTTTAAGATGTAAATAATCCTCTGCCCAAAATCGTAATCAACAGATACAAAATTACAAAAAAACAAATTTTTGAATTTCTCATTTTCAAAATGGACCAACAGCCAGAATAAAGGCTATAACCGTTAAAAAATCTCTGTTAAAGACAGGAAATAAAAATTCCCCATTGCAATAAATTGGTTTATTGAATACCAGTTAATTGCAATAAATTGGTTTATTAAATACTAGTTAATTGAAATAAATTGTTTAATTGAATACCAGTTCTTTGTAATAAATTGATTTATTGAATACCAGTTCATTGCAATAAATTGGTTTACTGAATACTATTTTATTGCATTATATTGATTTAGTGAATACCAATTTATTGCATTAAATTGGTTTATTGAATACCAATTTATTGCAATAAATTGGTTAATTGAATACCAATTTATTGCAGTAGTTAATTTTTATTACATTTCTTCCCAGGTACCCCGGAGGCTCAATGAAGCATTCTCGCCTACACCACAACATCTGCGTATTCTTCTTCCACCTCATTCCGGCTATACTCATCGACACACTGCTGTTCTGCCTTGGTTATAAGCCTGTGTAAGTACTTTTTAGGGTTCCGTACCTAAAGGATAAAATGGACCGTGTTACTAAACCTCCGGTGTTTCTCTGTCCAACCTTTAAACAGCTGTATTTCTTGAACCGTAATAGTTTTCCTGCTTAAAATCTGACAGGTTATGCGTTATTATTATTACAGCAGATTACCTAGCAAATATTCAATATTATAAAAGGAAAAATTAGGGAGGTTCCAATACAAGGAACGTGTTTAATGATGTTTTTTTTTAAATGTTAATGAATACTTTACGTGAGGAGCTAGTCACTCACTTGATGTTAAGCGACACGACTGCCCATAACAGTTGCAGTGTCACTCGGAACTCTAAAATATTAAAATTTCGTTTAACACCGTAACACTGCACTGCGCACGTCATCTTGATACATCAGCACAGTCTAGTAACAAGATTAGGTATTATATAAACTATGTAATCAGGTCATAAAGTCTCATTTGGCCAGGAACTTCACTAGCTACAGTGCCCTTTAAACTGGAACACAGTGGTGCTTGCATACTACTGCTTGGCGGCAGAAGATCTGGCAAAGCGATGGCACCTGCTTAGACAACCTTTGCAGAAAAGTCCTACCACCTAGTAAACAATAAATATTATTGTTTTTTTTTTGCAGATTAATGAGAGTCCAGCGGCGTATCAACAAAGGTTTCGAAGTATTTGAGTACTACACCAACAACCAATGGGACTTCAAATCTGACATCGCTCAGACAATAAGGCAGAGACTCAATGCTAAAGAAAGACGGGACTACAAAGTTGACGCTGTTGGTAAGTCTAACCAGCCAAGTGCGAGTTGGACTCGCACATGAAGGGTTCCGTACCATTTTCTATCCCTGCCATCTAGTGTTGAGTAGCAGTACTATTTAAAGCAGCGACATCTATGACTCATCTGATAAACGAGCAAAACGTGTCTGACGTTTATTTTATGGGAGCACCCTATATTTATTTTATTCTGTTTTTTTTGTATTTGTTGTTGTAGCGGCAACAGAGATACATAATCTGTGAAAATTTCAACTATCTAACCATCACGGTTCATGAGATAATTGTAGCCTGGTGACAGATGGACAGACAGACACGTTTATTGTATGGGAGCCCCCTATATTTATTTTATTCTGTTTTTTTTTGTATTTGTTGTTGTAGCGGCAACAGAGATACATCATCTGTGAAAATTTCAACTATCTAACCATCACGGTTCATGAGATAATTATAGCCTGGTGACAGATGGACAGACAGACAGACAAACAGACAGATGGACCAACGGACGGACCGCAGTGCCTTAAGAATAGGGTCCGTTTTACCCTTTGGGTACGGAACCCTAAAAATAAAGCTGCTAAATCTTTCTTGCTCAGATGGCTGTGCCATAACGGTCACTGTGCACCCAGACATATAGACATAAATTCCTTGCAGGACATTTAAAAGAAGAAAAAGTTGTAAAACTGCTTTGATAAAATGCTAAACATCCCTTTTGTCCTTTTCGTGCACATTAGGTTGAGGAATGTAAATAAAAAGGACAGAAGTAAAGTCCAATGTTTGAAAATCGGATTCTGAAACTTATCTCCGACTAACGTTTCTTTGCCCAATGAGCCGCCGATAGAATGTTTCGTTTATGAGTTGTTCAACGACAGAGCCTTTCAATTATACTTCCAGTCCCAGTTTCCAGTGCCTCATAATGATTAGTATCCAAAACAGTGACTCCAAAAGAAACGAGTATAGTAGGCTGGTTTCCTGCAATTTTTTTATTGCATAAATTAATAATATTTCTCAACAAATAAACGGTCGTGAAAACAAATAGTAGTTATCTCAAAAATTACAAACTTACAAGCATTTTAAAATACAGGAATAGAAAGTGACATCAGTTCTTGCTCCTTCATAGTATCTCATTACTAAGGTGTGGTAGCTTCAGATACAATCTCTTTGGCATGTGACATCACAACGTGTGTTTTCATAGTAACAGTTACTATGAAAACACACGTTGTGACGTCATATCCCGTAGAAATGGTATGTAAAGCTACCACAGCTTAGTAATTAAATACTATGAAGGACTAAGAACTGACGTCACTGTATGTTTGAGCTGTCTCTTTCTATTCCTGTATTTTAAAATGCCTGTAATTTTGTTTTATATATTTAGTTTTTATTTCATGACTGTTTGATTGGTGACGAATATTATAAAAAAAAATAGCAGGCAACTAGCCTATTCTATGCATTGAAGAACTATCACCTTAATTTGATACTGAGAAATACTTGGGTGATATCAACACACAACATACATAACAATAACACCACAAATGTGGAGCTTCTCCACAGTTACTGTGGAGAAGCTCTACATGATCTCTGTTTTGCGAGAAAGGGACAGGCGACGCCCCCTCTAGAAACTTTAAAAGCTTATTACTCCGTGATTTATTTACCGATATATGTATCTATAAGTATCCATTCCTGTCAAAAGACCTGTAAATGTTCTACCTCCCCATCAAACCTTATTTAGTAAGATTGGTCCAACAAAGTCTACCCAATGTGTCTGTCCAATGTGTTAAAAAAACATTCCACATAATTTCAGGGTTAGATATCTCCAAGTATTTCGAAGACTGCATCCTTGCGGCGCGGAAATTCATCCTGAAGGAGTCTGATGAAAGCTTACCTGCTGCCAGGAGGCATATGAAAGTGTAAGTACACCAACAAACTTAAACCCTTAACTTAGTTAAGCCTTCGTCGGTAAAGTAAAAGAATATCTGTATCTGTTATTGAACTAATCAGTTCAATAACAAATACATGTCTCTTTATGATGAAATGGGAACCCTATATTGGTCTAACATTCGTTGCACGGGATAAGGAAACTGTCAGTGAAAACTTAGAAAAAAGAAAGTAGGTACCTATCTGTATTTGTTATTGACCTGATTAGTTCAATAACAAATATAGATCTAAATATCTGTATTTGTTATTGAACTAATCAGTTCAATAACAAATGCATGTGTCTTTATGATGAAATGGGAACCATATATTGGTCTAACATTCGATGCACGCGATAAGGAAAATGTCAGTGAAAACCTAGAAAAAAGAAAGTGGGTACCCTGTATTTGTTATTGAACTAATTAGTTCAATAACAAATAAAGATCTAAATAACTGTATTTGTTATTGAACTAATCAGCTCAAATCTACACCACTATTATAATGACGAAAGATTTGTATTTTTGTATGTTTTTAATGAATAAACTCAAGGACTACTGTGCCGATTTCAAAAATTCTTTCACCATTGGAAAGCTACATTCACCCTGAGTAACATAGGCTACACCACTACACGTGCGAAGCCGGGGCGAGCCGCTAGTAACAAATACAGATGCCTACTTTTATATCTAAGTTTTAATACTGGCATATTTTTTATTTGGTTAAACGAATGATGTACCAATATAGGCTTCCCAGTCTATCAAATAAAATGTAATAACAAATATTTATTAACTAGCTGAACCCGCTGTTTCACCTGCAGATAAAAAGTAGCCTATGTGTTAATCCAATATTTAAGCTACCTCTATTCCCAATTTCATCCAAATCCGTCCAGTCATTGTGGAGTTTAGAGGTTATATACATTCACACATACACAGTTTCGCATTTATAATATTAGTGGCAGTGTATATGTATGGATAGAGTATAGTGTGATTATCACTTTGGCATTGGCATATATATATATATATACATACATAATCTACAATCGCGCTAATATAGTTGTTTTTTTTATGTAAACGAATGTCGTGACGAGCTAGTCGTTCGCCTGGTGTTAAGCGTCACGGCCGCCCATTACAGATTGCAGTGTCACTCGAAAATCTAAATTAAAGTTTGCGTGATACTGCGCACTGCGATGGCGGTGGCGATAGGTGCTATTCTTGTTTGATTTCATAGTTTTCAGCCACGCCGTCATAGAACTTTTGGAATTTAAAGTAATAAATAGCTATAGCTTTAATGAAGTTTTTTTTCCACAGAATGTGGTGGGTAGACCTCATCACCCGTTTCCTGTTCTGGGTTCTCATGGTCTACTGGATGAGTGGATGGGTGTCTTCGATATACTCGTTCATTACCAGCTCTAATGAAACTCCGACTGTGATTGCTATGAATGCCTAGATTGCCATTTACTACACCAATTATATTATCAATTATTTGAAACCAATTATTTTGTACCAATTAGTTTGTATCAACTATTTTATACCAATTATCTGAAACCAATTACTTTGCACCAATTATCTGAAACCAATTATTTGGCACCAATTATCTGAAACCAAATATTTTGTACTAATTTTTTGCAACCAATTATTTTGTACCAATTATGTTATAAGGCGTGTAATTGAAAAACGTGATTCTGATGACAGCAATATAAGTATATTGTACCGTACCTACTTCTGTACCTTTAGGTAGGTACATTAAAATTTATAGAAGTTTTTCCCCACTGCAGTAATGTTTGACAGCTCATAGTTAAGTTCATACTTATCTCTCTAGGACGTACCCAAATGCGTTGCAATATGTACCTACGTCTTACAGGGATAAGGGGCTGTCAAACTTTACTGTAAGTGGGCATAAGAGATCGGTACTAAAAAGAGTTTAGTACTTACACAAAAAAAGGTATCCTTTGAATCTAAAACCTTATGCAATAGTATTTTAGTTAAGTTAAATATATTAATAAGTAAGCGTTTCAGACTGACTTTTACAGCCTAACTATACTTTATTAGGCGTAATATAAAATTAATAATTTCTTATTTTCGCGCCTAAAATTTTACGTTAACTTCAGTTGAAGTTGAACAGGATTTTTTAAGCATTGTCTAAGTAACTGTTTTTTATCACTACTTAAAACTAATAGGAGCTGATCTTTTAAAACTCAGTTTGCGGGGTTCCAATCCGCATCCATCCGTCCCTAAAGCCGTGCTTTACTTAAGGTGGAACGTTACACTAGCGCGGCAAACTCAAATTTTCTTGCGTTCTTTTGCCAATAATAGCTTAATTACTCTACGTGATTACATGAAAACTAATTTTGCGCAAATCGTAATTTGTTGACACATTCTATTTATTTGCGCAAAATTAGTTTTCATGTAATCACGTTGAGTAATTAAGCTATTATTGGCAAAAGAACGCAAGAAAATTTGAATTTGCCGCGCTAGTGTAACGTTTAAGGCTGCTATATACGCGGATCCACTATCTCGCTCGTGCACTGCGACATTTTTGACAGCCAGATTTTTGTTAAGTAAATTTAGTTATTTAATATCTTCAAAAGAGTCGCAATGCGCGACCGAGATAGAGGACCCGCAAGTGACGGGTATAAGCAGGTCAAAATCCGTTCAAAGAAACATCGACCTTAACGTCGTAGACTTAAATATTCATTCAGCATGTCAGCTACATCGTGCAGCTACCGTGACAAGTGGTCTCGTGTCCGAATTTATCCTTCACTTTTACAACCAACTTACGGGATTGGTAGCGCCATCTGTTGAGAAATTCTTGAGAACCATCCCTACCATCATAGTCTTAGAGTATAGACTAAAGCATAGAGAGAACTTGGTTGTGTATCAAGCGTACCTCTTTTTTGGACACTTTTTATATGATGATACTTTGATGTGAAAGAGTCTGACAGATTTGTATAGAAAAAACAGTTGACTCGAGGCGAAAAAAATGGTACGGTGCTTATCGCAAGCGTAGCTAATTACTATATGTTTGTTTCTTTCCTTCGCCACTGACGTAGCGATACGTGTGAGCAGTACAAATATAATATCGTTTTGATGACCTCTATGCTTTTAGTCTATACTCTAAGACCATGGTCAAGTACCTAGGTACTTTAGAGAAGAATGCAGGTTCAAATCCCGTTCGTAATACAGATAGTGTTGTTATAGCACGGTTAGAGTTTATAATAAAATATTAACTAATTGTTAAAATTAGTTATTCTGCAATTGAAAGATCTGCTCTAAATACATTATACACTGTAGTAATGGAAAATTATACTAACTGTTAAATGTTGCTCAAATTATTTTAAGGGGATTATCTACGAATTAGGGTTTTTGAATTAATAGTTTTTTTAATTATATTTCAAATTAAAACTTTTTTAAATTTTGGTACGCATGAAAAAAAGGAAATTAACAAGCACGTGAAAACTCATTTTTTTATTTTATAAGTACCTATCTGTGGTGCAGGAACATAAAATCGAACAAAAATATTTTTTTAAATATTATAGGTATACTTACGTAGATTGTATGTAGTAGATATAGAAAATTTTGTACCTACCAACTTAAGTCCTTCGATGTGATGTAAAATAAAATATTTTTTAACAAGCTATGTTTTTTTTCATGAATTGGAGTACCTACATAATATTATGGCAATCAAATTTTATTTCGAGTAGAAAGCTCTTTGAAATAAGGTTACTTATCTTCAATCATGTTAATAAAATCTATTGTACCTAATGTTTCATTTCTTTGAAATTACTCGTTAACGTTTAAACGGAAACGGCTTAAATTCGTAAGCGCGCTTATGCACTTATTTTGAAAACCAGACTGTTTCTTGAATCGCCCACGTCTATCCACTAACCTGAATATTCCATAGAACAAATGGCAACTACCCGTACTTGTCCAGCGTGGTGAGTTATGGTCTACACTTGTCCCAGCTGTAGGAACGTGTTGGGCTCATTTCTTTTTTTTATGTAAACGAATGGCGTAACGAGCTAGTCGTTCGCCTGGTGTTACGCGACACGCCCATAACATATTGCAGTATCACTCGGAACTCTAAATTAAAGTGTCGCGTGACATTGCGCACTGCGCACGTTATCCTGAGACATCACACAGTCTAAAAAAGTTTTCTAGACTGTGAGATCAGTTCGTAAAGTCTCATTTGCCCAGTAATTTCTCTAGCTACAGTGCCCTTCAAACCAGAACACAGTAGTGCTTGCACACTACTGCTTGGCGGCAGAATAACTGGCAAAGCGGTGGTACCTACCTAGACGAACTTTGCAGAAAAGTCCTACCACCTAGTAAATGTACCAAAGACAAAGTTGATCCCTGGATATTCCCTTAGCCGGCTCTCGGGAAGAGATGGGGTGGTCCTATTCTCAAACCAGAACCAGACGATAAATAAGATTAAATAAACAACAAAACCACTCACTGATTATTTCATTTATTCTTACATTTAATCATTTGCTAATAATTAATTTCTATACAGATACACGTTTTTTAGTAAATCGCCTAAATCACTTAAGTGCAAACAGTATGACCATGTTAATACACTGTAAATACGGGATAGGGGTGTTGTCAGTTACGTTTTTAATAAAACTAATGGGGTGTCATATCATTTTAGGATATTTTTCATCGTAAGTAACCGAGTTTAACTTTTCCATGGATAATAATTTTTACTAACAATCTGTGCAATTATTTATAATGCAACTATAATTATTTTATAATTGTTATCTGATATGCAGTTGTGTACTAAATGTAATTATAACTATTTAATCTAAGTATGATGCACTGGATTGATACGAATTCACAATACTATCAATACAAGAATGATGTAAACTTACGTCTTTCAGCTTAAATTAGGTATCTGTCCTCTTCTTTCACATTCTAAAGTAAGTGCGAATGACAAAGACGGAAGAGAAGTAGGGCCTTGATTCTTTTATTATTAGCTTATTCACTCTGTCTTCGTTCCCGGTCATCGCCCGTCTTTTTCTTTCATATTATAAAGTATCTGTGAATGAAAAGGACGGAAGAGAAGTGAAATGGCCGAGAGAACATGCTGATTCGCACTGGGTATCACGCATGTTACAATAATTAACCGATCGGTTTTCACTAAAACCATCATAACTTGAGTTCTATAAATGACACGAACATAAAATATACACAGAATCTTTCTCGATAATTGGTTTAAAGGACATTGACAGTCTTGGTATGGGTTTTGGTCCAAATACTGCCCAAAGAAACGAGTATCATTTTTAGACTCCTGACATAAATAAATACTTGTACACAAAATATTTTCAAAATCTGACCATGGTTTTAAAAAAAAATTAGGTTTATACAGGATGGATTTTTGAAACGGGCCAGCAAGGGCAGGTACCTTAACCGCTATAGCTACTGGAAAACGTTCCTAGAAGACTAAACATGAAGTTTTGAGATACTCTTGAAAATATTTGACGTGTAGTTATAAATGGATGTAAAGAACGTAATGTAGGCACTCTCATCACTGGGCAGTATTTGGACCGGATCCTGTCAATGTCCTTTTATAAAAATACGTCAAGTATGTACTTTTGATATTAACCGGGGCGTACGGACAAACGAGGCGGTGACTTTATACAATAGTGAATAGTACTTATTTTATTCTACCGCAGTCTTCCGGCCACCAATCTAAATAGGTAATAGCCAGTAGCAGCTTGAAACAATCTATGTACCCAATATAATCTGAAAACAGAAAAAGATGCTATTAACAAAAAAATACACTAAAAACGTAAGTACGTCCAACACAAAAAACTTCTATTAGCTAACTTTAAAACACTATCAAACAAGCCACCTTTCAAACAAAAAAGATTGTTCGTTGATTGAAAGCTATGATTCCACAGAAAAAATACACACGTTAAGCTTAAGGGCTTGTGCAAGGCCAGCGTGAATTCAAGCCAAAGCCACAGAATAGATATATAGTACTAGGCCAAAGCGGGGATGAGCCAGGGGCCGAGCGGCAGGGGCGGTCTAAGTTAAAATGGTTCCAACGCGCAATAGTTTAGGTAATTTATTATTACACTGAATATAAAGGGTATTTTAAAAATCCACTATACATAAGCCCTCCATTATATTTAGTTCAACTACTACACAAAGTTTCATGATCTTATTTAAAGTATTCATTGAATGATCGCTGTTTATTTGCACGGTTTGGAGGTAACTTTGTAATTTTTTTTCTATCGAGAAAAATTTATTAATTCGTGTTTTTACTATACATTTGCAGTAGCATTAGTCCTGAACTTTACCATATATTCATTTCAAAGTCATTGTTGCAATATTGTTGACAGGACACTGCTTCAAGCCAAGCCATTTTAAGCATTTTGGCGTTGTATTGGCTCTTAAAGCACCCTCTTTTTGCGTCGAGGATCATAAAGAGTAGAAGAAGCATAGATTACTGAATATGTTACTTGGTAAGAAGAAGTTTTGAATGGTTCTATAATTCAAACCGATGTTTTGCAACCTTAGTTAGGCCTTACACGTTCAATTTTATTGATCAATCTTTGTGATTGTAGCTAGGAAATGATTGAGCAAAAGAGACTTTATGATCTAATCTCACAGTCTAGAAAACTTATCTAGACTGTGTGATGCCTCAGGATGACAAGCACAGTGGTCACGCAAAACTTTATTATTTTAAATATCCGAGTGACACTGCAACTGTTATGGGCGGCCGTGTTGCTTAACACCAGGTGAACGACTAGCTCGTCACGTCAGTTATTCTCATTAAAATAATAGTAATAACTCACCGGTTTAGCTTAGTTCTAGCGGTGGGTAGAGAGTCAGTGGTATCTTTTAGTATGAATCGCCGGATCCCCATCATGTATGCGCCGATGTACGTGTCCCAGTCGAACTCGGGCCAGTGCAGGAAACTACCGCCGTCGCAGGTTGTAGAAGCCTGGAATGGAACGATTTATCATCATTGGAGCTATTGAAATAAAGATAAAAGAAATACAGACAAAAAGAAAATAAAGAAAGAACGAAATTGGGTACTTTTATTCAGGACATCACACAATTTTACTAGGTGGTAGGACTTTTCTGCAAAGTTCGTCTAGGTAGGTACCACCGCTTTGCCAGTTATTCTGCTGCCAAGCAGTAGTGTGCAAGCACTGCTGTGTTCCGGTTTGAAGGGCATTGTAGCTAGTGAAATTACTGGGCAAATGAGACTTTATGATCTGATCACTCAGTCTAGTAATCTGATTACTAGACTGGGTGATGTCTCAGGATGACGTGCGCAGTGCAGTGTCACGCGAAACTTTATTGTTTTAAAGTTCCGGGTGACACTGCAACTGTTATGGGCAGCCGTGTCACTTAACATCAGATGAACGACTTGCTCGTCACGTCATTCAATCACATAAAAAAAAAAACGGTCTTATTTAGTCGCTTTGTTGTTTTACTATTATAATTACTACAATAATAATACTAAATACTTAGGCTACCTACCACAAAAAAGGACTGTATACTAGTCGCGATGACCTATAGACATTGCAAAAATATGCTCCAGCCCACTACTGGTAAGTAGCGTACCCAACTTACAATATTACATTCGAATTGCTTGCAGCAACATATCGTCGTTGCAAATTTAATACCTCCTATGTGTAAAAAGTTACTTTCCGAGAAAAACAATAAAAACCTCCTATTGGTTTTATTTTCAAGAAAACAAATATATAGACACATGGTCAATATCAGGATCTTTATCGGGAGATTCCATACTCATATTTCAATGGCAGGCGTGGATTTATCGGGCGAGGAGAATAGAAACCAAACTTTTCACACAGTATGCTATAATCATCGAGTTTTACAATAATCTGTTTAAATATGGCTACGAACACAATAAGGATAGTCCAATTATTAATCAACGTAAGACACTCCGCCGAACACGTAATGCGCGAGCGCGATGCAAACGGATTGACCACCCTCTTCGTAATGGCCGCTATCCGTCCTGTTCCGCGCCTATAGCACACTAGCGCCCGGAGTTGTGTCAGAGTGGAGAAACGTCAGCTGTCAAACGGCCGCTGTCAACTGTCAGCTACCAGTTACGTTCCTTGCCACTCTAAAATAATCGAAGCGCCGTCACGGCCAGACTGACGTTCGCACGTCCTCGTGCGTCTGGTCGCATCCTTTCTCCAGTTAATCTGCAAACAATAAAACTCAGCTGGTGGATTCATCGTTTTACGCTCGTCCATCTCTGACACGTTATTTCTGTGTCACCCGAACAATATCTCAACATCCACTCGTCCACCATACCACGACACCAAGCACTGGACCGGACAACTGAGCTCAAGCGTCCCTTCGACCAGCCATCATCTCTCATGATGACATGGACCGGACAACCCATCAGCGTCCCTCCGACCAGGCCTCTCTAAATGTTCGCCCAACTACAGCATAGTGGCCTGATCCGGAACATCGACCTGCATAAGCCAGTCCCTTAGACCTTCCACTAGCTGCACATACCAACACTGTACATCAGAACATCGACTCTCACGAGCCAGTCCCGATAACATGACCACACAACACAACCATGTGAAAATCGGCGTGGAGGTAATAATGGTTGTGAGAAATTACTATGGGTGGGGTTTACACACAAATGAAAAGAACTTACGATTTTACTATTCATCACGCTCAGAGGCAGAGAGGGTTTCAGAGCTAGCGGTCATAGTACGCGAACTAGATACCGAGACCGTATCACTATCATCATCAGATAACCCTTCAACTTCTTGACCGTGGACCGCCGTCTCGGCCTCCTCTGCGTGGTTAATCAAGGAAGTAGCTGCCTCTACTAGACCATCGTAGCCTCCGGGTACCACACGCAAGTTCTCGTGAGCATACTTGTAAGTTCGACTAGACCCATCAATGTCTTTTAATTCGTACCTATCGTTATCTAAAACACGAGTGATAATAAATGGGCCTTTAAACTTTCTCTGCAATTTAGTCTGGTTACGCTCACTACATTTAATAAAGACGAAATCACCCTGTGAGAAGGGTTTTACTGCTGCCCTACCACGATTGAACCGCTTTGTTTCTGCTTCAGCTGACTTCGCAATATTTTCAGATGCATTTTTCCGGATTGTGTCCAAATCTAAACGAGGCTCAGGCTCCGACGTCACTGAAATGCTAGACATACCTAATGACTGCGATCGTACACCGAACATTAGCTCCGTTGGTGTATAACCTGTTACTCTAGACTTTGTGCTGTTCAGTGCCAGCTGCACCTCAGGAAGTTCATCCCACCACGTCTTATTTGCATCATTCTCAACTATCGTGAGTAGACTCTTTAAGGTGCGCATCACCCGCTCTACTTGGCCGTTAGCCCTACTAGAGCCAGTAGCGATGAGATGGAGTTCTATGCCGTGGTCATTACAGAATTGTTTGAAGTCTGCACTTATATAGCATCTACCCTGATCTGCGATAATGCGTTTCGGTGCACCAAAAAGGCATACAGCTTTTTTAAGAGCTTTGATGGCACTAGCAGCATCGAGTGAAGATGTGTACTCTAGGAGGACATATTTAGTAAAGGCGTCAATAATGACTGAAGCATATTCTTTCCTATCACTTTTTCCGCTGAGTTTCCCTGTGATATCAACATGTATAGTATGCCAAGGCGTAGCAACTTTTGGGATTGGGTGAAGTTGGACTTGTTGCGCTCCCGAGCACCCTTTTGACGCTTTGCACACTATACATGAATTAACGAATTTACGGACTTGCTTAGCCATTTGTGGGAACCAATACTGTTCGTATATTTTATCCAGAGTTTTCTCTGCACCAAGGTGTTTAATCTCTGTGTGAACGTGATTGATCAGAGTCCATGTTAGAGATCTTGGAACTACTGGGAGCCAGAAAGTATTCCTATTACGTTCAATTTTCCTATAGAGTATACCCTTTCTGACATCATAGGTGTGAGCGACTGCTTCCGGCAACTCATTGTTATCGTGTTTTCTGACGAGATCTTGAACTTCACTATCACCTTTTTGTTCTACTGCTAGCCAACCTTGGTGTAGCTCTATGAAATTGACATCTCTACCTTTTTTGGTTTCTGCAGATTCATCGACTGTTTGGGATGATCCAGGCGTAGGATCTGAGAGAGGATTTCGCGATAAGAAGTCAGCATGTTCCATGCTGCTGCCTTGTTTGTGGATTATGTCAAAATCATACGCCTGTAGGAAGGCCCACCACCTATGAACGCGCGGAGTCAAATCTGTTTTTGATTTAGACGCTTTGAGGGAGTTGCAATCAGTAAAGACCGTAAAATGTTGTCCGTATAAGTAGTGACGAAAGTTTTCTACGGCCCGAACGACTGCCAGGGTTTCTAACTCGTATGAATGATACCGTGATTCCGTGTCAGTCGTTCGGCGGCTGAAGTATGAAACTACATGAGGCACGTTATCTTTTCTTTGTATTAGTATTGCGCCATATCCTTCTGAGCTTGCGTCAGTATGAAGCTCTATGGGGGAGTCACGATCAAAAATTGTTAAGACCGGTTCTGAGGTAAGTATAGAAACGATTTTTTTGTGGATGTCATCGTGTGCTTTTGTCCACTTAATCGGACCCTTCAATTTCGTTAACGGGTATAGCGGACCCACAATGCGCGTATAATTCGGTATGAACCGTCTAAAGTAAGACGCGAGCCCTAAGAACTGCCTAACATTAGTAGCGGTTTTAGGAGTAGGGGCATCAACCAAAGCTTGTATTTTTCTAGGGTTCGGGGTGACTTCTCCTGCTCTTATTACATATCCGAGGTAATCTACCTGGCTTTTCATGAATTTGCATTTCTTAATGTTAAACGAGAAACCAGCGTCAGAGAGTGCTTTCAATGTTAGGTCTAGACGTTCCAGACCTTGAGTGACGTCATCGGAATAACATAAGACGTCATCCATATAGGCTAGCGCTACCTGGTCTTTTAGGGGACCTAGAGCATTGTTGATACACCTTTGGTACACGGACGCTGCATTCCGCAAACCAAAGGGCATAGCCAAGTATTCATACTGGCCATCAGGGGTCACAAATGCGGTTCGTGCTATGCTGTCTCCCTCTGGTTCGACTACAATTTGGTGGTAACCTGACGCCATATCTAACGATGAAAAGAAGTGTGCGCCATGAAGACGGTCTACTTGTTCATCAATTATCGGCAGCGGGTAGTGCTCAGGGCGTGTGTTGGCATTGAGCTCCCTATAATCTACGCACATTCTATCGGTACCATCCTTTTTTTTAACCAGTAGAATGGGACTAGCAAAAGGCGACGTGCTTTCCCGAATGACACCTGCTCGCAATAGGGACTCTATTTTTTCCTTGACTACTTCCTTTTCCGCAGGGGCTAATCTATATGGTCGTCTCTGTACTGTTTTGTTCGGATCGATGGGGTCTATACGTAAAACACCGGTAGTAACGCGTCGCGTAGGTATGCCGTCAATGAAAAACTCGCTATACTTTTGTAATATCCTAATCAAAGCCACCTTATCTTCGCCTTTTAAATCAGTATCAATAGCATTCAAATCAAGACAACTAAGTTTTTCGGCTACATTCACTTTTTTGTGTAAAGCAAATTTAACCTGGTCACTGTCGATTTGTACGCGAATGTTGTTTTCCAAGACATCCCTGCCTATGATGCAGGTGATGGCTCTGTGATGGAACCATCAGGTACTATATGAAACAGCAGTGATAGCGAGATACCTTGTACATTGATGGGACTGAGAACCTGTGAAGTACATTTTACATTATGTCTACCTATACCCGTGAGGTATACTAAGTCGCTACGCGTTGTACCCGGAAACTTCTCGGCCAATGTATAGGTCACTAACGAGCAAGCAGATCCACTATCAAAAAGAAAGGAAACGGGCTCACCAGATGATGTAGTCAAGGTACTCCTGGTAGATTTGCGTTCACAGACGTGAACTTCTTTGACCGCCGCTGCTCCACTGCCTCCTTTCCGGTCTGGGCACGCTGATGCAAGATGCCCCGTCTGCCCACACACGTAGCAGGTGATTGGTCTTGCTTTGTCAAGACTCTTTGCTGCCGGCGGTTGGTTCAATGTCTTGTCTGCAGCAGTAGGGTCTTCTCGGCGCTTGCGACAATCAAGCGCTCTATGTCCTTGCGTACCGCAGCGATGGCACGTCCCCATAAAACGAGGTTCACTGTAACGAGCTCTTTTCGTTTCATTCTCTTGACTATCATTGCCGTCGTATCTTCTCTTCAGTGAAATCCCGCCGAGAGCTCGAAGAAGTTGAGATCTTGTAGTGAGGTTGTGCGAGTGCAGCTCTCGACGAATCACGACATCTCTCTGACACAACACTGATGTCACGAACCCGGTAGTAATATCTTCGGCCATTTCCATACGTGGAATTCGTTCTATAATATTCCACAGACGCATAGCTGCCTCACACGCAGTTTCCTTCGTACTAATTTGAAAACGCAATACTTCGTCGAAATAATCTTGAGGTAACATGGGCTTTGCAAATTTTGCCAGCAGTAATTCTTTTATCTGAGGCCATGTTAGCTGAGAAGCCTGCAGTCTGGTTAGGCAAGTAGCGGCTCGTCCCTTCAAGGCATGCGTTAGCAGTAACAATAACTCAGCACCTTCTAGCTTTCTACTGTTGATTATTATTTCCGACACTTTGCACCAGCCTTCTATGTCTGCTTCGGCATCATCTGGGTCAAATCGGATCAGTTGCGTGGTTGTGTTGTTATTAGGCTGAGGGCTTGCCAATATTCTGGATAGCAGCGTCTCCATATGATACAATAAGTTTGGCACTGACGATGACCCGGGCGTTTCATTTCTGCTGCGGGTATTCTCCTCTGATCTTTGCCCTTCACATCCCACTTCTGATATAGACACATGGTCAATATCAGGATCTTTATCGGGAGATTCCATACTCATATTTCAATGGCAGGCGTGGATTTATCGGGCGAGGAGAATAGAAACCAAACTTTTCACACAGTATGCTATAATCATCGAGTTTTACAATAATCTGTTTAAATATGGCTACGAACACAATAAGGATAGTCCAATTATTAATCAACGTAAGACACTCCGCCGAACACGTAATGCGCGAGCGCGATGCAAACGGATTGACCACCCTCTTCGTAATGGCCGCTATCCGTCCTGTTCCGCGCCTATAGCACACTAGCGCCCGGAGTTGTGTCAGAGTGGAGAAACGTCAGCTGTCAAACGGCCGCTGTCAACTGTCAGCTACCAGTTACGTTCCTTGCCACTCTAAAATAATCGAAGCGCCGTCAAATAGATTTATTTTCATAAATAATACAAGTAAGGTATTTGAAAATGTTTATTAAAAAAGATATTTGGCTATAAGTTGAAATTGCACTGTTCTCTGTTTGTCCGCAATATCTCTTGTGTGTACGTATAATGCGCACATAAGAAATTTTGATGACAATAAAATGTTAGTGAACATTTAAGAGAAATTAACATTGAAGCATAACTTCTTTAAATAATAAGATATTAACATAGGAGTCTTTGCAGGCGATAGCCCATTCAGTTGGCAATCCAAATATTTGAAAAAGTATTTTTACCAAAAATGTCACATAAGAGGTTTTTGATTTTGCAACGACGATATATAATATGTGGTAGAAAAAAACATATTTTGTTTAGAACTTATTTCAAAATTAAAATGTTATTTTATTTGCTTAGTACATTAATCTAAAATATTTTGAATATTCTAATTTTGACTTGCAAAAGTTCTAAAAATAAAATATATACTGGGTGGCGCAAAAGTAAAGACCCTATTTGGTTCAGCTATAACATTTTTTCTAAATTAGAAAACTAGATTTAGGTTTTTTTAAATGTATATTTGTGCCATTAAATTTCGTACCATTAGGATTTAAAGATGATGTCTTTTAAATGGTGACCTCCAGAGTTGATACACATTTGAGCCCTATTTATGACATTTTGCAAGATGATTTTCCTTCAAAATTGGTTATGAGTGACGAAGCGCATTTCCATCTCTCAGGGCATGTCAATAAGCAGAATACTCGGTTCTGGGGCACTGATAATCCGCGCATTATTCAAGAAACACCTCTACACCCACTAAAAGTTACTGTATGGTGTGGCATCTGTGTTGACAGAGTGATCGGACCCTATTTTTTCGAAGACGCTGGAGGCAATGCGATAACTGTCACTGGAGAACGCTACAGAACCATGTTACGTGAGTTTTTGATACCCAGTTTGGACGAATTGGGGCTGGAGCACATCTGGTTTCAACAAGACGGCGCTACGGCACACACAGCGCGCGACACTATGGACTTAGTGAGGGACGCTTTTCCAAGCCGAGTTATCTCTCGTTTTGGCGATTTGCCTTGGCCTGCAAGATCACCCGATCTGACCAGTCCAGACTTCTTTCTTTGGGGTTTTTTGAAATCTCGGGTGTATGTGAACAAGCCACAGACTCTCGCAGCTCTAAAAGAAAACATTCGTCAAGAAATAACGAACATATCGCAGGAAGTGTTACGGCAAGTTATGCAAAATGTCATAAATAGGGCTCAAATGTGTATCAACTCTGGAGGTCACCATTTAAAAGACATCATCTTTAAATCCTAATGGTACGAAATTTAATGGCACAAATATACATTTAAAAAAACCTATATCTAGTTTTCTAATTTAGAAAAAATGTTATAGCTGAACCAAATAGGGTCTTTACTTTTGCGCCACCCAGTATAACCTATTTCCTTGTAAGGACGTGGGTGAAATCCTTGTAAAATCCACAAAGCAAGAAAAAAGTACGCTTCCTAGGTCCGAACTTGCGAAGCGTCTTACTTTTGAATGCTCTGTGGTGAAATCGCAGGCTTTTTCCGATAGGTTAGCACTTGCTAACTTTGAACAAGTTGGCATGTTCTGAACTTTGCATATTCTAAACAAGTTTACCTCATCATGCAAAGCCGAGAATGAGGACACCCCAAACTGCCACTCGTGGTTGGCGAAGTACTCTCCCGTGGCAGCCGCCATCTTGAACCGACGCGCCAGCTTCATCATGCTGGAAAATACAGAACATCATCAGGTCATACGTTCCCTGGGATCATGAACCTTCTATCAAATGGAGTGTAGATCATTGACTATATATAGCTAGAGTCCGAAATACCGAGCTCAGAGGACCACCCCATCTCTTCCCGTGGGTGCCGTAAGAGCCGGCCAAAAATATCCAGGGAATGAGCAGCAGGATTTTCCTTAGTACATCAAAATCTTTTGCGTTCGCCATGCTGCTTTCCAAGCGTGTGCCCACTGCTGAACATAGGCTTCCCCCACAGAGCGCCACTTTGAGCGGCTGCTTGCCTCCTGCATCCATCAGCTCCCCGCTATTTTCACCAGATCGTTGGTCCATCAAGTAAGGGGCCTACGCTGCATCTTCCGGTTAGTGGCTGCCACTCGAGAACCTTTCTTCCCCATCGGTAGCCAGTTCTACGAGTGATGTAGCCTGCCTATTGCTATTTCATCTTGCTAATTCTAAGAGCTGTTTACATTGCATTTTGGTCCTCATTCCGGAGCTTATCTCGCAGGGAAACACCGAGCATAGCTCTCTCCATAGCCCGTTGCGCGACTTTGAGCTTACTAATGAGGCCAACAGTAAGAGACCACGACTCAGTTCCATAAGTCATCACTGGCAACACGCACTGATTTATAAGTTACTCATTGTATAAGTACCAAAGTAGCAATCAAGGATAGCGCTTAATTTATATAAGGCTAAACTATATCTAAAGTTGGGTTTCACTAGAGCAAAAAGGATTTAATCAAACTCAATTTTATCTTAAGGTTAAACGTCACACTAGTGCGGGAAATTCAAATTTTCTTACATTCTTTTGCCAATAATAGCTTAATTACTCAACATGAAAACTAATTTTGCGCAAATAAATATAATGTATCAATAAATTACAATTAAAATTATCTCCTAGATATCATTGGTTTAGCGACAAATGGCAATAAACAATTTTCTTCGTAGTTTTTCAGTCTATTGTCATTTGTCGCTAAACCAATGATATCTAGGAGATACTTTTAATTGTAATTTATTGATACGTTATATTTATTTGCGCGAAATTAGTTTTCATGTAATCACGTTGAGTAATTAAGCTATTATTGGCAAAAGAATGCAAGAAAATTTGAATTTCCCGCGGTAGTGCACTAGCGCGGGTTACACTTCACTACACAATGCAAATGGTTTTGCGTACCGCTTTTTTAGTAAGTCTTGTATTTATCAAATACAAGTTAAGGATTCCCAAAACCATATCGTCTTAAGTCGATCCACAATTTGCACTCATACTAAAATCATAACGAAGACTCTTTAGGATGTTTTGGCGGGAACGCGGAAAAGTTCACGTCGTTGCATTGTATTATTTTTCAAAACTCGTGCTTTTTCCAGTGTGGAGTGCTGAATTACGAGCATGAGTGTGGGCAAGTGATATAATGTAGTGAAACGTGGTTTTTCGTGTTGCTTCCAAAATTCCATAGAAGCTTCTAGTAAAGTCGCCACCACTTTACTAGGGTATGACTTAGACTGGACTATGATTACCTGACTTAGACTGGACTGTGACTAAGACTTGAAGACTTGACTTTACACGTGAAATATTCCATAACTCGATGATTAATTACAATACTTGACACTGGCTAAATACACTATGTGTGGAGCCAAAATATAAGAAGAAAAAAAAAAAGACTCTTTAGGACTACTTACATGGCTTTCCTCCCTTGGGCTCTCAGTAACATGTCGTAGAGGAAAGCCGGCAAGAAGTGGCACGTGACCTCCCAGAATGTGTTCATGAAGCGGGACTCCGTGAACGAGAAGTTCGGATACCACATCACGTATCTGCAAATAGTCAATTTTAATAATCAGTTATTTAATTCATCTTTGTTAGTTTCCTTCCTATCTTTCATCCGTATCATCCCTTTATGATATTTTATATTTTTACCCTCTTTCCTTTTTCCCTATACTTCTCCGCTTCCTCTCTTTAGTATATTTCCTGTCTTTTCCCTCTTCCCTTTGTTCTCTTTTTCTTTTCTTTCCTCTCTTTTCTCTTTGCTACAAATATTTTATTTCCTCTTTCTTTTGTTCTCTTTCTTTTCTTTCCTTTCTTTTCTCTTTCCTATAAATACAGGAAAGAAAGAGAGAACAAAAGAAAGAGGGGAAAGAGAGGGAAAAGAAAAGAGTGAAAAGAGAGGAAGTGGAGAGCGGTCTGTCTTCTCTCTTTATTTCATCTTTTTCCTTCCTATCCGCACTTTCCTTTCATTATTTGTTTTTGTCTCTCCTCTTTTTCTTCTTTTTTCTCTATTTTCTGTTTTCTATCACTCCTTTCTTCCCTCTTTCCTCTCATTCCTTTCTTTTCTCTTTTCTTTCTTTCCTCTCTTTTCTCTTTCTTCTATCTATCACTAACTTACTTAGTAGGGTTTTCTCTTGCCCATTTAACGCAGAGATTGGTGAACTGGCCCCACTGTAGAGGATTTATGGACCCAGAGGTCACGTTGTATACAGGACAGCGGCCGGGTCTGGAATCGATTAAAATACATGTGTTAATAATAATGTGGTACATTTCTTTTGTAGTACCTATTTTTGTATTAAATTCCTTATCTTACGGTGTACAATAAAGTGTTGATTTGATCTATAATACATTTGCCTGAATAATGCCCGTTTTCACCAAAGATCCCTAAATTTTAAGGGACCCTTAAAAAGATTTAAGTGACATCTGACAGTAATTTTGTTTTCACCGGCGATTAAGGGACACCCAAAGCTTAAGAGATTCCCTAAGTTTAGGGGGCCAAAGCTCAACCCCTTAGCGTTAAGCGGTAGGTTAAATCACAGATATCTACTATACTAGTCAAAGACAGATAGGACAGCTCTATATGATCGACGATTAGTTCCCGTGTCTCCACGAAACGCTGGTGTCACCATAGTGATGTACCTAGCTCCATATTCAAATATCGATATCGATACCATAGTGACGCGCCACGCCAAAAAAATATCGACATGGAAGTTACATAGGAAGTTATTATTATTATTTTAACCTATTACATTTTAATACTACAGGAAGATGAAGCACCCGCTAATAAGGATTAAATGAAACAAATGAGACTGAAATAGCTTTTATTTATTTTTATTTCTTAGCCTAAGCTTTGTATTTTTACTGCCATTTTTAGGCCATTTTTTGGGTTGAAACCATTTTTATTTTAATTATTTATTTTTGCTATTCAAATTGAGTTTACTCACCAGATAAGCTCAAGGGAATCCCGTGCAACACTTCATGTGCAGTGAACAAGGATATCCATGCAGAAGACGGTTACCCATCCCAACAAATTGGGGGTATATCAAAGTGATTTTGGCGAACACGTTTGTTCACTAAGACAGGCCACTGAGCTCAGTATTTGTAGGAATCAGAAAAGACAACCATGATTCTCGTAATTTATCGTCCCTTGGGATACTTAACAGGCGATGAGTTTTATTAGTTGCAAGCTTCAACATGACATTTTCGCGTCGCCATAGTGTTGATCAATAACCATAGTCACTGCCCATGCTCAACTGATTAAGATAATTGGTATATAATTTGAAGTTAGAGCAATGGTAGCAGAGCAGTAACATGTGCACTTCGCAATCTTACGGCACCAGGTTCGATCCTCGGCCTTGCATCGATGATTTATCTAGTAAGTTATGTGCAGTTTTCGATGCCATCCGTGCCTCCGAGAGCCGTCAGTCCCGGTTGTCATAAGACCATCTATGGCAATCGTAACGGGTAGTCAGACGCCTGATAGAATCTGATACCAGGTCTAACCATCCTTGTTACTGGTTCCTTATGGGTTGTGAGATCAGATGGCAGTCGCTCAGGGCCAGATCTTGTATAAGGGCAATTTGAGCTTCAGCCCAGCGTGCCGTGGAGATAAAGGGCCCCCAGCCCCCACTGAAATTTAACGGGTCTTATCTAGATTTACTTATAAATGTGCGAAACCTGAAACTATCAGGATTAACGAAAAACAAGAACAGCTGAGAATTAGGCAAACTCACGGTCCGATCCTGTAGTCGCTCGTGTAATTCTGATAGCTTGCCGCTACAGATTAGACTGGGAGCTTGGGAGCCGACCCCAATAACAAATGCGAAATGGGAAAATGGCAAAGAAGATGATGATAACGATATATTAATTTGAAATTATACACAAAAAGCCAGAAAAACTACGAATTATACCGATTAATTAGGTTGTGTTATGTACATAATTTCCATGACAACAACACAATTGACTTTTGACATTATAGAAGTCACTTGATGCAAAGAAAATGTCGGAATGCGTGTGACACGAGCGTTTCGTGGAGACATCGGTACTAAAGCTGACCCGGGCCTGGGTTAAATTGTCAAAACACCATTTTTTTTCAATTGTATTTGCCAATTGTATTTGCCAATTGTTTCTACCCGCATAACGCCAGAAAAGGTATTTGTTTTTACATTTTTTCGGATGCATAATATATTAAAAACTCTAATGCTAATATCAATAAAGCATGTTGCATGTATTTTTGACGATTATTCTCTAAAATATATGAATAAAATACCAAAAATCCGCAACGTACGGTTTTTGGAAACCGTAGAAAAGAATAAACTGTCACTTTACAATTTAGGTGTCACTCAGCGCTGTGAAAACGAATTTAGGTAAGGGTCAAATTTGGGGGGCCCTTAGCCAAAGGGATTCGTAGTTAGGGTGTAGTTTAGGAATCCTTAGTGAAAATGGGCATGAGAGTCCGATCTTCCCCTGATCCGTGGGGCCCTACCTCCCCAATTTTACCATTTAACTAACAATTACACTAGGTGGTAGAACTTTTCTGCAAAGTTCGTCTAGGTAGGTACCACCGCTTTGCCAGTTATTCTGCCGCCAAGCAGTAGTGTGCAAGCACTACTGTGTTCTGGTTTGAAGGGCATTGTAGCTAGTGAAATTACTGGGCAATTGAGACTTTATGATCTGATCACTCAGTCTAGTTATCTGATTACTAGATTGGGTGATGTCTCAGGATGACGTGCGCAGAGCAGTATCACGGGAAGCTTTATTGTTTTAGAGTTCCGAGTGACACTGCAACTGTTATGGGCGGCCGTGTCGCTTAACATCTGGTGAACGACTAGCTCGTCACGTCATTCAATCGCATAAAAAAAATTAAACATTGATTGCATCGCAAAAATCACACAGTTTTTTACTGAATTGTTTTGGAAAACCAGTAAATAAATGAAATAGAAATAAAAACCCGTATCCCATTTTTCATACAAAAGACATCAACGCGCATTGCGTTTGATTCACTTTGTATGGAAAAGATGTAACAGGCGTTATTCCATATCATGTATGTATTCCTGTTAAATTATACCTCGTTATCCATGAAGATAACAAACACCTGATGATGGAGCAAAAAAAACCTCCTTCTTCACGCGATGCCTTCCAAATGGCTGGGACGTAGGGTCAATTCAGACAGAGCAGCAAAATGTTCGAGCACTTTTTAAGTGCTATTGGAATATCAACCTTATTTAGACAAAGCTGAAAATAGTATGCAACATTAAAATCTTACCTAATTCGATGTTATTTGCGGCTATTATACAGTCCATAAGTGTTCTTTGTAGTAGGTAGTGTAGCTAGTTTAGTTAGTTTAGTTTAGTTTAGTTTAGTTTTTATTATTGTAGTAGTTAGCTTGAGTAATAAAGGCTCATTTTTCGATCTTGTATACTTATTTTAGCTTTGTGGTAATGGATTAAGGTTGATATTCCAATAGTACTTAAAAAGTGCTCGAGCATCTCGCTGCTCTGTCTGAATTGACCCTTAAAGCTGATCCGCATATTATATTATTTTAATTAAATGGAACAGGATTACTTAATGGTGATACCTTTTTTTTATATAATTTACAGGCATACCATTTGACCACTGTCTCACCTGATGGTAAGTGATGGCGCGGCCTACGGTGGTGCATGCTTGCCTAGAAGATACCTGTTCACTCTTGACTTGAAGACTCCCAGGTTATAGTTAGCCGGAAACAAGGACGACGGCAAGGTATTCCACTCATTTGCTGTACGCACTATAAAGTTTGATGCGAAACGCTTAGTGCGGGCTGTAGGTATATTAACCGTAAAAGGATGGCGAGTGTCTGTGCGCCTTGTAGTCCGATGAAAGAATGGAGATGAAGGAATTAGTTCGTGTAATTCCATCGCACAATCTCCAAAATGCAGCCTATAAAATACTGATAACCTGGTAAGTTTTCGTCGGTGCCCCAAGCTTTGGGCTTAGCTTCGACCAACGCATCGTTACCAATGAGCCTTTCTTGACCTGATAATGGAGTGGGGAGAAAACTTACTGCTTTATATCTGTCTCCTCGCAGCTAAAATGCAGGAGCTGGTCAAAAATCATCATCAACAGTCTGAAGTCGTCAGCTACTGAACACAGGCCTCTCCATAGAACGCCACTTTGAGCGGCTGCTTGCCTGTTACATCCATCAGCTCCCGTGTTCTAACCAGATTGTCGGTCTACTTAATGGTGCGCCGGCCTACGCTGCGTCTTCCGGTTTGTAATACCAATCGTACCTCGAAGCAAAAATGCAGTAGATATGACACGGTGTTTGCCGCTGAACATCTCCACGATAATGCCTGTTGATGGAGTGGAGAGAAGACTTCTTTATGCCCTTTCTTTAAGCAGCAAAAGTGTAGAGACTTACTGGGATGCCCTTAAAATCTGCATGGTCTTCTTGTTCTTTTTCTTGTGTAGGCAATTGATCAGCCCTGGTATAATAATTTTTAGGGGCTTGATAGTGCCTTATCGCATAGACAAGTAATCAGGCCTAGTGAGAGTTTTAGTTTAGGAAATTGACGGTACCTGATGATGGAGCAAAGGAAACTTTCTTCTTAATACTCTGTCTTCAAGCAGCAAGGATACAGGAGCTGTCCACCATGTCAACTGGAACCAGGTCTGCCACATACCGCTCTCGACAGTAACCTGACCGGTACGTGCTACGGGATATCTCCATGATGATACCTGATGATGGAGTGGAAAGACTTACTTCTTTATGCCCTGTCTCCAAGCAGCAAGGATACAGGAACTGACCACCATGTCAACTGGTACCAGGTCTACCACATACCGCTCGCGACAGTAACCTGACCGGTACGTGCCGCGGGATATCTCCATGATGATACCTGATGATGGAGTGGAAAGTGATCAGTTCTTTATAAAAAATTACTACTAATTACTAATTCCGCTTCGTCTTCTTATGCAGGCAAGTTGTCAGCCCAGGGGGCGTACCGTGAGCTCATATCGCGATTCAAAACAGAGCCTATACTGTATCGCTTGTCAAAATCCCCATACAAACAAAACAAAGCGATCCAATATAGGCTCTGTTTTGAATCGCGCTAAGAGCTCATGGTATGCCCCCTGGTGTCAGAATTTTTCGGCTGTCTAAAGGCTTCTGACTTGTCTTAAGGTGGAACGTTTCACTAACGCGGCAAATTCAAATTTTCTTGCGTTCTTTTGCCAATAATAGCTTAATTACTCAACGTGATTACATGAAAACTAATTTTGCGCAAATAAATAAAATGTATCAACAAATTACGATTAAAAGTATCTCCTAGATATCATTGGTTTAGCGACCAATGGCAAGAAACAATTTTCTTGTTAGTTTTTCAGTCTATTGTCACTTGTCGCTAAACCAATGATAAGTAGGTGATACTTTTAATTGTAATTTACTGACACATTATATTTATTTGCGCAATATTAGTTTTCATCCAGGTATCACTTTATTAGCGCAGAATCTCCATCTCTTTCTTTGGGTGCCGTATAAGAGCAGACTAAGGGACTATCCAGAGAATAGGCAGTAGCATTCTCCTTGGTACATTATAATCTTCTGCGATGACAAGCTACTTGCTAAGCGAGGTGATTACGGCAAACCTCCCTATAATCAGCGTCTAAAATTGCGTTTTATGGGCATGCCTGTGTTCAGCACTAGACGTTTTCCAGCTGTTGATGTGAAATACGTGATTTTCGCCCATGGGACATTTACAATGACATTTGTAATGTAGTAGGTATTTGATTGATTTTATTACCTGTGTCGTCTGTGACTGCAAATACTAACTCCACATTACGCGCCGTTTCATGCATTATTTTCGTGTAAAAATGTACATAAACACTATTAAATTGCTTCATGGCATCAGCCGACTTGTGTTTTGTAAACTTAAAGATAGCTGATTTCTTTTTATTTTATGACCTAGCAGAAAGATTGTGTGACGCGTGTGCTAGAGCTTTGAAACCATTTCGCCACATAGCAAAGAGCTAAACTGCGTGATTTATTGATTACGATAGGGTCTCACTTAGGTACTCCTTCGTTTCACTTACCCCACCTGACCTTACATTTTAGTTTTTACAATAAAGAAGCAGTGAACACTGATAAAACATAAATTCTAGGTATCAAGGTAAATCACTCTATAGATAGAGCTAACGAAATCACCCATTATCTACCCAAAATTTTGGGAGACGTTCTTATTCAGGCAGCACTTCATGTGGGAGCAAGAAACAACTAGGCGGCCACGCGAAATAGATTTCTACTAGTGGAAATTCTGTGGTTTTCATGTAATCACGTCGAGTAATTAAGCTATTATTGGCAAAAGAACGCAAGAAAATTTGAATTTGCCGCGTTAGTGAAACGTTTCACCTAAAGTAAAATAATAAATCATAGTGATAAGTTATGTTTCAATGCATCCAACTGTAAGATTTTTTTGCCATGGCGATGCCGGCTACGTCAACAATTCATATTGAAAGGTATGTTGCCAAGCCATTGCCAAGTAAGTTAACGTTAACTGCCATACATTTGAATATAAATTGTTTGGATACGTAGCCGGCGACGTCGCCATTGCATCTCAGTAAGTTAGGGCTCTAACTCTTAAACTAGTATTTCAAATATGCAAGGGCGATAAAGGTTAAGAGGTTGTCCAGATATAAAGGTTGTGAGGTCTGAGTTCAGAAACACAAGTGTTGCAATATATTTTGTACTCTGTTCGCCAAACAAATTATTATTATTGGTTTTATATATACGTTGTAAATTATTGCGTACGTATGCGTCGGCCTATAGGCCATAGCAACGTGTTGCATGCAACGGCAAAGTTAATGATTTTATAACTATTGTACGTAATACATACCTACATAACGCACGCAACTTCGCCTCTATAATGAAATTGCTATGCAAACTGATACCGAGAAATATTTTTATTTATTTCATTTTGCCTCTAAAGGACAGGACTTTTTTTGTATGGACCTTGGATGTTGATTCAGAGTGCCATTAATCAGCATACAGTGAATGTAAAATGAAAGATTAATAACGATGGATTTATAGATAAGCTATAATGTTTTAATCACACCTCCAAAATATTTGTATTTGGCTTCAAACAAAACGAAAAATATTTAATACTTGCAACTCTGGAGTTGGCAAATTGAATGTTTTACATTAACTGTAGCTGGTTTGGGAGGCAGGAATGCACAACTAAAGTATTGTACAGCCCGCATTGTATGATCAGCAGGAATGTATGGCCCATAATTGGTGTGAATGGCTTCCAAATATCGGGCTGTACAACACGGATCGTACAATATATTATTCTTATTATTGCAAGTGCAAAGTTGCTACATGCAGTAATGCACGACCCGGAATGTACAGCAGGAATCCGTGTACATAGCTTTGAAATACTGAGTACGTACATTGTTTGGTCGTGTATTTCTGGCTGTACAAAGCAGTGATTGGAGTTTTGGCGGGAACGCGGAAAAGTTCACGTCGTTGCATTGTATTATTTTTCAAAACTCGTGCTTTTTCCAGTGTTAATGCGTAAAACGATTACGAGCATGAGTGTGGGCAAGTGATATAATGTGGTGAAACGTGGTTTTTCGTGTTGCTTCCAAAATTCCATACAAGCTTCTAGTAAAGTTACCACCACTTTACTACGGCGTGACTTAGACTGGACTGAGATTACCTGACTTACACTGGACTATGACTACGCAGACTGTGACTAAGACTTGACTTTACGTGAAATATTCTATCATTATGAAAAATTACAATACTTGACACTGGCTAAATACACTATGTGTGGAGCCAAAATATAAGAGAAGAAAAAAAGCAGTGATTGTGATTTATGTTTGTCAATGTCAAGTATCTTCTGTGGTTTTCTAAATCGTATTACATTTTTATTGACGCAGTAAGATGTGCCTCTCATATTGCAAATCTAAATTGGAGGTCTTAAAAAACTGGAAAATCCTTACTGAGTAACTTTATGTATAACCCTGTATCATAAGCCATTATTATAATTTTCATTAATTGCAACTTATTTAACACCCACTTATAATCCTCTCCTTTCTTTATAAATCCCACATACGTATACAGCAACTATTTCTACTCTATTTAGTACGTTGCCAATCAATATCATCATCATCATCATCATCATCATCATCATCAGCAACCGGAAGACGTCCACTGCTGACCAGACCTCCCTCATAAAACGCCACTTTGAACGCATATCATAGCCACAATCGCGACGCTTGGCACTGCCTTGGCTCTCAAAATACAGCAATGCAATGGCAGGCGCCTTAGGGTCAATTTACATAGAGCGGCAAAATGCTCGAGCAGTTTTTAAGTGCTATTGGAATATAAACCTTATTCCATTTAGACAAAGATGAAAATGGTATGCAACATTAAAATAGGTAAGATTTTAATGTTGCATACCATTTTCAGCTTTGTCTAAATAGATTAAGGTTGATATTCATATAGCACTTAAAAGCTGCTCGAGCATTTTGCTGCTCTGTCTGAATTGAGCCTTAGTCATCGCAAAGAATTATTATCCAATCATATTAATGGGATTAATAATGTACCTAGGAGAATGCTGCCGCCCGTTCCCTAGACATTCTAATTACTAGACTGTGTGAAGTCTCAGGATGCAGTGACGTGCGCACTGCGCAGTGCAGTGTCACACAAAACTATATTCGTATAGAGTCCCGACTGATACTGTAATCTGCTATGGGCAGCCGGGACGCTTAACATCAGGTGAACGACTAGCTCGTAACCTCATTCATGTACATAAAATAACACCTTAGCTGGCTTGCGGCACCCGTTATAAAGGTGTCAAAGTAAGTGCCATTTTAGATCCCATGAAAAATTGTATTTGGAAAATATTCACTTACCAGTAACTCCAAAAACGTTGTCAATCCATCCAGGGAAAGGCTCTTGAAGCGCTGCGGTCACTGTAATTAAAAACAAAATTTGTTTGTAACACATAATTGCAAAAAAAGTGTAACTGGGCACAGGCCTTGCCCATGTTCATGCCATGCTCGTGCTGGTCGCCACTCCACTCGAGAACCTTTCTTCCCATCGATTGCCAGTTCTTTTAGCGCAGTTCTTTTAGCGATGTGGCCTGCCCATTGCCATTTCAACTTGCTAATTCTAAGAGCTGTATCGGTCACTCTAGTTCTCCCCATTTCAGATCTTATAATAATAAACGCCCAACGATTACGTACATAGATCCTGGACCCTAACTAGGATTTCCTGTATCTAGAGACCCAGGAACTACGAGGACCATGGTCCCACAACACCCAGACACAGAACAAGGATTTGCACTTTTTTTTTCATATGCACAAATACTTGTCCTGTTGCGGGAATCGAACCCGCCGACTCCAGGTTATGAGCCAACCTGCTCAACCACCACACCACAGAGGCTGTCAAGTCTTATCTGGGCTAGCTAGATACAGAAATAAACATCGAACATTTTAAATTTCCCGCATCAGAGTGTACCATCCACCTACGACCTTCTATGCCTTTGGCTCGGTTCCCACGACATTCATTAAATATCCAAGTATATCGATCACCGATGGCTAACGGCTACCACTTGGGGTTTCCCAAGCCATCGCCTGATAGTCATAGTTTATTCAATAACGACTACCAATCACATAATTGGACCGAGGGCTGAATCTTGGAAAATCACTTACTAGGTAGTAGGACTTTCCTGCAAAGTTCGTCTAGATACCACCGCTTTGCCAGTTATTCTGCCGCTAAACAGTAGGGTGCTAAACCCTATTCCTGAATCTTAGATATTTTATGTAAACAAAGGAAAATGAAAAAATGAAAATTATGTTTATTACCAAAGAATACACATTAAAGTTTATACCTATTTTGCAAAATCTTATTAGTCTAACAAATATAAGTAGGTATAGCCCATGAGGAACATTAGCAGCCGTGCTAGGTCGTACCTGTGTTACAGCTGCCAATATCTTCCTCCTGTGTAGTAACAGTACAGGAATAAACAAAAATTAACAAATAAGCCCCTACCCAAAAAAAAAAAATATTTCAATGGCCATTAAAGATGTCAATTCAACAAAAAAAAAAACATGAATTATTTGCTCAAGAGATTCTAAAAATATTTCCGGCAACCATACACTACGAAATACTGTTTGGGGTAAGCCGAAATAAAAGTGCGTGGAAATAAGTACAAGGCCTGTAGGGTAGCACGGCCGGCAGACAAAACTGTCCTTCTCCTGTTTCACCCAAAGCAAGTATGAAGAAAGTGACGTAAAACGGGGAAGACAACCCTGTCCACCGTTCATGCCAACCCAGCAGCCGTGAGGACACAGACATGCGCCCAGCACGGACGGCTGCGATATTGGAGTAGGTATTTCTACATTATGTTGTGTATTGCAAGTTGCCTTGCAATACACAACATAATGCTACACAGCAATTCAAATTTTATTCTGTAGTAACAAGAGTTAAGTCTGAACAACCATACCAAATACCCACTACAACACAAAACACCCGAAGTATACCTAGTTTCATTATAATTACAATGCTGTGTCTGATTGAGAGAAAAAAAGAATAGAATTTACAGTAAGTAAAATAAAGATCAAATATTACACGAGTTTATAAAGTATTAAGCATACCCACATCGAACGATCGAAAGTCGGTTCACCCACTGCACGAGTGCACGCTCTGGTTCTGACGTAGTATACGTAACCAACTATGTTACACGGTACACGAATCGTGGAGCCGATAATATTAACAAACAATATGAATTCGTAAAAATGTATTTATTATATTTGAGCAGGAGCATAAAATTAATTATTAAATGTTATATTAGTAGCAGATAAAATAGGTTTTAATATGTTATTTATTTAAGTATTGTCTTATTTAATAAGTAAAGGTTTAATAAAATATTTATTTTATTTTTATAGTTAAGGTGTAAATTTACGTTAAGTAAGTATTACAATTCCACGAGATTGAACTGTAATTATTGTAAGGGACTTTATTGTTTTTTTTTTTTTTTTTTTTGTTTCTATTTAAATATTTCTATTTTGTTATGGTAAACATTTTCTCCACTTCCTCATAACTTAGAGTGAGTAAAAACTCTTTAAGTATAGCCTTACACTTGTGCGAAGTAAGCGGATAAATATGAACGTGTTGACTAATAGTCTTGTACAAGAAAGGCCCTAGAAAACAGTAGTGTCTTTGAGCATACGCCGAAGCGAACCTCGAAGGAAACACTAACAAATCTTTGCGCCGCGTTTTATGATAACTTTCCTGATCAAAATCGTACTTGGAATGGGTTTTTAAAACTGCTTTGTAAATAAAAATTTGTCTCACACTAAGTATTTTAGTCTCTGAATATAGCTGTTTGGTGGGATACCTAAACGGCTTAGAAAGCATTACTTTCAACACCGCTCTTTGAGATCTCTCAACACGCAAAAGGAAGGTTTTAAATGTCCCTCCCCATGCTAAATTGCAATAGGCCAATAGAGAATGACATAAAGCGTAGTATACGTCCTTCAGTAGACTAATTTCACATATGTGCCTTAGTCGCTTGAAGATAACGATGATTTTTCTAACTCTGCCGGTAAGTGACTTTATATGTTCTTGCCAATTTAACTGTTGGTCGATCATTACACCTAGGTATTTAGTAGTTGATGTATGTTCCAAAGAAGGACATGAACAAATCATAGCAGTCTGTTCAGAGTCAGAGCAAATGTGAGCTCTTATGTTATACGTATTAACACAAGGTCTGCCGGTACCGATTTTAGAAAAAGTTAGATACTTTGTTTTGTTTAAGTTAAGGGTGAGGAGATTATTACGCAGCCAGGACATAACTTCCTTCAGGCCAATTTCAGCTAATTGCGTAACTTTAGCCCATGTAGGTGCAGTAAATAACAGGGCAGTGTCATCTGCAAAGACAACAGTTTTACCACCTACCAGTTTAAGCTCACAGAGATCATTAACATAAATTAAGAAGAGCGTTGGGCCCAAAATGCTACCCTGTGGCACTCCGTAATTGATCGTAGTCTCTTCACTAAGCATGTTTCCAACCTTAACTCTTTGTTTTCTGTTTGAAAGATAGTCTGTAAACAGCCTCAGAGCGACATCTCTTACACCCATCCTTTCCATTTTGCTCAGTAGGATCGGGACAGAGACGGTGTCAAACGCTTTCGCCAAGTCTAAAAAAATACTTACACATTTATTCTTTTTGTCAACATTACGTACAATATAATCCGTGAGTTCCAAAACTGCATCTTCAGTCGATTTATCCGAAACAAAGCCAAATTGATTTTCAGAAATAATTTTAAATTTTTTTAGGTACGAAGTGAGGCGCTTGTTTATTAAGCGTTCAAGAATTTTTGACAAGGCTGTAAGGATGGAAATTGGTCGATAATTGTTGACACTATCTCTGTCTCCTCCCTTGTGGATAGGTTTAATAAGGGCCGTTTTAAATGAGCTTGGAAAAATGCCACTTGTGAAACTCAAGTTACAGATAAAGGTAATATGAGGGACAATCAGATTTTTTGCGCATTTAAGGACCTCTGTTGGAATGCCATCATGACCCGCTGCACAGCAGGACTTAAGATTAATAATAATAGACTCAATTTCGGAGCAATCTGTATCAAATAGGCCGAAGGAGTGTGCTGAATTCTCTATTGACTTCAAAGAGGACGAGGATGATCTATCTTTATTACCGTTACATATTAAAATTTCGCTAGCTAAATTTTTACCAATATTAGAAAAGTATGTATTTATAAAGTTTATTGAGTCAACTGGGCTATCTTTTAATCCTAAGAGATCACGATCATATTGGTCAGAGCAGTTTTTCTTTGAGTTAAATTTAGCAATTTTTTTAATTACTTTCCACGTTTTTTTACTATCACCAACTACGTTTTTTATCTCCATCCTATCATACTCTTTTTTTACATTTCTAAGAATTTCTCCACAGTAGTTCCTATACCTTTTAAATATTAACTTTAAAGTTTTATTATTGGGATCATTATTAGACTGCTGGTGCAGTTTATCACGATTTCTAATGCATCGTAGTAAGCCCGGAGTTAGCCAAGGTTCTTTTAGTACCTTACGACAGGAAACTCTTTTTTCCGTCGTACTCTGGCCAATTGCATTTTTTAACTCACGAACTAAAATATTAGCCGCCTTATTAACATCGTCTGTTTCAAAGATTTTATTTAAGTTATCAATATTGATTTTAGAGGCAAAATTTTTGTAGTCAATTTTTGTTTGTAAGTTATAAGCATTTCTAGAATGCTTGTGATTCTCAAGAACAAGAGCAACTGTATAATGATCTGTGATCGTGCTAGACAATACTAACGCTGTGGCTTTTAAATTGGTTTTCAGAAATATATGATCAAGGCAACTGGATTCTCTGGTAGGGAATAAATGAGCGGGAAGAAGTTCATGTTGAGCCATGAGATCCAAGTAGTCATAACAATTATGCGCACCTATATTTGAGTTTGCTATATTTATATTGATGTCACCAGTCAAAATTATATTTTTGTAACTTTTTAGAGAGCTTACAATTTTATCAATTGAGACCAGAAAATTGTCTAACGTACGGTAAGATGGCGGGCGATAAATAGCCACAATTGCCGTCTCACTACCAATTTTAATTGTAATACAGTTAGCCTCAAAATTCAAGGGCTCTTCAACTACAGCTGATATATCGTTCCTTATGAAAGCAACTACTCCTTCATTTTGAGTCTCATTATATTCTGATGAGTAAGATGTAAAGTTATTAAGTGAGGGTACATAATCTAATTTATTAAGCCAGCACTCAGTTAATATTAAGATGTCAACATCAAATTTAAGGCGACTAAGCAGTATTTCCATTTGAGAAAGGTTTTTATCAATACTGCGGATGTTTTGACATACGATTGATAGTTTTTTACTGGCTGAATTGACAAAAGTGTGTGCTTCTTCCACTTGACACAGATAGGACTTCGAAATTACGTAAGAAAGGGGATAACAGTGCAAAAAATATCTCTTGTAATGGTAGTTTACTATATTTGACCAAAACAATATTCAATTATTTTTTTCTAGTAGTAATTTGATCAGTTATAAAATAAAAATTGTTTTGTACTATTTATTTTAACGTAATATCTGTTCTACAAAATGTTATGATAAAGAACACAATTTTTGATAGAAAATATTTCATTATACTGGTAAGACTGTAGAGGTTCTAAACATTTTCAAGAGGGCATTTCCGCCGCCATCGTTTCTCATTTCATTCGTTTTTGCTTTCTCATTTGTGAAATTTGATTGTGATAAATTGTTGTTACACTTATTGCTTCTTGTTACTAAGCTGGGTTTATTTTGTTGTTGTTCCATTTTTTGTTAAATTTGAACAATTTCTTCTGGAATTTGCTCACAAAATGGATCCTCAGCCGGGTCCTTCAACCTCAAGAACCTTGTCAAGAACAGAAAATCTGTTGCCAGTCAAAAAGCGACCGCAGAAATCTTTGAGTGCCACGGAAAACTCGTAATAATGAATGTGTACAAAGAGAGACATACAAGAAGTGGCCTGAAGGCAAACATTGGTAACCAACAGACTGTGCAAAGAAAACAGCTGAATTGATGGGAATCAAAATAAAAACAAAAATATTTATCACAAGTGAAATGTTTTGTGCAACTGACACGTCACTTTGACAGTGACTTTTTGTGACATTTCTTTGTTTACATAAAATACCTAAGATTCAGGAATAGGATATAGTACTACTGTGTTCCGGTTTGAAGGGCATTGTAGTGAAATTACTGAACAAATGAGATTTTATGACCTGATCCCATAGTCTAGTAATCTGTGCTGATGTTTCAGGAAGACGTGACCAGTGCAGTATCACGTGAAACTTTATATTCCAAGTAATATTGCCACTGTTATGGGTGCCATCAAGCGAAAAAGAATTAAAACAATAATAAAAAATTAATCTTCGAAATCGGTTTAAATGACGGAGATGTATGCAAAGGACGCAAAAATTAAAAATTTACTGTCAAACCTCCCTTTTGTCAGTTGAAAAATCAAGTAGGATTAGAAGAGGTTTGTGACCAGGGGGTCTAGCAAACAGAGCCCTGCTTGCCAGTTTTTCCATTGAACTGCTCGACATCGCCAAAAGTTCATCCACACATTACACAAAATTGTAGGTTCTACATTACCTGCTTTATACGTTGTTTTCTGGGTCAGACTTGTGGAACGACTTGCCATCCTTGATCAGTGATCATGGCTACTAAACGTAGTTCTGTATGCATCTAGAAGCTATCTAGGAAACTAAAATGAATGCAATAACTCACCAATCGAAGGTCTAACGATGCAGACAGGCAGGTCTGTGTGACTGTACACAATGGATTCGGCCAGAGACTTCGTTAGAGTGTAAGGGTTTGGATGTTCACCCTGCAGAAGAATACAAAACCTTTAATTATCGACTCTAATCAAAGTCGAAGTAAAGTCGAACACGAAGTGGAAGTCGAAGTCTAAATCAAAGTCAAAGTCGAAGTCGAAGCTAAAGTCAAAGTCAAAGGAAAAGTTAAGGTAAAGTCCAAGTCGAACATACTTTAATAACCTACTACTTTTTTATTTGACATCCATACCTGTAAGGTGTGAGAAATGGCTTCTAAAGTCTCCGGTGGTAGCATCTTGGTGCACCTGACGATGGAGTCAGGGTCATACGGAGGAGGGTATACGCGTTCTTCAATGTGTGGGCGTGGGGCGTTGCTATAAGCTGTGGAGACGTGGACCAACGCCTGGTGGAAAGATACCGTTACATGGTTATAGAAAAAATCATAACTAAATATTAACTCCGCATAGTTTTGTCTTCGAACTGGTGCTGTATAAATGTAGCACGAACAGAAGTAATTCTTCAGAAGTAATATGCGTGAAAAAAGAAGTTCTCGTTCCCTCTACTGGTGCAAGCAACCCGGCACAATACAGAATAGACAACTCCGATCCGTAGCTTCCATTTAGTCTACTACTGCACATATTACTGGGCATCTACCAAGGCCCAACATAATAATAACGTAATTTTTACCTTATTTTTTTTTTTCTTTATATTTTGGCTCCACACATAGTGTATTTAGCCAGTGTCAAGTTTTGTAATTTTTCATCGTATTATGGAAATTTTCACTTAAAGTCAAGTCATAGTCACAGTCAGAGTAGTCATAGTCTAGTCTAAGTCATAATCCAGTCTAAGGCATGCCCTAGTAAAGTGGTGGCCACTTTACTAGAGGCTTCTATGGGATTTTGGAAGCAATACGAAAAACCACGATTCACTACATTATATCACTTGCCCACACTCATGCTCGTAATTCAGCACTTAATGCGTAAAACACCACCAATTTTAAACATTAACACTGGAAAAAGCATAAGTTTTGTAAAATAATACAATGCACCTACGTGAACTTTTCCGCGTTCCCGCCAAAAACCACCTTATTAAAAGCTGTAAAATCAAGATACGGAATTGCAATTTAATGAGGCAATGCTGCCATCATGTTGGGCACGCCACCTACCAGTAGTGGCTGGAGCATTTGGACTGTCAATAGGCCATCGCGGCTAGTATACAGTTGAAATGTTCTTTGTAGTAGATAGTGTAGCTAGTTTATTAACTTTTATTATTGTTGTAGTTAGTTCAAAGAATAAAGGCACATAAGGCAAAAATATAGAACGATTGTTATTATGGTGAATTAGGTACATCAACTCACCTTCAAATGAGGCATATCCTGAGCCAAGCACAGTAAAGCAGCTGTTCCTTGCACATTAAGCGCTGTAGCCGCTTGAAGAGGTTCTGTAAACCTGACCGTTGCAGCTGAATGGAACAGCGCTGTCACTCGCTTCAGCAGCACTCTTTGTTCAGCACAGACTCCAAGATTGGGGGCCGAGACGTCTCCAGTAATAGGGAACAGCTTGCCCAAACGCTCAGGCCAGTGGGTGCGAATACGGTCAAAGACCTGGAAAGGAAAGTGATTGTTGGAAGCCAGCCTAAATCTTTCTCATCATCATCATCAACAGCCTGAAGACGTCCACTTCTGAACATAGGTCTCCCCCAGAGAGCGCCACTTTCAGTGGTTGCTCCCCCCCAGCATCCAGGCTCCCCGAAGTTTTCACCAGGTCGTCCGTCCACCTAGTAGGGGGCTGGCCTACGCTGCGTCTTCTGATTTGTGGTCGCCACTCGAGAACCTTTCTTCCCCATCGGTTGTCAGTTTTACGTTCTACGTCACTATAGTGTGTTTCAAATCCCCTGAGAAACCCATACTTTGACCTTTGAGCAGACTGCAGCAACTCTCAATCTAAGTTATGGCTGGTTGCTTTATATTTTCAAATCCCCTGAGAAACTCGTAATCTGAACCATGTCAAAACAGGTAATAGCGCCGCTGATGGACCTTGTCTCGCACTTTTCCTTATATCACGAAACGCGGTAGATGCCTAAACGATAGTAAAACGATGCATAATTGTATGCAAAGCGATACTGTCGCTTTTTGTCGGGGCTAACATAATACCGGGGGAGCAATGCACGACTTTCTCAGGGGATTGGAAACATACTAGGTATTTTTGTTTCATATTGCATTCAACATGAACAACCGCAAGGTCAAGCTGAGTCAATCGATTTTCACCATCAAATTTTCAAATGAAAACTCGTATGAAAGGTTGAAGGTGAAACCCAAAGAAAATCATTACCCAGCACATCAATATTATACAGACCTGATTCTTCAGTAGCTCCTTGTATCGCTGGTCAACACTCAATCCTCTCTTCGGCCGCATCAGCACGTAAATGATCTCAATCCCTGGGCAGCTTCGCAGCAGTTTTTCTAGGAGCGCCTTACCTGCAAGAATATTTGAATTAGAAATTTGAAGAAGGGCTTGTGTGGTTTTTAAACAAATGTATTTTACTTCTTTAAATTCCAATTATTTATTTTGTGATACACAGGTCATGAAACATCTGTATGTTATAAGTCCATACTGCGACCAGCTCCAACGGCATACAAAATTACAATTAGACTGACGCTTTTAATATAAGTGTTATTTATAAAAGTAATAGATACTTATTTATTAAAATCTAGTAACGTTCATATTCTAAAATGACTCTCATTGGATCAGTGCTCAACTTTAAATTGCAGGCGTTTTACACTAGATTTCAATCTTCATCTTTACTTTAAGGAGGACTAAACTTCCTCCTTAAAATATAAAAATGTTAAGGTAAATTGGCGATGGTGGTGGACTATAACCGACACCCACACTCCACACACACACACACCACACCACACTCCCACCCACACTCTCTCCCTGTGAGAGAAAGAAGGTACGTGTCTCAGCAGTGGAAATGTATTGGGGTGACGATGCATCACTAGAAGACATCTTTCTACGTACCAACGAAGCCGGTTCCTCCGGTCACCATCAGCACCGCTCCATCATAAAAATCAGCTACAGCTTCGCACGCGTCCGGCCGCTCGCTGTTCAGGTGGTTGTAGTCGATGGCTGAAGGGTCATTGCCGTTTATATATTCCATGTTGTTTCTGGAATGATAGTGAAAAAGATACTATACCATGCAGCGGGGCCTCTGCTTGCGCCATTGCTGAGATAAGAGGACCAGGAAGACTACGTCCACTGAAACTGTAGAACCAGCAGACGCTTTGCAAGTTATGTGTCACCGATTTGCGATCAAAAATATGCTTAAACCCGTTATAAAACTAGATGGCGCTGCAAAATGAGCGTAGATCAGAAATATGCCAAAAAACCGTTTTAAACCTAGCCCGCCGCGTATTATAAGTCAATTAACCTTCTTCTTCTTCTTTCTATTGCTTGAACTATCTATAGACCTTTGCCGGTCTATAGATAGTTCAAGATTCCTTTAGATTGTTATTTTTAGTTTTATATCTTAGTTTTAAAGTTTTTAGGTATAGTTTAGTTTTTAGGTCTAGTTTAGTTTAGTATACTTATTATTATATGTTATTTAAGTTTTGAAATAAAACACCCACAAAAAAAGTAAAACAGTAAATATATATTAAGTTTCTTTGTATATTTAAGTTTATTTGGTGTAGAGAGTTTATCTATCTATGTATTTATTTAGAGTCTTCATAATTAGAAGGTGTGCGTTATTTTATATATAACTAATAGCGGCTCGCCCCGGCTTCGCACGTGTAGTGGTGTAGCCTATGTTACTCGGGGTGAATTATTTAGCTTTCCAATGGTGAAAGAGTTTTTGAATGCGGCACAGTAGTTTTTGAGTTTATTCATTACAAACATACACACAAAAATACAAATCTTTCTTCTTTATAATAGTGGTGTAGATGTAACTAAGATTTATTTTTTTGAAAAATTATAGCTGATTTCTTATTACTTCATAATTAGAAGGTGTGTTAATTTCTTTAATTGCGTAAAAATGTACTAAAAATTTTTTTTTTAATTATAGCTAAAGTCGCTGAATCTAGAGACTTCTTAATAGGAGCGTGTCTTTCTTTTATGGCGTAGGGATGCAGGTACAAAAATATTTTTGTAAATTCTAGCCCTAAGTAGTCAAAGGGGTGTTCAAGATTGTATGAAAAAACGCGGGTAAAACCAGGGGATGCCTCTAGTCTAATCAACCATCAATCAACCATTGTATGCTAATTTCATTGAATAAGTTTAGTGTCATTTAGTTTTGGAGATCAATTATTTATTTAGATATGGAAAGTAGGTATATATAAGGTCTGTCCGTGGCTTCGCGCGTGGTGGCAATAGTTATTTGTTATACAAGGCTGCAAAGTTGGTTTTTGGCGCGAGTACTTGAATTGAAACCTGAGCAAGCGAAGGATTCTAAGATTGAACCACGAGCGTAGCGAAAGTTTCAAAGGTACGAGACGCAGAAAAACTTTGCTGCCGAGTGCAACACACAACTTTTCACCTCACTACAGCGAGGAAAATGCAAGAAAACAGCATACAAAGCTAAGAAAAGATTAGTTTTTAGCTTATTAATTTAGTTATGGGTGGCGGTAACGCTTAACATCAGGTAAACGACAAGCTCGTAACGTCATTCATTAAACATTTAAAAAAAGTGTTTTTCATCCATTTTCCATGCAGTCGCCGTGCTGGATAGCGTATTGGTTATATACTCTTTGGTGCTGGACAGTGCGATTATTCTAAAAATGAGGTTGGTGAACGTGAAAAAGATGGTATCTTTTAGGAAGTAGTCTGTGGTATTAGTGAATTTTCAGTAGACTGGCAATATAAAGAAGGTTAAATCCGGGCAGATCTGTGGTTAAATCCTCAATTCTTGACGAGAAAATTATTAAATAGAAAGGTTCGAATTTTAAAAACACTTTCCACGCTAGCGATTAAAATGCGTTTTTGCGCCCAGATTTTGAATGACAAAGAGAACCTTTCCGAGCAAGTGAAGTGAAAAATAAATTACTCCGATATCTCTTCGATTTAGCACAGAGAATTAAAAAAAAATGACGCTTCGAAATGGGCGCCAATTTTTTTCGTGCTCTGTGGGTTTATGTGAAAGACATGGTCCAGTTTCATACACGTTTGGCACTGAAACGTGGTCTCTTACTGTTGGCTTCATTGGTAAGCTCAAAGTCACGCAACGAGCTATGGAGAGAGCTATGCTCGGAGTTTCCCTGTGAGATCTAAAATGAGACTATCCGCGCGAGAACTAAAGACACCGGTAGCTCTTAGAACTAGCAAGTTGAAATGGCAATGGGCAGGCCACATCGCTCGCAGAACTGTCAACCAATGGGGAAGAAAGGTTCTCGAGTGGCGACCACGAACCGGAAGACGCAGCGTAGGCCCCCAACTAGCTTTTGCATAATACATTTTGATGCAGACAGGTAGATACATAATAAATAGATAAAAATTGTAAACATTTCATGCAGCGCCATCTAGCCCCAAACTAAGCAAAGCTTGTACTATGGGAACTAGATAACTGATACAATACTCAGATACTATTTGTTCTTAAATACATACATAAGAATACAAAATGACACCCAGACACAGAACAAACACCTATGTTCATCACACAAATGTTTTTCCTAAGTGGGAATCGAACCCACAACCTACAGTTCAGATGGCAGAGCTACTGCCAACTGATTATCACGCCAGCCAAATAGACGGATCAGTCCAGATAGACGGATTTTTGAATTCTACTGGGTGGCGCAAAAGTAAAGACCCTATTTGGTTCAGCTATAACATTTTTTCTAAATTAGAAATCTAGATTTAGGTTTTTTTAAATGTATATTTGTGCCATTAAATTTCGTACCATTAGGATTTAAAGATGATGTCTTTTAAATGGTGACCTCCAGAGTTGATACACATTTGAGCCCTATTTATGACATTTTGCAAGATGATTTTCCTTCAAAATTGGTTATGAGTGACGAAGCGCATTTCCATCTCTCAGGGCATGTCAATAAGCAGAATACTCGGTTCTGGGGCACTGATAATCCGCGCATTATTCAAGAAACACCTCTACACCCACTAAAAGTTACTGTATGGTGTGGCATCTGTGTTGACAGAGTGATCGGACCCTATTTTTTCGAAGACGCTGGAGGCAATGCGATAACTGTCACTGGAGAACGCTACAGAACCATGTTACGTGAGTTTTTGATACCCAGTTTGGACGAATTGGGGCTGGAGCACATCTGGTTTCAACAAGACGGCGCTACGGCACACACAGCGCGCGACACTATGGACTTAGTGAGGGACGCTTTTCCAAGCCGAGTTATCTCTCGTTTTGGCGATTTGCCTTGGCCTGCAAGATCACCCGATCTGACCAGTCCAGACTTCTTTCTTTGGGGTTTTTTGAAATCTCGGGTGTATGTGAACAAGCCACAGACTCTCGCAGCTCTAAAAGAAAACATTCGTCAAGAAATAACGAACATATCGCAGGAAGTGTTACGGCAAGTTATGCAAAATGTCATAAATAGGGCTCAAATGTGTATCAACTCTGGAGGTCACCATTTAAAAGACATCATCTTTAAATCCTAATGGTACGAAATTTAATGGCACAAATATACATTTAAAAAAACCTAAATCTAGTTTTCTAATTTAGAAAAAATGTTATAGCTGAACCAAATAGGGTCTTTACTTTTGCGCCACCCAGTACTACTAATGCCACTATCCAGAAAATATTTTTTCAGACCTTACTTTGGTTACAGTTTTATTATAGCTATCTGTAATATTTTTTTTTTATGCCATTGAATGACGTGACGAGCTATTCGTTCACCAGATGTTAAGCGACACGGCCGCCCATAACAGTTGCAGTGTCACTCGGAACTTTAAAACAATAAAGTTTCGCGTGACACTGCACTGCGCATGTCATCCTGAGACATCACACAGTCAAGTAATCAGATTACTAGACTGAGGGATCAGATCATAAAGTCTCATTTGCCCAGTAATTTCACTAGCTACAATGCCCTTCAAACCGGAACACAGTAGTGCTTGCACACTACTGCTTGGCGGCAGAATAACTGGCAAAGCGGTGGTACCTACCTAGACGAACTTTGCAGAAAAGTCCTACCACCTAGGCGTATAGTAGTAGTTATATATATCATTACTAATTACACATTAATATGTAACTAACTCTGCATCAGTGAATTGATTTGAATAAAATATTGTATTACAATAGATAGGTGGTAACATAAATCTTTGAATTTGACGTAGGTTACCATAGTGAGAACGTGTACGTAATTTAGAGTGGTCATAGCGAAGCTTGGCTAGCTTTGATATTCATACCCGATCGGTAAATTTAAACAGATTTCACTGCGGTTACTAATTGAATGGGTGGTTGAGTGACACACCTTTAAGTTTTACACCAGGGTCATACAGGCGCGCATACAGTTTCTCAAATTTCTCAAGGTGGGGGGGGGGGGGGCGCACAAATCATTATAGTAGTAGTCAAAGAGGGGAATTTGGGGATGTGGTGGTAAAACACAAGTATACGATACAAGACCAATTTGTGCTCTTTTCTTTAAATGTTTATTTATTTATTTATTTATTTCGGCTTCCTATTGACAATCACACTATTTTAAATATAACTTACTAAACATACATTTATGCTTAATGCATTGTCTATTTAAAGGAAACACAGCATGCAAAAAAGTAACAAACAATTAATATACACCTAACCACATTGCAAACCAAAAAGGACTCTTACAAAACAAAATAATAATTGTAGTTGCAGAAGGCCACTACAATATAAATATATGAAAACAAGAAAAATTAGAGAGAGATTATGGCCGCACCGGCCATAATTTGGTTGAACTTAATTCTAAATTTTGGAAGGCTGTCACCGAAAATGTCTATAAGATCGCTATATTCATTAACTAAACGACACATGCGGGGCACAGGTGAATTGGCTCCCAATACAGTTCTACGAAAAGGAGGCGCAAATGGAGTTATGGGCTTTCGTGGATATCTGAACGGTACTCTAAGCTTAAATTGTTTTAATAATTCAGGACAGTCAATTTTGTTGTGTAAAAGTTTGTAAAGAATGACCAGATCAAATTTGTCACGCCGATTAGACAACATTTGCATTTTAAAGAAATGCAGTCTCATCCTATATGACCGAATTTTATTCGCTTGTCCTACAGAATAAGCCAAATGCCACAAAAACCTTTTTTGAACTCTCTCTAATCTTAACGTGTGTACGGAATAATGAGGCCTCCATACAGGACAACAATATTCCAAGACGCTGCGCACCAGGCTATTGTATAGCAAAACTTTTGTTTTTTGATTGCGGAACTCTTTTCCATTACGAATAAGAAATCCCAACATTTTGGATGATTTATTAGCAATATTCTCAATATGAGGAATGAAAGTAAGTTTTTGATCAAATACAACCCCTAAATGTTGAATTCCATGCACCTATATCTTCTTATAAGCTAGACTGCCTGCGCCAAGGAGGAGCCGCGCGCTCCCTGCGCCCCTTCCCCCCTCCCTTGTATCCGCGCCTGGGGTCATAATTCTGTATGAAAACACAGATTCCATACGATACAGAAAGAAACCACGTCGTTATCGTGTCTTGTTCAAATCGTGTCCCAATCGTCAATTTTTGTATTTTGTATGATCTAAGACAAATTATCTATGACAGATTTTGGATCCTTCGAGTCCATCCCGAATTAGACTAAAGGATTTCTGATTCCAAAACCGGTAAAAAATTAAAATAAAGAATGGCTTATTTTTATGTTGTGATACAACAAAGCCATGTCATAAGACTCTAAGACATTATTAAAACATTAGACATTATTAAAAATTGACAAAAAACCTTTAGAAATACTTTCACTTTACATTCAAATTATATTTATTTTGAATAATTAATATTGACATAAGTGGTGGGGTGGTGGTTGGTGTTAGTGGTGGTAACTTTTGACGTGTTGATTTTTCGGAAATCGTCTCAGTGGAACGTAATGATTTTTGACAGTTCAAATTGTGCCAATTCCAGTTAATTCCACGTTCATTTAGCGTAGTTTCGTTTTCATTCCGTAAAACCACTTTGCGATTCCTTACTTCGAATCCACGCGAATTCCTTGTCTTACATAAGAAATCTGCAAAAATCTTTGAAATGAAAACGAAACCGCGATGAATTTGAAATTGGCGCCATTTTGAATTGTCATAAATCATAATGTTCCACTGAGACGCGTTCCAAAACATCAACACATCAAAAACTACCACCACTTTCAACATTTATTCAAAATAATAATAACTTTAATGTAAAGTAAAGGTATTTCTAATGCTGTGACACGATTTGAACAAGACACGATAACGACGTGGTTTCGCATCGTGTGGAATCTGTGTTTATATACGGAGTTAGGGCCCAGTGTGACGAGGGAGCGACTATAACTCCTCAAGACATTCAAACGTTCTTGAACTTAACTGCTTATATGTATATAAGGCACTGCCATTATGATTTGTTTTACAAAGAACTGTCAATTGTATGAATCTATTCTACTGCGATTAGTCTCTCTATGCATTAGGAACTCTAAAATATAGTTTTCTGTAACAGTGCAATGCAGTTCATTCTGTGACTCAGCATAGTCGAGCAATAAGATTACTAGACTGTGAGATTAGATCATAAAGTCTCATTTGTCCAGAACTTTCCATTCACTAGCTACAGTTAATAGTTCAAACTGGAACACAGTAGTGCTTGTAGTGTCTTTAGAACGTCGTAATGCGCGAGCGAGATGGGGGATTTGTCATCGTGGAATATCGTGGACTCTTACGGATGGAGCATTTATCACGGTGGAGTATCATGGACTCTTACGGGTGGAGCACTAATCACGGTAGAGTATCATGGACTCTTACGGATAGAGCATTTATCACGGTAGAGTATCGTGGACTCTTACGGATGGAGCAATTATCACGATGGAGTATCATATGCTCTTATTGATAGAGCATTTATCACGGTGGAGTATCGTGGACTCTTACAGATGGAGCAGTTATCATGGTGGAGTATCGTGGACTCTTAAAGATGGCGCATTTATCATGGTGGAGTATCGTGGACTTTTACAGATGAAGCATTTATCATGGTGGAGTATCATGGACTCTTACGGATGGAGCAATTATCACGGTTGAGTATCACGGACTCTTACAGATGGAGCATTTATCACGGTGGAGTATCGTAGACTCTTACGGGTGGAGCACTTATCACGGTGTAGTATTATGGACTCTTATGGATGGAGCCACAAATAACAAATGAGTAAAATAGAATACTTACTGATTGCTGTCCATCTTTTCAGATGGTATCCTTTTGGTGTCCATATCCATTGCTGGATTTTAACTTTTTGCTTCCTCAATATTGAAATCTGCAACGAAATTAGACTTAAATATTTTGAAACCTCTTTTATAAAGTAATGTTCATTAAAGTTTACATTCTTTCATAACCGATAAATGGAATCAAAAGTTTGTTTCTTTGTATTTTTGCGGTAAAACAGCTGTAGACCATGGCTGTCCTCTGACCATCACTGTTATAAATATGTTAAATACTTACTTAACATATTTAGTAACTATAAAAACGTACTATACGTACTTAGTAACTATAACAAAATGACGACGGCAATTGTGAAAAATTATAAAATAAGTTTATTTGAAAAGATCTTTTTATTGAGTCCCTCAGCGAATGTAATATCCTATATCCCTCAGAAGCTCTGTCTGGGATATCCCTCATATGAGTCCCTGAAGCTGGATAGAACTCCCTGAAAGCTGGATGAGGGAGTCTCAGGAGAGGGGCACAAAGACTCACTGTAACCTAAAAGAACGTTGACCACATTGAGCGGCTGCGTGCCACCTGCAACCATCGGGTCCCTGTGGTTCTGACCAGATGTCAGTCCACCTAGGGAGGGCCGGGCTACGCTGCGTCTTCCGGTTTTTGGTCGCCACTCGAGAACCTTTCTTCCCCATCGGTTGTCAGTTCTACGAGCAATGTGGCCTGCCCACTTGCTAATAAGCGCTAGAGGTATCGGTGGCTTTAGTTTTCTTGCGGATCTCTTCATTCCGGATCGTATCTCGAAAGGAAACTCCGAGCAGTTATTTTTAATAGACGGTAAATTTGGCCCCGTCTCTCCCCGTGAGTGCCATAAAAGCCGCCTTTTTTAATGCGATTGAATGGCGTGACGAGCTTGTCGTTCACCTGATGTTAAGCAACACAGCTGCCCATAACAGCTGCAGTGCCACTCGGAACTTTAAAACAATAAAGTTTCGCGTGACACTGTACTGCGCACGTCATCCTGAGACATCACACAGTCTAGTTATCAGATTACTAGACTGAGTGATCAGATAATAAAGTCTCATTTGCCCAGTAATTTCACTAGCTACAATGCCCTTCAAACCGGAACACAGTAGTGCTTGCACACTACTGCTTGGCGGCAAAATAACTGGCAAAGCGGTGGTACCTACCTAGACGAACTTTGCAGAACAGCCCTACCACTTATTTAGTAGTAGTATGTAAAGCTACCACAGGTTAGTAATGAGGTACTGTGAAGGAGCAAGAGTGACGTCACTGCATGTTTGAGCTGTCTCTTTCTATTCCTGCCTTGTAATTTTGTCATTTTTTGAGATATTAAATTTTTGGTTCCACGACTGTTTATTTTTTGAGAAATGTTATTAATTTATGCAATAAAAAAATTGCAGGACGCCAGCCTATTAGAGAAGTAATATAATATAACAGAATATTATGCCTTCGGCAGGGCCTTTAAAGAGCATTATTGCAAATCACGATTACCCAGCATTGCAATAGGCACGAGACCCGTCGAGATGGAAAGTAACACGCGACTTTCTTACTTAACACCTTAGAGATGGGTGCGTGCAGCAATATTCGGTTATATTCGGCCAACTTCAAATACCGAATATCACCAAATTGATCGTTTTTGCTGCGAGCTTTCAACTTCATCAGTGATCAAGTTAGTTAAGGTTAGTATTTTTCAAGCCGTCTTGAGACGGCTTCAAACATAGTTTGTGTCATTTTTTTAAATTTATCAAATTCATTTATTACAATAATAACAATTGGCAAAAAATTGTGCCCATGTCTTCACTCTTACGTTTCTTCATACCTACTAACATCAGAATCCCAATTTTACCCCCTGAGGGTGGGTTTTTGATCCATAGTTAAGGTAACCAATAGTTAAAAACTCTACCAATTTCTAACCAATGGTCATTTGTTAGAGTTTTTAACCATTGGTTATCATAACTACTAATCAAAAACTCACCTTTACGGTGGGTTTTTACACCGATAGTTAAGGTAACCAATGGTTAAAAACTCTAAAACATTTTGACCATTGGTTACCTTAACTATTGGTGAAAAAACCCACCCTAGTCAATCAGGACTTATCATTTACTTATCTTAATTTTGGTTTCACTAAAGTCTTTTAAATACTATGATATGACTTTGATTATTATCGTTATTGACATGTACAGATAACCTAGTCTTTATTCTGTACTTTTCGGCTATGCACTGCCCGTGCCGGGCCGAATTCGGCCCTACCTAAACAACCACAACAATTCCTACACTGACGAGCACAAACCCGCGTCTGACGTTGAACTAACAGAACTGATATTACGTAAAAATTTCAATATTTTGCATCAGTTACTCAATGTCAGTAAAGTGGGGTTTTGGAACGACATTAACATACATATTCAAACTTGACTCCGATTCCGATGAGGTAATGAATTAAATATTTAAAATATTTTGGATAATTTCTTTTCACGCAACTTTTTACGCTTAGTCACGTTAACGAAGACTGTGCACTCCACGGTCGTTGGTGTTAATGAGTAACGTGAAGTGACGAGCTAGTCATTTGTCTGGTGTTAAGCAGCAACTGTCCATAACAGTTGCAGTGTCACTCGGAACTCCAAAATATAAAGTTTGACGCGACACTGCACTGCGCACGTCATCCTGAGACGTCACATCACAATCTAATAGTAGTATTATTGCTAGACTGTGAGATCAGGTCATAAAGTCTCACTTGCCCAGCAATATCATTAGCTACAGTGCCCTTCAAACCGGCCCCCTAATTACCTAACTCGCAACAGGTTTGCGACAGGCGTAAATCTCGCGGTGATTGCTGTCATACATCATTAGTGGTGTCGAGAATGTATGCTTCGCTACTGCTGTCGCATTGCTACTGCTGTTGCATTGCTGTTGCAAATTTTACGTAATTACCAGCGGAACACAGTAGTGCTTGCACACTACTGTGTTCTGGTTTGAACAGTGGCAGAATAACTGGCAAAGTGGTGGTACCTACCCTACCTACAAACGTTACAGAAAAGCCCTACCATAGTACAAATATAAAGTCTACGCAGTTTTAAATCAAACTGGTGCGACCACAATAGAACGCGTGGCCTGTTACGCGTTCTTTGGCAGCCGGCCGTGGTGACACGGCAAATGAAAACTTACATGTGATAATTTTTAAGGTAATTAAAGTGGTGGTAGGTTGCAAAGTTAGTCTAGGTAGGTACCATCGCTTCGCTAGTTATTCGAGATCAGAGGATTACCGCGTGATGATATGGTACAGGTACCATGCATGCAGAACCTACCTATGTAGGTCTACATAGGTAGGTAGTGCATGCACTGCAGAAGCGTGCCACACACGATTACAGAACTCGTAATCACACAGGAACATTGCAAAATTATTCACTCTGATTACGTGAACTCTTTACTTGCAACCTGCATTGCTAGGGAAAATGATACGCGCTATTAATCAAATGGGCAACACTGCAAATACAGAATCAAAATTATTTGCAATGCATATTAGGAATGTTTTGTAAATAGTTTCATCATGTGTGATGTCTGGCCGCACCACAGACCTAGAATATTTTAGGTACTCTAATTTTTTTCTCCAATTTGGGCCCGAATTCTATAAAAAAACACAGATTCCACACGATACGAAACCACGTCGTTATCGTGTCTTGTTCAAACCGTGTCACAGCATTAGAAAAACTTTTTACGTTCAACTTCAACTTCTTCTTGTTATGGCTTCTGCGGGGTTGCAACAATTTCGCCAGTGTCGCGTGGATAGAGTAGAAACACACACGATGGAGATTAACTTTTTACGTTAAAGTTAATTATTTTTATTTTGAATAAATATTGACACTAGGTGGTAGGACTTTTCTGCAAAGTTCGTCTAGGTAGGTACTACCGCTTTGCCAGTTATTCTGCCGCCAAGCAGTAGTGTGCAAGCACTACTGTGTTCCGGTTTGAAGGGCATTGTAGCTAGTGAAATTACTGGGCAAATGAGACTTTATGATCTGATCACTCAGTCTAGTAATCTGATTACTATGTGATGTCTCAGGATGACGTGCGCAGTGCAGTGCCACGCGAAACTTTATTGTTTTAAAGTTCCGAGTGACACTGCAACTGTTATGGGCGGCCGTGTTGCTTAACATCAGGTGAACGACTAGCTCGTCACGTCATTCAAACGCATAAAAAAAAAACAAAAAACATAAGTGGTAATAACTTTTGACGTTTTGATGTTTCGGAACGCGTCTCAGTGGAACATTATGATTTTTGGCAGTTCAAATCGCGCCAATTCCACAATCATTTCGCGCGGTTTCGTTTACATTTGATAGAGAATATATTTTTGCAGATTTCTTATGTAAGACAAGGAAGTCGCGTTGTTACGAAGCAAGGAATCGTTAAGTGGTCATACAGAAATAGGGCTCTGTGGTTACTCTCTAGGTCTATGATTATGACCTAATTTTTAGTCGAAAAACTCATCAGCAACTGGTTTCTGGTTGTATTTTATAATGTTAGTTGTCTTCGTCATTAATAACCAATTTGGATTTATTATTTTAATTTTTAAGGTAATACTTTCAACTGACAAGTTTAGAGTTGGGGAAGAAATGTTCTCGAGTGGTGACCACGAGCCGGAAGACGCATCGTATAGGCCGGCCCGCCACTAGGTGGACCAACGATGGGGAGCCAGTGGATGCCGGAGGCAAGCAGATTTAATGATGATGGAGTTTTCATAGGGGTTGATAGCATATAAAATAGTTTTTCAGTTCTAAGCTATACAAAGACCGACTCCCGTGGGCCACTTTGGACACTAGTTCGGTATAATTAAAGTGAATTGACATTTTATTTTATCGTTTTTTTATACGCGATGAATATTTAGGTAAGTACTTTTGATTAGAGAATTCTTATTTTGATAGCATTTTTGGTTTTAGCTAGCATATACCTAAATTAAAAATTAATAACACCCCTGACTCAAAAAAACTTTGACTAGATGGTAAGACTTTTTTGCAAAGTTCGTCCAGGTAGGTACCACCGCTTTGCCATTTATTCTGCCGCCAAGCAGTAGTGTGTTCCGATTTGAAGGGCATTGTAGCTGGTTAAATTACTGGGTAAATGAGACTATGGTCTGATCTAGTAATTTTATTACTAGGCTATGTGCTAGGCTAGTCTCAGGATGACGTACGCAGTGCAGTGTCACGCAAAACTATATTAATTTAAAGTTCCGAGTGATACTGCAATCTGTTATGGGCAGCCGTGACGATTACCATCAGACGAACGACTAGCTCATCACGTCATTCATTTACATTAAAAAATCTAAAATCTAAGAACATACTCCATCAAACCACCTTTCAAACAATAAACTAAATTGGTTCATTCATTTAGAAGCTATGATGCCACAGAAGATAGACAGGTTAAACTTATAACACCCCACTGTTTGCGTTGGGGGTCAAAAATACGATGTCTGAAAACTTGCCTTATATTTTGTTATCATTAAAAATTAAAAGGTAATTAATAATTAACTAATAACCATTGTTTTTGCGCCCTCGGCATACGATCGCGAAACCTCCCTAAATTACTAACACTTTTTCACCCAAAAAAAAAAATCGCTAAAGTAAAAAAAGCACTCACCCAAAATATCGGGAAGCTCCTCGTCCCATTCAAGACAATAAAACCCACTTTTTATATTTAATTCATTTTTTTTCGCGGCTCACCGTACGCCGTCTCCTACGACCCGCCTTTCACTGCTGCCGGCCGCACGTAATAGTTCCTCTGCAATATTCTGTTAACACACGGCGAGGTATTGCGTGCGGGAAAGACGCTGTCAGTAAGCTGACAGCGATTGACAGCTGATTTGACTTTGAAAATTAAAACGGAAATAATAGATTGGGATAAGTCAAATACAAATATCTTTATTGCAGTAAATTTCTGTGTAATATTGCAGTCTTTTTGTATTTTTACGTTTGAATTTGAAATAAAATTTCTTGTTTGGATATCATAGGAAAATAGCAATTTAAAACAACACAATATAATATTAAAAAATAAAAAGAAATCGATGTCCTATTTCAATTAACCCGTATTTTAAAATAAGAGAAAATAATAAAAGCATTCGGTATTATCGTTTTGTTTTCCCAATTATTAAACTCAATTTGTGGAACAAAGGTAATTTTATATGATCCGGGCCATCTGTAGTGTTAGGATAGCACAACGTTGGTTCAAGCAATTCCAGTCTGAAAAAATTCAACGTCATAAATAGTTCCGTACATTATGGAGTCCTCGAATAAAATACGAAGACATTTTATCTCGATCTAATAATTATTACAAAAACAAATGTGAAATTGGCCATGATGGAATCGGTCGGAAGGTATGGCGGAGTATATTTCGTCAATTGCCGCATTATAATTGTTACCTATGTTTGTGTAATTAAGTTTCTACCTAAAACTAAAAATAATGTTATGAGCTTGTTTACCACTGTGTTATTTACATTGTACACTCATTTACTTACACAAGGGAATGTAAAATAGCATGGGTAAGTAATAATAAATATTAGTTTTATTTTCTAGTTTCTTAGAGGACCCTAGCGCCAAGACAAACCTCTGCGAGGTTTACTGATGCTAGTACGTAAGCCCATGTAAAATTTAACACGAATAAATAAATGAATAAAAAAAAGAAAGTAGTATGCTTTTAAAGTTTCTCGAATCTAAAACCACGTAATTTCTCCTCTCGAGAAAGCGTTTGACTAATGAAAACGCAAAAAAGGTTTACGATGATATGATCCGCGTGAGCGTTCATTCATCAAACGCTTGCTTGAAAGAATAGATGACGTCGATTTTATAACTCACGCTGCCTATAAAAAGGCGAAATCATGGGCGTCAAAAAACCCGTCGTGGTAACGAAGTAGAAGATACAAAACGCGTCGATACCGGCCGCTATTTCCCCCCAAATGTTTTCAAAACTTACGAGTAAGTTACGGCTAACAATTCATTAGCGAATCACTTCGCAGGGCTTTTCTCAGAGCATCAGTGGCGATAGAGATCCGCATTTGAATTGGCGTAACACTTTTTATGATTATTGTGTTACGTGTCTACGATTTTATTAATGTAATTGACTTAGCTCTATAAATTAATACCTTGAAGTGGCAATGAGCAGACCACGTAGCTCGTAAAACCTCACCAGTACGCCTAACGACCTCACACACTTTTACAGCTGGAAGACGTCCACTGCTGAACATAAACCTCTCCCACAGAGCGCCACTTTGAGCGGCACCTTGAGCATCCATCGGCTCGCCGCAAATCGTTGACCCACGCTGCGTCTTTCAGTTCGTGAGCGCTACTCGAGAACCTTTCTTCCCCATCGGTTGTCAGTTCTACGAGCGATGTGGCCTGTCCAATGCCATTTCAACTTGCTAATTCTAAGAGCTATATTGTTTACTTTAGTTCTGCGGAGATTAAACGTTGACAAATAATTATACGCAATTCGATTCGGTTCAATCCAATCTATTGAATAAATTATTAAATCGATCGAGCAAACGATTTGTATCATAGGAGACGAGTCGCAGTCGAACACTTGCCCAGTATCTCGCTCTACTTGTCAATCAATACGCGTACCTATATTGTAGGAAAAAAGACAGAAAGAGTTAAAGAAAGAAAGAAAGAAAAAAGAATGTGTACAATAAAAAGAATTAAAAGTGTATTTTTTTTAACGGGCAATGTGCCTTTACTCTTTAAACTTACGACTACAATACTAAACTATACTAACTATAACAAGCTACACTATCTACTACACCGAACATTTGGACTGTAATTGACTGTATACAGCCGCGATGGCCTATAGACAGTCCAAATGCTCTATCCCACTACCGGTAGGTAGCGTACCCAACATGCTGGCAGCATTGCCCCGTTGAATTGCAATGTTGATTCGTTGAGCCAAGTAAGTGCCAGCATTTTGGTCACACGTCGCATAAACCAGGCGCTCTGTTAAACTTTGATGCTCGCGATGAGCTCCCGGTGCCCACGGACCCAGTGTCTCAACACCAAACGGCTCCCATAATTATGTAACCGCTACCGAGATTACTATATTTACGCCGTTTTAGCTGCACAGCCGAATTAGCCGCATTAAGGTGGAACGTTTCACTAGCGCGGCAAATTCAAATTTTTTTGCGTTCTTTTACCAATAATAGCTTAATTACTCAACGTGATTACATGAAAACTAATTTTGCGCAAATAAATATAATGTATCAATAAATTACAATTAAAAGTATCACCGTACAGTGGGTATCATTGGTGTAGCGACAAATGGCAATAGACTGAAAAACTAAGACGAAATTTGTTTATTGCCATTTGTCGCTAAACCAATGATATCTAAGACGTAGGTACTTTTAATCGTAATTTGTTGATACATTTTATTTATTTACGTTAAATCATTTTTAATGTAATCACGTTTAGTAATTAAGCTATTATTGGCAAAAGAACGCATGAAAATCGCGCTAGTGAAACGTTCCACCACGTTAAGCGTATCAGTTGTGTCACTATAATACCTACTGGGGAGAAAGACAATGTCTTTATTTTTCCCGTTGCCCCCAATGCCTTGTCTCATTAATGGGGAAAGAAAGAAAAAAAAAGAAATAAAAAAAAAAGAAAACTATAGCAAAAATAATTAAAAAGTATCAGTAGGTCACTGGAGCTGTTAAGGCCAGGTATGGCGTAACCATAGCCACAGATAAGGTAATAGTTATTACGCGTTTCAGTAATATGGAAAGACTATTACCATCAATAGGCAATACTTGACATCATGTCCATCTACTGAACACAGGCCTCCCCAATGTGAAACGCCACTTTGGACGCTTACAAATGGGGGGTTGACCAATACCACAACTTCCCCTCATACGAAAATTAGTGGTGTATTTCAACCACTAATTTCTAATAAATACTATGAAATTCTAATAAATTACGGGAATCCGTTGATGTCTTTTGTTCCATCCTGCTCTGTCCTTTGTAATTTCGTATGACTTTGTCTCGTTTTGTTACCTCGCCCCCTGCCCGCGCAGGTGAGTCGTGTTTGTACGAGTAATTATGTTCACGAGCTATCAACGGGCTTTATAATCTTTAATCATAACGCTCGTGGTGATCGCTGAGTTTATTGTAGCTACCGAAGAGAATGCTAAGTGCTGCGCCATTCCCCAGCTAGATATTCTTTTAGCTGGCTCTTACGGCACCCACGGGAAGAGATGGGGTGGTCCTATTCGCACGCTGCCGGGACCAACACGGCAATGGCAAGTATAATTATAGGTTCTATGTAGATTCTTTCCCCAGTGTACCTATTTTAGGGTGGAAAATTAAATTTTAATTAATTTCGGGAGGTTTAACCTCTGCCACCTTAAAATACCTCCCTGCTATTACAAAATTTTTTTAAATAGAGGAAGTAAAAAACTTTACTCTTTTAGGCATAAATATTGACACGCACCTGAATTGGAAGGGCCACGTAGAAAAAATTAAAGTAAAATTATCACAGTTCGTTTATGCATTGTCCGTATTAAAAGCAAATACCAACTTAAAAACAGCAATGACCGCCTATTACGCGTATGCCTATGCCTGGTTAAAATACGGGGTTGTAATATGGGGCAATAGCACTGATACTAACGACTTGTTTATTAAGCAAAAGAAATGCCTACGCATATTGGCAAACATCCGACAACGCGACAGTTGCAAACCCTACTTCATACAATACAAAATGTTAACACTACCTTGCATATACATTCTTGAAGCGGCAATGTTCATAAAAAAGCACCCGAATTTATTTATATTCGAGACAAATCCACGACGACAAAACCAAATCATAGCGCCACAGCCTAAACTAGAAATATTTAAAAGAGGGCCTCATTATCTATACATATAATAAAACTGTAGAGATAAAAAAGTCTGTAATTGCAAGATATCAACAAAAAAAATACACAGGTTGGCTTAAAATTAGCCGCTGATCACGTTAAGCCACTTTTTAAACACTTTGTCTGTTTGTTTGTTTGTTTATTTGTTTGTTTGTTTGTTTGTTATGACTGAACTCCTAAAATACTGAATGGATTTTCATGCGGTTTTTACTAATATGCTTAGAAATAACCGGCGCTTAACATAGGATATATTAAAATTGAAATATCGTTTAAAAAAATTTGATGACAATTATTAAGATTTCATTACGGAACGAATCGGAGTTTTAAACAACATGGCCGCTTGATGGTTTTTTTTTTTGGTTACTTATAGTAAGCATAGAGAAAATAACCGCTTACGCTGAAGAGATGGGACTCTCATAGAGAAAAAAGTTAGTTGTATGAAACGTGCGCTACACGTATAAGTGTAGCGCACGTTTCATACAACTAACTCTTCTCTGTCTATCAATATTTTTAAATGCGTTATTGAATGAATGGGAAGGTTTTAGGTACGTTACTAAGTTAGGTTTTTAGGTAAAGGTTTTAGGTAAGTTTTTTTTTAAGTTGGCTACTGTTTCCGCCATAACGGTACGTTGTAAGCTGTGGTTGTAAGTTACCACATATTGTCACAGATTAGAAAAAAAAACAATCGACTACACTCTGTGCCACATGTTTATCTGGAGATTAAAGAAAAAGACTCTGTGAATGGATATGACCAAAGAGTAATATTAGTACCGCTACTCTAAGAGAATCAAAACATTTTATAGGTTTCCTATTTATATTTTTACAGGTTTGTTTAGCATTTTAGAAGTTAAATAGATACATATACCAACAAATATTAATAGTGTGAAAGTAGATGTTTTTTTTATTTTGGCTAATGCCAAAATAAAAAAAACACACGACAACGACAACGTCGTCGTATTTCGTGACGTTCTAATGACGACATTTGTATTTAGCAATGATACGAAATATTTTATGAAAAATGTTTTAAAAGGGTACTTACTTAGAGTATAGACTAAAAGCATAGAGATATCCTTCAAAACGATATTATATTTGTACTCCTCACACGTATCGCTACGTCATTGGCGAAGGAAAGAAACAAACATAAAGTAATTAGCTACGCTTGCGAAAAGTCAAACAGAAAAAACAGTTGACTCGAGTCGAAAAAATGGTACGGTGAAATTTCGCAAGTGTAGCTAATTACTATATGTTTGTTTCTTTCCTTCGCCACTGACGTAGCGATACGTGTGAACAGTACAAATATACTATCGTTTTGATGATCCCTCTTTGCTTTTAGTCTATACTCTAAGGTTTTTCTATACAAATCTGTCAGACTCATTCACATCAAAGTGTCCACTTCTTATAAAAAGTGTCCAAAAAAGTGGTACGCTTGACAGATAATGAAGTTCTCTCTATGCTTTTAGTCTATACTCTAAGGGTACTTAGATATAGGTAAGTATAATTATACTTTATGGTAAGATCCTCGAATTAGCAACATGGCCGTGTAACGTTCGATTTTGATTTCTTCTTCTTCTTCACGTAAGTAAATGAGTTTTAATAGTTAAAATATTTTAGGTTACTCGGTTGCTCCAAGAAGGTTAATTATATCTTTGGGTGTTTTTATGCAATCAGAATTTAAACTTCTTTTTTCTTTTTTGGTGGTAATTGCTTGGCTCTACGGACAAGTTGTAAAGTTTATTAGAATTTGGCAAGAAGAAGAAAGGTCTTTGATAGTGGACGTCTTCAGGACGTTGTTGTTAATGATGATGATTATGATGATGATGATGATGTTGATAGCCGTATTTGAATTAATTGATCATATATATCAATTTCAGCTTAAATTATTTCCGTTATTCCTAAAATAAGTAATGGTCTCGACAGATATTTAGAAAGACAAACAGACGGACAACAAAGTGATCTTACCTCAAATTCATATTCAAATTTAAATTCAATTTATTTTACAGTTTGTAACATAACAGTACAAAAAAGCGTCTAAGGCGTTACAAATAAAATATTTTAAAAAAAAGTCATTTAATGTATACAATAAAAACAAATAATAAAAGAACAGTATTATCAATGTCATATTATTAATATTATTAGGTAAGTACAGTTACCTATAAGGGTTCCTTTATTTTAAAACTGTTACGGAACCCTAAAAATGGAACATTCTTTGCAAAAGTGAATCTGATTAGAGCTTTGTACACATGTTATTTTCTCACTCCCACCACTATGTTGAAAGTGCAGTGGGAATGAGACAACGCGGTAAATACCGGACATAATATAAATGTCAACTCTTTTTACAGTGGCGTACGTAAATACTTGTGATTTCTAATTAGTATTAACAAAACTAATTAAGTACGCATCGCATAGGTTAATGCAATACTCCAGCTGTAAAGTAAGTATTATATAATCTTATTATTGACACTGGCTAAATACTCAATTCGTATGGAGTCAAACTTATGAAAGTAAAAAAAAATATGTGGTGAATGCAACAAAGATACTCTTTGGAACGAACAGCGCGCGGATGTGAAAAACTGACCAATGTGTGTTTGTTTTGTATTTTTCTAAACTGCCTAAATAATAGGTAAGTACTTAAGTAGGTATACCTACTACCTAAACAAAATTTACTGGAACCTCTTATCAAGACTTGAACGGTTTTTATGGTGAAAACACAAGAACAATCTGTTGAAGTGAAAATGACAAGGAAAAGATCGAACGTATCACTGGTATGTAGGTATACCATAGAACTTTTATTCGTTAGATGTCTAGATCTACCGTATATTTAAAAAAACGAACGGCTAAGTATAAGGTAGGTCTAAGTAGGTACATACATATGAAATGCGGTTTCTAACTGACTATTTTATCAATGTGTAGGTGATCTGATGACACGTGAAAAGCCATACCTACCTACAACCTAAACAACATTTTTACACGTGTGCTACCTAATCTGCTAATACGTGCTGAGCTTCGAAAAAGTTTTGTGGATTTTGTGATTTGGTATAGAGAAAATGCATGAACTAAGCTATTATTAGACTACCTAAACGTAGAAATAACATAATACGTGCGTGCGAAGCCGCGGGCAAAAGCTAGTATGCTTATAAAAATATATAATAAACTGCCGGTTCACATAAGAAGCGAAAATAAAGAAACAAAATTTCGGAAAATACTCAATGAATTCCTATCCCAAAAATGTTACTATACAGTGCAAGAATACTTGGAAGACAAAAGCGTAACAAATTCACGATGATATTGATGACACAGTCACTGTGACTGTAGGCAGATAACCTATACTTAGATATAATTATTTCCTCGGTATTTTCATAGTCTAAATTTTATTATTGTGTAAACTCTTAGTTAGTAGTATTGTTTTGCTATACCCTAGCAGGGTTGTGTAACTTGTGTGATGTATCACCTTATTACATAATGCAATAAATAAATAAATAAATAAATAAATAAAAATAGTGACGAGGTCAAATTGAATTGAAAAAAATCCGATATCAACATATCGACACCAAAAAGTCATCATCATCAGCCTGAAGACGTTAACTGCTGAACATAGGCCTCCTCCACAGAGCTCCACTTTGAGCGGCTGCTTGCTCCCCGCGGTTTTAACCAGATCGTCGGTCCACCTATATAGGAGGCTGGCCTAATACGCGCCGCTACGCTACGCTACCAAAAAGTATCATGTCTAGAAAATTTCTAAAAGTTGTAATCGTACCAGGAATCCTGACCGTCGAATTTAGCATGTTAACCAGATGGCGCGACGTGACATAACATAATAGTTACCTACATTAAAGTACCCGCCACCCGACCGGTTTTCTACTCTAACTAGTGATGTGATGTGATCATACGATAAAAAAATTAATAGGTAGAATCAGCTTTAAACAACACTTTCTCTCACGTATTTTGACTACTTGTAGGTACGTTTATTCGTAATATAAGATGATAAACCACACTTATATTATTAAAAAAAAAATGTACAGAAAAATGATAGCAACCCAAATAAAAACCTTGTTTTTAATTTATTGCACTACTACTCGTGGTTGTGGCTTAATTAAGGCAAGCAAGCTTATTATTTTTAAACTCATATACCCATATCATAATAACCAATCATATTCGAAAAGCACTTTAAAATTTAAATAGGTGCTTCGAACAAAAGTTTTAAATATTTTAAGTCTATAATCTGATTTTGACTTGTAAGGCTATATTTGTTGTAAGTTATTTTACTTTGACTTTGACCTACACGGCAAATATCATCAAAATCCATTCAGCCGTTTTATATTGAGTGGAGACAATGTAGTGTCTGAATTCGGACTTGCACCGCTACATCCTATTAACACCCGTAACATGCGTCCGAACTACTTGTAAGGACGACCCGACAGTACAAGCTCATGCCTCCCAACATGTAGACGCCTCAATAGACTCCAGTACCTCCGACCTTTCATTCATCACCACCACTAGAACCTGGACCACCTTCAGAGCTGGCTCCTCCAGCCCATCTCACCAGACATAGATAGCGTTCCCACCAGTACAGCGCTATCATGTCATTACAACAAATTAAAATTCAGTAGCCACACTTGAAGTATAAGAATATTATTTTAATCTTCTATCAAATATTAAATAAATATTTATATCTATAATAATATTATGATATTAGTAAACCTTTGAAGTAACATTTCGATATTTTTATCGATAAAGTTTATCGATACACTCGTCCTTTACATGTCCCAGCCCTACTACAAAGTAATGAAGCTAAACCACTTTCACTTAACTTTGTACATTTCCTAGGTTCTTATCTTATTATTTAGTACTTACCTACTTACTAGCACGTACTAAGCTAGCTTAGTAACAGTCACAGAATAAAAAACTGTAGGCGCTAGTAGGGCTAGGGACTAAAATGGTTTTAGCAAATTCAAGTGCCCACGTTAACGTGTTTTTTTTACGTTTTGAACTATTTTAGGTTACAATGAGACTTTGTACACTTCCCCTGGGACTCCCTTATCCAGCTTTCAGGGACTTTTATACAGCTTTAGGGACTGGTACGAGGGCTTCCTTTCCAGACAGGGCTTCTGTGGGATATCGAATATTATATTCAATAAAAAATATTTTCAAATAATCTTATTTTTTTTTTACTAGGTGGTAGGACTTTTCTGCAAAAGTTCGTCTAGGTAGGTACCACCGCTTTGCCAGTTATTCTGCCGCCAAGCTGTAGTGTGCAAGCACTACTGTGTTCCGGTTTGAAGGGCATTGTAGCTAGTGAAGTTACTGGGCAAATGAGACTTTATGATCTGATCACACAGTCTAGTAATTTTATTATACTGTGTGAAGTCTCAGGATGACGTGCGTAGTGCAGTGTCACGCAAAACTATATTAATTTAGAGTTCCGAGTGATACTGCAATCTGTTATGGGCAGCCGTGACGCTTAACTTCAGGTGAACGACTGGCTCGTCACACCATTAAATTACATTAAAAAAAAAACAGAATTGCCATCGGTATTTTATTTATACTTACTAACTAATAACGAACTAGGTCTGGCCCTCTACAAGGTATAATACGGACCGAGACGATCTGGTTAAAAGCACTGGGAGCCGATGGATGCCAGAGGCGTGCAGTCGCTCAAAGTGGCGCTCTGCACAGAAAGAAACAGACACACTCACACATATTAATACAAGCATACGTTAAACTTATAACAGCCTTTGTTTGATCAGGAGTTAAAAAATGGACGTAGTATTGTTTTAGTGCTCTCTAGCATCGAGTAGCAACACTAACTAATTACATAAATTGTCTCGTAGTAAACTTAGTTGAACTATATAGTACTAGATGTCACTACAAAAATGTCTAGTTGCACTACAACAACACAATAAAAGCCTCGGCGTGTCTCATTCGGAGGTTGGATACATTATTTTATTTTCTAGGCTAGCTACTACACGTTTACAAAATATAATGACTAAAATTAAACTAAATCTAACTTATAAATGAAAAAATCGTAATTAATAAAACGCATATAATTGTTTTCATTGCGACACGCTTAGTAAAAATTACCAATCACATATTTATTTTAACGTCATCTAGCGTTGAGTAGTAACACTAACAGCTAAAACTTAGTTGAATTAGATGTCACTACTACAAAGTCTAATTTCGCTATAACACAGTAGATGGCGGTAATCGTAAATAAACCATCAGAATGTCCCGTACCGATGGAGTTTGTGTAACATAAAACCACAGCATAAAACCATAAACGCATTTTTGCGAGTATCATTGTTTTCATTGCGACACGCATAATCACAGGTTACATCACTTAGTTTTTTTAATAAAACAGGTGTGGCTTAAGCAAATGTTAGTAGAAAATCGTCGGCATTGACCTAACAGAACAGAGAGCTTATGTATTGCCAAATTTTAATTAGAATGTTACTGCTAGGTACATAATCTGTGTAAAGGATAGGTGTGCTTCGTTTTGAAAATCATTTCAATAGTATTTTATTTATTTACTTAGGTACTTCATGATATGCCTGAAGACTTACCTACTAAAAGAAAAGTACAATACAATACAATACAACAACTCTTTATTGCACACCAAATCAAAAGTAACAGACAATAACAAAAAACATTACGAAGCTTAGTTCAATGGGCGGTCTTATCGCTATACAGCGATCTGTTCCAGACAACCTTGGGATGGACAGGAAAGTAAGAGACTATCGTAGTGGTCGGTGGTGCGGCAATTGACAAAAAATAAATTAAATACATGCATAGAATAACATGAATAATTAATATATGTTTACGTATATTATAAATACAAAATTATATATATATACCTATAAATAAATATAAAATTACATACTTATATTATACGTTATAAAATATCTATGAACACAAATACTTATGTTAGTGTTGTTAAAATAATAAACCGATGGAAGAGCAGTTTTTCTATGGAATGCATAGATGGCGCTGAAATAAAAAGGTGGAATAAAGTCAGTGGTCGCGCAGGCGGCACGACCCAAAAAAAGAAAAAACAACAACAAGAGGAAGAAGCAAAGTAGTGGAAGTGAAAAAGTGCAAAAACTCGATGAAAAATCAATATATTGGAAAAAGATGAGCTACCAGTGGAATTGCTGGAGATGTTGATGAATATGTCGATTAGTTGGGAGTATCTAATAAAACTATGTTGAATACTAATGTCGTTTTCCAACACTTACAAATAGCAACATATATAAAGTTAGTGAATACTAAGGGAGTTGGGATGACAAAAAATAGATAGGTGAGTACACTAAGCATATTACAAATACGTGAAGGACGACGACGTGACACGTGTAAAAGTTTGTCGGAGGTAAGTTCAGAATCGATTATCGACCTTAACGTGGTGCTGGTGAATCACTGACCACGGCAAACCTGCGTACCCGTTGTGTACCTACCTATGATAAGCGTCCAAAGTGGCGTGCATATTAGTCTGTGGTGGCGTGTTATGGGGGAGGCCCATGTTTTGCAATGAACTTTGAAACCATTAGCTATTCTTAGCATATTTGCTGTGGCGTGCTGATACCTATAATATATAATAATGTAGTGCTGGTACCTACCTAAAATTTTCATAACCTCCATTTAGACTTTATAATCTACTCTTGCCATAAGTCTATTAGAAGAAATAGTCATAGTCAATGCTCAGGTCATTGCTGACGTTTTTTCATAGTTTTGTCTAGACTAATAAATTAGGTGAGTAATTAGTTAAGTAGGACCCTACCTGACTATGACTACCTACCTACTTCTCAATCAGATAATATTCATGACTGTACATTTACTGGGTATTTAAAAGCTTATTCGAAATTTTTTTAAAACGTTTGCCAGACCGCGAACTCCTTGTACTTGAGTAGAAAAATCAACAGAGTGGAAGATAAAATTAAAACAACATGGAAAATTATTAATACTGAAACCGGCAAGAATAAACCTCAGCACCGGAAACTCACTCTTAGTATTAATAGCAGATTAATATGTAAAGACAGTGAAGTTGCTGGTGCATTTGAGGATTTTTTCGTAAATATACCAGTAGTTACCACTCAGTCATTAAATTCATCGTCCCATGAGTCTTGTGCAATTATTTCTAAGTATGTTGATAGGTGTGAGGTTGTTTTCAAATTTAGACATATTAATTCGGCTTCAATTGTCAAGACTTTTAGGTCGCTAAAAATAAAGAATACTGAAGATCTCTGGGGAATGTCTACCAGGGTTTTAAGTACCATTGTCACATTAATCGCACCATACTTAGCAGAAATATTTAATAAGTGTGCCGACGAAGGAGTCTTTCCCGACGTAATGAAAAATAGTAAATTGATTCCGTTATTTAAGGCTGGACATAGGAATGATCCAACAAACTATTGGCCAATTTTTGTTTTACCTGCAATAAGTAAAATTTTTGAACAAGAAATTCTTAATCAGTTGTTAACACATTTTAGTCTGAACGAACTGTTTCACAGTCAACAATTTGGATTTACAAAAGGGCGATCAACTACGGATGCAGGTGTTAAGCTCTTAAAGCATATATTTGGTGCTTGGGAGGAGTCACAGGATGCCATAGAAGTTTTTTGTGACTTATCCAAAGCATTTGATTGCGTATGTCATGAAACCTTAATTTTTACATTAAAGCATTATGGGGTTCATGGGAAAGCTCTTAATCTTGTATCTTCTTATCTTTGTAATAGAATTCAGACAGTTGAAGTTAATGGAGCAAGATCATCTGGTTCTGTCACTAAGACGGGGATCCCGCAGGGTTCAATTTTAGGACCATTTCTATTTTTGGCCTACATTAACGATCTACCATTTTTTGTAAAGAACCTATGTGATATTGCTGTGTTCCCAGATGATACGTCTCTTATTTTTAAGTTTGACCGATCTATTAAAGATTTTGACGACGTTAACAAAGCAATTTCACTGGTTCTGAACTGGTTTACTTAAAACAATTTGCATTTAAATGCTAAAAACACTAAATGTATAAAATTCTCGCTACCCAATGTTAGAGGGTATCCTACAGATATAGTACTGAATGATGAACCATTAGATCTGGTTCAATCTGCCACGTTCCTTGGCATAACTATAGACTCTAAATTACAGTGGGGTACTCATATATCAACCACGGCAAGTAGATTGAGCTCTGCAGCATATGCGGTACGTAAGATCAGACAGTTTACCGATGAAGCCACTGCAAGACTAGTATACTTCAGTTACTTTCACAGTATTATGTCATACGGCATTTTACTGTGGGGCAAAGCCACGGACATACAATCCATTTTTGTCTTACAGAAAAGAGCCATTCGTTCAATTTATAACATGAAATCCCGCGACTCTCTTAGGGAACGCTTTAAAGAGATTCTTACAGTGGCTAGTCAATACATTTACGAAAACTTGATATACACTCCCAAAAACATTAACTCGTTTCCCAGATATTGCGACATTCATAATTTCAATACTAGGAGCAAAAACAAACTGAAAGTGCCAAGATTCAGACTGCAGAAAGTTAATGGTTCATTCATGGGAAACTGTATACGCTTTTTTAACAAGTTGCCTGACGGTGTTGAACATTTGTCAATGCGTAAATTTAAATCGTTTTTCAAGTCAAATCTGATGAAAAAAGCCTATTACACCATAAATGATTATTTGTCAGACAAAAAAGCTTGGCCTGATTGCCCCAAGCTCAATGTTATGTAATCTTAGGTACCGTGTCTATCGCTTGGCTATACCTATAATTTTTATTTTCTACATGTATTTTTTATGTCATGATCATTCTAATATTTCTCTTTACACTGGTGTGAAATAGGTACCTACCTACTTTGTAGTATGTTTCATTATGTTGTCTCAATTGTAACAAATTATAAACTTTGTTAACAAATTAAAAAAAATGGAACAACAAATGACACTGTAAAGTTTCTTGTAGCTTCTTCTTTACAGATGTAATCGAAGCTACGGTTTGGAGTTTTCTATTCTACATTGTGCCGGATTGCTTGCACCTGTAGTGAGAAAGAGAACTTTATTTTCTTCAAACTCGTAATGTAATAGGCTTGTTATCATTTTAACATTTATTTTGACATTTTTGACATTAAGCACTGTGATTTTGTTTAATTATGCTTGCTTAATATGTACAATAATTTAATTTTTATTATTTATAAATACATTATTTAGTTTTGACTTGTAAAAGTGCTAAAAATAGCCTATTTGCAATAAAGAATTTGAGTTTGAATGAAAATAGAGGTAGTTTTGGTGGCAAATTAACGAAGCAATATAGCTATGGAGAGAGCTATGCTCGGCGTTTCCCCGCGTGATAAGCTCCGGAATGAGGAGATCCGCAGGAGAACTAAAGTGACCGATATAGCTCTTAGAATTAGCAAATTGAAGTGGCAATGGGCAGGCCACATCGCTCATAGAACTGACAACCGATGGGGAAGAAAGGTTCTCGAGTGGTGACCACGAACTGGAAGACGCAGTGTAGGCCAGCCGCCCACCCTGTGGACCGACGATCTGGTGAAAGCCGCGTGGAGCCGATGGATGCAGGAGGCAAGAATCGTATTTCGAGGTGTTGTGCCAGTCGAGTCGCTACCATGAAAAAAAAGTATACCTACCCACTTTACATGTATGACAGCCACCCCTTAAAAATAAACTAACGATTTTTTTGTTACATTAAAATTGACAACTTAATATTACCTATTCAGTAATACCTCACATAATAGGGTCAGGTAAAATAAAAACCACTTCTTTACACGTACCTGGCAACTATTACCTATCATTCAGGTCCTATCATCATCAGAGCTACATTATCAGCTCCAAAGAATGATTTTTGTGTCATATTGAGAGCAATATACCTACCGCAGTAATTACTCGAATGGAAAATCTAGCACTCAAAACGGTTCCAACCGATTTGTACGAACTCGTATGAACTAGAAAAAAGGTCATACGAGATCGTGTATATACAAGGTGAGAACTCGTAAGCAAGAATCTTCTTATTACATATTCCGGTGTGTAAACAGACGCATGAAATCAGGGGCAGCTCTACCTTAGGTGCAGGGTGTGCGGTGCACACGGGCGCAACGTCCTAGGTGGCGCCGAGCACTTCTCGCCGCACCACGTAGGCCGCGGCACTTTCAATGAACCACGTAAAAAGAGCTCCGGTTTGCATACATTTTGTATGGCATCTAGAGCTCTTCTTATAGGTAATAGGTCGGTTTTGAGGTTCAAACCACCCCGGTTTTTTAAATTCAAATTGTATTGAATTATGGAAAGGCGAAGAATATTAACTATTATTACATTATTATTGAGAATTTGGTGCTGCCACCTGTCGCCTATTATCCGTATGGCATTCGGTGACCTTCTTGTGTTTTAGTGCAGTAACTTCCTACCCTGTCGCTCCTCGTGTAGGTACGAAGTTTTTTGTCATTTGAAATCACAGCGCAAAGTTTACATTGTTGCGTTGTTTTGTCGATCGTAGTAATAATATTTCTTTATAAGTACAGTTATAAACTACTAAAGTTCTTGCGGTGGTTTTGCATGCGTTTTCACTGTCAGTCATTACATTAAGATTGGGAGCTTTCATTTTTAAATACCTAGCTGAAACTTTACGTGTTTTACCTAGTAGATAAATATAGGCATTAAACTTGCAAAATTTTAGCGCTCGCTTCGCTCGCGATTTGTTGCTTATGTATTTCATTTAGAGTGGGGATGAAACACTTTTTCGTTGGAACCTATATGTGTAGTGTAGACATGGCTTTAGGCAAAGGGAGGGGGAGGTTTGGGGGTACAAACTCCAAAAGCTCGCTTTGCACGTGCCCTTGATATTTCTACTATATTTTGTTTTATAACAAGTGCGATTGTACTGACCGACATGTAAATCGTGATTGAATTGCCATACGCGTTTTCTGAAATACAATATACAAATATAAAAACTTTCGCGCCCGCTTTGCTCGCGCAATTCATGTTTTTACTGTAGATACCTATTTTGTTTTATAGCAAGCGCGTTTGTACTGATTGACTTGTAATTCATGTTAGAATTGCCATACGCGTTTACTGAAATATAATGCGGCAAATATAAAAACTTTCGCGCTCGCTTCGCTCACGCAATTCATTTTTTTACTGTATTTTGTATTGTAACAAATACGTTTGTACTGACTGACATGTTATTCATGTTTGATTTGCCATACGTGTTTTCTGAAATACCCCTTAAATAGACCTTAAAATCTCTCTTTCAAAACTCTTTCGAAAAAATCCAATAACAGCTTTTGAGAAGAGCAGAGCAAACTTTTGTTAACCTACTTTAAACAGACTCCCGAGGTATACTGTACAGCTCACAGTGTCACTATTATAGTTTCAATTTTATTGTACTTAGGTACTTAATCAAAAAAGTATTATTCACATGTCCTGACAATCATTCCAAAATACCGACTAATTGCAATTTGCCACGATATTTTAGTCTTCGCATCTGGCAACGCTGACTAGAGTGCGCTAGGGTAATGGTTGCACACGGGCGCTGCATGGGCTAGAGACGCCACTGCATGCAATTATCACGTGGCGATAATTGCATGCGAATCTCGTGTGACATAATTGTAGGCGAGATCTTAATTATTGCATCTATGTAATTAGGGCACGATAATCTTATGGCGATTATTCTTTGCTATAATATCGTACAATTTATCACCCTGGAAGTCGATTCTCAGAAACTCGATATTTATCTACTCAATAACAATAATAAATCGTTCCATAGTTATTTTAACAGTTCTTGAGATATATTTCGAATCTGATATTGCATACAATGCATAACTTCGCGAGAATTATGCCCGTTTTCACCAAAGATCCCTAAATTTTAAGGGACCCTTAAAAAGATTTAAGTGACATCTGACAGTAATTTTGTTTTCACCGGCGATTACGGGACACCCAAAACTTAAGGGATCCCCTATGTTTAGGGGGCCGAAGCTCAACCCCTTAGCGTTAAGTGGCAGGTTAAATTATCAAAGCGTCAGTTTTTTTTTCAATTGTATTTGGCAATTGTTTCTACCGCATAACGCCAGAAAAGGTATTTGGTTTAATTTTTTCGGATGCATAATATATTAAAAACTCTAATGCTAATATCAATAAAGCATGTTGCTTGTATTTTTGACGATTATTCTCTAAAATATATAAATAAAATAACGAAAATCGGCAACGTACGGTTTTTGGAAAGCGTAGAAAAGAATAAACTGTCACTTTACAATTTTAGTGTCACTCAGCACTGTGAAAACGAATTTAGGTAAGGGTCAAATCTAAGGGGCCCTTAGCCTAAGGGATTTCTAGTTAGGGTGTAGATTAGGGATCTTTGATAAAAACGGGCATTAGCCTCCTGAAACGTGCGGGAAACCCTTTGGATAACGCGGATTCGCTGAATATTTGCAGAATCGCGTGTACTAAACACTAAGGTTAATGAATTGACTTGCAATGTGAGTTATGTACATGGAATGAAATGGTGGATTCACAGGCCTCAGTAAAATGTAACGCTTGCGTGTTTTAAGGATGTACACCGCCATCTAGTTTCTTTGTGATGAACTAATTATAGGTAGGTAAAGGTTGACTGTTGACTTGCTTGCATGATTCTAAGCGAAGTTCTATTCCGTGGAAAATTGCACCTAGGTGACCCGCCCCGGCTTCGCACGGGTTAATTAGTTTTACGCCTTAACCCTGTTTATGGGTAAGAGGGAAGCGAAAGGGAAAAAGATAGGGGAAAAGGATGAATGGATGAGCCGGCGAAGGAAGGCAGGCTTCCATCTTCCCTTTGACAGGATGAGTATAAATTTTTTTTTTAAATGTAAGAACCTTCTACGAAGTATTAGAAAACATTTAAAAAACGATGAATGAAATCGGTAAAGTCATTCTCAAGTTATAGCGTAACCAGGAGAAATAGGGTTCATTTTTAGTTTCATGCAAAGTGAGTTTGAATTGGTAGGTATGTTATTCCGAAAGGTGGGGACTTTAAACTGCGTGTTTCCAAACTTCCATAAAAAACATCCACTAAATAATAAATCCACTCACAAAATTGCATGTACAATCGCTACGAGAGTTAACAAGATACTAAAATAAATAAACAAATTAATTTCTAAACACAGGTCGTCAAACTTATTTAAACGCATTCGGTCAAGGACGTAGTTCAACCACCCAGCTGCGCTAGGGCTATCTTCGAGCGTAAATTACAAGTACATATGGACAAAAAACTGCCGCATTTACGTAAGGAAAAGTGACACCTCGCCTCCAATTCCTATCGCCTCATCGGCGGATCTTGTGAAGATTGTGTAGAATGTTTTATTACACTTGAGTATAGTCTTTGTCACCCTAACTTTCAAATTCAAATTCAAATTTATTTATTTGCATTCATGTACAGTTTCAGTGTCAGGTCTTAATAACTAAGCTTATAAGATAGGTACATGAACCCTGTACGGGCGTTTGCAAGTCTTGCAACAAAGTGCGGTTTGTAGATACTAATACTTATATTATAGCAACCAGCCAGATTCTCTGCAACCAGCCAGATTCATACTAACATTTCATTTCAAATCCTTATCGTTCAAAAATTCATTAATACTGTAATATGTTTTACTAACAAGCAAATCTTTCAATTTAGCCTTGAAAATGTTAATTGAATGTATATCTTTTACAATTCGGGGTAATTTCATCCTTATAATTTAATATTAAGCTGTATAGCCCTACTATGTTACCCTGAATCTGTATATGTTACAATTGTTGCCTATATTTTTCTACGAACACCGATAGCACTAACATTATTGTATGACACACTACATATTGCGCACAATGCTGCAGTAAACTTAATCCACTCATTGAATGCCATTATTATTTACATGCGCGTAATAAATATCAATGCGAAGTTGGGCACAAGGAATAGCGATGAGCTGAGAGTGGGGCCATTTGGATACGGGCAGCGGAACCCTCGAGGACAGAGGCTGGCTGACTTCATGGAGAAGGAGGGACTCTTTATGATGAACTCCTTCTACGAGAAGCGGCCATCCAGGAAGTGGACGTGGATAAGTCCCGACGGTTCCACTAAAAATGAGATAGACTTCATCATGACGACCAAGAAGCACATATTCGATGATGTCTCTGTGATCAGCAAGGTGAAAACCGGTAGCGATCACCGTATTGTTAGAGGCACATTGAATATCAATGTTAAGCTCGAAAGGTCACGTCTGGTGAAGTCTACGCTCCGTCCAAATCCTGTCCAAATCCAAAACCCCGAAGGCTTTCAGCTGGAACTCCAAAATCGCTTCCAGTGCCTAGCCGACTGTAACACAGTGGACGAGCTAAACGACGGGTTGGTGGAAACTGTCCAAGCTGTTGGATCGAAATTCTTTAAGACCCAACGCCGAAAGAAGACTCAAAAGCTCTCAGAAAAAACTCTTGAGCTAATGGCCGACCGGAGCGAAATGAAGCTGCAGTCTTCAGTTGATATGTCAGCCTACGGTGAACTCAATAGACGAATCTGGAGTTCCTTGCGACACGACTTGCGTGCTCTTAGTACTTCACGTATTGAGGCCGCAATTGAGCGGAACCAAGGCTCTAAAGTGTTCGCAAAGGATTCGTCTATTGGGCAACACCAAATGACAAAACTGAAGACCGAAAATGGTAGCGTCATTTCATCCAAGCCTGAGATTCTGAGAGAGATCGAGAACTTCTATGGACAGTTATACACCTCGACACGTAAGCCCGCTACTAACACAGCTCAGGACATCAGAGCCAAGTTAGTCCGACACTATACCGAAGATATCCCGGACGTCAGCCTGTACGAGATTAGAATGGCCCTCAAACAGCTTAAAAACAACAAGGCACCAGGTGAAGATGGAATTACGACCGAACTTCTGAGAGCGGGTGGTAGACCGGTACTTTTAGTCCTCCAGAAGTTATTTAATTCTGTCATCCTTGAAGGTATAACGCCAGAGGCATGGCACAAGAGCGTGGTGGTGCTCTTCTTCAAAAAAGGCGATAACACCTTATTGAAGAACTATAGGCCCATCTCGCTCTTGAGTCATGTGTATAAGCTGTTTTCGAGAGTCATTACGAATCGTCTCGCACGCAGGTTTGATGAATTCCAGCCTCCCGAACAAGCCGGTTTTCGAAAAGGCTTTAGCACCATAGACCACATCCATACGCTGCGCCAGATTATACAGAAGACCGAAGAGTATAATCGGCCGTTATGCCTAGCGTTTGTGGACTATGAGAAAGCCTTCGATTCAATCGAGACTTGGGCGGTGCTGCAGTCCTTGCAGCGATGCCAAATTGACTATAGGTATATCGAAGTTTTGAAGTGTTTGTACAGTAAGGCCACTATGTCAGTCCGACTACAGGACCAGAGTACGGAAAAAATTCCATTGCAAAGAGGCGTGAGACAGGGAGACGTTATTTCTCCGAAACTGTTCACAAACGCATTGGAGGATGTTTTCAAGCTCTTGGAGTGGAAAAGATCTGGCATCAACATAAATGGCGAGTACATCACTAACCTTCGTTTTGCCGATGATATAGTCATAATGGCGGAATCGCTCGAGGACCTTAGCACCATGCTCAACGACCTCAGTAGAGTCTCCCAGCAGGTTGGTCTTAAGATGAATATGGACAAGACAAAGATCATGTCTAATGCTCATGTTCCACCTATACCGGTAATTGTTGGGAACGATACTCTCGAAGTTGTCGACAAGTATGTCTACCTAGGACAGATTGTCCAATTAGGTAGGTCCACGAACCGGAAGACGCAGCGTAGGCCGGCCCCCCACTCGGTGGACCGACGACCTGGTGAAAGCCGCGGGGAGCCGATGGATGCAGGAGGCGAGCAGCCGCTCAAGGTGGCGTGCTCTGGGGGAGGCCTATGTTCAGCAGTGGACGTCTTCAGGCTGTTGATGATGATGATGATGAATAAATATCATAATTTACACTATTGATATTATTAAAAATTATATACTTGTTTCATATTATCTTATTGCTTGCTGTATTGTATGTATTGACTGGCCTGTTAGCTCAGTTGGTAGTAGCTCTGCCTTCTGAACTATAGGTTGTAGGTTCGATTCCTACCCAGGACAAACATTTGTGTGATGAACATCGATGTTTGTTCTGTGTCTGGGTGTTATATTGTATTCTATGTATGTATTTACAAACAAAAAAGTATCTAAGTATTGTATCAGTTGTCTGGTTCCCATAGTACAAGCTATGCTTAGTTTGGGGCTAGATGGCGCTGCGTGACATGTCCCACACATATTTATATTTATATTTATATTTATATTTGTATAGTATTTATTCTCCGGTATGAATATTATTTTTTGCGTTTTATCAATGGATGATGAAGGCAAGGACTTAAAAATGTTTTATCAAAACGTCAGAGGGTTGAGGACCAAAACTAATGAGTTCTATCAAAACTTATTAATGTTTAATTATAACATTGTACTGGTCACAGAAACTTGGCTTTGCGATGGAATATTGGATGCGGAACTGTGTGACGGTTCATATGTTATGTCTCGTAAAGATAGAGGTTCGCTGGGTGGCGGAGTAATGGTACTGTGCCATTCTCGGCTGCAGGCACGAGCGAGACCTGAATGGGAGTGCCATGACCTGGAGTGTGTATGGGTCACAGTTCCGGCGCGGGCTCTTGGATCTTCCGGTGACTTACATGTTGCCGTTATATATATACCGCCGAATTCTTTCATACCCTCGCGTATTCAGTCGTTTATTGACGTACTCTCGACGATTTCTAAGGATCACCCTAAAGATCACTTCTTGATAGCTGGAGATTTTAATCTACCGGGTGTAGATTGGAAAGATGATGATTTAATAATCTTAAAAAAAGGATCCGTAGACATCCAAAACGCAGCGTCCAATCTCATTGCTCAGACATCTTATTTAGGCCTTTCACAACATAATAAGCTCTTGAACAGTCATAATAATGTTTTGGATTTGGTTTTCACAGACTTTCCTCTATATATTAAGAAAGCCACGTCGTGTTTGGTCAAGGAAGACCTTTTTCATCCTGCTATGGTCCTCACGGCTACTGATATTTTAGTAGCACCATTTAAACCTCGACCACAAGTCAAATTTCAGTTTAATCGAGCAGATTATGATAGCATAAATTCTTCGCTAAGCCAGCAGGATTGGTCTTTCATTGATAAGGAAAATGATATTGAAAGTGTTATAACTGAGTTCTACTCAATTTTAAATAGTCTTATATTTAAGCATGTACAAAAGAAATATAGTGCTGGATCTAAAAAATACCCTATATGGTACAGTAGGGCTTTAATAAAGTTGATAAAAGAAAAAATGAAGGTACATCGCCACTGGAAACTTTATAATAACCCTAATGATTACATTGACTTCTCGGACTTAAGGGATAGACAAAAAAAACTACTGTTAGAATGTCACCAACGGTATATCGACTACTCTCAAGAAAAAATCAAATCGAATCCAAAATACTTTTGGACAATTATGTTAAAAGTAAAAGGCAAAATAATTCGAGTTATCCTCAGCAAATGAAGTATGGCGATTGGTTTTTGAACCAACAGGAAGATATCTGTGCTGCATTTAATACGTTTTTTCATAGAAATTTCAGTGAACCTGCTAATCAGTACTCTATTAGTCCAGTCGAGAATAATCTACAAATGAGCACAATTCATGCTATTCAGGTAAGTAGAGATTATATATTAAAATTAATACGTAGTATTGATACTACTAAAGGTGCTGGAAATGATAAAATACCTCCGCTATTTTTCCATAAATGTGCGATGACCATAGCCATGCCGATAGCAATGATTTTTAATAAATGTTTGTGTGACGGTTATTTTCCGAATATTTGGAAACAGGCACTAATTGTGCCAGTTCATAAAAAAGGCCAAAAGACTGCTATTGAAAATTACCGGCCTATTTCTATTTTAAACGTTTTAAGTAAAATGTTTGAAAGGGTTGTTCATTCTCATATATTTCTCCCTTGATTCCCGTTGAACAACATGGGTTCATGAAAGGTCGGTCAACAGTAACCAATTTAGGTGTCTTTGTAGATGAAATAGCTAATGGGATGGGTGGTGGTTCACAGGTAGATGTGGTCTACACGGATTTTGAGAAAGCTTTTGACCATGTGGACCACATCATACTCTTGCGTAAGCTTTATGAGCTTGGCATCCGAGGCAGTTTATTGAGATGGATAGAATCTTATTTACGTAATCGGTCCCAGGCAGTTGTTGTTGGTGGGTTTTGTTCGGATTATATAAAAATCTCTTCCGGAGTCCCCTAAGGCTCAGTATTGGGTCCCCTCTTATATGCTTCTTATTTGTATGATTTCGGCAGTTGCTTCCAGCATGCCAAATTTTTGATGTATGCTGATGACACCAAAATATATATGAAAATTAGCAATGTGATAGACTGTCTTAACCTTCAAGCTGACCTCAACAGAATGAGTTATTTTTACCAACAGAATCGAATAGGAATTAATATTAATAAATGTCAATGCATATCGTTTACCCGGAAGAAAAAAATTACAAGTTTTGAGTATGAAATTAATAATATTAAAATAATGAAGGTAGACTTAGTGAGAGATTTAGGTGTTATGGTAGATTCAAAATTGTCTTTTTCAGAACATGTTGGAATGGTAGTTAACAAAGCATATAAAAGCCTTGGGTTTGTGTTGCGTGTCAGTCGTCCCTTCTCTGATTTGAGCTGTTTGAAGGTTTTGTATTACTCATATGTAAGGAGTGTCATGGAGTATTGTAGCGTGATATGGAGTCGTCAATATGTAATCTACAAGCAAAACATTGAGGACATACAGCGTAAGTTCATAAAGCACTTAAATTATCGATGTTATCAAACATTTAAGGATTACGACGAATCATGCAGGTATCACCAACTTACTACTCTTGAAAATAGGAGAACCTTTGCTGACATGGCTTTTCTGCATGGCATTTGTGGGGGCTATATTGACTGTCCAGAATTGTTAACAAAAACGTTACGGTTTTGTTGTCCAAAAACGCGTACACGACACACAAACTTATTTGCAGTGTCTCATTCCCGGACAAACTATGCTCAGAACGCAATTGTGTCAAGAATTCATCGAACCTACAACAACATACTTGGCTCTGTTGATGTTTTTAATGGGAGTAAGATGAGTTTTAGGAGTGAGGTACTTAAAGTTTTAAGTTAAAACTTTAAGTACCTCACCTCTTCTCCTCCTCTTTTTACCTTTTTTAGTAGTTAATTTAGTTAGTTGTTAGTTAGTGTTTTAGTTTTAAGTTTTTTGTGGGTTAGGTAGGTACATAATTATCCTCATTAGGCAACTAGAAAGTAAATAGTTACACGTATTTATATAATTATATTCTTTGTTTTATCGTCATTTCATGTTTATAGTATACTCTTTTTTCTTGTGTTCTTTCTGATGACTGTCTTGTAAATTTTTTTTTTAAACATAGAATGTAAATCCGATTGTGGCTGTAGGTTTAGTGTATAAGGTATAAACTTTGTTAATTAAAGGCTGTGGATTTAGTAAAATAAAATAAAATAAAATAAAATAAATTTTACATGGCATTTCTTCAATGAAAAACTATTAATTTAGAAAAACCGTAGAAGAAACAGTCTGCTTTGGGGTGTAGATTTACCCCCTTTCGGGATAATATACCCATTCATACTCAGATAGTATATAATTATATATAAATTACTTATTAAAAGTAAAAAACTTTTAAAAGTAACAAAATAATTCGTGTCAACTACGTTAGGCGCCGCGGCAATCTTTCAAAGCAATAAATAGGTATTTGTTATGCAAGGCTGCAAAGTTGGTTTTTGGCGCGAGTACTTGAATTGAAACCCGAGCAAGCGAAGGATTCTAGGATTGAATCTGGGAAATGAAGAATCCTGAGCGTAGCGAAGGTTTCAAAGGTACGAGACGCAAAAAAAACTTTGTTGCCGAGTGCAAAACACAACTTTTCACCTTACTACAGCGAGGAAAATGCAAGAGAAACAGCTTAAAAAGCTAAGAAAAGATTAGTTTTAGCTTATAAATTTAGTTATGGGTGGCGGCGGTAACGCTTAACTTCAGGTAAACAACTAGCTTGTCACGTCATTCATTAACCATTAAAGAAAAAGTGTTTTTATCCATTTTTCATGCAGTCGCCGTGCTGGATAGCGTATTGGTTATATTTTATACTCTTTGGTGCTGGACAGTGCGATTATTCTAAAAATGAGGTTGGCGAATTTCTTAGTGGTATCTTTTAGGAGGTAATCTGTGGTATTAATAAGTTTTCAGTGGACTGGTTATATCAAGAAGGTTAAATTCGGGCAGATCTGTGATTAAATCCTCAATTCTTGACGAGAAATTTATTGAACAGAAAGGTTCGAATTTTAAAAACACTTTCCACGCTAGCGATTAAAATGCGTTTTTGCACCCAGATGACAAAGAGAATCTTTCCGAGCTAGTGAGGTGAAATAATTATTTGTTATACTAGGCTGCAAAGTTGGTTTTTGGCGCGAGTACTTGAATTGAAACCTGAGCGTAGCGAAGGTTTCAAACGTACGAGACGCAGAAAAACTTTGCTGCCGAGTGCAACACACAACTTTTCACCTCACTACAGCGAGGAAAATGCAACAAACCAGCTAAAAGGCTAAGAAAAGATTAGTTTTTAACCTAGTATAGTGTTATAGATAGAACTCATTTCTGTGGTCATCTAAGTACCTACTAAAAAAAATTGCGAGAGTAAGCGGAACGTTCGGCGCCGTACCTACGGCAGGTGTGTCGCTTCACGAAAAACCCCAATTAAATTTTAATATTGTGTAATTGCGCCAAATGCAAATTTTAATGAATCATTTATAAAAAGAATTTACTTTCGCTTTTAAGCAATTAGGAATCTCATTTTAACATCGTTTGCTAATTATAATTACATAAATAATTAATATAATGCCTCCTTTTGAAATTATTAAGGCCCTAACAACAGTTACATCACGTTAAAAAAAACCATAAGCGTATATATCTACTTATTACATTTGTAATAATTCAATTCAAATCAAATAACTCCCTAAATTGTAAACCTATTGGTTGAAAACCTTTATCGAAAGTCCAACTCGCACTTGGCCAGTTTTAGTATCAGCTGTTGTTTTTCTACAGAGTATAATTATTATGCATCTCATTTAGGTACTATATATAATAATTATTTAGGTATACTATTTTGATCCGAAACGAGTAGATCCGCAGGAGAACTGAAGTGACCGTTATAGCACTTAGAATGAGCAAGTTGAAATGGCAATGGGCAGATCGGGCGGGCCGGTGGTGACCGCAAACCGGAAGACGCAGCGTAGGCTGGCATCGGTGCACCGACGACCGGGTGAAAACCGCGGAGAGCCGATGGATGCAGAAGACAAGCAGCCGCTCAAAGTGGCGCTCTGTAGGGGAGGCATATGTTCAGCAGTAGACGTCTTCATGCTGTTGATGATGATGATGGTAGTACTATTTTGGAGGGTTGTATACCTAATGGTGCACCTGGCCAATTGTATCTTTCAGCTGTTGATGTGGTGTATGATGTAAAAAGTAATGGCCAATTGTATCTTTCAGCTGTTGATGTGGTGTCTGATGTAAAAAGTAATGGCCAATTGTATCTTTCGGCTGTTGATGCGGTGTCTGATGTAAAAAGTAATGGCCAATTGTATCTTTCGGCTGTTGATGCGGTGTCTGATGTAAAAAGTAATGGCCAATTGTATCTTTCGGCTGTTGATGTGGTGTCTGATGTAAAAAGTAATGGCCAATTGTATCTTTCAGCTGTTGATGTGGCGTCTGATGTAAAAAGTAATGGCCAATTGTATCTTTCGGCTGTTGATGTGGTGTATGATGTAAAAAGTAATGGCCAATTGTATCTTTCGGCTGTTGATGCGGTGTCTGATGTAAAAAGTAATGGCCAATTGTATCTTTCAGCTGTTGATGTGGCGTCTGATGTAAAAAGTAATGGCCAATTGTATCTTTCGGCTGTTGATGTGGTGTCTGATGTAAAAAGTAATGGCCAATTGTATCTTTCGGCTGTTGATGCGGTGTCTGATATAAAAAGTAATGGCCAATTGTATCTTTCAGCTGTTGATGTGGCGTCTTATGTAAAGAATAATGGCCAATTGTACTTACAAGAGATGTCCACTGTTGAAAACGTTACAGGGATCCTCCATAAAATGCTACTTTGGACGCTTATCAGGCCACAGTCACCGCGCTTAGCAACCGCAGAGGAGAATGCTGCTGCCCATTCTCCGGATATTAGCTTAAAGCCGCGCGTCCATTGAATCGGAATCGGAGCGTACGGAGCGGAAGGATTCGTTGCTTTGTATTGATTTGTATGGTGTAGCGTCTTAACTGCGCCAGAGACCGGTATTTCTGCCGATGACGTCATCCGCAGTGAACGCACTATTCGAATCCCGATCGCTTTGAGTTCTGACGTGTTTGCGACGCTCACTACTGTGCATACCAACCTACATTTAAACTTATAACAACGAATTTTGATTTTAATTACTTTAGTGGAAAGATATGTAGAACTTCACATCTAAAACATCATCATTATCTTCTAATAAATCAAAATATATTGTATGAAAATTTTCGAAAATAGGCATTTTTATGTTTATGTTATGAACCCACATCTTTCGTTTCCTTTTGTTTTTCTTTTCATCTGCTGATAATAAACAACTAATGATTACAATATCCTCGTCGCTATCTTCCATAATGTGAATACGTGCACAGGCGAACTCGATTGCTTTGAAAATAACGATATTGCCGATGCAAAATCCGAATGCAGTGGATGCACCCTATCGGCATTTTGTAAATACCGACGCCGCGTACGCTCCGTACGCTCCGATTCCGACGCAGTGGACGCGCAGCTTTACCGGCGCTTACGGGACCCACGGGCAGAGATGGGCTTTTTTTATGTAAACGAACGTCGTGACGAGCTAGTCGTTCGCCTGATTTTAAGCGACACGGCCGCCTATTACAGATTGCAGTGTCACTCGGAAATCTAAATTAAAGTTTTGCGTGACACTGCGCACTGCGCACATCATCCTGAGACATCACACAGTCTAAAAAAAGATTTCTAGACTCTGAGATCAGTTCTTAAGTCTCATTTGCCCAGTAATTTCACTAACTATAATGCCCTCCAAACCGGAACACAGTAGTGCTTGCACACTACTGCTTGGCGGCAGAATAACTGGCAAAGCGGTGGTACCTGCCTAGACGAACTTTGCAGAAAAGTCCTACCACCTAGTAAAACCCCTATCCTATTCTCACATAGCCATCTACACCACTATTATAAAGAGGAAAGATTTTTATTTTTGTGTGTATGTTTGTAATGAATAAACTCAAAACCTACTGTGCCGATTTCAAAAAATTCTTTCACCATTGGAAAGCTACATTCACCCTGAGTAACATAGGCTACACCACTACACGTGCGAAGCCGGGGCGAGCCGCTAGGTTGTAATAAATTAAGTAGGTACCTATTTGAATGTATCCCACCCCGAATCAAAAGTCTGGATATGTGCCTGTTTATCCTCACAATGGGAACGGGAATGGATTTGTCGATAAAGCTAACCATATTTTACCCTCCTCATGGCTCCGACACCGGTAACCGGGCACATTGTATAAGAGATGGGTACGAACTGTAAAACTTTAGCGCAGACTTACACAAAAAAAGCGTGCAGTTTTTAAGATCTCGCTTGCCAATTTCGTCATTGATTGGCTGGTAAAGATTAATTGCAGGTTCTATTCTAACATCTGTGGTAATCTACATAGTCAAGAACGAATAGCTATCAAGAGCCTCCTTGTATCAAGCTATCATACGACCACAGATTACGCCGCATTCGCAGTTCCGTTCGCAAATCGAATGAAGTGTCATTCGTAAACGTGAGCCCGCGAATTAAGGTTCTTCTTTCGAATGTAGAAACGTGGTGTGATTTTTTTTCTTAACCTGTTTGTTTACGGACAGTGTTGTGTTATTTAGTGGGTTTATTTCTGGAGTGAGGGTAAGTGTTTTGTTTTTTATTAAAAATGTTTTGTGCCAGTCGAGATAATGTAAAAAAGGTTTATTGAAAAAAATACGCATTGAAATTGTATGCTTTATCTCTTAATCAGGATTTATTTAATTAAATGATAAAAGCAATAGATAATAAATCAATAAATTTAAGTCGTCGTGAAGTACAATAAAAGAGTGTAAAAATATACAGTCAGTAATTTTAGGTATACTAAAAATAATCAACAATAGGCCTTATTTTGAAGAATAGCAACAATTATAGAAGTTTTAGATCTGTCAACTAAAAGCCTTTAAAATTGACCCCGATATACCTATTTAAGTTATTTTGTCAGTTCTTTTTTTTAACATTTTCGTATAGGTATCATATTACTTGATGAATTTTAATGAAAATTAATTTATTATGTGCAATTTGGTGCATACTTTTCCGAATTGATAGGTAGGTTATAAATGAGTAAAAAAAACACAGTATTCACGGAATCTTTTTATTTTTTTAAAGTCCAATCGAGGTAAAAAAATATCCCGTATCTATTTTAAATGAAGTGAACTACCGTGAAAGTTAAAAAAAATGTTTTATAAATAAAACGCCTACTTAAATAATGAGATACCTTACCCAATCTTTCTTCTTCCATGTAGGTCAAAGTCAAATATACTACTATATTAATCTCGTTGCATACTACCTCCTATAATATACATAAAATTTGCAAATCAACAACAACCTAATCGAAAGTTTGAATTAAAGATAAAATTTACGCAATTTAATAAATTTAAGCTTACTTTCAAGGATTATTTTCAAGGTTAAAGTTTACTTTCGTAACAAAAATCCTTAAATATATTATTTATTAAGAATCTGAATCTACTTCCAGTGTTGCGATCGATGAAAAAATGCGAATCACGTCTTCACTTTTTAGAAATGAGTTAGCGGCATGATGAATAATGAATCTGCAGTGCGAAAAAAAATAGGTAAATAAAGTACTTAAATATTTTTAGGGCAGTACCAATATTTATTTATTTATTTATTTATTTATTTATTTATTTATTTATTTATTTATTTATTTATTTATTTATTTATTTATTTATTTATTTATTTATTTATTTATTTATTTATTTATTTATTTATTTATTTATTTATTTATTTATTTATTTATTTATTTATTTATTTATTTATTTATTTATTTATTTATTTATTGAAGTTCAAGTACTCACTGCGCTTACAGAACGATGCCAAAGCGCACAGAAAGCTATTACAATAAACAGCAATGATTGTCTACAATACATACTTACTCTCTTGGTCTCTTACTGTTGGCCTCATTAGTAAGCTCAAAGTCGCGCAGCGAGCTATGGAGCGAGCTATGCTCGGTGTTTCCCTGCGAGATAAGCTCCGGAACGAGGAGATCCGCAGGAGAACTAAAGTGACCGATATAGCTCTTAGAGTTAGTAAGTTGAAGTGGCAATGGGCAGGCCACATCGCTCGTAGAACTGACAACCGATGGGGAAGAAAGGTTCTCGAGTGGCGACCACGAACCGGAAGACGCAGCGTAGGCCAGCCCCCCCACTTGGTGGACCGACGACCTGGTGAAAGCCGCGGGGAGCCGATGGATGCAGGAGGCGAGCAGCCGCGCAAGGTGGCGTGCCCTGGGGGAGGCCTATGTTCAGCAGTGGACGTCTTCAGGCTGTTAATGATGATGATGATGGCATACTTACTAATTAGAACTTAAAAATCTTAAACAAACATCCACAAACCTGTCGAACTTCATAAAAAATACGTCTACATCTGGATGCTGAGCAATCAGATCGTTTAGCAAACGAACAGCCTACGCTGTCGGAGCATACGGAGCGGTCTGCGTGCGCACCGCAGGACCCGCGAGCAGGCGCCGCCGCCGCGCCGTCCCGCGGACGAGCCATACGCGCGGTGTGCACGCAAACCGCTAGCGGCGGATGGTACGCGTCAGCAGGGACCAAGGGCTCTGCGTCACCACTCACCTCAATCCATTCGTTACCTAGACTGCTCAGCACCAGATCTAACATTCCACCATAGTTTTTAATGACATTGTACTGTTTCAATTTACAATAGCTCATCATATAATTAAATCGCATAAGTTTATTTTGGTTACAGGAAGTTAAATTAAAATCACCTACGATTATGACTTCTAATTTTGAATACTTAGTTACGAGATTTTCTCATACAGTAAAAGTAGATAAATATTTATCCTCCGTAGAATTCGGTGGAATGTACACAACGCAGCATACAATTTTTTTAAGCTTTAAGGTGACTATACATATGACTAATTCGATATCGTTAGAGTAGCCGTCCACGTCAGTTATCTGGTGAACCTTGCATGGATCTCGTACCGCAAGTAGCACTCCTCCCCACCCTGCATCCCTGGCGCGGTCGCGGCGTAGCACCGCGTATCCAGCCGGAAACACTTCCGCATCATTTACACTACTCATGAGAAACGTCTCAGTGAGGGCGTATATATCGGCTGATTCTGACAGTATCGACTTTTTGCAGATGTCAAGCTTGGTGCGAAGGCCTCTAACGTTTTGGTAGAAGAATGTGTAAGATTTGCACCTAATTTTCTTGCTGACGATTTTGTGAGTTGCGAAACCCACTACGCCAGGGCTTTATGCAAACATCCTCTGCCCAGTACTCAGATGCCAGATATATAATTATGTCAATGGCAATACTATTACCAATTACGTAATTGCCCCAAAGATATCTTTACCTGTTTTGCTAATTACTTAGGGGATTTTAAACGCTAATTAATTTGGCGCATATTTAAAAAAATCATTTAAAAAAATAAAAAAATCATATATCATATAAAATCAATATATTCATTAATTAAATTTGATTTTTTTAAATATGCGCCAAATTAATTAGCGTTTAAAATCCCCTAAATTAGGAAAAAAATTTGCAAACAAATTTTTTGCATTTTTTGTTACTTACGGAAAAAAATTGTAAACAATTTTTTTTAATATTTTGGTTATGTTTAGTAAAATATAAAACTAAAACTAAATCTGGTTAGAACCGTAGGGAGCCGATGGATGCAGGAGGCAAGCAGCCGCTCAAAGTGGCGATCTTTGGGGAGGCCTATGTTCAGCAGTGGGTGTCTTAAGACTGATGATGATGATGATGAACTAAAACATACCAATATTTTTTTCAATGTTAAATAGTTCGTTGAAGATAACAGGTGAGACCGTAGTCAAATGTGAGCCTATATCGTTGATAATTTTTTTTGTTATTTACGGAAAAAGGCTTTTTTTTACTTTCGATGGGTTATCGTTTGACTACATCTCACCTGATGGTAAGTGATGATGAGGTCGAAGGTGGAGCACGCCTACCCAGACTTAACCTATTTACTTTTGATTTGAAGACACTTAAGTTGTACGTGGAGGGAAAAAGGCTATCTACAACCCACCTCAAAAAAGAACGAGTTTCTCATTTCGGTTGCATTTTTTATAATTTGTTACCTCAGATTTGTGACCTCAGTGTTTTTTTTAAGCCTAGACTCTCAGATTAGTCCTATACAAATTTCATCAAAATCGATTCAGTAATTTGGTTTTTAAATCAAAATAACCGGAAAAATCCTACTAATATTATAAACTAGTTGATCCACCGTGGCTTCGCACGGGTTAATTAGTTTCACGTTCTAATCCTGTCCACGAGAAGAGGGAAGCGGAAGGGGAAAAGGTAGGGGAAAAGGATGAATTAATTATGGAAGGGAAGGCAACAGGAGGGAGGCAGGCGAAGCAGGCAGGCAGCTATGTTATTCTGAAAACTTATGGGTTAGGGTAAAATTAGGGTGAAAATCATAAGAAAACAAAAAAATGATTTTAACTTTTTGCCATTAAAAAGGATTTAAGAGTTAATATAATACCCCCTCCCCCCACCACTTAAGGATGTACAATGGCACTGTACATCCTTAAGTCACGTCACAGCCTCAAATTATTTATGATCACGGAGAATCGCAGCTCATGCAGCTGATCCATTTGCACATACATTATAATTGTCTGTGATGTGGACTATTCTGGACAATCCTTATATGACAATAGGATGTTCTATACATTCTATAATAGGTTATAGTTATGCTAAAGGAGTTCCTTGCCATGGTCAATGGAGGCGCTTTTCGCTTTTATTTAAACTGGCAATTCATACTTTTTATTTTCATATTAGTATACACCGTGGAATTGAGTTCGATATTTTCCTGATATATATGTACTCAGTCCTTGCTATAGAACAATATTACAGCGTTAAATTAAAAATAAATGTTTCAAAAAGTAATTCGCCGTTAGCCGAAATGTCTATTTCACGCTACATGCTGCGGGCAAATGTGTAGGTAGGTAAAACACCTGCACCGCCCTACCCGCTGTCACGGAGTGCCAAATTATTACATGTCGTAGGTCTTTTGTTAAGAATTTGAATTTGGACTAATTTTATAGTACCTAGTTTTACGTTTTAAATTATAGGTACTTTGTGTTTAGCTTTAAATAAACGTAAACGTTCGTGGACTGAGTACAGGCATTTCAAGAAAATATCTAATTAAATTCCACGGTGTATATACCTCCTACTAAATGCTATTTACTATCTATTAGAAAAAAACATTCGAACTTATTAGTTAACTGGCCCCATACACCACCCGCCCCCCCCCCCCGTACCCCCCGTGGCCCCGTACCTTACTGGTACTTAAAACCCATTTTTTGATCCATAGTTAAGGTTACCAATGGTTAGAAATGCTATCTAATTCTAACCAATGGTCAAAATTTGTTAGCATTTTTATCCATTGGTTACCTTAACTAAAACTCAACAAAAAAATCGAACAAATATTACCAATGGTAAAACTTTGTTTCAAAAACCCACCGACAGACTGTCTAAAATATGCTCCAGCCCACTACCGCATCCAACATGCTGGCAGCAGCCCAGCATTGCCTCCGTGAAATAATTATAATGCTGATTCTATTTGTAGTAATTCGGGTGGTATAATATAATTTTTTTTTTCTGAATTACATTTAGGTTTTTAATTGCATAATAAGATTTTACTCAATTTAAAATACAGTTTTTGTTGAAAATTCCAATTCTAAACATTAGTTAGGTCGGGGTATTTGATTCGTTGTTAAGGTAACCATAACCAATGATCAAATATTCTTACAGATTTTAACCATTGGTTAGAATTTTTGACCATTGGTTAGCTTAACTACGGATTAAAAATACCTCACCCTCTGTCTTACGCGGACGTGAAAGCACATAGCATCATTAGATTTTAAAGGCTAAGGGCCTAATTTATAAGGTCCTTTATAGATTGTAAATAATTATTGGTGAAACTGAAATTTTGCTTAAACACAGCGTAGTCGTACAATAACACAGGAATTTCGCCTATATTTTTTCCTTTTCCCTTCAACAGGATAAGTATAAAGTATAAATGAAAAGGCAAATAAAAAAATATAAACAAAAAACTTGCATAAAAATTACATCCGTTTCTTCGTGCAACCCGCACTTGGCTGTTCTAGCAAACAAAAAGTATTCTAAATATTATTCTAAAAAAACAACTATAACAATACCAAATTTCAGGGAAATCCGTTCAGTAGTACCTACGTTATGCGTGTTCAAAGAGACAGACAGACAGACAAAAAAAATATTGTTTCTATTTCTATATCAATTAAGAAAATTAAGAATTGTAATGACATCAAAATTTTCTAAAAATATTCAATGTGCAAATTTAGCCCAGTTATCGTTTTATTATTATGTAAGTATAGAAGATAAATATTAAATTTGGCCCAGCCGCCATAGCCAAGGTCTTGCCTTACACAGACCTTGGCAGCCTGCACCCAATCCAATATACCGCTTAAATTATTATGTCCGTCAATGTACACTTTTAAGGTAAGTTGAAGACGATAACTCGATGTGTCAACATGCCGTCTGACGGATGGTTGCACAAGCCGAAAGGTGAGGCGTGCATGACTTATAATAATAACAATATAAATGTCATTATAATACTAGTGGCTCTGTGAGCTGTCCACCTCGCGAGGCTGTCTGCGCATAGCTTAAAACAGAAAAGGCTAGTTGCCTGCTAAGGTGGAACGTTTCACTAGCGCGGCAAATTCAAATTCTCTTGCATTTTTTTGTCAATAACAGCTTAATTACTCAACGTGATTACATGAAAAATAATTTTGCGCAAATAAATATAATTTATCAATAAATTACAATTAAAAGTATCACCTAGATATCATTGGTTTAGCGACAAATGGCAATAGACTGAAAAACTAAGAAGAAAATTGTTTATTGCCATTTTTCGCTAAACCTATGATATGTAAGAGATACTTTTAACCGCTATTTGTTGATACATTTTATTTATTTCCGCAAAATTAGTTTTCATGTAATCACGTTGAGTAATTAAGCTATTATTGGCAAAAGAACGCAAGAAAATTTGAATGTCCCGCGCTAGTGTAACGTTTCATCGCTGTATACGCAGATCCACTATCTGGCTCGCACATTGCGACATTTTTAAAGATAACTGAATTGACTTACGCAAAATCTGACTAAACTGTATTCTCGTGAATAACATTACAAATGTTCAACAAAAATATCCAAACAAGTTTTCACACATAGAAACGGTTACGAATGAAAAAAAGACTTTTTTTTTTTTTTTTTATGTAATTAAATGACGTGACGAGCTAGTCGTTCACCTGATGTTAAGTGACACGGCCGCCCATAACAGTTGCAGTGTCACCCGGAACTTTACAACAATAAAGTTTCGCGTGACACTGCACTGCGCACGTCATCCTGAGACATCACCCAGTTTAGTAATCAGATTACTAGACTGAGTGATCAGATCATAAAGTCTCATTTGCCCAGTAATTTCACTAGCTACAATGCCCTTCAAACCGGAACACAGCAGTGCTTACACACTACTGCTTGGCGGCAGAATAACTGGCAAAGCGGTGGTACCTACCTAGACGAACTTTGCAGAAAAGTCCTACCACCTAGTAAACCTTGATACCGTTGTGTTTATGAAATCTTTTTTGGATTAATATGATATTTTTGTCAAATATACGTAATGTTATTCATGAGAACATAGTTTAGCCAGATTTTTCGTAAGTAAATTCAATTATTTAATATCTTCAAAAATGTAACAATGCCCGAGCGAAATAGTGGATCTGCGTTTTTTTTTTCCTTATAGTTTGGCTCCACACTTAGTGTATTTAGCCAGTGTCAAGTATTGTAGTTTTTCATCGTATTATGAAATATTTCATGTAAAGTCAAGTCTTAGTCATAGTCAGTCAGGGTAGTCATAGTCCAGTCTATGTCAGGTTGTCATAATCCAGTCTAAGTCATGCCCTAGTAAAGTAGTGGCAACTTTACTAGAGACTTCTATGGAATTTTCGAAAAACCACGTTTCACTACATTATATCACTTGCCCACACTTATACTCGTAATTCAGCACTTAATGCGTAAAATGCCACTAATTTTAAACATTAACACTAAAAATAGCATAAGTTTTATGAAATAATACAATGCAACGACGTGAACTTTTTCACGTTCCCGCCAAAACTCTCGATCTGCGTTTAATATTCATCAAAAAATAAACAGACGTGACAACAAATATTAACTATCTCAAAAAATAACGAGTTACAAGCATTTTAAAATACAGGAATAGAAATAGACAGCTCAAACATGCAGTGACGTCAGTTCTTGGTCTGTCATAGTATCTCATTACTAAGCTGTGGTGTGGTAGCTTTACATACAATCTCTTTGACATGTGACATCACAACGCCTGTTTTCATAGTAACTGTGGGGAAGCTCCACACGATATTTACTCATTCTAAGAGTTATATCGATCACTTTAGTTCTCTTGCGGATCTTAACTCCCAGGGAAACCCCGACCATATAGCTCACGAACATCGATTACTCGACAATTAACCACCGCTTTTTGCGAAATATCTGTTTATTTCTTAGTATAAATTATATAGGCATGGTAAACACGTGTTAGTCAAAGTTCAGGGCTAACTTAACTACAGATTAAGTAAGAGTTAAGCCTTGTTTTATATGGGATATGGGTGTGGTCTGTAACTTGACCAGTGTTGTGTAGTTTACACTGTTAGGGGTTAGCACTGATAAAAATAGAACCCTGTCATAGACTGATTTTTTAACATCCACCCGTATTCTTTACTAGGTGACCCGCCCCGGCTTCGCACGGTTAATTAGTTTTACGCCTTATCTCAGTCTAAAGGAAGGGAGAAGGAAGAGGGAAAAAGACAAGGGAATAGGATGAATGGATGAAACGTGCCTCCTTTTACCTTCATCCATTCATCCTTTTCCCTTATCTTTTCCCCCCTCCCTTCTCTCTTTCCCATAGTACAGGATAGGAGTGACTTTGAACCTAATACTGAAGGTTGAATGTCAGTAATTTCTGAACCACAAAACCGACGACCTTGAAATCTTTACGGGACAATATTTAAAACACACACTTTTCAACAAAAAAGAATGAATTCAACCGGACCACGCGTTAATGAATTACAAATAAGTACATATTTTTACTTTCATCCCTTCTCCCGCGGGAACCGTGCTGATTTCAGTATTAAAAGTATTCTATGGCCTACCTGATAATATGAACTCAAATCATGCCAAGTTTCATTTGAATCCATTCAGTAGTTTCGGCGTGATGCTCAGCCAAGATACAGACAGACAGACAAATGAAAAAAAAATATAGTTTTGGCTTTAGTATCGATTATAGAGAGCCTTCTAACCAAATTTTTCAAAATATCTTTAATGTACAGAATTGACCCTGTTACAGTTTTATTATAAGTATAGATTCTACCCATATACGTACCTATAGTATGCAGGGGCATGTAACTATATAATATATAAATATGTGTGGACAGTTCACACAGCGCCATCTAGCCACAAACTAAGCTTGTACTATGAGAACCAGATAACTGATACAATACTTAGAAACTTTTTTGTTTTGTAAATACATACATAGAATACAATATAACACCCAGACACAGAACAAACACCTATGTTCATCACACAAATGTTTGTCCCGGGTGGGAATCGAACCCACAACCTATAGTTCAGAAGCTACTGCCAACTGAGCTATCAGGCCAGTCACTGTGCCAAAATATTGGGCACTCAGTGTATACACAGAATTATTGGAATTCGTTAATTATTCAAATCATGGTAAAGATCCCGTTAGAATTATTGAAAATATAGGATTACTTGGTTGTCTGTCTGTTTGTCCAAGACCTTTACAAGATAATAAAAAAACTAATATAATATATTCGTGTAAGCAGTTCGTATAATCTTTCCCCGATAAAATATCAAAGTTTTTTTTCGCGCCCAAAAATGTACCAATAAAATTTTGACTAACCTCAACGTTTCGACCAAGTTCATTGGCCGCGGCCACGAGAGTTTTTTTTTATAAATTATTGTGCGTGAAGAGGCCTGTTTTGGTTTTATAATATAAGATATCTAAGTGCATTCACTTCGCACACAAATGCAACTTTGCCTTTAAGGTTTTTTATTTTATAATTTAAATAGCGGTTTTATATTTGCGCCTTGGGGTCGAGACTCTTGGGCCGTGGGGACCAAGTGCACACCAAATTTTTAAAGAACTTTGCAAACGTCTGGTAGAAGCAACGCGTGACCAAAATGCTGGCCTCTATTTGGGCCAAAGGTTGAGCATTGCCATTCAACGTGGCAATGCTGACAGCATTTTGGGCACTTTGCCTACATGGTAGTGGTTTGTTAGATTAATTTTGTATTATATTGTTTTTGTTGTTAATAATAGTTTTAGTTTACTTTTATAGAATATCTAGTTTTATTGTCGTAGTTTTGTTGATTTCCAAATTTATATTTTATCGGGGAAAAGTATCAAAATTTTATCACGGAACCCACAGGGCGTAAATAGACCTCGCTAATTTTCCTCAAATTTTTTATTCAAAACAAGATGGCCACCGCAAGCCCAAAATTTTAATAAAAGAACCAAAACTCATTTTTTTTTTCACTTTCATAGGCTCAATATAGAAAATTAAACTCCCGTTAAAATCTAAGTTACACAATTTAATTATTTTATCGTGATTTTATTAATGTATCGGGGTCAATAACAGCAATTCGCCATCCGCCGGATCGAAGTCAAGGCGTGGTTTGGCAACTGTGAAACCGAACAAGCTTTGGGAGCTTAGGGCAAAAACGTGCCCAACTGACCTTAGAATTTAAAGTAAGTAAAGTAGGAAACTTTACATAATTGTGTTAGCAATTTCTAAAATATGTAGTGTAATTTTTAATTAAAAAAAAATCACTTGCGTAGGTGTGTAGACGAGAAGAAGAAGAAGAAGAAATAAATAAATAAAAATGGCCACTTGCCTACACAAGAAGAAGAATAAAAATAAATATGTGTGGACATTTCACGCAGCGCCATCTAGTTCCAAACTAAGAATAGCTTGCAATATGGGAACCAGATAACTGATACAATACTTAGATACTCTTTATTTGTAAATACGTACAAAGAATACAATATAACACCCAGACACGTTAAGTTACTTAATGCGTAAAACGCCACCAATTTTAAACACTGAAAAAAGCACAAGTTTTGAAAAATAATACAATGCAACGACGCGTCGTAACGCGGAAAAGTTCACGTCGCGACGTGAACTTTTCCGCGTTACGCCAAAAACTTAAAAATATATTGTTATCGCTGAAAATTTGGAGCACAAGGTTATAAAATATGAAACCCAAATGGGTTTCATGAGAACGATTTTATTTCAGAAAAATCAAAGCACTTTGATTAGTTTTATTCGATTATCTCTTTTTCGTTTTATTTTACTAGGTGGTAGGACTTTTCTGCAATGTTCGTCTAGGTAGGTACCACCGCTTTACCAGTTATTCTGCCGCCAAGCAGTAGTGTGCAAGCACTACTGTGTTACTGTTCTGGTTTGAAGGGCACTATAGCTAGTGAAATTACAGGGCAAATAAGACTTTATGACCTAATCTCACAGTCTAGAAGTTTTATTCCTAGAGTGTCACGCGAAACTTTATAATTTAGATCTCCGAGCGACAATGCAACTGTTATGGGCGGACGTGACGCTTAACATCAGGTGAACGACTAGCTCATCACGTCATTCATTAACATAAAAAAACTGATATATTTTTTCATCTGATTATATTGACACGTCATGTCGCACTGAGCTTTATTTCAAAAATAGCGTTTTTTATTGATTTTGTGCTTAGACCTCGCCTTAAGAAAAATAAATAAATGTTACCTACAAGTATTTTTGCGATCAAAAGTATAATCCTCTTACATTTGAGTAGCTGGTCGGGTAAGTATTTGACAAATACTTTATGTAGGTACCTATAAGCAATTTATGTAACGCAAACACTGCCGATCGAGAACGTTGATACGCCTAAAAGCAAATTATTCGAAGTTAGTAGGTATTCATATAAAAACCAAAATAAAAAAAAAATGAAAAAAACAAAAAAAAACAAAAAAAAACAAATTTCAAAAGTATAGTATAGTATAGTTTAATAAATAACCTACTGTTAATTTTTTTTTTACTTTAAAGTAGGAGGAGGTTGTTTTTTTTTTAACGGGCAATGTGCCTTTTTGCTTTAAACTACAGGCCCTCCACCGTAAGATGTCCCCTGATGTATTATATTATTCAAAAATTATGCAAGTAAAACATTAATCTTTAGTGGGTACATACAAGTATGTATGCTTGCATATTACTTTACATTTACGATAATACTTGCATATTTTTAAATAATATAAACTACATCAGGGGACATCTTACGGTGAATAGTCTGTACTATACTATATTTTTTAATGAGGCATTTTATTTAAAAAAAAAACACTAGTTCCGCTTCTTTTCTAGATGGCGCTGTAAGTACATAGTTTAAACCTTTCAAACCACAGAGTAGTTTAAATATAAGAAATTGCTTAGACTACCTACAAAGAAATGTCAAATTCAGGTGAGTGGACCACGAGTACATTGTCTGTAGGGGTCTGTAGTATTAAGTAGTCTGTGGTCCATTCTTATAAAGTAAATTGATGTAAAGTAGATCTGCGAGATAGATAAACGTTAATATTATGATCCAAAATAAAGCCGAGGTATCCCGCAACGAAACTAAAAAAAAATGAAAGAGTTTAGAGTTGTCAGTCAGTATCGTGACACATTTCCTCTAATCTGTGGTCTATGCTTGAAACAGTGACAGTGACAGATTTTAGCAAAAAGCACAACTGACGCCATCTATTGGGTCATGCAGAAAATACAATTTCTTTTTTTTAATAAAACGTCTTTACGAGTGTTGCCACTTTTTCATGAAAAATAAATAGTGGTGAATACAAAAGATACAGTTCACTGATTCATTTCAGTTTAGTGATTCTTTTATATTCTAAACATTTCCTGAAAATCGTTATTCCTGCCTGATTGTGATTTACATATCTAGCGGCCAGTGAAAAAATTCATAATATTGAAATAAAAATTGCGAAATTAACAAAATAAAACAAGTTATCATTTTTATTTCTCGTTTTATTCAATATCGGAAGAATCGTCTTCATATTCCACCACCGAACCAAAAAGATGTTGGCGATACATTTCGAACCAAAAGAAGTGGGAATTGTAGCAATTATTATAGTCCCCGCTCTTTTGAACTGTAGGAGCTGAATTAGATCATCACTGCGATTTAGATGTTGGCAGTATTATTTTCACAAATGACATTTCGATCTGTCAGTTAACTGAGTCAGTGATTTATATTTGTGACTCCGTCTAATGAAAAATAGGGTAGGTATAGGTACATTATTAAAAACTAATTAACTAGCTACACTCTCTACTACAAAGAACATTTGGACTGTGTACTAGCCGCGATGGCCTATAGACAGTCCAAATGCTCCAGCCCACTACCGGTAGGTAGTGAGCTGGAGCATTTGGACTGTCTATCTGTAGTCCCCTGAGAAACTCGTGCACTGACCTTTGAGCGGACTGCAACGACTGTCAACCTGTTTTTTGGGTGGGTCGCTTTATATTTTCAAACTCCTTGGAAAACTCCTACATTGAAACATGTCAAAACTGGTTTAGCGCCGCTGATCGACCTTGTCTCGCACACTTCCTTGCACCACGAAACACGGTATACACGTAAACGACAGTGAAGCGTATGCATAATTGTATGGAAAGCGATACTATCGCTTTTTTCGGGGCTAATAATTATGATCGGGGGAGCAATGCACGAGTTTCTTATACTAGCAACTGTCAACCTATTTTTTGGGTGGGTCGCTTTATATTTTCAAATCCCTTGAAAAACTCCTACATTGAAACATGTCAAAACAGGTTTAGCGCCGCTGATTGATCTTGTCTCACTTCCTTGTACCACGAAACGCGTCGCTTTTTTTTTTCGGGGCTAATATAAAACCGGGGGAGCAATGCATGAGTTTCTCATACTATAAACTAATAATATCCCTTAAAAAAAAGGTGGTCAACCGACTTTAATGCCCTTAAATATAATATTGAGAACATTCATCAGATTGTCACCAAAACATGGGATCAAATCGCAAGGTATATTATACTACTACTGAAAAAAAAACTACGTAAATTAGACAGCAATCTCGGCGAAATCGGTGTAATTACATACTATAAAATACATACAATAAAACATGCTGGCACTTGTTTGGCTCAACATGCTGGCAGCATTGCAATTCAATGAGGCAATGCTGCCAGCATGTTGGGTACGCTACCTACCGGTAGTGGGCTGGAGCATTTGGACTGTCTATAGGCCATCGCGGCTAGTACACAGTCCAAATGTTCTTTGTAGTAGAGAGTGTAGCTAGTTAATTAGTTTTTAATAATGTACCTATACCTACCCTATTTTTCATTAGACGGAGTCACAAATATAAATCACTGACTCAGTTAACTGACAGATCGAAATGTCATTTGTGAAAATAATACTGCCAACATCTAAATCGCAGTGATGATCTAATTCAGCTCCTACAGTTCAAAAGAGCGGGGACTATAATAATTGCTACAATTCCCACTTCTTTTGGTTCGAAATGTATCGCCAACATCTTTTTGGTTCGGTGGTGGAATATGAAGACGATTCTTCCGATATTGAATAAAACGAGAAATAAAAATGATAACTTGTTTTATTTTGTTAATTTCGCAATTTTTATTTCAATATTATGAATTTTTTCACTGGCCGCTAGATATGTAAATCACAATCAGGCAGGAATAACGATTTTCAGGAAATGTTTAGAATATAAAAGAATCACTAAACTGAAATGAATCAGTGAACTGTATCTTTTGTATTCACCACTATTTATTTTTCATGAAAAAGTGGCAACACTCGTAAAGACGTTTTATTAAAAAAAAGAAATTGTATTTTCTGCATGACCCAATAGATGGCGTCAGTTGTGCTTTTTGCTAAAATCTGTCACTGTCACTGTTTCAAGCATAGACCACAGATTAGAGGAAATGTGTCACGATACTGACTGACAACTCTAAACTCTTTCATTTTTTTTTAGTTTCGTTGCGGGATACCTCGGCTTTATTTTGGATCATAATATTAACGTTTATCTATCTCGCAGATCTACTTTACATCAATTTACTTTATAAGAATGGACCACAGACTACTTAATACTACAGACCCCTACAGACAATGTACTCGTGGTCCACTCACCTGAATTTGACATTTCTTTGTAGGTAGTCTAAGCAATTTCTTATATTTAAACTACTCTGTGGTTTGAAAGGTTTAAACTATGTACTTACAGCGCCATCTAGAAAAGAAGCGGAACTAGTGTTTTTTTTTTAAATAAAATGCCTCATTAAAAAATATAGTATAGTACAGACTATTCACCGTAAGATGTCCCCTGATGTAGTTTATATTATTTAAAAATATGCAAGTATTATCGTAAATGTAAAGTAATATGCAAGCATACATACTTGTATGTACCCACTAAAGATTAATGTTTTACTTGCATAATTTTTGAATAATATAATACATCAGGGGACATCTTACGGTGGAGGGCCTGTAGTTTAAAGCAAAAAGGCACATTGCCCGTTAAAAAAAAAACAACCTCCTCCTACTTTAAAGTAAAAAAAAAATTAACAGTAGGTTATTTATTAAACTATACTATACTATACTTTTGAAATTTGTTTTTTTTTGTTTTTTTTTGTTTTTTTCATTTTTTTTTTATTTTGGTTTTTATATGAATACCTACTAACTTCGAATAATTTGCTTTTAGGCGTATCAACGTTCTCGATCGGCAGTGTTTGCGTTACATAAATTGCTTATAGGTACCTACATAAAGTATTTGTCAAATACTTACCCGACCAGCTACTCAAATGTAAGAGGATTATACTTTTGATCGCAAAAATACTTGTAGGTAACATTTATTTATTTTTCTTAAGGCGAGGTCTAAGCACAAAATCAATAAAAAACGCTATTTTTGAAATAAAGCTCAGTGCGACATGACGTGTCAATATAATCAGATGAAAAAATATATCAGTTTTTTTATGTTAATGAATGACGTGATGAGCTAGTCGTTCACCTGATGTTAAGCGTCACGTCCGCCCATAACAGTTGCATTGTCGCTCGGAGATCTAAATTATAAAGTTTCGCGTGACACTCTAGGAATAAAACTTCTAGACTGTGAGATTAGGTCATAAAGTCTTATTTGCCCTGTAATTTCACTAGCTATAGTGCCCTTCAAACCAGAACAGTAACACAGTAGTGCTTGCACACTACTGCTTGGCGGCAGAATAACTGGTAAAGCGGTGGTACCTACCTAGACGAACATTGCAGAAAAGTCCTACCACCTAGTAAAATAAAACGAAAAAGAGATAATCGAATAAAACTAATCAAAGTGCTTTGATTTTTCTGAAATAAAATCGTTCTCATGAAACCCATTTGGGTTTCATATTTTATAACCTTGTGCTCCAAATTTTCAGCGATAACAATATATTTTTTAGTTTTTGGCGTAACGCGGAAAAGTTCACGTCGCGACGTGAACTTTTCCGCGTTACGACGCGTCGTTGCATTGTATTATTTTTCAAAACTTGTGCTTTTTTCAGTGTTTAAAATTGGTGGCGTTTTACGCATTAAGTAACTTAACGTGTCTGGGTGTTATATTGTATTCTTTGTACGTATTTACAAATAAAAAGTATCTAAGTATTGTATCAGTTATCTGGTTCCCATATTGCAAGCTATTCTTAGTTTGGAACTAGATGGCGCTGCGTGAAATGTCCACACATATTTATTTTTATTCTTCTTCTTGTGTAGGCAAGTGGCCATTTTTATTTATTTATTTCTTCTTCTTCTTCTTCTCGTCTACACACCTACGCAAGTGATTTTTTTTTAATTAAAAATTACACTACATATTTTAGAAATAGCTAACACAATTATGTAAAGTTTCCTACTTTACTTACTTTAAATTCTAAGGTCAGTTGGGCACGTTTTTGCCCTAAGCTCCCAAAGCTTGTTCGGTTTCACAGTTGCCAAACCACGCCTTGACTTCGATCCGGCGGATGGCGAATTGCTGTTATTGACCCCGATACATTAATAAAATCACGATAAAATAATTAAATTGTGTAACTTAGATTTTAACGGGAGTTTAATTTTCTATATTGAGCCTATGAAAGTGAAAAAAAAAATGAGTTTTGGTTCTTTTATTAAAATTTTGGGCTTGCGGTGGCCATCTTGTTTTGAATAAAAAATTTGAGGAAAATTAGCGAGGTCTATTTACGCCCTGTGGGTTCCGTGATAAAATTTTGATACTTTTCCCCGATAAAATATAAATTTGGAAATCAACAAAACTACGACAATAAAACTAGATATTCTATAAAAGTAAACTAAAACTATTATTAACAACAAAAACAATATAATACAAAATTAATCTAACAAACCACTACCATGTAGGCAAAGTGCCCAAAATGCTGTCAGCATTGCCACGTTGAATGGCAATGCTCAACCTTTGGCCCAAATAGAGGCCAGCATTTTGGTCACGCGTTGCTTCTACCAGACGTTTGCAAAGTTCTTTAAAAATTTGGTGTGCACTTGGTCCCCACGGCCCAAGAGTCTCGACCCCAAGGCGCAAATATAAAACCGCTATTTAAATTATAAAATAAAAAACCTTAAAGGCAAAGTTGCATTTGTGTGCGAAGTGAATGCACTTAGATATCTTATATTATAAAACCAAAACAGGCCTCTTCACGCACAATAATTTATAAAAAAAAACTCTCGTGGCCGCGGCCAATGAACTTGGTCGAAACGTTGAGGTTAGTCAAAATTTTATTGGTACATTTTTGGGCGCGAAAAAAAACTTTGATATTTTATCGGGGAAAGATTATACGAACTGCTTACACGAATATATTATATTAGTTTTTTTATTATCTTGTAAAGGTCTTGGACAAACAGACAGACAACCAAGTAATCCTATATTTTCAATAATTCTAACGGGATCTTTACCATGATTTGAATAATTAACGAATTCCAATAATTCTGTGTATACACTGAGTGCCCAATATTTTGGCACAGTGACTGGCCTGATAGCTCAAATAAAAACTTTACAAAATGTGTATTTTTTACAATGTATTTTTGTTATTGTTGTAGTACAAATTATTTATTGTTATAAACTGACTTTTTCAAGTGTACATCGTGCATATATGATAATAAAAAAAAATTGAACTGACAGTAGGCCCAATTTTAAAGGCTTTAGTTGACAGTCTTTAACTTACTAAAAATATATCCGTCCCTTACATTGCCGTCTATTAGACAAGAACAGCAACAGTTTTAAAAGTTTTAGATCTGTCAACTAAAACCTTTAAAATTGACACCAGTGTGCCTTTATTCTTTAAACTAACAACTACAATATTTAGCCTGGAAGGTAGCCTGGAAGAAATCGCTTTATGCGATAAGGCCGCCCGTTGTTCCACCATCCTTTGTTTTTGTATCATGTGTATTGTTGTACTTTGGTGTTCAATAAAGTATTTTTGTATTGTATTGTATTGTATTGTACAATAGTATAAAATAGCTACACTATCTACTACAAAGAACATTTGGACTGTAGCCGAGATGGCCTATAGACAGTCCAAATGCTCCAGCCCACTACCGGTAGGTAGCGTACCCAACATGCTGGCAGCATTGCCACGTTGAATTGCAATGCTGATGCGTTGAGTCAAATAAATGCCCGTAAGTGTTTTGGTCACACGTCACATCAACCAGGCGCTCTGATAAATTTTGGAAAACGCGATGAGCTTTAAGAATATTAAAATTGAATTGAATTGTGCTAAAGTTAGTTAGCTGCCAAGCTCGCACGTATCTTTCTAGCCCCAGTTTCTCATACGTTTGTCAAACTATTAGGCCGGCCCTACACGTTCAATTTTATTGATTAATCTTTGTGATTGATCAATTTTATTGATCGTGTAGGATTAGTATTGTGCAATGTTTTTCGGTTTATTGTATGGAGAAAACATTGACGGAAATGGACTCGTCAATTTTATTGATCAATGAAATTGAACGTGTATGCGCCGCCTTAGGTCAAACTCGTATCAAGTCAACACGCAAAATACCGTGCGCCCATTGGTTGAAGACAGCCGATGATCAACAGGCCACCAATGCTATACTATTATGCTATATGTTATACTAGGTGGTAGGACTTTCCTGCAAAGTTCGTCTAGGTAGGTACCACCGCTTTGCCAGTTATTCTGCCGCCAAGCAGTAGTGTGCAAGCACTACTGTGTTCCGGTTTGAAGGGCATTGTAGCTAGTGAAATTACTGGGCAAATGAGACTTTATGATCTGATCACTCAGTCTAGTAATCCGATTATTAGACTGGGTGATGTCTCAGGGTGACGTGCGCAGTGCAGTGTCGATTTAGTATTGATAATAACTCCAAAAAATTGGATAACTTACTTAATCAACTGCTACAGTACAAAATTAAATTAAAATAATTAAGAACTGTTCTTAAGTATTGCACAGAAGGTAAAAAAAACGTTTAACAGTATCAAAATCGTTCGTGCCAACTACGCTAGGCACCGCGGCAATCTTCATTATTTTCAATAAAAAATATATTCATTTGCACTTTTTACCCTTTAATAATCATCTATAAATGATGTACTATCATACACTCAATTTATGCTAATGAATTAAATTGCATCCTGTATAAATCTGAACAAGTTTTCATACATAAAAACGGTTACGAATGAAATTAAACTTTGATACCGTTGTATTTTTGAAATCATGCTTGGATTAATATGATATTTTTCTTAAATATAATGTAATGCCATTCATAATAACATAGTTTAGCCAGATGTTTTGTAAATAAATTCAATTGTTTTATATCTTCAAATATGTAGCAATGCGCGAGCGAGATAGTGGATCCGCGTACATAGCAGCCTTAAATTAGTGTCAACTTGGCAAACCAAATACTGAACGCTCATTTTTTTTTTTTTTATGCGACTGAATGACGTGACGAGCTAGTCGTTCACCAGATGTTAAGTGACACGGCCGCCCATAACAGTTGCAGTGTCACTCGGAACTTTAAAACAATAAAGTTTCGCGTGACACTGCACTGCGCACGTCATCCTGAGACATCACACAGTCCAGTAATCAGATTACTAGACTGAGTGATCAGATCATAAAGTCTCATTTGCCCAGTAATTTCACTAGCTACAATGCCCTTCAAACCGGAACACAGTAGTGCTTGCACACTACTGCTTGGCGGCAGAATAACTGGCAAAGCGGTGGTACCTACCTAGACGAACTTTGCAGGAAAGTCCTACCACCTAGTATAACATATAGCATAATAGTATAGCATTGGTGGCCTGTTGATCATCGGCTGTCTTCAACCAATGGGCGCACGGTATTTTGCGTGTTGACTTGATACGAGTTTGACCTAAGGCGGCGCATACACGTTCAATTTCATTGATCAATAAAATTGACGAGTCCATTTCCGTCAATGTTTTCTCCATACAATAAACCGAAAAACATTGCACAATACTAATCCTACACGATCAATAAAATTGATCAATCACAAAGATTAATCAATAAAATTGAACGTGTAGGGCCGGCCTAATAGTTTGACAAACGTATGAGAAACTGGGGCTAGAAAGATACGTGCGAGCTTGGCAGCTAACTAACTTTAGCACAATTCAATTCAATTTTAATATTCTTAAAGCTCATCGCGTTTTCCAAAATTTATCAGAGCGCCTGGTTGATGTGACGTGTGACCAAAACACTTACTGGCATTTATTTGACTCAACGCATCAGCATTGCAATTCAACGTGGCAATGCTGCCAGCATGTTGGGTACGCTACCTACCGGTAGTGGGCTGGAGCATTTGGACTGTCTATAGGCCATCTCGGCTACAGTCCAAATGTTCTTTGTAGTAGATAGTGTAGCTATTTTATACTATTGTACAATACAATACAATACAATACAAAAATACTTTATTGAACACCAAAGTACAACAATACACATGATACAAAAACAAAGGATGGTGGAACAACGGGCGGCCTTATCGCATAAAGCGATTTCTTCCAGGCTACCTTCCAGGCTAAATATTGTAGTTGTTAGTTTAAAGAATAAAGGCACACTGGTGTCAATTTTAAAGGTTTTAGTTGACAGATCTAAAACTTTTAAAACTGTTGCTGTTCTTGTCTAATAGACGGCAATGTAAGGGACGGATATATTTTTAGTAAGTTAAAGACTGTCAACTAAAGCCTTTAAAATTGGGCCTACTGTCAGTTCAATTTTTTTTTATTATCATATATGCACGATGTACACTTGAAAAAGTCAGTTTATAACAATAAATAATTTGTACTACAACAATAACAAAAATACATTGTAAAAAATACACATTTTGTAAAGTTTTTATTTAAAAACTTGATTTTTTGACAACAACAACAACAACACATGAAATGTATAATAATTTAACATGTATTTATTTTTTTGACGGGCAATGTGCCTTTATTTTTTAAACTAATTACTACAATACTAAAAACTTGTAAACTAGCTACACTAACTACTACAAAGAATATTTGGACTGTATACTAGCAGCGATGGCCTATTATGTATCTATTAACATGATGCAAAAGTTGTTTTATTAACTGAAAATTAAAATAAATGTAAAATGTCTAAATAAGTCATTGTAAATTTAGTGTATAAAAGGTTTTTAAAATAATAAAATATATTCAAATCAGAACAAAAATTGTTAATTCATGGGATTTCCAGACGGCTGCGGCCATTAGTCATTTTTACAAAACCTCGCGAATTTCACACGCTAACAGACTGCATTTTGAAATGTGGGTCAATAGTCTAGCTGTAGGGCAAACCTAGATTCCCCCAAACCGGAATCAGACCAGTTCAAGGTCGACACAGCACCCACAATCAAACCTCAGGTTCAAGCCTCCTTTCTTTAAAAAACCGGTATACTTTTGAAACCGATAGCTTACGCAATGGACCTTGCGAATAAATGGCGCGTTCAGACATCAAGACTAACCGCAAATTACTATATCGGTAATATACTGGGGGTATTTGAATTCATTACCATTCTTTGAAACTAGGTACCTACTCCTGACACCGGTCACGTGTGGACCAAAATTAGTGAAATCTATCGCAGTGACTTTGGTATCTATAATTTGTTGCACCCACTTATAGCCGTCTCCTTTGGTATGGATGTAGCTAATTTTTCAGAATAACATTAAGGATAATTTTTGGTTCAATGCGGAATGCACGAAGAAACAAGAATGTAATTTTTATATGCAAGACTAAAAAAAAACTCGCGATCTTTCTCTTTTTGTTTGTATTTTGTTGTTTTGTTTATAAAGGGTACTTTATATATTATTGTTCCGTTAATATTTCAAGGTCTTCGGTTTTGTGGTTCAGGAATTAACGACATCAAACCTTCAGTATTAGGTCCAACGCCACTCCTATCCTGTCTGAAAAGAGAGTAGGGAGGGAGAAAAAGATAAGGGAAAAAGATGAATGGATGAAGGTGGTTTCAAAACCTTCATCCATACAAAAAGTGCCAACGCTTTTCCACCTATAAATGTTATCCGATTTTGATGATTTTTTTATAATTACATTGTCTATCCATTAAAAAACTATGCTCGTACGTCTTCTTGTTTTAAGTTTTTACAATACAATACCTCGGTATTTATAGCCACCTAAAGTCACGAATTTTTGGCGTCGAAATTTTCATTTCATTTCATTTCTGAATAACCGGCCAAGTTCGAGTCGGACTCGCGCACGAAGGGTTCCGTACCATTATCTATAAAAACGAGCAAAAAAAACACGTTTGTTGCATGAGAGCACCCTTAAATATATATTGTATTGTGTTTTTTAGTTTTTATTGTTATAACGGCAACAGAAATACATCATCTGTGAAAAACTCAACTGCCTAACTATCACGGTTCATGAGATACAGCCTGGTGACGGACAGACAGACAGACAGACAGACAGACGGGCGGACAGCGGAGCCTTTAGTAATAGGGTCCGTTTTATCCTATGGGTACGGAACCCTAAAAATCAAGACGTACAAGCATAGATTCTAATCTACCCAAACGATTGACACCAAAATCAAAAGTTTTTGTGAAGGTTTAGAGGGTGAAAACCATTGGCACTCGAAACGCTAAAATGAAGGTAAATTCACTCATGGGCTCTATTGTCTCTATCAGACATGTGAAGAGCAGCGCGACGGCAATAAAATTTAAAAAAAACCAGAACGGTCTTCTTAATAATCATCAAATGATGTACAGCTACTATCATGTACTCAATTTATGCAGGCCCGGATCTAGGGGGGGGAGGCAAACAGGGGCACGCACCCCGGGCGGCAGCTCTATGGGGCGCAAAATTCGTGTGCTTAAAAAAGAATGTTTCTCTAAAGTGCCTAATGCAGGGCGAGTCCGCGTCGTTTACGTGTTTTATCAGCACCAGTCCTAGGAAGCTGAAGGAGCAGTCGCGCGATACTCATAGCAAAAAGCGCTAAAGGACAAGGAGCACCAAATTGCCAAATGCTAAAGATATAATGGTCTAGGTAGTGTGAGAGGTGTTGGTCTGGGCGAAGCACACTTTTTGTTGCACACTTGGTCAGCACCGTTGCCGATTTTTTTTAATGCGGTTTTGGATAATTTAGGCATGAATCAGGGTTTTTGAAGAGAGAATCAAACTGGGTCTACGTGTGTATCAAAAATGTGTTAATTTTGAGGTTTTGTGAATTAGGTACGTCAAATATGAATATCAATTATGTATTAATATAACTGGTTACTTATACGTTTAAAATACCTGGCTATTAGTATAATTTGTATTGTATTTAAACTGGAGGTACGCTACAGGTTAGGTTGAGAGCCGACACCAATAACAAATGGAAAAGGCAAAGAGAATGATATTTTTAGCGGTTTATACAAAACCATGACACAACTTTGCGCAAGCGTCTAGCAAGTTATATCCCATACAAATTAAAGATTCGATTAGCATTTATACCTCTGTACAAGGCTACTTCAACTTCACTGACTTATAAAATTCTAGTGTAGGTACTAGGTACTAGTTGTTTTGAATGAATTATGTAATTTTATCTCCGTTTGTGTAATGCGTCATTGTATAAAGTATTTACTTGTAATCATACGACAATTAATCTTGAGGACTCAATTATAGCGAAGGCTGGTAAGATTATAGGCCAGGAGCTTGGGAGCAACCCGCACGTGTAGCATTGAGCAGTGAGTATTTGAGTTTAGTCGTAAAGTGGACGCCTCAGGCTGTTGATAGACTATTATTTAATCTGCTAGATATGTGCTACAACTTTATAGGTAGTGCTTCTACGGCCCAGGGGGTCTAGCAAAGATCCTTTGTATAGGAGTGACATTACTTGTGCACCACAGGTATAATTCATGTTTTTTTGTTTTTTTTTTTTTAATAATGACTATGAAATCTTATGAAATGAAACACCTTTTTTCTAAAGTAGATGTTCCTATACTTAGTCCAAAAATTAGCCTATCTATATATGTATTTTTTTATCAACGATAGGCTAACATTTGACCACGGTCTCACCTAATGGTAAGTGACGACGCGGTCGACGATGGAACATGCTGGCCTAGAAGATACCGGTTTACTCTAGCCTTAAAAACTCCCAGATTATATTTGTCAGGAAACAATGACGCTGGTAAGGTGTTCCATTCCTTCGCTGTCTTATAAACGGGGAATCAAAACGCTTTGTACGTATTCTAGGAATTTCTACCATACACTGATGCTGTGTTTCTGTGCATCTAGTTGTACAATGGTAAAAAGGGGATGGGGAAATTAAGCTGTACAATTCCGTCGCACACTCTCCGAAGTGCCGAAAAACCGATAAGCTGGCAACCTTACGCCGGTGTTCAAGGCTTTGGAGTTTAGCCTTTACTAATTTATCGTCGTCAATGAGCTTTATAGCCCGTTTTTGTATTGAGTCAAGGGCTTCAAGCTGATACTTAGCCGAACCATCCCAGAGATGGCTGCAGTATTCCACACATGACCGGACTTGTGCCTGATAAAGATCTAAGATCTGTCCTGGTATGAAATACTGTCTAACCTTCCCAAGGATGCCCAGCTTCTGTGCAGCCAATTTAGCCCTTCCCTCGATGTACGAGCCAAAGTTAAGGTTCGATGTTAGAGATACACCTAACAGCTCTAAGTGATTAGTTACCGATACTGCTACACCCCGGAAAGTAGGATTTAATGGAAATGGACTCAGTTTTGCGGTGAATATACACGCCTGTGTTTTAGAGGCATTGAATTTAAATTGGCCTTGCCCCAATCGGAGACTGTGTAATAAATAAAGCTTGTTTGTCTGTCCGTGTAAATAAGGCAGTACAAATGACCTGACACCCAAGATACAGGTTTTGCCTAGTTCGGGACCCGTTATGAATGTTATCTCTTTTACTAGAGTTTAACATGCGCCAATGACCTTGAGCGTTGGACACAAAGTTATTAATAAGAGCCACCTGGGGCGCCACACTCGTAGGTTTGACAATGAGCTAGAGTTTGTCAAAGATAAACAATTCCAGATGAAACTCCGTGAAAAATATATCTACCTATTATAATAATATTATGGTGCCCGGTTTATTACTTATATAATATATCTATCTATATTACTTATAATAAAACTGTAACAGGTCCAAATCTGTACATTGAAGATAATATATAGAAATTTATTTTTGAGGGCTCCATTTTGATGGCCTTGATAGCTCAGTTGGTAATGGCTCTGCCTTCTGAACTGTAGGTAGTAGGTTCAATTCCCACCTGGGACAAACATTTGTGTGATGAACATCGATGTTTGTTCTGGTGCTGGGTGTTGTATTGTATTCTGTGTATGTATTTACAATCAAAAAAAGTATCTAAGTATACATTTTTTAATTTTTGTCAGTCTGTCTGTCCGTCTGTCTGTCTGTATCTTGGCTGAGCATTTCGCCGAAACTACTGAATGGATTCAAATGAAACTTGGCATGATTTGAGTTTATATTACGAAGTACGCTATAGCATATACCTACTTTTAATCCCGAAATTCAGCACGGGTTCCTCGGGAGAGGGGATAAAAGTAAAAATATGTACTTAGTTGTAATTCCTCCTCCTATCCTATCCTATACTATGGGAAAGAGAGAAGAGAGGGGGAAAGATGATAGGTGCGCACCTGCCGCTATTCGGCGTTTCATCCATTCATCCTGTTCCCTTATCTTTTCCCTCTTCCTTAGGAGATAAGGCGTAAAAATAAATAATTAACCCGTGCGAAGCTGGGGTGGTTTAGCTAGTAGCTAGAAAACCGGGAGCCCACCTTTGGACTAGCTTCGTTCGCAGGTACAGCAGGTTCGTTCTGGGATAGGTAATCGTGAGTAGCATATAAAATAGGGCATTACCTACCTACCGTGAGTTGATTGATAATGATGACACGTCAACTTGTACTATCAAAATAAACAATCGTCGTTATGTTAGAGACTTTGGTCGGCCTAAAAACTCTGATATCAGCTAGGGATAAATCACTCAACCTACTCTAAACACATAATTTCTAGCACAAGCAGGGCTGTCCAACCAACGGCCCGCTGAAAAATGTACTTTACGAGTTTATTTATTTATTTTATTTTATTAATCACAAAGCAGATTACAAACACTTATCACAACAATAGTTTCATACTTACAAATAGTTCGGAGCTAGATTGTAACCCTAAATTATGTGAATACAACAGCACTATGTAGTTTTATATTATTATTTTAACAGGAAATCTATGTTTTTTTTTGTTTCATTTAAAATAATTATGTACATACAGTGAAGAAAAAAATAATGCTAATAAAATTGTTAAGTATGATTTACATTCAGATGAGAAAACTGTATTGCCCTAATACACTTTACAAACCTCCCAAGATTGGGGTCAAATATGTCTATGATTTTGTTCTTTAATGCCAACTCATTATAAAGGTGACACATTCTTGTAAGCGGATTATAAAACGATGTATTGTTTTTATATACTTTTAATGCAAATGATGGAGGACTGCGTCTCCTATAGTTTATGTTAATGTTAAGAGAGAATAAAAGTGGGGGGCAATCTATTTTAGAGTGCAATATTTTATGAAGATGTATAAGGTCTATGTGCTGCCTACGTGTTGATAGTGATGAAAGTTTGAATTTAGCCAGCCTTTTCTCATATCCAGATAGAGATCGACCTATGTGGTGCCTATACGATAAAATTTTGAGACATTTTTTCTGTATGCCCTCAATTCTATCAGAGTGTACAGAATAATATGGTGACCAAATTGGGCATCCGTACTCCAGGTTGGGCCTAATAATACTTTGGAAAAGGTATTTTAGACTATTAGGACTTTTGAAGCTTTTAGTGGCTCTGGTGATAAATCCCAACAAGCGACAACTCTTACTGACAATATAGTTATAGTGATCTTTAAAAGTTAGTTGTTCATCAAAAAATACGCCAAGATCTTTAGCTGTTGGTTTACGTTCAAGAGATCTACCTGTAATGTTATAATTAAACAAGATTTTGTGATGTTTTTTAGTAAAAGATGTAACAAAGCATTTTTCTATATTGAGATGCATTTGATTGCGCAAACACCATTCAAATATAGTATTCATGTCATCCTGCAACATCACACAGTCGTTGGCATTGTCAACTCTAGTAAATACCTTTAGGTCATCAGCGTATAGAAGACATGGACACGCGAGGGATTCCGCAAGGTCATTGACAAATATAATAAAAAACAAAGGACCTAAATGTGAGCCCTGGGGAACTCCCGATGAAATTGGCATTGGGGCTGAGATGAAGCCTTTAAGTGCAACAAGCTGGCTTCTATTGGTAAGATAAGAGCGCACCCAGCGTAGAAGGTTGCTAGAAGAAGTTGCTAGTACAAAGTTGTCTGACGTACCTACTTAGTACAAAATTGTTAAAAATATATTGGACTACAAATAGAACTAGCGACGTATTTATCTCGTCAATCTCTTGCTGATTTTGCTAATATTTACAATTAAAAATGCGCTTGTGTTTAATACATAAAAAAATATTATTTTGGAGGCTTGCATTAAATAAAATTAAGCGAGATGATTTTAAAATATATTTTACAAAATACAATCAATCGTAACACTTTTTAAACTTTTGTGATTTTAACTCATATTATTAGGTTGGGGAAAAAGTCTTTTCGCATTATAGTAAGTATGAACTTGTAATAAAATCTCTTTGGCTATACTATTTGTATCTGGCTGGTTTTATCATTAAAAGTTTAAATTTTAAAGAAGATAATTCCATATTCAAATTAGGAAAATGTGTGATTTTTATTTGTTTTTCGTACTGTGAAGATGAGTGAATCTAATGAAGAAACTCGATACATTTTAAAATTTTACTACAAAAAACATGGACCTAATAAAAAAAGAAGGACGGAGTCCCAATTTATCCCGAACCGAGGTACCCTTAAGAAGTTGGAACGCTAATAAGTACAAGCGGACACGCACACACTCAGATCATAGGAAGTCTATCGCCTGCCATTACTGCTCCGGACGTCGCCCAAGACGCTTAGAAAAAAAAAAATGCCGTCTTGCGTTGTGAAAAGTTGTCGGAATCATAGCAGTATGATAAAAAAAACTCAGGGGATCACTTTTCACAAGTAAGCTTGTTATTATTCCACTAATTTTTTGCTTTTTCGATAAAATTATTGAGATGCAATCAATGCACAAAACCAGCTTAGTGTTGCCAACAATCAAACTTGCAAATTACCCGGAAGTGCGGGAGAATGACGAAATTGTGTTCGAATACAAGTTATTCACATATATTGATCATAATTAGAGAACTGACTATATGCAAATGCATATTTCCATTATGCATATTATGCATGTGTTGGCCTTTTTCAGGTTAATAAATATTTTACCTGTAATGGACCTACTAATCGTGCATATTTGGGCAGGTTTTCTTTAACGTAAAAAAAGTAAAGTGTCGTGAAATTTATTAATAGATACTTACTTTTAAAAATTAAGACGTGTTTTTGACTTTTTTGGTTGGCAAACTGTCAGAAGAGCCATGATTGGTTGATACTTGATAGGTTGGTAGTGTTACCATCAGCCAATCATGGATTGTCCCGCTCAAAAAAAATTGAGTTTGCTGGTGTAGCGGTAGCTACATACCATTTTTTGTTTTTTGTAGACACTGCACTACAACCACTCACATTAAGCATTTATTTATAATAATTATATTTACACGGAAAAACATGCCATTGAAGTTCATATACTGTTTGTTTCTATTTACATGTCATTGTGTTTAGACAACTGACATTGACGTTTGAGTTATCTGAACGTTGACATTTGACAGTGACAACGTAATCTCTTGGATTTTTGTGTTGACACTTCAATACATTTCGAGAACGGAACGTATTCCAAGTTCTTTACTACGTGAAACTTTCATGAAAGCAATGACATTTCAGGAATGTCAATATTTAGGTATTACAATAATAAACAAAAAGTATTAATGTAAAGATTTAATAAAAACTAATAATTGAATACATAGGATAAACGGTGGGTTATGTGGTAACGATGCGTGCAATGGAGTGGACAATAGCCTGCTCGATGACGAAATCACTCTTTGTCTTTGGATAAAAAAACATCGAATGAGTTGTGCATTTTCCTGTGTCGAGATGAAGTTTGTTCTTGCGTACGTTCGTCGGTGGATGACGAACATGGCTCCATATTTTCCGAGCTACTTCAAAGCCCGTAAAAAGGTGAGCTTTCTTGTCATATTTACTCCCCGAATCCGTGCATGATAATCATTTCACGCAGATAACCTTTGTTTTTTCCGACATTGTCATGTCACCACGCTGTCGATTTTTCCTCAACCATTTTCGCAGTCGACATATATAATGCCAATCCATGATTGTAAGACGCTGTTATTCTTTCACAGCGGGTTTTTCCCGGAGGGCGGATGATCCAACTAACTTGACCGACCACCCGGCGTTCGACCCGGCTACTTAGACGCATCCATTTTGTTTGGCGCAGACGCAGGCTCGCGTTCTGTCCACATACAGGAGGGTAGTTAAATCCTGTAACCACGGTATTGTAGCACCCATTCTTTACTTTTATTCCACACAATGTGGTCTGGGACTTGCTGCAAATCCACACATCTTCATGTCACAAGTGATTTATGAATGCTGACCCCCCCCTTAGCGAACAGTGTAACTTTTGAAGTCAATCTTTGCTACACTATACCTCGTAAGGTGAAATACTTTTCCCGGCATTGCAAGTTAACATCTGCACTCTGAAAACTTGTATGACAGAACAGTGTATTTAGTATATTAAGTTAATTAAAGTATTATAGTTCAATGCTGGAAGTGGTCGTCTAGCTAGCGATACACTATTCCACGCTTTTCAGATTAAGAAATGTGAATGTGAAATGTGAAAAATTTAATGATTACTTTCAATGTTACTAGGAAGATTTTTAGAATGGTGTAGACCTTAAAGGTTATTCTCACCATAGGTTTAGAAACATAAGTTCTACTCTAGTACATGCTTCATTTAAAACAAATTGGATGTTGTACATAGCATGTTAGCATATTAAGTGTAACAATATAACAATAATTGTTAACTATTTTGCTGTTTACTTTATTTCCACTATGCAAACCCCACCAGCTAGTTACAAACGATCGGTCCTTGAACCAAAAGTTCTCCGTTAGGCCGACTAGAGTATATCTTGGTGAATTTAATGAATATCTCAGGAGTTTAGCTTCCGATACCACTTTTAAATAGATATAACGTATCCCCTAGTTCATCCCCATCCAATTCCTTAGATATTCCCATAAAGACCAAAATTCCCAAAACGACCAATTCCCAACTTTTGCCCCCAAATCACCTCCCATCCATCCCTGTACCTCCCCCGTCCCCATCCATCACGTTACACTGGGGAGTCCAGCCATTACGAAAATGTCAAAAAAGCAGTTAATTCCCGTTGAGCAGCAGTGGCGTCAAGACATATGACACTTACTAGTATTGGAAGTTTGTATAAGAAATAACAAATATACATAATGGAAGATGCAAGTTTCATTTCAAAAGTAAAGTAGAAAAATACGATAGTGATGTGTTCATAAAACATTTTCAGCAAAAGCCTGGCTATAATTCTTTGTGCGAAATAAACAGTTTTATTGACTGACTAGCAGACCCGACCCGGTTAGTTAGTTTTACGCCCTAGCCCTGTCCAAAGGAAGAAAGAAATGGGAGAGGAAAAGCCTGAATGGAGGCAGGTGCGCCTCTGTTTACCATCATACATTCATCCTTTTCCCCTATCTTTTTCGCTCTCCCTTCCTCTTCCCTATAGCATAAAGGATAATATGGAGTGGCGTCAACTTCGTTGCTGACGATGTTTTATCGTAGTGTATGGATTACATCGCGCAGGTATAACTGTAACTACAAGGGCTGCACTGCCGAAGCTCACTGTACTATCGTACACCATGAAATTACCGCTAGGATTAAAAATTTAGTAATCTTTTGGCAACATCTGACTCTAAGCCTATACGATAAATAATGCACACCAGCTCTAGGTCATCGTAAAGTAGGTAGGTACCCTATAAGTTGCATCTAATATGGACAGACAGATACACAACAAACGAATCCTATATGGGTTCCATTTTCATACTGAAACGGAGCAAATATAGCATTAATAGCGTATAAAAGGATATATATATTTATGTCGTATTAGTTTTTTACAAATTCAGTTAGGACTAACCCTGAGGGATGAAAAATAAAATGACATAAGTTATTAAATTTTGACTACCCTGTTACAAGATCGCGTAGCTTTTTGGTCATACAAAAAGTCACACCAACGTCAGATCTTTTTTTTGTCGGTTTCGGGTAATTTTCTTAGATGGCAATTCTTTAATCCGTCACACATGTTTAGGTGTCCGCCATTGCTGTACGTCAGTTCGATGTCAATCAAAACTCATTCCTGTTTTTTTTAATTCTATGACAAAAACGGAAAAAATGCAAAGCAAGCCGCGAAAAAAAATTGCGATGTTTATGGACCTAGTGCAGTGTCTGTGAGAGTAGCACAAATTTGGTTTAAGCGTTTTCAATCCGGAAATTTTGATGTCAAAGATGCACCTCGCTCTGATCGCCCTATTACGGATAAAATGGATGCCATTTTTTAAAAAAAGTGGAGCAAGATCGGCATATCAGTAGTTACGACGTAGCTGAAGAACTGGGAATTGACCACAAAACAGTTTTGGCGCATTTGAAAATAATGGGTAGGTACACAAAAAAGCTCGATATTTGGGTCCCTCACGAGCTCACTGAAGGAAACCTAATGAACCGTGTACTCATCTGTGATTATTTATTACGACGTAATGAAACCGAACCATTTTTGAAGAAGCTGATAACTGGTGATGGTAACACGTTCAATTTTATAGATCAATAAAATTGACGAGACCACTTAAGTCAATGTTTTCTCCTTCTTGATCAATCACAAAGATTGATCAATAAAATGTAACGTGTATGGGGCCTAGCGCTAATTTAGTTCGACTGGAACCCTACCCTGCCAAAAGAGTTTAAAATACCTATACTGACCTTCTGTGCTAACGATCTATTATTGTTCCAAATACTTTTACTGACATTAAAGTCACTAAGAACTAATCAAATGGCTCTAAAACCGACTTTTTCGTATAGTCAATACCTATTTATTGGCTGTTTAATTGATAATTTTCATACAAATAAGAAAAACATGTAAAATATTTTATAAAAAACAGCAGCGCGTCCACCCGTTGGCACATGCCGGGGCAGACTAATTCACGCCCCGTCAAGGGCCTCGCCCTTGGCTCGCCGCAAAATAACGCAAAATATTACTAAACAGACTTAATTTTGGCTCTAAAAATAAAATGATCAATTGAGCTTGTATATTTTTAAATTTCCTATCCGAGGGTGTAAAAATATTTAATGACGCAATCTTCCTTTACGCGGCATTGTACACTGTGTGACTGGAAAGGCGTTCTAAAAGTATTTTTTTTATTCATAATGTACCTAGTAATCGAATATTTTGTTCAATTGATAAGTACAGGTGCAGAATGATCTTATTGGTGATATTTTTTTCATGTCTGTAGAATTCATAGGTTCTTCAGTATGATTAGTTAAAAAGACGCGTTTGGCCTATGTTAAAGGCTTAATACGAAATATGTCATGTTCTACTGTTACTAATTGCTCTGGAAAATAAATGGGTTAATTAGTTTTACATGCTAATTATGGGAAGAGGGAAGCGAAAGAGAAAAGATAGGGGGAAAAGGATGAATGAATGGGCCGGCGAAGGAAGGCCTGCCTCCCTTCTATTGCCGTCCCATCCATTCATCCTTTTCCCCTATCTTTTTCCATTTTTTATTTTATATTGTGTGCATTTAAGCTGATCATTTTTGAGAAGCCAACGCTTTACCTTCATTATTTCGTTTACGTCTTAAAATGTTTTACGCGCATTGAGTTGTTTAATTAGTTAATTGCTATGCCGACACGCCATCGAATTTTGAGGTTAAGTCAAGTATCAATTACAATTTTCATTTCTGGTAATTCCAGGTAATCATAACAGTGCGTTCTGACGTTACTAGTAATACCAGTTCAGTCAACTTTTTTTTTTCTTTTTTTTTTGGCTCCACACATAGTGTATTTAGCCAGTGTCATGTTTTGGTTCAGTCAACTTAATAGCATAGCTCCAATTCAAAAAGCAGTTCAGTTATTTTTTTTTCTATTGTGTATTAAATATTTATAGAAAAAAATATGTTCTCAAAGTGATAAATATTTTAGAGTTCCGTGCCCAAAGAGTAAAACGGTAATTTATAAGACTTCGCTGTCCGTCCGTCTCTCTGTCTCTCTGTCTGTATGTCTGTCTGTCCATCTGTCACCAGGCTCATAAACCGTAATAGTTAGTTGAACTTTTCACAGATGATGTATTCCTGTTGCCGCTATAACAACAAATACTAAGAAACAGAATGAGATAAATATTTAAGGGGGCTCCCATACAACAAACGTGATTTTTTGCTCGTTTTCATAGATAATGGTACGGAACCCTTCGTGCGCGAGTCCGACTCGCACTTGGCTGGTTATTTTTTATGTACACGAATAGAGTGACGAGACTAACGTTCACAGTCGCCTATAACGATTACAGTGTCACTCGGAACTCTAAATTATAAAGTTTCGCGTGACACTGCACTGCGCACGTCATCCTGAGACATCAGCAGGGCTCAACTGGCTTGCCTCTTACTATATATTTAATGTTTCTAAGAAATAAGACTTCGAAAGAATCATCAGCATCCTCTTTGCCTTTTCCCATTTGTTATTGGGGTCGGCTCCCAATCTAACCTGTAGCGGCGAGCTACCAGAATTACACGAGCGACTGCCATCTGACCTCGCAACCCATGAGGGACCAGTAACAGGGATGGTTGGATCAGGCGTCAGATTCTATCAGGCATCTGACTACTTGTAACGATTGCCATAGATGTTCTTATGACAACCGGGACCGACGGCTTAACGTGCTCTCCGAGGCACGGAGCGATGGCATCGAAAACTGCATATAACTTACTAGATAAGTCATTGGTGCAGGGCCGAGGATCGAACCCGGTGCCGTGAGATTGCGTAGCGCACTTGCTACCGTTAGGCCACCATAGCTCCTCATCGTATCGAGTTTTGACTTTACAGAGATTTGATGCGATTTATCAATATCGTCAGTTCACATTAAAAAGACTGAAAAGGTATATTCGAAATGTTTTATTTGAGTGAATCTTCACGTCACGTACCCGCTACTAAGAGCTCGCTTGATCACGTAGTGCCAAAGCCGTTTAGATAATTTATCATTCCAACATCTATGATTTGTAAACACAGTACAAATTATATAACGTTGGATAGTAGTAATTTTTTTTTTTTTTTCTTATATTTTGGCTCCACACATAGTGTATTTAGCCAGTGTCAAGTATTGTAGTTTTTCATCGTATTATGAAATATTTCATGTAAAGTCAAGTCTTAGTCACAGTCAGTCAGGGTAGTCATAGTCCAGTCTAAGTCAGGTAGTCATAATCCAGTCTAAGTCATACCCTAGTAAAGTAGTGGCAACTTTACTAGAGGCTTCTATGGAATTTTGGAAGCAACACGAAAAACCACGTTTCACTACATTATATCACTTGCCCACACTTATACTCGTAATTCAGCACTTAATGCGTAAAATGCCACTAATTTTAAACATTAACACTAGAAAAAGCATAAGTTTTGTGAAATAATACAATGCAACGACGTGAACTTTTTCACGTTCCCGCCAAAACTCCGATAGTAGTAATTATATTGTATTGTATTGTATTGTATTTATTTTTGAATAATTTTGGTAGAGGCGACCAGTGACCAGAAGGCTGGCTCTTATTTTGCAACAAAAATCAGCATTTCCATACAGCGTGGCAACGCAGCCAGCGTGCTGGGAACATTGCCCTCCACCAAGGGTCTTTTTGATAATTTCTGTCTATAAATTAACTCTGTGTCGTTTTTGGTAGCTACACTGTCCTATAAATATACATTACAGAGGTGAAAATGGGGAGGAAGGTTTTTGTTCAAAGTTCTTTATTTTCAAAGTCTCGTTTGTTAAACCTGTTGTTATTTAGGTATCTGCATGTTAAAATAAACGTAACACTTATTGAAAAAAAAAATCATAAACACACATTGCATTTGCATTTTTACATTGCGTTTGAATTAGGCACATTATATAAAATTTGAATTAAGTTCATTACAGTTTTTTTTTTTAATCTTTTAATCTTCTTTTAATCTAATCACAAAATCTTTAAAGAACTTTGTAAGCGTCTGGTTGAAGCAACGCGTGACCAAAATGCTGGCCTCTATTTGGGCCAAAGGATAAGCATTGCCATTCAACGTGGCAATGCTGCCAGCATTTTGGGCACTTTGCCCACTGGTAGTGGTTTGTTAGATTAGTTTTGTATTATATTGTTAATTTTATAGTTTTATAGAATACCTAGTTTTATTGTTGTAGTTTTACTATTAAAATATTCATTATAATTGGTATTATATAGTATAATGGTGCTAAACGAGGTAATGTTGATAGTTAATTCTAAATTCAGTCAACAATAAATGGATTACAGTCATTAAATTAAATTAAATAATTGAATAATTGGCGTAGTAGGTGCATGCAAATTAAAATAGTTTTATAATAGGTCATGTCATAATATGGTAAGGAAATACAAGTAACATAGAAACAAAAGTCACAGTATCACAATGCTAGGTCAAATACACATTTATGCTATAATAATTTTTCTCCAAAAGAAATGCTTTTACTTTATGTTTAAATATATTAGGCTTGTAAACTACTTCCTTATTATCGTGTGGCAATTTATTAAATAATTCCACTGCTTGGTATAAGATGCTAGCGGTATACCACGCGGGATTCCGCCGGGTATTTTGTATGAAGTTTCGCTCTTCCGCTCCAGCCGCGGAACTTCATTACAAAATACCGCGCAGTATTTACCGCTACGGTACAAATAACGCGCCGTTTTGAATAGGGTTTTATTTTTACACGTCTCGTCACATTATAGACGTCAAAAAATGCTTTTTGTTGCTTTGGGCTTTCCACTATTCATCTTATTAGACCTCTTTTTACGATACAAGGTGGATAACTCAACGCTACACTTTATTTACGTAGGTTTTTTTTTTCTTTATATTTTGGCTCCACACATAGTGTATTTAGCCAGTGTCAAGTTTTGTAATTTTTCATCGTATTATGGAAATTTTCACTTAAAGTCAAGTCATAGTCACAGTTAGAGTAGTCATAGTCTAGTCTAAGTCATAATCCAGTCTAAGGCATGCCCTAGTAAAGTGGTGGCAACTTTACTAGAGGCTTCTATGGAATTTTGGAAGCAACACGAAAAACCACGTTTCACCACATTATATCACTTGCCCACACTCATGCTCGTAATTCAGCACTTAATGCGTAAAACACCACCAATTTTAAACATTAACACTGGAAAAAGCATAAGTTTTGTAAAATAATACAATGCACCGACGTGAACTTTTCCGCGTTCCCGCCAAAACTCCATTTACGTAGGTTACGTATAAAAAAGTTTTAAACCCTTAAAAAGTGGTGCGTTACCTCTCCGTGTATAACCTCTAGTTGCGCAGTAAAAAACGCCTATTAATATTCTAATTGTTGATATGTTATTTTCCATCTTTGTTGTGGTTTTCCTGTTTTTGTTGTTTTATTACTCATCTATGAGGTACTCGAGTTTAGTGTTAAAAAACATAACGCGGGCGTAGCCACGTGCATAAGCTAGTATAATAATAGATTAGATTCTAGACTTGTTCTGTGTGTGGGTGTTGTGGGAGCATGGTCCTCGTAGTTCCTGGGTCCCTAGATACAGGGAATCCTAGTTAGGGTCCAGGATCTATGTGTGCGATCGTTGGGCGTTAATATCATTAAAAAAAAATAGAACACTCTTTGTTGTATCACTAATAAATTATACTTACTGTTTTTTTATAATCTATCGTTACAATGGGCGGTCTTATCGCTGACTGTGATCTCTTCCAGACAACCTTACATTGACAGAGATAATTATATCTACAATAACGTGAGTACATCTAGTAACAGATTAATATGCAAAGGAATTTGAATCAGGAACGGGATTTGAACCTGTATCCACTCCTTCCTAAAGCCAGGACATGCTTTTGTCAAGCTCCCGTGACAATGACAACCCAGCAGTAGTAAAATGTCGTCAATGATGAAAAACAGACGACATTTTAAAGCCATTTTAAAGTCGGTACGGAATTCGGCTTAGAGTATAGACTAAAGCATAGAGAGATCATCAAAACGATATTATATTTGTACTGCTCACACGTATCGCTACGTCAGTGGCGAAGGAAAGAAACAAACATATAGTAATTAGTTACGCTTGCGATAAGCACCGTACCATTTTTTTCGACTCGAGTCAACTGTTTTTCTATACAAATCTGTCAGACTCATTCACATCAAAGTGTCCACATCATATAAAAAGTGTCCAAAAAGTGGTACGCTTGACACATAATGAAGTTCTCTCTATGCTTTAGTCTACTTTTTATTCGTCACATGAGTACGTCAGAATGTCGTCATTTTAAGGTCATTTAAGTTTGATGTAAAACATGCCATCTAGTTTCAAATGATGGAACTATCCACATTACAACTAGATGGCGTTAGCATCCTTCACCTTTAACCTACAACTAACTTACGGGGTTGGTTTCCTAATAAATCTGTTGATTGATTACATGATTACGCTAAGCTCGCGATATCGTAGTACCTAATACGTATTCTGTGGCGATCTTCTTGTGTTCTTAACATCTTTTGTTGTATTTAAATTACTGTGTTTTAATAATCGTTATTTTATTTGTTATTATTAATTTATCCGTCAAAACATAAAGTCACCGATTCCCTTTGTAGATAAAATAAAAGACAATTATATTAATTACTTAATTTATTATTTTACAACATAATGATCACAATTTTAAAAATATGACCTTTTTAAGTTATTTCCCACATGCTGCCGGAAATAGTTAAATATTAATTTTATAGTCGTTGACCTTTTGATATAGCATCCACATAAATCCCTTGTATTGTAGGTACTACGTACTTAAAAAACTATTGTTAAAGTTAAACTCATGTCAAATAAAAATATATAATTAATCATAGATAAAAATACTGAACGCTCATTTGTTGCTAGTTGATCATTGGCTATCGTTAACCAATGAGCGAGCGTATTGGATTTGGATTTGACAAACGTAGGAGAATGTAGTTGACGGACTTTTAAAACGACAAGTAGGTAGGCTACTTAACATTTTATTCAAAAATCTCTGATGACAAACATGTAAATCCTCCTATATTATGTCCTCGTAGCACGTATTCGAGACCACAACTGGGCAAATGAGACTTTATGATCTGATCACACAGTCTAGTAATCTTATTATTAAGACGTGTGTGAAGTCTCAGGATGACGTGCGCAGTAGGTACAGTGTCAGCAAAACTATATTAATTTACAGTTCCGAGTGATACTGCAATCTGTTATGGGCAGCCGTGACGCTTAACATCAGGCGAATGACTAGATCGTCACGTTATTCATTTACATAAATAATTATCCTGTTTTATCCACTTTCGCGGGGCACAAAAAGGCGCGGCGGCGGGCGCTCTGCTAGGATTTCAATTTTTTACGTGGTTTTAGTAATCAATCACTGTTGTCTGACTTGAGAGATATGGTCCACCTTAGTAAGTTATTATTTTTATTATAACACTAGTTGACCCGCCCCGGCTTCGCACGGGTTGTTTAGTTTTACGTCCCAGCCCTGTTTATGGGAAAGAAGGAAGCGAAAGGGAAAAAGATAGGGGAAAAGGATGAATGAATAAGGAAGGCAGGCTTCGCATTTCCTATCCATTCATCCTTTTCCCCTATCTTTTTCCCATTTCCTTCCATCTTCTCTTCGACAGGATGAGTATGAATAAATAAATAATATACAAACAAAAAAACCTTGCATAAAAGTACATTCTTATTGATTCGTGCAACCCGCACTTGGCCGTTTTAGATAACATAAAGTATTTTAAATGTTATTTTGAAAAATTAGCTATAACCATATTAAATTTCAGCGAAATCCATTCAGTAGTTTCAGCGTGATACGTGTTCAAAAGGACAGACAGACAGACAAAATTCAAAAAAATTGTTTCCACTTCTGTATCGATAAAGATGTGTAATGCAATCAAAATTTTCATAAAATGTTCAGTGTACAGATTTATCCCAGTTACAGTTTTATTATATTTATGTATAGATTGGCGAACAAATTACTTATCTCTCAGTCTGTATTCATACTTTATGCCTTAGAGTATAGACTAAAAGCATAGAGAGAGAGATCAAACGATATTATATTTGTACTGCTCACACGTATCGCTACGTCAGTGGCGAAGGAAAGAAACAAACATATAGTAATTAGCTACGCTTGCGAAAAGTCACCGTACCATTTTTTCGACTCGAGTCAAATGTTTTTTCTATACAAATCTGTCAGACTCATTCACATAAAAGTGTCCACTTCATATAAAAAGTGTCCAAAAAAGTGGTACGCTTGACACATAATGAAGTTCTCTCTATGCTTTTAGTCTATACTCTAAACTTTATGCAACCATACCTAGACGTAATAAAAAATAGGTATGCAGATCCAACATATCAGACCGTCTCTCTGTGTGTGTGTATCATTGCATATGATTGCGATTGTGAACCCCATACGTATAGGTACAGCTATGATTGTGGTGTAGCACCACGAATATAACAAAACCCCGCATTTATTGGCTTTTGCTTTTAATTAGTAATCTATGGTTTTGTAACTTTATGACTCGAACATGATTTGGCATAATCTATAGGTCAGTTATAGCAAATTAGAAACGGCGTAGAAACGTTCAAGATTTCTAAGGCCCGACTTTACCAAAGTAATTACATTTTATTCCAAGTATAACTATCAGAAAACAATCGAGTTATACGAGTATAACCCCTGTTCCACCTTCTGAAGGAATTTAAGAAGCTTATTCCTTGTACACAATCAAAATGGCGTCTTTTTGATTGTAGTTTCATTTATAATAATATAATAATATTAATTCTTTATTTCACAAAATATCTTGTGAAATAAAGAGTTATTATTATTATTAAAATGGCGTCTTTTTAAATTTATCAATCAGCTGTATCCGAGAGTAAAAAAAAAAAAAAAAAATTCGGGTCTAATATGGGTAAATATGATATAATGCAGTACTTCTGTGACCTTTACAACGCCGTCTTCGCGTAAAACGCTCTGTCATCGAAAGTAACTAAGATAACTTAGCTGAAGGGCACGTCTGGGAAATGAGACTCGGGCCATAGCCGAGAGAATAGAGGGTCATACCCAGTTGTCACCACCTTTTGTGTCCCCAGTGGTGACAACTGTGAATCGTTTTTAGAATTTGTCAACTCAGCACGGGTAGCAATGAGGTATAAGGCGCCCCATACACGCTACTACTTCCGTCAATGTTTTCTCCATACTGTAAACCGAAAAACATTGACAAATACTAACCCTACACGATCAATAAAATTGATCAATCACAAAGATTCATCAATAATATTGAACGTGTATGGGGGCCTTAGGGCTTAGACATTTCTTTTCTCGAGAAACCGTTTGACCTATAAAAACTCAACAAAAGGTTTATAACGTGACCCACGTGATCGTGCATTGGTCAAACGATTTCTCGAGAGAAATTAGTTATATTATGTCAGTTTCTACAGCTATGCTACCCGCGCTGGGCCATAATTACGTATGAAAACAAAGATTCCACACGATACGAAACCACGTCGTTATCGTGTCGTGTTCAAATCGTGTCACAGCATTAGAAATATCTTCACTTTACGTTAATGTTATTTTTATTTTGAATAAATATTGACATTAAGTGGTGGTAACTTTTAAAGTGTTGGTGTTTCGGAACACGTTTCAGTGGAATATTATGATTTGTGTTTTTGCAGTTCAAATCGCACCAATTCCAAATTCATTTCGCGCGGTTTCGTTATCATTTCATTGAGAATAGATTTTTGCAGATTGCATAGGTAAGACAAGGAATTCGCGTGGTTTCGAAGTAAGGAATCGTAAAGTGGTCATACAGAATTACGGCCCCGGGTGATGTCAATTTCTCTGATGACAGTCGTTTAAGAAATAGGTACGTTTACAAAATTGACGCAAGATGCTTATGGTATGCACTCTTCCACTAATTTTTTCGCTTGTTCTTCAAACCATTGTTTTAATTAGAACAATACAATCAACCTTTACGCAACTATAGATTCTATCCGATTCGGTCACACGTTCCAATTTTATCGGAACGTGTGATAGCAAGCATTTTTTGTTGGACAATGTTTATGTTATACTGGATGTAATTGAATTCATTAGCATCCTTTGATACTAGGTACCTACTCCTGACACCAGTCACGTGTGGACCAAAATTTATGAAATCTAACGCATCGATTTGGTATTGATAATAACTTCAAAGATGAGATAACTAGGTGGTAGGACTTTTCTGCAAAGTTCGTCTAGGTAGGTACCACAGCTTTGCCAGTTATTCTGCCGCCAAGCAGTAGTGTGCAAGCACTACTGTGTTCCGGTTTGAAGGGCATTGTAGCTAGTGAAATTACTGGGCAAATGAGACTTAAGAACTGATCTCACAGTCATAGATCTCTTAGACTGTGTGATGTCTCAGGATGACGTGCGCAGTGCGCAGTGTCACGCGAAACTTTAATTTAGATTTCCGAGTGACACTGCAATCTGTAATGGGCGGACGTGACGCTTAACACCAGGTGAACGACTAGCTCGTCACCTCATAAACTGCTACAGTACAAAATAAAATTAAAAGGTAGGTAAAAAACTTTTAAAAGTATCAAAATCGTTCGTGCCAACTACGTTAGGCGCAGCAGCAATCTTTATAACTGTCAATACAAAGTACTTTCATTTGCATTCTTTAATAATCATCAATAAATGATGTATGTCATCAATATTATGCACTCAATTTATGTTAATGAATTAAATTGCATCCTGTATAACTGCCTAAGAACTGAGGGAATGGAACTCACTCCTGGCTCTCTCATTTCCTATATCTCGCTCGCGCATTGCTACATTTTTGAAGATATGAAATAATTGAATTTACTTACGAAGATTCCTGGCGTGTGTGTCCATTAGGAACAGTTTTAAAAGATAAAGAAAATGATGAATGATGGCACGTATAAAAAAGAACCCTAAAGCACGGTGGTAGCCAGAGGGAGGTAGCGAGGGAGGGTGTTCTCATTTTAACATAATTTCCTCAAATAAATGTGTTTGTGTGATTTCGCGTGCGTTTCCATGTCACAGTCATTTCATTAAGATGAATTTATAAAAGTGGAACATTTTGGCGCTCGCTTCACTCGCGCTCTTTGCCCTTCGGTGCTATTTATTGGGTTTAAAAATAGTAAGAAATGTAGAAGTTTCGTGGGATGGGCAGGCACAAGCAGGAAAGGCTAGGGAGGAGGGCACATATTTACAAATAGGCGGGATAGTGTAGTATGGGCTACTATCATCACAGCCCGAAGACGTCCACTGTTGGACATATAGGCCTCACAGTGCGCCACTTAGAGCGGCTGCTCGCCTTCTGCAGTTCAGTTTTCACCAGATCGTCGGTCCACCTAGTGGCGGGCCTACGCTGCATCTTCCGGTTCGTGGTCGCCACTCGAGAACCTTTATTCCCCATCGGTTGTCAGTTCTACGAGCGATGTGGCCTGCCCACAAAGAGGTATATGTACTACGTACTAGAGAAGCTATTCGAAGCACAAATAGTTGTCATTTTTTGTATGATTAAACTAAAATCCGCTACAGCGCTTTACGAGATTAAATCGTCTAAGCAACGATCACAACACGCAGCGCTAGTGCAATGGCGCATTCGGATTATAATTTTTACTGCTATTCACTGCTGCACGTGCAGTCGCTTTGAGAGCTGAGCTTCGTATGAGCGAGATGCTCATAGGCATATTTGCAGTGGTTGACAGTGCAAGTTAGAGATGTCCTGTCTAGTGTATACATATAGAAGTGTTTGCCTGCCCATTGCCATTTCAACTTGCTAATTCTAAGAGCTATATCGGACACTACCGCTGAGCTACGATATTCGTGCCGAGTAGTAAGCGCCGAGCGCATACACCAATAACAAGATTAGATACATTTTATGTCATCTGCACCGGTATACCATAAGTCCCATAACCATAGGTCTTATTCTAAAACGTGACACGCTTACATTGTATGAAAAGTGTTCAGAAAGGCGTGGAATGGTTTTTTTTTTTAATTAAACTGTGTCAAAGTCAAATCAATTATTGAAAGCACTTTTACATTGAGCTTTATTTTTAAAATTTGTTAGTACGTTCGAGCCTCGAATTCTAGTTCGACACACTCCATCTACCTTATTCTTTTAGCCTAGGTATTGAGTGCAACAATTAAAAAATAATGTGGTCATTTAAAATCTGAACACAGTTTAAACTATTAAAATGTGACATTGAATAACTTATGCAGTACATATTTGTGATTGTTGAACACATTAATTGTGCAGTTTGGATATGTAATGGGTGAAACGAGGAAGGAATTACAATGGGATTGCGTCTAGGTGTTTTTATTGTTCTAAGGTGTTTTAGGTGAAATTTTTGTGCGGTTTTCACGCCAAAACGTCTTATTTGATTTTTTTTTTCTTATACTTTGGCTCCACACATAGTGTATTTAGCCTGTGTCAAGTTTTGTAATTTTTCATCGTATTATGTCACTTAAAGTCAAGTTATAGTCACAGTCAGAGTAGTCTTAGTCTAGTCTAAGTCATAATCCAGTCTAAGGCATGCCCTAGTAAAGTGGTGGCTTTACTAGAGGCTTCTATGGAATTTTGGAAGCAACACGAAAAACCACGTTTCACTACATTATATCACTTGCCCACACTTATACTCGTAATTCAGCACTTAATGCGTAAAACACCACCAATTTTAAACATTAACACTGGAAAAAGCATAAGTTTTGTAAAATAATACAATGCACCGACGTGAACTTTTCCGCGTTCCCGCCAAAACTAATTATTTGATATGGAATTTTACACATAGATTGAGTGAATTCCTGAGATCATAATAGGGTATGTACTTTATATCGCGAAACTTTCCCTACCTATATTTTAGAGTTCTGACACGCAACCAAATATATGCGCCGCAGTGACGCTAAACATCAGGCGAATGACTAGCTCGGCACGTCATTCATTAAGGCGACGGGTAGGGCAAACAAGGCGTATTTTGGCATGTTTCCTGGCGTAATTAGAGCATGTGGAGCTTTGAATTTATATCATGTAATTCATTTCATTAAACCGTTTGTGATGTCCGCAAATACAAGATAAATAAATTTAGCTCTATAGAAAAGTCGTAAACCTCCCTCAAAAAATTTTAATGTTCGAACTTTACTGAGTTTCCATCGCATATATTTTTACAATAAAAAATGTAGTGTGTTCCCAACAAACATTTAGACTTTGTGACGACTTCATATTTTAGAAAAATACTATGGGTATAAACACAGATATTAATTAAAAACCGTCAAAATCAGTCAGTTTGTGCGTTGTCTTTGTCGTAAGCGCCGCGCTGAAGTGCGCACTGAATTGATATTTAAGACAACGCCGTTGAGGTCGATGTTTCATGGAACGGATTTTGTCCTGCTTATCTGGCCCTACCCGCCTTAACAAAAAAACTATTTACATTGCTCATGTGTCATATTATATTAGGTATGCTCCACTTCGCATATATATATACAATTTTATTACATTTGTATTCTGTTCGCGTAATGTGTGTGCGTAGTGTGTACCTACCTATAGGTACCTACCTACATTTATACGCGACAGGTGTCAGGACATGATGCCAAAGATATTTATAAAGTAGGAAGTATGGAGGTTTTTTTTTATTTTATTGTATTTTTTATGTAAACGAATCATGTAATAAATAAAAATACTTTATTAGGCACCGAAATACTATGGTAGAAATACAGTAGGCCTAAAAACATTTTTAAAAGGTTTTAATTTAATAAAGTAATAGTAATTTTAATTCTTTGTGTATCTCATAATTTTTTGCATTATCTCAACGACATAAAACCACCTTTACAATAATTCTGTTGTTTTCAATGTTCTAAATCGATCTGTCTTATTCTTTACAGAGAAAATCAACACAAGATGGCGCCATCTGTGAGCGTAGCACAGTACTACGCCGGGAAATCCATTTTCATCACTGGAGCGACAGGTTTCATGGGAAAAGTCCTTGTGGAGAAACTCCTGAGAACATGTCCTGACATAAAAAAGATATACTTACTGATGAGAGGTAAAAAAGGCCACAATAGCAAAGAAAGGTTGGATGACTTTTTAAATGTGAGGGTAAGTAGCGACATCTAGCATCGAGTAGCTAAACTATTTTGGTTTTTTATAATAATAATTGTTACGTATTAAGATACTATTATCAAATACAGCTCTGGTGACGTAGTTATCTATAACACAGTGCCAGTTTCACTAAAATTCTCCTAAGTTTGCACCTTAGAGTATAGATAAGTGCTTAGTATACTCTAAGGTTTGCACATCCCTCTAACGTACCTACAGTAACGCATTTGAGTACCTACGAGATAAGTGCGAACTAATAGCTGTCAAACTTTTGTGCAGGCGGGTATTAATGAATTAACTAGTTTAGAATAAATTACTTTAAATTAAGACCGAAACCTTTATTCTGGCTAAAATGATCTTGAAACTACAATCCTCTAATAACTGCTAACGCTATCTATTGTTGAGTAACTAAACCAACTTATTCATTACACGATTAGAAATATTTACGATTCTATCACAACTTTGTTGATATAGGTAAATTTTACTGCTTTAGAATGCCTTATTACTTTAATGTAGTAGGTAAAGAACCAATATTTATTTTGTTTTGATTGGCTTCGGTCCCCGAAATGATGGTGACGGTTCACGGATCTGCCAAAATATTCTAGGTCTGTGGTTGTGCCACTCGAATAAATAATTGGTTTTCTCGTAGATGGAGCCATAAGTGAGAAAAGTGTACCTAATAACGCTGTAGCTGGGTTGGATTCCGATACTTTTTGAAATTAATACATTATTTAATTGCTCCAATTATCCACAATAATTAAAACCAATCATGGGGGCCACCTAAAATCGTTTAATTATTTTGGATGATAATTAAAACTTGTCGCGAGATACGTAATTCGATTATTATCCAGCGGGAGCCACTAGTTACAGTATTACATTGTGCTATATTATTCTATAAATTTTTAACAACGCCATCTATTGTTGAGTAGCTAAACTAACTTTTCCAGGTATTCGATCGTCTTCAAAAAGAAAGCCCAAAACGCCTGGAGAAGCTGCAAGTAATCCCAGGAGACATCCTGTCGGAAGACCTGGGGATGTCCATCGAGGATAGAGAAGAGCTGCAGAGGGAATGCCATATTATATTCCATTGCGCTGCTTGTGTTAGGTAATTGCACCAAGACCCTACCAATTTTCTCTGCACTACTTGGCTTTGGCCCCCAAACTTTCCAACCATTATACCAAAAAAACCCAACAAAAAAAAACATTACTATAACATGGTCAGACAGGTTAGAATTTTGAGAAGCTGTTGGAAGCAAAAAAAGGGTAGCTGGTCAAAGTGGCGCTATATGGCACTTATATTCAGCAGTGGACGTCTTCAGCTGATGATGAATGATCACTAATCTATCTAAAAGCACATGGTAAAAACCCCGAATGGATACAATCCATACTACTTATAATAAAACTGTAACAGGGTCAATTCTGCACAGTATTTTGGCTCTCTATAGTCGATACTAAAGCCAAAACTATATTTTTTTCATTTTTGTCTGTCTGTATCTTGGCTGAGCATCATGCCGAAACTACTGAATGGATTCAAATGAAACTTGGCATGGTTTGAGTTCATATTACGATGTAGGCTATAGTATACTTTTAATTCCGAAACTCAGCACGGTTCCCGCGGGAGAGGGGATGAAAGTAAAAATATGTACTTATTTGTAATTCATTAACGCGTAGTCTGATTCATTCATTCTTTTTTGTTGAAAAGGGGGTGTTTTAAATATTGTCCCGTAAATATTTCAAGGTTTTGTGGTTCAGAAATTACAGACATTCAACCTTCAGTATTAGGTCTAAAGCCACTCCTATCCTGTACTATGGGAAAGAGAGGACAGAACAAGTATTTGTGCACACAAAAAATGTCTGTGTGTGGGTGTTGTGAGAGCATGGCCCTCGTAGTTCCTGGGTCCCTACATACAAGGAATCCTAGTTAGGATCCAAGATCTATGCTACGTGATCGTAAAAAGAATCAATAACAAAGAACTTTCATAACTCAAAAATTGTGTACTGTTTCAGATTTGACATGTTCCTCCGAGATGCTGTCAAAATGAACACAGCTGGTACAAAGAAAGTGCTGGAACTGGCTGAGGGTGTCAAGAATTTAGAAGTAAGTTATTGAATCATTTGTAGGGTTTATATTTAGGTTACTGGTATCGTCCTGTGCTGGTATACCTACTCACAGACCTAGGCCCGACAGAACTACGCTGAATCGTGAGTCTCTGCTCAAGTCGAATTTCATTCACGAATGGACCATTTCATGCCGCGCTGAAATATAAAAGAGATGCCCGATCGCCGCGAAAACGGCACCGGCCATTCATGCTGTACATATTACTAGATCTATATCGATGGATGCAAACGTAATCGCTGTAAGTAGCAAAATGCTAATTGTTCACAAGAGCCAAATAATTTACAAAAATATCAAAAAAAAAATACAATACTCTAAAACTATTTTTATGGGCTTTCTATATGAGCTTTAATATTTTCTCTAAATCGTACTGTGTTTTCAACCTACGACATTTTTGCTACTTACAGCATTTTCGTTTCGGCATCCCATCGAGAAATATAATATGATTATACGACATATTGTACAAAACTTGCCTGTGACTTACTGAAAACTTTTACGCCGTTACAAAGTAGACATGCGCGAAACAGTACAGTAGAGTGTAATGCCATGTTACATGGCATTACCCAGTAAAGTCATATGTGTTCGTAATATCACATGACCTCAAACATGACAGTGATGATTGTTATGTTAGGTAATAACTGTTATAAGCGATATAAAAGTACCTATTGTATTTCTTTATTCGTTTTGTCACTTGTAACTAGAGATGTAAAAAGCAATGAATAAAAATTAATTTTTTGTACTAAAACCTAAAAATCCCCTTCGCAGTAGATTGTCGAAGGAGATTTATAGAATAAGCCATTCAATTAAATTTATTCTAAATCATATTTAAGTAGGTACTTAATTTATATTATTATTTAATGCGACTAAACTTTATTTAGCAAATTAGCAATCTTAAATCTCAAAAGATAAATCTATGAATCTGAATCTATGAGTTTATGAATGGACGTCATGAACGACCGTCACTCCCATCATAATAGTGTTCTGTGCTCCCATTTATCTATGCGTAACATGACTGTTCTGTAGCTAATATCACGCGTAATGTATCAGCATGGCGCGCGACGGCCACACCGCAAACATTACGTGTGATATTAGCTACAGAACAGTCAACCATTGCGCGACGATACCGACTGAACCGAACTATAGCAGCAGAGTCATGTTGTCATGTGTCATGCTTCATATTCTCGAGTGATAATGTCATATGACAGTACGCGCCGAGTAATATCACTTTTGTGATATTACTTGCATTACCTACACATGTCTATTACAAAGTAAGTGCGCGCGTGCGGCTAACAAAAAAACCTACAGTGCGTGCCGCCGCGCCGCGCGCCGTCTCCCGCTCCCGCTCTACACAGCGAGCATTGGTGCAGCGGCGCGGCGGCATCTACAAAGAGCAAAGGCTAGAACTAGAAGCCGAAAGACGGCGCAGTTCCTTGCGGTCTTTGTAAAACAGTAGGTATGTTTTTCTTGTGTTTTGATAAATTGATACTGCTCGTAACGTTTGATACGTAATTATTTTACGTTATATAACATAGGTATTGTTTCAATTGTTTGTAATTTTTAATAGGCATAGGTACTTGTATGGTCTATTGATCTGTACTCAGTTACTCCACCCTTCATTTATTTAACTGGGTTTTTGTTATTCCACATACCTAATCTAACGAAAGTCAAAATGAGGTAATTTGCCCAGCATTTTAGAACATAGGTATCTAGGTACCCATACATACGCACTGTGCGTACTTCGCACTCCTAAAACCTACTTACGGCCAGTAGTAGGCAAATAATCTGACGAAACTACGTAATACTTTGTCCAGAATTTCAGTACCTAAGGTACCTACTGCTGTGCGCAAAGTAGGTACATAATCTGACGGAACTAACATGCAATGATAATAATAATAAAAACATTAACATAACATATAGGACACAAGTAAGGGAAGACTCAACTTCAACTAAACTTACTCATGAAAAGGGACCTCAGGCGATTCTTCTATTTTTTCCGCACTGCTATTCAACCGCCTTCTTTTGCTACAATGAAACAAAACAAATAAAAAAAACAGCTAGTAAACAATATAGGTACCAATTTTATTTGATTTTGTCCACAACTTACCAGATCTCCGATGATTCACCTACTTTCGAGCTACCGGACTTTCTTTTTCTGTAAAATAAAAAGCATTATTTTGAATTATAGGATTTAAAAAAAATTGAGCAAAACGGATAACACGCGCAGAGATTTGAATCCGCACTACTATTGCGAGTGGTGATAATCCCGCTGCATAGACCGATGAGCCGCGGAACTCTTTTTGGACTCAACGAAATTCTTTATAACTATCTATGTCCATGAATTAAAGTAGGTATTTTTAGTGCGCCCGTTTATTTATTATAATACAAAGTAAATTAGTAAAAAGTAAATATTTGTTTAGTACTTACTTCATAAGCTCGTTCATTCGTTTTTGAAATTTTTGTTTGTTACGGCTAGGCTTTCTTCTGTTGTCTTTATTACCCATATTTTTGTAATATTCACACAATTTGGTATGTTTTTTATTTGCACTTATGTTCTATGTATATTTACAAAACTTAAACTAAAACATATAATAATAACACACTGGAATATAATTAATTATAAAGATTTTATGTAACAACAACAAAGTTAAAACATGCGTTACGAAACGAGCAGCGCGGAGCAAAGCGGCACACGTCCATTTAGCAGCACGCCTGAGCGGTCTCTGTCTGGCAGCGTAGATATGAGAAAGAAAGCTAGATTTGGATGCAACGGTGTTTCGTTTATTTTAGATTTTATTCATTATAAAAGAAATACTTAATGTTATAAAAAAAATAATTTGGCAGACGGATTCATTGATACATAACTTATCACTATGAGTTACTTAAATGGAGTATCTTAGTATAAAGTACAACTTTGTGAGCGTTTGAAATTTTTTTTTAGAGATCACTTTACGATTTTTTTCTATCGAGAAAACTTTTCGTAAACGTGTTTTGATTTCGGCAGTCGGAAAGAAGATACGACCAGTATTAACATGCATTTTTTTCAATTCTGTAAATGGTACACGTTTTGAGAAAATGACGTTCAAGTTAGGTCGATTTGGGAGCCTTCACCACCTTAAACAAGGCATATATATGCCTTGTTTTTGTTCTCAGTCGCGTGTGACCGCGCATAATGAAAGTGATGTAACTTAAATATTATTGTTTTTCAACGCTATTACAGGGTGCTATGGTTTATTATTAAAATGAAACAACCGCTTGTGGACTATTTTCTGATGATCAAATCGATGACTGCATTGCTCTGTAGAAATACGGGCCTGAATATTTTCGCTTCGTAGTTGGTACTTTCTTTTCTATGCTGATTTTATGTTTGCGAAATTATATCAGAAGGAGAAAATTAAATTAATTAGGAAGTGACTGAGGTGTTTGTGCTTTCAAATAGGTTAAAATAATTCCTTTTTTTTTCTCTAACAACTTTTTTATGCTGTAAGTAGCAAACAAGCATAAATCCTGCCTGATGGGAGGTCACCGGACCCTACAGACATCTGTAACACTAGACGTGTCACTGATGCGTTGCTTACCCTGTGATAATACTCTTTTAACCATCCCTGTAAATTGATGGATGTTATAGCTCTGGGGAAAGACCACTGGTGGAAGCTCTGTTTTTGAGCTATATGTATATGTTATTGTTTCTGTTTTTACTAGGTGGTAGGACTTTTCTGCAAAGTTCGTCTAGGTAGGTACCACCGCTTTGCCAGTTATTCTGCCGCCAAGCAGTATTGTGCAAGCACTACTGTGTTCCGGTTTGAAGGGCATTGTAGCTAGTGAAATTACTGGGCAAATGAGACTTTATGTTCTGATCACTCAGTCTAGTAAACTGATTACTAAACTGGGTGATGTCTCAGGATGACGTGCGCAGTGCAGTGTCACGCGAAACTTTATTGTTGTAAAGTTCCGGGTGACACTGCAACTGTTATGGGCGGCCGTGTCACTTAACATCAGGTGAACGACTAGCTCGTCACGTCATTCAATCAAATTAAAAAAAAAAAAAAAAAAAAATCTTTAAGGCCTTCCGGGTGTCTCTACCTTCAGCTCACGTCTCAGGTACGGGTGCTTTACCTCCAATCCTCAGGATCCTAAACCCTATGATTACCATCCCAGCACACGTATTTCCAACCTAGACGGCAAGTTTCGAACTGACTCCTACATTCTTCTTGCCTGAGCCGATTGTAGTTGTAACTTGTAATTATTATTGTCATCACCATCATCATCGTGGCACGATGATCGAGACCTAAGTTCTTTTTTTTCCAAATGTAATTACCCTGATGTAAAACTTTTTAATGTAGGTACACGTTTCTTTTATGCCTCCACAATGTTTCCAGGTGTTCCTCCACGTTTCGACATCTTACTGCCGCTGCGAAGTGCCTGTGCTGGAGGAGCGTTTGTATCCAGCGAAACACAGGCCGGAGCACGTGATGCACTGCGCCACGTGGATGGATGACGAACTGCTAACATACCTGCAACCTAAGTAAGATAATTTTTATATTTGATTAGTTTTGTCTTCGGGTTTTTGTTGGTTGATGGTTTTCTTGATTAATGACGAACTGCTGGAGCACCTGCAACACAGATTGGAGAAAGTGTTTACTTTTTAGATAATGATTAAAATCTCTTATTTCCAGGATTATTGAGCCACAACCGAATACCTACGCTTACACTAAAAACCTCACAGAAGACCTAGTTTCCCAGTACGCGGGAAAATTCCCCATTGCCATTGCACGGCCATCTATTGGTGAGTAGCGGAACTAATAGAAAGCAACCTTACACTGCCTTGCATTGTTTTTGGTACATCAGTTTTATTACTAGAGAAATTGAAGTCAAATAAATAATAAGTTTGCACCTTAGGTTTAAAGAATTTTTTAATAGTTTTATATTCGTGTACCCACTAAACATTTTTTTAACATTTCAGTAACGGCAGCATTTAAAGAGCCCATGCCGGGATGGGTTGATAACTTAAATGGACCTACTGGACTTCTGGTTGGAGCCGGAAAGGGTAGGAATTCCTACTAATATTTTAAAGTAAAACGATGTCTTTTTGTTTCTACCTTCAAGTATGTGGATCAAAAATATAAACACGGATTTCTAAAGCCGTGTCAACATTTTCTCGAAAAATGTACGGTTCTTTACAAGTTAACTACGGCTAAAACCATACCTTTTAATATAATAAAATAGCAAATCATGATAAAATGTTACCTAATTTAAAAATACAAACAGAATGAAATTTAAAAAAATCCGTGAATGTTAATAAAAAAAGAAAAAGTGAAAGTAAATTTATTATAATGAGCACCAAACCGCCTACCCAACCATGGTAATTATGGCAACAGCCACGCCCCTATTATAAGCGTCCAGTGTAGGGGAGGCCTATGCTCAGCAGTGAACGTCTTCAGGCTGTTGATGATGATGATGATACACTAATTACTGAAAAACTTCATAAATAATAATTAACTACCTTTATGTACATCTCAGGTGTGATCCGTACGATGCACTGCAACGACGAGTATTTAGCTGATGTTATTCCAGTAGACATAGCTGTCAACGGATGTATACTGCTGGCCTATACTACTGGCATTGACAAGTAAGTGTAATATGAAGGAAAGAAAGAATGAAGAAAGGAAGACGGGATTCAGCATCTCATAACTTAGCCCAGTGCCTGTGTTTTGTAAAACTAAATTGTTTAGCTGAACAATAATGACATATATAACAGGCTTTAAGAAACAGCCACTCCTCAAAAACAGTTAATACTGATTTGGAAGTATATGAATCACAGTACTGGTATAAATTATATGTGTATAAAAATGTGGTTTTAAAGAAAAAGAATATAGAACTAATGATGTTGAATGAGACAAAGTCTCAAAATAGCTCTGTATTAGTTACTGCAAGGAATCGAATAGTATTTGTGACTGACGGCTTTTAGTGGACAGGACATAGTGAATGGATGTTAAATACTGTTTGCTTATGTATATTGTACTATAGTGGAGAAGTTAGGTGTTAGAAGAATGGAAAGAAAGGAGAAAAGAAACAGGGAAGGAAGACAGGAGACACAATAAGAGAAGGGTTACTTAATTTATTTCCAGGTTGTATAACTTTATGGCTAAATTTATATTTTCCAGACCTGAAGAACTTCGTTTCTGCAACATCACCCAATCAGGAATCAACCCTCTTACTTGGGGAGATGCTTTAGACATGGGTAAGTAATCATAAACCTGTACAATTGTTTTGAGTTTAAGTAAAGTATGTAATTCTATCAATAAGCAGAGAAGATGAGGCATCATTTACTACTAATCTAAATAAGTTTAGTAAAACATTCTCTTTTTTTATTGTTTGATAGGCGCTTGACCACTATCTCACCTGATGTTAAGTCTCGATGCGGTCTAGGATGTAACGCGCTTGCCTAGAAGATACCTGTTCACTCTCGGTTTGAAGACTCCAAGATAGTAGTCCTCGGGAAATACAGACGCCGCAAAGCGTTCCACTCTTTAGCTGTTCGCATGATAAATCGCTTTGTTTGCACATGTGGGATCTTAACCATGTAACGATTGCGATTGCGTTGTCTGTCTGTCTGCTTATGTAGTTCACAAAAACGTGCGTAGAAAAGCGTAAAGCTTAAAGCGTAGGTCAGGCGGGCAGCATCTCCGTTACAAAGATGTCCTCAAAAGACACCTTCATGCGTGCGCCATTGATCAATGCAAATAAAGCGAGTTGGCGCTCATTATGTTAACAAAGGTGTCGAAACCCTTAAAGTTTTGCGACTTGGCTACCTGGACGCAAAGCGCCTTGTTCGTAATACTTGCGTCAAGCCCTACGTTTCTATTTACAACAGTGCTGGTCAACTCTACTGCAGTGCATGTGATCCCACATTTGAAACCAAATTTGGTATGGCAAGCGATATTAGGGCTCATGCTAGGAAGTAGATGAAAGGGTCGCCGTTGTCGAAAGCTGACAAGGAGAACATCATCATCATCATCATCATGTGGTTCACGCTAAAACGGCTAAACTGATTTTGATGATTTTTGAATCAAAATTACCCCAGGCATCTTGGCGTGAAAACCCTACTAAGCAAGAAACAAACACATGTACAAACAAACAGTCAACGTTTCATTTTATAAGCTTAGGGTTTCCAATTTCACCCAAACGAAATCTCACACGTAAAGAACGCCAAGGATAAACAAGTTACTTGTTCCTCCAGGTCGGATCCACGTGCACGAGTTCCCGTTCTCGGTGTGTCTGTGGTACCCAGGCGGGTCTGCGAAGAGTTCAAAAACGCACCACCAACTAGCGTTACTGTTCACACACCTACTGCCGGCGTACTTCGTGGACCTGCTTATGTTCCTGATGGGAAAGAAGACTTTGTTAGTATAATATACAAATAATTAACAAAAACTTTCAAGTTCAAATCTCTTTACAGAGAGACAAACACGTGTGTTTCATTTGTGTATCGTAGGTAAGACATAGAAGAGCAGGGACGATACCGTCAACTTTTATCATGATTAAATTGAAGGACCTAAAGTGAATCGCTACAGGTTCGTGATACACAAATCAAATTATAGTCAGTATCATAAACGCTCATGGCTATTATGGGAAACAATACGCATAATACATATAACTTGCGACAGTAAATAACAAAGAAATCCTTTTAAAGCTTGAACTTGATCTGTGTGTCTGTCTGTAGCACTTTAGGTCTTCCAAAGAACCGTCAGCTTTAGTTAGGTACTGTTGAAACACCTGTGTAAAGTTGTGACGTTGAAAACACTAGCGGTATTATTGACTGGTTTTATAGTTCAGTTGGTAGTAGGTCTGCTTTCTGAACTATAGGTTGTGGGTTCGATTCCCACCAGGGACAAACATTTGTGTGATGAACATCAATGTTTATTCTGTGTCTGGGTGTTATATTTTGGTTCTATGTATGTATTTACAAACAAAAAGTATCTCAGTATTCTGTCAGTTATCTGGTTCCCATAGTACAAGCTATGCTTAGTTTGGGGCTAGATGGCGTTGTGTAAATGTCCACAGATATTTTTTTTAATTAAGTAGGTATGTGTTAGCTCAAATCGTTTATTGTCAAGAGGGATGGCTGCTGGTTGGCAAATTTAAAAAACTTCCATTGCAATTTCACAATATAGATCCTCATTACAGTATGGTGAAAATGCAAAAGCGCATAAGCTACGGTCTAGAAGTGCTGCAGTACTACACAACGAAGGAATGGTACTTTAAGAATGACAACTTCCTGGCACTTCAGAGCATGGTCTCTGAAGAAGACAATAAGACTTACTATACTGATGTTAGGGTAAGTATTGGTTTGATTTAATCTAAAAGATTGGCAATACCAGCTAACACGGACGGTAGTCACAATTGTCTATCCCGCTTTTTGTCACTTTCTTCATACTTGCTTACTTTTCAAGTGGAGTAAAACAGGGGAAAGACAATTTTGTCTATCGTCCGTGCTTAGGCAGCAGCAGCTATAGTATTTTCCATAGGGTCCACTCTTCCAGTGGACGTAGCCTTCTCGAACCTCTTATCCCAGCAACGGCCCAAGCCGAGGCTCGCACTCCAGGGGTGCCCTTGAGCTAGTTGCCTCCCACTTTTGTCGGCTGGGCGCCGTAAGCGCCTGCTCTCCCGCCCGGTGACGCTGTAAAGGTTGGTAGAGACCAACAGCATTAGCCCGTTCCAAAAAAAAAGCAGCAGCTGTAGTAAGGGGATTTAAAACCAGGCGACATTTTGACTTGCTCGCACTGCAGATCATGCAGTGCCTTAGCTAAGCTCCACTTGGCTACCAGCTCTCTACTTTCCCATTACTAGGATATGGGTCTTCTTTCACAGTGAGAGAGTGTAGGTCTTAACTTGACACGTTTTAGAATTGTTTGTAATGGTTTAACATGCAAGTTTTGTCACGATGCTTTTCTTCACCGTTAGAGTGCAAATCTCGCACATAACTTGAAAAGTTATTTATGCAGCGCCAAGCAGAATTTAAACAAAGATGTTTGGGAGTGGCTTGGACTACTGCTGAGCTAGATCTATTTGACATGTTCTAGAATTGTTTGTAATGGTTAAACATGCCAGTTCCCTCACGATGCTTTCCTTCACCGATAAAGTGCAAATCTCAAACATAACTTGAAAAGTTATTGATGCAGAGCCAAGCAGGGCTTGAACCAAGATATTTTGGTTTGAGAGTGGCGTTGGCTACTGCTGAGCTAGCTTTCTTTGACATGTTCTAGAATTGTTTGTAATGGTTTAAACATGCAAGTTTCCTCACGATGCTTTCCTTCACCGTCAGAGTGCAAATATCGCACATAACTTGAAAAGTTATTTGTGCAGAGCCAAGCAGGGCTTGAACCAAGATATGTTGGTTTGAGAGTGGCGTTGGCTACTGCTGAGCTAGCTTTCTTTGACATGTTCTAGAATTGTTTGTAATGGTTTAAACATGCAAGTTTCCTCACGATGCTTTCCTTCACCGCCAGAGTGCAAATCTCGCACATAACTTGAAAAGTTATTTGTGCAGCGCCAAGCAGAATTTGAACCAAGATGTGTCGGTTTGAGAGTGGCATGGGCTACTGCTGAGGTAGCTCTATTTGGCATGTTCTAGAATTGTTTGTAATGGTTAAACATGTCAGTTTCCTCATGATACATTCTTTCACAGTTACAGCTTGTGCAAATCTCGCAATAATTTAAAAAGTTATTGGTGCAGAGCCAAACAGGGCTTGAACCAAGATGTGTCGGTTTGAGAGCGGCATGGGATACTGCTGGGCTAGCTCTATTTGCCTTCTACAATCTACAATACGAATAGCTTGATATATTTTTGTTGCACACTCAAATAGACATACAAACTACCTATGATGATGATCATGGTGTACAACATGCGTGGTTTCATTTTCAGATGATAAAGTGGAGCCCGTACATCAGAGACTACATCAAAGGTGCCCGCGAGTACTGCTGCAAGGAAGATCCCGCTACTTTGCCGCAAGCCAGAAGACTGAACCAACAGTAAGTACTTATCTTTATTCTCGTTAGATGCTAAGAACCTGAATCAGGATTCAGAAATTTGGAGTATTTGGAAAACAGTGTATTAATAACTAAACATTATGATTAAAAGCAGTTATTTTAACTGCTTTTCAATCGTCATTTGAACAACATTACCTTGTACACCTTGTAGATAATTAATTTACAGATTGTAAATATGCAATCTCAAGTTTTTAAGCAGTCAAAAGACTGATTCGCAGACATTATTGGATTTTTTTTATGTAAACGAATGACGTGACGAGCTAGACGTTCGCTTGGTGTTAAGCGATACGGCCGCCCATAACAGATTGCAGTGTCACTCGGAGCTCCTAGCTAAAGTTTTGCGTGTACGTATAGTGCCCTACAAACCAGAACAGTAACACAGTAGTGCTTGCACACTACTGCTTGGCGGCAGAATAACTGGCAAAGCGGTGGTAACTACCTAGACGAAGTTAAAATATGTGCATGCGCAGGTACTCGAAATTTTGAGCAGACACTGCTCAAAATGTTGAGAGCCCCAAAACACTGCATAAAATCTTCCTCAATTTTTATAATAAATCTTTCTTTTCAGGTTGTACTACTTGGACAAAGTGACGCAAGTGGTGGTCTGCTCTCTGATTGCGTATTTAATATACTACTATTCCCGAATCATTCTCCCATTCATATTCCATGTCTAGTTACTTATAGTTAGTAATGACTCGTAATTCTTAATGCATTTTGTGTATTAATAATATTGTACAAAATGTGTGTGTGTAAGGTATATCTGACATAATTACATATTATTATTGTCTTTTGCAGTTTTTTAAATATAATTATATGTATGTTTTTTTTGCGAATTTAGATTTTTATGAAATAACCCGAAAAGTTTATTTGCTGGAAATTAGTTTATAGTAAGGGCTGTAATACTCTTTTATCATATAGTAACAGTTTGTGCTATTTGCAGTGATATAATTTCAGAGATTTTAATATTATAGCAACTTTGACTGTTAAGTTTTTTTTAAAGAACTGACTTTATTTATCCAGATATTGCCTATATTTGTACATTAATTGTCTGATTTTTATGAGTACCAATATAATATTCTTTTTATTTATTTCAAACACTCGTTTAAAAACATATTAGCAACACTATTATTTTATTAACAACAAAGAAAATTATATTCCAATAAATAATAAGTACTCCACACTTGCAAATCTTAGAGGAAAACAGTTTACGTGTATCACAAATAGATGGCGTTAATACAAAAACTGTATTCTTCTCTGACGTGCCATTTCTTTAGCCACGTACTGTAATAATTTCTTTCAATCGGTATTTTATTATTTATCTTGTGTATGTAGGTAATTGGAGTTATTGATAGTCATAAAACATTTCATTTTAGAATTATATAATATTTTATTGGGAGGTAGTAAATAAATTCCATTTGAGATAAATATTATTGGCCCGTTAGGTATGTTTTTTTAATATGACGCTTTTTATTGTTTTGCGAAAGCCAAAGATTTTTTTACTATACTTACCCATTATTTTACACAACACCTACATGATTCCATAAATATTTTATTACCCACTAAAAAAAATCATATTATCCTACCGCTGAAAGAAAGCGTTTGACACAAAGATTATAAGTTTGACAGATCTACGATAACATTGTTTACCTAATGAGAACTGTAAATTCCAGAATTTCTGATAGCTATGGCTAATCAAATATAACCCTGAAGACGTCCACTGCTGAACAAAGGCCTCCCGCGCCCCACGCTGCGCTGCGTCTTCCGGTGCGTGGTCGCCACTCGAGAACCTTTCTTCCCCATCGGTTGTCAGTTCGACAAGCGATGTGGCCTCCCCATTGCAATTTCAACTTGCTAATTCTAAGAGCACATCAGGCACTTATTTATATAATAAAGTACTTTGGAGTGGTAGACACGCAAATTTATGAAGTCAAAGTCAGAGGCAATTTTTTTTTGCAAATCGTCTATTTTCAAGTCAAAATTAGAAAACTTAAAATACACAATATTAAACCTACATTTACCAAGTGTTTAATGTCAAATATTAAAGACTATTAATTATAAATTATTATATCAAATAAGTTTGAAAAAAGATGTTCTCTTTCCAACTATCTGACCAACATCTTTTCAAAATAATTATTACCTAGGGACCTACATACAATCTCAGCTGTCGACGCGTTCTCTCAACGGCTCAATCTTTTATATTTTTTATCTATATTATTTATTATACAGGGTGAGTTTGAATTGGTATGTTATCCCGAAACGGGGGGACTGGGAGCATGATAGCCCACAAGTTGTGAAAGCCTTACTTGAAACTGCGTGTTTCCAAACCTCCATACTAAGATATAAATCCACTCACAAAATGGCACGTGCAATCGAGTTCCTAAACACAGGTCGTTGAACTCATTTAAGTGCATTCGGTCAAGGACGAAGTTCATCTTCACTCAGCTGCACTAGTGCTACCTTCGAACGTAATTTTTTTACATGGCATTTCTTCAATGAAAAACTATTAATTTAGGAAAATCGTAGAAGAAACATTGTCTACCTTGGGGAGTAGATTTACCCCCTTTCAGGATAATATACCATTTCAAACTCAGATTGTATAATATTGACATAGTTTCAATAATTTAGCTACACAGTATACACACTTGTTTTAACAAAATGTGACATTTAAACAGATATGATATTTTTATCTTTGTGACTTTTCCCGTCTGCATTAAAGTTTTACAGCTTCTAAGTTCGCAGTTTTCACTGTATGGATGTACCTATTGCAGCTCATTTGGGTACGTACGCCTTAGAGAGATGAGTGCCTACTTAAGAGCTGTCAAACTTTACCACAGACAGACATTTGCTAACTTTGACCTTATTTTATTTATAGAAACATGATTTACTTACGAAGAAATGAGAGTTTTCCGCCGCTTTAAAAAGACAAACTTTGTGTAGATTTCGCTGACGAGACGTCTTTGTCATTATCAAGTTGTCAACGTCATTTGATTTAAATTGTTTAAATCTTAGAGTATGTATTAAAGCAAAAAGAGAACATGGATCTATTGAATGCGTACCATTTTTGGTGGTTTATCCTACCAATTTAAATTGTTCTACAGGCGGGATTGGTAGGCGCTTAGAGTATAGACTAAAGCATAGAGCAAAACTTGATTAAATGTCAAGCGTACCACTTTTTTGGACACTTTTTATATAAAGTGGACACTGATGTGAATGAGTCTGACAGATTTGTATAGAAAAAAAACAGTTGACTGGAGTCGAAAAAATGGTACGGTGCCTAAAGCGTAGCTAATTACTCTATGTTTGTTTCTTTCCTTCGCCACTGACGTAGCGATACGTGTGAGCAGTACCTACCAATATAATATCGTTTTGATGATCTCTCTTTGCTTTAGTTTATACTCTACCTGCCCATGGAGTTTCGGCGGGTTATAATGTATCTCACAATTTGTAAGCAATTTGTATAGAAAAAAGACAATTGTGTCGATAAATATGATACGGTGACTTTTCGCAAGCGTAGCTAATCACTATGTTTGTTTCTTTCCATTGCCACTGACGTAGCGTATACGTGTGAGCAGTACAAATATAATATCGTTTTGGCTGGTTTTAATAAACTCTCTTTGCTTTAGTACATACTCTAAGGTATCTATGTTTCTTGTTTTGTGTTATCCAGCATCATTAGTTCAATAATAATTTTAGGTAGGTACATCACTAGCTTATGCTTATACACAGTATTGTACGTCCGAAATGGATAAACTGCTGTTACCTAAATTCATTGACCAATGATACAACTTTGAACTTCCCCTCATACGAAAATTAGTGGTGCATTTCAACCACTAATTTTTAAGAAATACTATGAATTTCTAATAAATTACGGGAACCCGTTGATGTCTTTTGTTCCATCCTGCTCTGTTCTTTGTAATTTTGTATGACTGTCTCGTTTTGTTACCTCGCCCCCTGCCCGCGCAGGTGAGTCGTGTTTGTACGTGAAATTATATTCACGATCTATCAACGGGCTTTATATATAATCTTTGCCTAAATTTAACTTTTGTACACAGTTTTCGCACAATAAATTTTATTCTTATTCTTATTCTTATTCTTAAATCATTGCATTTTCTCTAATCTGTCATTTAAAAAGATAATAATAAACGTATTGAAGACTTCAAATCTATTATTTATTACTCATTGATGATTAATTATTGACTTACTATAAATTATTGATAAATTACTGCTGGTTTTGATTGATAATTTACGTCAGCGCCATCTATCGAGCTGATGAGTAACCTTTTTAAACGCATTCGGAAAGTCCCTCTGTCATTTATTTATTTTTATATTCATTGCCAAGTTGTTCATAATAAAAACATATCAATAAGAATTAATGTAACTAAATAATTAAGTACCTCATAATCATAACCCTTTATTGTAATTAGTAAAATAGAATAATAATGAATTTATCAATAAAGTAACTTTTATTTTATGCATTGCTTCTTTATTTTTTCAACCATTTATGAACTCTATACATAGGTACCTTGTAATGAAATGACCTGGGAGAATCATTTCACCACATTACCAATCAGCCTATGTTGGCCCTGAGAGGGTTCCTTTTTTTTTATGCAATTGAATGACGTGACGAGCTAGTCGTTCACCTGATGTTAAGCAACACGGCCGCCCATAACAGTTGCAGTGTCACTCGGAACTTTAAAACAATAATTTCGCGTGACACTGCACTGCGCGCGTCACTCAGTCTAATAATCAGATTACTAGACTGAGTGATCAGATCATAAAGTCTCATTTGCCCAGTAATTTCACTAGCTACAATGCCCTTCAAACCGTAACACAGTGGTGTTTGCACACTACTGCTTGGCGGCAGAATAACTGGCAAAGCGGTGGTACCTACCTAGACGGACTTTGCAGAAAAGTCCTCATCATTAACAGCCTGAAAACGTCCACTGCTGAACATAGGCCTGCAGAAAAGTCCTACCACCTAGTAAACCTAGTGTAGTTAGTATTAAGTTAGCCATGAAGGCAAATAAACGTCTGAAAAGTAAAATAACTTTTCTTTTATAACACCCCGCTCCAGCCGCCTCATAGATGCCCGCGCCACTTGTCACCTACGTGTTTATTCAAATGTTTACGCTATTGAGTATTTCATCATCATCATTGACAGCCTGAAGACGTCCACTGCTGAACACTCATATAATACTCGCGGGGCTCATAAGCTCGAATCAGTGTCCAGGAGACTCGCGCGGTCGGATAAGCTAACGCATATTATAGGGCTGACAGTATATAATGGTTTACCGGAGCATATTATAGAAGCAACTAGCTTTAATTCATTTAAAAAGAAATTAAAACACTGGCTCATCGAGAAAACGTTTTATATATTTGATGAGTTCCTGATGGCAACAAAATAATTATTTTATTGTGATTTGTTAATGATTCGATTGATTATTATTTATTAATTATTGATTGTTGTTTACGATTTGTCATCATTAACAGCCTGAAGACGTCCACTACTGAACATAGGCCTCCCCCAGAGCACGCCACCTTGAGCGGCTGCTCGCCTCCTGCATCCATCGGCTCCCCGCGGCTTTCACCAGGTCGTCGGTCCACCGGGTATTGAGTATTTAATTCATAATAATTAATTCATAATAATTCATTTATTCTGCGGAATGTACAGTCGACAGGTCTTATATATAAAAATGTCTTAAAGTTAGGATACATTTACCCGGTAAGGGTGTCGCAGGCTTAGGTTAGGTTAGTGTTATAGGCCGGGGCGGGATGGCTCGACTGCGAACGCGACCCTACCTCGCCCCACCATGGCGGTAGACTGCTAATGGGGAGGTTTTTAGTGGGTTCGAGTCCCACATATCCCCTGCCGCCACCCCCGTGTTGGTAGGGGAATGCGTGGGCATTTTCCTCCCCAAAAAAAAAAAAGGTTAGTGTTATAGGAATTACAATTAGCAGTTCTCAAATTCATCATCATCATCATCATCTTCAACAACAACAGCCTGAAGACGTTCACTGTTGAACATAGGCCTCCCCCAGAGAGCGCCACTTTGTGCTGCTTCCCATCAACTTAATTAATGGGTGACAAGATTGGACGATTATCCACATAATAATAATTCGTCGAAGGTGGCAAGTCATCACGAGGCACCTTAATATTATTATTAAAATGTGTACGGAACCCTTGAATCAAATATACTATAGATACACAGCCTATAAAAATCTAACCTCAAAAGTGTCCCCGCGCCAATGCTTACTTATACAGATATACCTCTCCAGCTAATATCATATAGTGTACAAGCAGCTGTTACATTTTAATAATGAACCATAGCACCCTGTAATAGCGTTGTAAAACAATAATATGTGAGTTACACCACTTTCATTATGCGCGGTCACACGTGACTGAGAGCAACAACAAGGCATATGCCTTGTTTAAACGGTGCTGTTTTCAAGGCGGCGATCGTGGATCTACCCTATACTTCTATGCCGATGGAACCCTCTGAGCGAGTCCAAGTAGCATTGGCCGTTTTATTTTAACTATATAATTACTAAAGATATTATAGTTCTTAAAATTTTAGCAACCAGCGGGATTTGAACCCGTGCCTTCTAACTCTCCGGATTAGACGCCCTACCAATTAGGCCATGGTCGCATGACCGCAATATAATTATAATAATAATTATAACCGTATATAATTACTAATTATTCACCCATTTGTGTAAATAAATACCCGTATCTTCAATAAAAACAGCTTAATTATTTTATTATAAGTCAATAAATGTAAAGTGTGACTAATGTGAATGTGAGAGCGATGGTGGCCGAGCGGTAGCACGTGCGCTTCGCAATCTTACGGCAACGGGTTCGATTTTCGGCCCTGCACCAATGACTTATCTAGTAAGTTGTGTGCAGTTTTCGATGCCATCGCTCCGTGCCTCGGAGAGCACGTTAAGCCGTCGGTCCCGGTTGTCATAAGAACATCTATGGCAACCGTTACGGGTAGTCAGACGCCTGATAGAATCTGACGCCTGATCTAACCATCCGTGTTACTGGTCCCTTATGGGTTGCGAGGTCAGATGGCAGTCGCTCGTGTAATTATGGTAGCTCGCCGCTACAGTTTAGATTGGAAGCCGATCCCAATAACAAATGGGAAAAGGCAAAGAAGTCAATAAATGAGAAAAAATTTACTAATTGACTCCATACTACAGGTATTGCGAGTCAATTAGTCAGGGTCAGCTAGTTAAATAATAAGAGGACAAAATGATAGTAAAACTAAAACTCACACAAAGGCAGTTTTACTATAAACTCAATGAAATAACTAAAAACGTTTTCATTCGTCGTTCTTTTTCTTGACAGTTTCTGTGGTGTGGTGGTTGAGCAGGTGGACACATAACCTGGCGGCAGCGGGTTCGATTCCCGCGATATAGGACGAGTATTGTATTTGATACAGGAAAAAACGCAAATACTTGTTCTGTGTCTGGGTGTTGTGGGAGCATGGTCCTCGTGGTTCCTAGGTCCCCTAGATACAGGGAATCCTAGTTAGGGTCCAGGAACTCATACACAGGTCACATAATACATAGGTATTATGTGATTTTTTATTTATTTATTTTATTTTATTAATCACAAAGCAGATTACAAACACTTATCACAACAATAGTTTCATACTTACAAATAGTTCGGAGCTAGATTGTAACCCTAAATTATGTGAATACAACAGCACTATGTAGTTTTATATTATTATTTTAACAGGAAATCTATGTTTTTTTTGTTTCATTTAAAATAATTATGTACATACAGTGAAGAAAAAAATAATGCTAATAAAATTGTTAAGTATGATTTACATTCAGATGAGAAAACTGTATTGCCCTAATACACTTTACAAACCTCCCAAGATTGGGGTCAAATATGTCTATGATTTTGTTCTTTAATGCCAACTCATTATAAAGACGACACATTCTTGTAAGCGGATTATAAAACGATGTATTGTTTTTATATACTTTTAATGCAAATGATGGAGGACTGCGTCTCCTATAGTTTATGTTAATGTTAAGAGAGAATAAAAGTGGGGGGCAATCTATTTTAGAGTGCAATATTTTATGAAGATGTATAAGGTCTATGTGCTGCCTACGTGTTGATAGTGATGAAAGTTTGAATTTAGCCAGCCTTTTCTCATATCCAGATAGAGATCGACCTATGTGGTGCCTATATGATAAAATTTTGAGACATTTTTTCTGTATGCCCTCAATTCTATCAGAGTGTACGGAATAATATGGTGACCAAATTGGGCATCCGTACTCCAGGTTGGGCCTAATAATACTTTGGAAAAGGTATTTTAGACTATTAGGACTTTTGAAGCTTTTAGTGGCTCTGGTGATAAATCCCAACAAGCGACAACTCTTACTGACAATATAGTTATAGTGATCTTTAAAAGTTAGTTGTTCATCAAAAAATACGCCAAGATCTTTAGCTGTTGGTTTACGTTCAAGAGATCTACCTGTAATGTTATAATTAAACAAGATTTTGTGATGTTTTTTAGTAAAAGATGTAACAAAGCATTTTTCTATATTGAGATGCATTTGATTGCGCAAACACCATTCAAATATAGTATTCATGTCATCCTGCAACATCACACAGTCGTTGGCATTGTCAACTCTAGTAAATACCTTTAGGTCATCAGCGTATAGAAGACATGGACACGCGAGGGATTCCGCAAGGTCATTGACAAATATAATAAAAAACAAAGGACCTAAATGTGAGCCCTGGGGAACTCCCGATGAAATTGGCATTGGGGCTGAGATGAAGCCTTTAAGTGCAACAAGCTGGCTTCTATTGGTAAGATTGTTGAGCGTTATTATTTATTTAGGAGAACTAAAGTGACCGATTGCTGCAACATGCAGCAATTTAAAAGGAGGGTCAAAAGAGTATTATCACAGGGTAAGCAACGCATCAGTGGCACGTCTTGTGTTACAGATGCCCATAGGCTACAGTGACCTCTTCCCATCAGGAGGCCGTATGCTTGTTTGCTACCTATAGCATAAAAAAAAATATAGCTCTTAGAATTAGCAAGTTGAAACGGCAATGGTCAGGCCACATCGCTCGTAGAACTGACAACCGATGGGGAAGTAAGGTTCTCGAGTGGCGGCCATGAACAGCGTAGGCCGGCCTCCCACTCGGTGGACCGACGACCTGTTGAAAACCACGGGGAGCCGATGGATGCAGGAGGCGAGCAGCTGCTGCTTAAGGTGGCGCTCTTTGGGGGAGGCCTAGCAGTGGACGTCTTCAGGCTGTTGATGATGATGATTATTTACCTAGGCACAGAAGTACTTAAGTACAATACAATACAATACAATACAAAAATTCTTTATTGTATACCACAAAGTACTTAATTAATGTTACATAATATCTGTAGTAGGTATTACAATGGGCGGCCTTATCACTAAAAGCGATCTCTTCCAGGCAACCTTTGGATGGACAGTATTAGTTGAACTAGGAGTAGACGGTGGTGTACAATACGTAATCAGTTATCAAAAATACATTGAGAACACACACACATTGATACATTGAGTACTTCTATGCCTAGATGCTTGTATAGCAAGCAAGCAAGAGGATATCTAGCACCTATGGGAATTGGGAACCAGACAACTGATAGTATATATATTTGTTTGTAAATACATACATACAGGGTGTAATTGAACTCATTAGCATCCTTTGAAACTAGGTACCTACTCCTGACACCGGTCACGTTTGGACCAACATTTATGAAACCTAACGCATCGATTTGGTATTGATAATAACTCCAAAAAATGGGATAACTTACTTAATCGACTGCTATAGTTAAAATTAAATTGACAGCCTCTGTGGTGTGGTGGTTGAGCAGGTCGGCTCATAACCCGGAGGCAGCGGGTTCGATTCCCGCGGCAGGATCAAGTATTTGTGCACATGAAACAAAAAACACAAATACTTGTTCTGTGTGTGGCTGTTGTGGGAGCATGGTCCTCGTAGTTCCTGGGTCCCTAGATACAGGGAATCCTAGTTAGGGTCCGGGACCTATGTATGTGATCGTTAAAAAAAAAAAAAAAAAAAAAGTACTCTTGTAATTGTTACATCCAAAAAAAAACAATGTAAAAAAACTTTTAACACTATCAAAATCATTCGTGCCGACTACGTTAGATGCCACGGCAATTTTCCTAATCTTCAATAAAACTTTAATTTCGTTTGCACTCTTTACTCTTTAATAAACATCAATAAATGATGTAGTACTATCATGCACTAATTTAAGCAAATGAATTAATTTGTTTTTATTGATTGAATGACGTGACAAGCTAGTCGTTCACCTGATGTTAAGTGACACGGCCGTCCATAACAGTTGCAGTGTCACCCGGAACTTTACAACAATGAAGTTTCGCGTGACACTGCACTGCGCACGTCATCCTGAGACATCACCCAGTTTAGCAATCAGATTACTAGACTGAGTGATCGGATCATAAAGTCTCATTTGCCCAGTAATTTCACTAGCTACAATGCCCTTCAAACCGGAACACAGTAGTGCTTGCACACTACTGCTTGACGGCAGAATAACTGGCAATGCGGTGGTACCTACCTAGACGAACCGATGAGATCATCAGTGGATGTTGCTAAAAGTGCCTATTATGGCAACATCTACCCATTACTAATATGGCAACATCTACCCATTACTAACCTATGGGGTCATTTTTTGGGGGAACTCGGTCAATGTGCAAAAAACCTTTCTCCTACAAAAAAGAAGCATTAGAATATATATAATATATTATATTATATATAGTAAAAATAGCGATGAATCATTACGCCTGTTATTAAAAGAAAAAGAATATCTTACATTAACTGGAATATATAATATTAGAATTATGTTTATTTGTAAGAAATAATATTCACATGTTTAAAAAGGTATCACAAACACGGCCGAGGAGTGCCCCTTTAAGAGGTAGAGATTATCTTTGCGTTCCTCTTGTCAAATCAATGATTTTTGACAAAAGTACCTATGTTAGTGGCATTCGTATTTATAACTCGTTGCCGAATACTATTGCAGACATTTTAAAGATTAATCAATTTAAAACAACACTGAAGAAGTGGCTAATTAAAAAAGTATTTTATGACATTAAAGAATTTATTAATAGAGATAAGTCTACTGACATGTTGTGAATTTTGATCTGAGATGTAATATCATATATTTTATAGTATGTAATGACTTAAAAATGTAAGTGAGAATGAGCTATGAATACTATTATTATCTGATATTAATTGACATTTAATTTTTTGATTTTTTTAATATTTTTTTTTCTCTATCTATTATTTCAAGTCTTGGGTTTCATATTCTGTTAGAATAAACCCTGTATAAAATAAATAGAAAAAAAAAAAAAGTACAACATGTGTTATTATTACAATTTAATTATATTTTGCGTTCGGATCAGTGATGTTATTAATAATTTCCATTTATATTTCCACATTCTTGATAATATTGAATGCCCGATGTGGGTAAATTGATCTTGCTTTATTGCGCTATTACACCTAGCCAAACATTATTGTATCAATTATTCAATAAATTATTCTGATTCTGAACTTTGCAGAAAAGTCCTACCACCTAGTTTTACCTCTAATTGCATCCTGTATAGAACAGAATATAACAGCACACAGAACGATTATTAATAAGTTAGTATCCGTTTAGTTGCATGCAGAGATGTACCTACCTATAATAGTTTTATATGTATAGGATACGTAATCTACATAATTGACGGATTTAATTAAGGTTATCATTAATTTTTAGGTACACTTTACGTATAATTAGGTAAATTCAATACATAAAAAAAGGTTAATATGTGTTGTCAATTCTGTAAGCGTTTTTTGTGTCTAAATTGTTTATTTTCTTATTTTTTTATGTATTTTGTGGTCACACTGGATACTTACTAGGATTTCCTGCTAGGGACTCAAGAACTATGAGGACCATGGTCCCATAACACCAGACACGGAACAGATGTACTAGGTGGTAGGACTTTTCTGCAAAGTTCGTCTAGGTAGGTACCACCGCTTTGCCAGTTATTCTGCCGCCAAGCAGTAGTGTGCAAGCACTACTGTGTTCCTGTTTGAAGGGCATTGTAGCTAGTGAAATTACTGGGCAAATGAGACTTTATGATCTGATCACACAGTCTAGTAATCTAATTACTTGACTGTATGATGTCTCAGGATGACGTGCGCAGTGCAGTGTCACGCGAACCGTAATTTTTTTAAAGCTTCGAGTGACACTGTAACTGTTATGGGCGGCCATGTCACTTAACATCAGGTGAATGACCAGCTCGTCACGTCATTCATTTTCATAAAAAAAAAATATTTGCGCTTTTTTATGTGCACAAATACTTGTCCTGTTGCGGGAATCGAATCCGCAGCCTCCGGGTTATGAGCCGAACTGCTCAACCGCACCACAGAGGCTGTCGAATATGAATTTATCACACAAGGCGTCGAAATACTTATGGCTTATGTCTAATGTAAAATCAATATGCACTTATTTGGCCCAACACATCAGCATTGCAATTCAACGTGGCAATGCTGCCAGCATGTTGGGTACGCTACCTACCGGTAGTGGGCTGGCGCACTTGGACTGTCTATAGGCCATCACGGCTATTATACAGTCCATAAGTGTTCTTTGTAGTAGGTAGTGTAGCTAGTTTAGTTTAGTTTAGTTTAGTTTTTATTATTGTAGTAGTTAGCTTGAGTAATAAAGGCAATTTGCCCATAAAAAAAGCACATGTGGAAACAGAACAAATGTATCATCAACAGCCTGAAGACGTCCACTGCTGAACATAGGCCTCCCCCAGAGCACGCCACCTTGAGCGGCTGCTCGCCTCCTGCATCCATCGGCTCCCCGCGGCTTTCACCAGGTCGTCGGTCCACCGAGTGGGGGGCCGGCCTACGCTGCGTCTTCCGGTTCGTGGTCGCCACTCGAGAACCTTTCTTCCCCATCGGTTGTCAGTTCTACGAGCGATGTGGCCTGCCCATTGCCACTTCAACTTACTAACTCTAAGAGCTATATCGGTCACTTTAGTTCTCCTGCGGATCTCCTCGTTCCGGAGCTTATCTCGCAGGGAAACACCGAGCATAGCTCGCTCCATAGCTCGCTGCGCGACTTTGAGCTTACTAATGAGGCCAACAGTAAGAGACCATGTCTCAGTTCCATAAGTCATCACTGGCAACACACACTGATTGAAAACTTTCGTTTTCAGGCTCTGCGGTATTTTGGACGAAAAGATAGGACGAAGCTTCCCGAACGCTGCCCAGCCGAGTTGGATTCTTCGCGCCACCTCTTTGTCGAAGTTGGACCTACCTAATTGGACAATCTGTCCTAGGTAGACATACTTGTCGACAACTTCGAGAGTATCGTTCCCAACAATTACCGGTATAGGTGGAACATGAGCATTAGACATGATCTTTGTCTTGTCCATATTCATCTTAAGACCAACCTGCTGGGAGACTCTACTGAGGTCGTTGAGCATGGTGCTAAGGTCCTCGAGCGATTCCGCCATTATGACTATATCATCGGCAAAACGAAGGTTAGTGATGTACTCGCCATTTATGTTGATGCCAGATCTTTTCCACTCCAAGAGCTTGAAAACATCCTCCAATGCGTTTGTGAACAGTTTCGGAGAAATAACGTCTCCCTGTCTCACGCCTCTTTGCAATGGAATTTGTTCCGTACTCTGGTCCTGTAGTCGGACTGACATAGTGGCCTTACTGTACAAACACTTCAAAACTTCGATATACCTATAGTCAATTTGGCATCGCTGCAAGGACTGCAGCACCGCCCAAGTCTCGATTGAATCGAAGGCTTTCTCATAGTCCACAAACGCTAGGCATAACGGCCGATTATACTCTTCGGTCTTCTGTATAATCTGGCGCAGCGTATGGATGTGGTCTATGGTGCTAAAGCCTTTTCGGAAACCGGCTTGTTCGGGAGGCTGGAATTCATCAAACCTGCGTGCGAGACGATTCGTAATGACTCTCGAAAACAGCTTATACACATGACTCAAGAGCGAGATGGGCCTGTAGTTCTTCAATAAGGTGTTATCGCCTTTTTTGAAGAAGAGCACCACCACGCTCTTGTGCCATGCCTCTGGCGTTATACCTTCAAGGATGACAGAATTAAATAACTTCTGGAGGACTAAAAGTACCGGTCTACCACCCGCTCTCAGAAGTTCAGTCGTAGTTCCATCTTCACCTGGTGCCTTGTTGTTTTTAAGCTGTTTGAGGGCCATTCTAATCTCGTACAGGCTGACGTCCGGGATATCTTCGGTATAGTGTCGGACTAACTTGGCTCTGATGTCCTGAGCTGTGTTAGTAGCGGGCTTAACAGAACAAATGTATAAGAATATGAAATCACCCCTTTACCGTAGCAGCATAAATACTCAGTAATCTGTGCTTTACACTTTTTTTTTATTTATCGAAATAGAATCGCTTATACGATTTGTTTTTTTTATGTTTGTTATATCTCCGTCATTTATAAATAAACGGATTTCAAGAATTATTTTTTTTATTCCAAAGCTTCAGATTTATTTTCAGAATCTGATCTACGCTGTTTTCTTGGGGTATCGGCATTTTCTCCTGCTTCTTCCATGATGGGTATACTTTGCTTGCGTATGACACATATAAATTTTCTCATCAGCAACCGGCCCCCTAATTACCTAACTCGCAACAGGTTTGCGACAGGCGTGAATCTTGCGGTGATTGCTGTCATACATCATTAGTGGTGTCGAGAATGTATGCTTCGCTATTGCATTGCTGTTGCAAATTTTACGCAATTACCCCGCGGGACCGACGGCTTAACGTGCTCTCCGAGGCACGGAGTGATAGTATCGAAAACTGTATATAACTTACTAGGTATTAGGTAAGTCATTGGTGCTGGGCCGAGGATCGAACCCGGTGCCGTATGTAAGATTGCGATGTGCACATGCTACCGCTCGGCCATCATCGCTGCGTATTGCGTTCCCATGCTTCCAATAATGCCACCAATAATTTCAAATTGTCCCACTCCGGATGTAGGAGGCGAGCAGCCGCTCAGTAGCGCTTTTTGGGGGAGGCCTATGTTCAGCAGTGGACGTATTCAGGCTGTTGATACACTTTTAACACTCCTCTGTTTGTGTCAATGTTTAAAATAATAATAATAATAAATAATAAATATAATATGTGTGGACATTTCACACAGCACCATCTAGCCCCAAACTAAGCATAGCTTGTACTATGGGAACCAGATAACTGATACAATACTTAGATACTTTTTGTTTGTAAATACATACATAGAATACAATATAACACCCAGACACAGAACAAACATTGAAATTCATCACAAAATGTTTGTCCCGGGTGGGAATCGAACCCACAACCTATAGTTCAGAAGGCAGAGCTACTAACTAAGCTAACAGACCAGTCAAAACTAAAGGTGGGCAAAGCCACGGGACATCGCATAGTATATTAAGTCAGAGCTGCTTTAATAATGGCATTGAATTATGTTTAAATAGTTAATTAATGGTTAATTATAGTCTGCAGATTTAGTTGGATTGGTGCGTGCATTTTATTTCGCATTCGCATAGCTAGTAAAGAAACCGGATAGATAAACACTTTTATCCCGGATAATATCCCGTGAGAAAATACTCAGGTAAATTGCAGATAAAGCGTGATACATAAGGCTAAGTCACAGATAACCCCCAATAGATACCGCATTCCGGGATTTTTGTTCGGATCCTAGCTCACCAAAACTGGCGGAAGGCGCGGGTTGCGGGGACTGGAGCCAATGCGCTATTATTGGCTGTTTCGAGTGACGCCCTAATAATGAACTCTAATAATTGGTCGAAACTAAGGCCGTGCTGCGAAGCGGCGATTTATATAGACCCATTTACGCCAATGCGTGGTGCGCGGTCGTCGTCTTTCATGCGGTATCTATTGGGGGTTATCTGTGGGCTAAGTCAATTATTACGTCCCTCGAACCCGTACTAAGCGTTTTGCTAGTTCTTTTATTATTCGCACGGCTGAGGAGTGGAATGCACTTCCTGCTACTTTGTTTCCTACAAATTACAATCTGGGTCTCTTCAAATCAAGAGTGAATAGGCATCTCATGGGCAAACGTGCTCCAACATAGACCGCATCATCGCTTTCCATTAGGTGAGATGTTGTCAAACGTGAGCCCATTCATGCATAAAAAAAATATTATCGAAAATAGGCAAGTTTATGCCTTTTTATAAGTTAATTATCCACATAAACACATCAACAGCTAGATTCGTCCACTGCTAAACATTTCAAAAAAATCATTTTGGACGCTTATCACAGGGGAATTTGCCTTGGCAGGCGGCTTGGTGATCGCAGAAGATTTTAATATATACCGAAAAGAAAGCTCCCATTCTCTGAAAATTCCCTTAGCCGGCTCTTACGGCACTCACGGAAAGTGATGGGGGGCACATTACTATAGTATGCTTAAGGTTTTAAGCATTGTTTATATAAATCCAGTTGACTAATGATACAACTTCCCCTCATACGAAAATTAGTGGTGTATTTCAACCACTAATTTCAAATAAATACTATGAATTTATAATAAAACACGGGAACCCGTTGATGTCTTTTGTTCCATCTTGCTCTGTTCTTTGTGATTTCGTATGACTTTGTCTCGTTTTGTTACCTCGCCCCCTGCCCGCGCAGGTGAGTCGTGTTTGTACGAGAAATTATGTTCACGAGCTATCAACGGGCTTTAATATAATCTTTACTTAAAACATAGAGCAGAGAAAAAGTTGTGTTCGAGCTGACGTAGGTAACTTTCTCCAGCTCTGTGTAAGCAAATACAATTAGAAATGGCTTAGTGATTAAATGAAGCAAGCATAAATAAAAAAGCAGTGTGTATAAGCCAGGTCTCGCTGTGCGAATGGGTTCACCCTACCTCCCTGCGGGGCCGTAAGAGTCGTCAGAGAATAGGAATCCAGGGAATGGGCAGCAGCATTCTCCTCGGCACATTAAAAGTTTCAAAAAAGGGAAATTTCGCTTCCCTTTTCTACTACTTAGTATAAATTATCCAAAGATTATAAAAAAAACAATTGAATTTAAAATTATCCTCAGATCCTGTCAGCTATGGCTCCTACAGTGGCAGAGTTCTATTCAGGGAAGTCTGTCTTCATTACGGGAGGTACAGGTTTCGTTGGAAAGGTGTGTACTTAGGCTGTATTTTCGCCTGCAAGAAAACTTCTGCAAAAAGTGTCCAAACTTCTATTAGGCCGGATTTCCACTAACAAGAAAACTTCTGCAAGAAGTGTCCGACCCTCAATCAGAATGTAGCCACAGAATAGATATATAGTAGGTATACTACGTATAACTCTATGGTACTACGAATGTAGCTTCAAAGATGTAAACTATTGTAGTTTACATAGTTTACATTTGCAAGCTACAGTCTCATAGAGGGTCGGACACTTCTTGCAGAAGTTATCTTGTAAGTAGAAACCAGGCCTTATAGCAAGAGCTACGAGTATAGCCTTGGCATGATGGTAGGTAATGGTAGTAAAATAATGTAGTAGCAAAACGTATATTTTTCCTTAACAGAATAGAAAAATAGATAATCTGGAAGTTTTTTAAGAAGATGATAGCGCTCGTAACGAAGCTAGACTTAACCGTTTTTACCCGACTCTGCGGTCACTCGTTAGGTGGGTGGGTGATAGCAACAACATGTGATATTTACAATTGAGGGTTACCGTGCTTCGGTGGGCAAGTTACTCTGTTGGTCCTGAGTGTCCTCGTATTTTTTTTATGAACAAATGACGTGACGAGCTAGTCGCCTGATGTTAAGCGTCACGGCTGCTCATAACAGATTGCAGTGTCACTCGGGACTAAGCATAAAGTTTTGCGTGACACTGCACTGCGCACGTCATCCTGAGACATCACACGGTCCAGTAATATGATTAATAGACCCTGAGATCAGATTTTAAGGTCTCATTTGCCCAGTAATTTCACTGTTTTAACTTCACTAATTTCGTAAATGTCGTTGGGTTGATTTAACTAAACATGACGTAACTAAATTACTAAGAAGCCTAACTTCTGCCCCTCTGCACTAAAGTTTGACTGCTATATCGTACTTATCTCAACTCCAACTTCTTTTTTTGTAGCATCTGCGGCTTACCACAATTTAGCCAATAGGCACTAGGCAATAGGCAATTGTGTCATGCTATTAAAAATTAACAAGTTAACATTATTTTCATATAGTAGGTTAAAAATGAATGCAATAATTAAAAAAAATGGTAAAATCGGTAAATAAATCACGTAGTAATAAGCTTTTAAAGTTTCTGGAGGGGGCATCGACTATCCCTTTCTCGTAAAACAGAGCTTCCCCACAGTTACTATGAAAACGCACGTTAGTGACGTCACATGCCAAAGAGATTCTATGTAAAGCTACCACAGCTTAGTAATGAGATACTATGAAGGAGCAAGAACCGACGTCACTACACGTTTGAACTGTCTCTTTCTATTCCTGTATTTTAAAATGCTTGTGACTTTGCAGCAATTTCCACCCTGTTGCAGTATGACTGGCCTGTTGGCTCTGCCTTCTGAACTATAGGTATATAGGTTGTGGGTTCGATTCCTATTAGGAAAAACATTTGTGTGATGAACATCGATGTTTGTTCTGTGTCTGGGTGTTATATCGTATTCTATTGATTCTATGTATGTATTTATTTACAAAAATAAAAATAAACTATCTAAGGGTGGGTTTTTGATCCGTAGTTAGAATTTGTTAGCATTTTTAACCATCGGTTACCTTAACAACTATTGACTGTAAATCCATATTATTCACCAACAACAATTCCAGGTGTTAATATACAAACTCCTCAAAAGCTGTCCAGATGTAAAAGTTATTTATTTACTATTGAGGCAGAAGAAGGGAGTCAGCAGTGAAGAGAGATTGGCGGAGCTCTGTGGTAATATTGTAAGTAACTTTTTACACAACTGTCCGAAAAAAAGAGTTATACTATTTGACTGGCCTGATAGCTCAGTTGGTACCTATTAGCTCTGCCTTCTGAACTGTAGGCTGTAGATTCGATTCCTACCCGGGACCAACACTGTGTTTTTCTGTGTCTGATTGTTATATTGTATTTTATGTAGGTATTGTAACGATACAGGCTGTCTCGTCACATCACAAATATTATAAATTTTACCTAAAGCATAAAAATACTGAAATAATTTGATCAAAGCATTTTACGCACAAAGAATAGTCCAAAAATAAAGGAAATAGTCGTTGGCATCGCATTAACTGATAGAGAAAATGTAGAGATAGGTGTAAAAGTGGTTATCCGTGGTAAAATAAGGTAATAGTAAAAGAAATCAAACCTTCTTTATATTTAGGTTTACTTTTTTACCTCTCTACCTTTAAAGTGTTTTTGATATATGATAGGATTTTGAGATCTGTCAAGCTGTCAAACGCGGTGAGTTATAAAATGATTCACGGGATAGGGCAAGTCGAAACTTGTCAGAAAAATGCAGATGAAATTTCCGGTTAAATTCTTAGATAAATTCGCCCTCTCAATTAATTCTGGATCTGGGGGGAAGTATGCCTTGGGTCCAGGAACTCAGTAAGAGATAAGTTGAAACATTGCAACGAAGCTTGTCTTCCCTTATTTTGCTTAGGGCATGCAGTTCGCGTGTTATGTGGAGACCTGCACCAGATTTTGCCTCCGTTATAGGATCTGGATCCACCTTTTTGGTTTGGTTTGCATTCTGGCTGAAAGGAGGGCTGAAAAGATTAACTGTCCCGTCTTCGTGTATACGATACCCGGATCCTAAATGCAAATTAAGCTGAACTGTCCCAAGTGATAGGGTTTTGTCTTGTATGCTGCCCATGGACTCCGGTCCCGCATGCAAGATAAAAATTAGGTGGCAATAGGTTTTAGCTTTGGAGAGCTTTTGTCACAGCTCGTTCTCTCATAGGGTTAGATCAGGTATGTTCTCATTGCACACACCGAGAACAGACATGCACGTTTAAAAGTAAATGTGAGATTTGTAGCAATCTCCAGTGTTTGGGGGTACACACTAGTGTATAGGGAAAAGCTATAAGTCGAGGCATACACACGTAGGAGGGGAAAGTTAGGGATAAAATATTGAAAATCGCGGAAAAATAATAGTGTTAGGGAAATAGATAAAATTCAATAAATAAATAAATAAATTAAAGCGGTATAAAATACATCTAAAGATAAATTCGTTATAATAAAATACTAATAAATAAAAGTGCAAATACAATACGTAAATTATCAAAGTTATAAAATTATAATCCAAGTTTTCTCGAAGGTTGAAGCTGTGGGTGTTTATTGTAGGGCTAGATTGTCGTGGACCTTGCTTTTGGCGGAAAGCTGGGTGATCACTGAAGGTTTAATGTACAGAGAACAATGCTGTATAGGTATAAGTAGGCATTTCTTTAGTAGGCAAAAGCTTTCATGAAACTACGGAACTGAGTAGAGATAGAAAGGAGAATGTGTTTGAATACGATTCATCACATTAGTTTTCGTGACTTAGTCTCAACTGAAAAATTATTGTCGTTAATGTTGCGGATCATATTAGTATAAATACTTAATTCTGTAAATCTATTTTGTGGTAAAAGTACGTTGTACTATATATCTATTCTGTGGTATTGGAAGGTATTTCTTTAGCTGGTTTTGCGATGTTCTACGGAGGATATGAGAAAGGTTCTATTCCTACACGGTTATTACAATATGCATAAAAAGATAGGTATTTTCTTAGCGGATTCTAGGCGGAATTTTACTTAGCAGAGTTGAAGGGATCATATTCCTACAAGGAAACGAACGTTTTGTTTTCTAGTTGCGAAATAGGTAATGCTTGTACAATAGTTAAGTAACTACCGGGAATTTATTCATAATTTAGGGTTGATCGTGTTTGTTTATAGATCAATTTAGTGGAATTCAGAGTTGGGTTTGTTTGATTGAATTTTCAATAAGAATTTTACTATTTATTCTATAAGAAACATTTAAAGTACTAGTGATAAGAAATTGTCCTTCGTGTCTTGGGTCAAGCACAGCAGTACCTGTTAGTGATCTCCTTACCAAACGGATAGGGGTAGCTAATTTAAAGATTCGAATGAGAATATCTTGTTGTTAGAAAACAGCATTAATAATCTATTATATTACTGGCAAAAAAACATATTATTATAATATTTCATATTTATGAAATATAATACCTAAATTATATAAACGGGTTTTAGATTACTTTTCAATACAAGTTCTGGAAAATAGAGACAACCTGAATATCACTAACAGATCATTGAATTCAAATAAATATTTACAGTTAAAATTAATACTACTGTTTAGTCCACTGCATGCTGTTGATATAGAATCTACGATAATATTGATAATCTTTAGACGAAAACTAGGAGATTTGAAAGTTGAGCTATTTTTAGAGTCTGTCATATACCGAATGTAGTACGTATTAGATAGACTCACAATTAACTAAGGTGATGACTATTTTGTTAGGATTTGGAAAAAAATAATGTCCTCTTGTCCCTTGCACCCTTTTGGAGTCCAAACTAGATAAGTAGATAAGAATAGGTAGGTGGGGTACCTGACGTACTGACTTGGGATAAATAGAACAAAATTTAGTAAAATCAAATTTCTCTTAGTGTGGGGGAATTTCACACACGGTACCTCCGTGTGGGAAATTTCAAGCACTAAATAGTGGAGGGTTAACCAGTCAGGTAGTCGAGACCCACAGCATTGGAGCGGAGGTGGGGCTCCTATGCCAGAGTTATGATAAACAAATAGAGTTTACTATGACTTTGCTATATAACCAACTCAAACTCAGTTAGCAATATACTTACTTACGTTTTATCTATGTTTCACTTTCCTATCTTGTTAATTTCAACATACGTTCGTCATGAAGCTTTAATTTACTTTCAGTTTTGTTTATGACTAGGAATTATAATGTTCAATTTTTTGCAGGAAAAAATTATTCATTCCTACAATTGAAACCTTTCGAAAATATAGTAGGAAATATATTGATTGGTGCATAATATGATTTTATGTGGAAATTTCAGTTCGGTTACTCAGAGTATAGGAATAGTGTTCACCAGGGGATTAAATTGCAACTATTTGTAGGACGATGAATATTTTAAATTTATTTAATATTATTGAATAGGTTAGATGTTAGTTAGGTATTGTCTCATTACTTTAAAAGGATTTGGATTACTACATTATCACAACGTACGGTTCTACCATTTATAGGAGACGATTCACAAGGCCATAAACATTAAAATAGGTAGTCCAAAAAATTCAACAAATTTTGATAGCTTTTAGTGTTATGATTAGTTTAGAATATTCGCTAATTTATTGTAATTTATTATTAATGTAATGTATTTAATTAGATTAAGATAGGGGCCCATTACAATTTGGTGCCGTGACCAGGATTGACATTTGGCTAGGATCTCAAATGACCAGGATCTCAATTGACCAGGATTGACATTTGACTAGGATCTCAAATGACCAGGATCTCAATTGACCAGGATTGACATTTGACTAGAATCTCAAATGACCAGGATCTCAATTGACCAGTATCTTAATTGACCAGGATCTCAAATGGCCAGGATTTTACTTGACTAGGATTTACGTGCGTTTCTTTCGTTATCAGGTTGATTTATTTTAAAGATTTACATTAGTGATAGGTTTCGATTAGAATGAGGATGTTGATTGTTTTGGATTGATATTATTTTAAGTAGCGATAGTATTTATTTACTATCGCACAATTTGCTGTCCGTGGAAAAGGAAAGGTTTTGAGACAATATGTAGGGGCGGTTTTAGATTTCAATAAATTAAATGAAAATTAGTTATAATTTATCTCATAGCTAAAAGAAGGACTCAATTTTTAGAGAATTTTAATCGTTACTTTAAACTCAACATTAGAATGTTTCATTACGAACATGGAAATTTGTTGTAGTAGGTTGGAAAGAAGTAGTAGTTTATTAATCAGACATGTACGTATTCTGTTTGATTAATTTTAAAATTTATTGATGCACATAATAAGGTTGAGCTTTCATTTAGGAAGTACGTGGGAAATTTATCATCATCCAATTTAGGAAAAACGACAGAGTCAATTTTCGTGAATAATTCGGAAATATTAGGGTAAATAAATTAGATTTCTTTTCTGGGTTTGGAAATAGGAAAGGTTCGAAGTTGGCTAAAATTATAAAACTATAGGGGGCGCAAACAGTTCAAGATATTTAATAATTTTATTAGTGGTTATTGGTACGGTGGATAGATTAAGTTCCGATTCAATGTTTATTGTACGATGCACAATAAACTAGACAACATAAAAATATTTAAAATAAATTATTAAAATTTCAAAATAAAGGTATTTAAAAACTATTTCGGTTAGCTTGTTTGGTAGTTTTCCGCGTAATTCGAGTTCAAGTTCGGGGTTTTTGAGAGTGAATATTAAACTTATTGATTGAATTTTCAAATAAAATATTGCGTTTTAAAATTCATACTTTAATAACAATATTATATTTAAAACGAAACAAAATAAATTATTTTTAGTAGAGGTTAGTTCAGTTCGCGACAATTAATATTTATTTATTATTGTTATTGTAACCTATCTATAATAAATAAAACGTTTCAGCATTGACATTAAATGAAATTTTAAATGAAATTTATTAAATCGTATAATTACTTATGTTGTAGAAATGAAATTGAAATAAAATTAAAGATTTTATTTTAATATCATGATACGTATTAAGCAATAACTTCAAAGAAGTCTTAAATCTATTGGGAATTGCTAGCCGTTAAGATAGCGAATAAGTTAGTTGACTGGGGTCAAATGTGGATTAATGAATTGTTATGTTGTTGTTTTTGCTTAAGAATGGGATTTGATTTTGGATAATTAATTTAAAAAAAAGAGGTCATTTTTATGTAAACAAGTGTGTTTGTATGGACATGGTCAGAGGTATTAACAGTGCAGGAGGATCTTAGTGGCTTAGCAAGATCTACGGTTTAAGGGATTTGTTGACGGGTGGCTTTGGATTTACACGACTCAACAAATGGGTTGATATAATTTAAGGCTAGGTGCTAGGTTAAAAGAGAAAGCCTAAGTTTAAACAAAACTGTTATAACAACCCCGTACTCTACAAGGTAGGAACATCCGATCTGCTACACTCTACATCCGAAATAATAGCGAATTATGGAATGGGAAATATATGCGAAATATTGCTGAAGTCATAGACAAATCTATACTTTGAACTATTAAAGTTGACCTGGTTATCGAAGGGTTTTGTGGGGGGCAGCTCGGAACGAAAACATGGTTCTTAGGGGTACCTTCTACTTAAAGTTATTAGGACTGACCAGCCTCACAACCTGGTTTCTTTTGGTGGCTAGGTTAGCCTTGGGATAAGTGACTTTTGGGTATGATTGATGCGATGAAATTTTGGATATTGACTCATAAAGTAATTCACTGTTGTTACGGCTTAAGAGGGCGCTTAAAATAGAAAAGTAATTACGTTTTGTTTTCAAGGATGGATTCAATAGTATATTAAAAATAAAAATATTATCATTGACAAAATTAAACTTTTGAAAATAAATTACTTAATATTAGTAATATTTAATATTTTTCAAACGAATAACAAATTAATACGCAGTATACTGCATATTAAACAATTGAAAATACAAGTGTATTTTTGTTTCGCAAATTATTTGCTATCGGGTTGATTATTTTTAGGTGCTCTCTTAAATTAAATTTAACGGTTAGGAACACTACAGAACTATAAATACATTTTAAGTTTGGAGCCAAACGTTAACAAATTATAATTGCTTAAGTGGGGTGGTAGAGTTATAATTATTATTTAAATTATTTTTATTATAGTTTTGCTAATATTTGTGAATGTATTTTAAAGAATAAAATTTTACTTCGGCTTTAAATTTAAAACGCCTGCGCAAATATTTTAGGGGCGATTGTAACGATACAGGCTGTCTCGTCACATCACAAATATTATAAATTTTACCTAAAGCATAAAAATACTGAAATAATTTGATCAAAGCATTTTACGCACAAAGAATAGTCCAAAAATAAAGGAAATAGTCGTTGGCATCGCATTAACTGATAGAGAAAATGTAGAGATAGGTGTAAAAGTGGTTATCCGTGGTAAAATAAGGTAATAGTAAAAGAAATCAAACCTTCTTTATATTTAGGTTTACTTTTTTACCTCTCTACCTTTAAAGTGTTTTTGATATATGATAGGATTTTGAGATCTGTCAAGCTGTCAAACGCGGTGAGTTATAAAATGATTCACGGGATAGGGCAAGTCGAAACTTGTCAGAAAAATGCAGATGAAATTTCCGGTTAAATTCTTAGATAAATTCGCCCTCTCAATTAATTCTGGATCTGGGGGGAAGTATGCCTTGGGTCCAGGAACTCAGTAAGAGATAAGTTGAAACATTGCAACGAAGCTTGTCTTCCCTTATTTTGCTTAGGGCATGCAGTTCGCGTGTTATGTGGAGACCTGCACCAGATTTTGCCTCCGTTATAGGATCTGGATCCACCTTTTTGGTTTGGTTTGCATTCTGGCTGAAAGGAGGGCTGAAAAGATTAACTGTCCCGTCTTCGTGTATACGATACCCGGATCCTAAATGCAAATTAAGCTGAACTGTCCCAAGTGATAGGGTTTTGTCTTGTATGCTGCCCATGGACTCCGGTCCCGCATGCAAGATAAAAATTAGGTGGCAATAGGTTTTAGCTTTGGAGAGCTTTTGTCACAGCTCGTTCTCTCATAGGGTTAGATCAGGTATGTTCTCATTGCACACACCGAGAACAGACATGCACGTTTAAAAGTAAATGTGAGATTTGTAGCAATCTCCAGTGTTTGGGGGTACACACTAGTGTATAGGGAAAAGCTATAAGTCGAGGCATACACACGTAGGAGGGGAAAGTTAGGGATAAAATATTGAAAATCGCGGAAAAATAATAGTGTTAGGGAAATAGATAAAATTCAATAAATAAATAAATAAATTAAAGCGGTATAAAATACATCTAAAGATAAATTCGTTATAATAAAATACTAATAAATAAAAGTGCAAATACAATACGTAAATTATCAAAGTTATAAAATTATAATCCAAGTTTTCTCGAAGGTTGAAGCTGTGGGTGTTTATTGTAGGGCTAGATTGTCGTGGACCTTGCTTTTGGCGGAAAGCTGGGTGATCACTGAAGGTTTAATGTACAGAGAACAATGCTGTATAGGTATAAGTAGGCATTTCTTTAGTAGGCAAAAGCTTTCATGAAACTACGGAACTGAGTAGAGATAGAAAGGAGAATGTGTTTGAATACGATTCATCACATTAGTTTTCGTGACTTAGTCTCAACTGAAAAATTATTGTCGTTAATGTTGCGGATCATATTAGTATAAATACTTAATTCTGTAAATCTATTTTGTGGTAAAAGTACGTTGTACTATATATCTATTCTGTGGTATTGGAAGGTATTTCTTTAGCTGGTTTTGCGATGTTCTACGGAGGATATGAGAAAGGTTCTATTCCTACACGGTTATTACAATATGCATAAAAAGATAGGTATTTTCTTAGCGGATTCTAGGCGGAATTTTACTTAGCAGAGTTGGAGGGATCATATTCCTACAAGGAAACGAACGTTTTGTTTTCTAGTTGCGAAATAGGTAATGCTTGTACAATAGTTAAGTAACTACCGGGAATTTATTCATAATTTAGGGTTGATCGTGTTTGTTTATAGATCAATTTAGTGGAATTCAGAGTTGGGTTTGTTTGATTGAATTTTCAATAAGAATTTTACTATTTATTCTATAAGAAACATTTAAAGTACTAGTGATAAGAAATTGTCCTTCGTGTCTTGGGTCAAGCACAGCAGTACCTGTTAGTGATCTCCTTACCAAACGGATAGGGGTAGCTAATTTAAAGATTCGAATGAGAATATCTTGTTGTTAGAAAACAGCATTAATAATCTATTATATTACTGGCAAAAAAACATATTATTATAATATTTCATATTTATGAAATATAATACCTAAATTATATAAACGGGTTTTAGATTACTTTTCAATACAAGTTCTGGAAAATAGAGACAACCTGAATATCACTAACAGATCATTGAATTCAAATAAATATTTACAGTTAAAATTAATACTACTGTTTAGTCCACTGCATGCTGTTGATATAGAATCTACGATAATATTGATAATCTTTAGACGAAAACTAGGAGATTTGAAAGTTGAGCTATTTTTAGAGTCTGTCATATACCGAATGTAGTACGTATTAGATAGACTCACAATTAACTAAGGTGATGACTATTTTGTTAGGATTTGGAAAAAAATAATGTCCTCTTGTCCCTTGCACCCTTTTGGAGTCCAAACTAGATAAGTAGATAAGAATAGGTAGGTGGGGTACCTGACGTACTGACTTGGGATAAATAGAACAAAATTTAGTAAAATCAAATTTCTCTTAGTGTGGGGGAATTTCACACACGGTACCTCCGTGTGGGAAATTTCAAGCACTAAATAGTGGAGGGTTAACCAGTCAGGTAGTCGAGACCCACAGCATTGGAGCGGAGGTGGGGCTCCTATGCCAGAGTTATGATAAACAAATAGAGTTTACTATGACTTTGCTATATAACCAACTCAAACTCAGTTAGCAATATACTTACTTACGTTTTATCTATGTTTCACTTTCCTATCTTGTTAATTTCAACATACGTTCGTCATGAAGCTTTAATTTACTTTCAGTTTTGTTTATGACTAGGAATTATAATGTTCAATTTTTTGCAGGAAAAAATTATTCATTCCTACAATTGAAACCTTTCGAAAATATAGTAGGAAATATATTGATTGGTGCATAATATGATTTTATGTGGAAATTTCAGTTCGGTTACTCAGAGTATAGGAATAGTGTTCACCAGGGGATTAAATTGCAACTATTTGTAGGACGATGAATATTTTAAATTTATTTAATATTATTGAATAGGTTAGATGTTAGTTAGGTATTGTCTCATTACTTTAAAAGGATTTGGATTACTACATTATCACAACGTACGGTTCTACCATTTATAGGAGACGATTCACAAGGCCATAAACATTAAAATAGGTAGTCCAAAAAATTCAACAAATTTTGATAGCTTTTAGTGTTATGATTAGTTTAGAATATTCGCTAATTTATTGTAATTTATTATTAATGTAATGTATTTAATTAGATTAAGATAGGGGCCCATTACAGTATGCATTTACAAACAAAAAGTATCTAAGTATTTTATCAGTTACCTGGTTCCCATATAGTACAAGCTATGCTTAGTTTGGGGCTACCGACAGTGTAACATAACTAAAGTTAAATAATTAATGGGAGAAGCCACTGACTCTTGAAACAGTTTCAATTAGTCCGGGAGTCTATGGGTGCATCATAACTTTGTATCTAACCAATTAAGTCAATAAATAAATTTGTATTTGTATAATCGAAACTCTATCAATCTATAGGCCTTCGACACCCTGAGGGAAATAAATCCAGATTTCCCAAAGAAGTTGCGTGTGATATCCGGAGATATCACTGAAGATGAACTCGGCATCTCCAACGAGGACAGGATGGAGTTGCTCAACGAATGCAACATCATTTTTCACAGCGCTGCTTGCGTCAGGTATCTTTTCATATGTTATATGTACGAATAGGTCATTAACATTTTCCCCCTACTCACAGGTGAGTATCAACTGATGAAAACTAACAACCAGTATACAGGTGTAGTAGTTGTGATTTAGCAGCATGCAAGCAAATTCTTTATATAGTCGTCTTCCAACAAAATGAAAATTTCCACTGGAGTTACCAGTATAGTCTACTGGGAAGAAAACTGCCATTTCAACTATACCCATAAGAAACTTAAATGAGGTAAATTTCAGGTTTGATCTAAAGCTGAAAGACGCAGTGAACATGAATACTAAAGGTACTTTGAAAATGCTGATGCTTGCTGAATCCATGAAGAATTTAGAGGTATTTTACATTGTAACATAATACTTACCTATTATATTTAAAGTCTGCAAAGCTTATCAGAACGCTTGGTCGATGTGACGCGTGACCAAAGTGCTGGCACTTATTTGGCACAACGAATCCGGGGCAATGCTGCCAGCATTTTGGCTACGCTGGTACGCTACCTAGGTAATGGTTGTGGGCTGGAGCATTGAGACTGTCTTAAGTCATCGCGCCGTGTATACAGTCCAAATCTTTTTCGTAGTCATCATCATCATCAACAACAGCCTGAAGAGGTCCACTGCTGAACATAGGCTTCCCCTAGAGAGCGCCACTTTGAGCGGCTGCTCACCTCCTGCATCCATCGGCTCCCCGCGGCTTTCACCAGATCTTCGGTCCACCGAGTGGGGGGTCGGCCTACGCTGCGTCTTCCGGTTCGTGGTTGCCACTCGAGAACCTTTCTTCCTTTTTAACCGTTCTTTCATTCAATACTAAGTTTTATATATTTTATCCAGATGTTCCTACATATATCGACGGCATACTGCCGCTGTCAGCTGGAGGTGTTAGAAGAGAAGCTGTACAATCCTGTCCATAATCCCCGAAAGATCATTGACCTTGTGGACTGGATGGACGATAAAACACTCGATTATATTGAGCCCAAGTATGACTGTATACCATGATATAGTATGTGCTTGCGTAAGACACCACGAATTGATTTTTAAGTGTAAACCACACTTCAGGTATATCTATAAAGATATTATAGTTCTTAAAATTTTAGCAACTAGCGGGATTTAAACCCACGCCTTCCAACTCACTGGATTAGACGCTCTACCAATTAAGTTATGGTCGCATGACCGCTGCTGCGAAAATCATAAGGATTAGGTGATTACCGACTAAGCAGTCGTGGCGACATCTATAGAACCTGTTTAAGACAGGTAATCTATTCATTAGTAGTAATTCCGATACTATCAAATGACGAGAGACGGCACGCTTGCTAAATCTATCATAGATTGACTTTTAAGTGTAAACCACACTTCAGGTATATCTATACCCAAAGATATTATAGTTCTTAAAATTTTAGCAACCAGCGGGATTTGCGTAAGGCAACTTTAAAAAACACCTTTTTTGTTGAGCAGCTGTTGGTCTCTGTCTACGGACGTTTACAGCTTCACGGGGTAGAAGGGCAGGCGCATAAGAAGCCCATCAGCCTAGCTGTCAACCAAAAAGACTTTTTTTTGCTGTTAGACAAATCAGACTATCCAGTTTGACTACGAGAAAGAACCCAAAAGTAAGAGGCAACTAGCTCAAGGGCAGCTCTGGGGTGCGAGTCTCGGCTTGGGCAGTTGCCGAGACAAGAGGATGGCTAGACTACGACTACTGGAACATTGTACCCTAAACCCTACAGAAAGTCGTGACCGTTCTAATAAAGAACAAGGTCAACGTACCTCCCGGTCGTTATGACGGTTGATGTTGTAATGATGTCAGGGGGTATGATGACCTCACCGGCGGGGTTGGTGTCTGATTGTGTTACGCTGGTATCGTAACCAGCACCCGTATTATGTAATTACAACTGCAAAACAACGTATCAAAGCGACAGCAAACACTTAGCAATCGGTCGCAGTCGCCCTCCTGTTGCTCGCCTGTCACTGAATGCACTGGCCTTTGATACTAGCGCCACTAGTAACAGAACAGCAATAGACCGAAACAAAATAACGCACTTTTTAGTTTATCGATTGTCCGACAGTCGCTGATCTAGCGCTCGATCGCTTTCTACTCTGCCAAAGTGACGTTTGACAGCTTTGACACCAATGATTGCGAAATTTACGCCTGTTGCAAACTTTACGTAATAAGCTAGCGGGTCGTCCAAGACGTGTTTTGGACGGTGACAACGGGGAGAGCTAAACTTGTGCATGCCTAATTCAACATAAGAAGAAAAGTTACATAATTTTGCAGAGGCATATTTTGCGTTTTATTGAGCGAACTTTGTTTCGTTCCCTAATGATTGAAAAACTATTTCTAGGGTCATAGAATCGGAGCCCAATACCTACTCCTACACTAAGGCAATCACCGAAGATCTGGTGGCTGAATATGCAAACAAATTCCCCGTCGCGATTGCAAGGCCTTCTATAGGTAAGCATTAACTGTAAAGGAAAAACTCCTCGTTTGTGTTGGATGGAACTCGACCATGCTGGTTAGAGTTATTTTCGAGAATCTCTCAATAGATGACGCTGCCGACCCCGTAAGATGATTGTAAAATGTGATTTTAGGAACGGATAGATGCGAATTCATTTCTTTACATTAAAATTAATCTGTCAGTTACGCTGAGCAAGCGATACTGCAATCTATAAGTCATTTAAATCTTTAGGTACCTATCAAGGAATTTACATAGTATATAAATACCATGGAACAAGAAGGAGAGGGATGCCAATACACCAAGAAAACAGCGTAGATCAAAAATATGCCTAAAACTATATGGCGTTGCAAAATGAGCGGGTTATAAGTTGAGCGCAGATCAGAAATAGCCCGCCGTAGCCACCGGCGTATAGCCCGCTCATTTTGCAGTGCCATCCAGATTTAAAACGGTTTTTCGGCATATTTCTGATCTGCGCTCATCTTATAACCCGCTCATTTTACAACGCCATCTAGTTTAAGCCATATTTTTGATCGACGCTGTTTTCTTGGTGTATTGGCATTCCTCTCCTCCTTGTTCCATGATAAATACTATTTACTAACCTGTATAAATATGTGTGAACATTTCACACAGCGCCATCTAGTCCCAAACTAAGCAAAGCTTGTCAACCAGATAACTGATAGATTACTTAGGTACTTTTTGTTTTGTCATCATCATCATCATCAACAGCCTGAAGACGTCCACTGCTGAACATAGGCCTAATCCGAAGAGCGCCACCTTGAGCGGCCATTCGCCTCCTGCATCCATCGTGTTGTTTTGTAAATAAGTTTAAATAGCTATGTTCAATAACTATTAAATCGTAAAAGAAAATATTAAATGCGTAAAATTTTCTTTTCTTTGTGCCATTGTCTATAAATCCAGTTGACCAATTATACAACTTCCCTCATACGAAAATAAATGGTGTATTTCAACCACGAACTTTTAATAAATCACGGGAACCAGTTGATGTCTTTTGTTCCATCCTGTTCCGTTCTTTGTAATTTCGTATGACTTTGTCTCGTTTTGTTACCTCGTCTCCTGCCCGCGCAGGTGAGTCATATTTGTACGAGGATTTATGTTCACGAGCTAGCAATGGGCTTTCAAAATTTTGATTTGTGCCATTGCCAATGCCAAGGTGGTCACGTGATCGTAGGACATACTTTGAGCCTTACCTACTAATACGGATTCTCAGGTAGCAAAACACATCAGTAATTTAAAGCTCATTTAGGGTCGGTACCACTCAAAGATTATAAAGCCCGTTGATAGCTCTTGAGTATAATTTCTCGTACAAACACGATTCACCTGCGCGGGCAGGGGGCGAGGTAACAAAACGAGACAAAGTCATACGAAATTACAAAGAACAGAGCAGGATAGAAAAAAAGACATCAACGGGTTCCCGTGATTTATTAGAAATTCATAGTATTTTTTTAACAATTAGTGTTTGAAATACACCATTAATTTCTTATGAGGGGAAGTTGTATCATTGGTCAACTGGATTTATAGTCAGTGGTACCACTTAATATCAGGCGAACGAAATAGCTCGTCATTTTTTTTTTTTTATGAGATGAGTGGCAAACAAGCAGGCGGCCCACCTGCTGGTAAGTGGTCACCGCCGCCTATGGACATCTGCAACACCGAAGGCATTGCCGGTGCGTTGCCTACCCTTAGAGAGGACTCTTTTAACACTTTTCTTGAAGCTCCCCATACTGTAGTTATACGGAAAAACCGTCATTCATCATTCGTCATTCGTCATTTCATCAAAAAGGGATAAGTTACCTACTTAATTTATTTAGAATTTGTAATAAAGTAATTGTTTTCTAATTCCAGTTGTAGCAGCATGGAAGGAGCCTGTTCCTGGATGGATAGACAATATGCAAGGACCTACTGGACTCTTCGTTGGTACTGGAAAAGGTACTTCTCTTTCGCAGAACCGACAACCGTTGGGAATGAAGTTGGTTGAAATTGAAATAGGTCTCGAGTAGCGACCAAGAACTGGAAGACGTAGGCTATAATTTATCATCATCATCAACAGCCTAAAGACGTCCACTGCTGAACATAGGCCTCCCCCAGAGAGCACCACTTTAAGCAGCTGCTCGCCCCCTATATCCGTCGATCGGCTCCCGTGGTTTTCACCAGATCGTCGGTCCACCTAGTGGGGGCCGACCTACGCTGCATCTTCGCCCATCGGTTGTCAGTTCTACAAGCGATGTGGCTTGCCCATTGCCATTTCAATTTGCTAATTCTAAGAGCTATATCGGTCACATTAGTTCTCCTGCGGATCTCCTCGTTAATAGAGGCAATAATTATTATGATGCTATTATATCGAGACTTCACTTCACTTCATCAGCCGGTGGAAGACGCCCACTGCTGAACATAGGCCTCCCCTAATAGTAGTATTATTGCGATGTCAGTCAAAGTCAAAGTGTTTTATTGCAAATACTCCACTAGGTCCTCACTAGGTAGACCGATGACCTGCACCCCTATCACATAACTGTTCTGGACATGGTCTTCACCTGCTATCCTGGACGCCAATTTACAAGTCCGCGAGTGCTCAAGATCATCACCTCCACAAGACTTACGCGATAAAGCCCTTGGTCTGAACCGCGGGAAGCCTATGGATACAGAAGGCAAGCAGTCGCTCTAAGTGGCACTTTTGGGGGAGGCCTATGTTCAGCAGTAGAAGTCTTCTGGCTGATGATAATGATTGCAAATCTTCGATCAGGGTATACCTGATCAAAGTTGCAAATAGACTATTCTTAGCACTTTTACAAGTCAAATGAGATTAAGTTCTTAAATTAACTTATTGTAATTAAAATACTGAGCAACACTGAATACTGATGCTGCTTGATCTGCATTAAATAATGCAGGTCAAGGATATTGTTGCCATTCTTTCCCTGGGTGTTCCCTTAGCCGTTTCTTACAGCATTCACGGGAAGAGATGGGGAGGTCCTTTCATACGCCGGAACCACACGAGTTGACAAGAGACTAATGGGTTAGTCTCTTGTGGTTCCGGCTTATGAGTTATTATCACCATTGTTAAAATCGCGGGGTGCGTTTGGATGCAAGAGGCAAGTTCAAAGCGTTCTAAGGAGAGGCCTATGTTCTGCAGTAGACGTCATCCAGATGGTGATGGATGGTATTGTTAACTTGAAGTTTTTCTGCTTTATTACAGGTGTTATTCGATCAATGCTGTGCAATTCATCCTACTTAATAGATGCGATGGCCGTAGATATTGTCGTTAACGCGTGTATACTGATCGCCTATGTGACTGCTTTGGATAAGTAAGTATCAATGAGTCGTAGAGTTATAGCAGTATCGAAATTAGATAAGTAAATCAGATGATCGCAACGTAAGTCACAAAAAACGGGTAAGTGATATAAAAGTTCGAAATACGAAATCTCGACCAAACTAGAAGTACCAACGCTTGATCGAACTTTATTTGCAATACCAATACTATAAAAATCAAAATTCATTTGACCGAAATACCGCAGACATATAAACAAAAGCATACCACTCACCAGGTATAATCCAAGTGCATATACTCCTCAAACGACATAACAATCAAAAAGCAGATAATACACTACTTACTACTAATTGGGATCAAATCTCAGAACTGTTTTCTTCATTACGTCAGATAACAATGGACCAAATTAACATGGAGTACTTTATTTTCTTAATGATTGTAAATTTCAGATCTCCTGAAACTCAAGTTTACAACTTGACTCTCAGTGGTGAGCACAAGTGGTCCTGGGGATACGTTATACAGATAGGTAAGATCCATTATAATATCATTGAATTTGCAGTCAGATGTGTGGTGCCGGGACCAGGATAAAGATTAATGGTAAAAATTCGTCAGCCAAAACTAATTTTCGACTCTAAAAGCATGTTCGATTGATCCTCAGCATGACCCCACGTTTGCCTCTTACATCGAACGGCCCCGTAATTATATCTAATTAGAAGTAACAAAAACTTGTATGTTTTAGGACAGAAGCTATACAATGAGTATCCGTTCACGGTAGCCCTATGGTACATAGGTGGCACCCTCAAATCGTACTGGATTACTCATCAAATCTGCGTGATTCTATTCCAGATAATACCTGCTTATCTTATAGACGCTCTTCTCTTCTTATTTCGAAGGGAAACTGCGTAAGTATGACGAAGCATACTTTGTATCCCAAAAAGTAGTTAAGTGTAGTGTAAGTTTCTATAGGTAAGTATACTATCTGAGTTTGAATTGGGGTGTTATCCCGAAAGGGGGGGACCATAATAGCCCACAAGTTGTGAGGGCCTTACTTGAAACTGCGTGTTTCCAAACCTCTATCAAAATAAAAGCCGCTCACAAAATTGCACGTGCGATCGCTACGAGAGTTAACAAGATAATATATAAATTCATTTCTAAACACAGGTCGTTAAACTCATTTAAACACATTCGGGCAAGGACGAAGTTCAAACACCCAGTTGTGCTAGGGCTATCTTCGAACGTAAACTTTACATGGCATTTCTTCAATGAAAAACTATTAATTTAGAAAAGTCGTAGAAGAAACATTGTCTATCTTGGGGAGTAGATTTACCCCCTTTCGGGATAATACCCCAATTCAAACTCACCATGTTGGAAAAATTTAAATAAAAAGCTAGGGTTTAGCCGAAACATGGCCGTGATTAGTAGTCTCATGTTCTGCAGATTAAGTATAACTAAAAGTAATTATTACTGACCAAAAATAAAAACCCAATCAAAATACTGCAATTTAATAGAATGAATACAATTTGAAACACCTACCCATACCCAAATCGTGCAATTTATCAGGATAGCTACGAATTGTAACATATACCCACCCTAAAAATACCCACAGAATTTGCCTTATTAACACAGGTCCATATACCCATGCCATACCCTGGTGCTATTACTAAGATAAGTTCAATTTGTAACATACTCAAACATTCTACAATTTAATAGGATGACTACAATTTGTAACCTAATTAACTTGTTTTACTAGGTGGTAGGACTTTTCTGCAAAGTTCCCACCGCTTTGCCAGTTATTCTGCCGCCAAGCAGTAGTGTGCAAGCACTACTGTATTCCGGCTTGAAGGGCATTGTAGCTAGTGAAATTACTGGGCAAATGAGACTTATGAACTTATCTCAGAGTCTAGAAAACTTTTCTAGACTCTGTGATGTCTCAGGATGACGTGCGCAGTGCGCAGTGTCACGTAAAACTTTAATTTAGAGTTCCGAGTGACACTGCAATCTGTTATGGGCGGCCGTGTCACTTAACCCCAGGCGAACGACTAGCTCGTCACGTCATTCGTTTACATAAAAAAAATGTACCACTCCGAATCTTTCCAGCATGGTTCGAATCCAAAAGCGTATCAGCCATGGCCTCGGCGTCCTTCAGTATTACACTACAAAAAAATGGCATTTCACTAACAAGAGATTCCGTACCCTCCACGAGCGTATCAACAAGAAGGACGACGAAGAGTTCTTCACTGACGTATCCGCTGTCAACCCGGAAGAATTCTTCAAGAATATGATAATTGGAATTAGAAAATTTGTCGTTAAGGAGGATCCTTCGAACTTACCCAGAGCCAGGAAGTTGAATAACATGTGAGTTTCATTATCTCCCAACGGTTCAGCTATTATACGCTGCATATAGACCAATATTAGACTGAATGCAGTTGATTTTACCCATTTTGGCACAGATTGCTAAGAGTTACATAACGAGAGTTCTCGAAACTAATTAAACCAACCGATCAATGTGACAGATTTGCAAACTATAGCCACAATAGCCCTCAGTACATTGACTATAAATCCAGTTGACCAATGATAAAACTTACCCTCATACGAAAATTTGTGGTGTATTTCAACCACTAATTTATCTATTTATTTATTTGGTACACAAAAGAGAACACTTTCAATTTTTAAAGTAAAAATAATTATGGTACAAGTTTCAAACAAAAAAATATCCCTAAACATGACAAAATTACAAGCATTCCTATTAATTGAGAGAACCTTTTTAAACTAAAAAAGCGCTAATTCCTAATTTCTAATAGATACTATGAATTTCTAATAAATAACGGGAACCCGTTGATGTCTTTTGTTCCATCGTTCTCTGTTCTTTGTAATTTCGTATGACTTTGTCTCGTTTTGTTACCTCGCCCCCTGCCCGCGCAGGTGAGTCATGTTTGTACGAGAAATTATGTTCACGAGCTATCAACGGGCTTTATAATCTTTGCCTCAGTACACACGGAGTGGCGCTTCAAATCAGCACAAGAAATTGTTAATTTTTGCATAATAGTCTTATATCCAGCGTACTAATTAAGGGGTTAGTGTTCAGAACAGATAAATGTTTTATACTAGCTGCATGGACTCTTCTATCGCGTTATAAGTCTTATGTCCTTTCTCAGGATTGAAACTGTATCCTTATGTTCTAAATTTCTGTTTATCTGACAATACGATATGAACATTTCCGAAAATAGACAATGGTACTATTTCAAGTATTACTTCTCAATATGAAATTAAAGCGGCTATTTACTTTTTTTTACCTATACCTATAATAATAATAAATAACGCCCAACGATCACATACTTATATCCTGGACCCTGACAAGGATTCCCTCTATCTAGGGACCCAGGAACTACGAGGACCATGCTCCCACAACACCCACACACAGAACAAGTATTTGCGCTTTTTTCCTGTGCACAAGTACTTGTCCTGTCGCGGGAATCGAACCCGCCGCCTCCGGGTTATGAGCCAACCTGCTCAACCACCACACCACGGAGGCTGTCAAAACCTATATTTATGCCTTATCCAAATAAATGTATTTTCATTGTTTTTCATTTTCATTATTGTGATTTTTCTTTTACAGACGGTATTTCGTGGACAGAACTGTGAGGTTTATCTTCTACGCGTTCTTAGCTTGGTTCCTCTACTCCAAGTTCCACATCTTCACTCAATCCGTGGAGTACTTGGACCTATTATTGAAGAGGTTGCTTCCTTGCTAAACAAAAACATGTCTTACATCTATGCTTTTAGGTTCAAATGAAGGTGCAGGCTTGTAAGTGTAATTTTTAATACGTAAAAATGTCGTGTTAAATTATATTTGTAAGGAGAAGCCCTGGTTTATTTTTCCTTTGTTTTTTCTAACAACATAAATAGGTGGAGATTTTTTTTGCAATGAGTTACATACCATGTCCGTGGATGCAGGAGGTGAGCGGCGGCTCAAGGTGGCGCGCTCTGGGAGATGCCTATGTTCAGCAGTGGACGTCTTCAGGCTGATGGTGATGACCATGTATTTTTTTTTTTTTTTTTTTTTTTATTATACGAATGACGTGACGAGCTAGTCGTTCGCCTGGTGTTAAGCGACACGGCCGCCCATAACAGATTGCAGTGCCACTCGGAACTCCAAACTAAAGTTTCGAGTAACACTACGCACTGCGCACGCCATCCTGAGACATCACACAGTCTAAAAAAGTTTTATAGACTGTGAGATCAGTTCGTAAAGTCTCATTTGCCCAGTAATTTCACTAGCTACAATGCCCTTCAAACCGGAACACAGTAGTGCTTGCACACTACTGCTTGGCGGCAGAATAACTGGCAAAGCGGTGGTACCTACCTAGACGAACTTTGCAGAAAAGTCCTACCACCTAGTAAATGTCCCTGTGATTTCTACCATGCCAACTTTAATTTAATGCTAGCAACCGTGTGAAAGGGACACAGTCTCTCATTTTTGTAATGAAATGACGTGACGAGCATGTCGTTCGCCTGATGTTAAGCGACACTGAACCGCAGCCCATAACAGTTGCAGTGTCACTCGGAACTCTCGGAATATAAGCGCGTGACACTACACTGCGCACGTTATCCTGAGACATCAGCAATTCAGCACAGTCTAGTGATCAGATTACTAGACTGTGAGAATAGCGGAACATCCAGAATTTGGTGTTCATTGCCAAGACCATTTTCTCAAAGAGGGTGATAAAAAGTAAGTAGTAACTCGGGATCAGCACAATTTTTTTAAGCTCCAAATGACGTGCTTTGATTCTCTCGCTGAAAAGTGATCCCAGTGCGCGCAGGATTCTAAAGTAGAATCCTGAGCGGCATTGGGATCACTGTTTGTTTCTTTTAACTTTTTTAACTTATTATTGTTTAACTTAACTTAACTTAACTTTATGTGGTGTTTTCTTTTTTTACTTTTTGTTGTTTAACTTAACTTAACTTTATGTGGTGTTTTCTTTTTTTTACTCTTTGTTGTTTAACTTAACTTAACTTAACTTTATGTGGTGTTTTCTTTTTTTACTTTTTGTTGTTTAACTTAACTTAACTTAACTTTATGTGGTGTTTTCTTTTTTTACTTTTTGTTGTTTTATTGGATTCTACTTTAGAATTCTGAGCGCATTGGGATCAATTTTTGTATCATTTTCATTGTTGTGCAGCGAGTAAAAGTAATGTATTAGTATTACTAGCTGACTAGAAGAGACATACAACTAACGGTAAGTTGTTTGATCTGTAGTTAACGTAACTAACGGTTAAAAATGCTAACAAATTACCATTGGTTTTGTCAGCACTTTTTAACCATTGGTATCTTTACTCCAAATCAAAAAAACCTACCCTTAGATATGATTGAATAACTAATCCGGAAGCCGCGGGGACGCCCAACTCTGATTTCCGTTAATTTATGGGGCGGAAAACCTTGCAGACCCAGGGCACTCAATCTTTAAATAGGTACGCGACTGGCAGCAAGGCGTTCAAAGAAATACTCTCGCCTTTAAAATTCACTTAATTATTATTAAAAGGAGGTCTATGGGTTGACAGTAATTAAATATAATGTTTTAGCTCACAACGTGTTGTGTATTTTTTTTATGGCAATTGTTTACCACATTTTTGCTAGCGTCATGTCAAAAGAAAATAAAAATAAAAAACGGAATTTTGAATTTAGAGTACCTATCTGAAACAAAAGAAAAATATCCTATAACTACAAACTACACTACAAAATTAAAATATGAATAATATATCTATTAAATATTTACAAAATAAAACGCAAGGCAATTTTTTCTCTAATAAGACGTAGATTGACATCCATAGAATCAACAAGATCCGTTGTCCATAGCAACCAGGAGCTAAGGCTATGAAGCTGCATGAAAACTTTTTCATTGGTATGCCACAAGCTCAGCAGCTCGATCAGGCACCTTTTGCTTCGAGCAAACAGTGTGCAAATGGCATTTGGCTCACTGAAAGAGGAAAAGTGACTTCACGCAATTAGCGTTATTGAACAGCTGTGCTAGCGACCCAAGGCCGTGCTCCACTACATAAAGGAGCTCGGCCAAACTCGGCCAGTCTGGCTTGGGTAAATGCTGGCAGGAGTATGTGGTAGGGGCATTTATTCTTTTTTTGTTAGAAAGGGGGTGCTTTAAATATTGTCTATATTTCAAGGTCATCGGTTTTGTGGTTCAGAAATTACAGACATCAAACCTTCAGTACCGACTAGTTCCAAAGCCACTCCTATCCTGTACTATACTATGGGAAAGAGAGAAGGGAGGGGGGAAATGATAAGAGAAAAGGATGAATGGACGAACGTGATAGGAGACCTCCATTCGCCGTTTCATCCATTCATTCTTTTCCCTTAGTTTTCTATTTCCCTCTTCCTTCTCTCTTCCTTTATACTGATATAAGGCGTCAAACTAATTAACCCGTGCAAAGCCGGGGCGGGTCAGCTAGTACATAAAAATAATTATGATAATACTAAGCTAACAAAAGAATTAAAATGTACAATTTATAATATAAAAACAGAACTCAGAGATTTTCGGGTTCCTTCCAAAATTCTGGCTACAAAATTAGAAATACACTTAATTTTGATGTCTCTTTCACTATGATATGAAACGAATGATAAGAACAAATCTGTCTATCTAATCGATGTTCAAATTTTGAAAAAATAGCAATAATATTTACGTTCGAACAAAAAGCTTTGTAGTTTTTACTACAATTTTGTGTATTATTTACCTTCACTGAATTATAGTCTCATTGCTAAGGTTATATAAGTTGTGTGTGCAACACGAAAGCAAAGTTTTTTGCATCTATACTAACATAATTATAATCACCCGCTAAGCTCCCGTGATTCAATTAGAACCCTTCACTTCCTCGGGAACGAGGAGATCCGCAGGAGAACTAAAGTGACCGATATAGCTCTTACAATTAGCAAGTTGAAATGGCAATGGGCAGGCCACATCGCTCGTAGAACTGACAACCGATGGGGAAGAAAGATTCTCGAGTGGCGACCACGAACCAGAAGACGCACCGTAGGCCGGCCCCCCACTCGGTGGACCGACGACCTGGTGAAAGCCGTGAGGAGCCGATGGATGCAGGAGGTGAGCAGCCGCTCAAGGTGGCGCGCTCTGCATCATACATCAGCACACGACGAATATAGGCACATTTTTTTGCAAGGAATAAGTGTACAAAATTTTACCGGTTCGTCGGTCCACCTATTTATTTATTTTTTTACAGGTCAATGTAGCAACTTGCTAATTCTAATTGGTGACTTTAGTTCTGCGGTGGATCTCCATAAAAAAATATATAATTTCAATTCAAACCTTGGTAAAAATCACAGATCGTATTTGACTGGTACTTTTTTTTAATTAGCATTTTGGCTATACATCGTCCGCCTTATCGCAGAAATCATGAAATGCAACGCACAGGTAGAGACTTTGAATAGTCAAAGTCTCTACCTGTGCGTTGCATTTCATATATTTTTCTATATACCTAGTCAATTGCTTTTTTCTCTAATCTGTGATGTGTACCTACAGAATACTTGATGTACGGGCCCGACTTGTACCTGGCTGGTTTTTTTTTCAATCTGTGTGTTGAGGCTACAGGTTTTTATTATTTACACAATTGGTTACCCTGGCTGAGATCGTCATGAATCATTGAACGTGATCGACTCATCAAGACGCATTAGCTCTTCAAAAAAGTTTCATTCACAAAAATAGGTACTCTATTTATATTCTAATACAAAAAAAAAGGATTAAGTATCTACTGTTACAAGCTTAGTGTTCTCTTTGTTGAAGATCTTTAATACAAAGGTAAGACGAATAATTAGGTACCTATCTATAGATACGTATAATAACACTGTAACTGGGCCATGGACGTAGCTATAGCTTTCACAAGGGGGGGAGCGGGGGGGGGGGGGGGGGGGGGAGTCCGAAGGTAAAAGCTAAAAATGTAAACGCTCAAATGATAGTCATTTAGAAATTACTTTAATAACATGAAAAGAGCAAGCACCGTCCCTAGCCCTAGCTCTGGGTAAACGCATTGACTATAAATCCAGTTGACCAATGATACAACTTCCCCTCATACGTAAAAAAAATTAGTAGTGTATTTCAACTACTATTTTCATACAAATCACGGTAACCCGTTGATGTCTTTTGTTCCATCCTGATCTGTCTTTTGTAATTTGAGCTATCAACGGGCTTTATAATCTTTGGGTGGACGAGATTGTCTTTCGGCGTCCTTTGGTTGGCTGCACGACGCTTTCACATCTCAAAATTTGTATTTCTCAATAAATAATAATTAGTTACCAATCAAAGTAGCCTCTGGAAGTTCTTTTTGATACATAGTTAAGGTAACCAATAGTTAAAAACTCTAACAAATTCTAACCAATTGGCAACATTTGACACCCTTAGTCTAAGGTGAGCAGTGCCGCTGCCGCGAGCATTACATAATTGTAATAAACTTTTTAGTAGAATTATTATGTCAATAGGACCTACAAGTTTAGTATGCTCTTGTTATAAAGTAAAATAATGCAGAAATATTAAGCGCGAGCGGAGCGAGCGCGATAAAATTTGAAGTATTAGGCACATTGTATTTCAGAAAATACGTATGGCAATGGCCATTTGAGCAATTGATTCCACAATGCACAATAAACAACCTTAATTTGTATTTCAGTTATATGATAAATCAATAATAATTACCAAATTTCGTAAATAAACTTTAACTTTAAAGTCACCGCTTATGGAATGTAATATAAAGAAGCCTCTAGGCTGAGCAGTGTTGCTGTTGCAGACATCATAAATAGTGTAATAAACTTTGTAGTAGAATTGTTATCAGTAAAAGCCCGCTGGTTATAAACTAAAAGAACGCATAAATGCTAAGAGCGCGAGCAAAGCGAGCGCAAAAAAAAATCTGTTTTTGCCATGTTGTATTTTAGAAAATACGTATGGCTAGTAGCTACTTGCACAACTAATTCCACAGTGAGCAAAAACCACCTTACCTAATATTTTTTATATAATTAATATAATATAATATTTTTTTGTCCGGGCCCCCTAAACCCCCCCCCCCCCCCCCCCCCCTCCCCTATATACGCCCATGAACTAGGCTAAATCTGTACATTGAATATTTCTTGAGTTATCGTGTGGCGCCAACGCTAATAGAAAGGTATCTTTGCTAGACCCCCAGATCCTTATCTCTTATCCAGATATGGCTCCTACCGTGCCAGAGTTCTACTCAGGGAAGTCCATCTTCATCACAGGAGGTACAGGATTGGTTGGAAAGGTGAGCAATAGAATATGGCAAGAGTAAAGTGACATCTCTTCTTGGAGAATGCGTCTTGGATTGAGATGGCGTGGCGTGGTGATAATGTTAGTAAAATAATGTAGCAAAACGAGAGAATGAAACTTTATCAGCTTCATAGCAATAAGCTAGGTGTTTTGAAGGATTGGCTGCATTTCCACCAGAGATGTGCCAGGTAGCTGGGCGGTGCGAGAATGCGTAGTGAGGCGGTAAAACGGTGTGAGTGTTTCCAAGAGATGTGCTAGGCCACTGAGCGGTGCGAGGATTCGTAGCGGCATCAGCATCTGTGAAACGATGCGCGGATGAGCGGTGCGAGCACAGAATTTATAATTCTATGGAAAGCCTATAACCATATTTAACTTTTTTAAATCTAAGTGAATGACGTGGCGAGCTAGTCGTTTGCCTGATGTTAAGCGTCACGGCCGCCCATAACAGATGCAGCGTAACTCAGAACTCTAAAGTTTCGCGTGACACTGCATTGCTCACGTCATCATGAGACATCACACAGCCTAGAGATTTCTAGACTACGGGATTAGATCATAAAGTCTCATTTTTCCAGTAATTTCACTAGCCAAATGCCCTTCAAACCGGAGCTCAATTAGTGCTTGCACACTACTGCTTGGCGGCAGAATAACTGGCAAAGCGGTGAAAAAGTCCTACCACCTAGTAAAAGATCGTTACGTACGTTAAGCCATTGCTCCAGGCTGTCGTCGTAAGGTAAGGCCTGACGACGATTTCACTCAATTACTAAGTTTTGGAACCAAATGTAGTCAATTTTATTTATGTAAACGAATGACGTGACGAGCTGGTCGTTCGCCTGGTGTTAAGCGTCACGGCCTCCCATTACAGATTGCAGTGTTACTCAGAAATCTAAATTAAAGCTTCGCGTGACACTGCGCACTGCGCACGTCATCCTGAGACATCACACAGTCTAAAAAGGATTTCTAGACTGTGAGATCAGTTCTTAAGTCCCATTTGCCCATTAATTTCACTAGCTACAATGCCCTTTAAACCGGAACACAGTAGTGCTTGTACACTACTGCTTGGCGGCAGAATAACTGGCAAAGCGGTGGTACCTACCTAGACGAACTTTGCAGAAAAGTCCTACCACATAGTAATAATAGGTAATTTCCACATTGCTGCAGAAAACTGATTGAATCAGTTTTCTGTAGCAGCATCATCATCCTTATTGCGTGTACTGCCTATCATAGGTTTCCCCATTAGTGAGGGTTTACCATAATCTTGAGAATGCTGCTGCCTATTCCCTGGATGTTCCCTTAGCCAGCTCTTACGGCACCCACAGTGGTCCTACTTGTGGCGGGACCACACGGCAAGATGCTGATTCACTAATCAATAATTCCAGGTGTTGATATACAAACTCCTCAAAAGCTGTCCAGATGTAAAAGTTATTTATTTACTATTGAGGCAGAAGAAGGGAGTCAGCAGTGAAGAGAGACTGGTGGAGTTCAGTCGTCATATGGTAAGCCGCTTTTGATGCAACTGCCCAAGCAGGAGGGTAATATTTTACCATTGTAATTAAGTATCTATGTTGGTAAAAGACCCGACGGAATGACTCTGGTTCCCTGGAAGATGGGGCGGCCTTTAGTGTGGGACGCTACTTGCGTCGATACTATGGCGCCGTCACACCTTCCCAAGAGACACGTTAGGGCCGGCGCCGCGGCTAATTCTGCTGAGCAGCTAAAACGGCGCAAATATAGTAATCTCGGTAGCGGTTACATATTTGAGCCGTTTGGTGTTGAGACCCTGGGTCCGTGGGGACCGGGAGCTCATCGCGTTTTCCAAAGTCTATCAGAGCGCCTGGTCGATGCGACGCGTGACCAAAATGCTGGCACTTATTTGGCCCAACGCATCAGCATTGCAATTCAACGTGGCAATGCGGCCAGCATGTTGGGTACGCTACCTACCAGTAGTGGGCTGGAGCATTTGGACTGTCTATAGGCCATCGCGCCTATTATACAGTCCATATGTGTTCTTTGTAGTAGGTAGTGTAGCTAGTTTAGTTTAGTTTAGTTTTTATTATTGTAGTAGTTAGCTTGAGTAATAAAGACACATTGCCCGTTAAAAAAAAAGCAAAAGTCTTTATTTGAATCCTATAATATTGCTGGTCTGAAGATTTTAAGAGAGCCGTACCAACGTATAAGCTTATAGGTACGTTATTCTGACTGGATTTATATTTGGCTTTATGATCTCATTCTATGCTAATTAACTGCACAAACATAGAATTAACTGTCCAAACAACGTAATATGTAAACCAGTTAAGAATAAGTAAGAGCCAAAATAGCATATGTCAATCAATTTGTTAAAAAATATAAAATCTTTCTATAATAAGTGTGCATACAGTATTATTTTTTTGCTTATTCTTAGTCCCTAATGGTGTGAGTGAATTTCTGTATACTTTTTTCATTAGTCAAATATATATTATCCGTTATGTAATACTTCAAAAATCAAATACTACTACAATATTGTTTATTAACGGGATATTTACCATGTATATTATTTGTTTTGAGTTGCCGATATTTCGATGCTGTTGCAAGCACCATGATCACGGACGGACTGAAGAACTTGCGGGTGGATGATAATAAGTTATGGGCAACCGTAACGGTCTACCCTCCTTCGTACACGTTTATTACGAGTCGCACCAGTACCACTGTCCCTATTCTCACTATACACTCGATCTCGACACACAACACTCACAGTATCACTTTTTGCGCTTGGAACGGAAACATTTCGGCGTTTACATAAACGTACCACTGGATTCCAGATACTTGACAGTTTAAACCCGTCCTCACGATTGAAATTTTTAAACTTTGTAATTTCAATCGCTTCCCTAACCATTCTCGGTATGTAGTGGCGTTCTGTCGAAAGTATCTGAGGGTTATGCAACTCTATCCAATGATTCGTGCCCGATTCCAAAAGATGTTGAGCAATGGCTGATTTCTGTGAGTCATTGTTTTTGACAGCCCTTATATGCTCCTTTATTCGGCATGACACTGTGCGCTTGGTTTGACCAATGTACGAACTGCCACAACTGCAGTCAACTTTGTAGACACCCGGTTTTTCCAAGGGAAAACAATCTTTTGGTGAACGCAAGAACTGCGCAATCTTCTTAAAAGGAGTAAAGATAGTTTTTACAGCATACTTGTGCAAAATATTACCAATCTTATCTGTTACTCCTTTCACGTAAGGTAGATATGCTGGATGTCGTTCTACCTTATACTGGAGCTGCTTCCCCGTACGTCGTGGTGGCTTTTTGTGTCGTGTGTATCCATTTCTCTGTAGAACGCCGCTCAGGTGTTGTAGTTCTTCCTGTAAATGCTCCTCGTCACATAAGTCGTATGCGCGGTTGGTTAGCGACACCACTACAGAGTTCAACTGACGTGGGTGATGATGAGAATTAGCATGCAGGTATCGGTCCGTGTGAGTGGGCTTCCTATAAACAGAGTGGCTGAGGGAACCATCATTTCGAACTCTGATCTTTACATCCAGGAACGCAATACATCTGTTCCTTTCCATTTCGTATGTGAAGTTTATTTTAGTATGAATACTGTTTAGATGTTCTACACATGCTTTCACGTCATGCTCGTTACCTTCAAATATTGCAAAAACATCATCCACGTATCTCTTCCATAGTTTAATCGAACAAGGTGCAGTAGTAATAGCTATTTGCTCAAAATGTTCCATCCATAAGTTGGCAACCACTGGAGCTACGGGACTACCCATGGCCACGCCATCAATTTGAAGGTAGTATTCATTTTGGTATATAAAGTAGTTGGTGGACAAACAATGAAGTACTAAACCTACATACTCTATGGGGACATCCTGTTGCTGTAGTAGTGTTAGTGACCATGACAGTTTAAAATCTTATAAAAATCAAATAAATGAAATCTGCACAGTTTTTAAGCTCTCCTGTAAAGTTGCAAAAATGTAGTTACGTTTATCTGGATCTTACACCGCGATATGACTGGACGCTTTAACTGGCGCTTGTCTTCTGTGCCTAGTGTGAGTAATGGTAGTTTACCAAAACATTCGTTTAAGTTTTCTTTTATACATTTCGCTACAGCGCACCTAACGGATGACTAGCCATTTCTAACCGATCAGTAAAGTTAAGCAACGTTCGCTGCGGTCACTATTTTGATGGGTGAGCGCTACAGCAAAAAGTGGTATTTACAACTGAGCGCTACCGTGCTTCGAAGGGCACGTTAACCTGTCGGTCCCGGCTGTTGTCTTAAAACAATAGTCGTTAAGCCAAGTCAGAAGCCATTGGGTGGCCTAAAAATTCTGGCACCAGGGCTGACCACATGCCTATACGAGAAAAACAAGAAGACCTAACGGAGACGTTGATCATCAACAGCCTGAAGGCCTCCACTGCTGAACACACTGCCTCTCCTGTAAGCCCAGCTGCCTGCTTCTTGCATCCATCTATGCACCCCAAGAGTTTTGGATCAGGTCATTGGCCCACCTAGCCCCACTTGCCTACTCTGCAACTTTCAGTTCACCAATCGAAACCTTTCTTCCCCATCGAGTATCAGTTCTTCAAGCGATGTGGTCTTTCTACTGCAATTTCAACTCCTCTTTATATCGGTGGCATTGCAAGGAAACACCGGATTGCAATACACTGGTGCGGCCTGCCACGCGTCCTGTAAAGTCCTGTTACGTCATCTACGTAGGTGTCATTCAACTTCAGGCTACAAAATGAAATGATATGCCAATTGGAATTATATGAATCTAGGTCTTCGACACCATAAAAGAGATACATCCAGAATTCCCAAAGAAGTTGCGTGTGATATCCGGAGATATCACTGAAGATGGTCTTGACATTTCACACGAGGACAAGATGGAGTTGCTGAACGAATGCAACATCGTTATTCACAGTGCTGCTTGCGTCAGGTATCTGTTCCAGTAGTTATCATTCTCATCAGTCGATTTTGCATTACTTACGGGAAATTCTTTCCTCAGTGGTCTTCCAAGGTAATTAGTCTACTAAATACAAATTTCCTAATGGTCTTCTCTGGTAAGTGCACTATATTTTTTTTGTAGTCCTACTTTTAAGACTACTGGGAATGACACCTTCTTTGTGGGGATAGAGGACAGAAGGGAAAATTCCTGTCTTTATAAACCTATATATATATTCTATGCCCAATGTATAAAGTTCTGTACCGGGTATTGTGTACCCAATGGGTGCCAAGAGGATTAGGTATATGCCATCCGTACGAACTTCCAAGGGCTTGACTGACACCTGAGAATGAGACGATACCTTGAAAGTTTTGGTTCTGATCCTCCTTTTAAACATCAAAATAAAGTCTATGAGAAACTTGAATCAGTTAATTTGATAATATTCAGGTTTGACCAAAAACTGAAAGACGCTGTGAACGTGAATACTACAGGGACCCTGAGAGTCTTGATGCTTGCCGAGTCCATGAAAAATTTAGAGGTACGTTATATTATATATTACAAGGTATAAAAAATTGTTTACGTGGAGCAAAGAAATGCGTGGTCTCGAAGTATGTGTGGTGCTCTAGAGCTAATTGCTTCACTCGAGATGCCGTGTAATCCTGGTGGAAGAATAGGACCACCCTATCTTTTCCCGTGGGTGTCTTAAGAGCCGGCTAAGGAAATAGCCAGGGAATGGGCAGTGACATCCAGCAAATTGAGGTGATAAAATGAAGAATTGAGTGGTATGTAAAGGTTTTAAGCTTCTGCCCCACTGGCGCGTCTGCGAAGCGGGCAGAAACTATTCGGTACCCATCGCTGCCCGCAGTGATCGCAGCTCGGCTGCTATGGGTATCAAATGGCCGATTGTGACGCTTCACTGACGCCATTTCGCCGGTGTCGCTGAATCTCTAACTAAACTGATCCATCCATCATAAATCTATCCATTCGTGCATCTGTAGGTGTATAAGGCCCTGGTCGATCTCATATTTTCCAGATGTTCCTACACATATCGACGGCATACTGTCACTCCAAGCTGGAGGTGTTAGAAGAGAAGCTGTACAAGGCTGTCCATGATCCACGAAATATCATTGACTTTGTGGACTGGATAGACGATAAAACGCTCAATTATATTGAGCCTAAGTATGTATATATACATATACCTATGCTATGACTATGTAGGTAGGTATGTAAGACTCTTTTTTGGAAAATGATAGTAGGTACTTAATTATTATTTGTGTTCATTATTGTTTGTCCAAAATACTGCAGTGCGGGAACACAGATGTTTTTTAATCAGTGTGTTTGCCACTGTTGCCAGCATGTTGCCAGTGATGATTTATGGCACTGATAGGTATGGAATGGGGATTCCTTGCGAGATAAGAAAGTATATTTTGCGTTTTGCTGATCGAACTTTGATTCGTTCTGTGATAATTATCAAGCTCTTTCCAGGGTCACAGCTTCAGAGCCCAATACCTACTCCTACACTAAGGCAATCACCGAAGATCTTGTTGCTGAATACGCAAGCAAATTCCCCGTCGCGATTGCAAGGCTTCCGTTAGGTAAGTAATGGGTTTTTAAGTTCGTTTACACTGATAGTGTGCTTTTACTAATTGACCGAGCGAACAAAGTGAGCGAAAGTATTGGATTCAACTCGGGATTTTTGCTTTCGTCTGACTAGATGAACGTACTTGCGTCCAGGTCGCATTTTTCAACGAATCTTGACGAAACTTGGTATAGGTACAGGCTCTACAGGTCCAAGGATTTTTTTTTGTCGTCGGCAATTTTTTGATTGGAAGGGTATTTCTTACAAAAAAAAACGAAGAAATTTGCTGCGGCGCCATTTTCCGGTTGATTTTGATGACTTTAACATAGATGGCACTTTGCTTCAAGCACTGATTTCTGAGTCACGGTGACAAGATTTTCCGGAATGACGTTCTTACAAAAATTGGGACTATGAAGCTCTTGCTCCCGCCCGGTGACTAACCATGCGAGAAAATCCCTATGTCCCAGCAGTGGGAATGTCTTGGGCTAATAAGAACAAATCGTTAAGTAAAGTAATCTTTATTCAAATTCCAGTAATAGCAGCATGGAAGGAACCTGTTCCTGGATGGATAGACAGTATGCAAGGACCTGCTGGTATCATCGTTGGCACTGGAAAAGGTATTTTCGTCGCTCGCAGAACCTATGGGAAAGAAAGAAAATATAAAGTCAAAATTAGGATTTTTCACACAGCGCTATCTATCCCCAAAATAAGCAAAGCTCGTACTAGCAAACCAGCTATAGCTGATAAGTGTATATTTTTTGTTTGTAAATACATCCCAACCCAATACTATCTGAGTTTGAATTGGTATAATTTATCCCGAAAGGGGGTAAATCTACTCCCCAAGGTAGACAATGTTTCTTCTGCGACTTTTCTAAATTAATAGTTTTTCATTGAGAAATGCCATGTAAGGTTTACGTTCGAAGATAGCCCTAGCGCAGCTGGGTGGTTGAACTTCGTCCTTGACCGAATGCACTTAAATGTGTTTAATGACCTGTGTTTAGAAATGAATTTATAGTATCTGGTTAACTCTCGTAGCGATCACGCGTGCAATTTTGTGAGTAGATTTATTTTTTAGTATGGAGGTTTGTCACAACCTAAATAGAAGGCAGGGCTTCCACCGATATAACTATGAGGCCAGTCAAATGATGATGATGCTGTTAATTAGTTAAACAACGCTTTTCTTTATTATTACAGGTGTTATTCGATCTATTCTAGGCAAGCCGTCTATTACTATTGATGGGATGCCCGTCGATGTTGTAGTCAACGGGTGTTTATTGATTGCTTATGTGACTGCTTTGGATAAGTAAGTATTAAGTATCAATCAGCCAAACCTAAAATAGGAGTCTCAAAAGTAGATGATCGGTTGATTGGCTGGGGTGAGTTCTAAAACGTCGAGCGTTCGCCCTAAGGGGCGCGACACGGCAATCTACCCAACTGTCAAAACGTTAAGTCAAACAAAATCAAACGTCAACTGAAGTCATCTGTCAGATGAAACGTCAGAGCGTCTTTCACCCACCTCTTTCACGGGGTGACCGACGCGTCGTCGAGCGACGCGTAAGAATGGCTCCGGATGATCGTCGTTCTTCAACGTCGCTCGACGACGCACCGGTCACCCCGCGAAATAGGTGGGTGAAAGACGCCCTGACCTTTCATCTGTCAGATGACAGTTGACATTTGATTTTGAGCAGTGTGACCATTTGTGGCAGGTTTCTGTAATTTTGGCAGAAATTACCTACTTTACACTGTGGGACTGTGGGTGTGGATTTAAAAAGCGTGGCAGTTTTTTGCAGATATGGAAGGTTTATTATTAATAAACTTGTTAAAATTCGTTGACTAGATATTTGGTTGGGTGTTTGGAACCGTTGCATGTTACGAAGCTGACAACTACTATCTTAGGTCAGTTGAGTATGGTCTGTCCATCCAATGTACAAATATTTTAGTAATCTGTGCAGAAGAGATAAAGATGAGATACCAACACTGCCCTCACTGGTGATACTGCAGGTAGCTATCTATGTTAGACAGAACTTGGACTTATTTATGAGGCGGGGAGACAAGCACTCATATAATACTCGCGGGGCTCATAAGCTCGAATCAGTGTCCAGGAGACTCGCGCGGTCGGATAAGCTAACGCATATTATAGGGCCGACAGTATATAATGGTTTACCGGAGCATATTATAGAAGCAACTAGCTTTAATTCATTTAAAAAGAAATTAAAACACTGGCTCGTCGAGAAAACTTTTTATATATTTGACGAGTTCCTGATGGCAACAAAATAATTATTTTATTGTGATTTGTTAATGATTCGATTGATTATTATTTATTAATTATTGATTGTTGTTTACGATTTGTACTATAATGGTATTATTATGAGTGAATATTTATTATTTTTATTACTTTTTATTGAATGTTATTAATTAAATTGGTAATAACTATTATGGACTTATAATTCGAAACATAAAGTAAAATGTTTGTCTGTTTATCTGTTTATCAAGATGCCCAAATATTACATACTTACCTTTGTTCTTATTCAGGGATTCGTTGAACTCTATGATTAAAGCTCTTCGGGTTCGCTTTATTTATTAGCTAATTACAAGCCGGTTTTGCCCTCACGCCAAGTAAAGAAATGATTAGAAGAAAATATGAACATAAAATCCATTTGATGAAAAAGACAAGAAACCAACATTGATATAAAAATTTACATTTTTCTCGTTTTTTTTTTTCAATAAAGCCCACATGGATACTACACATGGACATGGGTTACTATTTAATAATCCCTTGATTTTTTCAATTAATACCTATGTAAATACTTAGGGAAAAAATATTTTTTATTATTTCCCACCTTCCTTATATTATGAATACCTTGGGACATATTTTTGGCAATTTTCAAATTTGTTCGGGCAGACCTTAGCAGAATTCTGGGCTATTTACTTCAGAATCTGCAATTTACAGATGGTCACACTGTTTTTGACTTAACGTTTTGACAGTTGGGTAGATCGCCGTTCTTTAACGTCGGATGACGGACGTCGCTCTGCTTGGGGCGATCACTCGACGTTGGGCGACGTTTAAGAACGCACCCCTGTAGTATTAGTAGTATTAGTAGTATTAGCAGTAGTTTTTAGTTCAGTCAGGATTATTTTCGTTAAATTATAAAATATTTTTATTTCGTCAGATTTAGTAATATAAATAAAAAGGGACCAAATTAACACTGAGAACATTATTTTCGTATAAATTTCAGACCTCTTGAGACTCAAATCTACAATTTGACTCTGAGTGGTATGCACAGCTGGTCTTTGGAAAGCCTTATAAAGAAAGGTAAGATTTCTTTTTTCCGTTACTTTGCAATTACACATATGGTGCCAGGACCAGGATAAAAGGTAGCGATTAAAACTATTATTGACTAAGGACATCGTTCAATACTACCATGGAACAAGTAGGAGAGGAATGCCAATACACCAAGAAAACAAAATAAACCAAAAATATGCTAAAAACCGTTTTAAACCTAGATGGCACTGCAAAATGAGCGGGCTATACGGCTAGCTACGGCGCGGCGGGCTAGGTTTAAAACGGTTTTTTTGGCATATTTCTGATCTACGCTCAACTTATAGCCCGTTCATTTTGCAGCGCCATCTGGTTTTCTATCGGTTTTTGACATATTCCTGATCTACGCTGTTTTCTTGGTGTATTGGCATTCCTCTCCTACTTTTTCCATGATACTATATAATTTACACTACGAAAAGCAGCCACAATTACTTTTGACCGATGTCCTTAGTCAAAACTACAGTGGTCTGATTTTCGCATTCAATATTCGTTTTGCGCATTGCATACTCAGTATGGTAACCACCTAGTACTCTCCTTGTTTCACTCCTACCCATACTATCTTCTTCTTCTTCTCGTGTAGGCAAGTGGTCAGCCCTGGTGTGAGAATTTTAAGGCCGCCTGAAGGCTTCAGACTTGGCTTAACAACTATTGTCTTGATACTATACTATAATAGGCTACTGTTGTGCTACTTTTATATTGCACAAATTAATAATATTTCTCAACAAATAAACAGTCGGAAAACAAAAATTAAATATCTCATAAAATGACAAAGTTACAAGCATTTTAAAATACAGGAATAGAAAGAGACAGTTCAAACGTGCAGTGACGTCAGTACGTTCTCCTTAATAGTACCTCATTACTAAGCTGTGGTAGCTTTACATACAATCTCTTTGAAAACTGTGGGGAATCTCCTGTTTTTCGAGAAAGGGACAAGCGATAGCCCGCCAGAAACTTTAAAAGCTTATTTCTCCGTGATTTATTTACCGATTCTACTAATTTTTTCAATTATTGCATTCATGTTTAACCTACTTAATGAAAATAATATTAAGTTGTTCATTTTTAATAGCAGAACACCCGCCTGTTGACTCTCTTTTAGAGTAGTATCATAATCACTATTAATCAATTATTTGTCAAATTAGATTTGAATGCAATAAAACCTTGACTAAAAGCAAAGAGAGATCATCAAAACGATATTATATTTGTACTGCTCACACGTATCGCTACGTCAGTGGCGAAGGAAAGAAACAAACATATAGTAATGAGCTACGCTTGCGAAAACTCACCGTACCATTTATTCGACTCGAGTCAACTGTTTTTTCTATACAAATCTGTCAGACTCATTCACATCAAAGTATCCAATTCATATAAAAAATGTCCAAAAAAGTGGTACGCTTAACAGATAATGAAGTTCTCTCTATGCTTTTAGTGTATACTCTAAGAAAAAAACAGTCAAGATTATTAATTGATTGGTGTTACCTCCCACTTGCCTCATGCATCCATCGGCTATACGGCCCTCGGTGTATATGCTATGTAGTTTATTAGAAGTAAAAAGCTTTTTCTTATTTTAGCACAGAAGCTAAACGATGAGTATCCGTTCACGGTAGCCCTGTGGTACCCGGGTGGCACCGTCACAACCTACTGGATTACTCACCAAATCTGCGTGATTCTATTCCACATAATACCTGCTTATCTTGTAGACGCACTTCTCTACTTACTTGGAAGGGAAACTTTGTAAGTATGACGAAAGCTTTACTATATAATTAAATGTCTTTTTTTATTTATACGGCTTTGAATACAAAACTTTCGATTTGAACAGATTTGGATGACATTTTGTACCTACACAAATTACTAATACGACCTGTATTAACATACCATACTTTTATCCCAAAGAAATAATCTTTAACCAGAATCACCACGCTTGGCATGCTTTCTGATCGCAGAAGATTTTAATGTACCGAGGAGAATACTGCTGCCCATTCCCTGGATATTCCTTGAGCCTCCTACGGCACCCACGGGAAGAGATGGGGTCCTATTCACAAACCGGACGATTGACTGATTGGTTAAAGACCACGCGACAAACCCATCTTCAAATCTTGATTCTTCAAAGTTATTAGGATTAAAACAATTTGTAGCTTAATGTACCTACTTATGCCCAAATCTTTCCAGCATGGTTCGCGTCCAAAAGCGTATCAGTCTTGGCCTCAGCCTCCTCGAGGGTTACGCTAAAAAACAATGGTATTTCACCAACAAGAGATTCCGTTCCCTCCACGAGCGTATCAACAAGAAGGACGACGAAGAGTTCTTCACTGACGTATCCTCTGCCAATCCGGAAGAATTCTTCACTAATACAGCGCTGGGAATTAGAAAGTTTGTCGTTAAGGAAGATCTTTCAACCTTGCCCAGGGCCAAAAGGTTGAACAAAATGTGAGTTTCATTATTTCCTGACAGTCCAGAACATAATATATACATTACTGCAGCGGCCGGCAACAGAGGCATGATGGTTGATTGTGAACCACAGATAGTTAAGTCCATCAATGCTTAGTTGTGGCCAAGGCTTGTATAGTACTTTTCTCAAATAATGCGCGAAATGAAAACTATCATCTATTCTCATCTATTTCCATCTATTCTCATCTATTCCCATCTATTATCATCTATTCCCATCTATTATCATCTATTCTCACCAATTCACATCATTTCTCATCTATTCTCATCAAGTCTCATCAATCGCCATCAATCAAGGTCTCCGCAACTTCGATCGTATTCTGAAAGATTATCAAAATTTAAACTGCTACCTCTCAAAACTCGACGGACATATTTTGACTTCATTTGCCTTTTCAAAATTGTACACTCTATCGTTGACTCGCCTTTTCTGCTTTCGCAAGTAAACAAGAGCTCGTCACCCTCATTTAAATATTTTCTCACTTCAGGTGTTTACTAATAATACATCATTCTACAACCTTTTGGTTAGAATGTGTCGGCAGTATAACGACATCCTGAAGGAACACCACAGCTCAATTGACATTTTTGACCAAAATCTAGCAAAATTTAACAGAGACGTTTCAGCTATTATTTCGGAACTATGAATGATTATTTTGCATTTAAGATTCAAATCGATACCATAAGAAATGTACTTAGTTAATTATTTTTACTAAATATTCTAATAACAGGTATGTTAATCATGATGTGTACCTACACATGTTTTACACGTGTAGCTCAAAATGTATGTATTTTTTTCTTCTTCTTGTTCTTGCATTTGGTTATATTCTGTTTTGTGTGCCAAATAAAATAAATTAACAAATAAATAAATAATCCTCACCAATTCTCATCAATTATCATCGATTCTCGTCAATTCACATCAATTTTCATTAGAACCCATAAACTTTCACCAATTTTCATCAATTATCATCATTTTTTATCAATTCTGACCAATTCTCATCACTTCTCATCATTTCTCATCAATTTTCATCAATCCTCATCTATTATCCTTAATTCTCATCTATTCTATTTGCAAGCTAGACCGAAAGATTTTTTTTCAATTTTAAATTACTCGACAGATATGAGTTTTGTATGACGTTTATTTGGCCGTTTAACCACGACAGATATGGATTTTCATACAACTTTTGCCGGCCGCTGCTCGCCAGTACATCAATTTCGATTTTTCTCGAAGAAGGTTGTCAAAATAATACTCACATTTCCAAGCGTGTTTGAGAAAATATATATATTTTATACTAGCTTCGGCTCGCTTCTTTGCACTAAAAAAATTAAAAAAAAGGTATAAAGGGCTGAGTTCTTGTGTCTGGAAATCTCGGTATCTCATAAACACTTCTTGTGTATGGCCTTCGTTACCCGATAAATATCTATCACACACAATACACATCAGCCATTTTGCGTCTGTTGAACCACTCATGACGAACGAAGGTTTTCAATCAATGTGTGTCGCCAATGATGACTTATGGAACTGAGACATGGTCTCATACTGTTGGATGTGGAAGAAAGGTTCTCGAGTGGCAACAACGAATCGCAAGCACAAGAGAAGACGCAGCGTAGGCCGGCCCTCCACTCGGTGGACCAACGATCTGGTGAAAGCCGCAGGAAGCCAATGGATGCAGGAGGCGAGCAGCCGCTCAAGGTGGTGCTCTCTTGGGGAGGCCTATGTTCAGCAGTAGACGTCTTCAGGCTATTGATGATGATATGATGATGATGATGATGATGATGAACCACTGATGCTAATTCAGACCAGATGTTTTTTTACAACTTTTATGCACAGTACGAGTACACATGTTATGTGCATTAAAATCTATAATCATATTCCCCTACGTCTAAAAGAAATACAAAGCGAATGTGCCTGTTTTGGCCAATTGAAGTTATATCTCGTTAAGCAATGCTACTATTCTTTGCAAGAATTTTTTGACGACAAGAATAAAACATAAACCTTTCGATCAGTTGAATTGTAAAATTGGTAGGTATGTATCTAAATCTCAAGCTATACTTAATTTTAGTAATCCTACCCTCACCAAATAATCTGTAGTGCCCAGCAGGGTCCATGTTGTTACCTTATAATATAATTAGGACTTGTTTCTAATGTAAGATCAATATGCACATGTGGAAACAGAATAAATGAATATGAATATGAACTATTCGGTTAAGCCCGCATTTGACCACAATCTCACCTCATGGAAAGTGACGACGCCGTCTACGATGGTATATAAAATTATACATGCTTGCTTAGAAGATGCCTATTCACTCGCGACTTGAAGAGCTCCAGATTGTACTCCAGACGTCAAGCTGGCAGATAATGACTGGGTCTGAGGTGCCGAAAGTAAACTGCTCTATGGCCCATTTCCTAGATATTCTTTTCACAGCATCCTCGGGAGGAGATTTGGTGGTTCTATTCTTGCACCTGGACTACACGGCATATACAGATAATCTATACTTATAATAAAAGTGTAACAGGTCCAGTTCTGTACATTGAAGATATTTCGAAAAATTTTTTTGGATGGCTATTTATAATTGATACTGAAGCCGAAACTGTTTTTTTTTTTGTCTGTCTGGCTGTACCTTGGCTGAGTATCACGCCGAAACTAACTACTAAACGGATTCAAATGAAACTTGCAATGATTTGAGTTTATGTTACAAGGCAGGACGTAGGATACTTTTTATCCCGAAATTCACCACAGTTCCCTCGGGATAGGGGATGAAAGTTAAAACGTAGACTTAATTTTAATCCATTAACACGTAAGCCGATTTTATTCAATCTTTTTTGTAAAAAAAAATATTTCAAGGCGGTTGGTTTCGTAGTTCAGAAATGACAGTCATACAAACTTCAGTATTAAGTCCAAATTGCTACTCGGAGTGTACATATAGATACGAGACGTGCTCCATACGCTATGATATAAAACATCGTCGGCAGCGAGGAAGTAGCCACTCATTTATACCCTGTATAGGAAAGAGAAGGAAGGGGAAAAGATATGGGAGAAGGATGAATGAATGAAGGTGAAAGGGGAGGCAGATGCGCCAACACCTACCCTCCTTTCGTCCGTTTACGTCCGTGGTCGGATTCCATAGAGAAGCAGCCAGCACAGTGCTGCTCCATGGTCCCCCATATCCACTGCCCCCATAGTCCTTCCGTACTATGGGAGCAGTGGATGTCTTCAGACTGATAACGATGATGATGACGTTCCGTAGCAGTTTACCAGATTCTCGATTCACCAGATTCGCAACTAATGATGATGATGATGACGTTTTTCATTATATATGAATATATATACGTTTATGCAAGTATCAAGGTTCCGTATAAGCCACAGAAGCTCGTTTTAACTAAATTAAAGGGAAATAAGGAAAATCGCTGGTGTTCTGGTAATAGTTCTATATTAACTCACTCACGTATCAAACAAAAAGAAATAACAAAATACATTTAAAAATAGTAAAAAAAGAGCGATCGTGGCCGAGCGCTAGCATGTGCGCTTCGCAAACTTGCGGCACCGGGTTCGATCCTCGGCCCTGCACCAATGACTTATGTAAGTTATGTGCAGTTTGTGATGCCATCGCTCCGTGCCTCGGAGAGCACGTTAAGCCGTCGGTCCCGGTTGTCATAAGAACATCTATGGCAATCGTTACGGGTAGTCAGACGCCTGATAGAATCTGACGCCTGATCTAACCATCCCTGTTCCTGGTCCATTATGGGTTGCGAGGTCAGACGGCAGTCGCTCGTGTAATTCTGGTAGCTCGCCGCTACAGGTTAGATTGGGAGCCGACCCCAATAACAAATGGGAAAAGGCAAAGCGGATGATGATTTAAAAATAGTAAAAAAATAAACTTCTATAAAAAGGAGGGGTGCGTTCAGCACATTCCGTTTTTAAGATTGTTTTTCTGACTGTGATTTTTCTTTTACAGACGGTATTTCGTGGACAAAATCGTGAAGATCATCTTCTACGTGTTCTTAGCTTGGTTCCTCTACTCCAAATACCACTGCTTTGTCCGATCCGTGGAATACTTGTACCAATCGCTGATGTGGTGGCTTCCTTGCTAAACAAAAACGTATCTTATTTCTAAGAGTTTAGATTCAATTTAAGGTGTAGGTTTGCTTGTTTTATTTGTTGTAAGCGTAATTTTTAACAGGTAATATTATGTATTTGTAAAAACAATCTGAACTTTCTTTATCAACTGACTTCATTTGTTTGCTAATCTCAGAACTCCTTCATTTATAAAATTAGATTATGTCGAAAACTCGTTTTTTATTTCATCGTCAGCAACCTGAAAACTAGAGCTATGCTCGGTGTTTCCCTGCGAGATAAGATCTGGAATGAGGAGACCTGCAGGAGAACTAAAGTGACCGATATAGATCTTAGAATTAGTAAGTTAAATTAGAGATTAAACGAACTTACCTGAAGTGAAGTTCTATCCCAATTGTACGAGTTTCTTCGTCCGAAGAGATTAGTTAGACATTGTAATCGTGTAAGGTGTCGCCTTTCTACCACTAATTTGAAAGCAGTAAAACTGCACTTTTTTTTTTTTTTTTTTCATGTGGGTAGTCCGGATATCTAGCCCCTGTGGTCGCTTGCAGTATTCCTCATTTAGTTGAAAGCTTGGAACCTTAATATTTCACTATATAGGGGATCTCAGGGCTGGGTGGGAACTAATCTCTTCGGACGAAGCAACTCGTACAATTGGGATAGAACTTCACTTCAGGTAAGTTCGTTTAATCTCTAATTGTACATCCTTGCTTCGTCCTTCGAGATTAGTTAGACATTGTAGATTTTGAAAGATATCCAGTGAAATATTAAAACACTTCCTCAGATATGATATTCTGGAATCATAATTATATCAAAAACAAAATACCAGTTAGGGTATCTACTTCATACTTATTTATTCAACGCCCTTCACTCAGTTGATTGGAGTAAAGTTATTGAAAAGTCGGACGGATGTTGCCATTCGCTAGCAGCCTCCCTTATAAATATATTAACTTATAATTATAACATATGCTTTCCGCTTAAAAAACAACCAGTAAGGAGCGCAAAACAATGGGTTGACGCGGAAACTCACAGCTTCAAATACTTACTGCTTGACTTGCTACATCTTAAAAAGCTCTTCCCATCTAACGAGGCGCTAATTAATAAATGTGAAGAGTATTCGTACCAGTACAATAGATTGCTTAAAGATAAACGCCTTAAATTTTATTCTGATTTAATTCAAATAAACTCAAATAAATCAAAATGTATGTGGAAGATAGTGAACACTGAGTTGGGTCGGGGAAGGCGCGAACGGGTTGACTACACAGACCTAGTCAAAGACAACGGCCAGCCTTTCGCTTCTAAGCAAGACCTAGTCGATGCGCTCAATCTCGAATTTGTCACGGCGGCGAGTTTGTGCGGAGCCCCCACAGCCGACGGCCTCCGCGCTGTGGCTGTGCTGGGCGTCCAAGCACCGCCTAGCGACGTCTCGATACGACTGCGTCCTTTTACATCGTTAGAAGTGTACATAATCGCCACAAAGTTTGTCGCCCCCAAAAATAGCACCGACCGATACGGTTTGTCCGCGAACCTTCTAAAGACGGCAGTAGAGCCGTTGGCCGATACTATTGGGTACATTTTTAATTTATGCATTCGCAAGGGTACTTACCCTGAGGCGCTTAAAAGGGTAAAAATCAGTCCCCTCTATAAGGGTAAAGGCAAGAAAGCCGATATCAAGTCGTACCGCCCCATATCCCTAGTCCCTGTGGTGAGCAAGTTGTTTGAGGTCGGGCTCAATAAAAGAGTGATACAATTCATAGTGAGCCGCGACATATTAACTGACAGACAATTTGCGTACAGAGCCGGGCGTGCTACAACTGACCTGGTGCGTGAAGTGGTGTGGAAGGTGCTGAGCGCGCGTGAGGCCGGTCACCGTGTAGCCCTGCTGTGCTGTGATCTCTCACGCGCGTTCGACACTGCGGATCATGCCTTGATCGCAGACAAGCTAAGCTTCTATGGAATTCGGGGGCCAGCTCTGTCTCTGCTTACTTCTTTCATGTCCAAAAGGACGCAAGTTGTGGTTGGTGACAGAGGTCGAGTGATGTCATCAGAAATGACAAGTATGATAGGAGTCCCCCAGGGTTCATGCCTTTCGAATACCCTATTCAGCTTGCTGCTCAATGACTTGCCCGGCACCATCGACGACGCAGAAGTATACATGTACGCTGACGACGTGGCCGCTGTTATTACTGGGGCCACGGAACGTCAGCTTGAGTGTAAGCTGAACTCGGTGGTGCAACAACTTGAGAATTGGTTTAGGTCAAACGGCCTAGCCCTAAATAAGGAAAAAACCTGCTTCCTGACTTTTAACCTGAACGGTAAAGCATCGCAGCCATGTAGGGTGGACGTAGGTGCAATCTCCCTTAAACAGGTTCAGTGCACAAGGCTTCTTGGCTTCCATATCGATAGTGCCCTCACATGGGAGACTCACATCGACCAGCTGTGCGGGAAGCTAGGTCGTACGAGCTTTGCACTGCGCCGACTCGCGAGTACCGCTACCCGTGCCGTGGTGCGGTCGTGTTACTTTGCGACCGTCCACAGCGCCTTAACATACGGTGTAGAACTGTGGGGCTGTGCGGCTGATAGACAGAGAGCTTTTGTTATGCAAAAACGAGCGGTGCGCGCAATTGTCGGCGTACCGAACGACGTCTCTTGCAGGGATTTGTTTAAAGAGCTCAAAATCCTCCCACTGCCCTGTGAACTCATCTACCAAATAGCCTTGTACACCCATACGCACCTTCATTTGTTCCGGCGTAGAGGCATTAACCCATCCCGAGCTTTGAGGAGCAATAAATACAAAGATTGCCTTGTGACTCCCAGCCATAAGCTGTCAAAGTCGGAAAGGTCCGTCTTTATAATGGGCCCTTCGATCTACAATAGATTACCAAAAAATGTACTGGATGCACCTTCCACCAGCTCTTTCAGGGCCCGTTTAAAAACGTTTCTTTTGGAGCACGTCTTTTACGGTTTGGAGGAGTATTATAAATTGCCAGAATGGACTATTAAATTTTAATGGACTATTAAATTTATGTGACATGTAACTTTGGGGTTATAAATAAATTATTTGTATTTGTATTTGTATTACATTTTAACATAATCAATAAGTTTGAGTGTTTAAGATCAATTGGGAAAAACTGACTGATTAGATTGAATATCTCTACGATAAAATCTAGCAAATACCGTAAAGTTGCCACTCCATCTAGCTGTATTTCGTATTGTATCAATGCTGATACCAGCTCGGTATGCTGCGAAAGTCGTTGCATGTATGACGGAGTGAACGGAAAATTTAAAAGTGTCAACCCCACAGAGTGTATTTTATCTACCGACAGATGAGTTAGGTATTCACAGATACTGGTTCATATGGTCTCTTGAAGCTGATGAATAGGACATTTTCATTATTTCTCAAAGGCTCCGTCTCGGCAATGTAATGTAGCCATATGTATAGGTAAGGTATCCCAGTGTCAGCTGGACATATTTCCAGTCGATATTTATGAAATGGAATATTAAGACAGGGTTGATTCGAACTTGAACGTGATGTTTTTATTAATACCTGAATTATTATTTTGATAGAGATTTTGCTACTGTCTAAATTTATTTTACTACGTTTTATTCTGCACTCTATGTGCAGTTACCAGCAGCACCAGTTTATTAGAGTATTGTTTTAATTTAAAGTATTATTCGAGTCCCACGTATTATTTTGGAGTTGGAGGATGGATTCTGTAGAAACCATTGAATAGCCTAGTAACACAGTCATTAGACCTTACTCTCGATCCTAAGATCAATGACTGAGCAGAGCGATGACTATTTAAATGATCCATAATGTAGACTGCACTGGAATAATTCAGTTAAAAAATAAATAGACATCTCTATATTGTGCTTTTTACAATAGTTAGCCCCACGTCTTATTGCCTTATTGCGATGTCGTAATGTTTTATAGAATTTTTCGACAGGGAAGCTAAAATAGTTTTTAGCGATGACGGCGGTACGCTCCTCTTCCATAGTTCCATCCTGATAACTTCCCTGCAATCAACGTGAGCTTGGGGTGACTGTTTGTGATAGATAATAATACATTATCATAATGTCGGGATTGAATAAGTTCAGAAACAAAACAGGTTTTGAAATAATAAATAATGATAATAAATGTGTGGAGATTTCACACAGCGCCATGTAGCCCTAAACTAAGCATAGCTTGTACTATGGGAACCAGATAACTGATAGAATACTTAGATAACTTTTGTTTGTAAATACATACATAGAATACAATATAACACCCAGACACAGAACAAACACCTATGTTCATCACACAGATTTTGTTCTGAGTGGGAATCGAACCCCGAACCTATAGTCCAGAAGGCGGAGCTACTACCAACTACTGAGCTAACAGGCCAGTCAGGCCTTCAGAAATGAAGGAAACCACGGTAGCGTGGGCCAAAATAGAACCACAACTATACCTCAGATTGATCTGTTAGGTATTATTTTTCTTAACACTTTTAATGTTAAGAATGGCAAATAGAGAAAAAGCGTAGGAAACGAAGTTTTCCAATTGAAGGTAAATGCATTCATGGTAAATGAACTAATGTATGAAGCAAACACGAATATATCGCAAGCTTCACACTTCCATTAGATTTTCTTCATTCAGTATGTGGAAATCTAACTCCACGCATAGGTACGATTGATATAAGAAATAAGTAGCAGTTGTGGTGTCGATACGCAACAAAATCTGGCATCTTTTTAACTCTTTTGAGAATACCCGTAGCCCGAAAAAAACAGCCAGGAGAGTTCTAAATGGTTTACCGCATGCCACCTTCTTTTTTCGATAGCGTCGGAAATTATTATTAGTTTTTTTTTTTTTTTTTACCGCCATGTAAAATCTTCCTCGGAAAACTGAGGTAGCGACATGTTGTAGGTATCGTAGCTGTTTGTATTACACAAAGCAAGGTGTTTACATCTTTCAATCTGCTTAGTCATCATCATCATCATCAACAGCCTGAAGACGTCCACTGCTGAACATAGGCCTCCCCCAGAGCACGCCACCTTGAGCGGCTGCTCGCCTCCTGCATCCATCGGCTCCCCGCGGCTTTCACCAGGTCGTCGGTCCACCGAGTGGGGGGCCGGCCTACGCTGCGTCTTCCGGTTCGTGGTCGCCACTCGAGAACCTTTCTTCCCCATCGGTTGTCAGTTCTACGAGCGATGTGGCCTGCCCATTGCCACTTCAACTTACTAACTCTAAGAGCTATATCGGTCACTTTAGTTCTCCTGCGGATCTCCTCGTTCCGGAGCTTATCTCGCAGGGAAACACCGAGCATAGCTCGCTCCATAGCTCGCTGCGCGACTTTGAGCTTACTAATGAGGCCAACAGTAAGAGACCATGTCTCAGTTCCATAAGTCATCACTGGCAACACACACTGATTGAAAACTTTCGTTTTCAGGCTCTGCGGTATTTTGGACGAAAAGATAGGACGAAGCTTCCCGAACGCTGCCCAGCCGAGTTGGATTCTTCGCGCCACCTCTTTGTCGAAGTTGGACCTACCTAATTGGACAATCTGTCCTAGGTAGACATACTTGTCGACAACTTCGAGAGTATCGTTCCCAACAATTACCGGTATAGGTGGAACATGAGCATTAGACATGATCTTTGTCTTGTCCATATTCATCTTAAGACCAACCTGCTGGGAGACTCTACTGAGGTCGTTGAGCATGGTGCTAAGGTCCTCGAGCGATTCCGCCATTATGACTATATCATCGGCAAAACGAAGGTTAGTGATGTACTCGCCATTTATGTTGATGCCAGATCTTTTCCACTCCAAGAGCTTGAAAACATCCTCCAATGCGTTTGTGAACAGTTTCGGAGAAATAACGTCTCCCTGTCTCACGCCTCTTTGCAATGGAATTTGTTCCGTACTCTGGTCCTGTAGTCGGACTGACATAGTGGCCTTACTGTACAAACACTTCAAAACTTCGATATACCTATAGTCAATTTGGCATCGCTGCAAGGACTGCAGCACCGCCCAAGTCTCGATTGAATCGAAGGCTTTCTCATAGTCCACAAACGCTAGGCATAACGGCCGATTATACTCTTCGGTCTTCTGTATAATCTGGCGCAGCGTATGGATGTGGTCTATGGTGCTAAAGCCTTTTCGGAAACCGGCTTGTTCGGGAGGCTGGAATTCATCAAACCTGCGTGCGAGACGATTCGTAATGACTCTCGAAAACAGCTTATACACATGACTCAAGAGCGAGATGGGCCTATAGTTCTTCAATAAGGTGTTATCGCCTTTTTTGAAGAAGAGCACCACCACGCTCTTGTGCCATGCCTCTGGCGTTATACCTTCAAGGATGACAGAATTAAATAACTTCTGGAGGACTAAAAGTACCGGTCTACCACCCGCTCTCAGAAGTTCGGTCGTAATTCCATCTTCACCTGGTGCCTTGTTGTTTTTAAGCTGTTTGAGGGCCATTCTAATCTCGTACAGGCTGACGTCCGGGATATCTTCGGTATAGTGTCGGACTAACTTGGCTCTGATGTCCTGAGCTGTGTTAGTAGCGGGCTTACGTGTCGAGGTGTATAACTGTCCATAGAAGTTCTCGATCTCTCTCAGAATCTCAGGCTTGGATGAAATGACGCTACCATTTTCGGTCTTCAGTTTTGTCATTTGGTGTTGCCCAATAGACGAATCCTTTGCGAACACTTTAGAGCCTTGGTTCCGCTCAATTGCGGCCTCAATACGTGAAGTACTAAGAGCACGCAAGTCGTGTCGCAAGGAACTCCAGATTCGTCTATTGAGTTCACCGTAGGCTGACATATCAACTGAAGACTGCAGCTTCATTTCGCTCCGGTCGGCCATTAGCTCAAGAGTTTTTTCTGAGAGCTTTTGAGTCTTCTTTCGGCGTTGGGTCTTAAAGAATTTCGATCCAACAGCTTGGACAGTTTCCACCAACCCGTCGTTTAGCTCGTCCACTGTGTTACAGTCGGCTAGGCACTGGAAGCGATTTTGGAGTTCCAGCTGAAAGCCTTCGGGGTTTTGGATTTGGACAGGATTTGGACGGAGCGTAGACTTCACCAGACGTGACCTTTCGAGCTTAACATTGATATTCAATGTGCCTCTAACAATACGGTGATCGCTACCGGTTTTCACCTTGCTGATCACAGAGACATCATCGAATATGTGCTTCTTGGTCGTCATGATGAAGTCTATCTCATTTTTAGTGGAACCGTCGGGACTTATCCACGTCCACTTCCTGGATGGCCGCTTCTCGTAGAAGGAGTTCATCATAAAGAGTCCCTCCTTCTCCATGAAGTCAGCCAGCCTCTGTCCTCGAGGGTTCCGCTGCCCGTATCCAAATGGCCCCACTCTCAGCTCATCGCTATTCCTTGTGCCCAACTTCGCATTGAAGTCTCCCATCACAACGGTGAAGTATGTTTCGGAAGTATGCATGGCTTCGGATATGTCCTCATACATAGCTTCTACTTCATCGTCTGAGTGTGCCGATGCCGGCGCGTATACCTGTATAACCTTCAACGAATACCGTTTGGTTATTCGGAGTACCAGGTACGCTACCCTGGCCGACACACTGTCGACTTTGACCACGTTGTTGACGAGAGACTTGCGGACGAGAAACCCGACACCCCCTTGGGAGAGTTGGTCTCCCTCCCGGTAGAAGAATAAGTTACCGGAATTTAGGATTATCGTGTCCTGTCCCTGTCTTCGGACTTCTGACAATCCCATTACATCCCAGCGTAACTTACCCATCTCCGCCTCTAGCTCGACCATCCTTTCGTCAGCCTTCAGTGTGCGCACGTTATGTGTTGCCAGGGCCAGGGGTCGTCGTTGGGGTTGGTAGCCGGGCGTCTGCCGGGGATTCTTCGCACCCCTTGCCCTGCCGTTACCGTGGCCGCTACCGTAGCCACGGGATAGCAGAGCTGCCGGGGACTGGGGGCCGTTTTTATTTGTGCTTGTCATTAGGGGGGGGGGTTTGCCATAATCACCACGCTTGGCAGGCGGCTTGGTGATCGCAGTAGGTGAAGATTGATTGCCACCAAGACCGAGGGGAACGCTGCGACCCATTCCCTGGATATTCCCTTAGCCGCCTTCTACGGCACCCACGGGAAGAGATGGGGTGGTCCTATTCGTAACCGGGACCACACGGGACATCTGCTTAGTATTACATCCAAATCCAACCATACTGCATCGTGCGTGAGACACCCCGCAGTAAGGAGTCCGACCAAGAGCGTAAAATGTATAATTTTACAACGAGTTTTATTTTTATACGATTATTAAATTTAAAAAAATTCATATCTATCAGGAAATCGAGGTATTTGCAAATAGTACTCGGGGTCATACAGCTCTTCTTCACATTGATAATACATCTTAATCCAAGATGATCTTTGTCAGTGAAATATTTTCTAAACAATTTTGATAGTTATTTGAGATTATACATAGTTACCATCTAAATAAGTAGATGACAAATAGCCTAAAGTAAACACATCAGTGTAGGGTTTAAATAATTTTGTAAAAACGAAAGGAGGTATATTCAGACCAAACGCTAATACCTACATTTTTGTAGGGTTCGCCGCCGTATTTACCTATATTTTAGGTACTTTCTATAGCTAGGGTGTATAGAAATTAAAAAGTACTCGTCCTTTTAATCTAAAGTGGCCATGCTTTTTGATATTAACTTTAAAGTTATTCTCAAATCTTCTATGATAATGATCCGTTGTGATACTTATGTTTGTGTATTAAGAACTTCCAGTTTAAAATAAGTCAGTTGGGTCTATTGGGTTATTAATGACCAAATAACTAGAGATAAATTGCTCTTCACACGGTTCGTATTGTATAGTATGGCCACGCTATTTGTAAGATCAGCGATGGATCACTTTGTATTAAACGGATTCAGATGATGACAACACTGGCCAACTAGGTTCGTGCGATTGGAAAATCGGGTTAGAAAATGTTATTTGATATCCTCTCACCAATGATAGTATGACTGTGTCATTAGTTATTAATCGCCACTGGTCATGAAAATAGGATAAACGTCCTGCGGAACGTACCGGGTCTAGCGACGCGGGCCCGGCTGCAGCTGCGAGCGCGGCGGCTATCGCTGCTGCTGCGGCTGCCGTGGGGGTCGGTCGTAGATGGCCTGGGCTCGAATCTCCTAGGCGCTCCCGCCTGTATGGGTGCCGGGAGCGGAGACTTCCTGTTTAAAGTCACAGGGGTCGGTCTTGGTCTTCAAGACAGAAGTCCTGGAGTAGTTTTCCTTACGGATGTGTTTATTTTTATTTAAGAAACTGATTTTAATATTGCATATTTAGCAGCTTTGAGTGTATCACCCAACTTTTCACCAAATAAGAAATCGTCTACTTATGTACTGCAATTTGGTCTTTAATCATGAATAGTTTTGGTGCATAAAAAGCTCCTTTTTATCATGGAATCATTGTGAATAATCGACTGAGAGCTCACTGACGCAGGATATACTTGCTGCGACCTGCTTCTGCTTATTCTCTAATGCTTTATCTTTCTTGATGAACATGTCCGATAAAGGAGACTTTATCTCTGGATTGAGCTTTGGTGCGTCAATTTTTGTGCAATTCTTATTACGTGTTTTTTTTTTGTCGTAGCAATGTGCTGCTAGCGCACTGCTAACTCACCTAGCTCGAATGTCTGGTCCGTATTTTTTATCTTTTTACGGTGTATGTCCTAATAGGCTTAGAATCTCCCCATCCAGTTCCGGAGGGTCTACTGCAAGTCCTGTGTCGGTTGGTAGATAAGTTTGCAGCGCGTCTATGACGGCGGTTAGCGATGTTGCGGTAGACATACCCGGCACGGGTTCGTCTAAAATCATCGGCTTCAGATCGTACTTCGATTTCATCTAAATTGTGACATATTATGAATAATATGTAGGCATGTATAGTTTGTTACCCGAGGGAACACTTTAATTGTGCAGCTAGTACACAGCAAAGGGTCACATCCCTATTAGATGGCCACAACACTAATCTTATACCTACATATTTATGTAGGGAAATAATAATAATAATGGTAATTGTGCGGCGATAGTCCTTCGAAGCTACCCACAACACATTATATTATCATCATCAATATAGATGCAAAAACAAATAGATAAATAATTGGAGTGAAGGTAACATTCCTTTTAAATGTACACAATCACTATTATCCACCAACTCACGGAATATCATAACGTGAAGGTAACATCTCCATAAGATGTACACAACACTAATTGGAAATTGACGTCACGTCACAAGTTTGATACGGAAATAGTCCTAACAACTATTCACAATATCTTTAGAGATTGGTAGGTAATCAAGGTAGGTAGGTAAAATACCATATCATGGTAGGGAAAATACCTTCACGTTTCGGTTCAGAGTCCATCGGGCGAGATTTTCGCCGATATGCTGCTACTATCCGACGAACTTGATTATACAACCGTTCATCATGCTTTTAATTTTCCTTCTGCCTAAATAATTACTGTAGTCGTTTTTGTGACTACGTTTCAGCACTTTTAACAAATTTTTGCAATAAATATGGAATAGTGTGGTGATCGGCGAGGCACTAAAACGCGAATGAGGAATACTGCAAGCGACCACTGGGGCTAGATATCCGGACTACCCACATGAAAAAAAAAAAAAAGTGCAGTTTTACTGCTTTCAAATTAGTGGTAGAAAGGCGACACCTTACACGATTACAATGTCTAACTAATCTCGAAGGACGAAGCAAGGATGTACAATGGCAATGGGCAGGCCACATCGCTCGTAGAACTGACAACCGATGGGGAAGAAAGGTTCTCAAGTGGCTGCCACGAACCGGAAGACGCAGCGTAGGCCCCCCACTAGGTGAACGATCTGGTGAAATCCACGGAGAGTGGTTGCAGGAGGCGAGCAGCCGTTTAAAAAAGTGGTGCTCTCTGGACCCCTATCCTGGGAGGCCTATGTTCAGCAGTGGACGTCTTCAGGCTGTTGATAATGATGATAGCCTGAAAACGTCGACTGTTGAACATTGACCTCTCCCATAGAACGCTATTTTGAGCCGCTACGCTAGTTGCTTTCTTGCTTCCGACCAAAGCGCAACGGCTCCCTGCAGTCTTAACCACAGACCTAGAATAAATCTATGGTCTTGACCAATTGCCTATTCAACGAAGACCAAAAAAAAGACGATTGGTGGAAACCATTCGTGTAAAGGCAACCCTTTTTAGGATTCCGTAGTACCTACCTACTACGGAACCCTAAAAAGGATTATTAATATTACACCCAGTATTAGCATGAATAAATACAAATGCTACACTTATAATGGTATATAATGTAAAACACTTGAGTATATAATAGCCATCGCCATAAAATAATTATGATGATTGCTACAAAGTGGATATTACCTACGATTTAAATAAAGGTAGGTAACTAGCTACCAAAAACAAATGTATCAAAATTATTTTTTACGCGTTTGACCAATGAAACGGCTCAACGGATTTAGATAAAATTCCGAATAGAGATAGCTTTTATACTGGATTAACACTTACTTTATCCGCTTATTTACTTTTATCCGCGGGTGAAATCACGGGACGCAACTAGGCGTGTCATACTTAGCTTGAAGAGGTCGAATAAGAGTATCACTAGGTTTACTAGGGTTTCACTAGGTGGTAGGACTTTTCTGCAAAGTTCGTCTAGGTAGGTACCACCGCTTTGCCAGTTATTCTGCCTCCAAGCAGTAGTGTGCAAGCACTACTGTGTTCCGGTTTGAAGGGCATTGTAACTAGTGAAACTACTGGGCAAATGTGACTTTATGATCTAATCACATAGTCTAGTAATCTTATTACTAGACTGTCTGAAGTCTCAGGATGACGTGCGCAGTGCTGCGATACGCAGAACTGTATTAATTTAGAGTTCCGAGTGATACTGCAAACTGTTATGGGCAGCCATGACGCTTAACATCAGGCGAATGACTAGCTCGTCACTTCATTCAAGTACATGAAAAAAAAGAAATTATGTACAGATTGTGGTGGCAATTTTTAGGGTACTGCAGATCTTTTGAAGACGGTGAAGCACCACTCCAGAGAGACTGAGACTCTGTGGGCGAAGGTGGAAGCGGCGAGTGCCACCCTGCACGGGTAGCATGTAGAAATCGACATATTCTAGTCTCGAGAAAGCGTTTAACCAATGAACGATCACGTGGACGGCCTCGGTCTCCTATTAAATGCTATATGCGGCGTCCGACTTCAGCGTTTTCGTTCCGATCGACGTCTGAACGCCAGGCACAGCGTCAGCGGTCAATACATCTCATAGCGAACGATGACGTCTCGTTCACAAAAGTAGTCGGCAAACAGTGCTCGCGTGTAGTCCTGTGATATTATAAAATGGATGTAAATTCGACACCTTTGGCAGCGCTTGTGTTACTTTGTATAATGCACTATAACATTTACTGATTCAATCAATAAAAAAAATAAAAATAATAATAACTCGTCTTTTTCACTATCAAATTTCAACATTTTGTACTGACGCCAAATACGACATTCACGCTGCAATGCTTCGAAATAACTAGAGACGCGGCGCAAAGCGTTTGAATGCCACCTACGGCGTCCACACGCCAACGTCAGCGTGTGAAAGAGGCCACCACAGTACATTTCTATAGTAAGCATCATGACGTGGCGTACAGCGTGACGCTGTACGCGGTCGACGGCGTTTATAGGAGACCATAGCCTAAGCCTTTTTGTAGCGTTTTCATAGGTCAAACCCACGTCAAACCTTAGATTATAGACTAAAAACACAGAGAGAACGTCATTATCTGTCAAGCGTACCACTTTTTTGGTCTCTATTTACATGAAGTGGACACTTTCATGTGAATGAGTCTGAAAGATTTGTATAGAAAAAACAGTTGACTTGAGATGAAAAAATGGTACGGTGACTTTTCGCAAGCGTAGCTAATTACTATATGTTTGTTTCCTTCCTTCGCCACTGACGTAGCGACACGTAAGAGCAGTACAAATATAATATCATTTTGATGATCCCTCAAGGGTCAAACGCTTTCTCGAGAGAAAATATTATTTCTATGTCGGTTTCTGCAGCTCATGCTAACCGTGCTGGTGACGTCTAAAAGGTGGCGGTTGTTGTCGAGCCCAACTCGCACTCCCCTTTTATTTAAAACTGTGTGTTGAGGCTACGGATATTTACACAGGTGGAATTCCATCTTTGTAAATATCCGAAGCTTCAATGAGAAAAATATTTCATTTATTAGCCAAGAAATGAATCGTCAAATTGACACATGTTAGGTCACTTCAAAAAAGTTTTAACCACAAAAGTACTCTATAATTATTCTCTGTACTCTTTAGTTCTCTGTAAAATAATAAAAAGGTAAGATGGATCAATATTATACTCGAAGCAGTTATATAATCATCACATCACACTAATCACACTAATATTATAAAGGCGAAAGTTTGTGCGTATATGTGTATGTGTGTATGTTTGTTACTCCTTCACGCTCTAACAGCTGGATGGATTTGGATGAAATTTGGTATGGAAGTAGCTTATACCCTGGATTAAAGCATAGGCTACTATTTATACCAAAAACGGGAACGGTTCCTGTAGGAACGCGGGTGAAACCGCGGGACGCTGCTAGTCATTACATATATCCGCTAGTCCGATACGAACGAATAAGTAGTTTTTATCCCTGTTCAAGAAAAGCGAAACATACTAGCGACAGTAGACTCAAGAACAGTAAAAATGTTTGGCCACCTTATACGATATTACAGCTTCATGAAAAACATCATAGAAGGAAAGGTAGAAGGGAAAAGAGGAAGACGCAGACCTAGAAGGGCTTATACAGATCAAATAAAAGAAAAGATAAATGGCATGTCGTACGGGGAAGTAAAAGCATTGGCTGAAAATAGAGAAGGATGGCGATTACTCCACCGTTAAGAGCAGGCCTTTTAAATAAGAAGAAGAAGAAGAAATCCAATACATTTATATAGCTATCTTATTTTTGTTCCATGCCAAGATTATGACGATATCTTCAAAAGTACTCTGTGATCTTCAGTCCATAGTATGATCAACTGACAACTAAAAGTTTACCTTACCATGTCCCGTGATTTAAAACACAATACCTCCTCACAATAACTCTGCTCCATAAGCCGTTTTTCTTTGAGGTATTCCGTAAGGTATCTTTAAGGTTCATGGTTATGTCAGGTAACCATTGAAAGCTTCCTAAAGCCTAGAAATATGCAAAAATAAACAATTTACGTAGAGTTTTCTGTGTATGACTGATCAATTTCTATGATTATTCAGCCATGGTCATCCTTACTGCTGGTCCCTACCCTTCTTCCACTTCTCCTTGTCAAAATATTTCCGGGGCCAATCCATATAGTAAGAGTCCAGTTCACTAACATACATCAAAGAAATGCTCGAGTTAAGAAGGCACCTTTTGTGGAAACCGTGCTAGCAACCCCCTCCCCTTTTAGACTAGTCTATAGCTATAAACGATAAATTATCCTCAGATCCTGTCAGCTATGGCTCCTACCGTGCCTGAGTTCTATTCAGGGAAGTCTATCTTCATCACGGGAGGTAGCGGATTCATTGGAAAGGTGTGTATAGCAGAGATCAAAGTAGCTTTCCTCTTCCCTCAAGAAGAGATGGCTTGGTATAATATAATGGTAATCATCATCATCATCATCATCATCATCATCAGCCTGAAGACGTCCACTGCTGGACATAGGCCTCCCCCATAGTGCGCCACTTTGAGCGCCTGCTTGCCTCTTGCATTCATCGGCCCCCCGCGGTTCTGACCAGGTCGTCGGTCCACCTAGGGGCGGCCGGCCTACGCTGCGCCTTCCAGTTGGTCGGTTCGGTCATCCGGTTTGTCGCTTAGAGCAGCCGCTCAATGTGGTGCTCTCTGGAGGAGGCCTATGTTCAGCAGTGGACGTCTTCAGGCTGTTGATAATGATGACTAGAGTTCATAGCGAAGCTCGACTAGCGGATCGGTAAAGGACGATCAATACGGTCACTACTCGAGAGATCGATCGCTACAAAAATTAGTATTCACTATCATAGACTCCTGAGCGCTACCATGCTTCGGAGGGCTTTTCATAATTCATAATTCATAATTCATTTATTGCTGTCACAGGGTTACAGGATGCAGGTCTTATTGCTACATTTATATAGTCCCACCTGTAACATGCCATTGCAGCATGCAATAGGCTGGGATGACTGACTTGATTTAATTCAAACCAGTATCGAACGAACGTCATATACATTTTAAACATATACATTTTAAACATGTGGCTTGTAAGGCAATAGTCGTTGGACCTATGGCGACTTCATCAAATCACTAACATTTTAATCCAAATGGAGTCAAATAATAGGCAATTTCCACTTTACTGCATAAAACTGTTTGACATCATCTCACCGGTCAGCAGTCTTTTTGCATCTACTGCTGAACACAGGGCTTCCTCATTAGTGAGGATTTGCCATAATCACCACGCTTGGCAGGCATTTTATTGGTCGCAGTAGATATAATGCAGAGCGAGGAAGATGCTGCTGGCCATTCCCTGAATATTCCTGTAACACGCTCTTACGACACCCACGGGAAGAAATAGCGCAATCCTATTCGTGGCGAGACCACACAGCACAATGCTAATTCACCAATCAATAATTGCAGGTGTTAATATACAAACTCCTCAAAAGCTGTCCAGATGTGAAAGCTATTTATTTACTATTGAGGCAGAAGAGAGGAGTCAGCAGTGAAGAGAGATTTGTGCTTTTGCAAAATGATACTGTAAGTCACTTTTAAATTTTTTATACACATTGTATCTAGACGGCATCGTCACTTACCATCAGGTGAGATAGTGGTAAAATCTAAGTATATCCACACACACCATACCTACAGCGAAGCACGACTAGTAGTTCTAAACCAATCGGAAAAAAATTTAAGCAACGTTCATGACCTCTATAAAAAGTTATATTTACAACTGAGCGGTACCGTGCTTCAGAGGCACGGTAAGCCGTCGGTCCCGGCTGTTGTCGTTAGACATCAGAAGCGTTTGGGTGCCCTGAAGATTCTGACACCAGGGTTGACCACTTGCTTAAACGAGAAGAAGAACCAGAAAAACTTGAGTTATTAGTACCCCTCAATATAAACAAGCATTCCGAAACAAGGAGCCGAGAAGAGAACACATAAAAATAATGACAACAAACGAAAATCTGACGACAGTATACACGCTGTCCCAAGCTACAACCAAGTCCAGGAAACTTATAGCCTAGGTGTCTTCAATTCAAGAGTGAACAGGTATCTTCTAGGCAAGCATGCACCACCGTAGGCCACGTCATCACTTACCATCAGGTGAGACAGTGGTCAAACGCTATGCCTATAAATTATACTACAAAAAAAGAAAGTTATATGGATCTAATCGAAAAGGGCTATCAAACCAACTCGTATAGGTTTGCCATAATCACGCAGCTGACAAGCATCTTCGTGATCGCAGTAGATTATAATCAAGACCGAGGAGAATTCTGCTGCCCATTTCCGAGATATTCCCTTAGCCGGCTCTTTCGGCATCCACAGGAAGAGATGGGGTGGTCATATTTTTACGCGTGGACCACACAGCTTACTTACTATGATTCGCTGGCAAATATAAGTGCCGGTGCGTTGGCGTTGCCTACCCTTAGAGAGGACTCTTTCTTTAGTGTCAAAATCCGTTTAGCATATCCTTTTTGAGGGGATTTAGAGACAGTCATAATCCTTATCTAAGATATGCCAGCTATAAATTTTAAATCAATCTATAGGTTTTCGACCCCCTGAAAGAGACAAATCCAGATATCTGCAAGAAGCTGCGTCTGATATCTGGAGATGTCACTGAAGATGGACTCGGCATCTCTAATGAGGACAGGATGGAGTTGCTGAACGAATGTAACATCGTTATTCATGGAGCTGCTTGCATCAGGTATCTGTTCCAGCAGGTATCGTTTTCATCAGTCGATTTTGCAGTGGGTACGTAACGGAGAATTCTGACCTGAGTGGTCTTCTAGTAGAATAAAAATTCGTTCACCTGACGTTATGCGTCACAGCTGCCCATGTTGCAGTGGCACTCGGAGCTCTAAATAATGTAAAGTTTCACGTAACACTGCACTGCGCACGTCATCTTGAGACATCAGCAATAGTCTTGCAATAAGTATACTAGATGTTCATAACATAGTCTCATTTGCCTAGAAATTTTTGAACTGGACACAGTAGTGCTTGCATACTACAGCAGTACCACCTAGATGAACTTTGCAGGTAAATCCTACCACCTACCTAGTAAATCTCCATACATCTCTACTTCGGTAGAGTCCGTGGACCGTGGACAGAGCTCATTTGAAACACAAGATAGTTTTTGTAAAAATTGTGAAATCACCTTGTCTAAGGTTTCCTTCCCACGCCACATACACACCCACACAAAGGCCTCCTACGGGGCTGCTTGTGGTTCATCATAAAAATGATTTCTATAACAATATTGGAAAGATTTGATTGCTTGTTTGTTTGTTTGCATAGGCTCCGGAACTACTGAACCGATTTGAAAAATTCTTTCACTGTCAGGAAGCTTCAAGCTACACTATCCCTGGGTGACATAGGCTACATTATATTTTCAAAAAAATTAGGGATTCTTACTAAAACTCCAATAATGTAACCCAAGGTGTAAAAAAATACCTAAAATATTCTTTACATAGCGTGCGCTGCGAAAACTATTATACCCGTGCGAAGCCGGGGCGAGCCGCTAGTATTAAATATTCGGCTAATGATTAAGTGTGGAATGGAGGAATAATATTTTATTTCAAAACTTAAGTAACATATAATAAGTATGAACTAAACTAAACTAGACCTAAAAACTAAACTAAACCTAAAAACTTTAAAACTAAGATATAAAACTAAAAATAACAATCTAAAGGAATCTTGAACTATCTATAGACCGGCAAAGGTCTATAGATAGTTCAAGCAATCCGTGGAATCAGGCAACGTTCCCATAATGCTGGCAGCGTTACCCCGCTGTATAGCGAGGCTGATCCTTTGACCAAAGTAGACGCCAGCATTATGGTCACGTGCCGATTCAACTAAACGCCCCGCTAAATCATTAAAGATTTCTATGGCACCCGGTCCCCATGGCCCCATCGTCTCTACGCCAAACGGCACAAATATAAAACCTCTGTCAAGGTTAGAATACTTGCGCCGCTTGGCGAATTCTGCAGCCGCAGCAGCGCCGCCGGCCTGGTGTGATGTGTCCGGAAGATGGGACGGTGCCAGTGTATCGACACAAGTGGCGTCCCACACTAAAGGCCGGCCCATCTTCCAGGGAATGAGCGTCATACCATCGGGCCGTTTACCGTCGTCACGAATAAGGCCATTGGGCTCTAACACCGCTGCGACGTTGACGTTTCCAAAGGCCCGACGTATGACGTCATTCAATGCACTATGGCGAGGTATACGGCCAGCACTCTTACTGCATGATAGGCCATGGTGACCGAGACTGCTGACCTTTTCACCGCATTTGCATCGATGGGGAGCAACACAGGGAGCACCGATGCGCAGTGATATGGCTAGACGGAATGTGTTATTGTCAAGCAGTGTTCCTAGATGGTGCGATGGTAGTGCCTGCAACCAAAGACCGGATTCCCAGCGAGAGGCAGCTAAGAGACGAGCACGCTCTGTGAGGTTACTGGACGTATCAACTAGGTTCTTCCGTTCCAGCTCACAAAGCGGCGCGTCCCACTGCCTCTGCGAGGACAGGTCTTTGGGCAGGCTGCTATTTGGGCAGGCCATTTTCCAAGAGTTAACTGCTTCGGTTAAAAATGAAATATCCAAAGTGTCACTACCGTCAGATAAAATTGCATTTACTAAATTTTGAGTGCTTTTAACCGAAGACAGAAAAGCTGGTAACGAAACGCTTGAAATTTTGCGAATGCCTAGGCCTCCCAACCGGATCGGTAGTGAAGCCTGGCACCATGTCCGTTCATCCAAAGAAATGTTAAAAATGGAGGTGAGCGTATCCTTCACAATGTTGTCCAACTGTTGTAATAAATCGGGGTGATTCCAAAGTTGGCAACACCTTAAGGAATACGTAAATTTAGGTACGAACAAGCAAAATCTAATAATGATAAATGCCATATGGGCGTTAATTTTGAAGAGTCTGTCCGAAACCGACCGAAAATTTTGTATTTTCTCTTCAATGAAGTCTGGAATAGATTCATCGAAAATTGGCGAGCCTAGGAGGCGAAGAGAACTGTTGTCAATAATTTTTATATTTGGAGCTATTGAATTGAAAGTATTGATTATGTCATCTCTTGATTTGCAAGAGTCGGATAGAAACAGTTCACACTTTGAAAAGTTTAGTTCTAACCCAATCGTTTTGAATTCAGAAATGAGGAAACTTAAGTCTTTAAAAACGGTGTTGGCATCGCCTCCTATCGTCCCGTCGTCTAAATACCATACGTTGAATTTTGACTCAAGACGTTTAATGATGGGGTGAATCGCAAGGCTGAAAATAGCCGGCCCAAGAGGATCTCCCTGTTGACAACCCACTTCTGATAAGAGGAGGTCATTCCGATAAACTAATTTAGAATTTTGGCCATAACATTGCCAGAGAAAACGGTAAATTTCAGGAACTTTATCTTGGACCTCAGCCAACAGGGATCCTCTGTCAACGGAGTTGAAAGCATTTTTAACGTCCACCTTCAACAACACGTCTCCTCCATTATTCATTAAAAAAGTTCGTAAGGCGTGTACTGCCGCCTCACAGCCGCCGCGTGAGCCAAAACCAAGTTGAATGGGCTGAAACTGCTGCGAAAGCACCTGGCTTTTAAGCCTGCAGCAAATTTTAGCAGTGAGGCGACGGTACGTAGTGCCAACAGCAATGGGTCTTATGCCACCATCTTTTTTAGTGAGTGCGCACAAGTTTGCCCCGTATAAAATACCAGTAATGTTGCTGTTGACACTACCTGCCAGCATAAAATTTACTAATTTTGTAAGAGTGACAACCAGACTGTCTCCAGTGCTGCCGCAACCACCGCTAGTTAAATCTTTGAGGTATTGTGGCGTGAGGGCGTCTAGGCCACCAGCGGAGCCACTCTGGAATGAGGACAAAGCAGCTGTCACATCTTGAGCCAACGCAGAAATGACAGCGCTGTCGTCATCCGGTGCTGGTAGAGGATTCGTTCGTGCCGCTGCAGATGGATGTTTGGAACGCAGCGCTGTAAGGGTATCCAAAGTGTTAGGAGCAACTGTATCACTGGAAAACATAAGACGCGCAGCACCTCTAATATCCCCATCGCTTAATTTGTTTTCTATAAGATGATAGGGAACAGAGAGCGTACGGGAGTGCGATGATGACGACGACTTGGATGAAAAGTCAAAGGCATCAAAACATTTGGAGTTTTTTGAGCAATTTTGTTTAATTCTTGATGTGAGCGATGTATGATCAGATTGTATGCGAGGAACATGTAGAATCCTGTATGGAAATGTCAGCAAATGTTCCCATGCTCGCTCTGAATTTTCTTGGACAGCGTTATTTATTTTGTGATTTATTTTATTTATATTATTCTGTGACAGGGTTGTTTGTGGATGCAACTAATACTGCATTGGCTCGCGATAAAGCATCAGCTACTAAATTTTCTTCTCCGGGGCGATAAATAATGTCAAAATTATATGCAGAGAGTTCTAGTCGCCACCGTTGTATTTTGTCATTCTTTATTCTCGATGAATGATGCTGGTTAAACATAAATGCAACCGATTTTTGGTCAGTGATCAATTTAAAGGGTCTCCCACTGAGAAATTGTTTCCATTTCCGAAGACACTCAACTATAGCTGCAGCTTCCTTTTCTATAGCTGGATGGTTCCGCTCGCTACTGTGAAGACTTCTTGAAAAGAAAGCCACGGGTCTGCCTTCTTGCGACAGAGTTCCCGCGATCGTGTTGTCTGAGGCGTCGGTTTCAACAACGAATTGTATCTTGTCATCAATTGCGTTAACTGCAGACTTCGCTATCTCTTGTTTCAGTGCTTCAAAAGCGTTTGCTGCCTCCGAACCCAATGGGAATTTTCCTTGTGAAGTTAGAGGCTGAATCTTAGCGGAAAAACTTGGTACCCATTTAGAGTAGTGAGCGAATAACCCTAATGCTCGGCGAAGCGATGCAGAGTCTGAAGGTAGAGGAAGATCTAATAGGGGACTCAGACGCTCTGCGTCAGGTTTGATTACTCCTCCACATATAGTATAGCCTAGAATACTTACTTCCTTTAATGAAAGCTCACTCTTACTATGGTTCAATGTCAGATTGTACCGATTGGTAACGTCAAGAAAGCGTTGTAGTTTTTGATCATGATCAGCTTGATCAGTTCCACAGACGGTTATGTCATCTAAGTAGGCATGTACTCCTTGTAGATCCTCTTTGGCAATGATATTATTGACAGCTCGTTGGAAAGCTGCTACTCCATTTGTAACTCCAAAGGGTATCCTGGTAAATTGGTATAAATTTCCTTCAGCTTCGAACGCCGTGTATGATTTTTCTACCTCCAGAATCGGAAATTGGTGGTACGCGCTTTTCAAATCGATTTTGCTATATACTCGGTACTTGGCTATTTTAGAGACTAGGTTTTCAATACTTGGTAAAGGGTAAGCATCCAGCTGTGTATATCTATTAATTGTCTGCGAGTAGTCAATACACATCCTTCTTTTGTGGCTTTCACCTGTTGTTACGAGTACTTGCGCTCTCCAAGGCGAGAAACTGGGTTCAATTATCCCTTCAGCTAATAGCTTCGTTATTTCTGAACTGCTGAACTGCGCGTCACTTTCTGAAAATTTTCGTGATTTTATAGCTATCGGTTTGCATTCTGGCAGTAGATTTGGAAATAAACAGACTGGATCAATATTAGCACAAGGCAGCGCACATAATTTCAATGGAGCTTCTGGTCCGCCGAAATGCATTTCTAATGTTTTGTGCTTCGTAAGAATATTGTGACCAATTATTATGTCCGTACACAAATCATCAATAACTAATAGCTTCGCTGCAAATGGATGACCTTGTAGTTCAATATTAACAGAGCACAATGTGTGTACCTTTGTCTTTAGGTTCGAAGCAGCCATGCTTACGTTTTGATTGCATGGGCCCAGCCGAAGTTTGTGTTGGCGAGTTAATCTACTGTCAATAAAACTCGCAGTGCTCCCTGTATCGATCAACGCTTTGGCTGTAAATAATCCGTTTACTGTGATCGGTACCATAGCTTTATTTAATTCTGTTGTAGCGGCGACAATGTACGATAGCCGTTGTTGTTGGGATTCTCCATTTTCAAATTCATTGTTTTGGTCACTTTGGGCAGCAAAAGCGCTATGTTGAGGTGCCGCTTCACCCTTGCAGACTTTCGCAAAATGTCCTCTTTTGCCACATTTAAGACAGGTAGTACCAGCAACAGGACAGTTTCGTCGTGGATGTCTTTTATTTCCGCAAAAATAGCATAGCTGCTGGGTATTGTATTTCTGATTATTAGTAGAAGCCGCATTTATGAATGAATTAGTAGAAGCCGCTTGCTGATAATCGTCATTATGTAGCCGGGCCAACTCAAGAGCGCGCGCCTGTTTAAATGCATCGTCTAAAGTGAGAGTGCTGTTTTCTAGCAATCTTTGTCGTACTAATGCCGACGACAACCCAGCAATGAATGCATCTCTAACGAATTCACTTTCATTTTGTTCAGCAGTAACTTGCTTAAAATTGCATTCCTTTGAGAGGAGTTTTAATGCCTGCAGATACTGGTCGATTGACTCACCCGGTTGTTGCGATCGTTTTGCTAATCGGTGCCTGGAGTATATTTCATTAGGTGGTTTCAGAAATAATGCATTGAGTCTTTGTATGGCTATATTATATTCAGTGCAGTCCTGTATGTGAGCATAAATAGTAGGCGACAGATGGTTTGTTAGAATCTGCAATTTAGCTTCCTTTGCAATAGGTTTTTCTTTGGTAGAGATAGCCGACAGAAAGTTTTCAAAGGTATTTTTCCAATGTGTCCACTGAGGGGACAAATCTTGGTTTGAGGACGGGTCTCCGTCGAAGCGTTCAGGGCGTAGATATTTTTCCATTTTGTTGAATAAATTGTAGTAAGAAATAAGCCCGTAATCGTATTATTTAGGATTTATTTATATTATTATTAGTGTGGAATTAAATTGGGTAATTCAGTGTATGCATTACAATGAACCCTACAAATATGGAGGGGACGCAAAACAACACCCAGTATTAAGAAAGTTAATCAATTAATTTGTCAATTTTCAGGTTTGATATGAAGCTGAAAGATGCTGTGAACATGAACATCAAAGGGACATTGAGAACGCTGACGCTTGCCGAATCCATGAAAAATTTAGAGGTACGTTACGTAAATTTGGGGTTTAAAATCGGCTACTTATTGCAGAAAAAAATAGAATAGAAAGACATTTATTCAATACTTGTTTAGAAATAAGGTACAAAACAAGTTCAAATAAATGCGTATCAGCTATAGCAGTCGCAAAGTCATAAAGTTCAAAATTTGACGATCATTGGGACGTTTACCTTATCACATTAGGTTTGTTTCTTTGTTTGTGTGGTGCTTTAAAGCTAGTTGCTTCCACGGTATGGCCCGTACAGCGTTACTTTCCAGATGCATACGGGGCATTTTATGCGTTCAGAAAGTCACGTGGTACGGGTCTGCTTTTAGTGCAAATGGACCCGTATATGCAAAAGTGTTGAGAAGTGTTGAGTTGTATTTACACGAGATGATCTCAAACCCTTTCATCCATCCTGCCATCCAACCATCTATCTATCCACCCATCCATCCATCCATCCACCCATCCATCCATCAATCCATCCATCCATCCATGTGTACATCCATCCATACATCCATCCATTAATCCACATTCATATGTTATCCATGCTGTATGCTATATTGAGTCCAAGGCGAAGGTCAATCTTACTTTTTCCAGATATTCCTGCATCTATCGACAGCATACTCCCGCTGTCAGCTGGAGGTGTTAGAAGAGAAGCTGTACAAGCCTGTCCATAATCCACGAAAGATCATTGACCTTGTGGAATGGATGGACGATAAAACACTCGAATGTATTGAGCCTAAGTATGTATGCCATGTATTCAATCAGTGTATGTTGCCAGTAATGACTTATGTAACTGAGACATGGTCTCTTACTGTTGGCCTCATTAGTAGCTCAAAGTCACGCAGCGAGCTATGGAGAGAGCTATGCTTGGTGTTTCCCTGCGAGATAAGCTCTGGAACGGGGAGATCCGCAGGAGAAATAAAATGACCGATATAGCTCTTAGAATTAGCAAGTTGAAATGGCAATGGGCAGGCCACATCGCTCGTAGAACTGACAACCGATGGGGAAAAAAGGTTCTCGAGTGGCGACCACGCTTAAGGTAGCGCGCTCTGGGGGAGGCCTATGTTCAGCAGTGAACGTCTTCAGGCTGTTGATGATGATAATGATGGTGATGATGTATACCATGAGTTAAAGTAAGACAAATTTTATTAGATATAATAATTATTTATTTTTGTTAAAATTGATGGAGTTTTTCACACGAGACCAATTCATATTTTCCCCCTTTAAGACACTGACAAGACCCATCAATTCGAGCACGTTTATTACAGCAGTCAAATATGTAACCTATATAGGTCCTATAGGGTCCCTTTTTGCGTAGCAAAGATACGGCGATTACGTTGCGTTGCGCTTCGACTTTTCCATTTTGCGGTACAAATAATTACTTATAAAATAAGTGCTTATTGTTATAAAAAAATAAGCCTGTAGATGGACGCATTGAAACATAAGTTACCACCATGATTTATTTAAATGGGGCGTCTTATAACTTATTACAATGTAAGATTTTAGGGCGTTTAAATGATTTTTTAAATGAAATGAAATGAAATGAAATGAAATGAAATGAAATGAAATGAAATTTATTATTTGTGTCAAACACCAATGCAACTAAAACAAATTTTATAAAAAGCTAATAGTGTTTGCCACAACCCGGCTCCAACTCAGCAAAATGCTAGTTGCAAGCAACCAGCGCTGGTCTTCCGTTGGCACCGGCAAGTGACATCACGCACGCCTTCAACAAAAAGGCAGCGCACGCACATTATCATAAAATATAAATATAACTTTATACATATATAAACTTATAGGTAACACATTTTACGGGGGATGAATTTCCCAAGTAATAAACAGCAAAATATGCCACATTTACAGAGGTAAGCTTAGTGGTTCTTGTGGCATGGTCACTACTGGTGAAACCACGAGGCGCAACTAAGTAGTAATATGTAGGTATGTGTGTAAGCTATATTGCACTAGTGTCATGCACGAGTAGTTCCTCTCTTTTTTGGTGTGCGTAAATAAATTCTTTTATTTTATTTCTGAAACTATGCAAACTATGCAGGTTCCTTATCGGTGGGGGAATATTGTTCCAGCACTTCGACGCAGCATATCGGAAGCTACCTCTAAAGGCGGCTGAGAAGTGCCTCTCAGTCGCGAGCTGCATCGAACATTGGCGGGACCCTTGAGGCTTACGTCTCGCCAACCATGTCAACTTATCGTATAGATATGACGGTGTTTGATACTTTATGACACCGAACAAGAGACATGCCAAATGTAGCTTACGGCGGTGTCTCATTTTCAACAACCGATTCCTATTAAGGAATGGGGTCACATGTGACCTCAAGGGAATGTCAAAACAAAATCTGGCACAAGCATTCTGCACTCGTTGTACCAGCTTTTGAGTTTTAGCGAGTAGTCTCGGACCGAAAACCGTGTCCATGTAATTTAATCTCGATAAAACCAGTGATTCAACCAATTGAACACGCAAGTTCTCTTTCAAATAGGGTCTCATTTTGTACAGTATTTTTAATTTATAAAAGCAACTTCTTACACAATTTGCCACATGTTTTTCGTACCGCAATTCACAATCCATGTGGAGGCCCAGATTACGCGCTTCGTACACACGCTCAATGGGTTCGCCCAGAAGTGTGACACTTATCGACGGGTTGAGACTAGCGACCCGATGTTTGCTACCAAAAATTAGATATTTCGTTTTGTTAGGATTCAACAACAGACAGTTACTTGTAGACCATGCGGCCACTCTGGCGAGATCCTCATTAAGCTTATTTATAGCATCATCGACGTCTTGAGGCTTACAAGAGATGTAAACTTGCAAATCATCTGCATATATATGGACCTTGCTATTACGTATGTGCTTTACAATGTCAGCAGAGTACAATATAAAAAGAATTGGACCTAAAATGGAGCCTTGAGGCACTCCCTTATTAACTACTAACTGCTTCGATACTAATGAGGTACCATCAGAATTACCGATGCTCACATATTGCCAACGATCTCTAAGGTAACTATCGAACCATTGTACAGCTTCAAAATCGAAGCCGTAATAACTTAATTTTGACAAAAGAAGATTAATATTTAGAGAATCAAACGCCCTGGAAAAATCTAATAAAACTAATATTGTACACATTCCCTTGTCGAGAGCGCTAAGTATATTGTCAGTGACGTCCAACAAAGCGGTAGTGGTACTTCAACCTTTTCTAAATCCAGACTGCATTTCGGGTAGAACATTGTTTTTTTCGAGAAATTCGGTTAATTGTACACTTACAGCTTTTTCCAGAACTTTAGACAGACAAGGCAAAATACTGATAGGCCTAAGATCTTTTAATTCTGCAGGATTAGAATGTTTAGGTAAAGGACGCACTATCGCTAACTTCCATAGATCAGGAAACGTTTTCGTAGAGATGGAGGTATTAATCATAGCCTGAATAATATCTATCGTGTATGGGAACGTCATTAGCAACATATCCAGACTAATACCATCGCAACCTAAGGCATTAGATTTTAAACTTCTGATTAGTTTAATCAGACGGTCCTGACTGACCTGTTCAATGTGAAATACTGCGTCACTGAACTTATGATACTCAAAAAAAGATAATTGAGAGATGGAAATGTCAACACTGTCGGGTAGGTTTAAAAAGTGATCATTTATAACGTCCGCGTTGTTAAAAAAAGATGGCAGTTCAAAATCGTTACTAGGTAGTAATGTTTGCTTAATATTCTTCCAAAGCTGTTTGGGGTCTCGCATGTTATTGTTTATATTTTGTTTAAAATATGCGGATTTTTCGTAAAAAAGAGCTTTACTAACTGTAGATTTCAGTGACTTGTAGTACTTTTTCTTACCCTCTGTTTTAAGTTTGTGATACTCTGCGGCGGCCTCGTCGCGCAGTCTCATCATAACCTTTATAGTATCTGTGATCCATGGGTACGAAGACTCTTTAATAACCAATGACCTGACTGGAGCATGACAATCGAAGAGCGTAATGATAACATTGTTGAAATCGGCTACCATTACATTAATATTAGAAAGTTGAGTCATAAGATCCCACCTAACGGTCTGCAAATCCTTTTCAAAATCAGCAATGCAGATATTTTTTTTCGGTCTGCAAGTAACAGTGCGTGGAGCGGGTTTTACTCGCTTGATAAAAAACTCACAGACTACAAGGCAGTGACCATAAAGCGTACCTACTAATTCTAAAGTAATTTTTTTTGCGCGCAAATCAGTACAAACCAAATCTAATAATGTTTGACTAGTATCAGTGAAGTGAGACGGTTCAGTGACCAACTGGTCCAGTTTGAAACACGATAAAAAAGTTTTTAATTTGAGTGTATTGCTGTCGGTGGTATTTAAATAATTGATATTAAAGTCACCTAAAAGAATCAGGTTGTCATATTTAGGAATTGAACTAATTGAATCAGTGATTGCGTCAAGGAATAAATCAACATTCACCCAGGACGGCCTATATGCCGTGCCGATAGCCAGTTTTCTGCCGTTGAGGTTCACCATAAGCCACATTTGCTCAACTGTGCTGTGTAGTGGGTCCACCGGGTGGCGCCAGGTCCGCGCGGTGACCCCGCGTTTGAGGTAGAAACCCACGCCGCCACCGCGCGAGCGGAGCGTGCGCGGCCGCGGCGTGTGCCTCAGCCGGTAGCCCGGGATGGCGGGGCCGCGCCCCTCCTCGCCCGCGTGCATCCACGTTTCATTGAGCGCAAGAATGTCCAGACCGGACCGAATAACAGACGAAATTATGTTGTCATGGTTGGTACCGAGGGAACCTGCATTATATACTCCAACTCTTAAGTTTATGGCAGCCATTATAAATAAAATGTTAAATGCTCAAAATAACGATGAGGACACTTTACACACAATGATGACGTAACCGCTGACACCAATACATAAAAACAAACACAAATAGTACACAACTCTATAATATTATAATGATTGTTGTCGTAAACAGTAATCGTTGACACCAATGCAATAAAAAACCCACAAATAGTACACAAATCTACAAAATTATTTAATTTAATCAAAAGAATCGATTTTGAAACTTGACGCACAAAAAACTCTAAAATAGTGAATATAAAGTAAAAAAAGACAAATAAATATTCAAAAACTCTATCTATTTTGTTTTTATCTGACCTATAGAACCTACGTTTAAAAACTACACAATAAATGTGAGATGTACCAAATAAACCAATAAAAACTAAAACTACTATGAACCAACAAGTATTCCCATTTTGCCATTTTAGTGAAATTACTAGACTGTTGCACCACCTCCAAAAATTTTTCCGAGATCCTGTTCTGAGCGCACCCGGAAAGATGCTCTGCCCGATTCGCGACGAACAAAAATACGCCCATCCCTGGTCCAAGCATACTTCCAGCCGTTCGAGCGCGCTTGCTCGCGCGCCTTGAAAAAAAGCATTTTATTATGCTTGGAAAGGCGCTCATTAATATAGAATCTGGCGGGAGCAGCTGCGAGGCCTAGGCCCTCCGTGGTGACGCTACGCCGGACGCGTGCCGCCTGCAGGAATACGTCACGCAGCCGCCTCTGAGCTAGGCGGACCACTAAGGGGCGCGGCCGCAGTGTATTCGCTGATTCACCTTCAGAGGGCGCACGGCGTGCACCTGTACGCTCCACCAGAACAAGATCGCGCTCTTCACAGTTCACGCCCAACTTCTCCGCAATCCTAACAACAAGGTGAACAGCATTCTCTCCCTGCTCTTCTGGAATTCCGCTAATCTCGAAATCATTAGAGACTGCTTCTTGTTCCCGGTCGTTCAATTGATTTTTTAGCTGTTCGATGGTGGAAAGGAAGCCGCTCACATCCGGTCCGGCCTGCATCTCGTCACATTTCTTCTCCAGGCTCACCAGGCGCATCTCCATACCATCCATTCGCCCACCGAAGCCTTCGACGGCATCGCGGAGTACACTTATATCGTTTCTCATAGTTTTAAAATCGCTCTTAAAGGACATCATATTTTTATTAATAAGTCGCATCTCCTTCAACATTTCAGCGCATGTACTGCAAGAAGCCGCTGGGCTGACTTGCTGTGAAGTACATAATCCATAATCAGCTCGCTCTCCCCGGACAGGAGTTTCAGTGTTATCCTTGCGGGGAGTCTGCGCCTTGCATCCCGGACAGAGCCAATCCGCCGCAATCGCAGCGTCACTCGAAATATTAACGCAGGCTCGGTGATAATACGTCGAACACGTTGAGCATTTAACGCCCTCTGCCGCACTTGCAAAGCGACCGCAACCAGTACACTTCCTGGGCATTTTAAGTTTGGATCTTACCAGTTATGGAATGCTATTATTAATGCGGAGTGAACTCGCTAGATGGCGCGGTATTCCGCTGCGGTTGAAATAAGATTTTTAACGATCGTGTCGGAATACCCACTATTGGGAAAATAATAGCACTAAAAATTCCAATCTGGCACAAATTAACACAGGATAACTCACTTGTACGAAACGCTATTTAGCGCACCAACACACTCACAGGTGCCTCAAACCACTAGGCACAAAATCGAAGCTGTTTAATGGCGAATTATGCAAAATTACTATTTTATATGGCACAAAATGTAAGAGCGTACACTGCCGTTTGAACGTCCGTGACGTCACTCCGTTTTTTAGAGGTCAATTCAGACTTTTTTCTATTGAGAAAACGTTTCGTAAACGTGTTTTGATTTCTGGAGATGGAAAGAAGATAATTATGACCATTATTAACATGCATTTTTTAAATCCTGTAAATGATATACATTTTTGATAGATTTGGTAGATTTGGGAGCATTAATAACAAACCAAAATTTTCAAATACCAGGAATTTTGTAACAATTATTATTAAAAAAATATAGATTTTAATTATTGCTGTGACTCCCGCAAATGGGTCTTGAAAGGTCGCTTTTCAGACCGGAGTAAAAATAAATTACAAGATTTTAAGATTTGAAATCCGAATTATTTTATAAATTACACAGCGCATCCTCCAGGTCCAGGCAGACTTCAAACAAACTCCAAATTTTTTGCTAAACCAACAAATCTTCTGATACCTGTAGTATTCTATGCCTGTAGTATTTGAAGATGTAAACACAATCTACAACTTAAATAGGTCTTTCAAAGAGTTATCACTGCTTCCCTATCCCTAGCACCGCTTTCAAATTCAAATTCAAAATTCAAATCATGTTTATTGTAACATGAACGGCATACCTACAAATAGTCTTAGGCTCAATTCAGACAGAGCAGCAAAATGCTCGAGCAGTTTTTAAGTGCTGTATGAATACCAACCTTAATCTATTTAGACAAAGCTGAAAATGGTATGCAACATTAAAATAGGTAAGATTTTAATGTTGCATACTGTTTTCAGCTTTGTCTAAATGGAATAAGGTTTATATTCCAATAGCACTTAAAAACTGCTCGAGCATTTTGCCGCTCTATGTGAATTGACCCTTAGTGTCGGCCTCATAGACTGTATTTCATTAATGTGTTGCGTTTTATTCTAGTATTTTTGTAGTCATACTTGTAGCTGAACTTTTGCATGCTTAGGGTGGGTTTTTTACCAATAGTTAAGGTATCCAATGGTTAAAAACTCTAACAAATTTTGACCATTGGTTAGAATTTGTTAGAGTTTTTAACCATTGATTACCTTAACTATCGATGAAAAAACCCACCCTTAGGCGGGGTTGTCCGTAGTTAAAGTAACCAATGGTCAAAAAAATTTGTTAGTTTTTTTTTTTTCTTATGTTTTGCTCCAAACATAGTGTATTTAGCCAGTGTCAAGTATTGTAGTTTTTCATCGTATTATGAAATATTTCACGTAAAGTCAAGTCTTAGTCACAGTCAGTCAGGGTAGTCATAGTCCAGTCTAAGTCATGTAGTCATAATCCAGTCTAAGTCATGCCCTACTAAACTGGAAGCAACTTCACTAGAGGCTTCTATGGAGTTTTGGAAGCAACACGAAAAACCACGTTTCACTACATTATATTACTTGCCCACACTTATACTCGTAATTCAGCACTTAATGCGTAAAATGCCACTAATTTTAAACATTAACACTAGAAAAAGCATAAGTTTTGTGAAATAATACAATGCAACGACGTGAACTTTTTCACGTTCCCGCCAAAACTCTTTGTTAGAGTTTTTAACCATTACCTTGACTACGGATAAAAAAGTGCAGCATAATTGGAATAAAAACTGCATAGGTACTTAGCTGGGTATTTTTTTATGTGAGAACTTAATTTTTTGACTGGTCTGTTAGCTTAGTAGCTCTGCCTTCTGAACTATAGGTTGTGGGTTCGATTCCCACTCAGGACAAACATTTTTGTGATGAACATCGATGTTTTTTCTCTTTCTGGGTATTAAATTGTATTCTATGTATGTATTTACAAACAAAAAAGTATCTAAGTATTTCTATCAGTTATCTGGATCACATAGTAAAAGCTATGCATAATTGGGGCTAGATGGCGCTGTGTGAAATTTCCACACATATTTGTTTATTTATTTATTTGGTCCAAACTTCTAGAATTATAGAGTCGGAGCCCAATACCTACGCGTTCACGAAGACAATCACCGAAGATCTTGTTGCTGAATACGGTAGCAAGTTTCCTATCGCGATTGCAAGGCCTTCCACAGGTAAACTTCACCTGCCATCCTGCACGCACCAACTTACAAGTCTGTGAGTGCGAGCAAGAGAGCATACGATCACCATACCAAACTTGCACAATAACCGACTTCTTTGCCATTGTTAGATCCCGTATCGCATCCTTTTGGAATAGAATACGAGGATCTGACAATGGGATTTTGCGGTGCCTGTCTGAGGACTTGTACTGCCCGATCTATAGGTTTTGGCTTGCAGTACACCAGAGCGCCAACAAAAAATGACTAAATTGTTTGTTACGTACAACAATTTTTTTAGTGTAATTTCATTTTAGGTTAGGTTAGGTTTTTCTTTTCTTTTGCTGTATTTTTGTGTTTTATGGGTTTTTTATGCCTGCAATAAAGAAATTTATTATTATTATTATTATTATTAATAAGGTTCCATGTCCCGGCAGTGGGAATGTATTGGGCGACAATATAGTAAAGATGCGCGATTATTAGTTATTTCGATAATCGAAAGGTTTGAAACTACTATTAATAATCGACTACAAAATAAGTCGAGTACTCATACTCATAATCGAATGAAATCATTCCTTTATTCGTTCAAGATTATCAGTTTTCGTCCAATCATCAACCGGATTCGAAAGAGTTCCGAATGCGTACGAAAATGAAAAACGAAATGAAACCATTCGAACCGTTCGAATGACCGCCGTAAACTAACTTATTGTTAACTACCATCTAAATTGATTTTTAGCGGTTGTGTAATAAAGGCTAAAATACAATTTGGACATAATCGATTATTTTTTCGAACCATTCGAACCGTTCGAATGACCGCCATAATCGAATGTATACGAACGAGTACTGTCATTCATAATCGCGCATCTTTACAATATAGTAATCGTTATTCTAATTCCAGTGATAGCATCATGGAAGGAGCCTGTTCCTGGATGGATAGAAAACTTGCATGGACCTACTGGACTCCTCGTTGCTTGTGGAAAAGGTACTTTCATCGCTTACAGAATCTACAACCGATGGGAAAGAAAGCTTTGCCTAGTTTGGGGCTAGATGGCGCTGCGTAAAATAAGCGCCACCTAGCCCCAAATTAAGCAAAGCTTGCGGGTACTATAGGAACGAGAAAACTGATAGAATACTCATATTTTTTGTATGGTCCATATGTGTGGCTTCTATGCCGTGACAAAATTACCATCTTAATTTGGTCGGATTATAGGCTGCTAACCTTTGGGTACTTCACACCGGCGGGGTAATTACGTAAAATTTGCAACAGCAATGCGACAGCAGTAGCAATGCGACAGCAGTAGCGAAGCATACATTCTCGACACCACTAATAATGTATGACAGCAATCACCGCGAGATTTACGCCTGTCGCAAACCTGTTGCGAGTTAGGTAATTAGGGGGCCGTTGTTATTCCTGCCTGAGCCAGCGCAAAGCGCGAGCGAAACGTCTCCAGTTTGGGCAAAAATGATTTCGTATATCTGTCCAGCGAATGTCAAATATAAAAAAAAAAAAAAGCTGTAGAAGAGAACCTCTAGGTGGTATTTCTCAATCTATTCTCGTGAAAAGTTGTGAACTCGGTGCGATGTGAGAGTAAGACTACCCCATCTCTTCGCGTGGGTGCCGTAAAAGCCGGCTATGGAAATATTCAGGGAATGGGCAGCAGCATTCTCCTCGGTACATTAAAATCTTCTGCGATCGCCAAGCCGCCTGCCAAGCATGGTGATTATGGATTATGGCAACTCCCCCTATAATACGCGTCTATTAGTGGCGTTTTATGGAAGAGGCCTATGTTCAGCAGTGGATGTCTACAGACTGTTGATGTGATGTGATGTTGTGATTTCGAAGTTACGATTACGACGCAGTCTACGATGGTGCATGCTCGCCTAGAAGATACCTGTTCACTCTGAAAAACTTATGACTTATTCAAAGACAGACTCGCGAGGTCTACAGCCAGCTCACAGAGTCAGTAGTTTTTTTTTTTTTTTCTTATAGTTTGGCTCCACACATAGTGTATTTAGAGTCAGTAGTTGTTAATGAGGCTTTTCATTAAAAAAAAGAAAGTGTATTTTATATATGACCCAATAGATGGCGCCAGTTGTGGTTTTACCAAAAATCTGTCACTGTCACTGTTTCAAGCATAGACCACAGGTTAGAGCAAATGTGTCACGATACTGACTGACAACTCTAAACTCTTTCGTTTTTTTTTGTTTTAGTTTCGTTGTGGGATAGCTTGGCTTCATTTTGGATCATAATATTAACGTTTATCTTTCTCGCAGATCTACTGTACTTCAATTTACTTAATAAGAATGCACCACAGACTACTTAGGAGATACTACAGGCAATGTACTCGTGATCCACTCAAATGAATTTGACATTTCCTTGTATATTATATGATAGTCTAGGCATTATCTTATGTTTGAACTACTCTGTGGTTTCAAAGGTTTAAACTATTACTTACTGCGCCATCTAGAAAAGAAGCGGAACTAGGTTTTTTTTAGATAAAACTCCTCATTTGTTTAACGAGGTTTTTCTTGTTTACTATACAGGTGTTATTCGATCGGTACACGCCAACCCATCTTATACAGCAGACGCGTTGGCCGTCGATGTTGTTGTAAACGGGTGTATATTGGTCGCTTATGTGACTGCATTAGATAAGTAAGTATCAATGCACCATAGAAGTGTCAAATGTAGATGACTAAGTCGTAGCGTAGCGAAGCACAACTAGGCTGTTCCTGACCGATCAGGGGGTCTAGCAAAGATTCCTTTCCATTAGTGTTAACGTCAAACGATAACTCACAATGTCATTCCCATACATATACATTGCTTTTTAGTCATAATAAAACAAAAAGCTTTTATTTTCTTCCTTACACGTCTACATAGTTTACAAAGTTTAAAAATTTACGCACACAATATTTACAATAACAGAGTTTGATTACTTATACTGTTTGATTCGTATTTGCAATATTATCCTCTATGCAAGGACCGCCCTTAAAACGCCCGGCGGTAAAAGCCTCCTCCAATAGCTTCCAGGATTCTCTTTGTCTGGCTAGTCTGGACCATAGCTTTCCAGCTACCTTGACTATATCATCGCTCCATCTTTTGATTGGTCTTCCCCTCCTGCTTCTTTTGTCCATTGGGACCCAATTTGTCTTTTAGTCATACTCAACAATAATATGTAAATACCCTACAGAGTGTTCAGTCAGGAAGGATTACTTGTGCTTAATTAGATTATAAATATTTTAAATGGTCTTTATTTCTTCAGATTGAGTAACAATGGACCAAATTAACACCAATATTTTCTTATTGTTATAAATTTCAGACCTCTTGAGACTCAAGTCTACAATTTGACTCTTAATGGCGCGTACAAGTGGTCCTGGGGAGAACTTATAAAGATAGGTAAGATTTAATTTTTACATTATTTCTACCTTCTGCCTATAATTATGTTTGCAGTAGCAGGAATGTATGGTCACATGGTGCCATGATCAGGATAAAAAGTAGCAGTAAAAATTATTATAGACTAGGTATCTATATAAGGACGTCGTTTAAGACTAATGTAACCCTTGGACTTCCAGTGGCTCGGTATTGAGCCGGCATACATTTGTGTTATATTGTTATGAAAAATGCTGGTATTCCAGAAGTCAAACAGCAAAAAACAGTCACAATTTGTTTTGACCGACGTGAACGTCCTCGTTCAATCTAATATCTGATTTTTGCAGTCAATGTTAGTTTTGCGCATTGCATACTGGCTTAATATGGTCACCAGTAACCTAATACTCCCGTCGTTTTACTTGTACCTACACTATTATGACTCTGTCTTAGACTACTTGGTCAAAAAGTGCAAAAAATAGTCAAGATGTATCAATTGACTCGGCCTTGATCTTGCACTGACCTTTTGCATCCAACGGCTCCCCGCGGTTATGCTATAGCTTAGTGTGTTTCAAATCCCCTGAGAAACTCGTACATTGATCTTTGAGTGGAATGCAGCTACTCTCAACCTATTTTTCGGTGGGTCGCTTTATATTTTCCAATCCCCTAAGAAACTCGTACATTGAAACATGTCAAAACAGGTTTAGTGCCGCTGATTAACCTTGTCTCGCACATTTCCTTGTACCACGCAACGCAGTAGATCCGTAAACGATAGTGAAGCGATGCATAATTGTATGGAAAGCGATACTGTCGCTTTTTACGCGGCTAACATAATACCGGGGGAGCAATGCACGAGTTTCTCAGGGGATTTGAAACACACTACCTAACCTTTTTTATGTTTTAGGAGAGAAGCTACACGATGAATATCCGTTCACCGTAGCCCTATGGTACCCGGGTGGCTCCATCAAAACCTACTGGATTACACATCAAATCTGCGTGATTCTATTCCACATAATACCCGCTTATCTTGTAGACGCACTTCTCTTCTTACTTGGAAGGGAAACTTTGTAAGTATGGCGAAACCATTTGTAATAAACTAAATTTTGTCTGTTTATTTTATTTCTGCGGCTTTCAAACCAAAACAGCTGCACAGGTTTGGATGAAAGTTTGCGCACTCAAGAATCACCAAAAAAATTGTTAACGTGGGTTAACAGAGCTCAAGTTTAAATTAGACGTTAACGTAACACTTAAGAGCTCAAGGTGGACAGATAATTCTACTGATACACTTCGGAAAGTGGGAGTCAGCTGGAATAGACTCATATCAGTGGTAAATAGACACGCATGAGTCTTGGACGCATTACATCTAACCAAATTGGCATCGCTTCAATTGGAGACTGCCTGCAAGGCCGGATCAATGCACTCAATCATGTCCTCTTTTGGAAATTCAATTTGTTTCCTACTAGCTCGTGCATCAGATGTGTACCTCTCTACAACAGTGCTGTCGTCTGCATACCCAAAGTATGCCCAAATCCTGCAAATTATTAGGAAGACTTTCAATTTGTATATTATGCCCTTGTCTAAATTATCCATACCCAAATCGTGCAATTTATTAAGATGACGACTACAAATTGTAGGTAACATCATTATACCCATTCCCAAATCTGGCATCCTAACAAGATGATTATGGCTACTGTACAATTTATAATTTTATAAAATGGTTTTTTGGCATATTTCTGATCTACGCTGTTTCCTTGGTGTACCTATTATACCCAAATCCTGCAATTTATTAAGATCACTAAAATTATACCCAATGCCCGAATCTTGCAGTTTATTAATTTTTTTTTATGTAATAGAATGATGTGACGAGCTAGTCGTTCGCCCGATGTTAAACGTCACGGCTGTCCATAACAGATTGCAGTATTACTCTGACATTTAAATTAATATAGTTTTGCATGACACTGCACTGCGCACGTCATCCTGAGACTTCACACAGTATAGTAATAAGAATACTAGACACCGTGTGGTCAGATCACACAGTTTCATTTGCCCAATAATTTCACTAGCTACAATGCCCTTCAAACCGAAACACAGGAGTGTTTGCACACTACTGCTTGGCGGCAGAATAACTGGCAAAGCGGCGGTACCTACCTAGACGAACTTTCCAGAAACCTACCACCTAGTAAAATATAGATTACTACAATTTGTAACCTAATGTACCTACGTCCAAATCTTTCCAGCATGATTCGTACCCAAAAGCGCATCAGCCATGGCCTCGGAGTCCTCCATTATTACAGTACAAAACAATGGCGTTTCGACAATACAAGATTCCGTTCGCTCCACAAGCGTATCAACAAGAAGGATGACGAAGAGTTTCCCAGTCACTTACTACATGTTAATTCGGAAGAATTCTTAAAGAATATGATGCTGGGGGTTAGAAAGTATATCGTTAAGGAGGATCTTTCGACTTTGCCCAGGGCCAGGAGGTTGAATAGAATGTGAGTTTTATTATATCCCGACGTTGACTTAGGCTTCGGTCTCCTATTAAATGCTATATGCGGCGTCCGACTTCAGCGATTTCGTTCCGATCGACGTCTGAACGCCAGGCACAGCGTCAGCGGTCAATACATCTCAAAGCGAACGACGACGTTTCGATCACAACAGTAGTCGACAAACAGTGCTCGCGTGTAACGCATTATACCATTTGACTGATTCAATCAATAATTCGTCTCTACATTTTGTACTGACACCAAATGCGACGGTCACGCTGCAATGCTTTGAAATAACTAGAGACGCGGCGCAAAGCGACTGAACGCTGACTACGGCGTCCACACGCCAACGTCAACGTGTGAAAGAGACCACAACAGTACATTTTTATAGTAAGCAAGACGTGGCGTACGAGACTATAGCCTTAAGTTGGCTTCCGAATTCACGATAGTTGTGAATTTGCTATGTTGTTGTGTGACCGTACCGGAAATATCGAATTTAAAGTGTTTAAATTCAGAGATCCCGGCCCCCACGGTCCCATTAGGCCTTATGCTTAAGGCTTTTTGACTGTTAGATGTTATGCTTTTAAGGCTTTTAGATTTTTAGGCATTATGCTTTTTAGACATTTACACCATAGGCAATTTGCAATGCATTTTAGAGCAAAGGTTTACTAACACCCATCAGAAACCTTCTAGCCATGACAAGAACCAGACAAAAAAGACAATAAAGGGGGATGTGAAACTCATGGCAGGAAGTTCCGCCCCCTAATGACCTAACTCGCAACAGGTTTGCGACAGGTGTAAATCTCGCGGTGATTGCTGTCATACATCATTAGTGGTGTCGAGCATGTATGCTTCGCTACTGCTGTTGCTTTGCTACAGCTGTCGCATTGCTGTTGCAAATTGTACGTAATTACCCCGCCGGTATATAAACACCGGAATATAGGGTATAGCCTTTCATATGTTGCACACATTAGCCGTTTTGCATCCACTGCTGAACATACGCCTACCCTTCAGGAGAGGGTGTTCCATAATAGTAGGTACTTACCTACATCGCCGGAAGACGTCCACCGCTGAACATATAAGCCTTTCCCATAAAATACCACTTTGGACGCTTATCATAGAGGGGAGGGGATTTGCCATATTCATCACGCTTAGCAGTCGGCTTGGTAATCGCATATTGTTTTAATGTCATCATCATCATCATCATCATCATCATCAATAGCCTGAAGATGTCCACTGCTGAACATAGGCCTCCCCCAGAGCGCGCCACCTTGAGTGGCTGCTCGCCTCCTGCATCCATCGGCTCCCCACGGCTTTCACCAGATCGTCAGTCCACCGAGCCGGCCTACGCTGCGTCTTCCGGTTCGTGGTCGCCACTCGAGAACCTTTCTTCCCCATCGGTTGTCAGTTTCGGTTATCGGGTGTTTTAATGTATTCATAGGAGAATACTGCTGCCTATTCCTTGGATATTCCCTTAGCCTGCTCTTATGGCACCCACGGGAAGAGATGGGGTTACGGTTTAAATTATTTCACACAAAAAGTGTCCCTTTTTAGCGTTCCGTACCCAAAGGGTAAAACGGGCCCTATTACTAAGGCTCCGCTGTCCGTCCGTCTGTCTGTCTGTCTGCCCGTCTGTCACCAGGCTGTATATTGTATCTCATGAACCGTGACAGTTGAAATTTTCACAGACGTTTCATGTATTTCTGTTGCCGCTGTAACAACAAATACTAAAAAACAGAATAAAAAAAATATTTAAGTGGAGCTCCCACACATGACATGTTTTTTTTTGCTGTTTTTATAGATAATAGTACGGAACCCTTCGTGCGCGAGTCCGACTCGCACTTGGCCGGATTTTTAGTGTGTTCTGAATGTGATTTTCCTTTTACAGACGGTATTTCATAGACAGATTCGTGAGGCTCATCTTCTTCGTGTTCTTAGCTTGGTTCCTCTACTCCAAGTTCCACTTCTTTACGCGATCCGTGGAATATTTGGGATTAACATTGAAGAAATTGTTTCCTTAATAAAAAACGTGTCTTATATCAAAGGTGTTAGGTTCAAATTAAGGTGTAGGCTTGCTTATTTTGTTTATTGTATGTGTAATTTTTTATGGATAAAAAGTCGTGTTAAATTATATTTTTGAGGAAGAACTCTACTCTGGTTTACATTTTTCCTTTGCTTTTTGGACCGACTTCATAAAAGAAGGTTGGCAGTTTTTAGGTTTGTTACTGGGAAGTTATTTTTTATTTGATACGTACGATATACTTTTGGACTGATCCGATTTATTTTGGTTTTTAAATCAAATATAGGATAGGATATACATTACTTTTGGGCATACTTTTTTTTTAATGTAAACGAATGACGTGACGAGCGAGTCGTTCGCCTGGTGTTAAGTGACACGGCCGCCCAAAACAGATTGCAGTGTCAGTCGGAGCTCCTAACTAAAGTTTCGCGTGACACTGCGCACTGCACACGCCATCTTGAGACATCACACAGTCTAAAAAAGTTTTCTAGACTGTGAGATCAGTTCGTAAAGTCTCATTTGCCCAGTAATTCCACTAGCTACAATGCCTTTCAAGCCGGAACACAGCAGTGCTTGCACACTACTGCTTGGCGGCAGAATAACTGGCAAAGCGGTGGTACCTACCTAGACGAACTACTATTAATACTACTACTTACTATGGAAAATCGCAGCTCGTATATCCTTAAGTACCTAAGTATTTTAAGGTTTCTGGTTCCCGCCCGGTGGTGCTGTAAAGGTCGGTAGAGACCAACAGAATTAGCCCATTCAAAAAAAAAAAAAAAAGAAGGTTTCTGGTATTGGTGTGTGTCACCATTCGGCGCGTCTGCCAGGCTCAGAAATACAGAAATTTCATAAGGGGGAGGGGGGGGGGGGCGCAAGAAGATATCTTGAGATATGCGTGTAATAACCAAAGACTTCTATGTATACACTAGACAGGACATCTCTAACTTGCATTGTCAACCACTGCAAATATGCCTGTCGGCATCTTCTCGCTCATACGATGCTCAGCTTTCAAAGCGACTGCACGTGCAGCAGTGAATAGCAGTAAAAATTATGATCCGAATGTGCCATTGCACTAGCGCTGCGTGTTGGGATCGTTGGTTAGACGATTTAATCTCGTAAAGCGCTGTAGCGGATTTTAGTTTAATTATACAAAAAATGACAACTATTTGTGCTTCGAATAGCGTCTTTAGTACGTAGTACATATACCTCATTGGTAATAACAAACCATTATAGTAGACGAGACCCGGAGGGGAATTTGGCATCTACTCCAGCGCATCAGATTAAGATATCGTGGAACTGTTTAGATTTAGACATACATTACTTTTTAATGCAGGTAGAGAAAAATAATTACAATGAAACAAATAAAAACACATAAGTATACGATACAAGACCAACTTGTGTTCTTTTCTTTAAATGATGAATTAATGCACCTATATCTTCCTGGTAAATTGGTTAATTACCGCGCTGGCCTGCCTGCGTCAAGGGGTCAACTGCGCGTGCCCCCTGTGCCCCCCGCCTGCATCCGCGCCTGGCACCTACGAAGTGCCAGCGTCAGTGACGTGAATTATTCGGTACCCATCGCTGCCCGCGGGGATCGCGGAGCGGCCATCTACGAACACGGCCAGCGATGGACGCCGAATGGCCAATTTTGTCGCTTCACTGACGTCACTTGACGCCGGTGTGGCTCCAGCTTTACTATTTTAACGAGTTTGCTCTGTAATCTGTAATTATATAGAAAAACATGTTCCAATTCAGTTGTTTGAATGATTATACGCGTTAAGATTATGAAATGCTTTGCAACGCATAATTAAGTTAATTCGTGTATTTAATTATGTACTTTCGCTACATACACATACATACATACATACACATAGTACACATAGTACATAGTACTTTGTTTCTTTTGAAAATTGTCGGCAGGAAACCGATATTGATTGTCCAATCTTCTTATTAACTTTTTACCTTGCAGAAATGTAGGGAAGGCAACAAACCTTAATTTTATTAGAGATCTTTAGATCGTTAAACGACATCTAAATATGTAAAAAAAAACAGGTCTGCCAGTTCCGATCCTGCCGGGTCATGGAAACAATTGAAAATTTTTGACGTTTTTTTTTTGTCAAAATTTACCTGAATGAAAGTTCTGGCAACAGTTAACCATTGATTAATTCTATGTAAAAGCCATTGCGCACCCTACCGGAAGTACCTTGCAGACCCCTAAGAATGTGCCCTTCACACTCTCACACTCTTTACCTACCTCAGCGAATACCCCAATGAAACCTACGCCCAATAATAGCCAAGGTGCCCCTGATAATATATTAAAAGGTCCGCCAGGTCTAAACTTAGTATTCAAGGCATTTGAAGTTGGTGGTGGATTATTGGTGGAGGTGGATTATTTCCATGACCCGGCAGGATCGGAACTGGCAGACCTGTTTTTACATGTTTAAGTGTCGGTTAACGATCTAAAGATAGCCTATGGGGTACCCGATGTCGTAGGTATTTTCGCAGTGGGCTCTTGCACCATGTGGCACAAAAGTAAAAGTAGTCTGGAGTCTGCAGGACATGAAATTACTCAACGCTTGTCCGTGTTAAAGGGACGGATGGATGCAGATTCAAATCCCAGTCGTGACTCGGATTTTTCGTTTACATTAAAATTTATCTGATGCTTGAAAAATGTCATGTTAGTAATTGATATGTTACACTAAATATATTGACTGGTCTTCAAGTCGAGAGTGAAGGTATCTTCTAGGCGAGCATGCACCATCATAGACTGCGTCATCACTTTCCACCAGGTGAGACAGTAGTGCTTTGCCTACAAATAATAATAAAACCTTTAACCCTACGACCGTAAGGCGCAATTGTGGCACGCGCCACGGGTGAACATTTCACCAATAGTAAATTCCATGGTGTTTGCACAGACTAACAATGTATGAGAAAATTGTAGAGGGAGAATTGCTCTTCTCTTTGGTATATAATGCTAAAAATCTGATAAGAAAGAATCTTATATGAAAAGACTGGAACATAAACGTGACTTTGACAGATTTTGACGGTGCCGTAACACATAACTCGTCATCACATGTTTTTTTTGTACTAAGACATTATAGACTGTGAATATAGAGTATTGAGCCGTAAAATATTGAAGAAAAATATAGATACCTGTTCTTTCCTGGCTGTTTTATTATTTTTTGGGGAATTTTTCATAAACCGCCTTTTTTTCGGCAAATATTTTTTTCCTCCTATTTGCGTGCTCTTAGTACTTCACGTATTGAGGCCGCAATTGAGCGGAACCAAGGCTCTAAAGTGTTCGCAAAGGATTCGTCTATTGGGCAACACCAAATGACAAAACTGAAGACCGAAAATGGTAGCGTCATTTCATCCAAGCCTGAGATTCTGAGAGAGATCGAGAACTTCTATGGACAGTTATACACCTCGACACGTAAGCCCGCTACTAACACAGCTCAGGACATCAGAGCCAAGTTAGTCCGACACTATACCGAAGATATCCCGGACGTCAGCCTGTACGAGATTAGAATGGCCCTCAAACAGCTTAAAAACAACAAGGCACCAGGTGAAGATGGAATTACGACCGAACTTCTGAGAGCGGGTGGTAGACCGGTACTTTTAGTCCTCCAGAAGTTATTTAATTCTGTCATCCTTGAAGGTATAACGCCAGAGGCATGGCACAAGAGCGTGGTGGTGCTCTTCTTCAAAAAAGGCGATAACACCTTATTGAAGAACTATAGGCCCATCTCGCTCTTGAGTCATGTGTATAAGCTGTTTTCGAGAGTCATTACGAATCGTCTCGCACGCAGGTTTGATGAATTCCAGCCTCCCGAACAAGCCGGTTTCCGAAAAGGCTTTAGCACCATAGACCACATCCATACGCTGCGCCAGATTATACAGAAGACCGAAGAGTATAATCGGCCGTTATGCCTAGCGTTTGTGGACTATGAGAAAGCCTTCGATTCAATCGAGACTTGGGCGGTGCTGCAGTCCTTGCAGCGATGCCAAATTGACTATAGGTATATCGAAGTTTTGAAGTGTTTGTACAGTAAGGCCACTATGTCAGTCCGACTACAGGACCAGAGTACGGAACAAATTCCATTGCAAAGAGGCGTGAGACAGGGAGACGTTATTTCTCCGAAACTGTTCACAAACGCATTGGAGGATGTTTTCAAGCTCTTGGAGTGGAAAAGATCTGGCATCAACATAAATGGCGAGTACATCACTAACCTTCGTTTTGCCGATGATATAGTCATAATGGCGGAATCGCTCGAGGACCTTAGCACCATGCTCAACGACCTCAGTAGAGTCTCCCAGCAGGTTGGTCTTAAGATGAATATGGACAAGACAAAGATCATGTCTAATGCTCATGTTCCACCTATACCGGTAATTGTTGGGAACGATACTCTCGAAGTTGTCGACAAGTATGTCTACCTAGGACAGATTGTCCAATTAGGTAGGTCCAACTTCGACAAAGAGGTGGCGCGAAGAATCCAACTCGGCTGGGCAGCGTTCGGGAAGCTTCGTCCTATCTTTTCGTCCAAAATACCGCAGAGCCTGAAAACGAAAGTTTTCAATCAGTGTGTGTTGCCAGTGATGACTTATGGAACTGAGACATGGTCTCTTACTGTTGGCCTCATTAGTAAGCTCAAAGTCGCGCAGCGAGCTATGGAGCGAGCTATGCTCGGTGTTTCCCTGCGAGATAAGCTCCGGAATGAGGAGATCCGCAGGAGAACTAAAGTGACCGATATAGCTCTTAGAGTTAGTAAGTTGAAGTGGCAATGGGCAGGCCACATCGCTCGTAGAACTGACAACCGATGGGGAAGAAAGGTTCTCGAGTGGCGACCACGAACCGGAAGACGCAGCGTAGGCCGGCCCCCCACTCGGTGGACCGACGACCTGGTGAAAGCCGCGGGGAGCCGATGGATGCAGGAGGCGAGCAGCCGCTCAAGGTGGCGTGCTCTGGGGGAGGCCTATGTTCAGCAGTGGACGTCTTCAGGCTGTTGATGATGATGATGATTTTTTTCCTATGAAGTATTGCAATAAATCGATTGAATATGAAAAATACAAGTTGGGGTCAAATAAAACACAGATATATAATTTTTATTCATAATTCATCAAAAAATAGCAACATTCTACAATATTTGAATATTAACCATTTTGTTTACGCCGCTCGGCTCGCATGCGAAAAGAATAGTCCGCGGCGCGGCCGCCATGCGGACAAATCTTTTCGCGTGTGAGCCAGAGGGCTTTGACAGATAGTTCATAAAAAGATTTCCAGGAAACAAACATAAATAAAAAATATGTACATCTGAAATTGCATCCATCGTAATTTAACATTATTATTGCTTTTGTGGTGGTAAGTTTACATTGGAAGAGTTACTTTATCAAGTAAATCGTACTCTGGTACCTTTTAGTACGCTAGATGCCGCTAAGCGTATCAAATCGCTTTAAACAACAACATTAACAACATTTGTATGGTGGCCATCCTAATTTTGTTTTAGAAAATCGTCTCGGAGAGATGCTAAGTATCATTGCCATAATTCTTTGTCGCCTTCAAGAAACAAAACAAAAAATTTTTAGGTTATTCATCAGCGCCATCTATTACTAAATGGGATTAGCTTTTTGCAGCGGTGTACAGGCATTGTGGGTCTTAAGAAAGTTACTTAGGAATCATTACGTTCATGTTGTATCGTGTATCATTTGTTCCATTAACTGGAACAATGTAATCAAACAAAAGTCCTTCGACCTTTTATCGTATTTGGGAATGATAATAATAATTATGGCTGATAAAAAGCAATTTATTGAAGTTATATTGTATTGCGTTTTATCTTTTTCATTGAATTCTATTGGGGTGTATGTACCACAGCCTGAGATCTCGGCAAACTGACAACCGAATTAAAAAGTCTTCTTTTTTGAAGGCGGTTAAAAGCACTTGCGCATTACTCACTTTCTATTATTCAAATATTGGCAACACGTTCAGTAATTTAATGCTAATTCGATAACCAAACACTTTTGCGTCTTTTGCGTAATTCTTGACCTTTGCCAATATTTTGGCTGCTGCGTGCAACTCGTGTGACACTGCACTGAAGTACCTGTCTACAATTTTTTTTAATCTTTTTTTATGGAAACGCATGACGTGATGAGCTAGTCATTCACCTAGTGTTAAGCGACACGGCCGCCCATAACAGATTGCAGTATCACTCGAAACTCTAAATTATAAGAGAACACTGTTTTAAACCTGGATGGCGCAGCAAAATGAGCGGGCTATACGGGTAGCTACGGCGGGCAAGGTTTAAAATTGTTTTTGGCATATTTCTCATCTGCGCTCAACTTATACCCGCTCATTTTGCAGCGCCATCTAGTTTTAGGCATATTTTTGATCTACGCTGTTTTCTTGGTGTATTGGCATTCCTCTCCCCCTTGTTCCATGGCTATAGGTATCTTTATTGATTTTTATTGATGGGCGGGATTTACAGATGGGCGTAGGACTTGGACTATTCAACCTATGTTAAATAATTAGTCCCCCCCCCCCTAATTGCAGGAGGCGAGCAGCCGCTCAAGGTGGCGTGCTCTGGGGGAGGCCTATGTTCAGCAGTGGACGTCTTCAGGCTGTTAATGATGATGAAATACTTAGTCAAAAGTCTAAGGCGTAACAACGCCGCTTTTATCACCTACTTCAAAAAAGGAGTAGTTTATTCGTTCGGTTGTATTTTAACCGACTTCAAAAAAATGGATGAGGTTCTTAAATCGATAGTTTATTAGGGTTCCGTGCCCAAAGTGTAAATTTTGATTTACAAAACATTAAACTAGTTTAAAAGTATTTTCCGCCCTATTTCCATTTCTTTTTCGACTTTGAAAATGAGCGATAATTAACATATTAACAATGACATTATAAACAATCGGTATTATTGGTTTGTTTTTTTATTTCTATTAAAACAACACAATAATGGTGACACAAAAATTATTTTCCGTTTACGGACTGGGACGTCAGAATAACACAGCTTTGAGGTTCCAGTAAGTAAACGGAGCATATTTTTGTGTCACAATAGGCTAGTGTCCTGCTATTTTTAATTGCATAAATTGAGAATATTCCTCAAAAAATAAACAAAAGAGACAGCTCAAACATGCAGTGACGTCACTCTTGCTCCTTCCTCATTACTAAGCTGTGGAAGCTTTACATACAGTTTCTTTGGCATGTGACTTCACAACGTGCGTTTGCATAGTAACTGTGGGGAATCTCCCGTTTTGCGAGGAAGGGACAGGTGATGCCCCTCCAGAAACTTTAAAAGCTTATTACTCCTTCATTTATATACCAGTTTTACTTATTTTTCAATTATTGCATTCATTTTTAACCTACTTAATGAAAACATTTACTTGTTAATTTTTAATAGCAGCCAACTAGCCTATTAAAGTGTTTTTTAATTAGAAGAACTTTAGCGTTTCCAGCCTGGAGGAAAATTTTAACGTCAACAATGCAGCTACTTCGATACGTATAGAGCTCTCGTTTTTTTTTTTTATATATTTTGGCTCCACACATAGTGTATTTAGCCAGTGTCAAGTTTTGTAATTTTTCATCGTATTATGGAAATTTTCACTTAAAGTCAAGTCATAGTCACAGTCAGAGTAGTCATAGTCTAGTCTAAGTCATAATCCAGTCTAAGGCATGCCCTAGTAAAGTGGTGGCAACTTTACTAGAGGCTTCTATGGAATTTTGGAAGCAATACGAAAAACCACGTTTCACTACATTATATCACTTGCCCACACTCATGCTCGTAATTCAGCACTTAATGCGTAAAACACCACCAATTTTAAACATTAACACTGGAAAAAGCATAAGTTTTGTAAAATAATACAATGCACCGACGTGAACTTTTCCGCGTTCCCGCCAAAACTCCAAGCTCTCGAATTTAATACGAAGGAGCGTATTCCCCGACCTCTACATAGAATATACATAATGATTGATACAGTCTGTATACAGACTACAATCGTGCATGCAACCAAAGAGTTCTACGTAGTACATAGAACTCTTTGCATGCAATGTAGTAAATGTTGCTCATCGGTTCGTACGTGCTAGCAACTCTGTGAGTGTGGAAGGACTTGGATATATTTAAATTGATTATACGAAACGTTTGGAGGACTTTGAACGTGAGTGCTATTAGTATAAATTTTGTTTTATGTTTAATGAATTTAATTCAAATAATTAGATATAATTTTAAGTTATAACTAAAAGTAGTCAACATGTGTAATTAACAGTTATACGCACGCATATCGTTCCGGAAAGTTTTGTAGTAAGGGGCTCCCAAGATACAGGCTATGCCTAGTTTGGGGTCCGTAGTAAATAGTCTATCAATTTAATAATTACGCCATAACTTGTAATACTGTAGAACTCATCGATATTTCTTTTTGGATAATAAATTTATCTTATCTTAATTTATCTTATCTTATTATAATAATAACTTACTAAATTACAAAACAAATGGTACCTAAAACTAAATTAAAACTAAACTGAAATTATTAATTTAGTCTACCCTATTATAATCTGGGCTATCATTATGTCTTATATTGAAAATAAAAAAGTAAAAAAATTTGCTACGGAAATTGAATTTGATAGACAATTGAATACCTACTTTTTAACCAACTTTAAAAAAAGGAGCAGGCTCGAAATACAGTTGTTTTTTTAAGGTTGTTGTTGCCTCAGAACTTCGTCTTTATGGAACTGATATAGAAAATTCTTTTTTATTTGGAACGATATTACTGGCCGTGAAAATTTCATCAAAATTGGTTTTGTAGTTTGGTTATCAAATCAAAATAACTGGAATGGAAATAGAGTGTACAAAATGAACACTAGAATATTATAAAATAATAATATTATAATTAAGCTTAGCCTTTTTTTATGTAAAAGACGTGACGGGCAAGTCGTTCACCTGATGTTAAAATTAAATTAAATTAAATATTCATTTATTTCAGGCGTGTTGTGTCCATAATACATACAAATCCATTCATTAAATAAAATAAGTATTAAAATAAAATAAAGTCAAAATTAAAAATAAAATCAGATATTAAAAGAACAAACAGTAAAACATAATTATTAAAAAGATTAAAAAGTAATAAGCAAGCAAGAGTGCGGGCAATCCATACATGCAACCTCCACAATGAGGTCCACATCAATGTCTACAGCTCATTGTGCAGACGCATCCAGTGTGCAAACATGGGGCTGTCCCATCTAGCGGCGAGCGCGGACAGGATGCTGTTGGAGCTGCCACGCCAGCGACCAAGCAGAGACGCGCACCGTTTACGGATAATAGCATGAAAACCATCAACATTAGCATCCGCAAACATGCCCGATGCACTGCAGAACCGCGGCAACCCCATCAGCACCCTAAACGCGTTGTTATATTGGACGCGCAAATCGCTGTATACACGCCGCGTGTAGTCCACCCACAGGCTGCACGTGTAAAAGGATTGGCAGTAAGCTTTAAATAGCGTCACCTTCACCTTCATGTTAAGCGTCACGGCTGCCCATAACATTTTGCAGTAGGTATCACTCGGAACTCTAAATTAATATAGTTTTGCGTGACACTGCACTACACACGTCACCCTGAGACTTCACACAGTATAGTAATAAGATTACTAGACTGTGTGATCAGATCATAAAGCCTCATTTGCCTAGTAATTTCACTAGCTACAATGCCCTTCAAACCGGAACACAGTAGTGCTTGCACACTACTGGTTAGCGGCAGAATAACTGGCAAAGCGGTGGTACTACCTAGACGAACTTTGCAGAAAAGTCCTACCACCTAGCTTATATAAGTTTAGGTTTTTTTATGTTATTTTTGTAATTTATTTTTATAAGACCTATTGTAAAAAAACTTAATATAACGTTTAAAAGTTTAGAAATACATATATACACAGGGTTACAGGAAAAATCATGCTAGATCCGTTAAGGGCGTGGAGTACCCATCATTTGTGTTGCTTAACATCAGGTGAACGACTACCTCGTCACGTCATTCAATCGCATAAAAAAAATTAAAAAAAAATTACCACTACCAGCAGGCAAAGGGCCCAAAATGCTGGCAGCATTGCGACGTTGAATGGCAATGCTCAACCTTTGGCCCAAGTAGAGGCCAGCATTTTGGTCACGTGTTGCTTCGACGTTTGGAGATATCTTTATAAAGCTGTGCACTTCGTCTCTTGGTTTTTGTCCGCCTGGTGTTCTGTAAAGCCGCCCGGTGACGCTGTAAAGGTCGATACAGACCGATAACATTAGCCCGTTCAAAAAAAAACTCTTGGTTTTTGTCAAAGACTTTCTATGTATACACTAGACAGGACATCTCTAACTTGCACTGTCAACCACTGCAAATATGCCGGCCAGCATCTTCTCGCTCATACGATGCTCAGCACTCAAAGCGACTGCACGTGCAGCAGTGAATAGCAGTAATAATTATGCTCCGAATGTGCTATTGCACTAGCGCTGCGTGTTGGGATCGTTGGTTAGACGATTTAATCTCGTAAAGTACTGTAGCGGATTTTAGCTTAATTATACAAAAAATGGCAACTATTTGTACTTTGAACAGCTTCTCTGGTACGTAGTACATTATACCTCTTTGGTTTTTGTATTGAAATTTGCACAAATGTGATTTATTTTAAATTAATATACTGTTTGAGTTCAAGAGAAAGAGCACAATATTATTAAAATAAGTATTTTAAGTATTTTGAATTAGACTTCTAAAAGTGTCAAAAACAGCCTATTTGCAAATTATTTTGCATTGATAATAAATGATGATATTTGAACCACTATTTGTCAGTAACGACAGTAATCCATAGATAAGTATCGCAGTAATCTATATATTTTGAAAATTTTGATTGCGTTTTTTTTTTTTTTTTGTACGGGCAATTTGCCTTTATTACTCAAGCTAACTACTACAATAATAAAAACTAAACTAAACTAAACTAAACTAAGCTAAACTAAACTAAACTAGCTACACTACCTACTACAAAGAACACTTATGGACTGTATAATAGCCGCGATGGCCTATAGACAGTTACGTTACATTTTTTTTTATCGATATAGAAGGAAAAACAATTTTTTTTTGTATGTCTGTCTATCTGTCTGTCATTGCCACACATTTTGAGTTATTGTTTGGCGTTAAAATGGAACGTTTCACTAGCGCGGCAAATTCAATTTTTCTTGCGTTCTTTTGCCAATAATAGCTTAATTACTCAACGTGATTACATGAAAACTAATTTTGCGCAAATAAATAGAATGTATCAATAAATTACAATTAAAAGTATCACCTAGATATCATTGGTTTACCGACAAATGGCAATAGACTGAAAAACTAAGACAAAATTTGTTTATTGCCATTTGTCGCTAAACCAATGATATCTAGGAGATACTTTTAATCGTAATTTGTTGATACATTCTATTTCTTTACGTTAAATCAGTTTTAATGTAATCACGTTTAGTAATTAAGTTATTAGGCAAAAGAACGCAAAAAAATTTGATTTTCCCGCGCTAGTGAAACGTTCCACCTTAACGCTAATGGAAAGGCATCTTTGCTAGACCCCCTGAGCGTTAGAAAAGTATAGGGCGTAGGGAAATGCGATTCCGTGCTGACAGATGTGATTCAACCTGTATTCAGCGAGGTAATGGTATATTTATTTTGCACGTAATATAATTTTATTCTGATTTATTTATTTCTTTACAAAGTATAGTCAAGTATAGTGTGATTCAAACTTAATGGCGGCTGCGAAGTCTGTGCAAAATGTAACAAAGCTGTAAAATTAAATTTGCGCGGGCAGCGGAAGCGGTGACCGCAACGCCGCAACAAGCACACTCTACAAGTAATTTACACGATAAGGTAAGTATTTGTCACGATTACTTGCAGAAAATGCACCTATGATCACAGAATTGATAATAGGTAGGTAATTATAATGACAAGCAAGGCCATCGTTCGTTCAGGTAATATCACAGTATAATTAAGTAGACACTTAGGTACGAATTTACGAGAATTAAAGCTACATGAATATTTCATTAAATAAACTGGCTGACCTGCGGGTCTACCGTCTAAGCCAATCGTAATCGATGAATGGGCTTCATTTCGTCATTTCCGGCAAGTTGGCATTGTGTAACATCTCCATCCATTAGTATTTTCCCACTATTTCTCATTATTATAGTTAATCAATGTTTTGTCTATTCAGTTCTCCGCCTAAGGGATCATAATGCCGATGAACGAGGATTTTACACAACCGGAAATGACCAAATGAAGCCCATTCATCGATTACGATTGAGTTACACGATACGGGGACTGTTCTGGCACGGGTCAATTAGTTTTACGTCCTAACCCTGTCAAAGGGAAGAGGGTAGGTAGAGAAAAATCCCTCTGAGACAATGCTCTACCAAGACGATTCTCTCCCTGTGAGTGACAGACACGACGCTCTACGAAGCCGACTATCTCCCTATGAGTGACAGAGATGACGCTCTATGAAGCCGACGATCTCCCTGTGAGTGACAGAGACGACGCTCTACGAAGCCGACTATCTGCTTGTGAGTGACAGAGACTATAATAAGTCATTTTTTATCGACTGAAACAAATCTTTGCCGCAGAGTTACAATTTTAACTATAGGTAGGTACAATAAGTTATGAAATCTCTATCTCTTCTCTCTACATAGTGTAAAACAAAGTCGCTTCCCGCTGTCTGTCTGTCCCTAACCCTATGTATGCTTAGATCTTTAAAACTACGCAACGGATTTCGATGCGGTTTCTTTCAATAGATAGAATGATTCAAGAGGAAGGTTTATATGTATGATACACGCATAATATAGTAGAGAAACACTGATAATTTTAGAGGTTTCTAATGTGATGTCGTAAATAAACACATATTTTACGCTTACATTGCAAACGCTGGCTGAACCCTACGAGATAGATCAAAATAATGTACGACAAAAACCTGTGAACGTTGTTGTATATAATATAAAGACTTTTGGGTCAAGGGTCTTTTTGATAATTTATGAGTGTAAGATTATTTATATAAATTGTATTAAATCAAAAAAATATATATAAAGACTTTCTGTAGTATATTTAGTATCAGCATTGCTATATTATTGCAGTATAATTAACAAACATTGTGTAGTCTTAAAAGATTGCAGTAGACTAATGACAGAACTAGTAATGACTGCGTTTCAGATGTCAATTGCCCAGGTGTTGCTCATTATTTAGCATTTAGTATGAAATTGTTTCTGTGTAATTTAATGAGTGTTTATTTATTACATGCAAAATAGTACATGCACATGCATGCATAAGAGTGTGATGTGTGAAGATATGTGTATAAAAGTGTATGCATGTGTAGGTATAGATCAGGGGTGGCTAAAGCGTCGCCCGCGGTCGACCGGTCGACTGCGGAGGCATTTGCGGTAGCCCGCTAGACAAATTTGCCACTTTTATTTAACGAGCATAGTATCGTCGCGTTCAATTCTTTACGAAGGCGACACTCTCCCTGTGCGTGACAGAGACGACGCTCTATAAATCCAACTATCTACCTGTGAGTGACAAAGACAATGCTCTACCAAGGCGATTCTTTCCTTGTGAGTGACAGAGACGACGCCCTACCAAGGCGATTCTCTCCCTGTTACTGACAGAGACAATGCTCTACCAAGGTAATTCTCTCCGCGTGAGTGACAGAGACGACGCGCTACGAAGCTGACTATCTCCCTGTGATTGACAAAGACAATGCTCTACCATGGCGATTCTCTCCCTGTGAGTGACAGAGACAATGCTCTACCAAGGCGATTCTCTCCCTGTGAGTGACAGTGACAATGTTCTACCAAGGCGATTCTCTCCCTGTGAGTGACAGTGACAATGCTCTACCAAGGCGATTCTCTCCCTGTGAGTGACAGAGACAATGCTCTACCAAGGCGATTCTCTCCTTGTGAGTGAGTGACAATGCTTTACCAAGGCGATTCTCTCCCTGTGAGTGACAGTGACAATGTTCTACCAAGGCGATTCTCTCCCTGTGAGTGACAGTGACAATGCTCTACCAAGGCGATTCTCTCCCTGTGAGTGACAGAGACAATGCTCTACCAAGGCGATTCTCTCCTTGTGAGTGACAGTGACAATGTTCTACCAAGGCGATTCTCTCCCTGTGAGTGACAGTGACAATGCTCTACCAAGGCGATTCTCTCCCTGTGAGTGACAGAGACAATGCTTTACCGAGGCGATTCTCTCCCTGTGAGTGACAGAGACAATGCTCTACGAAGGCCATCATATAGATTTGCATTTACTACCGGTAGCTGTACATTATAATCAAAAGTATATAGGATGTAACAATCAGGATATCTGGCGATTGCAAGTAAATATGTCCATGTCAAAATATAGGATGCACCGATTGATGTTTCGACAATACTGAATTAATTGTAATTTAATTAATGGTTACCAATTGTATTAGATTACTTTGGCTGGAACTATAGTAACGCCTACAGTTACAATAGGCTCATTAACCTATTATCCACCAAGCTCTAAAACTAATCAGATCTTGTCGTGTAGGCGAGTGGTCAACCCTGGTGTCAGAACTTGTAGGCCGCTCAAAGGCTTCTGACTAGGCTTAACGACTACTGTCTTAAGACAACAGCCGGGACCGACGGCGTAACATGCCCTCGAAGCACGGTAGCGTTCAGTTGTAAATACAACTTTTTTCTGTAGCGGTCACCCATCAGAGTAGTGACCGCAGCGACCGCGTCGTCACTTACCATCAGGTGAGACCGTGGTAAAATGTTAGCCTATCGTTGATAAAAAAAAAAAAAAAAAAAAAGAACGTTGCTTAACTTTACTGATCGGTTAGAAACGGCTAGTCGTGCTTCGCTATGAGCGCTACCGCCACCCACCATCAGACGGAAGACGTCCACTGCTGAACACAGGCCTCCCCTATAAAACACCACTTCAAAGCTTATCATAGAGAGGGTTTGCCATAATCACCACGCTTGGCAGGTGGCTTGGTGATCGCAGAAGACTTAATGTACCGAGGAGATGCTGGCCCATTTCCTGGATATTCCCTTAGGTGGCTTTTACGGCACGGTAAGAGATGGGGTGGTCCCTTCGGGTGGTCCTACTCTCTTACCGTGATAGAAACTTATTCAAAAAAATATGTTTTAGGGTTCCGTACCCAAAGGATAAAACGGACCCAATTACTAAGGCTCCACTATCCATCTGTCTGTGTGACTGTCTGTCCGTCTGTCACCAGGCTCCAAATTTTCACAGATAATGTATTCTTGTTGCCGCTATAACAACAAACACTAAAAATACAGAAAGGGGCTCCCTTACAACAAACGTGTTTTTTTGCTCGTTTGCATAGATAATGGTACGGAGCCCCTCGTGCGCGAGTCCGTCTCGCACTTAGCCGGTTATTCTATACGCATGAGTGACGTGACGGCCCGACGACGCGTAGTGTAACTTCATTTACAGTTTTACCATGCAGTTGTTTTGCAGCAGATGTTAGGCAATATCGGTAAATTACAGGCCTAATATAGCTTGATGAAATAACCACAAAAAATGTGGAAGTTTTGTTATTCATAGTGTTGTTCAGGCAAGTGATTTTATTGACTGCACAAACTACATAACAATACGTAGGTATGATGTTAATAAGAATTATAATATGGTACAACTGCTAACGCATTTATAAAAACGAAAAATGCGTTATTTTATAAATGTTTTGTATTATTTGTAGAATAACAAGTCTCGCAACAAGATTGATTGTGAGATCAGCGGGGTGATCATCTAGGCGATCATTTAACTTGTTGGCAACCGATAGAAACACAAAAATGTATGGATTTGACAGTTGCAGTACGCAGCTTATGTACAGAGTTACTATGGAAATTTTCAAATTTGGATTGAAATTTCTTTTGTTGCATTGCTATCAAAGTTACATGATCACCCCGCAGGTAACTTTGATAGCATTGCAACAGAAGAAATTTCATTCCTAATTTGAAAATTTTCACAGTAACTATGCACATAAACTGCGTATTGAAACTGTCAAATCCATACATTTTTGTGTTTCTATTGGTTGCAATCAAGTTACATGATCGCCTAGCTGGTCATAAAGTCTCATTTGCAGTAATTTGACTAGCTGCAGTGCCCTTCAACCCGGAACACAGCAGTGCTTGCACGCTACTCCAGAAATTTCTTAAGGGGCGCTATAAAATATCTTAAAGACCGATCGATTTTTAATGTAGGTAAAGGAAAATAATTACAATCAAACAAATAAAAACAGTATAAGTATACGATAAAAGACCAAAAAAAAAAAAAAAAAATTAAAAAAATTGTGCTCTTTTTTTTAAATAATGAATTCCATGCACCATGTTCCTAGTAAATTGGTTATTTACTACCGCGCTTGGTGCTGGGCTGCCTGCGTCAAGGGGGAGCGCGCGCCCCCTGCGCCCCCCACCTGTATCCGCGCCTGCACTACTCTTGATGGCAGTGGTAGACCACTGCCGTGAAGAATAATGTAATATAGACGAACTTTGCAAATAAAAACCCACCACCACATAGTAAAAGTTATTTTCACCTCACTAGCTCGGAAAGATTCTCATTGTCATTCTGGGTGCAAAAACGCATTTTGCTCGCTAGCGTGGAAAGTGTTTTTAAAATTCGAACGTTTCTATTCAATAATTTTCTCGTCAAGAATTGAGAATTTAATCACAGATCTGCCCGAATTTAACCTTCTTGATATCGCCAGTCCACTGAAAACTCATTAATACATACCACAGACTACCTCCTAAAAGATACGATCTTTTTCTCGTTTACCAACCTCATTTTTAGAATAATCGCACTGTCCAGCACCAAAGAGTATAAAACCAATACGCTATCCAGCACTTTTTATTACTAGACAAGCGTGCTACACCTTCGACCGCATCATCACTTCCCATCAGGTGAGATTGTGGTCAAACGCTAGCCTAGTCAAATATATAAAAAAAAAAAAAAAAAAAAAAAAAAATCCAGCACGGTGACTGAAAAACACTTTTTCTTTAATTTTCCATGAATCACGTGATGAGCTAGTCGTTTACCCACAGCGTTTACCTGATGTCAAGCGTTACCGCCACCCATAACTAAATTAATAAGCTAAAAACTAATCTTTACTTAGCCTTTTAGCTGTTTTTCTTACATTTTCCTCGCTGTAGTGAGGTGAAAAGTTGTGTGTTGCACTCGGCAGCAAAGTTTTTCTGCGTCTCGTACCTTTGAAACCTTCGCTACGCTCAGGATTCTACATTTGAACCACTCGCTACGCTCGTGGTTCAATCCTAGAACCCTTCGCTTGCTCAGGTTTCAATTTAAGTACTCGCGCTAAAAACCAACTTTGCAGCCTTGCATAACAAATAACTATTTATTTATTTTTTGCTATTTAGCTGGTACTCTATCCGCCGAAAAATTTGCTGAATTCTGCTTTCCACTTAGAAACGGAAAATACAAATTTTACAGTTTTTTATTTATATAGCTAGCCCAGTAACAGCAGGTTTAGGTAGTTCCTATAAGTTATGTTTTGTTTACATTGAAGTTCATCAGCATTGTCTGTAATTTATTTATTTAATTCGCGACCTGTATTTCATATGCAACATAGGTTACATGCGCTTCATAACTTTACATAATGACTCTCTCTCTGTCTAAACACAGAATGAAGTAGTAGTAGGTACTACCGTACAAACGTATATACAGGACATTGACTCCGAAAAAATATTTAGATAGAGCCTGCTATTACGCAATAAAGTGCAATTTAGCGTGCACATTGGACCGCCCTCGACTTCGATCAGGGATCCCTGATTGAAGCAAAGAGGTATATGTACTACGTACTAGAGAAGCTATTCAAAGCACAAATAGTTGTCATTTTTTGTATAATTAAACTAAAATCCGCTACAGCGCTTTACGAGATTAAATCGTCTAACCAACGATCTCAACACGCAGCGCTAGTGCCATGGCACATTCGGATCATAATTTTTACTGCTATTCACTGCTGCGCGTGCAGTCGCTTTGAGTGCTGAGCATCGTATGAGCGAGAAGATGCTCATTGGCATATTTGCAGTGGTTGACAATGCAAGTTAGAGATGTCCTGTCTGGAGTATACATAGAAGTCTTTGGATTGAAGGCCCTCGACGACTGGGCCACTCCGGTGAGCACGTCCGTTTGGAAGGGTGCATCGCACCCAGCTGTAAAATAGGAGATCAAAGTTTAGTATAGTCAATTGTTTTTTCTCTAATCTATGGAGCACCCCTGAGGGGCCATGACTTGAGCCGTTTTTTTAATGTAAATCTGAAGAGGATCGAGACGACTACGCATTGGGATCAAGAGATCAATGATTGGGATAGGGACCCAATGGAATGTCGCGCCGTTTTAGTTAACCTACGGGGGTACATCGACCTAAAGCCCGCGGGGGTCACTGTCTGTGTAAAGTGGTATCGTAACTATTCCGCAGGCTAATTACGTAATTCATAACAAGTTTGCAACAGGCGTTTTCAGAATCATTGCTGTCAAAAATTACTTTGACAGAGCAGAAAGCGTTCGAGCGCTAGATCGCCGTCTGTCGGACAATCGATAAGCTAAAAAGTGCATTATTTTGTTTCCATCTATTGCTGTTCTGTTGCTAGAGGCGCTAGTATTAAAGCCAAAAGGGCTACAATGATTAGACCCTTGTACTATCCCATTCGCTGACTAACGCTGATGATGATTACTGTATTTTGTCCTCAGACCCAAAAGGCCATGGCTCCTACCGTGCCAGAGTTCTACACTGGAAAGTCCGTCTTCATCACGGGAGGCACAGGGTTTGTTGGAAAGGTATCTATAAAGAAGCCTTGATTGCCAGCCATTAGAATAGAACCCGCCAATAAGTGAAGTTCTTTTGGTTTTTTGGTTTTTTTTTTTAACTGGTAGTATGACTTTATTTCTTAAACTAACTACTACAATAATAAAAACTATACTAAGTATGTACTAAAAGCTATTAGCTACACTATAAATAACATTTGGACTGTAAGCCACGATGGCCTATAGACTGTCCAAATGCTCCAGCCCACTACCGGTAGGTAGCGTACCCAACATGCTGGCAGCATTGCCTCGTTGAATTGCAATGCTGATTCGTTGAGCCAAATAAGTGCCAGCGTTTTGGTCACGCGTCACATCAACCAGGCGCTCTGATAAACTTTGAAAATCCACGTCGAAAAAACAATCATTATCTTTGGTCAGCATACGATAGATTAAGCTCCTAACAAGTGTTGTGCGTTTTCTGTACTATACTGATAGTCATTTGTTTCAGCCATTGATAGAAAAGCTGCTCAGGAGCTGTCCAGATGTGAAGGCCATTTACCTGCTTATGAGGCAGAAGAGAGGCGTGAGCAGTGAAGAAAGGCTAAAGGAACTATGCAGTAATAAGGTAAAGACTGAAGGCCATGTAGACGTTACTTCAGTGATTGAGTTACTCTTGGTTTAATCATATAAACCACTTGCGAAGCTTACGTTCATCGAAAGGTGTTTGGATCACGGATATCTTCAGGTCAAATTCCAGGGCATAAGCAAAGAATTTGACAGTATTTCACTGGCAGTAGGCAAGAAGGTGGCCTACACTTATTCTCCTTCCCTCCCTCTTTTTTTCCTGGTTATACCTGCATTGGAAACTGGGGGTCTAGCAAAGATCCCTTTCCTTTAGCGTTAACGCCAAACGATAACTCAAAACGTATGGGAATGACATTACCAGCAGAAAACTTTTCCGCAGCTAATGTCATAGCTAATGACATTCCCATACATTTTGAGCTATCGTTTGGCGTTAACGCTAATGGAAAGGTATCTTTGCTAGACCCCCTGGTTCTCAAATTGAGGCTGCTATAGAACACTGTTTGGTGACAGGTTTTTAATTTGAGGGTGGTTAGCCAGATGGGCACTAGATATACCTACCACCCCACTACCTTGCCTTGTGGTTACAACACAATGTTTTTCTTCTCTGAAAGCTAAACCTCTTTACAGTATAGTTTAATATAAAGGGATCCATGCTTTGGATTTCGGCATCGTTTCTAACGTAGGAGTACTTTTCTGCAAGATATTGTCTAAGTAGGCACCACCGCTTTGCCAGATATTCTGGTGCAAGCTGTGTTCCGGATTGAAGGGCACAGTAGGTACTAGCTGGTGAAATTCCTGGGTAAATGAGACTTTATGACATGATCTTACAGTTTAGAGATCATACTAGACTATGTTGAAGTTTCAGGATGACGTGCGTAATGCAGTGTCATGCTAATTTTTATAATTAATAGGTTTTACTGGTACTGCAATTACTGGTATAAGTGGCCATGGCGACATAATCACCACGCTTGGCAAGCGGCTTGGTGATCGCAGTAGATTATAATGTACTGAGGAAACTGCTGCTACCCATTCCCTGGATATTCCCTGAGCCAGCTCCTATGGCACCCGTGGAAAGAAATGGGGTCGTCCTATTCTGACGCCTCCTGTACCACACTGCAACTATCTACTTTGCAGCCTCCGTGGTGTGGTGGTTGAGCAGGTCGGCTCATAACCCGGAGGCGAAGAGTTCGATTCCCGCGACAGGACAAGTATTTGTGCACAGGAAAAAATGCGCAAATACTTGTTCTGTGTCTGTTGTGAGAGCATGGTCATCGTAGTTCCTGGGTTCCTAGATACAGGGAATCCTAGTTAGGGTCCAGGATCTATGTATGTGATCGTTGGGCGTTATTATTTTATTATTTTCCAGGTATTTGAAGCATTAAGAACAAAAAATCCAGATGCTTTGAAGAAACTTAGGCTAGTCAGTGGAGACGTCCTCGAAGATGGGCTCGGCATTTCGGAAGATGATAAAAAAGAGTTGCAAGAAGAATGCAACGTCATTTTTCACATTGCCGCTTGCGTTCGGTACGTAACTTCTACAGACAGGGTAGCGTTTGACCACAATACTGTTAACAAAATTAATGCGAAATTCCCCTTAGGTGATCCTGACTTGTAAAGGCATTTCTGGTAGGTAATTTTAACTTGGTATTTTAACTTTGGTACTGGTATTTGGTAAGTGACCGATATAGCTCTTAGAATTAGCAAGTTGAAATACCAATGGGCAGGCCACATCGCTCGTAGAACTGACAACCGATGGGGAAGAAAGGTTCTCGAGTGGCGACCACGAACCAGAAGACGCAGCGTAGGCCGGCCCCCCACTCGGTGGACCGACAATCTGGTGAAAGCCGCGGGGAGCCGATGGATGCAGGAGGCAAGCAGCCGCTCAAGGTGGCGCGCTCTGGGGGAGGCCTATGTTCATCAGTGGACGTCTTCAGGCTGAGGATGATGATGATGATGATGATGAACCTGCCTCTTAACGCTAAGGGGTCGAGCTTTGGCCCGTAAACCTAGGGGATCCCTTAAGGTGACGAGTAGAGCCAGATGAGCAGGTCCAAATCCGGTCAAAGAAACATCAACCTTAACGTCGGAGTCTTAAATATCAATTCAGTCTGCACTTCAGCGCGGCGCTTACGACAAAGACAACGTACGAAGTGACTGATTTTGACGGTTTTTAATTAATATCTATTTTTATATAGTATTTTTCATAGTTATTAAGTCATCACGAGATCTGATTGTTTGTTGCGAATACACTAATTTATTTTTTGTAAAAATATATTCGGTAGAAGCTCAGCAATATAGGAACATCCAAATTTTTTGAGGGATGTTTGCGATTTTTTTCTATAGAGCTATATTTATTAATCTTGGTTTTGCGGTCATCACAAACGAGTTAATGAAATGAATTACATGATATATTTAATTCAAAGCTCCACGTGTTATAATTACGCCAGGTAACGTCCCAAAAAACACCTTGTTTGGTCTACCCGCCGCCTTAAGCTTTAGGTGTCCCTTAATCGTAGGTGAAAACAAAATTACTGTCAGATGTCACGTAAATATTTTTAGGGTCCCTTAAAACTTAGGGATCTTTGGTGAAAACGGGAATGCCCCATTTTAGGCACACATAGGTTGAAAAAAACTTTTGTTAATCTTTCCAGATTTGACCAGAAGCTAAAAGATGCTGTGAATATGAATACCAAAGGGACCTTGAGGACGTTGACCCTAGCTGATTCCATGAAGAACTTGGAGGTAAAAGAACTGAGGGGAAATAGAGGGAGAGTTCCGTTTTTTGTGGCTTGTGTTGTTTGTGTAGGCCTGATAGCTCAGTTGGTAGTAGCTCTGCCTTCTGAACTGTAGGCTGTGGGTTCGATTCCCACTCGGGACAAACATTTATGTGATGAACATAGGTGTTTGTTCTATGTCTGGGTGTTATATTGTATTCTATGTATGTATTTACAAACAAAAGGTAACTAAGTATTGTATCAGTTATCTGGTTCCCATAGTACAAGCTATGCTTAGTTTGGGGCTAGATGGCGCTGTGTGACATGTCCACATATATTTATTTATTTATATTGTTTTAAGTTGAGGTCACAATATCTGCAACGTTAGTAATAGGAAATCTATATAAATTTTAAACTTATCTTCTATCATTGAGTTTCAGATGTTACGGTTTCAGTTGTAAAGAGACAAATAAGATTTGGGACCGGGTATTTTGAGATAACGCAAAAAAACATAAAACACTTAAGAAGTCAAAAGCTCTTAAGAAAAGGGAGCCCCACTCCCTGCTATGGCGTTTATTGCGCTATGCTATGGTATATGTTCAACAGTGGACGTTTCCCATTAGATGGTGACGATGACAATGACAGCTATACTATCTGAGTTTGAATTGGGGTATTATCCCGAAAGGGGGGGACTGGGACTATGATAGCCCACAAGTCATGAGAGCCTTACTTATTGAAACTGCGTGTTTCCAAACCTCCATACTAAAAAATAAATCCACTCACAAAATTGCACGTGCGATCGCTACGAGAGTTAAGAGCCAATACAACGCCAAATTGCTTAAAACGGCTTAGCTTGAAGCAGTATCCTGTCAACAATATTGCAACAATGACTTTGGAATTAATATATGGTAAAGTTCAGGACTAATGCTACTGCAAATGTATAGTGAAAACACGAATTAATAAAATTTTCTCGATAGAAAAAAATTACAAAGTTACCTCCAAACCTTACAAATAAACAGCGATTATTCAATGAATAAATAAATAAGATCATGAAACTTTGTGTAGTAGTTGAATTAAATATAATGGAGGGCTTATGTATAGCGGATTTTTAAAATACCCTTTATATTCAGTGTAATAATAAATTACCTAAACTATTGCGCGTTGGAACCAGTTTAACTTAGACCGCCCCTGCCGCGCCGCCCCTGGCTCATCCCCGCTTTGGCCTAGTACTATACATCTATTCTGTGGCTTTGACGTGAATTCGCGCTGGCCTTGCACAAGCCCTTAACAAGATACTATAAATTCATTTCTAAACACAGGTCGTTAAACTCATTTAAACGCATTCGGTCAAGGACGAAGTTCAACCACCCAGCTGAGCTAGGGCTATCTTCGAACGTAAACTTTATATGGCATTTGTTCAATGAAGAACTATTACTTAATATAGAAAAGTCGGAGAAGAAACATTGTCTACCTTGGGGAGTAGATTTACCCCCTTTCGGTATAATATACCAATTCAAACTCACCTTGTATACAATTCATAAATATTTGGTAATAATGTCGACCACTATGACGATGTCTAACGGTAACGGTGACGGTGACAATTATGGCCATGATGACGGTGATGGTGGCAATGACGAAGATGGTAAGTATGATCATGATCACACAGGTGTTTGTCCATCTATCGACGGCGTACTGCCGCTGTGAGCTGGATGTTCTGGAAGAGAAGCTGTACCCAGCGGTCCACAACCCACGCTGCATCATTGACATGGTGGATTGGATGGATGACGACATGCTACAGCATTTGGAGCCTAAGTAAGTGATTGAGAATGATTAAAAAAAAATATAAAACCAAAGAGGTATAAAAGTACTACGTACTAGAGAAGCTATGGGAAGCAAAAATAGTTGCCATTTTTGGTATAATTAACCTAAAACCAGCGCTTTACGAGATTAAATCATTTAATCATTTGGAGTTCCCCAAGGAACCGTTATAAACCTAGATGGCGCTACAAAATGAGCGGGTTACAGGTTGAGCATAGGTTAGAAATATGCCAAAAACGGTTTTAAACCTAGATTGCGCTGCAAAATGAGCAGGCTATAACGGCTAGCTACGGCGGGCTAGGTTTAAAACGGTTTTTGGCATATTTCTGATCTACGCTGTTTTCTTGGTGTATTGGCATTCCATTACACTCATAGGCGTAGAATATTTTCGTTACGTGCTAAGTTTTTCACTTCTAATACGTACCTACCTATCATATTTTCAATTTTCAGAGTCATAGCTTCGGAACCCAATACGTACTCTTATACAAAAGCGATCACAGAAGACCTTGTTGCAGAATATGGTGCCAAGTTCCCAGTCGCTATTGCAAGGCCGTCTATTGGTAAGGTGTCGGAATCAGAACAGAGGGGGGGAGGGGGGAGGGGGGCGGGTTCTTGATTTTTTTTTTAGAATAACTTTTATCTGATTATTGAAAGCCGCGCCTCAATATTGAAGCTGAAGCCAATCGGTTTTAGAAAAATACCCCTCCTTTTTGAGCACGGCGCATTTAAAAGAATTATGCTTTTTAGGGGTGAAGCATATTTATTCGTGCCATGTGGATTAAGAGTAACGAGAAATTGCCGAGCCTCTAGTTGTAAAAGAAATTACGTATTTAACCACACGTAACCGTACGTGAACGTGTGTGTCGTAGTACCTATATAATTATATTCTACTTTCCATAGGGTCCACCCTTGGGGTGCCCTTGTGCTAGTTGACTCCCACTTTTGACGGCTGGGCGCCTTAAGCGCCTGCCCTCTGGCCGATGACGCTGTAAAGGTCGGTAGAGACCAACAGAATTAGCCCGTTAAAAAAAATACATATGCCCTCCATGCCGAAATCCTGACTACGTCCTGCTAGAACTACTTGATATTCTGCAAGAGTAAAATCATAAATTAATAAATGTTTCGTATGCGGACGGCGTTCAACAATAGGAGATCATTGTCTTGATTTAAATCAACTTGGTTTAAGGTTAAGGACACGTCAGATTTGCGTTATAGAATCATCATCCTCTTTTTCTTTTCCCATTTGTTATTGGGGTCGGCTCCCAGTCTAACCTGTAGCGACGAGCTACCAGAACTACACGAGCGACTGCCATCTGACCTCGCAACCCATAAGGGACCAGTAACAGGGATGGTTAGATCAGGCGTCAGATTCTATCAGGCGTCTCACTACCCGTAACATGGGACCGGGCGTCCAGACTCTGGACGCCCGGTCCCATGTTAGCTTCATACCTAAAGCGCGGAGTGAGATAGGCCTGGTATAAGGTACTTATATTTTCCTTTCAGTGACAGCAGCATGGAAAGAGCCCATTCCAGGATGGGTGGACAATCTGAACGGCCCCACTGGAATCATCATCGCTAGTGGAAAAGGTACGATAGGTAGTGGAATGTTAGGAATAGGCTCATGTCGTGCCATTTTTTTATTGCACAAATTAATACTATTCCTCAAGAAACAAACAGCCGTGAAAACAAAAATTAAATATCTCAAACTATGACAAAGTTACAAGCATTTTAAAATACTGGAATAGAAAGAGACAGTTCAAACGTGCAGTGACGTCAGTTCTTGCTTCTTCATAGTACCCATTAATAAGCTGTGGTAGCTTTACATACAATCTGTTTGGCATGTGACGTCACTAACGTGCGTTTTCATAGTAACTATGGGGAAGCTCTGTTTTTCGAGAAAGGGACAGGCGATGCCCCGTCTAGAAACTTTAAAAGCTCTGTGATTTATTTACCGATTTTACTAAGATTTTCAATTGTTACATTCATTCCTAACCTACTTTATGAGAATAATATTCAAATTTTTAATAGCAGGGCACAAGCCTATTCGACTTGCCGACGTTCACTGCGGTCACTACTTGGATACTGTACATGGGCGGCCGTGTCGTGTAACATCAGGTGAACGACTAGCTCTTCACGTCATTCAATCGCATAAAAAAATAAAGGGACCACTACAAAAAGTTTTTTTTAAACCTATTTTTGTTTTTAACTTTTGACGCCTACCTTACGCCTATCTGTATGCCAAAGATCATTATTTATTACTTATCTATTTTATTGATATCTATCTAATTTTAATACAGGCGTAATGCGCACCATGCATTGCGAACCATCCTACACAGCGGACGCGATCTCAGTCGACGTGGTCGTCAACGGTTGCATTCTGATAGCGTATGCTACCGCTCTTGACAAGTAAGGAACAAATATTTCATTTTTGATACAAATATTTAGAGCCATAGACTAGGGCCACAGGTCTGTGCTGGAGCCCCTGTTAAGTATAGAATAAGCCAACGCCATCTAGCACCAAGTAGCTGAACTTGAGAGTCATAATTTAAAATAGCGCCATCTATTTTGAGTTCTCCTTTGCTATTGCCATCTAGCCTCAAGTTACTGAACCATAAATAGTTAGTTATGTGTTTGCGCCATCTAGCATCAAGTAGCCCAACTAGAACCATAGTTTAAAATAGCGCCATCTGCTTATGTTTATTTCCACTGTGAGTGAGTGAGTGACATCTAGCGTCAAGTTATTAAACTAAATGGTCGTAATTTCAAAGTATCGCCATCTATTTTCAGAGTAGTTTTTTTACAGTACATGACAGCACCATCTATCGTGGAGTAGCGGAAAAGTGATGTTGACGATTGACAGGCGATATCAGTGTTCCAAGGAAGTTAAAAAAAAGTAATGGCAATATACTTTTATAGTTTATCTACTCGATGCTAGGTAGCGTTGCTGGTACTGGGATAATTAAACTAATCAACAAAACCAGAATTCACCCTATTATATTTAAATGTATTTTACAGGCCACGCGAAACTCAAGTTTATAATGTCACTCTATCCAGCGTGCTCAAGATGACGTGGAAGGAAATTATTGAATTAGGTAAGTTAATAAATTCGTTTCGACCCACAGATCATTGGAGCAACGACGGAATAATTTTTGGGATGGTTACTTAATTTTTTCCGTTTTATTTGCTGTTTACCTACATCTACATAGACCAAGTCAGAACCTTCTTTTTCTCAAAATATTATGTTTTTTTTTCTTCAGGAGAAAAATGGGTTAACGAATATCCATATACGATAGCGTTGTGGTACCCCGGTGGTACCATAAAATCGTACTGGATAACTCATCAGATAAGTGTAATCTTGTTACACATTCTACCTGCGTATTTAGTCGACGTACTGCTGTTTCTTTTGGGAAAGAAGACTTTGTAAGTATCCAGTAGGAGCACAGACTTAGAAAATTAACTTTTGATCGTTTGTAGAACTCATAGGAAACTTCTATAGCACAGGGCAGGGGGAAAAATACGCTCGCACCCTTTGAACCTTTGAACATTTCTTTCCTGCTGTGTACTTTGTATAGTATAATTATAGTATTCACGGTTAGATCCTTGGCCTGTCTAAATTTTTCATTTAAATTACGCGCCATTTGTTATGTTGGTAGCAAAACACGGTGCTTACCACAGACCACTTATAACAGCGTAAGCGGTGGTTATACTTTCTTTGGTGCTTACAGTGTAGAGAAATCAGTTTTTTTTTATTAGCTACTGTTCCCGCCAAATGCGGCACAATTTTGCCATTAACCGTGAAAGATGCAGCATATCCTCTCCCTCAAATCACTCCGTCAATATATAGAGTATAATATGCTTATTAGAGTACCTAGGTATATTATATTAGACATAATCACTTTTCAAACACTCCCAGCCACTGACCTTCACCTCTATTATAACTTGTATAATAGAGATGGGTCTGGCAAAGATACCTTTTCATTAGCGTTAACAACTCCAAAATGTATAGGAATGACATTAGTAGCTGCGGAAAAGTTTTACGCATGCAATGTCATTCCCATACATTTTGAGTTACCGTTTGGCGTTAATGCTAATGGAAAGGCATCTTTGCTAGACTCCCAGTGCTCCCAGCCTAGCACTCTTTGTTTTATTTGGCTTTACGCGTTTAGTGTGTGTAGTTTAGCTAGTATCAAGTTTACACTATATTCATGCTATTCGAGTTTATCAAGTGTACATAATGCCTTAATTGACTCTATTCGGTTTCTTTTAGCATGGTGACACTTCAGAAACGTATCAGTCATGGCCTGAATACTCTCCAGTACTACACCACTAAAGAATGGCATTTCACTAATAAGAAATTCCTGTCACTACGTAAGAGAATAACTGAAGAAGATGACAAGGAATTCTTTGTTGACCTATCGCCGGTGGTTCCTGATGAGTATTTGAAGAATTATGTTCTTGGTACTAGAGAATTCTGCTGCAAAGAGGACATTTCGACGTTGCCAAGGGCAAGAAAACTTCATAAAATGTGAGCATGAAAGATGAATGGTAAAATTTTATAATTTAATTTGAATTGTAAAGGGTTATACTACTCAAGTACTCTCTCTGTGGGGTGATCTTTGACTGCAATGCGAGAAATTTCATTCCGAATTTGAAAATGTTCACAGTAATAAAACTGCGTACCGAAACTGTCAAATCCATACATTTTTGTGTTTCTATTGGTAGCAATCATGTTACACGATCGCTTAGCTGCTGTATTGGGTGACAGTCTAATCCAAAAAAAGTTTAAAACTAGAGTCAACTTCTCACTAATTTAGCCCACCTTCCCCAAGTGCCCAAAGTGCTGTCGGCATTGCGCCGCTAAACAGCGTGGCAGAACTTCTGCCTGATATAAGTGCCAGGGTTTTGGCCACGTGCACACTTATTACATCCATTAAATATTCAATCATTTTATTTGTTACAGACGCTACTTCGTGGATAGAATCTTCAAGTTGCTGCTGATTGCTCTTCTTGCGTGGTATCTGTACTCAAGCCGACATGTTTTTACTTCAGCCATTGAGTTCCTGGACAACACGCTCAAGAGTTTGCCTCCGATCAGCCAAGTGAAAGCAGATTGTACTGCTGAAACTGAAGTAGTTTAAGTTATTATTATAGTATAGAATGTTTAAGTGACTCTAACTATATAACTACACATACCCAGACACCCTTCATCTCATCATCAGCCTATATAAGCATGTAAAGAATAGATTCACTCTAGTAGTAGTATAGTTTTAATAGAATATTGAGCCACCTGTGCCGTAGGTACTCAAATGAAATGATAGTCAATTTCTGGAACGATTGTGTGTAAACAATGCTTATTATGACTATTTTTTGCGTTTGTGTCTATTCTTGACCGTCTTAAATCCAATTAACTATAGACTGACTGTGTTTATAAAACTTTAGTCTAAGTATGAGTGGTATTAGGGACTTTCTCTATTCTCAATAAGTAGATATACTTTATTTTAGTTTTGCGTAAACAAATGATAAATAATGGAATAAAATATCTTTTGTAATGATATTGTTATTCAATTTAAAACTGCCTTTATTCGCATTTATCGCTAATTGCAAAATACTAATTAAGTAGGTTAATAATTTCAGGATTTGATTGTGGTTATAACTGTGTCAAAAAAGTACATACCTTAGTAAGTACTTACAATAGCGTTTTCAGATGAAAATGGCCCAATATTTCTTAAATAAGTACCTACCTACTCAAACTCTCTTCTGGGGTAGATAATTAGGTATAGAGCTACGTAGTATTATTAGTAGTTAGGTATTCTCGGATAATATGGCTTCATGATTTTTACCTCTTTACCAGAGTAGGTACTTTGTTATACAATCATCCGCCCTTAATTGAACTCCCACTAGTAGATACAATCAATCGAACTGGTAATTGTACTTCTGGGAACACACGTGTCAGCAATACAATTATGCGCCATTAATTGAACTAATGAGATACAAAATTCCCACTAGTACAATCAATGGAACTAATAACTTGAACTACTGGGAACGGACTGACGATAAATTATTATCGTCAGTCCGTTCCCAGTAGTTAAGACAGCGTAATTTTATTTTTACTCCATATTAATGGAGTAAAAATAAAATTACGCTGTCTTTACTTTCCCCACTTTACCCTAGCGCAATAAGACTAGACGAGATGCTTGAATTTTACATTTGACCCATTGAGATTTAATTACAAAACTTTCTGACCAATGGTAGAATTTATTGTTGCATGACTCAACCAATTAGAAACTTCTAGCTAAATATCTCTAGAAATGAAAAATACTTTAGTTGAGTCGAGAACTTACTATTGCATCAGAAAAGTGGTCGAAGGGCAAGCCGTCAATTTTTTTTCTGTAATCTGTGGGCAAGCCAGAGACAAGGATATTTTCTCTTCATGCCGATTAAATTGTATCGATATATTTCGATTTTGTGACGTTAGTTTGAATCATTCTGCCGATGAATATCCTGAAATCATAAGAATCTATACGATGTAGCAGACTTTGTATAATAAACTGCCTGTCAATGACAACAGTCGGTTAGTCGTCGTTCTAGAATCTAGAATATGATATTGTGATTTAATCGATGAAATAGTTCGACTAAAAGTCGATTCCCATTTTACTGCATCACTATATTCGTCAATAGCAGCTGTCAGTGTCAATTGTCACTTGTCGGTGGTGAAACCGTCGTGTTTTTTTCGTTTCGATTTATTTAAAACAAAATGGCTGAACTGTAAAGACGTGTATTTCTGCTATTTTCGTCACAATGGAGCCCCACGACTTATTTTCTTTCGAAGTTATTAAAGATTCCAGTGTTTTGATCGTCTCACTAACACCTGCTACAACTGAAGACGTTACTTGTGAAGTGTGTGATAGAAACATTACATTCGGACTTCAAAACTGGTCTCCACCTCAAGGTATCCCGTCAAAGTGTGTTAATTGGAGAAAACCTTGTACCTTCTTCCATACACCTCCACCAGATTTGTTCAGAGACAAGAGCAGTTTGTGAAATGTGTGTTCGAGTGTTCATTAGGTCTTAGCATCTCCTACTGTGATTCAATTTATAGTGATAAAAAATGAATTTCTCTGGTGTATATCAACGAGACAAACGCAACCTGAGCCAAATGTATCATCCCATGCACAGTTCCGTTGCTAGTTACTGGACCGAGGCCTTGCAAAAGAGCGAAATGAAGCACCAATACGACAACGAGCTTTTTCTAAACAACATCCATTTAATCCCCGATCCGTTAAAGAAAAACCTTGCTGATACATTATTCACCAACAGTTTGCCGAGAAATCCTGAAAAAACATTTCAACAAGAGCGTACAATGGCATATAAAGACCAGGAAGTGCCTTTTAAAATGGAAAGTTCGGCGGGAAACTCGCCTCGAGTGGCCAACCAGGGTACAGCATTAGCGGGCATCAGCAACTTTATTTCCGGAGTATTTAACGTGTTTTCAAGCGTGATGTTTAGATCAAGATCACCAGTTAATTACTACGATTGTTGTGACGACGGCCGCCAGGGGTCGCCGCGCATCTGGCAGCCCGCCAAAACAGATGTACAGGATAAAAATGGCCAAGCTGTCGACCAAAAGAGCTACGACGGCCTGTCTAACCCAAGTGTAAATTCAGACATGAATTTTGACAAAGCTACAGTGACAAACTGTGAGAGCAAACTGAGTCAAGTGCTGCATTTGTTGTCACCGAGGCAACAATCTAGCCCCGTTTGGGTGAGGAAGCGACCTAAAAAGGTGTTTGTTGAGCCTGGATCAGTTGAAGATAATTTTGAAGATGCATTCTCACCTGAAGATTTTATTAGCCTCCCCGATGATTCCTACATTGAGTACTACAGTCCAGTACAGTATCATTGTGAGGATGTTTGTGAGGTGGCAGCACAAAAAACTAAGCTAAATATGGCGCCAGTCAAAGAAAACACTGATATTGGGAAAAATGTTTCAAAAAGTGATTTGGAGTTCAAAAATGATGATTCACAAATGGAAATTAATTCGCCATTGGAAAAGGATAATTCAAGTAAACAGGATAATTTATGTTTGGATGTAAAAGATAGTCGATTAGATAATTCAGATGTAAAAATGGAAAGAGATGGATTAGGGAATGAGACAACAGTAAAGCACGAACCAGTCACAGAGAAAGCAACAACAATGTTAAAGAATGACACAGTCCTGGAAAACTCTATTAGCAAAAATCAATTAGTCTCATCCTGCGAAGACAAACTTGCAAGATTAAAAGCAATGCTCCAAGAAAAACGCATGAAGTGCAACAAAAAGAAAGATATTCCTGAGGAGTCTCGAACATCATCACCAAAAAACATTCCTACCGAGAAGTCTGCTGATAAACGCTTCAAAAATGCAAAGAGACGATGCAGCAAGCGTCCTAAGTCTAAACTAAAGTGCAGTATTGAAGATGACCTAGTATTCGCGAACGAAGTTAACCTTGGAACACCTCCGAGCGCCGAAAATTCTCCCATGCAACATACAGTGAACTTTGGAGATTATTTCGATGAAGTTTCCGGTCGGTTCAGGTCAGCATCTATTGGCAGTGAAGACTCCTTCCAAATTGTGTTCAATGACTGCCCAAAAACTAGCCGAGTAAGAACAGTTTCGGACTGTGATTCTGAAGACTCTTTCATCGTCTTCGATGACTCACCAGAAAGTTGTTATATGTCCAACGATGTGTTCTGCGATTCGGATGAGTCTGACTCAGAATCTGGAATGAGTGACTCAGGTTGCGGCATGTCAACATGTAAACTTGCTCATACCTTAACTAGGACTTTTAGCAACTTAGCTGATGATAGCTTGTATGTGGAAAGTGAAGATGAAGTGGACTTTCAAAAATTAGTGCCTGTTAGTGAAGTGGTAGAAGAAGAAGAGAGGAAGACTGGATTGCTTCTTGATGACCGGAAGAAGCTTTTGCGGAAGTGTCAGCCCTCTAAAAAGGTGAGTTTTATATGCTGTAAAATATTACTATATTTTTGACTAAATGTTTATACAAGGAATGGAATGCTCTTCCAGCAACGGTGTTTCCTCCGGGTATAACCTGGGTCTTTTCAAGTCAGGAGTGAATGGGCATCTCATGGGCAAATGTGCTCCACCTTAGACAACTTCGTCACTTACCATCAGGTGGGTTGTTGTGAAACGTATGCCCATTTTAGCATAAAAAAAATATGTTGGCAGTGTTGAACATCTGAAGTAACAAAAGTTGTGGTCAATAACGATTACTACACTAGGCCTGGAACAGATTTATTGAGGCAAAAAACATTAACCCCCTTACCAGTAAACACCACATAACAGTGGAATAGCTACTCAGTGTCCTGTCTTGTTTTTTTTTATGTAACTGAATGACGTGACGAGCTAGTCGTTCGCCTGATGTTAAGCGTGACGGCTGCCCATAACAGATGCAGTATCGCTCGGAACTCTAAATTAATATAGTTTTTATAGTTTTGAGTGACACTGCACTGCACACGTCATCCTGAGACTTCACACCGTCTAGTAATAAGATTACTACATTATGTAATCAGATCATAAAGTCTCATTTGCCCAGTAATTTCACTAGCTACAATGCCCTTCAAACCGGAACACAGTAGTGCTTGCACACTACTGCTTGGCGGCAGAATAACTGGCAAAGCGGTGGTACCTACCTAGACGAACTTTGCAGAAAAGTTCTACCACCTAGTTGTTTTATCTTTGCCTATTTCAAACTTGGTAGAGAGAAACAAAACACGTAATAACGATTGTTCCACTATAATATTATAGTAAAGGAGAGGAGGATGGCTTGAACTTATTAAAATTAATAAATTAATAATATTTATTCAAGCTAAATAATTGTTATTCAAAATAAATATTTTGTTATTCAAAAAATTATTCATATTTCAATTCAAACTTAATTATAATGGCAACACAACACTATCACAGCATAATTTAACCATAATTGTCATTATCTGCATCTCATCATTAAACTCATGGTTGTTTCTGCATCTTAGAACTATTCTGAACTTGTCTCTCAATCAGTAAAAAGTTGATTATATTATCAATATCTAATATTCACTTGAAATCAAATAAAATTATTCTTGTCATGGTGTACGTAGGTAGTGAAAACAATGTACAAAGTCTGATTGATTTGCTAAAATAATAATAATAGCTATTTATTGTAGGTTACTAGATAGTATAGCTTGACAGCCTCTGCGGTGTGGTGGTTGAGCAAGTTCAGCACAGTTCAATTCCTGTTGTAGACTGGTCTGATTGCTCAGTTGGTAGTAACCATACCTTCTGATCTGTAGGTTGTGGATTAGATTTTCACCCAGGACAAATATTTGTGTGATGAACAATGTTTGTTCTATGTCTGGGTGTTATATTGTATTCTAAGTATGTACATCTACAAACAAAAAAGAATATAAGTATTCTATCAGTTTACTTGTTGTATGTGTGGGTGTTGTGGGACCATGGTCCTCGTAGTACCCCGGCGGGGTAATTACGTAAAATTTGCAACAGCAATGCAACAGCAGTAGCAAAGCAACAGCAGTAGCGCAGCATACATTCTCGACACCACTAATGATGTATGACAGCAATCACCGCAAGATTTACGCCTGTCGCAAACCTGTTGCGAGTTAGGTTATTAGGGTGCCGTCATGTGTATTTTTTTTGATATATTTTTTTCCGCTACGTTGTGTAACGGACGTGACGACAGCCAACGTACCAGCCCGCCATAGCCAAGCCGGAAGCCGCCATATTGACACCGCCCCTTCCACCAGCCCTGCCTGCCAGCCAGCCATGCCAAGCCTTGGAGGGGAGAGTGTGTCAATATAAGCCTAAGCCAGCCATTATTGTGTCTCATTCCTGTTGCAATTTTATAAGAAGGAGCAAATACAAGAAGTTACCGAAACTCTGCCCGTTTTACTTCCGCTTCCGCTATAGTTGTTTTAAAATTGAATTTTGCATCGACTACAAAAACAACTATATGTTATTTCGATAATACATAATATTTTTTGCCACCATACTGCATTTTAAATTAATTGATAAGTCTTTCAATCATTAAATAAACTAGTTTTTTGTCTCCCCTGAAAACTTCACTTAACACACATAGAGGTTTTGGCAAGCGCAACAACGATTTGTTTATTAGGAATAATGATTATTATTTTATTAAAATTCTCGGGTCTAGCCCGGACATTTGGAAGGCAATGGTGGGGCCTAAGCTAACACCAAGAGACCTTTTGAGTATAAAAATAACTACAACTATGACAAGGCATGGTATGGCATATTAGAAACTATTTTGTATACAAAGGTTGGAAATAAATCTGGGCTATTGTGGTGAGCTTTTGATGGATTATTTGGTTTATCTCCTACCTCGGCACCTACCAATTTTGTCTCACATCAAAATGTTTGAGGCAGGTGATGACTTGCCACCCACTAAATGGGCCCCCTATAGTGGCTACCACATATTGGTGCTGAGGAAGTAACATTGATGTGGGTGGGTGGCTTAGGGTGTTGAGATGTATGCTGCACTTTCACTGAACGCTACTCGCGGCGTTATGCCCTTTAACACTTCCACCCTGGAGCTTAGGTTTTAGCTCTTGCGACTTCCATCCCTGGACAGCCAGTTAGCCAAGCCAGGGGTCAGGGGTTTCATTTAGGCCCTTGGAATCAGGATATGCGGTGTCGCCACTTGATTATTGTTATACCTTCATGGGATTATTTTCATTTTGTATGTCACGTGGTCACTCTAGCGAAGTCGTATGCAAATGCTAGTTAGCTAATAAAAAATAATACGCAACTGTTAGCCCTCAAGGTTTTACAAAACATAATAATAATTCAAACTGTAAAATCTTTATATCTAAGGAAATAAAGTCTATATTGAAGTAAACCATAATATTATCATGCTATTTGAAGGTCAGCCGTATGATAGGGACGTTTTAGTACCTTGTCATAGGTAATATTCTAATGTTTGCTATTTACATTGAAGCAAAGTCCATTTTTCTTATAGCGACAAGGTTCTAACCTTTAATGTTTCAATTAGCTATCAACTGGTCAGGAAACTTGAATTTCTAGTAAATGCTAATGCCACATGTCATGCGTGATATTTCAATATCGATCAGTAAAATTTTCTATACAGTTTCATTTAGTTTGGACGTTAGGAATTATGTTAAAACTAAATTCCTAAATTAAACAAAAATAATGGAATAAAGATCTTTCAACCTACTTCAAAAAAGGAGGAGATTCAGTTTGGTTTTATGTTTTTTTTTTCTATTTTTTATACCTCATAATCATATCGCCGTAGTTTAAAAATAAACCGATTTGGATTTTTTCTTATTTGGGTATAAATATTCAGATTGGTCCAATAGAAATTTCAAAAATCATTTAAGAATTTTGGATTTTAAATCAAAATAACTGGATAAAATATGCAGGATGATGATGATGATGATGATGATGATGATATTCCCTTGTTCGGTTTAAGTACCGCAGATTTTGGATATTGTCAGATTTGTTTGGTTTTTTTGTTTTTGATTTGTTTTTTTATGGCAGATCCACTAGGTGGTAGGACTTTTCTGCAAAGTTCGTCTAGGTAGGTACCACCGCTTTGCCAGTTATTCTGCCGCCAAGCAGTAGTGTGCAAGCACTACTGTGTTCCGGTTTGAATAGAAGGGCATTGTAGCTAGTGAAATTGCGTGGCTGGGCAAATGAGACTTTAAGATCTGATCACACAGTCTAGTGATCTTATTAATACTGTGTGAAGTCTCGGGATGACGTGCGCAGTGCAGTGTCACGCGAAACTATTTAATTCAGAGTTCCGAGTGACACTGCAATCTGTTATGGGCAGCCGTGAAGTTTAACATCAGGCGAATGACTAGCTCGTCATGTCATTCATTTACTTAAAAAAAAGATTCGGTTTAAGGCAGAAGTACAGTGAACAACATTGTCTTGTGTGGTAGCAGGCATGTCATTAGGCCTAATTATGAAGGCTTTAGTTTAGTTTAAAATACTCAAAATATATCCGTCTCTTACATCGCCGTCTATTTGACAAGAACAGCAACAGTTTTAGGAGGTTTAGATCTGTCAACTAAAGCCTTTAAAATAGGCTATTCAGCTTTCAATAAACGAAAAACCTACCTTTTATATTGTTTAGTACCATTTTTAAAATTTACGTTAGAGAATAATCTTTGAAGATCCGTAACCGTAGATTTTGTTCCAAATAAATTAAAAGAGTTTTAAGTTTTAAAAAAGCTTCCTCCCTATTTACAGAGTTTGTTAAACTGTGTGTCTGAAACTGAGTCATCAACCACGCTAACCTTAAAACAAAAAAAAAATAGCAACTGGTAATCCCTAGTTTATGTACTCCTTTAGTAATCGCTTCTGTCTCGAAATCACGGAAGTACAATGAACTCGTCCTACACAAAGGTTGAGCACCACAGAATAAGTAACAGTACAGTAAGTACCAGCACACAATTCCACGAATCAAAGAAAGTGACACATTTATTCCCGCTGAAACTTTGGAAGTTTGTTGCGCAAAAGCATTGAAACGTGAATCAGTTACATTAAAATAAACTGATAATTATTAGGCTTGACATTTCTGTGAATGAAAACCTCGCGATTAAAGCATATCATGGTGGTGGCGTTTTCTAAAGGGGCCCCGAGACGACCAAACGGTTTGATTCAGACTTTACGTATTTGATGAAACCGTTTCATATCGGTTTGAACGGCTGTCAAACGGAACTCCGCAGTTTGGTTCGGTACGTAATCGGACTTTTTATTGTGACGCAGACAAATTGTCAGATGCCCTCGAACAAGGATCGCTATTTTCTTACGTTTTGTCCTGCGTTTTTGCGCATAAAGAGACAAAACGCATCGTTCATTTGTTCAAACGCATCGGAACACGATCAAACGGCGCGTCAAATACAACAAAAATATGAAACACCAAACAAGCTCCAGACCCGTTAATGTTTGACAAACCGTTCAAACTAGCTTCGTAAACGATCAAAATGGTTCGAGTCAAACCTAAATTTACGTGTTTGAATCAAACCGTTTGATCGTCTCGGGGCCCCTAGGATCGAACATGAATCATATCAACAGCTTGAAGACGTCCAATGCTGAACATAGGCCTCCCCCATAAAACGCCACTTTGGTCCACGCTTGGCAGGCGGCTTGGTGATCGCAGTAGATTATAATGAAGGCTGAGAAGAATGCAGTAGGGTTAGCACGGCCGGTAGACAAAACTGTCTTTCCCCTGTTTTACTCCAAGCAAGTATGAAGAAAGTGACGTTAAACGGGGAAAGACAATTTTGTCTACTGTCCATGCTAACCCAGCTGCTGGTGCTGTCCATTCCCTGGATATTGCCTCCGTGAAGGTACTGCGGGCAAAACAAATTTTAATGTGTGGTCACTTACCGACCAATTTTTACAATACCACTAATTTATCTGTTCAGGTTTTTTTTATGTAAAAGAATGACGTGACGAGCTAGTCGTTCGCCTGGTGTTAAGCGACACGGCCGCCCTTAACAGATTGCAGTGTCACTCGGAACTCCTAACCAAAGTTTCGCGTGACACTGCGCACGCCATCCTGAGACATCACACAGTCTAAAAAAGTTTTCTAGGCTGTGAGATCAGTTCGTAAAGTCTCATTTGCCCAGTAATTTCTCTAGCTACAGTGGCCTTCAAACCGGAACACAGTAGTGCTTGCACACTACTGCGTGGCGGCAGAATAACTGGCAATGCGGTGGTACCTATACCTACCTAGACGAACTTTGCAGAAAAGTCCTACCACCTAGTAAACGCTATTTTACGCCATCTCTGTCTAATAATAACGTAGGAATGGTCTCAAAAAAAACAACAAAAAGAGGCAACTCGACTGAATTTGCATTTCTTGTGGAGACGTCACAGACTAGTCCTTATTTTAATCGCATTTTAACGTCAAATGAAAAGTTTACTTTATCTACAAATTATTTCATCATTTGGATTAAATTGCCTAATCAAGACAAAAGAATCAAGTCACCTTAAAATCATGCCAGTCATTGACAGAACACAGACCACAGTTCAATGAAATGTACTGACTACGTCATTTTTTGTTATGAATCATCGTACTGTAGGGATTATTCGATTAGGATTTTATTTCATGTCCGAGCCCTAGTACTCGCCAATCACGCCTTGATCATATTGAATCATCATCATCAGCTGTTTGTTTTAAACGTGACGTAAAATGACGAATGTTGAAAAAGGAAACAAATAAACGAGAGAGACGCATAATATCGTTTAAAATTTATTTCATACTGAGGGTACTTGACATATTATATTAATTTTTCCAGTTATTTTGATTTAAAACTAAACAACTCAACCGATTATGATGAGATTTCTATGGGACCAATCTGAATGTATTTCGTTTTAAATATATTACACTAGTTACACAAGAAACGAGGACATCCGCAGGAGAACTAAAGTGACCGATATAGCTCTTAGAATTAGCAAGCTGAAATGGCAATGGGCATGCCACGTCGCTCGTAGAACTGCCAACCGATGGGAAAGAAAGGTTCTCGAGTAGCGACCACGAACCGGAAGACGCAGCGTAGGCCGGCCTCCCCACTCGGTGGACCGAGCGACGATCTGGGGATGGGGAAAGCTGCGGGGAGGCATTGGATGCAGGAGGCGTGCAGGCTATCTCTGGGGGGCCTATGTTCAGCAGTGGACGTCTTAAGACTGAGGATGAGTTACACAAGAAAAGAACTTCTCAAGTTGTGATTTCCCGCAATAGGATGGGTGGATCTATCTAATGACGATGAATGAAGATATAGTCCAATGACCATTGTAAAATAGACTTTACGGCTACGTACAAACGAATTCGTCATTGTGCGGTAAATATTTCCGTTTGTTGTGCAAACAAATTGATTGAAACACAACAACACTGACTCAGCAGAATCTCTTGACAGAAATAGTGGGGGGCCGGCCTACGCTGCGTCTTCCGGTTCGTGGTCGCCACTCGAGAACCTTTCTTCCCCTTCGTTTGTCACTTGTCAGTTCTACGAGCGTTGTGGCCTGCCCGTTGCCATTTCAACTTGCTAATAGGTACTAAGAGCTATATCGGTCACTTTAGTTCACCCTTAGATGTTATCTCGCAGGGAAACACCGAGCAATAGCTTATTAAGTAACATGTTTTAGTTTATTTTATTTTCATCGGAAAACTAACGGCTAAATAGTAACATCTTGTAGTTCCTATTTAGCTGTTAGTTGTTATTCAATGTCAAACAATTTGCATGTGCTCTGCAATACAGATAATATTTAACAATCACTATTAACACTTTCAAAAGTTTCGTCATGTATAGCAACACTGCAAACTGATAAAGGGAACCGCAGTTACGCACTTCTGCTGATAAGTGGACGTGTATCGTTAACATCAAATAGAAAATACCTACGATACGATACGAGTGGCTGTGGGAAGCCCAAAGATATTTTACATAGATAGATCGAGTGGTAGCAATAGCATGTGCGCTTCGCAATCTTACGGCACCGGGTTCGATCCTCGGCCCTGCACGAATGACTTATCTAGTAAGTTATGTGCAGTTTTCGATGCCATCGCTCCGTGCATCGGAGAGGACGTTAAGCCGTCGGTCCCGGTTGACATAAGAACATCTATGGCAATCGTTACGGGTAGTCAGACGCCTGATAGAATCTGACACTAATCTAACCATCCCTGTTACTGGTCCCTTATGGGTTGCGAAGTCAGATGGCAGTAGCTCGCCGCTACATGTTAGATTGGGAGCCGACTCCGTAACAAATGATAAAAGGCAAAGAGAGGGAGGTTACTTGATTAAAGGCTCTGAGGGCTACCGACATACTATTATTTGGCTTGGCGTTTAAAACTCGCTGTCGTCAACAAGTGCGACAGATACGAAAAGAATGAGAGTAAGAGAAATAGCTATATAATACAGAAGTGCGCTTAGAGTATACATAAGGAAGTGCGCCAAGAATTTCATTGAAAAGTTCCAATAAAATAAGGAAAAGAACGAAGTTATGTGCAACAGTGTAGTATAGGAACTTGATTTGAAGGCTGCACCTAGATCGACGTGTTTCTTAGCCGGAATACCGGAAATCCAAGAATACGATTGGTACTTAACATGCTTGCTAGTTGCTACTAGGGTCGCTTGGAGAAATCCCGGTTCCGTTGGGAGGCCAGTACCGAAAATCCCGGTTCTCAAAATCAGTACCGGTTCCGTAAACCCTAGACCCTAGCACGGACGGTAGACAAAATTGTCTTTCCGCTGTTTTACTCCACTTGACAAGTAAGCAAGTATGAAGAAAGTGACATAAAACAGGGGAAAGACAATTTTGTCTACCGTCTGTTAGGGCAGCTGGAGTTGCAAAAGTGAAGAATGAATTTGGACATGAAACCAGTTGTCACGGAAAGGCATTCAAAGCGATAGCAATGAAATGCGGAGAACGCGGTGACGGATAAAAAAATACGCTCACTCCTCGGAATTGAATATTTTCTCCTACTCTGTGACAATACAATATAGATTTTGAACGGTAATTTCGACAAACTGCCATTCTAAAATTGCTTGGATGGCTGGGCAGTACCTAGCATCTTATACAAGTGTAAAAAGGATACGGCCTATCTTCAGAGCGTCAAAGCTCCCGAACACAGGTCTTTGCCCAGCAATTGACTACCATGCTGATGAAGACAAGTGTTTCCTCGATCCTTTATTATATTGTATTCTATCTATGTCTATTACAAACAAAAAAGTATTAAGTGTAATTTAATAGAATACTTAGATACTTTTTTGTTTGCAATATATACATAGCACTGAACTGCTATCAGTTATCTGGTTCCCATAGACATAGTGGAGGCTGTGTGAAATGTCCACACATACATATTTATTATTATTTATTATTCATCATTACTCCTGAGTTTCAATATGGTTGCTCATTGCTCAATGTACTCTAATATGATGATTGTAGTGGGAAAGAACTTAATGCAACATTCTTGCGGTATCAATACAGCAGTTGCATCAGTTTCGTGGCTTGTTAGAAGTACCTACAGACCAAATAAAAACCAATCAATACCAAGTCATTAGTCACTAAAGGCTACCAAACGGGCGAAAGTTTATAGTCTAGCCCTTGAAAAAACTAAGATGTTTTGTTCTGGTAGAACAATTATCATCTATCGGTGATAGAAACACTAAATTCCACCAAAAAGACGATATATATGAATAACATAATAATATATATATACCAAAACAAAAGAACGGTGCTGTTGTTTGAGTATAAAAGAACATTGAAATTAATTTAGGGAATTTAAACATTCCCAAAAGATCATCTACGATTTTATAGTATAGAAGAAGAGATGAGTAGAAGAGAAATGGGAAGAAGATGGTATACATCAAGTGATAGGTGAAGGGTATAGTTTAGTAGCTTCGTTTAAGAGTCGACGCCATTCAGTGGTCCAGGTACCTAGTGCGATTTGTGTTGCCTTGCTTACAAGTACCTTGAGAAAAACGTATTATATCGTTACGTTGGTCTATAAAATGATCGGACATTCGATCGATATCTTGGCCAAATAGATCGTGAGGCAATTCAGACTCATTATTGATTGATTTATTAGAGTCCAGAGTTCTGAGGTATACCTAAGTGACAAAACTCACGTTTGCTAATTTGCTATTATAAGGTGTAACCCGAAAAACTTTGATGTCAAGGTATTCATTTGTCTTAATAGATCTATGCAAGGAAGCTAAAACATTATCACAACATTCCGCGAACTCAAACACCGATGATCGTTTTCACAACACCCAATTTGAAAAAAACAAGAAAACAATTATTCATTTTATTCCTACTTTCTGGTTCGCACTCTTTTGCAACGTGTCGGTCGAAAAATCTTTTCTCTGTTACCCCCGGCTTCTGGTACGTCTGTTAAAGTTAAACTTTTGTCAACTTTGTAATACTGAACGCTCATTGGCTGCCTGTTGATCGTCAACCAATGAGCGTTCAGTATTTTAAAGTTGACAAGAATTTAACTTTAACAAGCGTACCGGAAACCGGGGCTTAGTTTGTTTGTAACACACTAAAAAGTCTGTCAAACCTTTCAAGTTGTTGCCCATAGCAATGAGAGTTAAGTAATCAACTAATTATAGTCTAGTGCTACAGTTTTAGGTTTTCAGTAAAGTCCTGAAAAATATTAAAAATTATGATTATGTTTTAATATGGAAGATGCAACTTATAAATGACAAAATTATGCACCTGTTAGATGCAAGAAAGTGCTCTATAAGTGAAGCCTATGTTCAGCAGTGTACGTCTTCAGGCTGGTGATAATGATTAAGTGAAATTAAGCAGGTAAAACGGCTACTAATAAAAAACATGAGTCTACTATTATATATACTAGGTGGTAGGACTTTTCTGCACATCTAGGTAGGTACCAGCGCCTGCGCAAGCACTACTGTATCCCGGTTGAAGGGCATTATAGCTAGTGAAATTACTGTGCAAATGAGACTTATGAACTGATCTCACAGTCTAGAAATTGTCTTTTGTAGACTGTGTTATGTCTCAGGACGACGTGCGGTGTTACGCGAAACTTTAATTTAGAGTTCCGAGTGACACTGCAATCTGTTATGGGCGGCCGTGACGCTTAACACCAGGCGAACGACCAGCTCTTCACGTCATTCGACCACATAAAAAAAAATATATTTTATTCCTTTAGTTAGTGTCTTACTTTTGCAATGCAAACTTTTTCATCGTGCTATTTGCCTCATACCTTCAACTTATTATTGTTCTATACTCAGTCTCAGTGTAAGTAAACTGTTTTATTTGCAGTGTACCTACCTACTCTGCCTTATCGCGTTATCACTCACTCATTAAAAACCCCCGCCGCTTCTCCTTATGTGTTTGAACTTTGAACTAATCTTGTAAATTAGTTTTGATAAAAGTTTACAGCAGCGGTTAGGCTGGCTACTGATGATATTTTGGTGGTTTTGGCACCTTTGAACTCTTGTGATGTGAACGTTATTCATGAATTATCTCTAACTTGCTTTCTTCTTTGGAGAAAGTTTCCAAGTTTATGGCACTGAATTATATGCGTTACCTTAATCCTCTAATAATGTAACACACTCCAACAATATGAAATTGTAAAATCATTTTGTGAATAATAATTTTGATTGATTTGTTGAACCAAATTCTGGGGTGTTATAATTATTTGCGTTGCGTCAGCCAACCTCGTATTTGTAACTGTATACGTTTTTACTGCACGTTTGCGATTAGATAACTAATCAAAACAAAGCTAGTTTTATATCTGGAAGGCATTATTGTGTTGACAGAGACCATTGTCTTATACGACAGTAATATTGTCAACGAACAGCCCTTTCTCTTTTATCTTTGTCTGCTTATACTTCTTTATGAATGCTGTGGGAACTCATTAAACTGGTTTCAACCAGCTTGAGCTAATTTTCGTCATTATTTGCGACCGCCTTGGCTAGATTGCTGCTAAAATCTACTGATATCCGTGACACAATAATGCGATAATGCGAGCGGCTTTAATCCTATTATAATGCAAAATTTTACGCTGAAACTCATCCGTTACAAGAACGACACTATAGGTACATACATACCACACCCTGGGGCCCAGGAATACCGGGGTCGCAGATAAGAACTAGTAACAATATTACCTTAAAATAAATAAATATAAAAATAATATTTGTTCGTACACATTTCACATTTACTATGGTAATCAGATAATTCATTTCACATTTACTGGTAATCAGATAACAAGTAGAATACTTATAATACTTATTTGTTTGTAAATACATAGGTACTTGTAATACAATATAACACCCAGACACAGAACAAACATCGATGTTAATCACATAAATGTTTGCGGGGTGAAGATCGAACCTACATCAGTTCAGAAGGCAAAAGCTACCGACTAAGCTATTCGGCCAATCAAAAAGCTGGGGTCCAATAGTTATAATTTCATTTATATTTCTTTCATAACACATTTTTTGTTATCACAAATTATTATTCATTCATATAACTTGGTATGGAGGGAATAAGGGTTGTTCCCAGAAATCCATCGATGCACATCAATCAAACTAACATCTTTAGCACTCGAAGAATGTTATGTATGATGTTCCGTCAAAAATAAAGCGTTTGTTTAATTGAATAAGTACAAACAATACCTTCTGTAAGTCATGTAAACAATGTATCTCTATTCATTGACTTTACTTCATCATTATTATGTCGTCTATGTATGCGAATATGTATTCATGTACTTTTGGTAATGTTATGTGAGAGTACATTGACTTTGTTCCAACTACACAGGATTGTCCAAAAATGTTTTGGCTGAGCTCATGATACTAATTAATTAGATTTGTAATTGGCTGACGCTAAAAGCACTTTACGATGGTAACCTGGATAAATGCTTTCGCTGTGCCAATAGTTATTATTCACCACTAATAAACACAACAACGCAGCATTGTTATGAGGTTCTTTGATTAAAAACTAAGTATTTTTAATATCCATTAGATTCAAAGTAAAAATACTTCTTCCCTGTGCTCTTCCGTTGGGTTCTAGAAAAAGTTTCATATTACATGCCATTTAATAACTTGATAGCTCTGTAATATAATGTAATTTGTCTATCTAATCTTGATTTAAGATTACATGACATTGCATTCAAATTAACATTCCTTATTCACTCATTTAGCTTACTTAATTAGTTTGTTTCAGCATAGATTTGTTAAATTTCACGTAAGTTTGCAATCATTTTCTGTGGGGTACTAGTGAAGAACGCAGTATCTAACAATTTTAAGCATAGTTGAGTTGGATAAATATTCGGAATCGCCAAAAAAAATCTATATTATGTTCAAAATTCTACCTGGAACCCAAAAACTCAGGAAGTAAGAATGCAGCAACTTGACTACTCTCGACTACTCGCAGCTTTTGTTTTCGCAGTATTCTCGAAAACATGTTATACCTACTTACTGCATTTTTCATAAGAACGGCAGAATATCTAACAACAAACGGCCCAAGCAGAGGCTCGCATCCCGTAGCCGTCTCACAACCAGTTGCTACACACACTTATGCTAAGGGGGGCGGGTTGTATGTTCAAATTCGTTTTATTACGGCATTGCTAATTAATAATTATCATTTCTGAAGTCACGACAACGTTTTTTAGATTATTAGGTATACAAATCTAAATTAAGTATGTTAATCGAATCGATTCACCTGTAAGCCTTATCCAATTTTTTCTTATTTAGATTTAAAGCGGTTGGTTTGGATTTCTTAGTATAGTTTAAAATTTGTTACTGTCTAAATATAAATGTTTATATCCTTCATGAGGTTATTATTTTAGTTTCAAGTGCTTCCTCAATTTAATGATAGTCAAACTAGCATTAGTCACGTTCAAACATTCCTGACAAAATTCATTTGAACCATTTGTAAAGACAACGAAATGTGTGTGTGTGCTTATATTGCATCAAAAATAACTTAGCACGCAACAATTTAGAGATTAACAACCGGTTGGACATTAGACATTTAGACACGTGAATTTGTGAACCACTAGTCTAGTCTTGTAAATTCAAAGTGACCTTGAAATGTGATGAAAACCAACGCTTGTTGTTCTTGAGAGGTTGGTCAAGCGTTGTGTGCTAAATATTCCTAGTTCTATACTACGGGAAGGTCATTTCATTCAAGGCAGCGACCTTGAAACGCGAGGAAAACCCCTGCTAGTATATTTGTATCCGCAACCTTGCTAAGAAGTCGGTCAAGCGCTGTGTACTAAAGTGAACATATTGTTGGTTCACGATAGTTGCTAATTCTATGTTCTGTGTCACGATAAACAAGAATACAACAAAAATTTACGCAATCAAAATGTATGGTTCATTGCAAAACCGAATATTTTTAATTGTTTATTTAATTGAGAACAGATATTACTAGTGTTGTCATGACTTGAAAGGACTTAACTTTTGCACCATCGAATTTATTATTATGGAAAGTTATGAATAAAAGTTTTGAAGCTGCTTAATATGTTATGGGGTTTCTCAATGCGTGATGCTCCCTTTTAGGATTGTCGTGCCATATTAAATCTGACAAAGGTTACCTGCAAAAAGTGACTTGTCGTGTCAATCGTGCCATATAAATTTGACACAGGCTACCTCCAAAAAAAGTGACATGGCGTGCCATATAAAACCTGACAGAGGTTACCTCCGAAAAAGTACAGATGGAATGTATACCGTGCCGCGAATCGCGATCATCAAATTCCGGCCGCAATATAACAGTTCTATTTACACTTATTACGTATCTGACCATCTGTTGACTCATTAGAGCAACTCCGCATAAATAACGACTCATAGGCTGGGTCTGTCGTGCGTGACGTGTCATGATCGTGCATGACGTCACGCCGTCATGGACATCGGGCCACAGATTAACTTACAATTTTTACATTTCTACGTGACGGCCTTTGAGTTCTGTTTATGCGAAGCTCTGATTTATTTATGTCTGTAGGAATGCTGGAATTCTGATGAAGGTTTATTCTTAGAACTTGATTAACAAACGGAAATAGGAACTGTGAACCACTGTGAACTGTGAAGGCTTGCGTCATAGACATATGGGTCCATAATCTGATAAACATAGCCCCACTGATTTATGTCGTATTACGCCGTAAAGGGGCTAGTATTTTACTGGCAATAACCCGGGCGTAAGAATAGAACTACTCCACGTGGGTGCCGGTATGAATTGAATACGGAAATGTACAGGGAGTGGAGAAATTTGATCAAACGCTACCTTGTATGATAAAGAAAAGTTTAGCGTAAATGTTACAGAAACAATAAAATATAAGTAGGCTTTTTTAAGTTTATAAAAGTTCTTTAAAACTAAGTAGGTACTTTGGAAATTTTTCCCTCCGCTCCAAATAAAAAAAACATCTAAAACGCTTGGAACTCAATATTTTTTGCCATACTCTGTTCTCCCTAAATAACTATTCATACAAAAACAATTACAAAACAAATTAATTTTCTTGCGATTCCGCCCGGTGTTGTTGTAAAGGGCGGTAGAGACCAACACCTAGATTCAAGTTGTCCAAAATAACTGTCATTAATTGTTTTCTCTCATAATTTCAGGTGCATTTCTCCCCTGACCCGCCAAAGGTCCACGTGCTTCGCGTTTGGGCGTTTGCAGCGAGACAGGCGCGAGCGGGACACTGGGAGCGGTTTGCGGTGGACCGGGAGCGGTTCAAGCGAAGGTAAACGAAGCGCTTGTAAAATAAGGAAAAGATACATTACGAGAGCCCGACCTGTGCCCTATTTCATAAAGCGACAAATCATTATAAAGTACAAATGTCAATCAAATACGCCAAACCTGCTGTAACGTTGTGGATACCATGATTACTAAATTAACCTACTATCTAGCCTAAAACATATAAAATACCTAAAATAAAAACTAAACTTAAAAATAATGCTAATTGAATAAAAAACCTCTTACTTTTAATCTTTTATTACATAAATAAATACTTAAATAACATATTATACTACAAAAACTATTATTTTAACTATGGAACACTTGGTTCTATCAAAAACATATGAAAGGTTCCCTTCTATACTGGCGCGCGTACACGGAACGCTAACAAACATAAAATCTCCGACTACTCTTTCGTAAGCTGTGGCGCGGCATCGGCGACGGCCGGCATTCGGTTCAAGCTCCTCACAGAACGCTTTGAGCTCTATAAATGAGAACACGTACTGCTCGTGTATCTAAAAATATAATAAAAATACGCTAAAAAAGACTACCACTTGAAGATCCCTCTAGGGTGAGTTCCAATTTCTTACTACTGCTGCCATACTGTGTTTTTATCTGTTCTTATTGCCTTGTAAAGCTGTTCCGCGTCACTACTGCTAACTGCCGACATTTTGTCTAAGCACGGTCCTGGTACTGACCGCGCAAGCGCATCCATCTACCTCATCTAAGTGGCAAGGCACAGCTTGAATCTAGCACCTTCCTAACGCGTGCCGCTCTTTCCAGGATCTTCCTTATCGTCATCTTCCTTATCGTCATCTTCCTTATCGTCATCTTCCTTATCGTCATCTTCCTTATCGTCATCTTCCTTATCTTCATCGTCCTCTGCTTCTTCTTCACACCTTCTGCAAGGGTACCTAACACTAAACGGTCGGACTTAGAAGGGACGCTATTTTCCGGGTGGAAGGACCGAGTTACTGGAGGCTGGAACCAGGAATATTCCAGCTACCAAGAGCGATCCCGGGACTCCAGGAAGCGCCCGTTCAGGCCAGTGACTTAGTGCTAATTTGTGATGAGAAGTGGACTTATAGTGAGGTTGTGCAAGGAGCAATTATAGTACCTAAATACAGCTTCGGTACTTGATTGATCAGGTTGTATTATTACCCATCCCTGGGACTACCCTACCTGCGGGCAATGGGTCCGCTACTGGACCCAACGCCGCAGTGGCGCCCTCTAACGTGGTTCTTGCACAACCTTAACGTAATTTCGCATCTTAGTAAAATTATAGTCGTGCAGTCTTCTCTGATTGTAAGGAACAGCTAAAAGAAATATTTTATCTACCTACCTACATTTTTCAGCTCAGCCGTATGTTGCAATACTACAGAATGTCAACGTATTGGTATTGGTGTTCAATCTAATCTATCAATTATTTACCATAGTTAATTAATATTCATAAAATAATAATAATAATGTATAATTTTGTATCTATCTAGTCTTGAATCTAATTTTGTTTTTGTGTAAAAATGGGAACTCACTCTACTAAAATTCTACTACAAAATTACTTGAGCTTCTATAATGAGTTTCATGTACTTATTGACGGTGTAAACCCGGCTCTTACGATATTAATATTATGACGTTAAACTTATGATCTAATAATTTATAATTGCTTACTTAATAATCAACAAAATAAAAACAGCATGAAAATCTGAATAAAATAGTACCTACAATAAAACATTAAATAATTAATAAAAAAAAATACTAAATAAAAATAATTAAATATTTAAAAATAAAAATAACATAACTATCTATAAACAATAGTACTAAATACCTACTACGTACACTAACTAAATTTAAATACTTAATTTCATACAGTTTCTTAAATAGACCTACTGTCCCTAAATAAAAACTTAATAAAAATAAAATGAACTAAATATCTAAATAAAATAAACTAAACTAGGAACTAACTTAGTTATTATACCGTACCTACCTACGTGTATATTCATTCTCAGCTGCAACTCGGAGACAATTGTCTGCCCAACAGGAAATAATCTACAATTATTACTGTTACTCGGAGATGTCTGCCCTTCAGTTAGGAATTATCTGCTACTATGCAGAATAATAGGCGATATATTGTACCTACCTACATATATTGACCTTTCTAAATAAATAAAAAAGAGCGGTTCTAGTGGACTCTGAAATCAAGCCTAAAACACTAAATAAACTTACTAATTTAGTCATGTCTATCTAAAAATTAACAATTACTAGATTATAAATAAATAACTAAAATACTAAACAACAAGACGACATATAGTACCTACCTATATTATTTAGTCGTATTAAAAAAAAAAAACAATTACTACTAAAGATATTAAACTCACAAACTATAAAGAATAATACAACTGCCCATCATTAAAATTAAACAATCTTCTATAATGTTCTGACTACCAGTTCGCTGTGTGGTCTCGGCCTAATACTAGGATCACTCCATGTCATCCCGTGGGTGCCGTGAAAACCGGCTGAGGGAGAATCTAGCTAGATAATCACCACTATCGCACTCTAGCCAATAAGTACCGATCCTATATACTGCGTCTATAAGTATATACTGATCCTATTATACTGTACCTATCCTAAACCTTATATATATCTATTCTTAACCTATCTACCTAAATCCATACTCGATAATTGTATATACCTATAACTACGTATTTATATCCTACATATAATATACAAACATACTAAATTAATTATCAATATCAATTACCTACACCTTTAAATATCGTACAATTTCTAAAACTGATCCTGACCCTTTCATGAAAACTTGTGCTTAAGCAAGCATGGCGGAATAGATAAAATGATTTAAGTCCTATCAATTTATATCTTCAATATAAATGCTTACAACACTCAATTATTAATATTTTTCTCAACAATATAAATTTAAACTTATAAATACATAAATGACTTAACTAAATTAACTTAAGCGTATCTTCAATGTTAGTATTACTCCATTTTTTTACATAAATAAGGCTAAACTCTATTATAAAATTATTCTACTGAACTACCAACATAAACTACGTAAAGATATCTTAAGACTCAACCACCCGATCGACAGAGCGGTCGATTGAGCAAATATCGACTATCGTAATTATCATGCTGCGTTAATTACCGAGAAGTCCTAGGTACTTACTACTCAGTACCACTCATATTTTCTGTTCAATGGTTATTATCGGCTGCGTTAATTACCCTTGATTAGTATGAATTTGGTACTGAACTATAAATCTACTTAAGAAAATGACATCATGTACCTACCTACATGCGGTGTCTGTCTTAAAATTAATATATAGTGCCTACTACTTAAAATATTAATGATTCTAAAATTTTCTAATAGCAATTTTGTTACAGTATTACATTATAATCCTACCTAACTAATATTATAACAACCAACTACCTAATACGTGAGTGATGGTTACTACGATACCTATCATCTCTTGCCTAACTGTGTTAGAGTGTGGATGTTCTACAAACATACACACTCACGTGTGATAAAGTCTAAGTCAGACCTAAAATGACGTAGACATTATGAAAGAATGAATTAGTGAATGAAGTATGAAAGAATGAAAGGGGAGTTATTGAATGAATGGAGACGTATGAATAAAGTCTGTCAGGATACACAATAGGTAACTTAGTGTAGCGAGTCGGATTTTTATAAGAAAAATCCTGCGTTTTTTGGCGGGTACTGTAACGTTGTGGATACCATGATTACTAAATTAACCTACTATCTAGCCTAAAACATATAAAATACCTAAAATAAAAACTAAACTTAAAAATAATGCTAATTGAATAAAAAACCTCTTACTTTTAATCTTTTATTACATAAATAAATACTTAAATAACATATTATACTACAAAAACTATTATTTTAACTATGGAACACTTGGTTCTATCAAAAACATATGAAAGGTTCCCTTCTATACTGGCGCGCGTACACGGAACGCTAACAAACATAAAATCTCCGACTACTCTTTCGTAAGCTGTGGCGCGGCATCGGCGACGGCCGGCATTCGGTTCAAGCTCCTCACAGAACGCTTTGAGCTCTATAAATGAGAACACGTACTGCTCGTGTATCTAAAAATATAATAAAAATACGCTAAAAAAGACTACCACTTGAAGATCCCTCTAGGGTGAGTTCCAATTTCTTACTACTGCTGCCATACTGTGTTTTTATCTGTTCTTATTGCCTTGTAAAGCTGTTCCGCGTCACTACTGCTAACTGCCGACATTTTGTCTAAGCACGGTCCTGGTACTGACCGCGCAAGCGCATCCATCTACCTCATCTAAGTGGCAAGGCACAGCTTGAATCTAGCACCTTCCTAACGCGTGCCGCTCTTTCCAGGATCTTCCTTATCGTCATCTTCCTTATCGTCATCTTCCTTATCGTCATCTTCCTTATCGTCATCTTCCTTATCGTCATCTTCCTTATCTTCATCGTCCTCTGCTTCTTCTTCACACCTTCTGCAAGGGTACCTAACACTAAACGGTCGGACTTAGAAGGGACGCTATTTTCCGGGTGGAAGGACCGAGTTACTGGAGGCTGGAACCAGGAATATTCCAGCTACCAAGAGCGATCCCGGGACTCCAGGAAGCGCCCGTTCAGGCCAGTGACTTAGTGCTAATTTGTGATGAGAAGTGGACTTATAGTGAGGTTGTGCAAGGAGCAATTATAGTACCTAAATACAGCTTCGGTACTTGATTGATCAGGTTGTATTATTACCCATCCCTGGGACTACCCTACCTGCGGGCAATGGGTCCGCTACTGGACCCAACGCCGCACTGCATTTCATAAACTAACAATCACGACGTAACTGAAGTCTGGGGGTTGTCGACCGCGGCTTTCTGGAGTTAAATTTAAATTAGTGCATTGTTGCCCCGTAATGAACCAACATGAGTTCATTGTTGTGACTAGCTGCTTGAACCTAACCCACGTGACTCAGTTCATTGCGTAGGCATTTGTTTTGATTTAAAACAGAAGCGGTCATGTGGCTGGATGCGAGGGCCAGTGTGGCTTAACGGTAACCTGTGCGACTTCCCAACCGACGAGTTTTGCACCAATGAGTTTTCAAGTTATATGCGACATTTGCACTCGCTCTTACAACGGTGAAGGAAAACATCGTGAGGAAACTGAAACTGAAACTGGCATGTTCAGGAATCCAAAGTTCGAAAACATGTGTCCAACCCGCACTTGTCTAACGTAGTGTATTACGTTCTACACTCTCTCCCTGTGAGAGAAGGCCCATGTCCCAGCTGTGGGAACGCATTGGAGTTATGACGTGGGGCTGTGTGGGTCGTTAGCCGTCTTGGTGGTCGCAATATGATTATGAATATGACAGAAAGCGAGAAGTGTTACATACAACTACCGGATTATTAATAGACTTCGACATAATTGGCTTGGTCTCCGTCACTCACACGGAAGTTTTGTATAGCGTTGTCTCTAGCTCGATTGGCTCATCACATCACATCAACAGCCGGAAGACGTCCACTGCTGAACCCAGGCCGCCCCCATAAAACGCCACTTTGGACGCTTATCGTTGCGGGTTTGCCATAATCACCATGCTTGGCAGGTGACTTGGTGATCGCAGAAGATTTTAATGTAACAAGGAGAATGGTGCTGCCCATTCCCTGGATGTTCCTTTATCCGGCTCTTACGGCACCCACGCTACGTACATTATTTACAAAATAAAATGTTGTATCGAATTCAGAAATTATGAACTCCGTTTTCGTTTTCAGAATTGCTGACGTAGATGTGGCAGTGTCATGGGTACTAAAGCCTCAGCACCGGCGCAGAGTCATGTTCCAACGTTTCATGCCGTGGTGGAACCAGCTCAAACGGAAGGAGCTTGCAGAGAAGAAGGAAAGAGAAGCAGAGAAGCTGAGAGAAGAGGAGAGAAGGAAAGAAGCAGACAGACTAGAAGCTGAAAGGCCAACCGTCGTCGATACAAATAACGAAAACGAAGTCGACGTTAAAAATGAAGAAAACAATCATTCAAAAATTCTAAACTACCCTGAAAATGAAAGCGTAGAGAAGTTACAGAGTAGAGGAACTTTCACACAGGATAATAAAATTGAATTTAACAACAATAAAATTTTAATCTATGACGAAGATAATGGTAAAATTACTTCAAATTTAACGGCTCAAAATGTTAATGCAGATGCAAAGAAAATTCAAGATCTAAGTGTAGTGAATAGCAACGCCGAAATTATTAGTTCTTGACGGCGATAAAAAAAATAAAAAACTGTAACCATAAAATTAAATTATAAAGACTATGAAATAACTCAAAAGAAAAAAACGACTTGAATCGAATTTTAACCAATTTTTTCAAGAATAAGTACGATACAGTAAAACAGCACTTAAACAGTGTATCCATCCTAAAATTCAATCTACAGTGACTAAACTTGTTAAAACAGTGATGAAACAGCCCGCACTTGCCCAGCCTGGTGAGTTATGGCCTGCATTCGCTCTCTGTGAGAGAATGCCCGTATCCCCATGAATATGGGCTGATGTTAATAAACAATGATCTTCACTAAAGTTCGGATGGTACAATGAGCTGGCGACAATGAACCCATTGGTAAGTCACAGTCAATGTTTTGCATTCATTTTGGTAGTCATTGCAGGTCAAACATACAAAACATACAAAATACATAACATACAAAAAGAGATCCTGGTTTATCTCTCGCAATGCTCTCTGTTTTCTCTGTATCTCGCTCGCACGTTACTACATGTATGAAGTTATGAAATAACTGAATTTACTAACGACACATTTGGCTTAAACTATGTCCTCGTTAATAACATTGCAGTTATTCAACAAAAATAGCATGTTTATCCAAACAAGTTCATACATAAAAACGGGATAATAACAAAAAATCTTCAATTCTATTGTATTTTGTATGAAATCTTGTTTGGATTAATATGATAGTTTTGTTGAACATTTGTAATGTTATTAACGAGGACATAGTTTAGCCAGACTTTTCGTAAGTAAATTCAGTTATTTAATAACTTCATAAAAGTCACATTGCGCAAGCGAGATAAAGAATTCATGTATAGAGGACCCTTTATAAAATTGAGTTGTTGTAGATTTGATGTTGTCACATGCCACCGACATTACGCAACACAAAAACTATTCAATGGAAAATACTGAAGATTAAAGCTGACTTAAAACATCAACAGTTTTCTCAGTGATAAAAGAAATAAAGCTGATCTCATATTCATTACTTACATGTTCCAAAATTTCTCACTGAACAATCTTCGTTTGATATGCTAGTGTGCTACCATTCTAGTCTACGTGACATTGGCAAAATTGTGGTTACCTCTCCACAAAGGCCATTAACCAAGAGTTGAAGTTGAAAAGAAATATAGATTAGTTTTTCAATCATCCTATTAAGTGAAAATGCTGGTTCATTGTGACATTCGTTTTCGATTTTGCTTGACAATAGACTGATGCAAAACCATTTCAAATAGAGTCATATGTGTAAAATTCAAAGCGATAAGACCTGTAAAACTGTATTACCGGTGTATCACATTACTATGCAATATTTAACCGTACCTGATTGTATTAGGCTTAACTTGGTGGTGGCGTTATCGAGAACTATTTCTGACTAATAACTTGGTCTAAGAAGTGGATTGCCCAACTTAGAGTGGTTAGCGATAAACGTGTGTAACTTTGATATTTATCGCGACTTCGTTTTAAGGCGGCGAAAGAGTGGGAGGCATCACTCAGTACTAACTTTAAAAAAAAAGAGGTTCTATGTTCGATTGTACACCTGTATATTTTATTATTTTACACAGCAGAATAACAACATTTTAAATGATGCAACTGTAATTTACTCTATAAAAATCTGGTCATTCTGACCAAGCTGTTTTAAATTTCAGTGAAATATGATTTGTAATACGTTTTGCATATCAAAACGTTACTAAAATCTATTTTGAAAGAAATAAAAAATTCACTACCAAGACAATGAACTAGGAACTCATTGTTACTGAATACGTATTCACGTAATTCACTTGTTCATGGTTAAAAGCGTTCACTGTGCGTTCAGCAATGAACCCCTTCGAAGTTCAAACGAAAGTGCATTCCTGTTGTGTCACACTGCAATGTGCATAACAGGACAATATTCCTTTTTTGTCACACTGACAAAAATCTACTTTCACCCCATTTTTACTACACGTTACGTCATTTATTTACTTTTTGTCAAAACTTACATTTATGGTTTCAGTTGTTAAAAATGTTTAACAATGAAAGTGTTCAATGTTCAAATAAAACTTCATTACTGTTTGTCTCACTAAAATGTGCATAACAGGATAATATTCCTTTTTTTGTCACACTAGTACTATTTTTTTCCCATAGTTACTAAATTTCATTTCACTGTTTTATTTTGACAACAAAACGTACCTTCGTTATGCCCTTTTAAAAGTTTAATGTATATCTAATCAATCAATCAGTCAATACAATAAAAAGCTTTCAAATCCTGAGTGTGTCACAGACTGACTGACAGTAAACAGCCAAAACGCTAGCCTAGTCAATGATTAAAAAACCATGGGGCGTCTCTAATTCAATTTAGATAAATAACAGCATTGTTACATTAAAGGAATAAAATCTAGGGTAAAAATGATTTCCATTGATGTCACATGATACCTAAGTGTGACATAATGGTAAAAAAAACAATGGTTTTTTAGACAACAGGAATACACTAAAACTGGAACACTACGTAGTACGACAGTAGCTTTGAATCTTGCATTCGTGTGCCTTCATTGTTCATTGTATATGCCAGTTCATTGTCTTTCATTGAATGACCGATTGTCCCTAATAGAGTGTTTTGGATCTTAAGGGCTTGTGCAAGGCCAGCGCGAATTCAATCCAAAGCCACAGAATAGATGTATAGTACTAGGCCAAAGCGGGGATGAGCCAGGGGCCGAGCGGCAGGGGCGGTCTAAGTTAAACTGGTTCCAACGCGCAATAGTTTAGGTAATTTATTATTACACTAAATATAATGGGTATTTTAAAAATCCGCTATACATAAGCCCTCCATTATATTTAGTTCAACTACTACACAAAGTTTTATGATCTTATTTAAAGTAATCATTGAATGATCGCTGTTTATTTGTACGGTTTGGAGGTAACTTTGTAATTTTATTCTATCGAGAAAATTTTATTGATTCGTGTTTTCACTATACATTTGCAGTAGCATTAGTCCTGAACTTTACCATATATTAATTTCAAAGTCATTGTTGCAATATTGTTGACAGGACACTGCCTCAAGCTAAGCCGTTTTAAGCAATTTGGCGTTGTATTGGCTCTTAAATGGTAATGATAAATAATAAATAACGCCCAACGATCACATACATAGATCCTGGACCCTAACTAGGATTCCCTGTATCAAGAGACCCAGGAACTACGAGGACCATGCTCCCACAACACCCAGACACAGAACAACTATTTACGGTTTTTTTCACGTGCATAAACACTTATCCTGTCGCGGGAATCGAACCCGCCGTCTTCGAGCGAGCCGACCTGATCACAGAGGCCGTCTGATTAAATAGGTTGAGTGACCGATGGTGAGGCTCTATCGTTTTTAGTTTTTTTTTTTTTTTTATGCGATTGAATGACGTGACGAGCTAGTCGTTCACCAGATGTTAAGCGACACGGCCGCCCATAACAGTTGCAGTGTCACTCGGAACTTTAAATACAATAAAGTTTTTAGTACCCTATGTCCAACCTCTTGTATGGGGTTGAACCACTGTGCGCCGGTGTGGCTGTAGCTACTGTACCTTCTAGTTTTTTATAGCCCTTCGTAATATATTTTTAAAGAAAAGTCAGTTCTAAAAATCGCCACCATCAAGTTGAGTTCTTAAATCTTCAAAAAATAGTTTTACCAAAATTTCACGTACTAATTCAATCTCTCTCTTAGAAGGAGAGTATTAAACCCTTGTGTTTGAGTTTTTAAGCCATCCGATGGCTTAATTTAAGTTAATAATATAAATGGTTGTACCTTTCCGGCCGCCCCGCTCGCTGTTGCGTTTATCATGCTTATATACATAATTTTAATTTTACCAAAACAGGAATTACCTGTACCTGTAATTTTGACCACGTTAAGATTATACACAAAAAAATGCGTTTATCTTAGAAAAAAAGATAAAAATACTTTGAATGTTCAAATGAACTATTAATTACTTCCCACATAATACGTTATTGTTTTATCGAATTATTATTACTTGCATCACATTATTTTATTGGGTTATATTGTTTTCATTAAATATATGGGATGCTTAGTGCCTAGTTAATTATTTTTATCAGACTGATGACAATACTTGTAATTACTGTAAAAATATATGTAATTATTACCTATTAAGTAACTGTTACGAACTTCATCGTTGTGAAAAATATTTAAAGGCAAAAATGATAATAGACCTACGTCAACTAATTTCGTAAATAATTTCCAAACCGGGCAACATTTATTGCATATATTTATAGGCTTGCTATAAGTCGTTTGGAATTTAGAATCATGTCATTGAATCTTAGGCTCGTATTAATGACCGATGCTCGATCGCGAAACTGTGCTCGTCGTAAGGTATGTAATTCATAAACTGATAATTTTTAATTAACTTCTGAATACCAGCATTTTTCATAACAATAGAATAACAATGTATGCCGGCTCCATATCAAGCCACTGGGAGTCCAAGAAAAAAAGCTTACAGTTGAATGCATTGAAACATAACTTATCATTTTGATTTATTTCAATGGGATGTCATATTACAGTGTAACATTTTTTGCATTTGAACAATTTTTTTAGAGTTCACTTCATGATTTTTTTCTATCAAGAAAACTTTTCGTAAACGTGTTTTGATTTTAACAGTTGGAAAGAATATATGACCAGTATAAACATGTATTTTTTTCAGTTCTGTAAATAATATTATTCGGTTTGAGAAAATTGCATTCAAGTTAGGTCGATGGGCCTTCAGCACCTTAAATCTTGACTCGAGCACTGAGCGCCACTGAGCGGCGCGTGACATCGTTGTTGGCGTCGTTCTCTTATTATATAAAAGAGTTTTAAAATTACCCCTACTATTAAAAAAAAAAAATTTCTTAAACATGTAAACAAAATGTTAATTAAGTGTTAATTCGTCATGGTTATTATTTGGTTTTATTGAGTTAAATTCAATAAAAACTGAATTCCTGCATTACTTGAAGACGTGTCCTACATTTTTTGGAATGCCTAAAAAAGTTTTTCATTTCAAGTAACCATGATTGAAATCCTCAACTAATGTAAAAATCCTACATATTGTATAAAATAGAAAAAAAATGTATAAACTTTTACTTTTAAATATTTGTTTAGTTGTAGTATGTATCATATTATGTGTTTTGGCCGCACTATGATTTATGATTATGAGTGTAATAAATATATTGAGATAACTGTTTAGTGTGGTCATACTGTATCCTTAGAATAGCAGAAAACGCGATTTTTCAATACCTAGGTAAAGGTTATCCAGCAAAAAAAATTATTAACCAACAAAACAAAAAAAAAAACTTTTTTCAGTCTTAGTTATACAAAATGAAGTTTTTATTTTCACTGTTTTGTATTACCTAGTAAATAACTGATATCTTATTATTGAAAAACCGCACTTAAGACTTATGTTCTTAAATTAGTACCTATACCTTATTTTTAAATTAGACCGAGTAAACTGACATTACGAGTGTTGCCACTTTTTCATGTATAATAAATAGTGGTGGGTAAAAATGATACAGTTCAGTTTAGTGATCTATTCCATTCTTTTGTATTCTGAACATTTCCTAAAAATCCTGATTCCTGATTGATTTTGATTTACATTAATTAGCGGCCTCTGAGAAAATGGAATATACTTCAATACAAATTGCAAAATAACAAAATAAAACAAGTTATCATATCTATCTAGCACCAAACCAAAAAGGTGTCGGCGATAGTATTTAAAACTAAAAGAGTGGCATTTTTTGCAGTGGCAAATTATAGTTCCGCTCTTTTGAACTGTAGGAGCTGAATTAGATCAACACTCTGATTTAGAAGTTGGCAGCATTATTTTCACAAGTGACATTTCGATCTGTCAGTTTACTCTGCCTAATTAAAAAGTAGAGTGTAGTAATGTATATATGAACCATACTCACGAGTTTTCATACTAGAATAAGATATGCACAAAATTCTTTACGTATCAAATTCAATTTTGTACATTAGAAATATATCGTATTTTTCAAACTGGTTCGCCATTATGGCCAAGAGGTGGCGTTATATTAAATTTGTCGTCGTCATCATTATTATTATGTATAAAAATATAAAAATAAATTATTTTCCTACTGCTTATGTTGATATTTATATTATTTATATACCACTATGTATATATTATTTTTGTGTATTTTAATATCTTGCCTTTAAAGGTATTATTCTAATAAAAGTAATATATTTTTATTTATTTTCTTAAACAGGCAAGGATTAGAATAATGCGCTTTTGTAATCTGAGCAAGCTGAATACTAATAATACTTACATATATTTATTATTTAATATTATGGACATTTTCATCTCAAACTAACAAACAGCTCACTCAGAACTCAAGTAGCCCAAAAAAGAACACAAATGGTACAATAACACAATAACATTCTGCCCACAGTATTTACGAGCAACGATTGGGAACGCCTAACATCTAATTCGCAGAACAGTTAGAGACAATGCGCATAGATGAGACAGGCAGTGCAAGTAAACTCAATACAAATTGCATCTAGTATCGGCTAAACTGCGAGTTTACACTGAATAGGTTGTGTGCGTAGGCTAAATAAAATGCGCGCGTAGGCTAAATAGACTGCGTTTGTAGTGTGTATACTAAACAAACTGCGTCCGTGCTGGACTATACTGCGTACGTAGGCTAAAGAGACTGCGTGCGTAGGCTAAATAGGCTGCGTGCGTACGGTAAATAGACTGCGTGTGTAGACTAAACAAACTGCGTGCGTAGGCTGCATAGTATACGACTAGCCCCCTTACTAATAAACGTTGTATAGCTGAAGAATAGTTATTTAGTGTTTTGTCTTTCTCTGTTATGTTTGAAATAGGCAAAGATAAAACTAGACAAAACTGAGTTAGCTAGCTATTCCACTGTTGCAGTGTTTATTGGTAAAGGGGTACGTACGTGCGTAGACTAAACAGACTGCGTGCGTAGACTGAATAGACAGCCTCCTTTGTACAGATACACAGCAGACGTTTCTTGATCGCTGCTCAAGAATACAATGTGTTATTTGCGTGCTTCCTCTATTGTTCAAGAACTGTAGTTATTCTGTAGCATATAAATGCTTCATGTAAATATTGTATGTGATATAGTAATAATATATTTTATGTATATAATATTATAATAATAAAATTATATAAGTTTTTGTCACTTGCAATAAAATGGGTTTGGATATAAAGCAGAACATTTTTTTTTATTTTACCTTCATTTATTAATAGTTAGGCTGCCCCCACATTGGGCGATAGCGATACCGCGATATCGCGGCGACACGCGCCGCACTATGGTAAAATGTCGCGGCGATATCGCTACCGCCCAATGTGGGGGCAGCCTTAGTAGTAGCACTCGGGCGAAAAATCACCAAACGTAATTTGTGGTTTTTTATACTAAGTATAAGTAAGTTTGCGTTTAACCACAGGTGGTCGACGATGTAGCACGCTCGCTTGTAAGAAATTAGAAATGTGTAATATTTATTAATTTACCATCAAAGCAACCTAAAATTGCACCAAATTAGATAAGCAAGATATATCGCGGCGACACACGCTGCACGCTGGTAAAACGCGGCGGCGATCACGCGACGTTACGCTCGAAGATCGCTACCGCCCAATGTGAGGTCAGCCTAAAATGTTACTTATCCATAATTAAATAAGTATTATAATGCAGTATCAGATTAACAACTAGCTCCTATACTAGGGAGACCCTGTGTTAGGCCGGATTTCCACCTGCAAGAAGTGTCCGACCGTCTATCAGACTGTAGCTTGAACGTGTAAACTATTGTAATTGTAATTTACACTAGTATAGGTACATTTATAAGCTACAGTCTAATAGACGGTCGGACGCTTCTTGCAAGTGGAAACCCGGCCTTACAGTGATTAAAAAGAACACCCGAGTAGTTTTTCAAAGTTTATTGAACATAATTTAACTAACTGACAAATACTGCACATGACACAAATGTTTTGAAGCCACTAAGATTCAATACAATAACAGTAGGTACCTATTATAGAGATCATTGGAATGTACGTAAGTTTAAGGATGTGGTTTAGAAAAACGACAACATTACCCCCCCGGTTTCTGGTACGTTTGTTAAAGTCATGTCAACTTAAAAATACGCAACACTCATTGGTTGCCTGTTGATCATCAGCTGTCTTCAACCAATGAGCGTTCAGTATTTTTAAGTTGTCATGAGTTCAACTTTAACAAACGTAGGAGCCCCTCAGGTAGCAGCGGTCAAAAAAAAATAGTAGACTACTCCATTCCGTCTCTGTTCGGTTTTCTATTTAAAAGTAAGTTGAAAAGAATGGATAATAAATATTCTTGGGATTGATTCTAGGTCCAACTACCAAAAAAAAAACTATGATTTCTTCGCATCTTTTTTGTCGTCTTTCTCAACATGATCGACCTCATCCGCGATTTTAGTTTTTTTCTTAGTTTTGGCGCTTTTGTGGTTATCTTCAGGCGGGAAAGGAGGGAGCCCAAAGAGTTCGGGTTTGAAATCCAGAAGAGATCTAATGACAATCGTCGCTTGCCGTGTCAGTTCTCGGTCTAAACGAGGGTCGGGGATCATCACTACCTGAAATTAGATCATAATTATTGTTATTTGTTCCTTTTTCCCACTAGCCTTAACATGGACAGGGGACAAAAATGATTCCTGTTTTTATCCACTTTTTTAGACAGAGGTCACTGAAAAATAACATAATTATTGGGTCAGCGTGCTACACTATCGACTGTTTTGTCGCTAACGTGAGAGTTGCCAGTCAAACGTAGTCTTATTCGTACACTTAAAAAAATATTCTTACTTTTTCTTTTCCCCACTAGCCCTAACATGGTCCGGGGGCCAAACAGTACCTATCTCCTGTCTATACTTTTGAAAGTGGATGTAACGAGGGGGAGTTTTTGTCCTCTCAGTTTTAGTGGGGCTGGTGGGATAAAACGCTTGGGGACGAGAAAGTGAATAAGAGAATAACCAGTCTTTTTGTTTCAGAGTGGAAGTAAGGGTACCTAGGTAATATTTATTCGTCAATCCTTGATTGTTTATTGAACGTGGAAAAGGGACCACAGATATATCTAACCTATTAGTAGGTTGGTATGTCTATGTTCGAGGATAAAACATGGAATAGGATGTGTCACCTGCATTCCCGCTTCTTTTCCAGCTTTGACGCCACACGCGGAGTCTTCAAACACAAGACACTGAAACCACAGATAAGACAATCGTTACAGACTTCTACCAATCGAAAAGGTAGCTGCATTTGCTGCGCCCCACGGCTCCGTTTTGATTTATCCACGTTAATATAACTAGTCACAAGTGGGTGAGCAACAATCTGTTACGTTTCTCGACTAAAACGACAGCTGATTTTAAAGTTTTGTAAGTTTGATCCCGGAGAAGAATACGAAAGAGAGAAGAAGTAGAGTAAGTGACTTTGGTTACTAATTTATCGGTATAAACTAACACCACGCTATTATAGTAATAGTTACTTACCTAGTACTTATTACTTAAGTATGTAGTTTTCACCCAGGTGAAGCTGCGAGGCGACTAGTGTACGATGCATTTTCTATAGATTAGTATCATAGAGTAAAGCATTTATACCTATGAGTTATGGACTAAGCGTAAAGAAAGTTGGCTTTTTTGCCTAGTTTCTAATTACCTGTGCCGGCTTAGGCTTATCGGGAAATCTGGACGCGGCTACCAAGAAAATGTCGGGGTTGGGCTTTCCTCTGTCCACTTCTTTATCCGTTACGCTCACCTAAAAACACAATAGCACCCAACTCCAGTGTACAGTTATACTATTTTACCCCACTACTTTTGCTGCACATAGGGAAAAGGAATCGTAATCCTTTTCTAATAAAAAAAAAACCGACCAAGTGCGAGTCGGACTCACGCACGAAGGGTTCCGTACCATTATCTATCCCTGCCATCTAGTGTTGAGTAGCAGTACTTTTCAAACCAGCGCCATCTATGACTCATCTGGTAAACGAGCAAAATAATCACGTTTATTGTTATGGGAACCCCCTTAAATATTTATTTTATTCCATTTTTAGCATTTGTTGTTATGTCGGCAACAGAAATACATCATCTGTGAAAATTTCAACTGTAACTATCACGGTTCATCAGATACAGCCTGGTGGCAGACGGACAGACAGACAGACAGCGGAGCCTTAGTAATAGGGTACGTTTTACCCTTTGGGTACGGAACCCAAAAATGGCATCCACTTCCTATTCTTTACAAAATAAATTAGTTGCGAGTATTAAGTAGGCTGGCCCCCCACTCGGAGGACTGACGTTCTGGTGAAAGCCGCGGGGAGCCGATGGATGCAGGAGGCGAGCAGCCGCTCTCTGAGGGAGGCCTATGTTCAGCAGTGGACGTCTTCAGGCTGTTGATGATGATGATGAAGACTAGAACTGCTAGGTAATTAGGTATACCATATCTACCTTATGATGAAACATGCCGAATAGTTTCGGGCGTGCGGTCGCGTGCAATCTGACAGCCGCTGCCGTGGAGTTGGTCGCCAGGGCCAACGGCACTTTGTGGTCGTGGAGGTGGGTTAACAACCGTTCCGCTCCTAGAATGAAATATTAATGGCAAGGTAATACATCATTCAGCCTTTTCAGGGTTCCGTACCCAAAGGGTAAAACGGACCCTATTACTAAGGCTCCGCTGTCTGTCTGTCCGTCTCTCACCAGGCTGTATCTCATGAACCGTGATAGTGAGACAGTTGACATTTTCACAGATGATGTACTTCTGTTGCCGCTATAAAAGCAAATACTAAAAAACAGAACAAATAAATATTTAAGGGGGCTCTCATACAACAAACGTGATTTTTTTTGCTTGTTTACCAGATGAGTCATAGATGGCGCTGCTTTAAATAGTACTGCTACTCAACACTAGATGGCAGGAATAAATATTGGTACGGAACCCTTCGTGCGCGAGTCCGACTCAGACTTGGCTGGTTTTTTTACTGACCATTGCATTGAATATGTTTTTGACATAGCGAGCGAAGCGTCTCCGTGTCAGCTAGGGCAAAGATGGTTTCGTATTTTTATAATTTTATCGTCAGATCAAGGACGATCTAGAGTCTATCTCTAACTATCTGGATGGGCACACTACATTTTCTCCGATAAGTTATGAGTTTTCACCAGGAAAGTGGAGTAATAAGGTCGAAATTCCTCGAATCCGTACAAAGCGTCTTCCGGACGCAGCGTAAGCCGGCCCGCCACTAGGTGGACCAACGAGGAGACAAACAGTCGCTCAAAGTGGCGCTCTTTCTATGTAGGAGGCCTGTATTTAGATGTCTTCAGACCGTTGATGATGATGATGTAGAAAGCGTTTTGATTTCACGGTTTTTGGCATATTTCTGATCTACGCTGTTTTCTTGGTGTATTGGCATATTATTCATCTCCTCTGTTGTTCTTACAAATTCAGACAGCAATGAAACATCTTACCAGCGTCATTGTTTCCTAGCAAATATAATCTGGAAGGCTAGAGTGAACCGGTATCTTCTAGGCAAGCAAGCACCATTGTTGACCGTGCCATCATATCACAGTGACACAGTGGTCAATCCCGTGTTATCCTATCTAAGTATTATTTTTAAAAACCTACGTATCACATGACATCAGTCATTTTGTGTCCACTGCCATGCCCAAAGACTTCTATGTATACACCAGACATCTCTAACTTGCACTGTCAACCACTGCAAATATGCCGGCCAGCATCTTCTCGCTCATACGATGCTCAGCACTCAAAGCGACTGCACGTGCAGCAGGGAATAGCAGTAAAAGTTATGATCCGAATGTGCCATTGCACTAGCGCTGCGTGTTGTGATCGTTGGTTAGACGATTTAATCTCGTAAAGCGCTGTAGCGGATTTTAATTTAATTATACAAAAAATGGCAACTATTTGTGCTTCGAATAGCTTCTCTAGTACGTAGTACATATACCTCTTTGGCCATGCCACAGAATAACCTAATAGTACTAGACCCACTGCTGAACAAAGGTCTCCACCATTAGATGATGCCAATAATCACCACGCTTGGCAGACGTCTTGGTGATCGAATCGCAATAGAGTATAATGTGGACCGAGGAGAGTGCTGCTACCCATTTCCTCCCTGGATATTCCTATTTTTACGCCGGGACCATGCACGTGGCAACCTGTGTAGGTATATTGAAGGTAGGTACGTAGTGACATGCAAACCTCTTTGCAAAGGTGCGCTTGGCAGCATCTTCTGTGCCAGATCTACGAGTTGCATTTCAAACTCGTCCGCTGATATTGGCAGTTTCAGTTCTTTCACCACCGTCAAGCAGATCTCCCTGTCAGTCACGCCGTACATCTGAAGGTGTCAATGTAACGGTAAGTAAGCCTACAGTGCCAGACTTATTGTTTCAGTTGAATACACCGCTGTCCCTTTTAATAGTTAAAATTAGATACTTGAACTAAATTGTCTATTGTTGGCGGTCAAAGTCGCGCAACAAGCTATGGAGAGAGCTATGTGTTTCCTTACGAGGTAAGATCCGAAATGAGATCCGCAGGAGAATAAAGTGAACGATATTAGCTATTATAATTATCAAGCTGAAATGGCAATGGGCAGGCCACATCGCTCGTAGAACTGACAACCGATGGGGAAGAAAGGTTCTCGAGTGGCGACCACGAACCGGAAGACGCAGCGTAGCCCAGCCCACCACTAGATGGACGGTGAAGACCGCGGGGAGCCGATGGATGCAGCAGGCAAGCAGCCGCTCAAAGCGGTGCTCAGAGTCACTAAATTTTCAACAATACTGCCGTAGGTGAACCACGCTTGCTCACTAGAACCAATGATTGATCAGAAAACTGTTAGCAGTCTTTGGCTGTTTTGATTAGGGCTGATGATGAATTGACTATGATGATAAAATTTAAATATTGCCTAAAGCTCACCCATTTCTCTTACCCTTACTTGCAGCTTGTAACGGCTTGTTTTTCGCTTCTGTATAAATTTAATTATTGTGGTTGGATCACAATCACAGTCAATCGTTTTTCTTTATGGATTGGCTAAATCTCTATAATAATCTCCATCTCACAGGAGCCAATTTAGGGAAAAAACCAACGACCATAACTTTTTAATCCACACCGAAACGTCACTGTCACTGTCGGCTGACAAGACGTCAAATTGAAGTTGACATATGACGTGATCGCAGGGTGACCCTAAACAAAGAAAAACCTACAAACCAAGGGATTTTCACTAATTTTCTGTTTATTTGCATAGCTAAAATGCACATAAATAAATAATTTATTTTACGCAAAGAACACGAGAAATATCGTTAAATAACCACCACTGTCGTGAAGGCTCTTGTGGGAAGATCTAGTCCTTGACTCAGCCGCTCGACTTTCGCTTTTGGCGATATGCGGAGTGGTGACTTTTGTGGTCAGGGACGCAGGCAAGGACTTTTCGAGAAAATTCGACAGAGGCTGGGGGGCGAGATAGGGTGACGCAAATCCGCCCAGTCAGAGGACGGTTCTCCTTAGAAAAAGGAAGATCGGAGAAACTTCGAGTGGTTCGTTTTCTTTGGTATCGGCGTGGGCGCAGCTCCTGACAGTTTGGCGCGTCTCCTCGGCCACCAAGCTAACTCCTTCTTTTGCTGCAGGTGAGTTTCCACGAGAATATCTTGTAATCACGAGCGGGGCTCCATCCCCGCGCCGTGCTCAGAACCTGGTAGCTTCATGGAACTCCATCTTTCCACAGGCAGCTGTGCCCTACGTATAATTACTGGTCGCGGCAAGTCGCTGCCTCCATTTGGCCGCTGCCGCGACGCCTTCGTTTTAGGCGGGTGCCCGCCTCCACCGCGCCCATCGTGAGCCTGCGTCTCACCTCCACGAGTAAAGAAAAACCCCTCTACAGGGTAAGTCTTCCCATTTATCCAAAGAAACCTAAATGTGCATCAAGTCGTAGACAGTGATAGTAAAAAGTGCTAAAATAAGAGTCTAATTTGTTCCTGTCCTTCGACAGGGTTTTTTTTTATTACTCCTCTTCTACTCGGGTCGTGCCAACTCCTGGCACGCCCCTCTCCGAGCTCACCGACGGTCTGCGCTGACCTGCTAGGCTCCGGGAGGCAACGGCCCCTTACCTACGGGTCTACACCCGCCGTCTGCATCTCCCTGAATCCAGTTCAGTCCTCCACACCATCGCGCTCCTTACGGTATCACGGTCGGCCAGCATGGTAGCTGGTTGATCGCGTTCCTTTATACTTTGTGTTGTCCATTACCAACTAACTTAGCTATCTGGTTGCAAAGCAGGAATGTTCTACTAGCTCGTACCACACCCCTCTTGGGTCTCATAATAGCTGGCAAGCACTACATTTGTATATTCTAAGGCGCCCAACACCTTCCATTTGTGAATGTATCCTACCAAAATATCATAAAATATTATTAGCAACTATAGTCCTTAGTAATATTAAACAGTAGATATTAGCCTCCTTCGGAAAGGAACAACTTTTGTGTAAAACAGAATTAAAGACACTAACGGATAGAGGCTAGTGTTTTCTTTCTTACCCCCCCCCCTTATAGGGTCTGTATCAAGAATTTTAACAGCATTACAGTGGCGCCCAACGTGGGGCCGCCTTTGTGTAGTCCTGGGAGATGGCTCTACTTTTGGTTCGTTTCACAGGGAGATAAGGTTAAAGGTTGGATATTAGGCAAGACAGCAGTGCCCCCGGACAGCAGTAGGCTGCTTTTGTGTTTGGTCCTGGGAGTTGGTTCTTTCTTGGTTCGATATCACGGTTGAAATGGAAAAAAAAAAAAAGAAGCTGGATGACTCAGTCCTTGTAAATAATATTTAGGTTAAGGAAGGACTGGTCATGGGTTGTTACCATAATTTATAATTTGTTTCCTTTTCCCTACTCTACAATAGGTTAAATAATTATTCTACCCTGGCTTGGCATCTACATATAAAATAAAAATAAAATCATTCTTTACCAATAGTCCATTTAATAAATATCTAAAATATATATTATATACACACATCTATGTACGTTTATAACATCACTAGACTAAGGTCATTAGAACAATCTATGGAGCGGTGTAAACTCCCTAAATAAGCCAATAACACAAACTTAAGCCAACAGGAGCGGTATGTGAACTCCTTTATAAAGAAGCCTATAGCACTGAACTTTAGATAGTTTTGTAACCGTAGCTAAGCGGATAACAGAACTTAATCTATTCCTACTTCCGTAGCTAAGCGGACTAGTAGGAAACTACATTTAAAGGAGCGGTATGTGGACTCCGAAAATAAGCCAATAACACAAACTTAAGCCTACAGGAGCGGTATGTGAACTCCTTTATAAAGAAGCTTAACACAACAAGTAAGGAGTCACTGATATTCAATTCAACACCAACTAGGGGGATAGCATGATTTTCACGGTTAGTTGTTCTTTGGCGAACATTCCAGTCAACTCCGGTATTTCCCTTGCAGGACAAATAGCCTGCTTATAACGGGTGTTAATTGTGACAAATTGTACTCTCGGTTAATGTCCAGTCAATTTCATAATTACCCCGGGGTAAATGCAGTACAATCCAGTTCGTATATATTGAATACATAATAATATAGGGATTTTGCGGGGTTGTAATATAATAAATTTAATCTCATAGCGACTAATTATTACAATGTATTATATCTTTATCTAATTTCCTATACATATGCACCTTGCCCAAGCCAGTGGTACAATTTCCTTTATTTACAAACATTATATTGTTGTTTTTTGTCTTTGTTCCAATTTTCCATTTACTTTTGCATGTAGGTGTGGAAATATATAGCTTTAGGTTATTCCTTTTATCCGTTAGTGTCTGGTCTGAACCTGATTCAATAACTTTCTAAAAGATTTTTTTTAAAGATATTTCACCATGGTTTTGGTGTTTTGTTTGTCTTTTGTTGGAAACTGAAGTTCCCGGCTGAGGACAGCCGTTCGAATTCACTACGTGAATTCTACCCGGGTTGGACGGGTACTGTAACGGCTTGTTTTTCGCTTCTGTATAAATTTAATTATTGTGGTTGGATCACAATCACAGTCAATCGTTTTTCTTTATGGATTGGCTAAATCTCTATAATAATCTCCATCTCACAGGAGCCAATTTAGGGAAAAAACCAACGACCATAACTTTTTAATCCACACCGAAACGTCACTGTCACTGTCGGCTGACAAGACGTCAAATTGAAGTTGACATATGACGTGATCGCAGGGTGACCCTAAACAAAGAAAAACCTACAAACCAAGGGATTTTCACTAATTTTCTGTTTATTTGCATAGCTAAAATGCACATAAATAAATAATTTATTTTACGCAAAGAACACGAGAAATATCGTTAAATAACCACCACTGTCGTGAAGGCTCTTGTGGGAAGATCTAGTCCTTGACTCAGCCGCTCGACTTTCGCTTTTGGCGATATGCGGAGTGGTGACTTTTGTGGTCAGGGACGCAGGCAAGGACTTTTCGAGAAAATTCGACAGAGGCTGGGGGGGCGAGATAGGGTGACGCAAATCCGCCCAGTCAGAGGACGGTTCTCCTTAGAAAAAGGAAGATCGGAGAAACTTCGAGTGGTTCGTTTTCTTTGGTATCGGCGTGGGCGCAGCTCCTGACAGTTTGGCGCGTCTCCTCGGCCACCAAGCTAACTCCTTCTTTTGCTGCAGGTGAGTTTCCACGAGAATATCTTGTAATCACGAGCGGGGCTCCATCCCCGCGCCGTGCTCAGAACCTGGTAGCTTCATGGAACTCCATCTTTCCACAGGCAGCTGTGCCCTACGTATAATTACTGGTCGCGGCAAGTCGCTGCCTCCATTTGGCCGCTGCCGCGACGCCTTCGTTTTAGGCGGGTGCCCGCCTCCACCGCGCCCATCGTGAGCCTGCGTCTCACCTCCACGAGTAAAGAAAAACCCCTCTACAGGGTAAGTCTTCCCATTTATCCAAAGAAACCTAAATGTGCATCAAGTCGTAGACAGTGATAGTAAAAAGTGCTAAAATAAGAGTCTAATTTGTTCCTGTCCTTCGACAGGGTTTTTTTTTATTACTCCTCTTCTACTCGGGTCGTGCCAACTCCTGGCACGCCCCTCTCCGAGCTCACCGACGGTCTGCGCTGACCTGCTAGGCTCCGGGAGGCAACGGCCCCTTACCTACGGGTCTACACCCGCCGTCTGCATCTCCCTGAATCCAGTTCAGTCCTCCACACCATCGCGCTCCTTACGATATCACGGTCGGCCAGCATGGTAGCTGGTTGATCGCGTTCCTTTATACTTTGTGTTGTCCATTACCAACTAACTTAGCTATCTGGTTGCAAAGCAGGAATGTTCTACTAGCTCGTACCACACCCCTCTTGGGTCTCATAATAGCTGGCAAGCACTACATTTGTATATTCTAAGGCGCCCAACACCTTCCATTTGTGAATGTATCCTACCAAAATATCATAAAATATTATTAGCAACTATAGTCCTTAGTAATATTAAACAGTAGATATTAGCCTCCTTCGGAAAGGAACAACTTTTGTGTAAAACAGAATTAAAGACACTAACGGATAGAGGCTAGTGTTTTCTTTCTTACCCCCCCCCCTTATAGGGTCTGTATCAAGAATTTTAACAGCATTACAAGCTCTTTAGAATATTTTTTCCCGAATTTATCGCAAATAGTTTTAATCATTTTATGGTACATCACTTCGGAATCTGAAAACGATAACTCCTATAGGTACTATACTTAGGTTTTTTTTTTTTTTTTTTGAACGGGCTAATGCTGTTGGTCTCTACCGACCTTTACAGCGTCACCGGGCAGTTTACAGCGTCACCGGGCAGTACTATACTTAGGTAGATATTTCTATTACCTATAGTAGATCAAAACAACGCCGGGTCATAACTAGCATAATAGCATAATTACTTCGTCACTGCATAAATACCTACTTTATAATTTGTGTTAACTAGCTGTTACTCTATAACTATAAGTAACTTTGGATTAGTATGGATTCCACACCAATAAAGCGGAACGTTACACTAGCGCGGCAAATTCAAATTTTCTTGCGTTCTTTTGCCAATAATAGCTTAATTACTCAATGTGAATTCATTAAAACTAATTTTGCGCAAATAAATATAGTGTATCATTAAATTACAATTAAAAGTATCACCTACTTATCATTGGTTTAGCGACAAATGGCAATAGACTGAAAAACTAAGAAGAAAATTGTTTATTGCCATTTGTCGCCAACCAATGATATCTAGGAGGTACTTTTTCTCGGTTGATACATTCTATTTATCTCCGCAAAATTTGTTTTCATGTAATCACGTTGAGTAATTAAGCTATTATTGGCAAAAGAACGCAAGAAAATTTGAATTTGCCGTGCAAATGTAACGTTCCCCCTTAATGTGAGCAGTTATCTTTTTTTAAATCTTTATTTATTTATGGAGGGTTTGATCATACATGATCCTGCCACCCTCATAGGCACTTCAGCTTCTAAGAACACCAGCTATCAAAAGTACACCCACCCTTCGACGCCACCTGTTCAAAAGCATATAAGTACCCGCCCCTTTAGCACGGGCGGGGAAAAAACATCAACTTTATCCCTTTTCTTATCCTCTTTGTTTTTATAGTGGACTAGCTGATCAGCCCCGGCTTCGCAGGGGTTATTAGTTTTGCGCCATATCTCAGTCTAAAGGAACAGAGGGAAAAGATAAGGGCGAAAGGATGAATGGATAAAACAGCTGGCTTTTACATTCATCCATTCATCTTTTTGTCTTATCTTTTCCCCCCTCCCTTCTCCTTTCCTATAGTACAGAATAGGAGTGGATTTGGACCTAATACTGAAGGTTGGATGTCTCTAATTTCTGAACCACAAAACGTACGACCTTGAAATATATATACGGGACAATATATAAAGTAGGTACCCCCTTTGTAACAAAAAATGAATGAATGAAATTGAACTACGCGTTAATGAATTACAACTAAGGGAGCTACCGAGGGAGCTGTGCTGAACTTCGGGATTAAAAGTATCCTATAGCCTAGACGACGATGTGGACGTCTTCAGGCTGTTAATGATGATGATGATGATGATAGCCTAGACCTCGTAATATGAACTCAAATCATGCCAAGTTTCATTTGAATCTATTTATTAGTTTCCGCGTGATGCTCAGCCAAGATACAGATAGACAGACAAAAATATAGTTTAGGCTTCAGCATCGATAACAGTCCTCCAAAAAAAAAATTTGTTGAATATCTTCAGTGTACAGAATTGGACCTATTACAGTTTTATTCTAAGTAGAGATGTATTACATTTTCTCCATTCCGTGCTATAGGAATCTTGGGTTGAGCCACTGGAGTCGACGTTATGGACTGCCACGATAGCTCAAGCTAACCAATGTCCACTTCGCTTACATAAGTGGATAGAAAGAGAGAGTCTCGAGACCAACAGCATTTGCCCAAGCCTATTTGAACCAGCCGTACCTACCCAAAACTGTCCCATCTAAATCGAATATGCAGTGCGTAACTTTTCTGTATGATTTTTTAGAACCATCTGTTGGATCCTTTATGACGCCAGTTTGAGTGCTGAGCAATGCGCCATGACATTCTTGAGGTAGGATGTCGCAAAATTTCATAAGCGACCACTCCGACACATTTCGAGTCAATAGAATTTTTATTCTTCTCAATATTTTAGGGCCAAGAAAGTACCTAAAAGCATTTTATTTTAGGATGATTTATAGGATGATCGTAATTTCAAAAACAAAACGGTGGATATTTTATTAAAAATGAAGACATGACATCCAAAGAGTAAGTAGGTATTAGCAGGTATTAGTACCTCTGTGTATAGTACCACAGAGTACTATTATAGCTTTTTTTTTCCTTGCTCATCGCACGTCTTGTGCATTTTTTGCCGAAAGAAATCTTAGCTTAGTTGGAACCTCTAAGGTTGGAACTGCTTGGGATCATAGAATGTAAAAAAAATGAGGCTTTTTATTTTAAAAAAAACACTAGTTCTGCTTCTTTTCTAGATGGCGCTGTAAGTACATAGTTTAAACCTTTCAAACCACAGAGTAGTTAAAACATAAGAAAATGCTTAGACTACCTACAAAGAAATGTCAAATTCAGTTGAGTGGACCACGAGTACATTGCCTGTAGTATCTCCTAAGTAGTCTGTGGTGCATTATTCTTGAGTAAATTGAAGTACAGCTGAACTGCAAGACAGATAAACGTTAATATTATGATCCAAAATTAAGCCGAGCTATCGCGCAACGAAAATAGAACAAACGAAACAGTTTAGAGTTGTCAGTCAGTATCGTGACACATTTTCTATAACCTGTGGTCTATGCTTGAAACAGTGACACTGACAGATTTTGGTAAAACCACAACTGGCGCCATCTATTGGGTCATACATAAAACACCATTTCTTTTTTTAAATAAAACTCCTCATTATAAAATGAGTTTGCACTGCCATCTATATTTACAATATGGCTTTTAAAAATTTAGCTACTTGACGCTAGATGGCAGCCAATGACAAACTCAAAGAGGTGATTCTATTGGGTATAAGTTCGTGGGCAGTCCACAAGGGCAATGTGCCTTTATTACTCAAGCTAACTACTACAATAATAAAAACTAAACTAAACTAGCTATCTACCTGTGCTATCTACACTACCTACTCAAAGGTTGGCAGCATTGGCAGGGCAAAACTTAAAAATAAACACTGCTTGGGAGTTTTGGCGGGAACGTGAAAAAGTTCACGTCGTTGCATTGTATTATTTCACAAAACTTATGCTTTTTCTAGTGTTAATGTTTAAAATTAGTGGCATTTTACGCATTAAGTGCTGAATTATTAGTATAAGTGTGGGCAAGTGATATAATGTAGTGAAACGTGGTTTTTCGTGTTGCTTCCAAAATTCCATAGAAGCCTCTAGTAAAGTTGCCACTACTTTACTAGGGCATGACTTAGACTGGATTATGACTACCTGACTTAGAATGGACTATGACTACCCTGACTGACTGTGACTAAGACTTGACTTTACATGAAATATTTCATAATACGACGAAAAACTACAATACTTGACACTGGCTAAATACACTATGTGTGGAGCCAAACTATAAGAAAAAAAAAAGAAAAAAAAACTGCTTGGAAGTTTTGGCGGGAACGCGGAAAAGTTTACGTCGGTGCATTGTATTATTTTACAAAACTTATGCTTTTTCCAGTGTTAATGTTTAAAATTGGTGGTGTTTTACGCATTAAGTGCTGAATTACGAGCATGAGTGTGGGCAAGTGATATAATGTAGTGAAACGTGGTTTTTCGTGTTGCTTCCAAAATTCCATAGAAGCCTCTAGTAAAGTTGCCACCACTTTACTAGGGCATGCCTTAGACTGGATTATGACTTAGACTAGACTATGACTACTCTGACTGTGACTATGACTTGACTTTAAGTGAAAATTTCCATAATACGATGAAAAATTACAAAACTTGACACTGGCTAAATACACTATGTGTGGAGCCAAAATATAAGAAAAAAAAACACTGCTTGTGACCTTGACTTTGACCATTGTGTTGTCTGTCAGTGTCAAAAAATGTGTATCTGTATTCTGTCAAAGGAAAGAAAGAGACCGTTTTGTCCCGTCTTGTTTCATCCGGGATGATATCATTTCGCAAAAAATGGAATTGTAAACTTTAATTTCAATAAAAACATTAGTTTTAATATGTTAACATGGCAGACCGACTCCGTCAACTCCAGCAGTTAGCACAGAAACTAAAGGACAAAGTTCATTTGACCCAAGTGAACGTGAACAGCCGAGAAAAAGTTGACCAATTTATAACCAAATATGCCTCCGCAGCCAAGGTTTCGGAGATAGCGGAGAAGTTCAAACATGGATCTGTTACACAGAAAGTACAGGAATTGATCAACAGGTACGAAAAGTTCACGGGAGTCGAAGAAATTATGGCCATTCAACACACCGTAGTTGAAGCACAGGTGAATTTCGTTTTTAATTGATACTTTTTAAATTACTATGTCTAGTAGTAGCTGTGGTCAAAGTACTCATTAATTCACTTGGTTAGCTATTATAAAAAGAGTTCCTTTCTTAATCAAACTAGTGGTAAAACGCCTGTTTTTCAATGCCGATGCAAAGTTCTATTTTTGTAAAATACGCTTAGTTCTAAAAGTAGGAAGTGTATACATTACATTCCTATGATGTCGTAATATGCTCGTTCATTCTATACCAAAAGTGCTTTAATGTTTTGTGTCAGAATTACAATGTTATCAATATAGAAACATATTTTTAACTCACTTTCAATATATTCACTTGTAATAAGCTCTAATACATAGTACACAAACTAATAGAAAAGTTAAAGTAGTAATACTGATTTGAAACTTATTTTCATTTCATTCATATTTATTCAACGTTATCTTGTATAATCATAAAATTACCGCCACCTGCCTGCTTACCTGACTCTAAATAAAAAAAAGCTCTACCATCCCAAACATATGTATGCACATAGAATAAAGAAATATGGCAATAAAATAAGCATGTTATTTATACCCTTCTGATGAAATTGGCAAAAAAAAATTGGTAATTTGGATTTGGTTGGGTAATTTTTTTTTTTAAAACAAAGTCAATTAATAACAACAGATCTGACAGCGTTTAAAAACCTATGTGCGCCTTAAATTCCATTTATTTCCTATTCCAGGACAAATTCATGGCAGCACAAGAACAAAGGCGTGATTTGGGCCGCCAGCTAGCGAACATAGAGGCCCGTCTCAAGGAACTCCACGCGGAAATGCAAAACACTATGAAGGGAGATGAAAAATATTTGCAACTATGTACCGAGGAGCATAAGGTTTGTCTGATCATATGCTCATCATCATCATTAGGCTGAAGACGTCCACTGCTGAACATAGGCCTCCCCCAAAGAGCGCCACTTTGAGTGGCTGCTTGCCTCCTGCATCCATTGGCTCCTCGTGGTTCTGAGCAGGTTGTTGGTCCACCTAGTGGGGGCCCGGCCTATGCTGCATCTTCCAGTTTGTGGTTGCCACTTAAGAACCTTTCTTCTCCATCGGCATTGGCATATGCTGAATGATGTTAATCCAAGGAATGTTGGATGTAGAACACCTGTAGGTATCTCTTAATTTTCTGTATTGTAATGCAAAATGTCTTGACTGTTAGACCGCTTTCACATTAGAGTGTTAGCAGCGCGACAGTAGCGTGGCAGAAGCAGATACCTCCACATTATAAAAACAGTGGCGCGACAGCAGCGCGTCTGCCGCGCCGCTGCATGTTTAGATCAGTGGCACACTTCATTTAAACTCCGTACAATTACCATACTTAAACATGCTAGCCTATTTACATTTTTTAGATATTTCAGAAATATATTATTAGAGATTTTAAGTACCTACATAGCCACTATCTTTGTAACTAACTACTAACAAAGAGAAACCTCGGATATACATTCAGATATTTTATATTACTGAACATTTTTGTTAATATCGGTTCTGATTTTAATATTACCGTATATTTGTCGTACTATAAGGGGGGAGCAGGATTTGCAGCAGTGGAAACAGCGTGTATAGAGAGTATAAGAGATAATATTTATTTATAGCAAAAACATCTTCAAGATTGGTTACACAAGTTCTCGTAACTACTCGGTATCTTTTTGAATTATACTTCTTATTTCGGATAGTATTGCTTCCTCCCATGCTACTTTTTCACTGCCTTTTAACGCATTACCTACCGTACGAGACAAAAAAGGACAAATCCCGCCCCCTAATTACCTAACTCGCAACAGGTTTGCGACAGGCGTAAATCTCGCGGTGATTGCTGTCATACATCATTCATTAGTGGTGTCGAGAATGTATGCTTTGCTACTGCTGTCGCATTGCTACTGCTGTCGCATTGCTGTTGCAAATTTTACGTAATTACCCCGAAGGTATAAACCCGTAATTATCGTATGGTACGCCAACTGAGCACACGCTGCGGTCACGCTGGCAGCGCGCGTCTTAGAGTATAAACTAAAAGCATAGATCAATCAAAACGATATTATATTTGTACTGCTCACACGTATCGCTACGTCAGTGGCGAAGGAAAGAAACAAACATATAGTAATTAGCTACGCTTGCGAAAAGTCACCGTACCATTTTTTTCGACTCCAGTCAACTGTTTTTTCTATACAAATCTGTCAGACTCATTCACATGAAAGTGTCCACATCATATAAAGTGTCCAAAAAAGTGGTACGCTTGACACATGATAGTTCTCTCTATGCTTTTAGTCTATACTCTAAGGCGCGTGCTTTTGATTATAATATTGAGCGATGGTCGCGCGACCGACGCGCTGCTAAAGTCGCCTAAATGTGAAAGCGGTAATTTATGTATAAAATATATCTACCAATTAAACTACAGGTAAATATGCAATCGATTAACTATCAAAGTTGCAGTAATTTCATGGCACTCCAAACTGTTGCCAAAAACAATGGTAACGGTAAATTAATTGCCCATGTTTTCATCCATCCCAATCTTTCTCAACTCATGACAATATTATTTGAACAAGGCAGCTCATATCAGTATGTTTAGGTACGTGTGTATAACGTAATCTTGGGTTATTTGAATATCAGCATCAAATGAAAGTTTACTATCAGATGTTAGTGATAAGAAGTTTTTAGGTACCCACCAAAATTCAAAAAAACGTGATTATCCTATAAAGAGCTCATATAAAAAATATCTGATTTTATATTCAGTATTTCTTGTTATTGTTAATAAAAAAAGTGAGGCTAAGTGATAATGGACGTGTGTAGCCTACTTTATAGCCAAAATAAAAGATCCCCAAAAACATGGCATTGTTTCTGTTTTTCTTCTGGCTTCCTGCTAAAATCTTTATTTATTTGTAATACATATTGCATAACTTCTTAAAGTTGATTAACAATTTGAACTCTACAGCTATTTCTTCAGCTCTTCAGACACAGGACAGCATCCGTGGTGTGGTGGTTGAGCAGGTCGGCTCATAACCCGGGGGCGGCGGGTTCGATTCCCGCAACAGGACATATATTTGTGCACAGGAAAAAAAAGCGCAAATACTTGTTCCGTGTGTGGGTGTTGTGGGAGCATGGTCCTCGTAGTTCCTGGGTCCCTAGATACAGGGAATCCTAGTTAGGGTCCAGGATCTATGTATGTGATCGTTGGACGTTATTTATTATTTATTTCTTTAGCTAGAATATGAATTTGAATTGATGAATATCAATTTCTTTTCCGTCATCCAGCTAATAATCCAAGAGCGTGCGCTACGTACCCTATTCGCGGACGCAGAGCGGGAGGAGCGCGAGCTATTCGCGACCATGTCCGCTGCGGTGAAACTGGGCCATGAGCGGGAACGAGCGCATGCAGAGAGAAATAAGTACTGGTACATAGTCGCTTCCATATTCGGTGAGTTTTCATGGTCAGAATAGAGGTTGGAATATATTGACAGCCTCTGTGGCACAAAATACTACAGAAGTCAATCACATGTATGTACTTCACTTTTTATACCTACGCTCGGCGCTCGCGCAAGGGCCGTCAGCTTTGGCTTATGCACATAAAACTATCGTGGTAGTGACACTCGTATCTAGTTGTTTGATTTATTGTTGAGAATGAAACGGGAAGAACGGAAATATAACAACTAAAATAATAACTAAAATTTTCAATTTTAATGTTAGTCGCGTGACTCGGGCGCGGCGCGGCGGCCGCGGCCGGCTCGCCAAGCAAAACCTACCCTACCTTTAATTACTTACCTACCTACCTGACTGTTCTGTGTTACGTTAAAACGAACCGTCGAAATACAAACTAATACCTTGAGTTTTGGCGGGAACGTGAAAAAGTTCACGTCGTTGCATTGTATTATTTCACAAAACTTATGCTTTTTCTAGTGTTAATGTTTAAAATTAGTGGCATTTTACGCATTAAGTGCTGAATTACGAGTATAAGTGTGGGCAAGTGATATAATGTAGTGAAACGTGGTTTTTCGTGTTGCTTCCAAAATTCCATAGAAGCCTCTAGTAAAGTTGCCACTTCTTTACTAGGGCATGACTTAGACTGGATTATGACTACCTGACTTAGACTGGACTATGACTACCCTGACTGACTGTGACTAAGACTTGACTTTACATGAAATATTTCATAATACGATGAAAAACTACAATACTTGACACTGGCTAAATACACTATGTGTGGAGCCAAAATATAAGAAAAAAAAAACTAATACCGTACTTCTCTGAAATAACAGGTAGCTTAAAAAACGACAATTCACTGTTTAATGTTGAATTTAAACAACCGTTCACTAAACCTATTATTGTAGCTTTTTTTGTTGCTCCATTTTTGCACAAGGTAGTTCACAGACCCGTGTCTCAAGCGGATGGCACTCGCGCTCGCACTACTCCGAAAGTCTCCGAGACATCGTGTCGGTGAGCGGTGTCTATGTGTGCGTTGCTCGAGCGCGCTTACTATGTTGATTGAGTTCTGTTCTATTTTGTGTCTGTGGTGTGGTTTTTGAGCAGATCAGCTCGTCACCCAGAGGCGATAGGTTTGATCCTTAGTATTTGTGTTCAAAGAAAAAAAGGGCTAATACTTGTTCTGTGTTTGGGTGTTGTGGAACCATGGCCGTCGTAGTTCCTGGGTCCCTAGATACAGGGAATCCTAATCAGATTTTTTTTTATGTAAGTGAATGACGTGACGACCCAGTCGCTCGCCTGATGTTAAGCGTCGCGGCTGCCCATTACAGATTGCAGGATCACTCGGAACTCTAAATTAATATAGTTTCGCGTGACACTGCACTGCACACGTCATCCCGAGACTTCACACAGTCTGGTAATAAGATTACTAGACTGTGTGATCAGGTCATAAAGTCTCATTTGCCCAGTAATTTCACTAGCTACAAATGCCCTTCAAACCGGAACACAGTAGTGCTCCGGTAAATATGCAGTTATTAGGTATGTATGCAAACAAAAAAAAGTAAATGTGTACAATTTATAATATGTTATGTTACAATTTATTTACAAGTAATTCACAATCATTATTCCTAAAAACCGACGACCTGGTGAAAGCCGCGGGGAGCCGATGGATGCAGGAGGCGAGCAGCCGCTCAAGGTGGCGTGCTCTGGGGGAGGCCTATGTTCAGCAGTGGACGTCTTCAGGCTGTTAATGATGATGATGATGATGATTCCTAAAAAAAAGATTTGCTCATATTACATCACAATGTGCATTGTTATGACTTGAAAAATATTTATTTACGTACTTATTATTTCTAATGAAACAAACACTACATACATTTTGACTGGCGTTATAGCTCAGTTAGTAGTAGCCCTGCCTTCTGAACTGTAGGCTGTGGGTTCGATTCCCATCCAGGACAAACATTTGTGTGATGAACATAGGTGTTTGTTCTGTGTCTGGGTGTTATATTGTATTCTATGTATGAATACATACATGATGTATGTATTTACAAACGAAAACTATCTAAGTATTCTATCAGTTATCTGGTTCCCGTAGTACAAACTCTGCTTAGTTTTGGGCTAGATGGCGCTGTGTGAAAGGTCCATACATATTTATTTATTTTATTATTTACTATTTACAATTACAATTCTAAAACTATGGCAAGGTTAAATTATAAACTATTTAAAAGTTTAACAAAATCATCCCAAAGGCAAAACCCATTTTGATCTACCATACAGTCTTTTAATACCAAGTTCTGGAATATTGGTGGATTATCCAGAGATAGTTTGACACCATCTCTCATTTGTTTGGTGCCCTGATATACGTAATCTATTTTCAAGAATGCTTTAGTATCATTGTTGGTCCACTTCTGAAAAACTATTTTACCACCCACCGGTGTCTGTTCGTACTGGTTATCCAACGTATATGGCATGAAACTCATTGCTCTTAATACCGTGTAGATATTTGCATCATGACCCATAATAAGTGTCACTTTTGCTGATTTCTTCAAGAATGTATCGGTTAAATACTTAATTAACGGTTTGGAAAGGTCTTTGGCAATTAGTGTAGAGTTAAAAATTATATTGTGGTAACTTCTACTGAGTTCCATGACCGTTAGCCATTTTTCTTCTGTAATCAAATCGCCCCATGCTACCTTGTTTATGTTCAAACCTTCGTAGTTCTCCATCAAGAAGGAATCAACCACAGATTTGCTTATTTTCAATGGACCTACAATATTTGGTTTAGATCCGGTTTTTACGTATGGTGTATTTGCTCCTGTGGCCAAATCGCACTGATGGTTTTTAATGCAGTTCTCAGATTTTGTATAATCAAGTATGTCTTCAAGTAGTTTGTATGATGAATTTAAATGTAACATCTTCATGTGCTCCATCATACTATCAAGAACTTTGTTTATAAAAATTGTTGATGAATTGTGAATGTACGGATTAAAAATCGGATCTGTTTTATTTGCATGATGAATAATGATACGGCAACCTGGAAAACCTTTTTTCACAAATGACATTGCAGAAGCTAAAGTCCTTTGTTGTGTGTTTGCATATACATAGAAATATTCGTCTGTTGGACATCCTTGTGGCAAGATACCTTCAATATTCAGCCATGATGCAAAGAATTCTCCCATAAAACCTTCTAAAAGTTCTCCCTTTTCCGTCAAATATCCACTTTTTTCTTTCCATTCCGGCCAAGGTTTCGGACTCACTTGCCAAAGCGTTTTAGACAAAGGAGTTCTCACATTATGCCTGCTTAATATCACCACTTGTTTGAGCGCCAAACTTTCTATTTCTAAATTTAAATTTAAAATTATGGCACTGAACACTAATGTTTTTAGATCCATTTTGGTAGCGCATTTGGCGACTGACAACTTTGTGCTACTTTAGCATCGGAAATTGGAAAGTCATTATTACGTAACACATAACATCGATCTATACCAGCCTTTGCCTAGTAATTTTCTGAACACTTTGTTAGACCTAACCTTACACTTATAGTATTTTAAATTGAAACATTATCGCAGACTTTTCCTTGTCTTTGTGCTTGAATTTCAGGTCAACTAAGGTCATTTTAAATAACAGTCCCTTCAATCTCACTCAGCTCAATCCTTTGTTTGTTTCCTTTATTTTCGTTTACGTTTAGAAAACAGCTGAGCTGACGGCGGAAAACAAAATAAAAATAATGTGAATTTTAACTGTACTTCTTTGAGTTTTTAAAAGAGTTTTGGTGGGAACGTGAAAAAGTTCACGTCGTTGCATTGTATTATTTCCAAAACTTATGCTTTTTCTAGTGTTAATGTTTAAAATTAGTGGCATTTTACGCATTAAGTGCTGAATTACGAGTGTAAGTGTTGGCAAGTGATACGTGAAACGTGGTTTTTCGTGTTGCTTCCAAAATTCCACAGAAGCCTCTAGTAAAGTTGCCACTACTTTACTAGGACATGACTTAGACTGGATTATGACTACCTGACTTAGACTGGACTATGACTACCCTGACTGACTGTGACTAAGACTTGACTTTACATGAAATATTTCATAATACGATGAAAAACTACAATACTTGACACTGGCTAAATACACTATGTGTGGAGCCAAAATATAAGAAAAAAAAAAAAAAAAACTGTACTTCTTGACGTTGACAAGTGAAATGAGTTTGAGACTTTGTTTGACAACAAGCAACATAACATTGATGTTGCCGTATCTTGCAGATTTCCCTAAAGTTCGGCAAAACAATAAAGTATATAATATTAATGTAAGCGTAGTATTAAACATTGTGATGTGAATATTTCATGGTCATCAACAGCCTGAAGACGTCTACTGCTGAACATAGGCCTCCCCCAGAGAGCGCCACGCGCCATTTTGAGCGGCTGCTCGCCTCCTGCACTCATCGGCTCCCCGCGGTTTTCACCAGATCGTTGGTCCACCTAGTGGGGGCCGGCCTACGCTGCGTCTTCCGGTTTGTGATTGCCACTCGAGAACATTTAATATTTTTTTATAATGCCCCCCCTACACGTTCAATTTTATTAATCAATCAAATTGACGAGACCACTTCCGTCAATGTTTTCTCCATACTATAAGCCGAAAGACATTGACCAATACCTAAACCTACATGATAAAATTGATCAACCACAAAGATTGATCAATAAAATTGAACGTGTATGGGGGGCCTAAGACAGGACTTTATTGTGCGTATAACCGTAACTTTATTTGTATTAAAGCCATTGCGGGATTACAAAAACCTTTTGTTCTTAGGTACGGTACTCGGCATAGCCGGTTCAACAGTAAACAACCGCCTCAAAATGGCCGAGTTCCGCGACATGATGGAGCAACAAATGGCTAAAAGTGCGAGCGTACTGTACACCATAGCTGGAGGTGGCACAGCAAGCCGAGCCGACATCACCGAAGCTATGAAAACAGAGTTTGCATATCAGGTAATAATAGATTTGGGGGTTTATAAGATCGCTGTTAATTGGTCACATCACATGGCCATAATTTCTGTTGATTATGCCGTGGCTACATTAGCGGGCTACGGTGAATATTCGCCGTAGCCCGCTAATGTAGCTACATACATCGTCGCAAAACATAGTGTATAGCCGACGATGATGTTTTGGCGTGCCAACGTACCACGAATATTCGCCCGCTAATGTAGCCACGGCACTGTTGCGTTAATTTGATATTGTTTTATTTGTTTACGCTTACTAGAAGGCAGAACACAAAATGAAGGTAAAATAATGTCTTGTTGTCTCTACATTTAGTACAAAACCAAACCAACATCGCAGTTTGGAAATACTGAACTACTTATTCTTACTTCACAGGAACAACTCGCACAAAATCTGAAGTCGATGCAGGAAAACATTAATCATCTAGTCAGCAAACAGTCTTCATTGATTGGTAATAACTCTTTATATTAATGATATTTTTAGCAGCGCTGCGCGCCAATGTTAAATTCGTTGGTTACTTTTTGGTGCACTTTTCACATCTGCACTCTACGTACTTACAGATTCCTAATTTTTTTAATTTGGGGCTTGTTAGCGTTTCACCACATATCACCAGAAGCTAAGTGGCAACACGACCATTTGACTACATTTCTCCTGATGTTATGTGACAATGATGGCGTGGATTTGAAACTGGCATATAACGACAAAAAAAAATATAAGTGCTTGGTGACAGTTTCTTAACTTGAAGGTGGTATGGTAGCTAGTCATGCGGACATTAGAAAATACCACCACTGACTTCATTAATTCATTATGATATTGTCCTTCACCAAAGCCAGAGGTCATTGCAGCAGTCGAAGTTATGACTCGCTGGTTGCAAGTTGACGTCTTCTGCTCTTTATTCCTGCGGAATCGTATCACGCAGCCTACATACCTGCTTAACATAATATCTTAATTGTTCATTTCTAGAACACATTCATCATCAACAACAGACAGTTGAACATCAAATGCGTGATCTAAAACGTTTAGTCGTAGCTGCATCGCAAACCAGCGCGAAATCCGATGCAGAACTCGCTAAAGCACTGTCGATTGTCCATCACGATTTAGAAGAAGACAATAAAGAAATAGAAGAAGTAAATAACAAAGTGTTATTAGAGCCTAAACAACTGTTGGTGGGTGTGGGGTTAATTTTGTGCATAGCGATTGTCTTTGGAAACGTTGTGGGTAGAGTCAGTTGATTTTGCTGTGATAACCGTTTGGAAGTTTCTGTGTATAATGTTTCATTGTTAAGTTTATTATATTTCAAAATATTCCGTATGCACTGCATAAGGAACATACTATATGACACTGTAATGTATACTATATGAACTACGAATAACTTTACATCGTTAGTAAATGCTAATATGTATAATAACACTATGTCGACTTTTAGTAGTTAATTATAGACATGGATCATATGAGAGGTCTCGTATCGTACCAAAGTAGCTTTAAAATTGCCTAGTTTTCGAACTGGGTTTTACTTTATTTTTACAATAAGCTACATGCATAATAACACGTCTATTAAAAATACATGATCGCAAAGAGTAGTATTTTTAAAATGTATAAAAGTAAACACCTGTTCCTAAAAACTAAATAAGTAGGTAATGTTATCATAGAAACTTGCAAACTATTGTACAATAATATAATAAAATATGATTATTAAACAAAGTGACATCCGGCTAAGATTTATTGTATTTGTGATCATATTTTCTTTAAACTTTATATAAAATAATCATTAGTGGTACTATTTAATTTCTTACTCTCTTAATTTCTTGCCAATTTTTTATTTTCTCCACTATAACATTAGGTATGTCTTGGTTTTTTATATTTTCTAAATTAACATACGTTTTAGGCATTTTCATTATGGATAAGATTAATTTTACTTAAGGTTTTATAGCTTTTTGTAAACTATTCCAATCTTGTAAAGGTAATAAATGAAAAACATAGTAAACATTAACGTGCACCAAAATAAACATAATAATACAAATATTAATGTTGTAAAATGGGTTTTTATTTGTTTTCTTTATTCCTTTCTGCTGAAAATTATCGTCTGGGACTATAGACTTATAATTATTTTTTTGTCTAACCTGTGACCTACAATTTGTGCCGGCCTGGCCACAGATTAGAGGAAAAAAACAATATGCCTTTATAAACTATTGGCTACAGACGTGCTACAGACCGTTCACCGTAAGATGTCCCCTGATTTACTTATATTATTTAAAAATATGCAAGTAAAACATAATAATCTGTGGCGGGTACATACAAGTTTAGATAATGCTTATAATACATATTACTTTACATTTACGATAATACTTTCATATATTAAAATGAAAATCAGGGGACATCTTACGGTGAAGGGTCTTTGTATGTATGTAGTGGGTAAATTATCTTTTAGAGGTGGCAGCACTTGGTCTTCTTGAGTTGTCTGCAGTGTTGCCAAATCAGCTTTTGTATTTAGCTCCTTAGCTCCTTTTTGTAGGATATTTGGCTTCTTATTTCATTAGGTGCATATATACTTTTCTCGTCGAAATCGGAAAATATAGAATGTGTAAAATCCTGAATATGGAATTTATTGCCGACACCGCCATAATCATCCACTGCTCGGTGATCTTTCGGAATGTACAAACCAAAGTGTTGTGGCCAAAAGTGTCTCTGTCTTTAGGCCCCCCATACACGTTCAATTTTATTGATCAATCTTTGCGATTGATTAGTTTTATTGATCGTGTAGGTTTAGTACTGGTCAATCTTTATTGGTTTACAGTATAGAGAAAACATTGACGGAAGTGGTTCGTCAATTTTATTGATCAATAAAAATGAACGTGTAGGGGGGCCTAACATTGTCTTAATTTTGACATTGACAACTAATATTAAAGGGAATTTTCCTAAAATTGTACTTTCTTAGCCGATCTTTTTATATTTTATTTTTATTTAAGAGAGATGTGGTGCTGTAGATATATTAGTCGAAATAAAGTGGTTTAGTCAAACATTTCGTGATGAATGGTCTTCAGAGGCGCCTTTTCAGCATTGATTGAAAGTAGTAATTAATGAAAAGCTCAATGCATACCTACTGTAGTTATTATAGCTGCGAGCACAGAATTCGCCCTATTTACCTTCATCTAAGTCTATGGCTGCGAGTTAAAGCCCGAGAGGACTGATTTATTGAATCATTTATTGAGTGGCTTCATTATTGCCTGAATATTCGTTGTTGCGTTGGCGCGCAAAAACATCGTTGTTGACAATACGCGATGTTATTGTGGCGCGCCAATATTTGCACTGCGTGGACACACAGCCGATTTGTTTGCCTGCTGCGCGACCAACGTGGGCTAAATAAAATAGAGGAATAAAACTAACAAACCTGTGCGAATCCAGGGCAGGTCAGCTAGTCCATAACTATTTTTGGTTTTTAAGTTATATAGTAAGTATACACGGTGACATTTAATTGGTTCTTTTCCTTAAATGTACGTACTCAGTCCATGCTATAGAACGCTCCTATATAACTAAAACTATGGATTTAAAACTTAAATCTAGGTATTATCAAATTACTGCGAATTCAAATTCTAAAGAAAAGCCCTGCGACATTGAACAAAGGCACGGAATAGATAATAGTACAACGTAATAAAACGCCCGACCGAATACTGGTTCAAACAGCGACCGCCGCGCCGGCGCCGCCCGCGGTGACCAATAGCACAAAAAGATACCCCGCCCCTTTCTTTTGTGTAGCGGATATGCGCGCGGGCCGCTTCCGAAAACAAGTACCAGTCTACCAGAAAATAGGTCAGTCGGTCAAAAACTTCCAGGGGCAAAACTTGTGTCCCGTTTACGCGCGCGCATCGCGATTTTGGACAATGGATTGACATTACAGTTATTCAAATGTTGGGTGGTTGGACATGGTGCGTTTTTATACGCTGTCAAGCTACAACTTAGCAGAGGTTAGGTGGATGTACGCACAGCCACAGCACTTGGACACTTTACGAGCACATGGCATCAGGGATCCACAAGTTCCTAACGTACCCTTTTGTTCGTAGCTGATTTTCTTAGTAGGTAAGTAATTCTGACGGTCCTAAGCCCGATAAAGTATGAAGGGAAAATTGGGAGTCTTTTTTAGCAAAGATAAGAGATAAGCCGCACTCGCGTTGTTTTTTGTCTGTGTGAGAGCGGGACGGGTAGCGCAGGTGTTTTTGTTTTTTTACCTACCTACGAAACATTTACAAAGCGCTCAGCAGCCGGTGCCCGTGCTGTGTGTAGCGTTAAATAGACATTTCGGCTGATATCCAGTTATGTAAAAAGGCATTAATTTTTTATTTTATTTTTTAATTGCACCTTGTACGATTATTCTCTAGCATGGGCTGAGTACATACATTTAAGGAAAAGAACCAATTAAATGTCACCGTGTATAGTATTCCTCGAAATAGTTTTGTAAATACAAGATATAAAAAATGAACAATCCCCATTGTATTAATCAATAAGGAAGTAATTTAATGCATTTTTTTATTTATATCTTAAAAGACAAGAAACAGTAAAAAACAATTAGCGTGCCAGTTTACCGGCATCGGCAGTGTGTCGGGCTACCAACTTTGTTTTCCCCATACATCGCTGTATGCGGCCAAATTAGCGTTCAACAGTGAATATTCGCTTGCCCCGCTAGGCTGGCCAGGGCATAAGCGTAAAAAGCATGTCTAAGCTGCAGAACCATTTTCATAGTGACCGAAATTGGTATTTCTTTAGTTGAGCTTCTTTTTTCTGATAATTTTAGCTCTTTGTTTGAGACACTAGCTCTTTTTGGTGAATCAGTGTTGGCAGCACTGGTGGTCTGTACTGCTTGCAAGCATTACAGACCAGCCTATTGTTTTTTTCTCTAATCTGTGGCTTGCCTGCTTAAAGTGGGCAAAATCGTTCATCTTGGTGAACTCGTTCAACCAAAAAAAACTCGTTCAGTGAATCCGAACGATCGATTTGATGTGCGAGTCTCTGCTACACAGAATTCCCACTAGTAGAATTCTACAGCGCGTGCCCGCCTAGTTGTTTCTTGCTCCCACACGAGGTGCTGCCTGAATAAGAACGTCTCCCAAAATTTTGGGTAAATAATGGGCGATTTCGTTAGCTCTATCTATAGAGTAATTTACCTTGATACCTAGAAATTATGTTTTACCAGTGTTCATTGTTTCAAATTTATTGTAAAAACTAAAATGTAAGGTCAGGTGGGGTAAGTGAAACGAAGGAGTACCTAAGTGAAACCCTATCGTAATCAATAAATCACGCAGCTCTATGCTATGTGGCGAAATGGTTTCAATGCTCTAGCACACGCGTCACACAATCTTTCTGCTAGGTCATAAAATAAAAAGAAATCAGCTATCTTTAAGTTTACAAAATACAAGTCGGCTGATGCCATGAAGCAATTTAATAGTGTTTATGTACATTTTTACACGAAAGTAATGCATGAAACGGTGCGTAATGTGGGGTTAGTATTTGCAGTCACAGACGACACAGGTAATAAAATCAATCAAATACCTACTACATTACAAACGTCATTGTAAATGTTCGATGGGCAAAAATCACGTATTTCACACCAACAGCTGGAAGACGTCTAGTGCTGAACACAGGCGTGCCCATAAAACGCCATTTTAGACGCTGATTATAGAGAGGTTTGCCATAATCACCTCGCTTGGCAAGTGGCTTGTCATCGCAGAAGATTATAATGTTCCAAGGAGAATGCTACTGCCCATTCTCTGGATAGCCCCTTAGTCTGCTTTTAGCGGCACCCACAGAAAGAGATGGAGATTCTGCGCTTATAAAGTGCTATAAAGATACTAGGCAGCTAAAATTATATAAGTAGGTACTTAAAATGATTGCGGATAACAGATAATAAAAACAAAACTGTCAATATAGTCAACTACAAAATAATCGAACGCCAATGTCAACCTACCATCAGAATATTGAATCGGAACGTTTCTGTCAAAATCGTGAACCATTTTTGAAGTGATGTTTCATTCATTCAAATTGAATTTTCAAAAATTATTTTCTTGAAAAGTATTTATTGCCGTCATTTGCCATTTCAGATTTAGGCTTTTTATGTGTAAAAAAATTTGCGTCCCAGCAGAATTCACAAAGTGGACAGATGTGCAAGTATGTTTCACTTACCCCCTCTGACCCTAAATATAAAATGATATATTTTATTAAGTGAAATCAAGCAAATAATTAGCTACTCTACCTACAACAGGATTTTTTCCGACTTATAAACTATTTGCAAATCAACATGGTACCTAGCTGGTTTTATGGGAAATTAAAAATCATAAACTGGCAGTACCTTGACAATGAAATTTTTTGGTTATGTTTGGTTATTTTATTCATTAATAAATCATTTAGCTGTTTTTCTGTTAAGCTGAGGACTTGTTATTACATGAAATGTAACGCTGTATTTATATTTTTCACAATAAACTCTTCTAAAAGGGAAAATAGACAAAATAATGTCCACTTACTTGTGAAATATTATTCCTTCATGTTTACGCCTCAGTACGACTTCAGCTGCATAAAATGCTGCATTCACGTACTGCACACACATTATTTCTCAAATATTTATTGCATAAATCTCTATTTAAATTGGATTATTTCACAAGAAACCACAATTTCAAAAAAATGTTAACCTGTTTGGCTTAGATCAAACGAAGCCAAATAAAAAACCCGGTAACGGTTACAAGGACCAACGATATTGCGTTCATCTTTTTTTTGCTTAGTACCGAATGTATAGCGCTAGCCTTGTTGTCCATGAATGACGTCATATAATTCTGGGCCCTGCTCTGCTAGCTACATATTACTAATCTGTGGTATCTGCAATCTCGTTCGGCGAGGTAATTACGTAAATTTGCAACAGCAATGCAACAGCAGTAGCAAAGCAACAGCAGTAGCGAAGCATACATGCTCGATACCACTAATGACGTATGACAGCAATCATCACGCAATTTACGCCTGTTGCAAACCTGTTGCGAGTTAGGTAATACGCCCGCGGATTGGATTTACTGAACTCATTGAACTGTGAACTGCGGAACGATTTTGTTGCAAGGAGTTCTAAGACTGCGAGTCTCTGTGATCTCGTTCGGATTTACTGAACTAATTGAACTGCGAACTACGGAACGATTTTTTAGTTCCTGTTAAAGTTCTTTATACTCCATACGAACTGAGAACGAAATCACTCCTGGGACTGGGAGTTACGTTGCAGGCGGGTGCAACTCCCAGTCCCACCCACAGATTAGAGAAAAAAACAAATGACTACTGTGGTCCCACCGCTCGCATGACAATTAGATGGCGTTGACGACAGATAACGTGAACATGAAGATTTATGCCACAGATTAGAGAAAAAGGCAAACTGTGCCAACCACAGGTGCCAACCATGTCTCGTCAGCGCCATCTATCTTTGGCTTTAGAACTACGTTCCGTCCAGCTGTCAGTAAATCCCCTATTGAGTTCACCGAGTTTGAACTGGGAACGACTGAACGAAAATAGTCCGCAACGAAGAATCATACATTCGAACACTGAGGAGTTTTATTTAAAAAAAAAAGAAATGGTGTTTTATGTATGACCCAATAGATGGCGCCAGTTGTGGTTTTACCAAAATCTGTCACTGTCACTGTTTCAAGCATAGACCACAGGTTATAGGAAATGTGTCACGATACTGACTGACAACTCTAAACTGTTTCGTTTGTTCTATTTTCGTTGCGCGATAGCTCGGCTTAATTTTGGATCCTAATATTAACGTTTATCTGTCTCGCAGTTCTGCTGTACTTCAATTTACTTAAGAATAATGCACCACAGACCACTTAGGAGATACTACAAACAATGTACTCGTGGTCCACTCAACTGAATTTGACATTTCTTTGTAGGTAGTCTAAGCATTTTCTTATGTTTAAACTACTCTGTGGTTTGAAAGGTTTAAACTATGTACTTACAGCGCCATCTAGAAAAGAAGCGGAACTAGTGTTTTTTTTTTAAATAAAAAGCCTCAAATTTTATTTGACAATATTCGATACAAGTATTTTTTTCAGATACCTAGTAGGCATCGCGAGAATGATTCGCTTTTATCTTATTATATTATTTTAATTAAGTATGACAACTACCTTAACGGTACTGTGTGTGGGGGACTGTGTTTGTGTGTTTTAACTGTATTCAACGCTTTGAATTAAATTTACATTTGATTTAATCTTACTTTGATTAAAAATGGGGATGTTTTAGCCCTAAGTATACATTAAAAAATCACCTTTTTAGGCTACTTGACCTAAAGTTAGGCCATACTATGCAATAATATATTATGGTGAAATGAAGCTTGGCATTGAATTTTTCGCGATTCTCTCCTGTTTTGACTTAGCAGCGCTGATTCAATTTCATACTAGTACTTTCTTTCCGATGCCAAGTAAGTATCGAAAGAAAAGTATCGAATCGTATATATATATACTCGTATCGGATCGGAACATCCCTATGCGTTGCGCGTTGCGTTGTGTGTGTGTCGTGTGACCTTTTTGATTTTTTTTCTCCAAAAAGTTTGTGAAATACAAACTCCAAGATCAGATTATATCAAAATGCAAGAAGGTAAGTCATTGTCAAATCAAAAACGGCCATTTTTTAACCATTGTATTGTTGTGGTATTGGTAGTAAAAAATCACATTGATGGCTGAATCTGATGCTAATATTGCAGATTTAGAGGTCACAGGTATATCCCGCAGTGGCCGTGTAAGAAAGAAGAGTTCAAAGCTCATGGATTTCGAGTCCCCTGATGATATAGAGACCCGTTTTAGACGGCAGACGCCGGTAAAGTCTTATGCCAATTTTCGTTCAGACGAGAGGCTCGAAGTAAAGCATGAAGTACAAGATTACGCGGTACCAGAGTCTCAGAGACCTGTGGAAGAAGCTGGGACTGCTTCTAGCGAATCAGATTACTATGAAAATAATGGAGACAATGCTGATAGGTAAGCTATTCAATTTTATTGTCACAAAAAATATTCTGTAAATAACCCTTAGAATTGATAGACAATACTATTATTATTATTCCTGTTGTAGCATGGAGTCGGACAGTTCAGCGTCTGATGAAGGTGGTACAACTCGTACCCCAGCAAACTCCTTGTATATGATGGAAAAGAGCACCAAGAAAAAGCTAATTGTCAAGGATGGGCGTGTGGTTGGGCGGGCTAAAGCTCAGCGGAAGGACAAAGGTATAATTATTATGTCTTGTAGGAATAGTTGATTGAGTCATTGGAGTTATGGATATCATTATGAATTTGAGATTGCATTTTGCAAAATAGCAGCACCAGTCTGGACTTCGATGCTGATCATAGGAGGGAGAGGTTTGCCACAACCACACCACACTCGGCAAATGTAAAAACAAAGTATGTAGTGATAACATGAATTAATATAATATCCATTTGTAGGCAAAACACGTATAACAGCATACATGATGTGGGCAAAAGAGGCCCGCTATGATCTCCTTCGCAATCATCCTGAAATGGACTTCTCGGCTATCTCAAAACGTCTTGGCGAGATGTGGTCTAATGTAAGTAGTCTTTATTTTATACTAGCTGACCCAATTTTTCATACGAAAGTCTGAAGAAAGCAAGAATAATGTATGCCAGTTTCCTTAATTATTATATCTTGTAGAATCTCACTAATCCGCCACTTCAACAGACCGATACATCCTATAATCCAGCACCTTCCAGCTATGCCTCTTGCCCCTCCCTATGCCACACGAAAAAGGTTTTTAAACAAGGACTAGGTGCAAGTTGCACAAAAACAGACCTCAATTAAGGATTGTTTTAATACTATATAATTAGTTAACATTACAGCTATAAAAAAGTGTAGATCATGAACTCTAATAAGATTCTTCTGTACTTCAAAAGCCATTCTTCGAGCAAAACTTTTCTGCAAAGTTCGTCTAGGTAGGTACCTCCGCTTTGCCAGTTATTCTGCCGCCAAGCAGTAGTGTGCAAGTACTTCTGTGTTCCGGTTTGAAAGGCATTGTAGCTAGTGAAATTACTTGGTAAATGAGACTTTATGAACTGATCTCACAGTCTTGAAAAGTTTTCTAGACTGTGTGATGTCTCAGGATGACGTGCGCAGTGCGCAGTGTCAAGCGAAACTTTAATTTAGAGTTCCGACTAGTTCAGAGTGACACTGCAATCTGTTATGGGCGGCCGTATCGCTTCATATACCAGGCGAACGACTAGCTCGTCACGTCATTCGAATACATAAAAAAAAAACCGAACCAGGGTGCGGCGCCACAGTATTATGATATTAAACCTGTGGTGTCACGTGTTAGTCTGAAAGTAGCAGCTACTGCCCTCATGCCCAGCCACACTCATTCAATGATGGATAGTCCTTGAAAAGAAATCATCATAGAAGCGGGTCATCGGAAAGGATAGTATGGAACAGGAGCGATATTAGCGGGATAGCTCCGGTCAAATCTGCGCGTCAAATACGCGAGAGAGTCCACATCGCGAAACTAGTTGTGCACACCTACAACTACAACGCGAACCGCGCACTATTCTGACTCTTTTTTTTTTTTTTTTTTTTGAACTGGCTAAGAAGTCTCCGAATATAGGTACTGTAGATACACAGTCTCTCTGAAAATCAAACCTCAAAAGTGTCCCCGCGGCAATGCTTACCTACCGATACAGATATTATACCACTCCAACTAATATAAAATTGTTGTTTGTTTTATTTTAATAATGAAATATAGCATTGTAAAACAGTTATTTGCGAGTTTTAGGCGCGATTACATGCTATTGCGACTGAGAACAAAAACAAGGCATACACCTTGTTTTCACGGTGCCATTTTCGAGGTGGCGATCGGGAAACCACCCTATATTTCATAGCAGCCGGCAGCAGCTACTCTGAATTTTTTTATGTTAACGAATTATATGACGAGCTAGTCTTTCAGTCATCAAAGATCATAAAGCCCGTTGATAGCTCGTGAACATAATTTCTCGTACAAACACGACTCACCTGCGCGGGCAACCAGGTAACAAAACGAGACAAGTCATACGAAATTACAAAGGACAGCAGGATGGAACAAAAGACATCAACGGGTTCCCGTGATTTATTAAAAATCCATAGTATTTATTAGAAATTAGTGGTTGAAATACACCACTCATTTTCGTATCATTGGTCAACCAAATTTATAGTCAATGCTTCCAGTAGTGCTTGGACACTAACTGCTTGGCGGCGGAATAACTGGCAAAGCGGTGGTACCAATCTAGACGAAGTTTGCAGAAAAGTCCTACCACCTCACCTAGTTAAAAATTGAAAAAAATAAATTGAATATGTACATATTTAATGCGATTATTGTATATTTTCACCAGGTAAACTACAATGAGCGTTACCTATGGAAGCGCAAGGCCAAACGGTTCGCAATCCAGAAGGGGCAAACTGCTGGTGTTACCAAGATCATATCTAACCCAAGTGAGTGAATTTTACAACAAACTCTTGTTGGTCTCTACCTACTTTTTTAGTGTTCACTTAGCACCCAACCTCGTGGGAGGTGACTATACCACGACTTTTAATTCGATTCACGGCTTGACAGCTACAAAATGTCCAAATACAAAATAATTTTGCCACACCTAGACCTAGACTAGAATAGTGTTGGCTACACAGTTCAGATTAAAATGTGAAATGTGTATCATTCACTCAAGATGTATCAATTTTTATGCTAGTGTCAGGCTGATCTTAATTGAAAAATAAAATCACTACTACAATAATAAAAAATCTACTATACCTATATACACAATATACTGCCCAAGTAACTAGATGACTTACGAGTCACTATCTAGAGCGCCAGTGTCAGTCTCAGTGAGGTCTCAGTCGCTCGATCTGGGTATGACAGCTTTTAGTTTAGTTCCAAGTTAGTAGTTTTGGCGCTGCCGTCGCAGTTAACAACACAGATTATATAAAAATCGCCATTTTGCAGCTGTCAGACAACCGTGTGTTATTCGTTTATGTTTGATTTCGATTCGGCTCATTGTGCATTTGTGATGTGTTTGTAGCTTAGATAAGTAATGTAGCAAGTTACAGATGTGACAGTCAATTTTGATTCATCATCATCATCATCAACAGCAACAGCCTGAAGACGTCCACGGCTGAACGTAGCATAGGCCTCCCTAAGAGAACGCCACTTTGAGCGATGATAATTATTTTGATTAGTTCTAAGCAAAGTAGTTTTGGCGCTGCTGTCGCGTGGTACTGTGTCACGTGGTCACGTAGGGATGTGCTTCAAATCAACATCGCTATGCATGCCGTAATGGATTTTAGTGCTGTGCCTGTATAATCAATATAAATGGAGTTGGTTCCAGTTCTAAGTTTTACTATTGAATTTTAAAATACATTGTGTTTTTAATGCTATTTAGTTTTTATTATATTTTATAAGTTATCACAAAGTCGCGCAACGGATATCTACGGAGAGGACTATAGGTACTTGGTGTCCTTGCATCATGAAAGTCTGGGATGAGATCCCTGCATTTGCACCTCATGAAAATAATAGCAATATTGACATACTGTGTAAGGATCAACAAAGTAAGGGTAAAGGTTGCTTATAACAATGGGCCAGCACCAGCACACTGATTCGCCATCCATTCGATAGGCCCCAATTTGAAATATACACTCTTCGTCTCTAAGGGTCAATTCACATAGAGCGGCAAAATGCTCGAGCAGTTTTTAAGTGCTATTGGAATATAAACCTTATTCCATTCAGACAAAGCTGAAAACACTATGCAACATTAAAATCTTACCTATTTTAATGTTGCATACCATTTTCAGCTTTGTCTAAATACATTAAGGTTGATATTCATACAGCACTTAAAAACTGCTCGAGCATTTTGCTGCTCTGTCTGAATTGAGCCTAATGCATTACTAATGCATTATGATAAGTATATCTATACCAATATTATAAAGAGGAAAGATTTGATTGTTTGTTTGTTTGCATTGAATGGGCTCCGAAACTACTGAACCGATTTGAAAAATTCTTTCACAGTTAGGAAGCTACACTATCCCCGGGTGACATAGGCTATATTATATTGTCAAAAAAATTAGGGATCCTTACTAAAACTCCATAATGTGACCCAAGGTGTAAAAAAGCTACCTAAAATATTCTTTAAATCGCGTGCGCTGCGATAGCTATTATACCCGTGCGAAGCTGGGGCGGACCGCTAGTCTAATATAAGATAATAGTATAGATATATGGTGATGTCCTGAATAAATGTCTATTCTTTCTTTCTTTGTTTCTATATTATGCACATGTGGAAACAGAATAAATGAATTTTTTTTTTTTTTTTTTTTTTTTTTAACGGGCAAATTGCCTTTATTACTCAAGCTAACTACTACAATAATAAAAACTAAACTAAACTAAACTAAACTAAGCATAACTAAGCTAAACTAAACTAAACTAGCTACACTACCTACTACAAAGAACACTTATGGACTGTATAATAGCCGCGATGGCCTATAGACAGTCCAAGTGCTCCAGCCCACTACCGGTAGGTAGCGTACCCAACATGCTGGCCGCATTGCCACGTTGAATTGCAATGCTGATGCGTTGGGCCAAATAAGTGCCAGCATTTTGGTCACGCGTCGCATCGACCAGGCGCTCTGATAGACTTTGGAAAACGCGATGAGCTCCCGGTCCCCACGGACCCAGGGTCTCAACACCAAACGGCTCAAATATGTAACCGCTACCGAGATTACTATATTTGCGCCGTTTTAGCTGCTCAGCAGAATTAGCCGCGGCGCCGGCCCTAACGTGTGTCTCGGGAAGGTGTGACGGCGCCATAGTATCGACGCAAGTAGCGTCCCACACTAAAGGCCGCCCCATCTTCCAGGGAACCAGAGTCATTCCGTCGGGTCTTTTACCATCGTCACGCATGGGACCATTCGGTTCGAGAATGGCTGCAACATTGGCGGTGGTAAAAGCCCGGCGAATGATGTCATTAAGACTAGCGTGGCGCGAAATTCGACCAGCGCTTTTTGAACACGAGAGACCGTGATGACCGAGCTGGTCAACTGCGGTACCGCACTGGCAGCGATGGGCCACACAGCATCTTGCGCCCAAACGTAAGCTGATAGCTAAACGAAAAGTAGTCGGATCTAAAAGGTTACCAGTGTTGAAAGAAGGCATGGCCTGTAACCAAAGTCCTGACTCCCACACAGAGACTGCGAGAAGCCGAGCACGATCAGCGACGCTAGGACACGTATCTAAAAGATTTTTCCGTGCTAGTTCGCAGAGCGGTCGGTCCCACAGCCTCTGTGAGGAAAGAACCACCGGGAAATCAGAATTTGGACAAGCCAACCCAAATGAATTACCTATGACATTCCGGGTGCCGGGAGATGGAGGGTGTAGATTTCGAATCGGAAGCGTTCATGCTACATGATAAATGATAACTGAAATAGGGTTTTTATGCTAAAATGGGCATACTTTTGACAACATCTCACCTGACGGGAAGTGACGGTGTTGTCTAAAGTAGAGCACATTTGCCCATGAGATGCCAATTCACTCTTGAGTTGAAGATACCCAGATTATACCTAAGAGAAAATACTGATGGTGGAAGTGCAGTCCATTTCTTGGCCGTTGGGATGATGAAAGACTGAGCAAAACATCATCATCATCATCAGCCTGAAGACGTCCACTGCTGAACATAGGCCTCCCCCAGAGTGCGCCACCTTGAGGGGCTGCTCGCCTCCTGCAACCATCGGCTCCCCGCGGCTTTCACCAGGTCGGTCCACCGAGTGGGGGGCCGGCCTACGCTGCGTCTTCCGGTTCGTGGTCGCCACTCGAGAACCTGTCTTCCCCATCGGTTGTCAGTTCTACGAGCGATGTGGCCTGCCCATTGCCATTTCAACTTGCTAATTCTAAGAGCTCTATCGGTCACTTTAGTTCTCCTGCGGATCTCCTCATTCCGGAGCTTATCTCGCAGGGAAACACTGAGCATAGCTCGATTCAACTGAGCAAAACGCTTAGTGCGAATTGGGTGTACACTCACCACAACAATGGATGCAAAGAATTTCTGAGCCCTGTGTTACTTGATGGTGAGTAAATAATAAATATTTTCTAATGCTGATAGGTAGATAATGCAGCCAATTTTAAAGGCTTTAGTTGACAGATCTAAAACTCCTAAAACTGTTGTTGTCCTTGTCAGATAGTCGGCAATTTAAGAGACGGATATATTTTTAGTAAGGTAAAGGCTGTCCACTAAAGCCTTCAAAATTGGGCCTAGTATTTGTATATTTGGCATGTAAAGTTATGCTTGAAGGCCCACTCTTGATTAACTTTTTTTAATCGATTATTTTCGTAAATTTTGTCTCACTTGCTCTCAAGTGAGCCTGCTGGAATACTGTTAGGTTAGATTGTATCCCAAAGTAATATAACTAGACAAAGTAAATTAATGTATTATAAAATATTTGAATTCTATACTTAAAACTTTTGGTACGGTTCGGTAGTGCTTTTATAATTTCGTTTTTCTGTGTACACATAGTGTTAAGTTACAATCCAGATCCTAATTAGTATATGTGTGAATAAGTCATTGATTGTAATTTGTTTTATGTACCTACATAAAATAAAAATCAAAACTTAATAAACCTAATGCAACTGTCTACCTCTACTCTACCTTAAACTATCTAAGTAATTTTGATGCGATTCAGCAATTTGATTTGAACAATGTAATAGAAATTAAGGATATCAGTTCATCATTATTGCGGAACATAGGCTTCCCCAACGAGCGCCACTTTGAGTGGCTGCTTGCCTCCTGCATCCATCGGCTCCAGGATATCAGTTATGTACCTATAAATGTTGTGTTATCCATAGAGCCTAAATTAACTTAACTATAATTATTTTTATTTACCTTGTATGGCTATTGGTCTTTTTGTGCAATTTCTTCATCTTGCTGCTTTTATACCGCTCGGAACTCTAGAAAAGGTAAAATTAGTTTAGTATCATCAGAAACTAGAATATAATGTTAAACTATTCATATCATATGGCTAGTCAAACGAAATAAACAACGGACTTAACCTTTAGTTTCATATCATTATCATTATAGTTCTGCAAAGTTATTTAATATAAAAAAAGGCAAACATCTTGAGCCCTCTGACAAGAAAGCGTGATGCGACCTGTGGCAAAAATGCAGTTATAAATTGTGCAATGTGTTGGCACAACTGGTTTGCCCCCCTGGTGGGCCTAATATTACTTTTATCATCATCATCATCATCATCATCAACAGGAATTACTTCTGTAATGAACAATAAAACTGAGTTCGGCCAAAATGTCTTCGTTAGCCGACTTTTAAAACCCTGCGCATGACCTGGGTATCGGCATGACGACAGAAAATTGTCACGCATTTACAAACCGAGCAAGATAAACGGCACCGCCACTGCAAACACATCACAAATTCACATTAAGGTGGAACGTTTAACTAGCGCGGCAAAATAAAATTTTCTTGCGTTTTTTTTGCCAATAATAGCTTAATTACTCAACGTGATTACATTAAAACTAATTTTGCGCAAATAAATAGAATGTATCAACAAATTACGATTAAAAGTATCTCCTAGATAACATTGGTTTAGCGACAAATGGCAATAAACAAATTTCGTCTTAGTTTTTCAGTCTATTGCTATTTGTCGCTAAACCAATGATATGTAGGTGATACTTTTAATTGTAATTTATTGATACATTCTATTTATTTGCGCAAAATTAGTTTTAATGTTATCACGTTGAGTAATTAAGGTATTATTTACAAAAGAACGCAAGAAAATTTGAATTTGCCGCGCTAGTGAAACGTTCCACCTTAAAAATCAAACGCAAATGAATGACTTATGGTTGACAGGTGCAAAATGGCGATTTTTGCATAACCTGTGCTTTTACCTGCGACGGCAGTGCCAAAACTACTAACTTGGAACTAAACTTGTCATACACTTGGTCTGTACAAGTGCCGGTGCCGTTTATCATGTTGTCCTCAAAAAGCCATTTTACTCGGGTTGTAGTTGCATATTTTTCCGTCGACCATCCGTCATTCGTCATCCGTCATTCCGTCATGCCGAAACGAGTTTCGGCATGACGGATGACGCAAAAATATCGGGTCGGGCCCGGGGTTTTAAAAATCTATCCGATAAAACCCTAGGCACGACTTGAAAACGTTCTGGCTGAACTTAGTTTAAGAGCCAATACAACGCCAAATTGCTTAAAACGGCTTAGCTTGAGGCAGTGTCCTGTCAACAATATTGCAACAATGACTTTGAAATTAATATATGGTAAAGTTCAGGACTAATGCTACTGCAAATGTATAGTGAAAACACGAACTAATAAAAAAAATTCGATAGAAAAAAACTACAAAGTTACCTCCAAACCGTACAAATAAACAGCGATTATTCAATGAATACTTTAAATAAGATCATGAAACTTTGTGTAGTAGTTGAACTAAATATAATGGAGGGCTTATGTATAGTGGATTTTTAAAATACCCTTTATATTCAGTGTAATAATAAATTACCTAAACTATTGCGCGTTGGAACCAGTTTAACTTAGACCGCCCCTGCCGCTCAGCCCCTGGCTCATCCCCGCTTTGGCCTAGTACTATACATCTATTCTGTGGCTTTGACTTGAATTCGCGCTGGCCTTGCACAAGCCCTTAATCAGGTGACCGTCAGTCCTATAAAGCCTATAAAGGAATTTACCTATTCATGGCGTAACTACCACTTGCTACAGTGACTTTTATTGTAATGTGAGGACAGAAAAGGTGCCTAATCTACAATACACGAACACATATTCATGATAAAAGTAACATTATTATTATTAGCCATGATCGTCCCACTGCTGGGCAAAGGCCTCCCTTCCCTCCTTCCAGTCTTCTCTATTAAGAGCTTTTATGGTCCAATCCGGGCAGTGGGAATCAAGCTCATCTCACCACCTTTTTCTGGGTCTTCTGATGTTCTGCGGTGTCCACAACATTGTCGTCTTGCCCACAAGTCATCTGACATGCGGCAGTTGTGTCCGGCCCAGTCCCACTTCAGGCTAGCAGCTTTTTATCCAACGTCTGCGATTTGTGTTCTGGAGCGCAGTACGGTATTTCTCACGGGGTCTGTTAGTCTGATTCCTAGGATACTGCGCTCCATGGCTCGCTGGCATACCCCGAGTTTGGACTGTTGTTGAACAGTCAAGGACCAACATTAGTTACAAAATAATCAGCAAACCAGCTTAGCCCTGGCCAGGCACCGCGTGACCTACACATTGCAAAGTTTAGTACATTATTGCTACTGAGCAGGTCACATCATGTTTTCGTGTCAGGGCTCACTATGTTTGCGTTTTTGTTATTATTATATTTGCAGAACTATTTAAACTACGATATGATATGAAACAAAAGTTCAAGTCATAATAGCTTATACATATTGTTTGACTTACCATAAAGCCCTATGTTACCATATATCCCATCGGGATCCCGCGCGGTATTTAGCACTGAAGTTTCGCGGCTAGCGCGAAACGAGCTAACCTTCATACAAATACCCGGGCGGAAACCCGCGGGGGATACCGCGGTACGAATACCGCGCCGGTTTGAATAGGGCTTAATTACGATATTGTTAGTTATACACGAGAGTCTAGTTTCTGAAAATATTGAACTAAAAAAAAATACGTTTTGTAGAGAAACGAAAGACATATGATCACAATTACTGTCTGGTACAGCAAGATGGAGAAATTGCACATAAGGAACCGATTGAACTCACAAGCTGGCAAGGTAAATAAAAATATTAATAAGTAGAATAAAATAGATAGAATAATAATAAATTGTTGTTTAATTACATTGAAATTTAATAGTACAATTTAAAACTGGCACCCACTCAATTTATATCGATTATACTGGTACATCTACCTATGGCTATCCTCATTTACGAAACATATTTTTGTGTCACATCATCATCAACAGCCTGAAGACGTCCACTGCTGAACATAGGCCTCACCCACAAAGCGCCACTTTGAGCGGCTGCTCGCCACTTGCATCCATCGGCTCCCCGCGGTTCTCGCCAGATTGCCGGTCCACCTACTCTTCCGGTTCGTGGTCGCCACTCGAGAACCTTTCTTCCCCATCGGTTGTCAGTTCTACAATGTGGCCAATTTTGTATCACAATTCTGGTTTTTTTTTACATAAAATAAACAAAACAGTAATACCGATTACTTGAGTTATTGTCACTCTCATCATCAAAGACGAAAAAAAAAAATTTGTGCGTAAAGATTTTTAAAAGTATAATGCTTTAAATTTCCTTCTAATGATAAATACACCAGTCGGGTACAGAAGTTTGTGGTACAGCCAAACAAATTCTATTTTTAATTCGTACGTACGAAATACGAAAAGAGTTTTCCCGACCTACCTACACTACATTATTACAGCCATCCGACCCACGGGTCACGTTGGGCCGGGTCGCCCGCCAGCCAATCGACCGCCGAAACCTTTGCAAGTGACGCCGCCATCGCAGGCGCTTGTGGTAAGTACCACTTATTATGTCTACTACATAAAAATAACGGCTAACGGCCACATACATAGATCATGGACCCTAACTAGGATTCCCTGTATCTAAGGCCCAGGAACTACGAGGACCATGCTCCCACAACACTCGTTTCGGAACAAGTATTTTCGCTTTATTGTTCTCTGCGTGTATTATTTTATTATGACTACTGTTACTTTATCATGACAATTTTTACTTGTAATATGATTACTATGTTACTGTTATTACGACAACTCATCCTCTTTGCCTTTTCCCATTTGTTATTGGAGTCGGCTCCCAATCTAACCTGTAGCGGCGAGCTACCAGAAATACACGAGCGACTGCCATCTGACCTCGCAACCCATAAGGAACCAGTAACAGGGATGGTTAAATCAGCCCCCTTAAATATTTATTTTATTCTGATTTTTAGTATTTCTTGTTATAGCGGCAACAGAAATACATCATCTGTGAAAATTTCAACTGTCTAAATATCACGGTTCATGAGATACAGCCTGGTGACAGACGGACGGACAGACAGCGGAGTCTTAGTAATAGGATCCGTTTTACCGTTTGGGTACGGAACCCTAAAAATGGATTGTTCCCCAGCCGGTGTCAAGCGCGGGTGCGGCAGTATCGCGCGGCACGTGTGGCGCGGTGGACGTGGCGGCGCACCTGCGGCTGCTGGGCGAGAGCCTCGCTATCATTGGCGAGAGGCTCAAGGAACATGAGGTAGGTTAAATAAATAACCCCAAATAATGTCGCCACGACCGTCCTAAACATTTTTGCAGTCACTGGGCATGCGAACCTCTGTTGCTGTTGGAAGAGCATTTAATCCGGTGCGTTGTATGGCGCGGATTCATATCACGCTGGTTGCTAATTTTTTTAGGAATTATAATATTATTCATCATCATCATCAACAGCCTGAAGACGTCCACTGCTGAACATAGGCCTCCCCCAGAGCGCGCCGCCTTGAGCGGCTGCTCGCCTCCTTCATCCGTCAGCTCCCCGCGGCTTTCACCAGATCGTCGGTCCACCGAGTGGGGGGCTGGCCTACGCTGCGTCTTCCGGTATAATATTAATATACCCATTTTAATATTATAATTCCTTAAAAATGTATTAAACCCAAACATTTCACACAGCGCCATCTAGCCCCAAACTAAGTAAGTAAGCTTGTTCTATGGGTATGAGTATCTGATAAACTGAATAGATACTTGGATATTATATCCTTTTTTTGTAAACCTAATATAAAGATTTGATTACCAGTACCAGGCCAGTCCAGGTTATACCAGTGCTCGTTTTGAGAAGTGCATATTATGTGAAGTACACATTTTGCGAAGTGCACATTTTGCGAAGTGCACATTCTGCGACTCACACACATTATGCCGTGTGGTCCCGGTTACGAATAGGACCACCCAATCTCTTCCCGTGGGTGCCGTAGAAGGCGGCTAAGGGAATATCCAGGGAATGGGTCGCAGCGTTCCCCTCGGTCTTGGTGGCAATCAATCTTCACCTACTGCGATCACCAAGCCGCCTGCCAAGCGTGGTGATTATGGCAAACCCCCCCCCCCCCCCCTAATGACAAGCACAAATAAAAACGGCCCCCAGTCCCCGGCAGCTCTGCTATCCCGTGGCTACGGTAGCGGCCACGGTAACGGCAGGGCAAGGGGTGCGAAGAATCCCCGGCAGACGCCCGGCTACCAACCCCAACGACGACCCCTGGCCCTGGCAACACATAACGTGCGCACACTGAAGGCTGACGAAAGGATGGTCGAGCTAGAGGCGGAGATGGGTAAGTTACGCTGGGATGTAATGGGATTGTCTGAAGTCCGAAGACAGGGACAGGACACGATAATCCTAAATTCCGGTAACTTATTCTTCTACCGGGAGGGAGACCAACTCTCCCAAGGAGGTGTCGGGTTTCTCGTCCGCAAGTCTCTCGTCAACAACGTGGTCAAAGTCGACAGTGTGTCGGCCAGGGTAGCGTACCTGGTACTCCGAATAACCAAACGGTATTCGTTGAAGGTTATACAGGTATACGCGCCGACGTCGGCACACTCAGACGATGAAGTAGAAGCTATGTATGAGGACATATCCGAAGCCATGCATACTTCCGAAACATACTTCACCGTTGTGATGGGAGACTTCAATGCGAAGTTGGGCACAAGGAATAGCGATGAGCTGAGAGTGGGGCCATTTGGATACGGGCAGCGGAACCCTCGAGGACAGAGGCTGGCTGACTTCATGGAGAAGGAGGAACTCTTTATGATGAACTCCTTCTACGAGAAGCGGCCATCCAGGAAGTGGACGTGGATAAGTCCCGACGGTTCCACTAAAAATGAGATAGACTTCATCATGACGACCAAGAAGCACATATTCGATGATGTCTCTGTGATCAGCAAGGTGAAAACCGGTAGCGATCACCGTATTGTTAGAGGCACATTGAATATCAATGTTAAGCTCGAAAGGTCACGTCTGGTGAAGTCTACGCTCCGTCCAAATCCTGTCCAAATCCAAAACCCCGAAGGCTTTCAGCTGGAACTCCAAAATCGCTTCCAGTGCCTAGCCGACTGTAACACAGTGGACGAGCTAAACGACGGGTTGGTGGAAACTGTCCAAGCTGTTGGATCGAAATTCTTTAAGACCCAACGCCGAAAGAAGACTCAAAAGCTCTCAGAAAAAACTCTTGAGCTAATGGCCGACCGGAGCGAAATGAAGCTGCAGTCTTCAGTTGATATGTCAGCCTACGGTGAACTCAATAGACGAATCTGGAGTTCCTTGCGACACGACTTGCGTGCTCTTAGTACTTCACGTATTGAGGCCGCAATTGAGCGGAACCAAGGCTCTAAAGTGTTCGCAAAGGATTCGTCTATTGGGCAACACCAAATGACAAAACTGAAGACCGAAAATGGTAGCATCATTTCATCCAAGCCTGAGATTCTGAGAGAGATCGAGAACTTCTATGGACAGTTATACACCTCGACACGTAAGCCCGCTACTAACACAGCTCAGGACATCAGAGCCAAGTTAGTCCGACACTATACCGAAGATATCCCGGACGTCAGCCTGTACGAGATTAGAATGGCCCTCAAACAGCTTAAAAACAACAAGGCACCAGGTGAAGATGGAATTACGACTGAACTTCTGAGAGCGGGTGGTAGACCGGTACTTTTAGTCCTCCAGAAGTTATTTAATTCTGTCATCCTTGAAGGTACAACGCCAGAGGCATGGCACAAGAGCGTGGTGGTGCTCTTCTTCAAAAAAGGCGATAACACCTTATTGAAGAACTATAGGCCCATCTCGCTCTTGAGTCATGTGTATAAGCTGTTTTCGAGAGTCATTACGAATCGTCTCGCACGCAGGTTTGATGAATTCCAGCCTCCCGAACAAGCCGGTTTCCGAAAAGGCTTTAGCACCATAGACCACATCCATACGCTGCGCCAGATTATACAGAAGACCGAAGAGTATAATCGGCCGTTATGCCTAGCGTTTGTGGACTATGAGAAAGCCTTCGATTCAATCGAGACTTGGGCGGTGCTGCAGTCCTTGCAGCGATGCCAAATTGACTATAGGTATATCGAAGTTTTGAAGTGTTTGTACAGTAAGGCCACTATGTCAGTCCGACTACAGGACCAGAGTACGGAACAAATTCCATTGCAAAGAGGCGTGAGACAGGGAGACGTTATTTCTCCGAAACTGTTCACAAACGCATTGGAGGATGTTTTCAAGCTCTTGGAGTGGAAAAGATCTGGCATCAACATAAATGGCGAGTACATCACTAACCTTCGTTTTGCCGATGATATAGTCATAATGGCGGAATCGCTCGAGGACCTTAGCACCATGCTCAACGACCTCAGTAGAGTCTCCCAGCAGGTTGGTCTTAAGATGAATATGGACAAGACAAAGATCATGTCTAATGCTCATGTTCCACCTATACCGGTATTTGTTGGGAACGATACTCTCGAAGTTGTCGACAAGTATGTCTACCTAGGACAGATTGTCCAATTAGGTAGGTCCAACTTCGACAAAGAGGTGGCGCGAAGAATCCAACTCGGCTGGGCAGCGTTCGGGAAGCTTCGTCCTATCTTTTCGTCCAAAATACCGCAGAGCCTGAAAACGAAAGTTTTCAATCAGTGTGTGTTGCCAGTGATGACTTATGGAACTGAGACATGGTCTCTTACTGTTGGCCTCATTAGTAAGCTCAAAGTCGCGCAGCGAGCTATGGAGCGAGCTATGCTCGGTGTTTCCCTGCGAGATAAGCTCCGGAACGAGGAGATCCGCAGGAGAACTAAAGTGACCGATATAGCTCTTAGAGTTAGTAAGTTGAAGTGGCAATGGGCAGGCCACATCGCTCGTAGAACTGACAACCGATGGGGAAGAAAGGTTCTCGAGTGGCGACCACGAACCGGAAGACGCAGCGTGGGCCGGCCCCCCACTCGGTGGACCGACGACCTGGTGAAAGCCGCGGGGAGCCGATGGATGCAGGAGGCGAGCAGCCGCTCAAGGTGGCGTGCTCTGGGGGAGGCCTATGTTCAGCAGTGGACGTCTTCAGGCTGTTAATGATGATGATGATGATGATGACATTCTGCGAAGTGCGCATTCTGAGCCCATTTCAACAAGACTTACACATTACATTTTCTCTCCCTAGGGTCAGATTGCAGTGTCAGGGTCTGTGTCAGTTCTACTAGACACGCTACTGTGCGCTTTAGCTCCATTGCTCGGCGTAACGCGCGCTATCCCAGCCATCGCTCCGCCGCAGCGTTTGTTAGCGGACACACTGCACAATATCGCTTACATTATGCCCGGGCTTTAGATAATAATAGTACATTACTGCAGCGGCCAGCAACAGAGGCATTGATGGACGAACGTGTAAATGTGGGCACACACATATGTAAGTCCATCAATGCCTAGTTGTGACCAAAACTTGTATATTACTTTTTTCAAATAATGCGCGGATATTAAAACTAAGTAGCCCGTAGAATGAAAAAAGCAAAAAAGTGAGTATATATTCGAATATAGTTGATGTTTTAATCGAAATCGATTACTAAAAACCTCAAGTAAAATTTAAAATATTAGGTAACGATTTTTTTTGTTTATTGTAACTAAATAATTAACAAAAGTACCTTATAAGATATTTCACAATTAATGTGATATTTTTTTATGTAACTTGCCGTTTTTATTAACATTTCACTCATACAATTTATTAGAATAAAAACGCAGTCATCTTGTTGACATTGACAACAATAATACAATGTTTTCGGGCTATATGTATATAGCAAACCAAGGAAGTTACCAAAGGTAAACTATCATTCGATTATCCGATCATTACTCACGATCAATCGATATTACATTTATTCAACTCATCGCATCCCTAAACTTTTTTCCGAACGACGTAGCCTTGTAAACAGGTAATGCTAAATATGCGTATTTATTTGTATGGGTTTTATTTTCAAGACGCTAAGACAAAGTTTACCCACAGTTTTCTATAAGCTGTCATAAAACTTGAGTATAGACTAAAGCATAGAGAGATCATCAAAACGATATTATATTTGTACTGCTCACACGTATCGCTACGTCAGTGGCGAAGGAAAGAAACACACATATAGTAATTAGCTACGCTTGCGATAAGCACCGTAACATTTTTTCGACTCGAGCCAAGCGTTTTGTCTATACAAATCGGTCAGATTCATTCACATCAAAGTGTCCAAAAGAGTGGTACGCTTGACAAATAATCAAGTTCTCTCTATGGTTTAGTCTATACTCGATGTTATAAAACGATTTACAAAATGGAAAAGAAAGGTATAATTGTTTCATTTTCATGTTTGACTTTACGATGTTAGCGTATTTAGGCAGTGTTAAGTAAATATTGTAGAAAGAAATCATAGTTTCAAATAGTAATTTTTCACCTTACATTGTGTAGTGGAGTGGAAGAATAATTATTTTGTGTTTTGTTCCTGTTTATCAAGTTTGAAATTGCCTAAGGTAAAACACTGTTAAGCAATATTTAATGTTAGTTTTGCAAAAAATAATTAACGACAATTTATCAGTACCTATAACAATAAGTTATATCATATACATTTTTTTCTATTTACTATTACCTACCTACCGAATCTTAAAACCCTGATGTGTAATGACATGTTGACTTTCATTGATTAAACATGTAGGTATTATAAATCTTGGTTTTACGAATAAATAGCTAAAATATAGTTTTGTTATCTGTGCCTGCTTTGTATCTAAGTGATCTTAGAGTATAGATTAGAGCATAGAGAGATCATCAAAACGATATTATATTTGTACTGTTCACACGTATCGTTACGTCAGTGGCAAGGAAAGAAACAAACATATAGTAATTAGCTACGCTTGCGATAAGCACCGTACCATTGTTTTAGACTTGAGTCAACTGTTTTTTCTATACAAATCTGTCAGACTCATTCACATCAAAGTGTCCACTTCATATGTGTGCGCGGACAGACCTCCCCTAAAAATTTTAAACAATCCAACAAAAAAATCCGGTAGTACATATAATGACCTAATGTCGACTAAGTACTTCATATAAATAAACAAAATTCAGTATGTTATCATGTGTAACTGATTAACGAAAACAATAGCATTAAAACTTAATTAAGTAAGTATAGCTTAAAACACTTGCTTTTATCTACGCACATAATAATATATACTACAGTAGGTAACGAAAGGCAAGTAAAACTCAAACTGGGCACGACACTAGTAATGGAATACCACGAAAAAATGAAAACACGTCACGCGTATGTCGGTGCGCCAGCGGCAGGCGCGGGGTTGAACACCGCAGCTGGTCCTGCTGCCGTCGGCGGCACGTGCCGCCGCAAAAGATATGCCACCACCAGGATGAGGAGACCCACTATTACAATCATGAGCATTGACTGCTGCGACATGTGCGCCTCCACTTCACTGCTATTCTGCGCTATCACCACCTGCTCTTTACTCTGTTGTTTTCCCATTGCGATAATTATCATGAACTGCGTATTATTACGCGGAAAATCTAAAAATTATAAGCCATTACCAAATTTCCTACCTAATATATAAGTGTTCCTTTACCAGTGTCATCATAAATTTCATTTCGTTACCCACTGCCTATTCCAAAACCTAACTTTAACATAAACAAAGTTTTTAAATATGACACCATATCCGTTGTCAGTGCAAACCTCGGTACAATGTTCACACTATCATACACTAGTATCACGACATACAAAGATAACAAACAATTTCACAATATGTGGTCGTATAAACCGTATACCTACATACTATAGAAATAAACGTTTGTAGAAATAGCAATTCATTGAAGCTTAAACATGAAGCATTAACGATTACATTATTACATAACTACATAAAACTATAACAACACAATATAACATGACTCGCGTAACTCTTCCATACTCAACCTTTTGTAGCAGCGGACCGCATGCGGTTAGCTCATAAAATTTATAATTTCATGCGGGCTTAAAGTTGAGAAGAGAAGAGCTTATTGACTAAACCTAACAGTACGCGTTGCGTTTACAAAACGCGTAGGTTTCCTAACAACACGACCACTTCGTGTTACCCTTTGTGCATCTATATCAGTACCTACTGTACTCTTATCCTGCTGGACAGGGCTCGATGCATGGAACCGTTCTTCCGTACCTTCGTTATCCAGCGGCACGGAGCACGAAGTGCTTCTCTGCGAAACGGTTTCGTCATCATCGTCATGCAATAAATACCGTACGCTGGCTTCAACCTATCTATTGAGATTCGCGACTGCTTGCCATTGATGAGGATATTGAAAACTTTATTCCCTCGTTATACGACACGGTATGGACCATCGTACGTCGGTTGTAAAGGTTTCCGTACTGCATCATGCCTAACAAAAACGAAGTCGCTATTCTGTAGATCTGGATGTACAAATACCGATCGCGAGTTACGCTGACCTTTCGCGACAGGTTTGTACTTGCTGATCGTTTCTCTTATTCGCTCGACCAGAGTCTCAGGATCGCTAACAGGCTGTTTGGTGATGTCAAAAAAATCTCCAGGCAGTCTTAACACGTGTCCGTAGACCATCTCAGCCGGGCTTACGCCACTGTCTCTTCTAATAGACGCGCGCAAGGCTAACATCACCGTAGGCAACTCGGTAACCCATGACGACGATTCCAACCTAGCAGCTATAGCTCTACCTTTAACGAGCGATGCCACCTTTCCACCATGCCATTGGCTTGCGGGTGATAGGCCGTAGTACGGATCTTATCTACGCCCATGTAATGCATCAGTCGAGTAAATAGAGAACTCTGAAACTGCATTCCTTGGTCACTGGATATTCGGTGCGGGATTCCAAACCGAGCTATCCAGCCTCCATAGACAACCTTTGCTACTGTGTCAGCGGATATATCCATAATCGGATATGCTTCCGGCCATTTTGTACATCGATCTATCATTGTGACAAGATACCTATAGCCTTGAGATGATGTTGGAAGGGGGCCCACAATGTCTACATGTAGATGAACAAATCTGCCACACGGTGGAAACTTGCAAACGTGACACCGTGTGTCTCTGAACCTTAGTTCGCTGACATTGTAAACATGTTTTTGCCCATTTTCCAACATCTTTGTTCATGCCAGGCCAGAAAAATTTTTGACACCATCGTGCGTGTCGTGCGTATGCCTGGATGACTTAGACCATGTACGCTGTCGAAAACCAGTTTTCGAAAACATTCAGGTACATACGGTCTAACACATTGCTGGTAGATATGTCACAATATACCTTCTTATCAGTTAGGTAAGCCAATGCATTTCAGTTGAATGTTACCTGATACGTTGTTTGTCACAATGTACTCATCGCGGGCCTGCGCTTCTGCAAGCGCTGCATAATCGACAGTTGTCGGACAAAGTACAGTCTCTACACGACTGAGTGCATCCGCAATTTTATTATGTTGCCCTGCAATGTATCGTATGTCCGTGGTAAATTCACTGATAAACATTAGCTGTCTCGTTCGTCTAGGTGTCTCTTTATCGGTGCCTAGCTTTTTAAACGCGTAAACCAAAGGTTTATGATATGGTGAGCCCGCGCAGGGAGGCACCACGTGAACTATGGCGCATGCGGGGTGGTAATATAATGGAGCAGCAAATAAAATACAAATATGTACTTACAGTCAATCCTGGCTTTATTTGTCATAAATACAACGAAGGATTGCTAATAACTGATGGGATAATTCTAAGATTAATTATTGACATAAAAAATACTATACAACGTAATCGACATATTGAACAGACAGCAAAGACAAGATAGAGAGTAGCTTATAGAATTGGTCAACGACAATAATTTACCACAGAGTAACTAATATTCTGATACACAACGAATGTAATAAAAACAATATTAATCGTTATATATATATTCAACACCCATAACGCTTGCTGCGTTGCCACGTTGGATGGCAATGCACCAGAAACGCACCGGAGCGGGAGTCACCCGACCTTTCGGCCATCCTACGCCCTAGCTCTGATATCAAGTTCTTTGCTTCTGCTCCCCAACTGCCCATGGTCTCCACAGCGATGGGCACAAAATAATAGTGGGGCTCCATCGCTGCGTATTTCAGCCGCTTTTTGTAAGCGGCCTCTTCCGCTGCCGCTGCCGGAGTGTGGGCAGTACGACCCAGATGGCTAGCAGCAACCGTGCTGACGCAGGTGGCGTCCCATACCAGACATTTGCCGCCTTTCCACGGGACTAAGGTCAAGCCATCTGGTCTCTTGCCGTCGGACCTGCTAAGCCCCTGCGGTTCTAGCACACAGGGCACATTAGCCGAGACAAAAGCTCTACGGACTATGTCGTTGAGGGCATGGTGACGTGGAAACCTACCGGAGCATCGACAACAACTCAACGCGTGGTGACCATTGGCCTCCACCATGGAACCACAGGTGCATCTATGAGGTTCACACACCTTGCAGCCAAGGCGGAGGGAAACCACCACACGCAGAGAGTCATCGTCTAGTAAAGTGCCCAGGTGAGGTGATGGCAGTGCGTGCAGCCATGCCCCGGATTCTGACCGCGACACCGCCCTAAGTCTCGCTAAATCTGTCCCCGTGGAACCGTCCATGATCTGACTTAGGGTCCTCTTAGCACCCACATCATCCCAGGCTCGCTGGGCTTGGGGGGTAATCGGGATTCGTTCACCCGGGTTTAGAGCAGACCAAGCCGACACCGCCTCAGACGCAAAAGGTATGCACGCCCCGTCACCATTAGGAGAATGAATGGAAGTGACAAGGTCCACAACCCCATGCGCCGACGCCAGGAAAGCCGGCAAGCCGATATTCCCTGCGCGCCGCAATCCGAGACCACCATTTATTTATTTATTTATTTATTGTAATAAGAACGGTTACATACACCAATAACACTTATTACACAAGTTAATTAAGACATTTCTAAAATTCACAGCATAATAATTAAATATAGTCATAAGTTAAATATAAAATATTGGATTTGGATTAATGTCAAAATTCATATTAAAAGATTAACCTAATAATAACCCACAACATTGTCAATTACACATACATTATCATTGTCATATATTTTCACAATAGGTCAAGCATAGAGATAAAACAGTTTTCCAATTGTCAAAGAAAATATCAAAATCAGGGTTGGCGTCGAGGAGTGCATTGAGGTTCCGCAAAGATCGGCACAAGGGAGACTGGGCTCGGGCCACAGTGCGGGAACCAGGGATCGCAAACAATCTGTGTCGTCTGCTGGGTCTGTGTCGCACATATTTGTCCGGGACAAACAAACTGCACAGTCGGTCGTGCAAACCAGGAGAGTCGACTAAACCCCGCAGAACCTTACAACACATAGTGAGCTGGTCTAACAACCTTCTCACTGCTAAAGAATTAAAGCTTAGTTGACCGAGCAGAAACTTGGTGGGATATAAGAATGGATAGTATCCGTAGAGTCTCTTGTATAAAGATCTTAAGAAAGCTTTCTGAACTTTTTCGAGCAACAATGTGTAAGTTACGTGGAAAGGGTTCCATACACATGCACTCGCCTCTAATTTACTTCTCACAAGAGAAATGTAAAGGGTTCGTAGCACCTGTGGGTCCCGAAAGTATTTGGTGTTACGAAGGACAAAACCTAGTCGCCGAAAAGACTCTTTAGCAATGTATGATATATGATCGTGGAAAGTCAGATTGCGATCGAAATTCACTCCCAAGTCTTTTATGCTATTTGCTCTATTAATACAAATGTTATTTAGATTATAATTAAAATTAATTGGAATTCGTTTGCGGTCAAAGGACATTACATAACATTTATTTGAATTAAATTGCATTTTATTAGTTACACTCCATTTGAATATTAAGTCAATGTCATTTTGTAAAAGATGACAGTCATTTTGTGATTTGATCTCAAGAAAAAGCTTTAGGTCGTCAGCGTACAAGAGACTTTTTGCAGAATTTACCACCGAGGCAAGGTCATTGATCATAATTAAAAAGAGGAGTGGACCAAGCACCGATCCCTGGCTCACTCCAGATCGGGTGTGATAAGGCTCTGATACATACGTACCGTGCCTCACATATTGACGGCGGTCCCTCATATAATCTGAGGAGAACTTTAATAGTTGAGGAGTAAAACCAAGGTCATGTAACTTATGCAACAAGATATCATTATCAATTTTATCGAATGCTTTCTGAAATTAAAAAAAATTAAATTAAAATTCATTTATTTCGAGTAACAATAGACTCATATTTGGTACATAATCAAAAATTAATTAATTAATTACAACATTTCAAAAAATTACATTACATTAAATAAATACATATTACACACACATAAATTCATTAGAATAATAAAATTAAAATTTAAAATAATATTTTAGTTCTGCTGGCGACATGTTTCTCGCAGCAGTGCTGCATGTACGGACAGTCGACCCTGTCCGCTATCATTCTTAGGAAATGCCGTATCGGCAAAGCTGCTTGGCTCCACTGTGATTCATCCAGGGACACATTCAGGATCGATTCCACCACAACCTTCAAAGTGTTGTCAAACGATGAAACTTCTTCCGGACAAAGCCATGAGGGGGTAGTCCGCAACAGATAAGTTATTTTGGGCAGGGCGAAACACATACGCAATAAAGTCATCGCAACGTGAGCCGAAAGATTTTCGAGACGCTCTTGAGTGAAAAGAAGAAGTTGCTCACGGGAAGAAATAGCCTCAGGAACACCATCGAGAAAAATGGGTGAACCCAAGAGGCTGAAAGTAGTGGTTGACAGTTCCTTGAGACCCGGCAAATGGACATTGAACCGAGAAAAGTGTGTGAGAGCTTCATCGCTGAAAGGAAAAAACTCGCATTTGGACGGATTCACCTCGAGGCCCAGTTGCTCCAGCCGCGGAATCAGTCTCTAGATCATGGTCGACATCTGCCGAATCTCCTCCAATAATACCCTCATCCAGGTACCACAGGTTTAGAGGTGACCTGAGTGCCACTATGGCCTTGTGTATGGCCAGACTGAAGACAAGTGGGCCCAGCGGATCTCCCTGCTGAGCTCCTACTTGTGAAAGAATAAGATTATTATTGAAGAAAAGATTCGAAGGAGATTCATAGACTTGGTAGAGATACGGATAGAGAGACGGAATTAGCTCTTTGACTTCGGTGAGAAGAACGTCCCTTTCCAGTGAGTTGAACGCGTTGCGAATATCAACCTTCAGGACGATACAGTGCGAGTTAGCAGGATCCATCACAAACTTCCGGGTGGCGTGAATAGCAGCCTCGCAACCCAGACGCGTACCGAACCCAAGCTGTTGTGGTTGCAGGTACCTGGACATCTCTTCCTTTACGGCTCGGCACGCCACCTTCGCTGATAATCTCCGGAACACACTGCCAACCGCAATTGGTCTCACCCCCCCATCCCTTTTTGTCAATGCACACAGAGAGGCCCCATATAGGAATGGACACACCTCTCGATTAACCTGGCCACTAAGCAAAAAGTTAGTAAGCTTAGTCAAACTCTCCAACAAACGCCGACCATTGTCGCCTGCTGAGCCAGACGTCAGCTCCTTTAGGAGGCCCGGGCGAATTCCATCTAGCCCCGCCGCCGATCCGCTTTAAAAAGAGCTGAGCGCCAGTGCCACCTCATCCACCGTACCTGATACGGCGGTATATGACGTACCCGCCGCTGATGGGAAATTGAGCGGACGCGAGGGGCCGGGGTGCTTAAGCTGCTGCGACCACGCTGGTCCTAACCTTTTTGTTATACTTTCCTAGCTGGTAGCTGGGATAGCAAATTTGCCAAAGCCATAGTCAAATAAACAAATTTAAGTTCTGCTACAGATTCAATGTTCAGTTTCTGTGCTTTACGGAACAGAGATTGACTATAGTGGAAAAAACATCCTTTGTATTGTATTATATGCCAGTAGGGTTAGCACGGCCGGTAGACAAAACTGTCTTTCCCCTGTTTTACTCCAAGCAAGTATGAAGAAAGTGACGTAAAATCATAGACTATCACTTAGACACAAAGCAGGCACAGACACATAATAACTATATTTAACAAACCGTGTAAAAATTATAATGTTTTTTTTTTCTCTTATATTTTGGCTCCACACATAGTGTATTTAGCCAGTGTCAAGTATTGTAATTTTTCATAATGATAGAATATTTCACGTCAAGTCAAGTCTTAGTCACAGTCTGCGTAGTCATAGTCCAGTCTAAGTCAGGTAGTCTCAGTCCAGTCTAAGTCATGCCCTAGTAAAGTGGTGGCAACTTCACTAGAAGCTTCTATGGAATTTTGGAAGCAACACGAAAAACACGTTTCACCACATTATATCACTTGCCCACACTCATGCTCGTAATTCAGCACTTAATGCGTAAAACGCCACCGATTTGAATCATTAACACTGGAAAAAGCACGAGTTTTGAAAAATAATACAATGCAACGACGTGAACTTTTCCGCGTTCCCGCCAAAACTCCAAAATTATAATGTTTTTGGTAAAGCTGTCCATTATAAATGTAGAAATAAGTCGAGTAATTTAAGATTATTATATTATATGTAAGAAATCGGGTTGTACCGTTTTATAATAAAACTATTTTTAGTAAGATGTGTGTTAGGTTGTGTGTATTATACCTATAGGTTATATGTAATTTGTAAGTGTAGGTTTATTTTTATTGCGACACTACTGAGAGTCTAGCTTGGTAGTGCAGTGTTATGAATGGTTTACTTTAGGTAAGCACCTAGATATAACGAGAACTGAGTAATTTTATTATTTAGTGATTGAATATGGATTGTGTAATGCTAATAAAGGTATTTCTAAATGTTTCTTGTCTTATTTTATTTTCCTAAATTGCTTAGCATACATACATCCTTAATATCACCTAGATACTATAATACAATACAATACAATACAATACAACAACTCTTTATTGCACACCAAATCAAAAGTAACAGACAATAACAAAAAACATTACGAAGCTTAGTACAATGGGCGGTCTTATCGCTATACAGCGATCTCTTCCAGACAACCTTGGGATGGACAGGAAAGTAAGAGACTATCGTAGTGGTCGGTGGTGCGGCAATTGACAAAAATTAAATTAAATACATGCATAGAATAACATGAATAATTAATATATGTTTACGTATATTATAAATACAAAATAATATATATACCCATAAATAAATATAAAATTACATACTTACATTATATATTATAAAATATATATATCTATGAACACAAATACTTACAAACGTAACTGTACTGTGTACTGTAATTTTACAGAATAAAATTTTGAATAGCGAGTCACTGAGTCTGGGGCTCTAGCAGAGATCCCTTTCCATTAGCGTTAACGCCAAACGATAAATCAAATGTATGGGAATGGGTTTACTAGGTGGTAGGACTTTTCTGCAAAGTTCGTCTAGGTAGGTACCACCGCTTTGCCAGTTATTCTGCCGCCAAGCAGTAGTGTGCAGGCACTACTGTGTTCCGATTTGAAGGGCATTGTAGCTAGTGACATTACTGGGCAAATGAGACTATGATCTGATCACTCAGTCTAGTAATTTGATTACTAGACTGTGATGTCTCAGGATGACGTGCACAGTGCAGTGTCACGCGAAACTTTATCGTTTTAAAGTTCCGAGTGACACTGCAACTGTTATGGGCGGCCGTGTCGCTTAACATCTGGTGAACGACTAGCTCGTCACGTCGTTCAATCGCATAAAAAAAATTACATTATCTGCGGAAAAGCGATTGCCGCAGGTAATGTCATTCCCATACATTTTGAGCCATCGCTAATCGAAAGGGATTTGCTAGACCCCCTGGGCTCTTCGCTAGTTCCGAAGTTACTTGGTATTAGGTCTTATTCCTAGTCCTATTATAACTAAACTACGGCTAGTCTCTTAAATTGCCAATACATCGCTCTTCAAGTCAAAATAGATCGTTTTTGGTAGATTCTTTACAGAATGGGCCAAGGCTGCTAGATAAAGGTGTATATATGCCTGCCTGCACTACAGGCTATTAAATTACAATTTAGGCAAGCAACACTCCCCGGGTCGTGTCAATTTGGCACCAAATACTGAAAGACAGGCCGTGATCTATCCCGATGGCTCAAAGCAGATAGGTAAAGTCGATTAAAACAACGGAAAAAATATTTTATCAGGTTTATTGAACTGTTATTAAATAATTAACTACACAGCTTTAATGTATTTTAACAAACATTGTTGCATTTTTATAACAATATCACTGTGCTGCGTAAGCGCACAATGGAGAACCACAGTTCCCATTTATTGTGCTAGGTGGCGCACCGTCGCTGGCGCTATCAAATTAATGTAGGTAATCACCATCACAAAAGATTATGTACAGAAAGTTAATTGCTTGCCAACTCTTGCTTTTAAACGAAATAAAATACAATTCAGCTTAACATTGCGAGCAATTTATATTCGCATCTCTTTCTAACGCATATCTTTTATCTCTTCTGACGCATTACGTTCAACGGGGATAAACCGAACCGCCGATTTATTTGTAGCTTCGTACCTAAAGTGCGGAGTGCGCCTGCAGGTCACTGGTGCACAGGTCATTTTAAGGTCCTAAGACTCGTATTAAAACGTAGTGATCACTATTCCATCCTATGACGTTAGACTATTGCTTTTTTTATCTGCGATAGGCTGACATTTGACATTGACGCGGTCGACGATGGAGCATGCTTGCCTATACGTTCTAGCCTTAAAAACTCCCAGATTATATTTGTCAGGAAACAATGACGCTGGTAAGGAGTTCCATTCCTTTGCTGTCCTAATTATAAACGAGGAATCAAAACGCTTTGTACGTATAGGAGGAATTTCTACCATATACGGATGCTGTTTCCGTGCGTCTAGATGTATGTACTATAAACTGACAGTTAGCGACGGTAGCGCCATCTAAGATTAGTTTTGCCCAAAGGTTTTCTGCCGAACTGAATTTTCTAAACCTTGTATGATAAATTGATAATACATTCTTAGATTCTTTAAGTCTTTTTTCAGTGTCAATAAATTATAACTTACTTTGCTTATGATCAAATTCTACAGCGAGTAATGATAAAACATGGACAAACTTGACAAAAAACTGTTAAGTAAAAAAGATTTGATGACATTTTATCATATTTATTTTGGCTATAATTCGTCCTGTAAAACGATCTAATTACATTATTTAATTATGATACAATCACATAACTTAATTATTATATTAAAGACAGTCGTGTTTATTTCTATTTGCTTCCAATTAGTCTAAGGGTAGGTCTTTTGATTAGTAGTTAAACTAACCAATGATTAAAAATCCTAGCAAATTTTGACCATTGGTTAGAGTTTTTAACCATCGGTTACCTTAACCACGGATCAAAAAACCCATCCTAAATCTCAAATTAAAAAAATACAAAATTGTTTGTACTTTTTATATTAAAGATTATAACTACACAAAATTGAAAACTTTATCAAAATTGTGCTAGCTAGCGATAAGCTGTCAGAAATATTTAAACAGATATTAGGGATACATATATAAAGACAACTAAAATATTATTATGTACAAGTTCAAGAAAAGAAAAAAAAATAGCCTGCGATGAAACTTTGTTGCGGTGAGTTTAGAAATCTTAAAAAATGGCGTAAAATTGACTATTATTTGCAAAAGATATTCTACTTTATACGTATTTAAAAAACTCCTATTTCGCTCGAAAGCTTGGAAAAACAAAAAAGTCGACTCGTCGTTTTTTTCATTTCAGATTTCATTAACATAAATACAACTTTTATGTTTTTTAAAATGTCACTGCAAACGAGTGTTGTAATAAATTTTTATTATTTACTTACATTTATTGCATTTTTGTGAACTTTTTTTTTTTGCAATTTATAGGCATAGCATTTGACCACTGTCTCACCTGATGGTAAGTGATGACGCGGCCTACGATGGTGCATGCTTGCCTAGAAGATACCTGTTCACTCTTGACTTGCAAGACTCCCAGGTTATAGTCAGCTGGAAACAAGGACGCCGGCAAGGTACTGTACTTTAAATACATAATTGCTAATACACTGTGACAAAGTCCATCCATACAGTGCCACTAATTTATCAATTCTGCATAGCATGTGTTGTAGGAAAATCAACATAATCTTCTCCCGAAACCGATTGACCAATCGAAACTCAACAAAAGGTTTATGACGTGACCAGCGCGATCGTTCATTGGTCCAAACGGTTTCTCGAGAGAAGAGATCTGTCGATTTCTGCCTTAGAGTATAGACTAAAAGCATAGAGAGATCATCAAAAGGATATATTTGTACTGCTCACACGTATCGCTACGTCAGTGGCGAAGGAAAGAAACAAACATATAGTAATTAGCTACACTTGCGATAAGCACCGTACCATTTTTTTCGACTCGAGTCAACTGTTTTTCTATACAAATCTGTCAGACTCATTCGCATCATATAAAAAGTGCCCAAAAAAAGTGGTACGCTTTTTTATGGGAATGACTGACGTGACGAGCTAGTAGTTCACCTGATGTTAAGCAACACGGCCGCCCAAAACAGTTGCAGTGTCACCCGGAACTTTAAAATAATAAAGTTTCGCGTGACACTGCACTGCGCTCGCCATCCCGACACACATAATCAAGTTCTCTCTACGCTTCTAGTCTATACTCTAAGATTTCTACAGTTCATGCTACCCGTGCGACATTTCGCCATCTCTTTCTGCTAGTGCAGTTTATGGCCTTACTAAAAAGAGACGGAACGATCCCTGAACAGATAGGTTGGTGGCACTGTGCAGCAATTTACAAACGATATTATAACACAGTCCGAGAAATGTAATCGTTGATGAAAAGATCCAAAGGGTAACGATGTAACGTATCATATTGAGATTTTGCTATTCGAATAATTATGCTAAATACTAACTTACACCTATTTTAAACACAATATACATAGTAAAGTTTTATGCCAAATGTTGTTAAATGACAGGATTGTTGTTGAACGACAATCGGGTACGACAGTAAAATTTCTTGAAATGACGATTTTCAGGGAAAGGGTCGCGTACGGTATAACATTCGAGTAAGGGTCAATTTAGATTGGGCGGAAAAATTCTCGAGCACTTTTTAAATGGTAATATCAACCTTAATCCATCTAGACAAAGCTGAAAATAGTATGCATCATTAAGATCTTATCTACTATTTTGAGCTTTGCCTAATCTAAATGGAATAAGGCTAATATGAAATTACCACTTAAAAATTGCTATGCAAGAAGTAAGCTTTGCATTGAAACAATCTAAAATAAAGTAGCTGCAACTTTTAGAATGCTGTCCCTTTCATCATAGGTCAAAATGACAAGGACAGCAAACTGTACAACATTGAAATTAAGTTTATTACCATGCAAGTAAAATATTAATGAGGAGTTTTCTTCTTTCATCGTGAAGAGATGGCACTCGCGTAGCTCCTGATATTTACTTTTTTTTATCATGAACGCAGGATGCTGTACTCGGAGGATAGAAACTTCTTGGTCATAATGATTCCAGAATTATCGCCAATGCCATCTAGCGAGAGATTAGGAAAACTGCTCATTGTCAGTCAATGGTGTCGTTTCTTTCGTACAGCATATCTAAACTAAACAATTGACAGTTCTAACACTATTGCCGTCCTTGTCACTTTTAACCTGTATGATAGAGACAGCAACATTCTTAAAACTGTCAAGTTAGATTTAGTTTAGGGTTTGTACAAAAAAATCGTAAATTGGTGTTTTTCAAAAAAGGCTACTTAACTAATTTTTACAGTGTAATGTATTTAAAATAGGACCTTAGAATTAAATTAAATAAATACATAGAGTGGTACAAAAATAGTGCGCATGTTGTTAGGCGATCTTAACTCAACAATTTAAAAAAACAGTCTTTATTCAAAACTTAGGCTAACGAAAGTATTTGTTTAAGTTTTTCATCAATGATAATGTTTATTCCAATATTTAAGACAAAGTTAGCAATAATAAAATGTTCACAGCCACATCAGGGTCAATGCTCTCAGAGGTAAACCTGTCGCGCTAAGTTCAGGTCATTCACCCGAAAATATTTTCGAAGTCGAAATAATGTTGAAATGGAAACTTAATGAGCAACGGAGTAATAAAATATTATAATAACGCAAAATGAACAATCGCTAAATGACTAACACGTTAAAATGACGTAATCAATTGATGTCGGCTTCGTGGAATCGTAGAGCTCAGTACATTTATATGACGTTTGTCGCTCTAGTACCCAGTAAAATAATTTAATTTAATATTCAACTTCAGTTTTAATTTAATGTTCAACTTTACTAACAAAAACCGCAAATACAAATTATACAAATAAAAAGCGCACTATTTCTGGACGCCCCTATATAAAGTAGCCTACACATTCTAAGGGCGTCTACAGTAGCCGCCCCCTGCAGTTGGGGGCGCCACAGAAGCAATACAACACCTTGCCGGGAACCGAACCTATGTCGTAATTGTAGTTCCATGTTAACTCCGTACCTGGATAGAAGGCAACGTTTTAAAAATCTAGCTAATAGCACAGTTTAATAGTAGCAGTAGTCAGGTCATACGTCTCATTTGTCCAGTAATCTCATTAGATAATCTAACTCTACCATAACCATCGCCTTAAGCGATAACGGACGGTTCCAAAAAAAAGCAGGGCCCTAATTCTGTATGACCACTTTAAGATTCCTTGCTTCGAAACCACGCGAATTCCTTGTCTCATATGAGAAATCTGAAAAAATCTATTCTCTATGAAATGAAAACGAAACCGCGCGAAATGGTCGAAAATCATAATGTTCCATGGAGACGCGTTCCTGAACATCAACACGTCAAAAGTTACCACCACTTGTCAATATTTATTCAAAATAAAAATAACTTTAATGTAAAGTGAAGGTATTTCTAATGCTGTGACACGATTTGAACAAGACACGATAACGACGTGGTTTCGTATCGTGTGGAATCTGTGCTTTCATACAGAGTTAGGGTTTTCTCTCTCTTACCACCCGTTGAAAGCGAGTGAGAGAACAACAGCAATGCCAATAGTGTGCAAGCACTATTGTGTTCCGGTTTGAAGGGCATTGTAGCTAGTGAAATTACTGGGCAAATGAGACTTTAAGATCTGATCACACAGTCTAGTAATTACAGATTACTAGACTGTGTGATGTCTCAGGATGACGTGCACAGTGCAGTGTCACGCGAAACTTTATTGTTAAGTTCCGAGTGATACTGCAACTGTTATGGGTCGTGTTGCTTAACATCAGGTGAACGACTAGCTCGTCACGTCATTCAATCGCATAAAAAAATGCCCAATGCCCGTTCTTTTCGCACTTCTTTACTGTCGCTTGTTATAAATCAAATCAAATATTTATTTGCTAGAACACAATTTACAGAGAACATCTTAAAATAACATTATAAAGCATTTTGCGTTCAACCTGCATGCAAGCGTGCACATGTTAAATCGTATTTTTGTTACATTTGAAATTCTTTAACACTATAAAATGTGTGTTGTAATAACCAGTCATGGAATGTTTTTTTGAATATATTGCCTGTTAGCATTTTTATATAATTAGGTATATATTGATATGCACATATTATAGACTGGCCTGTTAGCTCAGTTGGTAGTAGCTCTGCTTTCTGAACTATAGGTTGTGGGTTCGATTCCCACCTGGGACAAACATTTGTGTGATGAACGTCGATGTTTGTTCTGTGTCTGGGTGTTACATATTGTATTCTATGTATGTATTTACAAACAAAAAGTATCTAAGTATTGTATCAGTCATCTGGTTCCCATAGTACAAGCTTTGCTTAGTTTGGGGCTAGATGGCGCTGTGTGAAATGTCCACAGATATTCATTTATTATTTATTATTTATTTATAGACGTTTTTCTTGTATATATATTTTTTGATGCAGTAGGTTGACAAATTTTGGCTCATTTTTGTCGTTTAATAATTTCGCTGCGTTTATGGAAAAAAGTGATTTATATTAAACTTACCGGCTCGGATATGGTGTAGCGCAAAGAATGAGACCCAGGGGAAGCGCGGGTCGTGCGTGTCTACAAACACGTTCTGCACGAAAACATTTGGTGAACACGAGTGCTGTGGACACAAAAAAAAAGAAAAAAATGTAATTTTTGCAAGTAGCCGATACATGAAAACCATTTCGAGATGTACTATCTGAGTTTCAATTGGTATATTATCGCGAAAGGTGGTAAATCTACTCCCCAAGGTAGACAATGTTTCTTCTACGACTTTTCTGAATTAATAGTTTTTCATTGAAGAAATGCCATGTAAAGTTTACGTCCGAAGATAGCCCTAGCGTAGATGGGTGGTTGAACTTCGTACTTGATCGAATGCACTTAAATGAGTTTAACGACCTGTGTTTAGAAATGAATCTATAGTATCTTGTTAGCTTTTGTTAGCACGTGCAGTTTTGTGAGTGGATTTATTTTTTAGTATGGAGGTTTGGGCACACGCAGTTTCAAGTAAGGCTCTCACAACTTGTGGGCTATCATGGTCCCAGTCCCCCCCTTTCGGGATAACATACCAATTCAAACTCACCTTGTATAGGCGGCCTATCTTTGTATTTATAGTCACCTAAAGTTAAAAATTTTTGGTGTCAAAATTATGACGAAGAAAAGTAGATGTAACTACAGCACGAGACAAATTTTCAAAAAAATCAAGACGTACAAGCTTAGCTTATAATCTATCCAAACGATTGACACCACAGTCAAAAGTTTTTGTTATGTTTTAGAAGGTGAAAACCGTTGGCGCCCGAAACGCTAAAACGTAAGTAAATTCACACACGGGTTCTATTGTCTCTATCATACGTGCGGAGAGCAGAGCGACGGAGAATAACATTTTCAAACACCAGGAAGGTCCTCTTAAGGTTAAACGTTTCCCATACAAACTTTGCTTGACTTAGATTCAGTTCCTGGTGTGATTTAAAAGTCGCCATAACTTAACATAGCCCTTATTTAGGCTTGTGTAGCCGCAAAATCAATAACATTATTGTATAATAGCTAGGAAGTATATTATTTTAGCCTAGTAAATTCGACAAATTTTACATTTGTAGTGGTGCATTGTGCGTGCGACGTTGTCAGTTTGTGCATGGTGTAAGCAAGTACACATTACTTTGCGAGAGCAGAGCGGCGCTATGTCGCAGCGCGCGACGTTGCCGATCCGTGTCCGTGTAACACAAAATCGTAATAACAAAATAATTCAAACTGTGAGGTATTCAACTCAGTGCTGCCAGAACTTTCCAAGTGTACATTTTGAGTTACTTATGATAATTATACCGTTACACCCCCGCTATTTATTTGATTGTATACTATTGGAAATTTTCATAGAGATTACGTATAATTTCTATTGTAGACGCGTTTCCTTTGAAAATGTCATTCATATCAGCAAAGAAAAGTGTTTTGCAAGCTGTATCACTTTTATCAGGAAAGGCAAATACAAGATCCAAGAAACTTTTTGACCGCTGTGCACTGGCAACACAAATTCAGAGTCTGTCGTCTGTTTTAGGTTAGGTATACTGTTTGTATTTTGTAAGTTTGCTGAACAGAAAAATGAATACACCTAACTTATCACAATCGAGTATAACACTCAAAGATATTCTGGGCCTAAAAGTAACCGAAAACGGGTTCATGCTCAGCTCAAGCGTTTCCATGGCGAAGATGTTTCGTAAGTGTTGAACCTATACACATAAATAGAACTATTTTTTTTAGTACAAAGACTATCCTAGATTCCGAGTGCTTCGTCCCTACTTACTTATTTCTTTTTTTACAGACGGGCAGATGCATTGCAAAAAATCTAAGCCTACCATAGGTACCTAGTTAGAGGTTAGAAATTCAGTAGTGTTTCAAGTTGCCAAGGAAAAAAACGTTTTTCCACTTATATTCATAGATGGAAGACTGAAAATGAATGAAAATCACAATTATTATTACCAGGTATGTGGATGTGGATATTTGGATATGCAGTGTGAATACAAATGGATAATATTACGTTAGTACAGAAAATGTAATCAATATAGCTTTGAGAATCAGCAAGTTGAAGTGGCAGTGGGCAGGCCACATCGTTTGTAGAACTGACAACCGATGAGGAAGAAAGGTTCTTGAGTGGCAACCATGAACCGGAAGATGCAGCTTAGGTCGGCCCCACAAGGTGGACCGACGAAGTGGTCAGAATCGCGTGGAGCCGATAGATGCAGGAGGCAAGCGGCTGCTCAAAGTGGCGCCCTTTGGGGGAGGCCTATGTTCATCAGTGGACGTCTTCAGGCTGATGATGATGATGAAAGAAAATGTTGATGGTGTTGGCAAAAAAGTGCAGTACCTCTATATAATAAATAATAAGTAAAAACATGTCATAATGTTATATAATGTTTTGTCAATTGTTATATACCTACTCAAGACATTATGCGGCTATAGAAATGAGAAGTGGTAATACTAAAGAAATATGTACTCGGAAAACATAAACCTCCTTGCGTAGCTGGGTAAAAATAAAGACTTGGTGGCGAAACATTTTCTATGTTCTAGCTTATGGTAATGCATAAAATCTTATGTGTTTGAAATAAATATTCATATTCTTTGGATTACAGGTACAAGGCCAGGCTAAGGGTGACAAAAATGCAGAAATATTACTTTGTGTGCTTCATTTCACCAGTGCAACCAATCACTGTGTTAGAAATACCAAGAGACGAAGATTTTATTGAGAAGATGGTCCAGAAATCATCATTTTATAAAAAGTGCGTGCTGCCAAAAATCTTACTGAGAAGAGTAAAAAATAAATGCTAAATGTATAGATTTATAATAATTGAAAATAAATCTTTTTGAATGTAATCTGGACTTTTATTTTACTTTTCAATCTAGTGCAGTACGTTGCGTACACAAAGCTAAATTTTTACCTAATAATAGCAATTTTTGATATTATTACTCAGCGCAATAGATAGCCAATATATAATGTTTAAAAGTTATAGCAAAATAAAACTACGAGTATTGAGATTCGAACTCGAGTTACACGATTGCAAATCTACCAATGTTACAACTGCGCCATTTAGAAGCTTGACAATGTGGCCAATTTCACAATACACTAACTTCAGTTTTACTTTCTGCTTATGTGTGCGTTATTCGATTACATTATACAGGAATTGGATTTTGATTGACTTACACTCAAAAGTGTAGGTATTACTAGGTTCAACTATGTCTAATATATGCGAAGAACACAATCAAAAACCCGCAAAATAACTTAAAATGAGTTTATTTCTTGTTATTTATCGTAAAATATATAAAAACATGTTTTCGGGGAAACAGCGCCATCGCGCGGATTTTGGTGCTTAGCAACACCTGACATTTAACCTTAAAGTAAATAATTAAATATATAATAAATCAACATTTTTTTTATTTTTATTGTTTATAGGTAAAGCATTTGACCACTGTCTCACCTGGTGGAAAGCGATGACGCAGTCTACGATGGAACATGCTTGCCTAGAAGATAACTGTTCACTCTCGTCTTGAAGACTCCCAGATCATAGTTAGCTGGAAACAAGGACGCCGGAAAGGTGTTCCACTCATTGGCTGTTCGCACTATAAAGTGCATAGCAAAACGCTTAGTGCGGGTTGATGGAATTTCAACCATATATGGGTGCCGTGTTTTTGTGCGCCTTGATGTCCGGTGAAAGAAAGGAGATGGAGGAATAAGATCGTGTAATTCCTTCGCACACTCTCCAAAATGCAGTCTATAAAAAACCGATAAACTGGCAACTTTACGCCGGTGCTCTAAACTGTGGAGCTTAGCTTCCACCAACGCATCATTACCAATGAGTCTTTTGGCTCGTGCATAATGCTTACATTGAGATATCGTCCAATGTTGCCCTGGACCTTAGCATCCATGATATAACAAGCCTCGTCCTTGCCGAAATACGTCCGAATAGACCTGGAAATAAGGTACAATTTAGCTTGAAACATAACTTTAAGGCCAAGGAAAAATATGCTGTTTTCATTTTTTCTTTAGCACATACAGGACCGTTGGTGCTCCGTGCGACAGAGACAACGCTCTACGAAGCCGACACTAAGCGACTATCTCCTTCATTAGCTCGACATCACTGACCTCTATTGTACTCTTCGAGTATAGACTAAAGCATAGAGAGAACTTGATTATGTGTCAAGCGTACCACTTTTTTGGACACTTTTTATATGATGTGGACACTTTCCCTGCGTTCGGATAGCCTACTGATGGCAAAAACAACAGTTAAAAACGACAAAAATGGTCACATGCACCGTTCGTTTTAGGAATGTGTGAGCTAAAGTTGCATTTTTAACCGTTCACCGTTCGGATAGCTCAAAAACAGTTAAAAATGCCATCGTGAACTGCCAATTTAGACCCACCTGCGGAGGTGGGTCTAAATAAAAGTGATCGTTTTCTGACATTAGAGATTGACTTATAATTTTTGGCGCGGTTATGTAAATATTACTGATTTTATTGTGAAAATTGTAGGTATTGTAATTATATAGCACGGAAAAGTGAGAAAGAAGACGTAAGTTTACGTGTGTATTGTAAAATTTCGCCAATTTGTTTTTGACATTTGAGATAACAAACCGCATTTGGTTATTTTGCGTTCGTTTTGGCTAGTGAGTAAAAGTGGTAAAAGTGGCATTATTGGCGAAATTCTCAAACCGAACGGTTTACAGCAACGCCAATTTTACAAATGCCAAATATGATACTGATCCCAATCTGAACGCCCCTTTTGATGTGTATGAGTCTGACAGATTTGTATAGAAAAAACAGTTGACTCGAGTCGAAAAAAATGGTACGGTGCTTATCGCAAGCGTAGCTAATTACTATATGTTTGTTTCTTTCCTTCGCCACTGACATAGCGATACGTGTGAGCAGTACAAATATAATATCGTTTTATGATCTCTCTATGCTTTAGTCTATACTCTAAGATTGTACTAGTACGCTGGACTAATGACCAGTATTGACTGAAGGCATTTGATTTTCGACTTTTTGGCGCTGATTGCTAAGAGTGACATCGTGAGCGTCCTCGGAACTAATTAAGCTAACGAATCAGCGCGATGGATTTTCGAATTGTAGTTCTCAGGACGCTTGGAGTGGCGCTTCAAATCGGTACAAGAAATTCTCGACTTTTGTACAATGTCGTCTATCCAGCGTACTTGTATAATAAAAATAAGTGCTCGGCGTACATTATTATTTACCGCCGGTACCTGTGCTGTAACTCACCGATGAAGGTGACCAATATAGCTCTTAGAGTTAGCAAGTTGAAATGGCAATGGGCAGGCCACATCGCTCGTAGAACTGACAACCGATGGGGAAGAAAGGTTCTCGAGTGGCGACCACGAACCGGAAGACGCAGCGTAGACCGACGATCTGGAGAAAACCGCAGGGAGCCGATGGATGCAGGAGGCGAGCAGCCGCTCAAGTTGGCGCTCTCTGGGGAGGCCTATGTTCAGCAGTGGACGTCTTCAGGTGATGATGGTGATGACCTGTAACTCTTTCTGTCTCTTTGTCTGTTATCTCTTCACGAATAAACGTATCAACAGATTTTGATGTAATTTGGTATGTAGATAGTGGAAAACGATGTAGGATACTTTTAATAAATAAAAAAAAATATTTGTAGACATTTCACACAGCGCCATCTAGCCCCAAACTAAGCATAGCTTGTACTATGGGAACCAGATAACTGATACAATACTTAGATACTTTATTGTTTGTAAATATATATATAGAATACAATATAACACCCAGACACAGAACAAGCATCGATGTTCATCACACAAATGTTTGTCCTGTGTAGGAATCGAACCCACAACCCACAGTTCAGAAGGCAGAGCTACCAACTGAGCTATAATGCCAGTCGCGATAAACTGTAGTCCACGTGTGCAAATCCGCGGGCATAAGCTAGTAAATCATGTATTGATTCTCACCTGTATTTTGAAACCACTTTACTGTCGCTCATGCCTTCCTGAGCAGTAAATCTTGATGGTTCCCTTTGAGACTCCCTTACTGTAATCAAAAATATGTAGAATTTAAAACTGCAACTCGGCTCGGAATGCGGAAAGATTTGTCCTCATGGCGGCCACGCGGTATACCGCGCAGCCACAAAAAATGATAAGCATCAAACGGTACAAAACGTAGCCAACTGAGAATGAATTATTATAGACTAGTTGCAAAAATTAGTTTTTAAAATTACACACACTATTTTTCTGTTATCTTTATAAAAAAAATTGACAAGATTCTGATCACTTACCCTCTTCGTCATCACTAATGGTGATGCATTCATCACCATCTTCCTTCTTCTTTTCCTCGTTTGGCTGTTCATCTGCTTTAACGTTCGCTTCTTCTTTATTCTTCTTTTTTTCGCGGCGGCGGAGGCGTTTGCTAAACAAACATATCCATTAAATCCAGATTTCTTTTTTGGGAATAACATATTGTAAGATTTGGGTTTCCCTAATGGACATCGCCTGCCATCCTGCACGCACCAATTTACTTGTCCGTGAGTGCGAGCAAGAGAGCACAAGATCATGATCGCCACCAGAATTACGCGGTAAGGCTTCAGGGGGTCTAGCAAAGATGCCTTTCCATTAGCGTTAACGCCAAACGCTAACTTAAAATGTATGGGAATGACATTACCTGATGCGGAAAACTTTTCCGCAGCTAATGTCATAGCTAATGTCACTCCCATACATACACATTTTGAGTTAGCGTTTGGCGTTAACGCTAATGGAAAGGCATCTTTGCTAGACCCCCAGGTTTGTCTTAAGATAAGACGAAAATCCTGTCTAATGTCCATGTTCCACCTATACCGGTAATGGTTGGGAACGATATTCTCGAAGTTGTCGACAAATATGTCTACCTAGGATAGACTGTCCAATTAGACAAAGAGGTCGCACGAAGAATGGTGGAACAACGGGCGGCCTTATCGCATACAGCCATTTCTTCCAGGCTACCTTTGAGAATCATTACGAATCGTCTCGCACGTAGGTTTGATGAATTCCAGCCACCCGAACAAGCCGGTTTCCGAAAAGGCTTTAGCACGATAAAAGTCTGAGTTCAGAGTTAGAAAACTTCCTACATTTTTTAATGTCGGTTTAATACTATTGAACAGAAATGCACCAGTACCTAAACTACTCCACCAGCCACCACAAACCACCAGACATTAATATTTCACATAAAAGCTCGTGAACACTCGTTATCCGACACCACCGTAAACCGGCAATGGCTAACATGACCATGATGATGATAATGTATAATGATGATGATGGTGTATAATCACAAAGATTATAAAGCCCACTGATAGCTCGTGAACATAATTTCTCGTACAAACACGACTCACCAGGCAGGGGGCGAGGTAACAAAACGAGGCAAAGTCATACGAAATTACAAAGAACAGAGCAGGATGGAACAAAAAACATCAACGGGTTCCCGTGATTTTTTAGAAATTAGTGGTTGATTTACACCACCCATTTTCGTATGAGGGGAAGTTGTATCATTCAGGTCAACTGGATTTATAGTCAATGTATAATCATGAAACTATAATAATGACGGTAAAATATCATCATGGTGATGTATACTCATGATGATGGTGATGTATAGACATGATGATGGCAATTTATAATAAATAATTCAATAATAAATATGTGTGGACATTTCACATAACGCCATCTAGCCCCAAACTAAGCATAGCTTGTACTATGGGAACCAGATAACTGATAGAAATACTTAGATACTTTTATTGTTTGTAAATACATACATAGAATAAAATATAACACCCCGACACAGAACAAACATCGATGTTCATCACACAAATGTCTGTCCTGGATGGAAATCGAACCCACAACCAATAAGATCAGAAGGCAGACCTATAACTTCAACTGAGGTAACAGGCCATTCAAAGTTAGTATAACCATGATGATGGTGAAATATAATCACGATGACGATGTATAACCAGGAGTCTCCTGGTTAGGAGAGCGCGTTAAGCCGTCGGTCCCGGTTGTCATAAGAACATCTATAGCAATCGTTACGGGTATTCAGAAGCCTAATAGAATCTGACACCTGATCTAACCATCCCTGTTACTGGTTCCTTATGGGTTGCGAGGTCAGATGGCAGTCGCTCGTGTAATTCTGGTAGCTCGCTACTACAGGTTAGATTGGGAGTCGACCCCAATAACAAATCGGGAAAGGCACAGAGGATGATGATGTATATTGTATAACCATGATGATGGTAATGATGCCAGGTAAGCTCACTTGAAAGTCCCAATGCCATGTGATAGGTACCCAGGCTGGAAGTCATCGTCCATTTCGTCACTCCTGCCGCGTTTATCCTCGTCTTCGGACTCCGTTGTTTCCGATTCAGGCTCGCTTTCCGATTTCTTTGAATCTTTCTGCAAAAAAGTTATTTTTTTAATCGTTTCTTAAATGTTAATTTTTTGAATAATTTATACTTAATTATCATATGTTAGTACTCAAATAATGTTATGTATGTAATAATGTAAAAAAAACCCTAAAATAATTTATTGAAATATCAACATTTTTAATTCATTTTTTGCGCCAGTGATACGAGGTTTTAGAAAAAAATTAGAATGAATATAGTATAGAGTCCATCTCACGAAAGACCCGCGGCAATGAGTGGTACTAATTTTTACAGATTGGCAGTGTGACCATTTGTAGCAAATTTCTGCCATTTGGGCAGATTTAACATTGGCAGATGCTGTAAACGTTTTAAATTAAAAAATGAAATGTCAATAGTGTAACACAAGCAAACCCGCAGCCGAGCACTAGCTCTAACATTACCTTGTCCAATTTCTTGTCGGCCTCAGGTATATCCTCTTCGTAGCCTTCCTTCATGGACTCTACCACTTCTATGTAATCTAACTCCGCTAGATATTCGTCGCCTTCGTTCAAACCATCCAAGTTAGCGGTGGCATCGGTTAGCAGATTCCCTGCGTAGATACATAAGAAAGCACCTTTGGGCACGTCGTTTAGTGCACGAATACCCCACCCGCGATTGAGAGTTTTAAACACCTGAAAATCGGTTAGTAAGATCAAACGAGGCTTTTTGGAGGAATACCAAGTATATTTTATTTCACTAGGTGGTAGGACTTTACTGCAAAGTTCGTCTAGGTAGGTACCACCGCTTTGCCAGTTATTCTGCCGCCAACCAGTAGTGTGCAAGCACTACTGTGTTCCGGCTTGAAGGGCATTGTAGCTGGTAAAATTACTAGACAAATGAGACTTTACGAACTGATCTCACATCTAGAAAACTTTTTAGATTGTGTGATGTCTCAGGATAACGTGCGCAGCGCGCAGTGTCACGCGAAACTTTAATTTAGAATTCCAAGTGATACTGCAACTGTTATGGGCAGCCGTGACGCTTAACATCAGGCAAACGACCAGCTTGTCAGGTCATTCATTAAAAAAAACCTGTATAAGTGAAAAAAACGCGTACCGACCTGTAGTTTCAGCTGTAGCGGGTTCTGTACAACACGGTTCATACAAGTGGCTTTGCATTTACATCTGTAACAATAAAATTTTACATTTTGGCTCAGTTCAGACAGAGCAGCAAAATGCTCGAGCAGTTTTTAAGTGCTATATGAATATCAACCTTAATCTATTTAGACAAAGATGAAAATAGTATGATACATTAAAATAGGTAAGATTTAAATGTTGCATACTATTTTCAGCATTGTCTAAATGAAATAAGGTTGGTATTCCAATAGCAATTAAAAACTGCTCGAGCATTTTGCAGCTCTGTTTGAATTGACCCTTATCGTATATTTAAAGCACAGACATGTAATACTATACGGTAAGCAGACCTAACATTATCTTCACTACTACATAGACGAGAATAAATAATATATACATTACTTTCGCTCTTATTAAAGTTTGATAACTTTATCTCTTTCCTTTTTGCTGTTGCAACACTTACACATTACACACCCATGAACAAAAAGGAACGCGTGCCCAAAACGCAATCTTGTTACCATGGAAACAAGTCACAGAAGTGACATGGCGTCATAAACAGACAACGCGCCCTGTTTTTTTTTTGCAATATTTTTGTGTTATTATTGATATTAAGTGCTACAAACACTAAAATAAAATGGTAAAATGTAGTGCGCCTTTGTGCGGGCAACGTTTCATATAGGAACACACCCGAATTATCTTTTCACCAGCAAGTTTTGATGTGCATGTCACTGTGTGCGTGAGATTTGCATGTTGTAAAAAGTGACACGCAATATTTCTCTTAAGGTGGAACGTTTCACTAGCGCGGCAAATTCAAATTTTCTTGCGTTCTTTTGCCAATAATATAGCTTAATTACTCAACGTGATTACATGAAAACTAATTTTGCGCAAATAAATAGAATGTATCAATAAATTACAATTAAAAGTACCACCTACATATCATTGGTTTACCGACAAATGGTAATAGACTGAAAAACTAAGACGAAATTTGTTTATTGCTATTTATCGCTAAACCAATGATATCTAGGAGATACTTTTAATCGTGATTTGTTGATACATTCTATTTCTTTACGTTAAATCAGTTTTAATGTAATCACGTTTAGTAATTAAGCTATTATTGGCAAAAGAACGCAAAAAATTTGAATTTGCCGCGCTAGTGAAACGTTCCAACTTAAGTCTGCTTACTATAATAGTATTAGATGTCTGTGATCTAAAGCAACTTTCTATGTTACGATCCCACAACTGGGATAAGAGCCTTATCTGAAAGAGAAGGAATATAGAGCATAGCACGGGTAACATAAGCTATAGAAATTAACATATCTCTTCTCCCAGGAAAGCATTAATACAAAAAGGCTATAAAGCTCATTGGCGACGATAAATTAGTAAAGGCTAAACTCCAAAGCTTTGAACACCGGCATAAGGTTGCCAGCTTATCGGTTTTTTACAAGCTGCACTTCGGAGAGTGTGCGACGGAATTGCACAACTTAATTCCCCCATCCCCTATTTACCATCGTACAACTAGACGCACGAAAACACGGCATCCGCATATGGTAGAAATTCCTAGAATGCATACAAAGCGTTTTGATTCCTCGTTTATAATTCGGACAGCAAAGAAATGGAACACCTTACCAGCGTCATTGTTTCATGACAAATATAATCTGGGAGTTTTTAAGGCTAGAGTGAACCGCTATCTTCTGGGCAAGCATGATCCATCGTCAACCGCGTCGTCACTTACCATCAGGTGAGACAAATGTTAACCTATCGATGATAAAAAAAATAAACCTTTCGTTGCGTTATCATTGGTCAAACGCTTTCTCGAGAGAAATGTCGGTTTCTACAACTCATGCTATCCTTCCTGTAAAGGTGACTTACCTAGAGTTACACTCGTATATACCGGAAGGTAACGGCTCCGGAAGCCGCCTATACTCATAACCAACGTCGGTGCTCTCTATGCCGATCGTTCTTGCGCCCTCTAGCGTCATCTTCCAACACGCGCATTTTCTTTTATCCTGTATGGAGATAGATATACCAGGCAAATGTCAAAATCTATAAGGCTATTCCTATATTTTAAACACACAATGAAACTAGTGTAATTTTTCCTAAATATTTTTAGCTGTGTGGCCCCGGTGATTTTAGGACCATCCCATATGCTTGCCCATTAGATCGTCCACTAATCAAGTGATGTTTTTTTTAGTAATTTTTAAATTAGTATAATATTTATAATTTAATTCTGGAAAATTAAGGAAGGGGTATCATTACCTGGTTACCGCGGCCAGTCACATCACCTGCAGCTTTATGTTTAGAAATCGCTTGTACAAAGAAAAATAAATACACGTGATATCTCCGCCCAACCCTGGTGATGTTTCGTGAATTTTTCCGAACCCCCTCCCCCCTTTCGAACCTCCTGTGATAAATGGACGATCCCTAATGTATTATGTGTAATGTATTACAGTTCTGCTAAATACCAGCTTCAGGCCTTGGACTCAATTGAAAGGCGAGCAAAAAAGCTCATAGGTGACGATACAATGGTGAGGGCTAGGCTCCAGAGCTTAGAGCACCGTCGTAAAGTTGCCAGCCTATCAGTGTTCCACAGGTTACATTTCGGTGAGTGTGCTGCGGAGCTACACAATCTAATTCCACCACCAGACGACAAGACGTAGAGCTACACGCCATCCATTTATGGTTGATATTCCTTCGATTCGCACAAAGCGGTTTGACTCGACATTTATAACCCGAGCAGCGAAGGAATGGTACACTTTACCAGCGTCTTTGTTTCCCGATAAGTACAATCTGGAGCTCTTCAAGTCGCGAGTGAATAGGTAACTTCTAGGCAAGCATGTACCATCGTAGATCGCGTCGTCACTTCCCATCAGGTGAGATTGCGGTCAAATGCAGGCCTATTTAGTTGTAAAAAAATTTAGTCAATTCGACAAGAACACAGGGTTATAAACGACTCACCACACAGTCATCTTCACAGTCGCAGCCGCACAAGAAGTCCGGGTCGAGGTTGAGCGGCACGCCGGCGGTCGGAGTGCGCTCCGTGTTGTACGAACAGAACTCCGGCAGCGAGTGGTCGTAGTAGTTGACGCACGGCACCGGCACGTTCTCCTTCCCGTGGGAGAGGTCCTGGGATACACACGTGATTTGTGAACACTCAGGTTCAAACTCCACTGTTATACGCACGACAGTGTTGCGGTTTTAATTGTTTATCTATTGTTGTGCAAACCAGTGGCATTACAAAGTTTAAAAGATGGTATATTTGGACAAAAATGAGACTTGTAAATAATCCTGAGCCAAATAATAATGCAATGCGTTTCATATGTGAAATTGTACGGTGTATGTCGAATCGTCTATGTCTATAACATTTTGTATGTCAAACTATCTAATATGTCTGTAACATTTTGAACATTGAATCGTTTATATCTGCAACAATTTGTATGTCTGTCTAATTATATAATATAATTATATTTTTTATTTTTTTTATGTTAAAGGGAGCAAACAAGCATTATAGCTGCAACAATTTGTATGTCAAAATGTCTATGTATGCAACAATGTGTATGTCAAGCGGTCATGTCTACAACACTTTGTACGTTGGACTGTTTATATCTGCAACAGTTTGTATATGGAACAGGCTGTGAACATGATGAGTCTTTTTCTGCTGTATCGTCTAGATAAATCGATCTGTTTGCTACTTTGTCTCCTGAACATGATGAGACTACTTCGGATACGTTGTCTACATGAATCAACCAGTCTGTATATAGCCACATTGTGTACCTCACCTTCTTCTGCACATTGGTCTTGTTAAGCACGAACTCGGCTAGACAGTGCGTGTTGGGGCTGAAGTCGAAGAGGTCGACCGCCATGTCGGAGCGCACGGCGCGCAGGTAGCGGTGCAGCTCGCGCACGCTGCGCACGCGCCGGCCGCACGGCGCGCGGTACATCACCGTGCGGCTGTACTTGTGCCGCACTATCTGTCTGTGGACGCGGGCCGCGGGGTACCTAATGTTACTGCGTGTAGTGCGGTCCAACCTCAATCTGTCTGTCTCATTTTTTTTTGCAGATGTATACTATACTACACTATACAACACATGTCACAACTTCCTGTTTCAACACAATAATGTACAAATCTGGTCGTACAGCGCTAATTGAAATGAAATGAAAAGATGTAACAGTAAAATAATCTATACTTATAATAAAACTGTAACAATTCAGTACATTGAAGATTTGAATATTTTTTTTTGGATAAATAAATAAATATAATAAATAAATAATAAATATATATGGACATGTCACACAGCGCCATCTAGGCCCAAACTAAGCAAAGCTTGTACTATGGGAACCAGATAACTGATACAATACTTAGATACTTTTTGTTTAATCAGTACAATGAATGTACATTTATTTCGAAAATTGCATACACTTTTTTGTCAATAATGAAAAAATCATTTTTTTAATTTTATTTGTTTGCATTGTATTGTCTATTTGAACAGCAATAAGGATTAAATGTAATGCAGATTTTTTTTAAATTAAGTGACTTTTTGTTTATAAATACATACATAGAATACAATATAACACCCAGACAGAGAACAAACACCTCTGCTCATCACACAAATGTTTGTCCCGGGTGGGAATCGAACCCACAACCTATAGTTCAGAAGGCAGAGCACCTACCAACTGAGCTAACAGACCAGTCAATATCAGGATCTCTCTCTATAATCGATACTAAAGTCAAAACTGTAATTTTTAAATTTTTGTCTGTTTGTCTCTCTGTTTGAATCTTGGCTGAGCATCACGCCAAAACAGATAACCCCCAATAGATACCGCATTACGGGATTTTTGTTCGGATCCTAGCTCACCAAAACTGGCGGAAGGCGCGGGTTGCGGGAACTGGAGCCAATGCGCTGTTATTGGCTGTTTCCAGTGACGCCCTAATAACGAACTCTAATAATTGGTCGAAACTAAGGCCGTGCTGCGAAGCGGCGATTTATATAGAACCATTTACGCCAATGCGTGGTGCGCGGTCGTCGTCTTTCAACCGGTATCTATTGGAGGTTATCTGTGCGCCAAAACTACTGAATGGATTCAAATGAAACCTGACATGATAGGAGTTCATATTACGAGGTAGGCTAGAGGATACCTTTGATGCCGAAATTCAGCACGGTTCCTTCGGGAGAGGGGATGAAAGTAAAAATATGTACTTAGTTGTAATACATTAACGCGTGGTCCGATTTCATTCATTCTTTTTTTGTTAGAAAGGAGGTACTTTAAATATTGTCCCGTAAATATTTCAAGGTCGTAGGTTTCGTGGTTCAGAAATTACAGCAACCAACCTTCAGTATTAGGTCCAAAGCCACTCCTATCCTGTATGCGAAAGATAGAAGGAAGGGGGAAAGAGAGAAGGCAAACGGAGGCAGCCATTCATTTTTCAAAAATTCAAATTTATTTATTTGCATTCATGTACAGTTTCAGTGTCAGGTCTTAATAACTAAGCTTACAAGGTAGGTACGTGAACCCTGTACGGGCGTTTGCAAGTCTTGCACCAAAGTGCTGTTTGTAGATACTAATTATAGTCTTTGCAACCAGCCAGATTTCACCTTCATCCATTCATCCTTTTACCCTCTTCCTTTAGAATGATATAAAGCGTAAAACTAATTAATCCGTACGAAGCCGGGGCGGGTCAGCTAGTAATGAATAATCTTACTACGCAAATGCGAGAGACATAAATAAGGATACAAAAGTTTAAGTTAACTTACCTCTCCCAACCGCTAAGCAGCGGTTTGGTCAGCGGATTGTAAGTCCGAAGTTCCTTCAGTGAGAGGAGATCCTTGCGGTTACAGTGCGGGCCGCAAGTGTGCGGGACCATCTTGTACGGGCGGACTGAGTTCTTCGGGGTGTAGAACTGTGGGACAACGGTTCATTGACAAGTTTTAGGCGGCTGTTACGAAATTATGCGTAGTTGCAAGGTTTTCGTCATCAATATTTAATGCATAGCTTTAATGTCTACACTTAGCCATTATACGAATAATACCCTTCATTTCATCTTCTTCGATAATGACAGAGCGAGTTTTAGGTAACTTACCTATTTATTTAGTAATCATCATTCTCCTGGTGTTCGTTTTGGAAAAACACACAGAGACCCGATTTGAGAGCTAAAATTTGCAAATTCTGTGTAACGTAAGTCTCCAAACTAAATTATACTCCACCCCGTACTTCCATAATGACAGAACCGATTTTTGATTTTTGCCTTTCAAGTGATAAAAAAAAAAAAATTAAATTAAATTTGATTTTTATTAAAAAAGGCTTCAACAAAAGGTCTAATATCTCCGGAGTTTTATATTACATCGACAAAATATTGATACCAAAATAAAGTTCATCATTTTTCTAAACTACTATAAATTATTTCATAATTTTAATTAATGCTCTTATTTATATATGAATAAATGAAACTAGATATATTTGGACGGACGCTGCGAGCTCGGTACCGCGCGCGCGGTATTTACAACTTAAACCACCGACCTATAACGGGTCAGGCACAGAATTTTGCCACTTTTTTTACGCACTCCGCTTTACTTGTCCTTTACGTACACTAGATACTAGGTCCAATAGGTGAACCGGAGACCTTGGTCAGAACCGCGTGCAAATGGATGCAGGAGGCAAGCAGCCGCTCGAAGTGGCGCTCTATGGGGGAGACCTATGTTCAGCAGTGAACGGCTTCAGGCTGTTGATGATGATGATGACACCTAATTTTCATGTCACACTACTCTCTCTCGCTAACTTCACATCTTGCATCCCTCTCACACCAGTGAAACCAGTGCACTTACCACAACTCTGCTGACGACACCGTCGGCTGCCGCGAACGCGGGTAACGTCGACGCTGTAGTTGATTTCTTGGCCACTGACCGTTGTCTACGTAACTCCTGTAAACAGAATTACCAAAAAGATGTACAAAGCGTTAAAGAGTTACTAATAAAGGAAAATATAATTCTGCTGTAAATTAGAAATCAAAAAGGCCTTTGGTGGAGGGGAAAGTGCCCAGAACGCTGACTGCATTCTGTTCGGTCATTAAAATCTTCTGCGATCACCAAGCCATCTGCCAAGAGTGGGGATTATGGCAAACCTCCTCTACGATAAGCGTCTAAAGTGGCGGTTTATGGAGAAGGCCTATGTTCAGTAGTGGACGTCTCCAGGCTGATGGATTATTGTAATGTTTATAATAAATATAGAAAGGTATAAAAGTAAAATGATGTCCACTTGTTTGTGAAGTTTTGACTTCTGAACCGATGTGGATCACATTTTACATTCAGATTGTGTACACTATCAAAACAAACCTACTTTTTAAACCGGAAAAGTAATAGTTCCCGCAGGAAAAATTATCGGCAGGTCAAACCAAACGACAATATTGTTACGTTCAATCTAAACTGACAGACGACCAACATGAGCTGTAGAAATCGACAGATCTCTTTATTTTTCTTTATAGTTGGCTCCACACAGTGTATTTAGCCAGTGTTATAAACACAATATACAAAACTAAAGCACTCAACTCACATAAACTTAAACCCATAGTTATTGAATGGCTGCATCAATTAGACTATGAAAATGTGGAAAAGCTCCTAGTTAGTCAGAATTGATCAAAATAATTTGACTCCATTTTACCCACTTGCTCTGAGGCATAACTTCACTGACAAGACGCACACGGCTCGACAACTTAACATTTTCTTAACCCATAATTCAACCTATGTAATTACTTATATATATTACAATATAATTATATATATATACATATATTTATTTATTTATTTATAATTTAAATTATTATTAGACACCAAACGTCCAAAATTGTAATTCTAAATTAGCTTTTTACCTAAATGTTACTTAGCTTTTCGATATCTAGTTTTTACCTTTTTATTGTTTTACAATTTCATTGTTGTATTAAAATTATTTGTACCATAAGGGAAGACACTGCCCCCTGCAACACAGTTTATACTAAAGCAGAGGGCAGGGTTGTAACTTATTATGTGTATCTTTTATACTGAAACAATAAAGAAATTTGTATTTGTATTTGTATTTGTCAAGTATTGTAATTTTCATCATGTTATAGAAGAATATCGTCAAGTCTTAGTCACAGTTTGGGTCGATCTAGTCATAGTCCAGCCAAAGTCATGCCCTACAGTCCCAGCAAAGTGGTGGCAACTTTACTAGAAGCTTCTATGAAATTTTGGAAGCAACACGGAAACCCACGTTTCACCACATTATATCCCTTGCCCACACTCATGCTCGCAATTCAGCACTTAATGCGTAAAACACCACCAATTGAAAACGTTAACACTAGAAAAGGCACAAGTTTTGAAAAATAATACAATGCAAGAACTTTTCAGCGTTCGCGCCAAAACTCGACCGATCTCTTCTCTCGAGAAAGCGTTTGACCAATGAGCGATCACGCAAATCACGTCATAAACCTTTTGTTGCGCTTTCACTGGTCAAAACCACGGGGAGCTGATGGATGCAGGGAGCAAGCAACGCTCTGAGTGGCGCTCTGGCGGGGAGGCCTATGTTCAGGGGTGGACGTCTTCAGACTGATGATGATGATGAAGATGATGATAATATAACTTGCATAAAACGTTGCTTACCTCAGAAGATTGAAGTCCATCTGCCTTGTTAGTTTGGTCTTCCGATCGCGTGTATTCCACGTACGGCATATTTGTCTGTAAGGAAATAAAGCATTGTTATTCATTTGGTTACTATTTTAAACTCCCTATGAAATAACAACTTAGAGTTAGCCTTTGTGTACAAACCTTAGTGTTAGCCTTAGTGTACCAACCTTAGTGTTAGCCTTAGTGTACCAACCTTAGTGTTAGCCCTAGTGTACCAACCTTAATGTTAGCCTTAATGTACCGTACCAACCTTTGTGTTAGCCCTAGTGTACCAACCGTAGTGTTAGTCCTAGTGTACAAACCTTAGTGTTAGCCCTAGTTTACCAACCTTAGCATTAACCTTAGACTACAGACTTTTTAGCCCTAGTGTACCAACCTTAGTGTTAGCCCCAGTGTACCAACCTTAGTGTTAGCCCTTGTGTACCAACCTTAGTGTTAGCCCTTGTGTACCAACCTTAGTGTTAGCCCTAGTGCACCAACCTTAGTGTTAGTTCTAGTGTACCAACTGTAGTGTTAGCCCTAGTGTACCAACCTTAGTGTTAGCCCTAGTGTACCAACTGTAGTGTTAGCCCTAGTGTACCAACTGTAGTGTTAGCCCTAGTGTACCAACTGTAGTGTTAGCCCTAGTGCACCAACCTTAGTGTTAGCCCTAGTGCACCAACCTTAGTGTTAGCCCTAGTGTACCAACCTTAATGTTAGCCTTAGTACTCCGAGGCAGCCTAGCCCGGTTCCCACCTCGCGCCGCTTGTAGTTCCGCGAACAGAGGCTGTAGGCGCGTGGATCCGCGGTATATCCACTCCGTCCTATTGTCTGGGAAGTTCACTTTCACCAGCGCAGCATCCACTTCTATCACCTTTGTGTCCCACCATTTACCTAGGGAAATGTATGGCGATATAAAATGGAAAGCCTTAACTTAGACACAGATTTAGGTAGGTATTTACTGGTAGTTAGCGACTAATATTGTAGTGTGATTCAAACGTAATGGCGGCCGTGAAGTCGGAGCGAAACGCCACGCAGTAGTGTATTAAGTATCAATCACACTCTATGAGGCACCTTAAACGAATCGGCGGTGAAAATAGGCAGTTAGGTAAAAAATTTAAGTAACACAGAACAATTTTTAACACAGAAAGTTGTGTTCTCAAAAGCATAACCGCATGCCGTAGGTTGTTTTCAATAAACGTTATTTGACACACTGAGTTTTTACTTTTTATTAAACGCACATACACAAAAACACACATACATCATACACCTACGTTGTAAAAATGTAATGTAGTTTGATGTCTTGAATAAATGTATGTTCTTCCTTTCATACAAAAACACACCACACATACACACATAATTTATTAAAACACACATACACCATACACAAAAACACACACCACACATCACATCACATCACACTAATATTATAAAGGCGAAAGTTTGTGCGTATGTGTGTATGTTTGTTACTCTTTCACGCTCAAACGGCTGGACGGATTTGAATGAAATTTGGTATGGAGGTAGCTTATACCCTGGATTAAAACATAGGCTGCTTTTTATCCCGAAAACGGGAACGGTTCCTGTAGGAACGCGGGTGGAACCGCGGGGTGCTGCTAGTACATCATACATTAAACATACACACATCATACAACAAAAACACACACCAGTAACTTACCATTCCATTCCACAGTAAGACTCTGCCCCTGATGCATCCGAACCATGGGTCTCTCCGGGTACTTCATAAGGTAGTTACAGACGAAGTCCCGACTGAACGGGTGCACCTCTTCCCACACTAACGCACTACTCTCGCACACTAGTCGAGTGTGCATGTGTGGGACGTATTGTGCGTAGCCATCGTCGAAGAATACCAGGTATCTGGAACCGGGAGTTTGAGGGTAGACTGGAGGTAGCAGGGTTCAGGATATATTGGTGTTGAAATCGTAGCTCATTACATCCCCATCCCACTGCTGAACACAGGATACTTTGGACGCTTTTTATAGGGTTTGCCACAACCACCACGCTTGGCAGGCGGCTTGGTGATCGTAGAAGATTTTAAGGTACCTCAGAGAATGCTGCTGCTCATTCCCTGGATATTCCCTTAGCCGGCTCTTAGGACACCCACGGGAAGAGATGGGGTGGTCCTAATCTCACACGGGGCCCACACGGCTATAAATTACTGTTCATCATCATCATCATCAACAGCCTGAAGACGTCCACTGCTGAACATAGGCGTCCCCCAGAGAGCGCCACCTTGAGCGGCTGCAACCAACTAAACAAAGTACACCCCGATACAACTAAGTATCTGTTAATCCCGGAAAATTAAGGTTTCATAACAAAATGGGTAAATGTAAAGCTACAGCGCAACTCCAGGGCGCTAACTCTGTATGAAAACACAGATTCCACACGATACGAAACCACGTCGTTATCGTGTCTTGTTTAAACCGTGTCACAGCATTAGAAATACCTTCACTTTACATTAAAGTTATTTTTAATTTGTATAAATATTGACATAAGTGGTGGTAACTTTGACGTGTTGATGTTTCGGAACGCATCACAGTGGACCATAATTTTTGACAGTTCAAATCGCGCCAATTCCACAATCATTTCACGCGGTTTCGTTTTCATTTGATAGAGAACTAGCGGCTCGCCCCGGCTTCGCACGTGTAGTGGTGTAGCCTATGTTACTCAGGGTGAATGTAGCTTTCCAATGGTGAAAGAATTTTTGAAATCGGCACAGTAGTTTTTGAGTTTATTCATTACAAACATACACACCAAAATACAAATCTTTCCTCTTTATAATAGCGGTGTAGATAGATTTTTGCAGATTCCTTATGTAAGACAAGGGATTCGCGTGGTTTCGAAGTAAAGAACCGTAAAGTGGTCATACAGTATTAGGGACCTGCTAGGCGATCATGTAACTTGTTTCCAACTGATAGAAACACAAAAATGTATGGATTTGACAGTTTCAGTACGCAGTTTATATACAGAGTTACTATGAAAATTTTCAAATTTGGAATGAAATTTCTCCTGTTGCATTGCTATCAAAGTTACATGATCACCCCGCTGTTGGAAACATACCTGTAGCTATTGACGGGGTTGGGTATTTCCGCGATCACCCCTGAATAGTAGAAAGATACCCGCTTATTTGTGTTCTCGGAGTTCTTGAAAAGAGCGATCACTCTTGTACCTGAAATAAAACATCAATTTCAACAATTACTGGGTGTAATTGAATTCATTAGCATCCTTTGAAACTAGGTACCTACTCCTGACACCGGTCACGTGTGGACCAACATTTATGAAATGTAACGCATCGATTTCGTATTGATAATAACTCCGAAAAATAACTTACTTAAGATGGAACGTTTCACTAGCGCGGCAAATTCAAATTTTCTTGCGTTCTTTTGCGAATAATAGCTTAATTACACAACGTGATTACATGAAAACTAATTTTGCGCAAATAAATAGAATGTATCAAGAAATTACAATTAAAAGTATCACCCTCATATCATTGGTTTAGCGACAAATGGCAATAAACAAATTTCGTCTCAGTTTTTCAGTCTATTGCCATTTGTCGTTAAACCAATGATATGAGGGTGATACTTTTAATTGTAATTTCTTGATACATTCTATTTATTTACGTTAAATTAGTTTTAATGTAATCACGTTGAGTAATTAAACTATTATTGGCAAAAGAACGCAAGAAAATTTGAATTTGCCGCGCTAGTGAAACGTTCCACCTTAACTGGTAGTCATTCTGACTTCTAAAAGGGACAAAGCTATACAGTAGAAAGAGAGATGCTTACCGATAGTCATTCTAACTTCAGACGGCTCTGTGTACGCGATAGATCGGGCCGAGAGTGTCTTGCATGGATTCTTCACTTTGTGGTCGAAACGGATGCGGCATTGCGTGTATTGGTGCTGAAATAAAACGGTAACTTTAATAAATATGTGTGGACATTTCACACAGCGCCATCTAGCCCCAAACTAAGCATAGCTTGTACTATGGGAACCAGATAACTGATACAATACTTAGATACTTTTTGTTTGTAAATACATACATAGAATACAACATAACACCCAGAAACAGAACAAACACCTATGTTCATCACACAAATGTTTGTCCCGGGTAGGAATCGTACCCACAACCTATAGTTCAGAAGGCAGAGCTACTACCAACTGAGCTATCAGGCCTGTCACATTAATGTTAAGACAATTATTGGGATTAGGTCAATATTAGCGCTTTGATAGGTAATTTTACCACCTTTTAATCATGTCGCGCAATGAGCTATGGAGAGAGCTATGCTCTGTGTTCCCTGCGAGATAAGCTCCGGAACGAGGAGATCCGCAGGAGAACTACAGTGACCGATATAGCTCTTAGAATTAGCAAGTTGAAATGGCAATGGGCAGGCCACATCACTCATAGAACTGACAACCGATGGGGAAGAAAGGTTCTCGAATGGCGACCGCGAACCGGAGGGCGCAGCGTAGGCCCGCCACTCGGTGGACCAACGATCTGGTGAAAGCCGCGGGGAGCCGATGGATGCAGAAGGCGAGCCTCTGAGGTAGACCTATGTTCAGCAGTGGACGTCTTCAGGCTGCTGATGATGATGATGATTGTTACGAATACTTACATCGTTAGTCTTGACGAGAGTTTCCAGAACCTTCCCTTTGAGCCACGCCCCGTACTGGTTCTTCATGGCGTAGACTTGTTGTTGTGGCCGGAGCGGCGGCCGCACCAGCTCGCCCGGCGGCGGCAGGTCGGCCGGCGCAGACTCCGCCGATAGTCGCACCACTGATATGTCCTTCTGTAATTAAGACATTTTTTTATTTCGTTCTTTTCCTCCTCAGTCGTCACTCTACCACCAACCGCGTCTTTACGCATATATTCGACAAGTGTTTTACCGCGTAATAAATGGAAGTATGTACTCCAGATTGCTTGCACCTGTAGTGAGAAAGAGAACTTTTTTCTTCAAACTCGTATCATAACAGGCTTGTTATAATTATTTTATTTTGACATTTTTTGACATTAAGCACTGTGATTTTGTTTAATTATGCTTGCTTAATATGTACAATAATTTAATTTTTATTATTTATAAAATACATTATCTTGTTTTGACTGGTGTAAAAGTGCTAAAAATAGCCTATTTGCAATAAAGAACTGTTTTACTTGGAGTCCTCCGCACCCTGATGTGTGTGTATCCCACCAACTGAAAGTGAAACTCTAGTCAATAAAAAAAATATTCAAAAAACATGACTTACATCTTCTTCTTGATCTGCTTCAGTCGCTTCTTTGCTTGACCGAGTTGTCTGTAACAAAATAATATTGTCAAAACTTCCTTTGCTATATTTCCAACCAACTACTAGGTGGTAGGACTTTTCTGCAAAGTTCGTCTAGGTAGGTACCACCGCTTCGCCAGTTATTCTGCCGCCAAGCAGTAGTGTGCAAGTACTACTGTGTTCCGGTTTGAAGGGCATTGTAGCTAGTGAAGTTACTGGGCAAATGAGACTTTAATCTGATCACACAGTCTAGTAATCTTATTACTAGACTGTGTGATGTCTTAGGATGACGTGCGCAGTGCAGTCACGCGAAACTTAAGAGTTCCGAGTGATACTGCTTCTGTTATGGGCAGCCGTGACGCTTAACACCAGGCGAACGACTAGCTTGTCACGTCATTCGCATATATAAATCAAAAATTAAAGGAAAAAACATCAAAAAAAGGAAGTCGTTCTTCTTTTTTTTATATTGTGGTCGCTTAAGGCCATCTGCACACTAGAGGGCGCTGATGATGCGTAGTAGACCCTAAAGAAGAAACTAGACTCACCGGTTTGCTTTCCATGTCAGTGTATCCCAGGGGTATGGCTTGCTTCTTTGATGGAGTTTCTATTGCGGTAGACGAACGACGTTTCGGATAGCGCATGGGCAGTTGGGATGACTAAAAAAAATTAAATGTAAATAAGTAATTAGTTTTTAATAAGCTTTTTCAGAAATGATTACTTAAGTAAAAACTAAACTAAACTTTGTTTTGTAAACTTTTTTAAACTGTGTGATGTCTCAGGATGACGTACGCAGCACTACTGTGTTCCGGTTTGAAGGGCATTTAGCTAGTGTAATTACTGGGCAAATGAGACTTTATGATCTGATCACACAATACAGTAATCTTATTACTATACTTAGTGAAGTCTCAGGATGACGTGCGCAGTGCAGTGTCACGCAAAACTACGTTAATTTAGAGTTCCGAGTGACACTGCCATCTGTTATGGGCAGCCGTGACGCTTAACCTCAGGCGAACGACTAGAACGTCACGTATTTCGTATACATTTAAAAAAGAAGTAAGCCGTCGGTAAGTCGACTTAGAACTAAATTGAAGGTACGAAATTGGATCTAATAATATTAAAAATATACTCACTTCATTGAAATCTTCTTCGCTTTCTAAACAGGTGTACTGTAAAACAAACAAAATACTTAGTGATGATTTCGCACTCCGCTCTTTTACTCCGCTACAATTACATGGGATACGTGATGGGACGGGTAGGGCCACATAAGCAGGTCAAAATCCGTTCAAAGAAACATCGACCTTAACGTCGTAGTCTTAAATATCAATAGTTGCGGCGCTTACGACAAAGACAACGCACGAAATGACTGATTTTGATGGTTTTAAATTAGTATATGTTTATATAGAACTGATTCAAGATATCAATATTTTGTTTGTATAACGTGTTTTGTTTTTTTTTATCAACGATAGGCTAACATTTGACCACGGTCTCACCTGATGGTAAGTGACGACGCGGGAGAAGATACCGGTTCACTCTAGCCTTAAGGGCTTGTGCAAGGCCAGCGCGAATTCAAGCCAAAGCCACAGAATAGATGTATAGTACTAGGCCAAAGCGGGGATGAGCCAGGGGCCGAGCGGCAGGGGCGGTCTAAGTGGTTCCAACGCGCAATAGTTTAGGTAATTTATTATTACACTGAATATAAAGGGTATTTTAAAAATCCGCTATACATAAGCCCTCCATTATATTTAGTTCAACTACTACACAAAGTTTCATGATCTTTTTGTACGAGCTAACATGATAGCCCGCAGGTTTGCGCGCTGTTCCAGGGATGTAAAGGTGACGCTCTTCAGAGCGTACTGCACATCCCTGTACACGTGCGGCCTGTGGGCTGACTACACTGATAAAAGCTACAGTGCCGTCCGCGTCCAATACAATAACGCGTTCAGGGCGGTGGTGGGTCTGCCTCGTTACTGCAGCGCCTCTGGCATGTTTGCGGAGGCGTGCACCGACTGCTTCCACGCCACCATGCGTAAGCGGTGCGCGTCCCTAGTGCGCAGGGTGCGGGGTAGCTCCAACACCATCCTGGAGATGATCGCCAGCAGGCTGGATTGCTTGTACATTCGACATGGCTGTGACAGGCATGTCGCTGTACCGATGCCGGTAAGAGGATATTAAATCGCTGTGACATACTGCTATTAATTAATTACTTATATTCTCTTTTTAATTTGATGTGTATTGATTTTTGATTTTGATTTTTAGATATTTTTATTTGATATTGTTTTTTGTAAATTTTGAATTTTATTTTTATTATTTCATTTTTATTATTTTATTGTAATTTTGGTTTTTGAATATTATTGACGTATTATAATTTACTATTTATCGATTATTTTGACAATGAATTTTATAATTATAATTGAATGTGATTGTAAGTATTTATATAAGACGAAATAATGTATATTCTCAAGTGTAGTGGGTGCTAGTTACCTGAATAAATAAACTATTATTATTATTATTATTATTTAAAGTATTCATTGAATAATCGCTGTTTATTTGTACGGTTTGGAGGTAACTTTGTAATTTTTTTCTATCGAGAAAATTTTATTAATTCGTGTTTTCACTATACATTTGCAGTAGCATTAGTCCTGAACTTTACCATACATTAATTTCAAAGTCATTGTTGCAATATTGTTGACAGGACACTGCCTCAAGCTAAGCCGTTTTAAGCAATTTGGCGTTGTATTGGCTCTTAAAAACTCCCAGATTATATTTGTCAGGAAACAATGACGCTGGTAAGGTGTTCCATTCCTTTGCTGTCCGAATTATAAACGAGGAATCAAAACGCTTTGTACGTATTCTAGGAATTTCTACCATATACGGATGCCGTGTTTCCGTGCGTCTAGTTGTACTATGGTAAAAGGGGGATGGGGGAATTAAGTTGTGCAATTCCGTCGCACACTCGTGATCTTAATAATGACCGTAATATGTATCGGTTAAGCTCAAAACTAACATTAATTATTTATTGTTATTACCTATTTATTTATTACCCGCTTTTTTTTTCTCTGTACTAGATACAAATATTTTTGTATGGTCTATGAGTTGTACATAAATAATGTCACAAAAAGGGAAGGAGCTAGCCCCCGAGATACAAGTATTATAACCCAGTTTGATAGATAGATAGATAGATAAACTCTTTATTGAAACACACAAATCATTAAAAACTAAGTGAACAAAATTTAACAAAAGTGTAACAATGAGCGGGCCTTATCGCTCAAAGCGATCTCTTCCAGACAACCTTGCACGGAAAGGAATAACGTAAAAATATATGGACGGTGGTTTCCCCAAAAAGCTATTCATAAACGTATACATTATACATATAATATACAATAAACATCACAATAAAAACTACATAAACGTAATACATACATATTCATAATATACATACCTACTATATACTTATATCAATGAAAATAAATAATTTTTTTTTTGTTAACCTATACTGTCCCACTGCTGGGCAAAGGTCTCCCCCATATCCTTCCAGATATCCCGGTCCCCCGCAACCTCAGACCACTGCTCTTGAAAGGCGTCGAGGTCATCACGCCATCTCTTACGGGGCCTGCCTCGGCGGCGTCGGTCGTTTTCAGGTACCCACTGCGTGATGATCCTTGCCCAGCGATCTGGGTGCATGCGGCTTACGTGTCCTGCCCACTCCCATTTCAGTTTAGCAGTCTTATAACCGACATCGGCAATGCCTGTTTTTGAGCGAATTATGGAATTAGGTATTCTATCAATTCTTTTAATGTTCAGTATGCTTCGTTCCATTCCTCTTTGGCAAACCTTGAGCTTAGACTTCTGAGACTCTGTTAGCGACAATGTCTGAGCACCGTAGGTGAGGACCGGCAAAATACACATATAGAACTGTTTAACACGATCTTTAAAGATGTTCAACGAAGGTGCTTGCTTAATGTCTGTGGGTAAGGCATTCCATAATCTAACAGCCTCCACAGTAAATGAGCAATCATAAAACTTTGTAGATGTTTAGCATCAGGTTCTCCGATGATCTCAGAGAACGTGAGACTGCTGTGTTTGCTGTGGTTAGACCCGTACTGTCAGTGATGTACTAAAACAATTTGCAATTATTGAATGGTATTTTTCAAAATTATGAAGGCATCACGACATCTGAATGTTTGTTGGGAACACACAATTTTTTTTTTGTAAAAATATTTCGATTGGTACTACTCAGTACAATCGGAACATTCAAAATTATAAGGGAGGTTTGTGATGTTTTTCTATAGAGCTAAATTAATTAACCTTGTATTTGCGAACTTCACAAAAGACTCAATGAAATTAATTAAGTACATGATGTATTAAATTCAAAGTCCACATGCTCTAATTACGCCAGGGAACATGCCAAAAAACACCTTGTTTGCCCTATCCTTCGCCTTAAGCAAAGCATGTCCCGGCTTCAGATATGTTTTTTAAATGAAACGCGCTTTACAATAATTTAATTTTAATATTTTAAGTATTACCATATCTGTAATAAATTCTACTATGAGTCAACTCGGCGGCTAGACGGAGCTACGATGGGGTGCGGTATGAAGGAGAGCGGAGGTCCCCCCCTGCCCGCGACGTCTGCGGTAGTACCGACCGGCTTCGCTTGCGTGTCGGTACGCCCGTTCAGGCGTGTCGCTTACACAGAACAAGTTGCATGGATTGTGTTCAAGCTACTCTTGCGATCCGTTAGTATAGAATATACTATGGAACTACATTGTTTGCATATAATTTGATAAAATTGAATGTTTACTAAGAAGTACCTACCTCTTACCTACCTAGATCCTACTTCAAGAAAATGTGTATGTACTTATGTATCGATTTTAGCCGCATAAAAATTCTTTGTTAGTATAATACTGAATCAGTGAATTAAGAATTCTTCTATTATACGTATATTGAACGTACTACGTGAATAGAAGCAGAATACTTCGACCTATCTTTTCGTCCAAAATACGAATAACTATATAACGAAGGTTTTCAATCAGTGTGTGTTGCCAGTGATGACTTATGGAACTGAGACATGGTCTTTTACTATTGGCCTCATTAGTACCTAAGCTCAAAGATGCGCAGCGAGCATATATGCTCGGTGTTTCCCTGCGAGATGAGATCGTGACGTAAGGAGGAGATATACAGGAGAACTAAAGTGACCGCTATATCTCTTAAAATTAGCAAATTGAAATGGAAATGACAACCCACATCCCACGTAGAATCTGGTGAAAACTCCGGGGAGCCGATAGATACAGGCGAATAGCCGCTCAAAGTGGCGCTCTGTGGGGGAGTCCTATGTTCAGCAGTGGGCGTCTTCAGGCTGATCATGATGATACTACGTAGTCTACGTATAACTTGCAGTAAAATACTGAGAACTTAACTGAATCGAGATATCATCATAAAACAGTAGTGCGGTAATGTAAAGTAAAAAGCACGCGTCCGTAATATCTTGGATTATGAACCTAAAAGCGGTGTGATAAGAGCCACTGTACGAACAACTGTGACAAAAATAAATTATTACGAAACACAATTATCTAAGAAAATGTTTTTCTGACAACCCTTGCTTATTTTTAGGGACTAGACGTCGAGACGGTCTTGTAGGTATTTTGCGGTATAACAAAGGAGTTGACCCAGTATTAGTATTTATTACACATATGGTAGTAGTCTTCGAGTATAGACTAAAAGTATAGAGAGAACTTCATTATGTGTCAAGCGTACCACTTTTTTGGACACTTTTTAAATGAAGTGGACGCTTTGATGTGAATGAGTCTGACAGATTTGTATAGAAAAAACAGTTGACTCGAGTCGACAAAAATGGTACGGTGCTTATCGCAAGCGTAGCTAATTACTATATGTTTGTTTCTTTCCTTCGCCACTGACGTAGCGATATGTGTGAGCAGTACAAGTATAATATCGTTTTGATAATCTCTCTATGTTTTTAATCTATACTCTAAGGTAGTAATAGTAGTAGTTACCGAAGCTATAGGAGTGTCGTGTAAGCTGATAGCCGGCAGCTCCATTCTGCGCGGTTCGAATCCCGAGTAGAACTCCACGCGGAGTTGGTCGGTCGCTTTCTGGCAATCTTTGAGCAGTACATCGATTTCTTCGCTTTGCTCTGGAATAAAAGTAAAAATATCACCTTCAATGTACAGAATTGGACCTGTTACAGTTTTATTATAAGTATAGATTTGAATAAAACTAATTATACAATCTGAGTTTCAATTGGTGTATTGTCCCGAAAGGGGGTAAATCTACTCCCCAAGGTAGACAATGTTTCTTCTACGACTTTTCTAAATTAATAGTTTTTCATTGAAGAAATGCCATGTAAAGTTTACGTTATAATTTTGCCCAAACGCTTCGAAGATAGCCCTAGCGATGCTGGGTGTAGTTGAACTTGACCGAATGCACTTAAATGAGTTCGACGACCTGTGTTGAGTGGATTTATTTTTTAGTATGGAGGTTTGGAAACGCGCAGTTTCTAGCTCACAACTTGTGAGCTATCATGGTTCCAGTCCCCCCCCCCCCCCCTTTAGGGATAACATACCAGTTCAAACTCACCCTGTATATAGATATAGTATGTTTCAAATCCCCTCGTACATTGATCTTTGAGCGGACTCCAGCGACTCACAACCTATTTTTTTGGTGGGTTGTTTAATATTTTCAAACCCCCTGAGAAACTCGTACATTGAAACATGTCAAAACAGGTTTAGCGCCGCTGATCAACCTTGCCTCGCATACTTCCTTGTACCAGGAAACGCAGTATACGCGTAAACGACAGTGTAGCGATGGATAATTGTATGGAAAGCGATACTGTCGCTTTTTTCGGAGCTAACATAATACCGGGGGAGCAATGCACGGGTCTCTCAGGGGATTTGAAAAATACATAGCTATATGATACTTACTCTGCATTTTCTTCAGTTCTGCCTCCAAATCCTCCTCGGTCTTTTTCAGCCTGTCGTCCAGCTTGTACTTATACCACGATTTGTTTATCAGATTGGCTAACTGCTCTTCGATTATCCTGTTAAACAATTAAAAATATACAAGTGCTTAGCAGATTTTTCCATTGAGATTTGCACTATCGTTGAAAATGGTTTTGTTTCATTGCCGTTTTAATGAATGCAAATTAAAGTAATAATCGGAGGTAAAACTACGCCTTTACTGATGTTAAAGCGAAGCCTCTTTCGCCTATACTGATAAAAGTGAAACCACCTTTGCCTTGACTAACATAACAGTCATCACGTTTACTTGCATAAAAGTGAAACCTCATTCGTCTTTACTTGCATAAAAGTGAAATCCCCTTCACCTTTACTTCTACTGGGTGGCGCAAAAGTAAAGACCCTATTTGGTTCAGCTATAACATTTTTTCTAAATTAGAAAACTAGATTTAGGTTTTTTTAAATGTATATTTGTGCCATTAAATTTCGTACCATTAGGATTTAAAGATGATGTCTTTTAAATGGTGACCTCCAGAGTTGATACACATTTGAGCCCTATTTATGACATTTTGCAAGATGATTTTCCTTCAAAATTGGTTATGAGTGACGAAGCGCATTTCCATCTCTCAGGGCATGTCAATAAGCAGAATACTCGGTTCTGGGGCACTGATAATCCGCGCATTATTCAAGAAACACCTCTACACCCACTAAAAGTTACTGTATGGTGTGGCATCTGTGTTGACAGAGTGATCGGACCCTATTTTTTCGAAGACGCTGGAGGCAATGCGATAACTGTCACTGGAGAACGCTACAGAACCATGTTACGTGAGTTTTTGATACCCAGTTTGGACGAATTGGGGCTGGAGCACATCTGGTTTCAACAAGACGGCGCTACGGCACACACAGCGCGCGACACTATGGACTTAGTGAGGGACGCTTTTCCAAGCCGAGTTATCTCTCGTTTTGGCGATTTGCCTTGGCCTGCAAGATCACCCGATCTGACCAGTCCAGACTTCTTTCTTTGGGGTTTTTTGAAATCTCGGGTGTATGTGAACAAGCCACAGACTCTCGCAGCTCTAAAAGAAAACATTCGTCAAGAAATAACGAACATATCGCAGGAAGTGTTACGGCAAGTTATGCAAAATGTCATAAATAGGGCTCAAATGTGTATCAACTCTGGAGGTCACCATTTAAAAGACATCATCTTTAAATCCTAATGGTACGAAATTTAATGGCACAAATATACATTTAAAAAAACCTAAATCTAGTTTTCTAATTTAGAAAAAATGTTATAGCTGAACCAAATAGGGTCTTTACTTTTGCGCCACCCAGTATATGAGTTAAACCCCATTCACCTTTACCAACAAAAAATTAATTCCATTTCGACTTTACTTACATAAAAGTGAAATCCCCTTCACCTTTACTCACATAAAAGTGAACCCCACTTCGCCTTAAATAACATAACAGTGATACCCCACTTCACCTCAACTAACGTAACAGGGAAACACCATACACCTTTACTTACATAAAAGGGAAATCCCTTTCGTCTTTCCTTACATTTGGATGAAATGTGCACAGATTGATAATATGACCGAAATCAATATATCATACTTATGTCCCACGCGATAGTTACGTAAAATTTGCAACAGCAATGCAACAGCAGTAGCAAAGTAATAGCAGTAGCGAAGCATACATGCTCAACACCAAGGCCGTAGGCAGGGGGGGGTTTTTGGGGGTTCAACCCCCCCCCCCCCCCGAAATCAGCGCCGGTCCAAGGGTAGAGCAAGAATGTTTGAATTGCCATACGTATTTTTTTTAAATACAATACGGCAGATATTAAAATTGTCGCGCTCGCTCCGCTCGCGCTTTTCATATTTCTACTGTATTTCCGCGGGAAAATGAAAAAAAAAAAACTCCTAATACAACGTACTTAGCCCCTTCTTCTCCAATCGGGTCGTCTTCGCCCTCAGAGTCCGAATCCGATATTTCTAGGAGTTGCTGAGTTGGACGCACCATTCGCAGTGACATTAGGGGACGAAAGTCTTTTATCCCGGCCAAGAGACCCTGGAACAAAGGTGAGTAAGCTAGTGAGTAGGTGAGTGTGCTATTGAGTGGGTGAGTGAGTTTGCCAGTGAGTGAGTAGGTGAATAAATTTGCCAGTGAGCGATCCGTTGTTTCTGTATGTGAGTAAGAATTGGTTCTCTAATGTGAATACATTAGAGAACCAATTCTTGGGTCTTGGGTTGATTCTGTTAGGTGAATAAAGAAAATAAATAAATATTTTACTGAGAACCGAAACATTTTGCAGAAGCACGAATGTTTTAGTCTATAAAATAAATGAGTCAGTCTGTTCGTAAGATAAATGCCTGTATTTAGATCTTGAGAACTAGAACTAAGTCAATTTATTTTCAGCTGTGATTTGATATGTTGAGTAACTATTTATTTATCTCAAGAGCGAGTTTGACAGCAGAAACGCTTTTGTGTTAATATTGTCAATTAATATTAAGGTGAAACGTTACACTACCGCGGGAAATTCAAATTTTCTTGCGTTCTTTTGCCAATAATAGCTTAATTGCTCAACGTGATTACATGAAAACTAATTTTGATGAATGATGTGATCTTACGTCTAGTAATTACTAGACTGTGCTGATGTCTCAGAATTACATGCACAGTGCAGTGTCATGCGAAACTTTATATTTTAGAGTTCCGAGTGGCACTGCAACTATTATGGGCAGCCGTGGCACTTAACATCAGATGAACGAATAGCTCGTCATGTCATTAATTAATATTACAAAATATAAGTCAGTGATAGTGATGTTAATGGGTGAATCAGTGAGTGAGTGAGTGAGCGAGCGTGTGCGTGAGTGAGTAAAGTGAGCGAGTGTGTCCCTCACCTCATTCCTCGATCTAACAATATTGAGACAGTTCTGACAGACGGCACGACGCCTCTTACGAGCGGCGCCGTAATACGCGACCGTCACTCTGTCAGCCAAGTAGTAAGGGACAGAAGACATGCTAACGCAGTTGTGGTTGATACATTGGTTGATTTCACGGGGCTTTTCCGTTTCTTTTGCGCCTTCTGTGGATAACACGGAGTTTTACAATACGATACAACAATGGGCCATATTTCTTTTTTTGTTATTTTTTATTAAAATATGGTTAAAATTGAAAATTAGTGTTTTTCATATTGTTCATAATGCGCTAGATATATTTTACGATTATTTTGTCTAAATGTGAGTTTAAATGAAGATTTTAGCTAAACGCCAGAAGGAAAAGAAATTCGACGCCAAGTTTCGAAGTTTTTTTTTTTATAGAAGTCATTGGCTTAATTAGACTTAACACGTCGCTTATGATTTAGTCTCACATTGCTTTTCTTTACATCAAAACTAAAACTGATATTTTTCACTTGAATTCTTTAGAGGATACTCTCAAAAAAGTTTTCAAATTTCGGGACCTTCCAAAAAATTTATATATTGTCCATTCATCATCATCATCATCAACAGCCCGAAGACGTCCACTGCTGAACATAAGCCTCCCCAAGAGCGCGCCACCTTGAGCGGCTGCTCGCCTCCTGCATCCATCGGCTCCCCGCGGCTTTCACCAGATCGTCAGTCCACCTAGTGGGAGGCCTACGCTGCGCCCTCCGGTTCGCGGTCGCCATTCGAGAACCTTTCTTCCCCATCGGTTGTCAGTTCTACGAGCGATGTGGCCTGCCCATTGCCATTTCAAATTATTAACTCTAAGAGCTATATCGGTCACTTTAGTTCTCCTGCGGATCTCGTCGTTCCGGAGCTTATCTCGCAGGGAAACACCGAACATAGCTCTCTCCATAACTTCGGCTTCATAGGTGTTGTCCATTATAAATGCCAAAATAGTCTCCTAAAGCTTCGGCCCCACCGGCGCGTCTGCGTCAACAACGCGAAGCTATTCGGTACCCATCGCTGCCTGCAGGGATCGCGGCGCGGCCGTCTACGAGCACGGGCAGCGATGGGTACCGAATAGCCGATTTTGATGCTACGCTGACGCCACTTGACGCGCCGGTGTGGCTGAAGCTTTACTAGAGAAGGCTTGTGTCCCAGCTGTGGGAACAATGAATACGTCAGAATTACTTACCAGGTGAATCGTCTTCATCGGAATCCAAGTTGAATATTTCACCATCTTTGGCTTTATCTTTATCGACCTCCTGCAATTTTTTTTGTGTAGTTACAACTTATGTACTTGCAAAAAAAAGGAATTTAACAATGATTTGAATCAACTTGAAATCAGTTATTATAGGACGAGTAATCGCTTCTCGAGCGTGGACCTCTTAATTTAGGTCTCAAGAACTCAATTTGCCATATTCACAGTCCGGCAGGCAGTTGGGTTAAACGTATTTGACTTATGTATTGTGTTTAGAAGATTGTTTTACGCAAACAAATTGATCGCAAAGTATGGATAGCACCCAAAGTGAAATGTAGCTTTAAACTTGTCTCTGTAGTTTTATTCAAAAACGATCCTTACAACTATTTAAGAAGGTTTGTTTTTGAATAACCTCCTTTTTCGAAGGCGATAACAAAAATACCTTATCCTTATTAGATAGCGCAACGGTTTTGCAGCCAGTACTTGGGCGTTTAAGTGCAACACTCTTGAGCATGTCAACTGTAACCTTGTCGGGTTTGTCTGTGGTGACGGCAGATGGCGCATCTTGTTTCGATTCTTTATCTGTACGAGATAAATTATATTAGAAAAAAGATCCCTCTATACACATATGGGAGCAACTCTTATAACACTATCGTATTCATACTATCGTTTAAAAAAAACATGCGGGTACATTTATAAATTATGAATTTATAAGGTTATAAAGGATTCAGATGGACATACAACAACTGCACCCCGATTTACAAATCATCGGAAACCTTCTGACACCTGTGCCCTAATTCTGTATGACCACTTCACGATTCCTTGCTTCGAAACCACGCGAATTCCTTGTCTTACATAAGAAATCTGCAAAAATCTATTCTCTATGAAATGAAAACAAAACCGCGCGAAATGAATGTGGAATTGGCGCGATTTCAACTGTCGAAAATCATTTGAGACGCGTTCCGAAACATCAACACGTGAAAAGTTACCACCACTTATGTCAATACTTATTCAAAATCCAAATAACTTTAATGTAAAGTGAAGGTACTTCTAATGCTGTTACACGATTTGAACAAGATACGATAACATTGTGGTTTCGTATCGTGTGAAATCTGTGTTTTTATATAGAATGAGGGCCCCAATCTTAGCGAATTATGAAGACCTAAAGCACAGCATATACAGGGTGAATTTTTCAAGTGGACGTGGTATGCCAAATCCGAAACTATGAGGAATAGCGAACAGTACTTAAAGGAGTCACGGGCCCGATTTTGACGAATATTGTTTTTTTTAAATCCAATGATGCAGTTTTAGTTTTCATCAAAATCGGACGCGCCTTTGAGTACTTTTTGCTATTCCTCATAGTTTCGAATTTGGTAGGCCAAATCCGAAGCTATGACGTAATGGCCCATGTAACGCTCATAGCGAAGCACAACTAGCCGTTTTTAACCAATCGGTAAAGTTAAGCAACGTTCGCTGCGGTCACTACTCTGACGGGTGACCGCTACAACAAAAAGCGGTATTTACAACTGAGCGCTACCGTGTTTCAGAGGGCACGTTAAGCCGTCGGTCCCGGCTGCTGTCGTAAGACAATAGTCGTTAAGCCAAGTCAGAAGCTTTTGGGCAGCCTAAAAATCTAGGCACCAGGGCTGACTACTTGCCTACACGAGAAGAAGAAGAACAAGAATGGCCCATGCCTACTTGAAATGTTCACCCTGTATAATAATAGTACTACGTACTTAAGCTACAGATCAAATCAAAGCGTTTATTTGCATAAAAACATTGTTAAATATATAATAACAGCAGGTCTTCGGTATGTCATACATAGTACATGCATGTTTTTCGCTACAAATAGCATACAAATATTCATTGTGAATGGTTCACGTTAAAATTAGGCAATGTAAGTTATTAAATTTAAATTAATATAAATGCACAAATAAAATAAAATAAAATAAATATAAATAAATATGTGTGGACGTTACACACAGCGCCATCTAGCCCCAAACTAAGCAAAGCTTGTACTATGGGAACCAGATAACTGATACAATACTTAAATACTTTTTGTTTGTAAATACATACATAGAATACAATATAACACCCAGACACAGAACAAACACCTGTGTTCATCACACATATGTTTGTCCTGGGTAGGAATCGAACCCACAACCTACAGTTCAGAAGGCAGAGCAACTGCCAACTGAGCTATCAGGCCAGTCTTATAATCAGTCTTATAAATCTCTAATAATCAGTAAGCACATGTTGCCGCAAAACAAATTAATCAAATCAGGTAAAATTACACTTAATCCATTAATAATTTAAACGCCAAACTACACTAACAAATAAAACAAATCATTCAGACACAATATTAAGTTACCAATTCAAAAATTCATTGAACGATTGCACTTGTGTAATTTATATTTAAAAATATCTACAGGTGACTTTTTTAAATCTTCTGCTAAATTATTAAAAACTTTCGCTACCATGAATAATTTGCAAATTGCACTGTAGCGATTCACTTACACAGAGCCAACAAAGTGTCTACGCGAGAAGGGAGCGTGCCTTACCGTCTTCCGAAGAACTTTCTTCCAAATCGATGTTGACGACATCACTGGCACACGATATGTCGAGTTTTTTCAACTTGTTCAAGGATTTAGTAGACGGTGGCGGTTCCTCTGTTTAGGAAATACAGATTAAGGTGGAACGTTTCACTAGCGCGGCAAATTCAGTTTTTCTTGCGTTCTTTTGCCAATAATACCTTAATTACACAACGTGATTACATAAAAACTAATTTTGCGCAAATAAATAGAATGTATCAATAAATTACAATTAAAAGTATCACCTACATATCATTGGTTTAGCGACTAATGGCAATAGATTGAAAAACAGACGAAATTTGTTTATTGCCATTTGTCGCTAAACCAATGATAAGATACTAGGAGATACTTTTAATCGTAATTTGTTGATACATTCTATTTATTTACGTTAAATCAGTTTTAATGTTATAACTAAAATCTTTGTAATGAGCTACGTGATAGACCAAGGATAAATAATTGTAAAATGGTCAAATTAAAACTACAAGAACTTCATTCTAAATTGAAATTGTGTATATTGAGTTTTAACCCACTGGAACAAGGATTATAAGGAATACTATGGTTATTACTTTTGTAATAGATAAATAACAGCAACTGATCATGAACATGGGTGTTCTATATATACCTACTTACATGATTGTGTTGAAGCTATGAATTTGCTTAGTGTATGGGCGATGAATGTTCATGCCCTGCCGTCATACAGTGAGAACTAGTACGGAGGGTAGATCTAAATCGAACCAGCATTATAATTCTTTTTCCTGGAAATGCTGCACAACTTTGTTTTTCTTTTCTTATAATAACTGGTGTTATAAATTATTGTAAACGAATCAATACTAGTGGGTTAATTTTTCTTTTTGTGTAAAATCGGAAACCTGGCGGAGGGCATTGGTGCAGCATTCTACAGGTTAATCCTAGTTTGGGTACCAAGGTGTAACTTTTAGACTATCAACACTGTCTGCAAAATAATTATGTTTCCTAAGAGATGTTTGTAAATTGATAAATAAATCATTCATTCATTCATTCATTCATTCAATGTAATCACGTTTAGTAATTGAGCTATTATTGGCAAAAGAACGCAAGAAAATTTGAATTTGCCGCGCTAGTGAAACGTTCCACCTTAAAAGAAGAGTATTACAACGCGTGTCATTGAAGAAACTAATCTGACGCGAACAAGAAACTATTGTTGTCCCTCTTCCACTATTGTGTTTAAGTGCAGAGGGAGTGAGACAGCGATAAAAATATTTGCTCTTTTCAGTTATGTTCTTTATCGCGTTATACTCTACTATACTCTTGTCCATACAAAAAGCGCCAAAGCTTTTCCACCCCTAAATGTTATCCGATTTAAAATGAAAGAAAATACATTTATTCATTATATTCCTAACATACAACATGAATATAGAATAATAATAGGTATCTACAAAATGTATTCGATGATTTTTATTGATTTGTGATATTACGTCTTCCTTTCAAAGTTTTCGTAATATCTTTGTCGTCATATGCGTCAAAGTTATAACGAAAAAATTAGTTGTAATTATAATACGAAATATATTTTTTAAAAAACTCAAGATTTACAAGCTTAGATTATAATCTATCCAAACGATTGACACCAAAGTCAAAAGATTTTGTCAAGATTTAGAGGGTGAAAACAGTTGGCGCCCGAAACGCTAAAATGTATGTAAATTCACACACGGGCTCTATTGTCTCTATCATAAGTGCGGATAGCAGAGCGACAGCAATAATATTTTTTCTAAATATCAGGATGGTCTATGTTACATATTAACTGTATCTGTGGTATGTGTGAGGAAGATAGTTAAACTGATTAATAATTAAGGGTTTATGATACCTGCGTTGTCTCTCGCTCGCACAAGTCGATATTTTTGAAGATATTAAAATGACTGATGCCCGTCTGTAGTAAAGTCTATTAAAATACAACTTAGCTAAGCACGGATGTGGAGATTGAATATGTCCATGAGTACGTATATCTTGGCCAAGTAGTTTCCTTTCAGGCGAGGCAAGACAAAGAAGTGGCTAGACGCACCGAAAACGCCTGGAGGAGCTATTGGGCCATGAAAGACTTTATGAAAGGCAAACTACCAATGTGCTTGAAACGTAAACTTATGGACGTGTGCATTCTCCCTATCCTTACATACGAATCTCAAACTTGGTCTCTGACGGAACAGCAAAGGTCTACGCTTGAGGTTTGCCAACGAGCGATGGAGCGCAGTATTCTGGGGGTCAAATTAACTGACCGTATCAGAAACACAATACTGCGCTCAAAGACCCAAATCGCAGACGTCACCCAAAAAGCCGCCAATCTCAAGTGGAACTGGGCAGGACACGTTTGTCGAATGCCCAAAGAATTATGGGCGAAAGCTACCACCGACTGGGTTCCCTTAGGAGTTAAACGGCCGCGAGGCCGGCCTAGGCGGCGGTGGAGGGACGAGTTGGACGCTTATGCAAAGGATTGGCCCACACAAGCATTAGATCGTAAAAATTGGAAAGAGGGAAGGGAGGCCTTTGCCCAGCAGTGGGACAATATGGGCTAATATAATATAATAATAAATTAGCTAAGCACCACTTATATAGTACGCCCATTTCATTCCCGCATTTACACACCGTATATGCTTGTCCCTTTCTTATAGAGTACTCACCATCGTTTGAGCTGCTTAATAGGTCTTTAAGTAGGCTCTTTCTTCTCTCTGTCGTCTTCTTGCCTTCAGAAGCTATCGGCTGTTCCACTTTTTCCGAATCCACGGTTTTTTGTTCAGGTTTTAGCTAAATATTTAAATACAATGAAATCAATTTACTGTGTATCACAGATCTAATAAATCTTATTAAACCAGCTAAGTGCGAGCAGGACTCGCGCACAGAGGGTTCCATACACATGTACTTTTATCGCGAGTTTAACTCGCACTTGGTCGATATTGGTATTTCCTGTTATGCAACAATCAGTAGTATCCATTATAATCATACCAAGTTTGAAACTTGTATGTATAGTTGCAGTGCCACTCGGAACTCTAAAATATAAAGTTTCGCATGACACTGCACTGTGCATGTAATTCTGAGACATCAGCACAGTCTAGTAATTACTAGACCGTAAGATCACATCATAAAGTCTCATTTGCCTGGTAACGTATTTATAAATCAATCTTTGTTTTAATAGTGATTTTGAGATTCCTTGACTGTTTAATAAATGGTTTTGTATTAAGGTGGAACGTTACACTAGCGCGGCAAATTCAAATTTTCTTGCGTTTTTTTGCCAATAATAGCTTAATTACTCAACGTGATTACATGAAAACTAATTTTGCGCAAATAAATAGAATGTATCAACAAATTACGATTAAAAGTATCTTCTAGATATCATTGGTTTAGCGACATTAGTATTTGGGTATGGAACCCTAAAAAACAGCTGATCACGCGTACAAGTCAGTCAGTTGATCGCGCCGGGCAAGGTAAAATGACAATGGGCAAGCCACATCGCTCGCAGAACTGACAACCGATGGGAAGAAAGGTTCTCGAGTGGTGACGACGAACTGGAAGACGCAGCTTGCAGGGAGCAGGGAACCGATGCAGGAGGCAAGCAGCCGCTCAAAGTGGCGGTCTAAGGAGGCAGTGGACGTCTTACGGCTAATTTTGAAGGATAGGCAGAACAATGTACTATAAATAGGATCATACCTGATCATCTTTAGCCTCGGTAACAACCTTTGTCGGTACGATTGGTACAGGATCATTCTCCTCAACGGTTATATCGGCTGCATCTCCTAGCTGAAAGATCAATAGCGTATATCAATAGCTGATATATTTTCATTACATAAAACCTTAAATGTAATCGAAGCTACGGTTTGGAGTTTTCTATTCTGCATTGTGCCGGATTGCTTGCACCTGGTGTGGGGAAGAGAACTTTTTTTTTTTCAAACTCGTATTAGGATTGTTATAATTATAATATTATGACATTTTTGACATTAAGCACTGTGTAAGATTGTTTAAATATGCTTGCTTAGAATGTACAATAAATTAATTTTTATTATTTTTAAATGCATTATCTGGTTTTGAATTGAAAAAAAGTGCTAAAAATAGCCTATTTGCAATAAAAAAAATTATATTTATAGTTTAATACCGGACTTAATCACGCTAAAAAAATTATTTATTTACCTCGACGTTTCAACCAAGTTGCATTGGCCGTGGTCACGTTTTGTTTTTAGCGTGATTAAGTCCTGTATTAAGCTATAAATATGTGTTCAAATCGCGAGAATTTAAGATATACTATAAAAATTTTTGATTTGATTTGATTTGAATTAAATAAAGATCTTAAAAAAACAAACAGTCAAGAAAACAAACGTTAAAAATCTCTAAAAAATTACAAAGTTACTTATTTATTTATTTGTTACACAGATTAGAGAAAAAAACAATTGACTATACAGATGGAGCATAGTTTGACTTTTGTGAACACCAATGCGTCCCTTTCTCGCAAAACGGAGCTTCCCCACAGTTACTATGAAAACGCACGTTAGTGACGTAACGTGCCAAAGAGACTGTATGTAAAGCTACCACAGCTTAGTAATGATAAGATAAGATAAGATAAAGTAATAAAGGTACTATGAAGGAGCAAGAACTGGCGTCACTGCACGTTTGAGCTGTCTCCTTCTATTCCTGTATTTTAAAATGATTTTGAAATATTTCATTTTAGTTTTTATTATGTTTAATAAAACGATTGAATTAACTTTAGTAAGCTCATGTTTATTGAGCTAAGGAGCAAGACAATCAAACAACTCCAAAAACAAATGACAATCAAAATAACAAAAGAATACAAGAAAGAAGAATAAAACAATATAAAAGAGGTTGACTGTAAACTGATATCTATGAACCTTTTTCAATACACAACAGTTTTCAACACTGTTTATTTTTTGAGGAATATATTAGGACACTAGCCTATTCAACGTGGCAATGCTGCCAGCATGTTGGGTACGCTACCTACCGGTAGTGGGCTGGAGCATTTGGACTGTCTATAGACCATCGCGGCTAGTATAAAGTCCAAACGTTCTTTGTAGTAGATAGTGTAGCTAGTATTTAGTTCGTATTATTGTAGTAGTTACTTTAAAGAATAAAGGCACATTGCCTGTTAGTAAAACAATGACTTCAAGGTATGTGGGATAAGAGCCTTATATGTCTTATACACAGATAACCTCCAATAGATACCGCATGAAAGACGACGACCGCGCACCACGCATTGGCGTAAATGGTTCTATATAAATCGCCGCTTCGCAGCACGGCCTTAGTTTCGACCAATTATTAGAGTTCACTATTTGGGCGTCACTCGAAACAGCCAATAATAGCGCATTGGCTCCAGTCCCCGCAACCCGCGCCTTCCTCCAGTTTTGGTGAGCTAGGATCCCAACAAAAATCCCGTAATGCGGTATCTATTGGGGGTTATCTGTGGTCTTATACCATGTTTATTGTAAATGTAAATGCCCTCAGCCACGTTACGACACGCGTTGCGTGCGAGAAAAATAAATTTTAATCAAATTGGTTGGTTTGCAAAAGCGGGACAATTTTGCCCTGGTTGGGGACAGCGGGATAGATATCTTGAAAGCGGGACTGTCCCGCCCAAAGCGGGACATATGGTCACGTTATATAAGACTTACCAACGTAGCATTAAACGCATCCTCTGCATCGTTGCTATCGGAGACCAGCCCGATACCATCTGCCTCACTCCCAAACACTATATCGATTCCCTCCTCTTGTATATCCACTTCGGAGTGACGTGAATTTGACTCTTCAGTTTGGTTGCTGTTGTCTATTGGAAATAAAATTTACTTTACGAATGAACACTATTAGAGTTGAGCCCAAAGATTATAAAGCCCGTTGATAGCTCGTGAACATAATTTCTCGTACAAACACGACTCACCTGCGCGGGCAGGGGACGAGGTAACAAAACGAGACAAAGCCATACGAAATTACAAAGAACAGAACAAGATGGAACAAAAGACATCAACGGGTTCCCGTGATTTGTTATTAAAAATTCATAGTATTTATTAGAAATTATTAGTGGAAATCAACTACTAATTTTCGTATGAGGGGAAGTTGTATCATTGGTCAACTGGATTTATAGTCAATGGTTATAGGCACATTTTTGTTATGAGAAACTCAGTTATTTACATGAATTAAATATTACTTTTTAATACCTATCTACAGGCATAGCGTTTAGCTGTAGGTAGGATCCTGCGGTAGTGGAGTGGTAAGGGACACATGTGACGTAACAGAACTGTCGCGCTCTATACGTGTGAGATAGCAATAACAATACTTCTTACGATATATCGTTAAGATGGTTATTTTTGTAGTATTCTTCCTCCGCTTTCTTTGCAGATTGTCACATTTTAGCCATTTCTCTATTGAATAATTAGAACATAGATTAACTTTTAATGTAAAGGAGAAATTTGAATCACCAGCGGCGATACTGCTATACAAATCATATCATAAACAATTAGAAAATAGCTCTTCAAGTGCTCGTTTCTCCTCGGTCTTTGAGTTAAAATATTTTCAGATTTATAATATTTTTATATAATCGGAGGACGATGTGCGTGTGTGTATAGGGACTAAATAATTGTCAAAAATTTTTAAAAAAGAAGGGGTTTGATGTAGGGACATGCGATGCAAGCGTGAGCAAGATTGCTTGGTTAGCAAAAAGTGCCCGCCGCATCAGTTGCGCCACCACCTTGCACTCACGTGTCCGCGTATCGAGCGCGACCCATATTTTATATATTGTACTACTGTTTTATGTACCACGTGCCTATATAGAATATAATAACATTCGTGAGTATGTGATAAACTCTTTTAATTCACCTATCCCAGTAGAGAGGACTCGCTGAGCCTTCTGGTAGGCAGATAGACACTTGTACGCGAAATGTGTTTTGTGTAAAGCGGTCAGTCCAAATACCAGCGATGCCGTCGCCCGACTAAAGTCTCACGTCAACAAAAACCCACCCCTTCCGCACCGCTCTACTACCGCAGGAACCTACTCAGTTAAGCGCTATGCATGTAGTTACGAACCAGTGTAGAAAAAATCTTCTTTCATAATTATCTAGTTACGAAAAATGGGTTATGTAATGGACCAATGGCATCTGCCAGCATGGAATCGCATTTACCCACGCTCTATCCTTTTTTTATAGCTCAAGATCGCCACCTCCCAGACCGAGAAAGCATGAGTGCTACCTTTCTCGCTCTAAGAAATGACGATCCTGAACGATATAAAAGGATAGAGCACGAAAAAACACGATTCCGTGCTGACAGATCTGGCTCAACCTTTATGATGCTCTTTTATTTACATTAATCGGTGTCGATTCTGTCGCATCTCTATTGCTAAGTGAAATTAAAATATCTGCATCTTTCTCATTTCCCCTTTATCGGAAGAGTCCCGCCTTACTTGACATAAAGTGATTCACAATTGATAAGAAACTAGTTTAGAGCTATTCTATTTGTAATTCAAAAACAAATCTCACCGTCTTCAGGTCTGAAATCATCATCATCGTCTCCATCATCACCATCGTCACCATCTTCATCCGGTTCCGGTTCATCATCATCCTCTTCATCGTCGTCTAAGACCCGCGACGACTCAGCGAGTAGACTATCGGTAACTTCTTGCGCCTCTTCTAAAGTATCTGGAGTCATTTTTGCGACTTCCGAAGTTGAAGGCTTACTATCTACTTCTACTGTTTTCGTAGATTGATCAGTTGGTTTAGGATCTTTTTCTTCAGTTTTTGTCGTTTCATTGTCAGCATTACTCTTTTTTTTTTCAATAACTTTATCTGCTAGTGCAGTACTGGACTTCTCTATCACCGCTGTGTCTTTTGCTATAACTTTTACAGATACTTCCCGCTTTTCTGCAGTAGTTTTGTCAATGCTTTCATTACTTTTGCTGTCCGATTTGGCCTCAGTGGTATCAATACTAACTTCGATTGTAGCAGCATCTTTGCTTGGTACTTCTTTCCCTGGGCTAGTATCTTTTGCAAGTTGATTTACAATTTCAGTGACAGTTTTTGAAGTCATATCACTGGCATCTTGGTTCATTCCTTCTAAAGGTGCTTCCTTTTCATTTGTATCATCAAATTCATTATCAAAATCAAACTCTTGTGTTGGTATATCAAGCATAACATCAGGTCTGGTTATTCTATGGTCTTTATTTATTTTGATAGAATCGCTTGTGATATCAGGAGTGATGAATTCATCAGATTTTACTGGTATAACATCAGCTGCCTCAACATTGTTTATTTTATCATTTCCACCCAATATAGGATCTTTTTTTTTACTTGTTGTATCCACTTCGATTTCTATTTCTGAGACAGTTACTGCAGCTAATTCTAATTTGTCTACCTGCATTTTTGAGACCATGTTTGTATTATCATTACCCTCCATAGATTGATCTTCAGACATTTTACTATCTGCCATATCAACTTTATCTGTCTGTATTTTTGAAGCAATATCTGTATTGGCTGCAGACTTATTCATTTCATTAGACTCTTTTGAAGCTTTACCTTCAGTGACAGTAGATAAATCAACTTCATCCATATCTATAATAGAAACAGTTTTCGTATTATCACTGGCATCCATAGCGTGAACTTTAGCTTCTTGGGTAATATTATCTTCGGCGACAAATGCGATATCAACTTTATTAGTTATTTTAGAACCAATTTCTGTGTCAGCATCATCATTTATATTCTGGTCATCAGATGTATTTAAATTACCATCAGTTACACTTGACATGTCCACTTTATCTGTTTCTAATTTTGAAACCATTTCTGTGTTAGCACTATCACCGACAGTGTAATCTTTAGTCTTCAGTGAAATGTTATTTTCGGCTACACATGACACATCAATTTCGTCACTCTTTATCTGCATGTTTGAGACCAAATCAGTATTAACATTTCCATCCCTTTTTGGACCATCAGATTCTTTCGGAATTTCAATATCAGTTACATTTGTAACAGCCACATTATCTGTCTGCATTTTTAAGACTGTTTTTTTATCATCACTGCCACCCATAGTCTGATCATAACCTTTTAAAATGTTGTCATCAGCTACACTTCTTACACTAATATTGTCTGATTGCATTTTTGATATAACAGTTCCTATGCGATCATTACCTTTCATATCCTGATCAACGGGCCCTTGTGAAATTTCACAATTATGTTTGGCTTCCTCTTCTGTCTCTTTTATTGCAGTTTTTAAGGCAACAATCTCTGCAATATCACCACTAACTATAATTCGACTGTCAATTTTACTCTCATCTTTGTTATTACTTTCTGCTGTCTCTGTTTGAGGTGATAATAATTTTGTGTTGTGAATGTTTTGATCAACATTCTCCTTTGAACTCTTACTATCAGTTATACTAATCATACTCTCGCATTCAGACAAAATATCATTGCTATCTTTATCTTTTGTTTCTGCATTATCTAGCTTAATTTCTGGCACAAGTTCTGCAACGTTATTACTGTCCATGCTTTTATCATCCCACTCTGTTAAATCTTTACCATCATCGATGTTTTCTGGCAGACTATTTAATGAATCTTTGGTGTTGATGTCACTAGTTTGATGTTCACCGGTTCCTTTATCTATTGCGTTAGCACAGTCATTGTTTATCTCTATTTCTGTATTGCTGTCATCTATTCTTTGATCATTTGATACTTTTAAAATGTTATCCTTACTTATTATTTCAACTATATCTGTTTGAACAATTGTAGCACTTCTTGTACCATCATTTCTATCAATATGGTTTTTCGCCTCTATTGGTGATGTAATAACATCTTCACTCGCTATGCCATCCATTTTTGTAGGAATATTCAATGTCATTTCTTTATTGTAATTACCACCCATACCCTCATCAACCTCATTTGAAACGGTACTATCATCTTCACGTTTAGGCGTAGTTACTGGTTCAGTAATATTTGCAACAGTTGTTGGTATGACGTCTGGTTCTTTTATTACAATATCTAAAGATATGGCGCTAGCGTCCATTTCAGATGCTTCATCTATTATGGGTTCTGTTATATCTGCAACAGGTTTTGTCATAATATCATTTTCTGTTAATGCCATTTCTAAGGATATTTTGTTGGTATGGGAGGCAGTTGCTGTACAATCTAGTTCAGATGGTGTATCTTTTATTGGTTTAGTAGTATCTGCAATAGCTGTAGGCATGAGGTCTGGTTTTTTTATTATAGTAACTAAAGCTGTGGCGCTATCGCCCATTTCAGATGCTTCATACATTTTAGGTTCTGTTATATCTACAACAGCAGGTGTTATAATTTCATGTTCTCTTAGTCCCATTTCTAAGGATATTTTGTTAGTATTGGAGGCAGTGGGTGTAATATTTAGTTCAGACAGTTCATCTTTTATTGGTTCAGTGAAATCTGCGATAACTGTTGATATGGTGACATCATGTTCTTTCAATCCAATATCTAAAGATATTTCTTTAGTGTGAGATGAAGTTGGTGTCACATTTATTTCAGATGGTTTATCTACATCCATTGACTCAAAATCTTTAACTTCACTGATACTAACTGTTGGTGAATCACTTACAACTGGTTTTGTTTCTTCTTGAGTAGATTTCGGTTGTGTTCCAACCATGTCGTCATCCTCATCTATCAATTGTTGAAGCTCAGCAACAGCTGTATCAATGCTTATATCAGCCGATTTGTCATTATCATCAATACCATGTACTTCATCAAATGGTTTTAACACTTCTTTATCTAAGAGCTGAATATAAGAGTCAATTTTGGCCATTCCTGATTCAACATATTTATGTTCCTTTCCAACAGATTTAGGGTCATTATCCATAATTTCTAAAGCTTGAGCTGTGGCTTTTTCATCTTCAATTTCATTGGTATCAGTTTCCGCATCAACAATATTAAGTTCTCTATCAAGTTGTTTCAATGCTTGATCACAAGATGTGTGAGCATCCATCTGATCATCCTCATCATCATCATCAGTCCAGCGTAACTCTAAATTCGAGTCAGAAGCAACATCTATGGCTGTTTCTTTATAACCAGCTACCTCAGTTGTTGGCTTAGCTATACTTTTAAAGTTTGTGCCATTACTCTCAATCGATTCTGAATAGCTAGTACTAGTTAAAGGTTTAATGTTTCCCATGAGAAGGTTGTCTGTCTTTACAATTTCTGTATTATTATCTTTTAGTGAGATTTCTTTATTACTGCATATCTCAACTGTAGTTTCAGGATTGGTGAGTGATCCTAGATCTCCGGCACCTAATTTTATTGTATCATCAATGGTTCCTTCTATAGGTTTGTCAATACTAGACTGCTCAAGTGACTGGCGCTTTTCAGGAACACCAGTTTCTTCAGTCAATGATAGTTGTTCTACAGTTGATGGGTTGTCAGTATCTCCACAGGCTTTACCTGAAAATTTGAAAAAGCATAGTCACCTTTGTGTCATGTAATATTAAGATATTAAACTAGGTAAATCTATAGACATCCGATACCTGAATTGGGGGATGGAAATGGGGGAAGAGGATGGGGGAGGTAAACCCCCACCAACCCCCTTTGTTTAAGAAATGTATAGTTTTTGAGTTAAGATTTTTTGTATTTTGAGATTTTGAGGTTAAGTACTAATAAAATCATAACTCAGCTATTTTCACTGAATTATTCATGTAAATTCTTTAGGTTTCCAGTATGTATATATAGTTTTCCTGTGAATGAAAAATAAAACCACAAAGACAAACGTAAGTCTTCTCTATGGGGCTGACATAGTCGTTGGAAGACTCAAAGTCCCTAAAAAAATTAAAGATTAAAAAAAAACCTATCAGCGGCCTAGCTTTGCAACAGTAAGCATAAAATAGTTGCCCATCGGATCCAGCGAGAATGCAAAAGTTATATAACAAATTGAAAATAAAATTCACTATTGAGCAGAAAAATATTGCAACTGTGTATTAATATAATCTCTGTCTTATCATTATTATAGTTCCTTGATTTTTTTGTGTGTCATGTTTTATTTCACACGTTTCTTGTGCATGATTTTGACAACTAACCCTTTGACAACACTGGCAACCCACATTTGTTAATCGCCGGTCGTACGCCCCTGACTGGGATTTTCGCAAAGCAGATTTTTCAATGTTGTATTCAAGTGTGTCTGCTATTGACTGGTCGGATGTTTTGAATGAGGAAGATGTTAATACAGCTACAGATCTCTTCTATATAAAATTAAATGAAGTTGTAAGTAATTATGTACCAATTAGGCAACAACGAGCTTCTCGGCGGCAATATCCGCCGTGGTACAATCAGGAGATCATTAGTAAGTTAAAAATCAAGTACTTCCATCTGCGAAAGTATAAAGAATTAAGTCTCCAATTCAATCGAGAAGTATTCAAATACTATAGAACTCATATTAAGGAACTTATAGACAATGCGTACCACCAGTATATTTCATCGGTTGAGTCGAACATTTGCCGAGATCCTGCACAATTTTGGAAGCATGTTAGACAGAGACGTGGAAGCAGAAGTCAGTCTAATGAATATACGCTAGATGGAAAACCTTTGGTTGGACAGGAGGCTGCTTCAGCATTCGCGGAATATTTCGGGTCTGTATTTCTTAAAAATGTTCCGGCACTTGACGTAAAGTTAGCTGCAGAAAGCGCGCACTACACTAGTGCCGTAGATTCCCGCCTTGTTTCTGTAGACAGCGTTACATTGGCGGATGTGCGTTGTGCCGCACGACGTCTCAAACCACTATCGTCGGCTGGTCCGGATGGAGTACCGCCTTACCTAGTAAAGGACTGTTAGTCTGCGCTGGAAATTCCGCTTTTGTATCTTTACAACCTCTCTCTCTACACATGTCACTATCCCGTCAGGTGGAAAGTATCTAGGGTGACACCTGTACCTAAGGTTAGCACATCGACGGATGTAACAACTTTTAGGCCAATAGCTGTGCTATCTGTCTTTAGCAAAATATTTGAATCCATTGTTAACTCATATTTAACTCGTCAATTGAAGTCCTCCATTGACAACTCGCAGCATGGTTTTCGCGTTGCCCGCTCAACAACCACCAACCATATTACTTTTGTGGATTATGTTGCAGCACAAATGGATGCCGGACGGCAGGTGGATGCTGTATTCCTTGATTATAGGCGTGCATTTGATGTAGTGGGTAATGACATCCTCCTAGTGAAACTTTCTTCACTAGGAGCATCACCTAAATTATTGTTGTTCTTCTCCAACTATTTGAAAGACCGCCGACAGTATGTGAAGGTAAATATGTACCAATCGGATGAATTTTACACGAGGTCGGGAGTGAGCCAAGGTAGCACGCTTGGACCTACTCTGTTCCTCGTTATGATTAATGATCTCCCTAGCGCACTCAGCACGACTCAGTGTCTGATGTTTGCTGATGATTTAAAAATGTATTGGTCAGTGGAACAAGTTTCAGACTGTGTAGACCTGCAGCGGGATATCGATTCGGTGGAAAGGTGGAGCTGGTCCAATAGTCTGGCATTTAACGTTGCTAAGTGTAAAGTGCTAACTTTCTCGAGGTTGCAATCACCATTAACGCCATCGTACACCTTGGCAGGCTCTGCGCTGGAGAGAGTTAATAGTGTCCGTGATCTGGGAGTTGTTATGGACACTCGACTTGATTTTCGTAATCATATAATGTCTGTTTGTAAGAGCGCTGGTAAAACTTTAGGCTTCATTATGAGAACTGCTTCGCAGTTCCAGGATGTTCGGGTGGCTATTATGCTATACAATGCTTTTGTTCGTAGCAAATTAGAGTTCAGTGCTATCGTCTGGGATCCGCGTGAGGCTAAATACACTGTGATGATAGAGAGAGTGCAGCGGAAGTTTGCCAGATATGTCTATAAAAGAATGTATGGGTTTTATCCTTACCTCTACCCATCTTTATTTGTGTCAGGAATGATTGGACTAGATACATTGGAATCCAGGCGTAAACTACTTCTTGTGATCCACTATTTCTCGATATTGCATGCTACAATTAATAACCCGGATATACTAGCTTCTATAAATTTATACGTTCCTAACAACTATTTGCGAACTGGGCGTCGTCGGCACCAGTTGTTCGCTTGTCCAGTACCGCGGACGCACCACTGCAATAATTCACCCACGTTGCGGGCACTAGCCTTACTAAATGCATTTACTCACAAGTGCCAGCATGTTGATGTATTTCACGATAATTTACGGACCATATGTAATAACTTTATGATTTATACCTGTCACCATTGCAATAGTTAGCGTTTTGGTAATACTGTAAGCTAACTATTATAAACTGAATAATAAATAAATAAATAAATAAATTTACCAGAATTGCATTTTGTTTCATGCATTTTTTAAACTTTTTTTATATAGCTTATTCACTCAAACCCCATTTCCTAGATCCAAAAATAGTCTAGAATGCTTAATTTGAACCCCTAAACTTACACCATTATTAAAATCAGGTACTGGACATCTATAGGCAACCTTTTAACCAACATGGTGATTCAAATTAGAAATCTGTTTGAATGAGACATCTACTTTAGTATTTTTTTTTGTTACTTAGGGCAGAAACTTATGCAGCGTTATGCGGTCCCATACAAAAGTGCTCCATGCAATGACCCTGCACTGGTGTCCGTCTGGGGACACACGTGGCAGACATGCGGTTCCCGCCAGAGGCAACCAGTGTTCCCACTTTTAAGGATTTCTCCCTTTTTGGGGTAAAAATGACTGATATTTTAATGAACTGTATGAAGATAGAGATGTCCCCTAACAGCGGCTTAGCTCGAACTTTGGAAAGAATATGCTGTCGGACCGCCACTCCCCATGTTAAAGAGAAAAGATGTGGAAAAGATAGAAGAAAAAGCAAACGGTTAGAACAGATAAAAAAAACGTAGGTACATTAATCCATTTATCCTTTTCCTTCTCTCTTCCCATGGACAGATTTAGGCTGTTTAGGGTGTAAATCTAAGAGTTGATTTGGCTTTGGTAGTTCCTACTAAGCCAAGGGGACATGTAAAATACACCTCCAGTGGAATGTACCTCATTTCAAGAGGCTCATAATAATTGAAATGTGAAATAGTAGGAGCATTAATACTTAGAGCATGCAAGATTCTGAAATAGTGATGCATCACTATTACAGTACCTTGCATTTTTGGAAAGTCAGAGCAGAGGGTAGACCAAATTGCATGATGTTCATTATATCCACCCACAAAAGTTCTTACTAGTGCCATTAGTAAAGCCTATTGACACCCATGTGTTATTTGCTACCACCTGTAGTAGTGACAGACTGGGTATGCGATAATCCTATTTTTCACACAAAATTTCGCTCTAACCCGGCTCTTTCATACAAAATACCCGGCGGAACCCGGGGGGTATTTACCCACACCTGTAGCGAATAACGCTCAGGTCTGAATAGGCCTTTATGGCAGTTACAACGACAAAACGATAGACTACTTTGGCCACAAAATAAAGAGAAGGCAATCAAATAAATTCGGTATGTACCGATATGGTTATTAATTCGTTTCTAATCATATTTTGTAACTACCTGCCTGGAAGGTTCCTTAATCTTTGCCAACTTCTATTTTAATACATACATGAACTGCCAGGTGTTGTATCGGGAACTGCATTGCTTTCATCATCTTTACTGGTCCTAGCAACTTCTTCTAGTTCAGCGTTAGCGCTCATTACTGAAGACACAAGCGGTCAATGGAAAAATTTATGATTTTCTTGTAAGTCCGTTTTGAAACCTTTTTAGCTCTTCAATTTTAAAATAGCACCAACTAGGTTCTACTGAATGCAGATAGAAGTCATAGTAGCGTATAAATGTGAATAACTCAAATTTTAATAATTTTATCGACTTTCAACAAAAATAAACACACACGCCACACAGCAAAGAGTATATAACCACAGAGTACCTTTTTATAAATCCCCACAGATATCTACTCTAGTAGAAATCTATTTCGCGTGGCCGCCTAGTTGTTTCTTGCTCCCACACGTGGTGCTGCCTGAATAAGAACGTCTTCCAAAATTATGGGTAGATAATGGGCGATTTCGTTAGCTCTATCTATAGAGTATTTCATATTCATATTATATTCACCTTGATACCTAGAATTTATGTTTTACCAGTGTTCACTGCTTCTTTATAGTAAAAACTAAAATGTAAGGTCAGGTGGGGTAAGTGAAACGAAGGAGTACTTAAGTGAAACCCTATCGTAATCAATAAATCACGCGGTTTAGCTCTATGCTATATGGCGAAATGGTTTCAATGCTCTAGCACACGCGTCACACAATCTTTCTGCTAGGTCATAAAATAAAAAGAAATCAGCTATCTTTAGTGTTTAGTGTTTATGTACATTTTTACACGAAAATAATGCATGAAATGGCGCGTAATGTGGGGTTAGTATTTGCAGTCACAGACGACACAGGTAATAAAATCAATTAAATACCTACTACATTACAAATGTCATTGTAAATGTCCCATGGGCGAAAATCACGTATTTCACATCAACAGCTGGAAAACATCTAGCGCTGAACACAGGCATGCCCATAAAACGCTATTTTAGACGCTGATTATAGGGAGGTTTGCCATAATCACCTCGCTTAGCAAGTAGCTTGTCATCGCAGAAGATTATAATGTACCAAGGAGAATGCTACTGCCCATTCTCGGGATAGTCCCTTAGTCTGCTCTTATACGGCACCCAAACAAAGAGATGGAGATTCTGTGCTAATAAAGTGATACCTGGCAGCTATTATTATATAAGTAGGTACCTAATATAATGACTGCGGGTAACAGATAATAAAAACAAAACTGTCAATATAGTCAACTGCAAAATAGTCAAACGCCAATGTCAACCTACCGTCAGAATATTGAATCGGAACGTTTTTGTCAAAACCGTGAACCATTTTTGAAGTGATGTTTCGTTCACGCAAATTGAATTTTCAAAAATTATTTTCTTGAAAAGTATTTATTGCCATCATTTGCCATTTCAGATTTAGGCTTTCTATGTGTACAAAAATTAGCGTCCTAGCAGAATTCACAAAGTGGGTAGATGTGCAAGTATGTTTCACTTACCCCACCTAACCTTAAATATAAAATGATATATTTTACTAAGTTAAAACAAGCAAATAATTAGCTAATATACCTACAAATGAATTTTTTCCGACCTATAAACATTTGCAAATCAACATGGTACCTAGCTGGCTTTATGGGAAATTAAAAATCATTAACTGCCAGTACCTTGACAATGAAGTTTTTTGGTTAGGTATGGATATTTTATCCATTAATTGATAATTTAGCTGTTTTTCTGTTTAGCTGAGGACTTGTTATTACATGAAATGTAACGCTGTATTTATATTCTGCACAATAAACACTTCTAAAAAAGGAAAATAGGGAAAATAGACAAAATAATGGCTACTTACTTGTGTAATGTTATTTCTTCATATTTACGCCTCAGTGCGACTTCTGTTGCTTAAAATGCTGCAACCACCCACTGCACACACATTATTTTTCAGATATTTATTGCCTAGATCACCATTTAAATAGGATTATTTCACAAAAAACAACAATTTCAAAAAATTGTTAACCTGTTTGGCTTAGATCAAACGAAGCCAAATAAAAAAACACGCCCCATAATTACCTAATTTGCGACAGGCGTAAATCTCGCGGTGATTGCTGTCACACATCATTAGTGGTGTCGAGCATGTATGCTACGCTACACCACTAATGATGTATGACAGCAATCACCGCGAGATTTACGCCTGTCGCAAACCTGTTGCGAGTTAGGTAATTAGGGGGCCGGTAACGGTGACAAGGACCAAAGAGAAGGAATATTACGTTCGTCTTTTTTTTGCTTAGTACCGAATGTACACCGCTCTCCTTGTTGTCCATGAATGACGTCATATACTACGGTTCTACTCGTAGATATTCAAAGGCTAAACCCATAGGCTAAACCTCTTTGTTTCAATACAAAATTACAAAAGGTAGGTACTCTGTGGTTACAATGGTACTCTGTGTTCATACATGACTCTTGCTCTATGAAGTGAAATTATGAACATAGAGTACATTGAATATATAAATTATGAATGTATTTTGTAGTGAACTAAATGATTCATTTAAAATGAATAATTTAATTGAGTTGGCGTGGTAAGAACAGCTAAACGCATGTTTTTATTCTAACTGATTGAGTATAGATATCAGCCTTTTGCCGAATAAATCAATTCTTCCATGCCCATCTTTTTATTTCGTGGTTTATAATATAAGCAACCAAACGTCTCAAAAAAGATAATAACAACCTAGCTACATATTGATCTGTGATAACAACTATTAAAAACAGTTTTCAACTCCCTGCCTTGCCTTGGATTACCTTTTTACCGTTCGTGTTTACCTTTGCCTAAAAACTGACGTTCTACAATGAGTAATTCTAATTTTATAAACCTATCGCCACGAGTTATGGTGGGAGCTGCGATTGTGGGCATCGTTGGAGCTGCTGGAGTGTTTATATACGAACAGATTTATGCCGAGAAAAGGCGAACCATGTTGGGTAAGATTTTCATTGGACGTTCAAATGAGACCTTCAGAAATATACTGTTGACAGGTTTGGGTAGCAAATCCTTTAAAATATATATTTTGTTTTATTGTGTGAGTAAAATGTCGACAAGAAGTCTGAGCAATGTGGTTAGGATAAGGTAGTTCAAGTTCTTGTCTAAATTGCTACCAAAAAGTATAATTAGTGTGTGTGTAGTTACCAGAACACACCATAAGTGCTTCAACTTCATTTGCTTACATTAGATTCTTTATTTAATCTGTAACTTGCTAATCTTGCTAAGGTTTTCTTGCCAAAAGCTTCAGTTCATTGTAGGATCCACACCCCCAGCCCCACATACAGGTTAAAGGTTGAACACTAACAGAAGCACATATTTGCTAATGCTGCCTCACATCCACTACTGTTTTGATGTAATACTTAATGGGAGTGGAAAACAATATAAATTATACTTATATAGCTTTTGTTAGAATTACTTTTCCCATAGAGTGGATTATAGATTGATTTCTAAACTCTTTATTGTACACAACAAATACTAAAATATTTACAAAGAATACAGCAATTCACAAGAAGTGGGGAGCAATGCCCAGTGTTCCCCACATCTTGTGAATCGCTGTATTGAGTGACCTTATTGCTAAGAGCGCTATCTTCCTTTGGATCGAGAGGCTTCACCAAAGTAGTAAAGGAATATGTGCATATCGGCGATGAAATATAGTGTAGATCCACAATTGTCGCCTCAACATGAGCACCGGTTAAACAAGGCATATGCCTCGTTTTTGCTCTCAGTCACGTGTGACTGCACCTAATAAAAGTGGTGTAACTCACATATTCATTCATTTATTCATTTTTCTTAGGTCTAGGTTTTTTTATAATATTGTTATAAAAATACATTACAAAAATACTATCAAAAAAAACCCTAAACCTAGAGTGTCGCCGGCAGCGGGGCAGGGCCCAAGCTACCGGTGGTCAGGGCTGCAGAGTGAGGAACCTCCTGACAATACGTGCCGTGTCAAGGAGTACTGCCTTCTGCATCTGACCCTTGATCCAACCGTCTAGCAAGAGCCTCTCGAGGTGTTGGTTGAGGCTCTTCCCTATAAGGCCGTTCGCCAAAAACGGAAACGACTATTGGGATAATGCTCGTTGAGTCAACATTCCACATGGCGGTTACCTTGTGAGCCAAGTCAAGATACTTGCTGAGTTTGTCCTTCTCAGCCTTCACGAGGTTCTCGTCATGTGGAACGATATCAGGCTTATTGGCTACAATAGTCCTGTCCGTGATGATAGAGCGATCCCAATAGAGCAATGCACGGCCATTTTCGAGAACCGGCCCCGGTGTGTACTTGTAGTACGGCACCTCAGATTCGACGAGGCCGTATTGAAGGGCAAGTTGCTGATGGATGATCCTGGCTAGTAGGTTGTGTATGTGCAAGTACTCTCTGTTAGCAAGATGAGAACAACCGGAAATGATATGTCGGAGAGATTCTCCGAGACGGCGGCATGCCCGACAGATGTCGACCGTACCGTCCTTCATGATATATTTCCGGTAGTTATTCGTCTTGATAACTTCGTCCGCAATCGCACAGACAAAACGCTCGGTTTCCCCAAAGAGGTCGCCGAATCGCAGCCAGTTCACCGACGCATGCAGGTCCACATCGGGCTCTGTTAAGGCCCGATAGAACCGCCTGTGCAGCTCCTTGCCTTTCCATATGTCTCTGCGGTCCTCGGTGCTAAGTACCACCGGTTTACGCCAGTTCTCATTTGCCAAGGAGAGCGGCGTGAGGCCCTTGTCAACTGCCACCACATCGCGATGCATCCCACACTCGTTGTTGTAACTCACATATTATTGTTGTACAACGCTATTACAGGGTGCTATGGTTCATTATTAATTTTCATATTAGCTGGGGAGGCTTATACATACATCTGTATATAAGTAAGCATTGGAGCGGGGACACTTTTGAGGTTTGATTTTCATATAGAATGTGTATCTATAGTATATATATATAGTATAGTGATGATTTAAGGTGCACATTAACCCCCTTACCAATAAACACTGCATAACTATAGTGGAATAGCTACTCAGTGTTTTGTCTTGTTTTGTCTTTGCCCATTTCAAACTCAACAGAGAAAGACAAAACACTAAATAACTATTCTTTCGCTATACTGCCTTTATTAGTCTAAATGTATCAACTAGGCCACCTTTACTTCAATGTTATTTTATATTTTCAGTGCAAGAGGTAGCAAGACTAGATCAACAAATGACATCTATGAGAGCCGATCTTGAATCATTGAGAGAGTTGCAGAAGGAAGCGTAAGTAAAAACAATCTTCAGCATGGGTAGCATGAGCTGTAGAAATTGACATCTCTTTGTCTCTTTTTACTTTTCTTTTTAATTTTTTTTTTCTCACATTGGTTTTTGTGATATTATATCTCTTTGCCTGAGAAAGAGTGTGAACAATGCGCCATGACCATCACGCGGAGCATATTATAAACCTTTTGTTGCTCTTTCATAGGTCAAACGCTTTCTCGAGAGAAGAGCCGCTCATTTTGCAGCGCCGTTTAGCTTTAAAACGGGTTTTTCCCATATTGCTGATCTACGCTCAATTTATAGGCTGCTCATTTTGCAGCGCCATCTAGGTTTATAACGGTTTTTGGCATATTTCTGATCTACGCTGTTTTCTTGGTGTATTGGCATTCTTATCCACCTTGTTCCATGTTATTAAAAAATTAAAAATTAAAATTCATTTATTTCGAGTAACAATAGACTCATATTTGGTACATAATCAAAAATTAATTAATTAATTACAACATTTCAAAAAATTACATTACATTAAATAAATACATATTACACACACATAAATTCATTAGAATAACAAAATTAAAATTTAAAATAATATTTTAGTTCTGCTGGCGACATGTTTCTCGCAGCAGTGCTGCATGTACGGACAGTCGACCCTGTCCGCTATCATTCTTAGGATGGTGTTGGCGCTGCCTCGCACCCTGCGCACCAGAGATGCGGCTCGCTTCCGCATGGTCGCGTAAAAGCAATCTGTGTCTGTATACACTGCGTATTGAAACTGTAACAGGTCCAATTTTGTACATTGAAGATATTTTAAAGGCCACACACTCTATAATTTTTGTCTGTCTGTCTATATGTCGAAACTGCTAAACAAATTCAAATAAAGGATTACTTTGAAGATTATCATGTAAAATTAAAAAAAAACATACATTTTCATTACTATCTTTTTAGGTTACTTTGTTGATATCACAACTGCCAATTGCTAGCTAATTATCAATATAGTTGTATCATCATCATCAGCCTGAAGACATCCACTGCTGAACATAGGCCTACTCCAAAGAGCGCCCACTTTGAGCGGTTGCTTGCCTCCTGCATCCAACGCCTCCCCGCGGTTCTAACCAGGTCGTCGGTCCACCTAGTGGGCCTTCCTGTATACACTGCGTCTTCCGGTTCGTGGTCACCACTCGACAACCTTTCTTCCCCATCGGTTGTCGTCATATGTATAGTTGTTTGTAGTTGTATGTATAACTGTAATGTAAATTAAGTATAGACTTGCACTCCAGTCAGCTTCGCCGCATAAAGCAGCGCAAGAGCGAGAGAGCAAAGCGTGAGAAGAGAGAGAAGAAAGCTGCGAGCGTCGGCGACGCACCAGACAGTGCAGAAAAAGAGCAGAGCTACGCGTCAGATTCGGAATATTTCACCGACTACCAGTCTGTGCTAGGTTAGTGTTTGTTGCACGGGTAGCCAAAAAGCTCATCGGTGACGATACAATGGTGAGGCCTAGGCTCCAGAGCTTAGAGCACCGTCGTAAAGTAGCCAGCCTATCAGTGTTCTACAGGTTACATTTTGCTGAGTGTGCTGTGGAGCTACACAATCTAATTCCACCATCTCCGTTTCACCATCGGACGACAAGACGTACAGCTACACGCCATCCATTTATGGTTGATATTCCTTCAATTCGCACAAAGCGGTTTGACTCTACATTTATAACCCGAGCAGCGAAGGAATGGAATACTTTACCAGCGTCTTTGTTTCCCGATAAGTACAATCTGGAGCTCTTCAAGTCGCGAGTGAATAGGTATCTTCTAGGCAAGCATGTACCATCGTAGATCGCGTCGTCACTTCCCATCAGGTGAGATTGCGGTCAAATGCGGGCGGGCCTATTTAGTTGTAAAAAACCATGAACTGTAGAAATCGAAATATCTGCATGTTAGCTCAGTTGGTAGTAGCTCTGCTTTCTGAACTATAGGTTGTGGGTTCGATTCCCACTCAGGACAAACATTTGTGTGAACCATAGGTGTTTGTTCTGTGTCTGGGTGTTATATTGTATTCTATGTATGTATTTACATACAAGAAGTATTTAAGTATTGTATCTCAGTTATCTGGTTCCCATAGTACAAGCTATGCTTAGTTTGGGGCTAGATGGCGCTGTGTGAAATGCCCACACATATTTATTTATTACATAACAAATAATGAACATTACAAAAAGGAAAAAATGTAGGTGTGTCCCCACCATATAAGACACATGTGTTTAGATTTTTTCATAATTATCTTAAAACAGTAATACATACAACCGTCAAACATGGTATGTATTAGGTCTTTGCTTTGCAGCCTTTGTGGTGTGGTGGTTGAGCAGGTCGGCTCATAATCGGTTCGATTCCCGCGACAGGACAAGTATTTGTGCGCGGGTAAAAAAGCGCAAATACTTGTTCTGTGTCTGGGTGTTGTGGGAGATTAGTCCTCCTAGTTCCTGGGTTCCTAGATACAGGGATTCCTAGTTAGGGTCCAGGATCTATGTATGTGACCATTGGGTGTTCATTACTGTTATTAACGTTTCAACGCAGGTACGGACGGAGAGATGGACAGCGAAGAGTTCTATGATGTGAACACAGATGAAGAAGATAACACGCTACGGGAGTCAGTTCGGAATGGACACGTCGACCCACTTGATGAGGTAACATTATCATTGTCCCATTTTTCCACAGCACTACTTTTTTCCTCGTAATATGTGGCAACCCTTTTTTTACTGTCATGACGTAAATAGACTAGTCTCCTGCTATTTTTTTATTGCATAAATTAACAATATTCCTCAAAAAATAAACAGTCGCGAAAACGAAAATTAAATATCTCAAGAAATGACAAAGTTACAAGCATTTTAAAATAGAGCAATAGAAAGAGACAGCTCAAATATGCAGTGACGTCACTGTTGCTCCGTCATAGTACCTCATTACTAAGCTGTGGTAGCTTTACATAGTCTCTTTGGCATGTGACGTCACAACGTGCGTTTTCATAGTAACTGTGGGGAATCTCCTGTTTTGCGAAAAAGGGACAAGTGATGAAACTTGAAAAGCTTATTACTCCTTGGTTTATTTACCGATTTTACTTATTGTTTCAATTATTGCATTCATTTTTAACGTACTTTATGGAAATGATATTTACTTGTTAATATTTATTAGCAGGCAACTAGAGAATGCTTTAAGATTTCTAGTATAGTATAGTTCAACCTGGGACTCCCAGGTCCTTTGGTAGTCCTTGTAGTAATGCTGTTGATTATCCATTCCTAAAAAATCTAAGGTAAATGGTACTTACTAGGGTAAACGGTAGGGATGGATCATTTCATAAGGAGCAGGTGAAAAATCATATGATTTTATTTATCATAAATCACTGCTACTTTTTGTCACACACTCTGCTACAAATCACAGTGTGATAGTCACACTTAATGAATCTTGGCTTCGGATTTCATAATACGAGAGTAGCGCATCAGCCGTGAATAACAAAACATATAGTTTTGTTTATGCTTCAGTGAACAAACCGAGACCAGCGGGCCTAGCACGGCATGTGGACAAATTGTCGTTTCCCCGGTTTTTTCCACCTGTCACTTCAAATAATCCCCCTGTCCACCTTACGTAGCACGGCAACGAGGACAGGAAAGACGAATTTTCCTTTGACGGTTATCGTCCCGCTACTCCCGGCTTCAGAGCACGGCCTCGGGAAAAAGTTGATAAGATTCCCTCGAATTGACGTATAGCAGAGAATATTCCTCTTGAATTTTGGTGGTGGGTATAAAGTTAAATCGAAGGCAAAGTGTTTATTTTTCTATGTAAATAGGGTGAATTCTGTGGTTTTTCTACTATATAATAACAAAAACGTATCTAATTAAGTAAATTGTAGTTTTCAATACAAACATTGAAAATGATGTTCTATAAAACATTATTATTATATAAGTTCTAATAAATAAATAACAGCTTATTTGCATGTTGATATTGTTTACCTATTTATATCTATTGCAAATTCAATTATCAAAATTTATTGTTCTGCATCTTCACATTAGGTATAGTTATGAAACTTAAACAGAGTTTAGCCACTGCTTTGAATGGTTTAGGTACTAGTATAGTATTAAATGATTGTCTGTGCTTTAGGTATGAAATAATAAAAATATCATGTACACTTATAAATTTTATTTTCACATTTACACCCTTCGCAAGAACTGTTTATAAGTATCCGGTGCTAATTTTGGCAATTTCCGGGTCTTCTTTACCCTCTACTTTACTTTTTCTTTACTTTACAGTATCAAATCTAGTTTTTATAACAATGTGCAAAACATAACATGCAAGTGCAATTTTTCCAGCTTCGACAATGGTGCAATGTCCGGTGTTTTTGAGTAAATGTGCACTCTGTTTAATTTCTTCCTTGGATATTGACTGTGGGCTGGGTATATTGTATTTTTTTATGGATAGCCGGACTCTGCATAAGTGTCAGTAGGTAACCATGGCCTCCTCCACAAAAGCCACGAAACAATTCGAAGTTGAATATTATCCAGTCCACCTAAAACAAGTCAACATTTTGTAAAATCTATATTCCTTAGTATAACGATAATTATCTTGATATCCCTACTAATATAAAAAAGTGAAACATTGTCTTTTTTTTCTGTATGTCTTTTAAACATGAAGAGTTAACATAAGATGCTTTTTATCCCAAGACATTTGCGGTTCCCATGGGTAAGTAGGTAATATGTGGGTGGAGCCTCAAAGCACTTTTAGTATTCCTAACTCCTACAAATAGGTACCTGTATAATTTATGTATGTAAAAGTAAAATGTGTGGTGTTTGTGGGTTTCACACCAAAACCAACTAATTTGGATGAAGTTTTGTACACAACACAGATACACTGGTAGAATCAACATAATCGTACTTCAAAAACCGTACCGTGTTTTTTTTGGAAAAGGAGGAGTTACAACTTAGTCGTTATAAGCTATAAATAATGAAATGCTTTGCAAAATCAACGAAATGATGATTGAATGGTGGGTTTGGTTTTCTCTACTTTTCTAATTATATTCGTGCGAGATATGGTGTAGAGCTAACTTATAATATATGTAGATAGATACCTAGATACTCACGTTTTTCCGCTTGTTGTTCACAACACATATAAATAACACAGAAACACACAGAACAGAGACAGAGTTCCGTTAATTGTAATTTTTATAGTTATTTATTAACCTCAAATCAAATAAACATAAAACACAGACTATAATCAAACAAAGAGTAGTATTCTGTGCTAATAATATAAACAAGTCTGTGATCAGTGTTGCCATGTCAAAAATCCGAAAGACGGCGATTCCATTTCAAAAAAACGGTAGATTCTTAAAAATTACGGTAATTCCGTCAGGAAAAATACGGTGTAAATTACGGTTTACTAATTTTTAATAAAACAACTATTTTACCGCACAAATTGTGTTAAACTCGAAGACACTACCGAAACAATCACTCAAAGAAAGCTAGTTCATATTTTTAATGCAATGTAACTAAATGTAGGTAATTCTTGTAAAATTACTTGGTATGAAAACGTTTAATATTTATCGTATTGACGCGATGCATGGGTAAATCCTAAAAAAAGTAGGTAGTAAGGGTAAAAGCTTCAACTCATCCATAAGGACTAGAGTGCGCTCTTAAAACATAATTACCTAATTATGCTGTCTTTTTTTTATTACGCTAAAACTAGAGTTCACTCTAAAAACATAATTACCTAATTATGCTGTCTTTTTTTTATTACGCTAAAATACTTTTTGGCAGGCAGCAATGTCACGATGTTGCCAAGATATCATTGTTAATTTTAACGGAATATGGTTTGAGAACAAAGGAATTTATTGTCAAATAACTAAACAATCGTTGTAAAAATAGTTCAGAAGGTGACTCCATAAGTATTTAATTTCTTTTTTTAAATATAGACATGGAATATGGCTAACGATTACGTCGTGCTGGGAGCTTTACACGCTTTGAGACGTAATGCTGTTTTTTTTCTACAAATATTCGTACCTCTGCAAATTACGGTAGATTTTGTCACCGTTGTCATGCTTCGACGGTAGGTGGTAAATAAGTGCGAAATACGGTGCATTTACCGTAATTACGGTGCACATGGCAGCACTGTCTGTGATACAGACTCTCGCACTCTGTTTTTTTTCTTATTTTGGCTTCACACTTGGTGTATTTAGCCGAATGATTATCGAAAGTTTGATGGACTGATCAAAATATTGAAGAACGTATGTCATTTTAGTTTAATTTTCTCATGTTGGCAATAATGCGGTGGAGTAGCGCTACTCCCGCCATTTCTCTCCCGTATAAAGCATTCCACTGCCGCGGCCGTGCTCGCAAAGTGGAATAAAGCGACAATGAGGATAAGTTTTTTATTCACTCCCTGGGAGCAATCGTCCACTGGCCGTGCTAGCCCTGCTGTAGAGTATAATTTTATAAACACTGATGATAAGCTTGTGATGTAGCGGTGAACTTTGGTCTAGAGAAGCAGCGTTAGATTTCTTAGTAACCATTAGTAGCAAATCGGTCGCAACTTCGCTAGGTTGCTCCTAAATCACATCTCTGTTCCATTTCATAAAACGCCGCCAATCGCCATTGATCATAAATTCATTAGGCATATGAAAAATCACAGGTGAAATCACAGTGACAAAAATAATTCATATGATGAAATGACAATGATTTTTAAGTAGCAATCATTTCCATGCCTAGTATACAGTACTTGCTAGGTCGCTTACCGGGTAGGTTGCCTAAAGTTGCACGAGCGTGTGAGCGAGATAGCCAGCTAACTATAACCTGGCACTCCCAGGATATAGTTAGCTGGAAACAAGGACGACGGCAAGGTGTTCCACTCATTTGCTGTACGCACTATAAAGTTTGATGCGACAGTGATGTGACAGGTATCTTCTAGGCAAGCATGCGCCACCGTAGGCCGCGTCATCACTTACCATCAGGTGATGATAAATGCTATGTCAATAAATTATAAAAAAAAAAGAAAAACTTACTGCACGGAAAGTATTAAACCTGCATAAAACCACAGTTTGTGTTAACTAAAATAGGTTTTACTTGAAAAATGGTTAATGGTGTAAAAAACAATATATGTATTTTTTACAGATATTGAGTTATTTATTTCTTTGATTTGCAGGATTTATCAGACAAAATTGACCCACCGGAATCACCAAAGAAGAACAATACATAGCTGTAGATGGGCCATTACATAGGTAATACTATTAACATAATTACTAATAAGATGGAACTGACAACCGATGGGGAAGAAAGGTTCTCGAGTGGCGACCACGAACCGCGAGACGCAGCGTAGGCCCTCCACTCGGTGGACCGACGATCTGATGAAAGCCGCGGAGAGCCGATAGATGCAGGAGGCGAGCAGTGGCTCAAAGTGGCGCTTTCTGGGGGAGGCATATGTTCAGCAGTGGCCGTCTTCAGGCGGTTGTTGATGGTGATGAATAAGATGGTAAACGAAATGATTAGATGCTTTCCCAACTGAGCTACGGTTACGCATGCCCACTGACTGCGAAAATCTTTGAGACTATATTCTATGTTGTGGACTGTGTTCCAGACAACCTGTAATTTAGTTTATTTCGTTTATCAGTCGTTTTTTAGTACATTTTTAACATTTTTTTGTATTTTTTTTTCAGTGTTATAATCTTCTCTAGCAATGGGGTTACTTCGGGGATAAGGTAACGGGAACCACCGTAGGTATATAGTTGGTATATAATGTATAAAGTTAGTATATACAAGACTTATACATAGATTAATCGGTTCAAAATGTACTATACTAGGAATTTCAATTCTATTCCCGACATGACAAGTAGTGGGTTGCCATAATTTGAGGTACTGATAACAGTTCTTTAAATGAGTAGTCAATGTGGTACCAGCACGTTTTTTTATAGGTTGGCTTCCCACATGGTGTATTTAGCCAGTGTCAAGTATTGTAGTTTTCATCGTGTTATAGAATATTTCACGTAAAGTCAAGTCACTCATAGGGATGTTCCGATACCACTAAAGTATCGATACCTACTCATATGAGTAGTACTCAAATCATGATTCGATACTACTCATATGAATACCCTAAAAGTATCGATACCTACTCATATCGATACATTTTTTTTATTATTTATCGAGACCGAAAAAAATTAAAAAATCTTACCTTATTGCCGTATTTAAGTTTTGTTGTTTCTTTGACTGTACTACATTCCCAAGTGTTTAGGCGCGAAGAATCACACATTCGTACACTAGAGATGCGTTTAGGATATTTTATTTGATAATATTCTGTACAAGTGCTTTCTTTCCGATACAAGTATTTTCTTTCTGATACAAGAACTTTCATTCTGATACCGAGTAGGTGACGCGAGAATGATTCGTGTTTTTTAATTTAATTATTTTAATTAAGTATAACAACTACCTTAGCTGTACTGTGTCTGTGGAGGTGTGTTTGTGCGTATTAGCTGTATTCAACGCTTTGAATTAAATTTACATTCGATTTAATCCTGCTTAAATTAAAAATGGGGTTGTTTTAGTCCTAACTATACATTAAAAAATCACCTTTATAGGCTACTTGACTTAAAGTTAGGCCATACTATGCTTCTTTTATGCCGTGTGGTCCCGGTTACGAATAGGACCACCCCATCTCTTCCCGTGGGTGCCGTAGAAGGCGGCTAAGGGAATATCCAGGGAATGGGTCGCAGCGTTCCCCTCGGTCTTGGTGATAATCAATCTTCACCTACTGCGATCACCAAGCCGCCTGCCAAGCGTGGTGATTATGGCAAACCCCCCCCCCCCCCCCCCCCTAATGACAAGCACAAATAAAAACGGCCCCCAGTCCCCGGCAGCTCTGCTATCCCGTGGCTACGGTAGCGGCCACGGTAACGGCAGGGCAAGGGGTGCGAAGAATCCCCGGCAGACGCCCGGCTACCAACCCCAACGACGACCCCTGGCCCTGGCAACACATAACGTGCGCACACTGAAGGCTGACGAAAGGATGGTCGAGCTAGAGGCGGAGATGGGTAAGTTACGCTGGGATGTAATGGGATTGTCAGAAGTCCGAAGACAGGGACAGGACACGATAATCCTAAATTCCGGTAACTTATTCTTCTACCGGGAGGGAGACCAACTCTCCCAAGGGGGTGTCGGGTTTCTCGTCCGCAAGTCTCTCGTCAACAACGTGGTCAAAGTCGACAGTGTGTCGGCCAGGGTAGCGTACCTGGTACTCCGAATAACCAAACGGTATTCGTTGAAGGTTATACAGGTATACGCGCCGACGTCGGCACACTCAGACGATGAAGTAGAAGCTATGTATGAGGACATATCCGAAGCCATGCATACTTCCGAAACATACTTCACCGTTGTGATGGGAGACTTCAATGCGAAGTTGGGCACAAGGAATAGCGATGAGCTGAGAGTGGGGCCATTTGGATACGGGCAGCGGAACCCTCGAGGACAGAGGCTGGCTGACTTCATGGAGAAGGAGGAACTCTTTATGATGAACTCCTTCTACGAGAAGCGGCCATCCAGGAAGTGGACGTGGATAAGTCCCGACGGTTCCACTAAAAATGAGATAGACTTTATCATCACGACCAAGAAGCACATATTCGATGATGTCTCTGTGATCAGCAAGGTGAAAACCGGTAGCGATCACCGTATTGTTAGAGGCACATTGAATATCAATGTTAAGCTCGAAAGGTCATGTCTGGTGAAGTCTACGCTCCGTCCAAATCCTGTCCAAATCCAAAACCCCGAAGGCTTTCAGCTGGAACTCCAAAATCGCTTCCAGTGCCTAGCCGACTGTAACACAGTGGACGAGCTAAACGACGGGTTGGTGGAAACTGTCCAAGCTGTTGGATCGAAATTCTTTAAGACCCAACGCCGAAAGAAGACTCAAAAGCTCTCAGAAAAAACTCTTGAGCTAATGGCCGATCGGAGCGAAATGAAGCTGCAGTCTTCAGTTGATATGTCAGCCTACGGTGAACTCAATAGACGAATCTGGAGTTCCTTGCGACACGACTTGCGTGCTCTTAGTACTTCACGTATTGAGGCCGCAATTGAGCGGAACCAAGGCTCTAAAGTGTTCGCAAAGGATTCGTCTATTGGGCAACACCAAATGACAAAACTGAAGACCGAAAATGGTAGCGTCATTTCATCCAAGCCTGAGATTCTGAGAGAGATCGAGAACTTCTATGGACAGTTATACACCTCGACACGTAAGCCCGCTACTAACACAGCTCAGGACATCAGAGCCAAGTTAGTCCGACACTATACCGAAGATATCCCGGACGTCAGCCTGTACGAGATTAGAATGGCCCTCAAACAGCTTAAAAACAACAAGGCACCAGGTGAAGATGGAATTACGACCGAACTTCTGAGAGCGGGTGGTAGACCGGTACTTTTAGTCCTCCAGAAGTTATTTAATTCTGTCATCATTGAAGGTACAACGCCAGAGGCATGGCACAAGAGCGTGGTGGTGCTCTTCTTCAAAAAAGGCGATAACACCTTATTGAAGAACTATAGGCCCATCTCGCTCTTGAGTCATGTGTATAAGCTGTTTTCGAGAGTCATTACGAATCGTCTCGCACGCAGGTTTGATGAATTCCAGCCTCCCGAACAAGCCGGTTTCCGAAAAGGCTTTAGCACCATAGACCACATTCATACGCTGCGCCAGATTATACAGAAGACCGAAGAGTATAATCGGCCGTTATGCCTAGCGTTTGTGGACTATGAGAAAGCCTTCGATTCAATCGAGACTTGGGCGGTGCTGCAGTCCTTGCAGCGATGCCAAATTGACTATAGGTATATCGAAGTTTTGAAGTGTTTGTACAGTAAGGCCACTATGTCAGTCCGACTACAGGACCAGAGTACGGAACAAATTCCATTGCAAAGAGGCGTGAGACAGGGAGACGTTATTTCTCCGAAACTGTTCACAAACGCATTGGAGGATGTTTTCAAGCTCTTGGAGTGGAAAAGATCTGGCATCAACATAAATGGCGAGTACATCACTAACCTTCGTTTTGCCGATGATATAGTCATAATGGCGGAATCGCTCGAGGACCTTAGCACCATGCTCAACGACCTCAGTAGAGTCTCCCAGCAGGTTGGTCTTAAGATGAATATGGACAAGACAAAGATCATGTCTAATGCTCATGTTCCACCTATACCGGTAATTGTTGGGAACGATACTCTCGAAGTTGTCGACAAGTATGTCTACCTAGGACAGATTGTCCAATTAGGTAGGTCCAACTTCGACAAAGAGGTGGCGCGAAGAATCCAACTCGGCTGGGCAGCGTTCGGGAAGCTTCGTCCTATCTTTTCGTCCAAAATACCGCAGAGCCTGAAAACGAAAGTTTTCAATCAGTGTGTGTTGCCAGTGATGACTTATGGAACTGAGACATGGTCTCTTACTGTTGGCCTCATTAGTAAGCTCAAAGTCGCGCAGCGAGCTATGGAGCGAGCTATGCTCGGTGTTTCCCTGCGAGATAAGCTCCGGAACGAGGAGATCCGCAGGAGAACTAAAGTGACCGATATAGCTCTTAGAGTTAGTAAGTTGAAGTGGCAATGGGCAGGCCACATCGCTCGTAGAACTGACAACCGATGGGGAAGAAAGGTTCTCGAGTGGCGACCACGAACCGGAAGACGCAGCGTAGGCCGGCCCCCCACTCGGTGGACCGACGACCTGGTGAAAGCCGCGGGGAGCCGATGGATGCAGGAGGCGAGCAGCCGCTCAAGGTGGCGTGCTCTGGGGGAGGCCTATGTTCAGCAGTGGACGTCTTCAGGCTGTTAATGATGCTTCTTTAAAGAAAAAATATAAAATTGTGAAATAAAGCTGCTTGGCATTGAATTTTTGGCGATTCTATCCTATTTTGACTTAGCAGCTTTGATTGCATTCGATACTAGTACTTTCTTTCCGATACCAAGTAGGTATCGAAAGAATGACTCGATACCAAAAAGTACTTGGTATCGAATGAAAAGTATCGAGTACTTACTCGTATTTACTAGTATCGGAACATCCCTAGTCACTGACAGTCTGGATAGTCATAGTCAGTCTAAGTCATGCCCTAGTAAAGTGGTGGCAACTTTACTAGAAGCTTCTATGGAATTTTGGAAGCAACACGAAAAACCACGTTTCAGCACTTAATGCGTAAAACGCCACCAATTTTAAACACTAACACTGGAGAAAGCACAAGTTTTGAATAATAAAAATGCAATGACGTGAACTTTTCCGCGTTCCCGCCAAAACTCAACCACAGAGTTACATTATTTCATGTTTTGACATTTGTTAGCTGGCTGTCAAGTTGTGAATCGAATTAGAAGTCCTAGTATAAGTGATATAGTGGATAGAAGGTTTATTACTAATTTATTTAGATTAGTCGCATAGAAACTCACTATGCATACAACATGTCACGTGACTTGCGGCACTTTCTCACCACAATATGGCGGCGGTACCGCCCACTATGCATACAAACCTCAACTTGATTACACTAAAACAACGGAAATCTTATATACTCTTTGGTGCTCGTCATATAAGCACAACATGGCGGTTGTGCCGCAAGGCGGTCTCAAGTGACGTCAGCAACACAATATTACCAAAAACGAAAGCTGAAACGAAATACTTGTCTCTTTTTAGCACAAGCCAAATAGTATTTGCTAAAATAAAACACAACTATTTTTGTTTCTTCTATAACGAAGTTGACGACGTAACTATAACATATTTTGTATAGAAAACTGTGTGCCGGATCCTTATTACTCCCTTATTAAAGGCTGGCCTTAGAGTATAGACTAAAGCATAGAGAGCACTTGATTATATGTCAAGCGTACCACCTTTGTGGACACTTTGATGTGAATGAATTTGACAGATTTGTATAGACAAAACAGTTAACTCGAGCCGAAAAAATGGTACGGTGCTTATCGCAAGTGTAGCTAATTACTATATGTTTGTTTCTTTCCTTCGCCACTAACGTGTGAGCAGTACAAATATAATAACGTTTTGATGATCTCTCTCTATGCTTCAGTCTATACTCTAAGGCTGAAGCACATAGCTTCTCTTTCACTCTACTGCAGGGGGAGTGAGAAAACAATATAAATGTCACAGACACTTCTGACATGTCAGCTCTCAAACGTCTTTATTAGTATAACGCGCGCCATTGGAAAATGTATCCCGACGAAAGCTAGAAAATATTGTTATCTCACTTCCACCGCTATGGTGAAAGTGTAGTGGAAGTGAGACAGCAATAGTTTGCTCTTTTCATATCATTTTAATGGCGCGTATATTACAAGCTGCAATGAAATATGTACATGAACATGAAACTAATGTAATCAATTCAAAAAAATTCTGCATAATTTTAGAATTAGAGATTTACTAAAACATTTATATTTTTAATTAATTCTATTGACATTTATTTGTACAATTTTTTTTTGACTCGAATAATATGAAATTCCACTAGTATTATAGAATTTTGTCGTTTTTTTATCTATAGAGCTGGAAAGAAGTCACGCTCGCGCCCCGATACCGACGAAAGTAATAAGTAGATCTTGTCACAAGGAACCAAAATAATGTATGAAGTAATAATTTTCATCTATTCGAAAAGAGGGGAAGGGTTCTTCAATAAGTGCGCTTCATCATCAACAGCCTGAAGACGTCCACTGCTGAACATAGGCCTCCCCCAAAGCGCGCCACCTTGAGCGGCTGCTCGCCTCCTGCATCCATCGGCTCCCCGCGGCTTTCACCAGATCGTCGGTCCTCTAGTGGGGGGCCTACGCTGTATCTTCCGGTTCGTGGTCACCATTCGAGAACCTTTCTTCCCCATCGGTTGTCAGTGCGCCTAGAATGGGTCATTTAGGCGCACTTAATAAGTGGCAAAATGACTTTTCTCATAGACGGGTATGAAAAGCAGAGTGTGCCACACGGTACCAACATTATTTAACCTCGAGCGATGTACTTTGAATCCCTCGCTACGCTTAGGATTCTACTCTAGAATCCTTCGCTTCGCTCTAGATTCAAACAGTCGCTCTCGTAATAAATACATTATGACAAAATCTACTATACAAGGTGAGTTTGAATTGGGATATAATCCCGAAAAGGGGGTGACTACTCCCCAAGGTATGTTTCTTCTACGACTTTTCTAAATTAATAGTTTTTCATTGAAAAAATGCCATGTAAAGTTTACGTTTGAAGATAGCCCTAGCGTAGATGGGTGGTTGAACTTCGTACTTGATCGAATGCACTTAAATGAGTTTAACGACCTGTGTTCAGAAATGAATCTATAGTATCTTGTTAGCTCTTGTTAGCACGTGCAGTTTTGTGAGTGGATTTATTTTTTAGTATGGAGGTTTGGAAACACGCAGTTTCAAGTAAGGCTCTCACAACTTGTGGGCTATCATGGTCCCAGTCCCCCCGTTTCGGGATAACATACCAATTCAAACTCAGATAGTATATAGTCATCTTTGCAGGTGTAAAGGTTTTATTCTAAAACGTGACACGCTTTTGTATTGTATGAAAAGTGTTGAGAAAGGCGCCTCAATCGGGGCGCGATCGTGACTTGTTTTCATGCTCTGTGCTTTTTCAATATTGTTTTTAAGTTATCGAATTAAAGATGTTTCATTAAAACGAGAAAGATGAAGTAGGTTCTCACATTGCTTAGTCAAAAACCGGTGTCGTGCTCTTCTTGTCGCTCAAAGCGCGTATTGCTATCTCTTTCTATCACGTGGCAATTTTATAAAACGGTTATGAAACTGTCCCATTGGCATTCTTATATTTTAATACCAAAACGTGAACTGTGATCCGATTTGGTTTAACTCGGACCGTCTCGGCTGGAAGCGACAAGACGTGGAAAATATAACGACAAGGACAGACATATCCGGTGCGACCGAGACAGTTTTATTTATCAAAGGTTTATACCAGTGCATGCTTTAACTTCCAAAAAGCATTTTTTCTTTATTTCCCGCAGCTATAGGCTAGCTAATAGTTTGCAGCTGGCTGTACTAAGGCAGTCTAGCTGAGGCCATATTATTATCTCTTTCTATCTGAGAGGGACAGAAATATCGATAGGAATTGATCTTCCATAATATAATGTATCTAGTTGTATCTCTAATAAAAAGCGTTCTATGCTCAACTTTAAAACTACGTATAGTACACACTAGACAAGCCCTGGCGAGTCACGTGACCTGCGTAGTAGGGAAAACGCGTATAAACCATATAACCTACTGTTTAACTAAAGGAAATAACAACAAAACGTATTTAATAATCGAAAAAATACCTAAGTAAAACTGCTAAATAAAAGGCGAAGTATTAGACATTTTTATACGGGATGTTTATCGTGATCGATATTTAAAGTAAATAGCCTTAGTAGGGACCTTACCTGTCCCTATCTTGCAGAACAAAGATTGTGTAGCTACCTCTCAGCTACCATGAAGTACCTTATCAGTGACGTCACAATAACTGTCGGTTTTGCAGATATATCTTGTTTTAAAGACTGCCCATGTTTTGAATAATACAATTATTATAATAAAAATGAATCTGTTAAATGCAACGTTGTGTCCAGCGCAGGTCACGTGGTACCTCACCCGGGCTTAATTGTATGACATTTACCATACTCACAGACTAATATTACTTTCATTAAAAAAAATTAAGTGTATCACTTTTAACGTAAGCACTTTAATTCAAAATAATTTATAAAATCATTATGTATATTGTACGTTGGTGCTATGCTAATTTACTTTATTGCATTTATTTACTTATAATGTTATTTTATTTTATTATGTGTAAAATATTCCAAAACGAGGACTTCTAATTCTGCTCAAAATAATGTATTTTATTTAAGTATATATAATAATAATGTAATAATGTATTTTTTATTTTATTAATTCCATCAACCCGCACTGAGCGTTTTGCTATGCACTTTATAGTGCGAACAGCCAATGAGTGGAACACCTTGCCGGCGTCCTTGTTTCCTGTTAACTATGATCTGGGAGTCTTCAAGACGAGAGTGAACAGGTATCTTCTAGGCAAGCATGTACCATCGTAGACTGCGTCATCGCTTTCCACCAGGTGAGACAGTGGTCAAATGCTTTGCCTATCAACAATATAAAAAAAAAAAAAAAAAAAAAACCTCTATACGTTTTTTATAATATAGGTAATGCATTCTTGTGTAACTTTGACATGGTTTATGTTAATTTAGAGTAAATCAAGACATAATATTCGTTCCAATATTTCAACAATTAAGTCTTTAAATTAAAATCTGATTTCTGTTCCGTAATACTTATAAACACATATGTACCGAACTATTGTTAGATATTAAAATTTGCCGTCTTATCCATAAATGCTTGAAATAATCTAAGTCTGTTTTTCACTGACGAAAAGTGTCATGTGTGAAAGTGAGACAAAAAACCTAAACCCTTAGAGTATAATAGACTAAAGCATAGAGAGCACTTGATTATGTGTCAAGCGTACCACTTTTGGGGACACTTTGATGTGAATGAGTCTGACAGATTTGTATGGAAAAAACAGTTGACTCGAGTCGAAAAAAATGGTACGGTGCTTATCGCAAGCGTAGCTAATTACTATATGTTTGTTTCTTTCCTTCGCCACTGACGTAGCGATACGTGTGAGCAGTACAAATATAATATCGTTTTGATGATCTCTCTATGCTTTTAGTCTATACTCTAAGCCTAAACCATTGTATAGTTTCGTCTCTCCATCTATCGCTCTACTGGATGTAACTTAATTCATTAGCATCCTTTGAAACTAGGTACCTACTCCTGACACCGGTCACGTGTGGACAAAAATTTTTGAAATTAACGGTCGATTTGTTATTGATAATAACTGCGAAAAATGGGATAACTTACTTAATCAACTGCTACAGTACAAAATTAAATTAAAATAATTAAAACTGTTTTTAAATATTGTATTGTATCTGGTTCCCATAGTATAAGCTATGCTTAGTTTGAGGCTAGATGGCGTTGTGTGAAATGTCCACACACATTTTTTTTAATTGCATACAAGGTAAAATAACTTTGAACAGTATGAAAATCGTGTCAACTACGTTAGGCGCCGCAGCAATCTTCATCATTTTCAATAAAAAAGATTTTCATTTGCACTCTTTAATAAATATCAATACATGATGTAGGTACTATCATGTACTCAATTTTTTTTTATGCGATTGATTGACGTGACGAGCTAGTCGTTCACCTGATGTTAAGCGACACGGCCGCCCATAACAGTTGCAGTGTCACTCGGAACTTTAAAACAATAAAGTTTCGCGTGACACTGCACTTCGCACGTCATCCTGAGACATCACACAGTCAAGTAATCAGATTACTAGATTGAGTGATCAGATCGTAGTCTCATTTGCCCAGTAATTTCACTAGCTACAATGCCCTTCAAACCGGAACACAGTAGTGCTTGCACACTACTGCTTGGCGGCAGAATAACTGGCAAAGCGGTGGTACCTACCTAGACGAACTTTGCAGAAAAGTCCTACCACCTAGTAAAATAGTAATATATGCCAATGAATTAAATTGCATCCTGTATAGGCTAACTTAGCATATAGAGCGATTATGAATGAGTGGGTAAATGAATACCTTTATAGTTATACCCTTTATGAAGCTCAAATAACGTAGATCTGTTTTTGATATAACGTTTTTTTTGACATTTATGTTTCTTTGTAATATTTATTTAGACTTGCAATGTAAACAAAAAATATGGTAAATTAATGTCGATATTATAAAATGAACGGAAGTGATTCATTCAAAATAACCTAGGTATTTATAATCAATTAGATTTAATGGAAAAAAAATCCTATGCATAAATTAATAAATTGTATTAAATATTAAAAATATATTATTGACTTGACTGGCCTGATAGCTCAGTTGGTAGTAGCTCTGCCTTCTGAACTGTAGGCTGTGGGTTCGATTCCCACCCAGGACAAACACTTGTGTGATGAACATAGGTGTTTGTTCTGTGTCTGGTTGTTATATTGTATTATAAGTATGTATTTACAAACAAAAAGTATCTAAGTATCAGTATCAGTTATCTGGTTCCCATAGAACAAGATATGCTTAGTTTAGAGCTAGGTGGCGCTGTGTGAGATGTCCACATATATTTATTTATTTATTATTAATATTTTCTCGTATTGGCCCACAACCAGAGGGGGAAATAAAATATATGAAGAGAAATTTATTACCATTTAATACTATCCTGTTTTAAAATAATAATTACAGAAATATAGTGTATGAGTATGCATATTACTAAAAATATAATATACTCTATCTCTCTCTCTTTCAGGATGAAAGAGACAGAGGGTTGAGACAGAACTCTTTATTGTCTCACCAATGAAATGTAAAAAAGAAACCTAAATACATTTCGAATCAATTGTGAATCTAGCTGCTTGGACGTATACTCACATTCAGACCCCCTCTAGCATGCACACCGTGAGAAAACTCGTCGTCGCTGTCAGAGTGAGACACGCTTGGCGATACCATAGCTGTCACGGTCTCACTCTCACGAGAAAGTGTCGAGATAATTTTGTCGCGGTGTGCATGCTAGGCCCTGCAGCATCCTTAGATGTGACAGTCTGCGTTTACTAACGCCATGATAGAAACTATGTTTTCTCTCACTCACACCGCTATCGAAGGCGTAGTGTGAGTGAGATAGCAATACTTAGAAACATAGCTCTTCAAAGCTTTTATATACTGTCGAATTTTTTATCTGTTACTGTTATCAATGGAGCTATTTATTGGAGATGAAAGAATGTACGCTAGAAGACTTGTATTGCGAAACGCGTTCGCTAATTGTTAATAGTTGTAGATATTATTTTTCTGTAATCATTCTGGTTTTGTTGTTATGGGAATAAATGAATTAATTTTGAGTTGTTCTTTGTATTTTACCACTAAATTACTTACCGATTCCTTTTCATATGTACAATTGTACATACCCGTAGGTATCTGACGGTTCTCGAGTGGCGACCACGAACCGGAAGACGTAGCGTAGGCCCCCCACTCGGTGGACCGACAATCTAGTGAAAGCCGCGGGGAGGCGAGTAGCCGCTCTCTGGGGGAGGCCTATGTTCAGCAGTGGTCGTCTTCAGGTTGATGATGATACCGGTAGGTATACTTATATTCTGGTATTAGTAGTTGTACTCTAGTAGCTCTGCCTTCTGGGCCACAATTCTGTATGAAAACACAAATTCCACACGATACAGAAACCACGTCGTTGTCGTGTCTTGTTCAAACCATGTCACACCACGAAATCGGCAATTTTTTGTATTCTTAATCTAAGACAAATTATCTATGACAGGTTTTTATCCCTCGAGTGCGTTCCGATTTAGAACTCAAATATTTCTCATCCCAAAACCATTAAAAATTTAAAATAAAGTAATGGCTTATATTTATGTTGTGATATAACAAAGCCATGGGTAATTATTAAAAATTGTCAGAAAAACTTTAGAAATACCTTCACTTTACATTAAAATTAGTTTTATTTTGAATAATTAATATTGGCATTGGTGGTAACTTTTAACGGGTCGATATTTCGGAACGCGCCTGAATGGAACATATGATTTTTGACAGTTCAAATCACGCCAATCCCAGTTAATTCCACATTCATTTCGCGCGGTTTCGTTCTCATTTGATAGAGAATAGATTTTTGCAGATTTCTTATGTAAGACAAGGAATTCGCGTGGTTTCGAAGCAAGGAATCGTAAATTGGTCATACAGAATTAGGGTCCTGCACTTGCACTGTAGTAGGGATGTTAGGGGGGAACCTCATCAGTCAGCGCGAAATCCTATTTTTTTCTTACTCTAACATTTTTCTATTGCTCAGAGGGTCTAGCAAAGATCCCTTTCCATTAGCGTTACCTGCGCGACATTACTTGCAGAAAAGCGACATCTACAGGTAATGTTCCCATTCATTTATAGGCAAAGCATTTGACAACTGTCTCACCTGATGGAAAGCGATGACGCAGTCTACGATGGTGCATGCTTGCCTAGAAGATACCTGTTCACTCTCGTCTTGAAGACACCCAGATCATAGCTGGAAACAAGGTGTTCCACTCAATTGGCTGTTCGCACTATACAGCGCATAGCAAAACGCTTAGACTCAGAGTGACTTTTATGAAATGAGAGTCAAATAAGTAGGCGGCCCACCTGATGATAAGTCGTCACTATCATCACCCTACTTGGTCTGTGGTCACCACCTATGGAACCACATCTTCAATACCGAGAGCATTGCCATTGCGCTACCTGGGTCCAATAACTGGTCGACACTTTCCTGGACGACAAATTCCTTACACTATCTACTATTTTGATACTTTGGTACAATCAGTGATAACATTGAGAAAAAATAACTGATATGCATATGTATTCTGTAGCCAATACCATGGTCTAAAAGACAACTTTGGAACGTTTCACTAGCGCGGCAAATTCAAATTATCTTGCGTTCTTTTGCCAATAATAGCTTAATTACTCAACGTGATTACATGAAAACTAATTTTGCGGAAATAAATATAATAATGTATCAATAAATTATAATTAAAATTATCTCCTAGATATCATTGGTTTAGCGACAAATGGCAATAAACAATTTTCGTCTTAGTTTTTCAGTCTATATTGCCATTTGTCGCTAAACCAATGATAGATATGATGATATGTAGGTGATACTTTTAATTGTAATTTATTGATACATTATATTCATTTGCGTAAAATTAGTTTTCATGTAATCAGGTTGAGTAGTTAAGCTATTATTGGCAAAAGAACGCAAGAAGATTTGAATTTGCCGCGCTAGTGTAACGTTCCACCTTAAAGATAACGTAGCTGTAAGAAGTTTTCGCTGCGCAGTTCGAACTATAGTCAATTGTTTTTTTCTCTAATCTGTGGTTCGAACCCTATAGTGGCGCCTGTGGAGAAAGTAAATCCTATCCCACCTATCTAATCAGATTTTTACATTTATATATCTACACTGTTCAAAATAAAACTATAGCATTTTTCACATTAATATTTATTTTCACATTTACAAATAAACAATATATATAGCAATACCACTTAAAAATAGTAATACTGGACATAGATTTTTTGTTAATATTACGTTATAGTTTGAACTTACCTTCATTGGCATTAAACCTGATCTAAAATTAAATACCTTTGTCTGTCTTTATTTTCAATTATCAGAATAGTACAGCAATACTTCAGGTTTAGCCTTAGAGAATGATGGAAATAATAATAATAATAGAATAGACCAAACGCGCCAAAAAGTATTTTATGTAGTCGTTTACCAGTAACTCTTCATACTTGTGCACGAGTCAACTTATAGGTAGTATCGTATGGATGGCAATTACTGACCAAAAAACAAGTTCAAAATGTAACGTAATATTTGTGATTTTGTACATAAAAAATGGCAATAAAAAACAGATCTTTTGACAAATTAATCGTATAAATTAATTATATTATTAAAGCTCACTAAAGTTAGATACGACAAATTTACATTCTGGCCGAGTCAGGGTAACATTTTTAGCTGCCGACCTGAATCTTATTGCGAAAGTCTCGTCATGACTTATCAAAACTTGATCGCAGAAAAATATTGTTACCTCTTTCGTAGAGCATAACGCTATATTGGCGTCCCTTTCTTAGAAAGGTTCCAAAAGCTGCGCCACGCATCAAATAGACGAGTCGGCATCTTGCACCGATATTCGTTAAGGGAGAAAGTTACACTCGCGCGGCAAATTCAAATTTTCAAGCGTTCTTTTGCCAATAATAGCTTACTCAACGTGATTACATGAAAACTAATTTTGCGGAAATAAATAGAATGTATCAATAAATTACAATTAAAAGTTTCACCTACTTATCATTTGTTTAGTGACAAATGGCAATAGACTGAAAAACTAAGAAGAAAATTGTTTATTGCCATTTGTCACTAAACCAATGATAAGTAGGTGATACTTTTAATTGTAATTTATTATATTCATTTGCGTAAAATTAGTTTTCATGTAATCAGGTTGAGTAGTTAAGCTATTATTGACAAAAGAACGCAAGAAAATTTGAATTTGCCGCGCGCGTGTAACGTTCCACCTTAAAAGATATTGCCTACAAATCCATATTTCAGGTTTTACGGATGTAATTTGCAAAAAGATCAACTATTTGTGTGCCAATAAAAAAAACCACATAGAAAAAGAAATCGGCTACTAAAGTAATTATGTGATAAATGTATCAATCGTTAGGATTTAAGATCTACAGATTGACAGATTTTAAACAATATTATAATGGCCAAGTATTTTTTTAGCTAGATGCCGTTTTTAATGTTCCCTGACTAAGCCATAAAAAAGCCTAACTAAATGGTAATAAAATAATTTTGATTATTTTGTAATTTCCTTGTAAAATAACGATTAAAAAACATACAAAAGTTCCTTAAAGTTAAACAAATCATGAACTGCAATCACAAAACATTTAAGAGTTCTACTTTTATAATTTCTAGCTAAAATATTTTTATCGAGTCTACAGTTCACGGCAAGAAATATAGCACACACGTATGAGTGATATCAACGAATCTTAGTGGAGTTCTTGGCGACAGATATGCCAGAACAGAATCGACCTTATTTCGTTAAAAGCTATGAATGATAATAGAAAACATTGTTTTTCCCAACCAGCCCCAGTGCGGGTGGTTAGCATAATAATTAAGAATTAGTATCAACGGCCCCTGTAGGGCCAGTGTGAGCCGTTAGGAAAAACCCATTACTAATTAAATTACATATTATACTCTAATTTTTTAATGTCTATTAGGTACTTACACTTGGTGTTACGCAGGGTGCTTATTGCATTTTATTATACATCATAACATCACATTAAGTAAAGGAGTACTTCTGAAAAATAGAACCGATCGTTATCAGCTTTAAATGCACTTTTGATACGAAAACAATTCGGCTAATATTCGTATTCTAAAGTTCAAAATGCATTTTATTAAATAGGTCTGCATCTGAAAACACAAAATCACTGTCAAACTATAATCGATTAATAAATATGGGCCTTAATGGCATTACGCTAGAAATACATACACTGAATAATCTATTATTTATTACATATTATCCTAGTTAGGGTCCAGGATCTATATATGCGATCGTTGGCCATTTTTATTTATTTATAGCCAAGATTGTTCAAATGTTCTGTCTAAAGTTTCTAGTTTTAAAGTATTTATTTCCTCACCTACTTAGCAAATAGTGAATTCAATTGTGCTAATTCGTGATTTTATTCTCACTATAAATCATTATTTTTCAATTGATTAAATACATATTTTTATAATATGAGTGACCAATAACAGTAGTAGTACGAGTTTATTTGAATGTAGTGCACTTGCTATTAAGTATTATAAAATATTTGTATATAAACATAGCAATCTCTCTTACTCTCATACATTTCGTATCTTCTTTCGCACTTTCAGCAAAACCTATCCACTTCATCAATTTTATTTGCAGATTTTATTTGGTAGTCTGTCTCGTTTAGGTACGCAAATTGTTCCCATGTGCAAAAGAGACAAAAGGTGTTTTTCTACTTTGAATATATATTACTACCTACTACCTATACTCTTATTGCATTACCTTGTTCTGATTCAAATCTTACAATTACTTACTATATATTTTTTTCTTAATAACTTTTCTTGATAAATTGTTAATAAAGTTGTGCTATATTGTTCACCGTGCACTGTAAACGATAATATGGAAACAATATTTAAAGCCTGTTTTTAATAGGCCATAAAACATTATTAATTTTTAATATTAAGGTACATCGATTGTTTTAACAATTAAAATGTTTGATTAAAGTTATTTGTGTATTTAAGCTGAACCAGCGGCTATGTTAAATTTCATTATTATTAAAACTACATTAAATTAATACAGTTTTATCGGATAAATACTAACAACTTAGTAGACAAACGTAAGCATTATGATTGAAAATCAAATATTTTAAATAAGTTTTGAGTCGTAGTTTTTTTTTAATATAAATTGTATTAAATAAAAATTCTATAAATAAAAATAATGTGTATATAAAAGTCGTTTATCATGATTTACAGAAATTGTTGCGAAGAAGTTTACAATATTTCTTCAAAAACGATATTTGTCTATATAATCTAACTTACATTCATATCAGTAAATGCATACAAAAATTATAGAATAAAAAAGCATTGACAGCGCTTTGTAACTAATTTTAAACTCTAAAATTACCATTTCATTTTGTACTATAAAAAATTTCGTTTAATATGCAATGAAACTGTCTGAACCTAGTACTTATCTATGTCAGTAATACTTAAATGTTGGGTACGCTACCTACCGGTAGTGGGCTGGAGCACTTGGACTGTCTATAGGCCATCGCGGCTATTATACAGTCCATAAGTGTTCTTTGTAGTAGGTAGTGTAGCTAGTTTAGTTTAGTTTAGCTTAGTTTAGCTTAGTTTAGTTTAGTTTAGTTTTTATTATTGTAGTAGTTAGCTTGAGTAATAAAGGCAATTTGCCCGTTAAAAAAAAAATACTTAATAAAGAAGTGTGTAGTGTTATGCATGGCTCAATAGTAGATTATGTCACATGGGACCAAAATAATGTATTTAGGGCGAGAGCGATTGTTTGAATCTAAAGCGAAGCGAAAGATTCTAGAGTAGAATCCTAAGCGTAGCGAGGGATTCAAAGTACGTCCCTCAAGGTTAAATAATGTTGGTACCGTGTGGCACACTCTGCTTTTCATACCCGTCTATGAGAAAAGTCATTTTGCCACTTATTAAATGCGCCTAAATGATCCACTTTAGAGGACTTATCGAGGAACCCTTCCCATAAGGTCACGAGACGAAAGCTCGAAATTACGCGACGCTTCTTATGCAAAAAAAAACGCAAATTCTGGTTCTGTGTGTGGGTGTTGTGGGAGCATGGTCCTCGTAGTTCCTGGGTCCCTAGATACAGGGAATCCTTTTTCTATTCAGCATCCCGATTCCCACCCTATCGAAAAAGTTTCGATTCGAAATTTACGCTCTCCGTCTCTTTTATCTACATTCAGGATGAAGGAGACTGACAGTGTAGATTTCGAATCGAAACGTTTTCGATGGCTTGGGAATCGGGGTGCTGAAGTGTTTTCTATCCGAATTTGTTATCTTAATACACGTTCTAGTGGCGCTAAAGAAATATAATTTAGTTAAGTTAGTCGTACTTCCATATAGGTGGGTACGTAGAATGCATACAGCGAACTCGCTAAGAGCACGTCTCGTGGCTTTGGGGACACAACTAGATCTTATAATATACCTAATACGTCTTTCAAAATGGTTTACCTACGTTATGAAACATATTAAACTAACCATAGATAATAAATCTACAAAAGAATAGATACTAGGTCCAGCATCTCCACATTTAGACTGTATCACTAAAACTAAAACAAAACATGCTAAAAGTCGCTAAAAGTTGAACAGTCATTTTTAAACATACATAATAGGGCCAATTTCAAAGGCTTTAGTTGACAGATCTTAAATTCCTAAAACTGTTGCTGTCCTTGTCAAATAGACGGCAATGTAAGAGACGGATATATTTTTAGTACCTAAGTTAAAGCCTTCAAAATTGGGTCTAGTATGTACTTGTATCTTTTGATAATAAAACCGCATTTATAAATTCAAAATATGGAGTGTTGTTAGTATTATTCGCTCGCTTATCACTAGATAAGAGGCCTTTTTGTTTGCTGCTCTCACAGATAACCCTCAATAGATACCGTATGAAAGACGACGACCGCGCACCACGCATTGGCGTTAAATGGGTCTATATAAATCGCCGCTTCGCAGCACGGCCTTAGTTTCGACCAAGTATTAGAGTTCATTATTAGGACGTCACTCGAAACAGCCAATAATAGCGCATTGGCTCCAGTCCCCGCAACCCGCGCCTTCCGCCAGTTTTGGTGAGCTAGGATCCCAACAAAAATCCCGTAATGCGGTATCTATTGGGGGTTATCTGTGGCTGCTCTACTAATAAAAAAGCTAGTCAGTTTAAATAAACTTGCTAGTCAACATCTGTTCAGTTACCGACTTTGAGGAAGCTAAAAAAACAAACGCCAAACGGGCAGCATGAGCTGTAGATATTGATACATCTCTTCTCTCGAGTCGACCAATCAAAACTTAACAATAGGTTTATGACGTGATCCGCGCGACCGTTCATTGGTCGAACGCTTTCTCGAGGGAAGAGCTGTCTGAATTTTTACAGCTCATATTGCCAGTGCAGTAAATTCTTAAAGGCCGTATATATTAGCTATGCTATGACTTTTAAACAGTACAGTTATTACATTTCACGAAGACTAAGCGTTATTGAATTTTGAATCTTATCATAAACAACACAAGAGTCATCATACAAAACTTCGTGAAATAGAAACACAATGGGGATAATTTTGAAGGCTTTAGTTTTAGTTTTAGATAATTTTAAAAATATTTAAATTTAAGTGACAGTTCTAAATTAAATAGAACGATTCCGACTTTACTTTCATACACCATTGAACTCACAGATGAAAAAACTATTTAAATGTCGCTATAATCCACAGACCTAGAATTTCTTCGATGCTATCCTAAAAACCAACTTAAAATTTTAAATGACAGTACTAAAAGTTTTAATGTCACTTAAAATGCGCCTTCAAATTAGCACATTCACCTAAAATACTAAACTGATTAGATTTCGTTCAAATCATTCATTCATTTCGATTAAAATTTCAGTTTGAAGTTTCTAAAATGACATAAAGTGGTGCCTTTATATTACAATTTAGTTTTAAGTTTTTTAATGAGTCCTAAAACTAAAACTAAAGCCTTCAAAATTGGCCTCTATACCAAAAAAATATTTATTAAATCACGCACACACACAAACATTTATGTGTAACACGACAACTAACAACATCTAAAACATTTTGAAAATAGATGTGTAGAAAAAAAGGACATTAACTCTATGTAGCTAATATTGCCATTCGATATATATAAAGCAGATACTTTTGCTGGGGTTATTCCCGTCTGCCCCCACGAACGTCTACCACGCGGTGGCAGAAGGTCACACTTATGGCTATCGACCCCTACATATGAAAAATGGGGGCAGACGGAAATATGTTATTACCATCTGCCACTGATTAATTATAATGTGCCGCTATTTTTTTTTATATAAGCACAAGTGATTTCTGCCGGGCGCGGATAGCCATAAAGTGAGACCATCTGCCACTGCGTGGGGGACGTTCGTGGGGGCAGACGGGAACATACTTTTAGCTGCTGTCTCACTTCCACTTTTATTGCTTTCAGTATATGGTCCATTCTATGGATATTTAAATTATCTGCATAATTGCACTTATAGAATTGGTGTATTTTTTTATTATATCTAATTGCGTGTTTGCAAGTTTCATATTTTTTGTTACTACGCACTGGTTACCGGCGCATCTTTGCTTGCAATATATTTTAAATCATATTTATCTACTCTTCTTACACGTTAATTATACTTGTAAAATATTAATAATTATATATATACACTTAATAATATTTTATTAAACTAAATCGTGATGCGAACATAAGATCTCGTATTTAGGCAGACGGAAAATAATTTTACTTTTTTACAATAATTAGGCATAGGCTTTTGGGGTATTGCTTGTTTTGTTACTCTGAAAAAAAAAATTGTTATTTAATCAAAACTACAATTTAATTACATTCATCAACTGTTTGTTGGGGCCATCTAACGGGGAATAGATTCTTCATATTTTGTGCGAGATCTCTATACGAAAAAATAGAAATAGGGAATATATATTACTTCCTTTTTAATATGTTTATTTTATTAAAACGGCAGGTGCCAATTACATAAATTTCATATTTGTCAGGACTGTCGTTAGATAGGGATGTAAAAAAAAACGATTATTAAAAATCGATTATTTGTTTATATAAATCGATTTTTATTGATCAATTATTGTTTATCAAAAAATCGGTTATTTATAAATCGATTTTTTTTTATTTTGTGTTCGATGTTTTTTCCTATTTGCATTAAAAACAATAATGCAACACCACTACCAAATACCTGGGGGGGTCAGACAAAGATACCAGCGTGAGGCGTTAACGCCTCACGCTGGTATCTTTACTACCCGTAACGATTGCCATAGATATTTTTATGACAACCGGGACCGACGGCTTAACGTGCTCTCCGAGGCACGGAGCGATGGCATCGGAAACTGGACATAACTTACTAGATAAGTCATTGGTGCAGGGCCGAGGATCGAACCCGGTGCCGTAAGATTGCGAAGCGCACATGCTACCGCTCGGCCACCATCGCTCTTCTAAAATATCGATTAAATATAAATACCTTCTATATATTTATGTTAAAAATGTTTGTAATGATCGATTGATTGGATATAAGATTTGGAAAGAAAAATCAGAAACGCCAAATGGCGAGCCTTTTACGCGTACAAAATCGCAGGCAAATAGCTAGTTGATAATAATTTAGTTGTTTGTTTATGTAATTGGGAATACTCACATAATTAAGTTATGTAGCCCGGCCGTGACAGAATAGCGTGGGTTGTTTGTGTGCATCTGAAATAACAAAACAATACAATACAGTACAATACAGATAAAATACAGTACAATGCAGTACAATACAGTACAATGCAGTACAATGCCGTAAAATACAGTACAATGCAGTACAATACAGTACAATACAGTACAATGCAGTACAATGCCGTAAAATACAGTACATTACAGTACAATGCCGTAAAATACAGTACAATGCAGTACAATACAATACAACGCAGTACAATGCCGTAAAATACAGTACAATGCCGTAAAATACAGTACAATGCAGTACAATACAGTACAACGCAGTACAATGCCGTAAAATACAGTCCAATGCAGTAAAATACAGTACAATACAGTACAATACGGTACATCATCATCATCATCATCATCATTCTCAGCCTGAAGACGTCCACTGCTGAACATAGGCCTCCCCCAAAGAGCGCCACTTTGAGCGGCTGCTTGCCTCCTGCATCCATCGGCTCCCCGCGGTTCTGACCAGGTCGTCGGTCCACCTAGTGGGGGGGCCGGCCTACGCTGCGTCTTCCAGTTCGTGGTCGCCACTCGAGAACCTTTGTTCCCCATCGGTTGTCAGTTCTGCGCGACTTTGACCTTGCTTATAAGGCCAACAGTAAGAGACCACGTCTCAGTTACATAAATCATCACACACTGGTTGAAAACTTTCGTTTTCAGGCTCTGCGGTATTTTAGACGAAAAGATGGGTCGAAGCTTCCCGAACGTTGCCCACCCGAGTTGGATTCTTCGTGCGACCTCTTTGTCGAAGTTGGATCTACCTAACTGGATAGTCTGCCCTATCAATACGGTACCATACAGTACAATACTATGTAATATGTGGACAATGTGGTTGGTTGTGTACTAAACTAACATTACAAAATATTTTTTTTTATGCGATGAGTGGCAAACAAGCAGGCGGCCCACCTGCTGGTAAGTGGTCACCGCCGCCTATGGACATCTGCAACACCGAAGGCATTGCCGGTGCGTTGCCTACCCTTAGAGAGGACTCTTTTAACACTTTTCTTGAAGCTCCCCATACTGTAGTTATGCGGAAAAACCTCAGGAGGAAGATCGTTCCACATCTTGCAGGTTCGTGGAAGAAACGAGCGCAAGAATCGCGTCGTATGAGATTTCCACGTGTCCACTAAAGACTTTATACTTTTATTTGGGATAACAAACTGTTGTACACTTGTACAACAGTTTGTTATCCCAAATAAAATAAAATACAGTACAATACAATACAATACTCTTTATTGACACCAAAATATTAACATGCAAAAATGAGAATTACAAAATTAGATAGGTATAAGCGGTCTTATCGATAACAGCGATCTCTTTCAGACATCCTTTGGATGGACAGAAATATGATCATATCAGACAGTATGAGCGTGCACGGTGGTACAAATAATTAGTATATACTGTGAACTTACGGTAGGTAGGTAATATAAATCTGGGAGTTTTTAAGGCTAGAGTGAACCGGTATCTTCTAGGCAAGCATGCTTCATCGTCGACCGCGTCGTCACTTACCATCAGGTGAGACCGTGGTCAAATGTTAGCCTGTCGTTGATAAATAACTTGCAGCTCACCGGGTTTTAATTTTAATATAAAATTATGTTTCTCTTTAAGTGAATTTGTAAATTTTTATCGCACTAATATTATAAAGCTGAAAGTTTGTATGTGTGTATGTGTGTTACTCCTTCACGCTCAAACGGCTGGACGGATTTGGATGAATCTTGGAATATAGGTAGCTTATGTACTGGATTAACACATAGGCTACTTTTTATCCGCGGGTGAAACCGCGGGGCGCAGCTAGTGAGAAATATAATTCTTTAACCGTAACCGTAATGAATACGTGAGGGAATGAACTGATTACAACCAGTTGTAATGATGATTGTAGCACTAATACCAGTTTTAATAATGACAGCAATAATTAGTATTGAATTACTGTATTTCACTAATTTTGCCGACACCGCCGTGGCACCGCGGGGAGCCGATGGATGCAGGGAGGCGAGCAGCTGCTCAAAGTGGCGTTCTATGGGGGAGGCCTATGTTTAGCAGTGGACATCAATAATATAATATCTGTTGTACTGCATCGTTCTTATGTTATATGTACACTATATATATATATATATATATATATCCATGTTTTATGCAAATAAATTCATCTTATTTTGTCTTATCATAATATAATGAGCTGTAATGATGATGATGATGATGACGACAATGATGATGATGACGATACCTGGGTAGCGTGGCTCTCGGTTCGTCCGGTCGATCCGGATCAGGCGGCGGTAGTCGCGGCATCAGATCCTCTCCGCCCGGCAAGCAGGTCTCGACCATCGCCTCCAGACAGTTCACGAATAGCTCCGCGTTCTCAGCTGTGCATTGATTCTGGTGATACATACATTTTTTTAAATTCTAAAATGGGCATGCGTTTGACAATAACTCACCTGGGCCCTAATTCTGTATGAAAACACAGATTCCACACGATACGAAACCACGTCGTTATCGTGTCTTGTTCAAACCGTGTCACAGCATTACAAATAACTTCACTTTACATTAGTTATTTAACTATTTTGAATAAATATTGACATAAGTGGTGGTGGGGATGCATTTCAATGGAACATTATGATTTTTAACAGTTCAAATCGCGCCAATTCCAAATTCATTTCGTGCGGTTTCGTTCTCATTTCATAGAGAATAGATTTTTGCAGATCTCTTATGTAAGACAAGGAATTCGCGTGGTTTCCAAGTAAGGAATCGTGAAGTGGTCGTACAGAATTAGGACCCTGATGGTAAGTGACGAAGTTGTCTAAGATTTAGTTACATTTGAATCCAAAAATACGGAAAGACTATTTTCCCGACCTATTAAATAAAAACTGGATGTTGATTTGCATCCCTGCAGTATTTACAGAGGTTGATCTACTGCACTTATAGAACAAGAATCAAAGAAATAATAAATGCCTAAAAATTATATTTCATAAGAAAATAATTGAGTAAGAAGAAAACCGTATGTGTGTGCGATCTCATCTAAACCACAAGTCTGTGAAAATCCCCCCGTCTAACGCGTTCCTTTCCGCGCCACACACGCCCACACAAAGGCTTACTTGTGTTTCATGGAACTACGAGGGCCATGCTGCCCTCATAGTGAAGAACGCAGAAACTAGCGTTTTTGGCAAAATTGAATCAGACACATAGACGGAATCGCCAAAAAGAACTTTCTCACGTATCAAAATTCCACCTGGAACCCAAAAACTCAGGAAGTAAGAATGCAGCAACTCGTCTACACTCGACTACTCGCAACTTTTGTATTTCACGTTTTTCTCGAAAACATGTTTTACATACTTACTGCATTTTACATAAGGACGGCAGTATGCTCCCACAACACTCAGACACAGAACAAGTATTTGCGCTTTTTTTCTGTGCACTAATACTTGCCCTGTCGCGGGAACCGAACCCACCACCTCCAGGCTATGAGCCGACCTGCTCAACCACTACACTACAGAGGCTGTCAAGGCTATTGGCTAATTAAGAAACAAATTAACAAGAAAAACATGATAGGATTTTATTTCTTGTTGATCCAACTCTTATAAATATTCTTCTATCTTTACAAAATTACTAACAATATAAAATTGTTTCTGTTTGTTTGTTTACTTTAAACGCTAGTTTTGACAGCTTTCATCGCTAGATGGCGCATCCGTAGACAAAAATTTACAATCGCGCTCCGAAAATAATAATAATAGATACAAAAATAATAATAATAATTGGGATCGCTCTATCATCACGGACAGGACTATTGTAGCCAATAAGCCTGATATCGTGCTGGTAGACCGATACCAACGCCGGGCAGTGCTCGTTGACATCACCATTCCGCATGACGAGAACCTCGTGAAGGCTGAGAAGGACAAACTCAGCAAGTACCTTGACTTGGCTCACGAGGTAACCGCCATGTGGAATGTTGACTCAACAAGCATCGTCCCGATAGTCGTTTCGGCGAACGGCCTTATAGCGAAGAGCCTCGACCAACACCTCGAGAGGCTCTCGCTAGATGGTTGGATCAAGGGTCAGATACAGAAGGCAGTACTCCTTGACACGGCACGTATTGTCAGGAGGTTCCTCACTCTGCAGCCCTAACCACCGGTAGCTTGGGTCCTGCCCCGCTGCCGGCGGCACTCTAGGTTTAGGTTTTTTATAATATTTTTGTAAATTCCTTTTTATACAAATATTGTAAAAAACATAGGCTTAAGAATTGTAAATAAATGAGTGAATAATAATAATATTCGTGCCGAGCATATAGGCGCCGAGCGCTCAGTAATAACAAGAAAAAAATTGAGTATAACAGTACCTTTAACAATGAATCATTTTAAGACTATTAGAAAAAAATTCTATGGGAATTCTGGAAATTCAAATTATTCATTTGTTATAGATATAGATTAGTGATTAATCAAGTCGCCTGATCAGAACTCCTTGTGTAAATACATTCATTTAGCAATAATTTATAAAAACGCCATCTATTATCCGATATAACGAACTAAAGTATACCTTAGACAGGAAAGGCCCGGCGAATCTCCACAGACCACCGAAGCCGCAACTCTGCATGTAATGCAACGCTTGCTGGCTCGCGTCTTCTGTTGCTATCATATTCTGTAACAAAAAAATAACAAAATTCTAAGATAAATATTACTTCGCAGACAATTGCTATGCCAAAACAGGGCCCCAATTCTGTATGACCATCTTCTAGGCAAGCATGTACCATCGGCGATCGCATCGTCACTTCCCATCAGGACCCTAATTCTGTATGACCAATTTACGATTCCTTGCTTCGAAACCACGCGAATTCCTTGTCTTACATAAGAAATTTGCAAAAATCTATTCTCTATGAAATGAGAACGAAACCGCGCGAAATGAATGTGGAATTAACTGGGATTGGCGCGATTTGAACTGTCAAAAATCATATGTTCCACTGAGACGCGTTCCGAAACATCGACCCGTTAAAAGTTACCACCACTTATGCCAATATTAATTATTCAAAATAAAACTAATTTTAATGTAAAGTGAAGGTATTTCTAAAGTTTTTCTGTCAATTTTTAATAATTACCCATGGCTTCGTTATATCACATAAATATAAGCCATTCCTTTATTTTACTTTTTGAGTGGTTTTGGGATGAGAAATCCTTTAGTTCTAATTCGGAACGCACTCGAGGTATCCAAAACCCGTCATAGATAATTTGTCTTAGATTATACAGAATACAAAAATTGACGATTCCTTGCTGTGACACGATTTGAACAAGACACGATAACGACGTGGTTTCTGTATCGTGTGGAATCTGTGTTTTCATACAGAATTATGGCCCTGGTGAGATTGCGGTCAAATGCGGGCCTATTTATAAAAAAAAGACCACATTACGATTCCTTACTACGAAGCCACGCGAAATCCTTGCCTTGAGAATAGATTTTTTCAGATTTCTTATACATAAGAAATCTGAAAAAATCTATTCTCTATGAAATTAAAACGAAACCGCGCGAAATGAATGTGGAATTGGCGCGATTTGAATTGTAAAACTCATAATGTTCCACTGAGACGCGTTCCGAAACATCAACACGTCAAAGTTACCAGAGGGTTTGCCATAATCACCTCGCTTGGCAGGCGGCTTGGTGATCGCAGATTTCAATGTACCTCAGAGAATGCTGCTGCCCATTCCCTGGATATTCCCTTAGCCAGCTCTTACAGTACCTACGGGAAGAGATGGGGTGGTCCTATTATCAATCCAAACGGCACATTCATAGAGTGGAGTGATAATTCGAAAACTTATGTTTGCGGATTTATGTTCATACAACTTGTGTAAAAATGACTCCGCAATTAACTTTTTTATCTGAAAATTCAACCTAATGGAAACTCATGGTATTTGATTTTTTTTCTTAATATTCATTTATGCCAAGGGGCTTTGCATATTTTCGTATACATACCATCCACCATCTTGTTTTTTCTCCAAAATGGCGGCCACTCATAAAACCTATATGAATCAAAAGGTAACACTAATACGAACAAGGTTTGTATGAGACACGTTTCCAAGATATACGCTTTCAAAGTTACACAGATGGCGCCACCGGTAAGTTGACTTAGAGTAAAATGAAAGTTATGAATAAACTGAAGTTTATTTGCAATATAATATTGTAATAAATAACGGCCAACGATCGCATGCATAGATCCTGGACCCTAACTAAGATTCCCTGTATCTAGGGACCCAGGAACTACGAGGACCATGCTCCCACAACACGTATTGTAAACTGACCTGTATGATGCTCTGCACCGCACTAAGTATCACCTGATCGTGGCAGTGCATCAGGACGTGGTTTATCTTCATGTCTAGCAGACTGTGACTGTCAACAAAAATTTTTGTATTTTATTTCTTTTATTCTTGACTGGCCTGATAGCTCAGTTGGTAGTAACCCTGCCTTCTGATCTGTAGGTTGTGGGTTCGATTCCTACACGGGACAAACATTTGTGTGATGAACATCGATGTTTGTTCTGTGTCTGGATATTATATTGTATTCTATGTATGTATTTACAAACAAAAAGTATCTAAGTATTGTATCAGTTATCTGGTTCCCATAGTACAAGCTATGCTTAGTTTGGAGCTAGATGGCGCTGTGTGAAATGTCCACACATCCGATGATCTGGATACAACTGCGTAGCTCCTGATATTTACTTTTTTTTACCATGAACGCAGGATACGATACGCAGAGGATATAATTATACACTTCTCGGTTATACCACAGAATAGATAATACCACGTACAGAAGGCTCACTCCGCGATGTTACTTAAATAAATAGCGACTCTTGCTGCAACGCTATAAAGTGTAGTTCAGCTCGCACAGAGCTACAAGCCTTCCTTACACATTTGCCTCTCGTTCTATCGCTATAGCGCTTCTCTTCTGACGCGTTACGCGTAACGGACCGACCCGTCTAGACGCTCGGTCCCATGTACTTGTAGCTTCATACCTAAAGCGCGGAGTGAGACAAGCCTAGTTATACTAATGTTTCCAGAACTATCGCCAATGCCATTTAGCGAGAGATAGATAATGCTAAAACGACATTAAGAAAACTGCTCATTTCACTTGAAGCGATGAGAGTAAAGCAAAAGGGGAAGTACATTGATTGAACAAGATTTCAATTGATTTCAACACTTACATAACCGGGAATACCTTCGGAAAGACCACCGATCCTTCTGCCAAGTACTGATACAGTATCCTAATTTCATCTTCATCTGAAAATACATAATAAAAATCTTATAAAGATCTATATCGGCGCAAGGGTTCTGAAGAATTTCAGCAGCTGTTCAAATCATCAACAATTAATTATACATAGATTAAAGGTCTTGTTATAAACCCGTTGTTTGAGATTAATATTTAAGTCAAAACATTTGTAAGCGATGCTTGTGCAAGTATTTATGAAACTTCAAACATCGCTTGTGCAAGTCCGAGTTTTGGTATAAATACAGGGCGTTCGAACGTCCGATATTCAGTCTTACTTGAGCTGTCGTACTGTTCAGAGCTCCCGAGCAAACACTGTATCAATCAAGTAGATATTGTTGCTCAATAAATGATTGGAAATCGTTCACTGGAGTTTCATTTAATGACGTTATCATCAAGATGGCCTTGACGACAATTGTGACGTCACCGTCTCTATGAAGATCCCTGGAGCCACACCTGCGCCGACATATATAAAAATAGATATGTTTTTTGACGAGATTAGCTAATCGTTCACCTGATTTAAAGCATCACGACATTCACGACCGTCCATAACAGATGCAGTGTTACTCGGAGCTCTAAAATATAAAACTGCACGTCATCAGGAGACATCAGCAAAGTTGTGAGATCAAGTCATAAAGTCTCATTTGCCCAGTAATTTTACTAGCTACAGTGCTCTTTACCCTAAAAATATATAAATTTAATATATTTCTAATCGTCTGGGCGAAGCAATTATCAAAATGTGGGCCTCTACTTGGGTCAAAAGCTGAGCTTTGCCGTGCAAGGTAACGTGATAGTGCTCCGTGCGACAGAAATGACGCTCTACGAAGTCTGAAACTAGCCTATAAGCCAGTTGCCTGCTATTAAAAATTAACAAGTACATATTATTTTCATAAAGTAGATTAAAAATGAATGCATTGATTAAAAAAATAAATAAAATCGGTAAATAAATCACAGAGTAATAAACTTTTAAAGTTTCTGGAGGGGGCATCTCCTGTTCCTTTCTCGCAAAACAGAGATCGTGCGGAGCTTCCCCACAGTTACTATGAAAACGCACGTTGTGACGTCACATACCAAGACGGTTGTATGTAAAGCTACCACAGCTTAGTAATATGATACTATGAAGGAGCAAGAACTGACTCCACTGAATGTTGAGCTGACTCTTTCTATTCCTGTGTTCTAAAATGCTTGTAACTTTGTCATTTTTTGTTTGTCATTTAATTTTTGTATTCACAACTGTTTATTTATTGAGAAATATTAGTAATTCATACAATAAAAAAGTAGCAGGCAACAAGGCCATTATCTTCTTCATTAGGTCGAATGTATTTTCTTTATATCTTTCCTCCTTTATGTACCGAGGGGAATGCTGATGCCTATTCCCTGGATCTCTTTCTTCCTTAGCCGGCCCTTACGGCACTCAAAGGAAGAGATGGGGTTGTCCTGTCCAAACTGGGACCATATTTCTTACCAGTGGTATATTTGACTAGAGTGGCGAGGACGGTCAATACGAGCGCTTGCGTTGTGAAGTCTGACAGCACAGACGGATCCAATAGACTGTTGCTTTCAGGGGTCGACGAGTCTTTGTCGGTCGATGCTTGCTGTGGGAACAACAACATTATATAATTTAAAAAACTAGGCAATAGACTTTGTATAAAGGCTAGTTGACCCGCCCGGGCTTCGCACGGGTTAATTGGTTTTACGTTCTAACCCTGTCCACGAGAAGAGGGAAGCGAAAAGGGAAAAGATAGGGGAAAACGAAGGCCGTACCTATTTTTTTTCGACGATCACATTCTTATATCCTGGACCCTAACTAAGATTCCCTGTATCTAGGGACCCAGAAACTACGAGGACCATTCTCCCACAACACCAACACACATAACAAGTATTTGCGCATTGTTTTCCTGTGCACAAATACTTGTCCTGTTGCGGGAATCGAACCCGCCGCCTCCGGGTTATGAGTCGACCTGCTCAACCACCACACCACGGAGGCTGTCAAATGGATGAATGGATGAAACAGCGAACGGAGGCAAGCTTCGCCTGCCTCCCTTCTATTGCCGGCTGAAACCGCACGACATCGCCGGCACGCTTTCCAAGCCATTAATATAAACAAGTAAATTTTAATTTAAAACTTGAAGGCAAAATACACACATAACACCTCAAATATATAAGAAAACTCTCAATTAAGACACTTTTCTAGCAAAGATATCTAAATCAGTTGATCCATTTGGGATACATTGTGTATATCCTAAACGGATCACGGTCACAAGTTACTCGAGTTGTTGGACTTATGTAACACATTTTAACTCGCGAAGGTTTATTTTAATCATAATAAAAGGGCTTTGTCGCTGATGCGATTATGCCGCCCTGGTCAGGTAAAACCAGGTTAAAAAGGGTAAAAAAAAAACATGGAAATTTTTACATCGGAAAATTTAAAATTGCCGCGTAAAAACAAGTAAGTAAATAGTAAACGTACCTTATTAGTACTAGTTTCAGGGTAGTCACTGTCTCCGGATTTAGTGGAAGGCGGCCGCTCTGTCATCTCGTCCGTACTGCCGGGAGATCCCCTACCATCGTCTTCCACAACCTGAGCGATAAATACAGCATTTTGAACGGTTGGTATCTATGGTAAGGCAATATAAGATAGACTTGAGTAAACTTACCTCAAGTCCGCTGTCATCGCTGCATTGTTCCGTCCGAGCCGCGTCACCGGTCGCACCGTGTTGCATAGAATGCGCGCGCCCTTCGCTGTCCTGTACACGTTGCTATAGTTAGAATCAATGTATTGCAAAGTAGGTTTAGGATGGGTAACATTTATTTGGATACGTCTTGGAACTTGGTTGTTTTCAAATCTCTTTTGAAAATCTTAAAAAAAAATTAAAAATGTGTGGTCATTTCACACAGCGCCATCTAGCCCCAAACTAAGCAAAGCTTGCACTATGGGAACCAGATAACTGATAGATTACTTAAATATTTTTTTGTTTTTAAATACGTACATAGAAAACAAAATAACAACCACACACAGAACAAACTTCGATGTTCATCACACAAATGTTTGTCCTGCCCACAACCTACAGTTCAGAAGGCAGAGCTACTACCAACTGAGCTATATAAGCTTTGGAGCAGTCGGTAGGATATTTACTTTAAATTCGATAAAGGAGTATGAAGTTGATATCAACTGCAATTGCAATATAAACCAAGTTCCAAGACAATACAACACATATTTGGATGTACGAAAAAACCCGAAAATGTTTACAGGGGCACAAACGTTCCGAAAACTAAACATTTTTAAATTGAATTTATTGACAATCTATAATTTTAAAAGCTTTTATTTAAAAAGTTTCTTTTTACAGGAGATTGAAGCCAAAGCATTTATTGAACAAGTGTAATCGGTGTCGTGTTTCTGATTCTTTAAAAGTGCACTTCATAAGTGATTTTTGCTCGAAAATGGACGTTTTAGTTAAAAATTGGACAAACATGTTGTGTGCACACAATTTGCTTTTGATGTGAAAGTGTAAATGTAATTTACACGTGTTTTATTTATATATTCCTATATACTGATGTGATATATCTATCTGTGCAAACATATTTGTTTAACATACATTGCGAATTCACACAATCTTTAGAATATGCAAGTGCGACATTATATTTACATGAAAGTGTAAAGTGAAATCAGTGGATATTTGCATGTTATCTCAAAGTGACTAAGTAATTAGTAATCTAGACCATGCTGGCTTTAAAACCTTCGATCGCAATGCGAGGGGTCACTAAGGGGGATCTATTAGAATGAAAACGGTTGTCTATTTACGCTTTTGTATAGAAAAACTAAAACATCAGTTCACGATTAAAATACAAAGCTTAAAAAGTTAAGTTAAAGTTACGTATGCTGTTATTTTTAGCAACGTTATAACGTTATGTTTAACTTCAATATTTCAATTTCATGGATCATTCGAAAAAAGAATTTACCCTGGGTGGTCCAATAGTGTCCTTCGATGTGGGCACAGAGAAGGACCGTTGCGTTTTGAAAAGCATTCTAGCTGACGTCTAAATGTTGGAAAGCAGTGCATAAGCGTCATCATCATACACGTAATTTAGTTAACAATTTACGCGTCATCCGTTATTTATCAATATGAAAATAACGGTTAAATAATATTACTTAGTTTTATATTTGCGTAAATTGTTAGTCACGTTTGCGTATTCGTTATTAACACGTTTTCAAGTTATAATAATAAAAGTGAAGGTAGTTTGATTAATCGTAAAATAACGTTAACATTCCGTTATTTCACAATTTGAACGCGATAATCATTATCGTTGTTTGAAAATAGAATAACGTTAAAAATAGCAGATTGTAATCAAATAACGAATAACGCAATAAAAGCGTGCGTGGGGTTACGTGGACGTTATTTCAATGCATACGAACGATACACGATTCAACCAAGTCCGATAAAGTAGCGTGTAAACAGAACACAAGGTGTGAATACGGTAGAATGGTCAAGGAGATTGTGTCACCTAGATACTGAAAGGAAATAGGAGTTAATTGTTTGTTGGCAAATGGAAGACCTTTCTATGTTATTTCTTTTCTCTGTGACTCTTCAAAAAGGTTTAGTTGTTAGTTTTTTTTTGTTTTTTTTTTATAGTTTCCATATAATACTTGGGACTCATTATTGTCGTGTCCGTAAAAAGTAAAATATTAAAAAATAACAATTGCACATCTAAATAGATGTAATAATAATAAATTATGATAATTTTCAAAGTGTTTTTTTGCATGTAATAAAAACTTGTGATCAGGGATCAATTAGAGCCATTTTAGAGCCATAGTGATAATTTTAGTCTTCCATTTGCAAAAAGAAGAAGAAATAAACAACACAATACATATTTCAACTTTCAACTAATATTACTTAAATTGAACTTGTTTCACATAAAAATAAATGAATAAAATTCTCATATAATTTTGGAAAAAAATATTTTGTCAAAATTATATGAGAATTTTATTTTAATTATGCATATTACATACTTCTCTTTTGTTTAGCCTAAAATTTTGTACGTGATATCAGTGACAATGTTGTGTAATATAATAGCTGTTAATACGCTACAATAAGAGTTATTTTGTGAAACAAATTCAATTTTACAATGTTATTAACGGTATTTGAAAATGTATGAATGGCACGATTTCTTCACATAAGCCTTTCAAATATCCTAAAAGCCAATTATAAGTTACCTGCTTGGGAAAAAGATTTTTAATCAATTTCACAAATAACATTTTTTTATAAAAATGTGGAATAGCCGTTATGTCAACAATATTTTACTATGTATATTAATATATTTGAGATTTCAACTACAAAATCAAATCTGAAAGTAGATTAGGCTACAATAATATGCTACTAACCGGTTGAGCCACGCAAGGTCGATATCGGCCATATCACAACTGAATTCTATTGTGTCTACGAAACTGACGTTTAAATCCAAATCGTTTATTTGCAAATAAAACATGTTTGTTGAAATTGCGTAGCGTAATAGACTTGAAAACCTGGTGAAAGCCGCGGGGAGCCGATGGATGCGGGAGGCGATCAGCCGCTCAAGGTGGCGTGCTCTGGGGGAGGCCTATGTTCAGCAGTGGACGTCTTCAGGCTGTTAATGATGATGATGATGATGATGATGAATAGGCTTGTGTCGTGCTATTCTTTTATTGCACAGATTAATAATATTCCTCCAAAAATAAAAAGTCGTGAAAACAAAAATTAAATATCTCAAAAAATGACAAAGTTTTTAAAAGTTAAAAAAAAAAAAAAAAGTAAAGTTTTAAAGTTTTAGTTTTTAAGTTTTTAAGTTAAAAGCATTTTAAAATACAGGAATAGTAAGAGACAGTTCAAACGTGCTGTGCTGTCAGTACGTTCACCTTAATAGTACCTCATTACTAAACTGTGGTAACTTTACATACAATCTCTTTGGCATGTGACATCACAACGTGCGTTTTCATAGTAACTGTGGGGAAGCTCTGTTTTGCGAGAAAGGGACAGGCGATGCTCCAGGAACTTTAAAAACTTATTTCTCCGTGATTTATGCGATTTTACTAATTTTGTTCAATTATTGCAATCATTTTTAACCTAGTTAACGAAAATAAAATTAAGTTGTTAATTTTGAATATCAGGACACTTGCCTATTATACAGAATGTACCTAAATAATTTGCTCAGTACTTAATAGACTTTTTTTTAATTGATTGATAGGTTTGCGCTTGACCACTATCTCACCTTTAAGATAAATCAATAGGGTTGATTAAATATGATTCCCAAGCAGGCCCATTCAAATCATTATAGATTAATTGCCATTCCTTCGCTAAACACCGACCAACTCAACTTCGTTGCAATAACCTGCTTGTTACACCATCACAACACTTTATAACAACGTTTTCGTTATAACGAAAACGGTTATCTTTAGAAATGTTATAACAGGTTATCCGTTCCTCATTACTACACACGCTATATTTATCACAATTAGAATATTGTTCCTCTGTTCGGACGCCTATTTATAAAGTAGATAGGGAAATTATTGAGTCGATACAAAAACGATTTTTAAAACAGATAACTTTTAAATTAGGATTAAGAAAAAATCGTGCGACCGTTTCGAGAGATGTTTCGAGCAAATTTCTGAATGAGGACAAGTGTTTATGGCGCCGTGAATCGTGCCGCGGGCCGGGTGGTGCGACCTGCTTCCCCGCGCGCCTCCTAAGGCGCCCCATACACGTTCGATTTTATTGATCAATCTTTGTGATTGATCAATTTTATTGATCGTGTAGGGTTAGTATCGGTCAATGTTTTTCGGTTTACAGTATGAGGAAAACATTGACCGAAGTGGTCTCGTCAATTTTATTGATCAATAAAACTGAACGTGTATGGGCCTTACATTGACTTGCGTATCCTCCTTGGAAGGAAGTGTCGCGAGTGTATTGTTTTTCGATGGTGTTCTTATTGGCAGACGCCTACTAATTCAATAATTCCACTATCTCCTTTTCACCTTCGGACGACAAGACGTACAGCTACACGCCATCCATTTATGGTTGATATTCCTTCGATTCGCACAAAGCGATTTGACTCGACATTTATAACCCGAGCAGCCAAGGAATGGAATACTTTACCAGCGTCTTTGTTTTCCGATAAGTACAATCTGGAGCTCTTCAAGTCGCGAGTGAATAGGTATCTTCTAGGCAAGCATGTACCATCGTAGATCGCATCGTCACCTCCCATCAGGGCCACAATTCTGTATGGAAACACAGATTCCACACGATACAGAAACCACGTCGTTATCGTGTCTTGTTCAAATCGTGTCACACCAAGGAATCGTCAATTTTTGTATTCTGTATAATGTAAGAGAAATTATCTATGACAGGTTTTTATCCCTCGAGTGCGTTCCGAGTTAGAACTCAAATATTTCTCATCCCAAAACCATTAAAAATTATAATAAAGTAATGGCTTATATTTATGTTGTGATATAACAAAGCCATGGGTAATTATTAAAAATTGACAGAAAACCTTTAGAAATACCTTCACTTTACATTAAAATTAGTTTTATTTTGAATAATTAATATTGATATAAGTGGTGGTAACTTCGAACGAGTTGATGTTTCGGAACGCGCCCCAGTGGAACATATGATTTTTGACAGTTCAAATCGCGCCAATCCCAGTTAATTCCACATTCATTTCACGCGGTTTCGTTCTCATTTCATAGAGAATAGATTTTTGCAGATTTCTTGTGTAAGACAAGGAATTCGCGTGGTTTCGAAGCAAGGAATCGTAAAATGGTCATACAGAATTAGGGCCCAGGTGAGATTGTAGTCAAATGCGGGCGTATTTAGTTGTAAAAATGAATAAAACAAGGATGCTTGGATATTTAGCGTATTATTCAAGCCTCCCGTTTATTATCCCGTTTATCCCGTTTATGTAACTTGGTAGAAACGTCGAGGTTAGTCAATTTTTTTTTCTGTTAAGATGCTATTTATCCGCTGATGAAACCATGGGGCGCAACTAGTATAGTATAAAAATATAATCAAGTACTTAAATTAAAATTCACTGAATTTTGACCTAACTAAAACCCGATCTTAAAACCATTCGATGGTGTAACAAGCAATCAACATAACCAATGGCATGATACTTATAGATAAGATATAACTACTAGGTGCTACCACCGCGGAGTAAACATTACCTGATGCGATATGCCCATCAGGTGCGGACTTTGGCCGCCACTCGCGCTGCTCGAGCTTTGCGTTGTTGGAGATTTACCTGTGTCAAAATAATGTACAGGCTTTTTTTTATACAGTTTTGACAAGGTGTGAATGATTTTTGTTAATGATTGTATATATTGAATGATTGACAATTATTTTTGAATGTATTATGGACCTTTGGATATGTTTGCAAATATTGTATGTGACTTTGTGAATGTTTGTCAATAATAATTATGTATCTTTATAATTGTATGTCAATAATTGCGAAAGTTGCTAAGGATCTTTGTGGGAATTTGTCAATATTTGTGAATGTGCGGAATATATTAATAATTTGTGAATGTATTGTGGATCTTTGTGTTTGTCTGTCAACATTTTTGATTACCATTATAGACCTTTTTAAATGTTTGTCAATAATTTGTCAATTTATTGTGAATCTTTGTGGATGTTTGTCAAAATTAAATGTATTTTTTATTGGCTTACTTTAAGTAGGCGTTACACTTCGAACTATGGAATAGTGAACACAGCATGCAATATTATAAAACTTTGTACTCAAATAAATTATTTCCAAGATTTAGTGTAATTAAAATACCTCCATGTGCTGATGATATAGCTGCTTGATCCAAAACATCCCAAGATTTCTGTCGCCGGCTCTGGCACGACGATTGCGACGATGTAGGATGGATCAGCATTGACGACTACAATGTAAAATGGACACCATTATTTATGAAATTAACTGATGCTATGGTTATTGATGCATTTTACATAACACAGTAGAAAACGATATCATCCCATAAGGATATCGTATTAAATAGCTAAAGATTTCAGTAGTAAATAAACGACGCGATAAACTAGTCGTCCGCAGTTGCAGTGCCACTCGCAACTTTACATTATAAAGTTTCGTGCGACAATGCACTGCGCACGTCATCCTGAGACATCTGCACAGTCTAGTAATATGATTTCTAGACTGTAAGGTCATACATATCATTGACTGATTTGCCTAGTAATTTTACTACCTACAGTGCCCTTCAAACCGAAACCGGCGGGGTAATTACGTATAATATGCAACAGGCGTAAAATTCGCAATCATGGCTGTTAAAGCTGTCAAACGTCACTTTGCCAGAGCAGAAAGCACGCTACTTCAAGGCGGCAGAATAACTGGCAAAGCGGTGGTACTACCTAAACGAACTTTGCTGAAATGTCGTACCTACCCTACCTAGAAAAGATAACTCTCACCTGATGGATTTCACTAGTAGGGCAGTAGTGGTCGCAGTTGTCCGGCAGCCATTTTGGAAGGGAATGCTTCACGTGACAGCGCGATCTTACTTCCTCACTCACACCAACAAGTGCTGTAATCATTTTTATATATGTTGGGATGGTAGTTTTGGATAGTCTGTCCTCATTTGACTATACATCCAATTGACCAATGATACAACTTCCCCCCTCATACGAAAATTAGTAATGTATTTCAAACACTACTTTCTAATAAATACTATGAATTTCTAATATATCACGGGAACCCGTTGATGTCTTTTGTTCCATCCTGTTCTGTTCTTTGTAATTTCGTATGACTTTGTCTCGTTTTGTTACCTCGCCCCCTGCCCGCGCAAGTGAGTCGTGTTTGTACGAGAAATTATGTTCACGAGCTATCAACGGACTTTATAATCTTTGTCTGTTCTAGTCCTAAACGTACGTAACGTGGAACTTGTCCCGCATGGGGCGCGGGCACGGTGTTACCTGTGAGATATGCCACGGTGGGGCGCGTGACGTGGAACTTGTCCGGATGGGGCGCGGGCACGGTGTTACCTGTGAGATATGCCACGGTGGGGCGCGTGACGTGGAACTTGTCCCGCATGGGGCGCGGGCACGGTGTTACCTGTGAGATATGCCACGGTGGGGCGCGTGACGTGGAACTTGTCCGGATGGGGCGCGGGCACGGTGTTACCTGTGAGATATGCCACGGTGGGGCGCGTGACGTGGAACTTGTCCCGCATGGGGCGCGGGCACGGTGTTACCTGTGAGATATGCCACGGTGGGGCGCGTGACGTGGAACTTGTCCGGATGGGGCGCGGGCACGGTGTTACCTGTGAGATATGCCACGGTGGGGCGCGTGACGTGGAACTTGTCCCGCATGGGGCGCGGGCACGGTGTTACCTGTGAGATATGCCACGGTGGGACGCGTGACGTGGAACTTGTCCCGCATGGGGCGCGGGCACGGTGTTACCTGTGAGATATGCCACGGTGGGGCGCGTGACGTGGAACTTGTCCCGCATGGGGCGCGGGCACGGTGTTACCTGTGAGATATGCCACGGTGGGGCGCGTGACGTGGAACTTGTCCCGCATGGGGCGCGGGCACGGTGTTACCTGTGAGATATGCCACGGTGGGGCGCGTGACGTGGAACTTGTCCCGCATGGGGCGCGGGCACGGTGTTACCTGTGAGATATGCCACGGTGGGGCGCGTGACGTGGAACTTGTCCCGCATGGGGCGCGGGCACGGTGTTACCTGTGAGATATGCCACGGTGGGGCGCGTGACGTGGAACTTGTCCCGCATGGGGCGCGGGCACGGTGTTACCTGTGAGATATGCCACGGTGGGGCGCGTGACGTGGAACTTGTCCCGCATGGGGCGCGGGCACGGTGTTACCTGTGAGATATGCCACGGTGGGGCGCGTGACGTGGAACTTGTCCCGCATGGGGCGCGGGCACGGTGTTACCTGTGAGATATGCCACGGTGGGGCGCGTGACGTGGAACTTGTCCCGCATGGGGCGCGGGCACGGTGTTACCTGTGAGATATGCCACGGTGGGGCGCGTGACGTGGAACTTGTCCCGCATGGGGCGCGCGGCGAGCGCCAGCACGGCGGACAGCACGCGCGTGGTGCGGGAGACGGTCCCCGGCTGCGGGTGGCGGTATCCTTTGATCAGGTGGCCCACCAGCGCGAAGTGGAAGTTCGCACGGAAACTGCCGACGGAAATGGTACCACTGAATATTTTTATTTTCCCATCAGATGACGGCAATAGTCGTTAAGCCAAATCAGAAGCCTTTGGGCGGCCTAAAAATTCTGACACCAGAGCTGACCACTTGCCTACACGAGAAGAAGAAGGTCACGTCGTCAGCCCAATAGCAATACGTTCCTGCTGCTGGAATACGCGCCTTCCCTAACATGGAGAGAGTATATGCTATAATCTACCACGCTACTAGCCAAGTGCGGGGTATAACTCTAAAGCCTTTGACAGAGTGGACCGCGAAGTTCTTACGGCCAAACTGGCAGATGTAGGCATTCGTGGCAGCTTATTGAAATGGTAGGTATCTTACCTTAAGATATCAGAAAGTGGTTATCTATGGGCATGAACACAATAATTTTTACACGGATCCCGTTTAGGTCCTATACTACTTTTAGATTATATTTACATATTTAATTTTGTAGAATACTTCTTTTTTGCTGACGATTAAAAAATGTACCATATAGGTAAATGACAGTGTTAATAACTAGGAGAAAATGCAAAACGATCTGGACAGCCTAAATAACTAGTGTCAGGTTAACAGGCTGCCACTATATGCAGCTAAATGGCAACAAATTGAATTGATTAAGAAAACTGAACTAATTTTTAGTCACTGTCTGTTAAATGGACAAGTGCTGGGGCAAGTTGAAGAAATAAAGGATATAGATGTAATTTTTGATAAAAAAAAAATTGTTTTAAACATCACTACGATCATCAAGATTATAATTAAGAAAGCTAGTAGATCCCCTGGATGGCTGAATGGTGGATCTTGGTTTTATTCGGCACAACAGTGATAACTTTAATATCCTCCTGTAAAAACTACCCTTTACAAGACACTGGTTCGCAGTAATTTAGGATATTACCCCAGCATTTGAAATCTGCAATAAGGCTAGCACGAGATAGATATTTTTGAAAAATCAATTGTTGTTTTAAGGGGTGAAAAGTTTTCACCACCCATTTCTTTTTACTGAAAACTTAGGGTCGTGTGATTTCTATACATACAATGTTTTTTTATTATTAGTTCTCTCGGCGGAGAAAGAAGTTGAATTGAATTGAATCTTAGTTAGTGGCTTCTGCGGCAATTTCACCACAATTTCACCAATGTCGTGTACTAGGATAGAAAAAAGTTTCAGAATGTTTCTTTAATTTTACGAATTACGTTTCAAAATTTTCTTGTCCTCAACGATTTTCACCTTTTTACAGTTTAACAATTTCCTTACCTGAGTCCAACTGCATGATCCAATTGTTTGAAATGCCACTCCAGAGGCTCTCTCGTTTCCATCAACACTTGCTCGAATGTCTGAAAAAAAAAAAAACAAAATGGATTCCAATTTTTACACTAAACTTAATCAATGATTTACACTAAAGGAGGTAAAGAAGGCTTTTGCCCAACATTGGCACGGCTAGTAATAATAGCAAAGCCAAAGTGAAAAGGTACCTTCTAGATTTACATGCTCTATCTTCGGTCACACCGGCGCTACCATCAGGCAATTTGGTGGTTAAACGTAAATCTATAACAGTTAAAAAAGCAATAGACGCTACCAATTATTTCAACTTCGGTTTCCAGCTAAATACAAGGATATATTTCTGGATCCTGCATTTTGGCCAAAAGGAATTCTGTTCCGGCGGTATAGGGAGCCGATACATCCAGTCTTTAAGGTATTTGTAAATATGGCCTGCCGTTGCGTAGCCTGAAATAAATGTTGTTTTTTTATTACCTTTTCCTCGAAGACGCCCTGTGAGTCGAGAGTGTGGAGGTTTTGTTCCATCAGAGCGAGCCCAGCCGCATATAGTTGCGCTTCATCTAACTGCAGCACTGATAGAGCTACCCAGAACAGGGCGCGGTGGATTGGCGATGCCTGGAACAACGAGCAGACGTTTCTCCAAATTCGCTGTGCCCGACGGGGTCCATAATGAGCCTACTTAATTAATTTTATACTTATTCCACCTATGTACACTATGGAAGCAATAAAATATCTGAATCTGAATCTGTTTTTATCAGTTTCAGCTTGAGCAACAATTTCGTATGTCCGGCTGTTCTACTCTGCAGGTAGCATTTCTCAACTAATTCTCGTAAAATTTTGTGAGCAGGATACTGTATGGAACTTTTAGTCGATTCAATACTTATTTGTACAATTTTCAAAATGGCCATTGCCATTGGAGCTGAAAACTCAATCGTTTTTTAGTTTTAAACTATACAAAGACAGACTCGCGGGGTCTATAGCTCTAACGCCATTAGTAATATTTTGGCATCTATCTATACATATAATAAAACTGTAGAGATAAAAAAGTCTGTAATTGCAAGATATCAAGAAAAAAATTACACAGGTTGGCTTAAAATTAGCCGCTGATCACGTTAAGCCACTTTTTAAACTTTTTACACTTTTTGAACTCCTAAAATTCTGAATGGATTTTCATGCGGTTTTCACTAATATGCTTAGAGGTAACCGGCGCTTAAAATAGGATATATTAAAATTGATATATCGTTAAAAAAATTGATGACAATTATTAAGATTTCATTACGAAACGAATCGGAGTTTTAAACAACATGGCCGATTGATGTTTTTTTTGGCTACTAACGGTAAGTTGTAAAAGATACCACATATTGTCACAGATTAGAAAAAAAACAATCGACTACACTCTGTGCCACAATGACCAAAGAGTAATATTAGTACCTACCGCTACTCTAAGAGAATCAAAACAATTTATAGGTTTCTTATTTATATTTTTACAGGTTGTTTAGCATTTTAGAAGTTAAATACATACATATACCAACAAATATTAAATAATGTGAGAGTAGATGTTTTTTTTATTTTGGCATTAGACGACATTTTTATTTAGCCAATGATACGAAATATTTTATAAAAAATGTTTTAAAAGGGTACTTAGATGTAAGTAAGTATAATGAGGAGTTTTATTTAAAAAAAAGAAATGGTGTTTTATGTATGACCCAATAGATGGCGCCAGGTGCGGTTTTACCAAAATTTGTCACTGTCACTGTTTCAAGCATAGACCACAGGTTATAGGAAATGTGTCACGATACTGACTGACAACTCTAAACTGTTTCGTTTGTTCTATTTTCGTTGCGCGATAGCTCGGCTTAATTTTGGATCACAATATTAACGTTTATCTGAATGTATATCGTTTAAAACTGTTACGGAACCCTAAAAATGAAACATTCTTTGCAAAAGCGAATCTGATTAGAGCTTTGTACCTATCTACCTATACATGTTATTTTCTCACTCCCACCACTATGTTGAAAATGCAGTGGGAATGAGACAACCTGAAAAATAGCGGACATAAAATAAATGTCGACTCTTTTTACAGTGGCGTACGTAAGTACTTGTAATTTCTAATTAGTATTAACAAAATTAACTATGTACGCATCGTATAGGTAAATGCAATACTCCAGCTGTAAAGTATGTATTTTTTAAACTTATTATTGACACTGGCTAAATACTCAATTCGTATGGACCCAAACGTAAGAAATTAAAAAAAATTATGTGGTGAATGCAACAAAGATACTCTTTGGGAACGAAAAGCGCGCGGATATGAAAAACTGACCAATGTGTTTGTTTTGTATTTTTCTAAACTGTCTAAATAATAGGTAGGTAGTAAATACTTATGTAGGTATACTTACTACCTAAACAAAATTTACTGGAATCTCTTATGAAGACTTGATCGGTTTTTATGGTGAAAACACAAGAACATCTGTTGAAGTGAAAATGACAAGGAAAAGATCGACTGTATCACTGGTATGTAGGTATACCATATTATAGAACTTTTATTAGTTAGATGCCTAGACCTATCGTATATTTTAAAAAACTAACGTCTAAGTATAAGGTAGGTCTAAGTAGGTACATATTTAATTAAATATTGTATCTATGGTTTCTAACCCACTATTTTATCAATGTGTAGGTGATCTGATGACACGTGAAAACCCATACCTACCTACAACCTAAACAACATTTTTACAGGTGTGCTACCTAATCTGCTAATACGTGCTGAGCTCCGAAAAGATTTAGTGGATTTTGTTGTTTGGTATATAGGAAATGCATGAACTAAGCTATTATTAGAATACCTAAACGTAGAAATAACACAATACATGCGTGCGAAGCCGCGGGCAAAAGCTTGTGTACAATAAAGAGATTGTATTGTGCAGAATTTGCACTCGCTCTTATAATGATGAAGGGAGGAAACTGGCATGTTCAAGAATCACACAATCCGAGGACATCTGTCATCCACCAACTAACCTAGCCAGCGTGGTATATTATGACCCACACTCTCTCCCTGTAAGACAAGGCCCACGTCCTAACTGTGGGAACATATTACGACTAACTCGTCACGTTATTCATTTACATTAAAAAAAAGATTGGTCTGATGTATTTTCAACTTACCGGGTATAAGAGCGGTTGGAGTCTAGTCAAGCACATGACCAACGCCTCCAGTAAAGCCAAGTCGTTGAACGATTCCAACGCTTTCACTAGGATGCGCAGGAGTTGCTTCATATGGTCATCCGAGACGTTTTTACCTGGGGAAGTAATAGAAAAACCACAAAATTGGTGGCGCTGGGCAATGTCTACAACATTTCATTAAACAAAAAGGTTTTTAACCCATATTTTATGGATGGTATGACGAATTCTGAAATGAAGGCACTCACTGATGCATCCAAAGACGATCAACGCTCTCGGCTGGAGCGCAGGATTGAAGCAGAATGCAAAGCTCTTCGCCAGGTTAGTCCTGCAGACAGTAAAGTTATTTTGTTAGTGATTTAATTGTGTTGTGAGTCACTATGTATCATCATCATCATTAACAGCCTGAAGACGTCCACTGCTGAACATAGGCCTCCCCCAGAGCACGCCACCTTGAGCGGCTGCTCGCCTCCTGCATCCATCGGCTCCCCGCGGCTTTCACCAGGTCGTCGGTCCACCGAGTGGGGGGCCGGCCTACGCTGCGTCTTCCGGTTCGTGGTCGCCACTCGAGAACCTTTCTTCCCCATCGGTTGTCAGTTCTACGAGCGATGTGGCCTGCCCATTGCCACTTCAACTTACTAACTCTAAGAGCTATATCGGTCACTTTAGTTCTCCTGCGGATCTCCGCGTTCCGGAGCTTATCTCGCAGGGAAACACCGAGCATAGCTCGCTCCATAGCTCGCTGCGCGACTTTGAGCTTACTAATGAGGCCAACAGTAAGAGACCATGTCTCAGTTCCATAAGTCATCACTGGCAACACACACTGATTGAAAACTTTCGTTTTCAGGCTCTGCGGTATTTACTAATTTAATTTTAAATTTAATTAATTTATTTTCACTATGTATATAACTTAGAAAATGAGTGATTATTTATATGACTTACGAAATGAGTGACTAATTATATGACTTACAAAACGTGTTACTATTTACATGACTATCAAAACGAGCACTCACCAAGTCTGCAGCCAATTACAGCCCGGTATATCAGCCTGGCAGGCCTCCATGATCTCCAACAGGGCATCGGTAATGGTCTCCAACGATTGCAGTGGTAGCCTCTCTCTGTCTGTATGCGCAGAGGTAGCGGGGGTGGGGACGGGAATAGGGAGGGCGGAAGGAGGGGCGCTACTATTGGAGTGGCTTGTCGATGATTCTGTGAGTACGTGCGAGTGCTCCGAGTACCTGTGGAACAGGAAGCTGCGCTATACGGTTGACGGGGACTTGTTCGCGTAACATGCTACTGTAGACTCTAATACAGGTTCCTAAAGTCTAGTATTGGAGGATCGAAGAGGTAGACGATTGGGCCCAATTGGGTCAGTAAAACAATAACAATCCGACAAAGTACAAGTTGGCGGTGGAGAATTGAAGAACTAAAAAAAAATTCTTTTGACTTTGTTTGCTTGAAACATCATTGACATAAATTTAGAAGAGGTTTGGAGCAATAGTTTTACCTACATTTTACATGAACTATGGTAGGTATGTGATCAGTGCGCCATAGCCGCGCCTATCTATACTTGCCGGACTGTACGTTCTTGGAAGTCTACGAAATTCCAAGAAATTCGTTCAATTTAGATGCGGAATCATTGGATGAATTATTAAGCCTAAGGTTTTTCGTAATCCTACTCTACGAATTTTCGACTAATTTAGGGTTCCCAGTTTATTGTAATAAAAATATTATACCAAATATTTTCATATCACTTCAACATAAATACCTACCAACAATCAATCTATTTGTTTGTTTCGAAAATCGGTGTATTTTTTTTCGTAGGGTTTCTTGTATTTTGAAATTCATTTTTAATTACGACCTATCATATACTATCGTATTTGGCTTGAACAACTGTCCAAACATAAAGAAACATATAAACACGAATAAACGACCAACACAACATCTAAACAAGATTTATTTCCAGCAACTTCGGATATATATTACAGACAAAATAAATTATTGGTTCAAATTGCAAAAAAATCATAAGATAACAAATGCAATTATTATTTCATACTGCACAATACTGAGTTTGTACTTGGAGCATATGTTCATCCAATTTGGTGTATCAGCCAATCGGAATAAAAATTATTATACATTCTAAAAAGGGATTATTGCCACTAAAGAGACGTTATTGAGTAACGAATCATACCCTAACCATGATATAACCTTTTATAGAGAGTGTTCTTCCTAGGAGGTGTAATGAAATTAAATGAATAAAGTGTAGGTTAGGAAGTATTCACCCTAGGAATTATTCCTTTACTCATAATAGGTTTTTTTAAACTAGCTTATACAACTTAGCTAGTATTCACCCTGGGATTCTTGCTAGCCAGTATTCACCCTAACAATTATTATTCTTAGCTAGTATTCGACCTAGAAAATATGCATTCTTAGAAAAATTCATCCAAGAAGTTTTTTTCTAGGATGGTCATTTCGTCTAGGAAATATTGAGCTAGAACGAACTATGAAATCCTACAACTACCGCAAACTTACCAATCGCTAGCGTGTCTGTTGTAAGGACTTCTGAAAGCGGTGACGGCGGCAGACTTCACTTTCGATATGCCGAACATTTGGTAGAACTTGGGAAGGCCGAATTCGTCTAGAGACAGCCTTAGCACTCGCTGAGCTTCCTCTATAAAGAAATTGGTATTCATTAAACTGAGAATCTACAAATTGTTTCGATTAATATAAACATTATAATATAAACACACACATACTGCGTCTGTATTTCCCGAGAACTACAATCTTGGAGTCTTCAAATCGAGAGTGAACGGTATCTTCTAGGCAAGCGCGTTACCTCCTAGACCGCATCGACACTTAACATCAGGTGAGATAGTGGTCAAGCGCAAGCCATCGAATAATAAAAAAAAAAATAAAAAAAAACATTTTTGGAATACATTACAATGCCCCAATTAAATTAATAATGAGATTCAGCACAGTTCAGTTCAGTGCGTTCAGTTTTTTGATGGCTACACGATTAGAAGTGGAGATAATCTGGTCTTCAAGAGCAGTTATCTGAAATGCTAGACCACACATGGCTACATAAGAAGAAATAAGCCTACATATGGCTACACGAGCAGAAGCTAGGGTACACTTCGCTACTCCAGAAGCTAGGCTACAAACACTTTACTATACGAGTAAAAGCTAGGCTACACTTGGCCGTTTACCCAAGTATAGCCTACCAGACCTGCCTAAGCTGGGCTACATTTGGTTACACGAGAAGCTGGACTACACAAGTAAACTCTGGGCTACACTTGACTACATGGGAAGAAGCAAGGCCACAATTGGCTACACATGAACCTAGGATACACGAGCAAACTCTGAGCTACATTTGACTACACGAGTAGAAGCTAGGCTACACCTGGCCACAGTTACCTGAGAAGCTAGGCGTGGTGCAGGTACACAGCGAGTGTATGATGTTGATTACGAGGCCGTGGGTCGCGGCTCGCATAGACACGGTCCCCGAACATACGAGGAAGGTCACCGTGTGGAACAGGTATGGGAGGTGACGCGCCACGTCCAGGCAGTTGTTGAATGACAGCATTAGCTAGGGGCGAGACGGAATTTATAAAAATCTAGGAGTTAGACGAACTCATTGATAAAAACTAGCCCCAGATAGCTACGTTCTCACTGGCCGTTATCTATTTGACAGGACAGTAGTTAGTATATTTGAACTACAATGCATCGAGTTTGTATGCTGCTGCGATACACTACCTTGCATTAGATTGATGATTGAAAGTGGGGTGTTCGGTTTTTGTTTCTGTACGCGAACACAATGGAATGAAAACGCAACGGTGTCTGAAGGATACGCGAACGCAATCAAAATCGCATTGCATTAACACGACCGGTAAAAAAGCACTAGGGAAGGCATCTGACTTGGATTTATTATCGCAGTGTTATCAATTATCTGGGGGCCGACTCTCGAAGAAATGTCGTATGGGAAATGGCAAGATTTGACATCTCGAGCCCGATTCCAAAAAATCGTCACCCGGTTAGTTCAGACTTACTAGTGCCGAGGTTTTTTCTGACTTATAGTTATTCAATTTGGAATATAATCCAGTATTTTAAAGGGGGCGAACCCCCTTAGATTAGAGGTGCGCCAGTTGATAATCGCGACTACAGTAAAAAATGGTTTCCAAACGGATATGCAGGTATTTTAGTTTAACAGGAGATCACCATTACTTGCTTTTCATTCCATCAAATTCATTTTTTAACCGGGATAAACGAGATGGCATATTTACTTTACAAATACTTACCAAGTACCTAGCCAATATTGCAATATCGTCCCACATCATGTGCTGCTCCAGCATAGCAGTGGGAGAGTGACAGGTCTTATCGACCACCTGGAAAATTCACTCAGATATAAATGCAGCCATGCCATTGGTCGGTAAGCTGTCAATTAACAGCTCTAGATGAGTCGACCAATGACCTGCATTTTCAATACGTAGAATACTTTATTCGTAATTTAAGCATTTGTGGCGTGTTGGTAAAGAATTTTGAATGAGTTTTTTCGGCCAATCCGTTATAACTAAATAGAAAATAATGATCTACAAACAAAATGGAAGAAGCTGGAAGCAGATACAAACAAATAGTTTAAATAAATATCATTAAGAAACTGACTTCAAATAGTGTGATAATGATTGAGCCTGCTTTGTTTAGAAATATATGAAAGTGATGTGTGACATTGCTCTGAACTGTAATACACATCATCAGCCGGAAGACGGCCCCTGCTGATATGCCTCCTCCATAAAACGCCACTTTGGACGCTTATCATAGGGGAGCTTTGCCATAACCACCACGCTTGGCAGGCGGCTTGGTGATCGCAGAAGATTTTAATGTACCTAGGAAAATACTGCTGCCCATTCCCTGGATATTCCCTTAGCCAGCTCTTACGGCACCCACGGGGGGAGATGGGGGGAGGGGAACTATAATAAATGGCTTATAAATTAAAATACAATTAACGTTTATCACTGTTCATGGAAGACTTAATTTGCATTTTTGCCATAGGTTTAGTACCATTGTAGTATATATTGCCCAATTGCGAGTTGTTGGGTGACACATGTCCCCAAATCTTTTCAACATGCCGGTTTCCTCACAATGTATTCCTTCACCTCTGTAAGAACGAGTGCAAATCCCGCACATAAAGTCATTGGTGCAGTAAGTAGTGGTGGTTGGATTTGAACCTGGGTGCGTCAGTTTCAAAGTCGCACGTTCTACCACTAACCACACTCACTCTTTTCAATTTAACCTTAGGTTTTTGTTATTGTGTTAAACAAAGAAGTACTAAGGTCTTTACAAGGCAGCGTAAACTTTTTAGACCAGCACTTGCAGCATGAGCTGCAGAAACCGACACAGCTCTTCTGTCGAGAAAGCGTTTGACCAATCAACGATCAGGCTAATCACGTCATTAGCTTTTTGTTGAGTTTTCATTGATCAAGCGGTTTCTCGAGAGATGTGTCGATTTCTATAACACACGCTGTGCTGGCCATTCTATCATCGAAAACACTACGAACATCATCACTTTGAAGTCAGTTTTGAACTAAAAAACCAAAATAAATAAAAGTAAACTCACAGTGGCCGGGGTAACGGGCCCCAATATGTTACTGGGCAGTTTTGATAGCGCCTGCAGAGAAATGTACACTATGCTTAGCTTGGGGGCGGGAGCGTAGAAATCTTTGTGTCTAACTCAGAAAGTACAGAAACTATGTGCATGTCTAAGAAACTTTGTGGATAACCTATAAGATTTTGCATCTACCCCAGAAACCTTATAGCTTCCATAGAAAACTTTGCATCATCTCTGTCACACGGTTCACTGAGAGCGAAAAACTTCACATCTTAGAGTATAGACTAAAAGCATAGAGAGAACTTCATTATCTGTCAAGCGTACCACTTTCTTGAACACTTTTTATATGAAGTGGACCCTTTGATGTGAAGAAGTCTGACAGATTTGTATAGTAAAACAGTTGACTCGAGTCAAAAAAATGGTACGGTGACTTTTTGCAAGCGTAGCTAATTACTATATGTTGTTTCTTTCCTTCGCCACTGACGTAGCGATACGTGTGAGCAGTACAAATATAATATCGTTTTGATGATCTCTCTACGCTTTTAGTCTTTACTCTAAGCTTCACATAATGTACAGAGCACAGACCTGTATCTGTGGTACAGACAAAGTGACAGAGAAGACGCTCTACGAAGCCGAAATTTGTAGAAATTCTGTGAAAAGGTTTTATGCCCACCCAAGAAGATTTATGCGCTCCTCAGAATGTGTATGTCCACTCCGAAAAACTATCCTCGTCAATTTTGTGCTCGCTACAGAAACTGTCTAAGCTTGACAGTGATACTAGGTCTTGTATCACCTATGCCTATTATAGAAATACATGCTTTGGACTGCGTTTGTTACATGGTCAGGGTGAGCCACCTCGGATTTATAAAGCTGGTTATGGCTATGAATGAGATGACATGGTATATAGGCAGGCCACGTAAGTCAGAGATCGCTTGCGTCGCTGCAGGGATACGAGGCAAGCCGACAAGAGGGATCCCAACGCTAACCCCGCATGACAAAATACCATGCGTACCAAACGTTTTGATTCTGCGTTCATAAATAGAACAGTTAAGGCGTGGAATGCCCTGCTCGTGTCTGTATTTCCAGCTAAATTATGACAAGGTTCCCATCAGGTGAGAGCGTGGTCAAATGCTAGATAAACCCGATGTAAAAATAACGCCTGCCCACCTGCGACTAGCGCAATCCTCTATGTTATGTGGCCTGTCTATGTATAGAAAAGTGAATTTTTCAAGTGTGATTGGTTGGCCAAGTTTAAAACTAAGGTAGCAAAAACGCCCAATAGAGTCTCGAGGCAGACTTTGATAAAAACATAATTTCGAAATGATAATCTCGACCATAACAATCCAACTCTGACAACAATTATCAAGCACTATCCTAAAAAAATATTTTTGTTTTTAATAAATTCATTTATATTTCAGTTAATTTATTTTATCTGCCATCTTTTTTTATAAAGAGCTTATAATTGCACCGCTCTGTAAGGTAAGAAAATGCTCTTCTATTTCGTTCAATTTTCTTTCTATCTCCTTTGCATATTCTGCTCTCTTTGGACTACACCGCCACATTTGTGTACTCAAAATGACAAGATGAGTATCTTGCTATAGAACCGTCTCTACTGAAAATATACAAGTGAACGACTTACCCTACACAGTCGCCCGATGACTTTCCTGGACACAAGTTGCACGTTCGCTGATGCAAGCGCAACGGCGGTGTCTGCCATTATTTCTATCATCGGTGACCCGAGACCTGAGAAAGATGCGGCGATAGCTTAGTAGTAGCTCTGTAGCTGTCTGTGTGTTGTTGGTACTGTTTTGGTAGTATTGGAGGCTAATAATTATTTTTATTTTTAAATAAGTATTTTACGTAATTATATACTACTAACTGTGCCCCGCAGTTTCACCCGCGTTCCTACTGGCACCGTTCCCGTTTTCGGGATAAAAAGTAGCCTATGTTTTAATTCGGGGTATAAGTTACCCCTATACCAAATTTCATCCAAATCCGTCTACCTGTTAGATAGGGAAAGAGTAACAAACATGCACACATACACACAAACTTTCATCGTTATAATATTAAAGTGATGACAGCCACCGTCCATATGCTGTTTTGTTATTCGCTATAGGAGGGATGTGTGCGGGCAGAGGCGCACGCGCTCCGCTCCCACCGGCCCTCACCCCGCGCGGCACAGTACCTCGCGCGCTACACATCCTCGCACCGCTCATCCGCGCACCGTTGCACAGCCTCGCTACGCATCCTCGCACCGCTCGGTGGCCTAGCACATCTCCGGTGGATACACTCACACCATTTCACAGCCTCGGTACGCATCCTCACAGCGCCCAGCTATTTCGCACATTTTTGTTGCAAACGCTACCTTAGTTTTAATGTTACGTTAAGTATATGGTTCTATAAAGAGCTTATCTATCTATTATAACCATACACACTTACCCGAGTTAACGCTCCTCTGTATAAAGCTATCCAACACCATATCTATAAGTTCTGGGACCTGTCCAATGCTGCCCCATATCTTGGCCTGCACCGACGGATACATTTCCGTCTCTTCAATGGTTAGCGTTATCAGCTTCTCCAGTATTCCAGCCACTTGCTTCTGGCGGCGAGACTCGTCTGACGGCTTGCAGAACCTGTTGCTTTTTTACGTCATGAGCGACAAAATACGTTAAGTATTCCTTATGTTATATCTTACGTGTATAATAAAGAATCTATTTATCTTTTTGGTCAGGCAGGTCAGCCCATAACCCGGAAGCGGCAGATTCGATTCCCGCGACAGGATAAGTGAAAACACACCTTACCAGCGTCATTGTTTCCTGACAAACATAATCTGGGAGTTTTTAAGGCTAGAGTGAACCGGTATCTTCTAGGCCAGCATGCTCCATCGTCGACCGCGTCGTCACTTCCCATCAGGTGAGACCATGGTCAAATGTTAGCCTATCGTTGATTAAAAAAAAAGTATTGCACAGGGAAAAAACGCAAATACTTGTTCTGTGGCTGGGTGTTGTGGGAGCATGGTCCTCGTAGTTCCTGGGTCCCTAGATACAGGGAATCGTAGTTAGGGTCCAGGATCTATGTATGTGATCGTTATTTATTATCTATCTAACCGTGCTGTAGGCCATGTGGCCTCAACGGTGTAAGAATAGTACCACCCCATCTCTTCCCGTGGGTGCCGTAAGAGCCGGCTAAGAGAATATCCAGAGAATGGGTAGCAGCATTCTCTGAGGTGCATCAAAATCTTCTACGATCACCAAGCCGCCTGCCAAGCGTGGTGATTATGGAAACTCTTCCCTATGATAAGCGTTCAACGTGGCGTTTTATGGGGAGGCCTATGTTCAGCAGTGAACCTCTTCCGGCTGCTGATGTTAGCGACAAACAAGCACACTAAGTGGTAGGACTTTTCTGCAAAGTTCGTCTAGGTAGGTACCACCGCTTTGCCAGTTATTCTGCCGCCAAGCTGTAGTGTGCAAGCACTACTGTGTTCCGGTTTGAAGGGCATTGTAGCTAGTGAAATTACTGAGCAAATGAGACTTTATAACCTGATCACACAGTCTTGTTATCTTATTACTAGACTGTGTGATGTTGCAGGGTGACGTGTGTGTGCAGTGTCACACAAAACTATACTAATTTAGAGTTCCGAGTGATACTGCAACTGTCATGGGCGGACGTTGCACTTAACATCGGGCGAACGATTAGCACGTAACGTCAATTAAGAACTTAAAAAAGTAGGTAGTAGTAGTAATTACCTCACTAAGTTAGCAAGCCATGGCGTCATGTATTCGAGACACAAATGCTTCAGTTCGATGGTCGATCCTCGGAAACCCTAAAAATATTCCGATTATTTCTTTAATTAGACGGTCCCCGTTTTTAAAATTCGCAAAACATTTTGTTTGTATCCGGATCAAGGAAGTTAGAATATATATTCCTCAAAAAATAAAACAGTCGTGAAAACAAAAATTCAATACCTCAAAATAATTATGACAAAGTTACAAGCATTTTAAAATACAGGATTAGAAAGAGACAGCTCAAACATGCAGTGACGTCACTCTTGCCCCTTCATAGTACCTCTTTACTAAGCTGTGGTAGCTTTACATAGTCTCTTTGGCATGTGACCTCACAACGTGTGTTTTCATAGTAACTGTGGGGAAACTCCTGTTTTGCGAGAAAGGGACAGGCGATGCCCCCTCCAGAAACTTTAAAAGCTTATTACTCCTTGATTTATTACCGGTTTTACTTATTTGTTGCATTAATTTTTAACCTACTTTATAAAAATAGTATTTATTAGCAATTTTTAATGGCAGACAACTAGCCTAATGTTGGATCTTCTTCTAGTGCAGGCAAGTGGTCAGCCCTGACCTCCTAGCATGCGCACCAGAGAAAACTTGTCGTCGTGGCTGTTAGAGTGAGACACACTTAGACGCTACCAGTCATGTCACGGTCTATGACAAGAAAAAGTGTCGAATAATAATAGCTATTGTATTAGCTGATCTTCTTCTCTTCAATAAATAATTAAACAAATAAATGTCACGGTGCGCATGCTAGACAGGCTGGGGGTCTGAAAATGTATGGAAATAACATTACCTGCGGAAATCGCTTTTCGCCTGCGGAAAAGCGTTATCGTTTGGCGGTAACGCTAATGGAAAGATCTCTTTGCTAGACCCCCCTGGTGTCAGAACTATTAGGCCGCCCAAATAAATAAATAAATATGTGTGGACATTTCACACAGCGCCATCTAGCCCCAAACTAAGCATAGCTTGCACTATGGGAACCAGATAACTGATACAATACTTACATAGAATACAATAAACACCCAGACACAGAACAAACATCGATGTTCATCACACAAATGTTTGTCCTGAGTGGGAATCGAACCCAAAACCTATAGTACAGAAGGCAGAGCTACTACAAGTACCAACTGAGCTAACTGGCCAGGACCAACGGCTTATCGTGCCCTCCGTAGCACTCAGTTGTAAGCACTACTTTTTGTAGCGGTCACCCATCAAAGCAGTGACCGCAGCGAATGTTGCTTAACTTCACCAATCGGTAAGAAACGGATAGTCATGTTTTGCTATGAGCACTTGTTTTTTTTAATGCTAAAATGGGCATACGTTTGACAACAACTCACCTGATAGTAAGTTACGAAGTTGTCTAAGGTGGAGCACGTATAAGATACATTTGTATAAGATAAATAGGTCTTTACCTGTATACATTCTTCTAGGAACTCCAGTGTGAGATGTGGTTCGTTATGCGCCAGCTTCTCACTCACGGACTTTATGAATATCGTGTTGTTGGACGGAATGCACAGCCCTGTGGACATTTTGCTAATAAATAAGTATTAGACGCAACTACCGAGAAGTCCATAACATATTTAGTAATCTTTGGTGTTGTATTGGCTGACTTGTCGGAACGAGTTCTTGGCCAAACATAAGGAGTACGCCAACATAGTATCCAATATACCAATCTCTAAACAGGCGCATATTAAACTCGAGGTGGGTGGAGTGGTAAAGTGAAATACAGAGCATTGAACGAGTGTGGCACAGCGGTAGCGGTAGCCCATTCGATTTTCAAACCGACACTCCCTGGTTTTAATCCCGCCTGACCCTGCACTATTCAAGTGCAGAACTTGCACTGGCTCTTAATTGTAAGAGCCAGTGAAAATTCTGCACTTCTTAGGTGAAGGAAAACATCGTGAGGAAACCGGCATGTTCAAGAACCATTAAATTCGTGAACGTAGAGAGAAATTGAGAGGCAATTGCCCACCTGCCTGCCTTCGCAGTTCCATCTATTCATCCTTTTCCCTATCCTTTTCTCTCTTCTCTTGGACAGGGTTAGGGCGTAAAACTAATTAACCTGTGCGAATCCGGGGCGGGTCAGCTAGTTCTATAATAGTTTTTTGTATAATTTTAAGTCTCCTAGTTTATAAGGTAAGTTCATCACATAAATGTTTGTCCTGGGTGAGAATGAAAATCAAACCCATAACCTAAAATACTGAAGGCAAAGCTAAAACAGTGCGATTCAAACTCAATGGCGGCCAAAGATTATAAAGCCCGTTGATAGCTCGTGAACATAATTTCTCGTACAAACACGACTCACCTGCCCGCGCAGGGGACGAGGTAACAAAACGAGATAAAGCTATACGAAATTACAAAGGACAGAGCAGGATGGAACAAAAGACATCAACTAACATCTACTAATTTTCGTATGAGAAGAAGTTGTATCATTGGTCAACTGGATTTATGGTCAATGATGGCGGCTGTGAAGTTAGCACGAAACGCTGCGCGGGAGCAAAAATGAGATGTGCGCGGGCGGAGGGAAGCGGTGAGCGTGCGGGGAACTTGCAGCGCACTTCCCAGCCGCAGTTGAGTTTGAATACCACTATACCAACTGAACTACAAGGCCAGTCATTTAGTATGTTTGGTGCGAGAGCCCACTCCAAAAATACCTACGTCATCGGGTACCCCAATATGCTATCTTTAGATCGTTAACCGACACTTAAACATGTAAAAAAACAGGTCGGCCAGTTCCGATCCTGCTGGGTCATGGAAATAATCCACCTCCACCAGCTTCAAATGCCTTGAATACTAAGTTTCGCTAAGTTTAGACCTGGCAGACCTTTTAATCTTTTATCAGGGGCATCTTGGCTATTATTGGGCGTAGGCTTCATTGGGATATTCGCTGAGGTAGGTAAAGGGTGTGAAGGGCACATTCTTAGGGGTCTGCCAGGTACTTCCGGCAGGGTGCGCAATGGCAGACCAATTTTTTTTTACATAATTAATCAATGTGTACTAATAAAGTTTTTTATTTATTTTTTTTAATGGTTAACTGTTGCCAGCACTTTCATTCGGGTACTTGATGACGTAATTTTGACAAAAAAAATATGTCAAAAAATCTCAATCATTTCTATGACCCGGCAGGATCGTCACTGGCAGGCCTGATTTTTTTACATATTTAGGTGTCTAAAGATAGCCTATTGGGGTACCCGAATGACGTAGGTATTTGTGCAGTGGGCTCTCGCACCAGTACTAACCTGAAGTCTCCAACAACTGTCCCTCAATCTTTAAATGGAAGGTGGCAGTCAAAGCGCACAGCTGGTTGTACGCAGCGGTTCTCAAGTTAGGGTCGCACGAGCCAAGGTTGAGGAGCGCCATGTTCAGTAAAGTACCGGGCACGTCTTTCGGACGTATCTTTTGATGGACCGTCACTGAATCCTAGAACACGTGGGTCGTAAAAAATAGTTTTAGCCGACTTCTGAACTCTAAAGAGGAAGGTTCCCAGTTCGATATGTACCTACGTATTTTTAAGATATAAGAACACTTATCTATTTATTTGTTTAATAGCACACAAAACAGAATGCAATCTGTACAGCTACAAAATATTAAGAAAATTATTATTATTGTTCTAAATTACATTCCAAAACTATGTATGGCTAATTGCATTATAATTTATTGATTATACAAAAATACGCTAGAAAGTTAGTTATACATTATTATAGATCTACATAATAGATAATAATTTTAGTAATTAATACAATGGTATCATTATTAAGCCCTAGCTACATTATCAAAGAAATTATCGATTTGAAAATATTTAATTTAGGTACTAACGTTTTGTGAACAAAACGTTAAACACTGATAACGTACACATTTTAAATTACTGTTGATAAATTAATTCAGGGAAGTAGAACTACTTATAGAATATCATGGAAAATTTGTAATTTCTATATACTGCTTTTTACTAGGTTGTAGGACTGTTTAGCAAAATTCATCTTGTTCTGCCGTCAAGCAGTAGTGTGCAAGCACTATTGTATTGGCGGGTTGGTTTTTCCACTTACCGGTTGACTGAGCTCCCATCTGTTTCTTATATGAATGATGGATTGCACAATGTTATCGCAGTCATTGTGTATGAAGCTCAGAGGCGTCGGGTCGTTTATTATTGAAAGGGAAAACTGGTTGTCATCTACTAGGCACACCTGGAATATAGGTAATAACATGGAAAAAGCAGTTAAGGTGCCAAAAATGGTTAAAAGTATTGAAAATTGAGCCCTAAAATGTAGTTCGCAAGGCACAGTCTAGCGCTAGCTTATCTCAATTTCTTAAAAGATTGATTTAAACGTTTGCTGCAGTTTGGAACTTTGACAGGACCTTTTTGCACACAGATTAGGTAATAGTTACTCACTAAACTTTGCCTTTTGGGGGTGTTTTGGTTCTTTATAATTACTTTAGCTTAACTATGTTTGCTTTTGCTATTACTTTTGATTTATTTTAAACATTTGAAGGTTTTTTTGAGCAGCTTTTGCATATATTGAACAAACCACTTCTTCTTTTAAGCCACTTGAGCGTCCTTTAAGTCACTTTTGCCTTCTACAATTGAAAACTTTGCGTTAATTTCCAATCACCATTTCTCTTCCTTTGAGCAGCTTCTACTTATAATTAACTAAAGCTTCTTTTAAGCCACTTGAGCATCTTTTAAGCCGCTTTTCTCATGATTGTTTTGTCAAACTATGAAACTATAGAATAACTACCTCATCGATTTCCGACGCGTAGTAGACATCATTCAGTAGTACGGGCAGGCCTAAGACCTTGCACTTCTCCACAGAGGTTATCTGCAGAGCTGTTGGTCCAACCTGAAAAGAGCCTTGGTTAATCTTACCGTGGTAAATTTTTAATTCTTTTTACCTTTAATCATAGATAGATAGATAGATAGAAAATGCTTCATCGCACTTCAACAACAAATGCAGGTACATAGACGAACTTAATGCTAGGGAGCATTATCTTCCAGTTAACCTGGGTGTAACGCGGAAATTTTTATGTGGCAGTACAACGCAGCTTAGATACTTATACAAATAATAAACTAGGAGTTATGAATATTTAAAACATTACCTATCAATAATCAATGGGCAACATTTCAAAATTTTGTCCCGCTATTGGATTTATTAAAAGTTAGTCGGGGCGTATTTTTTTTACTTTATTTTTAATGCAATACTTAAAATTTGTAGAATGCAAAATGAATTTTGGCCATTGTGTGTGAGAGGCTAAGTGAAGATTTTAGCTAGAAGCCAGGAGGGAAAACAAATCAACGCATTTGTTTCGAAATCTTTTACATCACCTCTTTAGAGGATTCCTGCGTTTTCGAATTTTGGCACCAAATTGTCCATAGTAAATTAATTCTACGCACCTTGATAGCCACTTTAGTATCCTTATGCGATAGTTTGAGCGCATTATTGAAGACTTTCAAGTCCTCTTCCAAAGCTAGGGTTGCCCCCGGCAGCTTCTGTTGTTCAGGGTCGACATAGTCGCTCAGCCGCGCGTGGTTGTCGATAAATATCAGCTTGCGGGAACCCTGGAAAATCCTCTGGGATATTATATAAAATGTTCTAGGCATTGCGTGTTTCAATGATCATTTCTCAGAGATTAAGAACACTAGTTACACTATATATCCCTATATCATTTATTTAAATTATCTGGCCTGATAGCTCAGTTGGTAGTAGCCCTGCATTATTATTTTTATTTTATTTTTATTTATTTATTGTGATAAAAACGACAATATCAATTACAATTACCACAAAATATTTCATACAGAATTAACATGTCAAAGTATTAAATAATTAAAAAAAAATAGGTACAATGAATTATTACAATGTCAAATAAAATAAAGTCAGAGTTAAACAAAAAATAAGAAATGTTATTCACTGTCACTACTATCGGGATTACCCGTATTGCTCCATTGGTCACTCATGCTTTCACAATATGTCAATACTGCAGCAACAATGTCAGACCACTTGTCAAAAGAAAAGTCAAAATCAGTGTTGGCGTCACGGAGTGCATTGAGGTGGCGCAGAGGGCGAACCAGCGGAGACATCGCTCTTGCCCTTGTACGACCGCTATCAACTGAGAAGAGTTTATGCTGTCCTCTGTCACCACGCCTCTTTAACGGGACCTCAATTTCGCCTGGGACGAATAACACACACAGTAGGTTGTGCAAGAGTAAATAGTCCACAGAACCCTTCAGCACTTTGAGGCAAGTGGTGAGTGGTGAGTGGTGGTGTGGTGAGTGGTGGTGGTGATTATGAACTGTAGGTTGTGGGTTCGATTCCCACCCAGGACAAACATTTGTGTGATGAACATAGGTGTTTGTTCTGTATCTGGGTGTCATATTATATTCTATGTATGTATTTACAAACAAATTCTATCTAAGTATTCTATCTGGTTTCCATAGTACAAGTTTTGCTTGGTTTGGGACTAGATAGCGCTGTGCGAAATGTCCACAAATATTTAAGTTATCTGTGGTTCAAGAGAGAAGCTTACCTTTAACGGCATCAGTATGTTGTCGTGAAACTTGGTATACTCCCGAACCCAGCCGTTGCAGTTATATATGTAGCACGCCTGAATGTTGATATACGATAGCTCTGGCAACACGTTGAACCATTTCGAGAGGAAATCCGTTCTGAAATGACGTCTCACATCATCAGAAGCCTGAAGACGTCCACTGCTGAACATAGGCCTCATCCATAAAGACGCTTATCATAGGGAGGGGTTGCCATTAGAGAATACAATCCCGGGATCCCGGGATCCCGACCGTTTTCTGGCCCCGAAAATCCCGGGACTGTAATGGCTAGTTGCCATAGTCACCACGCTTGGCAATGAGGTGTTTTATTTTTTTTAAACTAGTTCCGCTTCTTTTACTAGATGGCGCAGTAAGTACATAGTTTAAACCTTTCAAACCACAGAGTAGTTTAAACATAAGAAAATGTAACTACAAAGAAATGTCAAATTCAGTTGTATGGACCACGAGTACATTGTCGGTAGTATCTCATAAGTAGTCTGTGGTTCATTCTTCATTAGTAAATTGAAGTACAGTAGAACTGCGAGATAGATAAACGTTAATATTATGATCCAAAATAAACGAAAAAAAAACCGAAAAAGTTTAGAGTTGTCAGTCAGTATCGTGACACCAAGTGACACATTTCCTCTAACCTGTGGTCTATGCTTCAGTGACAGTGACAGATTTTGGTAAAACCACAACTGGCGCCATCTATTGGGTCATACATAAAATGCAATTTCTTTTTTTAATAAAACGCCTCATTGGCAGGTGGCTTGGTGATTGCAATAGGTTTTAATGTACCGAAGAGAACGCTGCTGCTCATTAGTTGCCAGCTTGTCGATATTTTATAGGCTGCATTTTGGAGATTGTGCGATGGAATTACACGAACTAATTCCTTCATCTCCATTCTTTCATCGGACTACAAGGCACACAGACACTCGGCATCCTTATATCGTTAATATTCCTACAGCCCGCACTAAGCGTTTCGCATCAAACTTTATAGTGCGTACAGCAAATGAGTGGAATACCTTGCCGTCGTCCTTGTTTCCAGCTTTTTTTAAAATTGTTTATAGGCAAAGCACATGACCACTGTCTCACCTGATGTAAAGCGATGACGCAGTCTACGATGGTGCATGCTTGCCTAGAAGATACCTGTTCACTCTCGAATTGAAGACATCCAGATCATAGTTAGCTGGGAACAAGGACGCCGGCAAGGCGTTCAACTCATTGGCTGTAACCAGCTAACTATAACCTGGGTGTCTTTAAGTCAAGAGTGAACAGGTATCAAACTTTATAGTGCGTACAGCAAATGAGTGGAATACCTTGCCGTCGTCCTTGTTTTACTTTTATTTTTTTATGTAAATGAATGACGTGACGAGCTAGTCGTTCGCCTGATGTTAAGCGTCACGGCTGCCCAAGTGCCCATAACATATTGCATTATCACTCGGAACTTTAAACTAATATAGTTTTGCGTGACACTGCACTGCGCACGTCATCTTGAGACATGACACAGTCTAGTAATAAGATTACTAAACTGTGCGATCAGATCAGAAAGTCTCATTTGCCCAGTAATTTCACTAACTACAATGCCCTTCAAACCGGAACACAGAGTGCATGCACACTACTGCTTGGCGGCAGATTAACTGGCAAAGCGGTGGTACCTACCTAGACGAACTTTGCAGAAAAGTCCTGCCATTGTTATTAAAATGGAGAAAAATTTGATTACCACAGAAGAAACGAAGCATTTACCTGAATCTATTATCGGCGCCAGTGTGCGTGAAGTCAATGATCAGTTCGAACGGTTGCGAGCAGAACGGCCGCAGCGTAATGATCACGTGGTATATCAGTAGGTCGGTGTTCGTCTCGCCGATTCTAGAAACATATTTTTTTATATATTAAACTAGCTGCGCCCCGCGGTTTCTCCAGCGGATAAAAAGTAGCCTATGTGTTAATCCAGTATATAAACAATGTTTGCGCCAGTCGTAACTGCGCTTATTATTTTCCTGCCCTCATAATATTTATACTTTCCGATGACTATCTCTGTCACCCACGCCGCGAATGCACGAGACAATTTGCTTGTCATTGCACAAGCAGTCTGCGATCGACCCTCGTTCATCGCGGCTGCCGCTAATCGCTCTGAACACGGAGTGTATCCTGGTTGTCCATCCTTTGGGCTAATCAGCTGAAGGAGCTGTGCACTAACAGTTCCACCGCGCCGCGTTATAGTCCACTTCCGTACCATTCGGATATTGAAGGCCGCTTGAGTGACGTACCTGAAGAAGCCGCAGTACTGCAAGGCTGGACCTCTCTGCTGGATACAAGCTACAGGATCGGAGCCCGCACTGAGGTGATCGTAGCTTGTCAAGTGTTGTGCCAGTAGGAGACCAGGTTAGTCATCTTAAATTCTCATAGTTCACCAGCTATCCTACCCCCGCATTTTTGGAGACGTGCTCAGCTATAAAGCTTAGCTGCCGCGTTAACATTTCTTGTGGTCCTCCACCGCCGGATCATTTCTTGTGATTCTCCACAGTCGATCATTTCTTGTGATCACTAAAATCTATGTAATTTACGTAGATTCTCCGGTTTAGTTCATTTCTTGTGTTCTGCCGTGAGCTACCGCACATTTTTTAAATCAATATTTCTCATAAATATTGTGTTGCCGCCCGCTATATTACCGCTTATTTAGTACCTCTGAGTTACCTATACGCTCTTGTATATATATACTTCGTGTATTCCGCTATCCTAAATTGCATAAAATAAGATTTTCCTAGAATAATATTTTTATTTGTATAGTGAAGGTATTCTTGCGACTTCGTGTCCGTACAATAGTTATCGCGTCATTCTTACTTGACCACGCCTATTGAGTGTTGCAGGCATATTACGACAAAATTGGTCATTTGTTAATTTGTCTAAATTATTTAATATTCCGACAAAATGACTAGTACTCGGTCTCATGACCAGGAAGTAGTCGAGAAACCAAAAGCTCTCGGTACTTTGGAAGTCCAGCGTTTGACTTTAATTGGTCAACGTGACGCAATATTCGCCCGATTACAACAAATTTATAACCGCTCTTTAAAAGCTTTTACTGATGATACTGAGAGAGATTTATTTCTATATGGAATGATGTCCTTAGACCGCTTACGTTTGGATTTTTCTGAAATTTTGAACAAAATTAATGTCGTCGAGTTGACTATCAACCCTTCGTATACCGTTAATTATCAGTCTGTAAACGTATTCGAAGATATGTACTGCCGCTGTAAGTTTGTTTACGATAAACTCAATCCGCCCGCGACAATAGTTGAAACCGCTGTTTCACATGTTGCACCGCCACGCAAATCTATTCGACTCCCTGAGCTTGATTTGATGAATTTTAACGGAGATCCTATGTCTTGGAGGATTTTTTATGAGTCTTTTAAACGGACAATTCACGAAAATCCTGATCTCACAGATCACGACCGCGTTCAATATTTAATAAATAAACTGTCAGGCCGGGCGCTTTCTGCTTGTTCCGGAATAACTCCAAACGGTGATAACTACCGCATTATATGGCAGACGCTCGTCGAAAAATTCGATGACAAGCGTAATCTTGCCTCCGCATATCTGGACCAAGTGCTTGAATTTAAATCTTTTATTACCGCGACGAATAAGAACTTAGAATCATTTCTCGATAAATTCTGCACGGCAGTGTCAAGTTTGAACTCACTCAAGCTTGAAAACTTGCCAGATTTTATTCTGTTACAACTTGCATTAAAGAAGGTAGACTCGAGCACCGCACGTTCGTTCGAAATGCACATGCGAGGTAAATCTATGCCTACCTATAATGAATTTGTGAAGTTCGTTCGTGAACAGAGTAAAATATTGGAACGCACTACGCCTGCCTCCCATGGCCGGGTGTATGATAATAACAAACCGGTTATGGTTACCGCGAAATCTACGCATTCTTTCGCTGCATCATGTGTATCTCAGTGTCCGCTATGTAAACAAACTGATCATTCCTATTTATATAAATGCCCTGCATTTAATAAACTTTTAATTGATGACAGGTTTTCTTTTATAAAACGTAACAAAGGTTGCACTAATTGTTTAAGTGTTACACATATTAATACCGCTTGCAATTCTAAATTTAATTGCCGTTATTGTGGGTGTAAACATCACTCATTATTGTGTCGCAAGACAGTGTCTTCCCCCCGCGAAGACTCCCGCTCGCTCCCGCGCACCGCGCCGCGTGCTCCCGCGCAGCCTCCGCGCGCGCCGTCTGGCCACGCCGCCGCCGCCGGCGCCCCCGTCGCACCCTCTGTGCTGGCACCACTTTCGGCTCAGCCGCCGCACTATAGCTCGCGCTCTGCTGTCGCCTGCGGTCAGCTGACAGATATACCTACCACTGCCGCTTATCAGCCCGCACAACAGAACGTATCGTTATGCAATGTACGTCCTATATCTCAGTCTACGGATATGACGTGTTTACTGGGAACGGTGCAAGTTTATGCTACCGATTTAAATGGTCGCCATCATGTAGTACGCGCATTGATCGATTCTGCTTCTCAAAGTAATTTCTTAACTTCGAACTGTTGCGAAAAGTTAAACTTAAAATGCAACAAGGTTTCGAACACAGTGGTTAAGGGTATAGGTTCCGCATCTAATCCGATTAAGGGTGCAACTTCTACTATTTTATCTTCGCGACTTAATAATAATTTTATTTCGATTGACGCCTTTGTTATCGACCGTATTACGGACAACTTGCCTTCTGTGCAAGTTGACATAACCTGTTTGTCATACCTAAACTGCCTGCCTCTGGCAGACGATAGTTTCTCCGCGCCTTCCGAGATAGATATTCTTATCGGGGCACCGCTCTTTGCTGATATATTGTTATCAGGCCGCGCCGCTGGTCCGCCTGGAACACCTACCGCTTTCGAAACTATTTTCGGATATATTGTAATAGGGACCGCACCCGTTGCACCCGCTCATATTCACACCGCTACCGCTTATATCGATACAGCCGCTATCGATAATAATTCCCGCTCTCATATTTCGCTCTGTACCTTTACTGAAGAACCGCGCTTGGACAATATTGGCCAAAAATTCTGGCAACTCGAGGAGGTGCAGTGCACGCCGACCTTGAGCCCAGCCGCTCTCGAAAATGAACGTATTTTCACAAATAATGTCTCACGCGATTCTACGGGTCGCTATTCTGTAGCGTTACCTTTCTCCCGCGATCCCGCAACCGCTCTTGGTAATTCTTTTACCACCGCTAAAAACCGCTTCATGTATCTCGAACGCAAGCTCGTCGCTTCACCTCCCCTGCGAGTGGAGTACGATGCTATAATAAAAGAGTACATACAGAAGGGGTATATTTCACTAGTTGACAATGCTGATCATTTAACTGGATTTTACATACCGCACCATGCAATCGCCAGGTTGGATAAGACAACCACCCGTTGGCGTATGGTCATGGACGCTAGTGCCCAAACTATAAATGCTCAAAATGAGTCTCTGTCACTTAATGACATTTTATATGCGGGTGATAATTTACAAAATGACCTTTTCATAATCCTCTTGGATTTCCGCCTGTACGCAATCGCCTTTACGTCTGACATCAAGCAGATGTATCTTCAGATATTAGTCAATAAAGGCGACCGTAACTTTCAAAAGTTTTTATATCGATTCGATCCCGCTGCACCGCTAGATACCTACCAATTCAACCGCGTTTGTTTTGGTCTGCGTAGCAGCCCCTTTCTTGCTATGAGAGTGCTACGGCAGCTGTGCGCTGATGAGCGCGCCCGCTTTCCGCTAGCAGCAGAAGTAATAAAGAACAATACTTTCATGGATGACGTATGCTACTCCATGCCATTGTTGTCTGGCTGCCTACAACTCAGAGATGATCTCTGCGAGCTCCTCAAGGCCGGGGGCTTTGAGCTCGTCAAGTGGGCTAGCAACGTGCCCGCGCTAGTCGAGTCTCTGCCGGTTTCTGATCGTCATACCGCTAATATAAACTTCGAAGAGCCTGACACAAAATTGAAGGTTCTAGGCCTGCAGTGGTCACCCGCTTGCGATGAATTCATGTTCACCGTGAACATCGAAGATCGTCCAGTTACTAAACGCAATATTCTTTCCTTAATCGCGCGTCAATTTGACATTCTTGGATTAATCGCGCCGGTTATATTTTATGCTAAATTGATTTTACAAAAACTTCACGTATTGAAGCTCGACTGGGATGAGCAACCGCCGTCAGATATAACTCATATTTGGCAAAACTATACTCGCGAACTACCTTGTCTTCAACAACTTCGCTTTCCACGTCACTTAGGCGTGGAAGAAACTTCAAAAATTTCCATCGTGTCGTTCGCTGACGCAAGCGAACGAGGATACGGTTCGGTAGTTTACATTCGCACTCAGACCAACCCAGCCTCTTCTCCTGTCACCCGCTTAGTTTGTGCTAAATCAAAAGTAGCCCCGCTTAAAACTGTCTCTATTGCCAGACTAGAACTGTGCGCGTGTTTGCTTATGGCAAAACTAGTTCGCCGCGTAGATACGTACGGTAAGCGTCATACTGTTGACCAAGTATACTGCTTTACTGATTCCATGGTAGCCTTACAATGGATTACCGCTTCCCCACATAGATTTAAAACATTTATTGCTACGCGCATAACAAAAATCGTTTCCGCTATCCCCGCTGACAGCTTCCGCCATGTTTCTGGATCTCAGAATCCCAGCGACTGCTTATCCCGCGGACTGTCACCCGCTCAACTATTGAACCACCCGCTGTGGTTCACTGGTCCCGCTTGGCTATGTCAAGAACCATTGAATGGCCGGTTACGTCAGTTGTTCCCGCTAAAGCGGACGCTGACTTACCAGAGGCTAAGAAGGTTATTTCGTCTCTTCCCGCCACGCACACAAATAACGAGGTTTCTAACCCGCTGTTAGACCTTTCCGCCCGCGTTTCTTCCTGGCTACTGCTCTTGCGCACAGCTGTTTTAATTTATCGTTTTATCAAAAGACTACCGCGCTCTAATTATTTTACCGCTGATGACCTTAATTTCGCAGAAATACAAATTCTTAAAGCCTTACAGAATTTTTATTTTCCCGACATAATAAAAAATTTAAAATCTAATGACCGCTGTTCACGTGCAGTACAACGGCTCGTGCCGTTTCAAGACGCCGATGGACTCATACGAGTCGGAGGTCGACTTAGAAATGCGGATCTGTCTTATAGCCAACAGCATCCCATTTTATTACCGCGTAAGGACCGCATAGTCGAGATGATAATTTCTTATTATCACCGCAAAAACTTACATACCGGCCCGCTCGCCCTAATGTCAATTCTTAGACAAAGGTACTGGATACTTTCCTGCCGAAACATTGTCCGCTCGGTTATACATAAGTGTAACTTTTGTTTTAAAGCTAAACCTAAACCTAGCTTCCCTTTAATGGGTGATTTACCCGCTTGCCGCGTAAACGAAGCTAGCGCGTTCGTCCATACTTCGGTCGACTATGCTGGGCCAATTTCCATAATTCCATTCAGAAAACGTGGAGTACGTTCTATAAAGGCTTATCTCTGCATTTTTGTATGTATGGTGGTACGCGCAGTGCACGTCGAACTAACCACAGATCTGAGTACAAGCTCATTTCTTTCCGCGTTTAAACGATATCTCGCACGCCGTGGTTCCGTTTCCGTTATGTATTCAGACAACGCAAGGACGTTCCTAGGCGCGAAAAACGCTTTATCGGATGTTTATACTCTTACAAATTCTGCTGAATTTAATAAGTCTCTCTCAGATGAATTATCAGCAAACCGCATTCTTTGGAAATTCAATCCACCGCGAAGTCCTCACTTCGGGGGGAACTACGAAATATTTGTAAAAGCGTTTAAAGGGCATCTACATAAATCGCTCGGTTCACAGTTACTCACCTACGAGGAGATGTTAACCGTGCTCACGCAAATTGAAAGTGTGATCAATTCACGACCGCTAACGTTATTGAGTGAGGATCCTTCTGAGCCCACTGCATTAACTCCCGCGCATTTTTTAATGACTGCACCGCTTAAGCACTTACCTGCGTGCGTGGTCTCTGATGAACCCGCACACTTGTTAAAACGCTACGCTTTACTGGATCAAATGATTCAGTCATGTTCTAAACGATGGAAGTTGGAGTATCTTCACCTGCTTCAATCTAGGGCAAAATGGAATACACCTTCGAATCCCATCACGGTAGGCTCTATCGTTCTTATCATCACTGATAATATTCCACCGCTTTCTTGGCCTCTCGGTGTCGTTATTGCCACTTATCCTGGCAACGATGGCATTTGTAGAGTCGCCTCTATAAAAACCGCGACTGGTGTCTCCAAAAGACCAGTCGTTCGGTTATGCGTTTTACCTACGCAATAAGGTAACCGCTTGCTACCCGGCCACCCCGCTAACAACCCACCACTTTATATATCAACCCGCAATTTTTTAATAATAATTTTTCCACTCTCTCTTTTAAAAACCAACGGTTTTTAGGCCGGGGGCAATGTTTGCGCCAGTCGTAACTGCGCTTATTATTTTCCTGCCCTCATAATATTTATACTTTCCGATGACTATCTCTGTCACCCACGCCGCGAATGCACGAGACAATTTGCTTGTCATTGCACAAGCAGTCTGCGATCGACCCTCGTTCATCGCGGCTGCCGCTAATCGCTCTGAACACGGAGTGTATCCTGGTTGTCCATCCTTTGGGCTAATCAGCTGAAGGAGCTGTGCACTAACAGTTCCACCGCGCCGCGTTATAGTCCACTTCCGTACCATTCGGATATTGAAGGCCGCTTGAGTGACGTACCTGAAGAAGCCGCAGTACTGCAAGGCTGGACCTCTCTGCTGGATACAAGCTACAGGATCGGAGCCCGCACTGAGGTGATCGTAGCTTGTCAAGTGTTGTGCCAGTAGGAGACCAGGTTAGTCATCTTAAATTCTCATAGTTCACCAGCTATCCTACCCCCGCATTTTTGGAGACGTGCTCAGCTATAAAGCTTAGCTGCCGCGTTAACAAACAACTTCTATTCCGAATTTCATCCAAATCCGTCCAGCTATTGTGGCGTTTAGAGGTAACAAACATTCACATACAAAAACTTTTACTATATTAACTAGTAGGAAGGATAACATTAGTGCCTAGATGGCGCTGATATAAATAAAATAAAAAATGTATGGAAAAATATAGGAAAAAAGCCTGAAGACACCCACTGCCTATCAGAGGCCTCCCCCAGAGAGCACCACTTTGAACGGCGGCTCGCCTCCTACATCCATCAGCTTTCACCAGATCGTCGGTCCACTTAGTGAGGGGCCTACGCTGCGTCTTCCGGTTCGAGGTCGCCACTCGAGAACCTTTCTTCGCCATCGGTTGTCAGTTGTATGAATCGATAGCTGACACTAATACAAACAAGGTTTGTATGAGACAAAATCTTCTCCAGCGTCACGTTTTCAAGATATACGCTTTCAAATGCATCTACGAAGCGGCTGCGTCAGCGACACGAAACTATCAACTAGTAACGGCACCCATCGCTGCACGCGGGGATCGCTGCGCGGCCGTCTACGAACACAAGCAGCTATGGGTGTGGAATGGCCGATTTTGACGCTTCACTAACGCCAATTGACGCGCCGGTGTGGGCAGCTTTACACTGGTGGCACCAACGGTAACTTAAGGGGACTTTTACAAAATTATGCGTAGTTGCAAGGTTTTTGGTCGTCAATATTTGATGCATAGCATTAATGTCTATACTTAGCCATTATATGAAAAATACTCTTCATTTCATCTTCTTCGATAATGACAGAACGGATTTTAAGTAATTTATCTATTTATTTAGTAATCATCATTCTCCTGGCGTTCGTTTTGGCAAAAACACACAGATACCCGATTTGAGAGCTGTAATTTACAAATTCTGTGTAACGTAAGTCTCCAAACTAAATTATACTCCATTAAATACATCCTGTACCTCCATAATGTCAGAACCGATTTTTAATTTTTACCTTTCAAGCAATTAAAAAATGTTAAATGAAATTTGATTTTTAATCAAAAAGGCTTCAAGAAAAGTTCTAATATCTCCGGAGTTTTATATTACATCGACAAAATATTGTTACCAAAATAAAGCTCATCATTTTTCTAAACCACCACAAATTATTTCATAGTTTTAAATTAATACTCTTATTTATTTATCAATAAATGAAATTGGATATATTTGGTCAAACCGACGGATGCTGCAAGCTCAGTACCGCGAGCGCGGTACTGAGCTCGCCAAAATGTAAAAAAGGTGCCCCCTTAAGTCTGTCTGCTCACCTCTAAATAAATAATAATAATAAATATGAGTGGACATTTCACACAGCGCCATCTAGCCCCAAACTAAGCAAAGCTTGTACTATGGGAACCAGATAACTGATACAATACTTAGATACTTTTTTGTTTGTAAATACATACATAGAATACAACATAACACCCTGACACAGTTAGCCTGTTTGTCCTAAATGGGAATCGAACCCACAACCTATAGTTCAGAAGGCAGAGCTACAAGTACAAGAGACAAGAGCTACAATGCAAGTTTAACGCAAGGAAAAGAGAAACCAATAAAAAAAATACTTACTTATACCTCCTAGATATAAAGTAGAACACCGGATATCCGTTTTTACTGGTGCCAGCTTGATAGAAAATGTTCAAGCTTTTGATGCTTTTAAACTCTTCCTTCTGATGCATGTTATGTTTCAGTATGAACTCCTCGAAGTTGGACGAGGATATGTCTATGGAAGACCAGCGGGCGTACGATGAGAACAGAAGACTGGACGCGCTCGATATTGAAAACCTGTTTGGATAAGAAAATGTTTATTGTTAGTTGCGCCCCGCGGTTTCACCCGCCTATAAAAAGTATCCTATGTGGGCTGTGTTACTTTTTACTTTTATTCATCACACATACATCGCTTTTAATTGTATGTGTAGGTAGGTATAGGTAGGTACCTACATAGTTTTAATACAAAGTATAATACATTATAGACCGCGTCGTTACTTAACATCAGGTGAGACTGCGGTCAAATGCGGGCTATATCTAGTTATAAAAGAAAACATTCAAAAGCACTGCACTAATTGACCTAATTGTGGTTGGGGGTGCCACGGGTCCGGATCCAAGTTCGCATGGCACCCCCAGGGATGTCCCCTAGGGGTGTCACGGGTCCGGCATGAATCCAGCATATAAGCTATCTACACACCAAATTTCATTAAAAAAAATCGGTTTAGTAGTTACCGAAATAGAAGGTAACAAACATTCACACACACAAACATTCGCATTTATAATATTAGTAGTATAGGATTAGGATAGGATTATGATAGGATAGGATTGGATTAGGATATGATTAGGCTTGAATTAGGATTATTTCACATCGTCCGGAAAACGTCAACTGCTGAACATAGGCCTCCTCCATAAATCGCCACTTTGGTGTGATTGTCATAATCACCACGCTTGGATCTCTAGTAGGGATTGCAATCCGGAAAACCGGATCCGGTAATCCGGCAGATCCGGCATCATTTTACGTCTACCGGATCCGGTACCAATGCACCGGAGGTCACCGGATCCGGAAATCCAATTTTTGGTAAAATATTCGCACTGCTGCATGAGTATAGGTTACTTTAAATGCATACCGGTGCGTAAGATGATTAAACTTGACCTTAGCTTGGGTTGACGAAGTTATAAAAGCATTTTTGTGATGGTTGTGCCATTCATTAGACAGATTCATCATGATGTCTGTCATAAGAATGACACTTGTTAGCATGCTCAGTCACATGCTCAAATGCCTAATTATTATAAATTTCAGTAGATTAAGTAAAGTTGATTATTATATTAAGAAGAAAGAAAGAAAATACATTTATTCAAGACATCACACATTACATTTTCACAACATGAAAATTTGATACTTATTTTTAAAAAAAGACAAATAGATGGGCGTTGCGTGGCGCTATGATATAGGTCCTAACTCAGCATAAAATTAAAGTCGTAATCATGACCGTAAAACGAATGGAAAACTGCTAGATTTAATAATGTGTACTAAAATTGATATAACTGTGAGAACTGGAAGGCTGAACCACCCATTTAAAATTTGACTATAGGTACACTGTAGTAGATTTTTAATGGTTTGTTTGATTATAAAATCGGAAATAAAGTTGATAGACATAGTAGTTGCACATATATACCTTTTTTGTTATGTATATCTCGCATATTATGTACACTCACTTGATTATCTCATAAACAGTCCTTTTTAGAACGAAAAGAGAAAATTAACCTAATTTGATCAATCCGGCCGGACCCGGCCGGATTGAAAATGACATCGGATTGCAATCCCTAGTCTCTAGTCAGGATCTAAAATTACTATGGAGGTCTTCTTCAATGGTATTGATAAATTATAATCAACAATTTTTCCTTGTGTAAAAAAGCTCGCGTCCCAGCGGTGGGAACCTATTGGTTGATGATAGTACTAGATTATACAAACGGTGATTTTTTACTCACGACTCAATTGGCTTGTGTTCAGGCGGTCCTAGATATGCTAACAGTGTTGCCATCTGCAAAACGATTTTTGTTTCAGAATGTGACAATAAAAAAAAATTATGGTTTTATAGCAGTATCGCCTGCTCTGCGTAATCTACAGATTAATTTGTGATGGAAAAATTTGATCCCGTTCGTGATTCAAGCTTTGCCTTTACAAATGAATCTATAAAAAAAATATGATACATAGATAAAACTCTTTATTCAAGCACCACATTACAGGAACAATCGATAATCACACAAACTTAAAACTACACAATTGTCACAATGAGCGGTTTTATCCCTTAAAGGGATCACTTCCAGACAACCCAGACATCACAGACAAACATTATGACAAATACCGTTACAGGAAAACACAATACTTATATTTTCATAAAATTTCACTTGTTTTTAGCCACATAGTCCCATATTTTCAACAATTTAAGGTCGAATTTACCTTATCAAAAGGCCTCCGTCCGACAGCCTTATGGTCCCGGCTACATGACAGGTAATCTCCGATTCTAAGCCACACACAGACCTATTTCTTTATCAGTAAGGTCCACCTTACCTTGTCAAAAGGCCTCCGTCCCACAGCTTTATGGTCTCGACTACATGACAGGTAATCTCTAATTCTAAGCAAAACACAGACCTATTTCTTAGTTAGTAAAGTTCAACTTACCTTGTCAAAAGGCCTCCGTCCAACAGCCTTATGGTCCCGGCTACATGACAGGTAATCTCCGATTCTTTCCTGATGATTCCATAGGAGCCTATGTAAAGCTACCACGTTCGCATCGCTTATGAACGAGAGGTTGTGGGAAGTTTGATCTATGCTTTCACAATCCGAAGCTATTTGGATGAAAAATCTGGAATAAACAAAAGTTATCTTTGATAGGCTTGCATTTGACCACTGTCTCACCTGATGGTAAATGTCGACGCGGTAGACGATGAAACTTGCTTGCCTAGAAGATACCGGTTCACTCTTGCCTTGAAAAGTCCCAGATAGATTATAGAAACTAACGTGAGTATGGGCATATTGCCCAAAGTCCAGACGAGTTATTCGACTGAATCTCATGAGTGGTGGCCGTTAACTTGTTGTAATAATTAAAAAAAAACTATGCAAGGGTGAAAAGAATAACATCGTGAGGAAACCGGCATGTTCAAGAAACACAAAATTTGAGGACATTTGTGTCATCGCTTCTTCTTCTTGTGTAGGCAAGTGGTCAGCCCTGATGTCAGAATTTTTAGGCCGCTTAAAGGCTTCCGACTTGGCTTAACGACTGTTGTCTTACGACAACAGCCGGGACCGACGGCTTAACGTGCCCTCCGAAGCACGGTAGCACTCAGTTGTAAATACCACTTTTTGCTGTAGCGGTCACCCATCAAAGTAGTGACCGCAGCGAACGTTGCTTAACTTTACCGATCGGTTAGAAACGGCTAGTCATGCTTGGCAATGAGCGCCACTGTGTCATCTACCAACCCGCACTTGACCAGCGGATTATGGCACGAGTCCCAGCTGTGGGAACATTTTGAGCGGATGACGCATGACCCAAATAAAACTTGACTTGTAAAAATTATACTTACGCTTATGTATCTAAATAGAAAAAAAAACCAGATAGATACGATATTTAATTAGAGCAAAAGAGACAGAAGGAAAACTCAATTTGTACGCAATGTCGTCTGCACCATAGAGGATCTTTCTACAAAATATCAAGAAGTCATATATAAAGCCATTCTTGAAAATTACACAAAGAAGGCGTTGTTTTGCCGAATTTTAGACATAACTTTAGGGATGAAGCGAACCAGACAATATAAAACTTAATAAGAGCAAAAGGGATGAATATACATACTTGCGTCCAGCTTCGAAACGCTGTCTGAAGAAGTGGTTAAATGGTAGCAAAATATGCTGTTCCTTAGAGAACTCTACGTGGTTCGCGATGTTTTGCAGTAGTTTAGATTTAGGTTTAAATATGAAGGGAGACGAACAACATAAAACTAAGTAAGAGCAAAAGGGATAAATATACATACTTGCGTCCAGCTTCGAAATGCTGTCTCAAGAAGTGGTTAAATGGTAGCAAAATATGCTGTTCCTTAGAGAACTCCACGTGGTTCGCGACGTTTTGCAGGATGAAGCGAGACCAACAACATAAAACTTAGTAAGAGCAAAAGGGATAGATATACATACTTGCGTCCAGCTTCGAAATGCTGTCTCAAGAAGTGGTTAAAGGGCAGCATATGCTGTTCCTTGGAGAACTCCACGTGGTTCGCGATGTTTTGCAGTATCTTGGACATGAGCATTAGTCCTCGCTTGATGGGCGGCGGTACGTTTCTACAGACAATGCCCATTTCTTGTGGTGACACTGCAGACAAATAAATAATAGATTGCCCAGCGATCATATACATAGATCCTGAACCCTAACTAGAACTCCCTGTGTCTAAGGATTCAATGATAAACAAAAATATTAATAAACATTGTGTAGTGGAAGTATTACGTATTAAGTATTACTAACAACCGATGGGGAAGAAAGGTTCTCGAGTGGCGACCACGAACCGGAAGACGCAGCGTAGGCCCCCCACTAGGTGGACCGACGACCTGGTGAAAGCCGCGGGGAGCAGATTGATGCAGGAGGCGAGCAGCGGCTCAAGGTGGCGTGCTCTTGGGGAGGCCTATGTTCAGCAGTGGACGTCTTCAGGCTGTTAATGATGATGATGATGATGATGATGAGTGGAAGTATTATTATGTTGTGTTTCTCTCTATCAAGTCTTTACCTAATGGTCAGAGAAAAAACGAGAGGTTTTACTATATTACATTAAAGAACAGCATGGGGCAAACACGTTGAGCTTTGTAACTTTATATTATAGGCACCGGCACGGATCTGGACGTGCGAGTAAATGTAGTGGGGAGAACTGCGCATGCGCACACTCCGGGCACAAAATTTATTGTACTGACCTACTATTCATTTACTGTGATATTTGATTAGGTAGGGATTTTTATCTGACTATTAACTACAGCATCAGTTACATTATAGTTATGATTTTTATAGCAGTATCGCCTGCTCAGCGTAATCTACAGATTAATTTGTAAAGGAAAAATTTGAATCACGAGCGGGACTTGAACCCGCATCCATCCGTCCCTAAAGCCGGGACATGCTTTACTTAAGCTACCGTGACAAGTGGTCTCGTGTCCGAATTTATCCTTCACCTTTTACAACCAACTTACGGGGTTGGCAGCGCCATCTATTGAGAAATTCTTAAACCCAACCCCGTAAGTTGGTTGTAAAAGGGGAAGGATAAATTCGGACACGAGACCACTTGTCACGGTAGGTTAAGTAAAGCATGTCCCGGCTTTAGGGACGGATGGATGCGGGTTCAAGTACACGAGACCACTGATTTCAGCTTTGTTTAAATGGAATAAGGTTTATATTCCAATAGCACTTAAAAACTGCTCGAGCATTTTGCCGCTCCATGTGAATTGACCCTAAGGAACCAATGACCGGCGCCGGCGCCGCGGCACACGTCGCACCTCACTGTCTTCCACCAGAGACCCAAAAAATGCGTTCCGCAAGTCACGTGATTCTTTACCAGAGGTCGAACTGTTGGCACCTTTTTATACAAATTCAATGAACAAAATTACTTGTACGTTGATTTCTTACCTATAGCAGGATTGATAAACCTTAGAAACAGTACAGTCCCCACAGCGCCCACGCTTGTCTGTGGAAACTGGGAGAATCTTTTGCTTAACACCTGAAAGGAGATGTTTCCGAATTATAGAATAATTTGGCCGTAACAATATCTAATGTACAGTCGCCTGCACTAATAAGTTTTTTTAATAGTCGTTCACCTGATGTTAAGTGACACGGCCGCCCATAACAGTTGCAGTGTCACCCGGAACTTTAAAACAATAAAGTTTCGCGTGACACTGCACTGCGCACGTCATCCTGAGACATCACCCAGTCTAGTAATCAGATTACTAGACTGAGTGATCAGATCATAAAGTCTCATTTGCCCAGTAATTTCACTAGCTACAATGCCCTTCAAACCGGAACACAGCAGTGCTTGCACACTACTGCTTGGCGGCAGAATAACTGGCAAAGCGGTGGTACCTACCTTGACGAACTTTGCAGAAAAGTCCTACCACCTAGTAAAAAAAAAGTATACATTTTATAATTTTTAAAATAATGTCATAATATTAAATTTCTCAAAAATGTGCATGCTGAGTACATTTTTGAGAAATTTATTTTAAAAATTATAAAATGTATACTGATTAGTGCAGGCGACTGTACATATCAGATTGGTTAGACAATGAGTTTTTTTATCCGTAGTTACCAATGGTTAAAAATGCTAACAAATTCTAACCAATGGTCAAAATTTGTTAAACTTTTTAACCATTAGTTATCTTAACTACGGGTCAAAAAACCCACCCTTAATTGTTGTTTCGTCAGCTGTGCACAAATTTTTCGGTCTAAAAAAAATAAAGGTTATTTTTTTTTAAATTTGTAATAATGTATACATTTTATTAAATATTTGTTTTAAGTTGTGTACACATAGTTTAAGCTGCAATCCAGAACAGATTTGTTTGTATATTTACCTATTTGGAATAAGTCGTTGATTGTAATTTGTTTTGTGTTCCTATATAAAGTTAAAGTTCCGGGTGACACTGCAACTGTTATGGGCGGCCGTGTCACTTAACATCAGGTGAACGACTAGCTCGTCACGTCATATAATTACATAAAAAAAAAAAAATATATAAATAAATAAATAAATAAATTGTTTAGTATTTTATTTTTATCTTTTTGTATAATAATAATAATATGTGTCGACGTTTCACACAACGCCATCTAGCCCCAAACTAAGCAAAGCTTGTACAATGAGAACCAGATAACTGATACAATACATAAACACTTTTTGTTGGTAAATACATACATAGAATACAATATAACACCCAGACACAGAACAAACACCTGTATTCATCACACAAATGTTTGTCCCGGGTAGGAATCGAACCCACAACCTACAGTTCAGAAGGCAGAGCTACTACCAAATGAGCTATCAGGCCTGTCAATTGGCCTGTATTTTAGCATTATTATTTATTTAATATTAAGTATACAGGTGACTCAATTAACCAATACAGGTGAGCTCTAAGAATTAGCAAGTTCAAATGGCAATGGGTCGGCCACATCGCTCGTAGAACTGACAACCGATGGGGAAGAAAGGTTCTCGAGTGGCGACCATGAACTGGAAGACGCAACGCAAACCCTCCACTAGGTGGACCGACGATCTGCAGATCGTGCAGGAGGCAAGCAGCTGCTCAAAGTGGCGCTCTTTGGAGGAGGCCTATGTTCAGCAGTGGACGTCTTCAGGCTGATGATGATGATGATGATACAACACAGCACAGCAAAAAAATCATCAAGATAATAAAAAATCTACCTCGTACTAGCTCATACCTGGTATAAACAATGGCACATGCTACGCAATTGAGGCGGGAATTTGTCCGCGGAATTAACAATGCTATCGAAAACTTCCTTCGTCAGTTCTTTGAGATTCGATCGGTTGTGCTCAATGTCTTCATTGGGGTCCAATCTGAAAACATATTCGATAATTTTAGGATATTAATTGCCAGCAGAGCGTTTTTTTAATCCCAGCATAAGTATGAGACCACCCCATCTCTTCTGTAAGAACCGGCTAAAGGAATAATCCAGGGAATGGGCAACAGCATTCTCCTCGGTACATTAAAATTTGCGATCACCAAGCCGCCTGCCAAGCGTGGTGATCATGGCAAAGAGAGTTGTGCAACGGTTATTATCTGAATGCAAAATATTGTGGAGAAAAAGAGGTTTTTTCTTCGCTTACTCTCTACTGCTGTGATATCAGTACGCTGATTTACATCCATCGGAAAAGTACTAGTTCGAAATTTACATTCTCCATCTCTGTCATCCTGATTTTAAATGAAAGAGACGGTGAGTGTCGATAAACAACAAAGAAACAAAGTCTATTTCACCTTGCAGGATCGGCTGGCATCTGCGTCGCAAACGTCACCTAAAAATCAACTTTAATTATTAAGTAAGAAAGTCTATTGCACCTTGCAAGATCGCATTCATTCTGCATTCATCCTCGTGACAAATCTCACCTAAAAATAAACCTTAAATCGTAGGTAACAAAGTCTCATTCACCTTGCAGGGTCTACCTCGAAGCTGATAGTTGGGTTGGTCTCCATTTGTTCCAACAGCGAGGTTATCAGTGGCTCCAATAACGACTGCAAGTACTGATATCCATATATCTTGAAACAGTACGCCATTATTTTACTGCCCAAGGAGTTTCCGCGGAAAAGTGTTTGCATGCAATCTGATACCTGAAAATACATGAAAATAATAATAATAACGATCACATACATAGATCCTGGACCCTAACTAGGATTCCCTGTATCAAGAGACCCAGGAACTACGAGGACCATGCTCCCACAACACCCACACAGAACAAGTATTTGAGCTTAGAACGATTAAGCTATTGTGGAAAAGAAATGGATCTAGTCTCGTCGGACCTAGTCGGTACACAATAAATAAATAATAAATATGTGTGGACATGTCACACAGCGCCATCTAGCCACAAACTAAGCATAGCTTGTACTATGGGAACCAGATAACTGATACAATACTTAGATACTTTTTGTTTGTAACTTAGATACTTTTTGTTTGTAAATACATACAGTATAACACACAGACACAAAACAAACATCGATGTTCATCACACAAATGTTTGTCCTGGGTAAGAATCGAACCCACAACCTATAGTTCAGAAGGCAGAGCTAACAGGCCAATCGAAACAATATGTAGTCGTAAAGATTTTCACAGCCACTGGGACATGCGAACACAGCTCAGTTGGTAGAGAGCTTCTAATCCAGTTAGCTTGCACTAGTTGCAAACATTTTTAAGATCACTAGTTTGTAGATATATCTTAATGCCCGTCTCCACTAAGGTTTGACAGCTCTTAAGTTCGTATTAATCTCACTAGGACGTACCCAAATGCATTGCAGCATAGAGTCCAAATGTTCTTTGGAGTAGGTAGATAGATAGATAGATAGATAAACTCTTTATTGTACACCAACTAAACATAAATATACAAAGAAACTAAATAGACTTATAATTGCTAGTGCAATGGGCGGTCTTATCGCTTAAAGCGATCTCTTCCAGACAACCTTGGGATGGAGAGAAAATGAAAAAATTAAATTGGGACTACGGTGTACAGCTAAACTTAGTAGTGATATTACACTCATAATTTCAAATATAAGAAAATATATATATATTTCATAAGTAATTATACTAACTATATATATGTATATATATATATATTGCGGATATATTTAAACAAATATTATAGATACAGATTTATTGTTAAGTAAATGACATAATTTTTACTCTATTCCGATCTGTGATAAGTACATTTTCTTCACTCTATCTTTAAACATAGGTAGTGACGTAGACTGACGTATAGACACAGGTAAACTATTCCAGAGGCGAATGGCTTCAACGGTAAAAGGTTTGTCGTAAAAGGAAGTTGTATGAATAGGCATATTTAAGGGCATGTGCAAGGCCAGCGCAAATTCAAGCCAAAGCCACAGAATAGATGTATAGTACTAGGCCAAAGCGGGGATGAGCCAGGGGCCGAGCGACAGGGGCGGTCTAAGTTAAACTGGTTCCAACGCGCAATAGTTTAGGTAATGTATTATTACACTGAATATAATGGGTATTTTAAAAATCTACTATACATAAGCCCTTCATTATATTTAGTTCAACTGCTACACAAAGTTTCATGATCTTATTTAAAGTATTCATTGAATAATCGCGGTTTATTTGTACGGTTTAGAGGTAACTTTGTAATTTTTTTCTATCGAGAAAAGTTTATTAGTTCTTGTTTTCACTATACATTTGCAGTAGCATTAGTCCTGAACTTTATCATATATTAATTTCAAAGTCATTGTTGCAATATTGTTGACAGGACACTGCCTCATGCTAAGCCATTTTAAGCATTTTGGCGTTGTATTGGCTCTTAACTGCAATATATGGTCGACCTCAACGAACGGGACTGCTGAGGCTGAGAATGAGCAAACTCAAAGCGTTTTTTATAATAGTAGTGCCTAGTAAGTAAAATAAAGGCACATTGCCCGTAAAAAAAAACAACATACCTCCACTTCCCTATAGAATATATTCCACAGTAGAGGTGCTAATAGATGTTTAGCATCGAACAACGTTACGAAAACGCGCGCTAACTCGTCCATTTGCGATGTGCTCACTACGTTGGCAAGCGCCATCGCTATTGGCAGTTCACCCTGTGAATTAAAATATTACTGATTTGTTTAAAGTTTTTTTTTATTAATTTTGTACGCTACTTGGTAATCTACTTTATCAGAGGTCATGGTAAACCACTTTGTTAGAGATCACAGTAACCCACTATATTAGGGATCATGGTAAACCACTTTGTTAGAGATCACAGTAACCCACTATATTAGGGATCATGGTAAACCACTTTGTTAGAGATCACAGTAACCCACTATATTAGGGATCATGGTTACCTACTTTGTTAGAGATCATGGTAACGCACTTTCTTAAAGCTCATGGTTACCTACTTTGTTAGAGATCATGGTAACGCACTTTCTTAAAGCTCATGATTACATACTTTGTTAGAGATCATGGTAACGCACGTTCTTAAAGCTCATGGTTACCTACTTTGTTAGAGATCATGGTAACGCACTTTCTTAAAGCTCATGGTTACCTACTTTGTTAGAGATCATGGTATCCCACTTTGTTAGAAATCCTGGCAATCCAGTTTGTTAAAGACCAAGTCTTTTATGATTAAGAAATAACAAAAACCAAAACCAAGTTAAGGAGGTTGGAACTCTAGTTGTAACCAAGAGGTCGACAAACTGTTTTATCAACCATCACGGTATCTCAGAAATGTTAATTTTCCATACTATCGTGATGAAGGTGTCGTGTTAAAGAATAATCACGGTAATCTACCTTATTAGCGATCACGGTAACGTACTTTATCAGCAATCATACTAATCTACTTTATCAGCAATCGTGTGAACCTATTTTACCAGCGATCATACTAATTTTCTTTATCAGCGATCATACGAACCAACACTTTATCAGCGATCACGGTAACCTACCTTATCAGCAATCAGGTAACCTACTTTATAAACGATCACGGTAACGTACTTTATCAGCAATCATGCTAACCTACTTTATCAGCGATCACGGGAACCAACCTTATCAGAGATCATGGTAACAAGTTGCACGAGTTGTTCGAATCTATCAGCGAGGACGGTTTCAGCGAGCGTATCGAACTCGGTGCCTTGTTGTAATATCTTCGTGAGAACTTCCATGAATGCTGCACGCGTTTGTAAGTCGCGATGGTAGCCTAAATCTGAAAATAGTTGACACTGAAATCATCCATGAAACCAAAATAAATTGAGCTTCCTCTGTTATTAGCGTAGCGCTAATAACGAAGCTCAACTAGCCGTTCTTAACCGATCGGAAAAGTTAAGCAACATTCGCTGCGATCACTACTTTGGTGGGTGACCACTACAAAAAATGGTATTTACAACAGAGCGCTGCCTTGCTTTGAGGGCACGTTAAGCCGTCGGACCCGGCTGTTGAAAGACGATAGCCGTTAAGCCAAGTCCGAAACCTTTGGGCCAACTCGGGAAGAATATCTGCTATTGGCGCTCGTACTTCCCAAAGGTTCAACTTAGCGTGGCGCAATATAACAGTATGTTTTTTCTTTTTAACAAGCGATGTATTAGTTTTATTATAAAAAAAAATAGTGTATTACATCTACATGGAGATGAATCTAACGACCATACCACCAAGCCACCTGCCAAGCGTGGCGATTATGGCAAACCCCCTATGATAAGCGTTTAAAGTGGCGTTTTATGAGGGAGGCTTATTTTCAGCAGTGTTCATCATCATCAGCCTGAAGACGTCCACTGCTGAACATAGACCTCCCCCAAAGAGCGCCACTTTGAGCGCCTGCTTGCTTCCTGCATCCATGCCGTCAAGAAACTTACCAATACTATGCATAAGCCCCGAGTCAATGTTAGCGCTCAGTAGGTTAGACATGGCCTGTATGGTCGCGTTTCGAAGCGTCTCCAACCTTCCCGGGCCTTCCGTTAATTCTACTTCGTTACAATCGTTCAGGAGGTTCATAAATAGAGTGAAGTATCTGTAAAAATTTAATTTGTTCATAATTTTCTGACAAATACAATTTAGGTTTTTTTGGGTCTCTTTAGGACTAGAGTGGATAGGCTCCTCATAGGTCAACGTGCCGATGGGGATTGGGATGGGGGTACCGATGGGGAAGAAAGGTTCTCGAGTGGCGACCACGAACCGGAAGACGCAGCGTAGGCCCCCCACTAGGTGGACCGACAATCTGGTGAAAACCGCGGGGAGCCGATGGATGCTGGTCCGAGCAGCTGCCCAAAGTGGCGCTCGGTGAGAGAGGCCTAGGTACAGCAGTGGACGGTTTCAGGCTGACGATGATGAGGCCAACATGCTAGACCTTCCACATTTAATATCAGGTGAATTGCAGTCAAATGATGGCCTACTGGTACATAAAAAAAAAACAAAAACGTAACAGGTTAAGCATCCAAAGTGTCGATGTATGAGGAGGCCTACGTTAAGCAGTGGACATTGCATCCTCCGGCTGATGATGATGGTAGTGATGATCTGTGAAAATATCGAAAATTCGTGTACTCTCTCTTGCTCTCTCTTTACAAGAATGGGAATCTCTCACAATTTTGTTCGGTGGTTTACTGACCAAGCGAGCAGTCTTTGCTTCAACTCCGGATGTTAGCACTCACGCACAGGGGGCGTACCGTGAGCTCTTAGCGCGATTCAAAACAGAGCCTACACTGGATCGCTCGTCAAAATCCCCATACAAAAAAAAACAAAGCGATCCAATATAGGCTCAGTTTTGAATCGCGCTAAGAGCTCACGGTACGCCCCCAGGTCGCATTTTTCAACGAATCTTGACGAAACATGGAATACAGGTTCTACGATCTCATAGACGCGATTTTTTTGTTATTTCCTCCAAAAAGGGGGAAAGTTTGCTGCCGAGCCATTTACCAACCCATTTTGTTAATATTGGCAGAAGCATTCGGTACTCAATTCCAATCAAATATTTCAAATATGAACAAAATCGTTCTCGTGTGATCTGAGTTCGGAACTTAACACTAGGTATAATAAAACCACTTAGAGACCAATAATTGCAATAAAGTTTGTGCTCGCGAAGTCTACGGTTGGCAGAACTGATAGTTTTTTTAATATCTTTCCCGATGGCTTACTTGAGGAAAAGTTGACTCTTGGCTTCCATCAGGTCGCCTCTGTCAGACTCTTCGGGTTGTAACGGCAAGCCTTTTAATAGGGCTGCTACAGCTTCCATACACGCTTGGTCCAATTCCCTAAAAAAAAATGCAAACAAACATACTAAATTTCAATTCTTGATTATGTACACTATGATTGCCAGCACGGCAATTTTTCTGCTAAATTATTCATTTTTGTCCACATTAATAAAAGGCTTAAACTCGATTGACGGAGCACGCGGTCTGAATAGAGAAGCTCTCCTAGCGAAAGTATACCTGGGGACCGGGTGCCATAGAAATTTATAACGATTTAGCGGGGCGTTTAGTTGTATCGGCACGTGACCATAATGCTGGCATTTACTTTGGTCAAAGGATCAGCCTCGCTATACAGCGGGGCAACGCTGCCAGCATTATGGGCACGTTGCCAGATTCCACGGATTGCTTGAACTATCTATAGACCTTTGCCAGTCTATAGATAGTTCAAGACTCCTTTAGATTGTTATTTTTAGTTTTATATTTTAGTTTTAAAGTTTTGAGGTATAGTTTAGTTTAGTATATTATTATATGATATCTAAGTTTTTAAATTAAATAAATTTCATTATTTAAAAAAAACCTTTTCTAAATATAGAATAGTTAAAGTAGAAAGCTTTTTAGCAAAACATTATAAAAATTACGTGAAAAAAGTAGTAAAAAAAAACGGCTTACCTGGTAATAGAAGACGCGTCTCCTCGCAAAGGCGGCGCGATTTGATGGCTCGTTCCCAGAACCCAATCGGTCACGTACTCGACCATTTTGTTACGAAATTTCATTTCCTACAAGATTAGATATTTTCATGATTCCCTGTGAAAATATGCGATTCAGAAGATATGAACCTTGTGGTCCCCCCACTTCTGTAAGGCTAGGGGAATATCCAGGGAATCGCCTCCCAAGCGTGGTGATTATGGCAAACCCTCCCTATGATAAGCGTCGAAAGTGACGTTTTATGAGGGAGGCCTGTGTTCAGCAGTGGACGCCTTCAGGCTGTCTATGTAATGCACTGTATGTTTATGTGGTAATGAATAGACAGTGAAGTTTATGAGTAGACCAGATATGATATTAAGTAGACACATACATTAATCAGTAGACCTCAATCGATGATAATTTTAAACAAGTCATATCTAGTAGACCTGATACCAACCATGAGTAGACATGACACCAACAACGATGAGTAGACCTGACACCATCAAAGATGAGTGGTTCTAGAGGAGAGTGAACAAGTGAGTGGTTTTGTATAGGCAAGCGTGCTACATCGTCACCCATATTGCCACTTAACATCAGGAAAAATGTGTTATAGTTAAACGCCAGCTTATTAAATATGGTGCCAAAAACATGGTATTATACCAACAACGATGAGTAGACCTGATGCCATAACTGATGAGTAGACAAAGAACACAAAAGATATCACTCACCTGTCTGAAAGCCAAGTCATCTCGTCTCCTCATCATGGCTTCTACTACTTGACAGAGTTTGGTTTTTATATGTACCGACAGCACTGTCATATCTAGATGCCGTACGTATCTGTGGACAAACGTTTTTTATTACTTCTTCAACTTCTCAAGACACGAGCAAATACGAGAAATAAAAATTTGGGGCATTGTTTTCAATTAAGGTAGAACGTTACACTACCGCGGGAAATTCAAATTTTCTTGCATTATTTTGCCAATAATAGCTTAATTACTCATTATAAATTATGCCCGTCTGTACTAAAGTTTCTAGGTTTGCACTTATTCCTCTAAAACAAAGGGGTCGTCCATTCATCCCGTGATGTTTTTTTAGCTACTTTTTAACCTCCCTCCTCATGGTGAGGTTTTAGACTAAAACCCCTCTAATTATTTTTAGTTTTTTATTATTATCCATAAATACAGGTATAATCTAATTTAATTCTGAAAAATTAAGGCAGAGATATCACTGCCTCGCGCGTTCAAAGAAAAAATTAATACACGTGATATCTCATTTTAAGGGAAGGTCCCTTCGAACCTCACGTGATTAATGGTAATGGACGATCCCATACTTGAAGTATGCCCCGAAGGCATTGCAGTATGACTGCAATGCCTTTGGGTATGTCACAGAGAAATAAGTTCAAACTTAGAAGCTGTCTTTGGTAGAGACGAGACCCTTTTTAAGTCTTACCTGACTATAGCAAGCATGAGTCCTTCAATAGAAGTGGTGCTCAAATGTTCTGCAGGCGAACCACACTTTTTGCTATCCAATATACTCTTCATTATGTATATTGTGTGCTCCACGAACTGGGTATTTAAATCCGTTAGCATCACCTGAAAAATTGAAAAATCTTCATATGACCCATCATGGAACTGATTTTTAACGTATACCACACTTGCGGTATATTTAGATGGTAGATGTCGCCACGACTGCTTAGTCGGTGACATATAGTACTAAAGATTTTCGCAGTCAGCTAGGCTTGGGCAAAATCGTTCACCTTGGTGAACTCGTTCATCAAATCTCGTTCAGTAGAAGGAACTCGTTCAGTAACTCCTTTCGGTCAGTGAATCCGAACAATCTATATAATGTGCTAGTCTCTGCGATCTCGTTCGGATTTACTAAACTCATTGAACTGCGAACTGCGGAACGACTTTCAAAGTTCCTGTTCAAAGTTCTCAATACGAACTATAAACGAAATCACTCCTGGGACTGGGAGTTACGTTGCGGGCGAACGCAACTCCCAGTCCCGCCACTCGCATGACTATTGAGATCACCGAGTTAGAACTGGGAACTGGGAACGACTGAACGAAAACAGTCCCTGGAGGTGAACGAGTTCCTTTCGTTCACCACAACTGAGCAGTTCTTGGGAATGACTCGTTCAGGAGTTACACAAGTCCACAGTCAGCGGTCATGTGACCTAGCTCAGTTGGCAGAGCGTCTAACCCGGTGAGTAGGAAGGCGCGGGTTAAAATCCCACTGTTTGGTAAAATTTTAAGAACTATAATATCTTTATGAATTTTCATATGGTTGTAGTAAAATCACGAAATGAAAACCCTGTCTCATTGCTTATATGATATGAGATTGCATAGCTACGACAAAAATTAAAAAAAAAAATTAATAGTAGATTATGCCACAAAGGACTAAAATAATGTATTTAGGGCGAGAGTGACGGTTTGAATCCAGAGCGAAGCGAATGATTCTAGAGTAGAATCCTAAGCGTAGCGAGGGATTCAAAGTACGTCGCTCGAGGTTAAATAACTTTGGTACCATGTGGCACACTCTGCTTTTCATTCCCGTATAAGAGAAAAATCATTTTGCCCTTGTTATTAAGTACGCCTATATGGCCTATTTTAGGCAAACTTATCGAAGAACCCTTCGCCTCTTTTCGAATAGAAGGGATAAAAATATTTTATCTTATTTCGAGCTGGGGGTCTAGCAAAGATACCTTTCCATTAGCGTTAACGCCAAACGATAACTCAAAATGTATGGGAATGATATTACCTGCGAAGAACTTTTCCGCAGGTAATGTCATAGCTAACGTCATTCCCATTTTTATTTTTTTTTATTTATTTTTTTATTTCAAAAATCAGTTATGACTACTTTACACCGTAATTGTATATAATTGTAGATGCCATGCATGCGTCTTAGACTGACATGTTGAAAACACATTATTTTGGTGTGATGACTTAATAGCCACCCAAATAGGTCAAAACCTGTGCTGGGGCGAGCTACTGAATTTATCAAACTATTTATAATGTCGTAAATCAGCGGCGACGTAGGCACTTGGTATTGACTTAAATTAAAAGTTTATTAAGTTTAATTGGTAACATGCAAGAGTTTTCCTATATTTATAGTTAGTATTTTTAAGTTAAGTAAACTATGCATAACAATATAACAGTAATAAATTCAAAATACTTATATACATTACATCTAAACTTACATAATTATATAGGTACATATCCTAATTACTATAATAAATAAATATACATTACATATGCCATACATTGTGAGTTATCGTTTGGCGTTAACGCTAATGGAAAGGTATCTTTGCTAGGCCCCCAGATTACAAAACTCGGTTACGATCGCGGACGGAATGCCAAATCGAACTAAAACGAAAGGATCTACAAATGCAAAAAGAGACAGAAGGCACAGACACTGACCTGTTGCTGCTGATCAAAGAACTTGTCAATAATAGACTTGATCTGGTCGAAGAGAGTGGGGAAGAGTAGAGGAGACATTTCCCTTCCGACCACCTCTTTTACGTGCATTTGAATCTGTTGGCCGCAGCGGTCGCTGCTGCATAGTAGAAGTCGAAGAAGCTGGCCTACGAACCTAGGAGACAAAAGTCGCTTTTTTTTTAAAATTAGGTAAATAAATATGTGTGGGCATTTCACACCATCTAGCCCCAAACTAAGCATAGCTTGTACTATATGGGAACCAGATAACTGATACAATACTTAGATACTTTTTGTTTGTAAATACATACATAGAATACAATATACCACCCAGACACACAGAACAAACACATATGTTCATAACGCAAATGTTTGTCCTGGGTAGGAATCGAACCCACAACCTATACCTACAGAACTGAGGCCAGTCAAACTACACTATGTTAAATAGATAGATAGATAGATAGATAAACACTTTATTGTACACACCAAATAATACAATTTTACAAGGCATACAGACATTTACAAAAACGTGTAACAATGGGCGACCTTATCGCTAAAAGCGATCTCTTCCAGGCAACCTTTGGATGGAGAGGATTTATAGAAGTGGTAAAAGACGGGGTGCACAAGCATAACTACATAGATAAAAATACCTTATAAACATACTAAATATCTTTAGCAATATACCTACATCTCTGAATAAAAAATATACCTACATATTATATCTACATACACTTAAATCTGCACTATGTATGTTTAGTGTAGGCCAGCCCCCACTAGGCGGACCGACGATCTGGTGAAAACCGGAGGAGCCGATGGATGCAGGAGGCGAGCAGCCGCTCAAAGTGGTGTTCTCTGGGAGAGGCCTATGTTCAGCAGTGGACGTTTCCAGGCTGTTGATGATGAAGTTTATATGCTTAGCACAACATCTTAAGGCGAAGGGTGTGTTTTGGCACGTTTCCTGACAAAATTAGATCATGTGGAGCCCCAACAAGCATTCAGATATGCCGTTTTTATAGTTTCGACAAATATAATATGAATAGTTATTAATTGAAAACCGCCAAAATCAGTGATAGCCCTTTGTCGTAAGCGCCGCGCTGAAGTTCAGACTTAATTGATATTTAAGGCTACGACGTTAAGGTCGGTGTATCCTTGAAAGGTTTCTGACCTGCTCATTTTGCTATACCATACACCTTTGACTAAGTATTGATTGCCACAGCAAAAACTGCTACCCTACCGCGTAGCCAATCTGGTAATGAGCATCGCCTGCCATCCTGCTCGCACCCATTTACAAGTCAGTGAGTGCGAGCAAGAGGGCACACGATCACGATCGCCACCACACTTACACAATAAGGCCCCTGTAATTGTGGTTTCGTACCTAAAGTGCGTCAGGCGTTCTACTTACTGAGTGACTGGACAATATCGCACATCCGTTGAACTGCATGGCAACTCGTTTTTATATTTACGTGAATCTGTGGAAAGATATCGAATGCAAGTAAAACATCATCATAGTTATCTTATTTGTGACACAATTTTTTGAAATAATGATTTTTTTTTTCCTAGCGATGGTGGCCGAGCGGTAGCATGTGCGCTTCACAATCTTACGGCACCGGGTTCGATCCTCGGCCCTGCACCAATGACTTATCTAGTAAGTTATGTGCAGTTTTCGATGCCATCGCTCCGTGCCTCGGAGAGCACGTTAAGCCGTCAGTCCCGGTTGTCATAAGAACATCTATGGCAATCGTTACGGGTACTCAGACGCCTAGTTTAACCATCCCTATTACTGATTCCTTATGGGTTTCGAGGTCAGATGGCAGTCGCTCGTGTTATTCTGGTAGCTCGCCGCTACAGGTTAGATTAGGGGCCGACCCCAATAACAAATGGGAAAAGGCAAAGAGGATGATAATGATGATGAATGAATATTTTTTTTCGAAGTGCGTAATTGAGTTTTGGCGGGAACGCGGAAAAGTTCACGTCGGTGCATTGTATTATTTTACAAAACTTATGCTTTTTCCAGTGTTAATGTTTAAAATTGGTGGTGTTTTACGCATTAAGTGCTGAATTACGAGCATGAGTGTGGGCAAGTGATATAATGTAGTGAAACGTGGTTTTTCGTGTTGCTTCCAAAATTCCATAGAAGCCTCTAGTAAAGTTGCCACCACTTTACTAGGGCATGCCTTAGACTGGATTATGACTTAGACTAGACTATGACTACTCTGACTGTGACTATGACTTGACTTTAAGTGAAAATTTCCATAATACGATGAAAAATTACAAAACTTGACACTGGCTAAATACACTATGTGTGGAGCCAAAATATAAGGAAAAAAAAAGTGCGTAATTTTAATTTTGGAAAGACAGGAATCATTACCTAGCTTTGAGTCGTAGGACTTTTTAAGACCGCCGTCATCCAGTCTTCCCGTGATCGTGGACGCTGAAAAATGTAAAAAATGTCAGGAATTGAACACACATGTCAATAGAAAAAATGTCAAGCAAATATTGTTGTCCCACTTCCATCATTATGTGGGCTTGAGACAACAGTATAAATGTCTAGGAGTTAACCAACATTTTTTATACTTTTATCAAAATCCTTGAAATATCGATTCGCTGGCCTTAAAGAAGCGATGATTATTTCTGTTGGTACTGACGTCGACAAACTAAAATCCATGGAAGACATGGGTTCGAATCCTGCTATGAGGTGGTTCTTCCACCATCATACTCAGAAAATGTCGCACGCTACATATCCATACTGCTTAGGTGGTTGGACTTTTCTGTTCGTCTAGGTAGGTACCACCGCTTCGCCAGTTATTCTGCCGTCAAGCAGTAGTGTGCAATCCTAACCACTAATGTGTTCCGGTTGGAAAGGGCAATGAAGCTAGTGATATAACTGGGCAAATGAGAACTTATGACCTGATCTCACAGTCTGTTGATGTCTCAGACTTCGCCGCGCTATATGTATGTTGGTTGAGCTAGACGCCAAGCAGTAGTGTGCAACCCTAACCACTAATGTGTTCCGGTCGGAAAGGGCACTGAAGCTAGTGATATTACTGGGCAAATGAGACTTTATGACCTGACTTCACAGTCTGTTGATGTCTCAGATACTTTCACTTCGCCGCGCTATATGTACGTTGGTTGAGCTAGACGTAAGGTGTAAAGACGTACCATGGAATGAGGACCAGGTGATAGCTTTCTTTAGGCACACCCCGCCGAGAGCGCAGAGAAACGATGTCACATTCGCCCATTCTTGTATTTGCAACTGTAGAAGAAAACGCATCGATAATACACATAATAGTATGTTCTAACCTATCCATTAAGGTGAGTGAAATTACAGTGCAAATGAGACTTTATGACCTGATCTCACAGTCTAGAATCTCTGCTGATGTCTCACGATGACGTTTGCAGTGCATTATCACGCTTACTTTATACTTAGTGGCACTGCATCTGTTTTGGGCATCGTTATCATCAAAGGATCGACAAGCCCACCACGCCATCGTTTACAAACAAGAAATGTTGCCACTAAGCCCGTTTTCACCAAAGATCCCTAAATTTATAGGGACCCTTAAAAAGATTTAAGTGACATCTGACAGTAATTTTGTTTTCACCGGCGATTAAGGGACACCCAAAGCTTAAGGGATCTCCTAAGTTTAGGGGGCCGAAGCTTAGTGTTAAGTGGCAGGTTAAATTATCAAAACGCCAGTTTTTTCTTTCAATTGTATTTGGCAATTGTTTCTACCCGCATAACGCCAGAAAATGTATTTGTTTTAATTTTTTCCAGAAGGCTGGCTCTTATTTTGCACAAAAAATCAGCATTGCCATACAGCGTGGCAATGCAGCCAGCGTTCTGGGAACATTCCCCTCCGCCAGGGTCTTTTTGATAATTTATGAGTGTAAGATTATTTATATAAATTGTATTAGATTAGAAACATCAAAGATTGTTTGTTGCGACTTTCCCACTAATAAACAAAATATTTTTTCGGATGCATAATATATTAAAAACTCTAGTGCTAATATCAATGAAGCATGTTGCTTGTATTTTTGACGATTATTCTCTAAAATATATAAATAAAATAACGAAAATCGGCAACGTACGGTTTTTGGAAACCGTAGAAAAGAATAAACTGTCACTTTACAATTTAAGTGTCACTCAGCGATGTGCAAACGAATTCAGGTAAGGGTCAAATCTAAGGGGCCCTTAGCCAAAGGGATTCCTAGTTAGGGTGTAGTTTAGGGATCTTTGATGAAAACGGGCATTAGTTTCGCAAGGACCTGGAGACTAGGTGAATATCTTCAATTTATGGCGTCGGGTTATAAGAAAAAGTTTTTGGACAGTATCTCGCGTCTTGGTCATTCCGCGTTATTTTACTGGAGGATTATCGGTCATTCATTATGCATCTAAGCCTCTCTCCCTTGTACCTCGATATCTTGTTCGCTGCTAGTGTTGTGCGAAACCCTTCTCTTAGCGACGGCCCGATGTATCGCTTCCATTTGTACGTCGTCCATCTTCTCGCCTTGCCCTTTCGGGAACTTTTGTAGGACTCTGCACAGTGAATCCCTAGAATAACGTTTGAGTCACTCGCCTTCATCGGTCCAATACGTTCCTACAAGTGAGTTACAGGCCTTCTTTCAAATTGAGAAAGTGTAGGCCACAATCCACCACGCTCGACAAATACAGAAGAATGTGGTAGGACTTTTCTGCAAAGTTCGTCTAGGTAGGTACCACCGCTTTGCCAGTTATTCTGCCGCCAAGCAGTAATGTGCAAGTACTACTGTGTTCCGGTTTGAAGGACATTGTAGCTAGTGAAATTACTGGGCAAATGAGACTTTATGATTTGATCACTCAGTCTAGTAATCTGATTACTAGACTGTGTGATGTCTCAGGATGACGTGCGCAATGCAGTGTCACGCGAAACTTTATTATTTTAAATTTCCAAGTGACACTGTTACTGTCACGGGCGGCCATGTCGCTTAACATCAGGTGAACGACAAGCTCGTCACGTCATTAATTCTCAAAAAAAAGAAGGTACATGTGAATTGGCGATATTTTTTCAGCTTAATTTCCCGTGGGGTATCATTGGATAGGTTTTTGAAAAGAAAGGTAAGATTTCCTACACTAATACATTGATTTATAAACTCGGCTAAATGTTTTTTCTTCACATCGTTGCGTCCACTGCTGAAACGGCCTCTCATTAGGCGGGTTGCCATAATCAACACACTTGGCAGGCGGCGTGGTGATCACAATAGATTATAATGTACCGAGGAGAATGCTGCTGCCCATTCCCTGGATATTCCCTTAGCTGGGTTTTACGGCACCCACGGAAAAGCTTGGGCGGGGATGTAAAGTTTTTACTTACCAACATCGAAAGGTCTCCTCCCAAACGGGTTGTACACCATTCACGCAATGTTCTATTTTCCTCAGCAACGCCATTATTCGCTTCTGCAGCGCCGCAGAACCTGTGAAATGGCAACATTTAGCCGACTCGCAATACCTATGAAAGGGCAACATTTAGCCAGCTTGCAAAACCCATGAAGGGGCAACATTTAGCTAACTTGTAAAACCATTCCCTAGTTCCTAGTGATATGCAGGGTCACTTTGATGGTTTCTATGGCATGGTGGCTGAGAATGTCCGCTCACATCATAAAGGGCGCAGGTTCGATTACCATAAGTTTTTTTTAATGTTTTAGGTACGCCAACAGTTAGAACATGAACTAACGCTAAAACTTGCTCAATGTAATCGAAAGACAATGACGCTAGTCGTTCACCTGATAAGCGTCACGGCCGCCCGTAACAGATTGCAGTGTCACTCGGAACTCTAAATTAGAAAGTTTTGATACTGCTCTGCTAATACCATATTATAAAATATTAAGTTTCTACATTAGGCTATATTAAAAAAAAGTTCTAAAACAATTTACTTATCTGACTTTATTGAAATTTGATAAAAGAGGCAACCAGGTACTAGGTGGTAGGACTTTTCTGCAATGTTCGTCTAGGTAGGTACCACAGCTTTGCCAGTTATTCTGCCGCCAAGCAGTAGTGTGCAGGCACTACTGTGTTCCGGTTTGAAGGGCACTGTAGCTAGTGAAATTACTGGGCAAATGAGACTTTATGATCTGATCACTCATTCTAGTAATCTGATTACTAGAATGTGATGTGTCAGGATGACGTGCGCTGTGCAGTGTCACACGAAACTTTATTGTTTTAAAGATCCGAGTGATACTGCAACTGTTATGAGCGGCCGTGTTGCTTAACATCAGGTGAACGACTAGCTCGTCACGTCATTCAATCGCATAAAAAAAACAACCATTCAGTGGCGCTCTATGGGGAAGGCCTATGTTCAGCTGGGTTAGCATGGACGGTAGACAAAATTGTCTTTCCCCGTTTTACGTCACTTTCTTCATACTTGCTTGGAGTGAAACAGGGGAAAAACAGTTTTGTCTACCGGCTGTGCTAACCCTACAGGTGTGATCGTCTACCGGCTGATGATGATGATGATGATGATGACGATGATAAGACAAGATAGCTAACGAAATTCAATCAGTATACTTACTATGAATGTTTTTATATGAACATCCCCGTGCCATGTCCTGGCTGGCTGCTTGGAACAAATATTATACCTGAATTTGTAATACACATATTTACCTACTATCCAACCGACATATATGTAAGTTTCTTTAGTTCCTTTTTATAGCGATTATTATACTTAAAGTTTTTTTTCTTATATTTTGGCTCCACACATAGTGTATTTAGCCAGTGTCAAGTTTTGTAATTTTTCATCGTATTATGAAATACTTCACGTAAAGTCAAGTCTTAGTGACAGTTAGGGTAGTCATAGTCTAGTCGTAAGTCAGGTAGTCATAATCCAGTCTAAGTCATGCCCTAGTAAAGTGGTGGCAACTTTACTAGAAGCTTCTATGGAATTTTGGAAGCAACACGAAAAACCACGTTTCACTACATTATATCACTTGCCCACACTCATGCTCGTAATTCAGCACTTAATGCGTAAAACACCACCAATTTTAACCATTAACACTGGGAAAAGCACAGGTTTTGTAAAATAATACAATGCACCGACGTGAACTTTTCCGCGTTCCCGCCAAAACTATAGAGTTTACTCAAAGTTAACTACTGCTCAATTCCTGTTACAGACATTTTTGAAATAAAAAAAGAAAGCATTGATTAATCTAGCCAATCACTGTCCAATATAAATCAATCAATAAAAGCACGTGCCCTTATTGACTCCACCAAGGATAGCATGAGCTGTAGAAATCAACATATCTCTTCTCTCGAGAAAGCGCTTAGCAGGAGACAGTGAGCGGTTAGTTCCTACAAGTAGTGAGCACGGTGGAAGAATTTTTTAAGCTTTCTGTTACTCGTTCTATCGATTTTAATGATTTTTTGTCTAGCATGTTGTCTTCATCTGTAATTGTCGTGGCATTTGGCTTGTACTACTTTTAGTATAATAATAATAGAATGTATCAGTGTACACGATGTTGATGATCAAATAAATAAATAAATAAATAAATAAATGAGCGATCTAGAATACTGCGTAGTTGGGCAGGAGACAGTGAGCGGTTAGTTCCTGGCAGTAGTGAGCACGGCGGAAGAATGAGCGATCTCCTGGAACACTGCGTAGTTGGGCAGGAGACAGTGAGCGGTTAGTTCCTACCAGTAGTGAGAACGGTAGAAGTATGAGCGATCTCCTTGAATACTGCGTAGTTGGGCAGGAGACAGTGAGAGGTTATTTCCTACTAGTAGCGAGGACGGTGGAAGTATGAGCGATCTCCTGGAACACTGCGTAGTTTGGTAGGAGACAGTGAGCGGTTAGTTCCTACAAGTAGTGAGCACGGTGGAAGAATGAGCGATCTAGAATACTGCGTAGTTGGGCAGGAGACAGTGAGCGGTTAGTTCCTGGCAGTAGTGAGCACGGCGGAAGAATGAGCGATCTCCTGGAACACTGCGTAGTTGGGCAGGAGACAGTGAGCGGTTAGTTCCTACCAGTAGTGAGAACGGTAGAAGTATGAGCGATCTCCTTGAATACTGCGTAGTTGGGCAGGAGACAGTGAGAGGTTATTTCCTACTAGTAGCGAGGACGGTGGAAGTATGAGCGATCTCCTGGAACACTGCGTAGTTTGGTAGGAGACAGTGAGCGGTTAGTTCCTACCAGTAGTGAGCACGGTGGAAGTATGAGCGATCTCCTGGAACACTGCGTAGTTGGGTAGGAGACAGTGAGCGGTTAGTTCATCGGCTCCACATCGCGTATCGGCCTCTTGACATAATAGGGCGAAGCACGACATTCCGACCAAAACCACGTCTGTGTCTATTGACCAGAGGCACATGAAGAATACCACCTGCAAAGAACAAAGTAGAGTACATATATATGCTATAGTTAGCAAACAAGCATACTGCCCTCCTGGGCCACAATTCTGTATGAAAACACAGATTCCACACGATACAGAAACCACGTCGTTATCGTGTCTTGTTCAAATCGTGTCACACCAAGGAATCGACAATTTTTGTATTCTGTATACAAATTATCTATGACAGGTTTTTATCCCTCGAGTGCGTTCCGAGTTAGAACTCAAATATTTCTCATCCCAAAACCATGGGTAATTATTAAAAATTGACAGAAAACCTTTAGAAATACCTTCACTTTACATTAAAATTAGTTTTATTTTGAATAATTAATATTGACATAAGTGGTGGTAACTTCCGACGGGTTGATGTTTCGGAACGCGCCTCAGTGGAACATATGATTTTTGACAGTCCAAATCGCGCCAATCCCAGTTAATTCCACATTCATTTCGCGCGGTTTCGTTCTCATTTCATAGAGAATAGATTTTTGCAGATTTCTTATGTAAGACAAGGAATTCGCGTGGTTTCGAAGCAAGGAATCGTAAAGTGGTCATACAGAATTACGGCCCTGATGGGAAGAGGTCACCGTAGCCTACGGACATCTGTAACACAAGACGTGACACTGATGTGTTGCTTACCCTGTGATAATACTCTTTTGATCCTCATTGTAAATAGCAGCATGTTGTGCAATTTACTATATAAATTCTTTCAATTTTTAGAAATTCAGTTGGGTGAATTGTTTCTCTAGTTGGCAACACTGATTGGTGCGTCAAAAACGATCATTTTTTTAGTCTTTGTTTTACTAGTGTAAAGCTACGATGTATATTGAAGAATGACGAATAAACAGAAGTTAAAGAGGTCTCCTTTTACAATACGTAAGCTATAAGGGTTATAGTGCGACCAATTTAAAAAGTATAAAAAGGTAATGGCCGCATCTTGATACCAGTTTGTCCTACAAAAGCAACCAATGCTTTGCAGACGGGAAAGCACCTACTTTAGGATCAAATCTAGGTAACTCTGGTTTTTCCTTCCATTAGTTTCTTTTAGTTACCGGAGCTTCAAACTAATATAATCTGGGAGTTTTTAAGCGTTAGAGTGTAGTGTGTTCTAGGCAAGGATGCTCCATCGTCAACCGCGTCGTCACTTACCATCAGTGAGACCGAAATGTTAGCCTATCTATGACTTAAAAAAAGACTTATATTTATGTAATCTAAGTAGTACTACATAGTTACAGCCACCCTCGTTCAATGCTCTTTCTCTCTCTGTCTCTCTCTGACTCCACTCACCTCCAGTTTAATATGCGCCTGTTTAGAGATTGGTATGTTGGATCCAATGTTGGCGTACTCCTTATGTTTGGCCAAGAACTCGTTCCGACAAGTCAGGATGTCTCGCAGCCAACGTAACACTTCCCGGTAGTTGCAGATCTGGCGTTGGATTAGTTTCTGCGTTATGTTGTATAGGACTTGCGAACTGGGGAAAAAAAAGAAAGTAGTAAATACATACATACATAGATATTTAACCGACGTGTGTTTCGACTTTTCTCGGGTCGTAGGATTTATGCAATTTGTTCGCGATTATTTTTAAATAAACGAACATCATTGAATACCTATTCAAAAAAAATTATAAAAGCATGAATCCAGGAGTAAAGACCCCTTGGGACAACCGAATGCCCCGCATGTACCTATATTCCGCGATTTTCGTAATAACGTAATATTCGTGGTTATAACGGGGCATTTTTGGAGGGTCATATTTCATTTTGTAATTAGTTTCTAGAGTCTAGAGGAATAATCCAGGAAGGAAATATGGGAATACGTATGGAGAATCGCCGCTCGGATATTCTCTTAATCACTGTTGCCAATATAATGGCAGCATAGATATGAGTTTTAGAGCACGAACCTGCGATATAAGGTGGAACAAAAATACAGAACATTGTCATATTCATATTCATATTCATTTATTGTGCTCACATATAATAATACAGACTAGATGTACATGTCAGGTTGTCTTCAGGATCAATATATGTGCCCTGTAAGGGCGCTGCACATTTACATTTTGAGTGGTTTTTTACAATTATATAAGTTTATTGGTACATGTCAATGCTGTTATTATTTAATTCTAATTTTATTATTTACGTCAACTCTAATTACTACTATTATTATAATTAAATTCTTATTAGTCAGGAGATTACAAAGCATTTCAAAAGATTATCATTAATTATTTACTATCCACACCCTATTCCTTCATGCGCAGGGTTACACTACTTTTCTATTATTTTACACTACTTTTTTTATATTTTACTATTGTTTCACTACTTACCGATAAACTAATTTATCGAGTGTGTTAAACACTAGTGTTAATCGTTAAACAGTGACAGATGTATGGGTGGAAGTAGGGCAGCGCCAAAATCACTTCCCCTTCACCCCGCAAAAGTTGGTTGATCGTGATATCATACATTTTCCGGACTTTTCACGTCCCGTGGATGACACATCCATGACAATTTCATATCGTTTTTTTTTGTGCTGTGATCCCCTTTGTATACCTTTTTGATCTCGAATTCTGAACACGACTATGGTATAAAAAAAGCCTCCAGTCTATGCCGTAATGCCGTCTCACCTGATATCCCAGAACGTGGTAAGCGGTGAGTCCGGGTTCCACATCATGACCCGATCCGGGCGGTGTAAAGCTAACAACGCATCCATGGCCGCCTGAGATATTTCCCCCATGCCTGTCGTGTGGACTAGCGATACGAGGCCGTTGATTAACTCTGTGGTTGACGATTGGGTCTCACTTGATGTACGACCTGGGTTCTGTATAGAATAGAAAAAAAAACGAAATATTAGGCACAGACAAATTGGTGTCCTGTTTCTCAGACGTTGGCAGTCGAGAACATTGCATTGTTTGGAAGGTACCGAAATTCGAAAACCAGAGAGTCGAGATTATCATCTAAAGAGCTCATATAAAATATCATATTTTAATATTCAGTATTTCTCAAGTGATTGTTCAAAAACAAAATTATGATTCGTGAGGATTTGTGATAATTGATCGTGTGAAGCCTACAATTTCAACTGTCTAACTATCACGGTTCATGAGATACAGCCTGGTGACAGACATACAGACAGACAGCGGAGCCTTAGTATTAGAGTGCGTTTTACCCTTTGGGTACGGAACCCTAAAAATACTATACAATAAGACCATAAAAAAACATTTAAAGTGTTAAGAAATGTTTCATTTCTAATCAAGGGTAGAATCTAGGATCTATCATGGAACAAGCAGGAGAAGAGCGCCAATACACCAAGAAAACAGCGTAGATCAGAAATATGCCAAAAACAGTTTTAAAACTAGATGACGCTGCAAAATGAGCGGACTATAAATTGAGCGCAGATCATATATATGCCAAAAAAACCGTTTTAAACCTAGATGACGCTGCAAAATGAGCGGGCTATACGGCTAGCTACGGCGGGCTAGACTGTAAACGGTTTTTTGGCATATTTCTGATCTACGCTGTTTTCTTGGTGTACTGGCATTCCTCTCCCGCTTGTTCTGTTTTTTTTTTTTTTTTTTTTTTACAATTTATAGGCACAGCATTTGACCACTGTATGTGATCGTTGGACGTTATTTATTCAATACACTCACGCTAAGCATAAGCATCGGGTCTGCATTGATGAGTTTGATACAGCTAAGCAGCAGATTCCTGTACGCGGGCATTTCTTCACTGCGGTTGAATTTGGACTGGACTTCCTTCGACTTTAGAGATAGTGAGATCATACGAAGTGGGGTATGAACTACGTAACCCTGGGGAAGGAAAAATATTGTTATTGAGTTCCTACTGCCGGGTGAATGTGGGCCGTTTACGGCCCAAATTACAGTGATCTACGCAGAAACCATATAGTACGCTATTTGAATACTATTAATAACGAAAAAATTACATTATGTAAAACTAAATAAAAAAAAATTGAATAGTGAATGTATTAATTTAGACCAATTAGGATAAAACAAAATATTTGCCCCAGAACAACACATAAAAGTTTTTATTAAATCACAAAAAAATAAGTTTCCACGGGAAAACAGACAATGTTAAGCCCAATACAAACCGGCGCGGTATTTTTACTGCGCTGGGTAGCGGTATTTTGTACTGAAGTTCCGCGGCTAGCGCGAAACTTGAGCGAAACTTCATACAAAATACTCGGCCGGAATCCCGCGCGGGATACCGCTATCCAGCGCGGTACGAATACCGCACCGGTTTAAAAAGGGCTTAAAAATGAAAACACCTTCCCCCTGAATTAATTACATCACGTGGTGCCTCTCTAGCATGGCCAGCATAAGCTGTAGGAATCGACACATCTCTTCTCTCGAGAAAGCACTCGACCAATGAGCGACCACGCGGATCACGTCATAAACCTATTCCTGCGTGTTCAATGGTGAAACGCTTTCTCTAGACGAGAGGTATACACACATCAAAAAAGTCCAAGCAACATGCATGATGTTACAAATTTACCATTTATATTAATTAATTTCTAAGTATTTACTCACTCAAAGTGCGTAGGTAAGTAAACTTTTTTGTTATTGATGACATACTGGCTGGTTGTAAAAAAAAAAATTCGATTATCTTTTGTTTTTTCATAAAATTCAAACAAATTCGCAGTTGTTTGAATTTAAGTGCGCTTTAATTGACACGTTTATTCTTGATTTTATAATTTTACCAACCATTTAAATAACGTTAGCGACAAAATTGAATCGTTAGATATTCTTCACGTCATGGAGCGACGTCATTTGACGGCAGATGAAATGCAAAGAGCTGTAGGGATGTTGCAAGCGGGAAGTAATCAATCTCAGGTATCTCGACATTTTGGCATTCATAGAAGTGTTATTTGTCGTCTTTGGCAGTCCAAGTATACCGTCCAAGTCCTTCAAAACACGTCTCTGGAGCATGTCCCATGCGTGCTCGATGGGGTTGAGGTCTGGCGATTGTGCAGGCCAGGGCAATACCCGGATGTTCAATAACAATGGATCAATAACAAAAAAGTTTACTTACCTACGCACTTTGAGTGAGTAAATACTTAGAAATTAATTAATATAAATGGTAAATTTGTAATATCATGCATGTTGCTTAGACTTTTTTGATGTGTGTATTATGTCGATTTCTACAGCTCATGCTACCCGTGCTGGGTTCAACCAGTACTTCTAGTATACCTGCGTAGCCTTGTTACAGCTGTCAGTGAACATGGCCCTCAGTTCTCCCGCTCGGGGATACAGCAGCTCTATCTGAGGCCACCACGGCAGGCGGGGCTGTTTGATTATTCTGCAAATTCAAACCCACCTTCGTCAGCACAGTCTGTTCCCACTGTTGGGACATAGCCCTTCCCTCTCTCACATGGAGAGAGTTTAGGTCGTAATCCACTGTTCCAGTAGGTCATCATCAGCCTGAAGACGCCTCCTGCATCCATCGGCTCCCCGCAGTTTTCACCAGATCGTCGGTCCACCTAGTAGTGGGGGCCTACGCTGCGTCTTCCGGTTCGTGGTCACCACTCGAGAACCTTTCTTCTCCATCGGTTGTCAGTTCTACGAGCGATGTGGCCTGCCCATTGCCATTTCAACTTGCTAATTCTAAAAGCTATATCGGCTATTAGCTTTTAGCTGTTCCAGTTGGTGGATGACAGAAATATGTCTCCAAATTTAGTGGTTCTTGAACATGCCAGTTCCCCCACGATGTTTTCCCTCAACGCTGTAAGATTAGCGAGTGAAATATCTGCACATAAGTTGGAAAGTCTTTGGTGATTTGGTGAGGATGACGTACGCAGTACAGTGTCACGCAGAACTTTATAATGTAGAGTTCCGAGAGCACTGCAACTGTTATGGACGACCGTAACGCTTAACATCAGGCGAGCCACTAGCTCGTAACCTTACCTCAGTAGTAAATAATCAACCACTAAAACTTGACGAAACAAGCTCGTAACTTTCAAGAACCACACTAACCCTAAGACACACTAGTCCTAAGAGCCGACTTATCTCAGTAGAAAGTTAAGGATAACCTCTCACCAGAACTTATCTTAAGAGCCACCCCACTGGTCCTGAGAGCCACACTAGTTTTCACAGCTAGTCTAGTCCTAAGAGCCTACTTGCCTCAGCAGCAACTATACCTTGTCCATTTTATTAATGGTTTTTTGACAGCTCGACGACTTACGAGTTAGTGATATTGGGGCCAATTTTGAAGGCTTTAGTTGACAGATCTAAAACTCCCAAAACTGTTGGTGTTCTTGTCAAATAGAGGGCAATGTAAGAGACAGATATATTTTTAGTATTTTAAGAACTGTCAATAAACCCTTCAACATCAGACCTATTACCACCCATAAGCCACCTCAGCCAGTCCTGAAAGCCACACTAGTCTTAATACCCACATTAGTCCTAAGAGCCACTGACCTCAGCAAGGAGTTGAGGATGACCGCGTGGAAGGAGACATGAGTGTTGAGGTTGAGGCACACTTTGAGAGCGTCATTGTTATGCGGTTGGATTCGGAACAGAGATACGAAGCAATCCGTCATCAGATCCAGTTCTGAGTAGCCGGAGACCAATGTTCCGCGGATGTAGGACTTTGATGGATTGAAGAGTAGAGACTGAAAGAAATTGATATACTTAGTTTTTGTTTAACATCGGACTTAACCGCGCTAAAAACATTATTTATTTCTATTCGTGACCACCAGGGCGTCTTAAGCATATCTGACGCTGGGGTGCGGAAGTCAGCCTGCGCACTGGATATTTTGCTACAAACCTACGTGGTGAACGAATTGAAATCCTTAGAAATAACTGTAATAAGTGTGAAATTAAGTTGCATTTCGCGAACGATATGACACGCGCTGAAAGCGGCTTGCGGCGTCTTTAGTAAAACAATACCTATGATGAGCCCGCGGCTCCGCTCGCGTGGTTCAGTGTAGTAGGTACCTATCGAAATGTCTCGCGGTCGGTGGGCGCCCCCAGGACCCCGCGGCCGGGGCCCGCACCTTTTGAGCCCCCGGGTAAAGACGGCCCTGTAGGGTTGGCACGGCCGGTAGACAAAACTGTCTTTCCCCTGTTTTACTCCAAGCAAGTATGAAGAAGGTGAAAGACAATTTTGTCTACCGTCCATGCTAACCCAGCTGGTCACCACGGCCAATGCAACTTGGTGGAAACGTCGGGGTAAATAAATTATGTTTTTAGCGCGATTAAGTCCTGTGTTAAAAAAAAACTATGTGTTTAATTCACGAGAATTTAAGAAATACTGCGGATACTAGTATAGTGTTATATTATCTGTGATTATAAGTATAGATGTAGACACAAGAGCGATGGTGGCCGAGCGGTAGCATGTGCGCTTCGCAATCTTACGGCACCGGGTTCGATCCTCGGCCCTGCACCAATGACTTATCTAGTAAGTTATGTGCAGTTTCCGATGCCAGCGCTCCGTGCCTCGGAGAGCACGTTAAGCCGTCGGTCCCGGTTGTCATAAGAACATCTATGGCAATCGTTACGGGTAGTCAGACGCCTGATAGAATCTGACGCCTGGTCTAACCATCCCTGTTACTGGTTCCTTATGGGTTGCGAGGTCAGATGGCAGTCGCTCGTGTAATTCTGGTAGCTCGCCGCTACAGGTTAGATTGGGAGCCGACCCCAATAACAAATGGGGAAAGGCAAAGAGGATGATGATGATGTAGATACAAGTTTGGCAAATGCACGAGAAACCGGGGTAAGTCTTGTAAAACTAAAACCTACCTTCAGATCGTTGATAACTCTGTTGACAAGCGCAAAAGTGACGTTGCCAGAATCCGCAGAGTTCAAGTAAGTAGACGCTTTACAGAGCTTCACGGATGTTACCACCGCCGCTTCTATCATCTGCTTGGAGTTGTTTTGTGGATCTAGAAGGAAAGAAAAAAGAAAGAAATACATTTATACATTTATTCATTCAAGGGCCCTAATTCGGCATGAAAACACAGATACGAAACCACGTCGTTATCGTGTCATGTTCAAATCGTGTCACAGCATTAGAAATACCTTCAGTTTACATTGAAGTTATTTTTATTTTAAATAAATATTGACAAGTGGTGGTAACTTTTGACGTGTTGATGTTTCGGAACGCGTCTCAGTGGAACATTATGATTTTTGACTTCAAATCGCGCCAATTCCAAATTCATTTCGCGCGGTTTCGTTTTCATTTCATAGAGAATAGATTTTTGTAGATTTCTTATGTAAGACAAGGAATTCACGTGGTTTTGAAGTAAGGAATCGGACAGTCAGAACTAGGGCCCAGGAATCGTTGACATTTTGATATATGCTTTTGCATCAACAGCCTGAAGACGTCCACTGCTAAACATAGGACTCCTCCATAGAGTGCCACTTTGAGTGGCTGCTTGCTTCCTGCATCCATCGGCTCCTCGCGGTTCTGACCAGAGGAATCTTTGCTCGTTAGGTATGGCATTTAGTTAAGAATTAGTTTTTCTGATAAGGATGCTGTTAGTAGTGTCCTATTAAGTCAGTTTCCTATACCGTCCTTAGATAAACAAAGTAAAAAATAGGACCACCCCATCTCTTCCCGTGGGTACCGTAAGAGCCGGCTAAGGGCATATCCAGGGAATGGGCAGCAGCATTCTCCTCGGTACGTTAAAATGCAGCGATCACCAAGCCGCCTGCCAAGCGTGGTGATTATGATAAGCGCCCAAAGTGGCGTTTTATGGGGGAGGCCTATGTTCAGCAGTAGACGTCTTCATTTTATAGTCTGTAACAATGCTTACTTACTTAGTCCTCTTTTGACAGAGTCAATAAAATGCTTCTTTTTCGTATGCCTTGGGCTGCAAGGCGCCCCACTGTCAGCATTCACTATTTCTTCTAGAACTTTCTACAAAACATACAAAAGTTACTTGCATATATTCTATAATCAGTAAATTTTTATTTATTCAAAAATAAACCCTAACGTAATACTCACAGGGTTTAAAACCAGCAGCATAATTTGCAGCGGCCACATCGCCACCCGCGACTTCTTGTTATCAGAGAAACTATCTTGCAGTATATCAAAGAGTGTATCACAACATTTGCAGAGATCCTCGTTCGGTCTGCATTGTACTTCGGAGAATTCCTGGAATAAGTTCGTACTTAAATAATAGGTAAGGGGCCGCCCATTAATTGAGGCAATTTTCGCTATTTTTCAACCTCTTGACGTTTCTTTTCAAGACACGAGTGAATGACTGGCCTGTCAGCTCAGTTGGTATTAGCTCCCTTCTGAACTATAGGTTGTGGATTCGATTCCCATCCAGGACAAACATTTGTGTTATGAACATCGATGTTTGTTCTGTGTCTGGGTGTTATATTGAGTTCTATGTATGTATTTACAAACAAAAAAGTATCTAAGTATTCTATCAGTTATCTGGTTCCCATAATAACAAGCTATGCTTAGTTTGTGGCTCGATGGCGCTGTGTAAGGGTCAATTCAGACAGAGCTGCAAAATGCTCGAGCAGTTTTTAAGTGCTATTGGAATATCAACCTTATTTCTTTTCGACAAAGCTGTAAAATAGTATGCAACATTAAAATCTTAACTATTTTAATGTTGCATACTATTTTCAGCTTTGTTTAAATAGTTTCAATTCAATTCAATTCAATTCAATTTATTTACTTGCGAACATAGGTGAACAACAATTTGTGGTCTTAAAAGTAACATCGTATCTCTAGTTCCCTTGTCCTGACATGCAAGCGTTTTCTGTAAAATGTTGTTATTCGTTCATAATAAAATTAATACATTAATGTCAAATAAGATAAGTACATAACATAAGTAATACAAAATAGAATTATGAGTAAGATATTGGCAGCAGTTATTATTTAAGATCTTTATCATTGAGAAATTCGTCAATCGTATAATAAGCTGCAACCACTTGACTCCCTACAGCGAAGAGCCGTTAGAATTGTGAACGATCCCAAGCTCACCGACAAGCTAGAGCCTTTAAGTCTACGACGAGATATCGGTTCTCTGAGTCTCTTCTACCGCTATTATCATGGGGAATGCTCTGAAGAAATATTTAACCTCATCCCATCTTCTCGATTTTATTATCGAACTTCTCGGCAACGTGAAAAAGCGCATCCACATATTGTAGACACGTGGAAATCTCATACGACGCGATTCTTGCGCTCGTTTCTTCCACGAACCTGCAAGATGTGGAACGATCTTCCTCCTGAGGTTTTTCCGCATAACTACAGTATGGGGAGCTTCAAGAAAAGTGTTAAAAGAGTCCTCTCTAAGGGTAGGCAACGCACCGGCAATGCCTTCGGTGTTGCAGATGTCCATAGGCGGCGGTGACCACTTACCAGCAGGTGGGCCGCCTGCTTGTTTGCCACTCATCTCATAAAAAAAAAAAAAAAAAAAAAACTTTGTCCAGTAGCAACTCATTTAGCTTCTTTTTGAAAACCATGCCATTCTCAACACGGATCCTTGACGGAATTTTGTTAAACACGATAGGTGCAAGGTTGATATTCATATAGCACTTTAAAACTGCTCGAGCATTTTGCTGCTCTGTCTGAATTGAGCCTAAAACGTCCACACATATTTATTTATTTATTTTATTTATTTACTTACTTGTGGGTATGTATCCATCCAATTCCATATGGCCTTCTCCAGCGACGTAACTAAAACTATGTGCGTTGATTTTCTTAACAATTTAAATTTTTGTATAGATTCTGAAATTAAATATTTATACATTAACAATGAATAGTGCTGTGAGCAACACCTCGAGAGGCTCTCGCTAGACGGTTGGATCAAGGGTCGGGTACAGAAGGCAGTACTCCTCGACAAGGCGCGTATTGTCAGGAGGTTCCTCACTCTGCAGCCCTAACCACCGGCAGCTTGAGTCCTGCCCCGCTGCCGGCGAGACACTAGGTTTAGGTTATCTATAATCTATAACAGTATTACAAAGAGGAAAGATTTGATTGTTTGTTTGTTTGCATTGAATAGGCTCTGAAACTACTGAACCGATTTGAAAAATTCTTTTACTGTTGGGAAGCTACACTATCACCGGATGACATAGGCTAAGTATATATTATATATTCATAAAAATTAGGGATCCTTACTAAAACTTCAATACTTCAACTTCAACTTCCACGAACCGGAAGACGCAGCGTAGGCCGGCCCCCCACTCGGTGGACCGACGACCTGGTGAAAGCCGCGGGGAGCCGATGGATGCAGGAGGCGAGCAGCCGCTCAAGGTGGCGTGCTCTGGGGGAGGCCTATGTTCAGCAGTGGACGTCTTCAGGCTGTTAATGATGACTAAAACTTCAATAGTGTAACCCCAAGGTGTAAAATAATCACCTAAAATATTTTTTACATCGCGTGCGCTGCGAATACTATTATACCCGCTAGTTAGTTTAGAGCCGCTAGTTTATAATATTTTTGTGATATAATTTTTATAGAAATATTATAAAAAAAACGTACACTTATGCATGTAAATAAATGAGTAAATAATAATAGTGCCGTTATAGCTCGATTCGCCGGCCGTTCAAAACCGATCAGGGGGCGTACCGTGAGCTCTTAGCGCGATTCAAAACAGAGCCTACACTGGATTGCTTGGCAAAATCCCCATACAAAAAAAAACAAAGCGATCCAATATAGGCTCAGTTTTGAATCGCGCTAAGAGCTCACGGTACGCCCCCAGTAAAGTTCGTTCGCTGCGGTCATCACTTAAATGGGTGACAGCTAACCAAAAAGTGGTATTAATGTGCCTTCCTGACAGCAGAGGGTAATTCTGGTATTATTAACTCGATAAATAATGACATCATCAGTCTTTTTGCGCCCACTCCTAAACATAGGTAAAGTATTATATTATCTGTGACATAGGTCTCCCCCATTAGGGGATGGGCGGTGCCATAATCACCACGCTTGGCAGGCGGCTTGGTGATCGCACAAGATTTTATTGTACCGAGAAGAATGCTGCCGCTCATTGCCTGGATATTCCCTTAGCCGGCTTTTACGGCACCTGTGGGAAGTTTTAAAACACCGAAAAAAAAAAATACTCTACTCGTCTCTACTTTTGTCTATAACAGAAGGTTATAGACAAAAGTAGATATATATATTACTAGGTGGTAGGACTTTTCTGCAAATTTCGTCTAGGTAGGTACCACCGCTTTGCCAGTTATTCTGCCGCCAAGCAGTACTACTGTGTTCCGGTTTGAAGAGCATTATAGCTAGTGAAATTACTGGGCAAATGAGACTTTATGACCTGATTTCACAGTCTAGTAATCTGGTTACTAGACTGTGTGATATCTCAGGATGACGTGCGCAATGCAGCGAAACTTTATTGTTTTAAAGTTCCGAGTGACACTGCAACTTTTATGGGCGGCCGTGTCACTTAACATCAGGTGAACGACTAGCTCGTCACGTCATTCATTCACATAAATATATATATATACAGAGTAGTTAGTTACCTGTAAGTAGCCGTATAAGCCTCAATATATCAACGTTGACGTGTTGTATCAACTCTATATCGGTATAATCGGGGTTCTCTTCTGAATTGGACGATAGCTCCTGAAAATCCTGTTTAATTTAGTTGTAAATACTGTTCTTCGCTAATGCAATTCTATTTTACAGTTCCGTTGAATCCCTGTCTCTTTCTAGCAATGCTATTCCCAGCTTTCTTAGAGAGAGACAGCGTAATGTCAGACTACAAATATGTAAAAAAATGCTGAATCAAATTGTTTTTTACAGGCTTCAAAAAAGGAGATAAATTGTATTTTTTTCATTTCGTCATTTATAAAACGATTTGGGAAATTCTCTTTTCATTTGAAAAAATATACTTTCAGATTGGTCCCATAGAAATTTTATCAAAATCGGTTTAGTAGTTTGGTTTTTGGGGTTCCGTACCCAAAGGGTAAAACGGACCCTATCACCAAGGCTCCGCTGTCCGTCCGTCCGTCTGTCTGTCTGTCCGTCTGTCACCAGGCTGTATTTCATAAATCGTGATAGTTAGACAATTGAAATTTTCACAGATGATGCATTTCTGCTGCTGCTATAACAAAGAATACTAAAAAACAGAATAAAATAAATATTTACGGGGGCTCCCATACAACAAACGTGTTTATTTTTTGCTCGTTTACCAGATGAGTCATAGGTGGCTTTAAATAGTACTGCTACTCAACAATAGATGGCAGGGATAGATAATGGTACGGAACCCTTTGTGCGCGAGTCCGACTCGCACTTGGCCGGTTATTTTAAGTATATTATTAACATTTATTGGGTGATCTTAAATAATTAAGCCACTGTGCATTGATTAAGGAATCCAACATACTTGCAGTCTCCCACTGATTCTGTTGAAGCATGCATTGAAAAAATTTAAGCTCAACGCAAACAGTACTTTGCTAGCTAGCTGCCGGAGCAGTATGTTGTTTACTACGCTTTCATTCCTCGTATCTGAAACAAAGAGCACAATATTTCATCTAAAACTATTAAACTTCATCAAACAGCATTATTTTTTTCTTCACTGTATGTACATAATTATTTTAAATGAAACAAAAAAAACATAGATTTCCTGTTAAAATAATAATATAAAACTACATAGTGCTGTTGTATTCACATAATTTAGGGTTACAATCTAGCTCCGAACTATTTGTAAGTATGAAACTATTGTTGTAATAAGTGTTTGTAATCTGCTTTGTGATTAATAAAATAAAATAAAATAAAAATAAAATAAACACAGTCAAGAATCCGTGATAGCTTTGTTCTCTGTCTCACTCATGCATTTAGAAATTTTTAAAGATAATAAATGATGGAATATTCTTAAAAAAACTGGCTAACATCTGCCCTAAAGCGTAACATTACAAATGTACAACAAAAATATCATATTAATCCAAACAAGTTTTCACACATAAAAATAAGATAGAAGTAAAACTGAAATCATTATTTTTGTTGAATATTTGTAATGTTATTTTTGAGGGTGATGTTAGACAGATTTATCGTAAGTACGCAAGTTTTTTTTTTTTTTTTTTTTTTTTATGTGATTGAATGACGTGACGAGCAAGTCGTTCACCTGATGTTAAGTGACACGGCCGCCCATAACAGTTGCAGTGTCACCCGGAACTTTAAAACAATAAAGTTTCGCGTGACACTGCACGGCGCACGTCATCCTGAGACATGATCTGAGTCTAGTAATCAGATTACTAGACTGAGCGATCAGATCATAAAGTCTCATTTGCCCAGTAATTTCACTAGCTACAATGCCCTTCAAACCGGAACACAGTAGTGCTTGCACACTACTGCTTGGCGGCAGAATAACTGGCAAAGCGGTGGACGACCTACCTAGACGAACTTTGCAGAAAAGTCCTACCACCTAGTAAAAAATAAATAAATATCGAAATTCGTGAGCGAGATACCGATCACTCTCCTTCGTTAATTTTAATTCTATCCACGCGATATTGGCGAAATTGTGGCAGTCCCGCAGAAGCCATAATAATAAAAAATTGAAGTTGAAGTTGAGGATGTAGGAATCATAAGACTCTTCAAATTAATCCTTTTATACTAATGGGGCTGGTATGGCGATGTAGGCTAAAAGTCCCTAAAAACTTCACAATAAATTTTTTTTTTTATTGAAATGAAGTATATTTGCATTGATTATTTAATTTTAAATTTTTAGTTTTAAGTATTTCATATTTTTTGATTTTGGCATGATAATGTGAAAAAAATTTAATGCAATAAATGCTTGTAGTTTGGTCATATTGTGTATGTTTAAGGACATTTTTTTATTGTTGGTTTTTTCTGGTTTGAAAGTATTTACCATATTTTGCCTACTGTAAATGAAAGTGTTCTGTTTTGTGTACCAAATAAAAATATACAAAAAACAATTTGACTCTGACATATAAAAAAAAATCTCACCAATAAATTGGCAGACCTCCCTAAGTAGTATCTTCACGTTCATAGCCTCTTCATATTTGGCGGTGTCCTTGGGCTGCGAACTAAGGCATATCTCCAATGTATCCAGCACAATCACTAAGCTGTCGTGGTATCCCTTCTCGAGGTCTGTTTGGGGGCGGTTGAAACCAGTTGATACTGTAGGCTGGTACTGAGAAAAATAAATTAATGTCTATTGTAGATCAGAGATTGAGATTTTAGATTTTAGAGTATTTATAAATTTCTCATCCCATCTATTCGAAAAAAGTCGGGTACGCTTTTTATACACAACGTACAACGTGCACTTACGCGGCTCTCACTTGACGCTAGACTTGACCTAGAGTGTTGTGTATCGCACGCGCTGCGTACGGAATAGCGCGCGAGTAGGAAAAGCGTAGTTACTCATGCTTACCGCGGCAGTGGCCAGGTTACTGTCAGACACGTTATGCTTTCCACGAATCGCGCGCATAAAGTGTGCTTGTCTGCCCGCTTCGTTATAACTTAAGCACGTAAATAAGCGTACTTAAAAAAAGCATAAAGTTTGAAGCATGCTTTTGACATAATGCAGTTTTGAATACTACTATCCTCGATAAGTGCACCTAAAAATGGTAATTTACTTCTCATAGAGATGAAAAGCAGAGTGTGCCACATGGTGTTATTTAACCTCAAGCAGTACTTTCAATGCCTCACATTTATAAACATTATGACATTATATTTACCAATTCATTGACCCTCTGCAGAATCTTGGTCAGGCCAGCGATGACGAGGGAGAAGCGGTGCCTGCTGATCTGGACCAGGCATGCCTTGCACTGCTCCTCATTGATGCGTGAGTAGAGGTTCTGGGCTCCAGTCTTGTATGGAAGCTGATGAACAATTTTTTTTAAATTTGTAGGCATTGTTCTTGACCAATATAAAGAGCAAAATGTTTTTGACAATTTAACATTAGTTCCCCTTTTAAAAATCGGACTACATACTACAATGTGAGTCATTGCATCCCTTTTTCGTAAACATGCCTTGAACCTGTACAGTGTTTTGCTAATTCTTTAATTATTTTAATGGCTGAAGTATGGAATGCACTTGGAATGGACTTCCTGCTTCCTACAAGTTACAATCTGGGTCTCTTCAAATCAAGAGTGAATAGGCACCTCGTGGTTGTACTCCAACATAGACCGCATCATCACTTTCCATCAGGTGAGATGTTCCGAAATGAGAGGCAATTGAAGCCCTTTTAATAAAAAAGATTTTTACAAGCACAGCTGCAAGCTACAGGCATAGAATCCTGCTCCTACTAATATTATAAATGCGAAATTTAGGATGTGTTTGAATGTTTGTTACCTTCTATCTCAGTAACTACAAAACCAATGCAGATGGCTTATACACTGGATTAACACATAGGATACTTTTTATCAGCGGGTGGAACTGCGGGGCACAACTAGTTATAAAGAATGAAACATTTCAAACATTACTTCTCAGGATTTGATCTATAAGTGACTCTGTATGAAGCAATCATACAGGTGTTTTTTTTATCTATAGGTAGATTCCTGATAAAAAAATTTTTTTGCAATATCTAAATTCTAGTTATTATCAGAAACAGCCCTGAGGCTCCTTTGAGGTTTTTTTGCTATTCCTCATACTTTGAGATTTGGCCATCTACACCCAGTTGAAAGATTCACTCTGTTTAACAATAAAATATCCAGGGCCATAACTAGGATTCTCTGTATGTATTTAGGAATCCAGGAACTACTTGGACCATGGTCCCCCATGACTTAGGTAGGTACAGAACAAGTACTTGCCCTTTGAGCAAAACACTCAAATAAATCAGTACATTAAAGCAGGCACTACAAGAAATGCAGAATCCAAAATATTGCTATACATTTTAGTAATTGCGTAGGCGTAGATTCAGTAACGATTTACTTTTAACTCTACACCCCGTCTAATGATTGTAAGACACTTATTTAATGCAGTGAGAGGTGTTAGCTCGTTTAAAATTATTAATTCAAATAAATTCATTTTGCTTCAAGAATGGGTGGGTCCTGTTTTGCTATTTATTTATATATTTTCGCACGTACCTGTTCTTCGAAGCGAGCAATCAAAGAGTTCGCCCATTCACCGGGCTTTTGAGTGCCCATTTCTGTATGTAATAAACGTATATTGTTTGTAAAAATAAATTAAAAACAATAATAAAATCACGGTTCCATTTCGTTTCGATCATGAATTTCTACTAATTTCTACCAAAAGTACAGGGCTGCCAGGTCAAGAAAAAGTTTTCTCCTAAATCATAAGATATCTATATGTATTTCCCAGAGTATATAATTTTATATTATATATATTGCACGATGCACTAGAGGAGCTAAACCATAATGGTTTATATACTTAATGGGTCTATTCTCTCTCTTAATAAGTATATAGTAATCTGTGGTGTACACCAAAAACCACAACGGTGCTCTACGAGATCTAATCGTATGATGGTCTATTTTAGCATGACATTCGTGAAATTGGCGTAGAAACCACTTACAGATTCAATGAGGAGTTTTGTTTAAAAAAAATGGTGTTTTATGTATGACCCAATAGATGGCGCCAGTTGTGGTTTTACCAAAATCTGTCACTGTCACTGTTTCAAGCATAGACCACAGGTTAGAGGAAATGTGTCACGATACTCACGATACTGACTGACAACTCTAAACTGTTTCGTTTGTTTTATTTTCGTTGCGCGATAGCTCGGCTTAATTTTGGACCATAATATTAATGTTTATCTGTCTCGCAGTTCTGCTGTACTTCAATTTTACTTAAGAGGAATGTACCACAGACTACTTAGGAGATACTACAGACAATGTACTCGTGGTCCACTTAGCTGAATTTGACATTTCTTTGTAGGTAGTGCTTTTTCTTATGTTTAAACTACTCAGTGGTTTGAAAGGTTTAAACTATGTACTTACAGCGCCATCTAGAAAAGAAGCGGAACTAGCGTTTTATTTAAAATAAAAAGCCTCATTCAAATCGAGATTAAATATTTTATTTGTTAATGAATGACATGACGAGGTAGTGGCTTTACCTTAATGAAACTATAATACCTACCACATGTTTTAATACAAGATATATACTACAACTATAATATTATCTCAGCTAAAAGTATTTTTTAAAAACTTCATTTCTATCATTTATTTTACGCAATACCTGTTTATGGTTGTATGTGTCTGTGACGTTTAAAGTAGCAAGCTTAACCTTTGACCTCGCTGTAGGCCGTTTAAGGTTCAATATCGCACGAGAAGATGGATAAATGATAGGCGAGCGTGTGGTGATAGCGGGTGTTTAATAGCAACTGAAGAATTAAAAGACAGTGGACTGTATTATGGTTAGCGCGTATACCTAGCTATAGGTTTCTTACATTTTCCTTCTAAAATAGCTATACGTATCTATATCTATGTAATATTTGTTGGAACTATTTGTTTTTGTACAACCTTCTTCGTATGTTTTTGATAGGCCTAATTTATTTTTAAGTTTATATTCTGTGTGACGTACCGTCACTCTGTATCTGTCGAAAAATTGCCCTAAACCGCAATAAATTATTTATATCAATTTAACACACTATTTTAATTTAGAGTCTATAGTATCCACTAAAACGCATCACCACCTTCTGGTTATGGGCACTCAGCTCTATAACTCTGAATTTCTTTTCGATTAGTGTGTTTCAGATATAATTTGCAAATTTTTTTTCGAACTTTGAGCTTCCTTAGTACAATAAAATGGAAGGATACTCTTGTTCAAAACAACTTCCTCGTACGAATGCAAGTAATACTAGTGTAGTACCTTATGTTACAACTACACAGACTGTAAGTACTCCATCTTTTAATAAATTGGAAGGACGTCCGAATTATACGACATGGGCATTTTCTATGGAAATGATGTTGATTGATTGTGGACTATGGGATTGCGTACAGCACCCACCCTTAGATAATAGCTCACAAGACATGCTACGCCGCGATGACAGAGCCCGCTCTAAAATTGGCCTGTGCTGTCACGAGAGAGTTTTCTCGAAAATAATGGGATGTACATCTGCATTTGAAGCGTGGAATAACTTGAAAAAGTCATACGCAGACGGCGGACTAGTTAGGAAACTAACATTAATGAAAAATTTGATGAATTCTCGGTACACTAACAACATGGAAAGTTATGTCAATGAGATTATGTCGACTCATCAACAGTTACAGCAAATCAATCAAAAAATAGATGATTCTTTTCTCGCAATTATTTTACTATGTGGTCTACCAGAGAAATTTAAACCACTTGTCATGGCATTAGAACATTCCGGCTCTGAATTGACGTCAGACAATGTCATTGCTGCACTTCTTAAAGAGGATAGCCGTGATCTAGCCACCTGCAGTGAAATACGTGAAGATAGTGCTTTGGTGATGTCCGACAAGCTTAATAGAGACACTAAGAAAATATATTGCAATTACTGTCGTAAGCCAGGGCATATTAAAACCAACTGCAGAATTTTGAAAGCCAAATCCCAAAAGGAAAAGGCTGATATTTGTGAGGTAACACTTATGGTTGATGATAAGACGACTGATGACTTTGTAAGTAATTTTAATTCTGATAATTCTGTAACATGTGAACCTTTTGTAAATTCTTTTGTTTGTAAACCAAGTCTTGATAAATCGCTTATTGTAAAGAGTGATGACTGGTTTATAGATTCCGGGGCTACAAGTCACATGACCAATCGAAGTGATTGGCTACACGATACCAATCCTGTCAAAAAAAGTATTAGGATAGCTAATGATCAAATAATTCTTTCAGATGCCATTGGTACTGTAAAACTAAACAATTCCAAAATTACCGATGTTTTGCATGTTCCGAACCTGTCAACGAACCTGCTTTCTGTAAACTCATTGGTAAAGAAAGGAAACGTCGTACTATTTTCAAAATCTGGAGGAAAAATCATCGAAGGTCAAACTTGTAAGGTATTTGGAAAAGTGCTATGTACAGCCTCAAACGTCAACGGTATGTACAAACTTGATTTACCTATTGCTCGTGCGAATGTAACAGAGGTTAACAATAATACAGCTGATTTATGGCACAAACGCCTTGGTCATCTGAACTTCAGATCTATGGAGTTATTGAGACTACATTTAGCACTTGGAATTAAATATTCTAAACCTGCTGGATCGATTAAAGAAAATTGCATTGCTTGCGTAGAAGGTAAACTTTCAAAGCAACCATTTAAAATGTCTGATTCAAAATCGTCGAATTTACTTGAGATTATTCATAGTGATGTTTGCGGACCTATGAGTACCCAATCTTTTGGAGGTGCTTTATATTTCGTAACATTTACAGACGATTTTTCTAGAAAAACTTTTACTTATTTTATGAATAAAAAATCAGAAGTTGTCGAAAAGTTTCGTGAATTTAAGAACTTAGTCGAGAACCAAACTGATAGGAAGATTAAAGTTCTACGTTCTGATAATGGAGGTGAATATTTGAATTCAGAAATGAAGGGAATTTTAAAGCAGTCCGGTATTCTTCATCAGACGACTGTACCCTACAACCCAGAACAAAACGGTTTAGCTGAACGAGTTAATAGGACTTTAGTTGAAAAAGCAAGGTCTATGCTTTCAGAATCAGGTCTACCTAAGACTTATTGGGGAGAAGCCGTCAACACAGCGACTTACCTGAAAAATCGCTCACCGACAAAGGCTATTAGAGGAAAAACTCCTGAAGAAATATGGACCGGAAGAAAAATAAATCTCTCACATCTACGTGTTTTTGGATGCAGAGTATATGCGCACATACCTAAAAATCTTAGAAAGAAACTTGATACTAAGGCTAAGCTATGCATATTTGTAGGTTATTGCACTGAAACTAAGGGATACAGAGTAGTTGATCCCGAAAATCCAGAAATTCTAATTAAGACGAGAGATGCCAAATTTTTTGAAAATGACTTTCTGTACAAATCTAAGTTATCTGATGAAAACAACAGGGTTGATAAAGTTGGAACTCAAGAATCAGAACCTGTTCCGATTATTATTCAAGAAAGTTCTGATAATATACCAACACCAATTTCATGTGAAGTCAACCATACTCTAACTGAACCTATAATTCAAGAAATTGAAGTCATAGAGAATTTTACTGAACCCATTCAGGAATCTGAAGTTAATTTGCCTGAATATGATAATACTGAAGATGAATTTCATGACAGTATAGCAGAAATTCCTGATGATCAAAATGATCAAGTTTCTCAATCTGTGAGAAGATATCCTTTGAGAAACAGAATACCGAAAAAGTGGTCAGAAGACATTGTTTTATACAAAGCTGCAGAAGATGATATTCCTTCGACCTATAAGGAAGCCATTAATTCTGATGACAAAAATAATTGGCTAGAAGCTCTTCAAAGCGAATATGACTCACTAATGAACAACGCAACTTGGACCCTTGTAGATAGGCCCAAAGATAGAAAAATAGTTCGTTGTAAATGGGTATTCAAGATTAAGAAAAATGAAAACGGAGAAAATATACGTTATAAGGCGCGATTAGTAGCCAAAGGTTTTACCCAAACTTACGGCATTGATTACGATGAAACATTCGCACCTGTCGCCCGTCTTTCAACAGTTAGAATTCTAATAGCTTTCGCAGCCCAATGGAACATTACTATGGACCAAATGGACGTTGAAACTGCATTTCTCAATGGTGATCTTAATGAAGAAATATTCATGGAACAACCTGAGGGTTTCACCAAAGAATTCGACAAGGGGAAGGTATGCCAGTTAAAGAAAGCACTTTATGGCTTGAAACAAGCACCTAGACAATGGAACCTGAAGCTCAACGAAGCAATGATGCAACTTGGAATGAAAAGATCGGAACATGATCATTGCTTATATTCTAAAGTTGAAGGAACTAGCATTTTGATTGTCGCAATCTTTGTTGATGATTTCTGCATTCTCGGCAATAATGCTAATATGAAAGAAGACTTCAAGAAGAACATTAAGAAGTTCTTTAAAGTCAAAGATTTAGGGCACTTAAAGCATTTCCTAGGAATGAGGATCATTAATGAAGAAAATAAAATAACCATTGATCAAGAAGAATACATTAAAAAGGTACTAGAAAATTTTGCTATGACCGATGCGAAACCTGCTAGTACTCCTGCTGATTCTAATATGAAACTAGTTAATCCTTCGAATGAAGAGAAAGAAGCTGCTCAACATTTACCTTATCAAAGATTGATTGGCTCTCTAATGTATCTGTCTGTCGGAACTAGACCAGATATTACACACGCTGTAAGTGTGTTAAGTCAGTTTAATAACAACTTTGGGACAATACACTGGAATGCAGCAAAAAGAGTTTTACGATATTTAAAAGGGTCAATTAATCGTAAACTCCAATTTCAAAAGAAAAGTATAATCGCACTTACGGGATATACTGATGCAGATTATGGCGCATGTCTAAATGACCGAAGGTCCTACACTGGTTACGTATTTTATTTAAATGGACCTATTTCTTGGGAATCTCGTAAACAGCGAACAGTGGCTCTATCAACAACTGAAGCGGAATATATGGCTCTCAGTGATGCTGCTAAGGAATCCATATATCTTAAAAACTTATTAAAGGAAGTTTTTGGTTTGGAGAATGGTGTCTGTATTTACAGCGATAATCAGGGGGCTCAAATGCTAACGAAAAATAACATTCACCACTCTCGAACTAAGCACATTGATGTCCGACATCATTTTATACGCGATACCGTCGCTAGTGGGACTATCTCTATAAAATATGTTCCCACAAATGAAATGAAGGCAGACATCTTAACAAAGTTTTTAGCAAAGCAAAGACATCTGTGTTTAACTAATGAATTAGGCTTAGTTCAATAATTGTAATGGCCTATATACCTATTCAGAAGTAGGGGGAGTGTTGGAACTATTTGTTTTTGTACAACCTTCTTCGTATGTTTTTGATAGGCCTAATTTATTTTTAAGTTTATATTCTGTGTGACGTACCGTCACTCTGTATCTGTCGAAAAATTGCCCTAAAGCGCAATAAATTATTTATATCAATTTAACACACTATTTTAATTTAGAGTCTATAGTATCCACTAAAACGCATCACCACCTTCTATATTAGGCTTTCATATTTAAAACTATTGATTTATTTACTTAAGTATTCATTATCTATAATATTTTATGGGTAGGTATGTAGGCTGACTTACAAAATACCTTATAATTCCTAACATTCGCCATGGCCATTTCAAGTAATTTGTTTTAAAAGAAAATAAATACCTAATTGGGTTATTAATAAACAAATTATAGAACGATTATAAGAACACAATTAATACTTTATTTTTGTATCTACAATTATTTACCCCTGGTTATTTCCTTAGCTGGCTCCACAAGACCACAATGTTCAGTGAGAAATAAAAGCGAATATTTTTAGTTCCTAATCTATTTAAAACGATTTTTATGGCGTTTTACAGTATTCGCAACTACTGTAGTGAAATTACTTTATTGTTTCTACCATGCCAACTCTAATTTTTATGGTAGCAACTGTGCGAAAGGGCAAGGGCAAAAGTGAGTCTCTCTCGAGCACGAGATTGAAAAAGAACGTTATTCTGTTGTGATAAGGTTCAATTTTATGTTATATTTCATGTCAAGTGCATTTTTGGCAAAGTTCGTCTAGGTAGGTACCACCGCTTTGCCAGTTATTCTGCCGCCAAGCAGTAGTGTGCAAGCACTACTGTGTTCCGGTTTGAAGGGCATTGTAGCTAGTGAAATTACTGGGCAAATGAGACTTTATGATCTGATCACTCAGTCTTGTAATCTGATTACTGGACTGGGTGATGTCTCAGGATGATGTGCGCAGTGCAGTGTCACGCGAAACTTTATTGTTTTAAAGTTCCGGGTGACACTGCAACTGTTATGGGCGGCCGTGTCACTTAACATCAGGTGAACGACTAGCTCGTCACGTCATTTAATTACATAAAAAAAAAAAAAAAAAAAAAAAAAAAAAATTTTAAGTGTTTAGGAGAGAACAATCAGACATTCAAGCACTAGGATGCGTTCAGGATACGTATTTTATTTGACATTATTCGTTAATAGTATGTACCCACTTTATTTACGATACAACTACTTTCTTTTCAATACCGAGTAGGTATAGCAAGAATGATTTACTTTTATTTTATTCTTTTAACTGTATATTTTAACTCTATTTAACACTTAAGAGAATTTTTACTACCTGCTAAAATTAAAAATGATTTTTTTCAGGTCTATGTGTGTGTATGTTAAAAATCACCTTTTTAGGCAACCTGGCTTAAGATTAGGCGACATTAGGCTACTTGTTTGGTGACTATATCCTGCTTTGACTTGGCAGCACTAAGAAGAGGTCTAGCAAAGATCCCTTGCCATTAGCGTTAATGCGAACCGATAATTCCAAATGTATACTAGGTGGTAGGACTTTTCTGCGATGTTCGTCTAGGTAGGTACCACCACTTTGCCAGTTATTCTGCCGCCAAGCAGTAGTGTGCAGACACTACTATATGTTCCGGTTTGAAGGGAATTGTAGCTAGTGAAATTACTGGACAAATGAGACTTTATGATCTGATCAGACAGTCCAGTAATCTTATTACTATACTGTGTGAAGTCTCAGGATGACGTGCGCAGTGCAGTGTCACGCAAAACTATATTAATTTAAGAGTTCCGAGTGATACTGCAATATGTTATGGACAGCCGTGACGCTTAACATCAGCCGAACGACTAGCTCATCACGTCATTCATTTACATAAAAAAAATGTATGGAAATGAGATTACCTGTGGTAATGGGACATCACGCAGGAACGTCATTCCGATACATTTCAGAGTTATCGTTTGGCGTTAACGCTTAAGGAAACGTATCTTTGCTAGACCCCCTGATTCGATACGAGTACTAGTACCGCGTAGGTATCGAAATAATGATCCTATGACAAAAGTACTTGAAAAGTAAAGAAAAGTTTCGAGTTCTTACTCGTATTTGCTTGCTAGTTTGCTAGTATCGGAACATCCCTACCTACCCATCAAAAGACAAAAAAAAAACGAAAACAGCAGAAAAATTGTTTTCGCAGTTCGCTTTATTTCGAAGTTTTACGTGGTTTTTACTGTTCGCGAAGTAAATTACGCATCGTACTGTTCAACAATAACTCATCTTTTCCAGTTCATCAAGATTCACCTTCAATATGATGGTAAGTACAACGTTTCAGATGCATATAGAGAATTCATTCGGGCTGCCGGGGGCGTTCCCAATTAGTACCTACAGTTTACTTGTTGATAAATCAACCACACACTTCTCTGTTGTAAGTCGCATGAAAGTCGATAAAGCGTCGGAAAGATACGATATGAGCCGCGTAGTAGTAAATTTTTGTGTACACTTTATTCGTAATGAAATGAGTGACGTGGATTATTATTACAAAGGATGAGGTAGGTTGATATCATTTCCTATTTTGATTACGTTAATTTAGTGATTAATTAAGTACTGTATCATGATTCACTACCATTCCTACTATTCCCATGAGGGATGTGTATTGAATATGAGCAGCCGTTCAAAGTGGCTCTGGGGGAGGCCTATTATCATGTCTTCAGGCCGTTGATGATGATGATGTGTATTGTATTGAATGTATTATATCAAGTGAAATCCATTATTACTTTGTGGGATGCTTACCAAAGTTCCTAAATCTTCCATTGTTTACTTACTATAGTTCTATGCCGGCTCTTACAGTACTCTAGGGAAGAGTTGGGGTAGTCCTATTTGCACACAGCCAGCACTAAAACACCTCTCAAACATGTAATTATGGCAAATCCTCCCCCATGATAAGCACCCAAAGTAGCATTTTATAGGGAGGCCCATGTCCAGTAGTCTAGCTGATGATGTGATTATTTATGATTAAATATATAAATAACTAATAAATAATGTACTGTTATTGTTTATTTGCTGTTATTGGTTACTGTTATTGTTTATTTGCTGTTATTGGTTACAATCATCACTTAATTTATTGTTTTTACTTCTCAGTGGTTCTTTATAACGCACCGCTTCTTCTGCGTTAGGTTTAAAAAATATTGTAAAATCTTTTGTCTTGTTTTGAATAACCTAATATTTACCAGCTAAACTTAAAAAAATGCTGGTAGATAATTTCCTCGTATATTATTTTGTGCAAAGTATAAATCAATAAATAAATAAAAATTACATGCTTGCCAATTTCAGGACTGTGTTGAAGACACCAATAATGATCCTCTCTCCGCACCGGTGGCACAATCACCACCATCCGGAGAAACGGCTACAAAAGTAGAGAATAAAAAACCGAGCGAGAATGTCTCGTTAGCTGATAACAGTTTATTGGTAAGTATTTTACCTTTTTTTACTTTATTTTGCCTTTGTATGGACAGCCCTGGTATAGTACATAATAATTATAATCTCATTTGTCTTTATCAGGTGGACATCTCCGATGCTCTAAGCGAGAAAGAGAAGGTGAAGTTCACGGTCCACACCAAGACAACACTGCCAGAGTTCCGTAATGCTGAGTTCATTGTGGTACGGCAGCATGAGGAGTTTGTCTGGCTTCACGATAGATATGAGGAGAATGAAGATTATGCAGGGTATATTGTGAGTATCCTTACTAATATAGAAAAGTTAGGCCTGTAGTATGTGTTGCCAACCCGAAGAAACAACCTAACTTAATTTCGAAGACCAGGAAAAATGAATTTACGACATTTACCACATTACTTTCGAATCTTCTTTCAAAAGCAGCATCCGCTGGGCGTAAGCAACGTCAGTTACTTTAATTTAATTTTCAGGAGTCATTTGGGGCCCGCTACTTTTACTTGCAGTGGGTCCAAATTACGCTTCCACAGTAACTAGTATCGTATTACGAAGAATTTGTCTTGTATCGTAACTGGTTACGAACCTCTGGTATCGTATGCGGCCGAAGGGTAATTTTTCTATGAGCGTCCAATCCGCTGGCCGAAAAGCCAAACGACTATGTGACGTTTTGCGAACGGTACCTTAAGGTGCTCCCTCACTTGGAGCATTCATCTATAATGTAATGTTACAGAGTCGAGCATTACATCAGTGAGGGAGGAGAACCGAGCATTACAGTGTGCAATCCGTAATGATACAGATTCGAGCATTACGTTGGTGAGGCATTTTTATGTTTGTTTAATGGGTTGGTTGATTGTTTGTAAAACATGAAAACTGCCTGTGTTTTCTCGGTTTTGGAATATTCTTATTCTATTTGGGGGTGGTAAGGCCTGCACTGACGTCCCGCATGGAGTGTATTGTGCATTTCCCCCTGCCAGCATTTACCCAAGCCAGCCCAGCTCCTTTATGTATCGGAGCACGGCTTTGGGCCGCTGGCACAACTGTTCCAGTGATGTAACATTAGATGGTGGTCTGGAGACCGATTGCAGTCGATCCCGTGGTCGTTGTTCTTGTTCATTTAGTAGATGCGTCGTTTCTCTTGCCTCTATTGTGGCTGTGCAATATAGCAGCACATGCTCCACTGTCTCGTTTTCCTGCATGCGGTTTTGGAATAATTCATGGCACCAATATCTTCTCTATTATCTAGTTTCTTCTGTTTTTTTATCGTAAATAACAATGTCGAATGAATATTGACGCGCTCAGCCGCTCAATGACCGCTTTGTATGACATTGTGGATTCAACTAAATTCTCAAAATCGAACCATCATTACACGCGAATGCTTGTCACTCAGGGAGGCAGTATTGTTACGTAATGCTCATCGAATCTGAAATGTACATGATAGGTGAATGTTCGTCATGTCTGGGAGGCAATACTGTAATGTAATGCGTAAAATCGAATCTGAAATGTACATGACAGGTGAATGTTCGTCATGGCAGGGAGGCAATACTGTAATGTAATGCGCAAAATCGGATCTGAAATGTACATGACAGGTGAATGTTCGTCATGGCAGGGAGGCAATACTGTAATGTAATGCGCAAAATCGAATCTGAAATGTACATGACAGGTGAATGTTCGTCATGGCAGGGAGGCAATACTGTAATGTAATACGCAAAATCGAATCTGAAATGTACATGACAGGTGAATGTTCGTCATGGCAGGGAGGCAATACTGTAATGTAATGCGCAAAATTGGATCTGAAATGTACATGACAGGTGAATGTTCGTCATGGCAGGGAGGCAATACTCTAATGTAATGCGCAAAATCGAATCTCAAACGTTACATTACAGGCGAATGCTCCAAGTGAGGGAGGGAGGGAGCACCTACGCAACTAAACCGTTTGTATTCTTTGGTGCTTGTTGCGCAATGAGAGTAGACCATAAGCCTCCACGCTGGACAAGCGGGTCGGTGGATGACACGTGTTCTCGAATTTTGTGATTCTTGAACGTGTCAGTTTCCTCGCGATGTTTTTCCTTCACTGTCGCCATTACTGCATAGGTGACATTATTTTAAGGACAGCTAGTGATCATAAAACTATTGTACCGTAGATACCGCCGGCGCCTCCGCGGCCTGACTTCGATGCGTCGAGAGAGAAGCTGCAGCGACTCGGAGAAGGAGAAGGGGCTCTCACTCGAGAAGAGTTCCTCAAGATGAAGGAAGAGCTGGAGGAGTAAGTACTCTATACTTTACGTTTGTGTCGTCACGGAGCTCTTGAACGGCAGAACGTCAGCTGGCTTTTAAAGCACCCACTGAATGAGATAATGTGGTCCACCGCTGGGACCATATGGCTTGATGTTATATTTATAGGACTTAGTATGCCTGAACTCAGACTTTACGGCCTTATATCTCGACAACCTCTTGACCGATTTTGCTCATATTTAAAACATTTGTACCCAATTTTTCTGCCAAATGTTATCAAAATCAGCCGGTAAATGGCGCCGGAGCAAACTTCCCCCTTTTTGGGGGAAATACAACAATCACAAGTCGCCGATGACAAAAAAAACGTGATCTTGTAGAACCACTATACCAAGATTCGATGAAAAATGCGACGTGGTTACGAGTATGTACAATGTACATCTGGACACATGAAAGCATGTGAGTTGAAGCGGAGACTTTCGTTCACTTCGTTCGCTCAGTGAGAGTGTCCCAACTGTGGGAATGTACTGATCATCATTAACAGCATGAAGACGTCTACTGCTGAACATAGGCCTCCCCCAGAGCACGCACCTTGAGCGACTGCTCGCCTCCTGCATCCATCGGCTCTCCGCGGTTTTCACCAGATCGTTGGTCCACCTAGTGGGGGGCCTACGCTGCGTCTTCCGGTTCGTGGTCGCCCCTCGAGAACCTTTCTTCTCCATCGGTTGCCAGTTCTACGAGCGAACACTTTGTACTGATGATTATAAACATTAATTCCCAGTGAATACCTGGCAACATTCAAGAAGACGGTGGCAATGCATGAAGTGTTTTTACAACGGTTGGCGGCGCACCCTGTGTTTAGACACGACACACATCTGAGGGTGTTCCTTGAATACCAACAGGATCTGTGTGCCAAGCCGCGGGGCAAGATGGACCTGTTTGGAGGGCTGGTGAGTGGGGGCATTCGGGATAACGCTATTACCCAATAGTTGGGCTTGATTAGGGTGAAGGGTATGAGAAACAATTTGTTTTATACACGTTTCCTTATGAAAATAGAGAATTTAGATCTTAGTTACCATGTAAACCATATCTTAAAGTTATCTGTGAAGTTTGCCAATACAAGATTGTTTTGGCTCGATATAAAAAAACTGATAACTTACCTAGAAAAATCTGAATGAACCAATTTCTATTGAATATATTTTTGCAATTAAATGTGTGTAATCCTAACAAACATTCAAAATTCAAGAAAAATATTATTAACTTAGAATATACTAATTAAAAACCGTCAAAATCAGTCTTTTACGCATTGATTTTGCCGTAAGCGCCGCGTTAAAATTCAGACTGAATTGATATTTAAGTCTACGACGGTAGGATCGACATTTGCATGGACAAATTTTCACCAGCTTATTTTGTTATAATGATCAACCTCGCATCATTTTCAGCAATTCGTTTCTCCCTACAGATGCGTTCGATGACGACAACAACGGACGAGTTCTACCTCGGCGCTACAGTTAGAGATGTCAACGATTTCTTCGAGCAAGAAACTCAGTTCCTACAGGAATACTACTCGCACTTGAAGGAAGCTGTGGCCAAAGTGGACCGGATGACTTCCAAACACAAAGGTGAGTAGTTCCACTGTTTGAAACTAGATGGTGTTAGTCATCATCAATGGCGCCGCCACCAGTGTAACTTTGAAAGCGTATATCTTAGAAACGTGACGCTGGAGAAGATTTTGTCTCATAAAAACCTTGTTCGCATTAGTGTCAGCTATCGATTCATATAGGTTTTATGAATGGCGACCATTTGAAGAAAAAAACAAGATGGCGGACTACAAGTAGGTATGCCAAGCTTCATACTAAAATATTCAAGACCCTTTAGGATATCCAGCGGAACTGTTTTTATAGATATATGGGTATGGAACCCTTCGTGCGCGCTTGGCTGGTTATTTTTATCGCACAACAAAATTGAAACTATTCTCTTTATGTTTTTGACAGGCCTGCTAGCTCAGTTGGCAGTAGCTCTGCCTTCTGAACTATATATAGGTTGTGGGTTCGATTCCCATCCAGGACAAACATTTGTGTGATGAACATAGGTGTTTGTTCTGTGTCTGGGTGTTATATTGTATTCTATGTATGTATTTACAAACAAAAAGTATCTAAGTGTTATATCAGTTACCTGGTTCCCATAGTACAATCTTTGCTTAGTTTGGGGCTAGATGGCGCTGTGTGAAACCCCTCCGGTCGGTTTGGTCCACTTCTTAAATTGTCCGTTTCCAAAATTGTCATCTTCCTAATTTGTCTTGATCCTAACACGTCAGTTTCAAAAGCCGTTACTTCCAAAATTGTGCACTTCCTGATTAGTCGTCTTCTTATCTCATCCATTTCCTAAGTTATCCACTTTGTTTCCTAACCTATCTTCCTAATTTGACAACTTCCAAAGCCACCACTTCCTAAAATGTTCACTTCCTGATTAGCACTCTTCTTATCTCGTCCATTTCCTAAGTTACCCACTTCTTACAAATCCATTCCATCCATTACTATAATTGTGTAGCGTGTTGCCATCCCACTTGACAGATGAAATCTGTCATAATGACATCTGTCATTTTGACAGATGTCCACACATATTTATTTATTTATGTTACAGAGGTGGCAGACGCTCATATCAAGCTGTCATCTTGTATAACCCAGCTGGCGACCCGAGAACAGCCCGCCACTGAGAGATTCCTCACCCGAGCGGCTGACACTTTTGACAAGTGCAGGGTAAGTCGATGGCAACTTTAAGTATACAATAAATAAAATAAATTAATAGGGACGTTGCTATATTAAATGCTATACTAAATAAAAGCTAGGTTAAATAGCAACTGAATAATTAAGCATTGATTTTTCAATGTAAAACAAGAATTTTCTCTATATTTCCATTTTTTTTTAGTATGCTATAGGCATTTGACCACTGTTTTGTCTGATCGTAAGTGATGACGCGGCCTACTCCCAGGTTATAGTTAGCTAAAGCGAAAAAAACACATGGTTACGTGATTAATAGACGACCCCCTGTTTAAGGTTTGAGCTTATTAGTACAGTCTTATATTTCCAATTGTTTCTCATTGTTGTAGAAAATCGAGGGTCGCATGGCATCAGATCAGGACCTGAAACTTGCGGACACTTTGAGGTACTATATGCGCGACGCTCACGCTGCCAAGGCTGTTCTCGTCAGGAGACTCAAGTAAGTATGCTCATGGAACAAGGGGGAGAGGAATGCCAATGCACCAAGAAAACAGCGTAGATCAAAAATATGCCTAAAACTAGATGGCGTTGCAAAATGAGCGGGCTATAAGTTGAGCGCAGATCAGAAATATGACAAAAACCGTTTTTTTTTAGAAAACAAAAAGCATTCTAAATGTTATTCTGAAGAATTAGCTATAGCCATACCAAATTTCAGCGAATTCCGTTCAGTAGTTCCAGCGTGATGCGTGTTCAAAGAGACAGACACACAGATAATCTAAAAAAAAAAAATTGTTTCCATTTCTGTATCGATAAAGAAGTGTAATGCAATGTTCAAAAAATACTCAATGTCGGTACAGATTTAGCCCAGTTACAGTTTTATTATAAGTAGAGATACATATAGATTGAGTACCCAATGTTTCTGCCAAATACTATCAAAATACGCTGGTAAATGGCGCCGCTGCAAACTTCCCCCCTTTTTGGGGAGCTTCCCCCACCAATGAACTGGTTCAAACCGATCAAAAATCGCCGACGACATAAAAACATTACTTGTAGAACCTGTAAACTAAGTTTCGTCAAGAAAAATGCGACCTGGGGCCGTACTGTGATCCCTTAGCGCGATTCAAATGACGACCTAAACTGAACTGCTACCTGTACAAACAAATTGTATTGTAGCGGTTCAGTTTATGTCGTCATTTGAATCGCGCTAAGAGGTCACAGTACGGCCCCTCTACGCGAGTACGTACATCCGGACAGACGAAAGAAAAGGCGAGTTGAAGCAAAGACTTGGGCTCACCTTGCTCGGTCAGTTATTAATTTAAAATAGGTTTACTTCAACAGCCGGAAGACGTCCACTGATGAACACAGGCCTCCCCCAAAAATCGCCACTTTGGACACCTATCATAGGGAGGGTTTGCCATAATCACCTCGCTTGGCAGGCGGCATGGTGATTGCAGAGTTTTTAATGTACCGATGAGAATGCTGCTGCCCATTCCCTGGATATTCTCTTAGCTGGCTCTTGCGGCAACCACTGGACACAGCCTGAATACGTTCACTGTTGAACGTAGGCCTCCCCCAGAGTGCGCCACCTTAAGCGGCTGCTCGCCTCCTGCATCCAGCGGCTCCCCGCGGCTTACACCAGATCGTTGGTCCACCGAGTGGGGGCCGGCCTACGCTGCGTCATCCGGTTCGTGGTCGCCACTCGAGAACCACTGGACTAAATGGGGTGGTTCTATTCTTAGGCAGGACCACACGGCGATGACAACCCTGTCCTGTCGAAACGAACTTATGACCTTAAAGTCATCCAAAAGTACCATAAAAAAAAAATCTTTCAGTATTTCTCGAATTTGAAATGTTTTGGAAAGCTGTCCAATTTTTTGAACCCTTGGAATATTACGAACTTTATTTTTATAAATGTTGCCACATTATAGATTTGTGAGCTGTCAAGTCGTGGATAAAATTATTAAAAGTTGTAGAATACATGCGCGGCGCACACAACAATGCTACAAAGTAACAGATGATAAAACTTTTATCCTAAATAATTATTGTACGTCAGAAAATAAATGAATCTTGAATGAATAATTTATTTCAAGGATTTACAAGCATCTCTTTACAATAATTTCGTTACAGTGTTGCGCATCCAAAATTTGCTACACCTTGGTACCCAAACTAGGATTATACTGCAGAATGTTTAAAATCACGAGTAAAACCATGGGGCGTCTAATTGTGGTGGAAATTAAATTGTAGTAATACATTACAGATGTCTGGCGGCGTACGAAGCAGCCAACAGGAATCTGGAGAAGGCGAGAGCCAAGAACAAAGATGTTCACGCGGTGAGTACAAATATTATAACAATTACAATACGTCTTGTAATTGTAAAAAACACTTATTTTACTATTATTGTAAGAAACACTTGTTACTGTAAGAGTAACAAACACTTTTGTTACAGACCTACTGTAATTTATTGTAAGAAATACTTTTGTTACTGTAATTGTAACAAAAACTTTTGTTTCTGCAATTGTAACAAACATGTTTGATTGGAAAAAACACTTGTTACTATAAGAGTAAGGGACGCTTTTGTTATCTACTGTAATTTATTGTAAGAAATACTTTCGTTACTGTGAATGTAACAAACACTTTTGTTACTGCAATTGTAACATACACTTTTGTTACTGCAATTGTAAAAAAAAAACTTTTGTTAAAATTACATCGCTTTTACTTCACTAAAATTATATTAACTTTCATTTTAATATTAATACTTTTACTTAATAAAAAAATAAATATCACTAACCACTACCTGTTTCTTTGCACACGCTATCAGCCACTGGAAGTACAAGAGGTAATGCACGCTTTATGTGTTCGTTTATAATGTATTCTATGTATCGAGGGCGTAGTGGGGAAATTAGATAAGTAACGCTTTTTGCGAAATCGACTTTTTGGCATGACGATAAAGCCCAAATTACGACGCATCTTTTGGTCTTACCCTAGCTCGAATATATTATTCCGTGCCAAAATTATTCCAAAAAAGGTATTTTTGTAACAGAAATTAACCTTCAATAATAGCTGTAAAACTTGAGAGGAAGAAGTGAATAACTGACCAAATAATGTATAATTTCACAGTATCACCAATTTTGTCGTCACATAAAATGTATAAAGCTCGTAATTCAGTTTTACGTCATCACCTAATCCATTTTTGCCTCACTGACGGAACTTTTCCATATTTAAAATAAAAAATATGTAAAGAGCTGCGGCATCCATGATGAACTTAAAAGTTGTAAGCTGAGCCATTACATAACATATAAAAACGCCCACAGTATTTTGCTCTTACAAAAAAATTTATTGCTAAATTTGTCGAAAAAAAAAACACTAAGTCGTTGTTTTCTCGCGATAATGGTTTTGTTAGTTATCTAATTTCCCTTCTACGCCCTCGATATGTATTTACAAACAAAAAGTACCTAAGTATTGTATCAGTTATCTGGTTCCCATAGTACAAGCTATGCTTAGTTTGGGGCTAGATGGCGCTGTGTGATATGTCCACACATATTTATTTATTTATAATACGAGCGAGTGTGGCTCTTTGCGATTTTCAACCTTACCCACCATGGTACAAAACTTAAATCACATCAACAGCCTGAAGACGTCCACTGCTGAACATAGGCCTGCCCCATAAAACGCCACATTGGACGCTTATTATATGGGTTTGCCATAATCACCACGTTTGACAGGCGGCTTGGTGATCGCAGATTTTAATGTACCGAAGAGAATGCTTCTACCCTAGATATTATGTTCGTTATTGTGTTTATTGTGTGTCCAAATTAAGGTCGTTTTCGTAGAACATAAAGTTCAATTTCGCGTAACCATTTTTCAACTTTTTTTGTTTAGGCGGAACAATCCCAAGCGGAAGCCTGCGCCAAGTTTGAGCAGCTCTCCGCGCGAGCTAGAGAGGAACTCATTGACTTTAGGAATAGAAGGGTCGCTGCGTTTAGGAAAAGGTATGTTTTGAATAATGCATACTATCTATCTATACTTATTTTGACTGGCCTGATAGCTCAGTTGGTAGTAGCTCTGCCTTCTGAACTATAGGTTGTGGGTTCGATTCCCATCCAGGACAAACATTTGTGTGATGAACATCGATGTTTATTCTGTGTCTGGGTGTTATATTGTATTCTATGTATGTATTTATAAACAAAAAAGTATCTAAGTATTGTATCAGTTATCTGGTTCCCATAGTACAAGCTATGCTTAGTTTGTGGCTAGATGGCGCTGTGTGACATGTCTACATATATTTATTTATTTATGTATAATAAATAAATATACTTACATATATGTGTGGTATATTAACGGGTCCAATTCTGTACATTGATGATATTTAGAAATTTTTTTTTACCTCGGCAGAGAGGGGTTGAAAGTAAAAATATGGACTTAGTTGTAATTCATTAACTCGTGGTCCGATTTCATTCATTCTTTTTTTGTTAGAAAAGGGGTACATTAAATATTGTCCCGTAAATATTTCAAGGCCGTCGGTTTTGTGGTTCAGAAATTACAGACATCCAACCTTCAGTATTAGGTACAAAGCCACTCCTATCCTGTACTATGGGAAAGAGAGAAGGGAGGGGCGAAAAGATTGGCTCACCTGCCTCCTTTCACCATCATCCATTCATTCTTTTCCCTTATTTTTTTCCCTCTTCCTTTAGACTGAGATAAGGCGTAAAAATAATTAACCCGTGCGAAGCCGGGACGGGTTAGCTAGTTCTGGTTATAATTAGAAAGAAAGAAAGAAACACTTTATTTATACAAACTGTACACAGACACAAACAACAATAATAATTATGCTAAAATAAAAATAAAAAAGAATCTATAACTAATTTAAAAAAAAAACTCTACGCCTATTCCTTGCATTTCTGTGTACGAACATTGTAGCTGTGTGTGGACAGTGATGTACAAAATGGTCTAAGCTCAGCATGTGCCATGGACGAATCCACAGCGCTGATTTTCAGCCCAGACCTTGAGTGACGACGATGCTTATATTAATGAAATAGTAATAACGGGTGCTGTTAATAAATTAAAAATAATAATCAGAAGTTCCCTAAAAAAACACTTTTTCAGAATGACAAGGTGAGTTGCAAAAGGAGAAAAAAAAATTTATATAGACTAGCAGTATTAACTATCTTAAAAAACCTGTGAGACGATAAAACACGAAATTGAAAAATTATAACAAATAAATAAGCCCACACGGCCCGCATATTATTATGGGGGGTTAATTGTCTAAAATTGTAAATTGTCGTGTGAATATTATTATGGGGGGTAATTGTTGTAATTATATAAATTTGTTTTTTTTTTTGTAGATGTATAAGTATGTAGTAGGATAAATAAATACCGTTTTTAGAATATGTCGTGTGTTTCTGTCTGTCTGGCTGGCTAATGGCTGGCCGGTTTATTTTGTCTTTTTATCAAAAAAAAATACAAGTAATAAAGAAATATTACCATTTTTTTTCCAGTCTCATAGACCTGGCGGAGCTGGAAATAAAGCACGCGCGGTCCCAACAGGACCTGTTCAGGAAGTCGCTGCAAGTGCTCAAAGAATGTCAGTAAGATACAATAATTATTGCTCGAAGTGTATCAAATGCAGTTACACGCGGAGAAAATGGCACGTGATAGACACCAGGGCTCTAATTCTGTATGACCACTTTACGACTCGACTTCGAAACCACGCGAATTCCCTTACATAAGAAATCTGCAAAAATGTATTCTCTATGAAATGAAAACGAAACCGCGCGAAATGAATGTGGAATTGACGCGATTTGAACTGCCAAAAATCATAATGTTCCACTGAGACGCGTTCCGAAACATCAACACGTGGTCGTCACTTATGTCAATATTTATTCAGAATAAAAATAACTTTAATGTAAAGTGAAGGTATTTCTAATGCAGGACACGATTTGAACAAGACACGATATCGACGTGGTTTCGTATCGTGTGGAATCTGTGTTTTCATACAGAATTAGGACCCTGTCTTGAAATCATCGTAATTCTGATACCGCTCAATCATTTCGTGGCGACAAATCTAAAAATCAGCTGATTCAACTGTCAGTGCAATGTTAGTAAATATTGCATGTCGAATATGGCTCTGCTGGGTTAGCACGGACGGTAGACAAAATTGTCTTTCCCCTGTTTTACTCCACTTGACAAGTAAGCAAGTATGAAGAAAATGACATAAAACGGGGAAAGACAATTTTATCTACCGTCCAAGCCAACCCAGCTGGTATAGGTGTACAGTTCCGTTATGTACAAATCGCTGGTTAATTCCGCCACACAGGCTATTTGAACGTAATTACAAGTCGTCACATTCATATGAAGAATTTTGGTGCAATTTATTTTTAAAAAAATTTACATTTAAACTATCTCCAATGTTTATGTTGAAAACGTTTTATTATTATGTTAGATTTTGTATCAAGCTTAGATATGTAGATTTATTTATCCCCTTATTCATAAAACTGTAAAACGTACCATATAAGTAAACTAAATTTTGACAGCTCTTAAGTTCGCATTTATCTTTCTAGCACCCGGTTCTCAAACGTTTGTCCACACCTAATACTATACGAAATAAGCTAAGCAGGCGTTAGCGTAATCAGCAGATTAATTTGAATTAGCATCCCCGGGACGATCAATCGCGATTGACAATCGTTACGTGATTGATCGTTTCAAATGAAGCTTCGATTGACGGCGATTGTAGGCGTATCAATCGCGGATGCTTCAGTCGTTTGTTAGACTATAGACATGAGCGTTTTCGTTATTGAGGACAAACGGTTACATATCCGATATTTAGTTTTCATATCGATATTGAAAACCGATTTCAGATATCGATATCTGTATTAATGTTTGGCTATGGCGCAAACCAAAACCTAACGCAAACTATTAACCCATGCATAACGAGCCCTTTTATGTTACCCATCGAAAAATGAACCTTATTGCTTTGAAGTTTAATTCTATTTTACAATGTGCACTGTTGTGTGATGTGATGACCGCAACAACGCATCGATATCCATATTCGCTTCGTCTCTTTTTGTACAATATAAAGTATCGTCGTAAGAAAGAGAAGTAATGAATATGAGTTAGTTCGTTCGTTCCCGCGTAGTTTGTTTTAAGTTTTGGTTTCGGTTGGATATGTGAAAACGGTTATGTACCTTGGTTTATCGATTTGATATGATATTGAGATTCATAACGATATAAGTAACGTTTTGATACATCGGACTCACGCCTATGAGACTATCATTCGGGAAGCAGTGTTCACAGGTCGTGTTGCTCTTTGAGAGCGCGATCAATAATAAAGAATACGATTGTCATTTGCTACCATTGACCGTCAATCAACCTTCAATGTACGGCGCTTCAATCGCTGTCAATCAAATTTTTCATTATTCGCCGTCGATGCCGTAGTAGATCGACAATAGCTTCAATCACCAGAGTAAACGATACATTTTTGCATCAATGGTTATTATCAATCACGTAACGATTGTCAATCGCGATTGATCCTCTCGGAGATGCTTCACATTAAAATTAATGTTAAACTATCTTTGCGTCGTATCCGGTTCTAAATTCAAACTTTTCTTTCCAGTTACTTAAACTTAATGTTATACTAAGTTAATTGGGCGTTTGTGTTCTTTATGAATAAGGGATCGTTATGAAATTAAACCCCGGTTTCTGGTGGTACGTTTGGCAAACTCATGTCAACTTGGCAAACAGAATAATGAACGCTCATCGGTTGCCTGTTGACCATCCGCTGTCTTCAGCACTACTGTGTTCCGGTTTGAAGGGCATTGTAGCTAGTGAAATTACTGGGCAAATGAGACTTAATGAACTGATCTCACAGTCTAGAAAACTTTTCTAGACTGTGTGATGTCTCAGGATGACGTGCGCAGTGCGCAGTGTCACGCGAAACTAATTTTAGAGTTCCGACTAGTTCCGAGTGACACTGCAATCTGTTATGGGCGGCCGTGTCGCTTAACACCAGCCGAATGACTAGCTCGTCACATCATTCGATTACATAAAAAATAAAGTATTTGTATGTCCAGTTGACACAAGAGAAACCGGGGGTAAAACTATGTACTCGTATCACTTCTAATATACGAAGTATTCATTCCATTGTGTTTAAATCTCATTAAATAAGCAGAAATTCAATAAAGCATAAAAGTAAGCTACTATTATCGTCATATTAGCAAATAGCATTTCAATAGCAATTAGCATGCTAATGCCCATTTCCACCAAAGATCCCTAAACTGCAATCCCTTTGGCTAAGGGCCCCTTAGATTTGACCCTTACCTGAATTCGTTTGCACATCGCTGAGTGACACTTAAATTGTAAAATGACAGTTTATTTTTTTCTACGGTTTCCAAAAACCGTACGTTGCCGATTTTCGTTATTTTATTTATATATTTTAGAGAATAATCGACAAAAATACAAGCAACATGCTTCATTGATATTAGCACTAGAGTTTTTAATATATTATGCATCCGAAAAAATTAAAACATATACCTTTTCTGGCGTTATGCGGGTAGAAACAATTGCCAACTACCTAATAAATTTAACCTGCCACTTAACGCTAAGGGGTTGAGCTTCGGCCTTCTAAACTTAGGAGATCCCTTATGCTTTGGGTGTCCCTTAATCGCCGGTGAAAACAAAATTACTGTCAGATGTCACTTAAGTCTTTTTATGGGTCCCTTAAAATTTAGGGATCTTGGTGAAAACGGGCATAAGACTCATGAATTAGCATGCTAATGAAATGTATGCTAAATCGCATTAATTACCATTACTAATAGTAGCTATTCCACTGATTATTAGCAAGTGGTAAAAGAGACGTTCCAGAAATGCATGGAGCCTAGGCCGCCTATACAAGGTGAGTTTGAATTGGTATGTTATCCCAAAAGGGGGGACTGGAACCATGATAGCCCACAAGTTGTGAGAGGCTTACTTGAAACTGCGTGTTTCCAAACCTCCATACTAAAAAATAAATCCACTCACAATATTGCACGTGCGATCGCTGCGAGAGTTAAAAAGATACGAAAATAAATAAACAAATTCATTTCTAAACACAGGTCGTTAAACTCATTTAAGTGCATTCGGTCATGGACGAAGTTCAACCACCCAGCTGCGCTAGGGCTATCTTCGGACGTAAACTTTACATGGCATTTCTTCAATGAATAACTATTAATTTAGAAAAGTCGTAGAAGAAACATTGTCTACCTTGGTGAGTAGATTTACCCCCTTTCGGGATAATATACCAATTCAAACTCAGATAGTATGTATGCTCTCATTGTAAAATAGTTTAGGATATTTTAGAAACGTTTTGTGCTATCCATTTTTTTTTAATATTTAGTTTTTTGCCTTAAAATAAAATATATATGTGTATGCTCGCAATACTTACTAGGCATGGAAATGATTGCTACTTTAAAATCATTGTCATTTCATCATATGATTTGTTTTAGTCGCTGTGATTTCACCTGCGATTTTTCACAGCCTGTGATTTTTCATATGCCTAATAAATTTATGATCAATGGCGATTGACTGTGCTTTATGAAATGGAACAGAGATGGGATTTAGGAGCAACCTAGTGAAGTTGCGACCTGCTACAAATGATTACAAGTAATCTAACGCTACTCTCTTAAGTCTCAAAGTTCACCGCTACACCACAATGTTAATAAAATTATACTCTTTAGGTCTCAGTTTGTTTACTGAAGCATAAATAAAATTATATGTTTTGATATTCGCCGCTTATGCTATTCTCGTATTATGAAATCCGAAGCCACGATTCAACTAAGTGTGATTATCACACTGTGATTAGTAGTAGTGTCTGATAAAAAGTAGCAGAGCGATTTATGAAAAATAGAATCATATGATTTTTCACCTGCTCCTTGCGATTTGATCCATGCCTAATACTTACCCCCCGGTTTCTCGTACGTGTGTTAAATTTAAACTCACGTCAGTTTAAAAATGCTGAACGCTCATTGGTTGAAGACAGCCGATCATCAACAGGCAGCCAATGAACGCTCAGTATTTTTAAATTGACATAACTTATCAAACGTACGAGAAACCGGGGGTAAACCGCTACACTATTATGGCGGGTACGAGCATCAACAAGAGTATACAATACCTATTCGCAGACATGGCGGTAATAGGCTAGTTGCCTGCTATTTTTCATAAAGTAGGTTAAAAATGAATGCAATAATTGAAAAAAATGAGTAAAATCGGTAAATAAGTCAAGGAGTAATAAGCTTTTAATGTTTCTGGAGGAGGCATCGCCTGTCCCTTTCTCGCAAAACAGGAGATTCCGCACAGTTACTATGAAAACGCACGTTGTGACGTCACATGCCAAAGAGACTGTATGTAAAGCTACCACAGCTTAGTAATGAGGTACTATGAAGGAGCAAGATGGACGTCACTGCATGTTTGAGCTGTCTCTCTATTCCTTTATTTCAAAATGCTTGTAACTATAATTTTTGTTTTCATCGCTGTTTATTTTTTGAGGAATATTTTTAACTAGCAGCGCCCCGCGGTTCCGCCCGCGTTCCTACAGGAACCGTTCCCGTTATTGAAATAAAATGTAGCCTATGTTTTAATTCAAGGTATAAGCTACCTCCATATCAAATTTCATCCAAATCCGTCCAGCTGTTAGAGCGTGAAAGAGTAACAAACATACACACATACACACAAACTTTCGCCTTTATAATATTAGTGTGATTAGTGTGATTTATGCAATAAAAAATTAGCAGACCCTAGCCTAGTAAAGCGCCGCTATATTGATAACCTACCATACGTATGGACCAAATATTATTTTTCAGCCATTAAAGAGTACAACAGTGCTATTTATGATTATTTTTCTTGAATTATTTAAAAATTTGTTTTTTTTTATGTATTGTACACGTAGGTGGCCTATTTTGGAACATCTCTGTAATATTTCGAGACCAATGTCAACCGAACAAAATACGCTTGCAAAATGGAAAATTGTATGAATTTTTTAAATTAATTATGTTAAGTCACTCGTTTTGGCTATGCAACATTATATAAATATATTCAAAGTCGATGTATAACTTGTGTATAATTATTATTGTTTAAGAAAATATAAATAAATATTCTTAATGTGATTGTTGTATTATAAAGCGGACTGTAGTTTAGACATTTGAATAAGATAGAAAACGATAGAGTTAAAGAGGGTCGAAAAAACTCACCAAATCAGCTTGGGCTTTGGAAGTTCACCTAATACCTATGGGGGCAAGTAGAAGTGAAGTACTTCGGCCTTTTCCAACGCTTCCCTTTTCCTTACCACAGGATTGGTGCTGATGCTGGGGTAGATATTGCGACAAACCGATAAAATTCCAAGGGAACACCCGCGGAGCGACAAATTAAGACATCGAGAGAGGTTGACCAACGACAAGTGACCAAAAATGTAGGCGGGAATTAAAAAGTTATGAGTTGCCAGTGTAGGCATCAAAAGTTTAAACTATTTTGCAGAGTGTGACTCCTCAAAATTGAAATTAATACCAATAATGAACATTCCGCCCACCTAAATGCAAAGTATTTACGAAAAGACGATATGGCATAATAACGATAGCGATGAAGTTATGAGTTTATGAACTTAAATGTTTAATTTTACGACAACGAAAAGCTTAAAATTAACGATAACGATAGTAATGTGGTTTACATTTAGAGTGCTAGTTACTGTCGAGTGCGATAGGCAAAGGACAGAGTTTAACGATAGGTCTTTTGTACTCTCCGGAAGCAGTTTTCACAGTCGCGACTCTACAAATTTTATCAGCTCCAGGATGTAGGGCAACTATCCTCCCTAAGTTCCACTGGAGGGGGCTGGTTTGTTCATTTACAATCAACACCAACGTGCCGACAGCAATGTTCTCGCTACTCTTATTCCATTTTGCGCGCTGTTGCAGAGTGTGAATATATTCATTCTGCCACCTACGCCAGAAGTCTTGATGCATCTTTTGGATCAGTTTCCAACGATGAAGAACACTAATGTGCTGATCCACGAAGTTTTCTTCAGGCAGACCCGACAAAGGTTCTGTAGTAAGGAAATGCCCTGGTGTCAACGCCGTAAAATCATTAGCATCACAGCTAACAGGAGTAAGGGGGCGAGAGTTCAACATTGCTTCCACTTGGGAGAGAACTGTGTAGAACTCTTCGAAAGTCAATCGCTGACTCCCTATCACACGAGACAAATGGGTCTTAACCGCTTTAATACCTGCTTCCGCCAATCCATTGAAGTGGGGAGACCCAGGTGGGCTAAACGAGAACTTTATCTCCTGTGAACAGGCAGCCTGCTTCATGAGAGAGTCCAGATAATTACTGGCACCGACAAAGTTCCGACCCTGGTCAGACACGATTTGACTGCATCGACCACGGCGGGCGACAAATCTTTTAAGGGCGGCTAGAAAAGCCTCTGACGACAATTCCGAAGCTAACTCAATATGTACTGCTTTTGTGCAAGTACACACGAATACGCAAATGTATCCCTTGTAGGTCTTGACACCACGTCCACGACCTAAGGCGATACTGAAAGGTCCTCCATAATCAACGACAGAACAAGAGAAAGGTTTGATCTGGTTTACCCGAAACGACGGCAAGTTGCCCATGAGGGGAGCAGCGACAGGTTGAGGATTCGTTCGAAAGCATCTGATGCAGCGTGAGACGATGCTTCGAATGGCTCTTTTCGACGAGAGGATCCAAAAATCTTGCGCAAGCAAGTTTTGTAGAGCCTGGGCACCTGGGTGCATGAAGCGATCATGATAATCTTGAATGATCAGCGAAGTCAAGCGATGGTCACGCGGCAACAACAACGGATGCTTCACGTTAAAGTCGACTTTGGCGTGAGCCAGGCGACCGCCCACCCTGAGGAAACCCGCTTCATCGACGAAGGGTGAAAGTTTGCGCAAACTCTTTGACAGAGTGTTAGGAGAGCCATTTTTCAGCTTCTCAATCTCAAATGAAAAAGAGACCTGCTGTGCATGTCTGATTAAGAACATGAAGCTGTCTCGAACCTCTGTCACCTCTAAGGGACCGACAACTTTTTGCAAAGGCAACTTTGCATTGCGACAAAATCGAAAACAATACGATAGAACTCGCTTTAATTTAGTAAGCGAGGAGCATTTATTTATTAAATTGTCAACAGTGTTGACATCGACAGTGGTCAAAAGACTAAAAATTCGTTGCTCTTCCAGACCTTCCGAAACAGGAAGGGATGTAGAGGCTGAAAACGAACGACTCCAGTAGCCTTCAGACTCCGTGAGCCACGGCGGACCTCTCCACCACATCTCGCACTTGACGAGTTCGGCAGGGAGCATGCCGCGAGAGCCAACATCTGCAGGCATCGACAGAGTGCTGGTGTGTCCCCAGCAATCTGGAGCTACAATTTCTTGGATGTGGCTAGTTCGGTTGGCTACGAAAGTTTTCCACTTCGATGGACACGACTTTATCCACGCAAGAGCCACGGTAGAGTCGGACCATGCGAAGACGTTGTCAAACCGATAAAATGGCTCGAAAGCCTGGACGACAGCCTTGATCAAGTCAGCAAGTAAAACAGCTGCTTGTAGTTCCATCCTTGGAATGGACAGCTTGCGAAGAGGAGCAACCTTGGTTTTTGCGCAACAAAAGTGGACGGAGCAAGCACGGTCTGCGTCGACGACACGAAAATATATTACGGCGCAATAGCCGCGCTCCGACGCGTCACAGAAACCATGAAGTTGCAGCACGACAAAGGATTTTACGAGCCGACGAGGAATCGAAATGGACGCTAGCGACGACAACTGATTTTTATAGCGCGACCATTCTGAGGTGATCTCCTCGGGCACATCCTCGTCCCACGCGACACCCGAAGTCCAAAGAAGCTGCATCAGGTATTTTGCATAAAACGTGATCGGCGCTAGAAACCCTAAAGGGTCATAAATGCGCGCGATCTCCGATAAGATGATGCGCTTTGTGCAACGATGATCACCGTTTTCTGCAACTCTAAAGCCAAATGTGTCGGACTGAGGTTTCCAAAGAAGTCCTAATATTTTAAGAGAGACATCAGCCAGCTCTTCGAAACTTTTAAAACTCTCCGAGTATAAATCCGATGGAGGGAGATTTTGAAGGAAATCCTGACAGTTAGAGGTCCATTTTCTCAGATGAAAGCCACCAGACGACAATACTCTGGACAGCTCCAATCCAAGTTGTAGAGCACTCTCGGTAGAGTCCGCTCCTGTAACAACATCATCCACGTAGAGGTCTCTAGCTAGTACGGTAGAGGCGGCTGGGTATTCTTCAGCCGCATCCATCGACAGCTGAGCCATGGTGCGTAGAGCTTGGTAAGGAGCGGAAGAAACTCCATAGGTCACGGTCTTGAGTCGGTAATCACAGACTGGCTCAGCAGGACAGGGGCGCCACACGATACGCTGATATTCTGCATCTTCATCCGAAACCAAAATTTGCCTATACATCTGTTGCACGTCACCGGTAAAAACTACTGCGTGCCAACGAAAGCGCAACAACAGATCAAAGATGTTTGTTTGCAATTTTGGCCCCGGAAGGAGAGCATCATTCAGTGACACTCCTGAAGCATCCTTAGCGCTGGCATCGAACACCACGCGCAGTGGAGTACTCACTGAGTCAGGTCTTAAAATTCCATGATGGGGAATATAATAAAATTTTCCATCTTTGGTAGAGGGGGGCTCTACCTTTTCAAGGTGACCACGAGCTTCGTAATCTTCCATGAAGGCAACATACGCCTTTTTATATTCAGGGTTCATTTGCAATTTGCGTTCGATAGATGAGAACCTCCGAAGAGCAATGTCTCGAGAGTTACTAAAAGTTGGTTTATTTTGCAAGTCGACAAAAGGAAGAGGTACGACAAACCTACCTTCTTCAGTACGAGAATGATATTCGACAAACGATTTTTCACAAAGCTCGTCCTCTTTCGATAAAATTTTAGCTTTAGGACTAACTTCTTCAACTTCCCAAAATTTTTTGAGGGAATTATCCAATGTGGCATTGGAAACGAAAAGACAATTTTTTGGAGTGCTACGACAACGAGAAAACAGTGATGAATTATTTTCATCACAAGCACCCATCAAAATCCATCCCAGTTGTGTGTTCAATGCAAGAGGTTGCCCCGGAGAACCACGTTTGATCCCAGGTAACAAACACGAAACGAAAATGCTTGCATCAAGCAACATATCCACTGGACCTGGATGAGCAAAGGTTGGATCAGCAAGATCCAGATTTTTAATGTGAGACCAATTCGATGAATCAATAAAGCGAGAGGGTTGGTCTACACAAATCGACGACAAAACGAGAGCTTCAAATTTAAAATTTGATGACAAGTTCCTATTAATAGGTTTCATCTCACATGACAATGAGCCGAGAAGTTCAGTAGTAGAATGGCCAATTCCACTAACCGACTGATCATGTTGATTGACCCTAAGTCCTAACCTAGTAGCACAATCTTGCGAAATAAAATTGCATGCACTTGCAGAGTCTAGTAGAGCTCTCACTGGCTGAAAGTTACCAGAGCTATCACGAACCAGCACTCTAGCAGTCGAAAAAAGCACAGTGTTACTGGCAGTCACTGAGGTCAAAACAACGGACTTATTATTTTCATTATTTGTATCACATGTCTGCGAGGGTGTGGTCTGTGTGTGCTTACCAAAATGAAGCAATGTGTTGTGGGAGTAATTACATGAACCACAACGGACCGATGAAGGACAAGATTTCACTCGATGTGAATTTGAAAAACACAAAACACAGAGTCCCTTTTCTTTAATAAATTTAAAACGAGAGAGGGGATCCAATTTCAAAAATTCCTCGCAGCCTGTGAGACTGTGTTGTGGGTGAGAACAAAAGACACATGTTGCATTAGAAACAACTAAAGATGCTTTTGGTTTGTTTTGGTTATTTTTCAAAACAACAACAGGTTTAGGTGCTGTTACATAAGACATCTCTAAAGCTCTATACTGCTTCTCAATAAAATCCTGCAATTGAGAGTACTTAGGAATCTCATCACCTTTAAAATCTAGTTGAAAAGCTTCCCGGGAGGCTCTGTCTAACTTCGTCCATAATAAATGGAAAAGCATGAAGTTCTTATCCGGAAGTGCATATTTTTCCAACACTGATAAGTTTTCTGAAAATGTCCTATGCAGTCTCTCAAGCTCAGAAGCCGACTTAGTTTTAATTGGTTCACAACTAATTAATTTTTCATAGTAGTGAGTTGCAATTTGCCTTTTCTTGTCATAATGTTTATGTAACAACTCATAAGCATCTATATAATTCGCGTCAGTAAGAGGGAAATTTTTAATTAAATCATATGCCTTACCTTCCACACTTGACAATAAATAATGCAATTTTTCCACATTGCTAATGTTCCGGTTGTGTATCAAAGAGTCAAAAAGTCCAATAAATGATACCCAATTTTCTAATGTACCATTAAACTTCGCAATAGAAACTTTCGGTAGACGCGCTTGAACAGATTCTGCTTCTTTAGTTGGTTTGTTATCATTAGCACGATTCACACAACGAGACTTGAGTTTAAACACTAGTTCCTCGAACGAAAATGTTATTGCCATTTCATTCTTTTGCGACAGCTTATCTACGCTGGCTAATACTTTAATTTGAGCATCATGAAACTGTTTTTCTATTTCGCAAACATCTTGTAATGACAATATTAAGAAGTCACAATCGGCATAATATTCAAGTCGCATCACTGCATAATCCCGAGCAGTTCTGTTCACGTCCACCTCGTCCACTTTACTACACACACTCTCCATTATATTTAACACAAAACTATATGTTTAACAAAAGAATAACAGCGAAAACCGAAAATAAACTATTCTTCTGTTTTGTTTACAATAACAAGGAACGAGAACGGGTGAATGTGATCATAACAACTATGTACCGCAGAGTATGTAAGGTGCGTAACCGTAGACTACCCAAACTTTTGACACTTGAAGAAATCAACGAAAGTATTCAACAAAATTATAATTACTACAGTGAATCGGAACGTTACTTATTGAATGTGGGTGGATGAACTTTTTTATTTTATATACCCCACAAAGTTAATAAAATGTATATGCAAAATCGACAAAATTAACGAGAAATATCCTAAAATAGGACTGTTCAAGAAAGGATCCGGTCGTAAGGACCAAATTAATGTTGTATTATAAAGCGGACTGTAGTTTAGACATTTGAATAAGATAGAAAACGATAGAGTTAAAGAGGGTCGAAAAAACTCACCAAATCAGCTTGGGCTTTGGAAGTTCACCTAATACCTATGGGGGCAAGTAGAAGTGAAGTACTTCGGCCTTTTCCAACGCTTCCCTTTTCCTTACCACAGGATTGGTGCTGATGCTGGGGTAGATATTGCGACAAACCGATAAAATTCCAAGGGAACACCCGCGGAGCGACAAATTAAGACATCGAGAGAGGTTGACCAACGACAAGTGACCAAAAATGTAGGCGGGAATTAAAAAGTTATGAGTTGCCAGTGTAGGCATCAAAAGTTTAAACTATTTTGCAGAGTGTGACTCCTCAAAATTGAAATTAATACCAATAATGAACAGTGGTGTTTTATTGAATATGTAATAATAAAGTTTTTACTCGTTTGTTACTTACGGTGAGGGGTAGGGTCAGATAAGTAGGTCAAAATCCGTTCAAAGAAACATCGACTTTAACGTCGCAGTCTTAAGGCGACGAGTAGAGCAAACAAGGTGTTTTTGTACGTTTCTTGGCGTAATTAAAACATGTGGAGCTTTGAAATTAATACATCATGTAATTCATTTCATTGAGTCGTTTGTGATGACCGCAAATACAAGATTAATAAATATAGCTCTATAGAAAAAAATTGCAAACCTTCCACTAAAAATTTGAATGGTCCCATTTTACTGAGCTTCTACCGAATATATTTTTACAAAAAATAAATTAGTGTGTTCCCAATAAACATTCAGATGACGCGATGATTTAATAACTTCGAAAAATACTATATAAAAATAGATATTAATTTAAAACCGTCAAAATTAGTCATTTCGTGCCTTGTCTTTGTCGTAAGCGCAGCGCTGAAGTGCAGACTGAATTGATATTTAAGACTACGACGTTAAGGTCGATGTTTCTTTGAACGGATTTTGACCTGCTTATCTGGCCCTACTCCTCACCTTAAGGTGACAGGTAGAGCCAGATAAGTAGAATTAAATCTAATTTTACTACTCTTAAAAATGTTGCCGTATATCCCTTTCATAAAGGTCGAAATGACAAGGACCGCGAGAACTTTTAATTTTGTACAACATAATTTTATTATCTGTGGAGTTATTGAATTCGCTAACTTTCGAACGCGATGCGTTCCAAGGTTTTTACTCAAGACGCGTTGCCATAGCGATGGAAAGCACAACATGTATTCTCCACCAAAACAAACGATAAATTCACGGTAAATTAAAACAAAATACTGTCTTAAATATATTCAAGTGTTTTGATTAATTGATAACAGAGTTTATGAAGTGATAAACTATGTACAAGTTTATAAAATACAGGGTAAGTAAAACAAGGTCTTTATAAATGCTTTGCATGGTTTTTTGACGATTAAATAATATTTTAAATTGAATTTTTGCTTAAGGAAAATAAAATTTTGATTGCTATAGGTGTTTCCCCACACTTTTTGGTATAAGCGTGTCTAATTTAAGTAATAAGTACTTAAATTAATTTTTCTAGTCTACTTTTCATAGAAGTCTTATACCATAGCCTTGAATTTGCTCATTAATTTTGTATGAACACTAAAGGGTTATTTGCTTAGCATTCTACGCGTTTACTCAGATGTACATATTTTAAAGAAATGTCACTAGAGTTAAAATGGGTCAGTTCTTGAAGCAATGAATAGTTTAATTTAGAGTTCGAGGGGCACTGCAGCTGTTATGGGCGGTCGTGACGCTTAACATCAAGCCAACGACAATTACAAAAAAAAACTAAGCACCTATGTTATTACTTGTTTTTTTTTGTTTAAATATAGACAAAGTATTTGACCACTGTCTCGTCTGATGATAGTTGGATTACATTTTTAGTATATTTACGTGGGCTTATTGCATTTTTCTCTTGTTCTTTTATCTTCAGAGTGTTGATGATGATAATGATTGCATTTTTAATTAGTGAATAAAAATTGAACCGACTATTTTTTTAATGGTAAAGGAAAAAGAATCATGAACTGGTTTTGAACCCGCATCCATCCGTCCCTAAAGCCGGGGCAACAAAATGCAACCCGTTCGTGCTTCAATTTAAATTCATCGGTTGATTACGCTACTATTATAATTATATATTATCTGTGATTACGATAAGCAGCATTCTACTCGGTACATTTAAATTTTCTGTGATCACCTAGCGTGGTGATTGGCAAGCTCTAAAGTGGCGTTTTATGGGGGAGGCCTGTGTCCAGCAGTGGACGTCTTCTGGCTGTTTATGTGTACATACAGTATTGCCAACTGCTATAAATCATACACCACATGGCCGTAGGCAGGTGGGTGGTTTTGGCCCACCCCCCGAGATCAGCGCCGGTCCAAGGGTAGAGCTAGAAGCTCGCTACGTTCGCGCTTTTAATACGTATACACTTAGGTAATTAGATGTATGGCTATGGAGAGCTGATAAAATTAGTGGGTGTAAAATCTGTCTTACCGCACAAGTGCTGCGAAAGATTTCATAAACAGTATGTAATTATAGTTATCAAGCTGAACCCCCCCGAAGAGAATTCCTGGATACGGCCCTGATACATCATTGATGTTCTCCAGTGAATCCCTAAGGAGTTGCTAGGTCGATATGCGCTGGTTACTACGTTTGTTGGGACTCCGCGCGCTGCTGTTTGTAGCGGTGACAACTAGTGGCGTCAAGGGAAAGTGGGTCGAAGGGACTGTTAGCACTAAAAACGTAAGTACGATGCTTATCATATTTCATGAAGAATTGCAGAGGTGTCACCCGTTTTCCGGGGAATCCTTAATTTTCCGGGATAAATAGTGGACATGCTATGTTGATTTTGGTTAGTATAAACTATTTGTGTGCAAGCTTTTTGTTTGGAATCGGTTTAGCCTTTAGCTATACAAAAGCCGAGGTTTCTCTTTTATTAACCGACATCAAAAAGGGAGGAGCGGTTCTCAATTCGGTTGTATAATTTTTTTATGTTTGTTACCTTGACTGTTTTCTTTTTTTTTATAATTAAATTGGCGCGTATTTGACCGCAATCTCACCTGATGGGAGGTGACGATGCGATCTACGATGGTACATGCTTGCCTAGAAGATACCTATTCACTCGCGACTTGAAGAGCTCCAGATTGTACTTATCGGGAAACAAAGACGCTGGTAAAGTGTACCATTCCTTCGCTGCTCGGATTATAAATGTCGAGTCAAACCGCTTTGTGCGAATCGAAGGAATATCAACCATAAATGGATGGCGTGTAGCTGTACGTGTTGACCCCTGACCTCTGAACTCTGTCGATATCAACCGGACTTTGAGGTTGGTCACAGAAATTTTATCCGAAACCTCTTTAAAAAAAATTTTTTTTTTTTCAGAATTGGGCATTTCTTGCACGTTTCTGCTTCCTGTCCCTAGAAGGTCAATTTGAGTACCTGATTGAGTACGAAAAGGATATGGGGACGCCCCATTTACTCCTGTACTATGATGACGACACTCAATGGCCCGCTGTTTACCACAGCGCTAAGGTGGGTGTTATAGGTACTACAATACAGAATAATTAATAGTACAGGTAAAGAAGATTCACTCCGCGAAGTCACATAAATAAATGTACCAATAAACTTATATAATTGTAGAAACCACTCAAAACGAAAATGTGCAGCGCCCTTACAGGGCACATTTGATCCTGAAGATAACCTGACATGTACATCTAGTCTGTATTATGTGAGCACAATAAATGAATATGAATAAATAGCGACTCTAGATTCAAAGCTATAAAGTGTAGTTCAGCTCGCACAGCGCTACAAGCCTTCCTTAAACTGTTGCCTCTCGTTCTATCGCTATAGCGCTGCTCTTCTGACGCGTTACGCGTAACGCGTAACGGAGCGACCCGTCTAGACGGGCCAGTCCCAAGTACATGGGTACTTGTAGCGTCTTTCCTAAACGTGGAGTAAGCCAGGAGCCGGGCCTGATAACAATTGGAAATTGTCCTTTTTTATGTAAACGAACTACGTGATGAGCTAGACGTTCGCTTGATGTTAAGCGTCACAGCCGCCCCAGAACAGTTTCAATACCATCATCATCCTCTTGGCCTTTTTCGATTTGTTATTGGGGTCGGCTTCAAATCTCGCCTGTAGCGGCGAGCTACCATAATTACACGAGCGACTGTCATCTGACCTCGCAACCCATAAGGGATCAGTAACAGGGATGGTTAGATCAGGTGTCAGATTCTATCAGGTGTCTAACTACCCGTAACGATTATAATATAACAGTTTCAATACCATTCGGAAATATTTAATCCTAAAGTTTTGTGTGACACTGCACTGCGCACGTCATCCTGAGACATCACACAGTCAATTAAGATTACTACATTTTGAAAGACTGGTCATAAAGTCTCATTTGCCCAGTAATTTCACTAGCTACAATGCCATTCAAACCGGAACACAGTAGTGCTTGCTCACTACTGCTTGGCGGCAGAATAACAGACGAACCTATTTTAAGACTTATGTTTCAGACGTGTAAAGAACGCGAGCTGGTTCTGAATAGGGGCGGGCAGAACCAGGTAATAAAGCTATCTCACTGGTACCCTGAGATGGAGTATTCTGGGTGCATCGTCACGAGGGCTAACCAGGAACTGCCAGCTAGTAAAAGGTGAGATAAGATAGTAGCTAGTAGTTTTGTTTCAATGTCAGAAAAAATACATGTAATCATATAACTTAGAAATTCCTCGAATACGTACAAAGCGTTTTGATTCCTGTAGGGTTAGCACGGCCGGTAGACAAAACTGTCTTTCCCCTGTTTTACTCCAAGCAAGTATGAAGAAAGTGACGTAAAACGGGGAAAGACAATTTTGTCTACCATCCATGCTAACCCAGCTGGTTTATAATTCGGACAGCAAAGGAATGGAACACCTTACCAGCGTCATTGTTTCCTAACAAATATCTGGAAGGTTTTAAGGCTAGTGGCAGAGCAGAAAGCGATCGAGCGCTAGATCACCGACTGTTGGACAATCGATGAACTAAAAAGTGCATTGTTTTGTTTAGACGGAAACAAAATAATGCACTTTGCTGTTCAAAGTGCATTCAGCGACAGGCGAGCAACAGGCGGTGACTTCGACCGATTGCTAAGTGTTTGCTGTCGCTTTGCTACTGCTGTTGCAATTTTTACATAACACGGGTGCCGGTATCTTCTAGGCAAGCATGCTCCATCGTCGACCGCGTCGTCACTTACCATCAGGTGAGACCTTGGTCAAATGTTAGCCTATCGCTGATAAAAAAGAAATCTTAGAACTAGTACTAGTATAGTATGATATAATCTGTGGTCTTGGTTAAGAATCGAACCCACAACCTACAGTTAAGAAGGCAGAGCTAAAACCAATACCAACTGAGCTATGAGACCGTTTATCATGGGTATATGAAAGGCACGACATTAATCTTCTTCTATTATATAAAAGGCTTTGTCCTGACTGACTGACAGACAACGCACAGCCCAAACCGCTGGACGTATAGATTTGAAATTCGGAGGGAGGCTACCTTTTATGACGTGAGCGCGTGCTAAGAAAGGATTATTGAAAATTCAACCCCTAAGTGGGTGAAAAGGGTAAAAAACGGTTGTATGAAAAACGTGCATTTCGTAACGTATCGTTTTGAAACTTAACACATACAAACAAGTATAAAAATAAAAGAAATTGTACCTTTTAGTTTTTCAAAATTCAACACTTAATGGGGTTAAAAAAATTGTTGAACTTTGTATGAAAATTTCAAAAAAGATTACCGTATCATACTGAAATTTGAAATGTGTAAAGAACATACAAAATAAATAGAAACGGGTCGCGGCGTTTCTTGAATTTCATCCCCTGAGGGGTTAAAAAATACAGGGTAAGGTCCCATCGTAAGACGGTCGCACGGCCTAAGCGCTGAAGCTAAAATCTTGAAATTTCGAATACGTTCATTACATAGGGGGTGCAATGAAATAGAATTCATAAAAATTCAGCCCTTAAAGGGTTGGAAAGGGTAAAAAGTCTTTGTATGAAAAAACCTTTATTTCTTAACGTAGGTACCTACTTACCGTTATTAAACTTGGACCATACAAACGTGTTAAAATGAAATGGGTTTTCTTTGTTTTTTTGGTGTTCAACCCCAAAATCATTGGTTGAGCTTTGTAAATAAAATAAATATCGTAATGTATTCAAACTTGGATAGTTCCTTCGATGTAAAAAATGTTGTTTTAAATTTGTTTTGAGAGGAATCACTTACATGGTTGAAATAAGGGACGACACTTTCTATTTTCAATTATAGCGATGAAAATTGGCATTGTATATACTTTTTAAAACATAATCGTGCTACAGTAATACTTTTTTCCAGGGTTGATTTGAAGGGGTAAAAAGGGAAGGAAGTTTTGTTTCTTCATTTTCGAAGTCCCGTTCGTAAAACCGGTTATTATTAAGTAGGTGGGTTGAAAAGGAACAAAAATGGGTGGTGTATTTTAACATTCTTCCCTTTAGTGTCAAACTATACGTATGTAGGTCTACATAAAATATTGATGACAATTACTACCAGATACCCATCTCAAAAATTACATATTTCATCCCTACTTCTCATAATGCCACCATGAAAAATCACTGCACGAGGCCACTTAAAATTAAAAGAATTTAAAAGTAACGTTTTTAGTTAGGTAAGTACCTATAGGACTTTTTAAACGCCTCCCAAAAAGGTTAGTTATATATAAGGTAATTTTATCCTGGAAATATAAACGGTTCTTGAGAGATAAGTAGTCCACGCGGGCGAAGCCGCGGGGTAGAAGCTAGTTTTGGTATATGTAGTCAAATTAAGCGTTTTGAATGTTAAGCTTCGGCCGCAGCGGCGCGTCTACGAAGCAGCAACGTCAGCGAAGCTAAACTATTCGGCCCCATCCCATCGCTACCCGCGGGGATCGCGGCGCGGCCGTCTACCAACACGGGCAGCGATGGATGCCGAATGGCCAATTTTGACGCTTCACTGATGCCACGGCCACTTGACGCGCCGGTGTGGCCGCAGCTTCACACAACAAAATCAGACCCTATTAATTATTCAAATCAACATTTCAGCACAGCAGCACCTGCCCCGAAAACAACAACAACAAAACTGAAAATCAACTCAACAACAATCGAATCTCCCCACCCCTCCTTCTACGACCAATTCCTAAAAACTACCACAACCACCACGGCAACGACAAATTCTACCACGTGGTACGAATTGTTGCCAACCGACGAATGGAATTCTACCACGGTGTTGCCAGAGGACGAGTTATGGGAAAGCATCGGACCGGAGCATAATGGGAGTAGATTTGAAAATTTGAAAGATGTTGAAATACTTTTTGATAATAGGAACAGACGTGGGGTAAGTTTGTGGCTTAATTGCATTAGATGCAGCAATTATTACTTTTTACTTTTAAGCCTAGAGGCTTAAAAGTAAAAAGTAACAGGCTTAACTGTGGCTTGTTAAGCCACAGTGTTAAGACACAGTTTATTCAACGCTACGAGAAATCATTTTTTAGGGTTCCTTATACACAAAGGGGAAAACTCACTCTATTACTAAGGCTCCGCTGTCTGTCTGTCTGTCTGCCACCAGGCTGTATCTCATGAACCGTGATAGTTGACAGTTGAAATTTTTGTTGCGTTTTTATACCCGCGCTATTCATATGAATTTAATATGATTGGCCTGTTAGCTCAGTTGGTACTAGCTCGGCCTTCTGAACTATGGGTTCTGGTTGTGGGTTCGATTCCCATCCAGGACAAACATTTGTGTGATGAACATAGGTCCTTGTTCTGTGTCTGGGTGTTATATTGTATTCTATGTATGTATTTACAAACAAAAAGTATCTAAGTATTGTATCAGTTATCTGGTTCCCATAGTACAAGCTATGCTTAGTTTGGGACTAGATGGCGCTGTGTGACATGTCCACACATATTTATTTATTGCATGTTATAGCTCAAAATAAAGCGCTCTACAAGCGAACTAGTCCAGCACTACCGCCGCCGTCGTCTCAACTCCGAACCCAATCAAAATGAGTACAGCCGGAGCGAAAGCAAATCTGAAAAGCTTGTGATCTCCTGTCACAACTCTAGAAGGTTTCGGTCAGCGAGGGAGCGGTGGTGGTTTATAGCTATCAGCAATTGTGATAGCACTAAGGTACGTTCCACCGACCTGCACTTGGCCAGCGTGGTCGATAAAGGCCTATACTCTGTGAGAGAGCCCGTGTCCCAACGTAATGATGTTACTTCTCATCAACAGCCGGAAGCCGTCCAGTACTGAACAAAGGCCTCCCCTATAAAACGCCACTTTAGGCGTTTATTTTAAATAACTGAATCGGCCCCCATTTGATCGCAATCTCACGTGATGGAAAGTGATGCCGCGGTCTACGATGGTACATGCTTGCCTAGAAGATACCTATTCACTCGCGACTTGAAGAGCTCCAGATTATACTTATCGGGAAACAAAGACGCTGGTAAAGTGTTCCATAGGTTGTTGTTGACGCTTGTCATAGGGGATTTTGCCATTATCACCACGCTTGGTAGGCGGCTTGGTGATCGCAGAAGATTTTAATGCACCGAGGGGAATCATAATGCTGTTGCCCATTCCCTGGATATTCCCTTAGCCGGCTCTTATGGCACCCACGGAAAGAGATGGAGTGGTCCTATTCTCGCACCGCCATGACTACTTATTGAGAACGAAATAATTCTATTAAGTACCTATCTATTCTTTCCAAGGTGCCGAAATTTTCTCGTAGGCCCCACGTGGGACCCAAGCGGGAAAAATATCCGTTGTGCCATATGGGGGCGAAGACGTGGGGGACAACGGGAACAACCCGTTATTAATAAGTAAAGTGAACTTGATACTGATTTAAGAGTTCGTTCCAGGGTTTAGAAGTTAAATACAAGTTCTTAATGACAAACGGGCCAGATGGCGACTTCTGGCACGCACACTTCTCCGCAGATGAGTTTTGTAAGTGTAAACATCATTCATGAAGTGTAAAGTAAACTGTTACTTCGCATTAAATGTACACTTCTTAACAGTTTAATTGCAATTCAACCTTTGGAAAGTGATTTTTCATTCTCACTTAATTTCAACGCAGACTTCTCAAATATTACACGCTTTTCTAACTTTGGAAGTACACTTATTGAAATTAGAATTCATTTCCTAAAAAAATTGAGATAGGTGCTTCTGAAGATTAGGTAAAGGTACTTCTATACGTTTCCTTTTCTATCTTTGGAAGTACACTTATTAAAATTAGAATTCATTTCCTAAAAAAATTTAGATAGGTGCTTCTGCAGATTAAGTAAAGGTACTTCTATACGTTTCCTTTAACATTGAATGAACATTTTGAGAACTTTAAAATGCACACTTCTCAAACTTTAAACACACACTTCTCAAACTCTAAATACAGACTTCTCAAATTAACTTCCAGACGTTCTGCCAGTGTTGCTATCGTATACGTTTGCGTACGTTATCGTAATGATAGCTATAGTGATGTGCAGCGTGGAGCTGAAGTCACGCCATCTCCTCCACTCTACATACAAGCTGTTCCTAGCGTCAGCATGTGCCCAACACAGCGGAGTCTTGTTGCAAAGCCTTGCTTATATCCGGTATGCTGCGAATGGGATCGGCAGTGATGGCGCTAAAGTTACTGGTAAGTTTGAAATCAAACAGGAAAGTTAATTAATGACTATAGCTACCATTCGGAATACCACGCTGCGAGCACAGACACAGACAGGCATTACAGATGCAGCATTCAAAAGTGCAAAGCTGAAATGAGAATGGGCAGGACATGTGATCCGGATGCATTCGGAAAGGTCATCATCATCATCATTATCATCAACAGCCTGAAGACGTCCACTGCTGAACATAGGCCTCCCCCAGAGCGCGCCGCCTTGAGCGGCTGCTCGCCTCCTTCATCCGTCAGCTCCCCGCGGCTTTCACCAGATCGTCGGTCCACCGAGTGAGGGGCCTACGCTGCATCTTCCGGTTCGTGATCGCCACTCGAGAACCTTTCTTCCCCATCGGTTGTCAGTTCTACGAGCGATGCGACCTGCCTATTGCCATTTCAACTTGCTAATTCCAAGAGCTATATAGCACTTTAGTTCTCCAGCGGAAAAAAGCTTCGGAAAGGTGGGCAAAACTAACTACACAACGGGTTCCGGCAGAGGGACGGCGCCACCGTGGCTGGCCTAGAAAAAGGTGGTGCGATGATCTGAGTGGTGTCTGATCTGAATGCCTTTCAACCCGGATGGGATGAACTCGCTACGAACAGAGACGAATGGAAAAATGGGGGGGAGACCTATGGCCCAGCAGTGGGACATTATAGGTTAAAAAAAATAGCTTCCATTAGGTTACGTAGACAAAACTACACCATTTTTATCATCAACATTTGACTGGCCTGTTAGCTCAGTTGGTAGTTGCCTTCGAGTATAGGCTGTGGGTTCGATTCCTATCCAGGACACACATTTGTGTGATGAACATAGGTGGTTGTTCTGTGTCTGGGTGGACTTACTTCTCAATATGGAATTAATGCGATTTTTTAAAAAGGATATTAATTTTTAAAAAAACTAAATTTTTATGTTTCAGTTGGTGTGCAAAATTTTAAATTATTCTTGGGGGCCGATGTTGGGCAGATTTTTCTTAAGTACTTTCTATTTTTCTATTCAGCCGCTCAAAGTAGCGCTCTCTGGGGAGGCCTATGTTTAGCAGTGGACGTCTTCAGGCTGTTGATGATGATTTCAACCCTCACCGTATTGAAAATCTTTGGAATCCACCCTAATTTAATTTGGTTGTATCAGGGCAGTTCCTATGCGGTATGGCCGAGATGACATTCCTCCTACTCCTGGTTCTAATGGCTAAAGGGTACACCATCACTCGCGGCCGGCTGAAGGTCGGCTTCACTGTCAAACTGACCGTCTTCATCTGCTGTTACTTCGTCACATACATCGTCTTGTTCGTGTATCAGGCGAAGGTAAGTTTATTGTTTGAAAGTGTTTTTGACAGCCTCCGTGGTGTGGTGGTTGAGCAGGTCGGCTCTTCCGGAGACGGCGGGTTCGATTACCGCGACACGACAAGTAGTTGTGCAACAAAAAAAAGCGCAAATACTTGTTTTGTGGCTGGGTGTTGTGGGAGCATGGTCCTCGTAGTCCCTGGGTCCCTAGATACAGGGAATCCTAGTTAGGGTCCAGGATCTATGTGTGTGATCGTTGGGCGTTATTATTATTATTTCATAGCATGGATGGTCCAAAAAGCTTATACAGGGTTTTTTTTTACTGTCATCCATAAGCGTAAGCGTGTTTGTTTTTTTTTTATTACTAGGTGGTAGGATTTTTCTGCAAAGTTCGTCTAGATAGGTACCACCGCTTTGACAGTTATTCTGCCGCCAAGCAGTAGAGTGCAAGCACTACTGTGTTCCGGTTTGAAGGGCATTGTAGCTAGTGAAATTACTGGGCAAATGAGACTTTATGATCTGATGACGTGCGTAGTGCAGTGTCACGCAAAACTGTATTAATTTAGAGTTCCATGTGATACTGCAATTTGTTATGGGCAGCCGTGATGCTTAACACCAGGTGAACGACTAGCTCGTCACGCCATTCATTCTCATAAACAAAAGTCTTTTAAAAATCTCATTTTCATAAATGTTCTAGGCGTTTGATCCAGGCGAAGTACTATACCTGTACGAAAGCCCGGCGGGTTATGGCCTCATCGTGCTCCGAATATCAGCGTGGTGCGTTTTCGCTTATTCCACCTTCTTCACCGTTAGGAAGTATCCCGTAAAGGTATGTTTTTAGTAAGTTATATCATCATCAACAGCCTGAAGACGTCCACTGCTGAACATAGGCCTCCCCCAGAGACCGCCACTTTGAGCGGCTGCTCGCCTCCTGTATCCATCGGCTCCCCGCGGCTTTCACCAGATCGTCGGTCCACCTACACTGCGTCTTCCGGTTCGTAGTCGCAGTACTATGGGAACCAGATAACTGATACAATACTTAGATACTTTTTGTTTTGTAAATAAATAGGTACATAATAGATGTTTGTTCTGTGTCTGGATGTTATATTGTATTCTATGTATGTATTTACAAACAAAAAGTATCTAAGTATTGTATCAGTTATCTGGTTCCCATAATACAAGCTATGCTTAGTTTGGAGCTAGATAGCGCTGTGTAAAATTTCCACAAAATTCTCATTTATTTCGTACAATACAATTCTTAGATTATGCCAATACTAGTCTATGGTACAAATTAACACCAAGACACAGAACAAACACCTATGTTCATCACACAAATGTTTGTCCTGTGTGGGAATAGAACCTACAACCTAAAGTTCAGAAGGCAGAGTTCTACCACCTGAGCTATTAAGCAATGCGTATGTAAAATTGCATGCAAACCGGTCCAGCTGTTTTGGCATTGAATCCACACAAACAAACCGAAAAAAAATTTTTTTTTTTAAATTTTTTTTATTTTTATTTGTGGATAAAATATTTATTTCAGAACACGTTCTACTGCCCGTTTTTTATCTGTGGCACGCTCTGGTTCTACGCGGGGCCTTTGTTTATACTGACAGCTAATTCCTACATAGGTGAGTTATTTTTATGTAAACGAGCCACTCGTTCGCCTGATGTTAAACGTTACATCACGGCTGCTCATAACAGATAACAGTTGCAGTGTCCCTTCGGAACTCTATACAGTTTCGCGTGACACTGCACTGCACACGTCATCCTGAGTCATCTGAGATCCTGAGTAACTGTCTTTATAATTTTAAATAAGTCCCATGTCCTATACATCAACTTTTCGCTTCCTCCGTCAGTTATTTAGATTCATAGATCCAATGACACTTAAAAAAGAGTCCATGGATTCATCTATAGAGCGTCGAGTGAGAGATCGACTCAAGTCGCGTCAAAAAGCGTCGTACATCCAATGAATTCACGTGGCGCAAACTGCCATGGATCCAATATGTTTTATTAGATAATTGTATACAAGGATCAAATTCAATAAATTGATCCATTGGCTCGAATTGATAAATGGAACTAGTGGGTTAAATTAAATTTGACCTGATGGATCCATCCATCGGGTCAAATTGAAATTATGGATCCAGTGGGTTAAATTGGATAAATTATTCCAACTAGTCGAATTGGATACAATAGGTCAAATTGGGTAAAGGGAGCCATTTGGTCAAAATGGATACAACGGGTCAAACTAGATAAATGGATCCAATGGGTCTAATTGGATAGATAAGCCCAATGAGTCAAATTGGATACAATGTGTCAAGTTGGATAATTTGATACGTGTTAGGGGTATGTTGCGTTTGATTGTTTGTGTGAAAGAATAGGCTGGTGTTATTAAAAATTAACAACTGAATATTATTTTCGTAAATTAGAAAAATTAAAGTCAATAATTGAAAAATCGATAAATAAATCACGAAGTAATAAGCTTTTAATGTGTCTGGAGGGGGCATCGCCTGTCCCTTTCTCACAAAACGGAGCTTCCCCACAGTTACTATGAAAACGCACGTTGTGAAGAAAAGAGACTGTATGTAAAGCTACCACAGCTTAGTAATAAGGTACTGTTAAGGAGAACGTACTGACGTCACTGCACGTTTGAACTGTCTCTTTCTATTCCTGTATTTTAAAATGCTTGTAACTTTGTCATTTTTTGAGATATTTAATTTTTGTTTTCACGACTGTTTATTTTTTGAGAAATATTATTAATTTGTGCAATAAATAAATAGACGCAACGACACAAGTCTATAATTATAAAAATTGTTCTTTAAATATGGTTTCAGATAAATGGGTTCGAGAGAGCGTGGTGACAGCCGTTCTATTATTCATTACATTTAGCGGGCACATTATGTTTTTGGTGAGATTTCTTTTACATTACACTCAAATATAATAAATATGGTTTTTAGGGTAGTAATGTACAACACACACACAGTACACAGTAGTACACAGTACACACACACTTGTGTACACAGTAGTGTACATTACAATAAAAATACAAATAGGTAATGAAAACTTACAAAAGACAGATAGAAAATGCTTTATTGTACACTAGTTGACCCGCCCCGGCTTCGCACGGGTTAATTAGTTTTACGTCTTAAACCCTGTTCATGAAAAGAGGGAAGTGAAAGGGAAAAAGATAGGGGGAAAGGATGAATGGATGGGACGGCGAAGGAAGGTATTCATCCTTTTCCCCCTTTCCCTTCTTTCTTCCCTTCGACAGGATGAGTATAAATAAATAGCCAAGTAAAACAATAATATACTAACAAAAAAATCTTTTACGTTACATCTTTGTTTCTTCGCGCAACCCGCACTTGGCTGTTTTAGGGAACAAAAATTTATTCTGAAAAATTCGCTATAACCATACCAAATTTCAGCGAAATCAGTGTTCAGTAGTTCTAGAGTGATGCGTGTTCAAAGGGACAGACAGACAAAAAATTAAAAAAAAAAATTGTCTCTATTTCTATACCGATTAAGCAGTGATTACACTGCTAAAAAAAACTGCTGAATTTAGTTAGAAAATTTTGATCAATCAATCAAAATTTTCTAACTAAATTCAATGTACAGATTTAGCCCAGTTACAGTTTTATTATTACTTATGTATAGAGAAGATATTAGAAGATGTACAAAAAACAACTAGAGTATAGGAACATTAGGCGAACTTAATACTAGAAAGCCCTATCTTCCAGTTAACCAGGGTGTAAAGAGGAAATCCTTGTGATAAATGTTTTTTTTTTTTTAGAATTAGTTCTTGACCTGGATACAAAGTCCTTCAGTCGCAATATTAAAAAGTCTACAAAGTCTGCATTATTATATTTCACTTAGTCATAGTCACAGTCACAGTCCAGTCCAAGTCAGGCAGTCACAGTCCAGTCAAAGTCATGCCCTAGTAAAGTAGTGGCAACTTTGCTAGAGGCTTCTATGGAATTTTGGAAGCAACACGAAAAACCACGTTTCACTACATTATATCACTTGCCCACACTCATGCTCGTAATTCAGCACTTAATGCGTAAAACACCGCCAATTTTAAACATTAACACTGGAAAAAACACAAGTTTTGAATAATAATACAATGCAACGACGTGAGCTTTTTCGCGTTCCCGCCAAAAACTCCAAGTGATAAATGAAAATTAACAATGTTACCAGTACAAAATACATTACATTTTTCAGTTATTAACACTGCCAGTGTTCGCGAACAAAAACTTCCCGTACCACGTGCGGACAACACAAATTGGTGTCATGGAGGTAAGCATCTAACGTCCGTCTGCACTAAAGTTGACAGTTCTTAAGTTCACACTTTTCTCTAGAATGTACCCATTGTGAGTGAAATCTCGACTTAGCACCGATCGATGCATGAGCATCGTTCTGTAATATGTATGCAAACAAAAAGTATCTAAGTATTGTATCAGTTATCTGGTTCCCATAGTACAAGCTATGCTTAGTTTGGGACTAGATGGCGCTGTGTGATATAAATAAATAATCATCATCATCTTTAGCTTTCCCCATTTGTTATTGGGGTCGGCTCCCAATCTAACCTGTAGCGGCGAGCTACCAGAATTACACGAGCGACTGCCATCTGACCTCGCAACCCGTAAGGAACCAGTAACAGAGATGGTTAGACCAGGCGTCAGATTCTATCAGGCGTCTGACTACCCGTAACGATTGCCATAGATGTTCTTATGACAACCGGGACCGACGGCTTAACGTGCTCTCCGAGGCACGGAGCGATGGCATCGAAAACTGCACGTAACTTACTAGATAAGTCATTGGTGCAGGGCCGAGGATCGAACCCGGTGCCGTAAGATTGCGAAGCGCACATGCTACCGCTCGGCCACCATCGCTTTTGAAATAAATAAATAATAAAAATAAATATTTTTTTCTATTTTATAGGTAACAAATAATAACGCGTTAGATGGTTTTGGTCCCAACGCTTATCATCCGAACAACGGCGCTGCTCAAACCGTGATCATTCCTCTGACAAGGTACAAAAAAAAATTATTAATTTAAATGCTGTGATAATTTTAATAAAGAGATATCAGAAAAATATTATACACATATTATACTGGGTGTAATTGAATTCGTTAGCCTTTCCTTCCTTTGAAACTAGGTACCTAGTCATGACACCAGTCACGTCGTCGCTTGTTTGACTAAGGCCCGATTTCACCAACGTCTATTCCAAGTATACGGCTATTCCTTACTCCTGGATACAGCTAATTGACAAATGAAATTACACAAAAAAGACGCCATTTTGATTGTATCCAAGGAATAAGTCTTATTCCTTCACAAAATTGGTGATATAAGGGCTATATTCGCGTAACTCGGTTGTTCTTGGAAAGTTATACCTGGAATAAAATTTATTCTAGTTTGGTGAAATCGGGCCTAAGTGACGTATCTGACATTTTTACGTATCTGAAATTTGAAATGTAGCTTTTATCTACTTTCAAAGACGCGTCGAACTGTCTAATCAAGTTATTTGTAGAAAAAATGTCAGATACGTCACGTAGTCAAACAAGCGACGACGTGTGGACCAAAATTTTAGAAATCTAGCGCATCGATTTGGTATTTATAATAACTCAAAAAAATTGGATAACATAAAGCACACTTAATCAACTGCTACAGTACAAAATTAAATTAAAATAATTAAGAACTGTTTTTTAATATTGCACACAAGGTAAAATAACTTTTAACAGTATCAAAATTGGTCGTGTCAACTACGTTATGCGCCGCGGCAATCTTCATCATTTTCAATGAAAAATATTTTCATTTGCACTCTTTACTCTTTCATAATCATCAATAAATGATGTACACAACAATGATGTGTGTGTGTGTGTGTGTGTATATCATGCACTCAATTTATGCTAATGAATGAAATTGCACCCTGTATAGATATTTATAGATGACCCTTTGCACGGGTTATCCAAAGATCTAAACCAGGGGTTCCCAAACTTATAAGTATCACGCCTCCCTACTGCTTAAAATTAATATGCCCACGCCTCCCCTCGGCCCACGGCCCGCAAGTAGCAGCAAGTGGGCTCGCCAAGCAATTGTAAAATAAAATAAGGGTATAATATACAAGATTATTCCTACTTGATGTGTGTTCAACACAAAAAAAAAAAAAAAAAATATTATGCAACATTAAAATCTTACCTATTTTAATGTTGCATACTATTTTCGGCTTTGTTTAAATGAAATAAAGTTGATATTCCATTAGTACTTAAAAACTGCTCGAGCATTTTGCTGCTCTGAGTTGACGCTAGGTGTTATATTCTATTCTATGTATGTATTTACAAACAAAAAAAGTGTATTAGTACCTATTCTATTGTTATCTGGTTCCCATAGTACAAGCTATGCTTAGTTTGGGGCTAGATGGCGCTGTGTGGTATGTCCACACATATTCATTTATTTATTTAATCCAACAGCACTTTTATATTAATTAAATACTCCAATACTTATTTCAGACGTACAGAGGAACTTATAGGAAACATGTATAGAGAATACATGGCTACCGCACCCCCATTGTCTCTAGAAAACGACTCGCCCAGACTCAACGGAATACCTAAAAGGATAGACACGATCTCCCCAAGAAGTAGACTCGCCCAACAAGACAGCACTGAGACAAACCATTCCGATGAAATACAACCTTCTATAGCAAGCGAAACAAAAACAGTATTTACTGTTGAATCTCAAATATCGAAAATCGAATCCGATTTATTGATAAACAAAACTGGGTTGCCATTAAACAAAAATGGACTGCAATTAAACAAGAATGGGTTGTCATTAAACAAGTCTGGGTTGCCATTGAACAAAACAGAGTTGCCATTAAACAAAATGGCTGAAATGCCAGATAGAAATCTGGCTAATGGAGTGGTTGAAAATGGGGAAGTTTCTAGAAGTGATTTGCCGATTGTAAGGTCTAGAAGGACTTTGCTGGAGCCTTTGAAGAGAGAAGAAATGCAGGTACCTTCATGGTCGTTGGCTAAAGGACCTTGCGTGGTTAGTATGCTGAAGAAGAAGGATATTGATGAGGATGGTAAGTACCACAGATAATATAATAATCCTACAATCCTTTTAGAAAAGGGGTTACAGTTTCAACCTACATAAATCGCCTTAATTTCATATTAAATAACCGGCCAAGTGCGAGTCGGACTCGCGCGCGAAGGGTTCCGTACCATTTATAGAAACTATAGTGAAAAAATCACGTTTGTTGTATGGGAGCCCCCTTAAATACTTTATTTTATTCTGTTTTTTAGTATTTGTTGTTATAGCGGCAACAGAAATACATCATCTGTGAAAATTTCAACTGTAACTATCACGGTTCATGAGATACAGCCTGGTGACAGACGGACTGACAGACAGACAGCGGAGCCTTAGTAATAGGGTGGGTCCGTTTTACCCTTTGGGTACGAAACCCTAAAAAGTACTTCGATGACATGTTCATTTATAGTTATTTAATATTTTGATTTAAAAACCGAGCTACTGAACCGATTTTGATGAGACTGAAATCTAAAAGCATATATTGCCGTTTCAAATATAAAGGGTGTCCCAGAACTCAACGTCAAGCGGGCACGGGGTGAAAGGTCAACCCCGTCCCGGGATAAGTATAAAAAAAATGTTTATCGGTTATTTAAATTTTATAAAAATGAGGAATATCAATACCTTAACCATATTTTAGGTAGGGACTGTGACCACTAATCTCACAATTTTACGGTGTTTTTCACTAACATGGTTTAATAAACGTATTGATGAATCGCAGTCACAAATCAAGCATAATAGATTGCTAGGTTAGTTAAAATTTCACTAGGTGGTAGGACTTTTCTGCAAAGTTCGTCTAGGTAGGTACCACCGCTTTGCCAGTTATTCTGCCGCCAAGCAGTAGTGTGCAAGCACTACTGTGTTCCGGTTTGAAGGGCACTGTAGCTAGTGAAATTACTGGGCAAATGAGACTTTATGACCTGATCACTCAGTCTAGTAATCTGATTACTAGACTGTGTGATGTCTCAGGATGACGTGCGCAGTGCAGTGTCACGCGAAACTTTATTGTTTTAAAGATCCGAGTGATACTGCAGCTGTTATGGGCGGCCGTGTTGCTTAACATCAGGTGAACGACTAGCTCGTCACGTCATTCAATCGCATAAAAAAAATAAAATAAAAAAAAAACAATAACAGTTTCTTTAAGTATTGATTTTCCTTATTTTTATAACGACAGTAAAAATTTAAATAACCGATACGGATTTCTTTTTATATATTTTTTTCCTGGGACTGGTGTGACCCCCCTCTCACCCCGTAGAGTTCTGGGACACCCTGTATAACGCACATCTTATCTTTGCTACTGCGCAGTGATTCGCGCAGAGTTCACAGCCGCCATTGAGTATATATGAATCTCACTAAGTATATATAATTATTTCGTTTTAAATTCATTACAGAATCAAAAGAAACCAACGGTTCCCTCCAAGCTAACGGCAAAAAAGTTCCACCGCCGCCAGTAAGAAACGGGCTGCATCAGAGTTCGGGAGAAATATCAACCATACACGAGGGTAGGGAGCAAAACTACGTGCCGAGCGACGCCACCGTCAACCTGTTCACTGCCGCGGGGCTTAGGAATACTGTTACTTAAACGATAAATGATTAAAAAACCGGCCAAGTGCAAGTCGGACTCGCGCACAAAGGGTTCCGTACCATTACCTATAAAAACGAGTAAAAAAAATCACGTTTGTTGTCAATCACCCTATAATATTTATTTTATTCTGTTTTATAGTATTTGTTGTTATAGCGGCAATAGAAATACATCATCTGTGAAAATTTCAACGGTCTAACTATCACGGTACAGCCTGGTGACGGACGGACAGACAGACAGGCGGACGGATAGCGGAGCCTTAGTAATAGGGTCCGTTTTACTCTTTGGGTACGGAACCCCAAAAACTATTATAAAATACTCGTTTTCCCGCTTTGCAACTCAAAGACGTCTGCACTCTGCACTAAAGTGTGACAGCTCCAAAGTTCGTACCCTTGCAATGCATTTGGGTACTTCCTAGAGAGATAAGTGCGAAATGAAGAGCTGCTTTAACTTTAGTGCAGATGGGCATTATTTTGCGAGATAAAAGTACTCGTATTTCGATCTCGATAGTAAGCAATATGTGTGCAATGTACTTTAATTTCCCAATTGATATTTTGGTAATGTTTAACTACTTAATTATAATAGCGATAATTTTGTAAGGCGTGTGATGTTTTTCTAGTCCTAATATAATTTTAAGGACACTTTCCGATGTTTTAATTCTTTCTTTTTTAATACGAATTATCTATAATTATAATAAAATGAGAGGGGATGAAAGTAAAATATGTACTTTTATTTTTTTTTCTTTATATTTTGGCTCCACACATAGTGTATTTAGCCAGTGTCAAGTTTTGTAATTTTTCACTTAAAGTCAAGTCATAGTCACAGTCAGAGTAGTCATAGTCTAGTCTAAGTCATAATCCAGTCTAAGGCATGCCCTAGTAAAGTGGTGGCAACTTTACTAGAGGCTTCTATGGAATTTTGGAAGCAACACGAAAAACCACGTTTCACCACATTATATCACTTGCCCACACTCATGCTCGTAATTCAGCACTTAATGCGTAAAACACCACCAATTTTAAACATTAACACTGTAAAAAGCATAAGTTTTGTAAAATAATACAATGCACCGACGTGAACTTTTCCGCGTTCCCGCCAAAAACCAAAATATGTACTTATTTGGACCGATTTCATTCGCTTTTATTGTTGGAAAGGGGGTGTTTTATTTATTTTCCCGTAAATATTTCAAGGTCGCCGGTTCTGTGGTTCAGAAATTACAGACATTCAACCTTCAGTATTAGGTCCAAAGCCACTCCTATCCTGTACTATGGGAAAGAGAGAAGGGAGGCGAGAAAAGATAAGGGAAAAGGAGGAATGCATGAAACGGTTAAAGGAGGCAGTGCGCCAGCACCTGCCTCCTTTCACCGTTTCATGCATTCCTCCATTTCTCTTATCTTTTTCCCTCTTTCTTTAGACTGAGATAAGGCGTAAAACTAATTAACCCGTGCGAAGCCGGGCTGGGTCAGCTAGTACTGAATAAAGGATGAATTATGCTAGAGTCTAGCATAATTCATCCCGCTACGGTCTAGCAGCTAGACCGTAGCGGGCGCGAGCCGTACTCCGTGCGAGGCACGGATTCAAAACTTCGGCCGAGCAGAAAGCGATCGAGCGCTAGATCACCGTCTGTCGGACAATCGTTACTTTGATTCCATCTATTGCTGTTCTGTTGCTACTGGTGCTAGTATCAAAGGCCAAAGTGCATTCAGTATCAGGCTATATATATACTAGGTGGTAGGACTTTTCTGCAAAGTTCGTCTAGGTAGGTACCACCGCTTTGCCAGTTATTCTGCCGCCAAGCAGTAGTGTGCAAGCACTACTGTGTTCCGGTTTGAAGGGCATTGTAGCTAGTGAAATTACTGGGCAAATGAGACTTTATGATCTGATCACTCAGTCTAGTAATCTGATTATTAGACTGGGTGATGTCTCAGGATGACGTGCGCAGTGCAGTGTCGCGCGAAACTATTGTTTTAAAGTTCCGGGTGACACTGCAACTGTTATGGGCGGCCGTGTCACTTAACATCAGGTGAACGACTAGCTCGTCACGTCATTCAATCACATTAAAAAAAAAAAAAAAAAAAAAAAGGCGGGCGACTTACGATTTCCGGCGACATCTTGCGACCGATTGCCAAGTGTTTGGTGTCGCTTTACCACTGCTGTTGCTTTGCTGTTTTAATTTTTACATAATACACTCGTACGTGTACAATACACTCCTAGCTAGACCTAGTATGAGTGTATTATCCGAATACACTTCGCCAATACGACAGGGCCAATAACACATTTCAATAATTTTATATTTTTTATTTAATTTAACATTTAACTTCGCAGCACTTCTTAAATACATTTCTTACGACATCCGAGGACTATTTTACGACAGTCTTTATACACAATTAAAAATAATTTAACATTTACCTTATATCTTAATAGGGTTGCATGCAGGGAACCGATTCTGAAGAGAGAAAAACCATCGAGTGAGATCTCTTTCCCTCCGAGATGGCGACATTGAGGTTGACTCCCTCTTTTACCTTAGATCAAAGCAGTAGTGTGCAAGCACCACTGTGTTCCGGTGTGAAGGGCATTGTAGCTAGTGAAATTACTGGGCAAATGAGACTTTATGATTTGATCACACTGCCTAGCAATCTTATTACCAGACTGTGTGAAGTCTCAGGATGACACGCAGTGCAGTGTCACGCAAAACATTATTAATTTAGAGTTCCGAGTGATACTGCAATCTGTCATGGGCAGCCGTGACGCTTAATATCAGGCGAACGACTAGCTCGTCACAATTACTAAAAACGTGTTCTCTGTATGCAATCCTAAAAAACTACTCTCATTAATCTTATCAATCCCATTTCTTGAATTCAACGCCATCTGGCGGCTTCACTTCGACCTTCTCTTGTCCAACTTGGTTCCAGTTAGTGCTGAGGACGGTGCCTCCCGACTCCACCTGTTAACATAAATAAAAAAACATGTGTGGACATGTCACACAGCGCCATCTAGCGACAAACTAAGCATAGCTTGTACTATGGGAACCAGATAACTGATACAATACTTAGATACTTTTTGTTTGTTTCTAAATACATACATAGATTACAATACAACACTCAGACACAGAACAAACATCGATGTTCATCACACAAATGTTTATCCTGAGTGGGAATCGAACCCACAACCTATAGTTCAGAAGGCAGAGCTACTACCAACTGAGCTATGAAGCCAGTCATATACATAATGTAAGCAAATATCACCACTGAATCATCATCATCAATATGAAGGTGTCCGCTGCTGAACATAACCCCTGCAATCACCAAGCCGCCTGCGTGGTGATTATGCCAGGCCCCCTATGATAAGCGTCCAAAGTGACGTTTTATGGAGGAGGCCTATGTTCAGCAGTGGACGTCTTCCAGCTGTTGATGAATACTTACAAAGCTCTTGTTCATAGCGCGGCGAACTTCATCTGATCCCTCTCCATATATTTTCTGGAACAGAGCGTTGAGCGCCGCCTCGCCTTCAGGCTTCTCTTCTTCTTCCTACAAGACATTTTTCAAATTTTACTATTATATTAGTTTGTGGGTAAATTACCAATAAATAACCGGCCAAGTGCAAGTACGAAGGGTTTCGTACCATTATCTATCCCTACCATCTAGTGTTGAGTAGCAGTACTATTTAGAGCGTCATCTATGACTCATCCGGTAAACGAAAAAAATCACTTTTGTTGTATAGGAGCCCCCTTAAATATTTATTTTATTCGTTGTTTTAGTATTTGTTGTTATAGCGCCAACAGAAATACATCATCTGTGAAAATTTCAACTGTCCAACTATCATGGTTAATGAGATACAGCCTGGTGACAGACGGACAGACAGACAGACAGGGGAGCCTTGGTAATACGGTCCGTTTTATCCTTTGGGTTCGGAACCCTAAAAACGCCCAACAGTTACATATTTATTAGGTGGTAGGACTTTTCTGCAAAGTTCGTCTAGGTAGGTACCACCGCTTTGCCAGTTGTTCTGCCGCCAAGCAGTAGTGTGCAAGCACTACTGTGTTCCGGTTTGAAGGGCATTGTAGCTAGGGCAATTCCTGGGCAAATGAGACTTTAATTCGCAGTCTAGAAATCATATTATTAGGCTGTGTTATCTCAGGATAACGTGCGCAGTACAGTGTCACGCAAAACTTTATTATTTAGAGTCCCAAGTGATACTGCAACTGTTATTACTATAGGTAACCTTGACGCTTAACATCAGGCGAACAACTAGCTCGTCACGTCATTCGTTAACATAAAAAAACATGCTTGACTTTATTCTTGGTCAATAGTACCTATTATAGGTTGATTTTTTCATGTGTGTGTGGGTGGCTAAATAGGAATAGCAAAAAGTGCTCAGTCTCAGGCCCAAATTCGATGAAAACGAAAACTGCCTCAAAGGATTTAAAAAAAAAAAAATCCTAGCCAGGAATCGAACCTGTTGAATTTCAAAAAAAGACGCTGTCTTATTACACCATTCAATATGTCACTAATAAGGATTGAATTCTGGGAAGTACATATATCTAAGAACTATAAGGAAGTACGTTCCTACCATTTTCTTAATATCCTTCTCTATTTTATCCCAATCTTTCCTGAACAGCTTCGGTGGTTGTTGTGGAGTGGGCCCTGATGCGTCTATGACAGCTGAAACAAATTGTTTTTGATATTTAAACTTCATTACTCGCATATGTAGTTTACGTTATATTTAATACTAGCTGCACCCCGCAGTTTCAGTCGCGGATAATAAGTAGCCTATGTGTTAATCCAGTATATAAGCTATCTCTATACCAAATTTCATCTAAATCTGTCCAGCCGTTTCAGCGTGAAGGAGTAACAAACATTCACACATACAAACTTTCGCCTTTGTAATATTTGTGTGATGAACTTTTGAAATGCTCTTGAAAATTATTCTTTTCATGATCTATCTATTACACAGTGTGGGTCAAAATAACGAAAAAAAAAAAGCATATCCCAAAAATGCAGCTTTTTTCCTTTATAATAGATCTGTTTCTTAGAAAAAAAAACCTACCTGCAAAGGAAAAGGTACATACTCTAGCTAGAGGGTGCCATTATTTTGCTCCACCTGTACACTACTTACCTACAAATACCTAATCACTACTAATACATAAACCTGACTGTCTGTTTGCGTGGCTTTCTTATAAGAAGCTAAGTCTATTTGGATCAAATTATCCACACAGAATGTTTACTGATGAGCCTAACATATTTCCAATATTAACCCCACAACGTGACTGTGAGAAAACATAAAATATGTATATTAAAACTGCTAGGACATTTAGTAGGCAATTTTATTCTTGTATAGTCCCATCAACAGACAATACTCACCCTGCGGAATAGCCTTCACTTTCTCCCCTCCAGCCTCTCCTTCTAACTGGGCCCATCGCAGCCCCTCCTTCTTCCGCAGTTTGACTTCTATCTTTGATGGGGAGACCACATAACTGCACATTGATGGTACAATCTCATGTGCCAATTCTAATTCTAGACTATATTCCGAGTCGGAGTTGGGTATGACACTGGTAAGGGATAGCTGGAATATGATTATAATTTTATTGCAGAAATAAATAAAGTTCCTCAATAAATATACAATTGTGAAGACAATTACTAAATATCTCAAACAATTACAAAGATAAGCATTTTAAAATACAACAATAGAGACAGCTCAAACACACAGTGACAGCAGAAATGATTTCTTCATAGCACCCACAGAGCAAGAAAAAAATGCTTTGTAGGTACAAAAGTGTGAATTCTGTGGCAAAGCGCTTAGGGTGGGTTTTTTCACCGATAGTTAAGGTAACCAATGGTTAAAAACTCTAACAAATTCTAAGCAGTGGTCAAAATTTATTAGAGTTTTTAAACATTGGTTAACTATTGGTGAAGAAACCCACCCTTAGTGTTATTTTTTAATGCGCTTTGATAAGCAGGCAGCAAGAAAAATTGGTTTTCCTTAATTTGACACGATATATCAGGCAGGATAGGCAATTTGGTCTACCACAAGTGCTAGAAGGGCTGGCGGAGTGGTGATAGTAAGAGATTTAATGATACTTACACTATGTTCTCCATACAGGACCTTAACTTTATCGCTTGGTGCATTCTTCAGCAAAATAGTTATCACAATTTGAGCGTCAGTCTGGTACCAGTCATGTTTAATTTTAGGTTTTACCACCTACAAAAAAAAAGTTTTGTAAAATAAGTCATTAGATATAAATTTTTGGTGACCAAGGTTGCCTCGTTGTCGAATACCTATGACGATGCGATTTGGCCAGGCTGCGCTGCGCAGTCTGTGGGCCACAAATCCTATGGAACGTTGCGGGCTCTACGGGTTTGTTGATTTTTAATTGGTATGACAATGATACAACACATACCTACACCTTGGGACTGAGCATCTCGAAGAGCCAGCAATTTTCCCAAAATTGATTGAGAATGGTACAAAAGAAAGACATCATATGAATAAACAGCGACTAAATCAATTTCCAAAACTAGATCTAATTACTGTGAATTGGTGAGGAAACTAAGTACTCACCTCATCAGATGCAGTTTCCTTTGTTTCGGACATGGTCAGCTGCTCTGTTTAAATTATATATCGTCGCAAAGTACCTACTGAAATTAACAGAATAAAAGCTAAAAATAAAAATATTTATATTTATTTTTCTAGGAACCAAAGAGTATATAATACCTAAACAAAGAGTATATCTAAACCTGCGTTCGGATAGCCAACTGGTGGCAAAATTAACAGTTAAAAACGACAAAAATAAACACATGCACCGTTCGTTTTGGGAATGTGTGAGCACAGACGAGGTAGTAGATATGAACAAAAGTTGCGTTTTTAACTTTTTTCGTTCACCGTTCGGATAGCTCAAAAACAGTAAAAAATGCCATCGTGAACTGCCAATTTTGACCCACCGTCGGAGGTGAGTTAAAAAGTTATCGTTTTCTGACATTAGAGATTGACGTAGAACTTTTGGTGCGGTTATGATAAAATTACTGATTTTATTGTGAAAATTGTTGTTATCGTTATGATTTATAGCACGGAGAAGTGAGAAGGAAGACGTAAATTTACGTTTGTAATGTAAAATTCCGCCAATTTGTTTTTTGACATTTCGCCGCCTTAGTGCTTGAATGGCCAACCATCCATTAACCAAATTTTACATGAGCGGTTTTTTATGTTCATCATTGCGGGTGCGCGCGTGCCAATTTATTATCACAAAAAAGGTTCAGTTCATAGACAAAAAAAAAGTGTTAAAAAAACGATCATAAAAAGTTTAAGAACTTCACCATTCGTCCATTCCGGTAGGTAAAAACGTGGGTGTCACCAGTTTGGGGTTCAATGTTAATTACTAATTTCGCTACCGAAATGGGATAAATAAAAATATTATTGTTCTTTACCAAATATATATATTGTCACGACTGAACTGAACACAATTACGATTCACAGAAAAACTTGGGGTATGTGCAGACACGCATCTTGTGACCGGACAACAAAATCATGTGGCGGACGCTTTCAGTAGGATAGAGATAGATACCGTTTCATGCCCAAGCGTACTTGATTATACTGAAATTGCCCACACGCAGCGTAACGACAAAGAGCTTACGGAGCTACGGTCAGCAAAAAGTAGCAACTTTAAACTGATGGTAGTGATGATGCCATGGTGTAGCGAGCCGATTGTTTGTGAAAGTTCAAGTGGCTATACAAGACCGTACTTACCCGAAAAGTTTAGACGATTGGCATTTGAATCGATACATAATTTGAGCCATCCAGGTATTAGGACATCTAGAAAGATGATAGCTAGGAAATTCTTTTGGCCTGGGATGCAAAGAGATTTAGGTATCTGGACTCGTTCTTGTCTAGAATGTCAGAGATCAAAAGTGCATCGAAATCAAAAGTGCACACCATGTCGGCACTAGGGCAGTTTTCACAGGTAAGTCGTTTTGAGCATTTACATGTAGATATTGTAGGTCCACTACCTACAACGGAAGAAGGCTACAGATACTGTCTTACCATGATAGATAGGCAGACAGGTTGGCCGGAAGCTTTTCCATTGAAAGATATTTGTGCCAAGACAGTGGCTAAGATAGTTTATGAAGGTTGGATTACGCGCTATGGTGTATCTGTATTTTTGACCAGCGATATGGGTAGGCAATTTGAAAGTAGTTTGTTTAGCCAGCTAATGAAGTTTTTGGGCGTATACAAGTTAAGGACTACTCCATATCATCCACAGAGCAATGGTGCTATTGAAAGATGGCATCGAAGTTTTAAGGCAGCATTAATGGCCAGATTAAGTAATAGAAGCTCGTGGATAGACGAAATGTACACAGTAATGTTAGGTTTGCGTTTGGTGCCTAGATCAGACACTAATTTTTCCGCAGCAGAATTAACCTTCGGAAAAACGTTAAGAGTACCTGGTGAATTTTTTGAAGTAAGTGATAGTAAAATTTCAGACGGCGAGGAATACGTCAAGCATCTGAAAGAAACGATCAGCAACTTGAGACCTAAACCTATGGTCCACAGAGATTCACGGACAATTTTCGTACACCCAGATTTAAAAGTGTGTAAAAAAGTTTTCTGTTCACAAACGCATTGGAGGATGTTTTCAAGCTCTTGGAGTGGAAAAGATCTGGCATCAACATAAATGGCGAGTACATCACTAACCTTCGTTTTGCCGATGATATAGTCATAATGGCGGAATCGCTCGAGGACCTTAGCACCATGCTCAACGACCTCAGTAGAGTCTCCCAGCAGGTTGGTCTTAAGATGAATATGGACAAGACAAAGATCATGTCTAATGCTCATGTTCCACCTATACCGGTAATTGTTGGGAACGATACTCTCGAAGTTGTCGACAAGTATGTCTACCTAGGACAGATTGTCCAATTAGGTAGGTCCAACTTCGACAAAGAGGTGGCGCGAAGAATCCAACTCGGCTGGGCAGCGTTCGGGAAGCTTCGTCCTATCTTTTCGTCCAAAATACCGCAGAGCCTGAAAACGAAAGTTTTCAATCAGTGTGTGTTGCCAGTGATGACTTATGGAACTGAGACATGGTCTCTTACTGTTGGCCTCATTAGTAAGCTCAAAGTCGCGCAGCGAGCTATGGAGCGAGCTATGCTCGGTGTTTCCCTGCGAGATAAGCTCCGGAACGAGGAGATCCGCAGGAGAACTAAAGTGACCGATATAGCTCTTAGAGTTAGTAAGTTGAAGTGGCAATGGGCAGGCCACATCGCTCGTAGAACTGACAACCGATGGGGAAGAAAGGTTCTCGAGTGGCGACCACGAACCGGAAGACGCAGCGTGGGCCGGCCCCCCACTCGGTGGACCGACGACCTGGTGAAAGCCGCGGGGAGCCGATGGATGCAGGAGGCGAGCAGCCGCTCAAGGTGGCGTGCTCTGGGGGAGGCCTATGTTCAGCAGTGGACGTCTTCAGGCTGTTAATGATGATGATGAAAAAAGTTTTCGTTAGGAATGATTTTGTGCGAAAATCACTACAACCACCGTATGACGGACCATATGCCGTAGTCAAGAGACTTGATAAAGGTTTTATTGTGCAATTACCGGGAAGACCGTCACTTATTTCCATTGATCGTTTGAAGCCCGCATATGTGCTAGACTTTGAATCAACTGATACAGACTCAGGTCAAAGTTGTAGTACAAAGATAAGGGTTAGTGATAAGATTGTTAACGTTAAAGCAAAGGCAAACGAGAGTACTGTATCACCAGATGTTGCGAAAAAAGATTCGATAATGTGTACTACGCGCTCAGGCCACGTTATCAAAAAGCCAGTTCGGTTTAATCTGGGCTAATGAACTGTGTAATTGATATTTTGGTATAATGTTATGTTTTGTATGTGCTTTGTAACGCAAAACAGTAATTTTGTGTACTCTTTAATAAGTATGCTGTAGTGTTTATTTTAAATATTCGTTATATTTACGTAGGTATACTTGATTTTTTTGGTCTTTTATATTTTACAGGAACATTTTGCATGCCGCTCTATGTTTTATTGTTGATAGTTATGTTCTACTTTAATGTTTTTATTATGACTGTATTACTGATTTGATTTTGTATTTTATGTATTTACCTTTGTACGTGTTATTATGTGACCAACGTACCTAAGTGCTAGAGTTATATTACACTGATTGTTTCTTAATAATATAAACAGTCGGTGTCGGTGAGAACTGAGAGTAAGCAATATGAGTAGAGTCGAATCAAGTGGAAGACTATGAATTCTTTGGTTTAGAGTGGATAACAATGAGTTACTCTGTAAATCGATCGTTTTGTTTTGTTTCTTTTGTTTGTATAATAAGTTAACGTTAGTAGAGTATTTGTTTATCGAATAACGTTATACTTGAGTTCCATTTTGAGAATGTAATTGAAAGATGTTTTGTTTATTGGATCGTTAATATTACGACTTTCTTTGTTCATTGCTGAGATATTTTCTGTGACTTTATTAGCGTGTATGACTTTTATTGTCGAATTTTCTGCCAAAATTATTTTTTAAGAAGGGGGTTGATGTAGGGACACACGTTGTTTACGTTATTGCCGACGCCAGCGCCGACTTATATAAAGGGGAACGAGATTAAAATAAGTTAGTCACGATGTTAGTTGAGTTAGTCGCGAGTCGGTCACAAGACGCGTGTCTGCACATACCCCAAGTTTTTCTGTGAATCGTAATTGTGTTCAGTTCAGTCGTGACAATATATATATTTGGTAAGAACAATAATATTTTTATTTATCCCATTTCGGTAGCGAAATTAGTAATTAACATTAAACGGTAAAAATTTAATATATAAATTTTATTTTTGCAAATAGATCAAGTTGCATTTAATATAAAATAAAATAATATTTATTTCTACAGCGCATAATTCGCTTTTCTTCATTATAAAACAAAAAGTAGTTTTTGACAGAATTGGTCTATTGATTGGCCATTCAAGCACTGGGGCGGCGATTTGAGATAACAAACCACATTTGGTTATTTTGCGTTCGTTTTGGGTAGTGAGTAAAAGTGATAAAAGTGGCATTATTGGCGAAATTGTCAGAGTGAACGCTTTACAACAACGCTAATTTTGCAGATGCCTAAAACCCTTGGTCTGAGCCTAAAACGATACTGATTTCAATCCGAACACCCCTTTTATAACAAAGAGTTGAAAGGTGGATAATTGGTTTATATACTCTTTGGGTGCATATTGGGTGAAGGTGGCAGTGATGCCAACTGCGGGGAAAATCCCCGATTTGCGGGGAATTGAGGGTTAGTGCGGGGAGACTGCGGGGAATGACAAAAATCGGGGAATTTCGGGGAATCCAGACATTCCAGACCAATTTTTCCGGGGGCTTAAACTATCTTATGTTGAGTAAACTTTACAAAATAATTTCAGCTATATTAACTTAATCACGTTCGGGCTTGGCAGATACAGTGCGACTCAACTAGAAAATTGAATCCTTGTCGAAATATGATTACTGCAAAAATATGACAAAAATAATCCATTATTCCAAATAAAACAAGGACCAATATAGATTTATATATTTTTTTTTTACCTGCACTAGTATCTAAACAAGCGCGTGGCCCTTATTTGCTATGCATGGGCATAGCCAGGGAGGGTTATTGTTGTTTTTCTGCATTAACTTTTAACGTAGGTACCTACTGCAACTTTCGCGCTCACTCGCTTTCTTCGCTTTAAAAATTTTTTGTATAAAACAGTGTTTTGATTACAAAAATATTATTTCGGCGATTTTGTAAGGAATTATTCAAAAAGAAGCGGGGAATTTCGGGGAATTGACAGCACTAACGCGGGGAATGGAGATTTTTTTATGGCAACACTGGAAGGCGGTGAAGATTGAAGAATATATAAAAAAAAACAAACAATAACAAACACAATTTACGTTACATACCTACTCAAAATAATTGCATTTTTTGTAGAGGTATATAGATATATAGACACCTAAAATGCGGGTAAGTTAAATAACCAAGTGGTTATAATGTTCTCTTTGTAAATAACAAACAGTTTTCTTCGAAAGCAGCGGCTTATAAAAGGTTAGCTTACTAAATTATTATAATACCACAGATAACCCCCAGTGTATAATACCCACGATTCTTATCAGCAGAGTTGTTAATAGTGTGATTACATATTTTATTACTGTGAAAATACAAAGGATTCACCATCCCGTAGAGGTCAATAAACGTACAAGTTTCTATGTATATACCTAACCTAAGTATTTATCTACATTCCAAAACGGTAAGTAGTTAATAATAATAAAGGTAGGTACTAAACCTAAATATCTAATATCTATATTATATAAATATCTAAACTACGGACTGGTTGTTTAAATTTTAGCTTCTTTACACATATATATTTATAATATACCATATTTTATTTAGTTACCGTGTACCTAAAGCACAAAAATAGTCTGAAATATAAATATTAGTAAATTTCTCACCCTTGCCTTTGTGCTTGAGTGATGTCAGCTACAGCTAAATGCCATAACAAAGGGTATGCCTAAACCTATGTCACAAGATTAATTTCTTAGTGTAGGTTAAGCACGTCATTAAAATAGCGCACTATTTACAAGCTATAGCTTGGTTTTGTGGCCTGTGACATGTAATTGTAATTGTGTATTATAGTGAATAAAATTATGTTTATGTTATGTTTACTTGATAGCGTAAGAATTACTCTTAATTTTATGGTAGGCTCACAGTTATTGTGACAGCTATAGCCTCTCTTATTCACTCATCTGCCAACTATACTATTCTGTAAATGGCCGACTTATCCCATAAATACAGCTTTCTTGCAGCATTGGAGTCTAAAACTACTGAGACATATATCCCGGAGTCACTACAGACAGTTTAGTGCAGCAGTTACTATGAGCAGACGGATAGCAGTGTGTCAGATGACATCAGTAGCTGATAAAGCAGTAAATTTGCAAGTTGTTAGTAAACTAGTTGATGATGCTGCCAAGGAGGATGTTCAGGTAATTAGTCCTTCCTAAAAAATTAACTGGTTGGGTGGAACAAGGCCAATATCAGTCTTATATACTATATACCTACACAATAGAATTCTTGAAAATCTAAAGGCATCCCGGAACATACCAATCTATATTATTAATATGTTTTCATTGATAAAATAAACGTAGTGTAGGACACCCCCCCAACAAGGTGGAGCGACAAAATACGCAGAGTGGCTGGCGGCAGCTGGATGAGATTAGCCTGGGATCGGGCTCAGTGGCGTGCATTAGGAGAGGCCTATGTCCAGCAGTGACCTGATACAGGCTGATGATGAAGATAATGAAATAAAATTAAATAAAGGAAGGACAATTATTTATTTGCATAATAAAACTGATAATCACAACAAAATATGTCAAAGTAAAATATTGTTTATTAACGGGATATTTACCGTGTAATTTATTTGTAATTAGAGTTGCTGGAAGTTTGGTGTTTTACAAGCACAATGATCACCATCAAACTGAAAATCTTGCGTGTGGATGATAATAAGTCACATGCAAACATACCCTTCTTCGCACTTTCGTTTTTAATACAGTGTGAGGGCAAGTGAGGGGGGAGGTGAGGGCAAGTGCGGGTGAGGTGGGGCAAATGCGGGGGGGGGGCGGACTAAGTCCCCGCACTTTCCCCACCTCCTCCACATTTGCCTTGCCTCTCCCCGCACTTGCCCCCCTCCCCCCATGAACAATGTATAGATTACATTTGGACAGTAATGAAAGGGTTAGCGATCTACGCAGCAATGTACCGCGAATGAAGTGGGGGCAATAGCTTCTCAGTCTCCACCGGGTGGCAACTGTGAATTTTTATTCCCAGTTGCCACCTGGGGGCGAAGCATGTGGGGGCAACTGGGAATATACCGATCTAGGGTCTATACCCTAGAATGACGGTTGGGTGCTGGTTGGCTGAAGTGCTCACAAGCCATGGGCGTAGCGAGGTCTGAGTACTTACATGTCCAAACTGAAGAGTAAATAATGTGAGTGTGAGCCTAAGCAGAAGTGCGTCAATCTCGTCAACCGCGAAACAAACAGTTTGTTATCTGCAGTCATTTAATTAAGATTGGAATAGCTGAAATTGTACGTTTTTTATCAACATGTACATACAAATTGTGGCGCCCGGGTGCCAAGTTCAAAAACGCTCCAAACCGGCGCTGGTCTTTGGGATTGCTCAGTGAAGCCATGAAGCAGATATACTCCAATAGTCCAAAATAAACTGAAGAACAGGAATGTTAAGCACATAATTAATTATTTGTGTTATGTTATTATTGACAACCAATGTGCCTCATTATAGGAGAAGACAGACCCCGAAACACAGTTCTCAACTAGTTCGGGGACTGGAGGCTTCATTTAAATAATTTTTGTACCTAAAATTATGTCAGTAAAAATATTTGATTCATTGATTGATTGAATTAAAATATGGATGAACAACCATCAGCTACCCGAAGAGGTTGCGCAGACAACACATCATGGAGTTGGATGGAAATGATCCATAATGAAAAGGAGATGTGATCACTGGACCACTTTTCCTAAACGCCTAGCTACCTACAACAAACCTGCTCATAGTCCAAAGACTGATCGCAGATAAAAATAGAACAAAAAAAATATGGATGAAAGACTGTTATTTTTTCAGATGGTATTCTTCCCGGAAGCCTGTGACTACATAGGCAATAACAAGAAAGATATAGTCCAACTTGCCGAACCCATACTCACTGGCAACACTGTCAATAAATATAGGGAGCTGGCGGTGAAACATAATGTTTGGTTGTCAATGGGTGGGGTACATGAAAAGGTATATCGAGAGTTTATTTTGAACTAATTCATAACTTATGTATTACAATAAGAAAAGATTTGAAAAAAAAGAGCAGATATTTCTATTGCTGTCTCATGCCCCCTGCACTTGGTTGTAATGGTGGAAGTGGGAAAACAATATCTTATTGCTTTTGTCAGAATAGTGAATTTTAATGAAGCACAATATACTAACTTGTACACCTGACATTGTAATCCTGGAGAAGGTCATTTTGAATCGCAGTAAGATATAGATTGTAGATTAACACATGCACAGTCAAGGACAGTGGCAAGCCAATTTAGTTCTTATCGGTTATGAGTTACGGTTATTTATTACTTTGACTTCAAAAAATTTCAGGATGAAACCAACCCATCAAAAATGTATAACACACACATAATAATAAACAACAAAGGTGATATTGTACAAACATACAGAAAGTTACATTTGTTTGATGTTGAGATACCGGAGAAGAAAGTCCGATTGAAAGAAAGTGATTTTAGTCACCCAGGTGGCCATGTTGTCACGCCAGTTGACACACCAGTGGGGAAAGTTGGTAAGTTATCACGCCTGTTGACACATCAGTGGGGAAAGTTGGTAAATATTCACGCCCGTTGAAACATCAGTGGGGAAAGTTGGTAAGTTATCACGCCTGTTGACACATCAGTGGAGAAAGTTGGTAAATATTCACGCCCGTTGAAACATCAGTGGGGAAAGTTGATAAGTTGTCACACCCGTTGACACACCCGTGGGGTAAGTTAGTAAATATGCACGCCAGTTGACACACCCGTGGAGAAAGTTGGTAAGTTGTCACTCTCGTTGCCACGCCCTCATAGGGGTCGTATCGTAGTAACTTAGTAAATGGTCACAGCCGGACAGGTCATGATAAGATTAGTAATTGTTATGTAACCAACCTAACTAAATAATCACCACACTTGGCAGGCAGCTTGGTGATTTAATGATTTTAAGGTGGAACGCCACACTAGCGCTGCAAATTCAAATTTTCATGCGTTCTTTTGCCAATAATAGCTTAATTACTCAACGTGATTACATGAAAACTAATTTTGCGCAAATAAATATAATGTATCAATAAATTACAATTAAAAATATCACCACCACCACCAAACATCAACCAATACCACCAATATCACCTACTTATCATTGGTTTAGGGACAAATGGCAATAGACTGAAAAACTAAGACGAAAATTGTTTATTGCCATTTGTCGCTAAACCAATGATATCTAGGAGATGCTTTTAATCGTAATTTGTTGATACATTCTATTTATTTCCGCACACGTTGAGTAATTAAGCTATTATTGGCGAAAGAACGCAAGAAAAATTGAATTTGCCGCGCTAGTGAAACGACTTTAAAAGATTGTACCGAAGAGATCGCTGCTGCCTAATGGCCATTCCCTGGCCACGTTCGCAAACCGAGGCTACACGATATTTAGCCACTTAATTTTTTTTTATTCAATATCTTTTTAGGTATGGCCATCTGCTACGACATGCGTTTCCCCGAACTAAGCACGGCTCTCAGTATAATGGGCACTGAGATACTGACATACCCATCTGCATTCACTGTGGCCACCGGACAGGCGCACTGGCATGTTCTACTTAGGTGGGAAATTACTGCGTACAAACCTTTTGCTTTTTTACGCTATAGGTAGCAAACAAGCATACTGCCCTCCTGATGGGAAGAGGTCACCATAGCCTACGGACATCTGTAACACTAGACGTGACACTCTTGACCCTCATTGTAAATTGCTGCATGTTACAATCTATGAGGAGTTTTATTTAAAAAAAAAACACTAATTCCGCTTCTTTTCTAGATGGCGCTGTAAGTACATAGTTTAAACCTTTCAAACCACAGAGTAGTTTAAACATAAGAAAATGCTTAGACTATCTACAAAGAAATGTCAAATTCAGTTGGGTGGACCACGAGAACATTGCCTGTAGTATCTCCTAAGTAGTCTGTGGTGCATTCTTATTAAGTAAATTGAAGTACAGTAGATCTGCGAGATAGATAAACGTTAATATTATGATCCAAAATAAAGCCAAGGCATCTCGCAACGAAACTAAAAAAAAAACGAAAGAGTTTAAAGTTGTCAGTCAGTATCGTGACACATTTCCTCTAAACTGTGGTCTACTATGCTTGAACCAGTGACAGTGACAGATTGTAGTAAAACCACAACTGGCGCCATCTATTGGGTCATGCATAAAAGACGATTTCTTTTTTTTAATAAAACGGCTCATTATAATATAATAAAAAAAAAAAAATGTGTGGATTTCTGTTTTTTAATAAAACGGCTCATTATAATATAATTAAAAAAAAAAAATATGTGTGGACATGTCACACAGCGCCATCTAGCCTTAAAATAAGCATAGCTTGTACTATGGGAACCAGATAACTGATACAATACTTAGATACTTTTTGTTTGTAAATATATACATCTATAGAATACAATATAACACAGAACAAACACCCGTCTATAGTCAATATAGTCGCGCTATAACTACCTACTATTCTATCTTCAGATCTCGGGCCATAGAGAACCAATGCTACGTCGTGGCAGCAGCCCAAGTAGGCGCACATAACGCCAAGCGGTCTTCCTACGGACACGCGGTATGTGTGGACCCGTGGGGCGAAGTCCTATGCGACTGCGGCGACGGCTCCCCGAGCTATAGGGTCGCGGAGATATCTACGGACAAGATTAAAGAAGTTAGGACTAATATGCCCGTGTTTCAGCACAGGAGGTATGTGGAAACTAATACTTTTTTTATTATGTAAATGAATGATGTGACGAGCTAGTCGTTCGCCTGATGTTAAGCGTCACGGCTGCCCATAACAGATTGCAGTGTCACACAGAACTCTAAATTAATATAGTTTTACTAGGTGGTAGGACTTTTCTGCAATGTTCGTCTAGGCAGGTACCACCGCTTTGCCAGTTATTCTGCCGCCAAGCAGTAGTGTGCAAGCACTACTGTGTTCCGGTTCGAAGGGCATTGTAGCTAGTGACATTACTGGGCAAATGGGACATTATGATCTGATTACTCAGTCTAGTAATCTGATTACTAGACTGTGCGATGTCTCAGGATGACGTGCGCAGTGCAGGTTCACGCGAAACTTTATTGTTTTAAAGTTCCGAGTGACACTGCAACTGTTATGGGTGGCCATGTCGCTTAACATCAGGTGAATGACTAGCTCGTCACGTCATTCAATAGCATAAAAAAAAAATGTTTTGCGTGACACTGCACTGCGCACGTCATCCTGAGACTTCACACAGTCTAGTAATAAGATTACTAGGCATAACAAACAATGAACCTTACAATTTAAGGCTAGAGTGAACCGGTATCTTCTAGGCCAGCATGCTCCATCGTCGACCGCGTCGTCACTTACCATCAAGTGAGACCGTGGTCAAATGTTGGCCTATCGTTGATAAAAAAAAATTACGACATTTTGACGTACACATGTGACGAGTTCCGTATCGACCCTAAAATGACGACATTGTGACGTACACATACGCCGAATTTCGTATCGACTCAATGTCTTTTTTACGTCATTTTGCTGCCTAGGCGAGGAGAATGCTACTGCCCATTCCTTGAACATTCCCTTAGTCGGTTCTTACGGTTCCACGGTAGGAGATGGAATGGTCCTATTCTTACATATCGCCGGGACCACACCGCCACAGCTAGAGTTTTTGTTAAATAAAAAAAGTTTTAGTAGCCCCAATTTTATTTATGTTTTCAGAAAAGACATCTACTCGCTTTACACCTTAAGTCTTCGGAAAAATCCACTACCTATCCACACGTGCGACACAACACAACCTGAAGACCGGATATCCGGACAGAGTGGTCTGGAATCCGGACAGAGTAGTCCGGAATCCGGACAGACAAGTCCGAAATCGGATTCTAAAACGAATGTATTTGGACACGTGAAAGTGCCGGAAAGTTGCGTATTTTATAAATCTGAATTGACATACGCTTTTGTTAATTTAAGGTGAGTTATACACTAAGACATGGTCTCATACTGTTGGCCTCATTAGTAAGCTCAAAGTCGCGCAGCGAGCTATGCAGAGAGCTATGCTCGGTGTTTCCCTGCGAGATAAGCTCCGGAACGACGAGATCCGCAGGAGAACTAAAGTGACCGATATAGCTCTTAGAATTAGCAAGTTGAAATGGCAATGGGCAGGCCACATCGCTCGTAGAATTGACAACCGATGGGAAAGAAAGGTTCTCGAGTGGCGACCACGAACCGGAAGACGCTGTGTACCGACGATCTGGTGAAAGCCGCGGGGAGCCGATGGGTGCAGGAGGCGAGCAGCCGCTCAAGGTGGCGCGCTCTGGGGAGGCCTATGTTCAGCAGTGGACGTCTTCAGGTTGTTGATGATGATGATGATGATGATGATAGAAATATTATAAAAAACGTAGGCATAAGTATGTAAATTATTTATTTATTTATTTATTTAACCATCAGAAAAAAACAAACTTACATTCGGTAAAAATATGCCTTAAACCTAGGTTAGGTTTGTCCAGACATATGGTTCTCGACAACTATCAACAGTATCCGATTTGAGTACCAGTCCTACAACATACCAACGTAAATTAAAAACTATAAAGTAAACAAACTTTTGCGCGATAGCACAACACATATCTTGGCAGATGTCTGTGGGGTGATTACGGAAACAGGAGAAATTCTATTCATAATGTAAAAAAATCCATGGAAATTGAGCACATAAACTACGTTTAGAAACTGTTAAATCCATACTGTGTTTCAATCGGTTGCAACCCAGATTCGTGATCGGTTAGCTGGTCAGCTGGTGATAGCTAGGTACCTACCTGACAAGTTCTGCCGTTTGTACGCGTCAGTACGAAACGAAGCTACGAGTAGCAGCAGCCAACAGCCGTGTGCTTAATGAGTGAATAAACAAATAATAAACAAATTAATAAATGCTTTATAATTATATATTAACCCCCTTACTAATAAACAATTTTTACCTATTTCCAAGTCAATAGAGAGAAACAAAATGGTAAATAACTATTCCTCCGCTACACAATGTTTATTCGTAAGAGGGTAATCTACACCACCACTATCATAAAGAGGAAAGATTTGTATTTTTGTGTGTATGTTTGTAATGAATAAACTCAAAAACTACTGTGCCGATTTCAAAAATTCTTTCACCATTGGAAAGCTACATTCACCCTGAGTAACATAGGCTACACCACTACACGTGCGAAGCCGGGGCGAGGGGTTGTTCCTGTTATCCCCCACATTTTCGGCCCCATGGGGGATAGCAGGAACATTTATTATTATCGATTTTTATTCCTGTTGTCCCCCACTAATATAAGTCATATTCAACATTATAATATGGTAAAAAAACAATAGATATAGTTACATTACTGTTATGTTATAGTAAAATCACACTTCACACTCTTATATAAAGTTTATTTAAACACCTAGATAGATAGAGATGTATGGTTGACACAATTATTGATATCGGCCGTCAGGCGTGGTGGGTAAAAACCAAGTATGTGTGACGTGACCACCAGAAAAATCTAACATCATCAGGAAGTCGTCTCCGAGATGGAACTGCTCAATGGCTCTCTGAAACTACAAGTCGGATAGGTGTCCTGTTTGAACTAAAGTTGTAGAAAACCCTAGGACGCTTCCAGAGAAATAAAAAAAAAATAGGGTTGCCGATTTATAAGCGTTTCAATTTTGTATGGAAACTTTTTTTGTATGGCAACCCTATTTTTTTATTGCATAAATTAATAATATTTCTCAAAAAATAAACAGTCGTAATAACAAAAATTAAATATCTCAAAAAATTACAGAGTTACAAGCATTTTAAAGTACAGGAATAGAAAGAGACAGTTCAAACATGAAGTGACGTCACTCTTGCTCCTTCACAGAACCTCATTACTAAGCTGTGGTAGCTTTACATACAATCTCTTTAGCATGTGACTTCACAACGTGCGTTTTCATAGTAGCTGGGGAATCTCCTGTTTTGCGAGAAAGGGACAGGCGATGCCCCACCAACTTTAAAAGCTTATTACTCCTTGATTTATTTACCGGTTTTACTTATTTTTTCAATTATTGCATTCATTTTTAACCTACTTTATGAAAATAATGTTTACTTGTTAATTTTTAATAGCAGGCAACTAGCCTATTATATTTTATCTTTACCAGATGTGTAATCCCAGGACATGTATTGGTAGCTCCAATTAGAATGGCTGAAAGAAATAAAGACTTGACGACTGAGGAAGCGGAAGACTTCTTCAGGACTATTAGATTAATACAGACGGTAAGTTCTATCTACAATCTTTACGAGCTCGTCGTTCGCCTGATGTTAAGTGTTACGACCGCCCATAACAGTTGCAGTGTCAATCGGAACTCTAAATGAGGGGTTTTATTAAAAAAAAAAACACTAGTTCCGCTTTTTTTCTAGATGGCGCTGTAAGTACATAGTTTAAACCTTTCAAACCACAGAGTAGTTTAAACATAAGAAAATGCTTAGACTACCTACAAAGAAATGTCAAATTCAGTTGAATGGACCACGAGTACATTGTCTGTAGTATCTCCTAAGTAGTCTGTGGTGCATTCTTATTAAGTAAATTGAAGTACAGTAGATCTGTGAGATAGATAAACGTTAATATTATTATCCAAAATAAAGCCGAGGTATCCCGCAACGAAAAAAAAAAATGAAAGAGTTTAGAGTTGTCAGTCAGTATCGTGACACATTTCCTCTAACCTGTGGTCTATGCTTGAAACAATACCAGTGACAGATTTTGGTAAAACCACAACTGGCGCCATCTATTGGGTCATGCATAAAATACAATTTCTTTTTTTTAATAAAACGTCTCATTATAAAGTTTCGCGTGACACTGCACTGCGCACGTCATCCTGAGACTTCACACAGATTATTAATAAGAATTCTACACTGTAAGATCAGGTTATTATAAAGGCTCATTTGCCCAATTTCATAGTGCCCTTCAAACCAGAACACAGTAGTGCTTGCACACTACTGTTTTGGAAGGGGGAACCCCCCCCCCAAAACGCTTTGCTTTAGTACATACTCTAAGAGAGTGACACAGTGGTAGGATACTAGGTGGTAGGACTTTTCTGCAAAGTTCGTCTAGGTAGGTACCACCGCTTTGCCAGTTATTCTGCCGCCAAGCAGTAGTGTGCAAGCACTACTGTGTTCCGGTTTGAAGGGCATTGTAGCTAGTGTAATTACTGGGCAAATGAGACTATGATCTGATGACACAGTCTAGTAATCTTGTTACTATACTGTCTGAAGTCTCAGGATGACGTGCGCAGTGCAGCCACGCAAAACTATTAATTTATAGTTCCGTGTGCTACTGCAATGTGTTATGGGCAGCCGTGACGCTTAACATCAGGCGAACGACTAGCTCGTCACGTTATTCATTTACATTTTAAAAAAACTGAGCGTCCACGGGACTAATTAGATGAACCAATCAACGCGATGGGTTTGCAAATTATAGTTCTCAGGACGGTCGGAGTGGCGCTTCAAATCGGCACAAGAAATTGTCAATTTGTACGATATCGTCTATCCAGTCCAGCGTACTAGTTTAACAGTGGTTCTATAGAAGATGGACAGATAGGCGACTTTACGGTGGTGTCCGAGATTTAAGGCGAAGGGTACGGCACACAAGGTGTTTTTTGGCACGTTTCCTGGCGTAATTGGAGCATGTGGAGCTTTGAATTTACTATATCATGTAATTCATTTTATTTAGTCTTTTGTGATATCCGCAAATACAAGATTAATAATATGTCTCTATAGATAAAAATCGCAAAACTCCCTAAAAAATTTGATTGTTCCAGTTTTATTGCGGTTCTACCGAATATATTTATACAAAAAAAATTGTGTGTTTCCAACAAACATACACATTTTGTGATAACTTCATCATTTTGTAAAATACTAATACACAGATATTAATTAAAAACTGCCAAAATTAGTAATTTCGTGCGTTGTCTTTGTCGCAAGCGCCGGGCTGAAGTTCAGACTTGAATTGATATACAACGACGTTAAGGTCGATGTTTCTTTGAACGAATTTGAGCCTGCTTATCTGGCCCTACCCTTCATCTTAACAACTTTAAACCTCGAAGTTCGAGGCTACCAGCTTTTCATCGCCCAATCTCTTATCTGGCCGATCTATTGACTTCAAAGCATCATGTTGGTCTTGGTTGCTTAAGATCTTCGTGTTTTTTTATTTCAGCTAATGGAGAAAGTCCACAACACCCAATCATGTACGGTGACCATACAAGACGGACCCGACGCGGGACAAACTGTCAAGGTATGTATTGTAACCAAGCTTATATCATAAATTAGACTGGCCTGATAGCTCAGTTGGTAGTAGCTCTGCCTTCTGAACTGCAGGTTGTGGGTTCGATTCCCATCCAGGACAAACATTTGTGTGACGAACGTGTTTGTTCTGTGTCTTGGTATTATATTGTGTTCTATGTATGTATTTACAAACAAACAGTATCTAAGTTTTCTATCAGTTATCAGGTTTCCATGGTAAAAGCTATGCTTAGTTTGGGGCTAGATGGCACCATGTGAAATATCCACGAATAAAAAAACAATCAAATGTTGCCTGGGAGATATAGCATTTTATTTGCACTCAAGAGAAGCATATGCCCCCCTCTTGTCCATACAAAAAGTGCCAACGGTTTTCCACCTCTAAATGTTGTCCAATTTTGATGATTTTTTTTATATGTTGTCTACCCTGTAAAAAACTATGCTCGTACGTCTTCTTTTTTTAAAGTTTTTACAATATCTTCGTATTTATAGCCACCTAAAGTTACGAATTTTTGGCGTCAAAATTATGACGAAGAAAAGTAATTGTAACTACAACACGAAACATATTGTCAAAAACTCAATACGTAACAAGCATAGACTATAATCTATCCAAACGATTGACACCAAAATCAAAAGTTTTTGTAAAGTTTTAGAGGGTGAAAACCTTTGGCGCCCGAATCGCTAAAATATATGTAAATTCACTCATGGGCTCTATTGTCTCTATCACACGTGTGGAGAGCAGAGCGACGGCAATAACATTTTCGAACACCAGGACGGCCCTCTTAAGGTGGAACGTTACACTAGCGCAGGAAATTCAAATTTTCTTGCGTTCTTTTGCCAATAATAGCTTAATTACTCAACGTGATTACATGACTAATGCCTGTGTTCAGCAGTGGACGTCTTCCGGCTGATGATGTGATGATGATGATGAACGGTATGAAACCCTAAAAATAGTCTACTAATATAAAGTTTGCTTTCAGCATCTGCACTGCCACATAATGCCGAGGAAAAAGGGCGATTTTATAGAAAATGATTTAATATATCTGGAGCTAGCGAAACACGATCAGTAAGTACCGATCCTTTATTATAGATTTAAAAAAATTTAACCACAATCAGGCTCTGAACTCATGCGCATCCCTAAAGCGACACATGTTTTACTTAAGCTACTAGGTATGGAATTGATTGCTACGTTTAATTCATTGTCATTTCATCATAATCATTTATTGTTGTCACAGTGATTTCAACTGTGATTTATCATTTGCCTAATGAATTAGATCAATGGCGGTTATGAAATGGAACAGACATGTGATTTAGGAGCAACCTAATAAAGTTCATCATCATCATCATCATCAACAGCCTGAAGACGTCCACTGCTGAACATAGGCCTCCCCCAGAGCACGCCACCTTGAGCGGCTGCTCGCCTCCTGCATCCATCGGCTCCCCGCGGCTTTCACCAGGTCGTCGGTCCACCGAGTGGGGGGCCGGCCTACGCTGCGTCTTCCGGTTCGTGGTCGCCACTCGAGAACCTTTCTTCCCCATCGGTTGTCAGTTCTACGAGCGATGTGGCCTGCCCATTGCCACTTCAACTTACTAACTCTAAGAGCTATATCGGTCACTTTAGTTCTCCTGCGGATCTCCTCGTTCCGGAGCTTATCTCGCAGGGAAACACCGAGCATAGCTCGCTCCATAGCTCGCTGCGCGACTTTGAGCTTACTAATGAGGCCAACAGTAAGAGACCATGTCTCAGTTCCATAAGTCATCACTGGCAACACACACTGATTGAAAACTTTCGTTTTCAGGCTCTGCGGTATTTTGGACGAAAAGATAGGACGAAGCTTCCCGAACGCTGCCCAGCCGAGTTCGATTCTTCGCGCCACCTCTTTGTCGAAGTTGGACCTACCTAATTGGACAATCTGTCCTAGGTAGACATACTTGTCGACAACTTCGAGAGTATCGTTCCCAACAATTACCGGTATAGGTGGAACATGAGCATTAGACATGATCTTTGTCTTGTCCATATTCATCTTAAGACCAACCTGCTGGGAGACTCTACTGAGGTCGTTGAGCATGGTGCTAAGGTCCTCGAGCGATTCCGCCATTATGACTATATCATCGGCAAAACGAAGGTTAGTGATGTACTCGCCATTTATGTTGATGCCAGATCTTTTCCACTCCAAGAGCTTGAAAACATCCTCCAATGCGTTTGTGAACAGTTTCGGAGAAATAACGTCTCCCTGTCTCACGCCTCTTTGCAATGGAATTTGTTCCGTACTCTGGTCCTGTAGTCGGACTGACATAGTGGCCTTACTGTACAAACACTTCAAAACTTCGATATACCTATAGTCAATTTGGCATCGCTGCAAGGACTGCAGCACCGCCCAAGTCTCGATTGAATCTAATAAAGTTGCGACCTGCTATTTATGATTAAAAAGAAATGTAATGCTACTCTCGGATCTTTAGTTAAACAAGATCAAATGATGATGATGATCATGATTCACCGCCGATGTTACTCTCGTATTATGAAATCTGAAGCCATGATCCATTAGGTGTGATTATCACACTGTGATTTGTAGCAGAGTATGTGACAAAAAGTAGCAGGTGTGACTTATGAAAATAAAATGAAATGATTTTTCATATGCTTCTTGTGAAATGATCCATGCCTATAAGCTACCGTCACAAGTGATCCCATGTCTGAAGGGCCTTTAACAGTTTAGTACGAAGCCTGGCATACTTATATTCCGCCATCTTGTTTTTTCTTCAATATGGCGGCCACTCATAAAACTTATATGAATCAAAAGCTAACACTAATAGGAACAAGGTTTGTATGAGACAAAATCTTCTTCAGCATCACGTTTCCAAGATATACGCTTTCAAAGTTCCGCTGGTAAGTTGACTTAAAACTAAAAAGATATGGCTTAGCTCCTAAAAAATATCGTTTTCCATTTACACAAGTCTACAATTAACAAGCGATAGGCATTGGCCTGACGCTTGTTAATTGTATCCGTAGAAATAAACGGGCCTGGAATATATTGATATTCCAGGCCCGTTTATTTCTACAGATTAGTTTGTAAAGGAATAGTTTTATTTATGCCAAAAATGGGCAACAACTCACCTGATGGTAAGTGACGAAGTTGTCTAAGGTGGAGCACGTTTGCCCATGAGATGCCCACTCACTCTTGACTTGAAACGACCCAGGTTATACCCAGGAGGAAACACTGTTGCTGGAAGAGCGTTCCATTCCCTAGCCGTTCGGAGTTCGGACTATGAATGGCTCATTTGAATCGCGACCGGGATTTTACCCCGCACCCATCCATCCCTAAAGCCGGGATATGCTTTACGGTGGAACGTTACTCTAGCGCGGCAAATTCAAATTTTCTTGCGTTCTTTTGCTAATAATAGCTTAATTACTAAACGTGATTACATTAAAACTGATTTAACGTAAAGAAATAGAATGTATTAATAAATTACAATTAAAAGTAATCACCTAAATATTATCAACAAATCACAAGCGACAAATGGCAATAAACAATTTCTTCTTAGTTTTTCAGTCTATTGCCATTTGTCGCTAAACCAATGATATGTAGGTGATACTTTTAATTGTAATTTATTGATACATTATATTTATTTGCGCAAAATTAGTTTTCATGTACAAGACGGTGACTGGCCTGATAGCTCAGTTGGTAGTAGCTCTGCCTTCTGAACTATAGGTTGTGGGTTCGATTCCCACCTGGGACAAACATTTGTGTGATGAACATCAATGTTTGTTCTGTGTCTGGGTGTTATATTGTATTCTATGTATGTATTTACAAACAAAAAGTATCTAAGTATTGTATCAGTTATCTGAAATGAAATGAAATGAAATGAAATGAAAATGAAATGAAATGAAATGAAATGAAATGACTGGTTTCTGGTTTCCATAGTACAAGCTATGCTTAGTTTGGGGCTAGATGGCGCTGTGTGAAATGTCCACACATATTTATTTATTTATTTATTTATTTATATATTAATATCTCACTCAGGTTCAAATCGGGGCATCCTGCGAAACCGCCGAGAAGTTTAGAAGAAATGACAGCAGAAGCGGAACAGCTGAGAAAAGAAGTTGATGCAATTCTGGAAGAAACGAAGACGACATAGGTCTGCAGCCCGATACTTTCCCACTGCTGGGACACGGGCCTTCTCTCACAGGGAGAGTGTAGGCTATAATCCGCTGGCCAAGTGCGGGTTGGTGGATGACACACATGTTCTTCAGTTTTGTGATTCTTGAACATGCCGGTTACCTCAAGATTTTTTCCTTTACCGTTGTAAACTGGGAACTGGATTGCAAACAAGATAACCTTACAGCGCCCGTATTATGTAAAATTTACAACAGCAGTAGCAAAGCGACAGCAAACACTTAGCAATCGGTCGCAGTCGCCCGCCTGTCGCTGAATGCACTTTGGCCTTTGACGCTAGCGCCACTAGGAACAGAACAGCAATAGACGGAAACAAAATAATGCACTTTTTAGTTCATAGATTGTCCGGCAGACGGCGATCTAGCGCTCGATCGCTTTCTGCTCGGCCAAAGTGATGTTGACAGCAATGATTGCGAAAGTTACGCCTGTTGCAAACTTGTTGCGAGTTACGTAATTAGCCGGTGTCTCGTACGTTTGTTAAAGTTAAACTAATGTCAACTTGAAAGTGCTGAACGCTCATTGGCTGCCCGTTGATCATCGGCTGTCTCAACCAATGAGCGTAGGTATATTGACAAACGTACTAGAAACCGGTCGTTGAGAGAATTCAATTATTGTCAGTATAGATTAAGTAGGTACAATTTTTTTTTGCCTGATGTTAAACAAAAAGGCCGCCCATAACAGTTGCAGTGTCACTCTGAACCCTATCGTTTTGGCTGACACTGCACTGCGCACGTCATACTGAGACATCACACACACAGATTAAATAGATAATATTTTTATTGTCATAAAAAAAATTTTTTTTTTATATTTTCCTGTTTTGTACTCGTAAGAAGTCTAAGCCACTACGGCGTATGTTTATTTTATTTTTCGATATTGCAATCGCTTATTAGATTAAGAGGCTGGTTACTGGTTTTCTATAGATTTCCAAGAGCTGACCGATATCGACCTTGCGACGGTTAACTGTGTAATAAATAGCACGGAACAAGGAGCAGAGGAATGCCAATACACCAAGAAAACAGCGTAGATCAGAAATATGCCAAAAACCGTTATAAACCTAGATGGCGCTGCAAAATGAGCGGGCTATACGGCTAGTTACGGCGGGTCAGGTTTAAAACCGTTTTTTGGCATATTTCTGATCTACGCTCAGCTTATAACCCGCTCATTTTGCAACGCCATCTAGGTTTATACCGGTTTTGGCATACTTCTGATCTACGCTGTTTTCTTGGTGTATTGGCATTCCTTTCCTCCATGTTCCATGTAAAATAAAAAATAATCAGACTAATATTATAAAGGCGAAAGTTTGTGTGTATGTGTGTATGTTTGTTACTCTTTCACGCTCTAACAGCTGGACGGATTTGAATGAAATTTGGTATGGAGGTAGCTTATACCCTGGATTAAAGCATAGGCTACTTTTTATCCCAATAACGGGAACGGTTCCTGTAGGAACGCGGGCGGAACCGCGGGGCGCTGCTAGTATACTATAAATTCATTAAGGTTAAAATTGTTAAGGATAGTTTTATCGTAAGTGATACTCAATACTGTGAAAATTTTGATATTGTAAGTGATAATGATCTATATATATAATAAAACTGTAACTGTGCTAAATCTGTACATTGAATATTTTGATTGCATTACACTTCTTTATCGATATAGAAAAACACAAAACAACAAACAAACAAACAACAACAAACACACACAACAAACAACAAAATACAAACAAACACAACAGCTACAAACAACAAACAAACAACAACACAAAACAAAAACAACAACAAAACAACAACAACAACAAAACAAACAACAACACAATTACAACAACAAACAACAACAACACAACAAAACAAACAACAACACAATTACACAAACAACACAACACAAACAAACAAACAAACAAACAAACAATTCAACAACAAAACAAACAAAACAACACAACAAACAAAAACAAAACAAACAATTTTACAAACACAAACAACACAACAACAAACACACACAACAACACAAAAAACAACAACAACAAACAAACAAAACACAACAACACACAACACAACAAACAAACAAACAACAACAAACAAAACAACAAACACAACACACAAACAAACAAAACAACACACACAAACACAAATAACACACAACAAAAACAAACAACAAAACAATTTTTTTTGAATTTTTTGTCTGTCTGTCTGTCCCTTTGAACACGCATCACGCTGGAACTACCGAACGGATTTCGCTGAAATATGGTATGGCTATAGCTAATTTTTCAGAATTACGTTTAGGATGCCTTCGGTTTTCTAAAACGACCAAGTGCGGGTTGCACGAAGAAACATGTATGTAATTTTCATGCAAGATTTTTGTTGTTTGTGTTATTTTTTTTTTTTAAATTATACTCATCCTATCGAAGGGAAGATGGAAAGGAAAGGGAAGATGGAAGGGAAAGGGAAAAAGATACGGGAAACGGGTGAATAGATGGGGCGGCAATAGAAGGGAGGATTCGCCGTCCCATCCATTCATCCTTTTCCCCGATATTTTCCCTTTCGCTTCCCTCTTACCCATAAACCGGGTTAAGGCGTAAAACTAATTAACCCGTGCGAAGCCGGGCGGGTCAACTAGTAACTAATAAATTACAAAGATATTAATATTTATTATATCTATTTATGTTGCATTGTTTTTAGTTTTATTTCTACGTTCCCTGATCCCTTTTTTGTGTGAGATGAGTGGACAAGCAGGTGGCCCACTCGATGGTAAGTGGTCACCGCCGTGCCGCTTATGGACATTCGCAACACCGAGGGCATTGCCGATCCAAACAAGTTTTCATACATAAAACTTCTAGATAACCGTAAGCGATTTTTTTTATTTATTTTTTTTATATTGTTGATAGGCAAAGCATTTGACCACTGTCTCACCTGGTGGAAAGTGATGACGCAGTCTACGATGGAACATGCTTGGCTAGAAGATACCTGTTCACTCTCGTCTTGAAGACACCCAGATCATAGTTAGCTGGAAACAAGGACGCCGGCAAGGTGTTCCACTCATTGGCTGTTCGCACTATAAAGTGCATAGCAAAACGCTTAGTGCGGGTTGATGGAATTTCAATTGTTGACCCGTCAAACGCCGCAACAGTGCCGTAAAGCAAAGGGGTCAGGTAACAGGTTGACACTTCCTCTAATTGGCTACTTTCATTAATTCGCTACTTTCCCTAATTCGACAGTTTCCTCGATTCAACACTTTCCTTACTGGACACTACCATTTTGATACTTTGGTACAGTCATTGATAAAATTAATAGACGAGACACGCTTATGGCACAGAATAGATAATAGTACGTATTTATGTTAGGGATCTGTAGCCAGTACCGTGGTCTAAAAGAAGATTCAAGGTTACTGTAGTGTAAAGTAAAAGAAGGCATGTTTAATAAGTTTTTATTTATTAAGTGATAAATTTAACAGAATTTAAATCCTTTTGTTGCCTGTGCTACGACCAGCGGGCCTAGCACGGCATGTGGACAAATTGTCGATTCCCCGGTTTTTTCCACCTGTCACTTCAAATAATCCCCCTCTCCACCTTACGTAGCACGGCAACGAGGACAGGAAAGACGAATTTTCCTTTGACGGTTAGTAGTAGGTATTACAAATACGGGCAATACTAACTTCAAAGTATCTTTCTACCCACTTCCTACCTGTGTTGCGTAAATTGCACTACCAATGGTAACACAATAAAGCAAAGGGAAATAAAAATGTAATGGTAACTTTTTTTGGTGGTCTCTTCATGGTGTTATTCAGCATAGAGTAAGTTTTTACACTGGAGGTTATTCACTATAGCTTTCTCAGGTCTAGTCGGCAGATGTTTACTGAGCCCCGGGGTAATTACGTAAAATTTGTAACAGCAATGCCACAGCAGTAGCAAAGCAATAGCAGTAGCGAAGCATACATGCTCGACACCACTAATGATGTATGACAGCAATCACCGCGAGATTTACGCCTGTCGCAAACCTGTTGCGAGTTAGGTAATTAGGGGGCCGAACTACGAAAAATGGTGGGGCGGGTTTACCAGTAGGCCTAGGGCGGCAAATTTTAGGGTAATTCCTGTTGTCCCCCACGTCTTCGGCCCCACGGGGGCTAACTCGATACCCAGAGCGTAAAGGCATAAACGAAGTACCGTAGAGATAATGAGGGTAAATATTTTATTTAGATAAATATGTTACATCTTAAGAAAAAAACGAGTTTCAATTTTGACTAAGGCTCAATTTTACCAAAATAGAATAAATTTTATTCCAAGTATAAAGCTACTGGTTACTTTCGGATACAGCTGAATCAGCTGAATGACAATTAAAAAGACCCCACTAGGATTGTATCCACGGAACAAGTTTCTTATTCCTTCAAAATTGGTGGTACATAACGCCGGTTATACTCGTGTAACTCGGTAAGTTATACTTAGAATGAAATGTATTCTACTTTGGTAAAATCGGGCCTTAGGGTAGGTTTTTTGATCCATAGTTAAGGTAACTAATGGTTAAAAGTTCTAACCATTGGTCAACATTTGTTAGGCATTTTTAACCATAAGGCTTTCAGAAGATTCTGGCGCAGTGCGCGGCAAAATATGAAGTCAGGTCAGGATTGGTCTCCCGGGAACTTACCTAATTATTGCTCATGCTAAATTTTAATTTTCACTGTATTATTGAAAATTGAAATAATTAGGTTTAATTAACGCTAAATCGCTGAATGTCAGCTTACGCGTATTCAAAAACATATATTAGGGAATGAGCAGCTTATGCATTCAACGTTCTTTCGTAGTATGGTTTCTGAGCCTGCCTCAGTAAAATGAAACGCTTGCGTGTTTTAAGGGCGTACAACGCCATCTAGTTTCTTTGTGATGAACTTATTGTAGGTGTAGGTCATATCTTTGTTTTTTTCTCTAATCTGTGGCTCCATCTGTATAGTCATTTGTTTTTTTCTCTAATCTGTGGTCATATCCAAAAAGGTTATAAATCCTCAATTTTTTTTAGTTAATCCTGTACCAGTATTTTGTGCCTGTACAGTCACAGACATCTAATAATATGCACTGTATAGTATTAGATCTCTGTGTGTACTATTAGTTTACTCTGGTATAGTTAGGTTATTCATAATTTTCTAAGAATGGTTCTATGGTAAATAAATCATCATCATCATCATCAACAGCCTAAAGTAGTCCACTGCTGAACATAGCCCTCCCCCAGAGAGCGCCACTAAACCACACTGACACTGTCTACCTTGGGGAGTAGATTTACCCCCTTTCGAGATAATATCAATCACGGCTGGTTTGTAAACTAGCGCTACATAGTCTTTGTTAGTTTTTATGATTCTTGAAAATGTTGGTTTATTACTTTGAGCGAGTGTATATTATATTCATTTTAAGCTAAAAGTCATAGAATAATTACGTGATGGAATGTATTGTATGTATTGTAACAATGGTCCATGCAAAATGCGTTGTCTGTGCTGCTGTGTAGGTACCTATTTTTTGTTTATCTATTGTTTGTAATCTTTGTCTTTTTAAATATGTATTTATTTTTACTGTAGGGTTTACTGTAGGGTTCTCACTTCTTAATGCATGATACATCATGCATTAAGAAGTGAGAATCCTCACATGGCATTACAGAATGGTCACAGCCATTCTGTAATTAGGCCTACATGTAATTCAAAACCTGTCATGTAAATCATGTTAGCTAAAATTTTTATTACATTTGTAAATCATGTACTGTTGAAGGTCCATAAATAAATAAATAAATAAATATACCAATTCAAACTCAGATAGTATAAATAAAAAATAATTACAAACAAAAAAAAACATGTTTAAAAATTACATCCTTCTTTCTTCGTGCAGCTCACACTTGGCCGCTTTAGAAACCAAAAAGAATCTTAAATGTTATTTTAAAAAATTATACCAAATTTCAGCGAAATCCGTTCTGTAGTTCCAGCGTGACTAGTGTTTAAAGGGGCAGACAGACAGACAAAAAATGTTTCTTCTATTTATATATTGACTTGGAAGATTAATATTGAAGTTTTTATATACACTTGTATTAAAGTCACCAACTCACCATAATTGACAATAGTTGTGTCATATTCCCGCCAAGTTCTAGTCTAGATAAGTTAATTAACGCTAAATCGCTGAATTTTAACAGCTGTCGCGTATTCAAAAACAAATATTAGGGAATGAGCAGCTTATGCATTCACCGAAATGTTAAAGTAAGGTTTCAGAGAAACCCTCAGCGAAATGAAACGCTTGCGTGTTTTAAGGCCGTACAACGCCATCTAGTTTCTTTGTGATGAACGTGTTGTAGGTGTAGGTCATACATAATTATACATAATATTCAAAACGGCTATACTTAAGTCCTCAATTTTTTTGTCATAATATCCTGTACTATAACTCTGTTATAGTTTATTCATGATTTCATAATCATCGACATTTTGACGGTGTTTCGTTACGTCTTACAGAGATTCTATATTCAACGGTACGGCAAACTACTAAGTATTCCATTGTAAAAGACTCAGTTCGCCGCCCCCAATCAACAGCCAGTAATCGGCTTCTGCCTACACTTTGTATGAATAAAAAGACAACGGAACTGCGGAATAGTTATTTATGATATTAGGGCGGTAAGTTGGTTTTTACAAACGAGTAGACAAATGTAAGCCTGAGACGAAGTCGAGGGCTTACCATAGTCACGAGTTTGTAGAAACCAATTTCCGCACGTGTATCATACAACGTTTTTCAACACATTTGCGAGAAAACAGTACAATAGGTAATTGTGGTATATCAATTAAAGGCTAGTGAATTAGTAGCGTTTATTTTAACTATTTTATTAGCATTTTTTTTCCTTCACTGTATGTACATAATTATTTTATATGAAACAAAAAAAATCATAGATTTCCTGTTAAAATAATATAAAACTACATAGTTCTGCTGTATTCACATAATTTAGGGTTACAATCTAGCTCTGAACTATTTGTAAGTATGAAACTATTGTTGTGATAAGTGTTTGTAATCTGCTTTGTGATTGATAAAATAAAATAAAATAAAATAAAATATTTATATTGATTTTTATTTTGATTGCGTTTGTTTTGATGTTTTTGGTTTATTTAGTGTTGGTTTTTTTTTCTCTTATATTTTGGCTCCACACATAGTGTATTTAGCCAGTGTCAAGTATTGTAATTTTTCATAATGATAGAATATTTCACGTAAAGTCAAGTCTTAGTCACAGTCTGCGTAGTCATAGTCCAGTCTAAGTCAGGTAGTCTCAGTCCAGTCTAAGTCATGCCTTAGTAAAGTGGTGGCAACTTTACTAGAAGCTTCTATGGAATTTTGGAAGCAAGACGAAAAACCACGTTTCACCACATTATATCACTTGCCCACACTCATGCTCGTAATTCAGCACTTAATGCGTAAAACGCCACCGATTTTAAACATTAACACTGGAAAAAGCACGAGTTTTGAAAAATAATACAATGCAACGACGTGAACTTTTCCGCGTTCCCGTCAAAACTCCCTAGTGTTGGTTTATTTGGTTTTTTATTTTTATTCACTTTATACGTGCTTTATACCATAGCTACGCACACGGTACAAGACATAAGGCACTCACAGAGCATATCGTTTCACAGCCTAACTATATACTTATAGACACAGAGACCGCACCGGACCATAGAGTATATTGCGTACCTCAACGGTAATGAAACAAACTTTTGTTTTTAGTGAAACTGGGCTAAAATGGCGCGCATTTTCAATGCAATTGGCATCACGTGCGTGTGGTGAAAATTAGAACTACATATTTAGTTTCATTTTCCCTTTAGTATTAAAGTGAAACAAACGTATTGAGCAAAAACGCTTTCAAGGAGTTTCAATCATTCAGCTTATTTATTCTCGTAATGTGAAACTCCTTGGTGAAATTCTTATATATTATGTTTTATTGAAATTAAAAATAAACCGTAAAGGTTACGCACGGCGCTATACAAGAAAGGATGCGGTAAAATATGTACTTAGGTGAGAGTACCTATTTTACCGCACGCTCCGTTGTATGGTGCGTAATGGTTAACTTTCGAACAATGTATACAGGCTTTGTAAATGCATTTTTTGAGCAAATGTGTTGAAAAGGTAGTTTTCGTCCTAGATTTGCTCGTTTGCTTTGATGTTGTTGTGTAAAGTCAAAATAATGTACTTTACTAATGAACTAAACACACGCTACACACTGCTGTTACACCGCCGCTGCTGTGCCGCTGTGCCACTGTTTACACTTACTAAACATATTTTTCGGAAATCTCCCAAGATATGTTTAAAAATTTGCCCGAGTCAGAGGACTCGAAGTGCCCTGAAGTTCGCGGAGCATCCGGAGCGTCTCAGTAATACTCGGCTCACTTCAGTTCGCGTCGAGACAAATACGCACATATTTATAATTATGTGAGAGTGTACATTGCAACGGCGGCCGGCACCGGGCGACGAGCATTAAATTTCGCATTTGTTTTGAAAGGGATCACTTACGTGGTTCAAATAAGGGACGAAACTTTGTATTTTAAATTATAGTGATGAAAATTAGCATTGTATATACTTTTTAAAACATAATCGTGCTACAGTAATACTTTTTTCCAGGGTTGATTTGAAGGGGTAAAAAGGGAAGGAAGTTTTGTTTCTTCATTTTCGAAGTCATGTTCGTAAAACCGGTTATTACTAGGTAGGTGGGTTGGAAAGAAACAAAAATGGGTGGTGTATTTTAACATTTTTCGCTTTAGTGTCAAACTATACCTTCATAATATAAAAGTGTCAGTTTTTCTTTCGCTTTTATTACTCAAGCTAACTACTACAATACTGAAAACTAAACTAAACTAAGCTAAACTAGCTACACTACCTACTACAAAGAACACTTATAGACTGTATAAAGGCCGCGATGACCTATAGACAGTCCAAGTGCTCCAGCCCACTACCGGTAGGAAGCATACCCAACATGCTGGCAGCATTGCCACGTTGAATTGCAATGCTGATGCGTTGGGCCAAATAAGTGCCAGCATTTTGGTCACGCGTTGCATCGACCAGGCGCTCTGATAGAATTTGGAAAACGCGATGAGCTTCCGGTCCCCACGGACCCAGGGTCTCAACACCAAACGGCTCAAATAGGTATATGTAACCGCTACCGAGATTACTATATTTGCGCCGTTTTAGCTGCTCAGCAGAATTAGCCGCGGCGCCGGCCCTAACATGTGTCAATTACTACCAGATATCTAAAAAAATTACATATTTCATCCCTGCCTCTCATAATGCCACCGTGAAAAATCACTGCACGAGGCCGCTTAAGATTAACAAGTAACGTTTTTAGTTAGGTACCTATAGGACTTTTTAAACGCCTCCCAAAAAGGTTAGTTATAAGGTAATTTTATCCCGGAAATATAAACGGTTCCTGAGAGATAAATAGACCCACGCGGGCGAAGCCGCGGGGTAGAAGCTAGTGTTATATATACTCATAAGACGGATTCGCTGAATATTTGCAGAATCGCGTATTCTAAATAAAGGAAAAAATTCATAAAAACAGTGTCACAGTGGTGTCCTAAATTAATACGTTATTTTGGTTTCAGAGGCAGCCACAGTAAAAAGTAACGCTTGCGTGTTTTAAGGACGTACAACGCCATCTAGTGTCTTTGTGATGAACTAATTGTAGGTAGAATAGAAGGTAAAGGTTTTGTAGGTAGGTAAAAGCTGACTTAAACGATTCTAAGCAATGTTCTATTCCGTGGAAAATTGCACGGCCCTGAATTATAAATAAATAGATAATAACAAAACATTGAAAGAAACAAAAAGAGAAGACATTTATTCAGAACATTGGGTGAAAGTATCTTGGTTGCTTGGTTGGTTATTCCTATCCCTACAAGTACACAGACACACAGTAGTCCCTACAAGGGTTACATTTTTGATCTGTAGGTAGTAGGTACCTACCTAAGTATTAATGTCACAGGTGCAAAGAGCAAACGTCTCAAATGGGACCAATTCGATTACCGAATCTAGTTTCGCAAGGTCGCACGCTCACGTAATCTGTTATCGATTTTATTTGTAGTATTCTTGTGTAGTGCTTGACCAGTGTGCCAATATTACAAATCCTTGTATTCGTTTCATAGTAAACTACACTTTGAACTCGACTGCACTATATCCCAGGTACGAGTAATCGAATGTACATAGTTATATATGGTAGCCGAGCGGTAGCATGTGCGCTTCACAATCTTACGACACCTGGTTCGATCCTCGGCCCGTTTTCGATGGAATCGCTCCCTCGGAGAGCACGTTAAGCCGTTGGTCCCGGTTGTCATAAGAACATCTATGGCAATCGTTACGGGTAGTCAGACGCCTGATAGAGTCTGACGCCTGATAGAGTCTGACGCCTGTCCCCCGAATGGGGGTAAAAAAGGTATTTTTTACTAGGTGGTAGGACTTTTCTGCAAAGTTCGTCTAGGTAGGTACCACCGCTTTGCCAGTTATTCTGCTGCCAAATGAGACTTTACGAACTGATCTCACAGTCTAGAAAACTTTTTTAGACTGTGTGATGTCTCAGGATAGCGTGCGCAGTGCGCAGTGTTACTCGACACTTTAGTTTGGAGTTCCGAGTGGCACTGCAATCTGTTATGGGCGGCCGTGTCGCTTAACACCAGGCGAACGACTAGCTCGTCACGTCATTCGTTTAAATAAAAAAAGAAAAGAAAAAGGTATTTGTATGACATTTTTAGTTACGTATAGTTACTATGGACTAGGAACTATAACGGGGATGGTTGGATCAGGCGTCGTGACTACCCATAACGATTGCCATAGATGTTCTTAAGACAAACGGAACCAACGGCATTACGTGCTCGCAAACAAAAAACATAACAAAAAATAGATTTGTACCTACATAATAAAATATTAATATTTAAAGTGAAAAAATATAGAATTGTAGAACGGATTATGGCGTATGGGCACGTGATAGATGTCAGTATCACTGTCAGTTGGGTAACATTGACGCTGTTACAGGCTGTCACAGATACAGGCTGTTTTTTTTTTGTTGTTTTTTTTTTTATTTTTGTATGGCTCCATACGTCTGTGGCATCGAGCCAGTGGAATTTTTCTCCACAGCTTCCTTTAGTTTTATGTTTTAAAAGAGTGCATTGTTGTTTTTCTTGTTGTCTTTGTCTACTAATAGGGTGTTTTATTGTGTAAATTATTTCATTATACTTAATTTATAAATTATGTAATGTATTAAGTTTGTCTTTGTCTCGGAGGTTCGTGATGTCATGAAGTAGGTTCCGACTGAAAACCAGTAAATTAGGGTCATAAATTGACCTTAATTGCATGCTGAGTCGGGACCTACTCATGACATCACACAATATTACATTATATGTCCTAATGTTGTATGTTTGTTTTTTATGTACTTATGTTATTTTTATTCTGTATTGTAATGTAGTGTTGAGTGATGTCCTGAATAAATGTATTTTCTTTTTCTTTCTTTTCTTTTCTTTCTCTCCGAGGCACGGAGCGATGGCATCACAAACTGCACATGACTTACTAGATAAGTCATTGGTGCAGGGCCGAGGATCGAACTCGGTGCCGTAAGATTGCGAAGCGCACATGCTACCGCTCGCCCACCATCGCTCCACCAAATACGTAACTATAAAAAACAAAAAAAAAACAAAAAAACAAAAGTACTACAAAAGTATAAAAAACTGCCAAAGATTTGAATTTATCTACCGCTTCAAAGTGAACTTTTCCAGACTTTATAAAGTTTTAAATAATTAGGTAAAGACCCATAGTAAAGTCTAAAATAGTACAAAAATCTACAGCAGCTTTCGTACTTTGTCACGATTGGAAGCCGTAAAGGGTTACCTGAAGGAGTCATTTGCATTCCACAAGAGGACCTCGGAGACCCATTTCTGCCTTTTGACGTGTCCCTTATTCAGCGGAGACAGGACTTGTAGAGAATAGGATGCCTATTATGTAGTAGGCCAGACTAAAATGTAGATGTAGCTATCATAATACATTATATGTATCTATTGTAGGTAATTAATATTGTAAATTATATATTTATTAAATGTAAATTAATATTAACTTATTCTAGCAATAATAATAATACAATTGTTTACACCACCGGCCTCTATCTCTCCAATAATTCTTACCATCCAAAGGTTGACTGGAAGAGATCGCTTTTAGCGATAAGTCCGCCGATTGTACTATATGTTATATGTATATGTATGTTGTAGATTAAGCTGTTTATTTCTGTATCTTTTTTCATGCTTGGTGTACAATAAAGAGTTTTTGTATTGTATTGTATTGTAATACAGGTATTACACACACCTCAACCTCATTTCTTGGTGATTTATTCTAAATTCTGGATTTTACACATTATGTAGGTACCTATATACTTTCTTAAATTAAGACTAAAGACTATGAGACTAAAATTAATAACCGGACAAGTGCGAGTCGGCCTCGCGCACGAAGGGTTTCGTACGATCATTGACTATAAATCCAGCGTCCCATTATCTATCCCTGCCATCTAATGTTGAGTAGCAGTACTATTTAAAGCAGCGCCATCTATATGATTTATCTGGTAAACGAGTAAAAAAATCACGTTTTTTGTATGGGATCCCCTTATTTTTTTAATTCTGTGTTTTAGTATTTGTTGTTATAACGGCAACAGAAATACATAATCTGTGAAAATTTGAACTGTCTAACTATCACGGTTCATGAGATACAGCCTGGTGATAGACAGACAGACAGACAGACAGCGGAGCCTTAGTAATAGGGTTCATTTTGCCATTAGGTTACGGAACCCTAAAAACAATTGAGTAGCTAACCGCCATGTTGTCCTGGTTTTCGAATAGGACCACCCTATCTCTTCCCGTGGGTGCACTGTAATATCCAGGTAATGGGGAGCAGCATTCTCCTCAGTACATATATTAAAATTTTCTGCGATCACCAAGCCGCCTGCCAAGTGTGGTGATTAAGGGCACTATGATAAGCGCCCAAAGTGACGTTCTGAGGGCAGACAGCCGACGTCTTCTGGCTCTTGATGAATGGTAGTTAAGTTTACGGGAAACTTAACCTAAGAGTCCCGGTTCAGTATTTTAGTAGGCTCCTAGCCTAATTTTGTGCTCATTTCATATCCTGTAATTAAAGTGAAAAATAGTAATAATTACAATCTGATGATTAAAATTCAAGCCTGCCAAGTGTGGTGATTAATGGCAAACCTCCAAATGATAAGCGTCCAAAGTGGCGTTTCATGGGAGAGACCTGTGTTCAGCAGTGCACGTGTACGTCTGGATGAAAATTCTAAAAAACACAATAGATAGATATAGAAACATCTATGAGAACATAACTTCCAAAAATGTAACTATGGGCGGTCTTCAGAGTGATCTCTTCCAGACGGCCTTGCACAGAAAGGAATAATAAAACCCATGTTAATTTATTAAACTGAAGTGCAGTAAAAAAGGCCCAACAAAAATTTCAACGGCAGACTTTACAGAAGTTAAAACCGCAAAGTTAAATTAAAAACAAACTGCTGATGCGGAAACAAAACTCAGCCTGAAATTTCGCTTTTCATTTGTTTTTTTTTATTCCGGGATACGTTTACCTAATCCAAGTATAGCGCCATTGCGTACGTATGCTGCGGACGTAACGTTCTTAGAGTATAGACTAAAGCATAGAGAGAACTTCATTATGTGTCACGCGTACCACTTTTTTGGACACTTTTTATATGATGTGGACACTTTGATGTGAATGAGTCTGACAGATTTGTATAGAAAAACAATAGACCCGAGTCGAAGAAAATGGTACGGTGCTTATCGCAAGCGTAGTTAATTACTATATGTTTGTTTCTTTCCTTCGCCACTGACGTAGCGATACGTGTGAGCAGTACAAATATAATATCGTTTTGATGATCTCTCTATGCTTTTAGTCTATACTCTAAGATTCCAAGTACAGCGCAATTGCGTACGTATGCTGCGGACGTAACGTTAAGCCGTATCTGACAGTTATTAAATCCATTGACAGCCATTTTGATTTCTACCATAAGTAATATGTTTCTATAGTTAAGAATATAGGTAACTGTAAGTGCTTATTAATACGACTTTAAAAATGAAGCCTGTTCTCTATTAATTTTGAAATAAATATGTATCCGACTGTTACTCACGAATGTGTTGATTTCTCGACCAGGTTTCGAGCATATCCGATGCTCTTCCTCAGGAACTCTATACACTATTCGTGAGTAACAGTCGGATACATATTTATTTAAAACTAGCGGCTCGCCCTGGCTTCGTACGTGTAGGGTAAAACCGGGATAGTTGCCCCACTTTTTGAAGAGGCCTCGTAGTTTTGAAACTATCAATTTATCAGGAATAATTCCTATGAAAATAGCTAGTCTAATCTTTTATCTTACATTAGGATCTAATTTTGTTGACCTATGAATTACTGAATTTGTAGAATTTAAGTTTTTGCAGACCCTTTTTTTTGGGGATAGACGCCTACCTATATGGATAGGTGCCCCACCATGAAAATGGAGGAGGATAGGTGCCTGTACTGTGGGATAGTAGCCTTACAAAAGAAAATACTTTATAAACACTATTGAACATGTTTTTTGTATTCTATTTATACAAAAGCATAATGAAATAAAAAATATTAGCGTACATTTTGTTAAAGAAATAACCAATAGCTAATTATTTATTTTCAACATGAACATCATAATTAAAATTGGTAATTATTTGGACATTTCAAATAATCAAAACGCGTAAGATAAATTTCAGTCCATTTATTCTACACTAGCCACCCGTCCCGGATTCGCATGGGTTTATAAATTTTACACTCTAACCCTGTCAAAGAGAAGAGGAAATGGAGAAAGATAAAAATAGGGGAGAAGGATGAATAGATGAGACGGTGACGATGGGAGGCAAGTAGCTTTCTATTTTTTTCTGCTTTTCTTTCTTTTTTCTGTCTCCCTTTTACGCACTTTTTTGCACGTTTGTTAAACCAGTTATTATTAGGTACCTGCATGATCACACTAATCACATCACACTCACACTATCACACTAATCACACTTCACACTAATATTATAAAGGCGAAAGTTTGTGTGTGTGTGAGTGTGTGTATGTTTGTTCCCTCTTCACGTCGTAACGGCTGGACGGATTTGGATGAAATTTGGAATAGAGATAGCTTATATACTGGATTAACACATAGGATACTTTTAATCCCGGAAGATTAACCCGTTCCTGCAGGAAAGCTTTACAAACTTAACGTCGTCAATGAGTTTTCATTATTTCTTTATATATAAGTAATTTAAATTTCAATAATTATGTCTGTAGCTGACGGTCAACATTTATCATCCCGGACACTTAAATAGATCCCGTGGGGTAGCATAATCACTGATCTTCGACATTACGCAACTAAAATGGACGAAAATCACAGTAATATTATAAAAGCGAAAGTTTTTGTGTGGGGGGGGGGGGAGGAATTAACCTGTTCCTGTAGGAAAGCATGTTAAACTCAAATTCGAAAATTTCGTTAATTAAAGGCTATACAAGGTGACCTTGAATTGATATGTTATCCCGAAAGGGGGAAATCTACACCCCAAGGTAGACAATGTTTCTTCTACGACTTTACTAAATTAATAGATTTTCATTGAAGAAATGCCATGTAAAGTTGCGTTCAAAATAGCCTTAGCGCAGCTGGGTGGTTTAACTTCGTCCTTGACCGAGTGCACATAAATGGGTTAAACGACCTGTGTTTAGAAATGAATTTATAGTATCTTATAAACTCTCGCAGCGATCTCACGTGTAATTTTTCGAGTGGATTTATATTTTACCATGGAAGTTTGAAAACACCCAGTTTCAAGTAAGGTTCTCACAACTGGTAGGGTATCATAGTCCCAGTCCCCCCATTTCGGGATAACATAGTAATTCAAGGTCACCTTGTATACCATACACTGATGGACAAAAATTTTACATCCCAGGAATCCCGGAAGTACGAATAGATTGAAAACTACCTACTAAGCCTTAAAACACGCATGCGTTTCATTCAACAAAAATAACTAGATGTTAATAATTGCAATAACTAAATATAATAAAAAAAAATAACAAATAAATAAATAATAATTAATATTAATAAAAAATAATAATAATAATGATTGTTAATAATTATTTTTTTTGGAATTGTAATTGTTTTGATTTTTTTTTGATGGCAAGTGATGACGCGTCTACATATCCTGTAGAGTTTTTAAATTCTTTGGAGCTGTCGGGGGTGCCATCCCACAAATTGGACCTGAAGGTTGGTGTACCTGTTATATTGATGCGTAACTTAGATGTACCTAGATTGTGTAATGGTACCAGGTTACGCATCATAAAGCTGAGAAGGTACATCGTGCAAGCTACCATTCTTACTGGGGGAGCCAAAGGAGAGACGGTATTGATACCTAGAATCCCTATCATTCCGACTAATTTGCCCTTTCAGTTTAAGCGCTTGCAATTTCCCCTAAAGGTGGCCTTCTCTATTACGATTAATAAAAGCCAGGGACAAACTCTGAAGGTAACAGGCTTACACCTGAGCTCTCCCTGCTTTTCCCACGGGCAGCTCTACGTAGGCTGCTCGCGAGTATGGAGAGCCAGAAATCTCTTTGTTTACGCAGAAGACAACAAGTCCCGAAATATAGTCTACAGGGACGTACTACAATAAAAATATATAGGTCTTTAATCGACTTCCAGAAACCACAAATCAACCACTCCACCGACTCCACTCATCAAAGTTCGCTTTCGCTCGATAATTTTGCACTGCTGCAATAAAACTCTGCCTTTGAAAATTCATAGTTATCCTGCGCTATCTCTACAATGATAATCCCTAATACAAACCGGTTTTTGCTATTACTTTACCGAAACCCAAATACCCAAACCTACCACCCAAATATTGTTCTCCACATGCAAAAAATCAGTTTCCACGCGGGCGAAGCCGCGGGGCGCAGCTAGTTTAAAATAAAAATTACATTTTAAATTGAATTTTTTTGTTTATTTTTGGGTTGATAACGTTTTTTTGGAAACTGTTATAGACCGTTCACCGTAAGTGTTCCCTGATGTAATTATATTATTTAAAAATAATTGCAAGTAAAACATATTAATCTGTATTGGGTACATACAAGCTTAGATAATGCTTACATAACAAATTACTTTACATTTACGATAATACTTGCATATTTTTAAATAATATAAATACATCAGGGGACATGTGAACGGTCATAAAGTCTCATTTGCCCAGTAATTTCACTAGCTACAATGCCCTTTAAACCGGAACACGGTAGTGCTTGCACACTACTGCTTGGCGGTAGAATAACTGGCAAAGCGGTGGTACCTACCTAGACGAACTTTGCAGAAAAGTCCTACCACCTAATTTAGAGATTTTAACCATTGGTTACCTTATCTACGCATCAAAGAACCTACTCTAAGTATATGAAATAGTTTCAAAGTTTTTCACCAAAAAATCAACAGAAGCCAACTGGAGCCCAAAAAACGTAAAATATGTGCTTCCATAAACTTAGTAACATAAACAGAAAAAAGTTAAATTAAACGCAAACACGAAAATCCTGACAAAAACTGAAATTCATGAGCTATACAACCTCTTTGTTGCGACCTAACATGCAGTGGTTGAACAAACGCGATCGCGCGTGGTCGCCCGTCTCGAATCTCCCTCGCAATTTCAAATTTCGAACTTTCAGCTGTCAAGTGACGCGCGTGTTGTGCTTTTTTCTTTAGTGCCAGTGTCTGTGTTATATTTTTTAATTTTAATTTTTTTATTAGTGTTGCGTGCTTGTGTTTTGGATTTGGATGGAAAGTTTGGTGAAAATTGATGGGTGATTAAGCTGGCAGCTTTGATAAGGTAGGATTAGAGTTATTGATAACCATTCTGATTGAAGTTTTAGGACGGGTGTAACTTAAATTTATGATTAATATGTTTTGATATTTGATTTGTGAATAGTACCTACCTATTTGTTTGAGGTGGTACAGGGGAATCCTACCTACTTATATAACTACTCACGTACCAATTCTGGACTCTACTAGGCACCTAGTCTTATTAAGTACAAAGGGTAGTAATTAGTAATAATATTTATATTAGTAGATACTAATTAGGAACATAAATACTGACTTTTTTATATTGCAAAGTAGCAACTGGTTTTGGTGTCATTATAATTAGCAATTTTTAGGAAGTCTACATTATCTGTTAACTTCAACAAAGCCACCGAAAAAAAAAACAAATAATTTTGTTCAAATTGATAGGGAAACCCGGACATTACTGCCTGGAGGAGATCACTTTTGGTGATAAGGTCACCTAATTGTGCTACCTATTTTACAGAACCTATGTTTTACGTTAAGTTAGTATAATTATAGAAATGTTTCTTTTCTTTTTCTATTCTTTTCATGAACTAGAAAAGAACTATTGACATTTAAACGGTTGAAAAGATTTTCTTGAACCATAGCTAAGAAAACTCTCGATCAAGACACCTTCCAATAAAAAAAAAGATATATCAAAATCGGTTCATCATCCATTGAGCTACGATGTCACAGACAGGACACTACACGTTTAACTTAAAACAGCCTTCTCTTTCGTTAGAGGTTAATAGTCAATAGTTTTTTTTAAATGTAAATGAATGACGTGACGAGCTAGTTGCCTGATGTTAAGCATCACGGCTGCCCATAACAGATTTCAGTATCACTCGGAGCTCTAAATTGATATTTTATAGTTTTGTGTGACACTGCATGTGCACGTCATCCTGAGACTTCACACAGTCTAGTAATAAGACTACTAGGCTGTGTGATCAGATTATAAAGTCTCATTTGCCCAGTCATTTCACTAGCTACACTGCCCTTCAAACCGGAACACGGTAGTGCTTGTACACTACTACTTGGCGGCAGAATAACTAGCAAAGCGGCGGTGCCTACCTAGACGAACTTTGCAGATTAGTCCTACCACCTACTACTAGAAAAAAAGGTTATTTTGGTTTTTAACATTATCTATCGCCACTTTATCAAAATCTGATAAGCACGATAACACGTATCTGCTAACCTTTTTCTGGAACTGGAAAATATTTAAACTATAGTGAGTAAAACTCAAATTTCGAGGACTCTGGTCCTTAACACCTCGTGTGTCATACTTAAAGTTTGTTATCTTATCTTGCTTCAGTGCAGCTATGTCTTTTGGCAATAGTCTTGTACCTGTCTGCACTAAAATTTGCCAGCTTCTAACTACACACTTATCCCAATTTTTTAAATAGTTATGGGCAATGCGTTCGACCACTGTCTCACCTGATGGAAAGTGATGACGCAGTCTACGATGGTGCACGCTTGCCTAGTTATCATCAGTAGATCATAGTTAGTTGGAAATAAAGACGGCCGGCAAGGTGTTCCACTCATTGGCTGTTCGCACTATAAAGTGCATAGCAAAACGCTTAGTGCGGATTGATGGAATTTCAACCATATAATTATGGGTGCCGTGTTTTGTAGTGCGCTTGTATGTCCGGTGAAAGAAGTATGACGTAACGACTGCAAAGCTTTTGGGTACGTCCTGAGAGATTGCAAACTTAGGGCTGTCAAGCGTCAGTGCAAGCGGGCTTATATGTATAGCTTTTCTAACACCACCAGAGGTTGCCATGTATTCTGCTTCTGTAGTGGACACTGTTGCACTTTGTTTTCTTGATTTCCAGCTTACAACCGTGCTCTGCTACTACTTGTTACATTGTTTGTAGGTGATACCTGAATATCCAGTGCTATTATTAAATACTGAAAAATACTGAGAAAACCCAGCCAATCAAAGTGGCTCTCTGTGGGGAACGCCTATCTATGTTCAGCAGTGGACGTCTTCAGGCTGTTGATGATGATGATGATGGTGTTAGACATATATCAGGCAAGCATGTTTATGATGTTCTTTATATGTCAATACCAATCTACGCTTAGGGAAGCTTTCTAGAAATCTGTTTTTTTCTATCAGTTATTGTAGGTATCACATATTAGCCGGAAGACGTCCACTGTTGAATACAGGCCTCCCCCATAAAAAACGCCACTTAGGATGCTTATCATAGAGAGGGTGGCCATAATCACTACGCTTGGCAGGCGGCTTGGTGATCGCATAAGATTTTAATGTACCTAGGACAATGCTGCTGCCGATTCTCTGGATATAAAGGAATATCTAGAGGTTTAATAGTAAAATTACGCTTAAGATTAAATACACTCTGATCGCGCTAGGGTGGATTTGACCAAACTTAGATTTATGCGCGAGTAACTACACCAGAATAAATCTATTCCACAATCTTAAACTAGAATAATTCATTCGTCGTTTTACCATGCAATACAGCTATGCTTAATGCGCAAATAGCGGAATGAACGATGAACGAATCTATTACCCAGCTTACAATGGTTGTTCTACAACGCCACGGTATTCAAGCTTATGTCAAATCAACTCAATTTTGTCGTGTTATAGTGCAGGAAAGTAAACGTTGGAATCATATGGCGCGCTACCGCCATTAAAATATTCTTGGAATAGTTTGTTATTCCACCAAAAACGGTAGTATAAGTTATTACTCTCGAATAGGCTTGCTTTCTTAGAAATGTAGATGGTAAAATGTGAAATTGGTTTACTGTCGGGTAACTGGCGATTTATTCTAAGTATAACCTTTACTCTCGTTTGGTCGAATCCACCCTTAGTTTCATACAGAAGTATTTAAATGCCTCTTCCAGCTGTTTTGATTTAAAAATCAAACAACTGATTTTGATGAAAGACCCAATCTGAATTAATATTGAAATAAAAAATTCAACTGAATCGGAAACCACCTTCTTTTTTAAAGTCGGTTAACAGCATTGTCGTAATAGTTAGGAATAGAAAAGCAAAACTGATAGTCAGCCCACGTAGTTGGAAGAGCGTAGGTTCAATTCCTTGGGCTACAATTTGCGATCTATATTCACCTACATGTAATTTGTTTCCTCTCTCCCCTCTACGCCTTTCACCCCCGTTCCAAACCAACCCTTACATAATTGCTAATCGATATGGAATCCTATAAAAATGAGTTCGTAAAAACAACCTCTTTAAGCGGAGCTCATATACTTATATGGGTGATGAATCGACGATCTACTCATCATCATCATCATCATCATCATCATCAGCCTGAAGACGTCCTCTGCTGAACATAAGCATCCCCTAAAGAGCGCCGCTTTGAGCGGCTGCTTGCCTCCTGCATCCATCGGCTCCCAGCGGTTCTGACCAGGTCATCGGTCCTCCTAGTGGGGGGCCTATGCTCCGTCTTCCGGTCGTGGTGGCCACTCCAGAACCTTCCTTTCCTATCGGTCGGACGATCTACTAAAATCCGAATATAAATCTACAAATGTGAAAATTTGTGTGTGTTGGCCGTATGGTGTAGGCAATGTGCGAATACGACCGCCCCATCTCTTCCCGTGGATGCCATAAGAGCCGGCTAAGGGGATAAACAGGGAATGGGCAGCAGCATTCTCCTCGGTCTTTAAAATCTTTATTAATCTTCTGCGATCACCAAGCCGCCTGTCAAGCGTGGTGATTATGGCAAACCTCCCTATGACAAGCGTCCAAAGTGGCGTTTTATGGGGGAGGTCTGTGTTCAGCAGTGGAAGTCTTCTGACGGTAGACGTGTGTGTAATAATTATGTATAATCATCAGCCCGAAGACGTCTTTTGCTGATAAGGATCAATCATTGCTGCATAGGTCTTTATCAGCAACAGAACCTATGTATTAATTCAATAAACAGTACGTCTTTTTTAAGGTTCCGTACCCAAAGGGTAAAACGGACCCTATTACTAAGGCTCCGCTGTCCGTCCTTCTGTCTGTCTGTCTATCACCAGGCTGTGTCTCATGAACCGTGATAGTTATACAGTTGAAATTTTAACAGAAGATGTGTTTATGTTGCCGTTATAACAACAACTAAAACACAGATTAAAATACAACTCCCATACAACAAACGTGATTTTTTTTGCTCGTTTTTATAGATAACTAGCGGCCTGCATATATAATGGCTTTCGCGATGTAAGTAATCTAAATATAGTCTATCTTACTCAGGGTGAATGTAGCTTTCCAATGGTGAAAAAATTTTTGAAATCGGCACAGTAGTTTTTGAGTTTATTCATTACAAAAATACAAAAATACAAATCTTTCCTCTTTATAATAGTAAAGTGTAGAAGTGTAGATGGTACGGAACCTTTCGTACCTTCCGACTAGCACTTGGCCGGTTATTTATTTCTTATGAATCGAAGGCATGATTCCTTTCAGGGTTTATCTCTATTTTTCGTGATTTCAGATTAGCCACCACCATCGCCCACCGCCCTTCTCAAAAAACCATCCTCTATATAAAAATAAGGCCATTACTACAGATTATAGAAAACACAAGTGACTTCTAGCCGTGACACTTTACAAAGAGCGATCATATATTATTCCCCGTTTTACGCAAAAGAAGGCATTCTTAACTCGTTTCCCATTATACGAAGCTTTTACTTTTTATCATCAAAAGATCTTTTTTCTTCGAAAACTCCTTTGTTAAATAACTTTGGGGGAAAAAGGAATGTTGAAAAAACCTTTGGAAATATGATAAGTCACTCCACTGGATCTTTTCAATTCGTTGACAATAGAAGAAGGACTTAACTGACTTAAGTTCGTGAAAGCTATTGTAGTTTTACCAATTTGTTTCAATGTTTCCTTAGACTAAAAGAGTAATGTGATAGACGGCGTGTGGATTCACGTACTTCACAACGGTTACGTAGAGCTACAGTGGTGGGAGAGTAAAATAAATGAATTACTAAAGGCAATTGTTTTATTACAATTTTAATATTATTAACGCTATATATAACCAAAATTCAAGATGCTTTCTTTTTTTTTTGGCTCCACACATAGTGTATTTAGCCAGTGTCAATTTTGTAATTTTTCATCGTATTATGGAAATTTTCACTTAAAGTCAAGTCATAGTCACAGTCAGTGTAGTCATAGTCTAGTCTAAGTCATAATCCAGTCTAAGGCATGCCCTAGTAAAGTGGTGGCAACTTTACTAGAAGCTTCTATGGAATTTTGGAAGCAACACGAAAAACCACGTTTCACCACATTATATCACTTGCCCACACTCATGCTCGTAATTCAGCACTTAATGCGGAAAACGCCACCGATTTTAAACATTAACACTGGAAAAAGCACGAGTTTTGAAAAATAATACAATGCCACGACGTGAACTTTTCCGCGTTCCCGCCAAATCTCTCATAGCAGGGATTACAAACATTTTTGGCTGTGGCGTACTTGCCCATAAAAGTTTTCAAACCTTCATAGAGAACCTCTTGGTTGCTAGGGGCGACGGATCATAGTCAAAAAGTAACTGAGATTCATTATTGTTGGCACTGATAAATCTCTGGTGATTTTAATCTTCGTTTCTGACCACCTATTGAAGATTTTGAAATTCAAAGTATTATTATGATTTTTGACAGTTCAAATCACGCTAATTTCACATTCATTTCGCGCGGTTTCGTTTTCATTTCACATAGAATAGATTTAGAAGTAAGGAATCGTAATGTGGTCATACAGAGTTAGGACCCAGGTGAGACCGCTGTCAAATGTTAGCCCATCTGTGGTAAAAAAAAATCATTAATACTACTTGTTTTGAATGATGTCTTTGCTATTCTAGTCTGACGACTGTGCCAACAGTTTTATGTTGATTAAGAAATTAGTCTAAACTTCTTTGTACATTGTTATCCTAGCTCTAGTCGTAAAGGCAAGTGTTCTTTACTTTACGACCCGTTACGTCCTTTCATCATTGCTAGATGAAGATAAAGATCATTTATTGTCAAACATGGGTGGTAAAAGTTTATAGCGGTAGCGCACATATTTGGCCTGGTTTGGCATACAAAGGAATTGGTCAATATGGCCATGCAAAAATAAAACAACAAACATCGCGGTGAATTGAAATAAGAGATTAAGGTAAAACGTTTCACTAGCGCGGCAAATTCAAATTTTCTTGCTTTCTTTTGCCAATAATAGCTTAATTACTAAACGTGATTACATTAAAACTGATTTAACGTAAAGAAATAGAATGTATTAACAAATTACGATTAAAATTATCTCCTAGATATCATTGGTTTAGCGACAAATGGCAATAAACAATTTTCTTCTTAGTTTTTCAGTCTATTGCCATTTGTCGCTAAACCAATGATATGTAGGTGATACTTTTAATTGTAATTTATTGATACATTCTATTTATTTGCGCAAAATTAGTTTTCATGTAATCAAATTGAGTAATTACGCTATTATTGGCAAAAGAACGCAAGAAAATTTGATTTTGCCGCGCTAGTGTAACGTTCCACCGTATTCATCAGAAGACAAAATGTCATATAACTAATGTAGGTAAGAATTCAATAAAATTTTAAAAGTAATTGAAAATGATAATTATGATGAAGAGGTTTTGGCGGGAACGCGGAAAAGTTCACATCGTTGCATTGTATTATTTTTCAAAACTTGTGCTTTTTCTAGTGTTAATGTTTAAAATTGGTGGCGTTTTACGCATTAACTGCTGAATTACAAGCATGAGTGTGGGCAAGTGATATAATGTAGTGAAACGTGGTTTTTCGTGTTGTTTCCAAAATTCCATAGAATAAGCTTCTAGTAAAGTTGCCACCACTTTACTAGGGCATGACTTAGAATCGACTATGACTAACAAGACTATGACTAAGACTTGACTTTACGTGAAATATTCTATAACTACGATGAAAAATTACAATACTTGACACTGACTAAATAAACTATGTGTGGAGCCAAAATATAAGAAAAAAAAAATTATGATGAATGAGTTAACGCCATAAGAGGTGTGGATAAAAAAATATTGTGCAATAGTCAATTAGGTATGTATCTAAAAATGCATGTCCATGAAATAAGCATTACATTACTACACACTGCTAGATATTGTTTTTAATTCACCTTTTTTTACAACTAAATAGGCCCGCATTTGACCGCAATCTTATCTGATGGGAAGTGACGATGCGGTCTACGATGGTACATGCTTGCCTAGAAGATACCTATTCACTCTCGACTTGAAGAGCTCCAGATTGTACTCACCCAAAAAGAATTAAGTCGTAACTCACGTGCCTGAAACAAACAACTTTTGTTTGTAAGTACATTATGATTAATGTACTTACTAGTTTCAGTTAATTGTTTTCACAACCGAAGTACTGAACATAGACTTCCCCCAGAGCGCGCCAACTTGAGCGACTGCTCACGTCCTGCATCCAACTGCTCCCCGCGGCTTTCACCAGATCGTCGGTCCACCGAGTGGGGCGCCGGCCTACGCTGCGTCTTCCGGTTCGTGGTCCCCACTCGAGAACCTTTCTTCCCCATCGGAATTAGGCCTAATATCCTTTTAATATTTTTAAACGGGCTGTGCCTTTATTCTTTAAACTAACTACTACAATAATTAAAACGAATAAACTAGCTACACTATCTACTACAAAGAACATTTAAACTGTATACTAGCCGCTGGCTTATAGACAGTCCAAAAAAAAGAATTTAATAGAAAAATATTTTTCCAAATCAGTTAATAAATGACGGAGATTATATGTATATTTATGAGGTAACAAACATTAAAAAAAACGAAAGAAAACTTAACGAGAACTTTTGCGTTCAAATAGATTGAAAATAATGCAGTTATAATAAAATAATTTTCAAATATCCGAATTGGAAGGATGAAATTGGAAAATCTTAATGCAAAAATCAAAGGTCTGAATTTACATTTAATTTTTGCTTTAAAGTTTAACACTGACTTAATACGAGTAATTCATCTTGAGAACAATTAAATTAATACAGAGCGCCTGGTCGATGCGACGCGTGACCAAAATGCTGGCACTTATTTGGCCCAACGCATCAGCATTGCAATTCAACGTGGCAATGCTGCCAGCATGTTGGGTACGCTACCTACCGGTAGTGGGCTGGAGCATTTGGACTGTCTATAGGCCATCGCGGCTAGTATACAGTCCATGAGTGTTCTTTGTAGTAGGTAGTGTAGCTAATTTAGTTTAGTTTAGTTTTTATTATTGTAGTAGTTAGCTTGAGTAATAAAGGCAATTTGCCCGTAAAAAAAAAATACATGTAAAGCTAATAAAGATGCCAAAAAGCGGAAAAAGTACCTTAATTTTAATTTAAGGTAAATTTTGACACTTCTAAACATTTAAGTTAATTAAAAAGGCCAATTACAACACATCTCATTACAAACGCGACCCTTCTCATTAACTGTTGTGGACGTGATCATGAATTCCACTTATGTTTTTGTACTCACGTTTGTTCCAACGTAATTTAATTATAGTATAATTTTGTTACTGAACCGTAAGACGCAGCGTAGGCCAGCCCCCCCAATAAGTGAACCAACGACCTGGTGAGAACCGTGGGGAGCCGATGAATGCAGGAGGCAAGCAGCCACTCAAAGTGGCGTTCTGTGGGGGAGGCCTATGTTCAGCAGTGGACGTCTTCAGGCTGTTGATGATGATATTTTGTTATCCATACCATTACCATAATTGAGCGTTATTTGTAATAATCAGCGTAATAATTATTGAAGCATTATGTAGTGCTCGTAGCGTAGCTGTAGCATTCGTAGCGTGTAATGTTGCTGCGCAGAGCACGTAGCGTAGTTGTAGCATTCGTAGTGTATAATATGTACCACTCATAACGTAGCTGCGTAGAGCCCGTAGCGTAGTTTAGCATTCGTAGTGTATAATATGTAGCACTCATAACGTAGCTGCGTCAAGCTCGTAGCGTAGTTGTAGCATTCGTAGTGTATATGTAGCACTCATACCGTAGCTGCGTCAAGCTTGTAGCTTAGTTGTAGCATTCGTAGTGTATATGTAGCACTCATAACGTAGCTGCGTCAAGCTCGTAGCTTAGTTGTAGCATTCGTAGTGTATATGTAGCACTCATACCGTAGCTGCGTCAAGCTCGTAGCGTAGTTGTAGCATTCGTAGTGTATAATATGTAGCACTCATAACGTAGCTGCGTCAAGCTCGTAGCTTAGTTGTAGCATTCGTAGTGTATATGTAGCACTCATACCGTAGCTGCGTCAAGCTCGTAGCGTAGTTGTAGCATTCGTAGTGTATAATATGTAGCACTCATACCGTAGCTGCGTCAAGCTCGTAGCTTAGTTGTAGCATTCGTAGTGTATATGTAGCACTCATACCGTAGCTGCGTCAAGCTTGTAGCTTAGTTGTAGCATTCGTAGTGTATATGTAGCACTCATAACGTAGCTGCGTCAAGCTCGTAGCTTAGTTGTAGCATTCGTAGTGTATAATATGTAGCACTCATAACGTAGCTGCGTCAAGCTCGTAGCGTAGTTGTAGCATTCGTAGTGTATATGTAGCACTCATAACGTAGCTGCGTCAAGCTCGTAGCTTAGTTGTAGCATTCGTAGTGTATATGTAGCACTCATACCGTAGCTGCGTCAAGCTCGTAGCGTAGTTGTAGCATTCGTAGTGTATAATATGTAGCACTCATACCGTAGCTGCGTCAAGCTCGTAGCTTAGTTGTAGCATTCGTAGTGTATATGTAGCACTCATACCGTAGCTGCGTCAAGCTTGTAGCTTAGTTGTAGCATTCGTAGTGTATATGTAGCACTCATACCGTAGCTGCGTCAAGCTCGTAGCGTAGTTGTAGCATTTGTAGTGTATAATATGTAGCACTCATAACGTAGCTGCGTCAAGCTCGTAGCGTAGTTGTAGCATTCGTAGTGTATAATATGTAGCACTCATAACGTAGCTGCGTCAAGCTCGTAGCGTAGTTGTAGCATTCGTAGTGTATATGTAGCACTCATAACGTAGCTGCGTCAAGCTCGTAGCTTAGTTGTAGCATTCGTAGTGTATATGTAGCACTCATACCGTAGCTGCGTCAAGCTCGTAGCGTAGTTGTAGCATTCGTAGTGTATAATATGTAGCACTCATAACGTAGCTGCGTCAAGCTCGTAGCGTAGTTGTAGCATTCGTAGTGTATAATATGTAGCACTCATAACGTAGCTGCGTCAAGCTCGTAGCGTAGTTGTAGCATTCGTAGTGTATATGTAGCACTCATAACGTAGCTGCGTCAAGCTCGTAGCTTAGTTGTAGCATTCGTAGTGTATATGTAGCACTCATACCGTAGCTGCGTCAAGCTCGTAGCGTAGTTGTAGCATTCGTAGTGTATAATATGTAGCACTCATAACGTAGCTGCGTCAAGCTCGTAGCTTAGTTGTAGCATTCGTAGTGTATATGTAGCACTCATAACGTAGCTGCGTCAAGCTCGTAGCTTAGTTGTAGCATTCGTAGTGTATATGTAGCACTCATACCGTAGCTGCGTCAAGCTCGTAGCGTAGTTGTAGCATTCGTAGTGTATAATATGTAGCACTCATAACGTAGCTGCGTCAAGCTCGTAGCGTAGTTGTAGCATTCGTAGTGTATATGTAGCACTCATAACGTAGCTGCGTCAAGCTCGTAGCTTAGTTGTAGCATTCGTAGTGTATATGTAGCACTCATACCGTAGCTGCGTCAAGCTCGTAGCGTAGTTGTAGCATTCGTAGTGTATAATATGTAGCACTCATAACGTAGCTGCGTCAAGCTCGTAGCGTAGTTGTAGCATTCGTAGTGTATATGTAGCACTCATAACGTAGCTGCGTCAAGCTCGTAGCGTAGTTGTAGCATTCGTAGTGTATAATATGTAGCACTCATAACGTAGCTGCGTAGATCTCGTAGCGTACTTGTAGCATTCGTAGTGTATGTTAAAACGCAACGCTATCAATGCGAGCATGTTTAGTATAGCAATCAAACATAAAACGTATACTGTTATTATACAGGGTCACTTTTTGCATAGCAAACATATGGCGATTACGTTGCGTTGCGCGTCGATTTTTCCTTTTTTAGGTACAAATAATTAATTATAAAAGAAAATATAAGTCATTAGTTGGATGCATTGAAACATAAGTTATCACTATGATTTATTTCAATGGGGTGTCTTATTATAATGTAACATCCTTTTGCATTTGACTAATTTTTTAGAGGTCTCTTCACGATTTTTTTTTCATTAGTTGGAAAGAAGATATTATGACCAGTATTAACATGCATTTTTCAATCCTGCAAATGATAATATATTTTGAGGAAATTACATTCATCCATTACAAGTGAGTCGATTTGGGAATCTTCAGTGTAAGTTATAGATGATTGTAAAATTCGTAACGTAGCTGCGTAGAGGTCGTAGCGCAGTTTTAGCACTCGTAGCTAACACTGCGCTACGATCACGGCGCTGTAGATGCAGTGGCTGATAACGTAGGTGTAGCATTCGTAACGTAGCTGCGTAGAGGTCGTAGCGCAGTTTTAGCACTCGTAGCTAACACTGCGCTACGATCACGGCGCTGTAGATGCAGTGGCTGATAACGTAGGTGTAGCATTCGAAACGTAGCTGCGTAGAGGTCGTAGCGCAGTTTTAGCACTCGTAGCTAACACTGCGCTACGATCATGGCGCTGTAGATGCAGTGGCTGATAACGTAGGTGTAGCATTCGTAACGTAGCTGCGTAGAGGTCGTAGCGCAGTTTTAGCACTCGTAGCTAACACTGCCCTACGATCACGGCGCTGTAGATGCAGTGGCTGATAACGTAGGTGTAGCATTCGAAACGTAGCTGCGTAGAGGTCGCAGCGCAGTTTTAGCACTCGTAGCTAAAACTGCGTTACAACCATGGCGCTGTAGATGTAGTGGCTGATAACGTAGGTGTAGCAATCGTAACGTAGCTGCGTAGAGGCCGTAGCGCAGTTTTAGCACTCGTAGCTAAAACTGCGTTACAACCATGGCGCTGTAGATGTAGTGGCTGATAACGTAGGTGTAGCAATCGTAACGTAGCTGCGTAGAGGTCGTAGCGCAGTTTTAGCACTCAAAGCTAAAACTGCGTTACAACCATGGCGCTGTAGATGTAGTGGCTGATAACGTAGGTGTAGCATTCGTAACGTAGCTGCGTAGAGGTCGTAGCGCAGTTTTAGCACTCGTAGCTAAACTGCACTACGATCACGGCGCTGTAGATGCAGTGGCTGATATCGTAGGTGTAGCATTCGTAACGTAGCTGCGTAGAGGTCGTAGCGCAGTTTTAGCACTCGTAGCTACAACTGCGCTACGATCACGGCGCTGTAGATGTAGTGGCTGATAACGTAGGTGTAGCATTCGTAACGTAGCTGTACCAATCGTAGCGTAACTGTAGCGAGCGTAGCGTAACTATAAAAAATAGAAAGGCAATACAATTTTATTCGTGACATAACACACAGTAATCATCATCATCAAGACGTCCACTGCTGAGCCTCCCCCATCGCCACTAAGGACGGTTGTCATAGCGAGGATTTGCCATGATCACCATTAGCAGGCGGCTTAGTGATCGCAGAAGATTTTAATGTACTGAGAAAATTGCTGCTGCCCATTCCCTGGATATTCTCTTAGCCGGCTCTTACGGCCTCTACGGGAAGAGATGAGGTGGCCATATTCGCAAACTGGGACCAAATAGCCAACATACATACAATATTGCATAGAATAATATATAGGATGCAATTTAATTCATTAGCATAAAATGAGTAGGTACATCATTTATTGATGATTATTAAAGGGTAAAGAGCACACCAGAAAATCATTTATTTCTGAAAATTAAGCCCTGTTCAAACTGGCGCGGTATTTATACCGCTGTGGGTAGCGGTATCCCACGCGGGATTCCGTCCGGGTATTTTGTATGAAGCTTCGCTCAAGTTTCGCGCTAGCCGCGGAACTTCAGTACAAAATACCGCGCAGGATCCCCCGCGGTATTTACCGCTACCCACAGCGGTACGAATAATGCACCGGTTTGAATAGGGCTTTATTTGTATATACCATCTTCGTAAGATTAGTAGGGTAGCTGTAGCGTTCTCTTAAACCTAACAAATCCCTAACTACATTTATCATGCTCTATGATTCCACTTCAAAAACAAATATCTTGCAGACTCAGAACGTTACATAAATACCCAACCTTTCGTATGCAATACAACTCCAGTTTCAAACAAACATCCTTGTCGTATTCGGGCTTGAATTCTTTATGTGAGATGACCTACTTTACATTTCCTGAAAAAGTTTCTAGAATACGACACTACACAGATCAGTAATACAAGTTTTTTTTTTTTCATTAATTTTGGCTCCACACGTAGTGTATTTAGCCAGTGTCAAGTATTGTAATTTTTCATCGTGTTATAGAATATTTCACGTAAAGTCAAGTCTTAGTCACAGTCTGGGTAGTTGTTTGTCCTGAAGTTCGGGATGTCATGATGATGGGTTCAGACTGAAAATCGGTAATTGAGTTCATATGACCTTGATTACATTCTGAGTCGGGACCTATATCATGACGTCACGCAACATTACATTTTGTAGATACCTATTATTTTTATTCTTTATTATTCTATATTCATGTTGTATTTTAGGAATGTAATGTTGTGTGATGTCCTGAATAAATGTATTTTCTCTTTTTTCTTTCTTTCTTTCTTCTGAATCATGCCCAAGTAAAGTGGTGGCAACTTTACTAGAAGCTTCTACGGAATTTTGGAAGCAACACGAAAAACCACGTTTCACCACATTATATCACTTGGCCACGCTCATGCTCGTAATTCAGCACTTATGTGTAAAACGCCACCAATTTTAAACATTTATACTGGAAAATAAATAAATAAATAAATATGTGTGGACATTTCACACAGCGCCATCTAGCCCCAAACTAAGCATAGCTTGTACTATGGGAACCAGATAACTGATACAATACTTAGATACTTTTTGTTTGTAAATAGATACATAGAATAACAATATAACACCCAGACACAGAACAAACATGGGTGTTCATCAGCTGAAAATCAGCGTCTGGTACCGAGGGAAGTTGCTTGACATTTATGCTGAGCTGAACGCCCTTTCAACTTCACCACGAAAATAATTTCTCTTTTAATAATTATCTATATGCACAGTAATATAAAATTAAGTAAGCTCCTTGTTTGTTATTTTTTATTGTGTATTGTGTAAGTATTGTGAAGTTGAATAAATGATCTTCTATTCTATTCTATTCTATTCATCACACAAATGTTTGTTCTGAGTGGGAATCGAACCCACAACCTATAGTCCAGAAGGCAGAGCTACTACCAACTGAGCTATCAGGCCAGTCCAAAAAAAGCACATGTTTTGAAAAATAATGCAATGCAACGATGTGAACTTTTCCGCGTTCCCGCCAAATATTATTGTAGTAGTTAGTTTAAAGAATAAAGGCTCTTGTTAAAAAACCTCTATTATCCTACGACATCTAAGCACTGAATTGAAACTAAATATATTGGCTTCTGCGGCAATTTCACCACAATTTCGCCAATATTTACATGTCTACATTATTAAGTCGATGAGCTGTAGCTAGCCATTTTAAACGTGCCTTTTCGTGTGTAAACTCTATCGATCCCTGCCATCTACAATTTGTCAACGTCGTCTGCTATGGAGTGACTATGGAAATGAATCGGAGTGAAGAGTCAGTAAGTATTTAAATAACCGTCATGCATATTGAAAGGAGTTTATTCTTTGTAGTGTATTGAATAATAACGCCCAACGATCCTATACATAGATCCAGGACATTAACTAGGATTCCCTCTATCTAGGGACCCAGGAACTACGAGGACCATGCTCCCACAACACCCAGACACAGAAAAAGTATTTGCGCTTTTTTAAATTTATTACTAGCATCTACCTAGATACAGCGTAGGCTGGCCCCCCACTTGGTGGACCGATGATCTGGTGAAAGCCGCTGGGAGCCGATGGATGCAGGAGGCGAGCAGCCGCTTCAACTGGCGCTCTCTGGGGGAGGCCTATGTTCAGCAGTGGGCGTCTTCAGGCTGTTGATAATGATGATGATGATGATCTACCTATAATATGCGCACGTGTTACGATTTAAAGCCAAGGAGGGTTTAGTGAGTCTATATTTTTATGAGTATGTGCCTTACAGGATGTTTTATGAAGCAAAGTATTTTCAAAATTGTTTTCTGATTTTTAATTTCTCAAAAACCGTCAAAGCAAAAGCGTCAATTTAGGTAAATAATTATAGCCCATACTCTTTAGTATAATATAGCGGAAGCAGAAATAAAACGGGCGGAGTTTCGGTAACTTCTTGTATTTCTTCCTTCTTATAAAATTGCAACAGGAATGAGACATAATAATGGCTGGCTTAGGCTTATATTGACACACACTCCCCTCCAAGGCTTGGCATGGCTGGCTGGTTGGCAGGGCTGGTGGAAGGGGCAGTGTCAATATGGCGGCTTCCGGCTTGGCTATGGCGGGCTGGTACGCAGGCTGTCGTCACATCCGTTACAATAACAAGAAGAACTGGACTTGGGATAAAAAAAAATTCAACGACTATTCAATTAAAGGAGCTATTTTATTTGGGTTTTAGGGTTTTATAACAAATGTAAGTACGGAGCCCCCGGTGCATGAGTTCGATTTGTACTTGCCCGGTTTTTAAGGTCCCGTACCCAAAAGGTAAAACGGACCCTATTACTAAGGTTCCGCTGTAAGGTGTCTGTCTGCCTGACCGTCTGTCACCAGGCTGTGTCTCATGAACCGTGACAATTAGACAGTTGAAATTTTCACAGATGATGTATTTCTGTTGCCGCTATAACAACAAATACTAAAAACAGAATAAATTAAGGGGTCTTCCATACAACAAACGTGATTTTTTGATCGTTTTTATAGATAATACGTACGGTACGGAAACATTCGTGCGCGAGTCCGACTCACACTTGGCCGGTTATTTCTTTAACAGCTCTCGCGTCCTCAGACTAGTCGCATGAGAGGTAATATTCTTTATGGGTACATAGGCTACGTAAGTGAGTACATCCATACAATAAAGTATGTTTACAACACCAACATGTGCTGCAATAAAAGAGGTCCTCACACTTACTGTTTGTCTTGTTCACGGGACGTCTGTTACACCGAAGGAATACCTTACGTAACATTGTTTTAGGTAATTGATGATGAAAATGATGATACACATGATGATAGTGATGTCGATTAAAAAAAAACTAATGACTGTTCAAGTACTACTAGTTGAATAGTGTTGTGAGGGATGTGTGCGGGCAGAGGCACGCGCGGTCTTTTCCCACCACACCCCAACCCGCGTGGTTCAGAAACGAGCCTGCTACACGTCCTCGCACCGTTTATCCGCGCACCGTTTCACAGCCTCGCTCGCATCCTCGCACCACTCAGTGGCCTAGCACATCTCCGATGGAAACACTTACACCGTTTCATAGCCTCGCTCGCATCCTCGCACCGCCCAGCTGCCTCGCACATCTTGGAAACGCAGCTTTATCATTCTGTGAATTTCTGTGCTTTCAGTCAGCGCTGGTAGTATATAGTCCAAATATTGTTTTGTAGTAGATAGTGTAGCTAGTCGAATTTAACAGTAGTTGGTATTATTGTAATAGATTATTGTTGTGCAAAACGTCAGCATTCCACTGGTTAAGGTGGAACGTTACACTAGCGCGGCAAATTCAAATTTTCTTTCGTTCTTTTGCCAATAATAGCTTAATTACTCAACGTGATTACATAAACACTAATTTTGCGCAAATAAATATAATGTATCAATTAATTACAATTAAAAGCATCACCTAGATATAATTGGTTTAGCGATAAATGGCAATAGACTGAAAAACTAAGAAGAAAATTGTTTATTGCCATTTGTCGCTAAACCAATTATATCTAGGAGATACTTTTAATCGTAATTTGTTGATACGTTCTATTTATTTCAGCAAAATTAGTTTTCATGTAATCACGTTGAGTAATTAAGCTATTATTGGCAAAAGAACGCAAGAAAATTTGAATTTCCCGCGCTAGTGTAACGTTCCACCTTAAATAACAAGAGATTCAACCACTATAAGTAGTAGTACAAACTTTGCGGAACCAATTCATATTTATACCCAAAGGAAAACTACCCTTGTACATGCGTGTTCATCCCTCCTCTACGAAGTTTACAATTAGCATTGCTTACCCGACCGGGGAACTAATTTAGAAGTTTACATACCAAAGGGTTGGAGGTGTAGTTGCATGGATACAAGTGGCGATGAGGGAATTTTAATGGTAACTCGTCTGAGAACAATTTGAAACTCATTTGAAGTACCTAAACCACAATTCAGATATCATTCAACAGATTCGTGTGTAATTTGTAAGTTATTTTCTTATGTTATGACAAAATAGCTTAATGGAAATCAGTAACCGTAGCATATGGATGATCTTTTTGAAAAGAGATGAGGGCACAAGTAGGAGAAGAATGCCAATACACCAAGAAAAACGCGTAGATCAAAAATATGCTAAAAACCGTTATAAAACTAGATGGCGCTGCCAATATATAAAATGAGCCAAAAATGATACGCCGGTTCAATATATCCTACATCTTATTTCGTATAGAGTGCGATTAAAACTCAATGGCGGCTGTGAAGTCAGCACGAAACGCTGAGCAGTAGCAAAAATAAATGTTCGCGGGCAGATGTAAGCGGTGTGCGCAGCGTGCGGAGGGCTTGCAGCGCACTTACAGCCGCCATTGAGTTTTCTTTGAATCACACTATACAACGTTTTATTATCCTATCTTATCCTAATCTGCGTTCTATCTTACTAATATTAAGCTAAAGTTTGTGTGTGTCAATCTGGTACAATGGGAATCACGCCTAGTTAAAAATGCTGCTGCTCGCCAAAGCATATTACAGTGTAGACGAGTACTTTGCTGATAAACCATCAAAATATTAGACCATAGTTTTGTTTGTGATGTGCGTTTATTATAATGACATTGTAATTTACAAGCAATTAACAATCATCATCATCATCATCATCATTAACAGCCTGAAGACGTCCACTGCTGAACATAGGCCTCCCCCAGAGCACGCCACCTTGAGCGGCTGCTCGCCTCCTGCATCTATCGGCTCCCCGCGGCTGTCACCAGGTCGTCGGTCCACCGAGTGGGGGGCCGGCCTACGCTGCGTCTTCCGGTTCGTGGTCGCCACTCGAGAACCTTTCTTCCCCATCGGTTGTCAGTTCTACGAGCGATGTGGCCTGCCCATTGCCACTTCAACTTACTGACTCTAAGAGCTATATCGGTCACTTTAGTTCTCCTGCGGATCTCCTCATTCCGGAGCTTATCTCTTGAGACTTATCTTTGAGGAAGGAATTAACAATACTGTAATTCAAATAACTATATAACGGATTACTTATTTGTTACATTAATTGTATTTATTAATAATGTTTATTTTTTAATAATGGTTAAAAAATGATCATCCATTTATAATTAATATACCTAGGTATAGGTACATAATTATACGATAACAATTTATTGACATGTAAGTGAATCGATTCTTAATAAATGAATTGAATTGAATTGAATCCATTCTATCATTCATCTCGCTAGATGGTGCATCGGCAATGATTATTCTTAGATAAGAAAAGGTACTACTCAGTACCATCGATATAGGTGTAATGCAAAAAGCTTAGATAAAACACATGAATGACGTTTTTTATGGGGTCATCTCTATCTTACACATAACACGGTGACGTGTTAGAAAGGGATAAAAACATAAGCTACATCATTTAAGGCCACACTTCCTTGCTTCAAAGCGTGGTTCGCAATGTATTATCTAGTGTTTTAAGCTTTTTGGCACAACTCTACCAACGAAACCTACTGTGAAATAAAGATCCACGATCGCTGCCTCGAACGGCACCATCATAACAAGGCATATGCCTGGTTTTTCCTCTCAATGACCGCGCTTAATGAAATTGATGTAACTATTGTTTATCATGGATTGATTTTTAAGTGTAAACCACACTTCACTTCACTTCATATCTTTATAGATATATACCTGAAGTGTGGTTTACACTTAAAAATCAATCCATGATAGATATGGCAAGCGCGCCATCTCTCGTCATTAGGTAGTATCGAAATTACTACTAATGAATAGATTACCTGTCTTAAACAGGTTCTATAGATGTCGCCACGACTGCTTAGTCGGTGAACACATAGTCCTTAAGATTTTCGCAGCTAGCGGTCATGCGACCATAGCCTAATTGGTAGGGCGTCTAATCCGGTGAGTTAGAAGGCGCGGGTTCAAATCCCGCTGGTTGCTAAAATTTTAACAACTATAATATCTTTATAACTATTGTTTAAAAAAAATTGTCTAAAATTATTGTTTTACAACGCTATTACAGCAGGGTGCTATGGTTCAATATTAAAATGAAACAACCGCTTGTGGACTATTTTATATTAGCTGGAGAGGTATATATCTGTATAAGCACAGATAATAGAATACTATATTAGTACAAATGCATTATATAAGCCTCAACTCCACGTAGTTCCATTTTCTTGCCGCTAGAAGTACGACTACAAAAATAAAATTTGTAAAATTTTATGAAATTTGATTTAAATGCCCCTTATTGTATTCATCATCATCATCATTAACAGCCTGAAAACTTCCACTGCTAAACATAGGCCTCCCTCAGAGCGCGCCACCTTGAGCGGCTGCTCGCCTCCTGCATCCATCGGCTCCCCGCGACTTTCTTATTGTATTGTATATTCCAATGTATATGGGATTTTTTAAAAGTTGTTCATAATTTTTTTATTGGCTATTTTGCTTTATTCTCAGTTTTACTAAGTCAATTAAAAATCGTCACATGTAACGCCATCTATTGATATTTATTTCAACTATTTTTCACTTGTTCCTGATAAGATCCCGTGGTATAAGTAAGCATTGCCACGAGGACACTTTTGAAGTTTGATTTTCACAGAGACAGTGTATCTATAACGCAACGGTATAATTCACGGATTTACAACATCTGATTTTTTTTACTAGGTGGCAGGACTGTTTTGCAAGTTCGTCTAGGCAGCCCACCGCTTTGCCAGTTATTCTGCCGCCACGCCAAGCAGTAGTGTGCAAGCACTACTGTGTTTCCGTTTGAAGGGCATTGTAGCTAGTAAAATTACTGGGCGAATGAGACTTTACGAGCCGATCTCACAGTCTAGAAAACTTTTTTAGACTGTGTGACGTCTCAGGATGACGTGCGCAATGCGCAGTGTCACGCGAAACTTTAATTTAGAGTTCCGAGTGACACTGCAGTCTGTTATGAGTAGCCGTGTCGCTTAAGGGGGAACGTCACACTCGCGCGGCAAATTCAAATATTCTTGCATTCTTTTGCCAATAATAGCTTAATTACTCAACGTGATTACATGAAAACTAGTTTTGCGCAAATAAATATAGTGTATCAATAAATTACAATTAAAAGTATCACCTACAAATCATTGGTTTAGCGACACATGGCAATAGACTGAAAAACTAAGAAGAAAACTGTTTATTGCCATTTGTCGCTAAACCAATGATAAGTAGGTGATACTTTTAATTGTAATTTATTGATACACTATATTTATTTGCGCAAAATTAGTTTTCATGTTATCACGTTAAGTAATTAAGCTATTATTGGCAAAAGAATGCAAGAAAATTTGAATTTGCCGCGCGAGTGTGACGTTCCCCCTTAACACCAGGTGAACGACTAGCTCGTCACGTCATTCGTTTACATAAAAAAAACTGATTTTCAACTACGGTGTAATACACGCCCCGATATTGTTATTCAGCAAACAGCGAACTCCTTGAAACTTCTGGAACGTAAACAAAAACATCGCACGTAACGCTGTTATATAACTTTGCACTATTAAAGGCGTAATATTCCTCGTACGTCCCGCATCCCGCATCCCAATTCTGGTGCCAACGAAAAATCAATAATTAATCCAGTAAGAATAGCCTTGCAACTTATGAAATAATTGAAGTCGTTAATTTTTTGTCACATGATAGGGTGCATGTTAAGAGAGCTAATATTCAAAAACTAAAAAAAATTTCATCATTCATCATTAACAGCCTGAAGACGTCCACTGCTGAACATAGGTCTCCCCCAGAGCACGCCACCTTGAGCGGCTGCTCGCCTCCCGCATCCATCGGCTCCCCGCGGCTTTTCATCTGATTATTTTGTTTCCTCACGTCGCACTGGGCTTTCAAAAATAGTAGTTTTTGTTGATTTTATGATCAGACTTCACTTTAAGGCTGAACCCACATTGAGTGGTAGCGATCCTCGAGCGACTACGCGCGATATCGCTACCGCCCAATGTAGGGGCAGCCTTAAAGCGTAAGTGTATTCCTTAAGAAGCCCAATTTATGCCCCTAGGGTAAATTGAGGGGTATAAAAGGGGTTTCAATGTGATGCTTGGCCGGTTAACATGGAAATGTTAATATTGACCCGAGAATCCAAGTGGCCGTACAAAAAATTTAAGTAGGTATATATATTCTTGATTAGAAAACTCTGCGGTTTTCTGATTCAGTCGACGAGTGAGCTTTTCAAAGACAACTCTATCACATTGGATTAAGACTCATGACGTATATGTAGATCGTGCTCGATTGCTCGATTTGTTGATACATTCTATTTCTTTACGTCAAATTAGTTTTCATGTAATCACGTTGAGTAATTAAGCGATTATTGGCGGAAAAGAACGGAAGAAAATTTGAATTTGCCGCGCTAGTGAAACGTTCCACCTTAAAGTATTAGCTCCAGGGTTGAAGGTTTTGTCCCTTATGCAAATGCAAAACGCCATTCTTGTTAAAAACGTTTTACGTTGAAAATACTTTTACTAAATGCTAAAGTCTCTACATTTAACAAAGTTGGAAAGCAGCTTAATAAAGATTGATGTAGGAATACTACTTAAGTCCATTCCGGCTATAAAATTAGCATAAGTACGTAGCATAAAATGTGGGACCTGCACTGTCTAATCCTAATAAATCAGGGTTTTCACCAGGTACCTAAGAAATAAACAGAACCTTATTTTTTTAATCTAAATGAATGACGGGACGAGCCAGTCGTTCACCTGATGTTAGGCGTCACGGCTGCCTATAACAGATTGCAGTATCACTTGGAACTCTAAGGCCTTGGTCTCCTATTAAATGCTATATGCAGCGTCCGACTTCAGCGTTTTCGTTCTGACCGACGTCTAAACGCCAGGCACAGCGTCAGCGGTCAATACATCTCATACCGAACAAAGACGTTTTGTTCACAACAGTAGTCGACAAACAGTGCTCGCGTGTAGTCCTGTGATATAAAATGGATATAAATTGGACACTTTTGGCGGCACTTGTGTTACTTTGTATAATGTATAACTTTGACTGATTCAATGAATAATTCGTTTTTTTTCTTTATCAAATTTCGACATTTTGTACTGACGCCAAATACGAGATTCACGCTGCAATGCTTCGACATACTAGAGTATAAATATAAAATAACTAGAGACGCGGCGCAAAGCATTTGAACGCCGCCTACGGCGTCCACACGCCAACGTCAACGTGTGAAAGAGACCACAACAGTACATTTCTATAGTAAGCATCGTGACGCTGTACGCGGTCGACGGCGCTTAAAGGAGACCATTGCCTAAATTAATATAGTTTTGCGTGACACTGCACTGCGCACGTCATCCTGAGACTTCACGCAGTATAGTAATGAGATTACTAGAGAGTGTGATCAGATCTTGTTTGCCTTACCCTTTGCCTTAAAAGGACCGTCCTGGTATTTAAAAATGTTCAATAAAAAAATAAAATGTTTTTATTTATAAAAAAGAGTACAACATTCTTGTAGGATGGCGAGGTAGGTCTTAAAAATATGTAATTAACTACAAAGAATCTAGCCTATTCATACTTACCGCGGTAGTTAAAAAAAATAGTAAGTAGTAAGTTGAGGCACAAAACAATTTCTGCAGACGCTCATATTTCTAGTGTGCATTTGAAAATGTTATTACCGCTGTGAGTGAATTTACCTACATTTTAGCGTTTCGGGGGAAAATACTTTTCAATCTCAAAACCTCAACAAAACCTTTTGTTTTTGGGGGCAATAGTTTGAATAGATTATAATCTAAACCTATACGATATGACTTTGTTTTTACATATATTACAACACCGCCAATCAACAATCGCCGACGCCAATCGTAATCGATGAATGGGCTTCATTTCCTCATTTCCGGCAAGTTGGCATTGTGTAACATCTCCATCCATTAGTATTTTCTTACTATTTCTCATTATTATAGTTAATCAATGTTTCGTCAATTCAGTTCTCTGCCTAAGGAACCATAATACCGATGGATGAGGATTTTACACAACCGGAAATGACCAAATTAAGCCATTCATCGATTACGATTGAGTTATAAAATACGGGGGCGGCTAAATACGACTTGTGTATGAATAGAATAGAATAAAACAGAACAGAATAGAATAGAATAGAATATTCTACTTGTATATGCGTGTACTACACACATCCAGACAGGTGAAAGCTTTCGCGAGTTGAAGCAGAGCCTTCGCTCATTACGCTCGCTCGGTCAAACAACTTTCAACGTTCCTGTTAAATAATCATGGCTGTTCATATTATATTTCAGTTATCAGGCGGAACGATCTGCTGTGAGCTTTTTATTAATGGGCTATTCGCACGTGGTAAGTACACAAATTGATTTATTAAAGGCCATATAATGAGCATAATTATATTTTATTTTGCAGATAATTTTATTTGACTGCAACATGCTATAGTGTGACCATTCTATATGGCCAAATTCTCTAAGTAGCAGTTAAATAATAAATTGCGTTTTATTGATCAAACACTGTAATTTTCATGATGAGGAAGAAAGGTTCTCGAGTGGCGACCACGAACCGGAAGACGCAGCGTAGGCCGGCCCCTCACTAGGTGGGCTGACGATCTGGTGAAAATCGCGGGGAGCCTGGATGCAGGAGGCAAGCAGCCGCTCAAAATGGCGTTTTATGGGGGAGGCCTATGTTCAGCAGTGGACGTATTGAGGCTGATTTTTATGTGAACACAAATTGTTCCAATAACGTTTATGCTCGCGTGGTCTACCGTTTGCAGAACTACTGGTATGATAAGTACCACAATTGTTTTTTTCTGTAATCTGTGATAAGTTCCAAGTGACCACAGAGCAAAAAAAAATACGCTTCGTTATTCTTTTATGCTCTGTGCAAGTGACACTGAAGAGACCCCGCTTTTGTACGTAGACGCCAACGCTTTTCCACCCCTTAATAAACATGTTATTCAATTTCGTCAATTTTTTTATTTTATGTTAACGACACACATAAAAACTATGCTCGTACGTCTTCTTTCTTTAACTTTTCGCAATATCTTCGTATTTATAGTCACCTAAATTTACGAATTTTTGGCGTCATTTACAAAGAATAGTAGTTGTAGCTAGAATACGCAACATATATTCAAAAACGTCAAGACGTACAAGCTTAGATTATAATCTGTACAAACGATTGATACCAAAGTCGAAAGATTTTGTTAAGATTTTGTGGGTGAAAACCGTTTTCGCCCGAAACGCTAAAATGTACGTAAATTCACTCATAGAAAAAAAGAAAGAAAGAATTACATTTATTCATGACACACAACACAACATTACACTACATGACATTACAATACCTTGACACACACAATAACAGCACAAGTAAAATGATAAACATGTAAACACAAGCAGTGCAATGCTGCACGGTGTCACGAATAGGCCCCGACTCAGCATACAATTAAGGTCCAAAGCAGGACCTTAATTACTGATTTTCAGTCGGAACCCATTTGTGGCACCACGAACGTCAGGACAAACTTAACAAAACAAAAATACAATAAACAAAAAGTGCGATGCAAACAAAAGACATTCCTATTTTCAAAATATGCACTACCCTTATATTTATAACAATACACTTTAGTGCAGTTGCAGACTTGTACCTACTCTCTCATAGGCTCTATTGTCTCTAGGAGAACAGAGCGACGGCAATAACATTTTCAAATACCAGGACGGTCCTTTAAAAATTGAACCGTAGAATTCGCCCTATAAGTCTATAAATTTAACAAGTTCGACACGTTGTTCGCTTACATAAAAAACCTATAGAATGCATCTAACAGGGCAGATTATCGGTAGATAGGTACGTAGTCTGAGTTATCTATCGTTATCAGTACATAAATGAGCACTCGCTTAATGAAATATCTGGCTATCTTATCGGCGAAGCTTTTATATACGTCCTTGGATAGTAAGAGGAAAAATGCAACGCTTATTTTAAAATATTAAAATTAAATAGAATGTTGTGGCTGTCACTAATAATCAAACAATCTACCAGGGTTGCCAGATATCATTTTTAAATTTTCTTCAAATTGATAAATAATTTTCCCCAAATCAATTAAGTGGATTTTTTTAAATTACCTGCGTGCTGGTAATATGATCATACCCGTCAATCTCAAGTATTGCTGATCATCATCAGCATGCTTGGGCTCATCCGTATTAACTGCTTTATCATCATCACCATCACTGGAACAGTTATGTCAGCGAGATAAGACTGTCCTCCGACATCTCAAAAAATTTAGGTTGGCTAGGGTAAATGGGCGTATGTTCAGCAGTGGACGTCTTCAGGCTGATAATGATGATGAGGGTAACTGAACTGGCAGGGAGAAATATACAAAATGACCCAAGGGGGACGTCAGCGCAGGCCTTTATCGCCCACATTCAAAATTAGAATAAGGAGATTGAAATAACCCCTCAGAATATGGATAGAATTTAATGCGCCTATGAACAAAGTTCGTTCAAAATATTTTGATCATAAAACTTTCTGCAAAAAGTTTCGTTCGAAAATGACTCTCAAGTAGCAAATTGTAACATAGCGAAGGCGCGAACAGGAAAACTTTGGGTTGATCAGTAATTTTCACACGGAATTTTATAGTGGACTGTATTTATCGAGACAGTACATTAACATTCACTTATAAAACGCTCCGTGCTAATTTTTAAAACAGTGAAATTAGGTATTTCACCTCACAAGCTCGGCAAATTTGAGTACAAAAGCGCATTTATCCCCTAGCGCGGAAAGAGTTTTTAAAATTCTCACCTTTTCATTCAATAATTTTCTATACCGTCAGTCTACTGAAAATACTCTGTGGAAAATACACTAATACTTCTTCTTTTTCTTTCATGTCAGACAGTGCGCCAATCTTGAATTTATAACATACTTGGCGCCAACCTCATTTTTAGAATCGCACTGTCCAGCACCAATGAATACAATATCAGTGGCAATCGACCACAGATTAGAGAAAAAACAATTGACTATACTTTGTGCAATCGACTGATCGACGTAGGTACGCGCAAGAGCGAGATGCAGCGGCAGCTGCTCATAGCTCATACCAAAGAGAAAATAACCGCTAACGCTTAACCTTTAATAAGGGAGCAATAAAGATCAGAAACATGTCACCTTGCGACAATTTCTCACCACAATATGGCGGTGGTACCGCCACACTACATACAAACCTCAACTTGATGACACTAAAGCAACGAGAAATTTTATATATTTTGGTGCTCGCCATATCACCACTGTAAGGGAGAGGAGGGGGGGAGCAGGGTTTGCAGCAGTGGAAACAGCGTGTATAGAGATTATAAGAGATAATATTTATTTATAGCAAAACATCTTCAAGATCGGCTACACAAGTTTTTCGTAACTACTCGGTATCTACGTAAACAAGCCTTTCATGGAACGCTATGTTCTTTTTAAATTAAAATTTACATAGTTTGATATACATATAAGTTTGTATATCTAACAACCACAACACGGCGGTTGTGCCGCAAGGCGGTCTTTGGATACCTTTGTGCCGGATCCTTATTACTCCCTTATCAAAGCGCTAAACTCATACATCTGTGGCGTGTGTACGCGCCACAATATTTGTACAGTTGCTATAATAGGCTATTTGACTACTTTTTAGTTTTTGTTTTATTTTATTAATCGGGATGTCTAATGCACCCTACAATTAATATTTCCTGGACTTCTTTCGTATGTTCGGTAAAAACTGATATTAAAGTTTGAATTTTAAAATTCATTCGGCAAACACTATTTTTATCATGGCGGCGGTCACGTGACCCATGTGACGTCACAAAAGTGTAAACAATCTTCCTCTCTGTTGGCCATTAACCTAACTGAACGTTCTTGCACTTATTATTTTATAATTTGTGCATTATCTCGTGCGCGAGTGTTCGAAGCAGTAGAGTAATATTATTCTGCGGTTCTATCAGTGCTAAAAAGCTTAGAATATTCAATAATAATGTCCTATAAATGGTGTGTAGTGCCACAGTGCTCCAGTACTTCAATCAAAACACCAGAGAAACTTTTTATTCAGGTTCCCATCAAGCCTGGTACACGGAAAAAGTGGCTACAATTAGCTCGCCGAGACCCCAAAAGCATAGCAGCCACTTCTACTGTTTTTATGTGCGAAGATCACTTTGATGTAAGTACTTACGTACAGGGAATTTCATTTATGTTACCCTTCGATCAGGTATACCCATTAGATTGAGCTTTACGCGCTCTGCTAAACACAGATTTATACCTACTACAACACTACAACCTCATGAATCTTTGTGTAGGTACCTATTATAACGAAATTGTAATAAACTTTAACCCTAACCCTAAAACAAAAACATAAGTACTACCTACCGAGATAAGTAGATCAAATGCAATCTAGTCCAGTATAAAAGGGTAAACTTTATAATCCACACATAGACTTTTCAAACATCCATGATTCCACATTTATTAAATTTTACTCATCTAAACTCTAAATTACCTACAGATGGAGAAAGATGTGGCAAATTACATGAAGTTGAAAATGGGCTTTAGCAAGAAACTAATTTTGGTAAATGGAGCTATGCCTCTAAAGTTTTATTGCCAGGCTGATCGCAGAACACGGCTATCAGATGATTGTACTTCTCGAGCAGCATTTCTTAAGAGACAAAGATTAGAAATCATCAAAGAATGTGAAGAAGCCCATGAAAAAGAAAATATTACTGAAACCTGTGTACAAAATAATGATATTGAAATACAGAAAGCTATTGAGTTGGAGCCTGAAGTATTACCAAAAACACAAGATAAACAGACGACTACAAACTTTATAGAAACAGCTGAAAAATCTGTCCAAACTGCAAAGAAAGTTGTACATTATCTAAGCAAATCTGTACAAACAAAGTTAAAGAAAAAACATGTTTCTGTATCTCCATTGAAAGTTTCCACAAAGTCTAGTTATACTTCTCCATTCAAAATAGAACCTTGCCATCAAAAACCATCAACATCTGGATCCATAAAAAAAACATTTTTTCCTGTAGGGGAAAAATCAGATTGTGATGTCACTTGGTTTAGTGAAGCAGTGACTGGTGGTAGTTCGTCATCATCTTTAGGTCCATTATCATCACATAATATGTCTGAAACTGATACCAATACCTCAGAAACCACCATGGATATTGAAAAACTGCAGTGCCTCAAAAATAGTTTGCGTTTAATCCATGCCAAACCCTTACTGTATATTGGTATTCCAAAAGAATGTTTATTTATAATTGAATTGATACAGAAACACACAAACATAAAAACCGAATATATACTGCTATGCTTAAAAAAAATTAGATTAAACAGCACATTTTCTGAGCTAGAGGATAACTTTGGAATATCATTATCATATGCAAGTAAATTATTTCTAAGAATCATTCCGATTATTGCTAGTTTATTACATCCATTCATAGTAAACTTAGATAAACATTCAGTGAAAAAGAATCTCCCTATTGCATTTAGACATAACTACTATAATGTCAGCTGCATAATAGACTGTTTAGAGATTGATATACAAAAACCTTCAAAGGCTCTGCATCAGGCCTTGACATGGTCTGACTACAAAAAAGGTAATACTGTAAAATATTTGATATCCTGCACTCCCAATGGTTTGGTAAATTACATTTCTCCTGGGTTTGGAGGTAGAACAAGTGATGTTACTATTGTAGAAAAATGTAACTTTTTGGATGGATTAGAACAGGGCACTTTTATCTTAGCAGACAGAGGCTTTAAGCACATAGAGCAGATACTAAGTGAAAAGGGCATAAAACTTTTAAGGCCACCCAGTGTAACTGCTGGTGCAAAATTATCTAAAGCAGAAGTTCGGCAAACAAAAATAATAGCAAGCTTGCGAATCCATATAGAAAGAGTTATACGGCGTTTAAGAGAATTCCATATGTTAAAGCAACATTCAGTAATTAATCATAACATACTTCGTGTACTTGATCATATAGTTATTATAGCTTGTGCTCTCATTAACTTGCAAGACTCTATGATTAGGTAGATGTAAACTATTTATCCTATGTTCTATAAGTACCTAAATAAAAAAAAATTGCTATATTTGTGCCACATCACATGCGTCAGTAGTAAAGAGAACTTCTTTTTTTTCAAACTCGGATATTATTGCACCTATGATGGGCTTGCTATTATATTAAGCACTTTGTAATTTTATGATTTGCTTGTTACAACTTAAATAAAGTATTTTTAAGTACCTAATCTCATTTTGACTTGTAAAAGTGCTAAAATAGCCTATTTGTATTGTATGTATACTAAAATTCTTTGATTTGTACCCAGCCTAGTATTAGGTACAATGAAACATTGCTGCCATTTGTTAATGTACCTACCTACTTGTATGTATGTTGTTATTATGTAGGTACCTATTCCTAACATAGGTAGGTCTTTAAGATATGCACCTACCTGCATCTATACTAGGCTCTAGCCTAAATGCATGAAAGTGTATCCACACTGTAAGCTTGGATCTACATGAAGATCCATCTACAAAAGACAAGTACTAAAAACGACTAGTTGGAGTGTAACCGTTTATAAAATTGTAATAGTACCTAGGTATATTGAAACTAATACAACATACCTAAAAATAGTTGAATCATCTAATCAACACTAAATTAATGCATATATACTGTCAACAGGTAGGTAGTAACATTCTTCATTCTCTTCTTATTGCCTTTGGTACCCCAAAGTAAATAGGGTAAGTTCACTAGTTACCAACCACTTGTCGAGTTGTCAAGAGGATGCACAAAAATGTTCCAGTACCATTTTTTTACTTTAAGCTACTAATCTACGTTACAATAATTATACTGTTTTATTAAAATACTAGGTTCTGCCCGCGGCTTCGCCCGCGTGGCCGATAGGAAATGAATGGCATAATTTTCTGGCAAAACAAACATTATAAATGCTCTCACTCTCTCGATATATTATACAAACTGACAATATCTCAAACAATGCAATAATATGAAATTTTCCATAAAAAAAACCTCTGGGATAAAAGTAGTATGGTGTTAACAGAAAAGCATGTGTGAATAGATCTCTAATTAGATCTATTCACACATGCTTTTTGAGTTTGGAGGTCCCACAGGTCACTTTCGCTACACGGTCGCGGGCCGCTTGCGGCCCAGCGAACAGACCAACCTCGAAAATAAATGCCAACTTTTACTACAGGTCACCTTTGCTACACAATAACCTCGAAGATAGATAGATTATAGTATGTTAATCTATTATATAAAAGGCTTTGTCCTGACTGACTGACAGGCAACGTACAGCCTAAACCGCTAAACGACTTGAAATTTGGAGGGTACCTTCCTTTTGTGCCGTAAGCGTGTGTTAAGAAAGGATTTTTCAAAATTCAACCCCTAAGTGTGCGAAAAGGGTAAAAAACCTACATTTCATGACGTATCGTTTTGAAATTTAACACATACAACCAAGTATAAAAATAAAAGAAATGGTACCTTTTAGTTTTTCGAAATTCAACACTTAAAGGGGTTAAAAAAATTGTTGTAGATTGTATAAAAATTTAAAAAAAATACCGTAACATAGGTACTGAAATTTGGGATGTGTAAAGAACATACAAATTAAAAAGATATGGGTCTCGGGAATTTTTGAATTTCATCCTTTGAGAGGGTAAAAACACATAAAAAGTTCTCAAGTTCGCACAGGCAAAACCGCTAATGCTATAATCTTCAAATTCGAAGAAATTTTGATTATATGACGTAGGTAGGTTTGTATTACGAAAGAGTTTTTGAAAATACAACCCCCAATGGGATGAACGGGTAAAAAGTATTTGTATGATTAACTTACATTTCGTACTGTATATCTTTGAAACTTGGCACATACAAACAAGTATAAAATAAATGAAATGGTACTTTATAGTTTTTTTAAATTCAACTCTTACACAGGTGAAATAAGTAGTGAAAGTTTGTGTGTCAAATAAAAAAACGGTCGTGAAACCGACGAACTTACCCTAATGTATCTACATTCTACAGGCCTTAGTTCTAAGCTAATTTTAAGTAGATGGCTGACTGTATTTTTTCCTCAAGTTAGCAAGTTGCTTAGGGGCGTTCATACCGAACCGAACCGACATCTCACCAAATCTCACGTAGGGGAAAGGGGGTCACGTCAAATCTCACGTAATTTTTTCCTTCAAGATATCGTGTAAAATCTTGAAAAAAACTAGGTTAAATTAACTAAACCTTAAACTAAATCCTGTTCCCAGTAGTCACTCTACTAGACCACACATGAGTCCCGTGGACTGACTTGGAATGAATATTCTTTTATGACTTTTAGTACTTTATTGTTCGATTTTCTCACTGTGGTTCTAGACTATGTTCTGTCTTAAATAGGTACTATTCTATACCTACTTGGTATAATAAAAATATTACTGGGCTAAATTTGTAAATTGAAGTTTTTAGATGTAGAATTAAACCTAAAATTTTTTTGCTACTTCGTCGATCTGCCCAGCATGGTCTTGCATAGCAGTCATTACGGGAGGGATATATAATTTGGGACGTTTTCAAAAACGGCCAAGTGCGGTTACACGAAAAAATAAGTACCTAAGTAATTTAATAGCAAGTTTTATTATATTGTATCTACTAGCTGACCCGCCTTAGCTTCGCATGGGTTAATTACTTTTACGCCCTAACCCTGAGTGTTCATGGAAAGGAAGAGGAAAGCGAGAAGGGAAAAGATAGTGAAAAATTATAAATGGATGGAACGGTAGTTATAGATCGCCGTCATTCATCTATTCCCCCCATCTTTTTTGCTCTTCCTTCTCTTCCCTTCGGCAGAGTGAGTAATAGTGGCTTTATCTTCGTTGCCAGAGAGCAGGTCACGTAATAATTACCTATATCTACATAATTATGTACTGTGGAGACTGATCTTATACATAAAAATGATTCAAGGATTAAATTGAATAACTTCGTAATTTTTCAAAATATTGTAATACTTTTTACCATTGTTAATGGTTTTTTACTGTTTTAAATAATATATAACAAAAAAATTCTGGCATAAAAGTACTTTCTTATTGCTTGGTGCAACCCGCACTTGCTGGTTTTGAAAACGTTAAGAGTTTTATGTAAGTAAATGTTATTCTAAATTAGCCACCAATCCAAACCAAACCATACCAAATTTCAGCGAAATCCGTTCAGTAGTTTCAGCATTAAACGTGTTCGAAAGGACAGATAGAAAGACAAAAAACTCAAAAAAGACATGTGGGTCTATTATACGCTACTATACTATAACTTGCCGGCAAGGAAGATGAAGCCAATACCTATCCTGAAACGTTAAAGATAAATGGATGGATAGACTGTACCTCCCTTCACCGTCCCATTCATTCATCCTATTCCCTTTCCCTTCCCTCTTCCTTTTGACAGGGTTAGGGCGTAAATACACTTAATTAACCCGTGTGAAGCTGGGGCGAGTCAGCTAGTTTATTAGTTACTTTAAAAATGATTAAAAAAACAATCTAACGCAATAGCCACATATTAACATACTTATAAAAAAAGTCGCATTTGGAAAAATCTCACGTGAGATTTAGAGGTGGGGGGAGGGGGTCAAAAAATCGCCAAAATCACATCACGTAATTTATGGACGCCCCCTTAAATATTGGAATGATAGGCAAATAAAATACCTATCATTGTGACACTAGCTTCCACCACAGGTGGACAAAACTTAAGTTTTGTTTAGTACCACACTAGGATAGTGGCGCCAGTTAGTTTTGTATTTTTGCCAGAAGTATTTTTTTGGAGAATTTGGTAAACTCAGTTAATTTTTTGTATAATAAAACAAATCTTGATTATGTATCCAATGTATGGGAGCCTTGTAGAAATTATTAAACAACGATTCATCGATGTGAGTTTGCAGCCTCTCGAAATTGGCAAAAACGCTTAAGTGTCCATTTATTGGTGCCACTACCCAACCTACATTCTAAGTCGAGACAAGCAACACTGTGCCTAGGTCTATTATCTAAGTAAATGGTAGGGGTTGGATTTTTTGTTATAAATCATTCAAAAAAATAGACTTGTGCAGCCATGGCTGCTCAGGTAGATAGTAAATAAATGGAATGTATACATATTTTAGCTTGGTTTGTTTCATTCTGTCCCACTGCCAAATACTTATAGTACCTACGTAAACCTATAGGTAGGTAACTTCGTCTCACCAATGGGGAGAAAGGGTAAAATAAAAGGTACAAAAGTTAGTCAAAAATTGAAACACCTTCCCGGTGTTTGAATTTACTTTTAAAGCATTTATTTATCTATGTCTATTTCTAAGTTTGTGCTTTCATGTACTAGTAGGTACACTTATCATAGCTATAGGTAATAAATAAAATAAAGGTATTCTAAAAGATAAAATGTCACCTAACCACCTATTTTCAAGTGCACAGCAGAGATGCTAACCTATTATGAACATCTAAGAAAGGTCACCCACCTGTAACTTTAATTCACAAAGCAGAACTTGGCACTAATGTTTTTGATAAGAGTCACCCTATTTTACACTAGATAGACCCCTGTACCTATAAGTATCAAGTGCTATGCCTTTTACATAGGAAGTCTCATAGCTCACCGACTACTACCGACGAAGGCAGGGCTACTACCGACTGGTAGTAGCCCTGCCTTCTGAACTGTATGTTGTAGGTTCGATTCCTACCCAGGACAACCATTTGTGCGATGTACATATGTGTTTGTTCTGAGTCTGGGTGTTATATTGTATTCTATGTATGTATTTACAAACAAATAGTATATAAGTATTCTATCAGTTATCTGGTTCCCATAGTACAAGCTTTGCTTAGTTTGGGACTAGATGGCAGTGTGTGAAATGTCCACAAATAGTTATTTATTATTATTATTTATTTATTTATTTCATCTAGATTGGTGCTGAGATACAAAATTGGATAAATATTTGTAGACCAGAATAAAAGCAACTTACTTATTAAGTTACTAACATAGACATTATCATAAGTAATTAAAACAATTTCCACATTCTTTGATTTTTCAAAATCGGCATCTGCAACACAGAAATAACATTTTTTTGTACCGGTAGTATACATTTGTAGCTGGACTTGAGCTTTATACTTATCAGCAATGATTCCATTTTTTAAATAGTTCTTCTTAGCTTTTTCGCTTGTAGGACATTTAATTTCTATGACAGAATCACCAAATAAGCCATCTGGAGATGCCGCAATCATGGGGTATTCATGGGATACAAAAAGACCACATGAAGTAAATTTTTTCCTCAATTTGTTTCCTACTTCTCTTTGAACAGATAACTCTAAATTTCTGCCTCGTTTCATTGCTGCAGTGTCTGGTATTTTGGCACCCATGATAGCAGCTGTAAGTGACCCATCTGCTGTTCGGCAAACACTTACCTCATATGCCTTAGAAGCTGTGATACGGCCATATCGTAACTCGTACCACAAACTACTTTTGCTTTGTCAAACAATGATATTATCTTGAATGATTTACAAATAAATAATTAAAGAATAATACTTACAGTGCTGTTTTTACGTTTTTTAGTTCCGTAGCATAAAAATCAACATTATCTTTAAAGAACATGGCAATCATTAGGGCATCTACTTTGGGTAGATTACTACTGTCGGCTTGCACGAAGTACCGCTCCATTTTTGTAGTAGAGTTTAAACAAACAGTTCGCAAATCGTTTGATAACTTTAAAGATACCTATTCAAAGAGAGTAATAATAAAGTAAAATCCGTTTATAGTGGTTTTTATGTAACGTAGGGACCATTTAACACAGGTCCAGTAGATATTACTATACGATTTTCAAGTAGCGGATACGTGTTTACACTTTTGTGACGTCATCACAGTAGCCACCAATCACAAAACGTTTCACATCATTCATTTATCCTTCAATAAATTATAAATTTTATTTGCATAAATTAAAGAAAATAAACATATTTTAGTGTTAAAATGATTGTTTTCAGCTTAATTAGGCCTCAATTAGTTAGGATGGTAACAATTTTTTACATATTTTTATATGAGTCAAATAGCCTATTATAATCGATGTTTTATATTTGTGTATCGCCTGTGGTATTCGAACGAATGAAACGAATCCATAGTTCGGCAGCGCCCTCTGGCGCCACAAAACAACACTTTTTCTTCTCGATCTCTACGTCGCGAGCGCACACGTCGCTCCGTATTTTATAATATTTTAATTGTGTAAATTAGTTAATGTGGCCGGAGAGGCAATTTATGTGAAGCTGTAAATTGTGTACTGTACGGAAATTATACACCTGATCCTGGACACTGAAGTTTCACTAACAACAACCACGAGCTACACCAACGCCTCACCACTCCTGCCAAACATCTATCGTTCATTTCAATTCACATATTCGGTCCCTACATGGTCCGTGAATGTCTATGGTGATTGGTTTGCCGTCCGAGATTTAAATCAAACTACAAACTAAGTATAAAATATTATTACTTATTTCAATTTTTTACTTACTTATGTACCAATTACTCAGGGGCTTTCCGTCGTTACTCATACTATCATTCACGCGCGGCTTGCACTACCATTCATATGACCCGTTCGGTCACGATCGACTACTAAAAAGAAATTGATTTCTATGTGGTCACTCGCCAGTGCACACACATGATTAAAATGCCAAAGTGCATGAGCTATAACACTGTTGGACACGGTCCCTCTACGAAAACTCTACGGTCTAAAGTTTGGAGTTCCTTCGTTATGTCTAAACTCTAGTAATTTCTTTGGATTGGATTGTGGCTAAATGATGGATGGGCGTTGGAGGCTTAGACTAGGAAAAAGTCACAATATAGATAGCGTGAGCAAAAAAGCAATACGTAATCGCAAGACCGTACCATTTTTATCTAGCCACACCATTCTTGAGCGATCAGGAGCAATATGTCTTCGCCAGCATTTTACCTGACTTAAGTATTTTACCATCCAACACTTAATATTCCATGGTCGATAGTCTATTGCTTGATGGGTGCAAGAGGCAAGCAGCCACTCAAAATGGCGCTATATACAGGATGCAATTTAATTCATCAGCATAAATTGAGTGCAGTGCAAAGTGTACAAATGAAAATATTTTTTATTGAAAATTATGAAGATTGCCGCGGCGCGGCGCGGGCGCCTACCGTAGTTGACACGAATGATTTTGATACTGCTGAAAGTTTTTTTACATTGTGTGCAATAATTAAAAACAGTACTTAATAATTTTAATTTAAATTGGTACTCATCATCATCATCATCATCATTAACAGCCTGAAGACGTCCACTGCTGAACATAGGCCTCCCCAGAGCACGCCACCTTGAGCGACTGCTAGCCTCCTGCATCTATCGGCTCCCCGCGGCTTTCACCAGGTCGTCGGTCCACCGAGTGGGGGGCCGGCCTACGCTGCGTCTTCCGGTTCGTGGTCGCCACTCGAGAACCTTTCTACTAATTTTGTACTGTAGCAGTTGATTAAGTAAGTTATCCCATTTTTTGGAGTTACTATCAATAAACTACCAAATCAATGCGTTTCGAAATCAATTTCATAAATGTTGGTCCACACGTGACCGGTGACAGGAGTAGGACCTAGTTTCAAAGGATGCTAATGAATTCAATTACACACAGTATATGGAGTATGCGCATGTTCAGCAGTAGACATCTTTAGGCTGTGATGACGATACCACAGATTATATAATATACTAATAACGATACTAATACCATATGGTTTATTATATTGTTTAGTTGAAGTGATCATAAATGTATACCATGATTGTACTATTTTATACCAAAAAAGTAATTATGAAATTGCAAAACTCTATCTATATTCTCTATCCTCCATGTTTTTTTTTTAAATATCTGTGGACATTTCACACTGTGCTATCTAGCCCCAAACTAAGCATAGCTTGTACTATGGCATAGATAACCCCCAATAGATACCGCATGAAAGACGACGACCACGCACCACGCATTGGCGTAAATGGTTCTATATAAATCGCCGCTTCGCAGCAAGGCCTTAGTTTTGACCAAGTATTACAGTTCATTATTAGGGCGTCACTCGAAACAGCCAATAATAGCGCATTGGCTCCAGTCCCCGCAACCCGCGCCTTCCGCCAGTTTTGGTGAGCTAGGATCCGTACAAAAATCCCGTAATGCGGTATCTATTGGGGGTTATCTGTGTACTATGGGAACCAGATAACTGATAGAAAACTTAAATACTTTTTGTTTGCCACACATAGAATACAATTTAACACCCAGACAGAGAACAAACACTTAGGTATGTTCATTAAAAACATGTTTGTCCTGGATGGAAATCGAACTCACAACCAATATTTCAGAAGGCTGACTACCAACTGAGCTAATTGACCAGTCAAACTTACTTATTTGTTTTACTCATAAAAAATATTTGTTTGTTTGTGGCTTTTACATCAAACTTGCTAAACCAATTCGGTTCAAATTTTGCACACAAATAATTGAAACTACCGAAATTAACATTCAGGACTTTTTATACGAGAAAACTCAAGAGTTCCCGCGAATTAAACTAGCCATAGTCATTGTGATTTTATGATTAGGAATACGTACGTATTCCTTTTATAGCTTCTCTCTAGTGTTGTATTTAGTCTCAGGTCTTGTTATGAATATTTAAAATCGTTCCCCTGTTTCTGTCATTTATTTGGAAGAGCGTATGCTACGCAGAAAAGACTTTGAGGAATATTCATCCTTGGATCCAAGGATGAATGAGTGACACTTTGTATCAACTTGACAAATTTTGATATGAAACAATTTTCTTTAACGTAGTAATACTATATTTATGTTTAAATAAATGATATCTAAAAATTACATAAAATAAATAATGAGGCCGAGAGTCTGGTGACAGAGATAGGGCGTAGAATCAAAGAGAAAACCGGCGAATCCCGCCCGCTCTTTCGTACCTGGTGCAACGGTTGGCCATATCCATACAGCGTAGCAATGCAGCCAGTGTGATGGGCACTTTTGCACCAGTACAATCAGGGGCGGGTTATTCGAATAGGTATTGATTATTATGTATTTTTATTTGTTTATTTTTAATTAGTTTAGTTTGTATTTTTAATTGTAAACTAGTATGCCATTGTATTTAGTATTTATGGTAATGATTTTATGATAATAAAATAAAATATTGGGTAATGACACATTAAAAAAATACATAAATAATTATAGGGTTTTTTACGATTAAATAAGTACATAGATCCTGGACCCTAACTAGGACTCCCTGTATCTAGGGACCCAGGAACTACGAGGATCATGTTCCCACAACACCCAGACACAGAACACGTATCTGCGCTTTTTTTTGGTACGCAAATACTCATTATTGCCTTCAAAGCAAAATAGTTCTTTTCAAAATGATATTCAAATCAAACAGCCAATTGTTGCCGATTCCGATTCTACTAGAATTTCCTTTAACGAGCATTCACAGCATTCCGATGTCCATTTTGATTCGACATCAAAGGACATCTTGGGTCCAATCATTGACAGTTCAATGGGCCTTCAGTTGTGTCAAGTAGGGTTGAGGTAGGTTTTGTGTTTGGCCGGATTCGGCTAGGCTTTTCGGCATTTGTTTAACTGCAGGCTATGTTTTTGCTGCCTGTAATTTGTTTTGTTTGTGATAAATAAAGCACACCCATATGAACTTTATTTTTGATTCAATTATGTTCATCATCATCATCAACAGCCTAAGGTCGTCCACTGCTGAATATAGGCGCCACAGTGAGTGGCTGCTCGCCTCCTGTATCCATCGGCTCCCCGCGGCTTTCACCAGATCGTCAGTCCACCGAGTGGGGGACCGGCCTACGCTCCATCTTCTGGTTCGTGGTCGCCACTCGAGAACCTTTCTTTCCCATCGGTTGTCAGTTCTACGAGAGATGTGGCCTGCCCATTGGCATTTCAACTTGCTAATTCTAAGAGCTATATCAGTCACTTTAGTTCTTCTGCGGATCTCCTCATTCCGGAGCTTATCTCGCAGGGCAATGCCGAGAATAGCTCGCTGCGTGACTTTGAGCTTCAATTATGTTAAGAAACTATAATTGTTCGGAAATGTGCGATAATAAAAATTGATTATGTCGCCTTAAGCATAAATTAATATCATGGATGGCGTAATAAATACTCACTATTGAAAAAGAAAGAAGAAACACGTAAATTTAAAAAGCTTTTTTGAAAAGATTAATCTATGGTCAATTATCCGGTTACGCTCCACGAGGTCAATGTCGAACTTAACACAATAGAATTCAATTGTGACTAGATTAATAACATCATTAAACTACGTGTAGTACCCGCATTTCGTGTAAAAACTGAATATTATACAATTTTAAATAGAAATATTAAAAAACTACTACTTACTTTTTTTTGTATTTAAAATTGCATAAAAAAATATAAATTATTTTAAATATTTTCAGTACTTATTTTATGTTTTATCCTTGAGATTATCAACAGTTAAATTCGGCCACCATATTCGGTCTTTTTTTTTCTTATAGTTTGGCTCCACACTTAGTATATTTAGCCAGTGTCAAGTATTATAGTTTTTCATCGTATTATGAAATATTTCATGTAAAGTCAAGTCTTAGTCACAGTCAGTCAGGGTAGTCATAGTCCAGTCTAAGTCAGGTAGTCATAATCCAGTCTAAGTCATGTCCTAGTAAAGTAGTGGCAACTTTACTAGAGGCTTCTATGGAATTTTGGAAGCAACACGAAAAACCACGTTTCACTACATTATATCACTTGCCCACACTTATACTCGTAATTCAGCACTTAATGCGTAAAATGCCACTAATTTTAAACATTAACACTAGAAAAAGCATAAGTTTTATGAAATAATACAATGCAACGACGTGAACTTTTTCACGTTCCCGCCAAAACTCCATATTCGGTCTTATTGATACATTCGGCCTCGTCCTGACATCTCTACTCGTTCGGTCACTGAGATGGAATTTCTTCCAGTCGATTGACTCTCTGAGCTCACCGCATTTTGAGGGTGAGTTGATGAGGCGTTGCTGAGTGAATGTGTTTTTGACCCTTTTTTATATAACCTATCGAACAAGGTACCATTTTCAACTTCAACTCTTGATTAATTGCCTCTGTGGAGAGGTAACCACAATTTTGCCAATGTCACGTACTTTTTTTCCCCCCCTTATATTCTGGCTCCACGGCTCCACACATAGTGTATTTAGCCAGTGTCAAGTATTGTAATTTTTCATAATGATAGAATATTTCACGTAAAGTCAAGTCTTAGTCACAGTCTACGTAGTCATAGTCCAGTCTAAGTCAGGTAGTCTCAGTCCAGTCTAAGTCATGCCCGAGACAATGATGACAAAAACGAGATGATGATGATGTCAAGTATGTGGGTTTTGGCGGGAACGCGGAAAAGTTCACGTCGTTGCGTTGTATTATTTTACAAAACTTATGCTTTTTCCAGTGTTAATGTTTAAAATTGGTGGTATTTTACGCATTAAGTGCTGAATTACGAGCATGAGTGTGGGCAAGTGATATAATGTAGTGAAACGTGGTTTTTCGTGTTGCTTCCAAATTTCCATAGAAGCCTCTAGCAAAGTTGCCACCACTTTACTAGGGCATGCCTTAGACTGGATTATGACTGCCTGACTTAGACTATGACTACCCTGACTGTGACTAAGACTTACATGAAATATTCCATAATACGATGAAAAATTACATGTGTGGAGCCAAAATATAAGAGAAAAAAAAATTGTTAAGTTGACGCATAAGTTTGACAAATTCTACGTGAAACCGGGGGCTAGCCTCACAGATTAGAGAAAAAAACAATTGACGGTGGTTAGACTGGACTTTCCGTTTATAAAAAGGTACTCTGTGGACTGGACTCTCAACTGTCTCTCAAAAGGGGGTGCGATAATACTGCACGTGTGCAGTGACAGATTCTTAGCTTGAGGGTATCATCATAAGCCTGAAGACGTTCGCTGCTGAGCATAGGCCTCCCCCCCTATAGAGCGCCACTTTGAGTAGCGACTTCCCTCTTAAATCCAACATGTCCCCGCGTTGTGACCAGCCCGCCTAGCATGCCCACCGTGAGAAAACTTGTCGCCGCTGTTAGAGTGAGACACACTTAGGCGATACCTTAGAGTATAGACTAAAACATGGAGAGAACTTGATTATGTGTCAAGCGTACCACTTTTTTGGTCACTTTTTATATGAAGTGGACACTTTGATGTGTATGGGTCTGACAGATTTGTATAGAAAAAACAGTTGACTCGAGTCGACAAAATGGTACGGTGCTTATCGCAAGCGTAGCTAATTACTTTATGTTTGTTTCTTTCCTTCGCCACTGACATAGCGATACGTGTGAGCAGTATAAATATAATATCGTTTTGATGATCTCTCTATGCTTTAGTCTATACTCTAAAGGCGATACCATCTCCTTGTCACGGTCTCTGACGAGATAAAGTGGTCGAGATGATTTTGTAACGGTGCATGTTCTTTTTGTTGGTTCTGGGAGCGATGAAACAATATCAAAATATCTAATGGTGATAGCATTTTTCAGTGCTGGTCTGGTAACACCCTTGTTCACGTACCCCTTGTGTTTGTTCCAGCAGCCTTAAGCGGGCCCTACACGTTCAATTTTATTGATCAATCTTTGTGATTGATTTATATTATTGATCGTGTTGAATTAGTATTGCACAATGTTTTTTGTTTTTTGTATGGAGATAACATTGACGCAAATGGACTCGTCAATTTAATTGATCAATAAAATTGAACGTGTAGGGCCCGCCCGCTTTACCTATTACTTGAGAGCCAGTTTTCAATCCCAGAGTAACGTGGTACTACCTCCAGCCATGTTACTGTCATTTTTAGAAGGTGGTATACAGTTTTTTATGCTATAGGGTGCAAGCAAGCAGACGGGGCTCCTGATGGGAAGAGCTCGCCGTACCCTACGGATATCTGTAACTCTAGACGTGACACTAATGAGTTGCTTAGCCTGTGAAAATACTCTTTTGCCTCTCCTTTTAATATGCTGTATGTTACAGTTCAGGGAAAGACGAGAGTAACGAAAAAATTCTAGGTCTGATGGGAAAGACCGATAGATTACTAAAAGATTTTTTTAAATCAACTATAGGGTAACTGCTAACCGATTTGACCACAGTCTCGACGCGGTCGACGATGGAGCATGCTTGCCTAGAAAAAAAATGTAATTATACCTTTCTTTTTTTTTATGTAGAATGAGCCTGCGTTTGACTACATCTCACCTGATGGTATGCGACGATGCAGCCGATGGTGTAGCACGCAGATTCATGAGGTACCTATTCACTCATCAGCATTATCATTAACAGTCTGAAGACGTCCACTGCTGAACATAGGCCTCCCCCAGAGCGCGCTACCTTGAGCGGCTGCTCGCCTCCTGCATCAATCGGCTCCCCGCGTCTTTCACCAGATCGTTGGTACACCGAGTGGGGGGCCGGCCTACGCTGCGTCTTCCGGTAATTATACCTACGTAAAAGCAAACCTAATATTTCTAAGTTCATTTCTTATAATAATACATTAAAATCAAAAAGCACTGAACTCCTGAACAAAAGTTTGAAAAGCTCCCCAATTCGTAGTACAATTAAAAGTATTGTACAAGACTCAAGCTTGAAGTCCGTACTCAAGCGGAGTCCAGTGGAATGCGCTGATGGACCGCGCAGGGATAATTGAAAAACTTTCACCGGCAATGGGTCAGGGTGGATGGCACAAGGTAGGAGATCGAGCGATGGGAGAGCCCTTCATCGCTTGTGTGTGTTTTGTCCTCCATTCTCTCTGGCTTTCTCATGTTTCCGTTTCGTTTTACCTAACACTATCTTTCAGTGGCGTCTCATATGGGGATGGCTATAACCATGGAACAAGGAGAGGAATGCCAATACACCAACCGTTATAAACATAGATGGCGCTGCAAAATGAGCGGGCTATGGCTAGCTACGGTGGGCTAGGCTTAAAACGGTTTTTGGCATATTTCTGATCTACGCTGTTTTCTTGGTGTATTGGCATTCCTCTCCTTGTTCCATGCTATAATGTACAAGACAAGTAATGAATAAAAATTGTATTTAGTTATAAGGTGTTTTATATAATACTTTGGATAGTAAATGTATTTTTTTTATATTCTTCTTCTTTTCGTGTAGGCAAGTGGCCAGCCCTATAGTGTCAGAAATCTTACACCACCCAAAGGCTTCTGGCTTTGGTTTACGACTATTGCCTTCTGCGACAACAGCCGGGGCCAACGCGTGCCCTCCGAAGCACTGTAGCGCTTATTTGTATTATAAACATTACTTTTTGTAGCAGTCACCTATCCAAGTAGTGACTGCAGCGAACTGTATTTTACTTTACCGATTAGAAGAGAGGTAAGTCCAGCATCGTTATGAGCACTACGCGGTCTGGTATGAAACCCGCTCTATTCTTACGCCTTTGACCACACATATACGTTTGCGGTTGAGCCAAAAGGAGCGACTTTTCTTTAATTTCTTCCTCTTGTTATTTGCCCCCATTTTATAAGTGTTTTTCGAGTGTTTGCTCTGTATTTCATTTCTAACATTATTTACTCTTATTTCTATGCGAGTATGGGTTTTTGCCATGTGTTTTGCGAATAGGACCACCCCGTCTCTTCCCGTGCGTAAGAGCCGGCTAAAGGAAAAGCATTTTCCTCAGTACATTAAAATCTGCGATCACCAAGCCTCCTGCCAAGCGCGGTGATGGCAAATCCCTCACACACACCTACAGATATATTCGATACTAGCGGCTCGCCCCGGCTTCGCACGTGTAGTGGTGTAGCCTATGTTACTCAGGGTGAATGTAGCTTTCCAATGGTGAAAGAATTTTTGAAATCGGCGCAGTAGTTTTTGAGTTTATTCATTACAAACATACAAAAATACAAATCTTTCCTCTTTATAATAGTGGTGTAGAGGTGTAGATTTTGTAACTTTTTTTTCATTTGTGTTGTCATTTCACACAGAGCGCCATCTAGCCCCAAACTAAGCATAGCTTGGACTGAACCAGATAACTGATAGAAATAATTTGATACTTTTCGTTTGTAAATACATACATAGAATACAATATAACACCCAGACACAGAACAAACATCGATGTTCATCACACAAATGTTTGTCCTGGATATGAATCGAACCCAAAATCTGTAGTTCAGAAGGCAGAGCTACCAACTGAGCTAACAGGCCAGTCTTAGAACGACATTTTTTGTTACATTATGCTTACTTAAGTTTTTATGGTAAGTAAAATATTTAATAATCTGTGCATTGGTGTTGTGCGTTTGTCTGTAAGACATATCCAAGACATATCCAATGGATATGCCTTACAGACAAACGTAGTTTTTTTTCTCTAAGCTTTACATATGATTTTCAAACGATTTTATTCCTATAGCTAATTAAATTATTGGTTATCCATGAAGTCCCAACTGTTCAAAACGAAATAAAAAATAACAATATCCGAAAGTGGCAGCCAGAATGGCAGTTTAAAAAGCGTCTATAAAACATTTTTACATTTTCCATCCAATTTCACAGATCATAAATTCGAACACTTTCCTTTTTTCGACACTCCATCGTAACAGATACAAGGTCAATTTTTACAGTCAGTGTTTATCTTTCCCAAAGGACGTGGAACGAAACCTTCTAAAATATACCTTATTACCGCAGCCGAAGAACTGTTTTTAGGTTTAGGTAACTTTACATGTCGATGGTTGGCTAGGACAGCTCATAATATCGATTGTTCTGGTAAACAAATATACCTACATTGTGTCTTTTGTGCTTTTCGAACGAATATTTTGGAAGTTTGATGAGTTGTGGCAGAATGCGTTGTAATGCTCTGGCAAGCGTTGTGTAATTTGGTGCGAAACTAAAGTTACTATCATAAGTAATAACTAATGCTTTATTGCAGAAGAGTAAACCAAGTACATAGGCGAACTTAATGCTAAGTAGCATTTTCTTCCAGTTAAGCTTCGTGTAGTGTGGAACGGGACGGACGGATGCGGGTTCAAATTTTTTGTTTACAATATAATCTCTAGGTAGCCAAATTCCTTTACTATTTAGTATTTACTTATTGTAATCACAACACCAACAAGGCTGAATATAAAACTGCGTAAACCATAAAGTGATTATACTTTTGCCGCCACACAGGTGCCTACAGGCTTAGTCTGTGTTTGGCGCGCATGTTCCTGTCAACGTCAAAAAAGTTTGACACTTCTAATCCCGTTCGAAAACCGTAATAAATTGTTTTTCGAACCGGTGTGAAAATTGTAAGTTACGGGCCTTTTAGTAAATGTTTTTTAAACTTGGATGAAAGATATTCATATTCATTTCTGCTTGCGCTTCATCATCATCATCAACAGCTTGAAGACGTCCCCTGCTGAACATAGGCCTCCCTACCAGAGCGCCACTTTGAGTGGTTGCTTGCCTCCTGCGTCCCCGCGCCCCGCGGTTTTCACCAGATCGTCGGTCCACCTAGTGGGGGGCCTACACTGCGTCTTGGGCAGTGGAATGTCATGCCGGAACTCTTATGCTGCCTTTCTGATGTGCTGTGGCATGATTTCACCGCGCAATTGTTATTCTAAATAATTCTGGGAGCTCTTTACACAGAGAACTGACCGTGCGAACGTCGTACGGTGTCATATATGGCACCAATTAAATGGCTTACTTTTCGCGAATGTACTAGGGTTCTATCGGTACTTATTCTAGTGAGGGTAGGGATATTTAAAGTTATACCTTTATATATATAAGATAATTAACGTCTATCTTTTAAGGATTGACCATTAAAATAAACTATGTGTTGCTCTGTAAACAAAGTTTTTTATTTAATTATTATTATAGTTAGGTTAAAACCAAACGTAAACAATACGCACACTTATTTACTAAAACTTACCTGTAAACAAAGAAACGACATTAAAAGTTTATTCCTAATTAATATGTCGACTCCTTATTTTAGATTTTAGCTTTTACTATTATTTTTAAACACAATCATCTTCATATTTGTTCCAACTTAAATAACCTCAAAAAGTCCAACCTCTTTACCGACGATGCAAGTTCCAGCTTCCAAAGACTGTACAATGACAGTCTGCTTTAACGACGGAGTTGAGGGTGGACACAGATTAGAGAAAAACAATTAACTAATTAAAATTAAAGAAATAAGTACATTTTATTTCTTTACATCTCCTCCCCTGCGAATGAAAATTTTCCTGAAAATTTTCTCATTATGTAGTATATTCTTCTTCTAAAGTATTTAATGGAATAAGTTTTGTGATATGAAAAAGATTTGATTCTGTTTTCTTATGACCTGTATCAATTCTGTATATTGAGTTTGATATTTTCTCAACAATCTCATAGGGTCCGATTTTTAGCTCATCTAATTTTTTTCTGTTTAGCCTGTTTCCATTTTCTATATACACCATGTCTCCTTCACTAAATTCATAGTATTTTCGTTTTCTGTCAAACATTGTTTTATTGTAGTTATGTGATTTTATTGTATTGTCAAGTGCAGTTTTCTTATCTCTAATCCAATCACTATTGGTTGCTCGTTGCTTTAATTCATTTGGTAAGATAGTGACATCTGTTCTATATAAAAGATAACTTGGTGTGAAGCCAGTGACTGAATGTATAGTATTGTTATATTTATTTACACATTCTTGAGCTATTGTTGTCCATGCTTTCTTTTTCCCTTTTTCATTTACTCTACACCTGATTTTATTTACTAATGTTTGATTTAGTCTTTCATTTAAGCCATTTGAAAATGGTGCATTTACCGCAGTAAAAACTATTGGTATCTGTTTGTCATTTAGGAATTTTTTGAATTCTTTCGAATTGATTCCTGGATATTGGTCAGAGAGAAGCATCCCAATATCCTCCATGTCAGTTATGTTCATAATTAGTTTCACAAAATCATTTGCACCCTGAGATTTAGAGGTTAGAATATATGCGTATCTTGTAAAATGATCCACTAAGAGATGTAGATATCTTTTTGTCGATCTTGAGCCTCCAAAACCTCCAATTGTATCTATAGAGATTATTTCGAAAGGCTTTGTGGCTGGTCCTAAATGAGACATTAATCCATATTTATCATGCCCTCTTGATTTATTTTTAATACAGATTTCACAACTGCTACAAATTTTTTTAATGTTTTTCATCAAATTTTTTGCTGCGTAGTATGGACTAATCGTCTTCTGCATTTGTCCAATTCCAATATGACACAAGCTTTCATGTATGTTTTTTATGAGTTTTATGCTAAATTGTTCTGATAAAATTATTTTTTCTTTTTTTTTGACTCTTTTCAAGTACACGTTGTGTTTTTCAATTAATTTGCTTTTATTGTTTTGTATATCTGCGTTGTTATTCTGATCTAATAAAATTTCTTCCAATGTTACCAAGTTTACAATTTTTAATTGTTCATCTGTATTTTCATCCGATTCTAATACCGGATTTCTGCTTAAACAGTCTGCTTCCAAATTCTGTTTTCCTGGAGCATATTTTATTTTGAATTCGTATTGTGATAGATAGTATGTTAAATCACCCAGCTCTTCGTCTGTTCTAGATTTCAGATTCATGTTTTCTAGCGGTTTGTGATCTGAATAAACTGTAAATGATTTACCTATTAACCAGTATTGCCAGTACCTCACCGCTTCTTTGATAGCTAAACATTCTAAGTATATTGCTTTCTTCTTCTTTTGTGCTACATTTAGTTTTTTAGAAAAGTATGCCACTGGTTTTTCTCTTCCGTCAATTTGTGTCTGTTTTAAAATGGCCCCAATACCTTCTAAAGAAGCATCGGTATAAATATTGATTGGTAAATCTTGATCAAATATTTCTAGAACAGGTTGTGAGCATAGCAAACTTTTTATTGTCTCAAAAGCTTTTTGACACTTATCTGACCAAATGAATTGTTGATCTTTTCTGAGTAAGTTATGCAATGGATCCAGAATTATTGCTCTTTTTGGTATATACTCGTGATAAAAGTTTATTTTTCCTAGAAACTGTCTTACATTCTTCTGTGTTTTCGGAACAGGAAAGTTTTTTATTGAAATCAAATTATCCTTTACTGGTTTTATAGAATTATTCTGAATTATATGACCCAGGTATTTTACTGAGTCTGATGCAAATGTGCATTTGGTAAATTTTAATCTGAAACCTTCTTTTTTTATCGCTTCTAGCAATTGTGTTAAATGATTGATATGCTCAGCAAACGTTTGAGAAAAAACAAGAATGTCATCGATAAAATTTACCGTGAAATCAGTAAGGTTATACTTTCTCAATATGCTACTTAATATCCTTTGAAAACTTGCCGGTGAGGTCTTTAGTCCAAACGGTAGGCAAGTCCATTGATAATGTCCTTCCTGGGTTACGAAGCCTGTCTTCTTTTTGTCTTCGATTCGTAAGGGGATGGACCAAAATGCAGAATTTATATCTAGACTAGAAAAAAATTTGCAATTTCTGGTTTTTGTCATTAGGTCTTCAATTAAGGGAAATGGTTGAGCTTGAGGTACTACCATTTTATTCAAGTCCCTGAAGTCTATACATAGCCTGGATTTTTTGTTCTCGTCTTTTTTAAATGCCAGTGTTACCGGTGCAGCAAATGGACTGTAAGATTCTTCTATAAGCTTATTATCTAATAATTTTGCTATTTGCATTTCTATCTCTTTTTTGTCTTCTATAGTGCATCTGTAAGGCCTCTTACTGCAATATTTGTCCACTAATAAGTCTATTCTTGCTTCGTATCCATTAACAGTGCCCACATCATATTTATCTTTTGCAAAAACTGATTTATATTTGCAAATCAGGCTATTTATTTCGGATTGTTGGCACTGATTTAAATGATTTATCTTTATTTCGAAATCTTCTTCTTTTATATGTTCGTTAAAATTTATCTCGTGTTCTTTTATTGTAGTATTATTGTTATTTTCTGTTATTTTTAATTCAGAATTTGCTTTTATGTTCTTCGAAATGTCTTCTACTTTTATATATTGTTCACTATTCAAATCTTGTTTTTGTGTTATTTGTAAGTCTTCATTTTGAATTAGTTTAAACAGTTTTATCAAATCTAATCCAATCAAAAAATCATATTTGAAATTTTGTTCATCAATAATGTATACATCAACACTATTTTCCAAATCAAAAATTTTTATTTTCAGAGTTGTCAAACCACTTGTCTTTTTAACACCATTAATCGTTATTAAATTTGCTTCATTCAAATTGTTTCCCTTTCTTTTTAGTTTCAATAACTTAGAATTAATCAGAGAAACATTTGATCCAGAATCATAAACTCCATTTATCTGTAATTTATCATTCAATAGTAGTTTGACATTAATTAATGGTGTTACTATTCGTTTTTTTGATCAGTTTCGTTTAGCTCAGCCTCTATCACTGAATTATTTACATGTTTGATAATGTTTTTCTTTATTTTATCATCTTCTTTTAGTCTAAACCAGCATAAATTTTCTGGGTGGTACCGAGTACCTCTGTTTGATTTCTCACAAATTTTACATGGGTTTTTATCTTCATGCTTACCATTATTATTTGTTATGTTTGTGTATCTTCTCCTCACCACAAAACTTTTTTTGTTCACCATGTGTTCGTACTTACTAACTTCATTGAATAAATCCACCGTATCTAGTAACCCTTCTCTAGTTATCTTATTTAGTATGAATTCTGGTAAACCGGCCGCAATAAGATCCAGTAAAGTACCCATATCAATTGTTCTTCTCATATCCAATAAAAGCTTTTCTTTTCTCATAGCATAATCCAATAATGAACCTTCTTTGTATTTAAATAACAGTGCATATGTGACTGGGTTCCACCCCTTATTTGAAAACGTTTCACAGAATTTGGTTTTCCAAGTTAACCATTCTGAGTTCATTGTCAGTTTTATGATCATGGAACTGTACCAGTCTGCACAGCTTTTATCCATAAACAATCTCAGTATTTCAATTTTTTTGTCATCTGTTGTCACATCAAAGCGTGTACATTCTTTTTCAAATATATCAATCCACTGGATTGCATTAGAATTTTTGCTTGTAAATTTTTCAATCACAAACTTTTCCGCAATGTTTTTTAAATTCTGCTGTTTATTTGCCTGTGTATTTTCCATTAACTTCTCAAACATTTTTTCCAGTGTAGTTGTTTCCGTTTGGTGAGTAGTAACAAGTTTGTCATCATTGATTTCTTCTAGAAATTGATCCCCGAATTGTAAATTACCATCCTCATCTAGGTAAGTCTTCCTGAGTTCTTCTGTCATTGTTATCCAAACTCTTCTTGTCTGGTATCTTTTTTTTATACTATTTTTTGCTTTATTATAAGCAGCAGTTTTTGTTATTTCTTTATGAAAACTAGCTGATTGTAGCTCTTCTGGTATCGCATACACTTTATTGTCGCTTGTGGCAATTGAGGTTATAGAAAAAATGTTTGATTTTCCATCACTTCCTGATGGCAACAGCGCAAATTCAAAACGAAGTTTCTCCATGTTTGATTGATTTTTATAAACAAAAATGTCGTTTTATAAGATAATTAACGTCTATCTTTTAAGGATTGACCATTAAAATAAACTATGTGTTGCTCTGTAAACAAAGTTTTTTATTTAATTATTATTATAGTTAGGTTAAAACCAAACGTAAACAATACGCACACTTATTTACTAAAACTTACCTGTAAACAAAGAAACGACATTAAAAGTTTATTCCTAATTAATATGTCGACTCCTTATTTTAGATTTTAGCTTTTACTATTATTTTTAAACACAATCATCTTCATATTTGTTCCAACTTAAATAACCTCAAAAAGTCCAACCTCTTTACCGACGATGCAAGTTCCAGCTTCCAAAGACTGTACAATGACAGTCTGCTTTAACGACGGAGTTGAGGGTGGACACAGATTAGAGAAAAACAATTAACTAATTAAAATTAAAGAAATAAGTACATTTTATTTCTTTACATATATATATATATATACATATATATAAAACCTTGGTATAGTATACTTATATATATATACCTATTTGTGGCATTATTATGGTTTGTTAGCACGAAAATTAGACTTAAGTTATTCTACAAAATAAATAGACATTAAATTGCTTAACAAAGTCTAGTTTATTAATATAATAATGTCTGAATAACTAAGTGAATAATTAAGTTATTACCTAAATGGTTTGCTCAAAGGGATTGGTTATCAATGGTTTCATTCCAAGAGTATTAAGTAATTTCATATTAACTTGATCTTAAAATAGATAGGACGCGGACTTTACGAATAGTAAAATTAAAACTATTACTTAGAATAAGACATTTTTTCTTTTTCTTTATGTGAACGAATGACGTTACGAGCTATTCGTTCCTTTTCGACGATCTGCTTAAAACCGCGGCGACGAAAGATGCAGGGGGCAACAAAAATCAGCAAGTGCGAGTCGGACTCGCGCACGAAGGGTTCCGTACCATTATCTATCCCTGCCATCTAGTGTTGAGTAGCAGTACTTAAAGCAGCGCCATCTAGTAAACGAGTTCAAAAATCATGTTTGTTGTATGGGAGCCCCCTTAAATATTTAATTTATTCTGTTTTTAGTATTTGTTGTTATAGCGACAACAAAAATCCATCATTTGTGAAAATTTCAACTGTCTAACTATCACAGTTCATGAGATACAGCCTGGTGACAGACGGACAACAAACAGCGGAGCCTTAGTAATAGGTCCGTTTTACCCTTTGGATACGGAAGCCTAAAACGCAATCGAATTGACAACAACTACCTTTTTTAAAAATGGTTGTAAAATTATCACTTTGTTAAAGCAATTTCAGTATTTTAATTAGCACGCCCTCTACCATGTTATTTTAGTCTGCGTTCATTGAAAGGTGGAGTATAAAGTAGTAAAGAAATAGTTTTACCACAAAGGTTGTAGGTCGCCAAATAGGTCGCCTGTTCAAATAGGTGTGCCGTTCCCATTATACGTGGCCCATTGTGAAGCGGACGCGAAGGATCGCTAGAGCTGGGGTCACAGTATAATTAATAAGTGCAAGAACCTACTGAGGTACTGACAGACAGACTTACATTACCTACATAACTAATATTATTTCTGTGAACAGTTGACCTAACTTTGAAGGAGAAACCTATTTGCAACAATTTGGTTAGAATTGGCAAGTTGAAATGGCAATGGGTAGGCTACATCGCTCGTAGAACTGACAACGGAACTGAAAGAAGAGTTCTAGAGTGGCGACCACGAACCGGAAGACGCAGTGTAGGCCCCCCACTCGGTGGACCGACGATCCGGTTAAAAGCGCGGGGAGCGGATGGATGCAGGAGCCGAGCAGCCACTCAAAGCCACTCTCTGGGGGAGGCCCATGTTCAGCAGTGGACGTCTTCAGGCTGTTGTTGATGATGATGATGATGGTTAGAAGTTGGTATAATATGGTATTTATACCGAATGTTTTTATTGCCTACCCACTTACTGTACGTAGTAGCGTCTCGAACTCAGACCTCACGACATTATAGCTTGACAATCTCTTGACCAATTTGAATGACTTATATATTTGTTTAGAATTGGGTACTGAATGTTCCCAGCTTTACTATCAAAGTCGGCAGGTTAATAGCGCGGCAGAAAATTTCCCCCTTTTTTGGAGGAAATGCCAGTCTAACCGAAAACCGCCGAATAAAAACTGGGGCGAAAAATTTGAAGTGTTGCCCATTGATCAAGAGCATTTTGTGACAAAATCCCTTTAATCCCTTTTGTCTATGTTTCAATCCATGCTTTTGTAATCTACTTATTATAAAAGCTTTCTATACGTGCTCTAAATTTTTCGTTGTTTTTATGTAAACAAATGACGCGACGAGTTAGTCGTTTGCCTGATGTTAAGCATCACGGCTGCCCATAAAAGATTGCAGTGTCACTCGGAACCCCAAAGTATAAAGTTTTGCGTGACACTGCACTGCGCACGTCATTCTGAGACATCACACAGTCCAGTAATATGATTACTAGACCGTGAGATCAGATCGTAAAGTCTCATTTGCCTAGTAATTTCACTAGCTACAATGCCCTTCAAACTGGAGCACAGTAGTGCTTGCACACTACTGCTTGTGGCAGAATAACTGGCAAAGCGGTGGTACCTACCTAGACTAACTTCGCAGAAAAGTCCTACCACCTAGTAAATACATATCGTTCCATACTTTTGTAATCTACTTTTAAAATTTTCAATGTTGCCAGTAATAAAATCAGGTCGCGAATCGCCCAGAACTACGCACACGAGAATTGCGTTAGCGGCTGGTTACCACATGATAGTGAGGAGGGAATTCAATCAAGCCTCTGTAATGGAACTAGGGAAGGATCACTAATAAGTAGATTTAAATTGATACATTGGCATTTAATTCTAAGCTTCTTTTATGCGATTGAATGACGTGAAGAGCTAGTCGTTCACCTGATGTTAAGCAACACGACCGCCCATAACAGTTGCAGTGTCACTCGGAACTTTAAAACAATAAGGTTTCGCGTTCGCGTGACACTGCACTGCGCACGTCATCCTGAGACATCACACACTCTAGTAAGTAAGTAGATTACTATAGAGTGATCAGATCATTAAGTCTCATTTGCCCAGTAATTTCACTAGCTACAAAGCCCTTCAAACCGGAACACAGTAGCAAGCTTCCTCCAATAATTGCGGTTTGTAGATCGAAGTTTGGTATTTTCTGTAGTGATTAGAGCTGCCCACAATTTATACCCGGAAGACGCAGCGTAGGCCGGCCCCACTCGGTGGACTGACGCCCTGGTGAAAACCGCGGGGGGCCGATGGATGCAGGAGGCAAGCAGCCGCTTAAGCTGGCGCTCTGTGGGGGAGGCCTACGTTCAGCAGTGGACGTCTTCAGGCTATTGATGATAATGATGATGATGATGATGATGATAACTTATTAGTTTTCCTGTGGAAAATCTTTTTCCGGGATATAAAGTACAATAGGCAAGGTAATAGTAGTCTAAAAAGATTTCTAGACTGTGAGATCAGTTCATAATTCTCATTTGCCCAGTAATTTCACTAATTGCATCATAATCAATTTAATTGGGATCATAGATTTATACGTAGCAGGTAAGTAATCACCATCATCATCAACAGCATTAAACTGGGTGATTTTGCAATGCCCACAAAACCTATCTTGTGTTTTAAATGAGGCGATAAGGGAGCCGAGAGTGTAATGATCAATGCACACGCGTGTCATACGACGTTTTTCATCACAGTTCTGAGGAAAAAACAGACTTGTATTGCTAAAAATGTTTGTGAAAAATGTGCAGTTACATATTCACGCGCCGTATTACTTAGTGAAGGTATATTTTATATTCTTTGACGCCCGTGCTGCGCTACAGGGCGCGAACCACAGATTAGTTTACACTGTAACTAGAGAAATTACTGGGTAAATGAGACTTAAGAACTGATCTCACAGTCTAAAAACCTTTTTTAGACTGTGTGATGTCTCAGGATGACGTGCGCAGTGCGCAGTGTCACGCGAAACTTTAATTTAGAGTTCCGAGTGACACTGCAATCTATTATGGGCGGCCGTGACGCTTAACACCAGGCGAACGACTAGCTGGTCACGTCATTCCTTTACACAAAGAAGAAAACACAGATTAGAGAAAACTGGATTTATTATGAGTATAGATAGATAGATATAGATTTGGCAACACAGACGCTGGTAAAGTTATGACTACACCAGCTCTACGATACAAAACGTATCACGAAATGTAATTTATAAATTAAATATTCATAGATCGATTGAGTATAAATGGCTGTACTACCGATTTGATAAGTAGGTACCTCATATGAAGGGTATGGTCTGTGATGAAATATAGGGTAGACCCACGTTCACCGCCTCGGAAACAGCACCATTTAAACAAGGCATATGCCTTGTTTTTGCTCTCAGTCGCGCTTGACCGCGCCTAAGTGATGTAACTCACATATTATTGTTTTACAACGCTATTACAGGGTGCTATGGTTCATTATTAAAATGAAACAATGGCTTGTGGACTAATTTATATTCGCTGGAGAGGTATATATCTGTATAAGAGTAAGCATTGGTGCGGGGACACTTTTGAGGTTTGATTTTCATAGAGACTGTATCTATAGTACATTTGATTTAAGGGTGTGGTCCCATATTAATAGCGGTAAAAGGGTAGGTTTCTCGTTTATAATACTTATTATGCATATATATGGCTCAATTACTAAAGATACCTTGTAAATAGGTGAACTTGGTGTGGTTGAGGGTCAGTTCAGTTTACGTCTTTATTCGAGTCTGAACTAGCTTCTGTAAGTGGTTTCGACTACTAATTTTTTTATGCTAGCTATAAAAATCCTGCTTATATGCTTATAATGTCGTGAGTTTATATTTTTTTGTGAGGTTATTTTGAATATGGGGTTAGAGAAAAAACAATTAATAGAATACGTAATTAAAAATACTGCTTTGGTTTTGTTGGAGGGATTTTTTAATACCTTATTCCACAACTTAAGGCGCAAGGTAGGGCCAGATAGGCAAGCATGTACCATTGAACGGCGTCGTCACTTTTCATCAGGTGAGACTACGGTCAAATGCGGGGCCTGTTAGGTTATAAAAAAAGAAGTTAAGCAGGTCAAAATCTGTTCCAAGAAACATCGACCTTAACTTAATTGTAACCTCGTAGACTTAAATAGATATCAATTTAGTCTGAAGTTCAGTGCGGCGCTTACGACAAAGACAAAGCACGATGACTGTCTTTGACGGTCTTTAATTAATATCTATGTTAATATTATATTTTTAAAAACTATGAAGACATCAAAATATCTGAATGTTTGTTGGAATACACTAATCTTTTTTGTAAAAATATATTTTATAGTAATTGAGTAAAATTATTGTATATATTCAAATTTTTTTAGGCAGATTTGCAATTTTTTTCTATAGAACTAAATTTATTTCTCTTGCAAGTATTTGTGGACGTCATGCTATATTTAAAGATACGTTTTGCATGATACATTGAATTCAAAGCTCCACACAAATAAAGGCATTTCACCAGAAAACATACCAAAAACAGTTTAGTTTGCCCTACCCTTCACCTTAAGTGATTATTTATGATAATAGATGCTTTAATTATCATTGCAAATTCGCTCTCAGAAGTAATACTGGTATGAATTTGGGTCTAAAGCTACATATTAGAGATGGGGCAAGATAAAATATCACTTACACCTCACAGATAACCCCCAATAGATACCGCATTACGGGATTTTTGTTCGGATCCTAGCTCACCAAAACTGGCGGAAGGCGCGGGTTGCGGGGACTGAAACCAATGCGCTATTATTGGCTGTTTCGAGTGACGCCCTAATAATGAACTCTAATAATTGGTCGAAACTAAGGCCGTGCTGCGAAGCGGCGATTTATATAGAACCATTTACGCCAATGCGTGATGCGCGGTCGTCGTCTTTCATGCGGTATCTATTGGGGGTTATCTGTGCTTACACTCAACATAAACGCAAGCGGACGTATCAAATATAATATGCACCATTAAGCCCTTTGACCTCTCCCAAATTATTTTATTTCCACGTTTCACAACCCTACACGAGGGTTGTCAGACTTTTGTCTAAAGTAGAACAACTTTGTCTCTGTCTCTGTTTTGGTCTTAGGGTATTTAAAATCATAGATTTTTCGACTATCACCATGGAGTTTTGATTATTTTTTTATAACTGAATAGGCCCGCATTTTTTATATGACGATGATAATTTTGTTTTTATAAATTGTATAGAATTTTTGTATTCATTTTATTTCTAAGTGAGAAAACTTTTTAATGACTTTATTGTCTAGTGGGATAAAGCTGGTGGGGAGAAAGGCAGCAACATCATCATCATGTCCCGGAGGTCCTCTTTACCCTTATTCCCGGTAGCTCAGTAAGGGGTCACTCACGGGAACACGATGATGTTGTGAGAAAACTCGGGAACTGTTGGTAATGAAACTGTAGGCTCCCGGAAACGGGAGTTTACTCTTGAAAATATAACATATCTACACTGTATACTATTATAAAGAGGAAAGATTTGTATTTTTGTTTGTAATGAATAAACTCAAAAACTACTGTGCCGATTTCAAAAACTCTTTCACCATTGGAAAGCTACATTCACCCTGAGTAACATAGGCTATATTTATATACCCGAGCGAAGCCAGGGCAGGCCGCTAGTAATTTATAAAGTTTTAGACCGGAAAATTCGCTGAAAGGTAATATAAACACTTTTTCCAACTTGAACTTTTAAGAATGGCAGGTATAGTCCTTATAATGTTAATATAACGCTTTAAGGTGTTGATTAAGTAAACATATATCAAAATTTAGTGTACCCGACCGACGATCTGGTGAAAACCGCGGGGAGCCGATGGATGCAGGAGGCGAGCAAGCCGCTTACGGTGGCGCTCTCGGCCTATGTTCAGCAGTGGACGTCTTCAGGCTGTTGATGATGATGATGACATAGGTCTAAGTCTATGAGCAAAGCGTCTTACCGCGACATGAGCGAATTTTTCCCCCCGTTCTGTGGTAATTCATGAGAACTTAAAAAAAACCGCCTTATCATAGACAGGTCAGATGTTTTTCTTTCTTTCAATTGCGTTCTACAGATTATCACCACGGATCACATCCCCTGTCCGAAAATACCCCATCCGTCCCAACCCCAAACCCACATCAATGTCCGCTTCAATTTGCCAAGAAACCTACCCCTAACGGGCTTTACGCACGCACAGTAACGAATGTGGCGACCCTGGCCAAGTGGGGATCAGAGAACGCATAGGAAAGGGTTCCGCAGCTTTTTTATGCTAGGTAGCAAGCATATGACCCTCCTGATGGGAAAAGGTCACCATAGGCTATAGGCATCTGTAACACTAGACGTGCCACTTATGTATTGTTAGAAACGCATTAGTGGTAGCCTAAAGCTGCGTTTCCACCAAAGATGTGCGAGGCAGCTGGGCGGTGCGAGGATGCGTACGAGGCTGTGAAACGGTGCGCGGATGAGCGGTGCGAGAATGTGTAGCGGGATCGTTTCTGACACACGCGGGATGTGTGCGGGCCCGCACACATCCCTCGCAGCGAGCCGTTTCCACTAGACCTGCGCTGAGTAAGGCTAGGTAAGTTAAGTGATTCTATTGGTTCTTGGCAAACACATCCCTCGCTACCTATCCTCGCGCAACTCTGGTGGTAACGCAGCCTTAATCGAAATGTAGTACCTCTTTAGCCTTAGAGCTAAGGGAGTAAGGAGGTTCTATGTATTCTCTATAAAATTTTATTGAGACTGAAATGTTTTTTTTTGTTTTCTGGTATAAATTTCAGTAAAATAACTAGGTTGTTTCGCACAAGGTTCTGTTTGTAATTACTTTGAAACACCTTTGAACCCTTTGAAAATGGCATTAAACACAAATTGAACCTTGAGTAAGCATAATCATAATTTCTAAATGTTACTTACTACGTCGTCTATTTGTATGGTAGATTTGTTTGTTTGTCTGTTTATGTAGTTTTTACGTCAAGATGGCTAAATAGACTTGGATCCAATTTTGCACACGGATTTCTTATAATACCGGGCATTTTATTCCGGAAAATAAGAATCCTCGCGGAAAGTCGTTTACGGTTCCGGTCTTCGAAAGGATGGCACCGGTGCAGCCACTGGTTTTTTTTAAAACTTATATGCATAGAATTTGAATTTGACCACTGTCTCACCTGATGGCAAGTGATGACGCGGCCTAAACTGGTGCATGCTTGCCGAAAATAACAATTGAATAATTTATTTTCTCGGAAAATGTAATGGTAACTGCAACCGTGGGTTAAAGTACTGCAAACAGTTTTATATTGCTCCATGTATCCAGAATAATTAAAAAGTTTTTTTGGTCACCGTGATCCTATAAAATTTTATATCGAAAGATGTATCGAACGATTTAAGAAAGGTCTCTCTAAAAGTCCGACGGTACCCTAAAAGTGTACCGGAACAGTTGTTTTTGTCGGATTTTGTCGTATTTCCGGCCAATTTTACGATGAAAAGATTAGAGTTGATGTGGTGGTAATTTGTCAAGGTGTTTTTTACGGTGTGATTAAAATTATAAATTGAAAATCGATATGCTGTTCACGATTTGTAAAACATACATCGTCAGATTTATTTCCAAGTAAAATAATACCTTTTGGTTACGAAATAAAAAGGTGGTAATCGTGTAAAATAATGTTATTGCTTGCACCAGTGACTAGAAAAGAGCGCTTTTTTAAAACTAATTTATTTAATAGAGGCTTGCTATATTGGCGTCTAAGCACAATTTTATGTTTTTAAGTGGGTCTTACCATAGACTTAGGATGTACAAGACCAACAATGATAGTTTGAAAACGGGACAAGAAATTTAAGATATTGTGTGTGTGAAAATCTGTTAATATAATTGAGATCTTGAATATTTGCAACAAGTTAACTGTGGTATTTACTAAATGTTGAACCTACCTATAGGCCCCATAGTTTTTTAAATAAAGTAGCAGGCATTTTATTTACTGAGATCCTTCAATCTTTTGGAGTAAAATTGCTAAATAATAAAAAAACCAAAACATTTAAATATTGCGATATATCGGAATGAGCATTCTGAATCTAGAAAATAAACAGGTTTTACATGAAAAGTTCTAGGTCTGTGGGTCTTCCAAGAGCTTTGATAACTTGCCCACATGTCACATACCAAAGAGATTGTATGTAAAGCTACCACAGCTTAGTAATGAGGTACTATGAAGGAGCAAGAGTGACGTCACTGCATGTTTGAGCTGTCTCTTTCTACTCCTGTATTTTAAAATGCTTGTAACTTTGACATTTTTTGTGAGATTTAATTTTTGTTTTCACGACTTTTTATTTTTTTGAGAAATATTATTAATTTAGTCTATAAAAAATAGTAGTTATCTAGCCTATTGCCACAAGCCAGAAAGAAAAAAGCTTAAGCGCCTGTGTCAGTCTTTTTTTATAAGAGTCACTGTGTCAGTCGTTTTTTATAAGAGTCACTGTGTCAGCCTTTTTTTATAACAGTCACTGTGTCAGTCTTTTTTTATAACAGTCACTGTGTCAGTCTTTTTTCATTGCTTGTAGAACCGACAGCCGATGGGATGAAAGGTTTTCGAGTGGTGACCATGAACCGGAAGACGAGCCCTTACGCCGGTAGGCTGGCCCCTATAGGAGGCTCGACGATCTGGTGAAAACTGCGGGGAGCCGAGGGATGCAGGAGGCGAGCAGCCACTCAAAGTTGGCCTTTGAGTGTTCAGACTAAGCTCAGGATTTGCAGAATCGATACTGTTGTTCCTATTTTAGTTCCATAACCAAGGAACTTAAGTAATAAACCTGTCTGTTGATAACAAGGTGTATAAAGTTTGTGACGTTGTTTTCCCATTTTCTTAGAAGTTACACACACTAACTGCTATGTAAGCTGTGGTTTGACGTTAGCACATACTATCACTTAATCTGTGGATTGGTTTTGATAGAACTTTGAGGATTTAACCTTCTTGGGCTTGATAGACAAATATTTGCAAACGAAGTTCTTGAGGAGTTTTTGTTAATTGTTTTGTTTGTTTTTCAACCGCCTCCAAAAAGACGGTTCTTTATTTGGTTTTGTTTTTTTATATCATTATTATGTTAGGCACAACGAATCAACCACAGATCTAGAATTTTTCGTCACTCTCAAAAGACTCACGAAGCTTGGGAGGTGCTTGGGAGCGAGAAGTACAAATCAAGTACACACTGCCCGACAGGAAAAGAGGTGAGTCAGAGTACTAGCACAAGAAGAGCTCGTATCGGCTCAATCTGTTTCACGACGAAGAGTATGAAATATTGGTACATGTACTACCATAATTCCGTTATCAAAGTGCAAAATACTATTAATGCGGCATTTAAATCTTATTCCGTAAGTGAATGTGATATTACAAAACATAATAACCCGAACAAATATATGCAAATTTATCAAAAAGTTTATTGCATTTTAATTTTTTTTATATGCGATTGCGTGACGATCTAGTCGTTCACCTGATGTTAAGCAACACGTCCACCCATAACAGTTGCAGTGTCACTCGGAGCTTTAAAACAATAAAGTTTCGCGTGACACTGCACTGCGCACGTCATCCTGAGACACCACACAGTCTAGTAATCAGATTACTAGACTGAGTGATCAGATCATAGTCTCATTTGCCCAGTAATTTCACTAGCTACAATGCCCTTCAAACCGGAACACAGTAGTGCTTGCACACTACTGCTTGGCGGCAGAATAACTGACAAAGCGGTGGTACCTACCTAGATGAACTTTGCAGAAAAGTCCTACGACCTAGTAAAAATAAATATGCATATTTTCTTAATTTTGGTGTGGTATCTGGATGTAAACCCTGTTTATTTTGTAGATTCAGAATGCTCCTTTCGATATATCGTAATATTTCAGGGTTTTAGTTTTTTATTATTTAGCAATTTTACTCCAAAGTTTGAAGGATCACAGTAAATAAAATGCCTGGTATTTTATTTAAAAAGCTATGGGGGCATATAGATAAGTTCAATGTTTAGAAAATACTACAGTTAACTTGTCGCAAATATATTTAAGATTTTAGTCATAACAACGGTCTTTCACACACGCAATTTCATAAATTTCTTGTCCCATTTTCAAAATGACATTGTTGGTCTTGTACATCCTAAGTCTATGGGATCAACATTGCAATTCAACGAGGCAATGCTACCAGCATGTTGGGTACGCTACCTACCGGTAGTGGGCTGGAGCATTTGAGCTGTCTATAGGCCATCACGGCTAGTATACAGTTCAAATGTGTTTTGTATTGGGTAGTGTATAGCTTAGCATTTACCTAGTAGTAGTTGATATTATTGCTAATAGTTTAAAAAAAGATACTTTGCCCGTTAACAATTTCATTTTCATTCCATCTATTTGAAATGAGGCGGAGGGTTCCTCGATAAGTGGGCCTAAAATAGGTCATTTACAGTGGTAAATGTCTTTTCTCATAAATGGGGATGAAAATCAGAGTGTGCCACACGGTACCAACATTATTTAACCTCGAGCGATGTACTTTGAGTCCCTCGCTACGCTTAGGATTCTACTGTAGAATCCTTCGCTTCGCTCTGGATTCAAACAATAGATCTCGCCCTAAATACATTATTTTGGTTCCTTGTGACACAATCTACTATAGAAGACTATTTTACTAGGTGATAGGACTTTTCTGCAAAGTTCGTCTAGGTAGGCACCACCGCTTTGCCAGTTATTCTACCGCGAAGCAGTAGTGTGCAAGCACTATTGTGTTCCGGTTTGAAAGGCATTGTAGCTAGTGAAATTACTTGGCAAATGAGCCTTTACGAACTGATCTCACAGTCTAAAAAACTTTTTTAGACATCACGCAGTCTAAAAAAGTTTTTTAGACTGTGAGATGTCTTTGGATGACGTGCGCAGTGTCACGTGAAACTTTTATTTAGAGTTCTGAGTGACACTGCAAACTGTAATGGGCGGCCGTGTCGCTTAACACCAGGCGAACGACTGGCTCATCACGTCATTCAATTACATAAAAAAAGAAGACTTGTACGTCTCGAAACGGTAAAGCTCCGAAAGGAGCGTAACCCGATAGACCTGCCCTTGTTTATTTCTTGGGCATGTCGCCGTCTTCACGATGTTTTCTTCGCGTTTTGAGCGAGTGGCGCTTGGCATAGAAAATATGAAGGTAAGATGACGTCACAGAATGATTCATCCTATAGGTAGCTTCAGGAGGTATTGATCCGCTTTACCATGTGGGTGACAACAGAGTAACTATGTTACTATCATACGTTGACCTATGTAGATACAATAGATTGCAAAGTTTTCGTCAAACCTATATAATAGTAATATTGATTTGGTTTTATTTAATTACTAGCTGACCCGCCCCGGCTTGGCACGGGTTTATTAGTTTTACGCCTCATCTCAGTCTTAAAGAAGAGAGTAGGAAGAGGAAAAAGATAAGGGAAAAGGATGAATGGATGAAACGGCGAATGGAGGCAGGTGCTGGTGCACCTCCTATTACATCTTCATCTATTCATCCTTTTCCCTTATCTCTTCCCCCCTCCTTTCAAAATTACGAATGAAGTCGGACCACGCGTTGATGAATTACAACTATGTACATATTTTTACTGCCATGCCCTCTCCCGAGGGAACCGTGCTGAATTTCGGGATTAAAAGTATCCTATAGCCTACCTCGTAATGAGAACCTAAATCATGCCAATCGCCAAGATACAGACAGGCGGAATGGCGGTAGCGGCTTCACTAAGACAACAGTACGATTGTTTTCTCCGCAATTTATTTAAAGTTAAAGTGGTTAAAAGTGCACTAGTGACGGTGAAATTTATATCAGTGTGTGGCTAAGAAGCAGATACACGCAGTGCCGCTTAGTTCAAGAAAAATCAGTGGACTAACTCCGGAAATACAATCAAAAGTTTGTCTAAAATTTCGGCAACAGTCGCGCGGAGTTGACCTTTACGGCGATAGCTATCGTACGACGCACGGCGCGCGTGACGTATACTTGCTGGACCGGTTAACTGGCCGGCCCGCGGCTGGCGGGAAGGTGAAACTGAGTCACCGCTTTCTGCACTACACCGCTCGGTTATCACTATCAGCTGAATTTTACTACACCATGGATACTAAAGGCGCTAAATCAAATAAAGAAATATACATAACATGTAGTTTATGCAACACTACCTTAGATTTAGATAGTGCTAACGTCTCCTATAAGAGGTATATGTTGATGGAAAAAGAAAAACGAGCTGCATGGAAATGCACCCCATGTCTGACAGCCGCACATCCCATGCATTCATTAATAGTTGGAACAAATTGCCATACTGGACTCCAAATGTCTGGTTCAGTATTTAATACCGATAACGTGACTTTTCGACGACCTAGAACAAAATCTCTAAACTCCACATTGGATCAAACTGATAACAATATTACGTTGGACCACAGTGACTCGTCACACTCGTTACTGGACAGTTCAATGAAGAGCTTGCCTAGCCTTTCAACTTACAATAGCAATCAGCTGGAAGTTCTTGAACTGAAGAATGAACTGTCTAAAACGAAGGGAAACCTAACCAGTGCAAATGCAGAAGTAGATAGGCTTTCGCTAGAAAATATAGAACTGAAGAGGAAACTAGAACAGAAAGACGCAACTATTAAGAGTCTAATGAAGATCACCCACACTTATGGTTCTGATTTTACTACAATGAATGCACCATCACCATCGGGTCGTGATAGGCGAAATGTAAGTCCACTGTGGAAAACGCTAAAGAACCGTAACAACAGCGTAAATCAGACTTGTGGAGCCCAAACGTCACATGGTAACTCCTTACCTGAAACTCCTAAGACTAGAAAGAATTGTGATAAAGCATTAAAAACGTCGAGCCAAAGCGCAAATGGCTCTCCTGTCACTACCAAAACATATCTAGAGATTGCTAAGCTTAATGTTTCATGTCACAATTCACCTAGAATTCCTAAAAGCCATGTGATGCCAGCAACACCACAAAGTTCGAATCATAATCTACCCACAGGCAAGGTAACTAAACTTCAGACCGCTACAGGCACTCAAAACCTACCACCCTGTAACATCAGCAGTTCCTCAAACGACGATGAGGTCCCCAATATTGTACAAGAATTGGACAATGCTGCACCAAATGAACATATTGCTATCAAGCCGCCGATAAGAACATATGCTAGGTCAGAAAGTGTGGTACAACTTGATCATCGGTCACAGAAGAACACAATACCGAAAGTAGTTATCATAGGAGATGACGAAGGGAAGGGCCTAAATAGGACTCTTCGAGTCTTATTGGGACCGAACTTTGAAGTGTCATCGGTTATCATGCCCGGTGCATCTTTAGTTCAAATCTTGGACTCAAACAAAAAACATCTAATGACTCTGACTGGTTCGGATTATATAGTACTTGTAGGAGGTTCAAATGACAAAAATCCACTACATATGCAATCATATTTATACTGCTTCATCAATAAATTAAGAAATACTAATGTTATTGTATCCGAAGTATTCATGAATAGACATCTTAATACGGACACTTTGTCCTCTATGTATAAATATTTAACTAGACAGTTTTCCTGGTCAACGTTCGTTGGGTATTTGTTTGATGAGCGTAACTTACCAAGGCATCGTGTATTGAACCTGGCCAGAGGTCTTCTAAGAGAGATTCTCCGATTAGACAATAAGCGTAGGTATATCGATTACTGCTCTCGATTTATTGTTGCAAGTAACGTTTTAGCTAAAAAGACCGTAGCATCACAAAGTACCCAAACGGATGAGGCCGAGTTTTTTCGTGGCCACGCCAGCCAACAACAGCAGTGATCTTGATGGATTGCGAGTGTTTCATCAAAACATAATGAGTATAAAATCAAAAATCACGGACCTTGAATTTTTCATAACTTCTTTCGGGAAAAACTTGGATATCCTGTGTTTTACAGAAAGTTTTATAAAATGTAATGATCAAAATAATATACAATTAGAGGAATACGAACTTGCCACACACTACTCGCGAAGTCGAATTAGTAGAGGGGGTGTGTGCTTGTTTATACGAAAATCACTCGATTATACCAAATTAGACTGGCTTTTAGATACATCTATCGAAAGGGTTATTGAATGCTGTGGAATAATGATACCCCAATTAAATACAACAATTTTGTGCATCTACCGACCGCCAAATAGTGATTTTAATGTTTTTATTCATCAACTTGATATGATCCTGTTCAAAATAATGCGCAAATCTCGTAAACTTAATAGGAAAGTTATAATCACCGGTGATTTTAATTTAGATTTATTAAAAACCAATAAAAATATACTTACATTTTTAACTACACTAAAACGATATAACCTACATTGTACTATTAGTGAACCGACTCGTATTACGCCAAATTCTAGTACCTGTATTGATAATATCATTACAAATACTAAAACCTATGTAGCTCAAGTCATTAATACCGGCCTGTCTGACCACACTGGTCAACTTATAACCCTACCTTGTAGTCTTAGCTATATTGAGAAGTATTGGTACGAATATAAAAGAAAAACAGATATCCATTTACCTATTTTTATGAAATATATTTCCCAGGTTTCCTTTGCCGAAGTCTATGAAAGGACAGACGTGAATGAAGCATTCAGTGAGTTCTGTGGCATTTTTAAAATGATTTACGATTTATGTATCCCTATAGAAAGAGTATTGATAACGCATAAGCGTAAGCCAAATTGGAAAACGAAAGGATTAGCTAAATCCAGCAAGACGAAAAGGCTCCTCTATACACAACTGCAGAGAAAGAGATCAGTTAGAAGAGTTAATCATTACAAAAAATACAAACGCATACTAAAATCATCTATTCAATACTCCAGACGAAAATCTAATTTAAAATACATTAATGATAGCACTAATAAAACAAAAGCAACCTGGGGCCTGATAAAAATGTACACTACACAAACAAACGAAATTAAACAGACAATGCATTGCATACGGGAGGGCGAATGTAAAATTACTGAACACGAAGACATTGCTAACTACTTGAATAATTTATTTATAACACAAAACACTTCTAAAATAAATGACAATCCTCAATATAAACCTTCATGCCCACCTGTTTGCAATAGCATTTTTTTAAGTGCTACAGATGCATCAGACATTTTAAAGATAGTTAAACGACTAAAAAATAAAAGAAGTTGTGGGTTTGATGGTATCACAATGCAGGTTATAAAAGCTTGTATACATTATATAGCACAACCATTAGTACACGTAATAAATCTAATGCTTGAATGTGGCTGTTTTCCGGATCACCTAAAAGTTACAGTAATTACACCCCTACATAAAAAGGGATCCAAAGATAACCCGAATAATTATCGTCCCATAGCATTGCTACCGGTATTTTCAAAAATATTCGAAAGTGTTATAAGTGATAGATTATTGAGCTTCTTAGATAAAAATAAATGCATTTGTTCAAATCAATTTGGATTCCGGAAAGGTAAATCTACAACAATGGCAATCTTCGCAATGTTGAGCAAGGTTTGGGAATCATTAAATAGTAAGAAACCTTGTACGGGCTTGTTTCTCGACATGTCACGGGCATTTGACTGTGTGGTTCCCGCTGTCCTACTTCAGCAGCTTGATCGGATGGGCATTCGTGGAATAGCCCATAAACTTCTTAGTTCATATTTTGATGGGCGGACTCAAACCACAGAACTAAAAGTATACAATAAAAATTCGAAAACAGTGGAAAGTATACAGTCTCGGTCGGAAAAGGTCATTCTGGGAGTACCACAAGGAAGCATCTTGGGCCCCTTGTTATTTTTAATTTATATCAATGAACTACCAGCATTACTGAAACACCTGACTATTCTATATGCTGACGATGCTACAGTATTATTTGTTAAAAGTGATATTAGTACTCCTGACTATGCGAATACAATTTCTGCTACAATTAAAATGCTCATTGACTGGTTAAGCACTCTCAATCTTCAAGCAAATATTACTAAAACTAAAATAATGCAATTCCATAACTACATGGCTACTCCAATCGATTTTGACATAAATGTTGATGGTGAACATGTTAGTGAGGTGCGGCAAACTAATTTTCTTGGAATTTCTATAGACACAAATTTAAATTGGAAGTCTCACTTAGAAAACATCAATAATAGAATCGCTAGTCACTGCTATGCTTTATCAGTGCTAGTGGATGTGTCATCTGTAAATGTCGCCGAAAGCGCATATTATGGTAACATCTATCCGTTATTAACTTATGGGGTCATATTCTGGGGGAACTCTGTCAATGTGCAACAAACTTTTATACTGCAAAAGAGAAGTATTAGAATAATTTATAGCAAAAAAAGTGATGATTCTTTACGCCAGTTGTTTTCAGAAAAAGAATATCTCACTCTGACTAGTATTTATGTATTAGAACTATCCCTGTTTGTAAAAAATAATATACATCTGTTTAAAAAGAAATCAGAAATGCGGTTGAGGAGCGCCCCCTTAAGAGGTAAAGACGATCTTTATGTACCCCCTATCAAATCGATGATATTTGACAAAAGCGCATATGTCAGCGGTATTCGTATATATAATTCGTTACCAAGTAATATGACAGACATCAATAATACTATTAAGTTTAAGACAACACTAAAGCAGTGGCTAATAAAAAAAGCATTTTATAACCTAAAAGAATTTTTTAATAGAGATAAATCTGCTGACATTATATGAATTTATTGAATTTTGACATCTACCTATTTTATTGTTATGAATGTAATGTTATATATTGAACAGTTTCCATTATTAGTTTTTATATTTAATATTGAATGCCCGATGTGGGTAAACTGACCTCACGACATGTGCAACTTAGACCTAGCATTACATTTACTGTGTCAGTTACTTAATAAATGATTCTGATTCTGATTCTGATTCAGACAATAATGAAAAAAAAAGTTTTGGCTTTAGCAATGATAATAGGGAAAACAAAATTTACCCTACAAAAAAAATATCTTAACTTAACCTAAACAGCATTCAGAATACATTATTATATAATAATAGGTGTTGAGACCCTGGGTCCGTGGGGACAGGGAGCTCATCGCGTTTTCCAAAGTCTATCAGAGCGCCTGGTCGATGCGACGCGTGACCAAAATGCTGGCACTTATTTGGCCCAACGCATCAGCATTGCAATTCAACGTGGCAATGCGGCCAGCATGTTGGGTACGCTACCTACCGGTAGTGGGCTAGAGCACTTGGACTGTCTATAGGCCATCGCGGCTATTATACAGTCCATAAGTGTTCTTTGTAGTAGGTAGTGTAGCTAGTTTAGTTTAGTTTAGCTTAGTTTAGTTTAGTTTAGTTTAGTTTTTATTATTGTAGTAGTTAGCTTGAATAATAAAGGCAATTTGCCCGTTAAAAAAAAATAGAAAAAAAAAAATAATAGACTCGATTGGCATTTAACAATCTTTGAGTATTAGTTAACCCATAGACTGCCGGTGTAGAAGCTTTGACAGTACGCCCTCAACAGGGTGTTTTTAGCCTCGTCGCTAAACCGCGAGAATCTGAAAAGTGTAATTGACAAATTATTCGTAAACAGTCCGAATTAGGTTTCTCACCTACTTCGGATCAATTAGGATTTTTATATAAAAACTTGGAAACGTTTCCTGGAAAATTTTCTAATTCAGGACAGAAAGCCTGTTGGGTCAATGTAGATATACTATTATGTATCGACGTGAAAAACTACCCTCTATAATAGTCTTCCTAAACACACCATCCCTGTTCTAATTCCATTAACTGAATATCGACCCACGTTAATGGTCCTAGGGCGCATACGGTAGGCTCGGACTTTGAACCTTTACAACTAGCTATTTGTAGGTCACTACTTTGATGGGTGACCGCTACAGCAAAAAGTGGTATTTACATCTGAGTGCTACCGTGCTTCGGAGGGCACGTTAAGCCGTCGGTCCCGGCTGTTATCAAGACAATAGTCGTTAAGCCAAGTCAAAAGCCTTTGGACGGCCAAAAAATTCTGACACCACGGCTACACGAGAAGAAGAAGAAGACTAGCTATTGGTGATGTTATGTTTTAATTAAAAATTACTGTTTCTGTATAAATGGAGAAGGGCATTGACATCCCACACAACTAGATTGTAACAATCTGAGCACAAAATTACAACAATTTTACGACACATCTTTTCTAAAATGCAACCACTTTTATATTTTATGAATTCCCAGTTTTTGCCGAGGTTTCAAAACTAGGAAGACACATATCTACTGTTACTGGTGTAGTAACATATAGTGAGTGATGGTGGCCGAGCGGTAGCATGTGCGCTTCGCAACCTTACGGCACGGGCGGGGTGATTACCTAAAATTTGCAACAGCAACGCGACAGCAGTAGTAAAACAACAGCAGTAGCGAAGCATACACCACTAATGAGGTATGACAGCAATCATCGCGCAATTTACGCCTGTTGCAAACCTGTTGCGAGTTAGGTAATACGCCCGCGGGTTCGATCCTCGGCCCTGCACCAATGACTTATCTAGTAAATTATGTGCAGTTTTCGATGCCATCGCACCTCGGTCCCGGTTATCATAAGAACATCTATGGAAATCGTTACGGGTAGTCAGACGCTCGATTGACTCAGACGCCTGATCTAACCATCCCTGTTACTGGTCCCTTATGGGTTGCGAGGTAAGATGGCAGTCGCTCGTGTAACTCTGGTGGCTCGCCGCTAGAGGTTAGATTGGGAGCCGACCCCAATAACAAATGGGAAAAGGCAAAGAGGATGATGATGGTGAAGTAACATAAATAAGTAACAGTTTTTCTACACTTAACCGAAATGATTGTACGGGATCTGCAACCTAGTCTCGTACCTACTTCTGCAGGTCATCGATTCTCATTTGCTTGTACTTTAGCTGACCCGCCCGGGTTAATTACGTTTTACAACTCGAGTTTACGCCTTATTGGCCAAATAAAGAGAGAAAGAAGAGGGAAAAAGATAAGGGAAAAGGATAAATGGAGGAAACGGCGAACTTTCATGTTCATCCATTCATCCTTTTCCCTTATGCTTTTCCTCTTCCTATAGTATAACTATGCAGGGAATGAGTGGCTTCTTCCTCGTTGCCGACGATGTCTTATCGTAGCGTATGGATCACGACTGATAAGTATTATTACAATTACAATTAGAACGGATGTCTTTTAAGAATCTATATGTTGGTACACTCTGAGTAGGCCAGCCATTCATGAAATCACCGAAGACTGAAGTTATTGGATGTCTGTAATTTCTGAACTGCGAAACCCACGACATTGAAATATTTACGAGACAATATTTAAAGTACCTCCTTTCTAACAAAAAATAAATAAATGAAATCGGTTTACTTGTTTTGTTGTTTCCTGAATTTCGGGATAAAAACTATCCTATGGCACTAGCGTAGGGCACTCACCTTATAATATGAAGTCAAATCAAGCCAAGTTTCATTTGAATCCGTTCTGTAGTTTCGGCGTGATGCTCAGCCAAGTTAGAGATAGACAGACAGACAAAAATGAAGAAAAATAAATACAGATTTGGCTTCGGTATCAATTATAGAAAACCCTCCGAAAAAAAACGAAATATCTTCAATATCCAGAATTGGACCTGTTACAGTTTTATTATACGTTTACTTAGATACTAGACTTCTTTCAACGTATTCTCGCTCGCGGGTACCGCTTTATGCCATGTAGTGTGTACCAAGCATTTGGCTTTGTGGAGCCACACAACCTTATTTCCGCTTGCTTAAATATAAAGCCGCTTACCTCATTACAAATGCAATGGATTAGTCCACCGGGACGTAATCCCCATTACAGACTAACACAAATTACCTAAAAATATGCTTTTGGTAAATAGCGACAGCACTCAAAAATCTACTGAGTTTAATTGCTGCATTGTCGGCCACTTGTTAACTTTATATTAAAAAATTAACATGTATATAGGTAAAGTAGTAAAGCTTTAGGATGATTAAAAACAAAATCTAAAGTGAAAAATGTGAGTTCAAAATGAATAGAACTAAACTTGCTTGCGATACTTTTACAATTGGGGTAAGTACTTTAGTGAAAAAAGAAAGTTTTTTTTTAATTTGACGGCAATCAGAATTTTGCTGATTTTTTTTTTCTATTTTTTGTGCACACAGAGGCGCTGGTGTAGCGGGTCGATTAATCCGTTTTTGTTTAGGTGCCTGGAAGCTTTACTGAGCTGGAAACGCATCGACAACGTAGCACATTTGGCGCTATTTTTGTTGGTGCTGTTAATTTTTTTTTCTTATGATCAACTTCAACATTAGTATTACATAATTATTATTGTTTTGGAAATGGTCTATTTAAGAAGTGGACCAAATCGACCGGAGGGAACTACAGGTCTGAATCTCAGGCGCCTGAAAACGTTGATAACGTAATCTTTACATAAATGATATGTTAGAGAAAAGCTATGAATTTCGAAAAGACGTAGAACAAAACGTCGTTGCTGCCCATTCTCTGATTATTCCCTTAGCCAGCTCTTACGGCACTCGCGGGAAGAAATGGGGGGGGGGGGGTTCTATTCTCACACTGCCTGGACCACATTAACATACTAGCCTCACACTTGGTATAGTTACAGTGCATACTCAGTAGTATAAAAACACACTAAAAAGTGGTCAAGTACATTAGACTAACAGCTTTCAACCATCAGGGAGCTGTTTTTATTAAGTCTTATCATGAATCTAAATAGGTATACGGAACCCTCAGCATAAAATAGATATATAGTACTACGTACAGAAGGCTCACTTCGCGAAGTCACTTAAATAAATAGCGACTCTAGCTGCAACGCTATAAAGTGTAGTTCAGCTCGCACAGGCGCTACAAGCCTTCCTTAGATAGTTTCCTCTCGTTCTATCGCTATAGCGCTGCTCTTCTGACTCGTTACGCATAACGGAGCGACCCGTCTAGACGCCCGGTCCTATGTACATGTAGCTTCATACCTAAAGCGCGGAGTGAGACTGGTCCACCTCACACTTCGCCGGTTTTTTGGCTTACTATTTCAGTTCCTAGCTCGGCATATGATTCTGAGATTTACCCTAAATAATCCGATTAAGAAGGATTTCCCACCGGACGGTGAAATAATAGATAACGGTGGGCATGTTGCTTTACTATGTTTTACTCTTGCGTTAATTAATAAATAAAATGGTACAATCTCAAGGTGCTATATTAATAATAATAATCACCATTCCGCATGACGAGAACCTCGTGAAGGCTGAGAAGGACAAACTTAGCAAGTACCTTGACTTGGCTCACGAGGTAACCGCCATGTGGAATGTTGACTCAACGAGCATTGTCCCGATAGTCGTTTCGGGGAACGGCCTTATAGTGAAGAGCCTCGAGAGGCTCTCGTTAGACGGTTGGATCAAGGGTCAGATTCAGAAGACATTACTCCTCGACCCGGCACGTGTTGTCAGGAGGTTCCTCACTCTGCAGCCCTACCGGTAGCTTGGGTTTTGCTCCGTTGCCGGCGGCACTCTAGGTTTCGGTTTTTTATAGTATTTTTGTAATTCAATTTTATAGGAATATTGTAAAAATATTATATATAAGAAAATGTAAAAAATGAGTTGATAATAATAAAAAAAAACTTCTTGGAACTCTAAAATTTAAAGCAAAAAAGAGAGATAGATATAAGATTACTAGACTGTGAGAACTTATAGTCTTATTTTCCCAGCGATTTCACCTACCTTATTAGGTGGGGATACAGTGCCCTTCAAGCTGGACTACACTTTGCTAGCACACTACTGCTTGGCGGCAGAATAACTGGCAAAGCTTTGATCTTTTTATATTATTATTTCATCATAATAATTATATACTCTATGGGCCTTCTGTAGGTACTGCGTCACGTAAGAGGCCGAACTATTTACAAAGTTTAATATTAAAGCAATTAGTGTGACCTGACCGCACTGACCTGGTGAGTCCGTGCCTTAAATATTTAGTGGGTGCAGAGTAGGCATTAGGACAGAGGCTACCATAGTCCAAGGAAATCTCGGTCTCTGGAGGTGACAGTGTACATCTACATCGGTTTACTTCTGTGAACCACTGCTCATGTAACTTGTCTAGAACTTGCATCGTTGCAGATTATTTTGAACTCTAATGCTCAAAAAGAGGATAATTTTCGATTGTTTGTAAGTCTCTAAGTTGTCTGAGACGGCTAGTGCAATTCACGAAATTATTACGCTAGCCGTAGAAACGCTATGTGCCTACCTATACAGGATGCAATTTAATTCATCAGCATAAATTGAGTACATGATAGTACATCATTTATTGATAATTATTAAAGGGTAAAGAGTGCAAATGAAAATATGTTTTGAAAATTATGAAGATTGCCGCAGCACGCGGCGCCTAACGCTTTTGTCACAAATGATTTAGATACCTACTTTTAAAAGTTTTCTTACCTTGTATGCAATAATTAAAAACAGTGCTTAATTATTTTAATGTAATTGTGTACTTTAGAAGTTGATTAAGTAAGTTATATTTTTTTTAATAGTTATTATCAATACCAAATCGATGCGTTAGATTTCATAAATTTTGGTCCACACGTGACCGGTGTCAGGAGTAGGTATCTAGGTTCAAAGGATGCTAAAATTCAATTACACCCAGTATATTCAATCTTTAAACTTGGTAGCGTAAACAATGTCTGTAAATTTCATGCAAACCGCCACTGCGGGTTGAAAGCTATACAATTAGATACTTTTTTACTAGCAAAGATTAATCAGCACACTAATTTAATTTCTATTTATTGTTTGAGCCAAGCAATACCTTTCCTAAACTAAAGAACATAGAGGTGGTATTACAGTAAAAGGGAGTAAAAGGTTTCTAGAAGACAATCTTACTGATCTTTAATTTCGTTTGATTAATAAGCTTTCTAACTAAGTTACTGAGTTATAATTATAACGTGAATTAGCGCTAAAACAATTAAACAATCCCCTAATAATAATATAAAAGTAAAATGTAGTCCATTTGTTTCATTTCATTTGTGTCCATTGTTTGTTCATGCGCGTGTGAGACATCACAGATCACACCATCAGTCGGAAGACTTCCACTGCTGAATATAGGCCTCCCCCATAAAACGACACTTTGGACGCTTAATATCATAAAGGGGGTTAGTTATAACCACCACGCTTGGCAGGTGGTTTGGTGATCACAGATTTTAATGTAGCGAGGAGAATGCTGCTGCCCATTCCCTGGATATTCTCCCTTAGCCAGCTCTTACAGCCCGCAGGAACAGATGGGGTGATCCTATTCGCACGCCAGGACATCACGGCCGTGCAGCACAGGCGGTGTAAGCTTTGTGACGAGAAAACGATCGGGAGAACTTCATATTTAAGTTCTGCACAATCTATCCACAGGTTTTATAAATTCATGGGAGTAAGTAACTGAAAAATGAAACGGAGAAATTGCCTCTCTTTTCCCATAAAATCTTACAAGCCAAATTTAAGCACCCCCTGCGTTAAAAAAATAATATCAATTTCTTTGCGCTCTCATTTCATTTTCCTATTCAATTTGAATTGAGACATAGTATAGATTACGAGCAGTAGGACAAATTAAGTAACAAAAAAACATGACTATGTTTGTTCGGTGTTCGGCTTTTTTATGCTGTAAAAGATTCAAAGTCAATCAAAATAAGAAATTCAAACAATTCAAATGTCAAATCGTCGTTTATGTTTTCCAGCCACAATGTTTTAGAGATGCTTCGATGCCAAAAAACTTTCCCAAGCAGGAAAAAGTTTAATATCGTAACGTAAATGACTTACTGCTCGTTAACTGTAGGTACTGTCCAACCTTCTCTTCAATTAAATCGAGATTTCCCGACAACTTTTTCCCATTTGTAATTAAGACCGTATTCACGAAGAATCTCTCTTAATAAGTAGAAGTTGGCGAGATAACTGGATTATTTCGCCGTTATGATGCATAATTCAGTTTCTTTGGAAGCGTTTCAGCTGGATTTAGTTTGAGTCTCGAAATTGGCTGTTTCTTTGTAGGCTGTCTCGCAGACTAGACGGCGTGGCGCGCGTTGGAATTAATAACCGGACAACTACGAGTTGGACTCGTGCATGGAGGGTTCCGTACCATTATCTATCCCTGCCATCTAGTGTTAAGTAGCGGTACTATTTAAAGCAGCGCCATCTATGACTCGTCTGGTAAACGAGCAAATAATCACGTTTGTTGTATGGAAGCCCCCTGAAATATTTATTTTATTGTTTTTTTTTGTGTTTGTTGTTATAGCAGCAACAGAAATACGTCATCTGTGAAAATTTCAACTGTCTAACTATAACGGTTTATGAGATACAGCCTGGTGACAGACGGATAGACAGACAGCGGAGCCTTAGTAATAGGGTCCGTTTTACCCTTTGGGTACGGAACCCTAAAAATGAAGCCAGCAACTTATTTGTGTGATTCTTTGACGTTGAAGCGAGTTGGATGGAATTTTGTAACATAATTGCTAACCGCATTAATACCGAGATCAGCTTAAGGTAATTTTTCCCGGAAAATTAACGATTTACGTAAGGAAATGAATGGGTAAACTATGAGCCTAGGGGAGGTATAAAAAAAAGGTAAAGTAATGAGTCTTCATATTCCTTCAAGATATTTTAGTGGACTTCTGGTTGATAGGTAATTATTTTCTGGCATTAAGTATTTATTAAATTATGACGTTTAATTATGAATTGCAATTATGTACCTGATACTTTACCATGAAAAGAGAGAAGCGAAAGGGAAAAGGATGAATGAATGAGCCGGCGAAGGACGGCAGGCTTCCCCTGCCTCCCCCCTCTTATATTCCCGTCCCATCCATTCGTCCTTTTACCTTATCTTTTTCCCTTTTTTTTGTCTCTTCCCTTCGACATGCTAATAAATATTACAAACAAAAATTCTTGAATAAAAATTACATCCTTATTGCTTCGTGCAACCCGCACTTGGCCGTTGGCCGTAGAAAACATTAAATACATATTCTAAATTTTATTCTGAAAAATTAGCTGTAACTATACTAAATTTCAGCAAAATCCGTACTGTAGTTCCTGTAGTGATGCGTATTCAAAGGGAGAGACAGACAGACAAAATATTCAAAAGAAATTGTTTCCGTTTCTACATCGAATAAGAAGTGTTAATACAATCAAAATTAAAAAAAATATTCAACCTACTGATTTAGCCCAGTTACAGTGTTATTATTATGTATAGATATAGATAGATTTAGGCGGTCATTTCTAATTTTTATAACCTCATTGTAAGTATCTAATTTTATTTTCACCTCACTAGCTCGGAAAGATTCTCTTTGTCATTCAAAATCTGGGCGCAAAAACGCATTTTAATCGCTAGCGTGGAAAGTGTTTTTAAAATTCGAACGTTTCTTCAATAATTTTCTCGTCAAGAATTGAGGATTTAATCACAGATCTGCCCGAATTCAACCTTCTTGATATTGCCAGTCCACTGAAAACTCATTAATACCACAGACTACCTCCTAAAATATACCCTCTTTTTCTCGTTCACCAACCTCATTTTTAGAATAATCGCACTGTCCAGCACCAAAGAGAATACCCTAATAACCAATACGCTATCCAGCACGGCGACTGCATGGAAAAAGGATGAAAAACACTTTTTCTGTAATTTTCCATGAATCTCGTGACGAGCTAGTCGTTTGCCTGATGTTAAGCGTTACCGCCACCCATAGCTAAATTAATAAGCTAAAAACTAATCTTTTCTTAGCCTTTTAGCTGATTTTATTGCATTTTCCTCGCTCGCCTACACTGCGTCTTCCGATTCGTGGTTGCCACCCGAGAACCTTTCTTTCCCATCGGTTGTCAGTTCTACGAGTGGTGTGGCCTGCCCATTGCCATTTCAACTTGCTAATTCTAAGAGCTATATCGATCACTTCTATCTATCTATACTTATAATAAATAAAACTGTAACAGGTCAATGTTACATTTACATCATTCTCATTAGATTATTGAAAACAAGCAAACCCTACCTACTTACCTCTCTGAAACAACTGGTAGCTTAAAAAACGACAATTCACCGTTTAATGTTGAATTTAAACAACCATCCACTGTTACAGCTATAATAACTATTTTTAGTTGCTCCATTTTTTCACAAAAAAGTTCACAGACGCGTGTCTCAAGCGGATGGCACTCCCGCTCGCACTACTCCGAAAGACTCCGAGACATCGTGTCGGTGAGCGGTGTCTATGTGTGCGTTGCTCGAGCGCACTTACTATGTTGATTGATTTCTGTATATTTCTATTTTGTGGTATACACTAGACAGCATATCTCTAACTTGCACTGTCGACCACTGCAAATAAGCCGGCCAGCGTATTTTCGCTCATACGAAACTCAGCACTCAAAGCGACTGCACGTGTATTACAATAAAAATTATGATCCGAAAATGCCATCGTGCGTGCTTACGTACTACAAAAACCTGTCGGGTAAAACAAACAAACGCGACGGAATCACTTTTACACAATAAGTTTAGAATTTGGAACAAAATACACCTAAATAAAATATTATTTTGTCGATTTATAATGGCGCCAGAGCGCTTCGGCAGCCATATTGGCAGAGTGAACGAGCACTGACCCAACAACACAACCTACAAGCATTAGCGCTGCGTGTTGGGATCGTTTGGTTAGACGATTTGATCTCGTAAAGCGCTGTAGCGGACTTTAGTTTAATTGTACCAAAAATGGAAACTATTTGTGCTTCCCATAGCTTCTCTAGTACGTAGTACATTATTATACCTCTTTGGTCACAGTACGGCCTGAGTGTTCATTTTCTTTCTTTTTACTCCGCTAGGCCGCTTATAGCTTGACCACGTCATATTCAATTCCAGCCTCCACACTCCTTTATTTACTACCAGATTTAGTCTGGTCTGTTTACGATGTTTGACTTTCTACATTGGATTCAGAGTGAAAGACCTAGCTTCGGTTTCGACGTTAAAATGTGGATAAGTGTAGTGTTCTAGACAGTGAGTTGAAATAATATTGGTTCTAGACATTACAATTCGTTCGTCAATTAGAATTACATTAGTGGACCGACGATTTGATAAAAACCGCGGGGAGCCGATTGATGCTGGAGGTGAGCAGCCGCTAAAGGTGGCGCTCTCTGGGGATGGGGAGGCCTATGTTCAGCAGTGGACGTCTTCAGGCTGCTGATGATGATGAAGATTTCGATTGTTAATTATGAAATTGTCTTTGGCAAAAACTTTGTTGTCATCATCATCATCATTAACAGCCTGAAGACGTCCACTGCTGAACATAGGCCTCCCCCAGAGCACGCCACCTTGAGCGGCTGCTCGCCTCCTGCATCCATCGGCTCCCCGCGGCTTTCACCAGGTCGTCGGTCCACCGAGTGGGGGGCCGGCCCACGCTGCGTCTTCCGGTTCGTGGTCGCCACTCGAGAACCTTTCTTCCCCATCGGTTGTCAGTTCTACGAGCAATGTGGCCTGCCCATTGCCACTTCAACTTACTAACTCTAAGAGCTATATCGGTCACTTTAGTTCTCCTGCGGATCTCCTCGTTCCGGAGCTTATCTCGCAGGGAAACACCGAGCATAGCTCGCTCCATAGCTCGCTGCGCGACTTTGAGCTTACTAATGAGGCCAACAGTAAGAGACCATGTCTCAGTTCCATAAGTCATCACTGGCAACACACACTGATTGAAAACTTTCGTTTTCAGGCTCTGCGGTATTTTGGACGAAAAGATAGGACGAAGCTTCCCGAACGCTGCCCAGCCGAGTTGGATTCTTCGCGCCACCTCTTTGTCGAAGTTGGACCTACCTAATTGGACAATCTGTCCTAGGTAGACATACTTGTCGACAACTTCGAGAGTATCGTTCCCAACAATTACCGGTATAGGTGGAACATGAGCATTAGACATGATCTTTGTCTTGTCCATATTCATCTTAAGACCAACCTGCTGGGAGACTCTACTGAGGTCGTTGAGCATGGTGCTAAGGTCCTCGAGCGATTCCGCCATTATGACTATATCATCGGCAAAACGAAGGTTAGTGATGTACTCGCCATTTATGTTGATGCCAGATCTTTTCCACTCCAAGAGCTTGAAAACATCCTCCAATGCGTTTGTGAACAGTTTCGGAGAAATAACGTCTCCCTGTCTCACGCCTCTTTGCAATGGAATTTGTTCCGTACTCTGGTCCTGTAGTCGGACTGACATAGTGGCCTTACTGTACAAACACTTCAAAACTTCGATATACCTATAGTCAATTTGGCATCGCTGCAAGGACTGCAGCACCGCCCAAGTCTCGATTGAATCGAAGGCTTTCTCATAGTCCACAAACGCTAGGCATAACGGCCGATTATACTCTTCGGTCTTTTGTATAATCTGGCGCAGCGTATGGATGTGGTCTATGGTGCTAAAGCCTTTTCGGAAACCGGCTTGTTCGGGAGGCTGGAATTCATCAAACCTGCGTGCGAGACGATTCGTAATGACTCTCGAAAACAGCTTATACACATGACTCAAGAGCGAGATGGGCCTATAGTTCTTCAATAAGGTGTTATCGCCTTTTTTGAAGAAGAGCACCACCACGCTCTTGTGCCATGCCTCTGGCGTTGTACCTTCAAGGATGACAGAATTAAATAACTTCTGGAGGACTAAAAGTACCGGTCTACCACCCGCTCTCAGAAGTTCAGTCGTAATTCCATCTTCACCTGGTGCCTTGTTGTTTTTAAGCTGTTTGAGGGCCATTCTAATCTCGTACAGGCTGACGTCCGGGATATCTTCGGTATAGTGTCGGACTAACTTGGCTCTGATGTCCTGAGCTGTGTTAGTAGCGGGCTTACGTGTCGAGGTGTATAACTGTCCATAGAAGTTCTCGATCTCTCTCAGAATCTCAGGCTTGGATGAAATGATGCTACCATTTTCGGTCTTCAGTTTTGTCATTTGGTGTTGCCCAATAGACGAATCCTTTGCGAACACTTTAGAGCCTTGGTTCCGCTCAATTGCGGCCTCAATACGTGAAGTACTAAGAGCACGCAAGTCGTGTCGCAAGGAACTCCAGATTCGTCTATTGAGTTCACCGTAGGCTGACATATCAACTGAAGACTGCAGCTTCATTTCGCTCCGGTCGGCCATTAGCTCAAGAGTTTTTTCTGAGAGCTTTTGAGTCTTCTTTCGGCGTTGGGTCTTAAAGAATTTCGATCCAACAGCTTGGACAGTTTCCACCAACCCGTCGTTTAGCTCGTCCACTGTGTTACAGTCGGCTAGGCACTGGAAGCGATTTTGCAGTTCCAGCTGAAAGCCTTCGGGGTTTTGGATTTGGACAGGATTTGGACGGAGCGTAGACTTCACCAGACGTGACCTTTCGAGCTTAACATTGATATTCAATGTGCCTCTAACAATACGGTGATCGCTACCGGTTTTCACCTTGCTGATCACAGAGACATCATCGAATATGTGCTTCTTGGTCGTCATGATGAAGTCTATCTCATTTTTAGTGGAACCGTCGGGACTTATCCACGTCCACTTCCTGGATGGCCGCTTCTCGTAGAAGGAGTTCATCATAAAGAGTTCCTCCTTCTCCATGAAGTCAGCCAGCCTCTGTCCTCGAGGGTTCCGCTGCCCGTATCCAAATGGCCCCACTCTCAGCTCATCGCTATTCCTTGTGCCCAACTTCGCATTGAAGTCTCCCATCACAACGGTGAAGTATGTTTCGGAAGTATGCATGGCTTCGGATATGTCCTCATACATAGCTTCTACTTCATCGTCTGAGTGTGCCGACGTCTTTGCAATGTTCTTTTTATTTCAAAATGCAAAGACATAAATAATATACCTATAAGAAGGGGGATAACACGACTTCAATCATCATCAACAGCCTGAAGACGTCCACTGCTGAACATAGGCCTCCCCCAGAGTGCGCCCCCTTGAGCGGCTGCTCGTCTCCTGCATCTATCAGCTCCCCGCGGTTTTCTCCAGATCGTCGGTCCACCTAGTGGAGGTCCGGGCTGCGCTGCGTCTTCCGGTTCGTCGTTGCCACTCGAGAACCTTTCTTCCTCATCAGTTGTCAGTTCTGCGAGCGATGTGGCGGAGTCTACGTACATTCATTTTGAATAACTAAAGTAATTTCACCCACGCCAACCCTTAAAACTACGTCGAACTCAATTCTCCTAAATAAACATCCTCAAATTTTGGTAACCAAACATTGGCGGATATTCCAAACTTCCATATTGAATTAAAATATTTTAAACTGATTTTTGGCTTCGCTCTCTACGTGTGGACTTTTCTAAAATAACCTAACAAGAGGAACAAAGTAGTACAGTTGAAAAAGCCACTTAGCGGTCACCCATCCGAGTAATAAACGTGTAAAAAACAGTGAGCGTTGCTGACTTAAGGGGGAACGTTTCACTAGCGCGGCAAATTCAAATTTTCTTGCGTTCTTTTGCCAATAATAGCTTAATTACTTAACGTGATTACATGAAAACTAATTTTACGCAAATAAATAGAATATATCAACAAATTACAATTAAAAGTATCTCCTAGATATCATTAGTTTAGCGACAAATGGCAATAAACAATTTTCTTCTTAGTTTTTCAGTCTATTGCCATTTGTCGCTAAACCAATGATAAGTAGGTGATACTTTTAATTGTAATTTGTTAATACATTCTATTTATTTGCGTAAAATTAGTTTTCATGTAATCACGTTAAGTAATTAAGCTATTATTGGCAAAAGAACGCAAGAAAATTTAATTTGCCGCGCTAGTGTAACGTTCCACCTTAAGGCGCTGCTGGGTGGCGTTCCCAAGATGGTGGCAACATTGCCTCGTTGAATTACAATGCTGACACAGAATAGATAGTTCCTAATACGATGATTCATTGTGCCTAATAAAGTTCTCTACACACCATACAACCTGCCACACGATTTATCAACTCTATCAGTCAAATCAGACGGAGACGTGTTGCGGTCCCATCCAGCAAATTGAGGGCAACAAATTGAGTGACAGATTGCATGGTGTGTAGATGCCAGCATTTTAATCTCGCATCGCATCGACCAGGCGCTCTGATAAACATTGGTGCTCGCGATGAGCTCCCGGTCCCCACGGAGCCAGGGTCTCAACACCAAACGGCTCAAATATGTAACCGCTACCGAGATTACAGTGCGAGGATCTAATTTTCGTTTCTAATTTTTTATTTAACGATAAAAAAATACATCTTATGTTCGGTAAGATTATGTTTTAAACCTGTCTAAACATAATAATTATGGTTCTCGATAACAATCAAGTAATTATCAGTTAATTGACATGTACAGCTAAAGTGTAAGGCCGAGTGGTCTCAGTTTGCGAATAGGACTACCCCATTTCTTCCCGTAGGTTCCGTAAGAGCCGGCTTAGGGAATATCCAGGGAATGAGCAGCAGCATTCTCCTCGGTACATTAAAATCTTCTGCTATCACCAAGCCGCCTGCCAAGCATAGTGATCATAGCAAATCCTCTCAATGATGAGCGTCCAAAGTGGCGTTTTATGGTGGAGGCCTATGTTCAGCAGTGGACGTATTTCGGGCTAATGATGGTGTATAGCTAAGTAATCTATCACTACGAACAGCTTATTACTATACAATTGCTTCTTAAGTAGGGGATCTATTGAATCTTCTGGATCCCTGTTGAATTATTCAGCTGTAACCCTCCCTGGATAACTCTTTCGATTTAACATATTTTATTGACAACCCTAGAGATGCCTAGAGCGAAGTATAATAGGCTGTACCCACATAATAGCACTCATAGAAGCTCGGCTATCCGTTCCTAACACAGAGCACAAAAAAAATACGCATCGCCCCCGAAAGCGTTATATTTTTTAATGCTCTGTGGTCCCTAATCGATCGGTAAGTTACATAACCTTACCAAATATCTTTGAGTTTATGTTTCCTTGGTACCTTTGCGCTAATAATATTAATAGGAAATAATACAAATTATGTTAAATATATTAAAAATAAAGTAATTCTGCTAATTTATTTTGAAAAAAAACTGCACTGCCTATTTTATTCAGCCATTGTCCTTTTCGTTTTATTTCCAAATTTTTTTTACATCTAATAAGACAAATTTCAGTGCTTTTTATTGATTTTTTGATCACACTCCGCCCTAAAAAGGTGCTAAACCAAATTAAATCGCCTTGATTTCATATTAAGAACTCGAAAGTTCTGTGAAATGTTTAATCTACTTTAAGAAAATGATATTAACTTGTTAATTTTTAATAGCAGGGCACACTAGCCTATTGGCAAAATGCTGCTCCTTGACATTTCTATATTTGGGATGTTTCTTTTCTATTAAGCATTTCTACGCGGCAGCACAAGTGTTCAAAACGTGCAATATTTTGTTTTCTTTCGATTGTGGTGCGATTGACCCAAACTAAAATAACTACATGGGCGATTCACACCGCGGTCCGAATCGCCCAAGTGTTATCATAGCAGAGGATGATTCACACCGCGGTCCGAAAGGGCCTATACATTTAGAGCACTTAGGCGATTTACACCGCGGTGTGAACCACACGTATTGTGAAACGCCCCATTACTCGAAAAATCACGGAGAAAATGGCGAAATAATTTAAAAATCCTCTTTTTTTGAAGTTGGTTAATGAAACTGTACTAAAATTGGCTGTGAATTGTAAAGTAGCGGAGTTGACGACTGTTTGCTCGTCCGAGGTTTGAGTAGTAAAATCACAGAGTTCTGCGAGCGTAATGCAATATTCATGGAGTCTTACAACCGTAGAATAAGTACAAACCAGATGTTGTGTATGCGAGTGAAACTGAGGCAATCTAAAATACTCTACCTAAATAGAGTAAAATTATTATTCTTCAGTTGGATTTTATATAAGCTAGTCCAGCCGTAAGTTAAACATAATATTGGAAACTGCATTATTTACTACTAGCTGACCCGCCTCGGCTTTGCGTGGGTAATTAGTTTTACGGCTTATCTCAGTCTAAAGGAAGAGAGAAGGAAGAGGGAAAAAGATAAGGGAAAACGGTGAACGGTGAAAGGAGGCAGGTGCGCCAGCACCTGCCTTCTTTCACCGTCATCCATTCATCCTTTTCCTTTATTTTTGCCGCCTCCCTTCTCTCTTTTCCATGGTACAGGAGTGGCTTTGGACCTAATACTGAAGGTTGAATGTCTGTAATTTTTGAAACACAAAATCGACGACCTTGTAATATTTACGGAACAATATAAAACACCCCCTTTTCAACAAAAAAAGAATGAATGAAATCGGACAAGTCGTTAATGAATTACAAATAAGTACATATTTTTACTTCCATCCCTTCTCCCGCGGGAACCGTGCTGAATTTTGGGATTAAAAATATCCTATAGCCTACCTCGTAATATGAACTCAAATCTTGCCAAGTTTAATTTGAATCTATTCAGTAGTTTCGGCGTGAGGCTCAGCCAAGATACAGACAGACAGACAGACAAAAATGAAAAAAATTATGGTTTTGGCTTTAGTATCGATTATAGAGAGCCCTCCAAAAATCTTTTTCAAAATATCTTTAATCTACAGAATTGACCCTGTTACAGTTTTATTATAAGTATAGATAACATTATAGTTTCCAATACCTAAGTAATAAAGAAGAACACATCAACATCAGTAAATGCCGGAAAACGTCTATCTGCCCATTCCCTGGGTATTCCTTTAGCAGGCTCTTACGGCACCTACGGGAAGAGATAAATGGTCTTATTTGCACAGCAGAACCACACGGCTGGCTGCTCTTAAATGTGGCTTCATTGTGCGACATAGTTACGACCGAACAGACCATCTGGTATATTCTAACTTGCAGCTCGGATTTCACTAGCTTGTAATGTAACTAAAGCAGGAGAGGAAGCGGTACCTTGATAAGATAATGTAGTTTGGTATTCAAATCAGGTTATACCAGAGAATATAATATAATAGTGACGAGTGGGAAGAATAATGCAAGGATGCAGGAGGCAAGGTGCCGCTCAAAGTGCTGCTCTATGAGGAGGCCTATGTTTAGCAGTGGACATCTCCAGGCTGATGATGAGGCTTGCATTTGACCACTGTCTCACCTGATGATAAGCGACGACGCGGTCGACGATGGAGCATGCTTGCCTAGAAAATGCCCGTTCGCTCTTGAAAGATTGGTTACTTAAAATGTGGGAAAATCCCACAGGCTCAGGTAAAACAGCCATTATACCTACTTCAATATACATAGATGTTCAGCGACGGATTTCCACGTGAATTCAGATCTTTCCAGATGTATTACAAACCTTTTATACACTGCAGGGATATAATTTGGCGCAAAATAGAACCGTCATGGCAAAATGTTGACTTTGAACTTGGAATGTCCTGTCAGTCTGCTGCTTTGTTCCCTAGGGTGACAAACAAGAATGATTAGTTCTATTTTTTCTCGTCCTACCATCTGGGGAACAGATCATCATCAACAGCCTGAAAACGTCCACTGCTGAACATAGGCCTCCGTCACAGAGCGCCACTTTGAGCGGCTGCGTCTCTTGCGTCCATCGTGGCCTGTGATTCTGACGAGGTAATTGGTCCACCTAGTTGGAGGGCTGGCCTACGCTGCGTCTTCCGGTTCGTGGTCGCCACTCGAAAACATTTCTTCCCCATCGGTTGTCAGTTCTACGAACGATGTGGCCTGCCCATTGCCATTTCAACTTGCTAATTCTAAGAGCTCTATCGGTCACTTCATGATTGTTGATGTTGCCATGGAAACCATGTAGTATTGCGTCGACACATCACCTGCTGCAGCTGCATGGAATCGGTTAACGTACCTTAAAACTGGCATTTCTCGTCCTCCACGTCGGTTCTAATTTGCGACGGAGTACCTTTCCACACGTACTTATCAAATGCCACCCCTGTCTGCGAAGCGTGAGTAATATCGCTATGAAAATACACACGTAAGTACGTTCGAGCACAGAATTAATGTATGTACGAACAGATGCTAATAAAGAATATGGGTAGTTCTATAAAAGGGTGATGTTTCATTGTTTACTAACTTTAAACGCTTTTAAAATGGTCCCGGCGTAATAGGACCGTCCTATCTCTTCCCTTGACTGCCGTAAGAGCCGGCTAAGGGAATATCCAGGGAATGGGCAGCAGCATTCTCCTCGGTATATTATAATCTACTGCGATCACCAAGCAGCCTGCCAAGCGTGGGACTATAAGGAATAAGGCTGAAAATGTGAAAAAGCATTATGATCCCTTTGTTCTCTTTGTAAGGGCTATGCAAATAAGCTCATCTAAAAACAGCTTTGCGTGTTATAACAATTCATTTTTATGGCGAATATTACCATATTGCTCCATGGAGCCCCATATGGAGTTCATAAAAAGGACCCGTCTGATGGATATTCCTGAAAAACCTGCACTTAAGAGATTCTCTTGTGTAGTTTCTTTGATTTATTATGTAAGTAGGTAGACTATTTACCTAATATTCAGATTATGGTTATGTTGATAGTGGGAAAATCTAATTTTTGGATGTATCATTTACTAATCTGAAACTTAAAATAAAAGTTCTATACAAATTAATTAATAGCGGTTTTGGTAAGAACGCGGAAAAGCTCACGTCGTTGCATTGTATTATTTTTCAAAACATGTGCTTTTTCCAGTGTTAATGTTTAAAATTGGTGGCGTTTTACGCATTAAGTGCTGAATTACGAGCGTGAGTGTGGGCAAGTGATATAATGTGGTGAAACGTGGTTTTCGTGTTGCTTCCAAAATTCCATAGAAGCTTCTAGGTTGCCACCATTTTACTAGGGCATGACTTAGGCTGGACTGTGACTACCTGACTTAGACTGGACCGTGACTGACCCAGACTGTGACTGAGACTTGACTTTACGTGAAATATTCTAAACACGATGAAAAATTACAATACTTGACGCTGGCTAAATGCACTACGTGTGGAGCCAAAACATAAATTAATATTCAATTAAGTTATGCTCCGTAGTTATGCTCTAGTGTGTGGTCCCAGTTTGCGAATAGGACCACCCCATCTCTGCCCGTGGGTGCCGTAAAGACGGGCTAAGGGGCTATCTAAAGAATGGGCAGCAGCGTGTGGTCCACCCAGTGGGGGGCACTACGCTGGGTCTCCCGGTTCGTAGCCACCACTCGAGAACGGTTCTTTCCCATCGGTTGTCAGTTCTACGAGCGATGTGGCCTGCCCATTGCTATTTCAACTTGCTAATTCTAAGAGCTCGGTGCTTTGTCTTTCTTTTTGGAAATCATTTTTATTTAAATACATTTACTCTTTTCCTTCTCTTCTTCTCTATAATAATTAATTAATGGTAAAACTAAGCTGTTCTTTTCATTAAAAGATCAATAGATATAATATTGGATCATCATCAACAGCCTGAAGACGTCCACTGCTGAACATAGGCCTCCCCCACAGAGCGCCACTTTGAGCGGCTGCTTGCCTTGTTCCCCGCAGTTTTGACCACATTATCGGTTTACCTAGTGCGGGTTTGGTCCACCTAGTGAGGGTTCGGTCCACCTAGTGGGGATTTGGTTCACCTAGTGGAGGTCTGGTCCACCTAGTGGGGGTTTGGTCCACCTAGTAGGGGGTCAGTCCACCTAGTGGGTAGACGTTATTCTTTTTATTTATTTTTTTATTCCAATCACATCTATCATTACAGGTATTTCCTAATTCAATAACGTAAGCCAACATTCAAACAAAAACAAACAATATTATATTTAAAGCCAAAATAGCACTCGCTTTTAAATCTTTTACCCTTGTCTCACCTCATGCCTTAGGGTAACAATTTTGTACTCGACAGTCCAAAGCCAAGAACTGTTAAATGCCATGAACTTCCCATAAAAGGACAAACCTTTCTTTGACAGGTGTAATTAGCCATAAGTGGCTTAAATGTCAGAAAAGGGATATTAATAAAATAGAATTATTAATCATTTATTCATTTAAATTCTCGGGTCTAGCCCGGACATTTGAGAGGCATTGGTGGGGCCTAAGCTAACACCAAGAGGCCCTTTTGAGTATAAAATTAACTACAACTATTAAAAGGCATGGTATGGCATATTATAAACTATTTTGTATACAAATGTTAAAAATAAATCTGGGCTATTGTGGTGAGCTTTTGATGGATTATGGTTTATTTGGTTTATGGAATGAGATAATGGCACCTGCCAATTTTGTCTCATATCAAAATGTTTGAGGCAGGTGATGACTTGCCACCCACTAAATGGGCCCCCTATAGTGGCTACCGTATATTGGTGCCGAAGAAGCAACATTGGTGTGGGTGGCTTAGGGTGTCGAGAGGTGTGCTGCACTTTCACTGAACGCTACTCGCGGCATTATGCCCTTTAACACTTCCACCCTGGAGCTTAGGTTTTAGCTCTTGCGACTTCCACCCCCAGACAGCCAGTTAAGGCAAGCCAGGAGTCAGGGGTCTCATTTAGCCCCTTGGAATCAGGGTACGCAGTGTCGCCACTCACCGACGGCTCGCCACAAAGCCGCCCCTGCGTACGAATTATTAATATTGTTACGAGATTTAAGGAACAGCCCCCATATTGTGTAACCCAATCGTAATCGATGAATGGGTTTCATTTGGGCATTTCAGGTTGTGTAAAATCCTGATCCATCGGTATTATGGTTCCTTGGGCGGAGAACTGAATATACAAAACATTGATTAACTATAATGATTAGAAATAGTGAGAAAATACTAATGGATGGAGATGTTACACAATGCCCACTTGCCGGAAATGACGAAATGAAGCCCATTCATCGATTACGATTGGCTTAGACGGTAGCCTCGCAGCTTTTGAGACTCCACTATAGGCCATGCGACTTTCACATGACGCCCATTCATACTTTTCCCCTCTTCCCTTCGACAGGACCCAGACAATACTATCTGAGTTTGAATTGGGGTATTTCGGTCAAGGACGAAGTTCAACCACCCAGCTGCGCTAGGGCTACTTGGTACTTGGTGCGCGGGCTGTTTTCCGCAACTAGGCCGCACAGCGGCCCTTTTTGCGTGATGCGCTAGGGCTATCTTCGAACGTAAACTTTACATGGCATTTCTTCAATGAAAAACTATTAATTTAGAAAAGTCGTAGAAGAAACATTGTCTACCTTGGAGAGTAGATTTACCCCCTTTCGGAATAATACCCTAATTTAAACTCACCATGTGTAATATTGTACGACAGGGTTAGGGCGTAAAACCTATAGATAACCCGTGTGAAGCCGGGTGGGTCAGCTAGTTAATACGTAACCTGTTTCCACCTATTAGTATTTGAAATACGTTTTTATCCCGCATGTAAAAACAAAATTACTTAAAAGTATAGATTCCTACTAAAAGATTTTTTACAATTTCAGAGTGTCAGGAGAGCAGAAGTGAATGAGAGTTAAAGTTAAGAGCAAGAATGGACATAATTTTTAGGGTTCCGTGCCCAATGGGTAAAAATGGGCCCTATCACCTACTGAGCCTCCAGTGTTTGTTTGTCTGTCCGACCTGTATAATAAACGCCTGTATCTAAACCTAATAAATAATATTAAACCTAAATAAGTGACTGTAATTTTTACAGAATAGTTTTTCTTTCTGTTTTCAATATTTTTTTCATATCTCAAAAAAAATGATATATTACCTCAAACTGACACCATACCCCATGGCCTCTACTACTTATTTAGTATCACAGCAAATACTAAAAACCAGGCAAGCCCACGTTGGACATACGATATTTGTTAAACCACTGTTCAATGTACGGATCTATTTTATTTTGTCTTATCACAAATTTAAGTATACGTGGTTATGTGCAGAACCCTCAGTGCTCGAGCCCCACTCGCACTTAGACAGTTTTTAATCCTCCAAATACAACTGGGACCTAATTCTGTAAAAACACAGATTCCACACGATACGAAACCACGTCGTTATGTTGTTCAAATCGTGTCAAAGTATTGTAGTTTTTCGTCGTATTATGAAATATTTCATGTAAAGTCAAGTCTTAGTCACAGTCAGTCAGGGTAGTCATAGTCCAGTCTAAGTCAGGTAGTCATAATCCAGTCTAAGTCATGCCCTAGTAAAGTAGTGGCAACTTTACTAGAGGCTTCTATGGAATTTTGGAAGCAACATGAAAAACCACGTTTCACTACATTATATCACTTGCTCACACTTATACTCATAATTCAGCACTTAATGCGTAAAATGCCACTAATTTTAAACATTAACACCAGAAAAAGCATAAGTTTTGTGAAATAATACAATGCAACGACGTGAACGTTTTCACGTTCCCGCCAAAACTCCATGAGGAGTTTTATTTTAAAAAAACAATAGTTCTGCTTCTTTTCTAGATGGCGCTGTAAGTACATAGTTTAAACCTTTCAAACCACAGAGTAGTTTAAACATAAGAAAATCCTATGACTATGTGTATGACTACCTACAAAGAAATGTTAAATTCAGTTGGGTGGACCACGAGTACATCGCCTGTAGTATCTCCTAAGTAGTCTGTGGTGCATTCTTATTAAGTAAATTGAAGTACAGTAGATCTGCGAGATAGATAAACGTTAATATTATGATCCAAAATAAAGCCAAGGCATCTTGCAACGAAACTAAAAAAAACGAAAGAGTTTAGAGTTGTCAGTCAGACACCAGTAGTCAGAGTCAGTATCGTGACACATTTCCTCTAACCTGTGGTCTATGCTTAAAACAGTGACAGTGACAGATTTTGGTAAAACCACAACTGCCGCCATCTATTGGGTCATGCATAAAATACAATTTCTTTTTTTTTTTCAGTCATACATCACTCAAGCACATCACACACCTATTATACAAACACACGCCCAATTGTTCTGTTCTTGGTATATTTATTATTTTTGTTGATTATTTATATTATAGTTATTCGTATATTTAGTAGTAGTAAGACTGTAAAACCGCTTATTCTTATTTCTTTGGCGAAAATCTGTCCAAGCATAGGGGTAATTTGAAAAACAGCGCTGTGTTTGCAATTATGTGAACACAGCACATGCTGAAGTTACCCCTATTGCCCTACAATTCGTTTCACTTTTATAAGCTGTAATGGTACACTCTTTTTTTTGTTTGTGTTGTAGTGGCAATAAATTGATTTTTTATTTTTATTTTATTTTTAAATAAAAAGCCTCATTCCAAATTCATTTCACGCGGTTTCGTTTTCGTTTCATCGAAAATAGATTTTTGCAGATCTCTTATGTAAGACAAGGAATTTGCGTGCTTTGGAATAAGGAATCGTAAAGTGGCCATACTGAATTAGGGCCCTGAGGCATTTTAAGCTTGCCGTCAATTTCCCATTCATAAAGAGCCCGGGTTAAACTAAATTCTTCCACCTGGCTAACGCCAGCCAGTGTGTTCACATCATGAATTATAAATTCAAGTTGTTACTTTCATGGAAAATTGCTTATATTTCGCTGCGGGCTTGATATAATACGGGGTAGGGCTTGCAGCGCTTTCATACCTTCCGATACGATGCCGTTATCGTTACAGGATGATATTCGTTAATATTCCTACAGCCCGCACTAAGCGTTTCGCATCAAACTTTGTAGTGGGTACAGCAAATGAGTGGAATACCTTGCCGTCGTCCTTGTTTCCAGCTAACTATAACCTGGGTGTCTTCAAGTCAAGAGTGAACAGGTATCTTCTAGGCAAGCATGCACCACCGTAGGCCGCGTTATCACTTACCATCAGGTGAGACAGTGGTCAAATGCTATGCCTATACATTATATAAAAAAAATGTTCAGAAACCACGAATTCCTATTCTCCTCAACATTCCTCGACTATCCCGATCAGAAAAGTCAAGTAACATTCGTTACAAAACATTTGTTGGAGGTAAAAAAAATAATCTGGTGAAAACCGCGGGAAGTCAATGGATAAAGTGGCACTCTCTAGGGGAGGCCTATGTTCAGCAGGGACGTCTTCAGGCTGTTGATGATGATGATGATCTACCAATTTGTCGTGATTAGTGAGATTATATTTCTACGTCGGTTCATATTTGAGACAGACTATAAGCAAAGATCTTATAGCTCTATACCGAAGCTCACCGGTTACGGGCTATTTGTTCCAGACACGCTAGAATTTATAGGACGGCAATGATTTATATGGATTCATACTTGAAATCACCTGAGATTTATGGGCGATATATGTCTCCCAATAGTAAATTTCAAATCTAGGTATGATAATAAATGTTTTTTTTTATGTGATTGAATGACGTGACGAGCTAGTCGTTCACCTGATGTTAAGTGACACGGCCGCCCATAAAAGTTGCAGTGTCACCCGGAACTTTGAAACAATAAAGTTTCTCGTGACACTGCACTGCGCACGTCATCCTGAGACATCACCCAGTCTAGTAATCAGATTACTAGACTGAGTGATCAGATCATAAAGTCTCATTTGCCCAGTAATTTGAGAAGCGATGATGCAGTCGAAGGTGTAGCAGTAATAAATACCCATTCACTCTTGACTTGAACAACTTGAAATACTTTTACTAGGTGGTAGGACTTTTCTGCAAAGTTCGTCTAGGTAGGTACCACCGCTTTGCCAGTGATTCTACCGCCAAGCAGTAGTGTGCAAGCACTACTGTGTTCCGGTTTGAAGGGCATTATAGCTAGTGAAATTACTGGGCAAATGAGACTTAATAACTGATTTCACAGTCTAGAAATCTTTTTTAGACTGTGTGATGTCTCAGGATGACGTTCGCAGAGCGCAGTGTCACGCGAAACTTTAATTTTGATTTCCGAGTGACACTGCAATCTGTAATGGGCGGCCGTGACGCTTAACACCAGGTGAACGACTAGCTCGCCACGTCATTCGTTTACATAAAAGAAACCCTGGGTATTCTTATAGACATTGCCCTGCATTTTGCCAATAAATCTGTAAGATGTACTTAATCTTTTTTACGGCCTCTACCCGAGTCGGTAATTTCAATACATTGAATCAAATTCATGTTTAATATTAAATCTTGGAGGACGCGACGTCGTTGCTTGGCACGGCGAGGCATCGTGTTTGTTACGGCAAATAAGACATGCAAGGAGGAAAAATAATATTAAGACAACAACCAATGCGAGCGCGTTACAGCAGTCGAACATAGAACGTATTCTGTATTATATAGGGTCGCTTTCATGAGCGTAGCCAGGATTTAGTTAGGGGGGAGGGAAGGGGGGGGGGGCAGCCAAAACAAAAATAGCTGTGTGCAAGTGCATGCTAATCGTAGCGTGAGCCAAACGAGTGCAAAAATTTTGTACGTGTATAAATAAATTCAGCTAAAAAACGTAAAACTTCTACTATCTTCAAAATTAGAGCTCCCAATATTAATGACTGGCATGAAAACGTATGCGAAGCCAGCGCAAAAACGTCAGTAGTTCGTAATTAGGTGTAGAAATCCTATTACAAAGAATGGCAGAGTTGTGAACAAAACGCGAGCGAAGCGAACGCCGAAATTTTCACATTTTTAAGTAAATCTTGATAAAAAAAACTCTTATTCCAACTATAATTTTATAATTAGAGCTCCGAATCTTCACGAACGACATGAAAACGCATGCAAAGCCAGTGCAAAAACGTCTGTAGTTCGTAATTAGATGTAAAAATTCGACTAAAAAAACGGCAGAGTTGTGTACAAAGCGCGAGCGAAGCGAGCGCCGATATTTTTAAAATTTTTAAGTAAATCTTGATAAAACACTTCGTATTCTAACTATATTTTTATAATTAGAGCTCCAAATCTTCACGAATGACATGAAAACGCATGCGAAGCCAGCTCAAAAAGTTCAGGAGTTCATAATGAAATGTAGGACCCCGATTGCGACGAACGGTACAGCAGACAATAGTGCGCGAGCGGATCGAGCATTCAATTACATTCAAGTTAGTCAATTTGGGAGCTTTCAGCCTCTTAAGTAAGTCAAAATTAGAAGAGCAGAGCTATAGCGATAGAACGAGAGGCAACTGCTTAGGGTAGACTTGCAGCACTGTGCGACCAGAATACACTTTATTGCGTTGTAGCAGAGTCGCAATTTATTTATGTGACTTCGCCGAGAGAATATTCTGTGTGTATACTATTAATCATTCTGTGCTACACAAATCTATTACATTCGCAAAGTCATAAACACTTTAGCGGTTTCATAAAACCGTTACGAACCTAATGATCCGTAGCAATCTACCTAATGACTCTCGACTCGACAGCTTTCTTGGCGTTGGTAATTAGGTTTTATAGATTAATTAACGAATTATGGAATCTTTCTTGATTCGGGGAAATAGAGGGTTGGTATGAAAATCGTGTTACCGTGAAGGTCGTGGGCGTAATGAAATCAAAGTGCCTTGTTTACGTTATTATGTGGGTTTTTGTTCGATTTGTATATTAATGACTACCTACAACCGTCATGGATGGTAACGTGACGCTTTACATCAACGTGACGAGCATGTGAAAAACATGTTAGTCACGTCGATCTTTGACCTTAAACTAATTGTTTTTTTTAATGTTAAAATGGGCGTACGTTTGACAACAACTCGCCTGATAGTAAGTGACGTAGTTGTCTAAGGTGGAGCACGTTTTCCATGTTTTGTGAGTTGTGACTACTTATGACTTAAAAGGTTTTTAAAATGGTTACCGAACTCAGCTCCAATACCTACATAAAACAATTGAAAATCTATTGATACATACACACATATCCATATTTAGGTATAGGTACCTATTTACTTAAGTACTTACTTACTATCATACCCACGTCTTGTTATTTTAAAACCGTACTCAAAATTTCTCAGCACACTCAAAGACACATAAAAAATTCTGTTAGCAAGTCGTGTACCAGAATATGTAATACTGCAATCACAGACTTAAGAATGTACACAGCGCACTCAGATATAGAAAATGAAGCATAAAAAAGAATTCGCAATCATAAGAACCCTTTCCGTCAGTAACCATTTAGTTACGTATAGTTACCACTAGGCGAACTGCAGAGAACTAAAGTGACCGATATAGCTCATAGAGTTAGCAAGTTGCAATGGCAATGGGCAGGCCACATCGCTCGTAGAACTGACAACCGATGGGGAAGAATGGTTTTCGAGTGGCGCACCGGAAGACGCAGCATAGGCCCCCCACTAGGTAGACCGATGATCCGGTGAAAACCGCGGGAAGCCGATGGAAGTAGGAGGCGAGCAGCTGCTCAAAGTGGCGTTCTGTGGGCCTATGTTCAGCAGTGGACGTCTTCAGGCTGTTGATGATGATGATGACCATCATGAACAACATAACCTACGCTGCGACTTCAGTTCGTTCGTGATCGCCACTCGGGAACCTTTCTTTTCCATCGGTTGTCAGTTCTACGAGCGATGTGACCTGCCAATTGCCATTGCAACTTGCTAGGTGAGCTGCACTGGGATTTAATATATTTTACGATACCTACTCGGTCACGAGTACGTAAGTTTATATTTGAAATAACTAGTACTATAGAGGTACAAAAATGACATCTCATAAGTCAAATAAGCTCACGGCTTAGCTCAAGAATAATCAAATAATGCACCTTTATCAAGTTTGTGAAAATCTTCACGTGATGCGTGCATGATGGTTTAATATGTATCAATTTTATAGCAGTGTCACCTGCTTAACGTAATCTACAGATTCATTTGTAAAGGGAAAAAAAATACACAAAATAAAAGAAACAAAAAAAACGGGCTCAAATCCCGTTCGTGATTCCAATTTTTATTTACAAATTAATCTGTAGATGGATTTATTTATAAATCCATTGTACTGCAGTACGTCAACACTCAGCAGAAATCAAAATCCGTTCTCAAAGAATATCTTGACATTAATGGTATCATCATCATCATTATCATCGTAATTTGAGAACAATCAGCGAAATTGTTTCAGATTTTACGGTTGTTTTTTTGGCTTCACTTTTGTGTTCTGAACTCGCCGTCTACAATTTTCTAGTCTAACAGCAATATACTAAAAGGTGTACTAAAGTATACACCAGAGAGTTTATACTCTCTTTAAAATACGCATTTTTCCTTGAAATTCGTAAAAGAAAACAAGATTTATAGCTATTCTATTTTTGACCCTAAAAATTGGGTAGTTGCAATAAAGTAAAAAAGATATAAGAAGATAATAATTATTCTTCTAAAAAAGGAGTAGGTGGAATCACCTTAATTTTTTACTGAGAAATACTTTGATCCAGTAAATTGGATTATTTCCAGTAATTTTCTTTAAAAACTTGAAATATTACTGCAAGAAAACAGATTTTGATGACATTTCTATTAGACCAATCTGAAAGAATGTTCATTTACACATAAAAATAATTTTTAAAGAGATGATTTGTTATGTAACCGACCTAAAAAACAATTTCAAAAAATAAAACCGAGATGAGACCCTCCTTTTTTAAAGTCAGTAGTAAACATAACAGGTCCATAAATATTGGGTGCCATTATATTCATTAGCATCCTTTGAAACTAGGTCCTACTCCTGTCACCGGTCACGTGTGGACCAACATTTATGAAACCTAAGGCTGCTTGTTCACCGCCCGCCGATAACGACCCGGCAACGATAACGAGATGGGAGAGAGATATACATTGCTAGTGATGTATGTATGGCTACTTCGGCGATACGTACATGACTAGCAATGTACTTCGATGACGATATCTCGTTCTCGGGTGACGGCTCGGTGACGGTGCGGTGGACAAGCGGCATAACGCATCGATTTGATATTGAAAAAATCTTTACTGTAGCAGCAGCAGAAAATAAAATAAAAATAATTAAGTAGGTTTTAAAGAGATGGCGTGATGCCCTCAATGCCTTTCAAGGGCAGTGGTCTGTGGTTGCGGGGGACCGAGATATCTGGAAGGATATGACGGAGACCTTTGCCCAGCAGTGGGACAGTGTAGGTTAACAAAAAAAGTAGGTTTTTAATCGTTACATATACAAGGCAGCAAAAACATTTAAACGTATCAAAATTATTCGTACCAACTACGTTAGGTGCCGGCAGTTTTCATAATTTTCAATAAAAAAATATTTTATTTTATTCTTTAATAATCATCTATAAATAATGTACTATCATGGTACTCTTTATGCTAATTAATCCAATTGCACCCTGTACTGAGACTTATAGTAATTTGAAAATTTGATGACGAATTTCACTAGGTAAATATTAGATTATTAGATTAATGCGGGAAAAATACGTAGAACCTTAACACGAATATTCTATAAATATATATTCTATTTCTATATTTCATCGCAGCCTAGAACATCTGGCGTTTGATTTATTTGGGTGGAAACGCGCTGAGCCTTTTTTTGAAAATATCTTAAAAAGTATTAGGTCGGGGAAAAAAGCTATTCCTACATGGGTGGCCTCATAGGTCAGTTAGTAGTAGCTCTGCCTTCTGAACTGTAATAGGTTGTGGGTTCGATTCCCACCCGGGACAAACATTTGTATGATGAACATCGATGTTTGTGTTATATTGTATTCTATGTACGTTCACAAACAAAAAAGTATCTAAGTATTCTGTCAGTTATCTGGTGCCTTATTACAAGCTATGCTTAGTTTAGGGCTAGACGGCGCTGTGTGAACATTTCACACATATTTATTACTTACGTATATTATCTGAAATTACCTGGTCTAACCATCCCTGTTACTGGTCCCTTATGGGTTACGAGGTCAGATGTCAGTCGCTCGTGTAACTCTGGTAGCCGCCGCTACAGGTTAGATTGGGAGCCGACCTCAATAACAAATGGGAAAAGGCAAAGAGGATGATGATGAGCAATATTGTAATAAACTTAGATCTAAGAAAATTAAATAAATGAGTGAATAATAATTTTATTTAGCATCAATAGGTTTTGAGCCTTAAGATAATTATCCTCAATATCTTTACATGACAGGTCGTTTCACTTGTAATAATTTAGTCTGTCGCAAAGACATTGACTATATAACGCAAATTAGAATCCATGTCATACCATGTAAGACTTAATAATAGGGTAACAGGTAGGTAACTCAGTTAATTTAACAAACCTTGTTTGTTTTAATATTTTAGACGTTCAAAATGCGGTCACAAAGTCGCATTTGCCCAGTAATTTCACTAGCTATAATACCCTTCAATGCGGCATATCTGAGAAAGTAACTTGCAGAAAAATCCTGATCATGCAAAACGCAACAGCCTGAGGAAGTCCACGGCTGAACATAGGTCTTCCCTACATAGTACCACTTTGAGCGGCTGCTTGCATCCTGCATCCATCGGCTCGCCGCGGTTTTGACCAAATCGCCGGTCCACCTAGTGGGGGCCAGCCTACGCTGCGTCTTCCAGTTCATGGTCGTCACTTGCAGAAAATCCTACCACCTAGTTATTATCTAAGATGTTTCTCTCTTTTGAAACAATTTGAAAAAACTAACAAAAGTGACAAAAGAAATCCTTGCTAGAATTTGTCCCTGTTCGCATTTCAGATTTATTATTTACACTGTTCTCTTTATACTGTGGCAAGTACAAATATTTGTCTATATCAAGCCCACTTGAGCTTTGTCAAAGCTAGCGCGTCCTAAATAAACAAAACTTATTAAAATATAAGCAAAGGTTAGAAGTTAATCTAAATTATTTATCTTCATAATTTTGTCTCTGCTCATCGTCGTTCTTGCTTCTGGATGAGTTAAATGAATTAATAATTAGAATCTATAGAGAGTTTTAGGGGGAGGTAGGATAAACTGGCAGTGGGTCATATAACTGTATGTATAGTAGGTAAACAATATAGGTTTGGGCTGGCCCAATTTCTTGAGCATCAACTAATAAATATTTTCAGACAAAGGCATAGTAAATATAAAAGCTTATTATCTATACCAAATATTTTCTAAACGAAATTCAACACTAATTTAAACAAAAGCTATTCATGTCCCGTCCTTGGTTAGACAGTATTCAAGATGTTAGGATCTCCAGTTTAGAGTTATTCGTCTGACGACGCGACGCATTGAATCAGATACTAAACACAATCTGCAATATTATTCTGTGATTCGTCCCACGCAGAAACCTCAACTTAGCTGAAACTATTCCTGTAATGCAGGTAGTTACGAAACTCACTAACTACTTGGGATGTATGTAATCTTTAACATTATCTAAAGTTCGGTATAGTTTTGTGATGGTCGAAAATCTTACCGAGGTTCAGACCCAAGTATCATGTTTCCGACGGTAATGATATCATCCATGTAGTTTTGTACTGACACTATTACGAATTTATATTGAAACGCTAAACGTACTAACGTCTTCAATGCTAGCGATAGACCAAACGTACACGAGCGTTATAAAACAAACACGTGGGCGAAATAAAAACAAGCAAAAAGGTTGAGACTGGCTGTCACATGCAGGTGCCAGAATGCGCTGAACGGTGCTAGACGAGTGGCGACAGTTTGTTTTACATTTCTCTAATAATGTGCGGCGAACAATTTTACCAGAATGTTAGAGCCAAAGAATACTACTTGTACTTGTTTTTAAATGGAGTTCTAATTTCAGTAACATTTCAGGTCTCTCCTATTTTGCCTTGATGACAGCTATTATTCGTTATTGTGATGGCTTAAGACGGTCAGATTTGTTAAAATGTATTATCAACTAGTCAAAATCGGTGATTGCACGAATTGTCTCCATAAGCTTATTTACGTCATCGCGTCATACATCATCAAGCAATACGTTCCTACTGCTGGAACATAGGCCTTCTCCCACATAGAAATAGTGCGTAGACCATAACATCACATCGTGTGGATGACACACATTCTCGAATTTTGCGATTCCTGAACATGCCGGTTTCCTCACGGTATTATCCTTCAATGTTGCAAGAGCTAGTGCAAATTATATTATATTTAGATATAATTATTTAATCAGTTGTTATCTTCACTGATAGTGTGAGTCAGGACTGCCTTTAAAGGCAGTCGTGATGGTTTGCTCCCAGATTCCGTTAACAATAGAACAAAGCACCCGATAGGGGCGCGTGCTTTTGTTGGCCGGCGGGTGATTTTGGTATAGGCTTAGAGCTAGATCCTCAGATTTTATGTTAACTATGGAAATTAATAATTAAGTATTATTATAGCACACATCTTTCTCATATAAAGGTTTTAAAAAACTGTAAGTGTATTATAATAGAAGTCTCTAATTATTTTTTTGAAGAGTAGACTTACTTATTCTGTCTTCAAGCGATATTATGCTGGTTTTAGGCTTAACTCACATGTGATGACAGCAAATAGCTGTTACATTTGCAAAAATATTTACGAAATGATCTACAACTGTAATAAATATTTAGTTTAGTGTGAAATAAGCTTGAGTATGAACTATGAACATGACGTTACATGGAATATTTTCAATGCCATAGGTATTTCTACTCTAATTTGTGTTGCAAAATAACGTTTCAATTTCAATGAAAAGCTACATTTTCACGATCTATTTCCCTAAAACAATTGTACTTAATGGCTTACATTTTCGCGGAATTATAGCTTAGTCACTCGGAGTTCTCGAAACACTTTGCAATGAAGTCTGTAGTGTAATTCAGAAATTTTGTTGCTTAATCCAAGCTTAATCCTTTATTCGTCGCTATTCAAACGACGTCAAATGAAAGCGTTTTGTAGTAAAGAAGGCAAGACAGCCTAGCTAAGGAAGGATTCTGGTGTTACTCTAAGATAATCTAATAAGGTGGAATCACATAAGACTGCGCGACGCGTTGCATGGTGCGATTTAGTTAGACAACCAAGACGTCATAATAAAATTTTAGGGTAGAAGAGTAAACAGATTAACTAAATCTCTCACTTTCTCTTCTTTCTCGTAAAGCCAAGATCTATTTTTTTCAACTGCCCGCATGTTGCTGACATGGTATAAAGACAACAATCTGGGCCGACGCCGACAGCTTAAACGTTACCTGCAAAGAACGGTAGCTCTGTTTTAAATGTTGTAAAATTTTGTAAAAATATTATATCATTCTTTCAAATCTACAGGTCTTTAGACCACTGTCTTTGGAATTCATTGTACTCTTCACGATTAATAAACCAAGATGTGTGGTGGTTGCTGTGGCGGATGCTGCGGTGGATGCTGCGGTGGCTGCTGCTGCCCATGCATAACTATCTACACGTGCTGTACGAAGATCTGCTAGCCTGGAAGCTACACAGGCGCGGCCGAAACGGATCACGTGGGCGCAAGGAACAATTATTGCTATGTGAAGTGTATTTCCGTGGCGTTATGTGCTAATAAACTGTTATCCATAAGCGTTGTAGATACCTACTTCCTTTTACCATTTCATTCATTCATTTCATTTAATTAGGAGAAATAAGCGGCTTTACCATCAAAGCATGTGATCGTTGCTAAACATTGTCAAACCCTTACGAATGGCTAATCTAGCTATGCTTTGAACAACAATAATTACTGCTACATAAATTAATTGCTTTATTAGTACTTATGTGATTCTGCTGCAGTTTACCGAATTTCAACAATTAGCAATGTATCGCATGCACCTACGGCGTGTTGTGTGCGTCGATCTTAAAACTTATACTACGCGCCAATGCCTCATCGATTCTACCTCTAATTCTAATTCTAATTTTACGTAGGGGTAATAAATACGTCTTGCACTGACGTACCGCTCGGGGTGTATAGTGCATTTCCACCTGCCAGCATCTGCCCGAGCCATCCCAGCTTCTTAAAATAGCGGAGTGTGGCTCTAGGTTGCTGGCACAGCTGCTAAAGTGGCACTGATGTTGGGTGTTGGAGTGACGACGATGATTCGAGATTTCTTGGGCAGGATGTTGAGCGTCTTCTCGTATTAACATTCCTGATATGTGTCTGGCTTTCTCTGTGGCTGTGCAGTACCTCTACGTCTATATTTTATTGCGACTAAACCTCATTAGTGTACGTCGCCTCTGAGACACGGGCGTTCTCTCATAGGTAAATGAAGGCTATAGGACGGTATCCACCGCACTGGCTAAGTGGAGGTTGGTGGATGACGCATGTTTTAGAATTGAATGATTCTTGAACATGCGTTACTTCAAGATGTTTTGCTTTACCTTGGAAGAATGAGTGCAAATTCTCCACATAATTCAAAAGTCATTTTTAACGGGATTCGAGGAGTTTTGGCGGGAACGCGGAAAAGTTCACGTCGCTGCATTGTATTATTTTACAAAACTTATGCTTTTTCCAGTGTTAATGTTTAAAATTGGTGGTGTTTTAGGCATTAAGTGCTGAATTACGAGCATGAGTGTGGGCAAGTGATATAATGTAGTGAAACGTGGTTTTTCGTGTTGCTTCCAAAATTCCATAGAAACCTCTAGTAAAGTTGCCACCACTTTACTAGGGCATGCCTTAGACTGGATTATGACTTAGACTAGACTATGACTACTCTGACTGTGACTATGACTTGACTTTAAGTGAAAATTTCCAAAATACGATGAAAAATTTATGATTTTTATAGCAGTATCGCCTGCTCAGCGTAATCTACAGATTAATTTGTAAAGGAAAAATTTGAATCACGAGCGGGACTTGAACCCGCATCCATCCGTCCCTAAAGCCGGGACATGCTTTACTTAAGCTACCGTGACAAGTGGTCTCGTGTCCGAATTTATCCTTCACCTTTTACAACCAAACTTACGGGGTTGGCAGCGCCATCTATTGAGAAATTCTTAAGAACTATCCCAACCAGCACGGTCAAGTTACATCAACACAAATGCTGTAAAGATAACGCCTCCCAAATCAATATTTATGATTTTTATAGCAGTATCGCCTGCTCAGCGTAATCTACAGATTAATTTGTAAAGGAAAAATTTGAATCACGAGCGGGACTTGAACCCGCATCCATCCGTCCCTAAAGCCGGGACATGCTTTACTTAAGCTACCGTGACAAGTGGTCTCGTGTCCGAATTTATCCTTCACCTTTTACAACCAAACTTACGGGGTTGGCAGCGCCATCTATTGAGAAATTCTTAAGAACTATCCCAACCAGCACGGTCAAGTTACATCAACACAAATGCTGTAAAGATAACGCCTCCCAAATCAATATTTATGATTTTTATAGCAGTATCGCCTGCTCAGCGTAATCTACAGATTAATTTGTAAAGGAAAAATTTGAATCACGAGCGGGACTTGAACCCGCATCCATCCGTCCCTAAAGCCGGGACATGCTTTACTTAAGCTACCGTGACAAGTGGTCTCGTGTCCGAATTTATCCTTCACCTTTTACAACCAAACTTACGGGGTTGGCAGCGCCATCTATTGAGAAATTCTTAAGAACTATCCCAACCAGCACGGTCAAGTTACATCAACACAAATACCACTACAAAAACACAACTACAAAACTACTACTGCTACACAAATCTACTGCTATAAAAATCATAAATATTGATTTGGGAGGCGTTATCTTTACAGCATTTGTGTTGATGTAACTTGACCGTGCTGGTTGGGATAGTTCTTAAGAATTTCTCAATAGATGGCGCTGCCAACCCCGTAAGTTTGGTTGTAAAAGGTGAAGGATAAATTCGGACACGAGACCACTTGTCACGGTAGCTTAAGTAAAGCATGTCCCGGCTTTAGGGACGGATGGATGCGGGTTCAAGTCCCGCTCGTGATTCAAATTTTTCCTTTACAAATTAATCTGTAGATTACGCTGAGCAGGCGATACTGCTATAAAAATCATAAATATTGATTTGGGAGGCGTTATCTTTACAGCATTTGTGTTGATGTAACTTGACCGTGCTGGTTGGGATAGTTCTTAAGAATTTCTCAATAGATGGCGCTGCCAACCCCGTAAGTTTGGTTGTAAAAGGTGAAGGATAAATTCGGACACGAGACCACTTGTCACGGTAGCTTAAGTAAAGCATGTCCCGGCTTTAGGGACGGATGGATGCGGGTTCAAGTCCCGCTCGTGATTCAAATTTTTCCTTTACAAATTAATCTGTACGATGAAAAATTACAAAACTTGACACTGGCTAAATACACTATGTGTGGAGCCAAAATATAAGAAAAAAAAAAACGGGATTCTATGTTCGTTTGTTTCAAAATCGCAGCTCGCTCAATTTGCGAGAACGTTTTCTTCTAAAACTCATTTTATTATTTAAACCTTTACTTACATTAAAGTGTACTTTGAACTTAGTCGTTAAGCACGGCGCCCTAAAAATGAAGCACTTGAAGAAATTGTACAATTAACTTAATTTTAACTTGAAGTCGGAAACCTACTATTTCAACTGTAACAAAAGTAATTTTCATTCTTAATTATTGCTAATTTTGCTTAATTTAATACTGCTTTTGTTTTCTCCTTCGCCTGAGTTTTATTGCCGGCTTTGATTTTAATATAAATTTCACTGGTTTGCTAAAAATTGTTATTAACTATAAAAAATCTTTGAAAATTAACGTTAAGCGTGGTTTTAACTTTGAATTTCATTACACGATAAAGAATGTATAAAGAAATTACATTGACTCTTGAACTAAAGCACCAAACTGATTAAGAAAATCGTGGTATTTTAATCACAAAAGCGAACCATTGTTTGTTTTAAGACAGCTATGTTTTTAATCAATAGAGGCCTCGCTTTTGTTTCTTAAAATTTTTATACATATAAACCATAGAATTAAAGATAATTAGATGAGGAAGACGAGGCACGCCCTTGGCAAATACTTCCTCCATTTTTGACTAAGAACAGCAAGGATTTCTTTCATTTCATTTTATTATTTTCATTTATACTAAAACAATAATTTGTATAGAAAATTCATAACTTATAAATGACTATAAATCCAGTTGACCAATGATACCACTTCCCCTCATACGAAATTAGTAGTGTATTTCAACTACTATTTTCATAGAAATCATGGGAACCCGTTGATGTCTTTTGTTCCATCCTGCTCGGTCCTTTGTAATTTTGTATAGCTTTGTCTCGTTTTGGTTTCTCGTCCCCTGCCCGCGCAGGTGAGTCGTGTTTGTACGAGAAATTATGTTCACGAGCTATCAACGGGCTTTATAATCTTTGACTTACATGCAGTCACAATTTTAGGTATACGTACATATTATATAGACAGTAAAATTAACAACAATAAGCGCTTATCTGTCATGCCCCAAATAGGTACATGACACACGGTACATGGATAACCGATGTTACAAACAGCGCTATAGCCAACGCAAAACTTGAAAACCAACAAATTCTTTATTTCTTGCTGCTCTTATGCCTGTCTTCACTAAAGTTTGAGAGCTTCTAAGTTCCCAATTATCTCTCTATGACGCAGCCTTACAACATTCGGGTACGCCCTAAAGAGATAAGGAGCAGTGAAATATTAGTGAAGACGGGCAGTTGTCAAAAACTGAATCTGCGTCTCGCTCGCGCTACTCTTCGCTCATATCCATGCAGTATTGACATCTCTTTAAAACTCTTATTAGGTCATCATCATCATCAACAGCTTGAAGACGTCCACTGCTGAAAATAGGCCTCCTCCAGAGCGCGCCACCTTTAGCGACTGCTCACCTCCTGCATCCTCCTCCCGCGGCTTTCACAAGATCGTCGGTCCACCGAGTGGGGGGTTGGCCTACGCCGCGTCTTCCCGTTCGTGGCTTATTAGGTACTTAAATCTTTTTAGCTTATTAGACCTTTCGTGATGCATTTTGTTATAGCACTGTACCGATGAAGGGAAAACTGAAATACTTATGCTAATATTAAAATCGGTAGGTACAATTTATACGAATTTAATTAAAGAAGCCACTACCAGTATGCAACGTGCCCAAAATACTGGTAGCATTGCACCGTTGAATGTTCAAAAATTTGATCACGTATTGCCTCGACCAGACGTTCTGAAAGGTCGTAAATCCATTTTGGTTGCCACAAGGCAAAGTTAAAAATGATGCCCGGGTAGCATGATTAGTGGTGGTTAAACAAGCGTAAAGCGCCCTAAGCTGGCACGCTTTTTGTACATCACGCCGCTTATACTAACCTAGAGCGTTGTGTATCACACAACCTACCAAGAATGCTGCATTTATTCCGTGGTATGTTTACCTTAGCCGCTTCTTACGGTACCCACGGGAAGAGATGGGGTGATCAAATGGTCATTATTCTCTCACCGGGACCACCGCTTTGCCAGTTATTCTGCCGCCAAGCAGTAGTGTGCAAGCACTACTGTGTTCCGGTTTGAAGGGCATTGTAGCTAGTGAAATTACTGGGCAAATGAGACTTTATGATCTGATCACTCAGTCTAGTAATCTGATTATTAGACTGGGTGATGTCTCAGGATGACGTGCGCAGTGCAGTGTCGCGCGAAACTATTGTTTTAAAGTTCCGGGTGACACTGCAACTGTTATGGGCGGCCGTGTCACTTAACATCAGGTGAACGACTAGCTCGTCACGTCATTCAATCACATTAAAAAAAAAAAAAAAAAAACAGCAAATAAAAAAACGTATTTGGTTTTAATTTATAAATTTTTCCAAATGCCTATGTACAGTCGTCTGCACTAATAGGTATATAATTCATAATTTTCAAAATATTTTACAGTATTGAATTACTCATGGACAAGACGAAGATCATGTCTAATGCTCATGTTCCACCTAGGTATACCGGTAATTGTTGAGAACGATACTTTCGAAGTTGTCGACAAATTATGTCTACCTAGGACAGACTGTCAAATTAGTTAGGTCCAACTTCGACAAAGAGGTGGCACGAAAAATCCAACTCGGCTAAGCAGCGCTCGGGAAGCTTCGGCCTATCTTTTCGTCCAAAACACCGCAGAGCCTGAAAACGAAAGTTTTCAATTAGTGTGAGTGTTGACTTATGGAACTGAGACATAGTCTCTTACTGTTGGCCTCATTAGTAAGCTCAAAGTCGCACAGCGAGCTATGGAGAGAGTTATGCTCGGTGTTTCCCTGCGAGATAAACTCCGGAACGAGAAGATCCGCAGGAGAACTAAAGTGACCGATATAGCTCTTAGAATTAGCAAGTTGAAATGGCAATGGGCAGGCCACATCGCTCGTAGAACTGATAACCGATGGGGAAGAAAGGTTCTCGAGTGGCGACCACGTACCGGAAGATGCAGCGTAGGCCCCCCACACGATCGATCTGGTGAAAGCCGCGGGAGCCGATGGATGCAGGAGGCGAGGTGGCGTGCTCTGGGGGAGGTCTATGTTCAGCAGTGGACGTCTTCAGGCTGATGATGATGATGATGATGATGATGATTGAATTACTCAAAAATTGTTACCATACATTTTTGTGGTAGCTATGTTTTTTATGTAATTGAATGAGTGACGAGCTAGTCGTTTGCCTGATGTTAAGTGTCACAGCTGCCCATAACTGATTGCAGTATCTCGGAGTCAGAACTCTAAACTAATATAGTTCTGCGTGACACTGCACTGCGCTCGTCATCCTAAGATTTCACACAGTATATTAATAATAAGATCATAAAGTCTCATTTGCCCAGTAATTTCACTAGCTACAATGCCCTTCAAACTGGAACACGGTGGTGCTTGCACACTACTGCTTGGCGGCAGAATAACTGGCAAAGCGGTGGTACCTACCTATAGACGAACTTTGCAGAAAAGTCCTACCACCTAGTAAATATAATATTTACATTAACGAGTGATTATTCACTAATTAATGTAAACAAGAATATTAGTCAAAAAATAATAGGTACTGTTACAATATTTTGAAAATTATGAAATGTGTACTTAGTGCAGGCGACTGTACCAAGTTATTATGTCTATAATAAAACGAAATGAGACAAAGCCGTCCCACTGGATTTGTTTTATTATCCTTATTTTGGTATGAAATAAGACAATAGGAAGCCGCCCTTATTATGCCTTCGTTACAGGGTATTATGTTTGAAATTTTGTGACAGATACAATACAATACAATACAAAAATTCTTTATTGTATACCACAAAGTACTTAATTAATGTTACATAATATCTGTAGTAGGTATTACAATGGGCGGCCTTTGTACCAATGTTTACTTATAAATTATAAATAATAAAAATTGTAATTAGTTATTAAATAAAATTTGCACGTCTGCTTGCAGACTAAATACATGAACAAAACTTGCTGTAACATCTACTATACATGTATTTTAGCGAATAAACGTTTTGATTTGATTTGATTTGATTTGATTTATCACTAAAAGCGATCTCTTCCAGGCAACCTTTGGATGGACAGTATTAGTTGAACTAAGAGTAGACGGTGGTGTACAATACGTAATCAGTCATCAAAAATACATTGAGAATTATTCCAAAAACAGTCTAGTTGAAGCTAAATATTTAATAATAATAATATTAAAATAAAAACAAAAAAAGTATCAAAATATTCACACTCTAGATATACCTATACCTAATAAATAAACTAATACATAAGATATATACATATATATACTTATAAATATCAAATATTATACATATTATTGTTGTAATAGATAATAGCTATTATTGCGCCACACTGGCAATATTATAATAATAGACAAGAAGTGTTGGAGTCATGAGACGGGGCAACACTGGGTCTTACGTCATCATTGCATTACAGACTTGTACTGCCATTAAATATTCCACATTAAACTTATTACTTGAAAACAAGTGTTTTTACATAAAGACCCATACTAGATGGTGTCAGAAGTAACGAGAAAATATGATAAGTCACGAAGAAAATGCCAATATCACACACCGACCGCCGAAACCAGCAAAGCCGACCGAAATGGCGTCTAGTTCAACAAAAGTCAACATGGCGGGGTGTGCCCCAATGCTATTTTCAGGAAACTTATGTGTTAACTGGAGAAGATTCCGTCAAGCATTTAAAATATATTTACGTGCTGCATTGCTAGATGAAGAAAATGACGCCAGAAAAGTAGCATTATTTTTACATTACATAGGTGACAAAGGAGTAGAAATATTTAATTCATTTGGTGTAGACGAGGATCAAGTCGAATACGAACAAGTACTGAAGCTCTTTGAACAACATTTTGTTCCCAAAACTAATATCACATACGAGTCACACAAGTTTTTCACTTATAAACAAGGGCCGGATGAGTCAATCGAAGACTTTGTCGCCACATTGAAAAACTTAAGTCAGTCCTGTAAGTTTTCTTCGTTACAAGAACGCCTCGTCAAGGATATTTTTATTTGCAACATGCACGACAAGTACAAACATATAAAAGAGAAACTACTTCTTGAAGATAAATTTTCCTTAGATCAGTCGGTAGAATATGCAAAAACCGTCTTCCAAACCAGTCAACAAGCGTCAACATTATCTACTTCAGTAGATGACCAGTCTTCAGTCCTGTACATGCAGAAGAAAAGGTCGACAAACTACAATAATCCGAATAGATCAATGTCACAGGATCATTCTAAGCCAGTATGTGGAAGATGCGGTCAGATACATAGATACAAGTGTCCTGCTCAAGGTGCAGTCTGTCGTTCATGTGGTGTCAAGAATCACTTCCAGTCAATGTGTCACAATCGTAAAAATGTCAGGAATATTCAAGTGGATCAAGAACCAGATGAACTCTTTATCGGTCATATAAAATCACAAAATAAGTCTAGTGCAGATTGGTCTATACCATTAATAATCAATAATGTTAGCATCAGTTGTGTACTTGATACAGGCAGTGATGCAAATGTCATGTCTTATAAAATATTTAAGTCGTTAAATGTCAATGTATCAGTAAACAAGTGTTCCAGTAAAGTCATGTCATACAGTGGTGATGCAATCACTGTTTTTGGTGAATGTGAGCTCTTAGTTCAGTACAAATTACAAAATAAAATCATGTTGAGTCGAGTCACTTTCATAATTGCCAACTGTAATTCACCAACAGTGATTGGACATCAAACCTGTACTAAATTAGGTCTAGTACAGCGTATATATCATATGAACAGTGAAATGTCAGTAAGTCAAGAAAGTCATAATGAGTCTAGGGAACAAGAACAACTTAATAATTTAATTGACAATCATAAGTCTGTATTTGAAGGGTTGGGCTGTCTCCCAGGTCTTTGCCACATTACAGTGCAAGAAGGTGTCCAGCCAAAAGTCGATGCACCACGCAAAGTACCATTTGCATTGTACAAGAGCCTTGAGAACGAGCTACAGAACATGGAAGCCATGGATGTCATTGTGAAAGTCACGGAGCCTACAGACTGGGTAAGCTCACTTTTATTAGTTGAAAAGAAAAATGGTAAATTACGTGTCTGCCTTGATCCTAGAAACCTAAATGAAGCTATCTCTAGAGCTCATTACCCGATTCCGACGGTAGATATGATTCGATCCAAGGTTGCAGGTTCAAAATTCTTCTCAACCCTTGATGCCAGCAGTGGTTTTTGGATGTGCCATCTGGATGAGGAAAGCTCTTACCTAACTACATTCAATACACCTTTTGGCAGGTATCGTTTTAAACGACTCCCTTATGGTATCAACTGCGCACCAGAGTATTTTCATCGGGTGATGACTGAAACTTTTGGAGATATTCCCGGAATTGCTGTCTATAGCGATGATCTGATGATATCAGGAGCTACCTTGACTGAACATAATGAGCGTCTACGTTTAGTTTTCGAAAGAGCAGCACAGTTCAATGTCAAATTCAATAAGTCAAAATGTACATTTGCTACTCTGCAGGTTAAATATCTAGGTCATATTTTCTCAGGTGATGGTATTACACCTGACCCAGACAAAGTCAGAGCTATAAAAGATATGCCTTCTCCAGCAAGTACAAAAGATTTACAAAGATTTTTAGGTCTTGTAAATTATCTGAGTCCTTTTATAAAAAATCTTGCCTCTGAAGTCAGTCCTTTAAGAGAATTACTTAAGAAAGATGCCCTGTTTGTTTGGAATGCTAACTATGAGCAAGTATTCAACCATCTTAAAATTCTAATTTGCAGCGCACCAGTCTTGGGGCATTTTGATGTCAATGAACAGATCACTTTGTCTGTTGATGCAAGTAGCATTGCTGTGGGTGCAGTTTTGTTACAAAATGGTCACCCTATATATTATGCATCGAAAACTCTAACACAAACACAACAAAAAATGGCGCAAATCGAAAAAGAGTTATATGCAATAGTTTTTGGCTGTATCAGATTTCATCAATTCATATATGGTCAGGTAATTACTGTTGAAACTGATCACCGACCATTAATTACATTGTTTAAAAAGCCTCTTGTAGAAGTTCCAACTCGTCTACAGCGCATGATGATGAAAATACAAGCGTATAGTCTAGAAGTCTGTTATAAACGAGGTTCTGAAATGTACATTGCTGATACATTATCTCGAGCAGCCTTACCAGAATCAAGTTCAGATGAACTCGATGATGACGTCATAGTCCATGTAAATATGCTAATCAAAAATTTACCTGTCTCTTCAGAACGTCTACAGTGGCTGAAAGAATCGACAACCACTGATGATAGCATGCAGATTTTGAAGACCTACTGTCAAACAGGCTGGCCATCATGTAAGAAAAAAGTACACAAGTCAGTACAAGAATATTGGAACTTTAGAAGTGACATACATACCGAAGCTGATCTACTATTCCGAGGTAACAGCATTATTATACCTAAGAAAATTCGCCCCGACATTCTCAAAATTATACACAGTGGACACCTTGGTATTGATCGATCGAAAAGCTTTGCAAGAGGAATTGTTTTCTGGCCATTTATGTCATCGGATATAAAAAATATTGTTGAGTCATGTCCTACATGCTTAGAACATCGAAATGCTAATCCACCAGAACCAATGCAGCCACACGAGCAACCTACCCTGCCATGGGAGAAAGTAGGTGTGGATTTCTTTGACTGCAAGGGTAAAAAGTATGTACTTATTGAAGATTATTACTCAAATTACATAGAAATAACTACTGTGCCTAGCACAAGTGCCCAATCACTAATTAGGGTATTAAAAACCGTGTTCAGTCGTCAGGGCATACCGGTCATTCTACAGTCTGATAATGGACCCCCATTCTCATCAGCTGAATTTAAAAAATTTATACATGTGTGGGGTATACAACATACAACCTCAAGTCCTTACTTGCCAAGATCGAATGGCTTGGCTGAGTCAGGTGTGAAAGTTGCTAAGCGAATCCTAACCAAATGTCAAGAAGCAGGTACAGATCCTTACCTTGCTCTACTACAATACCGTACTACACCTAGAGGTAATATAGCTTCACCAGCTCAATTATTAATGTCACGTTCACTTAGAACACAGCTTCCCACAGTTAAAGATAATTTAAAATCAAAAGTTGTTAAGTTTAATGATCATATTGCTACTAAAATAGAGAATGTAGAAAGAATGAAACAGTACTATGATAGGAGAACAAAGAATTTATCAAGTTTAGAAGAAGGAGATCAGATATTATTTAAGAAAAGTCCTGAAAGCTTGTGGTCACCTGGTGTAGTCAAGAAGAAGTGTACAGAACCTAGATCTTACATCGTAGAAACACAAGAGGGTTCAAGTTGTAGAAGAAACCGCCAGCACATCTTGAAAGTTCCAAGTCCTAAGGTACAAGCTGAACAGAGAAGTAAACATTATGAAACCACTCCTTTCACTCAACAGCTTACTTCATCAGATAAGCAGGAATCGTCCAGCACCATCCAGCAGACCAGCAGTGATCCTGAGCCTCGAGATGATCCAAGCAGTAGTGAGTATGGTTATGTAACAAGGAGTGGGAGACAGGTCAAACCTGTTCAAAGATATATGCAGTAGTAGGTGTATTAGGTTTTAACTAATGTACTCATTATGTCTTTTGCAAGACACTAAAATAAAACAACTTTGTGTATAATAATAATAACATATTTAGGTATTTCAAAAATTATATTAAAGCTTTCTATCTATAGATTAGACTCTACTTACCTCATACTTACCTTGTATAATGATTAGCTGTAAAATATATTAAGTTTCCCATTTCCTAAAATATAAGTTTACCTATGACAACTATATAGTTTATAAATTATTGTCATATGTTGGTACCTATCTACCTTATCAATGCCTGATATCTAGCCATTATAGTACCAGTCCTATTAGTTCTTTATCACTAGTTCTGTATAAGAGTAGTAAATGCTATAAAAGCATTTTAATTAAAATAAGGATGATGTTGTAATAGATAATAGCTATTATTGCGCCACACTGGCAATATTATAATAATAGACAAGAAGTGTTGGAGTCATGAGACGGGGCAACACTGGGTCTTACGTCATCATTGCATTACAGACTTGTACTGCCATTAAATATTCCACATTAAACTTATTACTTGAAAACAAGTGTTTTTACATAAAGACCCATACTAGAATTATATAATATATACATACTTATAATATTTAACATACATACTTATATCCTATTATTATCCTTATCCTTTCTTCTTCTTCATTTATTATCCTTATTCTTATCCTTATATTATATATTATATATATTTTCTTTTCGTCCAAAATACCGCAGAGCCTAAAAACGAAAGTTTTCAATCAGTGTGTGTTGCCAGTGATGACTTATGGAACTGAGACATGGTCTCTTACTGTTGGCCTCATTAGTAAGCTCAAAGTCGCGCAGCGAGCTATGGAGCGAGCTATGCTCGGTGTTTCCCTGCGAGATAAGCTCCGGAACGAGGAGATCCGCAGGAGAACTAAAGTGACCGATATAGCTCTTAGAGTTAGTAAGTTGAAGTGGCAATGGGCAGGCCACATCGCTCGTAGAACTGACAACCGGTGGGGAAGAAAGGTTCTCGAGTGGCGACCACGAACCGGAAGACGCAGCGTAGGCCGGCCTCCCACTCGGTGGACCGACGACCTGGTGAAAGCCGCGGGGAGCCGATGGATGCAGGAGGCGAGCAGCCGCTCAAGGTGGCGTGCTCTGGGGGAGGCCTATGTTCAGCAGTGGACGTCTTCAGGCTGTTAATGATGATGATGATGATGATACTTATATCCATAATAAATATTCAATTATTTACTTTTCAAGTACGTACTATACACCGTGGAATTTAATTAGATATTTTCCTGAAATGTGTGTACTCAGTCCATGCTTGAGAATGTTTATTTAAAGCTAAACACAAAAATACCTATAATGTAAAACGTGAAACGAGGTACTATAAAATTAGTCCAAATTCAAATTTTTAACAAAAGTCCTACGGCATGTAATAATTTCGCACTCCGGGACAGCGGGGAGGGCGGCGCAGGTGTTTTAGCTACCTACGAAACATTGTTTCATTTGTAGTGTGAAATAGACATTCAACAGCGAATAATTTTTTTGAGGCATTCATTAAATTTTTATTTTTTAATTTGACGTTGTAATATTGTTCTATAGCATGGACTGAGTAAATACATTTCAGGAAAATATCGAATTCATTTCCACGGTGTATATAGATACGAATATTTGTGGGTATGTGTGGAGGGTGTCTGTGAATGTTTGTGTGTGTCAGAGCCGTAGCCAGCGTGAAATTTTTAACATTTGCCGTATTATATTTCAGAAAACGCGTATAGCAATTCAGACATGAATTACATGTCAGTCAGTACAAACGCACTTGCTATAAAACAAAATACGGTAAAAAGAGTAAATGCACGAGCGAAGCGAGCTTGAAAGTTTTTATATTTGGCGTATTGTATTTTAGAAAACGCTTGAATCAGGACCAGCGCTGATTTCGGGGGGGGTTTGAATCCCCAAACCCCGAAAACGGGCATGGTGTGTGTATGTTGTAGCACTCAGCGCTGAAACAGCTGAACAGATTTTGATGTAATTGACTAATTAATATAATATTTGGTAATATTTACAACGAAAAATCGCAGTGCGCAGCTTTTTTTATGTTATGTAGGCAAACCTTTGTATCTTATAAAATACTCATCAGGCAGCAGTATTCTCCTCGGTAGAAGATACTGGTTCATTCTAACCTTAAAAACCTTAATTACAACTTTAACTTAACGTTCATAGTCAATAGAGCATCGATTTGTTTCACCCGAGACCAAATACCAACACTTTATATCCATTCAAAATAGTCAGCATAATTGAGCACTTAAAATAGTTATTAAATATGTACTTGTTTTTATTTATTTGATATAGATTTGTAATATATATGTATATATTTATATATATATCATAAAACTTTATATAAGTAAATGTAATATGTAAGATATTGTATGTATTATATTGTATTATTATTTAAAACCTTATAATATCTAAACTATTAATGTTATCTACCTCTTATTATTATTATTTTTTTTTATTTTGGGTAATCTTTTCTTTTTCTTTTTTCAACCAGCACTACCACTCGTTCCACACTACACAAAGGTTAACTGGAAGAAAATGCTACTTAGCATTAAGTTCGCCTATGTACTTGATTATCTTGTGCAATAAAGCATTTTCTATCTATCTATCTATCTATCTAAATACGAAGATTTCTTCTTCTACCGTAACTGGTTACAAACCTCCGGTTTCATACGCGGCCGAGAGGAGTGTTTTGCACCTCGCCCCATGAAGCTCTCGCTACGCTCAGGATTCTAATAAAAAATTCAATTCTATAGTCCTGCGCTTGCTCGGGATTGTCAATGCTGTTGCAACAAATCACTATCATTGACCTAATTGGGATTACAAATGTCTTGTTACGTTGTTAAACGTTAATTTTTATAATAAATACTTAAATAAAGAACACCCAACAATTACATACACAGATCCTGGACCCTAACTAGGAATCCCTGTATCTAGGGACCCAGGAACCACGAGGACCATGCTCCCACAACACCCAGACACAGAACAAGTGCTGGCGTTTTTTTTCTGTATACAATTACTTGTTCTGCCGTGGGAATCGAACCACCGCATCCGGGTTAGGAGCCGTCCTGCTCTACCACCACATCACAGACATAACCCCTGGTGGGCTAGCTTCTAACTTAAACGCTCTCTATACATAAAACTAACGCTGGTTACTATCCAAATGTAAACAAGCCCAAACATCAAATAGGCCAGCTGGACAATGGACAACAGTCAACAGACTTAACAGAGAGATTAAATATTTAGCTTTTCGACCGTCACTACAATGGCGGGTCACGACATGGGATCCGAGTCCTTTGGGTTTAAACGAGGGTCGAATGATATTTACAGTTAGATAAATGTACGGTACCTTAATATTTACTTTCGTAGTTTAAAGGTTCTGTATACTTAAGTTCTTTATCTCGCTCGCGCATTGTGACATTTTATTTACTTACGGAAAATGTGGTTAAACTAGTCCTCATGAATTACATTACAAATGTTCAACAAAAACACGATTTCCAAACAAAATTTTAACCTTTTAGATCCGACTGCTCCTCGTTTAGCTATCAGCTTACGTTTGGGGCAAGATCCTGTGCCCATTGCTGTAAGTGCGGTACTGCAGTTGACCAGCTCGGTCATCACGGTTTCTCGTGTTCGAAAAGTGCTGGTCGAATTTCGTGCCACGCTAGTCTTAATGACATCATTCGCCGGGCTTTTACCACTGCCAATGTAGCAGCCATTCTCGAACCGAATGGCCTCATGCGTGATGATGGTAAAAGACCTGACTTTTCCTTGACTGGTCTGGTTAGAGAACCAGAGTCATTCCGTCAGGTCTTTTACCATCATCACGCATGAGGCCATTCGGTCCCACACTCAAGACTGCCCCATCTGCCAGGGGCAGATGGGGTAGTCTTGAGTGTGTGACACTACTTGCGTTGATACTATGGCGCCGTCACATCTTCCCGAGTCACACGTTATGGCCGGCGCCGCGGCTAATTCGGCTGAGCAGCTAAAATGGCTCAAATATAGTAATCTCGGTAGCAGTTACATATTTGAGCCGTTTGGTGTTTGGGTCCGTGGGGATTGGGAGCTCATCGCGTTTTCCAAAATTTATCAGAGTGCCTGTTCGATGAGACGCGTGACCAAAATGCTGGCACTTATTTGGCAAAGAATCAGCATTGCAATTCAACGAGACAATGCTGCCAGCATGTTGGGTACGCTACCTACCGGTAGTGGGCTGGAATATTTGGCTGTCTATAGGCCATAGTATACAGTCCAAATGTTCTTTATGGTAGGTAGTCGTTTTTAGTACATAGAGTATAGGTTTTGTTTATTTATTTTATTTATTTATTTATCATTGTAGTGGTTAGTTTAAAGAATAAAGACACATTGCCCGTTCAAAAGAAGATTAAAATATTGTAAATGGCGCCACCACAGTAACCTTCAATTCACATCCAAAAAAACCGTCGACAAAAGAATTCAATGAAATGATAGAACCTGTGTACAAAGTTTCGTCAAAGACTAGTCGGACGAACTTAGTACGCGAGTACCAACATACTATTTTACACTTCTTAATGTTCCGTGAACTTAAAAGGACCGTCATGGTATTCGAAAATGTTATTGCCGTCACTTTGCTCTCTACATGTATGATAGAGACAATAGAGCCCATGAGTGAATTTATCTACATTTTAGCGATTTGGGCGCCAACGGTTTTCACCCTCTAAAACTTAACAAAAACTGCTTGTGCGTCTTGATTTTTGTGAAAATTTCAACTACTTTTCGTCATAACTTTGACGCCAAAAACTCGTAACTTTAGGTGGGTATAAATACGAAGATATTGTAAAATACACTTCTCTTGTTCAAAAGCGTTTAAGCACATAATTAATACTATTAAATATCCAGGGCTTGCATTCCCAAGTGTAATGCTCTGGTATTTGTCGTCTGAAATTCTGAGTAGCACTATGACGCTTACCTTAAAGCAAATGACCAGCACGTCTGTCTAGCCATGACGTGTTAAAAATACTTACGTGCTAGAAGCTTGCGTGTTACAAAATTTGAGTGTCATTCACTTTAGTAATTAATAGTAGTGTTACATATCACCATGGAGTAAAAACTAATGGAGCACCTAAATATATTACTGTAGGGAGCGTATAGTAAAACTGTAACTGCCAAATCTATACATTTAATAAGTTTGAAAAATTTAATTAGGCATCGTTTTTTAGGGTTCCGTACCCAAAGGGTAAAACGGACCCTATTACTAAGGATCCACTGTCTGTCTGTCTATCTGTCTGTATGTCCGTCTGTCACCAGGCTGTATCTCATGAACCGTAATAGTTAGATAGTTGAAATTTTCACAGATGACGTATTTCTGTTGCCGCTATAACAAAAAAATACTAAAAAACAGAATAAAATAAATATTTAAGGGAGCTCCCATACAACAAACGTGATTTTTTTGCTGAACTGTGAGATCAGTTCATAAAGTCTCATTAGCCCAGTAATTTCACTAGCTACGATGCCCTTCAAACCAGAACACAGTAGTCCTTGCACACTACTGCTTGGCGGCAGAATAACTGGCAAAGCGGTGTCCACGACTCGGCTCCCTATGCCCATGAGTGGTAGGACGCACTGACTTTAGTTTTCAAGCATTGCGAAAGTAGAGTATCCACAGTCAATTGGTTTAATCATCAACGTCAATTCAAACACAGTGTTCAGTTGATTACTATGTATGCAAATTACACCATCGTTCCAGTTATTTTGGTTGTGCTGCGACGTGCAGGTCGATCGATTAATGGTACCACGCCTATAATAACGGGGCAATTATGCATTGCTCGTATTTTATTCTTTAAGTAGCGCCACGCTTGCGGTTTCGCACTCAATTTACCTATAATTCCGTTAAAATACATAATTTTTCATAGTATTTTTTTAAATTAATTTTAATGAAATGTGATGAGCTCAAAGTGGCGCTCTCTGGGGGAGGCCTATGTTCATGAGTGGACGTCTTTAGGCTGTTGTTGATGATGATGACATGAGCTAGACATCCCTAAAATTAAAAAAAAATCGCGTTACACTGCACTGCTTACTAGACTGTGAGATGAAATATAATATGAAAGACAAGGGAAAAGGATGAATGGACGAAGGTGCAGAAAGCCTCTCTTCTCAGTGCCTCCATTCATCGTTTCATCCATTCATCATTTTCCCTTAGCTTTTTCCCTGTCCCTTCTTTCTTCCTTTAGACTGAGATAAGTTGTAAATGCAAGACGCGAACCGCTCGAAGTGGCGCTCTCCGGGGAGGCCTATGTTCAGTAGTGGACATCTTCAGGCTGTTAATGATGATGATGATGAAGTTGTAAAATTAATTAACCCGTGCGAAGCCGGGGCGGGTCAGCTAGTTCTATCCAAGATTCTTTTCATTTAATTTTGTACTGTAGCAGTTGGTTATGTAAGTTATCCCATTTTTTGGAGTTATTATCAATACCAATAGACGCTTTAGATTTCATAAGTTTTGGTCCACACGTGACCGGTGTTAGGAGTAGGTACCTAGTTTCAAAGGATGCTAAAATTCAATTACACCCAGTTCTAAGCGGAATAAGTTACAAACCTGAAACATGTATTTAATTTGTTAAATGTTTGCTACCAAATAGAATAGACAAAATTTTATTGTATTTTCTTAGCTTGGCTTGTGTTTTATCTTAGTCTAGAAAGTTTAAAACTTGTATTGAAAACTAATTATGTAAGTTTTATTAGGTTTTGTGTAACTTGTTATTTTCAGAACCTTCTTTTTACGGGGTCTATCTTAAAAACTGAACCAGTTATGCCTCATATATTTTCATGCTAAAATGGTAATGGTATGTCACGACGTTTATGGTGGAGCACGTTTGCCCAACGTTTGCCCGTTTTGTTTTTTAACACACTAATATTATAAAAGCTAAAGTTTGTATGTGTGTTTGTGTGTATGTTTGTAAGGCCTCGGTCTCCTATTAAATACTATATGCAGCGTCTGACTTCAGCGTTTTTGTTCCGATCGACGTCTGAACGCCAGGCACAGCGTCAGCGGTCAATACATCTCATAGCGAACGATGACGTCTCGTTCACAAAAGTAGTCAACAAGCAGTGCTCGCGTGTAGTCGTGTGATATAAAATGGATATAAATTCGACACTTTTGGCGGCGCTTGTGTTATTTTGTATAATTGACATAATTGACATTTGACTGATTCAATCAATAACTCGTCTTTTTCTTTATCTTTCGACATTTTGTACTGACGCCAAATACGACATTCACGCTGCAATGCTTCGAAATAACTAGAGACGTAAAGCAAAGCGTTTGAATGCCGCCTACGGCGTCCACACGCCAACGTCAGCGTATGTATGAAAGAGACCACAACAGTACATTTCTATAGTAACCATCATGCCGCGGCGTACGGCGTGACGTTGTACGCGGTCGACGGCGTATATAGGAGACCATAGCCTAACTCCTTCACACTTAAACGGCTGGACAGTTTTACATGAAATTTGAAATGGAGGTAGCTTATAATTATACTGGATTAACACATAGGCTACTTTTTAGCCGCGGGTAAAACTGCGGGGAGCAGCTAGTTACTCTATACAAGGTGAGTTTGAATTGGGGTGTTATCCCGAAAAGGGGTAAATTTACTCCCCAAGGTAGACAACGTTTCTACTACGACTTTTCTAAATTAATAGTTTTTCATTGAAGAAATGCCATGTAAAGTTTACGTTCGAAGATAGCCCTAGCGCAGCTGGGTGGTTGAACTTCGTCCTTGGCCGAATGCTTTTGAATGAGTTTAACGACCTGTGTTTAGAAATGAATTTATGGTATCTTGTTAACTCTCGTAGCGATCGCACGTGCAATTTTGTGAGTGGATTTATTTTTTAGAATGGAGGTTTGGGAACACGCAGTTTCAAGCTCTCACAACATGTGGGCTATCATGGTCCCAGTCCATTCCCCCTTTCGAGATAATACTCCTATTCAAACTTAAATAGCAGGTATATTAGCAACAATTCCAAAAAAACCGGTTATATGCGTGTGAGCTCACGCTAACGCTGCCAAACTGAATAAAAATAACGTTATACTTAAAATACCGTCTATAAAGTCCCACATACTTCCGGCAAACCCCGTAACGTACCGGAAAACCTTTTTTTATCGTTATTCTTATAGTTTAAGCCACAATTTATGACGTATTTTCCTCAAGCATCTGTTATACCGGATTAGAATAAAAAAGGCCGGGGTTTTATATCAATATGAGCTATTATTTGGATTACTTAGGATTTTTTGTTTGGTTAATGCAATCCTCTTTACTACCCGACTTCAGCAAAAAGGAGTTACGGTTTTGACAGACTATATGTATGTATAAAGTAGGTGCCTCTATGTACATAATTATACTATAACCTGGGAGTCTTCAAGCCAAGAGTGAACAGGTATCTTCTAGGCAAGTATGCACCACCGTAGGCCGCGTTATCACTTACCATCAGGTGAGACAGTGGTCAAATGCTATGCCTATAAGTTATAAAAAAAAAATCTCATAAGTCACTAACAATACTAATTCACATTGAATGTTTTTTTTATGCAAACAAGCAGGCGGCTCACCTGATGGTAAGTGGTCACTGCCGCCTATGGACATCTGCAACACCGAAGGCATTGCCGGTGCGTTGCCTACCCTTAGAGAGGACTCTTTTAACACTTTAGTTGACTTTCAAAAAGGGAGGAGAATCTCTGTGTTCTTTGATTATTTACCGGACAGGAGAATGATAGTACCTACTGCACAGTACTGTACTATCATACTGTGTAGGGTTACCTCTACGCCCTTGGTGCTTGGTAGCACGCCTTTCTTGCTAGATAATTTCAATGTTCATTAGTATGTTATTTTATGGTATTTAGCTTTCCATGTTGTGTTTTCTTCCATTGTAATATATTCTAGGCGATCGCTGGAGGCCCCTGGAATGATTTAATACATTTATTTTATCTGTAATGATCTACTAGAGACGATAGGTACCTTTTTATGTTTTCTTGGTTATTGTACATAATATGTTGAGCTCTAAAATTGTGTTTATAGCTTTTATTATGGGTTACTTTGGCAGTGGATCGATGGATACAGATCATAGGAACACGTTACGTGTTGTTTCTCTAGACCTTTCACGCTATTACGAGTGTTTTGAGAGGAAATAACTTTTTCTATTTACCTCACAGATCTTCACCAAATTCGCACATGAGTTGAAGCAGATTTTATTACGAGTTTTCATCGTATTTTCATGCGGATTCTTCCATTAGTTGCTCTAATATATCGATTTTAATGTTTGTTTACTTTTTTGACAAATGTCACTTTTGACTTTGCCAAACCCCTAAAATGAGATTTTTCGCGAAAGGTTACATGATTTTACGCGTATTTGATGCTAGCCGTTCATAAAATTATGACAGATTTTCAAAATTCCTTCTTTCGTTTTTCAAAGATTGTGACTGATGTCGTGGTGGCCACCGCAGACTATATAAGCGGGACATGGCCACACAAAACTTCAGTTTTTATCCTGGGTTTAATCAGATATCTTAAAAATAGTGCTCCTGTTGGAGCGAGGAAGTCCTGTCATAGGTACCTTACCCCTGGGTAACCCGCGAGTCGCGAGAAAGAGTCACCTTGGCCGCTTTGGGATTCCCCTAGGGGCCACATAACTTCTGTTCACAGCAAGATCTTTGTCCGTGTCGCTTATCCTGAACCTACCTGCGAAGCGGTAACTTCTCCGTGGCTGCTCCGGGTCACCCCCTGCTCGAGACTGGACTAAAGTGGTGGCTCCACGCCAGCCGCCCGCTGTGCCTTCAGATGCTCCCTGCCGGTCCGGACTCCAAGCCCTGGGGCCGAGGCGTTCCGCACCGGTTGCTGTTGTGCCCCTAAGCACAACACTCTTCATTGCCGCACCATTGGCGGCTATCCTAGTGTCTTCAAACTCCACCAATCACCGGCTAGTCCTGGCCTATGCTCCAGAGCAGGGCACTCCTTCAACTACCCGCTGTGCACCAACGGCCTACACTCCGCTGCCACTCCCGCTCTCCTGAGGGTGATCGAGTTCCCCCCTGGTTGGAGCCGGATCACCGAGGCGGCGCGTTACCTGTTTACACCGTGCTGGACATCTAGACGCCCGGCTAGAACTATTGAGAAGTTACGTTTCCCTAATAAAATTATTACGATCTGTTATTTTATGTTAGGTAGGGTTATTATGTACTTCTATGGACAGTTATACACCTCGACACGTAAGCCCGCTACTAACACAGCTCAGGACATCAGAGCCAAGTTAGTCCGACACTATACCGAAGATATCCCGGACGTCAGCCTGTACGAGATTAGAATGGCCCTCAAACAGCTTAAAAACAACAAGGCACCAGGTGAAGATGGAATTACGACCGAACTTCTGAGAGCGGGTGGTAGACCGGTACTTTTAATCCTCCAGAAGTTATTTAATTCTGTCATCCTTGAAGGTATAACGCCAGAGGCATGGCACAAGAGCGTGGTGGTGCTCTTCTTCAAAAAAGGCGATAACACCTTATTGAAGAACTATAGGCCCATCTCGCTCTTGAGTCATGTGTATAAGCTGTTTTCGAGAGTCATTACGAATCGTCTCGCACGCAGGTTTGATGAATTCCAGCCTCCCGAACAAGCCGGTTTCCGAAAAGGCTTTAGCACCATAGACCACATCCATACGCTGCGCCAGATTATACAGAAGACCGAAGAGTATAATCGGCCGTTATGCCTAGCGTTTGTGGACTATGAGAAAGCCTTCGATTCAATCGAGACTTGGGCGGTGCTGCAGTCCTTGCAGCGATGCCAAATTGACTATAGGTATATCGAAGTTTTGAAGTGTTTGTACAGTAAGGCCACTATGTCAGTCCGACTACAGGACCAGAGTACGGAACAAATTCCATTGCAAAGAGGCGTGAGACAGGGAGACGTTATTTCTCCGAAACTGTTCACAAACGCATTGGAGGATGTTTTCAAGCTCTTGGAGTGGAAAAGATCTGGCATCAACATAAATGGCGAGTACATCACTAACCTTCGTTTTGCCGATGATATAGTCATAATGGCGGAATCGCTCGAGGACCTTAGCACCATGCTCAACGACCTCAGTAGAGTCTCCCAGCAGGTTGGTCTTAAGATGAATATGGACAAGACAAAGATCATGTCTAATGCTCATGTTCCACCTATACCGGTAATTGTTGGGAACGATACTCTCGAAGTTGTCGACAAGTATGTCTACCTAGGACAGATTGTCCAATTAGGTAGGTCCAACTTCGACAAAGAGGTGGCGCGAAGAATCCAACTCGGCTGGGCAGCGTTCGGGAAGCTTCGTTCTATCTTTTCGTACAAAATACCGCAGAGCCTGAAAACGAAAGTTTTCAATCAGTGTGTGTTGCCAGTGATGACTTATGGAACTGAGACATGGTCTCTTACTGTTGGCCTCATTAGTAAGCTCAAAGTCGCGCAGCGAGCTATGGAGCGAGCTATGCTCGGTGTTTCCCTGCGAGATAAGCTCCGGAACGAGGAGATCCGCAGGAGAACTAAAGTGACCGATATAGCTCTTAGAGTTAGTAAGTTGAAGTGGCAATGGGCAGGCCACATCGCTCGTAGAACTGACAACCGATGGGGAAGAAAGGTTCTCGAGTGGCGACCACGAACCGGAAGACGCAGCGTAGGCCGGCCCCCCACTCGGTGGACCGACGACCTGGTGAAAGCCGCGGGGAGCCGATGGATGCAGGAGGCGAGCAGCCGCTCAAGGTGGCGTGCTCTGGGGGAGGCCTATGTTCAGCAGTGGACGTCTTCAGGCTGTTGATGATGAGGGTTATTATAATATGTCAAATAAATATACATAGAGTACATTAGGTAGGTGGTATAGCGTTAGAATAGGCAATCGGACAAATATGTCTAGTAAAATAGGTTGGATTAGGACCTTAGAGTATATATGAGGACGGGCTTATAAGTTAATATATGTATAGAACAATTCAAGTCTTTTATTTAACTGTAGGATACACTACAACTGCACTGCACTGTACTACACTGCACTGCACTGCACTGCACTGTACAGTACTGTGATGTGTCCTACTACTTGCTACTTCAAGTTCCTACCATATTTTTAAAAGTGTAATTATTTTGTTTCAGGTACTCAAATGGTGACTGAAAACTGATAACAATCATTACATTGAGTGCAGAAGGTTTGTCATCGTTATTACCACATTAATGCAGTTACAGACACTTTCAACCTACAGACTCCTAAGTACAGTTCAGCTCGCACAGTGCTACGAAGACTTGTGTGACAGAAAGAGTCACCTGTCTAAGGTAGACCTTAGATCCCCCCGCGCTAAACTGCGTGAAGTTTCACGTTGACGTGCGCAGTGCAGTGTCACGCAAAGCTATATTAATTTAGAGTTCCGAGTGATACTTCAATCTGTTATGAGCAGCCGTGACACTTAACATCAGGCGAACGACTAGCTCGTCACGTCATTCATTTACAAAAAAGAAATACGGGATTATTTGTAAAGTCTGGGTGTAATCAAAATGTTCTCTTCTGAATGCCCTAAAGTCCACAATATTTAAAGCGTCTCTTGATACTTCTCTACATAAACTGCCACAGTATAACTAAAGCCAGTAAAACCAATTTTAATAATTATTTAATATATTTCTGACTGTTGTTACTCACGAATATAAAAAAGACACACAGAAAAAAGCACGTCATTCAAATAAAATAAAAACAATCATGAAAACTTTAATACTAAAACTATTGTTTTTAAACTATAAAAAAAAACTCGAAAAATTTCTGTAAGCAAATTTCCACTAGGTTCTTTCATGTGTGAAGAGTGCCGGCCGGCTATTTCGACATTGGGCAATCAATGATTTAGTCAGGCGGGCACTCTCCACAGCATCCGTGCCCTCGACGCTGGAGCCGACTGGATTGCTGAGAGACGACGGCAAAGAGACCGGATGGTGCCACCTTAGTCCCGTGGTGTCTTGGACGCACACTTGTCTGGGACGCCACGTGTGTGGATACCCTGGCACCGTCTCATACCGCCAGCACGGCTCGTAGCGTCGGGGCCGTGGCTGAACAAGCGCAAATACTAAAACAGCGCAAATATGCGCAGGTCAGCGCTAATCACGAATTTGTTACGCTGGCCGTAGAAACCCTAGGCCCGTGGTCATCCGACACGAAAAATTTCTGTAAGCAAATTTCCACTAGATTGGTCCTCGCCTCAGGAGATCCCAGAGCAGGCGCATACTTCGCTCAGAAGCTAAGCCTTCTCATTCAGCGAGGTAATGCTGCCAGTATTCTGGGAACCTTACCACGCGGTGGTGAGTTGGATGGCGTATTTATGTTGTAAATTTTGTAAATAATGTTTCTAGCTGTAGTTTTTTTTTTTTGTTTTTTCAAGTTTTTGTATACAATTCTTAAGAAACAAAACAGTCTCGATACGGCATTCGGTCGAGGTGCATGTGTAATAAGTTAATTGTTTACGTCGCGCGCGCATCGGCTCCTGATACTGCCAGCGTAGGTATCCCTGACGAACCGTCGGGCTACCTGGCGGCCAAAGGGTCGAATACAATGCAACTTGTTTACTTCGATTAAAATGGAAGATAACGATGTGAACGCGAGTAATTCGATGTGTAGTAGTCCGTTGAGTGAGCAAGATATGTTAGATCTAGAAGTAGAACAACACCAAGAGGAGCATACAATACAGATGGAGGGCAACAGAGATGAATATTTAAGACCGGAAAAACGTAAAGGAGAGGAGGACGATACGGATTGGACTGTGGTGAAAACAAAAGAGAAGAGATATAAACCGGAGATAGATAAAATAGAGATGTACATTTCAAGCAGTGAACAATTGCCTAAACAGTTTGCTTTGGCGAATTTATTCAAGGTTAATCGTATTACCGATATTCAGAAAGTGAAATACGTTAGCCCATATAAAGTACGTCTTGATATCCAGTCCGAGGTGATCGCAGAAAGATTAGAAAACTGTCGGGTCTTTACTGATAAGGGATGGCGCATACAAAGGGCGATGGAAAAGAGTTTATCATATGGTGTCATACGAGATGTAGATTTAGAGATGTCTGATGAAGAGATATTTAATAAAATAATGTGCCCTGTACCAGCCGAATTAGTATCCATATTTCGCCTAAACCGCCGTAGTCTGAGAGAAGGATGGGCTCGAAGTGAATCAGTGCGATTATGCTTTAAGGGTGCATTTCTACCTACTTACGTATCAGTAGATGGTTTGAGAATTCGAGTAGACCCATACGTCTTCCCTGTATCGCAATGTTCGCGATGTTGGAAGTTAGGACCTGGCCGAATCAGCTGAACTGAGCATGTATTGGAGGCGCAGGAAAGACCCATTGTTAGTTACATTACATGAGTCACTCGATGCCTACCCTATTTACTCGACGCGGCAGCTAGAACGGTATTCACTAGACACATGGGTCAGCAGTGTGGACCTATCCAATATCGTTATACCTAATATTGATGATGTACAAAAACCTAAACATCAGTATATAAGTTACAATTTAAAACAAATTTGTGAACAGCACCTACTTACAACTTACTCAAACTGTTACGCAATTTATACTGATGGGTCACAAGTAGGGGATGAGTCGGGGTTTGCTGTGTTTGACCCGCAGACGCATTCATCGATAAAATTTAAGCTAAATGTGAAAGTTTCCATAATGTACGTCGAATTACTAGCCATTGCCGAAGCTATTTCTTACATTGAGTCATTTGAGTCAGGAAACTATGTAATACTGACGGACTCAAAGAGTGCTTTGCAGCACCTGGCTCGATGTACCTCGAACTTTCGAGGTGCACCGATAGCCTACAGAATCTTGGAGTCCGTTAGTAAGCTACAAAATAAAAGTATTATACTACAATGGGTACCGTCTCACATTGGGTTGTATGGGAATGAAGAGGTTGATCGGTTGGCGAGAGAAGCGGTCACAGATGGAAATTTATAGAATGTTTACCTAACTTCAGCGAACTTATTTACATTGTCCGAGATCGGTGCATGGACTTGTGGCGCGAATATTTCGATGAAAGGTCCCTGAGTAAGGGGATTTGGTACCGAACCATTCAGCCTTGTCTGTCTCGCCTCCCCTGGTATGTGGGTGCAGATATGCACCGCAACGATGTGGTGACGGCTTTCAGACTTCGCTCCGGACACATTCCCTTAAATAGTTTTGCGTTCTTAATGAAAAAATGTGAATCGCCCAATTGCACAGAATGCAATGTAGTAGAAGACGTGACTCATATTTTGGCGGAGTGTGTCCGGAACGAGGCTGAAAGATATTTGTTTACATTAAAATACAATTTCAATATGTACGACGTTGGAATGTTTAACAGTGTTTTGGCTGCACCTTTGTCAGAAGAAGCAAAATGTTTATATAGATTAGTTAAGTTAGGTATTAAGCGTAGATAAGTGTTTAGAGTGCCCCTATGAGGGTGACATGTTCTGGAAAGACCAAACCCTCCTAAATAAATAAAGATTAAAAAAAAAAAAAAGAAACAAAAAAAAAATTACTATAAAAGGTACGTTTCAAGAATATGTTTTTACTTCGCCAACTCAAGTGTTGCTTTCAACGTATACTCAGATATATTAGCGCAGTTACATGCACCATATTCATGGGTAGATTGAGATATCTCAGTGCACTTATGTATATTATCGATCAAATAACCCACGCTGGATAAGCAGAGAAAAATATAGTGTTCCAAAATTGTTCTAGATGGTGCTGAGTGCTGTTTAAACCGATAATTCATAGTTTCTATGAAATTTGTAACAGATATATGCATAAATAGAAATCCTAGATCACGAAAACGATATTTTTCGTACGCTGAACCCTATATGGCAAATATCTACATGAACCCCATTAATAATGAATTCGTTCCGTAGTGCGTAACTGTGTACGATCTTGGATTTTATTTAATGTATAGGTAACATTTGTTTACCTCTTTGTGAATTTTATACTGTTACCATCTTAAATGTATTGATGTGCCCAATAAACTAATTTTCTTTTTTTCTAAATTATCGGGATCTCTTATAATAATATTTGTAATTATACAAATCATGATGAACATTGCTTAAATCAGTGTAATTATACAAACATGTCCCACTGACTCTACTAATGCTGTGGCAAGGTCTTACGCCGTCCTCCGTTGCGAATGTTAATTAAAGTCTTAATTATAAAGTGCTTAAAAACTCCTCAGAGTGTCATCGTACAAAGGGTTTCGGCCCTGAAAGGGAGGACCAAATAAATCAAATAATCCGGTATTTCACAAAGAAATTATTTAGGAATAGAGGGACTTTACCTACTTGAACCGTATACTTTTCAGCCGCGATCGCAACCAAGTTTCGTAACCAGGTTGCGATTGAAGAAACAAATTATCCTTTATTCGAAATGAGTTGCGAAGCAAAGACATTTCGAATAATACCCCATCAATTTTCTGAACTAGTTTCGTTGACGAGTTGCGATCGCAGAACAGGAGTCTGCCTGCCTTATTTTTTGCCTTCTTCTTCTCGCATAATCCAAAGAATATCGGACAAATGAACAGACGTTCAGTTTTAAATTGTTATTCAATCGTTATGCAAAACGTCAGCATTTAACTGGTTAAACTGAACTGTTGCAAGATTATTATTCCAGTATGACATAATATTTTGTGAGCAAATGTTGACCTTTAGTATAATTATTGTGTATACATAAGTATCAAGAATCTGCGATTTAAACTAGAACCATTTTAGTGGGTAAAGTTATGAAAAAGTGACATTTTGAGAAATCCTTATTAAATAGAATGTCATTATGTGCCTAAAAGGGGATTCTTTCTAATTTAGGTACATATCTGAACGAAGTTACTCAGTACCGCTAATTTACCCCTATTTTTTTTTAAATTTAATTTTTTTTATGTACCCTTTTTCAGTCCTTACCTTGAAGCCTAAAGCCTAAAAGCGTCTCCGTGTACTCTCTTGTTTGCTTAAAGTTGAATGCTTAGAGAAAATATTTAATGAAAAATAGTCAAGGTACCTTCAGAGGTAACTAGCTGACCCGCCCCGGCTTCGCACGGGATAATTAGTTTTACGCCTTATCTTAGTCTAAAAGAAGAGAGAAGGAAGAGGAAAAAAAATAAGGGAAAAGGATGAGTGGATGAAACGGCTGTTCACCTTCATTCATTCATGTTTTTCCCTCATCTTTTCTCCCACTCCCTTCTCTTTCCCATAGTATAGGATAGGAGTGGCTTTGGACCTAATACTGATGATGAATGCCTGTAGTTTCTGAACTACAAAACCGACGATCTTGAAATATTTACGGGATAATATTTAAAGTACCCCATTTCTAACAAAAAAAAGAATGAATGAAATCAGACCACGCGTTAATGAATTACAACCAAGTATATATTTTTACTTTCATCCTCATTCCCGCGGGAACCGTGCTGAATTTCGAGATTAAAAGTATCCTATAGCCTACCTCGTAATATGTACTCAAATCATGCAAATTTTCATTTGAATAGATTCAGTAGTTTCAGCGTGATGCTCAGCCAAGATACAGACAGACAGACAAACATGAAAAGAATATAGTTTTAGCTTCAGAATCGATAATTGGTTATCGTTTGGTCACCCTTTCAGCTGACTTCATAAAATGTAGAGAATCTACAAGACCGCGAGTGCGAGCGAGAGAGCACACTATCACCATCGCCACTAGACTTACACAATAAGTGTTTGATTGTGTGTAGGCAAGATAGCTGGTGTCAGAATTTATATACATAGGCCTCCCAAAGACCTCCATCTTGACTTAACGACTTTTGTCATGCGACAACACCCAACGCCAAAGACTTAACGTGCCGTCTGTGTCACGATAGTCATCATCATCATCATCATCAACAGCCTGAAGAAGTCCACTGCTGAACATAGGCCTGCCCCATAGAGGGCCACTTTGAGCAGCTGCTCGCCTCCTGCACGATAGTGCTCAATTGTAAAAACTATTTTTTGTAGACCACACATCCAATAAAATTAGTAACCACAGGGAACTTTAAGCTTTACTAATTGGTTAGGAACGGCTTTGCTATGACGGCTGCACTTACATCATAAGTACTTCAGAATTTGCAAATATTGAAGTAAAAACCCAGAATATAAAATTACATATTTGAGCCGTTTGGTGTTGATACCCTGGGTCCGTGGGAACCGGGAGCTCATCGCGTTTTCCAAAGTCTATCAGAGCGCCTGGTCGATGCGACGCGTGACCAAAATGCTGGCACTTATTTGGCCCAACGCATCAGCATTGCAATTCAACGTGGCGATGCGGCCAGCATGTTGGGTACGCTACCTACCGGTAGTGGGCTGGAGCACTTGGACTGTCTATAGGCCATCGCGGCTATTATACATTCCATAAGTGTTCTTTGTAGTAGGTAGTGTAGCCAGTTTAGTTTAGTTTAGTTTAGTTTAGTTTTTATTATTGTAGTAAGTAGCTTGAGTAATAAAGGCAATATGCCCGTTAAAAAAAAAAAAAAAAAAAAAAGAATATAAAATCTAAACTAGACGATACTCAAAAATCTAAACATGCCATCTCGATATTCCAATATCGATTTCACGAGAGTATGCAGTGGATGAAGGACAGTCAAGAATCGAGACAAAGCTATTCGATGCTGAGTCTGATTGACAAATCAGATTTTGACATGTCAAACCAAATTGGATTGCGAGAGATGGGAGCAGATGGCACGAGGGATATTTCTCTCTGGGAATAGAATAGTATGATTTAAAATACAAAGTAATATGAGAATTTCTAGTAGAACTCCATATCCAATAAAAAAACACTGCCACCACGCTGGCCAAGTGCGGGTAGTTTGATAACACATAGTTTTTCCATCGTACAACTAGACGCATGGAAAAACGGCATCCGTATGTGGTGGAAATTCCTAGAACACGTACATAACATTTTAAATTACTTAAATTCAATATTAAATATTCATTTATTTCAGACATACTGAGTCCAAAATACATATAAATCAATTCATTAAATAAAATAAAATAAATATTAAAATAAAATGAAGTCAGAATTAAAATGAAAACGGAATTAAAATAAGATCAGCATTAAAATTAAAATTAAAAATAAACACAGTCAGAATTCCTCGTTTATAATTCGGACAGCAAAGGAATGGAACACCTTACCAGCGTCATAATTTCCTGATAAATATAATCTGGGAGTTTTTAAGGCTAGAGTGAACCGGTATCTTCTAGGCAAGCATGCTCCATCGTCGACCACGTCGTCACTTACCATCAGGCAAGACCGTGGTCAAATGTTAGCCTATAATTGTTAAAAACAAAAATGTATTTTTGAAACTCTTGGAACTGAACATGCCTGTTTCCTTACAATGTTTTCTTTCTACAACGCACACGCACATATCAAAATAGCTGGGAGAAGTCCACTGCTGAATACAGCCCCCCCATAAAATCCCACTTTAGACGCTTAAGTGTGAGATTGCCATAATCACCATGCTTGGCAGGCCGATTAATGATCGCAGATTTTAATGTACTGAGGAGAATGCTGCTGTCCTTTCCCTGGATATTCCCTTAGCCGGCTTTTAAGGCACCCACGGGAAGTCATGCGGTGGTCCTATTCACCGAGACATCATATTGCTGAATAAAGAAAACCAAATTTCCTCCTTTTAAGCCAACCCGTTCTAATAAGGTAATCCGTTTAAATATCATGAGGTGATATTATGCAATAACCTTTGCCAATATAGCCTTTATTAAATTATATTTTGATCCCTCTGAACCTTGAAGAAGTGTATACTATGAAGATTAAATCATTTTCATATTATATTAACCGACTTTAAAATTGAGGGGATTTGTAATGTTTTAACATAATATTTTTCCGCGCCACAAGTAATGGATAGATAGATAGATAGATAAACTCTTCATTGATACACACAAATCATTAAAAACTAAGTGAACAATACTTAACAAAAGTGTAACCAGGGGCGGTCTTATCGCTCAACGTTGCGCGGAAAGGAATAACGTAAGAATGTTGATACATTTTTACGTTATTCCTTTCCGCGGTGGTTTCCCCAAAACGCTATTCATAAACGTACGTACTATAACATGTAATCTTCTATGGGTCTTACTTATAAAAACCTCGCTATGTAGTACTTAGCCACCTCTCAACTAATCGGTTCATAAACTCCTAAACCATGATTATAATATCCTTACCTATAAACGTTACTTAGCTTTTGCTTAGATAAGAGACGTATAAACGACTGTCGCCACAGAGAACAACCAAAATAATAGACTAGATACTAGATACGAAATAGAACGAATATTTGTTCTCAAATTCAATTTTGCATCTGTGACAAGGTCGTGAATGTCATGATTAGGACGAAATTGACAGTTAACCTGCTAAAAATGGAAACAATTGTCACACATTTCTTTTTTTTTTTTTTCAAAAAAAGGACAGACTTAGTAACAGTAACCTCAAAGCACCCACCCTTTTGATTTTGGCAACAACGTACGCCGTCAAACATATGTTTTGAACGCGCCATCTTGACTCTTATAGCGGGCTTAAACTAGGTCTCTATGGTGGTTAATTTTGGCAGCTATTTAGGAATTACTTAGCAACCTCTTAGCGCTAAATCGCGTTTATAGGTAAGAATTTTGTTAATCTGTTGCTAATTATGAATAAGACTGTATATATATAAAAATCAATTGCTGTTTGTTAGTCTCGCTAAAACTCGAGAACGGCTGAACGGATTTATCTTATCTTGGTCTTGAAATGTTCGTGGAGGTCTAGGGAAGGTTGAAAAGGTGAGAAAAACTCGAATAATTGCCGGGAAAACCCTAAAAACAGTCCTTTTCTTTTTCCCATATAAAGGCAGTACGAAGTCTGCCGGGTCAGCTAGTAAACAATAAACATCATAATTAAAACTACATAAAAATAATTATTACGTATGACTAAAACATGAAACATTACTGCTATAGTGCATTACAATAGACTATAATACTGTAACGGGAAACATAGAATACTTTCATCCCGGAAAAATAACAGTTCCCATGGGTAAACGAGTAAATATGTTATGGCCAGCCGTGACGCTTATCAGGCGATTGAATAGCTCGTAACGTCATTAGAGAAATAGCTGGTAAAACCGTGGCTCGCACTAACGCGTTCTAAAAGTATTCGATTCTAAAAGATTCACTTATAACTTAAGTAAATACCTAGGATCTAGGACACAACTTTATTAAATAAGTCGTCAAATACCAGAACGCCTTTCTATTATTTAAAATAAGTTCGCAAATTATTCAAATAGCTTGCTGGGCAGAATATTTCGGGGACAGAATTTGCGCGCTGTGAATTTTAAGCAAAATATTATGACAGCTCCATTCGTTATTGTGTCAATTGTTCAAATTAGGAATTTTATATTTACAAAGAAACAAAAAACCAGAATGATATATAAATAAATAAAAAAATAACGCTTAACGACCACATACATAGATTCTGGACCCTTACTAGGATTCCTTGTATCTAGGGGCCCAGGAACTAGGAGGACTAAGCTCCCACAACACCCAGACACAGAACAAGTATTTGCGCTTTTTTTACTGTGCACAAATACTTGTCCTGTCGCGGAATTCGAACTTGCCGCCTCCGGGTTATGAGCCGATCTGCTCAACCACCACACCACGGAGGCTGTCTGCAAATATATTTTTGCACAGATATTCATAATATCCCTTCATTTTGTGATTCTTTAACTACGAAGCTTTCAACATCGATGCAAAGAAAATGGTATATTATATTGGTGTTCTATATGATACATTTAGGGTACTAGGTGGTAGGACTTTTCTGCCAAGTTCGTCTAGGTAAGTACCACCGCTTTGCCAGTTATTCTGCCGCCAAGCAGTAGTGTGCAAGCACTACTGTGTTCCGGCTTAAAGGGCATTGTATGCTAGTAAAATTACTGGGTGAATGAGACTTTGTGACCTGATTTCACATTCTAGTAATCTGATTACTAGACTGTGCGATGTCTCAGAATGACGTGCGCAGTGCAGTGTCACGTGAAACTTTATTATTTTAAAGTTCCGAGTGACACTGCAACTGCTATGGGCGGCCGTATCGCTTACCATCAGATGAACGACTAACTCGTCACGTCGCTCATTTCCATAAATAAAAAAACATTTTAGCGAGTGTGCAATGGAATTCATCTATCTCCTTTCCACTGCAGAACGATCAGAATGCATGACATCATATCATCCGTACAATCATCATGATCAATCATGATTGCTACCTTTCTCGTCCATACAAGGCATTTACATTCTACCTTTATAATGCAAACAGCTAACAAGTGTTACCACGCAAAACTATATTAAAGCCTTGCTGCTGCCCACTTCGTCCGCGTGCCCTTAGGCGGAGAACTGAATAGACAAAACATTGATTAACTATAATAATGAGAAATAGTAAGAAAATACTAATGGATGGAAATATTACACAGTACCAACTCGCCGGAAATGACGAAATGAAGCCCATTCATCGATTACGATTGGCTTAGAGACAAAACATTGATTAACTATAATAATGAGAAATAGTAAGAAAATACTAATGGATGGAAATATTACACAGTACCAACTTGCCGGAAATGACGAAATGAAGCCCATTCATCGATTACGATTGGCTTAGAGACAAAACATTGATTAACTATAATAATGAGAAATAGTAAGAAAATACTAATGGATGGAAATATTACACAGTACCAACTTGCCGGAAATGACGAAATGAAGCCCATTCATCGATTACGATTGGCTTAGAGACAAAACATTGATTAACTATAATAATGAGAAATAGTAAGAAAATACTAATGGATGGAAATATTACACAATACCAACTGATTACGATTGGCTTAGACGGTAGCCCCGCTGTTCCTGATCTTTCTGCTCCTATCACGATCCGGTCCCACTCCTGTCATCCCGCTTCTGTTTGGTTTTAATTTAAGCTTCAATTATTCCCACTTTATAAAATTAAATGTTCATTTACGACTAACACGTCTGTGTTTTAAAATATATTATAATATAATCTGCAAGGTTTTAAAATGAGAAGGGTTTTTCATAGGCGAATCTTCTATTTTAAGGGTAGGCAACTCATCGGTAGTGCCCCTGGTGCTGCTGGAATCCATAGGCGACGGTAACTGCTTACCATCAGGCGGGCCGTCAGCTTGTTCGTCCATACATGTTATACACAAAAAAAGCATTTACATAACTGGTTTATTCCAAAACTGCGTGAAAGGTACTTCTGATTCATTTATTATTCACAAAACTTTATGTGTACATAAAATGTTTATCCTTTTGTATCTTAATTTACATATCGTATAAATAATGGGTCATCAAGCAAATGGGCTAGATGTAGGATTTTACAGGTCGTTTCATCTGTCGCAATTGAGAACCGACTTGCCAAATTAAGAGCCTATGCAACCCCAATATGCTTAAAAAGGCTTAGCATCATCCCGTGTCCTGTCAACAATATTGCAACAATGACTTTGAGGGGGGGGTGGGGGTGGTGGTTTTCTGCAAAGTTCGTCTAGGTAGGTACCACCGCTTTGCCAGTTATTCTGCCGCCAAGCAGTAGTGTGCAAGCACTACTGTGTTCCGGCTTAAAGGGCATTGTATGCTAGTAAAATTACTGGGTGAATGAGACTTTGTGACCTGATTTCACATTCTAGTAATCTGATTACTAGACTGTGCGATGTCTCAGAATGACGTGCGCAGTGCAGTGTCACGTGAAACTTTATTATTTTAAAGTTCCGAGTGACACTGCAACTGCTATGGGCGGCCGTATCGCTTACCATCAGATGAACGACTAACTCGTCACGTCGCTCATTTCCATAAATAAAAAAACATTTTAGCGAGTGTGCAATGGAATTCATCTATCTCCTTTCCACTGCAGAACGATCAGAATGCATGACATCATATCATCCGTACAATCATCATGATCAATCATGATTGCTACCTTTCTCGTCCATACAAGGCATTTACATTCTACCTTTATAATGCAAACAGCTAACAAGTGTTACCACGCAAAACTATATTAAAGCCTTGCTGCTGCCCACTTCGTCCGCGTGCCCTTAGGCGGAGAACTGAATAGACAAAACATTGATTAACTATAATAATGAGAAATAGTAAGAAAATACTAATGGATGGAAATATTACACAGTACCAACTCGCCGGAAATGACGAAATGAAGCCCATTCATCGATTACGATTGGCTTAGAGACAAAACATTGATTAACTATAATAATGAGAAATAGTAAGAAAATACTAATGGATGGAAATATTACACAGTACCAACTTGCCGGAAATGACGAAATGAAGCCCATTCATCGATTACGATTGGCTTAGAGACAAAACATTGATTAACTATAATAATGAGAAATAGTAAGAAAATACTAATGGATGGAAATATTACACAGTACCAACTTGCCGGAAATGACGAAATGAAGCCCATTCATCGATTACGATTGGCTTAGAGACAAAACATTGATTAACTATAATAATGAGAAATAGTAAGAAAATACTAATGGATGGAAATATTACACAATACCAACTGATTACGATTGGCTTAGACGGTAGCCCCGCTGTTCCTGATCTTTCTGCTCCTATCACGATCCGGTCCCACTCCTGTCATCCCGCTTCTGTTTGGTTTTAATTTAAGCTTCAATTATTCCCACTTTATAAAATTAAATGTTCATTTACGACTAACACGTCTGTGTTTTAAAATATATTATAATATAATCTGCAAGGTTTTAAAATGAGAAGGGTTTTTCATAGGCGAATCTTCTATTTTAAGGGTAGGCAACTCATCGGTAGTGCCCCTGGTGCTGCTGGAATCCATAGGCGACGGTAACTGCTTACCATCAGGCGGGCCGTCAGCTTGTTCGTCCATACATGTTATACACAAAAAAAGCATTTACATAACTGGTTTATTCCAAAACTGCGTGAAAGGTACTTCTGATTCATTTATTATTCACAAAACTTTATGTGTACATAAAATGTTTATCCTTTTGTATCTTAATTTACATATCGTATAAATAATGGGTCATCAAGCAAATGGGCTAGATGTAGGATTTTACAGGTCGTTTCATCTGTCGCAATTGAGAACCGACTTGCCAAATTAAGAGCCTATGCAACCCCAATATGCTTAAAAAGGCTTAGCATCATCCCGTGTCCTGTCAACAATATTGCAACAATGACTTTGAGGGGGGGGTGGGGGTGGTGGTTTTCTGCAAAGTTCGTCTAGGTAGGTACCACCGCTTTGCCAGTTATTCTGCCGCCAAGCAGTAGTGTGCAAGCACTACTGTGTTCCGGTTTGAAGGGCATTGTAGCTAGTGAAATTACTGGGCAAATGAGACTATGATCTGATCACTCAGTCTAGTAATCTGATTACTAGACTGGGTGATGTCTCAGGATGACGTGTGCAGTGCAGTGTCACGCGAAACTTTATTGTTTTAAAGTTCCGGGTGACACTGCAACTGTTATCTGACATGAATTACATTTGATTAGGAGAAGCCACAGACTCCTGAAACACAGTGAATACTAGTTCATGAGTCTATGGATTCACTACATGAATTGTAACTTTTTTTTATGTCAATAAATAATTTGTATTTGTAAAAAAATATTTTCTTGCAATCACTAGGTCAATCTGTCTAGAATACAATAATATCACAGAGCAAGAAAAAAAACGCTTTGCTCTAGGTGCGAAGTGTCATACTTTTCAATGCTCTGTGAATAACATAATGGAAAGAGTTGTCAGTAGTTTTAAAAAATCTAGTTGAAACCATGCCATGTCGGTTCAATTTTGCGTCAGAATTTAAGTCTATGACGGAGTTGACAAAGGAGTAGGTTGGTATCGTTTATGATTGTTTTAATCGTCTTGAGTCGAATTGTCAACAAGTTTTTAGAGGTTGGTCGAGTTATTTTATCTTTTTTTAAATATATTAATGTATTACTTGAGAAGCTAGTCATTTGCCTAACATTAAACACTACCCATAACAATTGCAGTGCCAGTCGGAACTCCGAAATATTAAGCTTTGCGTGTGCACATCATGCATATGCATACGTCATCAAAGATCATCAGAGCCAGTAATAAGATTACTAGATCACTGTGAGATAGTCTTATTTGCCCAGTAATTTCACTAGATTATCCCTAAGGCAAAGTAGGCACGTGCCTAGGCGTGCGTAAACTCGAGCCAAAAAATTTACTCGTTACATCGCCACAACCTTTTGTCCATGCGATTAGATGTGGCAACATAAACCTTACCTACCCTAAATAATAATCTGTGTAATTACCTACCCTTTCACATACTGCTCACTTGGTACATAATTCCTCATTAAGTATGTGCTGGCAAGCCGATTTAATATGAATTATTAAGGGTTATAATTTAACAGCTAATCCAGGGTCTACACTGAGAAAAATGACTTCGGTACTTCATTAAATGTTAACATGAAGAATAATATTTTATTCCGACGCCTACAATATTATCATGCGCATGATAAAATATAAGTCAGTCAAATCAATTTACGGTTCATCACTACTAGTTTAAGGGAATTTAATGATTGGTTATCATTATTGTTTATCATTTAAAACTTAGGTTACATAATATTGAATTGTCGGTTCTAACTTGGTGTTTTATCGAGAAGATCACTACAATTTGAAAGTTTGTCCTGATAGACATGTAAGCACGACAATTTATAAATAAAATACCTTGAATGAATTCGTAAGTTAATAGAAAATATCACATTTCATGATAAACTATCGTGACAGTGTGATTTCATGATAAACTTTCGTGACAGGCACAATATAATACATTTTAACGGGTTTTTATGTGAAAAGGAATGTGTTAAGTACATAATAGTCATTATCAACAGCATGAAGTCGTCCACTGCTGAACATAGGCCTCCCCCACGCCACTTTGAGTAGCTGCTTGCTTCGTGCATCCATCGACTCCCCAGGGTTTTAACCAGATCGCCAGTCTACCTAGCACGGGCTGGCCTACGCTGCGTCTTCCGGTTCGTGGTCGCCACTCGAGAACCTTTCATCTCCATCAGTTGTCAGTTTTACGAGCGATGTGGCCTGCCCATTGCCATTTCAACTTGCTAATTCTAAGGGCTATTTTAGTAAAATAGAACAATATCGAAGTATTTACTTGAGGCTGTGTAAACTAGATGGCGTTAGTAGAAAAGTTAGCACGCGGTGGTGTTTTGTTCGTAGCAATTAAGTAGCTTTTGTTAAATGCACAGTATTATTTGAGTTTTCGGTATCTTTCAATTCACAGTTATCATTACGATACCAACAAACTATTATAGATGGTCATTGCATCATATGAGTTTACCATGAGTAAAATATGAGAAAGCTCGTTAAACCGCAATGACCGTAATGAAAAATATTTTTAAGTTTCCTCTAACCTCATTAGGAAATATCTTCATACTATTGTGATGTACAGACCAATTTAACATCGAAATAATGACTCCGTACCATTACTTCTACAATTTCTATCGTTCCCATCATGATGTCTCGTCATTACCGTTTGAAGTGTACAAAGAGTTCGTCATGATAATTTGTCATGACGCGTAACGATAAAACTTGAGTATACAGCACTTAGCAATATCGTGCTGTTTTCTGATGTTTAATGATGACGTGTGTTCATGATAGTTTTTTATGATTTACGTACAAATTGTTAGTAAGAACTCTTGGTCCCTTTTTGTCGGGAATACGGATAAAAGTGCCGGAATTCCTTTCAAATTGTTCGTAATTCATGAAAGTATTTTTCTCAGTGTACAAGCCGAAATAGCTGTTTATGTTATACTAGCGGCTCGCCCCGGCTTCGCACGTGTAGTGGTGTAGCTTATGTTACTCAGGGTGAATGTAGATTTCCAATGGCAAAAGAATTTTTGAAATCGCCACAGTAGTTTTTGAGTTTATTCAAACATACACACAAAAATACAAATCTTTCCTCTTTATAATAGTGGTGTAGATTTGATGCGTTTCTCTCTACAAATATACCTACTTATCTCATAATAATTTTTTTTTTTTTTTTTTTATGCGACTGAATGACGTGACGAGCTAGTCGTTCACCTGATGTTAAGCAACACGGCCGCCCATAACAGTTGCAGTCTCACTCGGAACTTTAAAACAATAAAGTTTCGCGTGGCACTGCACTGCGCAAGTCATCCTGAGACATCACACAGTCTAGTAATCAGATTACTAGACTGAGTGATCAGATCATAAAGTCTCATTTGCCCAGTAATTTCACTAGCTACAATGCCCTTCAAACCGGAACACAGTAGTGCTTGCACACTACTGCTTGGCGGCAGAATAACTGGCAAAGCGGTGGTACCTACCTAGACGAACTTTGCAGAAAAGTCCTACCACCTAGTAAAACCTTGTTGTACCTTTAATAATATTACTATTTTCTTTATTAGACAGTATGAATAATTTTGATATTATGTTAATTAGCGAAAGTATGTGTAAATAACTATGCATATGACTCCTTCCCTTATGGAAGCACTTAGAATAGATAGATAGATAAAATCTTTATTGAAAAACACACACACACACACACCCCAACACACTCTCACACACACACACACACACACGACGACGACGATTCGTTACAGAATATCTCCTTGTTACGGGCTATGTGCCTTTATTCTCTAAAGTAACTACTACAATAACAAAAACTAAAAACTAGCCTTTTTCTGTAAATGAGAATTTTCATGTAATATTATAGTGCAGATTAATTTGTAAAGGAAAAATTTGAATCACGAGCGGGACTTGAACCCGCATCCATCCGTCCCTAAAGCCGGGACATGCTTTACTTAAGCTACCGTGACAAGTGGTCTCATGTCCGAATTTATCCTTCACCTTTTACAACCAACTTACGGGGTTGGTACCACTTGTCACGGTAGCCGGATGGTTCAAGTCCCGCTCGTGATTCAAATTTTTCCTTTACAAATTAATCTGTAGATTACGCTGAGCAGGCGATACTGCTATAAAAATCATAAATATTATAGTGGTTTTAAGAAAAAAATAGCATAATTTATAGGCACGGGAATTAAAAATGGAGCTTCTTTCAGGTTCAGATAGTATTTTATTTTATTTTTATTATATTTAAACTTGTTGTACCTCCGAAAACATCTGTTTTCACACTTTAATAATATTAATAAATTTAAGAAATACAAACTTAAGATTGATGTGTTAAAATCCATATCAAATAGCGATTTTGGCAGAAAAATCATGAATTATAACGTAAAACTATGTACTTAGCTGCGAAAAGTGTAGCTATGTGTGTAAACAAAAATAGAAAAAAACAGGGTCGACATTGCTATTTTGCTTTTTGGAAATGAACTAACTCTGGCCTTTACCTCTTAGAATTAGCAAGTTGAAATGGCAATGGGCAGGCCACATCGCTCGCAGAACTGACAACCGATGGGGAAGAAAGGTTCTCGAGTGACGACCACGACCCGGAAGACGCAGCGTAGGCTTCCCCTACTAGAATGACTACTAAATGCTACCAGCTACAAAACATTTAGACTGTATACTAGCCGCCCTTACCTAGCTATATACATTGCAAATGCTCCAGCCCACTAACGTTAGGTAGCGTACCCAACATGCTGGCAGCGTTGCCTCGTTGCATTGCAATGCTGATTCGCTGTGCCAAATATGTACCAGCTTTTGGTCACGCGTTGCACTGTTTTTTTTTATCAAATAGTTTTTATATTCGGAAACTGACGTAATAAAAATGTCAATTCCTTGAGGTTGAGGAGTAGCCCTTACTGTTTATTATTCTATGGCACGGCATAAAATTGATAAATTGACGGCTGTTCTTATGTAAATTATTTTGGACCCTCATCTATTTAAAGAGGGTTGTTTACACGCTTTATTGTTGTTATGACCCTCACCTCAATAACAAATCTAGAGATTTTAATAGCAGACTAAAAGTGCCCGGCTATTTACCCGCTTTCCCGCAAAAATACCTTATTTTTGGTGAATATTATATACATTATATTTTTGGCTGATTTTGGTAGTATTAACAATCTGAAGGAAAAATAGTTATTTGTTATACTAGGCTGCAAAGTTGGTTTTTGGCGCGAGTACTTGAATTGAAACCTGAGCAAGTGAGGGATTTGAGGATCGAACCACGAGCGTAGCGAGTGGTTCAAATGAAGAATTCTGAGCGTAGCGAAGGTTTCAAAGGTACGAGACGCAGAAAACTTTGCTGCCGAGTGCAACACACAACTTTTCACCTCACTACAGCGAGAAAAATGCAAGAAAAACAGCTAAAAGGCTAAGAAAAGATTAGTTTTTAGCTTATTCAATTAGCTATGGGTGGCGGTAACGCTTTAATATCAGGTAAACGACTAGTTCGTCACGTGATTCATGGAAAATTAAAGAAAAAGTGTTTTTCATCCATTTTCCATGCAGTCGCCGTGCTGGATAGCGTATTGGTTATATACTCTTTGGTGCTGGACAGTGCGATTATTCTAAAAATGAGGTTGATGAACGAGAAAAATATGGTATCTTTTAGGAGGTAGTCTGTGGTATTAATGAGTTTTCAGTGGACTGGCAATATCAAGAAGGTTAAATTCGGGCCGATCTGTGATTAAATCCTCAATTCTTGACGAGAAAATTATTGAAGAGAACCGTTCGAATTTTAAAAACACTTTCCACGCTAGCGATTAAAATGCGTTTTTGTGCCCAGATTTTGAATGACAAAGAGAATCTTTCCGAGCTAGTGAGGTGAAAAATATATTATTACCTGTGATTATTACCTTGAAAATTGTACTTCCCTTGAACATCTATCTATCTATACTTATAATAAAACTGTAAAAGGTCTAATTCTGTACATTGAAGATATTTTGAAATTTTTTTATTGATGCTGAAGCCAAAACTATATTTTTTTCATTTTTGTCTGTTTATCTGTCTGTCTGTCTGTCTTTATAATGGCTGAGCATCACGCTGAAACTACTGAATGGATTCAAATGAAACATGTCATGATTTGAATTCATATTACATGGTAGGCTATAGGATACTTTTAATCCTAAAATTCAGCACGGTTCCCTCGGGAGAGGGGATGACAGTAAAAATATGTACTTATTTGTAATTCATTAACGCGTGGTTCAATTTCATTCATATTTTATTTGTTAGAAATGGGATAGTTTAAATATTATCCCGTAAATATTTCAAGGTCGTCGGTTTTGTGGTTCAGAAACTACAGGTATTCAACCTTCAGTATTAGGTCCAAAGCCACTCCTATCCTGTAATATGGGAAAGAGAAAAGAGAGGGGGAACTTTGCAGAAAAGTCCTGCCACATAATAGTTCCAAATAGGTTACACAAATGAGATGCCAAGCACTTAAATAAATAATAAAAATAATATAAAAAACACCAGTTAGAGAACTTCCTCTTTTTTGAAGTTGTTTAATAAAATCTTGACACAGTAATGTTTTTTGTGGTAGAATACGAATAAGTGATTCACGTTGTCCATTGACAGTATCAACGTGAATCACTTATTCGTTTCAAATGAGAAACTTAATACATTCACAAACTCAACTCTGATAATTTCTGCTGCCCTGGTTCTTTGAAATCTAAACATTCTAGGTTAGTTTCTTTTAAGTGATTCACGTTGATACTTCAATGGACAGTATCAACGTGAATCACTTATTCGTTTCACATGAGAAACTTAATACATTTACAAATTCAACTCTGATAATTTCTGCTCCCCTGGTACTTTGAAATATAAACATTCTAGGTTAGTTTCTTTTAAGTGATTCACGTTGATATTGTCAATGGACAGTAGCAACGTGAATCACTTAACGTTTCAAATGAGAAACTTAATACATTCACAAATTCAACTCTGATAATTTCTCCTCCCCTGGTACTTTGAAATCTAAACATTCTAGGTTAGTTTCTTTTAAGTGATTCACGTTGATACTGTCAATGGACAGTATCAACGTGAATCACTTTTTCGTTTCAAATGAGAAACTTAATACATTCACAAATTCAACTCTGATAATTTCTGCTCCCCTGGTACTTTGAAGTCTAAACATTCTACGTTAGTTTGTTTTAATCAGTTTTCTTTCAGTTTTCTTTCAATAATTTTAATTTTTAATCACTTTTTCGTTTCAAATGAGAAACTTAATACATTCACAAATTCAACTCTGATAATTTCTGCTCCCCTAGTATTTTGAAATCTAAACATTCCAGGTTAGTTTCTTTTAAGTGATCCACGTTGATACTGTCAATGGACAGTATCAACGTGAATCACTTATTCGTACCAAATGAGAAACTTAATACATTCACAAAATCAACTCTGATAATTTCTGCTCCCCTGGTACTTTGAAATCTAAATACCCTATCCCTACCTTAGTTTCTTTCCGCCAAAGCAAACAAACCGTATTATACCCAATTTATTTCAATATACCGACAAAAGAACACAAAAAGGTTTGACCTCGACCCTTTGTTCCTAACACGAACCTATCCGAGGTCAACTGTCATTTTTGTGTTATCTGTCGCAAATAAGAACCAGCGTGACGCGCGTTGTACCGCACTAGTACCAAAGAATGCCCCTTCACTAGGTGGTAGGACTTACCACCGCTTTGCCAGTTATTCTGCCACCAAGCAGTAGTGTGCAAGCACTACTGCGCTCCAGTTTAAAGGGCATTGAAGATTTGAACAACACACGATAAACACATGGTTTCGTATCGTGTGGAATCTGTTTTCATACTGGTGCGAGAGCCCACTGCAAAAATACCTACGTCATCGGGTACCCCAATGGGCTATCTTTAGATCGTTCACCGAAACTTTAACATGTAAAAAAAACAGGTCTGCCAATTCCAATCCTGCCGGGTCATGGAAATAATCCACCTCAACCAACTTCAAATGCCTTCAATACTAAGTTTCGCCAAGTTTAGATCTGGCAGACCTTTTAATCTATTATCAGGGGCATTTTGGCTATTATTGGGCGTAGCTTTCATTGGGGTATTCGCGGAGGTAGGTAAAGGGTATAAAGGGCACACTCTTGGGGGTCTGCCAGGTATTTCCGGCAGGGTACGCAATGGCAGACCAATTTTTTTTTACATAATCAATCAATGGTTAACTGTTGCCAGAACTTTCATTCAAGTACATTTTGACAAAAAAATACGTAAAAAATTTCAATTATTTCCATGACCCAGCAGGATCGGAACTGGCAGACCTGATTTTTTTTACATATTTAGATGTCGTTTAACGATTTAAAGATAGTTTATTGGGGTACCCGATGACGTAGGTATTTGTGCAGTGGGCTCTCGCACCATACAGAATTAGGGCCCTGCCCAGAAGAACGACGACGCGCTGTAAATCGACACATGATTTACGTCATACATCTCTTGAAATAAGCGAAATAACTTGAACCTGCGACAGTAGCAAGTTCGCAATCAGTATTTACCAGCGTACGTGTGGAAGAATCGAATCTCGATCGAATGAATAAGTAATGCTCCAGCCCCACTTGAGAGTTGGGACACTACGTGATGTATGTTCTAATAGCACCGTCTCGGTCTTCGGTAATGAGTGTTTGACCTTGACCTTAGTGAAGATTTCGAGGGAAGTTGAGCTAGTTTCGGCTATTAAGTTAATATAGTAACAACGCAGAAACTACACAGCCTTTTTTACTTTCTAAAGTGCCCAATATCTAGCTACCTATATATTTGAATTACAAGTCAGTTTAAACTTCTTAGACCGATGGTGGTCGAGCGGTTGCATGTGCGCTTCGCAATCTAACGGCACCGGATTCGATCCTCGGCCCTGCGCCAATGGCTTATCTAGTAAGTAATGTGCAGTTTGCGATGCCATCGCTCCGTGCCTCGGAGAACACGTTAAGCCATCGGTCCCGGATGTCATAGAAACATCTACGGCAATCGTTAGGTACGGGTAGTCAGACGCCTTATAGAACCTGACGCCTGGTCTAACCATCTCCGTTACTGGCTCCTTATGGGTTGCGAGGTCAGATGGCAGTCGCTCGTGTAATTCTGGTAGCTCACCGCTACAGGTTAGACTGACAGCCGACCCCAATAACAAATGGGAAAAGGGTAAAGAGGATGATGAAGTTGCTAATAAAACAAATCAATCAAATTGGGCATTGCCCGTGGTCCAGCTACTCAGTTCACCATCCATATAACGTGTTTCTATACATAATATCGGTTGCAATCGCCTAGCTGGTCACAATGCCTCATACTCCAACCACTAGGATCTATTGATTGGATCCATCAGTAACTGCACTGCACTACTCTTGAACACAGTGTTGGGACTATGTAACTTGATCGTACAGTCTGACTGGCCTGGTGTCTCAGGATGACATGCGCAGATCCTATTGCTTGATCAATTATTGTATGAACTGTTCAAAATTTCATTACAAGTAATACTAGTACAAGTAGTACTGTCTCATTGTAATATTTCGTCTAAAGTAGGTATTTTATAATATTGTTTACCCAAAATAAGTACTGTCATATTTTTTCCGTGTCTGCAACGAACAGGGCTTGTCGTTTTCAACGCTAAAGAGGTCATTAATTGGAGAGGTACCGCACGTAGCAGGGGGGCATGACGGATATTTGCATTAGTATGGACATGGCATGCAAAACAGGAACTAAAGATTTTCAGACACAGGTAATCTAAATCTACATTACGTACGTTACGTTTTGAGTCATGCACACGTACGACTCGGTTTATGCGCACTTTCTTACCGTACATCTGTAAGATGTGGAATGAGCTTCCACCAGCGATCTTTCCCCGGAGCTACAACATGCAGCAATTTAAAAGGAGGGTCAAAAGAGTATTATCACAGGGTAAGCAACGCATCAGTGACACGTCTTGTGTTACAGATGTCCATAGGCTACGGTGACCTCTTCCCATCAGGAGGGTCGTATGCTTGTTTGCTACCTATAAATAAACGTAACTAAAAAATCTAAACTTATAAACACCTGCGTCTTTTATGTAATGGGCACGTGGTAGGATTGCCTTATTCGGTTTCCCTAGTCCCAGTCTCGCACAGCGGCCTTCAGGGAGTTTACGGAGCGGTATAACGCCCGCTACACACCTTCAGTTTTAACTGTGCGATTTACCTGTAAGTACAGTTAATCTAATGCTATTTTGATTAGATCTTGGTGAAACTATGCAGTTAAATTGTTTGCTCTATACGTCTTATTAATTTATCCGACAGTCCAATGGCACAGGTGATTTGTACAGTTAAAACTGAAGGTAAATTACTAGGTGAATAACTTCTTCTTTCTGCAAAGTTCGTCTAGGTAGGTACCACCGCTTTGCCAGTTATTCTGCCACCAAGCAGTAGTGTGCAAACGCTATTGTGTTCCGGTTTGAAGGTCAGTGTAGCTAGTGAAATTACTGGGCAAATGAGACTTTATGACCTGATCTCGCAGTCTAGTAATTTTATTACTGGACTTGACTGATGTATCAGGATGACGTGCGCAGTACATCAGTGTCACGTGAACTTTGTATTTTATAGTTCTGAATGACACTGCAACTGTTATGAGCGGCCGTGTCGCTTGACATCAGGGACGACTCTACTAGCTCGTCATGACATTCATTAACATAAAAAAAGAAAAAAAGGTGTATAGCGGGCTTAACACAGCTCATGCGGTAGCTGAGCGGGTTCTTACGCTAATCAACCAATGTTCTATCCTTAGAATAAATATTTATAGAAGGTAAGTTTCCAAACAACGCCTTCTCAAAATGCACGCTACTTTTTTGGTGTTTTAGATGTTTTAAGCAAGAAAATTAATAGCCTACCAGTCGAAAATCACACCAGAGCTCATATGCTGCTTTTCTAATGTGTTGTGACACAATTTCACCGCGAAATTGTCATTCAAACAATTTTCTGGGAGCTCTTCACACAGATATGGCCGCGCGAATGTCCGTGCGGTGTCATAATATGGCACCAATTAAACGGCTTACATTTCCCGAATGTACTGGAGTTCTATAGGTACCTACTTATTCTATCCTATTCTACCGCTCAGGATCATCATTACCTGGAGCGAGAGGGATAACGCTCACGCTATCTTTCTCGCTCTGTGATTTGGTGATCCTGAGCGATACAAAAGGATAGAGCATGACGAAGTGCGATTCCGTACCCCAACCCTCTCGTAGTCCAAGCATCAAGCTACTCTACTAACATGACAGACTCGCCACCCCGTCGTCGCCGCCCAAGACACGTCTTGAGCGACCCGGATGATCCTATAGCAGCCGTTGTGTCGTCTGCGCTAGGATCACCGGACCAGTCTAGCCTTTCTGGCTCAGGTACCGCTTTCGCCACCGGTATAGGATACCAGCGTAACACAATTAGACACTGACCCCACCGGCGAGGTCGACGTACCCCCGCAGGGTAGCTAGAACGGTCGCGACTTTCCATAGGGTCTACTCTTCCAGGGGACGCCTTCTCGATCCTCATAACCTGGCAACGGCCCAAGCCGAGGCTTGCACTCCAGGGGTGCCCTTGTGCTAGTTGCCGCCCAATTTTGACGGTTGGGCGCCTTAAGTGCCTGTCCTTCCGCGCGGTGACGCTGTAAAGGTCGGTAGAGCCCGTTCAAAAAAAAAATAAAAAAAAGAAGTGCAATTCCGTGCTGATAGATGTGGCTCAAGCAAGAAGCGAAATATTTTCTGCATTCAATGCGAAAAGTAATAAATGGCGTAAGAAAACCGCGTGCCTAGACTGCCTAGTAATAATGTTTGTAAAAATTGTGATCGTCACATCCACATTAAGCCTCACGTCTGTATTTCATACAGGACACGCTTCGGTGCCATCTGGTGACGTTATTCGAGACTTCAAGTAGCGGCATAATGCCCGCCATGTAGGGGCTTTAATGGAATACCAGATGTACACAAAACGTGTAGTTTGTGTTTTTTTTTATGCGATTGTATGACGTGACGAGCTAGTCGTTCACCTGATGTTAAGCAACACGGCCGCCCATAACAGTTGCAGTGTCACTCGGAGCTTTAAAACAATAAAGTTTCGCGTGACACTGCACTGCGCACGTTATCCTGAGACATCACACAGTCTAGTAATTAGGTTACTAGACTGAGTGATCAGATCATAAAGTCTCATTATATCTCTCTCTCAGATAATGCTCTCTAGCATTAAGTTCGCCTATGTACCTACATTTGTTGTTTGTGCAATAAAGCATTTTCTATCTATCTATCTATCTATCATTTGCCCAGTAATTTCACTAGCTACAATGCCCTTCACACCAGAACACAGTAGTGCTTGCACACTACTGCTAGGCGGCAGAATAACTGGCAAAGCGGTGGTACCTACCTAGACGAACTTTGCAGAAAAGTCCTACCACCTAGTGTACACAATGTGCATAGAATCTGTAACTTGGTGTATCGCACTTGGTGTATCACCATCATCATCAACAGCCTGAAGACGTCCAATGCTGAACATAGGCCTCCCCCACAGAGCGTCAATTTGAGCGGCTGCTTGCCTCCTGCATCCATCGGCTTCCCGTGGTTTTAACTAGATCGTCGGTCTACCTAGTGGTCGGTGTTCCACAGAAGAGGCCTATGTTCAGCATTGGACGTCTTCAGGCTGTTGATGATGAAGGTCTGTCAACTCTACAGTAGACGCCTTATCGAAGAAACAAAAAATAAATAAGAAAAAGTAACACATTTCAAGATCCTGACTGACAAACAAGCTTAATGATGACAGGCATTCTTGCGGATACCAAAAATCTCTTCTTTTATCACGTAGATACAAGTGACACAAAGATTGAGTGATTTATGGATCTGCGGGTTCCATTTGTTTTATTTACTGAATTGGAGTTTGAAGAGTGCGCACTGGAGTTGCATAACCTGATTTCGTCATTTCCATTCCACGGTCGGACAACCAGATGTACGAAAAAACGCCATCATTACATGGTTAACATCCCACATGTGCGAACAAAGCGATTTTCTGCCACATTTATCATGCGAACAGTCAAAGCGTGGAATGCTTTCTCGTCTGTATTTCCCGAAAACTACAATCTTGGAGTCTTCAAATTGAGAGTGAACAGGTATCTTCTAGAAAAGCGCGTTATATCCTAAACCGCACCGACACTTAACATCAGGTGAGATAGTGGTAAAGCGCAAGCCTAACAACCAATAAAAAAATTGACTTGACTAGGTGGAAAAAAAACGATTATAAGGGTGCAATGCGTAGATGCAACCCGATAAAGTGCATCCTTTAATACGATCTATACGGTTGCTATTCTACGTCATGTTTTATTTAGGCCGTGCCACATTCGCCAATATTGTCACTTATCTAACATCAGGTGGAATGTGGGAAAAGATTCCTTACTTAGAAACCACGCGAATTCCTTGTCTTACATAAGAAATCTGCAACATCTATTCTCTATGGAAGGAAACCGAACCGCGCGAATTAAATGTGGAATTGGCGCTATTTGAACTGTCAAAAATCATAATGCTCCACTGAGACGCGTTCCGAAACATCAACACGTCAAAAGTTACCACCACTTATATCAATATTTATTCAAAATAGTAAAGTTATGATTTCTAATGCTGTGACACGATTTGAACAAGACACGATAACGACGTGGTTTCGTATCGTGTGGAATCTGTGTCTTCGTACAGAATTAGCGCCCTGTTCGTGGTAATATTTTCCTTAAAAAAAAGGAGTTGACTGACTTTTAGCACTGGGGGTTTTCGCGGGAACGCGGAAAAGTTCACGTCGTTGCATTATGTATGATTTTTCAGAACTTGTGCTTTTTCTAGTGTTAATGTTTAAAATTGGTGGCGTTTTACGCATTAAGTGCTGAATTACGAGCATGAGTATGGGCAAGTGGTATAATGTGGTGAAACGTGGTTTTTCGTGTTGCTTCCAAAATTCCATAGAAGCATGGGGTCTCATCAGGAACAAAGAAAAAATAGCCCGAATGTAAAAAAAATCTAGTGATCGTTACTAGTTAGTGGCCAGAGTATTCGTTTGGCCCAATACGCAATAGATGTCGTTCGCTAATCTTGCGTTATGCAGAAATAAAATTATTCGTAAGATAGCCCGAATTATTCCATTCTATGGGATGAGGTATCTGTATTAGTATATTATATAATCTGTGGTAGAAGCTTCTAGTAAATTTGCCACCACTCTACTGGGGCATGACTTACACTGGGCTATGACTACCTGACTTGGACTCTACTATGACTGTGACTAAGACTTGACATTACGTAAAATATTCTATAGCACGATGAAAATTACAATACTTGACACTGGCTAAACACACTGTGTGGAGCCAAAACACAAGGGGAAAAAATTAGTACTGAGATAGATAAATTGCAGGTTTATTATTGTTTTAAAACCACTGATTTATATAACCATTTTTCAGTTGACTGGTAATGAGAAATACAACATTTAGGCACCTATATCTGACAGCCTCCGTGGTGTAGTGGTTGCGCAGGTCAGCTCATAAACCGGAGGTGACGTGTTCGATTCCCGCGACAGGACAAGTATTTGTGCACTGGAAAAAAGCGCAAATACTTGTTCTGTCTGGGTGTTGTGGGATCATAGTCCACGTAGTTCCTGGATCCCTAGATACAGGGAATCCTAGTTAGGGTCAAAGATTCTGTGTATGTGATCGTTGGGCGTTATTTATTATTATATATTATAGAAACTCGTAGAACTAACAAACGAGGGGGAACAAAGGTTCTCGAATAGCGAAACTCGGTGGACTGATGCCCTGGTAAAAACCGCAAGGAGCCGATGGATGCAGGCAAGCAGCCGCTTTAAGTGGCGCTCTCTGGGGGAGGCCTATATCCAGCAGTGGAAGACTTCAGGCTGTTGATGATGATATATTGCTGGGTTGTCTGAAAGAGATCGCTTTAAGCGATAAGACCGCCCATTGTGACAGTTATAAGATTTCCCTCTAAATGTTTTTGTAATATGGTGTTTTTTCTCAAACATGCTTGGAAATGTGAGTATTATTTTGACAACCTTATAAATCGAAATTGCTGTACTGGCGAGCAGCGGCCGGCAAAAGTTGTATGAAAATCCATATCTGTCGTGGTTTAGCGACCAAATAAATTACAAACAAAACTCATATCTGTCGTGTAATTTAAAAATGGAACGATCTTTTACTCCGAAACATGGCAACCAAGGAGGTAACTTATCAAAGGTTTTATTTAATGTCGAACTGGCTTGCAACTAGAACGCTGTTTATTGGCAAAAATAACACTTTATGGTGGGAAAAATTATAATCAACTACAAAAATTCTTTGTTTTAATTTCCGCGCATTATTTGAGAAAAGTACTATACAAGCCTTGGCGATAACATGGCATTGATAGACTTACGTATGTGTGCCTCGGCTTTGCCTCGGCCCACATTTGCATGTTCGTCCATCAATGCCTCTTTTGCTGGCCGCTGCAGTAATGTACTACATCTATCTATCTATCTATCTATATATTAAAATAAGCAAAGTAGAAGCACATAAAATTAAGAGCACAATTAATCCGCAATAGTGGCTAATAGCTAGGTATAACGAATAATAGCTAGCTATTACTCGAAATGGTAGAAATCAGCCAATTTAGGGAGCGTTCATTAATCTATGATCGGACGCCACACAGTCAATATTACGTGCCCAGAATTACGGACAGGGGATAAAAGATTGTATGTACGGATTATGGAGCGGTTTTTGGACGTGGTTCTGTTTGTTTGTTTACACTAAACGAGAGTTCTGTTTAAATATAGGATTAATAATTCAAGAACAAGCTCTGTTTTGTTTTTACCAACTTAATTGTTATACTGGCGTGCGGTTCAATCGAGCCAATGACATGATTATGAAACAGCTGCCCACTGGCTAATTACGTAACTCGCAACCAGTTTGCAACAGTGGACTCACCATTGCAATAGTTCACCCACGTTGCGGGCTTAGCCTTATTAAATAAGTTCACTTACGAGTGCCAGCATGTTGACATATTTCATGATAACTCATGAACCATATGTAATAATTTTAAGATTTGTACCTAAGCTACCATTACAATAGTTAGCGTTTTGGTAATACTGTAAGCTAACTATTATAAACTAAATAATAAATAAATAAATAAACAGGTGTAAATCTCACAATCATTGCTGTCAAACATCACTTTGGCAGAGCAGAAAGCGATCGAGCGCTAGATCACCGTCTGTCGGACAATCGATGGACTAAAAAGTGTATTATTTTGTTTCCGTCTATTGCTGTTCTGTTGCTAGTGGAGCTAGTATCAAAGGCTAAAGTGCATTCAGCGACAGGCGAGCAACAGGCGGGTGACTTACGATTTCCAGTGACATCTTGCGACTGATTGCTAAATGTTTGCTGTCGCTTTGCTACTACTGTTGCTTTCCTACTGCTGTTGCAACTTTTACATAATACGGCAGCCGGACACTCACTGTGTTAAATCGTGGTCTAAGCACAATATTAACAAAAAGCACTTTTTAAGCTCAGTGCGCCGACATGTCAAAATTGTTATATGAAAAAAGTAGTGTAAATAGTTTTTTTATGTTAATTAATGAATAGTGTGACGAGCTAGTCGTTCACCTGATGTTAAGCGTCACGGCCACTCGTGTCACTCGGAACTCTAAATTTAAGTTTTGCGTAACACCGCGCACTGCGCACGTCACGTAAAGTTTTTTACAAAAGTTTTTAACTTTTTGTTTGTGTTTTTGTGTTTTTTTTTTGTTAAAGACTTTTCTAGATTGTGAGATCAGTTCATAAAGTCTCATTAGTCCAGTAATTTCACTAGCTACAATGCCCTTTAAACCGGAACACAGTAGTGCTTGCACTGCTTGGAGGCAGAATAACTGGCAAAACGGTGGCAAAAAGTCCTACGACCTAGTAAAAAAAAACGAAAACCGAAATACAGGGATAACCGAACAAAACTTAAATAAGTACTTGGGTTTTTTAAAATTAAATGTTTCTAATGGCCCTCAAAGAATACTTTAGGTATCAACGTAGTTCTCCCAGTTCTCAGCGATACCAACTCACTTTTTTTACAAATGAAATAAATACATAGTTAGATTGGTGTTCTAAAGGAATAACAATTTGATTTGCATTTTTCACGTAATCCCCAAAATCCTGCAAAATTAACACTTTTTCACTCGATGTTTGACATCATTTTATAATCTGTGATTTTCAACTTTGACGGACTTTTTTATGACTGAATAGGTCCGCATTTGACCGCAATCCCACCGATGGAAAGTGACGAAGCGGTCTACGCTGGTACATGCTTGCCTAGATCTTCTAGGCAAGCATGTACCAGCGTAGACCGCTTAGGTATCTACCTATTCATACATTTTTTGATAAATAAAACAGTAAAGAGTACTTTTGAGCCTGTCTGATATGCTCAAGTTTTTAACCGACTCCAAAAAAAGAGGTTGTCATTTCAGTTGCATCTTGTATGTGTGTTATCTCTGAACTCAGTCAACTCAAATTTGAAAATAGATTGGAGTTTTTTGACAGGAAAAACTTTCAATTTGATCAAAGAAATTTCATCAAAATTATCATAATAAATGATGAATGGGAACATTCTCGCTGCCCGAGAATATTCAACGTATTTTCTCTTCTAAGTTTGGGTCTGGTTCCATTATTCCGATTTCATTCCTTTGAGTCACGAGTACCTGTCACGGTACGTGACAGTTCGAGGACGGGATAAGGTATAAAAGTATTTAACATAAAATGGTTTCTTAGGTATAATGCGTTGACATTTTTCACGAAAACTATCAAGGCAATTTTTAGGGTTCCGCACCCAAAGGGTAAAACAGACCCTATTACTAAAGCTCCGCTGTCTATCTGTCTGTCCGTCTGTCACCAGGCTGTATCTCATGAACCGTGATAGTTAGACAGTTGAAATTTTTACAGAAGATGTATTTCTGTTGCCGCTATAATAAAAAACAAAGAAATAGTAAAATAAATATTTAAGGGGGCTCCCATACAACAAACGTGATTATATTGCTCGTTTTTATAGATAATGGTACGGAACCCTTCATGCGCGAGTCCGACTCGCACGTGGCCGGTTATTAAAGTTTTTGAGGTAATATGTTTTTTTTATAAGTATGTAATATCTGCACGCGCCAATTAGAGTACAAATAGAGTGCATGCAACTCCTGAAGCATTGAGCACATAAATAAACTGCAACGTAAACCCTTTGTGCCTTTGTGCTTGTTAGGTATCTCGTAACCTCTTGTCACAGGTAATTCGATATTGTCATTTTCTTTCCGCATGGTCTAAGCAAAACCACAGAATACTCAACAGTACAGGTAGAGATGATTCACTCCGCGAAGTCACTCAAATAAATAGCGACTCTAGATACAACGCAATAAAGTGTAGTTCCGCTCGCACAGCGCTACAATCCTACCATAAACAGGTGCCTCTCTTTCTATCGCTATAGCACTGGTCTTTATACGCGTACGGATGGACTAAATTAATAAATATCATCATCATCATCATCATCATCATCATCAGCCTGACATCCACTGCTGAACATAGGCCTCCCCCAAAGAGCGCCGCTTGGAGCAGCTACTTGCCTCTTGCATCCATCGGCTCCTCACGGTTTTAACCAGTACGTCGGTCCACCTAGTGAGGGCCGGCCTACGCTGCGTCTTCCGGTTCGTGGTCGCCACTCGAGAACCTATGTCCATTATTGGTATCATAATATTCAACTTTAACTTTAACCTAATTTTAATCTCCGACCCATAAAGTCGATTCTTGTTTGCGACAAATTAATCCCAACAAGGAGAAACGGGGAATAATCAGCACACGAGAAATAAGGTAATGCTTTTAACAAAGATTATTAATTTACTTGACAGCCAATACTGCTTTTCCGAAGTCGTTAAAAGCTGCTATTTCTGGCATACATTTCACCAATCGTAACTTGCAGACGGTATTGATACTGCCAGTACTCCTAGTACGAGTATATTCGAATGTACGGTTCTGTAATCGATATCGAGAATCGTAAAATATTTGTATGAAATCCAGCACAGCGCCCTCTAGCGTTACAAAAGATTTCATACTAATATTTTCGATATTCGATAGTGAGTAGGTACCTACATTATGTACATTCGAATAAATAATCCATTTGATGGCTGCACTGTCTAAAAAATTCGTTCACCGTTTTGTATTATGTAAGCTATTCTAGCGAAGCCCATTTCTGCCACGCGATAAAACGTAAAAGATATATCCATGTATTTGTAACAACGATTTGTATCAAAGCCTAAAATTCTATATAGGTACTCCATTCTAATTTTACTTGCAAATTACAGACAGATTGGAGTCAAGATATCCAGGGCAAGTTGCTGACGTCAAGTCCTTCGGCTCGAGCGGTTGAATCCACCCAAATATTAAGCAGAGTTGTTGTTAGTTCTCCATTCATTTATTGCTCCATGGCATATGACGTAACAGCTATATTATTATGTACTTTGATGTCGAGCCTTCGAGAACTACGGGAGTTAGTAAGGTGTTGGTAGCTAAGGGACCGATGGCTTACTTTTGACAAGTTTATCGCGAGAATTTGGGTAGTCAGAGATGTTGATATAGTTTGTCGCAAAACAGAATCGGCGTGGAGCGTTAAAGTGACGCTTATCAGTTTAGCCATAATGACCACGCTTGGCAGACACCTTGGTGATCGCAGAAGATTTTAATGTACCAAGGAGAATGCTGCTGCCCATTCCCTGGATATAATTATGCAAGCTGAAATTATACTGAATTTAATGAATCACCTACATAAAACATTTCAAATCAAATGAAAAAATCATTTATTGACATAAAAAGGTAGGTATATACGTCTTAATCAGTCCATAGACTCCTGAACTAGTGAGACTCCCGAACACTGTATTATAGGAGCCAGGCGCGGATACAGAAATTTCTCAAGGGGGGGGCGCAGTGCCGTAAAAGCCTTTTCTGCGGGGGGGGGGGGGGGGGGGGGGGGGAGTGCTTCATCCTAACTACTATTGTCAAAATACTCTTTATGAAATCTTTCGCAGCGCTTGTGCAGTAAGGTTATATACATGCACTAAAAGTACATTAAATACGCGAGCGAAGCGAGCGCGAAATTTTGTATATTCGCCGTATTGTTTTCAGAAAACGCGTATGGCAATTCCAACATGAATTCCATGCCAGTCAGTACAAACGCGCTTGCTATAAAACGAAATACAGTAAAAACATTAAGTATACGAGCGAAGCGAGCGCGAAATTTTTTATATTTTTTGTATTGTATTTCAGAAAACCAGTATAGCAATTCAAACATGAATTACATGTAAGTCAGTACAATGCGGACATGGCCTCATGCTTAGCCATTTTAAGCATTTTGACGTTCTATAGACTCTTAAGATTCCATTTTTGGTTGGAGACTAAGTGGTAGCCGGGCGGCCGCTTGGCTCCGATAAACACTAAACACAAATACGCTCGTGCGCTGGCAAAAAAATTAGCGCGATGTTTTGTCTAATTTTTGATGATACTGGCATGTAGGTACGTATGTGTTGGAATCGAGCACTAGGGGCGCAGCGGGAACTTATCAGGAGCAAACCGACAAAATAATAGTCCTGCCTGGTCTGGCCATTCTTGCGCCCCCCAGAGTCTACGCCCTGTGCCTGGGCACCAGTGGCACCGCCCTATTTAAGGCACTCGGGGGGCGCACAAATCATTATAGTACGGGAGTCTAAGAGGGGTATTTGGGGATGTGGTGTTGAAACACATAAGTATACGATACAAGACCAATTTGTGCTCTTTTCTTTAAATGATGAATTCCATGCACTTATATCTTCCTGGTAAATTGGATAATTAATTGATTGGTGCTGGACTGCCTGCGACATGGGGAGGGGGGCGCCCCCTGCACCCCCCCTCTTGTATCCGCGCCTGATAGGAGCCAAGGTTTCTCCTATCCTATGACTTTAATAATGATGTCATATACTAATACTAATCATTTTAAAACATGTGGCAACTGCTAACGCCATAGGCAATTTGAAAGTTAGACATTGTTTTTAGGCAATTTGTTTTTTAGGCGTTTTGCTTTGTAGGCAGTCTGATCTTATAGGCTTTAAAACACGTTTAACACGTACTATATTATGCTAAGACTGAAAAGTAATCGCGTATCAGCCAGACTAATATCTACAGATTTCAGGAATATTCCATGTCAACATCCATTCGTTCGTGCGTAAAGCCTTACCAGTATTGTTTTCATAAATATGTACGTGCACTGGAATGGATTTCCGCTTTAAATTGACACTGGAAATGTAGATGAAAAGAGAATTTCTAAATAACTCAGTTGGCAGCATGGCTAAAGCCCGCTACACACCTTCAGTTTTATTCATATTCATATTCATTTATTCTGTTTTCACATGTGCATATTGATCTTACATTAGACATAAGTCCTAATTATATTATTAGGTAACAACATGGACCCTGCTGGGCACTACAGATTATATTGTGTTTTAAAAGCCTATACAACGCCAAAATGCTTAAAATGGCTTATGATGAGGCCGTATCCTGTCAACAATATTGCAACAAGACTGATATTAATATAATATGTTGCCACAGTTTCACCCTATGGGAAGCGACGATATAGTCTAAGAGCTAGTCCAATGGTGGAAACATAATTTTATATTATAAAATAGAACTCAACTTCAACTTCAGCACTTGGTTGACTTGCATTGCCATAATCTAGACCTTTCAGAAGACAGTAAATAAATAAATATGTGTGGACATTTCACACAGCACCATCGAGCCACAAACTAAACATAGCTTGTACTATGGGAACCAGATAACTGATACAATACTTAAAATACTTTGTTTTAATACAACATAGCACCCAGACACAGAACAAACACCTTTATTCATCACACAAATATATGTCCTGGTTAGGAGTCGAACCCACAACCTACAGTTCAGAAGGCAGAGCTACTACCAACTGAGCTATCAGGCCAGTCAAGTGATAGAATAGAATAGAATAGAATTAATTTATTGTCATAGTTCAAAGACCTACACCGATCCCTTTCATTTGGGAGTCTGAGCATTACTTTACTTTACTTTACTTTACTTTACTATTACTATAAAATTGGATACCCATGAGTGACTGACTGACTGATGATTGACATAATTGATCTCAGCTCTCAGAAGTGGTCAGTCAAAACTGAGTATGAGGCTGTATAGTGATGGGTCATGTCACCCCAGGAAAAATCTGACATTACCAGAAAATCGTCTCTGAGATGGAACAGGTCAACGGATCTCGAAAACGACAAGAGATATGGGGGTCCAGTTTTAACTAATGTTGGAGTAGACCCTGGGATGTTTCCAGAGAAATGAAAAAAATGGGGGCCCCCGAACAAAAAACGGTGGCCCCCATACAAAATTGAAACGCTCATAATTCGGCAACGGTAAGAGGTATGTGGGTGGTGCTCGACCAAATGTCATAGAGGATGACGGGGGCTGTCAGATGGTTGTCATGAAAATCCAAGATGGCGGATTCAAAATGGCGGCCATTTTGAAAGTTGGTCCGATCGGGGTGATTTTTTGCATTGGGGGGTTTTCGGGGCCGCAGATTCGATATTTCAAAAAAAATTTTGGATTCCGCCATTTTTAAAGATGGCTGCCATACAAATTTTTTTTTTCATTTTTGACGCATTGTTTCTCGACACCTATGGAAAATTTTGAATGTCTTTGTTGTGTTTTGTGTCCAGATGATCGAGGTGTCTTCAAAAAAATTCGCGACCTGGTCTTCCGAACTTCGGTCACTCGGACGGTCAACGGCCTGGCCAAACCATAAAAGATAGATCATGTGCGTTTTAAGGAATGTCATAGCAAACCCTGGGACGATTTTGGAGATGTCAAAAAAAATTCAAAATGGCGGAAAAAAAAATCCGCCATACAAATTTTAACCATAAATGACGGCGAAACTATGACACTTTAGTATAAAGAGCTCGAACTAATATTAGTTGGAGGTCAGAGGGGAAGATTGCGAAAAATTTTTTTTTTCAAAATGGCGGAAATTTTGGCCGCGGCGGAAAAAAAAGTTTCACCGATCCGGATGAAAATCGATATCTGGGGGTCCCCAAGGATGATGATCAACATTCTGTAATCAAATTTTGACATGTGTCAACTTTCAATGGGGCTGCCATACAAAGGTGCTTTTATTGAAATATCAACTTTGCTTTTTTGCGCCTCCGTTGCGAGTGATTTAGAAAAGTCGTTCCTGGGGATCAAGTAAAGATGTTATAAGGGTAAGAATGCAATATCAGTGAAATCAATTTTTTTCAAGATGGCGGCTGTAGACGTACCGACTCATAGTAAAAGTTGTCCGATCCGAATGAAAATCGATATCTGAAAATCCCACGGTACACTTGGTAGGAATGTGTAAAAACTTTTTTGATTCCGCCATTTTGAAATATTGCGAACATGCAATTTCACTTTTTTAGGATTTTTAATTCGCAAATAACACCGAAACTGTGAGACTTTTGTAGGGAGGGTTTGTTCTAATATTGTACAGTTTTGAGAGGGGCATACAGTGAAAAAGAATGTTTTTCAAAATGGCGGTCCATTGGTCCGCGTCCGAAAATAAAGAAGCTCCGATCGGGATGTAAATCGATATCTGGGGGCCCCAAAGGATGCTGATCAACATGGTTTGGTCAAATTTTGACATCTGTCATTTTTTAATATGGCCGCCGTATATACTATTATCAAAATTGCTGTTTTCCGTTTTATTGCCTATGGTACTACAGTTTCGGAAGGAGATAGTTGTAATTTTTTTTTTTTGTTTTTTTTTTTTTTTTTTTTTTTTTTTTGTTGTTGTTTTTTTTTTTTTCTATTTTTACTAAATATTCTAATAACAGTTATGTCAATCATGATGTGTACACATGTTTTGGGATATAATCTAGCTCAAAATGTATGTATTTTTTTTTTCTTTCTGCTTGTTCTTTCATTTGGTTATATTCTGTTTTGTGTGCCAAATAAAATAAATAAATAAATAAATAAATTTTGACAGATGTCAGTGTGACAGATGTCAAACGTCAAAATTTTGACAGATGTCAAATTTTTTGATAGATGTCAAATGTCAATTTTTTTCCAACCTACCAAATGCAACGACGAGCGAAGCAAGCACCAAGTATACTGTAGTTTGGTATAAGTGGACGGTCACGACCAACACTTGCACCTGCACACTTGCACCGTGTGCGGGCCGCGTGCGGCCCGCGCACGGTGCAAGTGTGCCGCGTGCGACCTGCGCACTGTTCTAATACCGCTGTCAAGTGTAGACAGATGTCAGTTTGATTGATTTTAAATGTCAAACTTTTGACAGATGTCAATTGTCAAATTTTTTTGACAGATGTCAAATTTATTGACAAATATCAAATGTCAATTTTTTGGACAGATGTCAAATGTCAATTTTTTTTCCAACCTACCAAATGCGGCGATGAGTGAGTTAGTTTATTGTCTCTCATTGGTATAATTGGACAGTCACAACTAACACTTGCACCTGCACACTTGCACCGTGTGCGGGCCGCGTGCGGCCCGCGCACGGTGAAAGTGTGCCGCTTGCAACCTGCGCACTGTTCTAATACCGCTGTCAAGTGTAAACAGATGTCAGTTTGATTGATGTCAAATGTCAAACTTTTGACAGATGTCAAATGTCAAATTTGATGACAGATGTCAAATTTATTGCCAATGTCAAATGTCAATTTTTTGGACAGATGTCAAACGTCAATTTTTTTTTCCAACCTACCAAATGCGGCGATGAGTGAGTTAGTTTATTGTCTCTCATTGGTATAATTGGACAGTCACAACTAACACTTGCACCTGCACACTTGCAACCTGCGCACTGTTCTAATACCGCTGTCAAGTGTAGACAGATGTCAGTTTGATTGATGTCAAATGTCAAACTTTTGACAGATGTCAATTGTCAAATTTTTTGACAGATGTCAAATTTATTGACAAATATCAAATGTCAATTTTTTTGACAGATGTCAAATGTCAATTTTTAGGACAGTTGTCAAATGTCAATTTTTGACAGGTGTCAAACGTCAAATTTTTTCCGACATACCCAATGCGACGACGAGCGAAGCGAGTTAGTTTACTGTAGTTTGGTATAAGTGGACGGTCACGATCAGCACTTGCACCGCGCACGGTGCATGTGTGCCGGTTGCATCCTACTCATGGTGCAAATGACGCTGTCAAGTCAAACAAAATGGCCGCCATGCAAAGTCACGCGCATTATCATTTTCTTTGATAAATACGGCAGTTTTGTACAAGTACTTGCAAAATTTAAAGTTTAGCTCCAAGTATAGCGTTTTGAACAAATGGAACGCCACGAAAACACACACGCGGGCCGCTCGCGGCCCGCGCACGGGGCAAAATACTTTACTTTACTTTACTTTACTTTACTATTACTATAAAATTGGATACCCATGAGTGACTGACTGACTGATGATTGACATAATTGATCTCAGCTCTCAGAAGTGGTCAGTCAAAACTGAGTATGAGGCTGTATAGTGATGGGTCATGTCACCCCAGGAAAAATCTGACATTACCAGAAAATCGTCTCTGAGATGGAACAGGTCAACGGATCTCGAAAACGACAAGAGATATGGGGGTCCAGTTTTAACTAATGTTGGAGTAGACCCTGGGATGTTTCCAGAGAAATGAAAAAAATGGGGGCCCCCGAACAAAAAACGGTGGCCCCCATACAAAATTGAAACGCTCATAATTCGGCAACGGTAAGAGGTATGTGGGTGGTGCTCGACCAAATGTCATAGAGGATGACGGGGGCTGTCAGATGGTTGTCATGAAAATCCAAGATGGCGGATTCAAAATGGCGGCCATTTTGAAAGTTGGTCCGATCGGGGTGATTTTTTGCATTGGGGGGTTTTCGGGGCCGCAGATTCGATATTTCAAAAAAAATTTTGGATTCCGCCATTTTTAAAGATGGCTGCCATACAAATTTTTTTTTTCATTTTTGACGCATTGTTTCTCGACACCTATGGAAAATTTTGAATGTCTTTGTTGTGTTTTGTGTCCAGATGATCGAGGTGTCTTCAAAAAAATTCGCGACCTGGTCTTCCGAACTTCGGTCACTCGGACGGTCAACGGCCTGGCCAAACCATAAAAGATAGATCATGTGCGTTTTAAGGAATGTCATAGCAAACCCTGGGACGATTTTGGAGATGTCAAAAAAAATTCAAAATGGCGGAAAAAAAAATCCGCCATACAAATTTTAACCATAAATGACGGCGAAACTATGACACTTTAGTATAAAGAGCTCGAACTAATATTAGTTGGAGGTCAGAGGGGAAGATTGCGAAAAATTTTTTTTTTCAAAATGGCGGAAATTTTGGCCGCGGCGGAAAAAAAAGTTTCACCGATCCGGATGAAAATCGATATCTGGGGGTCCCCAAGGATGATGATCAACATTCTGTAATCAAATTTTGACATGTGTCAACTTTCAATGGGGCTGCCATACAAAGGTGCTTTTATTGAAATATCAACTTTGCTTTTTTGCGCCTCCGTTGCGAGTGATTTAGAAAAGTCGTTCCTGGGGATCAAGTAAAGATGTTATAAGGGTAAGAATGCAATATCAGTGAAATCAATTTTTTTCAAGATGGCGGCTGTAGACGTACCGACTCATAGTAAAAGTTGTCCGATCCGAATGAAAATCGATATCTGAAAATCCCACGGTACACTTGGTAGGAATGTGTAAAAACTTTTTTGATTCCGCCATTTTGAAATATTGCGAACATGCAATTTCACTTTTTTAGGATTTTTAATTCGCAAATAACACCGAAACTGTGAGACTTTTGTAGGGAGGGTTTGTTCTAATATTGTACAGTTTTGAGAGGGGCATACAGTGAAAAAGAATGTTTTTCAAAATGGCGGTCCATTGGTCCGCGTCCGAAAATAAAGAAGCTCCGATCGGGATGTAAATCGATATCTGGGGGCCCCAAAGGATGCTGATCAACATGGTTTGGTCAAATTTTGACATCTGTCATTTTTTAATATGGCCGCCGTATATACTATTATCAAAATTGCTGTTTTCCGTTTTATTGCCTATGGTACTACAGTTTCGGAAGGAGATAGTTGTAATTTTTTTTTTTGTTTTTTTTTTTTTGTTTTTTTTTTTTTTGTTGTTGTTTTTTTTTTTTCTATTTTTACTAAATATTCTAATAACAGTTATGTCAATCATGATGTGTACACATGTTTTGGGATATAATCTAGCTCAAAATGTATGTATTTTTTTTTTCTTTCTGCTTGTTCTTTCATTTGGTTATATTCTGTTTTGTGTGCCAAATAAAATAAATAAATAAATAAATAAATTTTGACAGATGTCAGTGTGACAGATGTCAAACGTCAAAATTTTGACAGATGTCAAATTTTTTGATAGATGTCAAATGTCAATTTTTTTCCAACCTACCAAATGCAACGACGAGCGAAGCAAGCACCAAGTATACTGTAGTTTGGTATAAGTGGACGGTCACGACCAACACTTGCACCTGCACACTTGCACCGTGTGCGGGCCGCGTGCGGCCCGCGCACGGTGCAAGTGTGCCGCTTGCGACCTGCGCACTGTTCTAATACCGCTGTCAAGTGTAGACAGATGTCAGTTTGATTGATTTTAAATGTCAAACTTTTGACAGATGTCAATTGTCAAATTTTTTTGACAGATGTCAAATTTATTGACAAATATCAAATGTCAATTTTTTGGACAGATGTCAAATGTCAATTTTTTTTCCAACCTACCAAATGCGGCGATGAGTGAGTTAGTTTATTGTCTCTCATTGGTATAATTGGACAGTCACAACTAACACTTGCACCTGCACACTTGCACCGTGTGCGGGCCGCGTGCGGCCCGCGCACGGTGAAAGTGTGCCGCTTGCAACCTGCGCACTGTTCTAATACCGCTGTCAAGTGTAAACAGATGTCAGTTTGATTGATGTCAAATGTCAAACTTTTGACAGATGTCAAATGTCAAATTTGATGACAGATGTCAAATTTATTGCCAATGTCAAATGTCAATTTTTTGGACAGATGTCAAACGTCAATTTTTTTTTCCAACCTACCAAATGCGGCGATGAGTGAGTTAGTTTATTGTCTCTCATTGGTATAATTGGACAGTCACAACTAACACTTGCACCTGCACACTTGCAACCTGCGCACTGTTCTAATACCGCTGTCAAGTGTAGACAGATGTCAGTTTGATTGATGTCAAATGTCAAACTTTTGACAGATGTCAATTGTCAAATTTTTTGACAGATGTCAAATTTATTGACAAATATCAAATGTCAATTTTTTTGACAGATGTCAAATGTCAATTTTTAGGACAGTTGTCAAATGTCAATTTTTGACAGGTGTCAAACGTCAAATTTTTTCCGACATACCCAATGCGACGACGAGCGAAGCGAGTTAGTTTACTGTAGTTTGGTATAAGTGGACGGTCACGATCAGCACTTGCACCGCGCACGGTGCATGTGTGCCGGTTGCATCCTACTCATGGTGCAAATGACGCTGTCAAGTCAAACAAAATGGCCGCCATGCAAAGTCACGCGCATTATCATTTTCTTTGATAAATACGGCAGTTTTGTACAAGTACTTGCAAAATTTAAAGTTTAGCTCCAAGTATAGCGTTTTGAACAAATGGAACGCCACGAAAACACACACGCGGGCCGCTCGCGGCCCGCGCACGGGGCAAAATACTTTACTTTACTTTACTTTACTTTACTATTACTATAAAATTGGATACCCATGAGTGACTGACTGACTGATGATTGACATAATTGATCTCAGCTCTCAGAAGTGGTCAGTCAAAACTGAGTATGAGGCTGTATAGTGATGGGTCATGTCACCCCAGGAAAAATCTGACATTACCAGAAAATCGTCTCTGAGATGGAACAGGTCAACGGATCTCGAAAACGACAAGAGATATGGGGGTCCAGTTTTAACTAATGTTGGAGTAGACCCTGGGATGTTTCCAGAGAAATGAAAAAAATGGGGGCCCCCGAACAAAAAACGGTGGCCCCCATACAAAATTGAAACGCTCATAATTCGGCAACGGTAAGAGGTATGTGGGTGGTGCTCGACCAAATGTCATAGAGGATGACGGGGGCTGTCAGATGGTTGTCATGAAAATCCAAGATGGCGGATTCAAAATGGCGGCCATTTTGAAAGTTGGTCCGATCGGGGTGATTTTTTGCATTGGGGGGTTTTCGGGGCCGCAGATTCGATATTTCAAAAAAAATTTTGGATTCCGCCATTTTTAAAGATGGCTGCCATACAAATTTTTTTTTTCATTTTTGACGCATTGTTTCTCGACACCTATGGAAAATTTTGAATGTCTTTGTTGTGTTTTGTGTCCAGATGATCGAGGTGTCTTCAAAAAAATTCGCGACCTGGTCTTCCGAACTTCGGTCACTCGGACGGTCAACGGCCTGGCCAAACCATAAAAGATAGATCATGTGCGTTTTAAGGAATGTCATAGCAAACCCTGGGACGATTTTGGAGATGTCAAAAAAAATTCAAAATGGCGGAAAAAAAAATCCGCCATACAAATTTTAACCATAAATGACGGCGAAACTATGACACTTTAGTATAAAGAGCTCGAACTAATATTAGTTGGAGGTCAGAGGGGAAGATTGCGAAAAATTTTTTTTTTCAAAATGGCGGAAATTTTGGCCGCGGCGGAAAAAAAAGTTTCACCGATCCGGATGAAAATCGATATCTGGGGGTCCCCAAGGATGATGATCAACATTCTGTAATCAAATTTTGACATGTGTCAACTTTCAATGGGGCTGCCATACAAAGGTGCTTTTATTGAAATATCAACTTTGCTTTTTTGCGCCTCCGTTGCGAGTGATTTAGAAAAGTCGTTCCTGGGGATCAAGTAAAGATGTTATAAGGGTAAGAATGCAATATCAGTGAAATCAATTTTTTTCAAGATGGCGGCTGTAGACGTACCGACTCATAGTAAAAGTTGTCCGATCCGAATGAAAATCGATATCTGAAAATCCCACGGTACACTTGGTAGGAATGTGTAAAAACTTTTTTGATTCCGCCATTTTGAAATATTGCGAACATGCAATTTCACTTTTTTAGGATTTTTAATTCGCAAATAACACCGAAACTGTGAGACTTTTGTAGGGAGGGTTTGTTCTAATATTGTACAGTTTTGAGAGGGGCATACAGTGAAAAAGAATGTTTTTCAAAATGGCGGTCCATTGGTCCGCGTCCGAAAATAAAGAAGCTCCGATCGGGATGTAAATCGATATCTGGGGGCCCCAAAGGATGCTGATCAACATGGTTTGGTCAAATTTTGACATCTGTCATTTTTTAATATGGCCGCCGTATATACTATTATCAAAATTGCTGTTTTCCGTTTTATTGCCTATGGTACTACAGTTTCGGAAGGAGATATTTGTAATTTTTTTTTTTTTTTTTTTTTTTTTTGTTTTTTTTTTTTTTTGTTGTTGTTTTTTTTTTTTTTCTATTTTTACTAAATATTCTAATAACAGTTATGTCAATCATGATGTGTACACATGTTTTGGGATATAATCTAGCTCAAAATGTATGTATTTTTTTTTTCTTTCTGCTTGTTCTTTCATTTGGTTATATTCTGTTTTGTGTGCCAAATAAAATAAATAAATAAATAAATAAATTTTGACAGATGTCAGTGTGACAGATGTCAAACGTCAAAATTTTGACAGATGTCAAATTTTTTGATAGATGTCAAATGTCAATTTTTTTCCAACCTACCAAATGCAACGACGAGCGAAGCAAGCACCAAGTATACTGTAGTTTGGTATAAGTGGACGGTCACGACCAACACTTGCACCTGCACACTTGCACCGTGTGCGGGCCGCGTGCGGCCCGCGCACGGTGCAAGTGTGCCGCTTGCGACCTGCGCACTGTTCTAATACCGCTGTCAAGTGTAGACAGATGTCAGTTTGATTGATTTTAAATGTCAAACTTTTGACAGATGTCAATTGTCAAATTTTTTTGACAGATGTCAAATTTATTGACAAATATCAAATGTCAATTTTTTGGACAGATGTCAAATGTCAATTTTTTTTCCAACCTACCAAATGCGGCGATGAGTGAGTTAGTTTATTGTCTCTCATTGGTATAATTGGACAGTCACAACTAACACTTGCACCTGCACACTTGCACCGTGTGCGGGCCGCGTGCGGCCCGCGCACGGTGAAAGTGTGCCGCTTGCAACCTGCGCACTGTTCTAATACCGCTGTCAAGTGTAAACAGATGTCAGTTTGATTGATGTCAAATGTCAAACTTTTGACAGATGTCAAATGTCAAATTTGATGACAGATGTCAAATTTATTGCCAATGTCAAATGTCAATTTTTTGGACAGATGTCAAACGTCAATTTTTTTTTCCAACCTACCAAATGCGGCGATGAGTGAGTTAGTTTATTGTCTCTCATTGGTATAATTGGACAGTCACAACTAACACTTGCACCTGCACACTTGCAACCTGCGCACTGTTCTAATACCGCTGTCAAGTGTAGACAGATGTCAGTTTGATTGATGTCAAATGTCAAACTTTTGACAGATGTCAATTGTCAAATTTTTTGACAGATGTCAAATTTATTGACAAATATCAAATGTCAATTTTTTTGACAGATGTCAAATGTCAATTTTTAGGACAGTTGTCAAATGTCAATTTTTGACAGGTGTCAAACGTCAAATTTTTTCCGACATACCCAATGCGACGACGAGCGAAGCGAGTTAGTTTACTGTAGTTTGGTATAAGTGGACGGTCACGATCAGCACTTGCACCGCGCACGGTGCATGTGTGCCGGTTGCATCCTACTCATGGTGCAAATGACGCTGTCAAGTCAAACAAAATGGCCGCCATGCAAAGTCACGCGCATTATCATTTTCTTTGATAAATACGGCAGTTTTGTACAAGTACTTGCAAAATTTAAAGTTTAGCTCCAAGTATAGCGTTTTGAACAAATGGAACGCCACGAAAACACACACGCGGGCCGCTCGCGGCCCGCGCACGGGGCAAAATACTAGTTTATATTTATATAACTCCAGGATCATTTTGTTACACCCGTAAAATTGGCTTAAAAACCACAACCCAGAAAATCCGGATTAACATTTAAATGTTATTGTTATGTATCTGTACGTAATTTTTTCTTTCAACTTTTTAATTCGTTGTATGTTTTCTGAATTAAAATGCTATTGAAATATCATGGAACGAGACTGGACCTACCATGAGGGCTCGTTTGTAAAATTAAAGTACCTTCTGCATTATAAATAGACTAAAGTGACTGATATAGCTTTTAGAATTAGCAAATTGAAACGGCAATGGGCAGGCCACGTCGCTCGTAGAACTGACAACCGATTGGGAAGAAAGGTTCTCGAGTGGTGACTACGAACCGAAAGACGCAGCGTAGACTGGCCCCCGCCGGTAGACCGACGATCTGGTGAAAGCCGGGGGAGCCGATTGATGCAGAAGACGAGTAGCCGCTCAAAGCGGCGCTCTCCGGGGGAGGCCTATGTTCAGCAGTGGACGTCTTCAGGCTGTGTATGATGATTATAAATAGAACGATTTAATTAAAGCCTACAAAGAAAGAAACCAAAGTACCAGGAGGTACATCATTCTTTAGGAAATCATTTTGTCGATGATGGTACAATCAGTAAGCTTGATGTAGTATCCGATGGGATTCTGATTAATAATTGACATTTGGGATTGGGTGGCCATTTTCAAAAAATGGGGTCCGTTTATGGTATCCGTTAGGAGCTACCCACCGAAAATAGTAGCGTAAGCGAACCGATGATCTGCCCCCGTATTGTGTAACTCAATCGTAATCGATGAATGGGCTTCATTTGGTCATTTCCGGTTGTGTAAAATCCTCATCCATCAGTATTATGGTTCCTTAGGCGGAGAACTGAATAGACAAAATATTGATTAACTATAGTAATGAGAAATAGTGAGAAAATACTAATGGTAAGTTTGCATTGTGTGCCAAAAATTATGAAATGAAGCTCATTCATCGATTACGATTGGCTTAGACGGTAGACCCGCTGGTCAGAATCGCGGGAGCCGTTGGATGCAGGAGGCAGGAGCTGGTCAGTGTGGCACTTTATGTGCGAGGCTTTTGTTCTGCAGTGGACGCCTTCCACATGATGATGATGATTATGACGATAGGCAATATTAATCATCAACGGCCTGAAGACGTCCACTGCTGAACATAGGCTTCCCCCATAGAGCGCTACTTTGAGCGGCTGTTTACCTCTCGCATCCCTCCGTTTTAACAAGATCGTCGGTTTATCTAGTAGCCTACGCTGCGACTTCCGTTTGTGACGCCACTCAAGAAAGTTTCTGTCAAATAAAATAACTATCAGAAAGGCATTATTAAAACCTTCGAGTATAGACTAAAGCATAGAGAGATCATCAAAACGATATTATATTTGCACTGCTCACACGTATCGCTACGTCAGTGGCGAAGGAAAGAAATAAACATATTATAGTAATTAAGAACCCTAATTCTGTATGACCACTTTACGATTCCTTAGTTTGAAACCACGCGAATTCCTTGTCTTACATGAGAAATCTGCAAAACGGCGTTAAGCTGTCGGTCCCGGCTGTTTTCTTAAGAAAATAGTCGTTAAGCCAAGTCAGAAGCCTTTGAGTGGCTTAAAAATTCTGACACCAGGACTGACCACTTGCCTACACGAGCAGAAGAAAAATCTATTCTCTATGAAATGAAAACGAAACCGCGCGAAACGAACTTGAAATTGGTGCGATTTGAACTGTCAAAAATCATAATGTTCCACTGAGATGCGTTCCGAAACATCAACACGTGAAACGTTACCACCACTTATGCCAATATTTATTCAAAATAAAAATAACTTTAATGTAAAGTGAAGGTATTTCTAATGCTGTGACACGATTAGAACAAGATACGATAACGACGTGGTTTCGTATCGTGTGGAATCTGTGTTTTCATACAGAATTAGAGCCTTGGGGTGTATAGGGAGTGCCCTAGCTAAGTTAGGGCTGGCAAGTAGAGGAAAAATAACTTGTTCGATTTTGTTGTACTAAATAATAAACTAAAAGAGAGTCCTGAGAGACAAAGATATGTAGATAGAGAGAAAAAGAGATAGAGAGAAAGAGAGAGGAGATTTCTCTATGTGCGGTACTTAACCAGCCAAATAAGTAATTTTGTTCCAGCTTCGACAAAGAGGTCGCACGGAGAATCCAGTTCAGCTGGGCAGCGTTCGGGAAGCTTAGACCTATCTTTTTGTCTAAAATACCACAAAGCCACACCACAAACGAAAGATTTCAACCAGTGTGTGTTGCACTGAGACGTGGTCTCTTACTGTTAGCCTTATGACTAAGCTCAAAGTTGCGCAACGATCTATGGATAGAGCTATGACGAGCTAGTCGTTCACCTGATGTTAGGCGACACGGCTGCCCATAGCAGTTGCAGTGTCACCCGAAGCTTATATATGAAAACTGATATAATATTTATATAGATACTCTTGTTTATAAATACATACATAGAATATAAACATGACATCTACATATACAGAAACAAGAATTAAAGAAAAATGAAAATGCATTCGTTGTTACTGTAATTTACCAGCCAATGAGTGGAACACCTTGCCGGCGTCCTTGTTTCCAGCTAACTATGATCTGGACTTCAAGACGAGAGTGAACAGGTATCTTCTAGGCAAGCATGCACCAACGTAGACTGCGTCACCACTTTTCATCAGGTGAGACAGTGGTCAAATGCTTTGCCTATAAAGTATTTAATAAAAACCACATAACCAAAGAGGTTTATGTCAAATTCATCGGCTGACAGGAGCTGAAAAGGGCTTAAGTTGGAACGTTACACTAGCGCGGCCAATTAAAATTTTCTTGCGTTTTTTTGCCAGTAGTGTCTTAATTACTCAACGTGATTACATAAAAACTAATTTTGCGCAAATAAATATAATGTATCAATAAATTACAATTAAAAGTATCACCTACTTTTCATTGGTTTAGCGATGAATGGCAATAGACTGAAAAACTAAGAAGAAAATTGTTTATTGCCATTAGTCGCTAAACCAATGATATCTAGGAGATAATTTTAATCGTAATTTGTTGATACATTCTATTTATTTGCGCAAAACTAGTTTTCATGTAATCACGTTGAGTAATTAAGCTATAATTGGCAAAAGAACACCAGAAAATTTTAATTTGCCGCGCTAGTGTAACGTTCCACCTTAAAGCTTTTGAAGCAACCACTTTATAGTTATTTTATTGCTGTACTAACAAATTTGTACACCCCACTGTGCGACAGATCGCCTGAGCTAGTTTTATGGCTGGAATAAATCAAGGGTTCCCAGTGTGCAATCTCTTTAGCTAGATACAGATTTTGCTGTTGTAGTTTGGATCAAAGTTAGTTAAGTGCATTTAAAAAAAAAATTGTGTGATTTCACGTATTATTTGTATTACTTATTATGTTATTTTTAACTTCAGGTTATATTTTTTTTTGTAGTTTTAATGTCTTAAACGTAAGGTTGCCAGCCTATCGGTTCTTTACAAGCTGCACTTCGGAGAGTGTGCGACGGAATTGCACAACTTAATTCCCCCATCCCCTTTTTACCATCGTACAACTAGACGCACGGAAACACGGCATCCGCATATGGTAGGAATTCCTAGAATGCATACAAAGCGTTTTGATTCCTCGTTTATAATTCGGACAGCAAAGAAATGGAACACCTTACCAGCGTCATTGTTTCCTGACAAATATAATCTGGGAGTTTTTAAGGCTAGAGTGAACCGCTATCTTCTAGGCAAGCATGCTTCATCGTCGACCGCGTCGTCACTTACCATCAGGTGAGACCGTGGTCAATATGTTAGCCTATCGTTGATAAAAAAAAATGTTATCATTTAACGAGTGTAATTTAAGAATTTCAATTTTTTAAATATATTTTTAAGAAAAACAATATAACACAAATAATTGTAATATAATTATGAAATATTAGAATGGATTCAAATTCGTATTCCTTCTACGTCGTAGCACATGGAATTGCTACGTGGTAACACACGGTATTGCTACGGCGTAGCCCGTAGAATAGCTACGAGAGCAATATGTTAGCTACATTACAGACGTAGCTACCTGCATTGCGCCACTCATTCCATATAGCTACGAATTTATGTACAGTCAGCAATATAAGTAGAGGTCCTTTTAAAAGCGGGGTAAAAACCAACTTCTACGGCCCTTAATTTCATATAAATACTTGGATGATATTTATCAACCATCAATAGAGATTTTTTTTATCATTATTATTTATTATTATTTATCTTATTTTTTATTGTAATTTTGTGTCTTTTATTTTAATCAACTGGCTTTATTTAGCTGACGGAGTTCTGATGTAATGAACATACAATCATAAAACCGAATTGAGATCCTCTTCTTTTTTCTGAAGTCGGTTAAGAACATGTTATTTTTTTGCAATGCAACTTACAGCGATGCCAAATTGTATATAGGTAGAAGTCTTAAAGTATTTGTACAGTAAGGCCACTATGTCAGTCCGACTACAGGATCAGAGTACGGAACAAATGCCATTGCAAAGAGGCGTGAGACAGGGAGACGTTATTTTTCCGAAACTGTTTACAAACGCATTGGAGGACGTTTTCAAGCTCTTGGAGTGGGAAGGATCTGGCATCAGCATTAATGGCAAGTACATTACTAACCTTCGTTTTGCCGATGATATAGTCATAATGGCGGAATCGCTCGAGGACCTTAGCACCATGCTCAACGACCTCAGTAGAGTCTCCCAGCAGGTTGGTCTTAAGATGAATATCGACAAGACGAAGATCATGTCTAATGCTCATGTTCCACCCATACTGGTAATTGTTGGAAACGATACTCTCGAAGTTGTCGACAAATATGTCTACCTAGGACAGACTGTCCAGTTAGGTAGGTCCAACTTCAACAAAGAGGTGGCACGAAGAATCCAACTCGGCTGGGCAGCATTTGGGAAGCTTCGTCATATCTTTTCGTCCAAAATACCACAGAGCCTGGAAACGAAGGTTTTCAATCAGTGTGTGTTGCCAGTGATGACTTATGGAACTGAGACATGGTCTCTTACTGTTGGCCTCATTAGCAAGCTCAAAGTCACGCAGTGAGCTATAGGGAGAGCTATGCTCGGTGTTTCCCTGCGAGATAACCTCCGGAACGAAGAGATGCGTAGAAGAACTAAAGTGACCTATATAGCTCTTAGAATTAGCAAGTTGCAATGGCAACGGGCAGGCCACATCGCTCGTAGAACTGACAACCGATGAGGAAGAAAGGTTCTCGAGTGGCGACCACGAACCGGAAGACGAAGCGTAGGCCAGCGCCCCCACTCGGTGGACCGACGATCTGATGAAAGCCGCGGGGAGCCGATGGATTCAAGAGGCGAGCAGCCGCTCAAGGTGGCGCGCTCTGGGGGAGGCCTATGTACAGCAGTGGACGTCTTCAGGCTTTTGATGATGATGATCTATACAATATTTAAAACTGTTCCCACTGGTAAAAAGTTTAGGAAGATATTATAGTTCTTAAAACTTTTTTAGTAGTGTGGTTTACACTTAAAAAATCAACCCATGATAAGTTTAGGAAGGACGTGCGTGTAATACCCAAAATCCAAGGAACATACAACAACGCCTGAAAACATGACGGCACGCTTAAGAAATCTGTCAGACGCGTCATAATTTATAAGATGGCACATGCTCTGATGTTGCGTTTGGTACAAGTCAAAAGTAGGGGCGGGTTTCTTTTGAAATGTGTTATTCTATTTATATTTATTTTCAAAACCCCCAATTAATGAGTTTATTTGATCTAAAAACTAAAATAACGTATATATACTAAACTTAACTAGACCTAAAAACTAAACTATACCTAAAAATTTTAAAACTAAAATATAAAACTTAAAATTAACCGTTGGCGGAGGGAAAAGTGCCCAGAATGCTGGCAGCATTACCACGCTGAATGACAATTAAATTTTAAAATTAGAACATCACTATACCGTACGTTTTTACTAAAAACACGGGCTTCCTCTCACAGGGAGAGCGAGAAGATAATCCACCACACTGGCCAAGTGCGGGTTGTCACAAGAAAGTAATTAAGGAGATTTCAAGACTGCCTCAATCCTTTTTGCAAACCTATTATCATTTCATTTTATTCTCATTATTTTGTTTATTTTCTTTTCATATTTTGTTTTATTTTTGTTTTTTTTTTCGTAGTGCAATGGGAAGTTGATAATCACTTCTTTTTAAGAATTTACAGGCATGGTATTTGACTACTGTTGCACCTGATGGTAAGTGATGACGCAGCCTACAGTGGTGCATGCTTGCCTAGACGATACCTGTTCACTCTTGACTTGAAGACACCCAGGTTATAGTTAGCTGGAAATGGAAATGGAGGTTGACGGCAAGGTATTTCCACTCATTTGCAGGGGCCTTATTCGCTATGCCACATGAGATTCCTTGCCAATAGCGCGTGACGTCATAACGCGCTCTAAGCATAAACGCGGGCTTCAACGCGCTACGACATGGCAATTTTTTTCTACGCAAATTCTTTTGTACGCCACGCGTTAGGTTGTTTGAAAAATAGAAAACACTGGCCAGTGTTTTCTATTTTTTGACGTGCGTATTACGAACCTATAGTTGCGTTTGTCAAATTTGACACGGCATACAGAATAGCATTTTAAAACCCAAAACCATTCCACGAAGATATCGTAACGCGCGCGTTACATGTCTAAGTAGTCATAGGGAAATAATGTGTACGCACTATAAAGTTTGAAGCAAAACGCTTAGTGCGGGCTAACTTACATTTGAAGTCCCCCCTGAAAATAATTCGTAGTTTTTGTACCTCGTCGTTAAAGTCGTATTAACCCGCTGTGTCGTCATTGTTGTATTGACGGTATGTCATTATTTGAAGGTTGAATTTACCAACGTACGTTCTTCTGGTCCTAGCTATCGTCTTATTAAATTATTTTTAATGCTCGAAACTGTATTTTTCAATCATTTGTTATTTAATATTTATTATTAAAAACTGCATATTTATTATTTAATCGCTATACGCTCTTGCCTTAACCCAAACATGTTAAAATAAAGTATAGCGTGTACCATTTCCCTTAATGAGATACTTCTAAAAGTATTTGTGGAAGGCGATTGTATTCACTTTGTATGTCTTTGTGCTATAAAAAATTAGAAAAGTAATTTAGGTATATCAACTAAAAAGGAGGAGGTTTATTTTATTCGTTACCTCAGAACTCCGTTATTTTTTAATCGATTTTGTAATATTCTTTCTGTTTAAAACAGTATAATTTTAAATTGTATATTTACACAATTTCATCAAAATTGATTGGTTTGCCTTTTAAATTAAAATCACTGGAAAAATATAACAATTTTATCCATGTACTTCTCAGCATAAAATAGAGGCGATCGCAGTCGACCCCTTTTTGAAAATTATAAATTATTATTATTGTTTTATATTAAGTATTACTTGATCCGCCCCAGCTTTGCACGGATTAATTAGTTTTATGTTCTAACCCTTAGAACGTAAAACTAATGCAAAGCCGTTCATGGGAAGAGGGAAGCGAAAGGGAAAAAGGTAGGGGAAAAGGATGAATGGATGAGATGGCAAAACAAGCAGCATTTGCTCTCTCTTTTCCCTTCGGCAGTATGAATATAAGTAAATAGGTAAATAATAAATTACACTTGGACATTTACTTTAGGGGGAAATTTGACATACCACCACGGTAGGGAGGCGGTTTGGTGATCGCAGAAAATGTTGCTATTGTACTAAGGAGAATGCTGCTGTCCATTCCCTGGATATTCCCTAAGCCGGCTCTTACGACACACACGGGAAGAGATGGCGTGTCCTATTCTCAAACCGCGAATAGGCCTTAGCACGGGGTTTGTCCAATACTTTCTTATTGGAGTTTTCTCCATGTAGGTTCTCATTTGCGACAACCCGTGTACAAGACCACGTAAGTTATTGTTACCAAATTACGTCGAAGGTTGCTTTTGACACTGGGGAAATCTGTCTCTCATACATTGTGTTTGGGGCGATGGATGCAAAATCAGGTTTTTTGTTATTTTTTTTCTTTTTATGCTTAGATACTATACCAAAACCATATTCAACATGCAATAATTACTAACATTGCACAGACAATTGAATTAGCTGACTTTTAGGGCTGTCTCCACGAAATGGTTGAGCGATATCAGAATTACGATGGTTTTACCTATAAATTCTACCAGATTTGTCACAGTTTTCAATAGTTACATCAATGCTATGAAAAAACTAACTAATTGAATTAATCTTCAATAGGTGGTCAAAACCGACGTTTAAAATCACCAGAGATTTATCAGTGCCAACCATAATGAATCTCAGTTTTGACGTCCTGGGTAGGAAACAATTGGTTACTTTTTGACTATTATTCGTCGCGTCTAGATACCAAAAGGTTCTCTATGAAGCTGGTATGAAAACTTTTTCATGGGCGAGTACGCCACTGCCAAAAATGTTTGTAATCCCTGCTACCAGCTGATTCTACTGTCAGTCCAATGAAATGTTAGTAAATATTGCATCTTGAATTTGGGTGATATATAAATACCCATACGTTTACATATCAACTTTTTTTTAGACTGAAGGAAATGTCTGAGGCTCTTACTCTTTCTACATGGGGGCGATAAGTCCTGCACTGACGTCCCGCTCGGGGTGTATTGTGCATTTCCCCGCCAGCATCTACCCGAGCCATCCCAGCTTTTTAAAATAACGGAATGGTAGCTCTAGGCTGCTGACACAAATTTCAGAGGTTACATAAATTTAAAAAAAAATTAAAACTTCTATTTTTTTATTCAGTTAACCCCCCTAATCATATTCTTGCTAATGTTATAAATGTCAAAGATTGTGTGAATATTTATTGGCAATAATATTCGTAACTACTAAACCAATATTGATGAAACTTGGAAAGCAGATAGCTTAGACGCTGGATTAACGCATAGGATCCTTTTTATCAGCGGGTGAAGCCACGGGGCTACTAGTAAATAAAAAGTGATAAAACGTAAGTTGTAACAGTAACCTTTTTAAAAATCCTCCTTTGAAGAACTAAGAATCTCGGCTCTCATCAAATAATGTTTTTGTTATTTTCGAGTTATAACGGGAACATGAATTCTTTCATTTGCTAATAGCCTCAACAGATAAAATAACAATCTGATGTTCACGAGACTTGGAAGCCATAGACAATGTTAACTGTATCCCATTTTTTCTTTGTTTGCGCAAATGATAAAATGTATTCGTATAAAATTTACTAGACTGTGTCCTCGTTTTCTAAGTGAATAAAGTGATACCCTTAGGCATATTTGGGCTTGGGAATAAATTATTTGTCTCAGAACATAGAAATACACTTAAATAAATATAAATATCGGTTAAACTTAAATCGCTTTTTCCCAAATATAGTCAATCCGTAAACTTAAGTACAGTTTGGCTGTTGAGAAAATGCGTTTGACAGTTAGTAGCTATTTAATCTGTCTGTATGGCCTTAAAGCCGATTCAAGGACGTTGTATATACACCGTTCACCGTAAGGTGACCCCTGGTGCACTTAAATTATTTAAAAATATGCAAGGAAAACATATTAAATTGTGGTGGGTACACACACGTTTAGATAATGCTTATAATTATTTTACATTTACGCGAATACTTGAATATTTTTAAATAATATAAATGCATCAGAGGACATCTTACGGTGAACAGTCTGTAGTAGGTAGTACAGAATATATTTACCACTTCCTTGAGCCGATTACAAAAGACGTTGGTTTAAATATTAAACAAAGAAAAAAACAATAAATATGTGTGGACCCAGGAAATTGGACGTATATTTTCGTGTGGGCATTTTACACAGCGCCTTCTTTGTTTCCTGATAAGTATAATCTGGAGCTCTTCAAGTCGCGAGTGAATAGGTATCTTCTAGGCAAGCATGTACCATCGTAGACCGCGTCATCACTTCCCATCAGGTGAGATTGCGGTCAAAGTGGGCCTATCCAGTTATAAAAAAAAAACTGGCCTCAAATTAGGTACTTAGATACTTTTGAGTTACAATACTTATACCTTTACTTTTATATAATTAAGTTACCACCAAAATGGTTTAAAATATGTTAAAAAACGAAACGAAAAAGTTTATATTGCAATTACCTACGTAGCTCATATCTTATGCATAAGGCTCAAACCTTTCAAGATTGGCCGGAAAAAAGCCGAATTTCTCTACAGAAACTTTGTTAATTACCAGTTTATTTAAGCAATCTCCCTCAACGTTGTATTAAATTAAATTTTTATTAGGCGTTTCAAAGAAAATAATTATAAACTTTAGGACCTACAATAACCGGAAAGTTTCTTCTGTATACAAAATCAGTTTGAGATCTTTTCTTCTTTACTCAAGCTAACTACTACAATAATAAAAACTAAACTAAACTAAACTAAGCTAAACTAAGCTAAACTAAACTAAACTAGCTACACTACCTACTACAAAGAACACTTATGGACTGTATAATAGCCGCGATAGATAATTCTTCTTGTATATATCACCGTCTCTTTGTAAGAACCGATTGCTTATAAAAAATCGCGGTTATTTATAAACCGTCTAATTATTGTAAACGGACATTTTGTCTTGCAATAAAACGGATGATTTTTCGACTATTTATAATTAGTCGTTGCCCAGCGGTGAGTTTATAAGCAAACAATTTCAGTAGCGTTTAATTGTGAACAAACCCGTATCAATGCACAATTTTTGCTGTAATTCATTGTTTTTTGAGTCACTAGTGGCTAATAGGTTAACTGGCTAGTAGGTTACCGGTAACACGAGTCCGACGCGCGAAGCGAGGAGGAGTGTTAGGTTAGTTTTGACCACACTAGAAGTGCACAATACAATATAACGAAGTGATACTGATTAAATATAAATAACCGAAAAATCGACCGTTTTATTGTGAGACACATTACCCGTCTACAATAATTCGACAGTTTATAAATAACCGCGATTATTGATAAACAATCGGTTCTTACAAAAAGACGGTGATATATACACATTACACAAGACAGGGAAGTGGTCAGCCCGGGTGGCAGAAAAGCAAGGCTTCTGACTTAGCTTAAGAGGACCGTCCTGGTATTTGAAAATGTTATTGCCGTTGCTTTGCTATCTGTACGTATGATAGAGACAATAGAGCCCGTGAGTAAATTTACCTATATTTTAGTGTATCGGGCGAAAATGGTTTTCGCCCTCTAACCTGTAACAAAACCTATTTGATTTTGATGTCAATAATTTGGATAAATAATAAACTGTGTGTGCATAAACGTTTTGATTATAAAAAAAGATAAGATCCGTCATTATCGAACCCGGTGCCGTAAGATTGCGAAGCGCACATGCTACCGCTCGGCCACCATCGCTCTATTTAATATTACTGTTTCTTAATTTTTTCCTTTAAATTACATTACACCTTTGATAAATTCAAATTCTATTATTATGTTACGTACTTACTCTTTTTATATTTCTTAGCTTTTGTTGAGTAATACTTACTCATTTGTTGTACTTGTCGAGTGACAAATAAATTTTCACCATCAGGGGCCCTTGCTAGCGTTTTTGGTTCGGAACCCTAAAAAGGGAAAACATTGTAAACACAAAAATAATATAAATCCAATAAAAGGTACACGACTAATCGTATTTTTAATTGCTCTTACATCATCTTTGTGAATCAATGTTCAACAATGGACATACTGGCAGAAGGTCATCTCTTGTGTTTTATTTTTAAATACCGACAGAAATAGGAGTACTATAAGTTTATCGTATGTCGTCTGTGACATAATAGCTCCCGAATGGATAAATACATTTAGTTTTTTTTGTATAAAAGGGGTCTTGATTGAGCGTGTTCTTAGCTATTATAATTTTTCAAACTTTAAATTGAAGCTTATATGAGACTTTTGGTAAAGATGTACATGAAAAAAAAAACTTTAATATTTATATATCAATATTAAAATACACGTACGTAACATAGTTTTTTTTTTTCAAAATAGTGATTACTACTTTATTTATTTATCCACATATAAATGCAAAAACGCCATCAACAGCAAAAAAACTGAATTCAAAGTTAATAACGTTACGTTGCGTTAATTAGTAAACATTTATTGGTGTCATTTCCACGTGCTCTTTGATTTAATAAACTTATTCTTCTTTGTATTTTAGAAGCTGTGAGTGTGAGTGATACAGTACGTCATAAAAAATTAAATGTGTTAAAATACATATTTTTCTTGCTTAGAGTTGATTTACTGTCAACTTTTGTAGTGAGGGTTGATTCGGCGCTTCGAAAGCGGTCGGTTATCTATGCGAAGATTGTGCCCCGTTTAAGCGAGTGAGTGCACTTGCTTTATCAAAAATGTATTATAATATTGTGAATGGTGTAAGTTGATAAGATAATAAAATTATTAAGTATTCGTAGAACTTTATATAATTTATAAATTAAAAAGATAAATTTAAACCCCCTATTTCTTTTCTCCTTTAGTAGATGAAAAATTTAGTATTAAATTAAAATAACCAAACATAAATCTTCATTGTCATAATAATAAGTTAACATTGAAATAAATGATTATATCGTTAAAAGCGATCTATTTCAGACAACGTATAGGCAAATACTACATGTATGATATGACTTACAATTAGACGTTTGATTTCCGCTATTGACAATGAATTATTGAAAAATTATTTTTTAAATCATGAACGGATCACGCTAAAGCGGCAATACATAAATCATAAATAAAAGTCATATTAAAACAAATTTGTAAATTGTTAATTTAATTCAAGTTACTTTTAAACATTTTGAAACACTGCATACGATACAGATAGTCACTTTTTGTAATATTATCATCAGTCGATACACTTCCACTGCTGGGACACGGGCTTTCTTTCACAGCAAGAGAGAGAGAGAGAGAGAGAGAGAGACGGTCATAATCCACCACGCTGGCCAAGTGCGGATTGGTGGATGACACGTCATGAACTTAAACTTTTTCATTCATAAACAACATTCCTCACGATGTTTTCCTTCACAAAGTGAGTGAAAATTCCACAAATATCTAATTTTTACAAGTCATGGGTTCGTGGGTGTTTTGGATTTGAACCACGATGCGTCGGATTGAAAGTCACACGGGCTAACTGCTAAGCCGCACCCACTCTTCACACTTTTTAGGCATAAATATAGACTTGAAAATATACGACAGAAAAATATGGGTTAGCCATAGTTGCTTTTCTAACGTTTTAGGCATAAATATTAAATCCAGCTACCCACTGTTGTTTGTTTTTGTTTTAAAAATATCTTTATTTAATCAGTAAATAATAATAAATTAATAACTACAAGACACAGTCAAAGAGCTAATATTTACTTAAAGTTAATGAAGTGACTTGACAGGCTAAAAACGCCTTTATTAAGTCTTTTAACAAAAAATATATTTGAATGCCTTAACACTTTGTAAAACCTAAAAGTAACAAGTCAGAAATTTATTAATATTCCAACCTTGTATTGAGTAATTTTGTATGTTCCCTTTGTATCAGAGCACATTTATTGCTAAAGCTACCCACTAGTGCCAGTCAACTTGTCCATTCAAACGCACCCGGGTCGATGCGAGCGCCGCATACCGCATTAGCCCTTCCCGTTTTTGCCGTCGAATTGTTGGCAGCGTTTGATTGAAGTTGTGACGTGAACTAGGGGCTTTTTGCACCCTTTTGGAAATTATGCCCCTTTTTGACCCTGTATAGCCTCTATAGCCTTTTAAGGCTTTAGTTAGATTAGAACCTTTGGTGCGCTCTTGTTGATTGTGCTGGTTTTGTGGGCTTTGTAGATAATATCATGTTACATCTGTCGCAAACTAGAACTGGCCTAGCTAACAGTTCAGAAGCTGGAACATAATGCAGTTAACGTCAGTTAGTTCAACACATAACCTAAGTAGTTTTGGTAAAAAGATGGTTTGTAAGCGCATCACTTGAGCATGGCCGTGTCACTTAACATCAGGTGAACGACTAGCTCGTCACGTAATTCATTAACGTTAAAAAAATATGATAAAAGGCGCAAATATGCATTACATACAGTCCAACTGATGGGAAGAAGTCACCGTAGCCTATGGACATCTGTAACACTAGACATGCCCCTAATGTGTTGTTTACCCTGTTATCATCATCATCATCAGCCTGAAGACGTCCACTGCTGAACATAGGCCTCCCCCAGAGCGCGCCACCTTGAGCGACTGCTCGCCTCCTGCATCCTTCGGCTCCCCGCGGCTTTCACCAGGTCGTCGGTCCACCGAGTGAGGGGACTGATGACCCTGTAGGACTCTTTACCCTGTAGGACTATTTTAACCCTCCTTTTTTTTATTTTTTTATTTTAATAATAATAATAATAATAATAAAAAAAAAAAATAAAATAAAAAAAAATAAAAAAAAAAAAAAACCCGCTGTCAAACAAACATCCTTGATTTTTCACTAATTTTATAAAAATTATTTACATTGCATAAACCTGGTAAAATAGCATACAATTTACGAAAATAATCTCCAAGAAACATTTATACACCATGGAAAATGAAAACCTACGGGACAATATACTTTTTACAACAAAAATATCTGAATTGACACTGTCAGTTTGGAAAAATCAATGCAGTTACAAAGAATAATACGGATGAAATAGAACAACATATATGATAACAAGATCAAGGAAGAAACAAGCGGAACAAAGCGCACGCCTGCCACCACCGCCCGCCCCGTCGTCTCCGAGTTCATCGTCGGGGGACGAGTATGGTACTCCCCCCGACACCACTGCGTCGAGTGACGAGGGCGGGCCGCCGTCACCTCCGCCGCCGCCACCACCTGCGCGACGTGGGCGACCACCGCTGCCGGCACGCCTGGGGCCTGCGGGGCAACCTGCCCCGCGCCCGGCCCCCGCTACCGGTGGTATAGTGCGCCGCATGCGATGGACTCAAACAATGAACGAGAACTGCATGCGGGCCTATTATGGGGCTATAGAGGGAGGAAGCAACCTGACTGCGTATCGAGATAGGATGCTGTCACTGTTTCAGGACCTTGAGCCAGCCGTCGCCGTATCCGCACAACGACTGTCGGATCAGGTGCGGGCTATCCAGCGGTGTAAAATGTTGGACCAGTCTACACTTGATCGGTTGCGCCTGGAAGCGCTGCCTATTCCCGCTACCTCTCCGTCACCGCGGGTCCTGCCTGCCGCGCTGCCGGATCAGGGACCAATTATGGGCCCGCCACCGGTGACGCCGCGGGGTGATCCCGCGATCGATGGGGAAGTAAGTGTGAGTGACAGCGTAAGTACCCAGGCGAATGAGCAATTGAGGAGCGCTTTGGAGGACGCGATTTTGCGGTATCGATCCACATCTACCTCTAGGCCGCGATTACCACGTTTGCCCACGAATAGACGAAACTTAGTGCTAATGGGAGCCCTGAACGCTTTGCTAGCTCCGTACTTACGGACTAGCGAAGACTTAGTTGATACGCACTCGATCCTGTACTGTGGGGCCATCGCGGCGTGTCGCGTGGCTCGTGTCAAGTTTCCGGACACTGACCGAGCACCGCGACCCGCCGATGGTGCTCCCGCGTGGCAGGTACGGATCGAGAAGCGTATCACTACCTTCAGGACTCTCATAGCGAAGCTGGTCTGCTTCAGTCGGGGCAATCATCGCCCCCAAGTCATGCGTTTCGTGGCCCAAGCCTTTACTGGGACCGGTATCAGGCCCCAGGATTACATGGCCTGTGCCACGGAGCGCATTGACTTCCTGAAGCAGAAAGTCTATGCGTGGGCAAGTCGTATTCGCCGCTACAGAGAGCGTGTGGATAGGTATCAGCAAAATCGCCTTTTTCAAAGTGACCAAAGGAAGGTGTACCGGAACTGGGAGGGAACCAGCCAACGTGTGGTCGACGGTCAACTACCGGATGCAAACGCCATGAACGAGTTTTGGCGTAGCATTTGGTCGGTGCCCGTCGAGCACACGGAGGGCGATTGGATGCGTGTTGTCGAACGTGTGTGTGAGCCGATCGAGTCCATGGGGTCTATTACGATAGACCCCGAAGACATAAGTTGTGCGATCCGGACGGCCCAGAACTGGAAAAGTCCTGGACCGGATGGATTGCACAACTTCTGGATTAAATGGATTCGGTGCTCATACCCATGTTTGGCGATACAATTCCAAGAAGCCCTCGAGGCTGGTTCACTCCCAAGTTTCATGACAACTGGTGTCACCTTCCTGCTCCATAAGTCCGGTAGTACCACGGAAGCGAAAAATTACAGACCCATCACGTGCTTGCCTACGCTGTACAAGCTCCTTACATCCATTCTGAGAACAAAAATTAACTCGCACATTGTTGCGAACAATATTTTGGCCCCCGCTCAGAATGGATGTAGGGTTGGGTCCCGTGGTACTAAGGAGCTCCTCCTCATCGACACGGCCATCTGCCAACAGGTCCGGCGGAACAGAGGGGCTCTCTCTACTGCCTGGATTGACTATAAGAAGGCCTATGATTCGGTGCCTCATTCATGGCTGGAGAGGATCTTGGAGCTGTATAAAATAGATGCAACTCTAAGATCCTTTTTAAGCGCATGCATGAGGCAGTGGACCACAGTCCTTCGTCAACCAGGTGGAGGAGAGAGCGTCTCTGACCCGCAGGACTTCATAAGGATAGAGCGAGGCATATTCCAGGGTGACAGTCTGAGCCCCTTGTGGTTTTGTCTAGCGTTGAATCCTCTCAGCACTTTGCTAGGGGATTCAGGGCTGGGCTATCGGCTTCGGAGAGGGAGTGAGATCATATCTCATCTACTGTACATGGATGACCTCAAGCTGTTCGCGCCGCAACGCCCACAATTGATAGAGTTGTTAAAAATCACTGAGAATTTTAGCAACTCTATCAACATGGAGTTCGGTGTGGATAAGTGTGCGGTTATGCATGTACATGGAGGGAAAGTTGTAAATTCCACGAATTTGCAACTTTCCGAGACTATGACTCTCAGGTCCCTCTCCGAGTCCGAAACCTACAGGTATCTTGGTATGTCAGAGTCGTTGGGTATTTCAGTAGGGGATGTTAAGCGGACGGTGAAGGAGCGCTTCTTCTGCCGTCTGACAAAAGTACTCAACAGTCTTTTGTCGGGCGGCAACAAGACGCGCGCCTTCAACGGCTGGGTGATGCCCCTACTGATGTACTCCTTTGGCATACTAAGATGGACTCAGACCGAGCTGGACGCCCTGGATAGAAAGGTCCGTCAACTGCTTACCTCGCATCGCATGCTGCACCCGCGCTCGTCTGTTATGAGACTGTACATTCCGCGGAAATGGGGGGGTCGAGGCTTTCTAAATGCCAAAACCCTCCATAACCGTGAAGTGTGCAGTCTCCGGGATTATTTCCTCAACAACGAGTGCGGGATGCATCGCGATGTGGTGGCAGTTGACAAGGGCCTCACGCCGCTCTCCTTGGCAAATGAGAACTGGCGTAAACCGGTGGTACTTAGCACCGAGGACCGCAGGGACGTATGGAAAGGCAAGGAGCTGCACGGGCGGTTCTATCGGGCCTTAACAGGGCCTGATGTGGACCTGCATGCGTCGGTGAACTGGCTACGATTCGGCGACCTATTTGGGGAAACCGAGGGTTTTGTCTGTGCAATTGCGGACGAAGTTATCAAGACGAACAACTACCGGAAATATATCATGAAGGACGGTACGGTCGACATCTGTCGGGCATGCCGCCGTCCCGGAGAATCTCTCCGACATATCATTTCCGGTTGTTCTCATCTTGCTAACGGAGAGTACTTGCACAGACACAACCTAGTGGCCAGGATCATCCATCAGCAACTTGCCCTTCAATACGGCCTTGTGGAGTCTGAGGTGCCGTACTACAAGTACACACCGGGGCCGGTTCTCGAAAATGGCCGTGCATTGCTCTATTGGGATCGCTCTATCATCACGGACAGGACTATTGTAGCCAATAAGCCTGATATCGTGCTGGTAGACCGATCCCAACGCCGGGCAGTGCTCGTTGACATCACCATCCCACATGACGAGAACCTCGTGAAGGCTGAGAAGGACAAACTCAGCAAGTACCTTGACTTGGCTCACGAGGTAACCGCCATGTGGAATGTTGACTCAACGAGCATTGTCCCGATAGTCGTTTCGGCGAACGGCCTTATAGCGAAGAGCCTCGACCAACACCTCGAGAGGCTCTCGCTAGACGGTTGGATCAAGGGTCAGATTCAGAAGGCAGTACTCCTTGACACGGCACGTATTGTCAGGAGGTTCCTCACACTGCAGCCCTAACCACCGGTAGCTTGGGTCCTGCCCCGCTGCCGGCGGCACTCTAGGTTTAGGTTTTTTTTTTTTTTATGTAATTAAATGACGTGACGAGCTAGTCGTTCACCTGATGTTAAGTGACACGGCCGCCCATAACAGTAGTAGTTTTTATAATATTTTTGTAAATTCCTTTTTATAGAGATATTGTAAAAAACTTAGGCTTAAGAATTGTAAATAAATGAGTGAATAATAATAAAGCTTTATTTAATTCCATGCATAGTACTCATTAAACGATAACAATTGGCAACTTATTAACTTATAATTCAATTACATTTATTACACTTATATGAAATCGGTTTCTAATTGAAAATTCTATTTTGTTTCGATGTTTTGTGTTTTTCAGTTTTGTGTGGTGTGTTTTTGTGTGTTTTTGTTGTTTTTTATATTGTTTTGTGTTTTTTGTGTATTTTGTTTTGGTTGTTTATTTTGTTTGTTTTCTGTTTGTTGTTTTGTTTTTTGTTTTTTTTTTGTGCGTGTTTTGTTTTGTGTTTTGTGTGTCTGTTTTGTGCGTTGTTCTATTTTGTTTTGTTGTGTTTTAGTGTTGTTGTTGTTGTTGTTTGTGTTTTTGTTTTGTGTTGTTGTGTTTTGTTTGTGTTTTTGTTTTTGTGTGTTTTGTTGTTTTTTTAGTTTGTGTGTTTTTGTGTGTTTGTTTGTTAGTTTAATTATTATTTGTTTTAATTATCCACTACCTACTTATTTAATGTATGGACCCCGTTCGGGTAAAAGCCTCCCCCAAGGAATGCCATCCTTCTCTGTCCTTAGTGTAGACGGTATTTTTCGTTTCGATAATAATTGTTCTTGGGGGGTTATGGTCGAACTCTCCCGCGGTGACCGGCCGTACTGGAAGATTATGGGTTGGAAGAGGGTACGATTTTGATTGCTATGCTGTGTTGTGGTCTGATGTCTTCGATTGGCGTTGAGTTGATTCTGTCTGAGCGAGAATTAGTTTAGGCTTTTGTATTATATAATTCTTCATGCCCCCTTTATTTCTCTTAGGTGGTTGTTTACTAGTCTGTTGAACATTTTGGTTGGCAGGGTGGAGCGTCTCCGGGGACTCTGATAGGTTTCTTTTGCTTGACTGTTTCTGTGGGGGTTTTTTGTTGTTCAGTATAATAATTTTATCGTATTTTATAAAAGCGGTGTTTCCTGCATCTTTTTCTTGCTGTAGTTGGACTTGTAGCTCTTTACGCTTAATTAAGACTTCGATTGGGTAGTCTTCTTTTAAGTAATAGGATGTATTTTGAAGGTTATGTTTATTTTTTTGTATTTTTAATTTGAAACCTAAAGTGTTGAATGTTATTGCTATTGGTCGTAATTTTTCACCCTTTTTCCCCACCCTTCTAACAGCTTCTATGTTGTAAGTGTCGCATGAAACTTTTAAGTATGTATTTATTATATTTATTACCATTTTTTCCAGTTCATCATACGACTTTTCTATCTCTTCTACGCCAAAAAAGATCAGATTTCTGCGTCTACACTGTCTTTCTAGGTTGTTAATTTTATTTGATTGCTCTTCTATTTTTTTCTCCAAAAGCTCATTTTTCAGTTCTAGGTTATTGAACTTCTCGTTGATGCTGTTGATTATTGTACCTTTAATATCTTCTTTCATCTCAAGCATGTCTTGTTTTTGCTGCTTGATATCCTGCTGCATGCTAATTAACATATTTTTTATTCCATCCATATTTATTTATAGTTCGCTTAGCGCCCTCTTTGGTAACAGGTAAGTACTTCTTGGCTTAGTGGCGATCGAGTTGTCTAGCGTATTAAGAAGTGTCCTAAATGTTGCGACATACGGAGTGCGCGTCGAACTAGGAACTGGCTAGATATTTCTGGTGGATCATAATAGATGGCGCTGATAGATACTTTGATCGATGATTTAGGAACGGAGATATTATTATGATTGTTGAGCACTTTTGAGGTTATAGTTTCTGATGCTTTTGATTTACGCACTATTTTAATGTAATTCAAGTTCCAGTTTTGTCGTACGCATGCTACACTGATATTTTGCACTTGAATAAAGATGTTCTTGGTATCTTAACGAATTTCTAGCGAGATTTGATACAGCGATTTTATGCACTTTTTAGTAAATTTTATTGTATATGCACTATGTTTTATATATTAATCGAAGTAGTTTATGCACTGGTTTTATATTTTGATTGTAACACTTTGTTTTGGAACACTTAAGTAATTTTAAAACTTCTTTAATAGCGAGTACGATGTTGACAGTGTCGCAGTCCTACCCTTCTTCCCTCTTCATTTTTTATTTTACTGAACACAATCTTAATTTAAAAATACAACATTCTGCCAAACTGCTGAGCAGTTTGTCGGCAGACACAAACTCTCATTTTTCATCCTATAAGAGATTTACAATTAACACTTAGGTATATTTAACCCAAAAACCAACCAAAAACTCTAAAAAAAAAAAAAAAATGCTCCATGTTGTAGCAGTCGACAAACCGCTAATTCCACATTTTTTTATGAGAATTAATGATGTGACGAGATGCATTACATACAGCCCACCTGATTGGAAGAGGTCACCGTAGCCTATAGACACCTGTAACACCAGACGTACCCCTAATGCGTTGTTTACCCTGTAGGACTATTTTGACCCTCCTTTTAAAATTCTCCATGTTGTAGCAGTCGACAAACCACTAATTCCACATTTTTTTATGAGAATGAATGGTATGACGAGCTAGTCGTTAACCTGATGTTAAGCGACACGGCCGCCCATAACTGTTGCAGTGTCACTCGGGACTTCAACATAATAAAGTTTCGCGTGACACTGCACTGCGCACGTCATCCGGAGACATCACACAGTCTAGTAATCAGATTTCAAGACTGTGTGATCAGATAATAAAGTTTGATTTGCCCAGTGATGTCAATAGCTACAACGCCCTTCAAACCAGAACACAGTAGTGCTTACACACTACTGCTTGGCAGCAGAATAACTGCCAAAGCGGTAGCTACCTAGACGAACTTTGCAGAAAAGTCCCACCACCTAGTGAACATTCCAGTATTCTTACAACTGCTTTGTAAAATACCGTCAAAGCGTTTTGTCCGATGTTTTCTTCAGAATATTTTCTATGAAAACAAAAAATACCCCTACTTTGTTATCGCGTAACAAACGGCGCAAATATAATCTGAACAAACAAATATAACAAGTTTTGTTTTTATTTCCTCTTGTTTATGTTGTACTATTCCGTAAAACAAAAGGCTAACTTTTGGATTTTGTAATTGTATTATGTAGTGAAACACGTGGTCCCGGTTTTAGAATAGGACCACTTCATCTCTTCCCTTGGGCGCCATCCCTCCGGTCGGTTTGGACCACATCTTAACTTACTCAATACCCAACTAACTTGTCACTTGTCGTGTCATGTTGTACTTGTCTTTCTTAACTTGTCCATTTCCAATTTTTTTTTTATGTAAACGAATGTCGTGACGAGCCAGTTATTCACCCGGTGTTAAGCGCCACGGCCGCCCATTACAGATTGCAGTGTCACTCCGAAATCTAAATTAAAGTGTCGCGTAACACTGCGCACTGCGCACGTCATCCTGAGACATCACACAGTCTAAAAAAGATTTCAAGTCTGTGAGAAGTTGTCATCCTAACTCGTCAATTTCCAAAGCCGCCACTTCCAAACTTGTTGACTTCCTGACTAGTCGTCACTGACTAAGAGAATATCTAGGGAAAACGCAGCAGCATTAACCCACCTCGGTTCATAAAATCTTGATTACCAAGCTGATGATTATGTGAAACCTATAAATGTCTAAAGTGGCGTTTTACCCAAAACACTGGCAATTTACTAGTTCACCGTGTCGGTTCACATTTTATACAGGCAACAATTAAAATGCATTTGCTTAGAAATTAAAATCGCTAGCGTGCAGTAACGCCAACATTCAAATCACGTAACTTTTTCAATTTATTTTTATTGATTAAATGTAAATTTTAACCCAGATCGTGTACATACAGCATGTTTTGTGATTATCACTAGTTTATAAACTTCGTCTGGCTGGACAATAAAATAGAATAGAATAGAATAGAAAAACTCTTTATTGCACATACCAACATAGGATAAAAACTAAAACATTAGAATATATAAAGTAGGTTGGGGTACATTGGGCGGCCTTATCACTAAAAGTGATCTCTTCCAGGCAATCTTTTTATGGATAGTATCACAGGCATAAGGAGTAGTCAGCGGTGCGCAATATGAACAAAAAGACTTAAACATTTAACTAAAATTAAACAAACTAGCTCTCTGTAGACAATAACTTTTACAGATGAGTAGTAGGTATGATATTATAATATACATATACATACACATTAATAAATAAATAAATAAGTATTATAAATACAATAAAAACCTTACTTATATAATATCATAAGCTTATAAGAATTCGAGAATATATAGCACATAATACATACATTTAGGCATATTAATAAATATTTATAAAGCAACATTAAGTACAATTGGACAGGTAATGTTGTTTCATCATGTTTTTGAAAATGGGCAAAGACTTGGCATAGAATCATTTTATTTCACTTACCTACCTCTAGAAAGATCTTGGAGTATGGGAGCGCGTATTTTCATAAGATAATTTCTAAATCATTGATCATCATCACCCTCTTTGTCATTTCCCATTTGTTATTGGTCGGCTCCCAATCTAACCTGTAGCGGCGAGCTACCAGAATTACACGAGCGACTGCCATCTGACCTCGCAACCCATAAGGGACCAGTGACAGGGATGGTTAGATCAGGCGTCAGATTTTATCAGGCTTCTGACTACCCGTAACGATTGCCATAGATGTTCTTATGACAACCGGGACCGACGGCTTAACGTGCTCTCCGAGGCACGGAGCGATGGCATCACAAACTGCACATAACTTACTAGATAAGTCAGTGCAGGGCCGAGGATCGAACCCGGTGCTGCAAGATTGCGAAGCGCACATGCTCGGCCACCATCGCTCCAATTTCTAAATCATTGATGATGATGAAAAATTAAAATGTATTTGCTTAGATATTAAAATAGCAAGCGTGCATCGCAGTAATGCTACATTCAAAATTTGAATTTTTGACGTTACGTTCTTAGAATTAGTAAATTGAAATGGCAATAAGCAGTGCACATCGCTCGTAGAACTGATAACCGATGGGGAAGAAAGGTTCTCGAGTGGTGACCACGAACCGAAAGACGCAGCGTAGACCGGCCTTTTAAGTTATTACCGGAACAATCTTTGCAATTTTTATCACATACATAGATCCTGGACCCTAACTAGGATCCCCTGTATCTAAGGACTTGGGAACTACAAGGACCATGCTCCCACAACACCCACACACAGAACAAGTATTTGCGCTTTTTTTCCTGTGCACAGACACTTGTCCTGTCGTGGGAATCGAACCTGCCACCTCCGGGTTATGAGCCAACCTGCTCAACCACTACACCACAGAAGTTGTCATTGCCATATCTTTCGCCATAACATACTTAAGTTATAAAAATAAATTAAAACACAATTTATTGGCAATTCTCCATTACATGTACAGCGAAGAATTGCTAATAAATTACATGTAATTTCCGCAATAACCAATTCCATATATTTTGAAATATTCACATCAGTATATCATTTTTATCACCCGGAATAAATAACTTATTATTACACCGTGCGTTAGCGGCAGCCAAAGTGGTTCTCCATACCGGATGTGGCGATCAAAACGAGATACTTCCGGCAGAGAACATCATTTCCCAGAAACTTTTTCTTTTTTTTTTGAGGTAATGCCCTCGCACTTTTCTGCCACCACGGGAGTGATGGCAGGGGATATGTGGGGGCTTGAACCCACTAAGACCCTCCCGTGATCCATCCGCCGCCGCGATGGTCGAGATAAGGTTACGCCAGCATTCACTATCTCGCCCCGGAAATTCCCAGAACCTAACCTAATCTAATATTAGGTAACAGGACTTTTCTGCAATGTCTGTCTAGGTAGGTACCACCGCTTTGCCAGTTATTCTGCCGCCAAGCAGTTGTGTGCAAGCACTACTGTGTTCCGGTTTAAAGGGCATTGTAGTTAGTGAAATTTACTGGGCAAATGAGACTTTATTATCGGATCTCAAGGTCTAGTAATCTTATTATTAGAGCGTATGAAGTCTCAGAGTAACGTGCGCAGTGCAGTGTCACGCGAAACTTTATATAATTTAGATTTCCGAGTGATGCTGCATTTATGGGCAGCCGTGGCGCTTAACATCAGGCGAACGACTAGCTCGTCACGTCATTACTTTACATACAAAAATCGTGATTGGTTAACGTGCATAAAATAATGTAATGCGTTAGAAGAGATAAGATATATGCTTTAGATAGAGAGGCGACTAGTACTTGAATATACTTGCAGCACTGTGTGAGCTGAATTGCACTTTATTACATAGCAGCAAGAGTCGCTATTTATTTGAACGTCTTTCGAACGAACGAAATCAATCTTCTGTATCTAGAACTATAATGTCTTATGTGCATTTTTATCTTCCCCAGGTTACAATGAAGAACCGTGACGTGGTGCTGGTCACCATCTTGTCGTGTAGTGCCGTGGCCGTTCTGCTAGCGGCTGGCGCTTACCTTTACATCAGGAGCCGGCGGCGTAAGCGGGAGAGCGACGAAGATGGCACTAGTTGCGCTATCAGGTTAGATACTAACGCCATCTAGTTTCAATAGAGGGAACTATAAGAATATTAAGCTATATCGGTCACTAATCCTCTTGCAGAACTCCTCATTTATCCTCGACACAAAAAACGATTCTTAATTTTGTCTGAGTGTTGATTTTCAAAGCCTCAATTTACAATACTTGTCATCAAAGCCCAGTAAATAATTATAATTAAAACTACAGTTAGTTAAAACCTCTTTAAGCGACAGAACTTCTCGAGAAACAAAGCTAAAGCAACTTTAAAAGTACTTTATAAGTCCACCTCGTTAGATCCCTTAAAACTTTCAAAGACCTTAAAATTTAACTTTACACAATAGTACTACAAAAATCTATTTAAGATGTTTCAGTCGAGGCTACGAAATCTGCGTAGTGGAAAGTCTACGCCGTAGATCGCCGTAGATCGTTGTAGGCGTACGGTTGCTACGAAGCATGTGACGTGTAAGACGTAATTTTTTATATAGAAAAATATTTCAGAAATATAATATATACAAAGATATTTAAAATATTTTCACGTATTTAAAAACTTTAACGTATTTTATATTCAAGCGAACATATTTAATTAAATAAAAATTCATAGTCATGAGTAAATCACATTTGAGCACATCGTTTCAAAATTGAAATTAATAGTTAGGATTGTACAATATATATAAATAATTTTAATGATTGTTTTATTATACAGAATTATTCACAATAAAATATGTTAAACAATAATATCATTCAGTATTTTGTTCTGAACGCATTCAAATAAACATTTCGGTAATACTTATTCTTATTCTTCTTATTCTTATTTAATTATTCTTTTCTGGAGTGGCCTGTTAGCTCAGTTGATAGTAGCTCTGCCTTCTGAAGTTATAGGTTGTGGGTTCGATTCCCACTCAGGACAAACATTTGGGTAATGAACATCGATGTTTGTTCTGTGTCTGGGTGTTATATTGTATTCTATGTATTTATTTATTAGCGAGCCACATTAAGGCTCACGATAGAAAATTATAGCTGGAAAGGGTCGCCGTCATCGAAACCGGTGAGGAGGACTATATATATATATATATGTATTTATTATACAAACAAAAAAGTATCCAAGTATTTCTATCAGTTATCTGGTTTTAATAGAACAAGCTATGTTTAGTTTGGGGCTAGATGGCGCTGTGTGAAATGTACCCACAACATATTTATTTCTAATAATGTGAAGCTTTTTTACGTTGCCAGCAAAATGTAGTCAGAAACGTAAAACTCATGCCAAAATTTCCACATAAAAAGAACAATGAAATACTTTCCATCCATAAAGATATGACCTAAATGCATTTCAGTATAGAACTGGAATACGTGAGATAAAAAACAGGGTTTAATGAAAGTAATAGCAACCATTAACCGGCTTGGAAATGGATGTTTTTTATGCGTTAGTAGCAAACAAGCATACGGTCTTGATGGGAAAAGGTCACCGTAGTCCTTGGACATCAGTAACACTAGACGTGCCACTGATGCGTTGCTTACCCTGTGATGTACATTACTGCAGCGGCCAGCAACAGAGGCATTGTTGGACGAACGTGTAAATGTGGGCCGAGGCGAAGCCAAGGCACACATACGTAAGTCCATCAATGTCTAGTTGTGGCTTGTATAGTACTTTTCTCAAATAATGCGCGGAAATTCAAATCAAAATCAATAATAATAATAATTCATCTATTATCATCGAATATCATCGATTCTCATCAATTCTTATCAATCCAAATCAATTCTTATCAATTCTCAACAATCCTCATCAATTCCTATCAATCTTCACCGATTCTTTTCAATTATTATCGATTCTCATCAATTCTCATCAGTACTTATCAGTTTTCATCAGTTCTAATCAGTTCTCCTTAGTTCTCCTCAGTTCTCATCAGTTCTCATCTATTCTCATCAATTCTCATCAATTCTCATCAGTACTTATCAGTTTTCATCAGTTCTCATCAGTTCTCCTCAGTTCTCATCAGTTCTCATCTATTCTCATCAATTCTCATCAATTCTCATCAAGTCTCATCAATTCTCATCAGTTCTCATCAGTTCTCATCAATTTACATCAACGCTCCTCAATTCTCATCTATTCTATTTGCAAGCTAGTTCGAAAAGATTTTTTTCAATATTAAATTACACGACAGATATGAGTTTTGTTTGTAATTTATTTGGCCGCTAAACCACGACAGATACGGATTTACAACTTTTGCCGGCCGCTACTCGCCAGTACAGCAATTTCGATTTATCCCGAAGAAGGTTGTCAAAATAATACTCCCATTTCCAAGCATGTTTGAGAAAATACTCTCTTGACCATCCTTTTGAAATCCTGCATGTTGTAGCTCTAGGGAAATACCGCTGGCGGAAGCTCCTTCCACATCTTACAGGTGTACGGCAAAAAGTGCGCATAAACCGAGGTTTTAAATATCTTTGTACTTAACTAGTTGCGTCCCACGGTTTCCCCCGCATATAGAAAGTATCCTATGTGTTACTCCAGCATATAAGCTATCTGCGTTCCAAATTTCATTAAAATCTGTGCAGCCATTATGGCGTTTAGAGGTAACAAACATTCACACACACAAACTTTCTCATTTATAATATTAGTAGGATAGTAGGATGGAATAGGATGGTACTTTGTCTTAGTTTATCGAGTTGATATCGCAGTTTAATATAATTTTAAATATTTAATATTTTAAACGTGACCAAAATGCTGGCCTCTACTTCGGCCAAAGGTTGAGCATTGCCATTCAACGTGGCAATGCTGCCAGCATATTGGGCACGTTGCCTACTGGTAGTGGTTTGTTAGATTAGGTTTTTGTTTTTATATTATTTAGCTTATTAGGGTAGTTTTGTATTATATTGTTAATTTTATAGTACTAGTGTGGTAGTAGTTTAGACTTTTGTTTATTAAATAATTCAAATTTAAATTATATATGAAGTTTCTTCTGTTACTTTTAAGAACGAGTATGGCTCGGTAAAATTTGTACGTCTTTCAAACCGATGCGTCCTGATTCGAATCCCACTCGGCTCTCTACCAATGACTTATCAAGTTATGCCTGGAATTTGCACTATCTCTTGAAAGAAAAAATCGTAAGGAAACTGGCATGTTCAAGATTCACAAAAATTTGAAAATATGTGTCATTCACCATGCAACCTGCACTTGGCCAGCATGTTGAATAGGCTGCTATTAAAAATGAACGAGCAATTATTATTTTTATAAAGTAGGTAAAAAATTAATGCAATAATTGAAAAAATAAGCAAAATCGGTAAATAAATCACGGAGTAATAAGCTTTTAAAGTTTCTGGGGCATCACCTGTCCCTTTTTCGCAAAACAGAGATCGTGTGAAGGTTCCCCACAGTTACTGTGAAAACACGTGTTATGACGTTACATGGCAAAGAACTTGTATGTAAAGCTACCACAGCTTAGTAATGAGGTACTATGAAGGACCAAGAACTGACGTCACTGCACGTTTGAACTATCTTTTTCTATTCCTATATTTAAAATGCTTGTAACTTTGTCAGTTTTTGAGATATTTAATTTTTATTTTCACGACTGTTTATTTTTTTAGAATAGCTAAGTAAAAAAAAAACCAAACAAATTTATGTAATTAAAAAGTAGCAGGCTTCTAGCTTATTATGGCCGACATCCTCCCAGTGAGAAAAGACTCGTGTCTTAGCAATAATGAAAATACATATGTGTGGACGTTTCACACAGCGCCATCTAGCCTCAAACTAAGCATAGCTTGTATTATGGGAACCAGATAACTGATACAATACTTAAATACTTCTTGTTTGTAAATACATACGTAAAATACAATATAACACCCAGACACAGAACAAACATCTATGTTCATCACACAAATGTTTGTCCTGATTGGAAACCGAACCCTCAACCTATTGTTCAGACGGCAGAGCTACTACCAACTGAGCTATCAGCTGAATATAGTAACGACTGATAACGGCTTTTTATCGCAATAAAATAACTGTAGACCACGCATGCGAACTCACGGAAGCCAACTAGTATTACATAACTGTACATAAAACCACTTCTAACGGGCCAGGTAGAAATCTTAAGTAGCTTAAGTACTTAGAACTTCCCCGTTTCTTGTAGTGGACAGACTTATGTAAGCAGTTTAGGGATCGAGGCTGGGAAAGGTTGACCATAGACTATACAGTTACTTTAAGAATTCGTACTTTCTGGAGAATACTTTACTTTTTGCAGAGTAACTAAATTCAAAAAAACATTCAATGATTTTTAATTTTGGAGTACAGGAACAATTTGAATCCACATCTTATCCTAAAGTGATCTCATGTCCAAATATTTGTGGACATTTCACATAGCGCCATCTAGACCCAAACTAAGTAAACTTTAACTATCGGAACCAGATAATTAATAGAATACTTAGATAATTTTTGTTTGTAAAAATACATATAATACAATAGGATATTTGACTTGTATTTTTTTTATTACTTAAGTAAATAAAATTCCTCAAAAAATAAACATCGTGAAAACAAAAATTAAATATCTCTAAAAATGTCAAAGTTACAAGCATTTTAAAATACAGGAACAAAAAGAGACACCTCAAACATGCAGTGACATTAGTGTATCCTTCATAGTACCCCATTCCAAAGCTATGGTAGCTTTACATACAATCTTTTTGGCATTGTGACGTCACAAATTGTGCTTTCGTAGTAGCTCCGACGAAGCTCCGCACAAGCTCTGTTTTGCGAGAAAGTGACAGGTGATGGCCCTTCCAGAAATCTTAAAAGCGTGTTTACTTCATGATTTATTTACTGTTTTTTTTTCTATTATTACATTCATTTTTAACCTACTTTATGAAAATAATATTTATTTACCTATACATTTTTAATAGTAGATAAATAGCCTATTAACACCCAGACACATAACTAAACACCCATTTTCATCATACAAATGTTTGTCCTGGGTGGATATCGAATCCACAACTTACAGTTCAGAAGGCAGAGGTACTACCAACTGAGCTATCAGGTCAGTGGAAAGAAATTGTCAATAGGAACTTTACATTGGTCTTAGGCTTAACCACTACGCCATGAGAGCTGCAAAATAAATCTTCGACTTCCATTCAACGCCTATTCATACGATATCACACGAAACTTTCTTTTTTTTTTTTTTTTATGCGATTGAATGACGTGACGAGCTAGTCGTTCACCTGTGTTAAGCAACACGGCCGCCCATAACAGTTGCAGTGTCACTCGGAACTTTAAAACAATAAAGTTTCGCGTGGCACTGCACTGCGCACGTCATCCTGAGACATCACACAGTCTAGTAATCAGATTACTAGACTGAGTGATCAGATCATAAAGTCTCATTTGCCCAGTAATTTTACTAGCTACAATGCCCTTCAAACCGGAACACAGTAGTGCTTGCACACTACTGCTTGGCGGCAGAATAACTGGCAAAGCGGTGGTACCTACCTAGACGAACTTAAACAAGAACTAACAATTTATCACTTTGTTTACGTGAGAAAAATTTCAAAGAACTTTCGCTGAAGGTAAATGTATAGCAATAAAGTAAATTGTGCCTTATGGTGATAGGGTAAGGTTGCGTTTACAATTTACGTTTTGCGTTACGTAAGGAAGCAAAAGTCAGCAGATAAAATCCGATACACTGTGTTTGTATTAGTTTTATCTGATGTTACTATTTGGTCTGGTACAGCTTCTTTCTATTTCTATCTTTTTCTATCGTGTAGGCAAGTGGTCAGCCCTGGTGTCAGAATTTTAAAGCCACCCAAAGGCTTCTGACTTGGCTTAAAGTTTGCCGTACGACAAAAGTTGGAACCGACAGGTTATCGTGCTCTCTGAACCACAGCAACGCTCAGTTTTATTCTTTTTTTTCTCTCTATCGAACTCGACTAAGGCCCGATTTCACCAACGTTTATTCCAAGTATAAGGCTATTCCTTACTCCTGGATACAGCTAATTGACAAATTAAATTACACAAAGAAGACGCCATTTTGATTGTATTCAAGGAATAAGTCTTATTCCTTCACAAAATTGGTGGTATAAGGGCTATATTCGCGTAAAACGGTTGTTCTCGGAAAGTTATACCTGGAATAAAATTTATTCTAGTTTGGTGAAATCGGGCCTAAGTGGTAGGACTTATCTGCAAAGTTCGTCTAGGTAGGTACCACCTCTTTGCCAGTTATTCTGCCCCCAAGCAGTAGTGTGCAAGCAGTACTGTGATCCGGTTTGAAGGGAATTGTAGCTAGTGAAATTACTGGGCAAATGAGACTTAGAAATGATCTCATAGTCTACAAATCTTTTTCAGACTGGTTGATGTCTCAGGATGACGTGCGTAGTGCGCAGTGTCACGCAAAACTTTAATGTGGATTTCCGAGTGACCGGCAATCTGTTATGGGCAGCCGTGACGCTTAAAAAAAAGCAATTTCAACCTTCTACCAAACAAGGTGTGTTACATGTTTAATTTGTGTATCAGCTATGTGTTATGTATGTTTGTTTATAGGTAGTCGTGATGCTTGACATCAGGCAAATGACATGCTCGTCACGTAATTCGATAAAGATGTTAAACTAATTTTATACTGAAAAATATTTGAATGATATTTTCATAATTATTATTTTTAAAATTTATTTATTATTATTTTTTTAATGCCAATCTGCTAAACCAAAATTTCCATGGGACTAATCTCAAAAAAAAAAAAATTCTCAAACATGCTTGGAAATGTGAGTATTATTTTGTATATTGTTGAGTATCACACTAATATTATAAAGCTGAAAGTTTGTATGTGTGTATGTGTGTATGTTTGTTACTCCTTCACGCTCAAACGGCTGGACGGATTTGGATGAAGTTTGGAATATAGATAGCTTATGTACAGAATTAACACATATGATACGTTTTATCCCGGAAATTGAACCCGTTCCTGTAGGAAAGCTTTGTAAACTCAACTCCGTAAATAGGCAATGAATTTAAATGACTGTAGCATGTACTAACGGTCCAAAAATATTATCCTAGAAACATAAATAGATCCTGTGGGATAACGTTCTTTCTTAGCTTCGACATTACGCAACTAAAATGGTCAAAATTCAGGAAAATCGGAGGCCGCAGTATGCAGGTACCTAATAATAATGAAATACTTTCCATTCCGGATAGATAAATGATTCCTGCTGGGTTAGCATGGACGGTAGACAAAATTGTCTTTCCCCATTTTACGTTACTTTTTTCATACTTGCTTGAAATTAAACAGGGGAAAGACAGTTTTGTCTACCGTCCATGCTAACCCAGCAGGAATCATTTATCTATCCGGAATGGAAAGTATTTCATTATTATTAGGTAGCTGGGCCGCAAGCAGCCCGCGAGAGTGGGTTTGTAGCAATAATGACCTGTGGTAAAAGAAGTTTTTTTTTCGAGGTTGCTCTGTTCGCTGGGCTGCAAACGGCCTGCGAGAATGAGTTTATAACAAAGGTGAATTATAGTAGAAGTAGGCGTTTTTTTAGTGGCTGCTCTGTTCTATCAGCGACTATTATTTCCTAAGATCAAAGCAGGTGAAACCGCGGATAAACCTAATAATATATAAATTCAAAAGTTGTCGCGTAAGTTTGTTGCCGTTTGCTTGACGGTGCAAACACATTCAAATGAAATTTTAAATAGGAATAGTATACGATGAGTTAACACATCTTTTTATCTTTCTTGACTTGACTTCTTTTTATCCGCGGGTGAAACCGCGGGGCGCAGCTAGTATTTTATAAAACTCATAACTGTCGTGACATGGCTACCAAAGAGGTAACCCTTTTGGGGGGAAGTACTATACAGTATATAACTACAACTGATCTTCAGTCCGGACCCACATTCAAAAAGACACATTGTGAACCAAATTGTTAACCTTCTCTGTTTTTGAAGTCAGTTAAAAATATGCTATCATTTAGGTATGTTTTTGTATCATATTATTCTGCCTTATCCCAAAAGTACTGCCATAAACAAAATATTACCAAACAAAACAATGATTATACTTTCATTGTGTTTCTCAAATTTACTTCTGGGTTCCGTTCCTTTCTCTAGAACTTTATTAGGGTACCGTAATAAAAATGAATTGTCTGTTTGCGATTTCAGCAACACCTTTATTTGGTTTTGTAATTTCGGTAGATAGCTGCGCACGATTATACGAACAAATTTAAAAGAGATGTTGGCTAAAACATAATGAAGTATGTACCAAGTTTTTAATGATTTATAACGATATCGCTTCCTTAGGTTGACAGATTAATTATTGCTTGAAATCTCTGCTTTAACTCGCTAAATTGGGCTTTTACAGATGTATATTGGTTTTCTACAATTCCATAGATTTTTTGCAGTCGGTGATTTTTGTTTGGATGATATTTCCGCCAAAAAGGAAGAAAATTTCCTGCCGCGCCATATAGGGGTCGATTTTGATAATATTTGGCGTTTCTGCTAAATATTATTTATAATAATTATTTGGTACTCAATTCTGTTTTTCTTTTTTAAATGTGAGTAAAATTGATTCGGGGATTGTCAAGATATAACGTTGTGAGACCTGAATTTGAGACTTATACTATTATGTTTAATAAATATCATAACATAGTCGCTATTTTTTTCAAAGTTTGGCAGTATTATTTGGTGGAATTATATTTGGTATATCCATCCAATTTATGCAAAAAAGTTTGCGGTCGCGACATCTACTGTCCGCGGAGCTGTAAGTTTTAATATAGCTAAAGGAAACATTAATCTCTTGCGGGATGCAAACCCGTATCTACCCGTCTCCAGGGGCTTGTTTTTCTTTCTGATCGCTGCTTAAAAGTAATGCAGTTAGAATGGTTAGACCTTTTTTATTTCGTGTCATTTTATTGCAATTTCTAGTTTATTCTGTTTAGAATATCTGACTACTTTTTACTTAGTCAAGAATTTTATTGCAGCACTTTTACAAGTCAAAATAAGATAATTTAAAATACCTTCAATACATAATGAAAAGCTATCTAAAGACAGAAAGAAAGAAAGAAACGCTTTATTTCAACAAATTGTACACAGAGACAAACAACAACAATAATTATGCTAAACAGCTAAAAAGAAAAAACAGAACAGACATACGACTCGATTCATGCGTTCTTTCTTGCCGTACACCTGCAAAATGTGGAATGAGCTGCCCGAAGCGGTCTTTCCGCAGAGTTATAACATGGAGTACTTTAAAAGGAGGGTTAAAAGAGTCCTACAGGGTAAGCAACGCATTGGTGACGCCTCGTCCGGTGTTACAGATGTCCATAGGCTACGGTGACCACTTCCCATCAGGTGGGCCGTATGCTTGTTTGCTCCCTTAAACATATAAAAAAAAGAAACTATAACTAATTTTAAAAACTCCACTCATATTCTTTTCACATCTGTGTGCGAACACTGTTAACAAACAATGTTTGCACACAATGCGACAAGGCGCAATGTTCGTTTGTTGTTGTGTTTGTGTTTGTGTGTGTTTGTATAACAGTAAACCCATAAAAATAACCTAAGAACTTATTTTACTTTGCTTAGCGTTAGATATCTACAATAAACCACACAAATAACGATGTTTTCGCCATAACCACAGAATAAGTAATAGTATATAACCCTGAGACATTCGTCGACAAACAAAGTTGTAAAAACTTTTGTGCTGAAGATTAATATATATATGAAGATGATATCATCCATAAATAGAATTTATTACTATTATAATAAGAACATTAATAATAATTATTATATAAAGTCTGTCTACGTTCTCTACCCCACCACCACTACCAGTTTGAAAAATTTCCAAATTCTGAATTGACAAAAAAAATCGATATGATTATCAAAACTGCTCATAAAATTTCAAAAGAATCGATTGAGACATGCGACCTGTAGGAGAACAGCCGGACATTTACCAGACATACTAAATCATTTTTGCCCAAGATTTTTTTTACAACTAAATAGGCTCCTATTTGACAGCAATCTCACCTCGAACAATGTGAGTGGTGCTCGACCAAATGTCATAGAGAATGATGGGAGCTGTCAAATGGTTGCCGTGAAAATCCAAGATGGCGGATTCAAAATGGCGGCCATTTTGGAAGTTGGTCCGATCGGGTTGATGTTTTGCATGGGGAGGTTTTCAAGGTCGCAGATTCGGTATTTGAAAAAATTTTGGATACCACTATTTTTAAAGATGGCTGCCATACAATTTTTTTTTCGACTTTTAACTCATTGTTTCTCGATATCTATGGAAAATGTTGAATTTTAACGTTCGTCTCAAGGTGTTCGAAGTGTCTTGAGCTGAAACGGTAACGCTTCGCTCACGATTTGCACTCGCTCGGTCAATCAAACAGTGCTGTGTCATGCAAAATTTATAATTTTAAGTTCAGATTGGCACTGCGGTTGTTAAAGGCAGCCGTGACGCTTAACATCAGGTGAACGACTGGCTCGTCATTTAAATAAGGAAAGAAATTTGGAAAGTCATACGTACGGGGCCGAATGGTATTTGAACTTTTTTTTTTATGTTAAGAGCGACAAACAAGTATACGGCCCGCCTGATGGAAAGCGGTAACCGTAGCTTATGGACATTTGCAACACTAGGGGCGTTGTCGACGCGTTGCCAGCTCAGTAAGGCTTTTTTTGATACCCTTTTTAAAAGATTGCATATTGAAGCATTGCGGGAATATTTCCGGGAGAAGATTATTCCACATCTTGCAGGTGCGTGGTAAGAATGAACGCATAAAGGAAGTCGTGCGAGATTTCCATTCTTGCAAGATATGTGGATGAGCCTTTTGACGGTGGCGTGATGTACGGTGATAGAACGCCGATGCCGGGATGATATCAAAAAACTCCTCAGAGCATTCTTCAAAAAACAGGCGGTAAAAGATGCACAGTGAACCAATGTCCCTCCGGAGCTCGAGCGGTTCTAATGTTTCGGAGAGCCTTGGATCATTGATAATTCTGGTGGCTTTTCGCTGTAAAGAATCAAGAGGCCCAAGTAAGTATTTAGGTGCACCGTTACAGAGGTGAGAGCAAAACTCCACGTGGGGCCGCACTTGAGCTTTGTAACGCAAAAGCCGCTGGCTCGACGTGAAGTATCGCTTCGCCTTGTTCAGCACACCAAGCTTTTTAGAGGCAAGTTTAGCTTTGGCCTCTAGGTGACTCCGAAACTGGACCTCACTAGAAATTTCGACGCCAAGGATGCCAAGACTCTCCAAAACCTGAAGGGAAAAACACCATGGAACCGCGGTGCAACCTCAAAGGGAGTCTTTTTTGTGGTGAATGCGCAGACTTGGGTCTTGGAAGGATTAAATTGGACTAGATTTAGCCCACCCCATTCGGAGACTCTCTCTAAAGAGTTCTCAATTTCTGAGACTAGCCTATGTCTGCCTTCTTTTATCTTAACATGGGGGGCATGAAACTCCCCAAACTAAGAACTAAGGCGATTAGGATTATAACTATAAGCCATCTCGTACAAAAATAAATCCATTTCAAAGCAAAATATCGGAATTAGGTGAGAAAGTTCCATCTAAATCTGATTCAGCAGAATTATTATGTAATGACCTTGCAAAGGAATTACAACTTTATTCCTTAGGACTTAAAACCCACAAACAACTTTGACACCTGACTTACCAATCTCTCCGAATATTCAAAGGTAAGATTGTATCTAACAATGTAATTTTTGAACTTTATTGCGATATATATAGAGTTTATTTTTGCCTGAAGTTATGGTTGTATCACAAAAAGATTTGTACAAATCAACACCATTTATCAAGCCATGTTTACATACCTACATTTTTTTTAACTGTTCATAGAACAACAAAAAACCTGATAATAAATGCATATTGGTAAACAGATACAGTGAAAGAAATAGAAGTAAAAAGTAGTAAATGCCACTTAAAGTCACCCATCTAAGCCCTAATCAACCTTAACTAGCCGATGATGAGTTTGACGAAAGCCAAAGTGTAAGTGTAAGGGATCTCTAAAGGCGTTCCACCATTATTTCTAAGTTACGCTACGAAATATTTACAAAATATCTACGCGAGTTCTACGTGATCTCTACGCGAGTTCTACATGATCTCTACGCGAGTTCTACATGATCTCTACGCGAGTTCTACATGATCTCTACGCGAGTTCTACATGATCTCTACGCGAGTTCTACATGATCTCTACGCGAGTTCTACATGATCTCTAACCGAGTCCTACATGATCTCTACGCAAGTTCTACATTTTTTTATGTAAACGAATGACGTGACGAGCTAGTTGGTGGCCTGATATTAAGCATCACGGCCGCCCATAACAGATTTCAGTGTCACTCGGAACTCTAAGTTAAAGTTTTGCGTGATTCTGCGCACTGCGCACGTCGTCCTGAGACATCACACAGACTAAAAAAGTTTTCTAGACTGTAAGATCAGTTCGTAAAGTCTTATTTGCCTAGTAATTTCACTAGCTCTAATTCCCCTCAAACCGGAACACAGTAGTGCTTGCACACTACTGTTTAGCGGCAGAATAACCGGCAAATCGGTGGTACCTACCTAGGCGAACTTTGCAGAAAAGTCCTACCATCTAGTTAAATCTCTACGCGAGTTCTGCGTGATCTCTGCGTGATCTCTACGCGAGTTCTGCGTGATCTCTGCGTGATCTCTACGCGATCTCTACGCGAGTTCTACGTGATGTCTACGTGAATTCTATTTAATTATCTCTACGCGGGCTTTATGTACTCTACGATAGCTCTACGAGAATTCTTCAAACGAAGGTCGTAGCAAAAGAATCGGATCAATAAATAAAATATAGTTAAATAATAATGCTACGAGTAATACCGCAGTAATACACTAGTCATGCAACAGCTAATTCCGATTTGTTTTGCAACTTTAACCTGCATATATCTACATTCAAAACTTAACCCTAAACTCTAAGAAATAAGGTGTAAAATCCGCTGAATATTGAACCAAATATAGGCGCGGATTTGTAAGTATAATCCAATAAGCGATAGTCATCTGTAATAACAAGAGATAAGGTTGGTTTTTGTAGGTAACGAATTCTCGTGGAAGTTTTAGCAAGCATTTAGTTCAGTATGGTGGCGTATTCAGAAGGTCAATGTTGTGTTTGACCGATTTCAGAAATAAATACGAATTGGAAATAAATATTTTCGGTTAGAATTAAACTCGGTTTGAACATAAAATAAATTTTAATTGCAATTCGAAATTTAAAGTGAATTCGAGTATTGTTTGTGAAGTGATAAAGATTGAGTGTTATTTTTTGTTGATTTTAATGTTGAGCTTCTTTTGTTTGTGTTGAGGTTTTGTTACTATATTGTTATGTTATGATAAAAAAAATGTTTCTTTTATTGTAATTTATGATAATTTGACTATTTTGGTAATTTAATATTATTTTGTTAATGTAATTTTTATTTATATTAGTTTTAAATTCAGCTTAGTGTTTTGTTTGTTTGAAAATTTCAAAATACGAACTTGTTGGTTTCGTTTTGGTAGTTTTTTAATTTAGGTAGTTGTATTGTTTGTAATTTTTAATAAAAACTTGTTTACGTTGTAACTTTAACATTCTTTAGAATTTAATAAAATCAGTTGTGAAATCGTTTGTGAAGATTAAAGGAAAGTGACCCTTTTGACTTTGGAAACAAGGTTTTTGACAATGAGTCTACGAAGGTAATTACTAAAGTTTTTGCTAGAGATGTATGTTAGTAAAATTAAACATTTTAAAATAAATTTGCTAACTTCGGATAAGGTTTGTAGAGCGAGTGTGGCTCAGCGGTTATCCATGCGACTTTAAACTGACGCAAACTATTCTAATCCTGCTTGGTCCTAAGCCAATGACTATTCAAGGATAGTGTGGATGGGGGCTTTGCTCTGGCAACGTAAAAGGAAAACAACGGCATACAGGGAAAAAAATATTTGATTTTTATAGCAGTATCGCCTACTTAGCGTAATCTACAGATTAATTTCTAAAGGAAAAATTTGAATCACGGACGGGACTTGAACCCGCATCCATCCGTCCCTAAAGCTGGGACACCCAGCCGGTGGGATTTTTTTTCCTTTACAAATTAATCTATAGGAAAAAAATGATTTAAAAAAGCCTAAAATAAGTCTATCGCTGTTGGCCTCATTAGTAAACTCAAAGACGCGCAACGTGCAAATGGAGAGAGCTATGCTCGGTGTTTCCCTGCGAGATAAGATCCGGAACGAGGAGATCCGCAGGAGAACTAAAATGACCAATGTAGCTCTTAGAATTAGCAAGTTGAAGTGGCAATGGGCAGGCCACATCGCTCGTAGAACTGACAACCGATGGGGAAGAAAGTAACTCGAGTGGCGACCGCGAACTGGAAGACACCGTGGACCCACGATGTGTTTAAAGCCGCAGGGAGCCGATGGATACAGGAAGCAAGCAGAGGTATATTCAGCAGTGGACGTCTTCAGGCTGTTAGATGATGATGATGATAAGGTTAAAAAAAATATGTACCTGATTTTTTTTATATCTACAGACAACTATATACGACGTCTACGTTTTATTACATTGTTAGATTATGTGTCAGATATTCTGTGATGTTGACAAGATAACAAACGTGTTCAATTTTGTATGCTCTGTGATTTTGTTATTAGCTTTCCTCTGTCTGTATTCTAAGGTCGTACTTTGAATTACGTAAACACTAGTCTACGCTTAAACCCTATCCGAACCAGCGCGTTATTCGTACCGCTGTGGGTAGCGGTATACAGCGCGGGATTCCGCCCCAGTATTTTGTATAGTAAGTTTCGCTCAAGTTTCGCTCTAGCCACGGAACTTCAATATAAAATACCGCGTGGAACCCCGCGTGATATTTACCGCTACCCCCAACGATACGAATAGGGTGTCACGCAAAACTATATTAATTTAGAGTTCCGAGTGATACTGCAGTCTGTTATAGGCAGCCTTGACGCTTAACATTAGGCAAACGACTAGCTCGTCATGTCATTCATTTACATTAAAAAAAAACCATTTTCGAGTACTAATATATTTATTTGTCAAAGAAAAAATTCATCATGAGTGGAGTTTGAACCCGCATCCCTTCGTCTCATAGCCCGGGACATGCTATTAAGCCACCGTGACAAATGATGTCATGTCCAAATATATCCTTCACCTTTTACAACTAACTTACGGGGTTGGTAGCGCCATCTATTGAGAGGTTCTTGAGAATCAGCTTAACCAATATCAGATCACTTGTCATGGTAGCTTAAGTAAAGCATGTACCGGCTTTAGGGATGGATGGATGCTGGTTCAATTCCATACGTTTTTAGGGTTCCGTGTCCAAAGGGTAAAACGGACCCTATTTGGTACTAAAGCTCCGCTGTCTGTCTGTCTGTCACCAGGCTGTATTTTATGAACTGTGATAGTAAGATAGTTGAAATTTTCACAAATGATGTATTTCTGTAGCCAATATAACAACAAATACTAAAAAACAAACAAAAAAAACTTAAGGGGCCTCCCATACACCAAACGTGATTTTTGCTCGTTTTTATAGATAATGGTACGGAACCCTTCGTGCACGAGTCCGACTCGCACTTGGCCGGTTTTTATCTTTTAATCTGTTGAATTGATTTTGTTAATTAACGTCAATCATATTAGTGTAATTAAACTGCCGTAAAAATCAAACAAACAGATAGATCAGACATTTATGTGCTGTTAGTTAAAATATCAAAACCATTATCTACAAATACCACACCCAGCAGTTATGATATTCACTGCAGTTGGGCCGTTTGCCAACTGCCAGTAATGCCAGTTTATCTCTTGGCTAGCAGATACGGTTTATTGTCAGCTAAGTGATAGTTGAGCATGATTCCGGCTGGCGGCGTTATATCCAAAATAATGGTATTTACGTGGATGGAATTTCAGCAAAATGATTCGCTTTAAGATGCGACTGTACCTTTTTGTCCAGACAAAAAACGCCAACGTTTACCATTGCTAAATGTTATCCGATTTCGATGACTTTTTTGTGATGCACACAGAAAAAACAAAAGGCACTCTTGCGTTTTTTTTGAAGTGACAAGTTGCGTCGAAATTATGAATAAGAAAATTAGTTGTAATAAGAATGCAACACATAATAATACTAAAGAAAAAAATGTATAGGCACGTATTATATATATTCAAACAGTTTACACCAAAACCAGTAGGTTTCGTTATGATTTAGGAAGGGTGGCCATTTTCTAGCGTTACTTTTCTTTAACGGTTTTTTTATGTAATCTGATGACGTGACGAGCTAGTCGTTCACCTGATATTAAGCTTCACGGCTGGATATAGACACAAAAACAATATTTTTTTCTTAATGTTTGCTTTATGTGGCTATGATCACGCGTCACGCTGATATTGCTGGACGGATTTTGATTGGGGGGGGGGGGGGGGGGGGGGGGTGTTAAGTAAAATAAAAAATAAAGCAAGTGGTTAAAATCTTGGACGTATGAATTAATAATTAATTACATCAATCCAGTCTAGAAGATAAAACCGTAGTCAGGGACACGCATAGTATGACATTAGGTTGATGTCCTTTGTTTCTTCTCTCAAGCAGAAGTATTCAGGGTGTGTGGTAGAAACAGCTATCGAGGTTGGATAATCTGTTGGAGTATAAATACCTATTAGTAATTTACCTTAATTTACCACGAACAGACGTTAGCCAGGCTGTGCCAACCACATCGAAACGTGTTTAGCATATAAATGGGGGTCGATCGTGCCAACACACTGATTGTAGTCTAGGAGCTAGTGTCTTTAAAACTCGACCCATTTCATACTTAGTAAAGAAAATTTTATCAAACATTTATTTTTACTTATGACATAAATTAATATTCAGGAACAAAACTAGTGATTTAAAAAAAATGTAAATGAATAACGTATCGAGCTAGTCGTTTACGTATATTATGCGTTATGGCTACCTATAATAATTGCAGTGCCACTCGAAACTGTAAAATATGAAGTCTTACATGACGCTGCACCGTGCAGTGTGCAAGTCATCTTGAGATAGCAGTACAGTCTAATAATAAAATTACTAGACTCTAAACCACGTCATTTTAAAATCTCATTTACTCAGTAATTTCACTAGTTTCAGTTTGAAACACAGTGTTTTTCAAACCTACCAAATACTACAACATCTCACACATCTAATCTAATAAAAAAAAATTATGCAGAAGAAAATGTTATAAAATAAAAGATATGAAAAAAAGAGTGCGGACTTAATGTCTGTCTGTGACTAAAAATAGGGAGGTAGCGCTAGGTTTCCATAGCGGTATTGGCAGAGTCGTGTCCTGCCTCCCATGCGGGATCCACAAGGATTACTCCCCAACCTCGGTAAAAAATAAAAATTTACAATTGGCCTATCCATTATGGAAATACAGTGTTAGAGACATATGCGTGAAAATTACATTTATCTGCTGTGTTTACAAAATTCTCATAAATAAACGATCATTCATCCATATTATAACATTCCTTGTTTTAAAATGAACTACATAATATTTTCAAAAATGACTAAAATTTTGACGCTGTTCGCTCTTAGTCTCTAACATTTTACGTGAATCTATTAGAGGGAAGGTATGAGTTGGCGCCATTTTTATTTACAAATTGTTAAGGAAAGAATAAGTTATGTAAAAAATGCATAAATTACGAAAGAAATATGTGTAATTTGAATGAAATCAAAAAATGTGTTAGGTTATTTTTTAGTTCAACGTCACTTTATGCTGAGTTTTTTTACTCCAGAGTCACTTTATGTAGAGTTTTAATGGTGAGCGAGAAAATACAAATATCGAGAACATGTTGCATCGTCCACCAACCCGCACTTATGCGTCTGCACTAAAGTTCGACTCTTAAGTTCGCACTTATCTCTCTGGGCCCCAGCTGGGTTAGCATAGACGGTAGATAAAATTATCTTTCCCCGTTTTATGTCACTTCCTTCATGCTTGTTACTTGTCGAGTGGACTAAAACAGGGGAAAGAAAAAGTGGTACGATTGACACATAATGAAGTTCTCTCTATGCTTTAGTCTACACTCTAAGGTCCGTGCTACCCTAGCGGGTTTTGTCAAACTTGTGTCAAGTCAACACACCCAAATACTGTACGCTTATTGGTTGAAGAGAACCAATGATCAACAGGCAACCAATGACGGTTCAGTATTTGGTGTGCCAAACTGACACGAATTTAACATACGTTCGAGGGAAAGTGTCGCTTAGGTAAGTTGTATTTTAATAGACTTTAGTAGTGCAGAAGAGCAATCTGTCTAAGTGAGAGAAGGCCTATGTCCAGCAGTGGGAATATTAACGTCAACGCGTCGACACTTTACCGGTTATTCGGTGGACTGTCGACGCGTCCACCCCTTGCCGTCCCATCCATTCATCCTTTTCCATTATCTTTTTCCTTTTCCTTCTATCTTTCTTTTGAAAAAAAAATACAAAAAAATTATGCATAAAAATTACATACTTATTGCTTCGTGCAACCCGCACTTGGCCGTTTCCGAAAACGAAAACTATCCTAAATGTCATTCTGAAAAATTAGCTATGACCATACCAAAGTTCAGCAAAATCCGTTTAGTAGCTTCAGCGTGATGCGCGGTCAAAGGAACAGACAGACAGACAGAAAAAAAATTAAAAAGAATTGTTTGTACTTCTATATCGATTTAAAGAAGTGTAATGCAATCAACATTTTCAAAAAATATCTAATTTGAGTACAGATTTAGTTTAGTTACAGATTTATTATAGTAAGAAGATAGATACAAAACTATGCACCCGACACGACTCGATATAATCTCGCCACAGATCCTATAAAAAAGTACTTTTTTATGGAATCTGTGACAACAAAGAAACTTTCGAGAGTTTCCATATTTGAAACTTACTCCATTTTCCCAAACACTCGTTCTCTACAATTTCCTTACTTCCTCTACTGCATATTCGATTTTTTCGTATATTCGCTCGACATAACTGAATTCAGCTCGATTCCGTGATACATAAATACTTCAGTCTCTTACAATAACTCGATAGAGACTCTACGTAGAGTTCGAACGTAATTTTATTGGGTTTCGCCGCAATCCATTGATATTTTTATGTTTATCGACTCTACATTGGTAGAAAAATGGAACAGAGCAAAATCACATTTCTTGGTGTATATTATTTGACAGGATTTGTACTGTAGAGAAAGAAAACTTACGTGGTAGAAAATAGCTGCGAAATTTCTTTTCCTCGACTATATTAATAAGGTTTAGTACATAATAAAATGGTAGAGCATATTCGCTAGATACAATATGACAGTCTCTGTGGTGTAGTGGTTGAGTAGGTTGTCCATAACCCGGAGGCAGCGGGTTCGATTTGTGTGTAAGCAGTAGTGTGCAAGCACTACTGTGTTCCGGTTTATAGGGCATTGTATCTAGTAAAATTACCGGGCAAATGAGACTTTACGAACTGATCTCACAGTCTAGAAAACTTTTTAAGAGTCTGTGATCTCTCAGGATGACGTGCACAGTGCGCGGTGTCACGCGAAACTTTAATTCAGAGTTCCGAGTGACACTGCAATCTGTTATGGGCAGTCGTGTCGCTTAAAACCAGGCAAACGACTAGCTCATCACGTCATTCAGTTACATAAAAAAAAAATTGTGCATAGGAAATAAGCGCAAATACTTGTTCTGTGTCTGGGTGTTGGGGGCCATGGTCCTCGTAGTTCCTGGATCCCTAGATACAGGGAATCCTAGTTAGGGTCCAGGATCTATGTATGTGATCATTAAAAAAATACAAAATGATAAAACTAATCCACTTTGCAACAAGGATTAATATTATTATAATTAATGTAATTTTTTTTCATCTTCTCTATTAGTTATATAAAAGGCTTTGTCCTGACTGACTGACAGACAACGTACAGCCCAAACCGCTAAACGTAAAGATATGAAATTTGGAGAGTGTCTTCCTTTTATAACGTAAGCGTGTGCTAAGAAAGGATTTTTGAAAGTTCAACCTCTAAGTGGGCGAAAAGGGTAAAAAACGGTTGTATGAAAAACCTACATTCCGTGACGTATCGTTCTGAAACTTAATACATACAAACAAGTATAAAAATAAAAGAAATGATACCTTTTAGTTTTTCAAAATTCGATACTTAATGGGGTTAAAAACATTGTTGAAGTTTGTATGAAAATTTAAAAAAAAATTACCGGATCATACTGAAATTCAGAATGTGTAAATAACATACAAAATAAACAGATAAGGGTCTCGGGAATTTTTGAATTTCATCCCTTAAGAGGGTAAAAATACAGAAAAAGGTCTCGTCGTAAGAGGTTCGCACAGGCAAAACCGCTAATACTAAAATCTTCAAATTCAAAGATACATTGATTCTATGACGTAGGGTTGTATAACGAAAGAGTTTTTAGAAACACAACCCCAATGGGATGAATGGGTAAAAAGTATTTGTATGATAAACTTACATTTCATACTGTATAGCTTTGAAACTTGGCACATACAAACAAGTATAAAATAAATGAATAGTTTTTTTGAAATTTAACCCTTTAACGGGTGAAATAAGTAGTTAATATAATTCGACATAATGTTGTTTAACATCAAACTCGGATAAATCCAATTCTATGATTTTTGGGGATTTTGGTATCATAAAAATAATTATCAGTTGTGTATAAATCCGCATCCGTTCTTCAGAAATATATCGTCAAAATTATAACATTTTATTACAGTCAGATAGATCCATGTATTGTATTATTTATTCATGAACAATTAATAAACCGTGTTTGAATGTCATTCTTAAAATTTATACATAAATCTACTTATTATACTACTAGTGGCTCGCCCCGGCTTCGCACGGGTATAATAGTTTACGCAGCGCACGCGTTGTAAATAATATTTTAGGTAATTTTGTTACGCCTTGGGTTTGTTTATTGGAGTTTTAGTGAGGATCTCTAATTTTTTTGAAAATATTAACCTATGTCATCCGGGTATAGCATAGCTTCCCAAGTGTGAAAGAATTTTTCAAATTCGTTCAGTAGTTTCGGAGCCTATTCAATGCAAACAAACAAACAAACAATCAATCAAATCATTCCTATTTATAATAATTATAATATTGTAGCGCTCATAGCGAAGCACGACTAGCCGTTTCTAACCGATCGGTAAAGTTAAGCAATGTTCGCTGCGGTCACTACTTTGATGGGTGACCGCTACAGCAAAAAGTGGTATTTACAACTGAGCGCTACCGTGCTTCGGAGGGAACGTGAAGCCGTCGGGCCTGGCTGTTGTCGTAAGACAATAGTCGTTAAGCTAAGTCGGAAGCCATTGGGTGGCCTAAAAATTCTGACACCAGAGCTGACCACTTGCCTACACGAGAAGAAGGAAGGATAATATTGTTATAGATTACAAACATTTAAATTAGAATTACAATCTTTACTCTCGAGAAAGCGCTTGACCAATTAATGACCACACGAATCAAGTCAAAGAGATGTGTCGATTTCTACAGCTCATGGTCATGCAACTCTTTTAACACGTAATGATTAATTTTCTCGTATTAGCTTTAAATAGTTTCAAAAATTTTCGTGATACAACCACAGATCCTTAATTTTTATATAATATTATAACCAATGGTCATCTTCTAGAGTCCTAGACTAAAATACCAGAACCGAGTTAGTGTACTTATTTTTCTTGCCCCCAGAGATATCAAGCCCAACTTTGTCTATAACTCAGAAAGTTGGTCTCATTCCCCGTAGCCTTGTCGAATGTTCGCCTGTCGCAAACTAGAACCGACAGGAAAATTACAAGGGCAGTTTATAAAGTAAACGTACTGTGGTTTTGCCAATTTTCTGTATTTACAATAGACAAAAATGCAATTTGCTTGTAGATATGTACAATAGAAACCCGGGGCTACCGTCTAAGCCAATCGTAATCGATGAATGGGCTTCATTTCGTCATTTCCGGCAAGTTGGCATTGTGTGTCATCCCATCCATTAGTATTTTTTCACTATTTCTCATTATTATAGTTAATCGATGTTTTGTCTATTCAGTTCGCCACCTAAGGGACCATAATACCGATGGATGAGGATTTTACACAACCGGAAATGACCAAATGAAGCCCATTCATCGATTACGATTGAGTTACACAATACGGGGGCAGATAATGATGAGTTATGATACTTAGGGGTTTTTTGTTTATAAATACATTCTTATCTATACTTACAATAAAACTGTAACAGGTCCAATTCTGTACATTGGAGATATTATTTTGTAAAATTTTTTGGAGGGCTATTGATGCTGAAGCCATGACTATATTTATTTTTATCTGTCCGTCTGTAACTTGGATGAGCATCACGCCGAAACTACTGAATGGATTCAAATGAAACTTGGCTTGATTTGAGTTCATATTACGAGGTAGACTAAAGGATACTTTTAATCCCGAAATTCAGCATGGTTCCGTCGGGAGAGGGGATAAAAGTAAAAATATGTACTCAATTGTAATTCATTAACACATGGTCCGATTTCATTGACTCTTTTTTTTTTTAGAAAAATGGTGCTTTAAATATTGCCCCGTAAATATTTCAAGGTTGTGTGGTTCAGAAGTGACAGATATCTAACCTTCAGTATTAGGTCCAAAGCCACTTCTATCCTGTGCTATGGGAATGAGAAAAGGGAGAGGGAAAAGATAAACGGCTGAAACGGCAAAATCCGCCTGCCTCATTTTTCCTTCATCCTTTTCCCTTATCTTTTCCCTCTTCCTTCTCTCGTCCTTTAGACTGAGATAAGGCGTAAAACCAATTAACACGCGCAAAGCTGGGGCGGGTCTGCTAGTAATAGAATAAAACACACTCAAATACATAACAGATACCTATGTAATAATTATTATGACTGGCCTGATAGCTCAGTTGGTAGTTAGTTAGTAGCTCTGCCTTCTGAACTGTAGGTTGCAGGTTCGATTCCTACCCAGGACAAACATTCGTGTGTTGAACATAGGTGTTTGTTCTGTGTCTGGGTGTTATATTGTATTCTATGTATGTATTTACAAACAAAAAGTATCTAAGTTTTGTAATTTTACTAGGTGGCAGGACTTTTCTGCAAAGTTCGTCTAGGTAGGTACCACCGCTTTGCCAGTTATTCTTCCACCAAGCTGTAGTGTGCAAGCACTACTGTGTTCCGGTTTGAAGGGAATTGTAGCTAGTGAAATTACTGGGCAAATGAGACTTTATGATCTGATCACTCAGTCTAGTAATCTGATTAGGTGCTAGACTGTGTGATGTCTCAGGATGACGTGCGCAGTGCAGTGTCACGCAAAACTATATTAATTTTGAGTTCCAAGTGATACTGCATCTGTTATGGGCAGCCGTGATGCTTAACATCAAGCAAACGACTAGCTCGTCACGTCATTCAATTACATTAAAAAAATCTAAGTATTCTATCAGTTATCTAGTTTTCATGGTAGAAGCTTTGCTTAGTTTTGGGGTAGATGGCGCTGTGTGAAATGTCCATACATATTATTATTATAACACCTATGTTCCTCACACAAATGTTTGTTCTGGATGTGAATCAAACCCACAACCTATAGTTCAGAAGCCAGAGCTACTACCAACTGAGCTAACAAGCCCGTCCATCTAAACTCTTTGACTATTACTTATTTTCTGATGTCTGTGGCTAAAGCAGATTTGTGTTCGTAAACGTCTTTAGCACGCAAAACGGGAATTTATTATCGCTAGTCACGCATGAGTATTATACGGCACTTTTGCCAAGTCTTGACGCTCAGAAGTTTGGGGGTTTTGGTTTTAATCACGTAGAAGCTTAAGCCCATACCAAACATAACAGAAAACAAACATTAAATTATTTGCAACCACAAAACAAAATTGGGTAGCTAGTAAAATGACTAGGCAAATGAGACTTTCTTGACCTGACCACACAGTCTAGAAATCTTCTTACTTAGACTGTGCTGATGTGTCAGGATGACGTGCGCAGGGCAGTGTCACGCGAAACTTTATATTTTACACTGCCGAATGAAACTACAACTGTTATGAGTGGCCGTGACGCTTAACTCCAGGCGAACCACTAGCTGTCACGTCGTTCGTTTACATTAAAAAAAAATGCATTCGATTTGAGAACTTTTTCTTTTTTTTAAATTGTTTGTAAAACACAGCATTATTATGCAAGTATTTTACTGTTCCATTCTGTACATTTCCATACTTGCCAGCCGTAGACACGAATTGCATTACGCCAAGCATGTCAAACTTGCAGCCCGCGGGCCGCATGCGGCCCTCAACGCATTCGTTTGCGGCCCGATACACTTAAGAAGGCGAACTTTCAGGGAAACTGTTTGTCCCAATTTCAAATAACAAGTATAGTGGTAAAATGAGAAGACTTCCGGCATAATTTGAAAGGCGTTTTCAAGATCTTAAGCACCAATAAGATAAATTTTTCGTTGTTTTATACGGGTTTTTCTCTGTTGAGATCGATTGAGTTCCCAATCGCTTGCAGATAATTATATTTCATACAAATTAAATATGAAACAAATTACGTATTTTTTTGGGGTTTGCGGCCCACTATTTCTACGGTACATATGCATGCGACCCACCAATGACTCTGTTTGGCATGCATGCTTTACGAAGTTTCATTCTCCATTTTAAAATAGCTCATTAGTTATGCAAATGTTCCAACGCCACGTGTATAACCTAATTGAACAGTGACGTCATAGTACGGTAGGTACAGTGATAATTATTCACAATTAGCTAATTGCATTATAGCGCGATGCATAGTGAATGTTGCTTGGCCCCGTTGATGTGATGGAGTGAGCGCAAACTAGAACCAACTTCGACGAGTAAAAAATGATGATTGTGATGATGATGATGATGATGAAAGAAAAATGTCAATAAACCCATAATTATGTAATTAAAATAGGAAGTAAGGCATTTTCACATCATCATCATCATCAACAGCCTGAAGACGTCTAGTGCTGAGCATAGGCCTTCCCTATAGTACGCCACCTTGAGCGGCTGTTCGCCTCCTGCATCAATTGGCTCGCCACTCGAGAACCTTTCTTCCCCATCAGATGTCAGTTCTACGAGCGATGTGGCCTGCCCATTGCCATTTCAACTTGCTAATTCTAAGAGCTATATCGGTCACTTTAGTTCTCCTGCGGATCTCCTCGTTCCGGAGCTTATCTCGCAGGGACACACCGAGCATAGCTCTCTCCATAGCTAGCTGAGCGACTTTGAGCTTACTAATGACGCCAACAGTAAGAGACCATGTCTCAGTTCCATAAGTCATCACTGGCGACACACACTGATTAAAAACTTTCGTTTTTAGGCTCTGCGGTATTTTGGACGAAAAGATAGGACGAAGCTTCCCGAACGCTGCCCAGCCAAGTTGGATTCATTCATTTTCACATGCTTTAGTCAAAAGAATATCAAAGCGTATGTATAGTTGACACATCCAGCTTTTCAGCACTAATGATGTGACGTCATTGTTTATACCAGCCCATCAACCTGCAGTAACACACGGCAAAATAGTGTGAGCATGGCGAAACATCCTTCCGGATGGTGTAACACACTGATTCTGTATGTGGCGTCCAGTATAATGGCAATACGGTTTCACCATTATGCATACTGGTGTTTCATACTGCCATGATTTCGGACATACGTATGTTTCATACGGAATAATGCTGTGGCATCCAGATTTAAGTATGTTTCGTACGTTTTCTGGCAAATGTCATTATAACATGCCGACTGGACTAAACATTTTTCTTAGTGCAGATTGTACTTATCGGGAAACAAAGACGCTGGTAAAGTATTCCATTCCTTGACTGCTCGGATTATAAATTTCAAGTCAAACCGCTTTGTGCGAATTGACGGAATATCAACCATAAATGGATGGCGTGTGGCTCTACGTCTTGTCGTCCGATGGTGAAACGGAGATGGTGGAATTAGATTGTGTAGCTCCGCAGCACACTCACAGAAATGTACCCTGTAGAACACTGTTAGGCTGGCAACTTTACGACGGTGCTCTAAGCTCTGGAGCCTAGCCATCACCATTGAATCGTCACCTATGAGCTTTTTTTGCTCGCCTTTCAATTGAAATTATTTGATCAGGAGTTGAAAAAACGTCGGTGCTGGTTCTCTTTTGCGACAAAACGTTACAAAGAATATCTCCCGGAACTGTCCAAATACGTTCGGCATCGTTAAGCCCAGCCTTTATCAATAAATTTAGTCATCAAATCCAAGAGCTGATAGAGATCAAAATGAATAATTGAATTCCTTGGCAATTTTTTTTAATACTGATGGGAAGTCCCTACTACCTTACTATCTATAAAAATGAAACGTGTATGTATGTGTCTATGTTTGTATTTATTTGTTTGTTTGTCTTGTAATCAAAATATAAGAATTGATTTAAATAAAGAAGTATGGCAGATCTTCTGCATTTTCAGCCTAGCAAAAAGAAGCTACGTGCCTAAATGAAACTTGTACGTATCGAAAGTACAGGCTAAATATAGTTATATAGTGGATTGGATCACTTTTGTGGGAGATGGCAAAAAGTTATTAGAAAACCTCTCGTCAACTCACACACGACTACGTAAGAAATTACAAATAAGATAGGAATTAAAGAGTAAATTATAATACCTAATAGTAATATGTAGAAATACTCACAGATTAGAGAAAAAAACATTGAATGGAACTCTAAAGTTTAAACGAATAATGGTATTAATGCATGACATTGACAGCCAGAATAGAACATTGGAAAGACAAACAATACATTTTTGTGCGTTTGGATTTCATACAACTAAAATCTATGTAGAAAATGCACTAAACATATTTTTAATTCCCGGCTTTTTAAATTAATAATAAAAACAATCCATAATTATATTACATCAATGTCCTCATTTATAGGAATAGACCCAGCGTGTCGTTTTTTTTTCAGGGGAGGTAGGCCAGTTTTGCCGACATTCTTTTGAAATGTACTCGAAGACCGGTGCGTGAAAATGCGACTACACAATGTGAAAATTATGAATCGCGAGAATGGAACCGTTACATATAATAGATGCTATATACCCATCTCTATCCAATCTTTGTCTGGCCTGATAGTTGGTAGTAACCCTGACTTCTGATCTGAAGGTTGTGGGTTCGATTCCTACTCGGGACAAACATTTGTGTAATGAACATCGATGTTGGTTCTGTGTCTGGGTGTCATTTTGTATTCTATGTATGTATTTACAAACAAAAAGTATCTAAGTATTCTATCAGTTATCTGGTTCCCATAGTACAAGCTATGCTTAATTTGGGGCTAGATGGCGCTGCGTGAAATGTCCACACATATTTATTTATTTATTTTTCTAATTTAAAATCTATGACCACAAATTGACATTGGTTCTAATTTACGACAGACTACCCTCAAATTATTCAAAAGAAAGTAGACAAGCTCATCAGTACTAAGGTTTTTAAAATTCACCGCAATTTAAGGCTGGAGACTAATTGGTTGGAACTCCGGTCGGGTAGCTAGCACCCAATCCGCTCCCCTAAGATAGGGTGGGTTTCAGGGGGTAGAAAGGCAGTTAGAGACTTATTATCTAAGAAAGGAGAAAAAGTGAAAATCGAGGTCAAATTTCGAATAATGTCGTGCTATTGGCCATTTATTATGGAAACCCTCTGATGTATGTAACAGGGTAAATTAGAGGGCATACATAAGCAAGCTTGCAGATGTATACTCTAAGCTTTTTTGTGACTTGTGGCCGTCTGCACGTACTAAAGTCAATGAAAATAAAATACATTTATTTCACGAAACTTAAGTTTTTTTTTATGCGATTGAATGACGTGACGAGCTAGTCGTTCACCTGATGTTAAGCGACACGGCCGCCCATAACAGTTGCAGTGTCACTCGGAACTTTAAAACAATAAAGTTTCGCGTGACACTGCACTGCGCACGTCATCCTGAGACATCACACAGTCTAGCACCTAATCAGATTACTAGACTGTGTGATCAGATCATAAAGTCTCATTTGCCCAGTAATTTCACTAGCTACAATGCCCTTCAAACCGGAACACAGTAGTGCTACTGTTTTTTTGGCGGCAGAATAACTGGCAAAGCGGTGGTACCTACCTAGACGAACTTTGCAGAAAAGTCCTACCACCTAGTGAAAAGTAAAGTCCATAACATTTCAAATTATAATATACACACATATAAATATAAAAATAAAATAAAAACAAAAAAATAAAAATAATAATTCTCAAGATCTAACCGGCATTGCAGTGATATGTCTGTCACAGCAACGCCGTATGTAGGGGCAGTCTCGCCCCTACATACGGCGTTGCTGTGACAGACGTATCACCTCGCCGTGATCATTTTCAGGACTGTATTGGAGCTGGCGCACGCTCTGCGCCCCAAAGATGCTCGCTTTCGCATGCTCGCGTGAAAGCAGCTGGCGCGCGCTTCCGCGAATTTCCCCGAGGCACTACAGAAGCGTGGCAGCCCCAACACCGTCCTCAACGCGTTATTGTACTGGACTCGGAGGGCGCTGTAGGCTCTTTTTGTGTAGTCAGCCCACAGGCTGCACGTGTACAGTGACGCGCAGTATAATTATTAAACAATAAAACTACAATTTAGCTCAGGAACACTTTCCCCCAGGTTCTCGTGCATTTGTTAAATTCGTGGCAACTTGGCACGCCAAATACTGAACGCTCATTGGTTGCCTGTTTATCATCCGCTGTCTTCAACCAATGAGCGTACAGTGTTTGGTGTGGTGACTTGACACGAGTTTGACAAACGCACGAGGACCCACTAGCTCATTACGTAAACATTGAAACAGGCGTAAATTTCGCAATCATTGCTGTCAAAGCTGTCAATCGTCACTTTGGCAGAGCAGAAAGCGGCCGAGCGCTAGATCAGCGTCTGTCGGACAATCGATGAACTAGAAAGTGCATTATTTTGTTTCCGTCTATTGCTGTTCTGTTGCTAGTGGCGCTAGTATCAAAGGCCAAAAACCATTCAGCGACAGGCGAGCAACAGACGGGCGACTGCAACCGTTGCTAAGTGTTTGGTGTCGCTTTGCTACTGTTGTTGCTTTGCTACTGCTGTTGCTTTGCTGTTGCAATATTTATATAATACGGGTGCTGGGACTAGAGAAATAAGTGGAAACTTAGGAACTGTCAAACTTTAGTGCAGATGACCATAGGACTAGATTGAAACGTGTATTTATTTGAACATTTAAAATGAGACAAACTCTAGACCTACCTTATATTTTTAATTGCGATGCAACTTCTTTTGGGGTGTTTGAACTTTGCTTAAAGTCATGTGAAAAGTTAGTTACGACGGCAACTAATTGCTAAAATTCGCAAGCTAAAATACGTCCAGTGTACATTACATGCAAATACCATTAAAATGGTGTGTGGTTTAAGACACAAGCTAATAAATGTATGAGTGTCAATATTCGTACAGATCGTTTACCAGTTTATTTAATAGTCAAATGAAGTCAAATAATTTATAGAAAAAGACTATTTTTAGCACATAATAATTATAAGTCAAAATCAGACTAAGAAAGTTCGTCTTTTTTAGCAAAATGTCTTTATGCTTTGAACTTTACTACTACAATAATAGAAACTATTACTAAATATTATTAAGTACACTACCTACTACAAAAAAAATTGGATTTTATACAAACCACGATGACCTATAAAACAACCCAACATGGTGGCAGCATTTGATTGTCCCGTTGAATTGCAATGCTGATTCGTTGAGCCAAAGAAGTGCCATTATTTTGGTTGTCAATGTTCCTAATATAAATATATTATAATAAACACGTAAAATTTCAAAGTGAAAGCCTTTAAATGAATTAAAAATAATTTCTTTCCTACTACTGCTGGGTTAGCATGGACGGTAGACAAAATTGTCTTTCCCCGTTTAACGTCACTTTCTTCACTTGAGTCGCTAGATGGCGGCCTACGACAAATACCTGTTTAAGACAGGCTCCACAGTATTTAATATAAAAATAAATAGTTATTCCAAAGTGAGTTAAAAGTGCATCAATTAATCAAGTTATTGACAATTACCATATGTGAGTGTTATCTCTGAAGAGAATACCCTAAACAGAGAGATACAAAAACTGGACCAAAGTGAGTAGTTTTGGACAACTATCAGAAAGATTAGACCATTGTCAGTGTTAAATTTACGTGAAAAAGATAGCCAGAGATATAAACTGCTTAAAAACCAGTGACTTCATAACTTTTGGATGAACCTAATACTAAAAACCTAATGATTTATGAGATAACAAGACGTTAAAAATTTAAATATTATACGTGATTTATTTATTGGGCGTGCAGTGCCATCTGGGATTGTATATTGTACTAACATCACAAACAAGTAATTGCTGTGGCACTTATCAATATTATTTTAACGCCATCTGCCGCAAAAGAGGTGAACTATATAAACACTAACAAGACGACCAGAGTAGATCAGATTGATTCGCAGCGGACCTACACAACTACAGAGGGCGCTGTTTTAAAAACAACATAATTAATTTAAATTGTTAAGTAATAAATACCTACTAACAAGATGAGTACTATACGAGATCACAATGTAAAAAAATGTGCTCGTTGTCAAAAGGGCTCTACAAATAGAGAATTCTTGACCTGCTCACAATGCAAGCTATGTTTTGACCTGGAATGTGGGAATGTATCGATTGCAAGATATTTGAGGATGACTCAGAGTCATAGAACAAACTGGCGCTGCACACCATGTATCCGAAAACATGCTACAGGGAATAATGCCAGTGAAAAAAATAACATCTCAGAATCCACAGTTTTGCAACAACATACCACCAAACACTTTCCTAAATCGCCAGATAACATCACAATGCGACGTAAAGTTCAAAACCCCAGGCTAGGCACTCACCATTACATCATGGAGGAACAGACCACTTTAACAAAGTCATGCTCGCTGGAGTCTTTGGACATGAACGCATCATTAAATACTACCAGTTCGGAAATAGCCTCAAGAAGTTATGACTTATCAACAAACGTTAACTCCACAGAAATGGAAGACATGAAGGAAATAATATCTGATTTGAAATTACAGTTAGCTAGTGCTCGTAATGAATTAGAGAACACAATTTTGGAAAACATTGACCTAGTAAAGAATATCACTGCTTTACAGCAACACATACAAGCATTAAAAACAATTCGCACGACTCCTACGTCGGAAAAGAAAAGCTTTACTGCATCTAGTAAAAAAGAAAGACGACGAAAACAACTAAAACAACATTTGCAAACACCAACACAACTACACCGTAACTCAGAAACTGCTCTACATAAAAAGCAAGAAAATAACGTAGAGGTTGAAGAAATTAACGTAGAGACGGAAGACAATAACGTAGAGGTTGAAGAAATTAACGTAGAGATGGAAGACAATAACGTAGAGATTGATGAAATTAACGTAGAGGCGGAAAGTAAAAACGTAGAGATTAAAGAAATTAATGTAGAGACGCCAGAAAATAACGTAGAGATTGAAGTAGATAACGTAGAGCTGAACTACACGTGGCTTGAAGCCGGCACTGATGATAGAGTTATTTTATCCTTGGGAGAGCATTACTCAAATCCAGCTAGGGTAATGATCGAAGTGTGTACTATTTTGAAACGGTTGGACAAGTGTCCTGTTGTTATTGTTCTAGGCATAAAAAAGAATATTCACCTGAATGAGGCTCGTTTGAACTCAATGTTAAGACATATCTGTGCAAATTTTACAAATTGTACCTACGTAGATATAAACAAAACAGAGGTATTTAAACAAAAATTTTCTATAGCCACATGCCGTAACATTAATAATATCATAGACCAGTATGACTACGATTCCAGGTATTTATCACATAATAAACTTGTGAGTTTTTATTCCCTCAACAAAGCCCGCATTGAACCCGAACTTGCGACTGCGAAGAAGTTAATTCCTTGTGTCGCTTTTGCAAAAAAAGGTACAATCCCATTTTATTTTAAAAAAGTAACTAAACATGTACAAAACTGTAGTCTAAAGCAGCCCGAAGAAACCTTTTTTCGTCCCTTACAGTGAGAAAAAACCCAGTTTTCTTAAGATTTTCCACCAAAATATAGCTGGTGTTTTATCTAAGAGAGATATTTTAGACGTAACCATCTCGGAACTTTACAACAAGGGCCAACAACCAGATATACTATGTTTTTTAGAAACTTTTATTCGTCAGGGCAATCAAAGTAGTCTTAAATTGTCGGGGCACCATGTAGCATCGAATTATAGCAGGCAGGATAGACAACGTAGGGGAGGAGTCTCTATATTGGTAAAAAAAGGTTTACCATATAGAGATCTTATTTTATTAAAGGAATACTCAGTGGACAAACAATTTGAATGCTGTGGTGTTACAATTGTAGAGCATAAGCTTATCATACTTTGCCTCTATCGGATACCAGGACCGAATACTTCTACATTCACTACGAAGCTAGAGCTGCTCTTGTTTAATCTCACCAAGAAGTATCCACGTTATAAGATTATCTTGTCAGGTGATTTCAATATAAACACACTGAAACCAACCAGCTCTACTGCTGACCTGCAGAATCTTGCTAAAAACTATAACCTCATATTTCATATTACGACACCAACGCGGCAACAAACTTGCATCGACCATTTGCTTAGCAATATTGACGGGGCGTTTGGTGAATTGCTTGAACTTGGCCTTTCAGACCATAACACTGCGCAAATGCTGTACGTTCCAGTAGAAAGTAAAGCCTTACGACCGTCTGTCTTCTATACTACCGATAAAGACTATTGTGACGAAAACATACATAGGTTCCATTACTGCTTATCTCAATTATCATTTACAGAAGTTTATAATAAGTCTGACCTCAATTCAGCATTTGAATCTTTTGCCGAAATTTTTATCCTATTTTACAAATTATGTTTCCCATTCATACAAACTAAATCCACAAGCTGTTATAACAGACCAAAATGGATAACAACAGGAATAAAAAAATGTTGTAAAACGAAGAGAACACTTCGTTACAAGTTCTATCGAGAAAGATCACGACGTAGCAGGGTTAAATATAAGTCCTACTCAAAAGTGCTTCGGAACTGCTTGCACACTGCACACAAAATATTTAACGACAAATACTTGCGTAACTCAAAAAATAAGTGTCGCGCAGCGTGGAAACTCATAAAAGCTGTAAAAAATGATGCAACTAATCATGAATTTATTACAGCAATTAGGACGGATGATAAAACAATCACGAACGCTACTGACATTGCAAATAAATTTAATAATTATTTAATAGAATTGACGAATTCAAAAGGTACAAATAATCTCAGAAATACAAATAGAAAACGCACACATTGCAGTATATTTCTGATGCCATTTTTCGACAAAGAAATCATTAATATTATTGATTCGCTTAAAAATACAAAGTCAGAGGGGTTTGATGGAATCTCCACAAAAATTATAAAATGTTGTAAACTCACTTTAGCACCAATATTAACTTATTTGGTTAACTTATCCTTCGAGACAGGAACATTTCCTGAGATGCTTAAGCTGTCCATCGTAAAGCCGTTGTTCAAGAAAGGTGACCGGCTAGATATTGGTAATTATCGCCCTATTGCACTGTTACCAATATTTTCAAAAATATTTGAAAAGGCTTTTAAAATTAGGGCTGTAAAATTTACTACGCAGCTTGATATCATAAAAACAGAACAATTCGGTTTTCAAAGCAACAAATCAACGGTACTTGCGACATACAATCTAATACACACAATAACTAAAAATATCGACAAAAAGATACCAAGCAGTGTGGTGTTTTTTGATATGACACGTGCTTTTGATTTTGTTTCACACGATATTTTGTTGATAAAGTTAGAGAACCTTGGTTTTCGGGGACCCGCATTGGAATGGTTGGCTTCATATCTGCGGGATCGAAAACAATATGTAGAAATAGCAGGACTAAATCAAGAGTGCGTAGTAACTAAATACAAATCTAACGTCAAAGCGAATGCTTGCGGTGTTCCCCAAGGAAGTGTTCTAGGACCTTTGCTTTTCTTACTCTATATTAATGACCTCCCTGACGTAACAGGAAATAAATGTACATTGTTTGCTGATGATATTTCAATAATCATATCTTTTAATGATAATATCAGTAAGTATGAATATGACTTTAACAATACAATCAAAAGTGTGACACACTGGTTAAATAATAACAATCTTAATGTGAATTTGACAAAAACTAATTATATACAATTTCAAAACTATGGTAGTAAGAAAGTTGATCTGAACATAAACTATAATGACATTACTATTAAAGAAGTGGAAACGACAAAGTTTTTGGGCATATATATTGATAAACATTTAAATTGGAAAAGTCACATACAATACCTGTGCAACAAACTAAATAGATACGTATATGTACTCTCTAGGTTGAGACAGACTTCTTCTTTAGGAACAATGCTTGAAGCATATCATGGTTACGTCTCCTCAGTCTTAAGATACGGTTTGTTGGTCTGGGGTAACTCAACGGATATAAACAAGGCATTTATAGCTCAAAAAAAATGTGTGCGTGCTATGTGTGGAGTACCACCATTTGAATCATGCAAACCGTTATTTAAAAAATTAAACATACTACCCCTTCCATGCATGTATATATATGAACTTGCAATTTTCGCAAAGACAAACCCACAATACTTTAAAAGGGCATGTGATATATTTCCTAGAAATACCCGTAACCCCGACAGACTGGTCTTTGATACACATCCTAAAACAACATTGTATCTTAAGCAGTGTCACGCAATGTCTGAAAAAGTTGATAATGCTCTACCAAAACATGTAAAGACATTAAAATTAAAGCCATTTAAAGCGGAATTATTGAATTGGTTACGACATAAGAACTTTTATTCTATAAATGATCTCTTGAATTCTAAACATTAATAATTTAATAATAATAGATTCTGAAGAAATGACATAAGAAATAATATGACTATTGTATGCTTATTCAAGCTGAATGTGACGAAACTAAAAATTCTATATTAAGACCAAATTGTACCACATTTACTGCAATAAAGATATTTGTATTTGTATTTTCATACTTGCTTGGAGTAAAACAGGAGACAGACAGTTTTTTCTACCGGCCGTGCTAACCCTACTGGTGTTAGCAATCCGGTACATAACAGAAAAGAAATCTACGATCTAGAGCTTCGATTACACCTGTAAGCACTTGAACATATATTCTTTTTCTTTTTTGTTTTACATCATCATCATCAACAACAGCCTGAAGACGTCCACTGCTGAACATAGCCTCCCCCAGAGAGCGTCACTTTGAGCAGCTGCTCACCTCTTGCATCCATCGGCTCCCCGCGGCTTTAACCAGATCATCGGTCCACCTAGTGGGGGGCCGGCCTAAGCTGCATCTTCCGGTTCATGGTCGCCACTCGAGAACCTTTCTTCCCCATTGGTTGTCAGTTCCACGAGCGATGTGGCCTGCCCAAAGCCATTTCAACTTGTTAATTCTAAGAGCTATATCGGTCACCTTAGTTCTCCTGCGGATCTCGTTCCGGAGCTTATCTCGCAGAGAAACACCGAGCATAGCTCTCTCCATAGCTCGTTGCGCGCTATGAGAATGAGGCCAACAGTAATAAATAAATCTTCATTTCCAGGCTCTGCAGTATTTTGGACGAAAAGATAGGTCGAAGCTTTTTGTTTGTTATGTAACAAAATCACAGGTTTTGTGTAACCGATGATTTTCAATTTTTTATTAAAGGTTTCATGTCTAAAACTTTTCAAACGCAATTTGCGTATTTATCTAGTACCTAATTACGCATTTTGTAATCTGTATTTTAATCCAAGTTTAACTCTTAAATTGTACCACAAGCTAAAGTAAACGTGTTAAGTGCCCAGCGCCATCTGGTGGTGACGGTCCCCTCTACAAAGTAGAAATGGCTTAGATTAATTTAAACAATAATTTGTGATATAAATTTATTACCAAAGCCGTCGCTAACAAAAGGGGACTATTAATTAATTTATAGAAATTTTAATTAAAGCTCAAATGTTCCTAAAAGTTAACATAGTTTATCCTAGTGTAGTGGTTAGTCCACAAACTCTCATTGCAATTTAAGGGCGGCCGTGACGCTTAACATTAGGTGAACCACTGGCTCCACTGGTCACTCATTCAAATAAAAATCGGTGAAGCGAGAGTCAGACTCACGCACCGAGGGTTCCATATAGATAGAGTAGAATAGAAAAACTATTACATATGACAACATAAAGTAAATCTTAAAAATAGAATACTATAATAGATAGCACAATGGGCGGCCTTATCAATTGTACAGATGTACTTACTTAAACTCGTAATAAGGCTAAAAATGCGCTGTTTTAATAGTGGTTGACAACCCTTTATCGCAAGTCCAACTTGTAATTGGCTTAAATATTTTATGTACCACAGTGTGCATGTATTACCGTTTTTGAGATGCAAAAACATTGAAAAATCGTACAAAAACTCGTTTCAAAAAAAACACTGCCTTAATTTCTTACTTGTTTAGTATTTTATTTTTATGTTTTTAGTGATCTGCTGTTAAAAATAATTCACGACGTGTTAATTTCCGTCGGATATCTATTAAGGTACATGAAAAACACCCGTTTAATCACGCAATTTCAGTCGATTAACTCGACCGGTGTTCAGGCAGTAAAGATGGCCATCTTCATGGAGTATGCGCGGCCACGAACGGCGGCTCTGCGCTGACTGCGGACCAGGGCCCGCGTCGCCCGCTGCGAGGGCTGCAGATCGCGGTGACAGGTGCTTAGTTGTTGGAGCAGCGGCGCATACGCATATGTCAGTGTCATTGTCACAGTCACAAACGTCAACCCAGCGCGCAGGGTCGTCACACATTACACCGACCGTATCAACTTCACGCACAAAAGGTTTTTATTACCCCTTTTTTAAAACTAAATAGGCCTGTCCGCATTTGACCGCAATCTCACCTGAGGGAAAGTGACGACGCGGTCTACGATGGTACATGCTTGCCTAGAAGATACCTATGCACTCGCGACTTGAAGGGCTTCAGATTGTACTTATCGGGAAACACAGACACTGGTAAAGTGTTCCATTCCTTCGCTGCTCGGATTATAAATGTCGAGTCAAACCGTTTTGTGCGAATCGAAGGAATATCAACCATAAATGGATGGCGTGTAGCTGCACGTCTTGTCGTCCGATGGTGAAATGGAAGTATGGTGAATGAGATTTTTTTAAATCTATTTTTTGGATTCTTCTAACAATGGATGACATGACGAGATTTGTCTTTTTTACGGAACCCTAAAAACCATACAGTCAAATTGAGTTTTTTGTGAACGATTTTAAAATAATTTTCAACTCTATCCACAGATCTTTGTAAATACCTCATCATACATTATGTATGATTTATTATTAACACGGCGTTAATTTATGCATTGTAATGTAACGCGGCGTACAATACGCGAGCGTAATACTACTCTACATGGTGCAATATAAATGCTAATACTGGTGACTTGGCAGTATGCTTAGAATAATGCTAATTATGATCTAGATACAGCTATTGCCTACTTTACGTGCATTATAATACATGGTGTAATTGAATTCATTGCTGACATGACTGGCCTGTTAGCTCAGTTGGTAGTAGCTTTGTCTCCTGAACTATAAGTGGTGGGTTCGATTCCCACCTAGGACAAACATTTGTGTGATGAACATCGATATTTGTTCTGCGTATGGGTGTTATATTGTATTCTATTTACAAACAAAAAAGTATCTAAGTATTTTTATCAGTTATCTGGTTCCCACAGTATTGTATTGTATTTATTCATAAACAACATACATTGTGTTTGAATTAGGTACATTAAATAAAATTAGAATTAAGTTCATTACAGTTATTAAATTAAATTAAATTAAATAATTGAATAATTGGCTAAGTAGGTGCATGCAAAATTAAAATAGTTTTATAATAGGTCATGTCATAATATGGTAAGGAATACAAATAACATAGAAACAAAAGTCACAGTATCCCAATGCTAGGTCAAGTACTCATTTATGCTATAATATTTTTTTTCCAAAAGAAATGCTTTTACTTTGTGTTTAAATATATTAGGCTTGTAGACTACTTCCTTAATATCATGTGGCAATTTAAATAATTCCACTGCTTGGTATAAGATGCTATGTTTGGTTATATTTAATGTAGGATGTATTTTAAGTACAAGCTATGCTTAGTTTGGGGCTAGATAGTGCTCACCTATTTATATATTCATATATCTACTTACTAGCATAATTTGAAACTAGGTACCTACTCCTGACATCGGTCACGTGTAGGTCGTAATTTATGAAATCTAACGCATCGATTTGGTATTATTAATAACTCCAAAAATGGGATAACTTACTTAATCAAATTAAATTACAATAATTTAGTACTGTCTTAATGGGGTTAAAAACTGAAAGCTAATCGTAGGTGGCGCCACTGTTGAGTGATCCTAATCGCCGCCATATTGCGTTTTTGATTCTTTGTGTTTACCAGTGAATTCGATCTTAATACTACAAAAATGTATTGGACATGGAGTGTTAGGCAGTTAAAAGAACAGTTGCGGAATAGAAAAGCATCTACTACTGGAAAAAAAACCACATAACCTCGAATATTTAGTCGGCTCCCAATTTTTTCTTCGTAAAGCTTTTATCCATTGTTTTCTCCTTTTGATATCTTTAGGGAATACATGGACTCCCGTCTTTTTGCAATCCAAAGCTGAACACAACGTCATATTAATGAAATAAATTGAGTTATTTTTATTTGTTTACAAAATTATTATGGAGGATGACAGATATTTGTCAGATTTAGGGAACACTCAGCAGTGCTGCCATCTGAAGTGAGCAAAAGTCAGTTTTTTACCCCATTATTACATACAAGGTAAAAAAAAACTTTTGAGACTTACATAATCATTTGTACCAACTAAGTTAAGCGCCTTGGAAATTAGTTAGTAAAACGTTTTGTAGTTACTTACAAGGAAATTGCATTCTATTACTGAAACTAGTTACGAAATAAAAAGTCGGTATCGTGTAAAGAAAAAAACGTATTCCATTGTAACTAGTATCGTATGACGATAAATTTTTCTTCTACCGCATCTGGTTACGACCCTTCGGTTTCGTAAGCGGCCGAAGGGATTTCTGATCTGCGATCAATTTATAACCCGCTCATTTTGGAACGCGATCTAGTTTTAGGCATATTTTTGATCTACGCTGGTTTCTTGGTGTATTGGCATTCTTCTCGTCCTTGGTCCATGGTAGAACGGAATAATTACTTGGCTACACTAGTCTTGAGAGCGATGGTGGCCGAGCGGTAGCATGTGCGCTTCGCAAACTTACGGCACCGGGTTACGGGCCCTGCACCAATGACTTATCTATTAAGTTATGTGCATTTTGTGATGCCATCGCTCCGTGCCTCGGAGAGCACGTTAAGCCGTCGGTCCCGGTTGTCATAAGAACATCTATGGCAATCGTTACGGGTAGTCAGACGCCTGATAGAATCTGACGCCTGATCTAACCATCCCTGTTACTGGTCCCTTACGGGTTGCGAGGTCAGATGGCAGTCGCTCGTGTAATTCTGGTAGCTCGCCGCTACAGGTTAGATTGGAAACCGACCCCAATAACAAATGGGAATAGGCAAAGAGGATGATGACTAGTCTTGAGAACGAGTGTAGCTCAGTGGTGGCCCATTTTGACTTTCAAGCCGATGCACCCAGCTTTGAATCCCGCCTGGCCCTGCGCCTATAACCTGCCTTACTATGAACGTTTCATTGCATGTTTGTGAGTAATTATTGCAAATTGGCCGAATTGATTTGGATTAAATTTTGCACATACGCTGCTAATACTGCTGGGATCAACCAGGATATTTTTTTACCCAGGAAAATTAAGAGTACCCGCGTTATTTCAGCGTGAAAGTAATAATGCTAATGGAATATCGCTGTCTTTTTCATTTTATCTTTGTCAGAAGAGTACCACTATCTATACAATTGTAGTGTATTTTTAGTAAATGCAATACAGAATCGATAACATTATAAACCTGTTATAATTATTTTATAAAGACCTCAATCAAAATAAAACTCTAAATGATATTACTTAGTCATGTTACAATAAAAAAAATAATCAAACAAATAATTTGTTAGGTTCAAGCTACGACGTAGAGGTAGCTACGAGACGTAGAAGCTGCTACGAGGCGTAGTGGAGTCTACGAGACGTAGAGGCAGCTACTATACAGAGAAAAATTTGTGCTTTAGAAATCTAGAAGAACGCCATCTTTCGTTACGAGATAGTACTTCCAACACAGCTATTTTTGGAGACGACAAAGTTAAGCGGTTTGCTATTGTGTCTCGTTTGTTCCTAGAAAGACAGATGGCGTTGTTACAGAAGAAAAAAACTGCTCAACAATTATTTTTTCTGTTTAATAAAAAAGATAAATACAATTTTTTTTTTTAAATAGATCTACTTAATTAATTAATTTCATAAAAACAACGTTACTGTCATAAGAAAAATTACTAAAAACAATCATAAATATCTAGAATTAGAATCATACATCTATTGTGTTTCTGGGAGGCATACTTAGGTACGACATGGGAGAGATGAGGCCTATTGTAATCTAGGCAGCTATAGGTCCTTATTTAGTGGCCTTTATTTACAAGCATCTTATAAAACACTTGTGGCCGCGGCTTCGCGTTCGTGGACTATATCTCAGGAAACATTTATTTTTCCGGAACTAACTTTTTCCATGTTTTCGTTCTCAGGACGGATACATCGAGTGACGGTGGGAGGGAGAAGCCTAGCAGGCTGAATGGTTTCCTCAGTTTGAAGACTCCATTGATCAGCACAAAGACTTTGGGGTAAGTGGTATTTTCTAAGTTATCAGGAACTGGAATCAATAAAGAACTTATAACTGATTTTTTGTTAATAAAAAACATTTCAGTGACAAGCAAAATAAATATTTTATTATGTACGTTAATGTTTTATCATGAAATAATATGAAAGTAGGTATACATATAATTATGTGGAAACTATTGGTTTTACTCTAAGTAAGATTAGTTAATTAAGCTAAATATTGAACCGTTTTTTCTTTTAAACATTATTTAAATAAATAAGTTTATAATAATATGAAAATGATTCTGCCCCGGAGGACGGCATCACGAGCTTCGTACCATTTTAGGATACTGTCGCAAACAAGATGCAATTTTATCTAAATTATTTATGTAAGCTGTTAGACTTGTTATGTGATTACATTAGACAAAAATCTTCAATTATGGAGATAAATTAAAAAATGGTAGTTTTTTTTATAGAGAATTCCCAATTTATAATTAATTTTTCATTTATTATGTACCATAGAAATCCTTTTGCAGATTAGAGTTACAAACCTGTTGATTGATATAACTGCCATCTATACTTTACGGTTGGAAACTATTATAACGACTCTTCTAAAAACAACTGAAGACTGGTATGATATGCATGAGAGTGTCGTGTATATTTGATAGATGGCACTACCAGTATGTTCTTTAGGAAAATCAATGCTTGCGCTTCACAGACTTCGAATTTGTTTCCAGTATTATAATACATACCTACACCTACATTAAACGTACGTTGTGTATGAGAAAGCAAAATCTTATTGAGTTGTTTTTTCTTGTCTGTTTCCGGATACAGTAAAAACACGTTTAAGTGAGAACGGGCTTCCATTAATTAAAACTATAGTTATCAGTAAATGCCATCGTTACAACTAGAAGTTTATGTTATAGTCTGTGTAGGTCGTGATAGGTTAGAATTTCTAGCCTATCAAGGCCAACACAGAAAACAGGCGGGAGCGAAGCGATACGCGCTCTTTGTCTTCGTGGTTATTCTATATGCAATCAAACCCCAATCAAAATTCCTTTCGCTATACAATTAAAAAAAAGAAAATTTACACGTAATACAACTTAATAAAATATGATAACGACGAGGAGATTCGCAGGAGCACTAAAGTGACCGATTTAGCTCTTAGAATTGGCAAGTTGAAATGGCAATGGGCAGGCCACATCGCTCGTAGAACTGACAACCGATGGGGAAGAAAGGTTCTCGAGTGGCGACCACGAACCGGAAGACGCAGCGTAGGTCGGCCCCCATTCGGTGGACCGACGATCTGGTGAAAGCCACGGGGAGCCGATGGATGCAGGAGGCGAGCAGCCGTTCAAAGTGGCGCGCTCTGGGGGAGGCCTATGTTCAGCAGTGGACGTCTTCAGGCTGATGGTGATATTACTTATAACTGTAGATTATGTAGCAGCAAGCCATTTACCATTTTTTTTTCTGTTTTGTGACACAATATAGGTACCAGCGAGTGTGTCAAATAATAAAAAAATTATACACCCTCGATCCTTCCAGCTTATGAAGCCAATATAGATTTATGCGTTACCTCTTCCCTGCGGGAATCCAACGTTTTTTATCTATATTTTATGGTTCAACGAAAGTAAAACTTTATTTAATGCATTTGGTTTTTGCTAGCCTTTTTTAGAGGTGACTAGCTTGCCAGAAAAGCCCTGAAAATTGCGCCATTTTGTTATATTTTTAAACGGGCATAGTGCGTATTGGTTTAACAAATTTCTACTACACTACCTACTACAAAAAAAAACATTTGGACTAACCTATAACACTAGCCGTAGTGACCTATCGACAGTCCAAATACTCCAGCCAACTACCAGTAAGTAGGTCGCCTACTCAGCAGCTGGTGGAAATGAAAACAAAAATCTTTACTGTAAAATATTTTTATACATCAAATTTGGTAGATTTTTAATTCCAAAAAGTATTTCTTGTAAAAATATCTGACAAAAAAATACCACACGTAAAGAAACTAGGGTTATGGTATATAAATCAGTGTGTATGTATCTGGCATCGTATATAATTATGTAGGTAGGTATAACAAACTAACAAACGCAACGTTTTTGTCATTTGATGAATTTTAATTTTTTTTTTTTTTGTTTTATGTGATTGAATGACGTGACGAGCTAGTCGTTCACCTGATGTTAAGTGACACGGCCGCCCATAACAGTTGCAGTGTCACCCGGAACTTTAAAACAATAGTTTCGCGCGACACTGCACTGCGCACGTCATCCTGAGACATCACCATTTAAATGTTATATTTAGCTTGTAAATAAACCATTAAAGTGTAAAAAAAAAAAAAAAAATTCCTTTTTTTAATGTAACTTGGTCGAGACTTTTTGCTATGCAGGTCTACCGTTGAAAATAACCAGCTTTTATCTGTGCCTGGGTGTTATGCTGTATTCTATGTACCTATGTATTTACAAGCAAAAAGTATTTAAGTACTGTATCAGTTATCTGGTTCCCATTGTACAACTAGTTTTACTAGGTGGTTTTTTTTTTTTATGTAGAATGAGCCTGCGTTTGACTACATCTCACCTGATGGTAAGCGACGATGCAGCCGAAGGTGTAGCACCCTTCATGAGGTACCTATTCACTCTTGTCTTAAAAAGACTCAGGTTATATTTGTTAGGAAACAAGAACGCCGGGAGCAAATTCCATTCCCTAGCAGTCCGCATAATGAAGGACTCAGCGAAACGCTTGGTGCGGCAAGTAGGCAAGTCTACTACATAGGGATGAAACGACTCTCCGCGCCTCGTAGTCTTGTGGCGGAATGGAGATGGTGGGATTAACTCGTACAGCTCTTGTGCGCACTCCCCGTGGTACAATCGGTAGCAAAATTGAAAGACATGCCACCCTCCGTTGGTGCTCTAGGCTCTGCAGTCTACCCACAACCGTGGTAGGACTTTTCTGCAAAGTTCGTCTAGGTAGGTTAGGTACATACCACCCCTTTTTTAGTTATTCTGCCGCCAAGCAGTAGTGTGCAAGCACCACTGTGTTCCAGTTTGAAGGTCATTCTAGCTACTGAAATTACTGGACAAATGAGATTTTATGATCTGATCACATGCACAGTCTAGTAATCTTATTACTATACTGTGTGAAGTCTCAGGATGACGTACGCAGTACAGTGTCACGTAAAACTATATTAATGTAGAGTTCCGCATGACACTGCAATCTGTTACGGGCAGCTTAACATCAGATGAACGACTAGCTTGTCACGTCATTAATGTACTTTAAAAAAACCCAGCATTGCTTAGTTTTGGGCTAGATGGCGCTGTGTGAAACGTCCACACATATTTATTATTTATTTATTTATTTATCTAGTTAAAAGGTATTTATTGGGGGTTTAAAATTATGGATGAAATGACTTGGTAATAGTAGGATACCCTTCAACCTTAAGACCACCCTGTAGTTGTAGACTAAATTGTCAAAAAACTTTTCACCATTCACTGTAAAAACGCTCTGAAAACGCAGCGCGACCGTCGAGATCTTAAAGCTTGAGTGGTAATGTAAAATTCATGTTTGTGCCACGATCTTTTGAGAATAAGCCCATGATACATTCACCAGCTATTCTGAAGAAAGGAAAAAGAAAATCACGATTTAAAGAAACCTGTGATATGTGGAAATTGCAAATAATTATTTATGATTGTGATTTCACCGGCCACTTCCTGATAGTAACAGCCACGTGGAAATAACAGTTTTAAGGTAAAATCTTATTTACCCGGAAAAAAATAATTTCCACGGAAATATACGATTCATTATCTGTATGAGCAATCTGTGTGCGATATAGTTAAGCCCCATTATTTACTAGGTGGTAGGACTTTTTTGTAAAGTTCATCTAGGTAGGTACCACCGCTTTACCAGTTATTCTGCCGCCAAGCAGTAGTGTGCAAGCACTACTGTGTTCCAGTTTGAAAGGCACTGTAGCTAGTGAAATTACTGGGCAAATGAAACTTTATGACCTGATTTCACAGTGTAGTAATCTGATTACTAGACTGTGTGATGTCTCAGGATGACGTGCGCAGTGCGGTGTCACGCGAAACTTTATTATTTTAAAATTCCAGGTGACACTGCAACTGTTATGGGCAGCCGTGTCACTTAACACCAGGTGAACGACTAGCTCGTCACGTCATTCATTTTCATAAAAAGAAAAATTGGGATCGTCAGACTAAAATGTGCAGTGAAAATATTCAATTTCATTTAATATTCTAGGTTTATCAGATCAGTCTAATAACCGTCTGCTCTAAACTTTTACATCTTCTAAGTTTGCACTTATTTTTCTAGCCCTCGGTTTCTAGCACGTCTGCCAAACTCGTCAAGTCAACACACCAAATACTGCACGGTCATTGGATGACCACAGACGATACAAGCATGTCCCAACCCTAACGTAGATCATGTCATTGCGTCTGTTAGACGAAACAATGGTCAAATTCTGAGACTATAATCAATAAAAACCCGCCATTTGTGCCGTGTGATACGGTTTGCGAATAGAACCACCCCATCTCATCCCTTAGGTGCCGTAAGAGCCGGCTAAGAGAATGTCCAGAGAATGGGCAGCAGAATTTTCCTCAGTACCTACATTAAAATCTGCGATCACCAAGCCGCCTGCCAAGCGTGGTGATTATGGCAAATCCTCCCTATGATAAGCGTCCAAAGTGGCGTTTTATGGGGGAGCCCTAAGTTCAGCAGTGGACGTATTTCGGGCTGATAATGATGATGATGAATAAAAACCGGCCAAGTGCTAGTCGGACTCGCGCACGAAGGGTTCCGTACCATTTATCTATGAAAACGAGCAAAAAAGCAGGTTTGTTGTATGGGAGCCCCCTTAAATATTTATATAATTTTTATTCTGTTTTTTAGTGTTTATTGTTATAGCGGCAACAGAAATACAATATCATTACTGAGAATTTCAACTGTCTAACTTTCACGGTTCATGAGATACATCCTGGTGACAGACGGACAGACGGACGGACAGCGGAGCCTTAGTAATAGGGTCCATTTTACCCTTCAGGTACGGAACCCTAAAAAAGCCAACCAATGAGCGTTCAGTATTTGATGTGCCAAGTTGACATGAACAGTCGTACGAGAAACCGGGGAAAAGTGTAGCTTAGCTAAGTTCTACCTGCTTTAATAGACTTTAGTGCAGTGGCGTAGGCATAACACTTCTGGCTTATATCAGTACCAGGGTACGATACCAGCCTAACACAATCAGGCACCGACCTCGTCGGTGAGGCCGACGTACGATGACGTAGATAAGATAGAACCGTCATGATTTTCCATAGGGTCCACTCTTCTAGGTACCACCGCTTTGCCAGTTATTCTGCCGCCAAGCAGCAGTATGCAAGCATTACTATGTTCCGGTTTGAATGGCGTTGCAGCTAAAATTACTCGGCAAATGAGACTTTCTGATCTGATCACACAGTCTAGTAATCTTATTACTATACTGTGTGAAGTCTGGATTATGTGTGCACTTACGCAGTGCAGTGTCACGCAAAACTATATTTATCTAGAGCTCTGAGTGATACTGCAATCTGCAGTGCAATTGCAATTGTGGGTAGCCGTGATGCTTAACATTAGGTGAATGACTAGCTTGCCACGTCTTCATTTACATTTAAAAAAACCTTTTTTTTTCTGGTCGAAAACGTGGGGAGCCAATGGACGTAGGAGGCAAGCAGTCACTCAAAGTGGCACTCATTGGAGGAGGCCTATGTTCAGCAGTGGAAGGCTTTTGATGACAATCATTTTAAAAAGAGGTTTCCAGTTTTTATCTATACTCCATCTCAACAGATATATATAAATAAATATACGCGCGTGACCAAAATGCTGGCACTTATTTGACCTAACCCATCAGCATTGCAATTCAACGTGGCAATGTTGCCAGCATGTTGGGTACTCTACCTACCGGTAGTGGGCTGGAGCACTTGGACTGTCTATAGGCCATCGTGGTTATTATAGAATACAGTCCATAAGTTTTCTTTGTAGTAGGTAGTGTAGCTAGTTTAGTTTAGTTTTTATTATTGTAGTAGTAAGCTTGAGTAAAACAGGCACATTGCCCGTTAAAAAAAAATATGCGTGGACATTTCACACATTGCCATCTAGCCCCAAACAAAGCATAGCCTGTACTATGGGAACCAAATTACTGATAGAACTCTTAGATACTTTTTTGTTTGTAAATACAAACATAGAATACAATATAACACCGAAACACAGAACAAACATCGATGTTCATCACACAAATGTTTGTCCTGAGTGGGAATCGAACCCACAACCTACAGATCAGAAGGCTAACCAACTGAGCTATCAGGCCAGTCATATATGGGATTCTAGAGATTTCTGGAAAAATAATACAAATGTTGAATTAGGATAAATTTTTTAAATTATCCTGAGGCGTTGCAACCCCGCGTACTGAATCTAAATTGATTACTACGCACGCAAATGATTCTATTTAGATCGACAAGAAACTTGATTGCGATCCGATTTGCCGTTTGCCCAATCTGCGTATTTTATTTCTGACATACGAGCAAAGAAAACAGCATGACATTAAAAATTTCATAGCTATTTCCAGGAAGATGGCTCCAAAAATTACAAAGAAGTATTAAAATTTGCTTTTATCGTGACCTCGTGAAAGTTTACCTCAAATATTTAATAATTGCCAAAGTTTGTGTGAGATGAGGAGATCCGCAGGAGAACTAGAGTGACCGTTATAGTTGTTAGAATTAGCAAGTTGAAATGGCAATGGGCAGGCCACATTGTTCGTAGAACTGACAACCGATGGGGAAAAAAGTTTTCGAGTGGTGACTACGAACCGGAAGACACCCCGCCCCCCACCCCCCACTCGGTGGACGGCCCCCCACTCGGTGGACCGACGATCTGGTGAAAGCCGCGGGGAGTCGATGGATGCAGGTGTCGAGCAGCCGCTCAAAGTGGTGCTCTCTGGGGGAGGCCTTTGTCCAGCAGTGGACGACTTCAGGCTGTTGATGATGATGATGATGATGTGTGAGATGTGGCAGGTGGGTAGCAAACAAGCACAAAGCCCTGCTGATGGGAGGGGTTCACCGTACCTACCCTATGGACATCTGTGACACTAGACGTGCCCCTAAAGCGTTGCTTACCCTGTGATTACACTCTTCTGGGCCCTCTTTATAAAAAAAAATGTTTCCTGGCGACGTCACAACAGCTGGAAGAATTTGGACTCCAAGTGAGTTAGTACGGGCGGTAGACAAATTTATCTTTCCTCGTTTTATATCACTTTCTTCATACTTGCTTACTTGTCAGAGTAAAACAGGAGAAATACAGTTTTGTCTACCGTCCATGCTAACCCAGCTGAACCTTTTTTTCTTAACCATCGGTTGTCAGTTCTGGAAGTGATTGTAGTAGGTAGTTTAGTTAATAATTGCACTATGCCCTTTCAGTAAATGTTGCATCTATTCGTTCTAAATCTGTGGTGTTACCGGATTAACCCAATTTCGGAGAAAACTAGGTTTCCGTCGCCTGAACGCTTTACCGGTCCGCCTAAGGCGTTTAGAGCTGTCGGTGAGATTTTGGAATTAGTATCATCATCAGCTTGAAGACGTCGTCTACAGCTATATATATATTACACTTTATTGCATAAATAATAAATATAGGTACATTTGTCATTCCATTGACTGACTTTAGTTTTCTTGTGGACCTTCTCACATCGGATCTTATCTCGCAAAAAAAAACCCCGAGCATAGCTCTCTTCATAGCTCGTTGTGCGACTTACATTATATATTTATATTAGGTCAGTGTCCTGCTATTAAAAATTAACAACTTAATATTATTTTCAAAAAGCAGGTTAATAATGAATGCAGTGATTGAAAAAAATTGTAAAATCGGTAAATAAATCACGGAGTAATAAGCTTTTAAAGTATCTTGAGAGGGCATGTCCTGTCCCTTTCTCGCAAAACAGAGCTTCCCCAAAGTTACCTACTATAAAAACGCACTTTGTGACGTCACATGCCAGAGATTGTATGTAAAGTTACCACAGCTTAGTAACGAGGCACTATGAAGGATAGCGAACTGACCTCACTGCAAGTTTGAACTGTCTCTTTCTATTCCTGTATTTTAAAATGCTTGTAACATTTTTTGAGATATTTTTGTTTTCACGACTGTTTATTTTTTTAGGAATATTATCAATTTATGCAATAAAAAAATAGCAGGATATACCTATTATTAATGCAGATCATCCTTTGAGGTTCACTAGGTGGACCGACGACGTCAGAACCACGGGGAGCCGATGGACGAAGGAAGCAAGCAGCCACTCAAAGTGGCACTCTATGGGGAACGCCTTATATCTTCAGCAATGGACGTCTTCAGGCTGATTGATGATGATCTTTTGAGACTATCGAAATACAGTATCTACCTATAGGATTCTTGTTTGTCACTGTGTCACAGATATGCAGACCATTCATCTTAGTAATCTGTCAGTGCAGACGAAGTTATAAATGTCATGCTGAATCGGATTAAATTTAGACATCTTGCGTTTCGGATGAAATGTATTTAGAAATGGTTTAGTATATGCATACTGAATATAGAAGAGCTAAACGCTTTTAACGAATCGGTAATATTTTGGAGTCTTTTTCGTGGAACACCTAGGTGTTCTATAGGTACCAATGTACCCATAGAATACCCGGGTATACTATAGGTACCAATGTACCCATAGAACACCCGGGTTTACTATAGGTACCAATGTACCTATAGAACACCCGGATGTACTATAGGTACCAATGTACCCATAAAACACCCGGGTTTACTATAGGTACCAATGTACCTATAGAACACCCGGATGTACTATAGGTACCAATGTACCCATAGAACACCCGGGTTTACTATAGGTACCAATGTACCTATAGAACACCCGGATGTACTATAGGTACCAATGTACCCATAAAACACCCGGGTTTACTATAGGTACCAATGTACCTATAGAACACCCGGATGTACTATAGGTACCAATGTACCCATAGAACACACGGGTGTACTGACGGATACGGATAATTCAATGTACCCATGAAACACACATTAATCACTTCACGAAAGTATCATCCATCTTGTAAATAAAATTTATGTGTGGGAGTAACCACAAAGATAGAAGTACCTATGTAGTAAAGGTGGAGACAACACTCCTACGTAAATACTGCTTCGTACTGAATAGAAAATTATTTTATTTTTTGCAAAGTAGGGAATTTTATAACCGTTAATCGTTACTTGGTGGAAAAGAGTACTTCTCTTTCTTTCAAACTCATATTTTAATAGGATTGCTATATAATATTTTGACATTAAGCACTTTGTAATGTTGCCTATGTGCTTAGTATGTATAATAAATTTATTGTAATATAATTATTTTAATATATAATTTAATTTTAACTTGTAAATGTGCTAAAAAAGCCAATTTTCAATAAAAAATTTGAATTCTGAATTTTGATAGAATGTTTTAATAACAAAAAACATTTTTTTTATTTTCAGTATTTTTCTTGTTATAAAGAACAAAATATAAACATATTATTCAAAAACAACAAACATACATACAAACATATTATTGTTCAAACATATTATTATTCAATTTAATAAAACGAATAAAGCGGAGCGAGTTGAGTGGAAATTCCGCACATAACTAGAAAAGTCATCACTGGGGTACTAGAATTCTATCGGTGAAATTGTACATCCTTGCTTCGTCCTTCGAGATTAGTTAGACATTGTAGTAATCGTGTAAGGTGTCGCCTTTCTACCACTAATTTGAAAGCAGTAAAACTGCACTTTTTTTTCTTTTCATGTGGGTAGTCCGGATATCTAGCCCCTGTGGTCGCTTGCAGTATTACTCATTCGCGTTTTAGTGCCTCGCCGATCACCACACTATTCCATATTTTTCGCAAAAAATTGTTAAAAGTGCTGAAACGAAGTCACAAAAACGACTAGTGATTATTTAGGCAGAAGGAAAATTAAAAGCATGATGAACGATTGTATAATCAAGTTGTAGCATGATGAACGATTGTATAATCGGATAGTAGCAGCATATCGGCAAAAATCTCGCCCGTGCTACTGGACTCTGACCTGAAACATGAAGGTATTTTCCCTACCATGATATGGTATTTTACCTACCTACTTTGATTACCTACCAATCTCTAAAGATATTGTGAATAGTTGTTAGGACTATTTCCGTATCAAACTTGTGACGTGAAGTCAATTTCCAATTAGTGTTGTGTACATCTTATGGGGATGTTACCTTCACGTTATGGAATTCCGTGAGTTGGTGGATATTAGTGATTGTGTACATTTAAAAGGAATGTTACCTTCACTCCAGTTATTTATCTATTTGTTTTTGCATCTATATTGATGATGATAATATAATGTGTTGTGGGTAGCTTCGAAGGACTATCGCCGCACAATTACCATTATTATTAATATTTCCCTACATAAATATATAGGTATAAGGTTAGTGTTGTGGCCATCTAATAGGGATGTGACCCTTCGCTGTGTAATAGCTGCACAATTAAAGTGTTGCCCTCGGGTAACAAACTATACATACCTACATATTATTCAAAATATGTCACAATTTAGATGAAATCGAAGTACAATCTGAAGCCGATGATTTTAGACGAACCCGTGCCGGGTATGTCTACCGCAACATCGCAAACCGCCGTCATAGACGCACTGTAAACTTATCTACCAACCGACACAGGACTTGCAGTACACCCTCCAGAACTGGATGGGAAGATTCTAAGCCTATTAGGACATACACCGTAAAAAGATAAAAAATACGGACCAGACATTCGAGCTAGGTGAGTTAGCAGTGCGATAGCAGCACACCGCTACGACAAAAAAAAAACACGTAGATAAGAATTGCACAAAAACTGACGCACCAAAGCTCAATCCAGAGATAAAGTCTCCTTTATCGGATATGTTCATCAAGAAAGATAAAGCATTAGAGAATAAGCAGAAGCAGGTCGCAGCAAGTATATCCTGCGTCAGTGAGCTCTCACTCGATTGTTCACAATGATTCCATGATAAAAAGGAGCTTTTTATGCTCCAAAACTATTCATGATTAAAGATCAAATTTCAGTACAAAAGTAGACGATTTCTTATTTGGTGAAAAGTTGGGTGATACACTCAAAGCTGTTAAATATGCAATATAAAAATCGGTTTCTTAAATAAAAATAAACACATCCGTAAGGAAAACTACTCCAGGACTTCTGTCTTGAAAACCAAGACCGACCCCTGTTCAGACTTTAAACAGGAAGCCTCCGCTCCCGGAACCCAAGCAGGCGGGAGCGCCTAGGAGATTCGAGCCCAGGCCATCTACGACCGACCCCCACGGCAGCCACAGCAGCAGCGCCAGCCGCCGCGCTTGCAGCTGCAGCCGGGCCCGCGTCGCTAGACCCGGTACGTTCCGCAGGACGTTTATCCTATTTTCATGACCAGTGGCGATTAATAACTAATGACACAGTCATACTATCATTGGTAAGAGGATATCAAATACCATTTTCTAACCCGATTTTCTAATCGCACGAACCTAGTTGGCCAGTGTTGTCATCATCTGAATCCGTTCAATACAAAGTGGCCATCGCTGATCTTACAAATAGCGTGGCCATACTATACTACAATACGAACTGTGTGAAGCAATTTATCTCTAGTTATTTGCTCATTAATCACCCAATGGACCTAACTGACTTATTTTAAACTGGAAGTCCTTAACACACAAACATAGGTATCACAACGGATCATTATCATAGAAGATTTGAGAATAACTTTAAAGTTAATATCAAAAAGCATGGCCACTTTAGATTAAAAGGACGAGTACTTTTTAATTTCTATACACCCTAGCTATAGAAAGTATCTAAGATATAGGTAAATACGGCGGGGAACCCTACAAAAATGTAGGTAATTAGCGTTTGGTCTGAATATACCTCCTTTCGTTTTTACAAAATTATTTAAACCCTACACTGATGTGTTTAGGCTATTTGTCATCTACTTATTTAGATGGTAACTATGTATAATCTCAAATAACTATCAAAATTGTTTAGAAAATATTTCACTGACAAAGATCATCTTGGATTAAGATGTGTTATCAATGTGAAGAAGAGCTGTATGACCCCGAGTACTATTTGCAAATACCTCGATTTCCTGAAAGATACGACAAAATTTTTATTAAACAATCATATAAAAATAAAACTCGTTGTAAAATTATACATTTTACGCTCTTGATCGGACTCTTTACTGCGGGGTGTCTCACGATGCAGTATGGTTGGATTTGGATGTAATACTAAGCAGATTGAAAGATGTAAATACCTTGCTTTGTGTAATACAAACAGCTACGATACCTACAACATGTCGCTACCTCAGTTTTCGGAGGACGATTTTACATTGTGATAATAATATTTTCCGATGCTATCGAAAAAAGAAGGTGGGGGGTGGCATGCGGTAAACCATCTAGAACTCTCCTGGCTGTTTTTTTCAAGCTTCGGGTATTCTCAAAAGAGTTAAAAAGATGCTAGATTTTGTTGCGGATCGACACCACAACTGCTACTTATTTCTTATATCAATCGTACCTATGCGTGGAGTTAGATTTCCACATACTGAATGAAGAAAATCTAATGGAAGTGTGAAGCTTGCGATATATTCGTGTTTGCTTCATACATTAGTTCATTTACCATGAATGCATTTACCTTCAATTGGAAAACTTCGTTTCCTACGCTTTTTCTCCGTTTGCCATACTTAACATTAAAAGTGTTAAGAAAAATAATACCTACCAGATCAATCTGAGGTATAGTTGTGGTCCTATTTTGGCCCACGCTACCGTGGTTTCCTTCATTTCTGAAGGCCTGACTGGCCTATTAGCTCAGTAGTTGGTAGTAGCTCCGCCTTCTGGACTATAGGTTCGGGGTTCGATTCCCATTCAGAACAAAATCTGTGTATTGTATTCTATGTATGTATTTACAAACAAAAGTTATCTAAGTATTATATCAGTTATCTGGTTCCCATAGTACAAGCTATGCTTAGTTTAGGGCTACATGGCGCTGTGTGAAGTGTCCACACATTTATTATTATTATTTATTATTTCGAAACCTGTTTTGTTTCTGAACTTATTCAATCCCGACATTGTGATAATGTATTATTATCTATCACAAACAGTCACCCCAAGCTCACGTTGATTGCATGGAAGTTATCAGGATGGAGCTATGGAAGAGGAGCGTACCACCGTCATCGCTAAAAACTATTTAAGCTTCCCAGTCAAAAGATTCTGTAAAACATTATGACATCGCAATAAGGCAATAAGACGTTGGGCTAACTATTGTAAAAAGCACAATATAGAGATGTCTATTTATTTTTTAACTGAATTATTCCAGTGCAGTCTACATTATGGATCATTTAAATAGTCATCGCTCTGCTCAGTCATTGATCTTAGGATCGAGAGTAAGGTCTAATGACCGTGTTACTAGGCTATTCAATGGTTTCTATAGAATCCATCCTCCAACTTCAAAATAATACGTGGGACTCGAATAATACTTTAAATTAAAACATTTCTCAAAAAAAAAAGAAGTTGTGACTACTCATGCTGGTAACTGCACATAGAGTGCAGAATAAAACGTAGTAAAATAAATTTAGACAGTAGCAAATCTCTATCAAAATAATAATTCAGGTATTAATGAAAACATCACGTTCAGGTTCAAATCAACCCTGTCTTAATATTCCATTTCATAAATATCGACTGGAAATATGTCCAGCTGACACTGGGGTACCTTACCTATACATATGGCTACATTACATTGCCGAGACGGAGCCTTTGAGAAATAATGAAAATGTCCTATTCATCAGCTTCAAGAGACCATATGAACCAGTATCTATGAATACCTAACTCATCTGTCGCTAGATAAAATACACTCTGTGGGGTTGACACTTTTAAATTTTACGTTCACTCCGTCATACATGCAACGACTTTCGCAGCATACAGAGCTGGTATCAGCATTGATACAATACGAAATACAACTAGATGGAGTGGCAACTCTACGGTATTTGCTAGATTTTACCGTAGAGATATTCAATCTGATCAGTCAGTTTTTCCCAATTGATCTTAAACACTCGAACTTATTGATTATGTTAAAATGTAATAAATAACTATGAAGTAGATACCTCATACCCTAACTGGTATTTACTTTTTGATATAATTATGATTCCAGAATATCATATCTGAGGAAGTGTTTTAATATTTCACTCGATATCTTTCAAAATCTACAATGTCTAACTAATCTCGAAGGACGAAGCAAGGATGTACAATTAGAGATTAAACGAACTTACCTGAAGTGAAGTTCTATCCCAATTGTACGAGTTGCTTCGTCCGAAGAGATTAGTTCCCTCCCAGCCCTGAGATCCCCTATATAGTGAAATATTAAGGTTCCAGGCTTTCAACTAAATGAGTAATACTGCAAGCGACCACAGGGGCTAGATATCCGGACTACCCACATGAAAAGAAAAAAAAAGTGCAGTTTTACTGCTTTCAAATTAGTGGTAGAAAGGCGACACCTTACACGATTACTACAATGTCTAACTAATCTCTTCGGACGAAGCAACTCGTACAATTGGGATAGAACTTCACTTCAGGTAAGTTCGTTTAATCTCTAATAATTGATTGCTATTTCATTAATCATATTGGATTATTATTTTTTTAAATTGAAGAAAGAAAGAAAGAAAAAGTATTTATTTGCAACAGAATAATAATAATGTAGATTCACAGTCCAAGACGCGCAGCAAGCTGTGGAGAGAGCTATGCTCGGTGTTTCCCTGCGAGATAAGATCCGGAACGAGGAGATCCGCAAGAGAACTAAAGTGGCCGATATAGCTCTTAGAATTAGCAAGTTGAAATGACAATGAGCAGGCCACATCGCTCGTAGAACTGACAACTGATAGGAAAGAAAAGTTCTCAAGTGGCGACCACGAACCGGAAGGCGCAGCGTAGGCCAGTAAAGTGATGAGGCAGTCTACGATGGTGCATGCTTGCCTAGAAGATACCTGTTCACTCTCGTCTTGACGACTAGACTCGACTTGTTTCGTTGATTTGAGTGTTTTGTTTTATTTTACTACCTATTTTAAGGTTTCATCCCTATTGTATCTTTCTATGTTTTTTTTTAAATATTCACATCATCAGCATTTTTTTGCCCACTGCTGAGGCATAAGCCTCTGCCATCAGGGGTTTGCCGTAATCAACCTGGCCCTCGACCTTATTCGCTATGCCAATTGAAATTCCTTGCCAATAACGCGTCACGTCATAGCGTGCTCTAAACACAAACGCGGGCTTTAACGTGCCATGGCATGGAATTCAAAAAATGTATTCTGTATGCCACGCGCTAGTTTTTCTGAACCCTGCAGTGTTTTCGATTTTCTGACGTGCGTGTAACGAGCCTTGTCGCGTTTATCAAATTTGACAACGGCATACAAAATAGCATTTTAAACCCAAAACGTGTCTAAATGGTCATAGCAAATAAGGGCCCTGATCAGGCGTCCTTGTGATCACAGTAGATTATAATGCTGAGCGATGAAAATGCTGCTCCACATTGCCTGAATATTCCCTTAGCTGGTTCTTAAAAAATCCTCTAATTGAAAATATTTTATATGATCTTTGTTATCATCCAGAAGACGCCCACTGCTGAAAATAAACCTCCCACATATAGCACCACCTAAAGCTGTTTGCCTTATGCTTGATCAGTTAAAATAGTAACAATAGTTTGAAAAATTACTGATCATCCTCTTTGCCTTTTCCCATTTGAGGTCGGCTCCCAATCTAACCTGTAGCGGCAAGCAACCAGAATACACGAGCGACTGCCATCTGACCTCGCAACCGATAAGGAATCAGTAACAGTGATGGTTAGATCAGGTGTCAGATTGTATCAGGCGTCTGACTATTCGTAACGATTGCCATAGATGTTCTTATGACAACCGGAACCGACGGCTTAACGTGCTTTCCGAAGCACACAACTTATTAAATAAGTCATTGGTGCAGGGCCAAGGATTGAACTCGGTACCGTAAGATTGCGATGCGCACATGCTACCCCTTGGCTACCATCGCTCAGTTAAAAAAAGTATAAATTTACTAACAATACAAATATTCATTGCGCTTTTGAATTTATTTCCGCGATAAATTGTCAAAGGGTTTCATCAAAGCGCGCCGGTTCTGGTTTGCGACACCAACTGAATAGAACTTTATCATGAAAATAGAGGCGAAACTGGGACGCACTGAGAACCGTACCAAACTTGTGCAGGCCTTACGTTTCGTAACTACACCACTGATATGCACTCGGCTATCCTTTGTTCGTTCAATTTTATTTTAGTTTGGAGTAAGTATAGTGAATTTACCATGAAAATAGCCCGCAAGAGAACTAAAAGTTATTAAAAGTGCTCCGTTTGTTATACATAGTATTGTGTGTACTATGCATAGTACGATGCCTGGTATGGCAATGGGCAGGCCACATCGCTCGTAGAACTGACAACCGATGGGGAAGAAAGTTTCTCGAGTGGTGATGACGAACCTGAAGACGCAGCGTAGGCTGGCCTCCCACTCGGCGGACCGACAATCTGGTGAAAGACGCGGGGAGCTGATGGATCCAGGAGGCGAACAGTTGCTCTCTGGGGGGGGGGGGGGGGCATGCTCAGTAGTAGACGTCTTAAGGCTGTTGATGATATGATGATGCGTAGTATTATGCATGGTATTTTACCAAATGTTATGCATAGTACTATGCATAGTATCATGATGAGTCTTCCGGTTCCGTTGTCGGTTCTGCGAGTGATGTTGCATACCCAAGTTGCACATAGTATAAAACAACTGCATAAATAAATATTATATAAACAAAACATTTTTAGAATGACGATATATTTTTTAATTATTAAACTCGTAATAAATCATAATAACGGCTCCTTAAAAACAACTCTATGTTAATTGAAAAATGAAAAGCTGCGAAAGTTGAAGTAGGGTTAGAATATGGTTGGGCCAGACTGCTAGAGTTTTATTTTTAAACTAGTTGTTAGACACCCGCTATCAACCTATGGTAGTGGCTTTAAAAACTTCATAATAACTACTGAAGCTATGTAATCATGGCAGGCAGAGTATTTAATAAATTACCTGACACTTTCAAAGTATATGACATTAACGAATTTAAGAAAAAAATATTTGACTTCCTACTGGATAAATGCTACTATTCTGTAAAAGACTTTTTAAATGACGCTTCGATTAGTACTTATAGATATAGATTAGTTTGACCAATTCAATGTATTTAATTTGTATTTAATGTGTTCAATTTATTTCTGTTTTTTAAATAATAATTCAATGTTCAAAAATAATACTATAATTTCTTAATCTCATTATTGAATACTGACAAAATTAAATTAGATCCAATTACGAATATTTGAACGCCTGTACCTATGGGCAGAATTTTGTTGGCAGAATTATGTGCTGATCCATCTTTGCAATATTGTAACCCAAAATTCTCACAAATAAATTATTTCTTTCATTTCATTTCATTTCAATCTTTTACCAACATAATAAAGATGCAAGAAGGACTAGCAATCGGTTATTCTTTAGTACTTATACTGAATACTTTAATGGTTAAACGATGTACCATTGTACCATAGACTGTCACCACCAATCGCTCGTACTAGCAACACTTGAATAGAGCGAAATGTGTTACAGTTAAGCTAGAATATAGAACTGATTAAAAAAAAACAGTTTATTTACTCTATTTTTATAGGTCTGTTTCATACAAATATTTTGCAATCAATTTAACGAGTCTTCAATGAGCTAGAAACTAGAAATTTTAAGCATGGCTTAGACATAAAGTTGATGACAATTCAATGCTAATTCGCTAAGTTTGTATCGTTATTGGTTCCTCAATCTATGCGCTTATGATCACTACAATTTGCAAAACAAGGGCTTCCCGCGCAAGCGTTTTTTACCCGCTTTTATAGTCGCTATGCTACCTATCCCGCTAACCGCTCACACTGGTGCCCCAGCTCAATTTTACCCGTCAGACCTCGTAATTCGTAGACCTCCACATTAATTATTCTTCGGGTAAAGATAACCAGAAACCCTAATTGGATCACTTCCAGGACTCTGCGAAATATCGTTTGGAAAGTTACTATTTTTATACGTTTTGTTTATATTGCGTAGGAGCAATGAATCGGAGAGAAAATTGACTGGCCTTTCAGCTCAGCTGCGATTTTTTTATTGATGTTATAAAATCTTCATTTATATCTGGCTGGCTTTATGGCTGGCCTGTTAGCTCTGTTGGTAGTAGCTCTGCCTTCTGAACTGTAGGTTGTGCGTTCAATTCCCACCCCGGACATAAGTACATTTGTGTGATTAACATAGGTGTTAGCTCTGTGTCTGGGTGTTATATTGTATTCTATGTATGTATTTACAAAACAAAAAAGTATCTAAGTATTATATCAGTTATCTGGTTCTCGTAACAAGCATTGCTTATTTCTGTATATGACTTATTTTTGGATGAACGAATTTTGATGAAACAAACTTAAGAGAATACATTACATTAAACGGCATCAAAATACATCTAGAGGTTCATATTTTGATGAATTCTCTAATAGACAGACAGGCAGACAGAGTATGATTTTTCTGATATCTCTCCCATGTACAAATTGCACATTGGTTATTTTTAATTCCGATACCCTAAATTACAAAAGAGATACAAAATTTCTAAACTATTTGCGAAAGTATAACATACATACGAGCACTGTGGCAGAATAGAAGTCGTATGCAAATAAAAGATGATGAAACAAAAGGTCGCCAGAGGGCGTCACTCGTGACGTAAGAGATATGAATGCAAACTTCACACTCGAATACAGCTAGAAAAAAAGTCTTAAATACTTGAAAATAAATTAACCGTAATTGTCTTTTAAAACAAGCCATTATTCTTTCTATATTCGTTTGTATTTTTTTTAAATACCCTTTTTTATCATGGGCATGCACAAAAATAGTCCGCCATCTTGGGCTGTCCGCCATATTGGATTTAGAATGACGCCAATAAGGTATAACCATGATTTGTCATCCAAACTAGTGCTTACTTTGTTGTATAACAGCAAATATACAAAAAACTGGCCAAGTGCGAGTTGGACATGGCCAGTTTTTTGTTTATTTGCTGTATAAACTATAAACAGCAGAATAAATTGTATTTGCTGTGTGTTTTGTACTTTTTGTTTTGTTGTGGTGCGAGTTGGCGATAAAAGTTGATGTGTATAAAACCTTCAATGCGCGAGTCCAACTTGCAGTTTACCGGTTTCATTCTAGTTTGATGCCTAGTGTGACTTTTCTGCTGACGCTCCCGTGTGACGTCACAACCGGTGTCTCAGTTGGTTCCAGTTGAATATTTCAGGCTGTAATTACGAGCTCTTTTCAACCATTCGTGGCAACGACCTTAATTCCGGCTCGGCCGTTATGTGGACACAGTGTACGAAAAATGTGAGTGTTTATAGACCGGGCAGCCGCTGCAAAATTGCTTACATCATCAAATAATACCGTATTTGATGACGTAGTTTTAGTTTGTCACAGCCCTTTTTATAAACGGCTGAAGGTGTTTTGAAATTAATAACATACCACATTAACAGCCGGAAGATGTCCACTGTTGAACATAGGCCTCCCCCATAAGCCGTCACTTTGGACGCTTATCATAGGGGGTTTTGCCATAATCACCACGCTTGGCAGGCGGCGTGGTGATCGCAGAAGATTTAAATGTACCGAGGAAAATGCTGCTGCCACCCCATCATTTCATACACAAAAAACATAATACCCATTTAGACATGAGCATTAAAAGTAAAACCTATTCGACATGACATTTTAAAAGGTCCAATATGGAGCCCTTCAAATCACCGGTCATTCCCAAAAGGGCTGTCAAATTGACCCCAACTGTGGACGGCGTAAGGACTATACACCGTGGAGTTTAATTCGATATTTTCCTGAAATGTGTGTACTCAGTCCATGCTTGAGAATGTTTATTTAAAGCTAAACACAAAAATACCTATAATGTAAAACGTAAAACTAGGTACTATAAAATGAGTCCCAATTCAAATTCTTAACAAAAGGCCTACGACATGTAATAATTTCGCACTCCGGGACAGCGGGGTGAGCGGTGCAGGTGTTTTAGCTACCTACGAAACATTTGCCTGCAGCATGTAGTGTGAAATAGACATTTCGACTAACGGCGAATTCATTTTTGAGGCATTTATTTTATTATTCTTTAATTTAACGCTGTAATATTGTTCTATAGCATGGACTGAGTACATATTATATATCAGGAAAATATCGAATTCAATTCCATAGTGTATATTGGAGGCAGCATGGTACATATACAGTTATACATACCATAACTTTAAACATATAGAAAAGGAAATGTTTTGTTTATGTTAATGAATAATGCGATGAGCTAGCCGTTCGCCTGTTTTTCCGCGGTATGGCTGCACATTATACTCCTCCACTTTTCGCCTTATTACGTCCGCGGTAAGTCGAGTAGCGAATCGATTCGACCCTGAAAATCGAGTGGACCCTTTTCCGGATTATATTCGAATATCACCCCTCAGTTAGGTGATAAATGAGGGTGGAAAACAGGTGGGAGGGTAGGAAAATAATATTTGCCATTGGGGACGAATAACGTGCAATGAATCTGGTTTAGAAAATGACAGAAACACGTATGATGAGAAAACGAAAATAACGGTAACAATTTTGCAGGAGATCGGATTACGTTAGGTTTTTGTAGCTTAATTATTGTTTGTTGGGCAACTTCCTGTTTCATAAGTGAAACCTTTTTTACACAAAACGTATGAGTGTTCTAAGAAGCGCTCTTAAATAGTTCAGCACCCGAATGGCTAAACAAACTGAATTTATAAATCAACAATTTATCAAGTCATCATCATCATCAACAGCCTGAAGACGTCCACTGCTGGACATAGGCCTCCCCCAGAGAGCTCCACTTTGAGCGGCTGCTTGCCTCCAGCATCCATCGGCTCCCCGCGGAAGACGTAGCGTAGGCCGGCCCCCCACTCGGTGGACTGACGAACTGGTGAAAACCGCGGGGGGCCGAAGGATTTATCAAGTATGATAGTGAAATTCTGCATTAGGCAATTTGGCTACTTTTCTCTCGTATTTTTTTTTTTTTTTTTTTTTTTTTTTATGTGATTGAATGACGTGACGAGCTAGTCGTTCACCTGATGTTAAGTGACACGGCCGCCCATAACAGTTGCAGTGTCACCCGGAACTTTAAAACAATAGTTTCGCGCGACACTGCACTGCGCACGTCATCCTGAGACATCACCCAGTCTAATAATCAGATTACTAGACTGAGTGATCAGATCATAAAGTCTCATTTGCCCAGTAATTTCACTAGCTACAATGCCCTTCAAACCGGAACACAGTAGTGCTTGCACACTACTGCTTGGCGGCAGAATAACTGGCAAAGCGGTGGTACCTACCTAGACGAACTTTGCAGAAAAGTCCTACCACCTAGTAAATCGTATGTAGGATAAAGAACACTTCACAGTTTAAACTATCACGTCTTGCGCCGCTCTGTAAAAACCAAGGAGATCGAGCAGACTGCATCTCTCATAGCGGTTGAGGTACTACTATGCTGAAGACTTTTGCCACTAAGTGGTAGGACTTATCTGCAAAGTTTGTCTAGGTAGGTACCACCGCTTTGCCAGTTATTCTGCCGCCAAGCAGTACTGTGCAAGCACTACTGTGTTTAAGTTTCACGGGCATTATAGCTACAAATTAAAGGGGAAATGAGACTATGATATATAATCTCGCTGTCTAGTAATCTTACTTAACTGTGTGACGTCTCAGGATGACGTGCGCAGTGCAGTGTCATGCAAAACTTTATGTAATTTAGAGTTCCTAATGACACTGCAGCTGTTATGGGTAGCCGTGACGCTTAACATCAGGCGAACGAGTAGCTCGTCACGTCATTTATTTATATAAAAAAAGAAAAGAAACAAAACTAACCAAACTCTCGCAACATATTCAATTACTACCAAACCAAACCGCACCAAACCAAACCAAACTACGCAAACCATACCAAAATGTACACACTACACAAATCTACGTGCACTACAAAATATTACACGCAGCAAACTAAACTTCACACCATACCAAAATTCACATAGCACGGCAAATCCAGTCAGTAATAATAATGGTTATGAATGTATTTGATTCTACGTTAGGAACTGGCATGCGCAGTGCAGTGTCATGCGAAACTTTCTGTAATTTAGAGGTCCGAGTGACACTGCAGCAGTTATGGGCAGCCGTGACGCTTAACATCAGGCGAACGAGGATCTCGTCACGTCATTCTTTTCCATAAAAACAAAAAAAATAACACCAGCCAAGTGCGAGTCGGACTCGCGTACGAAGGGTTCCGTACCATTATCTATAAAAAAGCAAAAAAATCACGTTTGTTGTATGGGAGCCCCGTTAAATATTTGTTTTATTCTGTTTTTTTTTAATATTTGTTGTTATAGCGGCAACAGAAATATATCATCTGTGAAAATTTCAACTGTCTAACTATCACGTTTCATGAGATGCAGCCTGGTGACAGACGAACAGACAGACAGACAGCAGATCCTTAGTAATAAGGCCCGTTTTACCCTTTGGGAACGGAACTCTAAAAACTAACCCGACTCCATTTACACAAAATATTCAATTACTCACCAAACTACGCACACCATACCAAAATGCACTGTACACACTACACATATTATTATCTACATGCACTACAAAAAATTACACGCAGCAAACCAAACTGCACGCTTCACACCATACCAAAATTCACGTCACACGCCAAACCCAGTCAGTAATAGTTATGGATGTATTTGGTGTTACGGTTAGAAACTGGATGCTAGGAATTTATCGATCACCACAAGTAAATGCAGAGAATTTCAAACATCGCGGTCTGTTCTAGACAGCAAACATCTTGAGACCATAACTTCCGATAGCAGTTACCTAATTTCCGCTACATTAATACAATAATATCATCCTGGAAACCACCGGTTTCATGAAACCACTTCTAAAGGAGTTCTCACAGGTTTTCCATTTTGTTCATTCACTGTAACGCAGTTGATAAGGTTCAAGTTATATTTTTTCAGTTCTAATTGTGGTAGCCTTTTTTAGGAGTCCATACCCAAAGAGTCATCATCAACAGCCTGATGTCGTCCACTGCTGAACATAGGCCTCCCGGTCCACCGAGTGGGGGACCGGCCTACACTGCGTCTTCCGGTTCGTGGTCGCCACTTGAGAACCTTTCTTCCCCATCGGTTATCAGTTCTACGAGCGATGTGGCCTCCGGGGCGGGTAAGCTCTGGAATGAGGAGATCCGCAGGAGAACTAAAGTGACCAATATAGCTCTTAGAATTAGCAAGTTCAAATGGCAATGGGCTCAAAGGGTCAAACGGACCCTACTACTAAGGCTCCGCTGTCCGTCCGTCTGTCTGTCTGTCTGTCTATCTGTCTGTCCGTCTATCACCAGGCTGTATCTCATGAACCATGATAGTTATACAGTGGAAATTTTCACATATGATGTATTTCTGTTGCCGCTATAACAGTAAATACTAAAAACAGAATAAAATAAATATTTAAGAGGGCTCCCATACAACAAACGTAATTGTTTGCTCGTTTTTAGGGTTCTGTACCCAAAAGGTAAAACGGACCCTATTAATAAGGCTCTGCTATCTGTCTGTCTGTCTGTCTGTCTGTCCATCTGTCACCAGGCTGTATCTCAAGAACCGTGATAATTAGACAGTTGAAATTTTTACAGATGATGTATTTCTGTTGCCACTATAACAACAACTACTAAATATTTAAGAGGGCTCCTATATAACAAACGTTATTTTTTGTTCGTTTTTGTAGATACGGAACCCTTAGTGCGCGAGTCCGTCTCGCACTTGGCCGGTTTTATCTTCTCTCATACGCTAAACTGTTTTAGTGTAAATACTAATACTTGTCCCTATTATCTATCCCTCTCTAACCCTACTCACAGTGAAATGTTGTTGTATTGTTTATTTGTTTTCTTTCACCCTAAACACGATACGTATTTGGATGACAAATTATGATCATGCCAGTTGAACCTAACAGTTCACCTAAATAGCTCATTTTCAGATATTGGCAATCTAAAATCAATACGCAAGCTGTGATTTCCCGAAAAATTTTCAGTTTTTATCTGTTCCTCTATCATCAGATCCTGACCAAATTTAAAAGGAATAACCCTGAAAGTACAATCAACAGAATTAAATAAATAATCGGCCAAGCGCGAGTCGGACTCGCACACAAAGGGTACCGTTACCTGCTATCTAGTGTTGAGTAGCAGTACTATTTAAAGCAGCGCCATCTATGACTCATCTAGCAAACAAGCAAAAAAACACGTTTATTGTATGGGAGCTCCCTTAATTATTCATTTTATTCTGTTTTTATTACATGTTGTTATAGCGGCAACAGAAATACATCACCTGTGAAAGTTTCAACTGTCTAACCATCACGGTTCATGAGATACAGCCTGATGACGGACAGACAGACAGACAAACAGCGGAGCTTAGTAATATGGTCCGTTTTATCCTTTGGATACAGAACCCTAATAAAATCATTAAAATCGATTGAAAAATGTCGAAAATATCGTATATTAGACACCGCAGAGGCTAGTTTTTGCGGAGGAAAAGCCATTGGTAAAGTACAAGAGTCAGAAGTTTGATAACTGTTTCGACAAATACAATGAAGCTGTGACTGCTACGTTTCCGAGTGACCCATTTCACTAATGTGCTTTATACAATTAGGTTGGCAGTCGATCTCAGGCCCGTTGGGTTCGATTTAGTTGTATTGAGAACCTTAGGGGCATTCTGATAGAATCTTTGGGGGACATGTTTTTGTTTTCGTTATAGTGAAATATGTTTTTTTAGAAGGAATTTAAAGGGAGTTGCCAGATTGCATTATATGGAATATTTGAGAGATGCATTTTGATGAAACATCTGAGAGCGATACATATTATTTTTGTTGATAAAATATTTGGAGGATATTTTGACAGAATCTTTGTGGGGCATTTTGATGCTTTAGTTACGTTATTGGGACATAATTATGTGAGAAATAAGTAATTAAATTTTATATGGATCAGAATGCTGCAAAAGATACTACAATATATCTATCAGATATAAAAAAAATTTGAGGGTAGAGTTGCTGGTCTAAGTGCCGTGAAGTTGCAGACGCAGATGTAGTTACAAACACGCGGGAAATTCAAAAAGTGGTCTAAACTTGGGTATAATAGTATTTGTTTGCATAAACAATCTCCGCCTCCGTGAAAAGTAGAATTCCCCGATCCTAAAAAAAAATACCCTCTTATGGATCTACAATAACGACGGCGGAGAATTTTACGTATAATACCAAACTTCAGACCACATTTTGAATTTCCCGCGTGCTTGTGACTACATTTGCATCTGCAACTTCTTATTGTAAAAGCCGAAATAAAGGCATTTTCTTCCTATAAAATTTTGTGCATATTTATTTCAAAAGTATCCTGAACACCCTTCAAAGTCTAGCAATTACATTACTAGACTTTTAAATGAGACCATAGTCCCATATGCCCAGTAATGCCACTGCTACAGTGCCCTTCAAACCGTAACAAAGTAGAACATTAATAACTAATGCGTTTACTACCCCTTATAATAGTCACTTAAATTTTAGACTGTGTGATTAGCTACCCCTAACTTTGTATATTGTTCCAAACTAGACCGAACAATATCACAGGTTGTTACAGAAAATGTTACCCCTAATCTGGTTTAGTTTTAAAGGGTGGAGGGTGTTTGAAACCATGTATTTTATAATATTACTTTAGTTTATGTTAGTTTCAATATTTGGACATAGAAAAACGCAAATACTTGTTCTGTACCTGGCTGTTAAATCTATACTTATAATAAAACTGTAACAAGGTCAATTCGGTACATTAAAGATATTTTGAAAAATTTTGTTGGAGGGCTCTCTATAATCGATACTAAAGCCAAAACTATATTTTTTCTTTTTTGTCTGTCTGTCTGTATCTTGGCTGGGCATCACGCCGAAACTACTGAATGGATTCAAATGAAACTTGACATGATTTGAGTTCATATTACGAGGTAGGCTATAAGATACTTTTAATTACAAAATTCAGCACGGTTCCCGCGGGGGAGGGGACGAAAGTAAAAATATGTACTTATTTAAAATTCATTAACGCGTGGTCCGATGTCATTCATTCTTTTTTTGTTAAAAAGGAGAGTGTTTTAAATATTGTCCTGTAAATATTTCAAGGTAGTCCGTTTTGTGGTTCAGAAAATACAGACATTCAACCTTCAATATTGGGTCCAATGCACTCCTATTCTGTACTATGGGAAAGAGAGAAGGGAGGGGGGGAAAGATAAGGGAAAAGGAGGCAGGCATCCTTTTCCCTTATCATTTCCCTCTTCCTTATCTCTTCCTTTAGACTGAGATATGGCGTAAAACTATTGCATGCGAAGCCAAGGCGGGTCAGCTAGTAAATAAATAACGCCCAACGATCACATACATAGATCCTGGACCCTAACTAGGATTCCTTGTATCCAGTGCCCCAGGAACTACGAGGGCCATGCTCCCACAACACCCACACACAGAACAAGTATTTGCACTTTGTTTTTTATCTGCACAATTGTCCTGTTGCGGGAATCGAACCCGGCTTTGTTGCGTGGTCCTTGTAGTCCCTGAGTCCCTAGATACAGGGAGTCCTAGTTAGGGTCCAGGATCTATGTATGTGATCGTTGGGCTTTATTATTATAATAATGTATTATTATTATTAGATGCATTTTTGCCAACAAGCTGTATACAGAGGTGCTAATAAAAAAATGAATGAAACCAAACAACACGTTAATGAATTACAACTAAGTGCATATTTTTACTTTCATCCCCTTTTCCGAGAGGACCGTGCTGAATTTCAGGAGTAAAAGTATCATATATCCTACCTCGTAATATGAACTTAGGTCATGCTAAGTTTCATTTAAATCCATGCAGTAGTTTCAGCGTGATTCTTAGCCAAGATATAGATAGGCAGACATACAAAAATAAAAAAATGTAGTTTTGGCTTCAGCATCGATAATAAGGTCCATTCCAAGTAATTTTTTTTAAATTTTTTCAATGTTCAGAATTGGACCTGTTACAGTTTTATTATAAGTATGAAAAATCCTTTGTTGATTCAGTTGATTTGTCAGAAATCTTTCTGCAAAATTTTAAACGTGTCGGTTCACACAATCAAGCTAGCAAATAAACAAACATACGTAGAACGCTTCATTTTTTTATATAAATAAGGGATGTGTAAGGATAGGAAATTTTCGGAGTAATTTTGAACCTACGGGCATTTTTAGTTTTTTTTTTATAATAAGATTGAAACACATATTTTAACTTTATCTGACTCACTTACATTGTATTTTAATATAAACCACCACCTAGCCCCCCACCCCCCACCCCCCCCTAGCGCCTTGTTCGTAAAACTCGCGTCAAACCCTCCTACGTTTATACTTACAACAGTGCTGGTCAACTCTACTGCAGTGCATGTGATCGCACATTTGAAACCAAATTTGGTATGGTGAGCCATATTAGGGCTCATGATAGGAAGTAGATGAAAGGGTCGCCGTTGTCGAAAGCTAACAAGGAGGACATCATCATCATTTTAATATTTGTTTATATTATTGGGTTACATTATTATTATAACAGAAAGAAAATTGCAACCCCAATTTTATTTGCAGTTAAATTCCAAACCATCCAAGTTTTCAAACCACTCAAACTTTTACCCCCGTTATAACAGAAACATCTCAAAATTACCATTTTAACAAACGACAAAAGACGCTACGAGATCTCGTAGCTGCGCGTTGCTGATGCTACGCCGTTACGGGAACGGCTACGAGCCAGTTCAGTCATACTTTCGATGCCGTAGGGGGCGCGCCGCTCGCTCTTCCCGCTCTATCCCACTCTTTCTTAATAAAAATCTTCTTTTCTTCGTAAATTAGAGCAATAATTATATTAATGTGTTATGTAGTTTGTTATGAAGTGTTGTAGTTTGAATGTGGAAAGCGGAAACGGAAGCAACGATCTTGTTATGTAACTGAGGTTTGTATACAATATATTTTGTGTGAAACTTTTAAGATATCTATTTTTATTTACAATGAGGTGTTACCTTTTCTATTTCCGTAATGATTTTACTGTCCAAAGGTGCTAAAATGGTATTTTTTTAAAACTGTATTTTTTTTGTTTTAGCTTTTTTATTTACAGCGGTCAAACGCTTTGTCTAAAAATTTAAAAAAACTGCCTTGTAATTAACGGTACTAATACTAAATTACTTATTGTACTAATATTACTTATAGGTATATTAATTAGATGAACGTAATATTCATTAAAATTTTCAGACTATTCAATAAAAGTCAATTACACTTTTCAACCAATAAGACTAATTAATAACATAATAAATTATCATAATTAAAAAAAACAACCGAAATGCCTTTAATTAATACAGTCTTTATCTTAAATACTAGCGGCTCGCCCCGGCTTCGCACGTGTAGTGATGTGTGATGTAGCCTATGTTAGTCAGGGTGAATGTAGCTTTCCAATGGTGAAAGAATTTTTGAAGTCAGCACAGTAGTTTTTGAGTTTATTCATTACAAACATACACACAAATACAAATCTTTCCTCTTTATAATAGTGGTGTAGACAAAATTGTATTGTATTGTATTCTATGTATGTATTTACAAACAAAAGTATAGAAGTATTGTATCAGTTATCTGGTTTCCATAGTACAAGCTATAATGCTTAGTTTGGGGCTAGATGGCGCTGTGTGAAATGTCCACACATATTTATATATATAAAAAAAAAGAAAAAAGTATATCTAGTGTAATTCCGCAAAAACTAACTATAATGTTACCTATATTGGGGAAGTTGTAAATGATTGTTGGCGGTAAATGTGTCAAAAAGGATAAGAAAAGTATTAGCTGTAATATTTGATTTAAATAAACTGGGACGCCAAAATTGGTCCAACATTCGTTTCGCAGGATTAGGAAAAACCCAGTAAAAACCTAATCAGACCAATGACAGACTGAGTTATACGATTAAAATTAATTTAAAATAACTAACTTAAAACTAGTATTTACTGATATATTAATTAAATTGATAAAAAATGATTTTTACCATGACAATGATTACATGTACCTAAGTTAATCAATTGAGTCAATTAATAAGGGCGTTACTTATAAAGGTTGCTTAAATTTAATCAGTGTTCAAAATGTTCCGTCTCGTTTTCGCGCGTGACATTTCAAATCAGCCAAAGGTTGACGGAAGATTTTAAGCATTGACTAACTTTAAGCAGCGTTTATAAGTAAGGCCGTTAGTCTTCATCTTATTACTGTTTTTTTATTCACCGAACTTCTAAATGGTTAGGGCAATTTTCAGGGTAGCTCCCAACGGATACCATAAAACGGATCCCATTTTTCAGAAATTGACATTCAATTCCAAATGTCAATAAATCAGAATCCCATCGGATCATCATCAACAGCCTGAAGACGTCCACTGCTAAACTTAGGCCTTCCCCAGAGTGCGCCACCTGGAGCGGCTGCTCGCCTCCTGCATTCATCGGCTCGCCGCGGTTTTCACCAGATCGTCAGTCCACCGAGTGGGGGGCCGGCCTACGCTGCGTCTTCCGGTTCATGGTCGCCACTCGAGAACCTTTCTTCCCCATCGGTTGTCAGTTCTACAAGTGATGTGGCCTGCCCATTGCCATTTCAACTTGATAATTTTAAGAGCTATATCAGTCATTTTAGTTTCCTGCTCTTTAGTTGTCACGATACCACGTCAAATTTACTGATTGTGCCATCATCGACATAAATGCTGACTGAACTTTTCATTTATGGTTTTTTAAAGAACGAAGTACCTACTAGGAGACCAGCGGGTGATCAGCTAACTTTGATAGTAATGCAACAGGAGAAATTTCTTTCCGAATTTGAAAATTTCACATAGTAACTATACACATAAACTGCGTATTGAAGCTGTGAAATACATACATTTTTGTGTTTTTATCGGTTACAACCAAGTTACATGATTGCCTAGCAGAAACAGTGGGATAACTTTCGAGTTACGGAAAATATCGCCTACTTAGGTATGGCAATAATTTTAAGTGTTTCTATAAAACAACAATCCTCTTTGCCTTTTCCCATTTGTTATTGGGGTTGGCTCCCAGTCTTACCTATAGCGGCGAGCTACCAAAATTACACGAGCGACTGCCACCTGACCTCGCAACCCATAAGGAACCAGTACCAGGGATGGTTAGACCAGAAATCATATTCTATCAGGCGTCTGACTACCCGTAACGAATGCCATAGATGTTCTTATAATAACCGGGATCAACGGCTTAAAGTGTTCTCCGAGGCACGGATCCACGCATCAAAAACTGGACATAACTTACTAGGTAAGTAAGTCATTGGTGCAAGGCCGAGGATCGAACCTGGTGCAGTAAGTTTGCGAAGCGCACATGCTACCGCTCGGCCACCATTGCTCTGTGTTTCTTTATACTTTAAATGTTTCAATAGAAATGTTATTCTAATCGAAACAAAGTACCAGGAGACCAGGAGAGGTGAGGATAGCTTCTTACTTGTATTAGTAGGTGAGGTTGATTTCTTTGTGAGAGTTCAAGGTCATTAGATTATTTCAAAATCCCGTACGAAGCCGGGGCGTGTCAGGTAGTCTATTATAAATTGTTTTTATAAAAGACATCTAATTATATTCATAGCATCTTATTGTTCTGACAGGGCGTCTGTCTCCACTAGACGTCCTAACTAAATTGTTATTTTTACAAAGGCAAAAATAATATAATGAAATTCGTCGAGGCAAAACAAGTTTCGACTTCACGTAAATGAAATTGTCAACTTCATGTGCAAAATATGACAAGCTGTCTCCCACGGTTTTTCCCAGAGCTTTTATACAAACCTAAACTGTATTTGTAACAAACATACAAATATCTGTAGAACTTTCACACAGCGCCAAACAAAGTAATGCTTGTACTATAGTAATAATATAAAAATAATGCCCAACGATCACATACATTAATAATTTTTTTTTTCTCTTATATTTTGGCTCCACACATAGTGTATTTAGCCAGTGTCAAGTATTGTAATTTTTCACAATGATAGAATATTTCACGTAAAGTCAAGTCTTAGTCACAGTCTGCGTAGTCATAGTCCAGTCTAAGTCAGGTAGTCTCAGTCCAGTCTAAGTCATGCCCTAGTAAAGTAATGGCAACTTTACTAGAGGCTTCTATGAAATTTTGGAAGCAACACGAAAAACCACGTTTCACTACATTATATCACTTGCCCACACTTATACTCATAATTCAGCACTTAATGCGTAAAATGCCACTAATTTTAAACATTAACACTAGAAAAAGCATAAGTTTTGTGAAATAATACAATGCAACGACGTGAACTTTTTCACGTTCCCGCCAAAACTCACTAATTATATCAAAAATTTGCCGTGACTGATGACGTCACGTTTTGCTTTCAATAAAGTTCAGCCATTGTCCTTACATAATAAAAAAAAGTTAATCCATTATGTGTCACTGTCAAAAATGTCACACTTACACAAGGAAGTTCCATAGGAACTTCTACGAACCTACAGACCGTTTACCGTAAGATGTCCCCTGATGTACTTATATTATTTGAAAATATGCAAGTAAAACATAGAGTTACTTTACGTTTGCATATTTTTAAATAATAATAGTACATCAGGAGACATCTTACGGTGAACGGTCTGTACGAACTCACATCGTATCTTTTTTTTTCATTACTTTTTGTTCATAGGCTCAGGCATTTCTTTCATTTAGCGATGAGTGACGGTTTATAGGTTTTATAAGGTTTGAAGAAGGCTGTTCAATCAAAGCCTGAAACACCAATCTTCATCTTCTTCTCGTGTAGGCAAGTTGGTCAGCCCTTGTGTCAGAATTTTTAGGCCGCCCAAAGGCTTCTGACTTGGATTAACGACTATTGTCTTACAACAGCCGGGACCGACGGCTTAACGTGCCCTCCGAAGCACGGTAGCGCTCAGTTGTAAACACCACTTCTTGCTGTAGCGGTCACCCATCATAGTTGTGACCGCAGCGAACGTTGCTTAACTTTACCGATCGGTTAGAAACGGCCAGTCGTGCTTACACCAATAATAATCCTTAACTATTTTTGATTTTCAAGTTATAAATAGTGATCAGTAAGCCTCGAAAAAAGTTTTGTAGTCACGACAAATAAAACTAAGTGAACAATCCCCATTGCAAATAAAATGTGTCATAGTAATACTAGTAGTAATAGTTTATTATATTCGTTTTTTATCTTTTACTGACGATACCACCGCAAGAGTTCTAAAATATTCGATATAGCTCTTAGAATTAGCAAGTTGAAATGGCAATGGGCAGGCCACATTGCTTGTAGACCTGACAACCGATGGGGAAGACAGATTCTTGAGGGGCGACCACGAACCGGATAACGCAACGTAGGCTGGCCCTCCATTAGGTGAACCGGCGATCTGGTGAAAACCGCGGGGAGCCGATGGATGCAGGACGCGAGCAGCCGCTCAAAGAGGCGTTCTCTGGGGGAGGCCTATGTTCACCATTGGACGCCTTCAGGCTGTTGATGCTGTTGATGATGATGATGATGATGACGACACTAAATTGCCAAATCAGTGTTTAAAAGCACAGTCGTAAAGTCTTTCAACGAAATTTGTATACCTTTTGAGTAAATCCTAAATAAACAGACACTGAATTTTCAGTGTGGACTTAGAGACCTCTGCAAATTGAATTTCAGTTGCTCTTCGCGAAAAATATAATATTATCAACTTGGTTCTTTTTATTACATGAAATCGCTGGTGGAAAATATTTTTCGTTTTTGTAGCACTCTTGCCTAACTATGCGCATAATTTGCGAGTTCGAGATAGAACTTACCATCAGCCGTAAGCCGTCTAGATCACCCCCATAGAATGCCACATTGATTGATTTACACAAATAATGTCCATAAAGAAAAATGTCCAAAGCCAATGTCCACTAATAAAAATGACCAATGATAAAAATGTCCAACAATAAAAAAGTCCAACAATAAAAATGTCCAAAAATAAAAATGTCCAATAATAAAAATGTCCAATAATAAAAATGTCCAATGATAAAAATGTCTAATGATAAAAATGACCGAATTATATATATATATAATAGTAATATATATATATATAAATTATTTAAAAAGATCTCTATTATAGTTAAGCAGATATAACGATGTAAGGTAAGACTTGTAGCCGGTTTAATTTAATAGCAGTCTTTAGCGACGACCACAACTCATTCTAACATTTTAACGATACCTTCAACTGTCAACTGTATAAACTGACATCTGCTGTCAAAAAATCTGTCAAAAATGACATCAGTTGTCAAAAATGACATCAGCTGTCAAAAACGAAATGATTCTGCAACTAAAACTTTTTGGATACACAGACGTTTTACAACCCAGACGATACCACCCTAATATGTTTGCATTTCTATAGTTGGGACATTTTTCTGATTGGGTATTTCTATTCCTGGACATTTTTCGAGGCGGCCTTTCCTATACTTGGTCATTTTTATAGTTGAATGTTTCTACACTTGGTCATTTTTCTAGTTGCATGTTTCTATACTTAGACGTTTTTTTGATTGGGCATTTTTATATTTAGACGTTTTAAGATCTTGGACATTTTTTTTTTGGACATTATTCATGTAAATCCTTTGATCGGCCACTTGCCTCTTGCCATCTAACGGCTGCCTGGGGTTGTGACTAGCTCTTCGGTCCAGTCCTAGTCGGGGGGCAGCCTACACTGCAAGATATAACGCTTTACCAAAATTTCACGAAACTCTATTAAAACATGTCGGAAAAACTGCCCTACCCCCTGAAAAAGAAAAGAGACGTACTACCTGTTTCCTATAAATGAGGATATTAAAGGAATATTATTGTGGATTTTTTAAGATATTAAGAATGATATATAAAGCTGGAAAATAAAAATAAGTTTCATACATTTTCTGTATAGGTTTTAGTTTTATGAAAACCGAACGCTTATTTGATGTTTAGTTTATCTCTTTTTAGTGTTCTATTCTCTCTGTCAATGTCATGCATGAATCTCATTATCACAGATTAGAGAAAAAAACAATTGACCTGTGCTCGTGTGTATTCACTTAAACCATTAAACTCTGTGGTTCCATTACTTGTTTTCTTTACTAATCTGTGAGTATTTTTTACATATTCCTATTAGCTATTTTAATTTACTCGTTGATTCCTATACTAACTTTAATGTGATTTCTAACTTAGTTGTGTATGAGTTGACGAGAGATTTTTAACTTTTTTCTCCCATCTTCTACAAAAAAGATCCAACTTACTATTTAAATATCTGCCACAACTAACACTAACACTACTAACACCACTAATACCTACTAATACAACTACTAATATACTATTTTTTATTTATTTATATATCTATTTTACTATAATTTTTTTGTAATCTATACTTTCGATACGTACAAGTTTCATTTAGGCACACGGCTTCTTTCTGCTAGGCTGAAAGTGCATAGGATCTGGATATACCTCAAGTGTGGTTTACACTTTAAAATCAATACCATGATGGAAACCATGTTCAGAAATCATAAAATTTGATGACGTGTGTCATCCACCAACCCGCACCTGTCCAGCGTGGTGGGTTATAGCCTACCCTCTCCCTGTGAGAGAAGGCCCGTAGTCCCAGCTGTGGGAACGTATTGGGCTAATAATAATGACGGCATCATCTGAAAAGTCAGACTTCCAAGATGGCTTAAACAAAAACACATAACTAAAACCTATCTTCTACGTCTCCGCGCAAACAAACATAAACTTAGGTTTATCTAACAATATTACCCCACCCTGATAATGTTTGGAGTTGGTTTACCCCCGGGATTCACATAGTAAATCTGTCATAGTCACTATGACAAACAACGCGTACAGTCAGTGGGAAAAACGTTTGAGCAAAAGATTTTCAAATCATATGAACACAAATGAATTCAAAAATAGAATAGTACAGTAGAATGGATTATGACTACCAGACTTAGACTGGACTATGACTACCCAGACTGTGACTAAGACTTGACTTTACGTGAAATATTCTATAACACGATGAAAACTTACAATACTTGACACTGGCTAAATACACTACTGTGTGGAGCCAAAATATAAGAAAAAAAACTAAATGTACAGTCAGCCAGTAAAATGCCTAAGCAAATAAGTTTCAAATTATGTGTACACGAAGGTTTTCGATGAATTTAAAAATATTATAACATTTATATTTTAGTAAAATTGGTTTACAATTAATTTTAAAACTGAAATACAGTTTAATTAGTGAAAACTATGTACTTAAAATTAAATCAAAAAATGTAATTACATTACATTTTCAAAAAAATTTGACAGCTACCACACTGAACTTTTCTTGTTTTTGTATTTTGGTTGTAAATAATGCTCTGGAGTTTTGGCGGGAACGCGGAAAAGTTCACGTCGTTGCATTGTATTATTTTTCAAAACTTGTGCTTTTTTTAAAATCGGTGGCATTTTCCGCATTAAGTGCTGAATTACGAGCATGAGTGTGGGCAAGTGATATAATGTGGTGAAACGTGGTTTTTCGTGTTGCTTCCAAAATTCCATAGAAGCTTCTAGTAAAGTTGCCACCACTTTACTAGGGCATGACTTAGACTGGACTGAGATTACCTGACTTAGACTGGACTATGACTACGCAGACTGTGACTAAGACTTGACTTTACGTGAAATATTCTATCATTATGAAAAATTACAATACTTAACAATGGCTAAATACACTATGTGTGGAGCCAAAATATAAGAGAAAAAAAAAATGATCTCAACAAAATGTGTTGACTTCATTGACACTTAAAAAAAGTTAACTTACGCTTATGCCCATTTGCTTTAATTCGCTAACTCAAAAGTATTTCGTGGTGCCTTTTAAAAATGAACTCTATCACGTTGGTATAAGACTACGTTTCTACGATTCATATGGCAAGATACGTAGGAGACGCATCCTTTATTTTCGTTCCTTAGTATAACCGTATATTTTTACAAGTTTACACAAAAGTTACAACTTTACAAGTGTTACCAAGTTATTTTGTAAGGAGTTATTATTATGTCTATGAAATTTTGTTGCTGACCGTAACCACAAAAAGCCATAGGCACAGACGCGATAGCAAGGTTTACATGACGTTTATGTACTTCGTAAATATTTATGAAGAACTCGTTCCAATAAAATAACGAAAACTGAATTTTATCGAGTTTGAAAGCTTATAATTTGAATTTGAATATCAAATAACCCTCGATGGTAGTTTTATATTTTTATTAGATTTCTTAGAAAGTATTTGAAAAACCACAATTTTTAGAGCAACGTTGGCTTATTCGTACATAAAAAAGGATAGATAAGATAAGATAAGATAAATTTATTATCCAAAAAAAAATATCGATAAGTTATACAGTATTACAAGTTATGGCGTAATTATTAAATTGATAGACTATTTACTACGGGCCCCAAACTAGGCATAGCCTGTATCTTGGGAGCCCCTTCCTACAAAAGTTGCCGGAACGATATGCGTGCGTATAACTGTTTATTACACATGTTGACTACTTTTAGTTATAACTTAAAAAGGAATATAGCATATAATATATATTTAAAAAAAAATAGATACACAGGCACAAAAATTTACATATTGCAATAATTATCAAAAGCGGCGATTAAGATAATTAGGAATGATACTCATATAACATTTAATTCTAGAGTATTAATAATTACAGATCAGATCAGATTCCCTCCTTTAGCACTATAGATCACTAGACAGGATATAATATGGCTTTTCAAATAAATAGCAATGCTTTAATTTATAGAACTGATACATCCCAAAACACTGCCCGAGTTCTTTTAGAAGTACATTGCTGTTATCTTCAATGATCCAATTAGAGCTTTTTTTTTGAGAAATTATAGGATTCTGTTTATATTTTGTTCATTGCAGTTTTATACTGATTTAGAAAGATGTGTCCTTTAAATAACCGGCCAAGAGCAAGTCGGGCTCGCGCACGAAGGGTTCCGTGCCATTATCTATCCCTGCCATCTAGTGTTGAGTAGCAGTACTATTTAAAGTGCCATCTAAAACTCATCTGGTAAACGAGCAAAAAAAACACGTTCGTTGTATGGCCCCCTTAAATATGTATTTTATTCTGTTTTTTAGTATTTGTTGTTATATCGGCAACAGAAATACATCAGCTGTGAAAATTTCATCTGTCTAACTATCACGGTGAGATACAGCCTGGTGACAGACGGACAGGCAGACAGACATTGGAGCCTTAGTAATAGGGTCCGTTTTGCCCTTTGAGTACGGAATCCTAAAAAGAATCAACACAGCAAACGTGGACAGATTAAGACAGATTTTCAGGTATTGTATCGGGCACAGTGGGTGCGCCTGCTTAGAATAACATGACCTGCTTAACACCATCGGAGTAAGATTGGGGCATAAATAGAATATAAGCCTGAGAGTAGCTATATAATATTAAAGCAGCAACTTCAAATTTCTTACGAGAATATTGCGCTGTGAAGTTTTGGGCTCTGTGCACAATTTTCGATTTTTGGGGAGAAAACGGCATTGAGCATCGTAAAAAGACAAAGAGTATTTCCGGCCCAAACCTGAACCGTGTTATGCCATATGTCATTTGAAAGGTTACAATGAAAGCGTAAAAGAGTTTTAAATGCCAGGTAAAAGAACATTGATATAGTACTTTTACTAGGTGGTAGGATTTTTCTGCAAAGTACGTCTAAGTAGGTACCACCGCCAGTTAGGCTGCCGCCAAGCAGTAGTGTGCAAGCACTACTGTGTTCCGGTTTGAAGGGCACTGTAGCTAGTGAAATTACTGGGCAAATTAGACTTTATGATCTGATCACACAGTCTAGTAATCAATTTACTTGACTTGGTGATGTCTCAGGATGACGTGTCACGCGAAACTTTATTTTTTAAGGTTCCGAGTGACACTGCAACTGTTATGGGTGGCCGTGTCGCTTAACATCAGATGGATGACCTGCTCGTCACGTCATTCGTTCTCATAAAAAATAGGAATATTTATTTATTTATAAGTACGCAATATATATATATATATTTTTTTTTATTGTTCGATAGGCTTGCGCTTGACCACTATCTCACCTGATGTTAAGTGTCGACGCGGTCTAGGATGTAACGCGCTTGCCTAGAAGATACCTGTTCACTCTCGATTTGAAGACTCCAAGATTGTAGTTCTTATTAGTACTTAAATTATTTAAATTATATTTATTAAAGTAACCATTACAGTATATTTTAGTCTGTATTTTATTAAATTCACATAGTTATGTGTATATACGTGTATCTTATTAGCTAATACTTTAAGTACCTATATTATTTTGTATGATCTACGATTTTGCTCATCTCCTTTTGTGCATCCCTAATCTCCTTCTTTTCTGCACACCTTGGTTGACTGATAGAAAATGCTATTAGCATCAAGTCCACCTTTGTACATGTTTTTTGCATAAAGAATTAAATAAATAAATAAGTAAGTACTTCAAATAATAGACTAGTTGCCCGCTATTAAAAATTACCAAGTAAATATTATTTACATAAAGTATGTTAAAAATGAATGCAATAATTGAAAAAATAAACAAAATCGGTAAATAAATCAAGGAGTAATAAGCTTTTAAAGTTTCTGAAGGGGGCATCGTCTATCCCTTTCTGGCAAAACAGGAGATTCCCCACAGTTACTATGAAAACGCGCGTTGTGAAGTCACATGCCAAACACACTGTATGTAAAGCTTCCACAGCTTAGTAATGAGGTACTATGAAGGAGCAGGAGTGACGTCACTGCATGTTTGAGCTGGCTCTTTCTATTCCTATATTTTAAAACGCTTGTAATTTTGTCATTTTATGAGATACCTACTTAATTTTTGTTTTCATGACTGTTTATTTTTTGAGAAATATTATTACTTTATGCAATAAAAAAATAGCAGGACACTAGCCTATAGGTATATGCAGGATATAGGCAAGATCTCCGGCTTATAGTAGGCCTGATCACGGGCCACTGTAATTTGAACTACCATCTGTATAAGACCGGCGCCATGGACAGCCCCCTATGCAGAGGGTGCCTGAGTGAAAACGAGACTGTGGAACACGTGCTAAGATACTGCACAGCCACAGAGGAAGCCAGACACACATCAGGAATGTTAACACGAGAAGACACTCAACATTCTGCCCAAGAAATCTCGAATGCCTCATCATCATCACTCCATCACCCAACATCAGTGCCACTGGAGCAGCTGTGCCAGCAACCTAGAGCCACACTCCGCTATTTTAAGGAGTTGGGCTGGCTTGGGTAGATGCTGGCAGGGGGAAATGCACAATACACCCCGAGCGGGACGTCAGTGCAGGACTTATCACCCCCACGTTAAATTAGAATTAGAATTAGCCTATAGGTAAGGTAGTTACTAAAATATGTCTTTCTATACACGGGCAAAGCAATAAAAATAGTACCACCCCTTTCCGCTATTACTACCCCCTTCACAGCGTTGACAACGAATTATATCATTTTGTGTACTGAAGGCCTAAGACAACATTTCTGGTACACGTCCAGACATGTTACAATTCGAGGACGTGGTCTAGATAAAAAAATCTGTTGTCCTTTTTTATTTTTATTGGAGACTGCTGTGTACTGTATTTATTATTAGTGAATTGTTGTTTTTCTCCATTTTTTAGGGTTCCGTACCCTAAGGGTAAAACGGACCCTACCTACGGAAACAAACTAAACTCAGAAAATTACTTAAAATACTTTAATGATGCCATCATTAAAAGTCATATTTTCCAAAGTCTATCAGAGCGCCTGGTCGATGCGACGCGTGACCAAAATGCTGGCACTTATTTGGCCCAACGCATCAGCATTGCAATTCATCGTGGCAATGCGGCCAGCATGTTGGGTACGCTACCTACCGGTAGTCCCGGGCTGGAGCACTTGGACTGTCTATAGGCCATCGCGGCTATTATACAGTCCATAAGTGTTCTTTGTAGTAGGTAGTGTAGCTAGTTTAGTTTAGTTTAGCTTAGTTTAGTTTAGTTTAGTTTAGTTTTTATTATTGTAGTAGTTAGCTTGAGTAATAAACGCAATTTGCCCGTTAAAAAAAAATATTTTACAAAATCTGAAGATTTCATTATTGTTAAGAGCTTCTAAGGTTTTTTGGCACTTAATATTAGTTGTTTTGATTAAATTTAGGTTACAATACCTGGTTATGGACATGTTTTCATGGACCCCAAATCGTTGCGGTGAAGTAGGTAAAACGCTGACCCCAAGGACTCGTGTTTGTAGCTTTATTATGAAGTCTGCTTTTATACTTTGGCGAGTACCGCCCGCGCGGTACTGAGCTCGCAGCGTCCGTCGGTTTGTCCAAATATATCTAGTTTCATTTATTGATATATAAATAAGAGCATTATTTAAAATTATGAATTAATTTGTAGTAGTTTAGAAAAATGATGAACTTTATTTTGGTAACAATATTTTGTCGATGTAATATAAAACTCCGGAGATATTTGACCTTTTGTTGAAGACTTTTTTAATAAAAAACAAATTTAATTTAATATTTTTTAAATTACTTCAAGGTCAAAAATCAAAAATCTGTTCTGTCATTATAGAAGTACGGAATGTATTTAGTAGAGTATAATTTTAGTGGAGAATTCGCGAATTAGAGTTCTCAAATCGGGTCTCTGTGTGTTTTTGCCAAAACGAACACCAGGAAAATGATGATTACTAAATAAATAGATAAATTACCTGAAATTTGCTGTGTTATTATCGAAGAAGATAAAATGAAGGGTATTTTTCATGTGATGCCTAAGTATAGACATTAAAGCTATGCATCAAACATTGACGATAAAACCTTGCAACTACGCATAATTTATTAAAAGCAGCTTGAATTTAATTCTAACTATACGTTGATCCGAAATGAGGAGATCCGCAGGAGAACTAAATTGCTGATATAGCTCTTAGAATCAGCAACTTGAAATGGGAATGGGCAGGCCACATCGCTCGTAGAACTGACAACCGAGGGGAAAAAAGGTTCTCGAGTCATGACCGCGAACCGAAAGACGCAGCGGAAGCCCACCACTAGGTGGACCCATGATCTGATTAAAGCCGAAGGGAGCCGATGGATGCAGGAGGCAAGCAGCCGCTCAAAGCGGTGCTCTGTGGAGAAGGCTTATGTTCAGCAGTGCGTTGATAAATAAGTTATTTGTCCACGTCAGTTCTTATAACGTACAAAACAACTTGTTGATATAAAGGTTACAATTTACACTTTAACAATAATTTATATGAAGATTACAACTTACAAGTTTTCGTGACAAGCTGTAAGCTGGCTAGAACTTTAAATTGCCTTATTAATATTTATTAGGCGTTACGCTACTTGGCGGCTTGTTAAAATATTATGAAATGGTTATTTTTACGCTTTCGCCGTCGGCTTTATGTTTTTAAAACCTGACTTGCAAGTTTAGCTGGAAAGTTGGGTGTGGTGACGTAAAATCAAGAGCAGAATTTTTTAGGCCTGTTTTCGAAATGATGTGACATTTTTTCAAGAAATGTCCACATTTTTTTTTAAATTGTAATATCATTTTGATATTCTCGACGATATTACGCCAATGCCGTTAGGGTCTAGACTGTAGACACTTATGGCCCGTCTGCACTAAAGCTAGACAGCTCCTAAATTTGCACTCATTACTATGACGAAAGTACTGCAATGCGTTTTTTAAAAGGATAAGTGCAAACTTAACAGCTGTCGAAATTTAGCAGACGAGCCATTAGTGTCTAGCACAAAACATTGAAAAAAATGACGTGAGGCACATCGTCAATTTTGTTGCCAGTACTTTTCTAGCTGCGCACGTTCAAGATCTTAGGTCAGGAGTTGATGACTTGAATTTTTAAATAGTGGGTCAGCAAGCGTAGAGCTGCACGTGCAGCAATGAGGGGGATTGGCGATCCACGCAGCGATGTACAAAGATTTGAAGTGGGGGCAATAGCTTCCCAGTCGCCACTCGGTGGCAACTGGGAATTTGATTCCCGATTGCCACCTGGGGACAATCCATGTGGGGGCAACTGGGAATAAAACATATCTAAATCTTCAGTCAGTAGGCGTAACTGCGCATGTCGACTATTTTTGGTCAATATTAAACATGTATAAATTCTTTACAGGTTGCATATTATTGGGAACAGTTCCCAATATAGGCACCATTTCTGGCCATCTTTTTTCAATTAACTTCGATTGAAATATATTCACCCCATCCCCTTTTACCATAGTACAACTAGACGCACGGAAACACGGCATCCGTATATGGTAGAAATTCCTCGAATACGTACAAAGCGTTTTGATTCCTCGTTTATAATTTGGACAGCAAAGGAATGGAACACCTTAACAGCGTCATTGTTTCCTAGAGTTTTCAAGGCAAGAGTGAACCGGTATTTTCTAGGCAAGCATGCTCCATCGTCGACCGCGTCGTCACTTACCATCAGGTGAGACCGTGGTCAAATGTTAGCGTAACGTTGATAAAAAAAAACTCACTACCAACAAAAATATTTTTGGTAAATTTTTGTATGGATAAAGAACGTGTGACCATGCTCCTACCTAGTGGGGGTTATTGAAGGTAGCTTCTAATTAATTTTGAGTCTATTATCGACTTTCTACTAAAATTCAAATACCAGTAGATTATTAGGTGCAGTTTTCATAATATCTTTTATATCAAAGAAAAACAAAAGAGACAAAACTTTAAAAATTATATAATCTGACGCCAAGTATAGGTCACCTCAGCGCGGCAAATTCAAATTTTCTTATGTTTTTTGCCAATCATAGCTTAATTACTAAACGTGATTACATGAACACTGATTTTGCTCAAATGAACAGAGTGTATCAAGAAATTTCGATTAAAAAAATCACCTAGATATCATTGGTTTAGCAACAAATGGAAATAAACAAATTTCGTCTTGGATTTTCAGTCTATTGCCATTTGTTCAAATCAAATCAAATCAAATCATTTATTTGCCGAAAATATGGGTACAATATGATGATGATGATGATTAAGTTCAACAGGTATTTAGTTCAGCACATTTTCTTTACTTAACAGCATGCAAATATTTATACTTTACTTTGGCTTTACTTTGGGTTTTTGTGATAACAATATAAATTAATTATAACACGAACGGAACAAAAGAAAAAAAAACAGTACTTACATGTTGCCCAATAAATATTAAAATAATTATAATTTATATGATGTCAAAATATATTACAATAAATTAATTTAATGTCATGCTGATTAAAATAAAACTACACATTTTTATCCATATTAAAAAATTCGTGAACTGAATAGAAGCACTTTTCTACTAGCCACTTATGTAAACGCAATTTTAAAATATTTAATGGTAAAATTTTAAAATCCTCCGGAAGACTATTGAATACCTTGACAGTCATGAAATGAGCATTTTTCCGCAGAGATAATTTACACAGCGGCATAAGTAAAAGCTTGTTTGTCTTATTACGAAGTTGTTGCTAAGCCAATGATATCTAGGTAATAGTTTTAATCGTAATTCATTGAGAAATTCTATTTATTTGCGCAAAATCAGTTTCTACGTAATCACATTGAGTAATTAGGCTATGATTGGCAAAAAACGCAAGAAAATTTAAATTTGCCGTGCTAAGTAAAACGTTCCAACTTAAACTCAAAAGCGAATTATTTTCTTGGCCAAAAAAAATAATTGTGTAAAAGCAAATAAAATGCTACTCTAACAAAGAGGCAAAACCCGAGTGGTTTTTACAATGTGTTATTCAAAATGTTTGCAAAATAAAACATTTTAATAATGGGCAGATTAAAAAAGATTACAAAGCGGCTAATTATGCTAAAGAGCCTATTTGGGAAACGTTTGTCGGAAATACTTGATGCCGCTATAAAATACAATGGTTTTGAAATAATGCTTTCGAGATATTTTAATAGAGTTTTAACTTTCTAGATTGAGATATTTTGATAAAGTGATTGCAGGTTGGGTTTTAGGTGGTAGGACTTTTCTGCAAAGTTCGTCTAGGAAGGTACCACCGATTTGACAGTTATTCTGGCGCCAAGCAGTAGTGTGCAAGCACTATTGTGTTCCGGTTTGAAGGGCGCCTAAAGATCTGATCACTCACTGAGACTCCTGAGACTGTGTGAAGTCTCAGGATGACGTGCGCAGTGCAGTGGCACGCGAAACTATATTAATTTAGAGTTCCGAGTAATACTGCAATATGTTATGAGCAGCCGCGATGCTTCACATCAGGCGAACGACTAGCTCGTCACGTCATTCATTTACATTTAAAAAAACTGTCATTTTAGTCTGTGAGGCCTATTGTCCATTTATTTATAGGTGGTGTGGTCCTCGTATCTTGTTTTTTTTTTTATAGGTAATTGTGGCTCTAGCCTGTTAAGCCAAATAAATATTCTTAATTTTACAAAATATTTATTAACTAAGAAAACTATGTGGTACAGACATTAGACAGACAAAGTTTATCGATATCGATATTACTTGGGAAGTAACATAGGTACTTACTTAGCTAGCATGCTACACCTTCGATCGCATCGTCACTTTCCATCAGGTGAGAGCGTGGTCAAATGTTAGATAAGTCCGATGTAAAAAAAAAAAAAAAAGATCCCTAATAACTTTTTACATTGGACGGAAAGCTACTAAGCTGTTTATCGATAAGAAAACACATTTTGTACATGAAATTAGTTTTGTAAACTGCCGCTGAGACAACCAGTTTCGTGACATTGAAAATGTTGTGGAAGTCGATCAGAATCTGGGTCACGAGTAAGTATTTTGTGGCCACGATCACACAGTATATCTGGCATCTCTAATTACATGTATACTTACATATTGTAGATATACGTATAGTCTTTTTAGGGTACCCAAAGGGTAAAACGGACCCTATTACTAAGGCTCCGCTGTCTGTCTGTCTATCACCAAGCTGTATCTCATGAACCGTGATAGACACAGACAGTTGAAATTCTCACAGATGATACATTTCTGTCGCCGCTGTAACAACAAATACAAAAAAAACAGAATAAAATAAATATTTAAGGGGGCTCCCATAAAACAAACGTGATTTTTTGCTCGTTTTTATAGATAATGCTACGGAACCCTTTGTGCGCGAGTCCAACTCGCACTTGGCCGGTGTTATTTTCTTTTTGTTTTTATGGAAAAGAATGACGTGACGAGCTCCTCGTTCGCCTGATGTTAAGCGTCACGGCTGCCCATAACTGCTGCAGTGTCACTCGGACCTCTAAATTACAGAAAGTTTCGCATGACACTGCACTGCGCATGCCAGTTCCTAACGTAGAATCAAATACATTCATAACCATTATTATTACTGACTGGATTTGCCGTGCTATGTGAATTTTGGTATGGTGTGAAGTTTAGTTTGCTGCGTGTAATATTTTGTAGTGCATGTAGATTTGTGTAGTGTGTGCAGTTTGGTATGGTTTGCGTAGTTGGGCTTTGTTCTGAGCAACTTAGTAAAACCATAGATTCAGGGTCAGTTTTAGACTGTGACTCGAAGTGAGCAGTAAAGTTCTCGTCTTACTTTTTTAATTACATTTATAATAGAAACTTTTACAATAGAAAACTCTATAAAGATATTATAGTTCTTAAAATTTTAGCAACCAGCGGGATTTGAACGCACGCCTTCCAACTCACCGCCACTAGCCGTTTAAGTACTATAGTATTTTTATTGATATACCTGAAGTGTGGTTTACACTTAAAAATCTATTCATAATAGAAAACTCGCAAAATATACTTTTCTATTAATGAATTTGGATAATATATTTATAATGATTTATGATTTATAGCCGTTTTTCGTACCGTAATCAACATGTTTCATCATCATCATCAAGAGCCTGAAAACGTCCACTGCTGAACATAGTCCTCCCCCAGAGAGCGCCACTTTGAGCGGCTGCTCGCCTCCTGCATCCATCAGCTCCCCACGGTTTTCACCAGATCGTCGGTCCACCTAGTGGGGGAGCCGGCTTACGCCATCAACATGTTCAATGTAAAAAAATATTTAAATCAAAAACGAGTTTTGACCCCGCATCCATCCGTTATGCTTTACTTAAGGTAACGTGACAAGTGCCAGTTCGAGATTTAATTTTTTCCTTTATCATAAACTACTCTGTTTTTTTTTCTTAAAAAGAGCTGAGAATTTTTTGTTTCGGTACTCTTTTAGGTTATTTCCTTCTCGGTAAGCATTTTTTCGTGGTCGCCACCCGAGAAACTTTCTTTCCGATCGGTTATCAGTTCTACGAGCGATGTGGCCTGCCCATTGCCATTTCAACTTACTAACTCTAAGAGCTATATTGAAAACTAAATAACTGAAAACTACAAAACTTATAAAAATGTTGATAAACATATTTGAATTAATAACTGGATTATTAGTCATATATATTTTTTATATTTTATGGGTTTATGTTTGACTATACATTTCAATTTTACGTAATGGAAAGTGATTTAGTCTAGGATATACTGTGCATTTCCCCTGCCAGGATCTACTCGAGCGAACTCAGCACCTTGAAACAACGGAGCGTAGCTCTTCACGGGTAGCATGAGCACACAGAGCAAGAGGCAACTCTAAGAGCTATATCGGTTACTTTAGTTCTCCTGCGGATCTCCTCGTTCCGGAGCTTATCTCGCAGGGAAACACCGAGCATAGCTCTCTCCATAGCTCGTTGCGCGACTTTGAGCTTACTAATGAGGTCAATAGTAAGAGACCACGTCTCAGTTCCATAAGTCATCACTGGCAATACACACTGATTGAAAACCTTTGTTTTCGAACCAAGTTTTCGAACCCAGGTTTCGAACTAACGAACCAAAAGACGCAGCGTAGGCCTGCCCACCACTCGGTGGACCGACGACTAGGTGAATACCACGGGGAGCCGATGGATGCAGGAGGCAAGCAGCCGCTCAAAGTGGCGCTCTGTGGGGGGAGGCCTATGTTCAGCAGTGGACGTCTTCAGGCTGTTGATGATGATGAGGCACTTTTTGGTACTCTACCTATCCTTGTTCTTTGGGATATCGCCCTCTCACAATCGATCAAAAACAAAAAGAAAAGCAACGAAAAAGTTTCAATCCTTTCAAAAAGGTTACAAGACAAGTTTTGGTAACCCAAAAATGATGGATATTCACCAAGTTGGCATGTTACAATATAACTTGGTAACTTAATACGTGACTTAAGTTACGGTCATTATTCTGGGTGAACGTCTGCAATGACTCTCATATTAATATATAAACTAGTTTAGAACATTTCATTGTATAAAATAACGTCTGGATAGCTTTATTTTGGTGATGGATTTGCTTTCGTATTTTATTATTTATTTATTGTGATAAAAACGACAAAACCAATTACAATTACCACAAAATATTTTGGATAAACATGTCAAGGTTTTTTTTTTTTCTTGTATTTTGGCTCCACACATAGTCATAGCCAGTTTCAAGTATTGTAATTATTCATCGAGTTATGGAATATTTCACGTGTAAAGTCAAGTCTTAGTCACAGTCCAGTCTAAGTCAAGTAATCATAGTCCAGTCTAAGTCATACCCTAGTAAAGTGGTGGCGACTTTACTAGAAGCTTCTATGGAATTTTGGAAGCAACACGAAAACCACGTTTCACTACATTATATCACTTGCCCACACTCATGCTCGTAATTCAGCACTTAATGCGTAAAACACCACCAATTTTAACCATTAACACTGGAAAAACACGAGTTTAGAAAAATAATACAATGAAACGACGTGAACTTTTTCGAGTCCCGCCAAAACTCCATGTCAAGGTTATTAAATAATAAAAATTAAATAATAAAAAATAGGTACAATAGGTCATTAAAATAATGTCAAATAGAATAATGTCAGAGCTAATTATTGTGGATATTTTTTATGGTGCCATAGACTTAAGACGTACAATACCAACAAAGACAGTTTGAAGGCGGGACAAGAAATCACAAGAAAGAGATGTTGAGTGTGAAAAACTTTTTTTATGATTATGATCTTCAATATATTATGCAAAGGGTGCCTGGGAGAAAATAAGACTGTGGAACACGTGCTAAGATACTGCACAGCGACAGAGAAAGCCAGATATATATCAGGGTAATGCTAAATGTGCATATTTATTTGGATGGCTTTTATTTTCAAGGCGCTAGGACAAAGTTACCCCACATATTTCTACAAGGTGTCATAAAACGATTTACAAAATGGAAATGGTATAGTTAGCTTTCCCATAGATATTTTCACAACCCCACAATTTTCAGTTTTCATGACAATTTTTTTTTTTTTTTTTATGTGATTGAATGACGTGACGAGCTAGTCGTTCACCTGATGTTAAGTGACACGGCCGCCCATAACAGTTGCAGTGTCACCCGGAACTTTAAAACAATAGTTTCGCGCGACACTGCACTGCGCACGTCATCCTGAGACATCACCCAGTCTAATAATCAGATTACTAGACTGAGTGATCAGATCATAAAGTCTCATTTGCCCAGTAATTTCACTAGCTACAATGCCCTTCAAACCGGAACACAGTAGTGCTTGCACACTACTGCTTGGCGGCAGAATAACTGGCAAAGCGGTGGTACCTACCTAGACGAACTTTGCAGAAAAGTCCTACCACCTAGTAAATCGGATCACAATGAAGGATCTTTGCGGGGGAAATGTCTATATCATTTCTCATGACCCACTGGGATAGCCACAGGGCTATCCCTCGTCATGAATATTTCATACATGACATAGGCAGATGGCTTGTTGCAAACTTGGGTTTTAATTAATAATATGGTTAGATAAAAGTCTCCGCTTAAACTCTATTTTATCTGTCCCGATGTAGGTACTCGAGGTCGCGATCTACAAAGGTTTCGAAACTTGCTATCAGGGGATTTTTTGCAGTCGGTGATTGGTGGGGTAGTTTGACCAAAGAGGGGAAGTTTGCAGCGACTCCATTTACCAGCCTATTTTGATAATATGTATAATAAAGCAGGCATTAGATACCTACTCATGATTTTGCTTATAATTGAAACAAGTATTTCTAATATATGGGCAAAACTGGTCAAGACGCAGAACTTCATCAGTTATACACCAAATAGTTGACAAAAAAAATTGAATTAAAAGTAAGTTGGAAGTATTTTTGAATTAATAGAATAGGCTACTGTCCTATTAAACATGAAAAACGCAATCATTAAAAAAAATAATAAAATAGGTAAATAAATCATGGAGCAATAAGCTTTTAAAGTTTCTGGAGGGGGCATCGCCTGTCCCTTTCTCGCAAAACAGATCTTCTCCGCAGTTACCATGAAAACGCACGTTAGTGACGTAACACGTCAAAGATGTATGTAAACCTACCACAGCTTAGTAATAAGGTACTGTGAAGGAGCAAGAACTGACGTAACTGCACGTTTGAACCATCTTTTTCTATTCCTGTATTTTAAAACGCTTGTAACTTTGTCATTTTTTGAAATATTTAATTTTTGTAATAATCATAATCATAATCAATCGTTTATTTACGTTTGTGTTTTCACGACTGTTTATTTTTTGAGTAGTATTATTAATATGTGCAATCTTCTTCTCCTCGTGTAGGCAAGTGGTCAGCCTGTAGAATTTTTAGGCCGCCCAAAGGCTTCTGACTTGGGTTAACGACTGAACGACTGACTGACTGGATTGAATTTCACAAGCCACAAATTTTATCGACTGAACGTCACTATATACCCAGGCTAGTAAAGGAAGCTATTGAGATCTCGAAATACAAAAATTTCAATCGAGATGATGGTTTCCAACTGCCTAGTGCGTGGAATCCAGTATTAGGTTGCATTAAAAATAATATGCGTCCAAAATGTGATAAGAACACTATATGCAGTGATACAGTGAGTGTGTATTGTCGCGAGTTACGATCGAGTTCGAATGCCAATGGTACCCGTAGTAAAAGACTGAGAAAGAGGGTAGACCGTTTTGTCTGCTCCTAATTTTATTTCGAACTTTTTTTTTTTTTTTTTATCATCCACCCGCATCTTCAGTCTACCCGTGAACATGGTGCATGTAACTGTGCCGAAATATCGGGAACTCAGAAATGTTTCAAATCACGGTAAAGATCCCGTAAGTAATAGTATTAACGTAACGACTATTGTCTTACAGCTGACAACAGCCGGGACCGACGGCTTAACGTGCCCTCCGAAGCACGGTAGCGCTCAGTTGTAAATACCACTGTTTGCTGTAGCGGTCACCCATCAGAGTAGTGACCGCAGCGAACGATGCTTGACTTTACCGATCGGTTAGAAACGGCTAGTTGTGCTTCGCTATGAGCGCTATTTGTGCAATATAAAAATAGCATGACACATGCGGTGGGTAGACCAAACAAGGTGTTTTTTGGTACGTTTCCTGGCGTAATTACAACACGTGGAGCTTTAAATTTAATATATCATGTAACTCATTTCATGATCTCGTTTGTGATGTCCGCAAATACAAGATTAATAAATATAGCTTTATAGAAAAAAATCGCAAACCTCCCTCAAAAAATTTGAATGTTCCAATTTTACTGAGCTTCTACCGAATATATTTTTACAAAAAATAAATTATTGTATTCGCAACAAACTCTCAGATGTCTTGATGACTTAATAACTTTTAAAAATACTGTATAAAAATATATATAAATTAAAAACCGTCAAAATCAGTAATTTCGTGCGTTGTCTTTGTCGTAAGCGCCACGCTGAAGTGCAGACTGAATTGATATTTATGACTACGACGACGACGGTTGATGTTTCTTATAACGGATTTGGACTTGCTCATCTGGCTCTACTCGTCACCTTAAGCCTATTACTATTATGATTCCGAAAAATCGCTCTGCCTACTGGCTAGCTATAAACGCTTAAACGGTTTTATTAAATTATTTCCATTATAGTCCACTTTGTAACTTGTATGAGCTAATAATTTTACGACTTTTCTACGCCACTGAAATTATTACGAACATCAATTGAAACACAACAAACTATTTTATTAGTCGTCGCAAAATAGAAGCTTCTGGAGCAGTTGTACCAACAGCCCAGCAAAGCTAGCATTAGCTATAATAGTAAATGTTGCATAACGTGATCTGTTGCTGGACTCCATTAGATATCATGTGTGTTCCTATTCATGGTGCGGGGGACTCTAAGGAAAACTACGGTTTGCACGAACAAATAAATATATAATTATAACAGTAAAATACATAATGATATAACTCAATAATATAAATTATGGACATGACGCGGTAGTGGTGGAGAGACGATTGAAGAGGCCAAAGCGGCGCGGTCACCAAGTGCCATAATTCTGTGCCCCTACAGAAAACATAGGTGGAACATGAGCATTAGACATGATCTTCGTCTTGTCCATATTCATCTTCAGACCAACCTGCTGGAAGACTCTACTGAGGTCGTTGGACATGGTGCTAAGGTCCTCGAGCGGTTCTGCCATTATGACTATATCATCGGCAAAACGAAGGTTAGTGATGTACTCGCCATTTATGTTGACCGGCCCCCCACTCGATGGACCGACGACCTGGTGAAAGCCGCGGGGAGCAGATGGAGCAAGGCAAGGTCGAGCAGCCGCTCATTGGTGGCGCGCTCTGGGGGAGGCCTATGTGCAGCAGTGGACGTCTTCAGGCTGTTGATAATGATGACAGAAAACATTACCTCTTCTCTCGAGAAATCGTTTAACCAATCAAAACGCAAGAAATGTTCAACAACGCTATTTCAATTGAAGCGGCTTTAGCAGCGTACCATGGATATGTTTCCTCTATTCTCAGTTATGGGTTAATAATGTGGGGCAACTCAGTTGAAATAGACATGGTTTTCAAAGTTCAAAAGAGATGTGTTCGTGTTATAAACAAGGCTTGGTTTCTGGATAGTTGTAAGCCACTTTACACGCAATATTCTTCCTCTGCCTTGCATGTATATTAGGGAAGTTTGTTTTTTCACCAAGACTCACCCCGAACCCTTCAAAAAACGAAGTGATATCATTACTCTAGTAATCTCGCTCTCTGGGAGAGGCCTATGTTCAGCAGTTGACGTCTTCAGGCTGTTGATGAAGTTATTCAACAATCACGTCGTTCTCGTTTCAGACAAACACCTGAACAAATCGTAAAGCCATAGTCAGCATTTGCACATACCGTACAATGCTAATAAAGGCCGATTTCGCGCGCACTAAACAAAGTATTTCAATAAGGGAAGCTCGTAAAATGTTATGATGTTCATGCGATTCTAGGCATAAGCTTTAACGTGCTTGATTATGGTAAACAAAATATAGATCGTGTAAAAGGGATGTAACATTGTTTACCTACATTATCTAAATGTCCAAATTTTGCTAACTTTGTAGCTTAATGTCTTTGGGATCCTAAAATTAATCAATTTTAGTGTAATTAAGTACAGTTTGAGGTCACAGAACTGTTTTGGGTGACAATGCACTGTATCCTCAACTATCACTTGCACAAAATCGATGCTACAGACAGTCAGACAGCCCTCTGTGTCGGGGTTGCAGGAAAACGAAATTATGGAACACGTGCTGCTGTATTGCACAGCCACAGAAAAACAAGAGAAAGGACATACCTACTAACGAACAAGAACAACGACCACGTATCGACTGCAATCGTCTCCAAACCATTCATAGCACCTAATAAAACAACACTGGAATACACAATAACTGTTCACAAGCCAGTGAGCCAAGGTAGTGTTGGTTAAAAAAGCGCAAAGCACCCTAAGCGGGCACGCTTTTTGTACACAACGTACAGCGCGTGCTTACGCGGCTCTCAGTTGGCGGTTTGTATATCGCGCCGCTTATATCTACCTAGAGCGTTGTGTATCGCACGCACTGCGTACAGAACAGCGCGCGAGTAGTAAAAGCGTAGTCACTTATGCTGACCGCGGCAGCAGTCATCGCATGCTAGCGGTTGCTGTCGGACGCGTCATGCTTTCCACGACACGCGCCCGTAAAGTGCGCTCGACCACCCGCTTCGTTATAACATAAGCACGTAAAAAAGCGGACTAAAAAAAATCATAAAGTTTGAAGCGTGCTTTTGACATAAAGCAGTTTTGAACACTACTAACCCAAGGCGTGCCCTCACTACATAAAGGAGCTGGGTAGACTTGGGTTAATATGGCGGGTGAAATGCATAATACACCCCATGCGGAAATCAGTACAGGCCTTATCACCCCCAAATAGAATAAGAATCCATTTCATTCATAGTGTTCAATTTTGGAAGACGTATACCATATGTAGCGGACAGCGCCCTGAAGCATTAACAAAATGTTATATTGAATACTCGACGAATTCTAAGAAATCTGACAGATTTTTCATAACATTATCACCGAGAAAAATTCCTATCCAAACGTATCAAAAATTCATATAAAATTTAATTTCCTCTCCACTATCGAAATTTAATACATCAAACATTTTATACGAGACTTTAGAAGTATTAAGCTCGGAGACGTCAAAGCCGGATACAGCTGAAGTCTGAATCTAAGCTGGAATATAATAAAAATGGTCTTATGAATTTGTTTATTTTGAATATGAAAGTTGGCTTTATTGATTTACTAGTAGCGCCCCGCGGTTTCACCTGCGGATAATAAGCATCTTATATGTTAATCCAGCGTATAAGCTATCTGCATTCCTAATTTCATCAAATTCGGTTCAGTTAACTTTGTATTTTTTTTTCTATCGAGAAAAGTTTATTATTCCGAGTTTTACTATACATAAGCATTAGCATTAGTCCTAAACTTTACCATATATTAATTTCAAAGCCATTGTTGCAATATTGTTGACAGGAGACGGCGTCATGCTAAGCCATTTTAAGCATTTTGGCGTTGTATACGCTCTTAACGCCTCACGCTGGCATCTTTGCTAGACCCCCAGTTAATCTACTCCTGAGAGTTCTAGCAATTTAATGCGAAAATACATGAAAGCATTTCAGCATGCATTTAATAATAAGTGCATAATACACATTCGTTTCAATATAAGTACAATTCGCAAAAAAAATAACACTGTAAATAAAGCAGCATAAAGTATAAAGCTCTTTGCATACGTAATCCCAGCTCGTTAATTGAAGCGCGTGTTCAACTAAAATGATGCCTCGTTTAGAACAATCCAGTAGCTGAATGGTTTTAGTTGACTTTTATCGCGATGTCACAAGTGTACTTAGCATTCAAAGCAGCAACACTTGTACTGGTCATTATCATCAACAGCCTGAAGACGTCCACTGCTGAACATAGGCCTCCCCCAGAGCACGCTATCTTAAGCGGCTGCTCGCCTTCTGCATCCATGGGCTCCCCGCGGTCGGTCCACTGAGTGGGGGGCTGGCCTACGCTGCGTCTTCTAGTTCGTGGTCGCCGCAACCCTTGCTCTGCCGTTACCGTGGCCGCTACCGTAGTCACGGGATAGCAGAGCTGCTGGGGACTGGGGGCAATTTATTTCTGTGCTTGTCATTAGAGGGGGGGAGGGTTTGCCATAATCACCACACTTGGCAGGCGGCTTGGTGATCGCAGTAGATATGGATTGATTATCATCAAGACTGAGGGGAACGCTGCGACCCATTCCCTGGACTGGTAAATAAATATAAATAAATGAATAACTACTTCTGTGTTTTGTGAAATATTCAGAAATGATATTATAATTATTAAAGCTTCTCAACTGTGCGACTCTATTACTTTTTTTCACATACAGGAGTGCGTGTGAATCTTTTTTCCTTGGGAATTGTATAAAAGTGGAACACTATCTGAACCAATTTTGGTGAAGTTCCGTACACTGATCTATTATACTACCAAAATAATTACAATCTCAAAGACAATTCAAGTATTTTCATTGCGAAAAATGTACATTTCCCGCGGGAAATCGTGTAAATTATGGGGTTCCATTAGTGCATAATATTTATAGGTATTCGTGGATTTCCTGCTTTTTTATAATGACCACTGCCAACATTTTGGGCAGGTTACATTTTAGTTACATAGGTTAATTTCAGCGTCACTTTGAAACTTTAGATTTTCAACTGAAATAAACGCCGTGTACCACTAGACTGGTACAATTAACTGGACTATTCCAAACTCACACTTTATCTACGAATTCTATTTGAGCTGATATATATTAATGGGCCTTATCGTCTGTTAGCGTATGTGTAAATAGGGTCTAATATAATGCAAATACCTCCATATATGGGCAGCGTTCGGGAAGCTTCGTCCTATCTTTTCGTCCAAAATACCGCAGAGCCTGAAAACGAAAGTTTTCAATCAGTGTGTGTTGCCAGTGATGACTTATGGAACTGAGACATGGTCTCTTACTGTTGGCCTCATTAGTAAGCTCAAAGTCGCGCAGCGAGCTATGGAGCGAGCTATGCTCGGTGTTTCCCTGCGAGATAAGCTCCGGAACGAGGAGATCCGCAGGAGAACTAAAGTGACCGATATAGCTCTTAGAGTTAGTAAGTTGAAGTGGCAATGGGCAGGCCACATCGCTCGTAGAACTGACAACCGATGGGGAAGAAAGGTTCTCGAGTGGCGACCACGAACCGGAAGACGCAGCGTGGGCCGGCCCCCCACTCGGTGGACCGACGACCTGGTGAAAGCCGCGGGGAGCCGATGGATGCAGGAGGCGAGCAGCCGCTCAAGGTGGCGTGCTCTGGGGGAGGCCTATGTTCAGCAGTGGACGTCTTCAGGCTGTTAATGATGACCTAGAGTAATGGTTAATAGTAAGTAAATAATGTAGTGCCTTATAACAAAGATAGCTTAAGAACCATTTTAAATTACCACACCGATACAGTGGCTGCACATTAGACGAATGTCTATCTGTAGCGTAGTGTGCAGTGTGTAGATTTAAGTTAAGATTATAAATTATATAATGCAAATGGCGCCACGTGTATGTGGTGAAAATTAGAACTACATCTTAGTTTCATTTTCTTTTTAGTATTAAAATGAGACAAACGTATTGAGCAAAAACGCTTTCAAGGAGTTTCGATTATTCAGCTTATTTATTCTCGTACTGTGAAACTCCTTGGTGAAATTCTTATACATGTTTTATTGAAATTAAAAAAACCGTAAAGGTTACGCACGGCGCTATTCAAGGAACGATGCGGTAAAATTGGATTCGATGCGGTTGTCTGGAATCCATATGAGAGTAAATATTCGATGATGATAGAAAGGATCCAGCGCAAGTTTGCACGGTGGCTGCATAAGAGAGCTTATGGATATTATCCCTTCCTGTATTCATCTTTGTTTGTGTCGGGTATGGTCTGTTTAGACACGCTGGTACTAAGGCGGAAGCTGCTGCTTGAAGTGCACTACTATATCTGTACTGCATAATACGGTAGACAATCCGACCGTGTTGAGTCAGATGAGACTGCAGGTGCCACGACTACGCGCGACGGTCGTGCCGCGCTGTAAGCCCAGACTGTTTGCAACGCCTTTTAGGCGTACATGTCGTGCCCGCAACTCACCCACAGCGCGGGCGCGCACTTTGCTCGGCGACATTCTCGTTCAGCACGGGACGGTAGACATATTTGCCGATAATTTGGCTACAGCTACAAGGCTGTGTTTATCAATTTTTTAATGTTAGTTTTGTTTTATTGTCATGGTTATTTCTATTATTATTTATTTTGACAATGATTATTTTTATTTAGGATTTTTATTAAGTTGATTATTTGTGCATGACATGTTATATTAATTCAAGTGTTGAATATTATTGTAGTAGTTAGCTTGAGTAATAAAGGCAATTTGCCCGTTAAAAAAAAAAAAAAAGTGTTGAATTTAAGTATTTTTGGTCGTGAAGTGTTAGCGTTTTGGCCTAGTCTGTAAGCAGCACTTATTTTAATAAATAAATAAGTCAGAAGCCTTTGGGTGGCATACAAATTCTGACACCAGGGCTGACCACTTGCCTACACGAAAAGAAGAAGATATCGCCTTACGTAGGTACACAACGACTAAATCTAGTAACAGATCTAAAGGAGCGAATATTATATAATAGTACATAGCTCAAATGAGCGAGCGAAGATTGATGAGTTGAGAATGCTCTGCACCTGACAACGTAAGGCGGCCGGTACACGGTCAATTTGACGTCAACTTCACTGATGCAAAAGAGACGTAACTGATCGAGTGTTCCTTCATTTTCATTTACTTAGAAAATGGCGAAATTCTCTGACCTTTTTTTTTATTTTTACGTTCTTTTACTTGTATTTTTTTTTTATTTTTCGCAGAGTTTTTATTGCTCAAACCGATGCCTCAAATGCAACCTCAAGGTTCTAAATGGTAACTAAGTGGTAGGACTTTATGCACAGTTCGTCTAGGTAGGTACCACCGCTTTGCCAGTTATTCTGCCGCCAAGCAGTAGTGTGCAAGCACTACTGTATTCCGGTTTGAAGGGCATGGTAGCTAGTGAAATTACTGGGCAAATGAGACTTATTAACCTGATCTACATATTCTAGTAATCTTGTTACTAGACCGTGCTGATGTGTCAGGATGACGTGCGCAGTGCAGTGTTACGCAAAACTTTATTATTTTAGAGTTACGAATGACACTGAAACTAATATGGGCGGCCGTGTCACTTAACATCAGGCAAACGACTAGCTCGTCATGTCATTTATCTTTAACAATATTATAGATAGAAAAGATTTGATTGTTTGTTTGTTTGTTTTTTTGCATTGAATAGGCTCCGAAACTACTGAACCGATTTGAAAAATTCTTTCACTGGTGGGAAGCTACACTATGCCCGGGTGACAAAAGGTATATTATATTTTCAAAAAAATTAGAGATCCTTACTAAAACTCCAATAATGTAACCCAAGGTGTAAAAAATTACCTAAAATATTCTACTGTTATACCCGTGCGAAGCCGGGGCGAGCCGCTGGTTAGCATATAAAATCGACGCAGTCCAATTCTAGATACATATTCATACTCGCCACGACTATATACGATATCTCCCCATACTCGATTCTGTCGAGTTGAAATCCAGTGACGTAACACTGAATGAGGTCAATAGGTACATTATACGGTATCGGTGCGGTGGTTAAAGTTATGGAGGAAGCATTGCCGCTGTCAGCCAACGGGGGACGGTATAAAAGTAATTGTCGTAAAAAAAACATGTCCGAAATAAGAACCGACGTGATGACACAAAATTTTAAATAATTGAATTTGTTTTATGACCATGAAGATGGAGTCTAACCTTCAAAGTTGAAGTACCTTTTAAACCAACTTCAAAGAAGGAGGTTTCTCAATTCGATTTTTGTTTGTTCTAGAATTTTTAACGTATTGTTATTTTTTATTTGAAACAATACGCTGTCAGATTTACAACATTTGCACATTTCAAAGTTATTAAGCCATCACGACATCTGAATGTTTGTTGGGAATACACTAATTTATTTTTTGTAAAGATATATTCGGTAAAGTGGGAACATTCAATTTTTTTGAGGGTGGTTGGCGATTTTTTTTCTATAGAGCTTTATTTTATTAATTTTGTGTTTGCGGTCATCACAAACGACTTAATGAAATGAATTACATGATATATTAGATTCAAAGCTCCACATGTTCTAATTACGCCAGGAAACGTGGCAAAAAACACCTTGTTTGCTCTACCCGTCGCCATAAACCAAAATATCTGTAGAAAGTATGTTATTATCATTATAAAATGACCGTGACTGAAGTCAGTCCCCTTTTCTTAAAAGGTTTCCAAAACCCTTGCTATTTCGCTCACATGATACCCTCATCTCTTTCCTACGCGGTTCAAGTCAATTTGAAATATACATTGTCTATTTTATGAATGGTTTTTTGACACGCCCATGAAGTTTCGTATTGTTTACGTTAAAACTTCATACAAATAATATTGTACTTCATGAAGTTCATCAAAACTAAATCAAAATGTGCATTTATCTTATCGATTAGTACGTTTACGTACCTAATTCGATTAATGATAATAGTACAATCGGAATGGTATCACATTCGAAAATCTTTAGAACAGTCGTCGAGCTGTCAAAAAACCATTAATGAAATGGACAAGGTATAATCAAACCGTACATCAAGTAGAAAAGAGAGGGAATAGGAACCACTGAGTGAATAAGCAATAGTATTTGCATTTAACACGAACCGTACTTATGAGTGTTGTCTCCACCTATGTTAATTTATGTATTACTCTATACTGGGTGTTGATTTGCAAACCCGCAATATTTACAGAGGTTGATCTACTGCACTTATAGAACAAGAATCAATGGAAAAATAAATACCTTAAAATTATACTTTATAAAAAATATATTCTCTAAAAATAAAACCGTACGTGTGTGAGAGGTCATTTAACAAAAAAAAAGAGAAAAAAAATTAAAAAAAAAAATTAAAATGAAAAAAAAAATTGAAATTTTTTAATTTGACTTTTTTTTTTAATTTTATGAGAAAATTGTGAAATCACTTTGTCTATGGCGTTCCTATCCGCGCCACACACCCACACAAAGGCCTCCTACGAGGCTACTTGTGGTTCATAATAAAATTGATTTATTAAATTTTCGGCTACTTCATCAGTTCTACGAGCGATCTGGCCGGCCCATTGCCATTTCAACTTGCTAATTCTAAGAGCTATATCGGTCACTTTAGTTCTCCTCATTTCGGATCTTATCTCACAAGGAAACACACTTGCTATAATGATAATTTATAAAAGATGAACTCCATCGTTATGAGATTACTCACCACAAAAGCAGCACTACCGAAAAAAAGAAAAAGTAAACATCAAAATTCAATTACATCCTCGACAAACGAAGATCAAATGAAATTCAAGATGGCGGACACAAAAACATTTTGAGCGGTGTCTAAACGTCGATTACTCTTAAAAGATTTCCTCAAACCGGGCCAGCCGATACATTAGCATTCAAGAGCTTTGGGGTAAATGGGTCGGAATAAGGATCTGTTATAGGGGGGCTTTTCCGGTAGATCAACGTAGTATTAATTACAGTGATCCATTTAGTTATTGAGTTTGTAAGGCCACATTATGGTTATGTTAACCTTTTTCAATTATATGGAAAAATCTGCGCAATAAAAATAAAAACTCATTCTAACTCCCGTTTTTCATTTAAGGTGGAACGTTTCACTAGCGCGGCAAATTCAAATTTTCTTGCGTTCTTTTGCTAATAGCTTAATTACTCAACGTGATTACATGAAAACTAATTTTGCGCAAATACATAGAATGTATCAATAAATAACAATTAAAAGTATCACCTACATATAATTGGTTTAGCGACAAATGGCAATAGACTGAAAAACTAAGACAAAATTTGTTTATTGCCATTTGTCGCTAAACCAATGATATCTAGGAGATACTTTTAATCGTAATTTGTTGATACATTCTATTTCTTTACGTTAAATTACTTCTAATGTAATCACGTTTAGTAATTAAGCTATTATTGACAAAAGAACGCAAGAAAATTTAAATTTGCCACGCTAGTGAAATGACTCTTGACTATGTAGATTCAACTTAACAAATATACAGGTCTTCCCCATGAAATACCACTTTGAGTGGTCACACAGTATGAGCTTTTTATTTTCTACTGAGTAGATTTCATTTGGGACATAAAATGTACTATTCCAATAAATAAAATAAAATAAAATATTACACGAATCAACGAGTACATCAAACGTTCGAGACCAGGAACCGGTTGCCGCAGCCGCAAGCCCACGCGGTGCCGCGTTCTCACCACTTCACCTCGCGCCTTCGATGGCTACGCCCGCATATAAGCTTTCGCGCACATATGTCTATATGTATATACCATGTACCATCCGTAGAATATAGTTCGTATCTATATAAATATCAGCGTTTACAGTCCGCTACCAATCACCTCCCGGATAGGACCCTAAAGAATAACTTTACTCGTAATTACTCTTTCTATACGAATCTAATTGCCATCTGCACCAAAGTCCGACAGCACCTAAGTTCGCATTTATTCCTCTATGATGTCCTACTGCAATGCATTTGGGTATATACGTATACTTTATCTGTAGATAACTGCAGTAAAGAGCTGTCAAATTTTAGTGAAGAGGGGCATAAGCATTATTAAACCACCCCCGTTTCTGCCCTCACTCCGACCCTGTGCCTGATCGTTTATTTTATCCGTTTATTATCTCATCCGCTTTCTGCGGGTCCATTTTCGGGTTCCGAGATGATACGGCGGATTTATTAACCAGTTCTTACCGGCTGATAAGTTGGTAATGATGTAATGATTGAATATTTTGAGGTTATGGGCCCAGCAGTGTTTTTATCAGGTTAGGTAATGATGCAGTATTTTAAGATTACATCTTTACTAATAACCACGGAAATTTCACACAGCGCCATCTAGCCCCAAACTAAGCATAGCTTGTACTATGGGAACCAGATAACCTGATATAATACTAAGATACGTTTTTGTTTGTTATACATACATAGAATACAATATAACACCCAGACACAGAACAAACATCTATGCTCATCACAGAAATGTTTGTCCCGGGTGGGAATCGAACCCACAACCTACAATTCAGAAGGCAGAGCTACTACCAACTGTGCTAACAGGCTGGTCAAATGTTAATTAAATGAAATACAAAATATAGATTTCAATTTTTACCAACGTCATTTTTAAATGACGTTAGTAAAAATTGGAATCTATATTAAAAATTAAAGAAGCGTATAAAGCCGCCATAATCCTTGAATGAATGAATGAATTAATTAGGGATGGGACCCCCTGGAATCCCCTGGTCGGGGGACCATTAGGCTTGTTCCTGCTGTTTAAAATTAATAAGTTAATATAATTTTCATAAAGTAGGTTAAAAATGAATGCAATAATAGAAAAAAATAGTAAAATTGGTAAAACAATCACGGAGTAATAAGCCTTTGTTGTTTCTGGAGGGGGCATCGCCTGTCTCTTTCTCGCAAAACAGAGCATCCCCACAGTTACTATGAAAACGCACGTTAATGACGTAACATGCCAAAGAAATTGTATGTAAAGCTACCACAGCTTAGTAATGAGGAACTATGACGGAGCAAGAACTGACGTCACTGCGCGTTTGAACTGTCTCTTTCCTGTATTTTAAAATGCTTGTAACTTTGTAATTTTTTAAGATATTTAATTTTAGTTTTCACGAATGTTTATTTTTTGAGGACTACTATTAATCTGTGCAATGAAAAATAATATGACAATGGGGTCTTTGGAACCCAAGTGAAAATAACGCAAAGTTTGATTTTGATTGAGTTGACAGTATAATAATTGTAAATTCTAATTGAATAAACAACTAACATAGAACATGCATTCGTAAAATTGCGGAGAAAACAAAGAAAAATGAAAACTTTAACGAAGTAATTATTTTAACAATGTTCCGTGAAACTGAAGAAGTATTCAAATTGAGTCCTTTTTGTTTTATTAAAAGGGACCACACCTCAAACAGTAATTTAGGTCGATTGAAACTTTTAGGGCATGGCCCAATAACTTGAATGTTTTGGATAAGAGAAATTTAAATATACAAAAGGTACCCTACAAAAGAATTGGGGTATTTATTGAAAGCCGAGGGGAGCCGATGGATGCGGGAGGCAAGTAGCTGCTCAAGTTGATGCTCCGTGGGGGAGGCCTATGTTCAGCAATGGACTCCTTCAAGCTGTTGATGATGATGGTGATGATGATGAAAGAAATACGCATCAGAACATAAATAATTAAATATATTGACATGAACTTGTCGACTACGCTCCTTGTTACTTTCAATACGTGATGTCGAAGTAAGTAACTTGTCTTGTTCCTTTTACTCGAGTGAAATAGTGATGGGAAAAGATCCGTAAATTTGAATTCGGAAATTTTTATTTGGTTATTGGTTATTTACTCCAAGGCTGACTGAGGCTAAGTCCACTGTGTGCTTTTTTTAACGGACTAAATGTTCTACTGTGTTTACTATAAAGATCCCGTGCGCTGAGTACAAAACCAGTGTCCCAATGGAAGCTCACGACTGCGAGCAGCGGTGCAATTGAACATTCTGTTAGCTTCAATGTCTTCATTATCCATTGCATTATTAGAACTCCGTTCGAATAGTCGTTAGTAAAGAGCGAGCGTTGTAAACTACTTACATACAGTATCGTGACTGCCACCACATGATACTTTCAACCATTAAATGTGTTCTGTTTTTGCGCATTGCTGTGACACCGGCCTGCCTTCTTTTCTTTATAGTTACTGAGATCTCTGATCTCTACAAATAAAAGCGCCCCGTCGTCGGATATAGGGCAAAAGAAAGAAAGAAGAAAGAAAGAAAATACATTTATTCAGGACATCACACAACATTACATTCCTAACATACATCATGAAAATAAAACAATAAAAAAAAACAAAAATAAAAGGTATCGTACAAAATGTAATGTGTTGCGTGACGTCATGATATAGGTCCCGACTCAGCATGTAATCAAGGCCATAAGACCTCAATAACTGATTTTCAGTCGGAACCCATCATCATGACATCACGAACTAGGGCAGGCAACTATTTGAACTTTAGACCCCTAAGACGCAAGCTCCAGACGCCGTCAAAGTGACAAGAGGATCAAGACTACGTTCAATGGAAAAGAGTAGATCCTATGGAATGTCACGACCGTTCTAGCTAGCTTACGAGCGATGGTTACGAAGATAATGGTGAATTTGATGATTTTCCGGTACTTTATTGGAGGAACATCGATGTAAGTTCTAATAGCACTTTGGACAGTAAAATCAATGCAAACAAGGAATACTACTATTAAAATATTTTTATTTCTTTACAGGTTAAGAATCAGTGTTGCTAAAGCAATAAAACAAAACATCGAGAAATGTAATCTGTGATAAACGAAACGAGAGAAGTTCAGTGTTTTTAGTGAATAGAAAAGTATTTTTTTGTTACCCGTTAAATATTTATTCGCGTGTTACCTGTTGCGAAAATTCAAATTCAAAAATAGAATTCGATGTTGGGTTCTCAATTTAAAAAAGAGTAAGTTGATATCGCATTTTTTGTGGCCTGTATTTTTTTTCTTCTCAGTAATTAGTGGCCAGTATTTTTGTCCAGTTTATCCGGTTTTTTGTTAATTTGTCCGATTTTCTGTGGCAATAGTGACGTCGCAAGAGTCAACGATGACGAAGAATTTTTTGACCGTGACCAACATCGTGAACGAGGGGATCAAGGGGAGCAAGATTTCAAAGCTGGGACTGTCGAAGTACCTGTCACAATCTCTGTGAGTACTAGATTTATACTTAGCTTTACTAGAAATAAATATACAACCCTCTTTATATTGTGGAACCTGATTATACGTTATTCTATTCTAATCTAAGAATTATGCTATTGAATACAGATTCCCATGTGAACAGTTTCTTTGTCTACAGACTCCCATTTCTACAATTATTTTCGTTTCAACAGAATCCCACGCATTTCTGCAGATTTTGACAGAGCGTCATGTTTACTGATTTCTTAATTCAACAGATCGTTGAATCTGTTTTTTATTTAGATCACTGATTTTTTCTCTCTACTGATTGGGACTACTACACTAGCATAAAGAACCTACTAGGTTCTTGATTTAAATAATCCCAAGTGGCTCTACTGAGACTTACCCGTAGTTTTGTTCAATTTTAACGCGTACTTTAGTGACTTAGTATTCCGGTTTGAAGGGCATTGTAGCTAGTGAAATGACTGGGCAAATGAGACTTAAGAACTGATCTCACAGTCTAGAAAACTTTTTTAGACTGTGTGATGTCTCAGGACGACGTGCGCAGTGCACAGTGTCACGCGAGACTTAAATTTGGAGTTCCGAGTGACACTGCAATCTGTTATGGGCGGCCGTGTTGCTTAACACCAGGCGAACGACTGACTCGTCACGTCATTGGTTTACATAAAAAAAAACTTTGTGTTGTGTGTGATTGAAAACCACTCCGTCGTCACCGCCCAAGACACGTCTTGAGCGACCCAGGTGATCCTATGGCAGCCGTTGTTTCGGATCTCCGGACCAGTCTAGCCCTTCTCGCTCACGTACCGTTTTCGGCACCGGTATAGGATACCAGCGTAACATATCAGACACCGACCCCGAGATTGACGTACCCCCGTAGGTTAGCTAGAACGGTTGCGACTTTCCATAAGGTCCACTCTTCCAGTGGACGTAGCCTTCTCGATCCTCTTATCCCGGTAACGGCCAAGCCGAGGGTCGCGCCCCAGGGGTGCCCTTGAGCTAGTTGCCTCCCACTTGTAACGGCTGGGCGCCTTAAGCGCCTGCTCTCCCGCCCGGTGACGCTGTAAAGGTCGATATAGACCAACAGTATTAGCCCGTTAAAAAAAGTTGTCATTGAGAGTCGCATTAAAAAGGAGCAAAAGTGGAGACCGCGGATCGACTGGAGATAGCGAGATGGAGCCATGATAAACACAAGGTAGCTGACAGTAACTGGAAGAATAGAGCCGAAGACTGGGCTCAGTGGTATGCCTTAGAAGAGACTTATCAAGTAGTGGACTAGACCTATGACTTAGGCCGGTCCAGTAGTGGACTAGTATTATCCGATAATGATGATGACGAACGTTTTTAAACCAGAAATAACGTTACAAAATGGTTCTTTTCTGCGACACTACGACAGATTTCCTTCATGCCTACTACAGAATACAAAGCCAGCTTTAGGAGTTAGAAGTTTAAACTAATTAGTAGTACAACGCATTATGGACAGTTCACAGCAGTGGCGGTAGGACGAGGGTCTCGTCACAGTATGAAAAGTAGCAGTATGGGAATAAGCTATGAAACTGAATACCAGCTCGGGGATAAATGTCAAGCGGGAGTTCAAAAATAGAACATTCCCTGTGACATCCGAACTATCCCCATGTATTTTTCGTGTTTTTTTTTTGTAGTTTAGGTGCATTTTTAGTCATTTTCAGTCAAAACCCCTGATTTAACCCAACTCAGTTATAATTTTTTTACAGTGATGCTTGCTCCAATAGGTTCACTATTACATTTTTATAATAGTAATCAGTGCCATATAAATTAAGAGTAAGTAATTATAATGATGTTATTTATAAAATGTTGAGTCAAGCGCAAAAATCAACAATGTCAACTTTTAAGTTAAATGATTACAGGTAAATAAATACCAGTTAATCAAAAAAAAAATCAAACAATAATAAAAATAATCATATGATCGTTTAATCATTTGATTAAATTATTTAATATTTAGATGATGATTTCAGTTTTTTGTTTTAAGGTGGAACGTTGCACTAGCGTGGAAAATTCAAATTTTCCTGCGTTTTTTTGCCAATAATAGCTTAATTACTAAACGTGATTACATGAAAACTAATTTTGCGCAAATAAATAAAATGTATCAACAAATTACGATTAAAAGTATCTCCTAGATACCATTGGTTTAGCGACAAATGGCAATAAACAAATTTCACCTTAGTTTTTCAGTCTATTGCCATTTGTCGCTAAACCAATGATATGTAGGTCTTGTAGGTGATACTTTTAATTGCAATTTATTGATACATCTATTTATTTGCGCAAAATTAGTTTTCATGTAATCACGTTGAGTAATTAAGCTATTATTGGCAAAATAACGAAATTTGAATTTGCCGCGCTAGTGAAACGTTCCACCTTAAGGAATTCTTAGTATCTCATTTTTCTCTGTAGTCCTTAAGAAATTAGAGTAGCTACTTTACTATATTAAATTATCATATTTTTTCTGTTGGTCTCTTGAGTAAATGGATTGAAGTGTTTTTTACCGCACTCTATGTTGTCTGTAGAGGAGTCATACGTTTCCTTACTGCTTCTTTACTGTAATGTGACAGCGGTTAAAACCAAAACATTACAGAGACCACGACGTTTCGGTTTTTCCCGCGTTCACCCTCGATTTAATTTTAAAAGGCTCGCTCAAATTTAGCTTGAAATTGAGAGAAAGTTTTTCACAATAAACTCGTTTTGTTTAAAGAGCAATCAATTGTTTTGTACCAATTGTTATTGAGATTTTAAACTATAAAATGTATGGAAACCCTATTTTGATCTTTTGCTAAAAAATCACGGTATAATCTTTTACTTTGGGAAAAGTGTTCCAGCAGAACTATCATGAGCTGTAGAGATCGAAATCATTATCTCTTTTTTAGAGAATGCGTTTGACCAGTGAAACGCAACAAAAGGTTTATGGCCCGACCCAAGTTCAATCTTGTATGGAATACTGCGTCCATTTCTGGGACGGTTCTAAATACCAGCTTTCAGGCCTTGGACTCAATCGGAAGACAAGCAAAAAAGCTCATAGGTGACGAGACAATGGTGAGTGCTAGGCTCCAGAGTTTACAGCACCGTCGTATCTAATTCCACCATCTCCATTTCACCATTGGACGACAAGACGTACAGCTACACGCCAGCAAAGCTTGACTAGCTGATCTTAAGGCTGCTTATACGCAGATCGCTCGCGCATTGCTATATTTTTGAAGACCTTAAATAACTGAATTTACATACGCAACGTACGCTAAATCTGACTAAACTATATGATTATTGCCATTCAACGTGGCAATGCTGCCAGTATTTTGGGCACTTTGCCCAGTGGTTTGTTAGATTAGTTTTGTTTTATATTGTTAATTTTATAGTTTTAGTTCAGTTTTATAGAATACCTAGTTTTATTGTTGTAGTGTTGTTATTATACTGTGTTCAAGACTTAGGGTAGGTACCTTAAAAAGTGAAGTTAAATATACGTTTAGATTTAATGAGGCTTTTTATTTAAAAAAAAACGCTAGTTCCGCTTCTTTTCTAGATGTCGCTGTAAGTACATAGTTTAAACCTTGCAAACCACAGAGTAGTTTAAACATAAGAGACATAGACTACCTACAAAGAAATGTCAAATTCAGTTGAGTGGACCACGAGTACATTGTCTGTAGTATCTTCTAAGTAGTCTGTGGTGCATTCTTCTTAAGTAAATAGAAGTACAGCAGAACTGCGAGACAGATAAACGTTAATATTATGATCCAAAATTAAGCCGAGCTATCGCGCAACGAAAATAAAAAAACGAAACAGTTTAGAGTTGTCAGTCAGTATCGCGACACATTTCCTATAACCTGTAGTCTATGCTTGAACCAGTGACAGTGACAGATTTTGGTAAAACCACAACTGGCGCCATCTATTGGGTCTTACATAAAACACCATTTCTTTTTTTAAATAAAACTCCTCATTAAGTTTTATAGTCATTATATTTCGTTATTAGGTTATACTTTGTGTACAATAAAAGTGTCTTGTACCTAATAATGAAGCTGTAAGTTGATTCATTTTTGCGACAGACGACGCCGTCGTATCAAAGTACTTCCTGGTGTTCACTTCGTGACGGACAATTCTGTGAGTGAACAATTGCCCGAACAACTTCATTCAGTGAGTCGTTCATTCCGAGTGACTGGTCATTCTTTAACATTAATCTTCGATCGATCTTTCAACACTTTTAAAGGTTTTTGAAGTACGTTTAACGAGTTCGATTTTGTACGCGGGCTTTTGTTTGACATTCCATAAAATATACTATGGAACAAAACTTGCTTTAATAGCCGTTATAGTCACGTTTGACCGCCAACTTTCCTGATAGTAAACGACCATGTGGTCGAAGATGGAGCACGTAAATTTAGGAGGTCCTTTTTCACTCTGGCCTTGAAGACACCCAGGTTATAAGTTTCAGGAAAAACAGAAGATAACAACGAGTATTACTGGAAATTGCGTTTAATTAATATACTCATCATCTTGAAGACGTCTACTGCTGAACATATGCCTCCCCCATAGAGCACCACTATGAGCCATTGCTTGCCTTTTGCATCCATTGGCTCCCCGCAGTTTTGACCAGAACATGGATCCACCTAGTAGGGTGCCTACGCTGCGTGATGCTGATGCACCTTCCAGTTCATGGTCACCTCTCAAGAAGCTTTACTCCCCATCAGTTGTCAGATCTGCGAGCGATGTGGGTGCCATTTCAACTTGCCAATTTATTGAGCTTCTCACGGACGCGAATTTCAAACCAAGCGGCTTCAATCTGAAAAGCGAATGTCCAATATTAGACAGGCAGTATCACTGTCGGATCGTTGTCACCAATAGGGTTGTCTCATTTGGATTTATAAACGATAAACTAATAAGGATTATTACCGGTGGTTATTATATGGCTGCTGAGTGAGAAACTTCCTGACAATACGTGCCATGTCAAGGCTTCTGAATCCAACATTTGATCAAACTATCTAGCCAGTCAGTTGTTCTGACAACCGATGAGGAAGAAAGGTTCTTGAGTGGTGACCGCGAACCAGAGACGTAACGTAGGCCTCCCACTCGGTTGACCGATGATCTGGTAAAAGCCGTAGGCAGCCGATGGATGCAGGAGTCGAGCAGCCACTCAAAGAGGCGCTCTCTGTGGAAGGCCTATGTTCAGCAGTGGAAATCTTTAGGCTGTTGATGTCTAGCGAGAACCTCTTGAGATGTGCGAACTGCCTTATAACGGAGAGAACCTTACTTTCTCTTTCTTTCTTTCTTACATATGTTTTTTCTTTAATCTGGATCTGAATTCTAGTTTCTTTTGGCAACCCTACAGTCACGTCGACATCAAAGCACAGTTGCCCAGTACGCCAACGTTGAAGTAACGGCGTAACAGCCAAGCTGGCATTACGCCAGCCAGTAATAGCGGAAACGGCGTTAACGGAGTCGAGTCTCTGGCTATATTGTGTCCAGATAGCTTAATATGACTTTTCCTAGGTTTTTATTACGGCTTGCAGAAAACTGGATTAGTAGTTACTGTAGACTATTTTATTTATACGTAGCTTTTGTTTATAATAATAATAAATATGTTTGGACATTTCACACAGCGCCATCTAGCCCCAAACTAAGCATAGCTTGTACTATGGCAACCAGATAACTGATAGAATACTAAGATACTTCTTTTGTTTGTAAATACATACATAGAATACAATATAACACACCCAGACACAGAACAAACATCGATGTTCATCACACAAATGTTTGTCGGAGGTGGGAATTGAACCCACAACCTATAGTTCAAAAGGCAGAGCTACTACCAACTGAGCTATCAGGCCAGTCAAATGTCGGGTAGTTTTTAATTGTTGTTTTTTTTACTAACGGTAAAGTAAGCTAGCGGTATAGATTACTAACGGTATAGATATAGCTATGCTACTTCGAATTCACTTAAAGCTTTTTAGGGACCCGCATGAGTAATGTCATAAAAGAAACATGTCTAAAGCCAATGTCCATTCATAAAAATGAGCAATGATAAAAATGTCTAATGCTAAAAATGTTCAATGATAAAAATGTCTAATGATAAAAATGTCCAATGATAAGGTCACATCATAAACGAACAACTTTTGTTGTAAATTGTTTTGAACTATATATTTATTTTCGTTCTTTTTTTATTTGGAACTAGAGACTTTCAGATTGGTCGCCTAAAATTTCATCCAAATCGATTTAGTATTTTTATTAATCAAAACAATATGTCATTCAAATGATTATCATGGAAAAATAGATAGATACTCTTAACTGAAACACCACAAATCACCAATAACTAAAATCTAGAACAAACTTTTTTTTTTTTTTTTTTATGTGATTGAATGACGCGACGAGCTAGTCGTTCACCTGATGTTAAGTGACACGGCCGCCCATAACAGTTGCAGTGTCACCCGGAACTTCACGTAAAGTTTCGCGTGACACTACACTGCGCACGTCATCCTGAGACATCACCCAGTCAAGTAATCAGATTACTAGACTGAGTGATCAGATCATAAAGTCTCATATGCCCAGTAATTTCACTAGCTACAATGCCCTTCAAACCGGAACTCAGTAGTGCTTGCACACTACTGCTTGGCGGCAGAATAACTGTCAAAGCGGTGGTACCTACCTAGACGAACTTTGCAGAAAAGTCCTACCACCTAGTAAAAAACTAACCAAAACTTAACCAAAGTGTAACAATTGGCGGTATTATCACTAAATAAAACTTATCCAGGCAAAATTAAACTACGAGTAAAACCAGAAGCAATGCTAGTTTTTATTAACAATAAAATAACAACCATTATTTCAATTAACTCGACACCGTTAAAATTGAAAGTTAATATTTCAATTTAATGAGTTTTCAGTTAAGCTAGTTAATTTTCATGAAATATGATCCCAACCTGTCAGCCACCCACCAAATTTATTGTTTAAGCATCAGCCCCGTTCAATTTTATACAAATTATGTCCGAGAGTGATTGACAGAGGGCTTTAGGACCATTCTGTTTGTTTTTATGATTTATAGGCATAGTATTTATCATGGATTGATTTTTAACTGTAAACCACACCTCAAGGATATCTATAAAGATATTATAGTCCTTTAAATTTTTAGCGACCAGCGGGATTTGAACCCGCGTCTTCTAACTCACCGGATTAGACGCCCTACCAATTAGGTCATGGTCGTATGACCGCTGACGGTTGCTTAGTCAGTGAACACATAGTCCTTAAGATTTTCGCGGTCAGTGGTCATGCGACCATGGCCTAATTGGTAGGGCGTCTAATCCGGTGAGTTGGAAGGCGCGGGTTCAAATCCCGCTGGTCGCTAAAATTTTAAAGGACTATAATATCTTTATAGGCATAGTATTTGACCATTGTCTCATCTGATGGTAAGTGATGACGCGGCCTACGGTGGTGCATGCTTGCCTGGAAGATACCTGTCTACTCTTGACGTGAAGACACCCAGTTTCTATTTAACAGGAAATAAGGACGACGGCAAGGTATTCCAATCATTTGCTGTACGCGCTATAAAGTTTGATGCAAAACGCTTAGTGCGAGCTGTAGGAATATTATACTCTTTTAAAAGGAGGGGTTCTCAATTAAGTTCTATGTTTTTTTTGTTTTTTTTACCTTGAACTCCGTCATTATTAAGAGGCTGAAGGCTCTCAAATTGACTAACTTGAATGTAATTTTCTCAAAATGTACATAATTTACAGAACTGAAAAAATGCATGTTAATGTTGGTTATATCTTCCTTCCAACTGTCGAAATCAAAACACGTTTACAAAAATTTTTCTCGATAGAAAAAAATCGTGAAGTGATCTATAAAAAATATTCAAATGCAATAAAATGGTTACATCTTACTAATATTATAAATGCGAAAGTTTGTGTGTACGAATGTTTGTTACCTTATAACTCCGTAACTACTGAACCGATTTCAATGAAATTTGGAATGCAGATAGCTTATACACTGGATTAACATAATTATAGGATTTTTTTATGCACGGGTAACACTGCGGGGCGCAACTAGTTATAAATAAATCATAGTGATAAGTTATGTTTCAATGGATCCAACTGTTTACTTTTTTTTTATAACAATAAGTATTTCTTTTTTTTATTAATTGTACCTCAAAATGGAAAAGTCGACACGCAACGCAAAGTAACTGCCATGTTTTTGCTACGCAAAAAGCGACCATTTATAATACAGTGTACGTTCTATGTTTGAGTGCTGTAATTAACATGCTCGCACTGGGTGTTGTCATCGTTTTAAGGGATTTTGATTTTTTATTATATAAAACGATATAACTTTAGATTGGCATCAATAGAGATGTCATCAAAATCAGCTCAGTAGTTTGGTTAAAGACAATATTGCCCAAGTGTTTAAGGTGTAACGTTTCACTAGCGCGGCAAATTCAAATTTCCGCAAAATTAGTTTTCATGTAATCACGTTGAGTAATTAAGCTATTATTGGCAAAAGAACGCAAGAAAATTTGAATTTCCCGTGGTAGTATAACGTTCTATCTTAACAGTATAGACGATATAAGTCAGTTTAACCGCATTATTAGTATTATTTTTTATCTAATTTGACAGGACGTCAAAAAAGATGGATTCATATTAACCAATCCAATATAAACGAGGTATTTGATTTATAAAAGAGTATTACCGGAATGTTTCATCAAAATGTTCGTTCGATATACAAAGGCAAGGGGTAGGTAGACTCAGCCCTGACTCTATACGAAAATATTCTGTGACCTTCAACACATAACTGCCATACTAAAATAACGCTTAACGATCACATACATAGATCCTGGACCCTAACTAGGATTTCTTGTTTCTAGGGATCCAAGAACTACGAGGACCATATTCCCTCGACACGCAGACACAGAACAAGGATAATTATGTTTCTTTTTTTTCTGTACACATATACATTTTTTTATTAACGATAGGCTAAACATTTGACCACGGTCTCACTTGATGGTAAGTGACGACGCGGTCGACGATGGGGCATACTTACCTTGAAGATACCGGTTCACTCTGGCCTTAAAAACTCCCAGATTATATTTGTCAGGAAACAATGACGCTGGTAAGGTGTTCCATTCTTTTGCTGTCCGAATTTAAAACGAGGAATCAGAACGCTTTGTACGTATTCTAGGAATGTCTACCATATACGGATGCCGTGATTCCGTGCGTCTAGTTATGCGACGGTAAAAAAGGGGATGGAGAAATTAATTTGTACAATTCCATCGTGAACTTTCCGAAGTGCAGCTTGTAAGAAACCGATAGGCTGGCAACCTTAAGCCGGTGTTCAAGGCTTTGGAGTATGGTAAATTTGTCCTGTCGCGGGAATTTAACCTGCCGCCTCTAGTTTATGAGCCGAACTCAATCACTATACCACAGAGGCTATTCCCGACAAACGTAATATGTGTGAGAGAAATGAGATTTAAAAGGGGAATAGGAGTGAGGCATAATGGTGAAGGAAGATATAGTGAGGAAACCGGCATGTTCAAGTGTGATTCTTGTTCGGGGTGTCATTCACACATTCACACTAGTCCAGCGTGGTGTGGATTATGTCTTCTGTTCGTCTGTCTCTCTCTCTCTCTCTGCGCGAGAAGGTCCGTATCCCAGCTGTGAGAATGTAATGAGCTAATGATGATAAGGTGTGGAGTGAAAATCATATTCGTGATATTTTGCTACCCATTGAGCGTGGTAGATTAGTTTTTACTTTTCTCTTCTTTCTTCTCCCTTATATTTTTCCCTTTCTGCGTCCCTGAAAAAAAAAACAAGTAGGAACAGCAATAATAATAATAAAAGTGGCGCGCATCTGGCTTCCAACTATGTAGGTCATCATCATCAACAGCCTGAAGACGTCCACTGCTGAAATAGGCGTCCCCCAGAGAGTGCCACCTTGAACCGCTGCTCACCTCCTGCATCCATCGGCTCCCCGCAGCTTTCACCAGATCGTTGGTCCACTGGGGCTTCCGGTATGCCCGGGCTACACTGCGTCTTCAGGTTCATGGTCGCCACTCGAGAACCTTCCTTCCCCATCGGTTGCCAGTTCTACAAGCGATGTGGCCTGCCCATTGCCATTTCAACTTGCTAATTCTAAGAGCTCTATCGGTCACTTTAGTTCTCCTGCGGATCTCCTCATTCTGGAGCTTATCTCGCAGGGAAACACCGAGCATAGCTCTCTCCATAGCTCGTTGCGCCACTAAATAGGTGGACTATTCTTATTATAAATGCGAGAGCCGTACGATGCATCGTATGGCTCCCACGGCAAGTAAGAGACATTAAGAGACAAATAACTGTTCAAACTGGTGCTCTACGAAGAAGGCCTATGTTCAGCAGTGGATGTCTTCAGGGTGATGACATTGAAACGTAATAATGGATTATAACATAACGTATACCTTAATAAATTTCTTAGAGAGATGGTGCCCGAGCGGTAGCGCTTCACACTCTTACGGCACCAGGTTTGATCCTCGGCCCTGCACCGATGACTTATCTAGTAAGACAGGTGCAGTTTTCGATGCCATCGCTCCGTGCCTCGGAGAGCACGTTAAGCCGTTGATCCCGGTTGTCATAAGAACATCTATGGCAATCGTTACGGGTAGTCAGACTCCTGATAGAATCTGACGCCTGGTCTAACCATCCCTGTTACTGGTTCCTTATGGGTTGCGAGGTCAGATGGCAGTCACTCGTGTAAATCTGGTAGTTTGCCACTACAAGTTAGATTGGGAGCCGACCCCAATAACAAATGAGAAAAGGCAAAGAGGATGATGTGTACCTTGATAAATTTCTCCGATGTTAATATACCTAATTTCCTTTTGATATTCCTTCTAATTTAAACTAGGTAAACGTGTACCAGAGACAATACCGATTCGTCAATACCGAACTATTGATTGATACTTCGGAAGCTCATTCAAACGTAAACAATGGTGACAGTACCCCGAAGTTACCCTGTTCCCTGGGAAACCGACAAGATAGCGATGGCAAGAATGTATCGATAAAATTTATTGTCAATTTGAACATCGAATTGTCGATAAACTACAAAAATGCTATATCACCAAATAAACCACAAATTGATGGACTTATAAAATAAAAACGATAGTTTTAGCTCCATATTTATCATTAACTGATATTAATTATTCTGAGAGCGATCTTATTAATCTTAAGCTTTTATACATAGTATCTTCAATTAAATGTAATTTTAACCGATTTCAATTCTCCGCTCTATAAATAAATACCAAAATAAACTATAAATCAGTCACACAACAGTAATTTGACCTATTCTATTCTATTTATTGGACCACGCAACATACAATTATCAATTTAAGGTCTGCATGTGAAGATCAAAAGTTATCGACAATTTTTATCGATACATTTTTATATACTTGATTACACCTCTAATTTCCCAGTTAGCAATTAATTCTAACTATCACGAAATGGTCCCTAGATGTCATCTGGCAAGGCGCCAGTTTTGGTGCCCAGGGCGGCTGTATTTCGGGCGGGAGGAACCTGTTTGGGCGGAATGGTTTTATAGTCTTGTATGCATAGGCTGAGAGATTGCTTGGTAGATAATTATAGGGTTACAGAGTTGAAACATAGGGCTGAAAATATTACTGTATACCTTCTGAAATAAGAAACGACATCGGGAAATTATAAAGCTATTGTTCCATATTCCCGGTTGTTAATAATAACAAATATCACAGCTGCTTCAGCCCCCGCGCACCTCGCATCCCCTTCATCAAACTGGTCTGCGCGTAGACACATAGTACAAGCTATGCTTAGTTTGGGGCTAGATGGCGCTGTGTGAAATGTCCACACATATTTATTTATTTATTTTTTAACTCCAATAGTGATATATGCGCAGAGCAGTGTCGCAAAACTTTATATTTTTTTATTGATTGATAGGCTTGCTCTAATTAACAATTCATAGTTCCAATTGGCACTGCAACTGTTACAGGCTGCCATGGCGCTTAACGTTAAGCGAAAGTCTAGCTTATCACGCACCCTACTTAATAATATACCTACAAAACCGTATGTACATACATCAAAAGATTTCCCGCACTTCGGCTAACGCTGAGAATGTCAAAGAGAATTAATTAGCTAATTGCAATTAATTAGAGCTAATGAGCCGCCTAGGGCCTATTTAGGTGTTAAATGTAGCGGCGGGGTAATTAATTTAACTCCATAATCTCTTGTTCGATTTTGGTACTAAAGGAACCCCGTGGACCCAAAATTTACGTGCAATGACTGGCAACATTTACTTTCATCTGTCTGAACGTATGTATAGATGTTGGTACACTCACGTAATAGATCGTATTTAGAACTAACTAGTTGTGCCCTGTGGTTTCACACGTAGATGAAAAGTATCTTATGCGTTAATCCAGCATATAAGTATAAGCTACCTGCATTAAAATTTTTATCAAAATTGGTTTAGTAGCTACGGAGGTAGATTGTAACAAACATTCACACACAAACTTTCACATAATTATAATAATAGTAGGATAGGAAAGATAGGATATAGGATAAGAGAAGATTTTACGAGGATTTTAATAGGCCAGACAAAGCGAGTCTATTTAGTTATAAAAAAAAACTTAAAGTTCACACAAGTTCTACAATTTCATAGAATTTGTTTGTCTTAGTAATAGGGCCAGTTTTACCCTTTGGGTATGAAACCCTAAAAAAGAGTCGAAACAAAAACATTACGAATTAAGTGCGGATTTTTTTTATAAAAATAAACTTTGAACTAAACCTTAAGTGAAACCCCTAATACCAAACTACTTAAAAAACTTGTTGACTCTGGCAAAATGCCATGCCGACAACTTTTTCATTTCGCCACATTAACTTACTGGCAACACAATTCAGTAAACCTGCCCGATAACTATAAATAGAGGCTGTCAAATTATGCCTGTGTTGCCATAATCATAACCAACATTACCCAAACTCCACCATCTACTATTAACTATTATAGCAAAGGTGTCCTTATTAATAGCAAGGCCTAATTGTTTTACGACTTCATCTAGGTTCTGTGGTTTAGGACATAAGCTGAAGCGGAGATGATAGTGGGAAGCGATTTATAAAATCATCATCAGTAGCCTGAAGACGTCCACTGCTGAACATAGGCCGCCCCCAGAGGGCGCCACTTTGAGCGGCTGATCGCCTCCTGCATCCAACGACTCCCCATGCCTTTCACCAGGTCGTCGCTCTACCTAGTGGGGGGTCGGCCTACGCTGCGTCTTCCAGTTCGTGGTCACAACTCGAGAACCATTCTTCCTCATCAGTTGTCAGTTTGTCCCGGAGGTCCCCCCAAAGCTTCTTCCCGGTAGCTCAGAAAGGGGAGGACACTCACGGGAACACGTAGGTAACGTTTGGGAAATCCGGAACTATTGTAAATAACAACGGTAGGCTTCGGAAGAACGGGTTTATTCACAGATGTAACAATAATTTCGTATGTTTAAAGGCCTGGAAGTCACTGAATATATTATAAAATGGCAGACTCGTTCGACTCGAACGGCCGTATAATAAAACTGCTCGAATAGAGCACTGATTATTGTATAAACAGAGGAATATTAAAATTTGGTGTAGCACAAGCGAGAACCGTACGCCTCGGTGGTTAAATGAAGAATGACGAAAATGTATGGAAAATGAAAAGAATGTGACTAATGTTCTAATTTTGAATTTAAATCTAGATTATGAGTGGCCAATATTTGATGCGAAAACTAAGAAAGCAGGTGAATAGCTGAAACGATGACGAAGGAGGATGACATCGTCACAAGTTCTACGAGCGATGTGGCCTGCCCATTGCCATTTCAACTCTCTAATTCTAAGAGCTATATCGATCGCTTTAGTTCTCCTGTGGATCTGCTCATTTCAGATCCTATCCCGCGGGGAAACACCGAGCAGTATAGCTCTTTCCATAGCTTTTTGCGCGACTTTGAGCTAAATAATGAGGCCAACAGTAAGAGGCCACGTCTCACTTCCATAATTAGTCATCACTGTCAACACACTGCACTAAAAATGTTATGTTAGCTGTAAGCACAATTAGCATTTGAAATAAAATGAAATAAAATAAGGAGGAGAGTGAATAGCACCCCAACCGCGAAGCCATTCTGGTAATGAACATCGCCTGCCATCCTGCACGCACCCATTTACAAGTCAGTGAGTGCGAGCAAGAGGGCACACGATCACGATCGCCACCAGACTTACACACTAAGGCCCCTGGTTTCTTCCAAGCGCTACATCATCGACCGCATAAGCGAAATGTAGTCAAACGTAAGCTTATTTGATACATAAAAATATTGTTTCAAAGACAACAATTCTCTTGACTTGCACCACACCCCTGAACAAAGTGTGGACAGCCCTTGAGGTGCCGTCTGTATAATAAAGTTAGTGGGAGAGGACGGCAAGGTGCCTCGTTACTAGCGACAATATTTACTTAAACTATCTGGTCAGAAACTAAACCGACATAAGGAAAACCTTATTTTTGGCGCAATAGAGACTAAAATGCTGTAATCTTAATTATTACTAATAGTCACCTGATTTTATGCCGTCGCTCCGTGTTTCGGGAGCCGTCGGTCCCGGTTGTCATAAGAACATCTACGGCAATCGTTACGGGTAGTCAGATGCCTGATAGAATCTGACGCCTGGTCTAACCATCCCTGTTACTGGTTCCTTATGGGTTGCGAGGTCAGATGGCAGTCGCTCGTGTAATTCTGGTAGCTCGCCGCTACAGGTTAGATTGGGAGCCGACCCCAATAACAAATGGAAAAGAGCAAAGAGGATGATGATGAGTCACCTGATTTTATGTTACCACTAGCTCACTCGCCTTTGCTTCGGGGACGTTAATTAGTTTTACACCCTGCTATGGTAAGCTGCTTGGCGCTGAAATAGTCTTACTTTTGGCTTTAGTTCATAATAATTATAATTTGATTTTGTAATTATAAAAAAGAAAATCATTGAAACCATAGACAATTTCAAGCTATTAACACCATCTACTATTTTCAGGCGAAAACATTGTTTTTACTCTAATTTTTTTTTTTTACGGGCAAATTGCCTTTATTACTCAAGCTAACTACTACAATAAAAATAATATAAACTAATACTCTAAAAATATCTATTACTTTCTAACGAACATTAAACGTTTTTTTGCTAAGAGTAAAAACAAAATACGGTTTACTAAAAGATTTGAAACCATTTTTCTATACTATTTCAACATTAATAAAGTCCAGGCTATTTTCCGTTTCGTTTCACAACTTGTTTTTTCAGATAGCCTCTTCTATTCCAAAGTGGGCTATTTCTCGGCTCATGCTCGCAGCCCGGTTCATTGTGGAATGGTTCATATTGAAATGGAGACGATATTTTTATTCAGAAAGTCTTGGCGTTTACAAAACATTGTAATATTTTTCTCTATTTAATAGCTTGAGCAAATATTTTGTTAGTACTTCAGAGATGCACTCTAAAATCAATTAACCAACCTAAAGGTCGAGGCTTGTATATTACCGTTTTTTTTTTTTGCTTAAATGGGCATACGTTGGCAACATATTCACCTGATGGTAAGTGACGAAATTGTCTAAGGGTGTTTTTTTTTGAATCCGTAGTAACCGTAGTTTACTTAAGTAACCAATGGTTAAAAATTCTAACTCTGACCATTGGTTAGAATTTGCTAGAGCTTTTAACTATTAGTTATCTTAACTTCGAATCAAAAACCCACCCCAAGGTGGAGCACGTTTGCCCATTAAAATTTCAATCATCATTATTATTTATTAGCTAATCCGCCGTAATAACACATAATCTATGAAGATTTTAGCCAGATACCTTTTTTATGTTAGTGAATGACGTGACGAGCTGGTCATTTGCCTGATGATAAGCGTCACGGCCGCCCATAATAGCTACAAGCGAAACTCTAAAATATAGGTAGTCTCGCGTGACACTTTTACATGACACTGCACTGCGCATGTCATCCTGAGACATCCCTCTAGCAATAAGTAGGTGGTTCAGACAAACTGACCGACACCGGAGGCTTAGTAAGGTCCCGGTTTTTATCTATATGGGTACGAAACCCTAAAAAGGAAATTCCCATTTTGTTACTATATTTTGGTATAAAATAATCCGGCATAACACAGAAATAAAATAAAGCAATAACGCCCAACAATCACATACACAGATCCTGGACCCTAACTAGGATTCCCTGTATCTAGGGACCCAGGAACTACGAGGACCATGGTCCCACAACACCCACACACAGAACAAGTATTTGCGCTTTTTTTACTGTGGTCAAATAGTTTAAGTCTCGTGGGAATCGAACCCGCCGCCTCCGTGTAATGAGCCGACCTACTCAACCACCTTACCATAAAGGCAGTCGTTACTCTGACATTTCTGTAAGCAAGCATCACAAACAAAATTGATGGCCTATAAAAACATGAAAGATTTGTCGCACAGATTATAACTCACTAAGCCTTGTTTGCGATTCCCTAAACTCCTTGGCTTGTTGCCAGAATCCATCAAACTTTGTCTCATCAAGTAATAAAAGCTTTCGGAAATGCCTAATTATTATCTATTATCTAAATGGATCAAATTAGATAGATCAATCTTCTAAGCCATGCATCTGGTTTGGCTTAACGACTGATGTTTTATGACAACAGCCCACGGCTTAACGTGCCCTCCAAAACATGGAGCTCACAGTTGTCAATTTCTTTTTGCAGCGGTCACCCATCTAAGTATAGTGACCGCAGAGAACGTTGCAGTTTCTTGGTTATGAAAGCAAATTACTTAGAAGACCTCTTCCATGTTTCTATATTTGTTATTTCTTTTACAAACTTCCACTATACAAGGTGAGTTTGAATTGGTATGCTATCTCGAAAGGGGGGGACTGGGACCACGATAGCCCACAAGTTGTGAGAGCCTTACTTGAAACTGCGTGTTTCCATACCTCCATACTAAAAAATAAACCCACTCAAAAAATTGCACGTGCGATCGTTACGAGAGTTAACAAGATACTATAAATTCATTTCTAAGCACAGGTCGTTAAACTCATTTAAGTGCATTCGGTCAAGGACGAAGTTCAACCACCCAGCTGCGCTACGGCTATCTTCGAACGTAAACTTTACATGGCATTTCTTCAAAATTGAAAAGTTGTAGAAGAAACATTGTCTACCTTGGGGAGTAGACTTACCCCCTTTCGGGATAATATACCAATTCAAGCTTATATTATTGAGAGTCAACTAGTCAATGTGATGTGTTCTGACGCCTCTGCTGACCAACGAAAATTGAAAGCGTTTTCGACCTTTTTCGTACTCCCCATCTCCTCCCCCAAAACCAGCCAATCGTGGATGCCCTTCTGTCAGTTGTTAGACATTGTATTATTTCTTATTAATTAAATAATAGGTATGCTAGATTTCAGTTTAATATGGTTGAATACAAATAAAACAGTGTGTGTACTGCGGTCATAAGTTTTAAAAATAGTACTTTGCTTGCACGCGCACTTCTTTGATATTTTGAGTATTGTATTATCATTTTGATGGTTATCTATGGAAGTACAGGGGCGCGGGCAGACACTAATTTTGGTGGGAAGAAGAGAAAACTGTAAACGGATTTTGAAAAATAGCTAGCAAATGTAATAAAAGCTGATCTTATCATATCCACCAAAACCCACGTTTCACTACATTATATCACTTGCCCACACTCATGCTCGTAATTCAGCACTTAATGCGTAAAACACCACCAATTTTAAACATTAACAGTGGAAAAAGCATAAGTTTTGTAAAATAATACAATGCACCGACGTGAACTTTTCCGCGTTCCCGCCAAAACTCCTCCCTAAGAGAGGTTTGTAAATTGACAAATAAATTGTTCATTTATTCAATCATTCATTCATTCAATTTAAGACGGGCAATGTGCCTTTATTCTTCAAACTAACTAACACGACTGAAACTAGTAAACTAGCTACACTATGTCCTACAAAGTATATTTGGACAATATACTAGCCGCGATGGTCCATAGACAGTCCAAATGCTCTAGTCCACTACCGGTAGGTAGCATACCCAACATGTTGGCCGCATTGCCTCGTTGAATTGCAATGTTGATTCGTTGAGTCAAATAAGTGCCAGCATTTAGGTCACGCGTCGCATCAACGAAGCGCTCTGATAAACTTTAGAAGACGCGACGAGCTCCCCGCGGACCCAGGGTCCCAACACCAAACGACAACAATAATAATTAAATGTGTAAAAGTTTTCAAGCTAAAAAACCTTTTATGCTTTGGACCGTAAAACCAGAAAATTCCACAAAGTCAATCTATAAAAATAATTAAGTTTCAAAATCTTAAAATGATTTCAAACTTCATTATTACTCTTACGTCAAGGATTCTAAAAATCTAAAGAATGTTGGTATCTTTTTGTCAAAATCTTTTTTCTTTTCGCACTACCTAGGCATCTCTTATACTCTCTTTCGGTCAACTTATGCCACTTCTTAACGTGTCCTTTTTTATGCGATTGAATGACGTGACGAGCTACTCATTGTTTATTGTTTTATTCCTGTCCATTCAAAGGTAGCCTGGCAGAAATCACTTTATGCGGCAAGGCTGCCCGTTGTCTACTATTCTTTGTTTTGTGTCGTGTGCATAATTTTGTACTTTGGTGTTGAATAAAATATTTCTTGTAATGTGGAATATATTTCAAAAATGGAATCCACTTTTAAAAATAGTTACACATAAATTGCATAAAATTTTATGCAATTTATGTGCAACTATTTTTAAAAGTGGCAAAGCGCACATGCTACCGCTCGGCCACCTACGCTCTCCTCTAAGTATTCATAATTACTATGATTTAAAAAAAAATCAGCCATTTGAAAATCGTCAGTTGGTCTATAGTAGATAAAGATATCTCTGGAATTTTTTAACTTTGAACAAAATTATCTTTGTTATCCAGACACTGACGTAACACAACTTTTATATAGGTGTTTTTATACATTTGATTAATTCTTTTTGTGATTTAATAAAATCCTTAGACCCTTAACTGTCAAAGTAAGTTTAAACTTTGAAAAGACTCCTAAATTATTTAATATCTGTCATTATATCATCCTAAGTGGTTGGAGTCTCCATCTCAGACTGATTGATGCTCCAAGTTAGAGTTACCTAATAGTTATAAGCGTGAATTTGCGTTCACAAAAAATACTTTGGCAGTGTTTAAGAACATCAAAGTCAAAGTAAAAAAAAAATGTTGCAAGTAGTACAGTGTCTATTGTGTGTCTATTCCACACGATACAGAAACCACATCGTTATCGTGTCTTGTTCAAATCGTTACACAGCAAGGAATCATCAATTTTTGTATACTGTATGATATAAGATAAATTATCTATGACAGATTTTGGATCTCTCGAGTGCATTCCAAATTAGACTAAAAGATTTCTCATCCCAAAACCGGTATAAATTAAAATAAAGGAATGGCTTATTTTTATGTTGTGATATAACGAAGCTATGGGTAATTATTAAAAATTGACAGAAAACCTTTAGAAATACCTTCACTTTACATTTAAATTATTTTTTTTGAATAATCAATATTAACATAAGTGGTGGTAACTTTTGACGTGTTGATGTTTCGGAACGCGTCGTCGAACATATGATTTTTGACAAATCGCGCCAATTCCAGTTAATTCCACAATCATTACGCGCGGTTTCGTTTTTATTTCATAAAGAATAGATTTTTGCAGATTTCACAACAAACAAGGAATTCAAGAAAAGAAGGGTAAGACAAGGATTCGCATGGTTTCGAAGTAAGGAATCGTAAAATGGTCATACAGAATTATGACACAGAACTGTAAACTGTGAAAAGCGAATAAACAATTGAAATTGAAATTAGAATCACAGGTCTAGAATATTTTCCCTAATTGGAATACTAAAATGAAAAAAAAAATTGACAACATTGTAACTTTGGTCTCAGAACATACGTTTTTCGGTTTCATTTGTTTTATTTTGTTTTTCTACATAGTAAACGAGTTTTAAATTGAATTTTTACTATGTCAATTTATCAAACAAGTTTTGTCTGTTAATTTACCGTTCTCTAGTCGTTTTTTTTATCAAGATAGGCTAACATTTGACTACGGTTTTACCTGATCGTAAGTGACGACGTGTTCGACGATGGGGCATGCTTGCTTAATTATCATTCGATTATCAATCGCGTACTCGAATATTTTATCTTTCTACCTACCCCAAGAATTCCAATACAAAAATGTATAAAATTGCCAACCGTAAAACGACATAGTACGAAGACCGGTCGGTCCGCGTATAAAAAAGTAATAAATCCCTCAACGAGGATCAAGAATCGTAAATCCGTTCGAAACGACGGGTTGGCGGGCAGTAACAATGTAATAGAAAAGCAGTATCACAGCTCTTGATCTTTTTGAATGGCGTACACACAATCAATCGTGACGATCATCTCTTGAATCAGAAAAAGCTTTTTATACGAGTCGCCTTACGGTTTCTTTTTATATGCTACGAGTATAAGTAGCAAACAACCATACGGTCCTCCTGATCTTCTTCTTCTCATGTAGGCAAGTGGTCAGCCCTGGTGTCTGAATTTTTAGGCCGCCCAAAGGCTTCTGACTTGTCTTAACGTGTTGTCTTACGACAACAGCAAGACCGACGGCTTAACGTGCCCTCCGAAGCACGGTAGTGCTCAGTTGTAAATACCACTTTTTGCTGTAGCGGTCACCCATCAAAGTAGTGACTGCAGCGAACGTTGCTTAACTTTATCGATCGGTTAGAAACGGCTAGTCGTGCTTCGCTGTGAGCGCTACCTGCCCCCTCCTGATGGGAAGAGGTCACCGTAGGCTACGAACATCTGTAACACTAGACGAGCCACTGATGCATTGCTTACCCTGTGATTATAACATGCTCTCTTGACTCTCCTTTTAAAACGCTGCAGTTTTAGAAAGACCGCTGGTGGAAGCGCCTTCCACATATTACAGGTGTATGGCAAGAAAATGCGCCTAAACCGAGTCGTATGTGATTTCTACGACTCAATAATATTTGGGTGAACTTTTAAATCCTTCTTTACCCGTTTTCTACTAATTTTATGGAACAAAATGTATAATGTAATACAAATTTTAAAAAAAGTCAAATGAGAGACAAATTTATGACATCGTTGTAAAGTTTCTTGTTGTTTTTTCTTTACAGGTATAATCGACGCTCCGGGTGGGAGTATTCAATTTGCATTTTCTGAAAAGCTTGCGTTAGTAGCAAAAAAGATATTTTTTTCCCAACTCTCTTGCTGTATTTTGAAATTAATACTTTTGTAATTTTACTTGCTTAGAATGAAGAAATGTTCTAGAATAATTGCAAAATTCAAGGAAGCATGCAATAACTTATACTTGACCTGCGTAGATTATGACTAACATTCTCTCCAGTGTAATAACGTCAAGTCAGTAAAAAGAGTACGAACGTCATTGTCTTGACACTTGGCTTGTCTTGTCATGACGCTATGTTTGAACTTTATGTACTGTTACAAAATATAGCAACGGAGGATGGATTGCAACTCCCTACCTAAAGTTTTGTTAACAACTGACCGGGGTTTAAAAGATTAGGGTGTCCGGGAAAGCGATGATTTTTGATGCGTCGGGAAAATGCTTTTGAAGAATGTTTTTATGGAGCTGTACGAAAACGTACTTAACTTTGATAGACTGAAGTTAAGTTAATGGAGTATAAGTACTAGTATTTTGCCCCAAGCGCGGGCCTCTAGTGGCTCGCGTGGGTGTTTTCGTGGCGTTACATTTTTTGCACCAACGGTGAAGGAAATCATCGTGAGGAAATCAGCATTGAAATGAAACTTTTTCTTGCATCTTATGTATATTTGTTGCTTCTTATACAAACTTCAAATACTAGTAAGTGTCCTATGTCTTGACGCTACTGCTGCTCAACGAGAATTGACTGCTTTTTAGACATTTTCGTAATGCGTGGACTCCCCCCCAGCAAACTCAATATTCTTCAAGCGGAACCATCTATGATTGGCTGATGGTACCAACACTACCAACCTATCAACCAACCATGGCCCTTCTGACAGTTTGCCAACCAAAAAAGTCAAACACACATCTTAATTTTTAAAAGTATGAATTAATTAATAAATTTCACGACAGCATGTTCAAGAGTTACAAGTTGGTCCCCAGGAGGGGACAGGCAGACATAACCCGTATCATCCACCTACCCGCACTTGACTAGCCCGTGTCCCAGCTGTGGGAACGTATAGGACTTAAAATGACGTAAAAATATTCTTTCAAATACCTGGTTCCTTTTCTATACAGCTTTGCTTAGTTTAAGGATAGTTATTAGTGGGTAACCGAGGTGTAAGGTTACCCACTTGTGGGTTTTTCGAGCGATGTGGCCTGCCCATTGCCATTTCAACTTGCTAATTCTAAGAGCTGTATCAGTCACTTTAGTTCTCCTACAGATCTCCTCATTCCGGATATTATCTCACAGAGAAACACCGAGCATAGCTCTCTACGACTTACTAATGAAGCCAACAGTAAGAGACCAACAGCAAAAAGTGGTATTTACAACTGAGCGCTACCGTGCTTCGGAGGGCACGTTAAGCCGTCGGTTGCGGCTAATGTCGTCAGACAATAGTCGTTAACCCAAGTCAGAAGCCTTTGGGCGGCATACAAATTCTGACACCAGTAGGGTTAGCACGGCCGGTGGACAAAACTGTCTTTCCCCTGTTTTACTCCAAGCAAGTATGAAGAAAGTGACGTAAAACGGGGAAAGACAATTTTGTCTACCGTCCATGCTAACCCAGCAGGGCTGGCCACTGGCCTACACGAGAAGAAGAAGAAGAAAAAGAACTAAGAGACCACGTCTCACTTCCATCAGGGAGCACTGTATAGAATATCCACAAGTATTTCTATCATTTAAATGACATTATTTATTTATTCTTTTCTTAATTACACCCTACCACCCATCTTTTCCCTTGAGGGTTGTAATACCTATCAAATAAATAAGGTCGAGGATAAGAGATGTCTCCCCTAATCCCTACGTAAGCTCGCGTACGAATCCCCACTAATCCCTTAGCAAGCTTGTTATGAACTGGATAGAGTAAACAAAGACTTGCAAAGTTTGTCGAATACTTGATTTTGGCATGACTTTGTTTTAAACTTTTGCTATGAGCGTTGGATTGATATTTGTGAGTCAAGAAATTAATTTTCTTTCTTACGGGTGACACGAGACACCTGTGAGAACGGGATGAAAAACATAAGTAGGTCATTCAAGGTCACATTTCCTGGCTTCAACGCTTTGGTCGCAATGCATTTTCCAGGGTTTGTCTAAGCTTTTTGTATAATTAACTAGCCGCGTGTAATCATATTTCCGGGATGTTAAATATTGTAGTGTTAGTCCAGACACTGAATTACACATGAAACAGTAAAATCCGTTCAATAGTTTAGAGTTACTAATACAAACTGTTCCACTTTTACGCTTTAGCGATACCGGTGCGTTAAGTAGCCAGTGAAGCGTCGAAATTGGCCATTCGGCACCTATCGCTGCCCGTGTTTGTAGACGGCCACGCTACAATCTCCGCGGGCAGCGATGGGTACCGAATAGATTCTCGTCGCTGACGCTGCCGCTTCGCAGTCGTGCCGATGGGGCCGAAAGCTTTTTCATATGATGGTTTTCGAAACTTTCTGACAACTTATATTAATCTGGTACTTTTAGTATTGAAATCAAACAAAATAAAATCTCTTTCTCTCTATCGGGAGCCTTGAACACAGCCGCAATCTTCTATCGGTTACGTTTTGGAGAGTGTGCGCATGCCCTCCATCAGCTCATTCCGTCATCCCTTCTCCATCTTAGAACTACAAGGCTTGGTGATTAAATGATGCTAACGTGATGGTACTTACAATAAATTAGTCAAACGCCTAAAAGTTTGATACCAGAGCTGACCACTGGCCTGCAAGAGAGAAGATGTCATATTGGTGTATGTGTGGTCCCAGCAGACTGATTTAAAGACTAACAAGGCTCAGTAGTTCAATCAATTGAACTGTTAATTAAAGTACTGATAATATACGGATTTAAAAATGCTTTTGTGTAACTGACACCGCAGTCCCTATATGTTTAGGTATCTATACCTGTCATCCACCTGTCTCCCGGTTATTTATTACAGAAGCTCACAGAATTTAGTCACAATTTTCGTAACAAAACCGTGAAATATGAAACGAAACCACCAAATATAACGTTTCAAACGAAATACCAGAATAGACCGAACACAATATCCATGAAAAGTCTAAAATACTGCGCGAGTCTGGAACTCTAAATTTTCTATTGTGGCAACGATAAACTTGCATTGTGGTAGAAAAGCATCGATGTGATATAAAATAGAGGGTAAAATGCATCATAGAGTAGCTTGCATTAGTGTAAAAATTATACTATGCTGACAGAATCAAATATTTTTTCTTCTAGATTGGTCATATTGGTTGGTTGGTTTGGTTTGGTATTATTGGGATTTTTTTTTCTATTTTAATTTTTTTTTCTTTATGTCTAGGTACTGCAAAGGCATCAGCTGCTGGCTTATAAATTATTAAGTGTAGTGAAATTTCTCGTTCTCCAAGTTGTAAAATAAATAACCCTACTCCTAAAAAGAGGACACTACAACAGCAGACTGTTTTAATAAAGTTTATTTTTAATACTGGCTTGATTAGTAATTATATATGCAAAAAAGCAAAAATTAACCGTAAGTGATAGAGCATATCTCTCAGCTCGTGCCTACAGGTTCAAAATGTAGATTTTGGAAGGCAAGATTGCAAAAAATCAAAAGCATAATACAAATGTATGTTTGAAAATTAAATTATCTATTCTAATTACTTTCATGTTAGTTTGCAGCGTCGGCTTATTGGCAAACGGCTTAGTCCCAATTCAATGCCTATTTACAGCATGCAATTAAGCCAAGTCTATAGATACCAAATCGATGTGACGTCCACCGCTCAACCACAGAATAGTAGATATTACGCTAGTGCCAATATTAACGCTTTTGTTCGCCAAAATAATGTTCCACTGAGAAAAGAATGTATTTAGAGTAAAGCTTTGGCTGGAGGGTTTATTCTTGTGACCGAATTGAGTTATTAGCACGCAAATTATTTATAACGTAATAGCTCGGAGTTTTGGACGCGTGGTCTATCATTTTGTGACAATATCATCATTCCAGCATTCCACCTGCTTTCGTAGTTTTCGTATCGAATAACCATTTAAAATTTAAATTCAAATTCAAGTTAGAACAATCAACACATCCTTTTCATTTTTCGAAGTAAACCGCGTAAGTTTTCTGTCTCATTTTTTTTAATGCAATGAAAGATTGTTTAGAAAGAGGTAGTAGCAATAGTTCGACCGTGATCATGGTGGTTCATGGTGAATATCATCGAAATATTGGCAACTCGAAACAAATAACTTACATGGGTGGTAGGACTTTTCTGCAAAGTTCGTCTAGGTAGGTACTAGGTAGCACCGCATTGCTAGTTATTCTGCCGCCAAGCATTAGTGAGCAAGCACTACTGTGTTCTGATTTGAAGGGCATTGTAGCTAGTGAAATTACTGGGCAAATGAGACTTTTTGATCTGATCACACAGTCTAGTAATCTTATAACTATACTGTGTGAAGTTTCAGGATGACGTGCGCAGTGCAGTGTTACGAAAAACTATATTAATTTAGAGTTTCGAGTGATACTGCAATCTGTTATGGGCAGCCGTGACGCTTAACATCAGGTAAACGACTAGCTCGTCACGACATACATTTACATAAAAAAATTTAAAAAAATGTTAGAAATTCCGGACTTAAGTTTTAGACAATCCAAATCTTCCATCCCAAAAAGACTTTTCGGACTTCTAGTTATCTAGACTTTCCTTTGAGCTGCAGTTTGGCATCTTGCCAAAGCTATTCAGCAATATTGGGCAAAAAAAAAACAGTCGAATACGTCGGTCTGTCTGCACGGGTAGCACGAACTGTAGAAATAAGCATACCTCATCCCTCGAGAAAGCGTTCAACCATTGCAAACGCAACAAAAAGTTTATGACATGATGCACGTGATCGTCTATTGGTCAAAAGCTTTCTTTTTTTTTTATGCGATTGAATGACGTGACGAGCTAGTCGTTCACCTGATGTTAAGCAACACGGCCGCCCATAACAGTTGCAGTATCACTCGGATCTTTAAAACAATAAAGTTTCGCGTGACACTGCACTGCGCACGTCATCCTGAGACATCACACAGTCTAGTAATCAGATTACTAGACTGAGTGATCAGATCATAAAGTCTCATTTGCCCAGTAATTTCACTAGGTATAATGCCCTTCAAACCGGAACACAGTAGTGCTTGCACACCATACTGCTTGGCGGCAGAATAACTGGCAAAGCGGTGGTACCTACCTAGACGAACTTTGCAGAAAAGTCCTACCACCTAGTAACTAAGCTTTCTCGAGAGAAGAGATATTATTATGTGGATTTATAGCTGCCTGTAGTGTATATCAGTCACTGGCTCAGAGAAGACACGTCCACTCTGATCGACGGCTCTAGTGAGACTGAAGTCTCATAATATTTTTTTATTTCCATAGAAGTAAACTAACTTAATAAAAAAAATATAATGACTAAAACTAAATTAAATCTTAATTAAAATGAAATAATAACGATACCTAATTATTTAAAAAATATTTTAAAACAAAATTATGTTTCGGTTTTAAGTACGTAGTACGTAGTGCCGTTTTGTTATTCAATAGTACGTGACATTTTACGTCACAAGACTTGTTCTTAAATGAGAATGAATGACGTGACGAACTAGTCCTTCATCTGATGTTAAGCGACACAGCCGCCCATAACAGTTGAAGTGTCACCCAGGACTCTTAAATGTAAAGTTTTGCGTGACACTGCACTGCGCGCGTCATCCTAAGACATCACACAGTCTAGTAATTGTACTGTAGACTGTAGTTACCATTGAGGCACCACAACTGAATATGTCTGGACATTTCACACGGCGCCATCTAGCCCCAAACTTAGCATAGCTTGTACTATGGGAACCAGATAACTGATAGAATACTTGGATAGGTACTTTTTGTTTGTAAATACCAAAGACTTCTATGTATACACTGGGCAGCTTATCTCTAACTTGCACAATCGATTACTGGAAATAAGCCGGCCAGCGTCTTCTCGCTCATACGAAGCTCAGCACTCAAAGCGACTGCACGTGTATTGCAATAAAAATTATGATCCGAAAATACCATTGTGCGTGCTCAGATGCTACAAAAACCAATTGGGGAAAACAAAAAAACGTGACGGAATCAATTTAAACAAAAAGTTTAGAATTTGGAACAAAATACACCCAAAGAAAATATTATTTTGTTGATTTATAATGGTGCCAGAGCGCGCGGCGGCAGCCATATTGGCAGAGTGAACGAACACTGACCGAACAATACAACCTACAAGCACTAGCGCTGCGTGTTGGGATCGTTGGTTAGACGATTTAATCTCGTAAAGTGCTGTAGCGGATTTTAGTTTAGTTATACCATATGGCAACTATTTGTGCTTCCCATAGCTTCTCTAGTACGTAGTACATATACCTCTTTGCTAAATACATACATACAAATGTTTTCATTACACAAATGTTTGTCCTGGTTGGGAATCGAACCCACAATCTATAATTCCAGAAGAAAGAGCTACTACTAACTGAGCTATCAGGCTTGTAAAATACCCTCAGCGTGTTGGGCAAACTGCCAACTGCAAGTTAGTTTTTAACGGGCTAGTGTTGTTGGTATCTATCGTCCTTTACGATGCTACTGAGATCTACATAGAAGTCATTTTGATTAACTACAGAGTAAACTTTGAAGAGGCATAATTCTTTTTTGATAAGCAGTTTTGCGGGAAAATAATGGTATTTCCTTGTCTAGAACCAATGATTACGAAATCTGTTTGCGATGGTGCCTGAGCGACTTTTACAATGCTACTGAGATCTACATAGAAGTCATTTTGATTACCTACAGAGTAAATTTTGAAGAGGCATAATTCTTTTTTGATAAGCAGTTTTGCGGGAAAATAATGGTATTTCCTTGTCTAGAACCAAAAATTACGAAATCTGTTTGCGATGGTGCCCGAGCGACCTTTACAATGCTACTGAGATCTACATAGAAGTCATTTTGATTACCTACAGAGTAAATTTTGAAGAGGCATAATTCTTTTTTGATAAGCAGTTTTGCGGGAAAATAATGGTATTTCCTTGTCTAGAACCAAAGATTACGAAATCTGTTTGCGATGGTGCCCGAGCGACCTTTACAATGCTACTGAGATCTACATTGAAGTCATTTTGATTACCTACAGAGTAAATTTTGAAGAGGCATAATTCTTTTTTGATAAGCAGTTTTGCGGGAAAATAATGGTATTTCCTTGTCTAGAACCAAAGATTACGAAATCTGTTTGCGATGGTGCCCGAGCAACCTTTACAATGCTACCAAGAGTATTGAGATTAGGTAGCACACGTGTAAAAGTGTTGTTTAGGTGTGTATGAAACGTGCGCTACACTTATACGTGTAGCGCACGTTTCATACAACTAACTCTTTTCTCTATGGGAGTCCCATCTCTTCAGCGTAAGCGGTTATTTTCTCTATGCTTACTATAAGTAACCAAAAAAAAAACCATCAAGCGGCCATGTTGTTTAAAACTCCGATTCGTTCCGTAATGAAATCTTAATAATTGTCATCAAATTTTTTTAACGATATTTCAATTTTAATATATCCTATGTTAAGCGCCGGTTATTTCTAAGCATATTAGTAAAAACTGCATGAAAATCTATTCAGTATCTTAGGAGTTCAGTCATAACAAACAAACAAACAAACAAACAAACAAACAGACAAAGTGTTTAAAAAGTGGCTTAACGTGATCAGCGGCTAATTTTAAGCCAACCTGTGTAATTTTTTTGTTGATATCTTGCAATTACAGACTTTTTTATCTCTACAGTTTTATTATATGTATAGATGTATATACCCATTACAAAGGTTACAAGGTATATTGTTTTTAAAGGGCAAATTGTCTTTATTCTTTTAACTTTTAACTTTACTAGGTGTTACATACCTAGGTGGGACTTACCTGCAAAGTTCGTCTAGGCAGGTACCTCCGCTTTGCCAGTTATTCTGCCGCCAAGCAATAGTGTGCAAGCACTACTGTGTTCCGGTTTGAAGGGAATTATAGCTAATAACATTACTAGGCAAATAAAACTTTATGATCTGATCACACAGTCTCGAAATCTTATTACTATACTGTGTGAAGTCTCAGGATAACGTGCGCAGTGCAGTGTCACGCAAAACTATATTAACTTAGAGTTCTGAGTGATACTGCAGTCTGTTATGGGCAGCCGTGACGCTTAACATCAAGCGAATGACTAGCTGGTCACGTCTTTCATTTACATTAAAAAAACTAACTTGGCACTACAATAATAGAACAAGTAACTAAAATATTACTAGCTACATTGTTGATACAATATACCTACCGGTAGTGGGCTAGGGCATTTGGACTGTCTAATGTCTATAGCTAGGTCAGCGTGGCTAGTGTACAGTAGCTAGTAGCATTTAGTCGTAGTTGATATTATTATAGTAGTTTAATCCTTGAATTATGGAACTAAAAAGTCGCAGCCCCAATCAATTTTTTTTATGAGAACGAATGACGTGACCAGCTAGTCGTTGACCTGATGTTAAGCAACACGGCCGCCCATAGTAGTTGCAGTGTCACTCGGAACTTAAAAATCATAAAGTTTCGCATGACACTGCACAGCGCACGTCATCCTGAGACATCACACAGTCTAGTAATCAGATTTCTAGACCATCAGGTCATAAAGTCACATTTGCCCAGTAATTTCACTAGCTACAATGCCCTTCAAACAAAAACATAGCAGCATAGCAGTAGTGTCTGCACACTACTGCTTGGCGGCAGAATAACTGGCAAAGCGGTGGTACCTACCTAAACGAACTTGGCAGAAAAGTACCTACCACCTAGTAAAATTAAACTCGGTTAAAATAGAAATAGAACTGCCAGACTCTATTTTGTAATTCGCCTTGCCATTGTTTTCAATACGCCATGCATATGCAATTTCTTGGTCACAAACGAAGTTGACCGTCCGCACAATCAAAACGGTGCCGGCTGGTTCTCTGAGTTTACAAACTAAACTAACTCAGCACAAAGCTCGGTTCTTGTTTGGAATGCTGTGACACAAAAAGTCAAACTTGCACTGACGCCGTGTTGAAATGTTTTAGAACTGTTGAAATTTTAGGTTTTTATTGAACTAACTGGTTCAATCACGTATTATTAATGTCCTTAAACTATACGATTTTCCAGGTTAACAAGGACGCATGATCAGCAACAGCCTAAAGACGTCCACTGCTGAACATGAATAATTTGCATTTTTTTTAATTTATTGAAAGTCATCAGCATTGTGTGAAGTCACAACAAAAACCCTGTCATTCCCTTCATGAAAAATGAATTTCAAAAAATTAAAATATTTTCTCTTTTCTATTATTAAGCTTCATTGCCCAAAGTAAAATAATTAACAAATAATACCAAATGATAAAGTGACAACTGATAATGTGCTTACGAGGTTAAGTTTCTCTTGAATATACCTAAGAAAACTTGATCTCGTAAACAAACAAAACCATGGAAAATATAATCGATTTAATCAATTGTTTTTTTGCTCTAATCATTCCAGATAGAAAATTTACCTCAAATTCAAGCTAAACATCATCTAGTCGTCTTTGCCCAGAGTTGAAGGCATCACTTACCCAAAGAATGTTCTTGAAACTACAATAATACTTTGAAACTAGGTACCTATCAATACTAAAACTGCTGTTATCACATGACTGTGCTTTTTAAATGCAACGTATTGTACAGTCACTGATAAATAATATAATACCTATAATTATCTGTGATTTTTTAAATCCTCTGCTTCGGCACAATTAAGTAAGGCTTTAATAGATAAAGTAATGTCAGATTCACTTGTATCACTGATTACTGTACGTAACGATTACTGATAGCTTGATTATATATCGCGTCTAATAAGCATTGTGATGGAATACTTGTCTTTTACGGCTTAAGATTGATATTTGTAATGATAAGATTGATTTTAGAATGTACTTAACATTATTTCCGTAATGATTAGATTATATCTCATCTAGTATGAACTGGATTATGACACATTTGTAAAGATTGATGTTCGTAATGAATTAGAATTATCGCGTACCTATAGTATGAACACAATTGCGCATTATTAAGAAATAGGAAAATATCGAATGTGGAAAACCCCGAACCACACCAAAATGGTACACTTGTAATTACTTAAAATCGATATTCGTAATGATTAAATTAATTTGGACTATACTTAAGATTGATTTGAAGATTGATTGATTCGTATTGAATTGATATCGCGTCTAGTTATGAACTGAAATGTTCAAGGAATGAGCTAATTCCTGGTGGCATTTTTTTTATGAGAGCTATGCTCGGTGTTTTCCTTCGAGATAAAATCCGTAATGAGGAAGACCGGAAGACGCAGCATAGGCCAGCCCTCCACGAGATCCAGATCCTCGTACCACGGGGAGCCGATGGATGCAGGAGGTGAGCAGTCGCTCAAAGTAGCACTCTTTGGGGGAGGTTATGTTGAGCAGTTGACGTCTTCAGGTTTTTGTTGATGATGATAATGATTATAATGTTTTTTTTTTTATGTAATCGAATGACGTGACGAGCTCGTTGTTTGCCTGGTGTAAACACTACGGTTGTCCATTGCAGATGCAGTATCACTCGGAACTCTAACTTAAAGTTTCACGTGACGCTGCACTACGCACGTCATCCTGAGACATCACACAGTCTAAGTAATAAGATTTCTAGACTGTGAGATCAAATCATCAAAGTCTCTTTGGTGGCATTTCTAAAGGCTCCAAGTTCCTGACGTGCCTGTCGAATGTCTGTTTAAGGAAGTAGTCTATTTTCAAATTATTTATAGGCAAATCATTTGATTACTGTTTCACCTGATGGAAAGTGATGACGCAAGCTACGATGGTGCATGCTTACCTAGAAGTCACCTGTTCACTCTTAGCTTTGATAAGTATTTAATTACGAGGCAAAATTATATGCACCAAACACATAAGTCCAACCTAACCACGGCGTGCTATTTAGGTTTTGTATATGGTAGATCTGGCAAACATATGTACCTGTATTATGTGGATCTCTATCATGCTAATTACATATACTTGCCATTATTATACCAGCATGGACATTTCATTCGGCCTCGACGATAGACGCAGTTACTTGCAGCAAGTTATTTTTTTTGTCGCCACAATGCACTAGGCTAATCTGTTTTTAGTGCTACCTATTGATGGTCATCATACGGTTGCCATCCGTCCTGTTTTCCCAGGACATTCCTGTTTTCAGGGGTGCCCTGGGTCACTATGTTGTGTTTTTATTATACCTACGTACGTTCCAAACTTGGACCACTACCTTATAATATTGACAATACTTAACATACTTGTTTTGAGCTGGGTACTAAACGTTTTTGCCAAAAATTATCAAGATTAGCGGGTAAATGTCACAAACGCAAACTTTATGATATTGTCGAAGCTGCAAATACCAAGTTATGTCCAAGATTCGTTGAAAAATAAGAACTGTACGCGAGTACCAACATCCGGGTAGATGAAAGCAAATTTCGTGAGTTGAAGCAGAGACTTTGGTTACTTTATTCGCTCGGTCAAAAATACGACTGCTATTAGTTGTTTTATTGACTCAGTTTTCAGTGCATACTACAATAAAGTATTCTGATTTGAAATCAGATTCCTTTGAGAGCGTAGGTTCGGATACTACTGACTGCGCCATGTAAAAGTATTAATATTTGTAGAGCAGAATCAAGGAAAACGAGGAGCTTAGCCATAACTGATTTGTTAGTCCTACTCACCTTTACACGTAATAATATGTTAAATAGATCTACCTACAGTACCTTACCTACCTGCTCTTATTGGCGTCCTTGGTTTTACCGAAATGTCCTTGCATTTCTACTTTCAAATTCTGAACTCCAACATTTGGAGATATCAACCCTACCAAATCAATACTGATGAATTAGTAATAATTAACATTAGAGATTTATATTCTATCAGCAAGTGACGATGAGAAAGATAGGATATGATAAGTAATTAACTCAAGTGGTTGACGTTATCTTATCTTAATATTTAAAAACTATATAAAAAGACAATACCGGAGTTCAAATGCACAGTAAAGTTAATTTCCTTCATCATGCAGGATATTAAAAAATATAGCCTCCTGGCTATAGTTCTGTGTGCTCTAGTTCAAAATGCAAGCGCAAGATCTCGAGTTGACCCTCTAGTGGAAACGAATATTGGATCAATACGAGGCCTGAAGTCGCCAGATGGGAAATACTCTATGTTTTTGGGAATACCGTATGCTACAGTAAATGAAACTAATCCTTTTGGGGTAAGTGAGCTTTCAAAGTTATACTTATTGAAAATCGTCACTGATAATTATCTGTGAAAGCAAAGGGCATGGTGGTCATTTGCTTTGCTTTGTAGAGCAAAGCAGAAAACCAATTCAATTTGCAGGTTAATTTTACAGATTCTCCAATTTTACATCTTGCATAATATTTTGTCTATAACAGACTATTTGGCAGAACAATAAATACAAGTTGTAACATGAGCATTTATTATTCGACAGGTTTCCACACCCCACCCCGGATTTGATGAAGTATTTGACGCATACGATGACTCCGTAATATGTCCTCAAGTTGAAGAGTTCAGCGGAACTGTCCAGGGAAGTCTCGATTGCCTACATTTAAATGTCTACGTACCAAACAGTGCCAGCTCGATAAATCCCCTGCCTGTTTTAGTTTGGATCTTTGGTGGAGGATACAACATGGGAGCCTCTGCAAGATACATGTACGGACCCAATTATCTAGTTCGCCAAGATATTGTTGTAGTAACCCTTAATTACCGATTAGGTCCCTATGGGTTTATGTGCTTGGACACTCCTGATGTTCCAGGAAATCAGGGTCTAAAGGATCAGTATCTAGCTTTGAAATGGATTAAAAACCACATTGAATCGTTTGGTGGTGACTCCAGTAAAATAACTATATTCGGAGAGAGTGCAGGAGCAGCTTCTGTAGATTTACATTTGTTCTACGATAAAGATGTCCTCTTTAATCAAGTAATCATGCAGAGTGGGTCTGCTATGGCTGCATGGGCATTAATGGAGTCTGATCCTCCAGCGGCTTTGAAACTAGCTGATTACTTAGGGTTTCCTACCAGCAACTTACAGGAGGCTGTATCGTTTCTATCAACAGTTGATACAAAATTAGTGATCGGAGCGACAACTGATTTGGATATTATGTTTAGACCGTGTGCAGAAAAAGTGTTTGAAGGTGTTGAGAGCTTCATGACAGATCATCCTATTAACGTAGACGTTCCACGAGCTAAAAATACTCAGATCCTCATTGGGCACAATAACGACGAACAAATTTGGCTGCCATGGATAGAGGACAAATTTAATTATTACCTACTAAACTTTTTCAATTTCGATGCAGACCAGCTTGCCGAAATGGAGCAGTTATTCAAGAATTTTTACATTGGCGATGAAGACGTTAATAATTTGAATGATCAATCTGTTCGGTCAACCATTGATTTTGATTCTGATTTCATGTTCATTCATCCCATTCCGAGAAGTATTAAAAAATATTTAGAAAACGGAGCTAAAACGATATATCGGTATATATTTTCTTACACCGGTGGGAGGAACTTTATGAAGAAAAGAGTGAATGTGACAATAGGTGGTGCAGCACATGCCGATGAGCTAGGGTATCAGTTTGATATGGCGTACTTGGGAGATGAACCTACGCCCGAGGATCAATTGATAATAGACAGAATAACTACGTTATGGGCCAACTTTGTAAAATATGGGTAAGTTGTTTAAGATATGATAAAACGTTTTCAATATTAATTGTATATGTTAGCCATAACTGCAATTTGTAAAAATTTTAGGAACCCTACTCCGGAGACTACTGAGCTACTACCTGTTACGTGGATGCCGGTGACTGAAGATACAGCATTCTACTTAAACATTGATTCGGAACTCAGTCTTGAGCGTAGACCATTCCAGGAGAGAATGGCCTTTTGGGATCTCTTCTACAAATCAAACAAGAAACTTCTGAAGGGTTATAGAGACGAATAATTATTTTGAACATTATTGCTCAAACAGAAAATTAGCTGATGTATAATGCACATTAAAAGCCCTACTGTTATAATTTTGTATTTCAAAAATAAACGATGCATATAATAAATATCTTTGTTAAGTTTTTCTTAATTCATAATACATTTATTCATTGCGTAAATGGGTACAAACTTCTTTTCAGCATGCAATATTAACTTAACTACTTAATTAAAAATGACAATAAATAGTACAAACAAGTCAATACATTAAAATAGTCACATAGGTACATGTCAATTGAATACAGTCATATTAAAAAGGTATCATCATCGTCATCATCATCATCAATCTGAAGACGTCCACTGCTGAACATAGGCCTCCCCCAAAGAGCGCCACCTTGAGCGGCTGCTTGCCTCCTGCATCCATCGGCTCCCCTCAGTTCTGACCAGGTCATCGGTCCACCTAGTGGGGGGCCGGCCTACGCTGCGTCTTCCGGTTCGTGGTCGCCACTCGAGAACCTTTCTTCCCCATCGGTTGTCAGTTCTACGAGCGATGTGGCCCGCCCACTGCCACTTCAACTTACTGATTCTCAAAGCTGTATCGGTGACTTTAGTTCTCTTGCGGATCTCCTCATTTCGGATCTTATCGCGCAAGGAAACCCCGAGCATAGCTCTCCAAAAAGCTCTCCTCTCTCTCTCTAAAAAGGTATACCGATAAAAAAATAAATCTTATTGTTTCATTAGGGTGATAGTTAATTGAATCAGGACTGATATTGCCGTTGTTGACGTTGTCTATGATAGCACAGTAGTAGTCCGGTACATTTTCACCCAGTTGCAGAAACGAACATTAACTTTTAATGTCAACATTAAACCTTAATCTATCATTAAACTGTTGCACAAAACAAAATTTTATCTGATTTTAATGTAACTTTAAGTTTATCTAAAGAAACGTCATATTATCCATTAAATGGTGTTTTACGTTGCACAAAGCGCCATTAACACTAATGAGACCTTAGTTGACAGTTTAAAGATAGAAATTTTTAATGGGCCGAAAAGCATCCATTAAAACTGCATTTAGTTATTTTTAAGGTGTTTTCAGTACATTTCTGCGATCGAAATATGTCTCTATCAAGAGTTTTATGATTGTTTGATACCAAAGATGTTTCCCGGCATACTCTTCTTTAATTTTTAAAAAATAATGTATGTTCCTTTGAGTAAAACTTCAATACTTATCTATACCCTGTATATCATTATAATGTAGAGATATTAAATAAAACGTAATCAACTTTAAACACTCCATAATAATTATATTTTATTGCTTATTATTTTCAAGCTTGAGCAGCCGCTCAAGGTGGCGCTCTCTGGGGGAGGTCTAAGTTCAGCAGTGAACGTCTTCAGGCTGTTGATGATGAAGATATTTGAAAATAATATCGAAACCACACAAGCGTGATATAAACAATATTTGCCTATACTCAATAGGTACCTAAATAATAAATAAAAATGTGTAGATGTTTCACACAGCGCCATCTAGCCCCAAACTAAGTGCACTATGGGACCCAGATAACTGATACAACACTTAAATACTTTTTGTTTGTAAATACATATATATATATAATACAATATAACACCCAGACACAGAACAAACACCTATGTTCATCATACAAATGTTTATCCTGGGTAGGAATCGAACCCACAACCTACAGTTCAGAAGGCAGAGCTACTACCAACTGAGCAGGTACAAACAAGACGAGAGCAGGACTTCGAGTTTATTTTAAACTAGTTGACCTGCCCCGGCTTTGCACGGGTTAATTAGTTTTAGGTCCTAACCCTATTTATGGGAAGAGGGAAGTGAAAGGGAAAAGAAAGGGGAAAAGGATGAATGGATGGGACGGCAATGGAAGGGAGGCAGGTGAAGCCAGCCCTTCTCTCTTCCCTTCGATAGAATGAGTATTTAATAAATAAAAAAATAATATACCTACAAACAAAAAATACTTGTATAAAAATTACACGTATGCACGAAGCAATAGGTATACCTATTGCTTCGTGCAACCCACACTTGGCGGTTTTAGAAAACGGAATGTTTCTTGTGTTATTGCAGTTTTATTATATGTATAGATTTTTACTTTATTGAATTTGACACTGGAAATGACGATAATGGCATAATGTGCGTTATGTTTATATGCAAAATCAATAGTAAACTGGTAAAAGCGCAATACCAAAACACAAAATGTTCACTCATTTCATTCGTTCATTATTTAATGTCGTCATTATCTAATGGAGCTTTAAGAAAACCTAATGTTGGTCACAGAACTTTTGTGCAACGTCATTAGTTTAAGGACTCCATTAGCACTAATGCCGACATTAGCTAATGAAGTGATAATGAAGAGTTTTGTGCAACGGGTTTTTTTTTTTTTTAAATTTAAACGAATGACGTGACGAGCTAGTCGTTCGCCGGGTGTTAAGCGACACGGCCGCCCATAACAGATTGCAGTGCCACTCGGAACTCCAAACTAAAGTTTCGGCTGTTTGTTAGGTAAATTAATGACGCGACGAACTATACTACTAACTGTTTGTTGGCAGGTTTGACTCTTGTCATGACCTGACCATTATTTGTATAAACCTCCAATAAACCTGTGAACTCTATTCAACAACACCTAACGCCATGAAATGCGAATAAGGAGGAATAGGTGGTAGGACTTTACTGCAAAGTTCGTCTAGGTAGGTGCCGCCGCTTTGCCAGTTATTCTGCTGCCAAGCAGTAGTGTGCAATCACTACTGTGTTCCGGTTTGAAGGGCATTGCAGCTAGTGAAATTACTGGGCAAATGAGACTTAATGATCTGATCACTCAGTCTAGTAATCTGATTACTAGACTGTGTGATGTCTCAGGATGACGTGCGCAGTGCCGTGTCACGCGAAACTTTATTTTTTTTAAGTTTCGAGTGACACTGCTACTGTTTTGGGCGGCTGTGTCACTTAACATCAGGTGAACGACTAGCTCGTCACGTCATTCAATCGCTTAAAAGAAAACTATCCATACCAAGAATAGTATACCACCTTATTTTTTCTGTGCGTTTTAATTTCTTTTCGATAACTTTTTTACATGTATACTAAAAACTAACTTTATATAATTTTGACTTTTGACACTCATTGGCTCTATTGTCTCCATGGAACTGCTGTTAAGAAAGGAGATCACATTACCTAATAGATCTACTAATTACTCTGTGGTTACTTGGTTCCCTTGGTTACCTAAAGTTTGTTTATCGGTCTCAAAAGTGTATTTCTATAATTTCGACTATGTTTTTTCAATATTATTAAAGTTATACATCTAGCGCTGTGATTTAACTTTAATATGGTAGCAGAGCGTAAACTATATTCTGTTTACTCATAGCTCGTACCATTTGTTTGCAATTTAAGAGGCTAAGAAAGAAGAATTTTTTCAAAAGTTCAAAGTGCATAAACCTCATCATCCAACAATGAACAAATTGTTAAAAGGAGTCAGTAAGATGCAGGTAGGGCGCCTAGACCCCAAAAATTGGAAAACATGGAAATGCAAAATTCTAGTCGTGTTAAGAGCCATGCCAGGGGCGCTGGACGTTGTCGAAGGGCGATTTCTCAGGCCTACCCTCGCGTCATCCGCTGATACCGACAAGATAGCCGAGTATGAGAATAAACTACAAGAATATATAAATCTAGACAGCGCAATCTTATTACTCTTGATGACGAACATGTCAGACGAAGTTCTACAACTTGTTATGCGCTTCACTTCGTCAAAGGAGATGTGGGACGAACTTAATCGTTTGTATGATGGAGCTACTGAAGATAGAAGCTATGATCTTTGTCTGCGCTTCTTTAGATATCAGAAAGAAACTCAATGCGACATGGCGACACATATATCTGCAATGAAGAGTATTTGGCATGAATTAAACAGCCAACTGGATACGGCAGAGAATTTGCCTGATATCTTGCTGATCTGTAAAATTTTGGACACACTCCCAGCAGATTATTTCAGCTTCAAGTCGAGTTGGCTTCTAATATCAAAGAAAGATCGCACCATAGAGAACTTGACCACTCAGTTATGTGCCCATGAACGAGCTTTGACATGTAAAGCAGAAAGCGGAAGCAGCAGTGTAGAGGAGGCGTTATACATGAACTCTAAAAACAAAAAGAATAAGAAGATTACATGTCCATACTGCAAAACAGAGGGACATAAAATCAAACAGTGTCAAAAATGGATCAAAGATGGAAGACCACCTAAGCCTAATACTAATAAAGGCACGAGCCCTTCATCTAGCCAAGTCCAAAGTGTCACCACAATGACAGTCAACGCATGTAGCGCGCAGCAAGATGCAGATAGAGAAACTTGGTATGTGGACAACGGAGCAACAACTCACGTCACAATTAGAGATGACATATTCCAAACTTTTGAGCATTTTGATTCAAAACATACAGTAACAACTGCTGATGGGAAAAATATTTCTGCAAATGGGATTGGATCTGTATTACTAGAGTCAAAAGTCAACGGAAATAAGGAACTGATTTCTCTAACGAATGTGTGGTATGTACCGTCACTGACTAAAAATCTATTTTCAATGCTAGCGGCCCAGGATAAACTTCCGAATAGTTTATTTACATCCACTATGAGAGAATGTAAGCTTGAAACGGACGGAAAGACTAAGTTAGTCGGGAAAAGAACCCCTGGTGGAGGTTTGTACAAACTTGACCTAAAAGTAGTAGTCCCGAATAAGTCACCTGTAGTAAGCGTTTTGAACTCGTCAGATAAGTTACAACTTTATCACGAAAGATTGGGACATCAAAATAAAAGACACGTTAAGAAAATAGTCGAAAAAGAACTTGATTTAGACTTGGGACCAATAAAAAACGAGTTATGTGAAGGCTGCATCTATGGGAAAACACATAGAAAAAAGTTTCGCTACTCGTCCTACAGCCACAAAGCCAGGAGAGCTAATCCATACAGATGTTTGTGGACCTTTCCCTTATTCCATGAAGAAGTATAGATACTTTGTACTATTTAAAGATGAATATACCAAATTTCGCTACATATACTTACTGAGAGAAAAATCAGAGGTACACGAGAAACTTAAGCTGATGCTGGCAGAAGCGAAAAGCACTGGGCATACAGTACAAGAAATTCTTAGTGATAATGGTGGAGAATATGACAATCAAAAAGTCAGAGATATACTTCAAGAACAAGGAATAAAACAAAGATTGGTTATGCCCTATACACCTGAGCAAAATGGTTGCGCAGAAAGAGAAAATAGAACAGTTGTGGAGGCTGCACGAGCTATGATACATGCGCACGAGGAATTACCGCAAGGACTGTGGGCAGAGTTAACAAACACAGCTGTCTATATACTCAATCGCACCGGTCCAAGTAGAGTTGATGGAATATCACCATTTGAGCTATGGTATGGTAAGAAACCGACCATTAAACATCTAAGGATCATAGGAAGCATCACTTATGCACATGTTCCTAAACTTAAGAGGAAAAAGTTAGAGAAAAAGGCAGTTAAAGGAATTTTGATTGGATATGACAATGATGATGGGTATAGAATTTGGAATGAAGAGAGTAATACACTCATAAGATCCAGAGATGTGACTTTTGAGGAAAAAACTCTAACCAGTCAGATTGTAACACATCACGATGATAAAAGTCCAACGCTGGAGAAAGCAACTCAACACGATGATGAGAAACTTACAATTCAGAAAGAAATTCCCAACACGTCATTTCAAATACCTTCCTCAGGCGTTCATAGTAAACCAAATCTGAAAACATCACCTGGATATTTTTCTGAATCCAGTGATTCTAGTGATGAAGAAACTGTAGATACAATTCCTTTCAATGACTCCCGTGAAAGAACCAACTATGACCAGCAAAGTGAAGGTGGTATGGTTCCAGAAAATGAGAGAACTGTAGAAGAACGAGATACTGTCATGGAACATCCAGTAGAAACTGAAACTGAGTCTGAAAGTGAGGAATACCTTTCACCTGAAGAAATTGAAAATGAAAGTAGAATGACGTTGAGACATCGATCAACTTTAAAGAGCCCTAGTCGATTCAAAGATTACATTATGAATCTCGATAGTGACTTAAATGATGTTGTCGAACCAAAAACTTTTACGGAAGTTCTGCAGAGCCCTGACAAGGATAAATGGTTTAAAGCTATGAACAGCGAAATAAAATCCTTAAAGCAAAATGAAACATGGGAAATGGCTAATTTACCGAAAGGAAAGAAGGCTTTACCATGCAAATGGATTTTCAAGATTAAATACAACCCTGATGGCAGTATTGATAAATACAAAGCAAGGCTTGTTATAAAAGGATATGCACAAAGAAAAGGCCTAGACTATGACGAAACATTTAGTCCTGTTGCAAGAGCAAACAGCATCAGAGCAGTCCTGAGTGTTGCAGCTAAAGAAAAAATGTCACTGACACAATTTGATGTGTCAACTGCGTTCTTGTATGGCACATTAAATGAAGAAATTTATATGCAAACACCAGAAGGATATGACGATGGCACCAAAAGAGTTTGTAAATTGAAACGGAGCTTATATGAGCTAAAACAGGCGCCTAAGTGTTGGAACACATGTATAACCCAGTACATAGTGCAAATTGGCTTTAAACAAAGTACAGCTGATCCATGCCTTTTCATACGGAAAAGAAAAGAAAACAAGATTATCCTAGCACTGTATGTCGATGATGGTTTAGTCGCTTCAACATCAGAAAAAGAAGCAGAGAGTTTCTTGAATGAATTAAGGAGTCGATTCAAAATCACCACAAAATCAGCTTCATACTTTCTTGGTATAGAAATACAAAGCTCAAAGGGATGTATAAAAATCAACCAACAAGCGTATGCTAAGAAAGTTTTAGAGAGATTCCATATGACTAACTGCAAAGCGGCGTTGACGCCGATTGTGAAAGATACAAAAGCTCATTCTAATGAAAAACAAGCAATGTTTCCTTACAGACAAGCAGTTGGCGCTCTAACTTACTTGATGGTCTGTACCAGACCTGATATAGCCTATGCGGTTGGAGTTGCGTCTAGAACTTTAGATAACCCATCGCAAGAGGATATACAAAGAGTTAAGCGAATACTACGCTATATCCAAGGTACAGTGGAAAAAGGAATCACTTATAAAAGTGTACCTAATTCAAAACTGGTCTGCTACAGTGACGCTGATCATGGTGGAGATCCAGCCACTATGAGATCCACATCTGGAATGTGCTGTCTATATGCTGGTAGAGCCATTTCCTGGAGGAGCTATAGACAAAAGACAGTAGCCTTGTCATCTACAGAGGCGGAAATAATTGCAGCTAGTGAAGCAGCAACCGAAATGATCTGGATTAGAAGACTAATGAAAGACTTGTTAGACGCTGATAATGTTCCTATTTTGCGCCTTGATAGTCAGTCTGCATTGAAATTGGCTCACAATCCACCATATGAATTCCACCAAAGGACGAAGCACATAAAGATCAGATATTTCTTCATCAGAGAATGCGTTTCCAATGAAGAAATTGCAGTTCAATATGTATCATCAGTGGAACAGTTGGCAGATATGTTGACTAAGCCAGTCTTCAAGCCAAGGCTCACATATTTGTCTCAACAGATTGGGCTGACCTAAGAAACCAAGAATAAAAAGAAATGACGGGATGTTAAGAAAGGAGATCGCATTACCTAATAGATCTACTAATTACTCTGTGGTTACTTGGTTCCCTTGGTTACCTAAAGTTTGTTTATCGGTCTCAAAAGTGTATTTCTATAATTTCGACTATGTTTTTTCAATATTATTAAAGTTATACATCTAGCGCTGTGATTTAACTTTAATAACTGCTACCCAAAAATATGTTTATCGCGTATTGTGCAGAGCGACTGCAATAACATTTTGTCACGGAATGGCTCTGCCCAGGGTCCTAGGATGCCTAACTAGGTCCTGATCCTACCTAAATCAGACCCTAGAGGGAGACGGCGACATGAAAGAGAAAAGAAGAATAGGGCTGGAAAGAAAGACACGTTAAAGTAGTATGTACAGGTGTAATAGGTAGAAAAACAAAATAGGATTAAAGAAAGTAGAAAAGGAGTTATAAAACACATAAAATCTCTAACTGTATGTACACTGAATTTTGAAGAATGCCAGGGGGGGGGAAGGAAGAATGGTTTAGTAGTAGTAAATAGATACGTTACGCAACTTGCGGAATGTAGTTGGAAGTGTGGTTCCTGTGATTATAGTATTGTGGTATGGTGAGCTCCGTATAACGCTGCGACTTCGCCGTCCCTCCCCGTCTGTGGCGAGCGTCCCAGGCCCAGATATACAGGTATCAATTCAGTATGGAGTAGGTGCGGAGGCGCCCAATAAACTTGCTCTAAAACCACCAAATACGGTCCAGCGCATTTACCAGAGTCCTCGGACTTTCTGTCTTCGGAGATCACCTCAGAGTACTTCTTCTATGTCTCGATCACCTCCGCCCTGTTGTTTTCCCGCTGACGTCCACAGATTTTTTTTTTCTTATAGTTTGGCTCCACATATAGTGTATTTAGCCAGTGTCAAGTATTGTAGTTTTTCATCGTATTATGAAATATTTCATATAAAGTCAAGTCTTAGTCACAGTCAGTCAGGGTAGTCATAGTCCAGTCTAAGTCAGGTAGTCATAATCCAGTCTAAGTCATGCCCTAGTAAAGTAGCGGCAACTTTACTAGAGGCTTCTATGGAATTTTGGAAGCAACACGAAAAACCACGTTTCACTACATTATATCACTTGCCCACGCTTATACTCGTAATTCAGCACTCAATGCGTAAAATGCCACTAATTTTAAACATTAACACTAGAAAAAGCATAAGTTTTGTGAAATAATACAATGCAACGACGTGAACTTTTTCACGTTCCCGCCAAAACTCTCCCGTCCACAGATATCTACTATACTTGCTGACGTCTCTCCTTCCGTATCGTTGCTTTTTCGAGTTTTTCTTTTTTTTTCTTTTTGCAGAGCTGTATCAAAAGAGGAATTAATACTTGGTTTATATAAAGAGGATGGCTGATGATGATGGTTTGGAATGGTGGTGAAGGTGAGTATACTACAATTTTTAATACAAGGACGGTCCTTTAAGTACAGAAAATCCACTGCGCATGCGCAGTGGATTTTTAAATACGCAAAGCACTGCTAAAATTATATTCAACTAGGTAATAGTCACTTCTCTTTCTAACACAATGATAATTATAAGTACATAGGTACTCCAGTATTTATTTATCTCTTCGCCACGCCGGTTCCTATTTGCGACAGTTTATTAAATCTACACGACTGGGCTGACAAGCAACTAACTTAACTTAGTTTGTACTCAAGTTGCTTATAAGGTTTCTCTGACAACCCGGAAATGGAGGAAGTTATCTCAATTTAAAGTGGCTGACTTATCTGTTTTGAAATCGGCTAATGTGCCTTTAGTCTTTAAACTAACTACTACAGTACTAAAAACTAGCAAACTAGCTACACTATCTCTCTAGCTACACAATCTGGCGCAGCGTATGGATGTGGTCTATGGTGCTAAAGCCTTTTCGGAAACCGGCTTGTTCGGGACGCTGGAATTCATCAAACCTGCGTGCAAGACGATTCGTAATGACTCTCGAAAAAAGCTTATACACATGACTCAAGAGCGAGATGGGCCTATAGTTCTTCAATAAGGTTTTATCGCCTTTTTTGAAGAAGAGCATCACCACGCTCTTGTGCCATGCCTCTGACGTTGTACCTTCAAGGATGACGGAATTAAATAACTTCTGGAGGACTAAAAGTACCGGTCTACCACCCGCTGTCAGAAGTTCGGTCGTAATTCCATCTTCACCTGGTGCTTTGTTGTTTTTAAGCTGTTTGAGGGCCATTCTAATCTCGTACAGGCTGATGTCCGGGATATCTTCGGTATAGTGTCGGACTAACTTGGCTCTGATGTCCTGAGCTGTGTTAGTAGCGGGCTTACGTGTCGAGGTGTATAAATGTCCACAGAAGTTCTCGATCTCTCTCAGAATCTCAGGCTTGGATGACATGACGCTACCATTTTCGGTCTTCAGTTTTGTCATTTGGTGTTGCCCAATAGACGAATCCTTTGCGAACACTTTAGGGCCTTGGTTCCACTCAATTGTGGCCTCAATACGTGAAGTACTAAGAGCACGCAAGTCGTGTCGCAAGGAACTCCAGATTCGTCTATTGAGTTCACCGTAGGCTGACATATCAACTGAAGACTGGAGCTTCATTTCTCTCCAGTCTGCCATTAGTTGAAGAGTTTTTTTTCTGAGAGCTTTTGAGTCTTCTTTCGGCAATGGGTTTTAAAAATTTCGATCCAACAGCTTGGACAGTTTCCACCAACACGTCCACTGTGTTACAGTCGGCTAGGCACTGGAAGCGATTTTGGAGTTCCAGCTGAAAGCCTTCGGCGTTTTGGATTTGGACAGGATTTGGACGGAGCGTAAACTTCACCAGACGTGACCTTTCAAGCTTAACATTGATATTCAATGTGCCTCTAACAATAGCGGTGATCGCTACCGGTTTTCACTTTGCTGATCACAGAGACATCATTGAATATGTGCTTCTTGGTCGTCATGATGAAGTCTACCTCATTTTTAGTGGAACCGTCGGGACTTATCCACGTCCACTTCCTGGATGGTCACTTCTCGTAGAAGGAGTTCCTCATAAAGAGTTCCTCCTTCTCCATGAAGTAAGCCAGCCTCTGTCCTCGAGGGTTCCGCTGCCCGTATCCAAATGGCCCCACTCTTAGCTCATCGCTATTCCTTGTGCCCAACTTCGCATTGAAGTCTCCGGTGAAGGTGGAGGTAGGTGAAGTGTGTTTCGGAAGTATGCATGGCTTCGGATATGTCCTCATACATAGCTTTTACTTCATCGTCTGAGTGTGCCGACGTCGGCGCGTATACCTGTATAACCTTCAACGAATACTGTTTGGTTATTCGGAGTACCAGATACGCTACCCTAGCCGACACACTGTCGACTTTGACCACGTTGTTGACGAGAGACTTGCGGACGAGAAACCCGACACCACCTTGGGAGAGTGGTCTCCCTCCCGGTAGAAGAATAAGTTACCGGAATTTAGGATTATCGTGTCTTGTCCCTGTCTTCGGACTTCTGACAATCCCATTACATCCCAGCGTAACTTACCAATCTCCTCCTCTAACTCGACCATCCTTTCGTCAGCCCTCAGTGTGCGCACGTTATGTGTTGCCAGGGCCAGGGGTCGTTAGCCGGGCGTCTGCCAGGGATTCTTCGCACCCCTTGCCCTGCCGTTACCGTGGCCGCTACCATAGCCACGGGATCCGTTCTGGGGCCGTTTTTATTTGTGCTTGTCATTAGAGGGGGGGGGGGGGTTTGTCATAATCACCCTGCTTGGCAGGCGGCTTGGTAATCGCAGTAGGTGAGGATTGATTATCCCCAATACCGAGGGAACGCTGCGACCCCTTCCCTGGATATTCCCTTAGCCGCCTTCTACGGCACCCACGGTAGTAGATGGGGTGGTCCTATTCGTAACCGGGACCACACGGCTAATTTGTAACCGGAACCACACGGCTAATAAATAATAATGTATCAATAAATTACAATTAAAAGTATCACCTAGATATCATTGGTTTAGCTACAAATGGCAATAAACTGAAAATCTAAGAAGACAATTGTTTATTGCCATTTTTCGCTAAACCAACGACATCTAGAAGATACTTTTAATCGTAATTTGTTGATACATTCTATTAGTTTACGCAAAATTAGTTTTCATGTAATCACGTTGAGTAACTAAGCTATTATTGGCAAAAGAACGCAAGAAAATTTGAAATTTCGCGCGAGTGTAACGTTCCACCTTAAGATTGATATTTGTAATGATAAGATTAATTTAGACTGTACTAAATATCATTTTCGTAATGATTAGATTATATCTCATCTAGTATGAACTAGATTATGACATATGAACTAGATTATGACACATTTGTAAAGATTGATGTTCGCAATGAATCAGAATTATCGCGTACCTATAGTATGAACACAATTGCGCATTATTAAGAAATCAGAAAATATCGAATGTGGAAAATCCTAAAACGCGGAACTTATAGCTGACACCAAAATGTCACACTTATCACGGCTTTAGATTGATATTCGTAATGATTAGATTAGATATCGCGTCTAGTTATGAACTGCAATGTTGTAGGGTTGGTCCAGCTAATTCTTGGTAGCATTTGTTTATGATAGCTATGCTCGCTGTTTTCCTGCGAGATAAGATCTGTAATGAGGAAATCGGCTGAAGAACTAAAGTAACCCATATATCTCTTATAATTAGCAAGTTGCAATGGCAGTGGGCAGGCCACATCGCTCGTAGATAACTGATAACCGATGGGGAAGAAAGGTTATCGAGTGGCGACCTCGAACCAGAAGACGCACCACGGGCCAGCCATCCGCTAGGTGGACCGAGGATCTGATGAAACCCGCGGGAAGGCGATGGATGCAAGAGGTGAGCAGCCGCTCGAAGTGGCGCTCTATGGGGAGGCCTATGTTCAGCAGTGGACGTGTTCAGGCTGTTGATGATGTTGATGATTTTTTTATGTAATCGAATGACGTGACTATCTGTTATGGGTAACCGTGACGTTTAACACCAGGCGAACGACTAGCTCGTCACGTCATTTTATTACATAAAAAAAACACGGACGTTTCATTCGGCCTTGACGATAGACGCAGTTACTTGCAGCAAGTTAATTTTTTTATCGTCACAATGCACTAGGCTAATCTGTTTTTAGTGCTACCTATTGATGGTCATCATACGGTTGCCATCCGTCCGGTTTTCCCAGGACATTCCTATTTTCAGGGGTGCCCTGGGTCACTATGTTGTATTTTTATTATACCTACGTACGTTCCAAACTTGGACCACTACCTTATAATCTTGACAATACTTAACATACTTGTTTTGAGCTAGGTACTAAACGTTTTTGCCAAAAATTATCAAGATTAGCGGGTAAATGTCACAGATGCAAACTTTATGATATTGTCGAAGCTGCAAATACCAAGTTATGTCCAAGATTCGTTGAAAAATAAGAACTGTACGCGAGTACCAACATCCGGGTAGATGAAAGCAAATTTCGTGAGTTGAAGCAGAGACTTTGGTTACTTTATTCGCTCGGTCAAAAATACGACTGCTATTAGTTGTTTTATTGACTCAGTTTTCAGTGCATACTACAATAAAGTATTCTGATTTGAAATCAGATTCCTTTGAGCACCAATATAGACTTCACCATCATGTGAACGTAGAAGCAATCCAGCTACTTGATCACACGAACATTATTAGAAGACTTAAACGAACAAAACCATTTGAGTTAGTGTAGTGTTATTAGTGAATTTTCACAAATTAGTGTAATGTAGTGCAGTGCTAGTGCTACCCAAAAGAACACAAGAACAAAGTGTCGTCGCCTTAATAGAGACAATAAGAAAAGTGTTATTGGACACATTCTTAGATAATAAGGTTTATAGAAGTTTAGGTTAAATTTAAATTACTTATTAGCCAAAATAATGGCTAGATTGTAGTTCTAGTAGAGTGCTTATTTCAGTAAGAAAGTACTCTAGGAAATGGAAAGAAAAAAGATTCCTTTGAGAGCGTAGGTTCAGATACTACTGACTGCGCCATGTAAAAGAATTAATATTTGTTGAGCAGAATCAAGGAAAACGAGAAGCTTAGCCATAACTGATTTGTTAGTCCTACTCACCTTTACACGTAATAATATATTAAATAGATCTACCTACAGTACCTTACCTACCTGCTCTTATTGGCGTCCTTGGTTTTAACGAAATGTCCTTGCATTTCTACTTTCAAATCCTGGACTCCAACATTTGGAGATATCAACCCTACCAAATCAATACTGATGAATTAGTAATAATTAACATTAGAGATTTATATTCTATCAGCAAGTGACGATGAGAACGCTAGGATATGATAAGTAATTAACTCAAGTGGTTGAAGTTATCTTATCTTAATATTTAAAAACTATATAAAAAGACAATACCGGAGTTCAAATGCACAGTAATGTTAATTTCCTTCATCATGCAGGATATTAAAAAATATAGCCTCCTGGCTATAGTTCTGTGTGCTCTAGTTCAAAATGCAAGCGCAAGATCTCGAGTTGACCCTCTAGTGGAAACGAATATTGGATCAATACGAGGCCTGAAGTCGCCAGATGGGAAATACTCTATGTTTTTGGGAATACCGTATGCTACAGTAAATGAAACTAATCCTTTTGGGGTAAGTGAGCTTTCAAAGTTATACTTATTGAAAATCGTTACTGATAATTATCTGTGAAAGCAAAGGGCATGGTGGTCATTTGCTTTGCTTTGTAGAGCAAAGCAGAAAACCAATTCAATTTGCAGGTTAATTTTACACATTCTCCAATTTTACATCTTGCATAATATTTTGTCTATAACAGACTATTTGGCAGAACAATAAATACAAGTTGTAACATGAGCATTTATTATTCGACAGGTTTCCACACCCCACCCCGGATTTGATGAAGTATTTGACGCATACGATGACTCCGTAATATGTCCTCAAGTTGAAGAGTTCAGCGGAACTGTCCAGGGAAGTCTCGATTGCCTACATTTAAATGTCTACGTACCAAACAGTGCCAGCTCGATAAATCCCCTGCCTGTTTTAGTTTGGATCTTTGGTGGAGGATACAACATGGGAGCCTCTGCAAGATACATGTATGGACCCAATTATCTAGTTCGCCAAGATATTGTTGTAGTAACCCTTAATTACCGATTAGGTCCCTATGGGTTTATGTGCTTGGACACTCCTGATGTTCCAGGAAATCAGGGTCTAAAGGATCAGTATCTAGCTTTGAAATGGATTAAAAACCACATTGAATCGTTTGGTGGTGACTCCAGTAAAATAACTATATTCGGAGAGAGTGCAGGAGCAGCTTCTGTAGATTTACATTTGTTCTACGATAAAGATGTCCTCTTTAATCAAGTAATCATGCAGAGTGGGTCTGCTATGGCTGCATGGGCATTAATGGAGTCTGATCCTCCAGCGGCTTTGAAACTAGCTGATTACTTAGGGTTTCCTACCAGCAACTTACAGGAGGCTGTATCGTTTCTATCAACAGTTGATACAAAATTAGTGATCGGAGCGACAACTGATTTGGATATTATGTTTAGACCGTGTGCAGAAAAAGTGTTTGAAGGTGTTGAGAGCTTCATGACAGATCATCCTATTAACGTAGACGTTCCACGAGCTAAAAATACTCAGATCCTCATTGGGCACAATAACGACGAACAAATTTGGCTGCCATGGATAGAGGACAAATTTAATTATTACCTACTAAACTTTTTCAATTTCGATGCAGACCAGCTTGCCGAAATGGAGCAGTTATTCAAGAATTTTTACATTGGCGATGAAGACGTTAATAATTTGAATGATCAATCTGTTCGGTCAGCCATTGATTTTGATTCTGATTTCATGTTCATTCATCCCATTCCGAGAAGTATTAAAAAATATTTAGAAAACGGAGCTAAAACGATATATCGGTATATATTTTCTTACACCGGTGGGAGGAACTTTATGAAGAAAAGAGTGAACGTGACAATAGGCGGTGCAGCACATGCCGATGAGCTAGGGTATCAGTTTGATATGGCGTACTTGGAAGATGAACCTACGCCCGAGGATCAATTGATAATAGACAGAATAACTACGTTATGGGCCAACTTTGTAAAATATGGGTAAGTTGTTTAAGATATGATAAAACATTTTCAATATTAATTGTATATGTTAGCCATAACTGCAATTTGTAAAAATTTTAGGAACCCTACTCCGGAGACTACTGAGCTACTACCTGTTACGTGGATGCCGGTGACTGAAGATACAGCATTCTACTTAAACATTGATTCGGAACTCAGTCTTGAGCGTAGACCATTCCAGGAGAGAATGGCCTTTTGGGATCTCTTCTACAAATCAAACAAGAAACTTCTGAAGGGTTATAGAGACGAATAATTATTTTGAACATTATTGCTCAAACAGAAAATTAGCTGATGTATAACGCACATTAAAAGCCCTACTGTTATAATTTTGTATTTCAAAAATAAACGATGCATATAATAAATATCTTTGTTATGTTTTTCTTAATTCATAATTCATTTATTCATTGCGTAAATGGGTACAAACTTCTTTTCAGCATGCAATATTAACTTAACTACTTAATTAACAATGACAATAAATAGTACAAACAAGTCAATACATTAAAATAGCCAGTGTACATAACATGTCAATTGAATACAGTCATATTAAAAAGGTATCATCATCGTCATCATCATCATCAACCTGAAGACGTCCACTGCTGAACATAGGCCTCTTCCAACGAGCGCCACCTTGAGCGGCTGCTTGCCTCGTGCATCCATCGGCTCCCCACAGTTCTGATCTGGTCATCGGTCCACCTAGTGGGGGGCCGGCCTACGCTGCGTCGTCCGGTTTGTGGTCGCCACTCGAGAACCTTTCTTCCCCATCGGTTGTCAGTTCTACGAGCGATGTGGCCCGCCCACTGCCACTTCAACTTGCTGATTCTCAAAGTTATATCGGTGACTTTAGTTCTCTTGCGGATCTCCTCATTTCGGATCTTATCGCGCAAGGAAACCCCGAGCATAGCTCTCCAAAAAGCTCTCCTCTCTCTCTCTCTAAAAAGGTATACCGATAAAAAAATAAATCTTATTGTTTCATTAGGGTGATAATTAATTGAATCAGGACTGATATTGCCGTTGTTGACGTTGTCTATGATAGCACAGTAGTAGTCCGGTACATTTTGTTAGGTAAATTAATGACGCGACGAACTATACTACTAATTGTTTGTTGGCAGGTTTGACTCTTGTCATGACCTGACCATTATTTGTATAAACCTCCAATAAACCTGTGAACTCTATTCAATAACACCTAACGCCATGAAATGCGAATAAGGAGGAATAGGTGGTAGGACTTTACTGCAAAGTTCGTCTAGGTAGGTACCGCCGCTTTGCCAGTTATTCTGCTGCCAAGCAGTAGTGTGCAATCACTACTGTGTTCCGGTTTGAAGGGCATTGCAGCTAGTGAAATTACTGGGCAAATGAGACTTAATGATCTGATCACTCAGTCTAGTAATCTGATTACTAGACTGTGTGATGTCTCAGGATTCAATTCAATTCAATTCAATTCAATTTATTTCACAGTTTGTAACATAACAGTACAAAAAAGCGTCCAAGGCGTTACAAAAATAGTCATTTAATGTATTACAATATAAAAACAAATAATAATAAAAAAGTATTATCATGTCATATTATTAATATTATTAGGTAAGTACACAACTAGATATAAATCATACATTATGTAAAATGACCACACATAAAATGATAATCATAAAATAATCATAAAATCACCACTATAAATAAAAATTGTAAAATCAATATTAACACGATAGTCAAAACTTCCTTACAATTAACAAGAGAAAACCTTCATAAGTTATATCTAACCTTCATAAGTTTACACTTGATTTCCTGGTGTTCGATTCAAACATCCTCTGGCACTCATCCATCAAGCATGGTATAGTGCTCGAGAACAGGTTACGTCGCGGCGCCGAGGCAAGCACGGCACCGAGCACCTCGCGCGCGCGCTCCGCGGGACTCTGGCGGCGCTGCACCGTGCGGCCGGCCGAGCGCGCCAGCACCCGCGGGGCGCGCGCGCGCAGCCGGTAGAAGGTGTTGACATTGGGTACAGACAACCTTAGAAACACCTCCACCAGAGCCGGGCAGTCTATGTTCCCTCTAATTAGCCCCAAAGTAAATTTAGCCAATGCACGAGATCTTCTGATCTCTAATGTCTGATAGCCCAATTGACCCTGAATAAAAAGTGTAGGGTACAGGTAGGGGTAGTACGCGTACGCTTTTTTATAAAGGCAGCGCAGAAACTTTTTTTGGATTCGCTCCAGCATAAGAATATATTTATCCTCGTGCGGGCTCCAAACTATCGCAGTCGATTCTAGAACACTACGCACTAGGGCAGTGTACAGTGTTTGCGTTGCCGCCACTGAAAGTGGGGCAGCATTCCGCAGCACAAAGCAGAGCCGGCGATGAGCCGCATTCGTGACGCGCTGCGTGTGCTCGCGGAACGTCAGCCCGGGGTCGAACCACACACCGAGATCGCGCACGCGTTGCACGCGCGACACCGGAGTGTCGCCCACCGAGTACTGGTGCAACCGCGGGTTTCGGCCACGCGTAAACGTCATCATTTCGCACTTGCTCGGATTAAAATGCAGTCGGTTGGCTACACTCCACGCGTAAACCGCGTCTATGTCCCGTTGGAGTGCATCGTGATCATATGTAGTTCTGCAGGCCTTTATGAGTTTAACATCGTCAGCAAAGATCAAGACTGTGGACTCGCGTACTACTTCAGGAAGGTCGTTTATTAGTAATACAAAAAGTAACGGCCCCAAATTCGATCCCTGACTTATGCCTGATCTTGTCGAATAATATTCGGATACGTGAGATCCATATTTAACAAATTGTTGCCTATCTGACATATAGTCAGCAAACAGTTTAAGGAGTCCAGGTGTGAAACCCATAGTGCCCAGCTTTAGGAGTAGCACGTCATTATCCACTCTATCAAAGGCTTTTTGGAAATCTAAGTAGATGACATCTACCTGATTTCCACAGTCCATTTCAGAGGAAATGTTGTCCACCAATGAAGCTAGGTTGGTATCTACAGAGCGTCGGGGTAAGAATGCGTGCTGTGCATCTGTGATGTATGGTCGGCATTGAGACAGCAGGCACTTGTGTAGGGCTGTCTCAAAAACCTTAGCTAAGGCACACAGTATAGCGATAGGCCGGTAATTTTCGACTTTGGACTTTGAACCCGATTTCGGTATGGGCGTGACCCTAGATTTTTTCCACATAATTGGGTAGCGTCCGGTGACAATAATGAGGTTGAATATATAGGTAATCGGTATAATAAGTTCATCAATACAGCCCTTAATGACGTAAGCTGGTAGGACGTCAGGTCCAGGTGACGTGCCAGGTTTCAGCTTACGGACCGCCGCTCGCACCTCGGTCGGGCTGAGTGAGTGCAGGTGCACGCGGCGGCTGTCGGCGGGCGGTGCGGTGGCCGCGGCCGCGGGATCGAGCGCGGGCCGACCCGGCAGGAACACGGAGCTGAAGTGGTCCGCGAACGCGGCCGCCGCACCGCGCCCCGTGTACTTTACGTCCCCGCGAGTCACGCACGGTTCCACTCCGCCCGTACTACGAAGACTGTTAACGTACTTTCAAAAATCTTTTGGATTTTTACATAAATTATTAGAAATATTCTGAGTATAGTTTACGTGCGCAATTTTAATGTCTTCTTTAATTTTACTTCGCAGTACCTTGAACTTATCGTGACACTTTTTATCACCGGTTCGCTTCCACAGACGATGAGCCCGCGCTTTACAACGAAGGTCACGAATAATATCGTAAGTGTAATAAACTGGGTACGTACGACTAGTGGATTGTTGTCGGCTTTTTTTCGGAACGCAGTGGTCAAATACTCTGTACATTGAGTTGTAAAAGAAGTTAAGGGCCTCGTCAACGTCTTTAAAATTATTTATGTGATTCCAGTCGATTTCTTTTATCATGCAGTATAGAGATTGGAAGTCCCCTTTAGGGAAGTTCCAATCATTCTCAGGTGGGATGTTAGAAGGGTCTAACCTTATTACCTGCTTTGTGAGTCTGTACCCAACGCCCACAATCAAAGGCGGGTGATGGTCATCAACCTTGACAAGGTGCTCGGCGGGCTGAGCAGCGCGCACGCGCACCGCATCGCCCAACTCCGCGCTCGTCAGCACCACGTCTAGCATTCTCTCATTTTTATTACTTACTCCATTATACTGCACCAGATCACATAATGTGCTAAAACACATGAAATAGTTATTAATATTATTACTGGCGCTATGTAGGTTCAGATCACCTAACACTATAATCTTTGAAGATAAATAAATAAATAAATAAATAAATATGTGTGGACATTTCACACAGCGCCATCTAGCCCCAAACTAAGCATTATAGCTTGTACTATGGGAACCAGATAACTGATACAATACTTATATACTTTTTGTTTGTAAATACATACATAGAATACAATATGACACCCAGACACAGAACAAACACCTATGTGATGAGTGGATCGAACACACAGTTTCTACGCTATTGAACCACTTCATATAGGTATCGTCCCTCGACTTAGGTGGTATGTAAACAACGCATACGTATATAGAAAGTCCGTGGAATAGGAATTTGGCCCACAGATCTTCGCCGTCATCCGTCTGGTAGTGTGGGAGGTGCTCGAGGAGTATGGGGGCGGAGGCGGCCAGCAGTACGCCACCACCGGCGCGCACGCCCCGGTCGCGGCGCAGCACGGCCCAGCTACCGCTCGCTCCACACAGCTCGGCGTCATGTACCGATTCGTCCAAGTTGGTTTCCGTTGCTGCTACTAGTTGTAGGTTGTCAGATATCAACAGGTTATTTCGCCATTGATAAAGTTTCCCTTTAGCCACCTTACATTCTGGTAGTAGACCGTCAGCATAGCCAGCTTAGGCTGACTTGGTTTCACGCTGAGCTGGTCGCTCGAGACGAAAAAACCAACGCTCAGCTGAGAAGCCTTTGGGCCAGAACTGTGGGGATACACAATCTTCATACATATTTTCGGGAACACCGACTTTGAATGATGCATAGCTAGTTGGTCGCTTCGATGTCATTTTAACCACAGAGTAGGCCGTCGACTGATTCTTAGTATTCAAGTAGCTAATAACATTTTCCTCGGTGGTATCGGGATGCGCACCCCACATGTAGATATTTCGTACTATCAGCTGGACATAGAATGTCGCTCGATTCGCCATTGCAGCGGACTACTAGCTTATTACGCAACTGTTGATTGTAACGTTGTTTTCGCGTTGTAACCGTTGACCATCCATCTTTGTCATCATTGTGTGTCACGGGTACAGTCACCGCCGGCACCGGCGTGCTAACTTAGGGTGTGTTTTTTGATCCGCAGTTAAGGTAACCAATGGTTAAAAACTCTAACAAATTCTAACCAATGGTCAAAATTTGTTAGAGACTTTCACCTTTGGTTACCTTAACCATAATGTGTAATTTACGCATATGCCTTAACTACAAATCAAAAACCCGCCTTTATATAATTTTGACTTTTGACACTCATTGGCTCTATTGTCTCCATGGAACTGCTACCCAAAAATATCTTTATCGCGTATTGTGCAGAGCGACTGCAATAACATTTTGTCACGGAATGGCTCCGCCCAGGGTCCTGGGATGCCTAACTAGGTCCTGATCCTACCTAAATCAGACCCTAGAGGAAGACGGCGACATGAAAGAGAAAAGAAGAATAGGGCTGGAAGGAAAGACACGTTAAAGTAGTATGTAGGTGTAATAGGTAGAAAAACAAAATAGGATTAAAGAAAGTAGGAAAGGAGGTATAAAACACATAAAATCTCTAACTGTATGTACACTGAATTTTGAAGAATGCCAGGGGGGGGGAAAGAAAGGTTTAACTAGGAAGGACTAACTTGGCTCTGATGTCCTGAGCTGTGTTAGTAGCGGGCTTTCGTGTCGAGGTGTATAACTGTCCATAGAAGTTCTCGATCTCTTTTAGAATCTCAGGCTTGGATGAAATGACGCTACCATTTTCGGTCTTCAGTTTTGTCATTTGGTGTTGCCCAATAGACGAATCCTTTGCGAATACTTTATAGCCTTGGTTCCGCTCAATTGCGGCCTCAATACGTGAAGTACTAAGAGCACGCAAGTCGTGTCGCAAGGAACTCCAGATTCGTCTATTGAGTTCACCGTAGGCTGACATATCAACTGAAGACTAGAGCTTCATTTCTCTCCAGTCTGCCATTAGTTCAAGAGTTTTTTTTCTGAGAGCTTTTGAGTCTTCTTTCGGCAATGGGTTTTAAAAATTTCGATCTAACAGCTTGGACAGTTTCCACCAACCCGTCCACTGTGTTACAGTCGGCTAGGCACTGGAAGCGATTTTGGAGTTCCAGCTGAAAGCCTTCGGCGTTTTGGATTTGGACAGGATTTGGACGGAGCGTAAACTTCACCAGACGTGACCTTTCAAGCTTAACATTGATATTTAATGTGCCTCTAACAATAGCGGTGATAGCTACCGGTTTTCACTTTGCTGATCACAGAGACATCATTGAATATGTGCTTCTTGGTCGTCATGATGAAGTCTACCTCATTTTTAGTGGAACCGTCGGGACTTATCCACGTCCACTTCCTGGATGGTCACTTCTCGTAGAAGGAGTTCCTCATAAAGAGTTCCTCCTTCTCCATGAAGCCAGCCAGCCTCTGTCCTCGAGGGTTCCGCTGCCCGTATCTAAATGGCCCCACTCTCAGCTCATCGCTATTCCTTGTGCCCAACTTCGCATTGAAGTCTCCCATCACAACGGTGAAGTGGGTTTCGGAAGTATGCATGGCTTCGGATATGTCCTCATATATAGCTTCTACTTCATCGTCTGAGTGTGCCGACGTCGGCGCGTATACCTGTATAACCTTCAACGAATACTGTTTGGTTATTCGGAGTACCAGATACGCTACCCTAGCTGACACACTGTCGACTTTGACCACGTTGTTGACGAGAGACTTGCGGACGAGAAACCCGACACCACCTTGGGAGAGTGGTCTCCTTCCCGGTAGAAGAATAAGTTACCGGAATTTAGGATTATCGTGTCCTGACCCTGTCTTCGGACTTCTGACAATCCCATTACATCCCAGCGTAACTTACCAATCTCCTCCTCTAACTCGACCATCCTTTCGTCAGCCCTCAGTGTGCGCACGTTGTGTGTTGCCAGGGCCAGGGGTCGTTAGCCGGGCGTCTGCCAGGGATTCTTCGCACCCCTTGACCTGCCGTTACCGTGGCCGCTACCATAGCCACGGGATCCGGACTGGGCCGTTTTTATTTGTGCTTGTCATTAGGGGGGGGGGGGGGGGGGGGGGGTTGTCATAATCACCACGCTTGGCAGGCGGCTTGGTGATCGCAGTAGGTGAAGATTGATTATCACCATGACCGAGGGGACGCTGCGACCCCTTCCCCGGATATTCCCTTAGCCGCCTTCTACGGCACCCACGGTAGGAGATGGGGTGGTCCAATTCGTAACCGGGACCACACGGCTAATTCGTAACCGGGACCACACGGCTAATAAATAATAATGTTTCAATAAATTACAATTAAAAGTATCACCTAGATATCATTGGTTTGGCTACAAATGGCAATAAACTGAAAATCTAAAAAGACATTGTTTATTGCCATTTTTCGCTAAACCAACGACATCTAGAAGATACTTTTAATCGTAATTTGTTGATACATTCTATTTGTGTCCGCAAAATTAGTTTTCATGTAAACACGTTGAGTAACTAAGCTATTATTGGCAAAAGAACGCAAGAAAATTTGAAATTTCGCGCGAGTGTAAATTTGTAATGATAAGATTAATTAAGACTGTACTAAATATCATTTTCGTAATGATTAGATTATATCTCATCTAGTATGAACTACACATTTGTAAAGATTGATGTTCGCAATGAATCAGAATTATCGCGTACCTATAGTATGAACACAATTGCGCATTATTAAGAAATCAGAAAATATCGAATGTGGAAAATCCTAAAACGCGGAACTTATAGCTGACACCAAAATGTCACACTTATCACGGCTTTAGATTGATATTCGTAATGATTAGATTAGATATCGCGTCTAGTTATGAACTGCAATGTTGTAGGGTTGATCCAGCTAATTCTTGGTAGCATTTGTTTATGATAGCTATGCTCGCTGTTTTCCTGCGAGATAAGATCTGTAATGAGGAAATCGGCTGAAGAACTAAAGTAACCCATATATCTCTTATAATTAGCAAGTTGCAATGGCAGTGGGCAGGCCACATCGCTCGTAGATAAATGATAACCGATGGGGAAGAAAGGTTATCGAGTGGCGACCTCCAACCAGAAGACGCACCACGGGCTAGCCATCCACTAGGTGGACCGAGGATCTGATGAAACCCGCAGGAAGGCGATGGATGCAAGAGGTGAGCAGCCGCTCAAAGTGGCGCTCTATGGGGAGGCCTATGTTCAGCAGTGGACGTGTTCAGGCTGTTGTTGATGTTGATGATTTTTTTTATGTAATCGAATGACGTGACTATCTGTTATGGGTAACCGTGACGCTTAACACCAGGCGAACGACTAGCTCGTCACTTCATTTTATTACATAAAAAAAACACGGACGTTTCATTCGGCCTTGACGATAGACGCAGTTACTTGCAGCAAGTTAATTTTTTTATCGTCACAATGCACTAGGCTAATCTGTTTTTAGTGCTACCTATTGATGGTCATCATACGGTTGCCATCCGTCCTGTTTTCCCAGGACATTCCTGTTTTCAGGGGTGTCCTGGGTCACTATGTTGTGTTTTTATTATACCTACGTACGTTCCAAACTTGGACCACTACCTTACAATCTTCACAATACTTAACATACTTGTTTTGAGCTGGGTACTAAACGTTTTTGCCAAAAATTATCAAGATTAGCGGGTAAATGTCACAAACGCAAACTTTATGATATTGTCGAAGCTGCAAATACCAAGTTAACTCCAAGATTCGTTGAAAAATAAGAACTGTACGCGAGTACCAACATCCGGATATCTATCTGGATGTTGGTACTCGCGTAGCAAAGCAAATTTCGTGAGTTGAAGCAGAGACTTTGCTTACTTTATTCGCTCGGTCAAAAATACGACTGCTATTAGTTGTTTTATTGACTCAGTTTTCAGTGCATACTACAATAAAGTATTCTGATTTGAAATCAGATTCCTTTGAGAGCGTAGGTTCGGATACTACTGCTGACTGCGCCATGTAAAAGAATTAATATTTGTAAAGCAGAATCAAGGAAAACGAGGAGCTTAGCCATAACTGATTTGTTAGTCCTACTCACCTTTACACGTAATAATATGTTAAATAGATCTACCTACAGTACCTTACCTACCTGCTCTTATTGGCGTCCTTGGTTTTACCGAAATGTCCTTGCATTTCTACTTTCAAATTCTGAACTCCAACATTTGGAGATATCAACCCTACCAAATCAATACTGATGAATTAGTAATAATTAACATTAGAGATTTATATTCTATCAGCAAGTGACGATGAGAAAGATAGGATATGATAAGTAATTAACTCAAGTGGTTGAAGTTATCTTATCTTAATATTTAAAAACTATATAAAAAGACAATACCGGAGTTCAAATGCACAGTAAAGTTAATTTCCTTCATCATGCAGAATATTAAAAAATATAGCCTCCTGGCTATAGTTCTGTGTGCTCTAGTTCAAAATGCAAGCGCAAGATCTCGAGTTGACCCTCTAGTGGAAACGAATATTGGATCAATACGAGGCCTGAAGTCGCCAGATGGGAAATACTCTATGTTTTTGGGAATACCGTATGCTACAGTAAATGAAACTAATCCTTTTGGGGTAAGTGAGCTTTCAAAGTTATACTTATTGAAAATCGTCACTGATAATTATCTGTGAAAGCAAAGGGCATGGTGGTCATTTGCTTTGCTTTGTAGAGCAAAGCAGAAAACCAATTCAATTTGCAGGTTAATTTTACAGATTCTCCAATTTTACATCTTGCATAATATTTTGTCTATAACAGACTATTTGGCAGAACAATAAATACAAGTTGTAACATGAGCATTTATTATTCGACAGGTTTCCACACCCCACCCCGGATTTGATGAAGTATTTGACGCATACGATGATTCCGTAATATGTCCTCAAGTTGAAGAGTTCAGCGGAACTGTCCAGGGAAGTCTCGATTGCCTACATTTAAATGTCTACGTACCAAACAGTGCCAGCTCGATAAATCCCCTGCCTGTTTTAGTTTGGATCTTTGGTGGAGGATACAACATGGGAGCCTCTGCAAGATACATGTACGGACCCAATTATCTAGTTCGCCAAGATATTATTGTAGTAACCCTTAATTACCGATTAGGTCCCTATGGGTTTATGTGCTTGGACACTCCTGATGTTCCAGGAAATCAGGGTCTAAAGGATCAGTATCTAGCTTTGAAATGGATTAAAAACCACATTGAATCGTTTGGTGGTGACTCCAGTAAAATAACTATATTCGGAGAGAGTGCAGGAGCAGCTTCTGTAGATTTACATTTGTTCTACGATAAAGATGTCCTCTTTAATCAAGTAATCATGCAGAGTGGGTCTGCTATGGCTGCATGGGCATTAATGGAGTCTGATCCTCCAGCGGCTTTGAAACTAGCTGATTACTTAGGGTTTCCTACCAGCAACTTACAGGAGGCTGTATCGTTTCTATCAACAGTTGATACAAAATTAGTGATCGGAGCGACAATTGATTTGGATATTATGTTTAGACCGTGTGCAGAAAAAGTGTTTGAAGGTGTTGAGAGCTTCATGACAGATCATCCTATTAACGTAGACGTTCCACGAGCTAAAAATACTCAGATCCTCATTGGGCACAATAACGACGAACAAATTTGGCTGCCATGGATAGAGGACAAATTTAATTATTACCTACTAAACTTTTTCAATTTCGATGCAGACCAGCTTGCCGAAATGGAGCAGTTATTCAAGAATTTTTACATTGGCGATGAAGACGTTAATAATTTGAATGATCAATCTGTTCGGTCAGCCATTGATTTTGATTCTGATTTCATGTTCATTCATCCCATTCCGAGAAGTATTAAAAAATATTTAGAAAACGGAGCTAAAACGATATATCGGTATATATTTTCTTACACCGGTGGGAGGAACTTTATGAAGAAAAGAGTGAACGTGACAATAGGCGGTGCAGCACATGCCGATGAGCTAGGGTATCAGTTTGATATGGCGTACTTGGAAGATGAACCTACGCCCGAGGATCAATTGATAATAGACAGAATAACTACGTTATGGGCCAACTTTGTAAAATATGGGTAAGTTGTTTAAGATATGATAAAACATTTTCAATATTAATTGTATATGTTAGCCATAACTGCAATTTGTAAAAATTTTAGGAACCCTACTCCGGAGACTACTGAGCTACTACCTGTTACGTGGATGCCGGTGACTGAAGATACAGCATTCTACTTAAACATTGATTCGGAACTCAGTCTTGAGCGTAGACCATTCCAGGAGAGAATGGCCTTTTGGGATCTCTTCTACAAATCAAACAAGAAACTTCTGAAGGGTTATAGAGACGAATAATTATTTTGAACATTATTGCTCAAACAGAAAATTAGCTGATGTATAACGCACATTAAAAGCCCTACTGTTATAATTTTGTATTTCAAAAAGAAACGATGCATATAATAAATATATTTATTATGTTTTTCTTAATTCATAATTCATTTATTCATTGCGTAAATGGGTACAAACTTCTTTTCAGCATGCAATATTAACTTAACTACTTAATTAAAAATGACAATAAATAGTACAAACAAGTCAATACATTAAAATAGTCACATAGGTACATGTCAATTGAATACAGTCATATTAAAAAGGTATCATCATCGTCATCATCATCATCAACCTGAAGACGTCCACAGCTGAACATAGGCCTCCCCCAAAGAGCGCCACCTTGAGCGGCTGCTTGCCTCCTGCATCCATCGGCTCCCTACAGTTCTGACCAGGTCATCGGTCCACCTAGTGGGGGGCCGGCCTACGCTGCGTCTTACGGTTCGTGGTCGCCACTCGAGAACCTTTCTTCCCCATCGGTTGTCAGTTCTACGAGCGATGTGGCCCGCCCACTGCCACTTCAACTTGCTGATTCTCAAAGCTATATCGGTGACTTTAGTTCTCTTGCGGATCTCCTCATTTCGGATCTTATCGCGCAAGGAAACCCCGAGCATAGCTCTCCAAAAAGCTCTCCTCTCTCTCTAAAAAGGTATACCGATAAAAAAATAAATCTTATTGTTTCATTAGGGTGATAATTAATTAAATCAGGACTGATATTGCCGTTGTTGACGTTGTCTAGGATAGTACAGAAGTAGTACATTTTGTTAGGTAAATTAATAACGCGACGAACGATACTACTAGTTGTTTGCCTGATGTTAAGCGTCACGGCTGCCCATAACAAATTGCAGTATCACTCGGAACTCAAAAATGTATATAGTTTCGCGTGACACTGCACTGCGCACGTCATCCTGAGACTTCACACAGTATAATAATAAGATAACTAGACTGTGTGATCAGAGCATAAAATCTCATTTTCCCAGTAATTTCACTAGCTACAGTGCCCTTCAAACTGAAACACAGTAGTGCTTGCACACTACTGCTTGGCGGCAGGATAACTGGCAAAGCGGTGGTACCTACCTAGACGAACTTTGCAGAAAAGTCCTACCACCTATTCCTCCTTATTCGCATTCCATGTAGTTAGATGTTATTGAATAGGGTTCACAGGTTAATTGGAGGTTTATACAAATAATGGTCAGGTCATGACAAGAGTCGAACCTGCCACCTTACGTGCGATAAGAATTGGGTGGAGATGAAATATGTTCCATCATCTCAGATGTCTATGTTGCCAGTCCAGCATGTTGGGTACGCTACCTACCGGTAGTGGGCTGGAGCACTTGGACTGTCTATAGGCCATCGCGGCTATTATACAGTCCATAAGTGTTCTTTGTAGTAGCTAGTTTAGTTTAGTTTAGCTTAGTTTAGTTTAGTTTAGTTTTAATTATTGTAGTAGTTAGCTTGAGTAATAAAGGCAATTTGCCCGTTAAAAAAAATGTAACCGATAGAAGATCAACTGAATGGCGTCCTTATTCAACAGTTTGAATTCTCCCTTTAACTACATTATTGTTTCCTTAATAAATATAATCTGGGGCTTTTTAAGAGAAGAGTGAATAGGCACCTCATGAAACTGCGTGCAACGCCTTCAGCTTAATCGTCGCTTTTTTTTTCTAGACGTTCGCCTGGTGTTAAGCGACACGGCCGCCCATAACAGATTGCAGTGTCACTCGGAACTCTAAATTAAAGTTTCGCGTGACACCGCGCACTGCGCACGTCATCGTGAGACATCACACAGTCTAAAAAAGTTTTCTAGACTGTGAGATCAGTTCGTAAAGTCTCATTTGCCCAGTGATTTCACTAGCTACAATGCCCTTCAAACCGGAACACAGTAGTGCTTGCACACTACTGCTTGGCGGTAGAATAACTGGCAAAGCGGTGGTACCTACCTAGACGAACTTTGCAGAAAAGTCCTACCACCTAGTTAAAGTCGCTTAAATCAGTCCAGCAATCCCAACGTACATAAAAAAAATCATACAGTTGATCACAGAACCCTCCTTTTTTATTGAAATCAGGTTAAAGACAAAAGCTACTTTGTTTACCAGTAGCTGGAATGAGTATTCACACTCGCCTCATTCATGAACTGGGTCGCGTATTGTCAATACCCTTTATTTGGAGTTCGTTGAAAACGCCGCGTGTTGAAAAGCGGTATTTTAATTAACTTATCCATTTTTTTACTTTGTAAATAACCGCTGCGTTATGTTTTTGTTTTTATTTTTGTTTTTGTTTTTTTGTTGTTCTATAGAAATTTTAACAAATAGAAAATATGAAAAAAGAAAGAAAGGATTTTTTTTATTTTTCACTAACAAAAATTCCCGAAAGGTTTTAAGTGTTTTAGTGAAAGATATTATGAATTGAATTATTAAAAGCTGTTGTTTATAACTTGTATGTGTGTCTTGGAATTTTGCGATCTATATTGCACCCACTTCCACTGAAGCTGTTGGGCAGTTTGGAACACACGTTTGGTTCTCGTGCCGCCATTTTTAATCCAATATGGCGGATGTTACAAAATGGCGATTTATCATTTTCAGTGCAACCTAATGGGATGAAATGATAAGCGAAATTCAATAAGTAATAATTGACGGTTAAAAGCTTCTTTTCAACAAAATTTTAACCCGTTTACGTATTCATAGTCACATAACGCTAGCTTCAGTGTGTGTGTGTATTTTTTTTTAACGGGCAAATTGCCTTTATTACTCAAGCTAACTACTACAATAATAAAAACTAAACTAAACTAAACTAAACTAAGCTAAACTAAACTAAACTAGCTACACTACCTACTACAAAGAACACTTATGGACTGTATAATAGCCGCGATGGCCTATAGACAGTCCAGTGTGTGTATGTATGTATGTGCGTGTGTGTGTGTGTGTGTGTGTGTGTGTGTGTGTGTGTGTGTGTGTGTGTGTGTGTGTGTGTGTGTGTGTGTGTTGGGGTGTGTGCGTGTGTGCTGAAGAAAAATGGAAATGTTTAAATCAGATTTACTCTTTTTTTTAAAATATTGTAAGATAAGCTGAAAAAGGAAACCACAAGATTAAAAAAGTGAAATATGATGCTATAGAAAAAGTAATTAATCCTGAAGAAGCTGCCTTAATCCTGTCTTGTAAGATTTTAATTTCATCGAGCAATAAAATTTTATGAGAAGTATCATCTTCCTAAGTGGATAAGATTCATTTTCGCTTGCTTTTTACATAAGCTTGGTTACTGCCATTTTACAATTTATGAACCTTTCTTCCCAATACGTTGTCAGCTCTATGAGCGATGTGGCCTGCCCATTGCCATTTCAACTTGAAACAAAAAAAAACTAGAAAAACAAGACTATAAAAAAACTAGGTTAAGTCTACAATAGGCTAGTGCCCTGCTATTTTTATTGCATAAATAAATTATAGTCCTCAAAAAATAAACAGTCGTGAAACAAAAATGAAATATCTGAAAAAATTACAAAGCTACAAGCATTTTGAAATACAGGAATAGAAAGAGACAGTTCAAACGTGCAGTGACGTCATTCTTGCTTCTTTGTAGTACCACATTACTAAGCTGTGATAGCTTTACATACAGTCTCTTTGGCATGTGACTTCACAACAACAACGCTGGCAACGCGTCGACAACGCCCCTAGTGTTGCAGATGTCCATAGGCTACGGTTACCGCTTTCCATCAGGCGGGCCGTATGCTTGTTTGTCGCTCTTAATATTAAAAAAAAAAAAAAAAAAAAAAAAAAAAAGTACGATTTCATAGTAACTGTGGGGGATCTCCGAGACCTTTCTGACAGGGGATGCCCCCTCCAGAAACTTTAAAAGCTTATTGCTTCTTGATTTATTTACCGATTTTACTTATTTTTTCAATTATAACATTCATTTTTAACCTACTTTATGAAAATAATATTAACTTGTTAATTTTTAATAGCAGGACACTAGCCTATTGTAAATGAAAGCGCAAAGTGGTATAAAGTCAACACCACTCAGAGCTAAGTACTCTAAGTGTCTAATAGCCTGGTCTTCTTTGTACTTAATATGAGGGTTGCTTCGCCTGGGGAATCTCGAGCTCCAGTCACGCTACGCTTACCCCAGAATCAGGGCGTGTATTGCATGATAAGTAGTGATGAACTTTCGGATGAACGGTTCTACTACGCTATCCATACCAAGAATAGTATATTAACTTATTTTCCATACAAAAAGCGCTTACGTTTTCCTGGCGACTTTCGACTCAACCTTCTAAAAAAATGACTGATTGCACTTCATGAATGCAATAAGGATTTTCTAAATATCTTGTATATTTTTAGAAGTAGGCAATCAAAAGCTCTTTATAACTATTTATAAGAACCATATATCAGATAAGGACATAGTTTTATGCAGTTGTCTATGAATCCATTTCATTATATCTGTCAAAGTTAACCACATTATTATTTCTTCATATTTCGTATTCCAACCGAAACTGAATTGAGTTAGCTAATTTATATTATTGTGGTTTACCGACGAATTTAAACTGTGGCCACAATGTATAATAGTACTACCTACATACTATGGTCGTGTGTCTGCTAGAATGTATGATAGGTTTTTTTTTTTTGAACGGGCTAATGCTGTTGGTCTCTACCGACCTTTACAGCGTCACCGGGCGGGAGGGCAGGCGCTTAAGGCGCCCAACCGTCAAAAGTGGGAGGCAACTAGCACAAGGGCACCCCTGGGGTGCGAGCCTCGGCTTGGGCCGTTGCCGGGATAAGAGGATCGAGAAGGCTACGTCCACTGGAAGAGTGGACCCTATGGAAAGTCGCGACCGTTCTAGCTAACCTACGGGGGGTACGTCGACCTCGCCGGCGGGGTCGGTGTCTGATTGTGTTACGCTGGTATCCTATACCGGTGCCGAAAGCGGTACCTGAGCCAGAAGGGCTAGACTGATCTGGTGATCCTAGCGCAGCCGACACACCGGCTGCTATAGGATCATCCGGATTGCTCAAGACGTGTCTTGGGCGGCGACGACGGGGTGAATGTATGATAGGTACATATTAGGTTATGTACTAACAAACTAACATAACCACAATTTTATTATTTTCCCAACTTCTGCAAACTACATTCAATTTGCTTTTTTGATGCTTTATAGATGTACTGGGTGGCGCAAAAGTAAAGACCCTATTTGGTTCAGCTATAACATTTTTTCTAAATTAGAAAACTAGATTTAGGTTTTTTTAAATGTATATTTGTGCCATTAAATTTCGTACCATTAGGATTTAAAGATGATGTCTTTTAAATGGTGACCTCCAGAGTTGATACACATTTGAGCCCTATTTATGACATTTTGCATAACTTGCCGTAACACTTCCTGCGATATGTTCGTTATTTCTTGACGAATGTTTTCTTTTAGAGCTGCGAGAGTCTGTGGCTTGTTCACATACACCCGAGATTTAAAAAAACCCCAAAGAAAGAAGTCTGGACTGGTCAGATCGGGTGATCTTGCAGGCCAAGGCAAATCGCCAAAACGAGAGATAACTTGGCTTGGAAAAGCGTCCCTCACTAAGTCCATAGTGTCGCGCGCTGTGTGTGCCGTAGCGCCGTCTTGTTGAAACCAGATGTGCTCCAGCCCCAATTCGTCCAAACTGGGTATCAAAAACTCACGTAACATGGTTCTGTAGCGTTCTCCAGTGACAGTTATCGCATTGCCTCCAGCGTCTTCGAAAAAATAGGGTCCGATCACTCTGTCAACACAGATGCCACACCATACAGTAACTTTTAGTGGGTGTAGAGGTGTTTCTTGAATAATGCGCGGATTATCAGTGCCCCAGAACCGAGTATTCTGCTTATTGACATGCCCTGAGAAGTGTTACGGCAAGTTATGCAAAATGTCATAAATAGGGCTCAAATGTGTATCAACTCTGGAGGTCACCATTTAAAAGACATCATCTTTAAATCCTAATGGTACGAAATTTAATGGCACAAATATACATTTAAAAAAACCTAAATCTAGTTTTCTAATTTAGAAAAAATGTTATAGCTGAACCAAATAGGGTCTTTACTTTTGCGCCACCCAGTATTAACTTTAGAAAAAATATCTCTACCTACTGTACTTCGTCGAAACAGCTGGGCCTCAAAGTACATGGAACTCGCCATCCTTCTTTTCTCCGAATTTGATTTTTTTTTATATGTAGTCGAATACGTCCATGTGTACACGTAAAAAACTGACTTATTAAATTTTGACTTTTGACACTCACGGGCTCTATTATCTCTTTTTTATTTCAAAATGGGCATACTTTTGACAACAACTCATCTGAAGGTAAATGACGAAGTTGTCAAAGGTGGAGCACGTTTGCCCATGAGATGCCGATTTACTCTTGACTTGAAAAGACCCAGGTTATACCCAGGAGGAAACACTGTTGCTGGAAGAGCATTCCATTCCGTTCGGACTATGAATGACTCAGCAAAACGCTTAGTGCGGCCTTGGAGTGCACTAACGACATAAAGATGCAAATCACCAAGCCTTGTAGTTCTATGGTGGAAAGGGGATAACAGAATGAGCTGATGGAGGGCATGCGCACACTTCAAAGTGTAACCAATTGAAGATCAACAGACCAGCGACCTTGCGTCTGTGTTCAAGACTTTGAATTCTCCCTTTAACTAGTCTCTCATCGTCCCTATCGCATATTGTGCAGAGCGACGGTAATAACGTTTTTTAATACAAAAACGGTTTTCTATGTACAGAAAATCTATTGCGTAAAGACATTTAAATAAACAACGCAAAGCACTGCTAAAATAATATTCAACTAGGTAATCGTCACTTCTCCTTCTAACACAGTAATAATTATTAGTACAAGCTCTATGTATTTATTTATCTCTTCGCCACGCCAGTTCCTATTTGCGACAGTTTCTTTAAACTATCAAATTTGTTCTGCACGACTGGGCTGGGAAAAGCAACTAACTTAACTTAGCTTGTACTCAAGTTGCTTATAAGGTTTCTCTGACAACCCGGAAATGGAGGAAGTTATCTCAATTTAAAGAGTCTGACTTATCTTTTTTGTAATCGGGCAATGTGTCTTTATTCTTTAAACTAACTACTACATCACACCAGGCCGGGCGGCGGCGCTGCTGCGGCTGCAGAATTCGCCAAGCGGCGCAAGTATTCTAGCCTTGACAGAGGTTTTATATTTGTGCCGTTTGGCGTAGAGACGATGGGGCCATGGGGACCGGGTGCCATAGAAATCTTTAATGATTTAGCGGGGCGTTTAGTTGAATCGGCACGTGACCATAATGCTGGCATCTACTTTGGTCAAAGGATCAGCCTCGCTATACAGCGGGGTAACGCTGCCAGCATTATGGGAACGTTGCCTGATTCCACGGATTGCTTGAACTATCTATAGACCTTTGCCGGTCTATAGATAGTTCAAGATTCCTTTAGATTGTTATTTTTAGTTTTATATCTTAGTTTTAAAGTTTTTAGGTTTAGTTTAGTTTTTAGGTCTAGTTTAGTTTAGTATACTTATTATATGTTACTTAAGTTTTGAAATAAAATTATTATCTCTTGCAAAAAAAAAAAAAAAAAAAAAACTACTACAATACTAAAAACTAGTAAACTAGCTACACTACCTACTAAAAAGAACATTTAAACTGTATACTAGCCGTGATGGCCTATAGGCAGTCCAAATACCCAACATGCTGGCAGCATTGCCACGTTGAATTGCAATTCGTTGAGCCAAATAAGTGCCAGCATTTTGGTCACGCGTCGCATCAACCAGGTGCTCTAATTCAAAATAGGAAAACATTTGAGGATCTTTTTGTGTGGTACAGTATTTTTTTCATGGGAAGAGGACACCGTAGTCTATGGATATTATTAACACTAGACATGCCAGTTATACTTACTCTGTATAATACTCTTTTGACCCTCTTTCTATATAGTTGCATGTTGTCTTGTAGCTCTCATCGGTTGTCAGTTTTATGAGCGATGTGGACTGCCGACTGCCACTTCAACTTGCTAATTTTAAGTTATGTCGTTGACTTTTTATACTTGGAAATACTTTTATGATACCTATGTATATCTATTATTTTTTCCAGTTATTTTGATTTAAGAACGAAACTACTATTTTGATGAACCTGTGGAACCAATGAGAAAGTACTAAAATATTGTTTATTAACTGGATATTAGTAATTAGTATTAGTTATTAGTTATTTTAGTAATATTAGTGACCATGGAAGTTTGAAATCTTATATCACCTATATACTTGGAAGTATAAAAAACCAAATCGGTTTTTAATTGACAGAGACTTGAAGTAGTAACCAACAATAAAAAATTATACCCATTATACACACATCAAAAAAGTCTAAGCAACATGCATGATAATACAAATATAACATTTATATTAATTAATTTCTAAGTATTTACTCACTCAAAGTGCGTAGGTAAGTAAACTTTTTTGTTATTGATGACATACTGGCTGGTTTTAAAAAAAGTATTCGATTATGTTTTGTTTTTTCATAAAATTCAAATGACTGCGAAGTTGTTTGAATTTAAGTGCGTTTTAATTGACACGTTTATTCTTGATTTTATAATTTTACCAACCATTTAAATAACGTTAGCGACAAAATTGAATCGTTAGTTATTCTTCACGTCATGGAGCGACGTCATTTGACGGCAGATGAAATGCAAAGAGCTGTAGGGATGTTGCAAGCGGGAAGTAATCAATCTCAGGTATCTCGACATTTTGGCATTCATAGAAGTGTTATTTGTCGTCTTTGGCAGCGCTACAATAATACAAGGTGACCCGCTGAACAGCACCCAGGCCGTAGAAGGAGTACAACCACTCGGCAAGACCGGTACATACAACTGACTGCAAGACGCCAGCCGATGTTAACCGCTCGAGAGCTAAGTTTGAAGTTACAAAATTGAAGTGGTGTTGATGTAAGTCCCCAAACTGTGCGAAATCGACTGCATGTGTACGGTCAGCCTTAACGTCGTAGTCTTAAATATCAATTCAGTCTGCACTTCAGCGCGGTGCTTACGACCAAGATAATGCACGAAATGACTGATTTTGACGGTTTTTAATTAATATCAATCTTTTATATATAATTTTTTAAAGTTATTATGTCATCACGACATCTGAATGTTTTTTGGAAATACACTAATTTATTTTTGTAAAAATATATTCGGTAGAAGCTCAGTGAAGCTCATGAGAACATTCACATTTTTTTTGGGAGGTTTGCGATTTTTTCTATAGAGCTACATTTATTAATCTTGTATTTGCGGTCATCACCAACGACTTAATGAAATGAATTATATGATATATTCAATTCAAAGTTCCACATGTTCTAATTACGCCAGAAAACGTGCCAAAAAACACCTTGTTTGCTCTACCCGTCGCCTTAAAGTAAAAACCCTCATAATTTACTTCGAAATGGCTTGAAACGCATTAAAACTCATTTCTTTGATAAATTTCTAAATAACAGAAATTTCAATAAGTGATTCGGCGCAAAATGCCATTCTTTGAACGTTTGTTGTTTGGATGTTTCAGAGATCAAAAGCAAGAAATCCAAATTTCAAGAATTTTCCCGAAGTATTTGAAGTTGTTTATTTTCATTGATGTTTTAAATAATCTAAGATTAAATGGATTGTGATTTGGCTAACTCCAGTGGAGTTTAAGGACCAGTTAATAATTTAAAAGAAAAAAATTCGACCATCTTGATAATGGAATTTCTCAGTTTGGTTCTAACTTTTATAATAAACTCTTTCATTTATAAATATTATACTGGAAAATGATGACCAAAAAAATTTGATAAAAACATTTTTTTTCTTTATTAGGAAATCTTTTCAGTCTAGTACCATAGAAATTTCATCAAAAAATCGGATTAGTTATCTAAGTTCTTAGTATGAACTTAAAACGAAAGTCGGTTTAACTCTTTTTTGAAAGGATATTATTATATTTAAAATGGATGACGTAACAAGCTAGTCGTTCACCTGACGTTTAGTGTCAAGGCTGCCCATTTAGAACTTGCAAAGCCACTCAAAACTCTAAGCTAAGACATATTGCCATCACATAACATTGCATGGCTTTTTTTTTGTACGTCTCATCTACGTAATGTGTAATGTTTAAATGTTTATTTGACGTCCTGAATAAACGTATTTTCTTTCTTGCTTCCTTTCTAAATTATAATTAATCAACTTTTATTGAAAAAATGCGCACTTAAATTAAATAAACTAAAGTGCCTTTATTACTCAAGCTAACTAGGTACTACAATAATAAAAACTAAACTAGCTACACTACCTACTACAAAGAACACTCATGGACTGTATACTAGCCGCGATGGCATATAGACAGTCCAACTGCTCCAGCCCACTACCGGTAGGCAGCGTACCCAACATGCTGGCAGCATTGCCACGTTGAATTGCAATGCTGATGCGTCGGGCTAAATAAGTGCCAGCATTTTGGTCACGCGTCGCATCAGCCAGGAGCTCTGATAGACTTTGGAAAACGCGATGAGCTCGCGGTCCCCACGGGCCCAGGGTCTCAACATTAGAGGCGTTTGGTTTGGGATCAGTATCGTTTTTTGGCATTGCAAAATTAGCGTTGTTGTAAACCGTTCGGTTTGAGAATTTCGCCAATAATGCCATTTTTACCACTTTTACTCACTACCCAAAACGAACGCAAAATAACTAATTGCGGATTGTTATCTCAAATGTCAAAAAACAAATTGGCGGAATTTTCCATTACACACTTAAACTTACGTTTTCCTTCTCACTTCTCCGTGCTATATCATTATGATAACTACAGTTTTCACAATAAAAATCAATAATTTTACATAACCGCGCCAAAAATTATACGTCAATCTCTAATGTCAGAAAACGATCACTTTTAACCCCTTTTTTTGAGCTATCCGAACGGTGAACGAAAACAGTTTAAAATGCAGCTCACACATTCCCAAAACGAACGGTGCATGTGACCATTTTTGTCGTTTTTAACTGTTAATTTTGCCATCAGTGCGCTATCCAAACGCAGGTACAGTAATAGACTAATAGACTTTTTCAAGGAGAAAGTGAACAGGTTTCTTATAGGTGAGCGCACTACACCTTCAACCACATTGCCGCTTATTTAACATCAGGGCCCTTATTCTGTATGAACACTTTACGATTCCTTACTTCGAAACACGCAAATTCCTTGTCTTACATAAGAAATCTGCAAAAATCTATTCTCTATGAAATTAAAAGAAACTGCGCGAAATTAACAGTGCACAGTATCACGCGAAACTTTAATTTATAGTTCTGACAACCAGGCGAACGTCACGTCATTTACATAAAAAAATCTAATGTGCAATTGGCACGATTTGAACTATCAAAAATCATTATTTTCTACTAAGATACGTTCTGTAACATCAACTCGTTAAAAGTTACCACCACATATGTCAATATTTATTCAAAATAAAAATAACTTTAATGTAAAGTGAAGGTATCTCTAATGCTGTGACAAGACACAACGATAACGACGTAGTTTCGTATCATGTGGAATCTGTGTTTTCATATAAAATTAGGGTCCAGGGGAAATCTTGTCAAATACAAGCCTTTTTTTATGTAAACGAATGACGTGACGAGTCGTTCGCCTAGTGTTAAGCGTCACGGCTGCCCATTACAGATTGCAGTGTCACTCGGAAATCTAAATGAAAGTTTCGCGTGACACTGCGCACTGTGCAAGTCATCCTGAGACATCACACAGTCTAAAAAAGATTTCTAGACTGTGAGATCAGTTCTTAAGTCTCATTTGCCCAGTCATTTCACTAGCTACAATGCCCTTCAAACCGAAACATAGTAGTGCTTGCGCACTACTGCTTGGCGGCAGAATATCTGGCAAAGCGGTGGTACCTACCTAGACGAACTTTGCAGAAAAGTCCCGAGCCTTGCGAGAATAAAAAAATTACTCAAGTTATAACGCAGTTGTGGCCATAGCGCCACCAAAATTCCAACCCTGGAACTCGACTCGGACGGGAGGGTAAATTTATTAATATTTATCGCCACAAGATCCCATTTTACTGGACACATTAATGTAATATATTACATAACTGGTATTTATAATATCAATTGAATATTTTCGGTACAGACTGGAACGTTTTTAGAGATGGGAATAGGCTCGTAATTATGATTATCGATAAAATAATAATCAATGTATTTTACTGGGATTTCTGCTTTGGTTTAAAGATCTTTATCGAACTTTATCATACGACAGTTTTACTTAAATACTATACATAAATTAGTCTACATAAAAAAGTCTTCATAGGGTATAATCTAACAAAGTAGTCTGGATAAAGAAGTTAGTAGTCAGTAAAAGTAGGTAATTTAGTTTCGAAAATTGAAAACCCCTTACATTAATTTCTTAACTAGAAAATAGCTGACGATCATCAGATTGTCTTTATTAAATCAGTCTTGATCAAGCTACCTTTCAAATAATAAAACGGGGTTTGTATTAAATTGACAAGATTGCAAAACTACCACATCACGTAGCGACAACATCGTAGGTATATACCTATTCATCGCAGGGAGGCGAAATCGCAAATGACTACATCTTAATACAATTAGGAATGGAATTCGTAAAACAAGTCGTAAATTCTCGAATTAAAAAGTTTAATTTTTAGTACTGAATAGTAGTGTGGTCGTTGTAAAGTAGAATATCGATACCAAGTTGAATGTCAATCATTATTTTGTGCGTCAAATTAAAAGCCTGCATTTTGGTCTTCTAGCGCCTCTACAAAAAATTTGAGCAAATTCCTGTAAACTTCTTGAGCTATCTTGTTTCTTTGCAGTATTAACAGTACCTATAGTCTACTATGCACTAATGGACACTTAGCAAAACTAAGAGAGAACGTTGCACTTAACTCTGAATCAGATTTCTTATATCAAGTTATACGAAGCGATGATAGCTGAGCTAGTAGCGAAATTTACTTGCGTTCAATTGGTGTGAGTTTAAATCTGGCAATGCTGTCACTGAAGGAAAGTACTGAAATGAAACCATTACCATGATTATGGTATAATAAACACACACACAATGTATTCCAGAAACCTCTCTTAAAAGCAAGTTTTAAAAATCCAGGTGTAGCTTATGGTCTCCTTTTAGACTAGTAAGCCTTCTAGTCACTTATTATACAAGCCTTACTTACCGTCATCTACCGAGCACGATTCAAATGAAGACCTAAAACGATTTTCTGCAGTACAAATTGTATTGTAGCAATTCACTTTTGGTCTGTCGGAAACCATAAATAATACAGTAAATAATATATGTAATGCATTGTCAACTATTTAGATTTAGTCTGAGGTCACTTCTATCTTTGACATTCGATATCCATCCATGTAAGTTTTCACATTACCTTGCCTTCCAATAAATAATTAACTAAATTAAAGTGGGTTTATTACCATCGATGACGGTCTTCAATTGTCATTATTTTATGGTCAAACGTCCACATAATCTATTCCTATACGTGTTGATTAATCTATTCCTATACGGGTTTACCTTACTTTATCGATATATTCCATCCCTATTGAAATAAGCATAAATCAACGTGATCTTTAAGGTTACGTTCTTGGTTTGGAAGCGGTTTTTTCTAAATAAGTGTTGGTAAGCTTGATGTAATTATTATATATGACGGGGCAGGTGTACCTCCAGGGTTCTTTTAGAGACGGTGACGTCATCCATGGCGACGTCACTATTGCCATCAAGATCATCATAGTGGTAACGTCATTAAGTGAAACTTCAGTAAACGGTTTACACTCATTTATTGAGCAACAATAACACTTCATTGATACAGTGTTTACTCGGGAGCTCTGAACAGTACGACGGCTCAAGTGAGACTGTATATCGGACGTTCGAAGTTTCGAACGCCCTGTATCTATACCGAAACTCGGGCTTGCACAAGCGATGTTTGCAGTCTCATAAATACTTGCACAAACATCGCTTACAAATGTTTTGACTTCAATATTAACCTCAAATAACAGGTTTGAATGGTTTTAACTACTTAGAGACGATAGATTAATCTATTTATGATCTATTGATCATATCTTGCTATTGTAATTCTTTAACGCCTCTGCGCCGACATATACAAATTTAATTTCATGCTGATTTTCTATAGCAGTATTATTGTTCGTAACCTTTCTTGTACCCTGTGAGATAATAATGTTCACACATAAAGCTTTTAAAGCCTTTCAATATTTTCATCATCATCATCAACATCCTGAAGACATCCACTGCTGAACATAGGCCTCCCTATAAAACGCCACTTTAGACGCTTATCATACGGGAGTTTGCAATAATCACCACGCTTGGCAGGTGGCTTGGTGATCGCAGTAGATTATAATGTACCTCAGAAAACGTTGCTGCCCATTCCCTGGATATTCCCTTAGTTGCTTCTTACGGCACCCACGGGGCGAGATGGGATGGTTCTATTCTTAACCCGGGACCACGCTGCTTCTTAAAGCGGCTGTTACAAAATTATGAGTTGCAAGGTTTTCATCGTGAATATTTGATGCATACTTATCTTTAATAAAAAATACTCTTTGTTACATCTTCTTTGATAATGACAGAGCGAATTTTAGGTAACTTACCTATCTATTTAGTAATCATCGTTCTCCTGGTGTTCGTTTTGGCAAAAACACACAGAGACCCAATTTGAGAGCTCTAATTTGCAAATTCTGTGTAACGTAATTCTCCAAACTAAATTATACCCCACTAAATACATCCCGTACTTCCATATTGACAGAACAGATTTTTTGATTTTTGCCTTTTAAGTAATTAAAAAAAATATTAAATTAAATTTGAATTTTATTAAAAAAAGGCTTCAACAAATGGTCAAATATCTTTGGAGTTTTATATTACATCTACATAATATTGTTACCAAAATAAAGTTCACTATTTTTCTAAACTACTACATTGTTATCTCATAACTAAAAAAAAATTAGTTAAACCGACGGACGCTGCGAGCGCGCTTTACCGAACTCACCAAAATGTAATAGCAACCACATGGTGCTAGGTGGTACGTTTTTTACTTCTGTAGTATTCACCCTGTTCAAAACCACACTGTCTGTACATTCCTCCACACAAATCATCCCCGACGTTTACGACCACGTAAATTGTTATGTCACTGCGGACGCACTGACGTTATCTGAATTTACTGTGGGCGCAAAAAATGTTTGGTTCAAGGTTTGTCTTTATTTAATTTTTTTATGCTAAAATGGGCATACGTTTGACAACAACTCACCTGATGGTAAGTGACGAAGTTGTCTAAGGTAGAGCACGTTTGCCCATGAGATGCCCATTCACTCTTGACTTAGACGGTTATACCCAGGAGGAAATACCGTTGGTCGAAGAGCATTCCATTCCATGGCCGTTCCAATCAAATCAAATCAAATATTTATTTGCTAGAACACAATTTACATAAAAGATCTTAAAATAACATAATAAAGCATTTTGCGTTCAACCTGCATGCAAGCGTGCACATGTTAAATCGTATTTTTGTTTTTGTATTTTTGTTTACTAGGTGGTAGAACTTTTCTGCAAAGTTCGTCTAGGTAGGTACCACCGCTTTGCCAGTTATTCTGCCGCCAAGCAGTAGTGTGCAAGCACTACTGTGTTCCGGTTTGAAGGGCATTGTAGCTACTGAAATTACTGGGCAATTGAGACTTAAGAACTGATCTCATAGTCTAGAAATTTTTTTTAGACTGTGTGATGTCTCAGAATGACGTGCGCAGTGTCGCGCGAAACTTTAATTTAGATTTTTGAGTGACACTGCAACCTATAATGGGCGGTCGTGACGCTTAACACCAGGTGAACGACTGGCTCGTCACGTCATTCATTTTCATAAAAAAAAAAAAAAACAATACATTTGGAATTCTATAACACTATAAAATGTGTGTTGTAACAACCAGTCATACAATGTTTTTTTTAATATATTGCCTGTTAGCATTTTTATATAATTATAATTAGGTATACAGTTACATTGATATGCACACATTGTAGACGTTTTTTTTTGTATAATATATCTTTATGACAAGGAGGTTCATGCAGTAGGTTAACAAATTTGGCTCCTTTCTGTCGTTTAATAATTTTACTGCGTTTATGGGAAAAGTAAATTCGCTTAGTACGGACTTAGTAGTAGTAGTAGTATTAGTATTAGTACGGACAAAGGATGTAAAGAATCACCAAGCTTTACCGATATGAAATGCAAATACAATTTTAGTGTATTAAATACATGACTCGCTAGTAGAACTGACAACCGATGGGGAAGAAAGGTTCTCGAGTGGCGACCGCGAACCGGAAGACGCAGCGTAGGCCGACCCCCCACTCGGTGGACCGACGATCTGGTGAAAGCCACGGGGAGCCGATGGATACAGGAGGCGAGTAGCCGCTCAAGGCGGCGCGCTCTGGCGGAGGCCTATGTTCAGCAGTGGACGTCTTCAGATTGTTAATGATGATGATGAAATACATGACACTGCACGAGGAGCAAGCTGTCTGCTTGAGTTAAAATTTCGGTACGTCGCCTATGGATATCTGCAGCACCAGGAAAGCAGTCACCTGCTTACCAATAGGTGTGTCATTTTGTTTGTCATCATCATCATCATCAACAGCCTGAAGACGTTCACTGCTGAACATAAGCCTCTCCCAGAGAGCATCACTCTGAGCGGCTGCTCGCCTCCTGCAACCATCGGCTCCCCGCGGCTTTCACCAGATCATCGGTCCACCGAGTGGGGGCCGGCCTACGTTGCGTCTTCCAGTTCGTGGTCGCTGCTCGAGAACCTTTCTTCTGCATCGGTTGTCAGTTCTACGAGCGATGTGACCTGCCTGTTGCCATTTCAACTTGCTAATTCTAAGAGCTATATCGGTCACCACGGTTACCACGGGTACTACCGGGTATTCTGTTTGTCATTCCATATTTAAAAAACCAACTAAGTGGTAACCACAGTTACTTCATTTTTCTGACTGGGTATATAACCATAGATTAAATTTCAAAATTCTTGAAACAGGCCGTGACGATATGTGCTCTTACTCGCCAAAATAATGTCTCATGGGAAATTATTTCATTATCTCTTTTTCTCTCTTGCGGTGCGTGATTACGACTTCTCGCTCCCACGTTATTCTTTAGAGAGTAGTGAAAATATTTTAGCTATGTGGGTACAGACGAGCTTAGCTTATAAACGTTACAAATACCCAAAATTCATGGCTTACTTGTGCCTCCTAATTATTTCCTACTAGCGGTTCGCCCCGGCTTTGCACGGATATAATAGTTTTCGCAGCGCACGCGATGTAAAGAATATTTTAGGTAATTTTTTTACACCTTGTGTTATATTATTGGAGTTTTAGTAAGGATCCCTAATTTTTTTTGACAATATAATATAGCCTATGTCACCCGGGGATAGTGTAGCTTCCCAACAGTGAACGAAATTTTCAAACCATGCATATTCAATGCAAACAAACAAACAAATCTTTACTCTTTATAATATAGTTACGTTATTATAAATATATAAACAGAGCGAAAGCTTATTATTTTAAGCAATCTAGCCTGGAAGGACAATAAGTTCGTTAACGACTCGACCCGGAAGTGGCGCCATCTTGCGGCGGCGGGCTCATTTCCGGTTCTGAACTGACGGCCGCTCTTTCAATTGTTTACTTTTGCATTCAGTAAGGTTTTGTTTGTAATGGGCTTTTATTTTTGAATGGTTTTAAACAATCATCTCATATGGGAAACCTTAAAAAAATACGGTAAAATTGAGGACGGCTCCATTTTTTTGAAGTTGCGTGATTAATTAAGCACAATTTTGAAGCAAGCTAGTTTTTTTATTTATCTCATCATCATCATCAGCTGGAAGACGTCCACTGCTGAACGCAGGCCTCCCCCATAAAATACCACTTTGGACGTTTATGATATGGAGGATTTACCATATAACCACGATTGGGCTGGCGGCTTGGTGATCCCAGAAGATTTTAATGTACCTCAGAGAATGCTGCTGGCCATTCCCTGGATATTCCCTTATCCAGCTCTTACGACACTCACGGGAAGAGATGGTTGGTCCTATTCACAAACCGAGACCACAAGGCTAGAATACCAACTACTATTTGACGTCTGATGACGTCAATGACATATGATGACGTCTAAAAACTAGAATCAAAATTTAATGTTTGGCACCTAGATGATGGAACTCTAGGAGGCGACGTCAGCACACTTTCTAAAGAACTTAATTTTAAAAATAACTAAATTTGAAACAATAAGCCTTACGCTTCATTTTTCAAAATGTGAAATATTTATTTTATGCTGGCTTTCATTTTGCACAAAAAATAAGCATTGCTATACTTTTTTTTTTTTTTTTCTTTTTAAATTAGTTCTTGACCTGGATACAAAGTCCTTCAGTCGCAATATTAAAAAGTCTACATAGTCTGCATTATATATATTATATTTCACTTAGTCATAGTCACAGTCATAGTCCAGTCCAAGTCTGGTAGTCATAGTCCAGTCAAAGTCATGCCCCAGTAAAGTGGTGGCAACTTTACTAGAGGCTTCTATGGAGTTTTGGAAGCAACACGAAAAACCACGTTTCACTACATTATATCACTTGCCCACACTCACGCTCGTAATTCAGCACTTAATGCGTAAAACACCACCAATTTTAACCATTAACACTGGAAAAAGCACAAGTTTAGAAAAATAATACAATGAAACGACGTGAACTTTTTCGAGTTCCCGCTAAAGCTCCTTTTTTTAAGTTGTTGTGAATAAAAATCTATAAAACTACGATCATTAACAGCATGATTGGTATGTATAAAAGTCATAATAGTCATTGAATAATTAGGTGATGAAATGTATTGTAACAATGGTCTATGCAAAATGCGTTGTCTGTGCTGCTGTGTAGGTATAATTTTTGTTTATCTATTTTTTGTAGTCTTTGTCTTTTTAAATATGTATTTATTTTACTGTAGGGTTTAATATAGGATTCTCACTTCTTAATGCATGATGTGGTCATTCTGTAATTAGGCCTACATGTAATTCAAAACCTGTCATGTATATCATGTAAGCTAAAATTTTTATTACATTTGTAAATCATGTAGTACTGTTGAAGGTCCATAAATAAATAAATAAATAAATAAATGAACACCGTTATTTTACTGAAACCAATAATAGTAATACAAACTTTTCTCTATCGATATCACGAAAGAGATACCCCACAAGGTGATCTCAGAGAATGCGGCACACATCAAACGTTAAGTGGGTCATGCATCACCACCCACGCCGGGCGTGGGAAAACGCTTTACTTTCACACGGATTCATAGAGATCTCAAGGATTTTTCACTCAGCCCGTTACTTTGAGAAACGTATTTACGTTCTATGTACGTGGTACGTATACGTAACCGCTTTCAAATCTAGCCCGTTTTAAGAGCTACGAAATTGCTACGGCGTAGAGATGTGCTACGATTCGTAGGTGTAGCTACGCAGGAGAAAATCGGGTGTAACGCGTTTCATTGAAAAGGAAAAACTTATTGGTCTCACTTCCACTGTAATATTTAAGTGCAGGGGAGTGAGACAGCCATATTAATGCCACACTTCTCTTTATATACAAAAAGTTAGATGTTTGGACGTAACGCAGCGGTAAAGTGTTGTTGCATATTTCTACAGCTCAGTCAGGCTACTTGCTTGTCTACGACTCATATCATAGAAAATATTATGTTGTAAACCTTTTAAAAAAATCTCATTATTTTGCGGTCTTTAATTCAACTCAGAAAGCCTTGAAGTTAAAAATTAATAAAAAAATTAAAAATTAAAGTTTTTTACCAAAGGAATTTTATTACTTAGGTAAAGTACAAAATAAGGTAGGTTCTTGTAAAAAATGTTTTGCACAACTGTCCTGTCACTTTGACAATGCCATTTTTGTGGCATCTTTGTTTACAAAAACGTCTTTGAGTTTTGGCGGGAACGCGGAAAAGTTCACGTCGTTGCATTGTATTATTTTTCAAAACTCGTGCTTTTTCCAGTGTTAATGTTTAAAGTCAGTGGCGTTTTACGCATTAAGTGCTGAATTACGAGCATGAGTGTGGGCAAGTGATATAATGTGGTGAAACGTGGTTTTTCGTGTTGCTTCCAAAATTCTATAGAAGCTTCTAGTAAAGTTGCCACCACTTTACTAGGGCATGACTTAGACTGGACCGAGACTACCTGACTTAGACTGGACTATGACTACGCAGACTGTGACTAAGACTTGACTTTACATGAAATATTCTATCATTGGTAAAAATTACAATACTTGACACTGGCTAAATACACTATGTGTGGAGCCAAAATATAAGAGAAAAAAAAAAACGTCTTTGTATTTGGCGAGGTTGTGGTGAAATTGCCGCAGTAGCCATTCACCCAGATTCGATTCGATTATAATATAAAATAAAATATTAAAGTATTCCTTACCTTCTTGAAATACATTCTCATCGTACCACTATTTCAACAATAATACAAAACAAATTTCAAGAGAATATATATTACCACTACAAAGACTTCGTTTATCTCAACTCCCAGTCAGAGTGTTCACTTTAAAGCATCGCCAATAAAATGAACATAAGTTTTAAAGCTTGGCATTGTTTGCTTTGTACTTATAAATTTGTGGGGTCACCTGAGGTCATACTATGACGTCATCTTTTATCATAACAATAACAAAATAAATTGCTATTGATAAAAGTTGCACTACTTTGATCAGTTGCAAGTGCTGCAACTGACCGGATTAGTTCTAAAGGGTCTATGATTTTTTTAGAAATTTTTAACCCCCCTCTCCCTTAGTAATACACTTTTTATGTGAATTGACGTGATGAGCTAGTTATTCACCTGATGTTAAGCGTCACGGCTGCCCACATAATCACTCGGAACTCTAAATTAATATAGATTTACGTGACACTGCACTGCGCACGTCATCCTGAGATCAGATCATAAGGTCTCATGTAGTGCTTGCACACTACTGCTTGGCGGCATAATAACTGGCAAAGTGATGGTACCTATCTAGACGAACTTTGCAGAAAAGTCCTACCACCTAGTAAATGTGATAAGACTTTACTAACTGAGGTCTTCGTAGTAATGGCTATCATGAAGTTGAAGTCGGTCGTCATTTGCGACAACTGATGCTTCAAGCACAAACCACGGAATCTCTTTACCAGATGGTAGTGATTCTTATTTGAGCAACATGCAATCTGAGCGCAGAGTAATTACGGCAACAGAGGCTTTGTGAATTGTTCAGGGGTGTTACTTTTTACAGTTTTGAAAAATGAAAGTTGATGAAAAAATTTCTAGGTTATTTATCTAATTATAAAAAAAAAGTTATATTCTCACTAAACTAAGAAGATTAGGCAAACGAAATTTTGTTTAGCTTATTTCTTTACTGTTTTACCCGTTTGTGTGGCTTACTAACTAAAAAAGCTGGCCAAGTGCGAGTCGGACTCGCGCACGAAGGGTTCCTTACCATTATCTGTAAAATCGAGCAAAAAAATCACGTTCGTTGTATGGGAGCCCCCTTTAATATTTATTTGATTCTGTTTTGTATTTAATTTTGTTGTTACAGCAGCAACAGAAATACATCATCTGTGAAAATTTCAACTGTCTAACTGTCATGGTTCATGAGATACAGCCTAGTGACAGACGGACAGACAGACAGACAGACTGACAGCGGAGCCTTAATAATAGGTCCGTTTACCCTTTGGGTACGGAACCCTAAAAACGAATTTGGTTCCTATTCCTACTAAATTAAGACCAGACATAAACTTTAAACTTTATTCAGTTTGTTTGCTTCTTTGCAAAAAATATCACGTAGAAAAAAAATGCTACGTAAACTTGTTTTTCATATAGTTGCGATGTGAGAACAAAAACTTGCGCTAGATAATAAAAAGCCACCGCCCTTGCTTACGTCACCCGTTTATTAGAAAATACCGGAAAAGGCCGGAAATCTCACCCGTTTCTATGATACATGATAGTAATAAGCAAGAAAAAGCAACCACGTAGGCACTAAGATGTAAAGATGTAATACTGCAGAGATTGCTGTCTTCTCCCTGGTGGCAACCCTAACCCTTTTCGTTGAGGCATCTCTGAGCCGTACATTACTCTCTACAGAGTGATAAAGACGAGTTATACTGGGTGGCGCAAAAGTAAAGACCCTATTTGGTTCAGCTATAACATTTTTTCTAAATTAGAAAACTAGATTTAGGTTTTTTTAAATGTATATTTGTGCCATTAAATTTCGTACCATTAGGATTTAAAGATGATGTCTTTTAAATGGTGACCTCCAGAGTTGATACACATTTGAGCCCTATTTATGACATTTTGCATAACTTGCCGTAACACTTCCTGCGATATGTTCGTTATTTCTTGACGAATGTTTTCTTTTAGAGCTGCGAGAGTCTGTGGCTTGTTCACATACACCCGAGATTTCAAAAAACCCCAAAGAAAGAAGTCTGGACTGGTCAGATCGGGTGATCTTGCAGGCCAAGGCAAATCGCCAAAACGAGAGATAACTCGGCTTGGAAAAGCGTCCCTCACTAAGTCCATAGTGTCGCGCGCTGTGTGTGCCGTAGCGCCGTCTTGTTGAAACCAGATGTGCTCCAGCCCCAATTCGTCCAAACTGGGTATCAAAAACTCACGTAACATGGTTCTGTAGCGTTCTCCAGTGACAGTTATCGCATTGCCTCCAGCGTCTTCGAAAAAATAGGGTCCGATCACTCTGTCAACACAGATGCCACACCATACAGTAACTTTTAGTGGGTGTAGAGGTGTTTCTTGAATAATGCGCGGATTATCAGTGCCCCAGAACCGAGTATTCTGCTTATTGACATGCCCTGAGAGATGGAAATGCGCTTCGTCACTCATAACCAATTTTGAAGGAAAATCATCCTCTTCAAGGTTGATGTTTATGACGCGCTGGCAGTAATCTAGACGAGCTCGGTGGTCAGCAGGCAGCAGTTGATGAGTCATTTGAGTTTTATACGGGAACATCTTTAAGTCTTTCACCAAAATACGCTGCAGGGTCCGTCTGGAAATGCCCAATTGCGTGGCACGTCGCCTCGTTGATGTTTCTGGACACTCTTCCACATCTTCGCGCACAGCATCGATATTTTCAGCTGAACGGCCTGTTCTTGGTCTCCCAGACTTAGGTCTATCCAATGTTGAGCCAGTTGCTTCAAGGCGTGTGGCAAAGCGTCGAATTGTGCGACCAATCGGTGCCGGACGGTGGGGAAATCGTCGACGAAATTCACGTTGTGTTCTTATCACTGATGAATTATTCCGTAAGAACATTGACACAATTATTCCACGTTCTTGGGGAGTAAAACGGTCCATGTTTATTTTCAGTGTATTTTACATTTGTTCACTACACAATTTTCAACAACAGAATGACAGAAAATGTCATATAAAAAAAATAAAAGTATTTTCTTTAGTGCCAGTACTTTTGCGCCACCCAGTACAAGTCTTTAGGTTGGCTGACGCAAATAAGAACCGACTTGGAAAGTACTAAAGATGAAACAATAATAATATAGAACCGGAAGACGCAGCGTAGGGTGGACCGATGATCTGGTGAAAACCGCGAGGAGCCGATGGACGCAGGAGTTGAGCAGCTGCTCAAAGTGGCGGTTCGGGGGCTCTCTGGGGGCCTATGTTCAGCAGTGGACGTTTTCAGGCTGTTAATGATGATAATGATATATAAATCCATTCTTTTCACTATCTTTTTCTCCATCACTTCTCTCTTCTCATGACCAGGGTAATGGGTGAAGAAGCTGCGGTTGTCTCCCATGTGATGACATGATAGCACTGGTAGGATCGCTATCTATGTCTGGTGAACTGGGCTGGAGAAGCCAGCTCCGAAAATGATCCAGGTTCTGGTGGTGGTGAAGAATGAAAGAGGTGTTTGGTGGTACTGAAGTGTATTGAGGCGTCCACATGGTGGAAGGCGTGAGCTTATACTGTCGGGTCGTCCTTACAAGTAGTTCAGATGCATGGTACGGGTGTTAAAAGGATGTAGTGGTGCAAGTCCGAATTCACACACTACACTGCAGAACGTAAAACTAATTAACCTGTGCAAAGCCAGGGCGGTCAGCTAGTATAATAGAAGATTGTTGCATCGAGAAGAAGTTTGCTTTTCAACTGACTTCAGAAAAGGAAGAGAAAGGAGAATGGGAAAATTGTCCCAACATACCAATATAAGTGTATCGTATGGCGTTCGACAGGTCATAAAGTAAAATTAAAAAAAAACAGTAACACACATTTCGAAATCAACTTGGTTTGGGTACAATCGAGGTCAAAAAGTTTCATTCAATATGAATGGAGAAATTTTACGATGTGTAAGTAAACCGACAAATACAAATGACCTGTCAAAAGCCATACGTCACATTTGTATTTGTATATAGATGGACCAAACCTATTTTTATTTGGCTAATTGTCCTTTTTGCTCAGTATAGATGGCGTGGTGTAAATCAATGTCTATTAATTTATTCAATAAATAGAAAAGACGTGAATTTATTTACACTAAATAATTATAACAAATCAAATCACAACTACCTAATAAAACTAATCTTAGCAAACTAAACTTTAAAATATTAAATAAATATACTCAATAAATAAAATCAAATTTAACAATCCACTACCAGTAGGCAACGTACCCAAAATCATTACCACGTTGAATGGCAGTGCTCAACCTCTTGGTTTAAGTAGAAGCCAGCATTTTGGTCACGTGCTGCTTCGACCAGGAATAGCTAAGGAATATTTTAGTTGCCCATGGAAAATTCAAAATGTTTTTTTTTTTCTCTTATCCCTACCAGACTACCAGGGCCTCAATTTTGTATGAAAACACAGACACGATATGAAACCACGTCACGTCACGTTATCGCGTCTTGTTCAAATCGGGTCACAGCATTAGAAATACCTTAGAGTATGTAAAATACACGTAAAATACCTACACTTTACATAAAAGTTGTTTTTATTTTGAATAAATATTGATATTGGTGTTGATGTTTCGGAACGCTTCTCAGTGGAACATTATGATTTTTGACAATTCAAATCGCGATTGAAAACTCATTTCGCGCGGTTTCGTTTTCGTTTCAAAGAAAATAGATTTTAGCAGATTTCTTAATATGTAAGGCAGGGAATACGCGTGGTTTCGAAGTAAGGAATCGTAAAGTGGTCACACAGAATTAGGGCCTAGTAGGGACTTTGGTAGGAATAGGTGTACCAGGCGACGAAGGTCAGTGGTACCACGGTTAGAAAAAACTAACCGTACTCATACTGCGGTAGACGGTTAGGGAAAGTAACCGTGGTACAACTGGTGGTACAACTGATAGTACCGCGGTTATTAAACGCTACCATTCCCCAATTAACATATTAAATCCTACTGAAAATTAGCGAAATAGGCGAAAATCATCTGGCAAAAGAGCGTAAAGAGCGCTTAATCGGAAATTGCAGGTTGGTGCCGGATACACTCCCCACTTTCCTCCCACTAGGGAGGTTGGGTGAGTAGTGGTCACTTCCGGTTCAGATAGCTCTTCGCCGCAGGTCGTTCCTTTTTCGGTATGATATATATTTGGGTGGATTTGCAGGATTTATTGCTGATTTTTACTATTCTTTGGGACTTGTCGCAATGATGAACGGACGTGGAAAGAGTGAGAGAGTATTTTTGTTATTATCTAAGTTTTGTTTTTTAGACGTGCATAAAATATACCTACTGAAATAACTCTTTTTTATGTTAATGAATGAAGTGACGAGCTAGTCGTACACCTGATGTTAAGCGACACGGACGCCCATAACAGTTTCAGTGAGAACTCAGCACGTCATCCTTAGACATCTGCAAAGTCTAGGAATTAGATTTCTAGACTGTAAGATCAGGTCATAAAGTTTCATTTGCCCAATAATTTCACTAGCTACAAAGCCCTTTAAACCAGAACACAGTAGAACTTGCACAAGCAGTAGTGCTTGGCAGCAGAATAACTTGCAAAGCCTAGACGAACTTTGCAGAAAAGCCCTGACACCTACTGTATATATATATACTGGACCGCAAAGAAAAAGGATCGGTTAGAAAATGTACTTTTTCCGCCTCCGCCGTATGGTACTTTTTCTTCTATATTCTTTTTGGTTTGGTGCTAGATAGTGAAGATCACCTACTACTAAACATGTATTTTAATCATAGAATTGTTTCATAGAATTTTTACATAGTTTGAATATTTTTTTATGTAAGCTGTGCATTTTTGAGTTGATGTTGAGTATTGATCCGCACTCTCACCGTAAACACCTGTGTTCGAGAACAGGGGTATACTGAAAATCAGCCCTGCGTAGACCATGCTGTTTACGCAGCACAGAGCTGAGCATACCCCTGTTGCCAGCTAAGAATAGTGTACCTATCTATTACAAATTGTCGTAAGTCTGTTGTAGTTTTGGCAATAAATATTATTTATTCTTATTCTTATTCTTAAGATAATAATAATAATAATAATAATAATAATAAGAAGGCAGTACTCCTTGACACGGCACGTATTGTCAGGAGGTTCCTCACTCTGCAGCCCTAACCACCGGTAGCTTGGGCCTTGCCCCGCTGCCGGCGGCACTCTAGGTTTAGGTTTTTTTATAGTATTTTTGTAATTTATTTTTATAGGAATATTGTAAAAAAACTTAAATTTAAGAAAATGAAATAAATGAGGTGAATAATAATAATAATATTTATTCAAAAATTACATTATGCTAAAATACTATACAATATGAATCTTAGGAACTATACATAAGTCTAACAAAGCACGGTGCCTGTACTAGGATAAACCTGTGTCACAGGCGGCATAAGGGCTAGCATTCAGCAATACGAGTATATATACGTGAAAAATTAAATTATTAACAATATTTTACATTAAAACTTAACCTCTATTTATAGACAAGCTTACAATAATTATTTAACAAACAAAAGTATTATCTAAAAATATATTTACCATAATTTACGTATCAATTACTTAAGCAGAGTATATTAGAATTTACCAAAAGGAAAAAAAAAATAACTAATTTACTTATTTATCAATGTGTAACAGTAATTCGGTCTGATCATAGGTCAGACCTTGTAAATGCTTATACAGTATTAACTTAGTACTAAAATAATTGAGGTCATAGATAGATAATGCCTTATTAAGTTTATTGTACAGAAAAGGACCTAGGAAAAAGAAGAACCGGTTTGTGAAAACAAACTTAGACACAGAGAGTGAAGTACATACAATATCTTTCCGCCTCTTGGTGTTAGTAAGCAGTGCATTATGCATCTGAGTGGTGTGCTGTTTTAGGACAGTGTACATTATGAAAAGTTGTCGGACCGTTAAAACATTGCAACATTCATAAAGTAGGCGTGTAGGGAAAAGGAACGGTCTGGACGTGGCTACTTTCAGGATCGCTCTTTGGGCACGTTCGATAGATAACATAGTGGTTTTTGGAGCGCCGCCCCAAGACGTAATGCAGTATTGAATAACAGATTGACACAAAGCTTGATAGACTTGAATAATTATTTTTTTATCCGCAATATAGCGCAGCTTTTTGAAAACAAATATTAACTTACGTACTCTGTTAGCTAGAGTGGAAATGTGTTTTTTGAAAGAAAGGGTGTCGTCAATTATAATGCCAAGATATTTAATGGAAACAGTTTTATCAATAAATGGACAAGTGCAAACGTCAAGCAGGGTGTTATCACAGGAGTGTGCACATAATTGATTATTGTTAGAAAGGCTCTGGATTTTCCGCATGCAAAACTCATAAATTTCGTCTTATCAGCATTAAGCGTTAGTAGGTTACGTTTAAGCCAGCTATTTACAACATTAAAGCCTCGTTGCGCGTAAATATGTACATCTGTGCTGGAGTCAGCGGAAAAAATTAAAGCAGTGTCATCAGCATATGAAATTATTTTCCCATGCTCTAGATTTAAATTACAGAGATCATTTATATAGACCAAGAAAAGTGTAGGTCCAAGGATGCTTCCTTGGGGAATCCCAAAAGGAGGAATTTTCATGTCGGTGCTGATAATATTACCTATTTTGACACATTGCGACCGATCCTGCAGATAGTCACCAAAAAGTTTCAACTGCAAGCCTCGAATTCCTAGTGCTTCTAGTTTGTTAAGAAGGATCGGAACAGAAATTGTGTCAAAAGCTTTGGCCAGATCGAGGAAAATCCCTGTTACTCTTTTACCTTTTCCTAGTTCCTCGGTGACGTAGTTAGTTAAGTGATGTACCGCGTCTGCTGTAGATAACATAGATCTAAAACCAAATTGCCAGGGGGAGAAGAGGGAATTATTTTCTAAAAACGTTACTAATCTGTTGTTAATTATTTTTTCCAAGACTTTAGAGAGTGATGGTAATAAAGAGATAGGTCTGTAGTTTGTAACGAGCTCTTTTCTACCAGCTTTATAAATCGGAATAACTACAGCTTTCTTAAGAGATTTTGGAAAAATCCCATCATTGAGACATATTTGAAAAATGTGCGTTAAAGGGGGGACAAGAATACGTTTAAACCTTTTCAAAAAATCATTGCTGATATTATCCCACCCGGCTGATTGGTTATTTTTCAAACTAGAAATAACCCTATCCACTTCCGTTTCATCCAGACCTAACATAGCAAACGACTTTCCACTTTGTAGCTTGGTCAGGGTTAGTGGCGTTGCGGAATCGTTGGAACGGCTGTCATTTTTATTTAAAATCTTTTCAGCCAGACTTTTACCGACATTTACAAAAAAGGAATTGACGTTATTAGCGGAGGTAAGCGGGGAAGTGTGTGTATGCAATAGACTCGAACCTGACTTTTGCTGATTTGACGTAAAAGTGACATTTTTAATGATTTTCCATAGTTGTTTGCTATTATTTCCTGCTTGAAGCAGCTGTTGTTTATCATATTCAATTTTTAATTTTCTCAATAAGCTATTGCAGAAATTTCTGTACCTTTTATAAGATAACTGTAAAATAGAATTATCGGGACGTTGCTTTGTTCTCTTATGCAATTTATCCCTGTGCCGTATACACCTGATAAGACCCGGGGTAATCCAAGGTTTTATAGAATAATTTTTCTTATTAACTTCAATAAGCGTTGTGTTATGCAAAATGGCTTCTTGCAGTTTATGAATTACATATGATAAACAAATATTAGCATCAGCAGTATTGTAAACTGGATTAAAGTCAAGGTTGCATAAATCACGTTCGAGACTACGCATGTTTATTTTAGATTTTTGCTGAGGGCGATTTTTGTGCTTACACAGCGACAAATCGAGGGTTAGTAGGACAGCGCAATGGTCTGTTACTGTTGAGTTAGTTACAAGTGTTAAACACGGAAGTCTGGCCTTGAGCATGACGTGATCCAGACAAGAACCGCTTTGATGTGTTGATAAAGTATGAGAGGGGAAAAGTCCATGGTAGGCGCATACATTAAGGTAATCCTGGGTACTTAGGCTTGCATCGCTATTTTCCGAGTTTATATTTATATTAATATCTCCAGTTAATATGATATTTCTAAACGAGGATAGAGTTTGCAATGTCGTATTAAGACTATTATGAAAAATATCTAATTGTTTAAAAGAAGGAGGTCTATATATAGCAATAATTGCGACTTCAGCACCAACTTTAATGACTAAACAATTGCATTCATGAACATTAGGCTCCTCGACTGTGAGAAGTAAGGATTTTTTAGTATATACCACCACACCATCGTTCTGGTTGAACGATGCTGTAGTGCAGAAACTATTGTACCCTGGTAAAACAGGAAGAGCCCCCTCACGATTTGAAAGCCAACATTCGGTAAGGACCATTACGTCACACTCAATGTTAAGCCTATGTAAGAAAACGTTAAGGCTATCTATATTCTTATAAATACTACGGATGTTTTGGGTTAGTACAGTTAAAGGGCTATTATACTTAGAAAGATATTGTTTGCAATTTTCGGTGTCACACACTTTTGACTCAAAAATACAAGTATTATCTAGGTCATTCATTAATTCATCGGCCATGAGTTAAGATAATATACGCTAGTAACGGCAAGAAACAACTAGAAATAAACGGCGCTCTAGGCGCCCTCATAGTTAACAGAGTTTATATACCTTTTTTCGGCCATTAATTTTGCTGGGCACTCGATAGAACCGGTGGTATGATTGCTTGGTTTTTTGAAGTGCAAGCAAGTAGCACATTTTGCTTCCTCTGTCTTTTTCGGGCACTCTTTTATAGGGTGACCTTGATCACCACAGTGGCCGCAAGTGGAGGTAGTCTGCCGACATGACTTGGCCGCATGACCATACTGCTGACACTTAAAACATCTAGTGACCAAAGTGAAATCTCTTACGGGGCAAGATGACCAATTCACAAAAACTCTTTCTTTAGTTATGAGTGCTTTACGTACCACTGGAGATACTTCTATAACATAGTTACAGGTCTCAGCGTCTTTCCTGCCTGACTTATGGCTTAGTTTAATTGAGGTCAAAAATGCTTCCAGGGTAGAGTCCTGAAGTTTGTCCGCAAGATTCTGGTGGTACAAACAGGTAAAAACTTCCTTATCCTGCATTGATGAGGGTACTCCAATGATCACCACTCTAGGGTTCCGCTTAAGAGGTTCGTCAACTATAAGGCCTGAGTTCATGAGCTGCTCTGATTGTTTTAGCTTCACGATGTCGTCTTTCGAGTCAGTGCTGATGATGACACCACCGTTCCTGGTCTTGCGCAGGCCCCTCACGTGGAGCTTCATCTGTTCTGGGCAGATAATCTTTTGGACAAGTGTTTTCGTGTCGTCGCTTGTCTTCAATTTATCGTGGGGATAAATGGCCACTGAATTTAGATGAATGGGCTGAATGAAATTGTTGGCACCTTTTTTAACCATGTCCGCAAAAGAGGCACCCGAGGCAGGCTTAGGATTTTCTTCAATAGCCAGTTTAAGATCCTGTAAGCGCTGTGATAAGTCCTGCTGGCCTTTGAGGGTTTGAATAGTAGAGTGGCCTTGGATCGCTTTAAGCTTTAAGGACTGATATTGTACTGCCATCTGCGAAGTACCGTGACCTACTTTCCGGCATAATGAGTTGATGCGGAGTTTCTGCTCAGAGTTCAGTTTACCCTCAGAAGCGATGTTGCATACCTCATTAAGCCATTGTTCGATTTGAGGTCATCCAGCCTTGTATTTCTGAAGTAGAGACCACTTCAGGAACAACAACACTTTGACTAGATGACTGCGGGCGAGGTGCAGGTGGTGAAGGTGCGTGTGAGGGTGGCGGGGAGCGGGCAGTCCTGTCGCTCCGGCTGAAGGGGCTGCCGTCCATAGTTATACAAGTAATTTACTTGTCTTGTTCACTGAACATTTCCACAAAAAAAGTTGACACAAACTATGCATAAAAATATGACATAGTTATACGTTACTACCGGCTGTCGGTAAAAACAAGGTCACGATTTAGCTTAATATTATTTGTTTATTGTAATAATTCAACACGTCTGTTCGCAACGATGCTCTGAGATCAAGCCCGCTTCAAGATGATTCTTCCGATATGAAATGAAATAGTTAGTTATAAAAATGATAACTTGTTTTATTTAGTTAATTTTGCAATTTTTATTCCATTTTTTCACAGGCCGCTAATTAATGTAAATCAAAATCAATTAGGAATCACGATTTTTAGGAAATGTTTAGAATATAAAAGATTGGAATAGATCACCTAACTGAAATAAATCAGTGAACTGTATCCTTTTTAACCCACCACTATTTATTTTTCATGAAAGAGTGGAAATGCTCATAATGTCAGTTTACTACATCTAATGAAGCTTTCTATTTTAAAAAAACGCTAGTTCCGCGTCTTTTCTAGATGGCGCTGTAAGTACATAGTTTAAACCTTTCAAAACACAGAGTAGTTTAAACATAAGAAAATGCTTAGACTACCTACAAAGAAATGTCAAATTCAGTTGAGTGGACCACGAGTACATTGTCTGTAGTATCTCCTAAGTAGTCTGTGGTGCGTTCTTCTTAAGTAAATTAAAGTACAGCAGAACTGGGAGACAGATAAACGTTAATATTATGATCCAAAATAAAGCCGAGCTATCGCGCAATGAAAATAAAAAAAAGGAACAGTTTAGAGTTGTCTGTCAGTATCGTGACATTTTTCCAATAACCTGTGGTCTATGCTTCAAACAGTGACAGTGACAGATTTTGGTAAAACCACAACTGGCGCCATCTATTGGGTCATACATAAAACACCATTTCTTTTTTTTTAAATAAAACTTCTCATTAATAAATAAGGTATATTATAGTCGCTATCGTTGGCAATAAAGTATTGCCATGCTACAAATTACCCCCTGATCTTGCTAAATTCGTGTGGCCATTTAGGAAATTTCATTACTGGCTACACCGATCTACGTCACTATTTACATAAATGAGAGGTCTTAACGAGCAGAACAATTAGGCACGAAGCCGCTGGCAACGTTTCTTGCATTTCTGATGTTGTTTTGACTCTTAATTCTAATTAAATAAGGTTGAATTTTAAACAGCGATGTGGAGGTCAAACCCATATTTTGAAAGGTTATTTAGTTGCACACTCTATTATTTATAAATGTAGCTTATCAGCTTTTGGCAATTGCAAGCGAAATGAAACGAAATGTACCCACTTACATTCAAAACCGCTGCACGTAGTGACCAGCTAGGCGATCATGTAACTTGTTGGCAACCGATAGAAACACAAAAATGTATGGATTTGACAGTTGCAGTACGCAGCTTATGTACAGAGTTACTATGGAAATTTTCAAATTTGAATTGAAATTTCTTTTGTTGCATTGCTATCAAAGTTACATGATCACCCCGCAGGTTTTTAGTTTCTAATTTTTTTTATGAGATGAATTACGTGACGAGCTAGTCGTTCACCTGATGTTAAGTGAATATATTGCCTGTTAGCACTTTTATATAATTAGGCATACAGTTATATTGATATGCACATATTGTAGACGTTTTTCTTGTATATGTCTTTACGATAAGGAGGTTGATGCAGTAGGTTGACAAATTTGACTCTTTTCTGTCGTTTAATAATTTCGCTGCGTTTATGAAAAAAAAAAGTGAATTGACTTTAGTGAAAATACAAATTTCTTTGATGTAGATGCACGGTAGAGGAAGAATCACGGAAACACGACAACTTATTCTTATTCTTATTCTACATGGGGGCGATAAGTCCTGCACTGACGTCCCGCTTGGGGTGTATTGTGCATTACCACCTGCCAGCATCTACCTGAGCCATCCCAGCTCCTTAAAATAACGGAGCGTGGCTCTAGGCCCAGCTGCTTCATTGGCACTGATGTTGGGTGATGGAGTGATGGAGTGAGTGTACGAGACATCTGTATTATGATGGACATTCTTCCAATCCGTACAAAGCGTTTCACCTCAACATTTATCCGCGGATGGTAAAGGGATGGAACAACTTATCAGGGTCTTTGTTTCCTGAAAAGTATGTAATATGGGAGTTTTCAAAAGAATGAATCGGTACCCTCTAGGCAAGCGTGTGCCATCGTAGGCCACGCCATTGCTTAACATCAGGCAAGCGTGTGCCATCGTAGGCCACGCCATTGCTTAACATCAGGCAAGCGTGTGCCATCGTAGGCCACGCCATTGCTTAACATCAGGCAAGCGTGTGCCATCGTAGGCCACGCCATTGCTTAACATCAGGCAAGACAGTGGCCAAATGTATATTCTGCATTGTGCCGGATTGCTTGCACCAGTAGAGGGAAAGAGAACTTCTTTTTTTTCAAACTCACATATTGTAATAGGCTAGCTATCATCATCATCATTAACAGCCTGAAGACGTCCACTGCTAAACATAGGCCCCCCCAGAGCACGCCCCCTTGAGCGGCTGCTCGCCTCCTGCATCCATCGGCTCCCCGCGGCTTTCACCAGGTCGTCGGTCCACCGAGTGGGGGGCCGGCCTACGCTGCGTCTTCCGGTTCGTGGTCGCCACTCGAGAACCTTTCTTCCCCATCGGTTGTCAGTTCTACGAGCGATGTGGCCTGCCCATTGCCACTTCAACTTACTAACTCGCTACTAGGCTAGCTATAATTTATAATATTCTTTGTAATGTTACCTAATAATAATTTATTATGCTGAGCATCTATAATAATTTAATTTTAATATATTAAGTACCTAATATCATCACGCATATTATATAGATATATTATAATATGTAGGTATATTATGGAGGTATATGTATTGCTAAAATTATTTATTATGTTTATGAGGTGTTTTTATTTATGTATTTATGCTTGTGCACCCCGACTTTTACCACTTCGATAAATCCTCTCCATGCAAAAGTTGTCTGGAAAAGATCGCTTTTACATTTTTTTGTCTTCTTTGTATGAATTGTAAAAATGTGTTATTTGTTATGTGTAATGTGTTGTTATTTTGTACAATAAAGAGTTTATCTATTTATCTATCTATCATAAAAATAGCCTAATTGCAACAGACTTCTATGTATACACCAGACAGGACATCTCTAACTTGCATTGTCAACCACTGCAAATATGCCAATGAGCATCTTCTCGCTCATACGATGCTCAGCACTCAAAGCGACTGCACGTGCAGCAGTGGACAGCAGTAAAAATTATGATCCGAATGTGCCATGGCACTAGCGTTGCGTGTTGTGATCGTTGGTTAGACGATTTAATCTAGTAAAGCGCTGTAGCGGATTTTAGTTTAATTATACAAAAAAATGACAATTATTTGTGCTTTGAATAGCTTCTCTAGTACGTAGTACATATACCTCTTTGAATTGCAATAAAATTTTTGACTTTGACTATAAAATATACAAAAAAAGAATACTACCGCCATTGGGTTCCCTGGCACAAACAGATGCTTTATTCATCTCTCACCTGGGACATTTTGTATTCGAGACACATGCGTCGATTGCTCTATATTATGCATAAACCTGAGAGAATCCTTGACGATGTGTATGCGTTTTGTATATGAATGTGTGCTTACTGTCGCAAAAGACAACCCTCGTGGAAGAAACTACAAAACGCCATGCGGTTTCAAAAATACCCGCAAAATACTTAATTTTCTAAATAAGAAAACTACTACTACTACTTAGTTTTCTTTTTTTTTTTCTATATTTTTTTCTTTTCTTTTTTTTTCTTTTTCTTTTCTTTTCTTTTTTATTTTCTTTTTTTTATATTTTCTTTTTTTTTTTTTTTTTTCTATTTTCTAGTGTCCTGCTATTTTTCTATTGCATAAATTAATAATATTCCTCAAAAAATAAACAGTCGTGAAAACAAATATTTAAATATCTCAAAAAATGACAAAGTTACAAGCATTTTAAAATACAGGAATAGAAAGAGACAGCTCAAATATGCAGTGACGTCACTCTTGCTCCTTGATAGTACACATTACTAAGCTGTGGTAGCTTTACATACAATCTCTTTGGCATGTGACTTCACAACGTGCGTTATCATAGTAACTGTGGACAAGCTGTGTTTTGCGAGACAGGAACAGGCGATGGCCCCTCCAGAAACTTTAAAAGCGTATTACTCCGTGAATTATTTACCGATTCTATTAATTTTTCAATTATTGCATTCGTTTTTAACCACCTACTTTATGAAAATAATATTAAGTTGTAAATTTTTAATAGCAGGACACTAACCTATTCTGTTATAACTTATTTTTTCTTTTGTGTTTGTTACCTCACATCTCGTGATTTTTAGATTCACTATGAGCGGTACAACGTTGGGAAGGTGTTCTATTCCGCTGCTTTCCAAGCGAACGAGGGAAAAAGAGAAGTTGTGCAATTCCATCGCACACTCCGAAGTGCATATAAAATACCTATAAGCTGGCCACTTCGCGTCACTTTTACCAATAGGTTTCTCTGCACGAGGACTGGTCCCAGAACAAGTGAAGGGGCCTTATTCGCAATGCCTCATGAGATTCCTTGCCAATACGACGTCATAACGCGCTCTAAACATAAACGCGGGCATTTACGTGTCTACATGGTCATAGCAAATAAGAGCTCTTGTGTTTTTGTGCACAAATACTTGTCCTATCGAGGGAATCAAACCCGCACTCTATGGACTATGATCCAGCCTGAACAAACATATCACACAGGCTGTCGAATTTATCTGTTAATGTATATACTTATGCCGATTAATTACAACAAGTGCACAATTATTAAAGTTTCGCCACAACAATAATTAAAATTTCGGCACAACAATAATTACACTGCAGTTAGCAGAGCGATAAATGACGTCATCAAGCCCTCGCGTTAATTTTAACAGTATGATAACTCAACGGCGACGTTTCCTTCTTTCGGAGATTAAAATGGCCGGAAAATAAATATGCGGGCGTTCTGGACAATGGTAAACAGATGTTACGGTAATTTGTTTGTTTTTTTGTACAGTTCACTGACTGTTCGTAACACAATTAAAGGGCTCGAAGACCATAAAAAAAAACTGAATACGTTTCATGTACTTTTTTTTTTTTTTTTTTTTTTTTTTTTTTTTTTTTTTTTTATGTGATTGAATGACGTGACGAGCTAGTCGTTCACCTGATGTTAAACTCACTCACACTCACACTTAAGTTTAATTTGGTAAGTAGCAATGGCTTTCCAATGAATTTGATTGGTAGGTACCTAAGTAGACTGCCGTGTAGTCTGGGCGAAAAAATAGGACCATCCCATCTCTTCCCGACCGCAATACGTCCACTGCACTGCCTCCAGGCTTGGTAGGCATCTTGGTGATTACAGTTCTCATAGTCCCAGGATATTTTCTTGGCCGACTATTGCGGCACCCACGGGAAGGTATGGGGTAGGTAGTGTGGATCATTTCACAAGGAACAGGTGAAATATCATATGATTTTATTTTTCATAAGTCCCTACTGCACTGCTACTTTTTGTCACACACTCTGCTACAAATCACAGTGTGATAATCACAATGAATCGTGGCTTCGGGTTTCATAATACGAGAGTAAGCGGTGAATAATATAGTTTTGTTTATGCTTCAGTATAATTTTATAAACATTGTGCCTGTGACGTAGTGGTGAACTTTGATCTTGTTTAACTTAAGAAAGTAGCATAAGATTACTTAGTAATCATTTGTAGCAGGTCGCAACTTCACTAGGTTGCTCCTAAATCACATCTCTGTTCCATTTCAAAAAGCACAGCCAATTGCTATTGGTCATAAATTCATTAGGCATATGAAAATTCACAGGCTGTGAAAAATCACAGGTGAAATCACAGTCACTAAAATAAATCATATGATAATGATTTTAAAGTAGCAGTCATTTCCATGCCTAGTAGGTAGTCCTATTCGGACGCCAGGACCACGTAAACACACTATTTGTGTTACACGTACTATCAATATTCAACAAGTCTTTGAAATATTTATAAAGCTGGGCCGTGAAACTTGTAACTTGTGTAAGAGACTTTCGCCACCTTTTATCGTGTCACGTATTCCTCCATAGGTACCTAAGTTACTCTCCTAAAATGCTAAGCTAGACATCCACGCAAAGGTTCTAAAAAGCTCAAAAACGTCTAAAGCTCTGAGTTTCATCACAGACTCGTCTGAAAGTTAAAAGACTTGTAAAATATAGTCATTTTGTGCCAACAGTACAGAACTAGGTCATGGTAGGGTCACAATAATTTACGTTGTATATGGGACAGTTTGGACAAGGGAATTCTGTTTGTGCAATGTGTAGGTTTAACAATTGGACTGGCATTGCTAAAACTATGAGTGGAATCAGATCAGAATCGACAATCATGTAGGGATCATAGCGGAAATTTACATTCAAAATAAGTAGTGTGGGATCACTTCTTGGGATCAGAACGGAATACTCCGGACTTTTTTATTACTTATGGAAAAGGTGTAGAGTTTAATGATTTAATGATGCTAATAAATGTCGCTACTGATATAAAGAACATTGTCCGTTTTTGTGTAAGTTTGTCAGTTTGTTTGTGTTTACTTTTACGCAAAATGGGCTGGGCCAATTTTGATTAAACATTTAATTATAGATTTCTTACACTATAAAAACCCGCCCCGCGTTCTCATCCCATTTTCCAACGGAAATTCTTAATTTTTCGGATTATTAAGTACTATTTTCATTCCAGTAATACGAACAATCCATTTTTAAGATTTTATCCAAAACAAATCAGCCGTTTTAGCTTGAAAGCCAAACCAAACAAATAGGGGACGTTTTTGTATTTTAAGGATAAAGTTTAATGATTATCGGAATCTCAATATTGCCATCAAAAGTTTAATCAATTTTATTTGTTAACCTAAGCGTTAACCATGTGTGTATTCAATAAATTAATTAGAAATATGTCATAATGTTTTATGAGCGTTCGGTGTTATTTCATCCCATAATTAAATTAGTCAGTACGTGAGCTGTTTAACTTTGGAAAATTATATCAATTAAGCAACCTCTTTATCGTCGCAAATAAGAACCAACTTGACTATTTTATTTTATATGGATAATTAGTTATTAAAAAAAAAACATTCAATGTTGATCTGGGTTTAATAAGCAGTCTGTGTGCAAGATTTCACCCACACCGGTTTAGCTATTTAGGTGTGAAATCCACATAAAAATGTAGGTACCTACACTTAATAATTGCGCCGAGTTAGCTGAGTACTAATTTTACGAAGTAACCGAGTCTTAATCACTTAATCAGCTGTAAGTATGACAAACTGAGTACCTAGTCGGTCAAGTTTCATCATTGAGGAAAACAGGAACAGACTGTTCCTGGATGGGTAGAAAGTGTCACAGCTGCCCATATCAGACTATAGTATCACTCGGAACTCTAAATTGACAAAGTTCTGCATGACACTGCACTGCGCACGTCATCCTGAAATTTCACACAGATCATAAAGTCTCATTTGCCCAGTAATTGCACTAGCTACAATGGCCTTCAAACCAGAACACAGTAGTGCTTGCACACTACTGCTTGGCGGCAGAATAACTGGCGATGCAGTGGTACGATACAATTTTTTGCTAGGTACTCCTATACCTTATTTACTGGTTCACATTTGCGTTAGTACGTAATGTATAGACATTTGCAAATGCAAAGGTGAAAGTGGGTCAGGTAGGGTGGCTACAATCCCATTTGTTTATAGGACAAGTTAGATAGGATTCTATCGCAAATTACGGATAAAGTTAAGGAAAACGTGACTGGAATACGGTGAAGCTGATTGGATGAAAAGGCACGGCGATTTTTGCGGAATTTTCCTTATAGAGTCAGGGTTTTAATTGAATACTTCGTATTTTTAGTAAGGGTAGATTTTGTTTGTGTAATAAAATGCTAAAAGGGGTCCCTAATTGGTAGTCAAATATGATACAAATAAGCTTTGATGTTTCGTTTTTGTGTAAGATTTTTTATTTAGAGATACAAAATTAATATTCCTTTTTTAAATATCAAATTACTTTTCACATTTTATATTAACATTATTTTATACTATACATTATTTTATTAGATTTTTTTAAATTTTATTAACATATTAAAAACTACGATAAATCAATAGACTTTTTTGTCTTTGGGATTTAATTTATCTTTATTTATAATAATTTAATAATAATTTATTGCCAAATATAAGTTACAATCTTATGCTGGTATAATTATGTGGTCTAATATTAACAATTTTAACATAAGTGGGTAATTAAATTATAAGTACTTACATAAGATTATCTAAAAGTACTTTAGCATCCGTACTAGGTTACCCTGTGTTACGTTTGCTAAGCTTCCGAAAAACAATGAGCATGTATGAGTAAAATTGACAGAGTTATTAAAATTATGCAGGTTATTTTACCAATTTCCAATGAAAAATATCTATTTTCTGGGGTTAACTGTTCCATTGACTCAGGCGTAACATTACGTAAGCTCATCTGGAAACAAATTCTAATAAACTGTTGGTTCTTATTACATTTCGTTTATGAAAGTGATCTCTACGGTGTGAGAAATATGTGTAAGCTTCCGCCGAATACCTAATTACTTCATCATTAATGCCTTAAAGACTGCATCAAGCGTGATCTAAACTCCTTTAACATCAAGCATACTGAATGGGAGAAGCTCGCGGAGGATAGGAATCGCTGGAGAACCTGCATTAGAGAAGGCCAAAAGTTGCACGATAGAGCCTGGTTCGACAGGCTTGCTGGAAAGAGAGCAAAACGGCATGACAGCGACATTACTCCATCTGTCGCAACACATGCCTGCGCAAGGTGTGGACGCTTGTGCCTCTCTCGTATTGGCTTATACAGCCACCAAAAGAAGTGTCTTCCAAATTTCCAACACACTGCTTAAATAGTCTGTAATAGACTGGAAGGCCGCTGATGATGATGATGAATGCCAATGACACTGAACATTGAATTCAACTGTCATTAATTATTTGAACTCAAAATTCTAAATAAATTAATACAAACTCCTAAATTCCTTAATAAGATTATCGTAAATAACTCTCCCATCTTTAACGAACTGAATGAATTAAAAGAATGAGTGAGTGAATCAAATCTTCAAATATCTTACTAAAAAAAACCGTTTGGACACCCGAATAGCTTCATTATGCTACAAGAAAGCTTGGCTTCTAGGTCTAGGCTAAGTACGCTGAATTTTAATAAGGAAGTAAAGACAAAAATACTAATGCTGGTTTTCACCAAAGATCCCTAAATTTTAAGGGACCCTTAAAAATATTTAAGTGACATCTGACAGTAATTTTGTTTTCACCGGCGATTAAGGGGCACATAAAGCTTAAGGGATCCCCTAAGTTTAGGAGGCCGAAGCTCGACCCCTTACCGTTAAAAGGCAGGTTAAATTATCAAAATGCCAGTTTTTTTTTCAATTGTATTTGGCAACTGTTTTTATCTGCATAACGCCAGAAGATGTATTTGTTTTTATTTTTTCTGATGCATAATATATTAAAAAATCTAATGCTAATATCAATAAAGCTTCTTGTTTGTATTTTAGACGATTTTATTCTCTAAAATATATAAATAAAATAACGAAAATTGGTAACGTACGGTTTTTGGAAACCGTAGAAAAGAAAAAAACTGTCACTTTACAATTTAAGTGTCACTCAGCGCTGTGAAAACGAATTTAGGTAAGGGTCCAATCTAAGGGGCCCTAAGCCAAAGGGATTCCTACTTAGACTATACTAGTTTAGGGATCTTTGGTGAAAATGGGTACTAGTTCCCTATTAGCCATTTTAGGCCATAGTTATTAAGTCACAACACGAAGATTTTTTTTCATTTTAAGAAGTTTTAAGTAAAAATGTAAATAGGTACTATTGAGTTACCTAATTAGATCATAATACTGGAGGGTAGAGTTTCAATTACACAGCATTCATAATCATTGGATGAGAGACGTCCACTGCTGAACATCATCATCATCACCACCATCATCTTCTTGAAGACGTCCACTACCAAACATAGGCCTACTTCACGGAGCACCACGGCTGAGCGGCTGCTCGCCTCCTGCATCCATCGGCTCCCGTGGTTTTAACCAGATCATCGGTCCACCTAGCGGGGGCCAGCCTACGCTGCGTCTTCCGGTTCTGCTGAACATGGGCCTTTGCAATAGACCGCCACTTTGACTAGCTACTTGCCTCTTGCATCTAACGGCATAAGGAACGAGTAAATCCACAGAGAGCTAAAGTCACTGGCATAATAGCTCTCTCAAATAGCAAGATGGAAAGGCAATGGGCAGGGCACATGGTCACAGATTACTGAATATGTTACTTCGTAATGACATGGTTCCTTATTTGACATGGTTCTTTTTTATTCTAAGGTCATTTGATCAAGAGTATTCTGTGCCATGTGGTCCCGGCATTAGAATAGGACCACCCTATCTCCTTCGTAGATGTCCTAAGAGCCAGCTAAGGGAATATTCGGGAAATGGGCAAAAGTATTCTCATCTACAGATGCCTGCCAAGCGTGGTGATTATGGAAAACCCGCCATGATGGAGGAGGTCTTTGCCCAGCATATGTAGTATGTATCGCTCATAGCGAAGCACGACTAGCCGTTTCTAACCGATCGGTAAAGTTAAGCAACGTTCGCTGCGGTCACTACTCTGATGGGTGACTGCTACAGCAAGAAGTGGTATTCACAACTGGCGCTACCGTGCCTTGGAGAGCACGTTAAGCCGTCAGTCCCGGCTCTTGTAAGACAATAGTCGTTAAGCCTTTGGGCGGCCTGAAAATTCTGACACCACGGCTGACTACTTGCCTACACGAGAAGAAGACCTGAACGTAAAAAGGCTGACGAGGTGATGATGAGTTCTAATCAATATTAATAGTTAGACCTGGCGCGGCGGCAAATTCCGCAGCGAAGCTGAAAAGGCGCAAATATAGTAACCTAGATAGCGGTTTTATATTTGCGCCTTTTGGGGTCGAGACGTTGGAGCCGTGGGGACCAAGTGCATACCAAATATTTAAAGAGCTTTCAAACAACCATCTGGTTTCAACCAGATGATTGTTTGAAAGCTCTTTAACACAACACGTGACCAAAATGCTAGCCTCTGCTCGGGCCAAAGGTTGAGCATTGCCATCCAACGTGGCAATGCTGCCAGGATTTTAGGCACTTTGCCAACTGGTAGTGGTTTGTTATATTAGTTTTTTGTATTACATTGTTCATTTTATAGTTTTAGTTTGGTAGTAGTTTAGATTTATAGAATAGTTTAATTGTAATTAGCTTTTGTCGTATTTAAGTCAGATGTTTTTAAATTTTTAGTTTTGTTACGTCTATGCCCAATTAAAGCTCTTTTTTTTGACATCGGACTTATCTAGCATTTGACCACGCTCTCACCTGATGGAAAGTGACGATGCGATCGAAGGTGTAGCATGCTAGCTAAGTAAGTACCCAAGTAGCACATTAGTGAATTTTGCAACTTATCTTACAGCTTTAAGTTCCAAATAAGTTGTTTAACAGTGTTTGATAAGACTCATAGCTTCAAACAGAACTCATATTTGTATATGAGTTTGTGGCGTTCGCTTTCCGAACGCACGACTTTGACTTTGACTTTGACACATGACGGTTCGCGCGCCCATTCAGAGAGGAAGAGATTTTCCCGAGAGAACGAATCTACACCAGGACCGCAATGGTCCTGCAATGGTGACCCCCAACTTCAACTACGCGACCTTCAGCTGCGAGTCTATCGTCATCTCATTGTTGGATGACCCTTCAACCGCGTAAACTTGTACCTACGTGAGTCGTTCGTCTTCGTCGCCTCAACCAACGGTGCCAGCTCTCCGAGTCCATCGTCACCTCACAGTGACCTCGACATTACTGCGGCAGCGACTACTCAACGAGCAGCACGGGACTTGCACTTTCACTGTGGTGCTAACCAGGAAAGGCAACTGCATTCTGCACAGCGGTGGCACAAGCGGACCAGCGACCTGCACTGTCACATCGTGACAACCGTGATCGGAAGCCTACAGCATCCTGTGGACCTCCAACACACAGCGCAGCATCCTGCAGTACAGGCCATATACACCTGCAACGACATCCTGCAGGCAGTCTTTCAACTCTGGTGTGGTATCCTGAGGACCCTCATCATCACCCGGACTGGTGCACGCACGTACAACTTTCTTTTACCTTCATAACAAAGACTTTTAATTCATATAACTTGGTGATTTGCTCGCATTACTAATTTATAACATTTATTCTGTTTGAGCATTACTGATTTTCACTGATTGTTTGCATATGCACTTGCATTATTAGCAGCTGTGTCCAGCCTTGCTATACTAACAATACTTTGGTAGTATTTACACAATTATGAAACATCATTGTTGCTCATACACTTGTTAAGGTGGTGCATTTATTACTTTTTGTTAAGGTGGTGTGTTACCTTTTAAGTGACAACTTTCGCCACACTTTGCATTTGTTTTTGTTTTGGGGCATTGCTTCATCTAACAATATTGTATTACTGGGGTTTTCACTGGGAACATTGTTATTAGGGGCTGCTGATATATTATTTTTTTTTATTTACAAATTTAACATTTTTATTTCTTTGTGTGTTTAATTGTCTTGTGTTTTTTACTGTTTTCTGTATTGCCATATTTTGTGTTTGTGTTTCTTTTACCGCAGCTATTTGCATTTATCTTTGCTAAATTTTGTTTGTGTAACGATGAACGGTTTTGTTTTAATTTTAAGATTTTATAATTTTGATTTGAAATGGAGCCTAACATGCAAGCTATGAACGAAGCTAATGCTTTGTTGCAGCAGCAAAACGCAATTTTGTTGGCCGAATTACAAAAACTAAAAACTTTGCACACAGACAGTATCCAGACTAACACACCCCCCGCGGACCCCCTCCCTTCTCCAGCTCCCTCTATATGCAGGGTGGCTCTTAAACTTCCCCCTTTCTGGCCTGACCGGCCCGCTATATGGTTTGCGCAGGTGGAGGCACAATTTACCATTTCAGGCATCACCGCTGACCAGACAAAATTCAACTATGTTGTTGCTCAGTTGGATACCCGGGTTATTGGAGAAGTCGAAGACATTATTCTCCAACCGCCACCTGAAGATAAATATGGTAGGCTAAAATCGGAGCTTATTCGTAGGCTTTCCACATCTGAGGAGCAACGCGTCCGACAGCTTGTAAGCGACGAGGAACTGGGCGACCGCCGCCCTTCCCAGTTTTTAAGACATCTTAGGTCTTTAGCTGGGACTGCTCTCACAGACGAAAATTTGCTCCGTCAGCTTTGGATGCGCCGCCTTCCACAACACCTGCAAGCGATTTTGGCCGCTCAGTCAGAGCTCTCTTTAGGGAAGATAGCAGAGCTGGCGGACAAAATTTTGGAAGTTTCGCCTGGCATAGCCGCTCCTCGCTCAACAGCTGTTTTCTCAGCAAGCACTTCCGCCGCTGCGCCTTCATCACTCGATGACATTACGCGACGCCTAGATGAGCTCACGCACCAGATCGCTGCACTTACAGCTGACCGCGGTAGGGACAGGTCACGGAGTCGCTCAAACCAGCGTGACCGCTCGCAGACTCCGGGTAAAGCTAAAATCTGTTTTTACCACCGGAAGTTTGGTACCGCAGCCGTTAAATGTATAAAGCCTTGCACATGGACACCGCCGCCGCCATCGGGAAACTCGAACAGCAGTCATTAGCGGCGGCGACTGACTGCTTACCGGAGAGTCGCCGACTGTTTGTGACCGAGAACTTTTCCAAGCGCCGGTTCCTCATCGACACTGGCTCAGATCTCTCCTGCTATCCATTTCAATGGTTAGCGAATAAGCCAACACGGTCGAACTACACGCTGGCTGCTGCCAATGGTAATGAGATCCGTACCTTTGGCCATATTCAGATGACATTGAATCTGGGACTGCGTCGTGCCTTTCAATGGCGCTTCATCGTCGCTGACGTCAGCACCGCCATTATCGGGTTCGATTTTTTGGCGCACTATCGGCTGATGCCAGATTGTGCCAACAAAAGGCTCGTCGACAGCAGTACGGGTTTGTCATGCGTTGCCGCCGTCGCAACTTTAGGTCAGACCAGCGTCAAAGTGGTGTCCGCTCCGTCGTCCGAATTTGGTGCGCTTCTGGCAGAATTTCCGTCCATAACCAAGCCGCCAGGACTTATGCGGGAGCCGAAGCATAGCACGGTCCATCACATTCTGACTACTGAGGGTGCCCCTGTCTCATGTCGTCCAAGACGTCTGGCACCTCAGAAGCTTCAGGAGACTAAGAAAGTTTTTGACGATATGGTGCAGTGCGGGACAGCTAGACCTTCGAAAAGCTCGTGGTCCTCACCCCTCCATATGGTCCCTAAACGCGACGGCACCTGGCGACCCTGTGGGGACTATCGCGCGTTGAATGCGCGCACAGTACCCGACAGGTACCCGGTCCGCCACATTGGTGATGTTGGCCACAACATCTCCGGTTGTACTATATTTAGTACAATCGACCTCGTCAAGGCCTACCAACAGATCCCTGTTGCGCCTGAGGATATTTGTAAAACGGCCATCACCACACCCTTCGGACTCTACGAATTCAATTACATGACCTTTGGTCTGCGCAACGCAGGCCAAACTTTTCAAAGGTTCATTGATGAAGTCGTCCGAGGCCTTGAATTCTGCTTTGCTTATGTTGATGACATATTGGTCTACTCACGCGATGCTCGTCAGCACGCGCAGCACCTCCGCATACTCTTCAAACGTCTTGAAGAGTACGGAATTGTCATCAACGCAGGAAAATGCGTGTTTGGTGCTCCTGAGGTCACTTTCCTCGGAAACCGCATCTCCGCTGACGGAACGCGACCACCAACTGAGCGCATTCAAGCCTTGAAGGACTTTTCTCTACCCAAGACAGTACAGGGACTCCGCCGTTTTCTTGGGATGGTCAATTATTATCGACGATTTTTGCGTAATGCTGCAGAACTGCAAGCACCGCTAGTCAACGCGATCGTGGCCTCCCAAGGCAAAGGTTCCACTCCGGTCACCTGGACACCTGACCTTGAAGAATGCTTTAAGGCATGTAAAGACAGCTTGTCTTCTGCTGCACTTCTAGCTCACCCATTGCCAAATGCTGAGTTAGGACTTTTCACTGACGCTTCCAGCTCTCATGTCGGTGCCTGCCTTCAGCAGAAAGTTGGTGATGCCTGGGAACCTTTGGGTTTCTTCAGCAAAAAGCTGAACTCCCGACAGTCCCAATCGCCAGCATATTACCGAGAGCTCCTCGCGATATACGAGAGTGTGCAGCACTATCGGCACTTCCTGGCTGCGCAGCACGTCAGGATTTACACGGACCATAAGCCATTGGTTTACGCTTTCGCACAGCGTCGCGAAAGGCTGCCGCCGGTCCAGCTAAATCAGCTCTCGTTTATCTCACAATTCGCCACGGACATTGTTCATGTGAAAGGGGTAGACAACACGGTAGCGGACGCCATGTCCCGCATCGAAGCTATCAGTTTCGATGCTGACCATTCTGCCCTTGCTTCTTGCCAAAATATGACGACGAATTGAAGAAGTATCGTGACGATGCAAACTCTTCTCTAAAATTAGAGAACGTCGTCGTCCCTGGCACTGACACTACCTTGGTCTGTGACATGTCCACTGGACGACCGCGACCATTTGTCCCGGAGCCTATGCGGAAGAAGATCTTTGCCCAGTTGCATAATCTTAGTCACCCTGGCGCCAGAGCTACCATCCGGCTTGTCTCTGACCGCTTTGTGTGGCCCGGTGTTGCTAAAGATTGTCGCCATTGGTGTCAATCTTGCCTAGCTTGCCAGCGAAGCAAAGTGACTCGGCATACTCAAGCTCCACCCGGACATATTTCCAGCCCTTCATCTCGGCTCAAGCATGTCCACATCGACATCATTGGACCTCTGCCATCTTGTTCTGGCTTCCAATATTGCCTCACTGCTATTGACCGCTATACTCGGTGGCCTGAAGCGTGGCCTATGAGTGGCATTACCGCAGAAGAGGTGGCGAGCACCTTCGTGGCTGGCTGGATTTCCCGATTCGGAGTCCCTGCTGTCATCACTACTGACCAGGGACGACAATTCGAATCCGACCTTTTCAGACGCCTTACAGATATGTGCGGTGCGAAACGTATTCGCACTACCAGTTACCACCCTTGCGCTAATGGGCTCGTCGAGCGCATGCATAGGCAACTGAAGGCCTCTCTGATGTGTCACGATGATTCGTGGCTGAGTGCATTACCTCTAGTCTTGCTAAGAATGCGCTCCGCATTTAAAGAAGACTTGCAAGCGACAGTTGCGGAACTGCTTTATGGAGAAACGTTAACGCTTCCAGGAGAACTGTTGGTATCTCCCGGACCTACCGGCTACGACGATCCGTCGGATTTCGTCGTCAAATTAAGACGCCAAATGTCCAGGTTGCGGCCCACTCCGGCTTCTCAACATGCCAAGCCTTCTCCTTTCGTTTTTAAGGACCTTGCCACAACGTCTCATGTCATGCTGAGAGACGACACTGTTCGGCGTTCTCTGCAGCCTCCCTACTCCGGCCCTCATAAAGTAATTTCTAGAGCTGAGGACGGAAAGACATTGTCTCTAGAGGTTAAAGGCAAGCAGGTGACGGTTAGTGTTGACAGACTCAAACCGGCCTTCGTCGAGCATCCAGATCCATCTGCTCATCCTGCTCTGACACCTACACCACGTGCGTCTGTGCCTCAAACAGCGCAGCCGGGCCCTGCCCAAGTTCTTCCTTCTCCCTCCGCGCCTTCTGCACCTCCGCCAGTTGCTCCTTCTTCGCACACACCGCAGTATACCACCCGGTCAGGTCGTAGAGTCCACTTCTCTAAACCTTTTGACCTGTAATTTCCTTCTTTTTCTTTCTCTACGGATTCTCCTTCTCCGTAGGGGGGTGGTGTGGCGTTCGCTTTCCGAACGCACGACTTTGACTTTGACTTTGACACATGACGGTTCGCGCGCCCATTCAGAGAGGAAGAGATTTTCCCGAGAGAACGAATCTACACCAGGACCGCAATGGTCCTGCAAGTTCTTCATGTCACTCGTAGTTGCTTATGAAAGGTTTTTGTTGCTACTTTGTTTCCTATGGTGGCACAAAGCCGATTTTGTTACCTAAAGTGGCATACAGGTTTTAATTTCCACCTATACAAAAGCAATAGTGGTATATAAGCACAGATAACCCAACAGATACCGCATGAAAGACGACGACGGCGCACCACGCATTGGCGTAAATGGTTCTATATAAATCGCCGCTTCGCAGCACGGCCTTAGTTTCGACCAAGTATTAGAGTTCATTATTAGGGCGTCACTCGAAACAGCCAATAATAGCGCATTGGCTCCAGTCCCCGCAACCCGCGCCTTCCTCCAGTTTTGGTGAGCTAGGATCCCAACAAAATCCCGTAATGCGGTATCTATTGGGGGTTATCTGTGTATATAAGGCATCTAAATCACTTATATGCAACTCTTACATTTAAGCGCTAACGTACCTTTATTTGGCACTCCTAGTTCCAAATGAGTAATTAAATAGAGTAGAGTATCACTTGTAGTGGCTGAAGGTATTATTTTGCAGTTCTTTTGGAACCTGTTATATTTACAGCTTTATTTATTTATTTATTATTTATTTATTATTGCATTCATGTACATCATTGTTATAGGTAATATACAATAACAAGTATTATATAATACACAAGATTTTAAATAATTAGTTGGTAGGTTGACATGAGCCCTGGAAGAGCGTTTGCAATTAAGTGACTTGTGAGTCAGTCCAAAAACAATAATTTACATATGTGTCAATATTACTATTTTACTATTTTACAATTCTATGGTAGTTCTTAACATTTATCATTGTTTTCCCTTCAATCTGCGCATTTGGGATTAATTTTACTAGTCAATTTCAATAAATTAATTATGTTTACCTAATAGTTGGTTTTAATATATTCTTCAAAAATAAATTTTCATTACTAAATAATTAATTAAAATAAATAATAAATATAAGTAATTATGTATGTATAGTAAAAAGTTTGTTTAACAAGTTATTTATAATCAAGAGATTGAGTCATTTGTCTAAACTTTTGTCAGCCTTAAGGTCTAGTGTACTCTTATATGCCACTTCAACGTGTAACTAAGTTTCTATAGAAGGTTCTGGAATACCAGAGCAGCAATTTCCACTTATTTAAAACCATTAACGATCTAACAGTTCCAAAAATAGGTATATAATTATAGTTACCTATTACATTCATTTTGTTAATAGAGTAATATGTCAAGAGTAAATTAGTCGTGGAATCAAGGGTTCCGCATGAATTAATATTTTTTGGGTTTCTAAACGGGTTAGGGTTAGGGTTACTTCACACAGTTTGATAATTTTACTATGAAAACTTATTTTAAGATTCCAAATAAAACAAAACATTTGTAATCAACATGACTTTAATTATCTGTTACATATACTTATGTGCACAGCTTACGTGACGTTATTGTTGTTATGTATAACGTTTGAGAATAAAAATATTGATAACATTTTTATCACGATTGTACTTCCATATGGAAAATTCAGAATATGGAATTTTACGAATTTGTAAAATTAAGAATGTGTAAATTTAGTAATGTGGAAAATTCCGAATATGAAAAAAACAGATTTTGGAAAAATTATAATGTGGATAATACTAGAATATGGAAAATTAATAATTCGGAAAGATACGCTGACATCAATCTGACATAATATGGAAAAATCATAATCACATGGATATCGAATCCTTCAATCTTTTTTCAATGTTTTTTGTTCAAGAGAAGAGTGAATAGGTATATACCTATTCACTCTTCTCTTGAACACGCCCGGGTCATATTTTATATTTTGCCGGAAGTTATTTTTTATTTATATTATTATATAAGTTATTAACGCTGAAATATTAATAAATCTAATTAAGCTCATTGTTGTAACAACTTTTCCATTGAAATCTCTTCAGCGACTTTATAATGCGGAAGTCTTTATGAATAACTCTGAAACTTTACTTCACATTCGTGCTCCAAGTTTTATGAGAGCATTATCTATTCCATATCTTTTGAAGAGAATCTTCGTGAATAAGTACACCAAAGTTTTGCTACTGCGTACAAATGGGTTTTGACTTGCGTGCGATGTATTTCAGTTTAGGGGGCACCCTGGGTACGAGCGATGTGGCCTGCCCATTGTCACTTCAACGTGCTAATTCTAAGAGCTATATCAGTCAGTTTAATTCTCCTGCGGATCTCCTCATTCACGTGAAGCTGCTGGATGCAGGAGGCGAGCAGCCGCTCAAAGTTGCGCTCTCTGGATGTTTAACAATGGACGTCTTCAGGCTGATGATCATGATGATGATGATGAATTGCGGAAAACAGGAACAAGTAAATTCCAGCTAGCTATGACCAGGGGCCTTATCGCGTAAGTTTGATGGAGATGGTAATCGTGTGCTCTCTTGCTCGCACCCATGGACTTGTAGATTGGCGCGTGTAGGATGGCAAGCGAAGCCCATGTCTAGAACAGTTACGCAATACGGTTGCTGGATTAGTATATAATATAATCAGTAACCTGCAGGCCTAGGATGCGCACATCGACAAAATTATCTCGACACTTTTTCTCGTGAGAGATCGTGACCAGGCTATTTCAGCATCTAAGTCTGTCTCACTCTAACAACGACAACAAGTTTTCTCGCAGTGCGCATGCTAATGGATCAGGATGTCTTCAAGTCAAGAGTGAACAGGTATCTTATAAGCAAGCATGCACCACCGTAGGCCGCGTCATCACTTACCATCAGGTGAGTTGCTGTCAAACGTATGCCTATTTTGGCATAAAAAAGTGAGGCAGTGGTCAAATGCTATGCCTAAAAATAAAAATAAGAACGGTAGTACAACGAATATACAAACTGTTTTAGAATAATCATACAACTTTCTTCACAGAAGCTACACATGTAGGTGGCCCTTAAATAAAACAAGGTAACGATGTAAGTAAATAAAATCCACAGTCTATATTTCACACGTTTTAAATATAAATAGATATAATATTAAATATAATAAGATACTGCTGCTGTACAAACTATACTACACGCTATAAACTTGTGCGGTAAAATATCCTAACAACACTAAGCGATGTTGCACGAATGCCGAATCAAACTCAACTGCCGAATAAAAATGAAAAACCAGCAAACGTTCCTCCTGAGCCGCCATTTTTACCGGACACCAATTCGGTCACCAATGGCAGCTCAGCAGGCCTCTCATTGGTTAAATTAATTCGTTCAGAAACCAAAACTTCAAAAGTACGTTCAAAAACACGAATTAACAAACCAACTTAACGTATACTTAAAACTCGCGTCTGTATTGAGGATATAGCGTCGCCTGCAGTTTTCTACATCAAAAAATGAAGCTGGAGTTGCCAGGCGACAACACACACGTGAACACTTAGAAAATATCTCGTATTACTGGCAAAAAGTAGGCGAATAGAAATCGAGAACCTCATTAATTTTTCCTTTAGTTCCTTCCCCGTTACTCCCGCGCCATTAACTCTATAACTGAGATAAACGAGTGAAGTGAACGGAAACTTAGTAATGAACCTTGTTATTTTGATTACGGGTATTAAAAGTTTTCGCCTCTAAAAACTATGGTGTCTAAAATGTGAATCGACATGGCCAATTGTTTGGCAATTATGCTTTTATTTAACGGGTAAAGTGCTTTTATTCTTTAAACTGCACTTTTTGCGTATAGCAGCATGCGGGAATCGCTCGATCGTTTATTTTATTACAGTAAAATAGAACAGCAAGTTGAAATAGCAGTGTGCAGGCCACATCGCTCGTAGAACTGACAACCGATGGGGAAGAAAAGTTCTCGAGTGGCGACGTAGCGTAGGCCGACCCCCACTAGGTGGAGCGACGATCTGGTGAAAGCTGCGGGGAGCCGATGGATGCAGGAGGCGAGCAGCCACTCAAGCTGGTGCTCTCTGGGGGAAGCCTATGTTCAGCAGTGGACGTCTTCAGGCTGTTGATGCTGACGATGAACAGAGAACAAGACTTTGCTGTGAAAATCGTTATCGATAAAATTGAATTGAATAATGTCACTTCATGCGATATGGGCAGTTGTTACCTAATGTCACGTGCATCATGCTACACCGCAAATAGTAACGTCTTATCATCATCATCAACAGCCTGAAGACGTCCACCTGCTGAACATAGGCCTCCCCCACAGAGCGCCACTTTGAGCGGTTGCTTGCCACCTGCATCCATCCATCATAGTAACTACTGAATACCAACTGCTACTAAATGTTCCTACACTACCTACTAGAAAAAAAAATTGGACTCTATTGATAAAAAACCGAGGCCGTCTCGTCCCGGCAGTGTGAGAATAAGACCACCCCATCTCGTCCCTGGGGTGCCGTAAGTGCCGGCTCCTTAGCCGGCACTCCAGAATACTGCTGCTCATTTAGCAGCATTCTCCTCGGTACATTAAAATCTTCTGCGATCACCAAGCCGCCTGCTAACCATGGTGACAGCCAGACGTCTTCCGGGAGTTGACGTGAACTTAGACAAAAAAAAAATTTGTCCGCGTCGCCCTATATACAGTTCAAATGTTCTAGCCCACTACCAACATGAGACATGTCTCACTCCGCGCTTTAGTTATGAAGCTACAAGTACATAGGCGTCTAGACGGCGCGTCAGAAGAGCATCGCTATAGCGATAGAACGAGAGGCAACTGTTTAAGGAAGGCTTGTAGCGCTGTGCGAGCTGAACTACACTCTATAGCGTTGCAGCAAGAGTCGCTATTTATTTAAGTGACTTTGTGGAGTGAGCTTTCTGGACGTAGTTCTATATACTTATTCCGTGCTACCAGTAGATAGCGTATTACATGCCCAACGTTGAACTTTACAATAAAAAAACCCATAAAATCGATAAAAATAGAAAGTAATTTGATTTCTATTCAAAACACTCATAACAAAACACTCAATAAAATACAAAATAAATCTGAATTATTATACCGACAGCAATAAAAGATAAGGCGGATCGTCCCAATGAATAGCGACTAAAAATAAACACAATACGGCGACCGAAGTAAATACGATAGGTACAGACGGGATTCTGTATTTCTGAGACGTTTATGCGAAATTATGTAAATACTGACTCTATAGCGTTCCCGCGTTGACAATTTCACGAGACTGTGACACACAGGGTGGTAGTTTGGCTAGTATGTTCGCGAACGTGCTTTGAATCCAAATCACATTCAAAAAATTAGAGTAGGTACCTAATTCTTTGCTGACGAAATTTCTTTCACCGGAAGCACTAAGTCATGGCAAGATATTGAGCCTATCCAATAGTTAAGGCTGACTTTAATGATGCGGCCAATAGGGTAGTGTCCTGCTATTAAAAATTAACAACTTAATATTATTTTCGTAGAAGGTTAAAAATGAATTGAAAAAATAGTAAAATCGGTTAATAAATCACGGAGTAGTATGCTTTTAATGATTCTGGGCATCGGCTGTCCCTTTCTCGCAAAACAGAGCTTCCCACAGTTACTATGAAAACGCACGTTAGTGACGACACATGTCAAAGAAATTGTATGTAAAGATACCAAAGCTTAGTAATGAGGTTCTAGGAGAACGTGCTGACGTCACTGCACGTTTGAACACTCTCTTTCTATTCCTGTTTTTTAAAATGCTTGAAAATTTGTCATTTTTTTTATATATTTAATTTTTGTTTTCACGACTGTTTATTTTTTTAAGTATATTATTCATTTGTGCAATAAAAAACATAGCACTACACAAGCCTATTTAGCGCGACACAATCTACACATAATTATAACTATAAAAACCCAGATTATTATTATTACTTCCTTTATTCATTTAATTTCTCGGGTCTAGCCCGGACATTTGAGAGGCATTGGTGGGTCCTAAGCTAACACCAAGAGGCCCTTTTGAGTATAAAATTAACTACAACTATTACAAGGCATGGTATGGCATATTATAAACTATTTTGTATACAAAGGTTAAAAATAAATCTGGGCTATTGTGGTGAACTTATGATGGATTGATGTTTGGTTTATGGAATGAGAAAACGGCACCTGCCAATTTTGCCTCACGTCAAAATGTTTGAGGCAGGTGATGACTTGCCACCCACTAAATGGGCTCCCGATAGTGGCTACCGCATATTGGTGCCGAGGAAGCAACATTGGTGTGGGTAGCTTAGGGTGTTGAGAGGTGTGCTGCACTTTCACTGAACGCTACTCGCGGCGTTATGCCCTTTAACACTTCCACCCTGGAGCTTAGGTTTTAGCTCTTGCGACTTCCACCCCCGGACAGCCAGTTAAGGCAAGCCAGGGGTCAGGGGTCTCATTTAGCCCCTTGGAATCAGGGTACGCGGTGTCGCCACTCACCGACGGCTCGCCACAAAGCCGCCCCTGCGTTATTATTATTACTCACTCATTTATTTACAATTCTTAAGTCTATGGTTTTTACAATATTTGTATAAAAAAGAATTTACAAAAATATTATAAAAAACCTAAACCTAGAGTGCCGCCGGCAGCGGGGCAGGACCCAAGCTACCGGTGGTTAGGGCTGCAGAGTGAGGAACCTCCTGACAATACGTGCCGTGTCAAGGAGTACTGCCTTCTGAATCTGACCCTTGATCCATCCGTCTAGCGAGAGCCTCTCGAGGTGTTGGTCGAGGCTCTTCGCTATAAGGCCGTTCGCCGAAACGACTATCGGGACAATGCTCGTTGAGTCAACATTCCACATGGCGGTTACCTCGTGAGCCAAGTCAAGGTACTTGCTGAGTTTGTCCTTCTCAGCCTTCACGAGGTTCTCGTCATGCGGAATGGTGATGTCAACGAGCACTGCCCGGCGTCGGGATCGGTCTATCAGCACGATATCAGGCTTATTGGCTACAATAGTCCTGTCCGTGATGATAGAGCGATCCCAATAGAGCAATGCACGGCCATTTTCGAGAACCGGCCCCGGTGTGTACTTGTAGTACGGCACCTCAGACTCCACAAGGCCGTATTGAAGGGCAAGTTGCTGATGGATGATCCTGGCCACTAGGTTGTGTCTGTGCAAGTACTCTCCGTTAGCAAGATGAGAACAACCGGAAATGATATGTCGGAGAGATTCTCCGGGACGGCGGCATGCCCGACAGATGTCGACCGTACCGTCCTTCATGATATATTTCCGGTAGTTGTTCGTCTTGATAACTTCGTCCGCAATTGCACAGACAAAACCCTCGGTTTCCCCAAATAGGTCACCGAATCGCAGCCAGTTCACCGACGCATGCAGGTCCACATCAGGCCCTGTTAAGGCCCGATAGAACCGCCCGTGCAGCTCCTTGCCTTTCCATACGTCCCTGCGATCCTCGGTGCTAAGTACCACCGGTTTACGCCAGTTCTCATTTGCCAAGGAGAGCGGCGTGAGGCCCTTGTCAACTGCCACCACATCGCGATGCATCCCGCACTCGTTGTTGAGGAAATAATCCCGGAGACTGCACACTTCACGGTTATGGAGGGTTTTGGCATTTAGAAGGCCTCGACCCCCCCATTTCCGCGGAATGTACAGTCTCATAACAGACGAGCGCGGGTGCAGCATGCGATGCGAGGTAAGCAGTTGACGGACCGTTCTATCCAGGGCGTCCAGCTCGGTCTGAGTCCATCTTAGTATGCCAAAAGAGTACATCAGTAGGGGCATCACCCAGCCGTTGAAGGCGCGCGTCTTGTTGCCACCCGACAAAAGACTGTTGAGTACTTTTGTCAGACGGCAGAAGAAGCGCTCCTTCACCGTCCGCTTAACATCCCCTACTGAAATACCCAACGACTCTGACATACCAAGATACCTGTAGGTTTCGGACTCGGAGAGGGACCTGAGAGTCATAGTCTCGGAAAGTTGCAAATTCGTGGAATTTACAACTTTCCCTCTATGTACATGCATAACCGCACACTTATCCACACCGAACTCCATGTTGATAGAGTTGCTAAAATTCTCAGTGATTTTTAACAACTCTATCAATTGTGGGCGTTGCGGCGCGAACAGTTTGAGGTCATCCATGTACAGTAGATGAGATATGATCTCACCCCCTCTCCGAAGCCGATAGCCCAGCCCTGAATCCCCTAGCAAAGTGCTGAGAGGATTCAACGCTAGACAAAACCACAAGGGGCTCAGACTGTCACCCTGGAATATGCCTCGCTCTATTCTTATGAAGTCCTGCGGGTCAGAGACGCTCTCTCCTCCACCTGGTTGACGAAGGACTGTGGTCCACTGCCTCATGCATGCGCTTAAAAAGGATCTTAGAGTTGCATCTATTTTATACAGCTCCAAGATCCTCTCCAGCCATGAATGAGGCACCGAATCATAGGCCTTCTTATAGTCAATCCAGACAGTAGAGAGAGCCCCTCTGTTCCGCCGGACCTGTTGGCAGATGGCTGTGTCGATGAGGAGGAGCTCCTTAGTACCACGGGACCCAACCCTACATCCATTCTGAGCGGGGGCCAAAATATTGTTCGCAACAATGTGCGAATTAATTTTTGTTCTCAGAATGGATGTAAGGAGCTTGTATAGCGTAGGCAAGCACGTGATGGGTCTGTAATTTTTCGCTTCCGTGGTACTACCGGACTTATGGAGCAGGAAGGTGACACCAGTTGTCATGAAACTTGGGAGCGAACCAGCCTCGAGGGCTTCTTGGAATTGTATTGCCAAACATGGGTATGAGCATCGAATCCATTTAATCCAGAAGTTGTGCAATCCATCCGGTCCAGGACTTTTCCAGTTCTGGGCCGTACGGATCGCACAACTTATGTCTTCTGGGTCTATCGTAATAGACCCCATGGACTCGATCGGCTCACACACACGTTCGACAACACGCATCCAATCACCCTCCGTGTGCTCGACGGGGACCGACCAGATGCTATGCCAAAATTTGTTCATGGCGTTTGCATCCGGTAGTTGGCCGTCGACCACACGTTGGCCGGTTCCCTCCCAGTTCCGGTACACCTTCCTTTGGTCGCTTTGGAAAAGGCGATTTTGCTGGTACCTATCCACACGCTCTCTGTAGCGGCGAATACGACTTGCCCACGCATAGACTTTCTGCTTCAGGAAGTCAATGCGCTCCGTGACAGAGGCCATGTAGTCCTGGGGCCTAATACCGGTCCCAGCGAAGGCCTGGGTCACGAAACGCATGACTCGGGGGCGATGATTGCCCCGGCTGAAGCAGACCAGCTTCGCTATGAGAGTCCTGAATGTAGTGATACGCTTCTCGATCCGTACTTATTATTATTATTACTATTATTATTATTTTTTATTATTATTGCATGTTTTCTTGCGTACGGTTGAATGTGTACATGTCGTTACTCAGCGAAATTTGTTTTATTGTTAACTAGTGTTATTGGGTACCCAAGATACAGGCTTAGCCTAGTTTGGGGCCCGTTGTCATGCCTACAATATAGCATTATTTAACCTTTTATTCAACAAGTACCTTATGATGAATTTTAATGTTTCTGGTAAATAAATTTTCTTATTCTTATTCTTTCTTATAATTATTTTGTTAACTAGAGGTGCTACACCTGATTTCCTTTTATTTTTCAAAATTAACTAAAATACAAATAAACACACTAGCCTTGGCTTCAACTCGCGAAATATGCTTTCTTCTGTCCGGGTATTGGTACCCGCGTATCTTAACGAAACGTGGTATGTTCTAGAATTTCATAGAATGTTTTGTTGTCGGCTTCTTTTTTTTAAGTAAACGGATGACGTGACGAGCTAGTCATTCACCTGGTGTTAAGCGACATGGCCGCCCATGATAGATTGCAGTGTCACTTGGAACTCCAAACTAAAGTTTCGCGTGACACTGCGCACTTCGCACGCTATCCTGAGTCATCACAGCTATTTTTAAATTGAAAAAAGGGGATTTTTGCATCATTTAACAGCTGATTTTGATAACATTTGGTACTCAATTCTGAATACAGGGCACAAAAATATACCCTTCACCCCTGTGATCCTGATCAAGTGTAATAATATGAGGAAAATCGGTCAAGAGATTGCCAAGAAAATCGTAAAGTCTGAGTCTGGGTTGCGCTTGCAAAATTACTGTTCTCAGAACTACAAATTTATTATTACATTTTTTTTTATATTATTAGGCATAGACCTGAAAAATCTATAGATATTCGCTAATCATTAAGCACTTGTGTCACCCAAAATACATTTCCAGAAGTATGTTCCAGGGGATTACCCTTCTATCACAGTAATGTACCTTTGAAAGTCAGATACGAAACGTAAACAATAAAGTTATACCGAAAGGCATGATATTACAGCTAAAAGCTATGGCATTAGGCTGTCTCAAATGAGAACCGTCTCGTTTTAAGCTAAGAAGGAAATTAAACAATATAATTAATAGCTGCACACCCACATTTATCTTTCACGACCTGTAGGGTTAGCATGGACGGTAGGCAAAACTGTCTTTCCCCGTTTTACGTCACTTTCTTCGTACTTGCTTGGAGTAAAACAGGGGAAAGACAGTTTTGTCTACCGGCCGTGCTAACCCTACTGGAGGACTGGTAGATAATGCTACTTAGCTTTCTTCACATCCTTACGTCGCTAACAAGTCCGCACTAAGCGTTTTGCTGAGTCATTCATAGTCCGAACAGGCAAGGAATGGAATGCTCTTCCAGCAACTGAGTTTCCTCCTGGGTATAACTTGGGTCTTTTTAAGTCAAGAGTGATTTAGGCACCTCGTGGGCAAACGTGCTCCACCTTAGACAACTTCGTCACTTACCATCAGGTAAGTTGTTGTCAAACGTATGCCCATCTTAGAGCAAAAAAAAGAGACAAAGAAGTTTATCCATGTACACCTTTCGAGTACTTACATCGGGCTTACGTTGAACCTACAAAACCAAACTTCATAACATTTATGCGAGAGCAAGTTGGGATTTTTCTCCACCGAAAAAAGAAATAATCATCAGAATCGGTTCAGAAATCTTGGAGATATTAGTGGGAAAAGTTGAGCCCTGGCAAGGTGTGACATTTGAGCAGCACACGTAAAGTTGTAAATCGTATCGTCGTGAATCTCTTGATTACCTTAAAAGGTGTGGTTTTGAAACTATGGTATCACTGGTTTAGCTTGAAACGGTACAGAAAAACGTCGTAGCATGATGACGGGATTTCTAGGGCCCATCTAATAGCTACCCTCACCGTCACACACTAAAGAAGAGAGTAAAACCCTCTGTTGTCTATACAAAGAGCATCAACGTTTTTCTACCACTAAATGGTATCCAATTTTGATAATTTTATAATATATTTCATGCAATGAAAACCTATGTTCGTACGTCTTTTTTTTTCGTAATAATTTTGTAGTTATAATCACCTAAGTGACGATTTTTTTTTGTTGAAATTATGACGAAGAACAATATAATTGTAGAATGCAAAACATTTTTTCAAAAAATGTATAAAAAATCTAATAGGCTTATGCTATAATCTATTTAAATGATTGACTCCAAAAACAAAATGTTTTGTTAAGATTTAGAGGGTAAAAACCATTTTCCCCCGAAACGCTAAAATGTACGTAAATTCATGCAACGAGCTATGGAGAGAGCTATGCTCGGTGTTTCCCTGCGAGATGGGATCCGAAACGAGGAGATCCGCAGCAGAACTAAAGTGACCGATATAGCTCTTAGAATTAGTAAGTTGAAATGGCAATGGGCGAGCCACATCGCTCGTAGAACTGACAATCGATGGGGAAGAAAGGTTCTCGAGTGGCGACCACGAACCGGAAGACACAGCGTAGGCCGGCCCCTACTCGGTGGATCGACGACCTGGTGAAAACCGCGGGGAGCCGACGGATGCAGGAGGCAAGCAGCTGCTCTAAGTGGCGCTCTGTGGGGGAGGCCTATGTTCAGCAGTACGTCTTCGGGCTGTTGATGATGCACATCAGCAACCTGTCTAATAAAAATAGCTTTATAAAAATATTATTGGTTATTTTATCTTCGCCACGCTGGTTTTTACTTGCGACAGCTCCTTTAAACTACCTTTAAATTTGTTCTACACGACCGGGCTAACACAAACAACTAAATCAACTTAATTTGCACTCAGTTGCTTATATCAGATTTCTCTGACAACTAGGAAATGGAGTAAGTTATTTCAATTGGGGCTAACTTTGTGAAAGAAATGTTCCAGGAAAATATATCTAAAATTGGGGGGAAACTGACGCAGGTACTATTTTTTCGTATATTTCTGGTATGAATTTGAAATCGAGTTTCTTTGGTAGTATATTAAATTTTTCAAAACTATGAAGACATCAAAAGATCAGTTGTTTTTTTTTTCTCTTATATTTTAGCTCCACACATAGTGTATTTAGCCAGTGTCAAGTATTGTAAATTTTCATAATGATAGAATATTTCACGTAAAGTCAAGTTTTAGTCACAATCTGCGTAGTCATAGTCCAGTCTAAGTCAGGTAGTCTCAGTCCAGTCTAAGTCGTGCCCTAGTAAAGTGGTGGCAACTTTACTAGAAGCTTCTATGGAATTTTGGAAGCAACACGAAAATCCACGTTTCACCACATTATATCACTTGCCCACACTCATGCTCGTAATTCAGCACTTAATGCGTAAAACACCACCGATTTTAAACATTAACACTGGAAAAAGCACGAGTTTTGAAAAATAATACAATGCAACGACGTGAACTATTCCGCGTTCCCGGCAAAAAAAAAAAACAAAAAAAGATCAGTTGTTTTGATGGGAATACACACTTTTTATAATAATAATAATAATAATAACGCCCAACGATCACATACATAGAACCTGGATCCTACTTAACAAACACACAAACTACCACACCAACAACCACACAAACTTACAAACTTACAAACAAACAACACAAACAACAACAACAACACACAAAACAACACAAACTACAAACAACACACAAACACACAAACAACCTACAAACCCCCCCTCTTACTTACAAACTTTTGCATTTATAATATTTTATAAATGCAAAAGTTTGTGTGTGTGAATGTTTGTTACCTTATAATCTCCGTAACTACTGAACCGATTTCGATGAAGTTTGGACTGCAGATAGCTTATACCCTGCATTAACATATAGTATACTTTTATCCGCAGGTAACCCCGCGGGGCGCAACTAGTGTTACTATACGTGTCCTCATGGTCATAGTAACATTATATCTTGTCAGCCTCGTGACCATTGACTATAAATCCAGTTGACCAATGATACAACTACCCTACAAAATGTGTGGTGTATTTCAACCACTAATTTCTAATAAATGCTATGACTTTCTAATAAATCCTGGGAACCCGTTGATGTGTTTTGTTCCATCCTGCTTTGTTCTTTGTAATTTCGTATGAGTTTGTCTCGTTTTGTTACCTCGCCCCCTGCCCGCGCAGGTGAGTCGTGTTTGTACGAGAAATTATGTTCACGAGCTATCAACGGGCTTTATAATCTTTGCTCGTGGTCTTACTGGTATGAAAAACTAGTATGACCATGAGGAAACGGCGCATTTATAGACGCGCGAGTGCAAATTTGCACAAGTAATCAGTTTTATTCCAAAACCTGACAAGCTTGAATTACGTGAAGTGCAATTGTTAAGGCTCCAATCAAGGTGTGAGAGTAATTTATGTTTCTTCTCTCTAGGGGTGCGTGATACCTATTTTTTTATTCTACCTTGTACCTCTGTTAAGTCAGTATCAATCGTATCAAAAATACACCCCAATGCCGCATTCCTCTCGGCTCGCGGGTAGTCGATAATTCGGTTACGTCACATCCGGCTCGGTCGGACCGCCGCCATCTTGTTTCCGGTCTCACCCTCATATCCTGTACGGTATTTGCAGCGCAATTTTGTAGGGGAATACTGTTAAGTTGACAGTTGATGTTCTGAGTCGGATTATATTTTTCTGTTTCTTTTTAGATGGATTTTTTATAAAATAAAAAAAGTTGTTAATGGATTTTGCTGGTACGACGGATATAAGCCAATAAATTAACTGCCTATAATATCAGGAAACAAAAAGTAACTATATATTTAAGTTCTTTATTGGTTATGAAATAGCGATGGTGGCCGAGCGGTAGCATGTGCACTTCGCAATCTTACGGCACCGGGTTCGATCCTCGGCCCTGCACCAATGATTTATCTAGTAAGTTATGTACAGTTTTCGATGCCATCGCTCCATGCCTCGGAGAGCACGTTAAGCCGTCGGTCCCGGTTGTCATAAGAACATCTATGGCAATCGTTACGGGTAGTCAGAAGCCTGATAGAATCTGACGCCTGATCTAACCATCCCTGTTACTGGTTCCTTATGGGTAGCGAGGTCAGATGGCAGTAGCTCGTGTAATTTTGGTAGCTCGCCGCTACAGGTTAGACTGAGAGCCGACCCCAATAACAAATGGGAAAAGGCAAAGAGGATGATGATGACTGGTTATGAAATTCATGTTTTTTTTGTGTTTTGTCCCCAACTGAGTCTTCATCTTTCAATATTATTCCGTTTTGAATATTAGTTACCAAATAACAAATTTATTTTATTTTAAAAGTCTTAGATCTAATCTAACAAATCACTACTAGTAAGCGTGTCTAAAATGTTTGCAGCATTGCCACATAAGTACTCATAATACAATTTAAAAATGTTGGTATGAAACCTAACCTTTATGATAAGTTATTGCATCCCCCAAAACCAAAGTCCTTACATAAAAAATTAAAATCATGAACTATATTATCATATAATAATATACTTTTTTTTTAAACTAACGGGATCTAATTTGTATTGTTTCTTAAGAATAGTATACAAAAACTTCAAAAAAAAAACAAAAAAAAAACTACAGCTAGAAACATTATTTACAAAATTTACAACATAAATACGCCATCCAACTCACCACCGCGTGGTAAGGTTCCCAGAATACTGGCAGCATTACCTCGCTGAATGAGAAGGCTTAGCTTCTGAGCGAAGTGTGTGCCTATAAGCTTGAGAGACGACGGCAAGAGACCGGATGGTGCCACCTTAGTCCCGTGGTGTCTTGGACGCACACTTGTCTGGGACGCCACGTATGTGGATACCCTGGCACCATCTCATGTCGCCAGCACGACTCGTAGCGTCGGGGCCGCGGCTGAACAAGCGCAAATACTAAAACGGCGCAAATATGCGCAGGTCAGCGCTAATCACGAATTTTTTGCGCTGGCCGTAGAAACCCTAGGCCCGTGGTCGTCCGACACGAAAAATTTCTGTAAGCAAATTTCCACTAGGTTGGTCCTCGCCTCAGGAGATAACAGAGCTGGATAATATACTTAAAAATTGTTTTGATATAATATGGACTGCCAAACTTTGTAACTGGGCCCTAATTCTCTATGAAAACAGATTCCACACGATACGAAACCACGTCGCTTTGAATATCTACGAGTACAACCGTAGTATATGACGTCATTCATGGACAACAAGGAGAGCGCTATACATTGGTTCACTGTCGAAACTCATAAAATCGTTTGTCATAATTTTGTTACAAATAAAAATGTTACTTATAATCATCATTTCACATAATGTGATTTATTATACTTTCACTACATCTAATTTTCTTTATTATAAATCAAAATTAATAATAATCCAAATTTATAAGAATGAAACTCATAAGGCGTATATAACATAACAGTACAAATTTATAATGTTCTTTTACCATAACTAACTTTAAGCATAAAACAAAATATCAATAATACTGTAAATTAATGTGACTGGAACTGTTGATTGTTATATATATCCTAATCAGTTATAAAAACGTAGTACGGCAAGCCAATTTGCTCTTCAATCTATGCAGGCACTTCATCCAGTCAAAACAAACAAAATTAACGTGTGGACTGTGGGTAATTGTAAAATAACTTATATTTTCTCATGTTATGTTGATTTTGGTGTTGTTGGTGAACTTTGTGCATTATTTTAATAAATAACTTGAAATGTCTAATAAAAACACGTGTAAAATATTTAAATCAAATAACGGTAACCTGAAACTTAATATAGATGGTTTCTGTAATTTTTTAATATAAGGATAAGTGACTTCTGGCACTTCGCCGGCCGCTGCCGCGGCACGCTCGCTACGCTTCGCTTCGCTCGCTCGGCTCGTGCGTCGTGTGGTCACAGTTAACCTAACGCTCCTCCTCGCTTCGCTCGTCGTCGCACCTATTTATGACTTTGCCTTAGACTAGTATCTTAGTATCTTTAGGGTATACATGCATATGTATATAATGATTTAACTACCTCAAAATTATTATTATGTTAACTAAAAAATATGAAAAAGTCATTATGAACAATACAATTATGAATGCTGATTATTATGAAATTATAAGTAATGAAATTTATAATAAAAAAAAGTATGATAAAAAAATTCTTAACATTAACATTATAACATAATTTTTAATAAATTTAAACATTATTTGAATAAATTGTATAAGAAAAGATCAATATAAAAAGTAACTATTATGAACAAAGTTATTTATAAATAACCACCATTATAAATTTCATCATTATTAAAAATGAGGTATGTGAAATGAAATTATGAATAATGAAATTATTAGTACAGACGGTATCCCCTATACATTCGGTACTACTACTAAGCAAAAAAAAGACGAACGTAATATCTTTGGTCCTTGTCACCGTTACCGGGTTTTTTTATTTGGCTTCGTTTGATCTAAGCCAAACAGGTTAACAATTTTTTAGAATTGTTGTTTTTTTGTGAAATAATCCTATTTAAATGGTGATCTCGGCAATAAATATTTGAGAAATAATGTGTGTGCAGTGGGTGGTTGCAGCATTTTAAGCAACAGAAGTCGCACTGAGGCGTAAATATGAAGGAATAACATTTCACAAGTAAGTAGCCATTATTTTGTCTATTTTCCTTTTTTAGAAGTGTTTATTGTAAAAAATATAAATACAACGTTACATTTCATGTAATAACAAGACCTCAGCTAAACAGAAAAACAGCTAAATGATAAATTAATGGATAAAATAACCATACCTAACCAAAAAATGTCATTGTCAAGGTACTGCCAGTTTATGATTTTTAATTTCCCATAAAACCAGCTAGGTACCATGTTGATTTGCAAATGTTTGTCGGAAAAAATCCTTTTGTAGGTATATTAGCTAATTATTTGCTTGTTTTAACTTAGTAAAATATATCATTTTATATTTAAGGTCAAGTGGGGTAAGTGAAACATACTTGCACATCTATCCACTTTGTGAATTCTGCTAGGACGCAATTTTTTTTAACACACAGAAAGCCTAAATCTGAAATGGCAAATGACGGCAATAAATACTTTTCAAGAAAATAATTTTTGAAAATTCAATTTGCATGAACGAAACATCACTTCAAAAATGGTTCACGGTTTTGACAGAAACGTCCCGATTCAATATTCTGACGGTAGGTTGACATTGGCGTTTGACTATTTTGCAGTTGACTATATTGACAGTTTTGTTTTTATAGTCTGTTATCCGCAATCATTATAAGTACCTACTTATATAATAATAGCTGCCAAGTATCTATATAGCACTTTATAAGCGCAGAATCTCCATCTCTTTTTGTGGGTGCCGTATAAGAGCAGACTAAGGGACTATCCAGAGAATGGGCAGTAGCATTCTCCTTGGTACATTATAATCTTCTGCGATGACAAGCTACTTGCTAAGCGAGGTGATTATGGCAAACCTCCCTATAACCAGCGTCTAAAATGGCGTTTTATGGGCACGCCTGTGTTCAGCACTAGACGTTTTCCAGCTGTTGATGTGAAATACGTGATTTTCGGCCATGGGACATTTACAATGACATTTGTAATGTAGTAGGTATTTGATTGATTTTATTACCTGGGTCGTCTGTGACTGCAAATACTAACCCCACATTACGCACGCGCCGTTTCATGCATTATTTTCGTGTAAAAATGTACATAAACACTATTGAATTGCTTCATGGCATCAGCCGACTTGTGTTTTGTAAACTTAAAGATAGCTGATATCTTTTTATTTTATGACCTAGCAGAACTGCGTGGTTTATTGATTACGATAGGGTTTCACTTAGGTACTCCTTCGTTTCACTTACCCCACCTGACCTTACATTTTAGGTTTTACAATAAAGAAGCAGTGAACACTGGTAAAACATAAATTCTAGGTATCAAGGTAAATTACTCTATAGATAGAGCTAACGAAATCGCCCATTGTCTACCCAAAATTTTAGGAGACGTTCTTATTCAGGCAGCACCTCGTGTGGGAGCAAGAAACAACTGGGCGGCCACGCGAAATAGATTTCTACTAGTGGGAATTCTGTGGTATGGACATATCACACAGCGCCATCTAGCCCCAAAGTAACCATAGCTTGTACTATGGGAACCAGATAACTGATAGAATACTTAGATACTTTTTTGTTTGTAAACACATACATAGAATACATTATAACACCCAGACACAGAACAAACATCGATGTTCATCACACATATTATTATGTTTTTCCTGGGTGGGAATTGAACCCACAACCTAAATAGTTCAGAAGGCAGAGCCAACTGATCCAACAGGCCAGTCAGCCATTTAAATGTTACCTAACGTAGTCTAATTAAAGTCGTTTCTCATTTGCGTCGGCCCTGAAACCAATTGACATGGAGCTAGGAAGCCAGCAATAAGTTAATACGTGGGCTAACCAATAAACTTGAGCTATGGCCTACGTCTCGGAGAAATAATTAAACTTCTTGGAAACTTTCATAGTTGGACGCCGGGTTTGGACAAGGATGTGGTATACTTTGGTAGGAATATGGATATGGTATATCCAAAAAAGTCGGCAGTTGTCACACAGTGTACTTTGGTCTGCTAAAAAGGCAAAGTAAAAAGATTGCTCTTATATTTTTTTGTAGGTATACCTATTTATAATATATTGTTTGTCCTGAAGTTTGTTATGTCATGACGATGAGTTCCGATTGAAACTTACTCATTAAGGTCTTAAGACCTTAGAGTATAGACTAAAACCATAGAGAGAACGTCATTATCTGTCAAGCGTACCACTTTTTTGGACACATTTTATATGAAGTGGACACTTTCATGTGAATGAGTTTGACAGATTTGTATAGAAAAAACAGTTGACTCGAGTCTTTGCTTTTAGTCTATATAAGCTTAAGACCTTGATTACATGATAAATAGGGCGGGACCTATATTATGACGTCACGCAACATTACATTTTGTACGAATATTAGGTATTGTTTCATAATCATGTTGCGTAAGAATGTAATGTAACACTACATTACATTCTCTATCCAAAATAAATGTATTGACTGGCCTGTTAGCTCAGTTGGTAGTAGCTGTACCTTCTGAACTGTAGACTGTGGGTTCGATTCCTATCCAGGACAAACATTTGTGTGGTGAACGTAGGTGTTTGTTCTGTATCTGGGTGTTATATTGTATTCTATGTATGTATTTACAAACAAAAAGTAATTAAGTATTCTATCAGTCATCTGGTTCCCAATTCCCATAGTACAAGCTATGCTTAGTTTGGAGCTAGATGGCGCTGTGTAAAATGTCCACACAAATTTATTATTATTTATATATTTTGTTTCTTTCTTTCAATATTTTTTTTTATCCTAATTGTTTAATTACTTTTCGATTTTTTTGAAAGTAATAAAGCAATTCACAGTGCCCAATTCTAAAGCCCTAAAAATAAAACATTAACTTAATTTAACACGTATTTCTCAGCATTTTTATGAAATAAACGCGAACCTATTCGATATTTAAAAAACATACGTTTACAATTACGCCTTATCAAAATACTAATTACGACACCATTCGTACATCCGAGACGTCGTCCATTGTAAAGTGCAGCTACAGAGCGACATAAGGAGTCGACTTTTTAGATTTATTAGCCGACGTCGGATAAAATGAAAGCGGAATTTGGTATAAAAATATCATTTGGCCCGATTTCACCAACGTTTATTCCAAGTATACGGCTATTCCTTACTCCTGGATACAGCAAAAAATGAAATTACACAAAAAAGACGCCATTTTGATTGTATCTAAGGAATAAGTCTTATTCCTTCACAAAATTGGTGATATAAGGGCTATATTCGCGTAACTCGGTTGTTCTCGGAAAGTTATACCTGGAATAAAATTTATTCTAGTTTGGTGAAATCGGGTCTAAGTTGATGAGATTTGATTAAAATATAATACTGGCTGTAAGGCTGCGCTTCTACCAAAGATGTGCGAGGCAGCTTTTTTTTATGCGTTTGAATGACGTGACGAGCTAGTCGTTCACCTGATGTTAAGCAACACGGCCGCCCATAACAGTTGCAGTATCTGCACTCGGATCTTTAAAACAATAAAGTTTCGCGTGACACTGCACTGCGCACGTCATCCTGAGACATCCACAGTCTAGTAATCAGATTACTAGACTGAGTGATCAGATCATAAAGTCTCATTTGCCCAGTAATTTCACTAGCTACAGTGCCCTTCAAACCGGAGCATAGTAGTGCTTGCACACTACTGCTTGGCGGCAGAATAACTGGCAAAGCGGTAGTACCTACCTAGACGAAATTTGCAGAAAAGAAAAAAGCTGAGCGATGCGAGGATTCGTAGCGACGCTATGAAACGGTGGGCGGATGAGAGGTGCGAGGATGTGTGGCTGTGGTGCGGGAGCCCACTGCATAAATACCTACGTCATCGGGTACCTCAATAGGCTATCTTTAGATCGTTAACCGACACTTTACACATCACATTTATTTATTTAAAAAAACAGGTCTGCCAGTTCCGATCCTGGCGGGTCATGGAAATAATCCACCTCCACCAACTTCAAATGCCTTGAGTACTAAGTTTTGCCAAGTTTAGACTTGGCAGACCTTTTCATCTATTATCAAGGTCACCTTGGCTATTATTAGGCGTAGGTTTCATAGGGGTATTCGCTGAGGTAGGTAAAGGGTGTGAAAAGCACGTTATTAGGGGGCTGCCACCCTACCAAAAGTACCTACTTTTGGTAGGGTGCGCAATGGCAAACCAATTTTTTTTACATAATTAATCAATAGTTAACTGTTGCCAGAACTTACATTCGGGTAAATTTTGACAAAAAAAAAATACGTCAAAAAATTTCAATTATTTCCTTGAACCGGCAGGATCGGAACTGGCAGACCTGATTTTTTTACATATTAAGGTGTCGGTTAACGATTTAAGGATAGCCTATTGGGGTACCCGATGACGTAGGTATTTGTGCAGTGGGCTCTTGCACCATTAGATGTACTGAATTAACTGTGGTGTGGTGCGGATGTGGCGCGCCTCTGCTCGCACATATCCCTTGCAATACATCCCTCGCACATCTCTAGTGGTAGTAGCTTCTGAATTGTAGGTTTGATTCCAGAACAGGATAAACATTCGTGTAATGAACATAGGTGTTTGTTCAGTGTCTGAGTGTTATATTGTGTTATATATATGTCTTTACAAAAAAAGGTTGATAAGTATTCTGTCAGTTATCTGGTTAACTTAGTACAATCTTTGCTTAAATTGGGGCTAGATTTTTCATGGGCAAACGTGCTCCAATTGAGACAACTTCGTCACTTACCATCAGGTGAGTTGTTGTCAAACGTATGTCCATTATAGCATAAAAAAGATGGCGCTGTGTGAAATGTCCGAAAATATTTACTATTATATTTTTATCTACTTATTTCGATTCTCGGGTCTAGCCCGGACATATTTTGGGAGGCATTGGGCTATTATTATTATGCCAACTTTTCTCGATCTCCTATTAAATGCTATATGCGGCGTCCGACTTCAGCGTTTTGGTTGCGATCGACGTCTGAACGCCAGGCACAGCGTCAGCGGTCAATACATCTCATAGCGAACGATGACGTCTCGTTCAAAAAAATAGTCAACAAACAGTGCTCGCGTGTAGTCGTGTGATATAAAATGAATATAAAATCGATACATTTGGCGGTGCTTGTATTACTTTGTATAATGCACTATAACATTTGACTGATTTAATCAATAACTCGTCTTATTCTTTATCAAATTTCGACATTTTGTACTGATGATAAATACAACATTAACGCTGCAATACTTCGAAATAACTAGAGACGCGGCGCAAAGCGTTTGAAAGCCGCTTACGGCGTCCACACGCCAACGTCAGCGTGTGAAAGAGACCACAACAGTACATTTCTATAGTACGCATCGTGACGTGGCGTACGGCGTGATTCTGTACGCGGTCGACGGCGTTTATAGGAGACCATAGCCTAGAATATTCAAAACATCAAAATATAATCACTGAATACATTTAGAGAGAGAGCGTCTGATCATTTGTGAAACTCAGATTTTCTCCGTCCATAACAATTATCTCGAAAATAGCCGTTATTTTCTCCACCATTTAGGAACAACCATAAACGGCGAAACAGTTCTGAGTAAATCCAGCTGCGGTTCGCCGCTAATAGGACGGGGGGAACCACAATCCATTTGGGCACTACTTGGATACCTGCTTTGAGCCGCACGAAGTTTACTTCAAACTTTATTCAGTAGGTGGAAACCCTACCTTTGTGGACTTAGCGGTTTCTATTTGGGGACCAAGGCCACATAAGACATCTAAACTTTATAATAAAAAATTTATAGTTGCATCAAATCACAAGCGACCCAACATGCTGGCAGCGTGTTGGGTACGCTTAGCTTAACTAGCTTAGCTAGCTTCAGGATGTTGATGTTGATGATGATTATGTAGGAATCATAAAATTTTGCCCTGTAAGTTACAAAAACTGTGTGCGTTACTTTTTATGATTTTCCCTTCATTTCAGCTGAAACGATTGATGTTTTCGAAATATTTCACTAAATTTTTAAATATTTTACCAACTTCAAAGTAATAGGATTTACCTTAGTACATTTTATTCGCTAGGTGGATCGACGACTTGGTCAAAACCGATGGATGCAAGAAGCAAGTAGCCGCTCGAAGTGGCGCTCTGTAAGGGCTTTATGTTCAGCAGTGGACGTCTTCAGGCTGATGACAATGCCACAGCTTACATTCATACTCCATACTTTGTATTATGTTACATTTAAATGTAGCTGTGTCTCTCTTTAACGATTTGCTACCTGAACAAATCTTGATGTATAAACAGATTGAAGTCTGGGAAATTTATTTAATAAAATACAAAATACAATTACTAAAGCTAAATTAAATCTAAAATATATACTTATCTAAAACTAAAACTAAACTTATAAATAAAAAAACCGCGTTTAAGTCGCTGTCTGCGGGTAAGTTGCCCAAAAAGCTGGCGACATTACCTCGTTTAATGGCCATACTTAGTCTTTGGCCGAGGTAAGAGCCAGCTCTTTGGTCACCTGTAATATCTATTAGGCGTCTCTGACAGCTCCTTCACGAATTCGTGGGCGGATGGACCCCACGGTCCCAAGGTTTCTACCCCAAACGGATGAAATGTGTATCCCTCACCGAGAGATTCATATTTCGTCCGCTTGAGGTTTTCCGCCACTTCCGTGATGGTGCGATGGTGCGAGGTGTGATGTTGCTAGGATATCGACGCATATGGCATTCCTGACCAAAGGCCGTCCACGGCTCCAGGGAACTAACGTCAAGCCATCGGGCCTCTTGCCATCGTCACGTGATATACCGTTCGGCTCTAAGCAAGTTTGAGAAAGTCTGGGAAAGGATAAAGACTTTTCTCAAACATGCTTGGAAATGTGAGTATTATTTTGACAATCGTCTTCAAGATAAATCGGAATTGCTGTTCTGGCGAGCGGCGGCCGGCTAAAGTTGTATGAAAATCCATATCCGTCGTGGTTTAGCGGCCAAATAAATTACATACAAAACTCATATCTGTCGTGTAATTTAATATTGAAAAAAATCTTTTCGAACTGGCTTGCAAATAGAATAGATGAGAATCGAGGAGAATTGATGTAAATTGATGAGAACTGATGAGAACTGATGAGAACTGATGAGAATTGATGAGACTTGATGAGAATTGATGAGAATAGATGAGAACTGAGGAGAACTGAGGAGAACTAATGGGAACTGATTTTTTTTTTTTTTAATCTTTAATTTTTGGGAGCTTTAGTCGCATGGCGATTATGTCAGCTCCATTATATACATTCAAATTATATTCTAATGGGAACTGATGAAAACTGATAAATACTGATGAGAATTGATGAGAATTGATGAGAATAGATGACAACTGATGAGAACTGAGGAGAACTGAGAAGAACTGATGAGAACTGATGAAAACTGATAAGTACTGATGAGAATTGATGAGAATCGATAATAATTGAAAAGAATATATATAGGAAGAAGAATATATAAGAATTTAGAGAATAATAAGAATATATAATAGGAATTGATGAGGATTGATGAGAATTGATAAGAATTGATTTGGATTGATAAGAATTGATGAGAATCGATGATATGCGATGATAATAGATGAATTATTATTATTATTGATTTTGATTTGAATTTCCGCGCATTATTTGAGAAAAGTACTATACAAGCCACAACTAGACATTGATGGACTTACGTATGTGTGCCTTGGCTTCGCCTCGGCCCACATTTACACGTTCGTCCATCAATGCCTCTGTTGCTGGCCGCTGCAGTAATGTACTATTTTATCTCAAAAAATGTACTTCACTCATGCGAAGCCGCGGGTAGCAGCTAGTATTGTTATAACATACGCTTATGTCTCATATTTACCTGTCGTGGGGTCTCCAAGATAAGGGATATGTCGGATTTTATGAAGATCACCCTTCATATTATTTATGAGGTCTCTGCATAGAGATGGGGTCTTTTTGATTTTGCCGAATTGGCATCAGGCATGTGACTTCATAGCGTGCGTTTTTATAGTACCCGTGGAGAATCTCCTGTTTTACGAGAAAGGGACAGGCAATGCCCCCTCCAGAACTTTTAAAAGCTTATTACACCTTGATTTATTTACCGATTTTACTTAATTTTTGCAAGTTTATTAGGTATAATTTAATACAATTTATATAAATAATCTCACAGTCAGAATATATCAAGAAGACCTTTGGTGAAGGGGAATGTTCCCAGAACGCTGGCTGCGTTGCCACGCTGTATGGCAATGCTGGTTTTTTTGTGCAAAATAAGAGCCAGAACCAGTGACCAGAAGTGGTCACTGGTTCCTCCACCAAAAGTAAAAAATAAAAAATAGTTATTTGTACAAGGCTGCAAGGTTGGTTTTTGGCGCGAGTACTTGAATTGAAACCTGAGCAAGCGAAGGTTTCAAAGGTACGAGACGCAGAAAAACTTTGCTGCCGAGTGCAACACACAACTTTTCACCTCATTACAGCGAGGAAAATGCAAGAAAACCAGCTAAAAGGCTAAGAAAAGATTAGTTTTTAGCTTATTAATTTAGCTATGGGTGGCAGTAACGCTTAACATCAGGTAAACGACTAGCTCGTCACGTGATTCATAGAAAATTAAAGAAAAAGTGTTTTTCATCCATTTTCCATGCAGTCACCATGCTGGATAGCGTATTGGTTATATACTCTTTAGTGCTGGACAGTGCGATTATTCTAAAAATGAGGTTGGTGAACGAGAAAAAGATGGTATGTTTTAGGAGGTAGTCTGTGGTATTAATGAATTTTCAGTGGACACTGGCAATATCAAGAAGGTTTCATTCGGGCAGATCTGTAGTGTAGTTAAATCCTCAATTCTTGACGAGAAAATTATTGAATAGAAAGGTTCGAATTTTAAAAACACTTTCCACGCTAGCGATTAAAATGCGTTTTTGGCCCAGATTTCGAACGACAAAGAGAGTATTTCCGAGCTAGTGAGGTGAAAATAATATTTACTTGTTAATTTTTAATAGCAGGCAACAAAACTATTCAATAGAGTTGTTTTGCCGAACACCCCATCTCTATTATGAACTGTATCTTTAAGAACGAGGTGCTTCACCCCTTTATACGATCGTGATAGGTATTCTTCACCCTTATCTGAAACTATAAATATTGAAAATACGCTTGGAAATGTATCTATGCATTTTCTGATAAAAATACTTAAATTAGATACTTAAGTATTTTTATCTTAGAGTAGCTCTATATATTTTTTGCAGAGTAAATATCTACAAAATAACGTTACATAGGTACTTGCAGAGGTTTTTTTATACTAGTATTTCTCCAAAAAGTACCGACACCTCAAACTTTTTTGATTGATTGTAAAAAATTAGTCCAGGGAGCCGATGGATGCAGGAGGCGAGCAGCCGCTCTAGGTGGTGCGCTCTGGGGGAGGCCTATGTTCAGCAGTGGACGTCTTCAGGTTGTTGATGATGATGATGATGATGATGAACTATTTAATCAATTCCGCGGGGACCGGGAGCTCATCGCGTTTTCCAAGTTTATCAGAGCGCCTGGTTGATGCAACGCGTGACCAAAGTGCTGGCACTTATTTGGCTCAACGAATCAGCATTGCAATTCAACGGGACAATGCTGCCAACATAGTGGGCTGGATCATTTGAACTGTCAGGTCAACGCGGCTAGTATACAATCCAAACTGCTTTTTTGTAGATCCTTGATGTAAATGAATGACGTAACGAGCTAGTCGTTCGCCTGGTGTTAAGCGTCACGGCTGCTCATAACAGATTGCAGTATTCGGAACTCTAAATTAATATAGTTTTGCGTGGCACTGCACTGCGCACGTCATCCTGAGACTTCACAGCATTTAGTATACATAGTTGGTATTATTGTTGTAGTTAGTTTAAAAGATATTTGGCTCGTTATAAATAAATAATTTTGGTTAATTACTTAATCTGTTTCAGTTGGTCTGTAATTGTATATTCTTCTTCTTCTCGTGTAGGCAAGTGGTCAGCCCTGCGGGGTGATCATGTAACTTTGATAGCAATGCAACAAAAGAAATATCAATCCAAATTTGAAAATTTCCATAGTAACTCTGTACATAAGCTGCGTACTGCAACTGTCAAATCCATACATTTTTGTGTTTCTATCGGTTGCCAACAAGTTACATGATCGCCTAGCTGGTGTCAGAATTTTTAGGCCGCCCAAAGGCTTCTGACTTTGCTTAACAACTATTGTATTACGACATCAGCCGGGTCCGACGGCTTAACGTGGGCTCCGAAGCACGGTAGCGCTCAGTTGTAAATACCACTTTTTGCTGTAGCGGTCACCCATCAGAGTAGTGACCGCAGCGAACGTTGCTTAACTTTACCGATCGGTTAGAAACGGCTAGTCGTGCTTCGCTATGAGCGCTACATAATTGTATATTAATTATGGCTCATAATTATCCCTAATCAATATAAAGTATATATTTCACCCTTTCCATTTTTTCCCACCATATTGTTTATGAATTGTGTGAGTACCTGTTATACCTACCGCATGTTCCGGCCTAATTATTATCAAAATTGACCACTATTCTCAGAACTCATCATCATCATCATCATCATCAACAGCCTGAAGACGTCCACTGCTAAACATAGACCTCCCCCATAGAGCCACACTTTGAGTGTCTGCTCGTCTCCTGCATCCATCGGCTCTCCGTGACTCACCAGATCGTCGGTCCACCGAGTGGGGGGCTGGCCTCCAGTTCGTCTTCCGGTTCGTGGTCGTCATTCGAGAACCTTTCTTCCTTTCTTCATCGGTTGTCAGTTCTACAAGCGATGTAGCCTGCCCATTGCTATTTCAGCTTGCTAATTCTATAAGAACTACCTATATCATATCAGTCACTTTAGTTCTCTTGCGGATCTCCTCATTCCGGATCTTAACTCGCAGGGAAACACCGAGCATAGCTCTCTCTATAGCTCTTTGTGCGACTTTGAGCTCATTAATGGGATTTCGCAACCTTTAAATATCTTAAAAAATACACTTTTTCTATAATCGCATTTCTTTTTTTTTCAGGTAAGTTTTCCAGAAACACTTGCAGAAAATTTCGTGAGTAAAACTTATAGATATAAATCTCTACCAGGTATTTGTAAAGTATTTTACTTCGTGAGAGCACAGGCATCTATCCTCCTCATTTTCATGGTGGGGCACCTATCCTTTTATTGGTAAAGGCATCTATCCTCTAAAAAAGGATCTGCAATAGCTCAATGTATGCACAATCAGCATAGACGTATCATAGTGGGTCCATGACAAATAAATAAATAAATGACGATCAGTAACTGATAGGTCAACAAAATTTGATCCGAATGTTAAATAAAAGATTAATCTATGTTCATAGGCATTATTCATGTAATAAATTAATAGATTTAAAATCACGAGGTCCTTTTAAAAATTGGAGCATCTATCCCAGTTTTACTCTAAATTTAGGTACCTATACATTATATTATAATGACAATGGCAAAAAAATCTAAAAAAAATACCTTGACTCAATTTTAAACAAAAAAAAGAGCAATCAATCAAAAAAATCAACTCAAAAAAATCAAAAACCCCAAAAAACCCCAATCCCCCAACCCCAATCCCCAATCTCAATTTTTTTTAAAGTTTTACCTTTAAAGTTGCTATTTTGATTTGCTTTTAGGGTTCCAGGCTGAAACAGTAAAAAAGTAACCATAGGGATCATAGCTAATCTGTTTGTTTGTCTATAGGACTTTCTTTTAGAAACAGCAAAGGTATATAAATCTAAACATTATAAATAATAAATGGTATGGGAAACCTCAACTAGGTGGACCGATGACCTGGTCATAGAACCGTGGGGAGCCGATGGATGCAGAAGGCAAGCAGCCGCTCAAAGTAGCAGTCTATTCTATGTTCAGTAGTGCACATCTTCAGGCTGATGATGATGATGAGGTCTGAGTATAGTGGGCAATTTTGAGCAGCTAAAACGGCGCAAATATAGTAATCTCGGTAGCGGTTACATATTTGAGCCGTTTGGTGTTGAGACCCTGGGTCCGTGGGGACCGGGAGCTCATCGCGTTTTCCAAAGTCTATCAGAGCGCCTGGTCGATGCGACGCGTGACCAAAATGCTGGCACTTGTTTGGCCCAACGCATCAGCATTGCAATTCAACGTGGCAATGCTGCCAGCATGTTCGGTACGCTACCTACCGGTAGTGGGCTGGAGCACTTGGACTGTCTATAGGCCATCGCGGCTATCATACATTCCATAAGTGTTCTTTGTAGTAGTTAGTGTAGCTAGTTTAGTTTAGTTTTTATTATTGTAGTAGTTAGCTTGAGTAATAAAGCCAATTTGCCCGTTTAAAAAAAATATTGATATAATATATATTATTTTGATATACTAGAAGTTTACTGGATCTAAAAACTTAAATAACATAGCGTTCTGGGCATTTGCACCTCCACCAAAGGTCTTTGATAACACTTTGTTTATACCTAGTTGTAGATACCTTAATTAATTTTTTTTTGTTTTAAGTAGTTTTGTAGTTAACCTTTTTTAGCCTCTGAATAATTATGTGTATATATAAAAAAAAACATGTATATACTAAACTAAACTATATCTAAAAACTTGAGACTTGGCCAAACGTTTGGTGGAGGCATCAGGTAACCAGAAAGCTGGCTTTTATTTTGCACAAAAGATAAGCATTGCCATTCAGCGTGGTAATGCTGCCAGCATTCTGGGCACTTTTTCCTCCGCCAACGGTTTATTTTAAGTTTTATATGTTAGTTTAAAGTTTTGATATACTTAAATAAATAGTTATTGTCTGTGAAAGTCTTAGCACTTAACCACTATCCGCTTGAGAACTAAGGCGGCCGATATAGATCTCAAAAATAGCAAGTTGAAATGGCAAATTCAGTAGTTAATAAGTAGATTATAATGAATGAAATTATGATGACAGGCACCGTCGACCAACAACGCACGAGCAGAGCAAGCGCCAAAATTTGTATACGATAACAAATTTTTTGATTCGCAGTTGACGGCGAAAATGTTGAGATCAACGCACTTTTGTTTGGACTTACGTTTATATTATTTAATTTTCCGTTTAAGAGACGGAGTGCTGAGACCCACATGTTGCCCGTACTTCGCTACGCCCATCATCAACAGCCTGAAGACGTCCACTGCTGAATATCTTCCTAGGTGGTAGGACTTTTCTGCAAAGTTCATCTAGGTAGGTACCACCGCTTTGCCATTTATTCTGCCGCCAAAGCCGCCGTAGTGTGCAAGCACTACTGTGTTCCGGTTTCAAGGGCATTGTAGCTAGTGAAATTACTGGGCATATGAGACTATGAACTGATCTCACAGCCTAGAAAACTTTTCTAGACTGTGTGATGTCTCAGGATGACAAGCGCATAGCAGTGTCGAAACCTTAATTTAAAGTTCCGAGTGACACTGCAATCTGTTATGGGCGGCCGTGTAGCTTAACACCAGGCAAACGACTAGCTCATCACGTTATTCGTTTACATAAAAAAATATAGGCCTCCACAGAGAGCGCCACTTTAAGCGGCTGCTGACCTCCTGCATCTATTGGCTCCCCGCGGCTTTCACCAGATCGTCGATCCACCGAGTGGGGTGAGATTGGTGAGATAACAAGTTCTCGGTCTATCTAATCTATCTATCGATCTAATTGTATAGACTACAAACGCCCCAAACTGCTATTTTAGCCACCCCGTTTATCCAATATTTTCGCCTCTCCACCAAAGAGTAAAGTACTTAAACCACTACAATGTAGCACCGACTTCGGAGTCAAGTGCTATTGAAGACTGTGGAAAGAAAAGACGATCTATCTTTTTGGTTGGAAATTTTTGCTAACGTTTTTATCAGTATATACGTGCGGAGATGCAGTAAACATAGGCTCTTAGAATTAGCAAGTTGAAATGGCATTGGGCAGGCCACATCGCTCGTAGAACTGACAACCGATGGGAAAGAAAGGTTCTCGAGTGGCGACTACGAACCAGAAGGTTCAGCGTAGGCCAGCCCCCCACTCAGTGGACCGACGATCTGATGAAAGCCGTGGGGAGCCGATGGATGCAGGAGGCGAGCAGCCACTCAAGGTGGCGCGCTCTGGGGCGGCCTATGTTGAGCAGTGGAAGTCTTCAAGCTGTGGATGATTCTAATAAATACATCTAGTAGGAATTTTTGTGAAGATTTTTTTAACACAGAGAGGCTTAAGCCCAATAAAGCCGATGAGTGTGTAAAACGAAAACAAATTAACGATTAATCCAAAAGCTGTACGACGAAACGCTATCCGTATTCTAAAACGAAGAAAAGAGATCTTATTTAGAAAATCCAATAAGCCTTAATCTTATTGGGTTGGCTCCCCTTTAATTCGTTTTGAAAAGTCCTTACATTTTCCGGTACTTTTAGCACCAAAATGTGCAAATGACAAAGTTTTTAGTACTTACAGTTACTACCGACATAAACAGTACTACTTATAGTAATATTTATGACGGGATAGCATTAGACTACATTTATGTTCAACTGATGTTAAGGGACAATATGGCCGAGGCGTGCCACGCTATGCCTTGATTTAAAACTGGCGGTCATAAATAACCGGCCAAGTGAGAGTCGGACTCGCGCACGAAGGGTTTTGTACCATAATCTATAAAAACGAATAAAAAAATCACGATTGTTGTACGGGAGCCCCCTTCAATATTTATTTTAATGTTTTTTTTTTCAATCACAATAGAACTGTATAATTAAGATAGGAAATAATTAAAAAACACGATTACGGCCGAAAATTGCATAATGACTCGTTTATACTAGAACCATAATTCTTTACTGGCAAAAATTTTATTATACTCAGTACATTGCGTGCATGAAAAAAGTTTGCACCACAAGTGCACAATTTACCAGCAATGTACCTAGTTACCGTGTGGTCCCGCTGCGAGAATAGTACCACCTAATCTCTTCCCGTGGGTGCGGTAAGAGCCGGCTAAGGGAATATCCAGAGAATGGGTGGCAGCTTTCTTCTCGGTATCTATACTTATAATAAAACTGTAACAGGGTCAATCCTGTACCTTAAAGATATTTTGAAAAAATTTGTTGGAGGGCTCTCTATAATCGATACTAAAACTTTTTTGTTTGTACCTTGGCTGAGCATCACGCCGAAACTACTGAATGGATTCATATGAAACTTGGGATGATTTGAGTTCATATTACGAGGTGGGCTATTAGATAATTTTAATCTCGAAATTCAGCACAGTTCCCTCGGAAGAGGGGATGAAAGTCATGAAAGTAAAAATATGTACTTATTTGTAATTCATTAACGCGTAGTCAGATTTCATTCATTTTTTTTTGTTGAAAAGGGGGTGTCTTAAATATTGCTCTGTAAATATTTCAAGGTTGTCGGTTTTTTGGTTCAGAAATTACAGACATTGAAACTTCAGTATTAGGTCCAAAGCCACTCCTATATCCTGGACTATGGGAAAGAGAGAAGGGAGGGGAGAAAAATAAGGGTAAAGGATGAATGGAGGGTCCTTTCACCGTTTCATGCATTCATCCTTTTCCTTTATCTTTTCCCCACTCCCTTCTCTCTTCCTTTAGACTGAGATAAGGCATAAAATTAATTAACCCGTGCGAAGCCGGGGCGGGTCAGCTAGTTAATTATAATCTTCTGCAATCACCAAACTGCCTGAAAAGCGTGGTGATTATGGCAAACTACGATACTAAGTGGTAGGACTTTTCTGTAAAATTTGTCTAGCTAGCTGTAAAGCTACCTAGACGAAGCAAAGCGGCGGTAACACCGCTTTGCTAGTTATTCTGCCGCTAAGCAGTATTGTGCAAGCACTACTGTGTTCCTGTTTGAAGGGCATTACCTATAGCTAGTGAAATTACTGGGCAAATGAGACTTTATGATCGGCTCACACAGTCTAGTATTAAGATTACGAAAGTCTCAGGATGACGTGTGCAGTGCAGTGTCACGCAAAACGAGAGTGATACATCACCAATGTAACCTGATCCTTCTAGGATTAGTATTAGGATTAGTACTAGGATTAGTCCTTTTTACATTTCCCGTAGTCGTGTCGCATCTCATCGCAAAGTTAATCTTGATTAAAGTGTCTGTTGGAAGCGAGGCGAGCAAATCAAGCAGCTTTGTCGAAATAAATTGTGAAAGGGGTTCGGTTTTCATTTAGATTAATTACTATAGCTTTAAAACACTTTAGGTACCCCTTGGTTATACATACGTGTTTTTTATTTATACAAGGTGAGTCCGAATTGTTATGTTATCCCGAAAGGGGGCGGGGAGGGGAGGGGGGGACTGGGACCATGACAGCCCACAAGTTGTGAGAGGCTTACTTGAAACTGCGTGTTTCCAAACCTCTATACTAAAAAATAAATCCGCTCACAAAATTGTGCGTGCGATCGCTACGAGAGTTAACAAGATACTATAAATTCATTTCTAAAGACAGGTCGTTAAACTCATTTAAATGCATTCGGTCAAGGACGAAGTTCAACCACCCATCTGCGCTAGGGCTATCTCCGAACGTAAATATTACTTGGCATTTCTTCAATGAAAAACTATTAATTTAGAAAAGTCGTAGAAGAAACATTGTCTACCTTGGGGAATAGATTTAACCCCTTTTGGGGTAATATACCAATTCAAACGCAGATAGTACATGGTAAAATTTAATTCACTAATAACCTTTTAGGGCATAGCTCACATCACAGTAACAAACAACTTTTGTTCTGCAACTATCAAAAATGTAGGGTTTTTTCACAAAAAAAATTTGTAACGCTTTTATTTTACCAAAAAATTAAACACAATACGGGTCAATACTTAATTGAACAGAATAATAAGCTCTGTTGCCTGTATTATTGCCTGACATGCAAAAAAAGGAAATTACAGTTTTTTAAGCGAATTTTTAACACATTACATTGGCGAAAATATTAATATTAGAAAAAAACGGTAGAACAAAAGTTGTTTGTTTAAATTATGTGAGTTACGCCCTAAAAGGTTTCCTGTAAAAAAAAAAGTACCCTGTATAAGTAGACTTTAATCCCATTCGATTTGCTTAAGGCTGCTATATACGTGGATCCACTATCTCGCTCACGCATTGCTACATTTTTGAAGATATTAAATAATTGAATTTACTTACGAAAAACCTGGCTAATCTATGTTCTCATGAATAATATTACATATATTTAACAAAAATATCATATTAATCCAAGCAAGATTTCATAAATACAACGGTATCATAGTTTTTTTTTCATTCGTATCGTTTTTATGTAAGATGTAAGCAGGCGCGGACCCAGAAATTTATTAAGGGGGAGCGCACAAATCATTATAGTAGGGGGTCCAAGAGGGAAATTTGGGGATATAGTGGTAAAACACATACGTATACAAATAAATTAAGTAAATCAAGTAAATTGGCTAATTACCGCACTTGGTGCTGGACTACCTGCACCAAGGGGGAGCCCCCCCCCCTGTATCCGCGCCTAGATGTAAGTGTTTGTCAATAGTAATAAAATATATGAAATAATGGCCATGCTATGTACTAAAAGTTATGTATTTTTTTGAGATATAGGCAATCGTTACTAAACTGCGCATCCCTAGGGTACCTTACCCTATGATAAACAACAAAAAAGATTAAAAAAAACAGATCTATCTATTGTTTGTAGACAGGGTACTTCTAGTTAGTCCATTGGATTTTTTTATGTAATCAAATGACGTGACGAGCTAGTCGTTTGTCTGGTGTTAAGCGACACGGCCGTCCATAACAGATTGCAGTGTCACTCGGAACTAGTCGGAACTCTAAATTAAAGTTTTGCGTGACAATGCCCACTGCGCACGTCATCCTGAGAGATCACACAGTCTAGAAAAGTTTTATATACTGTGAGATCAGTTCGTTAAGTCTCATTTGTCAACTGGAACACACTAGTGCTTGCACACTAATGCTTGGCGGCAGAATAACTGGCAAAGCGGTGGTACCTACCTAGACGAACTTTGCAGAAAGTCCTACCATGTAGTAGTTTGGGTTTTGCTTTCGTTGTTGATCAGCCAGTCTGAGCTGACCTCGGTAGTTAAACCAAATTCTTTGCAAAACTTTATCCAAAATAGACCATCCTATTTTGCACGAAAACCTGTGAAAAACAAACAATTAATCAAGCTGGCAACCTTTCTTTTTCACCAGAGTAGATTCTGTTAAGGTGGAACGTTTCACTAGAGCGGCAAACTCAAATTTTCTTGCGTTCTTTTGCCAATAAACGTGATTACATGAAAACTAACTTTGCGGAAATAAATAGAATGTGTTAATAAATTACAATTAAAAATATCTCCTAGATATCATTGGTTTAGCGACAAATGGCAATAAACAAATTTCGTCTTAGTTTTTCATTCTATTGCCATTTGTCGCTAAACCAATGATAATGTAGGTGATACTTTTAATTGTAATTTATTGATACATTCTATTTATATGCGCAAAATTAGTTTTCATGTAATCACGTTGAGTAATTAAGCAAAAGAAGGCAAGAAAATTTGTATTTGCCGCGCTAGTGTAACGTTCCAGCTTAAACTATTTTTCTCGCATCAAGGCGATAGAGGAAAGACAATAAAGTTTATCTTGACTCGTAAAATTCGCAGTAAAAATCTACGAAGACATTTGCGGGCTCAATACTTGATTAAGTAGACATTGGTTGTCTCAAAAAAGAACCTACTTGGACTAATTCTATGGTTTATTGGCGGAGTATTTTACTTGTGAATTGCTTTTTTTCTCCTTGGCTTTGAGTTTGGAACTGGTAACGGTTATTGGGCTCACGTTGGGCATTTCCGGAAAAAAAGTGAGACAAGTTGGTCAAAGTGGCGTTCTATGGGGGAGGCCTATGTTCAGCAGTGGACGTCTTCAGGCTGGTGATAATGATGATGATAGTCAAAATTGTTTCTTCCCTTTGAATTTACACAATTCTTGTTTTTAATTTCCACAAATATACCTACTCATCATCATCAACAACCTGAAGACATAGGCCTCCCCCATAGAGTACTTTGAGCAACTGTTTGCCTCCTGCATCCATCGGCTCCTCGCGGTTTTGATCAGATCGTTGGTCCACCTAAGTGCGCTGCGTCTTCTAATTCGTGGTCGCCACTCGAAAACCTTTCTTCAAACTAATAATTGTATTAAAAATTGTGCGAGAAATAAAATTCTCTTATGCCATTTTAAAATATACAAATTTAATGTTTTACGTGACCGAAATACGTGATTTTATTTACATAATGGCCGTGCGAATGTTTACGTAAAAGGTTATTTTTCTTATAAACGACGGTTATATTTAATCAATGCTTAGAATCGCGCTTTTGCTCACTACGCTAGGTAGCGTACCCAAAATGCTGGCAGCTTTTAGTAGGTCTATGCTGGCAGCATTGCCCTGTTAATTTCCAATGTTGATTCTATCAACAATATTGAATCGCTGTCGCATGTCGTTTTTTAAGAACCGATTGTTTATAAAAAATCGCGGTTATTTAACCATCGAATTATTGTAAACAGACAATTTGTCTTGCAATAAAACGGATGATTTTTCGATTATTTATAATTATGTAGTCGTTGCCCAGCGGTGAGTTTGAGTTGTTTACAAACGGATTTGAGTGGCGTTTAAGGCGAGGCTTTTCTGGATCTTTAGGTATTTTACGCTGCCTCAAGCCGCACTTTTTGAACGCACGACGTATTCATTTACGCGACCCAATAGTTGTGTGCGATGCGCCGCGCGCACTTGTTTCGCTCGTTAGCCACGTTATGTAACTCAGTAGCGGAGATCAAGTCGCTTTGAGAATAGAATTAGCATATGTTCTGGATTGACATAATAATATAATAATTGTGAACCTACCGTTATTTTATTAGATAAAAAATACGTATGAGATACAACCGTGTTTTTAATGCTATTTTTGGTTATTATTATTATTATTGTAATACCTACCCAGTCCCATGGTAATAACGACTTCAATTACCTTATTTCCAGTAGGTAGGTATAATAATGATGAATGTTACGATTAAAATGTTATAATGTTAAAAAAGTACATGATGCAGGTATAATGTTGAACAATTTTTTTTCCGCCCAGCTGCCCATAGCTTTTTTACACTTGCCCCCACCTGTCCCCACCAGCCGCTCACCTGCCCATAGCTTTTTCACACTTGCCCCCACCTGTCCCCACCAGCCGCTCACCTGCCCATAGCTTTTTTACACTTGCCCCCACCTGTCCCCACCAGCCGCTCACCTGCCCATAGCTTTTTCACACTTGCCCCCACCTGTACCCACCAGCCGCTCACCTGCCCATAGATTTTTCACACTTGCCCACACCTGCTTACGCTTGCTCACGCCTGTCCACATTTGTCCACACAAACTGCCTATTAGCCCATGCCTGCTAACACATTTTCAAACTTGCCCAAACCTGGATACTTTTGCCCACATCAGCCCAGCTGCCCATAGCTTTTTCACACTTGCCCCCACCTGTCCCCACCAGCCGCTCACCTGCCCATGGCTTTTTCACACTTACCCACACCTGCTTACGCTTGCTCACGCCTGTCCACATTTGCCCACACAAACTGCCTATTAGCCCATGCTTGCTAACACATTTTCAAACTTGCCCAAACCTGGATACTTTTGCCCACATCAGCCCAGGTGCCCATAGCTTTTACACACTTGCCCCCACCTGTCCCCACCAGCCGCTCACCTGCTCATAGCTTTTTCACACTTGCACACACCTGCTTACGCTTGCCCACGCCTGTCCACATTTGCCCACACAAACTGCCTATTAGCCCATGCCTGCTAACACATTTTCAAACTTGCCCACACCTGCCTACTTTTGCCCACATCAGCCCAGCTGCCCATAGCTTTTTCACACTTGCCCCCACCTGTCCCCATCAGCCGCTCACCTGCCCATGGCTTTTTCACACTTGCCCCCACCTATCCCCACCAGCCGCTCACCTGCCCATAGCTGTTTCTTACTTGCCCACACCCGCTTACGCTTGCCCACATCTGTCCACATTTGCCCACACAAACTGCCTATTAGCCCATGCCTGCTAACACATTTTCAAACTTGCCCAAACCTGGATACTTTTGCCCACATCAGCCCAGCTGCCCATAGCTTTTTCACACTTGCCCCCACCTGTCCCCACCAGCCGCTCACCTGCCCATGGCTTTTTCACACTTACCCACACCTGCTTACGCTTGCTCACGCCTGTCCACATTTGCCCACACAAACTGCCTATTAGCCCATGCTTGCTAACACATTTTCAAACTTGCCCAAACCTGGATACTTTTGCCCACATCAGCCCAGGTGCCCATAGCTTTTACACACTTGCCCCCACCTGTCCCCACCAGCCGCTCACCTGCTCATAGCTTTTTCACACTTGCACACACCTGCTTACGCTTGCCCACGCCTGTCCACATTTGCCCACACAAACTGCCTATTAGCCCATGCCTGCTAACACATTTTCAAACTTGCCCACACCTGCCTACTTTTGCCCACATCAGCCCAGCTGCCCATAGCTTTTTCACACTTGCCCCCACCTGTCCCCACCAGCCGCTCACCTGCCCATGGCTTTTTCACACTTGCCCCCACCTGTCCCCACCAGCCGCTCACCTGCCCATAGATTTTTCACACTTGCCCACACCTGCTTACGCTTGCTCACGCCTGTCCACATTTGTCCACACAAACTGCCTATTAGCCCATGCCTGCTAACACATTTTCAAACTTGCCCAAACCTGGATACTTTTGCCCACATCAGCCCAGCTGCCCATAGCTTTTTCACACTTGCCCCCACCTGTCCCCACCAGCCGCTCACCTGCCCATGGCTTTTTCACACTTACCCACACCTGCTTACGCTTGCTCACGCCTGTCCACATTTGCCCACACAAACTGCCTATTAGCCCATGCTTGCTAACACATTTTCAAACTTGCCCAAACCTGGATACTTTTGCCCACATCAGCCCAGGTGCCCATAGCTTTTACACACTTGCCCCCACCTGTCCCCACCAGCCGCTCACCTGCTCATAGCTTTTTCACACTTGCACACACCTGCTTACGCTTGCCCACGCCTGTCCACATTTGCCCACACAAACTGCCTATTAGCCCATGCCTGCTAACACATTTTCAAACTTGCCCACACCTGCCTACTTTTGCCCACATCAGCCCAGCTGCCCATAGCTTTTTCACACTTGCCCCCACCTGTCCCCATCAGCCGCTCACCTGCCCATGGCTTTTTCACACTTGCCCCCACCTATCCCCACCAGCCGCTCACCTGCCCATAGCTGTTTCTTACTTGCCCACACCCGCTTACGCTTGCCCACATCTGTCCACATTTGCCCACACAAACTGCCTATTAGCCCATGCCTGCTAACACATTTTCAAACTTGCCCAAACCTGGATACTTTTGCCCACATCAGCCCAGCTACCCATAGCTTTTTCAAACTTGCCCAAACCTGGATACTTTTGCCCACATCAGCCCAGCTGCCCATAGCTTTTTCACACTTGCCCCCACCTGTCCCCACCAGCCGCTCACCTGCCCATGGCTTTTTCACACTTACCCACACCTGCTTACGCTTGCTCACGCCTGTCTACATTTGCCCACACAAACTGCCTATTAGCCCATGCCTGCTAACACATTTTCAAACTTGCCCAAACCTGGATACTTTTGCCCACATCAGCCCAGGTGCCCATAGCTTTTTCACACTTGCCCCCACCTGTCCCCACGAGCCGCTCACCTGCCCATAGCTTTTTCACACTTACCCACACCTGCTTACGCTTGCTCACGCCTGTCTACATTTGCCCACACAAACTGCCTATTAGCCCATGCCTGCTAACACATTTTCAAACTTGCCCAAACCTGGATACTTTTGCCCACATCAGCCCAGGTGCCCATAGCTTTTTCACACTTGCCCCCACCTGTCCCCACCAGCCGCTCACCTGCCCATAGCTTTTTCACACTTGCACACACCTGCTTACGCTTGCCCACGCCTGTCCACATTTGCCCACACAAACTGCCTATTAGCCCACGCCTGCTAACACATTTTCAAACTTGCCCACACCTGCCTACTTTTGCCCACATCAGCCCAGCTGCCCATAGCTTTTTCACACTTGCCCCCACCTGTCCCCACCAGCCGCTCACCTGCCCATGGCTTTTTCACACTTGCCCCCACCTGTCCCCACCAGCCGCTCACCTGCCCATAGCTTTTTCACACTTGCCCACACCTGCTTACGCTTGCCCACGCCTGTCCACATTTGCCCAAACAAACTGCCTATTAGCCCATGCTTGCTAACACATTTTCAAACTTGCCCACACCTGCCTACTTTTGCCCACATCAGCCCAGCTGCCCATAGCTTTTTCACACTTGCCCCCACCTGTCCCCACCAGCCGCTCACCTGCCCATGGCTTTTTCACACTTGCCCCCACCTGTCCCCACCAGCCGCTCACCTGCCCATAGCTTTTTCACACTTGCCCACACCTGCTTACGCTTGCCCACGCCTGTCCACATTTGCCCACACAAACTGCCTATTAGCCCATGCCTGCTAACACATTTTCAAACTTGCCCAAACCTGGATACTTTTGCCCACATCAGCCCAGCTGCCCATAGCTTTTTCACACTTGCCCCCACCTGTCCCCACCAGCCGCTCACCTGCCCGTGGCTTTTTCACACTTGCCCCCACCTGTCCCCACCAGCCGCTCACCTGCCCGTGGTTTTTTCACACTTGCCCACACCTGCTTACGCTTGCCCACGCCTGTCCACATTTGCCCACACAAACTGCCTATTAGCCCATGCTTGCTAACACATTTTCAAACTTGCCCACACCTGGGTACTTTTGCCCACATCAGCCCAGCTGCCCATAGCTTTCTCACACTTGCCCCCACCTGTCCCCACCAGCCGCTCACCTGCCCATATCTTTTTCACACTTGTACATAACTGCTTACGCTTGCCCACGCCTGTCCACATTTGCCCACACAAACACAAACCGTCGTTTGCTCCTGGACTCGTACGATTTTCTAAATGCATAACTTAATTTTTTTTCCTTTTATTACATTTGTTACCCATTTTATTAATCTTTTTTTATTCACTTCTTAGTTAAGTTACTCAAAATAAACAATTAAATTAAATTATTCTATTTATAAATTAAAATTTACGATTAGCGTACCTTCGCGTCGTAGAGCGCAAAAATTTGGCATACGTCCGGCGTCGACGGGCTCTGCGAGCGGACTGGCGGCCCCGAAAACGCGCTCGGATGCCATGACTCCAAGATATAAATTCATATAAAATTACCGTATTAACTTTTTAACATTTTTATTAATGATTTAAATTTTTTGATCAATACATAATGCATTAAAAATTATTTAAATAATACGATTCGTATAAAACAAGTCGAATAGTCATTTCAAAAAATGTAAGATAGAGGTAACTTTGGATTTTTTTTCGATCGAGTGAAGTTATTCCTTTTATGTATAAGTTTTATGGTTTAACTCAAAGACATCCTTAAGAATAACATATATTTTTTTCATATCTAAAAGTGTGGTTTATCTCAGAGAAAAGTCTGTTCTTACAAGGGCGTTTTTGGGCCAGTCTCGCCTTAATTGTGAACAAACGCGTATTAATGCACCAATTTTTGTTTATCTGTATTTATTGTTTTTTAGAGTCACTAGTGACCAATAGGTTACGATGACGATCGAAGCGAGAAGGAGTGTTAGGTTTGTTTTGACTACACTAGAAGTACACAATACAATATAACGAAGTGATACTGATTAATTATAAATAACCGAAAAATCGACCGTTTTATTGTGAGACACATTACCTGTCTACAATAATTCGACAGTTTATAAATAACCGCGATTATTTATAAACAATCAGTTCTTACAAAAAGACGGTGACATATCATCATCATCATCATCAGCCTGAAAACGTCCACTGCTGAACATAGGCCTCCGGTGACGGTGACATTTATACACATAATAAAATTAAATGTATAACCTACTATTTACAATCATAATTTTCACCACGTCAATTCTTATTTGCGACAGACCATAAACAATTCACTAAAGCATAACTCGTGGTTCCTTTGAAACTAGCTAAAGTAACTTCTCGAAACAGTATAAAGTTATCTAACCTTGCATTTTAAGTGGTATAACTACAGGAGCAGAGCAGAGTTCCACATTGTCTATTATATTGTTTTAAAGTTATGCATGATAGGTACGTCAGACCATGAAGTAACTAACACTAGGTGGAGATAGTTTCACTAGGTGGTAGGACTTTTCTGCAAAGTTCGTCTAGGTAGATACCACCGCTTTGCCAGTTATTCTGCCGCAAAGCAGTAGTGTGCAAGCACTACTGTGTTCCGGTTTGAAGGGCATTGTAGCTAGTGAAATTACTGAGCAAATGAGACACACATCTGATCACAGCCTGATTACTATACTGTGTGTAGTCTCAAGATGATGTGCGCAGTGCAGTGCACGCAAAACTATACTAATTTAGAGTTCTGAGCGCAGTCTGTTATGAGCAGCCATGCCGCTTAACATCAGGCGAACGACTAGCTCCTCACGTCACGTAATTTTATGTAAATGTAGTAGCATTCATTTACATAAAAAAAACGCTTCAGCTACACCGCCGCGTCAAGTGGCGTCAGTGAAGCGTCAAAAGTGGTCATTCGGTACCCATCGCTGCCTGTGATCGTAGACGGCCACGCTGTGATCTCTGCGGACAGCGATGGGTACCATATATTTTCGCGTTGCTCATGCTGCCGCTTCGCAGACGCGCTAGTGGGGCCGTAGCTTCAGAATGGTTTTTGGTCAGATTAAACATAAAACGGAAAGATAACTCTGATGCTCCTAAGAAAAGTCCAAGCAAAGAGACGAATATTAAGGTGGAACGATACACTAGCGCGGGAAATTTAAATTTTCTTGCGTTCTTTTCTTCGTTTTTGCCAATAATAGCTTAATTACTCAACGTGATTACATGAAAAATAATTTTGCGCAAATAAATATAATGTATCAATAAATTGCAATTAAAAGTATCACCTAGATAGATATCATTGGTTTAGCGACAAATGGCAATAGACTGAAAAACTAAGAAGAAAATTGTTTATTGCCATTTGTCGCTAAACCAATGATATCTAAGAGATACTTTTAACTTGTGTTCATGTTGTGTGTGTGTGGATTTAGGTTGAGTAATTAAGGTGTTAACGGCAAAAGAACGCAAGAAAATTTGATTTTCCCGCGCTAGTGTAACTTTCCACCTTAAAGTAAGTAATCTGGTTTTTTTTTACTACGGACACGGAACCCTAAAAACTACGTTCAAAGTCAACTTCAATGCAGCAAGCCGGAAAATCAACAAGCCCAATTCGAAATTCAAAATATCACTTTCCGAATATCCAATCCGCATTAGCTAGCTTACGCTCGTTCCAAAATGGAACGGGCGAAAGCTAGCTAATGCCTCTTCCAAACACTGAAACAGAATTTGAATTCAGAGCACAAAGCGTACTGTCGGAGTTTGGCACGGGCGCAGTCAAAGTGAATTTGCTTTCGAGAGTTGGGCGCTACTACGAGTGCGAATTTTTTAATCATCATCATCATCATCATTAACAGCCTGAAGACGTCCACTGCTGAACATAGGCCTCCCCCAGAGCACGCCACCTTGAGCGGCTGCTCGCCTCCTGCATCCATCGGCTCCCCGCGGCTTTCACCAGGTCGTCGGTCCACCGAGTGGGGGGCCGGCCTACGCTGCGTCTTCCGGTTCGTGGTCGCCACTCGAGAACCTTTCTTCCCCACCGGTTGTCAGTTCTACGAGCGATGTGGCCTGCCCATTGCCACTTCAACTTACTAACTCTAAGAGCTATATCGGTCACTTTAGTTCTCCTGCGGATCTCCGTCTCTCTCGTTCCGGAGTTTATCTCGCAGGGAAACACCGAGCATAGCTCTCTCCATAGCTCGCTGCGCGACTTTGAGCTTACTAATGAGGCCAACAGTAAGAGACCATGTCTCAGTTCCATAAGTCATCACTGGCAACACACACTGATTGAAAACTTTCGTTTTTAGGCTCTGCGGTATTTTGGACGAAAAGATAGGTCGAAGCTTCCCGAACGCTGCTCAGCCGAGTTGGATTCTTCGCGCCACCTCTTTGTCGAAGTTGGACCTACCTAATTGGACAATCTGTCCTAGGTAGACATACTTGTCGACAACTTCGAGAGTATCATTCCCAACAATTACCGGTATAGGTGGAACATGAGCATTAGACATGATCTTTGTTTTGTCCATATTCATCTTAAGACCAACCTGCTGGGAGACTCTACTGAGGTCGTTGAGCATGGTGCTAAGGTCCTCGAGCGATTCCGCCATTATGACTATATCATCGGCAAAACGAAGGTTAGTGATGTACTCGCCATTTATGTTGATGCCAGATCTTTTCCACTCCAAGAGCTTGAAAACATCCTCCAATGCGTTTGTGAACAGTTTCGGAGAAATAACGTCTCCCTGTCTCACGCCTCTTTGCAATGGAAATTTTTAATACTTTTTTAAAATTAGTTTAGCTAGTCGTTCGCCTGGTAATAAGCGACACGGCCGCCCATAACAGATTGCAGTATCACTCGGAACTAGGCGAAACTCTACACGACACTGCGCACTGCGCACGTCATCCTGAGACATCTCACAGTCTAAAAAAGTTTTATACACTGTGAAATCAGTTCGTAAAGTCTTATTTGCCCAGTAATTTCACTAGCTACAATGCCTTTCAAACCGGAACACAGTAGTGCTTGCATACTACTGCTTGGCGGCAGAATAACCGGCAAAGCGGTACCTATCTAGACGAACTTTGCAGAAAAGTCCTACCACCTGGTGAAACGTCCTACTACCTAGTTATGTCTTAATCATCATAATCATCATTATTATAGTAATTTATGTCAGTATCTACCGTGGGGCGGTTGGTCCTGGTACGGTGTGAGAATAGGACCACTTCATCTCTTCCCGCGGGTGCCGTAAGAGCCGGCTAAGGGAATACCCAGAGAATGGACAGCAGCATTCCCCTCAGTACATTGAAATCTTCTGCGATTGCCAAACTGCCTGCCAAGCATGGTGATTATGGCAAACCTGCTATGATAAGCGTTCAAGGTGGCATTTTAAGGGGGAGGCTGACTCCTACAGCACATTAACATCAGGATGACTTTGTGGTCCAGGTATAAGATAGAACCACGCTATCTCTTCCCGTGGTGCCGTAAAAGCCGACTATAAGGAAACATCCAGGGTGGTGATTTTGGCAAATCTCTCCCCCACTTCCTCTTATAGGGAAGCCGTATTTATAGCAGTGGCCGCAAGAAATGCTGATGATGAACATCAAAAAGATGGTGTGGTATGGTAGACAATATGGATATAGCTAAGCCTGGATCAAAAACTGCATCCCTAACCATTCTGGTAATGGAAATTACCTGCCATCCCGCACGCGCTAATTTACAATTCAGTGAGTGCGAGCAAGAAAGCACATGATTACCATTACCACTAGACTTATGTGGTAACCCCCCCTGGGTGGTCCCTGCATCTAAAGTAAAGCTACCTTGCACTGGTAAATTCTTGACGACAAAACCTTATTTTTTTCTTTTCACCATCAGCTAGTGCCTCTTCATTGAGCGTCACCAGGAACAGTTGTTAGCTACACCAACGAGAGAATGAGTGAGTATTAGCTTAGCGGGAGCTTGTCTGACATTCGATCTAACGCTTTGGTTTTAATCTCGCTCAGCCCTGCATTTGACTTACAAAGTTATGAATAAATAAAAAAGTGTGGACATTTCACACAGCACCATCTAGCCCCAAACTAAGCTTAGCTTGTACTATGGGAACGAGGTAGCTTATTCAATACTTAGATACTTTTTGTTTGTAAATACATACATAGAAGTAGTTAGTGTAGTGTAATAGTGTATTAAGTGCTATAGTGTAACGTAGTGCAGTGCAAGTAAGTGCTACCTACCTAAAAAACACAAGAACTAAGTGTTTAAGTCGCCTTAATAGAAACAATAAGATAAGTGTTATTGGACACATTCTTAGATAAGTAGGTGGTTAGAAGTTTAAGTTAAATGAAAATTACTTATTAGCCACTTGGATGGCTAGATTGTAATATTAGTAGAGTGCCCAAATGGGCGTTCTAGAAAAAAAAAAAAAACATACATAGAATACAATATAACACCCAGACACAGAACAAACACCTGTGTTCATCACACAAATGTTTGTCCCGGGTGGGAATCCACACAACCTATAGATCAGAAGGCACAGCTACTATATACCAACTGAGCTATAAGGCAGAGTCAAGAATGGCTTAATAGTAGTTTTCGAGGTTTTTCTAGAAAATAAAAAAGTTACAGCGAGATCGAAGTGAGTTCGAGTTTAACGAGTAGTACCCCAACAAGGCGGAAGTTTGGCAGGCTCCAAATCGCATTGATAGTGTCTTTCATTAATGTCTTCCATCGCAACCAATAACATTACAGAAGTTACCTCTGGAAGCATCAGAAATTAATTCATGTTTATCAGAGCGCCTGGATAATGCGATGCGTGACCGAAATGCTGGCACTTATTTGGCTCAACGAATCAGCATTGCAATTCAAGAAGGCAATGCTGCGAGCATGTTGGGTACGCTACCTACCGGTAGTGGGCTGGGGCATTTGGACTGTCTATACACCATCGCGGCTAGTATACAGTCCAAATGTTCTTTGTAGTAGATAGTGTAGCTAGTTTATATTATTGTAGTAGTTAGTTTAAAGAATAAAGGTACATTTATGAATTCATATATAACCATGAACCTACTAGTTAGGTTCTTCATGTCTACACCACTATTATAAAGAGGAAAGATTTGTATTTTTGTATGTTTGTAATGAATAAACTCAAAAACTACTGTGCCGATTTCAAAAATTCTTTCACCATTGGTAAGCTACATTCACCTTGAGTAACATAGGCTACACCACTACACGTGCGAAGTCGGGGCGAGCCGCTGGTATGTAGGTAATATTTAAATCGGGAGTGTAATTTAATAAACGCCAAATACTCCTTTTCGCTAATACCATAACGTAACTTTTCCTATTAAAATTAATAATTAATTAACAAACTTTCCGACGACGTCGCTAATGTTGCAGACGCGATCCAATAATTACTTGAAATTAGTCTGTCATTAATTTCTTTAATCAAATTGTGATTATGTTCACGAGGAAAATTAATGATTTTCTTAAGTGAGCTTATTTTTAGGTTCGATTAAGTCATATAAAATCATAAAATCAACCTAATTTTACAGTTCAAAAAGAATCTCCATTCCTTTTAGATAGATTAAAATGACAAGTATGCAAATGTACTAAGTGATAGGACTTTTCAGCAAGAATTCATCAACCTACTACCCATCTATCTATACCATCTATACCAATATTATAAAGAGGAAAGATTTGATTGTTTGTTTGTTTGTTTGCATTGAACAGGCTCCGAAATTACTGAACCGATTTGAAAAATTCTTTAACTGTTGGGAAGCTACACTATCCCCGGATGACATAGGCTATATTATATTTTCAAAAAAATTAGGGATCCTTACTAAAACTCCAATAATGTAACCCAAGGTGTAAATAAGTTACCTAAAATATTCTTTACATTGCGTGCGCTGCGAAAAGTATTATACCCGTGCGAAGCCAAAGCGGACCGCTAGTTGACTATAAATCCAGTTGACCAATAAAACAACTTCCCCCCATACGAAAATTAGTAATGTATTTCAACCACTAATTTCTAATAAATCACAGGAACCCGTTGATGTCTTTTGTTCCATCCTGCTCTGTCCTCTGTAATTTCGTATGACTTTGTCTCGTTTTGTTACCTCGCCCCCTGCCCGCGCAGGTGAGTCGTGTTTTACGAGACATTATATTCACGAGGTATCAACGGGCTTTATAATCTTTGCTACTACCAGTAGTAATACACGGGCAATAATTCTTCCCCATGGTCCTTGTAGTTGTTGGGACCCTAGATACATGGAATCCTAGTAAGGGTCCAGGATCTATGACTATGGACTGGCCTGATAGCTCAGTTGGTAGTAATCCTGCCTTCTGATCCAAGAACGCAAGAAAATTTGAATTTCCCGCGCGAGTGAAACATTCCACTTTAATAATTTATCCTTGTATAAAAAAACGACAATCACTAAACAGATACAAAACCAAAACTAAAACAAAACTAAGTAACTATATGTATAGCTCTAGATTGTAATGAAGGCGTAGGTACAAAATCAATCGAAAAATTCTGGTTTCCGACATCCCTTTTAATATTTAAACTAGCTTCCAATGAGGAAAACTCACTTCCTTCCCGGAAAACTGTTTGCGTCGTAGCTTCCCGATCCCGCTTTGTTCCTGCCGTCATGAGGTCTCTGTTCACTAACTATATGCATTACTGTATTATATGATTTATTTCAAAGTTCCATTCGCCTTTGTCAATAAAGAAATGAAAATTTTGATATTAACAAAATTTCGACATGTGAAAATACCGGATACACTAAAAAAAATACAGAAAAAAAACAATAAATTGTTATACTTACACTAAAAAAATTATCAGTTAATCATTATTTTTAATTGTTAGGGAGCTTTCAGGATAGACCTAAGTATGTCTCGAACTCAGACCTTACGGCCTTATACATCGACCACCTCTTCACCGATTTTTCTCATATTTGAAACAGTTGTTTAGAATTGAGTACCAATGTTCCTGCTAAATATTATCAAAATTGCCCGATATATGGCGTCACAGCAAATTTTCCCCATTTTGGGAGAAATGCACCTCCTACAAAAAATCGCTGATGACAGTAAAATTCCCTAGGCTCGCAGAACCTGTATACAAAATTCGTTGAACGTTAAGTACTTATATCCAGACAGACGAAAGCAAGTTTTGCCGAGTTGAAGCAGAGACTTTCGCTCACTTTGTTTGCTCGGTCAATAATGCACGTTGAATTTGGAAATTACTATATTTCCTAATGGGTTAATAATATGGTGCGAGAGCCCACTGCAAAATATCTACGTCAATGGGTACCCCAATAGGCTATATTTAAATCATTAACCGACATCTAAATATGTAAAAAAATCAAGTCTGCCAGTTCCACTGTTTTTTTTCTCTAATCTGTGGCCAGTTCCGAATAATTGAAATTTCTTGACGCATTTTTTTTTGTCTAAATTTACCCGAACGAAAGTTCTGGCAACAGTTAAACATTGATTAATTATGTAAAAAAAATTGGTCTGCCATTGCGCACCCTGCCGAAAGTACCTGACAGACCCCTAAGAATGTACCCTTCACACTCTTTACCTACCTTAGCGAATACCCCAATGGAACCTACGCCCAATAATAGCCAAGATGCCCCTGATAATAGATTAAAAGGTCTACCAGGTCTAAACTTGGCGAAACTTAGTATTCAAAGCATTTGAAGTTGGTGGAGGTGCATTATTTCCATGACCCGGCAGGATCGGAATTGGTAGACCTGATTTTTTTTACATGTTTAAGTGTCGGTTAACGGATCTAAAGATAGCCTATTGGGGTACCCGATGACGTAGGTATTTTTGTAGTGGGCTCTCCCAATATAGCGGTCATAATGTTTCATTTTAGAACACCTATAACATGTTTCTTGAAGTACCTACATGTTCATGGTCGCCGATTACCGTGAAGTGCGCGATGACCTTCTAGGGAACCGTATCACGTAAAGACCGTAATCTGTTAGTGCCAAGGATATGAACGTCCGGGGTTTGACTGTAACGATGTATCTATTGTAATACTGGGTATCTTTAGGACAAACAGGGTATATATAGCGTTTGATCAAGGTTTCATAAATATTGCACTACACGAGATAGCCGCGGTATGGGAATAGGAACACCATATCTCTTCCCGTGGGTGCCGTAAGAGCCGGCTAAGGGAATATGCAGAGAATGGGCAGCATTCTCCTCGGTACATTAAAATCTCTTGCGATCACCAAGCCGCCTGCCAAGCGTGGCATGGTGGGTAGGCAGCGATGATAACATTGGTTTTATTTTTAAGAGTAAGACTTGAAAATAAGACTTTTTAGATTACTACCCTTGATTGAATCTTGATCAATTTCGGTAAATATTATATTCCTACGGATTATTTTTCAACCCCAATGCTGGTAGCCTAGGGACTTTCGAAATACCGTCAATAAATTCATTTGATTTGATTTGATTTGATTTGAAAGATTATCTGTCTACTTGTTACCTTTTCACGATAAAAGAAATGATTATGTTTGAAAGTTTTGTGCTCAAATTCCAAAAACAAGCTTATCATCATCATGTAATGTGAAGACGTCTGGTTGGGTCGCCATGTAATGACATGATAGCGATGGTGGGATCGCTATCTATGCCTGGTGAGCTAGGTTGGAGAAGCCAGCTCCGAAGATGACCCAGGTTCTGGTGGTGGTGAAGAATAAAAGAGGTGTTCGGTGGTACTGAAGTGTATTGAGGCGTCTACATGGTGGAAGGCGTGAGCTTATACTGTTGGGCGTCCTTACAAGTAGTTGAGACGCATGTTACGGGTGTTAAAGAGTATAGCGGTGCAAGTCCGAATTCACACACTACAATCATCAGCTAGAGATGATAGATAGATAGATAGATAGATAGATAGATAAACTCTTTATTGACACCAACGATAACAAAAATAAAAAAGACAGGATAACTTACAAGTAGGGTACAATGGGCGGTCTTATCGCTAAAAAGCGATCTCTTCCAGACAACCTTTGGATGGACAGAGATACATGAATGAGCATGGACGGTGGTGTTATAAAATAAAAGTTACTATAATATACATACTAAAATAAATATAAAATAATAGACTACATAAACAATACTTCCTATTACGCAATACAAATACTGATATCCACTGCTTGAATAGAAGGCGGCCCCATATAGAGCGCAATTTTGAGCAGCTGCTTGCCTCCTGCATCCATCAGCTCTCCGTGGTTCTGACCAGTCGTCAGTCCACGTGGGGCTCCAAGCTACGTCGTCTAGTTCGTGGTCGCCACTCGCGAACCTTCTTCATCATCAGTTTTCGTTTCTGCGAATGATGTGGCGTGCTCATTGCCATTTAAACCCATTAATTTTTATAAGCTCAGTGGGCTGTATGGAGATCCGTGTCTTGACTAAATCCCCATAAATTCACATTGATGGCGAAGTACTTTATTGTACTTACCTAGACCATGGAACTTGGTATGACATAGATTGAAACGTACCAAATATAATTAATAGATACCTATTTTATATCGCGACGCATAGTAGATAATCACACCAGCTTCTTTGTTCATCCACGTTAAAAAAATGGAAAACCACGGGAAAAAGCCAGTAAATATTATACCTATATATTACCTTAAATTGCACTCACACTCTCACACTAAACTGAAAATTGAGGACAAAACTCATTAATTTAACCACTCCACCCGCACGAAATTAAAATAACTCATTGTAATCAATCACATCCATAAATTTTGCAATTGGACCAATTCATTGTACGATGAAACATTGAAATCGCCGATAAAATGGGTAAATTGGTAAGCACACAAGTGATATCTGTCACGTTTCGAATAATTCATCTATCCATCTCACCTGGAATACGCAGGTATTCCAGGTGAGAAAATGCAGATTTTGGAAAAACAATAGAGCCAGCTCGATATCGCGACCATGGGAGTTATTAGTTTTAAAATAATGAAAAAATCCTGATGAAAATATAATTCAAAAAGGTGGTTGTGTCTCCAAAAGACTACTAGCGTCATCTTTCGTGTTGTTTGTAAAGTTGCACAAGCATATGTACTGCGAACAGCGCCATCTATTGAGACTTTTCTAACTTGAGTTATTCAAGTTGACAATTGCGCCATCTTTTGAGTTTCTTTGTAACTATTTGAAACGGAACATTTTACTACGCCATCTAGCGAAAAGGTTTGAAACATTTCAAAAGCGCCATCTATTGAGCTTTTGTCACTATCCGAAGTGTTTAATGCGTTCAGTGCGCCATCTATTAGGTTCTGTTGTACATTTGATGCAAGATGCGAAACAGCGCTACCTATTGGAAATGGTTTTACATGAAAACCTAAAAATACCCCTGTAAATGCAGAGCAGTGCGACATCTTTTGAAATGCTTTCTTACTTCGACAGTAGTTCGTAGTTCTTGGGTTGAACATTTTTAGTACAAACTTACAACCTAAAGGGAGTTTAATTAAATTGAACTAATGTAACACAGGAATACAAATTACAACATTGTCACGTATTTATGTGATCTTTTCCTTGCTACTTTGGTCCTCCGGTCGTTCAAACTATCTCAATACAGAACTTTATCAAGATCGTTCAGCCTTTAAATTTCAAACGGGTAACACACGAACGGCGAGACAGATAGAGAAGGTGACCTTCTATAGATATATTAAAATTATTAGATATAATGTATAGAGCGATGGTGGGCGAGCGGTAGCATGTGCGCTTCGCAATCTTACGGCACCGGGTTCGAACCTCGGCCCTCCACCAATGACTTATCTAGTAAGTTATGTGCAGTTGTCAATGCCATCGGAGAGCACGTTAAGCCGTCGGTCCCGGTTGTCATAAGAACATCTATGGCAATCGTTATGGGTAGTCAGAGATACTTGATCCAACCATCCCTGTTACTGTTCCCGAATGGGTTGCGAGGTCAGATGGCAGTCGCTCGTGTAATTCTGGTAGCTCGCCGCTACAGGTTAGACTGGGAGCCAACCCTAATCATCATCATCAGCCTGAAGACGTCCACTGCTGAACATAGGCCTCCCCCAGAGCGCGCCACTTTGAGCAGCTGCTCGCCTCCTGCATCCATCGGCTCCCCGCGGCTTTCACTAGATCGTCGGTCCACCGAGTGGGGTGCCGGCTTACGCTGCGTTTTCCGGTTCGTGGTCGCCACTCGAGAACCTTTCTTCCCCATCCGTTGTCAGTTCTACGAACGATGTGGCGTACCCATTGCCATTTCAAGTTGCTAATTTTAAGAGCTATATCGGTCACTTTAGTTCTCCTGCGGATCTCCTCATTCCGGAGCTTATCTCGCAGAGAAACACCGAGCATAGCTCTCTTCATAGCTAGCTGCGCGACTTTGAGCTTACTAATGAGGCCAACAGTAAGAGACCATGTCTCAGTTCCATAAGTCATCACGGGCAACACACACTGATTGAAAACTTTCATTTACCGACCCTAATAATAAATGGAAAAATGTAAAGAGGATGATGATGAGTTAAAATAATATACCTAAGTATATAGAAATCCTGGCTACCAGCCATCTCAGCACAATCCTAACTCGGCACAAAAATAAACAAATTAATAAAAATGTATCGAATTCGGCACGGCACGCAGATTCAAAAGGTAATGAGCTCATCATTTTTTCCATGAATACCAAATTGGTGATTAAATACTTTTCAAATTGCACAAACATTGTTCTTTCTGTAAAACTTTAGTGAAACGATTTCCAACTTTATGTTAATTGTGGATTAACTGGGAAAAGATTAACTGTTGAAACTTGGTGGGAAAGCGAAAATGTGCCGTATTGTATTATTTTATTTTTGTAAGCCTGCGTATTTACTGTGGTGGGTTAATTAACACGTGGAGGAGGTATTCTTTGTTCCTATTTTTTGAAAAGTTTAGTGTGAATGTTTTATCTAGAAAATTATTAGGCTTCTTCATTGTCTTAGGCACAAAACAGATTAGGCCCTAATTAAAGAACGATGCTCAGTACCTACACTGAGAAAAAAAATAGGTTACGGTTACGTTTTGTCGGACAACGTAACATATTAGGTAAACACAACCGAGTGCACTTGTTAATACAGATTTTGTGATTTTACTAACTCATTAGGTTATTTTAACCTTTTACCCAGTTAGGTTAACCAGTTAGTTAATCACCTAACTGGGTAAAAGGTTAAAATAACCTAATGAGTTAGTAAAATCACAAAATCTGTATTAACAAGTGCACTCGGTTGTGTTTACCTAATATGTTACGTTGTCCGACAAAACGTAACCGTAACCTATTTTTTTTCTCAGTGTACCTACGAGGGTACTCAAGCCAAGACCAGTGTTTTACAGGTTACATTTCAGTGAGTGTACTGCGGAGTTACACAATCTAATTCCACCATCTCCGTTTCACCATTGGGCGTCAAGACGTACAGCTACACGGCATCCATTTATGGTTGATATTCCTTCAATTCGCACAAAGCGGTTTGACTCGACATTTATAATCCGAGCAGCCAAGGAATGGAACACCTACTTTACCACTGTCTTTGTTTCCCGATAAGTACAATCTGGAGCTCTTCAAGTCGCGAGCGAATAGGTATCTTCTAGGCAAGCATGTACCATCGTAGATCGCATCGTCACTTCCCATCAGGTGAGATTGCGGTCAAATGCAGGCCTATTTAGTTGTAAAAAAAAGACTCCACCTACAAGGGGCCGCCCATTACAAGACAACCCTCTACGAGGTTTACTGATGTTAGTATGTAAAACCATGTAAAATTTGATTCAAATAAATAAAGGCATATTACTGATCTGCGCTCAACTTATAACCCACTCATTTTGCAACGTCATCTAGTTTAAGGCATATTTTTGATCTACGCTGTTTTTTTGGTATATTGGCGTTGCTCCTCCTTGTTACATGTTTATATGTACCTAACACACCTCTCTGTTTAGTCCGTGAATAAAAACGCTATAAACTAAGTGGTAGGACTTTTCTGCAAAGTTCGTCTAGGTAGGTACCACCGCTTTGCCAGTTATTCTGCCGCCAAGCAGTAGTGTGCAAGCACTACTGTGTTCCGGTTTGAAGGGCATTGTAGCTAGTGAAATTACTGGGCAAATGAGACTTTACGAACTGATCTCACAGTCTAGGTAACTTTTTTAGACTGTGTGATGTCTCAGGATGGCGTGCGCAGTGCGTAGTGTTTGTTACTCGAAACTTTAGTTTGGAGTTCCGAGTGGCACTGCAATCTGTTATGGGCGGCCGTGTCGCTTAACACCAGGCGAACGACTAGCTCGTCACGTCATTCATTATAAAAAAAAAAAAAAAAAAAAAAAACACAATTCAAGTAATTAACTAAATTAATTCAAAAACCCTTAGCTAAATTAACTTCGGTAATTAATTCAGTAGGTACTTCTTATTTATATCGTTCTCCATCTCCACAAAAAGTCATCATCGACCCACCTCTAATTTAGAACAAAACCTTTTCATAGCGGTTCATTAGTAGGCTCCTTAAGACTTAAGCACCTACTTAAGTGTTAAGAACACCAACATCATAGGCTGGGAACACACTATCAAACGCAACTTACAGTCGCGACTTACATTAGTGATCCGACTGACACTGCATGCATAGACAATAACGTTCGGCATGCCATCAATTACAAGTCGTGGATGAAATCTGGACCTCTTTGAAAGTATCATGCGAATAGAACCATCCCATCTCCTCCCGTGGGTGCCGTAAGAGCCAGCTAAGGGAATATCCAGGAAATGGGCAGCAGCATTGGAGGAAGTTTTCAAGCTCTTGGACTGGACAGGGGATGCGACAGCAACATAAATGGCGAGTACATCACTAACCTTCGTTTTGCCGATTTTTATAGTCATAATGGTGGAGTCGCTCGAGAACCATAGTGTCATGAAGTCTCAGTCTCAGTCATCAGTAGTCTCCAACCAGGTTGGTCGAAAGATGAACATGGACAAGACGAAAATCTTGTCTAATGCCGATGTTCCACCAATACCGGTAATTATTGGGAACGATACTCTCGAAGTTGTCGACAAATATGTATACCTAGCACAGATTGTCCAGTTAGGTATAATAGGTCCAACTTCCACAAAGTGGCGCGAAGAGTCCAACTCGGCTGGGCAGCGTTCGGGAAGCTTCGTCCTATCTTTTTGTCCAAAATACCGCCTGAAAACGAAAGTTTTCAATCAGGGTGTGTTGCCAGTGATGACTCATGGAGATGAGACACGGTCTCTTACTGTTGGCTTCATTAGTAAGCTCAAAGTCACGCAGCGAGCTATGGAGAGAGGAGAGCTATGCTCGGTGTTTCCCTGCGAGATAAAATCCGAAACGAGGAAATCCGCAGGAGAACTAAAGTGACCGATATAGCTCTTAGAATTAGCAAGTTGAAATGGCAATGGGCAGGCCACACCACTCGTAGAACTGACAACCGACGGGGAAGAAAGGTTCATGTGCAGCGACCACGAACCGGAAGACGTAGCGTAGGCCGGCCCCCTACTGGGTGGACTGACGATCTGGTGAAAACCGCGGGGAGCCGATGAATGCAAGAAGCGAGCAGCTACTCAAAGTGGTGCTCTTTTGGAGAGGCCTATGTTTAGCAGTGGACGTCTTCAGGCTGTTGATAATGATGATGGGCAGCAGCATTCTCAAATCTACTGCGATCACAAAGACTTCTTCCAAGCGCCGTGGTTATGATAAGCGTCCAAAGTAGCGTTTTATGGGGGAGGCCTATGTTGTGCAGGGTTTTTTTTTTTGAACGGGCTAATGCTGTTGGTCTCTGCCGACCTTTACAGCGTCACCGGGCGGGAGGACAGGCGCTTAAGGCGCCCAACCGTTAAAAGTGGGAGGCAACTAGCACAAGGGCACCCCTGGGGTGCGAGCCTCGGCTTGGGCCGTTGCCGGGATAAGAAGATCGAGAAGGCTACGTCCACTGGAAGAGTGGACCCTATGGAAAGTTGGACCCTATGGAAAGTAATGTTGTGCAGGGGATGACTTCCGGCTGCTTATGTGTGATGTGGGTCAAGTTGGAGAAGTCTGAAACTAAAAAATGATAAAATATTATGAAATATAGATAAGATAAACAGACAAAAAGTATATAAGTATTGTATCAGTTATCTGGTTTCCATAGTACAAGCTATGCTTAGTTTGGGGCTAGATGGCGCTGTGTGAAATGTCCACACATATTTATTTATTTTATTTATTTGATAGAAAAAAAACGTCGATTTTAAGGTAAATATTTGAAAAGAACAAGTAAGGCATAGGAACTAGAACCGAAAGTTTAATTATTAGGTAGGTCACGTTCGCAGTTTATTTTCACGCAGTCTAGTTAAAGTCATGCCCCAGAAAAGCGGTGGAAAGTTACTGAAGGCTTATGAAGGTTAGAGAGAACACGAAAATATTTGTTATTTAAACTACGTGGCGCTTATTTTATTTATTCGAATTTCATGCACGTTCACGAATGCTTGAAATAACTGCAAACATTTTCAAATCAAATCAAATCAAAACGTTTACTTGCTAAAATACATTTTTTTGCTTTTTTTAGTGTTAATGTTTAAAACTGGTGGCGTTTTACGCATTAAGTGCTAATTACGAGCATGAGTGTGGGCAAGTGAAATAATATGGTGAAACGTGGTTTTTCGTGATGCTTCCAAAATTCCATGGAAGCTTCTAGTAAAGTTGCCACCACATTACTAGGGCATGACTTAGACCAAGGCTGGACTATGACTACCAGACTTAGACGCGACTATGACTATAACTAAGACTTGACATTACGTGAAATATTCTATAGCATGACATGATGAAAATTACAATACTTGACACTGGCTAAACACACTATTGTGTGCAGCCAAAAAACAAGGAAAAAAATATTTATATAAACATTATTAAATATTTATATAAATATTTATTATTACCTTAAATATTTATTTAATTCTGTTTTTTAGTATTTTTTGTTATAGCAGCAACAAATTACATCATCTGTGAAAATTTCAATTGTCTATCACGGTTCATGAGATACAGTGGTGACAGACGGACAGACAGACAGCGGAGCCTTAGTAATAGGGTCCGTTTTACCTTTTGGGTACGGAACCCTAAAAAAAAGATTCGGCACATCCAATGGAACAATAGGGATGGGGTAGTTAATTCGTGCTATTTGATAACACACTCACAAAGTATCCTATAGAAGTATCGATCGATAGACTAGCAACTTTCCTTTGATAGTCGAGCCGTTACAGTTTCGCTTGGTACTTCAACCAAACCTAAACTTAACTAATAAAAACTAAAAGCGAAATTGAAAAGGTCTACTAGGTAGTTTAGCTAAGAAAGTATCAAAACTTCAGGACTTAGTTCCTCCCGCCTGAGTAAATCTCAACTACAGAAATCTCCACAAAACCGTTTGGCAGAACCTATTTTTTACGTAACAGTTAGAGCTATCACATTTAGTTGTAAGTAGGTAAACGTTATTTTAAAACGTATATAATAACTGCTAATCGCGTCTAACGCGATAACTCCATCGAAAATATCGTTACGTTATATAACGTTATGAATTTGGTGTGTTATGTATGTGCCTTTATTCTTTTTAAATTAATACAATAATAAAAACTATTAAACTAGCTATACTATCTACTACAAAAAAAACATTTGGACTGTATACTAGCCGCGGTGGCCTATATACAGTCCAAATGCTCCAGCCCGCTACCGATAGGTGGCATGCCTAACATGCTGGAAGCATAACGTTATCAATTTGATAATATGTTATTTTATTTTTTTTACACGGAAAACAATTTTAAAAGTGTTGTCTGCTATTATTGTTTTTCATTCTCTGTTCTCGGAATTGATAAACAATTAAAATTACAAACCCAATAACAGGTCTGCGGTTGAAATAGAAGAAACAAACAGAAACGAAAAAGAAAGGAAGAACAAAAAACATTTTATTGAACACTCACATCAAAATGATATGGCATAGTAGTATCTTATGCGATAGGCAAATGAATACAAGTATAAAAAATCTTCAATAGTAGGAATAATTAAATGATGTAAAATAGCTCTGCTAAAACGTTACGTTATAACTGTAAGCGCTGCTAAAAACGTTAAAGTTCGTTATATCCCAGCCCTAAAAGCACCGCCTTTGTGAAGTCTAAAGATGTCGAGTCAGCTTTGTGTCCTAGAAATGTGGCTTGAAGCGACGTGTGAGACATCTAGGTTACTAGTTTTAGACCGAGAGATAGCTTTGAAAATCTATCTCGTTGACATGTCAAGTTTTTTTAATAATTTATAGTTATAGCATTTGACCACTGTATCACCTGATGGTAAGTGATGGCGCGGCCTACGCTGGTGCATGCTTGCCTAGAAGATACCTGTTCACTCTTGACTTGAAGACTCCCAGGTTTTAGTTAGCTGGAAACAAGGACGACGACAAGGTATTCCACTCATTAGAATATAGATTGAAACTAACCTGACGCATCTGAAGGCGTTTAATAGAGCTAACAAAACCAGTGAAGTGCGAAACGGACTCGAGCATCAAGGATTCCGTACTTAAATTTGTGATAAGACCAAATAAAAACTCTTCAATGTGAATAGTGGTTGCATTTATCGCAAGTTTAACTCACACTTGGCGGGTTTTTAGTATTTGCTGTTATACTGCAGATTGAATATTCAACCTATAAAGGCATGAAAATAAAAATTACAGATTCGTGTTTTGAACTAGTTTTTCGACCGTTCGGTTTTCGATACGATGAGTTTTCGACGAATCATCGGCAAAAAAATTCGCAACAGCGTGCGTCGCATCAGCGTTCGTCGCAACTACATAGGACTCTCAGACAAAGACTACAATCATAGTATCTATATTGCACCATGATCATACAAAGTAACAAGTTTGTATGTCATCATCATCATCATCCTCTTTGCCTTTTCCCATTTGTTTTTGGGGTCGGCTCCCAATCTAACCTGTAGAGGCGAGCTACCAAAATTACACGAGCGACTGCCAAGTGCCATCTGACCTCGCAACCCATAAGGAACCAGTAACAGGGATGGTTAGACCAGGTCTTCTAGGCAAGCATGCTCCGTCGTCGACCGCGTCGTCACTTACCATCAGGTGAGACCGTGGTCAAATGTTAGCCTATCGTTGATAAAAAAAGGGCGTCAGATTCTATCAGACTTCTGACTACCCGTAAGGATCCCCATAGATGTTTTAACGACAACTGGGACCCACCCCACGCCTTAACGTCCTCTCTGAGGCACGGAGCGATGGCTTCGAAAACTGCACATAACTTACTAGATAAGTTATTGATGCAGGGCTGAGGATCGAACCTGGTGCCGTAAGGTTCCGAAGTGCACATGTTACCGCTCGGCCACCATCGCTCCCTAAGCTAAGCTAAGCTGCTAAGCTCTTGAGACTTGTATGTATTGACGTTTTTTTAAAAATATGCTAACGTTACAAAAACACGTCCCTTGTTTATGCCCCCTAAGTATTTTTTCCTCTTCGTAATTTTTATTATTTATTGGGTAATAATGCATATTCTGTGGCGCAAATTCAGCCGGCTACCTTTTACGGTTCAGGAGGTATTTAGCCTTATAGATGCAACAGATAGACAGACATCGGGGGGTGAGTAATAAGGTCCTGTTTTTACCCTTTGAGTGCGGAACCCTAAAAAGCTTAGAGGGTTGGTATTTTGCCAAATTTCTTTTTATTAATGGACTATTGGTGGCTTATTTATCGTTACCATTCACCTGACGCTCTCCCTTAAAGTCATCTAAAGTGGAAAGCAACTACCTCAAGGGCACCTCTTCAGCACGAAACTATGGTTCTTGTACAACCAAGCCACCATGCCATTTCCAGCCTTATTCCGTGGTCACTACGGATCAATCACTTTGTTTAATATTTATTGATAAGGTAGGATTTTGCAGCCAACTCCTCGTCTAATGAGAGCTGTAACTGGACTGGACGGCTTGTTTTTCTTTGTAACAGTGACATGGCTGCTCTTGCAGCTCAGTTAGTATTAGCTTTACATTCTGTGTAGTCAGTATACCTATCTATACTTATAATAAAACAGGTCCAATTCTGTACATTGAAGATGTTTTGCAATTATTTTTAGAGTGCTCCTTATTATCGTTTTTAATGCTAAAATGGGCAAACGTTTGACAAAAACTCACCTGATGGTAAGTGAAGAAGTTGTCTAAGGTGGAGCACGTTTGCCCATGAGATGCCCATTCACTCTTGACTTAAAAAGAGCCAGGATGACCCAGGCAGGTTCGATGCTGAAGCCAAAACCATATTTTTTTCATTTTTGTCTGCTCTCTGTCTGTCTGTACCTTGGCTGAGCATTACGCCGAAACTATTGAATGGATTCAAATAAAACTTGGCATGATTTGAGCTCATATTATCAGGTAAGATATAGGATACTTTTGATCCCGGAATTCAGTACAGTTCTCTCGGGAGAGGGGATGAAAGTAAAAAAATATACTTTGTTGTAATTTATTACGCGTGGTCCGATTTCATTCATTTTTTTTAGAAAGGGGGTACTTTAAAAATTGTCCAGTATATGTTTTAAAGTCGTCGGTTATGTGGTTCAGAAATTACAGACATTCAACCTTCAGCATTAGGTCCAAAGCCACACCTATCCTGTACTATGGGAAAGAGAGAAGGGAGGGGGGAAAAGATAAGGGAAAATACCATTCACCGTTTCATTATTGTCACCATTCGCCGTTTCATCCATTCATCCTTATCCCTTATCTTTTTCCCTCTTCCTTCTCTCTTGCTTTAAACTGAGATAAGGCATAAAACTAATTAACCCGTGCGAAGCCGGGGCGGTTCAGCTAGTAATAAATACATAAGTGATCTCAGTTATCTGGTTTCCACAGCTTTGCTAAGTTATTTCCCGCCGTGTGGTCCCAGTCTGCAAATAGGACCACCCCATTTCTTCTCGCGTGTGCCTTAAGAGCTGCCTACGGGAATATCAAGGAATGGACAGCATTCTCCTCGGCACATTAAAATCTTCTGCGATCACCAAGCCGCCTGCCAAGCGTGGTGATTATGGCAATGCTCACTTATAATAAGCGTCCAAAGTGGCGTTTTATGGGGGGCGTTTTCCAGCTGATGATGTAATCGTGTGTGCAAAGTTTGACGCTAGATGGCGCTGTGTGAAATGTGTACAAATATTTTCAATTAATTTCAATTTCAGCTTTTTTTTTGTTTCTATTGTTTATTATTTTATAAAATCGACTTATGGCTTATAGGTCAGGATAAGGAACCTAAATTACAGACCTAGGCTAGCAATAACCTATGGCAATCAAGGGGCGCCGCGGTTGGCTAGCTCCGGCCGTGGGTTGAAACAGATTGTGGTGTATGTCTGTCGCAAATGACAACTGACGTGGGTTAATCTAATAACGTTTTGGAATTTTCTTAAAATTGGTGTCATTTTAGCAACTTCTTTTTTAGAGTTCCGTACCCAAAGGGTAAAAACGTATTACTAAGGCTTTGCTATCTGTCTGTTTTTCAATATTGTTCCTGTAATGTGGTATTTCAATAAAGAGTTTTATCTATCTATCTATCTAGTTTTATTGTTGTAGTTTTGCTGATTTTCTTTCAGAAATAAAAAATAACAGACCTAAAAAAAGAGATTAAAATAAGTTTAAGATAAATAATTTCAAAATAGTTACATAAGCTTCGTATCAACAAATTAAAGAGTAACTATAAACTAATCTGTAATCATCTTTCACAACGCTTTTCAATAAAACAAAATATATAAAATTTCATCAAACTTTTCACGAAAAATAATAAACTGTAAAAATATATGAAAGATAAACTTCAGCGAAGTGCTTGCAACTTTGCTACGAAAATATTTACTATCAAACAACAAAAGCTACGAAAAAGCTACGAAAAAGCTACGAAAAAGCTACGAAAAGCCTACGGTGCTACGTCGTAGGTGTTATAATAACTTTGTCTTTTTAGGGTTCCGTACCCAAAGGGTAAAACAGACCCTATTACTAAGGCTCCACTGTCTTTCTGTCTGTATGTCTGCCACCAGGCTGTATCTCAAGAACCGTGATAGACAGTTGAAGCTTCCACAGATAATGTATTTCTGTTACCGCTATAATCACAAATACTAAAAAACAAAAAAAAACCGTGATTTTTGCTCTTTTTTATAGATAACTAGCTTAATGCCCGCTGCTTCGCCTGCGTAGTTCTTGAAAGAAAAAGGAGTATTTTTTTTATAACTTAATAGGCCCGCATTTGACCGCAGTCTTACCTGATGGAAAGTGACGAAGCGGTCTACGATGGTACATGCTTGCCTAGAAGACCTACCTATTTACTCGGGAGCTTGCACTCGGAACTCTAAATTAATATAGTTTCGCGTGACACTGCACTGTGCACGTCGTCCTGAGACTTCAAACAGTATAGTAATAAGATTACTAGACTGTGATCAAATCATAAAGTCTCATTTACCTAGTAATGTCACTAGCTACAATTCCCTTCAAACCGGAGCACATTAGTGCTTGCACACTACTGCTTGGCGGCAGAATAACTGGCAACGCGGTGGGACCTACCTAGACGAACTTTGCAGAAAAGTCCTACCGCCTAGTCTATTTAGTATTTGCAATAAAACAATTTGATTTTGATTTTGATTTATCATAAGAAATGTTTGCCATAATCAGTTAATCACTACGCTTGGCAGGCTGTACCTACCAAAGAAAACGCTGCTGCCCATCCTCTTTTATTCGCACGGCTTAAAAACATTCTCTTTCCAAAGAATATGTATACAGAAGCGGCGCTTTACACCTTTCCACACAAAAAGACAACCTTCCCGTTGCAATTTTGAATAATACGCGTGCGATAAAGATAGCTATACCATTAACGGCAAAGGTGTGAAAAGGATAGGTGCATGGTATCACCAATCGATCCCCGTTGCCATGGTTACCGCGGCTAGTAAAAGCAGTAGGTGAATTTACAAGCTTTAGACCGATGGGTGACTTTTACTTGCCCCGTTTGCACCAATGTTAAGTTCGGCACTTATCTATGACGTACCTGCGTTGAAGTCGGTACCTACGTCATAGAGAGGAAGTGTGAACTGTGCTTATCAATTTTAGCGCAGACAGTCATAAGACTTTTAGGCGGGAATTAATAATAGTAATCATCATCATCATCATCATCAACAGCCTGAAGACGTCTACTGCTGAACATACGCCTCCTCCATAAAGCGCCACTTGGAGCGGCTGCTCGCCTCCTGCATCCATCGGCTCCCCGCGGCTTTCACCAGATCGTCGGTCCACCGAGTGGGGGGCCGGCCTACGCTGCGTCTTCCGGTTCGTGGTCGCCACTCGAGAACCTTTCTTCTCCATCGGTTGTCAGTTCTGCGAGCGATGTGGCCTGTCCATTGCCATTTCAACTTGTATAATAGTAAGTAGGTACCTAAGTAAAATTTACAATCAATTTTACTTACTATTTTGCAAGTTATAATCTCTTTCTATGAAGAAGCCCCGTTGTCTAGCGGAGGGGATTTTTTTTAAACGTACAATTTGGCTGATGACGTCATGTTCGGGTTTGATTTTTTTATTCGATTGAATGACGTGACGAGCTAGTCGTTCACCTGATGTTAAGCAACACGGCCGCCCATAATAGTTGCAGTGTCACTCGGAACTTTAAAACAATAAAGTTTCGCATGACACTGCACTGCGCACGTCATCCTGAGACATCACACAGTCTAGTAATCAGATTACTAGACTGAGTGATCAGATCATAAAGTCTCATTTGCCCAGTAATTTCACTAGCTACAATGCCCTTCAAACCGGAACACAGTAGTGCTTGCACACTACTGCTTGGCGGCAGAATAACTGGCAAAGCGGTGGTACCTACCTAGACGAACTTTGCAGAAAAGTCCTACCACCTAGAAAATTTGCCCGAGAAAATGAATTCTAAAAGGCCAAACTAAAATAATGAAAATGTACCTAATCTAACAGCTAGCATATGATATGGTAGAGTATCCCTTGCACCAGTTGCATGGTTGAACCATACTTTGTGTATCGTAAAACTTCACCGAACTTTGCAGATGAAGCCGAGAAGGTTCTGGTTTGAAACTGACAAGAATATAGAATGGCGGCATTTAACTTCTAAACACGATCGTAAGTTGTAAACCATAAGATCCATATTGCATTGGTCAAACTAACTAAACTTTTAAAGACATTTAACTTATAAACTTCATCGTAAGTTATAGGTCATAAGACTCAGATTTCATTGATTAATCTAACGAAATGCAATACGTGACCAAAATGCTGGACTCTATTTGGAGCAAAAGCTAAGCATTGCCATTCAACGGGGCAACGCTGCCAGCATTTTGGACACGTTGCCTACTGCTAGCGGCTTCTTTGATTAAGTTTACCTATTTTATTGTTTTTAATTTTAGATTTAGATTATTTTCGTTTAGTTTAGATTTAGTTTAGTTTTAGTCTTTATACTTTGTGTTAGGTTTTACTTATTTTTAGTTACTTTTTGTTTAAATCTAGTTTGCTTATGTTAAGGTTAGGTTAAGGTTTTAGACACCGATTTAAACGCGGTTTTTTATTAATAAGTTTAGATATTTGTTATTTTAGTTTTAGATAAGCACTTAGTTTAGATTAAATTTAGTTTTAGAAATTATAATAAATACAGGTTTTTTATCTTTATGCATCAATGATAAAAAAATTACTTTGGGGAGAATATAAATAAAACATTTAATTCTCTAAGGTTTAAATACTTTGTGTTTAATCTTTTACTTATATTATTGAAATGAAATGAAATGAAATGAAATAATTTATTTGTAAGAATTTTGGGTTACAATATTGCAAAGATGGATTATAGATGATCAAACGAACTTCTCAAGCGAAGTTCGATCATTATTATATGAATAGCTCCATCCGAAGATATAGTTATAAATTAGTTATAAATTAGTTATAATTTACTAGGTAGTAACTTAGATCATACAGGTAGATTCGCATGCGTTTAGATTTGTATCGATAAAAATCGATTCTCTGGTCGGTCTCCTCACTACCGTCACAGCCCTTCCCTATAACGCCATTCTTTTAGAGATATTATCCAAAAACTTTTGTTTATGTATGGGGTAGTGGAGGGAAGGGTTCCTATATCTTCGGATGGAGCTATTCATATAATAATGATCGAACTTCGCTTGAGAAGTTCGTTTGATCATCTATTATATATTCATAGCTCCATCTCTCAGATATAGTTATAAATTAGTTATAATTTACTAGGTAGATGTTCAGAGACAAATAGTTTTTGGTAAATAAGTAAGTATTCTTTTATGTTAATGAGTGTCGTCTGCAGAATGTAAGTGCCACGGGCACCAATAATAGTATTTCAAAATAAACGACAAAACAAATGAAACGACGATATTTCATGTATAAGTAATCAATTTAAAATATTTTAGAATGTTATAAAAAAGAAAGTAGATAATGTATAATCATCTTTTACAAATAGCACATTATTATAAGTTTTAGTAAGCCATAGGTTTTAGTAATGGCCTAGTAATATTTCGACAATGATTGCACCACTATAAAACTTACTGGCTAATAAGCTTGTAAGTTTGGTGTCCAACCAGCTAGCTACTTTATGGGTACAATTTACAGGAATGCCATGATTATGTTTTCGCGCCCGTTGAGCGAGTCCCACGTGTGGGCAGTGGGCACTGATGAATGTAATCACGTTGATCCTACTCGCTGCTAAAACGTCTTTTATTTATCGGCTAATGGTTTGTTCCTTGGCATATTCTGTGAGGGCGTTTATGAGTTAGGCTGTCAAATTTATAAGCCTGTACCGAAAAGTAGGTGATGTTCCAAGCATTTGGCTGCTCAAATATTAGATTTTTCATGAAATAATAGCAGAATCGGTTGCTTATGACCTGGGGCTGACATTTTTAATGAGGTGTGATAATTTTAGTATTAAAATTTTCATGAGTGTGATTCATTTTAAATAAATATGTATGTATATATGTCACCGCCGCGATCTCGCTGCGTGAACTGGCCTCCTGAAGAAGAGCATCGGATATGCTAGAAACCTGGTCGAGAAATCGACACACTATTCGTGAGTAACAGTCGGTTACATTTATTTAAGGTATAATAATTATACAAATATTTATAGTTTATATTAAGATTTTGCGAAGTCACAATCATATTATTGTCATTAACCTTTAATAGAGAAAGGGTTTGTACACATGGTGAGCAATGCCCAAATCAATGAAGATGACAAGTTTTGTAATTTTGTCCAAGAACAAATTATTACTGCGTGGATAATAACTATAAATAAATAATAACATGAAATAGAGGCCAAAGGCTGTTTGAGGGATCCGTGTATGTGAGTGATACTTGGTCTATTTCTAAATGCTCTTTAGCAAGCGCGATACTCATCGGCGCTGATTTTCTTGCCCATTTATAAAGAAGTAGTTGGGCGATAGATATTTAAAAAGTTATATTACGATGCTCCTTATTTGCAATTTTCCATTAAAACCAAAAATAAAAAACTGAAGTGCTCTCAGAATCTTAAAAAATTACAACTATTGCTTAAACAGTATTTCCAGCATAATTGAGCAAATCATGGTTGCAAAGAATGGAGAACTAAAATTCAAGCTGATTGCATGCAATTTTTTTTTTTATTTTTTTTTATTTTTTAAACCCATAAGTATCAATGGGAATGAAGATAGCCAATTAAAATAGTAATAGTGCCAATGTATCGTAAACACATCAACGGGATTTTTTTTTTTTTTTTTTTTAAATAAATAACGATAGACTAGATCTAGATCCGGTCTCTATCGTGAGATGCAAAAGGATTTATGGATTTATACTAGATTGTCCGAACTTTGTTACCAACGATCATTTGAAATACTCGTGCGCAAGGCGCTTAATTCAGTACCTTTAGGGCTTGACCATCTTGATTTTTCATTATTTTTTACAAATTCGTTAAAATATAAGTTGACGGCCTCGCTCAGGTTAATTAGTTCTACGTCCTAACTCTGCCTAACGGTTAGGATCATCTCTCTTCTCTTCAATAGTGTAAACAGTGGCTTGATCTTCGTTGCAGGCAATTTTTATGCAATGTATGGTGTAATTAATAAAATGATAAGTACACTATGTACACAACAAAATAACTCACTATTAATAAATTTTCAAGTTAGTACAGTACCATCAACTTAACGACTAAGAGATCAGTTGTTTTTTCTGTAATCTGTGGACACAGAAATAACAAAAACGAAATAAGGTTGTAAGTCATCCATCTCCCATAATAATACCCGTGTCCATTGCACGACACCTTGAGTATTTTAAGCGCGTACAACACCATCTAGTTTCATTCGGGGTAAAATTGTTTCAGAACAACAAACAACAAAGCACAAAGATTATATCATATAAGTTCACACTTTTTCAAGATATTGAAATATTTCTTCACGATATTTAATGGTTTTTAGATTATTTTAAAAATACCGATACGAAAAAATAGTATTCGTAAAATACATAAACATTGCTTCCTTGTTGCTTTCTGCAACCTGTACTTGGCTGTTTATTAAAACATCAGGTAGGCATAACTTGGCAGATTTCATTGAAATTCGTCTAGTAATTGCAGCTTCATGTGCTTTCAAAGGGACATGTTACATTGACCTGTAAGATGGTGGCGGTAAAGTTTTTACTTAGGGATTTTGTTTTGTATGTTTTATATGAAGTACTTTAATTATTACATTTTACGCCAAATTATTAATTAGGAATGTATAATAATAATAATATAAGACTCGATATAAGTATCGATTTAAAATTTAATATGAATCTTTAGGCAATAGGTGTGAACTGTGGAACCTTGAGGGCGTAATCCATTGGCATTCCGCCATTTCACATTGTTCGGCTTGCGCTGTTACATCTAGTTGCAGCTTTTCGCCGCTGGAAAATTATCCAATTTTAGCTTTATGCTTCGCCTTTAGCTTTTATTAGCTTAGATAAAATTGATTAGGCGATACTAAAGTATCACAACGTGGTGTATTAGTAACCTATTGTAAGCAGATATAGCCAATATTCTCGAGTAGATTATAACTAAGTTTTATGTAGCTTTTCCCGCTCTGAGAAGGAAAGAAATATGTGAAGGCGGTATGCCTTCATTGGTACGTCAGTTATAATAATATGTATTATACGGTATCCATTTAGTATAAAGATATTTTTAGTGATGGTTTGAAATAGTGTAACCGGCCTTGCCTGCAGGTACCAGTATGAAATACCTCTGCATTTGGCTGTCTGCTTTGACCTTTGACGCTTGTGGAGGAGGGTAAATAGTTCTGACGACGCATACTTTCTTAAAATTTCTACTAGCTCTTAGGGCGTAGGTCTCTTTCTGATAGGGTTATACATTCCTGCCTCCCACATTCAGAGACTAGGGGTATCGAGGAGGAGGACTGGTCCAGTCCTATTATTAATGGTTGAGGCCCACTTGGGTTCTACAGCCCTTACACAGAGATTTGATAGCTTCGACCTTATTCCAGTCACTGCTGAGTGTCGACATACCTATCGTTACAAATGGCTGATATGCTTGGCTTTGCCTTACTTCGATCTCGTTATTTCTAGTTCGAATTTCCTGCGAGACCGCTGCAGTGCCTTTAAAAGACTACAATTGTATCTTCTGGGTACTTCTTTCATGAAGCGTTTTCAAAAACAGAAACCAACGTTGGTCTATATGTCGATTTGATATTAAGATTGTCACTAAAAATTCAGACGTCTTCGGTCGAGACTCCTAGCGTTAAACATAAGTAGGTACTTATTTTCGAATCAAATTATGAACTTGTATCAGCCATTGCACGACAGCGCTATTTAACGTCAATGCATAGGGGTTATTCTCTGTAGATTCATACACACTTATATGCATTATATTATGCAAGGGGTATTATATCCAATTATTGTCTACCGACTCGACATGAATTGGGGATTTAATTTCTAAATATAGGTAGGTAGTACCTATGCGGGTAAAGTGATTTATATTTCAGAAAAAAAATGTGGGTGGGGAAATAAATTATTATCAAGTAATGTAGAAGAATATTGTAATAAACTCGCTTGAACTAAGCCAGATATAGCCTTCTATGCTCATTTTTTGTTACAACCTTCGTGTATGACTCGCAGTCAACCTCCAGGTTTTTTAGCCTTCGTGATTAACCCGCAGTTAATCCTCCCGGCAGACTTAAAGGTGCTTATATGAGTTTAGGATAGGAATACTTATGAAAATGACAAGGTGAGAAGGTATATTATACTCTTTTTATTACAACCTTCGTGTGTGACTCGCAGTCAACCTCCAGGTTTTTTAGCCTTCGTGATTAACCCGCAGTTAATCCTCCCGGCAGACTTAAAGATGCTTATATGAGTTTAGGAATACTTATGAAGATGACAAGGTAAGAAGGTATTATTATACTCTTTTTATTACAACCTTCGTGTATGACCCGCAGTCAACCTCCAGGTTTTTTAGCCTTCGTGATTAACTCGCAGTTAATCCTCCCGGCAGATTTAAAGATGCTTATATGAGTTTAGGAATAATTATGAAAATGACAAGGTAAGTAAGTGTATTATACTCTTTTTATTATAACCGTCGCGTATGACCCGCAGTCAACCGCTAGGTTTTTTAACATCCTGTCTGGCTTTCGTGATAACCCGCAGTTAATCCTCCACGCAGACTTACGAGATGCTTATATCAGTTTAGGAATTCTTATGAAAATGACAAGGTATGTAGGTACTGACCTTCATTTTTTTCGATCTCAGTTCCTGATTTGAATAAGTAGGAGTAGGTATACCTACTAACGACGCGACGCCGCAACGATGCTGATTTCTTCGTTTTCTCAAGTTTTTCTTGATTTTCTTCCTTTGTTCGTTTCGACATGATAAAATAATATGCGACGAAATATTTTGAGACGCGTGCGTCTTCTACCTCGCATGAAAAAAGAATGGCGTTATAGGGAAGGGCTGTGACGGTAGTGAGGAGACCGACCAGAGAATCGATTTTTATCGATACAAATCTAAACGCATGCGAATCTACCTGTATGATCTAAGTTACTACCTAGTAAATTATAACTAATTTATAACTAATTTATAACTATATCTGAGAGATGGAGCTATGAATATATAATTTAAGTTGTTCGGATAAATAAAATTTTATCTAACAAATAAACTCTATTTTGAACGTATTTCAAAAAAAAATGAGGTTCCTAATTCGGTAATATGACTTTTTCTGTTTTTGTTTTTACCTCCATACACCTCCATCATTTATTAACTGATTTCAAAAGTTATGTTTTATTTGAAAGGATATACTTTTAGATTAATCCCAATTAAATATTATCAAAATCAGTTTAGCAGTTTAGTTATTTAATCCAAATAACTGAAAAATAATATGCAAGTAATTTTGAGTATGCAATTAAGGCGTTTGAAATCGGTTTAACTTTTTTTTTAAATATAATTATTATTCTAGTCAGATGCAGTTAAATTATAGAAAACATGCCCAAATATGCATCAGGAAACATCGTGTAAAATATGAAATAATCCGAAAACAACACATCCATAATGAAACATAATCATCATCATCATCATCATCATCATCATCACATCATCAACAGCCTGAAGACGTCCACTGCTGAACATAGGCCTCCCCCATAGAGCGCCAATTTAAGCGACTACTCGGCTCCTATATTCATAGGCTCCCTCATGGTTTTTACAATATTATCAGTCCACCTTGTGGAGGGTTTACGCTGCGTCTTCCCGTTCGTGGTCGCCATTCAAGAACCTTTCTTCCCCATCAATCGTCTGTTCTACGAGCGATGTGGCCTGCCCATTGCCATGAAAATAATGAAAATCATGCATTTGCATAAAGTTCGATCTCTATTGCTATGTTACGAGTCATAAAACTCCCCCACTCGGTGGACCGACGACCTGGTGAAAGCCGCGGGGAGCCGATGGATGCAGGAGGCGAGCAGCCGCTCAAGGTGGCGTGCTCTGGGGGAGGCCTATGTTCAGCAGTGGACGTCTTCAGGCTGTTGATGATGATGATGAGTCATAAAACTCATATTCGATTGACCAACCTAACAAAACACGTATTTTTTTTATGGCAACGTCGCGCGTTTTCGCTGCTGCCATCAACACAACTTAACAATGTCATGTAAGCGTATGACACTATCAGTGTTCACTCACACACTGACAAAATCTACTAAAATTTTGATGTTATTTTTGCTATCTTCTTTAACTATACAAGGTTCGTAGACCGTTTCCTTTCAGGGGTGTTTAGACAGGCCTTGGGCTATCTTTTTAGCGTAACACTAGTTCAGCGATTTTTTTTTATTTTTAAGTTATTCAACATTTTGTGGAAATTGGGAAAATTCCCCGTTTTCGACCTTACATCACTGATTTCTGAAAGTACGGGTATTAACTAATAAGTTTTTGGTTTTAATTACATAAAAGAAACCCGTACTTTCAGACTTCTTCTTCTTCTCGTGTAGGCAAGTGGTCAGCCCTGGTGTCAGAATTTTTAGGCCGCCCAAAGGCTCCTGACTTGGCTTACTTTCAGAAATATTAGTGATATAAGGTCGAAAACGGGTAATCTTTTCAATTTTCACAAAATTTTGAATAACTCCAAAATAAAAACAAAACGTTGAACTAATGTTACGCTTAAAAGATAGCCCAAAACCTGTTACAATTTACCGCATTTAGAGACATAATGAAAACCAAACTATAGTTATTTCAGTATTAAATTATACTCTCTTCGCCCATAAATGAGAAAATACATTAGCATGAACAACGTTCCACCTTAAGGTGGGTTTTCAATTGCGACAGACGCACCTAAAAGCTAACGTGAGAATCGCAACTCATGCCTGTCCCAAAGGAGTATATAGAGAAGGACGTCTGGGCAATATTTTGACAATATTTTCACGATACACGTAACCATTACATATTACATTTATACCTAAACAACTATAAAACTCAGAACTAGAACAAATAAATAAACCGGCTAAGTGCGAGTTGGACTCACTCACCAAGGGTTCCTTACATACGAACCTGACATTTGTGGGAAGACAAAATAAAATAGCTCATTTATTGCGATAAGTCAACCGACTTATTGAAGACTAAGACTAAACTGGGCTTGCGATAAGCCGGTTGTCGCAAGCCCAACTCGCACTTGGTCAGTTTATAATATCTGTTGTTATTACTACAGAGTAAGCAAAATAATCGTACCAAGTTTTAGACTCGTATGGGTTAAACTATAGGTAGTAGAGGTAGTGATTTCTATAGAAACCTTCTTTTGTTGCTCCAAAAGAAAACTCTATCGTTCTTATGATTATATTGTCTGTGGATAACTGATTTTATGTTCGAATGTTGCTACGATATAGATTTTTCAAGATGTTTTTGTGTGCCTAAATATAAGTATTGAATGGTTTTAATAACGTTTGATTTCCAATGATAGATCTAATGGATATTATAGATTGAGGATATACCTCAAATTAAGAGTATGTATTACTAGTTGACCCGCACTGGCTTTGCCCGGGTTAGTTAGTTTTACGCCTTCACCCTGTTTATGGGTAAGAGGGAAGCGAAAGGGAAAAAGATAGGGGGAAAAGATGAATGGATGGGACGGCAAAAGAAGGGAGGCAGGCAAAGCTTTCACTATCTTTGTACCTTTTCCTTCTTTCTTCCCTTCGACAGGATAAGTATAAATAAAAAAATGATTATACAAACAAAAAAACCTTGCAAAAAATTACATCCATATTATTTTGTGCAACCCGCGCTGAGCCGTTTTAGAAAATGTACATTCCCTAAATATTATTCTGACAAATTAGCTATAACCATGCCAAATTTCAGCGAAATCCATTCAGTAGTTCCAGCGTGATGCGAGTTCAAAGGGACAGACAGACAGACATAAAATTAAAAAAAAAAATTGTTGTCACTTTTATTTCATAGAAGTGTAATGCAATCAAAATTTTGGAAAAATATTCGATGTACTGATTTAGCGCAGTCACAGTTTTATTATATACTAGCTGCGCGCCGCAGTTTCACCTGCGTATAAAACGTACTCTATGTGTTAATCCAGTATATAAGCTACCTCTACTCAAAACTTCATCCAAACCCGTCCAGCCGTTTGGGTGTGACGGCATAACAAACATACACACATACAAACTTTCGCCTTTATAATATTAGTGTGATGATGTGATAGTGTGATGTATAGATTGCTTTTTGAGATTACGAAATAATAAAAACCATTTAAACACGTTTCTTTCATCCATTTATTTTATTTTTGTAATTTTCAACATGTATTGCAAGGTGATCCGCCGTAAAAACGCATATCTTGCAATGACATCGTTTGTAAATTTTTGAAAAGTCGTAAATAGACACGTAGGTATACGTATCTATTTACGACTTTTCAAAAACAAATGAACTGAAAACAAAACCAATTGACTCAATTTCATACTAAATGCATCAAAACTAATTCCATCAAGACAATAACGATTGCTTGGAGGGCAAGAAAGAATGATCCACTTACGAGAAAAATACAAGGAACCAACTGTAGCTTCAGAAGGTTTACATTGTCGACTGCAAACCGCTATTGCGCTTCGCCGGGACAACCAGATAACAAGACCTCTGTTAATGTACCACTAAACCCCGCGGTACTAAGTTTTAGATCAGCCGAGAAATGAGCGGGGGATCTTATTAGAATGGACATGAGCAATTTTGTTCGGAAGACTTGCGCAGTGCTTTCGTTTAGCCAGTCGCTGTAAGCCGGTGCCCGTATCCGAACGCACCCCGCGTGTTTCCATTATCCAAAACCGTGTTACAATTTCAAATTGTGTTTAATCGAGTGGTTCGTTTCTTTTTCTTTTTAAAGCGAGTGTGAATTGCCAGTTCAGTTTTAAATTTAGAATTTACATGATCATTTTTTTAATGGTGTTTATGTAAAAATGGCGGCTGAATTTCTTACCTGTTGCTGTAGTAAAGCGTAGGTGGCAGCGTAAAGGGGAGATTGGGTTGGTACGGACATATTTATCATCATATTGTACCGTATAAATTTACGCCTTACTTTTCTGTGAAAATATTGCGTAACAAGAGAGGGGATAGTGGGTTAGGAGGAATAGAGGTTGCAGATAAGCATAATAATAGGCATATGTAGAAATAAAATAGATTGTTTCTTGTTATTGTCATTTTTCCCACTATTTCCCCATTTCCCCATGGAAACTTTTCAGTATTAAAATTCTCATGAGTGTGATTCATCTATAACAATATTATAAAGAGGAAAGATTTGATTGTTTGTTTGTTTGCATTGAATAGGGTCCGAAACTAATGAAATCGATTTGAAAAATCCTACACTGTTGGGAAGCTACACTATCCCCGGATGACATAAGTTATATTATATTTTCAAAAAAATTTGTGATCCTCACTAAAACTCCAATAATGTAAACCAAGGTGTCAAAAAAATATCTAAAATATTTTTTACATCGCATGCGCTGCGAAAACTATTATACCCGTGCGAAGCCGGGGCGAGCCGCTAGTATCAAATAAATATATATCAGACTCGATGGAAAATTTTCATTAAAAATTGTAGGTACACTAAAATGGTTACTTAATGAATATTCTGTTCATTTTAATTATTTAACCTAAGTACTGCCTACTAAATGCAACTCTACCCACACTACTTAATTAAAAAAACCATAACACTGTTGGCCGCCCCGTCCTAAAAACAGTCTAATACCTAAGACAGGAAATTATGTAAAACTTATTAAACCCTGAGAAGCAGAGAAACATTTTAAAAGAAAGTACTAGTGCTACTAAAGGAAGATAATGAAAAATGTTGACCTCAAAATATTTCTTTGCAATAGTTAGATAGTCTGGCGCCTGGACAGGAAAAAAAAACAGTCTAAATACCCACACTCTAGCCAGTAGCGTACCCAACATGCTGGCAGCATTGCCTCGTTGAATTGCCATGCTGATTCGTTGAGCCAAATAAGCGCCAGCATATTGGTCACGCGTCGCATCAACTAGGCGCTCTGATAAACTACACGAAATACGATGAGCTCGGTTCTCACACATTTTATTCTCAAACACTATGGATAATTTTGAAGACTTTTGTTGACAGATCTAAAACTGTTGCTGTTCGTGTCAAACAGACGGCAATGTAAGGGACGGATATATTTTAAGTTGAAGTAGAACGTTACCGCAGCAAATTCAAATTTTCTTGCATTCTTTTGCCAATAATAGCTTAATTACTCAACGTGATTACATGAAAACTAATTTTGGGCAAATAAATAGAATGTATCAATAAATTACAATTAAAAGTATCACCTACTTATCATTGGTTTAGCGACAAATGGCAATAGACTGAAAAACTAAGAAGAAAATTGTTTATTGCCATTTTTCGCTAAATCAATGATATTTAGGAGATACATTTAATCGCAATTTGTCGATACATTCTATTTATTTCCGCAAAATTAGTTCTCATGTAATCACGTTGAGTAATTAAGCTATTATTGGCAAAAGAACGCAAGAAAATTTGAATTTCCCGCGCTAGTGTAACGTTCCACCTTAATGACTGTCAACTAAAGCCTTCAAAACTGGGCTAACTGACTCTTTTTATTTTATTTTTTAAATATGTATCTTATTCTCCTTCAAAAATTTTCATACATCGATTCCTAAACTCCTCCATGCCTCCTCCATGTCAAACAGGCCTCCTCCTTAAAACTGCTACTATTGACGTTTATCATTGGACGTTGCCATAATCACCAGAGCGATGGTGGCCGAGCGGTGGCATGTGCGCTTCACAATCTTACGGCACCGGGTTTGATCCTCGGCCCTGCACTTACTTATCTAGTAAGTTATGTACAGTTTTCGATGTCATCGCTCCGTGCCTCGGAGATCACGTTAAGCCGTCGGTTCCGGTTGTCATATGGCAATCGTTACGGGTAGGCAGAAGCCTGCTAGAATCTGACACCTGACTTGTTACTGGTTCCTGGGTTGCGAGGTCAGATGGCAGTCGCTCGTGTAATTCTGGTAGCTCACCGCTACAGGTTAGATTGGGAGCTGATCCCAATAACAAATGGGAAAAAGACAAAGAGGATGATGATGATTCTCCTCCAAAAACATTTATACATTGATTCCAAAACTCCTCCATGCCTCCTCCACGTCAAATCACATCACAGTTGCTCGTGTAGTTCTGGTAGCTCGCCGCTACAGGTTAGATTGGGAGCCGACCCCAATAACAAATGGGAAAAGGCAAAGAGGATGATGTTGCCATAATCACTACGCTTGGCAGGTGGCTTGGTGATCGCAGAAGACGTTAATATACTGAGGAGAATGCTGCTTGCCTATTCTCTGGATATTCTGGCTTTTACGGCACCCACGGGAAGAGATGAAGTAGTCCTATTCTGACACCACGCCACGACCACACAGCCAAATGCACGGCCATGTCAAATAAATGTCATTAATGGCGATCTCAAAGAATTATGTAATTAATTGTAACATTAAACACAACAGAGTAATTTCCGTCGTCATAACCATTATTTATTGTTTTAATTACAACGTCAGACGGCGTTTATATCTATTTTATGGTAAACATTTTTAATTACATAGGTTATTTCAACTAATTACAAACACGTTAAAGGCGATGGGGATTTGCGTCCCAAAATTATTATTACATGCCATTTGGAATTCTAAAATTAAAGGGAACGTTACACTAGGGCGGGAAATTCAAATTTTCTTACGTTCTTTTGCCAATAATAGCTTAATTACTCAACGTGATTACATCAAAACTAATTTTGCGGAAATAAATAGAATGTATCAACAAATTACGATTAAAAATATCTCCTAGATATCATTGGTTTAGCGACAAATGGCAATAAACAAATTTTGCAATTTGTCGCTAAACCAATGATATGTAGTTGATACTTTTAATTGTTATTTATTGACACATTATATTTATTTGCGCAAAATTAGTTTTCATGTAATCACGTTGAGTAATTGAGCTATTATTGGCAAAAGAACGCAAGAAAATTTGAATTTGCCACGCTAGTGAAACGTATACTTCAATACTGACGTAGAACTTACATACTTACTCATTTAGACATTAAGGCTTTTGAGAAAAACCTCTTTTTTGTCTATACGAACCTCTTTTATTTCAAACCGATAAAACAGTTAAGTCCTAGCAATTCGCACCTAATCCTGGCTTTACTCAAGAGTTCTCTGATTACTTTCAGAACTGCGAGAGTAACTGTTTGATCAGTGGTTACCCATACATGCAAGGGTTTAGTTATTGGGGTTTAGAGTTGGGAAAGGGGAAGAAGGGGTAAAATCAGATGCGACTCAGATTTCTAAATTTGACAACTTGAAGTTTCTAAGGAAAGCCGGTAAAGCCTTGATTGTACTTGGCTGCAGTTGGTCTTTACGAAATAACAATAAAAAAGGACTTAAGTCTTTAGGACGAAACACAAAACTGACAGTAATTGAACTTTGTTCTTTTTGGAAAAGAAGATAAAAAGCAATTTTGACGAAAGTGGGACTTGACAAAATACACTTGACTAAAGAGAGACTTGATGAAACACGAAATAGATCTAAAAAGTTGGAAAAGCCTTGCCACCTTAGTAGCAATCCAGCCAAGTTTCCAATCTATTATGCTAAACCCTCAATTGATATGGATTTAATAGATAGGTGTGGCAGCAATGGCATTCGAAATAAACAATTTCAAAATGAGAACGCGAGTTTACCACGTATAGTCATAATTACAGTATCGCAAAGCCACACAATGAGGTATCGATTTCCCCTGCCCATCCCTCCTCACCGGTATCTAATTGCAACAACCCAGCTATGTGATTATGTTACTATCACAGTTCCTGAGATACAGCCTGGTTACAGACGGACAGACAGACAGACAGACAGACAGCGGAGCCTTAGTATTAAGGTCCGTTTTACCCTTTGGGTACGGAACCCTAAAAATAAATGGCGATTGGGAATTATTTAGATCTTGTCCTATGCAAGTTTCACTCAAGATTGAAGATATTTTTGGGTTTTTGGCAGAACGCGGAAAAGTTCACGTCGTTGCATTGTATTATTTTTCAAAACTTGTGCTTTTTCTAGTGTTAATGTTTAAAATTGGTGGCGTTTTACGCATTAAGTGCTGAACTACGAGCATGAGTGTGGGCAAGTGGTATAATGTGGTGAAACGTGGTTTTTCCTGTTGCTTCCAAAACTCCATAGAAGCTTCTAGTAAAGTTGCCACCACTTTACTGAGGCACGACAGACTGGACTTTGACTACCTGACTTAGACTCGACTATGACTGTGACTAAGACTTGACATTACATGAAATATTCTATAGCACGATGAAAATTACAATACTTGACACTGGCTAAATACACTATGTGTGGAGCCAAAATACAAAAAAAAAGATATATTTTTTTCTTGATGGCTTGCGTTTGACCATTGATTTCTGTTGTCCCCCACGTGGGGGAACAACTCTCACTTGATGGTAAGTGACGACGCGGTCGACGATGGAACATGCTTGCCTAGAAGATACCGGTTCACTCTTGCCTTGAAAACTCCCAGATTATATTTGTCAGGAAACAATGACGCTGGTAAGTTGTTCCATTCCTTTGCAGTCCATGCAATAAATTGTGTCTATTCCGGTATGATACCCCTAAACCACTGCTATTCATTTTTCAAATGAAATTCCTGTTTGAGCCCCCAATCCAAACAGTTTCTGTTCCGGTTGGATCCACCGTGGTTAGTTTTTTAATGAGGTTTTTTATTTTAAAGAAAACGCTAGTTCCGCTCTTTTCTAGATGGCGCTGTAAGTACATAGTTTAAACCTTTCAAACCACATAATAGTTTATTTAAACATAAGAAAATGCTTATGCTACCTACAAAGAAATGTCAAATTCAGTTGAATAGACCACGAGTACATTGTCTGTAGTATCTCCTAAGTAGTCTGTGGTGCATTCTTCTTAAGTGAATGAGGTGTTTTATTAAAAAAAAGAAATTGTATTTTATGCATGACTCAATAGATGGCGATAGTTGTGGCTTTTGCTAAAATCTGTCACTGTCACTGTTTCAAGCATAGACCTCAGGTTAAAGGAAATGTGTCACGATACTGACTGACAACTCTAAACTCTTTCGTTTTTTTTAGTTTCATTGCGGGATACCTTGGCTTTATTTTGGATCATAATATTAACGTTTATCTATCTCGCAGATCTACTTTACATCAATTTACTTAATAAGAATGCACCACAAACTACTTAGGAGATACTACAGACCCCTACAGACAATGTACTCATGGTCCACTCAACTGAATTTGTCATTTCTTTGTAGGTAGTCTAAGCATTTTCTTATGTTTAAACTACTCTGTGGTTTGAAAGGTTTAAACTATGTACTTACAGCGCCATCTAGAAAAGAAGCGGAACTAGTGTTTTTTTTTTAAATAAAATGCCTCATTGAAGTAGAGCAGAACTGCGAGACAGATAAACGTTAATATTATGATCCAAAATAAAGCCGAGCTATCGCACAACGAAAATAAAACAAACGAAACAGTTTTTTTTTTTTTTTTCTTATAGTTTGGCTCCACACATAGTGTATTTAGCCAGTGTCAAGTATTGTAGTTTTTCGTCGTATTATGAAATATTTCATGTAAAGTCAAGTCTCAGTCACAGTCAGTCAGGGTAGTCATAGTCCAGTCTAAGTCAGGTAGTCATAATCCAGTCTAAGTCATGCCCTAGTAAAGTAGTGGCAACTTTACTAGAGGCTTCTATGGAATTTTGGAAGCAACACGAAAAACCACGTTCACTACATTATATCACTTGCCCACACTTATACTAATAATTCAGCACTTAATGCGTAAAATGCCACTAATTTTAAACATTACCACTAGAAAAAGCATAAGTTTTGTGAAATAATACAATGCAACGACGTGAACTTTTTCACGTTCCCGCCAAAACTCTCACGAAACAGTTTAGAGTTGTCAGTCAGTCGTGACACATTTCCTATAACCTGTGGTCTATGCTTGAAATAGTGACAGGGACAGATTTTGGTAAAACCACAACTGGCGCCATCTATTGGGTCATACATAAAACACCAATTCTTTTTTTTAAATAAAACTCCTCATTGTAAGGAAATCAAAAAAAATAAAGATGTGAGCAAAATTACAAATCAACTTTAGTATTTTTTTTTCTGTTGTGGGAAAGAGAATTTTTTTTTCAAACTTGTATTGTAATAGGCTTGTTATATAACATTTTGACATTAAGCACTATGTAATTTTTCTTATGCTTTCTTAGTATGTATAATAATTTAATTTCATTATTTTTAAATACATTATCTATTTTTGACTCGTAAAAGTGCTAAAAATAGCCTATTTGCGATAAAATTTAGTAGTGAGTCTTACACAGATTCATGGAGTTTTGAGATCGAAAAAAACATTATTTTAAGTTATTGCAAAGTTTGAAGTACCCGGAGACCAGAAATAAAAAGAATTGCGATCTTAGAGTGATCATCAAAACGATATTATATTTGTACTGCTCACACGTATCGCTACGTCAGTGGCGAAGGAAAGAAACAAACATATAGTAATTAGCTACGCTTGCGATAAGCACCGTACCATTTTTTTCGAGTCGAGTCAACTGTTTTTTCTATACAAATCTGTCAGACTCATTCACATCAAAGTGTCCACTTCATATAAAAAGTGTCCAAAAAAGTGGTGCACTTTACACATAATAAAGTTCTCTCTATGCTTTAGTCTATACTCTAAGATTGCGATTGAAACAACTGACCGTTTCTATTTTTAAGTAAATGAAATTCGGCCTGTTGCTTTTCTACCAAAGTTACATAATTACCCTGCTGTTAAAAGCGTCGCGTTAATTATACTGTGACCCCTTGTAACTGTGTAGAACGCGAATTGACTATAGCCTAGATTCTGAGCAGTGAGATGCAAATAGGTAAACTAAATTTTGTAGGTGGGAACACTGCTCTGTGTAAATTATTATAATAGAGTATGGTTGTAAGGTACTTACGCGAAATGATGACTTAAGGGTGTGGTTTTCAATCAATAGTTAAGGTAACCAATGGTTAAAACTAACAAATTTTGACCATAGGTTAGACACTGTCGTAGACTTTAATATCAATTCAGTCTGCACTCAGCGCGGCGCTTACGATAAAGACAACGCACGAAATGACTGATTTTGACGGTGTTTAATTAATGTCTATGTAGTATTTTTCAAAATTAGGAAGTCATCAAAACATAATGAATGATTGTTGGGAATACACTCTTTTTTTTTGTAATAATATATTCGATAGAAACTGAGAGAAATTGGCACATTCAAATTTTTCGAGGGAGGTTTGCGATTTTTTCTATAGAGCAAAAATGTATTAACCTTGTATTTGCGAACATCACGGCATACTTAAAGATATGAATTACATGATATATTGAATTCAAAGCTCCACACGCTCTAATTTCGCCAGGAAACGTGCCGAAAAATACCCCGATTGCCCTACCCTTCGCCTTAAACCATTCGTTTGGATATTATTGCTTTTTTTTTTTTTTTTTTATGTAAACTAATGACGTAACAAGCTTGTCGTTCACCTGGTGTTAAGCGACACGGCCACCCATACCAGATTGCAGTGTCACTCGGAACTCTAAATTAAAGTTTCGCGTGACACTGCGCACTGCGCACGTCATCCTGAGACATCACAGTCTAAAAAAGTTTTTTAGACTGTGAGATCAGTTCGTAAAGTCTCATTTGCCCAGTAATTTCACTAGCTACAATGCCCTTCAAACCGGAACACAGTAGTGCTTGCACACTACTGCTTGGCGGCAGAATAACTGGCAAAGCGGTGGTACCTACCTAGACAAACTTTGCAGAAAAGTCCTACCACGTAGTAAACACCTTAGTTTTATGATTTAAGACGGAAATTTTCGGTTATTTTTAGTTAAATTTTGAACTAATTTACCTTGTTTTTTTTTTTTTTTTAAATTTTTTTTTATGTGATTGAATGACGTGACGAGCTAGTCGTTCACCTGATGTTAAGTGACACGGCCGCCCATAACAGTTGCAGTGTCACCCGGAACTTTAAAACAATAGTTTCGCGCGACACTGCACTGCGCACGTCATCCTGAGACATCACCCAGTCTAATAATCAGATTACTAGACTGAGTGATCAGATCATAAAGTCTCATTTGCCCAGTAATTTCACTAGCTACAATGCTCTTTGTTTGTTTTGCAATTTGTTTTACCGACCACGTTTTATTTTCTTGCAAGACGGTACAGTTTTGTTAATACCCCTTCATAATAATCGGACGGAACCGAAATTTCCTTATCTCTACCAAATTTCGTCAGAACATCCTTGGAACCCCAAGTATATTACCTGGAAAATTACCTGAGCCCTTCAAGAATTTTATCCAAATTTTCTTATTACAACTACTGCTAGCCCCTTGAGAATAATTTTATTTTGAAGTTGGTACTTTACTTTTGGAAAGCCAAATTATTCTCTTGGGAAAATTTTGTTTTGAATTTAGTTGTGGAATACACAGAAAATTAACAGCTATTCGCCGGAGTAATATTTCCATTTTGACTTACGGTTCCCTCTTTCATTTTAAGGCTCGTATACTCCTCGATCCTGTGTCTCGCTCACGCAGTGACATTTTTGAAGATATTAAATAACTAAATTTACTTACGAAAAATCTGGCTAAGCTGTAATAACATTAATGTAATAACATTGCAAACGTTCAACAAAAATAATTATTTTAGCATTAAAATTCTCATGAGTGTGATTCATTTTAAATAAATATATATCCGACTGTTACACACACACACGACACACTATTCGTGAGTAACAGTCGTATAATATATATTTATTTAAAAATAATTACAATATTTATCATAATTGATTGACTCAGGCGTGACTTCGCGGAAGTTCATCTTAATAACAAAATGAAAAAAGTATACACAAAACACACACAATTACACTAGAAACAACACAAACACAAATAACACAAATAACAAACACAAAAAACACACACAAACAACACACAACACTAAACACACACACCAATTACACTAAAAACACACACAAAAAAACAACAAATGCAAAAAAAAAATGCAAATGTGTAATTACACTAGACATACTTTTTTCATTTTGTTAATATTTATCATACTGTACATATTTATTGCTACAGTTTTACTATACGTATATATATTTTTTTATAACAACAGGTACGATATTTTATTTTATAGTATTCTATAATTATAACTAAACTTGCTACGTTAGAAAAAGTCTACCTAATTGCAACAGATTTATAATAGAATTGGCAATTTACACACGGCATCTTCAGAAACTATTTTTAGAGAAAAACCAATCGTTTAAACCTTTCTAGATAAATAAGTGTTGGAAAAAAGTCAATAAACGTTGTGAATTGAACCTTATTCTTAAACAAAATAAGTGTTATAACAGTTTAACTTGATTAGGTATAATGTGAAGTGCGTTTTAAATGTCGGAGGGACCGTCCCGGCTGTCGTCTATGGTGAATCCAAAATGCAAGACGCACGAAATGTGGGCCGCTATGACTAGGTCCATTGAGATATTGGTTGCATTCTTCGAGTACTATGCGCAAAAGTGAGTATTTACCTTTACTTCATCATCATCATCATCATCAACAGCCTGAAGACGTCCACTGCTGAACATAGGCCTCCCCCAGAACGCGCCAGCTTGAGCGCCTTTTACCTTTCCTTGTTTGGTTCTAATTGACAGAGCGGGCGCGATCAGCTGGGCAAAAATGATTTCGCATCCCTGTCCGGTGGATTCCCAGTATTTCATAACCAGTTGAATACGCCAAAACTGCGTTTCGTATAGCCCAAGAAACAATTATTGCAGTGTTATAGTACATTACTGCAGCGGCCAGCAACAGAGGCATTGATGGACGAACGTGTAAATGTGGGCCGAGGCGAAGCTGAGGCACACATACGTCAGTCCATCAATGCTTGTTGTGGCCAAGGCTTGTATAGTACTTTTCTCAAATAATGCGCGGAAATTAAAACAAATAATTTTTTAGTTGAAAATATTTTTTCCCACTATAAAGTGTTTTTACCAATAAACAGCTTTCTATTTGGAAGCCAGTTCAAAATTTAAATAAAACCTTTGATAAGTAACCTTCTTGGTTGTCATGTTTCGGTTTAAAAGATCGTTCCATTTTTAAATAACACGACAGATATGAGTTTTGTATGTAATTTATTTGGCCGCTAAACCACGACAGATATGGATTTTCATACAACTTTTGCCGGCCGCTGCTCGCCAGAACAGCAATTTCGATTTATCCCGAAGAAGGTTGTCAAAATAATACTCACATTTCTAAGCATGTTGGAGAAAAGTATATTTTCATGGCGTAATGTGCTAGTAAACTGTTATCCATATAACAAGATACTATACGTGACTTATGATTGTCAGTCATATTGACTGACAATTTGTAGGTTTATTATGATTTGTCGCTTTATGAAATAGGGGTCTGAACCCCTATTTCATAACCATTCTGGTAGGGCTATGGTCTCCTATAAACGCCATCGGCGGCGTACAGCGTCACGCCGTACGCCGTGTCACGGTGCTTACTATAGAAATGTACTGTTGTGGTCCCTTTCACACGTTGACGTTGGCGTGTGGACGCCGTAGGCAGCATTCAAACGCTGCGCGCTACGTCTCTAGTTATTTCGAAGCATTTCAGCGTGAATGTCGTATTTGGCATCAGTACAAAATGTCGAAGTTTGAGAAAAAGACGAGTTATTGATTGAATCAGTCAAATGTTATAGTGCATTATACAAAGTAACACAAGCGCCACCAAAAGTGTCGAATTTATATCCATTTTATATCACTCGACTACACGCGAACACTGTTTGTCGACTACTTTTGTGAACGAGACGTCATCGTTCGCTATGAGATGTATTGACCGCTGACGCTGTGCCTGGCGTTCAGGGCCTCGTTTTATAAAGCTACAAGTACAAGCTAACAATTGTAGCAGCTACAAGAACAAGTAACTACAAGTTACTAGTTACGGCGTTTTATAAACAACAATTATCGATTACAAGTGTAAATTACAACTATAATGCACATCACTATGAACGTCACTGAGGCCTCACGGCGGGGACCACAGACTAAGTACAGGATAATGTGTAGATTATGATATTACAAGTTGCACATCACTATGAATGAACGTCACGGTCAATAGCTTTTTTTTAGTTTGGCTCCCATTCATTAGTGAATTTAGCTGGTGTGGATTTTACATTAAATCCCTACATAATATAGAAATTAAAAACATTATCCATTTGTTTGTTGTGGCTTTCATGCCAAATTGGATGACCTTTTTTAGATGAACTTATAAAACTAGCTTTATAAAACGAGGCCCAGACGTCGATCGGAACGAAAACGCTGAAGTGAGACGCTGCATATAGCATTTAATAGGAGTCCGAGGCCTAATGAACATCACCTGCACTCTTGCACGCGCCTGTTTACAAATGCGTGAGTGCGAGCAAGAGAGCACTAAACTTGATCATGCACCATCGCCACCAGACTTATCCAATAAGGTCCCTGTTCTCCTCCACAGGTCGCATTTCTCATCTGACTCGTGAGATCTTGTGAGTTCGTTCTTTAGTTGTAGGGTTTTTTCGATTCAGTTTTTGTATCTTTTTTTCAAAGTGTGTCCATGGGTTTAAAAAAAAAACATTTTTAATCTATGAAAGGCAGACTCGCGAGGTCTATTTACAGCTTACAGACCTACTAGTATTAATATTTTGTACTAAATTAGCCAATTCATAAAATTAATTAGTCCATGTAAACGAATAACGTGACGAGCTAGTCGTTCACCTGATGTTACGCGTCACGGTCGCTCATAACAGTTGTAGTGTCACTCGGAACTCTATAAAGTTTCACGTAATACTGCACTGCGTACTTCATCCTGAGACATCAATAAAGTCTAATAATAGACTGTGAGATCGTCACAAAGTCTCATTTGCCCAGTAATTTCACTAGCTACAACGCCCTTCAAACCGAAACACAGTAGTGCTTACACACTAATACTTGGCGGCAGAATAACTGGCAAAACGGTGGTACCTACCTAGACGAACTTTGCAGACAAGTCCTATCACCTAGTATAATTTAAACGTATTTTATTCAATAATTTTTAATTCTAGGTATGCTCTAAGTACTTAGTACTATATATATAGTCTGTGCCTAAGTCCATCCATAATAGGATCCACTGAAAAATCACCCTTAAATTAAGTATAAATAAAGTGTAAAGATTACTAAATAAAACAATGTATTAGGCTAAGTTATTTCATACATGAATCATTCTCTCATTCATTCAACGCACAAATCACCATAATTATCATAACAAGGGTTCCGTATACCTTTTTGTGCGGTACCCTAAACGATACCGTTATTACGAATGTTCTTTGTGCCGGGCTGAAGGGCTCGTTTTGATTAAAAATTGCCAGCATTTGTTGGGATACGATGGTACATTCAGTCATTGATTTTATTTCTCTGTCGCAAATCACAACCGACGTAGGTATTATTGGTGGGAGACACTTTCTAAAAGAGTCAGGGTAGGTTCTTTGATCCGTCGTTAAAATAACCAATGGTCAGAACTGCTAACAAATTCTAACCAATGATCAAAATGATCATTCATAATTCATCTACCAACCTGTTTTTATATGACTGTATTTATGCAAGCGCAGGAGACGATGAAACTCGAAATTTAAACTTAAAATAAAATTGACAAGACAAGAAAATCGCAAGACAGGAGGGATTGCTTGGTCGAGGCTCGAGAGAGAAGCTCGTGACCTCACGAAAACAAATAAGAAAATGTATAAAAAGTAACGTTTGAGCCAAAGATTACTTGTCTTGGATTGAGTATCCCGCAAAGACAGACAACAGAGCAGCGCATATAACTATTTCGTTATAATCCAGTGGTGACGTACCCTAAGGACCTAGGAGTCTTGGAGGAAGGTTGTTCGTCGCTGCAGAACTGTGCCTGGAACCTTATAAACCGTATAAGGAAATTGTTGTATAACTTACCCAGACTTACCTTCACTCCAACGTTCCAAACACTTAGTTTTCCTCAAGCATAAATACTAAAATTCTCCATCGTCCCCGTTGTTTACCCCAGTGCAGTGCCAAAGACATTTTCGTTTAATTATAGCGTAGAATTGATATCTGTTTTATATTTATTTCCTTTGATTTAAGGTAGGAACCACCCCAGGGCCCACATAGGCTGATTGGTAGTGTGGTGAAACGACCCCTCCAGGTCATTTCATTACAACCGCCCCAAAAAAATGCTGTCGTCGCTGCCGGTTTCTTAAGTAATTAAGGTTCCGTACCATTATCTATCTCTGCCATCTAGTGTTGAGTAGCAGGACTATTTAAAGCAGTGCCATGTATGCCTCATCTGAAAAAAATACGTTTGTTTTATGGGAGCCCCCTTAAATATTTATTTCAATCAGTTTTTTAGTATTTGTCGTTATAGCGGCAACAGAAATACATCATCTGTGAAAATTTCAACTGTTTAACTATCACGGTTTTGAGATACAGCCTGGTGACAGACCGACAAACAGACAGACAGCAGAGCCTTAGTATTAGGGCCCGTTTTACCCTTTGGGTACGGAAACCTAAAAACGCCTGATTTCTTTAAAAAAGGTGACTACTTCTTCCTCAATGATATTGTACGTAATAATATTTTTCTTCGGCAGATTGTACTTATGAGCAAAGGAGAAAGGTTCGCATTAATATTGATACAGAGGCACCTATGTGATCTATTTCCTAAGCGATAATGGGAGATGCATTGACTCCTAGATACGGGATGCCGGATTTATGTGCCATTTCTTTTCCTGTTTGTTTAGGATTCCGCATTTTTCCTCCGAACTTCCTTGAGTGTTCTTCAAATGGGTAAACGTTTTTTCAAAGCCTAAATCAAATAACATTTGACTGGCCTGTGAGCTCAGTTGGTAGTAGCTCTGCCTTCTGAACTATGTTGCAACTGGTTTGATTACCACCCAGGACTAACATTTGTGTGATGAACATAGGTGTTTGTTCTGTGTTTCGGTGTTATATTGTATTCTATGTATGTATTTACAAAAAAAAGTATCTAAGTATTGTATCAGTTATCTGGTCCCCATAGTAAGCTTTGCTTGGTTTGGGGCTAGATGGCGCTGTGTGAGTTGTCCACACATATTTATTTATATTAATTTATTTATATCTGGTTCCCATAGTACAAGCAATGCTTAGTTTGGGGCTAGTTGGCGCTGTGTGAAATGTCCACAGATATGTATTTAAAAAGAATTGTGGGTGTTTTACACAGCGCCATCTAAGCTCAAACTAAGGGCAGGTTTTGTGATCCGTTAGTTAAGGTAACCAATCGTTAAAAACTCTAACAAATTCTAACCAATGGTCAAAATTTGTTAGTATTTTTGACCTACCTTAACTACGGATAAAACTTAACCTAAGCAAAGCTTGTACGGTGGGTACCAGATAACTTTATAACCTATCTCGTAATATGAACTTAAATCAAGCCAAGTTTTATTTGAACCCATTCAGTAGTTTCGGCGTGATGCTCAGCCAAGATACAGACAGACAGACAGACAGAAAAATGATGCAAAAACAAGTGCGAGTCAGACTCGCGCACGAATGGTTCCGTACCATTATCTATCCCTGCCATCTAGTGTTGAGTAGCAGTACTATTTAAAGAAGCGCCATCTATGACTCATCTGGTAAACGAGCAAAAAACCACGTTTTTTGTATGAGAGCCCCGTTTAAAAACTTATTTATTGTTATAGCGGCAACAGAAACACATCATCTGTGAAAATTTCAACCGACTATCACGGTCCATGAGATACAGCCTGGTGGTAGACGGACAGACAGACAGACAGACAGACAGATAGTGGAGCCTTAGTAATAGGGTCCGTTTTACCCTTTGGGTAATATAGTTTTGCTTCCGCATAGATAATAGGGAGCCCACCAAAAAAATTTGCAAAATATCTTCAATGTTACAGAATTGGACCTGTTACAGTTTTATTATAAGTATAAATATATATAATACTTATACAATTATGATAAAATATATAGTGCCAGTAGTCGGGTCCGGTTCCGGTTCTATGTACGTTTGTACGTGCCTAAAGTGCGGAGTACGACAACCAGCAGGGCTGCCATCTGCCATGAGGTCTAAAAATCGACACGACATCGCGACACTTCTTTATACACGATGTGTGTATTAAAAGGATCCTATCTTTATCTCAGAAATGAAAGCGTAACTTGGATTATTCATATTAAGATTTATTAAAATAATATTGCAATGCTTATCAAAATATCACCAATAAATATAATAATCAGTGACAGCTTCACACGGGTTTTCTCAAGCGTCAGATGTCACTGTCCTCTTGACGTTTACCTCTTTTCGGAACAACAGACTACTTAGGAATACATATGAAGTACGAATCGATATTGCCATTGGATATTGTATGAGGTACATACTACCCAATATTAGTATCCTAACAGTATTGTGTATATTCTATTTTATTATTTATTATATTAATATTTTTATGGTGACCTGACAACTGTTTCTTACCCGTCAACCAAAGATTTTTACTGAAAAGCAGTGTCATGTGTTGAATACCTTCGCTGGTACAGATGCTGAGTTAAACCCTATTCAACACTACCTAACTATACATACTTTCTATTTTATTTTTCGCTTTTCATAACTGTACCTATTAAAATATGTGTAATATTCCTGTAATTTTTATTTTTATAGTTGTTGTACGAAGTGAGCGTTAAATAAATGTGGTTTCTTTCTTTTATTTCTCTCCAGAAAGCGTTTGACCAATGAAAATGCAAGAAAGGTTTATGACGTAATCTGCGTGACCGCTCATTGGTCAAACGATTTCTCGAGAGATATGTCTATTTTATAGCTCGTGCTAACCCTGCAGGGTAGTCGTAATTAAAAGGTGAAAAACACAACATTAATTACTGTCTTTGTCGACCTTTAATATTCTCGTTAAACACATTTGGACCCGAAGGATCGTTTAGCCTAAATTCGTTTATAAATACAATTTAATTAAAGGACACAATAATGAACGGGATATGTTTTTCAGCAGTAAGGGGAATTGGCACAAATAACTTAGGCTTCTTTGGTCTCCTATGAATGCCGTCGGCCGCGTACAGCGTCACGCCGTACGGCGCGCCACGATGCTTGCTATAGAAATGTACTGTTGTGGTCTCTTTCACACGCTGACGTTGGAGAATGGACGCTGTAAGTGGCATTTAATCGATTTGCGCCGCGTCTCTAGTTATTTAGAAGCATTGCAGTGCAGCATGAAAGTCGTATTTGGCGTCAGTACAAGTAACACAAGCGCCACCAAAAGTGTCGAATTTATATCTATTTTATATCACATGACTACAAGCGAGCAATGTTTGTCGACTACTGTTGTGAACGAGACGTCTTCGTTCGCTATGAGATGTATTGACCGCTGACGCTGTGCCTGGCGTTCAAACGTTGATCAGAACGAAAACGCTGAAGTCGGACGCCGTATATAGCATTTAATAGGAGACCGGCCCCCTAATTACCTAACTCGCAACAGGTTTGCGACAGGCGTAAATCTCGCGGTGATTGCTGTCATACATCATTAGTGGTGTTGAGAATGTATGCTTCGCTACTGCTGTCGCATTGCTACTGCTGTCGCATTGCTGTTGCAAATTTTACGTAATTACCCCGCCGGGCCTTAGAGAATACATTCGTGAGCCCACCTCTCTCTCTCTCTCTCTCTCTCTCTCTCTCTCTCTCTCTCTTCTCTCTGTCGTGTTCGCTAACTTGAATGGCAGTCGTAAAATTGTATGTAGCAGTTTACAATGCTCGCTCGTCACTAACAACTAATCGAAGTTTGAGTTCTAATAACGCAATGGATAACGAAAACATTGAAGCCGACAGAACATTCAAGCGCGCCGCTGCTCACAGTCGCGTGCTTCTAATGAGACACCGACTAACTAATTACGTAACTCACAACAAGTTTGCAACAGGCGTAAATTTCGCAATCATTGATGTCAAACATCACTTTGGCAGAGCAGAAAGCAATCGAGCGGTAGATCACTGCCTGTCAGACAATCGATGAACTAAAAATTGCATTATTTTGTTTCCATCTATTGTTGTTCTGTTGCAAGTGGCGCTAGTATCAAAGGGCAGCGACTTAAGATTTCCAGTGACATCTTGCGTCCGATTGCTAAGTGTTTGCTATCGCTTTGCTACTGCTGTTGCTTTACTAAGTACTGCTGTTGCAACTTTTACATAATACGACCAGCGGTTCCGTGATCAGCGCACGAGAGTGGCATCTTTCTACAATTCTCCTTACTGTTTTACATTCTATATTTAAATATCGCTATTAATTTGCTGGGGCAACCCTGGTTATAATTTAGCTTGTTTACCAGTAAATTGGGGTAATTTACCTTGATGACGTATTAATAAGTTTGACGCGGTTTGACGTAATTACTAATTTAAACACAATTGAGGGATGTGGGTCATATGATTTCATAATCCGTAGCAAACCAGTGATCCCCGGTTTTACTCGCGTCAGCAAAATACCGCGAAAACAGTGAAAGAGTTGAGGGAAGCCTTTGCCCAGCAGTGGGAGAGCCGCAAGCTAGAAACAGCAACAACAAACACAACAAAAACAAAAAAAATAATTATTGTTATTATGGTATCCGATTTGATATTTGCCTCCTTCCCACGTCCGCAACAGGACAAGTCGAATCTCATATCAGCTTTTCATTCTTTTACAGTTGACGTTCCGCCAATTCATACTTTTTTTGGTATTTGTGGAGATTTTTTTACCAAGAGAAGAGAAAATACAAATACAAAAACTTTATTGATTAACTAGCTGACCCGCCCCGGCTTCGCACGGGTTAATTAGTTTTACACATTATCTCAGTCTAAAGGAAGAGAGAAGGAAAAGGGAAAAAGATAAGGGAAAAGGATGAAACTGTGAAAAGAGGCAGGTGCTCTATTTCTCCTTTTCCCTTATCTCCCCCCCCCCCCCCTTTAGATCTACTACTGAAGGTGAAATGTCTGTAATTTCTGAAACACCAAACCGACTTTCTTGAAATACTGGGTGGCGCAAAAGTAAAGACCCTATTTGGTTCAGCTATAACATTTTTTCTAAATTAGAAAACTAGATTTAGGTTTTTTTAAATGTATATTTGTGCCATTAAATTTCGTACCATTAGGATTTAAAGATGATGTCTTTTAAATGGTGACCTCCAGAGTTGATACACATTTGAGCCCTATTTATGACATTTTGCATAACTTGCCGTAACACTTCCTGCGATATGTTCGTTATTTCTTGACGAATGTTTTCTTTTAGAGCTGCGAGAGTCTGTGGCTTGTTCACATACACCCGAGATTTCAAAAAACCCCAAAGAAAGAAGTCTGGACTGGTCAGATCGGGTGATCTTGCAGGCCAAGGCAAATCGCCAAAACGAGAGATAACTCGGCTTGGAAAAGCGTCCCTCACTAAGTCCATAGTGTCGCGCGCTGTGTGTGCCGTAGCGCCGTCTTGTTGAAACCAGATGTGCTCCAGCCCCAATTCGTCCAAACTGGGTATCAAAAACTCACGTAACATGGTTCTGTAGCGTTCTCCAGTGACAGTTATCGCATTGCCTCCAGCGTCTTCGAAAAAATAGGGTCCGATCACTCTGTCAACACAGATGCCACACCATACAGTAACTTTTAGTGGGTGTAGAGGTGTTTCTTGAATAATGCACGGATTATCAGTGCCCCAGAACCGAGTATTCTGCTTATTGACATGCCCTGAGAAGTGTTACGGCAAGTTATGCAAAATGTCATAAATAGGGCTCAAATGTGTATCAACTCTGGAGGTCACCATTTAAAAGACATCATCTTTAAATCCTAATGGTACGAAATTTAATGGCACAAATATACATTTAAAAAAACCTAAATCTAGTTTTCTAATTTAGAAAAAATGTTATAGCTGAACCAAATAGGGTCTTTACTTTTGCGCCACCCAGTATTTACGTGACAATATTTAAAATACCCCCTATTCAACAAAAAAGAATGAATGAAATCGGACCACGCGTTGATGAATTAAGAATAAGTACACATTTTAACTTAAATCCCCTCTCCCGCGGGAACCGTGCTGAATTTTGGGATAAAAAGTATCCTATAGCCTACCTTGGAGTATGAAGTCAAATCATGCCAAGTTTCATTTGAATCCATTCAGTAGTTTCGGCGTGATACTCAGCCAAGATACAGAAAGACAGACAGATAGACAGACAGACAGACAAAAATGAAAATAATTATAGTTTTGGCTTTGGTATTGATTATAGAGAGCCCTCCAACAAGCATTTTCAAAATATCTTTAATGTACAGAATTGACCCTGTTACGGTTTTATTATATCTATTAGATTTTAACTTATATTTTAAGTAATTAATACGTATAACATACCATTAACCTAACATAGTAGTAAATTTATTTTTTTATCTTAAGTTGCAAATTCAGTGAGTTCCTTCCTTTACAAAGATTGTAGGAAGCCAGGGCTGTCAATTACGTTGCTTCGAATATTTTAATTCAATTCCCTTAGACAATAAGGCTGCTACCCAAGAGAGTCCTTTGTTAGTGCTAAATACATTTTTAAATTCATTTGTGGACTATTTATTTTGTGATGGGTTCTATCGAGTTTTGTTTCGGTACACGTTATACTTTATTTATTAAAAACAATCACTGTCACTGTTAATGCTATGGAATGGAAATAATTTTAAAGAATAAATAAAAAAAAAACAACTTATAGATATAAACAAAAGAGAGAAGATTAGACACACAGAACATGAACAAAAAATACGCTTCGAAGCGTCATATTTTTCAATGCTCTGTGATTAGACATAAAGGTTGTCAATTGTTTTTTTCTCTAATCTGTAGATGCGATGTACTCTGCCGTGTGCAAGAAAGCGAAAGCAATACGCGTATTGGACGACAAGTAGAGTACGATACAACAGAACTGGCTTTTTTGGGCCATAGTTGTTTGATCCGCAGTCAAGGTAACTAATGGTTAAAAACTCTAACAAATGACCATTGGTTAGATTTTGTTAGCATTTTTGACCATTGGTTACTTTAACAACTGATCAAAAATCACCCCTCTCAGAAGGCGCCACGATCTGTAGCGTATTTCGGTGGGCACGCAATTCCAGCTGTAGTCTTAAAACAGAAGTCGTTAAGCCAAGTCCGAAGCCTGTCAAACACATCTATAGTCTGTTGCATCCAATGTCTACCCCATACCACACCACTTTGAACGCTTATCATAAGGGTTGACCATAATCACCACGGTTGACAGGCGGCTTTGTGATCGCAGAAGATTTGAATGTACCTCAGAGAATGTTGCTGCATATTCCCTTAGCCGGCTCTTACGGCACCTACGGGAAGAGATGGGATAGTCCTATTCTCACACCGATGGGGTCACATGGCAACAGAAGCCTAAAAATCCTTAAGAATCCACACACACACTAAGGTCATGATCACTTACCTAGATGAGAAGAATCACTAAGTGGTAGGACTTTTACTAGATGGTAGGACTTTTCTGCAAAGTTCGTCTAGGTAGGTACCACCGCTTTGCCAGTTATTCTGCTGCCAAGCAGTGGTGTGCAAGCACTACTGTGTTCCGGTTTGAAGGGCTAGTGAAATTACTGGGCAAATGAGACTTTACGAACTGATCTCACAGTCTAGAAAACTTTTTTAGACTGTGTAATGTCTCAGTGTGGCGTGTGCAGTACGCAGTGTCACGCGAAACTTTAATTTGGAGTTCCGAGTGACACTGCAATCTGTTATGAGCGGCCGTGTCGCTTAACACCAGGCGAATGACTAGCTCGTTTACATAAAAAAAAAACAAAATCAATGGATAGATAATCCTCATTCATTTACACACCAACTAATAAATGTTTCAAAGAATACGGTTTATAAAGAGTAGGGAACAATGGCTGACCATAAAAGAAATACGTCAAAGAAAAAAAACGCAACTCTAAAGGAAACCCGACGAGTGATGCCTATTATTATCGATAGGTCACAATGACGAATCGATATTATTATAACATACATTATCGATATTCTCTTGTCACTGACCCGTGAACGATCGACGGTGTGTCGACCTGAAACACGGTTAGAAGGATAAAAATAAGGTTGTTCCCAGGTAAGTTCTTATATTTTCATGCGAAACAATATATTGATATTCGTTTTATTTCGCGTTTCGGGTAAACTTACTTTGACAAGACAAACAGAGACAAAAACAGTATTTAAAATAGAGAGAAGACTGTTATAATGTAGGTATACTTATACCTACGCAACTACAGGCACGAAAACTTAACCTGCGTTCGGATAGCCTATCGGTGGCAAAATTGACAGATAAAAACGACAAAAATGATCACATGTGATGTACCGTTCGTTTTGGGAATGTGTGAGCAAAAGTTGCGTTTTTAACTGTTTTCGTTCACCGTTCGGATAGCTCAAAAACAGTTATAAATGACATCGTTAACTGCCAATTTTGACCCACCTGCGGAGGTGGGTTAAAAGTTTTCATTTTTCGTTTTCTGACATTAGAGATTGACGTAGAATTTTTGGCGTGGTTATATAAAAATTACTGATTTTTATTGTGAAAACTGTAGATCGTAATGATGTAGCACGGAGAAGTGAAAAGGAAGACGTAAGTTTACGTGTGTAATGTAAAATTTCACCAATATTTTTTTTTACATTTGAGATAACAAACCGCATTTAGTTATTTTGCGTTCGTTTTGGCTAGTGAGTAAAAGTGGTAAAAGTGGCATTATTGGCGAAATTCTCAAACCGAACGGTTTACAACAACGCTAATTTTGCAAATGCCAAAACGATACTGATCCCAATCCGAACGCCCCTTTAATTGTAGTTTATGATGTACAGAAGTTTCACTTCACAAAGTAGCTTAATCAAATAGCGACTCTTGTTACAATGCAACAACGTTCAATTCAGCTCGCATACCGCCACCTGTTTACCCTAAACAGGCCTCTGCCTCTCTTTCTTTTATCGCTATAAGTCTGCTCTTCTGACGCGGCACACGTGACAAACCAGCCCAGTTGTCAAAGTTTCATGTACCAGCTGGGTTAGCATGGACGGTAGACAACATTGTCTTTCCCCGTTTTACGTCACTTTCTTCATACTTGCTTGGAGTAAAACAGGGGAAAGACAGTTTTGTCCACCGGCCGTGCTAACCCTACTGCTAATATAAAATAGTCCACAAGCGGTTGTTTCATTTTAATAATGAACGATAGCACCCTGTAGTAGCCTTGTAAAACAATATGTGAGTTACATCACATATTGTTTTACAAGGCTACTACACGGTCACACGCGACTAAGATCAAAACAAGGCATATGCCTTGGTTTGATCTTAAAGGTGCCGTTTCAGGGCGGCGATCGTGGATCTACCCTGTATTTCATTGTAGGCTACAGGTCAACGTTGTATGAAAGATCAGTATATATCAAACAGGAAAAGTTCGTTTCGCAAAATGAAAACGTAGAAAAGTCAGCTTTTAGTCAATGAAATGGAGTCTTGAGTCTCATGAGTGAGCGTCTTTCGGGCCTGAGATCGCATAAGCGTTGGACGCCCAACGATTATGCGATATCAGGCCCGAAAGACGCTTAGTTGGGAGCGGACCATCTGTATCTATTTATTTTGTGCTTCTCGAGTTTTTATCATCATCAACAGCCTGAAGACGTCCACTGCTGAACATAGGCCTACCCCAGAGAGCGCCACTATGTGAGGCTGCTCACCTCTTGCATCCATCGGCTCCCTGCGGTTTTCACCAGATCGTTGGCCTACGCTGCGTCTTCCGGTTCGTAGTCGCCACTCGAGAACCTTTCTTCCCCAATTGGTTGTCAGCTCTACGAGCGATGTGGCCTGTCCATTGCCATTTCAACTTGCCAATTCTACGAGCTACCTATATTGGCGCTTTACCTGACACGAAATATAAACAAGGCGTTAAAATTTATCGCTTCGCTAGTTTATTGAACCAACAAAGTGGCTTTTAACTTCCTATTAACATAGAAATGTCCTATTCTGTATAATTTTGATGGTAAAATCGGATATAGGTACTGAAACATGAAAATTCGTAGATTTAGTGTCGGTTGTGTGGTTTTAGAGGACATTATTGAATAAACACAATCTAGTCTACCTAGTCTCCATTAAGCCAATATTGAAAAGAGGGTTTGGGTCCAAGAAGGTCTAGAAGTGCCCTGCAGTTTCACAATTTTCCCGCGGAAAATCTCAACTTCCTGAAACAGAAAATACGTGTGTTAAAGTTTTTTTTAATAATTTATAGGCATAGCATTTGACCACTGTCTTACCTGATGGAAAGTTTTTTTTTTTTATATTTGACTAGGCTAGCGTTTGACCACAATCTCACCTGATGGGAAGTGATGATGCGGTCGAAGGTGTAGCACGCTTGTCTAGTAATAAATACCTATTCACTCTTAACTTGAACAACCCCGGGTTGTATTTTTCAGGAAACACCGACCAGGGCAGGGCATTCCACACTTTCGCAGTTCTTATTAGAAAAGTGTTGTCGAAACGGTTAGTACGTATTTGTGTGCACATATATTTATTATACTAAGTAACGCCTTCAGGCTGTTGATGATGATTATGCCAATATTTTGAAGTCGGTTGAATAATTAATTAGGTCTTAATTATAGTGACTAACAACAACCCAACAACAAACAATCCCATTGAGTAATATATTAATACTAGTATTGTGCCCCGTGCGCGGGCCGCTCGCAGCCCGCGTGGGTGTTATCGTGCATGTTCAATAATTGAACGTCATGCCAACACTTACATTCATAACAATAACAAAAGCATCAGATTGCATTTTAATTACTTTTCCTATATCGAGTGGCCTTTATTGAATTTCAAGTGATTCGATGACGTCATGATGGATGATACCTACTGTAAATATTTTTTAAACAATCATCAGTGTTTTTTCCTTTTACCGTTTCAACACAAAATAAACGACAACAACGAATAAACTTTGCACCTAGAGGGTTCCGGTACCATCACCATTATTTTTAGGCATATAACATCCATAGATTCGAATCCACGACTGGCCTGATAGCTCAGTTGGTAGTAGCCCGGGACAAACATTTGTGTGATGAACATAGGCGTTTTTCTGTGGCTGGGTGTTATATTGTATTCTATGTATGTATTTACAAACAAAAAGTATCTAAGTATTGTATCAGTTATCTGGTTTTCATAGTACAAGTAATGCTTAGTTTGGGGCTAGATGGCGCTGTGTGAAATTATCACACATATTTATTTATTTGTTAATTTTAATAATGTTACAGTAACCAAGTTTTGATTTTTAAAAGTGAAGTAAAATACACCAAAGCACTGGAATACTCAATTTATTTTCTTCTAATATGATAAACTATTACTGACAATATTGACCTCGTGGTCTCCGTGTTCACTGCTTGGCTTCTCGTTCCGAACTGACTGCCGCTTCTTTTTCTCCCCCAAAGCACACTTTTTAGCGGAAATATGAATACAGTCAGTGCTGCCAACCTATCGCTATAGCTCGTGATTGGCCGAAGGTATCGTGCAATGACAACTGACTCAATACTGCCAACATAACTGATATTTCAGGACTACCAACCAAAATCACGAAATTCGGCCATCCGACATCGAGCAGCCCCCTGGCGCTCGTTAATGTGGCAGTCAATTCCCCGAGAAGCAAACCATTCAATTCTATATCACAAAATCACAAAATTGATCAAGGCAGAACAGCAAATCAATACATCTATCATATTTTAAACAATAAATGTCCCGTGTGGTCCCGGTTACGAATAGGACCACCCCATCTCTTCCCGTGGGTGCCGTAGAAGGCGGCTAAGGGAATATCCAGGGAATGGGTCGCAGCGTTCCCCTCGGTCTTGGTGGCAATCAATCTTCACCTACTGCGATCACCAAGCCGCCTGCCAAGCGTGGTGATTATGGCAAACCCCCCCCCCCCTAATGACAAGCACAAATAAAAACGGCCCCCAGTCCCCGGCAGCTCTGCTATCCCGTGGCTACGGTAGCGGCCACGGTAACGGCAGGGCAAGGGGTGCGAAGAATCCCCGGCAGACGCCCGGCTACCAACCCCAACGACGACCCCTGGCCCTGGCAACACATAACGTGCGCACACTGAAGGCTGACGAAAGGATGGTCGAGCTAGAGGCGGAGATGGGTAAGTTACGCTGGGATGTAATGGGATTGTCAGAAGTCCGAAGACAGGGACAGGACACGATAATCCTAAATTCCGGTAACTTATTCTTCTACCGGGAGGGAGACCAACTCTCCCAAGGGGGTGTCGGGTTTCTCGTCCGCAAGTCTCTCGTCAACAACGTGGTCAAAGTCGACAGTGTGTCGGCCAGGGTAGCGTACCTGGTACTCCGAATAACCAAACGGTATTCGTTGAAGGTTATACAGGTATACGCGCCGACATCGGCACACTCAGACGATGAAGTAGAAGCTATGTATGAGGACATATCCGAAGCCATGCATACTTCCGAAACATACTTCACCGTTGTGATGGGAGACTTCAATGCGAAGTTGGGCACAAGGAATAGCGATGAGCTGAGAGTGGGGCCATTTGGATACGGGCAGCGGAACCCTCGAGGACAGAGGCTGGCTGACTTCATGGAGAAGGAGGGACTCTTTATGATGAACTCCTTCTACGAGAAGCGGCCATCCAGGAAGTGGACGTGGATAAGTCCCGACGGTTCCACTAAAAATGAGATAGACTTCATCATGACGACCAAGAAGCACATATTCGATGCTGTCTCTGTGATCAGCAAGGTGAAAACCGGTAGCGATCACCGTATTGTTAGAGGCACATTGAATATCAATGTTAAGCTCGAAAGGTCACGTCTGGTGAAGTCTACGCTCCGTCCAAATCCTGTCCAAATCCAAAACCCCGAAGGCTTTCAGCTGGAACTCCAAAATCGCTTCCAGTGCCTAGCCGACTGTAACACAGTGGACGAGCTAAACGACGGGTTGGTGGAAACTGTCCAAGCTGTTGGATCGAAATTCTTTAAGACCCAACGCCGAAAGAAGACTCAAAAGCTCTCAGAAAAAACTCTTGAGCTAATGACCGACCGGAGCGAAATGAAGCTGCAGTCTTCAGTTGATATGTCAGCCTACGGTGAACTCAATAGACGAATCTGGAGTTCCTTGCGACACGACTTGCGTGCTCTTAGTACTTCACGTATTGAGGCCGCAATTGAGCGGAACCAAGGCTCTAAAGTGTTCGCAAAGGATTCGTCTATTGGGCAACACCAAATGACAAAACTGAAGACCGAAAATGGTAGCGTCATTTCATCCAAGCCTGAGATTCTGAGAGAGATCGAGAACTTCTATGGACAGTTATACACCTCGACACGTAAGCCCGCTACTAACACAGCTCAGGACATCAGAGCCAAGTTAGTCCGACACTATACCGAAGATATCCCGGACGTCAGCCTGTACGAGATTAGAATGGCCCTCAAACAGCTTAAAAACAACAAGGCACCAGGTGAAGATGGAATTACGACCGAACTTCTAAAAGCGGGTGGTAGACCGGTACTTTTAGTCCTCCAGAAGTTATTTAATTCTGTCATCCTTGAAGGTATAACGCCAGAGGCATGGCACAAGAGCGTGGTGGTGCTCTTCTTCAAAAAAGGCGATAACACCTTATTGAAGAACTATAGGCCCATCTCGCTCTTGAGTCATGTGTATAAGCTGTTTTCGAGAGTCATTACGAATCGTCTCGCACGCAGGTTTGATGAATTCCAGCCTCCCGAACAAGCCGGTTTCCGAAAAGGCTTTAGCACCATAGACCACATCCATACGCTGCGCCAGATTATACAGAAGACCGAAGAGTATAATCGGCCGTTATGCCTAGCGTTTGTGGACTATGAGAAAGCCTTCGATTCAATCGAGACTTGGGCGGTGCTGCAGTCCTTGCAGCGATGCCAAATTGACTATAGGTATATCGAAGTTTTGAAGTGTTTGTACAGTAAGGCCACTATGTCAGTCCGACTACAGGACCAGAGTACGGAACAAATTCCATTGCAAAGAGGCGTGAGACAGGGAGACGTTATTTCTCCGAAACTGTTCACAAACGCATTGGAGGATGTTTTCAAGCTCTTGGAGTGGAAAAGATCTGGCATCAACATAAATGGCGAGTACATCACTAACCTTCGTTTTGCCGATGATATAGTCATAATGGCGGAATCGCTCGAGGACCTTAGCACCATGCTCAACGACCTCAGTAGAGTCTCCCAGCAGGTTGGTCTTAAGATGAATATGGACAAGACAAAGATCATGTCTAATGCTCATGTTCCACCTATACCGGTAATTGTTGGGAACGATACTCTCGAAGTTGTCGACAAGTATGTCTACCTAGGACAGATTGTCCAATTAGGTAGGTCCAACTTCGACAAAGAGGTGGCGCGAAGAATCCAACTCGGCTGGGCAGCGTTCGGGAAGCTTCGTCCTATCTTTTCGTCCAAAATACCGCAGAGCCTGAAAACGAAAGTTTTCAATCAGTGTGTGTTGCCAGTGATGACTTATGGAACTGAGACATGGTCTCTTACTGTTGGCCTCATTAGTAAGCTCAAAGTCGCGCAGCGAGCTATGGAGCGAGCTATGCTCGGTGTTTCCCTGCGAGATAAGCTCCGGAACGAGGAGATCCGCAGGAGAACTAAAGTGACCGATATAGCTCTTAGAGTTAGTAAGTTGAAGTGGCAATGGGCAGGCCACATCGCTCGTAGAACTGACAACCGATGGGGAAGAAAGGTTCTCGAGTGGCGACCACGAACCGGAAGACGCAGCGTAGGCCGGCCCCCCACTCGGTGGACCGACGACCTGGTGAAAGCCGCGGGGAGCCGATGGATGCAGGAGGCGAGCAGCCGCTCAAGGTGGCGTGCTCTGGGGGAGGCCTATGTTCAGCAGTGGACGTCTTCAGGCTGTTGATGACCACTAAAACACCCTATCTCCGATAAATTTAACGCAAAGCAATCGCGGTAGGATTGTAAAAGTTGATAGAGTCTTTCGCATACCTCATCGCTAACACCTTGCCCTACTTTAACATCTGATTTTTCTAGAGGCGGAAGAGCAGATACGTCTCGAGAAATTCGATTGACGCATGTTATTTCCTTTTCTATGAAAGGCGTTGCTCTAGCTATAACAGTGTCTGGAGCTAACGTCAATGTACCATCTACCAAGTTGGTTATGACCACGTGTCTTATACCATTATCTATGCGATACGCGCCCTGATGCAAATGATATTCTTTACCTGGGTCACCGCACGTATAACCTTCTATATATACATCACCACTAAAGCCTGGCGTTGACGCGGCTACAGTAACGACACCTACGTTACAAATTTCGGTGGAGTCCGTCACAGACATTTTTAGCGTATCGTCAGCTTTGAAGCAATTATATGGATTTCTATAGAAAAACAATTTATTGTGATCCTTCAATACGGTCACATATGGAATTTCAGTCAAATTTTGCCCTATTAATAAAGGGGTATGTAGAAATTGATCACCAACGACAAGTAATTCAATTTGAGCCTCTATTTCGTCAATTTTTAAGTTTACCATAGTTTTGCAGATTGGTACTACAGTTGAATTTCCAAAACCCTTGATAACCGGTAGATTAGAAAAATATTTCATTGATTTTAAGTTCTGTGCGTCCGATTCTCTTATCAAACTGCTATCGCTTCCGAAGTCTATATAAGCAACCATAGAGTGACCCTCAATCTCGGCTTTTTTGAAAAACTTATCGTTTGTGTTGTTGTCAGTATGTATTGCTAATGTACTACGTTCCTCGTCGTTACGGAACTTGGTTTCGGTATACAAGCCAGAAGAGTTGATAACATTGAGTTTACACGTATCAGAATCATGACCAACCCTTTGACATTTGTGGCACCTTACGATAGGTTTAGTACATTTGCTGTAAGGGTGACCTTTTTCTCGACAATTGAAACATGTCACAGAAACATCAGCAGAACGGGTCGTGAAGTTGGAGTGGGGGCGATTAAACGAATTGTCAAAGCGTCTTTTGTTGTGAGTTACAAGGTCAGTAGGGCGTTGATAATTGAGAAAATTCAGCAAATCTTCTGGTTCTTTACAACCTAAAGCTTGTGCAGCATTCCTAATAGATTTGTCTAACAGTCCATGTACTATACAGTCTACGGCATTCTTACCTACTACTCTGCATCTATTTAATAACGTTAACTTATCATAAAAGTATATTCGCAAACTCTCACTAGGGCGTGACGTACGGTTTAACATCTCTTCCAGAAGCCGACCATAATTTTGCTCATCAGGAAAAGCCTTTTCTAATTTGGTCTGCCATTCCGTCCAGCTATTTACCACAGACGGAAGGGCTTCAAACCATTTCTTAGCAAGTCCGGTCAATTTCTGAAGAGCAAAATGTATGGTTTGCTTTTCGTTCCAATCGTAAATGATAGCACATTCATTAACTTTTCTAATCCAGCTACTTATATTCTGGGTCTTGCTGTTGGAGTCGAACTCCGGGATCACGTTATTCAAATGAATGTTGTTAATTTGGTGGGATTTCTGAACAACCGACGACGACGGTTCTAATGACGGCTCATGTAGTGAAGATAAAAATTCCAGTACCTTGTCTGCAGAAAGCGACTGCTTACGTTTCTTCCTGACGGGGCTGGTAGCTGGTGTTGGCGCCCTTTCTTGTTCCACTTCTGGTAGGTTCTCCACGATCCATTCAGGCCGTGTTTTCGTTTTTCTACGAGCCCGCAATCGTCCTCGCCTCGGAGCGCTGGCGTAGATTCCATTGTCATCAGCGTTCATGACCTCAGAAGAACAAGAATGTATAAGAAAACTATCAAGTAGGTACTACACATGAGTAGGCAACATTACGTTTAAATTCATTCTACTAAATGTTTACGAGACTTATTTAAATCAAATCTAGTTTTGAAGAAAACTCAAGCATGGTTCACATAATTTAATAAAAACATGAACTAGCAATAAAAATTATACCGTCAAATTTAGAAGTCATCCACAAAACAATAGATACTTGGCTAGTTGTACATATTATAACCACTATACTTATTTGGGTGAGCACACATGGCTCATCAATGATCATGGTATACTTAGCCGGTGGCACACATAACCACTACAATACTAGGGTGAGCGCACATGGCTCATTAATAATCATGGCATACATAGCCAGCGTGGCACACATAACCACTACAATACTAGGGTGAGCGCACATGGCTCATTAATAATCATGGCATACGTAGCCAGCGTGGCACACATAACCACTATAATATTTGGGTGAGCGCACATGGCTCATCAATAATCATGGTGTACTTAGCTAGTGGCACACATAACCACTAAAATGTTTCAACTTTGGTAATGCAGAAAAACGAAACACACTTTACACTTCAACCATAAAATTTCCCAGGCTTTGTCATTTTCATTTTAAGTTCATAGTGCCCAGATCATTGTTTCAGATGTCACTATCAGAGGGTAGCCCTGATCAAATGATCTCTAAAATACATCTAGGCACTATTTATTCAATTAAAGTAGCATGGGCGGATAGTCTCGGAGTAGCCCGACCAACCCGTGTTACTAAAATCGTTCATAAAGAAATTCAAATGACAATTGTAATGTTGGTCTGCATTCAAAACAATTTTAGTCGTTATTCGAAGCCAGCAGTTTTAAATTTTATCGATTTAAATGTTATATGATCTATCAGCATCAGCATTATAGCTTACTCATATGCACGAAAAAGAAAAATATCATGGTCACGTAATCTGTATAATATCCTTCTTCATTGTCATTTATATTTAAAAGGTATATACCAAGTCGGTAGTTTCAAATATCGCTATCAAGGTGTCGCCCTGACCAAACGATTTCTAAAACACGAAACTTGGCACATTGTATCCAATTAAAGTAGCACAGGCGGGTAGTCTCGGAGTGTTCCGACCGACCTATACCACTAAAATCTTCAATATCAAATTTAAATGACAATACCCATTGTATCTACTTCTAGTAATCATGATACCTTGAGAATAGATTGCATACTATTACTCAACTGAAATAAGTGTGCGTTATTTTATGTCGGTAGTTTCAAGATTGTTGGAACACAGACACAAAGTAAATGCTTTGTTCAATTAAGTCAGAACGATCGGGTAGTCTCGGAGTATTCCGACCGGCCGCTCTATCAAAATTTCACATACACATTTCCGTTGAGATTTATCACTTTTTAACTTTCGTGCAAAAAAAGAAAAAAGAAAACTGATATTAATTCGATACTATAAAACTGCTATCAACGAGGTGTGGGCTCAAACTCAATGTAAGATAATAGTCACTGTACATACCTGGGTTCTATCCCACTTCTGAGATGAAGTAAAATACACCAAAGCACTGGAATACTCAATTTATTTTCTTCTAATATGATAAACTATTACTGACAATATTGACCTCGTGGTCTCCGTGTTCACTGCTTGGCTTCTCGTTCCGAACTGACTGCCGCTTCTTTTTCTCCCCCAAAGCACACTTTTTAGCGGAAATATGAATACAGTCAGTGCTGCCAACCTATCGCTATAGCTCGTGATTGGCCGAAGGTATCGTGCAATGACAACTGACTCAATACTGCCAACATAACTGATATTTCAGGACTACCAACCAAAATCACGACAAAAGTAAAAGTAGCTACTTAAATAATTATACTTGTAATTCCCTACAATTAAAGAAACTTTAATTCACAATAATTTTATTGAAATTAAACTACTACTAAGTATAAAAATAAACTATAGTTAACGTGCCCAAAATCTTTGAACGAAGTGGAGACCAGCATTTTGACCAATTTGCTACAATATTGATTTTGATATTCATGATCTTAATCACTTGGACAAAGTGGCCCGGAACGGTATGGTTTAGCATAATTTCACTTTTTCAAGCGTAAGTACCTACAACAGTTTTTTTTTATGCTAATGAATGACGTGACGAGCTAGTCGTTCACCTGATGTTAAGCGACACGGCCGCTCATAACAGTTGCAGTGTCACTTTAACACAATAAATTTTCGCGTGACACTGCACTGCGCACGTCATTCTGAGACATCACACAGTCTGGTAATCAGATTACTAGACTGTGTGATCAGATCATGAAGTCTCATTTGCCCAGTAATTTCACTAGCTACATTGCCCTTCAAACCGGAACACAGTAGTGCTTGCACACTACTGCTTGGCGGCAGAATAACTGACAAAGCGGTGGTACCTACCTAGACGAACTTTGCAGAAAAGTCCTACCACCTAGTTTACCGCACTATTAATATTTAATTTTCTTTCATAAATTCCGAGTTAAAATCGTTTTAAAATTCCCCTTTCGGTCCGCATCCCGCTAATGGGCTACCAATGCTATCGATTATTCCATTCCGTTTGCTTCCGGTAATCGAATCGTTCATTCAATAGCTCTGAATGAACTGGTGAACGAACCAGTGTGAATTGGTTAATGGATGTAGGAGTTTTAACTGACTTTGCAAATTGCAAATGTTTTAAATTGGCAGAAATTGATCTCTACATTTATGTACGGTAATTTATCAACATGGCGTTGTGAAACTTAATCGGATATTCTGACAATTTAATATTCTCACGTGACATTTTTGTCAGTTTATCCATTGGACATTATGAGAAGTAGTCAAAATTACCCCAAACAGCTTTAGACAGCTGAGTGCTCCTGTTTTTGGAGGTCTTCGGAGGATGTTAAGCTAGGTGTTAAAATCTCCAGTATCAAAATGTCAAGGATTTAATAATATAAAGTCACCTAAAGAGGTGGTTATTGTCGTGAAATAACAGGTGTTAAGCCATGTCAGAATTCTTTGAGGGTTCAATAACCAGCCAAGTGCGAGTCAGACTCGCGCACGAAGGGTTCCGTACCATTATCTATAAAAACGAGTAAAAAACACAGTTGTAGTATAGGAGCCTTCTCAAATAGTTATTTTATTCTATTTTTTAGTATTTTTTGTTATAGCGGCAACATAAATACATCATCTGTGAAAATTTCAACTGTCTAACTCACGGTTCATGAGATACAGCCTGGTGACAGACGGACAGACAGACAGACAGACGAATGGATAGCGGAGCTAAGGCTCCGCTATCCATTCGTCTGTCTGTCTGTCTGTCTGAGGGTAAAACGGACCCTATTACTAAGGTAATAGGGTCCGTTTTACCCTTTGGGTACGGAACCCTAAAAATTGTAAAAGCAGGGCTAAGGCCACGTGTAATACGTACCGTACACATAAATGTACTTAAATTCCATACAAAATGTAAGCATAGACGTACAGAACCCTCGGTACGCGAGTCCATTTCACTCTTGGCCGGTTTTAGTAATCTCTTGATAGATTGTGTATTAATAAAAAGTTTATCTATCTATCTATTAGTAGTTAGTTTTTTTTTTGTGGACATTTCACACAGCGCCATTAGCCCCAAACTAAGCAAAGCTTGCACTATGGGAACCAGATAACTGATACAATACTTAGATACTTTTCGTTTGTAAATACATACATAGAATACAATATAACACCCTTACACAGAATACGTATGTACATCACACAAATGTTTCTCCTGGGTAGGAATCGAACCCACGACGTACAGTTCAGAAGGCAGGGCTAGTACCAACTGAGCTAAGAGGCCAGTCGAACAGTTAGCAGTGTCAGTATATTGACAGCCTCCGTGGTGTGTTAGTTGAGCAGGTCGGCTCATAAACCGGAGGCGGCGCGTTCCATGCCCGCGACAGGACAAGTATTTGTAAACATGAAAAAAAAGCGCAAATACTTGTTCTGTGTCTGGGTGTTGTGGGAGCATGGTCCTCGTAGTTCCTGGGTCCCTAGATACAGGGAATCCTAGTTAGGGTCCAGGATCTATATATGTGATCATTGGGCGTGATTATCTATATTTGCGAACGAGAACCTTTATCATTTTAGAAGTCAGCGAATAATTGTGTTTTACACGATTTTTAGCCAACTCTGAAAAAGATGAGATCTCAATTCAAACGAAATCAACTTTCACGTTCCAATATAAGTAAGGACAAACAGACAGTGGCATAATTTATTATAGCTAAAAAATGAGGATATAAAATTCCAAGCATACCGCTCAGTGTTTAACTAAAATGAACCGCCTAAAGTACATCTTCAACTTTAATGACCCAGCCGAAACGTACTTAGTTCTAGACTTAGCTGACAGTTAGCGCTCTTAAATAGGCTTTCTCAGCCTATCTTAGTTCGCAGGCTGAATTGGAGCTAAAAAGGTTATTTATTTTTATTTATTTTTGTGGAATATCCTGTGGCGTTTTTACCAAATGATTAATTTTCCTTGTTCTAGTTATCCATATTATTATTTTTCCAAAATCTGTTTCCTTCATAACCTGGATTTTCCGCATTATCAAATTTACATATTCATAATTTTACAAATAAGTAATTTTCCAAAATTTTTATGACGTTTTCGTTTTTTTTTTTTTTAGTAATTGTATGATTAGAGTAATTGGGTGTGTCATCCGTTCTAATTGTAAATAAATAAATAAATAAATAAATAAATGACTTTCCAAACTAAATTTTTCAGATGAGTAATTCTCCAAAATTTTATGAATTTTCCATAACAGAAGTATGATCGTGATAAAAAAATCATCATTTTTTTTTACTGCGACTGGTATAGTCTACCTCTATAGCCACGTAAGTAAGTAGCTGAGCCACCCTGGCTTCGTACGGGTTTATTTCTCTACCATTTATATTTACATATAAATATATCCCCAAGTCCGTCCGTCCCCCCGTCCTCTATCCCTTCAATGTTGGAGACCTATGTTCAACAGGGGACTCAAAAAGGCTGATGATGTGATGTGTCAAAGTCAAAGTAATTTTTTTATTGCAAATATGCTATTTTTACCACTTTTACAAGTCAAATTTGATTAAATAAAATATTGAAATTAAATTATTGTAGATACTAGGCATGTGATTATAATCAAACTGTAATATAAGGTACTTTCGTGAATTCGGTAACCGAAAATGAAGTGTCATACGTACAGGAACCTTAGTCAAAGACAGGAACATGTCAGATAATGTCTCAGTGTCCCAGATAGCTTCCGGCCACATTCTACTGTCCCAGTTTACGACCCAGTCGTAAGCGTAGTTCGTAAACGGGATATTTATACGGTTCGATGGGATTGAATTATTGATGCGAGCGAATTATTGAATTATTATACCTACTTTATGTGTATGGGGTTAAGTGATAGGTGTTTTATAACATTCTATACATTCATACATTCTACTGTATGTATGTATTTACAAAAAATGGTATCTAAGTATTGTATCAGTTATCTAGTTCCCATAGTACAAGCTTAACTTAGTTTGGGGCTAGATGGCGCTGTGTGAAATGTCCACACGTATTAATCTTTATTGTTATTATTTTACTGTTATGTTATTATGTTTATGATTTTTTATCAGTACCGCCAGCTTAGCGTAATCTACCGGTTTAATCAACTGTAAATTATATCACTTACAACACGGCATGGATCTTCACAAGGAGCAAGTGGAAAATCATATGATTTTATTTTTCATAAGTCACTACTGCTACTTTTTGTCACACATTCTGCTAAAACTCACAGCGTGATAATCACACTTAATGAATCGTGGCTTCGGATTTCATAATACGAGATTAGCAGAAGCAGTGAATATCAAAACATATAATTCTGTTTATGCTTCAGTAAACACACTGAGACCTAAAAAGTATAATTTTATGAACATTGTGCCTGTGCATGACGTAGCGGTGAACTTTGATCTTGTTTAACTTAAGAAAGTAGCAGTAAATTACTTGGTATTCATTTGTAGCAGGCCGCAACTTCACTAGGTTGCTCCTAAATCATATCTCTATTCCATTTCACAAAGCACCGTCAATAGCCATTAATCATAAATTCATTAGGCATATGAAAAATCACAGGTAAAATCACAGTGAAGAAAATAAAACATATGATGAAATGACAATGGTTTTAAAGTAGCAATCATTTCCATGCATACTTACAACTATAAAATGTTTTGTTTGTTTGTTCGTGACGTATTTTCTAGAACTAATACAATATAGTATTTTATTCGGATACTTAAGTTATGAAAAAAAAAAACTTTGAGTTAGAAAGCTACACTCATCCAGAAAAAGCCTGGGTTCGATTCCCGTGACTGGACAAGTATTTGTGGTACGGAACCCTAAAAACGTCCAACACAAGGAATGCGTTGTTAGGTCCCTATTCTATCGATTATATGTTTTTATATTTATATCTAGAAGTTTCTACGTCAAGTCCCATTACTGCTAACCTATCAGGAAAACGTGTCCCATCCTCGACCACATCACCGTATAGAGTTGATACAGTATCTCAACTAACGCACTGCAACCAACCAAACTAAAAAAAAATGCTATTCTGTAACGACTTTGTTTTGGCTATTTCAGACAGCGCCATCTAGTCCCAAAATAAGGAAAGCTATGGGAACCAGATAACTAGTAGAACACATAGATACTTTTTGTTTGTAAATACATACATAGAATACAATATCATAAGCAGACACAGAACAAGCACATATGTTCATCACACGATTGTTTGTTCTGGATGGGAAACGAACCCACAACTTACAGTTCAGAAGGCAGGGCTACTACCAACTGAGCTATCAGGCCTGTATTCACTCACTATCCATTAATAAGGGTACTGTGAAATTATTAATTTAATTGTAGAGGTGTTATTAATGTCAAAAAACATAATTCGGTGACATTTAACGTTTTATAAACGGCCACATGCCTTTATTCGCATAACTTTTTGTGTCACCCTACTGTCTCACTCTTGAGAAAAGGTTTCCCTATCCGATTCCATTCCATTGCATCTGTCCCTGTCTTTGGCAATGTGAACTCAATATGCTTGAAAGAGATGTAAACCACCGTGCCACTACTTTCAAGACAGGCCACGATATAACTGGGCGTCTTTAGGCTCTCCACTGAGTTTTAACTTTTTTTAAACCAGGCGTCGGTTTGAAGATGAGCTACTGGGTTTATTTAAATGTAGTGTAATAGGTTTGTAAGCCACAACGTCTATTTCAATAGAAATAAATTGTGAGCTCGTTCAGCAGAAATCTACCAGTTTCGTAAAGTTAATAAAATGTTTATTTCTTTTTCAGGTAAGTTTCCGATAAAAGTGAGGAGTTGAGTAAGTTGCGAAAAGTTTATTACTAGTAACTTTATTATTACACCGCTGTATCCACGATTTCTCGCGGAAACTTTATATTTTTCACCTCACTAGCTTGGAAAGATTCGAAATCTGGGCGCAAAAACGCATTTTAATCGCTAGCGTGGAAAGTGTTTTTAAAATTCGAACCTTTCTATACAATAAATTCTCGTCAAGAATTGAGGATTTAACAATAGACCTGCCTGAATTTAACCTTCTTGATATTGGTTTGAGGCTTTTTATTTTAAAAAAAAACACTAGTTCCGCTTCTTTTCTAGATGGCGCTGTAAGTACATAGTTTAAACCTTTCAAACCACAGCGTAGTTTAAATATAAGAAAATGCTTAGACTACCAACAAAGAAATGTCAAATTCAGTTGAGTGGACCACGAGTACATTGTCTGTAGTATCTCCTAAGTAGTCTGTGGTGCATACGAGACAGATAAACGTTAATACTATGATCAAAAATTAAGCCGAGCTATCGCGCAACGTAAATAGAATAAACGAAACAGTTTAGAGTTGTCAGTCAGTATCGTGACACATTTCCTATAACCTGTGGTCTATGCTTGAAACAGTGACAGTGACAGATTTTGGTAAAACCACAACTGACGCCATCTATTGGGTCATACATAAAACACCATTTCTTTTTTTAAATAAAACTCCTCATGGTTTTTGGCGGGAACGTGAAAAAGTTCACGTCGTTGCATTGTATTATTTCATAAAACTTATGCTTTTTCTAGTGTTAATGTTTAAAATTAGTGGCATTTTACGCATTAAGTGCTGAATTACGAGTATAAGTGTGGGCAAGTGATATAATGTAGTGACCGTGGTTTTTCGTGTTGCTTCCAAAATTCCATAGAAGTCTCTAGTAAAGTTGCCACTACTTTACTAGGGCATGACTTAGACTGGATTATGACTACCTGACTTAGACTGGACTATGACTACCCTGACTGACTGTGACTAAGACTTGACTTTACATGAAACATTTCATAATACGATGAAAAACTACAATACTTGACACTGGCTAAATACACTAAGTGTGGAGCCAACTATAAGAAAAAAAAAAAAAAAAAAACTCCTCATTAATACCACAAGCTACCTACTAAAAGATACCACTAAGAAGTTCGCCAACCTCTTTTTTAGAATAATCGCACTGTCCAGCACCAAAGAGTATAAAATATAACCAATACGTTATCCAGCGTATTGGTTGTATTTTATTGCGGCGACTGCATGAAAAATGGATAAAAACACTTTTTATTAAATATTTAATGAATGACGTGACGAGCCAGTCGTTTACCTGATGTTAAGCGTTACCGCCACCCATAACTAAATTTATAAGCTGAAACTAATATTTCCATAGGTTTTAAGCTGTTTTTCTTGCATTTTCCTCGCTGTAGTGAGGTGGAAAGTTGTGTGTTTCGCTCGGCAGCAAAGATATTCTGCGTCTCGTGCCTTTGGAACCTTCGCTACGATCAGGATTCTTCATTTGAATCCTAGAATCCTTCGCTTGCTCAGGTTTCAATTCAAGTACTCACGCCAAAAACCAACTTTGCAGCCTTGCATAACAAATAACTATTACGGGTTGATTTTGCAAGTCCAAATTTATCGGTGTAGGTACATAATTATAATTACACTAAAAAACATTTTTATATTTATCACCCTGTCCTCGCCGCCCAAGATACGTCTTGAGCGACCCGGATGATCCAGCCGTTGTTTCAGCTGCGCTAGGAACACCGGACCAGACTAGCTCAGGTACTGATTTCGGCACCGGTATGGGATCCACCGTAACACAATCAGACACCTCGCCCGCCGGCGAGGTTGACGTACCCCCGTAGGTTAGCTATAATGGCCGCGACTTTCCACAGGGTCCACTCTTCCAGTGGACGTATAGCCTTCTCAATCCTCTTATCCCGGCAACGGCCCAAGCCGAGGCTCGCACCCCAGAATGCCCTTATGCTAGTTGCCTCCCACTTATGATGGCTGGGCGCCTCAAAGGCCTGCCCTCCTGCCCGGTGATGCTGTAAAAGTCGGTACAGACCAACAGCATTAGCACGTTCAAAAAAATTATATTTATTTTTACAATGTTTTTAAGATATGGCGACAGGTTGTACCTACCGGTTCAACCCACCAGTGAAATGAAAGAGTCATCTGAGTGCAAAGTTTCCTCGAAGTGCCGGTAGGTGTGTGGTAACACAAGCACGCGTTCGCTCGCTCAACCGACATAGAAAGAAGGGGGAGGCCTAAGTTCAGCAGTGGACGTCTTCAGGTTGTTGATGATGACCCCATAAAATAAATATATAAAGCTTAGCTATAATATAACTTAAGGTATTGATCACTTTTTAACGTTGGCGGAGACGTGTATAAAAAAACTTAAACTTTATAATTTTTTTTAAAAAAAGGTGATCTTTTCAATTTTAATTTCAATTGTTTATTTGCATTTGTTAACAGATGAAAATGTTGTTTGTTTTAGTCATAGACTAGCGTCTACACCGTGGCTTCACCCGCGTGGACTATCCCTCGGGATCCTTTTGTTTTTACCCCTTTAAGAGGTGAAATTCAAAAATTTCCCAGACCTGTATCAATTTTTTTTTGTATGTTCTTTATACATTCCAAACTTCAGTACTATGGTCAATATTTTAGAGATTTCCATATAAACTTTAACTACTTTAACTACGTTATTCCTTTCCGTGCAAGGTTGTCTGGAAGAGATCGCTTTGAGCGATAAGACCGCCCATTGTTACACTTTTGTTAAATTTTGTTCACTTAGTTTTTAATGATTTGTGTGTTTCAATGAAGAGCTTATCTATCTATCTATCTATCTATCTACTTATTTCACCCCTTAGGGGTTGAATTTCGAAAAACTGACGGGTACCATTTTTTTATTCTATACTTGTTTGTATGTGCTAAGTTTCAAAACGATACGTCACGAAATGTAGGTTTTTCATACAATCGTTTTTTTACCCTTTTCGCCCACTTAGGGATTGAGTTTTCAAAAATATTTTCTTAGCACGCGCTTACGTCATAAAAGGAAGGCACCCTCCAAATTTCAAGTCTTTACGTTCAGCGGTTTCGGCTGTGCGTTGTCTGTCAGTCAGTCAGGACAAAGCCTTTTATATGTATAAAATAGAGATTCTGAATCATTACACTAGCCATTTTGTACTAACACTATTACAAATTCTGTGGTAGACCTAGATTAGAACCAATAGATTTCCAATGAATAATAGAGCTTAATTACCTTACCATTAAGTCTTCTGTGGCTTAACTCAATTTGCAAAGCGTTTCACAGAAGGGAAACATTATTGCCAGAAGTAAGTACCGAACTTTCCCTACCGTTTTATTGCGCTATTAAATTCCAGTAATTTCGGTCTTTGGCTAAACACGCGGGCTCTAAGTGTCGGTGGAAAAATTAACAGGGCTCCTCTTTGAAATCAATAATCAACACCTGGAAGGCGTCCACTGCTGAATATAGGCCTCCCCCATAAAACGCCACTTTGGACGTTTATCATCCCCTATGATATGGGTTTGCCATATTGACCACGATTGGCAGGTGGCTTGGTGAAGATTTTAATGCACCAAGGAGAATGCTGCCGCCCATGCCCTGGATATTTCCCTCAGCTCTTACGGCACTGACGGGAAGAGATGGGGTGGTCCTATTCTCACAACACGCCAAGACCACACGGCCTAGTTCTAGTTCTCTGTAGGTACTGTGTAAATAAAATAACAACGGCGCTGTTCAAATATGAAGGTGCCGAGATGAATCCTCGAGTAAAGTGGTTAATGCGGTGAGCAATGTGCCTTCTTGCTCAATATTTACTGGCAGGTTAGTTTTGTACATAATGAAATGGTGCGAGAGCCTACTGCAAAAATACTTACGTCATCGGGTACCCCAATAGGCTATCTTTAGATCGTTAACCGACACTTAGGGTGGATTCGACCAAAGGAGAGTAAGGGTTATACTTAGAATAAATCGCCAGTTATCCGAGAGTAAACCAATTTCACATTTTACCATCTACACTCAAGCCTATTCGAGAATAACAACTTTTACTACCGTTTTTGGTGGAATAATAAACTAAAACACTGTTTTAGTATTAACGTACGGAATAATAAACTATTCCGAGAATATTTTAATGGCGGCAGCGCGCCATATAGTTCCAACATTTACTTTCCTGCACTATAATACGACAAAATTGAGTTGCTATGACATAAACTTGAATACCTTGGCGTTGTAGAACAATAATTGTTACCTGGGTAATAGTTTCGTTCATCGTTCACTCCGCTATTCGCGTATAAGTATTCTATACTTTGTATTGCATGGTAAAACGACTAATGAGTTATTCTAGTTTAAGATCGTGGAATAGATTTATTCTGGTATAGTTACTCGCGCATAACTCTAAGTTTGGTCAAATCCACCCTTAAACATGTAAAAAAAAACAGGTCTGCCTGTTACTTCCAGCAGGGTGCGCAACGGCAGACCAATTTTTTTTACATAATTAATCAATCGTTAACTGTTGCCAGAACTTTCATTCGGGTAAATTTTGACAAAAAAAAATACGTGAAAAAATTTGAATCATTTCCATGACCCGGCAGGATCGGAACTGGCAGACTTGATTTTTTACATATTTAGATGTCGGTTAACGATCTAAAGATAGCCTATTGGGGTACCCGACGACGTAGGTATTTGTGCAGTGGGCTCTCGCACCAAAACAGATGAATCTAGAAGTAGAGGATCTTTATTTTATACTAGGTGGTAGGACTTTTCTGCAAAGTTCGTCTAGGTAGGTACCACCGCTTTGCCAGTTATTCTGCCGCCAAGCAGTAGTGTGCAAGCACTACTGTGTTCCGGTTTGAAGGGCATTGTAGCTAGTGAAATTACTGGGCAAATGAGACTTTATGATCTGATCACTCAGTCTAGTAATCTGATTATTAGACTGGGTGATGTCTCAGGATGACGTGCGCAGTGCAGTGTCACGCGAAACTATTGTTTTAAAGTTCCGGGTGACACTGCAACTGTTATGGGCGGCCGTGTCACTTAACATCAGGTGAACGACTAGCTCGTCACGTCATTCAATCACATAAAAAAAAAAAAAAAAAAAAAAAAAAAATCTTGGATTGGATTTCCGAGTGCAGTATATTTACCGCAGAGCAGAAAAATAATGACGCTTCGTGACATTATATAAACCTTGTCCATTTTATGAATGGTTTTTTGACAGCTCACACCCATAAAGTATCGTATTGTTTACCTTAAAATTTCATACAAATAATATTGTACTTCATGGAATTCATCAAAACTAAATCAAAATGTACATTTATCGTATCGATTATTACGTTTACGTACCTAATTCGATTAATGATAATAGTACAATCGGAATGGTATCGCATTTGCGAATGTTTAGTACATCCTTAACTTGTCAGTCGTCGAACTGTAAAAACCATTAATAAAATGGACAAGGTATAAAATCCGTGTTTAGTTTTAGTTTAGGTTAAACTAGAAAAAAATTGAATAACTAATTGAAAAAAAAATAGTTTGTGCATTGCCATTCGAAGTGGCAATGCAGCCAGCATTTAGGACACTTTGCCTTTTGTTAGATTAATTTTGTATTATATTGTTAATTTTATAGTTTTAGTTTGGTAGTCATCATCATCATCAACAGCCTGAAGACGTCCACTGCTGAACATAGACCTCCCCAGAGAGCGCCACTTTGAGCGGCTGCTCGCGCCTGCGTCCATCGGCTCCCCACGGCTTTCACCAGATCGTCGGTCCACCGGGGGGGATATTAACCTAACCTAACCTCAAGGAGTTCTATAGTGTAACATAGAAGTCTTTGCCTAACCTAACAGCCAATGAAACTCTATAGAACACTTAACTTCATAAGCAAAAACGTGAAATAAAGATAATTTATCGTTTGGTATATCGACCAGTCGCGTCCCATTATTTATTACTCAACCCAAAACGGGTCATGAACTGTTAATAAATTAGTTTAGGATACGTTTGGGGCGCAGAATCCTATATGGCAGCGCTGCGTTAACAACCGCATGAAAATGTAATTTTGAATTTAGGTTAGTGGTCTTGTGAACCATTATATAGTGGATAATAACTGCTATAGACCCAATGGCTGTATACTTTAGACGATAATAATCATCCTCGACGGAACTGCAGAGACGAAAAGTTTCAGTAGTTCCTTGAAACGCTCAATAGCGAAACGAAATGATAACGCAACAAGTTTGCAACAGGCGTAAATTTCGCAATCATTGCTGTCAAACATCACTTTGGCAGAGCAGAAAGCGATCGAGCGCAAGATCACCGTCTGTCGGACAATCGATGAACTAAAAATTGCATTATTTTGTTTCCATCTATTGCTGTTCTGTTGCTAGTGGAGCTAGTATCAAAAGCTAAATTGCATTCAGCGACAGGCCAGCAATAGGCGGGCGACGTAAGATTTCCAGTGTCATCTTACGACCGATTGCTAAGTGTTCGCTGCCGCTTTGCTACTGCTGTTGCAACTTTTACATGTACGACAGCGGTATAAAGTTAGGCAACGTTCGCTGCGGTCACTACTTGGGAGTGCCATAAATAAAATTCAAGAAAAGTGTTAAATGAGTCCTCTCTAAGGGTAGGCAACGCACCGGCAATGCCTTCGGTGTTGCAGATGTCCATAGGCGGCGGTGACCACTGTAACGGTACGGGGTCCCGTTTACATTTATAAAATAGGTTTCTTTAACAGTAAATAATATGAATAATAATTTACGTACTGTAGCTAATCGTTACTGAAGAAAACTATTCAAATAGTATGAATAATACACCACTATTCTTTAATTATTAGGAAAAATGTGAAAATAGTTATAGAAACATCATTATTTCTAATAAAGCTAAGTTACAGTCTATTAGCAGGATTAGAGGAACGGTTTAAACAAACTGATCGTCAATTGTTTATTCTAAGATCAAATTTTCAGCTGAAGTCGGAGTCCACGTGGAGTGGTCCACGTGGAGTGTGTTCTCAGTACTTAGTAGTAAGAACTAGTTCGACCAATTAGAGAGCAGTATAGTAAATCTAGATGGTCAAGAGATGTATGAGAAATGTAGGTCCACGTGGACTACGGAGGTTCTTGACCAATCAGGAAGGAGAATGACGATGTTGAGATGTGACGAAGAGCTGTGATTGGTTGCTGGGAGCTGATGAAGGAGAGTTCCAGAGTTTAAAAAGCAGATGTAGGCGGGAAATCGGGTTAGTCTCGGTCGCGCTTTTTTGGAGTGATTATCCAAGGAAACTTTTTTAATTGTTCGGTCGGTGTTAGTTTCGGTTGTGCCTTGTTGGATGCCTTTGGATTGCAGTGCTGATTGGATTGCAGTGTTTATTATATTATATTAAAATATCTGACATTGAATCTTATCTGGATACATTTGACTTTCAATTGGATGTCCTATGTTTTTCAGAGACCTTCATTAAGCCAAACGAGTCAAACATTATACTCCTAGAAGGATACAACCTTGCTTCTCATTTTTCAAGAAGACATCATAGCCGAGGGGGTGTGTGTGTTTTTGTTAAAAAATCGTTGCATTACAACTGTCTCGATTGGTTACAAGAATGTAGCGTTGAAAAAAATTTTGAATGCTGTGGTATCTCTATAGTAGAACTAAATATCAAAATAGTATGTATATACAGACCACCGAATAGTAATATGAACATTTTTTACGATTGTCTTGAAAAGATTCTTAGCAAATTGACTCGAAAAGTTGGCAACATTAGTAAAAAGATTGTCCTTGTAGGCGACTTTAATATAAACTTACTAGACAGCAACACAAATACCAAGCTGTTTATAACCACGCTTAAAACTTATAACTTGAAATGTACCATTACAGAAGCTACTAGAGTTACTGTACAATCACAGACGTGTATCGATAACATAATCACGAACGCAAAAAAGTTTGAATCGATGGTAGTTCATTCGGGCTTATCGGACCATACAGGTCAATTAATAAAACTCCCCTGCAGCGCTGGATTTATCCTGAAATATTGGTTTGAATATCGAAGAAAGATTGATGGTAACCTTGATGTTTTTATAAAATACATATCCCAGATAAGCTTCGCAGAAGTGTATGAGCAAATAGATATGAACGAATCATACAACACATTTCTAGATATCTTTAAAACGATCTATGACCTTTGTTTTCCCACAACTAAAGTTAGAATAACATACAAGAAAAAACCTAATTGGAAATCAAAAGGCATAGTCAAATCCTGTCGGAAAAAACGCGCGCTTTATCTGCAAGTATTAAAACGCAGATCCTCAAAAACAGTGACCCTCTATAGATCATATAAAAAAACACTAAAATCATATATTCGTTGCTCTAAAAGATTGGCAAATATGAGGTATATACACAAAAGCTCCAACAAATCAAAAGCGACATGGAGTCTCATAAAAATGCACACTTCACCTTCAAATGACATCAAACAGACCATTCATTTTATTCATAATGATAACAATACAATTACAAACCAGCTAGACATTGCAAATTATTTTAACCACTTTTTTATTTCCCAAAACGTCGACAATAGTAATAATTTGACATATAAACCATCATTTCAATCAATTTGTAATAGTATTTTCCTGACACCTATAGTTGAAGAAGAAGTAATTAAAATCGTAAAAGCAATGAAAAATAAAAAAAGCAGTGGGGTGGACGGTATAACTATGCAAGTTGTAAAAGCTTGTATTGCTTATATAGCTAAACCCCTTGCCTACTTGATAAATTTGATGTTTGCGACTGGATGCTTCCCTGAAAGTCTTAAAGTGAGTTTAATAAAACCACTACATAAAAAAGGCCCCAAGGAAAATCCGAATAACTACCGACCCGTAGCACTGCTACCAGTCTTCTCGAAGATTTTTGAACGTGCCATTTATAATAGAATCATTATTTTCCTAAACAAAAACAATGTCCTGAACTGTCAGCAGTATGGATTTCAGGAAGGGAAGTCCACTTCAATGGCGATTTATGCAACTTTAAGTAAAATATGGGACTCGATTAATAATAAAAAGCAATGCATAGCCATATTACTAGACATGTCCAAGGCCTTCGACTGTGTTGTACCCTCAATCCTCTTAAAACAATTAGAATCTATTGGAATTCGTGGACCAGCTCATGAGCTTTGCCAATCCTATTTTGAAAACAGGTTACAATCCACAGTACTTACACACCTTAATAAGAATACAAAAAGCATTGAAACAATTCAGTCAAGTCGAGAGGCAACTCAACTGGGAGTCCCGCAAGGCAGTATACTGGGTCCATTGATGTTTTTAATTTATATCAACGAAATGCCAAATCTCATAAAACACCATTGCGTGCTCTACGCAGATGATGCAACCATAGTTGTTAACAATGATGGCTTAACTACAGCTCAATACAAAAATGAAATAAGTGAGACACTCCGTCTTCTTAGGACCTGGTTAGAATCCCTAAATTTAAAAACTAATCTCACAAAGACAAAGTTAATGCAATTTAGGAATTATAAAACACATAAAACTGAACTCGACGTTAATATAGATGGCACATTAGTAAATACAGTGCCAGTAGCAAATTTTCTAGGCTTATCAATTGATGAGCACCTAAACTGGAAGTCACACGTTGAAAAAATTAACAACAAAATTTCCAGTTGTTGCTATGCTCTATCAGTGTTGGTCGATGTATCCTCGGTAAATGTTGCTAGAACTGCCTACTACGGAAATATTTTTCCTTTATTGACTTATGGTATCATATTTTGGGGCAATTCTGTGCATGTGAATAGTACATTTGTGCTCCAGAAACGTAGTCTGAGAATAATTTACAGCATGAAAAGTGACGAGTCTTTAAGACAAACATTTAAAGATAAAAAGTACCTAACTGTCACAGGTATCTATATCTTGGAGCTGAGCCTTTTTGTAAAGAATAACACCCAATTATATAAAAAAATTTCGGAAATCCGAGTTAGAAAAACGCCTATGAGGCAACATGACGATTTATACCTTCCGATGATTTACGATAAGAGCACCTACATATCCAGTATTCGTATTTTCAACCATTTGCCAAAATACATTCAAGGCACTCCCACTACGAAATTTAAAAATGTCCTGAAAACGTGGCTCATAGACAATGTATTTTATGACATAAATGAATTTTTTAAAACTAAAACTTAAATGGATTGCATGATAGAATAGAAATAGAAATGTTTAATGTATTGTATAATATAATTTTAATGTACCACCCGCAATTGATTTTGTAATACTAGCGTAATAACTAATTAAATATTTTTACTTATTAGGTATGATAACAATAACGTTTAATTGACAAATTATGATTACTCACTAACAATCTCAGACATGTAATACTATACAGTAAGCTAACAATAGTGACCTAAACCTGCGACACCCTTACCGGGTAAATGTACCTAACCTACAATAAGACATTTTATACTTAACACCTGTCAACATGTATGTACATAACCGCGGAATAAATGAATTGAATTGAATTGAATTGAATTGGATTGCAGTGGTAAGGACTTGGATATTAATTCGTGAGTAATGTAGACATTTTAGTAATTAATGAGATTTTAGCTAGAAAAGCTGCATTTACTAAATATTTTCAAAGGTTTTGCTCATATTAAGAATGTTCATATATTTCTTTGATTGAAATTTTATCAAATCGGTTTGAGTCGAATTATAGTATTTGATTCAAGGTTTTAATTTGACTAATTACTGGTAAAGAGGGAGCACCTGATTTCATATTGTATATTGATAACTTACTTCTTACGTGGTTTCTAGGTTTTATGAATGTCTGAATATAGACAATAATATTACTGGGTTTTATTATGCAATAATATAGGATTGATTTAGAGTAACACATATTTCTAAAGATATTCATCTATTTTTAATAGCTACTCAATGGCTTGGATAACCTAAGACTGCAACATTTGCAATTAATTAGATTTATTCCACGGTTGAAATATTTAACTGAGACAACAGTTATTATTTAGCTAATAGCTTTCAGTTGTCATTTGGAGCGGGAGTCTCCGAAAGAATACCTAAATTCCACAGGGAACGCGGGATCTTTCAAATACAGCTTGAGAGTTAATAGCTGGATCAACAATTAGTATTAGGAGCGAGAGACTCCGAAAGTATACTTAAATTCCAGAGGGAATGCGAGATCTTTCTTATACAGCTTAAGGGTTAATAGTTGTTTTCTTCTTCATCTGATAGAAATCAGTGATCAGTCTGGGATAGACAGATTAATGAAGTAGCGAGAGTCTACATTTTACATCATTATAACTATGTGTTGAACTAAATCAACTTATATGTGAATAATCTAGTTTGGAAAGTATTCCAAGCAGTCAAAAGAGGGAGTGTTCCCTAACTGCTATTTATTGAGTTATATACTTGTATAAATTATGAGATTTAATATAAACCGTGTTCGCTCACTCTATTTTAGAAAAGTTCATGTTTATTTATCTGTATTGAATTGTAGAGATATTGTGATTCTGGATTAATAGAGTCTAGGCACCCAGCCTTCAAACTTGGGACAGTGGAGGTACCCACCCTTCTAATATGGGACAGTTGAGGAATCCAGCCTTCTAACATGGAAGTTGAAGGGTGGTACGGAATGGTTATGAGGGGAGGTTTGGAGACCATTGGGGGAAACCCCTAAAACCTTTTGTGTAATCCAGCAATGTATTTTTACAATAAATACAGGAAATAAGGATGCTACATTGTTTATTATACATTCTCTATGTTTTCCAGAATAAATTCCGATATTTTCTATTTGGTAGAAAATGTAGGCCTTTAGGTCATCTTCAGTCTAGGTATTAGGTTAAGGACTAACTTATTTCGATGTTCAACTTATAGGTCGATTATATCGCAATGTTACGTATAGTGATTGTGTAAAAGGAATGTTTTAAATAGGGCGTAGCTAGGGTTACGAAACTCGTAGACAATTCGTAGCTCTTGGATTTATTTCCTTACTGAATTATTTTAGGCATAATTTTATTTGTACTAGTCTCAAGGTAGAACTTTAATACATATTTATATCTAAATACAAAGTGAAATATCGTTAAAGGTTGTACTATAATTGTTTACAAGAAATTCATACTATTAATTATTTAATCGGAAAAACATAATTTAATTACCATTTAAAAATACGAGTGAAAATAGCTTTAATTACGACATTAAAATATAGGCATTGATAATTAGTCTTTTATTCAATCTATCACGTAGGGAATAGATTTATAGGTTCTTTATTATGCTTATACTTATTCGCTACTTGGGTATAATACGATCACAGCGAAAGGTTTATCCACTAGACGATCATTTGGCCAAAATAAAACAAAAGCACATCGTTACTAATTAGGTAAATTAGGATTAGTAGGTAATTATAGGTATAGATAGGGGTAGGTAGTAGTTAGTAGTAGCATGCATTTAATTAAAGACAATTTTATTTTATATTTATTTATAGAAAGGAGGGAGGGGGGGAGGGGGGGGGTTACACCACTTACCAGCAGGCGGGCCGCCTGCTTGTTTGCCACTCATCTCATAAAAAAAAAATTTAGGGTGGTGCTCAGATAGCTCAGGATAAGACAATACTATTGGATGAGCTCAATACTATCAATACTATTGATGGTATTGTTGCTCGAATAGAATTACCATCGGCAGCATTGTTACTCGTAAATAAAAAACTATCGATAGTATCGATATTAGCGATGGTACAAATCAAACAAAAAACTATCGATATACTTAAATAATCGATACTATCAATGGCCTATCAATAATGTATTGATTGGCTATCGATAGACTAGAAAAGAAAGAAAGAAAGAAAAAAAGAAAGAAAGAAAGAAAATACATTTATTCAGGACACCACACAACACTACATTACAATACACAATAAAATAATACATAAAAAATTATACATACAAGATCAAACACATAATGTAATTGTAATATTGTCGTGATTAGGTCTCGACTCAGCATTCAATTAAGGTCAGTATGACCCCAATAACTGATTTTCAGTTGGAACCCACTTCATGGCATCACGAACACCCGCGACAAGACAAACTTGACATATCTGACTACGACGATGAAAATTTATATGCTTACGGAAAAGAGAAAAACCAAGCATAATAACTAAATACCCCTTTTTAACAATGGATTTTTAACGGCTGAAAGCGTTATTTCCCTGAAAACGGCATCTAAACCTTTTTGGAGAAGCACCTACCTTCATTTTATTGCGCGCTGGTAATGTTATGCAAGAATGGCAGATTATAATGAATTATGATTAGTCGTTCGGAAGCGGCGTTCACCTTTTTGCGAAGAAAAGCCTTTATTATGCAAGAGTTTTATCTTTTGCGCGTTATATAAGGTACCGTTTAACTACACTTCACTTGAGGTCCTCAGAAAATTCAATGCTCGCACGTTTTCATTTGATGTTTCGAAATATCTTCGATGTCATAGCCTGAAATTATGCGTTTCACGTTGAAATTATAACGAAAACAAGTAGTTTTATGCAGAATACCATAAAATATTTTCAAAAATTTATCAGAGCGTCTGGTTCATGCGACGCGTGACCAAAATGCTGGCAGTTATTTGGCTCAACGAATCAGCATTGCAGTTCAACGAGGCAATGCTGCCAGCATGTTGGGTACGCTACCAGTAGTTGCTGGTAGAGGCTGGAGCATTTGAACTGTCTATAGGCCATCGCGGCTAGTATACAGTCCAAATGTTCTTTGTAGTAGATAGTGTAGCTAGTTTATTAGTTTTTATTATTGTAGTAGCTAGTTTAGAGAACAAAGGCACATTAAAAATATAAAGGCAGGCATAATAATATTAGGTAAAATCTATCCACATGATTGACACCAAAAACAAAAGGTTTTGTAAATATTTGAAGGGTGAAAACCATTTCCACCTGAAACGCTTATTTCATAAGAAAATGTAGGTAAATTCATAATTGTCTCTATCACACGTTAGCAGAGCGACGGCAATAACATTTTTAAATACCTACCTCGCGGCCTAAATGACAATCAAAAACAGTTATTCAGCAACATAATAAAAAGCGGGTTTAACGTTTATCATTTGTTTTACGACCAACGTTTTGATTGGGATCTGATGGGCATTCACATTAAAATTTTATGGGATCAGTTTCAAGAAATATTAATTACTTAGATAGGATCGGGTTTGTGGGATTCGTTGGGAGCTACCCAGCTTTCCCTTTATAACATTAATACGTGCCCTGTGGTTTCACCAGTACCGTTTTCCCTCAGGAAGTCTCAATATTCCGGGATAAAATAAATAAATATGTGGGGACATTTCACACAGCGCCATCTAGCTCCAAACTAAGCATAGCTTGTACTATGGGAACCAGATAACTGATACAATACTTAGATACTTTTTTGTTTGTTTGTAGAAACATACATAGAATACAATATAACACCCATACACAGAACAAACATCGATGTTCATCACACAAATGTTTGTCCTGGGTAGGAATCGAACCTATACCTAGTTCAGAAGGCAGAGCTACTACCAACTGAGCTAACAGGCCAGTCACCTAGGATAAAGCCTATCCTATGTTGATCCCGATAGTATAAGCAACCGGTGGGAAAAATTTCATCTAAATCGCCTCACCCATTTTGATTTGATGTATAGACAAACAAACTTATAACTGCTATAAAATCATTATTTGTGCCATACTGGTCCTGTCTTGTACTTAAAACTGTTTTGTTCTGTTCAATTTATGCTGTCAAAATTGCCGCAAAGGTTGATTTTATTGACACTTATTTGAACCACATTTAAACACTATATTTACTTAACTGAAACCTGAATATTGGTTTCGGTAATCAAATAACAAGAGTAAAAGCGGATATCTTCAGGACCACTCCGTTTTATAACCTTTTTGTAGATTAAATTGAATCGAAAGGCGCTTCACCTGTTCTATCGCAATTGAGAACCAGCGTGGTTAAACTTACGTTTTTCCCGTGAAACCTCTTAATTTTCCGGGATAAAAAGTATCCTATGTTACTCGTCGTAGCGTTAGCAATCTTTCTGCAAAATTACATCTAAATTGGTGCAGCCGTTTCAGCGTAACAGCCGTACAAACAAACACATAACCTTTCGCTTTTATATAGGAAGGGTAAGGATGGATAAGAACGTATGTGTATGGTAACGTTGGTACTTTAAGTATTTCTACGCCTATTCACAATTGCGACAGGCTGTATCCGTGTTAAAATGTATTTTTTATTTGCTACGCCATTTGTTTAAATATTATTTAGGTTTAGTCCAGTGGGGGTCCAACTTTCTTGGAGATTTCATGGTTATTTTGTTAATATAAGTGTTTTAAAGGGAATGTGAAAGATCAGAATTATAAAGCTTTTGGGTCCTATACATGGCCTTTTTCGTCTTTTACAGACGATTTAAGCAGTTTCTGTGTTCTGCGAAAGACACTTTCGTTGATGACTATATTGTAGGCCAACACGGGAGGGGCAAGCTCGACCACACTCTGTGCAGATGTGTGTTGCTGTTGTGACAAGGGGATTTTCTTCACTATTTTGCCGTTTGGCTCTTTTTGACGCAAGAGAAACAAACCATTCTTGGGCATGAAGCTTTTGACCTTCTTTGACTTCAGACCTCCACTTGTTCCTATCTTCTGCAAGATTTTCCCACTTCTTCTTCTTCTCGTGTAGGCAAGTGGTCAGCCCTGGTGTCAGAATTTTTAGGCCGCCCAAAGACTTGGCTTTCCCACTCTGTAAGTTTGATGTTAAAACAAGCCAGGTCTCGCTTGACGCAGTCTTTATACCGAAGCAAAGGTCGTATAACGCTTCTTTTTGCATCGGCTACCACCCCAAGCAAGATCTGCCTAGGTATACGAGCAGGGTCTATGCGATGCACATGACCCAGCCAACGCAGTCGTCTCTGTTTGAGCAAAGCGGTGAAACTAGGCAGCTGCATAGCGACAAATTTTTATATTGTCAACTTCCGCAGTAACCTTTCCACCAGTGGATACTTTGCATAGTTAGGTCTGAAAGCAATTTGAATTAGATTTTGTGTATTAAAATCTAATTCAAATTGCATTAGATCAAATTTTTTACTAGGTGGTAGGACTTTTCTGCAAAGTTCGTCTAGGTAGGTACCACCGCTTTGCCAGTTATTCTGCCGTCAAGCAGTAGTGTGAAAGCACTACTGTGTTCCGGTTTGAAGGGCATTGTAGCTAGTGAAATTACTGGGCAAATGAGACTTTATGATCTGATCAATCAGTCTAGTAATCTGATTACTAGACTGTGTGATATCTCAGGATGACGTGCGCAGTTCAGTGTCACGCGAAACTTTATTGTTTTAAAGTTCCGAGTGACACTGCAACTGTTATGGGAGGCAGTGTTGCTTAACATCAGGTGAACGAATAGCTCGTCACGTCATTTAATCGCATAAAAAAAATATTTTGCTATTTATTATTATATATCGAGGGCATAGTGGGGAAATTAGATAACTAACACTTTTTGTGAAATCGACTTTTTGGCATGACGATGAAACCAAAATCACGACGCATCGTTTGGTCTTACCCTAGCTCGAATATATTATTCCGTGCAAAAATTATTCCAAAAAAGGTATTTTTGTAACAGCAATGAACCTTCAATAATAGTTGTAAAACTTGATAGGAAGAAGTGAATAACTGGCCAAATAATGTATAATTTCACAGTATCACCATTTTGTCGTCACATAAAATGTATAAAGCTCGTAATTCAGTTTACCTCATAACCTACCTCTTAACATCAGGTGAACGACTTGCTCGTCACGTCATTCAATCACATAAAAAAAAAATAAAAAAAAAAAATAAAAAAAAACCTAATCCATTTTTGCCTGAGTGAGGCAAAAATGGATTAGGTTTTTCAGATTTTTTAAAAAAATATGTAAAGAGCTGCGGCATCCATGATGAACTCAAAAGTTGCATACTGAGCCATTACATAACATATAAAAACGCCCACATTAATTTTGCTCTTACAAAAAATTTTATTGCTAAATTTGCCGAAAAAAAAACTAAATCGTTTTCTCGCGACAATGGTTTTGTTAGTTATCTAATTTCCCTTCTACGCCCTCGATATATTTGTTATGTTTAAGGTTCGAGATGTCAGATTGAGAGAGTCGAAACATGACCTCCATCGTTGTCTTTGATGAATATATATCCGCTTTGTTTCTTTCGGTTCCGCATTTTCCGGTTTCCTATACTAAAAATCAAGGGAACGTTCCGTTGAAAGTAAACAAACACACCCGGAATCACGTCCCTTTGAGACCCAGCTTGGTTTTCACGCGATGTATTTTTCATTAATGCTGCAACTGGCTCTACTGTGAAAGATTACTTCTATCTCTTCCATTCCATCCGTACAAAGCGCTTTGGTTCGTCCTTTATAATGCAAACTATGGGTGGGGTTTTTAACCGTAGTTTTTTTTATGAAAACGAATGACGTGACGAGCTAGTCATTCGCATTGTGTTAAGCGCCACGGCCGCCCATTACAGATTGCAGTGTCACTCGGAAACCTAAATTAAAGTTTCGCGTGACAATGCACTGCGCACGTCATCCTGAGACATGAAAAGGATTTCTAAACTATGAGATCAGTTCTTAAGTCTCATTTGCCCAGTAATTTCACTAGCTACAATGCCCTTCAAACCGGAACACAGTAGTGCTTACACACTAATGCTTGGCGGCAGAATAACTGGCAAAGCGGTGGTACCTACCTATATGAACTTTGCAGAAAAGTTCTAACACCTAGTACCAACGATTAAAAACTTTAACATATTATAACCCATTGGCAATGAGGTAGGATACAAGAGCCGCAAACATGCAAAATAAATGTCCGCGCCAAAACTCTGCGCATGGAACGTAGTGCGCAGAGGTTTTGGTTAGTTGTAAGCCAACCGTGATCTGAGTCGGCAGTGCGGCTTTGATAGCGTATCTCTTTCACCCATTAATGAAATGTGTAAGAGTAAAAGAGACACATAGTCTGTGACGATGTCATCCTCCTTCGTCATCGTTTCAGCTATTCACCTGCTTTCTTAGTTTTCGCATCAAATATTGGCACTCATAATCTAGATTTAAATTCAAAATTAGAACATTAATCACATTCCTTTCATTTTCCATACATTTTCGTCATTCTTCATTTAACCACCGAGGCGTACGGTTCTCGCTTGTGCTCTACACTAAATTTTAATATTCCTCTGTTCATACAATAATCAGTGCTCTATTCGAGCAGTTTTATTTTACGGCCGTTCGAGTTGAACGAGTCTGCCATTTTATAATATATTCAGTGTCTTCCAGGCCTTTAAACATACGAAATTATTGTTACATCTGTGAATAAACCCGTTCTCCCGAAGCCTACCGTTGTTATTTACAACAGTTCCGGATTTCCCAAAAGTTACCTACGTGTTCCCGTGAGTGTCCTCCCCTTTCTGAGCTACCGGGAAGAAGCTTTGGGGGGACCTCCGGGACAAGTCTTGCGCTTCATTGGTTGCGAGACGAGCAAAGTTTGTTCAAACGAAAAACTATGGAGTTGATAACATTTTAAATATATTTACATATTATTTGGGAACTTTAAAATACATATTACCATAGTTAGACTTTTGTTTTTTTTTTATATCAGATAGATTAATAGATTAATTCTTTATTGTACACTCCAGAATTTTAGATTCAGATTTCAAAACAAAAAGTTGTTAAGTAGATAGCATTATTAGTATTAGGTATTAGGTTACGACTACATAATCATTATTGGATGATTAATTTCAAAAATAGTGAAACAAAAATCATACCTCAATGCCTTTAAACTTCAAACTAAAAAAGTCACCTACCCTCAATACAAACATCTCACCCTATAATAACCCCCTGTCATGTCAAACGGCGCATTTCATTAATCAAGCTAGAACACGGTTATGCCATTAGAGTTATTAATTTAAAAGGCTTATGTTGTATAACACAACACTATGATAGAATTACAGGAGAACTAAAGTGACCGATATAGCTCTTAGAGTTAGTAAGTTGAATTAGCAACGGGCAGGCCACATCGCTCGTAGAACTGACAACCGATGGGGAAGAAAGGTTCTCGAGTGGCGACCACGAACCGGAAGACGCAGCGTAGGCCGGCTCCCCACTCGGTGGACCGACGACCTGGTGAAAGCCGTGGGGAGCCGATGGATGCAGGAGGCGAGCAGCCGCTCAAGATGGCGTGCTTTGGGGGAGGCCTATGTTCAGCAGTGGACGTCTTCAGGCTGTTAATGATGATGATGATGATGATAGAATTACTCGAACGAATTGAGCGAAGTCTCTTCTTCAACACGGTAAAAACTTTCATATGTCTGTGTATTTTGGTACTCGCGTACAAGTCATATTTTGACAGCTTCTGTGATGTGGCGAGTTCTATTCCTGCGACAGGATAAGAACCTATTTGTGCATAGGAAAAAAATAACCGGCCAAGTGCGAGTCAGACTCGCGCACAAAGGGTTCCTTACCATTATCTATAAAAACGAGGGCATAAACACGTTTATTGTCCCCCTTAAGCCCCCTTAAGTATTTATTTTATTCTGTTTTTTAGCATTTTTCGTTATAGCGACAACAGAAATACATCATCTGTGAAAATTTCAACTGTATAACTATCACGGTTCATAAGATACAGCCTGGTGACAGACGGGCAGACAGACAAACAGACAGACAGCGGACCCTTAGTAATAGGGTTCATTTTACCCTTTGGGGACGTAACCCTAAAAAGCGCAAATACTTGTTCTGTATCTGGGTATTGTCTGGGGACCATGGTCCTCGTAGTTCCTGGGTCCCTAGATACAGGGAATCTTAGTTAGGGTCCAGGATCTATGCATGTGATCGTTGGGCGTTATTTATTTATCATGACGATTTTATTTATACACCAAGTTTCATGCCATAAACTGGTTCTACATCTTTATAATTGTGTCGTTGGTGATTCTTGATTGGAGGTTTATTTCCCCCAAAAAGAGAAAAGTTTGCAATACGGCAACTTCAACCTCAAAAACTAAAACTGTATACTTAGATTTTACTAAATTCATTAAAATCCGTTGTCCGTTGTTGGTGTTAATACACCATGTATTATTACGTCATTCTAGAGTTCTTTTTAGTATTTGTTAAGCGCCACGGCTGCTCATAACAGTCGCAGTGTCAGTTAGTGACGTGCGCACGTCATCCTGAGACATCAGCACAGTCTGGTAATGAGGTTTCTAGACTGTGAGCTTAGGTCATAAAGTCTTATTTGCCCAGTAATTTTACTAGCTACAGTGCCCTTCAAACCGGAACACAGTAATGCTTGCACACTACTGCTTGATGGCAAGAATATGTGGCAAAGCGGTGGTACCTACCTAGACGAACTCTTACAGAAAAGTCTCACCTAATATTTGCACATTCATGAACTAATGTCTCATTAGCACAGTGCATTAAAAGATATTAACCCTGTTAACTCTTTTAGGGTTGCCACGCGTATCCGGGTTTATCCGGTTATGTTAAGTTATATCCAGACTTTGTTGGGTTTTTAAAATGTAAATACCAAAACCGTTGTATGTTGATTTGTAATTTAGGTAGGTTTTCTCACGGTTTCTCACGGTTTTCGTATCAAAAGCTGCCTATTTGAGTTAAGTGTTGCAGAAATTAATCGAATATCTTTTTCAAACCCCCAGCCAGGCGCGGATAACAAAGGGGTTTTGGAAATTTAACTGCCTGTAGCATTTCTTAAAGGGAAGAACTGACTTTCATTTTTGATGCAAAGGTGACTTGATCGAGGGCGTTCTTAGCTATGATTCAACAAAAATTACAAAAATATTTAAATAACCCGAAAGTTTTCAAGATCAGAGTGAACCGGTATCATCTAAGCAAGCATGTTCTATCATCGACCGCGTCGTCACTTACCATCAGGTGAACCTGTAATGCTAGGTTATCTCAGCTAAACAAAAATTGTCCAGCTGTCACGTCATCATCATCATCATCATCAACAGCCTGAAGATGTCTACTGCTGAACATAGACTTCTCCCACAGTGCACCACTTTGAGTGGCAGCTTGTCTCCTGCATCCATCAGCTCCCCGTGGTTTTCACCAGGTCTTCGGTCCACTGGTAGCTGTCACGTACTAGTCATGTTTTTCAACAGACAACATGCGAGTGGTACTTTGCCACCCTTCGCCGTCCTATCCGTTCATCCTTTCGTTCGTTAGGGCAAAAAGCTAGCCTGTGTACAAAGTCAGGGCGGGTAGTTAATCTATACTCTGTAATAAAACTGTAACTGGCAAATCTGTACACTGAATATTTAAAAAAAAAATTGTTTGTATTATACTTCTTTTTAATTTTTGTCTGTCTGTCTGTCCCTTTGAACACGCATCACGCTGGAACTACTGAACGGATTTCGCTGAAATTTGGTATGGCTATAGCTAGTTTTTCAGAATAACACGTAAGATACTTTTTGTTTTCTAAAACGGCCAAGTGCGGGTTGCACGAAGAAACATGTATGTAATCGTTATGCAAGGTTTTTTTGGTTCATATAATTTTTTTTATTTATACTCTTCCTATCGAAGGGATGATAGAAACGAAAGGGAAAAAGATAGTGGAAAAAGATGAGTGGATGTGACGGCAATAGAAAGGAGGCAGGCGAAGCCTGCTTTCTTTCGCCGGCCCATCCATTCATCCTGTTCCCCTATCTTTTTCCCTTTCGTTTCCTTCTTACCCATAAACAGGGTTAAGGCGTAAAACTAATTATTAACCCCTGCGAAGCCGGGGCGGGTCAACTAGTTTAATATAATTGTAATGCCAAGTCCAGTAGTGAATGTGGCAACCCTAAGCAATATCATGAATCTTCCCCAAAAAGTCATTATCCTTATTAAACCGTCAAATGTATAAAGGTAGAACTAATTTAACGAAAGGGTCCCGACATTTGTCTCTCGGGAGTTGATATAGCGGAAATTGTACATTCCTTACCTTACCTATGGTTTTGTTGGCGCAAATGAGAACCGGCATGGCAGATTTCGGTTAATTTTACATATAACCACTAAATTTTTACTTACTATTCGATTCTCGTTCTTAGTGTGTTTCATATCTCCTGAGAAACTCGTACCTTTAAGTGGACTGCAGCGACTGTCAACCTATTTTTTGGGTGGATCGCTTTATATTTTCAAACCCCTTGAAAAACTCATACATTGAAAAATGTCAAAACAGGTTTAGTGTTGCTGATTGACCTTGTTTCACACACTTCCTTGTACCGCGAACGTGAAGAACGACAGTGAAGCGATGCATAATTGTATGGAAAGCGATACTGTCGCTTTTTTCGGAGCTAACATAATACCGGGGGAGCAATGCATGAGTTTCTCAGGGAATTTGAAAATATACACTTCATTTCTATCTCTTTCAGACGCGTTGAAGATGTTACGGCGTAGATATACACTCGGGGAATAACAGCATTCATCACCTTAGAGTCCACTTTTGCTTGTACGAGTGTCAATCTGTTATTATTGACTCCATGTCAAACGATTTCGTATGCATGTGTCAAAGTCAAATAACCGGCCAAGTGCGAGTCGGACTCCCTCACGAAGGGTTCCGTACCATCATCTATAAAAACGAGCAAAAAAATCACGTTTGTTGTATGGGAGCCCCCTAAACATTTATTTTTCACCTCACTAGCTCGGAAATATTCTCTTTGTCATTCAAAATCTGGGCGCAAAAACGCATTTTAATCGCTAGCGTGGATAAAATTCGAACATTTCTATTCAATAATTTTCTCGTCCAGAATTGAGGATTTAATCACAGATCTGCCCGAATTTAACCTTATTGATATTGCCAGTCCACTGAAAACTCATTAATACCACAGACTACCTCCTAAAAGATAACATCTTTTTCTCGTTCACCAACCTCATTTTTATAATAATCGCACTGTCCAGCACCAAAGAGTATATAACCAATACGCTATCCAGCACAGCGACTGCACGGAAAATGGATGAAAAACACTTTTTCTTTAATTTTCCATGAATCACGTGATTAGCTAGTCGTTTACCTGATGTTAAGCGTTACCGCCACCCATAGCTAAATTAATAAGCTAAAAACTAATCTTTTCTTAGCTTTTTAGCTGTTTTTCTTGCATTTTCCTCGCTGTATTGGGGTGAAAAGTTGTGTGTTGCACTCGGCAGCAAAGTTTTTCTGCGTCTCGTACCTTTGAAACCTTCTCTACGCTCAGGATTCTTCATTTGAACCACTCGCTACGCTCGTGGTTCAATCCTAGAATCCATCTCTAACTCAGGTTTCAATTCAAGTACTCGCGCCAAAAACCAACTTTGCAGCCTTGCATTACAAATAACTATTATTCTGTTTTTAGTATTTGCTGTTATAGCGGCAACAGAAATACATTATCTGTGAAAATCTCAACTGTCTAACTATCACGGTTCATGAGATACAGCCTGGTGACAGACGGACAGACATCAGTAAGACAGACAGCGGAGCCTTAGAATAGGGTCCGTTTTACCCTTTGGGTACGGAACCCTAAAAAGATACCTTATTCGGATATTATGTGCACTGGATGAGTGATGGTGACCAAGGAGTGGGTTCATAACATAACCGCTACGTCAGGTGACAATGTATCATTATGATTGTGCCACAAGTATCTGTATGGAATAATCAAACTCAAAATTAATGTTTTTGCCAAACACCCTTTGGCTGGACAATTAGGTTTCTATCTTGGTTAAACTTATGCTAGCCACATAATTTTCTGGTATGTACCTATGTTTTTGATTGAGTGTTTTGTACCTATTTATATACTGTATGGTGTTCAATAAAAATTTATCTTATCTTATCTTATCTTATATCTTAATATTTGCAAAGGTAAAGGCTACGTCGTTTCTCAAATACGACAGACCGTACTTAAGCAAATAAAACTGCGACTGTTTCATGTAGTTAAACTCATTAGTAGTCCACACTCATTATGTAATCTACATAAATTGAAACTCACTTTGAAACTTTACATTGTCGTCGCACGTCATGAGCCCAATACATTCCCACTGCTGGGACACAGGCCTTTTCCCAAAAGAGAGTGTGGGTCATAACCCACCACGATGGATAAGTGCGGGTTGGTGAATGACACATGTCCAAATTCCATACATAAGGTGCAGCGGGGCAATTCCGACTGCGGGAAATTTCGACTATTCTTAACAACTCCCGCAATATGCATTATTTGAATAAGTGACAGCTATGGCCGTATAGCGCAAATGTTCCTTCGTAATTTGACCGTAGATGGCACTGCTAGACCCAATACTGTTTGAAATACGAACTCTTTTGGTTTTTTTAGTTTTTTCTTGTGTGCACTTACAAATTTACTTTAAATAAAATAAAAAATACTTTAAAAAAATGTTATTTTCGGATGTAATGTTAAGTAATACTTTTTTTGTGTTTACTAAGAGCTGTGGAATAAATAAATAAAGAAAATAAAATAAAATAAGCCTTTAAAAATTATCTACCTACCTTTATGTATATTCCTTTATGTACCTTTGTTTTTTTCTGGGTTGTCTGGAAGAGATCGCTTTAAGCGATAAGACCGCCCATTGTGGCACTTAGTTATAAGATTTCCCTCTAAATGTTCGTGTAATATGGTGTTTTCAATAAAGTGTTATCTATCTATCTATCTATCTATCTATCTATATTGTGTTAGACCAACAAAATACCATCTAATAAAACTACCTCGCCTCCCCTAACTACCGGCCGCACTACATTCGTTAAATAACTAAATTAACGAAGGTAATCAAATAGAATTAGTTTTACTAACGAATAAACAGTTGTTCTAATAAAACATGGCAATGGATTAGTAATTAAAATGGCCAGTATTCACTTTATTGTACCAGACTAGAATATTAATGTAGACTCAGACTTTGAAGCCAAAAAGATTATCGTTTTAAAAAAAGGGCATAGAACAATTAATGACTTCAATTGCCCTAATTTCATACTGAGGAAAATATACTTAGTTTAGATGATATTAGTAAAATCTAAATGACTTGCTCGTCACGACATTCATAAGGCTGACCCCATATTGGGCGTCCGCAAACGTGGCGTGAACGACGCGAATGCCACGTGCGAGCCGCGACAACGCGGCATGAGCGTCCCGTTTTAGGCCTCCCATACGCTTTCAATTTTATTTAACAATTAAATTGACGAGTCTACATCCGTCAATGTATTCTCCATACGGTAAACCGAAAACATAGTACAATACTAACCCTACGCGATCAAAAAAATGGATCAATTACAAAGATTCATCAATAAAATTGAACGTGTAGGGGGGGAGGGGCGCACGCTGGTAGGCTTACCAGCGTGCGGCGTATGTACGTACATACATCCGCACGCTGAGCTATTAAAATTCGCGTCATTCACACGCTGAGCTATTAGAATTCGCGTCGTTCACACGCTCGAGGAACGCGCACGCCCAATGTGGGGTCAGCCTTAACATATTATAAAAAAGTTATTTTGAGTAAAAACTAAACTACTAAACTGATTTTGATAAAAATTCCATCGGACCAATCTGAAGGTACCTATATCGTTTCAAATAAAAATAGAATATTCCATTATTCTTTTTTTCAAATTTATTACCTAATAAATTAAGGAGTTTTGAGGCCTATTTTTCAAGCGTTTGTTGTGTTGTTTACTAAAGACGCGACTTCATCGTTGACATATGTTATACGCATGATATTTTTAGTAACAATGCATTTGTATACAAAGCCAAGTAATTCTGCTTTTCAAAACTAGTTTTGAAATTTTAATACACTGCTTAGTTTTTTCGTATAAACCGTAAATATGCAAAACCATACCACGCTATTTGAAATTAGTAAATTTGTATTTGTTTAGATTGCTTTAGGACCTATCTACGCCCCCCGCGCCGCGCCTGACCGGTTAAGTTTTGGAATATTCAGTTTTGTTTTTCTTACTGCTAAAGTACCCAGAGCCTTATTCATGAATTGGAAGAGCTATGTTGATTTTTCCATTGTTTAACAAAGCAAAGAGGCATGTTTTAGTAACTTACAGGCTGTTAAAATAGTAGCAAAGTCACAAACAAAAAGTTACCAGGTCCCTTCTCACAAAAGCCAGTAGAAATGAAACATAATGCCCCAACAATTTTATAGCCCAACAACGGAATTGCCGTGTCATTTAAAGCTCTCAGCTGAAAAGAGCGAGTCAAAGCGTAGGATGGAGTGGGCAAAGTAGCATGAATGGGCAAAGTCTAGAAAGTAGGCGTATAAATGGAAACCTGAACAGTGAACAGTCAGTGTTCTTTTGCTTGAACATTGTTTTGATTAAACAAATAGGCTTTGGTGAATGAGGAACTTCTTCTTGGAATAAAACCTGCATAACATAGTGCGTGACGTGACATAATAATTATAATTACTGCTAAAATATTGTTTGGTCACCATCATCATCATCATCATCATCATCATCATCATCATAAAAAGCTTATCTATAATCACAATATTATAAATAGAAAAGATTTGATTGTTTGTTTGTTTGTTTGCATTGAATAGGCTCCGAAACTACTGAACCGATTTGAAAAATTCTTTCACTGTTGGGAAGCTACACTATCCCCGGGTGACATAGGCTATATTATATTTTCAAGAAAAATAGAGATCCTCACTAAAACTCCAATAACCCAACCCAACCTTGGGTTACCCTTGTAACCCAAGGTGTAAAAAAATTACCTAAAATATTTACTAGCTGCGCCCCGCGGTTTCACCCGCGGATAAAAAGTAGCCCATGTGTTAATCCAGTACATAAGCTATCTATATTACAAGTTTCATCCAAATCCGTCCACCGGTTTGGGTGTGAAGGAGTAACAAACATACATACATACACACATACAAACTTTCAGCTTTATAATATTAGTGTGAAGTGTGATGAAGTGTGATTACATCGCGTGCGCTGCGAATACTGTTAGGCCCGTGCGAAGCCAGAGCGAGCCGCTAGTACAGAGATAAGTGGAAACTTAGAAGCTGTCAAACTTTAGTGCCGAAGGATATTTCTTCTTTGTTTCTTTTCTGAGCACCACGTAAGAGAGAGAGAGAGGTTATACATACTATACTACCGTGCTATTATTATTTTTAATTTGATTATGATTTAAAACCATTATGCAAAGTATTTTTTTGTGATCCTGAATAAATATTTTCTTTCTAAATCTAAAAAAAACCAATTTCTCTCTAAACTCTCTCTATTTCTCTCTTCTCTCTTTCTCTCTAAATTCTGTTCTTAATAAAAAAAAAATTATAAATATTTTATATTCTCTCTTTTTTATTATCTTGTCTTTATTGTGAAAATATTCCTATTAGAAATTTCTAATCTCTTAATCCTTGTTGCTCTAAGGATTTTATCAGAAGTAGGATGAAAACATCCCACTTCTGATATAATCTGCTTTGCTCACTAGACTTGAATTATTTGCGAATTAATAAGAATTGATGTCTCTTAACCATAATAATAACATAATAAAATGGCAAATAATATCAACGTAGGTATTTCTTACCAGTTGTGTCATTTTTTTTTGAACGGGCTAATGCTGTTGGTCTCTACTACCCTTTACAGCGTCACCGGGCGGGATGCTTAAGGCGCCCAACCGTCAAAAGTGGGAGGCAACTAGCACAAGGGCACCCCTGGGGTGCGAGCCTCGGCTTGGGCCGTTGCCGGGATAAGAGGATCGAGAAGGCTACGTCCACTGGAAGAGTGGACCCTATGGAAAGTCGCGACCGTTCTAGCTAACCTACGGGGGGACCACTTGTATCATTTTCAAGAGTGAGTGAATATGAATGGAATCTTGCAAGCGCGTCCCATCTTCGGCTTCGTCTGCTCTAAACTTGTATAAGTTAAGATGAAGTCTAACAATCACATGTTTGTTAATATTTTTGTACAAGGTAAGTTTTAATATCCCTTAATTCGGCCCTGTGCATGCCCATCAGACTAAGTAGGGTCCTTTTATGTAAATTTCAACGCGTTATGAAAAATTTTGCTTCGTTTATGCCGATGAATTCATGAGAGGTAGGTAGGATGTTGCGTTTATAAAAGATGAAAAATTAAATGTCAGTCGTTGTATACTAATTCTAAATAGGTATTGAAAGGATTATTTAGGGGATGGGCCATGTTGTGTACACATGTTTAGGGAGATTTTCTGGTTTGAAACTTGTACCATTATTATTATTGAAAGTGTTCTGTTTTGTGTACTAAATAAATATATAAATAGATGCATGGATGGAGAGTGCCTTATTAAATTTACTTAAGAGACTGAAAGCTCTCAAATCGACCATCTTGAATGTAATTTTCAAAGATTGAAAAAAATGCATGTTTATACCAAAGACTTCTATGTATGTCACTACCTTTTTGTAAGAACCGATTGTTTATAAAAACACACGATGATTTATGAACTGTCGATTTATTGCAAACGGGCAATGTGTCTCACAATAAAACGGTTTATTTTTCGGTTATTTATAATTAAACGGTATCACTTCGTTATATTGTATTGTGTACTTCTCGTATGGTCAAAGCTAACCTAACACTCCTCCTCGCTTCGCTCGTCGTCGTAGCCTACTGGTTAGCCACTAGTGACTCTAAATAAACAATAAATTACAGCAAAAATTGTTGCATTCAAACGGGTTTGTTCACAATTAAACGCTGCTGAAATCGTTTGTTTATAAACTCACCGCTCGGCAACGACTAGTTATAAATAATCAAATAATCATCCGTTTTATTGCAAGACGAATTGTCCGTTTACAATAATTCGACAGTTTATAAATAACTGCTTTTTTTTTCATAAGCAATCGGTTCTTACAAAACAACGTTGGCATAATATACACTAGACAGCACATCTCTAAATTGCACTGTCGGCCACTGCAAATAAGCCGGCCAGCGTCTTCTCGCTCATACGAAGCTCGGCACTCAAAGCGACTGCACGTGTATTGTAATAAAAATTATGATCCAAAAATACCATTGTGCGTGCTCAGATACTACAAAAACTAGTCGGGGAAACAAACAGACCTGACGGAATCAGATTAAACAGTACGTTTAGAATTTGGAACAAAATAAACCTAAATAAAATATTATTTTGTTGATTTATAATGGCGCCAGAGCGCGCGGCGGCAGCCATATTGGCAGAGTGAACGAACACTGACCGAACAATACAACCTACAAGCACTAACGCTGCGTGTTAGTCGATTTATAGCGGGTTCCACTTGAACAAAATTATCGTTATTTTCGTTTTTTTCGTTCACTTTTTTTTTTTTTTTTTAATGTCATTGAATGACGTGACGAGCTAGTCGTTCACCTGATGTTAAGTGACACGGCCGCCCATAACAGTTGCAGTGTCACCCGGAACTTTAAAACAATAGTTTCGCGCGACATCCTGAGACATCACCCAGTCTAATAATCAGATTACTAGACTGAGTGATCAGATCATAAAGTCTCAATTTGCCCAGTAATTTCACTAGCTACAATGCCCTTCAAACCGGAACACAGTAGTGCTTACACACTACTGCTTGGCGGCAGAATAACTGGCAAAGCGGTGGTACCTACCTAGACGAACTTTGCAGAAAAGTCCTACCACCTAGCACATTGACTAGAACGATCATATGTGATTTGGCCTTGTCTCTGTATAAAAAGTGGCATAATTTCGTAGCGTTTTTGGCGTTTTTAGCAGCTACTGGAACCTACACTTAATCTCGTAAAGCGCTGTAGAGGATTTTAGTTTAGTTATACCAAAAATGGCAATTATTTGTGCTTTACGTAGCTTCTCTAGTACGTGTAGTACATATACTCTTTGGTTAATACTGGTCATATCTTCTTTCCATCTGTAGAAATCAAAACACGTTTACCTACGAAAAGTTCTCTCGGTAGAAAAAATCGTGAAGCGACTTCTAAAAATTATTCAAAGGCAAAAACATGTTACTTACATTATAATAAGACAAGCCCATTGAAATAAACCATAGTGATAAGTTACGTTTCAATGCATCTGTAAGCTTTTTCTTAAAACAATAAGTGTTTCTTTTAAAATTAATTATTTGTACCGCAAAATGGAAAGCTGACGCGCAACGCAACGTATCGTCATAGTTTTGCTACGCAAAAAGCGATCCTATATGATACAGTATATGTTCTATGTTTGACTGCTGTGATAAACGTGCTCGGATTGGTTTTTGTCAGCGTCTTAAAATGTTGAAAATGTTCCGAAGAGGAAGAGGTGTTTACTCATCAAAATAATGTCTACCCTCTTGCCATTTCTGCACATTTTAGTTTTTTCAGCACAGATCGATGACGGCACAATTATAAATTTGATGTGGGATCCGATGGGACTGTGATTAATTCATTTTTGGGACCGGATAGCAATTGTTAAAAAATGGGATCTGTTTAGTGATAATTTTCAAAATATTTTCAATGTACAGAATTCGACCTGTTACAGTTTCATTATAAGTATAGATTTGTTTTTACAGGAAAAATAAGGTAATTTTTGGATCGTACCAAAACGCAAAAATCCCTAAAAATTTTGTAGGTACCTTATTTTGAAAGTAAGCTTTATAATCAAGCAGCTAAGTAATGGTCTGTTGCGGCTTTAATCATCTTTAGCAAATAACAGAACTAATACAAACAGACCGTAATTACAGAATTCGATTGCTATCCTAGTGAATAGAGCTGAGGTAGTGGGTTAGGTCGGGAGCACTGGCACGATCAGTTACTACTAAATAAGAGGCACCACCCGTTAAAAAGTGAAGCCAAAAAAGGAATACGATAAATTCGTACAATTTTTGAGCTTATTTTAAGATACTAGGAGCACTATTTTCATCGATGGACTAAATGTAAGAAGCGTGCTTATTTGACGAAACTCCCGGTGTGCAGCATAATAACAGGCTAGTTGCCTGCTATTCAAAATTAACAAGTAAATATTATTTTCATAAAGCAGGTTAAGAATTAATGCAATAATTGAAAAAATAAGTAAAATCGGCAAATAAATCAAGGAGTAATAAGCTTTAAAAGTTTCTGGAGGGGGTATCACCTGTCTCTTTTTCGCAAAACAGGAGACTCCCCACAGTTACTATGAAAACGCACGCTGTGAAGTCATGTGCCGAAGATGTTGTATGTAAAGCTACCACAGCTTATTAATGACAACGAAGTAGGAAGAAGGAGCAAGAGTGACGTCACTGCATATTTGAGCTATCTCTTCTATTCCTGTATTTTAAAATGCTTGTGGCTTTGTCATTTTTTGAGATCATTAATTTTTGTTTTCACGACTGTTTATTTTTTGGGGAATATTATTAATTTACGCAATAAAAAATAGAAGGGCATTAGTTTTTTTTTTTTTTGGATTTATTATTATTATGTAATTTATGAAAACTGTGCACCATAAGATCATCATCATCATCATCAACAGCCTGAAGCTGCTGAACATAGGCCTCCCCCAGAGCGCGCCACCTTGAGCGGCTGCTCGCCTCCTGCATCCATCGGCTCCCCGCGGCTTTCACCAGATCGTTGGTCCACCGAGTGAAGGGCCGGCCTACGCTGCGCCTTCCAGTTGGTGGTCGCCACTCGAGAACCTTTCTTCCCCATCGGTTGTCAGTTGCTACGAGCGATGTGGCCTGCCCACAGCCATTTCAACTTGCTAATTCTAAGGGCTATTATATATTAGTCACTTTAGTTCTCCTGCGGATCTCCGCGTTCCGGAGCTTATCTCGCAGGGAAACACCGAGCATAGCTCGCTCCATAGCTCGTTGCACGTCTTTGAGCTTACTAATGAGGCCAACAGGAAGAGACCATGTCTCAGTTCCATAAGTCATCACTGGCAACACACACGAGCATGAAATATCTCGAATTATTAAATACATTGCACGTCGCTGCTTGAGAATATTGTGGGCTGTATAATATCACTATGGAATTGACTTTTTTTTTAGTCTAAGCTGGTTAGGTACTTTTTTGTGCAATAGCTCCTGTACTATTCAGCAGATTAAACGAATACCTATTCGTTTCATCACAACAAATTGATAATATCATTTTCTATTAATTGGCGGCTCTGTGAAAGCTTAATTTACTGTAGATACTCTTTGACTTCATGATTTATATTTATTTAGAAGGAAAATATAACTCACTCTTTAGAACGTTTTAGTCAGCGCGGCAAATTCAAATTTTCTTGCGTTTTTTGCCAATCATAGCTTAATTACTCAATGTGATTATGTAAAAACAGATTTTGCGCAAATAAATAGAATGTCTCAACAAATCACCATTAAAATGATTACCTAGATATCACCTTAAGGTGCTGAATGCTCCCAAATTGACTAACATGAGCGTCTCAAAATGTAAATCATTTAAAGAATTGAAAAAAATGCATGTTAATACTGGTCATATCTTCTTTCCATCTGCAGAAATCAAAACACGTTACGAAAAGTTTACTCGATAGAAACAAATCGTGAAGTGACCTAAAAAAATCATTTAAACGCTCTAAAATGTTACATTATAATAAGACACCCCATTAAAATAAATAATAGTGATAAGTTATGTTTCAATGCATCCATCTACAGGCTTATTTTTTTTACAACAATAAGTATTTATTTTATAACTATTTGTACCGCAAAATGGAAAAGTTGAAGCACAATGCACCGTAATCGCACATATTTTTGCTACGCAAAAAGTGACCCTATTTCGTACAATATACGTTTCATGTTCGACTGCTGTAATAAACGTGCTCAAATTGGGTCCTGTCAGTGTCTTAATGAATCATTAGTCATCTCGGTTGAATAGTGTATCGAAGTGGGCACTTTTAACACCAACTTTGCCCGTGGTCAATTTGGCCCAATTTTTTGCCCAGACACGAAAACAATTTGTAATATTTCGGGTACCTACCCCATAGAGTTATTCTAAAGGGTATCCATTAAATCGTTAAATATTCCTTTTTATTCACTTTTTTACCGTATTTTCAGCCCAAAATCAGATTATCAATACTTAAAGAAAACGTAACCGGAATACGTAATTCTGTTATTTACGAAATGGGCAAAGTTGGAGCAAGAACTTCCTCAATAACTTTACTACTAATCGCTCCTTGGATAATGTATGTTTTGAATAATCGATTTTCCAATTCGATATAGCGAGAAGTAAATGTCGATGCTGGCACAATCTCTACTTCCCACCTAATATTCTAATCATCAGCAACAGCCTGAAGATGTCCACTGCTGAACGTAGGCTTCTCCCAGAGAGCGCCGCTTTGAGTAGCTGCTCGCCTCTTGCATCCGTCGGCTCCCCGCAGCTTTCAACATCGTCGGTCAGCCTAGTGGGGGGCCGGCCTACGCTGCGTCTTCCGGTTTGTGGTCGCCACTCGGAAACCTTTCTTCCCATCGGTTGTCAGTTCTACGAGCAATGTGGCCTGCCCATTGCCATTTCAACTTGCTAATTTCTAAGAGCTATATCGGCGTATAACAATGTTCTATAATATTCTAATAAAATAATAAATAATTATAAAAATCAAAACCCCGACTGCAGAAAATACAGTTTAAAAGTAGGTAATGCACTACAAAGAGCTAAACAAGATTGAAAAAAAAAAACAAAATTAAATTTACCTTATTATAAGCAAAGTAAACTCGGCTTAGGCCCGATTTCACCAACGTTTATTCCAAGTATACGGCTATTCCTTACTTCTGGATACAGCTAATTGACAAATAAAATTACACAAAAAGACGCCATTTTGTTTGTATCCAAGGAATAAGTCTTATTCCTTCACAAAATTGGTGATATAAGGGCTATATTCCCCTCCCCTATATTAGGCTATGTCCCTCAAGCATCAAGTGAGAAGGAAATTCTCATTTTCACGACTGATAGCGCAGCAACAATCTATGCACTCAGAAGGCTCACGACCAGGTCGAGGGTTCTAGCGGAATGCCAAGCAAAGCTACAAAAATTGTCTCATAAGTGTAGAACAATAGTAAGATGGACGAAGAGCCACGGCTCATGCCCAGGTAATTTTAGGGCAGATCTTCTTGCCAAAGAAGGAACCACGAAAGAAGTTAATGCTGACGTTGTGGGTATCTGCAAGCCATCAGCGATGGAAGTGCGGGACTCACTACTCCAGCACACTGAAAGAGAGCAGCAAAACATCTGGGATAAGAAAAAGGACTGCAGACATGCAAAATCCGTTTTTCCAACCATTAACAGAAACATCACAATCATTTGCTAAAATTGCAACGGCAGGATCTCCGGCTTATAGTAGGCCTGATCACGGGCCACTGTAATTTGAACTACCATCTGTATAAGACCGGCGCCACGGACAGCCCCTATGCAGAGGGTGCCTGAGTGAAAATGAGACTGTGGAACACGTGCTAAGATACTGCACAGCCACAGAGGAAGCCAGACACACATCAGGAATGTTAACACGAGAAGACGCTCAACATTCTGCCCAAGAAATCTCGAATGCCTCATCATCGTCACTCCATCACCCAACATCAGTGCCACTGGAGCAGCTGTGCCAGCAACCTAGAGCCACACTCCGCTATTTTAAGGAGTTGGGCTGGCTCGGGTAGATGCTGGCAGGGGGAAATGCACAATACACCCCGAGCGGGACGTCAGTGCAGAACTTATCACCCCCACGTTAAATTAGAATTAGAAGGGCTATATTCGCGTAACTCGGTTGTTCTCGGAAAGTTATACCTGGAATAAAAGTTATTCTAGTTTGGTGAAATCGGGCCTTAATACGCTAAATCTTCATTTAGTCTCACAAAAAATAAACACTGCATGAAAAACGTAAAAAGTAAAAAAGTACGTATTAGTTATTTTTCAAATAACTTATAATAAAGCTACAATTTGAAATGTTGTCAATTAAATGTAATATACATAGCAGACCGTAACAGCCGGGAGATTGCTGATCCAATCGCAATCATGTGTGGCGTCTGCTAAGATTAATTTAGTGAGATAGCGTTGGCAGAGATGTCCAGCCCACAGAAGTGCTCTACAGGTTGACCCATCACGATATAAATGACAACTTACTATAATATTACTTATATACATAACAGCTGTGTTTGTTTTTCTCTAACCTATGATTTATCCTGAGACCAGCGTTGCACTGGCTATAGGTAGAGTCAAGGTGGTGACCCTGCCGGGGCGAGATAGTTAATGCTAACGCGACCCTATCTCGCCCCATCTCGGCGGCGGACGTATCACGGGGGCGTTTTAGTGGGTTCGAGTCCCACATATCGTCGCTCGTATAACTAAAGGTCCCACTTTTTTGCTGTTTTGAGTTAGGACCGCTATGTTAGTCAACGCAAAATTCTCTATCCATCTGACTAATCGTTGTACCTTTTAACATTTTGGATCACAAGATAATTAATTATTAATTAATTAATTATTATTACAATTAAGACTTCATAATATTCAATTACCTATTGCAACCTCAAAATGAGGCTGATTAAGTAGTTTTTTATTGGTAGATACTTGATAAAGTTATGGTGTTGTGTTGAATTAAATACAGTATTGTAGCATTAAACTTATTAAAACTTACTAAAAAAAAACAAACACAATACTAAAGCATTAACAACATAAATTTTGTATATTTATTTCCATACTTAGTCTAAAAAAAGTCGTAACTAAAAACAGACAGCTTGTTTTAAATAAAACAAAGTTTTCACTAAGTGACCTATCTGTAGAATGCAAACAGGTTAAAAGTTTCAATGTGTAATTAAAGTACTTGAAATTATCTACAAGAGCATATAAAAATAAATATGCTGGACTTGCGAGGAACGAAAATATCTGAAAGTTAGAAATGTCAAAACCTTAAAACGCGTTTTCTGAACAATGGACAAAAATGAGATAGGACCTTTAGTCATACGAGCGACGATTTTTTTTTTTTGAACGAGCTAATGCTGTTGGTCTCTACCGACCTTTACAGCGTCACTGGACGGGAGGGCAGGCGCTTAAGGCGCCCAACAGTCAAAAGTGGGAGGCAACTAGCACAAGGGCACCCTTGGGGTGCGAGCCTCGGCTTGGGCCGTTGCCGGGATAAGAGGATCGAGAAGGCTACGTCCACTGGAAGAGTGGACCCTATGGAAAGTCGCGACCGTTCTAGCTAACCTACGGGGGGTACGTCGACCTCACCGGCGGGGTCGGTGTCTGATTGAGTTACGCTGGTATCCTATACCGGTGCCGAAAGCGGTACCTGAGCCAGAAGGGCTAGACTGATCCGGTGATCCTAGCGCAGCCGACACAACGGCTGCTATAGGATCATCCGGATCGCTCAAGACGTGTCATGGGCGGTGACGACGGGGTGACGAGCGACGTTATCACCCCCGTGGTGGCAGGGAAGTGCGAGGGCATTTCCCGCACTCAAAAAAAAAAAAGTGTGGTGACTCTAGCTATACTGGGTGTTGATTTGCATCCCCGCCATATTTCTAGGGTTCATTGTAGTGCATATATTTAATCACCTAATAATATGATTATATTACATATGTACATAATTAGCAGCTGATTTTTTTTAAATTTTTTTATGATGAAACACAAGTAGCTTTGTAAGAGGTCTTTGTCTGGGTGTATGCGGCGCGGAAAAGAACGTGTTAGACAGGGTGATTTCATAATTTTCAAAAGACTTATCTTTATTAAAGGCACTTCTCCAGTAATAAATATTCATCATCATCATCATGATGATGATGAATATTTATGCCTGAAGACACCACGTCCACTGCTGAACATAGGCCTCCCCCAGAGCACGCCATCTTGAGCGGCTGCTCGCCTCCTGCATCCATCGGCTCCCCGCGGCTTTCACCAGGTCGTCGGTCCACCGAGTGGGGGGCCGGCCTACGCTGGGTCTTCCGGTTCGTGATCGCCACTCGAGAACCTTTCTTCCCCATCGGTTGTCAGTTCTACGAGCGATGTGGCCTGCCCATTGCCACTTCAACTTACTAACTCTAAGAGCTATATCGGTCACTTTAGTTCTCCTGCGGATCTCCTCGTTCCGGAGCTTATCTCGCAGGGAAACACCGAGCATAGCTCGCTCCATAGCTTGCTGCGCGACTTTGAGCTTACTAATGTAATAAATATTGCACCCTGGAAATTTTCTTTCGACTTACTTTCGTTCTACTTCCATTACTTTTTGAATATCGGGCATAGAATACCTAATTGTTATTTTTTCTCTAATTTGTTATGTCGGGCCCACAGTTATATAATTCTATTGTCGGGCTGGAACCGGCGTAGGTAGTAGCTTCATACCAAGAGAATAGTTAGCTGGGTTGTCAAGTTAACAGATTTTCCAAATATTTAGCAATAATCCTTGCTTTAATATTTTATGGTTTAGTAACAATTGCTTTTCAAATTTTGCTTTGCAAGTTTTACTTTCTGGGACGTTGCTTCATTACTGTTGTTTCATACATAATGTTTCACATATCTGTGAGTTGTTTATTAATTGTGCTGTAAATGTATATTAAGTTTACAATTGGGACTCCCATGGATAATAAATATTTCCAAAACTTTTTCCGGCTTGATTGCTCATTGTTGTCATTCGTCGACTGCAATCAAACAATTCTTGTAGTTGTGGGCCTCTAAAGTTATTATTTGCACTAATTAGGTAGTAGGGCCCCTAATAACGCTCAGCGCTGTCTGAGAGTGAGACCTCAAATAGTTCCTATCTTTGACCGTAACTTCACCAAGGTGAAAATGTCGGCCTATTATGAAAAGTTATCTGAGCATCTCTATTGTGACCTAGAGTTTAGCTAGTGCAGAACTAGAGTCTTGAAACTCGAATGTTAAAAGTCTTGGACTTGGAAAAGTAAGAAAGCTTAGTTACGAGGTTCAGTCTTGAAGTCCTGTATTATTAATTTGAATTATTAAACAACATTTAAAAAAGCATTTTTTGTTTGTTCTTTGCGTACTAGGATCGTCCCGGGAAAAGATTCCCGAGATTTTCCTAGAAATCTGTAAACTCGTCAAGAAATACCCTCAATTTTTCAAAAAACTGGCGGATTGCAATCGAGGCTATGAACTTAGATTAAATTATAAATATGACTTAATAACACCCCAGTCAAAATTAGCTATGCATAGTTCCGGCACCCATACAATGGCCACAAGGATATATAACAAATTACCGGTATATTTAAAAAAAATTGAAGAAGAGAAAAAATTCGCCGTAGCTTTAAAAACTGTGCTACTGGATAAATGCTACTATACATTAGACGAATTCCTTTCGGAACGATTCACTGTAGACTAAGTCGATTCGCTCCGCACGTTATTGCTATACCCAAACAGGGTCATTATGTTACCTTTAAACACGCTATTAACACCTGTATATAATGTATAATAATGGTTGCAATAAATTATTGAGTATTGAGTATTGAGTATTGATTTACTTAGTCGAAATTGTTACACAACATTACTTAGAATGACAAATTATAAAGTCCTATACATGAACGGGAATCGGATTACATCTTTTCTCGTTCGGGATAAAAATCGTGGATTCCTAGCCATACCGTACGTATAACTTTGATGATAAGTATGATTTGTAGCTATAAAGAGGTAGGTAGGTATGGTGAATACCTCTTGATAATAAATTGCGAATGTTGTTTTAATATTGGCAGTAAGTTACTAGGTTTTACTAGGTGGTAGGTCTTTTCTGCAAAGTTCGTGTAGGTAGGTACCACCGCTTTGCCAGTTATTTTGCCGCCAAGCATTAGTGTGTAAGCACTACTGTGTTCCGGAAGAACTGATCTCACAGTCTAGAAATCCTTTTTAGACTGTGCGATGATTCAGGATGACGTGCGCAGTGTGCAGTGTCACGCGAAACTTTAATTTAGATTTCCGAGTGACACTGGAATCTGTAATGGGCGGCCGTGACACTTAACACCAGGCGAACAACTAGCCACGCCCACACGTCACGTCATTCGTTTACATAAAAAAAAAGTCTGTCAGGTATTGTATAATTTAATATATTTTGTCATACCAGCTGCTTCCCGTGGGATCCCAAGTTTAGCGGAATACACATTAGCACCTAAAACAAATCCCTATCAAATTAAATCGAGACTTAACACAGGACTAAAAAGCTCGATGTAAAGGTACATCACTAAACCTTAACATGTTTACTGACGTATTGTCGTATACGCCTACTTTCAGTGTGTTCATAAAGGCTTTTATACGGTCTTCTATAGCTTGATACGCGCACAATAGTCCTTTGTCTGTATGACAGGGGACTGGGGGAAATTAGTTGTCAATATGGTGTTTTCTTTGTATATAGACTCTATGTGCCATGTGGCTTAGCTTAATTAAGTTACAGGGTCGAATTCAAGGCGTAGCTGACCAACTGAATATAGTGATACTCTGTGCCTTGAACCGCTATACAAAGGGGATAGACATGCGCGAAACAGTACACCATACTGTTTCGCGCATGTCTATCCCCTTTTTACACTCTATTTTGTACTCTTTTTTACTCACTCTACTGTTCTCAAGTACAGCAGAGTGTAATGCCATGTTACATGGCATCACCTAGCAAAGTCATACGTCTTAGTAATATCATATGACCGTAAACATGATGCGCGCAACGTATGACTGTTCTGTAGCTAATATCACGCGTAATGTATCAGCATGGCGCGCAACGGCTACACCGCAAACATTACGTGTGATATTAGCTACATGAACCATAGCAACAGAGTCATGTTGTCATGTGTCATGCTTCATATTCTCGGGTGATAATGTCATATGACAGTACGCGCCGAAAAATACTACTTTTGTGATACCACTTGCATTACCTACAGTCTACACCAGGTATGTCAAACTCGCGCACCGTGGACTGCATGCGGCCCAATCCAATTTTAAGAACGGCCTCCCATCAGGAAATAAGTGTGTCTCAATTTAAAATAACAAGTATATACTAATAAAATGAGAAAACTTTATGAGGCATTTGAAATGCGCTTTCAAGATGTTCAGCTCCAAGAAGATAATTTTTCGTTGTTTATACGGTTCTTTTCTCTAACGACATCGATTGAGCTCGCACTTGCTTCCAAATAGATGTCATAGATTTTTTTGGTGTTTGTTTTCGCGGCTCATTGTTTCTACGGTCCATTATGCATGTTCTACACCTCATGTCTAAAGGGGGATATTATTGAACGAGTTAACGAAGTGAGCGAAAGTCCTTGCTTCACCTCGGGACTTTTGCTTTCATCTGTCCGGATGTACGTACTCGTGTACAGGTCACATTTTTCAAGGAATCTTGACGAAACTTGGTACACATGTTTTACGAGTTCTGGGATTTTTTGTCGTTGGCGATTTTTTATTGGATATTTCACCTAAAAAGGGGGAAGTTTGCTGCAGTGCCGTTTACCGGCCGATTTTGATAATATTTGGCAGAAATAGTAGGTATTTCATTCTAAACAAGTATTTTAAATATGGGCAAAATAGGTCCAGAGGTTGTCGAAATATAAGGCTGTGAGATCTGAGTTCGGGACGTAGAAGTTCGGGAAGTAGTACAATCATGTGGTTGCAAAGACGTTTGTGCTCGTGAGGTCTACCGTTCGCAGAACTACTAGTGTAGGTTGGATAGGTTTGGTGGGATCCGTTGGGACCCATGGTTGGGACCTACTACTTTGTAGGGGTTTAAAGCACGGGGCATAAAATCATAAAACACTTATCATAGGGGCGGTTTGCCAGCATCACCACGCTTGGCAGGTGGCTTGGTGATCGCAGAAGGTTTGAATGTACTAAGGAGAATACTGCTGGGCATTCTGTAAATGTTCCTCTTACGGCATCCACGGGAAGAGATAGGGTATAAATACCTACGTGAAATCACCCAATATATTATTTAAATTCATCTTTGATTTTACAAAACATGCGAAAAAAGCCATAAAGCTGAGGCAACGTCACAAATGAAAAACGCTTTCAAAGCAAATCGGGCCATAAACCTTAACAGCTAAAGCATAAAACGGTATGAATGTTGAATTTTAATGAAAAACCTTGGTTGGAAGCCGTTGGTTTTTTAAATTAATTATTGTTACTAAGGAAATTTATTATTTTTGCTGTTATCAAACAGGCATACGTCTATATCACTGACATGTGAATCTGTTTAAATGGATTGTTACTCATTAGGCTTTTGGAATCAGATACATTTTAGTTCACCACAGGCAGTTTATTAAAATCTCAGTTTGCGTACCAAAAAGTGAACTCAATAGGACATGGCTAAACGACTAGTCCTCACACACACACAGCCTTAAAAAAAACAGTTGCGTACTTTTAGCAGAGCCCGTTCGGGTCGAAAAGGTAAGCTTACTACATTTGAAATGTCGATAAATGAAAAGTAAATGGTGATTTATTTTTGAAATCTCAACATCACCGAGTATTTATGCTAGTTTTAACGATTTTTTTTTTGTGGCATAATTTGCTGCTGATACATAAATAAAAGTGACGTTTAACAGCAGTGTTTGCTGTTGCTTTGCTACTGCTATTGTAACTTTTACATAATACGGGCGCGGGAGATTTACGCCTGTTGCAAACTCGTTGCGAGACCCGTAATTAGACAGCTGATTCGTTCTATATTTCAGGCACTTTTAATATATTTTGATTAATATTTGACTGTTTTAACTTACGTGAGTTGTCCCTCTGCTTTTCTCAAACTAAAACTCGGTCAACCAACAGTTGTCAGATAAACTCAGTTCATCCAATCTTGGTCTGAATTAGTTGGATAGATAAACAAAGTGGCAAGTTTATACTAAGTTCTGAGCTAATAAATTTGGCTGTCAGTTAAACAAGAAGTACTTATTTAACCCAGTTGAGGAGACTTAGTGACAAGACAATGAGAATTTATTGTTTAAATTAATTTTCGATCCACTCGGACTGGTAAGACTAAGCACTTTAAGTTTCCAGCTTTTTATTTTCAGCTTTCGTGGGGTTGAATAGATTAATCAAATCTCTGTTTACGATTATCTAACCAGTAAGTATTCACTTAGAAAATTTTGCGCATTTGTCGTGCGACTGGGTGTCCTACGTCATCGTCAGTGCGAAACACTGAGGTGCGATGCATCAATCTCTTATCATTATATTATTATCACATTGACATTTGGGACATTTGGGAGGCGTAGGGGCTGAAGCCAACACCAAGAGGCCCTGTTGAATGTAAAATTAATTATAACTGACAAGGCATGGTATGGCATATTATAAACTATTTTGTATAAAGGTTAAAAATAAAACCATTTGATGGATTGATGTTTGGTAAATGGAATGAGATAACGGCACCCGCCAAATTTCGCTCATATCAAAATGTTTGAGGCAGGTGATGACTTGCCACCCACTAAATGGGCCCCCTATAGTGGCTACCGCATATTGGTGCCGAGGAAGCAACATTGGTGTGGGTGGCTTAGGGTGTCGAGAGGTGTGCTGCACTTTCACTGAACGCTACTCGCGTCGTTATGCCCTTTAACACTTCCACTATGGACCTTGGGTTTTTAGCTCTTGCGATATCCATCCCCGGACTGCCGGCAAGCCAGGGGTCAAGGGCCTCATCCGACGGCTCGCCACAAAGCCGCCCCTGCGTTATATTATTGTTACTATTATAGTATTGAATTTAATTTATTCACTTAGTTTAGTTACTTACAAAGATTATAAAGCGCGTTGATAGCTCGTGAACATAATTTCTCGTACAAACACGACTCACCTGTGCGGGCAGGGGACCAGGTAACAAAACGAGACAGAGTCATACGTAATTACAAAGAACAGAGCAGGATGGAACAAAAGACATCAACGGGTTCCCGTGATTTATTAGAAATTATTTGTAAATACACTACTAATTTTCGTATGAGGGGAAGTTGTACATTGGTCAACTGGATTTATAGGCAATGGAAACTTATATGTCACACTTGGTCAGTCACGCAAAGCATAGTTTTAGAACATTCTCGTTAACTTAAGCCATGGTAACTCCCTTCCTTTTAATAGACCCACTGTCTAGTTACTACCTACCTATTTACTTTCCCCCACACTCCCTATAATTGGAAAGTGTTAGGAGGCGTGAAATCGGTTCCTCTCATGAATAGACATGATAAATGAATCCGGAATAAATAGCGCCGGTCACCTACATTACCAGATATTAAACAGAACTTTGACTATCAAAAAAACTTGTTTTCTCTCAACTGCTGGGCACAGTCCTCCTCCATAGAGCGCCACTTCAAGCAGCTACATTTGACTGGCCTGATAGCTCAGTTGGTAGTAGATCTGCCGTCTGTCTATAGGTTGTGGGTTCGATTCCCACCCAGGACAAACATTTTTGTGATGAATATAGATGTTTGTTCTGTGTCTGGATGTTATATTGTCTAGTATGTATTTACAAACAAAATGTATATAAGTATTCTATCAGTTATCTGGTTCCCATCAGCTATGCTTAGTTTGGGGCTAGATGGCGCTGTGTGAAATGTCCACACATTATTATTTATTATCCAATGGTTTCTGTTTTGGCCAGGTCGTCGTTTCACCTAGTAGGAGGCTGGTCTATAAGCTGGCTCGGGTTCGTGGTCGCCCGCCACTTTAGTATCTTTCTTCCCCATCGGTTGTCGGTTCTGTGAGCAATATGGCTTGTTCATTGCCACTTCGACTTGTCAATTATATATAAGCTATATCAGTGAAAAGAAACTCCGAGCACAGTTCTCTTTTCTGTGCCTACATCTATACAATTATTTATATCTGAAAAGTTAACTATTGGTTTAAACATGTGTGCAAAACTTTATTTTTAAGCCATACGTATTTCTTTAATAAACTAATGAAAATTGATAAGTTACCTTAAAACAGACTACATCTAAATTATACTACGTATATCTATGTACGCTAAGCCTAAGAAAACAAAATAAGTGAGTATTAAAAAGTTATAAATAGAAAACAGAATTTAGGTAGCGGGTAGCGTGCCCACAGAGTAGATAACATTTGTTTTTTTCTCTAATCTGTGAGCGTGCCTAAAAAGCTGGCGATATTCCCTCGTTGAATTGCCAGGCTAATTCGTTGGCCGAGGTATGTGCCAACCCTTTGGTCTCGCGTCAGCCATACATAGTAAGTAAAGCAATACGTACTACTCGAAAAAAAAAATCCTATTGAAACTGGACTATTGAAACTGGATGTTTTATCCGGCCATTAGATAATACGGCATAAACATTGGAGGCAACTTCTCTAAAAATTCGGACTTCAGAACTAATTCCAGCTCTAGCGTTCGACGATATAAGTTTTTTTTAACTTCGGCCAGGAAAACTTGGATTCGCTTCTTTCGAAATGTCATAAAAAGTTTGTGATTTGTGGAAGATAAATTGTTAAATCGAAGGGTCGACTTTAGATAAATGACCGTGAATTGTGTCCAGTATGTTTTGAATTTAGATTTAAGCATAAATTAAAATTAAAGATTATTTTATTAGCCAAAAAAAAGAAGTCACCACACTGAAAAAAAAAAAAAAAAACAGCCTCGCTTTTTTATTAGTTTTTTTTTAATGAATGTATATACAAAAAAAAAATGAAATAAAAAAAAAAATAAAAAAAAAATAAAAAAAAATGAAAAAAAAACCCAAAAAAATGAATAAAAAATAAATGAATGAAAAAAAATAAATAAATAAAAAAAATAAATAAAAAATAAAAAAAATAAAAATAAACAAAAAAAAAATGATGATGATGAATAAATGTATGAATGTATGTGTGTGTGTGTGTATGTGTAATGTGTGTGTGTGTGTGTGTGTGTGTGTGTGTGTGTGTGTGTGTGTGTAACTCATGTTCTGACAAAAAAAATATTTTTATCTTTATCTTTAGCCACCATTTGATTGATATTTAGCATTAAATTCATCCATGTACACCTTTGTGCAAAACTATTAAAAAATTAAACAAATTAAATTGACACTAGTAAAAGTGGTATATTGCCAATTACCCCGGGTGGCAGCTGGGAAGCTATGCATACACTACCTTGTCCGGAACACAGTAGTGCTTGCACACTGCTGCTTAGAATAAATTCTCTTTTCTACTATTTTCTACTACTTTCTACTACTGGTGCAAGCAATCCAGCAAAATAAAAAAGAAAAGTCCCATCTAGAGTCTTTAGCAAAAAAATTACTACCTACCCGTAACCATTAATTAAGTACTAAAACGTCGTTTCTTTGTTCCATGTGCCGGCATCGCTGTCTCCATTATGAATCCAGAGCACAACTCGAGTAAGTATGTAGACTGTGTAGGTTGTAGAGTATCAACGGGTAAAAACCCACCAAGCTAAAAGACAGAACAGCCAATAATTGATCGACTCAGGCGTGACTTCGCGGAAGTTCATCTTAAATACAACATGAATAAAGTATATCTAGTGTAATTCCGCTAAAAATAACTATAAGATTATCTATATTGGGGAATTTGCAAAAGAGCGAGCCACCGAGAACCTCACCACCACGAACGGGAACGGGTTGCAAGGGAGGGGGTGGTTTTCTTATTATTTTTGTAATGCATTTACCTACAACAATCCTTTACAACTTCCCCAATATAGATAAGCTTATAGTTATTTTTAGCGGAATTACACTAGATATACATTTTTAATTTTGTATAGGTAGAACAGCCAATACCACTTCATCAGCCAGCTGCACCATTAGCTTAGGCCTGGCTCACTCCGCACTTTAGGATACGAAGCTACTAGTACATGGGACCGGCCCCCCCCCCGCAAGGGTCATCACGGGTAGACGTGTTGTTCACGACTCTAACAAAAATATTTTATTTAGTGGTGTTTTGGGAAATGCTTTGGCAAAATAATGCAATACGGGTGCAAAAGTGTGGTGATAATTCATTATTAACGTAAATTCTTTGTAAATTAAAGGCGATATCAGTGGTTTTTTACGAAAAAGTTTTAGATTCTGAGTGATTTGTGTCACCTACCGCCATTTAAAAAAATAAAAAAGTGTTGTGGTATTCATTATCTACGCCTGCTAAATAAACTAGAGTAAAATACACGATTGTATTTATCCTTAACTTGAACAATAAGTTGGAAGGATATGGCGTTGCAACATTCTCCGCCTTCGACCCCAGAGCCGAGACTTCACCAACAGCCAGCGATGACCCCATCGCAATCCAGTGTCATTGACCCCATTCCTAGTACTAGTAGGACGCTTGAAGACAAGCAGACAACAGCCGAACAAATGATGCAACGAAGTAAAAGGAAATTCTCGGGCTCCGATGATTCTGGGACTCGGTCGATTATAGCTGAAATGCGTATTTTGTTCAGCAATTTTGCTTCTGAGCAAGATAAAAAGCTCAGCTCATTCCAAAAATCAATTGAAAAATCCCTTGATACTAAAATCGACTCATTCAGAAATGAGCTTTCGGAGTTCTCGAAATCTTTTGAGTACTATTCAGCGAGGCAAGAAGAGATTGTAGGCAAAGTCACCGAACTCCAGTCGGAACGCGAAGATGACAAAAAATACATTCGGTCATTGGAAGACCAAATTGAATACATGAGTCGCCGGTCCCGCCATACTTGCATAGAGATAAGGAACGTCCCACTATTGGACCCTTCTAAACCATCTGACAATAAACCTCAACTCTGTGACGCAGTATTTAACATGGGCCACTCTCTTAACATCAAAATTGATCGGTCGGACATAAAGGACATCTATAGATTACGAACAAAAAGAGAGTCGGACAGGCCAATAGTAGTTGACTTCACTTCCGTCATAAAAAAAGAAGAAATTCTAAGTTCAATAAAAAAGTTTAACAGGGGTAAAAAAAATGACGAAAAACTGAACACAACGCACTTAAAAATTAAAGGCTCTAAAAAGTCTATATACGCATCAGAACTGCTTACCGCAAAGGCGAAGACACTTTTCTACCTGTCACGTGACTTTGCGAAAACACATGACTATTCTTTTTGCTGGACGTCAAATGGTGTTGTATACCTTCGCAAAAGAGATAAAGCACCTTTAATTCGAGTGGATCAAGAATCAGACCTCAATAAATTACAAGAGTCCAAGTGACTAGTAATTACTTCTGTGATCTTGCTTATTACTATGATTATGTTACATTGTTTTTTGTGTTATGCCGGTTGTAATGTAGAATTAATGCTAACACCTCGTTTATGTATATATTATGCATTTATATATTTATTAAATAATATTATAATTAGCTATGTACTGTATTATTTTTATTTTTATTATATTATAATTATATCAGCATACATTACACACTCAATCTTCCGGACGGACATTTTGTTACTTTCTGTGAGCAAGGTTAAAAATATAAATATTAGTTTTAGCAGACTATGTATTAGCAATACCTCAATAAATATTCTCCCGATTTCTATGGTAATGAGTTATGCAATAAAAATGTGGCATTTATTTAGTTTGTTATTTGATAATGGATAATATGTTATATGAAATAGAAAATAATATAGACAATTTTAGTGTTTCTGTTCCTCACATCTGCGAGCCTGAGGAATGCTCTTCATACCTGGTATCCAGTCAAGGTAATGACTTGAATATTATCACCCAAAATATAAGAAGCATTACACATAATATGGATGGTTTTTCTGCACTTCTTCAAAGAATGATGGTAGAACCTGATGTGATGGTTCTTACTGAGTGCTGGTTGTCTTGCAATTCGACTATTCCACAGATAGATAGCTATAATTCAGTTGCATCAACACGTCATTTCAATCAGAATGATGGGCTGGTCATCCTCACAAAATCTCAGCTCTGTTGCAATGTGTATGAACCTTTCTTCTCAGATGCCAACTGTTTAATCTTAATAGTTAATAATAACATTGCTATTATTTCTATCTATAGACCTCCATCATTTCATAACATAGAGAATTTTCTTTCATCTCTGGACACCATTCTCATATCGTTGGAAAAATTTCAATCTATTGTAGTGATTGGGGACATTAATATAGACATAAAAATAGATACAAAAGACAGACATGCCAATAACTACCTTAACTTGACTGCTTCTCACGGCCTTCTTCCGGCCCACACTTTACCAACACGTAATGATAACTGCTTAGACCATGTTTTGCTCAAGACTAAACTGAGATCTAAAACACTAATCATTCAAAACAGTCTTACCGACCACGACACTGTCTTACTATCTATAAACTTTAGTATTGAGAGAATAAAAGACCAGTTGTATTTCAACAAAGTTAATTTTGCTGCTATTACACAACAAATAACCAATGCAGACTTCTCACCCGTTTTGAACTCACATAACTGTGATGATGCAGCCAATCTTCTGGTGAACCAAATTTCTGCAATAATAAAAGCTAATACCAGCAGTATTAAAAAGTCCCGAAGAAAAACACCATTGAAGCCTTGGATAACCCCTGGGCTTATTCGCTGCATGAGGAACAGGGACAAGATGCATAAAAGGTTTAAAAAAAACCTATCTAATGTCACTTTAAAAACCACCTATATGAGGTATCGGAATTTCCTTACTAGGTTACTTCGTAAACTTAAAAGACAATATGAACGCAAAGAAATAGAAAGAGCCAAAAATGCCAAGGAACTGTGGCAGGTTATCAACAAAATAGCAAACCGTAAGCCGACCAAAACTAACTCTCAGCAACTGTTATCGATAGCCACCGCTCCAAAAGAAGCGTCAAATATAGTAAACAAATACTTTGCCCGTGTGGGAAAGACTCTTGCGCTTAAAATTGCTCCTAGCTCCATTGAGCTTTCACCTCCTGTTAGCTCTCTTACTTCACATGTGAATTCTTTTGTGTTACTTGAAACTGACCTGAGTGAAGTTATTACTATAATAAACTCACTTAAGGTAAGCGATAGTGCAGGACTTGATGGCATTTCGTCAAGAATAATTAAATGTAACATAGGTACCCTAGCGGGACTTATTGTTCACATTTGCAACTTAGCCATGAACACAGGTCGATTTCCTGCAGCTTTTAAATCATCAGTCATTATACCTATTCATAAAACTGGTTCTAAAGATGTAATAAGCAATTATCGACCTATCTCCATCCTTCCATCATTTTCAAAAATATTAGAAAGAATTATTAATAAAAGACTGTCTAAATACCTTGAAGGACTTAATCTCTTATCCCATCAGCAGTTCGGATTTCGACAAAATCGGTCCACCTCTGACGCTGTCGGTGAATTAACCGAACATATAGTCAAGAGTTTGGATGCGGGAGACAAATGCCTTGCAATATTTTTGGATCTCGCTAGGGCTTTCGACACCGTGTCCATTCCACTTCTAATAAAAAAGCTCGAGTTGATAGGAGTTCGTGGAACGCAACTTTCATTTTTTAGAGATTACCTAACTGATCGTAATCAACGGGTTAAACTAGGTGGTGACGAAACCTTGAGTGATCCAGAAACTGTTTCATATGGAGTCCCCCAGGGAAGTACTCTAGGCCCAACTCTCTTCCTAATCTACATCAATGAACTGTGTAACCTTAACATCAATAATGCTAAAATTATTACTTTCGCAGATGATACTGCTATTATTTTTCGTGGAGAGAGTTGGGAGAGAGTATATTCTTATGCCCAAGAAGGATTTAATGTAGTTAATAACTGGTTAGGTCAAAATTTGCTTAGTCTAAACACAGACAAAACGAAAGTCTTGACATTCTCTATGAAAAGTAACTGTAAACCTCCGGTGACTGATCGCTATAATATCAAAGCTCATCATTTCACTGACATTAGCGCATGTGTTCTAAATACCTGCAGCTGTAGTATTCTTGAAAGAGTAGATTCCTTACGATATCTTGGAGTCATGATAGATAGCCAACTAAACTTTAATTGTCATATCAAAGCACTTACTTCTAGAGTTCGGAAACTCATTGCAATCTTTAAAAACATACGACATGTAGCTGACAAAAAAACTCTTAGAGATACTTACTTTGCTCTCTGCCAATCCCTAATTATGTACTGTATTGAGGTTTGGGGCGGAGCAGCAAAATCGCATATGATAACTCTGGAAAGAGCTCAACGAGCAATTTTGAAAGTAAGCAACTTTCTTCCCTATAGATATTCCACTTCGAAACTGCTTAAAGAAACCGATGTCTTATCTGTTAGGCAGTTATATATTTTGAGAATGATTCTAAAACAGCATAAACAAATCCCTCTATCAAAGTCCTTGAAGAATAAACGTGGTAAGAGGCGTACTGATATAGTGTTTATTGTTCCTAAATATAGAACATTTTTTTCAAACAGGTTTCAGTGCTTCTTAGGTAGCTTTCTCTATAATAAAATGTCAAAAGTCGAAGAAATTCAACACTTGAACAACTTTCAACTAAAGCGGACGGTCACAAGGCTACTGAAATCATATTCCTATGATGAAACTGAAGATCTGCTTCAAGTACAAAGATAATCATTATAAGTACCTATTATTTTATAATGTATTTTACAGTATAAAATATAAGCCAGTATACTTAATAAAATGAATTACTAATAAATTGTAATAAAGTAGTGTCCGGTTACATGATAATATCTTCTTCTTCTTCTTCTCCCTCTATAATCTTAAAGAACGGTGACAGATGATTGACCTAGTGACATGAATGTTCTGGTAGGAAGGAGCCATGGGACGACTTGGCAATGTACTAGAGATGTGTACGGATAGGTCAGGAGGCAAAGAATAAAATATGTCAGCATCAGAAAATTGTCTCCATGGTGGAACACCAGGTCGGATCTCGGAAACGGTAAGGCCGACCAAAAAAGTGTTTCTATAGAAAATGTAGGAAACCCTGGTTATATATCAGATAAACAATAAAAAAAGGTACCTCCCATACAAAAAAACATATTTTTCCTACAAAAACCGAAAACCGGAAGTACGTCACGCGCTACCTACTTAGTTGCAAGGAATATTTTTCATAGACATTATTATATAGTGATATTTTAATGCAAACCCTCAGAAATAAATAGAAAAACAATAAAGAACGTATTTTGCTATTGTCTATTGCGTCGAAACGGATAAAATATTTGTTATAATATAAATTGACTACATCAAAACCGTACATAGACAGTCGTATGTTCCAGTCCTGTCATCCTGTAAGACACTTTATTACTACCAGCATAATGTCGATAATTGTATGGAACAGGATGGCCACATACGGCAAACTTCAGTTCGGTGCTCGGGAATGTGCGGCAAATGTGACCGCTTGTGGTAGATTTCTGCCATTTGGTAGATTTGACTTTGGTACTTTTTAATATCATGAAGTCAAATTGTTATATTTTACATATCAAATATAATAGTTACCTTACCCAAACTCTTTGTTTCTTATCTTATGTTTATTAGCAAATCGCAATCCTGTTTTACCCTCACGCCAAATATAAAGAAAATAAATTTGAAGCATTTTTTATTAATATTATGTACGTAAAATCCATGAATAAAATCCATAAATCCATGAATCCATGCTTTGATTAACATTTTTCCCGTTTTTAGTGTTCCGTACCCAAAGGATAAAACTAAGGCTCCGCTGTCCATCCGTCTGTCTTTCTGTCCGTCTGTCACCAGGCTGTATCTCATGAACCGTGATAGTTGGACAGTTGAATTTCTGTTGCCGCTATAACAACAAAATTGCTCATTTTATAGATAATGATACGGAACCCTTCGCGCGCGAGTCCGATTTGCATTTGGCCAGTTATATTATCGTATCTATCCGGATTTTGGATTCTTAAATTAATAATTCATTGGTTTTTTTTTTAAAGCCGTTGGCCGATTATGGCAGATTTCTAGCCTATTTAAGGTTAGGGCAGAATCTATAGTTTACAGATGGTGACACAGTTCGGGTCTATGTTTGTTTGTTTGTAGGGATGTTCCGATACTACCAAAGTATCGATTCCTTCTCATATGAGTAGTACTCAAATCATGATTCGATACTACTCATATAAATACCCTACTAAACATATCGATACCATAAATACTTTTACTTTTCTCTCCAATACCAGTACTTACTATCCGATACCGAATAAAATCGTGAGAAAGATTCGTTATAATCTTATTTATTTTAATTAGGTATAACAACTACCTCTACTGTAGTGTACTGTGTGTGTGTTGTGTGTGTTTGTGTGTATTAAATGTATTCGCCGCTTTGAATTAAATTGAAATTCTATTTAATCCTGCTTAAATTAAAAGTGGGGTTGTTTTAGCCCTGAGTATACATTAAAAAAATCACCTTTTTAGGCTATTTGACTTAAAGTTAGGCCATACTGTTTCTTTAAAGTGAAATATGTTGTGGCGAAAATAAAGTTGCTTGGCATTCTATCCTGTTTTGCCTTAGCAGCATTGATTCGATTTGAAACAAGTACTTTCTTTCCGATACCAAGTAAGTATCGAAAGAATGATTCGATGCTAAAAAGTACTTGGTATCGTAAGAAAAGTATCGAGTACTTTTTTCGTATGTACTGGTATCGAAACATCCCTATTTGTTTGTATTATTTTTGTTTTGTTCGAACTTAACACAATAGTCCAGCTTAATGGATTTTACATCACAAGTGCACGATAAAAGGTTAAACACATTCATTTGAGATTTTAATATTCATACTATGCCATGCATCAGATACAGAGTTCTGGACTACAAGAGCAAATAAGGTACTCTGGTGTACAAGAGGTTGGTGGCAGTAATTTGTAGGTCTTATCCAACAGCCTCTTGCAAAACATTTGCCGCAGCAGGGTCTACCTACTTAATAACATTTACTACACAAGAGAAACCAAGTAAGTACAAAACAGATTTAATCCAAAATGCATAATGAGCATGCAAGTTCAGTTCAGTATGTTTTGAAAATAAAAAAATCTTATCTTATTTTCAGGGCACATAAGAAATTGTCATGGCAATAGCAAAATAAACAAGAGCTCAGAGAAACACATCAAACAAAGGAAAAAAGTTTTTTGAAGACCGCAAGACTGTTGTACGGAGCCATATATTTCACCAATTAAACAGCTTACATTTTGCAAATGCACTGGAGTTCTACTAAGTACTTATTACTCTAAAGTGGGTGAATTCAAACATTTTTTTTAATCCTCCAAGCCTGTTAATGAAATTGTGAATAAAAGCTAAACACCTATTTTAAGTGGAAAAAGTTAAAGATGAGTACATAGTAAATAAGTTATGTAGAATATTAGGTAGGTACTGCATTTTAATTAGGTCAAGTAATTAACCCTGTTTTACCCTATTCATGTAAAACTATTCATGTTATCATTATTTCCATTTTTCTATTATGTAAACTATGTCAAATTTAAGTAAAAGAAATGTGTTTTTAAGAGTTTGTCTCTTATTGTGACCTGGTATATGGTAAGGTGACATACTTCTTTGTAGGTACAAGTACCTACTCAGTTCATCAGGGTGGAACGCGGGCACTTTTTCTTGCTGTAGACTATGGGCACATTTTATTGAAAGGTAAGTAGGTGATGAAAGTATATTTACTGTATGAGAAAGTGAACAACCCAAAACTATTTTGCTAGCTAGATAGGTACTTGCTAAATGTAAAGAAAGAGTTGCTTAATGTAAATAGTTTTACCCAATCCAATAATTAATAGAGGTATGGTGCATGTGAGGTCTATTTTTAATTCCCACACATAGGTACACTCTGTATTCGCTGGGGGGTGGTTTGTGCAATAATTAAGAATAGTAGGTATCAACAGCCCCCCAGTGGGTGTTTGAGTGGGGACAACAAAAAATAACTTTTCAAAAAGAAACTGATAATCTTGCGGAAATAGGCCGTTGGTTGGGAAAAAGATTAGGTCAAAACAAATAAAGTAAGATATAACAAGACAAGTTTATAAAAAGGTACTCTGTGGTGGGGACCATAATATAGAACAATCTGAACAAAAGTATTGACTCATATCAGCAGCTGTAACACATTTTTTGACTATAGGTATATAATATTAGCCTCCCACTAGGTGGACCAACATTCTGGTGATAAGCACAAGCAGCTGCTCAAAAGTGGCACTCTGTGGGGGAGGCCTACGTTTAGCAGTGGACGTCTACAGGCTTTTGATGATTTAATATTAGTAGTATAGTAAATAGGAGTAGGACAATAATCCCTGATTGCCACCCGGAGGCAACTGGGAATGTACCATCCTAACACCACCAATGGGGGGGTTACACAATAATTATGAATAGTATCAACTTCAATAGTACCTATCTACCTAGGTAAGTACTCCTCAAATTTCATCAAAATTGTTTAACAGCCATACATAAAAAGTTAGTTTCTTTTTATACAGAAAAGTAGTATTTAGTAGTTATGCTGCCCTACATTAAACTAAAATGGCAAGTAAGTTCAATGGCTGTCTGTTCTATCATCAAAGTTTAGTGCAGACGGATATCAGTTTTTATGACTGGCATGACAGCTCAGTTGGTAATAGCTCTGCCTTCTGAACTGTAGGATGTGGGTTCGATTCCCATCCAGGACAAACATTAATGTGATGAACAATGGACATGCGTGTTTGTTCTGTGTCTGGGTGTTATATTGTATTCTATGTATGTATTTACAAACAAAAAAGTATCTATGTATTCAGTTAGCTGGTTCCCATAGTACAAGCTATGCTTAGTTTGGGGCTAGATGGCGCTATGTGAAATGTTTACACATATTTAAATAGCTTGTAGCTAGCTAACTTTATCCATTTTGACAGATTTAACCTATCATCTGACCCAGACTGAAAAAAGAAAACTAGAGTTTTCCTAATTTACATCATATGCCTAAGTAGGTACTACCTACTTAGTGAAAATATTTAACAAACCCACAATCATACAGGACTAATATGTCTGATCTACCTTAAACTTAATCAAAATCAAACTTTAATAAGTAAACCTACATTGAAAAAAAGAATCTATTGGGTAGTAGCAGTAGGTAGGTGGGGGGTGGTAGGTAGGTGGTGGTGGTGGGAGACCTGTCTCTTATGTTTTGCCCAATTAGTTCTATCAATATGAAAGTTCTATTTTGCTTAGGGTTTGTTTAGAAACTGGGGCATATTTACTGAACTATAGGTACAGTCATATTGTTGTTGCTGACTCCAGACCTCTTCCAGTGCCTCTTCCTGCTGACTACGTACTACAGATTGTCTTCTTTAATGATTCAGACAAGAAAACACATTTAAATCTTTTACTACATATTTTCATCAATAAATTCAAATAATCATAACATTTTATTATTAGGTAGGTACATAGTACTACTGATTTATAATCTTGTATTTAAGTACATGATTTTGACTTGAAATTCTGTTTATTCTGGTTGTCAATCTGTAAAAAACAATTAGGTATTAACATCATTATAAATGTATATGTTTTTTATGGTAATGGATTACATTTTATTTGTAAATTAATTTTTAGATGGACCTAATATCATATTATAAAGGTCTGTGTTATAAAATACTTTTGTTTGTTTAGATTGTCTGTTATTTTGCACCTGTAAAAATAAAGATATTTAAATTCATGCTGTATTCTGAATAATATCCACATCTCCTTCATCCAGATTGCATTCACAGATAATTCCCAAACCAGGAGTCAAGCAAAGATCCCTTTGCATTAGCGTTAACACCTAACGCTGGCTCTAAAATGTATTGGAATGATATTACCTGCAGGAAATAAAGTGATTTCCGAAATGTCATTTCCATACATTTTGAGTTATCGTTTGGCATTAACGCTAGGAAAGGAATCTTTGCTAGACCCCCTGAACCACATTAATTCCATCCATTAAACGCCACTTTGAACACACGCTTATGGGTATGCCATAATCACCACACTTGGCTAGCAGCTCTTCTATTTGTCCATTCCATTTTTTTGGGTGCCCCAATATAGATTACTACATGGGAAGAGGTAGATGGAGTGGTTCTATTCTAACACCATTGGACTACTCAGCTAACATTTATGCTTTATGATCACTTATATCTGTATCTACCTAGACTTGTAGTTCTCTCAGGAATAATAATTAAGCTGTGTAGTATTTGTGTACAATATTTGTGTCCACTGATAAACACAGGCTTCCCCCTTAGAACACGCTTATCATAGGGGGTTTTGCCATAATCCCCACACTTGGCAGGCGACTTGGTAATGTAATGTAACGCAGACGATATGTACCTAGCTGCTGCCACAATGAATTCTTCTGAATGAATTGGAACAATTACCAAATATAATAGTAAAAATAGAACTGAACATAAAAGTCAAAACATTGAGTATATTGTTCAGCCCGGAATGCACGGCCAGTATTGTACGACCTGTATTGCACAACCCAGCAATTCGACGCCATGTACACGGATACCCGGCAAGCGTATTACCTAACTCGCAACAGGCGTAAATTGCGCGATGATTGCTGTCATACATTATTTATAGTGGTGTCGAGCATGTAAGCTTCGCTACTGCTGTTGCTTTGCTACTGCTGCTGCATTGCTGTTGCAAATTTTACGTAATTACCCCGCGGGTCGTGCAATATTGCTTATATATACCAACATTGCACAGCCAATATTGTACGACCCGTGTTGCACAGCCTGTTATTTGGAAGCCATGTACACTAATTTCGGGCTGTACATTCCTAACCGTACAATATTGGCTGTGCAAAATCGGACCAGCGGGGTAATAACGTAAAATTTGCAACAGCAATTCAACAGCAGCAGCAAAGCAACAGCAGTAGCGAAGCATACATGCTCGACACCACTAATAATGTATGACAGCAATCATCGCGCAACTTACGCCTGTTGCAAACCTGTTGCGAGTTAGGTAATACGCCCGCAGGGCCGCGGGGTGGCAATGCACGGCCAGGAATGTACAGGCCCTGTACATGGTAAATTGTAATGTTAAAGCCTCGTTTGCTTTAAGGAAGTAGATTTTTTTTTTTCTCTTATATTTTGGCTCCACACATAGTGTATTTAGCCAGTGTCAAGTATTGTAATTATTCATCGAGTTATGGAATATTTCACGTGTAAAGTCAAGTCTTCAAGTCTTAGTCACAGTCCAGTCTAAGTCAGGTAATCATAGTCCAGTCTAAGTCATACCCCAGTAAAGTGGTGGCGGGCGACTTTACTAGAAGCTTCTATGGAATTTTGGAAGCAACACGAAAAACCACGTTTCACTACATTATATCACTTGCCTACACTCATGCTTGTAATTCAGCACTTAATGCGTAAAACACCACCAATTTTTACCATTAACACTGGAAAAAGCACAAGTTTAGAAAAATAATACAATAAAACGACGTGAACTTTTTCGAGTTCCCGCCAAAACTCCGAAGTAGATTTCATTAAAATATTTTTATGTAGAACAAAACAAAGACAAAGAGTATACAACATCACAGAGTACTTTTTACCACAGACTGAAGATGCGCGATTATGAATGACAGTACTCAATTCATTCGATTATGGCGGTCATTCGAACGGTTCGATTAAATAATCGGTTATGTCGAAATTGTATTTCAGTCTTTATGAGGAGTTTGGTTTTACCAAAATCTGTCACTGTCACTGTTTCAAGACAACTTGCCCTGCCTTGCAACTTGCCTTGCAACTTTCACAAACCAATTTTCTTCATTCTAAAACTCCTTCATTTACAAATAGTTATTCTTCCTGCCTTTTTTCCTTTGTAAACTTGCAAAAAGTAGGTAGGTATACAGGTTAATAAAACTAAAGGCCACAAGCTGATATACCCACTATTTCATTCCACAAAGTAAATCTGTAAACAAAATATTTATTAATGTACTTGCACCTATTTGTGGTCACCACTTAAGAACCATCCTTTTAAGTTCGAAAATCGTAATATATAAAACAATGAAAACATTTTCCTATTGAAAATGAAAGGAAATACAATACAAATGCTCAAAGTGGCACTCTGTGGGGGAGGCCTACGTTTAGTGTACCTAGATACACTTGTAATTCCCTCAAGAATAAATATTAATATTAACAATAAATAATGTCTGGTAATTTAAATATCTTAACATAGGTACATATAAACCATGTGCAAGTAAATGTACTGGGGATAACTGTGCATCTGTTCTGACGGGCACAAAATATATTGTACTTACCTACATACCTATCATTTACTGTGATATTTAATTAGGTAGGCTGACCAAAATGAATGTTCCCCACATTAAGAACATTGCCTCTGCTCATATGTAGTTCATAACTTACTGCATCATATCTTTAGTAGGTAACCTGTAAAAAGAAATACGGATGATGAACATGGAAGAACCTAAATAGACTATTCCTATTATACATCTATAGCTTTCAGTTGAGTTGTGGTTGTTTTGGAGACGTTATTTTACAAATATGAATAGTTTATTGTAAAACAGTAATTAGTATTTTATTTCTTATAATGTTTTGATAGGAATGTGAAAAACAGCAGATGATTTACATAGTAATTTGAGAGAAAATTTTCATTCTAAAAAGTGTACCAACCTCAAACCATCTCCACCTAGACTTGTGTATACCTTAGAGTATTAGTCCATACTCGTAACTAAAAACAAGCACTAGCAGCTAGATAGCTGCTGCACATTTTACACAAATTTTGAATCTGAAACAAATACAAGGCGTAATTTAATTTACTACGTAACGTAAACAAATACACCAGACCACAGGCACAGAGTACTTTTTTATATACGGAAAGCACAGACTACAACTACTAACTCTAAGGGATACTACGCAGAGTACATATTCTAGGATACTACGTGTAAAAGAATGATACTCAAATAACAGATTACTTTTTTTATTTTATTTTTCTAATATTTTGGCTCCACACTTAGTGTATTTAGCCAGTGTCAAGTATTGTGATTTTTCATCTTGATAAAGAATATTTCACGTACAGTCAAGTCCGTTCCCGCCTAAACTCCACAGATTACTAATATGTACGCAAGTCATGCAGCAAGAGAAAACTTCTATACGATTAGTGGCTTCTTCTTCTTCGTTTATGGCTATCTATCGGCTTTTAGCAATAATTCTGCCAATGTCAAGTGAGTGAAAATTTGTACGGTTATGTAATGTCAAAGTCCTATTGTCAGTCAAAATGCCAACAGTGAAATGGTGGATACTTTACTTTACTTTGCTGGGAGGTGTGGACTAAGGGAGGGATGAGGGGGGGCAAGTGGGGGGGTGATGCTGGTAGGTGCGGACTAAGTTCGGGGGGATGGACTAAGGGAGGGATGAGGGGGGCAAGTGCGGGGGGATGCTAGGAGGTGCGGATTAAGTGCGGGGGGAGGGGGGCAAGTGCGGGGGTGGACTTAGTGAGGGGGGACCCAATGCGACGACGAGCGAAGCGAGGAGGAGCTTCGAACTACCCAACGCGACGACGAGCGAAGCGAGGAGGAGCTCCAAACTACTAAGCGCGACATTTACTATATTTTACCAAGTGTTTTTACTTAATGCCTAACCTTTCCTTACTACTGACTGTATTTATAAATGAAGATGATCTAAAATTATTTTCTATTTGGCAAACAAATTAAAATGGCCGCCATGCAAAATTTAAACGTGCCCTCTTTCGAAACTAACAAAGGTAGACATGGCGTGTTTGGACTCATAGCAAAGAGAACGTCGATGACTTTTTGTTGGTGCTAAAATATTTCCAAGATGGCGGATTCAAAATGGCGCTCGAGTCGGAATTAGCTTAGATCCGTCTGATACTTTATATTTGGGAGTTTTACAGGATGGCGATTACAAATTTTCACATTTTACTTCACTGAAAGCATTTTTCAAGATGGCCGCCATGCAAAATTCAAACGTGTAAATTTTGGAAATTAACAAAGGTAGACATGGCGTGTTTGGACTCATAGTAAAGAGAAAATTGGTGACTTTCTTACGGTGTTAAAATATTTCCAAAAAGGCGGATTCAAAATGGCGTAAGATTTGGAATTTGCTTAGATCCGTCTGATATTTCGTATTTGGGGGATTTAAATGACGGCGATTACAAATTTTGACATTTTACTTCACTGACAGCATTTTTCAAGATGGCCGCCATGCACAAGTCAGATGAATGATCATTTTCTTTGAAAAATACCGCTGTTTTGTACTAATTCTTGCAAAATTACAAGTTTAAACTAAAGTATAACTCTTTTATAAATAAAACAGCCCCAAAAACGTACTCGCGGGCCGCTCGCGGCCCGCGCACGGGGCAAAATACTAGTATATATATATATATATATATACAAATATTTATATTATATTTATATACCTATAAAACAACTATGCATAATTAGCACACTTTACACATAGGTCCCTACAATTAGAATTTGTATACAGATCTTATGTACATATACAGTAGGTATTTATCACTCATATTTATAAAAGGTATTTATAATATATGGTATAGGATTTAGATATAATTATTTTCTTAATTTGATGAAATGAAACATTTTGCCGGGTAATTTTTCTAAATATGTACTTAAATTTCTAAAGCACAAACTGTTGCAAGTATAATTTCATTATCTATAACTGACCAAACTGTAATTTATATTGAGTCATCATCTGGGGGTGCACAGAACCCTATAACACAGGCTTTTAGCTTAGCATAGGGTTCTGAGGCTTATCACTTTTTATGAAAGTATTGCTGCTGATTTGTTGTTGCATGATAATTATCTAATTTATATTTCACTTGTGCTTTCTTACCTAAGAGAATGTTACAAATAAATGATTTGATTTGATTTGATTTGAATGCATTTACCTACAACAATCCTTTACAACTTCCCCAATATAGATAAGCTTATAGTTATTTTTAGCGGAATTACACTAGATATACATTTTTAATTTTGTATAGGTAGAACAGCCAATACCACTTCATCAGCCAGCTGCACCATTAGCTTAGGCCTGGCTCACTCCGCACTTTAGGATACGAAGCTACTAGTACATGGGACCGGCCCGTCTTATCGGGCCCATCCATACGCGTCAGAAGACCAGCGCTATAGCGATAAAAAAAGAATCACCTCTTTAAGGTACCTGAACACCTTGTAGCGCGCTTTAAGTGACTGCGCATCTTCTGTACCCTTTGTACTATTCAAGTACCTATTCTATGGCTAAGGTGAGCTATACGTTATGTAACGTACCAACTGCCTCTAGAATCTAAGGTCCCGTTGAGTTTAGGCCCTATCTCATTAAAACTTGTGCACACGCGCCAGAAACAGAACTATTAACCTCGCAGAATAATACATCAATGTAATTCTGGTTAGCTAGGTACAGATAATAAAATAATATACTTGTAACATCAATTTAAAGATAGGTGGTAGAGAATACAGTTACACATCATATCAACAGCCTGAAGACGTCCACTGCTGAACACAGGCCTAACCCAAAAAATGACCTTATGGATGCATCATAGGGGAGGTTTGCCATAATCACCACGCTTGGCAGACTGCTTGGTGATTGCAGAAGATTGTAATGTACCGAAGAGAATGTTGCCCTTTTCATGGATATTCTATCTGAAAAAAGGGCACCCACGCAAAGCTCACACACGGCTACGGAAAACGACATTTCCTCTCATCACAGTGACTCTATCTCATATTCGACAGCATTCCTCTTCTACACACCATTATATTTTTTGCCTTTACAGTTTAACGCTTTCTCCGAGGCACGGAGCGATGGCATCGAAAACTGCACATAACTTACTAGATAACTTATTGGTGCAGTACGAGGATCGAACCCGGTGCCGTAAGATTGCGAAGCGCACATGCTACCGCTCGCTCTTACATTTTCTCTGTTACACACCGCTAAATGCTTGTAACCTCATCCTCAACAGCATTTTCTTTCTACAGAACAACATCAACCAGCTCCCCTCAAGCTAAATCTCCAGCAGGCAGCAGCGCCGGTGCAGTCGCCAGCGCTTCGACTGCCAACCCTGGCGAGAGGACCCCTACAGCACATAATAAGCAGCTCCAGAATGTCAAGGGGCAAGATGGACATCCGCCGCACCCATCTGTAAGTAAGAAAAGGAGATGGCGTTAGGAGATGAGGAAATAGTAAAAGAGGATAGGATAGGAAAATTGTAGAAGTAAATTTTGAATCTATCTGTTATTAGAAAGCTAGGAAGCAAAATTAGATGCATGCTATTTGAAGGAGAAGATAGAGTTGATGAGGATATAGCAGAAGGTGAAAATAATGTAGAAGCAAATTTAGGATCTATTTTCTAAAATGAAAATAGAATAGAAGAAGATACGATGATGAAATAGGAAGCAATAGCAAAGAATTAGAATATATCTATACGACCTTATGGAAAGCGAAATTAGTAGATAGCTTGGTCAATTATAATAGAGTGTTTTAGTTTTTATGGCAATTATGTAGAGTATAGATAGAGTAGAATAATATGACAATCACTATCAAACTAATTTAAATGATAAAGATATAGGAATAATGATTAACATGTTTCAAAAATTCAGATATCATGAAGAAATCCTACGTATTAGAATAAAATCTAAACAAATAATATTCATCTGTGTTATTTGCTGCTGTAGCTGTGTTAAATGTGAATGGCTGAACATATTAATGATGGTGTCTTGCTGGTTTGTTCAAAGTAGATGTTTGTTGTCCATTAAGTTTTATAACAATCGGTCTAAAAACAAGAGTTACTTTACTTTTTACTACTTTAATTGTACCTTCAGTTATAGCAATAGTTTTGTTTACACTGTTGTTATCTGAGTTAATTTAGACAGTGTTGTTTAAAGCAATTTTCTCATATAGTTGAAGTTTGATTTATTTTACAATCTCATCCATCATCATCATCCTCTTTGTCTTTTTCCCATTTGTTATTGTGGTCGGCTCCCAGTCTAACCTGTAGCGGCAAGCTACCAGAATTACACGAGCGACTGCCATCTGACCTCGCAACCCATAAGGAACCAGTAACAGGGATGGTTAGATCAGGCGTCAGATTCTATCAGGCTTCTGACTACCCGTAATAATTGCCTTAGATGTTCTTATGACAACGGGGACCCATGGCTTGACGTGCTCTCCGAGGCACGGAGCGATGGCATTGAAAACTGCACATAACTTACTAGATAAGTCATTGGTGCAGCGCCGAGGATCGAACCAGGTGCCGTAAGATTTCGAAGAGCACATGCTACCGCTTGGCCGCTGGTTCGCTTTAGCGATGGTTCGCTTTCATAGCATCAAATATATTATTGACATTATTTTTACATGCAATAAATTGTTTTTCAACGTCTTTTTCTATTACTTTTGTATTATTAACATGTTTTACCGTTTATAGTTTTGGAAGCTTGTTTGTGACCTTTTGCTGTAGAACTTTTTGGACTATTACTTGTTCCTACTTTGCTTAGGTGTTTATTGATGTTTTGATGTCGTCATCATCATCATTTTTCATCAATTTTTAGGATAAGTAAGTAGGTATTACTTGTGTTTTGAAATGTTTTACATAGGTCATAATAGTAGCTATACAAAAATAAAATTACACGTAGATTTACAAATAGGAAAAAATCTTGGTATTTCTGAAATGTGATTAAAGTAATTAAAGAAAGATTTTCAGCTAGGTGGAATAGGTGGTAGGACTTCTCTGCAATTGTTCGTCTAGGTAGGTACAACAGCTTTGCCTTCCAGATTATTCTGCCGTAAAGCAGTAGTGCGCAAGCATTATTGTGTTCCGGCTTGACAGGCACTGTGGCTATTGATATTACTGGGTAAATGAGACAAGGCTAATGAACCTGGGTAAACGAGACTGGGCAAATGAGACTGGTCAAATGAGACTGGTTAAATGAGACTGGTCAAATGAGACTGGTCAAATGAGACTTGATCCCACCGTCTTGTTATTTCTAATCATAGTCATTATAGATAGATAGATAAACTCTATATTGTAAACCAATTAAATATACAGAGAAACATAACTTTGACATATAATGCTAGTAAAATGGGTGGTAATATACCTAACTAGATTATGCAGATGTCTCACGCTGACGTGCGCAGTGCAGTGCCATGCAATATTTTATAATTTAGAGTTCTGAGTAGTACTGCAACTGTTTTGGGCAGCCATGACGCTGATCCAGGTGATCACAAAAATGGCGGTGAGTAACCTAATATTCAAAAACTAGGAAATGAAACCGCTGGCTAATTACGTAACTCGCAACAAGTTTGCAACCGCCGGAAATTTCGCAATCATTGCTGTCAAACATCAATTTGGCAGAGCAGAAAGTGATCGAGCCTCACCGTCGGTCGGACAATCGACGAACTAAAAAGAGCATTATTTTGTTTCCATCTGTTGCTGTTCTGTTGCTAGTGGCGCTAGTGTCAAAGGCCAAAGTGCATTCAGCGGTAGGCGAGTGACATCTTGCGACCGATTGCTAAGTGTTTGCTGCCAATTTGCTACTGCTGTCGGTCTGGTACTGCTGTTGCAACTTTTACAAAAAAAATAAAATCAAAGTATTTTAATACAAATAGGGTATTCATAGCACTTTTAGAAGTCAAATGAGATTAAATAGGCAATTAAAAAACTTACATTGTTGTAAATACTAAGCAGATAAAGTGAGCAGAGTGAGCAGAGTGCGCAATGTCAAAAATTGTATATAGCAAGCCGTGAGTTTGAAAAAAACACGCAGCGAGCTCAAAGTCACGCAGCGAGCTATGGAGAGAGCTATGCTCGGTGTTTCCTTGCGAGATAAGCTCCGGAATGAGGAGATCCGCAGGAGAACTAAAGTGATCGATATAGCTCTTAGAATTAGCAAGTTGAAATGGCAATGGGCAGGCCACATCGCTCGTAGAACTGACAACCGATGGGGAAGAAAAGTTCTCGAGTGGCGACCACGAACCGGAAGACGCAGCGTAGGCCGGCCCCCCACTCGGTGGACCGACGACCTGGTGAAAGCCGCGGGGAGCCGGTGGATGCAGGAGGCGAGCAGCCGCTCAAGGTGGTGCGCTCTGGGGGAGGCCTATGTTCAGCAGTGGACGTCTTCAGGCTGATGATGATGATGAGTTAGAAAAAAAAAAGAAGTTCTCTTTTCCCCTACAGGTGTAAGTAATCCGGCCCCCGGCGGCCGGCGGTTATTACGTAAAGTTTGCAACAGGCGTTTTCGCAATCATTGCTGTCAAAGCTATCAAAAGTCACTTTGGCAGAGCAGAAAGCGATCGAGCGCTAGATAACCGACTGTCAGACAATCGATGAACTATAATATAAAGTGCATTATTTAGTTTCCGTCTATTGCTGTTCTGTTGCTAGTGGCGCTAGTATCAAAGGCCAAAGTGCGTTCAGCGACAGGCGAGCAACAGGCGGGCGACTGCGTTCGATTGCTAAGTGTTTGCTGTCGCTTTGCTACTGCTCTTGCTTTGCTACTGTTGTTGCTTTGCTGTTGCAATGTTTACATAATACGGTGCGCCACTATGCAGAATAGATAACTCCGATCGTAGCTTCGATAATACGACAGCTGCGTATAAAACATCAAATTATAAGTGGTCACCCCTAAACCAAATCTTTACGCATGATCCCATTTCTGATGAAGCATTACAAACTTTTATTAGTTTTAACGTACTAATTCGTAGCTAGTATGTGGCAACACCGAAAAGTAGTTACGAAAGTTCGTAAGTATTAAGGGATAATACCTTTATAGGCTATGTTCGTTAGTTTGAGCAAATTGTTTGTCGCAAATGAGAACCTACGCGAAGTTATTCTGCCGCCAAGCACAACAAGCACTACTGTGTTCAGGTTTGAAGGGCATTGTAGCTAGTGAAATTACTGGGCAAATGAGACTTAAGGACTGATCTCGCAGTCTAGAAATCTTTTTTAGGCTGTGTGATGTCGCAAGATGACGTGCACAATGCACAGTGTCACGCGAAAGTTTTTATTTAGATTTCCGAGTGACACTGCAATCTGTTGTGGGTGGCCGTGACTCTCAACACCAGGCGAACGACTAGCTCGTCACGTCATTCGTTTGCATAAAAAAAAGTTACTAATCAATTTTTTTTCGATGTAGTTCATCACATTTATACTCACTTAGGCTGCATACGAAACCGGATGTTCACAAACAGTTGCGGTAGAAGAAAAATTATTCGTAATACGATACTAACTGTGGAATACGTTTTTTATGGTTCCGTACTATTACTAAGGCTCCGCTGACTGTCTGTCTGTCAGTTTGTCACCAGGCTGTATCTCATGAACAGCGTAGGCCGGTCCCTACTAGGTGGACCGACGACCTGTAGGGCTACCGTCTAAGCCAATCGTAATCGATGAATGGGCTTCATTTCCTCATTTCCGGCAAGTTAGCATTGTGTAACATCTCCATCCATTAGTATTTTCTCACTATTTCTCGTTATTATAGTTAATCAATGTGTTGTCAATACAGTTTTCCACCTAAGGGATCATAATACCGATGGATGAGAATTTTAAACAACCGGAAATGACCAAATGAAGCCCATTCATCGATTACGATTGAGTTAAGTACACGATACGGGGTCTGGTCGGAGCCGCGGGAAGCCGATGGACACAGGAGGCGAGCAGCCACACAAAGTGGCGCTCTGTGGGGGAGGCCCATGTTGCATGAGGCGTCAAAAGATTCGTGATGGAATTGATAGTATGGTAATGCACTGAAAAGTTAAACCTTAACATTTCGGAGGGTAAATATCCGAAATCCCCTTTACTGTTATTTGAATCGAAAACCAATACAAATGTAGCTGGAACTTTTTACCCGAGACCTAAGGAAACTGTGAAATCCGTTTTAGTGACATTACATCGTCTTTCCGTATATTTCCTACAAATGGACTCATCTTCGGATTTTATCGCAAAACAGAACCTGCATGGCTAGCATTTTAATAACAGATTATGACTTTACGTTTAACAAAGGACTTTAGTCATTTTTAGGGTTCCGTACCCAAAGGGTAAAACGGACCCTATTACTAATACTCCGCTGTCTGTCTGTCCGTCCGTCTGTCACCAGGCTGTATCTCATAAACCGTGATAGTTAGACAGTTGAAGTTTTCACAGATGATGTATTTCTAATGCCGCTATAACAACAAATACTAAAAAACAGAATAAAAATAAATATTTAAGGTGGCTCCCATACAACAAACGTAATTTTTTTGCTCGTTTTTATAGGTAATGGTACGGAACCCTTCGTGCGCGAGTCCGACTCGCACTTGGCCGGTTATTTTCTGTCGTTGAACTACAGAATTCTCCCTTTTCGTAGGTTGGTCTATGCATTGAATATAGAAACTAAAATATAGGGAGTTTTTGAAAAAGTTCACGTGGTTACATTGAATTATTTTTTAAAACTTGTGCTTTTTCTGGTATTAATGTTTAAAATTGGTGGCGTTTTACGCATTAAGTGCTGAATTACGAGCATGAGTGTAGGCAAGTGATATAATGTGGTGAAACGTGGTTTTTCGGGTTGCTTTTAAAATTCCATGGAAGCTTCTAGTAAAGTTGCCACCATTTTAATAAGGAATGACTTCTGCGACTACCTGACTTAGGCTGGGTTATGGCTAAGACTTGACGTTACCTACGTGAAATATTCTATAACATGATGAAAATTTACAATACTTAACACTGGCTAAATACACTATATGCGTGGAGCCAAAACATAAAAAAAACTTAAATATTCTAAGCCGGTGGCATTGAACGAGCGATCGCAAAGTGCGAGCGAAGCGAGCGAAGAGTCTCCGTTTCAGCTTGGGAAAAATCATTTCGATTGGTGAATCGATTATTTGGAAATTTCTTTTTTTAAATGGCGGATCAATGGAGCTTTAAAACGTAGAAAATAGTTTTTCTCTACAGCTCTCAGAGCCAATAGTTAAACAATGTAGGAACCCTGCAACAGTTCCAGGAAACTGCCAACAGTGAATTAATAAAAATTCTAACCCTCGTTTTACGGTAGTGGAGAGGAACGTCCAAGTAATTGTAACACCAAAAAAAAAATCATAAAATCGTGATTAAATACGATTTTTTTTAATCCGTAGTTAAGGTAACCAATAGTTAAAAATCCTAACAAATTTTGACCATGATTGGTTAGAATTTGTTATTATTTTTAACCTACCAAAAAACCCACCTTAAGTCTACCTCATATTCCACGCTGGTTCTAGTTTCCGACAGGCTAAACATAACACGTAAAACTGTTTCAAACTTTAAGTTATTACGTCCCACCTGACGAACAAGGGTCGATACAATATAGACTTTAAGACTGTGGAGGACAGATGAATGTTGCGTGGGTACTAACAGGGTTTTAGATTATAAAAATCTTGAACTACCTTCGTTTCAGAATATTAATGTACGATGGATAAATTTTCTCATAAATACACACAGAATAAGTAATAGTAGAAAACTGATCCTAATGTTACCGAAGCCATGTGGTCCCACTGGTGTGAAAATAGGACCACCCCATCTCTCCCCGTGGGTGCTATAAGAGCCGGCTAAGGGACTATCCAGGAAGTGTCCAGTAGCATTCTCTACGGTACATTAAAATATTCTGCAATCACCAAGCCGCCTGCCAAGCATGGTGATTATGGTAAACCTCCCCTATGATTAGCGACCAAAGTGGCACTTTATAAGGGAGGCCTGCGTTCAGCAGAGAGCGTCTCCCAGCTGTTAGGTACAAAAATAAAAAATCAGTCAGCCGAAATATCCGCTTCAGAGTGGACCAACAGCCCAAAAAAAAAACACAATGGAAAAGGCCGAATGTGTGAACAAGAAATCACTTAGGGCAGTCTCGTAGATAACAACACGTCTTCTCTTCAATTTGTGTTGCGTAAAGGATTCCAGTGTAGTCTAGGAGCTAGCTATCGAACTCTATTTTCCAATATAGGAGTACCGTGGCGCCCTCAGAGGAACTATTCAGCAATAGTTGCTCTAAGGTGGCGCCACTTTCGGTAGTAGTGACGAAAAAGTTTGTTTGGTAATTACTTGAAGACAGCTGATCGATTCTTTAAGATATTTAGATTGATAAAAATGGTATATTCTACAAAAAATAAGTGTAGGTACATCGGCGAACTTAATGCTAAAGAGCATTGTCTTCCAGCTAACCTGGGTGTTGGGATGTGTTTGTGGTAATGCAACGGAGCTTATAACGTTTTGTAAATTAATAGTGTTTACACGATTTTCTATTAAAACTTTTAATAGAATTCATGGTATTGTATTGGAGCAAAATCAATTTAGGGGTTGCAGAGATATTGGGGTTGGGGGCAGTGTGATGCTCCAAAACGGGGGTAAAGTTTTAAGCAATTCCGATAAAGTATAAATTTAAAAACCGTTTCCTAGCGATACTAATGCCTGAAAATTTTTCGACCAAATGTTAATTCGGTCGATGGTAATAATAGTAAAAGTTCTTTGACAATAATCTATTCATGCAATTTGTAGTTCGATCAGTATGTAATAACAGTCTTTTGGTTGAATGGTCAATAATTGTCATATCTGGGATAAAACGGTCAAATAAATTTCGATCTTCAGTGATAAGCTTTTAGGTGTTTAGTATTTTTGCTGCGTATTAACATTATCTTACAGATTACCAGTAACAGAAACAATTGGTATTAATTTATTAACTGTCCTCTAACTTCGCACGCTGGTATTGTTTTAAGCCAAACACTCGGAAACTTTTTGAAACTCTAAATGTAACAAGAAAATCGACTTTGCCCCTCAACAAACTTTCAACAAATACTTGTGCAAAGGTATAATGCGTAAAGTTGGCAAAGACTGAAGCCGTGAATTGTCATAGACTACCTGGCTTCTCTTTAACTTATTACCAACTAGCAGCGCCCCGCGGTTCCACCTGCGTTCCTACTTTTGGAACCATTCCCGTTATTGGGATAAAAAGTAGCCTATGTTTTAATCTAGGGTATAAGCTACCTTCATACCAAATTTCATCCAAATCCGTCCAGCTGTTAGAGCGTGAAAGAGTAACAAACATACACACATACACATAAACTTTCGCCTTTATAATATTAGTGTGATTTGAAGTGTAGGTATTTATAGCCGATTTTTGTTTTATTAAAATCAAAGCTATCAATGTACAACTATACGATACCAGACAATGCTATTTTAATGAATCTTAAATTGTAAACCCACGGCACGTTTTTACAGCAATTTACCCGATTTTTTTTAAATGTTTTTTTTTCTATTTGATATCACGGTTCAATTCAGTAAGCGGCCAATAAATCAGAATTCCGTATATTTCCAAAAACTCAAGATTTATTGGTTTCCATTTATATTGCACCACGCGCCGTAACAAGTACCTAAATACACCATCAAAATGACTCACTTTTTTAGATTAAAATGTTCGTTATTCTTATAATTATTGCCGATAGATGCAGGAGGCAAACAGTTGCCAAAGCGACGCTCTGTGGGGAAGACCTATGCTCAGCAGTGAACGTCTTTTAAGTAATTACTTTCCAAAAAAATATAAAGATGGTAAAATTGTGGCACATTATTATTTAGGTGCTAGCTCTTCGGCTACACAAATTTCTCAGGCCTGTCGATTTTCCGGGCGAGAAAGCCAAATACGCAACATTTTTCTACCCTCATGTAATTATCTTTGTTGGTTCGCGAAGGGAATACTAATGTCACATTGTATAGGCGAAAACCGTAGCCAATGTTTGGTCAAATGATGTTTTGCTAATCGTTATCATCCCAATACATGCCCAATGCTGGGGCACGGGCTTTTTCTCACATGGCGAGTGTGTAGACCAGGCCTGTCAAACTCGCGGCTACACATATTTTGTTTGCGGCCTGATTCAACTTAAAGAACAGGCTCCCTTCATGAAAATACCTGTGTTCCAATTTCAAATAACACAAGTATACCGAAACAATGAAAAGACTTCTCATTGTTTCGGTATAGACTTAAGACTTACGGCAGAATTTGAAATGCGTTTTCAAGATTATAAGCTCCTAAAACACAATTTTTCGCTGTTTACAGGGTTTTTTTTTCTATCGACATCGATTGAGTTCTCGTCACTTGCAGATGGATGTCATAAAAATTAAAACTGATATTTTTTTGTTTTGCGGTCTACTGATTCTGTAGTCCACATGCATTTGGGCCATCAATGACTTTCAGTTTGACATTCATGGTGTAGTGTAGGCCATAAACCATCATTCTGGCTCAGTACAGTGATCACACAAATTCTTCTCGAATTTTGTGATTCTAGAACACGCTGGCTTTCTTGCGATGTTTTTCTTGTGCATATAAGGCGCACAGAAACTCGGCATCCTGATATCGTTAATATTCCTATAGCTTGCACTAAGCGTTTCGCATCAAACTTTATAGTGAGTACAGCAAATGAGTGGAATACCTTGCGGGCGTCCTTGTTTCCAGCTGACTATAACCTGGAAGTCTTCAAGTCACGAGTGAACAGGTCTTAGCAAGCATGAACCATCGTAGGCCACGTCATCACTTACCATCCGGTGAGACAGTGGTCAAATGCTATGCCTATAAATTGTAAAAAAAATAACTTGATAGAGTTTGATCCAGGGCCGAGTGGGATTTGAACCTGGGTACGCCTGGTTTAAAGTCGCAACGCGGTGGATTATGGCCTAAACTCTGTCTGAAAGCCCGTACCCCAGCAATGGGAAACGTAAAGGCTGATAATGAAAAACATACCCCTGTATCAGTATCTTTCATAAGAGACTGAGAGGGGACTACCCGCAGTCTCATATTTTATAACTGTGTGTGTGTTAGTTTCTATTGTGTACTATGTGATATTGTGTGTCAGAAATAGTTAATATCATTACATTTTCATTTCAGTCTATTACCTATATAGCTATCTTTGTCTACGCGTCCAAGATGGATCAAAAACTAACCTCACTCTTTTGTGTAAAGTTATGCTACTGTTTCCGAGTATACTGTGGTTTGATATCCCGGCCACAGATGTAAGAAACGTAACGTAGAGATAACAAGCCTCTTTAGTACGCACTACGTAGGTGTAGGTATCCCAAAATTACGAAAGAAAAATAGGATAAGCGATTCAATGAAATTTTACGGTTATCTAGGAATGTTACGAAGATTTAGGGCTCATTTTGCGTTGGCTTATCTTTTTTCGAAATTGAGGTGTTTGTGGTGTACGTTATTTAGCATCAATATGAGTCCTTTTAAGTGGTGGAGTATTCATAACAGATTTATCGAAGAAATAATGAACATACATAACATTTTTTTAAAATAACGCAAAAATACATGGACACACAATAAATACGTTTACCCTACATACCATAAAAAGTGTACCTAATGTGTCGTGACCTCATTATATAGGTTCCTAACTTTACATGTTAATTTTTTTTAATATTGAACTTTGGTAGTGACAAATGCACTCTACGACGCAGAATAGATTTTAAGTAAGTATTATCTACGGTGGAACATGCTTAGCTAATAAAATACCTAATCACTCGCGACTTGAAGACACTCCACTCCCGTTAATTATGTGTTATCATTTTTTATGAATAGATAGGAAAGTGGAAGCGATATCTAATAATTGCATTATTAACTATTTTGTTTAATACAATAATAATATAAGAGAAATTGTCCGTGGCCGTGTTTTTGTTCATAATTACACAAAAATGTCGAGTCTGTTTTGCGCCACCTATTTGTGATTTTGACGGTTTTTAATGAATATCTATTTTTATATAGTATTTTTCAAAGTTATTAAGTCATCACGACATCTGAATGTTTGTTGGGAATACACTAATTTATTTTTTGTAAAAATATATTCGGTAGATGCTCAGTAAAATGGGAACATTCAAATTTTTGAGGAAGGTTTGCGATTTTTTTCTATAGAGCTATATTTATTAATCTTGTATTTGCGGTCCTCATAAACGACTTAATGAAAACATGCTATATTAAATTCAAAGCTTCTTATGTTTCAATTACGCCAGGAAACGTACCAAAAAACACCTTGTTTGCTCTACTCGTCGTCTTAAGGTAACCAATGGTTAAAAACTAATACATTTTGACCATTGGTTAGAATTCGTTAGTTTTTAACGATTGGTTACCTTAACTACGTAGCAAAAAATCGGCCCTTAGTGATGGAGACCATTTACCATCAGCTACGCGATCATGTAAATTGATTTCAAAAAAACACAAAAATGGAAGGACCCATAGAAGTTTTTGAGTCTCAATACGCAGTTTATGTGCACAGTTACAGTGGAAATTTTCAAAAACTGAATTACCAAAAAAAAACATATAATTATAGTACCTGATCACAAAATTTCACGAGAATCAGTTGTGAAATGCGACCTGTAGAGCACGCATCTTCTTATTCTGCCGCCATGCATTAGTGTGTAAGCACTACTATGTTCCGGTTTGAAGGGCATTGTATCTAGTGAAATTACTGGGCAAATGAGACTTAAGAACTGATCTCACAGTCTAGAAATCCTTTTTAAACTGTGATGTCTCAAGATGACGTGCGCAGTGTGCAGTGTCACGCGAAACTTTAACTTAGATTTCCGAGTGATACCGCAATCTGTTATGGGCGGCCGTGACGCTTAACACCAGGCGAACGACTAGCTCGTCACGTCATATGATTACGTTCGCTTGGCCATCGCGTCGGTTCTCATTTGCGCCACCTATAATTTAACTACAGTGTGAGTTACGTTCACCTGTCCCTAAAAGCTTGTTTTAATACACTTATGAATAATTCATCTCATTTTCTGCGTGAATTTACAACGCTGGAATCTACGATGAAATTGTGACGATGTCATCCTCCTTCGTCATCGTTTCAGCTATTCACCTGCTTTCTTAGTTTTCGCATGAAATATTGGCCACTCATAATCTAGATTTAAATTCAAAATTAGAACATTAGTCACATTCTTTTCATTTTCCATACATTTTCGTCATTCTTCGTTTAACCACTGAGGCGTACGGTTCTCGCTTGTGCTCTACACTAAATTTTAATATTCCTCTGTTCATACAATAATCAGTGCTCTATTCGAGCAGTTTTATTTTACGGCCGTTCGAGTTGAACGAGTCTGCGATTTTATAATATATTCAGCGACTTCCAGGCCTTTAAACATACGAAATTATTGTTACATCTGTGAATAAACCCGTTCTCCCGAAGCCTACCGTTGTTATTTACAATAGTTCCGGAAAGTTAAGGTTACCTACGTGTTCCCGTGAGTGTCCTCCCCTTTCTGAGCTACCGGGAAGAAGCTTTGAGGGGACCTCCGGGACAAAATATAGGGTAGATCACCACGATCGCCGCCTTGAAAACGGCACCGTTTAAACAAGACATATGTCTTGTTTTTGCTCTCGGTCGCGTGTGACCGCGCTTAATGAAAGTGATGTAATTCACATGTTATTGTTTTACAACGCTATTACAGGGTGCTATGGTTCATTATTAAAATGAAACAACCGCTTGTGGACTATTTTATATTAGCTGGAAAGGTAAAATAAAAAAATAAAGCATTAGCGCCGGAACACTTTTGAGGTTAGATTTTCATAGAGACTGTGTATCTATAGCATATTTGATTTAAGACTGGAATAAACCTGTTTATTCATACAGTTTGTACGGGAATCTGAATTAAAATACCATCATCATCATCAACATCCTGAAGACGTCCACTACTGGGTATAGCTGGGTTGTCTGGAAGAGATCGCTTTAAACGATAAGACCGCCCATTGTGACACTTAGTTATTACGGTTTTTTCCTGTAATATAGTGTTTCAATAAAGAGTTCTAAGGGTAGGTTTAAGTGGTTAAAAATGCTAACAAATTTTGACCATTGGTTAGATTGAATTTGTTAGCAATTTTAATCATTGGTTACATTAACTACGGTTATTGAAATCCACCCTAAGTATCTATTCTATCTATAGCGCAAAAATTTAGGACATTATGTATACTCTGAGAGGACATTATAGGACTTACAGACGTTCCCCAACAACCTTATCTATTACATCAGTTACATTTATCTGTAACCACAACCGCGTAGGTTCTTATTTGCGACAGAATAATAGAGTTTATTATGCAAAAGCAAAATGTATCGTTCCGACATACGATCCATAACTCTGACCGGTCGGGTTGAATAAATGTTGAATAAATTTATTCGGAACTAACATTCAGATTTCTCTATTGACCATTCAATTTATTTTATCGAATAATAATATCAGATAAAGCAATGCTTGAATTTTGGGACGATCAAAGCTGAATACAGTTTCTTTGTATTACTTTTATGTAGGTAGGTAAACAGAAAATTGACCGAGCAAGCGCGAATAGCAGGCGAAGCGTTTCCGTTTCAACTATGGCAAAAATTATTTTGTATGTCTGTCCGGAAGATGTCCGGCGAATGCCCGGCAGATGTCCGGCAGATGTCTGTTTTCCTCTACAACCCGCATTTTCTTGACACTTTTTCTCGTGAGAGACCATGACAAGCAAAGATTGTAAAGCCCGTTGATAGCTCGTGAACATAATTTCTCGTACAAACACGACTCACCTGCGCGGGCAGGGGGCGAGGTAACACAAATAACAAACGAAATTACAAAGAACAGAGCAGGATGGAACAAAAGACATCAATGGGTTCCCGTGATATATTAGAAATTCATAATATTTATAAGAAAGTAGTGGTTGAAATACACCACTAATTTTCGTATAACGGGAAGTTGTGTTATTGGTCAACTGGGTTTAATATAGTCAATGATGACAAGACTATGGCACTGCCTGAGTATGTCTCACTCTAACAGCGATGAGAAGTTTTCTCGCGGTGCGCATTCTAGACGGACAGGTGGCGTACCGTGAGCTCTTAGCGCGATTCAAAACAGAGCCTATATTGGATCGCTTTGTTTTTTTTTGTATGGGGATTTTGACAAGCGATCCAGTGTAGGCTCTGTTTTGAATCGCGCTAAGAGCTCACGGTACGCCCCCAGGTCGCATTTCTCAACCGATTTTCGTGAAATTTCGTAAACTGGTTCATTAACTATATGGTTCTTTTGTTGATTCAATTTTTGGAAAGTTTTTCAAAATGTCTGAGTCATTGAAAATTTATAAATAGGTTTTTCAGGTTTAAGCTAGTCAATTTAACGATGTCTTGACGGTGTCGTCCACCAACTCTCACTGGTCCAGCGTGACGGGTTATGGCCTGTGAACCTGTGAGCCTGTGGGCCACAAGGCCATAACCCGTCACGTCAGAGAGTGTGCTCCCTGCGAGAGAATACCCGTATTCTAGCATTGTAAACGTAGGTATTTAGCTGATGCCTTTCTTTTATCTATCTATACCTACATCTATACTTATAATAAAACTGTAACTGGGCTAAATCTGTACAATCATTAAATTTTTTTTTTTAAGTTTTGATTGCATTACACTTCTTAATCGATATAGGAATAGCAACATTTTTTTTAATTTAAAGTGGGTCTGTCTGTCTGTCTGTCCCTTTGAACACGCATCACGCTGAAACTACTAAACGGATTTCGCTGAAATTAGTGATGGTTATAGCTAATTTTTTAGAATAACATTTAGTATACTTTACGTTTTCAAAAACGGCCAACTGCGGGTAGCACCAAGCAATAAGAAAGTAATTTTAATGCAAGAATTGTTTGTTTGTATATTATTTGGAAGACAGTAAAATACAATTAAAGATGGTAAGAGAATTATTTCAATACTTATTTCGAAAAATTACTAAAGTTATTCGAATGAATCCTTGCGTCATTTTCACGGTATTATCCATATACGCTGCGATAAAACATAGCCGGCAACGAAGATGAAGCCACCTACTTATCGTGTCGAAGGGCCAAGCGAAAAGGAAAGGGGAAAAGATAGGGGAAGAGGATGAATGGATGGGCCAGCACAAAGGAAAGGCAGGTTTTGCCTGCCACCCTTCTATTTCCGTCCCATCCATTCATCCTTCTCCCCTATCTTTTCCCTTTCGCTTCCCTCTTCCCATGAACTGGGCTAGGGCGTAAAACTAATTAACCCATGTCAAGCCGGGGTGGATCAGCTAGTCATCAATAAAAATGTATTAGTTAAAATACAGCTAAAGAAATCATTTTGTCTTCTATTTACGTCGTCCTTTTACAAACGCTTGACTATCTGACACAAGTATGAATAATTCAGGCCGTTGAAGCCCCAATGCGCCGATTTATGAATTGTACACAAAACCAGTCTCATTCCTCTAACGAACCCTGAAAGTTAAACATAAGCCGAGTAATTTTACGTTGGGAAAATCCCTAATTTTGCGTATCTGTCGGGAATTTTCCCGACGTAGCGGACTTGTTGGGTAATATGAAGAGGGACATTAATCAAAAAATGAAGAGATTGTGTTTGTGACTACGTGTTAAGTCATGTTTTATTTTGAGCTTAGAATGTATCCTAAAATAGTCCTTAGGTATACAGGAGTTTTAGCGTTGAAATTCCTATGAAAGTACCTATTTCAGCTCCAACAAAGGACTTTGAAACTCAGCCTTGCTGCCTTGGGTCAGTAATTCCCATTAGCCCGGTGTTACCGAGATAGGTTGATTGACCTGGCTATTAACGGAGCCGATGAAACTTTTTCTGAAACTAAAATGACCTCTAAAGATAAGCCGCTAGACCCGCTGGCCATAGAATAGATGGGCAATGAGCCCTTAGCGGTTATATCAATTCTCTTTGGTGGACCCTTCTAGCAGTTCGGTTAATTCTGTTTGGGCCCTTCATTTATGTGACAAACAATCAATATGTAATCAAATTATCAAACATTGTTACACTTTGGTTAAGTGTGTTCGCTTAGTTTTAGTTATTTGTGATGTGGTGTTTTAATCAAGTGTTTATCTATCTATCAAATCAACTTTACTTTTACAAAATTACACGAAATAAGAACATTGACTACAATTTCTGGTTCTATATTTCTATTTTTTTTAAGTGAGAGCTCTACATTAGTAATAAAATAGAGGCTACTGTAAAAATGAACACTAGAAACGAAACTAGTGTTTTGTCTGTATGTTTGTTGAAACCGTCATGTTAGCTGAAACAGCAGCATAATGTCTTAGTAACCAAACGCTTGCGTGTTTTAATGACATACAACGCCATCTAGTTACATTTTGTAGAACTAAACTTATTTTGGTTCCTTTCTAAACGGCCAACGCCGTGCATACTTATTACAACCGTGGCGTTGTATAAAATTTGTTGTTATATATTTTTTCATAGTAAAATCAAACAAACAAAAATGTTTAATACCTACTTTATAAAATATATTTTTAATTAAAAACATCGAAAGATTACAAAAAAAAACTGAATAATTAACCGTAATACCTTCGTCTTCCTCTTTCTGTGACTCTTGAGTGGACAGATAACTATACAATAGACTTAATGAATAAATAGGTAGCGTTAGAATTCAGATAATAGACATCTATTTAAGTATATACATAAAAACTAATTTTATTTCTGTTCTCATCAGTTTTATGATATAACTTTGCTACTGATAGATAGGTACTTAGTTCATATAGCAATACATCCTACTTGTACATACTCTATTTGTTTTTAATCATAATAAAATTAGAAGTATTTATTATAATACCCTTAAATACCCTTAAATAATAATAAAGGCAATGTTCTCGATCTGTTACTTTTACACAGAATTGCAGAAATGTATCTCGTTATAATTTTTTTCAAGATTATGCGTTTGGCACTGCTCTGAAATTAGATAGATTTTTATTTATTGTAGGTACATAAAATAATATTAAAACTCAATAATATTTTAGGGCATCTGCGATGTTTAATATCTAGCGACGACGACTTAGACGACTAGCTCATCACGTTTAAAATAAATATTAGGATACATATAACGAATCAGATGTTATGTAAACAAACCCGTACGGAAATATCTGTAATTTATATCCGCAAAAACCCGGTTATTAGACTCATCATCATCATCATCATTAACAGCCTGAAGACGTCCACTGCTGAACATAGGCCTCCCCCAGAGCACGCCACCTTGAGCGGCTGCTCGCCTCCTGCATCCATCGGCTCCCCGCGGCTTTCACCAGGTCGTCGGTCCACCGAGTGGGGGGCCGGCCTACGCTGCGTCTTCCGGTTCGTGGTCGCCACTCGAGAACCTTTCTTCCCCATCGGTTGTCAGTTCTACGAGCGATGTGGCCTGCCCATTGCCACTTCAACTTACTAACTCTAAGAGCTATATCGGTCACTTTAGTTCTCCTGCGGATCTGCGGTTATTAGACTAACAAAACAAAACTTATTACTAGACTGCGTAATGTCTCAAGATGACGTGCGCAGTGCAGTGCCACGCGAAACTTTATTATTTTAGAGTTCCAAGTGGCACTGCAACTGTTATGGGCAGCCGTGTCGCTTAACATCAGGTGAACGACTAGCTCGTCATGTTATTAATTCCCATTAAAAAAAAAACCAAACTTGTGTTGTTGTAGACACGTGGAAATCTCATACGACGAGATTCTTGCGCTCGTTTCTTCCACGAACCTGCAAGGTGTGGAATGATCTTCCTCCTGAGGTTTTTCCGCATAACTACAGTATGGGGAGCTTCAAGAAAAGTGTTAAAAGAGTCCTGTCTAAGGGTAGGCAACGTACCGGCAATGAAGGCATTGCGCGGTGTTGCAGATGTCCATAGGTGGCGGTGACCACTTACCATCAGGTGGGCCGCATGCTTGTTTGCCACTCATCTTATAAAAAAAGAAACATGACACTGAAATGTTAGATAACCTACATAATATTCCATAATCTAACAACACACTGTGCGCCATGAAATTACCGTGAACATAAATAATACACTCGAAAAATTATAGGTTCCTATTTACCTTTCCAAGGCACAAAAAAGCAAAGGAATATTGAATACAATTCTATCAAGCCGGTGGACATAGCACCTAAAATGCTGGTGGCATTGCTCCGTTGAAAAGCAACGCTTGCAGTCAATAGAATAGCAGTTTCTGGGCCAAATAGAGACCAGCATTTTGGTATGAATCTTAAAGAGATTCAGATTCAGATATTTATTGCTTCCATAGTGTACATAGAGAAATAGAGAGAGGAAGAGGAAAGGAAGATAAACATTTGTATTTTAAACTGGAAAAATACTACTTAATGGTAACTTTAAAATCAATTTGGGTTATGTAACTAGACGAGATAGTAGCATCTGCAATGCGCCCAGTCAAAAACCATACAAGATTCATAGCTAATACTTTCGTAAAACTAAAAAAAATGTCGGACACAATCTCAACGATCCTCAAGGAGTTTCTCAATCCATTTAACCTTTCAATGACGTGGAGCCATCTGAATTATTGATGCTTTTGCGGACGGAATTCGTTGGAAGGTTGGAAGTTGGAACCAATCAGACAGTGATGAAAGGTTTCAATGCCTGTCGCAAAATTGAACCGACACTTAGAGTTTTATTGTCATCTGAAGCTCCTGTTATGGGGAAAAGTATCTTTTGTCCCACAGAATAAAGACTATAAGCTGCGTTCTGACACTGTCCAAATTTCAACAAAATTGGTTCATGTTGCTTACGAATAAAAGGATAACAAATAGCTAGCCAGATACAGAGGACAGAAAGAGAGAGATAGTTTCTTTCGTAATAATGATATTAGTTTTTTATTTGGTAGGCTTGTGCTTGGAACACTATTAGGTACAACTGTGGGTAAAGTGATGACGTTGTGGTCTAGGATATATAAACGTCCTTTGATATTAGCTGATCCCGAAATAATAGCCTTTTAAAAAAGGGGTTTAATTTCATAGATAGATATTTATGATGTGGTGTTTCAATAAAGAGTTTATCTATCTAGATAAAATCATATAATGAAAAAAAAACAGTTGCTTATTTTGATTTCAAAACCAAACTGCGAACCCGATTTTGATAAAACTTCTATGGGACCAATCTTTCAAATAAAAAAAAGAATATCACTCACATAGAAATAGGCCATAATCTATCTTATCCACCACCTTGGCCAAGTGCGGGCTGGTGGATAATACCATGTTCTCGTTATTGTGATTGCTTGAACATTTTTTTATGTAAATGAATGACGTAACGAGTTAGTCGTCCGCATGACGTTAAGCGGCATGGCTGCCCATAACAGATTGCAGTACCACACGGAACCAATATAACTCTAAATTAATATAGTTTGCGTGACACTGCACTGCGCACGTCATCCTGAGACTTCACAAAGTCTAGTAATAAGATCACTAGACTGTGTGATCAGAACATAAAGTCTCATTTGCCCAGTAATTTCACTAGCTACAATGCCCTTTAAACTGGAACACAGTAGTGCTTGCACACTACTGCTTGGCGGCAGAATAACTGGCAAAGCGGTGGTACCTACCTAGACGAACTTTGCAGAAAAGTCCTACCACCTAGTAATGAAACATGTCGTTTTCCTCCCGATCTTTTCTTTCACCGTTGTAAGTGCAAATGCCGCATGTAATTTGAGAAGTGATTGGTGCTGGACCAAGGCATCTCTGACAACACTTGCTTTTATAAATAGAAGTAGTGTTCAAAATATTGAAAACAAATATATTTTCAGATTGTTTGAAGTTAAAATTATATACTTACAAGGGTTATTATTGTTAAATCACGGTAGGTAAATACCCTGACGTTAATCTCACATCAAACAAGAGGTATACTTTGGTGATGAATAATGCACGACTTTATACATGCCTGTCTGGGTAGAAGAATAGTGTTGCTAGTATTAATGGATTTCCCGAAAAATTAAGGAGAAATGTCCAAAAATGCTGGTTGAGGAATTGAATACATTTTGGAACTAATATTCTAAATTTTGAGCTGAGTTCCTGTTACAGTAGTGTGGTGCCTTCAACGCCTTTAGCTATATTGTGACTTAACATCAAATGAAATGCAGTCAAACACTACCAAGTCTGAAAAAGGATTTCTCATAATATCCATAAAGATATTATAGTTCTTAAAGTTTTAGCAACCCACGCCTTCTAACTAACCGGCGGGGTAATTACGTAAAATTTGCAACAGCAATGCGACAGCAGTAGCGAAGCATACATTCTCGACACCACTAATGATGTATGACAGCAATCACCGCGAGATTTACGCCTGTCGCAAACCTGTTGCGAGTTAGGTAATTAGGGGGCCGATTAGACGCTCTGCCAACTGAGCTATGGTTAACTAATGACAATGGTCTTATTTTCATTTTAAGAATTACTAGGAATTAGAGGGGTTCGTCCATCTCTAAAGATCGTCATCAGATCTTCACCAAATTGACATGAGTTCACAAGGTTCTTCTAACAAACAAAAACATCACTTACTTAAATCTAACGTGACGAGCTAGTCGTTCACCTGATGTTAACAGTCACGGTCGCCTATAACAGTTTCAGTACCACTCGGATATTTTTTTTTATTAACTCTAAAATATACCTAAAATTACGCGTTACACTGCATTACGTACGTCATCCTGATACGTCAGCACAGTGTAGATTACTAGACCGTAAGATCAGGTCATTAAGTCTTATTTGCCCAATAAATTCAATAGCTGCAATGCCCTTCAAACCGGAGCACAGGTAGTGCTTGCACTACTGCTTGGCGGTAGAATAACTGGCAAAGCGGTGTTAGAATACCTATCTAAACGAACTTTGCAGACAAGTATCATAATTAATATTATAACCAATAACTAAAAGCAGTGTGAACTGTTGACATATTTTATATATTTATTACTCAGGATAGCGATCTAAATTGTATTTTAATATTTAGCAGGGAGTTTTAAATTACATATAGCTAGGCAACACCAAAACCATGACGTCTTAGTACATAAGAAATGTGTATTTTTTTAGAATTGCGTGTTTTAATGTAGTGTAGTGGATTTCATCTGTCTTTTTGTTCACTGTATTTTGTTTTGTGGTTCTGTGTACATTTCTAAATTATGGATTCTCTTTCCATGCTTTCTCCTTCAAATATGGTAGGTAGAGGAGGTTGTATACGAAAATAATAGATGAAAATAACTAATAGAACTTTCGCTTTTCAGAATACGCTTTTTTTTACCAATAAAACGCTTGGGCGTGGGAGTGAGCCCGCTTCAAGAATACAACGCAAATTTTAGATATTTTAAATAGAGCACAAGATTTAGCTTTCGACAATGATTTATAGCTCTTTATTTCACTATTAAGCTTTAATTTTAATCGCCAATTACAGCTGGAGAGATTTTCTTTATTGTTTAAAACCAAAATCTGATAATAACTAGGTAAAACTTTTTAAATAGAAATAATAGCATAGTTTATAGAAGTGTAGTTTTGACACTTAATCACACAAAATAATGAAGCAAAATTTAAATATTTTTTTCAAACATAGCGCGAGACAAAATATTTACTTTAATGTATTAAATATATTTTATTTGTATGAAAATATGGAGAGAGAAAGTTGTATAATTTTGTCGCGCTGTGTTCTTTGTAGTTTACTGTTTAAGATACATTCATATTTTCATCGTTTTTGATGCTTTTTTCACGCTTTAGTTTGTTACAGTCGGCTTCAAAACTATGTAAACACTACCAGATTTAAAAACTTAAAAGGTTAATAAAATATTTAAACAAGTGAATCTACATTCTGGGATCATAAATCTTTGGTCTATTGTTCTTGACTCAAGAACCAGAAATATTATGGTAGTTTTTTCTGCCACAAATTTTAAAGAAGGCGATACAACTGTAAACAATTTTACTGTAAAGAAAAAAAATATTTTGGCGACCCAGTATATGTTTTTCTTCTTGCAAACTAATATGTAAAGTGATACACAATTGAATGTAAATAATCAGAGGCTAATTAAATAACAAAATTTTATTAAAATAAAATTTAAATTCATTAACAATGTTTTGGAATTCATTAACAAAGGTGTTTGCATTATTATTGTTACTGACATGTAATAGTATTTCACAATCTGTCGTAGTTTCAACGCATACGTAATATTAATGAAATTTTGCCTCTCTGAGATGTAGCAGTTGCGTTTTTTTGTACAACTGTAAAAAATCATAGAAACTCTTTATTATCTCAGCAATGAAATATAAAGGTATACAAGACACCTTATGAACTAATGTTTCAATGGGCGGTCTTATCGCTGACAGCAATCTCGTGCAGATAACCTTTGGATGGACTGTATCAAACGCAAAAAAGTGGATCACCATCCATTTTCTCTTTTTAATTGTTATTCACCACCGTGAATAACAATCAAATAGAGAAAATAATAGTAATTATTAAGTAAATAACAAAATGTAGATAGGTAACAATCGTTATAAGTTTATTCTTAGTAATGAATGTCAGACATTCTAATACTCATAATGAGACATATGCAACTACCTGTGCTAACTTCAGAGCGGTTAAGTTTCATTGATATGTTTGTAGTTATTCGTTAAAACAGGACTCAATCGCACTATTGAGTCTAACTATTAAAGTTGTGAATAGTGCGACTCAGTCTTATTCACTAATTATTACGTTTTTTGATTAAAATCAACTACACTATTATAAAAAAGTAGCTCGTCTAATAGATGTGATTTTTATTTACATTGTGCAACTAAGGCCCGATTTCACCACCGTTTATTCCAAGTATACGGCTATTCCTTACTCCTGGATACAGCTAATTGACAAATGAAATTACACAAACTAGACGCCATTTTGATTGTATCCAAGGCATAAGTCTTATTCCTTCAAAAAATTGGTGATATAAGGGCTATATTCGCGTAACTCGGTTGTTCTCGGAAAGTTATACCTGGAATAAAATTTATTCTAGTTTGGTGAAATCGGGCCTAAGTATAGTGTGCATTTTTATCGTTAGAACTGTCTCGATTTGACAATTTTAATATATATTACTAAGTAATGTCAAAATATTATCTGGATAGGAGTGCTTAATAGACCTAGAGCCACACTCCGCTATTTTAAGGAGCTTGGATGGCTCGGGTAGATGCTGGCAGGGGGAAGTGCACAATACACCCCGAGCGGGACGTCAGTGCATGACTTATTACCCCCACGTAAAATTAGAAATTAGGAGTACTTAATGACATATCAAAATATAATCAAAACGTTAGCATCTTAACTTGCTAATAAAAAAAAAATTCATTTAGCAATGCCAATTTCATGCATAAAATAGAGAAAAAATACATAATAAACTCATAATATACTTATTGCCAGTAGTTTGTATGATAATCTAACTACATTGCATCCGTAGACTTAGATCACCTACTATCTATAATGTGAACATACAACATTATCACAAGCACTAAAAAGGTGTTAATTTTTATACAAACTTATAACAAAATAGTGGCAACAAAATGATATTTCGTTAACCAATTTCGATAAATAAATGTGAACTGAGGATATTTTGTAAACTATTTGACGATAAACCTGGCAACACCTAGTTGTGTATGATAGTATGGCCATTCACGATAACTTTTGCATGCTTTTACTTGCCATAACTGTCCAAAAACAATATAAAAATAATTAACTTTTATGTAACTCATACACAAATTATTTAAAAACAGTTTTCTTTTAAAGTAATTAATACAATAATATTCGTTATAAAACTTACTAGGTTATTTTATAGGTTTTATCCACCTTGTATATATAATTCCATTTTTCTTTCTAATTGATTGGGTATAAATTCCCAACGCAGCGTATCCGTTGGGAAAACAGCGTGATCACTGGAAAAATATCTTGTACCCACGGGAGTTCTTCGTTGTTCTTCTAAGAACTATTTTATTTGGAACCGTTCTCGGTTCCTGTTAGAGTTCAATGAACGCTCTGTATTAATAGTACCATAGTTGTCAAAGTCAGATCAGTGAGTCATGGCCTGTCTAAAAATTAAAAAAAAAAAAAAAAAAAAAAAAAAAAGGTGTACTGCTTGTAATGGAGGTGCGGTGTCTTTAACAATAAAGCTACAAATATTTTACAAAAGAAAGAAGCTTTTATTATATACCATAGCCCACAAACCTTTACAGTTCCAAATAAAATAGTTCTAGAATGGGGTTCTAGGTTCTAGTTAGGATGTTCTCATCCTATTATTTTTTCTTAGTATTTTAGCAGAAAATTCAGCAAATCTAAATCAAATGTATTCTATCGTAAACTGTTATTATTTTTACTGAGACATTAAATGCAAACGAGATTGCGTATTTCAATCTACAAAGGTTTTTGATCCTTGCCATATCAGCTAGCACAGCTTTTATCTTTACAAATCTATTAACTCGTAGAGTGTTGTTCTTCGACACTCCACGACTTAATAATGGTTTATAGAGAGAAAATCAAATTTAACAACACTTCGTATTATTTCTAAATCTAAAAAAGTACGTTTTCCCAACGGTTACGCCTACATAGTTTTAGTAAAAGAATTGCACCCTAGAACAAAATTATATGCCTAAATAAGTATGACGGATCATTCTCAAAATTAAGATTAATACAAATACGAGCTTTGACCGCAAATTAAATATGGTGATACGCAATCTTTACTAATAAAAAAATTAATGTTCTGAATTTTAATTAATTTCCACACCTTTTTGGCCATGAAAGCATACGGTAAAAGTATTTTTTACAAATACCTACATATAACTTTGTTCTAAACTGCACAACAAAACAAGATGGCCGCGAATCGAGGCACCACTTTAAAGTGTTTCCCGGTTTCGGCTAACAGATGGCGTTTCTCCAGAACCGCTCCATCTCATTGGTGGACATGTATATCGACAACTCAGAGCCGTCGGAGAACGTGGGACAGATACACTTCTCGTTGGAGTATGACTTCCAGAATACTACCCTGATACTGAGGATCATACAGGTAAGAACTTAGACTATGGAACAAGGAGGAGAGGAACGCCAATACACCAAGAAAACAGCGTAGATCAGAAATATGCCAAAAACCGTTATAAACCTAGATGGCGCTGCAAAATGAGCGGGCTATAAGACCGGCCCTACACGTTCAGTTTTATTGATCAATCTTTGTGATTGATCCATTTTATAGACCGTGTAGGATTAGTATTGTGAAATGTTTTTCGGTTTACTGTATGGAGAAAACATTGATGGAAGTCGTCAATTTCATTGATCAATAAAATTGATCGTGTATGGGCCGCTTAAGTTGAGCGCAGATCATAAATATGCCAAAAAACCGTTTTAAACATAGCCTGCCGCAGCTAGGTGTATAGCCCGCTCGTTTTGCAGTGCCATCTAGGTTTTAAACGGTTTTTTGGCATATTGCTGATCTGCGCTCAACTTATAGCCCACTCATTTTGCAGCGCCATCTAGGTTTATAACGGTTTTTGGCACATTTCTGATCTTCTGATCTGTTTTCTTGGTGTATTGGCATTCCTCTCTCATTGTTCCATGACTTAGACGTAGAGACACACAGACAGAATATTTAAGTAGGTAAATTCTATTTAAATAGTGAAGTCAAAATAGTCGACTTTTTTGGTTTTTTTTGCCAATGTTTGACTGTAACTCACCTGACGTTAAGTTGGAACGTTTCACTAGAGCGGCGAATTCAAATTTTCTTGCATTTTTTGCCAATAATAGCTTAATTACTCAACGTGATTACATGAAAGCTAATTTTGCGCAAATAAATAGAATGTATCAATAAATAACAACTAAACGTATCATCTACATATCATTGATTTAGCGACAAATGGCAATAGACTAAAAAACTAAGATGAAATTTGTTTATTGTCATTTATCGCTAAACCAATGATATCTACGAGATACTTTTAACCGTAATTTATTGATACATTCTATTTATTTGCGCAAAATTAATTTTCATGTAATCACGTTGAGTAATTAAGCTATTATTGGCAAAAACGCAAGAAAATTTGAGTTTGCCGCGCTAGTGAAACGTTCCACCTTAAGCGTCGATGTACCTACTCGAAGGGCACGTTGACCTAAATGACTGCAAGACCATTTTGAGTTTAGTTAAATTCGACCTGTTTGAACTTAATAATAAGCTCTTGGACTTTTTTCTTTTTGATATTAGTCGTACTAATCAGTAATATAACTTATTTATATATATATTTGGTTCACCAACAGTTGAAACACAGATTCTATTGTTTCCAAGCTTAAATATATGATCTATCTGCGCAACCAATTACAGGCAAACACAGCATGCAAACAACTTACAATGAAGTAGGTACATAGTACATACGTAATATGAAAATTTTACACAGCTTCACTAAATAATAAATATACATTGGGAACTACACAAATAAGTTAAACCATACCATTCCGCATTATATTTTGGGCAGGACACGCAAAGTCCACAGATACTTAATGCATAACGATTCCAATCATCAATTCAATTCAATTCAATTCATTTATTCCGCGGTTATGTACATACATGTTGACAGGTGTTAAGTATTAAAAAAAAAAAAAAAAAAATGTACGTGTGTGTGTGTGTGTGTGTGTGTGTTGTGTGTGTGTGTATGTGTGTATGTGTGTGTGTGTGTGTGTGTGTGTGTGTGTATGTGTGTGTGTGTGTGTGTGTGTATGTAAATGTAAATAAATAAATAAATAAATAAATAAAATGTCTTATTGTAGGTTAGGTACATTTACCCGGTAAGGGTGTCGCAGGTTTAGGTCACTATTTGTTAGCTTACTGTATAGTATTACATGTCTGTGATTGTTAGTGAGTAATCATAATTTGTCAATTAAACGTTATTATTATCATACCTAATAAGTAAAAATATTTAATTAGTTATTACGTAAGTATTACAAAATCAATTGCGGGTGGTACATTAAATTTATATTATACAATACATTAAACATTTATATTTCTATTCTATCACGCAATCAATTTAAGTTTTAGTTTTAAAAAAATCATCAAAAATATATTCGGGTGTTTTCCAATGTCGTAGGCAGGTATTCCTTTTTTGGCTTCAGATTCTAGTTCTGAGTGCATAGTCTGTAGCTACAGTAGTTCCAGTCAAAGGGTAAAACATAATTCATACACAGAAAGCCAAGGAATTTTCATGAATATTTATATAGCAAAGCAACCTTGCACATAAGCAAATACGTTACAAATTATCCTGTTTCATTCCAAATAAATAAATTAAATTGTGTACTGAGGCTTTTTCACCGAGTCGCAAAAAGATAATGAGCTAACAAGTAATTTATTTGCTCGCTAAGGAACGGAATAAATATGGCATATTTGTATTAAAATATCACGAAGGAATATCCTTCTATCCGTTATGAAAACATACATTGTTTCTTGTGTGTTTTTGGTCGTTTTGCATTCGTTTGTTGTTTTTGTTAACCAGCTGTAATGTTAAAATCACAGTCAAAGTAACACCACCATTAATTACGTATGTTGCGGCTAAAACCCCAAGTGTGGTTACACCTTGTTTTCCTTTATGATCAGACTGCCTACAAAGCAAAAATACTACGAGGGCAGATTGACTAAAAAGCAGCAAATTTAAAATGCACAAAAGACAAACGCAGAGCGAGTAAAATTCAGATAGCCTGAAACGCGAAAAGACTGACATTCAGAAAGACTAAAACGCAAAAAAATGCAAAATCACTTATTGGCATAAATATTTTTACAACAGTTTCCGTAGTGAATCCATAGACTCCTGAACTAGTGTTCACTGTGTTTCAGGAGTTTTTTCCAAATCATTTAGCTGTTAATTAGGAGAAGCCACGGCTAAATGTGATTTATGTCAGACAGCAGGTCAGACGGCAGCTCAACTAAAATGCATACCGACTAAAATTCAGAACGACACATATTTTGCAGCGTTTTTTTTATAAACTGGAAAGCGCCTTTATTAACTAAACAAATTTAATAATACAACCATATCTATCTAAAAAAGAGCAGCCGATCTCCTAGCAGAGATCCCCCATCGGCCTAATATAGGTCTAGAGGTTCTATAGCCTGCTAGGACTAGGTGCAGCCGGTCACAGGTGGTTTAATTTAGATCTATGTTACAAGGCGACGATTCAGTCGAAGGTACACATTCTACTGAATCGTTGCTTGCAAAAGTACGTAGGATGGATCACTAGGTTAGGTTACCTATGTTTGAACTGTGACAACACAAAGCGTGAGCCGAGCGAGCAAAACACGCGTGCCGCAGCAGCGGCCGTCAAAGCGATTTAAAGTACCTATAGTAAAGCTCTTAAAAATATAGTAATAACCCAGATCACTAGGTTACTTACCCACGGTGAGCAGCTGCACCTAGTCCTAGCCGGTATGATGACGGCTAAACCTTGTTCTAACCGAAAATAATTAGGATAGATCTAAGTTTAACCACATGTGACCGGCTGCACCTAGTTCTAGCCGGCTAAAAGTAGGTGTAACCGCACTTCGGTTTTTAGCCGTAACATTTATATTCTCGTTTTAATAGACCTACACTCTACACTTTAGTTACGAGTACATGGGACCGGCGGCAACTACTGGGTCAGTCTGTTACGCGTAACACTTCAGAGAAGTAGAGCTATAAAGGCACCTGTTAAAAAAGAAAGAAAAATAAAAGAAATTAATGTTATCCATAACACAGACAATGCCTGAAGAAATTACACAACACAACAGTTTCAGAACTAAAAACTTGTATTTTTCACATTTCATTTTGTAACTCAGTTCAATTACTTATCAAATAGTGATCGACTTTCTCTGTCACTTATTTTCAGGGCAAGGAGCTTCCAGCCAAGGATCTGAGCGGGACGTCAGATCCGTACGTTCGCGTCACGCTGCTTCCAGACAAGAAACACCGACTGGAGACCAAGATTAAACGACGTACCCTTAACCCTCGATGGAACGAAACCTTCTACTTCGAAGGGTTTCCTATACAGAAGCTTCAAAGTCGGGTGAGATGTTTGCGCTGAATACGAAGTTAGGTTATGATTTTTACAGGACTTTAAAAGCTGTGTCGCAGTGGAACGTTATACTTAATCATACAAAGGCAAAATAGAGAGTAATTAAAATATATTAATGAAAAATACAGCAAGTTATCTAGAACTTATGAAGTAGTAATTGTAACGTACTGACCATTTGAATTAATTTTTTATGATTGGTTAAGAATTCTATTCAAACTACTTTTGCCATTTTTAATTAATTCGTTTTTTTATTGATTAGTGTTTTGTTTTCATCATATTTTAATCCCTTTTCTCAGCATGGATATGCACAATTGCACAAACACACGTTATAATACGAGTAGTTGTGGAATATTGTTGTGTTCGATACATTGATCAGATTTATGGATTTGGGTAAAATAAAGAAAATATCACTGTTCAAAGAAAACTACTTGCAGGCTGTGTATTGAAATAAATAAAATAAATTTAAAAGAAATGTCTGCTAGTTTCAGATAAGTCGATATATTTGAAAATCGAACAAAACAAAATAGTCTTAATATAATCTTTGAATTTTATTTTAAAATACGTACACTCGTATGCATTTTATGTCGAGTAAGAAGAAAGAAAAAGCAGATTTGTCAAAAGTTTTCACAGCTACTTTTAAAACCTCCAATCGCATACAATTCCAGAAACTAAAACAGATAAATCAGCAGGAAAATGCATGATTTATGATGTCACGTCCGTATGAATTGAAATGTACCTACTGAGATGTAAAAATGTAAATGCGTGTTCAGCACTTCCAAGACTCAAGTTAAGAATGGCGCTCGCAGAATGCTTGCATTTTTAAATCTGGCAAATCGTTGAAGCTTTAGTAGGTTCTAATGTTGCAGACATTTTGTACAAGTGTTGGATAACTTGAATTGCTTTTTGCCCAGTTTTAAAACAGAAATATCGAATTCAGCATTTATTTTTCGCAGCTTTTTAACGCTTGGCAGGATAGCTGGATTCAGAAACATACGTTAGTTTTTGAAGTCGACTAATTCGACCTTAATTATTCACTACATTATTGCACAGAACAAAATTATCTATAATTTTAATATACACCCAATTGCAGTTACTTACTACCAGTTGTAGGTACTCATCATCATCATCATTAACAACAGCCTGAAGACGTCAACTGCTGAACATAGGCCTCCCCCAAAGAGCGCCACTTTGAGCAGCTGCTCACTTCCTACATCCATCGGCTCCCCACGGTTTTCACAAGATCGTCGATCCACCTAGTGGGGGGCCTACGCTGCGTCTTCGGGTTCGTGGTTGCTTTTCGGGAACCTTTCTTCCCCATCGGCTGTCAGTTCTACGAGCGAGCCAGTTGTACTATCAGTGAACAATTCTTTCTTTCTTTCAGTACCTATACAATAATATGGGCAATAATTCTTTTACATAGTACTACCGACAAGCTCAGTATAGCATGACGGGAAGTTTCATTTTCTATTGTTGTTGTTGTCATTAAGATGAGGGAGTCAATTATGTTAAGAAGAATTCTAGCTGAATGATGATTACAATATTTATAATTGGTGCTCAAGTCACGATTTAATCATTTTCTAAATGAAACCTCGACTCGATCGACGATTAAGCGTCGTTCTATAGGGGCCTTAATAAGGCAGTTATTTTAAGGAGTCATCTAGTTGAGTGACTAAAATATTTAAGTCAAAATTTCATACATAAAATAATCATTTAGGCACGTATTACAAAATTAATGCTCAGTCGTCGATTGAGGCTCAAGTAAGCGATTCATGACTGAGCACAGTTCTGGTAGTGTGGGCCTTAGTGACTGATATTTTGACTTGAGCATCGATGGATGATTGACCGTTGTTAGGCCTTAAAGCTGCTATACACGTAGATCCACTATCTCGCTCACGCACTGCTACATTTTTGAAGTTATTAAATATCTGAATTTACTTACGGAAAATCTGGCTCAAATATATTCTCATGAATAACATTATAAATGTTCACCAAAAATGTCATATTAATTCAAACAACGGACCGGTGTGAAGTTAGCGGCCTAAAGTTAGCGGCCTAAGATAACCCTACCAAATTAAAAAGTCACGGCATCCGTCATCCTTCGGTATGGCTCTGTTGAGCCTGTCAGAAGAAAATCATGAACTCTAAGTACTCGCGAAATGAAGAAATAATAAAAATCTGTGTAATTTCTCGGTGCTATGAACGAAATTAAGACACTTTGATATGAAAAGTGGGCGTGTGCCGGGAAAATAAAATCACCATTCAATGGGGCTTTAAAAGACCTTCCATACGAGGTATATTTATATATCTCCAGGTACTTCAGAAATAAGGAAATAATAAAAATCTGTAAAAAATGTCGGTGGTATGGCTGAAATTGAGACACTTTAATATGAAAAGTGGGCGTGTGTATGGAAAATGAAATCAGCATTCAATAAAGCTTTGAAAGGCCTTCCATTCGATGCACATTTCTATATCTCCAGGTACTTCAGAAATGAGAAAATAATACTAATCTGTAAAAAATCTCGGTGGTATTGCCGAAATTGAGACACTTTAATATGAAAAGTGGGTGCGTGTATGGAAAATGAAATGAGCATTCAATGAAGCTTTGAAAGGCCTCCCATACAATGTACATTTCTATATCTCCAGGTACTTCAGAAATGAGGAAATAATAAAAATCTGTTTAAAAATCTCGATGGTATGGCTGAAATTGAGACACTTTAATATGAAAAGTGGGTGTGTGTATGGAAAATGAAATCAGCATTCAATGAAGCTTTGAAAGGCCTTCCATACGATGTACATTTCTATATCTCCAGGTACTTCAGAAATGAGGAAATAATACAAATCTGTAAAAAATCTCGGTGGTGTTGCCGAAATTGAGACACTTTAATATGAAAAGTGGGGATGTGTATGGAAAATAAAATAAGCATTCAATGAAGCTTTGAAAGGCCTTCCATACAATTTGCATTTCTATATCTCCAGGTACTTCAGAAATGAGGAAATAATACAAATCTGTAAAAAATCTCGGTGGTGTTGCCGAAATTGAGACACTTTAATATGAAAAGTGGGGGTGTGTATGGAAAATAAAATAAGCGTTCAATGAAGCTTTGAAAGGCCTTCCATACGATGTACCGTTCTATATCTCCAGGTACTTCAGAAATGAGGAAATAATACAAATCTGTAAAAAATCTCGGTGGTGTTGCCGAAATTGAGACACTTTAATATGAAAAGTGGGCGTGTGTATGGAAAATAAAATAAGCATTCAATGAAACTTTGAAAGGCCTTCCATACGATGTACATTTCTATATCTCCAGGTACTTCAGAAATGAGGAATTAATACAAATCTGTAAAACATCTCGGTGGTGTTGCCGAAATTGAGACACTTTAATATGAAAAGTGGGGGTGTGTATGGAAAATAAAATAAGCATTCAATGAAGCTTTGAAAGGCCTTTCATACGATGTACAGTTCTTTATCTCCAGGTACTTCAGAAATGAGGAAATAATACAAATCTGTAAAAAATCTCGGTGGTGTTGCCGAAATTGAGACACTTTAATATGAAAAGTGGGTGTGTGTATGGAAAATGAAATCAGCATTCAATGAAACTTTGAAAGGCCTTCCATACGATGTACATTTCTATATCTCCAGGTACTTCAGAAATGAGGAAATAATACAAATCTGTAAAAAATCTCGGTGGTGTTGCCGAAATTGAGACACTTTAATATGAAAAGTGGGCGTGTGTATGGAAAATGAAATCAGCATTCAATAAAGCTATGAAAGGCCATCCATTCGAAGCACATTTCTATATCTCCAGGTACTTCAGAAATGAGGAAATAATACAAATCTGTAAAAAATATCGGTGGTGTTGCCGAAATTGAGACACTTTAATATGAAAAGTGGGGGTGTGTATGGAAAATAAAATAAGCATTCAATGAAGCATTGAAAGGCCTTCCATACGATGTACATTTCTATATCTCCAGGTACTTCAGAAATGAGGAAATAATAAAATCTGGTTAAAAATCTCGATGGTATGGCTGAAATTGAGACACTTTAATATGAAAAGTGGGTGTGTGTATGGAAAATGAAATCAGCATTCAATGAAGCTTTGAAAGGCCTTCCATACCATGTACATTTCTATATCTCCAGGTACTTCATAAATGAGGAAATAATACAAATCTGTAAAAAATCTCGGTGGTGTTGCCGAAATTGAGACACTTTAATATGAAAAGTGGGGGTGTGTATGGAAAATGAAATCAGCATTCAATGAAACTTTGAAAGGCCTTCCATACGATGTACATTTCTATATCTCCAGGTACTTCAGAAATGAGGAATTAATACAAATCTGTAAAACATCTCGGTGGTGTTGCCGAAATTGAGACACTTTAATATGAAAAGTGGGGGTGTGTATGGAAAATAAAATAAGCATTCAATGAGGCATTGAAAGGCCTTCCATACGATGTACATTTCTATATCTCCAGGTACTTCAGAAATGAGGAAATAATACAAATCTGTAAAAAATCTCGGTGGTGTTGCCGAAATTGAGACACTTTAATATGAAAAGTGGGTGTGTGTATGGAAAATGAAATCAGCATTCAATGAGGCATTGAAAGGCCTTCCATACGATGTACATTTCTATATCTCCAGGTACTTCAGAAATGAGGAAATAATACAAATCTGTAAAACATCTCGGTGGTGTTGCCGAAATTGAGACACTTTAATATGAAAAGTGGGTGTGTGTATGGAAAATGAAATCAGCATTCAATGAAGCTTTGAAAGGCCTTCCATACGATGTACATTTCTATATCTCCAGGTACTTCATAAATGAGGAAATAATACAAATCTGTAAAAAATCTCGGTGGTGTTGCCGAAATTGAGACACTTTAATATGAAAAGTGGGGGTGTGTATGGAAAATAAAATAAGCATTCAATGAAGCTTTGAAAGGCCTTCCATACGATGTACATTTCTATATCTCCAGGTACTTCAGAAATGAGGAAATAATACAAATCTGTAAAAAATATCGGTGGTGTTGCCGAAATTGGGACACTTTAATATGAAAAGTGGGGATGTGTATGGAAAATAAAATAAGCATTCAATGAAGCTTTGAAAGGCCTTTTATACGATGTACCGTTCTTTATCTCCAGGTACTTCAGAAATGAGGAAATAATACAAATCTGTAAAAAATCTCGGTGGTGTTGCCGAAATTGAGACACTTTAATATGAAAAGTGGGGGTGTGTATGGAAAATAAAATAAGCATTCAATGAAGCTTTGAAAGGCCTTCCATACAATGTACCGTTCTATATCTCCAGGTACTTCAGAAATGAGGAAATAATACAAATCTGTAAAAAATCTCGGTGGTGTTGCCGAAATTGTGACACTTTAATATGAAAAGTGGGGGTGTGTATGGAAAATAAAATAAGCATTCAATGAAACTTTGAAAGGCCTTCCATACGATGTACATTTCTATATCTCCAGGTACTTCAGAAATGAGGAATTAATACAAATCTGTAAAACATCTCGGTGGTGTTGCCGAAATTGAGACACTTTAATATGAAAAGTGGGGGTGTGTATGGAAAATAAAATAAGCATTCAATGAAGCTTTGAAAGGCCTTCCATACGATGTACATTTCTATATCTCCAGGTACTTCAGAAATGAGGAATTAATACAAATCTGTAAAACATCTCGGTGGTGTTGCCGAAATTGAGACACTTTAATATGAAAAGTGGGGGTGTGTATGGAAAATAAAATAAGCATTCAATGAGGCATTGAAAGGCCTTCCATACGATGTACATTTCTATATCTCCAGGTACTTCAGAAATGAGGAAATAATACAAATCTGTAAAAAATCTCGGTGGTGTTGCCGAAATTGAGACACTTTAATATGAAAAGTGGGGGTGTGTATGGAAAATAAAATAAGCATTCAATGAAGCTTTGAAAGGCCTTCCATACAATGTACCGTTCTATATCTCCAGGTACTTCAGAAATGAGGAAATAATACAAATCTGTAAAAAATCTCGGTGGTGTTGCCGAAATTGTGACACTTTAATATGAAAAGTGGGCGTGTGTATGGAAAATGAAATCAGCATTCAATGAAGCTTTGAAAGGCCTTCCATACGATGTACATTTCTATATCTCCAGGTACTTCAAAAATGAGGAAATAATACAAATCTGTAAAAAATCTCGGTGGTGTTGCGGAAATTGAGACACTTTAATATGAAAAGTGGGCGTGTGTATGGAAAATAAAATAAGCATTCAATGAAGCTTTGAAAGGCCTTCCATACAATGTACCGTTCTATATCTCCAGGTACTTCAGAAATGAGGAAATAATACAAATCTGTAAAAAATCTCGGTGGTGTTGCCGAAATTGTGACACTTTAATATGAAAAGTGGGGGTGTGTATGGAAAATAAAATCAGCATTCAATAAAGCTATGAAAGGCCATCCATTCGAAGCACATTTCTTTATCTCCAGGTACTTCAGAAATGAGGAAATAATACAAATCTGTAAAAAATCTCGGTGGTGTTGCCGAAATTGAGACACTTTAATATGAAAAGTGGGTGTGTGTATGGAAAATGAAATCAGCATTCAATGAAACTTTGAAAGGCCTTCCATACGATGTACATTTCTATATCTCCAGGTACTTCAGAAATGAGGAATTAATACAAATCTGTAAAACATCTCGGTGGTGTTGCCGAAATTGAGACACTTTAATATGAAAAGTGGGGGTGTGTATGGAAAATAAAATAAGCATTCAATGAGGCATTGAAAGGCCTTCCATACGATGTACATTTCTATATCTCCAGGTACTTCAGAAATGAGGAAATAATACAAATCTGTAAAAAATCTCGGTGGTGTTGCCGAAATTGAGACACTTTAATATGAAAAGTGGGGGTGTGTATGGAAAATAAAATAAGCATTCAATGAAGCTTTGAAAGGCCTTCCATACGATGTACATTTCTATATCTCCAGGTACTTCAGAAATGAGGAAATAATACAAATCCGTAAAAAATATCGGTGGTATTGCCGAAATTGAGACACTTTAATATGAAAAGTGGGCGTGTGTATGGAAAATAAAATCAGCATTCAATGAAGCTTTGAAAGGCCTTTTATACGATGTACCGTTCTTTATCTCCAGGTACTTCAGAAATGAGGAAATAATACAAATCTGTAAAAAATCTCGGTGGTGTTGCCGAAATTGAGACACTTTAATATGAAAAGTGGGCGTGTGTATGGAAAATAAAATAAGCATTCAATGAAACTTTGAAAGGCCTTCCATACGATGTACATTTCTATATCTCCAGGTACTTCAGAAATGAGGAATTAATACAAATCTGTAAAACATCTCGGTGGTGTTGCCGAAATTGAGACACTTTAATATGAAAAGTGGGGGTGTGTATGGAAAATAAAATAAGCATTCAATGAAGCTTTGAAAGGCCTTTCATACGATGTACAGTTCTTTATCTCCAGGTACTTCAGAAATGAGGAAATAATACAAATCTGTAAAAAATCTCGGTGGTGTTGCCGAAATTGAGACACTTTAATATGAAAAGTGGGTGTGTGTATGGAAAATGAAATCAGCATTCAATGAAACTTTGAAAGGCCTTCCATACGATGTACATTTCTATATCTCCAGGTACTTCAGAAATGAGGAATTAATACAAATCTGTAAAACATCTCGGTGGTGTTGCCGAAATTGAGACACTTTAATATGAAAAGTGGGGGTGTGTATGGAAAATAAAATAAGCATTCAATGAGGCATTGAAAGGCCTTCCATACGATGTACATTTCTATATCTCCAGGTACTTCAGAAATGAGGAAATAATACAAATCTGTAAAAAATCTCGGTGGTGTTGCCGAAATTGAGACACTTTAATATGAAAAGTGGGGGTGTGTATGGAAAATAAAATAAGCATTCAATGAAGCTTTGAAAGGCCTTCCATACAATGTACCGTTCTATATCTCCAGGTACTTCAGAAATGAGGAAATAATACAAATCTGTAAAAAATCTCGGTGGTGTTGCCGAAATTGTGACACTTTAATATGAAAAGTGGGCGTGTGTATGGAAAATGAAATCAGCATTCAATGAAGCTTTGAAAGGCCTTCTATACGATGTACATTTCTATATCTCCAGGTACTTCAGAAATGAGGAAATCATAAAAATCTGTTTAAAAATCTCGATGGTATGGCTGAAATTGAGACACTTTAATATGAAAAGTGGGTGTGTGTATGGAAAATGAAATCAGCATTCAATGAAGCTTTGAAAGGCCTTCCATACGATGTACATTTCTATATCTCCAGGTACTTCAGAAATGAGGAAATAATACAAATCTGTAAAAAATCTCGGTGGTGTTGCGGAAATTGAGACACTTTAATATGAAAAGTGGGCGTGTGTATGGAAAATAAAATCAGCATTCAATAAAGCTTTGAAAGGCCTTCCATACGATGTACATTTCTATATCTCCAGGTACTTCAGAAATGAGGAAATAATACAAATCTGTAAAAAATCTCGGTGGTGTTGCCGAAATTGAGACACTTTAATATGAAAAGTGGGGGTGTGTATGGAAAACAAAATAAGCATTAAATGAAGCTTTAAAAGGCCTTCCATTCGAAGCATATTTCTATATCTCCAGGTACTTCAGAAATGAGAAAATAATACAAATCTGTAAAAAATCTCGGTGGTATTGCCGAAATTGAGACACTTTAATATGAAAAGTGGGTGCGTGTATGGAAAATGAAATGAGCATTCAATGAAGCTTTGAAAGGCCTTCCATACGATGTACATTTCTATATCTCCAGGTACTTCAGAAATGAGGAATTAATACAAATCTGTAAAACATCTCGGTGGTGTTGCCGAAATTGAGACACTTTAATATGAAAAGTGGGGGTGTGTATGGAAAATAAAATAAGCATTCAATGAAGCTTTGAAAGGCCTTCCATACAATTTGCATTTCTTTATCTCCAGGTACTTCAAAAATGAGGAAATAATACAAATCTGTAAAAAATATCGGTGGTGTTGCCGAAATTGAGACACTTTAATATGAAAAGTGGGCGTGTGTATGGAAAATGAAATCAGCATTCAATTAAGCTATGAAAGGCCATCCATTCGAAGCACATTTCTATATCTCCAGGTACTTCAGAAATGAGAAAATAATACAAATCTGTAAAAAATCTCGGTGGTATTGCCGAAATTGAGACACTTTAATATGAAAAGTGGGTGTGTGTATGAAAAATGAAATCAGCATTCAATGAAGCTTTGAAATGCCTTCCATACGATGTAAATTACTATATCTCCAGGTACTTCAAAACTGAGGAAATAATACAAATCTGTAAAAAATCTCGGTGGTGTTGCCGAAATTGAGACACTTTAATATGAAAAGTGGGGGTGTGTATGGAAAATAAAATAAGCATTCAATGAAGCTTTGAAAGGCCTTCCATACAATTTGCATTTCTTTATCTCCAGGTACTTCAAAAATGAGGAAATAATACAAATCTGTAAAAAATCTCGGTGGTGTTGCCGAAATTGAGACACTTTAATATGAAAAGTGGGCGTGTGTATGGAAAATGAAATCAGCATTTAATAAAGCTATGAAAGCCCATCCATTCGAAGCACATTTCTATATCTCCAGGTACTTCAGAAATGAGAAAATAATACAAATCTGTAAAAAATCTCGGTGGTATTGCCGAAATTGAGACACTTTAATATGAAAAGTGGGTGCGTGTATGGAAAATGAAATGAGCATTCAATGAAGCTTTGAAAGGCCTTCCATACGATGTACATTTCTATATCTCCAGGTACTTCAGAAATGAGGAAATAATACAAATCTGTAAAAAATCTCGGTGGTGTTGCGGAAATTGAGACACTTTAATATGAAAAGTGGGCGTGTGTATGGAAAATAAAATCAGCATTCAATAAAGCTTTGAAAGGCCTTCCATACGATGTACATTTCTATATCTCCAGGTACTTCAGAAATGAGGAAATAATACAAATCTGTAAAAAATCTCGGTGGTGTTGCCGAAATTGAGACACTTTAATATGAAAAGTGGGGGTGTGTATGGAAAACAAAATAAGCATTAAATGAAGCTTTAAAAGGCCTTCCATTCGAAGCATATTTCTATATCTCCAGGTACTTCAGAAATGAGAAAATAATACAAATCTGTAAAAAATCTCGGTGGTATTGCCGAAATTGAGACACTTTAATATGAAAAGTGGGTGCGTGTATGGAAAATGAAATGAGCATTCAATGAAGCTTTAAAAGGCCTTCCATACGATGTACATTTCTATATCTCCAGGTACTTCAGAAATGAGGAATTAATACAAATCTGTAAAACATCTCGGTGGTGTTGCCGAAATTGAGACACTTTAATATGAAAAGTGGGGGTGTGTATGGAAAATAAAATAAGCATTCAATGAAGCTTTGAAAGGCCTTCCATACAATTTGCATTTCTTTATCTCCAGGTACTTCAAAAATGAGGAAATAATACAAATCTGTAAAAAATATCGGTGGTGTTGCCGAAATTGAGACACTTTAATATGAAAAGTGGGCGTGTGTATGGAAAATGAAATCAGCATTCAATAAAGCTATGAAAGGCCATCCATTCGAAGCACATTTCTATATCTCCAGGTACTTCAGAAATGAGGAAATAATAATTTAATAATAATTTTTTACAGATTTTTATTATTTCCTCATTTCTGAAGTACCTGGAGATATAGAAATGCAAATTGTATGGAAGGCCTTTCAAAGCTTTATTGAATGCTTATTTTATTTTCCATACACACCCCCACTTTTCATATTAAAGTGTCTCAATTTCGGCAACACCACCGAGATTTTTTGCAGATTTGTATTATTTCCTCATTTCTGAAGTATCTGGAGATATAGAACGGTACATCGTATGGAAGGCCTTTCAAAGCTTCATTGAATGCTTATTTTATTTTCCATACACACCCCCACTTTTCATATTAAAGTGTCTCAATTTCGGCAACACCACCGAGATTTTTTACAGATTTGTATTATTTCCTCATTTCTGAAGTACCTGGAGATAAAGAAATGCAAATTGTATGGAAGGCTTTTCAAAGCTTCATTGAATGCTTATTTTATTTTCCATACACACCCCCACTTTTCATATTAAAGTGTCTCAATTTCGGCAACACCACCGAGATGTTTTACAGATTTGTATTAATTCCTCATTTCTGAAGTACCTGGAGATATAGAAATGTACATCGTATAGAAGGCCTTTCAAAGCTTCATTGAATGCTCATTTCATTTTCCATACACGCACCCACTTTTCATATTAAAGTGTCTCAATTTCGGCAATACCACCGAGATTTTTTACAGATTTGTATTATTTTCTCATTTCTGAAGTACCTGGAGATATAGAAATGTGCTTCGAATGGATGGGCTTTCATAGCTTTATTAAATGCTGATTTCATTTTCCATACACACGCCCACTTTTCATATTAAAGTGTCTCAATTTCGGCAACACCACCGAGATTTTTTACAGATTTGTATTATTTCCTCATTTTTGAAGTACCTGGAGATAAAGAAATGCAAATTGTATGGAAGGCCTTTCAAAGCTTCATTGAATGCTTATTTTATTTTCCATACACACCCCCACTTTTCATATTAAAGTGTCTCAATTTCGGCAACACCACCGAGATTTTTTACAGATTTGTATTATTTCCTCAGTTTTGAAGTACCTGGAGATATAGTAATTTACATCGTATGGAAGGCATTTCAAAGCTTCATTGAATGCTGATTTCATTTTTCATACACACACCCACTTTTCATATTAAAGTGTCTCAATTTCGGCAATACCACCGAGATTTTTTACAGATTTGTATTATTTTCTCATTTCTGAAGTACCTGGAGATATAGAAATGTGCTTCGAATGGATGGCCTTTCATAGCTTTATTGAATGCTGATTTCATTTTCCATACACACGCCCACTTTTCATATTAAAGTGTCTCAATTTCGGCAACACCACCGATATTTTTTACAGATTTGTATTATTTCCTCATTTTTGAAGTACCTGGAGATAAAGAAATGCAAATTGTATGGAAGGCCTTTCAAAGCTTCATTGAATGCTTATTTTATTTTCCATACACACCCCCACTTTTCATATTAAAGTGTCTCAATTTCGGCAACACCACCGAGATGTTTTACAGATTTGTATTAATTCCTCATTTCTGAAGTACCTGGAGATATAGAAATGTACATCGTATGGAAGGCCTTTCAAAGCTTCATTGAATGCTCATTTCATTTTCCATACACGCACCCACTTTTCATATTAAAGTGTCTCAATTTCGGCAATACCACCGAGATTTTTTACAGATTTGTATTATTTTCTCATTTCTGAAGTACCTGGAGATATAGAAATATGCTTCGAATGGAAGGCCTTTTAAAGCTTCATTTAATGCTTATTTTGTTTTCCATACACACCCCCACTTTTCATATTAAAGTGTCTCAATTTCGGCAACACCACCGAGATTTTTTACAGATTTGTATTATTTCCTCATTTTTGAAGTACCTGGAGATATAGAAATGTGCATCTTACGGAAGTCCTTTCAAAGCTTCATTGAATGCTGATTTCATTTTCCATACACACACCCACTTTTCATATTAAAGTGTCTCAATTTCGGTAACACCACCGAGATTTTTTACAGATTTTTATTATTTCCTCATTTCTGAAGTACCTGGAGATATAGAAATGTACATCGTATGGAAGGCCTTTCAAAGTTTCATTGAATGCTTATTTTATTTTCCATACACACGCCCACTTTTCATATTAAAGTGTCTCAATTTCAGCCATACCACCGAGATTTTCAACAGATTTGTCTTATTTCCTCATTTCTGAAGTACCTGGAGATAAAGAAATGCAAATTGTATGGAAGGCCTTTCAAAGCTTCATTGAATGCTTATTTTATTTTCCATACACACCTCCACTTTTCATATTAAAGTGTCTCAATTTCGGCAACACCACCGATATTTTTTACAGATTTGTATTATTTCCTCATTTCTGAAGTACCTGGAGATATAGAAATGTACATCGTATGGAAGGCCTTTCAAAGCTTCATTGAATGCTCATTTCATTTTCCATACACGCACCCACTTTTCATATTAAAGTGTCTCAATTTCGGCAATACCACCGAGATTTTTTACAGATTTGTATTATTTTCTCATTTCTGAAGTACCTGGAGATATAGAAATGTGCTTCGAATGGATGGCCTTTCATAGCTTTATTGAATGCTGATTTCATTTTCCATACACACGCCCACTTTTCATATTAAAGTGTCTCAATTTCGGCAACACCACCGAGATTTTTTACAGATTTGTATTATTTCCTCATTTTTGAAGTACCTGGAGATAAAGAAATGCAAATTGTATGGAAGGCCTTTCAAAGCTTCATTGAATGCTTATTTTATTTTCCATACACACCCCCACTTTTCATATTAAAGTGTCTCAATTTCGGCAACACCACCGAGATTTTTTACAGATTTGTATTATTTCCTCATTTCTGAAGTACCTGGAGATATATAAATGTACATTGTATGGGAGGCCTTTCAAAGCTTCATTGAATGCTCATTTCATTTTCCATACACGCACCCACTTTTCATATTAAAGTGTCTCAATTTCGGCAATACCACCGAGATTTTTTACAGATTTGTATTATTTTCTCATTTCTGAAGTACCTGGAGATATAGAAATGTGCTTCAAATGGATGGCCTTTCATAGCTTTATTGAATGCTGATTTCATTTTCCATACACACGCCCACTTTTCATATTAAAGTGTCTCAATTTCGGCAATACCACCGAGATTTTTTACAGATTTGTATTATTTTCTCATTTCTGAAGTACCTGGAGATATAGAAATGTGCATCGAATGGAAGGTCTTTTAAAGCCCCATTGAATGGTGATTTTATTTTCCCGGCACACGCCCACTTTTCATATCAAAGTGTCTTAATTTCGTTCATAGCACCGAGAAATTACACAGATTTTTATTATTTCTTCATTTCGCGAGTACTTAGAGTTCATGATTTTCTTCTGACAGGCTCAACAGAGCCATACCGAAGGATGACGGATGCCGTGACTTTTTAATTTGGTAGGGTTATCTTAGGCCGCTAACTTTAGGCCGCTAACTTCACACCGGTAAACAACGGAGGGTGGCATGTCTTTCAATTTTCTACCGACTGTACCACGGGGAGTGGCCACAAGAGCTGTACGAGTTAATCCCACCATCTCCATTCCGCCACAGGACTGCGAGGCGTGGAGAGTCGTTTCATCCCTATGTAGTAGACTTGCCAACTTGCCGCACCAAGCGTTTCGCTGAGTCCTTCGTTATGCGGACTGCTAGGGAATGGAGTTTGCTCCCGGCGTTCTTGTTTCCTAACAAATATAACCTGAGTCTTTTTAAGACAAGAGTGAATAGGTACCTTATGAACCTGCGTGCTACACCTTCGGCTGCATCGTCGCTTACTATAAGGTGAGAAGTAGTCAAACGCAGGCTCATTCTACATTTAAAAAAAAAATCGAAGGTTTTAATGTCGACACCGTTTTTATGTATGAAATCTTGTTTGGATTCATATGATATTATTTTTTAACATTTGTAAAGTTATTTATGAGAACATAGTTTAGCCAGATTTTTCGTAAGTGTATTCAGTTATTTAATATCTTCAAAAATGTCGCAATTCGCGAAGAAGATGGTGATTCCTTAAAGCAACCTCATTAAAAAAACCTTACAGAAAGCTACTTAATCTTCGATTCCGACAATTATTTGCAGATATCTTTTAGCTGACTGATTATGATGATGGTGATGGTGGAGATGATGATAATGGTGGTGGTGGTGGTGATGGTGGTGATGATGATGATGATGATAATGATGAAAATATTTTTCTCCAGGTACTCCATCTCCACGTGTTCGACTACGATCGTTTCTCTCGGGATGATTCTATTGGAGAAGTGTTCCTGCCTCTTTGTCAGGTAAGAATTAAACTTCTTGACAAGCACTTTGGCTACTGGTCTGGCATGCACTCTTTAATTTTATCATTCAACGTTCGGATAACAAAGGAATGGAACCACTTTACCAACGTCATTGTTTCCTGACAAATATAATCTGGTAGTTTTTAAGCACAGTTTTTAAGGCTAGAATGAACCGATATCTTCTATCTCTCTCCATCGTCGACCGCGTCGTCACTTACCATCGGTGAGACCGTGGTTAAATTTTAGCCTATCTATGATAAAAAATAACAAAAATTCAGATACGAAATCTGCGACCATAGTAGTCACCTAATACATACTAACAATGTGAAGAGGTAGGTGCGGCAAGTTGAGAAGGCCTGCAAAAGTTACCTGTAACATTTAGCTGTCACTGTCATTTCTAAGTAACAAACAAAATACAGCGACACAATAAGTTTGCATGCCGTGAAAGTTACATAACTTTACTGAAAGCCACAGTGAAGAAATAAAACAGTGTGTCATTTGAACCGGTTTGCTTGCCTGAAGAAAGTTCAATCAAGTTTCATTGCGTGATGTCTTATCATAGAACAAGGAGGAGAGGAAAGCCAATACACCAAGAAAACAGGGTAGATCAAAAATATGGCTAAAATTTTTTTTTTAAATATTTTTTTTATAAACGGGCATTGTGCCTTTATTACTCAAACTAACTACTACAATAATAAAAACGAAACTAAACTAAACTAAGCGAAATTAGTTTAGCTTAGTTTAGTTTAGTTTAGTTTTTGGCTAAAACTAGATGGCGTTGCAAAATGAGGGGGTTATAAGTTGAGCGCAGATCAGAAATATGCCAAAAACTCGTTTTAAACCTAGATGGCGCTGCAAAATGAGCGGGCTATACGGGTAGATACTGCAGGCTAGGTTCAAAAAGGTTTTTTGGCATATTTCCGATCTGCACTCAATAGGAGACTGAGGTCGCACTTCGTTCGCTCGGTCAATTAATTTCTGTAGATTCTACTGTTTTATAATTTTCTGTGGCGCAAAATAAAGTTCTGAAATACAAAAGTACCCTCTCATTTACGCGTTAGGAGTGCTATTACGAAGTTTGTGTGAATTACTAAGCTTATTACATACCTAGGTAAGGAGCTACATTATAATTAAGGTACGCTTCTGGCCCAAGTTTATTTATGCTATGTCTAAGTTAATTAGGAAAAGGTCGACGATCTTTCGTTTATGAAGACTGGTTAATGAATCATTAGCTTTTAAGGATTCCGTGCCAGTTTTTTGTAACAGAACACATAGGATATCGCTTGTCTGTCTATTTGTCAGTCTGTCTGTCCGTCACCCATTCAATGACCGCAGCGAACTTTACTTACCCCCGCTAGCTTATTACGTAAAGTTTGCAACAGGCGTAAATTTTGCAATCATTGCTGTCAAAGCTGTCAAACGTCACTTTGGGAGAGCAGAAAGCGATCGAGCGCTAGATCACCGACTGTCGGACAAACGATGAACTAAAAAGTGCATTAAAAATAATGCACTTTTTAGTGTCGTTGTCGTTTGCCACATTGCTAGTGGCGATAGTATCAAAGGCCAAAGTGCATTCAGCGACAGGCGAGCAACAGGCGGGTGACTGCGACCGAATGTTAAGTGTTTGCTATCGCTTTGCTACTGCTGTTGCTTTGCTGTTGCAATTTTTACATAATACGGGTGCGGTTGTCTGTCTGTCCGTCACCCATCCAATGACCGCAGCGATCGTTACTTATGCAGGCCACATGCTAGTTTATTGTATAAATATTCATATAAAAACCATTTTTTTGCCACATTATCGAAACATAGAACCCATTGAATCTTAGTTTTTTTGTCTCCGTCAGTCTATGTGTCAGTCTGTCTGTCCATCACCCATCCAATTTAATGACTGCAGCGAACGTTACTTATGGGTTCTTGGTTGTCTGTCTAATTGTTAGTCTGTGTGTTCGTTCCCATCCAATAACCGCAGCAAACGTTAGTTAGGCGGGCCACATTCTTTTATTGTAAAAATTTTCGTTCGAAAACAATTTTATTTCGCCACGCCGGTTCTAGTTTGCGACAAACTACAATAACATTATTCGATACAGAAGGTAGTTCAGATTATGCTCCATCCATTCTAAGAACGAGGAATGAATATTAATCATTCTCAAAAGAAAGTGGATAATACATTATATTATAATCGTCTGGAGGGATAAGGGACAGTTCAAATAAATCAGTAGGGTCACTTGCGTAGAGGTTTCGTTCAGAAATAAACCTCTCAGTTTTATGTGGGTTTTACGCCAAAACGACTGCACTAATTTCCATTAGTGTGTACTCTCGGATTGCTTATTATAAAATTGACAGATGAAATTAACTTTCTTTTAAGGCGAAGGGTAGGGCAAACATGGTGTTTTTTGGCACGTTTCCTGGCGTAATTAGAGCATGTGGAGCTTTGAATTTAATATATCATGTAATTCATTTCAATAAGTCTTTTGTGATGTCCGCAAATACAAGATTAATAAATATAGCTCTATAGAAAAGAACCCCAAACCTCCTTCAAAAATTTAAATGTTCCAATTTTACTGAGTTTCTATCGAATATATTTTTACAACAAAAAATAGTGTATTCCCAACAAACATACACATTATCTGATGGCTTCATAATTTTGTAAAATACTATTATAAACACAGATATTAATGAAAAACCGTCAAAATCAGTGATTTCGTGCGTTGTCTTTGTCGTAAGCGCCGCGCTGAAGTGCAGACTGAATTGATATGTAAGATATATTAAGGTCGATGTTTCGTTGAACGAATTTGGACTCGCTTATCTGGCCCTACCCTTCACCTTAAATATAGAAACCAAAAAGGCCAAAAATAATAGGGCCTTAAAATAGGGCCTTTTTGGAACATTGAGAGCCGAGAGAGTATAGCTTAGGTATGTCATCATAATGTACTAGCCAAGTGGGTCTTGGAATCTGGAACATGCCGGTTTCCATAGGATGTTTACCTTCACCTACTGCCATATATAATTTTAGCTGTGACACTACCGTCTGTACTCTAAAATAAGGCTTTGTCTTATTATGTAAATTGTATTTCAGATTACCTAATCGATTTCGGATTGAAGTAAACATTTGTTTCCGACTAGCAGCGCCCCGCGGTTCCACCCGCGTTCCCACAGGAACCGTTCCCATTTTCCGGATAAAAAGCTTATGTTTTAATCCAGGGTATAAGCTACCTCCACACCAAATTTCATTCAAATCCGTCCAGCTGTTACAGCGTGAAAGAGTAACAAACATACACACATACGCACAAACTTTCGCCTTTATAACATTAGTGTAATTAGTGTAATGATAAATTTATTTCAGAAAATGGGTGCCTAGGTACACGTCACATAAATAGCCCCATAATACGTCACTTATCATAAGGGCTATTAAATAAGGTATTGCCTAATCACCTGAGCGCTAGGCTGGCGGCTTGTTGGTCGTAGATTTTGATGTACCGAGGAGAATGCTGCTGCCCATTCTCTGGATATTCCCTTAGCCGGATCTTCAGGCACTCGCGGGAAGAGATGGGGTGGTCTTACTCTCATGCCGCCGGGACCACACGACCAACATAAGTACCTACATAGGTTATAATTATACAAACTTGTTTGTCAGTTTTGGCGGGAACGCGGAAAAGTTCACGTCGGTGCATTGTATTATTTTATAAAACTTATGCTTTTTCCAGTGTTAATGTTTAAAATTGGTGGTGTTTTACGCATTAAGTGCTGAATTACGAGCATGAGTGTGGGCAAGTGATATAATAATGTGGTGAAACGTGTTTTTCGTGTTGCTTCCAAAATTCCATAGAAGCCTCTAGTAAAGTTGCCACCACTTTACTAGGGCATGCCTTAGACTGGACTGAGACTACCTGACTTAGACTGGACTATGACTACGCAGACTGTGACTAAGACTTGACTTTACGTGAAATATTCTATCATTATGAAAAATTACAATACTTGACACTGGCTAAATACACTATGTGTGGAGCCAAAATATAAGAGAAAAAAAAGAAAAAAAAACTTAGATAGTATAATAGAAGAGTATTAAATTAAATAGGAACAGTAGTTAAGTATGAAAAGAATAATAAGAAGTGTAGATTTGTAGTAGTGTGGTGTTGTGTGGTTGTGTGTGGTGGGGTGTGTGTGTGTGTGTGTGTGTGTGTGTTGTGTTATTGTGTTGTTTGTTATACAGAGAGTACAGAATAATAAAAACTTATAGAAGAAATAAATAAATAATATAAACAAATACATATGTGTGGACACATCACACAGCGCCATCTAGCCCCAAACTAAGCATAGCTTGTACTATGGGAACCAGACTGACATAATACTTAGATACTTTTTGTTTGTAAATACATATATAGGGCATTGTAGCTAATTAAATGCTGGGCAAATGAGACTTTACGACCTGATTTCACAGTCTAGTAATCTGATTACTAGACTGTGTGATGACTCAGGATGACGTGCGCAGTGCAGTGTCACGCGAAACTATATTATTTTAAAGTTCCGAGTGACACTGCAACAGTTATGAGCGGCCGTGTCGCTTAACATCAGGTGAACGACTAGCTCGTCTCGTCATTCATTCTCATAAAAAAAAATAGAATACAATATAACACCCAGACACAGAACAAACATCGATGTTCATTACACAAATGTTTGTCCCGAGTGGGATTCGAACCTTTAACCTACAGATCAGAAGGCAGGGTTACTACCAGCTGAGCTATCAGGCCAGTCAAAAATATCTTTGAAGCTTTTCTGTAATCCATCATAATTACTTGTCAAAGTAAAACCCCATAAAAACGAAAACTTCCCAAGATTAGCTAAAACCTATAAGAAGATTTTTCGGTAAGTTAGCATATTAAAAGGAAACTTTCGTCCAATAAACCCCTTAGAAGGATATCTATGGTTGTAGAAACAGGGTGGAAAGAAATTTTCCTTAGTAAGTTCAATCGACTAACTTTTTGCATGAAATCTTTGATTATGTACTTATGTAGGGCTTCACTTGTACGGAGAATCAGCCATCCCCTTTTGATATGTCATCATCATCATCATCATCATCATCATCAGCTTACCTATCCACTGCTGAACATAAGCCTCTCTACTATGGATTTGCCATAATAACTACGCTTGCAAGGCATTTTGGTGATGACCGCAGTAAGTATATCATAATGCAAACCGAAGAGAATGCTGCTGCCCATTCCCTGGATATTCCCTTAGCCGACTCTTACGGCACCCACGGGAAGAGACAGGGTGGTCCTATTAGCACACAGTGGTAAAATCTAGATTTATACTTAATTAGGCTTAAAACCAAGGGCGTTGTATCATTAACCTCCTTGCTTAAAACCGTGGTCTTTTTCAAATGGCCAAAATGTCAAAAGGGGTGTGTGTGGGGGGGGGGAGTGTATGTGTGTGTGTGTTCTTTAAATTAACTACTGAAATAATACCAATACTATTAAATCTCACTAGCACTACTTATGGTACAAAATAAATTGGAGATAGTCCTCTACCAGTAGGTAGCGTACCCAACATGCTGGCAGCATTGCCCCGATGAATGGCAAATCCGCACCATCGCTTTTCATCAGGTGAGATGTTGTCAATCGTGAGCCCGTTCACTTAAAAAGAAAAAAACAATTTTGAATTTTGAATTCAAGCCTAAAAAAATGAGATAATTATTCACTTACTTAACTTTTAAGGTGGGACGTTTCACTCAGCTCGGCAAATTCAAATTTTCCTGCGTTTTTTGACAATAATAGTTTAATTATTCAACGTGACTACATGAAAACTAATTTTGCGCAAATAAATAGAATGCATCAATAAATTACAATTAAAAATATCACCTAGATATCATTGGTTTAGCGACAAATGGCAATAGACTGAAAAGCCAACACGAAATGGGTTTATTGCCATTTGTTGCTAAACCAATGATATTTAGGTGATACTTTTCTTCGTTATTTGTTGATACATTCTATTTATTTACGTCAAATCAGTTTTCATGTAATCACGTTTAGTAATTAAGCTATGATTGGCAAAAAACGCCAGATAATTTGAATTTACGGCGCTGAGTAAAACGTCCCACCTTAAACGTGGCAGGTAACGTAGTTTACTTCACCATGTTTGATTAATCAATCAATCCGTATCCTAAAGTTTATTCTGTAAATATTCAAAGTGCGTCATTTCGTTATTTTATCTTTGACAGAAACTGAGAAAAGTCTTTTATATCACAGCGTTGGGAAATGCTTTGTTTTCGAAAGATATTTTTTCAATAGTATCAGATTTCAATGAGTTTGCGACTCAGAGGGAGCCTGCTCTACAATAACGATCACAGATAAATGAATCTACCGAATAATATTTTGAGTTTGAACACTGAAAAACGTAGGTAACAGCCTTTAGGCTGCGATCTGGACACATCCCATTTAACAAGTTCGCATTCTTGATGAAAAAAGTAACATCTCCTAACTGTTATGACTGTGGTGTTATAGAAGACGTACAGCATGTTCTTTTGGAGTGTGTCCGGAACGCAGCGTTTAGACGTACGCAGTTTGGTGCTGCAAGAGATATGGATGTCGGCAAATGCAACAGTATTTTAGTGGAGCATCAGCCCATGCGAATATTTTGTTTAAATTATTAACTCTGGGCCTAGATATAAGGACTAAAAGTAAAAGGATTAATGTTTTGATTTTTCTCACAGGGTGAAGTGGTCGCTAAGCGACAAAGCCCTTTAAATAAATTTAAAATAAACACTGAAATTGATCTCACAAATGGTATTCTCCTAAAAGAAAAACATCATGCTTTGAGCGTCGCAGAAAGAAAAATAAACGTGTCAGGAAACTGATAACTCCGCCGTAGTTTCGGAAAGTCCCAAAGGAATGTCCTTGCATATCTTGACATGAAAACGAAACAAATACTGACATACGTGACTTAAATTAGAATGAGACAAAAATAATAACAAAATTGCCCCTCAGGTATGTTTAAACTTATTTATAACAAGCAACAACAATCTTGAGATTTAATTAGGTAACTAAACTGCTAGCACACGATATTAACTGTACAATATAATAATTATAATATTAAGCTAGGTAATCTAACAAACTACATGCAACGTGCCCAATATGCTGGCAGCGTTGCCACGTTGCCACTGAAGTTACCGATGTACCTCTAGAATTAGCAAGTTGAAGTGGCAATGGGCAGGCTACATCGCTCGTAGAACCGACAACCGATGCGGAGGAAAGGCTTTTGGGTGGCGACCACGAACCGGAAGACCCAGCGTAGGTTGGCCCCCCAAGTAGGTGGGCCGACGATCTGGTCATAACCGCGTGGAACCGATGAATGCAGGAGGCAAGCACAACCAATCAAAGTGGCCTTCTATGGGAGTGTGGTCAAAGTGTCTTCAACATTGATTTTTCTGTTTTTTTTTTTATTTATCAACTTATTCTATGTTCCAGGTGGATTTAAGCGAGAAGCCGTCCTTCTGGAAGGCTCTGAAGCCCCCTGCAAAGGACAAGTGCGGGGAGCTGCTGACGTCACTGTGCTACCACCCGAGCAACAGCGTGTTGACGTTAACTCTGCTGAAGGCGAGGAATCTGAAGGCAAAAGACATCAATGGAAAGTCAGGTGAGACCTTAGTTATATCTTCTCCTCTAAGATATCATCATTCATCATCAACAGCCTGAAGACGTCCACTGCTAAACATAGGCTTCCCCAGAGAGCGCCATTTTGAGCGACTGCTCGCCTCCTGCATCCATTGGGTTCCCCGTGGTTTTCACCGGATCGTCGGTCCACCTAGTGGGGGCCGCCCTACACTGTCTTCCAGTTCGTGGTGCCACTCGAGAACCTTTCTTCCCCATCGGTTGTCAGTTCTACGAGTGGTTTGGCCTGCCCATTGCCATTTCAACTTGCTAATTCTAAGAGCTATATCGATCAGTTTAATTCTCCTGCGGATCTCCTCATTTCGGATCTTATCTCGCAGGGAAACACCGAGCATAGCTCTCTCCATAGCTCGTTGCGCGACTTTGAGCTTATTAATGAGGCCATCAGTAAGAGACTACGTCTCAGTGCCATAGGTCATCACTGGCAATATTCATCATTATATGACCTGATGTCATCATTAAATTATCATACCCATCACATAATTGCCAGAAGACGTCCGTTACTAAAGATAGGGCATAATTAGCACGCTTGGCAGGCTACTTGGTGATCGCAGAAGATTTTAATGTACCGAGGCGAATGCTGCTGTCCATTCCATGGATATGTTCCCTTACCTGGTTTTACGACACCCCCGGGAAGAGATTGGGTGGTCCTATTCTCACACCTGGACCACAATCCATCATCATCATCAACAGCCTAAAGTCGTCCACTGTTGAACATAGGCCTCCCCCAGAGAGCGCCACTTTGAGCGGCTGCTCGCCTCCTGCATCAATCGGCTCCCCGCGGCTTTCACCATTTCGTCGGTCCACCGAGTCCAGCCGGCCTACACTGCGTCTTCTGGATCGTGGTCACAATCCAAATCGGGTCATATCATGATGAAATTGGGTTATTTCATGACAATATCGGTTATTTCGAAGAAAAAAATGGTCAAACCATTGTCTAAATCTCCGTAGGTATAAACCGCTCCAAGTTCAAAGGAAATACCTAGGATTTAGATGTCCCTACAACCGCTGACTTTACCTTTTGAAGGATTCCTTTACAAGAAATATCGCGCCTGAGGGTGGAATCAATTTCATTTTATTTGTTTCATCCTTGGACTAAAATAAAAAGGTAGATAGCGTGCTTAGAAATAGCTAGTCAAACCAAATAAGCTTGAGAAAATAGATAGATGTAGTATGGCTTTTTTAAGTAAACCAACGACGTGCAAACATAATATTACTTATACCAATACTTTAATGAATAATTTGGACTTTTTTATTTTTTTATGGGATGTAAGCCGTCATGATTGTTTATTATAACTAGGTAATTGAATTCATTAGCATCCTTTGAAACTAGAAACCTACTCATGACACCGGTCACGTGTGGACCAAAATTTATGAAATCTAACCATCGATTTGGTATTGATGATAACTCCAAAAATGGAATAGTTTACAGAACCAACTGCTGCAATTTAAAATTAAATTAAAATAATTAAGTACTGCTTTTAATTATGACATACAAGAGTAAAACACTTTTAAAAGTATCAAATTCAATCGTGCCAATCGTACTTTCTCTCTCGCCTGCCTTCTTGGTTCTGATATTTACCGGCCACACCACACATCACTCTGTATTATAACGCCATATTGTGTTGCTTTGCTATTTGGTATTACTTAGGTGTGTTCAGTTTCTAGTTATAAGTCTACTATCTACATTGCTCTTTTCTGAGATCTCACAAAAGCAACTCTTGTTATTTTTATAAATGTTGTCTTTCAGGCTCAAGGTTACCTACAATATTGTGTGGGAAAGCTAAAATCATAGAAATATCTTTTGGAATATCGCTTGAGATTGTGGGTAGTTTCAATATGTTTTTACAGCAAACACTAAGGGTAGGTTATTCGATCCGTGATTAAGATAACCAATGGTTAAAATCCCGAATTTTGACCACTGGTTAGAATTTGTTAGAACTTCTAACCATTGGCTACCCCATGGACATCTCCCACGCTGTAGATGGTAATAATGCAGTCAAGCTCTATACAGGGTGCAAATGAATACATTAGAATAAATTGAGTACATGATAGATGACAACACATGACATGATAGATGATGATGATGAGTACATGGTGATGTTGGTGATTGATAGTACATCATTTATTGATGATAATTTTTATTGAAAATTATGTGGATTGCCGCGGCGCCTAACATAGTTCCGTAGCTGGTCGATAGATTTTGTTTCTTATCGGCATCTCAGGTGTTAAACATTTATTGTAACGGCTTAAAAGTGTTTAGTAATAAGCACTTAAAAATTGCTTTTGTTGTCTCGTATATAATTTGAACTATAACCTAGTTTTATTACAACCTTCAGTTGACCTCGGATGCCCCTGGGATATAAAGATATAATAGGGTTAGCACGGCCGGTAGACAAAACTGTCTTTCCCCTGTTTTACTCCAAGCAAGTATGAAGAAAGTGACGTAAAACGGGGAAAGACAATTTTGTCTACCGTCCATGCTAACCCAGGGGCAGGTATTTGTTACTCCTTGTATTATCATCTACATTTCATTATGAATTTAAGGCGATTGAAGTCGGGTCAACCTCTTCTTACGGTTCCGTACCCAAAAGGTAAAACATACCTTATTACTAAGGCTCCGCTGTCCGTCCGCCTGTCCGTCACCAGGCTGTATCTCATGAACCGTGATAGTTAGTTGAAATTTTCACAGATAATGTGTTTCTGTTGCCGTTATAACAACAAATACTAAAAAATAGAATAAAATTAATATTTAAGGTAGCTCCCGTACAACAAACGTGTTTTTTTGCTCGTTTTTATAGACAATGCTACAGAACCCTTCGTACGCGAGTCCGACTCGCACTTGGCTAGTTATTTTAATTTTTTTTTTTCATATTTATATGTATAGGTATCATCCAGCCCTAAGGATATGTAAGGTTGAAAGATTACGTAATTCCGAATCAGCTAGGCCAAGCGGGCAAATATTTGCGAAGGGTTGGAAATCTATTTTAACGCGAAGGGGTGAAAGGAATAGATGCGGTGGCAGGTTTATAGTGTTAATTAAAACTCGTTTGATCCTAAAATACCAACATTTTAGAATTGGTTAATTAGCTGATTTAATTACTGAAGTTATACTGAGTATTCGCTGTAAGGAAAGGCCGTACTTATAGGTAACACCAATTTTCAATATTTATGTTATAAAGAATTTATTGAGTAAATACAATATTGTTTTATGTGAGGCCAATTATTGAAGTATTGGCATAAAAGTCATAACATATTTACTAGGTGGTAGGACTTTTCTGTTCGTCTAGGTAGATACCACCGCTTTGCCAGTTATTCTGCCGCTAAGCAAGCATTCTGTGCTAGCACTACTGTGTTCCGGTTTGAAGGGCATTGTAGCTAATGAAATTACTGGGCAAATGAGACTTATGAATTCGATCTCACAGTCTAGTAATGTGATTACAAGACTGTGCTGATGTCTCAGGATGACGTGCGCAATGCAGTGACACGCAAAACTTTATGTTTTAGAATCTAGAGTGACACTGTAACTGTTATGGGCGGCTGTGTTGTACCAGCTTGTTTACCAGTAGGTTAAAGACGCTACTGCTCAAACGAGCACATTATGATATTGATGAGTTTTTCGCGGACAAGCTCAGTGATCCACACTTACAATAAAAAATGAAATTGTATATTATGTACATTCTTTTTTTACAATTTTATTAGGTAACTTAATATTAAGATTACGTGATAATAATTATGATATGTATTATAACCGCGATGATCGTAAGTAGGCATTGACATGTAAGATTATTCTTATTTAAAAATAAATGAAATGTGTCGCTTAACATCAGGTGAACAACCACAGACTACTTAGAGATACTACGTTGAACGACTAGCTCGTCATATAATGTTTTAACATAAAAAAGAATAAAGAACTGCGGTCCATTTATTTAATTCTAAATATAAATGTTACCTACCTATATGCCTTGTCCAAATAAATGTATTATTCATTTTTTTTTTAATTTTCAAGTAGGAAATACTATTTTGATGTAAATTAATAGTAAAAACCAAAAAAAAACATTAAAAAAAATTACCACGCTTGTAATGTAAGCAATAAAAACCGTTCAAGTACCTATGCGAGTTGGACTCGCGCACCGAGGGTTCTGTACATATGGATATACAGTTTTTTTGCGAAAAGACCAAATGAAATAGCTCCCTTTTAAGTGGTTGAAAAACCTTTGAAAAGTCCAACTCACTTTTGAAGCTTGGATTGCAGTTATCTCAATGATCAAGCTTATCCATTTCAACCTCTCTTTTTTCTTAGAGGTAGGTATTGTTAGTATTTACGGACAGAGACAGAAATACAGGAAATAAGCTAGTGTCCAGCTATTTCTTATTGCATAAACTAATAATTTTCCTCAAAAAATAAACAGAACAAAAACGTGAAAACAAAAATTTAATATCTCGAAAAAATGTCAAAGTTATGCATTTTAAAATACAGGAATAGAAAGAGACAACTCAAACAACCAGTGACGTCACTCTTGCTCCGTCATAGTACCTCTTTACTAAGCTGTGGTAGCTTTACATACAGTCTCTGGCATGTGACTTCACAACGTGCGTTTTTCATGGTAACTGTAAGGAATCTCCTGTTTTTATTTTATTTATTTTATTTTATTAATCACAAAGCAGATTACAAACTCTTATCACAACAATAGTTTCATACTTACAAATAGTTCGGAGCTAGATTGTAACCCTAAATTATGTGAATACAACAGCACTATGTAGTTTTATATTATTATTTTAACAGGAAAGGAGGAGGCGCAGGAGGTTTTTTTCGAGGAAGGGACCGGCGATGCCCCCTCCAGAAACTTTAAAAGCTTATTACACCTTGATTTATTTACCGATTTTACTATTTTTTTTCCATTATTGCATTCATTTTTAACCTACTTTATGAAAATAATATTTACTTGTTAATTTTTAATAGCAGGCAAAGCCTGTTATAGTTTAAATTAACCCCCTGCGTCCACGGGAAAATTAAGCTGAGAAACCATGGGCGGATCTTGGCTTAAAAATCAATTTAGCAGCTTCCCAGCTCAGCATTAGTAATGCGAGTCCATAAATCAAGATAGCATCTTGAGGAGGGTCCAATTAGGGGTCCGTCTCGGGTTACAGCGGGACGTTGGGTAGGTAAGGGTTTGGTCTTGGTGGAGGAATACAAAATACAATTTTTTTAAATATTTCAGTGCATTATAATTAAGATATTGCAGTTTAAGATGTACTCACAGTAATTTTTAAAAAATATTAGTGTTACCTTGTCCTAAGAAGTATAACAGGAAATTTTCAATGTCTGTCTGTCCGTGCGTGCGTCTTACTGTCTGACTGTGTGTCTGTATATGTAATCTTATAAGCTTTAGCATACAGAATCACTGATCACTATAGATAGTATGTTTCAAATCCCCTGAGGAACTCGTGCATTGCTCCCCCGGTATTATGTTAGCCCTGAAAAGCGACAGTATCGCTTTCCATACAATTATGCATCGCTTCACTATCGTGTACGCGTATGTCGCGTTTTGTAGTACAAAGAAGTGTGCGAGGCAAGGTCAGCGGGGCTAAACCTGTTTTGACATGTTTCAATGTAGGATTTTTTCAATGGATTTGAAAATATAAAGCGACCCACCCAAGTAATAAGTTGAGAGTCGCTGCAGTCCGCTCAAAGGTCAATGTACGAGTTTCTCAGGGGATTTGAAACACACTATACGTATCTGACTACTGCATTCAAAAGAGAATATTGGCCACTATACTGGCCAAGTGCTGGTCGGTAGATGACACCATTCTTGAATTTTTGTGATTTTTTATTACCGCTATTGTAAGAGCGAGTGCAAACTCTGCACTTAAAAAGTCACTCAAGGCAGAAAAGGATTTGAACTTCGGTGATTATCGGTTCACAAATCGCCCGGCCCCCTAATTACCTAACTCGCAACAGGTTTGCGACAGGCGTAAATCTCGCGGTGATTGCTGTCATACATCATTAGTGGTGTCGAGAATGTATGCTTCGCTACTGCTGTCGCATTGCTGTTGCAAATTTTACGTAATTACCCCGCGGGTCGCCGCTGAGCCAAGGTCGCTCATCTACTTCAACCGTATTCTAATTACTCTAGAGAAAATGAATTCCCTTGCCTGAATGAGATTCCATTTCGTTAAGAAGTAGCTATAGACTTTACTAGGTGGACCGACGACCTGGGTGAAATCCGTGGGGAGCCGATGTATGCAGGCGGCACGCAGCCGCTCAAAGTGGCGCTCTTTGTGGGAAGCCTATGTTCAGCAGTGAAAGTCTTCCAGCTGTTGATGTGAAGACGTGTAACAGCTGAACAGAATTTTGATGAAATTTCGTGCCTGTAAGACACAGTTTTCATTCTAAAAAATATTGTGTAAAATATCTACTCAATCTTTTGATAAAAAACAGTTTACAGGTCTTGAATATAATATGATACAATAATAATTGTAGAAATAATATCTATATAAGTATTTGTAAGCACACAAATACTATTAAGTCAATAAAATTGTTTGTATGTAAAAAAACTCATTGACCGAGTAGTATAGGTAGGGTGGGGTAAGTACATCTAAGCCTAGCCAATCAACAAAATTCTAAACTTGTTTTAAATAATATATTGTCGGAAGTAGCATTTGTTATAAATATGTTCTGGTAAAACGTTACAAATTTAAGCACCTTTTTTTTTTTTTTTTTTTCCTATATTTTGGCTCCACACATAGTGTATTTAGCCAGTGTCAAGTATTGTAGTTTTTCATCGTATTATGAAATATTTCATGTAAAGTCAAGTCTTAGTCACAGTCAGTCAGGGTAGTCATAGTCCAGTCTAAGTCAGGTAGTCATAATCCAGTCTAAGTCATGCCCTAGTAAAGTAGTGGCAACTTTACTAGAGGCTTCTATGGAATTTTGGAAGCAACACGAAAAACCACGTTTCACTACATTATATCACTTGCCCACACTTATACTCGTAATTCAGCACTTAATGCGTAAAATGCCACTAATTTTAAACATTAACACTAGAAAAAGCATAAGTTTTGTGAAATAATACAATGCAACGACGTGAACTTTTTCACGTTCCCGCCAAAACTCTCAGAGCACCTTTAATGTACACAGTTTTTTCTGACTGTGTAGTGTCTGGTGTGGTCACAGATTAGAGAAAAAAACAAAGTGGGTGTGATGGACGAAACCTAGGCGTGCTCTATAAATTGATATAGCAATACGACTCAAAATTGATTGCTATAGCATTTCAGCAGGCGCTTAATGATCAAGAAAATTCATGGCGAAACAGAATCTGCAATTCAGATTAATTAATTATTATTCCGTTTCTCGAGCAATTTTTCTTTTGTAATTAGAAATTGCGGCCGCTTTTAGACGTTTTGTTATCAGACCGATCTTTTTAAGTTTTGAATTAGCATCGGATCTTGGTTACCGATACTTATGTACGCGGTGCACCTATTTAGTTATTTTCCTAGGTAGCAAATCTTCGTCGTAAAGACGTCTATATAAGGTAATTTTGCAACGAAAAAACGTCAACCTACAATGACGTCTGGGAGTGCCAGAAAAGTACCTACCTAAAACATTTGCCACAGGCTCAAGACGCCATCTTAGGACGCAAAAATGACGATTATTGAACACGGACTGATGACGTCTTCGTATGCCGTTCCTAAAAGACGTACATAAGTACCTACTGTGGTCGTTATATCTGGACCTAGTATTATATTATCTGTGATCTAGACGTAAATATGACGACTATTGAACAACGTTATTCTTATATCATTGTTATTAATCATCATCATCATCATCATCATCATCATCATTAACAGCTTGAAGACGTCCACTGCTGAACATAGGCCTCCCCCAAAGCGCGCCACCTTGAGCGGCTGCTCGCCTCCTGCATCCATCGGCTCCCCGCGGCTTTCACCAGATCGTCGGTCGAGTGGGGGGCCAGCCTGCGCTGCGTCTTCCGGTTCGTGGTCGCCACTTGAGAACCTTTCTTCCCCATCGGCTGTCAGTTTTACGAGCGATGTGGCCTGCCCATTGCCATTTCAACTTACTAATGCTAAGAGCTATATCGGTTACTTTAGTTCTCCTGCGGATCTCCTCGCTCCGGAGCTTATCTCGCAGGGAAACACCGAGCATAGCTCTTCGTATGCCATTCCTAAAAGACGTGAGTATCTACTGTGGTCGTTATATCTGGACCTTGTATTATATTATCTTTGATCTAGACGTGAATATGACGGTTATTGATCAACGTTATTCTTATATCATTGTTATTATAAAATTCTAAAGAATAACCTTTCTTTTGCGGATCATTTTACATTATAGTTCGGACAAATGGGCGGAATTGTTAGGTATACCATCTGATTATGAGTGTAGCTATGCAGGGGGTAAAATTAAGAAAAATAATTTGGCTCACAATACGCGGCCTTATGAAAGACCTGACGAATTGTATTTAGCATAAACAAATGAATACTTAAAAATAGTTCATGTTTTGTCATACTTGTTATAAGTTTAAGTTTAATTTATTTAATACTCATACTTGGGGGAAAGGTATGTTGTGTATTGAAAAAGGTTCATAGATATCAGTTTACAGTCAACCTCTTTTATATTGTTTTATTCTTCTTTCTTGTATTCTTTTGTTATTTTGATTGTCATTTGTTTTTGGAGTTGTTTGATTGTCTTGCTCCTTAGCTCAATAAACATGTGCTCACTAAAGTTAATTCAATCGTTTTATTAAACATAATAACAACGAAACAAATAAAATAGTAAAATTTCATTGCTCACTTACCGAGCGTATAGGTAGAGTGGTGAGCGCATCGTGCAGGGGGCTTGCAGCACACTTCACAGCCGCCATTACGTTTGAATCCCACTCCACCTACCTATGTGTAATGTGTACTGTTTTTCATGAGAATGACGTGACGAGCTAGTCGATCACCTGATGTTAAGTGACACGGCCGCCTATAACAGTTGCAGTGTCACTCGGAAATTTAAAATCATAAAGTTTCGCGTGACACTGCACTGCGCACGACATCACACAGTCAAGTAATCAGATTACTAGACTGAGTGATCATAAAGTCTCATTTGCTCAGTAATTTCACTAGCAACAATGCCCTTCAAACTGGAAGACAGTAGTGCTTGCACACTACTGCTTGGCGGCTGAATAACTGGCAAAGCGATGGTACCTACCTAGACGAACTTTGCAGAAAAGTCCTACCACCTAGTAAAAAGTGGTAGTGTATTCTGTACAGTATACCTATTGGATAATTGAAAACATGACAATATTCTTTTCCATCTTCCAGATCCCTACGTGAAAGTATGGCTGCAGTTTGGAGACAAGCGCATTGAAAAGCGCAAAACTGCTATCTTTAAATGCACACTCAACCCCGTGTTCAACGACAGCTTCTCCTTCAACGTGCCCTGGGAGAAGATCAGGGAGTGCTCCCTGGATGTCCAGGTCATGGACTTTGACAATATTGGGAGGAACGAGCTCATCGGGCGGATATTACTAGCTGGTACGTTAATATTCAGTTTTGTGTGATATTGTTTCTTTTTTAATGCTAAATGGGCATACGTTTGACAACCCCATTTGCCCATGAGATGCCTTCACTCCTGACTTGAAAAGACCCAGGTTATACCCAGGAGGAAACACTGTTGCTGGAAGAGCGTTTCCTTGGCCCTTCGAACTATGAATGACTCAGCAAAACGCTAACTGCGGTCTTGTGGTACACTATAAGGATGTGTAAAATCACCAAGCCTTGTAGTTCTATGATGGAAAGGGGATGACGTAATGAGCTGATGGAAGGCATGCGCACACTCCAAAATGTAACCGACAGAAGACCGACAGACTGGCGATCTTGCGTGTGTGTTGTCATCATCAACAGCCATTAGAGATCCACCTGCTGAGCTATTTTGGACACTTATTATAAGGGGCGTTGCCATAATCACCACGCTTAGCAGGTGGCTTGGTATAGGTAATCGCAGAAAGGCTACCTATCGTTTATTTTTCATAGTTTATAGGCAAAGCATTTGACCACATTATCACCTGATAGAAAGTGATAACGCAGTCTACGATGGTGCATGCTTGCCTAGATACCTGTTAATTCTCGACTTGAAGACCCCCAGATCATAGATAGCTGGAAACAAGATGGAAGGTGTTCCACTCATTGGCTGTTCGCACTATAAAGTGCATAGCAAAACGCTTAGTGCGGGTTGATGGAATTTCAACCATATATGGGTGCCGTGTTTTTGTGCGCCTTGATGTCCGGTGAAAGAGAGAGATGGAGAATAAGATCTTGTCATTCGTAGAAGGTTTTATTATTTGACATGACGTAGGTATATATATCATTTTTAATGCAATAATAGGTGAATCGCCTGTTCAACGTAATCGACAAATTATCACTAATGATACACACTTTTCTTTAGATAGGTACCTACTCTTTCCGCTATGTTATTGTATTCCAGACAGGTTGAATTAGTGACTGCAACAAAATATTAAAATACCTATAGATTATGTTACAATCGACATCGATTACTAAAAACCACGAATAAAAAAACATTTAGGCACCGCTTTTTTTTTGTTTATTGTAACTAAATAATTAACAAAAGTACATTATAATGTATTTCATAATTAATATGATATTTATTACGTAACTTGCGGTTTTTTATTAATTATTCATTAAAAATATCTCTATTTATTTGTATGGATTTTATTTTTAAGACGCTAGGACAAAGTTATCCCATTATTTTCTCTAATTCTCTAACTAAGCTGTCTATGAACGATTTACAAAATGGAAAAGGTTACCTAAATGTGGTAGATCACTTTTACTTAGTATCCTTTTTCAAATTTCAGGCAAAAACGGCTCAGGCGCAACCGAAACGAAACACTGGCAAGACATGATCACGAAACCAAGGCAGACCATCGTGCAGTGGCATCGCTTGAAGCCGGAGTAAAAAAAAAAGTTGTTAAAAATAAAAGAAGTTACAAAAAACGTCATAAGACTGAGCGGTTAACAAAAAAAGTAAAATGCAACTGAAAAAGAAACTATTCTGGAGCTGTCATTCTAAAGCGATGTGCGTTTTGAAAAACTATTTATGAAATGAGTTTATATAAGTTTTCTATGATTTTTGGTAATTTATGTGACGTAATCAATAAAACATTGTTTTTTGTTCTACAAACATCGAATTTTGACTTCAACGCATTTTATGGTAAATTGTTTTTATTGATATTTTATATGATTTATATGCACAAAGCTAACCCTTTAACTTGACATGACTATCTATAAATCTATACGAAGGAAAAAACTGGTAACTTCGATTTAAAACTTTAGATTCGGATAACCACTTCTTTAATTAAATTAAAATTGATAAAATAGTTTTATTAATTCTAATTTAATTATTAAACACTAAACTTCAATTTTCTCGAGCTGTCACAATTGACGTTTTTATTGTTAAGGATTTTAATGAAAAAAAAAACAATTGTTAGAAATGTAAAATTAATTGTTAAACGTAGTGAATTATGAGAAAGTCGAGTTCACTTCGCACAAAGATGTCGTAGAAAATTTTATTTTCAAGTTACTAAAATGAAACTTGAACTAACTAATAAATATATTTGCTATTTATTATACTTCTAATTATATTTTTTGTCAATTTGCTCAAATTCCTTTTTTATTATGCCTCATTTATACCATCCGAGCTGTTTTTTTTTCTATATTTTACGAAAGGGATGTTATACTTATTATATGATATTTAATATAAATATTGTTATTATGCAAGTTGAATAATAAATTATATAATTATTATGATAATAAACAAATATCTTTTATAATAATAGCATACGTATGTTGTTATAACTGCACTCGGGTGGGATAAAAAGGGTAAAACACATTTATCATGAACGAACCAACTGCCAAAAAAAAACAAATAAAAGTCATCTTAATAGGCAAGTTTCTTAATGTTAAAAATGTGTCAAAAATCATAAACATTCTAATTTGCTTTTGAACGTGCTTTAGGAAAAGGTTGGACATTCTAAATTAATTATTAAAAAAATTAAAAATAGGAGTGTGAAAAAATGTTATGGTGGGTCAATTTTAGAACGAAATTTTTATCACGTTTGGTATAATTTTGTATAACATTGCGATAAATATTATATTATTGTTTTACAAGTGTTTATAAGTATTTAAAATAGTACGAACCGCTTGTTGTTACATGTTACAATGCTTATATTCCAGTAGTCATGTCGGTGTTATAAAATAAATCATCAGATTATATTGCATACATTTATATAAAAAGGTTTTTATAGGTATGTAGCTATATTTTATAGGTGTAACATAATACGGTGTAGCTCGTTGTTATAGGTGTTAGGCAGTTCCTTAATAAAAATGCGTTGCGAATATTTGGAACTGATGTGTAAGAAATATCTACAATAATAATAATTGTAGATAATTATTATCTATAACAATGGTAATAACAATTAATATAACTTACCTAGCTAACTATATGACATGGAAAACTAGACGATTATTGGGTTTTAAGTGTTTTTATTTTCTTATAACAATCGTACCTAGCATGAAATAGAATGAAGCATGAAATGGATACTCAAGCATTAGATATTCATTTTATGCTTCAAGTTACTGTTAATTATTTATTGCTATTATTTCAGATATACTAAAATTATTATCATCAAACGAATAAAAGGATGAAAAAAAGTTAATAGAATACATACATACTTATTATAATATACTTTTATTGATTCGTACAATGCTTGCATCATAACAAAAACATTTTAGTACTCCGAGCAAAAAAAAAATCTCGGTAAAATAAATAATCTGTGTGCAAAATTTCATCCTCATCAGTTCAGCCGTTTTGGTGTTAAAGCAGCACAAACACAAATTATAACTCATGTTAAAAATCAGTTAAATCCTCAATTTTATCAACCTCGTAATTTTTACTTGTGAGACTGTCAGAAATTATCTTTTTTTAATTAAATTAAAATTCTCATTAGTTTTTTTTTCTTTATATATTTTTTTTGTTAAACATAGGTACTTAATTAAGTTAAAGTATTGTAATTAATTGAATACCGGTCTTCTTCATAATAATAGAATAACAATATCCGCCCCCTAATTACCTAACTCGCAACAGGTTTGCGACAGGCGTAAATCTCGCGGTGATTGCTGTCATACATCATTAGTGGTGTCGAGAATGTATGCTTCGCTACTGCTGTCGCATTGCTACTGCTGTCGCATTGCTGTTGCAAATTTTACGTAATTACCCCGCCGGATGACTCAATATCACGACCATGGGAGTCCAGAAGTTAACTATAATACACATCAGTTCCAAACTAAATGTGAAGAAATATTGTTCCGTACAATACTGTTCTTGATTTTCCAAGATCCCCCGAGCTTCGTCAAACCGATTTTAGAAGAAAAGTGGCATAAAAATTTGCTGAAATATGTACCTATTAAACTTTGTAAGAAAATTGTAGTCCACGTTTAAGTTCTGAGTCACAAAGTCTAAATTATTGACTGTATAAATCAATATTTTCGTTGTTTTTTTACTAAATAATACTTATTCAAAATTAATTCTTGAAGCAAAACAGGTTTAGTCTCTTAAAGCTATGGGATTTATTTAAACGTATTTTTTTTTATATATTTGACTAGGCTAGCGTTTGACCACAATCTCACCTGATGGGAAGTGACGATGCGGTCGAAGGTGTAGCACGTGTTTGACATGTAGGCTGCTGTATACGCAGATCCGCTATCTCACTCGTGCATTGCTACATTTCTAAATCTAATAAATAAATGAATTTATTAACGCAAAATCTGGTTAAACTATGTTCTCATGAATAACGTTACAAATGTTCAACAAAAACATCATATTAATCTAAACAAGTTTTCATACATAAAAACGGTTACGAATGAAAAAAAAACCTTTGATACCGTTGTATTTATGAAATCTTGTTTGGATTAATATGATATTTTTGTTAAATATAATTATATGTAACGTTATTAATGAGGACATAGTTTAGCCAGGTTTTGCGTAATTAAATTCAATTATTGAATATCTCCAAAAATGTAGCAATGCGCGAGCGAGATTCATATTCATATTCATTTATTCTGATGGTGGGTCCGCGTAGCCTACATTAGCAGTCCCCTGCACTGATTTGACTTGATTCAGGGTTCATCTTCTTCTTCTTCTCGTGTAGGCAAGTGGTCAGCCCTGGTGTCAGAATTTTTACTTCTGACTTGGCTTAACGACTATTGTCTTATGACAACAGCCGAGACCGACGGCCCGAAGCACGGTAGCGCTCAGTTGAAAACACCACTTTTTGCTGTAGCGGTCACCCATCATAGTAGTGAACGCAGCGAACGTTGCTTAACTTTACCGATCGGTTAGAAACGGCTAGCTTCGCTATGAGCGCTGGATTCATTTCAATTAGCTTGATTCAGGTAAAAAAACATTGTTATGTCAGAGTAAGCGTGTATGGCATACAAAATACCTGTTTCTACAATATGTCCATATATTATGTTACTTGTGAATCGGAGCGGCTAACGCAACGCATTCGTGCCTTTCGCAACGGATCCTTCGCAACCGCTTCACATAAATGGTTTCACTTGGCAGTGTTGTGTAGACATCGATAGTTGAACTATCGATAACATACCACGATAAACTAGGTCATAAATCGATAGAGTTATCGATAGTATTCTATTTTTGTTGCACTTGGTAGTGTTGTGTAGACATCGATAATTTAGCTATCGATAACTTGACCACGACAAGGGCATAAATCGATATATCGATAGTATTTTACACGAAAATTGGGAAATAGCATCGAAACTCTGCGATACTGTTTGTAAAATGTATATGTAACGCGTAGGTACATAATTACGTAGTATTGCTATACTACGTAACTTATCGTTACGTTATCTAAAATTACACACTCAAAAGTATTATATACACTTAGATTATCAATACTAATTATCGCGTTTAAATATTAATCAACGGTAACCTTTAATTCGTTTTACCGATACTCCGACTAATTTTGACTAGTCATAGTATCGATAAAATTAAAAGTCAAACTTAAAAAGGTTTGTGAAAGTATCGATTTATAGTCGATAGATTGTCTCAATCTCAACACACTCAAGTGAACCATTTGAAAAGTGCACTACATAAATTACTTCAAAGAATATTTGACTTATTGAAAGAACTAAACTCTTTTTAATTATTAATGTTTTAGGTTTATAAGCTCACAGGTTTAAACCAATAAGTAAAATCGGCATTCATCGATGCAATGCAATAAAGTATACTTTACAAAATTCATAAATTATGTCACATTAAAGGAAATACGCGCGTCGAGGAATTTGAAAAATAGGTTTTGAAGAAACTATTTCCGTCGCGCTGCGCCCAATCCACCTTTCAATGAATGTGCTTGTATTTGTTTTAAGAATTTTAATACAATACAATACAATACAATAATACTTTATTGAACACCAATAAATAAAAATGCACATAAAAATTTACATAAAAATGGCAGAACAACGGGCGGCCTTATCGCATTAAGCGATTTCTTCCAGGCTACCTTAGGATGGACAGGAATTGAAGATACAAAAATTACGGTTGGCGCTGTTGCAGTTACAACTTACATACTAAGAACAACAATAAAACAACAAAGTATAATTACTTAAGAAAATAAAAGCAATACATTTATAATATATACTAAATACTAATACCATACACTTAAAACCATAAATATAATAATCTAACATAGCATGATACATAGATTATGTATATATGAATATATATCTACATAATATGAAATCATCATCATCATCATTAACAGCCTGAAGACGTCCACTGCTGAACATAGGCCTCCCCCAGAGCACGCCACCTTGAGCGGCTGCTCGCCTCCTGCATCCATCGGCTCCCCGCGGCTTTCACCAGGTCGTCGGTCCACCGAGTGGGGGGCCGGCCCACGCTGCGTCTTCCGGTTCGTGGTCGCCACTCGAGAACCTTTCTTCCCCATCGGTTGTCAGTTCTACGAGCGATGTGGCCTGCCCATTGCCACTTCAACTTACTAACTCTAAGAGCTATATCGGTCACTTTAGTTCTCCTGCGGATCTCCTCGTTCCGGAGCTTATCTCGCAGGGAAACACCGAGCATAGCTCGCTCCATAGCTCGCTGCGCGACTTTGAGCTTACTAATGAGGCCAACAGTAAGAGACCATGTCTCAGTTCCATAAGTCATCACTGGCAATACACACTGATTGAAAACTTTCGTTTTCAGGCTCTGCGGTATTTTGGACGAAAAGATAGGACGAAGCTTCCCGAACGCTGCCCAGCCGAGTTGAATTCTTCGCGCCACCTCTTTGTCGAAGTTGGACCTACCTAATTGGACAATCTGTCCTAGGTAGACATACTTGTCGACAACTTCGAGAGTATCGTTCCCAACAATTACCGGTATAGGTGGAACATGAGCATTAGACATGATCTTTGTCTTGTCCATATTCATCTTAAGACCAACCTGCTGGGAGACTCTACTGAGGTCGTTGAGCATAGTGCTAAGGTCCTCGAGCGATTCCGCCATTATGACTATATCATCGGCAAAACGAAGGTTAGTGATGTACTCGCCATTTAATATGCCGTGTGGTCCCGGTTACGAATAGGACCACCCCATCTCTTCCCGTGGGTGCCGTAGAAGGCGGCTAAGGGAATATCCAGGGAATGGGTCGCAGCGTTCCCCTCGGTCTTGGTGGCAATCAATCTTCACCTACTGCGATCACCAAGCCGCCTGCCAAGCGTGGTGATTATGGCAAACCCCCCCCCCCCTAATGACAAGCACAAATAAAAACGGCCCCCAGTCCCCGGCAGCTCTGCTATCCCGTGGCTACGGTAGCGGCCACGGTAACGGCAGGGCAAGGGGTGCGAAGAATCCCCGGCAGACGCCCGGCTACCAACCCCAACGACGACCCCTGGCCCTGGCAACACATAACGTGCGCACACTGAAGGCTGACGAAAGGATGGTCGAGCTAGAGGCGGAGATGGGTAAGTTACGCTGGGATGTAATGGGATTGTCTGAAGTCCGAAGACAGGGACAGGACACGATAATCCTAAATTCCGGTAACTTATTCTTCTACCGGGAGGGAGACCAACTCTCCCAAGGAGGTGTCGGGTTTCTCGTCCGCAAGTCTCTCGCCAACAACGTGGTCAAAGTCGACAGTGTGTCGGCCAGGGTAGCGTACCTGGTACTCCGAATAACCAAACGGTATTCGTTGAAGGTTATACAGGTATACGCGCCGACGTCGGCACACTCAGACGATGAAGTAGAAGCTATGTATGAGGACATATCCGAAGCCATGCATACTTCCGAAACATACTTCACCGTTGTGATGGGAGACTTCAATGCGAAGTTGGGCACAAGGAATAGCGATGAGCTGAGAGTGGGGCCATTTGGATACGGGCAGCGGAACCCTCGAGGACAGAGGCTGGCTGACTTCATGGAGAAGGAGGAACTCTTTATGATGAACTCCTTCTACGAGAAGCGGCCATCCAGGAAGTGGACGTGGATAAGTCCCGACGGTTCCACTAAAAATGAGATAGACTTCATCATGACGACCAAGAAGCACATATTCGATGATGTCTCTGTGATCAGCAAGGTGAAAACCGGTAGCGATCACCGTATTGTTAGAGGCACATTGAATATCAATGTTAAGCTCGAAAGGTCACGTCTGGTGAAGTCTACGCTCCGTCCAAATCCTGTCCAAATCCAAAACCCCGAAGGCTTTCAGCTGGAACTCCAAAATCGCTTCCAGTGCCTAGCCGACTGTAACACAGTGGACGAGCTAAACGACGGGTTGGTGGAAACTGTCCAAGCTGTTGGATCGAAATTCTTTAAGACCCAACGCCGAAAGAAGACTCAAAAGCTCTCAGAAAAAACTCTTGAGCTAATGGCCGACCGGAGCGAAATGAAGCTGCAGTCTTCAGTTGATATGTCAGCCTACGGTGAACTCAATAGACGAATCTGGAGTTCCTTGCGACACGACTTGCGTGCTCTTAGTACTTCACGTATTGAGGCCGCAATTGAGCGGAACCAAGGCTCTAAAGTGTTCGCAAAGGATTCGTCTATTGGGCAACACCAAATGACAAAACTGAAGACCGAAAATGGTAGCATCATTTCATCCAAGCCTGAGATTCTGAGAGAGATCGAGAACTTCTATGGACAGTTATACACCTCGACACGTAAGCCCGCTACTAACACAGCTCAGGACATCAGAGCCAAGTTAGTCCGACACTATACCGAAGATATCCCGGACGTCAGCCTGTACGAGATTAGAATGGCCCTCAAACAGCTTAAAAACAACAAGGCACCAGGTGAAGATGGAATTACGACTGAACTTCTGAGAGCGGGTGGTAGACCGGTACTTTTAGTCCTCCAGAAGTTATTTAATTCTGTCATCCTTGAAGGTACAACGCCAGAGGCATGGCACAAGAGCGTGGTGGTGCTCTTCTTCAAAAAAGGCGATAACACCTTATTGAAGAACTATAGGCCCATCTCGCTCTTGAGTCATGTGTATAAGCTGTTTTCGAGAGTCATTACGAATCGTCTCGCACGCAGGTTTGATGAATTCCAGCCTCCCGAACAAGCCGGTTTCCGAAAAGGCTTTAGCACCATAGACCACATCCATACGCTGCGCCAGATTATACAGAAGACCGAAGAGTATAATCGGCCGTTATGCCTAGCGTTTGTGGACTATGAGAAAGCCTTCGATTCAATCGAGACTTGGGCGGTGCTGCAGTCCTTGCAGCGATGCCAAATTGACTATAGGTATATCGAAGTTTTGAAGTGTTTGTACAGTAAGGCCACTATGTCAGTCCGACTACAGGACCAGAGTACGGAACAAATTCCATTGCAAAGAGGCGTGAGACAGGGAGACGTTATTTCTCCGAAACTGTTCACAAACGCATTGGAGGATGTTTTCAAGCTCTTGGAGTGGAAAAGATCTGGCATCAACATAATATGAAATACCTAATATTAATATAAATACATACTATAAAATAAAGATAAATAAATAAATGATAGTTCTAGTGACATATTCTAGACAAAGTACTTAACTACGATTGTTCCAATAGGTAGTGTTTCCTCACCATGTCTTTAAAGATGGCGATAGACTTGGCGTGACGAATATTTACGGGTAGCTCATTCCATAAACGGACAGCTTGCACAGTGAAAGAGTGGTCATACCCAACTGAAGCATGAACTGGCATTTGCAATTGCAGAGTGTTGGCGGAACGAAGGGAGCGAGCATGGCTAAGGTGGAGAAATACGAATCGTTCTTTGAGATAGTGTGGAGTTGAGGGGAAAAACAGTACACTATATAGTAGAGAGAGAATATGAGCATCCCGGCGACGGCGGATCGGTAACCAATTGAGCTTGTTGCGAAATTCGGATATATGGTCATACTTGCGCAAACCAAATATGAACCGGATGCAAAAATTTTGTAAGCGCTCAAGCTTATTAAGCTGTTCTTGGGTTAAATCTAGATAGCAGGCGTCAGCGTAGTCAAGAATAGGGAGAAGAAGAGACTGAGCAAGAGCAGTTTTGGTGGTAATCGGCAGAAAGTTGCGCAGCCTACGAAGTGACGCTGCAGACGCAAATACTTTTCGACTGACCTCGCCCAGCTGAGGTCCCCACGATAGCTTCCTATCAAAGATCACACCCAGGTTCTTGACCGTTTCACTAATCTTAATGCAGGTGCCATCAAACAAGACTTTAATCTTTCTAGAATCGATTTATAATTGTCATTTTAAGGTTGGGTCGCTCCGGAGTTAGTTAAACTGCATTTTTAAATTAGGTACTTAGTATTTTTCAGTAAAAAAAATTAAATGTATTTCTTAATTTTTTTTGCTTATAATTGTGACTCCGAACTTATGAATGAAAAATTCGTACTTATAAACAAAATTGTCGAGAACTATATTTTTTACTGACGTATTGAATTGGAGATTTGTGAGACGAAGAGAACCCTCTAAAAAGCTTTTCAATTATTTTTGCTATGCATTTTAAACTTCTTCTAGGCTAGTGCGTTATGAAAAGCATAATGTTCAATGAAAATTTCTATCAGAATTTAAAATCTGTCGCAAAATGAATTTCTTGTATTTACATGTATAGTTTATTGGTTTATTTAGTTATGTATGTAATGTAAATGCCAGCAATTTTGAATATTTTTTATGTAATAATAATTTTTCACTTCACCTTTTTGTTCCGTTAAATGAATATTTCTTTTAACCACAGACGTAGAGTGGCGTGTTTGTCTGCATTTTAGAGGATCCATTTTGGAGAATGCGCCCAGGAACTTCACAATCTTATTCCGCCGTCTCCATTCCACCACTGGACCACACGGGGAGGAGAGAGTTCCCATCCCTACGTTGTTGATTTACCTTTTGCACGTACGAAACGCTTTGCAGATTCCTTTATTGTGCGTGCGGTTAGGGAATGGAACTCACTCCCGGCGTCGGTACTTCCATCCACTTACAACTTAAGTGTCTTCAAATCAAAAGTAAATAGGTTAATTCTGGGTAGGCGTGCTCCACCTTCGACCTCATCATCACTTACCATCAGGTGAGATGTAGTCAAACGCTTAACCATTGAAAGTAAAAAAAAAACCAAACCAAACTAAACTAAATTAGCAGATAATAAATTAAGGTATGAAATAATATTTGCTATTTTTTTGTCGTGACTAATTTAGTTTTTTTTTCATCTGTAACATAAGTATTCCTCGTATTGTTGTTTTGCTACAGATTTTAACGACATTGTGGCCAAAACTTTGACATGCCTTTGAAAAAAGATTTGTAACTATTAATAATTATACTTATCAAAAACTTAAATTGATAAATAAGTTAAAAATAATTCAAATAATAATTAATCTACCTACGATTAAATATTTCAACATTGGCAACATTGTACTATTTTAGGCGCCATTGAGTTCAGTGTTTATGTTTTTTTGGCGGGAACGCGGAAAAGTTTACGTCGCTGCATTGTGTTGTTTTTCAAAACTCGTGCTTTTTCCAGTGTTAATGTTTAAAGTTGGTGTTGTTTTACGCAAGTGCTGAATTACGAGCATGAGTGTGGGCAAGTGATGTAATGTGGTGAAACGTGGTTTTTCGTGTTGCTTCCAAAACTTCAAAGAAGCTTCTAGTAAAGTTGCCACCATTTTACTAGGGCTTATAGTCCAGTCAAATTCATGCCTTGGGCATGACTTTGACTAGAATATTCGACCCAGATTGTGACTTAGACTTGACTTTACGATATTCTTCTATAACATGATGAGAATTACAATACTTGACACTGGCTAAATACACTATATGTGAAGCCAAATATAAAACAAAAAAATACAGGCGCCATTTATTTTTTATTTTTTTTTTAATTCGCTTACGTTTGACCGCATTTCGACTGACAATTTTGTTTTCTTAGGCGAGTCATTTTTGGCCAATTTTCATACCAATCCTAATTTCTGCTGTTCATAGCAAATAAAAGCATATCCTGTTAAGGTAGATGTGTTAATAATATTAATGATAAGTGAAAAGAAAGGTCAACATGAGAGGAATTATTCTAATAAATTGTACATAATAATAGAAATTAATGAATCATACAGTGTGTAGCAAGCGTTTGCAGTGTGTAATTTATTTTTAACCTTCCATTTTATCTACTACCTCTGCTTTTATCTATGTAAGTAGTTTTTTTTTCAGCACTTGTGGGTTGCCATTTTCAATCGTCTTTAAAAGGCTATTTTTATTTTTAAATACAATTATTCTTGTAAGCTTTTCCGATGTGATCTACAATGTTTGGACATATCATAACGATTTTTATTTGAAAAACCTCAAAGGATGATATATTTTCATGAAATAATATTCAAAAAAATATGTATATTTTCGCAGCTGACATAAAAATATTTTGTAAATATGTATACCTACGCTCTGTAAATGGGTTTTATCATAACGTTCTATACTTACTTAATTTGTTTCCGGTATAAATTGCCATGTTGCTGTTTTAGTACACGTCATCATTGCATTTTGTTAAGTTTTCATTTCCTTATAGATTTTTTTTTACATTTTTGTCAATGTCAACTTTATCTAATGTATTAATTTTTTTATTATAATTATTACTTATGTTTCTTTTCTATGAATTCAAACTGTTTTGTTTCTGTTGCTCAAAACATAAATCACAATCGTTTTAAATATTATGTAATCAATAGAGACGAGTGTTGCCATATTCATGTTCTAAAAGCTTTGGATTATTCAGAAGCTCAAAAAATATGTAAATGTAAATGCGGTCGGTGTCTATTTTGTGCAATATTATATTATAATATTATATTAAATGTTATAAACTAGGCAAATTGTGATTTTAACAGTATAGTTGATTATATTTTATCGTATAGTCTAATAAATAATGTTTTAAAATGTGTAATATCATGTAATTTAAGATCTGTGTTTAGAATTAGAAGTTAAAACGTATTATAGACTGTTATGTTAAAAAAATGTAATATCGCTTAACATAAATTATTACATTCTATTTTCTTTAATGCTAAATAAGTTTTTAAGTCTGGTAACCCTGTGAATTAATTTCACGTATTGACTTATTCTGTTAGATTTAGTTTATTTGGTAGTTCTATGTTAAATGTATTATTAAATTATTATAATAATTATTAATTAAATATTATACACGTATTATTAAAGGTGTTGGCAGACATCACTTGTATTGTACTTATATTAATTATTATCATGAAATTCATTATTCCCAAATAAATATTGAGTTAATAACAATAGTGTTTACTTCAAGTATTATTTATTTTACACATTGCATGAATGTCGAAGCCAGTTATACTACTCTATGGTCGAAGCCACACTAATACACAGGCTACTAAGGGATATTACGTATCACTAAAGTAATATTTATACTACTCTATGGTCGAAGCCACACTAATACACAGGCTACTAAGGGATACTATGTATTATAAAGTAATTACTACTCTGTGGTCGAAGCCACACTAAAGCATAGGCTACTAAGGGATATTACGTATCACTAAAGTAATATTTATACTACTCTATGGTCGAAGCCACACTAATACACAGGCTACTAAGGGATACTACGTATCATAAAGTAATTACTACTCTGTGGTCGAAGCCACACTAAAGCACAGGCTACTAAGGGATATTACGTATCACTAAAGTAATATTTATACTACTCTATGGTCGAAGCCACACTTATACACAGGCTACTAAGGGATACTACGTATCATAAAGTAATTACTACTCTGTGGTCGAAGCCACACTAAAGCACAGGCTACTAAGGGATACTACGTATCACTAAAGTAATATTTATACTACTCTATGGTCGATGCCACACTAATACACAGGCTACTAAGGGATATTACGTATCATAAAGTAATTACTACTCTGTGGTCGAAGCCACACTAAAGCACAGGCTACTAAGGCATTGCCTATAAATCCAGTTGACCAATGATACAACTTCCCCTCATTCGAAAATTAGTAGTGTATTTCAACTACTATTTTCATACAAATCACGGAAACCCGATGATGTCTTTTGTTCCATCCTGCTCTGTCCTTTGTAATTCCGTATAGTTTTGTCTCGTTTTGTTACCTCGTCCCCTGCCCGCGCAGATGAGTCGTGTTTGTAAGAGAAATTATGTTCACGAGCTATCAACGGGCTCTATAATCTTTGTACTAAGGGATACTACGTATCACTAAGGTAAAGTGTACTACAGTTCATTTGAACATAGTGTTCGGATCACGAAATGTAGGTACAGTCGCCTGCACTAAAGTATACTTTACATAGTTTTCAAAATATTGTCAGAGGATTAAATTACTTAAAAATGATGTAACCATTTTGTGGGGTAACTATGTATACCCCATTTCTATACTTATAATAAAACTGTAACAGGTCCAATTCTGTGCATTGAAGATATTCTGTTTTTTTTTTTTCAGGGCTTTCTATTATTGAGTTCAAAGCCAAAACTATATTTTATCATTTTTGTCTGTCTGTCTGTCTGTCTGTCTGTATCTTGGCTGAGAATCACGCAAAAACTACTTAATGGATTCAAATGAAACTTGGCATGATTTGAATTTTTATTACGAGGTAGGCTATCATCATCATCATCAACAGCCTGAAGACGTCCACTGCTGAACATAGGCCTCCCCCAGAGCACGCCACCTTGAGCGGCTGCTCGCCTCCTGCATCCATCGGCTCCCCGCGGCTTTCACCAGGTCGTCGGTCCACCGAGTGGGGGGCCGGCCTACGCTGCGTCTTCCGGTTCGTGGTCGCCACTCGAGAACCTTTCTTCCCCATCGGTTGTCAGTTCTACGAGCGATGTGGCCTGCCCATTGCCACTTCAACTTACTAACTCTAAGAGCTATATCGGTCACTTTAGTTCTCCTGCGGATCTCCTCGTTCCGGAGCTTATCTCGCAGGGAAACACCGAGCATAGCTCGCTCCATAGCTCGCTGCGCGACTTTGAGCTTACTAATGAGGCCAACAGTAAGAGACCATGTCTCAGTTCCATAAGTCATCACTGGCAACACACACTGATTGAAAACTTTCGTTTTCAGGCTCTGCGGTATTTTGGACGAAAAGATAGGACGAAGCTTCCCGAACGCTGCCCAGCCGAGTTGGATTCTTCGCGCCACCTCTTTGTCGAAGTTGGACCTACCTAATTGGACAATCTGTCCTAGGTAGACATACTTGTCGACAACTTCGAGAGTATCGTTCCCAACAATTACCGGTATAGGTGGAACATGAGCATTAGACATGATCTTTGTCTTGTCCATATTCATCTTAAGACCAACCTGCTGGGAGACTCTACTGAGGTCGTTGAGCATGGTGCTAAGGTCCTCGAGCGATTCCGCCATTATGACTATATCATCGGCAAAACGAAGGTTAGTGATGTACTCGCCATTTATGTTGATGCCAGATCTTTTCCACTCCAAGAGCTTGAAAACATCCTCCAATGCGTTTGTGAACAGTTTCGGAGAAATAACGTCTCCCTGTCTCACGCCTCTTTGCAATGGAATTTGTTCCGTACTCTGGTCCTGTAGTCGGACTGACATAGTGGCCTTACTGTACAAACACTTCAAAACTTCGATATACCTATAGTCAATTTGGCATCGCTGCAAGGACTGCAGCACCGCCCAAGTCTCGATTGAATCGAAGGCTTTCTCATAGTCCACAAACGCTAGGCATAACGGCCGATTATACTCTTCGGTCTTCTGTATAATCTGGCGCAGCGTATGGATGTGGTCTATGGTGCTAAAGCCTTTTCGGAAAAGGCTATAGGATACTTTTAATCCCGAAATCGAGCACGGTTCCCGCGGGAGAGGGGATGAAAGTAAAAATATGTATTTAGTTAGTTGTAATTCATTAACGCTTAGTCCGATTTCATTCGTTCTTTTTTTGTTAGAATAGGGGTACTTTAATTAGTGTCTCGTAAATATTTCAATGTCATCAGTTTCCGGGTTCTAAAATTACAGATAGGTATCCAACCTTCAGTATTATCCAAGGTCACTCCTATCCTGTACTATGGGAAAGAGAGAAGGGAGGGAGGAAAAGATAAGGGAAAAGAATGAATGGATGAACGTGCCTCCATTCGCCATTTCATGGTTGTTAAAGTGTTCAAAATCAGTCCGTCTAACATGAGCTTTGAAAGTGAAATTAAACGCATTTGAACATTTTTTATCACTCAAAGCCGAAAAAATCTAGACGAATAATGTAATGAATCTAGAGCATTACTCATTTAGATTTATTTTGCATTTGATTTCTATAAAATCAATCGTTAACGGAGCCACGGTTTGCTGATATAAGAACGATATCGGACGTGATTTAATACTTTTACCCTATTCACTTTACACTTTCAATCAATTTTCATTTGTGACATTTCACGACACAGACGTTCTAGACTTTCATTTGAAATGGAAGTGTATTCAAGTGTAGGTAAATATTCTAAAGTAATGTATCAATTGATCACAGGTGCTCACTATGCCACATGAGATTCCTTGCCAATAACGCGTGACGTCATAACGTGCTTTATACATAGAAACGCGCTCCGACATGGAATGGAAAAAAGCTATTCTTCTGTTTGCCACGCGTAGGGTTGTTTGTGGCCAGAGCAAGAAAAAAATACGCTTCGTAGGTGCGAAGAGTCATATTTTTTATTAATCTGTGGTATTGATGCTAGGTCGTTGAAATAAACTCGAAAACACAGATTACTATATACTAATACTATGTATAATTTATACAAAAAAGACACACACATACATTACACACACACACACACACACGTCCATTTTTTTTTTATTTCTTTCTTTTTTTTTGTTTTTTTTTTTTTTTTTTTTTTTTTTTTTTTTTTTTTTTTTATGTGATTGAATGGCGTGACGAGCTAGTCGTTCACCTGATGTTAAGTGACACGGCCGCCCATAACAGTATATATATGTAGAGGAAAAATTTGAATCACGAACGGGAATTGAAGCCGCATCCATCCATCCCTTTAGTCGGAACATGCTTTACTTAAGCTACCGTGACAAGTGGTCTCATATCCAAACGTGATCAAATTTTTCTTTCACAAACTAATTTGTACCTACCTACTATATGATTATGCGTGTCACCGTCTTTTTGTATGAACCGATTGTTTATAAATAATCGCTGTTATTTATAAACTGTCGAATTATTGCAAACGGGCAATGTGTCTCACAATAAAACGGCCGATTTTCCGGTTATTTATAATTAATCAGTGTCACTTCGTTATATTGTATTGTGTACTTCTAGTGTGCTCAAAACTAACCCAACATTCCTCCTCGCTTCGCTCGTCGTCGTAACCTACTGGTTAGACAGTAGTGACTCTAAAAAACCAATAATGAGGCATTTTATTTAAAAAAAAACACTAGTTCCGCTTCTTTTCTAGATGGCGCTGTAAGTACATAGTTTAAACCTTTCAAACCACAGAGTAGTTTAAACATAAGAAATTGCTTAGACTACCTGCAAAGAAATGTCAAATTCAGGTGAGTTGACCACGAGTACATTGTCTGTAGGGGTCTGTAGTGTCTCCTAAGTAGTCTGTGGTGCATTCTTATTAAGTAAATTGATGTACAGTAGATCTGCGAGATAGATAAACGTTAATATTATGATCCAAAATAAAGCCGAGGTCTCCCGCAACGAAACTAAAAAAAAACGAAGGAGTTTAGAGTTGTCAGTCAGTATCGTGACACATTTCCTCTAACCTGTGGTCTATGCTTGAAATAGTGACAGTGACAGATTTTAGCAAAAAGCACAACTGGCGCCATCTATTGGGTCATGCAGAAAATACAATTTCTTTTTTTTAATAAAACGTCTCATTACAGCAAAAATTGGTGCATTAATACGGGTTTATTCACAATTACGCTACTGAAATCGTTTGCTTATAAACTCACCGCTGGAAATGACTAATTACAAATAATCGAAAAATCATCCGTTTTATTGCAAACAAATTGTCCATTTACAATAATTCGACGGTTTATAAATAACCGCGATTTTAAACGGGTATACTAGTCTAGTCTTCTATAGTCAGTGACTGAAAATGGTCTTGTGAATTTTGACCACAAACCAGACCTATACCTTATCAAATCTAATAGGTACAGTATGACATTTCGAGGGATACCAAGCTAGAGATTTTTTCCCTAAATTTTGAGGTAAAAGAGGAATGGGGGTTCTTAGGGGATTAAAAATAATAATAATAATAATAAATTGATGGCAAGATTGCTTAACGTTTTTTTGCTGCAGAAATCTTCGCACTTTAAGATTATTCATCTCATGAGAAGGAAAAAAGTCTATTTATTAAAATTTATCCGTGCGATCAGGCGATGCAACCGATGTATATCACCTAATATACATCTGTTGTTCATGCTGTGGTCAACGAATTGTTTTTTACATGAATATATAACTATAAGTGTTAACATGTTTTAATGATGACGCATGAAGCAGTACGCATTCAAGAATAAGAAAAGATAAAGGTACTAATTTAAAAATTTATGTATTTCTCAAATCAGTTTATAAATGAGGAAGTAACGTAAAGAATATAAAAACTATAACCATATAGAGAAAATCTTTCATTTTTATTTCATGTTACAAATGTTCCTATAGCATAAGGATTTGAGGTCGCCGTGTCACGACTATTGCGTTTTAGATATTATTAAGAAACATTGTTTAATTATTGCTTTATTTTATGAGCTTCAAATACTTATATACCTGCAACATACAATGAATATGCTAGGAATACAAAAAAAGCTTAGGGGTTTTTAGGGGATTTAAGTTATCTAGGGAAAAAATTCTTTAGGAACTGGCAGCACTTTTATTCTAACAATAGTGATGCGACTATTACACATTCGATTAATCGGTGAAATTTTCGTATAAGGTAATTAATCGAATCAAATCTTTGGGCGAGCATAATTCAGTGATATAATCTTGTGCAGTTCGCTAATTATCTACTTTGAAAGGGTGATTTTAATTATAATAATTATATAGTATACAATCCTAAAGCTCCAGGGTGGAAATGTTAAAGGGCATAACGCCGCGAGTAGCGTTCAATGAAAGTGCAGCACACCTTTCCACACCCTAAGCCACACCGATGTTGCTTCCTCGGTAGCCAGTAGCCCCTACGGGTGCCCCATTTATAGTGTGGCAAATCATCACCTCCCTCAAAAATTTGATATGATGAGACAAATTTTATCTCATTCCATAAACCAGATCATAATAATCCATCAAAAGTTCACCACAATAGCCCAGATATTTTTACCTTCATTTATTAAACAAAATAGTTATGAATAGGTATGCCAACATGTAAGAAATAAATAGTACAACTCGGTCACTTTGTCTAGCTGTCCTCGCTGAAATGCAAGCCATTGACGTCAAGTATATGAATAGTGTGACCGTGTTATCTTTTGTATTCAAAAAGGCCTCTTGGTGTTATGGCGCGGCCAGACATGCGGAGCAACAGCGAATCTTCGCTGTTGAACGCTCATGTGGCCGCGTACAGCGATGCATCGCAGCATCGATGGGCGCAGAAAGCTATCGCGTGAAAGTGAAATCCTTTATTTTCGCAACACTCTTATAGAATCATGAAAATGCATAGTTCTTTCATTCATACGAATCGTCAGCTCTAGTCGTGAATGGGTTGATGCAGTAAGTAAGTGAGTAAGTCTGATATTTTTGGTGTTTCTTAAACACGGAATTGTATTTTAATAGACTTTAGTGCAGACGGATTGCTTTCATTCTTGTTTGATCTAAAGTTTAAAAAGCACTATGGAACATTTGCGAAATAGTCCACGCATGAATCGTCTTGAAGCCAGTCATTTCAGAAAATAGCAGCTAGTTCTTGGCTCCAGCACTTTGACGAGAGAAACCAATTCTAAACCAACTCAAACTTTCAGCACCATTTAGTGACAATTAGCTAAAAACTATATGTCTATAAATAAAAACTTCATTCTAGTGAGTAACCATGTTATAATTATTTTTTTTTACATGACAGCCACTCTTTTGTTTATCCGTCAATATGTAAGTGTTACTTTATTCAAAACTAGCTTTTGCCCGCGGCTTCGCACGCTTGTGTTATGTTATTTTTACGTTATAGTCTAATAATAGATAATGCATTTTGTACCAAACAAAAAATCCACTAAATCTTTTCGAAGCTGAGCACAGTAACCTGTATTAGCATAGGTATAGGTATAACGCAAGCATAGCCGTGAGTGGAAGCTATTTAAGCCATTACCTAAATTTAAATGTTTTGAGTCTAATATAGATTTATAACAGTAAAAGAAGTTTCAAACAAAAAACTACAATTTTATAAGTACCTCTTCATATTACAACAAAAAGATATCATCATCACTTCACTCAGGTATTTAACAGAAGTTTCAGTAAATTTTGTTTAGGTAGTAGTTACCTAAGCAGTCAGGTACGGTTTACAAAAATATGGAAGAATCACACACTATGATTCTTAAGTTTGGCTCCATACGAAAGTACCTTTTCGTTTCATTATAAGTATTACAATCATTAGTTCTCTTACTGAGATCATATCATATGAAAAAACTAAACGATTATTGAATAAATATGTAGAATCAGTATCCTTTACTCTTTAAAATCGGGTTTATCCGATATCGATTATTTAGTTCACATCTCTAGACCAGTTAATCTGACAGTGTCAATCACTAATCATGTCAACTTCATAGTGGACTTCTTAAATTTGATAAAGTGTAATATTTCGTTACTTTTGACCACAGAGTAACAATTGTTTTTGCTTTTGACCACCTTTTGACACTACCACAGAATAGATTGACCCTACTAACTGGAAAGGGCGTAAGGAGGTTCTAGAGATAAAAAAGAGTCGGGTTAGAAATTTTTTATTTTTTATTGAATAGCTTTTCTATACATATTTATTATCACAAACATTTATAATTAGGCAGATATTCAGTAAAAAAGCTGTTAAACTTCTAAAACAAAAAAGTACAATCACAATTTCTGTGGTACATTCTTCCGCGACTGCGTAACAAATAGACAATGAGGGATTTCATTTCACAGATAACTGTCAGTATTTTGAATAGAGAACCGGAAACAGGAAATGACTTTGAACTCGGTCATCGAAACATTTTGTTAGTTAGCGCCAAAAAAGAAAGTGTAACGAAAAAAATCACATGTTAAAAGTAAAATTTGGTATGGGTTTTGAGACCAATATTTTCCCGTTTTGTCGAAAAGGCGCGCCAAAGAACTGTCAATCACGGCGCGCTGTCAACGGGTTTTTTTTGTTTTTTTTTTTGTTTGTGGCTTAAGCCTTGGGCTTCTCTTCAGCCTTCTTCTCGCCTTCTGCGGGAGGGGTGGGCAGTTCAGGGTACTCCAACTTCACACCATCTTCGCAAGTGAAGATTGGACAGCAACCAGGGAAGGGAGCGGTCTTGTTGGTCTTATCTGTGGAGAAAGGAAAGAGAAATTAAGTTTTTGGATGTGCGAAGATTTTTCAAAGGTTTTTATAGCAATAGAAGGTCAACAGCAACAGTGTAGGCCGACTTGGTGGACCTACGACCAGCGGGGTTACCGTCTAAGCCAATCGTAATCGATGAATGGGCTTCATTTCCTCATTTCCGGCAAGTTGGCGTTGTTCAACATCTCCATCCATAAGTATTTTGTCACTATTTCCCATTATTATAGTTAATCGAGGTTTTGTCTATTCAGTTCTCCGCCTAAAGGGTAATAATACCGATCGATGAGGATTTTACACTACCGGAAATGACCAAATGATTGAAAAAGCTTTTTGACGGTGACGAGCTGTGCGGTTATAAAACCGCGATGCTGGGATTAGGTTCAACAGCTCTTTAGAGAATTCCCCATTAAAGATTTTGTAGAACACGCAGAGTCATTTGTTCAACTCCAGCAACTTATGACCTTGAGATTTCATCCAAGGAAAAATCGTAGTGAAACCTTATTATAATGGAGGTATGGCATTTTCTAGTGCCCCCATGGCCAGCTATAGCACCCTCAAGTCAAAAATCTGTCACTAAGTAAACAATGGAGGGTTTGCCATAATCAGCACCCTTCGCAGGCGGCTTAGTGATCGCAGAAAATATTAGTTTACCGAAAAAAATGCTGCTGCTCATTCCCTGGTTATTCCCTTAGCCTGCTCTTACGGCAACCATGGGAAGAGATGGGGTGGTCCTATTCTAACATCCCAGGTACCACACGAGCCCAGCTAGCTAGCAGCTGCAGCCAGCTAGGTAAATTGGTTATGAATATTGTAAAAAAAAGCAGGTGTTCCAGCAGTAACGTACCAGCGTCGAGCTTGCATTTGGGGTTGGCAATTGGCAGGGGTCCGCAGTCCTCGACCAGTTCCAGAAGCCTGGGGGGTGTGTCCTCACTGACGACGCAGGTGCTGCGGCCGCAGAAAGGCGCCAGGTCCCAGGTGTTGCCAGGCTCGACGGTAGCGCAGCGGGTTGACGCGAAGCAAGCTCCAGGGAAGTCTGGGGAAAGAAAGATAGTTTTAAAAAAGCTGATTTTTAGAATACTGAGTTTTTTTAAATATTGGTAGTTTTTATTAAGGTGGAACGTTTCACTAGCGCGACAAATTCAAATTTTCTTGCGTTTCTTAAATATATCACGAGAGGTTTTCAATGCTGACTTTCATTGCAAAAGACTGAACTAAGAACTAATGACAGCTTATGTGCGCTTAGAGAAAGGTGCTAAGTTTGTACTTAGGCCTTAAGACCTTTCACTATTTGGCCTCATTTTTGGGATACTTTATCATTTCCATATCCCTATTGAAATGTTGTGTTTTGTGTTTCTTTGTATGGCTTTGAAATCATAACTGTACCTACGGAACCGATCTGGATGAAAAGTATAACACAGATTACCTAAACCATCGAGACAATAATAGGCTACTTTTATACCTGAAAATTAAATGTTATGGCTAAAATGTTACTAAGGCTCCGCTGTCTGTCTGTCTGTCCGTCTGTCACCAGGCCGTATCTCATGAACCGTGATAGTTAAACAGTTGAAATTTTCACAGATAATGTATTTACTTGTCGCTATAACAAGAAATACTAAAAAACGGAATGAAATAAATATTTAATGGGGATCCCATACAACAAACGTGATTTTTTTGCTCGTTTACCAGATGAGTCACAGATGGCGCTGCTTTAAATATTACTGCTACTCAGCACTAGATGGCAGGGATAGATAATGGTATGAAACGTACGCGAGTCCAACTCGCACTTGGCGGTTATTTTGAATCTTTTTAGACGGGTCTACTGACAATGAGCTTAGTCTTACTAATATTATAAATGCGAAAGTTTGTGTGTATGAATGTTTGTTACCTTGTATCTCCGTAACTACTGAACCGATTTCGATGAAATTTGGAATGTAGATAGATTATACGCTGGATTAACATATAGAACTTTTTATCCGCGGGAAACACCGCGGGGCGCAACTAGTAGTGTATAATTATAAAAAAAACAACTCATCATGTTAGTACAAATTTTCTTTGTAACTTCTGCACTATGCCATTTAGCTATTATGTATAGCTATGTTTACTGATACGTAGAAAGTAGACATGGGCGTTTTCGTTATTGAGGACAAACGGTTACATACCCGATATTTAGCTTTCATATCGATATCAAAAACCGATTTCAAATATCGATATCTGTAGTAATGTTTGGCTATGGCGCAAACTAAAACCTAACGCAAACTATTTAACGGGCCCTATTATGTTACCCATCGAAAAATGAACCTTATTGCTTTGAAGTTTAATTTTATTTTACAATGTGCACTGTTGTGTGATGTGATGACCGCAACAACGCATCGATATCCATATTCGCTTCGTCTCTTTTTGTACAATATAAAGTATCGTCGTAAGAAAGAGAAGTAATGAATATGAGTTAGTTCGTTCGTTCCCGCGTAGTTTGTTTTACGTTTTAGTTTTGGTTGGATATGTGAAAACGGTTATCTACTTTGGTTTATCGATATGATATGATATTGAGCTTCATAACGATATAAGTTACGTTTTGATACATCGGACTCACGCTTAGTAGAAAGCTTGCATAGTAAATTCTCCAAACTCATATTTATAAAGTAAACTATTATTAGACAAACACAAACAGTTAGCTACTTCAAACTAAAGAAGGTATAAGCAAATATAAATCTACAGGCGATTGTATAAGATTGGTTGAGTTGATAAAAATCCTCATAACCATTATGCAAAACTTTTGATTAAGTGCTTCAGAAAAAAAAGTTTTTACCACCACCAAAGAAGTAACTTCTTTGTAGTAGTTAGCTTGAGTAATAAAGGCAATTTGCCCGTTTAAAAAAAAATTGAGAAAAAAAAAAAAAGTAACTGAATAAAACTTAAATACCATCTTGATTTGTATTATGTCAGCATGTTTTTTTTCTATGATTGTATATTTTGGCAAATTCGATTTTTTTTCTTTGTTTTTGTGCTAGTTTTTGTTTGGATTTCTGTGCTACCTATTGTTTTGAATTAGCTTTAACTTTTTTATTTTTAACGTATAATATAAAAACTGTGTATGCTTTTACAAAAAAAACATCATTTAAAGTAGTGTATAGTCATTTCATGCACGTCAAACATGAATAAATAACCGTTAAATTTACAAGACCGTTTCATTAAGGCGGCAGTGCGTTAACGTTAATCGCTAAGTTTCCTTCGGTTTCTCTTTCAGCGTCAGTGAAGCGTGAACTGTTACGTGCTACGTCAGTTTTTAAGACAATGACATCGTATACTTTTTCGATCTCCGTCTAAAGTAAGTAAAATTGTACCCGTTCTCCTACGTCTTTTTTACTCGCATAGAATAAAATAAAATGTGAACAATAAGCTTTTATTTAATGTGGTTCTTACCACTGCTAAGCATTATTTTTAGGGTGGGCCCACGACCCATACAATTTCACTCATAGTCCTTTAATCAATATGAATGTAGGTAGGTACAAAAATAAAATCAGGAAACTAAAACATTGGCACAAAATTACTAGCTAATTGAAAGTGTTCAGCCTAAATTTGTCATGCAAAAGAAAGAGAAAGCGGTTCTTTCTTGAGCAACAAAAGAGCGTTAAACAGGGTTAGCAAAATAAGGTATTTTACCATTTTAAACACAATACACCGTGGAATTGAATTCGATATTTTCCTGAAATGTATGTACTCAGTCTACCTATAGTAAATAAATTCAGTCATTTAAAAAATGTCCCAATGCGCGAGTGAGATAAAGGATCCAGCTCATTTACCATTAAAGGGAAACGCAGGTAAAACCCAGGGGCTACCTCTTGTATTATATTTGATTCACAGTTATATTAAAAACTTTTAAACAGAGTAAATAATTAGCAACTTTTTTATCTATGAATCATGTAACTGGCACAATAGCAAACCCACATAAGCCACTGCATAGAGGAATAAAGCCACTGATTCATAATTTTGGCACAATACGTCAAAAAGCGCGGGAACTTGACCGTTATCCGCACAATGGCTGGAAATCCATTGTGCTCAACATTTTCGCAATGTCATTGGGCAATAAGCGTATTGTTTGGAGCCGAGTGTGTGTCAGCCCTGATCTAGATTAGCAGTCTGTGATTATGTGAAATAGATTAGTCGTGTGTCATAAAATGAGACTAATAGTAGATGATTTTTTTATTTTTTTATTTATTACGATTACCAAACCAATGTTAAATAATAAAACGTAACAGGGAAATACTGCATATAGAAAAATAATGATTCGTAACAGCTGTTCAAAGACTTCATTAGAATAGGTACATTTGAAGGTGTAAAATTAAGAGTGAACAATAAATAATAGATTACAGTATTTTTTTATGTTAGCCTGGTTATTATCCAACAATCATCGACGCAATCATCATTTAAAACACCACAAACACCAAAGATAAATTTTAAAAAAGCTGTCGTAGTATTTTGTTACTGGCAACATTGTAATCGAATTTAAAAAGTTTAAAGTTACGTCATAAGTTCTAGAACAAGCAGCTCAGAGATCTTTCCCAATACCAACTCTCATTTAGTCGTGCTCCTTAAGCCTGACCTAAGTGAAAGTAAACCTGATTTTGGTCTAGATATCTATCTATGCCAACCGCCTAACTATACACTAAACTTAAGTACTTGAGTTCGTTAGTTACCTATAGCTTGATGTTGCGAACATTGTTAGCTAATAAAAAATATCTCAAGTATGTAGAACTAATTTTTTTAACTAATGCCGCCTGCACTAAAGTTTGACAGTTCTTAAGTTTGCAGTTTGAACTTATTTCTCTAGGGCGTTTCCAAATGCAAGTGTCAATGCATGTCTTTGCATTCAGTTGGCAGAACTGTGGTAGGATGGTAACACCACAGAGGTCATCAACCAAGAATTGAAGAATAAAATCTCAATTACTTACCTACCTATTGATTAAAAAATAACAAACGGAATTTTGTAAGATCAACAAAGTTAGCATCAAATAGCAGATAATTTATTACTCATAAACTAATCCGAATTATTAATTAAGAAATGAAATGTCAACTAATAAAGTTGCCAGCCTCGTGAAACAGAATTGATTTATGTTGGCATTGTGACATTTTGCACGATCAATAAAGTTTTAGTCTTGACATTTAAAAACTGATTTATATTTTTAATGTTATACATTATCAGCTTGATTTTTAACATCGTATACTAAGTAATTTTTACATTTTCTTAAACCGTATTATTTTTAAATCACGGTAGGTAGGAAATTGATATAATTGCCTTGCACCAATGATGACTTATCTAGTAAGTTATGTGCAGTTTTCTATGCCATCACTCCGTGCCTCAGAGAGCACGTTAAGCCGTCGGTCCCGGTTGTTATAAGAACATCTATGGCAATCGTTACGGGTAGTCAGATGCCTGATAGAATCTGACGCGTGATCTAACCATCCCTGTTACTGGTTCTTTATGCGTTACGAGGTCAGATGGCAGTCGCTCGTGTAATTCTGGTAGCTCGTCGCTACAGGTTAGATTGGGAGCCGACCCCAATAATAAATGGGAAAAGGCAAAGAGGATGATGATGGTAGGTAGGACATTGTATCAATTTACGTATAGGTTATTTCGATTCTTCTACCATCTTTTTTTTTATTTTTAAAATCTAAATCAGTTTTTACGTATAACAATGTCTGTTGGTCTCTGGCATTTGCAACCATGTTTGCAACCTGACCACTCCTCGTTCGAAAAAAAGGAAGCAAAAACATTCTGTTTTATTCCCTTAGTATGCAAAATAGCTAAATTTTACTGCAATAAGGATGTTTTGTATATTTTGTATTTTGTATTCAAAATCAAAGTGTTTTATTGCAAATAGGCTATTCATAGCACTTTTACAAGTCAAATGAGATAGGTGCTTAAAATAATTACAATTAAATTATTGTAAATACTGAAAATGACTAAAATAATATTATTAGATTAAAGTAGATATTGCCCCCCACTAGGTGGACCAACGACCTGGGGATCTAGCAAAGATGCCAGCATGAGGCGTTAACTCCTTACGCTAACTCCAAAATGTATGGGAATGACATTGCCTGCGGAAAAAATTCCGCAAGCTATGTCATAGCTAATGTCATTGCCATACATTTAGAAGTTAGCGCACTGGCATCTTTGCTAGACCCCCTGGTCAGAACCGCGGCGAGCCGATGGATGCAGGAGGCAAGCAGCCGCTCAATGCGGCGCTCTATGGGGGAGGCCTATGTTCAGCAGTGGACGTCTTCAGACTGATGATGAATGAATAAGAATAACTTCGTAATAGAAGTCGTACTGTTTGACTTCTGTTACTATGTAAAGAAGACTTTGGGAAGGTCAACTAGTGTGATTTAAAATTTAAATTAGATCTAGTGAACTGGATCACATTTACAATCTATTTTAGATTACATAATTCAAATGCTATAAATTTTAAATATAATAATAAATGTGATCTATGTAACACGACGTTGCTGGTAGCGAAGTAGGTACCTACCTACCTACATCATTAAAATTTATGAGGCTTATTTATAAAGAAGACACTAATATTACTAAGAAGACCCTAATTTAGTAAATTGAAAAAAAAAAGTAAATAATGTTGTATTTGTTGTTGTTGTTTGTTGAGTATGTAATTCACAAAACAATTCAAAAAGTAAAATTGTTTTGGCACTAAATAAAATTTAAATTAAATTTAATAAAATTTAATTTGTAATTGGCACTCAATAAAATTTTTATTGGTCGTCACGTTATCACACCAATACGTTTCCGCTGCTAGAAAACGAGTCTATTCTTGAAAAACAGGCTATTTAGAAAAAAGCTTGTTTTGTGAGAACAGACTAGCCAATATTGGACATCTGTTTCCACCTGTTAAACATATAGACAAGGTAAAGGCCAAGGACAAAATCTATGAAGGTAAAGCTTAAATATTATATTAGGTAGTTTGCATAATTATTACCAAATCGATAAAGGCACTTTGCCTCAAAAAAAAACACATTTCATTGTAAAAATACGAACGTCTTCCGTTAATAATTATATATTAATTGTTAATTTTATGTTTATTTCTGTACTTACTACCATGGAACAAGGAGGAGAAGAATGCCAATACACCAAGAAAACAGCGTAGATCAAAAATATGCCTAAAACTAGATGGCGTTGCAAAATGAGCGGGTTATAAGTTGAGCGCAGATCAGAAATATGCCAAAAAAACCGTTTCAAACCTAGCCCGCCGTAGCTACCCGTATAGCCCGCTCACTTTGTAGTGCCATCCAGGTGCCATTCCTCTCCTCCTTGTTCCATGTTACTACATAGGAGGAAGATATTGGCAGCTGCAAAACACAGGTACGACCTAGCGAGGCTGCCTATGTCTCTTCATGGGCTATTATTACCTCCATGTTTCTGATATAATCACACAAATCACATCACGCTAATATTATAAAGGCGAAAGTTTGTGCGTATGTGTGTATGTTTGTTACTCCTTCGCGCTGTAACAGCTGGACGGATTTAGATGAAATTTGGTATGGAGGTAGCTTAGACCCTGGATTAAAACATAGGCTACTTTTTATCTCGAAAACGGGAACGGTTCCTGTAGGAACACGGGTGGAACCACGGGGCGCTGCTAGTTTATCATAAACTTAGATTGTGCTAAATAGGTAGGTATAAACTTTGCCGTGTATTTTTTGGTAAGAACTATCATCGTCATTTTTAGATGTTTATAAATTATCATGGAATAAACATCTTCTCTTAGTATAGGTCTGGTCTGGCTGGTCTGGTCTTCATCTTCTCTTACATCTTCTCTTAAGTGAATCACAAAACAGTGTACTTTATTTTAATAACTTTCAAACTATAAAGATATTGTAGTTCTTAAAATTTTAGCAACCAGCGGGATTTGAACCCGCGCCTTCTAACTCACCGGATTAGACGCCCTACCAATTAGGCCATGGTCGCATGACCGCTGGCTGCGAAAATCTTAAGGACTATGTGTTCACCGACTAAGCAATCGTGGCGACATTTATAGAACCTGTTTAAGACAGGTAAAATTTTAAGAACTATAATTTCTTTATGGATATACCTGAAGTGTGGTTTACACTTAAAAATCAATCCATGATAACTTTTAAACATTTTAGAGACATTTCTTTTGAAGTAGTGTTTTGTAACTTCTATTTACTATTCTTCTTCTTCTTTCTTTATTATATCTACAAAACAGGTATCTTCTAGGCAAGCATAAACCATCGTAGACTGCGTCATCAGTTTCCATCAGGGCCACAATTCTGTATGAAAACACAGATTCCACACGATACAGAAACCCCGTCGTTATCGTGTCTTGTTCAAATCGTGTCACAGCACGAAATCGTCAATTTTTGTATTCTGTATAATATAAGACAAATTATCTATGACAGGTTTTTATCCCTCGAGTGCGTTCCGATTTAGAACTCAAATATTTCTCATCCCAAAACCATTAAAAATTTAAAATAAAGTAATGGCTTATATTTATGTTGTGATATAACAAAGCCATGGGTAATTATTAAAAATTGACAGAAAACCTTTAGAAATACCTTCACTTTACATTAAAATGAGTTTTATTTTGAATAATTAATATTGACATAAGTGGTGGTAACTTCGGACGTGTTGATGTTTCGGAACGCGTCTCAGTGGAACATATGATTTTTGACAGTTCAAATCGCGCCAATCCCAGTTAATTCCACATTCATTTCCCGCGGTTTCGTTCTCATTTCATAGAGAATAGATTTTTGCAGATTTCTTATGTAAGACAAGGAATTCGCGTGGTTTCGAAGCAAGGAATCGTAAATTGGTCATACAGAATTAGGGTCCAGGTGAGACAGTAATCAAATGCTGTGCCTATCAACAATACAAAAAAACCACACGGTTTTTATAATTTTATTTTTAGTAAGTAATTCCGGAAATATTTTCACGCTTATTTATATCATCAGCTAGGGAAGAAAGGAACACCTACAGCATTCTTGCGTTAAGAACGCCACATAATATAAATACTCATGCATTCCCCTCTTTTTCTTAAATCAAATATTATAAATTCAAGCCGTTTCATATTTGCCAAATCACATAATCCCGCGTAACGCCGCAGATTAATTGAGTTCGTGGAAGTAACCCGCAAATCACTTTCGGTTTCCACCCACGTGGCTTCGAGAACGTTCCAAGCTCCAAGGTGGCCGTTCACTTCTGACTCAGTGTTTTCATATGCCTTTTACTTGTAAGGACACCAGGAAATTAAAATTGTGTTTCCTAAGAAATGTGTGATTTCCTAGATTTTATTAACTTCCCGAACATAAATAATGAGAGGCCACAGACCACTAATCTACAATATTTTCGATAGTCTATACCTCGTCTGCACTAAAATTTGTCAGCTCTAAAGTTCCCAGATATATCTAAAAGGTGAACCCGAATGCGTGTGGATATATATGTATATATATATATATATATATATATATCCATATACCATGTCCATTTTATTAATGGTTTTTTTGACAGCTAACGCCCATGAAGTTTCGTACTGTTTACGTTAAAATTTCATACAAATAACAGTGTACTTTATGGTGTTCATCAAAACTAAATCAAAATGTAAATTTGTCGATACCGATTATTACGTTTACGTACCAATTCGATTAATGATAATAATACAATCGGAATGGTAATTTAGTGCAGATGGCCATTAGTCCTACATATTATTTTGAACAAAGTAATATTTTAATTTCTAGCCAAAAAAATATAGAAAAGAAACAAAAAAAAATAGAAAAGATTAATTTGTCCCAGTTTGTTTTGTTTTTGTTTGGTTGCGTACCACTAAAATGGCTAAACGGGGTTTGATAAAATTCAGCGTGGTCTTGAAGGTACCTAGCATAATAGCCTTTCTAAGCGTTCAAAAACTGCATGAACCGAATAAAAAACCAAACAATATATTTTTGCCTTGATCACTTTCTGGTTGATGAGTCATGACCCGAATAAAAAAAAACAATACTTTTATGCCGTGATCACTTTCTGGTTGTTGAGTCATAATTATAATGAGGAGTTTTATTTAAAAAAAAGAAATGGTGTTTTATGCATGACCCAATAGATGGCGCCAGTTGTGGTTTTACCAAAATCTGTCACTGTCACTGTTTCAAGCATAGACCACAGGTTATAGAAAATGTGTCACGATACTGACTGACACTGACGATACTAAACTGTTTCGTTTGTTCTATTTTCGTTGCGCGATAGCTCGGCTTAATTTTGGATCATAATATTAACGTTTATCTGTCTCGCAGTTCTGCTGTACTTTAATTTACTTAAGAATAATGCACCACAGACTACTTAGGAGATACTACAGACAATGTACTCGTGGTCCACTCAACTGAATTTGACATTTCTTTGTAGGTAGTCTAAGCATTTTCTTATGTTTAAACTACTCTGTGGTTTGAAAGGTTTAAACTATGTACTTACAGCGCCATCTAGAAATGAAGCGGAACTAGTGTTTTTTTTAAATACAAAGCCTCATTACTTACATCACATCTGTCCTTTCTGACCATTTAACAGGAAAGCAATCTAAAAAGTACTCTGTGAAGCAAACTGTTTTATATAAAAAACATAATTTTTTCACAAAATGACAAGGTTTGAGTTGTTATGGCTTGAAACTTAAGGAAACGAAAGGAGTTTTTATTGCAACTGGTCGTTCTTGGTGACAAGCTTTTTTTTATTTTTATGAAGCTGGTTTTAAGATAGACAGGAAATATTAATGAAAATATAATTTTAAAGACTAGGTAGGACGTTACTTCTGACGATATTAGACAAAAGCTGACGATGATGTGACGATTTCAATCACATATTAAAGAAAATTTAATTATATAGTGTGCTTAAACCGCGTACCCTGAGTATTTATTGTATAGGTATCCATGTAACAACAAAATTTGTTTAAATTAACAAAAACATATAATTTATACAGTTTTTGTTAAATAATTCCTTGATTAAAACATAGATGTCACAAAGTATCATAATATTTTAATGAAGTTCCTGGTCTATTTTATTTACAGCTGGTTTTCAAATCACGCAATAATTTTCCATTTGTTACGAATCATTTGGTTTTAAATTACAATTAATATGAATAATAATGGTTATATTATTATCATAATACGTTATATCATTATAAAAGCTTTGTAATAGCTCTACTAAAAATAGATTTAGAGGATGACAAACAAAATGTATTCGAAATCGGCATAACGTGAAGCCAATAAAGAAAATACTCGTAAGTTTGGCTCCATGTTATTAACGTATTTAGCCAGTGTCAAATTTAAAAGAGTTCCCAAAAGCTTTGTTTAAAAAAGAATAATGATAATTTTACCTTTCGGCATGAGTTATTTGAGGGTTAATTAACTACGAGATTATTATATTATACAGCGGCATCGATTAGTGTCTAGGTGCACATCCGATTCAACGTAATTGATTGCGAATTGCGAACTCAGTAATCGTAGTCTAATGAGTTGTGTGCAGTAGTGTCGACATTTCCCTGATGTTGCGACAATGCTTCTTCTACCTATTTAAGTACTTATTACTTTAGTTATTACCTATGCGTAGGGCTGTCAGCTGTGCAATGTTTTTCCGGTGTTTTGTGCATCCGGGAAGCAACCGCTTGAGACTCCTCCAACTCGCAACTCCTTGGAAGGCTTCAAAGCTAGTATTATGACAATCTCTGATTTCGTAAACCGGCTGGGCGGCACGCGAGCCAACTGGGCCAATAGCACAAGTGAATTCTTTGAAATCATCAAATCAACTTTATTTCTTTGTTTACGTGGAATTTTCGGGAACAAAAGATTTCAACGATTATACAAAATCTGGCCAGATTAGGTATAATAGGTAATAATTAGTTAAGTCATTATATTAATGAGATTTAAATTAAACAATTAGTTTTATATCTCTTAATTTTTTATTATATTAATGACCTAACTAATGCACTGTAATGTAAGATCTACGTTTTTTAAATTTCTTCACATTACGCTTTTGGAATAAAACCTAATTATTATAACAACATAACTTCATAACAACATAACTAATTTAAAATAGGTACCTACTTGAGTCTGCTAGCCTATTAGATTATTAGAAGATTCTATTATAAACCTTTATGTTGTCGTTCCTGCTCGCATTTAAAATAATATTTTGTATTTTCACTTGCAAGTGAATATAATTCTTTAAGTGAAAATAAATATCTTAAACCTAAACCTAAATTATTAGCTGACTGAATACGAATTCCGTGCGAGAACAATATAAAAAACATAACCCCATTTTTTATTGTAACCGGCACAGCAAATGCATTGCATTTAGCCAACACCAATACATTAATCGTCTGAAATGTGGTCTAAAAAGTTTGCTTCGCCTCATAAACGTAATAGGAAGTAAAAAACCACTGACTAGAACATTACAAGATTGCAATCATCAGTAAAAGCACGACCAATTGCAATTTCGTGAAAGTGCTATAAACACCAATTTGTGAAAGGCTGATAAATTGGCAGCGAAGCTAATGCATCTGTGGATTGTGCCATTGTGAATGCAGTTTTATAGATGTAACCAATCTAATGATTTATGTGTATCGCCTACCAATCTAATGATTTATGCATATTACCTACCTAGCGTAATTTGCAGTTGACGTTTTAAAAGTTGTGGTCTTGACACAATGAGTGGTTGAAAAAAAGTCAACAACAGCTTATGCCAATTTTAAATTGCCTTCTATTTTTTTTATTATTTAATTAATATTATGCCTAAAACAAAGGCCGCGTAGAATACAAGAAACATTTTCTAGTCTACATAAACATAATTATGTCTACAAGGCACAAAGTAGATTTAGTAAAGAAAACAATGTTTTATACTAAAGAAAAAAAGAGCCAACTAATATTCAACTTGATTGGCGCTACACAGGGTATATTTCCACTTACACATCATTTTTTTTTTTTGGTCAATCTGGTATGGAGAATAATCTATCTCTTCTTTTGCATCCAATTTTTAACACACAAGTGAATGCTGCTATCTTTTATCAAGTCAATAAAACATTGTATTAATAATTGTAATTTAAAACAGTCAGCCCTTTAACATTTATTATTAAAAAAAATCATAAGCGTTTACGAAAGAATATTTACAAACTTTATATTTTTAAAGCCAAAAAAGGCTAAGTGGGGTTAATTATTTTCTTTCGTGTCAAGGTCGAGACGCACATTATTATGATGACCGAATGTTGACCTCAAAAAATTTCTGTTTTTTTTTTATTATTTTACAATTTATTATTTAAATGAAAACAACCTTCCTTGTCATAAATTTACTTTCAAGTATAAAACTTGGCTTTTAGTGGAATAATCAAAACTATCTTTACTATATAAATATTGTAGGTATTTAAAACCTTGTTTGTCTGTATTCCTTTCACACCAAAATTAGCTAATTTCAATAAACAATTCCGAATCCAATCCAAATCCAATCCAACCAATCCAATCCAATTCCAATTCCAATACCCCCAAACCCCCGTTTCCGTTTTTCCTTTTTCCAATTTTAATATTCACACAAATTGCTTAGGTACTCTACAAAAATCAACTATTTATGATACTTTTATCTAGCGGTAAGGGTAGCTGACTAATTTTTAAATAAAAAAACAAAATGGTGGAAAAAAAACTCCAAACAAAAACTAGGTACTCCTAGGTACTAATAGTGGTATTACCTATAGTGTACTAGTTTTCTTCAGAAACTCTGTTTTCCGGGCTAAAAAAAAAATATTCTTTTTACAATTAGTGAGAATTTCTTAATGACGGAAAAAGAAACACTATACACATTACAATAAGACCACAATGTTTGTATTACCTATTTCGCAAGATAATAAATTGTTTAATTGTTGTTTAATTGTTGGACCCACCCTAGAAACTATTTCGTTAGATAGTACTTAGTTCACTGTTTTCATCCCGGAAAAAAAAATCCGAAGAAAACTAGTACACTAAATATAATACTAGTACTAGTAGGTACCTAGGCACTAAAAACTAGTACCTACCCACTTACGGGGGAAAATACGAGGCACCCCAAAAGGCATTATCAAAGTGTACCTACATTTTTATGGCAACAAGTACTAGACTAGACCTGTCTAGCAATCTAGATTCTAGATCAATCTGGTCTAGATATAATTCTGATAAATGAACACGAGTTAACATAAATCTCAATAGAACCAGGTGGGAGCTACGTAACGTGTTACGATTATAAATCGGACACAAGGTCTGAACTTCTCAAGTGAAACTTGTTTATGTTTTATTATTATCTAAAATAGCCATAGTTTTTTTTTAATGCGGTTGAATGACGTGACAAGCTAATCGTTCACTTGATGTTAAGCAACACGGCTGCTCATAACAGTTGCAGTGTCACTTGGAACTTTAAAACAATAAAGTTTCGCGTGACACTGCACTGCGCACGTCATCCTGAGACATCACACAGACTAAAAAAGATTTCTAGACTGTGAGATCAGTTCTTAAGTCTCATTTGACCAGTAATTTCACTAGCTACAATGCCTTTCAAACCGGAACACAGTAGTGCTTGCACACTACTGCTTGGCGGCATAGTAATTGGCAAAGCGGTGGTACTTACCTAGACGAACTTTGCAGAAAAGTCCTACCATCTAGTAAAAAACCCATAGGTAGGTAAATATCCAACCTACTTTTTAAACTAGGTACTAACATAATACTAAGTCACTAATACTAGGTATAGACAGTCTAACCTTATTAATACTATTATTTTTTGTATAAAAGTTGATACCTACCTACGTAAGCATCATTCTAAAAAAAATTAAAACAATGCATCCCACCCCGCAATGATTATTTTTGTTATAATTTTTTTTTTCTTCTATGATCCATGTTTTAATAGTGGCAGGATATGAGTTAAAAATGTCGTCGTGGGTCAGCCAAAAATAGAAAGGTTCATATGACTATTTCTGGCTTTTCTATTTTTTAATAACCAACTTAAATTAAATAAACATTTTAATATCGTGGCACTTGATCACCATAACATCATATAAAACGTTATAAATAAATGACCGTAACGGTAAAAATATTTATAAATGGGTGCAATAAACTCATTAATAAAAAATGAAACCACAAGCTTCCTTTCAATTATAATAATTGGTACTATTAGGTTAAATTAAACTGGTAATTACAAAAAAAACTCACTGAAACAAGAAAAAAATATAACGGGTTATAAACCGATTTATAATTTAAAGCAGGTACAGTTATAATTATCGCGTAGGTATGAATAATTCAATGCGATGATAACTTATTACATATTTATTTAAAACTACCGGCTCGCCCCGGCTTTGCACGTGTAGTAGCTTATTGTAAGTGTAGCCTATGTTACTCAGAGTGAATGTAGCTTTCCAATGGTGAAACAATTTTTGAAATCGGCACAGTAGTTTTTGAGTTTATTCATTACAAACATACACACAAAAATACAAGTCTTTCCTCTTTATAATAGTGGTGTAGATGTAGATAATAGCATTAGTAACTACTTTATGTATATTTATATATTTTTATCCGTCACATTTAGATTTAGAGAAATCATAATAATTAAGTGAGTAGATAGCTAGATGCATGCGCTATTAGCTTAGTACCTCATAATTACCTATCCAAACAAAAAATTAATCGTTTTTCATTTCTTTTCCACTAAACGGTTGATTGATATTTAACCTTCTTTGTTGTTTGACGTAAATTAATTTAACGCCTAAACTAACTGCAAAAACAAAACGCGGAAGAAACCCAGAATCTAGTTTAATCTACCAATAAGGCCGGCTTAACGACCATGCAAGGAACACGTTTGGACAGCTCTTTTGTTTTTCTAATTAAAATGCAAGTGACAGCGAGGCCGGACTGTTGCGATACCGATTGTATAATACCTACTCAGTCGCTTGTACAGGACCAGAATATGCTTTTGGATGAACGAGTGAGCCGCGTAAGCCATTAAAAATTAAATTGCGTTTTGTGTCTGCAATTAACTTACTTGTTTTTTTTTGCAAAGTTTTACTTTAGGGATGGGAAAGATACATTGTTATTGAGGCGGTGCTGAGGTCGTTTAAAGATAAAAGTAAATTATAAGCAAATACAATCAAAGAATATCATTTAAGCGCACATAAGTACCTACTTACTTAAGCATTCTGGCATTTTCCTTTCCTTAAGGGCTTATGCTAGGCCAAGCCAAAGCCACAGAATAGATATATAGTGCTAGGCTAAAGCGGGGATGAGTCGGGAATAATCGTCGGAATAATCGTTGTTTATTTGTACGGTTTAGAGGTAACTTTGTAATTTTTATCTATAGAGAAAAGTTTATTAATTCGTGTTTTCACTATACATTTGCAGTAGCATTAGTCCTGAACTTTACCATACATTAATTTCAAAGTTATTGTTGCAATATTGTTGACAGGGCACTGCCTCATGTTAAGCCATTTTAAGCATTTTGGCGTTGTATGGACTCTTAATAAACGAGATTACTGGTAAAAAAAACTATATAATTGATTTCAGCAACGAAGACCTTCTTAAAAAAATATACCTAGATTTACAAGAAAATAGGTTAATAACAAAATAATTGTGTTATTCAAAATTCAATTTGATTTAACAATTTTATTTTAATGTACCTAATAAGAACATGGACTATAACATAATTTTATATTATTATAGTAATGTATTATAGAAAGAAAAAAAAATAATTTGAAAGCATAAACTTATGTATTAGTATCTAAATGCTATACCTACTGTTAAACTTAACTAATTAGTACCTTTTTCATTATTAATTACCTGCAGTTATTTTTTTTGCAAACAGGATCAAGGACCAATCAAAACAACACAAACATTCTACTTTTTTCTTTTTTGACTTTCATTTAGTTTTAAATAAAATTAAGAATATTAATAAACATTCAGTAAATAAATTGTGAAAATAAATAACAACTCTGCTAGGTTACTATATATTAATTAAATAAGTACTTAAATAAGTAATTAATTAACTTAGTAGTTTTGTGCGAACCTCGCCTACCTATAAAACATGAGATGAAATGATAAAACTGTGATGTTGACTGTGGGTGTTCTTAAAAAAAGTTACATTATTTGATATTCCCTTGCATAAGTGAGACGCTTTCTCCTAGTAAATACGACCGCTGGCATACCAGAATGGGTAAAAGCCCCAAGACAAATCAAGGTTTTTAAAAAAAGTTGTAAGTGACAGGCCTTTCAAGCACTGCAATCCTTTCTTATCACCATAGTTTTTTTTTTAAATCGCATTATGCACTAACCTCTCAGCACGTCAGCCGGGATGAGCCTCCTGAATGTCTTCGGTCTGTCTTCCTCCTTGGCCTCTTCCGCGGCAAGAGCCAAAGCAAAAACGGCGAAAACAACCAGGTATTTCATTTTGCACCTAAGCCTTGCTAACTAAAAAAAAATAAAACGGAAAACGACACGCGTTTTTGTTCCCTGACGAGTCTGTTTGCGCGGCACGACTGAGTTCTAAATTCGATTTTCGCGCGGTTATATCTCGTTTGACAGGCGGGGAGTGAGCGGATGCAAGATGGCCGGTGTGTGCGCGCGTGTGGTATATTGCCAGTAGTAGAGATCTGTTACGATTTCGGACCTTTTTCTAATTAATAATTAATAACAAGTATTTTTATTTTAACTTAGTCAGTCACCTTTTCCATAGATTTCCAAAATAAATGGTTGGTTTTTTTGTTAATTTTGCTAATAAATAAATAAAAAATAGATAACGCCCAACGATTACATACATGGATCTTGGACCCTAACTAGGATTCCCTGTATGTAGTGACCCAGAACTATCCTAGGAGCTATTCTTGTTCTGTGTTGTGGGACCATGGTCCCACAACACCCAGACACCCAGACACAGAACAACAAGTGTTTACGCTTTTTTTCCCTGTGTATACAACCCTATGTTTTAATCTATAACGATATTATAAAGGGAAAAGATTTGATTGTTTGTTTGTTTGCATTGAATAGCTCCGAATCTACTGAACTGATTTGAAAAATTCTTTCAGTGTTGGGAAGCTACACTATCCCCGGTTGACATAGGCTATATTATAAATTCAAAAAATTAGGGGTCTCTACTAAAACTCCAATAATGTAACCCATGGTGTAAAAAAAATTACTTAAATTATTCTTTAAATCGCGTGCGTTGTGAAAACTAATTATACCCGTACTAAGCCAGGGTGAGCCGCTAGTGTACCTATAATTCTAAAAAAAAGTGGGGCTAATAATTTATTTTGTTACTGAAACTTTTAAAAGTATCAAATGGCAATACTAAACGGGATATCTTTTTATTAACTTTCAGGGTTGGGTGTTGCAAAATGCATTATTTCGGATTGTTATCATGAATGATGACATCGAATCTAAATTAAATGTAGGTAGGTACTTTTGCACTTTGGAGTGCTTTCAGACGCTTTCGGTTTATTGTGGGATATAGAGAATTAGCTATTGTAAGTATATGCTTCAAGGCTTACACTCGAATTGTATGAATAGAATAATAGAAATAAAAAAACCTGAGAATAAGGTATCACAGTTAGTGTACGTCACGTCGGCCACATTATCTTTTAAGGCGCGGTCTAAGCCCAAAATCAACATAAAGCACTTTTTGAAACCTCAGATACGTAGTACTATATATCTATTCTGTGCCCCAGTGCGATGTGACGTGTCTAAATAATCATAACATGAAGAAAATAGTGTAAATAGAAAATAAAACGAAATACATGGATGACGGAGTAAAACGCAAAAAACGCGTTATTTTCTTAAAGTTTCAGCGATAATGCATATTTCACGTAAATACTTGATCCACTAAATAATTCAAATACCAAGTGTGAGTCGGACTCGCACACGAAGGGTTCCGTACCTCTTCCTTCTCTCTTCCTTTAGACTGAGATAAGGCGTATATAGAACTATAATTATCCGTACGAAGCAAAGGCGGGTTAGCTAGCAAAAACATATTATGGTTGATGCGACGAGGATCAAAATGCTGGCACTTATTTGGCTCAACAAATCAGCATTGCAATTCAACGAGGCAACGCTGCCAGCATGTTGGGTACGCTACCTACCGGTAGTGGGCTTGAGCACTTGGACTGTCTATAGGCCATCGCGGCTCTATACAGTCCAAATGTTCTTTGTAGTAGATAGTGTAGATAGTAGTCTTTAGAACATAGAATGGTTTTTATTATTGTAGTAGTTAGTTTAAAGAATAAAGACACATTGCCCGTTAGAAAAAAAGTTCCAAGATCTTTTTTTGCACCTGCCTGAGTGACCTAATCTAGCATTTAGTCATACTGTGATTTATAACTAGATTGCGAGTCTCGTGCAAAGACTTCTATGTTACGTAGTACATAGAACTCTTTGGTCTCGTGTGTGATTTGTTACGGACAAATGCAATGCAAAAATAAAACTAAGTAATTTGGAAACAATAGCATTTAACGCAACAGTTTTCTGGTGCAAACTAATTTTTTCTATTGTTGTTTAAAGTTGTGCAAATTGCATTGTTTTTATTGAATTCCGGTAATCTATATATGTATGTCTACTTTTAGGGTCAATTCACATAGAGCGGCAAAATGCTCGAGCAGTTTTTAAGTGCTATTGGAATATAAACCTTATTCCATTTAGACAAAGCTGAAAACAGTATGCAACATTAAAATCTTACCTATTTTAATGTTGCATACCATTTTCATTAATGTTGATATTCATACAGCACTTAAAAACTGCTCGAGCATTTTGCTGCTCTGTCTGAATTGAGCCTTAGAAGGTGTGGATTGAATACCTATGCCAGTTGCCTGCTATTAAAATTTAATAAGTAAATTATTTGCACGGCTTTAAGGATCAAGTGAAAAAGTTTTACTTGTCAGTGTGAGTTTGTCCGATTCATCAGTACTATATCACTATGTTAAACTGTTACCATAATATTATGTACTGTTACTTGTTTATGTATCCACATATTATGTATAAGTAAGTGTATGTAGATATAATATGTAGGTATATTGCTATAGCTATTTAGTATGTTTATAAGGTATTTTTTATCTATCCAGTTATGCTTGTGCACCCGTCTTTTACAACTTCTATGAATCCTCTCCATCCAAAGGTTGCCTGGAAGAGATCGCTTTTAGCGCTAAGGTCACCCATTGTTACACGTTTTTATCAATATCTGTATGCCTTGTAAAATTGTATTATTTGGTGTGTACAATAAAGTGTTTATCTATCTATCTATCCACGACTGCCATCTAACCTCGCAACCCGCTGTTTTGTCGCTATCGTCAGACAAACAATATTTTAATTATATACGTAGCTAATAGACATTCGGGTGACTTTTATTTTCTATATTATAATATCGTTACATATATTAAAAGTATAATAACAATACAAGTTTAATATATGTATGAAATAAAAAAAACTGGATTCATAATTTAAATCCGGCTTGTCCAATTCTGAGATAGCAGACTTTTAAAACAAGCAAAATATAATGACTCTAGCGGTTCCTTTTACTCCTACACCGAATTCCTTGTGATAGAAAAAGATAGCGTTTCGTTATCGAGTTCGTCTAAGTCAAATCTATATAAACATCAATTTAAGATGTTGACATTTTTACAAAGCGTGTGACATTTTAATCAACTTTTTGTAACAATTAATCTTTTGACATTTAGCACAATTAGGTACAATCTATAGTAAACCAGTAAACAATGTGATGTCTGTACATAAAAGCGTTTTACCCTTTAAGAGAAAATGGAATGGACCTTCCAGCAACAGTGTTTCCTCCTGGGTATAACCTGGGTCTTTTCAAGTCAAGAGTGAATGGGCATCTCATGGGCAAACGTGCTCCACCTTAGACAACTTCGTTACTGACCTTGATATCATTGTTATGGATTTTGAACCCTGGTAGAAGGCCACCAGCTCTCTCCTCTCCAGCTGGGATACAGGGCTTCTCTTACAGCCTATTCAGACCTGTGAGCGTTATTACCATAATCTCTATCACTGTGGGTAGAGGAAGACCCGAAATGAGGAGATTCGCAAGAGAACTAAAGTCACCGATATAGCTTTGAGAATTAGCAAGTAGAAATGGCAGTGGGCAGGCCACATCGCTCGTAGAACTGACAACCGATGGGGAAGAAAGGTTCTCTAGTGGCGACTACGAATCGGAAGACGCAGCGTAGGCTGGCCCCCACTAGGTGGACCGACGACCTGGTCAAAACCGCGAGGAGCCAATGGATGCAAGAGGCAAGCAGCTGGCGTGGCGCTCTTTGGGGGAGGTCTATGTTCAGCAGTGGACGTCTTCAGGCTGTTGATGATGATGGTGATGATATGGGTAGAGGTAATACCTAACGCGTGGGATCCCGCCAGATAATGTAGGTCAAAATCCACAACTCTGATCAAGTGCGGGTTGATGGATGACATATCGTCGCTTGTTTGACTAAGGCCCGATTTCACCAACGTTTATTCCAAGTATACGGCTATTCCTTACTCCTGGATACAGCTAATTGACAAATGAAATTACACAAAAAAGACGCCATTTTGATTGTATCCAAGGAATAAGTTATTCCTTCACAAAATTGGTGATATAAGGGCTATATTCGCGTAACTCGGTTGTTCTCGGAAAGTTATACCTGGAATAAAATTTATTCTAGTTTGGTGAAATCGGGCCTAAGTGACGTATCTGACATTTTTTCTACAAATAAGTTGATTAGACAGTATGTTCCCAAATTTTGTGGTTCTTGAATATGCTGGTTTCCTCACGATGCTTTCCTTCACCGTTTTAAGAGTGAGGGCAAACTCCGCACATAAATTGAAGCCATTGATGCAGGGAGGAATGGATGCAGGAAAGCAGCAGCTCAAAGTGGCGCTTTTTGGGGGCCTATGTTCAGCATTGGACGTCTTCAGGCTGATGATAATGATGATTAATGCAGGGCTGAATGGGATCTAAACCAGAAGTTTGAAGTCGCACGATCTATAAGCCACACTCGCTCTGCTTGAGGTCATTATGATACTTTCTATTGCAAAGAAGACTCTTTGCAATAGAAAGCTATTTAGAAGTTTTGTATTAGCTACAGCCTGTGGCTTAGATCGTGTGTCTACACGATCTAAGCCAGGATCTAAGGCTGTAGCTAATAGTAAAGTAATAAAACATTATTGATCTTTTTAATCAGGAAATAAAAACGGTTTTATTGTTATTTCTACAGTATTAAATGAATTATTGACTTGTTTATTTTCTGATCGGATTTATGGAATCGATAGGTGGACTCTAAAGTTGTTACCAGCTGTTACACACCACATGGAAAGTGGATGGGAGTAGAAGTGAAGGGAAGGGGACGGGATATGTTATAAAGATCCCGTTAAGATAACTTCTATGGAAGAAGCAATCTAATAAGAGGATGTAAATTTTACTCTGGCATGTTTTTGAAGACGGTGGCTACTTGGCGCATCGACTTTGGGAATATGCCCGACTATGCTATCACTTTGCTATCACTATGCTATCACTCTCAGGCCAATGCGTTCCCACAGCTGGGACACGGGCCTGCTCCAGGGAGAGTGCAGGCCATATTCCATCACGCTGGACAAGTGCGGGTTGGTGGATGACATATGTCCTCGAATTTAGTGATTTGTGAACATGCCGGTTTCCTCACGATGTTTACCTTCATGTTAGAGCGAGAGCAAATACCACACAGTGCATATAAAAAAAGTTAAGTTATTGCAAATATCGATTATCATCTCTCCAATTTATAAAGAAATCATAAAGTTCGAGAAACTTATTTATAAGTGTCCAAAAAAGTGCATCCGATCGCATCCTGTTCTTGCATCATTGTTTCACTTTCTCTGCTTAAAAGTAGATGAAAGTTACAAAGCACTTTTATTGCATAATGGCATTGTTTCAAAATGTATAAGCAACAAGCAAGCCTTTTCGAAACTTTCTCGAGATAACCAAGAACAGCAGTAGGGCTAATTCATTGATATCCTAGGTATTTCTATTACCTACCTTTGTTACCAGTGTTCGAAACATTAAAGACAGAATGACGTCAGACTGGCCTTCAGGAAAGCCAGACTGGGTTTCGTGAAGCCGAACGCCAGAGCCCCAGGTTAAGGCTGCTGTATACGCAGATCCACTATCTCGCTTACGCATTGCGACATTTTTGAAGATATTAAATAACTGAATTTACTAACGCAAAATCTGCCTAAACTATATTATTATGAACAACATTACAAATGTTCAACAAAAATATCATATTAATCCAAACAAGTTTTTATACATTTAAACGGTTACGAATGAAAAAAAACTTTGTCACCGTTGTATTTATGAACTCTTGTTTGGATTTATATGGTATTTTTGTTAAACAGTTGCAATGTTATTCATGGTAATATATAGTTTAGCTATATTTTGCGTAATTAAATTCAGTTATTTAATATCTTCAAAAATGTCACAATGCACGAGCGAGATAAAGGATCTGCTTATACAGCAGCCTTTAGCTTCAGCCCCACCTGCGCGTCAAGTTGCGTCAGCAAAGCGTCAGCATCGGCCGTTCGGTAACCATCACTGTCCATTGCGGCGTCGCGCCATCCCCGTATACGGGGAAGGCGCAATGCCGCGCTACCACGATTGCTGTGGACAGCGATGGGTTTTTTTATTTTATTTTATCAACGATAGGCTAACATTTGACCACGGTCTCGCCTGATGGTAAGTGACGACGTGGTCGACGATGGAGCATGCTTGCCTAGAAGATACCGGTTCACTCTAGCCTTAATAACTCCCAGATTATTTCATATAGATATTATCAGGAAACAGTGACGCTGGTAAGGTATTCCATTTCTTTGCTGTCCGAATTATAAACGAGGAATAAAAACACTGTGTACACGAATTCTTACCATAATAGGGATGCCGTGCTTCCGTGCGTTTAATTGTACGATGGTAAAATGGGGATGGGGGAATTAAGTTGTCCAAATCCATAGCACAATCTCCAAAAGTGCAGCTTGTAAAAAACCAATAGGCTGGCAACCTTACGGGTACTGCATAGTTTTATCTTTTTGACGCTCGCTTCGCAGACGCGCAGGTGTGTTTGGTGCTTTAGCCGATAAAAGTCCTACCAGACGTTCCGCCGCTGCCGACAAAACGTAATAATTTGGTATATCATGCCGGATAAAAACCCTCCAACAAGCGTACATTTACATTGCAACCACATGGATTCTAGCCCGCTAGACCAGTATTTATAATAATTATATAGGTATATCATAAGACCACTGCCCGAGGACAAAGCCAAACATAAAGTAAAGTACCTGCCTAACACTGTTTCCCAATGCTGGGTCAATTCTGGCCTAAAAAGGTATCGTACCGGAAAGTTCATTCATTCGATCATTCGATGCTATTGAACGACGTCACAGTTCGTTCAACCGTGAATACGATGACCTTTTGTAAACAAAGGTTTTTGCTGCAGTTTTTGCCAAAATGAATACACCAAAAAGTTGGTAAGATACATTTTTTTATGGGAATGAATGACGTGACGAGCTAGTCGTTCACCTGATGTTAAACGATACAGCCGCCCATAACAGTTGCAGTGTTACACGGAACTTTAAAATAATAAAGTTTTTTTTTTTTCTTATAGTTTGGCTCCACACATAGTGTATTTAGCCAGTGTCAAGTATTGTAGTTTTTCATCGTATTATGAAATATTTCATGTAAGTCAAGTATTAGTCACAGTCAGTCAGGGTAGTCATAGTCCAGTCTAAGTCAGGTAGTCATAATCCAGTCTAAGTCATGCCCTAGTAAAGTAGTGGCAACTTTACTAGAGGCTTCTATGGAATTTTGGAAGCAACACGAAAAACCACGTTTCACTACATTATATCACTTGCCCACACTTATACTCGTAATTCAGCACTTAATGCGTAAAATGCCACTAATTTTAAACATTAACACTAGAAAAAGCATAAGTTTTGTGAAATAATACAATGCAACGACGTGAACTTTTTCACGTTCCCGCCAAAACTCCAATAATAAAGTTTCGCGTGACAATTCACTGCGCACGTCATCTTGAGCGTCACACAGTCTAGTAATCAGACGTCTATCTTCCATATAATTATATATTAATAAAAAGCTTCGTGCTGATTACAGCCAGAACCAGCAGACCTAAAGACATTTGGGGGATGTCTTTCTTATATGGCGTAGGCGTAGGATATATTATAACTTGTCCATTTTATTAATGGTTTTTTTTTTCTTATAGTTTGGCTCCACACATAGTGTATTTAGCCAGTGTCAAGTATTGTAGTTTTTCATCGTATTATGAAATATTCCATGTAAAGTCAAGTCTTAGTCACAGTCAGTTAGGGTAGTCATAGTCCAGTCTAAGTCAGGTAGTCATAATCCAGTCTAAGTCATGCCCTAGTAAAGTAGTGGCAACTTTACTAGAGACTTCTATGGAATTTTGGAAGCAACACGAAAAACCACGTTTCACTACATTATATCACTTGCCTACACTTATACTCGTAATTCAGCACTTAATGCGTAAAATGCCACTAATTTTAAACATTAACACCGGGAAAAGCATAAATTTTGTGAAATAATACAATGCAACAACGTGAACTTTTTCACGTTCCCGCCAAAAACTCTATTAATAGTTTTTTGACAGCTCGGCGGCTGACAAGTTAGGGATGTTCTAAAGATTCTCGATTGTGATACCATTCCGATTGTACTATTATCATTAATCGAATTAGGCGCGTAAACGTAATAATCGATACGATAAATGTACATTTTGATTTAATTTTAATGAATTCCATGAAGTACAATATTCATCATCATCATCATCAACAGCCTGAAGACGTCCACTGCTGAACATAGGCCTCCCCCAGAGCACGCCACCTTGAGCGGCTGCTCGCCTCCTGCATCCATCGGCTCCCCGCGGCTTTCACCAGGTCGTCGGTCCACCGAGTGGGGGGCCGGCCTACGCTGCGTCTTCCGGTTCGTGGTCGCCACTCGAGAACCTTTCTTCCCCATCGGTTGTCAGTTCTACGAGCGATGTGGCCTGCCCATTGCCACTTCAACTTACTAACTCTAAGAGCTATATCGGTCACTTTAGTTCTCCTGCGGATCTCCTCGTTCCGGAGCTTATCTCGCAGGGAAACACCGAGCATAGCTCGCTCCATAGCTCGCTGCGCGACTTTGAGCTTACTAATGAGGCCAACAGTAAGAGACCATGTCTCAGTTCCATAAGTCATCACTGGCAACACACACTGATTGAAAACTTTCGTTTTCAGGCTCTGCGGTATTTTGGACGAAAAGATAGGACGAAGCTTCCCGAATGCTGCCCAGCCGAGTTGGATTCTTCGCGCCACCTCTTTGTCGAAGTTGGACCTACCTAATTGGACAATCTGTCCTAGGTAGACATACTTGTCGACAACTTCGAGAGTATCGTTCCCAACAATTACCGGTATAGGTGGAACATGAGCATTAGACATGATCTTTGTCTTGTCCATATTCATCTTAAGACCAACCTGCTGGGAGACTCTACTGAGGTCGTTGAGCATGGTGCTAAGGTCCTCGAGCGATTCCGCCATTATGACTATATCATCGGCAAAACGAAGGTTAGTGATGTACTCGCCATTTATGTTGATGCCAGATCTTTTCCACTCCAAGAGCTTGAAAACATCCTCCAATGCGTTTGTGAACAGTTTCGGAGAAATAACGTCTCCCTGTCTCACGCCTCTTTGCAATGGAATTTGTTCCGTACTCTGGTCCTGTAGTCGGACTGACATAGTGGCCTTACTGTACAAACACTTCAAAACTTCGATATACCTATAGTCAATTTGGCATCGCTGCAAGGACTGCAGCACCGCCCAAGTCTCGATTGAATCGAAGGCTTTCTCATAGTCCACAAACGCTAGGCATAACGGCCGATTATACTCTTCGGTCTTCTGTATAATCTGGCGCAGCGTATGGATGTGGAAGTACAATATTATTTGTACGAAATTTTAACGTAAACAATACGAAACTTCATGGGCGTGAGCTGTCAAAAAACCATTCATAAAATTGAATGCAATGTATAGGAAAGTGTTTTTGAAACTGCAACCGCGTGGAGGCTCAAAGATTGTATGAAAAAATGCATGTGAAATTGAGGGCTGCTTTTAAAATTAATACCTACTTATTTGAGATCTGTATAAAAAGGTTATTATAATACATTATCCTCGCCCTTCTCATTTAGGTAAATGGTCGGTAGCAATGGTGTTGAATTATCACGGTCACCCATACAAGGAAACCGCAGCGAACGTTACTTAACTTTAGCCATCGGTTAAAAAACTCAGTCCAGCTTTGCTTCTTAAGCCATCGCGCGGTTAGAAACTGATTCAGTTCAGCTTTGCTATATGAGCGCTACGAGATCACGTTATGAAAAGAAAGGTTTCATTTCTTATTTGTGTGGCCACTTGTCAGAGTCTTGTTGATCTCCGAATGAATTAAACTGATGTTATAGTTTGAACTTACGTGGTACTCATCATCATCATCATCAGCCTGAAGACGTCTACTGCTAATTATAGTTAGACCTAAAAGAGCGCCTTTGAGCGGCTGCCCGCCTCCTGCATCCATCGGCTCCCCGCGGTTCTGACCAGGTCGTCGTTACACCTAGTGGCCTACGCTGCGTCTTCCGGTTAGTGGTCGCTACTCAAGAACCTTTCTTCCGTATCGGTTGTCAGTCCTACGAGCGATGTGGCCCGCCCACTGCCACTTCAACTTGCTAATTCTAAAAGCTATACCTATCGGTCATTTTAGTTCTCTTGCGGATCTCCTCATTTCAGAACTTATCTCGCAAGGAAACTCTGAGCATAGCTCTCTCCATAGCTCGTTGCGCGACTTTGACTGCTCATAAGGCCAACAGTAAGAGACCACGTCTCAGTGCCATAAGTCATCACTGGCAACACACACTGGAAAACTTTCGTTTTCAGACTTTACGTAATACAACTTTACGAATATAAAAAAACCCCCTGTTTGCATGATGGGGTGGGTTAAAGAGTTTATCTGTCTATTAGCATCATAGCTTTTAAACAGAAGAACCGATTTCGAGTATTTTTTGTCAAAAGTTTGTTTTAGACCAGATATTTCTGTTTTAACGAATTTTTCTTGTAAAGGAATTGCCTAACGTAGAGATTCTCGTCACCATCTCGATAGCGGGAGAACCCAATTCTCGCCAATCTGACTTTTCTGAAGTCTCGATCTTTCAAATCGAGTTGGAAATATGAACGACAAGGACGGTAAATAAGTCGAATGGACAAGACTCTGTCCCCTATCGAAGTATCACCTTATTTCTATCTATGTTTGAGAGTAGCGCAACTAGCGCATAGTGGTGCCAGCAATTAAAATAGGCTTGTGTCGTGCTATTTTTTTTTATTGCAGAAATTGATAATATTCCTCAAAAAATAAAGAGTCGTGAAACAAAAACAAAAATTTTAAATAATGACAAAGTTACAAGCATTTTAAGATACAGGAATAGAAAGAGACAGTTCCAAGGTGCTGTGACGTCAGCACGTTCTCCTTAACAGTATCTCATTACTAAGCTGTGGTAGCTTTACATGCAATCTCTTTGGCATGTGACTTCACAACGTGTGTTTTCATAGTAACTGTGGGGAAGCTCTGTTTTGCGAGAAAGGGACAGGCGATGAACTTTAAAAGCTTATTACTCCTTGATTTATTTACCGATTTTACTAGTTTTTTCAATTATTGCATTCATTTTAACCTACTTTACGAAAATAATATTAAGTTTTTAATTTTTAATAGCAGGACACCAGCCTATGTTGCTCTATCATAGTTTACCATCATAACTAGGCCAGATTGGCAACACTATTAAGCAATACACCTATGTAGAACCTTCGGCGCAATTAGTGTTGTCTATCTAATTAGTAATTAATAATTTGGAACATCCTGGAGTTTCGAAACATTTGCTTTTTTACGCGTAGGTAATATTATGGAGCAACTGTGTAGGTAGCTTGTGTCTTTTGGCTTTTTCCCAATTTAAAGAAGAGACGAGATTGATGTTGAGTTGGCTGGTGGTAAGCGCTAAGTATGCTTCCCCAAAATTATTTTCAAAGATTGCTGTCTTCGTAAATACCACTTTTTGTAGCGGCCACCCATCTCATCTAACTGATGACTGCAGTGAACGTGACCCGATGGATAGCTTCGCTTCGCTAAAGCGCTGCTAAGGGTAGGTTTTTTAATCCGTAGTAAAGGTAACCATTGGTTAAAATCCTTACAAATTTTGACCATTGGCTAGAATTTGTTAGCATTTTAACGCTTGGTGACTTTACTATCATTTATTTTTATTTTTTTATTATTTACTATCATCGTCCACTACTGGACACAGGCCTCCTCCAAAAACGCCACTTTAGACGATTTTGATAGGGGCCAAAATCACCACGCTTAGCAGGCGGTTTGGTGACCGCAGAAGATTTTAATGTACCGAGGAGAATTCTGCTGCCCATCATCGTCCTCTTTACCGTTTCCCCATTTGTTATTGAGGTCGGCTCCCAATCTAACCTGTAGCGGCGAGCTACCAGAATTACACGAGCGACTGCCATCTGACCTCGCAACCCATAAGGGACCAGTAACAGGGATGGTTATACCAGGCGTCAGATTCTATTAGGCGTCTATCCGTAACGGTTGCCATAGATGTTCATATGACAACCGGGACCGACGGCTTAACGTACTCGAGACACGAAGCGATGGCATCGAAAACTGCACATAATTTACTAGATAAGTCATTGGTGCAGGGCCGAGGATCGAACCCCGTGTAGTAAGATTGCGAAGCGCACATGTTACCGATCGGCCACCGTCGCTCTAAAGAGAATGCTGCTGCCCATTTTCTGGATATTCCCTTAACCAACTCTTACCTTTTACGGCACCCACGGGAAGAGATGGAGTAGTACTAATCTCACACGGGGCAGTAGCACACGAAACCCTTTAAGTTGATAGTAATAGGTGAAGGATAAAGGAATTAAACACTAAAAAATTTCTTTTCTGCTACTGTGACTTACCCACTAGTCACGGTAGCAGAAAGTAAACATTTTATTCTCAACTAGCTGACCCGCCCCGGCTTCGCATGGATTAAATAGTTTTACGCCTTAACCCTGTTTATGGGTAAGAGGGAAGCGAAAGAGAAAAAGATAAGGGAAAAGGATGAGTGGATGGGCCGGCGAAGCTTCACCTGCCTCCCTTCTATTGCCGTCTCATCCATTCATCCTTTTCCTCTATCTTGTCCCTTTCCCTTTCATCTTCCCTTCGACAGGATGAGTACCTATTTATAAAAAAAATAATAATAGAAACAACAAAATTCTTGCATAAAAATTACATGCTTCTTCGTGCAACCCGCACTTGGCCGTTTTAGAAAACAAAAGAATAAAGGGACAGACAGACAGAAACAATAAAAAAAAACTGTTTCCACTTCTATATCGATAAAAAAGAGTAATGAAACCAAAATTGTCCAAATTGTACAGATTTAGCAGTTTATTAGGTATATGTAGGTATAGAAGATCTTTGCGGTTTCAAATAACACTCGAGATTTAAAAAATACATTAAACAACAATCTGTTAATTAGTCAATTACGCTATGCAACCATACTGCTATAAATCATAATCAAATCATAAAACATTCTAAAACTGTCGTATTTCATACCCAGACGGGCTCAAGCATTCGTAACTCCTGCCACCTGATGAATTATTAACCAAACTAGTTGTGTGTTTTATTTTCAGAATCAAAATGAATCATCTGGCATTACGAATTGACCTTTATAAGTAGACCACTTTAATGCCACAACAAGTGGCCTCGAGCTTTAAGTAAACTTTGTTGCAAATGAGAACTGACTTGGACACCATTCTTATTAATAAGCGCGTTGTAGCTTACGATTAGTTACACCATCTTTTGTCTTTTTCGATCGCTTTCAATATTCAAATGTCAAAAAAGGACGAAAGCTGAAGTAACTAGGCTAAAACTAAAACTTAATAAGGTCGCTTGTCATCATCATCATTATCAACAGCCTGAAGACGTCCACTGCTAAACATAGGCCTCCCCCAGAGAGTGCCACCTTGAGCTGCTGCTCGTTTCCAGCATCCATCGGCTCCCCGCGGCTTTCACCAGATCGTCGGTCCACCGAGTGGGGGGCCGGCCTACAAAATAAAGTTTCCTGATTCCATATTATTATATTATTATTTTGTGTACATAGCGTATTGTTATGGGTAGAAGCTATTATTAATTCCTCATCATCATCAAAAGCCTGAAGATGTCCTCTGCTTAACATAGGCTTCCCCCAGAAAGCGCCGGTTTGAGCGGCTGCTCGCCTCCTGCATTCATCGGCCCTCCGCTTTGACCAAAGTCGTTGCTCCGTCCTATTAGTATTAGGGAAGGCCGCTGCGTCTACTATACTAATTAAATAAATCTTAACATTTTTCAACATTTTGAAATTTGAATTATTGCATGCATACCATAATGTAACAGAAGGTATAATCATTATGGACAATGTGGGGCAGACTACACTAAATTAAAAGAGAGGAGGACAGCTTAATTAACTTTATTAATTACTTATTGTTATCTTTTTTCTAGCCCACGTCGGTTCTTTTATGCGACAAACTCTTCAACAATACGATCTTTGTAAACCACGTTAGGAAGGCACTATATTGGGTGTCGCAGAACTCAACGTCAAGCGGGCACGGGGTGAGCGGGAAGGTCACACCAGTCCCAGAATTTTTTTTAAAATTGATTGCAGTTTTTTTCTTTTATGCTTGATTTGTGACTGCGATTTATCAGTACGTTTATTAAGGCCTATGTTAGTGAAAAAACACCGTATAATCATGAAATTTGTGGTCACTGTACCAAAAAATATGGTTTAGTTAAAAGAAAATCCTCATTTTTAAATTTGACAGTTAAAAAAAAACTGATACGGATTTTTCTTATAATTTTCCCGGGCCTTGTGTGACTCATTCTTTCACCCCGTGCCCGCTTGACGTTGAGTTCTGCGACACCCTGTATATAGGTATGTATTATACCAAAAAAAAAATACAAAATACGAAATGACCTAGTTTAGAAGATTTATGTTACCTAGACTCTAATATTTATACCAGACTTGAAGAATTATTATCAAGCATGGCAATGATGATGATGAAGATGATGATGATGGGTTTTCTTTATGATCTTTCAGATCAGATGGTTCATTGCGTAGACCCGTTTTGATTCGTATGTCTTTCGTAGCCGTACAGTGGAGCAGCACGTGCTCCACGGTTTCCTGTTCCTGCATGCAGCCCCGGCACAGGGGACTGTCCGTTGCTCCTATTTTATGCAGATGATAGTTGAGGTCGCAGTGACCAGTAATTATACTGACCATCAAGCGAAGATCCTGTCTTGTTAGCTTAAGTAGGTTGTTAGTAACCTTTCTGTTTAGGGATGGAAACGTAAGTTTTGCATGTCTGCAATCCGTTTTATTGTCCCATAGCTTTTGTTGTTCCTTTTCTGTGTTTTTAGAAAGTAGATTTCGTACTTCCACACATTTTACATTGAGGTATTTTTGAAGATATTAAATAACTGTATGTACTTACGAAAAATCTGGCTAAATCATGTTCTCGTGGAATTAATTACCAAACTTGTCTGGCCTGATAGCTCAGTTGGTAGTAACCCTGCCTTCTGATCTGTAGGTTGTGGGTTAGATTCCTACTCGGGATAAACATTTGTGTGATGAACATCGATGTTTGTTCTGTGTCTGGATGTTATATTGTATTCTATGTATGTATACAAAAAGTATCTAAGTATTGTATCAGTTATTTGGTTCCCATAGTACAAGCTTTGCTTAGTTTGGGGCTAGATGGCGCTGCGTGAATTGTCCATAAATATTAGTTATAGGTTAGTGGTGTTAGTTATTTATATTTAAATAAGATTTCATATTGTTTCATACAATATAGAATGAAAAAAACTTAGATTATTTAATATCTTCAAAAATGTAGCAATGCGCGAGGGAGATAGTGGATCCACGTCTACAACAGCCTTAAAGCAATGACATAAGATAGGTAGCCTGATTAGTTACTTTTAGAACGTTTATGTACATATTTGTTTGTCATATTTTTTGTTTTTGTTTGTTTGTTTTGTTTGTTGTTTGTATTAGCTGTTGATTTTCTCTTTTATAAATAATAATAATATTTCTGTGCCTAGGTAAGAAAAAAAATCTTTTGAAATATTTAGGTTTAAAGATTTTTTGGCTGCTCCTTGCACCTTTGTTTTTGCGAATTTGTCTGTAATTTGCATCTGCACACAGCACAAGTCCACTCCGAACAAAATAGGGCTTGGTCTCATCCTCCCCGGTGGCGCTGCCCCGGTACCGGGGACGATGACACAAAAAGTGTCATCCTCCCCGGTAGCCTCAACAATGGCGCTCACCGGGGCCGATGAAACAGTAAAAGTGTCATCTGCCCCGTTATAGTCGGATCGATGAATTCATCTCGGTGACAGCGGGGCCGATGAGAATTAAAGTCTCATCATCCCCGGTACGGCCAGTGCTGGTGCTTTTAACGGGGAGGATTACACAAATCTAGTTTCATCAAGCCCAGCATGTAAGGTAGGGTGCTATGATAAAGAATTTGCCTAATAATCTATAAAGTAAACGAGTCTGTTTAAAATGAATATAAATGTAATAGAGCAATAAAAATATACTGAGGTTAAAATTAAAACAACGATGATTTAGTAGATAGAACCAGACATCGTAGTTCACAGAACAAAACTATAACTAAATAGCTTCTAGTAAAATAAACGTGTTATTTACCTCTTACTTTTGTAATCCAAACTCAAACTTAAATTCTTTATTGCAAATAGGCTATTTTTAGCACTCTTACAAGTCAAAACTAGAGAACGTATTTATAAATAATAAAAATTAAATTATTGTACATATTAAGCAAGCAATTACAAATAATTATTACCTTCCCTTATTTTGTACCTATCTACATTGACCCATCTTTATTTAACATTATTTACATTCAATAACACAGCCAGTTGTTTTTTGTGGTAGCTGTTAGTAGTCAAAACTCATATATATATTTAGCTTACGATTCTTAAAATATAACCATTTTTTTCATCTTTTTCCATTTAAATATTACACATACATACGCTCACCCCTACACTTCACACTTCACAATTACTCATTCGCTAGAAAGGTCAATATAATTAATAACATGTATAAGTAATAAGGAAGTTCTGTTATTGGCCTTTTTTTTGTAATTTAACTTTGTATAACATCTATTGTATTAGCTGTTGATCTTCTCTTCAATAAATAAATAAATAAATATTACTCACCTATATAATAGTGAAGTGCTAAAAATAAATGCAAATTGAACTTTTATGACTGTGTATTGTTAAGCACCTGGGTATTTATTTATTCCCTTTTTTTAAATGCCGCACTGACAAACAAGTTTTTATGGAATAACGAAAGAATAACAAGAGAAACAAAGAAGCACCATACTTAGATTCACTTATTACATAACTGTATGGTATAATTGTTTAATCCGATTATAAATTTTGTACAGTGCGGGTATAAATATAAACACCCGAAGAGATTTTATATGTAGACCACAAATTATAAATTCCGTTATTATTTTTAGCAGAGCATAGCAATATCATACAGAAAATCTATTTTCTACTTACTTTCAAAGTTAATACGAGTTTTGACTACTAACAGCTACCACAAAAAACAACTATCTGTGTTATTAAATGTAAACAATGTTAAATAAAGAAGGGTCAATGTAGATAGGTACATAATAATTATTTGTAATTATAAAAATAAGAGGTAAATAATACGTTTATTTTAATAAAAGCTATTTAGTTATCGTTTTGTTCTGTGTCTTACGTCTCCCTACTAAATCATCGTTATTTTAATTTTAATCATAGTATATTTATATTGCTCTATTACATTTATATTCATTATAAACACTCGTTTCATTTATACATTATCAGGCAAATTCTTTATCATAGCACCCTACCTTCCATGCTGGGCTTAATGAAACTAGAATTGTGTAATCCTCCCCGTTAAAAGCACCAGCACTGGCCGTACCGGGGATGATCAGACTATAACTCCCTATCGGCCCCGCTGTCACCGAGATGAATTCATCGATCCGACTATAACGGGGCAGATGACACCGTTACTGTTTCATCGGCCCCGGTGAGCGCCATTGTTGAGGCTACCGGGGAGGATGACACTTTTTGTGTCATCGTCCCCGGTACCGGGGCAGCGCCACCGGGGAGGATGAGACCAAGCCCAAAATAGTTCACACTTACAGGGATGGACAAAACCAATGCCCTACTGGGTTAGCATGGACGGTAGACAAAATTGTCTTTCCCCGTTTTACGTCACTTTCTTCATACTTGCTTGGAGTAAAACAGGGGAAAGACAGTTTTGTCTACCGGCCGTGCTAACCCGGAGGGAAAATACCCTAAACATGAATATTAGCAAGTTTTATTCAAAAACCCATTTAAAAAAAAATTAAAATAGCAACATTCACAGTTTTTTTTAATCGCTCATCAAGCCGGGATTCAAACCGTCAAATGCACAAATTATACTATACATTAGGCACTTATGTATAACGTAACCTAACGTTTTTTTTTTATTTGAAAGTGTATTAAACTTTAATAAATTTAGGGTGTGTTTTTTGATCAATAGTTAAAGTAACCAATGGTTAAAATCTCTAACAAATTCTAACCAATGGTAAAAATTTGTTAGAGGTTTTAACCATTGGTTACTTTAGATCAAAATTGTGGCGGCATACGCTACACCGCAAGAGCCTCACACTTGTCACTGTCAATGTCACCTTGATATTGTCATATGCGACGTTGACAGTGGCGGGATCCTAATTGAAGCTTACAGGCTCTCAGCTCTGCCTTAGCGATCTGTACTGTGGTTTTCGAATCTTACTTAACGTGAAAACAAGTGTACTTTGTTCATTCAGAGTTTCCTTTATAAACCTAAGGCAGGGCTGGCCAGGTCTCTTTTAACGGCGAGCCGGCACAGCAGTAGCAGTTATTGTAATATCTCCGGTCAGGGGTTGACCGGCATTTTGTCGGGCGTCCGGGCGTAGGTCAATCTTTATAGGCGTGCAAGCTTTGTAAATGTGAGTACCAAGAATTATATTTTATACATCAACTTGTGTGTGTGCTCCTGGCTAGGCACGTCTCATTTAGGACCTTCCGTCCTAAATTAGACGTGCCTAGCCAGGAGCACATATGCTTAAAACTGCAAACACTTAACCCACTGCACTAAACACTAGCACTAGCACTTAAACGCTTTTGTTTGGAGCTTGATTAAAATGTGGATCAAAAAACCCTGCCTTAGAGTTTCATTCAAATATGATACACCTAAATAGGTACTATTCATACAAAACGAAATGATTATTACAATAGCACAGATAATAATTACTTAGATACTTACACTAACAATAGTCAATAGACATCGTCTACTTAATTATACTTAATGGATACATATTCATATCTGTCAAAAATTAGTCCACACTAACTTTCACCGAAACGTGAAACCTGTCCTAAAATGGTGGAACTTTCTTACACTGTGGCAAGTAATTGAACCATAAACCATTGTCCTTGCGGTCACAGTACTACTCGACATTCACAGAGCTTATTGTATTGAAACCAATTGTTTCTCGTGGAAATGCATTGTAAAGTAATACAATTAAAAATGTTAACGACCTTTTGTGGTTGCCGGAACGATTGAAAGGATTTATGCGAAACCTTACCTGCAAAGTGTCATTGAAAAATGCTAAGGTAGGTTAGGGTGGAACGTTTAACTAGCGCGGCAAATTTAAATTTTCTTGCGTTCTTTTGCCAATAAAAGCTTAATTACTCAACGTGGTTACATGAAAACTAATTTTGCGGAAATAAATAGAATGTATCAACAAACTACGATTAAAAGTATCTCCTAGATATCATTGGTTTAGCGACAAACGGCAATAAACAATTTTCTTCTTAGTTTTTCAATCTATTGCCATTTGTCGCTAAACCAATGATAAGTAGGTGATACTTTTAATTGTAATTTATTGATACATTATATTTATTTGCGCAAAATCAGTTTTCATGTAATCACGTTTAGTAATTAAGCTATTATTGGCAAAAGAACGCAAGAAAATTTGAATTTGCCGCGCTAGTGTAACATTCCACCTTAAGGACCACGTTTTTGCTAATCCTTATAAATCTGTTTTAAGAAGCATTTTAAATTAAAAATTCATTAACGGAGCATCTGTGCGCATTAATGTCTTAAATTATTTCCACCCGAGGTGACTGCATATCCTCTTACTCAGGAAATAAACCATTAATCTGTATTTAACCATCTAACACCGAATTCACAGAACAATCCACGCTAAATAGGAAAAACTACATACCGTGGCTGACTAACTGTCTTTAATTACATGATTCAATGTTATAAGCTTGCTTGAAATTAGGTAATTGTAGACGCAAATGAGAACCAACGTGGAGATAAATATACTCTAGAGTGAATAGGTATTTATTACTAGACAGCGTGCTACACCTTCGACCGCATCGTCACTTCCCATCAGGTGAGATTGTGGTCAAACGACCCACCCAAATCCTACCCCGTGTGGCCTAGTCAAACATTTAAATAAAAAACTCAACTTAAGGGTGGGTTTTTTGATCCGTAGCGAATACCTTAGCCTTAAGGTGACGAGTAGAGCCAGATGAGCAGGTCCAAATCTGTTCAAAGAAACATCAACCTTAACGTCGTAGTCTTAAATATCAATTCAGTCTGCACTTCAGCGCGGCGCTTATGACAAAGACAACGTGCGATATGATTTTGACGGTTTTTTTTAAATATCTATTTTCATATAGTAATTTTCAAAGTTGTTAAGTCATCATGATATCTGATTGTTTGTTACGAATACACTAATTTATTTTTTGATAAAATATATTCGCTAGAAGCTCAGCAAAATGAGAATATTCAAATTTTCTGAGGAAGGTTTGCGATTTTTTTCTATAGAACTATATTTATTAATCTTGTATTTGCGGTCATCACAAACGAGTTAATGAAATGAATTACATGATGTATTAAATTCAAAGCTCCACGTGTTGTAATTACGCCAGGAAACGTCCCTTAAAACACCTTGTTTGGTCTACCCGCCGCCTTAATACCTTACCCTTTACCCTTAAGTTGAGTATATTAAAAGTTCAAAAATGATTCCTATTACAAAAGATATTCCAATGGTTAAAAATTCTGACAAATTCTGACAAATTCTGACTATCAAAATTTCAAAGGTCATATTAGAATTTTTAACCATTGGTCACCTTAACTACATAACAAAAAACCAACCCATAGTAATTTGTAATTTTCACACTGTAAAAATTCAAGTTCAAACCCATATTTTATCATAAAGTTCATTCATTCTGGTGAACTGTAGGTTGTGAGGTTCGATTCCCACCCAAGACAAACATTTGTACGAACATTACTTATCTAATGCCCCGCTGCACTAACGTCTATTAAAATACGACATTGTTAAGCAATACTTTACGACATCGACTAACAGACAGACAGGCAGGCGCAGATACAGAAATTTCTTAAGGGGGGGGGGAGACAAATCATTATAGTAGGGGAATCCAAGAGGGAAATTTTGGTCATATGGTGGTAAAACACATAAGTATATGGATACAGGACCAATGACAGATAGTTTTGATTTATCTAATCAAAGATTTAAAAGGTTTCAAAGATACAGTGCCCGCCTATTCCACGTCGTTTCTCGTTTGCGACAACCTATTTTTTAAACATAAAGACTTACCATTTTTGCGGAACTTCCAAAAAACGTAACAATACAGAAAAATAATGAACTGACCTTACTGGTTAGGGTCATGTTGCTGTGGGCGTGCGTGCATGAAACGGTGTTATGGTAGGTACTACGTAGATTGACTGGCCTGATAGCTCAGTTGGTGAAGTCTGCATTCTGAACTATAGGTTGTGGGCTCGAATCCCACCCGGGACAAACATTTGTGTGATGAACATCGATGTTTGTTCTCTGTCTAGACGTTATATTGTCGAGTTATTTACAAACAAAAAAAGTATCCAAGTATTCTATCAGTTATCTGGTCCCCACAGTACAAGCTATGGTTAGTTTGGGGCTAGATGGCGCTGTGTTGAAATATCTACACATATTTTTTTTTAAACTGGCAGTAGGCCCAATTTTGAAGGCTTTAGTTGACAGTCTTTAACTTACTAAAAATATACCCGTCTCTTACATTACCGTCTATTAGACAAGGACAGCAACAGTTTTAGGAGTTTTAGATCTGTCAACTAAAGCCTTTAAAATTGGCCCCAGTGTGCCTTTATTGTTTAAACTTACACTACTAAAACTAGTAAACTAGCTACACTATCTACTACAAAGAACATTTGGACTGTATACTAGCCGCGATGGCATATAGACACGACAGTCCAAGTGCTCCAGCCCACTACCGGTAGGTAGCGTACCCAACATGCTGGCAACATCGCCACGTTGAATTGCAATGCCAGCATTTTGGTCACGCGTCGCATCAACCAGGCGCCCATTTATTATTTATTTATTTATTTATTATTTATCCTCTGGCTATGGTCTCTGCTATTCTGGTCTGGCTGAATATTCTTTGAGCCGGTATACAATTTACGTTTGAGTACCTAATCGCTTGATAGTAAACGACGGCGTAGCCGAAGATGGTACATCATAAGTCAGGGGTAACGTTCTTGTGGGAATGGACAGAATAAACAAGTTGAAATTTTCAGAGGCCAAATTCAAAGTCAAAGAGTCTTATTGCAAATAGGCTGTGTTTGCACACCAACCCGCACTCAGTTCAGTAGGCATGGTGGACTGTATTATATTCAATACTAGCGGCTCGCCCCGGCTTCGCACGTGTAGTGGTGTAGCCTATGTTACTCAGGGTGAATGTAGCTTTCCAATGGTGAAAGAATTTTTGAAATCGGCACAGTAGTTTTTGAGTTTATTCATTACGAACACACACAAAAATACAAATACTTCCTCTTTATAATAGTGGTGTAGATCATCATCAACAGTCTGAAGACGTCCACTGCTGAACATAGGCCTCCCCCAGAGCGCGCCACCTTGAGCGGCTGCTCGCCTCCTGTATCTATCGGTTCCCCGCGGCTTTCACCAGATCATCGGTCCACCGAGTGGGGGTATATTCAATATATTCAACTAAAAAAAACACTAAAAAACCTGCTGCGCGCGAGGTTATCTCAGAAGCGTTTGGGTAAAATTATAACGTAACGTTGGCATTTCTTCAATGAAAAATTGTTAATTTAGAAAAGTCGTAGAACAAACATTGTCTACCTTGGGGAGTAGATTTACCCCCTTTCGTGATACCTAATGTACGAATTCAAACTCAGATTGTATACTAACTCCCTGTTCCGAAGGACAATTGGAGAAGAGTGAAAAATGGTTCAGAGACAAAGCGGCCCATTTTAAATGAAAATAGATATAAAAAGATATTTAATAAAAAAGATATCTCAAAGTTATCTTACACAACTAGGTGGTAGGACTTTTCTGCAAAGTTCGTCTAGGTAGGTACCACCGCTTTGCCAGTTATTCTGCCGCCAAGCAGTAGTGTGCAAGCACTACTGTGTTCCGGTTTGAAGGGCACTGTAGCTAGTGAAATTACTGGGCAAACGAGACTTTATGATCTGATCACTCAGTCTAGTAATCTGATTACTAGACTGAGTGATGTCTCAGGATCACACAGTCTAGTAAGTTTGTGTACAAACATATGACGTGCGCAGTGCAGTGTCACGCGAAACTTTATTGTTTTAAAGTTCCGAGTGATACTGCAACTGTTATGGGCGGCTGTGTAGCTTAACATCAGGTGAACGGCTAGCTCGTCACGTCATAAAAAAACAAACTCAACAGAAGTAAGTAGGTAAATAGTTATGTAAAAGTAAATGGTAGACTGTACTTACCTGCTAAGTACTTGGCGCTGGCATTTTAACATTTGAACCTGGACAAGAAGTTTCTTAACGTAAGTGTAAGTGAGCATCCATTCTATTTGTTAATAACCGCAAAAATATTACATGTTCCGTAGTACAGTCGGGGGAAAAATACATTACCTATCTAGTCAAAACACACAACGAACAACGAACGAGGGTAAAACGAGACAAAGTCATATGAAATCTCAAAGAACACAGCACGATGGAACAAAAGACATCAATGGGTTCCAGTGATTTATTAGAAATTCATAGTATTTATTAGAAGTGAATGGTACATCACTAATTTTCGTATGAGGGGAAGTTGTATCATTGGTCAACTGGATTTATAGTCAATGTATCATCATCATCATCATCGTCATCATCATCATCAGCGCAAAATACGTCCATTGCAATAATAAAAGTTATAAAACTGGTACAACACACATCAGCAGGAAGACCACTGCTGAACACATGCCCCCTCCATAAAACGCCACTTTGGACGCTTATCATAGGGAGGATTTGCTATAATCACCACGTTCGGCAGGCGGCTTGATGATCGCACATTTTAAGTTATGTACTGAGGAAAATGCTTCTGCCCAAACCCTGGATATTCCCTTAGCCAGCTCTTACGGCACCCACGAAAAGAGATGGGGTGGTCCTATTCACAAGCCGGGACCACATGGCCTTTATCAACACGAATTAAATCAAATATAAAAAAGAATGTTAGTTTAACTTTGTTTAGTTTCGTCAGGTTTGGACGATCCGTTCCAAAAAAAGCCGTTTACACCCCATAACACTACTGCAATTTTATTTTTATAGGGTGGATTCCAGTCAAATTAAAATAGCGTTGGTTTCGAATTTTTACATTGACTGCGGTAGCGTTTTTGACAGTTTTCACTGATGTTCCAGTCGAAGTAAATGCGCTATAAACGCCACCAATTTATGCCATTTTTACTTTAGAGTATAGATTAAAACATAGTGAGATCATCAAAACGGTATTATATTTGTTCTGCTCACACGTATCGCTACGTCAGTGGCGAAGGAAAGAAACAAACATATAGTAATTAGCTACGCTTGCGATAAGCACCGTGTTATTTTTTTCGACTTGAGTCAACTGTTTTTTCTATACAAATCTGTCAGACTCATTCACATCAAAGTGTCCAAAAAAGTGGTACGCTTGACACATATTCAAGTTCTCTCTATGCTTTAGTCTATACTCTAAGATTTTTACCCAGCCAAGGCGATGACTCAAAAGGTTGTTTTTTGACATTGATCTCTTTGCCGTAATCACCACGTCAGGTGTCTTGGTGATCGCAGAAGATTTTAATGAAGGTACCAACGAGAATGTTGGAGCCCATTCCCTGGATAAGGCTTTACTTATATAACTAAAGCTTTATCCACAGGGATAAAGCTTTAGTTATTAAAACACAACAAATATAACTCAATAATTTTAACTGGTTGTTCCTGTCTGTCCCCTCGTGCTGTCCCCTTGAAGGGACAGACAAGAATAAAAATTCATGTCTGTCTCCGAATTGTAACTAACCGAAATCAAATTCGGGGACGAACAAGAATATATATATCCTGACTCTCCCCGAAAATAAAATAGGCGAATCGACCTGTATTGAAATTTAAAAAAAAATGTTAAGTGTTGTTTCTTTTTATAGCTTTTACTAGTTGCGCCCCGCGGTTTCACCCGCGGATAAATACTATGTGTTAATCCAGCGTAAGCTATCTGTGTTCCAAATTTCATATAAATCCATCCAGCCTTTGTGAAGTTTAGAGGTAACAAACATTCACACACACAAACTTTCGCATTTATAATATTAGTAGGATGTCAGTAGTAGTACTAATTTACTCGTTTTGATTGTAAAGTAACTTTGACTAGGTATTTAATTCCCTGACTGTACCTATCTACATAAATATTTCAATCTGTTTGCGATACTCGTTTTTACATAACAAATCTACAATTTAGTTCAATTTATACGCGTTTTACATAATCTTTGTAGGCTATTAGCTTTAGTATTTAGTCGTAGAATCATAGCGCATGTCTAATGTGATCTACTTTAGAAAGCGGTTTGAGATGGTGTGCAGCTAACCCATTCACCTCAGACTTACACGACATTACTGACTTGTGTCTGCCCAGGGGGAATTAATATGTTTAAAAGGATAGGATGGGGTTTTACTGTCCAATATGATGAGCGAATAGTGGCCCGAGCGGTAGCATATGCACTTCGCAATCTTACGGCACCAGGTTCGATCCTCGACCCAGCAGCAATGACTAAGGCCCGATTTCATCAAACTAGAATAAATTTTATTCCAGGTATAACTTTCCGAGAACAACCGAGTTACGCGAATATAGCCCTTATACCACCAGTTTTGTGAAGGAATAAGACTTATTCCTTGGATACAATCAAAATGGCGTCTTTTTTATGTAATTTCATTTGTAAATTAGCTGTATCCATGAGTAAGGAATAGCCGTATACTTGGAATAAACGTTGGTGAAATGGGGCCTTAGTAAGTTATGTGCAGTTTTCGATGCCCTCGCTCCGTGCCTTGGCCGCGACTTGTCATAAGAACATCTATGGCAATCGTTACGGGTTATCAGAAGCCTGATAGAATCTGACGCCTGATCTAACCATCCCTGTCACTGGTTCCTTGGTCTAGTACTAGTTTTTTTATATGGTTGGTACAGCACGCTTTATACAATACAAGCAGGTAAGAAACCTGTTCAAGTTACTCTGATACGGTTATTAGCTTTGACAGCAAAAAGTTTTGGATGTAGAATAAAATAACAATGGATGGAAGTAGATATTATTTAGATATTAGTGTCAAGGCTAGGTAATCAGGTAATCATACTACGCCGGCTGCGGACTGCTCGCTCATCCTCTAATCAGATGGCGTGAAGGTGTTTCTGTTATGTACTTTTTTTTTCTTATATTTTGGCTCCACACATAGTGTATTTAGCCAGTGTCAAGTATTGTAGTTTTTCATCGTATTATGAAATATTTCATGTAAAGTCTTAGTCACAGTCAGTCAGGGCAGTCATAGTCCAGTCTAAGTCAGGTAGTCATAATCCAGTCTAAGTCATGTCCTAGTAAAGTAGTGGCAACTTTACTAGAGGCTTCTATGGAATTTTGGAAGCAACACGAAAAACCACGTTTCACTACATTATATCACTTGCCAACACTATACTCGTAATTCAGCAAATGCCACTAATTTTAAACATTAACTCTAGAAAAAGCATAAGTTTTGTGAAATAATACAATGCAACGACGTGAACTTTTTCATGTTCCCGCCAAAACTCTGTTATGTACTTGTCATAGGTAATCCAGAGGTCTTGACGTCTTTATTATGGCCTCTGCGACGGAATGATGTCGCAATTTCGCCAGTGTCACGTACTATACTAGATTGACAAGTGATGGAGAATAATCTGTCTGAACAACTTGTATACAGTACGGTGTAAAAAAATGGGAGAATCAAACTCCGGCCTCCATGTTGACAGTGGTCAAATGGCCTATACACAGTTTAAAAAAAAAAAAAAAAGGTCAAGGGATTTTTATCTACAATAAAACAAACAATCACATAAGCACATTGTAAGCACACCACCACCACAGCATAATCTACAATTTTTTTTAAATTAAATGTGTAAACTTATGGAACCTACATATATAATCATATTTTTAGAGAGAGTTATTGAACCTGCATAGTTTGCATAGTTTTAGAAATAAAATAAAAGAATTTATTTACGCACACCAAAAAAGAGAGGAACTACTCGTGCATGATACTAGTGCATTATAACTTACACACATACCTACATATTGCTACTTAGTTGCGCCTCGTGGTTTCACCAGGGCCCTAATTCTGTATGAAAACTCAGATTCCACACGATACGAAACCACGTCGTTATCGTGCCTTGTTCAAATCGTGTCACAGCATTAGAAATACCTTCCCTTTACATTATGTTATTTTTAATTTGAATAAATATTGATATATTAACTGGTGGTAACTTTTGACGTGCTGATGTTTCGGAACGTGTCTCAGTGGAACATTATGATTTTTGACAGTTCAAATCGCGTTATGCCAATATTAATTAATAGGCCTTACCCACAGAGTGCCACTTTGAGCGGCTGCTCGCCTCGTGCATCCATCGGCTCAACGTGATTATCACCAGATCGTCGGTCCACCCTGTGGGGGGCCGGGCTAGTTTTATACGCCTTTACTATAACTCATCATCATCATCATCATCATCATCATCACCATCATCCAGCTTGAAGACGTCCACTGCTGAACATAGGCCTTACCCAAAGAGTGCCACTTTGAGCGGCTGCTCGCCTCGTGCATCCATCGGCTCGACGTGATTATCACCAGATCGTCGGGCCACCCTGTGGGGGGCCGGGCTAGTTTTATACGCCTTTACTATAACTCATCATCATCATCATCATCATCATCATCACCATCATCCAGCTTGAAGACGTCCACTGCTGAACATAGGCCTCCCCCACAGAGTGCCACTTTGAGCGGCTGCTCGGCTCGTGCATCCATCGGCTCACCGTGATTTTCACCAGACCGTCGCGCTCGACACCAATGTGTCTTAGATTATACAGAATACAAAAATTGACGATTCCTTGCTGTGACACGATTTGAACAAGACACGATAACGACGTGGTTTCTGTATCGTGTGGAATCTGTGTTTTCATACAGAATTGGGCCCCTTAGTGACCTTTTTTTTTTTTGAGGGGGGAAATGCCCTCGCACTTCCCTGCCACCACGGGGGTGATGGCAGGGGGTATGTGGGACTCGAACCCACTAAAACCCCTCCGTGATCCGTCCGCCGCCGGGATGGGGCGAGATAGGGTCGCGCTAGCATTCACTATCTCGCCCCGACGGTAGGCCCTTTCGGGCCTCTGCGCCAGTGGGTGGGCGACCTTACACCTCGGTTACCCACCAGACGTGTGGGGCCGTGTAGGTGCGGCAGAGAGTCCCCCGACTATCCGCCACCGACCCTACTACGGAGGATGGAGAAGGCGCGCAAAACGCCTCCTCCGTCCCCCAGTCCGTCTGCGCCGGAGCCGGTCAGAGTTGGGATCATTCTCCCTGACCCACTCCGCGGCCTCCTTCTGCGTCATAACCGCCTCGCAGAAGAAGACCAAGGCCTGCCACGCTCTCTCGCTGCCGAGCATGGCGTTCACCAAGCTCGGCAACAAGAGATCCCGGCCAACGACCGCTGAAAGCGTGCGCCGCTCAGAATCCCAAGCAGCGCACACCTCCAGCGTGTGCTGTATCTTCCAGCGCCCCACATTCGTGGCAGGCCGGGGTCGCCTCCCGTCTCGCGATCTGGTGCAGGTACTTTCCGAAACATCCATGTCCGGAAAGCACCTGCACCAATCGAAAGGTTAGCGACCCGAATGGCCGCCGCACCCACTCCCGGAGAACCAGTAGTGACCATGCCACAATAACCACTAAGCTTACCTCTGTAAATGTGGCATATTTTGTTATTTATTACTTGGGAAATTCATCCCCCGTAAAATGAGTTACCTATGAGTTTATACATGTATAAGTTATATTTATATATTATGTTAATGTGCGTGCGCTGCCTTTTTGTTAAAGGCGTGCGTGATGTCACTTGCCGGTGCCAACGGAAGACCAGCGCGGGTTGCTTGCAACTAGCATTTTGCTGAGTTGGAGCCGGGTTGTGGCAAACACTATTAGCTATTTATAAAAAATGTTGTAATTGCATTGGTGTTTGACACTAATAATAAATTTCATTTCATTTTAGTTAAACACTTATCACTGAATTTTGAAAAATTCTGACATAATATTATATAAGTTCCCGCGAATAACGTTAAAATGCAAACCGCTACTTTAGTGTTGCCGTTAAAAATAATTACTCCGGTATATTCCCAGTTGCCCACATGGTTTGCCACCCGGTGGAGACTGGGAAGCTATTGCCCCGTTTCATTCGCTGTACATTGCTGCGTAGATCGCCAACCCCTTCATTACTGTCTAAATGTAATCTATACATTGTTCTTGGGGGGAGAGGGGCAAGTGCGGGTGGAGGCAGGGCAAGTAACAATAGTTAAAATGATGATCAAAAAACGTAATGTTGTTTGGTTGGTTTGACAAGTGGTTAGCGACTTAACTATAATCGACTTAACAAATGGTCAACTCAATTTTGACCATTGGCGAAAAAACCCACCCTAAGATTTTTTACCATTGTCCAGCTTCATTTTACCCCAGAAAACCGCTTTCTCTCGAAACATGTATGTAAATTCACTCATGGGTTCTATTGTCTCTATCATAGATACGTACGTGCGGGATGCAGAGCGACAGCAATAACATTTTCAAAGAACGGCGGGGTAATTACGTAAAATTTGCAACAGCAATGCGACAGCAGTAGCAATGCAACAGCAGTAGCGAAGCATACATTATCGACACCACTAATGATGTATGACAGCAATCACCGCGAGATTTACGCCTGTCGCAAACCTGTTGCGAGTTAGGTAATTAGGGGGCGGACGGTCCTTCTATAGGTCACTTGTGAATCATCATCAATATTACTAAGTGTTTAGGTTAATAAAATTAAAATCCCTTATTACCCAAAGAGATGGCTAATCTAATATTATAGGCCCTTTTATGTTATTGACCCTTTCCATAGGGTCCCCTCCTCCAGTGGACGTAGCCTTCTCAATCCTCTTATCCTGGCAACGGCCCAAGTCGAGGCTCGCACCCCAAGGGTGCCCTTGAGCCAGTTGCCTCCCACTTTTGACGGCTGGACGCCTGCCCTCCCGCCCGGTGACGCTGTAAAGGTCGATATAGACCAAAACCATTAGCCCGTTTAAAAAAACCTATGTTAAATAAATAACATAATATAGCCAGCCAAATACTTAGATGGCTAGATTATTATACTTAAGGCGGCGGGTAGACCAAACAAGGTGTTTTTTTGGGCCGTTTCCTGGCGTAATTAGAACATGTGGACCTTTGAATTTAATATATCATGTAATTCATTTCATTAAGTCGTTTGTGATGACCGCAAATATAAGATTAATAAATATAGCTCCATAGAAAAAAATCGCAAAACTCCCTCAAAAAGTTTGATTGTTCCCATTTTACTGAGCTTCTACCGAATATATTTTTACAAAAAATAAATTAGTGTATTCCCAAAAAACATTCAAATGTCGTGATGACTTAATAACTTTGAAAATACTATGTAAAAATAGATATTAATTAAAAACCGTCAAAATCAGTGTTTTCGTGCGTTGTCTTTGTCATAAGCGCCGCGCTGAATTGCAGACTGAGATGATATTTAAGACTACGACGTTAAGGTTGATGTTTCTTTGAACGGATTTGGACCTGCTTATCTGGCTCTACCCGTCACCTTAATATAAAAAGTGCTTATCTGTGTGGATGTGAACTATATACCTACCTAATGGACACTAAAAAAAAATTATTTAAGTACTTATTGCAAAAGATACGAGTTAGGTAGGTACGGCACTCTCTATGCCCTATACCTTTTGTACATTTCACATAAATGTTGAACCGTGTTACTTAAACGAATATATCCTTCATCATCAACAACCTGAAGACGTTCACTGCTGAACATAGGCCTCCCACAGAGCGCGCCACCTTGAGCGGCAGCGCGCCTCCTGCATCCAACGGCTCCCCGTGGTTTTGACCAGGTCATCGTTCCACCTAGTGGGGGGCCAGCTGCGTCTTTCGATTCGTAGTCGACACTCGAGAACCTTTCTTCCCCATCGGTTGTCAGTTCTACGAGCGATATGGCCTGCCCATTGCTTTCAACTTGCTAATTCTAAGAGCTATATCGGTCGCTTTAGTTCTGCGGATCTCCTGATTCCGGATTTTCAAGAAATATGTTCATATTTGTAAGAAAGTCCAGAGGGTCTGGTAAAGATCCCTTTCTATTAGCGTTAACGCCAAACGATAGGACTTCAAATGTATGGGAATGACAGCGGAAAAGCGACACCACGCAGGTCATAGTCATTTATTCATTGAACATAAAAAATACACAATATCATTCCCATACATTTTAGAGTTATCGTTTGGCGTTAACTCTAATGGAAAGGGATCTTTGCTAGACCCCCACTTTCCAGTTGTGGAAGAGCCATGTCTATAGTAACTTGCGCAAGGCACGTGTCTCCGATGCCGTCACTAGCTTTCTCCTTCTCGCGGTTGAACCAGGCCCGGGTCAGCTTTAGTACCGATGTCTCCACGAAACGCTCGTGTCACACGCATTCCGACATTTTCTTTGCATCAAGTGACTTCTATAATGTCAAAAGTCAATTGTGTTGTTGTCATGGAAATTATGTACATAACACAACCTAATTAATCGGTATAATTCGTAGTTTTTCTGGCTTTTTGTGTATAATTTCAAATTAATATATCATTATCATCATCTTCTTTGCCTTTTTCCCATTTCGCATTTGTTATTGGGGTCGGCTCCCAAGCTCCCAGTCTAATCTGTAGCGGCAAGCTACCAGAATTACACGAGCGACTACAGGATCGGACCGTGAGTTTGCCTAATTCTCAGCTGTTCTTGTTTTTCGTTAATCCTGATAGTTTCAGGTTTCGCACATTTATAAGTAAATCTAGATAAGACCCGTTAAATTTCAGTGGGGGCTGGGGGCCCTTTATCTCCACGGCGCGCTGGGCTGAAGCTCAAATTGCCCTTATACAAGATCTGGCCCTGAGCGACTGCCATCTGATCTCACAACCCATAAGGAACCAGTAACAAGGATGGTTAGACCTGGTATCAGATTCTATCAGGCGTCTGACTACCCGTAACGATTGCCATAGATGGTCTTATGACAACCGGGACCGACGGCTCTCAGAGGCACGGATGGCATCGAAAACTGCACATAACTTACTTGATAAATCATCGGTGCAAGGCCGAGGATCGAACCTGGTGCCGTAAGATTGCGAAGTGCACATGTTACTGCTCTGCTACCATCGCTCTAACTTCAAATTATATACCAATTATCTTAATCAGTTGAGCATGGGCAGTGACTATGGTTATTGATCAACACTATGGCGACGCGAAAATATCATGTTGAAGCTTGCAACTAATAAAACTCATCGCCTGTTAAGTATCCCAAGGGACGATAAATTACAAGAATCATGGTTGTCTTTTCTGATTCCTACAAATACTGAGCCCAGTGGCCTGTCTTAGTGAACAAACGCCAAAATCACTTTGATATACCCCCAATTTGATGGGACGTGTAACCGTCTTCTGTATGGATATCCTTGTTCACTGCAAATGAAGTGTTGCACGGGATTCCCTTGAGCTTATCTGGTGAGTAAACTCAATTTGAATAGCAAAAATAAATAATTAAAATAAAAATGGTTTCAACCCAAAAAATGGCCTAAAAATGGCAGTAAAAATACAAAGCTTAGGCTAAGAAATAAAAATAAATAAAAGCTATTTCAGTCTCATTTGTTTCATTTAATCCTTATTAGCGGGTGCTTCATCTTCCTGTAGTATTAAAATGTAATAGGTTAAAATAATAATAATAACTTCCTATGTAACTTCCATGTCGATATTTTTTTGGCGTGGCGCGTCACTATGGTATCGATATCGATATTTGAATATGGAGCTAGGTACATCACTATGGCGACACCAGCGTTTCGTGGAGACACGGGAACTAATTGTCGATCATATAGAGCTGTCCTATCTGTCTTTGACTAGTATAGTAGATATCTGTGGGTTGAACGGAGTCGTGACTAACGTGGAGCCATAGAGCAAGCGAGCTTTCATTTATCCCAAAGAACCAAGAATTAAAGACATTGCTTTAAAATATGAAGCGGCATATTAAAATCAAACAGTTTTCACTTTCCTGAATTCGATCCTTATTAACCAACGATTAATCAACGGGTTTGATTTCTGGCTACATTTTTTTTTTTTTTTTTATGTGATTGAATGACGTGACGAGCTAGTCGTTCACCTGATGTTAAGTGACACGGCCGCCCATAACAGTTGCAGTGTCACCCGGAACTTTAAAACAATAGTTTCGTGCGACACTGCACTGCGCACGTCATCCTGAGACATCACCCAGTCTAATAATCAGATTACTAGACTGAGTGATCAGATCATAAAGTCTCATTTGCCCAGTAATTTCACTAGCTACAATGCCCTTCAAACCGGAACACAGTAGTGCTTGTACACTACTGCTTGGCGGCAGAATAACTGGCAAAGCGGTGGTACCTACCTAGACGAACTTTGCAGAAAAGTCCTACCACTTAGTAAAAATGATGCAGCAATGATGCAGCTTATACGCTGGATTAACATACATAATTATTTTATTGGTATACCATCAGAACTAATAATTTCATTATTCACAATTTCATTTCACATACCCTCATTTCTAATAATGATCCAATATATAATGGTGGTTATTTATAAATATCTATTTTTGTTTATACTAGTTACTTTTATATTGATTTTTTCTTAGACAATTTATTAAAATAATGTTTATATTAATAAAATTTCATGTTATAATGTTAATGTTTACTTATAATATTTTTTATCATATATTTTTTAATTATAACTTTCATTTCTCATAAGTTTCATAATAATCGTCCTTCATAATTTTATTGTTTAGAATGGTTTTTTTTTTTCGTATTTATTAGGTAACAAAATAATCATTTTCAGGGAGTTTAATCATTACATACCTATCCATCATCATCATCATCATGCATGTATACCCTAAAGAAAGATTATAAAGCCCGTTGATAGCTCGTGAACATAACTTTCTCGTACAAACACGACTCACCTGCGCGGGCAGGGGGCGAGGTAACAAAACGAGACAAACTCATACGAAATTACAAAGAACAGAGACATCAACGGGTTCCCGTGATTTATTAGAAACTAGCGTTTGCCCGCGGCTTCGCACGCTTGTATTTTGTTATTTCTACGTTTAGGTGAGTTATCTGAATTATCTCTTTGTAAAGGACCTGCTAAATCTAAAAATATCCAATCAAAAGCACTACAATAATTTATAAACTACGCTAATCTGATTACGTAGTAGGTACCTATGTATTTGTATGTACATCCGTGGTCGCCACATGTAAATAGGGCGAATTCTGTGGACTGTGGTCACCACCTATCGGCTTAACGCGTTGAAGAAAAATTGCGCATGGCTTACGCGGTAGATTTACGAAAAAGTATGATAAGGAAAATGAAAACCCCACTTAGGGTTCGTTCCCAGATTAAAGAAAAACCTGGTCTTTGAGCTACACCTATCTGTGTAGAGTTCGTCTCACGAAAGAAGGCCCGCGGCAATAAGTGAAACTAATTGTCAATACATATAATTTTCTGTATGTATAATGTAAGTATATTATGTTTTTTTTAATTTACTAAATAAAATCGATATTCACCAATTATTTTATGTTGAAATTTTGGGGCGACGCGTCTGCGTGCGTCTGTGGGTCCACAGATATCTACTATACTAGTCAAAGACAGATAGGACAGCTCTATATGATCGACAATTAGTTCCCGTGTCTCCACGAAACGCTGGTGTCGCCATAGTGATCTACCTAGCTCCATATTCAAATATCGATATCGATACCATAGTGACGCGCCACGCCAAAAAAATATCGACATGGAAGTTACATAGGAAGTTATTATTATTATTTTAACCTATTACATTTTAATACTACAGGAAGATGAAGCACCCGCTAATAAGGATTAAATGAAACAAATGAGACTGAAATAGCTTTTATTTATTTTTATTTCTTAGCCTAAGCTTTGTATTTTTACTGCCATTTTTAGGCCATTTTTTGGGTTGAAACCATTTTTATTTTAATTATTTATTTTTGCTATTCAAATTGAGTTTACTCACCAGATAAGCTCAAGGGAATCCCGTGCAACACTTCATTTGCAGTGAACAAGGATATCCATGCAGAAGACGGTTACACGTCCCATCAAATTGGGGGTATATCAAAGTGATTTTGGCGAACACGTTTGTTCACTAAGACAGGCCACTGGGCTCAGTATTTGTAGGAATCAGAAAAGACAACCATGATTCTTGTAATTTATCGTCCCTTGGGATACTTAACAGGCGATGAGTTTTATTAGTTGCAAGCTTCAACATGACATTTTCGCGTCGCCATAGTGTTGATCAATAACCATAGTCACTGCCCATGCTCAACTGATTAAGATAATTGGTATATAATTTGAAGTTAGAGCGATGGTAGCAGAGCAGTAACATGTGCACTTCGCAATCTTACGGCACCAGGTTCGATCCTCGGCCTTGCACCGATGATTTATCTAGTAAGTTATGTGCAGTTTTCGATGCCATCCGTGCCTCCGAGAGCCGTCGGTCCCGGTTGTCATAAGACCATCTATGGCAATCGTTACGGGTAGTCAGACGCCTGATAGAATCTGATACCAGGTCTAACCATCCTTGTTACTGGTTCCTTATGGGTTGTGAGATCAGATGGCAGTCGCTCAGGGCCAGATCTTGTATAAGGGCAATTTGAGCTTCAGCCCAGCGCGCCGTGGAGATAAAGGGCCCCCAGCCTCCACTGAAATTTAACGGGTCTTATCTAGATTTACTTATAAATGTGCGAAACCTGAAACTATCAGGATTAACGAAAAACAAGAACAGCTGAGAATTAGGCAAACTCACGGTCCGATCCTGTAGTCGCTCGTGTAATTCTGGTAGCTTGCCGCTACAGATTAGACTGGGAGCTTGGGAGCCGACCCCAATAACAAATGCGAAATGGGAAAAAGGCAAAGAAGATGATGATAATGATATATTAATTTGAAATTATACACAAAAAGCCAGAAAAACTACGAATTATACCGATTAATTAGGTTGTGTTATGTACATAATTTCCATGACAACAACACAATTGACTTTTGACATTATAGAAGTCACTTGATGCAAAGAAAATGTCGGAATGCGTGCGACACGAGCATTTCGTGGAGACATCGGTACTAAAGCTGACCCGGGCCTGTGTGGGTCATCTTTCGTGAGAGTTCTATTGTGGGTCAGCCTCACAGATTAGAGAAACAATGGTCGCTAAGCTCGCCTTCTTCTCAATCTCTCGATCACTTGTTTTTTCTATAATCTGTGTTCTCGATTCGTACCTATGGATGAAATTGCTGCCAACATAATAAAATAAAGTTCCGTTTAGTTCGCAGAAAGAGAATCAAGTACAGAGAAGCTCAACACATGTGAAGAAGGCAGGTGACCTACAATGTCAGACATAAATAGATACTGAATTCATATTAGATCTAGCACAAAAGGGAATCTAAACAGTAATGCACGCAAGATTATTTTAATTGTATGGCAGCGTATTATTATGCAATCTTACCACACGTACCTTTTGTGATCTTGTAAATCACATAAGTAATCTATTACGGGAGCAGAAATAAAACGGGCAGTTTCGGTAACTTCTTGTAATTGTTCCTTCTTATAAAATTGCAACAGGAGTGAATCATAATAATGGCTGGCTTAGGCTTATATTGATACACTCTCTCCTCCAAGGCTTGGCATGACTGGCTGGCAGGGCTGGCGGGAGGGGCGGTATCAATATGGCGGCTTCCGGCTTGGCCATGGTGGCGGGCTTGCACGCTGGCTGACGTCACGTCCGTTACAAATTCCTTAAATCTGAGCTAAAATAATAATGATGAAATATTTTAATGTTCAACGCTATTGTTTTAGCTTACATTTGCAATCATTTAACCTAAATGCAGTAAATAAAGCCTACACACACACACACACACACACACACACACACTCAAATACTTCGTGAAAATGTTTATATGCTTGAGAGCATTGAGGCCAACTACCAAAACCACATGTGCAGATAAGGACAACCAAAATTATCTTGGTGTCTTTTTAATGAAGGTATTAATCGGCAACCATATTATTTTCTATCTCACATGCGCGGCCACCTTTCAAACCTATGCCAATGCATAGAGGACATTCATGCGAGCAATAAATATCAAGGAAGTAATCTTGTAACGCATCACATAATTCTGTTAAAGGGCAAAAGTAAATATTAATTTTTGCAAAAATTTCTAATTCTGTATCTTCTAATTTATGCAAAAAAATCTTTTGTATTTTTACTACAGAGCACAAAATAATATAATGATCATTAATAATCCATCATCATCATCATCATCAGTCAGAAGACGTTTGCTGCTGAATGAACGTAGGCTTTCCTCTCCCATTAACCGCCACACTGAACGGCATTCTGCCATCTACATCCACTGCATGCCCACGACCTTCATATCATTGGTCCATCCACTGGGAGGCCTACTTACCTATATTATAGTCTTCTAGTTAGTGGTCTGATGGTCTCCAGTAAAGAACCTTTCATTCCTATCGATTAGCGATTTAGATTCGAGTTCAATGCGCAGTTTCTGCTTTTTTCTTTAATTATGAAACAATAGTGCAATAAACCAGAGATGATCAGGTATATGTTAGTGTGAGTAGGTTGAAAATAGAATACAGGTATCTATTATAATTATACGTAATGTTGTATTTGTGGTTGATCGCATTTTGCATAGGTAGAACCATAATTTTATTAGCTTTTAGAGCTGTTTTCGGGTATACTGCCCACGGGGCCATAAAAATCATCGGTGCACTAGGGACGACCGAGTTCCGAAAAGGCTTTAGCGCCGTAGACCTGACGTAGCGTCTTGGCATACCCAAAATTATAATCGGCCGTTGTGTATAGTTGTTGTGGACTATGGGAGAGCCTTCGATTCAACCGAGGTGGGGGTGGAGGTGGGGGAGGTAGGTACTGAAGTCCTTGCAGCGATGCCAAATTAACTGTAGGTATATTGAAGTGTTGAAGTGTTTGTACAGCAGGGCCACTATTTCAGTACGACTTCAGGACCAGAGGGGACATCGTCTGTCTCTTTCTCACAAAACAGACATCGTATGGCCAGTATGGCGCTGCTCCTTGCATGTGACGTCACCACAGTACCACACCACCACAGCTACCACAGCTTAGTAATGAGAATGAGATCATCATCAACAGCCTGAAGAGGTCCACTATTGAATATAACTATATATGTTTACAATTAACACATCATAATGAAGGAAACATACTAATACTACATGAGTACCCACCTACACTTCACACCGGTGTAAAAAGAACATTGAAATGATCTTAATTTTACATATTAAAAACTTAAATTATAATTGTAGCAACAGGCAAAGGTACCTAGGATTTCATAACATTGAGTTTGAGACATTCTTGCCAAGCTTTTTTATATGACACATAATTTATTATTGTGTAATAGGCTTATTATTACATTCGTTCTTTAACTAGTTTAAATGTAAATAATTATTTTATTTTATTTTATTTTTTATTTTATTGAAATAGGTCCGGTAACAGACAATAGGCCGTATACATAGATAATTATGGCATCGAAGTTAACATAGCTTTGTAAGCCTAGTGTCCAATTATAACCGTACACAACTTAACTAACGAAATTTTGACTCGATGTCATAAATAAAAACGTGTTACATTAATACTATTATGCCAAGTGTAAATAAATTTGTGCAATATAAAATTTACTTAATTAAATTATTGATAGCCAGTTTGAAGGATGTAAAACTGCATGAAAACATGTCTCTGGGATCGCTTAATTCGTCATATGTGCGGCACATCCTGATTAAAGGACTGTTCCATGAAACATTATTATAGGTAGGTGGCATGTTAAACAGCTGAAAACTACGTACTGAACGTGAGGGCACTTTGAAATTGACATTCATTAACAGTTCGCTACCAGACATACCATTAACAATTTTGTATAAGGTGCACAAATCTATGATAATTCTACGACTTTCAAGGGATTTCATTTTGAATTTATTCAGTCTATCCGAATATTCTTTGAGCTTACGCCTCAAACCCAGTCTACTGCACAGTGACCTCAAAAATTTACGCTGTATAGCCTTGACTCTGTCTACGTGCGTATCATATATGGGGTACCACACCGAAGAGCAATATTCAAGAATTGACCTAACTAAGCTATTGTACAAAATAATCCACGAGGCGCTATTTCTAAAAGGTTTAGCTGTGCGCAAAACAAACCCCAACATTCTATTTGCCCTATTTGTAACGAAATCGTAATGAGGTCTAAAAGACAGTGCACAATCAAACACAACTCCCAGATCACGAACAGCGCCAACACGACCTAGAGCTATTCCATCAAGGTGGTAATTGAAACAGATGGGTGATTTGTTCTTAGTAAAACTAATTATTTGGCATTTATTCGGATTGAGTGACATATGGTTTATTACACACCAGTCATTGATTAAATCAAGATCTTCCTGGAGCCGTAAACAGTCGAGACTAGAGTAGACTCGCCGAAATATTTTGATATCATCTGCGTAAGCCAAAAAGTTGCTATCTAACCGATCTAAGAGATCGTTAATAAATACCAAGAACAACAAAGGCCCTAGGTTTGAACCCTGAGGCACACCCGACGAAGCCAAGAATGGTGCTGACTCATACCCGTACAACGCTACCAATTGAGATCTGTTCAGAAGATAAGATCTTAACCATCTATGTAGATTCCCATGGATGCCCAAACGATCGAGTTTTTTTAATAGTATGAGGTGATCAACACGATCGAAAGCTTTTGAAAAATCCGTGTAGATGGCATCCGTCTGTATTCCATCCTTGAAGGACTCACAAATGTAGGTGGTGTACTCAAGAAGATTGGTGGATGTGGATCTGCCTGTAATAAAACCATGCTGATTGGAGTTCAATCGATGTTTTACGTGGTTATAAATATGATCATACGCTATACCCTCAAATACCTTAGCAAAACAATTAAGTATACTAATTGGTCTATAGTTGGTGGCGTCACATTTATCACCAGATTTGTATATGGGAGTTATCTTGGCTAATTTCCATAGAGATGGAAAAATACCTTCAGTTAGAGACTTCAAAAAGATCAATGATAAAGGTTTGACCAGAGCTGGCGCACAACATCGGACAAAAATTGGGGGAATACCATCAGGATCTTTTTTTCGAATGATTAGTTTTGTTATTTAATAAGTGATAAAATATAACGCATTAGACCTGTTCTGTAATGTTATGTTGTATGATAAATATATAAGTTATAATTATTATTAAGAAATAAAACTTCTCTATTTGTGATACCTCTCTACGGTTTGTTTGACCCAGTCAGTCTGTCACTGTCAGTGAGTGTCAGTGGCGGCGTCACCATCGTTAAGCATCGGAATTTGTTGTTTTATTGTTGGCATTACTGCGCGATTGCAACAGCAAGAGCAACGGGTGCCGAGAGCTATTTTCAAGTAACTTCGCGTTTGTCATCTACGAATTTATATAAAATTATACCTTTTATTTTCTAGCAAGTTTCTACAATTATTGCACAAAATAAAATAAGCAGTTACGATTTCGGTGGACTAAGTGAATTTGTGTCATAAATCTGTGAAAATCTTGAATGTTATTGTTACCCAAGTGAAGTGCAAAAATGAGTAATTTTACGAAAATTATCAAAACTACGCCAATTACCGATGACTATGATATCTCAAATACGGTCCTCGGCCTTGGGATCAATGGAAAGGTGAGTTTTTGTGTTGAAATTTGCTTAAAAAGTTACTTTTATGTCGCTGTAGGTTGTTGTTTACAAATGACGTAAAGGATTAAATTTAGATCTAACAGTTTCGCTGTTTTATCAATCAAGGTCCGCATGAGACGAAATAACGCGGGGGATTTCGTCTTAGTCATAACCTGTAATAACGATAAAAATGTTATTTCACAATGCAGAACATTCATGTACCTACTTTTTCCCAAGAATCTACATTACACCATACATATTTATGTGTAATACTGCAGTTTTTATTACAGGTAACTTATGTATGTACAATGTACCCACAATGTATTGCTAAGATAACTTGTGATGGCAAACTTGGAGGTGATGAAAAAAATTGATAACAATCTTTTTTCGTTTTTGTTTCTTTACCAATTGAGTGCCATTTAATGAGCAACTTCTAATAGGCACACTAGGTACTGGGTGGCGCAAAAGTAAAGACCCTATTTGGTTCAGCTATAACATTTTTTCTAAATTAGAAAACTAGATTTAGGTTTTTTTAAATGTATATTTGTGCCATTAAATTTCGTACCATTAGGATTTAAAGATGATGTCTTTTAAATGGTGACCTCCAGAGTTGATACACATTTGAGCCCTATTTATGACATTTTGCATAACTTGCCGTAACACTTCCTGCGATATGTTCGTTATTTCTTGACGAATGTTTTCTTTTAGAGCTGCGAGAGTCTGTGGCTTGTTCACATACACCCGAGATTTCAAAAAACCCCAAAGAAAGAAGTCTGGACTGGTCAGATCGGGTGATCTTGCAGGCCAAGGCAAATCGCCAAAACGAGAGATAACTCGGCTTGGAAAAGCGTCCCTCACTAAGTCCATAGTGTCGCGCGCTGTGTGTGCCGTAGCGCCGTCTTGTTGAAACCAGATGTGCTCCAGCCCCAATTCGTCCAAACTGGGTATCAAAAACTCACGTAACATGGTTCTGTAGCGTTCTCCAGTGACAGTTATTGCATTGCCTCCAGCGTCTTCGAAAAAATAGGGTCCGATCACTCTGTCAACACAGATGCCACACCATACAGTAACTTTTAGTGGGTGTAGAGGTGTTTCTTGAATAATGCGCGGATTATCAGTGCCCCAGAACCGAGTATTCTGCTTATTGACATGCCCTGAGAGATGGAAATGCGCTTCGTCACTCATAACCAATTTTGAAGGAAAATCATCTTGCAAAATGTCATAAATAGGGCTCAAATGTGTATCAACTCTGGAGGTCACCATTTAAAAGACATCATCTTTAAATCCTAATGGTACGAAATTTAATGGCACAAATATACATTTAAAAAAACCTAAATCTAGTTTTCTAATTTAGAAAAAATGTTATAGCTGAACCAAATAGGGTCTTTACTTTTGCGCCACCCAGTATATTCTGCCTTGTTAAATCATTGTGTGTACATACAATGATGCCATTGACTGCAGCTTGTCTATATAAAACAGGTCGCCTTCTTTACCCATTTCCTGCTGAAAGTAAAAAATCTAATCTAGTCTAATTTTACAAAAAAGTTTTCTTTGGTCTCAGTCAATATACAAGACACTATACAAATCATCTTTATCAATTATCACTATCTGTAAGTAAAACTTCATTCACATTCATTAAGCTGTTAAAATAATAACCTTGAGGTAGGACTTTTTTGCAAAGTTTGTTTAGGCAGGTACCACCGCTTTGCCAGTTATTCTGCCGCCAAGCAGTAGTGTGCAAGCACTACTGTGTTCCGGTTTGAAGGGGGCTGTAGCTAGTGAAATTACTGGGCAAATGAGACTTTATGGCCTGTATGACATGAGCAGTGCAGTGTCACATGTAACCTTATTATTTTAAAGTTCCAAGTAACACTGCAACTGTTACGGGTGGCCGTGTTGTTTAACATCAGGTGAACAACTAGCTTGTCATGTCATTCATTATCATAAAAAACCCTTTTCATTTTTATTTAGTTCTCATAGTATAAGCTTTACTTAGTTTGGTAATAGATGGCACTGTGTGAAATGTCCACACATATTTATTTATTTTTTGTTTATCTTGAGCATGTAATAAAGACATCCACTGCTGAATAACGTAGAATGCCTGGAACAGCTACCTGCCCCTTGCTTTGTCTAATGGATGCCCTCTAGTTTTATGTTAAAGTCCCACAACTTAACAAATACCTCAAAAACATCAAAACATGTATTAATTATATTAGAAGTAGCCGTACATTACATTACCCATCCTTATTGCATCCACTTAAGGTACATTTTATCACCTATCTTAGCATTTTATTACCCTTTTAAAGAGAGGCAAATGACCTAACAGTCACCTAGCTCCACAGCTTCACTTATCAACACATACTTTAGTTGTGACAGCGTTTGAATGTGTGACTCATTTCTTTCAATGTGTTGAATACAGACATTATACAAATGTTACCAAAATAACAAGTCTCATGCTTAAAATAATATTTACACATAATTATGTAGCGGAATAAGGAAAAAAGTGTACCTAAAATTAATATACACAAAACAATGGTAATTAAACAACTTTAAAAACTAAGGAAGTAGAATTAATTTTGTAGGTAAGTTCAGTTTTGAACTCTTGGTTATCATAGGCCTCCTTCCTTCCTGCTTGTGAAGAGGTTTGGTAAGAATGGTAAACCTTGGTGTGAGAATTTTTAAGCGAGTACAACTGAACTGGCTTAAAAATTCTGCTGTACTGGCTTAATGTATCAGCAGCCTGCAGACATACACTGCTGAACATAGATCTCCCCCATCAAATGCTGTTGGTCCACCTAGTTGGGGGTCAGTCAACGCTGCATCTTCCAGTTCATGGTTACCACTCAAGAACCTTTCCCTTATTGGTTGTCGGTTCTGCAAACGATGTGGCCGCTCATTGCCGTTTCAACTTGCAAATTTTAGTGCTATATTGGTGACATTAGTTCACTATTTTGAATCTATTAATGTCATAATATTATTTACCTTATTAAAAATTTACTTGTATTACGAACGCTGGATTGAAATAAATAATTCCTCATTTCATAGGTTTTACTTTGCATGGTTGGTTTGAGGTCAGTTTTACCACAGAGTAAGTAAGTGTAAATTTTACTCTGTGGTTTTACCAGTCATTTGTTGCTATCCATTCCTGTCATTAGATTTTAAATGGATGGTGTAATGGATGACTTCGTTAGATAATCATTATTCAATATCATCATTAGTCAAGGGTTTTTGAATGTTGCTATTTGTGAATATTAGCTATTACTACAAAAATGGCAGATATGAATCATCTGATATGCGCTTCTGTAATATTTTTATCACCTGCCGTTTTAATACAATCCTTATCATCAATCAATCATGCTTTAAGCTAATGGTTGAAACATGCTATTTTATTACATTATCTGGGGAATTATGGTCATTCTGCATCCACTGAGCCCGTTAACAGAAGTTACCGAGTTGATCCAGGAGGCCTCCGTTCCAAGTGTTTTACTAGATGGTAGGACCTACCTGCAAAGTTCGTCTAGGTAAGTACTACCGCTTTGCCAGTTATCCAGCAGTAGTGTGCAAGCACTACAGTGTTCCGGTTTGAAGGGCACTGTAGCTAGTGAAATTACTGGGCAAATAAGACTTTTTGATCTGATTACATAATCTTGTAACTTTATAACTAGACTTAGAATAATAATTTTATTACATAGTTAAAAAATTACAAAAATGTTTTGTTGGACATTTTGGGAAGGAATAATATGTTAATAGGGATAAGGGATAGTATTATAACTGTCCTAAGATAATATGGTTTATACATAACATTGGTTACCCACCCTTACCCCCCGGTTTCTCATACCTTTGTTAAAGTTAAACTCATGTCAACTTAAATATACTGAATGCTCATTGGTTGAAGACAGCCGATGATTAACAGGCAACCAATGATGATTCCGTATTTTTAAGTTGACATGGGTTTAACTTTTAACAAACGAACGAGAAACCGGGGGCTAGACTAGTGACGTCAATCGCGCATCGGAGATTACTGTTTTTCCCAGTGTACTTTGTTTTACTTGGAAATAAGTTATTCAAGCAAAAATATTTCTGTTTTGCTCTAAAAGGAATATATCATGATAGCAAAGACCTCTAGTACGTTATGCCTCTTTGAGAGATAGCGGTATTTTCCGACTATATTTATCGACTTTGACGCATTGAAGTGACGTCATCCGCCGGCGCTCATCGGGCTCACTCCATGACGATTCCGGTCTATCGGTTCCGGGTACAATAAACTAGGGCAAGGTTGTTATAAAAATGAAATTACTCATCCATTTATCTTTTTATCCGATGCGACTACGGCAAAACCGAAAGGATACGTTATAATTAGGTATGCTTGTGTACCAGGCGGGGGGCGCAGGGGACGAGGCTATTTTTAGGGTTAAGGGTAAAATTCGTCCAAGAATGGACCCTATTACTAAGGCTCCGGTGTCCGTCCGTCCGTCTGTCTGCCTGTCTGTCCGTCTGTCACCAGGCTGTATCTCAAGAACCGTGATAGTTAGTTGAAATTTTCACAGATGATGTATTTCTGTTGCCGTTATAACAACAAAATACTAAAGAATAAAATAAATATTTAAGAGGCAAACAAATGTCAGTCCGACTACAGGACCAGAGTACGGAACAAATCCCATTGCAAGGAGGCGTGAGACAGGGAGACGTTATTTCCCCGAAACTAACGCATTGGAGGACGTTTTCAAGCTCTTGGAGTGGAAAAGATCTGGCATCAACATTAATGGCGAGTACATCACTAACCTTCGTTTTGCCGATGATATAGTCATAATGGCGGAGTCGCTCGAGGACCTTAGCACCATGCTCAACGACCTTAGTAAAGTCTCCCAACAGGTTGGTCTTAAGATGAATATGGATAAGACGAAAATCATGTCTAATGCCCATCTTCCACCTATACCGGTAATTGTTGGGAACGATACTCTCGAAGTTATAGACAAATATGTCTACCTAGGGCAGATTGTCCAGTTAGCTAGATCCAACTTCGACAAAGAGGTCGCACGAAGAATCCAACTCGGGTGGGCAGCGTTCGGGAAGCTTCGACCCATCTTTTTGTCTAAAATACCGCAAATGCCTGAAAACGAAAGTTTTCAACCAGTGTGTGTTGCCAGTGATGACTTATGGAACTGAGACGTGGTCTCTTACTGTTGGCCTTATGAGTAAGCTCAAAGTAGCGCAGCGAGCTATGGAGAGAGCTATGCTCGGGGTTTCCTTGCGAGATAAGATCCGAAATAAGGAGATCCGCAAGAGAACTAAAGTCACCGATATAGCTTTGAGAATCAGCAAGTTGAAGTGGCAGTGGACGGGCCACATCGCTCGTAGAACTGACAACCGATGGGGAAGAAAAGTTCTCGAGTGGCGACCACGAACCGGAAGACGCAGCGTAGGCTGGCCCCCCACTAGGTGGACCGACGACCTGGTCAGAACCGCGGGGAGCCGATGGATGCAGGAGGCAAGCAGCCGCTCAAAATGGCGCTCTTTGGGGGAGGCCTATGTTCAGTAGTGGACGTCTTCAGGCTGATGATGAGGATGATGATGAAACAAACGTGATTGTTTTGCTCGTTTTTATAGATAATGGTACGGAACCCTTCGCGCGCGAGTCCGACTCGCACTTGGCTGGTTATTTATCGTAGTCGGGTTTTACTATACCGTAGCTGATCAAGTAGGAAAGAGGATAGAAGAGATGAGAACCACAGAGTAAGATGGCGATGTTGAAGTCCTGACTTTCATAGGAACACAGTTATGGTAGAAGTCTTCTCACTCCACTCCACAACGGCGACAAATCTGCGTCACTTATTGGGTAATCTACGTCACATATTGGGTCATCGACGTCACGTATAAGACAACCCTATACGTGTCATAAACTCCTTATACATTGCACGACCTGCGGAAAACAATAATAATTTGTAAACAACGCACGCGTTGGTCATCTCGTAAATTTAGAACGTTGGCAACGTTGAACACAATTACGTCACAAGCGTTTCAAAATTACTTTACCTACGCCAAAAATTTTGCACACTCTAAAAGCCTTGCGCGTTCATCAACCTTTTTATAAAGGTTGACGCGGTTGTGCTTTGGATTGGAAGTAGGGTAATTTCGCCGGTTTTGCGACCACCACATATCCGACCGTTTAGATGCTTGAGATGAACACATCTCTAAAATATATTTTACTAGCGGCTCGCCCCGGCTTCGCACGTGTAGTGGTGTAGCCTATGTTACTCAGGGTGAATGTAGCTTACCAATGGTGGAAGAATTTTTTAAATCGGCACGGCAGTTTTTGAGTTTATTCATTACAAACATACACACAAAAGTAGAAATCTTTCCTCTTTATAATAGTGGTGTAGATGTAGATTGGCTATTCAGATGTCAACCCTACGCAAACATACACATTTTGTTCTCCCCTATCACAAGCATTTCAGTGAGAAAAAAAATCAAATAGTGGCATTCAGTTAGAGGGCCAAGATGCGGCGTTTCCTACAAAAAAAAGTGCAGCGCCGTTATCTTCATAGTAATTAGGCTATATTATGTTTACAAAAAAAATTAGGGATCCTTAGTAAGGATCCCTAATTTTTTTTACTCCAATAATGTAACTCAAGGTGTAAAAAAATTACCTAAAATATTCTATACATCGCGTGCGCTGCGAAATCTATTATACCCGTGCGAAGCTGGGGCGAGCCGCTAGTCACACTATATATATATATATATATAATATTATAAAGGCGAAAGTTTGTGCGTATGTGTGTATGTGTGTATGTTTGTTACTCTTTCACGCTGTAACAGCTGGACGGATTTAGATGAAATTTGGTATGGAGGTAGCTTAGACCCTGGATTAAAACATAGGCTACTTTTTATCGCGAAAACAAGAACGGTTCCTGTAGGAACGCGGGTGGAACCGCGGGGCGCTGCTAGTTTTCAAATAAAGTAAATAAAAAGTTAGTCGGTGTTGATCGCCAATCTCGCTGTATTAATCGATTGCAAAAGTTTGTGAAATGTTTTTGTGGATATAATAACAAACTGACACGAAGGTTGTGAAAACACCTGCTGTAAAGTTGCGTTTTGATTAACTATCTGTACTAATTTGATTAGCAATTTTGATTTTTAGGTGATTAAAATTGATTTTCAACATTTAAACTGTACATTTAAATTGCAAGTATCAAGTTAGTGAGGAAAAATGATAATTGTGTTGTGTCGCTAACTCAGGACCACGAACCGGAAGACGTAGCGGACAGCCGATGGAGGCAGGAGGCAAGATGACAAAGATTATGAATTCACGAAAATACAGTAAATATTTTAAATGACAATTTATGACTAAAAGCTCGCAGATTCCTATTTCGGCTTCGTTCTCACGGGCAATAACTATATTACTTTTTTTAAAATCTTTATTTAATTTAGGGACTTTTATCCATTAGGGTATGTCAGTCCCATCATAACCTAAGTCTATGTAACCATACTACTTAAATATAATTATCTGAAAAATGTGTTTCATACATTTCTTATATCAACTTGGCAGCTTCCGATGCTGGATCTGACAAGATATGGGTGAAAACACCCATGTCGTATTGGTTCAACATATTACTTCGTGTTAGTTCTATTATTTGAAAACTTCTAAGTATACGTTTGATCAAATAAAAACGGGTTCTCGTCGGCTCTCAGAAAACATGAGAACGTGTATTTTTTAACTTTTTCTGCCTGTACGTAAACGCAATTTGTCACCAGACACTTGCACGTAATATTACATCATCTCCATATTTAGGTACCTATAATAGGTCGCTCAAAGACTTCTATGTATACTAGACAGGACATCTTTACATAGCACTGTCGACCACATCGAGTATGCCAGCCAGCATACTTTTGCTCATACAAGTTGGGCACTCAAAGCGACTTTACGTATTTTGCAATAGAATTGTGTAACTCCTGAACGAGTCGTTCCCAAGAACTGCTCAGTTGTGGTGAACGGAAGGAACTCGTTCACCTTCACCGACTGTTTTCGTTCAGTCGTTCCCAGTTCTGACTCGATGAGCTCAATAGTCAAAGGAGCGGCGGAACTGGGAGTTGCGTCCGCCCGCAACGTAACTCCCAGTCCCAGCTGGGTTAGCATGGACAGTAGACAAAATTGTCTTTCCCCGTTTTACGTCACTTTCTTCATACTTGCTTGGAGTAAAACAGGGGAAAGACAGTTTTGTCTACCGGCCGTGCTAAGCCTACTGGAGTGATTTCGTTCATAGTTCATACAGATAATTTTGAACAGGAACTTTGAAAATCGCTCGGCAGTTTGCAGTTCAATGAGTTCAGTAAATCCGAACGAGATCGCAGAGATTCGCACATCATATCGATCGTTCGGATTCACTGAACGAAAGGAGTTACTGAACGAGTTAGAAGAACGAGTACCTTTTACTGAACGAGATTTGATGAACGAGTTCACGAAGGTGAACGAATTTGGCCAAACCCATTCTGCAATAAAAATTATGATCCGAAAATGCCATCGTGCGTGCTCAGATAGTAAACAAACAAAAAAGCTTAGTTAGAGATGTCCTGTCTAGTATATATACATAGAGGTCTTTGAGGTCGCTAAGGTAAGAAAAAAACACGCTCACAACGATTCCAAAATAATAATAAATCGATAAACCTTACCATCTTAGCATTACTCACGAGCATCGATCAGTACTGACCATCATCAGTCTGAAGATGTTCACTGCTGAACATAGGCCTCCCCACAGAGCGCCACTTTGAGCGATGCTTGCATCTACCAGCTCCTCTTGGTTCCAATTTTATTTTGTATCATTTTTATAGTGCGTATAAAGGTGAACTTCTTGCCATTTTCTGTCTTTTCTAAAACTTATAACTTGGGTGTCTTAAGGCACAATGAATAGGTACCTCCTAGATTTACGTTCCCCATTTTTTTAAATGTAAATGAATGACGTGACGAGCTAGTCGTTTGCCTGTTGTTAAGCGTCACGACTGCCCATAACAGATTGCAGTATCACTCGGAACTCTAAATTAGTATAGTTTTGCGTGATACTGCACAGCGCACGTCGTCCTGAGACACAGTCTAGTAATAAGATTACTAGACTGTGTGATCGGATCATAAACGTTGTAGCTAGTGAAATTGCCCAGTAATTTCACTAGCTACAATGCCCTTCAAACTGGAACACAGTAGTGCTTGCACACTACTGCTTGGCGGCAGAATAACTGGCAAATCGGTGGTACCTACCTAGACGAACTTTGCAGAAAAGTCCTACCACCTAGTAGTGCCATCTTCGGCCACATTGCGTTTACCTTCAGGCGGGTTGGTCGTCAAACAGCTAAAAAAGGTGAACACCTTTCTTCCGCTCATATTCCTCCGGGCCAGTATCACCGAATTAGGTTAAAAATAACGCGGACCTTTATCCAAAGGTCAGTAGTACGTTATGATGTACCAGCTAATCAGGGTTGTTTGATGAGAATCCGGTTCAGTGATAATGGACTTAGCACGACCGACACGTGTTTGTACTGATCAAAACGATATTTTTGGGCATACAGGTACATCTTTGATCTATTGCTCGTCTAATTAGGTCGTGTGCATTCTAATTAGAGATTTGGGATGTGTGCTAAGTACTCCCTTCTTCCGGTTTAAGCGTGTTTAAGGCTGCTGTATACGCAGATCCACCATCTCGCTCGCGCATTGCTACATTTTTGAAGATATTAAATAACTGAATTTACTTACGCAAAATCTGACTAAACTATGTTCTCATGAATAACATTACAAATGTTCAACAAAATATCATATTAATACAAACAACATTTGATAAATACAATGGTGTCAAATCAAATCATTATGATCCAAACAAGTTTCCCTACAGTTTTCATACATGTATGAAAAGTTGTTTGGATCATATGATATTATTTTGTTGATCATTTGTAATGTTATTCATGAGATCATAGTTAAGCGAGATTTTTCGTAAGTAAATTTAGTTATTGAGGTGGTCTCTAGAGGGCTTTGTTTAAAGTTGAAATTAGCATATCATATTTGATGACAAACTACCCAGTTTGAGTCTGCGTTTGAAACTGTGTTAATATTGCGGGATTTTTATAGATTAGTTAAAATTTAGGCGTAAAATACTGGTGAATATGTTTAAAACACTAGTTTAGCTATAAAATTCGTAATTTTTTTTTAGATCCTTGAAAATTTGGAGCAGAGATTAATGGATGGATGGATGGGATTTTTTGTCAGAGTATTTTTAGGGCGTCATTCTGCAATTTTATTTTAGAATCACCAAACTTATTAGTTGAATTGTATTCGGTCACCGTTCTTCTTCTGTTTTCTATTTACTTACACTTTTCAGTTGATTATTTTGGTTCGTCACGTTGCACGAGGGTTTCAAAATAATGCTCGTTGATTCTGTGATCATCATCCTCTTTGCCTTTTCCCATTTGTTATTGGGGTCGGCTCCCAATCTAACCTGTAGCGGCAAGCTACCAGAATTACACGAGCGACTGCCATCTGATCTCGCAACCCATAAGGGACCAGTAACAGGGATGGCTAGATCAGGTGTCAGATTCTATCAGGCGTCTAACTACCCGTAACGATTGCCATAGATGTTCTTATGACAACCGGGACCGACGGCTTAACGTGCTCTCCGAGGCACGGAGCGATGGCATCGAAAACTGCACATAACTTACTAGATAAGTCATTGGTGCAGGGCCGAGGATCGAACCCGGTGCCGTTAGATTGCGGAGTGCACATGTTTTTTTTTATGCGATTGAATGACGTGACGAGCTAGTCGTTCACCAGATGTTAAGCGACACGGCCGCCCATAACAGTTGCAGTGTCACTCGGAGCTTTAAAACAATAAAGTTTGGCGTGACACTGCACTGCGCACGTCATCCTGAGACATCACACAGTCAAGTAATCAGATTACTAGACTGAGTGATCATAAAGTCTCATTTGCCCAGTAATTTCACTAGCTACAATGCCCTTCAAACCGGAACACAGTAGTGCTTGCACACTACTGTTTGGCGGCAGAATAACTGGCAAAGCGGTGGTACCTACCTAGACGAACTTTGCAGAAAAGTCCTACCACCTAGTAGCTACCGCTCGGCCACTATCAGACTCCGCCTTAAACATGGGTATTGTAGAATACAAACGGAACAGGGTCAGATCTCAGCGGCGAGGTCGTCGAACGCCCCGTAGTGTAGTTTAGCTGGACCGGTCGTGACTTCATACCGTGAACGTCTTCCTGGGCTTTACCGTCACCTATTAAAGCTATTCAAATGAAGACCTAAAAAGTGAATCACTACAGTGTATATTGTATTGTAGCCAATCACTTCAGGTCATTTGAATCTCGCTAAGAGGTGACGGACCCTGATCTCTTTAACAGAGGCAATGGCGAGACGCCAATGCGCTAAACCAAGGCTATATGAAGTTCAATAAAGCGCCAAACCAAAAATGGAATGTGGCTCTATTGGATGCAACTTTGGATGCATTTTTCATCGGTCGCTGCTATAAAAATTGATGCCTTTTGAGGGTGCCTTTTCCTGTGACGCTAGTTATTCTTCCGCCAAGCAGTAGTGTGCAAGCACTACTGTGTTCTGGTTTGAAGGGCATTGTAGCTAGTGAAATTACTGATGTGATGATACTTTATATGTTCTGATCACACACTCTAGTAATCTTATTACTAAACTGTGTGAAGTCTCAGGATGACGTGCGCAGTACAGTGTCACGCAATACTATATTGTTTTAAAGCTCCGAGTGACACTGCAACTGTTATGGGGGCCGTGTCGCTTAACATCTGGTGAACGACTAGCTCGTCGCGTTATTCATTAGCATTAAAAAAAAACCGTAGCTCCGAGTCCTTATAGATACAGGGAATCCTAGTTAGGGTCCAGGATCTATGTATGTGGTCTTTGGGTGTTGTTCATTTATTTGTTTATAAAAAATACTCGAAAATCTACATAATTCTAGGAAAAGCCGTTGCCTAAGTTAAAAGTAGCTAACCAGCAATTTTGAAGACAGGTGTGAATTGGCATCGCTATTGATCTGGCGCTAAACAATTTAAATTGCATTATCGATTGTGCCGGCCAATTCACAAGTTTTCCGATGATAGTATAATCGCCTGGCGTCACCAACGCCTCCCCTTGTTTAGTTTGCGATAAGGGTATTTTATCTGTTGAAGATATAGGTAATCATAGTGTTGGAGATTGACAGTTAATGGTCACGAAAGAGGTGCAATAATTGTGAAATCGATTCGATACATTTGGATAGTTTTACCAGGTAGGGGAATTTCCATTCTAAAGATTTTAGGTCGATACTCCAAGGAAGAGAGGAACTAGACACTAGAGAGCATTTTTGATTGAACTGACTAAACATTTCGGTGGTTTCACTGCCTAGATTTTTTTACATGTAAATGTATGACATGACGAGCTACTCGTTCGCCTGATATTAAGCGCCACGGCTGTCCATAACAGATTGCAGTATCACTCAGAACTCTAATATAGTTTTGCGTGACACTGTACTGCGCACGTCATCCTGAGACTTCACACAGTCAATCAGTCAATCAGATTACTAGACTGAGTGATCAGATCATAAAGTCTCATTTGCCCAGTAATTTCACTAGCTACAATGCCCTTCAAACCGGAACACAGTAGTGCTTGCACACAGTAGTGTGCAAGCAGTATGCTTGGCGGCAGAATAACTGGCAAAGCGGTGGTACCTACCTAGACGAACTTTGCAGAAAAGTCCTACCACCTAGTAAACCATTGGTCCACAACTACCAGACACAGGACAAGTATTTGCGTTTGTTTCTCTGTGCACAAATATCTTGTCCTGTCGCGGGAATCGAACCCGCCGCCTCCGGATTATGAACCGCTGGATAATTACGTAACAAGTTTGCAACAGCCGTAAATTTCACAATCATCACAATCACTTTGGCAGAGCATAAAGCGATCTAGCGCTAGATCACCGTCTGGACAATCGATGAACTAAAAAGCGCATTATTTTATACCATCTATTGCTGTTCTGTTGCTAGTGGCGCTAGTATCAAAGGCCATAAGTGTATTCAGCGACAGGCGAGCAAAAAGCGGGCGACTGCGACCGATTGCTAAGTATTTGCTGTCGCTTTGCTACTGCTGTTGCTTTGCTGTTGTAACTTTTACATAATACGGGCGCCGATCCGCCAAACGACCACACCACAGAGACTCAAAATGTATTGTATTATGGGCCCAATTGAATTAAGAGGGAGTGTGGCATAGCAGGCACAATTTTCAAACCGACACACCCTGGATCAAATCTCAATTCTGCACCAATGACTGCACTGCACTCGCTCATACCATGGTAAAGAAAAACATCGTTAGGAAACCGGCATGTTCAAGAGAATAACAAACTCGAGAACTGACGTCATCCGCCAACCTGCACTTGGTCAGGGCGTTGGCTAAGCTACACTTTCCTGTGAGAGAAGGCCCGTGCCCAGCACTAGGAGAAAGTATTGGGTTGTGATGATGATCGGTCTAGTTCGGCTGTAAAACAACAGTTGTTAAGCCAAGTCAGAACCCTACCTAAAAATTGCGAGACGAGCTCAGCCGGTCATCCCGGCATGCCCGGCTAGCATGCGCACCGCGACATTTAGTCGTCACTTTTTCTCGTGAGAGACCGTGACAAGACTATGGTAGTGCCTAAGTGTGTCTCACTCTGACAACGACGACAAGTCTTCTCGCGGTGCGCATGCTAGGGGGTCAGGGCTGACCATTTGTCTACACAAGAAGACGAAGACCACGTCTACAGTCGGAAGACGTCTACTGCTGAATAGAGGCCGCTTAAAGAAAACGCTTTGGACGCTTATTATAAGGGGGGTTGTCAAAAGCACCACGCTTGGCAGGCGGCTTGGTGATCGCAGAAGATGTTAATGTACCGAGGAAAATGCTGCTGCCCATTCCCTGAATGGTCCCTTAGCCGCCTCTTATGGCTCCCAAGGGAAGAGATGGGTCCCATTTGTAAACCGGGACTACGTAAACTATAACTAGCACAAAATCAAGTTACACGCATGTTACTATCGCAAATCGTTGTGCACACTGATAACGAGATAACGGAACTAATCAACAAGCTATCAGTAACTAAACATGGAGGCGGGCGCCATGCGTCGTGATGTCGTTGAGCCAGGGACTAATCCCAATTGACTGCGAATACTGCTCGCGAAAAGCTGCTATGAATAGCATACTTGTTATCCGCCAATCATAGCGTAAGACTTCGACAGTGTTCAAGAAAGTAGCAAAAAGATAAAAATTTAGATAAGTACCATAGTTTACTGACCTACAATAAAGAATATTTTCTAACTACACTCATTTTCTCATTTTCTAACAACGCATTTGAGTATACGTCTCCTAGATATAAGTGCTAGTGCTAGTGCTCACAGCTATCTAACTTTAGTGCAGACCGGTTTATCCTCTTGAATATTATAGGATTTGTGTACCATGACGATAGCAGAGAATTGAAATCATAATGTACATGTCCATTCCCACTGCAGCATTGCGTCATGTTGGCTAATTACAAATCGGGTTTCTACAGATACGTTATTGCTACTCCATCGAATTTTTCTGTGTGTCTTGTATTGCGTGCTAATTTATGACAAGATCTCTCGTAGTCAATGGAAAACGAAGTACGAGCTTGAGGAAAATACGATGCGTTACTCATAGTTTGGTAACTGATTTCCAAAAAGTTGATGACGTCAAGGTGTTGCAGATGACCAATGGTGATGGCTTCTCATCAGTCAGTACCATAGAGGATGGCGAGCACGTTTATTACAACAGTTGAAGATAGAACGTACACTGTAATTTATAGGGTCGCTTTTTGCGTAGCAAAAGTATGGCGATTACGTTGCGTTGCTTTTCCACTTTGCGGTACAAATAATTAGTTATAAAAGAAATACTTATAGCTTACAGTTGGATGCATTGAGATAACTTATCACTATGATTTATTTCAATGGGGTGTCTTATTTTAATGTAACATTTTTTTTGCATTCGAATAATTTTTGAGAGGTCACTTCACGTTTTCTTTTTTGAGAAAACTTTTCTTATACCTACGTGTTTTGATTCCTACAGTTGGAAAGAAAAACAAAGGAAAATACTAACTTAATTCTTTCTTACCATACCTAGCTAGTGTACCTACTAGGTATAATATTATGCAGTACTATACGGCACGCAGGAATAGTTACTATGAGTACTTACGTATTTTACGCCGACAAGGAAAACTCGTCTCTAATGTCTCTGTTCAAGGAACGGTATTAATTTGTTTACGAGAGCGCTAAGGTCGAATTTGTTTACAAAACAATTCATAGAAGTGTGAATCAGCGATCCATTGAAATGGCGGTATCCTCATCTTGTTACATTGTACAGAATACGGTGTAAATAACATTACTATTACTTGGTTGAAATGGCCATGGGCAGACCACATCGCTCGTGGAACTTAAAACTGATGGGGAAGAAAGGTTCTCGAGTGGCGACCATGAATCTGAAGACGCAACGTAGGCCGGACCCTCCACTAGGTGGACCGACTATCTAATTCAAAATCACTCTATGTAGCGTATCCTGTTATAATTACCCCTTAATGAAATGCGTACTTGCATGAGTTCATGCATTTAAACTGAAAGAGTTGGTACTCACAAATCTCGCGGAATCTCGTGTTTGAGTGATAATCCTGAGTAATGTTTATTAAAACACAATATTATTTATCTTAGCTACGAATACAGGATCTTGGCGTGACAACAATAAAGCGGATCGTCCACCGCCAGCTAAACTAAGTTAGTTTAGATAGTTGAGCCAGTTTTTCATACATGTGGCATGGTTCGCGGTGGGCGCACAACGCACATGTATGAAAAACTGGCTCAACTACCTAAACTAACTTAGTTTAGCTGGCGGTGGACGATCGGCTTAAGGATGGGAATAGCAAACAGCGAGTAACCATTATGGGTATTCTCGAGATCCCTACAAGCCGATGTTGAAAATGCTGGAGAGGAAAACAGAACTCGGGAGATTTATTTGAAAATTTTCGAAATTAGTGTAGGTTATAGGTAATGTCATCATCAACAGCCTGAAGACGTCCAATGCTGGACATAGTCCTCCCCCATAGAGCGTCACTTTAAGCTGCCGCTTGCCCTTGCATCCAGTCAGCTTCCCGTGGTTTTGACAGGTCGTCGGTCCACATAGTGGAGGGCCGGCCGTAGTTGCGTCTTCCTGTTCTTGGTTGCCACTCGAGAACCTTACATGTATTTAATGAGTTATGAGTACTTATTATCTGTTTGACTAGGTATTGTGCCTATGCTACAAAAAGACCGGCATCGCAACCAAAGACCTAAATAAGCACTTTAAAATAGAATCCATCCAGCATAGTTTAAATAAATCGGATGGAACAGCTATAAATCGCTGTCAATCATTCTCTGAGTGGGAGGACTAAGAATTGTAGCTTCTATACTCGCAAAAGCGCTTGGTAACGGTCCAAAAGTCGTGTGTCGTTGAAAAGGCGTGTGTTTTCAAGGTAGAGTATATTTCAAACGCGCCAAATAGGGCAGATATTCATTGTGGATTAGCCGTTTCCAAATGATCCGCAGCAATCCGATCGCGCACGGCATCAGGAATTTCTTTGGTATCGCTGCTATTGGGCTTCCTATAATGGAAAACATAGTAAGGCGTCATTAACATTGTGATTCTAGTCTTGCTGCTTTAGCTGAAAATACCATCAGTAAATAAGACAAACAATATGATCCGGTAATTGTGGTTGATATCCAAGCATCCGGTTGGATCCTTAAAAGCTGTTGGAAGTATAGGTGTGCACTAGGTGGTAGGACTTTTTTTGCAAAGTTCGTTTATAGGTAGTAGGTACTACCGGTTTGCCAGTCATTCTGCCGCCAAGCACTAATGTGCTCTGGTTTGAAGGGCACGGGAAAATGAGATTTATGACCTGATCTCACAGTCTAGTAATCTTATTGCAAGACTGCTAAGAAAAAAAAGTTTGGAAGCCAGGTGTTCCCCAGCTTCTAAGCCTCAGTTTGTGTTAGTCCGCTGCTGGATATAGGCTGTCTTTTCAATTCAAATATACTCCACTGAACCCGATCTTCGGATATTCTTACCCGGCAGCTCGCAGCCACATGCGAAACTTTTTTTTTTATGTTAAGAGCGACAAACAAGCATACGGCCCGCCTGATGGAAAGCGGTAACCGTAGCCTATGGACATCTGCAACACTAGGGGCGTTGTCGACGCGTTGCCAGCTCAGTAAGGCTTTTTTTGATACCCTTTTTAAAAGACTGCATATTGTAGCATTGCGGGAATACTTCCGGGGGAAGATTATTCCACATCTTGCAGGTGCGTGGTAAGAATGAACGCATGAAGCGAGTCGTGCGTTATTATTAGTAACGTCAGGTTCTCAAATCAAATCAAATCATTTATTTACATGACAAGGGTAAGTACATTTTAGTTCTTATAACACATATTATAGATCGTCCTAATTTACCAATTATCTGGTGAGCAAATTTTTATTAGGTTGTTTCTTACGTTTAATAATTATAAAATATATCACTATCATATTCAAATTCTTGTCATTATTATTAAATTTAAGTAATGTCAAATGCATAGTTATTAAGCACATTATTAAGTCATTTGCAAGCATTTCTGTAATTAAAAATGCGACATGAACCCTTTTTTAAAAACTCTTGAACCGTATAAAAGCATTCCGTCACTAGCCATTTTTTCAACTCCGTACAAAATGTATAATATGGTAGATCCACTACGGATTGTGGAAGGGAGTTAAGGTTTGTTCTATTTATACCCCTAATTTCTCCATCAATTTGCAAGCTAATATTAAATGTAGATTTAATTATACTAGTGGCATATATATACGAGGAAATGTTTAAAAAGACAATCAGGTAATCTGATGTTAAGTATAATAAAATGTAGATCAAGTTCAAACTGCGGCTGGGTCAAGGTTTAACCTAAACTGGGACTGGTTTTATTTTATCTTTATTTCTTGTGAAGAAATAGCGTAACCATTTTAAAAAAAGGGTTGAACTTGGATAATATTTTATCATCAATATTATTTTTTCCAGTTATTTTTATTTAATAACCACACTACCTACTGCACCGATTTTGATGAGATTTCTATTGGGTCAATCTAAAAGTAGGATACCTAATATATGTACTTGCAGACAGGCAAAAAGTACAACCGAATGACCTCCTTCTTTTTTGAAGTTGGTTAGAAAATCACCTCGGTTAGGTACAAAAAAAATGGAACTAGTTACATCGCTACTCTGACGTCAAAATAGAACCTTACAAAATCAGTGTCTTCATTCAAAAACAGCATCGGACATTAAATATTTACAAACGCCGAGATTTAACCGCTTTGCATAAATCAAAATGTACGTTGTGACAAGCAAAGACTGAGCAACAACAATTCTTGGGTCTGCTTTCATCGCAAGACACAGGTGATTTATTGTAACCTCGTGAACTTCGTTGTGGCAGGTTTTTTGGTAGTATGCCAGTACTGTAAAACGAGGGCCGCTTACCCGACTTAATTATACTTCCGTTGACAGCTTCCGTTGATTTGCACTTATGGTGCGAGAGCCCACTGCAAAAATACCTACGTCATCGGGTACCCCAATAGGCAATCTTTAGATCGTTAACCGACACTTAAACATGTAAAAAAAAACAAGCCTGCCAGTTCCGATCCTGTAGGGTCATGGAAATAATCCACCTCCACAACTTCAAATGCCTTGAATACTAAGTTTCGCCAAGTTTAGACCTGGTAGACCTTTTAATCTATTATCAGGGTCACCTTGGCTATTATTAAGGTGTCATCGGGGTATTCGCTGAGGTAGGTAAAGGGTGTGAAGGGCACATTCTTAGGGGTCTGCCAGGTACTTCCGGCAGGGTGCGCAATGGCAGACCAATTTTTTTTTATATAATTAATCAATGGTTAACTGTTGCCAGAACTTTCATTCGGGTAAACTTTGACAAAAAAAAATACGTCAAAAAATTTCAATTATTTCCATGACCCGGCAGGATCGGAACTGGCAGACCTGATTTTCTTTACATATTTAGATGTCCGTTAACGATCTAAAGATAACCTATTGGGGTACCCGATGACGTAGGTATTTGTGCAGTGGGCTCTCGCACCATTATCTCTCTAGGACGTAAGCAAATGCGTTGCAGTAGGTAGTGTGATACAAACTCGATGGCGGCTGCGAAGTGCGCTGCAAGCCCCCGCACGCTGCGCTCACCGCTGCGGCCTTACCTCTGCCCGCGCACATCTGATTTTTACGGTTCCGTACCCAAAGGGTAAAACGGACCCTATTGCTAAGGCTCTGCTGTCTGTCCGTCCGTCTGTCACCAGGCTGTATTTCATGAACCGTGATGGTTCTGTCAGTTCTGGAGCTCTTCAAGTCGCGAGTGAATAGGTATCTTCTAGGCAAGCATGTACCATCGTAGATCGCATCGTCACCTCCCATCAGGTGAGATTGTAGTCAAATGTGGCCCTATTTAGTTGTAAAAAAAATGTTAGACAGGTGAAATTTTCACAGGTGATGTATTTCGGTTGCCGCTATAACAACAAATACTAAAAAAACAATAAAATATTTTTTTAAGGAAGCTCCCATACAACAAATTTGATTTTTTTTGCTCGTTTACCAGATGAGTCATAGATGGTGCTGCTTTAAATAGTACCGCTACTCAACACTAGATAGTAGGGATAGATAACGGTACGGAACCCTTTGTGCGTGGGTCCGGCTCGCACTTGGCCGGTTATTACTACTGCGCAGCGTTTCTCGCTGACTTCATAGCCGCCATTGCGTTTGAATCGCACTACTTATACCTAACTTAAGAGTTGTTAAACTTTAGTGTAGCTGGCCATAAATCTATTACGTCAAGAAAATAAGTAATTAGGTACTTAAAATAACAAAGCCTTTTCCTTAATTCCAGGTGCTGGAATGCAAAGACAAGAAGACCGGTGCCAAGCGAGCGCTGAAGGTCCTTCACGACAGCATGAAGGCGCGCAGAGAAGTGGAACTCCATTGGAGAGCTCGTGGCTGTATACATATTGTCGAGGTAATAACCAATTGCTAGAAATGTTCTCGAGTGGCGACTACGAACCGGAAGACGCGGCGTGGGTGCACTAGGTGGACCGACGATCTGGTTAAAACACGCGGGAAGCTGCTGGATGCAGGAGGCAAGCATCTGCTCAAAGTGGGGCAGGCCTATGTTCAGTAGTTGACGTATTCAGGCTTTTGATGATTATGATGAATAATCAATTATGTCATATCATCATCAGCCCGAATACGTTCATTTGATATGATTCCGTCATTTCCATTTTGATATAAGACTTCAAGTCGTTTCACTCCTATATGTAGTAGATTTGACAAAATGCCGCACCAAGCGTTTCGCTGACTTTTATCGTGTGAGGGAATGTAACTCACTCCCGGCTTCCTTGTTTCCTGACATATAGAATAAGGGGTCTTCTTAAGACTAGAGTGAATAGGCTTATAGGCCAACGTGCTATACCTTCAACATCCAGTGAGTTGCAGTTAGGGATTGCAATCCGGTGTCATTTTCAATCCGGCTGGATCCGGTCGAATTTTTGTTGATCCGGCCGGATTGATCAAATCAAGTTAACTTTCACTTTTCGTTCCAAAAAGGACTGTTTATGAGATAATCAGGTGAGTGTACATAATATGCAAGATATACATAGCAAAAAATATGTATATATGAGCAACTACTATGTGTATCAACTTTATTTCCGATGTTATACATAAACAAACTATTAAAAATCTACCACAGAGTAAGAGTGAGTGTAGTCAAATTTTAACGTAATGGGTGGTTCAGGCTTCCAGTTTTCACAGTTAGATCAATTTTAGTACACATTATTAAATCTAGCAGTTTTCTATTAGTTTTACGGTCATGATTACGACTTTAATTTTATGCTGAGTTAGTACCTATATCATAGCGCCACACAACGCCCATCTATTTGTCTTTTTTTTTAATATGTATTAATCTTAAATGTTGTAAAAATGTAATGTGTGATGTCTTGAATAAATGTATTTTCTTTCTTTCTTCTTAACATAATCAACTTTACTTAATCTACTGAAATTCACAATAATTAGGGCATTTGAGCATGTGACTGAGCATGTTAATAAGTGTCATTCTTATGACAGGCATCATGATGAATCTGTCTAATGAATGGCACAATCATCACAAGCATACTTTTATGACTTCGTTAACCCAAGCTAAGATCAAGTTTAATCATATTACGCACCGGTATGCATTTAAAGTAACCTATACTCATGCAGCAGTGCAATTATTTTACCAAAAATTGACATTCCGGATCCGGTGCATTGGTACCGGATCCGGTAGACGTAAAATGATGCCGGATCCGGTTTTCCGGATTGCAATCCCTAGTTGCAGTAAAAATTTGGACTATTAGTAATTTCATTTTTTATGACATGCGTAGTACCAGTTTAGCCGTGCAGGTGGTCTCTTCCCTGTGGGTGCCGTAAGAGCCGGCTAAGGTAATGGCCAGCAGCATTACAAATCTTAAATCTCATTGCGCGTGAAATATCGAAGCATAGCGTGTTTTATCTGAGACGCGCCACGGCATCGATTTAATGCTCTATTGTTCTCTAATGATTCACTTTGTAACTCTGTTACTAAAGCCGTTTCGTGACTTAGGCATTTTTACCGACACGGTACACCTACTGACTAAAGTCACAAATTAAGTTTAAAAACTCACATCTTTATTGCAGTAAATGTTCACGGATTCTTCAAATCAATGTATGATTAAATTATGAATGAATGATTGTGTATCTATTCCGGAAGAGGTAGCGTAGGCCGCCCCCAACTGTTTAGGTGGACTGACGATGGTCAAATCGGGGAACCGATGGATGCAAGAGGCAAGCAGCTGCTCAAAGTGGTGCTCTATTATAGTGGCCTATGTTCAGCGTATGATGCCGATAACGTGTATCTACTTGTGCTTATCTACCGTGCTTCGGAGGGCACTTTAAGCCGTGGGCCAGCTGTTGTCGTAAGACTATAGTCGTTAAGCCAAGTCAGAAGCATTTGGGGGGCGCAAAAATTCTGACCACTTGCCTATACGAGAAGATACATTTGTGGTGTTGTATGTGAGCCTCGTAGAACTGACAGCCGATGGGGAAGAAAGGTTCTGGAGCGACCACGAACCGGAAGACGCAGCGTAGGCTGACCCCCCACTAGGTGGACCGACGATCTGGTGGGAGCCGATGGATGTGATCTGAGGGGAAGGCCTATGTTCAGCAGTGGACGTCTTCAGGCTGTTGATGATGATGATCTAAGCCCAGATGCTGCGAATTTGTATTACGACCCCCCCAGCCAAGTTAAGAAGTGATCACCATACAGTGTTTTTTCCATAATATCATCACAAAGCTCTCCTTCCCAGGTCATAGACGTATACGAGAACTCCTACGGAGGTCGTGGCTGTCTCCTAGTTGTGATGGAATGCATGGACGGTGGCGAGCTGTTCCAGAGGATACAAGACAATAGAGAGGGAGCGTTCACTGAACGGCAAGCTGCCGAGGTAAGGGACACAGGCTAGGTTTTTTTTTTTTTTTTATGTGATTGAATGACGTGACGAGCTAGTCGTTCACCTGATGATAAGTGACACGGCCGCCCATAACAGTTGCAGTGTCACCCGGAACTTTACAACAATAAATTTTCGCGCGACACTGCACTGCGCACGTCATCCTGAGACATCACCCAGTTTAGTAATCAGATTACTAGACTGAGTGATCAGATCATAAAGTCTCATTTACCCAGTAATTTCACTAGCTACAATGCCCTTCAAACCGGAACACAGTAGTGCTTGCACACTACTGCTTGGCGGCAGAATAACTGGCAAAGCGGTGGTACCTAGACGAACTTTGCAGAAAAGTCCTACCCTACCACCTGGGTGTTTCGATGCCGACGATTTTCGATTTGCATAGCTCCAGAGCCTAGCCCTCACCATTGTATCGTCACCTATGAGCTTTTTTGCTTGTCTTTCAATTGAGTCCAAGGCCTGAAGCTGGTATTTAGCTGAACCGTCCCCTTTTGTGCACGCCTAATCTACTTCTTTTCTGCACACCTTGGTTGACTGGTAGAAAATGCTGTTAGCATTAAGTCCACCTTTGTACACGTTTTGTGCATAAAGAATTAAATAAATAAAACCGTCCCAGCTGGGTTAGCACGGACGGTAGACAAATTTGTCTTTCCCCGTTTTACGTCACTTTCTTTATACTTGCTTGGAGTAAAACAGGGGAAAGACAGTTTTGTCTACCACCCATGCTAACCCTACTGAGATGGACGCAGTATTCCATACAAGGGTATTATATATTTAACTTGACTGATTACACAAAAATCAACATCCGCTAGGCTATTTTAATCAACACAAAGTTGATTTCAATTAGCGTGTGATAAGACGACCTTACTGATAAGGGAAACGTGATTATCATAATACATTCTTTGTAAAGTAAGAGACAGAGGCGCCCTGCGGCTCTCACCTTCAAAAATATCATCTCTGATTCAATCTATACTTATAATAAAACTGTAACAGGGTCAGCTTTGTACATTAAAGATATTTTGAAAACATTTGTTGGAGGGCTCTCTATAATCGATACTAAAAGCCAAAACAATATTTTTTTTCATTTTTGTCTGTGTCTGTCTGTATCTTGGCTGAGCATCACGCCGAAACTACTGAATGGATTCAAATGAAACTTGGCATGATTTGAGTTTATATTATATTATACGAGGTAGGCTATAGGATACTTTTAATCTCGAAATTCAGCACGGTCCCGCGGGAGAGGGGACGAAAGTATATGTAATTCATTAACGCGTGGTCCGATTTCATTCATTCGTTTTTTGTTGAAAAGGACCAATAACAAATGGGAAAAGGCAAAAAGGGTTGATGATGATGACTAACAGAATCCTTGTCGTCCACCAGATAATGCACTCGATCTGCGTCGCCGTGCGTCACCTCCACGACTCTAACATAGCCCATCGCGACATCAAACCTGAAAACTTACTGTACACCAGCGCAGAACCCAACGCAGTGTTAAAGCTGACCGATTTTGGCTTCGCTAAGGAGACTCTGTCGCCGGCCGATACGCTGCAGACTCCCTGCTACACCCCGTACTATGTTGCACCTGAGGTAAGACTTGATAAATGTTTGTACGAGTTAAGACATCAGAGCGCTGATGCTCTGATGTCTTAACTCGTACAAACATCGTAGAGATCGTATCGTAGAGTCTAGGCTCACCTTACCTCGGACAAGGCTGACCTTGTCCGAGGTAAGGTGAGCCCTTGGTGACTCTAGACCCATGCATTTCCCAAATGCATAAGGACCGTAGAATCGAAAACCGTAGAAACGTAGTAGAAAGATTTTTATATTTCCAAAAGAAATTTTGAATACAAGTCGGCATTTACAAAGCCTGTATAGATTGTTCGAAAGTTAAACATTACGCACCATACAACGGAGCGTGCGGTAAAATAGGTACTCTCACCTAAGTACCTATTTTACCGCATCCTCCGTTGAATAGCGCCTTGTGTATCTTTTACTGTTATTTTTTAAATTTCCATAAAAAGTTATAAAATTTCCACCAAGGAGTTTCACATTACGAAAATAAATAAGCTGAATGATCGAAACTCCTTGGAAGCATTTTTGCTCAATACGTTTGTCTCACTTTAATACTAAAGAGAAAATGAAACTAAAGATGTAGTTCTAATTTTCACCACACGCACGTGGCGCCATTTTTGCCCGTTTTCATATTAGATCAGCGGTGCGAGCACCGATCTTCCGATCGATATATTTAACGATTTTTAATGTCAAATTTGACATAAATATTCGATAAAACGTAATCGGTAGCATGGAATGTATTTTATCGATGTCGACATAAATTCGATAAATCTTAACGATTGAGCCGACCGACATCGACAAAACCACGCATGGATCTAATTTTTGACATTTGTCATCGGTTTAATCTTGTCGATTTTATCGAATATACCGAATTTTTATCGGGTTTCCATAGTTGGTCGATAACAAATTTATAATATTTTAAAAGTGGATTTTGGCTACATTTTAATATTGTAAGCCGAAAGGAGAACGCGTCGGGATGTCTTGATGTCTAAAGAATCAACAGGCTGCGTATAAGAGATTCCAATTCCAATGATTCTTTCGACCTACCTAACGAACAATTTTGGGGTTATTTTTAGAATTCTTGAAGAAATAACCCTTGCCCTTATTCAAGGTGTCCCGAGTGATCTAAGAAGGAGCCGATCAAATGGACTGGCAGTGAATGTTATAGTAATTAGTAAGTACTTCCCGAAGTGATACCTATTTGCTTAAATTATATTCTAGTTATTGTATTTTATTTTACTTATACTTGGAAATTCATTGTTGTAGATCTTACGGTACGCTTTTACGCCCGCGCCGTTGGCAGTTACCAAAAGTGCATCGGTCAAGAACACAATATCGCACTGGGTCAAAGGACTGTAAGCAAGCTTGTACAGGATTTGTCGCAAGCAGTTCTACAAAATCTCATGAGCAGTTACATCAAGTTTCTTAGCACTGCAGGGGACAGGAGGGCAGTTGCTGGTGGTCAAATCCATACAGTAGTTTTTGCATGAAGGAGTAGTAAACACCCATACATGAATATATCCTCACAAACTTGCACGTTTATAATATTAGTAGGAAGTAGGATAAATATCACTGAAAAGCAACCTCTGACAACCTTTGGATGGAGAAGAAACAAAATGTACAGTAAGTAATAGATAAAGAGTAACATAAATGTAGGCAATAGTTAAAATATAGGTATAAAATGTATAAAATAAAATGGTTTTTCAAGTTTCATATGTGTTTACTTCTATTACTTATGCACTACCTACCTGTATTTAATATAATAGTACAGTTACTGTAATATCTTACAACTGAATAATTAGGTAGGTACCTAATCTATTCCTTTTGGACAGTAGGTATATTATTTCTATCCTCTTCAATAACATTTCACATGAAAATAATGAATTCTCTGTAATATTTCATAAAAATGTATTAGAATAATAGGTTATAAGGCAGACAAATAAAAAAAAAATTAGTTCTTAAAAATCCGTTAGATGGCGTTGAGGAGATATGGCCGTGAATCACAGACCTACCATGTCCGTGTTAGATTAGATTAGAAAAAAAACAATCCTGTGATTTATGCATAGACCATAAACAGCTACTCTCTGCATATCTATGTCCACGCTGTGAAGCAAAAGCAGGGAAGGCTGTGAGTGACAGTGTGACCATTGCAATGTATAGAACATTGCAGAGTCTGCCCTAAATAGGCTAGAAATATTCCCATACTTTGAAATCTTCCAGAAATATGCCTCGTTTTTTATAATAGCAATAATGTAAGGGAAATGATGGAAATATTTTTCGTTAGTGTTTACTTATATTAATTTTAAAATATCAAGCAATTATTAAATAGGAACCCAAAGTTCATGTAGAAATTATGAAAAAAAGAAGGAAAATTATCATCAATCACCTATTCAACGTTAGATATATATTCCTCTTTTTTTCATCATACATGGATTTTACATTCATATTTTTTCTAATCATGTTTTTACTTGGCGTGAGGGTGAAACCAGCTTGTAATTTGCTAGAAAATAAAATAAACCCTTTAATCATAGAGTTCAACGAATCCCAGAATAAGGACTAAGGTATGTAGATACCTACCTACCAGAGGCCGGCCTTCGCTGCGTCTTCCGGTTCGTGATCGCCACTCGAGACCTTTCGGGTGGTCGACCTTTCTACCCCATCGGTTGTCAGTTCTACGAGCGATGTGGTCTGCCCATTGCCATTTCAACTTGCTAATTATATAGCTATATTTCTGAATTTTACTTCAAAATAATAAAAACTTGAATGAAATGAAAGTGACACTGCGCTATGACAGAAGGGCAAAGCCACCTCACAAAAACAAGCCATGTCTCTAGCAGCGCCATCTACCTTTGGTTGTAGAACTACGTGCCGTCCTTGAGGTCATATCTCTTAGTCGTCTGTGGTTTAGGTGTTTTTTTTTATTAATACAGGTGAATGAATGACACAATTCTATTTTTTACCTAATCTGTGGAATTTTCCGTGATATCTAGTTACTCTGTGAGAATTAAGAACGAATGATCGATAAGATGTCGACTCAATAAAGCTCTCGAAAGACGTCGACAAAAATTACCGATCTTAGATCCATGCTACAAGTTACCGATAAGATCGATAAATAAAATCGGTTTATCGACTCGATAAACTTGTCGAACCGAAGATCCATGCTCGCGCTGCAGAAACATCAAGGATTGTTTGTTGCGACTTTCCCACTAATAAAAGTTTGTTTCATTACCTATTGTACTGTTTTCTCGCAAATGTGTTGAAAAACGTTGTATGGTACACGTGCGGAAATTGGTTACCGATCACGAGTTTGTAAAAACCAACTTGCCGCACTAATATCATAAATACTTAACTATGTTTCCAGGTGTTAGGACCGGAGAAGTACGATAAATCGTGTGATATCTGGTCGCTTGGCGTCGTCATGTACATTTTGCTGTGTGGATTCCCTCCTTTCTACTCGAACCATGGACTAGCTATATCGCCGGGCATGAAGAAGGTAAATGTTTAGATCGCAGAGCATAATTTTATTATACTAAATTTTTTTTTAATTTATCTAAAACTCGAATGCCCTAAAGTTTGTTTTCACGACTGTTTATTTTTTGAGGTATAAAATACAAAGTTTCGTCCCTTATTTGAACCACGTAAGTGATACCTCTCAAAACAAATTTAAAGCAACATTTTTTATGTCGAAGGAACTATCGAAGTTATAACACATTACAATTTTTTTTAAAATTTTCAAAGCTAAACCACTGGTTTTAGGGTTGAACTCCAAACAACAAAGAAAACCCATTTCATATTAACTCGTTTGTATGGTCCAAGTTTAAAAACGATAAGTACCTGCGTTAAGAAATAAATGTTTTCATAAAAAGACTTTTTACCCTTTCCACCCCCTTAAAGTCTGAATTTTCATGAATTCCATTTCTTTGCACCTCTATGTAATGAATGTATTCGAAATTTCAAGATTTTAGCTTCAGCGCTTAGGCCGTGCGAGCGTCTTACGATGGGACCTTATCCTGTATTTTTTAACCCCTCAGGGGATGAAATTCAAGAAACGCCGCGACCCGTATCTATTTATTTTGTATAATTTTTACACTTTCCGAATTTCAGTATGATACGGTAATTTTTTTTTTGAAATTTCCATACAAACTTTAACAATTTTTTTAACCCCTTTATGTATCGAATTTCAAAAAACTAAAAAGTACCATTTCTTTTATTTTTATACTTGTTTGTGTGTGTTAAGTTTCAAAACGATACGTCACGAAATGTAGGTTTTTCATACAAACGTTTTTTACCGTTTGCACCCACTTAGGGGTTGAATTTTCAAAAATCCTTTCTTAGCACGCGCTTACGTTATAAAAGGAAGCCACCCTTCAAATTTCAAGTCTATACGTCAAGCGGTTTGGGCTGTGCGTTGTCTGTCTATCTGTCAGTCAGGACAAAGCCTTTTATATAATAGATTTGTGTGATAAAGAAATAGCACGACACTAGCCTAATACAAAATAATTACAATGAAATTAACAAAAAGAAATTATTTTAGTTTCTTGGATTGCTTTTATCTTCATAACCTAAAATAAAAACGAAGATCAAGAAATTTTGGACATACCTCATTAAAATAACTGTATTATTTCCAGAGGATCAGATTAGGGCAGTACGACTTCCCCGAGCCGGAATGGTCGAACGTGTCATCTGACGCCAAGAATCTCATACGTGGGATGCTATCGGTGGATCCTGCCAAACGGCTGACCATACAACAGGTGAGTTGTTCATCATCATCAGCCTGAAGACGTCCACTGCTGAACACAGGCCTCCAATAAAACGCCACTTTGGACGCTTATCATAGGGGACCATAATCACCACGCTTGGCAGGCATGGTGATCGCAGAAGATTATAATGTACCGAGGAGTATGCTGCTGCCCATTCCCTGGATATTCTCTTACCCGGCTCTTACGGCACCTACGGGAAGAGAGCGGTTAGTCTCCCTGGATCGTTATTTACTTAAATGTCCCTGCAGAGCGCATCTGCCGTCCAAGTCTTATGTTACCAACTGACCCCGTTCCCATTTACCCCCAAAATGTTCCTGATGATAATAATTATCTTCTCTACAACTTTTCGGTATTGAGCTGAACTGAGCCGGTTCCCACTCGCCCCAGGTGATGTCGTCCCCCTGGATCCGGCAGTTCACGCAGGTGCCCCAGACGCCCCTCTACACCCACGCGCTGCTCCGCGAGGGAGGGGAGACCTGGGCCGACGTACAGGACGAGATGACACGCTCGCTCGCCACCATGCGGGTTGACTACGATCAGGTCACCGTGCGTTCTGTACTAACCACTTTATTTTGACACTATTAATGTGCCTAAAATATAAATAATATTAAGTTATAAAAGTTACGTAACTATGCGGAAAAAGTTACGATTGCGTAACTTCTTTCGGAACTTTTCGGAGTTTTTAGTCATTGAGCTACTATTAAATAGAGTTTACTAGGTGGTAGGACTTTTCTGCAAAGTTCGTCTAGGTAGGTACCACCGCTTTGCCAGTTATTCTGCCGCCAAGCAGTAGTGCGCAAGCACTACTGTGTTACTGTGTTCCGGTTTGAAGGGCATTGTAGCTAGCGAAATTACTGGGCAAATGAGACTTTACGAACTGATCTCACAGTCTAGAAATATTTTTTAGACCGTGTGATGTCTCAGGAAGACGTGCGTAGTGCGCAGTGTCACGCGAGACTTTAGTTTAAAGTTACGAGTGACACTGCAATCTGTTATGGGCGGCCGTGTCGCTTAACACCGGGCGAACGACTAGCGCGTCACGTCATTCGATTACATAAAAAAAAATTAAATAGAGTTATGCGCGTCAGTTCTGAACTACTGTTGACAGCTGTTTTTTTTATTAATTACAAATTGCAATACGCAAAAAGCCACAGTAGGTTTGACGTGGTGCTCACATTCATTACGCCCGCTATGAATAATAAAGTAACTTTAAGTTATCTTTGTTATCTTCCATGACGTACCTGCTGCAACGCTTTTGGATACTTCCTAGAAAGATAAATGCGATCTTAGAGATGTCAAACTTTAGTGCAGATGGGCCATGTTTATATACAGGGAGTAAAAAAACCCTGCTAAATAAATAAAGGATTTTATCTGCTTTAAAGAAATTCTTTTCATTCATGCAACATCAAAATCTTACCTATTTTAATGTAGCATACTATTTTCAGCTTTGTCTAAATGGATTAAGGTTGATATTCCAATAGCACTTAATAAGTGCTCGAGCATTTTGCTGCTCTGTCTGAATTGGCTCTTATTTTTACATGTTTATTAATTGAATATATTTTTTTCTTAATGTATTCAAATTAACCTTTTATAAGCGTAAGAATAAAATTCGCTTATTTCTGCAAAAAAAAATTTGCCATATTAGTGATAGTAACGGGATCTTTACCGTAATTGCAGTCCGTCAGAGTTATCGATATTCCGGCACAGTTGCATGCAATGCAATATGTCACGAAAAAAGATACCGTATTAAAATATTACCAAACACGGAAATAAGCTAATTGTATTTATTTAAGAATAGTGTTGTAAGCTACACTTGGTTTGTAGGCCAAAACGACAATGAGGCGTTTTATTAAAAAAAAGAAATTGCATTTTATGTATGGCCCAATAGATGGCGCCAGTTGTGGTTTTACCAAAATCTGTCACTGTCACTGTTTGAAGCATAGACCACAGGTTAGAGGAAATGTGTCACGATACTGACTGACAACTCTAAACTGTTTCGTTTATTTTACTTTCGTTGCGGGATAACTCGGCTTTATTTTGGATCATAATATTAACGTTTATCTGTCTCGCAGTTCTGCTGTACTTCAATTTACTTAAGAAGAATGCACCACAGACTACTTAGGAGATACTACAGACAATGTACTCTGGTCCACTCAACTGAATTTGACATTTCTTTGTAGGTAGTCTAAGCATTTTCTTATGTTTAAACTACTCTGTGGTTTGAAAGGTTTAAACTATGTACTGACAGCGCCATCTAGTAAAAGAAGCGGAGTTTTTTTTAAAATAAAACGTCTCGTTGAGAATACTTAAATTAGATATCTAGAGATTGTGTTTAATGATATTTTATCTCCAAAGATAAAAATTTTAATCTTAATTTTGTTACTTTTCAGGTACAAATCAAGGCATTGGATCACAGCAACAATTCGCTGCTAAACAAACGGCGCAACAAAGTGGGAGCATGAATAAAAAATATTTTTAAGTAATAAAACTTACGTAAACATTACAAAGTGCGAAAAAGTTACGAAAACTTACGTAACTTTTCGCATCCTTTCGGAGCCTTTTAGTCATTGAGCTACTATTAAATAGGCTCAGCGTTTTAATTTAAAAAATGCCGAGAATTCCGTCATAATTAAACAAATGCGTAACGATCGAAGTAGCTTGGCTTAATTTATTATGATTTAAGCCGTCAATTTATTACAGCTTAAGCCGTCTTTGACGACTTAATTAAGGGTAGCATATCAGTAGATTAAATTGAAGTAGCATTGATGCAAAACTATATACGTTTTTTAAAGAAGTCTATTTGGTGGTAGCATTTTCAATAACTTGTTCTTGAAGATTGTTTTGTTAATAAACATCACAGTTTTTATCATTAACGTGGAACGATACACTAGCGCGGGAAATTCAAATTTTCTCGCTTTCTTTTGCCAATAATAGCTTAATTACTCAACGTGATTACATGAAAACTAATTTTGCGGAAATAAATAGAATGTATCAACAAATTACGATTAAAAGTATCTCCTAGATATCATTGGTTTAGCGACAAATGGCAATAAACAATTTTCTTCTTGACACTGCTCACTTTACAAGTCATCCTGAGTTATATGCTGGTAGCATAGTTTTTTACTGGGTAGACAATTATAAAAAAAAAATCAGTCATCAGTTTTTCAGTCTATTGCCATTTGTCGCTAAACCAATATGTAGGTGATACTTTTAATTGTAATTTATTGATACATTATATATATTTGCGCAAAATTAGTTTTCATGTAATCACGTTGAGTAATTAAGCTATTATTGGCAAAAGAACCCAAGAAAATTTGAATTTCCCGCGCTAGTGTAACGTTCCACCTTAAATCTAAAGCAAAATGAAAATAATTTTAAGTTTGATTTAGTTTATTTTAGTTTATAATAGTTTACAACAAAAACAATATCTTTAAAATGGAGACGCAAAGCTAAATTCGATTCTGAAACTTACCTCTGACAAATATTTCTATGAGCCGCTCTCAGAATGTTTCGTTTATGAGCAGTTCAACGACATAACCTTTCAACTACGAACGATTCGCCGACAGAACGATTCATTCATGAGCAACTCGACGACAGAGCTTTTCTACTACGAACGATTGGTCAGATGTCGCTGGACTATTCGATGGCTATCACGATTTGTATTTGTAAACTTTTCGTTGAAACACGATGCATCATCCAGCGAAGTTTAAAAGCAATGGCGCTCTTGCTAAAAAAAACAGGACATTTTAGGCGTTGTACAGACGTAGCAACTTAGATATTTCGAATTTCGTCAACTGGCAATCTGTAACTAACTAAAGATCTAAGTACTATTAAACATGTATAGCGGGTTCCACTTGAACAAAATTATCGTTATTTTCTTTTTTTTTCGTTCACATTGACTGGAACGATCATATGTGATATGGCCTTGTCTGGGTAAAAAGTGGTTTTTTTTTTTTTTTTTTTTTTTTTCGTTTTAGCAGCTACTGGAACCCACACGTCGTAAACAGCTGTTATACTCCACAGAAGCTTATTTTAACTGAATTAAGGAAAATCGCTGGTGTTCTGGTGATAGTTCTATATTAACTGGCATACACACGTAACACACAATACATGCATACGTAAAAAAAATCTTATATAAAAAGGAGGTGCGTTCAGCACATTTCCCCCCCCTTTTTGTATGGTAATCAGATTCTTAACAGGCCTCCGAAGCACCCCAGTGGCAGTCGTAACATCAGTAAGACGTATGACGCCATCTTTTCCCGCAAATACTGTTGTTATTTTAGAGTATAGACTAAAGCATAGAGAGATCATCAAAACGACATTATATTTGTACTGCTCACACGTATCGTTACGTCAGTGGCGAAGGAATGAAACAAACGTATAGTAATTAGCTACGCTTGCAAAAAGTCACCGTACCATTTTTTCGACTCGAGTCAATTGTTTTTTCTATACAAATCTGTCAGACTCATTCACATCAAAGCGTCCACTTCATATAAAAAGTGTCCAAAAAAGTGGTACGCTTGACGCATAGTGCAGCACAAAAAGTAAAAGTTTGCAGTGTTTCTTCATTTCTTGACGGATGTTGAACATTAAAAAAACGAATAGTCGAGGAAACGTGGTGCCTACATTTCCTTGGCGATACGTAGTAATAATTATAAAAACGGAATTATCTTTAAAAAGTGCAAAGTGCAGTGCGACTTTATTACGTTGTAGCAAGAGTCTCTATTCATTTAAGGCGACGGGTAGACCAAACAAGGTGTTTTTTCACACGTTTCCTGGCGTAATTAGAACATGTGGAGCTTTGAATTTAATATATCGTGTAATTCATTTTATTAACTCGTTTGCACAGATAACCCCCAATAGATACCGCATTACGGGATTTTTGTTCGGATCCTAGCTCACCAAAACTGGCGGAAGGCGCGGGTTGCGGGGACTGGAGCCAATGCGCTATTATTGGCTGTTTCGAGTGACGCCCTAATAATGAACTCTAATAATTGGTCGAAACTAAGGCCGTGCTGCGAAGCGGCGATTTATATAGAACCATTTACGCCAATGCGTGGTGCGCGGTCGTCGTCTTTCATGCGGTATCTATTGGGGGTTATCTGTGGTCGTTTGTGATGACCGCAAATACAAGATTAATAAATATAGCTCTATAGAAAAAAATCACAAACCTCCCTTAATAAAATTTGAATGTTCCCACTTTACTGTGCTTCAATCAAATATATTTTTACAAAAAATAAATTAGTGTATTCGCAACAAACATTCAGATGTCGTGATGACTTAATAACTTTGAAAAATACTATATACAAATAGATATTAATTAAAAACCGTCAAAATCAGTCATTTCGTGCGTTGTCTTTGTCGTAAGCGCCGCGCTGAAGTGCAGACTGAATTGATATTTAAGACTACGACGTTAAGGTTGATGTTTCTTTGAACGGATTTGGAACTGCTTGTCTGGCTCTACCCGCCACCTTAAGTGATTTCGCGGAGTTATACTTCTGTATATTAAGTACTGTGCTTCAACTGAAGTCGCTTCGTCTGTACAGCGCCTTAGTTTTCCAATTTAAAGCTATATTCACACTGTCTATTATTTATGCCGGTCTGCACTAAAATTTGACAGCTAAGTTCGCACTTATATCTAAGTACGTCTATGAGGGATAAGTTCGAACTTAGGAGCTGTGCAGACGCGCATTAGTGACTTTAATATTTCTACCATATCGGTAGCCCTTATACAAATGTTACTTAATCCTTTCTTATAATTATAATTATTATTGTATTATTGTAAATATTATATGATTAATAATTATTTACTTTAATAACGAGTCACGATATTTTATAGATGTGCTGTAAAATTAAGAAATTGTCTTAATAACTTTTTTAAGACTTCAATAATAACATAGTTTAGTACTAAGTATGTAGTTAATATGTGTAGCTTCGCACTTATTAAGCCTTCACTTTGACTCTTAAGTCAAAAGAATGTATTTGCGTTTTGCTCAAACAACAATATTTGTAATTATGAAATTTGAAACTGGCTTCTAAACTTTTGTTTCGGTTTTTGAGGCATATATTTACAAAGTAATTTTTCAGCATATATAATTTTTATATATATTTAAAAAACTTTATTTCTATTACTATATTTAAAGTTTTTAAAATTTTTTTGAGCAAAGTTTGTAAATAGTATGGTACAAAAAATATTGATAAATAAATATTATTTACATACAAGGTGAGTTTGAATCGTTATGTTATCCCGAAAGGACTGGGACCATGATAGCCCACAAGTTGTGAGAGCCTTACTTGAAACTGCGTGTTTCCAAACCTCCATACTAAACAATAAATCCACTCACAAAATTGCACGTGCGATCGCTACGAGAGTTAACAATATACTGTAAATTCATTTCTAAACACAGGTCGTTAAACTCATTTAAGTGCATTCGGTCAAGGACGAAGTTCAACCACCAAGCTGCGCTAGGGCTATCTTCGAACGTAAACTTTAAATGGCATTTCTTCAATGAAAAACTATTAATTTAGAAAAGTCGTAGAAGAAACATTGTCTACCTTGGGGAGTAGATTTACCCCCTTTCTGGATAATATACCAATTCAAACTCAGATAGTATATGCACCTATTATTAATATTTCATTTGATTAACTAAATGGAAATAAATAGGTCATGCTGGGTGTACCAGTTAAAATATTTATGTCTAATTAGCATATATAATTAACAATTATGTATAGAAATTTATCTCATTTTTTTTCAATATATTTTTATTCCTTACATTTCAGTTTCTTAGCTGAGAATGCTCGAAATGGGTTTAGCTTACGCATTACACTTAAGGCTGCTGTGTACGCAGATCCACTATCTCGCTTGCGCATTGAAGATATTAAATAACTGAATTTACTAACGCAAAATCTGGCTAAACTGTGTTCTCATGAATAAAATTACAAGTGTTCAACAAAAATATCATATTAATACAAACAAGATTTCATAAATACAAACGGTATTTACAATTTTTTTTCATTCGTAACCGTTTTTATGTATGAAAACTTGTTTGGATTAATATGATATTTTGTTGAACATTTGTAATTTTATTCATGAGAACATAGTTTAGCCAGATTTTGCGTTAGTAAATTCAGTTATTCAATATCTTCAAAAATGTAGCAATGCGCGAGCGAGATAGTGGATCTGCGTACACAGCAGCCGTAATACTTTAAATGTGTTCGTATAAAAGAATCGTTTATAATAAATCAATAATTTAGTTAATCTATTAAAACACATTTACATCAAATAAACCTATAATATTGCGTTTATCACTGTCTCGCTTACGTGAATTGCCACATGCGAAAAAGAGCCATAACGAGTTTTTATCAAAGGTTTAAAAGACTAAGAGTATGCTTATTATATCACTATACTTATAAGCCTTATTTATAGACGTTGATTAACTTTAATCAATGCTTAAAGTACCAACTTTTCAGTTCAGAAATTTCAGTTAGAAATAGCAAAGTACTATTAAGAAAGTATTGTTTATCGACCAAAACGGTTAGTTTAATTTAATTTGTAATTATTATTTTTTATCTTCACCTTTTGTACATTATAACAAAACTATATACCTAGATAAGTAAAAATTTACATAAACAAAAAAAATTATGTCTATCGTACGCTTATAAGATTGTTTTGAATTTTTTCTTAATCATGGATTGCGTAATGGGGAAAAAGAAAATACTTTTCGATTGTTACCTTCTTCCCACTGTCAAATAATAAATATTTTACAGTGGGGAGAAAGGTGGGGTTCATTTTTCACTTTCTCCCCTTCTCCCCACTAGTGGCACAACGCTGGTGGGGAGAAATGGAATAACTCTAATAAATGTACAAATACGTGTCCTTAAATTAGGTGTTGCCATTTTTTTCCAAGTTTCCATTTAGGTAGCTTTTTATATATCAACATTCTTCTATAAAGTCATATTTATGTAAAGATAATAATCGTAAGTACCGGCTTCGAAAGCTTTCTCAATTAAAAATACAGATATAAAAATATTTTGTACACATTTTTTTTGTAATTTAAGTTTGCCGTCCATTTTACAAAGGAAATGAAATTATTTTCTTCAAAAAAAATTACATCGGCTTATAAAAAAATAAGTTTTTAGTAATTGTAAGTTAGAAGCTTCAGTATTGAAGTGGTAAATATGAAAATATACATAAAAACGGTCACAATCCTTTAGTTTAACTTAGTTTTAGGTTTCGAAAATCTTGTCGATTTGTTTCTTAAGTAAACTGCACTTTTTTTAATGCAATATAAAATGAAACTTTATTTGATTTTTTTTTCTTGTTGTGACGAGAGGGTACATAGTGTAGTACAAAATTATCGATTACAATATATTTTATTCGATTAGTCGAAGTAGTGTGTGTGTGCATTATTTTTGATAATCTATTAGATGTAGTATTGATTCGTACTTTATTCATAAAAAAAGGAATGCCTTTGAAACATAAATATATAACAAAACTTTTGCTCGTAATTGTATTTTTTTAAATCCACGTGAAAACGGAATAAGCGTAATTACTTTAATTAATGAAGGTTTCAAAGTCATTTTGACTTTTTGTTTTTTTTTATAACTATGCTTAGATAAGGAGATAGTATAGGATGAGAAACATGTCACGTGACTTGCGGCACTTTGGGTGCACAATATGGCGCCGATTGCATACAAACCTCGCCTTGATTACAATAAAACAACGAGGAAATCTGATATACTCTTCATAAAATCCTAGTCACCACTGGTAACGGATGGGATTTTTTTTCCACTTTCTCAGTGCTGTCAACTGGGAACAGGCAGTTTCTTTCAACCTTTGATAAGGGAGTAATAAGGATCCGGCACAAAGTTACCTATACAAAACATGTTATAGTTATGTGATCAACTTCGCTATAGAAGAAACAAAAATAGTTGTGTTTCATTTTAGCAAATACTATTTTGAATGTGCTAAAAAGAAAAAAAATTTCGTTCAGCTTTCGTTTTTTGTAATATTGCGTTGCTGACGTCACTTGAGACCGCTTTGCGGCACAACCGCCATGTTGTGCTTATATGGCGAGCACCAGAGAGTATATAAGATTTCTCGTTTTAGTGTAATCAAGTTGAGGTTTGTATGCATAGTGGGCGGTACCGCCGCCATATTGTGGTAAGAAATTGCCGCAAGTCACGTGACATGTTTCTGATCCTTACTACCTACTCCCTTGTCAAAGCTTTCAACCCATGCATTGTCTAATTTTCGAATATAGTATTTTCAAATGCATCTTTTATATTTTGTCTGTAAGAAAAGATTTTTTGATACATCACATTACCTATAACTTAAGTTGATAGTTAAGTAGGTACTTAAAAATGTGTAATTTGTTTGCAAATTTTTTTTTTGCTTCAAAACCGCATACGTTACCGTTTTAAGGCATGTCGCATTGAGATTTCGGAAGGGTCAAAATAGGCTACCATGACCCATGATAGCTGAGACAATTGGCCTTCCCAGGCAAATTTGTCGTGTTTCCTAGAACCCCCCACTGACGTAATATATATCATATATTCATTTTACTATATATATGTATGTAAAACCCCTCTAGAACCAAACTGAGGTCTTATTGCGACACAGTCCTAGTCACAAGTACAGTCAGCAACATAAATAGATTAACAGTTAAGTACTGAACCTTACCACTCGGAACTCTAAATTAATATAGTTTCGCGTGACACTGCACTGCGCACGTCATCCTGAGACTTCACACAGTCTAGTAGCACAGAATATAGTACAGAAAGCAATCAACATAGTAAGTGCGCTCGAGCAACGCACACATAGACACCGCTCACCGACACGATGTCTCGGAGTCTGTCGGAGTAGTGCGAGCGCGAGCGCCACCCGCTTGAGACACGCGTTTGTGAATAGTTATCATAACTGTAACAGTAGACGGTTGTTTAAATTCAACATTAAACGGTGAATTGTCGTTTTTTAAGCTACCAGTTGTTTCAGAGAGGTAAGTACGTAGGGTTTGCTTGTTTTCAATAATCTAATGAGGAAGATGTAAATGTAACATAACCGCATTTTTTAGCCTTCAAAAAAACTTTATCTAATTATATTAATAACTGCGAAAAAAATATTTCGATATCAAAGGAAGGGGTATGGTTTTAGCAGTCTATGTATGTGTATTTGTATTTACGTATGGATGATAAAATAATACGGTCATCTTCGGCATTATAGTTATGATAAGTAGGTAGGTACCTACTGCTCGGCGCGGCGAGCCGGCCGCCCGCGCAGCCGCCGCCATCCCTAGCGTGAGCGCCGAGCGTAGGTATAAAAAGTGAAGTACATACATGTGATTGACTTCTGTAGTATTTTGTGATAGTAGTAAGATTACTAGACTGTGTGATCAGATCATAAAGTCTCATTTGCCAGCGGTAGTACCTACCTAGACGAACTTTGCAGAAAAGTCCTACCACCTAGTAAATTATTGCTACAATGATGAAATTTACTTATGAGGCTGACTGTACCTATATTTTAGTAATATTTCAACAATTTACTTACAAGAATGCATTTTACTTCACTTTGCCAAAATGTATTATTAATGTAATGTACCATTTTGGTGTGATTTAGTTGTAAGTAATTGACTATGATTATTGAATAAACAGGTGTTTAATGATTAACTAATTTTGGTTTTTATTTTAAATTAAAGGCGCCGCCGTGCTTTCAAAAGTGTCCTATGCCTTAAATACTTCATTTATGCATATTTCACGTAGTAATTAACAAAATTACATTTTAAAATTTAAACAGTGGTTTGACATTGCTTGATGAACTGGACTGATTGACGATCGTGAGAAGCTAGTCTTCGCCTGGTGTTACGGCCGCCCATAACAGATTGCAGTGTCACTCGAAACCCTATTTTAAAGTTTCGCGTGACACTGCACTGCGCACGTTATCCTGAGACAGACAGACTCTAGTAATTAGATTTCTAGACTGAGGTCAGATCATAGTTTCATTTTCCCAATAATGTCACTAGCTACAATGCCCTTCAAACCGGAACACAGTAGTGCTTGCACACTACTGCTTGACGGCAGAATAACTGGCAAAGCGGTGGTACCTACCTAGACGAACTTTGCAGAAAAGTTCAACTACTAAGAGACCCCCTCAAAAACTGTGCGATGACGCGACTGATAGGACTATTGCCGCGTCATAGCACTAATAAAGATTAGATTATATTACTCATGTAATATTCCACGATTGCGACACGCTGGGCTTTAAGGATCTCCCTTCTAATGACGCTGTAAAGGTCCGTAAAGACCAACAGCTTTAGAGATCACCATCATCAGCAGCCTGAAGACGTCCAAACGTATATGCCGTCCCTAGAGCCCCACTTTGCGCGGCTGCTTGCCTCCTGCATCCATCGGCCCCCCGCGGTTTTAAACAGATCCTTGGTCCTCCTAGTAGGGGCCGGCCTATGCAGCGTCTTCCGGTTCGTGGTCGCCACTCGAGAACCTTTCTTCCCGTCAGTTCTACGAGCGATGTGGCCTGCCGATTGCCATTTCAACTTGCCAATTCTAAGAGCTATATCAGTCACTTTAGTCCTGCGAATCTCCTATTCCGGATCTTATCTCGCAGGGAAACACCGAGCATAGCTCGGTGCGCGACTTTGAGCTTACCTTTACTTCAGCTTTAGGATCTTGAAATAAAAACAATGAAACTAAAAGTTTTTAATAACATTTTTATTTCAATCTTACATAGGAATGTAAAACTTCAACGCCGTATTTGGATAATACTTGGTTAGTAATACATTTTGTTATAAGTACTTACACAGTATTATAATAGTACATTATGATACAAGTGTGCAAAGTTAATCATTGCACCCGAACCGGTAATATGCGCGCGTGCCGCAGGCGAGCTCGTTAAGGGAGCCGAGAGTGTAATGATCAATGCACATGCATTTCATACGACGTTTTCATCACAGTTGCGAAGAAAAAACAGAGTTGTATTGGTAATTAACTTTATGAAAAATGTCGTGCAGGCTTCTTATTTTCACGCGCCGTCAGAGAAAAACCGTGTCGATGGCGCGCACAAAATCGACATCGACTAAAACGAAACGAAACGACGAAAATGTACGTATAACTTGCAGTGAGATACAAACTTAACTGAATCGGGTTATCATATTATAACGTGTGTGGTAATTTAAAGTAAAAGCACACGTCTGAAATTTGTTGGATTTTGGTTCTAAAAGCGGTGGCAGAAGAGGCACTTTACAAGCAACCGTGATCAAAAATCTAGAAAGGTCGACTTGCGCACTAATAGATATTATTAGGACAAGTAATAACAAAACACATTGAATAAGGCAACCTTTTTATGAAAAGTCTTATTACAATGAAATCAGGGGTAGACATAAAAATTACGGGGAACCGATGGATGCAGGAGGCGATCACCTCCTGCGTCCATCGGCTCCCTGCGGTTTTCACCAGATCGTCGGTCCACCGAGTGGGGCCTACGCTGCGTCTTCCGGTTCGTGGTCGCCACTCGAGAACCTTTCTTCCCCATCGGTTGTCAGTTCTACGAGCGATGTTGCCTACCCATTGCCATTTCAACTTGACTTATGGAACTGAGACGTGGTCTCTTACTGTTGGCCTCATTAGTAAGCTCAAAGTCACGCAACGAGCTATGGAGAGAGCTATGCTCGGTGTTTCCCTGCGAGATAAGCTCCGGAACGAGGAGAACCGCAGGAGAACTAAAGTGACCGATGTAGCTCTTAGAATTAGTAAGTTGAAATGTCAATAGTAGTACCTACTTAAACTAAATCTATTAGAATGTTTGGAGATTCAATCTTCAGTAATTGTAATATTTTCAATGGTCTTGTACAAAACCCTAGTACCCGTCTGTACTAAAGTTTAACAGCCTTAAGTTCCCACTTATTTCTTTAGGACGTACCCAGATGCGTTATTGCAGTAGGCCTTCGTCATAGAGGGATAAATGCGAACTTAGGAGTATCAAACGTTAGTGCAGACGAGCATAAATAAACTTAACTCGACATTTCTAAAACTATCGCGGTCCCTGTCATTTCTAGAATAGAATAGAATAGAAAAACTCTTTATTGCACATACCAACATAGGATAAAAACTAAAAACATTAAAAATTATAAAGTAGGTTGGGGTACATTGGGCGGCCTTATCACTAAAAGTGATCTCTTCCAGGCACTTCTACCTATATGAAAGGGACAACACAACTACATTTTTAGACCTGTCAAATTAGATTTCGTTTAGGAGTTTAGACATTCAACACAATTAATTAAAGTTATGATTCGTTATAAAACAGAAGTTACCTAATATACCTATAATATTACTATCTGAGTTTGAATTGGTATATTATCCCGGAAGGGGGTAAATCTACTCCCCAAGGTAGACAATGTTTCTTCTACGACTTTTCTAAATTAATAGTTTTTCATTGAAGAAATGCCATGTAAAGTTTACGTTCGGAGATAGCCCTAGCGCAGCTGGGTGGTTGAACTTCGTCCTTGACCGAATGCACTTAAATGAGTTTAACGACCTGTGTTTAGAAATGAATCTATAGTATCTTGTTAGCTCTTGTTAGCACGTGCAACTTTGTGAGTGGATTTATTTTTTAGTATGGAGGTTTGGAAACACGCAGTTTCAAGTAAGGCTCTCACAACTTGTGGGCTATCATGGTCCCAGTCCCCCCCTTTCGGGATAATACAAACTCACCTTGTATACATTATACTTTATTATTAATTATTAATATTGATATGAACACTGCACAATAAAACAAAAAGTAAAAAACCTCATCCGGCTATAACATTGAAATACAGAAATATTAATAAAAAAAAACTTAAGCTTAAGGTACGTAAATAAATGAGTATAAATATAAATGAATAGGGGGTAAGTTTACAAGAAATTAAGAGCCGTTTATAAGACAAACCTGTTTATAAACCAGCCGTTTATATGAACAAGATGTTTACAAAACTTTACTAGCCATTTAGAAATAAAACCAGCCGTTTTTAAAAAAATAGATGTTTACAAGACAACAGTAGCTATTTATAAGAAAACCCAGCTGTTTAAAATACATAAAAACAAGGTGTTTACAGAAACACTAGCCATTTATAAAAAAATCCAGCCGTTCATATAAAAACCAAGGTGATTACAAGAAAGTACCAGCCATTTATACAAAAAGTTACATGTTTACGTTAAACACTAGCCATTTATAAAAAATACAAGCTATTTATTTGAAAAACCAAACCGTTTATACATAAAAAACAGGTGTTTACAAAATAGGCACTAGGCATAGAATTTCTAGCAGTTTATAATAAAAACATTTTTTACATAAAATACTAGCCTTTTATAAAAAAATCCAGCCGTTTATTAGAATAACCAGCTGTTTATAGGAAAGTATACAGGAAATAAATGACTGGCGCTATCCAAGCGCTGTGTGTCATAGTAAGTCCAGCCAAACACGCGAAAAGGAACCAAAGCAGCCAGATTATAAGGAGCTGCCAGATCACGTGGAATGCTAGAAGCCTGGAATTAAAAATAATCCATAAACAATTTCACTGGGTAGTAGTACTATTCTGCAAAGTTCGTCTAGGTAGGTACCACCGCTTTGACAGTTATTCTGCCGCCAAGCAGTAGTGTGCAAGCACTACTGTGTTCCGGTTTGAAGGGCATTGTAGCTAGTGAAATTACTGGGCAAATGAGACTTTATGACCTGATTTCACAGTCTAGTAATCTGATTACTAGACTGTGTGATGTCTCAGGAGTGCAGTGTCACGCGAAAATTTATTATTTTAAAGTTCGAGTGACACTGCAATTGTTATGGGCGGGCGTGACGCTTAACATCAGGCAAACGACTGGCTCGTCACGCTATTTCTATCATCATCATCGTCATCATCGTGTTCACCTATGCTTACTATCGCTATTGTTTGTACAATGAAAAAATTAGATTTACACGACCATTGTCAAAAAAGAAAAATTCCCAAGAGCTTAAAAATGTCCAAATATAAAAACACCCAATCAGAAAACCGGCCAAATACAGAAACATCCAACTAGAAAAATGACCAAATATAGAAAAAGCCGTCTAGAAAAATGTGTAAATCTATGTATCTGTTTTATGACGTCAAACGGCATCACGTTTGATGTTAAAACTAAAACCAAATTTATACTTTATGTATACTTACAAAGAGTCCTTGTTCCTAGCTGCGGGCAGAGTTTTTTCTGATTCTTTGTTGAGGTACCTTCTAACGCCGAGATGTAGTTTGCGGAAGTATTCTTCCCACTGGAGAGAAACATCATTTTATTCATTTAAATAATTAAATAATAGATTATGTCATAACGGACCAAAATAAAGGTGGAACGTTACACTCCGCGCGACAAATTTAAATTTTCTTGCGTTTTATACAAGTCATAGCTTAATTACAAAACGTGACTACATGAAAACTGATTTAACGTAAATAAATAGAATGTATCAACAAATCACTATTAGATCACCTAAATATAATTGGTTTAGCAACAAATGGCAATAAACCAATTTCATCTTGGCTTTTCAGTCTATTGCCATTTATCGCTAAACTAATGATATAGATCTAGGTGATACTTTTAATTGTAATTTATTGATACATTCTATTTATTTGCCCAAAATCAGTTTTCATGTAATCACGTTGAGTAATTAAGCTGTTATTGACAAAAAATGCAAGAAAATTTGAATTTGCCGCGCTAGTGAAACGTTCCACCTTAGGTGAGAGTGATTGTTTGAATCTAGAGCGAAGCGAGGGATTCTAGAGTAGAATCCTAAGCGTATCGAGGGATTCAAAGTACATCGCTCGAGGTTAAATAATGTTGGTACCGTGTGGCACACTCTGCACTTCATCCCCCTCCATGAGAAAAGTCATTTGGTCACTGTTATTAAGTGCGCCTAAATTACCCATTTTAGGCGCACTTATAGAGGAACCTTACGCCTCTTTTCGAATAGATGGTATGAAAAGTATATCTATAATCTATAACAATATTATAGAGAGGAAAGGTTTGATTTTTTGTTTGTTTGTTTGCATTGAATATGCTCCGAAACTACATAACCGATTTGAAAAATTCTTTCACTGTTGGGAAGCTACACTATCCCCGGGTGATATAGGCTATATTATATTTTCAAAAATATTAGGGATCCTTACTAAAACACCAATAATGTAATCCAAGGTGTAAAAAAAATTACCTAAACTATTCCTTACACCGCGTGCGCTGCGAAAAACGATTATAACCGTGCGAAGCCGGGGCAGGCCGCCCCGGATTAAATAGAATATAAATACTGGGTATTTTACTGGCACCGGCTGAGGGAATATCCAGGGCAGCAGCATTCTCCTCGGTACATTAAATCCTGCGATCACTAAGCCGCCTGCCAAGCGTGGTGATTAAGGAACACCCCCTATAATAAGCGTCTAAAGTGGCGTTTTATGGGAAGGCCTATGTCCAGCCGTGAACGTCTTCCGGCTGATGTGTGTGTTTGAGCTATCAGATCAGTCAAAGATCATCAACAGCCTGAAGACGTCCACTGCTGAACATAGGCCTCCCCCATAGAGCGCCACTTTGAGCGGCTGCTCTCCTCGTGCATCCATCGACTCCTCGCGGCATTTACCAGATCGTCGATCGAGAACCTTTCTTCCCTATCGGTTGTCAGTTCTACGAGTGGTGTGGCCTGCCCATTGCCATTTCAACTTGCTGATTCTAAGAGCTATATCGGTCACTTTATTTCAGTAAAGATACTCACATATATTGTAGTGATGTCTATAAAGAACACTTCGCTGTCAGTAGTGTTCAGTTTCTTGGCCAGCTCCTGAGTATTGGGGTTATAGAACAACCACTCTGAGAAGATGAACTTTTCAAGTCGGCTTAAAGAAGTCCACACGTTCTTGTGAAGACGGAACAAACTGAAAAAAATAAATAAAAAAACATTTAATTAATAGACTATATGTGATCCTGCTATTTTTTTAAATAATATTCCTTAAAAAACAGTCGTGAAAACAAAAATTAAAAATCTCAAAAAATGACAAATGTTACAAGCGTTTTAAAATACAGGAATAGAAAGAGACTGATCAAACATGCGTTGACGTCACTAAATACCGTTTTAAACCTGGATGGCGCTGCAAAATGAGCGGGCTATACGGGTAGCTACGGCGGGTTATGTTTAAAATGGTTTTTTGGCATATTTCTGATCTGCGCTCAACTTTTTTTTTTTTTTTTTTTTTTTTTTTTCGAATTAGCAATGTTTGTGTAAATATAGTGTGTAGCTTATACGTAACTCTTTGCAATAAAATGTAAGATGTAATTAAAAATGTACCTATATAAAAAACCCAATGTAACATCTCATGGTCACGTTGAGAACCAAGCTAGGAAAAACCTGTGTTATGGCCTAACTTATAACCCGCTCATTTTGCAACGCCATCTAGTTTTAGGCATATTTTTGATCTACGCTGTTTTCTTGGTTTATTGGCATTCCTCTCCCCCTTGTTCCATGCTTATACCCACTAATAGTGTGTCAATTCATGCTGTCATCTACATGTGAGCCAAGTTGTACCTACTATCCATGTATAAACTGTTAAAGTTTTAATAATGTCAAATTAAAACGATAGTTTCTATAATTATGTATTCTTTACTGCACCTCTTTTAAGTAGATAGGTAATTTTAAGTAGGAGGCTGGCCTGTTAGCTCAGTTGGTAGTAGCTCTGTTTTCTGAACTATAAGCTTGTGGGTTCGATTCCCACCCAGGATAAACATTTGTGTGATGAACTTCGATGTTTGTTCTGTGTCTGGGTGTTATATTGTATTCTATGTATGTATTTACAAACGAAAAGTATCTAAGTATTGTATCAGTTATCTGGTTCCCATAGTACAAGCTTTGCTTAGTTTAGGGCTAGATGGCGCTGTGTGAAATGTCCACACATTTTTTTTTTTTTTTTTTTACATTCTTAAGTATAGTGAGTACTTACGATGTTTGAGTAGGTAGGCGCATATTCATTTCCGAAATATTTAATTTAATTTTATTATTTTTATTTTTGACAATGATTAATTTTTACTTCTATTTAAAACATCGGCTCTGAAATTAATTTTAATTTAGGGCCGGCGCCGCGGCTAATTCTGCTGAGCAGCTAAAACGGTGCAAATATAGTTAATCTCCGTAGCGGTTACATATTTGAGCCGTTTGGTGTTGAGACCCGGGGTCCGTGGGGACCGGGAGCTCATCGCGTTCTCCAAAGTCTATCAGAGCGCCTGGTCGATGCGACGCGTGACCAAAACGCTGGCACTTAATTGGCCCAACGCATCAGCATTGCAATTCAACGTGGCATTGCGGCCAGCATGTTGGGTACGCTACCTACCGGTAGTGGGCTGGAGCACTTGGACTGTCTATAGGCCATCGCGGCTATTATACAGTCCATAAGTGTTCTTTGTAGTAGGTAGTGTAGCTAGTTTAGTTTAGTTTAGTTTTTATTATTGTAGTAGTTAGCTTGAGTAATAAAGGCAACTTGCCCGTTAAAAAAATAATAATTTTAAAGACATTTATCACGACTGATTTACTATTTTTTTTTAAATGTACGAAATTAAGTAAATTAGTAAGCAGTAGTGTGATTCAAACGTAGTGGCGGCTCTGAAGTGCGCTGCGCTCACCGCTTGCCTCTACCCGCGCACACCAAGGGTCAATTCACATAGAGCGGCAAAATGCTCGAGCAGTTTTTAAGTGCTATTGGAATATAAACCTTATTCCATTTAGACAAAGCTGAAAACAGTATGCAACATTAAAATCTTACCTACAAGACAGGAGCGCGTGTTCGAACATCGTCGCCGCGGCAGCGCAAACAGTCGCGCGGCTGCTCGAGCATGCTCGAGCATGCGCGAGTATTTTGCCGCTCTGTCTGAATTGAACCAAGAACATGCTCGAGCATGCGCGAGCATTTTGCCGCTCTATGTGAATTGACCCTAATGGTGCGAGAGCCCACTGCACAAATGCCTACGTCGTCGAGTACCCCAATATGCTAACTTTAGATCGTTAACAGACATCTAAATATGTAAAAAAAATCAGGTCTGCCGGTTTATCCCGACCAGCCAGTCGACCCGGCAGGATCGGAACTGGCAGACCTGTTTTTTGTACATGTTTAAGTGTCGGTTAACGATCTAAAGATAGCTTATTGGGGTACTCGATGACGTAGGTTTTCTTACAGTGGGCTCTCGCACACCTAAGTCTTTGCTACTGCGCAGCGCTTCGCACCGACTGCACAGTCGCCATTGAGTTTGAATCGCACTATAGTAGACTCTTTTAATGCCATACAACGTAAACGCATAGCGTTTTTTATGTCCAGAGTAAAAATACAATAGTGCGTCTTTTATGTCCAGAGTAAAAATACAATAGTGCGTCTTTTATGTCCAGAGTAAAAATACAATAGTGCGTCTTTTATGTCCAGAGTAAAAATACAATAGTGCGTCTTTTATGTCCAGAGTAAAAATACAATCGTGCGTCTTTTATGTCCAGAGTAAAAATACAATAGTGCGTCTTTTATGTCCAGAGTAAAAATACAATCGTGCGTCTTTTATGTCCAGAGTAAAAATACAATCGTGCGTCTTTTATGTCCAGAGTAAAAATACAATAGTGCGTCTTTTATGTCCAGAGTAAAAATACAATAGTGCGTCTTTTATGTCCAGAGTAAAAATACAATCGTGCGTCTTTTATGTCAAGAGTAAAAATACAATCGTGCGTCTTTTATGTCCAGAGTAAAAATACAATAGTGCGTCTTTTATGTCCAGAGTAAAAATACAATAGTGCGTCTTTTATGTCCAGAGTAAAAATACAATAGTGCGTCTTTTATGTCCAGAGTAAAAATACAATAGTGCGTCTTTTATGTCCAGAGTAAAAATACAATCGTGCGTCTTTTATGTCCAGAGTAAAAATACAATCGTTAGAAGTCTGGTGGATAGAATGCTGCTGACTGCAACACAGAAACGTTGGGTGGCTATTGCCCCCTAAAAGAGTGACGTAATAAGTCCTTGAATAACTTCTCGCTGTTTCTTCAAAGCTGGCTGTTTGCAGTACTCCGTTTGTGAAGTTTCGAATGGTAACACACATTCAAGGTAGTAGTGTATCTAACCTTAAACAGTGTAAGGTAGTTCATTTTAGTGTAAACAAATTATTTCTTACTAGGTGGTAGGACTTTTCTGCAAAGTTCGTCTAGGTAGGTACCACCGCTTTGCCAGTTATACTGCCGCCAAGCAGTAGTGTGCAAGCACTACTGTGTTCCGGTTTGAAGGGCATTGTAGCTAGTGAAATTACTGGGCAAATGAGACCTTTCGATCTGGTCTCACGGTCTAGTAATCATATTACTGGACTGTGTGATGTCTCAGGATGACGTGCGCAGTGCAGTGTCACGCAAAACTTTATACTTTAGAGTTCCGAGTGACACTGCAATCTGTTATGGGCAGCCATGGCGCTTAACATCAGGCGAACGACTCACTACTTTATTCAAAAGAAATCTGCAGCTGAAGCACATAGAATTCTTGTTGAGACTTACGGTCACAATGCTTTGTCGGATGCGACATGCAGAGACTGGTTTCGACGCTTCAAAAATACTTTAAATAAAATGGTTTTGTTCCTTATCATTTAAATAGAGCTTTTTTTTTTAAAAAGAATCAGCGAGAACTTACTCAAGGTCCTATAAAATTTGTTTTTTATTATATTCTGTGTATCTATATTCATAAGGTTAAAGTGTATGGATGGATCTCTGTGTCTGTAATAAAGATTTATTATTATTAAAATTTATTTATTTAAGTAAGTGGTACTTACATAGGCTTCCCTCCAGTGGCTCTAAGCATAAAGTCCAGTAACAATGCAGGAAAGAAGTGCACGAATATTGCAGATATGCGGAACATTAGCAGTGAAGGGAGGAACTTAAGATGCGGGTACCTGGGGAATACAAAATATTATCAAAAACGGCTTAGTCGGTGACTAGGAAATCTTCTACAAGGTGAGTTTGAATCGGTATGTTATCCCGAAAGGCGGGACTGCACTGGATAGCCCATAAGTTGTGAGAGCCTTACTTGAAACTGCGTGTTTCCAAACCTCCATACTAAACAATAAATCCACTCACAAAATTGCACGTGCGATCGCTACGAGAGTTAACAAGATACTATAAATTCATTTCTAAACACAGGTCGTTAAACTCATTTAAGTGCATTCGGTCAAGGACGAAGTTCAACCACCCAGCTGCGCTAGGGCTATCTTCGAACGTAAACTTTAAATGGCATTACTTCAATGAAAAACTATTAATTTACAAAAGTCGTAGAAGAAACATTGTCTACCTTCATCATCATCAGCCCACTCTAGTCCACTGCTGGACATAGGCCTCTCCCAAAGCACGCCACTGAGCACGATCTTCAGCTCTTCTCTTCCAGTCATTACCAGCCACCTTACGTATATCGTCGCTCCATCGAGTCGCAGGGCGTCCTACACTACGTTTACCGATTCGTGGTCTCCACTCTAATACTCGTTTGCCCCATCGGTTGTCGGTTCTGCGGCAGATATGACCAGCCCACTGCCACTTCAGCCGGCTAATCCGCTGAGCTACGTCGGTGACTTTCGTTCTTTGGCGAATTACTTCGTTCCGGATACGATCCCGCAAAGAAACACCGAGCATAGCTCTTTCCATAGCCCTCTGAGCGACCTTGTCTACCTTGGGGAGTAGATTTACCCCCTTTCTGGATAATATACCAATTCAAACTCAGATAGTATTGAAGTAGAAACAATTGTTTTTGTCTGTCTGTCTGTCCCTTTGAACACGCATCACGCTGGAACTACTAAACGGATTTCGCTGAAATTTAGTATGGTTATAGCTAATTTTTCTTTATAACATTTAGGATACTTTATGTTTTCTGAAACGGCCAAGTGCGGGTTGCACTAAGCAATAAGTGTGTAACATTGTACATTATTATTATTATTATTATTTATTTATTCGATCATCAACATCGTGTACACTGATACATTCTATTATTATTATACTAAAAGTAGTACAAGCCAAATGCCACGACAATTACAGATGAAGACAACAAGCTAGACAAAAAAATCATTAAAATCGATAGAACGAGTAACTGAAAGCTCAAAAAAGAAACATTTTTATATAAAACAATGTTGAAAATTTAATTTATTAGGTAAATATGTGAAATAATTTAATTTAAAAATGTATAAATTAATTAAAGAAAGACAAATGCATACCCACCAAAATAAATTTCGTAAATAAATCATAAAATAAACTGACATAATTATGACAACATTAACCACTCACGTGCCACGCGCCAGTAAACTGGCGGATCCTGCAAAACCTTATGTGCCACGGACCATAAAACTGGTCGGTCGGTCGGGCCTACCTAAAAACCGTAAAATATAACGGATTTGGCTCTATGGTATGAAAATATTGACCTTGACAGCTAGGTCTTGAAATTTGCTACAGTATAAACGCCTGGTACCAGCTTTTCTTGGTACTTTGTGAATAATCTATCGAAGTTTGCAAGATCTGTGCTCAAAGAGAATAAAATTGTTGTTCCGTGATTGTGTCAACGTAGTGCGTGCAGCAGAAATATTAACTGTGAGTAGATTTGGTCCATATTTTCTAATGTAATTATACATCATTTTGTTCGTAATTTAATGTTCTTTCGAATGGTATAATTTTTTGATGAGTAAGTATATAATAAGTTGGATGTATCAAGTAAAAAGACTTGTAGGAAAAAAATTCAATGCGGCTCTAGTTGTCTTCATTTAAATACTACTTCATAAATTATTAGTTTAAAGAATTTATGATTAGATATCTATCTAGAGTGTTTATTTACGAACAAATTGATACCAAAAACATGTATCCTATGGTGTAAGATCACGGATAGGGGTTTATTTGAACATTACTTGGTGACGGCAGTACGACTGAACTTGCGCGGAACGGGTCTTTTTACGAAATAGGCTCGCAACAGACGCCAAAAATGATGTTAATAATGAATGTGCATATTAGTCTTGTTTTTGCTTTTCTCCAAGAAATTATAATTTGTAAAACTTTAAGTTTCTATAATATATTTTTTTGTGCTCACAAAAAAAAACTTAAACATTTTTCAGTTTTTGTATGGATATAATTTATATAGGTAGGCTTTGCTTTAGTGGTGCTAAGTGAGTGTTATATAAAGTTTAGGGGGGGGGGGGGGGGATGGGAGAGGGGAGTGGAACCTTCCTTTACAAAAAGGGGGGAGGGGGTGGCGGTTACGTGATTTTCGCAAAAAATTAAGTATTAGGTTAATAATTTGAATAAATAAGTATTTAACTTTTTTCATTTTTTTTGTGTGTTCGGGTTAGGTGAGCAATTAAATAAAGCATGCGCTTTCTACTAACTTTATAAAATGGTTTTAGCAAATATGGAAGAGCGTGGTGCCGGACATGGTGCACGGCGAAGCCAAGCCCGTGGTAGATGACGTGGCTGAGGACAAGGGCAGTCCCTGTCTACGCAGTCCGAGGAGTAGGCGTTTTGCTTTTTTAAAGGTTTATTTTAGCTGGTGTAGGTACATGTATCATCAAAATTAATTATTTTGTGTATATTTCTAGTTCTATACACAGCAGATACAGCCAGTGGCCTTGAGAGAGCCAATGCTTTCAACAAGTGACGGCACTTGAGGGATTTTGTATGTATAATAATGTATGTATTAAATAATGGTTACGTTACATTGGTACTTTTTCATTTTGTTAACTATGTAACTATGTATGAAATTACTTTTGTAGACAATCAATAAAGCTGCACAAACTAAATAAAAACATAACAAAGGCAGTAAATGAACAGTTATAATTTCATCATAATTGGCTCAGTAATTTAGATTTTCAAAAAAAAAAACACTAGAAAAAAAATTGTCATCTAAGTTTTTCTCAGTATGTAATTTAGCGGATTAAAGTCAGTTTTTAAAAGGATATTATCATTTTTAAATTCGGTCAGTTAAAATATTATTTCATCTAGCACTTAATTAATTCATCAATAATTAAGTAAAGTCATTGTTTAATTATTGATACATTTAACTATGGTAAATATTTACTAATTTTATTATAATAATGGTGTAACTGTACTGGTAGTAGTGGTGGTAGTGGTGGTAGTACTGGTTTTATTATAACTATTAATTATCTGTGATTAGTGTAGCATAATGTCGACTATTAATATAAAAGTATTAAAATTATAATTTCTGAAATTTGTGTTCGTTTTTTTAATACCTCTCTCGTCTAATTTGCATAATCGGAATCAAATTCGGAACTGGAATTTAATGGAATAAAATTAACGTTTGTAAACGGCCTAAAATGCTCAATGAATTCCCGCCAACTGAGCGTGTTCGAACATGCGTCCGGCACAATATAGTTACGATTGCCGTTAAATTTTTTTCTAGGACATGATTAAATATTTTGGTGTCATTTTAAAGCTATTGAATTAAACTTTATTTCGAATATGAAAAAAAGTAGTGTTGTCACGTTAGATTTCAAAATAAAACCTATTTAACTTTTTAACTATTTATTGAAAAATAATGACATCACCTAGAATAATCAACTTAATTACAATTTAAAGCCTGGTTTGTACACTTGAGACAGCAGTCATTCAATAGGTAAATAGTCATTAGGTGTCTTAGTTAGAACCGATTAGTTTACCACTTGACGCCCTGCCGCGCATTACTAAATCTCAGGTGGCACACAAGGGTTAGCGGCGCGCGGAGCGTGGCACGTGAGTGGTTAAAGAATAAAAAGTTAAAATTCCCAACATCAAAACTGGCAAACATCTAATGACCAAAAAATAGGTACATATGATCTAAAATGAGATGTAAAAAAAGAGATGAAAAAAAAAGCACCAAAAATCAGATAGCCAGAGATCTTTTGAACATGTTAATATTTTCGACAAAAATGTCGACCTCTTTGGACTTGGAGAAACAATTATAATGTCGCATTAACCTAGGCAAGGGAGCGTTTTGCCCAAGATTAGATTGGGAACCATTGAATGGCAATGCTCAACCTTCGGCCCGAGTAGAGGCTAGCACTTTTTGTGTTTGGTGTTATAAATAACCACTAATCGCGAACAACTTTATTCAAAAGTTTTTTCTTTGCTATTGCACTAAATCTTGAAGTAAGGCGGCCCATACACGATCAATTTAATTGATCAATCTTTGTGATTGATCAGTTAAATTGATCGTGTAGGCTTAGTATTGGTCAATGTTTTTCGGTTTACAGGTTTACAGTATGGAGAAAACATTGACGGTAATGGACTCGTCAATTTAACTGATCAATGCTTGACGGCCACTCTGTGTTGCCATAAAGAAGTTTATAATGTTGTTTTTCTTTTTCTGTAATGTTACTTTTTGTCGAAGTATTCTGTATGTTTTAGTTTTTTAATTATTTATAATGTTTGTTACTTTGTTCTGTAGTCGTTTAAGTTTATGGTACGTCCGTGATGTCATGAAAATGGGTTCCGTCTGAAAATCAGTAACCGAGGTTGTTGTGTGCAGCCTCCATCGACTATAAATCCAGTTGACCAATGATACAATTTCCCCTCATACGAAAATTAGTAGTGTATTTACAATTACTATTTTAATTATTTTTTTTTACATCAGACTTATCTATCATTTGACCACGCTCTCACCTGATGGAAAGTGACGATGCGATCGAAGGTGTAGCATGCTAGCTAAGTAAAACATTTCATACAAATCACGGGAACCCGTTGATGTCTTTTGTTCCATCCTGCTCTGTTCTTTGTAATTTCGTATGAGTTTGTCTCGTTTTGTTACCTCGCCCCCTGCCCGCGCAGGTGAGTCGTGTTTGTACGAGACATTATGTTCACGAGCTATCAACGGGCTTTATAATCTTTGGCAGCTTCAGTTGTATGCTGAGCCGGGACCAATTCCTGACATCGCGCAGTATCGCTTGGTATAGCATATTATGTAATGTAGGTACTATTTTATGTGACTTTCTATTGTTCTTGTGTACTATGCGATATTGTGTGTCAGGAATAAAGTTCATTTCATTTCATTAAAGTTAATTTCATCAATAAAATTGAACGTGTGTAGGCGGCCTAAGATAATAAATACCCCGGTAGACCGTAAAACATGTACTTCCGGTTAAAATTCAAACACGGAACCATAAAAATGAGCATAAAATCCACAATTGACTGGATTTATGGATATTCTTATAACCGTTCTGAGTTATTAAACAGGAAAAGAACTTTTTTATTGTAATCGACAAAATTAGGTGTTATTTAATCGCCATTTTGTTCAACTTCAAGTCATATGGTAAACTTTGTGCGTTAGTATTATAAAAATAAGTTATCACTACTTTCCCTAGGTGGTAGGAGTTTTCTGCAATGTGCGTCTAGATACGTATTACCGCATTGGCAGTTATTCTGCCGCTAAGCAGTAGTGTGCGAGCACTACTGTGTTCCGGTTTGAAGGGCATTGTAGCTAGTGAAACTACATGGCAAATGAGACTTTACGATCTGATCACACAGTCTAGTAATCTTATTACTAGACTGTGTGTAGTCTCAGGATGACGTGCGCAGTGCAGTGTCACGCAAAACTATATTAATTTAGAGTTCCGAGTGATACTGCAGTCTGTTATGGGCAGCCGTAACGCTTAACATCAGGCGAACGACTAGCTCCTCACGTCATTCATTTACATTAAAAAACTTGCTTTCTTTAACTCTCGCTTTATGGCTTAACATTGATTGTGATACCAAGTATGGATGATTTCGTGCGTCAATGAGGCAGTAGACATCTTTGATTGCGAGTATCTTTAGAACCCATGAAGATTTCTAGGGTTCCGTACCCAAAGGGTAAAACGGACCCTGTTACTAAGGCTTCGCTGCCAGTCCGTCTGTCTGTCTGTCTGTCTGTCTGTCCGTCTGTCACCAGGCTGTATCTCATGAGCCGTGATAGTTAGACAGTTGATTTCTGTTGCCGCTATAACAACAAATACCAAAAAACAGAATAAAATAAATATTTAAGGGGCCTCCCATACAACAAACGTGATTTTTTTGCTCGTTTTTATAGATAATGGCACGGAACCCTTCGTTCGCGAGTCCGACTCGCACTTGGCCGGTAATTTTTCTATAAATGGTATCTCACTAGAAAGCCATTGAAAAGGACATGTTTTAAAACAATTTACAGAAAAAAAACATAACTTTTTGTGGTACTTAAATCAACTTTTATACCTACTTTTATAACTTAATTTTTCATGTCCATTTTCAAAAACTGTGATTATGATTAAATTTAAGTGTCATTAGGGTCATTTGGGTTTCTTTTATGCAATTACATGAACACAGGCCTCCCCCATATAACGCCACTTTGGACGCTTATCGTTGCGGGTTTGCCATAATCACCACGCTAGGCAGGCGGCTTGGTGATCACAGTAGATTATAATGTACCAAGGAGAATGCTGCTGCCCATTCCCTTACCCGGCTCTTACGGCACTCGCGGAAAGAGAGGAGACACCAAAGATTTATAAAGCCCGTTGATAGCTCGTGAACATAATTTCTCGTACAAACACGACTCACCTGCGCGGGCAGGGGGCGAGGTAACAAAACGAGACAAAGTCATACGAAGTTACAAAGAACAGAGCAGGATGGAACAAAAGACATCAACGGGTTCCCGTGATTTATTAGAAATTCATAGTATTTATTAGAGATTAGTGGTTGAATTACGCCACTATTTTTCGTATGAAGGGAAGTTGATTTATAGTCGATGGGATACACAGTTAAAAATCCAAATTCGACTTACCAAACAGCACTTTTGAGTGGATATTTGTGAAGCATTCCATTGACTGTGTTTTCTAGAAGCGTCCACATGAAAGGCTTCTGTGTGGACGATGAAGCGTGGTATACCGTTAGTCCGGATCTATAATCAAAAAACATTAAAAAAAATCACGCCAACCCGCGCTTGGCCGGTTTGATTGATCATGGACATCACTCTCACTGTGAGAGAAAGCTCGCGTCAATTCAGATCAAGCGGAAAAATGTTCATGCACTTTAAATACAAATTGAAAAAAGTATATCTAGTGTAATTCCGCTAAAAATATCATATAAGATTATCTATATTGGGGAAGCTGCAAATGACTGTTGTTGGCAAATGTATTACAAAAATGATAGGAAAAGTTTATAATGTATAATATTTATTGAAACCAAAAACTGGGACACCTAAATTGGTCCAACATTCGTTGCGCAGGATTAGGAAAAACCCCGTAATAACCTAATCAGACCAATGACAAACTTACATAAACGATTAAAATTAATTTTAAACAAATATCTTATAATACTGGTATTTAACTATTAACTTAGAATACTTAAATATATTAATTAAATTAAATGAATACACTAGGTATACTTTTTTCGATGAACTTCCGCGAAGTCACGCCTGAGTCAATCAATTATTTCAAGCACTTTTTAAGCGGTAATAGGCTAGCTATTATTTTATTGCACAAATTAATAATAATCCTCAAAAAACAAACAGTCGTGAAAACAAATATTAAATATCTCAAAAAAATTACAAATTTACAAGCTTTTTAAAAAGCAGGAACAGAAAGAGACAGCTCAAACATGCAGTGACGTCACTCTTGCTCCGTAGTACCTCATTACTAAACTGTGATAGCTTTACATACAATCTCTTTGGCATGTGACGTCACAACGTGCGTTTTCATAGTAACTGTGAGGAAGCTCCACACGATCTCGGTTTTGCGAGAAACAGACAGGCGATGCCCGCTCCCAGGAACTTCAAAAGCTTATTACTCCGTCATTTATTTACCGATTTTACTATTTTTTTCAATTATTGCATTCATTTTTAACCTATTTTATGAAAATAATATTAACTTGTCAATTTTTAATAGCAGGCAACTAGCCTATTATGCCCGAGCATTTTTTAATTAAATAAATATTTATTTTTGATTTGATTTTAATGTTGCATAATACTATTTTCATCTTTGTCTAAACGGAATAAGGTGGATATTTAATTACCACTTAAAAAGTGCTCGGGCACTTTTCCGCCTGAACTCTATTCGACCGACTTCAAAAAAGCAGAGGGTACTTTTATTTTAACTTTGTTACCTCGTCATTTATAAACCGATTTCGAAAATCCTTTTTTCATATGAAAGGGTATACTTTCATATTGGTCTGATAGAAATTTCATCAAAATCGGTCCCGTAGTTTGGTTTTTTAATTCAAAATTACCAAAAAAACTATGTGGTATCCAATTTTTTTTTTAGACTGTGTGATGTCTCAGGATGAGGTGCGCAGTGCGCGGTGCCACACGAAACTTTAATTTAGATTGCCGAGTGACACTGCCATCTGTAATGGGCGGCCGTGACGCTTAACACCAGGCGAACGACTAGCTCGTCACGTCATTCGTTTACATAAAAAAAATCTCAGTATGGAATTAAGTTCGTGTCGACTGAAGTTAGTTAAAAACCCTCTTTTCAGATTCAGATATTTTATTGCTTCCACAGTGTACACAAAGGTCAAATAAGTATGATATTAATTAAGTAGGCTCATTTTGGACCCCGTCGGGCGCAAATTTGGAGAGAGGAGGACGACCTCACGAAAGAGTCAATATGGACATACAAAGAAAATAATGAAAATGTTAGTTTGATTATAGTAAAATTTTACTCCCATTTTTATAATTCTCTTTTAAAAGGTTATTGGGAACCAAATTACTTGTTGATGATGATGATGATGATGATGATGATTACTTACTTAGATTGGGCAGCGTTCCACCCCGCAACTAGAAGCTGATTGACTACAACATCAACTGGTATATAATCGGCTATGTTGGTCGTAGCCATTGGCAACCTTCGCACCACTCCTACAATAGTACATTATGATATAAGTGTGCAAAGTTGATCATTGCACTCGAGGCAGTAATATACATTATGGGAGCCAAGAGTGTAATGATCAATGCACGCGCATGTCACACAACGTTTTTCATCACAGTTGCGAGGAAAAAACAGAGTTGTACTGTTAATTAACTTTGTGAAAAATGTCGTGCAGGCTTCTTATTTTCACGCGCCGTCAGAGAAAAACCGTGTTGATGGCGCGAACAAAATCGACATCGACTAAAACGAAACGAAACGACGAAAACGTACGTATAACTTGCAGTGGGATACAAAATTAACTGAATTTAAAGTGAAAAGCACGCGTTGGAAATTTCTTGGATTATGATCCTAAAATCGGTAGGATAAGAGCCACTTTACGAGCAACTGTGATGAAAAATATTTTAAACTACTTATATAATAATAATAATAATATGGTAGGTGTGTGGTGGCAGTTGACAAGGGCCTCAGGCCGCTCTCCTTGGCAAATGAGAACTGGCGTAAACCGGTGGTACTTAGCACCGAAGACCGCAGGGACGTATGGAAAGGCAAGGAGCTGCACGGGCGGTTCTATCGGGCCTTGACAGGGCCTGATGTGGACCTGCATGCGTCGGTGAACTGGCTGCGATTCGGCGACCTATTTGGGGAAACCGAGAGTTTTGTCTGTGCAATTGCGGACGAAGTTATCAAGACGAACAACTACCGGAAATATATCATGAAGGACGGTACGGTCGACATCTGTCGGGCATGCCGCCGTCCCGGAGAATCTCTCCGACATATCATTTCCGGTTGTTCTCATCTTGCTAACGGAGAGTACTTGCACAGACACAACCTAGTGGCCAGGATCATCCATCAGCAACTTGCCCTTCAATACGGCCTTGTGGAGTCTGAGGTGCCGTACTACAAGTACACACCGGGGCTGGTTCTCGAAAATGGCCGTGCATTGCTCTATTGGGATCGCTCTATCATCACGGACAGGACTATTGTAGCCAATAAGCCTGATATCGTGCTGGTAGACCGATCCCAACGCCGGGCAGTGCTCGTTGACATCACCATTCCACATGACGAGAACCTCGTGAAGGCTGAGAAGGACAAACTCAGCAAGTACCTTGACTTGGCTCACGAGGTAACCGCCATGTGGAATGTTGATTCAACGAGCATTGTCCCGATAGTCGTTTCGGCGAACGGCCTTATAGCGAAGAGCCTCGACCAACACCTCGAGAGGCTCTCGCTAGACGGTTGGATCAAGGGTCAGATTCAGAAGGCAGTACTCCTTGACACGGCACGTATTGTCAGGAGGTTCCTCACTCTGCAGCCCTAACCACCGGTAGCTTGGGCCTTGCCCCGCTGCCGGCGGCACTCTAGGTTTAGGTTTTTTTATAGTATTTTTGTAATTTATTTTTATAGGAATATTGTAAAAAAACTTAAATTTAAGAAAATGAAATAAATGAGGTGAATAATAATAATAATAATATAGCCTTTATATACAACACTAATAAAACTACGAACCATAGACTTAGGATGTACAAGACCAACAATGACACTTTGAAAATGGGACAAGAAATTTAAGAAATTGTGTGTGTGAAAAACTGTTAATATTATCGAGCTCTTGAATATTTGCGACAAGTTAACTGTGGTATTAACTAAATATTGAACCTAACTATAGGCCCCCATAGTTCTTAAAATAAAATAGCAGGCATTTTATTTACTGAGATCCTTCAAACTTTTGGAGTAAATTTGCTGAATAATAAAACACTGAAAAACTCATATATTGCGATATATCGGAAGGAGCATTCCTAATAGCCATTCATTACCTTTACCCCCCCCTCCCTTCTCTCTTCCTTTAGACTGAGTTAAGCCGCAAAACTAATCAACCCTCGCGAAGCCGGGGCGGGTCAGCTAGTTTGAAGTATTTGTTTAGAATCCGGTACCCAATGTTACTGCTAAATATAATTAAAATTGGCCGACAAATGGCACTGCAGCAAACTTCCCCCCTTTTTGGGGGAAATGCACCTCCAATCAAAAATCGCCGACGACAAAAAAAAACACCCCTGAACTCATGGAACGTGTATACCATGTTTCGTCGAGATTCGAAGGAGATTCGTTGGAAACCGGTGAATGCTACCATAGCTCAGTTAGCAGAGCGTCTAATCCGGTTGGAAAGCGCGGGTTCAAATCCCGCTACCTGCTAGCTTTTATGGACTTGTATCTATGGTTCATATTTTCTTTAGTTTTTATTTAATTATGTAAGTAAAAGTATATCGTTTACCTTTAGCAGCTCCCATGAGAAATCCTTGAGGTCCGACCTTAGAGCAAGTCCACCCTGGAATGGGCTCTTTCCATGATGCCACGACTGAAAAGTAAATAAAATATCAAAGACTAAAGAATATACTAGACAGGACATCTCTAACTAGCACTGTCGACCACAACGAGTATTCCAGTGCATTTTCGCTCTATACGAAGCTGGGGGTCTAGCAAGGATCCCTTTCCAGTGCGAGAGCCCACTGCAAAAATACCTACGTTTTCGGGTACCCCAGTAGGCTATCTTTAGATCGTTAACCGACACTTAAACAAGGAAAAAAAGCAGGTCTGCCAGTTCCGATCCTGCCGGGTCATGGAAACAATCCACCTCCACTAATTTCAAATGCCTTGAATACTAAGTTTCGCCAAGTTTAGACCTGGCAGACCTTTTAATCTATTATCAGAGGCATCTTGGTTATTATTGGGCGTAGGTTTCATCGTATTACTGATGGTATTCACTGAGGTAGGTAAAAGGTGTGAAGGGCACATTCTTAGGGGTCTGCCAGGTACGTCCAGCAGGGTGCGCAACGGCAGACCACTTTTTTTTTACATAATTAATCAATGGTTAACTGTTGCCAGAACTTTCATTCGGGTAAATTTTGACAAAAAAAAAATACGTCAAAAAATTTCAATTATTTCCATGACCCGGCAGGATCGGAACTGGCAGACCTGAATTCTTTACATTATTTAGATGTCGGTTAACGATCTAAAGATAGCCCTATTGGGGTACAAGATGACGTAGGTATCTGTGCAGTGGGCTCTCGCACCATTAATGTTAACGTTAACGCCTAACGATAACTCAAAATGTATGGGATTGACATTACCTGCGGAAATCGCTTTTCCGCATATAATGTCATTCCCCTACATTTGGAGTTATCATTTGGCATTATTATTGTGATATTTAAGTCTACGAAGTTAAGGTGAAGGGTAGGGCCAACAAGGTGTTATTGGCATATTTCCTGGCGTAATCAGAACATGTGGAGCTTTGAATTTAATCTATCATGTAATTCATTTCATTAAGTCGTTTGTGATGACCGCAAATACAAGATTAATAAATTTAGCTCTATAGAAAAAAATCGCAAACCTACCTCAAAAAATTTGAATGTTCCCATTTTACTGAGTTTCTATCGAATATATTTTTGCAAAAATAAAATTAGTGTATTCCCAACAAACATTCGGGTGTTGTGATGACTTAATAATTTTGAAAAATACTATACAAACATATATATATATAAACATTCATTAAAAACCGTCAAAATCAGTCATTTCGTGCGTTGTCTTTGTCGCAAGCGCCGCGCTGAAGTTCAAACTGAATTGATATTCAAGACTACGATGTTCCTTTGAACAGATTTTGACCTGCTTATCTGGGTCTACCCGTCGCCTGAAGATCGATGTTTCTTTGAACGGATTTTGACGTGATTATCTGGCCCTACCCAGCGCCTTAAGGCGAAGACATATTGCAGAATACTTACTCATAGTAGGTCGTACAATGGTACAAGGGAAGAGATCTGCACACTTTACCACTTCATGCTCGGCCAAGTGCTTAGTAAACGTGTAGGTGTTAGGGTGGTCTTTCAGTAATCTGGAAGGAAAACAAACATTCACTTTGGTCAACCCACGTTACGCGTAATACAATATAGTTTTGGCTAATAGTAGTAGTAGTAGTGTATTATTTTATTGGTTTTTTTTTTTTTTTTATGTGATTGAATGACGTGACGAGCTAGTCGTTCACCTGATGTTAAGTGACACGGCCGCCCATAACAGTTGCAGTGTCACCCGGAACTTTAAAACAATAGTTTCGCGCGACACTGCACTGCGCACGTCATCCTGAGACATCACCCAGTCTAATAATCAGATTACTAGACTGAGTGATCAGATCATAAAGTCTCATTTGCCCAGTAATTTCACTAGCTACAATGCCCTTCAAACCGGAACAAAGTAGTGCTTGCACACTACTGCTTGGCGGCAGAATAACTGGCAAAGCGGTGGTACCTACCTAGACAAACTTTGCAGAAAAGTCCTACCACCGAGTGGTGCCATAGTCTTAAGTTTTCATCAGCACACACTTAATAAAAACACACATCTCGTCGGTCAAAAATCCAACATTACACATAGATATCATCCTTACTAGACTTTAAATTCCTCTCACACACACAAACACATATAACATTATTTATATATATATATATATATATATATATATATATATATATATACACACTTACCCCTCTCCCTCCCCTAATCCCTCACATACTATACAGTCCTATGACTTATTGTATTAGTAAAAACCTTCGTATTGAAATATATATGTATGTGTGGACATTTCACACAGCGCCATCTAGCCCCAAACTAAGCATAGCTTGTACTATGGGAACCAGATAACTGATGTAATACTTAGATACTTTTTGTTTGTAAATACATACATAGAATACAATATAACACCCAGACACAGAACAAACATCGATGTTCATCACACAAATGTTTGTCCCGAGTGGGAATCGAACCCACAACCTACAGATCAGAAGGCAGGGTTACTACCAACTGAGCTAACAGGCCAGTCCGCTATAAAATATGTAACTACTTTGTTTAAGTATCCCTGGAAGAGGACTGGCCATCGCAAACTCAGGGAATCCTACTGCGATGGCCAGTACTGCAACTAAAGTTATTAATAATCAATTTATACATTTTTATAATATTAATTGTTATTTGATTTTTTTTAATTTATTATGTATTATTAATTTATCAATTGACGTCTATTTTACGTCTATTTTTCTTGTCTTTTTTTTTTTGTCTTTTTTTTTTCATTTTTATTTCATATTATTTTATATCTAGTTAAAACTAGGTCCTGACTGACGTGTAATGTATATTATTAAATAAATAAAAAAAAATATTAAAAAAAAAATATTGTTCATGAGCTTATTTATAGTTTACTGTATATAATGGTCAATTCAGAGAGAGCAGCAAAATGCTCGAGCACTTTTGAAGTGCTGTTGGAATGTCAACCTTAGTCCATTTAGACAAGGCTGAAAATAGTATCATCATCATCATCATCAACAGCCTAAAGTCATCCACTGCTGAACATAGGCCTCCCCCAGAGAGCACCACTTTGAGCGGCTGTTCGCCTCCTGCATCCATCGGCTCCGCGCGGCATTCACCAGATCGTCGGTCCACCGAAAATAGTAGGTATGCAACCTATTTTAGAGGTAAGATTTAAATGTTGCATACTATTTTCAGCTTTGTCTAAATGAAATAAGGTTGATATTCCAATAGCACTTAAAAAGTGCTCGAGCATTTTGCTGGTTTGTCTGAATTGTAGGCTAGCCTCACACAGGTGGAATTCCTCTCTGAATTCATATTAATAAATATAAATGAATATTCACTTACTTCAGACACATTGGGTCCATAATACATATAAATCCATTCATTAAATAAAATGAAATAAAATAAGTATTAAAATAAAATAAAGTCAAAATTAAAATTCATAATTCAGTAAGTCCGAAATTCCCTAAAAAATAATAGGGTATTTCCCTAAAATAAGCAATCGTTAAAACAAAAATTAAATATCTCAAAAAATGACAAGCATTATAAATACAGGAATATAAAAAGACAGCTAAAATATGCAGTGACGTCAGTTATTAGTCCTTCATTCATAGTACCTCATTACTAAGCTGTGGTACCTCTATGGTAGCTTTGCATATAATTTCTATGGCATGTGACGTCACAATCTATGATTTCATAGTAACTGTGAGGAAGCTCCACACGATCTCTGCTTTGCGAGAAAGGGACAGGCGATGCCCCTCCAGAAACTTTAAAAGCTTATTACTCCGTGATTTATTCACCGATTTTACTTATTTTTTGATTATTGCATTACTTTTAACCTACTTTGTTAGATGAGGAAATTGCCGGAACGTAGATTGTGAATTCAGAGAGACGTCCGCCTGTGTGAGGCCAGCCTTACGCGTCAAAGGAGACAAGAAAGAGTTTGAAAGAGAAGGGACTAGTAGTTGTCTATACAAGGTGAGTTTGAATTGGGGGATTTATGCCGAAAGGTAAATCTACTACCCAAGGTAGACAATGTTTCTTCTATGACTTTCGTAATTTAATAGTTTTTCAATGAAGAAATCATCAATAGTTTTCAAACGTCTAAAGTTTACGTTCGAAGATAGCCCTAGCACAGCTGGGTGGTTGAACTTCCTTCGTCCATGACCGAGTGCACTTCGACCTGTATTGCGAAATGAGGTTTGGAAACACGCAGTTTTAAGTAAGGCTCTCACAACTTGTAGGCTATCATGCTCCCAGTCCCCCCCCTTTCGGGATAACCCCAATTCAAACTCACCTTGTATAATGTTAGGCCCGCAGCGCTACACAATTTGGATATTTAAGGCTAAATTAAGAATTGTTTTACAAAGATTTTTTTAGGAATATAAGCGAATGATGAGGCGAGCTAGTCTTTCACCTGATGTTAAGCGTAAAGGCCGCACATAACAGATTGCAGTATCACTCGGAACTCTTTAACATAGCTTCGTGTGACAATGCACTGCGCACGTCATCCTGAGAAATCGGCACAGTCTAGTAATAAGATTACTAGACTGTGAGATCAGTTCATAAAGTCTCATTTTCCCAGGAATGTTTCTGGGTACAATGCTCTACAAACCGTAACACAGTGGTGCTTGCACACTACTGCTTGGCGGCAGAATAACTGGCAAAGCGGTGGACCCTACCTAGACGAACTTTGCAGAAAAGTCCTACCACTTAGGTGCCTCAATTCCGTTGTTACTACTGGCTCATCCTCTATTCTATACTTACTTTGGCTCCATCTCGTCTAAGGCATCATCAGACAGTGTTCCAACCAATGCTATAACTTTTTCCACGTCTTCGGGCGCTTCATACACTTTCTCATGAGCCTCCATTAGAAAAGAATTTACGTATGCTGAAGACACTTGCACCATAACCTGGGAAAAAACACAGCTTAAGACCCGCTCATCTGCACTAAAGTCAATTAAAATACAACTTAGCTAAGCAACACTTTCTCCGGGTTCTCGTCATCATCATCATCATCAACAGTCTAAAGACGTCCACTGCTGAACATAGGCCTTCCCCAGAGAGCGCCACTTTGAGCGGTTACTCGCCTCTGCATCCATCGGCTCCCGCGGTTTTCACCAGAACGTCGGTCCACCTAGTGAGGGGACTACGCTGCGTCTTTCGGTTCGTGGTCGCCACTCGAGAACCTTTCTTCCCCATCGGTTGTCAGTTCTACGAGCGATGTGGCCTGCCCATTGCCATTTCAGCTTGCTAATTCTTAGAGCTATATCGGTCACTTTAGTTCAGACCACGTCTCAGTTCCATAAGTCGTCACTGGCAACACACACTGATTGATTAAATACCTTAAGATTTTTGATTTGCTTGCAAAGATCCATGATTCGTCGAGTTCCCAGGGTATTGATCTTCACTGTGGGCCTCAAGTTATCCTGTGAACAAACATGTGGCAGGTGAAACCGTATTTTACGATTATTTAATTGTCTATGGTTGTATTTTTGGTCTGTGGTATTTTTATTCCATTTAGAAGATAAAAGACGTGCAATTGAATAGTCACTCGCCCCACCTCTGAAGAGTCAGATCTACATAAAAAGGCCGTGTACGCTGTCGACGGATCAGAAGTTGTCCAGCTACGGACACGGCACTATCAAGTCCGAGCTGTCTTCCTGTGTCAGGAATGTTCTGTTTATTTATTATAATTATTTTTGATTTTGATATCATTATTTTGATGATATTATTATGATTATGTCATTACAATTAATTAAGTAATGAAGTAATTATGACTTAATTATATTATTTAAATACTGTTATATTAATAAAAATTATCTTTGAGTGTAAATGAATTTTAATTATGTTATCTCCAAACATTGCAAACTTTTTACAAAGCGAGGTGAGAGCGATGGTGGCCGAGCGGTAGCACGTGCGCTTCGCAATCTTACGGCACCGGGTTCGATCCTCGGCCCTGCACCTATGATTTATCTAGTAAGTTATGTGGAGTTTTCGATGCCATCGCTCCGTGCCTCGGAGAGCACGTTAAGCCGTCGTTCCCGGTTGTCATAAGAACATCTATGGCAACCGTTACGGGTAGTCAGACGCCTGATAGAATCTGACACCTGATCTAACCATCCCCGTTACTGGTCCCTTATGGGTTGCGAGGTCAGATGGCAGTCGCTCGTGTAATTCTGGTAGCTCGCAAGGTTAGATTGGGAGCCGACCCCAATAACAAATGGGAAAAAGGCAAAGAGAATGATGATGATTGTAAACTTTTTACTATTAGTAGTTCTGCGGACGGTAGACCACACAGCATGTGTGAACAACAGTGGCGGATTATAGGCACGTGTCTAGGGGCGCAACATTACAAAGGGGCGCCACGCGCGGAAGTTTTTAATCATAGTTGTTTAAGTAAATATGCACTACTTTCGGCTGATTTTATAATAGAAGTTGATGATTAGAAGATACAATAACTGCAATGGTCGCGTCGGTTTTCGCGCCCACAATCTAGCATTGTGGGGTCGAGAGTGCAGCGCGGCGGCGCGGACGGCAGCTAAGCAGCCAGAAATATTTAGTTGATAAAATTAATGGGAAAGTGTGTATGTATGTATATAGGTAACTTCTTGATACAAAAAGCAACTGAAAAGAAAAAGCTACAAAAGATTCGAGGTTGAAAAATCTCCAAAATTTGACGCCCTGGGGGGTGCCGAGCGTCGATGAGGTGCTTGCCTAGGGCGCTCTCAACATTCAATCCGCCTCTGGTGAACAAACATTATAAACTACTTAATTACCGACTATTAGTTCCGTGAAAGGTAGACATCTTGCTTTTTTTGGTGGAACAACTTTGATTTGACTTTAGAAACGATTCATATTATTATATTACGTATAGGCAACGGCCAAATATTATTGAAAACAAAGTATGACGTAATCAGCCAAGGGAAACTACATTACAATAATTAATTATAAAATAACTGCAATGAACATTGCGAGAAAAAATTAAATTCAATGCTTACATTGCTGGTCTATATTTTCATAGGCTACAACCAGGCGCGGATACACAGGGGGGGGCGCAGGGGGCGCGCGCCCTCTGTATCCGCGCCTGGTTGGTCGTATGATTAACTGTTCGTTGGTTTGGTTGGTTCAATGATTGGTTATTTGGTTTTTGGTTGATTGGTCATTTGTATATCATGTAGTACTGTTAAAGGTCCATAAATAAATAAATAAATAAATAATTGGTTGTTTTTTTGGGGGGCGCAGGGGGCGCGCGCCCCCTGCGCTCCCCCTCTGTAACCGCGCCTGGCTACAACGAAAATGGAGGTCGAAAGCTTTGGACATTCCCCTTAGGAAGTATCGATATGTTACTAGACCCCAATTTTCAATTACCTACACGCACCATCACTCCTGCGCAACGTGAAGCACAAGAACAAAACTAAATCCAAAAACCCACAAACTATTCCCAGAGTTAACCTGGGAGACATTTTCATAGACAGATACCTAGATAGAACAAAAATCGTTGTTCCGCGCATCTCTAATGGTGATTGCAGTCAATAAAGTATTTACATAGTAATTAGAAGCCGTTAAATCTGAACTTTATTGCCAGAACTAACACCTTGTGCAACGGTCATACTCGAACTCTCACCCGTCACAATCTATGGGCATTGGACACAGCATGACTTTGCAAAGATGTACAACATGCATGTCAAACTCAAAGTCATTGATGGGCCGCATGTATGTATAGACCGTAGAAACAGTGGGCCGCAAACCCCAGTTTTTTTTTTGCTTTGTGTCGGTTATAATTTCTATGACATCTATCTGCAAGCCAGTGAGAACACCATCAATGTTAATAGAGAAAAGACATGGAAACAACGAAAAGTTATCTCTTAGAAGCTTGAAATCTTGATAACACTTTTCAAATTCTGCCTGAACTCTTCTCATTATATACTTGTTATTTGAAATTAGGACACTCGGTATCCCTGAAAGGAGGCTGTTCTTTAAATTTGATCGGGCCGCGAACAAATGCATTGAGGGCCGCAAGTTTGGCATGCCTGATGTACAACATGCAAAGTCATTGAAGGGCCAAATGCATATGGACCGTAGAATCAGTGGGCCGCAATTTATAATTTATTTTATTTGTAACGGGTGGCGCAAAAGTAAAGACCCTATTTGGTTCAGCTATAACATTTTTTCTAAATTAGAAAACTAGATTTAGGTTTTTTTAAATGTATATTTGTGCCATTAAATTTCGTACCATTAGGATTTAAAGATGATGTCTTTTAAATGGTGACCTCCAGAGTTGATACACATTTGAGCCCTATTTATGACATTTTGCAAGATGATTTTCCTTCAAAATTGGTTATGAGTGACGAAGCGCATTTCCATCTCTCAGGGCATGTCAATAAGCAGAATACTCGGTTCTGGGGCACTGATAATCCGCGCATTATTCAAGAAACACCTCTACACCCACTAAAAGTTACTGTATGGTGTGGCATCTGTGTTGACAGAGTGATCGGACCCTATTTTTTCGAAGACGCTGGAGGCAATGCGATAACTGTCACTGGAGAACGCTACAGAACCATGTTACGTGAGTTTTTGATACCCAGTTTGGACGAATTGGGGCTGGAGCATATCTGGTTTCAACAAGACGGCGCTACGGCACACACAGCGCGCGACACTATGGACTTAGTGAGGGACGCTTTTCCAAGCCGAGTTATCTCTCGTTTTGGCGATTTGCCTTGGCCTGCAAGATCACCCGATCTGACCAGTCCAGACTTCTTTCTTTGGGGTTTTTTGAAATCTCGGGTGTATGTGAACAAGCCACAGACTCTCGCAGCTCTAAAAGAAAACATTCGTCAAGAAATAACGAACATATCGCAGGAAGTGTTACGGCAAGTTATGCAAAATGTCATAAATAGGGCTCAAATGTGTATCAACTCTGGAGGTCACCATTTAAAAGACATCATCTTTAAATCCTAATGGTACGAAATTTAATGGCACAAATATACATTTAAAAAAACCTAAATCTAGTTTTCTAATTTAGAAAAAATGTTATAGCTGAACCAAATAGGGCCTTTACTTTTGCGCCACCCAGTACTAGCTGACCCACGCGAATGGAGAATGGCGAATGTAGGCAAGTGCAGCACCTTCCTCCTTTCACCATCATCCATTCATCCTTTTCCCTTATCTTTTCTCCTCTTCGTTCTCTCTTTCCCATAGTACAGGATAGGAGTGGCTTTAGACCTAATACTGAAGGTTGGATGTCTATAATTTCTGAACTACATAGCCGACAACCGTGAAATATTTATGGAATTTACTTTAATCCCTCCCAGAGGGAACCGTGCAGAATTCCGGGATTAAAAGTGTCCTAAAGCCTACCTCGTAATATGAACCCAAATCATGCCAAGTATCATTTGAATCCGTTCAGTAATTTCGGCGTGATGCTCAGCCAAGATACAGACAGACAGACAAAAATGATAAACTATAGTTTTGGCTACAGCACCGATAGGGAGCAATCCAAAAAAAAAATTCAAAATATTTTCAATGCACAGAATTGGACCTTGGGCGTGTTAGTTTTATTAGATTTATCTACAAACGAGTGGGAACTCAATCGATGTCGATAGAAAGAAGATCCCATAAACAACTTTATTCACTAGGTGGTAGGACTTTTCTGCAAAGTTCGTCTAGGTAGGTACCACCGCTTTGCCAGTTATTCTGCCGTCAAGCAGTCGTGTGCAAGCAAACCGAAACACAGTAGTGTGTTTCGGTTTGCTTGCACAGTAGTGTGCCCTTCAAACCGAAACACAGTAGTGTGTTTCGGTTTGAAGGGCATTGTAGCTAGTGAAATTACTGGGCAAATGAGACTTTATGATCTGATCACTCAGTCTAGTAATCTGATTATTAGACTGGGTGATGTCTCAGGATGACGTGCGCAGTGCAGTGTCGCGCGAAACTATTGTTTTAATGTTCCGGGTGACACTGCAACTGTTATGGGCGGCCGTGTCACTTAACATCAGGTGAACGACTAGTCGCCACGTCATTCAATCACATAAAAAAAAAACAACAAAACAATATCGTCTTGGAGATTAAAATCTTGAACACGCATTTAAATTCTGCCCCAAGCCTTCTCATTTTATGGTATACTTGTTATTTGAAATTGGAACACTTGTATGTTCCTGAAGAGAGGCTGTTCTTGAAATTGGATCGGGCCGCATTCGTAGTGCCCGCGGCTTACGGGCCGCGTATTTACCATGCCTGATGTACAGTGTAATGTGTGAAGAAGTGCCTATAAAGTCATTATTTACTAGATTACCTTTGTCAAATGGAAGTAAACCCTATTGCATACAATTTAAAATACATTTTTCTTTGTGATGGATATGTTACGCTTTGGAGTCATAATTTACTTACTATCTTTATCAAATGGAAGTGAACCCTATTGCATACAATTTAAAATACATATTTCTTTATGTTACGGTGAAATTGTGATTTTTTATTGACGCGACGAGCTAGTCCTTCGCCTGGTGTTAAGCGTCCCGGCCGCCCATAACAGGTTTCAGTGTCACTCGGAACTCTAAATTAATGATTTGCGTGGCACTGCACTGCGCACGTCATCCTGAGACATCACTACAGTCCAGTAATAAAATTGCTAGACTGCGAGATCAGATCATAGTCTCGTTTGCCCAGTAATTCCAATAGCTACAATGCCCTTCAAACCGGAACACAGTAGTGCTTGCATACTACTGCTTGGCGGCAGAATAACTGGCAAAGCGGTGGTACCTACCAAGACGAACTTTGCAGTTAAGTCCTACCACCTAGTATGTAGTAGGTCTTCCGGTCAGTTTGGTCCACTTCTTAAATTGTCCATTTCCAAAATTGTCATCTTCCTAATTTGTCTTGATCCTAACTCGTCAGTTTCCAAAGCCGCTACTTCCAAACTTGTTCACTTCCTGATTAGTCTTCTTCTTATTGCGTCCATTTCCTAAGTCATCCACTTTCTTTCCTAACTTATCTTCATCCTAATTTGACAACTTCTAAAGCTATCCTAAAATGTTCACTTCCCTTGGGGTGTTAGCTGTAAGATTTAAATTTTGAGTAATAAAGGCAATTTTCCCGTTATTAAAAAAAATCTGTATATATATATATATATACATATACTGGGTGGCGCAAAAGTACTGGCACTAAAGAAAATACTTTTATTTTTTTTATATGACATTTTCTGTCATTCTGTTGTTGAAAATTGTGTAGTGAACAAATGTAAAATACACTGAAAATAAACATGGACCGTTTTACTCCCCAAGAACGTGGAATAATTGTGTCAATGTTCTTACGGAATAATTCATCAGTGATAAGAACACAACGTGAATTTCGTCGACGATTTCCCCACCGTCCGGCACCGATTGGTCGCACAATTCGACGCTTTGCCACACGCCTTGAAGCAACTGGCTCAACATTGGATAGACCTAAGTCTGGGAGACCAAGAACAGGCCGTTCAGCTGAAAATATCGATGCTGTGCGCGAAGATGTGGAAGAGTGTCCAGAAACATCAACGAGGCGACGTGCCACGCAATTGGGCATTTCCAGACGGACCCTGCAGCGTATTTTGGTGAAAGACTTAAAGATGTTCCCGTATAAAACTCAAATGACTCATCAACTGCTGCCTGCTGACCACCGAGCTCGTCTAGATTACTGCCAGCGCGTCATAAACCTCAACCTTGAAGAGGATGATTTTCCTTCAAAATTGGTTATGAGTGACGAAGCGCATTTCCATCTCTCAGGGCATGTCAATAAGCAGAATACTCGGTTCTGGGGCACTGATAATCCGCGCATTATTCAAGAAACACCTCTACACCCACTAAAAGTTACTGTATGGTGTGGCATCTGTGTTGACAGAGTGATCGGACCCTATTTTTTCGAAGACGCTGGAGGCAATGCGATAACTGTCACTGGAGAACGCTACAGAACCATGTTACGTGAGTTTTTGATACCCAGTTTGGACGAATTGGGGCTGGAGCACATCTGGTTTCAACAAGACGGCGCTACGGCACACACAGCGCGCGACACTATGGACTTAGTGAGGGACGCTTTTCCAAGCCGAGTTATCTCTCGTTTTGGCGATTTGCCTTGGCCTGCAAGATCACCCGATCTGACCAGTCCAGACTTCTTTCTTTGGGGTTTTTTGAAATCTCGGGTGTATGTGAACAAGCCACAGACTCTCGCAGCTCTAAAAGAAAACATTCGTCAAGAAATAACGAACATATCGCAGGAAGTGTTACGGCAAGTTATGCAAAATGTCATAAATAGGGCTCAAATGTGTATCAACTCTGGAGGTCACCATTTAAAAGACATCATCTTTAAATCCTAATGGTACGAAATTTAATGGCACAAATATACATTTAAAAAAACCTAAATCTAGTTTTCTAATTTAGAAAAAATGTTATAGCTGAACCAAATAGGGTCTTTACTTTTGCGCCACCCAGCTTTATTATTTATTCTGCCGCCAAGAAGTAGTGTACAAACACCACAATTTATATGTAAATAAGTATACATTGGACAAACTGATTAAATAACGACATGGATTTAGGTATTGTATTAGCTGGGGCATATCATCTTTACTTATAATAATACCGTAACAGGTCCAATTCAGTACATTGAAGATATTTGGAACTTATTTTGGATGGCTCCCTAACCATGCTGAATTATTATCGACGCTGAAGCCAAAACTATATTTTTTCTGTTTCTCTGTATGTCTGTATCTTGGCTGAGCATCACGCCGAAACTACTGAATGGATTCAAATGAAACTTGACATGATTTGAGTTCATATTACGAGGTAGGCTATATGATACTTTTAATCCCGAAATGCAGAACGGTTCCCTCGGGAGAGGGGATGAAAGTAAAAATATGTACTTAGTTGTACTTCATTAACGCGTGGTCCGATTTCATTCATTCTTTTTTGTAAGGAAGGGGCGGCTACTTTACTTTAATATTGTCCCGTAAATATATCAAGGTCATCGGATTTGTGGTTCAGAAATTAGACATCCAACCTTCAGTAATCGGTCCAAAGTCACTCCTATCCTGTACTATGGGAAAGAGAGAAGGGAGGGGGAAAAGATAAGGGAAAAAACGAATGAAGGTAAAAGAAAATTCATTCGCCATTTCATCCATTCGTTCTCTTTTCCTTTAGACTGAGATAAGGCATAAAACAAATTAATCCGGGGCGGGCGGGTCAGCTAGTGTGTAATAAACATGAGGGACTCAAAACAGCAGCTATAAAAAAAATCGCTCAAGCTCATGTTGGACTCACTCACTGAGGATCCCCTATTTACTTTGTAATTTTATTGCCCTACTCGTACTTGGCCGTTTTTAGGGTTCCATACCCAAAGGGTAAAACGAACCCTATTACTAAGGCTCCGCCGTATATCTGTCTGTCACCAGGCTGTATCTCATGAACCGTGATAGTAAGACAGTTGAAATGTTCACAGATGTATTTCTGTTGCAGAAATACATCATTTATTATTATTTTTTTATCATATTTTTTTGTATTCTGTTTTTTAATATTTGTTGTTATAACAAAAAAAATACATATAAACATATATTAAAAAAACTTTTTTGGCATATTTCTGATCTGCGCTCAACTTATAGCCCGGTCATTTTGCAGCACCATCTAGGTTTATAACGGTTTTTAGCATATGTCTGATCTACGCTGTTTTCTTGGTGTATTGGCATTCCTTTCCTGCTTGTTCCATGGTAATAGGGTAGTAGTAGGGATAGTAACAGAGGTTATGGAACCGTAAAAAAAAAATTTAAATTAGGTACCTGAAAATCCAACGTAGCAGCCGAATGTATAACAACATTGACATTGTCAACCAGCATCTGCCGATCCTGAGGACTGAGGCCCAGGTCATCTTCCCCAACATCTCCAGCCACTGGCACTAGCTTCTTGAAGACATCTGTACTGTTAGTCTCTAGGAGTTTCTCAAAGACCTGAGAAAAGAGAATGATCTAAATTCAAGATAATTTTAGCACGCACCATGGAAGTAGGTTTTCTTCTTCTCGTGTAGACAAGTGGTCAGCCCTGGTGCCAGAATTTTTAGGCTGGCCAAAGGCTCGTGACTTGCTTAAACCACTTTTTGCACCCACCAAAGTAGTGACAGCTGCGAACACTGATTAACTTTAGCAATCGGTTAGGAAAGGCTAGTAGTGCTCCCACAGAGCATGAAAAAAAACGCTTGAAGTATCAATATTTTTAATGCTCTGTGAGTAGTGAGTATTCTATTTTAATGTGATCGCCGCCATACAAAATATAAATTATGATAGTATTCTAATATTCAGATTCAATTTGGTAGTTTTTATTTATAGTTATTTACCTACCTACCGACGTAGTTACTGGTAGGTTATACCTACTTCGTGCAAATGACTCAGACCGGAATGTAAACATAGACATGAAAATGTTGATGTAAGTATTTATTTAGAACAGAGTAGGTACTAAAACTTACAGGATTTTTGGGAAACTCGTCCAGTCTCTCTATTATTTCCTTGCCTTTCTTAGGCCTCATAAGCAAGTAGAGCTTGCCAACGTCAGGGATTGAACGCAAAATCTTCTCGATAAGACATAATCCCACAAAGCCGGTGCCGCCGGTTATGAATATGTTTTTACCGGTGTAAAACGCACGTACTTGAGATTCTTCAGCCATTTTAAATGCTACTGGCCGCTTATAGTGTTACTGAAACAAAAATGATTCTTTTTTGTATAAATCTTCCTGAAATTATTAACAGAAGAAACAAAATAACAAAACAAATAAACAAAACAAAAACCGCAAACTAACTAACCTGACGACAGACAGTTGTGGATAATTGTTGGGTATGGATGTTCCGATACTTTCGATACTAGTAAATAAATATGAGTGAGTATACTCGACACTTTTCTTTCGATATAAAGTACTTGTAGCATCGAATCATTCTTGCGATACCTAGTCAGTATCGTAAAGAAACTAATTGTATCGGAAAGACTAGTATCAAACAATATCAAATAAAATTATTTCTGAACTACTCCTATAGATCCTATCCTAGTGCTTAAATGTCTGATTAATGTCTCATTATTCGCTCTAAAATACATGGAATGGAAATGTAGTTGAGTCAAAGAAACAAGAAATCTTTGCAGCAAAGATTTCTTGTTTCACGTTATTTGTTAATTTCATGGTTTATTATTGATAAAAAAAAACATATCGATTAGAATAGGTATCGATACTTTTAGGGTATTGTCGAATAATGATTTGAGCACTACTCATATAGATAGGTATCGATACTTTGGTGGTATCGGAACATCCCTAACGGCACTGACGCACGCTAAAAATCTTTCTCGCTCTACTTCACTAACAAACTATCATCTGTCATTGTAATTGTGACAGTGACGGTATCTGTCAGACAGAGCGCAACTATTCTGTCACTGTCAATCTCAACTTTAAGATTGGCTCCACGCGATTTGCTTATTTAGTCAAGTACCCAAGGAACATCAATTGTGTATTTGTATTACAATATTCTATAGAACATGATCTTCCTTGTAGGTACAACAATAGAACACATACGTTTAGTGTGCTGTGTTTTGTAGGTAGGTAGGTAGGTACCTACTTATTGACTAATCAGCGAACGCAGTTAGTTTTATCTAAAGACGAAATAGGTAGTACCTAATCTAGTCTAGTAATGTCCGCCTGTACCAAAGTTAGACAACTCCTATGTTCGCACTTACCCTCTATGACGTACCTACCTAGGTATATTGCAACGCATTTGGGTACCTAGGTCCTAGAGAGTTAAGTGCGAACTTAAGCCGTCTAAATTTAGTGCAGGTGGCTATTAGAATAATTGGTTGCATCCTTCAATTCATACCTATGTTAATGGTTGAATGAGTTCGTTACCTATAATATAATAATTTACTGTTAATGTAAATAATAGATTTAACTTGCATCTATCCCAAAAGTCATTCAGTACCTAAGTACTTCCTAAAAATGTTCTTTACAATTTTATTTCACCATCAAATTCGTTAAGTTACTGCAATGAACAGGAAGTGCAGTCTATGCAACCTATAGATAGATACCTAGACCTACTTAGTATTACGTAATATAATAAACAGTTACTTCATTTTAATATTTTTCATTTTGTTAATTTGTTTCTTAATAGTAGGTATTATGATTTATTAGTGCCAGTCAAAATAAAAACTCTTTAGGTATGTCTAGACGAACCATTCAAAAAAGTTGCGTTTTTTACTTTTATTTTATCACTATAATAATTACCTATGAATACAAATTGCTACGGTTGGCCTCGATTTTGTGCGCGCAATCTACAGTTTATTGCGGTAAGAGGTAGGTACCTACATCAAAATCGGTTAACCTTTCAGCGAAAAGTTATCTAACAAACAGACACTATAAAGACTGACGGTTTCAAATCTAAAATATTAAGTAAATAAAATCAAATACATTAGTTTCATTGATATTACCTATAGGTAATTATGCCACAGATGTTGTAATGGTGATTACGTCTACATTTTTATAGATCGTCATTATTTAAATATTAAAGTACTTAACTATACCTAATATTTTTTTTAAAGAAGTTTTTCGGGGGTTAATGGCTCTAATAAAAAAAAAAATCAATAAAATAAAAAAAATAAAATAAAAAATAATAATAATAATAATCAAATAACAAAAAAAAACTCTAAACTCTAAGCTCTATAATTGATGTCGCTATAATATTGTAATGCATATTACTAGCTGACCCGCTCCGGCTTCGCGCGGGTTAATTAGTTTTACGCCTTATCTCAGTCTAAAGGAAGAGAGAAGAGGGAAAAAGATAAGGGAAAAAGGATGAATGGATGAAATAGTGAATGCCGTGAAATAGTGGCGCCAGCACCTGCCTCCTTTACCTTCATCCATTCATTCTTTTCCCTTACCTTTCCCCCCCTTCCTTCTCTCTTTCCCATACCTAGTACAGGATAGGAGTGCCTGTAGACCTAATACTACTGAAGGTTGGATGGCTGTGATTTCTGAACCACACAACTGACGACCTTGAAATATTTACGGGACAATATTGAAAGTACCTCCTTTCTAACGAAAAAAGAAAGAATGAAATCAGATCACGCGTTAATGAATTACAACTAAGTACATATTTTTACTTTCATCCCCTCTCCCGAAAGGACCGTGCCAAAATTCGAGATTCAAAGTATCCTATAGCCTATCTCGTAATATGAACTCAAATTATGTCAAGTTTCATTTGAATCCATTCAGTAGTTTCGGCGTGGTGCTCAGCCTACAGACAGACAGACAAAAATAAAAAAAATATAGTTTTGGCTTCAGAATCGATTGATCGATCGATTTGGTTCTTTGCTAGACCCCCGTACCTGTGTTAGTACTACTTATGTATTATGTGGTACTAAGCATGTTATTTAATTTTAGTCTTTTTTTTTTTTTTTTTTCTTGTAGTTTGGCTCTACACATGGTGTATTTAGCCAGTGTCAAGTATTGTAGTTTTTCGTCGTATTATGAAATATTTCATGTAAAGTCAAGTCTTAGTCACAGTCAGTCAGGGTAGTCATAGTCCAGTCTAAGTCAGGTAGTCATAATCCAGTCTAAGTCATGCCCTAGTAAAGTAGTGGCAACTTTACTAGAGGCTTCTATGGAATTTTGGAAGCAACACGAAAAACCACGTTTCACTACATTATATCACTTGCCCACACTTATACTCGTAATTCAGCACTTAATGCGTAAAATGCCACTAATTTTAAACATTAACACTAGAAAAAGCATAAGTTTTGTGAAATAATACAATGCAACGACGTGAACTTTTTCACGTTCCCGCCAAAACTCCCATTTTAGTCTTTCTTGATAGGGGATTTTCTGACAGCTGGACGGAACGTAGTTCTACAGCTAAAGATAGATGGCGCTGACGAGAAATGGTTGGCACAGTATTATTTTTTCTCTAATTTGTGGCATAAATCTTCAGAACCACAGACACGGTAGTGATAATTGTTCACGTTATGTCTTGTCAACGCCATCTAACGGATTTTTATGAACTATTTTTTTTTAATTTGGCTGTTAGAAAACCTCCTATTAGGTACCTATAAGTGCATGTACTTAAATTACTAATAACATTAGGTTGTAAATTCAAAGAATAACATAAAATTGATAGGTTTATGTTTCTATTGTTTAATCTGTATATATAATACGGATCTCGAAGTAGGTAGGTATTATACTTACGTCATTGTGTATATATATACCTATTGTGCCCACAGAGCGTATAGCAAAATAATATTTGGAGTTTGGACAGATATGAGCGCGAATCGATGTTTGGCAAACAAAACTACCTAGCTACACAAAAAAAGAGTGGTTTCGCGAAGCTTCCTCATATTGTTTTTGTTTCTATCTATTGAAAACAAGTGCGAGTTGAAATTGTTAAAGAGGTTTTCACATCACACTAATATTATAAAGCCGATAAATTGTATTGTATGTGTGTATGTTTTATAGTTGACTAGCTGCGCCCCATGGTTTCACCCGCGGATAAAAAGTAGCCTATGTGTTAATCCAGTACATACGCTATCTCTATTCCAAATTTTATCCAAATCCGTCCAGCCGTTTGAGCGTGAAGGAGTAACAAACATACACACATACAAACTTTCGCCTTTATAATATTAGTGTGATTAGTGTGATTAGTGGCACTAATTAATTTAGGGAGCAATTTTATTTGATTTTACCACAAAAATGTGGGTACCTACTTATGTGTATGGAACCCTTAGTGCGCAAATCCAACACGCATTTGGCCGGTTTTATGTTATAGCTGTTGCGGTTTATTTTTTTTTCACGCTATTCTAGTTTTATAGCCTCTCGTATTCATGTGATGGTTGTACCTACTCTACAAATTATAATATACATATTATATGGAAGTTATTTCAAATACCGTAAAAATATGCATCTATAATATTATTAGATACTAGCGGCTCGCCCCGGCTTCGCACGTGTAGTGGTGTAGCCTATGTTACTCAGGGTAAATGTAGCTTTCCAATGGTGAAAGAATTATTGAAATCGGCGCAGTAGTTTTTGAGTGTATTCATTACAAACATACACACAAAAATACAAATCTTTCCTCTTTATTATAGTGGTGTAGAGGTGTAGATGTAAGGTGTAAGGTTCTTACTTAATCTACACACATAAAGTATCAGCTGGAAGACGTCCACTGCTATTCCAATAACTAACTACAGGGCAGATGCTTCGCAAGGGCGATGCCTTGATGCGTATTATTTTTCGTAGTCTGCGTCAATAACACACACAACACACATACCCATTAAACACCGGCCAAGTGCGGGTTGGACTAGCGATAAAGATTTTCAACCACTATTCAAATGAAATAAGCTACTTTATTTGGTCTTACCACAAATATAAGGTAGTAGGTACCTACTATCTACATGTGTAAGAACCCTCAGTGTACGAGTCTTAGGGTTGGTTTTTTCACCGATAGTTAAAGTAACCAATGTTTTGGGGGAACTCGGTCAATGTGCAAAAAACCTTTTTCTTACAAAAAAGAAGCATTACAATTATATTTAGTAAAAATTGCGATGAATCATTACGCCTGTTATTTAAAGAAAAAGAATATCTTACATTAACTGGAATATATATATTAGAATTATGCTTATTTGTAAGAAATAATATTCACATGTTTAAAAAGGTATCACAAACACGGCTGAGGAGTGCCCCTTAAAGAGGTAGAGATTATCTTGCGTTCCTCTTGTCAAATCAATGATTTTTGACAAAAGTACCTGGTCTATATTAGTGGCATTCGTATTTATAACTCGTTGCCGAATACTATTGCAGACATTTTAAAGATTAATCAATTTAAAACAACACTGAAGAAGTGGCTAGTTAAAAAAGTATTTTATGACATTAAAGAATTTATTAATAGAGATAAGTTTACTGACATGTTGTGAATTTTGATCTGAAATGTAATATCATATATTTTATTTTATTTTCCATGGAAGATGGGGCGGCCGTTGGTGTGGGACGCTACGTGTGTGGACACCCTTGCGCCGTCACACCTTCCTGGAACACAAAATAAGGCTGGTGCGGCGGCGGATTCTGCTGAGCAACTAAAAAGGCGCAAATACAGTAAACTTGATAGCGGTTTTATATTTGCGCCTTTTGGGGTTGAGACGCTTGGGCCTTGGGGACCGAGTGCTCACCAAATTTTCAAAGACATTTCCAAACGTCTGGTCGAGGCAACACGTGACCAAAATGCTGGCCTCTACTTCGGCCAAAGTTTGAGCATTGCCATTCAACGTGGCAATGCTGCCAGCATATTGGGCACGTTGCCTACTGGTAGTGGTTTGTTAGATTAGGTTTTTGTTTTTATATTATTTAGCATATATTTAGTAGTATGTAATGACTGCTTAAAAATGTAAGTGAGAATGAGCTATGAATACTATTATTAATTGATATTTATTGACATTTAATTATTTGATTTTTTAATAATTTTTTTTCTCTACCACGGCATCTATTATTTCAAGTCTTGGGTTTACAACATGTGTTTTTATTACAATTTGATTATATTTTGCGTTCGGATCAGTGATGTTATTAATAATTTCCATTTATATTTCCACATTCTTGATAATATTGAATGCCCGATGTGGGTAAATTGATCTTGCTTTATTGCGCTATTACACCTAGCCAAACATTATTGTATCAATTATTCAATAAATTATTCTGATTCTGATTCTGATAAAAACTAACAAATTCAAAATGGTAAAAATTTGTTAGAGTTTGGGTTGGCCAGATTTATTGTTTTTTTTTTACTAGGTTTCGTCACAACGACGCCACAGTATAGGTAGTAGGTACACACGTCTACACGCGTTACTGGAACCGCTTTCTTTAACTTGATGAATATTTAAATATGCAAAAAAGACTTCGGCATGGTAAACTACCAACATAATGAAGAAAATTCCATTATGATTTTGAGAATTTTGATGGCCTAGCATGCGCACCGCGAGAAAACTTGTCGTCGTTGTTAGAGTGAGACACACATAGGCGTTACCATTACCATAGTCATGCCATAGTCTTATAGATAGGTACACGCTCATAGCGAAGCACGACTAGCCGCTCCTAACCGATCGGTAAAGTTAAGCAACGTTCGCTGTAGTCATTACTTTGATAGGTGACCGCTACAGCAAAATTGGTATTTAGGTACAACTGATGAGCGCTACCGTGCTTCGGAGGGCACGTTAAGCCGTCGACCCCGGCTGTTGTCGTAAGCTAATAGTCGTTAAGCTAAGTCAGTAGCCTTTGGGCAGCCTAGAAATTCTGACACCAGGGCTAACCCTTTGCCTACTCGTGAAGTCTGGGTGCGTACTGTGAGCTCTTAGCGCGAGTCAAAACAGAGCCTACACAGGATCGCTTGTCAAAATCCCCATACAAAAAAAACAAAGCGATCCAATATAGGCTCAGTTTTGAATCGCGCTAAGAGCTCACGGTACGCCACCTGTCCGTCTAGAATGCGCACCGCGAGAAAACTTCTCGTCGCTGTTAGAGTGAGACATACTCAGGCAGTGCCATAGTCTTGTCATCATTGACTATATTAAACCCAGTTGACCAATGACACAACTTCCCGTCATACGAAAATTAGTGGTGTATTTCAACCACTACTTTCTAATAAATACTATGAATTTCTAATATATCACGGGAACCCGTTGATGTCTTTTGTTCCATCCTGCTCTGTTCTTTGTAATTTCGTATGAGTTTGTCTCGTTTTGTTACCTCGCCCCCTGTCCGCGCAGGTGAGTCGTGTTTGTACGAGAAATTATGTTCACGAGCTATCAACGGGCTTTACAATCTTTGCTTGTCATGGTCTATCAAAATTTTGTAACGGTGCAATTTTATGTCACCAAGAGGGTTTTGATTATGAATGTTGATGGCAAACAAAGGTAGAGGAAGACGGAAAAAGTTCAGAGAGCCTGGTCTGTGTTTACTGGTACTTAAGTTACGCAATATGTCAGTGACACTAATTTTCGTCACGGAGTAATGTCACCGCAAGATGGCGTGTCTCACGCTAAACCGCCATCTTAACTTTAGGGTTCCGCATTTTAATTTGTGGGAAAAACTGCTTTGATATTTTTGTACCACAACATAAAAAAAGAAAACTTTGTCCGTCTGTGCGCATGCGTACAATTAAAAAACTATTATAAATAAATTAATAAATAAAAATTACTTTATTGCCTTTTACCAATACTACAATATTACTTAATATTACGAAGATCGTATTTTGGAAGCAAAAGGGGTGACTTCGGCGTCGTGCAAGCCATCCCTTGCTCGGAGAAAAACCGGTACAAGTGGGTAGCACACAGATAACCCTCAATAGCATTATGTACAAGATACATCATTGAAAACTGCTTTTTATACATAGGAAGGTTCATAATTACTTCCGATATCCTTTCGTGAACTTTTCCCAACTCACTTATCACAATAATATTCTATTATGCTTGCTACAGACTTGTTTTTGATATGCCTAGACAAAACAAGGTTTTTTTTACTATCAAATTTTTTTGTTTGGAACTTTGAGTCGCTTTGCGACTATGTCAGCCCCGTAATGTCTAAAATTATTACAAACACCGCTTAATTAATCAGGTCAAAACCCATTGTAAAAAGCGTTCTAGCCACTCCATTAAATGGCATGGATAAAGCGCTTTGAAGCTCACCAATATTTGTAAAATTCAGCCCATTGGCTGTTCATACGTGATCTCATCAACTGGCTCCGAACACATTCCACCAGAAGATGGTGTACATCGGTATTTCAAGTAAACAAGTACTGCCTACTTTAGTTTTAAAGTGTATTATTGTTTTAACATATACTAACCTATGTAAATAGGACGAATTCTGTGTTATACAATTATAGTACCTATAACTTTTGTATTGCTCTGTAAAGAAGGATGGCGACTTCCACGCATTTTAGATCCAGCCTTTTTGACGACGTAGATATTTTTGCTACTGTTAATAACATCCATAAAGCATCAAAAAAGCTTTAATGTAGGGTGCAGAAGTTGGGGAAAAATATAATTGTGGTTATGTTAGCTTGTTAGTACATAACCTACATGTACCCATCATAAATTCTGGCACGAGACATACAAATAGTTTATTGTAAAACAATAATTAGGTTGCATAAAAAAGTGAGCTCTGCCTTTCCCTTTAGTTATTAAACTGTGTTGCAAAAGGCAAGTCTTCCCATAGTTGATCTAGAACTAGTTGTTTTACAATTAGACCATAAATCAAAACTGGAAAATTTATATCATTTAGGCCCGATTTCACCAAACTAGAATAAATTTTATTCCAGGTATAACTTTCCGAGAACAACCGAGTTACGCGAATATACCCCCAATATCACCAATTTTGTGAAGGAATAAGACAATCCTTAGATACAATCAAAATGGCGTCTTTTTTGTGTAATTTCATTTGTCAATTAGCTGTATCCAGGAGTAAGGAATAGCCGTATACTTGGAATAAACGTTAGTGAAATCGGGCCTAAACCACTTAGGACAGAAATGGATCTAATGAGTACGGTATATTAAAGTAGGTTAAGAGTACTTAAGAGTAAAATTAATGTATAGTCGGTAGGTATTTTTATAAGGGATATGTTTGTGGATATGTTTCCGGGTGTGTGTATGTATGTTAGAGGGTGTGTGCTGTGTGTATGTATGTATACGTATTACTATTATTTATTGTGACCAAAATGGATGGGCCGGCGAAGGGGGGCAGACTTCGCCTGCTTCCCTTCTATTGCCGTCCCATTCATCCTTTTCCCCTATTCTTTTCTCTTTCATTTCCCTCTTACCCATAAACAGGGTTAAGGTGGGACGTTTTACTCAGCGCGGCAAATTCAAGTTGTCTTGCGTTTTTCACCAGTCATAGCTTAATTACCAAACGTGATTACATGAAAACTGATTTAACGTAAATAAATAGAATGTATCAACAAATTACGATTACAAGTATCACCTAGATATCATTGGTTTAGCAACAAATGGCAATAAACCAATTTCGTCTTGGCTTTTCAGTCTATTGCCATTTGTTGCTAAAGTAATGATATCTAAGCGATACTTTTAATTGCAATTTATTAATACATACATATTTATTTGCGCAAAATTAGTTTAAGCGTTCCACCTTAAGGCGTAAAACTAATTACTCCGTGCGAAGCCGTGGAGGGTCAACTAGTCTAAAAATATAAACTGTACAAGATATTTAAAAAAATTAGTAAAAAAATTATACGTATATTAAAAGATACTTATATTCATTCATGAAGAGCGTTTTTTAAATCTCGGGTCAAGAGTCGAGTCATTTTTTTTTATTTTTTTTATTTTTATTTTCTTATATTTTGGCTCCACACATAGTGTATTTAGCCAGTGTCAAATATTGTAGTTTTTCATCGTATTATGAAATATTTCATGTAGTCAAGTCTTAGTCACAGTCAGTCAGGGTAGTCATAGTCCAGTCTATGTCAGGTAGTCATAATCCAGTCTAAGTCATGTCCTAGTAAAGTAGTGGCAACTTTACTAGAGGCTTCTATGGAATTTTGGAAACAACACGAAAAACCACGTTTCACTACATTATATCACTTGCCCACACTTATACTCATAATTCAGCACTTAATGCGTAAAATGCCACTAATTTTAAACATTAACACTAGAAAAAGCATAAGTTTTGTGAAATAATACAATGCAACGACGTGAACTTTTTCACGTTCCCGCCAAAACTCCGAGAGTCATTTTTGACATTGCAAACAATGCGTTCCACGAAGTAAACAATTGAGCGATTTGTGCAAATTGGACGCTTGCAAATATGACGTTCCGTGAATTGGATATTGTACAAAAAAGTATATACCACAGATATCTACAATACTAGTCAAGGATACCTAGCATTGTCTATAATGACGCCCAACGATCACATACATAGGTCCCGGACCCTAACTAGGATTCCCTGTATCTAGGGACCCAGGAACTATGAGGACCATGCTCCCACAACACCCAGACACAGTACAAGTATTTGTGCTTTTTTTTTTCATGTGCACAAATACTTGTCCTGTCGCGGGAATCGAACCCTCCACGTTATGAGCCGACCTGCTCAACCACCACACCACAGAGGCTGTCAAGATCTCTAAAATGTAAAGACGAGGTAAAGGTAGGGAAGATTATAGTTTTCATTTATTTTCATTTTGTTTAGTTTCGAATCGGAAGACGCAGTGTAGGCCGGCCCCACTCGGTGGACCGACGCGGCGACGATTGGTGGAAGCCACGGGAGCCGATGGATGCAGGAGGCGAGCAGACTCAAAAGGGCGCTCTCCAGGGAGGCCTATATTCAGCAGTGGACGTCTTCAGGCTGTTGATGATGATGATGATGATTTATTTTGTACCTACTTATTATATAAATAATAAATATGTGTGGACATTTCACACAGCGCCATCTAGCCCCAAACTAAGCATAGCTTGTACTATGGAAACTAGATAACTGATAGAATACTTAGATACTTTTTTGTTTGTAAATGCATACATAGAATACAATATAACACCCAGACACAGAACAGACACCTATGTTCATCACACAAATGTTTGTCCTGGGTGGGAATCGAACCCACAACCTATAGTTCAGAAGGCAGAGCTACTACCAACTGAGCTATCAGGCCAGCCAGTATTGTTATGAAATAAGTAAAGACTTAAGTGCAGGCCCCCATTTCATGAAGCATTTCATAATACAAAAATACTGTACGGGACTGCCTATAACAACTTTGCAATGGGGCAATGCTGCCAGCTGTTGGGTACATACCTACGCTACCTACTGGACTTGTACCTAGTGGGCTAGAGCAATTGGACTGTAATACAAAACTAAAAAAAAATGAACGTCATGGCAGTGCTAATCTATCTCTACTTACTTTCCGTTTTCGTTTCCATCAGTCCGAAAATTTTTAAAGTCAAAAATAAAGCTAGTTTCGTACATTCTTTAGAGCTCTTGAACCAAATATACTATATATAATTGTTCCCTTACTTAATTATAAGCACCAGGGGGTCTAGCAAAGTTTTTTTTTTCCATTAGCGTTAACGCCAAACGATAACTCAAAATGTATAGGAATGACATAAGCTATGACATTACCTGCGGAAAAGTTTTCCGCAAGTAATGTCATTCTCATACATTTTGAGTTATCGTTTGGCATTAACGCTAATGGAAAGGTATATTTGCTAGACTCCCAGGGTTGGTCTGGCCTCAGAATATGCCGAGACTTTTCCGGGTTGGCTGGTCCCTCCTTGTGCCGGTCTAGACTCCAGACCCAGATCCAAACACTGGCTTCATATTCTTTACATTTTAATGGAGAGCCGAGCCGTGATGGCTTGGCTAATTATTAATTAATTACTTGCCTATAACTAGCAAAAAACATTCCAGATGTTGTATTTTACAACAAACAGAAAAATCTGGTCCTACCAGATCTGGTACCTATTATTAGGTAATAACAATAATAATCAGGAACAAAGAAAGTGATGCAGGGTTTCAAATAGTTTTGTAAATAGTTAAAAATTCGACTCAACTTTAGATCAGCAAGCACCATTCAAGATGCAGGAAAATTACCTCAACAATTTTCGCGCTCACTGCGCTCGCGCATTAATTATTCTTGGTTTGCCTACTTTGTTGGCAACCCATCACTTGAATGTTCTAAACTAACAAAAAAATATCACAAATTAAAAGTAGTGTAGGCCGCTTTTTGAAACATCTTCCCAGTATTTTTTGAGGCCCAGACCGACGTTGATATGCAATGCACAGCCCATTCTGTTAAAAACCATTGAGCCTCGGGTAGGTAAGTTAAGTAAGTACATTCATCATCATCATCATCATCATCATCAACAGCCTGAAGACGTCCACTGCTGAACATAGGCCTCCCCCAGAGCGCGCCACCTTAGCGGCTGCTCGCCTCCTGCATCCATCGGCTCCCCGTGGCTTCCACCACGGAGTGGGGGGCCGGCCTACGCTGCGTCTTTTGGTTCGTGGTCGCCACTCGAGAACCTTTCTTCCCCATCGGTTGTCAGTATGTAAGTACCTACAGGTTTTACTTTATTTTATTTTACTAATCCAATACGATCTTCAATTACCTAGATGCATCATTCAGTCATTGTAAACAGCAGTCTATAGACTCGGTTCAAATTACTCTAGGAAAATTCCGATACGCTCCGCAAAAAACACCTGTAAGTATTAATGACATAAAGAACTTACCGAAGCAAAAAATGTATAACAAAAACACTAATTTTTCACTAATACACGCTACACGCGCGTATCTCACCGCGGCAGCAAAATAACTAAGTAAGTTAAAGTAAGATAAGTTATACAGTCATTTCCTTAGAATGCCGCTTGCCGCTGGTAACTTTTAAGTATTCTGTGTTGTTGTTCAATGTCCATTTACCGCTCGCTAGCGAGATGCCAAGCGGGGTGCGGACTTAGGACAGAAAATTCAGGGGCAACAGCGTGGTACCTAAAAACTACTTGGTTCTTAAAACTACTTTATACTTATTACTTTCGAGAGAACTTTAGAGCGAATGTGGCTAAGCGTATACTGTTCGACCAAAGAACCCTGGTAAACCGTAGCGGCTCGGGCCAGGAGTCCAACCAACTATTTCTTCGATCTTAGGACTGTAGCTATGGCGGGCGGTCGGACTCGGCACCGACCCGGGGTTACGGCTCAATGCGGCTGGGATTGGTCGAGGAAGAGTAAGAGTTTGTTATGAAACTAGGAATCTGGCCAGCGGGAGTTCTTCAGGGCGGAGGCAAGCTTCTATATTCTTCTTGAGATGTGGTCGGTCTCGCTGCCAGCAGCGGAGTGATCGCTAGCGCCTCGCCTCTCTATATCCCAGTCCATAATTTCCTCTCCTGGATTCTTCAGGAGGACGCAGTTCCGGGCCTTGCCCTCTCCTGCGGTACTCATTTCGCCGACTGCGGCTCGCAGCCGGGTCGCTGGGTTTGGTCTTAGCCTTAGCTTCCATCTTCTGCGTTCCCAGATGGGAGCCGCAGTCGTGGTAATGGGTGATTGTCTCCTTCTTCCGCCTATTCTCCTCTTGTGCCTTCTTCGTCTCCCTCTTCTGCCGCGCATAGCTCACGTGGGTATCTCCTTGACCTGGGAGCTCTGTCGTGGGTGGGGGCTATATCCTTCAGGTGCTCGTAGCTTGAGCTGTCGGCTCGGGCGAATATTGCCTTTGCCAGTCCAGTCACGAACACGCTCAGGTCTTCCACCTTGAAGTCGCTGCTAATGGTGGTATTTCTCACAAAGCGCGGGGCGGCTGCAACTTCCCTCAGCGCGGCACTCTGTTGTTGCCTGAGTTTTCTGCGGTTCGTTTCGGCTATCAACGCGTACCACGCTGGGGCCGCGTATGTGAGATGTGGCCTTATGTACGTCTTGTACAGCGTTGTCTTTGTTTTTAAAGTGAGCTTGGCCTTCATAACTGGGCGCAGCAGGGCTCTAGCTGCCCTGGTCTTATTTACCACCTCCTTGGTGTGGGGTGCCATTGTAAGCCTTCTATCAATGATAACTCCCAGATACTTGGCTGTCCTCGACCATGAAATTGGTTGGCCTTTTAGTATCAGGGCTGTTTCGGGCAGGGCATTCGTTTTTGACACCAAGAGTGCTTGGGTCTTCTGCACGTTCACCGCCAGTCTCCATTTCGCGATCCATGGCGGGAGCTCGTCCAGAATCCGTTGCATCTTGGTGACTGCGTGGTGCACTTTAAATGAGGCTGTCATGTATGCCGCATCATCGGCATATAGTGCTAAAGTTGCTCCTTCCGGTGTGGGTATGTCATCGGTATAGGCGGCGTAGCAGGCGGGCGACAGGCAACTACCCTGTGGTACACCCGCTTCTATCAAATGCGTCTCCGACAGCACTCCCTCCACCCTCACCTGGAACCGTCTATCCTTCAGGAAGGAGTGCAGTACCGTCACCAGTCTTCGGGGTACTTCTCTGGCGATTAGTTTGTGCAGGAGCCCGCTATGCCAAACTCTATCGATGGCTTTCTCCATATCCAGGAATACTGCAACCGTATGCTCCTTCTTGTTGAGGTTTACCGCCATGTGGTGCAGTACCCTGGATAGCTGTAAAGTCGTCGAGTGCTCCGCTCGGAATCCAAACTGCTCCGATCTTGGCGCCTCTCTATATTTATGCCATCCCCCCGTGGTCTATCAAGGCGGCGAGTAAGCGCCGGTGTTGCAGGTCAGGCAGGTACTCCCGGAGCCACCTGCTCCAAAAGATGTCGGCCAGGCGCTGGGAGGCGCGCCACTGGTTGCGCCCCATCAGATTGGTGTCGTCGAATGTGCCGGGCGTTGGCACGCGCGCTGACCCACCGAGGATGAAGTGGTTTGGAGTGATGGCCTTGGGGTCGTCAGCGCTCACGGAGACGTGGGTGAGCGGCCGGCTGTTCACGGTGTACTCGGCCTCGGCGAGCAGGGTGGCGAGGACTTCGTCGGTCGGGTGGCGGCTCTGCTGGGTTGCTGCGAGCGCCGTCTTGGTGGCGCGGACCAGTCGCTCCCACGCCCCTCCCATGAATGGGGCGCCAGGAGGGATGTAGCGCCAATTGATTGTCCTCTTCGACGCCTCCTCTTCTGTGGCTTCATCCATGGCTTTGCGGAGTTCTCGGTCGGTGCCATGGAGATTGGTCCCGTTGTCGGACCAGATTTCGGTGGGGGCGCCTCGCCTCGCTATCATTCTGCGAAGCGCCATCACGGCGGAGTCGGTGCTGAGGGACGCCGCGAGCTCTAGGTGTATCGCGCGCGTCGTGAGGCAGGTGAAGATGGCCACGTACCTCTTCTGTGTACTCCGGCCCACGCTCGTTAGGAGGGGGCCAAAGTAGTATATCCCGCAGAAGGTGAGGCGTCGTGGACTATTCGTAACTTCTCTGGCTTCTTTGGGTTCACGACGGCGAAGTGAGGTAGGTACCAGGTTTTTCCTGGTGTCTTGTTCGGTGGGGCGAGCTCGGCGTAGCCCTTCTTGATAAGGGCGTCCATTTGTTCCCTGTACTTGGCGGCTAGTGCAGGGTCCTTGTTGATTTTCTTTTCTGTCGAAGTCAACCTGTTCAAGGCGGCGTCATAGTTGTCTGGCATCTTCGCGTTGTCTTCTTTCCATAGAAGCGAAGTTTGGTAGTGGCCGCTGTCTATCTGTTTGGTCTCATTCTTCAAGATGTCTAAGGCTCGGCAGTCGGGGTCACTGTGTGGTGACTTCGGGTTGATGGTCAAGTTTTCTAACGCGAAGTACTCTCGAAGTTGTTCATCCATGTTTTCTTCGCGTTCGGTGATGAAGTTGACGCGCTGCCCCAGTGAGCGCGTGTGCGCCCCGTGTAAAACCCAGCCGAGTGGAGTTAGCGAGGCAACCGGGTGGTTCCGTCTTCCTTTTCGTGTTTTCTCCGCGAGGAGTAGGTGCCAGTTATCCTGGCCGATGAGAAGCCTCGGCGTCGCGCAGTCGGTCTTCAATTGGTCGTGCTGGTCCTGGAGGTGATCGCACGACTTCAGGTCCTCTTCTGTGACTTTCTGCGGCGAGAGCTTCAATTGTTCAATCGTTCTCAGTTGGATGCGGTGGCGCTCGCGAGTCCGCCCCTGTATGGTGAGGGAGACCCTGCGAGACCGCGATGACTTCAGTTTTGTGTCGGCGATCGTTTCTATAGCTAGTGGGTCGACCGGTCCTTTCGCGCTGACCTCGTCTGCGATCGCCGAGTCTATCAGTGTTACGTTAGATCCGTCGTCTAAAAGCGCCCATGTATTGATTTCTCCCGCCGGTCCGGATACTGTGACTGGTACTATCTTCAAGTAGGCGTGTCCCATCTTCTTTGTCCATGTTGACGCGACTGATTCTGGCTTCGGTGCCGGCTGTTCTGTCCTCTTCACGTGGTGCAGCAGCTGGTGATGTGTGTATAGACATGAGCGCCGCGCCGGCGCGCCGCCGCCGCCGTCCATTTTCCCGCGCCGCCGCCGCCGTAACACGGGAACGGCGCGCCGACTAGCGCTGGGCACCGAACGAAAAAGAGATTGAAATACATATATATCTCAGTTCCAGCATGTTCAATGTTGTAATTAGACGCGTTCGTTTTATTTTACGTAAAATAGCGTCTTCGTCGTCGGAGTTTGATCAAAATTTCGATGTTTTACTTAACAAAAGTACCTAGATAAAGTAAACGTGACTCACAAGTGACTTCGCTTTCAAAATTAAAGGATAAAAGCGATGACAAAAGAAAAATAGTTCTCAGTGATCAGGGTTTTCTGGGGTACGTTTAAGAAATGCAAAAGAAAGAGCCTTGACCCTTGCCAATTGTAAGCCAATTTCAGTCACGTCCATACTCTAAGCCTATAGAACGTGTACTGAATAACAGACTCCTGGTATACCTTGAAGAAAACGAAATTCTCAGTGACCGGCAATATGGAGTTCGCCGAAACCGGTCCGCTGAAGATCTTCTTGCGTCTGCCACCTACACCTGGAGCAAGACCATTGAGAGATACGGTGAAGCACCGGATGTCTCAAAGGCCTTTGACAGGGTTGGCATGATAGCCTAATCAGCAAGCTTCCATCTACCAACCAGTTTTTGTGTATCGGTATCTGATTATTTGAGGGACTGATCAATACGTGTAGTCATTGATGGTTGCGCGTCAGATCAATTAACGCTGGGGTCCCTCAGAGATTGTTTCTCTCCGCAACGATTTTTCTGCACGTATTAATGATCTGCTTACACCCGGAAGCTTTGGGTATGCAGACAATAGCACCGTTGTATGGAGATATGTATCTGATGCACAAGCTGGAGGTGCGAATTTCCATACTCTCAGGGAAGACATGATTGAGCGCAAGAATTTGGCTTTGCAGCCAGTCTCCGCTTGGGGTAACGCCAATCTTGTTAAATTCGATGCCTCTAAAACACAGGCGTGTGTATTCACCGCAAAACAGAGTCCTTCCACTCCTACTTTCCGGGGTGTAGCAGTACCAGTAACTAATCACCTAGAGCTGTTAGGTGTATCTCTAACATCGAACCTTAACTTTGGCTCGTACATCGAGGGAAGGGCTAAATTGGCTTCACAGAAGCTGGGCATCCTTGGGCAGGTTACACAATATTTCACATCGAGAGATCTTAGATCTTTGTCAGGCACAAGTCTGGTCATGTGAGGAAGCCCTTGACTCAATACAAAAACGGGCTATAAAACTCCAAAGCCTTGAACACCACCGTAAGATTGCCAGCCTATCCGTTATTTACATACAAGCAATTCGGAGAGTGTGCGATGGAATTGCACAACTTAATTACCCCATCCCCTTTTTACCATCGTACAACTAGACGCACGGAAACACGGCATCCGTATACGGTAGAAATTCCTCGAATACGTACAAAGCGTTTTCATTTCTCGTTTATAATACGGACAGCAAAGGAATGGAACACCTAACCAGTGTCATTGTTTCCTGACAAATATAATATGGGCGTTTTTAAGGCTAGGGTGGTAGGGAGACCGTGGTCAGCATATCGTAGATAAAAAAAGAATATGCTAACTAAGAGTAAGGTATTAGTTACCAACTCAAAGACCACGATCATAAGCTGATCGGTAATTTAATAATATAAGAATGTGACGACAATGAGCCCGTGGTTTTAACAAGACTGAATAACAGCATGCGCTTTAAGTTAGAATACCACTTCACCTTGAATGACACAGTTGTTGCAGCATCATTATTAGACTGCCGCTTTCATTCGACTAATACGTGAAAACTCAGGGTATTAATAAAGTATCACTTATAACAACCGTTAATGTGTTCATTATAATTATTAGAATCTTATGATTATGCGTTATGTTGAGCTATTTTTACTGCAATGAAAGTGCCACGCCGCCGCGACGCCGCCGCCGCTGACCTCAACAAGTCGGCGCGCCGCCGCCGGCCTTAGCCCCATCGGCGCTCATATCTATGTGTGTATACACATCCGTCGACTTCGCACTTCTTTGTTTTGCACGTGTGGTTTTTCGTACGGAGTCGCAGGCAGCGAAAGCATAGGCGTGCTTTCTTTGCCATATCCCAGCGCTCGTTGACCTCGGCGTTCTTGAACTTGTCGCATTTGGTGATCACGTGACCGGCTTCCTGACACGTCGAGCATTTGCCGGTCGGACGCTCTTGAGCGGCGTGCGTCCATTGCGGGGGCGGCGGTCGGCCTTGTTGTTGCCGGCCCTTGTAGCTCGATGTGGTGACTTGTTCCGGTTGCGCGAACGGGCTGTGGTACTTTGCTTCGCGTTCAAGGAAGCGGGCGAACTTCGGGAGGTCAGGTTCCTCTTGAGGCTGGGTGGCGGCGAACTCGAACCATCTTGGGCGCAGTGAAGAAGGCAGCTTTTCTGACAGCATCTTGATCGCTTCTGGGTTGAAGAGGTAGTGCACGTTGTTGAGTGCTTGAAGCGCCGCTACGCTGTTGGAGATTTTGTTCGCGAAAATGCATATTTCCTTCGGCGAGTCGATTGGCCGGGGAAGCTGCCGAAGTCGCTCCAGTTCTGTTGTAGCAATGGTGTCTGGGCGTCCGAAGCGGGTTTCCAGAGACTCCATAATTCTCTGGGGGTGCGCGCAGTTGATGAGCAGGTTGTCCACGGATTCGCGCGCTCTTCCGCGCAGGTTGCGTCGTAGGCGCGCTGTGTTCTCGACGTCGCTGAAGAAACCGGCAGTCTCTATGTATGCAGCCCTGAATGCCAGCCAATCTTGATGCGCCCCATTGAAGACTGGAAGTTCGGTATAAAATCGTGGCATACATGGGCGCGGCTGCGAGTTGGCCATCGTGAGGGCGGCTGCTAAGTCGGCTAGGTCGATCTTCGGTTGCTGCGGCAGGGCGACGTCGCTGTTGCGGGGCAGCGCGTGGGTGGTCTCCGGTTATTAGAAACTCGGCGGCTGGTACTGGCGATGGTGCGTGGCGGCCGGAGGCACGGCTCTGGCCCCCAGGGCGGCAACGTGTGGTTCTTCAGGTAGCGCCAAGAAGTGAGTTTCGTTGAGGTCCAGCCACGTGTCGACTCGTTGTGTGGCTTCGCGTTCCGTGGCTTCAGTGCGCGCGTCGATCTGTTCATCTTCACACTCTTCGGCTTCTATAGTGGCTATTAGGGCTTGTAATTATTCGAACATTTTAGATATTCGAATATTCGGTTATTTTTCCAGGAAGTATTCGAATAATTCGAATATTATTCGAATATTTTGAATTATTACAGAATCATACTGCATAAACTTCGTAATAGACCAATCTGGAGTTGCATGAGGCCTGATTTGCGTGCTATTAATACTTCACTGCCACAATTGAGCGGAAGGCTCTAAAGTGTTTAGAAGTATATTAGGAAAAACCAAATGACAAAACTGAAGACCGGAAATGGCAGTAATTTCACCCAAGCCTCAAATTCTGAGGGAGGTCGAGAACTTCCATGGACAGCTCGTACATAGACCTCGATACGTAATTCCACTACAAACATAACTCAGAACACCAGAGCCAAGTTAGTCTTACACAATATCGAAGATATCCTGAGCATCAGCCTGTAAGAGATTAGAATGGCCGCAAATAAATTAATAAAACAACAAAGCGACAGATGTAGAATTGTGGATAGAACTACAACATCTCGCTCTTGAACCATTATATTATTATTATTATAGAGCCACAGATTTCATGGTAAAAGTGGTTTTCTAGAGTCTTTACGAATCGCCTCTTGGTCTGATGAACTGCAGCCTCCCGAAATGTCACGTCACACTGGTGAAGTCTATGCACCGTCCAAATCCAAAACCCTGAAGGCTTCAGCTGGAACTCCAAAGTACCTTCCAGTGCCTAGCCGAATACAACACAGTGGACGAGTTGAACAACGGGTTGGTGGAAACTGTCCAAACTGTTCAAGCCCAGCCAAGCTGTTGAGCCACGCTCTTCAAGACCCAACGCCGAAAAAAGACGCAGAAACTATCAGAACAAACTCTTGAATGGCAGACTGGAGCGAAATGAAACTGCAGTTTTCAGTTGTAATGGTAGCCTACGGTGAACTCAATAGACAAATCTGAAGTTCCATGCGACACGACTTGCATTTTCTTGCTTTAGTACTTCACGTATTGAGGCCGTAATTGAGCGGAACCAAGGCTCTAAAATGTTCGCAAAGGATACGTCTATTGGGCAAAACCAAATAACAAAACTAAGGACCGAGTAAGGTAGTGTCATTTCATCCAAGCCTGAGATTCTGAGAGAGATCGAGAACTTCCATGGAGTTATACACCTCGACACGTAATCACACTACTAACACAGCTCAGGACATCAGAGTCAACTTAGTCCGACACTATACCGAAGATATCATCAGCCTATACGAAATTAGAATGGCCCTCAAATAGCTTAAAACAACAAGGCGCCAGGTGGGGATGGAGGTTTGCTTATATATACTCTAAGGGATGGAGTTACGACCGAACTTCTGAGAGCAAGTGATAGATCGGTACTTATATATAGTCCTCCAAAAGTTATTTAATTCTGCCATCCTTGAAGGTACAACGCCAGCGGCGTGGCACAAGAGTGTGGTGTCACCCTTCATCAAAAAAAAGGTGATATCACCGTATTGAAGAAATAAAGGCCCATCTCGCTCTTGATTGAGTCATGTGTATAAGCTGTTTTCGAGAGTCATTACGAATCGTCTCGCACGCAGGTTTGATGAATTCTAGCCTCCCGAACAAGCCAGTTTCCGGAAAGGCTTTAGCACCATAGACCACATCCATACGCTACGCCAGGTAATACAGAAGACCAAAGAGTTTAATCGGCCGTTATGCCTAGCATCTGTGGATTATGAAAAAGCCTTCGATTCAATCGAGACTTGGCCGGTGGTAGGTACTTTCCTTTTCCACCTCTATCACATAATGCTATTCGCATTCTGATTCTCGTTGTCGCGTCGCTTATTGACTGTAGAGTGCTGGCTGTCATTTTTTTACTCCATTTAGCTTACTTTCAAGGTTAATTGAAAATTATTCGAATATTCGAACTTTACCTCCCTGATTATTCGAATAGTGAAAATGACCGAATATTCGCACTATTCGAACATTCGAATATTCGAATTACAAGCCCTAGTGGCTATACGGGCGGCGGCGAGTTCAACTTGCAAACGGATATGTTCTTCTTTGGCGCGCGCTAAACGTAGCGAGCGCACGGAGTGGGTCCTTCTATGCGATGCGGTCTTGGCTCTTCTCGGGACCTCGGTGTTGTTCGGCGTCGATGTTGCATGTGGCGTCGGCGCGGTGAGTGTCGCGGGCGTCGTGCCGAAGGCAGGCGTCGCTGCGGCGACGGGAGTCACGACGTTGTTCGGTGCAACGTCGCGCATCGGTTGGCTCGATGCGGCGTAATGCGTCGTGGTGTACGGCGCATCCTCTGGTGGTGCCATGGCGTATGGCGGCTGCAGCGTTGCGTTCGCGGCGAGGTGGGCGGCGAGCGCAGGCGGTGGCGTGACGTAAGCACGTTGCTGCGGCGTGGCGAATGAGGTGGCAGGTACCACGGCGTGGGCCACCGTGGTGGCGGCGGACACCGCGGCGGCGTGCGTCGGTGCATGGCGATGGTGCGATGTGTGCACCACTGCACCGGGCGACGGAGCGGTGTGGGCCGCGGCGGAAGGCGCAGTCGCGGGCGCGGCTCTGGTCGGCGCCGCGCGGTGCGCCGCGGCTGGTGATGCACGATGCGTCGTGCTGGAGCCCCCTCTGCGCAGGGTGGCGGGCGTCGCTGGAGGACGTCTCCTTCGTCGAGACAGCCACTGCTGACCCCGCTTGACTCCGCGTGACGGGCCTCTTCCCGCTGGCCGACCATGTTCCTGGCATTTCTTGAGGCTTCTTTTCTTCCCCGAGGATATCCGGCTGCGATGGACCAATAAACCGTAGCGCCCCGGGCCAGGAGTCCAACCAACTATTTCTTCGATCTTAGGACTGTAGCTATGGCGGGCGGTCGGACTCGGCACCGACCCGGGGTAACGGCTCAATGCGGCTGGGATTGGTCGAGGAAGAGTAAGAGTTTGTTATGAAACTAGGAATCTGGCCAGCGGGAGTTCTTCAGGGCGGAGGCAAGCTTCTATATTCTTCTTGAGATGTGGTCGGTCTCGCTGCCAGCAGTGGAGTGATCGCTAGCATTTTTTTTTTTGAACGGGCTAATGCTGTTGGTCTCTGCCGACCTTTACAGCGTCACCGGGCGGGAGGGCAGGCGCTTAAGGCGCCCAACCGTCAAAAGTGGGAGGCAACTAGTACAAGGGCACCCCTGGGGTGCGAGCCTCGGCTTGGGCCGTTGCCGGGATAAGAGGATCGAGAAGGCTACGTCCACTGGAAGAGTGGACCCTATGGAAAGTCGCGACCGTTCTAGCTAACCTACGGGGGGTACGTCAACCTCGCCGGCGGGGTCAGTGTCTGATTGTGTTACGCTGGTATCCCATACCGGTGCCGAAAGCGGTACCTGAGCCAGAAGGGCTAGACTGATCCGGTGATCCTAGCGCAGCTGACACAACGGCTGCTATAGGATCATCCGGATCGCTCAAGACGTGTCTTGGGCGGCGACGACGGGGTGGTGGGTCTGTCATGTCTGTAGAGTAACTTGATGCTTGTACTACGAGAGGGTTAGGGTGATGGGGAGCCGCGTCAAAATAGCGGCGGGATGCATCCTTCATAAACTGACGGATGGATGGGAGTTCGAGATCGCAATGGAGGTCGGAGTTATGCTGGTACCAGCGAGCTCCGACCACCTTGCGAATAAAGCGGTTCTGGATAACCTGAAGTCGATCCAGGTGGACTGAGGATGAGTGATCGCTAGCGCCTAGCCTCTCTATATTTATGCCATCCCCCCGTGGTCTATCAAGGCGGCGAGTAAGCGCCGCCTAGCCGACTAAATATCGGCCCTGTTAGAGGGAGATGGCAACCGTTCGCGAAAACGAGACGGGGTGCTGAGCGAGAGATGTGGATGCGGGCAAGGGACATGCCTATACTATTTTTTAGTCTACCTTGTAGGGTGCGTGGCGAGGTTGCAGTGATGTTGAAAGATAATTGTTTGTTTATTAATTTATTCACTATTTTCTAAGACTAAAATGTTAAATGTTACTGATGTTGATGTTAAAATGTTTTTGAATGCCCGTTCGCCGCGGTGGTCAAAAGTGCACTGGCGACACATTGACTTTCCATAAATTAGCTCAATGCGTCGCGCGAATAAGGCTGATGAAGATGTTTGGTAATGCACCAAACAGCTAGTACTTAGGTATAATAAGTGAAGAATCCGCCATTTTGGATATGACTACTTATTTCAGTTTAAAATTATTATTTATAACCCTTTAAAGGGTTTAATGCCCCTGTTCCTCTCAATAGCCAAAATACAACCCTGCCCTGCCCTAAAACCAGTTTGATGTTTGCATGGAGTTAAGTCAATACGCGTAGGCACTGGTTAGGTAAACTCACGGTGCAGACATTGTGCTCACGTCATAGGTCAACTAAAGATGGTTTGACGTCCGATTTTTCAGGGTTCCGTTGTTAATGGTGGATAAAAGATCATCAAAATCGGACATCCATCTTTTAGAGGTAGAAAAGCACTCGGACTTTTTGTGTGGACAAGGGGGGGGGGGGTATAATACGCTTCTCTTAACTTGTATTAGACACAATAGGTATATAGTTGCGGCACAGAATACATGAAAGTAGACCGTACTACATAGTTAGGCCTTTTGCACATCATAAGAGAAGACATCGAACATGCAGCCGACAAAATGACTAGTAGGTATGTGCGTGTCTTATCCGACATAAGAAAAAAAATCTTGTAATATGTATTGTATAGTCTCATATAACAACCAAGCGACGGAATTAGTTTATGATGAGAAAGCTAATCTGACTAAAAATAACGTAAAACGTAAATGTTGAGATTATAATCAATTACGTAAACCTACAAATAGATTGACAAAAGTACCTACAGAAATAAGGGATGTACAATAAGATCTGCATGTTTAATAAATTGCCATATAGCTTGACGAACCTTCATGAAACAGAGTTCAAAAAAAAGATAAAGCAGTTTTTTTTTTCTTATATTTTGGCTCCACACATAGTGTATTTAGCCAGTGTCAAGTATTGTAGTTTTTCATCGTATTATGAAATATTTCATGTAAAGTCAAGTCTTAGTCACAGTCAGTCAGGGTAGTCATAGTCCAGTCTAAGTCAGGTAGTCATAATCCAGTCTAAGTCATGTCCTAGTAAAGTAGTGGCAACTTTACTAGAGGCTTCTATGGAATTTTGGAAGCAACACGAAAAACCACGTTTCACTACATTACATCACTTGCCAACACTTATACTCGTATATCAGCACTTAATGCGTAAAATGCCACTAATTTTAAACATTAACACTAGAAAAAGCATAAGTTTTGTGAAATAATACAATGCAACGACGTGAACTTTTTCACGTTCCCGCCAAAACTCCCAGAATCTTCATTCTTGCATGATTCAGATTGTAGGTATTGTTTTTAAGTTTTGACATTATAATTGTTATTTTATCCTATCTTTAATAGTATTATTATATTTTATTTGGTAGATTTAGATTTAATTTTATTCGATTTTGATTTAACTCTTCTAATTTATTCTATTTTAATTTTCTTTGTCTTTTATATGTTTGCTTTGTGTTTTATTATGTAAAAGGACATGCGCAGTGTAACAATGTGTTATAAGGCCAATAAATATTCCTATTTCTGTTTCTTATAAGACATTTCTCATAAGACACAAGAAAATATCTTACAATGTTCCCCTCTACCCACTTACTAAATTTGAATGTAAGAAAGTACTAACTAAATACCTTCTGTCATCAAATTATGAAGAAACTGAACGCCTCTTACATACAGTTATTTGACACACACGCCAATACCCACACCTACCCACCCTCACCTTGTCACAAGCACCCTTACTCACCTCATCCACATACCTACGTAACCCTCCCACACTCACAGTAAGGTACTCATTTCATCTTCACTTCCAAACATACATACACAGTTTTACAAATCTACCCATAATAATAGCAAATAATTATATAGTTTATGTATATCCTTATTATATTAATTAGATACAATATTCACGTAACACGTTATATATATTATATTGTGTTTATTATATGTATTTATTTATTATTTATTTATAATGTATTGTTGGCAATTTCAACAAAATTTATTAAAAAAATTACAATGTAGGTGGTACACCTCAGGTAAAAATAATTTTAAACACAAAAAAGTTAAAAAGAAAATCACAAACGGACAGCAATTCGATATTAAAGAAATTAATAATTTTAGACGTATGACGAGCGGGACGATGTTCCCTCGACGAAGGTTCGCAGCGAAAAGAGACCGGGCGCCTGCTTGCACCCGCTTTTATACTCTTCGCAGCTGTGCACTGTTCTTATCTTCTACACGGCCTTTCCTGACAGGAGGCCGTCCTCGGACTCTCTTAGTTTCTATGATTGGTCTCTAGCAGTGGCATAGACACCCTGCTTAGGTTGCGCGTGAGGCGGGGCACAATCAGGCGCCTCGCGAGTCACACACGTGTCTGTAGCGTTGGCACGTCGCTCAGCATGCCAGGCTTCTGCATGCCAGACGTGCTGGGTTGCTGCTTGTCACTTGCAGAAACCCTCGGAGTTCGCGGTTCTGACTGACTCCTCGGCTTGGGGCGGTCGCTCAGCAGTGGCAGCTGTAGACTCCTGTTCCTCTAAATCTGCTTCTGCACAAATCATAAAAACACACACACACCCGTTTGTATGCCCGCATACAAACTGATGAAATATTAAGCACACACAAAAACAAGATCGAGAAAAGAAGCACTACGTGACGCGTATCTCGACCATAGGCTAGTCAGAGGCACTTCGTGAAGCATAACTCAACCTGCATAAAACAGAGGCACATCGGGGACATATTTTATCGACAGTGGTTAGAGGCACTACGTGAAGCCAAACCCAAATTGTAACTCAGACATATTTTATCGACAGTGGTTAGAGGCACTACGTGAAGCATAACCCAAATTGTAACTCAGACATATTTTATCGACAGTGGTTAGAGGCACTACGTGAAGCATAACCCAACACAGTTATAGGAATTAGAAGCACTACGTGACGCTTATTCTCACAACTATAACGCTAAGGCGCGCATAAACGCACCGCGCCAAGGAGGCAAACACCAAGACCATCAGCGCCTAGCAGTGCACACACCAAGGCACCATCGGCGCCTGCAAGGCGGACACCAAGGCACCATTGGCGCCTGCAGGGCGCGCACTAAGGCACCATCGGCGCACATCAAGGTACGAAGGCACCAGCAGCATGGCGCGCGTCAAGGCATCAGCAGCACGGCACGCATCAAGACACCAAGGCACCACCAGCAGCAGCATGGCGCGCATCAAGGCGCCAATGCACCACCAGCAGCAGCATGGCGCGCATCAAGGCGCCAAGGCACCACCAGCAGCCAGGCGCGCAACAGGGCGCCAAGGCACCAGCAAGGCACACACTAGCGCGCCAACACCAGAGCGCTAGACGCACCGGCAAAGCGCATACCATGACGCCCACACCAGGGTGCCAGATGCACTGGTGAAGCACATACCATGGCGCCCACATCAAGGCGCCAGAGGCACTAATGAGGCGCGCACAAGGGTGCCAGTACGGTGCACATCAAGGTGCCAGCGAAGTACACACCAAGGCACCGGCTGCACCAATGAGGCTCACACCCCCGGGCTCCAGGACGCTAGCTGCAGCGGCAAGGCATAACGTCGTGCATCAGCTGGAGCTGCGACGTTCGCACGAATTAACCACGTCACGCAGCGCAGAAAGGACGGAAAAGGCAACTGTTTGACATGATACTCACTACACTAACCACATCAGACAGCGCAAAAAAACATAGAAAAATAAATGTATGACATGGCACTCACAAGCACGTTATACATTGCCGACGATACCACACAAAGTAATCAAAACAGTGTGTCCGCTGCACCGGTAACGTCACAGCACAGTTACTCGTTGCCTACAGAGCTAAGGCACACACTTAAGTACCAAAAGCACTAGCGATATGCGCTCTGGGACCAAGCCAAGCGCACGGCGCCAGCTACATCAGGAGACATCGCACAGTATGCAGTGGTGAGGTACTCTGTTGCGCGCAGCCTGCAGCGATAAGGCGCAAACCATATTACGTCACTTGCAAAGAAGCATCATCATCAGTACCTACACTCAAAAAATACTACACCAAACCAAAATACATTTTTCAAACCTATTACATCGTTGTAACCACCTGCGCGCTATACTTTTAGAGGTTGACTTTATAGGGAGTAGAAAATAACAAGAACGTAAAGACTGAGATCACGGAGCAAAGCTGACAAACATTATGCACTTCAGTCATATCAGTCAGCGTCAAATATTGCCAATACGGACTCACGAGTTACCTACTCGTTAACATCTTTGTAAACTCCCTATGTATTAAAAATAAACGAGTCCTCAAATCAAATCATTTATTTTGTGATACACAGGTCATAAAACAGATGTTACAACAAAAGTTCATACTGCGACCTAAAGACCCTCCTACTCTTACTGGGTCCTGAAGACTTATATCACCAGTGTTGCCAACGGTTTAACTAGCTCTCCACCAGATTCTACGTCTAAAACCACCAGAAAACCACTAACAAAAACGGCCCTATTTTCCATTTCGCTAAATTTTCCACTAAACTAATTTTTATTAGTTTTTACCAGTTTTTACGAAAGAAAATAATGTATAATAGCAATTGTAATCAACAAGTCAAAGTGAGTTTCGAGTGATCACTGACCACGTATCTTGTAGATCCAGGCATGTATAGGTACCCCCCCCCCCCCTTGCTTGTGTGTTGAGCTTGACCACAAACCCCCTGTATCTGTCACTGCTCAGAAATATTAGTGTTTGAAAGAACTTATTCCTTTCTCGTATATTTTATCAAAATCGAAACTTACGCTTACCTACATTAGAGCCTTTGAGCTTAGATTATCAACCGTATTCACAAAAACAACTTTGCCATTTTCTAATCCATCTTTCCATTTTTTAATTAAGCCATTTTCACACTATGTTGCGCTAAATGCGGCTCTATGATTAGATAATTTGAGCTACTCTGTTCTAATTAAAACTACATTATTTGACAACAACTAATGCCATGAAATTCCGCCGCCATATTACCAACTAGCTGACCTGCCCCGGCTTCGCACGGGTTAATTAGTCTTACGCCTTATCTCAGTGTAAAGAAAGAGAGAAGGAAAAAGATAAGGGAAAAGGATGAATGGATGAAACGGCGCCTTCACCTTCATCCCTTCTCTCTTTCCCATAGTACAGAAGGTGGATAGGAGAGGCTTTGGACCTAATACTGAAGGTTGCATGTCTGTAATTTTAGAACCACACAATCGACAACCTGGAAATATTTACGGAACAATATTTAACGTACCCCTATCTAACAAAAAAAAAATCGGTCCACGCGTTAAAGAATTACAACTAAGTACACAATTAATAATTATCATCCTCATTTTCTCTCCCGAGGGAACCGTGATGGATTTCAAGGTTAAAAGTATTCTATAGTAATATGAACTTGGGAACCCTACAAAAAAATTTGCAAAATATCTTCAATGTACAGAATTGGACCTGTTACAGTTTTATTGTAAGTATAGATAGTAGTAGTAGTAAGTAGGTACATTTTGTTGAGAAATCCTTGGGTCTGACTTCACACGATTTCAATAATTTGAATCACGAAAGTTAATACCTAATTTTAAAAAAACAACGGCTAATGAATAATTTGTGTCTGTAATTTCGCCATCGTTGGTTTCAGATTGATACGATTCTTAGTACCGATTTCTTCATTTGATTAGAACTACTATATAAAACACACAAAACACCACACCACCACCATTAGAAAAAACCACCAGCCACTAAACGCAATTTTTCGCCACTAAACGAAGGGTCGAAACCACCAGTTCTAGTGGTAAAACCACTAAGGTGGCAACACTGTATATCACTCTTCATCTCTCGTATGTTATCTAAGGCCTCAACTTCGTGATCGTTCGGTCTAACCTGACCATCAATAAATAGTACGACATAAGTATCTACTTCAGTTGTAAGGAACATGAATGTGCTAACCTCACCTACCAAGGGTAGTGTTACCATCTGTTCTACCAATAGAACAGGAACGGTGTGATGATCGGTAATCGTTCGTCTACTTTACTTCAAGAACATTGTCAACTCGCGTCAGTCGCTGCTCACCTCGTGCCCGAGTATACGTTACCTCATCCCTATCCAATCAGTGCTAACAATACCCGGCGTAGGTAAAGCAGTCGGAGACAACATGATAATCAACTTTGAGGGTAATCTTAGAAAACTCAACCGTTAAAGTAGTAAAGTAAGACGCTTCTACCGCGTAAAACACGAAACGATGGCGTCTAAGCGTATTGAAAATTCCCGTTCAGTAACCATGGTACCACCAGTCGTACCACCAGTGCTAAGCGACACTCGGATATCAGTGAATTAGTTTAACAGCTATCAGAATGATAAACAATACGAACTCCCTGGATCACCGCGGTTACAAAATCGTGTCATCAAGTTTCTCGACAAATATTGACTTTTTGTTTTTACGAGGATAAATGACGTGACGAGCTAGTTGCTCACCCGATGCAAAGCGACACGGCCGCCCATAACAAATGCAGTATCTCTCGGAACTTCATAATAATAAAGTCTCGCGCGACACTGCACCGCGCACGCCATCCCGAGACACCACACAGTCTAGTAATAAGATGACGAGACTGTGTGATCAGGTCAAAAAGTCCCATTTGCCCAGCAATCCCACCAGTCACAGCACCCTTCAAACCAAAACACAGTAAGTAGCTCTTGCACATTACTGCATGGCGGCAGAATAACTGGCAATGCGGTGGTAACTACCTAGACAAACTTTGCTGAAAAGTCCTACCACCTAGTGAGTAACGTTAGACTTTACTGCGTAACTCAGCACGCTGCTTGGCAAAACAGTCACCTGCCTTATGACCTATTGTTTTGCAATACAAGATCTGCTCTGATCTAGGCATCGACCTAAATGAATTCAAAACTACATTATCACCAACTGGTTAGTCTAACCTTGCACATTTATAAGGGCACAAATACCGCTTATGATCGGAACCGTTACAAGTATAACATTGTTCACTGTTCCTATAATCACTGTGCTCGCGTTCCGCGAGTTTTATTGCACAGCACCACCTTTACGAAAATCATGAGTTTGAACTTGTGTAATCTGAGCAGGTTCATATAAATGGACAGAAAACTCACAAATTTGTCCGGCTACAGCTTGGCATTAGACTTGAATCGGTTTCATAACATCGAACAAAAGGTTTGCAATATCTACGCGTTGCGATCACAATTATTGAACTCACTCTTGAAATTCGACTATCAGGGGCTATGATCACTGCTCAATTACCTATGCGTGCTAAACGCTCACGTCGTCCTATCTATTTAGCCTGCACACATGATCAATCTCACTACACCACACATCAAAACTATGCAGATGGATCGAAATTCGAAATAAATACATGGTTCGATCTTACCGGCATGGCATCAATAGCACTCACGAGCTTCTCGGTTACTTCACTTATAACCATGTCCGCAGTAGATTGCATCGTGCCCGAACGCGGCACAGACAGGTTCAGACTTGCACCGCATGAGTCGACGGCACAGGTCAGCTAGCCGGCGCAGCAACACTTGCATTGCTTAACTGGTCACTTGTCTCGAGTCGGGTCCCGCAGTCCGATCAGCACAATGCCCTGGACGCTCACGTGGTGTCACGGGTAGTGGCACCTTCGGCATCGGCGGCATGGCAGGAGCCTGTAAAAGATGTGAAAACGGCGGCGACGCAAGCCGCATAGGTGACGACGGTGACGTCATGCGCCTAGGCGGCGAAGTGGACGTCTGTCGTTGGTACAGTGGAGTGAGCTGGCGCCGAGATGGCGGCGACGCTCGGCTGCGCTGTGAAGCGTGTCGTTTGGACGACCATGCTGGTCGTGCTGTAGTCCGTTCTTCCAACGCTGCTAACCTGGCTAGCATCACCACCATTTCGCGCCTAAGCCCACCGTCATCTGGTGTACGATCTCGGTACCTACTGTGTCGTCGCGCATGACTATTACGACCGCGACGCCGATTGCTGTCAGACATTATAAAAAACAATCAAAAGCAAAGTGGGCACGTAAAGTGTAAAGATAGAATCACGTGGAAGACGTAGATTCTATCCCACTTCTGATGTTGGCAATTTCAACAAAATTTATTTAAAAAATTACAATGTAGGTGGTACACCTCAGGTAAAAATAATTTTAAACACAAAAAAGTTAAAAAGAAAATCACAAACGGACAGCAATTCGATATTAAAGAAATTAATAATTTTAGACGTATGACGAGCGGGACGATGTTCCCTCGACGAAGGTTCGCAGCGAAAAGAGACCGGGCGCCTGCTTGCACCCGCTTTTATACTCTTCGCAGCTGTGCACTGTTCTTATCTTCTACAGTATTTATTCATATTTCTATAGTTGCCTTCACAATATTTTCGAGTGTTTAAACAGATTCGTCTTATGTTTACCCCTGTAATACCTGCTTTCAAGTTTTTTGTGTAACATAATGTACCTACCTACAAGGAACCCACACTTGGTAACTGGCTCCTATAACACAGGGTCTACCCTAGTATAGGAGCTAGTTGTTAGTTTTAATCTTGTTGTTAACCTTTACCTACTGAAAGATAATATTTATTTAACTATAACTATATATAGCTACTTATCTCTGTTTTGTGCAACTTTAGGTTAAGTTTTTAACGGCAAATAAATAAATTATTATTATTATTTATTATTAATGTGCAAAAGGCCTTACGGCACAAGGTAGTTACCCAGACGACGTTCGCTGATTAGAGTTTAGGTAAGTTACATTACAGTTACGAACCACTATCTCGCGACGAATTGCGACATTTTTGAAAATATTAAATAACTGAATTTAATTACAAAAAATCTGGCTAAACTATATCCTCGTGAATAACATTACAAATGTTCAACAAAAATATCATAATCATCCAAACCAGTTTTCATACATAAAAAAAGCGTAGAAAGAAAATTAACTTTGATACCGTTGTATTTAAGAAATCTTGTTTGGATTAATATTTCATGATATTTTTGTTGAACATTTGTAATGTTATTCATGATAACAAAGTTTAGCCAGATTTTTCGTTATTAAATTCAGTTATTTTGTGTTAGTGATGTAGGTAAGCAAAGAAATTGAACCCTATACCTATAATATAGCGATTACCATGCCATGAGGTCCCAGCATAAGAGACCACCCATCTCTTCCAGCGGATGCCGAAAGAGACGGATAAGGAAATATCCAGGGAATGGGCAGCAGCATTCTCCTCGGTACTGCGATCAGCAAGGCGCCTGCTAAGGGGTGGACCTACCATAAAAAGGTTTTTGAAAATTCTACCCCTAAAGAGTTAAAGACCTACACACACTAGGACGGCATAGCGGCCAGGCAGAGGATTTTGTCACGGCCAAAATCCTCTGCCTTGCTCATGGCCGCGGCCGGCGGCCAGCGTACTCTGACATCCCGTAGTGGGATCCCTTAGGCTGCATGTCCACCGCCCGCCGATACCGATCCGACAACGGTAATGAGATGGGAGAGAGATATACATTGCTAGTAATGTATGTCTGGCTACTTCGGGCGATACGTTATCAGCGAGACATCGTTATCGGTATCGGCGGCGGTGGACAAGCAGCCCTAGCGCGCTCTGCAGTGCCGTTCAAGAAATCCCTATCGATGCCATGGAATATTATTTTTTAAATGAATGACGTGGCGTGCTAGTCGTTCGCCTGATGGCACGGCTGCCCATAACAGATTGCAGTATTACTCGGAACTCTATAGTTATGCGCGATAATGCACTGCGCACGTTATCCACACAGTCTAGTAATACGAGTACTTGGCTGAGTGATCAGGGGGCGTACCGTGAGCTCTTAGCGCGATTCAAAACTGAGCCTATATTGGACCGCTTTGTTTTTTGTACGGGGATTTTGACAAGCGAGCCAGTATAGGCTCTGTTTTGAATCGCGCTAAGAGCTCACGGTACGCCCCCTGATCATTGTCTCATTTGCCCAGTAAGTTCACTAGCTACAATGCCCTTCAAACCGGAAGACAGTAGTGCTTGCACACTGCTGCTTGGCGGCAGAATAACTGTTAAAGCGGTGGTACCTACCTAGACGAACTTTGCAGAAAAGTCCTACCACCTATAGTAGAACTAGAAATTGTAGAAATTGAAGACATTGGAATTTTTGTCGTATTCCTACTAGATAAGTTTGAATGTCCTTTAGTAATAATTTAAATCCTTTGCCATTCCGTCCCGCGCGGTAATTACGTAAAATTTGCAACAGCAATGCGCCAGCAGTAGCAAAGCAACAGCAGTAGCGAAGCATACATGCTCGGCACCACTAATGATGTATGACAGCAATCACCGCGAGATTTACGCCTGTCGCAAATCTGTTGCGAGTTAGGTAATTAGGGGGCCGGTAAAGGGTCAAAAGAGGATTATATAATAAACATTATATGAACAGTGAGTAAGACCGTGGGCTGCCTCTAGCTTACAATTATACATAGCTCAACCAGTTTTAGCTGGTTTTGTGGCGTAATTAATGAGTCACCGGCTCTTGTCGGTTTGGTCCACTTCTTAAATTGTCCATTTCTAAAATTGTCATCTTCCTAATTTGTCCACTCCTACAGCGTCTTTTTTCTAAAATGTCATACTTCTAGTCCTAATTCGTCCACTTCCTAAAGTATCCGTTCCCCATTCGTCTATTTCTTATTTAGTTCCTTCCTATCTCGTCCACTCCTGAAACGTCCCTTTACTAAATTGTAATGTTTCAAGTCCCAATTCGTCTACTTACTAAAGTATCAATTCCCCATTTATCTATTTCTTTTTTCTCTAACTCATCTATTTTCTATTCCTAGGCACACACACACACACACAGACACACATACACACACACCCCATCTTTCGCCTTTATAATATCGGAGTGATTAAGATTAAAAACCGACGATCTGGTGAAAGCTGCGGGGAGCCGATGGATGCAGGGGGCGAGCAGCCATTGAAAGAGGTGCTCTCTGGGAGACGCCTATGTACTAGAAGTTTTCAGGTGTGGAAAAAACCCAAAATTCACATCCACCATTCTCAGATTCTTTCATAATGACAGATGTCACTTTGACAGATGTCACTATGACAGATGTAATTTCGAAAGATTTGTCCATAAACGACACATCTGTCAAAATGGCATCTGTCATAATGAAATCTATCAAAATGACACCTGTCAAGTGGGATGGCAACACCCCCAGAGGAATTATGGAAATGATGGAATGGATTTTAGAAGTGGGTAAATTAGGAAATGGCCGAGATAAGAAGAGTGCTAATCGAAGTGCGAAGTGAACATTTTAGGAAATGGTGGCTTTGGAGATTGTCAAATTAGGATGAAGATAGGTTAGGAAAGAAAGTGGATAACTTAGAAAATGGACGAGATAAAAAGAGGACATTAGTCCTCTTCTTGTCTTCGTCGTAATCAGGAAGTGAACAATTTCGGAAGTAGCAGCTTTGGAAACTGACGAGTTAGGATCAGACAAATTAGGAAGATGACAATTTTGGAAATGGACAGTTTAAGAAGTGGACCAAACCTACCTGGGTTTCACCATCGGACGACAAGACGTACAGCTACACGCCATCCATTTATGTCATGGTTGATATTCCTTCGATTCGCACAAAGTGGTTTGACTCTACATTTATAATCCGAGCAGCGAAGGAATGGAATACTTTACCAGCGTCTTTGTTTCCCGATAAGTACAATCTGGAGCTCTTCAAGTCGCGAGTGAATAGGTATCTTCTAGGCAAGCATGTACCATCGTAGACCGCATCGTCACCTCCCATCAGGTGAGATTGCGGTCAAATACGGGCATATTTACGGTTTACGGTTTAAGAATTTATTTCTCAAAAGAATTACAAAAAAATCACTTACAGAGAAAGAACAGTTTTAAGTTATAAAATTAATGTGCCGTTGGGCGTAGCGTTAACATACATAATATAACAAATATTCAAAGCGTTTGAAATAACAACAATGGATAAGTATTACGTACTTTTATAAACTTACATGTAATGTAGGTAGTTGCATCAGAGGAGCCAGTTGCACGATCGATCAGTAAGTTTGTGCAGGGTAGGTAGTAAAAGAACTGGCGGCCGGGTCACCGGTAGACTTCGGCCACGGCCGGTAAATTGTTAGGGCCATTCTACAATGCTGAGTTTACTTTATAAATTAGTTCAGATACTTTTGGAAAGTTTATGTTATTATGAAGTTAATTTCGTATGCAATTATATTTTATGGTGATGTTTTATATATGGAATATTTATTAGGTATATTTATATTATTACATTAGTTATGCTGTGCTGTAGTATGATCACAAGTTGTAAAAACTACTTATAACGACTATTTTATGATCTTCAGTTGGGACAATAACTTAATTGACTGGCCTGTTAGCTCAGATGGTTGGTAGTAACTCTGCCTTCTTAACTTTAGGTTGTAGGTTCAGTTCCCATCTAGGACAAACATTTGTGTGATGAACATCGATGTTTGTTCTGTGTCTAGGTCTTATATTGTATTTTATGTAGGTATGTATTTACAAACAAAAAAGGTATCTAAGTATTGTATCAGTTATCTGGTTCCCATAGTACAAGCTATGCGTAGTTTGGGGCTAGATAACGCTGTGTGAAATGTCAGCACATATTTATTTTATTTATTTATGTATTTAATAATCAATGCTATACATAATGTTATTTTATTTTAGCCAGTGTTCACCTATAGCCAAACTTTGAAAAAGTTCAAGCTATTTAAAAGTTAAAAACGTAGTTTTTATTTTAAAAAAAACACGCGTTTCTAACTGAGAACCCCGGGGTTCCCTCCGCAACCGTGCTCGGAAGTGCCACGGAATAAGCGTACCTCTGCTACAATAATTAGTAAAAAATAGTAAAAGTGATCAGATTTTAGTACAAATAGTGTCAAAGTGTGCGCAAAAGTTAGTTCCAGCATTTGTGAGTAGTATCAAATACTAAACATAGACTACCAGTGGACTAGAGCTGAAAGATCGTAGAAAGTGCCTTGGCACTTTTGGTTTTTAGAAAGTTCCGCGCAAAAGAAATCGCCGACCTAAAACTTTTATGTACTTGTTTTTTGCGCCTAGGCGCAAAGGTAGACACTTTTTCTGGAATTTTCGGGATAAGAACCGCTGAGTTACAAAGGAAAATCGAAGAACTCCGGACCACGTGCTTCCTGAAGGAGCTGAAAAACTGAATAGTTTTCAGTGGATAAGAGGAGCCGAAGATCCCCCAGACTGTGAACTGTTTTAAAAAATAATAATTTAGCACCACCAGTGAAATATATTATATTATAAAAGATAGGCGATTTTGTAGTTCTTGGTTTCTGTGTCCGACATTACACTGAAAACAGGGCTGAAACTTCAGCAGCAGTCAACACCTTGTCTGTAGTTTTAAATAAAGACTTTCATTCTTATTATAGTGGTAGTTAAATCTGAATGCTAGATGCTAGAATGATGAAGTTATTGAAATAATTGTAATTGTAAACAACTTTTTGAAACTGCATGAATAAAATTGTCGGATCGGAACGTAAACAAACATTGTGTGCTGGATGTCTGAGGTATAACAATAATTTGTAAGCAACATTTTGTGACTACGATATTTGGTTTTTCGAGCAAAATTTGCTCGTGGTACCCACCTGCTTGTTGTGTTGTTCTTGCTAGTCACGAGCATTATGTCTTCGGGATCAAAGAAATCTTCCAGGGGTGGATCCTCTACCAGTAGACCTGGAATCGGAAGCGAAGTCACGCGAAAGAAAGTTTTGATGAAGAGCGTTGATAAATGCATAAAGATTGCTCCAGAAAGTCCATTGGGTACGGCCACGGTTGCAGATAAAACCACTAAGGAGATTAAGAATACCGTCACAACAACACCTACTGAGTCTCCCTCGGACTCACGCCGGTCTTCTGTAGCAGAGTCGACTAGTCCACTAACAGCTTTGCCAACAACAGCCAACAGGCTATACCAAGAGGCTAAGGATCAGCTTGAACAATCAAGTAACTTAAAGTCCTCCATAAAGGAGACCGTTCTTAACTCTTTAGCTGGCATGTACGAGATCATTCTTCGCCAGCACGAGTCCAGGCAGACTCTTCAAATTCAACTAGAAAAGGCAAGATCTCAGGTGATGGATGAGCTGTACAGTCGCGAAAAGGATCATGCCAAAAATTTGGCACAGTTGGTCGACTCAGTCAAGGAAGTGGATGTTAGGTCCTCAGTGGGAGAAATTCTGGCTGAGGTCAAGTCATTGCGGCAAATCGTCATGTTTGAGTTAGTAGAAAATCAAAACATCCCTCCAAACGTGGAAAAGGATCGAGTCGGGGAAGCGGAAGTGATAAAGCTGGCTCAAGAGATCAACGATCTCAGACAGACCGTTGCCGAGACACTACCACAAACAGCAGCTGCTCTTCAGGAAAACTTGACTAAACTACGTCAGCAAAGTCCATTTAAACCACTGACTTATGCAGCAGCAGCGGCATTGGAGCGGCCGCCTAAGCACACTATAATAATCTCATCGGAAGAAGTAAAGGATACTAGTGAAGATGTTCTTAACAAAATATGAGGGGCCGTCGACGCTAGGAGCATGGGTATTCAAGTATCCGGAGTTCGTAAAGCCAAGAATCAGAAGGTACTCATAACCTGCCAAGATAAGGGGGACATAGCAAGGATCACGGATCATCTGAAAAAATCTAGGAAGGGTCTGAGTGTTGAAGAGGCAAAGAGCAAAGACCCCTTAGTGATTATTCGTGATGTACTGTCGTATAATACAGACGAAGATATACTAACGTCACTGAAGACACAGAACGTAAAAATTATGAGAGATATCCCGGAAAATGAATATCGAGCAGTTGTGAAATATAGACGACGTGCTAGAAATCCAATGGAAAGCCACGTGATTTTGCAGGTGTCTCCAAAGCTATGGCAGAACCTGACATCCGCAGGTGAAGTTCATATAGATCTCCAACGGAGGACCGTGACAGATCAGTCGCCATTGGTTCCGTGCGCAAAATGTCTTAGTTTCGGGCATGGAAGAAAATTGTGCAAGGAACCAGTGGACCTCTGCAGCCATTGTTCGGGACCACACTTGAGAAAGGACTGCCCAGCATGGACAGTCGGCGATGTAGCGTCATGTCGAAATTGTAGCATTGCCAGGATGGACCGCTTTTACCACGGGGCTTTTGACATGGATTGCCCAATCCGGAAGCGTTGGGACACGCTGGCACGGTCCAGCGTGGCTTATTGTTAAGAAAAGGGCACCCAAGTATACAGCTCGATGCAAGCCAACCTGCATAGAAGTAGACTGGCAACACTGCAGCTTTTAACAGAAGCGCAAAAAAGAGGAGTGGGGTTTGCTCTTTTACTAGAACCGTACGTTGGGGCAATTGGCAGAATGAAAGATTATATAGGGACACGCATAGTACAACGAGTAACGACCAGCAATAGTCCTAACAAACCCGTAAAAGCAGCAATAATGGTAATGGATGACAACATTAAAATAATTGCAGACCCCACTCTCTCGACAGAAAATATAGCTTATGCTATATTAAAAACCAGCGCGTGGGAGCTCACGGTTTTATCCGTCTATTTCGAAGTAGACCAACCATTGGATTCTTATCTCAATCATGTCACCCAAATACTAGCCCAGAATAACTTTAAGAATATCTTGATAGGAGGCGATGTTAATGCGTGGAGCCCATGGTGGGGTAGCATCACTGAAAATAGCAGAGGTGCAGAGTTGGCGGCTTACTTGGATGAAAATAATCTGCACATTCTAAATGTAGGTGATAAACCTACCTTTGAGACAGTGAGAAATGGCAGGGTGTTCCAAAGTAGAGTGGATATCACGGTATGTAGCGAGGATGTTCTTCCAAAAATCGATAGCTGGTTAGTGGATGATGGTGTGTCAAGCTCTGATCACAATGCTATCACATTTACAGTAACACTCAAGAAACCACAAGTAGATCTAGGTTCAAGATCTACTAGATTGTACAATACGAAGAAAGCAAAATGGACCAAGTTTGACGCAGTGTTTACTTCAGCTTTGGAAGGCAGTAAGATTGAAACTGCTGCAGTAAGTGCTATTAAATCTAGAGAAGATTTAGAAGCAATCGTGGTTTCTTACTGTAACTCTATAACAACAGCTTGTGATAAATCTATCCCAAAGAAGGTATGGAAAAATAAATTTGAATTACCATGGTGGAATCATGAAATAGAAGAACGACAAAGAGACATGATTACAAAGAAAAGAAGAATACGATGTGCTGCGCCAAGAAGAAAAGAATACGTTATTAATGAATATCTGGAAGCCAAAAGAATATACGAAGAAGAAGCAGCACTCTTACAAACTGCAAGTTGGAAAAACTTTTGTACGAAACAGAATAGAGAAAGCCTTTGGGATAGTATTTATAGAGTCATAAAACAAACATCCAAGAGACAGGAAGATATGCTTTTGATAAAAGAAGGGCGCACCCTGAGTCCAATAGAATCAGCAAAACTACTTACAGATGTATTCTATCCCGATGACGATGCAGAGGACGACTCACCATATCAAGCCGAAGTCCGAAGATTGGCGGAAAGTATACCACTAGAGCGACATGAAGATGACCCTTTCTTCACTATTGATGAGCTGGAAAATACAATTAAGAGCTTTAATCCCAAAAAGGCTCCAGGACCTGATGGGTTTTCGGCGGACATCTGTGCTAGAGCTATTGGCGGGTGTGTGCAGCTGTTCTTAGAAATAGCCAATAAATGCATGGAACTGGAGTAATTTCCCAAAATATGGAAAGTAGCTACTATAGTGATTCTAAGAAAACCGGGAAAAGATGATTATTGTCAACCGAAATCTTATAGACCTATAGGGCTGCTTTCAATCCTCGGAAAAATCGTGGAGAAAATGTTAGTCAAAAGATTACGATGGCATATTCTCCCCAAATGTAACCCCCGTCAATATGGCTTTGTTCCCCAGCGCTGTACTGAGGACGCCCTCTATGATCTAGTGAATTACATCAGACAGGAGATAAATAATAAGAAAATAGCAGTACTAGTCTCACTAGACATAGAGGGCGCTTTTGACAGCGCATGGTGGCCGGCCATAAAGACCCAGCTTGCGAAAAAAGGATGTCCGGGAAATCTCTGGGGATTGGTAAACAGTTACCTTGGAGAGCGCCAGGTAGAAGTGAGATATGCAGGTGCATGCAGCGTCAAAAAAACAACCAAAGGATGCGTTCAGGGTTCTATAGTGGGTCCAACTTTTTGGAATATACTATTGGATCCATTACTCGATCAACTGGACAAGGAGAATGTTTATTGCCAGGCATTTGCTGATGACGTTGCTCTGGTGTTCTCGGGGATGTCAGCACTGGACCTGGAACAGAGAATAAACATTACATTAAATAAAATTAACGAATGGGGAGCTAAAACTAAACTTAAATTTGCCGCACATAAAACGTTTGCCATGCTTTTAACAAAAAAATTGAAGTACGACATACCACATTTGAATATGGGGGGGACCAGCATAAGCTTTACTAATGAAATTAAAATACTAGGTTTAACTATAGATAAAAAACTTACCTTTAATAGCCATATTTCAAATGTAACCAAAAAAGCAATCAACATCTATAAGCAGCTGGCTAGAGCTGCTAAGGTGTCGTGGGGACTAAATCCTGAGGTCACGAGAACAATCTACGCAGCTGTCATAGAGCCTATAACACTCTATGCAGCAAGAGTGTGGGCCCCGGCTGCAAAAAAAGTTTCAGCAATAAGAAAATTAAATTCAGTCCAGAGGGGTTTTGCTCTTAAAATATGCAGGGCTTATCGAACGGTTTCACTCAACGCTGCCCTACTGCTGGCTGGACTAATCCCACTGGGCATGCGAATTCAAGAAGCTGCCAAAGTATATGAAGCCAAAAGAGGTAAACCCCTAGACGAGTATGTGACTGACCGTCAGTTGGAAACCAAAGAATGTTATACAAATGCAAACCATCCAGCGAAAAGCTTATCTGTGACCTTCAAATGTATCGAAGAATGGACGGAACAGATACTTAAAGACAACAGTATCGACGGCCTTCTTATTTTTACTGACGGAAGTAAAATAGAAGGCAAAGTTGGAGCTGCTCTTTCATGGTGGAGGGACGGTAAAGAGTTACAAAGTCAGACACTTAAATTAGAAGCTTACTGCACAGTTTTTCAAGCAGAAATGTATGCCCTCCTCTATGCGACTAAACAAGCACTGGAAATTACTGATCCAAAAGTGACTATCCTAAGCGATTCAAGGTCGTCACTTGAGATGCTCCAAAACCACAATACATTTCACCCCTTAGCGTATACAATAAGGAAAAACCTAACAAAATTAAAAGATCAAGGCAAACAGATAGAACTATTTTGGGTTAAAGCACATGTAGGGGTAGAAGGAAACGAGCGCGCAGACGCATTGGCTAAAGAAGCGGCTTCAGACACGAATAAAATATCAGATTACGATAAGTGCCCTATCTCTTACATAAAACGCATGGTCAGAAAAGACACGATCCAGAAGTGGCAGAGTAGGTACTCCGAAGGGACAACGGCTAGTACCACAAAGATTTTCTTTCCAGATGTACAGACTACCTACAGTATATTGAAAAAAATAAAACTTACCAAAGAGTTAGTACAAGCGTTTACAGGTCACGGCGGCTTTGCTCATTATTTACATAGATTTAAAATTAAATCCTCACCAGCATGCATTTGCGATCCTGAAGAAGAAGAGAACAGTTTACATATTATCACAGACTGTCCTGTGAACATAGTAAGAAGAACACAATTAGAGTTAGAGTACGGCAGAGTAATTACAAAAGACAATTTACATGAGTGGCTACAGAACGTTGAAGGCAGGGATAAGTTCTTAGAATTTTGCATTTATGTCACTAAGCACTGTAATAAAAGAAATAAGAATTGAGGCAGCATTTCTGCAGGAATTTCTTATACATTACTGTAAAATATGGTGGCAAAAAAAAAAAAAAAAAAAAATTATACGATTAAGGAAGTAATTATTACACCTATAATGGATTTAAAAAAAAAAAAAAAAAAACAAGAAAATAAAAAAAAACATTAAATATAAAATAAAAAAAACTTAAAATTCGGTATACACCATAATTAGTATAAAAACTATATATATAAGATATATTTAAGAATATATTATCATATATATAGGAAAAAGGTAGAACTTAAGGAAAATAAAATACTTTATAAGTTAGATATTAGTTTATCTATCTATATTATAGAAACATAAGTTCCAACAATTATAGTTAATAGGTATGATAACATAAGCATGTCAAAGGTTACACAAACATATTGAATATATTTGTGCACCTTCTCTAATCCATTGTGTATACAACCTCTAGGGATGCAAGCATAATAAACCTATGCAAGCACTATCTAGGGAAAATAAAGTTAGATTTAGGAACAACATAGTAGGTATAGTTCACTTAATGTTAAAAAATATTTAATGTATAATTATATATGTATAATTATATTATATCCAATACAAACAAAATTATATTACTTGTAAATCTGTTATTACTGATAATGTATAGTAATAATTGTTGAGATTAAGTAGGTATTTGAAGATTGTAAAAATTATGTAGAATAAAAGACGGATCTAAATTGTCCAGTCTGATCAAAAATAAAAAATCAAACCGCATAAGCAACATGTTCGGCCTGAAAATGTCTCCGACCAATGTCGGAGGTATAACAGGGGGAACAACAAAAAAAAAAAAAAAAAAAAAAAAAACTGAGAACCCCACAAAAAGAATGGTAGAACAACAGGCGACGTTATCGCATCAAAATATTTCTTCCAGGCTACCTGTAAAAACTCAAAAAAAACAAAAAAAAACATGAGTAGGTAGGTACAAAAAAAATACTGAGGCTTTAGTTTTGAGGGACATTGGCGAACGCCACTTTTTTAAACTGGTTAATGCTGTATTGGTGTCTACCGACCCTTACATGTGCGTGACTCCAGCTTCCTCATTGAGATATAGAAAATATAAATATGCCAAGTTTAAAGCACAAAAGCTACCTCAGCATACATCCTCAGGATAAAAATACCCACCCTTACTGGCTGTAGGATGAGGTGCCGGAGACCAGGATCAGTAAACTTGGGAGGGGTCTAATAGGCTAGAGTCCTGCAATTTTTAATTGCACAAATTAATAATATTTCTCAAAAATAAACAGTCGTGAAAAAAAAATTAAATATCTCAAAAAATGACAAAGTTACAAGCATCTTAAAATACAGGAATAGAAAGAGACAGTTCAAACGTGCAGTTACGTCAGTTCTTGCTCCTTTATAACTCCATTATTTAGTGCATAAATTTATAATACTCCTCAAAAAATAAACAGTCGTGAAAACAAAAATTAAATATCTCAAAAAATTTCAAAGTTACAAGCATTTTAAAATACATGAATAGAAAGAGACAGTTTAGGCTTGTAGTAGCTAGTTACGTCAGTTCGTTCACCTTCATAGTAACTCATTACTAAGCTGTGGTAGCTTTACATACAATCTCTTTGGCATGTGACGTCACTAACGTGCGTTTTCATAATAACTGTGGGGAAGCTCGGTTTTGCGAGAAAGGAAGGTGATGAACCAGAAACTTTAAAAGCTTATTACTCCGTGATTTATTTACCGATTTTACTATTTTTTTCAATTGTTGCATTCATTTTTAACCTACTTTATGAAAATAATGTTAAGTTGTTAATTTTTAATAGCAGGACACTAGTCTATTCTAGGTAGTTACTATTACTAACACAGACATTAAAATTATTAGAATAAAACAATACTTTAACAGCTACATTATTTATTCTGTAATTCTTACACATTACAAATTTGTGGACACTTATTACGTACATACAATTACAAAGAATTAATTATAATTATAAATAGCTACCTCATTACCAAGACAAAACACTGGTAGATCTACCGATAGCTTTATGATCTAAAGGTTACACAAGTACTGCAAATAGCGCGAACAACACAAGAACAATCATAATAAAAAACATTCAAGGTACTTTAGAGAAAAAAATTATACAAAATGGAGTTTGAAATTCATAAATATCTAATTTGTATGAATAAATGGCGTAGGTAAAATACCTACGCCTTTTATTTAAGCTGTATACAGACGAAAGACACGCTGCAAAACTTCGCTAGTGCACTGCACTTTCAGAGAGATCAACTCTAATTTTAATAAACCATCAAAAACAAATTAATATGCGCGTACATCTGTACATTTAGTATTTTAATTCAGTACTCTGAAATTTCAATGTTTATTTAAATATTCTATTGAAACTATTGCTTTAGCTATTAGTTAACTCATGTGTATTTCAAATCCACATTTAGATTTATTAGGTACTTGCACCAGGTCAATGACACAAACTCTACAGAAAGCATCAGTAGATCTAACCATTGATGTTTTACACAAAAACGAATCTTTACTTCTAAAAGACGAACTACAAAGTTAATTTTCTACTTAACTTCTAAGCGATTGAGATTGTCCTATTTTTAAAAAACTTTACCATTATGAGTTTATAGTTATTTTTATAGAGATAATATTTTATTTACTACACAAGCTACATAAAGCTGAATAAAAAGTGAAAAATAGATATGTTATTATATACTATTACTGGTTACAAAATGCAAAGAGGCAGATAAAAATCTAAGTAGGTAGTATAATTTGTGTGTGTATGAGTACGTCACAAAATAGCAGGTATACAGTAGGTACGGTAACACGTAGTTTTTTCGTATAACAAAATAAAAAAAACTCCTGACATAAAAACCACAAAGAGAGCTAGAAGTTATTAAAATGTCATTTTTTTATATTGAAATTTTTCGTCTGGACCATCGCTCGTTGAAATTTGCCTCGTCTATGAAAGACCTAAAAAGTTTATTAAGACTTTAGGTAGCAATATTATTGCAGCAAATACCCGACTATGGCTAAGCCAAAAGTAAGGGTTGTATATACTATTTGAGTTTGAATTGGTATATCATCCCGGAAGGGGGTAAATCTACTCCCCAAGGTAGACAATGTTTCTTTTACGGCTTTTCTAAATTAATAGTTTTTCATTGAATAAATGCAATGTAAAGTTACGTTCGAAGATAGCCCTAGCGCAGCTGGGTGGGTGAATTTCGTCCTAGACAGAATGCACTTAAATGAGTTTGACGACCTTTGTTTAGAAATGAATTTGTTTAATTATTTTAGTATCTTGTTAAATCTCGTAGCGATCGCACGTGCATTTTTGTGAGTGGATTTAGTTTTTAGCATGGAGGTTTGGAAACACGCAGTTTCAAGTAAGGCTCTCACAACTTGTGGGCTACCATGGTCCCAGTCCCCCTCTTTTGGGATACCACACCAATTCAAACCCACCTTGTACATAGACAACCCTTCCTTTTTTAAATATATATATTTTTACCGGTCATGTATGTGTGTTTGTACGTATATATGTTGCACCGTAGCGTCTAAACTACTCATCCAATTTTTATCAATGAGCCGTCAATGGGTTCGGTAAGGTACCAGGTGACATAAACATTTTTTTGTTTTGGACTATTTTTCATGTTTGTTATTGTAGCCGGGTTCTATAATACCCCTATATTATATTTGATTATTTATTAGTAAAATATACCTACTTAGGTACCTACCTACATCAAAAAGAATATAATATACATGGCAAGATATTATTCGTGCTAATTAATACAATATGCCATCTTTAATTATATATTTCATTTTTGTGATAGGCACTCTCAAAAGATAATGCGAAAAGTTAAAACAAAACATTTTTTTTTCATTATTTGTGCAAAGCCAATTTTTTATACTTATTGCTAAATTAAGTACTGGCATGGAATGTAAAATATAAAAATTACGCTTAACTCGAAGAAGAATATAAATTTATTAAAATATAACTCGTTTAAATAACGTAAAAATAAATAAAAAATAATCGAGTTGAAAACTAGTAATTTTTTGCAATAACACGTAAATTGTAAAAATAACACTGTAAAGTGATATGGCGGAATTATAAAACTAAAGTAATTCTATTTTCTTATTTGAGTATTACACTTAAATAACTTAAAATTACTACGATAAAATAAAGCTGTGAAATACTTTTAAATAAATTTCAAAATATGTACTGCTAAAATAGCTACCACCTCCGTTTACGACTACGTTGTAAATAAAAACGGTATAATTAAAAAACCGATTCCATTATCATAATTTTATAAAATCAAGAAAATATTTTATTTACAAGAAGACATTAAAAGACTTACATTTAATAATAATATGTTTTGAGATTGTTTCATTATTTATTATAAGGATAATGACATACCTACTTTGTAATTCAAAAGTCACCGTAAAAATAATTAAACTCCATTGTTTAACACTGAGAAAAAACTCACTGAGATTCAATAGCTAAGCAAAATGTCATGAAAAATGTATTATACACTGTGATTATACATAAACAAAGAAACTATATTGTCATTAAAAAAGCTTTTTAAAACTCGCTATAATAAGGTAATCATAAAAAGTTGTTTATATGCAAAAACAAATGAAATAGATAAAACCTATAAAGGGTACCTAATCTATTCATTTGTTTTATTGGGAGCCCATGAAAAGTAGTTTGACTATTCATTTGTTTTAGTGGGATGGAAGCCCATGACGGGTACCTAATCTATTCTTTTTTTAGTGGGATTCCATGAAGGGTACCTAATCTATTCATTTGTTTTAGCAGGAGCCCATGAAGGGTACTTAATCCGTTCATTTTTATTAGCGGAAGCCCCTGAAGGGTACCTAATTTATTCATTTGTTTTAGCCGGAGCCCATGAAGGGTACTTAATCCGTTCATTTTTATTAGCGGAAGCCCTTGAAGGGTACCTAATCTATTCATTTGTTTTAGTGGGAGCCCATGAAGGGTACCTAATCCATTCATTTGTTTTAGTGGGAGCCCATGAAGTTTGTTTTAGCAGGAGCCCATGAAGGGTACCTAATCTGTTCATTTGTTTTAGTGGGAGCCCACGAAGGGTACCTAATCTATTCATTTGTTTTAGTAGGAGCCCATGAAGGGTACCTAATCTATTCATTTTACATTAAAATATATCTGCATCATTTTGTATATAAACTTTTTTATATACGCTATAATAATATTCTCGTATTATTTTGTATTTAAGACGTTCACGTTGGAGTTAATCGAAACTTGTTTATATTATTTATACCTAATTATTATTCGGGACGGACATTGTTTTTATAATTGCACTTGGAATGTATATAATGTATCGTTATTTTATATATAACTGTCATTATTGCTCGATTTCAAAAGAAATCTTTTACGAATTGCTTAATTATTATTGCTAAGAAATAACATACTATAATTATTATCTATTATACATAATAATCTACGCATCTACTTTACAAATGAAGCATAAAGTCTATTTTATTTATTTTGTGATTTAAAAATTGTGAATTTAATGATCCGTTACGTTCAATAAGAATTATGACGCTCGAATATTACATTAACTAAATTATTATTCTATATTATTATTCAATTTATCATTGGTTTAAGTTTAAGTTTAATTAATACATTATAAACCGTCTAAAGTTTTCGGTTTGCAAACCTTTTTTTCGCTGTTTTGTTTTATCCAATGACTTGAATTTATCTGATTACTGAATAACCGCTTAAATACAATAATAGTTTGTATTTCATTATGAGAAAGTAGGCGTAAAATATTTCAATCACTGGATATTTATTTAGATGTAGGTATATGACTGCGGGCAGAAAACGAATGTCTCAAAATATAATAAAATATTGAAACGAATACTTTAAGATTTAAAAAGTTGTATTTTATATTCATTTAAATATTGTATAGTCAAGCCCCTTCCTCATAGTAAATACAAATTTTTGTGTAAACTACATTTTAGTTATGACAATGTCTATAAATACGTATGTTGTATTCCACGAAAGGTATTTTAGTTTCCGGAAAGTTGTAGCAGAGATCCTGCAAAAAGAAAACATGTTTAATATTTTATGCACAGATTGGAAATGCCACTTTAATGACATTCTGGGTAGGCACAGAATTCCCACTAGGTAGGGCATTCTTCTTTTTCGTTTATGGTTTTCTATCGCTTTTTAGCAATAATTCTGCCAATGTCAAGTACATTTTGTCAGGTAAAATGCCATCAGTAAAATGGTGGATCTTTTACTGAAGGCTCTAAAAAGCCGTTGAAGAGAAAACGAAAATGGATGGTTATATAAACTTGGAACCATTTGCCAACACTCGCGCATGTTCACGAACACTTATGGAATAATAATCCACTCTTATTATACATTAAAATTTAAAATACACAGATTTTGGCAAAAAAATCGAAATTTACAACCGCCATTGTCGGATGTTCTTCAAAGACCCTGGGTAGGGCTTTAAATAAATGCATGGCATAGAGCATACACATAGTTGTTGTTTTTTTTTCTTATATTTTCGCTCCACACATAGTGTGTTTAGCCAGTGTCAAGTATTGTAACTTTTCATTTATCTCAAAGCAAATAACATAGGTACTTTGATTGCAATGCAACAGAAGATTTTTCATTCCTAATTTGTAAACTTTCATATATAACTATGCACATCACATCACACTTCACACTAATGTTATAAAGCTGAAAGTTTGTATGTGTGTATGTGTGTATGTTTGTTACTCCTTCACGCTCAAACGGCTGGACGGATTTGGATGAAACTTGGAATATAGATAGCTTATGTACTGGATTAACACATAGGCTACTTTTTATTGGCAAGTGAAACTGCGGGGCGCAGCTAGTAAACTATGTATTGAAACTTTCAAATCCATACTTTCTGTGCCGCGGAGCCATTGGATGCAGGATGGCCCTCTGGGGGAGATACTTATGTTCAGCAGTGGACGTCTTCCCACTGATGATGATGATTCATATATTCAATGGGTTAAGAAAGGGAACTAATTTTTTGAGCTGTTATATAAATATTCGAGATGTTATTATGATCAGTTCAAAAACATATTGAGCAGTTATTTAATTTAATGGCGGTTCATTAATTATTGCGACAGTAAAACATGGACAGTAATAAAAAATCAATTAGTCGGTTATTTTATCAAGTTAAGGTTAGGCTTTTTTTTATTATTATTAACCGCTCGTTCAATAATTTTTACCACCCATTTAATTATTTCCCTGCTCAATTATATATTCACTGATCCATTTCATTGTTTTTTATTACTAATTTTTGTTTACTTTATTGCTTAGTTTTAACTGTTTAACTAGTTAGTAAACGTGCCATTTATAATTTTTAACTTACCAAAACTGCTATTTACAACTGCCTCTTTAAATCAGTGCCGTTAAGAAATACCACAAGCTACTTACTCTAGGTAAATAATGCAGACTTCCCGTCGTGAAAACAGCTCTAATCTTCATCATTCTGTCGATGTTGCAATCCAGTGGCATTTCGAAAGTGTAAGTGTCAGCTGACGGTATTGGTTTTGACATTTCAGTCCGTTGACAGCTTTTTGGGGGGTCATCGTGGTTGCAGTGCAGGTCGCACAGGCGGAAGTCTTTCAGCTTTGATGTTCTATGAAAATGAGGGTAGATGTCAAATATATTCAAAACTAGCTGACCTACCTCAGCTTCGCACGGGTTAAGGTGGAACGTTTCACTAGCGCGGCAAACTCAAATTTTCCCGCGTTCTTTTGCCAATAATAGCTTAATTACTAAACGTGATTACATTAAAATTGATTTAACGTAAATAAATAGAATGTATCAACAAATTACGATTAAAAGTATCTCCTAGATATCATTGGTTTAGCGACAAATGGCAATAAACAAATTTCATCTCAGTTTTTCAGTCTATTGCCATTTGTCGCTAAACCAATAATATCTAGGAGATACTTTTAATTGTAATTTATTGATACATTTTATTTATTTCCGCAAAATTAGTTTTTATGTAATCACGTTTAGTAATTAAGCTATCATTGGCAAAAGAACGCAAGAAAATTTGATTTGCCGCGCTAGTGAAACGTTCCACCTTAATTAGTTTTACGCCTTATCTTAGTCTAAAGGAAGAGAGAAGGAAGAGGGAAAAAGATAAGAGAAAAGGATGAGTACACGATAGGAGTGTGGACCTAATACTACTGAAGGTTCAATATCTGTAATTTCTGAACCACAAAAATACGACCTTGAAATATTTACGGGACAATGGGGGGGGGGGGGGGGGGGCGCACAAATCATTAAAGTAGGAGTCCAAGAGGGGAATTTGGGGATATGGTGGTAAAACACTGGACTGCCTGCGCCAAGGGGGGGGCGCGCGCCCCCTGCGCTCCCCCCTGTATCCGCGCCTGGGCAACTAGCCTATTATGATACTTACTTGAATGTAATGTCGATATTCTCATGGTTGAGACAGTGTGAGAGCGGCACGGTGTAAGTGAAGTTATGCACTGTGTTAGCGCACACCGACTCCGAGAACAGAGACTCGTTGGTGGTTGATTTACTGGCAATGCCAAAACGAACTGTGTCGCATTCTGGAAGAATTTAGATTTGTACAGTTTTAACATTTATATTTCTAACTTTTTTTTATGCGATTGAATGACGTGACGAGCTAGTCGTTCACCTGATGTTAAACAACGCCCATAGCAGTTGCAGTGCCACTCGCAACTTTAAAACAATAAAGTTTCGCGTGACACTGCACTGCGCACGTCATCCTGAGACATCACACAGTCTAGTAATCAGATTACTAGACTGAGTGATCAGATCATAAAGTCTCATTTGCCCAGTAATTTCACTAGCTACAATGCCCTTCAAACCGGAACACAGTAGTGCTTGCACACTACTGCTTGGCGGTAGAATAACTGGCAAAGCAGTGGTGCCTACCCAGACGAACTATGCAGAAAAGTCCTACCACCTAGAAAACTACAACTACAAACGGCTAGCACTCACGAAATCCATGGAGATAGGCATCTTTATTGCCTGAACACCGGTCGAGTTATTCGACTCAAATTTCGTAAGCGCTAGCCGTTTACTAGTTGCAGATAGGAATACTACTCACGTTAGTTTCTATAATATTACTTCTATTTCTGTATTCATTGTAGATCGCAAAAACATCTTTAAGTACCAAAGACATTCTATTTCTTACAATAATTCGTCTGATTCAGCTGAGCAGCTGAAACGGCGCAAATATAGTAATCTCGGTAGCGGTTACATATTTGAGACATTCGGGCTGGCGACGCGTGACCAAAATGCTGGCACTTATTTTGCTCAACGAATCAGCATTGCAATTCAACGTGGCAATGCTGCCAGCATGTTGGGTACGCTACATACGCGGTAGTGGGCTGGAGCATTTGGACTGTCTATAGGCCATCGCGGCTAGTATACAGTAGTGTACAGTCCAAAAATGTTCTTTGTAGTAGATAGTGTAGCTAGCTTATTACTTTCTATTATTGTAGTAGTTAGATTTAAAAATAAAAGCATATCTTACTTATTGAAACTCTATAAAGATATTATAGTTCTTAAAATTTTAGCAACCAGCGGGATTTGAACCCTGTTGAACCTTATTGAAACTCATTTAAAGAATGGAGTGAATAGGCTCCTTATAGGCCAACCTGCTACACCAAAGATTATAAAAGCCCATTGATAGCTCGTGAACATAATTTCTCGTACACGACTCACCTGCGTGGGCAGGGGGCGAGGTAACAAAACGAGACAAACTCATACGAAATTACAAAGAACAGAGCAGAATGGAACAAAAGACATCAACGGGTTCCCGTGATTTATTAGAACTTAGTGGTTGAAATACACCTGTCATTTTCGTATGAGGGGAAGTTGTACCATTGGTCAATGTGCTACACCTTTGACAGCATCGTTGCTTACAGGTGAGTTGCGGTCAAAAGTTGACCTATTCGTAATTTCGTACATAAAATAAACTTTTGCTCAACACAGTATGATCGCGATTCTTGTAAATATCATTTCAATAAAGAGTTTTATCTATCTATTCTCGAAATCACCGTTGGTTAAAAAAATAGTCTAAGTATCTCTATTATCAGTATTTACTGTTGTGACAATGACAATATCTGTAGAACCAGTATATTAATACACTTCGAGAATAATAAATATGTATCCGACTGTTACTCACGAATAGTGTGTCAATGTGTGTGTGTGTGTGTGTGTGTGTGTGTGTGTGTGTGTGTGTGTGTGTGTGTGTGTGTGTGTGTGTGTGTGTGTGTGTGTGTGTGTGTGTGTGTGTGTGTGTGTGTCAGTCGGATACATATTTATTTAAAATGAATCACACTTTCGAGAATAATGATTTTATATAATGTAATTTTTGCACTCAAAACTACTTCTTGACTCGAAACTACTTAAATGTGCACCTGTTTTGAAATTTAATATCTTCGGAGTCATCTTGTAAGAAATAAAAGGTGGCACAATAAATTGCTTGATGAATCAACCCACTCACTCATTTTTGTTAAAATTTCGTTCTCTCAATGAGGCATTTTATTTAAAAAAAAAAACACTAGTTCCGCTTCATTTCTAGATGGCGCTGCAAGTACATAGTTTAAACCTTTCAAACCACAGAGTAGTTTAAACATAAGAAAATGCTTAGACTACCTACAAAGAAATGTCAAATTCAGTTGAGTGGACCACGAGTACATTGTCTGTAGTATCTCCTAAGTAGTCTGTGGTGCATTCTTATTAAGTAAATTGATGTACAGTAGGTCTGCGAGATAGATAAACGTTAATATTATGATCCAAAATAAAGCCAAGGTATCCCGCAATGAAGCTAAAAAAACGAAAGAGTTTCTAGTTGTCAGTCAGTATAGTGACACATTTTCTTTAACCTGTGGTCTATGCTTGAAACAGTGACAGTGACAAATTTTAGCAAAAGCCACAACTGGCGCCATCTATTGAGTCATGCATAAAATACAATTTCTTTTTTTAATAAAACACCTCATAAGTAATGCGTGTCTTTACTAAAGTTTGGCAGATCCTATGTTCGCATTTATGTCTCTATCCTCTGGTTTCTCGTACGATTGCCAAACTCGTGTCCAGTCAACACACTAAAGTACGCTCCTCATTGGTTGAAGATAACCGAAGATCATCAGGCAACCAATGAGCGTTCAGTATTTGGTGTGCCAATTTGACACAAATTTAACAAAATGTACGGGAACCCCACTACTTACCCCACTTTTACTAGGTGGTAGGACTTTTCTGCAAAGTTCGTCTATATAGGTAGGTACCACCACTTTGCCAGTTATTCTGCCGCCAAGCAGTAGTGTGCAAGCACTACTGTGTTCCGGTTTGAAGGGCATTGTAGCTAGTGAAATTACTGGGCAAATGAGACTTTACGAACTAATCTCACAGTCTAGAAAACTTTTTAGACTGTGTGATGTCTTAGGATGACGTGCGCACAGTGTCACGCAAAACTATATTAATTTAGAGTTCCGAGTGATGCTGCAATCTGTTATGGGCGGCCGTGTCGCTTAACACCAGGCGAACGACTAGCTCGTCACTCGATTACATTAAAAAAAAATTAACAAAATGTACGAGAGCCCGGCGGGGTAATTACGTAAAATTTGCAACAGCAATGCGACAGCAGTAGCAATGCGACAGCAGTAGCGAAGCATACATTCTCGACACCACTAATGATGTATGACAGCAATCACCGCGAGATTTACGCCTGTCACAAACCTGTTGCGAGTTAGGTAATTAGGGGGCGGGGGAAAGTCTTGTATTTTAATAGACTTTAGTATAGATGGGCATAAGATGTGTTTTACTATTGTATTTTGAGACAAAAATTAAAGGGAAATCTTACCATAACTGCCAGCTAATTCTCTCGACTGATCACTTATCACTGTTTCTTCAGAGTTCATTTGATCTGTGCCTCTTTTAAGTCTGATCTCTCTTTTCATCCTCCTACTAACATTATCTGTTCCATTCTGTTTAGAACCGTCTAAAAAGTTTGATTCTCCGATTATATCTTCGTTTATTTTGTAGGAGTCATTTTCTTTTTGTAGAGGTTCAGAGTTATTCTTTTCTGGTGTCACAGCATCTGGGATGATTAGAGATGATGCGGGTGGTTTGTCGTTTTGGATAGGTTCTAAAGGTCGTGTGAAGGTGTCATTGAGTTCTTTGTCCGACTTGGCCCTTTCCAGTGGTTCTTGGTTTTCGTACGTTTGGGGTGGGTCGAGGCCGCAAGATAACTGAGCGAAAACATATTGTGCAATGAAAATAATTGGTAAACATAAACTTTTAATTCAATTAAAACGTAACGCAAATTTCTAACTACTGTTTATACTAGATATACACTTCTAGTTATAATTGTTTCTCAAGTAGGCACTTTTAATGATTGTTTAGATCAAAAATGTTAAATTATTGATATTATTTAAAATCAAGCCAGAAAAATTAAATGTTCACAGTCTGAGAGAGACGGCCTAAGTAATTATACTAATCTTACCAGCAACGAGTAAATCCACAGAGATATGCGTTTGAAATCCTAATATAAGGCAGCGTGCAAAAAAAAAAAGAAATTCAAAATTGACATTATAGTAGCTTTCGACACTAAGAATTAGAATATATTTTAGTATTCTTTAATATGACAAAAACAATCACATACTATTGTTAGATTTCACAGTAAACTGTCCATTATTGCTTCACGAACTCGTAAAAGATACCAAAACTTCCACCTCCTCAGTGAGGTATCCCACAAGGTGCAGTTTTAGGTCCAGTTCGATATATTTTATTCAAATACTTTTCCACATTCAATCTGTCTTGAGGTTAGCGCAATTTGTATAGAGCTAATATTTTAATGTTGTTAATATTTTAATTAGATACCTACTCATTTCTTATATTAAATGTTAATATATTATTATCATCATCATCATCATCATCATCAGCCATGAAGACGTCCGCTGCGAACATAGGCCTCCTCCATAGAGCCTCACTTTGACCAGCTACTTCTTTCCTGCATCCAACATCTCCTCGGGGTGTGGCCCGCCCGCCTAGCATACGCACCGCCACGAAATCTTCTCGATACTTTTTCTCTTGAGAAACCGTGACAGGACTATGGTAGCACCGTGTATCTCACTCTAATAACGACGACACGTTTGCGCATGGTGCGCATGCTAGGGGGTCAAGTCGTCGCTTCTGCGAGAGATGTGGCCTACCCATTGGCATATCAACTTGCCAATTCTAAGAGCTATATTGGTGACTTTAGTTTTCTAGCCAATCTTTTCATTCGGATCTTATCATTCTTTCTTTGCTTCATCAAGTTAATGAATCCACTCAAACACTTCCGCTAGACTTTTTGTCCCTTCTTTATAATCAAAAGTGATTTTTACCTGACATTCTGTATCCAGTTCATTGTCATTGTTGGTGTTCGGCGCATAGTTGCATCCGTTACCGATGATCTCTGCAATCCTACGAATTGAGATTGGTCGCTTGATTGGCGGCGGAGGCGACGTTTGGACCGTATCTGTATAAAAAAAACATATGTGTTATGGTAAATCATCTGCTAAACTCTTGGGCCATGGGGACCAAGTGCACACCAAATTTTTAAAGCACTTTGCAAACGTCTGGTTGAAGCAACGCGTGACCAAAATGCTGGCCTCTATTTGGGCCAAAGGTTGAGCATTGCCATTCAACGTGGCAATGCTGCCAGCATTTTGGGCATTTTGCCCACTTGTAGTGGTTTATCAGATTAGTTTTGTATTATAATGTTAGTTTTATAGTTTTAGTTTAGTTTTACAGAATATCTATTTTTATTGTTGTAGTTTTGCTGATTTACTTGTATATTTTAGTTTTTAGGTATAGTTTAGTTTTTATGTTGAATGTATAGTAAGTAAAATTACAAGTAGGTACTTAGTTTTGAAATTTTCCTGTTACTTTAAGGTACAAGATAAAAGCAGGTGGTACTAGGTTATCTCCTCACCAAATTTTTTGGTGGCGTCATGATGACTGTAATAGTAAAATAGAGAGAGCGGGGAAAGGAGATTTAAAAAAATTTATATACAAATGGTAATGTTCAAAAATCGCAAGCGAGTTTTGCAATGTTTTTGAACTTTTATGTAAACCTTTTTTTTGAAGACTGAATATTTATTATTCACAACAACTTAAAACGTACAAAATACTGTGACGTTGTGAGACGTCACGGTATCCTAGGATAGTTAGAACCTTAGAGGTTCTTTTAAAAGAATATAATAACGCGCGGATCCTTAAATATCGGTGCGTAAACCACTGCAGTCGGTAGCAACGGAAATGAAATGAAATGAAATTTATTTCACATAAATGGAGATAGATGTAGGTGTTAGGATTTAGTAAGTAGTTCTTCCATTTAGCCCATACTTGTGGCATGTGAACATTATTATTAGGTTTAGGTCAATACTATAATACAATTTTCAAATAAACTTAAATAATTCTATTGGTGTTATACACTTGCAAATTTAAATTATATTATATTATTATTATGTCATTAAAATAAGAATAATCATTAATTAGTTATTTAACAGTAAATAATTCTATTGGTATACATTTGCAATAAATTTCAATTATATTATATGATTGTTATGTCATTAAATTAAGAATAATAATAAATAATTAATTAGTATATGTATATCAATGAATTACTTATTTAACATTAGATAGTCATTCATACAGTAAAAAGACTTTTCTAATAGCCAGAGTTTAAGTTTTTTCCGGAACATTCCGTAGGGCAAGTCTTTTATAGACGGTGGTAATTTGTTGTACACAGTGATACACATGGCGTAACAGTTTTTTTGGAACAATGTGGTCTTAGGCACACGGGTGAGTACAAGCCTTTCCCCATTCCTTGTGTTCCTTGTGTTGTGGACTATAAATAGCTGCGATGCCAGAGCAAGGCCATTCGCCGCTTGCTTTTACGCTGGACACGAGCCTAGTACTACTTACTGTAATAACTTAAATAATAATAAAATCAGTGTCCACGTATCTTCGAGAATCCTGCTGGGGTGAGCTACCATTTGATAACTACTTACTTTCCTTTAAACTTTGCAGTCGTATAATCTTGTGTATAGCATCTGTACCTATAACGTGCGCCTCGCGCTCCTATATCATGTAATTGCTGTGTAATCTGTGTCTATTACTACCATCTTTCTATCTATTGTTCTCATGTGTACTAAATAAGCTGTTCTGCTGTGCCGGCTGTATGTAATGGAATCACGAGCGAACTCGTCGTACTACCTTGGGCACCTTGACTGGCATGAGCTCCACCTTGCTACAGCGAAGAAGGCACAGCACAACAGTTCCTTCAGAACCAGAAACTAATACCGAGAATATTTCAGGATTCTCGGAGGACACTTACTACTACTCAGCATCTATCTGCTGGGAGCACGTATGCTCCGCGAGCTTCCCCTGGGAACCTCACTTTCCTCCACCGTCCTCAACCACGGGCCGGCTCGGCAGCTGTCCAGGCCACGTGTCTCCAGCTTCCTCGACACTGGCAACTCCTTCACAAGGCTGATGAAGACCGCGTGGACTCGTGCCGTTGAGGCAGGCAAAGGCCAGTGCGACATACTAAGCGTGCTAATGAGCGGTTGTGCAACGAATATTGGAAATGTTCTAAATTATTAAACATCTACTTTTCTATTGAGCATTTTCACTCCGAACCCAGCTAGGACCTACTACTACTACCTACCTGTTGCGGGTAAACGCCACAGTGGCGCCCAACGTGGGGCAACGTGGCCTAAACTAGGCCTAAAAACTAAACAATAAAATACAAAATACAATTACTAAAGCTAAATTTTTTTTTTTATAGCAGTATCGCCTGCTTAGCGTTTTTATTATTTCATGTAATACAATTTATATAAATAATCTTACACTCATAAATTATCAAAAAGACCCTTGGCGGAGGGGAAAGTTCCCAGAACGCTGGCTGCATTGCCACGCTGTATGGCAATGCTGATTTTTTGTGCAAAATAAGAGCCACCCTTCTGGTCACTGGTCGCCTCCACCAAAAGTTTTGCCAAGTCCCTATATATTTCAAAAGCGCCTGGTTCCCACGGTCCCATGGTTTCTACCCCAAACGGCACAAACATGTATCCTCTGTCAAGGCTTCCATATTTGCGCCGTTTGGGGCTTTCAGCTTTAGTAGCAGCGCTAAATCTAAATTAAATCTAAACTAAGTACTTATCTAAAACTAAAACTAAACTTATAAATAAAAAAACTAGTTTATTTTGCCCCGTGCGCGGGCCGCGAGCGGCCCGCGTGGGTGTTTTCGTGGCGTTCCATTTGTTCAAAACGCTATACTTGTGTTTAAACTTGTAATTTTGCAAGTTCTTGTACAAAACTGCGGTATCTATCAAAGAAAATGATAATTCATCTGACTTGTGCATGACGGCCATCTTGTTTGACTTGACAGCGTCATTGGCACCATTAGCAGGTCGCAACCGGCACACTTGCACCGTGCGCGGGCCGCACGCGGCCCGCACACGGTGCAAGTGTGCAGGTGCAAGTGTTAGTCGTGACTGTCCAATTAGACCAATGAGAGACAGTAAAATAACTCACTCATCGCCGCATTTGGTAGGTTGGCAAAAAAATTGACATTTGACATCTGTCCAAAAAATTGACATTTGACATTTGTCAATAAATTTGACATCTGTCAAAAATTTGACATCTGTCAAAAGTTTGACTTTGACATCAATCAAACTAACATCTGTCTACACTTGACAGCGGTATAAGAACAGTGCACAGGTCGCAAGCGGCACACTTGCACCGTGCGCGGGCCGCACGCGGCCCGCACACGGTGCAAGTGTGCAGGTGCAAGTGTTAGTCGTGACTGTCCAATTATACCAATGAGAGACAATAAACTAACTCACTCATCGCCGCATTTGGTAGGTAGAAAAAAAATTGACATTTGACATCTGTCAAAAAATTTGACATTGGACATCTGTCAAAACTTGACGTTTGACATCTGTCCAAATTTTGACATTTGACATCTGTTTAACTGACATCTGTCTACACTTGACAGCGGTGTTAGAACAGTGTGCAGGTGCAAGTGTTGGTCGTGACTGTCCAATTATACCAATGAGAGACAGTAAACTAACTCACTCATCGCCGCATTTGGTAGGTTGAAAAAAAAATTGACATTTGAAATCTGTCCAAAAAATTGACATTTGACATTTGTCAATAAATTTGACATCTGTCTAAAAATTTGACATTTGACATCTGTCAAAAGTTTGACATTTGACATCTGTCAAAAGTTTGACATTTGACATCAATCAAACTGACATCTGTCTACACTTGACAGCGATATTAGAACAGTGCGCAGGTCGCAAGCGGCACACTTGCACGGTGCAAGTGTGCAGGTGCAAGTGTTAGTCGTGACCGTCCACTTATACCAAACTACAGTATACTTGCTGCTCGCTTCAACGACGAGTCGTTGCATTTGGTAGGTTGGAAAAAAACTGACATTTGACATCTATCAAAAAATTTGACTTCTGTCAAAATTTTGACGTTTGACATCTGTCACACTGACATCTGTCAAAATTACAACTATCTCCTTCCGAAACTGTAGTACCATAGGCGATAAAACGCAAAACAGCAATTTCGATAACAGTATGTACGGCGGCCATATTAAAAAATGACAGATATCAAAATTTGACCAAACCATGTTGATCAGGATCCTTTGGGACCCCCAGATATCGATTTATATCCCGATCAGAGCACCTTTACTTTCAGACGCGGACCAATAGACCGCCATTTTGAAAAAAGTACTTTTTCACTGTGTGGCCCTCTCAAAACTGTACAATATTAGAACAAACCCTCCCTACAAAAGTCTCAAAGTTTCGGTGTTATTTGCGAATTAAAAATCCTTAAAAAGTGAAATTGCATGTTCGCAATATTTCAAAATGGCGGAATCAAAAAAGTTTTTACACATTCCTACCAAGTGTACCGTGGGATTTTCAGATATCGATTTTCATTCGGATCGGACATTTTTTACTATGAGTCGGTACGTCTACAGCCGCCATCTTGAAAAAAATTGATTTCACTGATATTGCATTTTTACCCTTATAACATCTATATTTGATCCCCAGGAACGACTTTTCTAAAGCACTCGCAACGGAGGCGCAAAAAAGCAAAGTTGATATTTCAATAAAAGCACCTTTGTATGGCAGCCCCATTGAAAGTTGACACATGTCAAAATTTGATTACAGAATGTTGATCATCATCCTTGGGGACCCCCAGATATCGATTTTCATCCGGATCGGTGAAACTTTTTTTCCCGCCGCGGCCAAAATTTCCGCCATTTTGAAAAAAAAAAATTTCGCAATCTTCCCCTCTGACCTCCAACCAATATTAGTTCGAGCTCTTTATACTAAAGTGTCATAGTTTCGCCGTCATTTACGGTTAAAATTTGTATGGCGGATTTTTTTTTCCGCCATTTTGAATTTTTTTTGACATCTCCAAAATCGTCCCAGGGTTTGCTATGACATTCCTTAAAACGCACATGACCTATCTCATATGGTTTGGCCAGGCCGTTGACTGTCCGAGTGACCGAAGGTCGGAAGACCAGGTCGCGAATTTTTTTGAAGACACCTCGATCACCTGGACACAAAACACAACAAAGACATTCAAAATTTTCCATAGGTGTCGAGAAACAATGCGTCAAAAATGGAAAAAAAAATTGTATGGCAGCCATCTTTAAAAATGGCGGAATCCAAAATATTTTTTCAAATATCGAATGTGTGGCCCCGAAAACCCCCTCATGCGAAAAATCACCCCGATCGGACCAACTTTCAAAATGGCCGCCATTTTGAATCCGCCATCTTGGATTTTCATGACAACCATCTGACAGCCCCCGTCATCCTCTATGACATTTGGTCGAGCACCACCCACATACCTCTTACCGTTTCCGAATTATGAGCGTTTCAATTTTGTATGGAATTTTTATTTTTTGTAGGGCAACACTTTTTTTTTTTATTTCTCTGGAAACATCCCAGGGTTTAATCCAACTTTAGTTAAAACGGGACCCCCTTATCTCTTATCGTTTTCGAGATCCGTTGACCTGTTCCATCTCAGAGACGATTTTCTGGTAATGTCAGATTTTTCCTGGGGTGACATGACCCATCACTATACAGCCTCATACTCAGTTTTGACTGACCACTTCTGAGAGCTGAGATCAATTATGTCAATCATCAGTCAGTGACTCATGGGTATCCAATTTTATAGTAATAGTGTAGTAGTAAAGTAGTAATAGTAGTAATAGTAATAGTAAAGTAAAGTAAAGTAAAGTAAAGTAATAAAGTAAAGTAAAGTAAAATAAAGTAAAGTAAAGTAAAGTAAAGTAAAGTAAAGTAAAGTAATAGTAAAGTAAAGTAAAGTAAAGTAAAGTAAAAACCGCGTTTAAGTCGCTGTCTGCGGGTAAGGTGCCCAAAGAGCTGGCTCTTACCTCGGCCAAAGACTAGCTTTGGCCGAGGTAAGAGCCAGCTCTTTGGTCACCTGTAATTTCTACTATTTTTACGTTTTTTTTAAATGTAATTTATGAAATATGTATTAGAGGTAACAGATACAGCTTATGTTATACCTACATTAGACATTAGTTTAAACAAATTTACAAAAATGCTTTTAGCACAATATTGAATTTTCTATAATCTGTGAGCACACTCAAGCTTTGAAATCAGTCGGAGAGAAACGTTTATTTAAAACAGCGCCATCAAGCGTCAGATACAATAAACGAAATATACTTACTGATGACCAAGTTGCTGACGTAGTTCTTACTGGTGTGCGTGAGGGTAGCTGACACATGAGGTGGCTCCGTTGGCATAGTGGTTGTGTACTCTTGCGTCGTTTTGTGCGGTCCTTTTTCTGTTCACATAAAAATTCAAAGTCAGCTTAGTTGAAATAAGCTAAAGATCAGCTACAAACATAAAATGACTTTACTTGAAGCTAGATTTATAGTGACTAAGGTAAATCTTTTGTTATTACCTTTAGCAGTTTTCTTTGCAGTCACATGCTGTGATGATTTTGAGTTCTGCAAAAAGAGAATGATGTAAATAGCACTATTAGAAAGATCCTCAGGTTTCGTAATACTAAAACACTTAGCTTCTTTTTTGGTGAACGTTATAAAAAATATAAGTATAATGCGCGTTTGGAAAAGCAATTCTGACGAAAGCTAGAGAACTAATTGCCATTTCCTTTATTATGTCGAAAGTGTAGTGCGAGTGAGCAAACATCAAAAGTTCGAGCTGCCATGCTAATGTTCAACTTCCGATAAGAGTGGAACCATAAGAGGAAATAACATTTACCTGTATTTGGTTCTGATCGGGTGGCGTTCGATGTATCGCGCCTCCATTTATTTTTCCATAGTGTGGGTAGTTGGAAAATTTCTCGTGCATTCTAATCTCCTTCATTGTTATTAGCTCCTGGTGCTCTCTGAAGTATAGCACTGACATCACTACTAAGCTGCAAATTCAAATACAGTTATTTTCTTACGAAAGTATATTGGTACAGATTACTAAAATGTAAATAAACATTGGTGATAGGTACTGTTGAAAACGTTAATTTAGGTCTTAAATTATTATCTGGACGATTCTCAACTTATTCTACGTTATCTGTGCTGTGGTTTTCTCTAAAAAAATAGCAAATGGGGTACTTACCATACCGCCATGATGAATATCAATATAGTTATGACAATCTGCAAGAACTTATTGGAAATCAATTCGCTGCTCGCGTCCGAATACTCCTTCCTCCTACAGCAAAACCCGAGTTTATTGTTGCCATACGAAAAACTATCGTCATTTCGCATCCATAGACAAGTATCTTTCTTTTTTATCGTTTCTTCTGTCTTCGCTGAAGGACTCTCCGTGTCTATGTAAGTCGGATTCTCTTTAGCTTTTTCTTTGTTATATCTTACACAAGTTTTATTGTAGTTGTAATATTTTCCATATTTTGAGTAGGTGTGGCAGTTTTTGCACTGTTTCCTGGTGTATTTTGGGGAGTGATGGCTTAGTTTGTGGCAACACTCGTGCTTGCGGATATTGCGTGCGATGTCACGGATTTGGTCTATGGAAATGTTGCCATCGCTGTAGAGGGATTTTGAGGAGTTTGAGGTGGCTGAGTAGCGGGAATCTGCGAGAGAAAGAGTTTTTTCAGGGGCTTATCTAATTTCTGTCAGTATTTTTATTTACTGTAGCATGTTAAGCACGATGCCACTTGATAATGACCACGTTAAATAAGGCTATTTTCGAGAAAGGTCTAGAATCGCTAATGAATCTTAAACATGGCTAGTCTATTAAAATAGGTACAAATAAGTGCTAAGTGTTAGATTGTGTGAATACCGCGTGGTCTCGGTGTAAGAACGGAGCCACCGTAAAAGCCGGTGCCATAAGAACTGGCTAAAGGAATATCCAAGGAATGGACAGCAGGTTCTCCTCAGTACAAATATTACAAAGATTATAGTGAATGCCTCGGTATATAATATTAGGTAAATGTTCTACGATCATGCTATGATAAGCGTCTAAAGTGGCGTTTTTTGTTGAGGAGACCAATGTTCAGCAGTGGACGTCTTCCGGCTGTTGATGAGTTATAGGTTTTAAAGAACACTTACCGTTACTAACACTAGACCTAGAGCTGTCTCTTCTTTGCAGCCCCATGGTGCATAGCTTCTTATTGATCCGCTCGAGCTGGTCGATCCTGGACTCCAGGTTACCAGTCACTTTGCATAGTTCTTTCACTGCACCGAGATTCTCCATAAAAATACGGTCCTGAAAAATTAGTTTTAGTTGATATTTGCAGACCCAAAGTTTTAGGTACACTCTTTAAAATATTAGCTGAAAACGGGTTTCTTTAAATGCTGCCTATTTTAAAACAAGAAATGTTTTGAAGATGACGTAATTATCTACTCTCAGCAGCAACATGTCGTCTGCATAACTGTTTTGAGTTACTTTTCTTAAGCTCTTTACCCTATTCATTTTATTTGAGGTGTTGATAAAGTTACGCTAACCACTAGGCGTGTGTAGCGGTGACTCACTTCGTACTTTACTACTTTATTACGTTCAGTAGTACCATATATCGTGCGGATAACTAATGTTTCAGAGTTGCTTTTGCTTTTTCCAAATTTGTTTTAGCATGCGGTTTTACAATGTTTTCTATGTAAATAATTAACCTCGTTAAAAACATGTTTACCTATTATTTTCAGTAGAACCATGTCATCCGCATAACTATTTACTTAGAGTTACTTCCAATCTTTATCGTACGTACTCTTATCTACGATACTGTCTGACATCTCTTCTAATATAAGTGAAATGTTATCTGTTTATTTCAGTAGCTTCACGTCAAAACGGCTGAGCCGATTTGGATAAAATTTTACACAGGGGTTTCTTAATTTACTGCGTTCAACATAGAATACTTTTAGGTAAATTTTATATCCATTACTAACCTTGTTAACAACGAGGAACTTGTGTATAGTGTCTCCGTTGGGTAGCGCAACGTCCCCCGCCTCACGTACTGCATCAGGCAGCACGCGTCTCACTTCTTGCGCAATAACACCAGTGTCGAGTGCACCGCGACCCTCGCGACCCTCACGACCCCCACCGGAGTCATATCCCTCACGCGGGTCGTAGCCCACTAGACCAGAGTGCTCCGCGAACGATGGGTCGTAGTTAAATCTGTTGGAGGTTCTTCAAGTCAAGGCACCGTAGCTTTTTCATAGGACGTTTTTCAAGTCAATGAATATCAATGTATGATAAGAGACAATAATATTTGATGGTTGAATCGTACGGTAGTACGGTATGGTTGGGAGAAATAGTTTTTGTTTGCCATGTTTAAGTTAAATAAATCAATAAATAAATGGTGGGCGACTGGATTAGGAATATATATGTGAGGATGCTTAAGCAAGTGTTGCGCAGCAGTTGCCCGTGCGACTCTCAAATCGACGCGAGGATGAGTGTGCCGCCCTCATTCCGAGACTCCATCACGATGCTTTTCTGCGCCTAAACGATACTTACTTCACTACTCGGATGCTCTGTACATTTTTGAGTTGCTGCGCGGTATCCAACTCTTCAATATTGTGCTTTGCTCGAGCATCCGATGGGTGGAGGATTTGACCCATCACTTTCAAGTTGCCTGCAAAAACGGGGTCATAAGTCTTCAAAAAAAGTAGCTATTGTCAAAATCTCAACTCAACGATTCAAGCTAGTAGCGCCATCTCGTTTCCAAAACATCATGTTTGACAAATTGCTAAAAATACCATTTAAATAAAGGAGTTGACTAGCACAATCAACTTAACCCGTCACTAATATAGCAGTGAGTCATGATTCAAAATCCATGCCATTAGCGCCATCTCTTATCTGAAACCATTTTAGAACGCTTACCGTTAACAACACAAGATTCATCCGGCCGGTCAGTGTTGATCCCAACTCGTCCGTTAAAATGCACACTGTTCTCAGACACGCCTCGCTGCCACCAGTTTTCGGGGCAGTCGGACTCAAACTGACCTGGGTTTGATGCCTGTAGAGGAAATAAACTAAATTATTCCCAAAATAATCATGTAACGAGGCGACCGGTTCTCGTAAAATGTTGTCTATTCAACGAATGTGCAACTTCAATTCATGTCATCATTTTCAACTATTATAAACAGCACCAGAGATAAAACTTGAGCCTTGAGGTACCCCAATTTTTAACAAAGGCTCAGCGCTTTAGCTTGAGTAATTTTGCCAAAGTTTCTTAAGACTTCTATTCTTTGCGTTGCTTCTAGTTAGTTTTATTTTCAATAACTCTAGTTTACTTGCCACTAGTATCCATATCTATAACAATAAAATCAATATTATAGTGTCGTAAGCTTCGGCAAGATCAAGGACCGTCGGTATTAAATCAATAAATATGTAGTATTTTGTTTGGTAGCTTTAATATGCTTGTTATGAGATAAGTAGACATTGTAGATGGTACCTAATGAGTTATTGTTTACTATTTTATGATATTAATAACGTTAAGTGTTTTGGATAAAAACTGCTGCGTTTTTAGACACATCACTTTGTATCCTTTTTCTTACCCTGACTATAATTCTGTCACTAGCATGCGCTGCGATGATATACTCAGCATGCGCGGTGTGAGCTCTCAAAGCGACGACCAACTGGAAATGCCTTTGGTCGGGATTCGGTCGTCCTTTCTTGCGCATGTTGTTGTTAGTTGTTTCAGCAAAGTGGAGCCGACCGACCGTTATCTTTGTTCCTTCACGACGGAGCTCCACACTGAAACAGAAGTTTAAATCATCATCATCATCATCATCATCAACAGCCTGAAGACGTCCACTGCTGAACATAGGCCTCCCCCAGAGCACGCCACCTTGAGCGGCTGCTCGCCTCCTGCATCCATCGGCTCCCCGCGGCTTTCACCAGGTCGTCGGTCCACCGAGTGGGGGGCCGGCCTACGCTGCGTCTTCCGGTTCGTGGTCACCACTCGAGAACCTTTCTTCCCCCCGAAGTTTAAATAAGGTGTTGATAATATCATTCAGCACAACAAACTTCTCTTTCGTTCGTCAAATATATTAACAGTCCAGTTAATATATTTGACGAACAACTTGTCTTTTGTGAAACAGTATGTTGCACTAGTTTATAAGGTTTTATCTATACTTGTGTATGTAATTGGCGGGGCAATAAAGAGTTTTCTATCCATCTATGTTGTTGTGTATTCTGACTAGCTATCAGAATACACTGATAAAGGTAGTAAATGTAAGTAAGACTGTGAATTAAAAGTGGTAGCTTTACTTATACTGCTTCAACCATTAGAATGTAGGTATTAGCAATACCTTATCGTTATTAGTGTATATTAATGTGATGAAATCAGTTGGTGTAAGATTGATGTTACTTACGGCACAGGATGAAATGGTTTCTTTGTTCTGTCTGATTGGCTTTGTTCCACTCTCACTTCTTGGCTTGGGTCTTCAGCCTGAAATTAAAATATGTTATGCTAAATTACTGAATATGACTTTGACACAATAGAGGCTTCAATATACGTAGTATCCTCTCCTTGATCTAAGGCTTCAATGTCGCTGTATAATGGTTAATTGTCACATTTCAAACAATTCATTCAGTCAGAGTTTAACGGGTAGTTCATAAAAGTCCTATTTTTAATAGTTTTTAATCAGTCACATTTTATTTCATCAAAACGCTTAAACTCATATTGATTTCTACTAACCTTGACTCCATAGAAATGTAAGCAGAAACTGCTGATCTTTTTGAAACCGTCAGTGGTCTTCACATAGTGGGGGTCTCCTTGCATTTGTATTTGACAAGTAACCTGAAATAGCATGAGTTATGATAAAAATCATAATATCAAATCACTATACATTGGTGTCGATTCAGTTGGGTCTTGTTATCTAAACTAAAACTAATTTGGTTGTAGGCTTAGGATTTTTTCGCGTACATCCTAAAACCTTTGTCTATCAGACCTAAGAATGTGGCTGTCTCTCTCATATTGGTGGAAGTAATAAGGACTGCACTAGTATTCAGAACTGTCATCTATGATGAATTATTCCCAAATTATAATGTACTAGCGGCTCGCCCCGGCTTCGCACGTGTAGTGGTATAGCTATGTTACTCAGGGTGAATGTAGCTTTCCAACGGTGAAAGAATTTTTGAAATCGGCACAGTAGTTTTTGAGTTTATTTATTACAAACATACAAAAATACAAATCTTTCCACTGTATAATAGTGGTGTAGATGATGAGGTATTATTACCTGAAAGTGGTTTTTCTTCTGACACACAAATGCTTCGTCCGTCTGGGAATAATTGAATCCTTTATCAGCACCCACTATGTAGGAAGGACTTTGTCTGTAAAAATAAAATATAAATAATTTAACATGTTTTGAAACTTATCTAAGCGGCTTTAACTTGCAGTCATACAGCGTTTACCAGGCTGGTTATGTAGGATTCGATTTGAACTCATCAACTTGAAATTGCAAGTCAACGTCATACTATACCAGCTGAGCTAAAGTGCTTTCAGCTAAAAAATAGTAAATAAATAAATAAAATATATGTGTGGACATTTCACACAGCACCATCTAGCCCCAAACTAAGCATAGCTTGTACTACGGGAACCAGATAACTGATACAATACTTAGATACTTTTTTGTTTGTTTGTAAATATATACATAGAATACAATACGACACCCAGACACAGAACAAATTTCGAGGTTCATCACACAAATGTTTGTCCCGAGTGGGAATCGACCACAACCTATAGTTCAGAAGGCAGAGCTACTACCAACTGAGCTATCAGGCCAGTAAAGAATTTATGATGTTGATGATACTTACAGCGGCTTCAAGTTGCAGTCAAACAGCGCGTGCCAGGCTGGTTGTTGAAAGGCGGCAAAACGGATGCACTGGAGAGGGATGTCATCTCCCGCTTCTGAACCGTCGACTGAGGGGGGAGCGGGACGCACGGAGAGGACTGCCTCCGGAGACAAAGCTGCTGTGAAGGGAAGGAAAGTTTCATTTAATCTCCAATGAACCGGAAGATCCAGCGTAGTCCGACAACGTGGTCACACCACGGGGACATATTGGATGTGAGAGGCAAGCAACCGCTCAAAGTGGCGCTCTACGTGGGAGACCTATGTTCACCAGTGGACGTTTTCCGGCTGATAACGATGATGATTATATGATTTAATTACCCGATCAAAAATGTTGACCAAGAGAACCTTCAACAGTAGCTTACCTGGTTCACATTTGACATTATGTGAATCTTCATGTTTTCTCCTTTTAGGTGCTGGTTCTTGTAGACTTGTGTACACTGGAGTTAGGCCTTCATGTCCCAGAGAGACCAACTGTGGGCTGATGGGAAACAACAGTAATAAGTTCTTTAGTTGCACATTAAAAGCTCTATCAGAATTTGTTGTGATGTTTCTAAAGATGCTTTTACATCTTCACAACAATAAACCGATTCCTTTGTAAGTTAAGTTCACGCCTGTATATAAACTGCGAATTTATCTTTTCTAAATGGAACTACTTATCTATATCGGTATTTATACTCAAACGTTATATATCATTATTTATACCTTATCATGCCCTGGTCCAAGCTGAGCTGTGGGTACCTGTTCTGGTACATTCCTTCCAGATCAAGGTCATTGCGGACCGACCGGATGCCCAGGTCCACTATGTTTGGATCCTGAAAACACACCATGACAAAAGTTCATAGGAAGTCCAAATGCAAAAACAAAAATCATAGAAGCATTGACAATAAAGAAAGTTAGAAACTCAGAGAATGAACGATGACACCAAAACATGCGACTTAAAAATACCACTGATTCGCATGTTTTGGCCTTCCCATAGCTGGGTCAAGCTGGGATTCGTACTCGGTAGTACGAGTCGCAGGTTGGTCCAGCACCAATAACTTTGATTTTGTGCAGATAATGCCATCACTCGAAAAGCAGAACTCAGGGATTTTACAGCGGCCATTATCATTAACATTATCATTAACCATAATAGGCACAATTTGGTAGATAACGGTCCATGTCTTCTTTAATGAGAGAAGACTTCAGTCCCAGAAGAGATCTACAATTAGCTTTTTAAGCAGGCTATACCTATAGCTCAATAGTTTATCAGTGAAGACAGAAGGGAGTGAATGGCAGGCGTAATAAACCAGCTTCCCATGCAGCTCACCTAAATACAGATAATAATTAAGCTAAAAATGAATATCATCAGACAAAAGACTTACCTGAGGCAACACAACGACATCATTCAAATTATTCCTCAGCACCTCATCAGACTTCAACTCCTCATAAATGTAATCCCCATTCTGAGTCAGTATCTCGTGTGGCGGTAAATGATCGTGGACCAGCATGTAGTCCGAACTCAGCACCGTTTGGGGCACGGAGATAGCCTGGGACATCTGTGCCTCGGATGGACTGTAGGGGTTCTCTGAACCTGAGTCTGGAGGACTTTCTGGAAGCTGGTGGCCTCTGGAAGATTTTGGTTTATTATAAATAAAAAGAGCCAATCAAAGTGGCGTGCAATGGGGGAGGAGGCTTATGATCTACAGTGACTGATAATGATGATGATAAAAAAACTGAAAAAGATGAATAAATAAAGCATAAACAAGCAGACATCTCTGCTTCAGGTCAAAATGAATTACTTTCACAATATAAATCCAAATCTTAAGGAATGCTTCCTTCAACGAGCACAATCAAATGTCGTCCTCCTCTCTCCAAATTTGCTGCGCCCGACGGGGACCATAATGCGCCTACTTAATTAATTTTATATTTATTCCACCTATGTCCTATGGAAGCTATAAAAATATCTGAATTTTGAATGATGATCCTTTTCGAAGAACACTAACACTTACGCTAAAACGAGCGTCACTGTTTAGATTGCAGGGCATAGCAATAATTTTGGAAGCTAAATTACCTAATAGGCGACAGATCTTTAACATAAAAACTGGTGACTCAAGATCATGTACTAGGTCCTCCTTCGCATTTCATATTTAGTCGATACCTACAAAGCTTGCCTCACCACAATTGGCTGGCAGATATGACGCTTTACCGCTATAACTCGAGCCCAGACAAAGTCTGATTTCATGTCTTTAACAAGACTAAAAGGAACAGTGGTCAGCTGTCACATTTATTCGAGAGGTCTTGCAGGAAGTTGTAAGTTTTTTTTTTTAAAGTTGTAGGTTGAATAAATGGTGAATTGATGATAGCTCACCCAGTCCTTCTGCTGGCCTCGATGGACTGCGGCGCGTAACATCCCTCCCCCACTGGGGCCATGTACGCCTCGAAGTCCAGATCTTCGATAAATCCTGGACCTGGAACAAAGAGGATTCAATTAAGGACCGCAGAATAAAACCTAGTACGTAGGTATAAGGTCATTTTTAATCAAAGATCTTATCGAATTAAGACAGCCACAGCAAATACTTCAAAACAAGGCTAAATAAGGTATTACAAATATTACAGGGTAAACAATGCTAGTGGCACGTCTAGTATTACGGATGTCCATAGATTATGGTGACCACTTCCCATCAGGAGGGTTAATACTTGTTTTTTTTTAATATAACTAATTTGTGCATTCACATCATCGGCCGGAAGCCGTCCACTGCTGAACACAGGCCTCCCCATAAAACGCCACTTTGGACGCTTGTCATTGGAGAGAATTTGCCGTAGTCACCACGCTTGGCAGGCGGCTTGGTGATCGCAGATTTTAATGTACTGAGGAAAATGCTGCTGTCCATTCATTGGATATTCCCTTACCCGGATACGGATGAAATTAGCGTTACATGAGTCGGCATAGGTAAAATGTAACAAGTTCAAACGTGTTTCGGAATAGCGTCGTAAACCCAGGAAGAGATGGGATGGTCCTAATATTCAAAAACCAGGACCACACAGCCAACGGCCTACATATCACCGATTTATAAAGTATGTAAGACGAGTTTCAGAATTCCCGCAAACATAATAACCGTTTGTCATAGCAAATATCGACGAAACACCTGGCAGAGTAAACGGTTGCCTTGCCGCCTTATTCATAAAGCAAACGCGTGCGTGCCAGAAAAAAGCGTCGTGCGGTTGATTCAGTGAATGCATGGGGTTCTGTTTATGTTTAAGTTGGCTATTACATTTTGGCGAGCTCAGAACCGCGCGCCAGTCCAGCGTCCGTCGGTCGGTTTAACCAAATATATCGAGTTTCATTTATTGATAAGAGCATTATTTAAAATTATGAAATAATTTGTAGTAGTTCAGAAAAATGATGAACTTTATTTTGGTGACAATATTTTGTCGATGTAATATAAAACTCCGGAGATATTTGATCTTTTGTTGAATCCTTTTTTAATAAAAATCAAATTTAAGTTCATATTTTTTTAATTACTTGAAAGGCAATAATCAAAAATCTCTTCGGTCATTATGGAAGTACGGGATGTATTTAGTGAAGTATAATTTAGTTTGGAGACTTACGTTACACAGAATTTACAAATTAGAGCTCTCAAATCGGGTCTCTGTGTGTTTTCGCCAAAACGAACACCAGGAGAATGATGATTACTAAATAAATAGGTAAGTTACCTAAAATTCGCTCTGTCATTATCGAAGAAGATGAAATGAAGGGTATTTTTCAAATAATGGCTAAGTATAGACATTAAAGCTATGCATCAAATATTGACGACGAAAACCTTGCAACTGCGCATAATTTTTAAACAGCCACCTTAACTTTACCAGAACTTTGACTAAACGATCTCCCTCAGTATCAGAATGAGTTTCGTCATGAGCTCAAAACGTTCTCACAGCTGGGACACGGGCCTTCTCTCACAGGGAGAGTGTGTAGACCGTAATCCACTACGCTGGACAAGTGCGGGTTGGTGGATGACACGTGTTCTCGAGTTTTGTGACCCTGAACATGATGGTTTCCCCACGATATTTTTCTCCATCGCTGTAAGAGTTGCATAACTAGAAAAGTCATTGGTGCATGGCCGAGGGGGATCTGCCCCGTGGTGCGTAAGTTTGAAAGCGTACGGGTTAACGCCCTAAATCTCTTTAGAGGATATCCAGGGAATGGGCAGCAGCATTCTCCCCAAGACGTCTGCCACAAGCGTGATGATTATGGCGACCCCTTCCCTTTAATGGGGCAGGCTAGAGGGAGGCCTATTTTCGGCAGTGGACGCAAAAAGGTGCCTGAGAAAAGATGTGAAATCTCTTTTGTTAAGGTGGAACGTTTCACTAGCGCGGCATATTCAAATTTTCTTGCGTTCTTTTGCCAATAATAGCTTAATTACTCAACACACACACAACAACACACACACGACACAACACATGACAACTAATTTTGCGCAAATAAATAGAACGTATCAATAAATTACAATTAAAAGTATCATCTACATATCATTGGTTTAGCGACAAATGGCAATAGACTGAAAAACTATGACGAAATTTGTTTATTGCCATTTGTCGCTAAATCAATGATATCTAGTAGATACTTTTAATAGTAATTTGTTAATAAATTCTATTTCTTTACGTTAAATCAGTTTTAATGTAATCATATTTAGTAATTAAGCTATTATTAGTAAAAGAACCCAAGAAAATTTGAATTTGCCGCGCCATTGAAACGCTTCACTTTAATACAGATTTTTTGTAAGGGTTTTCAAAATTAACCAAACCAATGCGCATCCCCAAAAACCCTGCTTCTCATCGCCAAATATCACGGATCACCGAACACACCGGGCGGTGCAGCAGTTCACACAATTACTAAAATTAACTGTATCGGTAGGGGATCGGTGTTCATTGAACCAAGTGATTTGTCAATAGGGTGGTAGTAGGGGTGGCGCAGGTGGAAAATAAGCCGATTTTGAATTACGAAGGCATTTTTTTTTGACCAATTGCAACTCAGTTTGGATGGCAATTTTTGAATCCGTTTTTGTGGTCGTTCTTTGGGAGCTACCGAGCTACACAATCTAGCTTGCATTCCTGGATTTTCTGTCTCGCTCGCGCATTGCACACAGAATCAAACAGCACAGAATGAAGAAAACTTTAGATTAGTGTTATTATGTATGAAAACTTGTTTGAATTTTTTTGTTGAACATATTTTGTGTTATTTTCAAGGTTTTTCGATGGACAGATTTTCTTTAAGTAAATTTTACCATTGAACACCATGCACCATTGATTTTCAACTTTGTCGGTATTTGCACTCGCTCGTATGACGGTGAAGGAAAACACTGTGAAGAAACCGGCGGGCTAATTACGTAACTCGCAACTAGTTTGCAACAGGCGTAAATTTCGCAATCATTGCTGTCAAACGTCTAATGAAATGACCTGGAGGGGTCGTTTCACCACACTACCAATCAGCCTATGTGGGCCCAGGGGTGGTTCCTACCTTAAATCAAAGGAAATAAATATAAAACAGATATTAATTCGACTCTATAATTAAACGAAAATGTCTTTGGCACTGCACTGGGAAAAACACAATTCTGCAGCGACGAACAACCTTCCTCCAAGACTCCACCAGGCAGACACCAGAGCAGCGCGTATATTTCGTTGTAATCCAGTGGTGACGTATTCCAAGGACCTAGGAGACTTGGAGGAAGGTCGTTCGTCACTGCAGAACTATGCTTGGAACCTTATAAACCCTATAAGGAAATGGTTGTATAACTTACCCAGACTTACCTTCACCCTAACGTTCCAAACACTTAGTTTTCCTCAAGCATAAATACTAAAATCCTCCATCATCCCCGTTGTTTTCCCCAGTGCAGTGCCAAAGACATTCTCGTTTAATTATAAAGTCGAATTGATATCTGTTTTATATTTATTTCCTTTCATTGAAGGTAGGAACCACCCCAGGGCCCACATAGGCTGATTGTTAGTGTGGTGAAACGATCCCTCCAGGTCATTTCATTACAAACGTCACCTTGGCAGAGCAGAAAGCGATCGAGCGCTAGATCACCGACTGTCGGACAATCGATGAACTAAACAGTGCATTATGTTGTTTCCATCTATTGCTGTTCTGTTGCTTGTTGCGCTAGTATCAAAGACCAAAGTGTATTGAGCGAGAGGCGAGCAACAGGCGGGCGACTGCGACCGATTGTTAAGTGTTTGCTGTCGCTTTACCAAAGCCGTTGTTTTCCTACCCGCACATTGCCAGGGCGGTAGTTTTGACCTATCCTCTCTCCCTATTCTAAAAGTCTCCTAACGTATGGGGCTGATAGTGGATTGAAGTATTTCTTAATACCTGGTCAAAAATGGTTTTCAGTGGCAAAAGACTGAACTACCAAATGACTGACGGCCCAAAATATATAGGAGGTGAAAATAATTAAGTAACAAACAGAGTTGTGAGGAAGTTCATGTCTCTCAATTTCGTTACAAACGCAAGTGGCTCCCTATACGTTTTCGCCGGAATACTCATATCTTATCTCTTCTCTATAATATATTGTTTAATCCTTCTACTCCCCATTATTTGAAGGAACGATTCGAGTTTCTTTATAATTCTCACTCTAGTACTATGTATCACCAGGCCAGGCCAGGTGTGGGGGTGGTCTCAGGTCATCAGAAAACCTTCTTCTCAAGCCACCTGTTCGTTGTACGACATTCTACGACCACTCTTTCACTGCTCAGGCTGTACGCTTGTGGAATGAACTTCCTCTCAACATTCGAAAAGCTCAATCACTCACTGCCTTTAAGACTCAAATTAAGCACTTCTATCTCTCTAGCTTGACTCTGAATTAATCCTTTCATCATCATAATCATCATTAACAGCCTGAAGACGTCCACTGCTGAACATAGTCCTCCCCCAGAGCACGCCACCTTGAGCGGCTGCTCGCCTCCTGCATCCATCGGCTCCCCGCGGCTTTTACCAGGTCGTCGGTCCACCGAGTGGGGGGCAGGCCTACGCTGCGTCTTCCGGTTCGTGGTCACCACTCGAGAACCTTTCTTCCCCATCGGTTGTCAGTTCTACGAGCGATGTGGCCTGCCCATTGCCACTTCAACTTACTAACTCTAAGAGCTATATCGGTCACTTTAGTTCTGCGGATCTCCTCGTTCCGGAGCTTATCTCGCAGGGAAACACCGAGCATAGCTCGCTCCATAGCTCGTTGCGCGACTTTGAGCTTACTAATGAGGCCAACGGTAAGAGACTATGTCTCAGTTCCATAAGTCATCACTGGCAACACACACTGATTGAAAACTTTCGTATTCAGGCTCTGCGGTATTTTCGACGAAAAAATAGGACGAAGCTTCCCGAACGCTGCCCAGCCGAGATCTTTTACTGTTTCGTTATTAGTTATATAATTATGTATTATTTATGTAGTATATATAAGTATTTGTATTATATAATAGTAAGTATTGTTGATGTAGTCTATTATTTTATATTTATGTATATTATAGTAACTTTTATTTTACAACACCACCGTCCATGCTCATTCATGTATCTCTGTCCATCCAAAGGTTGTCTGGAAGAGATCGCTTTTTAGCGATAAGACCGCCCACTGTACACTACTTGTAAGTTTTCCTGTTTTTTATTTTTGTTAGCTTTGGTGTCAATAAAGAGTTTATCTATCTATCTAACAATGAAAAGGTAAATTTAAATGTTCTCGAGTGGCGACCACGAACCGGAAGACGCAGCGTAGGCCTACGCTGATCACCAGATCGTCGGTCTACCTAGTGGGGGCCGCTCCACTAGGTGGACCGACGATCTGGTGAAAACCGCGGGGAGCCGATGGATGCAGGAGGCTCTATGGGAGAGGCCTATGTTTACCAGTGGACGTCTTCAGGCTGTTGATGATGATGATGCATAAACATTTTTTTAATATATACAAGGAATTTACGCAGAAGCTCTTTCAGGAATAAAAACCATCATAATAATTATGTTGACTTCATTTGTGTAAATAATCTGTGGAAATCGGGTCAGCCATTTAAAAAATAAACAAACAAATACACAACTTTTCGCTTATTACTTAGCACTACGTAGTTAACTATATTATGGAAAATTAACCACGATTGTTTAAATAATAAATTATAATAAAGTTTATCGGTAGGGGTGCAGTGCTCATTCAACCTTGTGATTTGTCATTAATAGGGGTAAATAGAGGGTTGCAGGTGGAAAACGGTTGTTAAACAGGGGTGGGGGAAATTAGGGGTAGTTTGTAAATGGTTAGGTACTTTCATGTTTGCAGTTTTGTGGTCCGTTTGACCAATATTTTCCTATTTATTTTACTTGCTAAATCGCTACCACGCTCCTAGCCTAAAATTGTTTTCTATGACACAAACACACACAAAACTTTAAAAAAAAGTAAATGTATGACGTGACGCGCTAGTTGTTCACCTGATGTTAAGCGTCACGGCTGCCCACAACAGATTGCAGTATCACTCGGAACTCCAAATAACATAGTTTTGCGTGACACTGCACTGCGCACGTCATCCTGAGACTTCACACGGTATAGTAATAAGATTACTAAACTGTGTGATCAGATCATAAAGTCTCATTTGCCCAGTAATTTCACTAACAATGCCCTTCAAACTGGAATACTGTGGTGCTTGCACACTACTGCTTAGCGGCAGAATAACTGGCAAAGCGGTGGTACCTACCTAGACGAACTTTGGAGAAAAGTCCTACCACCTAGTATGATTAATATATTGTCCGTCTATCTGCCTGTCTGTCTGTATACCTGTAGGTATGTAGGTATGCCTCGTTCTCTAACGGTCGACTGGAAGAAAATACTACTTAACCACGGATCGGAAAGTCCACCCTAGTTTGAAATTTATAAAAAGGACTACGAAAAAACACCACAAAGAAACCCTATAGAGGTCCCAGAACTTTTAGGGCGCGAATTTCGCTTTCTACTTGTATTTTTATTTTTTGCCATTTACGTGATTCATCATCATCATCAACAGTCTAAAGTCGTCTACTGCTGAACATCACTTTAAGCGGCTGCTCGCCTCCTGCATCCATCGGTTCCCCGCGGCTTTCACCAGATCGTCGGTCCACCGAGTATGGGGGGCCGGCTTACACTGCGTCTTCCGGTTCGTGGTCGCCACTCGAGAACCTTTCTTCCCCATCGGTTGTCCTACGATCGATGTGGCCTGCCCATTGCCATTTCAACTTGCTAATTCTAAGAGCTATATCGGTCACTTTAGTTCTCCTGCCGCCTCCTGTTGCCGGGATAAGAGGATCGAAAAGGCTACGTCCACTGGAAGAGTGGACCCTATGGAAAGTCGCGACCATTCTAGCTAACCTACGGGGGGTACGTCGACCTCACCGGCGGGGTCGGTGTCTGATTGTGTTACGCTGGTATCCTACACCGGTGCCAATAGCGGTACCTGAGCCAGAAGGGCTAGACTGGTCCGGTGTTCCTAGCGCAGCCGACACAACGGCTGCTATAAGATTATTTGGGTCACTCAAGACGTGTCTTGATTAACTGCTTAACTTTACCAATAGTCGGGCTATTTATACTCAAATAGTGGCATATATTTATAGTTTAATACAGGACTTAATCACGCTAAATACATTATTTATTTACCTCGACGTTTCAACCAAGTTGCATTGGCCGTGGTCACGAGTAGACTGGAGATGCAGGTATCCGTGCCAGAAAAACGAGTAGTTTACGAAAAACTACCCGCACTGGAAACTTAATGGTTGTAAACACACGTAGAAATGTCACGACACACAACACTAACAGTATCCGATTTGTCCGGGCGTAAGTCACGGAATTAAACTATAAATAATGTGTTCAAATCGCGAGAATTTAAGAAATACTAAATAGTGGCATTTTCGAATCGTCAAAAAACGTCATCGTTTCCCCAAATTAGTCATCAATATCCCAATAACAAATTGTACAAAAACATCGAACGTAAGTCGAAATACCAACAAAATGTTATCAGAGCTGATAACTGACAGCCGTATCAGGTTACCGTTTGATGCGCGGTTTGACGTTGTACATCGGAAACTGACCAATCCATTGTAATTTTTATGTATATATGATTGACGTGACGAGCTATTCGTTCGCCTGGTGTTAAGCGTCACGGCCGCCCATAACAGATTGCAGTGTCACACGGAACTGTAAATTAAAGTTTCGCGTGACACTGCGCACTTCACAAGTCATCCTGAGTTATATGCTGGTAGCATAGTTTTTTACTGGGTAGACAATTATAAAAAAAAACATCAGTCATCAGTTTTTCAGTCTATTGCCATTTGTCGCTAAACCAATGATATGTAGGTGATACTTTTAATTGTAATTTATTGATACATTCTATTTATTTGCGCAAAACTAGTTTTCATGTAATCACGTTGAGTAATTAAGCTATTATTGGCAAAAGAACCCAAGAAAATTTGAATTTGCCGCGCTAGTGTAACGTTCCACCTTAACAAAATAACTTTTAGTTTCTATCCGTTCAGGGTTAGTGGCAAAGTTGTGCCGTGCCGTGCCGCATTTGGCGAAAACAGTAGCCAATAAAAAAACAACAAAAAAATCCTTTAAGTTTTTATTAAAATAAACATCACGGTCACCTAAAACCAGTGACCACAAAAACAACTAGACACGAATGCCTCTACACATTCGTGTCGGACATGTTTATGCACCTGATGATGCGGATGATCAACTTATACTGCTGTCAAAAAACCTGATTTATAATAATTAGGGTTCCGTAATCGCTAAAAGCATAAAGAAATAAATAAACGTCACCGACCCAACCACACAGAAACGATGTTCGCACACAGAAGTACAAAGATAAGTAGTAAATGTGACCAAAATGCTGGCACTTATTACGCAGTTACCGGCCGGCATAAGCTTAAAGATAATAGGTTAGTGGGGCCAATTTTAAAGGCTTTAGTTGACAGATCTAAAACTTCTAAAACTGTTGCTGTCCTTGTCAAATAGACCGCAATGTAAGAGACGGATATATTTTTAGTATTTTAAGGACTGTCAACTAAAGCCTTCTAAATCGGGCCTAATGTCATGCTATTAAACATTAACAACTTAATATTATTTTCATAAAGTAGGTTAAAAATGAATGCAATAATTGAAAAGAATTAATAAAATCGATAAATAAACCACGGAGTAATAATCTTTTAAAGTTTCTGGAGGGGCATCGCTTGTCCCTTTCTCGCACAACAGAACTTCTCCACAGTTACTATGAAAACTCACGTTGTGAAGTTACATGCCAAAGAGGTTGTATGTAAAACTACCACAGCTTAGTAATGTAATGAGGTAATGTAAGTAAGTAAAGTAAAAAGGAGAACGTACTGACGTCACTGCACGTTTGAACTGTCTCTTTCTATTTCTGTGTTTTAAAATGCTTGTATCTTTGTCATGTTTTGTGATATTTAATTTTTTGTTTTCACGACTGTTTATTTTTTGAGGAATATTATTCATTTGTGCGATGAAAAAATAGCACGAACCAAGCCTATTGGCTTTGTAGAGCGTTGTCTCTGTCACTCACAGAGAGATAGTAGGCTTCGTAGAGCATTGTCTTTGTCACTCATAAAGAGATAGTAGGCTTCAAGGGCATTGTCTCTGTCACTCACACGGCGCTTCGCAGAGCGTTGCTCTTTAGCTCGGCGTGCATTATTTTTTGCCGGTACTTGTACTTCGATTATGTGCAAAATACGTGAAAACAAGGTATTCCCAAATTAGACGGGTGACACAAAACACGCAACATTATAACACTGTGTTAAAGAAACCGGCTAATTATTAGGATTCCGCGTAATAATGGATTTATAGAACAAAAACTGTGAGAGGAAAACGTGCTACGTTTCATTACGATAATTAATTACGCGTACGTTTTATAAGTACAACATATATTGCTCATACTCTTTTGTACACGCTTAATCTACTTCTTTTTCTGCACCGTGGTTGACTGGTAGAAAATGCTGTTAGCATTAATTAAGTCCACCTTTGTACAATGTACACGTATTGTGCATAAACAATTAAATAAATAAATATAAAGGCACAAGTGCTGGAAGACAATGGTTACAAATCAATTGAGAACGTTTCTGGACCTTTTTCGTTGTTATTTTTGGTTTTGTTTTTCTTTTTAATTGATAATTATACTTAGACTGGTCTAGTGCGAATTTTATGCAATGCCTGGAGAGGGTCTTACCTATAATAATAGCTTTTTTTAGTTTGGAATATAATAAGGAAGCTAAGCTCCACAGTTTAGAGCACCGACGTAAAGTTGAAAGTTTATCGGTTTTTTATAGACTGCATTTTGGAGAGTGTGCGAAGGAATTACATGATCTTATTCCTCCATCTCCTTTCTTTCACCGGACATCAAGGCGCACAAAAACACGGCACCCATATATGGTTGAAATTCCACCAACCCGCACTAAGCGTTTTGCTAAGCACTTTATAGTGCGAACAGCCAATGAGTGGAACACCTTGCCGGCGTCCTCGTTTCCAGCTAACTATGATCTGGGTGTCTTCAAGACGAGAGTGAACAGGTATCTTCTAGGCAAGCATGTTCCATCGTAGACAGCGTCATCGTTTTCCACCAGGTGAGACAGTGGTCAAATGCTTTGCCTATAAACAATTAAAAAAAAAAAAAAAAAAAATAGGTTACATTTATCGAAAATTGATCACGTTAGGCGAAACCTAGAAGAGGCGCATCCACCATAGTAATAAATGGTTTAGCCATTCTAGAGTGCAAGCTAGACAAACACTACGGCTTAAACTAAAGTTTGTGGTGTGGTGGTTGGGCAGGTCGGCTCATAACCCGGAGGCGGCGTGTACGATTCCCGCGACAGGACAGGACAAGTATTTGTGCTAGGGAAAAAAGCTCAAAGGTACTTGTTCTGTATGTGGGTGCTGTGGGAGCATGGTCCTCGTAGTTCCTGGGCCCCTAGATACAGGGAATCCTAGTTAGGGTCCAGGATCTATGTATGTGATCGTTGGGCGTTATTTGTTATTAGTTTGTACGTTGGCAAGGCCCAATCCCAATGTTCATTTAGAAAAAAAAACCATTGTTATTCCTCATTTTTTGCTGTACTGCTCAATTAAGTGTGTAAGTAGACAGCTAACTGTGTATAGTTTTTCAGTGACCATTCATTTTCCAGAGTTGGTTTTTTGACCCGTAGTTAAGGTAACCAATGGCTAAAAACTAGCAGACTGACCATTAGTTAGAAAGTGTTAGGCCCGGTCTCCTATTAAATGCTATATGCGGCGTCCGACTTCAGCGTTTTCGTTCCGATCGACGTCTGAACGCCAGGCACAGCGTCAGCGGTCAATACATCTCATAGCGAACGACGACGTCTCGTTCACAAAAGTAGTCAAAAAACAGTACTCGCGTGTAGTCGTGTGATATAAAATGGGTATAAATTTGACCCTTTTGGCGGCGCTTGTGTTACTTTGTATAACGCATTATACCATTTGACTAATTCAATCAATAATTTGTCTTTTTCTTCATCAAACGACATTTTGTACTGACGCCAAATACTACATTCACGCTGCAATGCTTCGAAATAACTAAGGACGCGGCGCAAAGCGTTTGAATGCCGCCTACGGCGTCCACACGCCAACGTCAGCGTGTGATAGAGACCAAATCAGTACATTTCTATAGTAAGCATCGTGACGCGGCGTACGGCGTGACGCTGTACGCGGTTGACGGCGTTTATAGAAGACCATAGCCTTGGTGTTTTAACCATTCGTTACCTTAACACGGATCACAAAACCCACCCTAAGTTATTTTTTTATGCGATTGAATGACGTGACGAGCTAGTCGTTCACCTGATGTTAAGCAACACGGCCGCCCATAACAGTTGCAGTGTCACCCGGAACTTTAAAACAATAAAGTTTCGCCTGACACTGCACTGCGCACGTCATCCTGAGACATTCTCATTTGCCCAGTAATTTCACTAGCTACAATGCCCTTCAAACCGGAACACAGTAGTGCTTGCACACTACTGCTTGGCGGCAGAATAACTGGCAAAGCGGTGGTACCTACCTAGACGAACTTTGCAGAAAAGTCCTACCACCTAGTAAGTGTGTAGTTACCTAAATACTTTTCTGATTAACTATCGCACCCCTTTACAAGTACCTGCAGGGTTATGCATTAATTACCGGACAACCTGTAGGTATAATATGCTATGCCTATCAGTATATATTATATTAAAAAAAAAAAATGACGTGAGACAAAATTGGCAGGTGCCGCTATCTCATTCTATAACCCAATGTACATCATCCATCAAAAGTTCACCACAATAGCCCAGATTTATTTTTTACCTTTACCTACTTATACAAAATAGTTTATCATATGCCATACCATGCCTGGTCAGTTATAATTAGTTTTGTACTCAACAGGGCCTCTTGGTGTTAGCTTCGGCCCCACCAATGCCTCCCAAATGTCCGGGCTAGACCCGAGAATCAAATTAAATATTAAAATAATTTTGTTTAGTATTTTTATTTGAATATTGTAACAAAAGCTAAATCTAAATAAATGAGTGAATAATAAAATAAAATAAATAAATATTTGTGGACATTTCACACAGCGCCATCTAGCCCATACTAAGCATAGCTTGTACTATGGGAACCAGATAACTGATACAATACTTAATACTTTTTGTTTGTAAATACATACATAACTATAACACCCAGACATAGAACATAGATATTAGAGTTAATATTGTCGACACGGAACCCTTACGGCACTACAAAAATTCATACTTCACCGTCTAATTTTGAATTCATATGTCGAACGAAAGTGCGATGCGTGCACGCTCCATTTGTCAATGAACTGGCCGCTGCTGAAACATCGCATAGCGACCAGGGGTGACCACTTTCTAGCATTTAGAAAAAAAAATTGTGGACAAAGAGGAGGTTTTTTTTTTTGGCATTTTCAGTTTAGTTCTTTCATCGTCAAGAGATGGGACTCGGGTAGCTCTTGATATTTAATTTTATTTACCACTAGCGGCTCGCCCCAGCTTCGCATGGGTATAATAGTTTTCGCAGCGCACGCGATGTAAAGAATATTTTAGGTAATTTTTTTACACCTTGGGTTACATTATTGGAGTAAGGATCCCTAATTTTAAAAAAAATATAATATAGCCTATATCACCCGGGGATAGTGTAGCTTCCCAACAGTGAAAGAATTATTCAAATCGCTTAAGTAGTTTCAGAGCCTATTCAGTGCGAACAAACAAACAATTAAATCTTTCCTCTTTATAATATTGTTATAGATGTTATAGATTATAGATAAATATTACTTTCTTTTGTTCATGTCCATAACGAACATTAAATTTCGGAAAAGGTTCCAATCTCGCGAGAAAATGAGAGTACCCGCGTAGTGCGCCGCCAGATAGAATAACCGGGCAAGTGCGAGTCGGACTGGCGCACGAAGGGTTCCGTACCATTATCTATAAAACAAGCAAATCACGTTTGTTGTATTGGAGCGTCCTTAAATATTTATTTTATTCTATTTTTTTTAGTATTTGTTGTTATAGTGGCCACAGAAGTACATCATCTCTGAAAATTTAAACTGTCTAAGTATCACGGTTCATGAGATACAGCCTGGTGACAGACGGACAGACAGACAGACAGCGGAGCCTTAGAAATAGGGTCCGTTTTACCCTTTGGGTAGGGAATCCTAAAAAAAGAAGTCAACTTTACCTTGGTTGCGTCCTGGAATCCTAGTTCTTACATTAGATCCTTGACCATCCTCCATATGCCATGAATATTCCATCTTCACTCAAACACTGCTCATTTTTAGTCTGTGCACAATCTTATGTCACATCCAGAGATCCCAAGTGACACATTTCGCGGTAAAACGTTTTTAAAACTCGAATCTTAAAACCTCATTTGCTTGTTTTAAAAATGATGGACTGGCATGTAATAAAGTTAATGTTAAAAAGCAATGCGCATGAAAAGTTGCGTTCGAGAAAGGTTTTAAGTGTTTTGAAGAATTTTCACTTTTAAATCACTATTCACTGAATTAGTATGTTCGACGAAGCATCGACCGTTTCAATGTAAATCCAACCTTTCGATTTTCAATGTCTCTTTTCCCAGCTCGTTTTAAACACGCTTGTAAATTGTAAAATCAGTTATCGATGTTTTGGAATCGATTATACAACTGTTTGAAAACACTGGCCGCAAACAATGGGGGACAGCGCGTTCTTTATTTAAAATAAAAACCTTTATTTGTTCAATAAACGTCCGTCAATAGTTTAAACTTGGAAGACACTGGCGTAGGATCGTCGTGTTGTTTCAACCCTCTGTGCAAGCAAGACAAACATCCGTTTCAATCACGTGTTAGAACGAGACAGCTATCTGCCGCAACTTTCAGTTTTCACGAAACGCATTGGCAGGTAAAAGAACAATCTCAACCAATGGGGAGGGGCATATAGAATTTTCGTTTAGGGGTAGTTTTTAATTTTAATAAAGGATGCGTCGGTTTTAGTACAAAGGGCAGTGAACATTTCAGGCATGGGTAGAAATAATCTTTGTTTTCAACTCAACCACCTTCATAAAAGAAAGATGTTCTCAATTCAGCTCTATGTTTATTTTTACTTTTTTGTTTGTTATCTAAATACGATGGTGGCCTAGCGGTAGCATGTGCGCTTCGCAATCTTACGGCACCGGCGGGGTAACTACGTAAAAAATGCAACAGCAATGCGACAGCAGTAGCAATGCGACAGCAGTAGCGAAGCATACATTCTCGACACCACTAATGATGTATGACAGCAATCACTGCGAGATTTACGCCTGTCGCAAACCTGTTGCGAGTTAGGTAATTAGGGGGCGGGTTCGATTCTTGGCCCTGCACCAATGACTTATCTAGTAAGTTATGTGCAGTTTTCGATGCCATCGCTCCGTGCCTCGGAGAGCACGTTAAGCCGTCGGTCCCGGTTGTCATAAGAGCATCTATGGCAATCGTTACGGGTAGTCAGACGCCTGATAGAATCTGACGCCTGATCTAACCATCCCCATTACTGGTCCCTTACGGGTTGCGAGATCAGATAGCAGTCGCTCGTGTAATTCTGGTAGCTCACCGCTACAGGTTAGATTGGGAGCCGATCCCAATAACAAATGGGAAAAGGCAAAGAGGATGATGATGATGTTTTTTACCTAAATATCTTCGTCATTTATGAACCGATTTGGTTTTTCTTATTATAATTTATTTATTTAACCATCAAAAAAATACAGCTTTTATTCGGTAAAATATGCCCTAAATCTAGGTTAGGTTTGTCCTAGTTTATACCTAGTACTTTCAGATTTGCCCCTTAGTAATGTTATCAAAATCGGTCTTGTATTTTCTACATTTTTGCCTGTGTCTGTGTCTGTCTGTCTGTATCTTAGCTGAGCACGTCGAAACATCTAAATGGATTCACTTTGACAGACTCTGTGGTGTGGTCAAAGATTATAAAGCCTGTCGATAGCTCGTGAACATAATTTCTCGTACAAACACGACTCACCTGCGCGGGCAGGGGGCGAGGTAACAAAACGAGACAAAGCTATACGAAATTACAAAGAACAGAGCAGGATGGAACAAAATACATCAACGGGTCCCCGTGATTTGTATGAAAATAGTAGTTGAAATACACTACTAATTTTCGTATGAGGGGAAGTTGTATCATTGGTCAACTGGATTTATAGTGAATGGGTGCGGTGGTTGAGCAGGTCGGCTCATAACCTGGAAGCTGCGGGTTTGCGCGATATGGATTTGTGCACAGAAGCGTAAGTAGGTACTTGTTCTGTGTCTTGGTGTTGTGGGAGCATGGTCCTCGTAGTTCCTGGGTCCCTAGATACAGGGAATCCTAGTTAGGCTCCAGGATCTATATTAATAAAAAAAAATTGGTACGTATTAACGTCACAAAAAAGTAATAAACATTTTTTTGTGAAGTCTTTAATTTTTAAAAGTTGTAGAAAAAAGTTGTTTGTTTCAGTCATGTGAGGTATGGCCTAATAGGTTTTTGGTAAACAAAAATAACGCTGTATATTTACTACCAGTAATCTACTTCTATTCTTTCACTCAAGGTCTTTAATAGCTCTAAACACTAATTATAGTAAATAGGTATCAACTGCGTAGCGTTAGAGAAAGGTTGAAGTATCGATCAATCGACTCCTTGGTTACGCCATTTCTGTGGGTGCCGATTCATAGCATCTATGTATACATAGGTACGTGTGAATATCTAGAGCCAACCCCTGATTTAAACCGTGGTTAACAGTTTTTCCGCGATATTTTTTACAGGGCAATGTTTTAATTAGGCAAGTCGTTAGCCCTGGTGTCAGAATGTTTAGGCCGACTGACTGACTTGCCTTGAGCACTTGCATAGCGAGAACAAGAAGTCAGGTAACATTTTTTTTATAGGCATAGCATTTGACCACTGCCTCACCTAGTAAGTGAAGACACGGCCTACAGTGGTGCATGCTTACCTAGAATAGAATAGAATAGAATAGAAGATCATTTATTCAACTTCACAACACTTACACAATACACAATAAAAAATAACAAACAAGGAGCTTACTTAATTTTATATTACTGTGCATATAGATAATTATTAAAAGAGAAATTATTTTCGTGGTGAAGTTGAAAGGGCGTTCAGCTCTGCATAAATGTCAAGCACCCTCCCTCGGTACCAGACGCTGATTTTCAGCTGAAACCCCGCGGGCGGATAAATTTTGCAAACGGATAAAAAAAAAGAAATACTAAATAACATTAAAAATAATTTAAATACACACATAAATAATATACATATAATATACACAATTACACAATTACACATAATAAATACACATATCATTACTTAATATAGTAATAGATATAAAAATTTAAATATAAGCTGGATTAGGTAAATATTAATAGCAATAGACAGGTACATAAAAATATAAAGCAATTAAATTAACATACAACTAAAACGACAGGTAATAATATTCGTTGACTATACTGCAGTCACTTGTGTTATTAAATAAAGGACCGATCATAAATAATGTTGCCATGTTTCACTTGCTCATCAATTAAATATTTTTTAAGCATGACTCTAAAACCATCCACACTTTTCAACGCTCTAATTGGCGGTGGTATATTGTTCCAGCATTTAGAAGCAGCATACCGAAAGCCACCCCTAAATGCCTCAGTACGGTGCCTTGGTATGGACAGCTGATTAGAGCCATGCCTATTCGAACGTTGTCTGGTGTCGCAAGTCCACTTCAGTTTGTCATGCAAATATGAAGGAATCCCGTAAATTGCTACACCAAACAGAAGGCAGAAGATACCTGTTCACTCTTGACTTGAAGACTCCCAGGTTATAGTTAGCTGGAAACAAGGACGACGGCAAGGTGTTCCACTCATTTGCTGTACGCACTATAAAGTTTGATGCGAAACGCTTAGTGCGGGCTGTAGGAATATTAACGATATAAGGTTGCCGAGTTTCTGTGCGCCTTGTAGTCCGATGAAACAATGGAGATGGAGGAATTAGTTCGATGTAATTCCATCGCACAATCTCCAAAATGCAGCCTATAAAATAACGATAAGCTGGCAACTTTTCGTAGGTGCCCCAAGCTCTGGAGCTTAGCTGCGGCCAACGCATCGTTACCGATGAGCCTTTTGGCTCGCCTCTGAATAGAGTCCAAGGCTTCAAGCAGGTATTTAGCCGAACCACCCCAGAGATGATTACAGTATTCCACACAGGATCTGACTTGTGCAACATAGAGGTTTAAAAGCTGCTCTGATGTGAAATACTGCCGCACTTTTCCAAGGATTCCTAGCTTTTTTCGCAGCTAATTTAGCCTTGGACTCGATGTACAATCCAAAGTTGAGATTGGATGGTGATACCTACCCTACGCTACCCTATCTAAAATAAAAAGGCCATAAACATATAAACTGTGTTATACGGTTTTACGCAATGATGCATATCAAGGGTTGATCAAGAATCAGTCAGGTGATACCATTCAACTGTGAAAAGGCACAGCTGTCCTTACTGTTACTATTATCAACAGAATCAGTCGCCAAACGCGTAACAGCGTTTTCCGGTTTCATCTACTTTTTTATGATACCTAGAGGCTCGATGTCAGCGTTTGTTTCCGGATTATTAAATTGCTATGTCGTAGTCGATCCTCGGCCCTGCACCAATGACTTATCTAGTAAGTAATGTGCAGTTTTCGATGCCATCGTTCCGTGCCTCGGAGAGCACGTTAAGCCGTCGTCGGTCCCGATTGGCATAAGAACATCTATGGCAATCGTTACGGGTATAGTCAGAAGCCTGATAGAATCTGACGCCTGCTCTTACCATCCCTGTTACTGGTTCCTTATGGGTTACGAGGCCAGATGGCAGTCGCTCGTGCAATTCTGGTAGCTCGCCGCTACAAGTTAGATTGGGAGCCGACCCCAATAACAAATGGAAAAAGGCGAATAGCGTTAACGCCTCACGCTAACTCCAAAATATCATAGTGAATGTCGTTCCCATACATTTCGGAGTTAGCCACACTGGCATCTTTGCTAGACCCCCTGGTATACATAAGATATCGTTTTACTATAATGAAGGAATCATCCCGTCGTCGCCGCCCAAGACGCGTCTTGAGCGACCCGGATGATCCTATAGCAGCCGTTGTGTCGGCTGCGCTAGGATCACCGGACCAGTCTAGCCCTTCTGGCTCAGGTACCGCTTTTGGCACCGGTATAGGATACCAGCGTAACACAATCACACACCGACCCCGCCGGCGAGGTCGACGTACCCCCCGTAGGTTAGCTAGAACGGTCGCGACTTTCCATAGGGTTCACTCTTCCAGTGGACGTAGCCTTCTCAATCCTCTTATCCCTGCAACGGCCCAAGCCGAGGCTCGCACCCCTGGGGTGCCCTTGATCTAGTTGCCTCCCACTTTTGACGGCTGGGTGCCTTAAGCGCCTGCCCTCCCGCCCGGTGACGCTGTAAAGGTCAGTAGAGACCAACAGCATTAGCCCGTTCAAAAAAAAACTATAATGAAGGAATCCATCTTTGCTAGCCCCCCTAGTCAGTTTCACGCGGTTCTTAACCTATTTTTGTTGAGGATTTTCCTCCATAGCTGTGGACAATATTGTGTGATGTGAGCAATTTAACAAATCGTCCCACAATGAACAAATCAATCCCTCAAAACAGTAATTACACTAAACGCATATTAGCCGAAGCAAAGGTCGCCGCCGATCGCTGCCCACCCTCTACCGTGATAATAGCTAACGTGGGAAATAGCATGCCAACTTTAATTTACAATTTAGTTTATTAAAAAACTAGCGGCTCGCCCCGACTTCGCACGTGTAGTGGTGTAGCCTATGTTACTCAGGGTGAATGTAGCTTACCAATGGTGAAAGAATTTTTGAAATCGGCACGGTAGTTTTTAGTTTATTCATTACAAACATACACACAAAAATACAAATCTTTCCTCTTTACAATAGTGGTGTAGAAGGTGTAGATTGGGAAAGTACGTCTTTTAACAGAATGCTGTAAATGAAAAATAAAAATGTATTTTTTTTCTGGTAAAAAAAATTACAACATCACGATAAAAAGAGCTATGAGATGTCAAAATCCGTCTATCTCAAGAATCACCCCGTCGCTCATCATCAGCAAGCTTGAGCTCATTCGTATTGACTGTTTCGTCATCATCACCACCATCATCAGCATCACTGGATGTTAAAGCATAGATATATATGGATGTTAAATTTGAATGCTTTATAGCATTCAAATTTCGCGCCTATGGGGTAATTGGACTGTATCGTTCTTTTTATCCTGTTCGTTCCTTCTCGTTCATTCACTCGTCCAGTTCCGCCATTTTTCCTAACAACGCCGGTGTGCAAATGATATAAAAATCCATAAACTGTGACAAACTATGTGAAACTCATCAAAAGCGTATCAAAAGACTTATTAAACCGTGACACTAACATCAAGTGAATAAGGGGCCCCCAAGAAGCCTCCAAAAGAAAGGCGTTAGCAGCAGTCGACATCGGCATCATCGGTGAGTCCCTACCCTTTCTTCCATTCTCCCTTGTGACTACCAAACAAAACCTTCTATCCATAGAAGTATATACAGTCCATTCGAAACCTAACACTGGAACAGTTATGTCAGCGACTCAGGGCTATGCTCCTATATCTCAAGGAGTTAGGTCGGCTAGGGTAACTGAGCTGGCAGGGGGAAATGCACAAAACGCCCCAAGCGGGACGTCAGAGCAGGCCTTTATCACCCCTACTCAGAATAAGAACAAGAATAAGAAATTCCCAAAATCAAACTTTCTACTTTCGACCTTTCCATTTACACCCCCCAGCTAACTTTGAGAAATATTTTATTTTTATTTCATGCTTGGAGACAGGTCTTTCAGTTTAATAAAATGTGTGTGTGAGCGACGATGGCGAGCTGCACGGGTATCACTGACTATAAATCCAGTTGACCAATGATACAACTTCCCCTCATACGAAATTCAGTGGTGTTTCAACTAATAATTTCTAATAAATACTATGAATTTCTAATAAATCACGGGAACCCGTTGATGTCTTTTGTTCCATCCTGCTCTGTTCTTTGTAATTTCGTATGACTGCCTCGTTTTGTTACCTCGCCCCCTGCCCGCGCAGGTGAGTCGTGTTTGTACGAGAAATTATGTTCACGAGCTATCAACGGGCTTTATAATCTTTGACGGGTATATATGAGCTGTAGAAATCGGTACATCTCTTTTCTCGAGAAATCGTTTGACCAATGACGATGTAGCAAAAGGTTTATGACGTTATCGGCGTGATCGTTCATTGGACCAACCCGTGCTGTCCAATATGGAAAGATTGGGAAGCATATCGATTTCAACGAGTAATAATGAGCTATCCTATCATTGCTTGAAAATAGGCTAGCTGCTCACTACTTTTTTTTTATGTAAACGAATGACGTGACGATCTAGTCGTTCGCCTGGTGTTACGCGTCGCGGCCGCCCATTGCAGATTGCAGTGTCACTCGGAAATCTAAATTAAAGTTTCGCGTGACACTGCGCACTGCGCACGACATCCTGAGACATCACACAGTCTAAAAAGGATTTCTAGACTGTGAGATCAGTTCTTAAGTCTCATTTGCCCAGTAATTTCACTAGCTACAATGCCCTTCAAACTGGAACACAGTAGTGCTTGCACACTACTGCTTGGCGGCAGAATAACTGGCAAAGCGGTGGTACCTACCTAGACGAACTATTAAAAATGAACAAGTAAATATTAATAGCCTGACTGGCCTGTTAGCTCAGTTGGTAGTAGCTCTGCCTTCTGAACTATAGGTTGTAGGTTCGATTCCTACCCAGGACAAACATTTGTGTGATGAACATCGATGTTTGTTCTGTGTCTGGTTGTTATATTGTATTCTATGTATGTATTTACAAACAAAAAAGTATCTAAGTATTCCATCAGTTATCTGGTTCCCATAGTACAAGCTATGCTTAGTTTGGGGCTAGATGGCGCTGCGTGACATGTCCCACACATAAAAAAAAAAGAAAGAAAAAGAAAGAAATATTAATTTCATGAAGTACGTTAAAAAATGAATTCAATAATTGAAAAAATAAGTAAAATCGGTAAATAAATCACGGAGTAATAAGCTTTTAAAGTTTCATCGCCTGTCTCTTTCTCGCAAAACAGAGAGCTCACCTACAGTTACTATGAAAGTACACGTTGTGACGCCACATGCCAAAGAGATTGTGTGTAAAGCTACCACAGCTTAGTAATGAGACACTATGGAGGACCAAGAAGTGACGTCATAAATTGTTTGAGCTGTCTCTTTCCATTCCTGTATTTTAAAATGCTTGTAACTTTGTAATTTCTTAAGATAATTATTGGGGGTTTTGGCGGGAACGCGAAAAAGTTCACGTTGTTGCATTGTATTATTTTAGAAAACTTATGCTTTTTCCAGTGTTAATGTTTAAAATTGGTGGCGTTTAACGCATTAAGTGCTGAATTACAAGCATGAGTGTGGGCAAGTGATATAATGTAGTGAAACGTGGTTTTTCGTGTTGCTTCCAAAATTCCATAGAAGCCTCTAGTAAAGTTGCTTCCAGTTTACTAAGGCATGACTTAGACTGGACTACGACTACCCTGACTGACTGTGACTATGACTTGACTTTACGTGAAATATGCCATAATACGATGAAAAATTACAATACTTGACACTGGCTAAATACACTATGTGTGGAGCCAAAATATAACAAAAAAAAATAAGATATTTATTTTTGTTTTCACGACTGTTTATTTTTTGAGGTATAATATTAATTTGTGCAATAAAAAATAGCAGGTCTATTGTGTTGAATGCTAACACAGCACGACCTTAGAATACAAAACAAAACACATTTCACTCTCACAAACTCCTCAAGCCCTTAGCAATATCGATTCAACGTTTTCTTGGCTACAGAAAAATGTACCTACATAGAACCTTGCCACGTTAAGACATCTTCTTCAATTACTTGAAACATTTCGACGTGATTCTAAATATTTAATACCACACAGTTCCAAGTTAACTTTCAGCTGTTTTGGCGTATATTGCCTGTAAAATAAGTGGGAGGAGTCAAGTTTTCCCCCTCCCTTTCTTATGTGTCGACCAATCAGGTATTAAGGATTTAAATTAGGAATGCGTGCTGACGCATCTCTTCGTTGTAACGTCAAATTTTGACGTATTGTCAAAGCAAAACATTAAGATACAGGCTGTTTAAAGTTTCAGAAACTTGTAAATATCAAGAAGGAAAGGCCGGAACGCGAAAAAGTTCGTCGTTGCATTATTGTATTATTTTTCAAAACTTGTGCTTTTTCCGGCTTGGTCTCATCGTCCCCGGTGGCGCTGCCCCGGTACCGGGGACGATGAGACAAAATGTGTCATCCTCCCCGGTAGCCTCAAAAATGCTACTCACCGGGGCCGATGAAACAAAAAAAGTGTCATCTGCCCCGTTATAGTCGGATCGATGAATTCATCTCGGTGACAGCGGGGCCGATAGGGAGTTATAGTCTGATCATCCCCGGTACGGCCAGTGCTGTAGGGTTAGCACGGCCAGTAGACAAAACTGTCTTTCCTCTGTTTTACTCCAAGCAAGTATGAAGAAAGTGACGTAAAATGGGAAAAGACAATTTTGTCTAACGTCCATGCTAACCCAGCTGGTGCTTTTAACGGGGAGGATTACACAATTCTAGTTTCATTAAGCCCGGCATGGAAGGTAGGGTGCTATGATAAAGAATTTGTCTAATAATGTATAAATGAAACGAGTCTGTTTATAATGAATATAAATGTAATAGAGCAATATAAATATACCATGCTTAAAATTAAAATAACGATGATTTAGTAGAGAGACATCGTAAGACACAGAACAAAACGATAACTAAATAGCTTTTATTAAAAATAAACGTGTTATTTACCTGTTATTTTTATAATTACAAATAATTATTATGTACCTATCTACATTGACCCTTCTTTATTCAACATTGTTTACATTCAATAACACAGATAGTTGTTTTTTGTGGTAGCTGTTAGTAGTAAAAACTCGTATTAACTTTGAAAGTAAGTAGAAAATAGATTTTCTTTATGATATTTGCTATGCTCTGCTAAAAATAATAAGCTTAAATAATAAACGGAATTTATAATTTGTGGTCTACATATAAAATCGGGTGTTTATATTTATACCCGCACTGTACAAAATGTATTATCGGATTAAACAATTATACCATACGGTTATGTAATAAATGAACTTTGTGTCTCTTGTTATTCTTTCGTTGTTTCTATAAAAACTTGTTTGTCAGTGCGGCATTTAAAAAAGGGAATAAGTACCCAGGTGCTTAACAATACACAGTCATATAAGTTCAATTTGCATTTGTTTTTAGCACTTTACTATTATATAGGTGAGTAATATTTAAATGGAAAAAGATGAAAAAAAATGGTTATATTTTAAGAATCGTAAGCTAAATATATATATGAGTTTTGACTACTAACAGCAGCTACCACAAAAAACAACTGGCTGTGTTATTGAATGTAAATAATGTTAAATAAAGATGAGTCAATGTAGATAGGTACAAAAAAAGGTAAGGTAATAATTATTTGTAATTGCTTGCTTAATATGTACAATAATTTAATTTTTATTATTTATAAATACGTTATCTAGTTTTGACTTGTAAAAGTACTAAAAATGTCCTATTTGCAATAAAGAATTTGAGTTTGAGTTTGAATTACAAAAGTTAAGAGGTAAATAACACGTTTATTTTACTAGAGGCTATTTAGTTATAGTTTTGTTCTGTGAACTACGATGTCTGGTTCTATCTACTAAATCATCTTTATTTTAATTTAACCTTAGTATATTTTTATTGCTCTATTACATTTATATTCATTATAAACAGACTCGTTTCATTTATACATTATTAGGCAAATTCTTTATTATAGCACCCTACCTTCCATGTTGGGCTTGATGAAACTAGATTTGTGTAATCCTCCCCGTTAAAAGCACCAGCACTGGCCGTACCGGGGATGATGAGACTTTAATTCTCATCGGCCCCGCTGTCACCGAGATGAATTCATCGATCCGACTATAACGGGGCAGATGACACTTTTACTGTTTCATCGGCCCCGGTGAGCGCCACTGTTGAGGCTACCGGGGAGGATGACACTTTTTGTCTCATCGTCCCCGGTACCGGGGCAGCACCACCGGGGAGGATGAGACCAAGCCCTTTTTCCAGTGTTAATGTTTAATATTGGTGCCGTTTTACACATTACGTGCATGAGTGTGGGCAAGTGATATAATGTGGTGTAACGTGGTTTTTCGTGTTGCTTCCTAAATTTTATAGAAGCTTCTAGTAAAGTTGCCACCACTTTACTAGGGCATGACTTAGGACTTGACTATAACTGCCCCGACTGTGATTAAGACTTAACTTTACGTTAAATATTCCATAGCACGATGAAAATGTACAATATTTGACACTGGCTAATTACACTAACATAATTTGAATTTGTTTTTTTTTTTGAATCAACACTGTGTGTGGAGCCAAAATATAAGAAAAAAATAAAAAAAATTCAACAACCCTTTTCCGCAGCTAATTTCATTACCTGCGGAAAACTTATCCGCAGCTAATGTCATTCTCATACATTTAGAGTTATCGTTTGGCATTAACGCTAATGGAAGGTATCTTTGCTAGACCCCCTGATCACAAAATTTCAGGAGAACCAGTTGATAAATGCGATCTGTAGAGGAGAACAGCCGGACATCCGCCGGACAGATATATGTTTTTTTTTGCCCCCAAACTGACGTTTCAGTTTGGGGGCTAAAAAAATACACGCGACGCTTCGTTCACTTCGTTTGCAGGGTCAATAAAAAACCCAAAGTATAGGTACGTCAGATAGTCCAAAAAATGCAAAATAAGGTGATTTATAATTGTAACACAGTGCAGTGTCTCGCGAAACTGCATTAATTTAGAGTTCCGAGTGATACTGCAAACTGTTACGGTGCAGCCGTGACGCCTAACACCAGGCGAACGACTAGCTCGTAGCGTCGTTTATTTAAATTAAAAATAAACAATGTGTTGTGCAACAAGCTCGCCTATCTCTTCTCGAAAACTTGAAAATCATAAAACTGGTAGTAACTATCAAAAACATTCTCAAATAAGAAGATTTCATAATGATTGTAGTGGTTACGGTACAGTAAAAAGTCAAGGTGAACCACTGATTCAACTGTGTGACTTCGGTATTTTAAAATCATTACAGATGCAAACGTGGGGAATTTTGATTGTTACTGCCATGTGACATGCGCAAGGAGCTATGGAGAGAGCTATGCGCGGTGTTTCCCTGCGAGATAAGAAAGGTTCTCGAGTGGCGACCACGAACCGGGAGACGCCTAACTTCCGGTTTGTGGTCGCCACTCGACCTTTCTTCCCCATCGGTTGTCAGTTCTACGAGCAATGTGGCTTGTCCACTGCCATTTGAACTTGCTAATTCTAAGAGCTATATCGGTCCTCCCTTATAGTGGAGGCTTATTTCCACCGGTGGACGTCTTTCACCTGACGATGTGACCCTAAAAACAACAGCCTGTATACAAAAGTCATGACATTAACTCATTCCATTGCCCTGTCACGGCATGAGACTGTCACGAAAGCGTATAAATTAAACTGTTAAAATACAATTTGATTATATTAATGGATCATAATTTTTAATTGGTCATTTTACGACAGATATTGGTTTAAGTCGTTTAACGAGTTGGCTGAAAATTGCTAATGGATATCAAAGATTTGGTAAATCGCGTAATCTGACTCAAAACTTTGCGTTGCTTTTTTACTACATAATTGTTTACTATAAAAATAAGCGTTAATTTTTTTTCCATTGAATGACGTGACGGGCTAGTCGTTCCCCTGATGTTAAGCAACACTGCCTCCCATAACAGTTGCAGTGTCACTCGGAACTTTAAAACAATAAAGTTTCGCGTGACACTGCACTGCGCACGTCATCCTGAGACATCACACAGTCTAGTAAGTAATTAGATTACTAGACTGCGTGATCAGACCATAGTCTCATTTGCCCAGTAATGTCACTAGCTAGCCCTTCAAACCGGAACACAGTAGTGCTTGCACACTACTGCTTTGCGGAAAAAAAACCTATTGTGAATTAATCGCAAATTTAAATAAATTAAAAAACAAAATTATGTGTGGACATTACACACAGCCATATATGGATATATATGGAATGGTCAACGCAGCCTAAAGTTTAATGATTTTAGTAGGTAGCTAGGCTAGGTACCTAGTGTAGCTAGTAGACTTGGTAGTAGTTAGTGTTTTTGGTAATATCATCATCAGCCTGATGACGTCCACTGAGAGCGCCATTTGGGCGGCTGCTCGCCTCCTGCATCCATCGGCTCCCTGCGGCTTTCACCAGATCGTCGGTCCACCGAGTGGGGGCCTAAGCTGCGTCTTCCGGTTCATGGTCGCCACTCGAGAACCTTTCTTCCCCATCGGTTGTCAGTTCTACAAGCGATGTGGCCTGCCCATTGCCACTTCAACTTGCTAATTTTAAGAGCTATATCAGTCACTTTAGTTCTCCTGCGGATCTTCTCATTTCGGATCTTATCTCGCAGGGAAACGCCGAGCATAGCTCTCTCCATAGCTCGTTGCGCGACTCTGAGCTTCCTATTGAGGCCAACAGTAATTATCCGTCAGTAACTACATGTAATTCACAAATACAAGACCTTGGCAATACCCTTCAATTTCAAGTGGAACCACTACGACTAAAGACTTGCACAACTTTCGATAAAGAATGCAACAGTGCAGCAAATTAATAAGATTTTTTTTATCGGTGCACTATTCAGTGTTCTATTGTTTTTTTTTTATGTTGATCAAGACCAAGTTTTTTGGTCAATTTTTTTGTTGTAAAATTGCTGGACCATTTTGTGTCGTGTTTTGTGATTAGTGTCGGATTGTAATTTAAAGAGCTTCCAAGTATAATTATGTAATAGGGGATTTTCTGACAGCTGGACGGAACGTAATTCTACAGCCAAAGATAGATTGCGCTGACGAGACATGGTTGGCATTGTTTTTTCTCTAATCCGTGGCATAAATCTTCAGAACCACAGACACGGTAGTGATAACTGTTCACGCCATGTCTCGTCAACGCCATCTAACGGATTTTTTGTAACTAATTTTTTTTTATTTGGCTGTCAGAAACCTATTGCAATACACAGAACTTGCCTTATTTTTGTTTATCCCTAATTAAGGTAACTAATGGCTAACAAATTATATACCAATGCTTGACATTTGTTAGAGTTTTTAACAATTGGTTACCTTAACTACGAGTCAAAAAGCCTACCCGTAGTTTTTCTTATGACAGACGATTGTCGCCGCTTTTTAAGTTATAGGTAATAGGTGTACGGGTTTACACGAGCTATGGAGAGAGCTATGCTCGGTGTTTCTCTGCGAAATAAGCTCCGGAATGAGGAGATCCGCAGGAGAACTAAAGTAATAGATATAGCTCTTAGAATTAGCAAGTTGAAATGGCAATGGGCAGGCCACATCGCTCGTAGAACTGACACCGATGGGGACCAGCTAACAATATTACTACATGCTATTAACTACAGTCGAGATAGTACTTATAGTGGCCACGCTGACTTTTATAGATAAAAAACATATTGCCTTAGGTCGCGGTCTCAAAATAAATCCATGTTCTAGGTTATGATAGAGTAATTTTTATTTAAAAAAAATATCACAGGCCTTCTGAATTACAAACCAGTTTTTGCATCAACTTTTTGCCACAGTTTAGTATTTAACCATTCAACCGACGCAAGTCAAGGCTTATGCCAATAAACTAAAAAAGTTAATTAAAAGGCCAAAGTCGTCACTTTATGCGGTCTAACTGCGCATCACAGTAATTCGCTTCGACGCTGTACCTACAATGGCGTTTCAGGGCGTTATGTGATCATTGTGTAATAAAGGCTTCACACAGATGTCATCAGCTGGAGGATGCCACTGCTGTGAACATGATAGGCCTATCACTTAAAACTCCACTTTGGACGCTTAATTATGGCAGACTATTTTAAAACCTAAAAGTGCTACTTGCCTACTAAAGCGTTTCTGCTCTAGCAATACTACCTTTTTTATGTAATCGAATGACGTGACGAGCTAGTCGTTCGCCTGGTGTTAAGCGACACGGCCGCCCATTACAGATTGCAGTGTCACTCGGAACTCTAAATTAAAGTTTCGCGTGGTGCTGTGCACTACCTACTTTACTACAACGAATAGGTATTAAAATACGAAAAGTGTTAGGGTTCCGTACCCAAAGGGTAAAACGGACTCTATTACTAAGGCTCCACTGTCTGCCTGTTTGTCTGTCCGTCTGTCACCAGGCAGTATCTCATGAACCGTGATAGTTGCACAGTTGAAATTTTCACTGACAAATACTAAAAAACAGAATTTAAAAAAATGTAAGGTATACAACAAACATGATTTTTTTTGCTCGTTTACCATTGCAGATGAGTCATAGATGGCGCTGCTTTAAATAATACTACTACTCAACACTAGATGGCAGGGATAGATAATGGCACGGAACCCTTCATGCGTGAATCCAACTCGCACGAGAGGAATGCCAATACATTAAGAAAACAGCGTAGATCAAAAATATGCCTAAAACTAGATGGCGTTGCAAAATGAGCGGGTTATAATTTGAGCGCAGATCAGAAATATACCAAAAAACCGTTTTAAACCTGGCTGGCGCTGCAATTGAGCGGGCTATACGGGTAGCTACGGCGGGCTAGGTTTAAAACGGTTTTTGGCATATATCTGACCTGCGCTCAACTTATAACCCGCTCATTTTGCAACGCCATCTAGTTTTAGGCATATTTTGATCTACGCTGTTTTCTTGGTGTATTGGCATTCTTGTTCCATGACATTACTTAACCAGAAGTTTTATCTTTGTTTCCCACGCGCTCTTAGGAAAATGTTAAGACAATAGCACAAAACGAATAATCAACCGCTTCTACACCATTGTGAGACGCACCTGTGTAATGAGGCTATGGTGGATAAATGGTGGCTTACAGAATACGTACAGGTTATGATACATATGCGTGGCCTGATGCGCGGCTTGTGACGCAAACCACGGCCACAATGTACATGACTGGCCTTGTAGCTCAGTTGGTAGTAGCTCTGCCTTCTGAACTGTAGGTTGTGGATTCGATCCCTACCCAGGACAAACATTTGTGTTATGTACATAGGTGTTTGTTCTGTGTCTGGGTGTTATTCTATGTATGTATTTACAAACAAAAAGTATCTATGTATTCTATCAGTTATCTGGTTCCCATAGTAGGTACTCCTATTCCCATAAAACTCCTCTTGAACAGAGATTCACGACTGAACGTAATTTTGTAACGGGCCTAAAAGTCCCAACAATTTTTTTTGGGGTACGTACCCAAAGGGTAAAACGGACCCTATTACTAAGGCTCCGCTGTCCAGGCTATATCTCATGAACCATGATAGTTAGACAGTTGAAATTTACACAGATGATATATTTCTGTTGCCGCTATAACAACAAGTACTACAAAATAAAGTAAAATAAATATAATATTTAAGAGGGCTCCCATACAACAAACGTGATTTTTTTGCTCGTTTTTATAGATAATGGTACGGAATTCTTGAGCGAGTCCGTCTCTCACTTGGCCGGTTATTTCTAATTATGTTGGTACCTAGCATGTACCGATCTTATATTCCATAGGTAAGGTAGAGTGCTATTCAAACTTAATTGCGGCTGTGAAGTCGGCGCAAACGCTGTGCAATAGCAAAGATTAGATGTGCGCGGAGGTAAGATGTGCGTAGCATGAGGGGGCTTGCAGCTCACTTCACATCCACCATTGAGTTTGAACCACAATCTGATTAACATTTATAAGAACATGAGAATGCGTGGTAGGTGTAGCGGTTATATTCTTTTTTGTAGGTGTTATAGGTCCATCGGTATTCACTGACAATTTGGCTAACTGTACCTACCAAAGATTATAAAGCCCGTTGATAGCTCGTGAACATAATTTCTCGTACAAACACGACTCACTTGCGCGGGCAGGGCGCGAGGTAACAAAACGAGACAAAGTCATACGAAATTACAAAGAACAGAGCAGGATGGAACAAAAGATATATCAACGGGTTCCCGTAATTTGTAGGAAAATAGTAGGTAGTTGAAATACACTACTAATTTTCGTATGAGTGGAAGTTGTATCATTGGTCAACTGGATTTATAGTCAATGCTACAGAGTAACATTTTTTTTTATTATTGTTTACTAGCAGCGCCCCGCGGTTCCACCCACGTTCCTACAGGAACCGTTCCCGTTTTTGGGATAAAAAGTAGCCTATGTTTTAATCCAGGGTATAAGCTACCTCCATACCAAATTTCATCTAAATCCACCCAGCTGTTAGAGCGTGAAAGAGTAACAAACATACACACATACGCACAAACTTTCGCCTTTATAATATTAGTGTGATAGTGTGAAGTGTGATAGGCATAGCATTTGACCACTGTCTCACCTGATGGAAAGCGATGACGCAGTCTACGATGGTGCATGCTTGCCTAGAAGATCAGGTATTTTCACTGTCGAGTTCTTATAAATAACATTTATAAGAACACTAGCTGCGCCCCGCGGTTTCACCCGCGGAAAAAAGTGGCCTATGTGTTAATCCAGCACATAAGCTATCTATATTCCAAGTTTCATCCAAATCCGTCGAGCCATTTGAGCGTGAATGAGTAACAAACATACACACATACACACATACACACATACAAACTTTCGGCTTTATAATATTAGTGTGATAGTGTGATGAGAAAGCGTGGCAGGTGGTACTTCGGTATTCATTGACAATGTGGCTAACTGTACCTACTAGGTGTGAGCTGATAGCCGATGTACGAGTACGTGATGAGGGATAACGAACACTGTATTGACTTAGGCCGGTATTTTTTCACAGGTAGAAGGTTCTACCTTTTTGCAGCAGCTCTTTAGTTTTCCAAGTTCTTTTTATTTGAAAACTTCAGCAAAATTGGTTCAATACGTTAGGCGTACAAAAAACAAACAACAAATGTTTATGTAGTGTATTTTATAACGCTTCACTTTTCTTTTTTTTCTTTTTTTATGTGATTGAATGACGTGACGAGCAAGTCGTTCACCTGATGTTAAGTGATACGGCCACCCATAACAGTTGCAGTGTCACCCGGAACTTTAAAACAATAAAGTTTCGCGTGACACTGCACTGCGCACGTCATCCTGAGACATCACCCAGTCTAGTAATCAGATTACTAGACCGAGTGATCAGATCATAAAGTCTCATTTGCCCAGTAATTTCACTAGCTACAATGCCCTTCAAACCGGAACACAGCAGTGCTTTCACACTACTGCTTGGCGGCAGAATAACTGGCAAAGCGGTGGTACCTACCTAGACGAACTTTGCAGAAAAGTCCTACCACCTAGTAGTTTCACTTCAGTAGTAAGTACCTACTGGCGGTATATTTATGATAATTTATTTCTGTGCATCTACAAAAATATTATAAGTAGGATAGCTATGTAAATAGTGCGAATTCTGTGGTAGTTACTGAACTAGATCCTTAAAATTTCAATTTCAATTATTTTGTTTGTTTTAGTTTTTTCTGTGCATCATAATCATAATCATAATCATTTATTCGTAATACTTTCAATTACATGTCACTAGTGGGTACGAAAAACATAATTAGCATAACAATGTTGTTATTACAGCATACAGAGTTGTTTTACTATTTATCTTTTATTCTCTACTCTCATATTTAGATGTTATTCATTGCCGCCACTTCCACACTCTGCTGCGAGGGCCGTAACCCTAACAAATATAAAAAGCATTTATATAATATAAATTCGCAATAATAATGTCATAGTTTTTCATTATGTAGGTATGTCAAAATAAAAATAAATAGAAACACAATGCTATGAAAACATAACAGCTGTTCATAAAAATTAAAAAATTACAAAAATGTCAGAGATTATGTCAAATTGCTTACATTAATTTAATTTGATTTTCAATTTTAAAAACTCATCAAAGCTGTAGAACGTTTGCTCGATAAGCCAGAATTTCAGTTTTTTCTTGAAACAATTTATATTGTTATTTAACGCTGTTATATCTTCTGCCAGCTTATTGTAGACTGTTGGGCCGATAACATGCGTAATTTTATCTGATTTTGTCAATGCCCTGGGAATTGTTCGGGGTTTTTCCCTATTGCGTGTGCCGTATGAGTGCACATCACCATATTTTGTGCATCTAATGTATGCAATATCAAAGTTTATCCCAAAACTGTTATAGAGTATCTACGATTATTTATTCAATAGAACTGCGCTTCCGCCTTGGTTTATGCTGCTTGACCTCAATGGAGGTCATTTAGGATAGCGCCATCTACTGAAAAGCCTTTGTACTACTGTGAAAGCCTATGTCAACAGGAGTTTGACCTATCAAATCGGGCATTAGAGTATATTCGGGTAATTGAGACACCGATTAATATTGTACTTCTTATTCTAACGATTATTATTTAGATTGTCAATGCACTATTTATGAATAAAATATAATTATTATGATAATTACTTATTATTCTAACTATTTTATAATAGTTACAGTATCATTTTATTAGCTGCGTTATATGCGTTGATTTGTTGAAATAATAATAATTGATAATTATCAACGTAATTGGAGGTTAGATCTATTAGTAGCTACTTCCAACTTATGCAGTTACTAATATTATAAATTCGAAAGAGACTGTCTGCTTTGTGCACCTTTGTAGTTTGTGCGAAGCTGAAGTGATATTGATTTCATTTTGTAGAAGATAGTTTGAAAAACCCAGGGGTAATTTTTTTATTTTAAAGTGTAATGGCACGGACAGAGATTATTTTCTTTGTTAGTCTTACTCTTCTATTACAACATAAATAATAATCACGTGAATAGCGATACATAAACATGTAGTAGATACTCGTTTTCGTGTCACATACTTTGTTATTTTGTTATATTTGATGGATTTAGGCATGGCGTGTGTTCTCGTGGAAGACGAAACCAAAATATTCAGTGTACTCCGCTAAAATAAATACATAGAGGTATATTATATATATATTGGATTTATTATTTCAGTATTAAATAATATTTTTTAATTTTTGTTTCTTTTTAATTCATCTGTGTGTTTGTTTAGGTCTGATGAAGTTTTTACTGGGTTTTCCTAATCCGGCGCAGCGAATGTAACTAATTCAAGTTTCGCAGTTTTTCAATAGAATTTGTATTAGTAGGTACCTATACTTATAAAATTATTATTTATTTTTATATCGATTTTTTTAGATTTATATTATCTTAACTAAAGTCAATTGCATTTAGCTTTACAAAAGTCATCTATTTCTTTTGACTGGTTACATACACTACACATTGAGGTATAATTTTCTACTTTTTAAATACTAAGTCTTTTACATAGATAAAACGTAGGTAATAACCAAAGACAATGGCCAAAATTATATACAAATGCGTCAGCAACTTACATAAACTGGGTACATAAAACAAATGAATCAGTAAATTATAAAAAATAAACCTATTTGATAACGTATTAGTATTATACATATGTTCACTGTATTTCGTGCTTTCATAGAAATAGTTTTAAAAATAGCAAATGTAGGTATGTTTTTCGTGTTAACGTTTGTACATTCATATAATGTTATTCATACGTAAAGACAGATATTTGATCAACGTTTGGTTACAGATGAACACATTAACAATAAGTACGTTACTGATAGTGTTCCCTATTTACGCATTAGGTTTAGATTTTAGGCCAAGTTTCATAGCAGTTTGATAGCACGACAACATACCTACATACAATTCTGTATTATTTTAGTAATAGCTTATTCTGAAGTTTTGTGGTGACTGTTAGTACAACTATTTACTTTTCGCCGCCTTAGTGCTTGAATAGCCAACCGACCATTAACCAAATTTTACAGGAGCAGATTTTTATGTTTGTTATTATTATTAACAGAAATACAAATTTAATATTATACATTTTATTTTGCAAATAGATCAAGTTGCATTTAAAATAAAATAAAATAATAATATGTTTTCTACAGCGCATAGTTCTCTTTTCTTCATTATAAAACAAAACGTAGTTTTTGACACAATTGGTTGATTGGCCATTCAAGCACTGGGGCGGCGTTTTACTACGTAATACTGTTATTTTATTTTGTACTTTTAGTTACTTTTTAACTATACCTACATATACACGCAATTCCTACTAATATTATAAATGTGAAAGTTTGTGTGCGTGAATGTTTGTTACCTTATATCTCCGTAACTACTAAACCAATTTCGATGAAATTTGGAATGCAGATAGCTTATACGCTGGATTAACATATGAGATACTTATTATGTGCGGGTAACACCGCGAAGCGCAACTAGTAAGTAAATTCAAACACCTGATTTCTGTATCTCTACTACCTATAATGAAACGGAGACAACGATTCACTTTTGAAACGCTGTCTATTTCTTTGTTTATTTATTATCTGTTTGTCTTTTAACGCTAAAATGGGTGAATTAATTAGGCTAAAATATTTCATTGAATAAGGATTACGACGTCTCAGATCTACAAAGGAATCTAAAAAAATACTTTTTATCACGCTAGATTAAGATTTTTCGCAGAAAAACTGGTAAACACCACGGAGCACTAAGTTTGAACGTATTTCCAATTTACTTGATGTAGGTATTATATTGTAATTCTTTATACGTAGTCTGTGGAGTGCAGAATACAAAACACAGTCGTTTACCGTTTAACTTCTCCACCCATGACGCTATAATAACTTATGTAGATAATTTTCAAAATTTGTATTTATTTACATAAGTGATTAATTGTTTTATTAAAAAGTTAGAGTCACCCTATATACGTTTGCCTATTATTTACCCGGCTATCCACGAGTACGTACTCTTAATTTTCCGGGAAAAAGTGAGTCCTATCTATGTTCATTGTGGGAATGTAAGCAATGTGTAAAAATTTTCAGTCAACAAACGTACAAACAGGGAAAGTTTTACTTTTATTTTAATCGCTTCTAATCTATTTTAATTATTAGCATAAACATAATGTAACTGATGTAACTATTATGATATTAATGAGACCTCAGTACCAGACATGTCATGATAATAAGGATTCTATAAGAGCATTATAGCATTGATCATCATGTCAACTCATCACAACTTAGTAAAAAAAAAGTGTGGACATTTCACACAGCGCCATCTAGCCTCAAACTAAGCATAGCTTGTACTATGGGAACTAGATAACTGATAGAATACATAGATATTTTTGTTTGTAAATACATAGAATACAATATAACACCCAGACACAGAACACACACTTATGTTCATCACACAAATGTTTATCCTGAGTGAGAATCGGACCCATAACCTATAGTTCAGAAAGCAGAGCTACTACCAACTGAGCTAACAGGCCAGTCAAAAAGCTATGATATTTTATCCCAATAGGCCAGCATACCTCTTGACCTTCGCCCCGTAACACTAGTTAGATGCTAAACGCACAACAGGCTGCCAGATAAGCGGACCACAGAATAGGTAGCACCACCCACCAATACCATCCAATACTCTGCTTGGTTGTGGTACAAATTACAGGCGATACAACGTCATAGTTATTTCAACTTGCAGTTGTGGGTATTAAAAAAATGAGAATTTGAAAAAAATGGGTAGAGTTGCCGTACTTGGGTATTTATTGCCACCACGATAGATAGAATGGATCTTCAAGCAAGTTCACTTTTGTAATTTATATTTACGAAAGTATATTTATATTTGTTTTTATCGACACAAACGTTTTTGCAGTGGTGTAATCTTAATCCATAGCTAAGCGGTATTGTTGTGTATTTTATTATTCTTTGAAATTTGAAAAATGAGTGGGAAAAAAATCTATTGAAACTAATACGATAATCCAGAAATGCTTTGTTGGACATTTAAGCATCATTATTTATTTTATATTTTGTATCTTAATAAAATGCTAATTATACTTGTGTGTATAGTCGCGTGTGACGTTTAAATTGCAGTCTTATAGCGCAGAATAAATAATACAGTACATACGAGTATTCATAGACACTGCAAACTTTATCTACCGAACATAAACGAGATTTTAGGATAACTCCTGTAACTTGCACAGCAGTCATCCAGCACAATGGTGACAGCAAGTAGATAATGGCCGCTGGACGTACAGCGTTCAACCAGGAACGATCCGGGCATTGTGCCTTCATCTAGGGCTGTGGTAGACCTTAGCTCCTTGACATCGTTCTCATATCATTATCCAATTGGCTTGTTCGCACGATAGAAGATCAGGCCCCAATCTGTCATCTGATATGGACGGGTGGCTCATACGAGCTTTGGATTGGTTTCATCCAGTTGGGTAGTTTCTGCTTTTAAAGTAAAAGATCTCCCTTCTTTTTTTTAAAAAGATTATCTAACTCATAAGAATTTACTGTTTCATAATACATTAGTGCAAGAGTTTAACTAAGGTTTTCCAAGTTAAGTAGATTCTAATAGCTATATCAAAACTAACTAACTGCAGTGGTTACATTTTTTAAGATGGCATGCATCTTTGTAGAGCTTCTGAATAATATGGGGTTCAGTTTCGTTAGCAATATGTAGATAAACTAAATTAGTCGCAATTAGTAGAAGGAGCAAATTTAGGTCTTTGATAATGCTAGTTCTTTTGTTAACTCCATGGGCCGTTTCATTCTCAAAACACTGCCATAAAGCGTCTCACTTATTCAGGAAAATGACCATCAAACTTAACGGATTCAAACAGTGAATACCGTTTCTAATCTACCACATTGTAACAGCCCCAGTCGAACTAATCGTATACCAACTAAGCTACATTGAATTACAACACGTGTTAGATTCATTCTTGAACTAAATACTTTGTTAACATTTAATATTAAATGATTGCAGTATGATAAAGGGATCTATCGTCGCGTAATCATTACTCGTGCCAGTCGTCTATACAACAACAAGAGAGATGTAAAAATTTCGGCATCATACGCGGTAAATATTCTACAAAAGTACAGTTTTATTTAATGTTAAAGCTGTGATATTAAAATATAATATACTTTTAAAATTCTTAGCTAATAACAAATCAACACTAAGGTACAGCTAGGATAAAAGATTTATAGTCCGTATCTAAGATGAAGCCTCAATAACCTTTCGTTCGTACCAAATACGTAGGTGAGTCACTCTAACCCGTTTTTCGTTCGATCTCTAGATAGTAATGCAGGATATTGTAAACATTAGATTGGTCTAGCTCTAGAAGGTTATGTAGAAAGCGCGTAACTGCGATCAAATATTTTATATGTTTTGGCAAAAAGTAATCGATAATTTCCAAAAGCCTAATGCATTTTTAGACCATCATCATCATAACACACAAGTATGGAAATATTTGGTATGTGTACGAGTAGTTTTTCAACAGTGATTTCACAATAATTGAAATACCTCTTTTTATAGTTAACGTTTATTTCGATTCCCTACCTGCATCGGAATTTAAATAGGGTGTAAAGTGCATTTAGTACACGCACGATACACATAAGCAAACTAGGGAACTAAGATTAAGCTAAACTGATAACCACAACCACATTGAGGTCAAGAAACATACTAAGGTACGAAAGACTTAAAATACTTGATTCCAGCAATACCATTATAACGAAGGTTTACACTGCCGAGATGTCCAGTAGAACCCCTATTAGTCAATTAGGAAGTTCTCGGATGCTGCCAGCTCAAAGTGGAGTCTAAATAGAATATTGAAACAGGAACTTTTGATTGGCATGATTTCCTTGTTCATTTTATATTTTTATTTGAGAGTAACACGTCAAGGACGCATATATTTTGCACACGGTTCATATTTTTGTTAGTAACGGTTAATGATTGGACTAATTTCTGAAACACTTAAGTACATATTGGTTGTTTTACAAGTTCTGTTTTGATGACTACAATATAAATGCGTCAAAATTATGTTGCTGGAATATGAAATATAGTATGCTTGAGGATGATATAGTTTAAAACAGCTACAGCATTCTACCTTTAGTGATTGTTAAAAACACTATTTTCTTATTCAATATTTACCTATGTCGGGGAAAATCCGACGTTAATAAATCTAATAATTTATTACTTAAGAGATAATTCTATTCAACGTCTCAAATCACCAAGTTTCGCAAATGAGCACGTTATCCGTCACGAACTTTGCTTGATCACGACCAATCACGACTATTCATTTGTAAGACATAGTAAAACAACTGGTTGAATTCGATACAAATGTTATTAAGTTCTTATTGTAGCTTGGATGTTTATTTTTGTGAGTATCATTGTGATGGCTGCGTGTTTTGGTATTATAGTAGATTGGCGAACATATGGAATTGATTTACGTGGACATTTGTGGATCTTCAGCTACATATAGCATCAAGACAACTAATTCAAGTTTTTGCGCAATCATTCAAATTTGTTTCTTGGAAATGAGCTAGATTATGCTATTGATATTAAAAAATCCTTGATATAGATACCTAGACTAAATAGAACCTGGTTGGCCAGCCTGCCACTTAACAGACAAGCTGAAACTAATAATAAATAGCGAGGCCGGACTAGATTTTACTGTACACGTTGAATAAATATCAGCTACTATAGAGTACACTACCATGCCCCCACAAGGTGGACCGACGATCTGGTGAAAACCAAGAGGAGCCGATGGATGCAGGAGCCAAGCAGGCGCTCAAAATGTCGCTCTCTGGGGGAAGCCTATGTTCATCAGTGGACGTCTTCAGGCTGTTGATGATGATGATGATGACAGACCGTACAGTACACCAACTAAAATATTGTGATTGCCTAATGAAAGTTCTCAATTAAGAGTTCATTTCTAACAAGCTGATAGTGTTAAAAATTTGCTAAACTTTCTTAAAGGAAGCTCCACTCTAGTTAGATAAATATTTTTCATTAGATAATAATTGGATTAGATGGTGAACGGAAGGGGTCTATAAACGTAAATCATTACCAGTATCATGCAGTTATATCTTGAAATGGCAATAACACTTATAATGACATGGGGAATCCCATTAAGCATATAGCTGATGGTTCTTTATAGAAAGGTAAAGCCAAATAAAAGACACGAGAACTATAGGTAGACTCGATAAAATGGCGTCCGTACTTAGGTATTTGTTGAATCCACACTACGTAGGCATCTGATGATAATGATGGAGTGAAACTGGCTCATGTTGAAGGCAAAGATTCACATCAAGTTAAATGAAGAGATGGGTTTAGAGCAAAAAACTGCAATGCCTTCCTGGCAATCATAGCTACGATGTCAACATGATAACTATAGGTAACATGTGCAAAAATTACTATGCTATGCTAACTTAGACTTAGGTATACTGATTAATATATCATCAACTCATCAAGTATAGATACCTACCTATACCATTAATGCGAGACGTCAGTTTTTGTTGCAGTCAGTTAACTCCACAGGTGTGAATGTACCTAATGTTATTAAGCCGAAAATACTCAAGTTCAATATAAGTAGGTTACGTAACGTTCCAAGTCCAAGTAATGTAACATGGGCTACCAAGTAAGTTAACAACCTAAGATGTTTCATGCTTTGTAGTTAGTATTTAGCTAGAATACCTATTTGATAAATAACATAATGCTATGAATGAAAAGCTGTTTGCACCTATGTCAGTAGGTATACGTAGCAAAAAGAAGTGTACAAAACCTAAAAATTACATATGACAGGAATATCAAGATCAGCATCCGAAACTGCGCAAAACCACCTTATTATTTTGTCTCTTTTATTTACTACAACATGCTACAACGAAACTAATAGAAGTTAAATTATCTTCTAACTACGCAATATTATTGTGAACCAACTTTCTAGTAATATCAATAAAAATATTCAAATGATTATCAAATCTATAATAAAAATATTAAGAATTAGTAACGTTGTGACCGAGTTCTCTCAAATTTTTGTAACTTAACCAAACGCCGCCAAAGGGCCTTGCTTAGCCCCCTCTACTCTATTAGCCCTGTGCCACACAGCACAGGATAGATAGAAAGGAAAGTCAAACAGTACTTACTAAAAGGAGACAAATCCGTGATCACATCCATAGTCTTACAATCACTAGAGAAAATGTTTTTATTTTCACTTTGAATGGATGTTTCCATCTGTCACCCATTTCTTAATTATTTTTCTATGTAAACGTACACGGCAGAAACGTTTTGATACATAATAACACTGTATCACAAATAAGTGTCACTGATTGCACATTTTTTCCGTATTTATAAGCACTATCAGAGTTTCATTTCATTCACCCGACTATGTCTCGTATGACACCAAACCAAACACTGCTTAATTCAAACAATCAGCACTCCACAACTTTTTGTCTATCTTTAAACGTAGAGGGATAATTTGTATTTGAGACAAATTGATGCAGTTTTTCGTATTAAAACACGAAAATAAAAAGCACTTCTTGCTCCGTACGAAGCACGACACAAAAACACTGACAGACGTCACGGTACTAAACAGGTTTTGTTTTTTTACTTCTCACGACAGGTCATTTTATCGATCTGAAGAACGTAGTTCGCGCGTTTGCCGCTAGATGGCAGCGAAGTCAAGAATTTGTTGTAAATCGTAATTAAATTCTGGTGGCTGATTATTTTTCGCGTGAAACTAACCGTGTAAAATTTTATTAGCATTGTGAATTTTTGTATAGATTGAATTTTATGTTGATTACAGGCAGCTGATAGCAACAAATGTCATGCTTCTCATGTTTCTTATGAAGTCTGCTAGGCTGCATCTTCTCGTGCTTCGATAAATGCTTCAAAACATTGTACCTACTTACAAAATTGTATTTGTTATAGTTTTGCTATAAATAATCAACGGGTAATTAGTACGCTACATAGATCTCAAAGAAATCTTGCTTATAATATGGAAAACATTAATTTTATAATAAAACTTTTGATGTGTTTTAATTAGTTGCATTGCGATAATTCAATTAACTTATTCTAAGCAATAAAGTAGTTGGCGCCCACACTTCATAAAATTTCTAAACATAGCTTGGTACACGTATTTTACTTAATAGTATAAATATTCTAATATGAAAATGTTTTTTAATAAAAACAACACAACACATAACGCTAACACATTTTTTATTATTAAAAAAATGTGTTAGTTACAAGCTCATATTTTTTTTGTAATTTTCAATAATTGGTACCTACGTGTTGTTTTTGATACACAATTCGAAGACTCTAACTTACCCCATCTTCCCTTCAGGACCTTTGACATTTAACTTTTTACGACGGTTGCCTTGGGCAACGAATTGGTAAACAAAAACATTTCGTGAAAGTGGTTTCCTGATTTTATGTGGAGAAAATCATTTTTTTAATAAAAGGTAAATAGATTTTGTATTCAACATAAGTACCTACTTAGATTAGGTAGATCTGCAACTTCAGCATTTTATTACAGGTCCGAAAAACTTAAAAGTTTTGGTGGATTTAAATAGGTTTTAAGGTTTAACATATTTTATATTATGGAACTTACTGGGTTTAACATTTTTTAGATTTTATAGCAAGTACGGCGATTCAAAGAGTAGGTATATATAGTGCCTATACTGGGACGGCGAGTCACCGTCGGACTGGGTCTAAGGGGCCCGGATGGCATGGCTTTAGGGGCCCGGCTGAGGCCCCCTAATGAAGGAAATATTATTTTATGGTGGAACGTTTCACTAGCGCGGCAAATTCTAATTTTCTTGCGTTCTTTTGCCAATAATTGTAATTTCATGATACATTCTATTTATTTGTGCAAAATTAGTTTTCATGTAATCACGTTGAGTAATTAAGCTATTATTGGCAAAAGAACGCAAGAAAATTTTAATTTGCCGCGCTAGTGAAACATTCCACCTTAAATAACAAATTCGGAGAAACTGCGTCATCTTTAATAAAATAATGTTGACCTCCACCTTTTACTTTACCATCGCATCATACAAAAAAGTTTACTTGTGTTACATTTTTTGTTAAATTTTTCTCCGTGTACTAAGCAATAAATATAGGTCTTAGCAGGCCTTCAGGAAGGCCCGCGCTGCTCATGACCCGGGCCCTCGCATAGAGCGCCAACTCTACCGTCTGCTTACCTCCTGCGGCTCCCCGCAGTTCTGACCATGTCGTTTGCCCACCTAGTGGGAGGTCTACCGCTGTCTTCCGGGTCGTGGTCGCCACTCGAGAAACTTTCGGTTGTTAGTTATACGAGCGATGTGGCCTGCCCACTGCCACAACTTGCCAATTCTGAGACCTATATCGGCCATTTTATTTCTCTTGCGGATCAGGTCATTTCGGATCTTGTCTCGCAAGGAAACACCGAGCATAGTTCTGTTCATAGCTCGTTGCGCGACTTTGAGCTTACTCATAAGGCCAACAGTAAGAGACCATGTCTCAGTGCCATAAGTCATCACTGGCAACGCACGCTGGTTGACGTTTTCAGACTTTACGGTGTTTTAGACGAAAGGGTTATGCTGATTATTGCTTATCTTATACCAACATAAAATAAAAACTAAATATTTGAGTAGGTAACACGATCGGCGGCCTTATCACTAAGTGATCTTTTCTAGGCAACGTTTTAAGGCTGCTACACGACGACTTTATTGATTTATTTATTAGATAGACCGTTTGACTAATTTTGCCATTGTTTCAGAAGGTGAAAATAATCTTCCAATATGCCGGAACTAATGGACCAGATGTACTGCTCGCAGCAGATCGTCATACCGCCCAAGTTTCCATACATACTGAAGAGGTATTGCAAAGGTAAGGGTAATAATATTTTATAACCACTATACTATTATTATTTGGTATTTACTGGGTGGTGCTTTATAGCTCTTAGAATTAGCAAATTGAAATGGAAATGGGCAGGCCACATCGCTCGTAGAATTGACAACCGATGGGAAAGAAAGGTTCTCGAGTGGCGACCACGAACCGGAAGACGCAGTGTAGGCCGGCCCCCACTCGGTGGACCGACGATCTGGTGAAAGCCGCGGGGAGCCTATGTATGCAGGAGGCGTGCAGCCGCTCAAGGTGGCGCACTCTGGGGTAGGCCTATGTTCAGCAGTGGACGTCTTCAGGCTGTTGATGATGATGACTGGTGGTAGGACTTTTCTGTAGAGTTCGTCTAGGTAGGTACCACTGCTTTGTCAGCTATTCTGCTGCCAAGCAGTAGTGTGCAAGCACTACTGTATTCTGGTTTGAAGAGCATTGTAGCTAGTGAAATTACTGGGCAAATGAGACTTTACAAACTGATCTCACAGTCCAGAAAACTTTTTTAGCCTGTGTGATGTCTCAGGATGGGATGACGTGTGCAGTGAGCAGTGTCACGCGAAATTTTAATTTAGAGTTCCGAGTGACACTGCAATCTGTTATGGGTGGCCGTGTCGCTTAACACCAGGCGAACGACTAGCTCGTCACGTCATTCGTTTACATAATAAAAAACCTAAATAAAGAAAGAAATAATAAGATTAAAATAAAGCCAACCGATGGGGAAGAACGGTTCAGGACATGATCAGAACCGCGGGGAGCTATAGATGCAAGAGGCGAGCAGCCGCTCAAAGCGGTGCTCAATGAGGGGAGTTCAGTAGGGAATTTCAGGCTAATGGTGATGATGGAAGACTATATGCAATATAGTTGTGATTGCCAGCAGTTGCCATGAATCGGTTCCAACTCAGAATAGTAGGTACTGGTCAAACGCAACGTTGAGGCCGTTTCTTGTCGACATAGAGCAGTTTAATAAGAAGAAACTGACAGTGTTATAAAGGGAAAAGAAGCTAATAAATCCTGCTCTCTAAATGGTACCTGGCGGTAATGGCAGCTGTGAAGTGTACTGCAAGCCCCCTTCACGCTGCGCTCACCGCTTCCCGCTGCTGCCATCTAATTTTTGCTACTGCACTGCGTTCGCGCCGACTTTACAGGCGCCATTACATTTGGACCACACTATCCCTCCTATGTAGTTTTGGGTCTATTTAACACGCGATGTTTTCAATACGATCTGGATTCTATCTGGCGGCGCTATCAATGGAGGATCCACAAAAAAATAAAGATAGGCTACTATTTTCACACCGGAATCACACATCACGACATTCGTTTGAAACTGAACTTAATAAAACGTAAAATATCTTACAAACCTGGTCCATTCCAGCGGCCATTAAAACCCAGCCGTATGATCTTCTACGCTGGTCATACGAATACTTCAAAGCGCTGGCCCAGCACAGACCTCCGCCCGTGAAGCTTCGGCTTGAGTACCCAGTGTTCAGTACTGAGGGAGGACTGACAAGGGGCTGCCTGAAGGTGCTGGCTAACCAGGTAAGTCAAACTCGACTAATTTATTGCTAATAGGCTATTTTTGTGATCACTTATGGCACGGAGACGTTGTCTCTTAATAGCCCCATTAGTAAGCTCAAAGTCACGCAATGAGCTATGGCTCGGGGTTTCTTTGCGTGATTAAATTCGAAATGAGAAGTTCGACAGGAGAACAAAAGTCACCGAGAAGCTTTCGAAATCAGCAAGTTAAAATCGCTATGAGCAGGCGCTTGCAGAACCGACAACCAATGGGGAAAAAAGTTTCTCGAGTGGCAACAATGAACCGGAAGACACTAGCGTAGGTTCCCCAGTAGGTGGACCGACGACCTGATCAGAACCTTGGGGAACCGTTGGGAGTAAGAGGCAAGCGGCTGCTCAAAAGTGGTGCTCTATAGGGGAGGCCTTTGTTCAGCAGTAGACGTCTTCCAGCTGATGATGATGATGATGATGATGATGATGATGAGGTTATTTTTGCATTTCTACATGTTAAAATACAAGAAAAAGAACGTTGCACTCGCTCTTTCAATTGTGAAGGAAAACATATTGGGGTGGGGTTTTCAAGAATCATAGAATTCGATTGCGTTATGTCTCCGAGACTGTAGTTTATAGTAAGAGAAGAGCTAACTAAACCTTTTCATTCTACAGTTAGCAGGCACGGTCGACGTTCCCTTATCAGCTGTAAAAGCCGCATGGGGTGGTTTCTGTTTGGACAACAATGAGCTGTGGCGAGTGTTGTGCTTATGCGAGGTCTACTTGAAGGCTGATACTGTGCCGTTCCTGCATTTCATCGCGGTAGCCGGTGGATTGCTTACAAAGGTTTGTGGAAACGTTATATGAACACGGCATGGGACTGATGGGATCTTAGCGTTATCTTCGCATTAAGGCCGTCAAAAGCGGGAGGCAATTAGTTGAAAGGCACCCCTGTGGTGCGAGCTTCTGCTTGAGCCGTTGCCGAGGAATAGGACCATGAAAGATTATGTTCACTGGACTAGACCCTATGGAAATTCGCAACTGTTCTGCTGCCCCATGGGGGCGGCGGGGCTAGGGGTACCTTGAACGCCGCCAGCGGGCGAGGTGTCTGATTATACTACGCTGGTATCCTATACTGGTATTGGTACCAAAAGGGCTAGACTGGTCAGGCGATCCTCAATGGACGGTTTCCGGCTGTTGATGTGACCAAACCATGGCATCCCTAATTTATATGTACTGTGATCTACCCGCAGAGTCTGACACATACCATGATTCTCCTCTGCGAGGCCTTGACCAAAGAGCCTGATGGTGGCTCCGCAGCGATTCCTGTCAGTGACTTCCTAGTCATGTACAACTTCTTGGCTCGAGTGGACGCTTCGAAGGACGTTAGATACTTTAATGGATATCGCGAAGGTAAGTTTGGAGGAAGGAAGAAGGAGCGATGATCAGTAAGTTAGTAGTGAGGTCGGCTTGCAATCTTGAGAGTCCAAATTTTGCAGTGAATTTGAGCTTTCGATGAAGGAAAGTACCTGTACCTATGGTGGCAGTGCAATTCCCAGTGCTGACCCAGTGCTGACCTAGTGCTGAGAGTGTTATTAGTTGTAGTTCCCGTCAAATAAGAAGAACGCTGGCCGTTGACCTGGGCATTGAGTGGTTTTTTCATCATTATCAATAGCCTGAACTTCAAGCTGTTGATAATGATAAAAAAAATCCATGCAGTAGATCTTCAGGCCCTGAAGATATACTGCATCGATTGGCTCCCAGCGGTTTAGACCAGATCTTCAGTCCACCTAGTGGGGGGCCGGCCTACGCTGCGTCTTCAGGAGTGGTTTTTTAATTCCTGGTTATTCCAAAGTACTAAATACTTAGTAAGATCTATTATGTTTCTATTATAAAATATAGAATCTGTAGAATCACTAGCTACTTGCTCAATAGTGCGCAGGTCAACAGCCAGCGTCCTTATTACCTGGGTGTAGACTATTTGAAGCCATTTTTAGTGTCGTAGGTTTTGAAGTTGTCTTTTTTATATTATTGAATGACGTGACGTAGGTAATCGTGCGCCTGATGCCTTCTTTAAAGCTTAGATTAATGAAATTTTTATTGTTAATGAATAACAATTTTCTACAGGAGAAGCACCTCCAGCTGAAGAAGCAGAGGAAGATGAGGAAGTGGCAGTTGCCGAAGAATACACAGTGGACGTGAGTCAAAGCCTTGGTTCACCGATCAAAACCTATTGCAATCTTACCTAGAACATTATTTTAAAAGGCTTAAACAGGTGTTTTACGTATCAGTCCGCAACAACTGTTCACTTTTGGTTTAGATCATCATCAGCATCAGTCAGAAGACGTCCATTGCTGAATACGCCATCCATAAAACACTACTTTGAACAACTACTTGCATTTCACATCCATCAGCTCCCTGCGGTTGATCAGGTCTATGGTCATAATTATTTCAACATTTTGCCATATTTCACTCTATTTTTGACTTCTAATTCACTCTCTCTTTATCTTTCGCTTTTAATTTTATTCTTCCTTTTTAATCCCTTAACCGTTCCACTTTCGCTTCTACACCTACCCTATTGCACTCTTCCTTTCACTCCTATTCATCTTCTTCATTCCCCTTTTCACTGCTTCTTTCACCTCCTTTGTAGAACGTCTCCGACGACTACTGGAAAGACGTAGATGGTCCAGTCCAGCTCCAGAAGCTAGCGTTAATAGACGCCCATGTAGCCAGGAACGCGAGGTTAAGCATGAGGTTGAAAGCACCAGTCCTAGGAAGGCTCGAGAGGTCCCCCTCTGTGGAGAGAGCGGGACAGATTGAGAGAGAGAACTATCAGAGAGAGAGTAAAGGTTATTTTCAACACATTTGATCAAAAAATGCATTTACAAAGCCTGTATACATTGTTCGAAAGTTAAACATTACGCACCATACAACGAAGCGTGCGGTAAAATAGGTACTCTCACCTAAGTACCTATTTTACCGCATCGTTCCTTGTATAGCGCCGTGCGTAACCTTTACGGTTTTTTTTAATATCAATAAAACATTATAAAAGAATTTCACCAAGGAGTTTCACAGTACGAGAATAAATAAGCTGAATGATCGAAACTCCTTGGAAGCGATTTTGCTCAATACGTTTGTCTCACTTTAATACTAAAGAGAAAATGAAACTAGAGATGTAGTTCTAATTTTCACCACACGCACGTGGCGCCATTTGCATTGTAAATGCCCGCCATTTTGGCCATTTTCATATTAGTTAGATAAGGAACGTCAAAGGTTGTTTGTTGCGACTTTCCCACTGATAAACGAAAGTTTTTTTCTTTACCTATTGTACTGTTTTCTCGCGAATGTGTTGAAAAACGTTGTATGATACACGTGCGGAAATTGGTTTCTACAAACTCGTGACCATGGTAAGCCCTCGACTTCGTCTCGGGCTTACATTTGTCTACTCGTTTGTAAAAACCAACTTACCGCCCTTATATCATAAATAGCTATTACACTACGCTACCACAGTGTTACTGTTCTGGATCTTTCTATTAGCTTATAAATGAAGCATGGTCTTTTGTTCATCTTCAGAGAATCTTATATTGAAGCCTTTTTATGTTCACATAATTCACATTACAAAGTTTTTCGTATCGACGCCATTATAACACAGTGGTAATCATAGAGTAGTATTATAATTAAAAATCACAGATTATCTACAACAATAACTCTCTAATTCACTGTTTAACGAAAACAACTTTTATCCTCATGTGTTTCTGAAGTTTCATTAGCAATGTCACTCTTAAAATCATTGTGCTTTAATGCATCTTCCATGTGAAGGTCTGCAAGGTTTGTTTCAAATAATGCATCTTCATCATCATTCTGTTCTTCTTCCCTTGACAATAAGTAATTAAAAAATGAAGTAGCATGACAACATGGTGTTTATTGTATAAATCCTTTATGATATTCAAACTCCCATTCTGTAGATTTTATATCAATCAAGTTGTTTTCTAAGTGCTTGAATTCTTTTCTGGTACATATTACCGTTCTATTGGTTTTCTTATTTTATTGCCTTGATATTATATTTTACAGGTAGAGCTACAAGAAACGAAGAAATTGATGTTAGTCTTCTCTATTTCTATACTATCTTGTATCCTATCCCCATCATTCTATTCGTTAGGGACCATTGGTTTTACTCATTTACATAATCTTAAGTCTACGTTTTCTTTAACATTTCTATGAAAATATCGCTACAAATGTATTATAAAATCCTAAATCTAGTGAGGCCAAGGCTCAAGTTACCGGTAGTTAGGCCTGCAGTGAAGCACCTCCTGACAATAGGTGCCGTGTCGAGGAGTACTGCCTTCTGTACCCGACCCTTGATCCAACCGTCTAGCGCAAGCATGTCAAACTTGCGGCCCTCAACGCATTTGTTTGCGGCCCGATGCACTCTTAAGAAGCCTCCCTTCAGGAAAACCAAGTGTCCCAATTTCAAATAACAAGTATATCGATAAAATGAGAAGACTTCAAGCAGAATTTGAAAGGCGTTTTCAAGATCTTAAGCTCTAAGAAGATATATTTTTCGTTTTTTACTGTCTTTTTCTCTACTGTCATCGATTGAGTTCTCATCTCGCTTACAGATAATTAGGTGTCATAGAATATAAATTGAAACAAATTATACATGCGGCCCATCAATGACTTTCAGTTTGACATGCATGGTCTAGCGAGAGCTTCTCGAGATATTGGTCGACTCTCCGCTATGAAAACGCCATAATCCCATCCCTACCTAGTATTCAATATTATTTTGAACGCACCACCTTTGTTTCTTGTCTGAGTTTGAACCAGTTTCTGTTGTTTACAGAAAAAACTGCGAGCACTCAGCGAAATGAAGTTCTCCACCCACGATGTGCGCAAAGAAGGTAAAGCATTAAAAAAACTATTACAAACTAGAAATCGCTTCAAATTTTTGTTGATACATTGAAAATATTGAAATAGCAACGCATATTGTAAAGCATCAAAAACTCTTTTCTGTAGAACCTCAACAGAAAGAAGATAAAGTTGGGGAAAAGAAGAAGGAAATTATAGAGATATTTGTTTATGACGAAGACGATGTGGAGCAGCCCTATGATTTTTATGGTTATGTACCCATTTTTAATTGAAAATTTAGTTTGTAGCAGTAGGTTTTAGTAAGGGATAACTAATGATACCGTGTGATCCCAGCATGAGAATAGGACCACCCCATCTCTTCCCTCGGGTGCCGTAAGAGCCAGCTAAGGGAATGAGTAGCAGCATTCTAAATACAAAATGAAAAAAGATTGTATTGATTGGTAATTTCGCTAAAAATGCGAGGTTTTTAGCGGAATTACACTAGATATACTTTTTTCATTTTGTATTTAAGGTGGAACGTTTCACTAGCGCGGCAAGTTCAAATTTTCTTGCGTTCTTTTGCCAATAATAGCTTGATTACTCAACGTGATTACATGAAAACTAGTTTTGCGTAAATAAATAGAATGTATCAATAAATTACAATTAAAAGTATCACCTACATATCATTGGTTTAGCGACAAATGGCAAAAGACTGAAAAACTAAGACGAAATTTGTTTACTGCCATTTGTCGCTAAACCAATGATATCTAGCAGATACTTTTAATCGTAATTTGTTGATACATTTTATTTTTTTACGTTAAATCAGTTTTAATGTAATCACGTTGAGTAATTAAGATATTATTGGCAAAAGAACGCAAGAAAATTTGAATTTGCCGCGCTAGTGAAACGTTCCACCTTAAGATGAACTTCCGCGAAGTCACGCCTGAGTCAATCAATTATCATCAGCATTCTCTTGGGCACGCAGTATAGTTTATAATCTACTGCGATCTCCAAATTGCCGGCCCAGCGTGGTGATTATTGCAAATCCCCCCTGTAATAACCGTCCAAAATGGCGCTCTATGGGGGAGGTCCATGTTCAGCAGTAGACGTCTTCCGAGTGTACATGTGAAGCGTTCGGATAGATAATGAAAAGATCACAAATATTCTGTAAGTAGGCTAAAAACGTCTTTATCTTGTAACGGCCGGGGCGACAGTTAATCCAAACTTATGGATATCCAAATATAAGTTTATATAGGCCCAATATTGAAGGCTTTAATTGACAATCCTTATCTTAACACTTTGACGGACACAGGTCCACCTCAAAAAATCGCAAAATGGCACTGATTAGTCTCATACATTTTAGTTCCCGCCTGTCGACGTAATGTTCCAATGTACAAATGGATGAGCACGCGCTGCGACAAACGGTCACGCGATATCGTCAATGGATGGACTGACCTATCCATACACATCAATTAGTGGGTGAGGGGGGACCGCCAAAAACATCTCTGGGAGTTTTTGCCGTGACACTAGAGAACTGTATACTTAACAATAAACGGCACAGGATCACGTGGCTCCACATAATTGCACGGGAATTAAACGGCAGACGACGGAGAGGCAGTTTTGGCGTTTTAAAATTCACCGGCCACCGACGTCGTGTCACATCAAAAGCAAATATTTTTACGGCTATCGACAGTTTGTCCGTCAAAGTGTTAAAATATATCCGTCTCTTACATTGCCGTCTATTTGACAAGAACAGCAACAGTTTTAGGAGTTTACCATCTGTCAGCTAAAGCCTTTAAAATTGGCCGCGTTAGACGCGCGGTGTGTGAGCCAAGCTCGAAGTCAACCTTACCGTTCAGGCGAGCCACCAGACATTGACAAGGAGTACCCTGAAGAAGAAGAGCAAACGGTGAAATCTTCCGTGGACAGCGAGAAAGACGAACTGCCCGTCGTTGTTGAGACGGACGTGCAAAAAGCGCGTGTTTTGATATCTGAAGTAAACCTCCTTTAATCTTACATGTAAAAGTTTCTGTAGATAGATATACCTATTGTTAGTTAGATGGGAGAGCTAACTTGGCTGATTTTTTGTTATCAATATCCTTTTAGATTGATCACATTGAAAATCAAAATCGGTTCAGAGGTCTTAAGGTGAAACGTTTCACTAACGCGGCAAATTCAAATTTTCTTGCGTTCTTTTACCAATAATAGCTTAATTACTAAACGTGATTACATTAAAACTGATTTAACGTAAAGAAATAGAATGTATCAACAAATTACGATTAAAAGTATCTCCTAGATATCATTGGTTTAGCGACAAATGGCAATAAACAAATTTCGCCTTAGTTTTTCAGTCTATTGCCATTTGTCGCTAAACCAATGATATGTAGGTGATACGTTTAATTGTAATTTATTGATACATTCTATTTATTTGCGCAAAATTAGTCTTCATATAATCACGTTGAGTATTAAGCTATTATTGGCAAAAGAACGCAAGAAAATTTGAATTTGCCGTGCTAGTGAAGCGTTCCACCTTAAATCAAAATACATAACTAGAAAAAGTATTAGGTATGTTTGATAATAATAATCCAAGTCATTCTCAGTGTAACCATTAATGTGATAACCCTTTTTTCAATAGGATATAATAATACCTTACTTCTATTAGACATGACATTATGGTAAGGCCAAACACACGAGCGAAATTTTGTGATATTGAGAATTGCCTTTTGAACTGAGAATATTTTTATCGGTCAGGTTTGGTCTGTGCTTTCATCCAAAATTTCGTATTTTTTATTTATGTAAACGAATCACGAGAGCTAGTCATTCGCCTGGTGTTAAGCGACACGTCCGCCCATAACAGATTACAGTGTCACTCGGAACTCTAAATTAAAGTTTCGCGTGACAATGCGCACTGCGCACGTCATCCTGAGACATTACACACAAAAGACTGTGAAATCAGTTCATAAAGTCTCATTTGCCCAGTAACTTCACTAGCTACAACGCCCTTCAAACCGGAACACAGTAGTGCTTGCACATCTACTGCTTGGCGGCAGAATGACTGGCAAAGCGGTGGTACCTACCTAGACGAACTTTGTAGAAAAATTCTACCACCTAGTAATATGAATCTGAATTTATAAGTTAAGTAGGTAGGTATCTCACAATACTCTTTATTTCTTCCTTTCATCATTAAATTGTGATTCCCAGCTTTACAAAATACGTGAAGAACGCTTAGAAGACATGCAACAAACTTTAGATGAAATCGCCAGCCTAGTGGATAGATTCAATACTGCTAATTATGATCTTGGTTAGACTCTTTCTTGAACATTTTATCAATCAGTTGCTCAAATGCTACACGAGAAAAAAGTAGCGCTTATAGCAAAGCGCGACAAGCCGTTCCTAACCGATCGGTAAAGTTAAGCAACGTTCGCTGCGGTCACTACTTGAATGGGTGACCGCTACAAAAAGTAGTTTTCCAACTAAATAGGTCCGCATTTGACCGCAATCTCACCTGATGGGAAGTGACGACGCGGTCTACGATGGTACATGCTTGCCTAGAAGATACCTATTCACTCGCGACTTGAAGAGCTCCCGATTGTACTTAACTTAGGAAACAAAGACGCTGGTAAAGTGTTCCATTCCTTCGCTGCTCGGATTATAAATGTCGAGTGAAACCGCTTTGTGCGAATTGAAGGAATAACTATCAACCATAAATGGATGGCATTGTAGCTGTACGTCTTGTCGTCCGATGGTGAAACGGAGATGGTGGAATTAGATTGTGTAGCTCCGCAGCACATCACTCACCGAAATGTAACCTGTAGAACACTGATAGGCTGGCAAATTTACGACGGTGCTCTAAGCTCTGGAGCCTAGCCATCACCATTGTATCGTCACCTATGAGCTTTTTTGTATTTACATCTGAGCGCTACCGTGCTTTGCAAGGCACGGTCCTGGCTATTGTCAAGTCTTTAAGCTAAGTCTAAGCCTTTGGGTGGCCTAGAAATTCTGACACCAGGGCTGAGCTTGCGTTCGCGAAAAGAAGAAAAGTTTTGTTTCAAAATGAACAGACTTCGGGGCGTCCTACAGCTCATTCGGTTTTCGCTCAGACTCATATTACATTTTGCAAAATGATCTCTAACTACGCTTTCACGTTTTAGGAATGGTGGCCGGCCGTCAAATGTCTACCACCAGTGGAGAGTTCATAGTCCAGCACATCGAGAAAGAAATCCTAGCCTACATCGACGATCAGATCGCGATCTTGCCTGATCCTGATCTAAAGAAAAAGAAGGTGAGATCAATACATTAATACACTGCGAAAGCAGCGTTTCTACCATCGCACCTCTAATCATCATCATCATCATCAACAGCCTGAAGACGGCCACTGCTGAACATAGGCCTCCCCCAGAGAGCGCCATTTTGAGCAGCTGCTCGCCTCCTGCATCTATCGGCACCTCTCACCACCGCAAAATAGCTCAGCCACACGCTCGCGTTGTTTCTTGCCGTATACTTGCAAATTTTGGAATGATCTCCCGCTAGCTAACTATATCAATTTAACATAGTTTTATGGGGGAAAAGGTTAAAATAGTTCTATATAGGGTAAGCAACGCATGAGTGACACCTCCAGTGTTACAGATGCCCATAAGCTAAGGTCACCACTTCCCATCGCCATCTATGTTTGTTTTTTATGTTAATGAATTTGCCAAGCTAGTCGTTCACTGGCTGCCCCGAGTGCCACACGGAACTCTATGTAACACTGCACTGCGCACGTAATACTGAGACATCAGGATTAAGATTACTAGACTGTGAGATCAGCTCATAAAGTCCCATTTGCACATAATTTCACTAAGTAACTCAAATTCAAAATTGTTTATTTCGTTTTATGTACATCACTGACAGTAGTGACAGTACGGGTCTAGCCACACCAAACTGGGTTATAGTAGGTGCCCCTATCTTGGGGGCTAGCTCCTTCCCTTTTTGTGACACTATATGTACCTACACTATATATAGACCATACAAAAATATTTATATCTAGTACAGAGAAAAAAGTAGGTAATAAATAGGTAATAACAAACTTCTAATAAATTATTAATGTTGGTTTTGAGCTTATCTGGTATTAACCTTTGCACCCTTTTACATGAAAAAGGGCCAAAGTGGTGTTGGTCCGCTACACTCGTGCAGGCCAATTTAACTGTTACATAGTGGCAGACAGATCTCTTATCAATAAAATAAGTATAAATCTTAGAGTACTTATAGACTAAGCATAGAGAGATCAATCAAAACGATATTATATTTGTACTGCTCACACGTATCGCTACGTCAGTGGCGAAGGAAAGAAACAAACATATAGTAATTAGCTACGTTTGCGAAAAGTCACCGTACCCTATTTTCGACTCGAGTCAACTGTTTTTTCCATACAAATCTGTCAGACTCATTCACATCAAAGTGTCCTCTTCATATAAAAAGTGTCCAAAAAAGTGGTACGCTTGACACATAATGATGTTCTCTCTATGCTTTTAGTCTATACTCTAAGGTATAAATAGTATTAGATAATATGACCTAATATATTGACACCAATCATTTCATACTCTAAAACCAGAGTCTTGTCGACAGGCCAAACCAGAAGAAGTAGAGATGATACGCGAACTCCTCGAGAAGTTCTTCGACGAGAACATGGACGTTATCGTTCCCGAGATCGAGGAAGTTGAAGAAGAGGAGACTCCCATTCCTGAGGTAAGAGTAAAACAGGAGAAAGAGAAAACAGTATGACATAATATTTAAATAGCCAACTGCGTTTACCATAGACTTAAGATGTACAAGACCAACAATGACAGTTTGAAAATGGGCCAAGAAATTTAAGAAATTGTGTGTGTGAAAAACTGTTGTTATGATTAAGACTTGAATATTTGCAACAAGTTAATTGTATTGTTTACTAAATATTGAACCTACCTGTTAACGCCTGCGTTAATTGCAAGAGACGCGCCTCGTCGCGTCATCCGTCTCAATACTTTTTTCTGTGATTTATTTTTTTTCCACCCACTTCGAGTTTAACTTCTGTAGCAGAAACATTGTTCCGCGTTCCCTATCCAAAAACGCTGTATAAAAAGGACAATATACGCCTAAAACCATATCGGGAGTTTTCATTGATGCCGAGGTGCATCATAAGTTTGGCGACCGACAACCGAACCAGGAATCTTCGAAGAAAATCAAGAAAACAATCATCGCTTGGACGGTGAAGCCGTGTGACCTACATTCGCACCGAAGTCAGCTGCCGTCCCGATTACAAAACAACAACCACGGGATACCTGAAGATCTATCCATTGCAGCCACCGCCGGTCATCGATCAGCTGAGAGCATCGAACCGCAGCACAGGCCAATGCAGATAAGTTTCCTTCCTATAAATACACCCGTAAATTCATACCTACAAATCCAAAATTCCCGATCATTTTTTACCTACTTTCCAGCGTATGTTGAACTACTACTTGTGCTAATTATCTTTATACAGTGCTAAAATACATTAATCAAACATTATAATCAGTTAAAATCCATTATAAAACAATATTTTGTTGTAAATTTCCAATTAGTTATTTTTCTACCCACATTACAAACATAATTTCTATCAATGAAACCGAAGTTCTTGTTTTAGATTTAAGTTTTCATTGATAAAATAACAATAATTAATTGTTTCAAATTAGTACCTACGACGTATTTATACGTGCCATACTATAGGTACGGTCTATTTGTCAATCATTGTACGAGTAAATTCATCTTTCGTTGTTTATTATTCAACCAATTCACGCTCATTTGCCGAACATTTCAGGGACGTTGCGTTATCACCGCACGTACCTATCCTGAGGCCACAACCAGACACCAGCCTACCAGCTCCTGGATCACCGGGTCGCAGGGCAGCAGGGCCGGATTAAGGTGACGCCTAGTCGAGGAGCGTGAGCTAAATTTTAATTACTTATACTAACTCATCATTTCAAATTCAATTAAGTTTGTACTGAGTTTCATTTCTATCGATTTTTATTGATAAATTGCAACATAATGGGAGGTGAAACTAGTGCAAAGGATTCTCAAGTTTTGCTTGATCTCATCGTCAAACGTAGCTCAATAAAGGGACAAATTACTAAATTTAAAAATTATTTGAATTATGCTATTGCAAAAGAAACTTTATCTTCAATTGAGTTAGCCGAGTTGACACTTAGGCTTGGTAAATTTGAGTCACTTTCAAATCGTTACGATGACTTGCAGAATCAGATTGATGTTTTGAATTCTAGTAATTTAACAAACGAAATTGATGAGCGAGATGACATTGAACAACTATTCATTACGAACATTGCCTCTGCTCAGAATATCATTCAAAAATACAATTCAAGCAAACATGATGAAAGCAATTACAAAGATTTAAACTCAAGTCATTCATCATCAGTTCAGTGCAATGTCGATCATCAAAACCCACTGGGATTTAAATTGCCCCAAATACAAATTGCAAAGTTCGACGGATCTTACTTCCGTTGGCTCGAGTTTCGTGACACGTTCTTATCTCTAATTCACAACAATGAGCGTATTGCGCCTATACACAAGTTTCATTATTTGACGTCTTATCTAACGGGTGATGCAGCGCGCATCATTTCTAATTTTGAGGTTTCTGATGCTAACTATTTAAATGCTTGGAAGATATTACGCGATCGTTACGATAATAAGCGTCAATTGATTAATCACCATTTAAATTCTTTGTTGAATATCCAACAAGCCGGCCGCGAATCCCATGGATCGTTAAGATTTATGGTGGATCACCTTACTAAAAACCTGCGCGCCCTTTCTAGCCTCGGGCTTCCTACGAATAAATGGGATGTCCTGATAATACATATTATGAGTGCCAAGCTGGACACCCACACTCTTTTGAAATGGGAAGAATGCCGTGGCGCGTGTGATGATATTCCTACTTTACAACAATTTTATAAATTTTTAATCAATCGTGCTGACGTCCTTGAATCAATAAATCGGAACTCGACCAAATCAATTCAATCCACACCCAAGGCCACTACGGCCTCTAATAACCGAGCTCATACTAAAACTTTTGCATGCGCCAGCGATGAAAGTGCAGGTTCGTCTCAGCACATAACTTGCGTCGTCTGTCAGGAAGGACACCGCATCTATGACTGTCCCACTTTTATTGCCAAGAGCGTAGATGAGCGTTTAGCCGAAGTCTATAGGTTGAAGTTATGTACCAATTGTTTAAGGCTCGGTCATAAAGTACAAACTTGCCGTCTCGGCCCATGTCTAAAATGTAAGGGGAGACATAATACTCTCATACATAAACCATCCAATACTAACCAGTCTAATCACAACGATTCTTCTACTTCCAGTGTTGCCCCCGCCATGTCGGCCAGCACTGACGATACTATTGCTAATTTTTCGAAACAAAACTCAAAACAAGTTTTGTTGTCTACCGCTTTCATTGAGGTGGCTAATCCTCGGACGAACCAGACCGAAAAGGTTCGTGCCCTATTAGACTGTGGTAGTCAGTCTTCTTTTATAACGCAGTCTCTCAAGGATAGGCTGGCGTTGTCGTCTAATTCTAACTGCCTTATCAAGGTCATGGGCATAGGTAACCAACAGGCCGGTAAGGTCACCGAAACCTGTGTAGCGCAATTGAAGTCTTTAGTGAACCAGTTCAACGTTACATCAGGATTTCTAGTCCTTCCAAAGCTGACCGGTCACATACCTAAGTTGCTCATTGATACAAAACAGTTACAGATTTCTAACGATTTTAAACTTGCAGACCCTATGTTTCACCAGCCAGCGCCGACTGAGATACTCATCGGTGCCGATTTATTCTGGGATATTATTGGCCGCGAACAACGTACTCTCGGTCCTAATAATCCAAAGTTAATAAGCTCCCAGTTCGGTTGGATTATCTCTGGTCCGATAAATGCAAGTAAGTCATGCAATACAAAATCCATTCAATGCAATCATTCCATCATTTCAAACTCATTAAATGATGACGATATTACGATACAAAAGGAACTCACTAAGTTTTGGGAGCTCGAAGAAGTTCCCCTAAAGTCGAAACTTAGTGAGAGCGAGAAGGCATGCGAATCTCATTTTTTATCACGCACCTCTCGCCTAAATTCAGGTAGATTCTCTGTAGGTCTACCACTGAAAGATTCGCCCGATTGTCTCGGTGAATCGTACCCTCTGGCAAAGAAACGATTGCATAACCTAGAGAACCGATTCAAAAAACAACCAGTCATTAAAAAACAATACATAGAATTCATGCGTGAGTACGCCGATCTTGGTCACTTATCAGAGTCTTCTGTTGCTAAGCCTAATAATTCATACTTTCTATGTCATCATGCTGTGTTCAAAGACAGTAGTGAATCCACTAAACGAGAGTCGTGTTCGATGGCTCGGCTCCTACTTCTTCTGGGCATTCTGTCAACGATATATTACTGGTAGGTCCCAATATGCAGGACTCACTTTTCTCCATTCTCATAAGAGCTCGACAGTACAAGTACCTCCTGACCGGCGACGTCGAGAAAATGTACCGCCAGGTCCTAATTAATGAGGAGGATCGAGATCTTCAACTTATATTATGGAGAGAAGACGAATCCATGCCTATTAAAACGCTGCGGCTGAATACTATTACTTACGGTATGGCAAGTTCTAGTTATTTAAGTACGCGTTGCTTGTGGCAACTAGGTGAAGAATGCTCAGAGCCGGCTATCAAGGACATTATACAACACGATTTTTATATTGATGATCTTATCACAGGAGCTGATAGTGAAGCTACTCTACGCCACGTTCACCAAGCTGTATCGGCTGCTCTACAAAAAGGCTGTTTCAACCTAAGAAAATACAAAACTAATTTGCCTGCTATATTAGAATGTACTTCTACTAATTCAAACGATAATTTACTCGTTAGTGAGTCTACCTCTACGTTAGGTATGGGTTGGAATCCATCCACTGACCAATTGCATTTTCCTTTTAAGGTTCCACCCCCAACAGATGACAATAGTATCCTAACGAAACGATCCATTCTTTCTTCTTTATTCAAGATTTTTGATCCCTTGGGATTATTGAGTATATGTGTGATCAAAGCTAAAATGTTGTTGCAACAGTTGTGGTTGCACAAATTATCATGGGACGATCCAATCCCCAATGATATCAAAAAGGATTGGATTAAATTTGCTACCGCTATACCTACACTTTTGAGCCTTGAGATACCTAGACTAGTACTTTGTGATGAACCTGTTGATGTGTCTCTCCATTCTTTCAGTGACGCCTCTCAGAGAGCATACGGTGCCTGTATCTACTTGCGCTCGGTAAATTCAAAGAATGAAGTAACTGTGCAGCTACTTTGTTCAAAATCTAAGGTAGCACCCATCAAGGCAACTACCATTCCCCGGCTCGAGCTGTGTGCCGCCTTATTGGCAGCTAAATTATGCACGGCCGTGAGGGAATCATTAAGATACCATATACAAACCGAAGTGCATTGGTGTGACTCTACCATTGTACTTGCCTGGTTACGTAGCAGTTTCCAAACATTGAAACCCTTTGTTGCAAATCGAATTCTAGAGATAAGTGAACTAACTGGATCTACTTCTTGGCGCTACGTACCCACCTCTGCTAATCCTGCTGATCTAATATCTAGAGGAATTAATCCAGATCAATTATATAATACACAACTATGGTGGTCAGGTCCGTCATACCTATCTGAACCCGAAGGTACTTGGCCTACCCTAAATACTAAAACTGATTTAACAAACCTACCTGAGACTAAACTTATTAAAACTATGACTAATTTAACGACTAACAGTGAACCTATTTTAAATTTTAAAAACTATTCTAACCTAACTAAATTAAAACGTTCATTTGCCTATTTATTGCGGTTTTTACATAATACGAGAAACCCTAAAAATCGACTTACCGGTCCGCTGTCAGTTGATGAACTGAATAATTCATTTGTGCATCTGTGCCGCCTATCTCAACAAGAATCATTTGCGCTTGAGTATAGTCTGCTGGCTACCAAAAAACAGCTAAGTCCTAAATCTGACATACTGTCATTGAGTCCATTTTATAGCGATGACCAAGTAATTCGAGTAGGTGGTCGATTGGACGCATCCGATTTTAATTTTGACAAAGAACACCCCATTTTATTGCACTCTAAGCATCATTTTACTAAAATTTTATTTGAGCATGAACATAGACACAACTTACACGCTGGACCTCAGCTTTTACTAGCTACCATTCGCGAATACGTGTGGCCTATTAATGGTAGACTACTTGCTCGACGAACTTTTCGTAATTGTTTTAAATGTAGACGACTTCAAGGAAAGACTATGAAACCCATGATGGGCAACTTGCCATCCCAACGCGTCACGCCAAGTTTCCCATTTCAATCTGTGGGTCTAGATTTTGCCGGTCCATTCTTTATTTTAAACAGGCGAGGACGAGGTGCTCAGGTCATAAAATGCTACCTTTGTTTATTTGTTTGTTTGCGTTACAAATGTGTACATCTTGAAGCCGTGAGTGATCTTTCAAAAGACGCTTTTATCATGACATTTCGCCGTTTCGTGTCACGTCGAGGCAGGCCTTCTGAAGTTTTTTCTGACAATGGCCGCAATTTTGTAGCAGGTGCGAAAGAGATAAATTATTTCTTAAAGAACAACGCCGATTCATTATCTGATTTTGCTAGTGAAGACGGGATCAAGTTTAACTTTTCACCAGCTTACGCTCCTCACTTTGGCGGAATCTTTGAAAGTGGTGTCAAATCTGCAAAATTTCATATTAAACGTGTTATGGGCAATTCTCATTTAACGTATGAAGAAATATCTACTCTTTTCGCACAAGTAGAGTCAATATTAAACAGCCGTCCGCTGTGTCCTTTGTCGTCTTCACCAGACGATTTCCTTTGCCTAACTCCCGGGAACTTCCTCATTGGTCGTGCTCTCACCGCTCTGCCGTCACCTGTTCTGGAAGACTGCAACCCTAACAATCTACAACGCTACGCACGAGTTCAGCAAATATACCAGCACTTTTGGAAGCGCTGGCAGCATGAATACATTGCGGAGTTACAACAACGCCGTAAATGGAAGACCAACTCCTCAAGTCCTAATGTAGGAGATTTGGTATTAATACAAGAAGACGATGTCCCACCTCTATGCTGGAGACTAGGCCGCATTTCAAAATTATTTTATGGCCCCAAAGATGGAATAGCTCGAGTTGCTGACATCAACACGTCAAGAGGCTGCATACGTCGCCCATTGGTTCGCCTGTGTGCTCTGCCGACTGCAGATGAACTAGAGGGTTGAAAACCGAAGCTTTTCAACGGGGGCCAGGATGTTAACGCCTGCGTTAATTGCAAGAGACGCGCCTCGTCGCGTCATCCGTCTCAATACTTTTTTCTGTGATTTATTTTTTTTCCACCCACTTCGAGTTTAACTTCTGTAGCAGAAACATTGTTCCGCGTTCCCTATCCAAAAACGCTGTATAAAAAGGACAATATACGCCTAAAACCATATCGGGAGTTTTCATTGATGCCGAGGTGCATCACTACCTATAGGTGCCCATAGTTTTTTAAATAAAATAGCATGCATTTTATTTATTGAGATCCTTCAAACTTTGGAGTGAAATGGCTAAAAAAACAAAAAACTGAAACACTGTAATATTGCGATATATCGGAAGGAGCATTCCTAATCTACAAAATAAACAGGTTTTACATCGAGATACCACACCAAAATTAACAAACAATGACTATATTAATGCAATAAAACTTGTGATATTTGTTGTGATACGTGTTATTGTTCGGGTTAGTATGTTTTGTAACATCACATCCACTTACGGAATAAGATTTAAAAGCCGCAAAAATTGTAATATGAACTTTGATAACGGAATTATGGTGCACATCAATATGCTCTTCGTCGTGAAACAGATTGGGTGCTTATGGGGGTCTTCTTGTGCTAGTACTCTGATAAATCCGTCATTATTTCACAATCTCTTTTCGTCTCGGGCAGTGTGTAGTTGATTTTTACTTTTCGCACCTACGCTTCGTGAGTCTTTGAAGAGTAAAGAAAAAATTCTGGGTCTGTCGCGTTCTTTTTTTTTTTTTTTTTTTTTATGTGATTGAATGACGTGACGAGCAAGTCATTCACCTGATGTTAAGTGACACGGCCGCCCATAACAGTTGCAGTGTCACCCGGAACTTTAAAACAATAAAGTTTCGCGTGACACTGCACTGCGCACGTCATCCTGAGACATCACCCAGTCTAGTAATCAGATTACTAGACTGAGTGATCAGATCACAAAGTCTCATTTGCCCAGTAATTTCACTAGCTTACTTACAACTAAGACACACACTTTCTCTTGTTTGGGACAATATTCTCTATGGTTTTTGAGTCGTCCTCTACTTTTCCCTGTCTTCTACTACTAGTAGGTATATATCGAGGGCGTAGTGGGGAAATTAGATAACTAACACTTTTTGCGAAATCGACTTTTTGGCATGGCGATGAAACCCAAATCACGACGCATCTTTAGGTCTTACCCTAGCTCCGATATATTATCTGTGCTTCTCCTTTCAGATAACAGTAGTATACGCAGTGCCCGGAATCGGTCCACCGGTAGACGAGGAAATCATCAGAGAGTTCGAAGAGTACGCGCTGGATGTATGCAAGGTTCAGGCGGACTTGTTGATGCCTCGAAATATAAGACATTTCCTTTGCCCGCCTTTGGAGAAGTAAGTATGGTGATGGCGACCTTGGGTTACATAAAAAGTTTGTTATGTTATACATTAATAACAAAACTATTTTTTTTTTATATCAGGATGAATGAGGGATGATGGCTGAGCGGTGTGCGCTTTGCAATGTTACGGCACCGGGTTCGATCCTCGGCCCTGCACCAATGACTTATCTAGTAAGTTATGTGCAATTTGCGATGCCATCGCTCCGTGCCTCGGAGAGCACGTTAAGCCGTCGGTCCCGGTTGTCATAATAACATCTATGGCAATCGTTACGGGTAGTCAGACGTCTGATAGAATCTGACGCCTGGTCTAACCATCCCTGTTACTGGTTCCTTATGGGTTGCGAGGTCAGTCGCTCATGCAATTCTGGTAGTTCACCGCTACAGGTTAGATTGGGAGCTCACCCCAATAACAAATGGGAAACAGCAAAGAGGGTGATGAGGAAGAGTAAAGCGTTGATCTTATTTTGAACTAAACTTCTATTCTCATATTTAATGATTTAGGTGGTAGGACTTTTCTGCAGAGCTTCGTCTAGGTAGGTACCATCGCTTTGCCAGTTATTCTGCCGCCAAGTAGTAGTGTGCAAGCACTACTGTGTTCCGGTTTGAAGGGAATTCCAGCTAGTGAAATTACTGGGCAACTGAGACTTCATGATCTAATCTCGCAGTCTAGTAATTTTATTTTTATTACATTTTTAGTGTCACGCGAAACTTTATATTTTAGAGTTTCGTGTGGCACTGCAACTGTTATGGGCATCGTGACGCTCAACATCAGGTGAACGACTAGCTTTTCACGTCATTTTTTTTACATTAAAAAAATTGAATTACGGTTTTCCAAGAATAAGGAATGATGTTTTTCATTTACTGACTGATAAAAACCTAGAAGGCCTCTACAATCTGAGTTTGAATTGGTATATTATCCCGAATGGGGGTAAATCTACTCCCCAATGTAGACAATGTTTCTTCTACGACTTTTCTAAGTTAACAGATTTTCATTGAAGAAATGCCATGTAAAGTTTACGTTATAATTTTACCCGAACACTTCGAAGATAGCCCTAGCGCAGCTGGGTGTAGTTGAACTTCGTCCTTGACCGAACGCACTTAAATGAGTTCAACGACCTGTGTTTAGAAATGAATTTGTTTATTTATTTTAGTATATCTTGTTAACTCTCGTAGCGATCGAACGTGAAATTTTGTGAGTAGATTTATTTTTTAGTATGGAGGTTTGGAAACACGCAGCTTCAAGTAAGGCTCTCACAACTTGTGGGCTATCATGGTCCCAGTCCAGTCCCGCCTTTCGGGATAACTTATCGATTCAAACTCATCCTGTATACCTATATACTTCTCGTTCGACATAGACCCTTATGCTTTTAGATATGTAGAACATAACTACGATGGTGAAAACAAGAAGACAGAGGAGGTTCCAACAGGTGGCGTTATAACCGATTAAAACAATTTATTTCTCAGCCATTATTCAACAAAAGTAGCTTGTTCTCGATTGGTTGGTATGTCGTCCCATGTTTTTATGTATATATGTATATTTACAAACAATAACTTTTAAATGTAGAAGTCTATTTATCCTTTTACATTTATAAAACCTTGATTAGCTAATTTATCCTATAGGTACTTGTTTCACTTTCGCGCATGACACTTTTCGCTAGCGAAAGAGATCATGAATTGGGTCTTGCACCGTAAACAAACTATGGTCCAATGCTATCTTAAAAAAAGTTAAGGTCAAAATATATTTTTAGACATTTATTATTATTATTTACGTCCCGTTAATATTTTTAATTAATTAAATAAAATCTCAATTTTTAACTTCATACCACGTGACCCGTAAATGCCTATTCACACTGTCAATTTCATGTGATTTGATTGTCAAAGTCAAGAGAAACAGATAACATTTTTTATCCTCGTCTGTTCCCCAAAGTGGGTACAGTGTTGGGACAGATGGGAAAGCTACATTTTTTTTGTCTTTAAAACATTGGCATAAATATACTGTTTGAAATGTTTGTGATAGTTTCAATAATATAATTATAGAAAAACTTATATGCAATTCTGGTTCCTATAAATTATTATCTAAATGTAAAATCACTGCTTCTAATTATGCCATGTATTTTTACTGTAAATATAACTTTGTTGTGCAAAATCCTAACAATAATTTAATTTCATCCAATCCATCCAAAGGTTTTTTGTTTTTTTTTTAGGGCAAGGTGCCTTTGTTCTTTAAACTAAGGTTGCTTATAAGAGATCGTTTTTAGAAGTAACTCCCAAGTTACTATGTAACTATGTAACATGCTACAAGTTACTATGTAATATTAATTAAGTTTGAAGTATACAATAAAATGTACTGTACCGTACTGTACCATACTGTGCCGTACTGTACCATACTGTTCCGTACTGTACCGTATTGTACCGTACTGTACCATACCGTGCTGTACTATACCATACTATACCGTACTGTACCGTACTGTGCTGTACTATACCGTACTGTACCGTACTGTGCTGTGCTATACCGTACTATACCGTACTGTACCGTACTGTAAATGGAAAGAAAGAAAGAAGTTGTTTATTCATGGCAACAGATACAAATAAAATTAAAAAAATATATATAATGGCAGTCTCCTTCATAAATTTCGAAATCTCATTTTGTAATTATGAAAGACATTTTCACTCTGGGCTAGTCTTAGGCCTTAAATTGTCAACATTGCATTTTTTGGAAGGTACTGAAATTTCAAAACCCATTTCGAGATCCTTTAAAAATCCCAAAACACAATGGCATTTTTTTTTATCTGACTTCCTGCTAAAATCTTCATTAGCATCACAAATAGCCAAGGTTTATAAAAAATCTACAACATTAAAAATATTGCATGAAAAACAAAATAAAAGATACGCGTCTGTTATTTTGACAGCTCATGTGACGCCATTTTTTCAACTAACTTTTACTAAATCAATTTTTTTATTGACCCCCTAATGGTGTTAATTAAGTTTCGTTTAGGGTTTTGCACACTAAGTTGCTTGTTATTTTAGCAACATTGTGCTATTGCTTCTATTTTTAGCTTAAGAATTTGAATACATGTTCTTTACATTTCACATTGCGTTTTGATTTACCCTGATCCCCGGGGGGATGTATTTGGATTTTTGGGATTGATTCCTGAGATATGCTCGAAGTTTCCTTGCGAGATATCCATAGGAGAACTAAGTTACAGATATTGTTCCATCGATAGAATAAATTAATAGTAGAACAAATTTAATGGTAACTACCCTAAGCTCTTAGGGGCGTCCATAAAATACGTGAGGTGATATTGGCCTTGGTGAAATATCGTGAGATTAGGCTTTAGGATTAGGATTTAAGCTCACGTGATACTCACGTGATATTTTTCAATTTGCGTATACCTACTCAGCGCTAATCCATCTAATTTTGAAAAATGTATAAATTACGACAGTCTAGGATCACAGTGAGAAAATGTACTATTTCTTGGTGTACACAATAATATTTTATCGTAGTATTACGATAAAATATTATTGTGTAGGATTTAGCCATATTTAAGTGGAGAAACATGTTTTACGTAATATTAGTCAGTTTTCTGGCAATTCTGTACAGTTTTACTGCGTATAAAGTTACGTGAGATTTGGCTTGACCTTTTCTCCCCTAAAACGCTTCACGTAATTTATGGACTCCCCCTTACAATTAGCAAGTTGAAGTAGCAGTGAGCAGATCACATCATTCACATCGCTCGCACAACTGACAACCGATGGTGAAAAAAAGTACTTGAGTGGCGATTAAACGACTTATTGCGAAAGTCTACATATTAGAAGAGGTTAGAGGTTAGAAGATCCAAGGACCAGCTAGTAACAATGCTTAAGGTTCTTCAAGGGCATATTGATGCCCAGGATCTGAATTGCGAGCTATGCCGATTCTTTGTTCCTAACAATTACCGCCGGAGCAGGAAGCACAGGTTGTATGCATTACCTAGAAGCAGGACTGTAGCCCGGTCGAAATCACCCATACCAAGATCCCTCACGGCGCTCAATGGTCTCCTGGACGCGAGCCCTGGCTTCGATGTATTTGCTGATGGATGGAAGGTGGTTTTGTCGGAATGTTTGGAGTACTGTGGGACGAATGCATGAAACGGGTGTTTTGGTATTAGGTGATAACTGTAGATAAATAATTTAATTTGACATTTTGATAATTGTTTGTATGCCATTGACGTAAATGCATTTTCATTTTTAAATTTGACTACTATGAAATTAGTTGTAGTTGTTATTATTATTATTTTATATAATTACCATTAATTGTTATATTGAAATGTTTAAATTGTAAATTTTAATGCATAAGTAAATTTTGTTTTTAATAATTAGTGTAAGTGGTTGGTAACCGTTCTGATTATTTTGTTATAAATAAATAAATAAATAGGTAATACTTTGATCCTATTGTCTTCAATATTTTGACCATTTTAATTTGTCTGATTAAAATTAAGCATCCGTAACAGGCCGTTTAGCTCACAGACCTGGGGGTCTAGCAAAGATGCCTTTCCATATAGCGTTAACGCCACACGCTAACTCCAAAATGTACGAAAATTACATTAGCTATGACATTAGCTTCTATCGTCTACTCACAGTAGTACAATTAATTGAACTACTAAGCCCTGTTAGTCACCTTAATTCAACATTTAAAAATCACTGAATATACTTACATAAAAATGAATTAAAGTAAATAACTATTTACAGTTTCGATAAAAAGTTTCCTCTGCGTTAATCCAGCGTATAAGCTATATGGATTCCAAATTTCATCAAAATCTGTTCAGTAGTTACGGAGATAGATGGTAACAAACATTCACACACACAAACTTTCACATTTATAATACCCACTTATTAGGATTAGGAAGTATTAGGATTACGATAAGATAGGAAAGGATTAAATAAAAATGAATTGAAATAAATAACAATGTATAGTTTCGCATCAATGTATTTGGATTTAACTTTGGGCAACTAAAACCTATATACAATAATAAATACAAATCAGCACAGACATAATATTTGTTCCTGCACTCTAACATTTCCCAAATAATAATAATCTTAATGATAATTAAAATACAAAAGCAATTCACCAACGGAAAATCTTACAAGCACGTTTAAATTAAATTATTAAGATAGAAGTTTTTTTTTTCTTTTCAAAATGTACATATTTTAAATACTTACATGCGAAATGTATCGCTCAAATCTTTTAACATAATTGAGTCAATAACTAAACTGGTGGTGTCGCTCTTATCGAAGCTTGACTAGCCGTTCCCGCTATAAAATATTAAGGAAATCGTAAGTCGCCCACCTGTTGCTCGCCTGTCGCTGAATGCACTTTGGCCTTTGATACTAGCTCCACTAGCAACAGAACAGCAATAGACGGAAACAAAATAATGCACTTATTAGTTCATCGATTGTCCGACAGACGGTGATCTGGTCGCTTGCTGCTATGTCAAAGTGACGTTTGACAGCTTTGACAGCAATGATTGCGAAATTTACGCCTGTTCCAAACTTTATTTAATAAATAAATAAATAAATATGTGTGGACATTTCACACAGCGCCATCTAGCCCCAAACTAAGCATAGCTTGTACTATGGGAACCAGATAACTGATAGAATACATAGATACTTTTATGTTTGTAAATACATACATAGAATACAATGTATACCAGACACAGAACAAACATCGATGTTCGTCACACAAATGTTTGTCCCAGTTGGGAATCGAACCCACAACCTATAGCTCAGAAGGCAGAACTACTACCAACTGAGCTATCAGGCCAGTCAATAAGCTAGCGGGTCTCTAAAAGTAGGCAGTGTTTGCTGCGGCCATCATGATGGCTAGGTAACCATTAACACACAAGAAGTTTACAGCTGAGCGTTACCCTGCTTCGCAGGGCACGTTAAGCCGTCAGTCCCAGCTGTAGTCATAAGACAACAGTCTTTAAGCCAAGCCAGAAGTATTCATTAGTTCTGTCCACTCGCCTACACGACAAGGAATGTAGAATGATCAATATTATCGTATAACTTGTCGTCTGCGAGAAGTAGTCATCATTTTTATAGCAATTAATTAATAAATATGTGTGGGCATTTCACACAGCGCCATCTAGCCCCAAACTAAGCATAGCTTGTACTATGGGACCCAGATAACTGATACAATACATAGATACTTTTGTTTTGTAAATACATACATAGAATACAATATAACATCCAGACTCAGAACAAACAATTTATGTTCATCACACAAGTGTTTGTCCTGGGTAGGAATTGAACCCACAACCTATAGTTCAGAAGGCAGAGCTACTACCAACTGAGCTTTAAGTCCAGTCAAGATTATTAGATATTTAATGCAGGTTATAATTTGTTTGCGAATATTAATGAACATTGGTTTCCGATTTGATATGATTTTATGCATTTTTTTTGTTAAATTGCTCTGCTTGCATGTGATAATTTGTCAATCTTGTTATTGTAACATAACAACTATGAATTTCACAGTACCTACCTAGATACTTCATTTTATACATTTTTCAACAATATTTTTATATAGTTCATGAAGAAGATGCATTACGACTTTTGCTGTGGAACGTATCTATTTTACCCAAAAGCTTGAGAGTTAATATTGGTAAATTTAAGTGTTATTGATTATAAAATATATTTGTGTCAATATTATATTTTAAATAATTACGTATATTGGTAATTAATTAATTAAAATATGTTAAAATAATTATGTTGGTATGGCCACAAGTATAATCAAGTTTATATATTGACTCAATATGTAGACTCATTCAAAAATCTCTCCGACATTACATCACTAACAAAACAAACAAAATGTACACTGGAAGTTAGGAATGGATCTATACGTGACACTGCAAAGTGAGCTGTATGTTTGTGGCAACAAGTTACAAATTGTATTAGCAGTAAAAGAGAGCTCCATCAAACATAGTGATGGGATAAACAAAATAAATATTGAGTGAAATGATATCGATAAAATGAAAGTTTAACACAATAACATCGAAGGTAAAATAGTGAAGTGCACAAGTGGCAATCACAACGTACAAATCCATTCCATTAAAGATGATTCCACGTGACTTAAGAGCAAAAGCATCCTGCTTTAGACTTAAACATTAAGAAAAATGCTAACACTTAATCAACACGTCGTAAAAACTTAGGCATTACTTAAGAAATACAACTTACACCAAAACTTGTGTAGGGACAAAATGGGGAAGCATTCTTGGTAGACACTAAGGGCATAAAATGTGGAAGAAATAGGAAATTTGGTACAATATGTATCGATATTCCAAAATTTAAACACTCCTTATCGATAACCTATCAGGTCATAAGTACGTCACTAGCATTTTGAAAAATAGGTAAAGATTAAAATAAAAATCATAATCAAGGCCAGCATTTCAAAAATTTCGCTAATAAAGGTACCTAGCGTATATCTAAAGTCCAAAAGATTTATAAATATAAAAACAATAAATACCTACTTTACTAGTAAGGAAGCAACGTTATACAGGAAATTAGGTTGCATTACCTATAGTATAAAAGCGAATATGGAGAATCAATGTTACACATTATTCATTTGTTTTCCAAGTAATTTAACCAAAACGTATATAAACGACATTGTTTACATATTTAATAAGGTCTAAAGTTGATTACCTCATCCAAAGAAAGGAAAGTGCTTATGTGTTCTTGAGCTTTTTCAAATTATTACTTTTTACGAATGGCGAGTTTAAAACAAATAACAATCGTTTTGACTATTCTGTGTTTAATAGTTTTTTTTTATTAATGAGGCGTTTTATTTAAAAAAAAAACGAATTCCGCTTCTTTTACTACAACGCTACGCTTTTTTTTTTACATAGTTTAAACCTTTCAAACCACAGAGTAGTTTAAACATAAGAAAATGCTTAGACTACCAACAAAGAAATGTCAAATTTAGTTGAGTGGACCACGAGTACATTGTCTGTAGTATCTCTTAAGTAGTCTGTGGGGCATTCTTCTTAAGTAAATTGGAGTACAGTAGAACTGCGAGATAGTTAAACGTTAATATTATGATCCAAAATAAAGCCGAGTTATCCCGCAATGAAAATAAAGATAAAACAAAAGAGTTTATAGTTGTCAGTCAGTATCGTGACACATTTCCTCTAACCTGTGGTCTATGCTTGAACAGCTATGCTTGTGACAGTGACAGATTTTGGTAAAACCACAACTGGCGCCATTTATTGGGTCATACATAAAATACAATATCTTTTTTTTAATAAAACGCCTCATTGATAATTTGTAAGCGTTTACATGTTTATATTAAATTAACTCCCTTATTCATAAATGCTAGGTCAACTAAACTGATGTATACATTTTTTGTCCCACTTGCACGCGTGACATTTCTCGTCAGCGAAAACGTGACACCATTTTATAGCATACATTATTGAGCGTTTATGGATAAGAGGGTTAAACTTTAGTTAATCATAGGTTATTATTATACAGCCTTACTTATAAATGTTAATTAAATTTAATCTATGCTTAACATGTCCTGTTTATTTCTCACAAAACAGGGTATTTAAACATTGATTAAATAAAAATAACTATTATTATTTAACAAGCATTTGTAAGTAAGGCCTTAGTTTTGGTTTTTGCTCTATTATTGATCGTATTCTGGTAATTATATATTTTTACTATCTATAATATTATTATAACCAGCTTTTGACACTTAATTCCACGGTTTATTTAAATTAGCACCTCTATTTGGAGGAATTCTTACAATAACAATAATATAATAAATCAAAACGGTTTATAAAATGATAGACATAATAATAGGAGGTTTTCTGACAGCCAAATTTAAAAAAAGTTAGTTCATAAAAACCCGTTAGACGGCGTTGACGAGACACGTGAACATTTATCACTACCATGTCTGTGGTTCTGAAGATTTATGCCACAGATTAGAGAAAAAAAACAATACTGTGCCAACCATGTCTCGTCAGCGCCATCTATCTTTGGCTGTAGAACTACGTCCGTCCAGCTGTCAGAAAATCCCCTATTAGAATGACTGAATATAATGTATAATTGCCTTTTTTTTAACAAATAAGTTTGTCTTTTATTTTTTAACTAGCTGCGCCCCACGGTTTTACTTGCGAATAAAAATATGCTAGTGTTAAACCAGCATAGTTATGAGCGATCTCGATCCCAAAACCGTTCATCTGCTGTGAGTGCAACACACGAACAAACCTTCGCATTTAATATAATATAATTCATGTGATAGTGTGATGAAATTAAAGTATAATTAACATACATAATTATACATACATAAGTACATTATAACACACAATCTAAACAGATTAATTTTATTATACTTAAAAGGAAAAATAATAATTAAATATATAATGAAAAATAAATCATTGTGTTTAAGTTAATCTGTTCAAGGCCAAGCAGGCGATACTGCTAGACTTATATCGTAAATATTTAAATAATATAAATAATAATAATGGCGTAAATATATAAAATAAAATACATACATAAATAAGTACATATTATTATTATTATACAAAGATATATTATAGTATTATAATTATAGTTACTTCATAATTTATATTTTTATACGATGTTGAAAATAAGAAAGGATCAAGCTTATGATTTGAAACACCCCGGAATTTATCTGTTGGATTTTATTAAGAATAACAATGTTTGATTGATAAGAACGGTTCCAGAAAAAATATATCAGACCAATTTTCTTTTCAATAACTGAACCATTCTGGATGAAATATTAAAATAATTTAAAAAATTGCCTTGCATTAAAAACTGTCGTTTAGCCATCATCTAGATATTTATTAATTATTATTTGATGTATATGACATGGTTTCCCATAAATAAAATAATAGTATGAGAGAAAGAGAAAGAAGAAAACTCATTTAGGTGTGCGAGAATTAACCTCTGATCGACAGTCATGAAAGGTAGATTTCAATTAAATATATTTTGTTGACGTTGGCAACTAAAACATAATCAGTATTAATTATATTTTATAACATAAAACATTTAAATTATTAATATTTTCCCAACGTCTAGTTTTAGAAGTAGCAGGTTTTGTTTTTTATTGTGTTTGATTACTCAGAAGGGGAGGGGACATAATGCCATTTGCTTGCGCGTGACCGTTTCAATTTTTTTTACCTCATTTATCATAACTTTTCAAAACCTACATTTCCTAGCCGCTAACCGTTAGCGCAATCCAAAAGTTTTACAATTAATTTGTTTATATTTTTTCTTGTCACTTTATCTTTTACACTAGATATGCATATCAAAATTCAGTGTTCATATAGTTTCTATTATACTTTCAATTAAATATTAGTTTATTTATATTGTTGGCTATTATTTATTTTTTTTACTCTAGTGTAAAAGATGGTGTAACATTTTATAATTATTAAAACAACTTTAATAACAATTGAAAATTTACTGTATTTTACACGTGTGCCTAGTTAATAAATATCATTAATTTTTATATCAATGATTTTTGACTAGTCTTCAATTGTCTATTTTTATTTATTTTGAGCTGGCAGAATCACTAAATTCAAAAAACGAAACGTGTTAAATAAAAATAAATAATTTTACCTACAATATACTAGCAATATCTGAATATATAGACCGTAAATACGAAATAAAACTTATTGCAAATATTTGCAATGTAGTCGTTGTGGTAGACTTCTCTCTTATACGGCCCGATTCGCGCATAATTCATATGATTATTACCTACTCAAACTGATATATTTTCAAAATGGCCGCCTCTCAAAAAGCTTGAACTTACGTGTGCAGAATCAGCTGAAACAGGCCGTTAAGACATTACATTATCGTAAATTAAAGAAGTGTAGCACAAACTTAGCTAGTCTAAGTGTTTAGCATTAAACTATGGTACAATAATTTATTACTATGCGACGTTAACAGAGTTTTGAACTTTTTACCATATTATTTTTTTATTAATAATATTTTTTAGATAACCATTGAGCTGTAATATAGGTACAAAATTATTTGGAATCACTATTACTTAATAACAATTCGTAACAGAACTATCTTAGTTATCTAGCATTCGGGGAATATACCACGCGATATAAAAAACATACCTTAATTTGTAAAAAAAAAACCGCATAGTTGCAATGGGAAGCGTAAGATAGCCCCGTGGAAGCATGAAGGAAATTATTTCTAATATAATCTGCCTTATAACGTCTATTGGTGTTTATGATTTTTCCCGCTTTTTTACTAACGTTGAAATTGTGTCTATGTGATAATGGCGGCGTTCTCGATCATTATGTATAAAATACAATTTTAACAACATTAAACATCTGATTCAACATTTTATAAATAGTAGTTTTATGTTAGCAATGATGTGTATTATAATAACCTTTAATTCGATTCACAACTTGACAGCAAATGTCACACACAAAATAATGTTGCCACACCTAAGCCAAAACCTACAGCATAGAATAGTTACAGTTCAGATTAACATGTAAAATATGTATCAATCATTCAAAACCTCGATTTATTATGCTGGTGGCTATGTTACAATAATTATTATTCACGGAAGTTTTTCATTATTACAATGTTAAATGGATGCTAATCAAAGTCTCATAATCTTGAATCTCAATGAATGATTCATCAGTTCACTCATTAGAATGAACTGTTCATCAGTGTCTCATTTTTCACATAACTGTTTTTTCCTTCAAAATGTGGCATCCCACTGTCACGTCGTGAATTTAACGAAAGTCCTAGTAGATATAATTTTAATTGTTATACTGAATCTTGTAATCGGAAAATAATGATTTTATTTCCAAAAATGTTAGCAAGAAATCTACCTTTACACGTCGTACCATCAAAGCAATTTTAATTGCGCTTTTCTTTGCCTTATCTGAATACTAGGCGTCCACCGTTAACATTGCCTGTTAGACGTTACTACAAACCATTATTACATTATTAAAATTGTGTCTAAACATCTATCCTTCCCAGTGCCTTACGCAAAAAGTTAAACCAGGCGACCAACATCTACGTTTCCACAATAACCAACCTACCCGCAACCTGTCAAATACCGGAAACGTCGCCATCTCCACAACCGGAAGCGTACAAACGGGGCTACGTCAACGACAATGTGTTTTTTTTTTAATTTTAAAGCGTCATCAGGCCACGGCTAGCAACCGAGCGGCCCTTGTTAGCATGTCGAGTACGCGCCGCCATAAGTTACGCAGTGAGTCGGAGCGAGAGAACAAGAACCGCCAGAGGAAGAACACTGCTGCCACTTGAGTTAGGATGTGGACTATGTGTAATCTGTAAACAAATCAAACATATTATCAGTCCGCAGGAGAGCTAAGGTGATCGGCCCCCTAATTACCTAATTTGCGACAGGCGTAAATCTCGAGAAATAAATGAATTGTAATTTAATTTAGTTTTAATTTAACATCAGATGGACGATCAGCTCGTCACATTATTCGATTACATAAAAAACCAAGATTTATTAGGGTCTTACCTTCTTAGCACAGTCCTGGACTTGGGCAGCGTCTGCGGGCTTTCTTTGAACAGGAACCTCCTAATCCCCAAGACATACGATTCGATATAAGCGTCCCAGTCGATGTTTCTAACGTTGAAGTCGAAGACGCGTCTGTCCTCGGCCGAGAGGGCCGTGCATAGAGCTTGGACGTTGTCATCCGCGAATGACCATTGGCGAGTTGTGAAGTATTCTAAACACGCAGCAGCCTTTTCTAGCTTGTTTTGGACGCGGACCATCCTGGGGAGAAAACGGTGGTGATTACTTCTTTTCGACTTAACCGCTGAATCTATATTGAAGCGATTGGAACACTGGCTGTCTACTAAGTGGTAGGACTATTCTGCAAAGTTCGTCTAGGTAGGTACCACTGCATTGCCAGTTATTCTGCCGTCAAGCAGTAGTGTGCAAGCACTACTGTGTTCCGGTTCGAAGAGTGCTGTAGCTAGTGAAATTACTGGTAAAATGAGACTCTAATATGACCTGATCTCACAGTGTAGAAGTCTTATTCTTAGGCTGACATTCACAAACGAGTTCGAATTCGATCTCAAACTTGGTTATGTCAGAATTTGAGTCTAGACTCAAACTCCGCTCGTATCGGCATTCACAGTCGAGCTTAGCATAATGGAGTACGAGTATAAGCTCAGCTAAGAATGAGACGGGCTGAGCCGCGAAATCGGTGACTCGAGCCGTGCTCAGACACCGCCATCTTTGCTATCACGCCTGTTATTTAAAAACAAAGGTGATTAGAATTAATTTTTAAGATGGTAATTGTAAAGAAATGTATTTTGTCTATACATATAATAAAACTGTAGAGATAAAAAAGTCTGTAATTGCAAGATATCAACAAAAAAATTACACAGGTTGGCTTAAAATTAGCCGCTGATCACGTTAAGCCGTTAAGACTTTTTAAACACTTTGTCTGTTTGTTTGTTTGTTTGTTTTTTTGTTTGTTTGTTTGTTATGACTGAACTCCTAAAATACTGAATGGATTTTCATGCGGTTTTTACTAATATGCTTAGAAATAACCGGCGCTTAACATAGGATATATTAAAATTGAAATATCGTTAAAAAAAATTGATGACAATTATTAAGATTTCATTACGGAACGAATCGGAGTTTTAAACAACATGGCCGCTTCATGGTTTTTTTTTGGTTACTTATAGTAAGCATAGAGAAAATAACCGCTTACGCTGAAGAGATGGGACTCCCATAGAGAAAAGAGTTAGTTGTATGAAACGTGCGCTACACGTATAAGTGTAGCGCACGTTTCATACAACTAACTCTCCTCTGTCTATCAATATTTTTAAATGCGTTATTGAATGAATGGGAAGGTTTTAGGTACGTTACTAAGTTAGTTTTTTAGGTAAAGGTTTTAGATAAGTTTTTTTTTAAGTTGACTACTGTTTCCGCCATAACGGTAAGTTGTAAGCTGTGGTTGTAAGTTACCACATATTGTCATAGATTAGAAAAAAAAACAATCGACTACACTCTGTGCCACATGTTTATCTGGAAACAAAGATTAAAGAAAAAGACTCTGTGAATGGATATGACCAAAGAGTAATATTAGTACCGCTACTCTAAGAGAATCAAAACATTTTATAGGTTTCCTATTTATATTTTTACAGGTTTGTTTAGCATTTTAGAAGTTAAACAGATACATATACCAACAAATATTAATAGTGTGAAATTAGATGTTTTTTTTATTTTGGCATTAGACGACATTTGTACTTAGCCAATGATACGAAATATTTTATGAAAAATGTTTTTAAAGGGTACTTAGTATAGACTAAAAGCATAGAGATATTCATCAAAACGATATTATATTTGTACTCCTCACACGTATCGCTACGTCAGTGGCGAAGGAAAGAAACAAACATAAAGTAATTAGCTACGCTTGCGAAAAGTCAAACAGAAAAAACAGTTGAGCCGAGTCGAAAAAATGGTACGGTGAAATTTCGCAAGTGTAGCTAATTACTATATGTTTGTTTCTTCCCTTCGCCACTGACGTAGCGATACGTGTGAGCAGTACAAATATACTATCGTTTTAATGATCCCTCTTTGCTTTTAGTCTATACTCTAAGGTTTTTCTATACAAATCTGTCAGACTCATTCACATCAAAGTGTCCACTTCTTATAAAAAGTGTCCAAAAAAGTGGTACGCTTGACAGATAATGAAGTTCTCTCTATGCTTTTAGTCTATACTCTAAGGGTACTTAGATATAGGTAAGTATAATTATACTTTATGGTAAGATCCTCGAATTAGCAACATGGCCGTGTAACGTTCGATTTTGATTTCTTCTTCTTCTTTCACGTAAGTAAATGAGTTTTAATAGTTAAAATATTTTAGGTCTGTGGGCTTTTCAATGAACAAACTAAGCAGTTATATTCTATTTGGGACAAACCACAGGTTAGAGTAAAAATTATTGGTTACTCGGTTGCTCCAAGAAGGTTAATTATATCTTTGGGTGTATTTATGCAATCAGAATTTAAACTTCTTTTTTCTTTTTTGGTGGTAATTGCTTGGCTCTACGGATAAGTTGTAAAGTTTATTAAAGAAAGGTCTTTGAAAGTGGACGTCTTCAGGACGTTGTTGTTGATGATGATGATTATGATGATGATGATGATGATGATAGCCGTATTTGAATTAATTGATCATAGATATCAATTTCAGCTTAATTCTTTCCGTTATTCCTAAAATAAGTAATGGTCTCGACAGATATTTAGAAAGACAAACAGACGGACAACAAAGTGATCTTACCTCAAATTCATATTCAAATTCAAATTCAATTTATTTCACAGTTCGTAACATAACAGTACAAAAAAGCGTCTAAGGCGTTACAAATAAAATATTTTAAAAAAAGTCATTTAATGTATACAATATAAAAACAAATAATAAAAAAACAGTATTATCAATGTCATATTATTAATATTATTAGGTAAGTACAGTTACCTATAAGGGTTCCTTTATTTAAAAAATTGTTACGGAACCCTAACAATGGAACATTCTTTGCAAAAGTGAATCTGATTAGAGCTTTGTACACATGTTATTTTCTCACTCCCCCCACTATGTTGAAAGTGCAGTGGGAATGAGACAACGTGGTAAATACCGGACATAATATAAATGTCAACTGTTTTTACAGTGGCGTACGTAAATACTTGTGATTTCTAATTAGTATTAACAAAACTAATTACGTACGCAACGTATAGGTTAATGCAATACTCCAGCTGTAAAGTAAGTATTATATAATCTTATTATTGACACTGGCTAAATACTCAATTCGTATGGAGTCAAACTTATGAAAGTAAAAAAAAATATGTGGTGAATGCAACAAAGATACTCTTTGGAAGGGAACGAAAAGCGCGCGGATGTGAAAAACGTGTGAAAAACTGACCAATGTGTGTTTGTTTTGTATTTTTCTAAACTGCCTAAATAATAGTTAAGTACTTAAGTAGGTATAACTACTACCTAAACAAAATTTACTGGAACCTCTTATCAAGACTTGAACGGTTTTTATGGTGAAAACACAAGAACAATCTGTTGAAGTGAAAATGACAAGGAAAAAATCGAACGTATCACTGGTATGTAGGTATACCATAGAACTTTTATTCGTTAGATGCCTAGATCTACCGTATATTTAAAAAAACTAACGGCTAAGTATAAGGTAGGTCTAAGTAGGTACATACATATGATTTGCAGTTTCTAACTGACTATTTTATCAATGGGTGATCTGATGACACGTGAAAAGCCATACCTACCTACAACCTAAACAACACTTTTACACGTGTGCTACCTAATCTGCTAATACGTGCTGAGCTTCGAAAAAATTTTGTGGATTTTGTGATTTGTTATAGAGGAAATGCATGAACTAAGCTATTATTAGACTACCTAAACGTAGAAATAACATAATACATGCGTGCGAAGCCGCGGGCAAAAGCTAGTATAAAAATAAAATGAATAAATTACGAAATAAAATTGAGTAGGTAATATTTTTTTTATAATCAAAATAACAATGAAACACCCTAAAATAAATATACCAGTCACTCATTGTTGGCAGATAAGTTACTGTGTGTTTTCTTTGTTGTAGGTATTCATTGACATGATTATATAAATTTACTTCTTAGTTTTATTTACAACTGCTGTATATACGTTTAACTCATTTCTTTAATATTTAAGTACATAACATCGCAATGTAGAATAATTTTAATTTAACATTGAAAAACAAACGAAGAGAACGGCGCGTTTCCCTGAATAGGTACATACCTACAGAATAATTATCTTAAATGGCGCGCTTTTTAAAGTCTCCTGCAAAGAGTATAGCACCACTAAATTTGGTCTTCTGTTTCAGTTTTTCATACAATATTTGCTATTGTTTCTCTCTTTTTAGCATAATACTGCCAGATAAAAAAGAAAACGTGAATAAAGCGTTTCTCACTAATGTCAAACTACGCTTGTCTATGGCTGGAGTCGAACTTCACGGAGTTATCGTTTGATCTCGTCTTTCGCGTTTTCTTTTTTATCTGGCAGTATTATGCTAAAAAGAGAGAAACAATAGCAAATATTGTATGAAAAACTGAAACAGAAGACCAAATTTAGTAGTGATATACTCTTTGGAGGAGACTTTAAAAAGCGCGCCATTTTAGATTATTATTCTGTACGTAGGTACCTATCCAGGAAAGCGCGCCGTTCTCTTTGTTTGTTTTTTAATGTTAAAATTATTCTAAATTGCGATGTTATGTACCTAAATATTAAAGAAACGACTTAAATTAAACGTATATACAGCAGTAATATACATTATAAAACTACGAAGTAAATTTATATAATTAATATGTCACTGAATACCTACAACAAAGAAAACACACAGTAACTTATCTGCCAACAATTAGTAACTAGTATATTTGTTTTAGGGTGTTTCATTGTTATTTTGATTATACATAAAGTTATTACCTACTCAATTTTATTTCGTAATTTATTCATTTTATTTTAATACAAAATACATTTCTTCACAATAACCATCTTAAAAATTTATTCTAATCAGGTTTGTTTTTAAATAACAGGCGTGATAGCAAAGATGGCGGTCTCTGAGCACGGCTCGAGTCACCGATTTCGCGGCTCAGACCGTCTCATTCATAGCTGAGTTTATACTCGTACTCCATTATGCTAAGCTCGACTGTGAATGCCGATACGATCGGAGTTTGAGTCTAGACTCAAATTCTGACATAACGAAGTTTGAGATCTAACTCGAACTCGTTTGTGAATGTCAGCCTTAGACTGTACTGATGTCAGGATGACAGTATAGTGTCACGCAAAACTTTTATAATTTAGAGATCCGAAATAGCAACTGTTATGAGCGGCCGTGTCGCTTAATATCAGGCAAATGATTAGCTCGTCACGTCATTCATTAGCATAACAAAAAAATTACTGAACTTAGTTTTATGCAATTGGAGCATTTGCTGAACCTGAAGATAGGTAGGTGTAGGTGTAGGTGATTGAGACACTCATTGCATATATCTTTAAGCGATTGGAGCACTTGCTGCACCTATATTTATACGATTGAAGCACTCATAGAACCTATCTTTAAGCGATTGGAGTACTTGCTGAACCTATATAATATGCGATTGGAGTACTTGCTGAACCTATATAATATGCGATTGGAGCACTTGCTGAACCTATATTTATGCGTTTGGAGCACTTGCTAAACCTATATTTATGCGATTGGAGCACTTGCTGAACCTATATTTATGCGAGTGGAGCACTTGCTGAACCTATATTTATGCGATTGGAGCACTTGCTGAACCTAATATGTTTGCTAGAAGTACATAAAATACATAAAATCGCGATGAACTGTAAACCATGCCGCCCTAGACCAAAATTTTTAGGAACTATGTTATCTCTGTATTTTTTTTTTCTTTCTTACATAGGTTTGCTGCCAGTAGCACGCGCAGCTAGGTCCATGACGACGGCTGGCGCGCGATGTTGTATCAGAGACAGCACGCCGTGCTTCAACCGATTGTTGGTGATGTCACCGCCTGGGTACCACACCACTTCGCCTGGAAACATTGGTTAACACTAAAATGGTACCGTGGTATTACTGACAACTAATGTGGAAGAAAGGTTCTCGAGTGGCGATCACAAACCGGAAGACACAGCGTAGGCCCCCCACTAGGTGGACCGACGATCTGGTGAAAGCCGCGGGGAGCCGATGAATGCACGAGACGGGAAGCCGCTCAAAGTGGCGCTCTCTGGGGGAGGCCTATGTTCAACAGTGGACGTCTTCAGGCTGTTGATGATGAATGTGGAAGAAAGGTTCTTGAGTGGCGATCACGAACCGAAAGACGCAGCGTAGGCCCCCCACTAGGTGGACCTACGATGTAGTGAAAGCCGCGGAGAGCCGATGAATGAGAAGCCGCTTAAAGGGACGCTCTCTGGGGGAGGTCTATGTTCAGCAGTGGACGTCTTCAGGTTGTTGATGATGATGATGATGACGATGTGATACATTAGAAACGAGGACCTACATCGGGACCTAAAAATAGAACTTGTCGTTAACGTGATAACAAAGTTTGCCGAAGCTCATGAACGAAGGCTTCACCACCATGTGAATGTCGAGGCTATCCAGCTCCTCGATAACACGGATATAGTAAACAGACTACAAAGGATAAAACCTTTTGAGTTAGTTTAGTGATAGTTAGACATTGAATCGAACCATAATGTAGTGAGTGATACTCAAAAAGACACACGAACAAGATATCTACTAATTGATAATTTAATTGACAATTAAACTATTAATTTTCTTTGGAGTTACTCTACCTTAGCAGTTTAAGTCAAATTTAAATTACTTATCAGCCGTAGTAATGGCGAGATTGTAATTATTTACATTACAATGTTACACTTAAAAAAACTAAAATTAAATCCACAAAATTAAGTGCAGGGCCGTGTGGTCCCAGCGGTGCGCGAACCGAACCTCCACATCTCCCGGTCCCGTTGGTACCGTACGAACCGGCTAAGGGAATATCCAGGGAATGGGCAGCAGCATTCTCTGAGGTACATTTAAGAGCCAATACAACGCCAAATTGCTTAAAACGGCTTAGCTTGAAGCAGTATCCTGTCAACAATATTGCAACAATGACTTTGAAATTAATATGTAGTAAAGTTCAGGACTAATGCTACTGCAAATGTATAGTGAAAACACGAATTAATAAACTTTTCTCGATAGAAAAAAATTACAAAGTTACCTCCAAACCGTACAAATAAACAGCGATTATTCAATGAATACTTTAAATAAGATCATGAAACTTTGTGTAGTAGTTGAACCAAACATAATGGAGGGCTTATGTATAGCGGATTTTTAAAATACCCTTTATATTCAGTGTAATAATAAATTACCTAAACTATTGCGCGTTGGAACCAGTTTAACTTAGACCGCCCCTGCCGCTCGGCCCCTGGCTCATCCCCGCTTTGGCCTAGTACTATACATCTATTCTGTGGCTTTGACTTGAATTCGCGTTGGCCTTGCACAAGCCCTTAAATCTGCTGCGGTCGCCAAGCTGCCTGCCAAGCGTGGAGATTATGGCGAACCCCCTATGACTCGCGTCCAAAGTGGTGTTTAACAGGGGAGGCCTGTGGTCAGCAGTGGACGTCTTCCAGCTGCTGTGAAGTAGGTAAAGGACCAAACAAAAGACGGGCAGATAAACAGATTCAAAACAAAGCGATCACATATACATCATCCAAATTCAACGTGCAATATTTACTAACATTGCACTGACAGTTGAATCAGCTGATTTTTAGGGTTTTCGCCAAGATATGGTTGAGCGATATCAGAATTGCGATGATTTTACCTATAAATTCTATCAGATTTGTCACAATTTTCAATAGTTACGTAAATACTATGAAAAATCTAACTACTTGAATTTAAAAATCTTCAATAGGTGATCTCAAGATTAAAATCACCAGAGATTTTTTTTCTTATATTTTGGCTCCACACATAGTGTATTTAGCCAGTGTCAAGTATTGTAATTTATCATCGTATTATGGAATATTTCACGTAAAGTCAAGTCTTAGTCACAGTCAGTCAGGGTAGTCATAGTCCAGTCTAAGTCAGGTAGTCATAATCCAGTCTAAGTCATGCCCTAATAAAGTGGTGGCAACTTTACTAGAGGCTTCTATGGGATTTTGGAAGCAACACGAAAAACCACGTTTCACTACATTATATCACTTGCCCACACTCATGCTCGTAATTCAGCACTTAATGCGTAAAACGCCACCAATTTTAAACATTAACACTGGAAAAAGCATAAGTTTTGTAAAATAACATAATGCAACAACGTGAACATTTTCGCGTTCCCGCCAAATACTCACACCAGAGGTTTATCTGTGCCAACCATAATGAATCTCAGTTATTGACGTCCTAGGTAGGAAACAATTGGTTACTTTTTGACTATGATCCGTCGCCCCTAGCAACCAAGAGGTTCTCTATGAAGCTGGTATGAACACTTTTTGATGGACGAGTACGCCACAGCCAAAAATGTTTGTAATCCCTGCTATCAGCTGATTTTACAGTCAGTGCAATGTTAGTAAATATTGCATCTTGAATTTGGCTGATATACTTATAGTATTCCGTTCGGTCTGGAACCCTAAAAGATATTTTGAAAGCACTCACTGAAGGGATGTTTCCGCATGTATTTGAAGCTGGTCCGCACGAACCGCTGCCATGTGATCGGGTTTTGCTGCCCGGTGCAGCAGTTGTATACGATCACGCCGTCGCCCCTGGAATATGGGAGGGATGGAATGAGTACATTATTCTTGCTTCTGAGTTGGCTAAACGATTGTTGTTTTACGACAACAATGGGCCGGCATCGACGGCTTCAGGCGAAGTGTACGGCAAACAAGGTGTTGTTGGCATGTTTCCTGGCGTAATTAGAACATGTGGAGCTTTGAATTTAATATATCATGTAATTCATTTCATTAACTCGTTTGTGATATCCGCAAATACAAGATTAATAAACTTAACTATATAGAAAAAAAACTCAAACCTTCCTCAAAACATTTGAGAATGTTCCAATTTTACCGGGTTTCAATCAAATAATTTTTTACAAAAAAAATTGTGTAAGTATTCCCAACAAACAGTCAGATGTTATGATGTCCTCATAATTTTGAAAAATACTATATAAACATAGATATTAATTAAAAACCGTCAAAATCAGTAATTTCGTGCGTTGTCTTTGTCGTAAGCACCGCGCTGAAGTTCAGACTGAATTGATATTTAAGACTACGACGTTCGTCGTCATCATTATCATCAGCCTGAAGACGTCCACTGCTGAACATAGGCCTCCCCCAAAGAGCGCCACCTTGACCGGCTGCTTGCCTCCTGCATCCATCGGCTCCCCGCGGTTCTGACTAGGTCGTCGGTCCACCTAGTGAGGGCCGGCCTACGCTGCGTCTTCCGGTTCGTGGTCGCCACTCGAGAACCTTTCTTCCCCATCGGTTGTTAGTTCTACGACCGATGTGGCCCGCCCACTGCCACTTCAACTTGCTGATTCTCAAAGCTATATCGGTGACTTTAGTTCTCTTGTGGATCTCCTCATTTAGGATCTTATCTCGCAAGGAAACCCCGAGCATAGCTCTCTCCATAGCTTGCTGCGCGACTTTGAGCTTACTCATAAGGCCAACAGTAAGAGACCACGTCTCAGTTCCATGAGTGGCAACACACACTGGTTGAAAACTTTCGTTTTCAGGCTTTGCGGTATTTTAGACGAAAAGATGGGACGAAGCTTCCCGAACACTGCCCACCCGAGTTGGATTCTTCGTGCGACCTCTTTGTCGAAGTTGGATCTACCTAACTGGATAATCTGCCCTAGGTAGACATATTTGTCTACAACTTCGAGAGTATCGTTCCCAACAATTACCGGTATAGGTGGAAGATGGGCATTAGACATGATTTTCGTCTTATCCATATTCATCTTAAGACCAACCTGTTGGGAGACTTTACTAAGGTCGTTGAGCATGGTGCTAAGGTCCTCGAGCAAAGGTCATCGGCAAAACGAAGGTTAGTGATGTACTCGCCATTAATGTTGATGCCAGATCTTTTCCACTCCAAGAGTTTGAAAACGTCCTCCAATGTGTTAGTAAACAGTTTCGGAGAAATAACGTCTCCCTGTCTCACGCCTCTTTGCAATGGGATTTGTTCCGTACTCTGGTCCTGTAGTCGGCCTGACATAGTGGCCTTACTGTACAAACACTTTAACACTTCGATATACCTATAGTCAATTTGGCATCGCTGTAAGGACCGCAGCACCGCCGAAGTCTCAATTGAATCGAAGGCTTTCTCATAGTCCACAAACGCTAGGCATAACGACCGATTATACTCTTCGGTTTACACTATTCACACTATTCATTTATACACTTCGGATTATAATATTTCGTTAGTTTTTTTTTAATAGTGACCGTATCGACTAAAATCAAAGTCTGTAATCAATAAGTGCTACAAGCGCTACGCCGTAGATACATTGCATGAGATTTGTGCTATATGTTTAAAGGTGGAACGTTTCACTATCGCGGCAAATCAAATTTTCTTGCGTTCTTTTGCCAATAATAGCTTAATTACTTAACGTGATTACATTAAAACTGATTTAACGTAAAGAAATAGAATGTAACAACAAATTACGATTAAAATTATCTCCTAGATATCATTACGGGCATAAACGGGTTGGTCCGCGTCCGTCCGCAGTGTCACGCACCTTGGGAAGCCAGCTTAAGAGCCAATACAACGCCAAAATGCTTAAAATGGCTTAGCATGAAGCAGTTTCCTGTCAACAATATTGCAACAATGACTTTGAAATTAATATATGGTAAAGTTCAGGACTAATGCTACTGCAAATGTATAGTGAAAACACGAATTAATAAACTTTTCTCGATAGAAAAAAATTACAAAGTTACCTCTAAACCATACAAATAAACCGCGATTATTCAATGAATACTTTAAATAAAGTCATGAAACTTTGTGTAGCAGTTGAACTAAATATAATGAAGGGCTTATGTATAGTAGATTTTTAAAATACCCATTACATTCAGTGTAATAATACATTACCTAAACTATTGCGCGTTGGAACCATTTTAACTTAGACCGCCCCTGCCGCTCGGCCCCTGGCTCATCCCCGCTTTGGCCTAGTACTATACATCTATTCTGTGGCTTTGGCTTGAATTTGCGCTGGCCTTGCACAAGCCCTTAAGGTGCTACGAGCCGTAAACTCACCGTTTAAGATGCGTCCGCCACGCGCACACGATCATGAGGTTAATGACCGTGTCGACGGGCACGAGGTCAGCGACCCGCGAGCCGGTGCCGAGCATGGTACGGAATATACCCTTCCCTACCGCGGCTATGATGCCGTTCGGACCGTTCCAGTTGTCCACCCATCCCTTGACCGGCTCTCGGACTGACGAGAGCACTGGAAAGAAAAATACTTTATGTATATTTAAATTTGTATGCGTTTTGAAATTAATCTGAAAGGAGCAGTCTAGTCCAAAGAACCCCAAGGGGGGGTCCAGGTACCTCTATGTATCTTTAATGAAGCAGGTGCATTCAATTCTCTTCAATTCCCACTTATTTATTTACTTTACTACATCAAAATTAAATTACAAATACCTATAAAACTAAACTACTACCAAACCAAAACTAAAATATGTACAATATAATACAACTAACAAATCATTTGCTGCATAATGCTAGCCTCTACTTAAGCCAAAGGTTCAGCATTACCATTCAACGTGCCAATGCTGCCAGCATTTTGGGCAATTGCTAGTGGTCTGTTAGTTGTAGTAGTTTAGTTTAATTAAGTAACTGTAGTTTAATTTGCTATTATTATCATGTTGTAAAGTAAATAAATAAGCTCATCTGAGTTCTCATTCTCATTGATAGTTAAGGTAACCAATGGTTAAAATCTACAAAGTTTGACCATGGTTAGAATATGTTTTACTAGGTGGTAGGACTTTTCTGCAAAGTTCGTCTAGGTAGGTACCACCGCTTTGCCAGTTATTCTGCCGCCAAGCAGTAGTGTGCAAGCACTACTGTGTTCCGGTTTGAAGGGCATTGTAGCTAGTGACATTACTGGGCAAATGAGACTTTACGAACTGATCTCACAGTCTAGAAAACTTTTTTAGACTGTGTGATGTCTCAGGATGGCGTGCGCAGTGCGCAGTGTTACTCGAAACTTTAGTTTGGAGTTCCGAGTGGCACTGCAATCTGTTATGGGCGGCCGTGTCGCTTAACACCAGGCGAACGACTAGCTCGTCACGTCATTCGTTTAAATAAAAAATAAAAAAATTGTTATGAGTTTTTTTTTAACCTTGACTGCGGGTCAAAAAACCTACCCTTAAGAAGACCGTCTTGTTATTTGAAAATGTTATTGCCGTCGCTCTGCTCTCCACACGTATGATAGAGACAATAGAACCCATGAGTGAATTTACCTATATTTTAGCGTTTCGGGTGGCAACGGTTTTCACCCTCTAAAACTTAACAAAGACTTTTGATTTTGGTGTCAATCATTTGGATTAATCATAATCTATGCTCGTACGTCTTATAAATACGAAGATATAGTAAAAACAAAAAAAAGGAAGACGTACGACCATACTTTTTACTGGGTAGATAATATATTAAAAAATATTAAATATATAATCAAAGCTCATCAAAACCAGATAACAAAATCTCCACTTTTTGTAAGGACAAAACAGGGGACGGGGGGGGGGGGGGGCTATACGCTTCCCATAATTACTGTAATTACTGAAGGACGGAACTAGGTATTTTTAGCTGCCATGCGAGCGCGAGTTAAATACCTTTACCTACTTTCAGTTAGTTTTATCAATTAGCTAACCAACGCTGTGTTAATGTTACTATTGTTAGCGAAACTAATTAACTCCCACAATTCATTAGTGTTTTTTTCAATTCACATTTCATCTCATTATTGCTTAACATTATAATTTATAATTTTTTTTTTTATAATTTATTTATTTTCCATTAAAAACTTAACCTAAAGTTGCACAAAACAGAGATAAGTAGCTATATATAGTTATAGTTAAATAAATATTATCTTGCAGTAGTATCTTGCAGGAGTGACGTCACGGACGGCTATACGTTGGTATACGGTCGCATTAATTTTAGTCATTAAAAATACTTTTTCACGTTAATTTTTGGTGATAGTTCTTTCAGCGTGTGCAAAAGTAACCGTAGCAGCTGTGCTAGTATTTGCAAGCCCTTACGAGGTCGGTGTGGTGCATAAATATTAGATTTAATAGTTGTGTTATCAGGATCGAAGATTAAAAAGTGGGTGGGTAGTCTTTATTACCCTCACTCCATCCAACCAGTACGCACTACGCAGCGATCAACATCGATTTGTCACCGAGCCATCTAGCGTCGAGTAGCCGTACTATTATATATATCAATTAGCAGCGCTATGGTTAAGTGTGCAGCCTGCGGAAAATTTATGGGAACGAAAGGTGGCGTTACCTGTCCAAAATGTGGATCAAAAAGTCATAATGAATGTGTTCAAGTGCCAGCGGGAGTCGCGATCGCCGATACGTGGAGATGCGGTGACTGCCAGTCTAGAACGCCCAAGGGACGTGATCCCTCTACGCCCATCCGGAGCACGGAGGATAGCTATCTACCACAGGTCCCCCGCCGCGAAGAGTCGACGTCTGGGGTCAGTGCATTGGAGGCCGGCAGCCGCGGCACCCCGAATCGCGTTGATGCTGAAGTGATACGCACGCTAAGGGAGGAGATGCGGGCTGAATTTGCTAAAATTAATAGCCTAATGACCTCTGGGTTTAGCTCTTCGAAAGATGGCATAATCACCATTCAGGAAGAAATGCGTGAGGTTCGAAAAGAGATGAGTGCGACGCGTTCCATGTTTAATACGCGGATGGATGAGTTTGATGCTCGTCTTGTAGCCTTGGAGTTGGCCCGGGATACGGTGCCTAAACCGCCTGATGTTACCTCGCTGGAGCAAGCCCTCGCTGAGGTGAAGTGCCAGCTCAATGATCGTGAGCAGGAACACTTACTCAATGACGTAATTATAACAGGGCTTCCGGAACAGAAAGGGGAGAGCCCAGTGCATCTTGCCCTGCTCTTAGGTGCAAAAATGGGTATAGAGCTGGATGACCGGGATATAGTATTAGCTGAGCGGGAGGGCGCCCCCCGCCGCTCGCAGAATGACTCACCGGCTCCTGTGCGCAGCCGACGCATCGCTGTCCGCTTCGCGCGGCGCTCAACCCGCGATGCCTACCTGCAGGCTGCGCGCGTTCGCCGCGGCCTCACCACCACTGAGCTTGGGTTAGAGGGTGCGGCTGTGCGTATATACATCAACGAGCGTCTCACCAAAACGAATAGCCAACTTTTTGCAAGAGCTAGAGAACAATGCCGCGTACACACGTGGAAATATTCCTGGACAAGAGAAGGTCGAGTCTACGTTCGAAAAGAGCACGGGACTCCATATTTCCGGGTTGTACAGGACAAAGATATCGACAGAATTTTTTCAACTGGATCTGTTTGATCGGATTGTTTATTTGTATTCTGCGAAGCTGTAATAATAATAGACGCTTTGCCCCTTTAACCCTAACCTTACATAATATTTTTATTCATTTCTTTGAGTTAATAATGCTTGCAGTTAAACTTGTTCAACTATTATGTTTTTGGCGGTGTCACAGGAATATCCTATTATGTTTTGCAATGTTTATGTGTGCCCGATTCTGTTATTTGGTCAATGTGCAGTCATTAGCAAAAGTTATTGAATATTCTGTCCAAACTTTAATATGTTTTTTATTCTTACTGATGCAATTTTTTTTTCATACTTGTCATGAAGATATAATTTTGGACTATATAAATGTTCTACTGTTTTTGTTGTTGACTGGTATGGGAATACAAGGGAAGGATGTCTCATCTCTTTGTTGTTCAGATAAAAATGTAAGCGTTAAGCTTTATGTTTACACTGTTGATTTAGTCTCGATCATTAAAACCTGCCATAAAAAAACTTTACATTTAGTAACTAAAATAGTATGGATTTGGGAATTGAAGTTTTTTAAATTAGCATATTATTACCATAATATAATCATAGAATCTGAGAAAAATGTTTACAATGTCATTCCTTCAATTGTGTTTTTTATCTGTGTAACACTCAATAAAGTTCTAGTTCAGTACTATTATGGCGAAGGCGTGAATAGGATGCCACTTTTGGACGCACAAGTCCTATTACAACGTAGTATCAAAACTCATGAAATTGAAGGTGGAAACTATTATTTATTCTGTAGATATTCGGGTTTGTTATGTGTGTACGTGTGCGAGGATTGTTGCTGTTGTATACGGGGAATTACCTCCAGTGTATATTTGCTCTTCAGGTATAAGATATTTCATTCATATTATATTAATAGTGTTAATTATTGTGTTCGAACAGTTACTTTGTATTTAAATGTATTTACATATATATTCACTGTATTATGTATATTATATATTTTTAGTAAAATACACACCTACTCAACCGATCGTAAATACCATTATTTATTTCAGTTGCAAATATTCATAAACAGCATTAGATGTTTAAATTTACTTGAAAATAAATTTATTCATTTTTTAATTACGGTTTTTGATAATGGGTAACAACAAAATGCTAAAGGTTGGTCTTCATAATGCTGGTTCTTTGGGTACCGATCATGACAATTTTATCGCAGCAATGGAGAAGTACTCGGTAGATATTATGGCTATAAATGAGACATGGCTGCGACCGGGCGAGGATAAGCGCGCTCCCTTTGTACCTACTTACAGACTGCGTCACATACCACGTCCGAGCAGCGTCCGCGGTGGTCGTGGCGGTGGTATCGGCTTTTATATAAAACGTGGTGTAAATGTGCGCTCCTGTTCTTATCCCGCTAACCCTAACGTAGAACAAATGTGGTTAAAACTAAAGGTGAACCGCTCTAAACTGATAATTGGAACCGCGTACCGTCCTCCCTGGTTGGACGTTAACGTTTTTTTGGATGCTTTGATTGATTCGGTGACAGCTTTTTCTCATTATGATAATATTATCCTAATGGGAGATTTTAACATCAATTTATTAAATGTGAATGACTCCAAGACTATTTATTTAAAAGAGTTTCTGACCTGCACAGGATTAAATCAAATCATAGATAAACCGACCCATTTTACAGATAACAGCCGAACTTTAATAGACGTAGTTTGTTCAAACGTACGATCGCGAAATATTTGTGTAGAGCTCGTAGGCACGCACATTGGTCATGCATTTATTTCATGCGAATTCATATTTAAAAAGCCTCTAATAGCACCTAGGTGTATAACCTTCAGACCTCTTAAAGACATCTGTATTGATTTATTTACGAATGATATAGAGTGTACTAGTATTTTGCCCCGTGCGCGGGCCGCGAGCGGCCCGCGTGTGTGTTTTCGTGGCGTTCCATTTGTTCAAAACGCTATACTTGTGTTTAAACTTGTAATTTTGCAAGTACTTGTACAAAACTGCGGTATCTATCAAAGAAAACGTTTGATATCTGTCAAAAATTGACATTTGACATCTGTCAAAAATTTGACGTTTGACATCTGTCAAAATTTTGACATTTGACATCTGTTTAACTGACATCTGTCTACACTTGACAGCGGTATTAGAACAGTGCACAGGTCGCAAGCGGCACACTTGCACCGTGCGCGGGCCGCACGCGGCCCGCACACGGTGCAAGTGTGCAGGTGCAAGTGATAGTCGTGACTGTCCAATTATACCAATGAGAGACAATAAACTAACTCACTCATCGCCGCATTTGGTAGGTTGGAAAAAAAATTGACATTTGACATCTGTCTAAAAAATTGACATTTGACATTTGTCAATAAAATTGACATCTTTCAAAAATTTGTCATTTGACATCTGTCAAAAGTTTGACATTTGACATCAATCAAACTGACATCTGTCTACACTTGACAGCAGTATTAGAACAGTGCACAGGTCGCAAGCGGCACACTTGCACCGTGCGTGGGCCGCACGCGGCCCGCACACGGTGCAAGTGTGCAGGTGCAAGTGTTGGTCGTGACCGTCCACTTATACCAAACTACAGTATACTTGCTGCTCGCTTCGCATTTGGTAGGTTGGAAAAAAATTGACATTTGACATCTATCAAAAAATTTGACTTCTGTCAAAATTTTGACGTTTGACATCTGTCACACTGACATCTGTCGAAATGATCACTATCTCCTTCCGAAACTGTAGTACCATAGGCGATAAAACGGAAAACAGCAATTTCGATAATAGTATATACGGCGGCCATATTAAAAAATGACAGATGTCAAAATTTGGCCAAACCATGTTGATCAGCATCCTTTGGGACCCCCAGATATCGATTTATATCCCGATCAGAGCACCTTTACTTTCAGACGCGGACCAATAGACCGCCATTTTGAAAAAAGAACTATTTCAGTGTGTGCCCCTCTGAAAACTATACAATATTAGAACCAACCCTCCTTACAAAAGTCTTATAGTTCCGGCGTTAATTGCAAATTAAAAATCCTTAAAAAGTGAAATTGTATGTTCGCAATTTTTCAAAATGGCGGAATCAAAAAATTTTTTACACGTTCCTACCAAGTGTACTGTGGGATTTTCAGATATCGATTTTCATTCGGATCGGACAACTTTTACTATGAGTCGGTACCTCTACAGCCACCATCTTGAAAAAAATCGATTTTGCTGATATTGCATTTTGACCCTTATAGCATCTATACTTCATCCCCAGGAACGATTTTTCTTAAACGCTCGTATTGGAGGCGTAAAAAAGGAAAACTGATTGCCCCTCACAAAACTGTACAATATTAGAACAAACCCTCCCTACAAAAGTCTCACAGTTTCGGTGTTATTTGCGAATTAAAAATCCTTAAAAAGTGAAATTGCATGTTCGCAATTTTCCAAAATGGCGGAATCAAAAAAGTTTTTACACTTTCCTACCAAGTGTACCGTGGGATTTTCAGATATCGATTTTCATTCGGATCGGACAACTTTTACTATGAGTCGGTACGTCTACAGCCGCCATCTTGAAAAAAATTGATTTCACTGATATTGCATTTTTACCCTTATAACATCTTTACTTGATCCCCAGGAACGAATTTTCTAAAGCACTCGCAACGGAGGCGCAAAAAAGCAAAGTTGATATTTCAATAAAAGCACCTTTGTATGGCAGCCCCATTGAAAGTTGACACATGTCAAAATTTGATTACAGAATGTTGATCATCATCCTTGGGGACCCCCAGATATCGATTTTCATCAGGATCGGTGAAACTTTTTTTCCCGCCACGGCCAAAATTTCCGCCATTTTGAAAAAAAAAATATTTGCCATTTTTCCTCTCTGGCTTTCAAACAATATTAGTTCCAGCTCTTTATACTAAAGTGTCATAGTTTCGCCGTCATTTACGGTTAAAATTTGTATGGCGGATTTTTTTTTCCGCCATTTTGAATTTTTTTTGACATCTCCAAAATCGTCCCAGGGTTTGCTATGACATTCCTTAAAACGCACATGACCTATCTCATATGGTTTGGCCAGGCCGTTGACTGTCCGAGTGACCGAAGGTCGGAAGACCAGGACATGAATTTTTCTGGAGGGACCACAAACACCTTGACACGAATGTTAACAAAGATATTCAAAACTTTCCATAGGTATCGAGAAACAATGCGTCAAAAATGGGAAAAAAAATTTGTATGGCAGCCATCTTTAAAAATGGCGGAATCCAAATTTTTTTTTCAAATTACGAATCTGCGGCCCCGAAAACCCCCCCATGCGAAAAATCACCCCGATCGGACCAACTTTCAAAATGGCCGCCATTTTGAATCCGCCATCTTGGATTTTCATGACAACCATCTGACAGCTCCCGTCATCCTCTATGACATTTGGTCGAGCACTACCCACATACCTCTTACCGTTTCCAAATTATGAACGTTTCAATTTTGTATGGAATTTTTATTTTTTGTATGGCAACACTTTTTTTTTTTAATTTCTCTGGAAACATCCCAGGGTCTACTCCAACTTTAGTTAAAACGGGGCCCCCTTATCTCTTGTCGTTTTCGAGATCCGTTGACCTGTTCCATCTCAGAGACGACTTTCTGGTAATGTCAGATTTTTCCTGGGGTGACATGACCCATCACTATACAGCCTCATACTCGGTTTTGACTGACCACTTCTGAGAGCTGAGATCAATTCTGTCAATCATCAGTCAGTATATGGGTATCCAATTTTATAATAGTAGTAAAGTAAAGTAAAGTAATAAGATGGGACCTTATTAATTCAATAGATCATTTAGACGGCATGGTTGAAGCATTTGCCGACGTAATAAAATTAATCTTTGACTTACATGCCCCTTCTAAGACTAGAATAGTTAAAGAACTGCCTAGTCCATGGTTGACAGATAATATTAAAATGATGATGCGTCTTCGTGATGCATCGCTTGCCAGATATCGTGAAACTCAGTCACAAAGCCATAAGCTTTATTATAAAGACTAGTATTTTGCCCCGTGCGCGGGCCGCGAGCGGCCCGCGTGTGTGTTTTCGTGGCGTTCCATTTGTTCAAAACGCTATACTTGGAGCTAAACTTTAAATTTTGCAAGTACTTGTACAAAACTGCCGTATTTATCAAAGAAAATGATAATGCGCGTGACTTTGCATGGCGGCCATTTTGTTTGACTTGACAGCGTCATTTGCACCATGAGTAGGATGCAACCGGCACACATGCACCGTGCGCGGTGCAAGTGCTGATCGTGACCGTCCACTTATACCAAACTACAGTAAACTAACTCGCTTCGCTCGTCGTCGCATTGGGTATGTCGGAAAAAATTTGACGTTTGACACCTGTCAAAAATTGACATTTGACAACTGTCCTAAAAATTGACATTTGACATCTGTCAAAAAAATTGACATTTGATATTTGTCAATAAATTTGACATCTGTCAAAAAATTTGACAATTGACATCTGTCAAAAGTTTGACATTTGACATCAATCAAACTGACATCTGTCTACACTTGACAGCGGTATTAGAACAGTGCGCAGGTTGCAAGTGTGCAGGTGCAAGTGTTAGTTGTGACTGTCCAATTATACCAATGAGAGACAATAAACTAACTCACTCATCGCCGCATTTGGTAGGTTGGAAAAAAAAATTGACGTTTGACATCTGTCCAAAAAATTGACATTTGACATTGGCAATAAATTTGACATCTGTCATCAAATTTGACATTTGACATCTGTCAAAAGTTTGACATTTGACATCAATCAAACTGACATCTGTTTACACTTGACAGCGGTATTAGAACAGTGCGCAGGTTGCAAGCGGCACACTTTCACCGTGCGCGGGCCGCACGCGGCCCGCACACGGTGCAAGTGTGCAGGTGCAAGTGTTAGTTGTGACTGTCCAATTATACCAATGAGAGACAATAAACTAACTCACTCATCGCCGCATTTGGTAGGTTGGAAAAAAAATTGACATTTGACATCTGTCCAAAAAATTGACATTTGATATTTGTCAATAAATTTGACATCTGTCAAAAAAATTTGACAATTGACATCTGTCAAAAGTTTGACATTTAAAATCAATCAAACTGACATCTGTCTACACTTGACAGCGGTATTAGAACAGTGCGCAGGTCGCAAGCGGCACACTTGCACCGTGCGCGGGCCGCACGCGGCCCGCACACGGTGCAAGTGTGCAGGTGCAAGTGTTGGTCGTGACCGTCCACTTATACCAAACTACAGTATACTTGGTGCTTGCTTCGCTCGTCGTTGCATTTGGTAGGTTGGAAAAAAATTGACATTTGACATCTATCAAAAAATTTGACATCTGTCAAAATTTTGACGTTTGACATCTGTCACACTGACATCTGTCAAAATTTATTTATTTATTTTATTTGGCACACAAAACAGAATATAACCAAATGAAAGAACAAGCAGAAAGAAAAAAAAAATACATACATTTTGAGCTAGATTATATCCCAAAACATGTGTACACATCATGATTGACATAACTGTTATTAGAATATTTAGTAAAAATAGAAAAAAAAAAAAACAACAACAAAAAAAAAAAAAACAAAAAAAAAAAAACAAAAAAAAAAAATTACAACTATCTCCTTCCGAAACTGTAGTACCATAGGCAATAAAACGGAAAACAGCAATTTTGATAATAGTATATACGGCGGCCATATTAAAAAATGACAGATGTCAAAATTTGACCAAACCATGTTGATCAGCATCCTTTGGGGCCCCCAGATATCGATTTACATCCCGATCGGAGCTTCTTTATTTTCGGACGCGGACCAATGGACCGCCATTTTGAAAAACATTCTTTTTCACTGTATGCCCCTCTCAAAACTGTACAATATTAGAACAAACCCTCCCTACAAAAGTCTCACAGTTTCGGTGTTATTTGCGAATTAAAAATCCTAAAAAAGTGAAATTGCATGTTCGCAATATTTCAAAATGGCGGAATCAAAAAAGTTTTTACACATTCCTACCAAGTGTACCGTGGGATTTTCAGATATCGATTTTCATTCGGATCGGACAACTTTTACTATGAGTCGGTACGTCTACAGCCGCCATCTTGAAAAAAATTGATTTCACTGATATTGCATTCTTACCCTTATAACATCTATACTTGATCCCCAGGAACGACTTTTCTAAATCACTCGCAACGGAGGCGCAAAAAAGCAAAGTTGATATTTCAATAAAAGCACCTTTGTATGGCAGCCCCATTGAAAGTTGACACATGTCAAAATTTGATTACAGAATGTTGATCATCATCCTTGGGGACCCCCAGATATCGATTTTCATCCGAATCGGTGAAACTTTTTTTTCCGCCGCGGCCAAAATTTCCGCCATTTTGAAAAAAGAAATTTTTCGCAATCTTCCCCTCTGACCTCCAACTAATATTAGTTCGAGCTCTTTATACTAAAGTGTCATAGTTTCGCCGTCATTTATGGTTAAAATTTGTATGGCGGATTTTTTTTTCCGCCATTTTGAATTTTTTTTGACATCTCCAAAATCGTCCCAGGGTTTGCTATGACATTCCTTAAAACGCACATGATCTATCTTTTATGTTTTGGCCAGGCCGTTGACCGTCCGAGTGACCGAAGTTCGGAAGACCAGGTCGCGAATTTTTTTGAAGACACCTCGATCATCTGGACACAAAACACAACAAAGACATTCAAAATTTTCCATAGGTGTCGAGAAACAATGCGTCAAAAATGAAAAAAAAAATTTGTATGGCAGCCATCTTTAAAAATGGCGGAATCCAAAATTTTTTTTGAAATATCGAATCTGCGGCCCCGAAAACCCCCCAATGCAAAAAATCACCCCGATCGGACCAACTTTCAAAATGGCCGCCATTTTGAATCCGCCATCTTGGATTTTCATGACAACCATCTGACAGCCCCCGTCATCCTCTATGACATTTGGTCGAGCACCACCCACATACCTCTTACCGTTGCCGAATTATGAGCGTTTCAATTTTGTATGGGGGCCACCGTTTTTTGTTCGGGGGCCCCCATTTTTTTCATTTCTCTGGAAACATCCCAGGGTCTACTCCAACATTAGTTAAAACTGGACCCCCATATCTCTTGTCGTTTTCGAGATCCGTTGACCTGTTCCATCTCAGAGACGATTTTCTGGTAATGTCAGATTTTTCCTGGGGTGACATGACCCATCACTATACAGCCTCATACTCAGTTTTGACTGACCACTTCTGAGAGCTGAGATCAATTATGTCAATCATCAGTCAGTCAGTCACTCATGGGTATCCAATTTTATAGTAATAGTAATAGTAAAGTAAAGTAAAGTAAAGTAAAGTAAAGTAATCTAAAAAATCAAGTGTCTTTGGGGTTGCATAACGAAAAAAAGGCTTTTTTCAAGCACAATATTAATCGTCATATTAAAAATCCAAAGCTGTTGTGGAAAAATTTGAAAGCTAAGGTATTGCCACCGAAATCTATAGAATTACCACCACAATTTGATGATCCTAATGCAATAAATAATCATTTTTTGAATATTCCTGGTAATCTGGTTATCAGCATGTCTTCCTTGACGTTTTTTGAGTTTCATAAGTTTGGTAATTGTAATTTCTCTTTCAAACCCACAAACTCCCTGACTGTGTTAAAATTCTTAAGGGAAATTAAAACAAACGCTCTAGGCATAGATGAAATATCGCTGGAAATGATTACCCTTATGCTACCCCAATGTCTGGATACCATAACAGCAATAGTAAATAAATCTATTACCACTGCAATCTTTCCGACAGCCTGGAAAACGGCAGTCGTTAAACCCATACCAAAAACTACTACCCCTCAGGATATTAAAGAATTGCGTCCTATTAGTCTATTACCGTGCCTTTCTAAGGTTCTTGAAAAAGTGGTTTGTTCTCAAGTTACTAAATATTTGGAAGAAAATAACATCTTACCAGAAATGCAATCAGGTTTTCGTAGGGCTAGAGGAACTAATACGGCATTATTGGACGTTTCTGACAATATACTTGCAGCACAGGATGCCGGTATGGGCACTATATTAATTTTGTTAGATTTTTCACGCGCTTTCGATTCCATTAACATATCTCTTTTGCTAGCTAAGCTAAACTTTTATGGATTTGATTCTAACGTGGTCAGATGGTTTAACTCCTATTTGAGTAATCGTACACAACTCGTAGAATTAAAAAAAGATAACGGAGAAATTTTTCGTTCTGACAAACGTGAAGTAGCTAGAGGTGTACCTCAGGGTTCGATTTTGGGTCCGTTACTTTTCATTTTATACAGCGCAGATATCATTAGTAGCATCCATCATGCTAAGTTTCATATATACGCTGACGACATACAAATGTATCTGTCCTTTAAACCAAATGACTTGCGAGCAGCAGAGGCTAAATTGAACGAAGATTTAGAGCGGATCCAAACGTGGGCTATGTCGAACTCATTATTGCTGAATGCCAAAAAGACAAAGTTCATGATTTTGGGATCTAAACATCAAACGTATCAAATAGCACTGCAAAATCCTCAGTTACTGATAGGTGGAGAAACAATTGAGCGAGTCACTGAAGCACGAAATTTGGGTCTGATATTTGACGAGCAGCTAAAATTTGAGCATCATGTATCCGAATCCGTCAAGAATTGTTTTTATCGCCTTAAAGTGTTATATAAAATTCGGAAATATTTAAGCACGGATATTCGAATTTCTCTTGTAGACTCACTCGTGCTCTCTAAGTTTAATTATGTGGACTCTGTTTATGGTCCCTGTCTTTTCTCGAAAACCTCGCGTCTCATTCAGAGAGTGCAAAATGCATGTGCTCGGTTTTGCTTCCAAATACCGCCACGCAGCCATGTAACTCCCTTCTTAAACCAAAATAACATTTTGAACATGAAGCATAGGAGGGATCTTCATTTGGCTACTTTAATGTTTGGAGTGGTTAAGTTTCAACAGCCGAAATATCTATTTTCCAAATTCGTATGGGCCAGCGACCATAAAAAATATGCCATGAGGACATGCTCCTATCTATTGCGTACCCCGCGGCACGGCACGGCTGCATTTCGTGGCAGTTTTCGTTTTTCTGCCACGAAGTGCTGGAACTCCCTTCCTCCACCCATACGAAATCTCAACACAAAACTTAGCTTTAGAATAAAATTCAAGCACTATTTGTTACAGCAACAGAAGCTACTCTCTATATAATTTTCTTTTTTTACTACTATATGTTGACCTATATAATTATTGCATATTACTTTAAATATATTAGTACTATTTATTTTTTCTTAGTTTATACTTATAGTTTATTTTTAAGATTTATCGTAGCTCTAATAAAGGCAATTAACCCCCCCATAATAATATTATGCCAGCCGTGTGGGCTTATTTATTTATTATAATATTTCAATTTCGTTGTTTTATCGTCTCATAACAGGTTTTTTAAGATAGTTAATACTATATAATTTTTTTTTTTCCTTTTGCAACTCACTTTGTCATTCTGAAAAAGTATTTTTTTTTAGGGAACTTATGATTATTATTTTTAATTTATTAACAGCACCCATTATTACAATTTCATTATTATTAGTATCGTCGTCACTCAAGGTCTGGGCTGAAAATCAGCGCTGTGGATTCGTCCATGGCACATGCTGAGCTTTGACCATTTTGTACATCACTGTACACACACAGCTACAATGTTCGTAGACAGAAATGTATAGAATAGGCATAGTTTTTTTTTTTTTTTTTTTAAATTAGTTATAGTTTCTTTTTTATTTATAGTTTAGCATAATTATTATTGTTGTTTGTGTCTGTGTACAGTTTGTATAAATAAAGTGTTTCTTTCTTTCTTTCTTTCTTTCTTTCAGTAGGTAAAGGTTAACAACAAGATTAAAACTAACGACTAGCTCCTATACTAGGGTAGACCCTGTGTTACAGGAGCCAGTTACCAAGTGTGGGTTCCTTGTAGGTAGGTACATTATGTTACACAAAAAAACTTGAAAGCAGGTATTACAAGGGTAAACATAAGACGAATCTGTTTAAACACTCGAAAATATTGTGAAGGCAACTATAGAAATATGAATAAATACATTATAAATAAATAATAAATAAATACATATAATAAACACAATATAATATATATAACGTGTTACGTGAATATTGTATCTAATTAATATAAATAAGGAAATACATAAACTATATAATTATTTGCTATTATTATGGGTAGATTTGTAAAACTGTGTATGTATGTTTGGAAGTGAAGATGAAATGAGTACCTTACTGTGAGTGTGGGAGGGTTACGTAGGTATGTGGATGAGGTGAGTAAGGGTGCTTGTGACAAGGTGAGGGTGGGTAGGTGTGGGTATTGGCGTGTGTCAAATAACTGTATGTAAGAGGCGTTCAGTTTCTTCATAATTTGATGACAGAAGGTATTTAGTTAGTACTTTCTTACATTCAAATTTAGTAAGTGGGTAGAGGGGATTAATTTTACTCACTTTATTGTAAAGGTAGGGGCCCAAAAAACTTGAAAAACGTTGTGTAAATGTTAAGTTGACAGATTCTATTCGGCATACACTGTCCTTTCTGCGTTTGTTTGCTAAATGCATGGGATTATAGGGCGTCCGAGCATGCTGTAAGAGGACAAGTCTTAAGATGAAAAGTTGACGTACGGTTAATAAGTTGCAGTCAGCGTAAAGTTGGATAGTTGGGTACATGATTGGTCTAAACATCATCACCTTCAAACGGCTCTCTGGGCTCGCTCGATTGTGAGCATTTTGGTCTTTGTACTGCCACCCCAGACAGGGATGCAATAGTCAATGATAGATTGGCACAGGGAATAGTAAACTGTTTTGAAAAGGTTCCAGTCAGCTACATGCCGTAGCTTCCTAAATATGATCATTAGTTTCCTAACTCTTCCAGACAGAACTTGAAGGTGATGGGACCAGTTAAGCCGATCACCCACGAAAACTCCGAGGTATTTAAGGGACGATTCTCTGTCCAAACAAACGCAGTCACACATAGCGGAACCAAAACATTTGTGAGCGCGTATTTTAAGATTGTTTGAGACTTCATTATCAATGTTTTTTATAGAGAACACTAGAAACTTGGTCTTTTCTATGTTAAGGGTTAGGAGACTAGCATCTAAATGTTGCATGACCATTCGTAGACCGTTTTCGGCAATCCGTGTGACCTCACTCCAGCCACGTTCGTGAAACAAGAGGGCGGTATCGTCAGCGTATGAGATTATTTGACAGTTTGGCAGTTTAATTTCGCAAATATGGTTTATGTACGCTAAGAACAAGGTCGGTCCTACTATGCTACCTTGGGGCACCCCGAAGGTGATAGATTCGTCCTTACTAACAAAATCTCCCACTTTAACACGTTGTGATCTACCGCAGAGATAGTCCGAGAAAAGCTGGAGTGCTGTCCCACGGATACCGAAACGCTCGAGCCTATACAAAAGGATGGGAATACGAAAGGATAATTAAATATTAATTTATAGATAATTAATTTGTTATTATTTAATAGATAATTAATTTGTTATTATTTATTATAATAAATAATATTTAATAAATATGTGTGGACATTTTACACAGCGCCATCCAGCCCCAAACTAAGCATAGCTTGTACTATGGAGGATAACTGATGGAATACATAGATACTTTTTGTTTGTAAATACATAAATATATAGTACATTACTGCAGCGGCCAGCAACAGAGGCATTGATGGACGAACGTGTAAATGTGGGCACACACATACGTAAGTCCATCAATGCCTAGTTGTGGCCAAACCTTGTATAGTACTTTTCTCAAATAATGAGCGGAAATTAAAACTATCATCTATTCTCGTCTATTCTCATCTATTATCATCTATTTTTACCAATTCTCATCGTTTCTCAATCCATCCTCATATATTCTATTTGCAAGCCAGCTCGAAAGATTTTTTTTTCAATTTTAAATTACACGACAGTTAAGAGTTTTGTATGAAATTTATTTGGCCGACAGATATGGATTTTCATACACCTTTTGCCGGCCGCTGCTCGCCAGTACCGCAATTTCGATTTATCTCGAAGAAGGTTATCAAAATAATACTCACATTTCCAAGCATGTTTGAGAAAATACAATATAACACCCAGACACGGAACAAACACAGGCCAGTCAAATAATACTTACTATTTAGCTAGTAGATTAATACCGCGGCTATGGTTACACTACATTAAAGACTTTAGGTACCGCCGCTTTGTCACAGTTATTCTGCCGCCAAGCGCAGTACTACTAAAGTGACCGATATAGCTCTTAGAATTAGCAAGTTGAAATGGCAGGCCACATCGCTCGTAGAACTGACAACCGATGGGGAAGAAAGGTTCTCGAGTGGCGACCACGAACCGGAAGACGCAGCGTAGGCCCCCCACTAGGCGGACCGACGATCTGGTCAGAACCGTGGGGAACCGATGGATGCAGGAGGCAAGCAGCCGCTCAAAATAGCGCTCTATAGATGAGGCCTATGTTCAGCAGTGGACGTATTCAAACTGATGATAATGAATAAATACTTCGTAAGTAAAAATGCACAATACGTTTATATATCATTATCTAAGGTTCTGATATCATAGTACAGGAAAAAGTGAATACATATTTTTCCTGCTTAGTGATATGAATTATTATTTATGAATCATTTTTTTTCGTGACTAACTTTGTTTTATGGGAATGAATGACGTGCCTTCCTAGTCATTCACCTGATGTTAAGCGACACGGCCGCCCATAACAGTTGCAGTATCACTCGGAACTTTAAAATAATAAAGTTTCGCGTGACACTGCCCTGCGCACGTCATCCTGAGACATCACACAGTCTAGTAATCAGATTACTAGACTGTGTGATCAGATCATAAATTCTCATTTGCCCAGTAATTTCACTAGCTACAATGCCCTTCAAACCGGAACACAGTAGTGCTTGCACACTACTGCTTGGCAGCAGAATAACAGGCAATGCGGTGGTACTTTTGTTGTCACGTTGGGAATTCCATATAAATAGAACGCGTATATATTATATTGTTTTAAACAATTCCCGCTAATTATGTTTGAGTACCTACTTACTTTTTTACGCTGTACCGTGACCGGTACCACAAAATACTACAGAAGTCAATCACATGTATGTACTTCACTTTTTATACCTACGCTCGGCGCTCACGCTAGGGATGGCGGCGGCTGCGCGGGCGGCCGGCTCGCCGCGCCGAGCAGTAGGTACCTGCCTACTTATCATAACTATAATGCGGAAGATGACCGTATTTTTTTATCATCCATGCGTTTTTTTTTATTTTTTTATTTTATTGATATCGAAATAATTTTTTCGCAGTTATTAATATAATTAGATAAAGTTTTTTTGACGGCTAAATAATGTGGTTATGTTACATATATGTCGGGATATAAGCGGAATAGCAACATCGTGGTATGAGCAGCAAAAGCAACATCAAAACTGGTCGCAATCGGGTATTGCGTCACATTCTACCTGCAACGCCCCGCCACTGAACAAGTATAAAAGGAGTGGTCGACCGGCACTCGGGGCATTCGTTGTTCGACTCTGGACGTGAACACAAGTCGTAGAAATCGTGATAGTCATTATTATTATTTGAGTGAAATCGTTAATGATAAAATGAATAATAATTATCACCGTGAAGTTTCTTGGAGCTTCTTCTTTACGGGTGTAATCGAAGCTCCGGATCAGTTTCTATTTGATAATCTATGAAGAACTTGATTGAAATACAGTGATTAGTGATTTATAATTGCAGTTGCAATGACGTAACAACTCCGTCGTAGGTAATATCCTACATATACATCTTCCTCGTTAGATAATTGAAGACAAGCAAACCCTACCTACTTACCTCTCTGAAACAACTGGTAGCTTAAAAAACGACAATTCACCGTTTAATGTTGAATTTAAACAACCGTCCACTAAACAATTTTTTTTTTTTTTTTTCGTTTTCATCTGCAATCAGCCATCCAGGCTATGAGCAAATTTGTTGTTGCCGGTCTTGGCGTGATATACTGGGCTCCATTGAGCACAGCACAATAAGCATGACTAACTCATGGTTCTAATGTCCCAAACTCATAAGTTTAAAATGTTCTGCCGTTTGAGGCGCTTGTTTGGATTAGGCCGCAGCAAATGCAAAGCTGGTTGATTCGGGTGGATTGCAAGTCTCTGCTTATATGTTTTTCCCAAACTTTTTATGTTTTCTTTCACTGTGTCTACTTTTAATTGCTTATGTAGTTCTGCATTGGTGATAAACCATGGGGCATTTGACAGTGACTTAAGGATGGAGTTTTGTAACCTTTGTACTATGTTTATATTTGAATTGGAGGCACTACCCCAGAGTTGTATCCCATATGTCCATATTGGCTTTATCACAGCTTTATATATTAATAGTTTGTTTTCCTGCGATACCCGAGACCTCCTTCCCATCAGCCAGGTTAGGTTTCTCATTTTGAGTCTAGCTTCATCTCTTTTTGCCAATATATGTGCTTTCCAAGTAAGCCTTCTGTCCAAGTGCATTCCCAAGTATTTGGTACTAACTAAACAATTATAATAGCTTTTTTTTTGTTGCTCCATTTTTGCATAAAGAATGTTCACAGACGCGTGTCTCAAACGGGTGGCGCTCGCGCTCGCACTACTCCGACAGACTCCGAGACATCGTGTCGGTGAGCGGTGTCTATGTGTGCGTTGCTCGAGCGCACTTACTATGTTGATTGCGTTCTGTACTATATTATTCTGTGCCGGTACCGTGACCGTACGCGGTACCTAGACGAACTTTGCAGAAAATTCCTACCACCTAGTAAACATGTCTGAATGCCTACCTGGGCCCTAATTCTGTATGAAAACTCAGATTCCACACGATACGAAACCACGTCGTTATCGTGTCTTGTTCAAATCGTGTCACAGCATTAGAAATACCTTCACTTTACATTATGTTTTTTTTATTTTGAATAAATATTGATATATTAAGTGGTGGTAACTTTTGACGTGTTGATGTTTCGGAACGTGTCTCATTGGAACATTATGATTTTTGACAGTTCAAATCGCGTCATTTCCAAATTCATTTCGCGCGGTTTTGTTTCCATTTCATAGAGAATAGATTTTTGCAGATTTCTTATATAAGACAAGGAATTCGCGTGGTTTCGAAGCAAGGAATCGTAAAGTGGTCATACAGAATTAGGGTCCTGTTGTGTTTCGAGAGATACATGCAACCATTTATAGGTCGAAAGGACGGACAGACAGACAGACTTGGAACTCACGCTCGTATGAACATTTTGACTGTTTCTAAATTCATACGACGTGTTAGAAGCTGTCCGGTTGGAAGACGTACTTACCACATGCGTTGTAATAGGTACACCAACACACATGTGGATTGTGGATACGTCTTCCAAATAGATAAGTACGAACTTAAAAGGTTTCAAACTTTAGTGCAGACGGACATCACACTAATATTATAAAGGCGAAAGTTTGTAATGTGTGTTTGTGGAATATAAATAGCTTATGTACTGGATTAACACATATTGAGCTACTCTTTATCCGCGGGTGAAACCAGGAGGCGTAGCTAGTTAGTAATAGAATAGAGTCCCAATTTTACTCTTAGGTATAAAGAGCGCCACTTTGAACGGCTGCTTGCCTCCTGCATCCATCGGCTCCCCACGGTTTTGACCAGGTCGTTGGTCCACCTAGTGTGGGGCCTACACTGCGTCTTCCGATCCGTGGTCGCAACTCGAGAACCTTTCTTCCCCATCGGTTGTCATTTCTACGAGCGATGTGGCCTGCCCACTGCCACTTCAACTTGCTAATTCCAAAAACATACTTCCACGTTTTCGAGTTAAAATAAAGTATAATAAATATTGTAAACAATGATTAGGTAGGTATACAATAAAGAAAATGGTTGATGCGACGCGTGACCAAAATACTGGCAATTGTTTGGCTCAACGTATCAGCATTGCAGTTCAACGTGGCAATGCTGCCAGCATGTTGGGTACGCTACCTACCGGTAGTGGGCTGGAGCATTTGGACTGTCTATAGGCCATCGCGGCTAGTATACAGTCCAAATGTTCTTTGTAGTAGATAGTGTAGCTAGTTTACTAGTTTTAGTAGTGTAGTAGTTAAAGAATAAAGGCACAATGCCCGTAAATAAAAGTCCTGAAACGAGCAAATATTTCTAATGCTGTTTCACTCCCACTGCTTTTAAACATAGCAGTGGAAGAGGGAAAGCAATACTTTCTTTCTTTCATCAGTATAGTTTTAATGACTAAATAGGTACCTATATACCGATTACGTTGAAATTAGGTCCGGCACTTATCAATATACTAAAAAATCGACCTTGACTAAGCGGTTATCGTTGGTGTACACGCGTTCTGTTGATAAAATGTTTAACACCACTTTTAGGCAATTTTAAAACAATACATTTTAAAATTTAAAGATTTGCAATAATATTATCAGCTCATACAACTGACAACCGATGGGGAAAAAGGTTCTTGAGTGGCGACCACGAACCGGAAGACGCAGCGTAGGCCGGCCCTCCACTCGGTGGACCGACGATTTGGTGAAAGCCGCGGGGAGCCCTATGGATGCAGGAGGCAAGCAGCTGCTCAAGGTCACGCGCTCTGGGGGAGGCCTATGTTCAGCAGTGGACGTCTTCAGGCTGATGATGATGATGATGATGATGATGATGATGACGTTCCCATAGCTGGGACATGGGTCTTCTCTCACGGGATAGAAAGTTGGACCTACTTGGAGGCCATAATGGACCATATTTCACTGAAACGGGTTAGTTGCCTGCTATTTTATGTTGCACAAATTAAAAATACTCCTCAAAAAATAAACAGTCGTGAAAACAAAAACTAAATATCTCAAAACATGACAAAGTTACAAGCGTTTTAAAATACGGGAATAGAAAAAGACAGCTCAAACATGCAGTGACGTCACTTCTTGGTCCTTCATAGTACCTCATTACTAAGCTGTGGTAGCTTTACATACATACACATACATACTCATACATACTACATACATCTCTTTGGCATGTTACGTCACTAACGTGCGTTTTCATAGTAACTGTGGGGAAGCTATGTTTTGCGAGAAAGGAGCAGGCGTAGAACCAGAAACTTTAAAAGCTTATTACTCCGTGATATATTTACCGATTTTACTTAATTTTTCAATTATTGCATTCATTTTTAAGCTACTTTATGTAAATAATTTTTACTTGTTAATTTTTAATAGCAGGCAGCTAGTCTATTCATAAATAATTTTAAGGTTATTCTCTAACAGAGCTCGGTTCCCATCAGGTAAACGTAGAGCTAGGTAGCATTAAAAAAAAAAACAGTTTTTCATGAGCGGTATTTTATCAGGTTAACAAAAAATAACAAAACAATGAACTGTGAGGATTTACGATGTGAAAATGTGGTCAAATACAAGCTATACTTTGTGTTAACAAAAACTTCATATACATACTTACTTCATATTCATTGTGTTGTACAGTCGAACAACACAATCGTATGTACCTACTTTATAAAATGTTAAACCGTATTTGGCTGAAGTTTTATTTAGAAGATATGTTTGTTTAAATTTAAGAGCTGTGGTGTTTGTTAAATAAATAAAATAAAATCTATATATATATAAAAATCAATTGCTGTTCGTTAGTCTCGCTAAAACTCGAGAACGGCTGAACGGATTTATCTTATCTTGGTCTTGAAATGTTCGTGGAGGTCTAGGGAAGGTTTAAAAGGTGAGAAAAATTCGAATAATAGCCAGGAAAACCCTAAAAACAGCCCTTTTCTTTTCCCCACATAAACATAAGTACAGTACGAAGTCTGCCGGGTCAGCTAGTAAATAATAATAAATATATAAATTAAAACTTCCCAAGAGAAAACTGGTGGGCTTCCGGAAAAACCGCTGGGCGGGGCGACGCTAGCGTATTATATAACTCGATGTTATATCAATGCATTTTATTTTGATGAAATGATAAAAGAGCAACTGATAAGAGGCCAGCGGCGTCTAGTGATTGATAGTTGAAACATTGCGTATCTTATCACTACATTAGTTGTTGTACATCGCGATAATGGAATGTAAGCCAGTGGGTTGTGATGAAATTATATTTGGCACTGTGGAAGCGAAATGGACCGGTATTTTTATTTTATTTAATGACGTAAAGAGCTGGTCATTCACCTGATGTTACAAGCATCACGGCCGCTTAAAATAGCTACAGTGCCATCCGGAACTCTTAAGAGAAGCCTATATCTTTTTTTTTTCTTTTTTTTATGTAAATGAATGACGTGACGAGCTAGTCGTTCGCCTGGTGTTAAGCGCCACGGCTACCCATAACAGATTGCAGTGTCACTCGGAACTCCAAATTAAAATTTCGCGCGACACCGCGCACCGCGCACGTCATCCTGAGACATCGCACAGTCTAAAAAAGATTTCCAGACTGCGAGATCAGTTCTTAAGTCTCATTTGCCCAGTAATTTCACTAGCTACAATGCCCTATATCTCCCTCTTATCTATACAAAAAGTGCCAACTCTTTTCCACCTCTAAGCACAGTTTTACATAAACTCTCTCAATAACTTTCCGAATCTTATATTCGTGTTCATTTTCAGGTTAACTTCAATTTTCCTAAACAACTTTTATGTCTATATCGTACATAATATTTCATAAGTATGTTAAATAATTCCGTTTAATTACAGTGGTAATTTTGTTAGGCTCTATTGTCTCTATCATACGTGTGGAGAGCTGAGAGACGGCAATAACATTTTCAAATACCAGGATGGTCTTCAATATAAAGTTTCGCGTGACACTGCACCGCGCACGTCATCCTGAGACATTATAAAGTCTAGCAATAGGATTACTATTAGAATGTCAATAATTATATATCTTAATTAATTATAATCAGTGTGTGTTGCCAGTGATGACTTATGGAACTGAGACATGGCCTCTTACTGTTGGCCTCATTAGTAATCTCAAAGTCGCGCAGCGAGCTATGCTCGGTGTTTCCCTACGAGATAAGCTCCTCCGGAACGAGGAGATCCGCAGGAGAACTAAAGTGACCGATACAGCTCTTAGAGTTAGTAAGTTGAAGTGGCAATGGGCAGGCCACATCGCTCGTAGAACTGACAACCGGTGGGGAAGAAAGGTTCTCGAGTGGCGACCACGAACCGGAAGACGCAGCGTAGGCCGGCCCCCCACTCGGTGGACCGACGACCTGGTGAAAGCCGCGGGGAGCCGATGGATGCAGGAGGCGAGCAGCCGCTCAAGGTGGCGTGCTCTGGGGGAGGCCTATGTTCAGCAGTGGACGTCTTCAGGCTGTTGATGATGATGATAATTATAAATCTACTATTACGTGTATTATGCAGATAGTAGGTAATACTCACCGATCGATGGTCTAACGATGGCTACGGGCAGGTTACCGCATTCTCTGATGAGCATGTCTTCCGCAAGAGCTTTGGTGAACGTATACGTGTTAGGTCTGTCTCCTGGAAACGGAAACAGAATGGTAAATAAACAAAAGCATTGTAGTGGTCACTGTGGCTTCGCAATCTTACGGCACCGGGTTCAATCCTCAGCCCTGAACTAATGGAGTCTTCAAATCGAGAGTGAACAGGTATCTTCTAGGCAAGCGCGTTACATCCTAGACCGCATCGACACTTAACATCAGGTGAGATAGTGGTCAAGTGCAAGCCTATCAAACAATAAAAAAAAAAAAGACTTATCTTTCTTTTTTTTTATAACTAGACAGGCCTGCATTTGACCGCAATCTGACCTGATGGGAAGTGACGATGCGATCTACGATGGTACATGCTTGCCTAGAAGATACCTATTCACTGGCGACTTGAAGAGCTCCAGATTGTACTTATCGGGAAACAAAGACGCTGGTAAAGTATTCCGTTCCTTGGCTGCTCGGATTATAAATGTCGAGTCAAACCACTTTGTGCGAATTGATGGAATATCAACTATAAATGGATGGCGTGTAGCTGGATGGCTGATCTAGTAAGTTATATGCAGTTTTCGATGCCATCGCTCCGTGCCTCTCGTTAAGCCGTCGGTCCCGGTTGTCATAAGAACATTTATGGCAATCGTTACGGGTAGTCTTATAACTTATTGACTAGATCAAGCGTTGGAGACAACTCACCGACTAGATCAGGCGTGATTCGGTCGACCAGTTCATCGGGCAGGGTCTGCACTAGTGTGACCACGTGTTCAGGTAACGCTGGCGGTGCGTACACTGTCTCCTCAACACGCTCTCGCTCGCAGTTGCAGTACGCCGTTGATACGTGGACAAGCGCCTTGAAATGAACCAATTGTTTGATTTTTTTTATGCGATTGAATGACGTACCAAGCTAGTCGTTTACCTGATGTTAAGCAACACGGCCGCCCATAACAGTTGCAGTGTCACTCGGAACTTTAAAACAATAAAGTTTCGAGTGACACTGCACTGCGCACGTCATCCTGAGACATCACACAGTCTACTGATCAGATTACTAGACTGAGTGATCAGATCATAAAGTCTCATTTGCCCAGTAATTTCACTAGCTACAATGCCCTTCAAACTGGAACACAGTAGTGCTTGCGCTCTACTGCTTGGCGGCAGAATAACTGGCAAAGCGGTGGTTCCTACCTAGACGAACTTTGCAGAAAAGTCCTACCACCTAGTAACATAAACACACATGATACACCTACTTGTGGCAAAGAAATGGTTCTTTAATGAAGATACGAGTTATTCCTCCGCCTTAGCATCACGCCACCAATATCAGTTGCAGTGCCACTCGGAACTTTAAATGACACTGCATCACTGATGCGCACGTTATGTTGAGACATCAGCACAATCTTGTAATCAGATTATTAGACTGTGAGATTAAATCATATAGTTTCATTTTGCTCTCATTTTCACAGTTCCGTTGTTATGTGTAGCAATTGACGGCTCGTATTTCTGTGACGTTAACTTTTTTATGATAATGAATGACGTGACGAGCTAGTCGTTCACTTGATGTTTAGCGACACGGCCGCCCATAACAGTTGCAGTGTCACTCGGAACTTTAAAATAATAAAATTTCGCATGACACTGCACTGCGCACGTCATCCATCACACAGTCTAGTAAAGATCACGAGACTGTGTAATCAGCGGGGTGATCATGTAACTTTGATAGCAATGCAACAAAAGAAACTTCAATCCAAATTTGAAAATTTCCATAGTAACTCTGTACATAAGCTGCGTACTGCAACTGTCAAATCCATACATTTTTGTGTTTCTATCGGTTGCCAACAAGTTACATGATCGCCTAGCAGGTCATAAAGTCTCATTTGCCCAGTAATTTCATTAGCTACAATGCCCTTTAACCGGATCACAGTAGTGCTTGCACACTACTGCTTGGCGGCAGAATAACTGGCAAAGTGGTGGTACCTACCTAGACGAACTTTGCAGAGAAGTCCTACCACCTAGTAAACTTGCGACCCGCGCGTGCTTTTGAATCCCACGATTATCTTGAGCTTTCGGTTTAGAAAGAATCGAGATGAATATTTTTTGTATGCTAGTGAATGACGTAACGAGCTAGGCGTTCACCTGATTTTTGAATCACATAACATACATTATGCTGGCAGCTACCTTATCATTATAGAACGCTGTAAGGATAAAATCCTGTCGCCAACCACTCAACAGTGTATTCCAGCAGTCTCATAGGAGAGCCAGTTCCCATTACAGCCTTACACACTCACACAAGATGTGCACTGAACATAGGCCTCCCCCTTAAAACGCCACTTTGGACGCTTATCATAGGGGGGGGATTTGCCATAATCACTACGCTTGGCATGCGGCTTGGTGATCGCAAAAGATTTTGATGTACCGAGGACATTGCTGCTGCCCATTCCCTGGATACAGCCATAACGTGGCGTTTTATTTGTCATTATTAGTAAACTGACATGTGAAACTAACTATACTACTACTTATCTAAATTTAAAAAAAAAAAAAGTTTCAAGGTAAAAAAAAAAAAAAGAATTAAAGTTACAAAAAAAATAGAAAAAAAAGTTAAAAAGTTTCATTTGGCTGCTAAAATTTTTGTATGTAAAAGATAATTTACTCGCAAGCTATCGTGAATGATTCAAAGATCAAAAGGTCAATTCATGTAGGTAACCTAATAACCGAACGCGTGAATCCCGTCTCTAAATGACATAAATTGCCTGAATTGGATTCTATTCCTACTTAAAATTAATTGAACTTTTAGCTTATCTCACATCAGTAAGCGGTATAATAAGGTGACAGGTATCGGTTATTACCCGCGCGCACTTCAATGTCATTGACCCCGTGCACCACAACGAATGAAGCGTGCACGCGGGTAATGACCTCACGCTGTACCTCAAACCTATATACAAGGTGGTCGACAGAATGTCCGATTATACAACTTTTACCGTATTTTTATTTGATCGATGGTCCGTTATCTTACCTCAAGCTTCATCATGCGATGGCAAAGTTGTACCAGCTGTTGTGTTCCCAGCATGTTGATGGTGACAGAAAGTTTAAGCTTCTCATCGAATTTCACCGTCGCCGCCGAATGAAATACTATTGATACCTGGAAGAATGAGCGACAATGAAGAGGGTTACCCTTAGTGAATATTCATGCTGCTTCTTTTTCTTTTCTCTTTTATATTTCACAATTGTGCCCAGCCTTACCATTTGACACAGCATGGCCTGGTCCTTCGTGCTGATGCCGAGTTCTGGTTCAGTAATGTCACCTACTATCGGAACTATCTTGTTCAGTTCCTGAGGCCTCTCTTTCCTCAATGTCTCGAACAGCTGCAGAGAAACGAACAAGGGTTATGAAGAATGAGCATGGAGCACGTAGAACTCGCCTCATGAGGGTTTTGACGAACTAGTCGTTCGCCTAATGTTAAGCGTCACGGCTGCCCGTAACAGATTGCAGTATCACTCAGAACTAAATTAACATCGTTTTGCGTGACTCTGTACTGCGCACGTCATCCTGAGACTTCACACAGTCTAGTAATAAGATTACTAAACTAGATCAGATCATAGAGTCTCATTTGTCCAGTAATTTCACTAGCTACGATGCCCTTCAAGCCGGAACACAGTAGTGCTTGCACACTACTGCTTGGCGGCAGAATAACTGGCAACGCGGTGGTACTTACCTGCTCAACAAGCTGACCTGACATACGGTTGTTCTGTCCAATACAAAATCTCATAAAAATATACGTTCGCTTATCCCCGAAATTTAACCTTTTCTGGGAAACATTTTAAAATTTTCTAGCCGTAAAAACTAATACGCACTATCAAGAATATTTTGAAACAAAAAAATTCCAAGAACCAAGTAGCCTCACCTATAACTTAAAAATGACAGTACAAATGTTGAAAAAAATGCTGCCAGCATGTTGGGTACGCTGGCTACCGGTAGTGGGCTGGTGCATTTGAACTGTCTATAGGCCATAGCGGCTAGTATACAGTCCAAATGTTCTTTGTAGTCGATAGTGTAGCTAGTTTACTAGTTTTTATTATTTTAGTAGTTAGTTTAAAAAAAAACCCAAATCCCAAGTGTGTTTTCATTATATCCTGTTGATATAAATGAAAACTTGTTTGGATTAATATCTGTTGTAATATATGTTTTATGTTGAACATTCGAGGGCCTAGCTTAGCCAGATTTTTCGTAAGTACTTAAATTTAGTCAGCTACAGGCACAGCGCTTCACTGAGTAGGTCCCTGTGGTAGTGGAGCGGTGCGGGAGGGGATAGATGTGACGTAACAAAGCTGTCACGCTCTACACGTGATTGATCGTACTGAAAATATTTCTTACGATATTTATAAGTATGTATCTACCTAAATTGAATTGAGAAAATTGGGTATGACGGTATAAACTGACACAATGAGTTATAATACATTTTATTTAAAATCTCGATCGCTTATCACTTTGCTTACATGGTCATTTATGTAGCATTCTTCCTCCACTTTCTTTGCGTGATTTTTGCACATTTTTGCCATTTCTCTACTGAATAATTAGGAAATAGATTAATTTTTAATGTAAAAAAAATTGGAATCGAAATGAATAGAAGCGAACAGCGATACTGCTATCCAAATCATGTGCTACAAATACTCGTTTCTTCTCGGTCTTTTGAGTTAATATATTTTTGGATATATAATATTTATTTAATCGGCGGACTCATCTTCGGATATTCTTCTCGTGTGCGTTATGAAAGCGGCTGGTCTAAATAGCACGTGTTGACGACAGCGAGATTTGTTGACTCGAGACTTCAGTCGGGCTGAAGTCTTGCGTCACCAAAAACTCAACCCTCCACTACCGCAGGAACCTACTCAGTTAAGCTTGTTAAGCGCTATGCCTGTAATTATGTTAAAAAATTTCGTAATGCGTAAGCAAGATATGCAAGGTAAGTTTGAATTGGTATATTATCCCGAAAGGGGGGGACTGGGACCATGATAGCCTACAAGTTGTGAGCCTTACTTGAACCTACGTGTTTCTAGACTACAAAAATAAATCCATTCACAAAACTGCACGTGCGATCGCTACGAGAGTTAACAAAATACTAAAATAAATAAACAGATTCATTTCTAAACACAGGTCGTCAAACTCATTTAAGTGCATTCGGTCAAGGACGAAGTTCAACCACCCAGCTGCGCTAGGGCTATTATCTTCGAACGTAAACTTGACATGGCATTTCTTCTATGGAAAACTATTAATTTAATAAAGTCGTAGAAGAAACATCTACCTACCTTAGGGAGTACTTTTACCCCCTTTCGGGATAATATACCAATTTCTAACTCAGATAGTATATATACACCTTACCGGTGACTGTGTGAGTTCGGTGAGTCGAGACGCGACGTCTTGTCCTCGCTTCGGTCTCATTAGCAGGTAAATTTTCTTGATTTTCGGACAACTCCTCAACAGCTTTTCTACTAGCACCTGGAAAGGAAAAACTAAAGTTAGAAACACGTCTCTTTCTAAACACGAGAAAAAAGGTTAACTTTTGGGGCCTTAGAAAGTTCAGTAGTGCAGTTGAGCGCCGGAATTTGGGATTTTTTTTGCAAGTTTTGTAATTTACAGTTTTATAATACATGTTCACATCATTGAAGCTATGCAAACCGAGATACTCTTGAAAAATGCGATTTTTATGACCTTTTTTTTTTCACTTCTTATTATTCTTCTCATAACTACTGTTCTTACTTAATTGTGTATATTATACTTGTACTTATCTAATTTTTGTGAGTGTTGAATAAATATTTTTTCTTTCCTTCTTTTCTTTCTTTGAATAGTTTGAATAACTTACGTCACAGACAAGAGGTTTTTTTAAAGCTTTTGAGACAGCCCTTAGAACGCCAAAATGAAGAGGTACGTATACGGGTTGCCAGCTTACTCTCTATTTTCGAGGCTCACTACTTTATTAAGTAGGTAATCGACCGCCGCTTTTAAAACAGCACTTAGGTAACTATTCAACAACTTTAAAAAATGTTCGAAGTGTTGTGATTTGTTTTGTTCAACCGACACGCGACATTTTAACTAGATACGACTTTTTTTAATATTTAGACGTTTAAAAAAATCGGTGAACTGCACCACTGCACCCTTAATCACTGAATATTTGATCATCATTAACAGCGTGAAGACGTCCACTGCTGAACATAGGCCTCCCCTATTAGACCGCCACTTTGAGTGGCTGCTTGCCTTCTGCATCCATCGGCTCCCCGTGGTTCTGACAAGGTCGACGGGGACTGGCCTACGCTGCGTCTTCCGGTTCGGGCTCGCCACTCCAGAACCTTTCTTCCCTATCGGTTGTTGGTCTGCGAGCGATATGGCCTGCCCAAGTGCCCATTGTCATTTCATAATTCTAAGAGACAAGTGATTTTAGGGCTTTGCGGATCTGCAATCATATTACGTGCCTTAATATAAGACGGATGGACCTATTAAAATTGCCTGGTCTGAGTCATAAAAAGATTTAAATAATTTAACTGCATAAACATGTTCAGCCTGAAATACCTCCGACCAGGGCCCTAATTCTCTATGAAAACAGATTCCAGACGACCACGTCGTTATCGTGTCTTGTTCAAATCCTGTTATAGCATTAGAAATACCTTCACATTACATTAAAGTTATTTTTATTTTGAATAATTGTTGGCGTAAGTGGTGGTAAGTTTTTGACGTGTTGGTGTTTCGGACCGCGTCTCGGTGGAACATTATGTTTTTTGACAGTTCAAATCGCGGCAATTCCACATTCATTTCACGCAGTTTCATTTTCATTTCATAGAGAATAGATATTTGCAGATTTTTTGATGTAAGACAAGGAATTCGCGTGGTTTCGATGTAAGGAATCGTAAAGTGGTCATACAGAATTACGCCCCAGCACGTCTAGTACGGGTGGTAGAGAAAATTGTCTTTCCCCATTTTATGTCACTTTCTTGATATACTAGCTTACTTGTCAAGTGGAGTAAAACAGGGGAAAGACAATTTTGTCTACCCTCCGTGCTAGGGCAGCAGGGGTAACAAAATACCCACCTTTCCCATGAAGCCAGTTCCACCAGTGACAAATACGCTCTTCTCCGCGTAAAAGTCTGCCACCGGAACATACTCCTGTGTCCCGGGTCCAAAATGGCTGCTATTGAATACGGACGCCATCTTGTTTCGCGTTCAATCTCTAGCGCATCCAAACTCTTTGCGCCAACTGTCACAGCATACACCCTTGACCTCGATGTGTTTATTTGTCAGTATATTTTCGTTGCTAACATGGCTGCTTGGTTTCACCTGTAACAATAGATAAAACAAATTAAAAATGACATCGGGGAAGAGATTCACCACGTAACTTTATTTCATAATTTGAGCAGGCATGTGACACTTTAAAAGGGCATGTGATATGTTTCCTAGAAATACCCGTAACCCTGACAGACTGGTCTTTGATACACATCAAAACAACATTGTATGCGTTATGGACACATTCCATCAAGACGTGCACCAGCCCCCGTATTGTGTAACTCAATCGTAATCGATGAATGGACTTCATTTGGTCACTTCCGGTTGTGTAAAATCCTCATTCATCGGTATTATGGCCCTTAGGTGGAGAGCTGAATACACAAAACATTGATTAACTGTTATAATGAGAAATAATGAGAAAATACTAATGGATGGAGATGTTACACAATGCCAACTTGCCGGAAATGACGAAATGAAGCCGATTCATCGATTACGATTGGCTTAGACGGTAGCCCTGCAAGTCCTCAGGTACACCATAATGGTCGCCGTTTGGTGACGAGACCTTTCCCATGAGACATGCAAACTTTTTAGATGGGATGAGTCCACAGCGGAGTATTTATGATATCTTGTTTGGATTAATATGTATGATATTCTGGTTGAGCATTTGTAATATTAATCATGAGAACGTAGTTTAGTCAGATTTTTCGTAAGTAAATTCAGATATTTAATATCTTAAAAGGAGCGTGTTCCCATCCCCCCCCCCCCTCCCCCCCCCCCCCCCCCCTCCCCCTTTGGTCCTACGAGCATTAGATTTCTTAGTAATCATTTGTAGCAGGTAGCAACATCACTAGGTTGCTCCTAAATCACCTGTTTGTTCTATTTCATAAAGCACCGTCTGTCGCCTTCATTGACTATAAAATCATTGGCCGCCCTTGATCATAAATTCGTTAGGCATATGAAAAATCACAGTCTGTGAAAAATCACAGGTGTATTAAAAAAAATCATATGATGAAATGGCAATGATTTTAAAGTAGCAATCATTTCCATGCCTAACCCACACGCAGGCATGGTACAAACAAATATTTGCTGATCGCGGGGCCACTTTCTCCGTCGCGTTTAAAGCAAATTCAAATTGCGTTCGTAAATCATTATTTTATGGTCGTTCAAGAAGACATTGGTACCACTGCAGCATTTATTGGTCAAGGACTTTGATTTGATTTTATTTTAAAACGCAGTTCTATTATTACCTATTTCTAGTAAATGTATTTGTTTAAAAAACATATGTGTGGACATTTCACACAGCGCCATCTAGCCTCAAACTAAGCATAGCTCTATGGGAACCAGATAACTGATTCAATACTTAGACAATTTTTGTTTGTAAATACATACATAGAATACAATATAACACCCAGACACAGAACAAACACCTAAGTTCATCACACAAATGTTTGTCCTGAGTGGGAATTGAACCCATAACCTATAGTTCAGAAGCCAGAGCTACTATCAACTCAGCTAACAGGCCAGTTTTGTTCAATTCAAAACATTTAGACGATGTGATCTGACCGTTTTGTCGAGCTTAGACTTGGAGAATTGGTTTAGACCTCAATTTATAAGGAAAACTTGTAAAAATTACCTTTTTTTTTGAGTAAACTATTCTTTACATCGCGTGCGCTGTGAAAACTATGATACCCGTACTAAGCCGGGGCAGGCCGCTAGTTTTAAATAAATATATATCTCACTGTTACCTACGAATAGTGTGTCGAGAAATCAACACACTATTCGTCAGTAACAGTCGGATATATATTTATTAATTTTTTATTATTCCAAAAGCCATCGCTCCGTGCCTCGGAGAGCACGGTCCCGGTTGTTATAAGAACATCTATGGCAATCGTTACGGGGAGTCAGACGCCTGATAGAATCTGACGCCTGTTCTAACCATCCCTGTTACTGGTCCCTTATGGGTTGCAAGGTCAGATGACAGTCACTCGTGTAATTCTGGTAGCTCGCCGCTACAGGTTAGATTGGGAGCCGACCCCAATAACAAATGGGAAAAGGAAAAGATTATGATGGTCATTATTCCAAAAGCATCACATTAGATTTATTGATTTAATAGTGTTGGTAAGAAGTACCTTGGAACAAGGAGGAGAGGAATGCCAATAGATCAAAAATATGCCTAAAACTAGATGGCGTTGCAAAATGAGCGGGTTATAAATTGAGCGCAGATCACAAATATGCCAAAAAACCGTTTTAAACCTAACCCGCCGTAGCTATACGTATAGCCCGCTCATTTCACAGCGCCATCCAGGTTTAAAACGGTTTTTGGCATATTTCTGATCTGCGCTCAACTTATAACCCGCTCATTTTGCAACGCCATCTAGTTTTAGGTATATTTTAGATCGACGCTGTTTTTTTGGTATATTGGCATTCCTCTCCTCCTTGTTCCATGGAAGTATCCACGGGCCCCAAACTAGGCAATGCCTGTATCTTAGGTACCCTAACCGACACTGTTTAATCATATCTACAGACTACGAGCGTTTTTTTTATTTCAAGAATATTGGCTGGGCACTACACAGTGTCTGTCGGCGTCTGCGCGGTCGTGATACATACGATAGATGTAAATACGTTAATACACACCGTATAGAATAATATCACTTTGTCTGGCACGGCACGTGTCTGGCACGCGCGATGTCTGTAGATAATAAACGAACCTTAAAGTGTAACTGCGTAATTCTAAATAACCGTAAATAAACAACTAAGTAATACATCAATTACCACTAAGTTAAAAACAAATGACTTATTTACGCAATTAGAAAGTGTACATTTCAATAATTAAATATACTGTTTATTTTGTTGCATTTTAATTTATTATTTTCCAATGTCCAGAGTTGAAAAGTTAATCTTTTTTATTTAAATTGTTTTAAATCCTTTTGAAAGCGTATTTAAAATACAATTGTTACCTTGTTGAAAGAAAGCAATTAAACACATGTCATGTCAAAGGTGAAATTACTTTAATTATTCCCTTGTATCTTTCTTTTAAATAAATATACATACATATCTGAATTAGAGCGATGGTGGCCGAGCGGTAGCATGTGCGCCACGCAATCTTACGGCACCGGGTTCGATCCTCGGCCCTGCACCAATGACTTATCTAGTAAGTTATGTGCAGTTTTCGATGCCATCGCTCCGTGCCTCGGAGAGCACGTTAAGCCGTCGGTCCCGGTTGTCATAAGAACATCTATGGCAATCGTTACGGGTAGTCAGACGCCTGAAAGAATCTGACGTCTGATCTAACCATCGCTGTTACTGGTTCCTTATGGGTTGCGAAGTCAGATGGCATACGCTCGTGTAGTTCTAGTAGCTCGCCGCTACAGGTTAGATTGGGTGCCGACCCCATTAACACATGGGAAAAGGCAAAGAGCATGATGATTATTATATCTGACTGGTTACTCACGTATAGTGTATAGATTTCTCGACTAGGTTTCGGGTTTTGTTTTGGGCCAATGCTCTTCTTCTACTAAGCTTTGCTTTGCTTTTCTCTTTGTTTACTCTTGCTTTTCCTCTTGCAGTTTCGGATATGCTCGAAACCTGGTCGAGTAATGGACATACCATTCGTGAGTAACCATCGGTTATATTGTTTATTTTGAAATGAATCACACTCATGAGAATTTTAATCGGTATAGTTAGGCACTGATTTAGTTCATTTCTGGAAGACCAACAGTTGTTTTAAAATTATAGATATTCAATTACAAAAAAATAGGCAAATTAAAAGTCCTCACGGATAGACGTTATTAAAATAAAAATATAGTAATAATATAGCAATTAATCAATAGCAACGCAGAAGCGCAACCTGTATGGCAACAATAGTACATTATGGTACAAATGCGCAAAGTTGATCATTGCACACGCATGTCATACGACATTTTTCATCACAGTTGCGAGGAAAAAACCGGAGTTGTATTGTTAATTAACTTTGTGAAAAATGTCGTGCAGGCTTCTTATTTTCACGCGCCTCCAGAGAAAAACCGTGTTGATGGCGCGAACAAAATCGACATCGACCAAAACGAAACGAAACGAAACGAAAACTGGAACTGGGACTAGAAAGAAACGAAACGAAACGACGAAAATGTACGTATAACTTGCAGTGAGATACAACCTTAACTGAATCGGGTTATCATTATTATAACGTGTGTAGTAATTTAAAGTAAAAGCACACGTCTGAAATTTGTTGCATTTTGGTTCTAAAAGCGGTGGCAGAAGAGCCACTTTACGAGCAACTGTGATGAAAAATATTTTTTTACCAGATGTAAATGTAGCATTTTTATTTCAATGATAACGTGACGAGCTAGTCGTTCACCTGATGTTAAGTGACACGGCCGCCCATAACAGTTGCAGTGTCACTCGAAACTCTAAAATATAACATTTCGCGTAACGCTGCACTGCGCATGTCATCCTGAGACATCAGCACAGTCTGGCTATAAGATAGACTATGAGAACAGGTCACGAAGTCTCATTTGCCCAGTAATTTCACTAGCTACAATGCCCTTCAACCCGGAACACAGTAGAGCTTGCACACTACTGCTTGGCTAGACGAACTTTGCAGAAAAGTCCTGCCACCATAGGTACTCCCGTAACAATGGCTTAGTGAAACCTCTTCGACCGAACTGTATCAGTGATGTTAAGACGAGAGCTAGTATGGCTCATCGGTTAACGCATCCAGGTTCAAATCCTACTCGGTCCTGAATTACTTTTCTAGTTATGGGCGGAATTGGCTCTTACAACGATGAAGAAAAACAGGGAACTGGCAGACCTGTTTTTTTTTACATGTTTAAGTGTCGGTTAACGATCTAAAAATAGATTATTGGGGTACTCGATGACGTAGGTTTTTTTGCACCAATAGATGGTGCTGTGTGAAATGTCCACACATATATATTTATATTTTTTATACTATCTGCTCTTCTACTCAATTATTTTCGTTGTTTGGCTGCTGCCACAGTATAAGGTTATAGTTGAGCGACGCACTGCTGCAAGGAAATCGTTACGTAAGTTTAGAAGTAGATTTACCGAGTTGTTTTATAGTTTTTGTGGCTCCAAGTCAGTTTACAAGCATCTCAAACTTCGTCGCCGTGAAGTGAACACGAATACGAACACTCACTAGTAGTTTTAGTAAAAATAATTGCACTTTTAGAACAAACGTCACTCGTCTTAATCTCAACCATCGAGTATCTTGAACTTCACTGGCAAATTCATCGTGAGGATTTATAGTCTTTAGCGCTTTCTAACACGAATGTTTCCCGTGTGAATTCTTGCCGATTTTATCGATATATACATGTATTTTTCGTTGATTTCTCGGTATCAGATACGAAGTGACAGGATGACGTATGAGCAACAGTCAGTCGAAAACTTTTTTCCAGATAATAGCCAGTTATGTAAGGTTTGTTTGTCTATGATCACCGTGAAGAGGTTTTGTTCCTTGTGTAAAAAGTTTCCGTATTATGAGATGAACTTCCGTTTGAATAAGGTTTAGATAAATAATTAAAATAGTTGTAGACATTCCAGACATTTCACCGTGTGGTTCCGGTTTGCGAATAGGACCACCCCATATCTTCTCGTGGGTGCTGTAACGTAAGAACCGGCTAAGGGCATATCCATGGAATGGATATTCCCTTATCCGGGACTACTGGACATAGGCCTCTCCATAAAACGCTACTTTAGACGCTTATCATAGAGGGGGATTTGCCATAATCACCACGCTTGGCAGGCGGCGCTACATATTACTGATTTGTGCAGGCGGCTTGGTGATTGCAGATTTCAATGTACCAAGGAAAATGCTGCTAGAGCCTACTGAACGCGAAATGCTTAAAATGGCTTAGCATAAGGGCGTGTCCTGTCAGCAATATTGCAACAATGGCTTTGAAATTAATATATGGTAAAGTTCAGGGCTAATACTAAGGCTCATGTATAGAGAAAACATGAATTATTAAACTTTTCTCGGTAGAAAAAAATTACAAAGTTACCTGCAAACCGTACAAATAAACCGCGATTATCAACGAATACTTTAAATAAGCCGCGGGAGCCGATGGATGCAGGAGGCGAGCAGCCGCTCAAGGTGGCGCGCTCTGGGGGAGGCCTATGTTCAGCAGTGGACGTCTTCAGGCTGATGATGATGACTTTAAATAAGGTCATGAAACTTGCAGACGATCAAAACATGTAATCATTTGCACAACGTCCTAGTTTTTCAAACATCTTACTTCTTCTTTGATTCTTCTTCGAACGCTTATCTTTTAACGCTTTACGGGTTTAGGGCTCTTACGGCACCCACGGGAAGAGATGGGGTGGCAAACTGGGTTCACACGGCAAAAGCACGCTCGCACTCAGTTGTAAAGCACTCTTGTAGTGGTCACCCATCAAAGTAGTGACCGCAGCGAACGTTGCTTAACTTTACCGATCGGTTATGGAACAGCTAGTCGTGCTTCGCTATGAGCGCTACTATGAGTAGGTACTAGGTATAGTGATTGACTGACTGAAAGACAACGTACCAGCCCAAATTGTTGGACATAGCGACTTGGTATTTGGAACCTTCCAAATACCAAGTCGCTACGCCCTCCTTTTATGGCGTACGGGTGTACTAAGGAAGCATTTTTGAAAATACAACTCCTAAAACTATCTTACTGTTGGCCTCATAAAGTCGCGCAACGAGCTATGGAGAGCTATGCTCCCGGTGTTTCCCTCCGAAATAAGATTCGAAATCAGTATACATACGCCAGAACAACTAAAGTGACCGATATAGCTTTTCAATTAGCAAGTTGAAATGGCAATGGGCAGGCCACATCACTCGTAGAACTGACAACCGATGGGGAAAAAAGGTTCTCGAGTGGCGACCATGAAACTGAAGACGCAGCGTAGGCCCTTCACTAGGTGGACCGATGATCTAGTCAAAACCGCGGGGAGCCGATGGATGCAGGAGAGAATCAGCCGCTTAAAGTAGCGCTCTACTCTACGGAGGCTTATGTTCAGCAGTGGACGTCTTCCGGTCTCTAAAGAGGTCAAAATATAGGGTGTTAGTTTGTATGGGAAACGCGGATGAGCCCACTGTCTAGTATGAGCGTAAGGATTGAGCAATGAAGTTAAATATTTATAAGAAAAAGAGAAAGCGATGTGTCATGACGGGGAATTTAGGATTACGCTGTTATTGATGGTTCATATTCAATGAACACGAACTCAATATGACATCCTGTGTGACCACGGAGTAATAAAACAATGGAACCGGCAAACGAGTGACATTGACAGACTTTTGTTAACCGACTTCAAAAGGAGGAAAGGAGGAGGTTGTTCGATTGTTCTTTCTATGTTTGTTACCTCAAAGTGAAGTGGGTGCGCAGTGCAGCGTCACGCGAACCTTTTTTTTTTTTCTTATAGTTTGGCTCCACACATAGTGTATTTAGCCAGTGTCAAGTATTGTAGTTTTTCATCGTATTATGAAATATTTCATGTAAAGTCAAGTATTAGTCACAGTCAGTCAGGGTAGTCATAGTCCAGTCTAAGTCAGGTAGTCATAATCCAGTCTAAGTCATGCCCTAGTAAATTAGTGGCAACTTTACTAGAGGCTTCTATGGAATTTTGGAAGCAACACGAAAAACCACGTTTCACTACATTATATCACTTGCCCACACTTATACTCGTAATTCAGCACTTAATGCGTAAAATGCCACTAATTTTAAACATTAACACTAGAAAAAGCATAAGTTTTGTGAAATAATACAATGCAACGACGTGAACTTTTTCACGTTCCCGCCAAAACTCCACGCGAACCTTTTTTTTGATGTAAATGAATGACATGACGAAGCTAGTCGTTCGCCTAATATTAAGCGTCACGGCTACCCATAACAGATATTTTTTTTTATGCGAAAGAATGGCGTGACAAGCTAGTCGTTCACCTAATGTTAAGCAACACGGCCGCCCAGATAGCAGTCTCACTCGGAAGTAAACTATATTAGTTTACTTCTGAGACTAAATTAATATAGTTTTGCGTGACACTGCACTGCGCACGTCGTTCTGAGACTTCACACAGTATAGTAATAAGATTAATAGACTGTATGATCAGACAATAAACTCTTATTTGCCCAGTAGCTTCACTAGCTACAATGCCCTTCAAACTGGAACACAGTAGTGCTTGCACACTACTGCTTGGCGGCAAAATAACTGGCAAAACGGTTGTACCTACCTAGATGAACTTTGCAGAAAAGTGCTACCACCTAGCACCAAGCTTTGTTGAGTTCTGAGTGATACTGCATTCTACCAAAACTTGCAGACGCCAAAACTACCACGTAGGGGTGGTGGGGTGGGTTATTACGTTTTACTGATTTAAAATCAAAAATTTATTTATGCAGAGCGTGACTATATCTACGACACGAGGTCAACAATGGAGTGTAATGCGGCAAGATCTTTCAAAGCATGGCCTCTCTATTATTTCCCATTTCCATTTCTTTTTTTTTTAAATGTAAACGAATCACGTGACGAGCTAGTCGTTCGCCTGGTGTTAAGCGTCACGGCCGCCCATTACAGATTGCAGTGTCACTCGGAAATCTAAATTAAAGGCTGTCCATGGCTGAGACACAGATTAGTAAGTAAGAACCAAAGACTATCAATGAACAGCGGAAAGATTTTAATGTACAGAGGAGAATGCCGCCCATTCCCTGGATATTCCCTTAGCCGGCTCTTACGGCACCCACGGGAAGATGTAGGGTGGTCCTATTCGCAAACCGGGACCGCACGGCCATAATAAACTCACAATTTTTTTATCACATTTTCCGTTTTTACGATTGGGAGCACGACTATTTATAAATTTATAAAATAATTTTCATGTATTGCTTAAGAAAATTTAAAGCTGTTAATTTTAATTTAAAGTAGGTACCTATTTTTTCTCTACGTAGGTATACACCGTGGAATTGAATTCGATATTTACCGGAAATGTATGTACTCAATCTACGCCATAGAACAATATTACAGCGTTAAATTAAAAAATAAAAATAAAATAATTTCCTCAAAAAATAATTTGCCGTTAGCCGAAATGTCTATTTCACACTACATGCTGCGGGCAAATGTTTCATAATATAGCTTAAACACCTGCACCGCCCTCCCGCTGTCCCGGAGCGCCAAATTATTACATGTCGTAGGCCTTTTGTTAAGAATTTGAATTTGAACTAATTTTATAGTACCTAGTTTTATGTTTTATATTATAGATATTTTTGTGTTTAGCTTTAAATAAACATTCTAGAGAATGGACTGAGTACATACATTTCAGGAAAATGTCTAATTAAATTCCATGGTGTATAAGTACCTAAAGATGTATAGATCATTTTACTAGGTGGTAGGACTTTTCTGCAAAGTTCGTCTAGGTAGGTACCACCGCTTTGCCAGTTATTCTGCCGCCAAGCAGTAGTGTGCAAGCACTACTGTGTTCCGGTTTGAAGGGCATTGTAGCTAGTGAAATTACTGGGCAAATGAGACTTTATGATCTGATCACTCAGTCTAGTAATCTGATTATTAGACTGGGTGATGTCTCAGGATGACGTGCGCAGTGCAGTGTCGCGCGAAACTATTGTTTTAAAGTTCCGGGTGACACTGCAACTGTTATGGGCGGCCGTGTCACTTAACATCAGGTGAACGACTAGCTCGTCACGTCATTCAATCACATAAAAAAAAAAAAAAAATGTATAGATCAATAATGTTGTGAATGTGAAGTGAGGTAGGTCCATAAGGAACCAGTTTGTCATGTGATTTCGAGTCATGCGAGATTCGACCTGGCGATGATATAATCATAATTTTGTGAAGCAATACTATATACCTATAGGCTTCGAAATTGAGTAGGTGTTTAATTTACTAGGTTTACTAGGTGCTAGGACTTTTCTGCAAAGTTCGTCTAGGTAGGTACCACCGCTTTGCCAGTTATTCTGCCGCCAAGCATTAGTGTGCAAGCACTACTGTGCTCCGGTTTGAAGAGCATTGTAGCTAGTGAAATGACTGGAGAAATGAAACTTAACGAACTGATCTAGAAAACTTTTTTAGACTGTGTGATGTCTTAGGATGACGTGCGCAGTGCGCAGTGTCACGCGAAACGTTAGAGTTCCGAGTGACACTGCAATCTGTTACGGGCGGCCGTGTCACTTAACACCAGGCGAACGACTAGCTCGTCACTTCATTCGATTACATAAAAAAAGTATTGATACGGCAGTAAAAAAAAGTATTGGAATGACAGTGTACTTACTTAGATAATTGAATAAGTAAGTACGTACTTTGGAAAGACTTAAAGACCGAAATACAACAAAGAACGGAGTGAATATCACACTCACACTAATATTATAAACGCGAAAGTTTGTATGTGTGTTTGTGTGTATGTGTGTATGTTTGTTACTCCTTCACGCTCAAACGGCTCAACGGATTTGGATGAAATTTGGAATAGTGATAGCTTATGTACTGGATAAACACATAGGCTACTTTTCATCCGCGGGTGAAACCGCGAGGCGCAGCTAGTAGTATATATTAGGCCCGATTTCACCAAACTAGAATAAATTTTATTCCAGGTATAACTTGCCGAGAACAACCGAGTTTTTTTTTTTTTTTTTTTATGCGATTGAATGACGTGACGAGCTAGTCGTTCACCTGGTGTTAAGCGACACGGCTGCCCATAACAGTTGCAGTGTCACTCGGAATTTTAAAACAATAAAGTTTCGCGTGACACTGCACTGCGCACGTCATCCTGAGACATCACACAGTCTAGTAATCAGATTACTAGACTGAGTGATCAGATCATAAAGTCTCATTTGCCCAGTAATTTCACTAGCTTTCTTTCGCTTTTCACTAGAGTTACGCGAATATAGCCCTTATACCACCAATTTTGTGAAGGAATAAAACTTATTCCTTCGGATACAATCAAAATGGCGTCTTTTTGTGTAATTTCATTTGTCAATTAGCTGTATCCAAGAGTAACGAATAGCCGTATACTTGGAATAAACGTTGGTGAAATCGGGCCTTAGTATTCTAGAGTCCAAAAATAAAAGCCGGCAAATGTTTACATAATATAAATAAATGCATGATTGGAATTTTGGGTTACGCGTAAAAACTATTTAATAAAAATATCTACCAGTATTGTTTCCTTTTCACCTATTCTAAAAATCTACCTACCCATGCTTTTTAACGGCGTGGCTACATTATCGCGCAAATATTCGCGGTGCGTTAGCGCGCCATAACATCGTCGTCGGCTATACGCGACGTTTTGCATACAGCCATACGGTAAACATTCGCCGTTGGCCGCTGATGTAGCCACGGCATAAGAGCTACAAATAACCGGCCAAATGCAAGGCAGACTCGCGCACGAACGGTTCCGTGCCATTATCTACAAAATAGAGCAAAAAAAATCACGTTTGTTGTATGGGAGCGCCTTAAATATTTTTTATTCAGTTTTTTAGTATTTGTTGTTATAGCGGAAACAGAAATACATCATCTGTGAAAATTTCAACTGTCTAACTATCATAGTTCATGAGATACAGCCTGGTGACAGACGGACAGACAGACAGACAGCGGAGCCATAGGGTGGGTTTCTTCACCAATAGTTGCGGTAACCAATGGTTAAAAACTTAAACAAATTCTAACCAATGGGCAAAATTTCTAAGAGTTTTTAACCATTGGTTACCTTAACTATTGGTGAAAAAACCCACCCTTAGTAATAGGGTCCGTTTTACCGTTTGGGTACGGAACCCTAAAAATAAAGCATATGTATTTTTTATCGCGGAAAATTTGTTGAATTGCGGGTGCAATCGAAGAACTTCTCTAGTAAAATGATAGGGCCGGGCAGTGGCGCGGCTAATTTGGCTAAGCAGCTAAAACGACGCAAATATAGTATCTTTTTTTTTATGTGATTGAATGACGTGACGAGCAAGTCGTTCACCTGATGTTAAATGACACGGCCGCCCATAACAGTTGCAGTGTCACCCGGAACTTTATCTCGGTACTTAGCGGTTTCATATTCGAACCATTTGATGTTGAGACCCTGGGTCCATGGGGACCGGGAGCTCATCGCATTTTCCAAAGTTCATCAGGGCGCGCGCCTGGTCGATGCGACGCGTGACCAAAACGCTGGCACTTATTTGGCTCAACGAATCAGCATTGCAATTTAACGAGGCAATGCTGCCAGCATGTTGGGTACGCTACCTACCGGTAGTGGGCTGGAATATTTAGACTGTCTATAGGCCATCGCTGCTAGTATATAGCATTTTTTAATAAGCAGTGTATAAAGGGGCGTCTAATCCATTCGAATTTTAAGAAAGAGTAGCGTTAGCAGAGCTGACGTTACGGTTGACACATATGAAAAGTCACGTATGAAAAGGCACACTAAGGGTGGATTTGACCAAACTTAGAGTTATGCGCGAGTAACTATACCAGAATAAATCTATTCCACGATCTTAAACTAGAATAACTCATTCGTCGTTTTACCATGCAATACAAAGTATAGTATACTTACACGCGAATAGCGGAGTGAACGATGAACGAAACTATTACCCAGGTAACAATTATTGTTCTACAACGCCAAGGTATTCAAGTTTATGTCATAGCAACTCAATTTTGTCGTATTATAGTGCAGGAAAGTAAATGTTGGAATTATATGGCGCGCTGCCGCCATTAAAATATTCTCGGAATAGTTTATTATTCCACCAAAAACGGTAGTATAAGTTGTTATTCTCGAATAGGCTTGAGTGTAGATGGTAAAATGTGAAATTGGCTTACTCTCGGATAGCTGGCGATTTATTCTAAGTATAACCCTTACTCTCGTTTGGTCGAATCCACCCTAAGAACTGCATTTCTACTAAAATCGGAACACTTCTCAATCTATTTCGTTAATTCAACAACAATATCTTATTCTAACAGTAGTATTTAGTATATCATTTTAGTAATTAGTTAGAACTAAGGCACTAGGCCCGTAAAAAAATATATGTTGATGGATAACAGTACAAATTAAGGAAAGAAAGGAGAGCGACACTGGCAGACGTAACAAAAACCGGCACGGTTAGTCATTGACCTTGCCGTGCAGTGAAAGTCTCTGCGCACGCGCAAGTGCTCGGGACGACTACTAACGAAGTGGTACGCAGCGGGCATTACAAGTAGGGCTGCTACATGCCCCGGTATTTACGGCAGCCTCCTCATGACTCCTGAGGCGTGAGGTGGTACCTATCTAGACGAACTTTGCAGAAAAGTCCTGCCTCCTAGTATGGTGCGAGAGCCCACTGCACATATACCTACGTCATCGGGTACCCCAATAGGCTATCTTTAAATCGTTAACCGACATCTAAATATGTAAAAAAAACAGGTCTGCCAGTTCCGATCCTGCCGCGTCATGCAAATAATTGAAATTGTTTACGTATTTTTTTATTTTCAAACCCAATTGTTTTATTGTTACCCTAATTAAAGTTCTGGCAACAGTTAACCATTGATTAATTATGTAAAAAAAATTGGTCTGCCATTGCGCACCCTGCTAGAAGTACCTGGCAGACCCCTGAGAATGTGCCCTTCACACCCTTTACCTACCTCAGCGAATACCCCGATGAAACCTACGCCTAATAATAGCCAAGGTGACCCTGATAATAGATTAAAAAGTCTGCCAGGTCTAAACTTGGCAAAACTTAGTATTCAGGGCATTTGAAGTTGGTTAAAGGTGGATTGTTTCCATGACCCGGCAGGATCGGAACTGGCAGACCTGTTTTTTTTTACATGTTTAAGTGTCGGTTAAAGATCTAAAGATAGCCTATTGGGGTACCCGACGACGTAGGTATTTTTGCAGTGGGCTCTCGCACCAGTTAAGCTCTATAGAAAAAAATCACAAACTTCCCTCAAATAATTTTTCTCCGTTTGTATCGAATACATTTTTACAAAAAAAATGTCTCTATTCCCAACAAACATTCAGATGTCGTCTTCATAGTTATTATGAAAAATATATAAATCCCGCAAAGGAATTTTTTTCTTATATTTTGGCTCCACACATAGTGTATTAAGCCAGTGTCAAGTATTGTAATTTTTCGTTGTGTTATAGAATATTTCACGTTACGTCAAGCTTTATGTAGTCATCATAGTCCAGTCTAAGTCAAGCCCTAGTAAAGTGGTGGCAACTTTACTAGAAACTTCTAGGGAATTTTGGCAGCAACACGAAAAACCGCGTTTCCCCACATTATCACTTGCCCACACTCACGCTCGTAATTCAGCACTTAATGCATAAAACGCCACCAATTTTAAACATTAACACTGGAAAAAGCACGAGTTTTGAAAAATAATACAATGCAACGACGTGAACTTTATCGCGTTCCCGCCAAAACTCCTACCGCGGGGGATCCCGTGCGGTATTTTGTATGAAGATCCGCGGTTAGGCCCCCGATACTCGTTCAATTTTATTGCAATAAAATTGACGAGACCACTTCCGTCAATGTTTTCTCCATACTGTAAACATAGTATTATATTATCTGTGCTGTAAACCGAAAAACATTGACCTTACGTACTAACCTTACACGATCAATTTAAAATACACGTTCAATAAAATTAAACGTGTATGGAGAGCGAAACCCCCAGAAGAGCCTTTTTTTTTCTTGCTCTCGGATGACAGCTATACGTGTCACTGTCAAGCAATCCTATAATCTAAATTCACTCCAAGAGCCGATTCGAGCTATAAATAGACTACTTTACAGAACCAACACTCGCTAGCTAAATTGGTCTACCTATTTGTCCAATTCATAATCTAAACAACAATTGCGGTAACAATGATGTGGCCTACATTCTTTTATTTAATTTGATCGCTTCCTCACCGCATACCACAAGCATACATTGTTTGTCAGATGAACCAAAATTACTTTTAGTAAAGTCAATACCTCTGTTCGGATCTTAGAGTATTGACTAAAGCATAGAGAGAACTTGATTTTGTGTCAAGCGTACCACTTTTTTGGGCACTTTTTATATGATGCGGACACTTTGATGTGAATGAGTCTGACAGATTTGTATAAAAAAAACAGTTGACTCGAGTCGAAAAAAATGGTACGGTGACTTTTCGTAAGCATAGCTAATCTATATGTTTGTTTCTTTCCTTCGCCACTGACGTAGCGATACGTGAGAGCAGTACAAAATATATAATATCGTTTTGAAGATCTCTCATTGCTAAGATTCGGATATTTGAAAATTGTACACAAGTAATTTTGTAAATAAGATAGAAAGTATTAAACAAATGGAAGGTCTGATAAGATCCGAAATGAAGAGATCCGCAGGAGAACTAATACGACCGATATAGCTCTTAGAATTAGCAAGTTGAAGTGGAAATGGGCGGACCACATCGCTCGTAGAACTGACAACCGATGGGAAAGAAAGGTTCTCGAGTGGTGACCGCGAACCGGAAGACGCAGCGTAGGCCCCCACTAGGTGGACCGACGATCTGTTGAAAACCACGGGAACCAGATGGATGCAAGAGGCGAGCCAAGAACCATCAAAAGTATTAACAGATTTTCTGGAATCATGGCTTAGAAAACTCTTGATCAAGACTAATGTCTCCCATCTCTTCCTGTGGGTGCCGTGAGAGCCGGCTAAGGGAATATCCAGGGAATGGGCAGCAGCATTCTCCTCGGTATATTTATATCTTCTGCGATCACCAAGCCGCCTGCCAAGCGTGGTGGTTACGGAAAACACTCCTATGATAAGCGTTCAAAGACACGTTTAAGGGGGAGGCTTGTGTTTAGCAGTGGACGTCTTTCGGCTGAGGATGTGATGTTGAAGACAACATATTTAAAACGGTACAATAAAACTTTGCCTAAAGTTAGGATTCGGGAAAGGAAGCTTACTTGCTGCCCAGCTAGTTAACTAATTATAAACCGGTTTAGGAAGTATTTAGTCATCACTAAATGCTATTACACCTTGCTAAATCGGCACCCGTATTATGTAAAAATTGCAACAGCAAAGCAACAGCAAACACTTAGCAATCGGTTGCAGTCGCCCGTCTGTCGCTCGCCTGTCGCTGAATGCACTTTGGCCATTGATACTAGCTCCACTAGGAACAGAACAGCAATAGACGGAAACAAAATAATGCACTTTTTAGTTCATCGATTCTCCGACAGTCGGTGATCTAGCGCTCGATCGCTTTCTGCTCTGCCAAAGTGACGTTTGACAGCTTTGACGGCAATGATTGCGAAATTTACGCCTGTTGCAAACTTTACGTAATAAGCTAGCCGTTCCTAATTAGGCAACTAGCTGGGTAGCAAGTAAGCTTCCTTTCCCGAATGGAAATGGCGGCTGAATTTAGTATAATGTAATGGCAGAATTATCTGTTTGGGAGCTACGATGTCGATGCCACAGACCAACACACTCACACACAAGTAGAGATGTGATAAACGGCTTATTATTGACAACACGTTTAAGCGTTTCGTTTACTTTTTAAACGTTATAAAAGCGCTTTTCATTTAAACGTTTATATTAACCAAGTCGAAATATCAAGGTAATAAAAATCATGACTTGTCGTTTCGTTGTGAGAAACAAACCAACCAAACAACGTTTTCAGGCTGTACAAATATGACTAGATCAAGCAGAACGTAATTTAGGTGCACAATATTGATATGGTAATCAAATTTTATTTTGAGTAGAAAGCTCTTCGAAATAAGATTACGTGTCTTCAATCATGTTAATAAAATCTATTGTATTTTTTAATTATTTTTAAATTAATCGTTAACGTTTAAGCGGAAACCGCTTAAATTCGTAAGCGAGCTTACGCGTTTTATTTTGAAAAGCAGACTATTTTTCGTTTAAACACCCACGTCTAAACAAGTGAGTATGTAGAGAGGGTTTTGGCGGGCTTGACATGGCGTTCTCAGACTAATATTTAATTTGATGATCAAACCGTCATTGGATCAAAAGCCTAAAGCACAAACTTATAATCATATCTGCAAATACTATTTTTGCGTAACCATAAATCGAAAGTGACCGTAATTTCAACCATAGGCATAGTAGGTCAAATTGACTCCTTCAAATTATTCTCGTCTCTTTTTCGCAAGCAGAAGACAGCCAATGTGAGAGTAGTGGAAATATAGTTTACTTAGTGTTAGTACATATTTGCGACTTTCCATGAGATGACTATAACTGGAGTTGAACTTCAAGCAAGGTAACTTAAAAGTGATTGACTATAAATTTAGTTGACCAATGATACAACTTCCCCTTATACGAAAATTAGTGGTGTATTTCAACCACCAATTTCTAATAAATCACGGGAACCCGTTGATGTCTTTTGTTCCATCCTGCTCTGTTCTTTGTAATTTCGTATCACTTTGTCTCGTTTTGTTACCTCGCCCCCTGCCCGCGCAGGTGAGTCGTGTTTGTACGAGAAACTATGTTCACGAGCTATCAATGGGCTTTATAATCTTTGCTTAAGGGGGCTTTTACAAAATTATGCGTAGTTGCAAGATTTTCGTCATCAATATTTGATGCATAGCATTAATGTCTATACTTAGCCATTATATGAAAAATACCCTACATTTCATCTTCTTCGATAATGACAGAACGGATTTAAAGTAGTTTATCTATTTATTTAGTAATCATCATTCTCCTGGTGTTCGTTTTGGCAAAAACAGACAGAGACCCGATTTGAGAGCTCTAATTTACAAATTCTGTGTAACGTAAGTCTCCAAACTAAATTATACTCCACTAAATACATCCCGTACTTCCATAATGACAGAACAGATTTTTAATTTTTATCTTTCAAGCAATTAAAAAAATATTAAATGAAATTTGATTTTTAATCAAAAAGGCTTCAACAAAAGTTCTTATATCTCCGGAGTTTTATATTGACATCGACAAAATATTGTTACCAATATTGGTACCAGTTCATCATTTTTCTAAGCTACTACAAATTATTTCATAGTTTTAAATTAATGCTCTTATTTATTTAACAATAAATGAAATTGGATATATTTGGTCAAACCGATGGACGCTGCGAGGTCGGTACCGCGCGCGCGGTACTGAGCTCGCCAAAATGTAAAAGCCACCTTAAAGTATTTTCATCCGCATGAAATATAGGACTTTTATATAAATGTGGTCAAACGCAAGGCTATCTAGTGGTAAATATTATTACCAATTATTATAGAACTACTTGAAATTAAAGAAATATAATAGATTACGTTATGTACAATGTACATAGGTACTTACTACTATAAAAAAGTATATCCTCAGAATAAGTACCTATAGAAGATAAGTTTCCAAACAACGCCTTCTCAAAACGCACGCCACTTTTTTGGTATTGTAGACAATTTAAGCAAGAAAACCAATAGCTTACCAGTGCAGTGGAATGTCCCACCAGCTTTTGTGCTGCTTTTCTGATATGTTGTGGCATGATTTCACCGCGCAATTGTCATTCTAAATAATTTTCTGGGAGCTCTCACACAGAGCACTGACCGCACGGACGTCGTACGGTGCCATTTATGGCACCAATTAGACGGCTTACATTTCGCGAAATGTACTAGGGTTATACATATAGGTACTTATTCTAAGGTAATATCAAAAATGGCCTGTTAGTTTAGTTGGTAGTAGCTCTGCCTTCTGAACAGGCTGTGGTTTCGATCCCCACTCAGGACCCTGATTCTGTATGACCACTTTACGATTCCTTACTTCGAAACCACGCGAATTCCTTGTCTTATATAAGAAATCTGCAAAAATCTAATTTCTATGAAATGAAAACAAAACCGCGCGAAATGAATTTGGAAATGACGCGATTTGAACTGTCAAAAATCATAATGTTCCACTGAGACACGTTCCGAAACATCAACACGTCAAAAGTTACCACCACAATACAATACAATACAATACAATAACTCTTTATTGACACCAAAATAATAATAACATAGAAATAAGAATCGCATAATAAGATAGGTACAATGGGCGGTCTTATCGCTAAGAGCGATCTCTTCCAGACAACCTTTGGATGGACAGTGATATGAGACACTACGAGCATGGACGGTGGTGAAAATAAATAGCCACCACTTAATATATCAATATTTATTCAATTTAAAAATAACATAATGTAAAGAGAAGGTATTTCTAATGCTGTGACACGATTTGAACAAGACACGATAACGACGTGGTTTGGTATCGTGTGGAATCTGAGTTTTCATACAGAATTAGGGCCCAGGAGTGATGAACATAGGTGTTTCTTTCTTATCTGGGTGTTATGTTGTATTCTATGTACAAACAAAAGTATAAGTAGTGTATCAGTTATCTGGTATCCATCCAAGCTATGCTTAGTTTGGGGCTAGATGGCGCTGTGTGACATGTCCACACATATTTATTTATTTATTGTTTAAAAGAAAACTTCGATCCGGAGCTTTGATTACATCTGTTAAGAGCCAATACAACGCTAAAATGCTTAAAATGGCTTAGCTTGAAGCAGTGTCCTGTCAACAATATTGCAACAATGACTTTGAAATTAATATATGGTAGAGTTCAGGACTAATGCTACTGCAAATGTATAGTGAAAACACGAATTAATAGAATTTTCTCGATAGAAAAAAATTACAAAGTTACCTCCAAACCGTACAAATAAACAGTGATTATTCAATGAATACTTTAAATAAGATCATGAAACTTTGTGTAGTAGTTGAACTAAATATAATGGAGGGCTTATGTATAGTGGATTTTTAAAATATCCTTTATATTCAGTGTAATAATAAATTACCTAAACTATTGCGCGTTGGAACCATTTTAAGTTGGACCGCCCCTGCCGCTCAGCCCCTGGCTCATCCCCGCTTTGGCCTAGTACTAAACTGGGTGTAATTGAATTCATTAGCATCCTTTGAAACTATATACCTACAGCTGACACCGGTCACGTGTGGACCAACATTTATGAAACCTAACGCATCGATTGGTATTGATAATAACTCTAAAAATGAAATAATTTACTGAGCCAACCGTTACAGTACAAAATTAAATTAAAATAATTAAGTAGGTACTGCTTTCAAATCAAATAAAATCAAATCAAAACGTTTATTCGCTAAAATACATGTATAGTAGATGTTACAGCAAGTTTTGTTCATGTATCTATTCTGTGGCTTTGGCTTGAATTCACGCTGGCCTTGCACAAGCCCTTAAGTAGAAGCTACAAGAAACTTTTCTGATTTATTAGCTCACACTAGTATTAATAAGTTGACATAAAGTTCTTTAATAAAGCTCAAGAGCCTACTGAACCACAAATGCTTAAAATGGCTTAGCTTGAGGCCGTGTCCTGTCAACAATATTGCAACAATGACTTTGAAATGAATATATGGTAAAGTTCAGGACTAACGCTAAGGCTTATGTATAGTGAAAACACGAATTAATAAACTTTTCTCGATAAATAAAAATTACAAAATTACCTCCAAACCGTACAAATAAACCGCGATTATTCAATGAATACTTTAAATAAGGTCATGAAACTTTGTGTAGTAGTTGAACTAAGTATAATGGAGGGTTTAAGTATAGTGGATTTTTAAAATACCCATTATGTTCAGTGTAATAATGAATTACCTAAATTATTGTGCGTTGGAACCATTCTGACTTTATAGACCGCCTCTGCCGCTCGGCTCCCTGACTCATCCCCGCTTTGGCCTAGTACTAAACTGGGTGTAATTGAATTCATTAGCATCCTTTGAAACTATATACCTACAGCTGACACCGGTCACGTGTGGACCAACATTTATGAAACCTAACGCATCGATTGGTATTGATAATAACTCTAAAAATGAAATAATTTACTGAGCCAACCGTTACAGTACAAAATTAAATTAAAATAATTAAGTAGGTACTGCTTTCAAATCAAATAAAATCAAATCAAAACGTTTATTCGCTAAAATACATGTATAGTAGATGTTACAGCAAGTTTTGTTCATGTATTTAGTCTGCAAGCAGACGTGCAAATGTTCTTTAATAACTAATTACAATTTTTATTATTTATAATTTATAAGTAAACATTGGTACAAAATTCATTATAATCCTTAACACTATAAAAACAGTTGCATTGAAGCCAGTCAGTCAAACATTTCTTAAATTATGACATACAAGGTAAAAAACTTTTAAATACTAGTATAGTATTATATTATCTGTGAAAGTATCAAAATCAATGGCCGACTACGTTAGGCGCCCGCAATCTTCATAATTTTCAATAATAAATATTTTCATTTGCACTTTTTACTCTTAAATATAACCATCAATAAATGATGTACTATCATGTACTCAATTTATGCTAACGAATTCAATAACCAACCAACCCAATTGTATAAATATTCTGTGGCTTTGGCTTAGATCCGCGCTGGCCTACGCAAGTCCTTAATACAAACTAAATACCCAAGATTTACCAAAGAGGTATATGTACTACGTACTGGAGAAGCTATTCGAAGCACAAATAGTTGCCATTTTTTGTATAATTAAACTAAAATCCGCTACAGCGATTTACGAGATTAAATCGTCTAACCAACGATCCCAACACGCAGCGCTAGTGCAATGGCACATTCGGATCATAGTTTTTACTGATATTCACTGCTGCACGTGCAGTCGCTTTGAGTGCTGAGCATTGTATGAGCGAGAAGATGCCAGCTGGCATATTTGCAGTGATTGACAGTGCAAGTTAGAGATGTCCTGTCTGGTGTATACATAGAAGTCTTTGAGATTTACCACATAAGTGGTCCAAATGATTTAGACCTCAGGGCAGGCGCGGATACAGGGGAGTGCGCAGGGAGCGCGCGCCCCCTATCGCGCAGGCAGTCCAGCACCAAGCGCGGTAATTAGCCAATTTACCAGCAAGATATAGGTGCATGGAATTCATCATTAAAAGAAAAGAGCACAAATTGGTCTTGTATCGTATACTTATGTGTTTTACCACCACATCCCCAAATTCCCCTCTTGGACTCCCCCACTATAAAAATTTGTGCACCCCCTCCCTTAAAAAAAATCTGTATCCGCACCTGCCTCAGGGGGTAGACATAAAGTTAATGTTAACTGTATCTGCATTTAAATTATAATAATAATGTTCGGCAACCTTTGCAGCTGACTGTACTTCAAGTGCAAGGCCGTAAGGCTACCTACCGACATGCCTACACAACTTTCGCTGGTAACTTTCTTTTCATCATTTTTTTGTAATGCTTACTCATCTTACGTCTTTTTCAATTAGTGCTTGCTCAATATCTTACGGCATATTAGAGAGCATAATTATACGGTTGTTTTCTCAAGTAACTTACGCTTTTTTGGACTATTAACACTATAATCGCCTTAGCAATGAATATAAATGAATATAATACAATAATTATGGTCCCTTAGTATCGATTAGATAATTTAGATGATTTTTATTATTATATTAATTATATTTCTACACTATAAATGATAATATTTTTTTGTTATATTTATATGTTTAAAAATATAAAGGACTTAACTATTTGCAAATTTATTACACTTTCTTGCAGCGGAATAATTAACAAATTATTACTAGTCTTTACAATTATTGATAACCGATTTTTTTAAATGTTCATTATGGGAAAATTGAGCATTTTGATTAGTCAAAGTCAGTGTAACAAGTTTTTCGAAAATTCGAAACTGTTACGCAAGTTTTAAGTAGCTGTTTTTAAATTGTACTTTACAACGTAAGTAATAATAATAATGTATAATATCTAACAACCTATAAAAAAATTGATTCAGTTATGTAAAAATGTTTAAATTACATAATTACTTATAATTGTTATTCGTAGATAACCAAACATTTTTTAATAAAAGCTGTAAAATAAAAAGACACACATACCCAAAAAATAAATCCTTGTAACACAGGCACACACAAAATATTATATAATATAAATAATATATATCACTACCACATCACACCGGATATCGCGAGTTGGCTATCTTGCGATATCGGTCACGCGTTTGCTATCGCGGTACCGTTAGTCGCGGGGAACGATAGCTGACTGAGCGCGGGACATGCTCTACTGCCCTTATAAGAGATGGTACTGTGCCATGTCATAAGCGGCAGCGGTTTGAATACCTGTATTTTTTTTAACCAACTATACTTAACTACTTCTAAAACTAACTAACTTGCAGAAGAAAGAAGTTTACCCAGTACCATAGAAATCAGAAGAGGAAAGTTGTTTGGCCACTTGGTACGACATGACGAATTCATAAAAACCATCATGGAAGAGAAAGTAGAAGGAAAGAGAGGAAGAGGAAGACCGAGAAGAATATTCGTGGATCAACTGAAAGAAAAGGCTAATGTCTTGTCGTACCAAGAGCTGAAAAGGCTCGCAGAAAATCGAGAAGAATGGAAGAAACTCCACAGACAAGAGTTTAGCTCTTAAATGAAAGAAGAAGAATAACTACTTCAATATAACAACTACTACTGAATACTACTAGCTACTCTACCTACTACTAACAAAAAGCATTTGGTACTAGTCGCGATGACCTTTATTTTTATTACTAGCCCGCCCCGGCTTCGCACGGGTTAATAGTTTCACGCGTTATCTCAGTCCAAAGGAAGAAAGAAGGAAGAGGGAAAAAGATAAGAGAAAAAGACGAGTGGATGAAACGACGAATGGCGGCTTCCTTTCACCTTCATCCATTTATCCTTTTCCCTATCTTTTCTCACCTCTGCTTCTCTTTTCAGCGGTACCACCGCTTTGCCAGTTATTCTGCCGCCAAGCAGTAGTGTACAAGCACTACTGTGTTCCGGTTTGAAGGGCATTGTAGCTAGTGAAATTACTGGGCAAATGAGACTTTATGATCTGACCACTCAGTCTAGTAATCTGATTACTAAACTGGGTGATGTCTCAGGATGACGTGCGCAGTGCAGTGTGGCGCGAAGCTTTATTGTTAAGTTCTGGGTGACACTGCAACTGTTATGGGCGGCCGTGTCACTTAACATCAGGTGAACGACTAGCTCGTCACGTCATTCAATCACATAAAAAAAACCTCACTTCTCTCTTCCCAATAGTACAGGATAGGAGTGGCTTTGGACCTAATACTTGGAGTTGGATGTCTGTAATTTCTAAACCACAAAACTGATGACTTTGAAATATGTACTGGACAATATTTAAAGTAGGTACCCCCTTTCTAAAAAAATGAATGAAATCGGACCACGTGTTAATAAAATACAACTAAGTACATATTTCTAGTTTCATCCCCTCTCCCGAAGGAACCGTACTGAATTTTAGGATTAAAAGTATGCTATAGCCTACTTCATAATATGATCCCAAATCCTGCCAAGTTTCATTTGAATCCATTCAGTAGTTTCGGCGTAATGCTCAGCCTAGATACAGACAGGCAGACAAAAATTAAAAAAATTACAGTTTTGGCTTTAGCATCCCTGCAATTCAAAATAACTTTAATGTACAGACTTGAACCTGTTACAGTTTTATTAAAGTAAATTAATCACGGCTAGTCACACAGTCCAAATGGTTTGACACGTTACTGTGATATTAGCCCGCTGACCTATAGACAGTCCAAATACTCCAGTCGACTATCGGTAGGTAGCGTACCCAGCATGCTGGCAGCATTACCCCGTTGAATTTCAATGCTAATTCGTTGTGCCAAATAAGTGTCAACATTTCGTCCATGTTTTTTTTGTAACTGGCAAAGTGCTACTATAATAATACCAACTAAATTCTCATAGCTATACTCATTATCCTGAAGACTTCAACTGCTGAACATAGACATCCCCTACAGAGCGCCACTTTAAGCGGGTGCTTGCCTCTCCTGCATACCAGGTTGTCGGTCCTCCGAGTGGGGAGTCGGCCTACGCGGCGTCTTCCGGTTCGTGATCGCCACTCGAAAACCTTTCTTCCCCATCGGTTGTCAGTTCTACAAGCGATGTGGCCTGCCCATTGCCATTACAAATTCCTAATTCTAAGAGCTATATCGGATCTCCTCATTTTTGATCTTATCTCACAGGGAAACATCTAGCATAGCTCTCTCCATAGCTTGTTGTGCAACTTTGAGCTTACTAATGAGGCCAACGGTAAGGGACCATGTCTGAGATCCATAAGTCATCACTGGCAACACACTCTGATGGAAAACCTTTGTTTTCAGGCTCTGTGGTATTTTGGACGAAAAGATAGTTCGATGCTTCCCGAACGCTACCCAGCCGAGTTGGCTGAAGGGTTATCCCCCAGAGGTGACGTGAATTGGCAACCAAGATCATGCGATTTGACCCCGTTACTTTTTTTGTGGAGTTTCCTGAAGTAACAAGTCAATGCCAATAAACCGCAATCGACTGATGCCCTGAAATTCAACATCACGCAGGCCATCGTTCAGATTCAGCCGGATTTATGCAGCAGAGTCTAAGAAAATTGGACCTCTCGGATCCGCGCCACTGTTCGAAGCCGCGGCGGACATGTCATATTTCATAAATAATGGCATTAATAGGTCTTTCGAATAAAAAAAACTACGTTTAACTATATCTCACACACAGTTTGTTTTATTCGATTTCAACATAGGCCCGTCCTTGTTGAAAGACCCTTTACAAGCAGCGAAGTAATGGAACATTTTAACAGCGTCATTGTTTACTGATGTAGGTGCCTATAATCTGGCAGTTTACAATCACGAGTGCGAGTTTAGGCAAGCTTGTACCATTGCAGACCACTTTCCATCAGGTGAGACTGCGGTAAACATCAGTAGGTAATAGAAAAATATTTATAAAAATTATAAAAGTGAATTGAAAAATGTATGTAATGTTTATATTAAATGCAAGGTGCCTTTAATATAAAATTTAATTTAATATTTTTATGTAAATGAATGACGTGACAAGCTAGTCGTTCGCCTGATGTTAAGCGTCACGGCTACCCATAACAGATTGCAATATCACTCAGCACCCGTATAATGTAAAATTTGCAACAGCAAAGCGACAGCAGTAGCAAAGTGACAGCAAACACTTAGCAATCGGTCGCAGTCGCCCGCCTGTTGCTCGCCTGTCGCTGAATGCACTTTGAACTTTGATACTAGCGCCACTAGCAACAGAACAGCAATAAACGGAAACAAAATAATGCACTTTTAGTTCATCGATTGTCTGACAGTCGGTGATCTAGCGCTCGATCGCTTTCTGCTCTTACAAAGTGACGTTTGACAGCTTTGACAGCAATGATTGCGAAATTTACGCCTGTTGCAAACTTTACATAATAAGCTAGAACTATAGATGATTACAGCTTTGCGTGACACTGCACTGCGCTCATCATCCTGAGACTTCACACAGTATAGTAATAAGATTACTAGACTGTATGATCAGATCATAGAGCCTCATTTACCCAGTAATTTCACTAGCTCCAAGGCCCTTCAAACCGGAACACAGTAGCGCTTGCATACTACTGCTTGGCGGCAGAATAACTGGCAAAGCGGTGGTATCTTTGACGAACTTTGCATAAAAGTACCACGTAGTCAAAGCCTTGGGTTTTACCTAGTAGCCTTGCGTTTTTTCCGCAAATCACCCAATTTCCTGCGAGAACCTGAAGTTTCTTTGATAAAATTATTCTTAATTAATTGATGGTAGTGCTAGTGTTAGGGCAATATGCTTGCAAAACTTCATCCAAATCAGTCCTGCCATTTTTAGCGTGAAAAGCCACATCAAAAATGAACCTTTCACTACACATTCAGAGAGCAGGAAATAAATGACTTTTCGTCATCTTCGCACCCAGATATAGGTGCCCTGCGGAACACTTTTCATACAATAGGCCATTAGCCTATGGAAATCTGTGACACCAGAGACCACCAATGCGTTGCTATTTTACTAACCCTGAAAATTATTAAATTACTAGCTGACCCGCCCTGGCTTCGCACGGGTTTATTAGTTTTACGCCTTATCTCAGTCTAAAGGAAGAGAGAAGGAAAAGGGGAAAACTGGCACACCTGCCTCCTTTCTCCTTCATCCATTCATCCTTTTCCCCCCTCCTTTCTCTCTTTCCCATACTACAGGATAGGAGTAACTTTGGACCTAATACTGAAGGTTGAATGTCTGTAAATTCTGAACCACAAAACCGACGACCTTGAAATATTTACGAAACAATATTTAAAGTACTTTCTTTCTAACAAAAAAGAATAAATGAAATCGGACCATGCGTAAATGAATTACGACTAAGTACATATTTTTACTTTCATCCCCTCTCCCGAGGGAACCGTACTGAGTTTTGTTATCAAAAGTATCCTATAGTCTAACTCGTAATATGATCTCAAATCATGCCTAGTTTCATTTGAATCTATTCAGTAGTTTTGGCGTGATGCTCAGCCAAGCTACAAACAGACAGACAGACAAAAATGAATAAATTATAGTTTTGGCCTCAGCTTCGACAACAGGGCGCCCAACAAAAAAAAAATCAGATTATCTTCACGTACAACAGAATTGAACCTGTTACAGTTATGTTATAAGTTTAGATAGATAGTATAGTTTAGATAGATTTTTTCAGAGTCAAAATAGATTCCTTTTTTCCCCGTTAATCCAGAAATCCGACGGGGAAACGGACGCATTGTGGATGAAACCGAGGGGGTGCCTCTAGCTGTATAAATCTGAAGGACTATTGCTTATCTCATCATCATCATCAGCCTGAAGACGTCCACTGCTGAGCGTAGGCCTCCCCCAGAGCGCGCCACCTTGAGCGGCTGCTCTCCTCCTGTATCCATCGGCTCCCCGCGGCTTTCACCAGGTCGTCGGTCCACCGAGTGGGGGGCCGGCCTACGCTGCGTCTTCCGGTTCGTGGTCGCAACTCGAGAACCTTTCTTCCCCATCGGTTGTCAGTTCTACGAGCGATGTGGCCGGCCCATTGCCTTTTCAACTTGCTAATTCTAAGAGCTATATCGGTCACTTTAGTTAGTTTAGTTGATTGCTTATCTGTAACACCAAAATGCAAAATTATCTATCATTGCGTCAACTCGCTTGGCTGAATTTTTCGAATGGATCAGATTAAAAATGATAATAATAATAACGCCCAACGATAACATACATAGATCCTAGAGCCTAACAAGGATTCCCTGTATCTAGGGACCCAACAACTACGAGGGCCATGGTCCCACAACACCCAGACACAGAACAAGTATTTGCGCTTTTTTTTCATATGCACAAATACTTTATCTGTCGCGGGAATCGAACGCGCTGCCTCCGGGTTATGAGCCGACCTGATGGGGGGCTATTCTCGGGAATCGAGATGCAATGTCAGTTCAAAATAAATCTCGAAATTCGAGTTTTCCGTATTCTCAAGCATAAAATTCATGATGTTCTCGATTGCTAGCGCACGAGATGTCTCGTGTGGTTGGAGGCAGTCAAGACCACCATGAGGTGCACTTGTCTCTGCTTGTACGCTCATTTGTTGCCATTTTATTAACATTGAAGCTAATGGAGTGGCGTGGTGTGGGTGTCTTATATCGGCTGCACTTTGATTTTGTTCACGCCACCAGTTCGGTTTTTTCTCTAATCTGTGGTTCATGCCCTACAGCGCAGCGCTGGAGTCAAAGATCTATATATAGATAGAAATAGAAGTTAAGCGGTTATATTCTGTTTGGGTCACAGAATTCTATGGTGTAGGTATATAGTACATACCTATTACCTATACTTCTACTTTTTTTTAAAAAGCAACTAATTATCTTTATCAGTATTTTTTTTATCAGTAAATATAATGTAAGCCAATCTATTTATGACGATTTAGCAAACGAAAGTTTATCTATTAAGTAAATATTAGTCATATACTCGTAAACGTAATTCACTCAAAATATTATTTTATATCTGATAAAATCTGATAATTAAAAACCTGCCCATTAATGTGAGGTAGCTATATACATCGAACATAAATCATCAATTTCCCTTGAAATAGTGATTGTCGTAATAAATTCAAGAAAATTACACAACGCGTCATTGGAGGATAATGAAAAAATAACATTATTTAATTTTACAACCAACTGTTTCAACAAATTAGTTCAAATACTTAATATAATTAAAGCACGCAATTAAGAATTCAATGACGTTAATGGTAAGTACAACCAAAAATAATTTTGAATATTTACTTTTTTTTTTTCTTTTTTTTTTCTTATATTTTGGCTCCACACATAGTGTATTTAACCAGTGTCAAGTTTTGTAATTTTTCATCGTATTATGGAAATTTTCACTTAAAGTCAAGTCATAGTCATAGTCACAGTCAGAGTAGTCATAGTCTAGTCTAAGTCATAATTCAGTCTAAGTCATGCCCTAGTAAAGTAGTGGCAACTTTACTAGAGGCTTCTATGGAATTTTGGAAGCAACACGAAAAACCACGTTTCACTACATTATATCACTTGCCAACACTTATACTCGTATATCAGCACTTAATGCGTAAAATGCCACTAATTTTAAACATTAACACTAGAAAAAGCATAAGTTTTGTAAAATAATACAATGCACCGACGTGAACTTTTCCGCGTTCCCGCCAAAACTCCGAATATTTACTTTTACCGACGATTAAAGAGGTATTTTTTTCTTATATTTTGGCTCCACAGTCTCCACACATAGTGTATTTAACCAGTGTCAAGTTTTGTAATTTTTAATCTATATATATAAAAATCAATTGCTGTTCGTTAGTCTTGCTAAAACTCGAGAACGGCTGAACGGTTTTATCTTATCTTGGTCTTGAAATGTTCGTGGAGGTCTAGGGAAGGATTAAAAGGTGAGAAAAATTCGAATAATTGCCGGGAAAACCCTAAAAACAGCCCTTTCCTTTTTCCCATGTAAAGGCAGTACGAAGTCTGCCGGGTCAGCTAGTCGTGTTATAAATATTTCACGTAAAGTCAAGTATTACTCACAATCTGGGTAGTCATAGTGCAGTCTAAGTCATGCCCCAGTAAAGTGGCGGCAGCTTTACAAGAAGCTTCTATGGAGTTTTGGAAGCAACACGAAAAACTACGTTTCACTACATTATATCACTTACACACTCATGTTCGTAATTCTAAAACGCCCCAATTTTAAACATTAACACTGGAAAAGCACAAGTTTAGAAAAATAATACAATGCAACGACGTGAACTTTTTCGCGTTCTGCCAAAACTCGAATGAGGTATTTATGTGTGTATTTTATTTTTACCGGGAGTTCATCGCGATTTCCAATGTTTATCAGAGCGCCTGGTCGATGCGACGCGTGACCAAAATGGTGGCACTTATTTGGCACAACGAATCAGCATTGCCTACCGGTAGTGGGCTGCAGCATTTGGACTTGTAATAGAAACTTTTAAGTGATCCTACATATTGTATAAAGCTTCTTTTGACTAACTACTGTAAATAACCATGATAATTAAAATTGTTGTTAATATAGTGTCAATACAATAAATACTTCAATTAGAATAATGCTCACAAAATACCTTAGAAATATCATCATCATCATCATCATCAGCCTGAAGACGTCCACTGCTGAACATAGGACTCCCCCAGAGCGCGCCACCTTGAGCGGCTGCTCGCCTCCTGCATCCATCGGCTCCCCGCGGCTTTCACCAGGTCGTCGGTCCACCGAGTGGGGGGCTGGCCTACGCTGCGTCTTCCGGTTCGTGGTCACCACTCGAGAACCTTTCTTCCCCATCGGTTGTCAGTTCTACGAGCGATGTGGCCTGCCCATTGCCATTTCAACTTGCTAATTCTAAGAGCTATATCGGTCACTTTAGTTCTCCTACGGATTTCCTCATTCCGGAGCTTATCTCGCAAGAAAACACCGAGCATAGCTCTCTCCATAGCTCGCTGCGTGACTTTGGAGCTTACTAATGAGGCCAACAGTAAGAGACTATGTCTCAGTTCCATAAGTCATCACTGGCAACACACACTGATTGATAACTTTCGTTTTCAGGCTCTGCGGTATTTTGGACGAAAAGAAGCCTACTACTACTACTACTACTACTACTACTACTACTGTAGACAAAAAAAAAGAAAAAAAAGAAAAAAAAAATAAAAAATAAAGAAAGAAATATACATTGGTGAAAATTATATTTAGGCGCACCTATCAAGGAACCCTTCGCCTCTTTTCGAAAAGATGGGATAAATAGTATATTATGTAGACTTGCGAGGTCTACAGCTTACAGAAGCACAGTTTTAAATGGCGCAACTTGATGGGCGCCTATTAGACGGTCTAATACCTACTCCTTAGTCTGAGATCAGACTAAACTATCTAGCCTAGTTAAGAGTTAACACTGAGGTCATGAGATTTATGACGTCATCGTATCTTTTACGGGAAACAACTCTTTAATGCGCGTTCTTTATGTCTGTAAATATTGTTTACTTTCTGTAAGTCTCATGTTAAAATGGCGGAACCAAATTGCATGAAATTTTGCTCGTAGATTGCTTACACATATGCAAGGTATGTACAACGTTTCATATATTTTTCATCTATACTTATAATAAAACTGTAAAAGGTATAATTCTGTACATTGGAGATATTTTGAAAATTTCTTTTGATCGGCTCCTTATTATCGATGCTGAAGCCAAAAAAATTTTTTTTTTTCATTTTTGCCTGTCTGTCTGTCTGTCTGTATCTTGGCTGAGCATCACGCCGAAACTAATGAATATTGGCATGATTTGACTTCATACTCCAAGGTAGGCTATAGGATACTTTTTACCCCGAAATTCGGCACGGTTCCCGCGGGAGAGATTTTTAATTCATCAACGCGTGGTCCGATTTCATTCATTCTTTTTTTGTTAGAACGGGGATACTTTAAATATAGTCCCGTAAATATTTCAAGGTCATCTTCAAGTCAAGGTTATGTGGTTCAGAAATTACAAACATCCAACCTTCAGTAGGTCCAATCCTGTACTATGGGAAAGAAAGAAGGGAGGGGAAAAAGATAAGGGAAAAGCCCTTCCGTCTCCCCTCCTCTCCTCCCTCCCTTCCTTCTTCCTTCCCTCTTCCTTTAGACTGAGATAAGGCTTAAAACTAATAAACCCATGCGAAGCCGGAGCGGGTCAGCTAGTAGATAATAAAAATATGTCAATGTAAATACAAAATCCCAGCTTAATCTGGAGTTTGAATATACTTGTGCTATTAAGGTGCTACTGTGTTCCGGTTTGAAGGGCATTGTAGCTAGTGAATTTTTTGGGCAAATGAGACTTTATGACCTATTTCAAAGTCTAGTACTCTGATTACTAGACTGTGCTGATGTCTGAGGATGACGTGCGCAGTGCAGTGTCACGCAAAACATTATTATTTTAAAGTTCTGATACTGCTACTGTTATGGGCGGCCGTGTCGCTTAACATCAAGTGAACGACTAGCTCGTCACGTAATTTATTCTCATAAAAAAAACATATAACAATGTAGAGGCTCTATTATACATTTGGACGGTTATATGTATACCTAATATATACTTAATTTATAATATATACATACTATTGCTATACGTATAGCAATAAGTTTAGAAGGAAACCCAAGGTCAAGTACTAGCCAAGGGATATCAAGGGTCAATAACCCGGTGACACGCACAGCTTCGTATTTCATGTTATTACATTTTTGATTGAACAACTTGAAATGGTTTGAAGAAAATTATTACGAAGATTTTCCTAGAAACTTGTTATATAAACTTTTCTATAAACTTTTTTTTTAACTTTACGGAGTAAGTAAAAGTTTTCTACGCCCAAACCGTAGTGCATAGCACAAATCAGGTAAAGAAGTTCATACGTAGCACAAAAAAAGCTCTACGCGTGACCTTGGCGCGTAGCACAGAGCAATTTAAAAAAAAAACTCTACATCTGATCCTGACGCGTAGCACGGAGCAAGTAAAAATTCTGAAAAAAAACTTTAAGGGCGAAAGTTACACTAGCACGGGAAATTCAAATTTTCTTGCGTTCTTTTGCCAATAATAGCTTAATTACTCAACGTGATTACATGAAAACTAATTTTGCGCAAATAAATATAGTGTATCAATAAATTACAATTAAAAGTATCACCTACTTATCATTGGTTTAGCGACAAATGGCAATAGACTGAAAAACTAAGAAGAAAGTAGTTTATTGCCATTTGTCGCTAAACCAATGATATCTAGGTGATACTTTTAATTGTAATTTATTGATACACTATATTTATTTGCGCAAAATTAGTTTTCATGTAATCACGTTGAGTAATTAAGCTATTATTGTCAAAATAACGCAAGAAAATTTGAATTTGCCGCGCTAGTGTAACGTTCCACCTTAAATTCAAACTACAGTTTTAATTAGAGAAAAACAACTGAATATTCGAAACATTGCGTAGGGTGGTGTTCCTAATGTCATTTTAACATGATTTATTACTCACTAGATGGCATTGAATGGCCTGTTAGCTCAGTTGGTAGTAGCTCTGCCTTCTGAACTATAGGCTGTGGGTTCGTTTCCCACTCAGGACAAACATTTGTGTAATGAACATAGGTATTTGTTCTGTGTCTGGGTGTTATATTATATTCATATTCATGTTGATTTACAAACAAAAAGTATCTATGTATTCGATCAGTTATCTGGTTCCCATAGTACAAGCTATGCTTAGTTTGGGGCTAGATGGCGCTGTGTGAAACGTCCACACATATTTATTTATTTATTTATTGGTGACAGTTTTAGAACATGTGGATCATACCATAGAGAATTTTGTATTTTTTTATATTTACATTGGCTGAATGAAGTTCTCCGCTGCCATGATAAGTTTTAAACAAAATATTGTGCGTAGCACAGAGCAAGTAAATAAAACCGGCCAAGTGCGAGTCGGACTCGCGCACGAAAGGTCCGTACCATTATCTATCCTTGCCATCCGGTGTTGAGTAGCAGTACTTACTATTTAAAGCAGCGCCATCTATGACTCATCTGGTAAACGAGCAAAAAAATCACGTTTGTTGTATGGGAGCCCCCTTAAATATTTATTTTATTCTGTTTTTTTAGTATTTGTTGTTATAGCGGCAAATACATCATCTGTGAAAATTTCAACTAACTATCACGGTTAATGAAATACAGCCTGGTGACAGACGGACAGACAGGCAGACAGTGGAGCCTTAGTAATTGGGTCCGTTTTACCCTTTGGGTACGGAACCCTAAAAATCTACGTCTGAACCACGGTGCGTAGCACAGGGCAGCTAAGAGGAGTCATTTACACTTGCTTTGTGGTGCGTAAAAATGAATGTCAATACCACTATACCGTAATTATATAACATGCTGTTCTATTGTAAAATTATGGTGAGTAACCATCCGTGTCCACACCTTCTAATTATAATAACAATTACTCTAGCAATGTTACGAGTAGTGTTCACGCGATTTGGCTATGAAAATAACTGCAGGGTAACTCAACTCTAAACTCTTTATTGCAAAGAGTTGACTTACACTAGTAGACTTGAGACCAAAGATTACAAAGCCCGTTGATAGCTCGTGAACATAATTTCTCGTACAAACACGACTCACCTGCGCGGGCAGGGGGCGAGGTAACAAAACGAGACAAAGTGATACGAAATTACAAAGGACAGAGCAGGATTGAATAAGACATCAACGGGTTCCCGTGATTTATTAGAAATTAGTGGTTGAAATACACCACTACTTTTAGTATGAGGGGAAGTTGTATCATTGGTCAACTGGATTTATAGTCAATGCTTGAGACCTAGGTCGTCTTTTCACATCAGACTTTTTGGTGCTGGGCGGCGATGTGTGAAATGTCCACTATGCTAATAAAAAAATATATCTAGCATTTGACCACGATCTCGTTTGATAGTAAGTGAAGAAGAGTGTAGGTTGCTTATCCACCACGCTGGAGTCATAGCCGTAAGAGCTGGCTAAGATAAGAGTGAGCAGCAGTATTCTACTCGGTACACATTACACAATTATCGGTGTATATCTGCTCCGTGCTTCGGAGGCCACGTTTAGCCAAGTCAGAAGCCTTTGCGCGGCCTAAAAATTCTGACACCAGGGCTGACCACTTGCCTACACGAGAAGAAGAATCTGCTCTGTGGCTTCACTGAGCGGTCTCAACGGAAGACCAGCGCCGGTTCGTAAGAGCACCATGCTGAGTTAAACCTTTATGTAGCGCAAGTCCGATCCTGTATTGAATACTGTAGCCATCTCTGGGATGGTTCGGCTAAATACCAGCTCGAAGCCTTGGACTCCATTCAGAGACGAGCCAAAAGGACTCATTGGTAATGATGCGTTAGTGGAAGCTAAGCTCCACAGTTTAGAGCACCGACGTAAAGTTGAAAGTTTATCGGTTTTTTATAGACTGCATTTTGGAGAGTGTGCGAAGGAATTACATGATCTTATTCCTCCATCTCCCTTCTTTCACCGGACATCAAGGCGCACAAAAACACGGCACCCATATATGGTTGAAATTCCACCAACCCGCACTAAGCGTTTTGCTATGCACTTTATAGTGCGAACAGCCAATGAGTGGAACACCTTGCCGGCGTCCTTGTTTCCAGTTAACTATGATCTGGGAGTCTTCAAGACGAGAGTGAACAGGTATCTTCTATGCAAGCATGTACCATCGTCTGCGTCATCGCTTTCCATCAGGTGAGACAGTGGTCAAATGCTTTGCCTATAAACAATTTAAAAAAAATTGTACTAGGCCAAAGCGGGGATGAGCCGGCGGCGGGCCGAGCGGCAGGGGTGGTCTTAGTTAGAATGGTTCCAACGCACAATAGTTTAGGTAATTTATTATCACACTGAATATAATGGGTATTTTAAAATTCATTATACATAAGCCCTCCATTATATTTAGTTCAAATACTACACAGATTAGCATTAGTCCTGAACTTTACCATATATTAATTTCAAAGTCATCGTTGCAATATTGTTGACAGGACACTGCCTCATGCTAAGGCATTTTAAGCATTTTGGCGTTGTATAGGCTCTTAACCTAAAACACAAGAGAATCGACTTAAAAAGCATACAAACAATTTTTAACCAAATGATATTGTACCTAATTGTCTATAGATTGGAGTTTCTATGAAATAGTTTTTCTTGCAGAGTCTGTGATATAAATATGAGTTATTGATTTTTGAATAACGAATTACTACCCTTAGGTACTGTTTGTTAGGGCCCGGGCACAATGCCAAGGTCCCGTATATACGGCTTAACCGTATAATAATACCGTATAAGGTGTAATTCCATTTATACGTGAGTCTTTATGAAATCTATCCTTATCCAGAAATCTATGCCGATTTTACGTAAGATGTACGGTTTTCACTATCCAGTCCACGGACAAAACTGAACTTTACAGTTTGCGGAATAAAGATGGCATTTCCGTGGCGTAATTTTCTCTGTTTCGGGGTTAGGCCTAGAGATTTTTCACAAGCGAAATTATCACCAATTTTCTCGGGCGACCGTGAACGAACAGCGCATGCTTAACACCCATTCAGGTGGTGCAAGAGGGACGGATGCTGCGAGAGTGATAGAGACAGGAACAGGATTCCCAAAATTCTGGGAAAGCCACTTCGAATGATCATTGAAGATTATGTATTACGTACATTGCATTATGTCATATCTTTGCATTATGCTTTTTCTAAATATTGAGTTCGAATTTAGAATTTTAAAATCTGGTATTGGATTCGCATGCGGCGTTTCAGTTTTCGTTTCTTTTTTTTCTTATTAAGGTGTCTATGCAGCCAGAAAAGAGTCGGTAACACCCTGTTACAGTCTATTAGTGTATGACACTGTTACTAACTGCATTAAGACTAGATTTGTAGGTCACGAACCGTCTCAAACCAGCCAAGCTAAATTGATAGAACAGATGTACTTACCCGCACTGGCTGGAATCACGTGCATCGACACACTTGAATAAAAACTAAAGCACTTATGTCTAACACACATTTAAACGATTTGAAATAAGAATTTTAACTTTTTTCATCTAACACGGTATCGGTACACGAACGACATTCGGCACACAGGTTATGTGTGTGTTGCTATTTATAAACGCTGGGCGCATTTGATTGAAATTACGTTTGCTTGGGTTTTACTGTTGGTTGTAGTATTTTTGTACTGGAAACTGGTTTGGTGGTAAAAAAATCAATTGAGAGATGCTTCAGTGGGTAGCCATCTTGCGTGTGACGAGTGGCAGGGTGGTGTGTTCTGCGCATGCGTGGAAGTCCAGTCGCCGCCCGCCCGTCTGGCTCGGTTTGTTCTGGATTTGGGAACGAAACGTGACGTTCGTAAACAGACATTATTATTATTTTTAATGTTGATTCTCTATTGCTATTAGAATTCTGTCAGTAAATGTTTAAAGCTCCTGAATGAAAAATTATAGCTAATGTTAATTATAGTTAGATATAGCTTTTGAAATTAGCAAGTTGAAGTGGCAGTGAGCAGGCCACATCGCTCGTAGAATTGACAACCGATGGGGAAGAAAGGTTCTCGAGTGGCGACCACGAACCGGAAGACAGCTAGGCCAATAACTTGTAAATTAAACGATTTGATTTGATTCTTCGACAGTTTCATAAAATTGTGGAACGTTACACTCTCGCGGCAAGTTCAAATTTTCTTGCATTCTTTTGCCAATAATAGCTTAGTTACTCAACTTGATTACATGAAAACTAATTTTACGCAAATAAATATAATGTATCAATAAATTACAATTAAAAGTATCACCTAGGTATCATTGGTTTAGCGACAAATGGCAATAGACTGAAAAACTAAGACGAAATTTGTTTATTGCCATTTGTCGCTAAACCAATGATGTCTAAATGGTACTTTTAATCGTAATTTGTTGATACATTCTATTTATTTATGTTAAATCAGATTTAATGTAATCACGTTTAGTAATTAAGCTATTATTGGCAAAAGAACGCAAGAAAATTTGTATTTGCCGCGCTAGTGAAACGTTCCACCTTAAATACTTTTTTATTTTGACGTTAAGGGGACCGTATTGGTTTTTGAAAATGTTATTGCTGTCGCTCTGCTCTTCACATGTATGATAGAGACAATAGAGCCCGTGAGTGAATTTACCTACATTTTAGCGTTTCGGGCGCCAACGGTTTTCACCCTCTGAAACTTAACAAAACTTTTGATTTTGGTATCAACCGTTTAAATAGATTATAATCTATGCTTGTACGTCTTGATTTTTTCGAAAATATATTTTGCGTTCGACTTACAACTAATCTTATTTTCGTTATAATTTTGACGCCAAAGTGAGTGGTCCAGGTCCTCCTGGAAGGTCCCGGCACTGAATGGGTTAAACGATGCGAGTTATGCCCTGACCGTGTCGTCCCGGCGCGGTGTGAAAATAGGACCACCCCATCTCTTCCCGTGGGTGCCGTAAGAGCCAGCTAAGGGAATATTCCAGGGAATGGGCAGCAGCATTCTCCTCGGTATATTGAAATCTTCTACAATCACCAAGCCGCCTGCCAAGCGTGGTGATGATGGCAAACCTCTCTATGATAAGCGTACATAGTAGCAATTTTATGGAAAGGCCTACGTTCAGCAGCGGATCTTCAGGCTGTTGATGAAGATGTGATGTGTATGCCCTGAAAAGTTTGGGTGAGTCACAGACATCTAATACATAATATACTAATATACTAAGCAGAACATAAGAGAAGTATTGCGTGCCACTTTTTACAACATACATACACGCAAACATGCACATCAAAACTAACTGGTGAATTGATAATTCAGGTATTTTCCTCTATGAAATGTTGCGGCACAATGGCGCACTACATATTTTAGTTATTTATAGCACTTAATATCAATTACAAAACAAAGATATTGCAAAAAAACAGGCCGCACGTTGTCTGTTTAGACATGTTTCCATGGTAACGCGATTGCGTTTTGGGCACGCGTTCCTTTTTGTCCATGGGTGCGTAAATGTTGCAACAGCAAAAAGGAAAGAGTTAAAGTTATCTTTAATAAGAGCGAAAGTAATGGATATATCATTTGTTCTCGTCTATGTAGTAGTGAAGATAATGTTAGGTCTGCTTACTGTACCTATAGTATTAGATGTCTGTGGGGTGTTCGTATCAATTAATTTGTTATTATAACGCCGAATACGCGTCATTGTGGTTTTCTCATTGTTTGGCTTACAATAGTGACTCACCAGTTCATCATTTTTAGAGTAGGACAAGGAAGGACAAGTTAAGTTATTTATATTTCTATCTCCCTTTTGATTATCCTTGGTAGTCAAGCCACTCGAATGCTTCTTCCTTGGCATGACAACAGCCCAGTCCGACGCTGCAAAAGCTTAAAAACTGCAAGTGGCTGGCTTCGTAGTGGACCATCTATATTCCGGATAACTCAAAGGTACAGCCCCCGTATAGTGTAACTCAATCGTAACCGATGAAAGGGCTTCATTTGGTAATTTCCGGTTGTGTAAAATCCTCATCCATCGGTATCATGGCCCTTAGGTGGAAAACTGAATAGACAAAACATTGATTAACTATAATAATGAGAAATAAAGAGAAAATACTAATGGATGGAGATGGTACACAATGCCAACTTGCCGGAAATGACGAAATGAAGCCCATTCATCGATTAGGATTAGCTTAGACGGTAGCCCCGCAGGTCTGTGCTCAAAATGTAGGTATGCGAATGGCATTACCTGCGGAAAACTTTTCCGCAGGTAATGTCATAGCTAATGTCATCCCATACATTTTGAGTTATCGTTTGGCGTTAACGCCAATGGAAAGGGATCTTTGCCCCCAGGGGCATTTGACCCATCTGTGTGGTCATGGTTTGCAAATAGAACCACCCGATCTCTATCTTTGCTAGACCCCTGGTCCCCCTGCGTTGAAATGAAAGCAATTCAAACTACAAAAATTACAATACAGTGATCCGACTTGAAACTCCGTATGGTGATCTATATAGCAATAAGATAAATAAATCAAAAATAACTACTAAATTACAGGACAATACGGTAAATAATTGTCCTGCTTCGTCAGACTAATTGGTGGGGTGACCATGAAGTAAACAAAACTTAAACTGAGCTATAGATTTCTTCCCGTGCAAAGGTTGTCTAGAAGAGATCGCTCATAATCTAAGCGATAAGACGAATACTGTACTAGTATAAGTTATATTCCATTCCTGAATCTTAGATTTTTTATGTAAACAAAGTAATGTCACGAAAAGTCACTGTCAAAGTGACATGCCAGTTGCTCAAAACATTTTTTTACTTCTGAAAAATATTTTTATTAAATGGATTTAAAGAGTATCAATCTTACTGATTAACAAGCATAACTTTGCATACACAATATTAGTAGGATATGAAGTAGGATTTTGCAATCCCAAAGTTCTAAAGGTAAAATTTTAGGAAGACGTAAATAAAACATTATCATCCATTACTTATGTTTCTTAACCAACCAGAAACCTTATAAATTATTCTGACAATCATTCTGTAATTTTAAATCGAGAGATTTATTCATATTTGTTCAAAAGATATTTAGTTTGACCTGTTTTTTTTATATTTTACATACTTTTCATCATATCTCGAAAAGTTCACGAAAGTAGCACCATGTGTCTTTGAAGAAAATATGGCATATAATGGTATGATACCATCATATAAATCCCAGGACGAAAACGAAAAAATGTTTAGATCCTCTACAGTCTTACCAGTCTATTAAAATATTTTCTACCAAAAATCGATTTCTTTATCATAAAATTTTATATATCAGATATAACGTTAAAATAGATAGTACAAAACGATTTTTATTTTATAATTAAGCAGATTATGACTAGACAAATAATATTTAATATTTTTTTGGTCAAATATAGTAACCTACCTTTATAAAAGATATTTTTTGCACTGTTATCCCCTTTGTTTACATAAAATATCTAAGATTCAGGAACAAGATATAGTTAAGTTTTTCTTTTTGTTATTCTCCTATATTACGGTGTACACTTTCGGAGTGAAACCGTTAAAGTGCGTTATTGAAAACCTTTATTAATCGGTTAATGCCGGTACCTTTTTTTTATGTAATCGAATGACATGACGAGCTAGTCGATCGCCTGGTGTTAAGTGACACGGCCGCCCATAACAGATTGCAGTGTCACTCGGAACTAGTCGGAACTCTAAATTAAAGTTTCGCGTGACACTGCACACTGCGCACGTCATCCTGAGACATGACAGTTCATAAAGTCTCATTTTCCCAGTAATTTCACTAGCTACAATGCCCTTTAAACCGGAACACAGTAGTGCTTGCACACTACTGCTTGGCGGCAGAATATCTGGCAAAGCAGTGGTACATAAGTACCTAGACGAACTTTGAAGAAAAGTCCTACCACCTAGTATGACCTACGCGTGCTCGCGTCGCGTTGCTATCGACTTTTCTCAATCAGAAAATTACGTCTATTAGAAGAATATAATGAAGGAGTACACAGCATGTAGAGTACTACATGTAGAGGGATAAATCCAAACTTAGAAGCTGTCTAACTTTAGTTCAGACTGGCATAAGAGATGATCGTTTTTCTTGCTCAACCGTCTAACTCACGCTCCCGTCCAACCACTCACTAGCCAGAGTTGCCAATATTAGCAAAAATGTAATAAATTCACGACAACAGCAATACAAAGCAGATATAATCATTGTGATAATTATGTTATTTAATATAATAATTATATTTTACTGTTTGTTCTTTTAATTTTAATACTGATTTTATTTTAATTTTGACTTTATTTTATTTTAATACTTATTGTATTTAATGAATGGATTTATATGTATTATGGACCCAATGCCAGAAATAAATGAATATATAATTTAATTTTTTATTTACTATGTTCAGCACGCGATATGGCGATTTGTAGTGGCAATTTTTATTTACTGGGCTGTAAAAGTCGACATAATCTGATCTTGAGAATGCGGTGGACCAATGAGAACGCAAGAAAGGGTTATGACGTGATCTCCGTGATCGTTCATTGGTCAACGCTTTCTCGAGAGAAGAAATATGTCGACTTTTATCTTAGAGTATAGACTAAAAGCATAGAGAGAACTTCATTATCTGTCAAGCGTACCACTTTTTTGGACACTTTTTATATGAAGTGGACACTTTGATGTGAATGAGTCTGAAAGATTTGTATAGAAAAAACAGTTGACACGAGTCGAAAAATGGTACGGTGACTTTTCGCAAGCGTAGCTAATTCTACATGTTTGTTTATTTCTTTTGCCACTGACGTAGCGATACGTGTGAGCAGTACAAATATAATATCGTTTTGATGATCTCTCTATGCTTTTAGTCTGTACTCTAAGACTTTTATAGTGCTAGTCCTTTTTGCTTCTGACGATTGATTTTCAATGTGTAAAATACACTGCCCTTATCTCAATGAACCATAGTCACCCTACTCCCACGCCCGATACTATACAATGCTTCCTTTTAGTCAGTGCTGGAATGATGACAGGAGTGTATTGTAATCATGAATTACATTGGGTTTATTGGTGTTTTAGTGCAGTTTTTAAATATAATTATATTTATAAAAGCTGATGATGGTAAGTGTATAAATTATATTCATTTTTCTAAACGTTTTAGTCGAAGATTTATGATAAATTTTCGCTATTTATAGCAAAAAATATAGGTAAAATGTTGAAATCTCGGGCAGTGGTCTTGGGCATTCCCGTGTTTATGATAGGTAAGTACTTATTTAGTACTAGCTGACTCGCTTCGCACGGGTTTATGAGTTTTACGCCTTATCTCAGTCTAAAAGAAGAGAGAAAAAAGCGGTGAAAAGATAAGGGAAAAGGATGAATGAATGAAACGGTGAATGCCTCCTTTCACCTTCATCCATTCATCCCTTTCCCTTATTTTTTCCCGACTTCCTTCTCTCTTCGCCATAGTACATGATAGGGGTGGCTTCGGACCTATTACTGAAATTTTCTCCAGTGGCGACTACGAACCGGAAGACGCAGCGTATGCCAGCCCCCCACTCGGTAGACCGACAATCTGGCGAAAGCCGCGGGGAGCCGATGGATGCAGGAGGCGAGCAGGCGCTCAAGGTGACGCGCTCTGGGGGAGGCCTATGTTCAGCAGTGGACGTCTTCAGGCTGTTGTTGATGATGATGATGATGATATTTTACAAATTTTGAGTCAAACCCCTGATTTGGTTTTAAATTGTACGGGTTGCAATTCTAGTGCATGAAAAAGATACGTGTTGATGTTACTTAAATTAAAGTGATATTTAAAATTTTCTTAAGAATAAGTTGGATCAAGCCGTGATAAAAAGAAGAGGTTAGGTTAGGTCAGATAATAATAGACAGTGAATAACGCGACCCTATCTCGCCCCATCCCGGCGGCGGACAGATCATGGGGGAACCCCCCCATGATCTGTCCGTAGTGGGTTCGAGTCCCACATACCCTCTGCCATCACCCCCGTGGTTCAGAAGGTAGAGCTACTACCAACTGAGCTACCAGGCCAGTCTAAATAGTCCAGAAAATGCTTCGAAGGGTACAAAACATTTCGGGCGACTGAAAAAACCACCATACATGAAGGAAGGAAGGAAGGAAGTGCTAGAGATAGCATACAAAGGGGGCAATGTTATTAACCCACAGACTAAACATAGGCATTATGCATAAGACGTATCATGGCATAGGACATAATACCTACCCTTTTCCCGGAAAATTGTACTGTTGGAACTAAGGCTTCCAGCGCAATATAAGTATTTATGTCAGTGCTACCGGCTGTAACACTGTGGTATTGGCTTTATTATGTCTGAAGCCTTAAAAACCCTGAAAACAATGCGCATGCGCACCGTTTTCTACTTCGCTTATTTTTCTTTACGTGACCCAAGCGTTCCGAACGCGAGTGTCGCGCAGCTCGCGCTATTTCGTAGTTTTAACAAAAATTTTAACTTTTTTCGTGATGATGATGATGATTATGATGGTTTTTCCAATCATTTGGATTTAAAAATAACACTATTGAACCGATTTTGATAAAACTTCTATGTAACCAATCTGAAAGTACTATCCTTTCACATACAACTAAGTAAGACACAGTTTTATTAATTGTATTGTATTGAATAAATTACTTAGTAATAAAAAAAAACTCAAAATCGGTTAATTAGTTTGGTTTTAAAATCAAAATATAGCTAAAAAAAATCAGTTCAATGATCTTTTTTAAAGGATGTGTGATATATAGCATCCATGTATTTTTCGGTAATGACTAACAAAAATTTTCTAGTTCTTTGGAAATGGCAGAACTCGATTTACCTTTTTAAAGGAAATTATTTAGGGTGGAACGTTTCACTAGCGCGGCAAATTCAAATTTTCTTGCGTTCTTTTGCCAATAATAGCTTAATTACTAAACGTGATTACACTAAAACTGATTTAACGTAAAGAAATAGAATGTATCAACAAATTACGATTAAAAGTACCTCCTAGACATCATTGGTGTAGCGACAAATGGCAATAAACAAATTTCGTCTTAGTTTTTCAGTCTATTGCCATTTGTCGCTAAACCAATGATATGCAAGTGATACTTCTAATTGTAATTTATTGATGCATTCTATTTATTTGCGCAAAATTAATTTTCATGTAATCACGTTGAGTAACTAAGCTGTTATTGGCAAAAGAACGCAAGAAAATTTGAATTTGCCGCACTAGTGAAACGCATCAGGTTTTTTTAATGTTTTTTTGTTTATTCCAGACATACAAACCACGCATGTGTTGACAAAGGACAAAGAGCACATTAGCGTTGCTGAGGGCCACCAGCTAGTGTTACTAGTAACATATGATATTGAACCACGCACAAGCGAATGTTGGGGGGGGTAAGTACGTCATCATCATTATCATCATTATCATCATCATCATTATCGTCATCATCATCATCAACAAAATAAAGACGTCCACTGCTGAACACAGGCTATAATAGATGGTCAAACGAACTTCTCAAGCGAAGCTCGATCATTATTATATGCATAGCTCCATTCGATGAATCTATCTGTATGATTGAAGGACTACCAGGTCTTACCTACCTATACCTATATCTGAAGAATGGAGCTATGGACATGAATCACCACGCTTGACGGCGGGTGGCTTGGTGATCGCAGAAGATTTTAATGTATCAAAAGGAAAATGCTGCTGCCCATTCCCTGGATATTCTCTTATCTGGCTCTTACGGCACCCACGGGAAGAGATGGTGGTCCTATTCTCAAACCGGAACCACAACGACAAATTTTAAATTAACATTCTTAGATATATGTTAATATATTTTTCACCTCACTAGCTCGGAAAGATTCTCTTTGTCATTCGAAATCTGGGCGCAAAAACGCATTTTAATCGCTAGCGTGGAAAGTGTTTTTAAAATTCGAACCTTTCTATTCAATAATTTTCTTGTCAAGAATTGAGAATTTAACCACAGATCTGCCCAAATTAAACCTTCTTGATGTTCTTGATATTGCCAGTGTCCACTGAAAATTCATGAATACCACAGACTACCTATTAAAAGATACCATTAATCACCCTTTAATACATTAATACTTCTTCTTTTTCTCGTTCGCCAACCTCATTTTTAGAATAATCGCACTGTCCAGCACCAAAGAGTATAATATGTGTAACCAATACATTATCCAGCAACGCGACTGCATGAAAAATGCATGGAAAACACTTTTTCTTTAATTTTCAATGAATGACGTGACGAGCTAGTCGTTTACTTGATGTTAAGCATTACCGCCACCCTGAACTAAATTAATACGCGAAAAACTAATAATTTCTAAATCTTTTAGCTGTTTTTCTTGCATTTTCCTCGCTGTAGTGAGGTGGTGTGAAAGTTTTTCTGCGTCTCGTACCTTTGAAACCTTCGCTACGCTCAGGATTTTTCGTTTGTACCACTCGCTACGCTCGTGGATCAATCCTAGAATCCTTCGCTTGCTCAGGTTTCAATTCAAGTATTCGCGCCAAAAACCAACCTTGCAGCCTTGTATAACAAATAACTAATGTCTTGAATGGCGATGGTGGCCGAGCGGTAGCATGTGCGCTTCGCAATCTTACGGCACCGAGTTCGATCCTCGGCCCTGCACCAATGACTTATCTAGTAAGTTATGTGCAGTTTGTGATGCCATCGCTCCGTGCCTCGGAGAGCACGTTAAGCCGTCGGTCCCGGTTGTCATAAGAGCATCTATGGCCATCGATAAGGGTAGTCAGAAGCCTGATAGAATCTGACGCCTGATCTAACCATCTCCTGTTACTGGTTCCTTATGGGTTGCGAGGTTAGATGGCAGTCGCTCGTGTAATTCTGGTAGCTCGCCGCTACAGGTTAGATTGGGAGCCGACCCCAATAACAAATGGGAAAAAGGCGAAGAGGATGATGAATGGTGCATATACGAGTATTAACGTTAGAAATTTTGTTTCAGCTGTAAAACGAGTTCATCGGTAATAGAAGTAAACTGCAGTGTTAATGATAATTCAAAACAATTAGCGGTAAGTAAATATTCTTTAACAGACTCACGCAATGGAGGTTTTGAATCAGGGCAATTTTATTTTCTGCAAGGTACCCTACCTACTGAAGAGATCATATGAAAATATCAGATTTGTATAATTTTAGTACCTATTTTGATGATTTATGACACCTACTACGGCTCACAGCCTCTGTGGTGTGGTGGTTGAGCAGGGGGTCTAGGAATGATACCAGCGTGTAGCGTTAACGCCTCATGCTGGCATCTTTGCTAGACCCCCAGGTCGGCTCATAATCCAGAGGCGCGGTATTTTACTAGGTGGTAGGACTTTTCTGCAAAGTTCGTCTAGGTAGGTACCACCGCTTTGCCAGTTATTTTGCCGCCAAGCAGTAGTGTGCAAGCACTACTGTGTTCCGGTTTGAAGGGCATTGTAGCTAGTGAAATTACTGGGCAAATGAGACTTAAGAACTAATCTCACAGTCTAGATAACTTTTTTACACTGTGTCATGTCTCAGGATGACGTGCGCAGTGCGCAGTGTCACGCGAGACTTAAATTTGGAATTCCGAGTGACACTGCAATCTTTTATGGGTCACATTTGATCGGAAGCTCACATTTCATGATCTTATCACCACTCTTGCGAAGGAGTGATTTGGTAGATTGGGATTTGTGATGAGAAATGCTCGCGATTTCAAGGACAACCATATTGTGCGGCTGCTGTTTAGTGCGCTTGTCAGAACTAAGCTGGAATGTAGGCTATGGAATCCTTACGAATCTACATATGAGCTGATTCTAGAAAAGGTACAGAAAGCTTTTCTGAGAAGCCTGTACAAACGACAATACGGATATTACCCTTTTATGTATCCCACTAAGTTTTTACTTGGTTGCCTGGGTTACAACTCACTTGAGGTGCGTCGAGCATATCACCAGATTGTAGCAGCCTGTAAGATTCTCCGCGGCAGAATAGATGTTATAGAGTTGAGTGGCGAGCTGTGTAGTCTTAATTCCCCTAATAATTACTTCCGCATGAGGAGACACAAACTATATGCAGTGCCGCACAGTGGCGCGTGCAAACTCGCCACTGCCGCGCACCCTTGCCGCGCTCAATGATCTTCTTGAAGCCAATCCGGGGACTGACCTATTTGTAGACGGATGGACGGAAATTTTGACAGTGTGCATGTTGTTTTGCGAGCGGGATGCATGATTATTGGTAACTTAGATAGTTAATTTATGCGACTACATTATTATTATTTTATATTATTATTTCAGTAAAAGTTAATTATCATCATTAACAGCCTGAAGACGTCCACTGCTGAACATAGGCCTCCCCCAGAGCACGCCACCTTGAGCGGCTGCTCGCCTCCTGCATCCATCGGCTCCCCGCGGCTTTCACCAGGTCGTCGGTCCACCGAGTGGGGGGCAAGTTAATTATAATTAATGTATATTAGGTAAGTCAATATTCAATCTAAAAATTATATTTTATTTATTTTGACATTTTATAGTTAGTACAATATCTTCTTCTCGATCATGTCGGATCAAACCCTCTATAATAAATAAAGATTAAAAAAAAAAAATCTCATCTTGACTGTGTTGAATATTGAGGAATTAATTTATTACTTATATTATTATCTTAGTTTTATAGTGTGATGTTGGAAATTTTTCTGTAATTAATTAATGTAAATGGTGTTTATTTGCCGTGTTAATTAAATAAATAAATAAATAAATGGGCGGCCGTGTCGCTTAACACCAGGCGAACGACATTCGTTTACATAAAAAAAAAATTACCGCTACCCACAGCGGTAGCGAATAACGCGCCGGTATGAATAGGCCTTTTGTTAATTAATAACGCATAATTTTCCTATTTCTATCTAATGCAAGGTTTAACTTACCGGCCCGGCCCGGCCCACCGATGTATTAGGACATCAATCACAGAATTCCGTTAGAATTCGACATCCAATATTTGTAGCCGTACCACTATTCAAACTCAATGGCAGTTGTGAAGTCGGCAAGAAACACTGCGCAGCAGCAAAAATTAGATGTGCGCGGTTCACAGAGCACAAAAAATACGCTTCACCCTCGCTCCCAGGTGCCAAGCGTCATTATTTTTAAGGTGGAACGTTACACTTGCGCGAGAAATTCAAATTTTCTTGCATTCTTTTGCCAATAACAGCTTAATTACTCAACGTGATTACATGAAAACTGATTTTGCGGAAATAAACAGAATGTATCAACAAATTACACTTAAAAGTACTACTAGATATCATTGGTTTAACGACAAATGACAATAGACTGAAAAACTAAGAAGAAAATGGTTTATTGCCATTTGTCGCTAAACCAATGATATCTAGTAGTACTTTTAAGTGTAATTTGTTGATACATTCTGTTTATTTCCGCAAAATCAGTTTTCATGTAATCACGTTGAGTAATTAAGCTGTTATTGGCAAAAGAATGCAAGAAAATTTGAATTTCTCGCGCCAGTGTAACGTTCAACCTTAATGCAGTGTGGCGCGGGCATATGGAAGTGGTGAGGCAGCGTGCGGACGGCTAGCAGCGCACTTCACACCCGCCATTGAGTTTGAATCACACTCTGCCGTACGGAATGGGACGCGTGGCAGGTTTTATTGTATAATAATAATAGTAACATAGTAAAATATCGTTGCAGGTTGTCGTTAACAGACAAATTAAAAGAGAAGATAATGGAATGTGGAACTGTGATTATACATATAAAATTATTCCAAACCAACAACAGTCTACAAATTTTACAATGAAAAGAAGCGTTCACGTTGATGTCTTTTATGATGGTAAGTACTATGGTAGTATGGGGTAGGTACTATACCTACTGGGTGTAATTGAATTCATTAGCAACCTTCGAAACTAGGGTTGTTCCTGTTGTCCCCCACGTTTTCGGCTCCATGGGGGACAACAGGAATAAAAATTACAAAAGAACAACCACGAAACTAGGTAACTACTCCTGACACCGGTCACGAGAAGACCAAATTTTTTGAAAGCTAACGCTTCGATTTGGTTTTGATAATAATTTCAAAAAATGCGATAACTTACTTAGTTAACTTCTACAGCTGCCACTTGCCTACATGAAAAGAAGAAAAAGAACTTGATACAGTACAAAATTAAATTAAAATAAATAAGTGCTTTAATTAGTTATGAAGTAGGTACATGGGGGGGGTTACTAGGTGGTTGGACTTTTCTGCATAGTTCGTCTAGGTAGGTACCACCGCTTTGCCAGTTATTCTGCCGCCAAGCAGTAGTGTGCAAGCACAGGCAGACAAACAAACATACAAGAAATATGTTCTTGCTTCAACTCATATTGATAAAAAAGACGTAATAATATTGTGTGGAATACTGCAGCCATCTCTGGGTTGGTTCGGCTAAGCTTGAAGCCCTCAATGCACTAGGTGGTAGAACTTTTCTGCAAAGTTCGTCTAGGTAGGTACCACCGCTTTGCCAGTTATTCTGCCGCCAAGCAGTCAAGTGCAAGCACTACTGTGTTCCGGTTTGAAAGGCATTGTAGCTAGTAAAATTACTGGACAAATGAGACTTTATGATCTGCTGAGTCGATTTCGCAAAAAGTGTTAGTTATCTAATTTCCCCACTACGCCCTCGATATATACCTACTAGTAGTAGAAGACAGGGAAAAGTAGAGGACGACTCAAAAACCATAGAGAATATTGTCCCAAACAAGAGAAAGTGTGTGTTTTAGTTGTAAGTAAGCTAGTGAAATTACTGGGCAAATGAGACTTTATGATCTGATCACTCAGCCTAGTAATCTGATTACTAGACTGTGTGATGTCTCAGGATGACGTGCGCAGTGCAGTGTCAAGCGAAGCATTATTGTTTTAAAGTTCCGTGTGACACTGCAACTGTTATGGGCAGCCGTGTCGCTTATCATCAGGTGGACGACTAGCTCGTCACGTCATTCAATCGCATAAAAAAAAATACAAAGTAAAAAATCTTTTAGTTGTATCAAAATCGTGCGCTCCAACTACGTTAAGCGCCGCGGCAATCTTCAGAGTTTTCTATAAAAATATATATATTCGTTTGCACTCTTTACCCTTTAATAATCATCAATAATAGATGTACTATTATGCACTCAATTTATGCCAATGAATTAAATTGCATCCTGTATATTTACAAGGTGTACCTACTCTGCCGTCTGCTATTCTTTAAACAGGCTATCATTAGGGTTGGTATCTTCTGCCGACCTTTATATCACCGCGCAAAAGCATTGACTATAAAAAAAGCACCCAAAGTGGAAAGCAGTTAGGTCAAGGGGACCCCAGTAGGGTTAGCATGGCTGGTAGACAAAACTGTCTTTCCCTTGTTTTACTCCAAGCAAGTATGAAGAAAGTGACGTAAAACGGGGAAAGACAATTTTATCTACCGTCCATGCTAACCCAGCTGCTCTAGCACAGATGGTAGACAAAATTGTCTTTCCCTGCTCTAAGTCACTTTCTTCATACTTGCTTACTAATCAAGTGGATTAGAACAGGGGAAAGACAATTTTGTCTACCGTCCGTGAGGGCAGCTAGGGTCCGTACGACCCTCGACTTGGGTCGTTCCTTCATCTTCTTGCGTGTCAATGGTACACTTTAAAAGAAAAAGCTGAACTTTGCCACCTTCACTCCGTTGTCTGTGGCGTTATAGAGGGCATCACTTGTGCATAGCATTGGGGACACACAAATAAGATACATCGTTTCAATGGCGACCCCGCCCGCAGTCACATAGAGTTTGTATTGACTCGATTGCCCTTGCACCTGCAGCGACTTACTTGAGCCCGAAGTCGGTTGTATATACTAGATAGACAGATCAAGTGGAGAAGAGGTGGTACTTGATGTTTGTAGGTACATTAGCCGGCTGCAAACAGCAGCACTTATGAGCCTATGTAACCTCAAAATGCTTAAAAAGGCTTAGCATGATCCCCGTGCCCTGTCAACAATATTGCAACAATGACTTTGAATATGGTAAAGTTCAGGACTAATACTAAGGTTTATATATAGTAAAAATCCGGATTAATATAAACTCGATAGAAAAATATTACAAATTTACCTCCAAACCGTACAAATAAACCGCGATTATTCAATGAATACTTTAAGGCCCGATTTCGCCAAACTAGAATAAATTTTATTCCAGGTATAACTTTCCGAGAACAACCTAGTTATGCGAATATAGCCCTTATATCACCAATTTTGTGAAGGAATAAGACTTATTCCATACAATCAAAATGGCGTCTTTTTTGTGTAATTTCATTTGTCAATTAGCTGTATCCAGGAGTAAGGAATAGCCGTATACTTGGAATAAACGTTGGTGAAATCGGGCCTTAGTAAGGTCCTGAAACTTTGTGCAGTAGTTGAACTAAATATAATGGAGGGCTTATGTATAGTCGATTTTAAAAATACCCATTATATTCACTGTAATAATTATTACCTACATTATCACGCGTTGGAACCATTCTATCTTGGCCCGCCCCGACTCATCTCCGCTTTGGCCTAGTACTATATATCTATACTGTGGTTTTGGCTTAGATTTGCACTGTGCTACCATAAGCCCTTAATGGCGCTGCGTAGTAGCAAACATTTGATGTGCGCGGGCAGCGGAGATTTGTGAGTGCAGCGTGCGAGGGGTTTGCAGCACAGTTTACAGCCGCCATTAATTTTGAATCGCAATCTACTGTTAGTTATTTCATGGTTGTGCATACTACGACGTTAGCGCTAATTCAGAATTGGTTTTTGCAGATCCCATGACCTTCTGGTATGCCATAATTGGAGGGATAGCAGTTCTTGTCCTTTTGATAATAATTGGACAAGCTATTTGCACTATACATTTCAAGAGAAAAGGTAGGTTTTCCAAGCTTGGTCGGTACAAAAACATTGTCCTTAAGATATTCGCAATCACTCAGCATGTAATCAAAGCTAAGTTGAGAGAGGTACTAATCCGATGAGTTTGAAGGTGCTGGTTCAAATCCGGCTGGTTGCAAAATTTTTTAGGAATTACCTATAAAAACTTTAGTAGGTACAGCTGGTACCGGCAGTAATGAATGCACATCAAGCTAAAGAGAGGAGATAATCGGATAGTTTCAGCTTCGTATAGTCTCTTTCACACAAAGCACTCAAACAAAACGTCATACATGTCATATATGTATGTATAGTCTACAGAGTAATCATTTGTTTTTTCTCTAATCTGTGATATAGACAGAGGCGTGGACGCCTCTGTCTATACATGTATACAAATATACTGAAGTGACAGAGACGGACGACGCTCTACCAAGCGGCTCCCTTGGATCTACAGCTCGGCTCCACACGTGCAGTCGTGGATTCTCGGATACCTTTATTTTCTCTTCCGTTTTTTTCCTTTTACCCGTCATTTGTTTTTTTCTTTAATCTGTGGTTTACCCTTTGGGTTCCATACCCAAAGGGTAAAACGGACTCTATTACTAAGGCTCCGCTGTCTGACTGTCTGTCTGTCCGTCTGTCACCAGGCTGTATGATATATCATCAACCGTGATAGACAGTTAAAATTTTCACAGATGATGTATTTCTGTTGCCGCTATAACAAAAAATACAAAAAAACAAAATAAAATAAACATTTAAAGGGGCTCCCATTCAACAAACGTGATTTTTTTGTGCGTTTACCAGATGAGTCATAGATGGCGCTGGTTTAAATAGTACTGCTACTCAACACTAGATGGCAGGGATAGGTAATGTTACGGAACTTCTCGTTTTTTAATCTTGTGGATCCAAGCTGACAATCCTCTCTTTGTCTAACAGAGACGATCTCTACATAATTATATCCTGTGACCTATAGGTTTTTTCAAAAGATAGATGATAATAACGAAAGAGTATGCTATGTTAAACAAACTATATATTTATAGCTGCAGCTATCCAACGGCAAATCGAGTGGTCTAATAGAAGGGGGTCGTCTGAAGACACTGGTAAGTGATTACTAAGTTTTTTTTTTTATGCGATTGAAAGACGTGACGATCTAGTCGTTCACCTGATGTTAAGCAACACGGCCGCCCATAACAGTTGCAGTATCACTCGAATCTTTAAAACAATAAAGTTTCGCGTGACACTGCACTGCGCACGTCATCCTGAGACATCACTGTCTAGTAAGCAGATTACTAGACTAAGTGATCAGATCATAAAGTCTCATTTGCCCAGTAATTTCACTAGCTACAATGCCCTTCAAACCGGAACACAGTAGTGCTTGCACACTACTGCTTGGCGGCAGAATAACTGGCAAAGCGGTGGTACCTACCTAGACGAACTTTGCAGAAAAGTTCTACCACCTGGTAAGTTATATTATTAGCAAGTTTTTTTACTTACTCAAAACGTATTACAAGTAAAAAAAATAACCTATAAAGCAGAATTGAAAAATCTTACTGACTAGAGTTTTTGTATTCAAGTACCTGCACAAATAATATTGATTTGAAGTTGAATTACAAAAAATCTTGAAAAAATTATATACACAGTATAATCAGAGAGAAATATGAAGGTAAATAGGTACCAGGTTACCAGATGTAGGTAATAGGTACCAGCATGACACAGTACGTCACGATCACGGTGCATTAATGTCATACTTAGACTACATGTTATTTTTTATGGATTTTTTTACACAGTGCCACCAAGCCCCAAACTAAGCTAAGTCATGGAACAAGTAGGAGAGGAATGCTAATACACTAAGAAAACAGCGTAGATTAAAAATATGCTAAAAACCGTTATAAAACTAGATGGCGCTGCAAAATGAACGGGCTATACGGCTTGCTACGGCGCGTTTTTTTGCCATTTTGATCTACGCTCAACTTATAGCCCGCTAATTTTGTAGCGCCATCTTGTTTTCTATCGGTTTTTGGCATATTTCTAATCTACGCTGGTTTCTTGGTGTATTGGCATTCCTCTTCTACTTGTTCCATGGCTAAGCTCAATGATGTACTATGAGAACACTTTCTGTTTGCAAATAGATATTATAAAACACCTGGGCCATAATTCTGTATGAAAACATAGATTCCACACGATACAGAAACCACGTCATTATCGTGTCTTGTTCAAATCGTGTCACAGCAAGGAATCGTCAATTTTTGTATTCTGTATAATCTAAGACAAATTATCTATGACAGGTTTTGGATACCTCGAGTGCGTTCCGAATTAGAACTAAAGGATTTCTCATCCCAAAACCACTAAAAAAATAAAATAAAGGAATGGCTTATATTTATGTGATATAGGTAACGAAGCCATGGGTAATTATTAAAAATTGACAGAAAAACTTTAGAAATACCTTCACTTTACATAATATTTGTTTTATTTTGAATAATTAATATTGGCATAAGTGGTGGTGACTTTTAACACGCGAACTTGGAACGCGCCTGAGTGGAACATATGATTTTTGACAGTTCAAATCGCGCCAATCCCAGTTAATGAGGCATTTTATTAAAAAAAAACACTAGTTCCGCTTCTTTTCTAGATGGCGCTGTAAGTACATAGTTTAAACCTTTCAAACCACAGAGCATTTTAAACATAAGAAAATGCTTAGACTACCTACAAAGAAATGTCAAATTCAGTTGAGTGGACCACGAGTACATTGTCTGTAGGGGTCTGTAGTATCTCCTAAGTAGTCTGTGGTGCATTCTTATTAAGTAAATTGAAGTACAGTAGATCTGCGAGATAGAAAAACGTTAATATTATGATCCAAAATAAAACCGAGGTATCCCGCAATGAAACTAAAAAAAAACGAAAGAGTTTAGAGTTGTCAGTCAGTATCGTGACACATTTCCTCTAACCTGTGGTCTATGCTCCAAACGGTGACAGTGATAGATTTTAGCAAAATCCACAACTAGCGCCATCTATTGGGTCATGCATAAAATACAATTTCTTTTTTTTAATGAAACGTCTCATTCCAGATTCATTTCGCGCGGTTTCGTTCTCATTTCATAGAGAATAGATTTTTACAGATTTCTTATGTAAGACAAGGAATTCGCGTGGTTTCGAAGCAAGGAATCGTAAATTGGTCATACAGAATTAGGGTCCTGGACATAGAACAAACATCAATGTCCGTCACACAAGACTTCTTGGTTTAAGTTTATATTGCTTTCATTGCGTTACCACTGGCTTCATAGCTTAGATGGTAGTAGCACTGCCTTTTGTACCTCTATTAATGTACATTAATGTATAGTCTTGTAAGGCCTAGCGAGCACACAGTATTAAAGCTGCTGTATACGCGGATCCACCGTTTTGCTCGCCCATAGTGACATTTTTGAAGATATCTAATAACTGATTTTATTTACGGAAAATCTGGCTAAACTATGTTCTCATGAATAACATTACAAATGTTCAACAAAAATATCACGTTAATCCAAACAAGTTTTCATACATAAAAACGGTTTAGAAAGAAAAAAAGTTTGATACCGTTGTATTTATGAAATATTACTAGGACTAATTATGATATTTTTGTTAAATACTTGTAATGTTATTCACCAGAACATGGCTTAGCCAGATTTTGAAGTAAATTCAGTTATTTAATATCTTCGAAAATGAAGCAATGCTTGAGTGGTGCCGCGTACAAGTATAGCAGCCTTAAATATCTTTTTTTCTTCAAGTACGCTACAGTAAGATGCCAACCCTGAAGAATAAAGCATTACAGCATTGTAAGGAGGATAGAGAAAGCGGGATTTACGAAGCATTGGACGTTGTTCCAGGTAAATGTACTTGTCTTAGTGGTGATTTTTCAATGGCTGGATAACGGTTATTCGATTAGTAAGTTATAAACCAACTAAAACAAAACATTTCAATTTTCAGTATTCCGCTTATAAAATTCGCTTCTTATTTTTACAGTGTTTAGTTTTATCTAATGAATAACTTTTATTTGATTATTGAAAAATCACGCCTTAATATCATAATCACAATGCTGTTGGACTCTCAATACATAAATTATAAACATCTATCTATGCTTTGTCCTGAGCTTAGAGTATAGACTAAAAGCATAGAGAGATCATCAAAACGATATTTATTTCTACTGCTCACACGTATCGCTACGTCAGTGGCGAAGGAAAGAAACAACATTAGTAATTAGCTACGCTCGCGAAAAGTCACCGTACCATTTTTTCGACTCGAGTCAACTGTTTTTTCTATACAAATCTGTCAAACTCATTCACATAAAAGTGTCCACTTCATATAAAAAGTGTCCAAAAAAGTGGTACGCCTGACATATAATGAAGTTCTCTCTATGTTTTTAGCCTATACTCTAAGGTGTCGTGTTTCGTCGTACCGTGTCATGTCATATCGTTTTCTAATCCAAGCCAATCAGTCGACGTAGTTTTAAATTAGAATAACAAAAAAAAATGAAACAGAAAGTGTTTTGACTTTAGACTTCAGATGCAACACGACACAGTACCACGCCCACAGTGCAGGAAAAAGATTGCCGCTCACTGTCCTGGTTTTTCCTGCGCCATATTTTATGCCCTTGGTGTATGCTTTTGAAGAGAAAAATAAAACAGAATATGCTAGACGCGATGGCCCGATAGAGACGAAATTCGTATTGAATTTCGTGCCGCATTTAAGGCGACGGGAAGACCAAACAAGGTGTTTTGGTAATTAGAACATGTGGAGCTTTGAATTCAATATATCGTATAATTCATATCATTAAGTCGTTTGTGATGATTGCAAATACAAGATTAATAAATATAGAAAATATTTTTGCAAACCTCTCTCAAAAAATTTTAATGTTCCTTTTTTACTGAGCTTCTATCGAATATATTTTTACAAAAAATAAATTAGTGTATTCCCAACAAACATTCAGATGTCGTGATGACTTAATAACTTTGCAACATTCTATACAAAAATAGATATTAACTAAAAACCGTCAAAAACAGTCATTTCGTGCGTTGTCTTTGTCGTAAGCGCCGCGCTGAAGTGCAGACTGAATTGATATTTAAGACTACGTTAAGGTTGATGTTCCTTTGAACGGATATGGACCTGTTTATCTGGCTCTACCCGTCTCCTTAATAGGCGCCGAGCGCATACACTAATGTCAAAATAATAATAATACATGTTTTATTTTAAGGTGGAACGTTACACACGCGCGGGAAATTCAAATTTTCTTGCGTTCTTTTGCCAATAATAGCTTAATTACTCAACGTGATTACATGAAAACTAATTTTGCGCAAATAAATATAATGTATCAATAAATTACAATTAAAAGTATTATCTAGATATCATTCAATTTCCCGCGCGAGTGTAACGTTCCACCCTAAAACGCCTCTATCTGGACGTCAGCGTAATTTTTCCTTCTTCGTAAATTCTATAGAAGCTCCTAGTAAAGTTGCCACCACTTTACTAGGGCATGACTTAGTTTGGACTATGACTACCCAGACTGTGACTAAGACTTGACTTTACGTTAAATATTCTTTAACACGAAGAAAAATTATAATACTTGACACTGGCTAAATACACTAGGTGTGGAGCCAAAATATAAAAATAATGAAATTCAATGCTTTTAGTTCCACCGGTACCGGAGCCACCACCTTTGACGACGTTACCTTCTAGCAGTAAGTACCTACTTACCTATTACTTATAAGAAAACCCACAGACCTACAATATTTCCATGAGAAAACCTAATAAAATGGGTAATGAGGCGTTTCACACCGCGCTTGGTTCCCACCGCGGTGTGAATCGCCCAAGTGTTCTAATAGCAGAGGGCGATTCACACCGCGGTGCGAAAGAGCCTATTCATTTAGAGCACTTGCGCAGTGTGAAACGCCCCATTACCCAATAAAATTACCGATTTCCCAACTGGCTACATTAAACCAAAATATTGCTATTATAATTATAATTAATCACTTATATCTAATCAAAATAAAATACATGGCTGATTTCAGCAGAGTTATGTTTACAATTGTACCACAGAACAAGGAAAGATTGTACATTTAAATAGACTAGTGTCCTGCTATCAAAAATTAACAAGTAAACATTATTTTCATAAACTAGGTTTAAAATGAATACAATAATTGAAAGAATAACTAAAATCGGTAAATAATAATATTCGAAACCCTCTTCCTTTTTTGAAGTGGGTTGAAAACAACACATTCGATGATGATGATGATGATGATGCGTTATAAACCAGGGCGTATAATACGATATTTGCAAAAAAAATAAACAATTTTGTACACAATTTCTTTTTTTCCTTTTTGCTTATACTTTATTTACAAACTAAATATAACATTAGAATTCATCAAATGACAAAAACTAAAAAAAAAAAATTACCACCAAAAACATTATTTACATTTACAATATAAACACGCCATCCAAATCACCACCACGTGGTAAGGTTCCCAGAATACTGGCAGCATTGCCTCTCTGAATAAGAAGACTTAGCTTCTGAGCGAAGCATGTGCCAGCTTTGGGATCCCCCGAGGCGAGGACCAATATCAATTTCTTACCACTTCCAAATCTTACAGATCCGTGTATCCCCGTGTCGTCGCCACCACCACGGCAACCCGCGTCGGCGAGTGGATCTTTTCCAAATAGATGCGGGATGTTTAGCTCTCTCTCTGGGAAAAAGAACAACAAACCTGATTCTGATTCAGGTAACTTATGCCCATTTTCACCAACAATCCCTAAACTACACCCTCACTAACAAACATCGATGTTTATCACACAAATGTTTGTCCTGGATGGGAATCGAACCCACAACCTATAGTTCAGAGGGCAGAGCTACTACCAACTGAGCTAACAGGCCAGTCAAACTGCTAAAAGTACTGCTTAGCGGCAGAATAACTGGCAATGCAGATTGCGGACTACCGCAAAGTTCTAACCTACCTAGACGATCTTTGCAGAAAAGTCCTACCACATAGTAGTTTGTAAATACTTACTGTTTGTTTCAGAAAGCCAAACATCTAGTGTGGACCAGCGTATCCAAAACCGGCCGCCAATGAAACTTCCCCACGAAGATGTTTACGAAGGTAATACCTAAGTTATGCCATAGGTAATTTGCAAAGATTATAAAAAGCCCGTTGATAGCTCGTGAACATAATTTCTCGTACAAACACGACTCACCTGCGTAACGAAACGAAATGAACTGAAATGAAATCGTTTATTTGCAGGAAATATTGTAAAACAAGAAGTCAGGGAAAAAATAGTTCACATACATATTTCACCAGAAACTGGCATACAAAAATTAAATACATTGTGATTATAAAAATTAAAAAGTATTTATCTACAAATTGTCTTCATAATAATTAGCACCAAGAGTATTTTTATTGTTAATTGAAATACCTACATGTTTTTTTTTATTTCAGCAGTCATGGAGCCTACGCCACCGGCATCGAGAAAGGATTTCAAGATTCTGCCACAACGAAAAGAAAGAGGAGTCAAAACAATAAAGGACATCTCTCAAAATGAAGAATTCCGAGGTAGGTATCGGAGTTTAGAAGATTCCAGATATTTTAGACCCGTATCTCTATAGAAGAACTAAAGCTACCGATATAGCTCTTAGAATGAACAAGTGGAAGTGACTGTGGGCAGGCCACATCGCTTGTAGAAACTATGCTCGGTGTTTCACTGCGAGATAAGCTCTGGAACGAGTAGATCCGCAGGAGAATTGAAGTGACCGATATATCTCTTAGAATAAGCAAGTTGAAATGGTATAACAGATTGCAGTGTCTCTCGGAACTCTAAATTAATATAGTATGGCGTGACACTGCACTGCGCACGACATCTTCAGGCTAATCTTATTACTAGACTGTGTGATCAGATCATAATGTCTCACTTGCCCAGTAATTTCAATAGCTACAATGCTCTTGAAACCCGGAACGCAGTAGATAGTGCTTGCACACCAAAGATTATAAAGCCCGTTGATAGCTCGTGAACATAATTTCTCGTACAAACACGACTCACTTCTTCGATTATGTCTATATTAGATTATTTCATGTATGAACGTATTTAGTAGGTACCTCCTTTAGAGTATAGACTAAAGCATAGAGAGATCATCAAAACGATATTATATTTGTATTGCTCACACGTATCGCTACGTCAGTGGCGAAGGAAAGAAACAAACATAGTAATTACCGTTACCGTTACCGTACCATTTTTTTCGACTCGAGTCAATTGTTTTTCTATACAAATCTGTCAGACTCATTCACATCAAAGTGTCCACATCATATAAAAAGTGTCCAATAAAGTGGTACGCTTGACACATTATCAAGTTCTCTCTATGCTTTAGTCTATACTCTAAGGTACCTATCGATTTACAACGGAGCGTTGGTCGTTCTGAAATTCAACCCAAGAGGATATTTTTGTGTAACCCAAGAGGATATTTTTTCAGGTTTCCGAACACAACCTAAACCAAAACCTCCACCACAAGAACCTAACTTTAGAGGGACTGATGCTAGGAATGCTCCAGATCTTCCTTCACAGATTATGCAAGGTGGGTAATTCAATTTTTTTTTACTTTTGTTTTGACTGACCTTGTAGCTCAGTTGGTAGTAGCCCAGCCTTTTGAACTGTAGGTTGTGGGTTCGATTCCTATCCAGGACAAACATTTGTGTGATAAACATAGGTGTTTGTTCTGTGGGTGTCTTATTGTATTCAATGTAAGTATGTATTTACAAACAAAAAGTATCTATATCTCATCCAAATTCAAGATGCAGTATTTATTAACATTGCACTGACAGTAGAATCCAAGAGATTGTCCAATTAGGTAGGTCCAACTTCGACAAAGAGGTGGCGCGAAGAATCCAACTCGGCTGGGCAGCGTTCGGGAAGCTTCGTCCTATCTTTTCGTCCAAAATACCGCAGAGCCTGAAAACGAAAGTTTTCAATCAGTGTGTGTTGCCAGTGATGACTTATGGAACTGAGACGTGGTCTCTTACTGTTGGCCTCATTAGTAAGCTCAAAGTCGCGCAGCGAGCTATGGAGCGAGCTATGCTCGGTGTTTCCCTGCGAGATAAGCTCCGGAACGAGGAGATCCGCAGGAGAACTAAAGTGACCGATATAGCTCTTAGAGTTAGTAAGTTGAAGTGGCAATGGGCCGGCCACATCGCTCGTAGAACTGACAACCGATGGGGAAGAAAGGTTCTCGAGTGGCGACCACGTACCGGAAGACGCAGCGTAGGCCGGCCCCCCACTCGGTGGACCGACGACCTGGTGAAAGCCGCGGGGAGCCGATGGATGCAGGAGGCGAGCAGCCGCTCAAGGTGGCGTGCTCTGGGGGAGGCCTATGTTCAGCAGTGGACGTCTTCAGGCTGTTAATGATGATGATGATGATGACAGTAGAATCAGCTGATAGCAGGGGTTACAAACATTTTTGGCTGTGCCGTACTCGCCCATTAAAAGTTTTCATACACGCTTCATAGAGAACCTCTTGGCTGTTAGGGGCGACGGATCATAGTCAAAAAGTAGCCAATTGTTTCCTACCCAGGACGTCAATAACTGAATTCATTATGGTTGGCACTGATAAATCTCTGGTGATTTCAATCTTCGTTTTACGATCACCTATTGAAGATTTCTAAATTCATGTAGTTAGATTTTTCATGGCATTGTCGTAACTATGGAAAATTGTGACAAATCTGATAGATTTTATAGGTAAAATCATCATAAATCGTACCATTTCGTGGCGACAACTAACTGTTTCACCTCGTATATATTGGGTGTAATTAAATTCATTAGCATCCTTTGAAACTAGGTAGCTATCTGATGTTAAGTGACACGGCCGCCCATAACAGTTGCAGTGTCACCCGGAACTTTAAAACAATAAAGTTTCGCGTGACACTGCACTGCGCACGTCATCCTGAGACATCACCCAGTCTAGTAATCAGATTACTAGACTGAGTGATCAGATCATAAAGTCTCATTTGCCCAGTAATTTCACTAGCTACAATGCCCTTCAAACCGGAACACAGTAGTGCTTGCACACTACTGCTTGACGGCAGAATAACTGGCAAAGCGGTGGTACCTACCTAGACGAACTTTGCAGAAAAGTCCTACCACCTAGTAAAATAATTATGAACTGTTTTTAAATATGCATACAAGGAAAAAAAAACTTTTAGCAGTATCAAAATTGTGCGCTCCAACTACGTTAAGCGCCGCGGCAATATTCATAATTTTCAATATAAACATTTTCATTTGCACTCTTTACTCTTTAATAATCAACTATAAATGATGTGAATGATGCACTCGAATCAATTTATACTAATGAATTAAATTGCATCCTGTATACTTTGTGTAGGTACCTTGAATATAGCAGAGTTTTATTATGTTTTCTTAGACTTAAACATAATTTTCAGGTTTCAAAACACAGCTTACACAGCCTAGACTAAAACCTCCACCATCTGGACCTAAGTTTGGAAATGTTGGAAGTGGCGCTGATACTGGGAATGCTCCTGTACTTCCTTCACAGATAAAACAAGGTATAATAAGCGGGTATAAATAAAATTATAGAGGCCATTTCCCTCTCGTTTCATCATCATCCTCTTTGGCTTTTCCCATTTGTTATTGGGGTCGGCTCCCAGTCTAACCTGTAGCGGCGAGCTACCAGAATTACACGTGCGACTGCCATCTGATCTCGCAACCCATAAGGGACCAGTAACAGGGATGGCTAGATCAGGTGTCAGATTCTATCAGGCGTCTAACTACCCGTAACGATTGCCATAGATGTTCTTATGACAACCGGGACCGACGGCTTAACGTGCTCTCCGAGGCACGGAGCGATGGCATCGAAAACTGCACATAACTTACTAGATAAGTCATTGGTGCAGGGCCGAGGATCGAACCCAGCGCACATGCTACCGCTCGGCCACCTCGCTCCATTTCCCTCTCTCTCTTACGATTGGAAAAGATAGCATTGCCTTTCTCCTCACCATGGATAAAATTGCGAACAGCTAGGGAATGGAACTTACTCCCGGCTTCCTTGTTTCCTGACAAATATAAATTGGATCTCTTGAATAATAGAATGAATAGGCTCTTCATAGGCCAACCTGCTACACTTTCGACTGCATCATCGCTTAACATCAGGGACATCGGGACTATGAATGACTCAGCAAAACGCTTAGTGCGAGCTTGTGGTACACTAACGACGTAAGGATGTGAAGAATCACCAAGCCTTGTAGTTCTATGATGGAAAGGGGATGATGGATGATGCAATGAGCTGATGAAGGGCATGCGCACACTCTACAAAATGTAACCGATAGAAGACCGACAGGCCGGCGAACTTGCAGTTGGAGTTACAGTCAGTATTTGTGTATATTAAAACAATTTTGGTGGTGGGGAGAAAGGATCGAGCAAAAGTATTATTGACTGGCCTGTTAGCTCAGTTGGTAGTAGCTCTGCCTTCTGCTATAGGTAGTGGGTTCGGTTCCCATCCAGGACAAACAATTGTGTGATGAACATCGGTGTTTGTTCTGTGTTTGGGTGTTCTATGTATGTATTTACAAACAAAAAAGTATCTGGTTCATGCGATGCGTGACCAAAATTCTGGCACTTATTAGGCACAATGTACCAGCATTACAATTTAACGGAACAATGCTGCCAGCAAGGCTTTAACTATACCTACTACAATTGCCTTTAAATTCAATTTGCTTAGTATACTGGGTGTAATTGCATTTAAATTCATTAGCATCCTTTGAAACTAGATACCTACACCTGACACAGGTCAAGTGTAGATTGAAGTTTATGAAACCTAACGCTTTGATTTGGTATTGATAATAACTCCAAAAAATGGGATAAATTACTTCATCAACTGCTACAGTACAAAATTAAATTAAAGTAATTATGCACTGTTTTTAATTATTACATGATATTTGATTTATGTTTACATACAAGATATAAACAAACGTTTAACAGTATCAAAATCAAACGTATCAACTACGTTAGGCGCCGCGGCACACTTCATGATTTTCAATAAAAAATATTTTCATATAAATGATGTGCTATGCACTAAATTTATGCTAATGATTTAAATGTGTTGAGAGGTGTTGAGACCCTGGGTCCGTGGGGACCGGGAGCTCATCGCGTTTTCCAAAGTCTATCAGAGCGCCTGGTCGATGCGACGCGTGACCAAAATGCTGGCACTTATTTGGCCCAACGCATCAGCATTGCAATTCAACGTGGCAATGCGGCCAGCATGTTGGGTACGCTACCTACCGGTAGTGGGCTGGTGCACTTGGACTGTCTATAGGCCATCGCGGCTATTATACAGTCCATAAGTGTTCTTTGTAATAGGTAGTGTAGCTAGTTTAGTTTAGTTTAGCTTAGTTTAGCTTAGTTTAGTTTAGTTTAGTTTTTATTATTGTAGTAGTTAGCTTGAGTAATAAAGGCAATTTGCCCGTTAAAAAAATGATTTAAATTGCATCCTATATAGAAAATTATTATTTATCTATTATTATTTTTTTAAATACCAGCTGCAGTTTTAACCAGGTTTAATACTTTTCGTGCTGTAGGTAAGTTAACTAGGGGCAGGAGGGGTATATTTACCCTGGACTTTTTTAGTATAGGCAATCAACTGCTCCTAGCGCTCATGACGAAAATATTCCAGGTCTGTGGTTAGGTACCGTATAGTTTTATTATACCAATACTTCATCATCATCATCAACAGCCTGAAGACGTCCACTGCTGAACGTAGGCCTCATCCATAACGCGCCACTTTGAGCGGCTGCTCGCCTCTTGCATCCATTGGCTCCCCGCGGCTTTCACCAGATCGTCGGTCCACCGAGTGGGCGGCCGGCTTACGCTGCGTCTTCCGGTTCGTGGTCGCCACTCGAGAACCTTTCTTCCCCATCGGTTGTCAGTTCGTTGTTCGGGTTGGTAGCCGGGCGTCTGCTGGGGATTCTTCGCACCCCCTATACCAATACTTAATTCAATAGTATTCAGTCACCAAGCTAACTGAATAATTAAGTAAGTATTGATTATTCAGTGCAAAACTGTTGAGAGGTTTTTCAAGGAACATATTTTTCCAGGTTTCAGGACGCAGCCTAGAGCCAAACCTCCACCTCCTGAACCGAAATTTGGAAGCGGTTCTAACACTATGAACAGCCCAGTTCTTCCTTCACAGCTCAAACAAGGTAAATATAGGTACTTTTTACTTTTGACAGCCTCTGTGGTGTGGTTGAGCAGGTCGGCTCATAACCCGGAGGCGGTGGGTTCGATTCCCGCGACAAGACAAGTATTTGTGCACTTGAAAATAATCCGCAAATACTTGTTCTGTGTCTGGGTGTTGTGGGACCATGGTCTTCATAGTTCCTGGGTCCCTAAATACAGAGTGGTTACGCTGATTCAACGTGAAAATCTTAGTAAAACGTAACGTTTTGTTTTTTGCAATTATTTGCCCATATATCTATCCTACTCCTGCACATACCTATCTGCATATGTGCGAGCGAGACCGCTACAAGCGTCTTCGCGACAGTAGCGCACCCTAACGCGAATGCGCAAAATCAGTGCGTGTTCAAACTTCGCATGGCCGACCGACCTCCGCTTTTTGTTGTTAAAAACTAGAACTTTGTGCGTGAAATTGTGATGCATTTGGATGCTCTCGCATTTGGAAGGACTCCTGAAAGACCAGCAGCATAGGATTATCCAGGTATTGTGCTCCTCCCCTATTTTGAACTGTGTTTTCTCTTTCCAAACTCCTACGCAGTTCTATCGCATCGTCCATTCTTTGCAGCAACCTACTTTGCATTTCGTTTTGGAAAATATCGCTTTTCCCGCGTACACACGGAATCCTAGTTTAGGGTCCAGGATCTATGTATGTGACGGTGGCGTTATTTTACTTTCAACCATCTTAAAAAGAGGTTCTTAATTCGGTTGTATTATTTTTAATGGTTTTTATCTCTGCACTGGTAGCATGGCCTGTCGAAATCGACACGTCACTTCTTTATAGAAACCGTTTGACCAATGACAACGCAGCAAAAGGTTTATGACGTCATCCACGTGATCGTTCATTGGTCGAATTCTTTCTCGAGAGAAGAGATTTATGTCCATTTCTAAAGCTTATGTTACCCGTGAAGATCTCCGTGGCTGACGTCGTAATTCTAGCTCCCGACTCAGTATGCAGGTCTTTTAGTTAGCGTGGTGGTTAAATATCATCATCAACAGCCTGAAGACGTTCACTGCTGAACATAGGCCTCCCCCAGAGCACGCCACCTTGAGCGGCTGCCCGCCTCCCGCATCCATCGGCTCCCCGCGGCTTTCACCAGGTCGTCGGTCCACCGAGTGGGGGGGCCGGCCTACGCTGCGTCTTCCGGTTCGTGGTCGCCACTCAAGAACCTCTTTTTTTAAATACTGTAGTAGAGTAAACCGCCATGATCACTTCAAAATAACGCCTAATTTTCTAGCTCTGGAACTCAAAAAGCGAGGCAACGCGATCCCTCAAGAAGTCCCTCAAAGAATGGTGCCGTTCAACCCTGGCTTTCCTCCGGTACCTGGGCCGTCAGGGGTGGCACCCCCCGCGCTGCGCTCTATGAAACCACCTCCTAGTCCTGTCAGTAACACCAGCACTCTGGCTAGCAAGTGGAAGCCTCGTAAGTCACCTTACTTTTTTTTAGCAAGCTATTCTCTCTCTTCCAACCTTTGCAGGCAGCGTTGGAGGTAAAAGAGGAGTTATCCAAACCATTACTATGGTTTTTTCAACCGAGTTTAACTTGGGAGGTACTCAATTCGGTTGTATGTTTTTTCTCTTTTTAACGTGAGGGTTTCCAAGGCAAGCCGTCATAAGTATACTTACACTGGGTGTAATTGAATTCATTAGCATCCTTTGAAACTAGGTACCTACTCCTGACACCGGTCACGTGTGGACCAACATTTATGAAACCTAACGCACGATGCGTTAGATGAAAAGATAGGTCGAAGCTTCCCGAACGCTGCCCCAGCCGAGTTGGATTCTTCGTGCCACCACTGTCGAAGTTGGACCTACCTAATTGAACAGTCTGTCCTAGGTAGACATATTTGTCGACTACTTCAAGAGTATCGTTCCTAACAATTACCGGTATAGGTGGAACATGAGCATTAGACATGATTTTCGTCTTGTCCATATTCATCTTAAGACCAACCTGTTGGGAGACTTTACTGAGGTCGTTGAGCATGGTGCTAAGGTCCTCGAGTGACTCCATATCATCGGAAAAACGAACCCCCACTATTTAACATTATTATTATCAATACCAAATCGATGCTTTGGATTTCATAAATTTTGGTCCACACGTAACCAGTGTCACACGTAACCTAGTTTCAAAGGATCCTAATGAATTCAATTACACCCAGATTACTACCCGTAATTGAGAACAGGATCAAGAAGGCTACGTCCACTGGAAGAGTGGACCATATAGAAAATCGCTATACCTAGGATACTGAACTTGTTGACCTCTATCACGAATTTTTTTTTATGTAAACGAATAAAGTGACGAGCTAGTCGTTCGCCAGGTGTTAAGCGTCACGGTCGCCCATAACAGCTTGCAGTGTCACTCGGAACTCTAAATTAAAGTTTCGCGTGACACTGCGCACTGCACACGTCATCCTGAGACATCCCACAGTCTAAAAAAGATTTCTAGACTGTAAGAACAGTTCACAAGTCGCATTTGCCCAGTAATTTCACTAGCTACAATGCCCTTCAAACCGGAACACAGGGGTGCTTGCACTTGACTGCTTGGCGGCAAAATAACTGGCAAAGCGGTGGTACCTACCTAGACGAACTTTGCAGAAAAGTCCTACCACCTAGTAAAAATTAACAAATGTTATAATAGCTTATTGGTTTTTATTTTGCAGCACCGCCATCGAAGCCTAAGCAGCTCCATCCATTACCGCCGCCGCCAAAACCAGGTAATATTTTACTACCTACACTTATGGCGAGGCTTTACAGAAAACAGTGATTTTAATTGGGTTTTCATATGGAACTGGATACTGACCCGTCCCTGCTTCGAACGGTTAATAATTTTTTGTGGACATTTCACACAGCGCCATCTAGCCCCAAACTAAGCATAGCTTGTACTATGGCAACCAGATAACTGATACAATACTTAGATACTTTTTGTTTGTAAATACATACATAGAATACAATATAACACCCAGACGCAGAACAAACATCGATGTTCATCACACAATTTTTTTTATTGTTGGTAGGCAAAGCATTTGACCACTGTCTCACCTGATGGAAAGCGATGACGCAGACGATGGTACATGCTTGCATAGAAGATACCTGTTCACTCTCGTCTTGAAGACACCCAGATCATAGTTAGCTGGAAACAAGGACGCCGGCAAGGTGTTCCACTCATTGGCTATATAGTGCATAGCAAAACTTGTTTTAAGGCCCCGCTTTTCCAGTTATTCTGCCACCAAGCAGTGTGTTCTGACTTCTGAGTGACACTGCAATTTGTCAATGGCGGCTTTTAAAACTTTTAACTCTTTACACCAGGCGAACGAATAGCTCGTCATGTCATTCGGTTACTCGGTTTCGAGCTAGTCGTTCGCCTGATGTTAAGTGTCACGGCTGACCATAACAGTCCCAGTACCACTCGGAACTCTAAATTATAAAGCTTCGCGTGACACTGCACTGCGCACGCCAGTCAGCACAGTCTAGTAATAAGATTACTAATATAGTCTCATTTGCCCAGTAATTTCACTAGCTACAACGCCCTTTAAACCGGAACACAGTAGTGCTTGCACACTACTGCTTGGCGGCAGAATAACTGGCAAAGCGGTGGTATCTACCTAGACGAACTTTGCAGAAAAGTCCTACCACCTAGTGGCGGGCTACCGCAAATGCCTCTGACCAGTCGACCGCGGTCGACGTATGGCCACCCCTGCTGACGTGTCTTCTTCTTCCAGAACCGATCCATGTGACCACGGCAAGAGGAGCGGACAGTACAGATGATGAAGACGAAGAATGGACTTACGAACCACTAGACAAATACCAACTGGACAAAACCGACCATGACAGAACCGACGATGACGACGACGAGGAATGGAACTACGAACCACTAGACAAATATCAACAAAACATCTACAATATTTAGTCAACTTTAGTCTGTGATCATCAAATCAGTTTTGAAGTCTTGCCAACCAAATATCTAAAAATGAGACGTTTAATTTTTTTTAAACTAGTTCCACTTCTTTTACTAGATGGCGCAGTAAGTACATAGTTTAAACCTTTCAAACCACAGAGTAGTTTAAACATAAGAAAATGCTTAGACTACCTACAAAGAAATGTCAAATTCAGTTGTGTGGACCACGAGTACATTGTCTGTAGTATCTCCTATTTAGTCTGTGGTGCATTCTTCGTAAATTGAAGTACAGTAGAACTGCGAGATAGATAAACGTTAATATTATGATCCTAAATAAAGCCGTGCTATCGCGCAACGGAAATAAAAAAGAAAGAGTTTAGAGTTGTCAGTCAGTATCGTGACACATTTCCTCTAACCTGTGGTCTATGCTTGAAACAGTGACAGTGACAGATTTTGGTAAAATCACAACTGGCGCCATCTATTGGGTGATACATAAACCACAATTTCTTTTTTTATTAAAACGCTTCATTACCGTACAATACTGCACGCGGTAGCCTATTTGCATATCTTCTTCTTATTAAGGTCCCTTTCTTGTCGTTAGAGTAATCGTCATCGTATAAAAAAATATGTAGGGATTTTTCGTTCAAATAGTTCGATCGTCGGACCAAAGAGAATATAACCGCTTACGCTGACGTCGGACTATTATAGGTTTGACTAATATAATTCAAACCACAGAATACGAGTGCGCGAGGGGTTGGTATCACCGGGCAGAGGCAACACCTCTGCCCGCGCACATCTCATTTTTGCTACTGCGCAGCGTTTAGTGCCGACTTTAAGTTTGATTCATTTTTAAAGTTAATTTAGGTAATTTTCATATTATTATGTGAAAAAAACTAAGTTGACAATACCTGTCACCCTGTCAGGGAGGGAGGAACTCTTAGAGTATAAACTAAAGCATAGAGAGATCATCAAAACGATATTATATTTGTACTGCTCACACGTATCGCTACGTCAGTGGCGAAGGAAAGAAACAAACATAATAGTAATTAGCTACGCTTGCGATACGCACCGTACCATTTTTTTCGACTCGAGTCAACTGTTTTTTCTATACAAATCTGTCAGACTCATTCACATCAAAGTGTCCGCATCATATAAAAAGTGTCCAAAAAAGTGGTACGCTTGACACATAATCAAGTTCTCTCTATACTTTAGTCTATACTCTAAGGAAGGACAGATTTATATCAATGGACAAACAATATTTAATTTTTTTGAAGGTACCGAAAAGTTTGGAAAGGTGTCGAAAACCATTCCAAAATTGTTAAAAACACGAAGTCTGATTTACACAATCACTGCCATAAAAAAATTTAGCGTAGATAGATAATTATTCCAAAAATGTTTTATTCAGAAATGGAAGATAGAGAATGTTATGTTTAATTTGCGTTTCAATTTTTAAATTTTATGTCTAGGTATAGATACTTTTACTAGGGGTAGAAAATTCAGCAGTTTACCATTTTTTCGGGGGCTTAATTATAATTCATTATTATTTATTCATTTTAAGTCATAGCATAAATATATAAAAGGTAAAAACCTATACATTTTCGGTAAATAAATATGCCATGCCACGCCAGTCTTACTAGAACACTTATTCAAAAGTTGTTCTGTTTAGCACGATAGATGGCGTTGACTGTAAATAAAAACATATTGAATTTTTTGCACGACTATATTTTATGCACTCGCTTATTTAATGTTGCCAAATCTGTTAATCTATTATAAAAACTTGCTTTGACAGTTCTAAAAGTATTGCGGTCCTTATCGTTACAACGTGTGTAAAGAGACAGCAACATTTTTGTAACCGTAAAACTAGATTGAGATTAGAGTTTCCGCTCAACGGAATCGACAGCAATGCATGGAATTAGATAGTAAAAGACTATCTCCTCTGCGTATTACTAAAAACCAAAAATTATTAGAAGTTTCCTGACAAAATATTCCGACTGATAGTTAATTTTATTTGTGGTACAACGCCATCTGTTTTTAATAGTTAGAAGTTTGACCTGAAGTCTTGGTTCGCCTTGGTCTTGGTATTGGTCATACGCAACGAAACCAGCTTCTACGACATGTATGAAATAAAATACTTACATATTGTAAATATAGATATTTTTTAATAAGTGAAGATATTTTATTTCAATAAACTTTAATATTATTTACAAGTACTTATTTAAAATGCATAATAAATTATCCCTTTATTAAAATTATTAAACTATGAAATCGAATTAGTTGTATACATTTTTGTACTATTTCCCCCCACTAGGTGGGCCGACGATCTGGTGAAAACCGCGGGGAGCCGATGGATGCAGGAGGCAAGCAGCCGCTCAAAGTGGCGCTCTTTTGGGGAGGCCTATGTTCAGCAGTGGACGTCTTCAGGCTGATGATGATGATGATGATGATGAATTAAAAGTGTCCCCCTATGGTGCGAATAACAGTCGAGCGTCTTTCAAAGACGCACTTGCTAAACAGCCAAAAATATTTCGGCACTAGATGGCGCCATAACCAATTTCAACTATTCGATGGAAAATCAACTCTTTCTAAAGACGCTAATTGCTTGAGCAACTCATTGCTCTAGCCTTTCAACAAAAATGCTATCAACACTAGATGGCGCGATAATGAATTTCAACTATTAGACATTACATGACTACGCTTTCGCGTCTTCTTCATCCAACTTGACTTTAGTTCTTTCGGTGATGATTTCATCTATTTTATGGAGGTCCTTCAAAGAAACTTCACCGGTTCCTCGTTTAATAGGCTGAGGCTGCGAAGGGTCTGGCTTCCAACCTAAGAAGTTTATAATCTGGAACGTGGCTGGTACCCCACGAGATTTGTGTTCTGGACAGTCCTAGAAAACAAATAAATATGTGAAAATTTCACACAGCGCCATCTAGCGCCAAACTAAGCAAAGCTTGCACTATGGGAACCAGATATAATTATACTAAACTCACTTTTCCATACATCTCGTCGTATATAGCGGCGGCGGCGAACTGCACTCGTTTGTTAAGCCGCAATGGACGCTGTAGAGCTGCGTTAGAGTCGCCCAGAGCTCTGACGTCACGCATCACTTCCCAAGCCGTTGGATACCACACCGTTAGGGAATCCACGTCTACAGTTTGGAGTGTGAAGCCGGCACTGGAAAAATGTTAGGAATTGACAAGAGACTAGTTAAAGGGAGAATTCAAAGTCTTCAACACAGACGCAAGGTCGCCGGTCTGTTGGTCTTCTATCGGTTACATTTGGAAAGTGTGCGCAAGCGCATGCCCTTCATCAGCTCATTCCGTCATCCCCTTTCCATCATAGAACTACAAGGCTTGGTGATTCTTCACATCCTTACGTCGTTAGTGTACCACAAGCCCGCACTAAGCGTTTTGCTGAGTCATTCATAGTCCGAACGGCCAAGGGATGGAATGCTCTTCCAGCAACAGTGTTTCCTCCTGGGTATAACCTGGGTCTTTTCAAGTCAAGAGTGAATGGGCATCTCATGGGCAAACGTGCTCCACCTTAGACAACTTCGTCACTTACCATCAGGGCCATAATTCTGTATGGTCATAGAGTTATGGCCCTGATGGTAGGTTAGAATGAGCAACTTGCTAATTCTAAGAGCTATATCGGTGACTTTAGTTCTCCTGCGGATCTCCTCATTCCGGATCTTATCTCGCAGGGAAACACCGATCATAGCTCTCTCCATAGCTTGTTGCGTGACTTTGAGCTTACTAATGAGTCCAACAGTAAGAGACCATGTCTCAGTTCCATAAGTCATCACTAATCTATACCTACTTTTAATAAAACTTTCATAAACTTTCTGTAAATTAAAGATATTTTGAAACATTTTGTTCGAGGGCTCTCTATAATCGATACTAAAGCCATACGCCAAAACTATATTTTTTCAGTTTTGTCTGTCTGTGCGTCTGTCTGTATCTTGGCTGAGCATCACGCCGAAACTACTGAATAGATTCAAATGAAACTTGGCATGATTTGAGTTCATATTACGAGGTAGGCTATAGGACACTTTTAATCCCGAAATTCGGCACGGTTCCCGCGGGAGAGGGGATGAAAGTAAAAATATGTACATGTTTGTAATTCATTAACGCGTGGTCCGATTTCATTCATTTTTTTTTTTTGTTAAAAATGGGGTGTTTTAGATATTGTCCCGTAAATATTTCAAGGTCGTCGGTTTTGTGGTTCAGAAATTACAGACATTCAACCTTCAGTATTATGTCCAAAGCCACTCCTATACTGTACTATGGGAAAGAGAGAAGGGAGGGTGAAATGAAGAAGGCAGGTGCTAGCAGGTGGCAGCCATTCATCCTTTTCCCTTATCTTTTCCCCTCTTCCTTCTCTCTTCCTTAGACTGACTTAGATAAGGCGTAAAACTAAGTAATTAACCCGTGCGAAGCCAGGGCGGGTCAGCTAGACATAAATAATATGAATAAAATAAATATATACTAACGAAGTGAGAAGCCCTCCTATATCTCTCACACGTGTGAAGGGAGACACGTGAGCTCCGACCCCTCCCGACCGTTCAGCCTCCGCCAGCTGCAAGCTCTGACGGAGCTCCATTAGGGTGTCTCCACCGAAAACACACGCCATGAATACCTGCACACCAGAATGGACATTTCACTTTTTCAACCATGGAACGAGGAGAGGAATGCCAATAAACCAGGAAAACATGTAGATCAAAAATATGCCTAAAACTAGATGGCGTTGCAAAATGAGCGGGTTATAAGTTGAGCGCAAATCAGAAATATGACAAAAAATAATCCATTCCAATTCCAATCCAACAATCTTGTCCATTGCGAAGTCTAGATCATAGGTAATAGAAGTGTCCTTAACTCACCCCATCTGGTTTCAAGCATTTCATGACCTTATCAAACACTCCGGGCAGGTCATTGACCCAGTGCAAGGCCAGCGATGACACCAATAGGTCTACACTGTTTTCTGGAAACTAAATATTTTATTAATTAAAACAAATCAAATAGTTTTCTAATTTTTTTTGTGTATAAAAATCGTATGAAAAATCCAGGGTAAAACAAAGATGTCTATGTACTAGAGAAGCTATAAAAAGCACAAATAGTTGCCATTTTTGATATAATGAAACTAAAATCCGCTACAGCGCTTTACGAGATTAACTCGTCTAACCAACGATCTCAACACACAGCGCTAGTTGTATTTTTCGGTCAGTGTTCGTTCACTCTGCCAATAAAGCTGCCACCGCGCGCCGCGCGCTCTGGTCCCATTATAAATCGACAAAATAATATTCCATTTAGGGGTATTTTGTTCCAAATTCTAAACTTATTTTTTAAAAATGATTCCGTCGTATGAGCGAGAAGACGCTGGCCGGCTTATTTGCAGTGGTCGACAGTGCAAGTTAGAGATGTGCTGTCTAGTGTATACATAGAAGTCTTTGGGGTAAAATGAGTCCTATGTTGATGTGAGTAGTGTTATAAATCAGTGTGCAAAAATTACATTCAAATCGGCTGTCTTTTTGTTGTAAAAGTTTTCATCATTCAAAATAAGCTCAACCAAACATAACGCGAGTGTATCAGAGAGCCCTCACAATATACAAACAAACAACTTACATTAACGCATATTTTATATTTTTATGTAATGACGTGACGAGCTAGTCGTTCGCCTAATGGTAAGCGTCACGGCTGCCCATAACAGATCGCGGTATCACTCGGAACTCTAAATTAATATAGTTTTGCGTCACACTGCACTGCGCACGTCATCCAGAGACTTGACACAATTTAGTAATCAGTTTACTAGACTGTGTGATCAGATCAAAAAGTCTCGTTTGCCCAGTAATTTCACTAGCCACAATGCCCTTCAAGCCGTAACACACTAGTGCTTGCACGCTACTGCTTGGCGGCAGAATAACTGGCAAAGCGGTGGTACCTACCTAGACGAACTTTGCAGAAAAGTCCTACCACGTAGTAAAAAACCACTAAGGGGATGTCCACTATTCATGTGAGGCGTTTAGAGGAGAGGGTGGAGGCGAATCTGACCGAATCTCACGTGGGGTAGCCCGCGAAATACTATTAACTAGTGGCTACTTTAGTGAGGGGCTACTTTAGTAGCCCTTCGATTGTTTAGTAGTAGCATGGAACAAGGAGGAGAGGATTGCCAATACACCAAGAAAACAGCGTAGATCAGAAATATGCCAATAACCATTATAAACCTAGATGGCGCTGCAAAATGAGCGAGCTATACGGCTAGCTACGGCGGGTTAGGTTTAAAACGGTTTTTGGCATATTTCTGATCTACGCTGTTTTCTTGGTGTATTAGCATTCCTCTCTTCCTTGTTCCATGGTAGTAGTTAATTTGTTGTAAAAAAGCTATCAAACAATAAAAAGAACATGGTAACTGCTCACATCAATATCCTCTTCATCCATGACCACCTTCTCAAACTTGACACCTTCGCCAACCAGCGCTTTGTCTAGGTGTGTCTGCGAAGTGTCACAAAGGGTCACCTTCTCAACACTCTCGGGGATGAAGTGACGAGACACATAGCCTCGACATGCACCTGGAAGGTTAAAAATAATAATTCTAATTTGATGTGAAGTACTTAAAGGCATGCACTGATGTCCCGCTTAGGGTATATTGTGCATACAATACGAAACGGGGCACTATGAAATTTAGGACTTAAAAATTTTCACCAAAAAACAACGCCAAAACATACATTCGGGACTCGGTGGGATGTGGGGTGGGGAACACCCACACGGGTTTTTGGGCTTGACCTCGAGGTAAAAAAATGACCTTGACCAAAAATGACCTTGGTCAACATTTGACGTTGACCTCGAGGTTAAAAAATTATCTTGACCTCGAGGTCATTGACCTTGACTTTCACCTCGAGGTCAAAACACTACGATACGTATTTTTTTATACAAGCACAAGTGACATCTGGTTCTGGCACTCGCCAGCCGCTACCTGCGGCTTGCTCGCTACGCTCGCTCGGCTCGTGCATCGTGTGGTCACTGTTCACCTAACGCTCTTCCTCGTTTCGGTCGTCGCCGCACCTATTTATGACTGCCCTACACTAGTATCATTAACCCTACATGCATTAATAAAAAAGCTACTTTTGCCTTCTAACTCAGAGGTCATTGAACTTTTTAATTGATGACCCTTACAAAATTTTCCTCTTTTTACAGCCACCTATCAAATGGCACCATAAAAAGTAGGGGTCATACTAACATAAAAATTATGATAGAAATTTTTCTGTCTTTTTCCTCAGTGCCCTGTTTGCTGCAGTCCAACCTTAAATTAAGTTTGGGGGCCACCCCCAAAAACAAATGGGAAAAGGCAAAGCGGATGATAATGTTGGTGATAACCTGTAGCATTTTAAAAGGAGAGTCTAGAGTATTATCACAGGGTAAGCAACGCTTTAGTGTTGCATCTAGTGTTACAGATGTCTACAGACTATGGTGATCTGTTCCCTTCAGAAGGGCTGTATGCTTGTTTGCTACCTATAGCATATAGTTATGTAATATAGTGTTTCAATAGAAAGTTATGTATCCATGTACAAATTAGGTAGTAAAAATTTTTTTCTGCATAAAATATCGGCTAAATTGCGTTTTTTTTTATTATACCTAAATAGGCCCTCATTTGACCGCAATCTCACCTTATGGAAAATGAAAATGCGGTCTACGATGGTACATGCTTGCCTAGAAGATACCTGTTCACTTGCGACTTGAAGGCTCCAGATTGTACTTATCGGGAAACAAAGACGCTGGTAAAGTGTTCCATTCCTTCGCTGCTCGGATTATAAATGTTGAGTCAAACCGCTTTGCTTTTTGGTAGCTCAAACTCACCAACAGCCTAAACACCATTGCTTAACACAGGCCTCCCCCACAGAGCTCCACGTAGAGTGGCAGCTTGCATCCTGCATCCATCGGCTCCTCGCGGTTTTGTCGATCGTCAGTTTGCCTAGTGGGGGGCTGGCCTACGCTGCATCTTTCCGTTCCTAGTAGCCACTTACCAAGCTCCACTGCATTTTTAAAAGTTCTTTTGATATCAAAAACACGATCCGCCGTCCGCCAACCTACTTCTTCTTTGACATACTCTGCTAAATGATAATCGTCTCTTAACGCAGACCTTTCCCTTTGCAAAGCTTTCACCTTTCTATCAAATATATTCATGGTACGATACACCGAACTTGCAGTCTTCTGTTTGGTGGAGGCCGACCTATTCATTTGCACTAAATTCTGGACCTTATTACGTAAAAGATTTTTATGAATATAACCCTTGTTGGTCCATTGAAGCCTTAAAAAGTGCTGAGGTAAATTCATCTGAGACATTTTTTATTTTTTCAGAGATATTTCGTGGAATTGACGATAAATAAACTCATAACGTATGTATGTTTTTGTTTTGATTTCGAATCGAACGAAACGAATGAGGTTAAGTTTTTTTTGACAGCAGATGTCAGACACTACGTTGAGACTGTCTCAATTTGTCAATGTCATCAGTCGAAATCGAACACGAATGTCATTATTTATCAGATTAACGTCATATCCCTAATCCCTGCTGTCTGTAATAGGTATAGTCTGTCTGTGATTAACGTGATTGTCGAAGAGGTTTTGGTAGTGTTGGGTAGGACAAGGTTTCAAAATGAGTTTGTATGAGCCCTTCATTATATTTCGTGAGGTGTGACAATGTCATGCCTCAAATGTCATGTCATGTTGTGAGGTACTGATACCGCATTTTCTTCATTTGTCATACAGTACAATTTTGTAACAAGAGGTGGACGCAGTCTTACTTGATCAGTGGGGTCATGCATGAATACATGATGGATTGAGGCCGGTGGATGAAAGAGGCCTTACTTTGTATGTTAGACTTGATTGTATGTTACACAGCTTAAGCTATTGATTTACCTTTTCTAATTATGTATCTAGGTTGGCAGTGGTTAATTTTTTTAAATGATATGAAATGACATGATTAGCTGGGCGTTCACTTTATGTTAAGCGGCACGGCCACCACCTATAACAGTTGCAGTGTCATTCGGAACATAGCTGAATTAAATCATGTAGGACGGACAAGCGCTTGACCACACTCAACTGTTTCCCTATGTAGAAAAGCACTCTGTGAAAACTGATGTTAAATCGCACTACAGTCGAAGATAGGTCGTGGTGGGACATCTTAACTTTCCGAAATCAAAAGTATCATAATGATATCACAGCTTGGAATAACTAGTTATTCTAAGTATCACGGTATTATAATGTTTATTTCAGTTACTTAAGGTGAAGGGTAGGGCTGGCCCTACCCTTCACCTTAAGTAACGTAGTAAGTGTTTCTTTAAACGAATTTGGACATGCTTATCTGGATAAGCAGGTCCAAATTCGTTCAAAGAAACATCGACCTTAACATCGCAGTCTTAAATACCAATTCAGTCTGCACTTCAGCTCGGCACTTACGACAAAGGCAACACACGGAATGGCTGATTTTGACGGTTTTCAATTAATATCTGTGTTTATATATATCTATTTTTTTTTAAATATATATTATATGCTATATTCCTTTTTAAGTTATAACTAAAAGTAGTCAACATGTGTAATAAACAGTTATACGCACGCATATCGTTCCGGCAACTTTTGTAGGAAGGGGCTCCCAAGATACAGGCTATGCCTAGTTTGGGGCCCGTAGTAAATAGTCTATCAATTTAATAATTACGCCATAACTTGTAATACTGTATAACTTATCGATATTTCTTTTTGGATAATAAATTTATCTAAATTATAAAAAAAAAAAAAAAAAATAGTATTTTTTCTAAATTATGAAGTCATCAAAATGTGTATGTTTGTTGGGAATATACAAATATTTTTTCTGTAAAAATATATTCGATAGAAACTCAGTAAAATTGAACATTCAAAATTTTTAAGGTTTGCGTTTTTTTTTCTGTAGAGCTGTATTTAATAATCTTGTATTTGCGGTTATCACAAAAGACTTAATAAAATAAATTTATATTAAATTCAAAGCTCCACGACCACATGCTTTAATTATGCCAGGAAACCTGCCAAAAAATACCTTGATTACCCCACTCTTCCGCTTTAAATAATCTGCGTGAAAATAGATAAACTCCAACGTCATGTCGTTCTTCTCGCCTCATTTACTACCTCACCTCATCTCACCTCACCTCTACATGAATCTACTCTACGCTGTGCTTCGCTCACTCACTTCGTTCTTCAAATGCATCACCGACGCGCGACGGCAAGTGTGACAAAATTTTTGAAGTGTGACATGGATTGAATGAGAGGACCGGGACATTTTTGAGTGAATGAATGTGACAAATGAAGTACATCACGTATGTCCTACTCAACACTAGGTTTTGGTTTGATTAATATCTTATCTTTGGAAAATTGGGAATAAACATATCAAAATATTTATAATAACGAGAATCAGTTGCTTAAATACATAAGCTTAAACTACAAAAGTAAGCCTATACCATTCCTTTATTATTGAAAAACGTACCATTGTTTTGTACATGTCCATAAATGTTTCGTGTAGTCAACAAAGACAACCTCTTTCAGATGTGGCCAATACTATGGCAGTTTTTAAGGAGTAATGCCCCATATATAACCCTTCCTATAGCAGCAGTGGTTGGAGTCGTAGGCTATAACTTGGAAAGCATTTTATCCGACCGATACACGCCATACAGCAGTAAGTAGATTTGGTGTCAGCTGCTTCCCTCGGCTTCTCATCTTACTCCTTTCAACAGAGTCAACAAATCACGCCAGTTTCAAGTTTGCAAGCTCATTTAAGAGTTGGGTGTCAGCATTAAATTTTCCATCCTTGTTTTCTTCTAACGGTAAATCCAAATCGGGATAAATGCTTTCTGGTTCTGCAGTGGCATGTAATGAGTTTGTTAGCTCTTTATAACCGATTTCGAAATTCATACAGTCCTTCCTTCCTTTTCAAGTAGGATAGTAAATGACGTAATTTGAGGATTTTTGATGTAGCTTAAAGACTAATGTTGCACAACAACAAACAACCAGAAGGCCTAGCATGCGCACCGCTAGAAAACTTGTTATCGCTGTTAGAGTGAGACACACTGGCGCTACCATAGTCTGAGATAAAGTGTTAAGAAAATTTTGTTGCGGTGTGTGTGCTAGCCGGGCAGCACAGCATAACATGCCCTCTAAAGAACAGTTACATAAGATATTGTTTCATATTTATTTACAGAAGCAGTGCAAGATCAGAGACTAGATCGTCTGACAAAGGTGGAAGATCTTGACAACCCTACAAATGTCCAAAAACTGAAGTACAAAGAGAATGTTCTTGGAAGGAATCTGTCTCCATCATTGCAAGAGGAGAAAAACTAGTCAGCGTCAAGTTACCATTGTTATACTTTTACATAACTAGTTAAATATTCATGAAATGCCTTACTTAATGAAATGATAAATGTTTAAACACTAAGGGTGGAGCTACATGAGCACCAGAAAATGCACTAGGTTACTATTTGGCATATAGTACACCTCATAAGCCTGTATATCACTTGCCTTTACACACTGCAGCTTGGCGGAAGAACATTAACCCCATTACTAATAAACACTGCATAACAGCGGAATAACTACTCAGTGTTTTCTTTTATCTTTGCTCAATTCAAACTCAATAGAAAGAAACAAAACACTAAATAACTATTCTTCTGCTGTACAATGGTTGTTATTAAGATGGTAGAGATTTATTAATGGTACCCACCCATTCAGACTGACTTGCCAATAAGTAGTCTTTAATAATGAACTGCCACTCTGCATTCTATGAAAGCTATTTATTTTTTACCTCATTAATTTGTTATAGGAAACTACAGTGGTGTAATAATTTGGCACACTAAAGTTAGCTGGATTACTTTTAGCTACTACCATTATTCTTACAACTGTAAGGGTGGATTCGACCAAACGAGAGTAAGGGTTATACTTAGAATAAATCGCCAGTTATCCGAGAGTAAACCAATTTCACATTTTACCATCTACACTCAAGCCTATTCGAGAATAACAACTTATACTACCGTTTTTGGTGGAATAATAAACTATTCCGAGAATATTTTAATGGCGGCAGCGCGCCATATAACTCCAACATTTACTTACCTGCACTATAATACGACAAAATTGAGTTGCTATGATATAAACTTGAATACCTTGGAGTTGTAGAACAATAATTGTTACCTGGGTAATAGTTCCGTTCATCGTTCACTCCGCTATTCGCGTATAAGTATTCTATACTTGGTATTGCATGGTAAAATGACTAATGAGTTATTCTAGTTTAAGATCGTGGAATAGATTTATTCTGGTATAGTTCTAATAACTCTAACGCGCATAACTCTAAGTTTGGTCAAATCCACCCTTAATAACATGGGATAGATTAATTTGTAAAGGAAAAATTTGAATCACGAGCGGGACTTGAACCCGCATCCATCCGTCCCTAAAGCCGGGACATGCTTTACTTAAGCTACCGTGACAAGTGGTCTCGTGTCCGAATTTATCCTTCACCTTTTTACAACCAACTTACGGGGTTGGCAGCGCCATCTATTGAGAAATTCTTAAGAATTATCCCAACCAGCACGGTCAAGTTACATCAACACAAATGCTGTAAAGATAACGCCTCCCAAATCAATATTTATGATTTTTATAGCAGTATCGCCTGCTCAGCGTAATCTACAGATTAATTTGTAAAGGAAAAATTTGAATCACGAGCGGGACTTGAACCCGCATCCATCCGTCCCTAAAGCCGGGACATGCTTTACTTAAGCTACCGTGACAAGTGGTCTCGTGTCCGAATTTATCCTTCACCTTTTTACAACCAACTTACGGGGTTGGCAGAATTTCTCAATAGATGGCGCTGCCAACCCCGTAAGTTGGTTGTAAAAAGGTGAAGGATAAATTCGGACACGAGACCACTTGTCACGGTAGCTTAAGTAAAGCATGTCCCGGCTTTAGGGACGGATGGATGCGGGTTCAAGTCCCGCTCGTGATTCAAATTTTTCCTTTACAAATTAATCTGTAGATTACGCTGAGCAGGCGATACTGCTATAAAAATCATAAATATTAACATGGGATATGCAAGGCTTAAATTGAGATGGGCAAAGTTTCGTGACATCACTGTAGAGAACCAGTCACTGTTAAATAAAATGTTTTAAAATAAACTTACCTATGTTAGTTTTTAGAGAAATTCTGTAAATAGTTATTTTGTAATTGTTAATAAAAGTTGAGAAGTTTATTCGTCTTTCAGTTTTACGGTCCCTTTTCATAAAACTGCTATTAAATCTTATTCCTAGTGTTTGGGAAAGGTATTTTATTTTATTATATTATTTTAATGCGTAGGTTACAGAATTCGCCCTATTTACAGTGTGTGTAGTATCACACACTTATCTCAGGTAAACCCACATAACATAATACCTAGCCTAGTGCCTAGTAACCTTAGAATATCTGAAGTATTGGGAGTTTTGGCGGGAACGCGGAAAAGTTCACGTCGTTGCATTGTATTATTTTTCAAAACTTGTGTTTTTTCCGGTGTTAATGTTTAAAATTGGTGGCGTTTTACGCATTGAGGGCTGAATTACGAGCATCAGTGCTTAGATTGGACTATGAATGACAACCTAGACTGTAACTAAGACTTGACTTTACGTGAAAGTATTCTATAGCATAATGAAAAATTACATTTGGCTAAATACACTAAACGTGGAGTCAAAATGTAAGAAAAAAAAATTGAAGTATGATGTGCACAGATTAGAGAAAAAAAACAATGTGGGGATGCCAATGTTTGACAGGAGTTTTGGCGGGAACGCGGAAAAGTTCACGTCATATTGTATTATTTTTCAAAACTCGTGCTTTTTCCAGTGTTAATGTTAAAATCGGTGGCGTTTTCCGCATTAAGTGCTGAATTACGAGCATGAGTGTGGGCAAGTGATATAATGTGGTGAAACGTGGTTTTTCGTGTTGCTTCCAAAATTCCATAGAAGCTTCAAGTAAAGTTGCCACCACTTTACTAGGGCATGACATTAGACTGGACTGAGACTACCTGACTATATTATAAATGTTGTTATTCGTCTAAACTTTGTGTAGTAGTTGAACTAAATATAATGGAGGGCTGTAATACAATTTATATAAATACCTGACTTAGACTGGACTATGACTACGCAGACTGTGACTAAGACTTGACTTTACGTGAAATATTCTATCATTATGAAAAATTACAATACTTAACACTGGCTAAATACACTATGTGTGGAGCCAAAATATAAGAAAAAAAAAATGTTTGACAGTTTGACATTTCTCATCTACTGTCAGTGTCATTCAAAAACGTTAGTTTCGCTTTTTTTGTAACTAAGCTCGATTCTTATTGGTGGTTACTCTGGAACATGAACGTAAAGACGTCTCTACACTTGCTTAAAAATGATAAAAGGAAGTGGTAGAAAACTATTTTGTTTACTGGCAAGCAAAACATGTCAACAAAAAAAAACTACTGCCAATGAAACCACTCGAAAAAAAGCAACGCGCTTCGCTTCTCTTTTGGAATTTATGGTACTGTAACAAGGCTCGCTTTGTGTTAACCGTGTAATTATTAAGTGAAATAAGCCGACGGAACGCGTAAACAATGCGCGATTAGCGTTTTTTAAATCATCCTCGAAACAATTTACGCAACATACTCGAAATTCCGCTTTTAAAAGACACAGATCAATAAAAGGCATTCACGATGCGGCGGCCGTAGCCGTAGCGTCATTAATGGACTCCAAGTCTGGCGTCGGAATTCAAGACCACTGGATGAAAAGTATGATGGAACCGGCGACTAGCGACAAAAGTTCAATTAAACACGAGAAAATGGCTGAGCAATATAACGGTAACGATGACAGAATCATAAAGCGCTACCAATGTAACGTTTGCGAGATGACATTTGAAGGTATGGAGTATCTCTTGCTTCATAAAAAGTTTCATGGTAGCGATAAGGACGAGCCGCCAATGGAGCCCGAACCAACTCCAGCACCTAAGACAGGCCCGAAGAAGCGTCGCAAGTTCAAATGCGACCAATGCGACGTCAAAGTCAACTCGCAGTATCACCTCGATATTCATAAGAGTAAGCATGAGGGTGCCGTTTCAAAGAAGTTCCTCTGTGAAATATGTGACCGCAGTTTTGTTGCGGCCCAGTTCTTGAAAAGCCACATGCAAACACACTCCGCAGTTAGCACTATCAACTGCGAGATTTGCAACAAAAGCTTCACAGGACAAGCTTATTTAAAGCTACACATGCAGCTACACAATGACATAAAGAAGTTCAAATGCTCGAAATGCGATGACATGTTCCCTACGAAGAACTGTCTTAAAATTCACATGAAAAAACACACTAAGGTGAAGAATTTTAAGTGTGAATTTTGTCAAAAGTTATTTGTCTCGAAGATAACGATGGAGAAGCACCGTCAGACACACGAAGGGCAGCCAATAGACTGTCTCGTGAAATGTTCTCAGTGTGATTGGACCTTACACTCTTCATTGCTAAGGACTCACATGGCCCGCGCTCATCCACCTCACATCGATGATGATGTAAAGAGACCGCACAAATGTACAACTTGTGGTAAAAGTTTCATCGTCAAAATCAACTTAAATCTTCATATTCGAGTCTGCCATCCCGATTTAGCGGAGCCAGAGGAAGAAGATGAAGAAGTCATGATGGATAACTCTTAAGCGAAATAATAGTATTAATCTTCAATTGACAGATCTTATTGCAATTATTATTTGAAGATCATTATTTACAAATGTAATGAATTGCGTTCCACCAAGTCTGGATTATAATCAGTGAATAAGAAAGATCTCTGAGTGAAAAATTGTAAAATATATACAGTGATATCTGGTGAGCTAAACATTAGGCCTAAGGGCCCTAGACCCTTACTAATAAATGTTGTGTAGCGGCAGAACAGTTATTTAGTGTTTTGTTTCTCTAACAAGTTTTTTTATTATTTCTTTGGTTCACAGTTTGGATGTAACATAACAGTAATATTTAACAAAAAATGGAGTAACATTCAGGTTTGTCCTAAAACTATTGAACACAGCATGCAACACTGACCATGCTAAATTGCTAAAAGTTCCTTATAAAGCAACAAGTATACAGCTAACAGTCTGTCAAATTACAACTTTCAATTTTGAAATAGGCATAGACAAAACACCGAGTACCTATTCTGCCCTCTAGTGACAAATGCAGTGACTAACAGTTTTAGCAAAATTGAGTTGGGAACTGCAAAAAAATCTATATTCTGTTCTTTCTCACATATCAAAATTCCACCTGGAACCCAAAAACTGGTAGTAAGAATGCAGCAACTCAACTACTCGCAACTTTACTTTTCTCTTTTTTTTTAAACATGTTTTACCTACTTACTGCGTTTTTCATAAGGATGCCAGTATTCGACTGCTACACAGTGTTTATAAGGATTGTGTAAACAACTTGTTGTATTAAGTTGGTTGTATTAGAAACATACTGTAAAAAATAATAATGGAATATATTTTTAATGGTAATTTATGAGGATGTTTTGTGTTTTTTATTTAGCCCATGATATTATTGATGCTATATATAATTCTTACATACTAGGTTAGTGTATTATTATTTTAATAAAAAACGATGAAATTGCACCAAGTTTTTTATTTATATTTTTTTCTATGGACACAAGCGTTAAACTATATGTTACAATTACCAGCTCCAGCCATCATTATTAATATACGAGTGTAGTATTCCTAGATAGTCTGTATCAAGTTGGTACTCTCTTACTCTATGGTTTTAATATGTCAGTGATATGTAGTCTGTGAGTTATTAAATTAATTAATTAGTGAGTGATTGATTGTATTTTGATATGCCGGTGGAATAATAATATTGTAATGAGAGAGTAAACAACATTATGAGGAATCTACGTGTTTTTATCATCATGATCATCATCAAGATCCCCAACAGGACAATATATAATAATTTATGATGATGATGTATCACTATCACAGCCTACAATCGCGTTAGCGGCACGGTAGCGCTCATGGCGAAGCACGACTAGCCGTTTCTAAGGCTCAATTCAGACAGAGCAGCAAAATGCTCGAGCAGTTTTTAGTGCTATATGAATATCAACCTTAATCTATTTAGACAAAGCTGTAAGTAGTATGCAACGTTAAAATCTTACTTGTTAATTTTAATGTTGCATACTGTTTTCAGCTTTGTTTAAATGTAATAAGGTTTATATTCCAATAGCACTTAAAAACTGCTCGAGCATTTTGCCGCTCTATGTGAATTGACCCTAACCAATCGGTAAAGTTAAGCAACGTTCGCTGCGGTCACTACTCTGATGGATGCCCGCTGCAGCAAAAAGTGGTATTAATTACAACTGAGCGCTACCGTGCTTCGGGTCGTCGGTCCCGGCTGTTGTCGTAAGACAATAGTTAAGCCAAGTCAGAAGCCTTTGGGTGGCCTAAAAATTCTGACACCAGGGCTGACCACTTGCCTACACGAGAAGAAGAAGAAGACAACCTACAAAATAGTAGACCACATTACTTCCTGCTACACCTGTAGATATTTTAAAAAGGAATCTGTCTAATTACATCCGGCTGCACTAAAGTTAAAAACTTTTAAGTTCGAACTTTTCTCTAGGATGTACCCAAATGCGCTGCAGTAGGTACCAAAGAGAATGTTAATACGTAGGTACGTCGTAGAGGGATAAGTACGAACTTAGAAGTTGTTAAACTAAGTGCAGACGGACAGTCATATCCTATTATTAATGCAGAAAATAATTTTATTAAAGTCATATTATAGTATAGTACAGTAGCTAGAGCTAGTAGTGTAGTAGCTTTGCGTAGTGCGAGGCTAGATGGCGCTGTGTGAAATGTCCACAAATGTTTATTTACTTTTTAGTTATTGAATGAAGTAAAATAGACGGAGTTTTGGCGGGAACGCGGAAAAGTTCACGTCGTTGCATTGTATTATTTTTCAAAACTCGTGCTTTTTCCAGTGTTAATGTTTAAAATCGGTGGCGTATTACGCATTAAGTGCTGAATTACGAGCATGAGTGTGGGCAAGTGATATAATGTGGTGAAACGTGGTTTTCCGTGTTGCTTCCAAAATTCTATAGAAGCTTCTAGTAAAGTTGCCACCACTTTACTAGGGCATGACTTAGACTGGACCGAGACTACCTGACTTAGACTGGACTATGACTACGCAGACTGTGACTAAGACTTGACTTTACGTGAAATATTCTATCATTATGAAAAATTACAATACTTGACACTGGCTAAATACACTATGTGTGGAGCCAAAATATAAGAGAGAAAAAAAAAAGTAAAATAGACGAAAGAGTCAAGAGTCCTTCAACATTATTCAGTATATTTTATGCTTTAATGACTTTATATTTTTTTTAGTTATACAGTAATACAGACTAGAAATAATCATGAATCTTCTTTTTCTGCTTCTTCGGCAACTTTTTCTGTGGTGGCGTCTTCTTCAGCCTTCTTCTTGGCCGCTTCTTCTGCTTGTTGAGCCGCTTGCTAGAATCAAAACATATAACATTTCAATCTAGAAAACCTAGACACCTACCTACTAAGAAAACTTAGGTAATAATGCTTAGAGGTTTTCTAGATTCACGCGAGTCAATTGTTAGTTGTAATGTCATGATGATATACTTTTAAAGAAGAGGTTAATCTAATGTCAATATTTAACTTTATAATTGAGGAGTTTTGCTATCTCCGAAGATCTTCATCCCACTGCGTAAGGTTCTTCTACTGAACAAAAAAGAAACAAGTACCTAAATCAGTCCTGAAATCGCGGAGAAATTGGTGGACATACATTTTTAAAGAAACACACAGTCGAACCAAGTCTAACTAGAACCTCCTTTTTTCTGAAGTCTGTTAAAAAGATTGATACTTCAGATTTAGTAAAGGTGGCGCCACTTTCTTTACTTTACCTATATTGTGTAATAGGATAGGTATTTTTGACAAAAAGGTTTTTATTACGTACCTACTTAATTTTTAGGGTTCCGTACCCAAAAGGTAAAATGGATCCTATTACTAAGGCTCCGCTGCCTAATAAATATTTAAACGGGCTCCCATACAACAAACGTGATTTTTTTACTCGTTTACCAGGAGTCATAGATGGGCACTGCTTTAAATAGTACTGCTACTCAACACTTGAGTAGCAGTACTATTTAAATTATACACGGAGATAGTTTGAACACTGGGGAAGGACATGGCATACTTTTTATACGCGTGTTAAGCCGCGGACAGTAACCAGAGAAAAATATTACGATTGGGGAGTATAGTATCATATAATCAGTGGTTTGGGTATGTAGTTTCAGTTTCAAACCCTACCGTAAAACCAAATGCAAGTTCTCGAGTGTTTTTAGTTCTGAAAACCATCCACAGATGGCGTTATTAGTGTCCTTTTGAATAGAATTCCGTCAGTGGGTACTATTATTTGTTCTGGGGCAGCCGGGTACGAGTAGAGATGGGATAAAGGTTATACTGTTTGGGTATAAAGTATTATATTATCTGTGGTATAACTAAAATAATTATATATAAAATGAATCCCTACGTTATCTTAAAAATGTTTATCTATACGAGTATATACCGTGGCGAATATTGGGTATTATTTACCTGGAAACGTATTATGTACATCTATCTACTTGGTCTGTTTAATTGTGTGTGTAGCTTCTCGTTTTTAGATGTTTTATAAAAATATACTTGGGAGTGAATAATATAATTAAAATTAATTATATTTATTTCCGTTTTTTTTATTGGATGCAGGAGGCGAGCAGCCGGTCAAGGTGGCGCGCTCTGGGGGAGGCCTATGTTCAGCAGTGGACGTCTTCAGGCTGTTGATGATGTTATTATTAATAACATAATAATTTAAATTAAATAAAAATAATGACAATAATTCTTACCGCCGCCTTGCTCAGATCATCATTCTTCTTCTTCTGCAGATATGTGCTGACTTCCCTGATCAGTTCCAGTTCATCCATCAGGTGCTTTGGTAGGGGATCAAAGACCTAATCATAAACATAAAAACAAATGTTATACAAGAATTATATTCATAATATATATTGTTGCTTTTTCTCTATAATCTGTGGTTTATACGCCTGGAATTCAGTGCTGCCAATCGTACAAAATACTAAATGATTTGGTTCCACTTTTATAGTGCGTACCACAGGTGCGTGCCTACTGCTAAGGAATGGAACCCGTTCCAATCTTCTGTTTCCTGAAACTTTCCTATAACCTAGGTGTCTTCAAGGCCAGAGTGAATAGGTTCCTTCCAGACTTACGTGCTCCATCTTCGGCCACATCGTCGCTTACTAATATGAGGCGAGTTGGTGGTCAAACATAAATCTATTACTTAGTGTATGTGTGTATGTTTGTTACTCCTTCACGCTCAAACGGCTGGACAGATTTGGATGAAATTTGGAATAGAGTTAGCTTATACACTAGATTAACACATAGGCTACTTTTAATGCGCAGGTGAAACCGCGGGGCGCAGCTAGTACTTATAAACATTTTTGTTTGTAATTTGTAAATACAAACTTAGAATCCTACTAACATTATAAATACGAAATACAATATAACACCCAGACACAGAACAAAGCATCGATGTTCATCACACAAATGTTTGTCCTGAATAGGAATCGAACCCACAACAAGGCAGAGATACTACCAACTAACAGGCCAGGGGGCGTACCGTGAGCTCTTAGCGCGATTCAAAACCGAGCCTATATTGGATTGCTTTGTTTTTTTTGTGTGGGGATTTTGACAAGCGATCCAGTATAGGCTCTGCTTTGAATCGCGCTAAGAGCTCACGGTACGCCCCCAGACATGACTTTGATATGACTTCCATCCTTCACCTTTTACAACCAACTTGGCATAAATATGTACCTAATTTAGAACAATAATAATAATGAGACCCTGGGTCCGTGGGAACCGGGAGCTCATCGCGTTTTCCAAAGTCTATCAGAGCGCCTGGTCGATGCGACGCGTGACCAAAATGCTGGCACTTATTTGGCCCAACGCATCAGCATTGCAATTCAACGTGGCAATGCGGCCAGCATGTTGGGTACGCTACCTACCGGTAGTGGGCTGGAGCACTTGGACTGTCTATAGGCCATCGCGGCTATTATACAGTCCATAAGTGTTCTTTGTAGTAGGTAGTGTAGCTAGTTTAGTTTAGTTTAGCTTAGTTTAGTTTAGTTTAGTTTAGTTTTTATTATTGTAGTAGTTAGCTTGAGTAATAAAGGCAATTTGCCCGTTAAAAAAAAAGTAAAAAAAAAAAAAAAATAATTATCTTAATATTTTTGTAGTTGTACCGATTGCATTCTGTTTTGTGTGCTATTAAATAAATAAATAAATAAATATGTGCTTACCTTTACGGGTTCTAAGTCGTTCGCGTCCAGTCCCTGCAAGAACTTAGCGTAGCGGTTTAGGACAAGGTCATACCGGTCGTCCGAAACTTGCTTGTAAATGTTCTCCATTGTTGAAGTTCTGTGTGCGTGGATAAATAAATAAAAATAAATAATTTAGGCATTAAAAACTAAGGCACTGGCGCGGCCTAGCGTGCGGTCTGTGACGCGAAGACAGCTACGTATCAGGCCGCACCAACCCGGCTAGCATGCGCACCGCGACAAAATTTTCTCGACACTTTATCTCGTGAGAGACCGTGACAAGACTATGGTAGCGCCCATTGACTATAAATCCAGTTGACCAATCATACAACTTCCCCTCATACGAAAATGAGTGGTGTATTTCAACCACTAATTTCTAATAATTCACGGGAGCCCGTTGATGTCTTTTGTTCCATCCTGCTCTGTTCTTTGTAATTTCGTAAGACTTTGTTTCGTTTTGTTACCTCGCCCCCTGCCTGCGCAGGTGAGTTGTGTTGACATTATGTTCACGAGTTATCAACGGGCTTTATAATCTTTGGTAGCGCCTAAGTGTGTCTCACTCTACAACGTCGACAAGTTTTCTCGCGGTGCGCATGCTAGGCCGCCCGGAGGTCTAGCAAAGATCCCTTTCCATAAGGGTTAACGCCAAACGATAGCTCAAAGTGTATGGGAATAACATTGTCATAGCTGTCATTCCCATACATTTGGAGTTATCGTTTGGCGTTAACGCTAATGGAAAAGGAGCTTTGCTAGACCTCCGGGCGGCCTAGCATGCGCACCGCGAGAAAACTTGTCGACGTTGTAGAGTGAGACACACTTAGGCGCTACCAAAGATTATAAAGCCCGTTGATAACTCGTGAACATAATACCCCCCTGTGTAGGTACCTATTGTATGATGACAGTCATCTTCATGAAACAACACCGAGATTAAATTAAATATTTAGTGATTTTTATAATATTAGGTACTGCATGATGTAGTTGCTGAGCGACGAATCCTCCAAAAATAATTATAATTCGTTCATCGTCGTCGTTTAAAAAGAATGGAACATAACATTTAATTACTTACAAGTTCGCCACGTCATTCATTTAGGTACTTACATAAAAAAAGACAAAGTAATTTTGTTCAAAACTTTCAAAACCCTTATAAATTCTCTTTATCGATAGAAAAAAACAGAAAATATTTTCGTGAATCATAGTTAAGGACACGCTCGATCATTTCACCTTTCAAGCTAATGAAGAAATATCAAAATCAGGGCGTCTAGCAATGATTCCTTTCCATTAGCGTTAACGCCAAACGATAACTCAAAATTTATGGGAATAACAGCTATGACATTGCCTGTAGAAAAGATTTCCGCAGGTAATGTCATTCCCATACATTTTGAGCTATCGTTTGGCGTTAACGCTGATGGAAAGGGATCTTTGCTAGACCCCCCAGGTTCATCCATTTGGGAGCTACTTTGCCACAGATAGGTACATAAATACACACTTTAAACCTCAAACAGCCTCTGTTTGGTTGGGCATTAAAAATAAAGCAGAAAATGTTACCAGAACAGCTATTGTAGGTAATATAAGTAATAAAATTTACTCACCAGTCCACGAGTTCTGTTACAGAAAAACAAATCAAGTGTGGCTAGAAATTTGGCCATGACTTAGGTATCTATTGCTTGCATGTTTAATATAGTTCAGAAGTTGTCAACTGTTTTAATAAAATAAAGGAATTAAAAAAAACTAAATAAAATACTTAACGGTTATTATTTAGCTGTTAAAGTTTATGAACATGGACACACTTTTATTCTAAACCCAGGTTGTCAACATTTTTTGTTGTTAAAGAAACTGTATACATAAATGAAATGGTCGCTGGGCATTCTCATCCGCAATTCTGCATAACATCTTGAAATGCGAAACATTTTTTAGCTTGACGAAATGCCGTATTGACGAGTGTGCACTGTGTAGTGTGTAGTAAAGAGAAATTATTGATGCCGATACACAGTATCTAATAAATTCACTTTTTAAGGCTTGACCAGTAGGTATGCAGTATTAACCGTATTCATCCAAAACAATGAAAGTTTCATCATCATCAGCATTAACAGCCTGAAGACGTCCACTGCTAAACATAGGCCTCCCCAGAGAGCGCCACCTTAAGCAGCTGCTCGCCTCCTGCATCCATCGGCTCCTCGCGGCTTTCATCAGATCGTCGGTCCACCGTGTGGGGGCCCGCCTACGCTGCGTCTTCTGGTTCGTGGTCACCAGTCGAGAATCTTTATTCCCCATCGGCTGCCAGTTCTACGAGCGATGTGGCCTGCCCACTGCCATTTCAACTTGCTAGTTCTAAGACCTATATCGGTCACTTTAGTTCTCCTGCGGATCTCCTCATTCTCGCAGTGAAACCCCGAGCGTAGCTCTCTCCTTTGCTCGTTGCGTGACTTTAAGCTTACTAATGAGGCCAACAGTAAGAGACCACGTCTCAGTTCCGTAAGTCATCACTGGCAACGCGCACTGCTCGAAAACCTTCGTTTTCAGGCTATGCGATATTTTGGGCGAAAAGATAGGTCGAAGCTTCCCGAACGCTGCCCAGTCGAGTTGGAGTTGGGAATGAAAGTTTACTTTCATTCTGTATTGTTTTCTCGAAAATGTTTCACACCCCTGATGTCAAATGTCAACCTACTTAATAAAACATTAATTAAATTACAACTGATTTTAATTTATTACAGTCGTAATATGCTGAATACAATGTGATGGTAAAGAATAACTAATAGTTGTGGACGTAGTGGTAATATTAAAATTCAGTGGGAAGTGGGCACTGAATGTATACATATAGGTACCTATAATTGCTATACATACCTACTTCAAAGTAAAACAGTAAAAAGCCGTAATAAGTAGATACCTAATACTTTATAATATGTATGTATATTTTTTTATTACTTTACTTATTCTGGTGAAAACCGTGGGGAGCCGAATGGATGCAGGAGGCGAGCAACCGCTTGAGGTGGCGCTCTCTAGGGGAGGCCGTGGCCGTCTTTAGGCTGTTGATGATGATGATGACTTACCTTATATTAAAGATTTAATATTTTTTTATATATTTTGAATTAGAAAATAAGTACCTATTGTATGCTATACCATAAAGCCCTCACAGGGCTCAAACAATGAAATATTTGGGACTATCTATATTTCGATTAGTTAGACATAGGGTGGGATTTTTAACCCGTAGTTAAGGTAACCAATGGTTAAAAATCCTAACGAATTTTGATTCTATTGGTTAGAATTTCAGGGATCTTCTAGGTAAGCATGCACCACTGTAGGCCACGTCATCACTTACCATCGTGACGCTCAAATGCTATCTATGCCTGTAAATAAATAATTTAAAAAAATGTTAGCATTTTTGACCATTGGTTATCTCATTTTCGATCATTGGTTACCATTGTATGAATGCGTGTAATAAATAAATAAGTTAAAGTTAATAATAAAATTAACTAGATATCGTCTTAGGCTGTGTGATGTTTCAGGATAACTTGCGCAGTACGCAGTGTCACGCGAAACTTTACAGTTCCGAGTGACACTGCAATCTGTTATGGGCAGCCGTGTCGCTTAACACCAGTCGAACGACTAGCTCGGCACGTCATTCATTCACATTAAAAAAAATACTTCCCGAATTACTTACCTAAGTCTTAGGAATAAATGAGAATGTTATTTTGAATTTTAGGTACTTACCCATAAACAATTTTTAACCAAGGTATAGTTTTTTTATTACGACAAGGTTTTTATTAGGACAACGCTTCATTAAAGCAGCTATGAAGGGATTTTGATGGAACTAGCTGAGTAAATAAATATTTTAAACCCGGAATAACGATTATAGGTACTTTTATTCCGGAAAATATTCCTGGATGAATTATAAAATAGGGAAAAACCAACGATACTAGTGACCTATCGAAAATATTTGGTAATAAGTAGGCAAAGTACTTTACAAATGGAAAAAGTAGTAAACTTTAAGTGGAATAAATATTTTTGTCGATTTTCAACCGTATTACAAGCGTGTAAGATTTACCTAGACCTAATACAACAATACTATCTGAAGGGTTGCGCATGCGTGGTTATTAAATACCTACTTTAGACTCGCACAACGTTTCGTTACATCCCTAAAGCTTGACTTACTTAGGTTTTTAGATCCAAAGAGAAATAATATATCCCTGAATCTAAAGCATTTGACATTTTTATCATTCTAATTTCATTAATAGTACCACATCAAAAATCTTTCTTCTATCTTTTTGATATTATTTATTGAATACTAAAATCACAAAGTGATTGATGCACTAAATATTGTTTTTATTTTTATCTAGGTAGCTAAGGTCAAAGACTGTTTAAGTACCTACAGAGGTACAGCAAATAACGCATCTAAACTCAGAACTCTTGACGTAACGAAACGCAAAACCACCCTTCTCAGGGTAAATGACTCACTCGTACCACCCCCTCACGGGAACAGCCGACTTCCCCCGACCAACCCCGACCGTCGCGCGTGAGGACACCACACGAAAAACATTTGAAAATCATTTCCCAAATGATTATGCAATAAGATTTTTATACTAAATAAAAATTGTTAAGTAAAATGTGCGGTAAAAGTAACAGAGGTGTCAATTTCGGTTGCGCTAGTGAAAGCAATGCGTGCGAAGCGTGGTGTTCCAAATATTGATTTTCCTGTGACGTGCAGTGTACGTTTGCGGACTGAAATAGTGAAAACATTACATTGTGCAGTTATAACAATTTAGTAAGTAGCTGACTGCAGATGTTTCGGTCAACAAGAAGTGTGTAAAACCAGAATTTCAATGCCTTTTCAAGAATCAATTAAAAAAAGAGTTCGAAAAATCAATGCTAATTTCCGTTCTTATTGGAATTGAAATGGTTATTTTATTTAAAAATATCTTTATCGTTTTTATTGAATTATTAACTTGGGATACGCAATCAAGACGCCATGTTTATATTCTAACCAAATAATGATCTACCTGCGAACAAAAATTTACAGTGTTTGCAGTGTAAGTTGTAATAGACACACTGTAGAGTTGTGCCACGAACAGGGATTGTTTATTTAAACAAGACAAAAGTACAGTGCAGAGTTATTATCATTGAAACTTACTTAGGTTTAGTTTTACCATTTTGATCGTAGTACATTCGCTGTAGTGGATACTTGGATTTCCCCTAAATTCATTTATGATTTAGTATTTTAAGCCGTCGAGGTTTGAAGACGCCTAGATCATATTTTTAATGAATGTTTCAATAAATGGTAATCTATTTACGTTTTGTAAATTCGCAAGACCATAAATAATGTTATTTGTAGACATATCTCAATAATGAAATTCATTTCTAAAAACAATAAATTTACAGTTAATATTTTGATACTTGACAGAATGGTTCTATTAAACCGTTGCGGCATTTTAAGACCTGTCAAATTAAATATTTAGTTTAAGATTTTACTAGACCAACAGAATCGACGCCAGTAAAAAATATATTTAGGCATTAACATGACTTGCTTTGCGATGTCATTAGGTTAAAAGGGTGACGTTTCAAAAATTGGCAAAACTTTTCATGGAGCTCCATGCTTTGTTCAACGTTTTGAGGCTAAAAAAACAACTTGGAAAAATTAGGGTATAAGTACCTATTTAGCTACTTAATTCACTTTACTTAATCATTCTACTATTTTAACTAAAATAATAACTTAAATCCGATCGCTTAGATCTGGTGTCCAATTAAAAATAAACCTAACTAACCTGTGGAGAATAAGTCTACCCTAATCGAATGACGATCCTTTTGTCACAATAACATAAAAATATAGGTCTTCGAGTCTCGACGGACGGACAGACGTCATTACCGAGCTACCGTCGACTTGTTCTGGCGGCATTCCAAGCATTGTAAATGCGACACTCTTAAATTCATCATAACTATTGCAGAAAGCAACTCTAGCTTAATTCTTTTTCTGTATCAATAGCTAGGCTACCGTTTCACCACAACCTCACCTAAAGGGAGTTCCTGGTGCTGTGTGGGGCCTATGTTCAATTGTTCAGCAGTCTTAAGGCTGATGAAGATAGGATACCAGCGTAACAGAATCAGACACCGAGCCCGCCGGCGAGGTCGACGTACCCCCCGTAGGTTAGCTAGAATGGTCGCGACTTTCCATAGGGTCCACTCTTCCAATAAACGTAGCCTTTCCATAGGGTCCACTCTTCCTGTGGACGTAGCGTTTTCGATCCTCGCCTCCCGGCAACGGCCCAAGCCGAGGCTCACACCTCAGGGGTGCTCTTGAGTTAGTTACCTTGCCTCCCACTTTTGATAACTTTCGGGTGCCTTATGCGACCGCTCTCTCCCGTGCGGTGACGCTGTAAAAGTCGGTAAAGACCAATATCAGTCGGTTCAAAAAAAAGTGATTTACTTAGAAACCCATTCCATGATTGTCTTCTACCTATTATATTAGAAGAGAAGTCAAAACGTAAGTAGGTAATATTATAAATGGTTCGATAGTTCTGGCATAGTTCCAACCGTTACGAATACAAATGCGAAAGATATGGGGCATCGGAGAAATATCGAGCCAATATCTGTTAACGTCCTAAGTAAGTACTCAAGGCTTTTCTATGTTTCAGGCGGAATATCAAATACCTAGTGACAACCTTAATGTTTAGTAAATAAGAGCCATCCACATTATCAGCGGGAAGGCGTTCACTGCTGAACACAGGTCCCCATAAAACGCCATATTGGACGCTTATGACAGGGGGAGTTTCCCTTAATTTACCTACATCGTGAAGATTAGAAATTTTATATAAATTACTAGGCACTAGGCACCTATACTGCGTCCATTTTATTAATGATTTTTTGACAGCCCGACGACTGACAAGCTAGTGATGTTCTGAAGATTGTCGAATGTGATACCATTCGGATTTTACTATTATCATTAATCGCATTAGGTACGTAAACGTAATAATCGATATGATTTCATGAAGTACAATATTATTTGTATGAAATTTTAACGTTAACAGCACGAAACTTCATGGACGTGAGCTGTTAAAAAACTATTAATAAAATGGACACAGTATATAAGTAACAAATAGGAGAAATAGTTATCACTGAGTGCAAATCGTATCTTAATTATTATTCGTTATCTAAACTTTTTTTTCTTTTTCCCATAATTGTTCAAAAGGCATTGAAATGAGGTTGTATATAACAATCCTTCCAGAAAATAACAAAAACCGTCAAATAAAAACTCAGCATGACCGTCCAATCGAACAGTGTTCCAAATTTGAAATGTTAGTAGAGTAGTGATGAGACGCACAGCGACTGGCGTCACTATGGTCGAGAACTAGTGATGGGCCGGTGTTTTAATGTTTTTTATTTGGAACGGGCTGAAGACTGAAGATGGAGAGCGGGGGGTCTGCCACGGCCACAGAGGCCTACCAGTACGTGGGGCCTTTCAGATTAGAGAAGACGCTGGGAAAGGGACAGACAGGTAACACAACAAACCATAAATCCTATTTTAAATATATTTCCTATTTTTATTCTACAATTTTAAGTTGTATAATTATCTATCATAGTAGGTATCCTTACAATAAATACTTAAAGATAAACACACCAAAAAAGTACACAGCATGATTAAAATAAATATTTGACAACTAATAACCTACCCGTTTCAAAAGACCACAAAAAAGACAGTATTCCTTCAACACATTTTTCTTTTCCTATTTTTTGGCTCCACACAGTGTCAGCCAAGTATTGTAATTTTTCATCGTATTATAGAATATTTCACGTAAAGTCAAGTCTTAGTCACACCCTGGGTATTCATAGTCCAGTCTAAGTTATGCCCTAGTAAAGAGGTGGCAACTTTACTAGAAACTTCTATAGAATTTTGGAAGCAACACGAAAAACCTCGTTTCACCACATTATATCACTTGGCCACACTCATGCTCGTAACTCAGCACATAATGCGTGAAACGCCACCAATTTAAACATTAACACTGGAAAAAGCACAATTTTCATTTATCAAAAGAGGTTCTTTTGAAAAGTAGAGTATAGGTTCCTATACAGTATTACGACACAATTCCCGTTACAAAATGTACCTATGTATAACTAAAATCATAAACTAGTACAATCCATTATGGAGAAAAAAGGTACCTATACCTACTTACCTATTATATATTTAATTAGATTGCTTCGATAATTATCTGTCTAGCCAGCCAGACATAGCTCGCCACCGCCAAACTTGGGACAAAGGTCTTAAGTATCTATGGATGTTTGCATTTTGTGTTTTCTGTAGTCTGTGCATATTAATCTGTGCATCATAATTTAAAAAAATACCTTCAACCATAGAGCTTTAAGGTGTACAATTGTGTTGTGTAACAATAGACCTTATTCGTTGTATTTTAAGTTTACATTTTAAATGGAGCTGTTTTAAATTCAATCTTCAATGGGGCCAATTTTAAAGGCTTTAGTTGACAGATCTAAAACTCCTAAAACTGTTGCTGTCCTTGTCTAATAGACGGTAATGTAAGAGACGGGTACATTTTTAGTAAGTTAAGACTGTCAACTAAAGCCTTCAAAATTGGGCCTATTGTCTCTGTACCGCTGAACACGCTTCTTGTGTTCCGATTCTTCAGCGATCGCTTGAAGCAGTGTGTTTGTTATAAATGGACCTGTAATAAAAGTTATATTATTTACTTTAATAAAAAAACTGTTTATTTAGGTGGCACTCTGCCATTTCGAACGCAATTTACTAATCTACATCTATCTATACAGATTTGAACAGATTTGGATGTTTGGAATAGAGATAGAGATTTGGCTTATCTACACCTCTACACTACTATTATAAAGAGGAAAGATTTGTATTTTTGTATGTTTATAATGAATAAACTCAAAAACTACTGCGCCGATTTCAAAAATTCTTTCACCATTGGAAAGCTACATTCACCCTGAGTAACATAGGCTATATTTATATACCCGTGCGAAGCCGGGGCAGGCCGCTGGTTAATATTAATAGTAGAAATGTTATGTTGTAGCTGGCTGGATATATGGCACAGAGGCCTCTGATTACTTATTCGTAAGAAAAAAAAATATGATAATCCTTGTTTAGTAATTACAAAAACTACTCAGTCTGTGGTATTTATAAGGTTGTGAAATCAAAAAATAATGTAGAATTAACGATATTTAATTTTGTTAAAAGAAAAAATATTTTTCCGTAGTCACGATAACATCAACTATATAAAAAAATGTCAGACTTCTATTTATTTGCGTGACCTCGTTGTGTAGTCGGACCGGAAGTGACGTGAAACGTAAAAGGTTGACCATTCCTGACACCGGAAGTGTCGGCTGGCGGCGCTTTGACGGCGCTGCCTGGCCAGTTGCTTTTGTTTTGGTTAAATATAAATTACATAAGTGGCAAGCAAAATTTTTACTTCATAAGACGTATCCAAGGTTGTCTGGAAGAGATCGCTTTAAGCGATAAGACCGCCCCATTGCACTAGCAATTATAAGTCAATTAAGTTTCTTTGTATATTTATGTTTAGTTGGTGTACAATAAAGAGTTTATCTATCTATCTATCCATCAATAATTTGTACACAGATTGCTTGCACTACCAAGACCAACACAAATAGAGTTCCTCAGGATCAAATAATATAAAGCCCAGGGCAGAGGGTCTAGCAGATACCATTCCATTATCGTTAACGCCAAACGATAACTCCAAACGTATTGAAATGCTACAAATGAGGAGTTTTATTTAGAAAAAAAGAAATGGTGTTTTATGTATGACCTAATAGATGGTGCCAGTTGTGGTTTTACCAAAGTCGGTCACTGTTTCAAGCATAGACCACAGGTTATAGAAAATGTGTCACGATACTGACTGACAACTCTAAACTGTTTCGTTTGTTTTATTTTCGTTGCGCGATAGCTCGGCTTTATTTTGGATCATATTATTAACGTTTATCTGTCTCGCAGTTCTGCTGTACTTCAATTTACTTAAGAAAAATGCACCACAGTCTACTTAGGAGATACTACAGACAATGTACTCGTGGTCCACTCAACTGAATTTGACATTTCTTTGTAGATAGTCTAAGCATTTTCTTATGTTTAAACTACTCTGTGGTTTGAAAGGTTTAAACTATGTATTTACAGCGCCATCTAGAAAAGAAGCGGAACTAGCGTTTTTTTTAAATAAATAGCCTCATTAAAAGTCGAATGTAGGTGGCTGTCGAGAGATGGTGGTAGACCAAAAATCAAGACACCCTAATATAAAAAATAATGTTAAACCACAGATTAAATCTCTGGTTAAACTGACTTCAATCGCCTCGAGAAACACTTGGATGCTTGGATGATATTTTTTTTCTTATATTTTGACTCCAAGTCCATATATAGCGTATTTAGCCAGTGTCAAGTATTGTAATTTTTCATCGTGTTATAGAATATTTCACGTAAAGTCAAGTCTTAGTCACAGTCTGGGTAGTCATAGTCCAGTCTAAGTCATGCCCTAGTAAAGTGGTGGCAACTTTACTAGAAGCTTCTATGGAATTTTGGGAGGAACACGATAAACCACGTCTCACCACATTATACCACTTGCCCACACTCGCTCGTAATTAAAACTTAATGCGTAAAACACCACCTATCACTGTAAAAAGCACAATTTTTGAAAAATAACACAAAGCTAAATCGTTATTTGAACTCTTCCGCCAAAAACCCATCAAATTAAAAAAAAAACAATAAATACATATTATGTTTATTGTAACATGAACGACATACCTACCAATTATACATATTACACAATAATAGATTAACATACAGTTACAATTAATTATTATTACTCACTTATTTTGTTTTCTTAGGCTTAGTGTATATAGATTTAAATAATATAAAGAATTATTGTTCTGTCTCAATAAATACACTTCACCGTGAAATAAACAATTATTAATTATTAGAATTAAAACAATGTCAAGAATTAGAATGGGAATTACATAAATAATAATAAATAGCCATGTCAAATTATTATCATAAAATTAAAAAGAAATGTCAAGGGTAGGTAGGTGGTCCATATTACCATTTATATATTTTTCCAGTTATTTTGATTTAAAAACGAAACTACAGAGCCGATTTTGGTGAAATTTTTATGGGACCAATCTGATAGCATACAGGCTCTATTTAAATAAAAAATAATTTTCTAAATCGGTGTATAAATAACAGAGTTTTAGAGATAACAAAAATTTAAAATGGGCAAACGAATTGTAAACCTTCTTTTTTGAAGTCTGCTAAAAATATCGTCATCATCATCATCATCAGCCTGAAGACGTTCACTGCTGAACCATAGGCCTCCCCAGAGAGCGCCACTTTAAGCAGCTGCTCGCCTCCTGCATCGATCGGCTCCCCGCGGTTCTGACCAAGTCGTCGGTCCTCCTAGTGGGGGGCGGCCTGCGCTGCGTCTTCCGGTTCGTGGTCGCCACTCGAGAACCTTTCTTCCCCATCGGTTGTCAGTTCTACGAGCGATGTGGCCTGCCCATTGCCATTTCAACTCGCTAATTCTAAGGTCTATATCGGTCGCTTTAGTTCTCCTGCGGATCTCCTCATTTCGTATCTTATCTCGCAGGGAAACACCGAGCATAGCTCTCTCCATAGCTAAACGATATTAACTTACCAAACTTAGTACTGTTTACAAATGTGCCAGTATATCTGTCTGTCACGGGAGTTGAGGAGGCGCCGGGGAGCGTCGCTTGTATAGCTGCAGTCTGGTTTGTTGGCAGGCTGGTCGTCATAATGATGTCAGAAGTCAGGAGAAACATGGCTAAGATCCTGGAATAAAAAAATGTAGCTAGAAAATTACTGGGCAAATGAGACTAATGATCTAAGCTCGCCAGTCTAGAAATCTTATTAGTGCAGTTTCACGCGAAACGCGAAACTTTGATTTAGAGTTCCAAGTGACACTGCATCTGTATGCAGTGTCTGCAGGCCGGTGAATAAAATGAAAAAATAGTCTTTCCCCGTTTTATGTCACTTTCTTCATACTTGCTTATGCTTACTTCTCAAGTGGAGTAACACGGGAAAGACAATTTTGTCTACCGTCCGTGCTACCCCAACTGTACAAAGTAGGTACTATTTATACCTTAAAAATGGCGTGGTTTCTGTAGTTTGCACAGATAAATGTTCATGTGAGCAATACCACAGGGCATAGCTGGTAGTCTAAAATGTTGAACTCACCTGACAAAGGCACTTGTCATGTTGATATCCACACAAAGTGACTGCAATGAAACGAATACCCGACTGAAAAAATAGAACTAAACTTAGGTACTTTTCACTTTGCGGGGTTTCGAATGTCTTGAGTTTGAAATTGTTATAGAGCTGTTAAAACCTCTAAAGCTAACTATAATGATTTTTCATCCCATCTATTCGATAACAGGTTAAGGGTTCCTCGATAAATAAGTGAGCCTAAAATGGGTCATTTAGGCATATTTAATACAAGTGACAAAATTACTGTTCTCATGGAGGGAGATGAAGTGCAGAGTGTGCCACACGGTACCAACATTATTTAACCTCGAGCAATGTACTTGAATCCCTCGATACGCTTAGGATTCTACTCTAGAATCCTTCGCTTCGCTTTATTTATTTATTTATTTTCTTTATTTATTTATTCAACAGCTCTTAGTAAATACAAAAAAAACTAAATTTTACATAACATTACAGCCAAAAACAGGAATAACATTTTTTTTAAAGTATTTTTGTATTAAAAGTGTTTTTGTATTTAAAGTATTTTTTTTTTGTTTTTTTGTTTTTTTTTTGTATTTTTGTATTTTTGGATTCAGACAATCGCTCTCTCCCTAAATACATTATTTTGGTCTAAATACAAGTGTTTGTACTATGTCAGTCCATCTACAGCTAGGCGATCATGTAACTTGATTGCAACCAATAGAAATACAAAAATGTATGGGTTTGTCAGTTTCAAGACGCAGTTTATGTGCGTAGTTACTGTGGAAATTTTCAAATTCTGAATGATATTTATCTTGTTGCATTGCAATCAAAGTTACATGATCACCCCGCTGGACCAGAGTACGGAACAAATTCCATTGTAAAGAGGCGTGAGACAGGGAGACGTTATTTCTCCGAAACTGTTCACAAACGCATTGGAGGACATTTTCAAGCTCTTGGAGTGGAAAGGATCTGGCATCAACATAAATGGCGATAGTACATCACTAACCTTCGTTTATCTACCATTTTACTGATGGCATTTTGACCTTATTTTGACTGAAAAAATAGAACTTTGACGTGATGTAACTGTACAATTTTTAGCTCACTTGACATTGGCAGAATTATCCTTAAAAAGCGATAGAAAGCCATTAAACGAAGAAGAAGGAGTGTGGTCTCTTCGATTAGATTTTATTTAATAATTATCTTTTATTTACTTTAGCTTCTAATAAAAAAAAACTATCAGCCTTCAATAAAATAAAATAAAAATCAAATTTGAAACGGTACTTATTGACCCGGTTCTTGATTGACCTAATTTAAATATTTTATAATATTCCAACTTCAATATTATCTCTACAACACGTCCATTTCGTCGGAAATTCCCAACTATAAGTAATTTCGTTAAATTTGAGCTAAAATACACTACCTACATACCAAATTATTTCCATATCATTTTGTATTTTCAATTGTATCAGAACATAGGGAGTAGGGACCAATATTTTGGCAAAACCACTGCCTGAAAAACGGGTTACATAAAATCCTTCTTTGCTTGTCTAACACCTTGGGGAAAGAAACCTTTCTTCCGAGTATATCTCCCGCAAGACCACTTACTTATTCATCTGTCCATCCAATCGCACTTTATCGAGGTCCCAACTCGTAAAAACTTTGGTAGGTAGGCTGGGTACTAGAATATGTGGCATGCAAAGATTATGAAACGATTTTGTCGTGATTTGGTTTGAAAATAGCACAATCTTGGTACCTTTTTTTAGAGGAGCTAGTCGTTCAGCTGATGTTAAGCGATGCGGCTGCCCATAAGACAGTATCATCCGAAACTCTAAAATGTAAAGTTTTGCGTGACACCGCACTGCGCAGTGCAAACGTCATCCTGAGACCACATCACAGTCCAGTAATTAGATTACTAGACTGTGAGATCTGGGGGTCTAGCAAAGATTCATTTCCATTAGCGCTAACGCCAAACGATAACTCATTGACATTGACATTACCTGCGGAAAACTTTTCCGCAGGTAATGTCATTCCCTACATTTTGAGTTACCGTTTGGCGTTAACACTAATAAAAACGTATTTTTGCTAGACCCCCAGGTCATAAAGTCAAATTTGCCCAGTAATTTCACTAGCTATAGTGCCCTTCAAACCGGAACACAGTAATGCTTGCACACTACTGCTTGGCGGCAGAATAACTGGCAAAGCGGGGGTGCCTACCTAGACGAACTTTGCAGATAAGTCCTACCACCTAGTCCACTCCTAAAGCCTTGATTGTATACGATTGAGGTAGTATTACTCTTTTTTTCTTTTTTTTTTATGTAACTGAATGACGTGACGAATTAGTCGTTCACCTGATGTTAAGTGACACGGCCGCCCATAACAGTTGCAGTGTCACCCGGAATACAGTACCTACTCATTTTATGTCATTAGTTTGTCCGTTCTGAGACATAAGACCAACAATGAATATATACTATTGTTATTAAATTAAATGTATAGTTCCATTAGCTTTATATGTTTTGTTATTTATTTATTTATTTAATTAAAACGGCTATAGAAGCCAATTACATTAATTAATAACTATACATCATTATTTATAACATCACGTCAATAAAAAATATACAAATTACAAAACAGAGATGTCAAAGAAATATTAAAATTAAAACACATTAATAATCACCTAAATTAGCCGTCGATGTAAAACATAAAATCAACATACAATTAGAAATGTCACACTGTGAATAAATTCAAAAACATGGTTATGTGGTGTTTCAATAAGGACTAACTGTCTATCCATGTTATGTATGAGGCAGGCTTGATTTACCTGTGCTTGATTTAATATAAATATTTTACTAAATAACAACCATTTTAGTTTAATCATCATCATCCAAGCTGTACCTACGGCATCAAGAAACCACATATAAATTTATATTTTTGGTCCTTCAAACCATACAGTACGTCGATAGTGAGTGACTGATCTACATTTACAGTGATACATTTTAAACTTCTAATAATTAAAGCTACATCATCCTCTTTGCCTTTTCCCATTTGTTATTGGGGTCGGCTCCCAATCTAACCTGTAGCGGCGAGCTACCAGAATCACACGAGCGACTGCCATCTGACCTCGCAACCCATAAGCAACCAGTAACAGGGATGATTAGATCAGCGGGGTGATCATGTAACTTTGATAGCAATGCAACAAAAGAAATTTCAATCCAAATTTGAAAATTTCCATAGTAACTTTGTACATAAGCTGCGTACTGCCACTGCCAAATCCATACATTTTTGTGTTTCTATCGGTTGCCAACAAGTTACATGATCGCCTAGCAGGCGTCAGATTCTATTAGGCGTCTGACTACCCGTAACGATTGCCATAGATGTTCTTATGACAACCGGGACCAACGGCTTAGCGTGCTCTCCGAGCCACGGAGCGATGGCATCGAAAACTGCACATAACTTACTAGATAAGTCATTAGTGCAGGGCTGAGGATCGAACCCGTTGCCGTAAGATTGTGAAGCGCACTGTCTGCCGCTCGGCCACCATCGCTCCCTTTCTAATAAAGCTATATGGCGAGGAAATATTAAGGACTCTAAAAACTATAAACGGATAAATGCTATGTCATAGAAACCTATGAAGGTGGTATTAACAGTTTGACAGCTCTGTACAGTTCCAACAAGAACGGAAAACGATGAAATCCAATACTTCGTTTCAGTGGAAATGGTCTCCTCTTTAGGTAAACAAACAAGTCGGGGAATTAGTTATTTCATTTGGTTTCACCCTAAAAGTCAAACTCAAAATAATAAATTGAATCAACTATCAGTCTCACTCACATGTGGTTGTAATTAGAATTTAAACGACAACTTTTTCAAACATAAAGTTTTCTTAAATTATTTTTGTTTTATTTAATTTAGAATAGGTATGTGACAGTTATTATTGTAATTTAAATTATAATGATTTGATTTGTATTTTGGACTGGTAAATTTATTCAATAAATTTATTATACCAGTTTAATGGTGGTGAATAATAAATAATATTTTCGTAATTAAATAAGTCGTTAATTCATTCAATCTAGTCTTATAAGATTAACTCAAATTATGTATTGCATGTAATTAGTCAAATTACATGCAGATGTATGCCTAAAAAATTTAAATTTAATTACCTAACTAAAGTAATAGGAAAATAATTTAGTAACTGGTAGGGTGTATGCCTATATATATTTGAAAGTGACATGGTAAACTAACCTAGTGTCACAGTATTACAATTCATGATTTTAAAACTGTGCCAGCGTCGTGTCCCTGTCGGATATAAAAATGAATAACATATTAATTACTTGTTTCAGGATTAGTAAAATTAGGAGTCCATTGCGTAACCGGAAAGAAAGTCGCCATCAAGATTATAAACAGGGAAAAACTAAGCGAATCCGTGTTGATGAAGGTCAGTATGATCATAATTGTATTAATATCACTGTACTTTATAAAAGATTTTTCCCCTCACTATATTGGTTTTGCTTGGATATACAGCGACATCTGTTGTCAAGAAGTAGTGCCATATTTAGTACCGTTAGGTCACGGTACTCAATGGCGTAAATAATTAATATGGTCTAGTATAAAATTTCATTTGATTCATATGTAATGGTTAGTTCATTTATATTATTATACCTAGTATAAATAAAGTATTGATTATTTTTTGTTGAATAACGTTCATTTTATTTTCGCTAGTTTTGTAACAGTGCCACCTCGTGTTGAGTAGCAGTTACTTTTTTGTTGATTTAGTTTATGTATGATGTATAGGTGGCGCTAAAATACATTATTATTTTACAGGTGGAACGAGAAATAGCAATAATGAAACTGATAGAGCATCCACACGTTTTAGGACTTTCCGATGTTTACGAAAACAAGAAATATTTGTAAGTAGTTCCATAATTATCTTTGCTATGAATATTTTATTTATAGTCGGCGGTAGCGGCGTAGACAAGTTTAGATACCATTTTGCAGACTGCAGCAGGTTCTATTCTCGATACCTTAGAATTTCTGTTAAACATTGCAGGTCAACGGCACCTGCCTGCTGAAATTACAAATTACCTATTAATATACTAAACTTTATGCAAGAGAAACAAAATGCCTAATATATTTCTAATAGGTACTTATTACATTATTTTCAGGTATTTAGTATTAGAACACGTAAGCGGCGGAGAACTCTTCGACTACCTAGTGAAAAAAGGTCGACTCACGCCAAAAGAGGCGCGTCGGTTTTTCCGGCAAATCATATCGGCGCTAGATTTCTGCCACAGTCACTCCATATGGTAAGCAATTTCAACTTTATTACTTTGTAATAAGAGCTTGTAAAGTAGGCGATGCTACAGTGCTGCCAGTATCTCCACTCAAAAGTGAAAAGTTGTCCGTTTAGATTTCGCGCTAAAATGGCTGAACCGATTTTGACGAAACTTTGTACAGAGATAGCATGCACTACCTAGACCAACGTAGGATACTTTTTGTCCCGGGAAATTAAAAGCTACCGCGGGCCAAGAACGGGACTAAATAAATAGGGAAATAAGGCCGCCTCAGTCATTTGAAAAAAATCGTCTTATACCTAATCTAAACAATAGTAAAACCTTGTTTTTATATAGGTCCCAGACATGCCAAAAATGAATAAATATTTGCAGACATTTCGCCACAGCCACAGCGCCATCTAGTCCCAAACTAAGCAAAGCTTGTATTAACGGGGAACGATAGAATACTTTTTTGCTTGTAAATACAATACATATCTAGCAATATAATTCATCACACAAAATATTTTTTGTCCTGGGCGCATGGGAATCGAACCCACAACCTGCAAGTTCAGAGTCATCCAAAAAGCGAGAGATTCAAAGTTAAGTAAGGTAAAGGTTAAGTTAGGTATTTAATGATCTTTCAGCCATCGCGACTTAAAACCTGAGAATCTGCTACTCGACGAGCGGAACAACATCAAGATAGCTGACTTCGGCATGGCGTCCCTTCAGCCAGCCGGCAGCTTGCTGGAAACCTCGTGTGGGAGTCCACATTATGCCTGCCCTGAAGTTATTCGGGTGAGTTGAACTATTTTTTCCACAGAGCACGAAAAAAAACACGCTTCGCTGTGCGAAGCCTCATTTCTTTTTTTAAATAGTAGGTTTATTTTCCTGACGACCAAAACTAGGGGTAAAGGTGGGTTTTTTAATCCGTAGAAGAGATAACCAATGGTTAAAAATGCTAACAAATTCTAAGCAACGGTCATTTGTTAGAATTTTTAACCGAAATACCCCACCAAAGCGTGCTTCGATGGGTAGGTATTTACTATTTACAATTACAAGAAATATTTTTTTCTAAATAAACCCTGACCTAAAGCTTCAGCCGCAACGGTCAAGCTGCGTCAGCGTCAACCATTTGGTACCTACGCCACCCGTGTTCATGGACCGCGGCGCCCGCAATCGCCGCGGGTAGCGATAGGTAATTAGGTAGTAGGTAGATAACGCATAGTTTCGGGTTGTTCCCGTTGTCCCCCACGTCTTCACCTCCATAGGGCCCAACGGGAGCTTCCTCCTGAGCCTCACTCATGCGGGGTCAACGGGAACGCGTTGTTGACGCTACAACTTCGCAGACTTCGCGTCTGCGAAGTTGTGGATAACTAGACAAACAAAGTTTTGAAACTTTGTTTGTCTAGTTATCCATAATCAAAGATCGCAAAGAATTGTGTCCAAGGGCGATGCCTTTTTTAATTTATACTACGATACATAAATAAAACGTCTCTGAATTCTGGTTTACTATGATATTCAAATCACTCGGGATTTCCGTTGAAGGGACAAAGCAAACTGAATAAAATATTGACTGACACCACAGCGCCGCTTCGTTGGTATTTAAATACTTTAAATAGGTACCTACTGCCTAGCCTGCATAGGCTAGGGACGTAATAGTAGCAAACATAAGATGTGCGCGGGCAGAGGTAAGCGGTGAGTGCAGCGGGGGCTTGCAGCGCACTTCGCAGCCGCCATTGAGTTACGCACATAACTCAATGGCGGCTGCGAAGTGCTGAGTTTGAATGGCACTTTACCTACCTATGTGCGTAAAATTATAGCTGTGATTTAGGACTTGGATAGGTACCTACGGAAAAATTTATACACGGAACGTGGTTCTATACCTACTCCTTGCACTGAACTTTGATTGCAATGCAACAGGGAGAAACATTCTCCGTACCTAGTGACTATGCACATAAACTACGTATTGAAACTGTTATACTTACCTACTTGTGCTTCTAATGATCGCAATCAAAGATAGTCGCAATCAAATTCCGTGACCTATATAGCAGGTCAAATCCGCGGGGAACCGTTGGATGCAAGAAGCAGCAGCTGCTCAAAGTGGCGCTTTATGTGAGGCCTAAGTTCAGCAGTGGACATCTTTTCAGGCTGATGATGATGAAAATGACTAAAATCACTAAGCTGTCAAACGCATTCTCCATAGCAATGACCGAAGCTTGAGAGGTTTCCTGTAGGGTTAGCACGGCCGGTAGACAGAACTGTCTTTCCCCTGTTTTACTCCAAGCAAGTATGAAAAAAGTGACGTAAAACGGGGAAAGACAATTTTGTCTACCGTCCATGCTAACCCAGCTGTAGGAATATCAATGCTGATTGCTGGCAATGGCCTTGAAGTTTTAATTAAGTATTTCCTGCGAGAATTTAAATGTCACCTAAAATCCTAATGCGGCTTAAAGCGTAGCGTATGTAGTTCCTACTTTCACTAATATAATTTTTGTTCGAAAGTGTCGACCTGTACCGGACCCAATTTTTGTCCGTGTAAGAAGCAAAAATATACCTAGAAGGCCAGCAGAGGGCCCGCAGAGCCCAGGGTCAAGGTGGCAATTGCCACCCTGACCCTGACTCGAACTGGCCAAGTGGCCGCAGAGTCAGGGTCAGGGTGGCAATTGCCACCTTGACCCTGGGCTCTGCGGGCCCTCTGCTGGCCTTCTAGGTATATTTTTGCTTCTTACACGGACAAAAATTGGGTCCGGTACAGGTCGACACTTTCGAACAAAAATTATATTAGGTACCCTTTTTGTATAGGTAATGCGATGTTGCGATGGTAAAAGTAGACGGAAGCCAACATTAAATCTCATTAAAGATGACGACGATAGCAGATCTCACGAATTTGTTATATTTAAATAAATATTTCTTTTATTGATCGACCTGAAGTGGCGGGCCCCTAAAGCCCCTACGTAACTAAACATATTAGTTTCGTTGGTGCCTCGCCAGCTGCACAGAATCTGCTGGAACTCTAATTTTTCGAAATAAAAAGTATCCTGTTTTGCGAAGCAGCCCGTGTGGAAAATTTCATCCGAAACGATTCAGCCATTTTGGGGTGAAAGTCACACACTGACAGGAAAGTTTTACTTGTACTTAGTAAGGACTAGCTGACCCACCCCGGCTTCGCACGGGTTAATTAGTTGTACGTTCTAACCCTGTACATGGGAAGAGGGAAGCGAAAGGGGAAAAGGATGAATGGATGGGCCGGCGAAGGAAGGCAAGACCTCCCTTCTATTGCAGTCCATTCATCCTTTTTCCTTCTTCTCTTTCCCTTCGACAGGATGAGGACTTCCAAACTCCGTGCGACTTGGCTATATTTTACTCAAAAGGTTTCTCCTATTCAATTAGTGCTTATATTGCCCTTCTATTTACCGTGAGTGGCGACACGCAAATAATATGTACCTATAAGGAAAATATATTTCAAAGAAATAATTAAACTCGGAGCGTGCAATTTCTGACCGAGGCCATCTAGCGTTGAGTAGTGGAACTCACGCCACAAACTTAGCCATCTAGCTATACGTCGCTAGATGGCGGTGGTAGACTTTACATGGAAAATTTTGGAATCATGCTGAATTTCGGGATAAATAGTATCCAACATTCTACTAGTAGTAGAAACTCAAATCATGGGAAGTTTCATTCAAATTCTTTCAGTAGTTAGTTTCGGTGTGATACTCAGCCCTGATACAGACACATGTTTTGGGATATAATCTAGCTCAAAATGTATGTATTTCTTTTTCTTCTTGTTCTTTCATTTGGTTATATTCTGTTTTGTGTGCCAAATAAAATAAATAAATAGACAGTAAATCAGATTGACCAACGTTTCCGCTAGATGGCGGTGGTGGGTTTCACTTGTATTTAATTTGGAATTTGATGGAATCTTTATTTTTATGTATGAACTTAGAGCAGTTTACGTAAAATGATTAATTATGATGTCTTAATAAAGTGCAACATCTTAGGTAATTTTTAATTTATTAATGTTTATCCTGCATCTCGCAAGCGATATTTTTGTCGCTTTTTGTATACAAGAAGCATCATTACGAACAACTGAATAATGAAAGTGTATCCTACTGGGAAAGTTACAAAAAAATAATAGCTGCAAAATTCCAGAAAAGTATTTAATACACGTCCACACGAAAATTGCAATAATTTTACAATTTACAACTAATTAAACTTACAAAAAAGAATCTTATCAAAATTAGCGTTAAACTACACCCCAACCGTATAACATAATTATATTAATCGTTAAATCAACTAATTAAGTACTTTTATTCAACTTTTATACATTGTGTAAGACATTAAGGGGGCTTTTACATTTTGGCGAGCTCAGTACCGCGCGCGCGGTACCGACCTCGCAGCGTCCGTCGGTTTGACCAAATAGATCTAATGTCATTCATTGTTAAATAAATAAGATCATTAATTTAAAACTATGAAATAATTTGTAGTAGTTTAGAAAAATGATGAGCTTTATTTTGGTAACAATATTTTGTCGATGTAATATAAAACTCCGGAGATATTAGAACTTTTTTTCAAGCCTTTTTGATTAAAAATCAAATTTCATTTAATATTTTTTTTAATTGCTGGAAAGGTAAAAATTAAAAATCTGTTCTGACATTATGGAAGTACAGGATGTATTTAGTGGAGTACAATTTAGTTTGGAGACTTACGTTACACAGAATTTGCAAATTAGAGCTCTCAAATCGGGTCTCTGTGTGTTTTTGCCAAAATGAACACCAGGAGAATGATGATTGCTAAATAAATAGGTAAATTACTTAAAATCCGTTCTGTCATTATCGAAGAAGATGAAATGAAGGGTATTTTTCATATAATGGCTAAGTATAGAAATGAATGCTATGATCAAATATTGACGACGAAAACCTTGCAACTACGCATAATTTTGTAAAAGCCCCCTTAACAAGTTTTTTTGCAAAAAAAAATTGTTTTTTTTTAATTCAAATATACGACATTTCAGTAGAAAGAAGTTACATTAGTTACATTACAATATTTTATAATATACAATTTTATATTTACCTATACAGAGTGGTCAAGTAATAGTGCGGATTTTTGAATAATTAGATTAAATTTTTTATAGTAATTTAATTCGCTTGTTTAAAGTTACGCGGCGACACTTGAATTCAATAACTGTAATGCAAATTTTACGAAAGAATTAAACCAAAAATTTCTAAAATGTTCCGTCAATTAATTAAAAAAAATACAATTTCTTTAATTTTTTTTAAATACGTTACAAAGCAAACTGCATAATTTACATACGATCTCTAAAATAAAACAGTGCACTATTACTAACAGAATAATCTTATTATGCTTTACTCAAAAAGTTAAAAAGAATTTAATACAAAATGAATGTTACAACATTAAGGCCCGATTTCACCAACATTTATTCCAAGTATACGGCTATTCCTTACTCCTGGATACAGCTAATTGACAAATGAAATTACACAAAAAAGACGCCATTTTGATTGTATCCAAGGAATAAGTCTTATTCCTTCACAAAATTGGTGATATAAGGGCTATATTCGCGTAACTCGGTTGTTCTCGGAAAGTCATACCTGGAATAAAATTTATTCTAGTTTGGTGAAATCGGGCCTAAGACAAATAGCGCTCATAGCGAAGCACGACAAGCCGTTTCTAACCGATCGGTAAAGTTAGACAACGTTCGCTGCGGTCACTCCTTTGATGGGTGACCGCTACAGCAAAAAGTGGTATTTACATCTGAGCGCTGCCGTGTTTCGGAGGGCACGTTAAGCCGTCGGCTGTTGTCGTAAGACAATTGTCGTTAAGCCAAGTCGGCTGACCACTTGCCTACACGAGAAGAAAAATACAAATACAAATGTCAGATCTAAATTTAATTATAGAGTGTTTAAGTTCTCAAACTAACCAAGACAATGTATTTTTCTATGCACACAGAAAATATTATATTTTCTACATAACTTAGCTAAAGTGGATTTCATGTACCAGTATTAATAATGTTAAAGTTTTGGTGTTTGTTTGTTATAGTGCAGAAACGGCTCGACCGATTTTGATGAAATTTCGTGTGAGGTGTGCTTCTAGATGTCCTGGAATAATATTCTTAATTGAGTTCAAGTGGACAATAATAATAATAATAATAATAATATACATTTATTTCAGGCGATTTAGCCCATAAAATATCAATGCGAGCCGCTGCTACTGACAGTTTTAATTTAACTTAAACACTCCATATAAAAGCGTTGTACAATATAAAACAATTTTATTTTATTAGTATAAATACACAATTTTAATACTAGAACTTAAATTGTATGAAAAAAATACTATAAGAATGAGCAAGTTTTTACAATCACAGTCAAAATATTTTACTATTATAAGTATGTTCATTTCTGTTATCTAATTTAAAGAAAACTCCATACAAGAGGAAGTTTTTAAAATCATATTTAGTTCAGAAGATAATGACGCAGAAGAAAGGTGAATTAATTAAAAATATTACATAACAACGTACTGAATTAAATAAATATTTGGGTATATTATGAAAATTTAAAAGCTATGTATTAAGCCCTATTCAAACTGGCGCGTTAATCGTACCGCGCGGCATTCCGCCCGGGTATTTTGTATGAAGTTTCGAGCTAGCCGTGGAGCTTCAATACCCCGCGCGGTATTTACCGCTACACACAGCGGCACGAATAACGCGCCTGTTTGAATAGGGCTTTATAATATATACACAAATGACTTACTGAAATTGTTTAAGTATGTATAGTTATTTGTTACCAAAAGATTTTTATAAACAAAATTTTGCCAGGCAATTTTAAACACATCATTTTAAAAACAGCCTGTATTATAAAATAAATATTATCATCTCAAAAAATCATAGTTAATATGTATTGAAAGTGCACAAAATAATAAAAAAAAGTGGAAGGAGAGTTCTCAAACAGTGTTTTTGCATCTTCAATATTTCTACAATATTGCAAAGAGGTATATGTACTATGTACTAGAGAAGCTATGGGAAGCAGAAATAGTTGCATTTTCGGTATAATTAAACTAAAATCCGCTACAGCGCTTTACAAGATTAAATCTTCTAACCAACAATCCCAACACGCAGCGCTAGTGCTTGTAGGTTGTATTGTACTGTCAGTGTTCGTTCACTCTGCCAATATGGCTGCCGAAGCACTCTGACGCCATTATAAATCGACAAAATAATATTTGATTTAGGTGTATTTTATTCCAAATTCTACTTAACTTATTTTTTAAAAGTGATTTCGTCGCGTTTGTTTTACCCGATTGGTTTTTGCAGTATCTAAGCACGCACGATGGCATTTTCGGATCATAGTTTTTGTTGCACGTGTAGCCGCTTTGAGTGTCGAGCTTCGTATGAGCGAGAAAACGCTGGCCGGCTTATTTGCAGCGGTCGACAGTGCAAGTTAGAGATGTGCTGTCTAGTGTATACATAGAAGTCTTTGCAATATTGAAGAAATGTTGAAAGTTGTTACTAGCGAAACAATAACACAACGAAAAATATCTTTTGGTGTATTATTTGTCAAGGGACTACAGAATATCTTGTTTGTGGCAGGCATAACTAAAATAATTGTGGCTAACTGGCTATAAGCAGTCTAGACTCTGGCCAAATATCCAAAAGTAAATCTGAAAATAGCCTACTGAGCATTGGAGCTTGCTAAGGTTAACTACTACCTGAAATGAATCTGAAAATACCATATCCAATTCTTACAAAAATGAAAGTCAACAATAGCATTAGAAAAAAAAGTACAATTTATATTTACACAGTAAAACACAATTAATGCTGTAGCATGGGAGGCATTACTACCATAATGAAAAAGACAGAACATTGGCTTCTGCAGGGTTCAGGATTCACTATGTACTGATAATGTCATGCAACTCATACTCACATTCATTATCAGTGTAGAAGCTACTTAATTTCAGTTAGTCATCATCAACTCTCTGCTTTTTGGTTGTGTTAGATGGAGTCTGTGGTGGGGAGCAAGCTGTGTCGCGTCTCTTCCCAGAATGCCTAGCGCATGATGCCCCAGAAATCCGGTGCGAATTGGAATGACTTTCTCTTTCCCTTGTTGGAGAAAACTGTTTAAGCATTTCAACATCGTTGAATATAACTTGAGCACCTCCTCCGCAAGTGGGCACCACATCACCTTTATACAACTTGGTCTCTAGCTCACCATCTGTGTCTTGTTCCTGAGATATGAGACAGTATTTAGAAGTTTTTGAGTTGGATATGTCTTTAACGCTTTTTAGCTTGCTGACGACTTTGCTGTTGGCAATGCTCGGCTTCATGACAGTTCCCATTGGGACTCTGTGGTTTGGCGCGTGTTCTACCCATCCTCGACCGTCGGCGGACAGCGAACGGCGATGTCTCGGGTTAGCGATGGCTACTCCACGACGCGAAGAGGCAGGCGTGTCTCTTGTCTCACGAGTGTTCGGGGGAACGGAACTTGTGAATGGAGTTAGCAAATGTGCGGGTAGTGCTCTTGGTGTTGACCCTGGCGTAAAATCTCTAGTAGTTTGAACTGCCGTTTCAGTTTTTATATACTCTATGTTGTTATCCCCTCTGTCATTAATGTTTAAAGCTTCAGCAATAATACGGAGTCGGTTCTCTTTTTCTTCATTTGCATTTCGGAGACGTTCCTTTTCACTGTTAATTTCTTTTGCCTTTTCATGTTCCGCTGCTATTTTGTGGTTGTATTTCCGTTCGAGAATCTTCTTCTGCTTTTCTTTATCTAGTTTGTTTTGACTTAGCAAGAGTTCCTTCTCTTGCAAGTCGCGTTTTATGGCTGAAGTGTATTCAGTCATTTCATTCAGTTTTCTTTGATGAATCATGGCTGCGGTTTCAGTTGATGTCAGACGTTCTTCTAAGGCTCTGATCCTACGTTCAGCAGCAGCTAATTGAGCTTTTAAAGACGTGTTTTCAGAGCGGACTTCCATTGATTCTTTCTCCAAATCCAATAGAGCAGATCGAAGCCTCTCATCCTTCAATTGTTTACTTCTTTTTAAAGTTTCGCGGCGATTTATTCGCATTTCTAAATGAGCCATCAGTTCTTTTATTATGTGAGCTGCTTGAGAGCTATTCAGCTCTAGGCTTGGGAAGTCAGGGCCGAGACTATAGACCAGGCCTAAGTCCATTTCTAGGTCCTTAGCTTCAGGTCTTGCCATGTTATCCCTTGCTGTGTTAAAGAGTCTATTTGCTTTACGTCTACCTGAGATCAAGCCCATAGTAGCACCAACGTCGTGAATTTGTGGCTTTGTAATTTCAACTTCTGCTGCCATTTCTGCAAAGCGCATGACTTGGAGGGTCTCATCGTAATCTTCTGCTCTTGGATTTGCACACACAATCATTCTGACCTGGCCTTCTCCTTCAAAGAAGTTTTTGAATAAATGTGTGATTTTCGACTCTCTATAAGGCACCATATTGTTTGCGCCGGCGATTTGATTTTCTCTCAATGCTTCCATGCAAGTCCTGAGTGTCATCAATGATTTGTTTATGTTGCCGGCTTCTTTTAATCTCATTCCTGTATTTTTTGTGCGGTTTGTTCTCTCGCTGCCGGCTAAATCTACAAGACTCAGTTGACTGATGGAAAGGAACCTTTTGTTTTGTATAACTGCTTCTCCCATTTCATCAACAGGAGCCTGCACCAGTCGGATAGTGAATATAGAGTGGCTTCTGCTAGATTCTGCATTTAGGGTTGTGTGAGCCATTCGTTTCCGTTTTAACCCCAAGTAGAAGGCATCAAATGCTTCCTCTGATGATTTAATCTCAATTTCAGTAACACCATGTACATACATGTTATGTGCTGCGTCTTCTCTTATAATTTTGACTGGTAATGTTTTGCTAGGTGGGCCATCCTCAAGCAAGTCAAAGACGCAGTTGTTATAGATTTCTACGTAGGTAACAAACACTCCATACTGGTTGTCTTCGTTAATGCCACCGATTTTGGTGGCGTCAGTTGAAGACATGGCCAAATCAGGATTAGAGTTGTTTTTCTTACCGGATTTGAATTTGTGAAGCTCCTGCTGCCTTTCCAACATCGCTTCGGCTTCTGACTGGACATCAAACATGTTCATCTTATCGGGTTTAAACACGTACTTGTGAGCTTGGACTTCGTTGATAGTTTTAAATATAATATTCAAAGCCCGAGGTAATATGCCGCAATTTTGTGGCTCTCCTGTCATTGTAAACGTTTTGCCGCTACCTGTGACTCCATATGTAAATAGTAATCCATTTTTACCTCTAATGAGACCCTCTACCAGAGGCAGGGCGACTTTATCGAACAAGTCTTGCTGCGAAGTTTCCGGCGGGAACACCTCTTTGAATGTGTACTTCATGGCTTTGCTATTTTCATTTCTGTAGCTTATCGCTGTCGCTGGGGGAGTCAACAATACTGTTGTAGGGGATAAGATCTTCATACAAGACACGTCTAAGTCCCTCTGCATGGGTCGTAACCGGCAGAAAACCTGTACGGGATCTCTATCTCCTTGTGCCAAGTTTTGCTTACTCCTGGCCGGCGTTCGCATCTCGTTCAATCTCTGTTTTGACTTGGCTGACTTCATTTTCACTGTTTGTCGAAATTGCATACAAAATACACTATGATATTCCCAAAATTAAAACTCAAGGATAAAAAGTTTTGAGTAAATCAAAGCAACGGTCGCTGTCTCGTCGTCGTTGATGAATTATCAATATTAAGCGATAAAATTACATATCAACACAAATCGTTACGTTTATCGTCTGTCTCTTTTATGTTTTTACCCATTTATATAGTGCTGTTTCGCGTAACGGTTTATAATCCAAAACTACCAATTTTTGTCGAGCTGTAATAGCACCCATTCAGGAAGTTGACATTTGGCGTCAAGGTTAATGTTGCTATCGTAGAGTTTTTGTTACCCGATACTATGATAACCGTCCGTAATCCGTAGGGATAACAACTGTGGTACCTATAGAGTCTACACAACATTTAAAAAAACTTTAAACTTTAGATTTTTAGTATATAAGTATGTTTTTTATGGGCGTTTTTAACTAATTACGACAATGATTATACTCACTAAATAAAGTTATTTTTTGTAGTTAGTAGTGTAGCTACACAACCTATTAAAAAAACATTTGGAAATATGTAATAATTAAGTTTAAGACGGTGATTATACTTGTTGGCAGATTTTAGTGTATCATGTGACAGGTATGGATATCTATAGACCGTACACCGTAAGATGTCCCCTGATGTATATACTTATATTATTTAAAAATATGTAAGCATTATCTAAACTTGTGTGTACCCACCACAGATTAATAAATATGTTTTAGTTGCATATTTTTGAATAATATAAGTACATTTGGGGACATCTTACGGTGAACGGTCTGCATATTTGACTTTATATATATATATTAATTTCTTAAGGACCACGGGCATGCCTGATATTATTAATAAGGCAATAATCCAAAATCTTGACATTGAGTCCTAGTTTTACTTAATTAAGGGAGAATGAATTAAGCATAGTAATAGGCTCCATTTTTAGAGTAATATTTGAACCTATAAACGGCTATATTATCACCTAAACTATTATAGACAGTTAGCTCAAAGGAGAGGGTTTAAAGTGGGTGTTAAATAAGTCGCAATTAAACAATATGGTAGAAGTAGATTATGATGCTGGTTTACATATAAGGCTGACCCCACATTGGGCGGTACTTCGCGATCCTCGAGCGACTTCACGCGATATCGCGACAACACACGCCGCACGCTGTTAAAACGCGGCGGCGATCACGCGGTGCTATCGTCGGTAAGTCGGCCACAATGTAGTAAGTTACTCCATCATTATTTTCGATTTTTTTAAGACCTGCAATTTAGATTTATTATATTGTTGCACAATATTGCTTGACTCGACTTCTTGGTTTATGGCTTCTGTGGCTAATTGTCACCATTCTGTCAATGTCAGTTTCATGCTAGTGTCATGAACTTTTGGAGATGATGCTAATATCAAGAATATGATCGGTGGAGATGAGAGAGGCTCAACCCGAATGCTGCAGACCAAGATGATTTATTCTGAAAAAACATAGAGACAACACAATGTTAGTAAAACTACTATATATTACATTATGGTTAATTACTAGTTATACATAAAACTTGTTATTACTTCATGCTTGGGTATTTTATTTGAATACTCATACACATATACTCATCTTATATACTTAATAATATATACTACAACCTAATTTTATTTATACTAATGAATTTACTTAATAATATTATAAAATTGACTAATGGTGAAAAGGTAAGGGATAATAGACATTTTAAGGAAGTAGGACGAGGGATAGCTGGGGGAGGATATCATAAAGTGAACAACGTAATTTAGGACAGTCAAAAAATATGTGGTCCACGGTTCCTTCGTCCAGGCCACATTCACACATAGAGTGATCCCTGATCCGGAGTTTGGCTAAATGTACAGGAGTGCATGAATGTCCTAATCTTAGCTGACAGATTGTGGAGGTGGTAGTTTTATTAGCTTTTCGAAACTTAAAAAACCAGGGGGCAGCTGGGATATCTGGTTGTACGTCGCCATAGAATTTACCTTTCTGATTTTTGGAGGTATTCCATAGCTTTGACCAAGACGCTTGTAGATGAACTTTTGGGAGAAGACAAAGGTCATGGAAATATATTTTAAAATGGTCCAAAGAGCCTGTCTGTATAGCAGTTTTAGCACATGAATCAGCGGTTTCATTACCAGGAATTCCTGAGTGTCCTGGAATCCAAGCAAGGATGATATTGATGCTAAAGTTATGGCACTCATATAGCGCTTGTTTAATTTTAAAAATTAAAGGGTATCTAGAAGAGGATCTGAAAGGATTAGAGAGAATAGCTTCGAGACAGCTTTTTGAGTCAGAGAATATTATAGAATTTAGAAGGTTATGCGATTTAACAAACAGAATGGCCTCCAAGAGAGCCAAGGCTTCATCAGTAAACACGGAAGAGCAAGATGGACTCTTAAAGCTTAAACATATTTTTGAGGAGGGAATCTATACTGCTGCACCAACAACACTGTTGGAGGAGAGCTTGGATGCATCAGTAAATATGAGGTGCCAACCTCTAAATTTACTATAAATTTGTTCATTGAATATTCTGCGTGCATCAATAGAATTTTTGTATATACCAAAATCTAACATTACATTAGGTTGGAATGTGAGGGCTTCATATGGGATTGAGTATAGAGGATTTGTAGTGAACTGATTGACTGGATCTGGAAGTTTAGACAATTTGATAAAACTAAGGAGTAAGCATGGTGTTTTACTAGAAATATTGGAAGAGTCATATAGGTCCGAGAGATGTTTTAATTTTGGAAGGAGGGGATGATTAGAGTATTGAATTAGTTTAAAATGAAATCTATCTGAGAGGAACTGACTACGAATGATTAGAGGAGGGTCACCACATTCTACTTGCAAGGCATTGATCGGAGAACATTTCATGGCTCCAAGAATAATTCGCAGACATTTGACTGAATTTTGGTGATCTTATCTTGGCCGAATTTGTTACAGGCGTTCAAAAGGAATGAGCCGTAATCAAAGTGGCTTCGAATTATGGCGTTATAGAGTAGCTTTTGGGTATAAGGGTGAGATCCCCACCAGACCCCAGAAAGCGAACGAAGTATATTAACACAATATTGCAACTGCGTGAAAAGAAATGTCACACGTGATGAAACCACAGATGCAACTTGGCAAATATAGATTAAACACACGGTATATATGTTTCGGAGTTCATGAACAAAGCTAGATACCAGAAATAAACAAAAACCGTATAGAAGGATCCAAGTTAACAATAGGGAGATTTCAGCACAACGAAAAGCAAATGAACTATTTAACGAGCAACGCTAATCTGACCATAGAGTCAGATTAGCGTCGTCAACTGTGTGCGTAAATATTCGATTTAGGGTCATAGACCTTACAAAACGTTAATAATGAATATAAAAAACAGAAACAGGCCACTCACCTATCGCAAAAAAGTCACATACCGGATAATGACTGAGAAATGCGTTGAGATCACTCATTATATGACATAGTGGCGTATATTTCTTGAATTCTTTCCGACTACGGCATGTGTGGTAGAGCTTGGGTCAGGGATCATTCCATAGTGGATATACTTGTCGAGGACGTATAAAGTACATAATAATATGCTATTGTGAAGAGCAGGCGAGTCTACGGCATCTCTCAATATCTTACAGCTGGTCTTAAGTCGGTCAAACAACCTCCTAGTTTTCAAGGAATTGAAACCTAGATGACCTAGCAAAAAATCAATGGGGTACAGAAAAGGATAATACCCATGTTCCACCTATACCAGAAATTGTCGGGAACAATACTAACTCTTGAATTTGTCGACAATCTAGGACAGACTGTCCAGTTAGGTAAAATACCGTAAAGCCTGAAAACAAAGGTTTTCAATCAGTGTGTGTTGCTAGTGATGACTTATGGCACTGAGACGTTTGGCCTCATTAGTAAGCTCCAAATGGAATAGAAGATATCTTTTAGTTTACTGACCGTTTTTTATACTACTTGTAATCAGCCCTGACGTCTTTTTTGAGAAATTTCTACCCATGTTGTTTTTACAATTAATTATGGCAAATAATTTGTCATCGTAAATTATTGTAAATAACGATAATAGAGGTATTATAGAAAAATGAACACAAAATACTCAAGTTGCAAATCGCCAACATTACAATTACCCCAAATATAGGGTAAATTATTGTAACTCTATTTTCGCTTGGTTGGTTTGCTGATGAACTTTGTCATTCCGAATTCCTTTAACCGCGTTAAGTTTCCCACTTTTAACAACAGTCAAAAGTCCCTAAAAACTTAATTCTCCAAGCAAAATTCAAAATGAAACGAAAATGAGGCAAGAAAAAATAGGATACTCAACACTGGCAGAATATATGAATAATGCGATGCCAAAATCAGAAAAAAGGCATAGGTAGCAGTCGTAGCAGTGCTACCAACCAAGCAAATAAATAAACTTTTATTTACGTTTTGTTTCAAGCATAGTAATAAAGTAACACGGTTTTAATCAACAGTAACTCAGTTTTAGTTCCTGTTTCAGTAGAACCATTGAAACAGGAACGGTGGTGGAATAGCCTGACGTACTATTCAAAACAAAACGGCTAGATTCTTGATGTACTTAGTTAAAAAATAAGCTTTTTATTAACTTTATTATATTATAAGTAAATCAATGGTGAGAAAAGTAGGTCGGCTGCTTTTTCTTTAGCTGGGACCTTTGGTCGTAAAACCGAACGTAAAATATCACTAAAAAAAGCGATAGAAAGCCAGTAACATACTTATACTACCTACTCTATGGCCAGTAATGAAGAAGAAGAAGAAGAAAACAGCTGTTTATTGTTTACAGAAAAATTACGTACTGTGCAAAAAGTACAATAAAACATAAATTAATTGTTTTAGGGTGAAAAATATGATGGACGGCGCGCAGATGTGTGGTCTTGCGGCGTTATTCTCTACGCCTTGCTCGTGGGAGCCCTACCGTTTGACGACGACAATCTGCGCCAGTTACTCGAAAAGGTAAGAAAAAGATTTATTATTTTCCGAGCTTTTCAATATTTGTGTCTTTTTGTGTTTTTTTTTTGTGTCTTGACCAATGGCCGTTGTGAGAAGCAACAATCTTTCATCTATATCTTTGTGATTCAGAGCACAGAAAACAAAATGAAAATTCACTTGTTTTGTTTACCGTGCAAACGGTGCGACGACGCGACGACCAAAAACAATGGCGAAATTGGCTAAACCAAAGTTGAAATAACATAACATGACTTGAAAAATATAGAATATGTAGGTATCTATCGGCACTCACCTGTAGAATTTGTTATCTCTAGGCTCAATCCTGAAATAATGTTCCTTCCTTACATATTCTCTAGTGCCCTGCAGGGTCTATGCTGTTAGTACCAATATATACCTAATTTAAGATGAATATGCACGTTCTTATTATTATTATTCTAAATGGGGGTGATAAAGGCCTGCACTGACATCCCGCATGTGGTGTTTTGTGCATTGACTCCCACCAGCCGTGCATTTACCCCTGCCAGCTTGAAGTAATCACTGCATAGGCATCCTTTAATACATGCTACTGAGTTTGATCCTCTGCTCATGCAGCCAGCCTTTAACCCTTTATTGTAACATAAGAAATTTACAAAGGAAATACCTAATTAATTTATATAATAGTATATATAATATTTATTCAATATTCACTTAAAATTATTACAAGTACTATAATACAATAGGTGGTCTTATCGCGAGTGATCTCTTCCACGGCACCTTTGCTTGTGAAGGAAATCTGTAGCTTAGAGCTGGCTTCAAAACTTAAATCAAAACAACACAGTACAAATCTGTAAAATAAATAATGTCATTTCATTTTCATAAAGCAATAATTGAATGATACATATGGTAATATTACAAAATTTTTGTCTACAATATAATGCAAAATATATACAAATAGTAAAACATGAAATTTACATATAAATAAACTAAAATACATATATATGGACATTTAACACAGCACCATCTAGTCCTAAACTAAGCAAAGCTTGTACTATGGAAGCGATAACTGATAGAATACTTAGATACTTTTTGTTTTGTAATACATACATAGAATACAATATAACACCACAGAACAACCACCTATGCTTATTACACAAATGATTGTCATCATCATCATCATCATTATCATCATTATCAGCCTGAAGATGTCCACTGCTGAACATAGGCCTCCCCAAAAGAGCGCCACTTTGAGCGGCAGCTTGTTTGCTCTTTATCCTAAACCTAAACCTTTCTTCCTCATCGGTTGTCAGTTCTACAAGCAAATGATTGTCCTGGGTGGAAATCAAACTGACAACCTACAATTCAGAAGGCAAGGCTACTACCAACTGAGCTACCAGGCAGTATATAGATATGATATACCAATCAATAAACAAGCCATGTCATTACTGCCAAGTTACATAATAGTTAATCTCCATTTTGCTTCTTTATTACAACAACTAATTTTAATTGTACTATCTCTAAATTGCAGGTGAAGCGGGGGGTGTTCCATGTTCCACATTTCGTTCCCCCTGACTGTCAGCAGTTGCTCCGAGGAATGATTGAGGTCAACCCGGAGAAGAGGATGACGGTGAGCTCTCATCATAACACAAATATCATCATCAGCTCATTTGACAGCCTCTGTGGTGCCGGAGCAGGTCGGCTCATAACCCAGAGGCGGCGGGTTTCATTCCCGAGGACAAATATTTATGCACAGGAACAAAAACGCGCAAATACTTGTTCTGTGTCATGTGTGTTGTGGGACCATGGTTCTCGTAGTTCCTTGGTCCCTAGATGCAGGGAATCCTAGTTAGGGTCCAGGATCTATGCATGTGATCGTTGGGCGTTATTTATTTAAAATTTATTTGTGTTCCCATAGCTAGTACACAGGCTTTCCTCACAGCACAGAAAAGAATTTGGACTAATAAGATTGCACGTTACTAAGAAATAGGAAAATATCATCATCATCATCATCAACAGCCTGAAGACGTCCACTGCTGAACATGGGCCTCCCCCAGAGCGTGCCACCTTGAGCGGCTGCTCGCCTCCTGCATCCATCGGCTCCCCGTGGCTTTAACCAGATCGTCGGTCCACGAAGTGGGGGGCCGGCCTACGCTGCGTCTTCCGGTTCGTAGTCGCCACTCGAGAACCTTTCTTCCCCATCGGTTGTCAGTTCTACGAGCGATGTAGCCTGCCCATTGCCATTTCAACTTGCTAATTCTAAGAGCTATATCGGTCACTTTAGTTCTCCTGCGAAAAAAATATAGAATGAAAAGGAAAATAAAAAGGTATATAATAGAATGTGGAAAACCCTGAATATGGAACATACCGCTGACACCACATATACAGGATGTTTGGTTGCCGCGGTGGGCTTGTAAGGGGATCTATTTGGAAAATACAAGTTTGGGTAAAAGCCGCTAATACTAAAACCCGTCCAAGTGCGTGTCTCTCCCTCACAACACCTGGGAGTAACATCATTCTGGCTGAACGTCTCAGACTCAGCAAGAATGATGTACTGATAGAGGGAGACTGGAATTTATTCGTTTTATTATAAAATGTATTGCTTTATTTGTATAATAAATAAATATTATATATTATTTATTTATTGTTAGTAATAGCAAATTGTAAAACAGCCCTTAATTTTTGAACTTAAAAAATATTAATTAAATAAATATGTGTGGACATTTCACACAGCGCCATGTAGCCTTTGGAGCCAAACTAAGCAAAGCTTGTACTATGGGAACCAGATAACTACTTACTGGAAATTTAAATATTCAGATACTTATTTTGTTTGTAAATACATACATAGAGTACAATAAATAACACCCAGACACAGAACAAACATCGATGTTTCACACAAATGTTTGTCCCGGGTGGGAATCGAACCCACAACCTGCAGTTCAGAAGGCAGAGCTACTACCAACTGAGCTATCAGGCAAATCAAAGAAAAAAAAAGGGTGTGTCGTCTTCGCGATAAAAGTTTTCAATCACTATTCAATTTAGAGAGCTATTTTATTTGGTCTTTTCACAAATGTAAGTACCTACATTGTGTACGGATTCAACTTCAACTTTTTTATTATGATGGCTTCTGCGGGATTGCCACAATTTTGCCAATGTCGTGTGGATAGAGAGAAAATAAACGAGTCGGTTATTTTTCCATCTGTAGGTATTTCATCTGCAACAAATGGGACAACATACGTACGGATTGTCGGTGCGCGAGTCCGGCTCGCTTTTGACAGGTTTTTTTTTCTATTATAATTATATTGGTGTTAGGGTGTTATATTGTATTCTATGTATGTATTTACAAACAAAAAAGCATCTAAGTATTCCATCAGTTATCTGGTTCCCAAAGTACAAGCTATGCTTAGTTTGGGGCTAGATGGCGCTGCGTGACATGTCCCACACATATTTATTTATTTATTTATTTATTTATTATCTATGGTTTTCTTGTTGCCAGTTATCAGAAATAACCCGACACCCGTGGGTGACGGCGGGCGGTCGGGGAGAGTTGGAGCAAGAGCTGCCCATGATGGAAGTAGTTCAAACCAGGGTGCTGCCGTCCGCTGATGCCATAGACCCGGATGTTTTACAAGTATAAATAAAAAAATATATATAAAGTGAGGTTAAATTAAGATTTTAGTATAGAAACAACGTCTTTAAAAAGGATTTCATGCTGAGTTTTTTTTTATGCGATGGGATGACGTGACGAGCTAGTCGTTCACCTGTTGTTAAGCGACACGGCCACCCATAACAGTTGCAGTGTCACTCGGAACTTTAAAACATTAAAGTTTCGCGTGACACTGCACTGCGCACGTCATCCTGAGACAGTCAGACTGAGTGATCAGATCATAAAGTCTCATTTGCCCAGTAATTTCACTAGCTACAATGCCCTTCAAACCGGAACACAGTAGTGCTTGCACACTACTGCTTGGCGGCAGAATAACTGGCAAAGCGGTGGTACCTACCTAGACGAACTTTGCAGAAAAGTCCTACCGCCTAGTTCCTGCCATAATAGACAATATATCATTGATGTAGGGTAGCGTTTGCTATATCAGCATCATCCACCTTTCAAACCTCTTTTCATTTCAATTATCTAACTACTGAGGGGGAGTTTTGGCGGGAACGCGGAAAAGTTCACGTCGGTGCATTGTATTATTTTATAAAACTTATGCTTTTTCCAGTGTTAATGTTTAAAATTGGTGGTGTTTTACGCATTAAGTGCTGAAATACGAGCATGAGTGTGGGCAAGTGATATAATGTAGTGAAACTTGGTTTTTCGTGTTGCTTCCAAAATTCCATAGAAGCCTCTAGTAAAGTTGCCACCACTTTACTAGGGCATGCCTTAGACTGGATTATGACTTAGACTAGACTATGACTACTCTGACTGTGACTATGACTTGACTTTAAGTGAAAATTTCCATAATACGATGAAAAATTACAAAACTTGACACTGGCTAAATACACTATATGTGGAGTCAAAATATAAGAAAAAAAAAAAACTACTGAGGGTCTAGCAAAGCATCTTTACTAGACCCCCTGGTACTGTACACTTTGTTGGTGATAAAACGGAACTCCATTTTAAACTGTAGGTCGTCGGTTTTTATCTGTGCTTGTTGTCATTAGGGGGGTTTGCCATAATCACTACGCTTGGCAGGCGGCTAGGTGATCGCAGTAGATAGGGGATAGGGGAACGCTGCGACCCATTCCCTGGATATTCCCTTAGCCGGCTCTTACGCCACCCACGGGAAGAGATGGGGTGGCACGATTCGCACACCGGGACCACATGGCCTATAAATAATTTTTCTTTTTGATTTTGGAAAGTCACCGATATTGCAGCTTCTGTAATTTAACATTTATTGCATTATTTTCAGGCGATATGCAGTCTGGGATGTTTCAAGCAGAGAGACAAACTTATTCAGGAACTGCTCAGTCCACAGTATGTATCATTTATATATGTAATTACTGGCTTATGTACCATTCTAATGCGCTTTGATTTATTTTAAGGCGCAAGCAAAATAAGCTGGTCAAAATCTTGTCAAACAAACATCAACTTTATAGCGTCTTAGACTTAAATATCAATTCAGTCCGAATTCAAATTCAGCGCGGCGCATACGCAACGCGTGCAAATACTAATTTTGATATTATTTAAACTAACTACTACAATAATAATTATGTTGGTGTAATTTTTGTTTCAAAACACCGAATGCTACACGTTTGAATGTGTTGGGGCTACCACGTTATTTTAAAATATCTGCCATAGTAGATGATTAAAATTGGGTCATTCAAATTTTTCTAGGAAAGTTTACGTACTTTTTTCCACAGACCCAAAATTCTTTGTTTCGCATCGGCGAACGTCATAAGAAACTTTAAGATGTCGTTTATATATTTTTGATTATATTAAATTCAAATCTCTACAATTATGCTGTATTTTCGCCAAGAAACGTGCCTAATATTAAATTTGAATATGACCATACTACCTACATACACTTCTCACTAGTGTTTGGTTGAATCGGGACGTGACCAAAATGCTGGCATCTACTTTCGTCAAAGGATCAGCCTCGCTATAGCGGGGCAACGCTGCCAGCATTATGGGCACGTTGCCAGATCCACGGATTGCTTGAACTATCTATAGACCTTTGCCGGTCTATGGATAGTTCAAGATTCCTTTAGGTTTGTTATGTTTAGTTTTAAAGTTTTTAGGTATAGTTTAGTTTATATTATATGTTATTTAAGTTTTTACATCCGATGATATAAGAAATGTATTGAAATGATCTTATTACAAAATAACAAATAGAAAACAGAAACTGAATAGCAAAACAATAACGACAAGCAAGGTATCTAAGATTTCATAATATTGAGCTTGGGGCATTCAGTCCAAGCTTTTTTGGCAAGCTTTTTTGTAAACGAAAACCTCGTTGTTTTCTTTACCATTCGCCTTAAGGCGGCGGGTAGACCAAACAAGGTGTTTTTTGGGACGTTTCCTGGCGTAATTAAAACATGTGGAGCTTTGAATTTAATATATCATGTAATTCATTTCATTAACTCGTTTGTGATGACCGCAAATACAAGATTAATAAATATAGCTCTATAGAAAAAATAGCAAAAATCCCGCGAATTTTTTTTTAACAAATAATTAATTATTGTATTTGCAACAAACAATCAGATGTCGTGATGACTTAATAACTTTGAAAAATACTATATACAAATAGATATTAATTAAAAACCGTCAAAATCAGTCATTTCGTGCGATGTCTTTGTCGTAAGCGCCGCTCTGAAGTTCAGACTGAATTGAGAATTAAGTCTACGACGTCTAAGGTCGATGTTTCTTTGAAGGGATTTTGACCTGCTTGTCTGGCCCTACCCTGCGCCACTTGCCACTTGCCGACCCTTCCCTTATACCGCTACATTTGTCGACCTACAGCCACAACACCGAGAAGGTGATATACTTCCTGCTCCTGGAGCGCAAGCGGAGACGCCCCGCGCGAGACGACGAGCCTCGCCCCCCCGCGCCGCCCGCCCCACCCGACCCACCTCGCAAGCGGCTCGACACTTGCCGGGTGAGTGTGTCATCATCATCAGTATCTGTAGCCATAACACCGGGGTGATATACTTCCTGCTCCAGTAGGGTTAGCACGGCCGGTAGACAAAACTATCTTTCCCCTGTTTTACTCCAAGCAAGTATGAAGAAAGTGACGTAAAACGGGGACAGACAATTTTGTCTACCGTCCATGCTAACCCAGCTGGAGCGCAAGTGGAGACGCCTCGCCTAAGCGGCTTGACACTTGGCCGGGTGAGTGTGTTATAACTTATAATCATCATCATTATCACTTATAGCAACAAGGGGAGGTGGGGGAGGAGGAGCTTCAAACTACCTGACGCGACAACGAGCGAAGCCGCCGCGCGCTCTGCCGCCATTATAAATCGACAAAATAATATTTTATTTTGTTCCAAATTCTAAACTTATTGTTAAAGAATGATTCCGTCGCGTTTGTTTGTTTTACCCGACTGGTTTTGTAGTATCTGAGCACGCACGATGGCATTTTTGGATCATAATTTTTATTGTAATACACGTGCAGTCGCTTTGAGTGCCGAGCTTCGTATGAGCGAGAAGACGCTGGCCGGCTTATTTGCAGCGGTCGACAGTGCAAGTTAGAGATGTGCTGTCTAGTGTATACATAGAAATCTTTGCGTATAACTAATTTTTTTAAGTCTGCCAACTGAATGGTCATCACATCAAAAAATCTCTCCTTTTGTCATCTTTCAATGGTTGCAATCTATTTTTTACACGTTTCAGGTGAACGGTCAATCGGCGCATTTCGGTCAGATCAGCGAAGGCTCGCCGATCACGCCGCGAAGGTCTCAATTCAGGTATAAGATGTTTGATTCACACATTCCCCATCTTTAGCATCAAGACGTCCACTGCTGAACACAGGCCTCCCCCATAAAACGCCACTGTAGACGCTTATCATAGGAGGTTTCCGTAATCACCACGCTTGGCAGGCGGCTTGGTGATCGCAGATTTTTATGTACTGAGGAGAATCCTGCTGCCCATTCCCTGGATACTCCCTTAGCCGGTACATATAGGATAGAAATCAAAGAGTAAATTATAATACCTAATAGGAATATGTATAGAATACTCACAGATTAGAGAAGAAAACAATTAGTGGAACCATAGAAATTAAATGTTTTTTTTTAATGATAGTTAATGCATGACATTGACAGAACTGAATACTAGAGATAAGATACATAAATGTGCGTTCGGATTTTATACAACTAAAATCTTTGTAGAAAATTAACTTAAACTTTTTTATTCTAAATTCCCAGCTTTATAATTGAGTATCCTTAATATTTTTTAAAACTACATTAATGTTAATACATGAATTGATGCGATGGTGGCCGAGCGGTAGCATGTGCGCTTCGCAATCTTACGGCACCGGGTTCGATCCTCGGCCCTGCACCAATGACTTATCTAGTAAGTTATGTGCAGTTTGCGATGCCATCGCTCCGTGTCTCGGAGAGCACGTTAAGCCGTCGGTCCCGGTTGTTATAAGAACATCTATGGCAATCGTTACGGGTAGTCAGACGCCTGATAGAATCTGACGCCTGATCTAACCATCCCTGTTACTGGTCCCTTATGGGTTGCGAGGTCAGATGGCAGTCGCTCGTGTAATTCTGGTAGCTTGCCGCTACAGGTTAGATTGGGAGCCGACCCCAATAACAAATGGGAAAAGGCTGATGATGAAATGGGATGATGATGATGATGATTAATATTACATGAATATCATCATCTATAAGAAACATGCATGGCATGTTATTTCATTTTTAGGAAGGTAAGCCGGTTTTGCCGACATTCTTTATGATGCTATAACCCTGACTATTCCACAGTCGATCAGCATCAGGACGACGTCATGATGGTCGCAGCAGTCCTCAGCTTTCCGCCAGCCCTCCTGGTAAGTACCGAGAGCAGGACCATTTCCTGATAGTAAGCGACGCGTAATGTTGGAAAGAGGATGCAAAGTTTGGAACAGGAAAAGTAGCTTGTCCGTCCGTCTTTTACCGTTTGCATTTTGGGGAGTGGTCTCAGGAGCTCCATGATCTCATCCCGTCCTCTCCTTTCCGTCATAGGATAACTAGACGTGGTGAAGCCTTCCATCCTTGTCGTTAACGTGCCCCATGCCCGCACAAATCCTTTCGGTAGTTCGTTCATAATCTGTACATCTAAGGAATGGAACTTGCTTCCCGCAACGGTATTTCCTTCCACATACAATCTAGGCGTATTCAAGAGCACAGTGAATAGATATCGTCTGGGTAAGCGTGCCCCACCTTTAGCTTCATCTATACTTTGTAGCCAAACGCTGACACGTACATTAAGGTGGAACGTTACACTAGCGCGGCAAATTCAAATTTTCTTGCATTCTTTTGCCAATAATAGTTTAATTACTCAACGTGATTACATGAAAACTAATTTTGCGCAAATAAATAGAATGTATCAACAAATTACGATTAAAAGTATCTCCTAGATATATCATTGGTTTAGCGACAAATGGCAATAAACAATTTTCTTCTTAGTTTTTCAGTCTATCAAGAAAATTTGAATTTCCCGCGCTAGTGTGACGTTTCACCTTAAAAAATACCCGTTCCTCGAACATTGAATTTCTTGTTCTTTACATGTGTAATCGAAAATTTCGATTAGATTTCTGTTTTGCGCTTTGCACGGAGAAAGGAATGTGCAATTACTAACCGATTTTAAAAAAGAAAGAGGTTCTATGTTTGACTGTATGTTTTTTATAGTATGTTTACTGACTTCTGCGAGATGTCTTGACCGATTTACGCTATTAATGTCTTATTGGTAGAAGAACCTTGCGCGGTCCCATGTAAATGCGAAGATCTGATGATCATCATCATCAACAGCCTGAAGACGTCCACTGCTGAACACAGAGCTCCCCCATAAAACGCCACTTTGGACGCTTATAGGGGGTTTGCTATAATCACCACGCTTAGCAGGCGGCTTCGTGATCGCAGGGTTTAATGTACCTCAGAGAATGCTGCTGTCCATTCCCTGGATATTCCCTTAGCCGGTTCTTACGGCACCCACGGGAAGAGATGGGGTGATCATATTCTGACGCCGGGACTTGCATTGATTTTGACTTTGTTTTTTTTTAGCTGGTCATACGCCGCATCGGGTGGCGTCATTAGGGGGTTCCCCAGCAACACCTGGGTCGCCTTTAGGTATGTTATCGAAATTACCACTCTGTGTTCAGTTTTACTGGAATATAGTGCTATCTAGCGGTAAGTTGGCCTATTTACACTCGGGGAATAAAAACGAGCTATGGAGAGAGCTATGCTCGGTGTTTCCCTGCGAGGTAAGCTCCGGAACGAAGAGATCCGCAGGAGAACTAAAGTGACCGATATAGCTCTTAGAGTTAGCAAGTTGAAATGGCAGTGGGCAGGCCATATCGCTCGTAGAACTGACAACCGATGGAGAAGAAAGGTTCTCGAGTGGTGACCGCGAACCGGAAGACGCAGCGTAGGCCGGTGGACCGACGATCTGGTGAAAACCGCGGGGAGCCGACGGATGTAGGAGATGAGCAGCCGCTCAAAGTGGTGCTCTCTGGGGGAAGCCTATGTTCAGCAGTGGATGTTTTCAGGATGTTGATGATGATGATAATGAATAAAAATGTTCATCAGAGTCCAATTTTGCATGTACGAGTGTCAAAAGTCTGTTTTACTAACTTTTTCGTATGGATGACGTAACGAGCTAATCGGTGGCCTGATGTTAAGGGTCACGACTGTCCGCAACAGTTGCAGTGTCACTAGGAACTCTAAAATTTAAAGTTTTGCGTGACACCGCTTTGCTAGCTATTCTGCCGTCAAGCAGTAGTGTGCAACCACTACTGTGTTCCGGTTTGAAGGGCATTGTAGCTAGTGAAATTACTGGGCAAATGAGACTTTATGATCTGATCTCAGGATGACGTGCGCAGTGCAGTGTCACGCAAAACTATATTGATTTAGAGCTCCGAGTGATACTACAATTTGTTATAGGTGGCCGTGACGCTTAACATCAGGTTAACGACTAGCTCGTCACGTCATTCATTTACATAAAAAAAGCATATTTCACACTTATAATCGCAATACTTACACTTACTTACATACCCAAATGCATTGCAGTAGATACGTCATCCATAATCTATAACAATATTATAAAGAGTAAAGATTTGATTGTTTGTTTGTTTGCATTGAATAGGCTCTGAAACTACTGAATCGATTTGAAAAAAAAATTCTTTCACTGTTGGGAAGCTACACTTTTTTTTTTATGCGATTGAATGACGTGACGGGCTAGTCGTTCACCTGGTGTTAAGCGACACGGCTGCCCATAACAGTTGCAGTGTCACTCGGAATTTTAAAACAATAGTTTTGCGTGACACTGCACTGCGCACGTCATCCTGAGACATCACATGGTCTAGTAATCAGATTACTAGACTGAGTGATCAGATCATAAAGTCTCATTTGCCCAGTAATTTCACTAGCTACAATGCCCTTCAAACCGGAACACAGTAGTGCTTGCACACTACTGCTTGACGGCAGAATAACTGGCAAAGCGGTGGTACCTACCTAGACGAACTTTGCAGAAAAGTCCTACCACACTATCCCCGGATGACATAGGCTATATTATATTTTCATAAAAATTAGGGATCCTTACTAAAATTCCAATAATGTAACCCAAGGTGTAAAAAAATTACCTAAAATATTCTTTACATCGCGTGCGTTGTGAAAACTATTATACCCGTGCGAAGCTGGGGCGAGCCGCTAGTAGTGGAATAAATGATCTTAGGAGCTAATAAACTTCAGTGCAGACTGACATTGGTATTCTAAAGGGTCTTTCAACAAGGACGGACCGATGTTGAAATTGAATAAAACAAGCCGTGTGTGAGATATAAACGTATATTTTTTTATTCGAAAGACCTATTAATGCCGTTATTTATGGAATATGACATCGTATAAATGTCCGCCGCGGCTTCGAACAGTGGCATGGATCAGAGAGGTCCAATTTTCTTAGACTCTGCTTATTCCGGCTGAATCTGAGCGATGGCCTGCGTTATGTTGAATTTCAGGGCATCAGTCGATTGCGGTTTATTGGCATAGACTTGTGACTTCAGAAAACCCCACAAAAAGAGTCTAACGGGGTCAAATCGCATGATCTTGGTGGCCAATTCACGCCACCTCTGGGGGATAACCCTTCCATCAAACCGTTCATGCAGAATGTCCATCGTGTCGTTCGCTGTATGGCCTGTAGCGCCGTCTTGGCCCACATGTCGTCCACGTCCATATCGTTCAGTTCAGGCCAGAAGAAGTTGTTTATCATTGACCTGTAGCCCTCGCCGTTGACGGTGATGGCTTCGCCATCGTCATTTTCAAAGAAGTACGGACCGATGATGCCATTAATAAATAGGCCTTTCGAGTAAAAAAATTACGTTTATACAATACAATACAATACAATAACTCTTTATTGACACCAAAATAATAATAACATAGAAATAAGAATCGCATAATAAGATAGGTACAATGGGCGGTCTTATCGCTAAGAGCGATCTCTTCCAGACAACCTTTGGATGGACAGAGATAAGAGACACTACGAGCATGGACGGTGGTGCAAATAAATAGTATATACATAAGTACTACATATACCTACTTTAATACTTAATACATAAAAAAACATAACAATAAAATAAATACACCTATGTATACATATAGATAATTAATACATAATTATAAATATATATTTATAACAGTTAAAAGGAAACAGTTAACGTTTATTTAGGAGTTAAGATGGAGAAATAGAAATTTTTGACTTGCGACTTAAATACAAAAAGTGATTGAGCGTGTCGTATGGTAATAGGGAGTTCATTCCACAGGCGTACCGCCTGGGCTGTGAAGGAATGGTCGTAAAACGTGGTACGACGTACCGGGGGCTTAAGAAGGAGGTTTTCCGATGACCTAAGTGACATAGAGTTGGAATGGGAATCGTTTATATCTCACACACAGCTTGTTTTATTCAATTACAACATCGGCCCGTCCTTGTTGAAAGACCCTTTATTATTATTGTATGTTTTTGAAGGAAATAACATGACACATAATGTATTTGCAGCGTCGCCGTCGATTCGGGAGCACCACCACCAAAGAGCAAATTCTACCGGACCTACAATAAGTCTAAACATAAGTAAGTACCCCATGGAACAAGTAGGAGAGGAATGCCAATTCACTAAGAAAATAGCGTAGATCAGCAATATGGCAAAACCCGATAGAAAACTAGATGGCGTTGCAAAATGAGCGTAGATCAAAAATATCCCAAAAACCGTTTCAAACCTTGCCCGCCGTAGCTACCCGTATAGCCCGCTCATTTTGCAGTGCCATCTAGGTTTAAAATGGTTTTATTATTTATTTATTTATTTTCTTTGTTTATTTCTTCCACAGCTCTTAGTAAACACAAAAAAAAACTAAATTTTACATAACTAATGTTATGTAAAAAAAAAAGAGGAATAACATTTTTTTTTAATTATTTTTATATTGTTGTTTTTTGGCATATTTCTGATCCATGCTCAACTTAGAGCCCGTTCATTTTGCAACGCCATCTAGTTTTATAACGGTTTTTAGGTTGTAAAAATGTATAAGATGTATATTTAATAGTACAACCTTTGAAAATTGAATTGAATTGATCTACGCTGTTTTCTTAGTTTATTGGCATTCCTCTCTTACTTGTTCCATGGTACGCCCTACATCCTATTTAACAATAATTAGTGGTTTTATGAGGTCTAGACTTTGCGAGTCTATCTTTGCATACCTTAATACTGAAAATCTATTTACGTTTTCAAACCCTATGGCACCGCCGCATTTTAAATCTTAAAAACTCCAATTAAGACTTGGATGTCAGTAAAATAATATGTTTAGACCCAATATGCTTGTGTCGTGCTATTTTTTCTATTAAAATAACATATATAATTATGTATATATATATATATTTTTTTTATTATTATTGAATTGAATTGAATTGTTTTTTATTATTTTTTTCTGTTTATTTTTCCTCTAAAAATAAACAGTCGCGAAACCAATACGTAAATATCTCAAAAAACGACAAAGTTACAAGCATTTTAAAATACAGGAATAGAAAGAGACAGCTCAAACGTGCTGTGACGTCAGTACGTTCTTCTTAATAGTACCTCATTACTAAGCTGTGGTAGCTTTACATACAATCTCTTTGGCATGTTACGTCACAAACGTGCGTTTTCATAGTAACTGTTTGCGAGAAAGGGACAGGCGATGCCCTCCATAAAAAAATTTCAAAATATCTTCAATGTACAGAATTGAACCTGTTACAGTTTTATTATAAGTATGGATATTTACTAGCTGCGCTCTTTATTTAAGGTGGAACGTTTACTAGCGCGGCAAATTCAAATTTCCTTGCGTTCTTTTGCCAATAATAGCTTAATTACTCAACGTGATTACATGAAAACTAATTTTGCGCAAATAGATAGAATGTATCAACAAATTACGATTAAAAGTATCACCTACATATCATTGGTTTAGCGACAAATGAAAATAGACTAAAGCTATTATTGGCAAAAGAACGCAAGATAATTAGAATTTGCCGCGCGAGATACAATACAGTATAGATTAATTGTTAAGTTTAGGGCTAGATGGCGCTGTTTTAAATGTATACAAATATTTTTGTATTTATTTAGGCGGAGAGCCAGGTGAAGCTGTCATTATAATCAACGAATCGCCGATGGTTAGCTCTTCGGTCGCAGTCAGACCACACAGCCCTTCGCAACCGCACAGAGGTATGTTAAAGTCGGAAGTCACACTTCAAAGTTTTTTTGTTATTTGGGTGATTTTTCCTCTTTTTCATCACTCGTTTGACAGACAAAGGTTAACTGGAAGAAAATGCTACGTAGTATTAAGTTCCCTGTGTACTTTTTTTTCTTGTGCAATAAAGTATTTATATATCAATTTTCCCAGACAGCTAATACATGAACTGCATTGAAACTGCATGCCAGCAGTTCGGATACAGTTTTTTTTTTGACATCGGACTTATCTAGCATTTGACCACGCTCTCACCTGATGGAAAGTGACGATGCGATCGAAGGTGTAGCATGCTAGCTAAGTAAGTACCTATTCACTCTTCTCTTGAACACGCCCGGGTCATATTTTGCCGGAAACACAGACCCTGGCAGGGCATTCCATTCCTTAGCAGTTCTAATTAAGAACGAACAATCAAACCGCTTGGTACGAATGGGTGGTATTTCGACCATGAAGGGATGGCGCCTAGCCGAGCGTCTAGAGGTCCTGTAGTGGAATGGGGAATAAGATCGTGCAGTTCTTGTGCACATTCACCATGGTACAACCTGTAAAAAACCGACAGACTTGCCACTTTACGTCGATGAGCTAGGCTCTGAAGCCTTTCACCTACCAAAGTGTCGTCGTCAATGAGCTTTTTGGCACGCCTTCAGTGTTCACACGCAGTTCAGATGCAGTTGACATAGCTGCATCGACACTGCCAACTGCGCAGTTCGCTTGCAGTCGGCGTGCAGTTCTGTCAACTGCATGTTGACTATGCAATAGGTTGGCAGTTTCTGTAGCTGTGTCAACTGCACACAAGCTGCACCTGACCTTCAATTTTGCAAATGGCATGCATTTCCAAAGCAGCCCGTCTGGTTTTTTCTTTCATAATATAGCCGCCATCAAGGGCGAAAATCTCAACCGACACAAATATTCACTCCTTGATAGAGCCAGCATATTTGTGCCGTTTGGGGTGGAGACAATGGGTCCGTGGGGGCTGCAATGCCTTTAATAATAGTAAGTACCCCCCGAGTGGTGAATGGGGATTGTGGTTGACGCAAAAATCTATGCTTTCAAACCTAAATTAAATTTATTGTAGTGCATTATAGGTTTAAAATCGGCTTTTATTTGTTAAGGTGGAACGTCACACTAGCGCGGAAAATTCAAATTTTCTTGCATTCTTTTGCCAATAATAGCTTAATTACTCAACTTGATTACATGAAAACTAATTTTGCGCAAATAAATATAATGTATCAATAAATTACAATTTAAAGTATCTCCTAGATATCATTGGTTTAGCGACAAATGGAAATAGACTGAAAAACTACGAAGAAAATTGTTTATTGCCGTTTGTCGCTAAACCAATGATATCTAGGAGATACTTTTAATCGTAATTTGTTGATACATTCTATTTATTTCCGCAAAATTAGTTTTCATGTAATCACGTTGAGTAATTAAGCTATTATTGGCAAAAGAACGCAAGAAAATTTGAATTTTCCGCGCTAGTGTGACGTTCCACGTTAACAAACGTTCGTTCGAAACCGAGGATTAATCTCACTATTCTAAGCATATAAAATTACAAAGTGCTTAATGCCACATATTATATAGCAAGTCTATTATAACCACTGTCCAACATCACAAGGGGGTGTGTAATTTTAAGCATTTTAAGTTGTCTGATTTTGTCTGTATAATATATTTTTTTTTAATTTCCAGTGCGAGAGAGATCGTCTCTTCCCGGACCGCCAAGCAATTCTCAACCTACGGTGCCACCTTCGCTGTTTCCCAATTTGGGAACGATTACAGGTATGCGAATACAAGCAACGGCGTGAACTTTCCGCGTTCCCGTCAAAACTCAATTGTTTGAGTTTTTTTTTTCTTTTATTTTGGCTCCACACATTGCGTATTTAGCCAGTGTCAAGTAGTCAAGTATTGTAATTTTTCATCGTGTTTAGAGTATTTCACGTAAGTCAAGTGTCAGTCAGAGTCTGGGTCAATCATAGTCCAGTCTAAGTCAGGTAGTCACAGTCCAGTCTAGTCATGCCCTAGTAAAATGGGGGCAAAAAAAAACCCAAAGAAGCAAAAAAATAAAATTCCATAGAAGCTTCTAGTAAGAAGCTTCTATGGAATTTTGGAAGCAACACGAAAAATCACGTTTCACCACATGATATCACTTGCCCACACTCATGCTCGTAATTCAGCACTTAATGCGTAAAACGCCACCAATTTAAACATTAAAACCGCAAAAAGCACAAGTTTTGAAAAATAATACAATGCATTGACGTGAACTTTTCCGTGTTCCCGCCAAAACTCAATTCTTTGAGTTTCGAATTTTTATTTTGACAGTGACATATGTTTGACAGGAGTCCCGCCGGGCGCGACGGGTCCCGGCGGAGCCGCAGCTCCGTGGAGAGTCCGACTGGCGACCATCAAGAACTCCTTCCTAGGCTCGCCGAGATTCCATCGACGGAAAATGCAGGGTGAGGATTCTCTACAATATCTATGGCTACTCAGCATCAACCTGAAGATGCCCACTGCTGGGCATAGGCCTCCTTTCGCCTCAATTTAAACAAAGAAGGATGCCGACTCTCATGTGTTTTGAGACCCACCTTTTTTGAGGTACAGATATTTTTCCTACAGTGAATAATCCATAAAGCATCAAAACAGCAAATAATGCAGATTGCAGAAGCTGGGGAAAAACTAATAATTGTGGTTTTATTAGTTTTTTTTTATCAACGATAGGCTAAAATTTGACCACGGTCTCACTTGATGGGAATTGACGATGCGGTCGACGGAAAAAAGTTTGCCGATAGTACATAACCTATATACCATGACTCTAGCAGGCCTGGTTCACTCCACACTTTAGGTATGAAGCTACAAGTACTCGGGCGATGCGTCTGGACGGGCTTATTCTCAGCGGGCTGCCGCTGGGAAGTTAGACAAAATGTATGAAGCGGCTGTATTTTGTTTCGCGATTTTGAACTTTGTCTCGTAGTAAAGTAGTCCATATTGATGGGTACTTTAATACTCCAGTATTCGCTTCTTAGGTTAAACCTATATAGACATTATAAATGGGATGGCGAAGGAAGTCAGGGCCGCCTGCCTCCCTCCTATTGCCGTTCTCTCCCATCCATCCTTTCCACTATCTTATTCCTCCTCGCTTCCCTCTTCCCGTGACTGGACCAGAGTTAGGGCATTAAACTAATCAACCCGTGCGAAGCCGGGGCGGGTCAGCTAGTTAAGTCATAAATACAGTTCACAAAAGTAGAGTAATAGGCACTGAGTCAGATTAATCATTATAAAGGAGTCAACCATGGCATCGTCAGAAGAGATAGAGCTACGCGGTAGGCAGAGAGGCAACTTCTAGGTAGAATATAAGTAAAAAGCAGTTTGTAATAAGCGCTGTGCGACCGGTATTGAACTTTATTGTGTCACAGTAAGAGTCGCTATTTATTTAAATGACTTTGCGGAGTGAGCCTTCTGTGCGTAGCACTATGTATATATATTATGATCTAGGGTATAAGCTACCTCCATACCAAATTTCATCCAAATCCGTCCAGCTGTTAATAGTAACAAACATACACACATGCAAACTTTTGCATTTTTATTATTAGTGTATTTTTTGATTCGGATACAGCGGCCGTGCTGCGTCTGAATTATCCTTCCCAGTCACGTTAATTATAATATTATTTACTCTATGGTGCACGCATCCACTAAGTTCAGTGTTGGGTGGAGGTGTGCTTTTTTTTTTTTTTTTATGCGACTGAATGACGTGACGAGCTAGTCGTTCACCAGATGTTAAGCGACACGGCCGCCCTTAACAGTTGCAGCGTCACTCGGAACTTTAAAACAATAAAGTTTCGCGTGACACTACTGCACTGCGCACGTCATCCTGAGACATCACACAGTCTAGTAATCAGATTACTAGACTGAGTGATCAGATCATAAAGTCTCATTTGCCCAGTAATTTCACTAGCTACAATGCCCTTCAAACCGGAACACTGTAGTGCTTGCACACTACTGCTTGGCGGCAGAATAACTGGCAAAGCGGTGGTACCTACCTAGACGAACTTTGCAGGAAAGTCCTACCACCTAGTAAACTACGCCAGCTACTACGCTAGTGCTGTACGCCACTTGAGTTTAATTTAATTTGTTTACCCTCGGGTTCGCTTGTTATGATCGATTTTACTTGTTTAGCTGTTTGCACATAATTTTGAATTATAATCCATATCTAAATGTTTTGTATCTTAATATTTTTTCGATTGTAGTTTGTCTTGTGATAAATAAATAAGTGTGATTTCCGTTTCAGCGTCATCGGAAGAGGTCCACCTAACGCCGGAATCGTCCCCGGAGCTAACGAAGAGGTCTTGGTTCGGGTCCCTCCTGCTGTCGGCGGATAAAGAAGAGACATTCACGGCGTTAGTCAAAGGGAAACCGCTCGCGACCGTCAAGGCGGATCTTATTCACGCGTTTTTGAGTGTAAGTTGTAATTTTAGTACATATTTACTCCGGCAACAGAGGCATTGATGGACGAACGTGTAAATGTGGGCCGAGCCGAAGCCGAGGCACACATACGTAAGTCAATCAATGCCTAGTTGTGGCCAAGGCTTGTATATTACTTTACTCAAATAACTAAGCATGTTTGAGAAAACTTTCTTTTCTCAAACATGCTTGGAATTTTGAGCATTATCTTGACAACCTTCTTCGAGATAAATCGAATTTGCTGTACTGGCGAGCAGCGGCCGGCAAATGTTGTATGAAAATCCATGACTGTCGTGGTTTAGTGGCCAAATAAATTACATACAAAACTCGTATCTGTCGTGTAATTTAGAAATGTAACGATCTTTTACTCCGAAACGTGGCAACCAAGGAGGTAGCTTGTCAAAGGTACTATTTAAATTTCGAACTGGCTTGCAAATAGAAAGCTGTTTATTAAAAAAAAAAAAACACCGTATCGCGGGAAAAATTATTTTCAAATAAAAATTTCTGTCTAGTTTAGTTCTACTTAGTTTTAGTTTCCGCGCATTATTTGAGAAAAGTACTATACAAGGCTTGGCCACATCTGGGCATTGATGGACTTACGTATGTGTGTGCCCACATTTACACGTTCGTCCATCAATGCCTCTGTTGCTGGCCGCTGCAGTAATGTACTATATCATTACCGATGTTATATGACGATGTACGTATACCAGTACGATTCGTTCGGTAGTGTCGCTAATAAGAATCGTATTCTGGATGTAAAAAACGTCTTTTGTTGAACATATGCCTCTCCCAATAGCAGGTGCGGATACAGAAATACAGAATTGTCTTAGGGGTGGGGGTTGCACAAATCCTTATAGTAGGGGAGTCTAAAAGGGGAATTCGGGGATATGGTGGTAAAACACATAAGTATACGATACAAGACCAATTTGTGCTTTTTCTTTAATTAATTAATTCCATGCACCTATATCTTGCTGGTAAATTGGCTAATCACAACGCTTGGCAGGCGGCCTGGTGATCGCAGAAGATTTAAATGTACCTCAGAGAATGCTGCTGCCCATTCCCTGGATATTCCCTTAACTGACTCTTAGGGCACCCACTGGAAAACGAGTGGTCCTATTTTAAGCCGAGGCTTCATTTTGCAATAATAATATAATTGATACAAATATGTGCTTTCAACCCATATCTAATATCATCTTGACTTACAAAGGTGCTAAAAATAGCCTATCCTACACCACTATTATAAAGAGGAAAGATTTGTATTTTTGTGTGTATGTTTGTAATGAATAAACTCAAAAACTACTGTGCCGATTTCAAAAATTCTTTCACCATTGGAAAGCTACATTCACCCTGAGTAACATAGGCTACACCACTACACGTGCGAAGCCAGGGCGAGCCGCTAGTGCACAATAAATTTTTTGACTTTTATTCGAAAAGAGGCGTAAGGTCCCTCTATAAGTGCGTCTAAAATAGGCCATTTTGGCGCACTTAATAACAGTGGCAAAATGACTTTTCTCATAGAGGGGAATGAAAAGCAGAATGTGTCACATGGTACCAACATTATTTAACCTCGAGTGACGTACTTTGAATCCCTCGCTACGCTTAGGATTCTATTCCAGAATCCCTCACTTCGCTCTGGATTCAAACAATCGCTCTCGCCCTAAATACATTACACAAGACAGCCTCTGTGGTGTGGTTGAGCAGGTCGGCTCATAACCTGGAGGCGGCGGGTTCGATTCCCGCGACAGGACAAGTATTTGTGCACAGGGAAAATGCGCAAATACTTGTTCTGTGTGTGTGTGTTGTGGGAGCATGGTCCTCGTAGTTCCTGGGTCCCTTGATACAGGGAATCCTAGTTAGGGTCCAGGATCTATGTTTTTTTTATGTAAATGAATGACGTGACGAGCTAGTCGTTCGCCTGATGTTAAGCGTCACGGCTGCCCGTAACAGATTGCAGTATCACTCGGAACTCTAAATTAATATAGTTTTGCGTGACACTGCACTGCGCACGTCGTCCTGAGACTTCACACATCTAATAATAAGATTCCTAGACTGTGATCAGATCATAAACTCTCATTTGCCCAGTAATTTCACTAGCTACAGCGCCCTTCAAACCGGAACACAGTAGTGCTTGCACGCTACTGCTTGGCAGCAGAATAACTGGCAAAGCGGTGGTTCCTACCTAGTTAGACGAACTTTGCAGAAAAGTCCTGCCACCTAGTAAAATGTGATCGTTGATTAAAAAAAAACACTTGCCCTAAGTACATTATTTTGGTCCCTTGTGACATAATCTACTATTGTTATGGCAGATAGCGGAGTTGTCTCACAGCGTGATGTCTCCGACACAGTTCCGAGTTGAATACAAGCGTGGGTCTAACGCACCCGCCATGTTTCAACGACACGTGCGCTTTCAGGTAACCTACGTTTATGTTTTATCCTTGTTTAGTCCATGAAACCTGCGTCTTCTATCTCACTTGCGCATTTTTGAAATTTTTTAAATAATTTACTTAAAACGAAAAATCTAGGTAATATACTACGATGAAATGTAGGGTAGCAGAAGCGATGTGTCGATTTCTACAGCTCGTGATACCCGCCCCGCACCCGTATTATGTAAAAATTGCAACAGCAGTAGCAAAGCGACAGCAAACACTTAGCAATCGGTCGCAGTCGCCCGCCTGTTGGTCGCCTGTCGCTGAATGCACTTTGGCCATTGATACTAGCTCCACTAGCAACAGAACAGCAATAGACGGAAACAAAATAATGCACTGTTTAGTTCATCGATTGTCCGACAGCCGGTGATCTAGCGCTCGATCGCTTTCTGCTCTGCCAATGTGACGTTTGACAGCTTTGACAGAAATTTACGCCTGTTGCAAATTGTCCTTATTAGTCATTGACTATGTATTTATTTAGTTATTTTGGGGAGGTCTTTGAAGAAAATCCGACAATGGCGGTTGTAAATTTTGAATTTTTTAGCAAAGCCTGTGTATTTTTGAATTTTAATGTGTAATAAGGGTGGATTATTATTCGTTAAGTGTTCGTGAACGTGCACGAGTGTTGGCAAATGGTTCCAAGTTTATATAACCATGCATTTTCGTTTTCTCTTCAACGGCTTTTTAGAGCCTTCAGTAAAATATCCACCATCTTACTGATGGCATTTTGACTGACAAAATAGGACTTTGACGTGACATAACCGTACAAATTTTTACTTACTTGACATTGGCAGAGTTATCGCTAAAAAGCGATAGAAAGCCATAAACGAAGAAGAAGAAGAAGAAGTAGTTATTTTGGATGTTTACTTTTCCAGGTTGACATTTCAACGATTACGAAAGCACCCGGCGAGAATGGAAAGGAATACTTGTACGCCATTACATTTACATTACTCTCGGGTAAGATAAAAATTTGCTTAACAATTCTACATTACAAGCCGGAAAACTTCCAATGCTGAACCGAACGATTTTATAAGTTTCGGCAGTGAACCGGACATTTCACACAGCGTCTAGCCATCTAGCCCCAAACTAAGCGTAGCTTGTACTACGTGCTATGACAGGGTCTTAGGCTGCGTTTCCACCAGAGATGTGCGAGGATGGGTAACGAAGGATGTGTTTGTAGAGAACCAATAGAATCGCTTAATGTAACTAGCCATGCTCAGCGCAGCTCTAGTGAATATGTCAACTATTTAACCTATCCTTAATTAATGTAATTGGTAATGCCGTGTGTTGGTAATTAAATAAATAAATAAATAAATGGCTCAGCGGAACGAGGTTTTTGTACATGCAAAACAAGGTAAAAATGTGTGCTACAGACGTGTTGCGAGGAATACGTGTGTGCAGAGGCGCGTGCGCTCCGCTCCCACCGCACCCACCAAGTGCGCATCAGAAACGACCAGCTACACCTCCTCGCACCGCTCATCCGCGCACCGTTGCACAGCGTCGCTACGCATCCTCGCACCGCTCATCCGCGCACCGTTGCACAGCGTCGCTACGCATCCTCGCACCGCTCATCCGCGCACCGTTGCACAGCGTCGCTACGCATCCTCGCACCGCTCATCCGCGCACCGTTGAACAGCGTCGCTACGCATCCTCGCACCGCTCATCCGCGCACCGTTGCACAGCGTCGCTACGCATCCTCGCACCGCTCATCCGCGCACCGTTGCACAGCGTCGCTACGCATCCTCGCACCGCTCATCCGCGCACCGTTGAACAGCGTCGCTACGCATCCTCGCACCGCTCATCCGCGCACCGTTGAACAGCGTCGCTACGCATCCTCGCACCGCTCATCCGCGCACCGTTGCACAGCGTCGCTACGCATCCTCGCACCGCTCATCCGCGCACCGTTGCACAGCGTCGCTACGCATCCTCGCACCGCTCATCCGCGCACCGTTGAACAGCGTCGCTACGCATCCTCGCACCGCTCGGTGGCCTAGCACATCATCGGTGGAAACACTCACACCGTTTCACAGCCGCTACGCATCCTCGCACCGCCCAGTTGCCTCGCACATTTGTTTCACAATTTTTGTGTTTGTCAAGTCTTCTTAATATAGTTTGTTATCATTAATCGCAGGCAACATCCGTCGGTTCCGCCGCGTGTGTGAAGTGGTACAATCGGCAGTGTGTCGCGCGCCCGGCGTCACCCGTCAGCCCGCGCTGCACCCGCCCTCGCCGCGTGCTACCAGGAGGAATATACATCCACATGGTGAGTTTACATGCACACACGCGGTGAGTTAACATATACAAGCGGTGAGCTAACATATACAAGCGGTGAGCTAACATATACAAGCGGTGAGTTAACATACACACATGCGGTGAGTTAACATACACAAGCGGTGAGTTTGCATAACACACGGTGAGTTAACATACACAAGCGGTGAGTTTGCATAACACACGGTGAGTTAACATACACAAGTGGTGAGTTAACATCACAGATAACCCCCAATAGATACCGCATTACGGGATTTTTGTTCGGATCCTAGCTCACCAAAACTGGCGGAAGGCGCGGGTTGCGGGGACTGGAGCCAATGCGCTGTTATTGGCGTTTCGAGTGACGCCCTAATAATGGACTCTAATACTTGGTCGAAACTAAGGCCGTGCTGCGAAGCGGCGGTTTATATAGAACCATTTACGCCAATGCGTGGTGCGCAATCGTCGTCTTTCATGCGGTATCTATTGGGAGTTATCTGTGGTTAACATACACACACGCGGTGAGTTAACATACACATGATGTGAACATAACACCCTGAGAGAACACCCCCACACACCCAGAGGACATACACACTGTAAGGGGATATACACACACTGTGAGGGGAACCTATGCACACGGTGAGTTAACATAACACACATGCGAGTGACGATAAACATGGTGAGGGAACTGAACCTACGCACATGAGTTTACATAAGTGATAAGTGAAAATAAACACGGTGAGATGAGAGTATATACACACATGGTGAAAGAACATAAATGAATAATAATAATACATGAACTTCTGTAGCATCAATCGACAAACGTCAATATCGCTGAAACATCTTCATATTTACACATCACACCCATCAGCCGTAAGACGTCCACTGTCGAATACATGCCTCCCCCATAAAACGCCACGTTAGACGATTATCAAGGACCATAATCACCATGCTTGACCATGCATGGCTTGGTGATCGCAGGAGATTATAATGTACCGAGGAGGCCACTAAGATATTATTCATCATCATCATCATCAACAGTCTGAAGACGTCCACTGCTGAACATAGGCCTCCCCCAGAGAGCGCCACCTTAAGCGACTGCTCGCTTGCTGCATCCATCGGCTCCCCGCGGCCTTCACCAGATCGTCGGTCCAGTAGGGGCCTACGCTGCATCTTCTGGTCGCCACTCGAGAACCTTTCTTCCCCATCGGTTGTCAGTTCTACGAGCGATGTGGCCTGCCCATTGCCACTTCAACTTGCTAATTCTAAGAGCTATATCGGTCACTAGTTCAGATACTATTACACAGATTAAACAACACTTTTCAACACTTCCAGCGGCTGGGGAGATTCCGGACAGCCCTGAGACGCCGCAACACGTGTCGGACCACGACAGTGACTCCTCAGTGTTTGATACTATCAAGAGTCCCACCAGCCACACCAGCATAGATCAGCTAGATCAGGTAAATATATTACTAGATAGATCGATAGATAGCTATTACAGGTAGGCAGATAGACAGATAAATAGGTAGAGAGAAGTAGATATTACAGACGGACGTGTGAGCACTTGGGCAAATAAAAACACCGACACAAATAGACAGACAGGTAGATAGATAGTCAGACAGACAGATAGATAGGTAGTCAGACAGATAAATAGACAGCCAGACAAATAGATAGGAAGACAGGCAGACCGAATCAGCGACGTGTGTTTGATCAAGATAGTGACTCCTCAATGTTTGATACTATCAAGAGTCCGACCAGCCACACCAGCATAGATCAGCTAGATCAGGTAAATATATTACTAGATAGATCGATAGATAGATATTGCAGACAGATAGATATCACAGCTAGGCAGACAGACAGATAAATACATAGAGATACATAGATATTATAGACAGACATCCAGACAGAATAGATAGGTGACAGATAGACAAATAGATAAAACGACGGATAGTTAGACAGGCACTTGGGCAAATAGAAAGACAGACATACAGATAAATAGACAGACGGGTAGATAGTTCGTCAGGCAGACTTAGACAGACAGATAGATAGGTAGTCAGACAGATAGATAGGTAGTCAGACAGATAAATAGACAGCCAGAGAAATAGATAGGAACACAGATAGGTGGAAAGACCGTAGCAGCGACGTGTGTTTGATCAAGATCAAGATAGTGACTCCTCAGTGTTTGATACTATCTAGAGTTCAACCAGCCACACCAGCATTGATCAGCTAGATCAGGTAAATATATTGCTAGATAGATCGATAGATAGATATTGCAGACAGATAGATATTACAGATAGGCAGACAGACAGATAAATAGATAGAGAGACATAGATATTACAGACAGACATGCAGACAGAATAGATAGGTGACAGACAGACAAATAGATATGAAGACGGATAGTTAGGCACTTGGGCAAATAGACAGAGAGGCAGACACACAGATAAATAGACAGACGGGTAGATAGTTCGTCAGGCAGACTTAGACAGACAGATAGGTAGGTAGTCAGACAGATAGATAGGTAGTCAGGCAGATAAATAGACAGCCAGACAAATAGACAGGAAGACAGATAGGTGGACAGACCGAAGCAGTGACGTGTGTTTGATCAAGATAGTGACTCCTCAGTGTTTGATACTATCAAGAGTCCGACCAGCCACACCAACATAGATCATAGACCGTGGTCAAATGTTAGCCTGTCGTTGATATAAAAAAAAACCTAGATTAGGTAAACATATTACTAGACAGATAGATGAATAGATACTTAGGCACATAGATAAATAGATAGAAAGACAGATATATAGGTAGATAGACAAATAGGCAGAAAGACGGATAGTTAGGTAGATAGGTAAAGAAAGAAAGAAAGAAAGAAAATACATTTATTCAGGTAGACAAATTGAAAAACAGATGGTAGGTAAACAGACACTTGGCACATAAAAATGAGTTGATAGATAAGTATTACAAGAAGACAGAAAGGTGGGCAGACAGGACTATTAGATAGATAGACAGATAGATATTACAGACAGGCAAATAGATCGACAGATATACACCGTGGAATTGAATTCGATATTTTTCTGAAATGTATGTACTCAGTCCATGCTATAGAACCATATTACAGCGTTAAATAAAAAAATAAAATATTTGCATCAAAAAATAATTCGCCGTTAGCCGAAATGTCTATTTCACACTACATGCTGTGGGCAAATGTTTCGTAGGTAGCTAAAACACCTGCGCCCTCCCCGGTCGCCCGGAGTGCCAAATTATTACATGTCGTAGGTCTTTTGTTAATTTGGACTAATTTTATATTACCTAGTTTTACGTTATAGGTATTTTTGTGTTTACTTATAAATAAACATTCTAAAGCATGGACTGAGTACATACATTTCAAGAAAATATCGAATTGAATTCCACGGTGTATATTATTAAATTTATTTTTTCAGAACGGCACACACCCCCTCGGTTCCAGTTCTTCTGTCACAAGCGGTTCCAGTGGATATAAAGTAACTATTTACTATTCATATTATGCTTGCCCTGTGGTCCCGGTTTTTTTTTTTATTGTTTGGTAGGCTTGCGCTTGACCACTATCTCACCTGATGTTTAGTGACGATGCGGTCTAGGATGTAACGCGCTTGCCTAGAAGATACCTGTTCACTCTCGATTTGAAGACTCCAAGATTGTAGTCCTCGGGTAATACAGAAGCCGGCAAAGAGTTCCACTCTTTGGCTGTTCGCAAGATAAACGTGGAAGCAAAACTCTTTGTTCGCACATGCGGGAATAGGACCGGTGTGCGAATAGGACCACTCCATCTCTTCCCGTGGGTGCCGCAAGACCCGGTTAAGGGAATATCCAGGGAATAGGCAGCAGCATTCTCTGAGGTCTTCAATATAATCTTCTGCGATCACCAAGACGCCTAAGCGTGGTGATTATGGCAAACCTATGATAAGCGTCCAAAGTGGCGTTTTGAGAAGGAGGCCTATGTTCAGTAGAGGCTTTCTTATGTTTATAATTATAATTTATTAGTTTCCAAGCGGCTGTTAGTTTTCCATCTATAACAATACAATAAAGAGGAAAGATTTGTTTGTTTGTTTGCGTTGAATAGGCTCCGAAACTACTGAATCGATTTGAAAAATTCTTTCACTGTTGGGAAGCTACACTATCCCCGGGTGACATAGGCTATATTATTTTTTCAAAAAAATTAGGGATCCTTACTAAAACTCCAATAATGTAACCCAAGGTGTAAAAAAAATACCTAAAATGTTCTTTACATCGCGTGCGCTGCGAAAACGGTTATACCCGTGCGAAGTCGGGGGGAGCCGCTAGCGGTAAATTAAAAGTAAAATGTTATTATACATAGCTAGCACCATTAAAAATAGTGCTGAAGGGAGCTAAAAAGTGCTAAGCTAATAGTCACTTTTTTTCATCATTGTTGCACCGAGGATAAAACATATATCCACTGTGTTTATCCACCTTTTGTTTCGTGAAAGTGGATAAAAACGGGATATTTTATTGTCTGCAGGTCCACGCTTTACAGTTTATTGATATATACTTTAAATCACAATTTGAAACATGATAGAAAATGCTTTATTGCACAGACAACAAATGTGGGTACATAGGCGAACTTAATGCTAGAGAGCATTATCTTCCAGTTAACCTGGGTGTAACGTGGAAATTTTTATGTGGCAGTACAACGCAGCTTAATAGATAGATATACAATGTCTATATTTAACTTTATTATTAAACTAGGAGTTATAAATAAATATTACTATGCACTATCTATACCATAAATACAAAAATAACATTATATTTCTTAGATACGATCTAACATCTTCGCCAAATTGCCCAACAAGCTATATAATTTCTAGACAAGATTTTGATTTTTTTAAAGATATTATAGCATCAGTTTACATATTCGACACAGATCTTGCTTTGTTTTACGCTAACGCCAAGCAGTAGTGTGCACGCAATCTTGAGGCATTATTTAAAAAGTAATACTTTGTTATAGCCACTTACTTTTTTTTTTTATATATATATTAAGAGCGACAAACAAGTATACGGCCCGCCTGATGGAAAGCGGTAACCGTAGCCTATGGACATCTGCAACACTAGGGGCGTTGTCGACGCGTTGCCAGCTCAGTAGAGTTACTGTAACTGTTTGGGAAAATAAATGTTCTAATGGCCTTCTGCAGTAAAGTTAGACGGCTCTAAGTTCGCATTTCTCTCTAAGACGTACCTAAATGCGTAGGTACGTCATAGATACTAAAATACAATTTATAGTATGTTTCAAATCCCCTGAGAAACTCGTGCATTGCTCCCCCGGTATTATGTTAGCGCCGAAAAAAGCGACAGTATCGCTTTTCATACATTTATGCATAGCTTCACTGTCGTTTACGCGTTTACCGCGTTTCGTGGTACAAAGAAGTTTGCGAGACAAAATAAATCAGCGGCGCTAAACCTGTTTTGACATGATTCTATGTACGAGTTTCTCAGAGGATTTGAAAATATAAAGCGACCTACCAAAAAAATAGGTTGAGAGTCGATGCAGTCCGTTCAAAGGTACGAGTTTCTCAGGAGATTTGAAACACTATAGTTAGGACAAAATCAGTCAAAAATAAAATAACCTTTATTGCTCTTACTTACAAAATGTCTACTTGGCTTAAAACTTATAAATACAGGATGCAATTTCTCAAGTAAGTTATCCCATTTATTGCAGTTATTATCAATAAAAAATCGTAATACGTTTGATTTCAAAAATGTTGATCCACACTTGACCGGTGTCAGTAGGTATCCAGTTTCAAAGGATGCTAATGAATTCAATTATACCCAGTAAAAAATTACTAAATATCTATTTTTATGAATAAAATAACGTATAAGAAATATTTAGGATAGTGTTACCAAGTTTTCGTAATCCTCTTGGCCTTTTCTCATTTGTTATTGGGGTCGGCTCCCAATCTAACCTGTAGCGGCGAGCTACCAGAATTACACGAGCGACTGCCATCTGACCTCGCAACCCATATGGAACCAGTAACAGGGATGGTTAGATCAGGCGTCAGATTCTATCAAGCGTCAAACTACCCGTAACGATTGCCATAGATGTTCTTATGACAACCGGGACCGACGGCTTAACGTGTTCTCCGAGGCACGGAGCGATGGCATCGCAAACTGCACATAACTTACTAGATAAGTCATTGGTGCAGGGCCGAGGATCGAACCCGGTGCCGTAAGATTGCGAAGCGCACATGCTACCGGCCACCATCGCTCCTAGTGTTACCAAGTTTTATTTTATCAAAAACACCATTATACATAACCAGTCGTCCGATTACAGCAAACCGGCCGCCGGCGGACGGCCGAGCCTGCCTCAGCGTCGCTAGATCATGAGATCATGAGCTGTGGCCGGGATATACCTGGTAAGTTACTTAGTAAGCAGAGCAGTTTATCCTGTAAGTTACTTACCATCCATATCAGCCCTACGGATGATCGAGCCTGCCTCAGCGTCGCTAGATCATGAGATCATGAGCTGTGGCGGTTGGAGAAACCTAGTAAGTTACTCACTAAGCAGAGCTGTTTACACTGCAAGTTACTTACTAAGCTGAGGTTTAAACTGCAAAAGTTACTACGCACAAGTAAGTTACGTACTAAGCTGAGTGGTTTATATTGTGATAGTCACATGATAAGCAGAGTAGTTTATACTGGTTCCTTACGGACGGGGAACGAGCTTCAGCGTCGCTAGATCATGAGATCATGAGCTGTGGCCGGGATATACCTGGTAAGTTACTTAGTAAGCAGAGCAGTTTATCCTGTAAGTTACTTACTATCCATAGCAGCCCTACGGATGATCGAGCCTGCCTCAGCGTCGCTAGATCATGAGATCATGAGCTGTGGCGGTTGGAGAAACCTAGTAAGTTACTCACTAAGCAGAGCTGTTTACACTACAAGTTACTTACTAAGCTGAGGTTTAAACTGCAAAAGTTACTACGCACAAGTAAGTTACGTACTAAGCTGAGTGGTTTATATTGTGATAGTCACATGATAAGCAGAGTAGTTTATACTGGTTCCTTACGGACGGGGAACGAGCTTCAGCGTCGCTAGATCATGAGATCATGAGCTGTGGCCGGGATATACCTGGTAAGTTACTTAGTAAGCAGAGCAGTTTATCCTGTAAACTGTAAATTACTTACTAAGCCAGGTCGATTGACCAATAAAACTAATAATCATCACAACTTGTCCAAACTCCATACCCGGTGTAAATATATAATGAGGCTTTTTATTAAAAAAAAAGAAATTGCATTTTATGTATGACCCAATAGATGGCGCCAGTTGTGGTTTTACTAAAAGCTGTCACAGTCGCTGTTTCAAGCATAGACCACAGGTTATAGAAAATGTGTCACGATACTGACTGACAACTCTAAACTCTTTCGTTTTTTTTTAGTTTCGTTGCGGGATACCTCGCCTTTATTTTGGATCATAATATTAACGTTTATCTATCTCGCAGATCTACTTGTACTTGAATTTACTTAAGAATAATGCACCACAGACTACTTAGGAGATACTACAGGCAATGTACTCGTGGTCCACTCAACTGAATTTGACATTTCTTCGTAGATAGTCATCATCATTTTCTTATGTTTAAACTACTCTGTGGTTTGAAAGGTTTAAACTATGCACTCACTGCGCCATCTAGAAAAGAAGCGGAACTAGGTTTTTTTTTTAAATAAAACTCCTCATTCTATGCCATTCTGACGAAACATTAAAATACAACTTTTAATGAAATGTGTACTAATTTACTTACAATACCTTTTTCAACTATTTCTACGTCGCCATATTTCGCTTTTCATACGCTTTAAATGCGCACTTTTCGCTTATCTCTTATCACGCTTCAAAGCTTTGAAGAAAATATATGAAGCGTAGGAGATTGGGTCAATTGGTCCCTCATACCTATTAGTGTGTGGGTCCAATTTGTATTTGCACACAGTCAGTGGCGGATTTACACATTTGCCGCTCCTACTAACATCTGCAACTGAATACCTTAGTTCACAATCATATTAATTAATATTTCTTTATTTCTAGGAGATACTTTTAATCGTAATTTGTTGATACATTCTATTTCTTTACGTCAAATCAGTTTTAATGTAATCACTTTGAGTAATTAAGCTATTATTGGCAAAAGAACGCAAGAAAACTTGAATTTGCCGCGCTAGTGAAACATTTCACCTTAAGATCCGACGCGTGTGGAAACGTTGATATCTGCGTCGGATTTTATACATTTGCCAATACTGATAGAGCCTTTTTTCAGTGATATACAAAAGTTTGCGCTCATTTTGACAGATCAATTATTGTTTGTGCACAAGAAAAAAAGATGCAAATACTTGTTCTGTGTGTGTGAGTGTGTTGTGCGAGCATGGTCCTCGTAGTTCCTGGGTCCTTAGATACAGGGAATCCTAGTTAGGGTCCAGGGTCTATGTATGTGATCGGTGGGCGTTATTTTTTTCCTGTTCGTTCTGAACTGACCCAAAACCTTCCTTTCAAGGTATCCACACAAAACGGTCATCATCAGAATGCCGCGACGCGACGTCCTCCCCGCGTCGCGGCCTCGAATCCCGCGACAGCTCCATCAAAGACGAGCTGCGACGGAACAACTCACTGCGCGACAACCGACGCGACTTACTGTCGCGCGACAGGGACGTGACGCCTGCGACATCGATCGCGTGAGACGAAAGATATGTATAGTCACGTGCTGTAAAGTGGTTTAACTATTTTCAGTGAAAAGAACCTGATGGGGTGAAAATAGCCAGTTAAGGTGAAAATAGCCCGTTTGGGTGAAATAAGGCCGATTATGGTGATTACTTGATGTATATTGGGCTTAAGCAGTCCAACTGGGTCATATATTAATCGGATTGAGGTAAAAAGAACCCTAAATTGGGCATATTGTAACCATTTTTTGATGACAGTGACCTAAATTGTGCCGCGACATCCTAACTTAGGGATATTGCAGCCCAAATTTAGGTAAATATCGTCGGCTTACTGCAGGAACTCACTAACTGCATTGCATTGAGTATAAGGAATGCTTCCTCTGTGCCCAATATTGTTTCAAGACTGACAAAGTTGAAATGTCGTTCGAATTTCTGGATCTCGCTTCTCTAGTACCTTTTTTTTTTTTTTTTTTTTATGCGACTGAATGACGACTGAATCACTGGCAACTTTAAAACAATAAAGTTTCGAGTGACACTGCACTGCGCACGTCATCCTGAGACATCACACAGTCTAGTAATCAGATTACTAGACTGAGTGATCAGATCATAAAGTCTCATTTGCCCAGTAATTCCACTAGCTACAATGCCCTTCAAACCGGAACACAGTAGTGCTTGCACACTACTGCTTGGTGGCAGAATAACTGGCAAAGCGGTGGTACCTACCTAGACGAACTTTGCAGGATCCTACTATCGATTCGATTTGATTATTAGTCATTATATGAATAAGGAAGTATTTGTTATACTCAATGCAGTGCAGTTAGTGAGTTCTTGCAGTAAGCCGACGATATATTCAAATGCTTTGAAATAACTTTTGTATAGAGCTGGAATAACACAAATATGGTAAAAATAGCCTAAAACCGTGTGAAACAGTTTTACTTCCAAATAGTCATGAATCTGTCCTCAAGACGAGATATCGTTCGCAAAACAATCAATTTGTAAATGAAATCTCGACTGGAGCACCAATTGATGATTGAGCATCGTTCAGTAATACGGGTCTTATATCCGTCTGCACTAAAGTCTATTGAAATACAACTTAACTAAGCAACACTCTTCACCCTGGTTCTCGGACGTTTGTTAAAATTCGTGTCAGCTTATCACACCAAACACTGCACCCTCATTGGTTCCCTGTTAATTATTAGCTGTCTTCAACCAATGAGCGTACAGTATTTGATGTGTTAAGTTGACATGAGTTTGACAAACGTACTAGAAACCGAGGGCTAGAGAGATAAGAGCTTAGGAGCTGTCAGAGTTCAGTGCAGACGGATTAATGTACCAACATGTTATCAGATTAGGGCGTGGCTAAAAAAACGCCCATCGCTCTTTATCATCCTCGCAAAGCTTTAAGCAACTTGGGTAAAAGTGGTACTGTTAATGTTGTTAAATTTGGGTAAACATGGTCTAGCAGGTAGCAATACCGATCCAAGATGGCCTGTAAAAAATCGTAAAAATTGCTTCGGGGTGACCAGTGCAATGAAAACTCACCATTTTGGCGATTTTTGTTTAACATTGGCTATGGACAAGCATAGTGCTTACGATTTCGCCAACGTCTTGCTCATCTCGTCACCCGTTTGTACATTTAAAGTAATTTAGTGATAGGCATCAACTTATGATATCTGTATGAAATGCAACATTTTATCACAAATTTGTACATTATAAAAATTATCGTACATTACTTTTAACCTAAATGTCTCATTTTAAAGATTTGGAGAAAGATTAAATTTGACTTCGTTTCCATCTAATGTCACTTAAAATTGCCTGCGCAAGTCCAATTCAGCAATTGCAATACGCTTTAAATACCACTCGATTTTCGATATTAATTTAATAGCGCCCATGGCTTATTGCTACCCCTAAATTCGCCATTAAATTACGGATTGCTAAGCAAAATTTCATTAAAAATCTTTTGGAAACATAAATTATGCTGATGGTGCAACATTCTTACGTCAATAACAAAGACAAACTAGCATATTATTCGCGTTTTTTAAAACACAAAGCAAATTATTGATCTATCTGTCACATAACAACATAAATACGCAATCAGACACTGTGAAACCGGGGCATAGGAAATTTCCTAAAATTAAGTAAAACATTATATATATATATATATATATAGCTGTATTTAGTAAACTTAATATATGTTAAAAAAATAAATAAAAAATAAATGAAACCGGCCATGTTGTATTTTAAATTTAAAAAGAATTAACCCGTTTATGTACTGAATTACGCTAATATAGACTAAGCTGGATAACGCTGTATTTTTGCAAATATATAACTATATAATTATATATATTACAAATAACCTCTGCCTGTACTGCCATATGAAATCGCATTAGATTAGATTTAGTCGAAAATAGTTTGCACTTAAAAGTATTTATTGATTTGTTACGAGCACTCTTAAAGCCAAAGCCAATCTACAACTTGTGTTATGTATTCTACCAATCATAACGCAGTAATTCGAATTTGATATTGCCAACTATCAAATTGGCCAATCACAGCAGAGCGCCGACCAATTAGAGCAAGAGAAACTTTTTTTAAAAATTTATAGGCGTAGCATTTGACCACTGTCTCGCCTGATGGTAAGTGATGACGCGGTCTACGGTGGTGCATGCTTGCCTAGAAGATACCTGTTCACTCTTGACTTGAAGACACCCAGGTTTTAGTTAGCTGGTTACAGCCAATGAGTTGAACACCTTGCCGGCGTCCTTGTTTCCAGCTAACTATGCTATGATCTGGATGTCTTCAATTCGAGAGTGAACAGGTATCTTCTAGGCAAGCATGCACCATCGTAGACCGCGTCATCACTTACCATCAGGCGAGACAGTGGTCAAATGCTACGCCTATAAACAATTTAAAAAAAAGCTGGAAACAAGGACGACGGCAAGGTATTCCACTCATTTGCTGTACGCACTATAAAGTTTGATGCGAAACGGTTAGTGCGGACTGTAGGAATATTAACGATATAAGGATGCCGAGTTTCTGTGCGCCTTGTAGTCCGATGAAAGAATAGAGATGAAGGATGTTCGTGTAATGTCATCACACAATCTCCAAAATGCAGCCTGTTAAATACCGATAATCTGACAACTTTTCGTCGGTGCCCCAAGCTCTGAAACTTAGCTTCGACCATTGACTATAAATCCAGTTGACCAATGATACAACTTCCCATCATACCAAAATTAGTTGTGTGTTTCAACCACTAATTTCTAATAAATCACGGGAACCCGTTGATGTCTTTGTTCCATCCTGCTCTGTTCTTTGTAATTTCGTATGACTTTGTCTCGTTTTGTTACCTCGCCCCCTGCCCGCGCAGGTGAGTCGTGTTTGTACGAGAAATTATGTTCACGAGCTATCAAAGGGCTTTATAGTCTTTGGCTTCGACCAACGCATCGTTACCGATGAGCCTTTTAGCTCGTCTCTGAATGGAGTCCAAGGCTTCGAGCTGCTATTTAGCCGAACCATCCCAGAGATGACTACGGTATTCCACACAGGGTCATAATTTTGTATGACCACTTTACGATTCCTTGCTTTGAATTCCTTGTCTTACATAAGAAATCTGCAAAAATCTATTCTCTACGAAATGAGAACGTACCCGCGCGAAATGAATGATGAAAAGGCGCGGTTGGAACTGTCAAAAATCATATGTTCGACTAAGACGCGTTCCGAAACATCAACAAGTCAAAAGTTACCACCATTTATGTTAATATTAATTATTCAAAATAAAAATAATTTTAATATAACGTGAAGGTATTTCTAAAGGTTTTCTGTCAATTTTGAATAAATACTCATAGCTTCGTTATATGACAACATAAATATAAGCCATTCCTTTATTTTAATTTTTACCGGTTTTGGGATGAGAATTCTGATTCGGAATGCACTCGAGGGATCCAAAATCTGTCATAGATAATTTGTCTTAGATCATACAGAATACAAAAATTGACGATTCCTTGGTGTGACACGATTTGAAGAAGACACGATAACGACGTGGTTTCTGTATCGTGTGGAATGTGTGTTTTCATACAGAATTATGGCCCTGACTTGTGCAACAGAGAGGCTCATGAGCTCCGAAGAGTGCTAAGTATCATATCAATAAAAAATCCATGTAGGTTTTAAATTTGGAATTCAGTAAAATGCTTTGTTTTTTCCCACTTTAAGAAGCAAGGCCATGTATATGCTTGATAATACTCGCACCGTAGAGTAGTTCGGAAAAGAGCGGATATTTCTATTGCTGTCTCTGTCTAAATACGCTTCTTACACGAGGTGGTAGTGAGATAACTATACTCCGTAGCTTTCGCCGGAACTGCTCTAGAAGCTGAATGGCGTGAAGTTGGTACTAAATTTTGACAGCTTTAAATAGGTAATCGATTGATAAAATAATGTATGTAACAATAAAAGAAAAAGATAGTTTAATGTTCATCATGTCTCATACAAAACCGCTATTAATATAAAAGTGAAACTCATTAGGCTAGTGGCCTGCTATTAAAAATTAACAAGTAAATATTATTTTCATAAAGTAGGTTAAAAATGAAATCGGTAAATAAATCACGGAGTAAAAGTAAAATCTTTCTAAGTTTCTGGAGGAGGCATCGCCTGTCCCTTTCTCGCAGAACAGGAGATTCCCCACAGTTACTATGAAAACGCACCTTGTGAGTCACATGCCAAAGAGATTGTATGTAAAGCTACCACAGCTTAGTAATGAGGTACTATGAAGGAGCAAGAGTGACGTCACTGCATGTTTGAGCTGTCTCTTTCTATTCCTGTATTTTAAAATGCTTGTAACTTTGTCATTTTTTGAGATATTTAATTTTTGTTTTCACGTCTGTTTATTTTTTGAGGAATTTATGCGATAAAAAATAGCAGGACAGTAGCCTGTTGTCCGGTGGCTTGTATTTATCATTGCTTTTTTTTATTTATCATTATGGACATATGAGACAGAACATAACACCCACAATATTTTTTAAACAGTGTTTACTTTATCTATTAAATTGTTTTGCACCGCCGTTTATAATCTCTCTACTGATACTGTCCATCCAAAGGTTGTCTGGAAGAGATCGCTGTCAGCGATAAGACCGCCCATTGTTACACTAGCTCGTAAGATTTGTATTCCTGTTTGTTTATTTTATTGGTGAAACAATAAAGAGTTCTCTATCTATCTATCTAACACACATGAAGTATTAATTTATCAATCGAATACAAAAACTAGTTAATAGACCTAGCAGAATTAAGGAAGAAAGATCCATTTAATACATGTATTTTTTGTTAATGTTGATGTGAATATATCTGTAAATACATTGTCCGAAGGTTACATTTAATTACATATAACCCATATAAAATATGAAGTGGAGTGTATATGAGTTTGATAGTTTTGTAGTGTACATTATTATGTTTAGAGTGAATGGTAAATACGCACAGGTAATTCCATTGTTACATATTTTTGTGGTATTAAAATTATTTTTTATTCTCTGATATTGTTTAAATAAAAGTCTGTATATTGGTGAAGAAATCAATTTTTCTTTCTTTTCGCAATCGCAGAACAGAACCGACTCTTCTACAATAAGTTTATTCATCATCATCATCAACAGCCTGAAGACGTCCACTGCTGAACATAGGCCTCCCCCAGAGAGCGCAACTTTGAGCGGCTGCTCGCCTCCTGCATCCATCGTCTCCCCGCGGCTTTCACCAGATCGTCGGTTCACCTAGTGGGGGGTACTCAGGCTGTTGATGATGATGATTAGCTTATATAAAAGTCGGCTCTGTTTAAAACTAGGTCGCCACGAAATCGTTAAAAAGTTCAATTCAAAAAGTTATTATTTTATTTTGCAAAATACGCTGCAAATTGTAAAAGTACTAGTTAGATAATTTGTATAGTATTCATCGGTCAAGTGCTTTCTGTATAAAATTGGTTATTTAGAATAAAGTGTTAGTGTTATTACGGTGTTTTGTTATTAATTAAGACAATATTTGTATAGTTTTGTATTGAAATGGCCGTTTTAAGCTGTGAATAGTGTCATAACATAGAGTGATGTGCTTAGAGTATAGACTAAAAGCATAAAGAGATCATCAAAATGATATTATATTTGTACTGCTCACACGTATCTCTACGTCAATGGCGAAGGAAAGAAACAAACATATAGTAATTAGCTACGCTTGCGATAAGCACCGTACCATTTTTATCGACTCGAGTCAACTGATTTTCTATACAAATCTGTCAGACTCATTCACATCAAAGTGTCCACTTCATATAAAAAGTGTCCAAAAAAGTGGTACGCTTGACAGATAATCAAGTTCTCTCTATGCTTTTAATCTATACTCTAAAGTTTCAATGGCAGCCAATAAATAAAGATTCCGAAATAGATTTTGATTAAAGCACAGATTAGAAAAAAAACAATTGTTACTCTGTGGCTCAAAGGCGTTGTATTTTTTCTTCTGGTTTCCTGCTAAAAAAGCCTCACAAATGAATAGCCAAAATTTTAAAAACTCATACATACATACATACTCATACATTAAGTGCATGTAAAGCAAAATAAAAAAAATCCATGTTGGTCTTCATACTTTTCATACAATTTTTAATTTTTGGGTTTTGTATTGAGCTTTTACAACTTGTATACGAGCTAGCTCGGACAAGTAGAGTGCGGTCCGAGTTTACTCTGCTCGGATACAATCGTTCGAGTGCGCTCGGATTATCGATGTCAACGATACGAGTTGCGCCCGAGTGGCTATCCGAGTCCACTCGGTCCGAGGAGACTCTGATCAAGTCACTGCGGCTTTTGGATTCCATTCTAGAGTCCTTCTCTTCGATCTGGATTCAAAATTAAGAAAAAAATTGAAATTAATTATTTTGACAGTTCGTTCGTTCAATCGTTCATTCAAACATCCCATGTTTTTAGGTTTTTGTTTATTCTGTTCTGTGATACTGTTCACAGTCTAAAAACAACGTTAGTGCTAGTCAGTTTAATTGAAACTTGTTTTGTTTTTGTACATCGTATAATATTATTGTTCTTTGTAGTCGATTATGTTTATTTTAGTTATATTATATGGTATCATTCTTAACACCTAGTCGACCTGAGTTACCACATATCACTGGAAAAAGGGGTCAAACGGGATAAATTAATAATAATATTAATATTTGTTGATGCAATGTATTTACAATTCATTTTATGTTTCGTTTGCGTATTTTTTACAATTGAAACGCGGATTTTTTTCTATAATACATACTTGGGTTATTTGTTGTCATGTCCAGTTTTACCCCACTTTCCTCAAATTATTTCAAGTTATTAATATATTGCGTAACTTTAATAATAATTAAGCCAGATATTAACCAGAAATCATATTAAAATAAATATTTCTTTTGAAGACTGTACCTAATTTAGTAACTTTGTAATTCTGTATATTTATTTGTTGTGGCAACATTGCCCAATATTTTTTTGTACTTTAGGCAGAAATGCGTACATAGTTATAAAGCTAAGGTTAGGTTAATACCCTGATGGTAAGCGCCTACCAACCAAAAAAGTGCATAGTTGCAGTCTTTAAATGAAACGGCTTTGTAATAAAATAAAAGATCGTATGAAAATGCTTGGTATTATAAAATTATATATTAAATTCATTGTATATTTTGTATATCTAGTCGTTTATTTGTTACTCGATAGTGCAATTTACGCGTAATATAATTGTTAAGGAAGCCTGAACGTCATAAAAAAAATTATATTATATTTTACCAATAAAAGTAATTTTGTACCCATAATTTTTTAGGGAAACTCATGATATTTCTTCTTATCATTTAAATTCATATAGTATTTTTGTAATATATGAATGTAAATGATTGTATTATATATTATATGATACTCCTATACATATGTGTTTGTGACACCTGTAAGATACTTATGATAAATACTTGATTACCTATATACTTCCTTTTCGGTCTGCGAGCAATACATAACACTGAGTGGAAAATCTCTTTTGAATATTTATTTGTGCTTTTTTTTACTTGGCTGCATTATAATTTTCAAAAGGATTATCAGCTATTGGACTATTCTTCTTTATCATTGATTTTGGATTGTGCGCGAAAGAGATGGAACATCAAATAGATCGGATGGCTGAGAAATAAAGGTCTGATGCTGCTCGACGAAGTAACATTTTACCTGCGTATAATCCAGTCCCATACGTTTTAAAGTTTTATAATATAGTTAGCGCTTGTACAAAGTTACGTCGTCGAAAGACGTATTCGAGTTTAGGTTCGCGTTCGAGTTTTTTATTGCCACTTTGTTCTTTTTTGATTTCGCTTTTTGGTGGTTTTTGGGCGATAATTTCTGCCATTTATGGTTACGTCATATCAAAGCCCAATAAGCTGGAGTAAATTGGTGGATATTTTACTGAAGTCTTAAAGCCTTATTGAACACGACTGCATCGTTTTATTACTTCGAACCATTTGCAAACACTCGTGCACTTTCATGAATCCGGTTTCCATAATACCGGCTTTGCTTAGTTTGGGGCTAGATGGCGTTCTAGTACGTCTACAACTAGGTACTTATTATCAGAAAAAAAAAAAAACTTGAATCGAACCTAAACTCGATGTCACATCATGATGGAAACATCGGTTAGTGATAAATCCCAAATCGTCATATTCCCGTTTCTTCCTATCATCTTGTTCCCATTTCATTCTATCATATAGTTTGTTCGCAGACCAACGTTTCTCGCTGTAAAGGACTCGTTCTAAAGACCTATGCTATGCTACTCAACTGTACTGTAAACTGCTTAAGGAAATTATTGGTTAAATTTGAAAAAATAAAATACTTGGAAAAATGTGTGGTTTTTTAATTGCCGTCTCGTTACTATGGCTGGGGGTTATTACTATGGTCTCATTAAGGTGGAACGTTTCACTAGCGCGGCAAATTCAAATTTTCTTGCGTTCTTTTGCCAATAATAGCTAAATTACTCAACGTCATTACATGAAAACTAATTTTGCGCAAATAAATATAATGTATCAATAAATTACAATTAAAAGTATCACCTAGATATCATTGGTTTAGCGACAAATGGCAATAGACTGAAAAACTAAGAAGAAAATTGTTTATTGCCATTTGTCGCTAAACCAATGATATCTAGGAGATACTTTTAATTGTAATTTATTGATACATTATATTTATTTGCGCAAAATTAGTTTTCATGTAATGACGTTGAGTAATTTAGCTATTATTGGCAAAAGAACGCAAGAAAATTTGAATTTGCCGCGCTAGTGAAACGTTCTACCTTAACCCCGGTTTCTCGTACGTTTGCTAAAGTTAAACTAATGTCAACTTCAAATACTTCACGCTCATTGGTTGAAGACAGCCTATGCTCAACAGGCCACCAATGAGCGTTTAACAAACATATGAGAAAACGGGGTTGCCTACCTAAGTCTCCACTTTGGTAATATGATATTCATATTATACTAGGTGGTAGGACTTTTCTGCAAAGTTCGTCTAGGTAGGTAGCACCGCTTTGCCAGTTATTCTGCCGCCAAGCAGTAGTGTGCAAGCACTACTGTGTTCCGGTTTGAAGGGAATTGTAGCTAGTGAAATTACTGGGCAAATGAGACTTTATGATCTGATCACTCAGTCTAGTAATCTGATTATTAGACTGGGTGATGTCTCAGGATGACGTGCGCAGTGCAGTGTCGCGCGAAACTATTGTTTTAAAGTTCCGGGTGACACTGCAACTGTTATGGGCGGCCGTGTCACTTAACATCAGGTGAACGACTAGCTCGTCACGTCATTCAAACACATAAAAAAAAAAAAAAAAATTGGTGTCGCCTTTAAGATAAAAAATTAACACATGGATGGATGCAGGAGGCAAGCAACCGCTCGAAGTGGTGCTCTATGGGGGAGACCTATGTTCACCAGAAGCTGATGACGTTGTTACAACTTGTTGTTGATACTAGCAAGAAACACTTATTTAGAACACAGTTACATTGACTTCAAGAGGCGGCCAAAAGGACTCTGTATCCAAGCCGGTTAAACAAAAAAAAACAGGTACATTGTATGCAATAATAACAAGGACAAAAATTTATTCAGCTCATAAACAAAAGAAGAATCGAAATCCTTGCGTTTTCAATGGTCAAACGCTTTCTCGATAGAAGGAAATAGGTATTTATTTCTATTCTACAACTCGTGCTACCCGTGCTAGCCTATTTTTCATCAGTGGAAGTCTTCAGGCTGATGTGGGGTACTGGAACTGTCGCTTATAGCAATAATTGTCTTTGATTATAGCACGGGCTCTCTAGGAAAAAAATATAAAATAGCCCGAATGTGAAAAAATGTAGTGGGCGTTAAGTGTCTAGTGTATTCATTTGGCCTAATACCTCGTCAATCGTAGCCGTAGGCGTAGGCCGGTGGACCGATGATCTGATGATGAACGCCGCGGGGAGACTTTGGACGCAAGAGGCGAGCAGCCGCTCGAGGTGGCGCGCTCTGGGGGAGGCCTATGTTCAGCAGTGGACGTCTTCAGGCTGTTGATGATGAATTGATGATGATGATGATGACCTCGCCAGGTATAATGTATTATATTATATAATCTGTGCTTATAGTAAGTATAATGCATTGCACTGCAAATATTGAAATGATTCGATATTTACGCATATAAATCTTCTATCTTATATATATAAAAATCAATTGCTGTTCGTTAGTCTCGCTAAACGCCCCGCTCGCGTTGCCCTACTCGGTGGACCGACGACCTGGTGAAAGCCGCGGGGAGCCGATGAATGCAGGAGGCGAGCAGCCGCTCAAGGTGGCGTGCTCTGGGCGAGGCCTATGTTCAGCAGTGGACGTCTTCAGGCTGTTGATGATGATGAGTCTCGCACTCGAGAACAGCTGAACGGATTTATCTTATCTTGGTCTTGAAATGTTCGTGGAGGACTCGGGAAGGTTTAAAAGGTGAGAAAAATTCGAATAATTGCCGGGAAAACCCTAAAAACCCGTGCGAAGCCGGGGCGGGTCAGCTAGTAAATAAATAAATATGTGTGGACATTTCATACAGCGCCATCTAGCCCTAGCCTCAAACTAAGCATAGCTTGTACTATGGGAACCAGATAACTGATACAATACTTAGACGCTATTCTTGTTTGTAAATACACACATAGAATACAATATAACACCCAGACACAGAACAAACATTGATGTTCATCACACAAATGTTTGTCCTGGGTGGAAATCGAACCCTATAGTTCACAAGGCAGAGCTACTACCAACTGTAATGTTTTAAAACCTATGTAAAACCGTAACAAATAAAACAAAATTATAATTTTTCAAATATATTTCAGTAATCAAAATATAATAATAGGCTTACACATTAATAGTTACAATCGTATCTCGTAGCGTGACCAAAAAGTATTCAAAATAAAAATAATCTGCTCAAAAATCATAGCCGCGTTTCTCTACAAACTGATTTCGCAAAATGATAAAGTTTTAATATCACAAAAATGCAGAAAAAAAGTAAAAAAAATATTTACAAGCCAATAGTTTACGTTCCCATAGAGTATTATATTTTTTTACATAAAATATTAGTGCACTTTATTCACATAGTGAAATTTTTTCTTAACATTATAGACAATAAATAAAAAATTCAAGCTGCCTTACACTCTAGGTGAAATTACATTTTAACATTCGTGCACTTAACACTTTTAAAACCGTTAAAAAAAGAATTTAAATTTAAAAATGGCGAACTTTAAATATCAATTCAATATATATTATCTATCGCTATTTATTATCATCGGTAATTAAAAATTAATACTTTCGTCCTGTATTTATATTTTTTTTTATTAAAAACGCGTCCTCACTTACAAAATATTATTTTTTATATAAATTATCGAGCTAGTTTTATTTACAATAGTCTTTTGGGCTACACATCTTTTAAATTATTCTTTTTAAAATAATAGTATTTGTAGGCAAGCATTGTTCAATTGTTTTATTTAATAAACTAATCCGACAGATTATCACAAAAGTTAAGACAAAACGAAAGTGTCAGGAACATGATCCTAGTAAATATTTACATTTTGAGTACGAGGCACGGCATTAAAATACTAAGCTACTTTTTGGAACGTATTTTCTCTAATCTGTGGTAATTTTGGTTTTCTACAATTTGCGTGGTGTGCACATTCTGCGTTTTGTACATTTTGCGTAGTGTTCATTTTGAGTGCCGTACATTATGCTCCGAAGTGATTTTAAGCACGCCATAAACCCGCGGTGACACAATCAGAGTCAGACCGCGTGGACTCGGATAGCCACTCGGGCGCAACTCGTATCGTTGACACCGATAATCCGAGCGAACTGGGACGGTTGTATCCGAGCAGAGTAGACTCGGACCGCGCTCTACTTGTCCGAGCTAGCTCGTATACAAGTAGTGAAACTCAAAACAAAATTTAAAAAAATATTCGACGTAGACTGTGAGCAACAATGAAAAGTATGAAGAAAACGATCCGAGTATGATAATGTTAACGGATATCCTGGTACACTCGTACGAATAGAAGCTTACTCCTACGAGTCCACTCGGTCCGAGGAGACTCTGATCGTGCCACACCGAAGGTGGAACGTTACACTAGCGCGGCAAATTCAAATTTTCTTGCGTTCTTTTGCCAATAATAGCTTAATTACTCAACGTGATTACATGAAAACTAATTTTGCGCAAATAAATAGAATGTATCAATAAATTACAATTAAAAGTATCATTTGTTTAGCGACAAAGGGCAATAGACTGAAAAATTACGACGAAATTTGTTTATTGCCATTAGTCGCTAAACCAATGATATCTAGGTGATACTTTTAATCGTAATTTGTTGATACATTCTATTTATTTCCGCAAAATTAGTTTTCATGTAATCACGTTGAGTAATTAAGCTATTATTGGCAAAAGAACGCAAGAAAATTTTAAATTACCGCACTAGTGAAACGTTCCACCTTAAAATTCCAAACTTGGATTTTATGTATAAAGGTCTTGAAACAAAGAAGTTCTTATTGCTTACTTTAACGCCGTGTCCACACCTCGTGTACTTAATATTTCGTCTTAAAAGTAACATCATATCACAAATAAAATTCCAAACTATTTTCGTATGAGCAAATACATTTAAACTACCGTTGGTCAAGATATTTAAAAAGTTAACAATCAATTTTTACAAGCGATGATGACAAGTGACCGTCTTGGCCAATGATAATAAAATGATTTCAGAAAAGTTAAAAAAATATTACTGTCAGTCTTTTTTGAACTTTTCTGATGAATACAAAAATGCCCTTTACTCCCAATATAAGTGTTAACGGCGTAAATATCTGTGGGTATTTATGAGTTATAATTTTTTTACTTTTAGTTATAACTAGAAAGGGCAAAATCAGTTGACCACCACCTTGCAGGAAGGAAAAATTGTTTTTTTTATTTGTTTTGTTGCTCTGTTGGAACTGGTTTACAATTTATGCTGCAAAATAGTAATATTGCAAAAAGGTCTTTCTAGCAGACTTTATAGACATAGAAAAATAAAAATATAATTTGAAATTAATTTTATAATTTGGATGACAAAATTATAAAAATATTTTTTAAACGTATTTTTTTAGTACGAAAGTAATGTAAAACTACCAAAACAATAATATAATCTTGACTAAAAATATCTTTTCTTTTTTTCTTTCTCATATATTTTGGCTCCACACATGGTGTATTTAGCCAGTGTCAAGTATTGTAATTTTTCATAATGATAGAATATTTCACGTAAAGTCAAGTCTTAGTCACAGTCTGCGTAGACATAGTCCAGTCTAAGTCAGGTAGTCTCAGTCCAGTCTAAGTCATGCCCTAGTAAAGTGGTGGCAACTTTACTAGAAGCTTCTATGGAATTTTGGAAGCAACACGAAAACACGTTTCACCACATTATATCACTTGCCCACACTCATGCTCGTAATTCAGCACTTAATGCGTGCCAAAACTCCTAAAAATATCTTATGGGCATCAAATTATCTGACTTTGACATTTTCATCTTCCAAAAGAATAAATGCAGCATTTTTTTAAATTATGTTAAGTAATTTTTTTGTTCGATGTGATTTATGCCTCTAGTTACACAATTTATAATATTTATTTGAGAACATGATACTTCACTGAGTTTTCCTCATAAACTATTGGGAGTAAAGACTACAAAAAATTAAAAAGAAATGACTAAACACATATTATAATTATTTTTTTTCATAAGTTTAAGTGAATTCACAAAAATCTTAACGTAGTTTGGACGTATTCCTTAAATTAAACAAAAAAAGAAAAACTGCTGAGCATATTTTGTCTACATTAATATCTATCTAACTTATTTAATTCTTAATTTAATCTGTATATTTAGCATACAGTACAAATGTATACTTCAAAAGCGCTTTTTTCTATAAATAATATGATTTATTATAATTACTCATACAAATTATTCTTTACCACAGATCTGACGAATTCCAAGATGGCGTCGTTCATTTTCGCGGTCATTTCTTAGGAACCGTGGCAATGAAAACTTTGTACACAGCCTAATTAAAAATAATACAATTAAATTACATAATTAACGTTATTATAAAGAATCGCACAATTTATCTCCATTTCTTTACGGTTTCTATACTTTTTATTTACATTATGATCACTTTTCTTCGTTTCTTTTCGACATTGTTTAGTTGTCACCTAACCTATACTTACGGGGCAGTTAACAAATTGTTTTGTGGTGATTTTGTTAAAGAAATATGAACCCAATTCAATTGCAATACAGCTCCTAATGGTCTGTCACGAGAGTTAACGGGAAACCTACCACTAAAAAGTTTGTCATAATGTAATCACTGTAATAAAATAAAATCACTTGGATAAGTTCACGCACATCATCACAAAACAATTTGTTATTAAATGGCAACACTATGCAATTTCCACTCATTAACGCCGGTGCTGCCAGTATAAAGTAACACAATTCCCAAATTATTATCTTAAAGCCGTTTTCTCGCACTGGTATTAGAGATTGTTCGACTATAATATCTGTGGTGTGTAAAAAATAGCAACTGTCATCAGCTTTATAGCGTGCATTACTGAACATAGGCCCCTATTGAGAGATGGTTTGGCGAAGCTACCTAGCTATATGCATACAATGATTTAAACAAATTTAGCACTCCTGCACATTTTGAAAAAGTAGTTATGTTATGCTGTCCTTTTCATACGTATTAAAAATGACAAGGATCGCACTAGTATTAAAGCCGACAAATTAAATTTAGCAACTGGATCGACACCATATATACCATAATACATACTTAAAAAAGTATATTAATTGCCAGTACTCAGTGTGAAAAATATCAATAATATCATAACTATATGTTAAAACCACAGAGTAACATTTTTCTGTAATCTGCGAATATCTTAAACTTTTCTGACAATCAATAATTTAAAATTAGAATGTTGTTTCCGACAATGCAAAATTACAAGTTTAATGTTGCCATTATCATTTAACACCACAGACATTTTGGTAGAATAACCTTTCTATCTTTGTTGTCAAAATAAATTTTATCACAATTAAAGCAAAAACTAATTATTTCAAAAATATGCTATTGATATTGAGAGTTAGTTTGGATTGTTTTAAAAGTATCCCTAAGGGGGTATTACATTTGGCTGGATTTAGACAGGCTAAATCAATATACATTGCTGGCTTGGTGTTACTTCCATCCAATACCCTTACTCCAACCAGCAATGTGTATCGAATTAGTCATTTAGCCTTGCTGTGTAATTGTGGCATATGGGCAAACGTGCTCCACCTTAGGCAACTTCCTCACTTACCATCAGGTAAGATGTTACAAAACGTTTGCCCATTTTAGCATACAAAAATTGTAGAATGCCGTTAAGCGGAAATGAGCGAAAGACCAACCAAAAGTAAACAATTAACATAAACGATCATGGATCCGAACCAAGTATTAAAATTCTGCATTAAAAAATTTCAAAATAAAAATAACGGCGGAAAAGTCTACGCTTTTGTATTTTAAATTTGTAATTTTTTTGGTTTACACTGATGGACTGATTTTGATACTTTGGATAAGAAGAGGGTCAAATAAAGTGATTTTAAAGCCCAAGTTTTAGTTTTCTGATAAGGCAGACGCCCAAGGCCTCGCATCGTTTCGATTGAAAGTAAGATCAATGTTGCCATTCCGAAACATGATTCGGACTAAATCAGCTACAATTTTGAATTTCCCCCTTCGGTGGATCATCATAAAGCGTTGGCAACATTTTTATAAACGTCAAACAATTAAGTTTTGAATTTTGCAGAACATAGTCTATACCAGTGTCCCCATATAAAACACAGCATGTAGCAAGCTTCTATTAAAAAAAAACAATCCAAACCAAACCTCTCTCGTGTCTATAATTTGTCAATTCGCCTATCATCTGACACATAGCAATAGTGACGTCAGCAAGATGGCCGCCGGTGTGAAGCGATGCGCCAAACTGTTGTATTTGCTACTCTGCTCGCATGTGCCTGAAAAACGAATATTAATGCGGTCACACAAATAATATGGTCACAAATTCACAATAAATCCCACAGTCGTGATTTTACTAAATAATAATTGGTGTTTTTAGAAACCAATGATGCATTTATCCCCCCTCCCCCAGTTGAGTGAAAGGGGAAAACGGAAAACACATGAGTTATGTTTTCACATGATATGTCATGCACTGTCACGTAACTTGTCACGCTGTGTCACGTGGCATATAACACTTCGTCACTTGATATAACTTCACGTAACGTCACGTAGCTTAACAAGAGTTGACGCATTATATGTCACGCAGCGTCACATAAATTGCCACGCTGTGTCACGCGGCATATCACGCTGTGTATCACGTAACATATCACGCAGTGTCAACATGTTACGTGACATCTCACGTGTTATTACGCTGTGTCACGTGACATATCACGATGTGTATCACGTAACGTGTCACGCAGTGTCACGTGACACATGACGTGTTGTCACGCTGTGTCACGTACCGTTGATGGTCAAGTTGTAAGCCTTATCCCCCTGAGCGCCGGGCACGAGCGCCCGCGAGCACGAGCGCGACACCACGCTCAGCGACACTTGCTGGGTCGGCACGCCGCGGGAGTCTGGAACAAATGCATTACATTTATATCAAAAACAACCCAAAAAGTCAGAGGTCATTTTTAGGATCTGTACCCAAAGGGTAAAACGGACCCTATTACTAAGCTCCGCTGTCTGTCTGTCTGTCTGCCCGTTTGTCACCAGGCTGTATCTTATGAACTGTTATAGACAGTTTAAATTTTCACAGATGATGTGTTTCTGTTGCCGCTATAACAACAAATACTAAAAAACAGAATAAAATAAATATTTACGGGGGCTCCCATACAACAAACGTGATATTTTTGCTCGTTTACCAGATGAGTCATAGATGGCGCTGCTTTAATTAGTACCTCTGAGTTCTCTATTGTTTTGAATGTTTCAATAATTATTAATATTAATTAGGTGTTCTAAGTTTTACTGTTAGTGAAACCAGTTGTGCGGTTCCATCATTATGCTAAAGATAGTTTTAAATCTGTTAACCAAAAATGTTAAATAAAACTACAATACAATAAGACTCACCATTCTTGCTAGCAGTAGTGTACACGATACAGAGCGCCCGCGGATGCGTGGAGGCGCGCGCCACGGCGCCCGCGACCAGGTACCCGCGCCCGCCGCTGCTCCAGCTGCCGTAGCATGTGTACACTGGAACCATGCACATACTTGCTGGTCAAGTGGTGGGCAGTTGGTGGTCAGGTGGTGGGCAGTTGATGGTCAGGTAGTGGGCATATGTTGATCAGGTAGTAGGCAGATGTTGATCAGGTAGTAGGTAGATGTTGATCAGGTAGTGGGCAGTTGATGATTAGGTAGTGGGCAGTTGATGATCAGGTAGTGGGCAGTTGATGATCAGGTAGTGGGCAGTTGATGATCAGGTAGAGAGCAGAGTTATTTGTTTACCCAGGACTTAATCGCGATAATAGTAGGTTGTGTCACAAGGGACCAAAATAATGTATTTAGGATGAGAGCGATTATTTGAATCCAGAGCGAAGCGAGGGATTCTAGAGTAGTCCTAAGCGTAGTGAGGGATTCTAGAGTAGTCCTAAGCGTAGTGAGGGATTCTAGAGTAGTCCGAGCGTAGCGAGGGATTCAAAGTACATCGCTCGAAGTTAAATAACGTTGGTACCGTGTGGCACACTCTTGCTTTTCATCCCCCTATGAGAAAAGCCATTTTCATCCCATCTATTCGAAAAGAGGTGATGGGTTCGTCGATCATCATCATCATCATCAACAGCCTGAAGACGTCCACTGCTGAACACAGGCCTCCCCCACAGAGCACCACTTTGAGCGGCTACTTACCTCCTGCATCCATCGGCTCCCCGCGGTTTAGACAATAGATTATAGTCAATCGAAACACTACTATGTTATGATGATACCCACAGCTCGTTCCAGTAAACTCACCAGTGCTAGTGCAAGTAGACTTGAACTCGAACGTGTCCTGTCCAGCGCCGCAGCCGATACTGACGCTGTGGACGTCACCCGTCACGCACTCCGCTTGTTTCTGACCGTCTTCCGAATCGTCACCTGAAATATAAAAGAAGTCACATAAGTTTTTGCTCATATAAAACGCTTGTGAAATTTAAAAAAAATCATTTCACACATCGCCATCTAGCCTCAAACTAAGCATAGCTTGTACTATGGGAACCAGATAACTGATAGATACTTAGATATTTTTTTGTTTGTAAATACATACATAGAATACAATATGACACCCAGACACAGAGCAAACATCGATGTTCATCACACAAATGTTTGTCCTGGGTAGGAATCGAACCAACAACCTATAGTTCAGAAGGCAGAGCTACTACCAAATATTATGAAAATCGGACAATACCGAGAAAACTACCATTTTTGGGGGAAATATCCCTCCAATCAAAAATCGGCGACGACATAAAAATCCCTGGACTTGTAGAACCTGTGTACCAAGCCTCGCCAAGAGTTGTGGAAACATGCGACCTCGGTACGTACATCCGCGGGGTAATTACGTAAAATTTGCAACAGCAATGCGACAGCAGTAGCAAAGCAACAGCAGTAGCGAAGCATACGTGCTCGATACCACTAATGATGTATGACAGCAATCATAGCGCAATTTACGCCTGTTGCAAACCTGTTGCGAGTTAGGTAATACGCCTGCCGGATAGACGAAAGCCACAGAGTTGTTTTTTCTCTAATCTGTGACGAAAGCAAAAATCGCGAGTTGAAGCCTTAGAGCATAGACTAAAAGCATAGAGAGATCATCAAAACGATATTATATTTGTACTGCTCACACGTATCGCTACGTCAATGGCGAAGGAAAGAAACAAACATATAGTAATTAGCTACGCTTGCGATACGCACCGTACCATTTTTTTCGACTCGAGGCAACTGTTTTTTCTATACAAATCTGTCAGACTCATTCACATCAAAGTGTCCACATCATATAAAAAGTGTCCAAAAAAGTGGTACACTTGACACATAATCAAGTTCTCTATATGCTTCAGTCTATACTCTAAGGTTGAGAGACTTTCACCCACTTCGTTCGCTCGGTAATTATTGTAAATAAATACATAGTTTTATAACCTTTTGGTTCACTTACTACAAGCACTTTTTGCCCATTTGTATTGTATGCCCAGAATAGATAATAATTTTCACAAACATATGAAAATTAAATATAGCACTTTTACAAGGCAAAATCAGAATTCTAAGCATATAAAATCACAATATGTTTAACACCAAATATATCAAGCCTATTATAATATTGTCACGTGGTTAAAAAACCCTTTAAATATAGAAAAAAATAGTAATAGAATGTTTACCTATAGTAAGTTGCTGGCGCCTTCTGCGTCGATCTGCGAGCGAGTTGATGACGGAGTAGCGACCGAATATTGGACAACGCATCGGGTACAGAGTTGTAGCTGGAATTGAAGAAATTCATTCTATTAGAAAATACTTTGATAAACAAATTCATGGACTTTCCGTTAATGTAGTCCTTGAAATGCTAGGGTGGTATGCAGATGTAAATTTTTTTTTTTTTTTAACGGGCAAATTGCCTTTATTACTCAAGCTAACTACTACAATAATAAAAACTAAACTAAACTAAGCTAAATATAGGCCATCGCGGTTATTATACAGTCCATAAGTGTTCTTTGTAGTAGGTAGTGTAGCTAGTTTAGTTTAGTTTAGCTTAGTTTAGTTTTTATTATTGTAGTAGTTAGCTTGAGTAATAAAGGCAATTTGCCCGTTAAAAAAAAAAAAATTGATTGAAGTTATGTACGATCACATCAGTTGTGTATGTATTTATACTCACTAATGAGTGTGATTTTTGTTCGAGAGCTGTAGAGTAGAATGCGAAGGGCTAGCTGCATTTTTAACGATAACAATTTCCGGACTTCTACTATTATTTACACTATTGTCCGTAAATGGAATTTCTTTGTGTATGCATTTATACTCACTAATTAGAGTGAAGTTAGTATGGTCACATTTGTGTACGTATTTATACTCACTAATTAAAGTGAAGTTAGTATGGTCACATTTGTGTACGTATTTATACTCACTAATTAGAGTGAAGTTAGTATGGTCACATTTGTGTATGTATTTATACTCACTAATTAGAGTGAAGTTAGTATGGTCACATTTGTGTACGTATTTATACTCACTAATTAGAGTGAAGTTAGTATGGTCACATTTGTGTATGTATTTATACTCACTAATTAGAGTGAAGTTAGTATGGTCACATTTGTGTATGTATTTATACTCACTAATTAGAGTGAAGTTAGTATGGTCACATTTGTGTATGTATTTATACTCACTAATTAGAGTGAAGTTAGTATGGTCACATTTGTGTATGTATTTATACTCACTAATTAGAGAGAAGTATGTATGATCATGGAACAAGGAGGAGAGGAATGCCAATACATCAAGAAAACAGCGTAACTTGGAAATATGCCAAAAACAAAGGCTATACGGCTAGCTACGGCGGGCTATGTTTAAAACGGGTTTTTGGCATATTTCTGATCTACGCTGTTTTATTGGTTTATTGGCATTCCTCTCCTCCTTGTTCCATGGTATGATCACATTAGTGTTATTTATACTTACTAATTAGAGTGAAGTAAGTCAGTTGTGTATGTATTTATACTCACTAATTAGAGTGTAGTAAGTCAATTGTGTATGTATTTATACTCACTAATTAGAGTGTAGTAAGTCAATTGTGTATGTATTTATAGTCACTAATTAGAGCGTAGTAAGTCAATTGTGTATGTATTTATACTCACTAATGAGAGTGATGTAAGTATGGTCCCGGTCGTTGCATGCGTCCTGCGGCGACTCGGACATGGTCGACCCTTGTTGGAGCTCCAGCACGTTGCCTTCGCGACGGTGGAACTTCAGGCACATGTGCCCTGATTGGCTGAAAACGGGAAACAATAGTACATTATGAATAATTATGATACAAGTGTGCAAAGTTGATTGTTGCACTCGAGGCGGTAAAGTGCGCGTGGGCCGCAGGCGACGCGCGTTATGGGAGCCGAGAGTGTAATGATTAACGCACACGCATGTCATACGACATTTTTCATCACAGTTGCGAGGAAAAAACAGAGTTGTATTGTTAATTAATTTTGTGAAAAATGTCGTGCAGGCTTCTTATTTTCACGCGCCGTCAGAGAAAAAACGTGTTGTTGACGCGACCAAAACGAAAAGTGGCACTGGAACTGAAACTAGAACTACGTATAACTTGCAGTGAGATACAAACTTAACTGAATCGGGTTACCATATTATAACGTGTGTGGTAATTTTAGAGTAAAAAGCACACGTCTGAAATTTGTTGCATTTTAGTTCTAAAAGCGATGGCATAAGAGCCACTTTACGAGCAACTGTGATGAAAAGTATTTTTCAGTTATCTAACTTTGTAAAAAATCCTATTCTATCCTATAGTAGGATCCTATATTAAAAAATATTATAAATGCGGAAGTTTCTGTGTGTGAATGTTTGTTACTATTAATCTCCGTAACTACTGAATCAATTTTGATGAAATTCAGAACGCAGATAGCTTATACGCTGGATTAACACATATGATACTTTTTATCCGCGAGTGAAACCGCGGGACGCAACTAGTTTTTATGAATACTAACGGGATCTTCACTTTGATTGGAATCGCTTCCGAGTTCCCGAAATTTCAGCGCAGTTATATGCAATTCTATTAGAAATATCGTGAAAGTTTATAACAGTGTATTAAACAATATCTAACAAACAAAAACAACAACAAACAATAAACAAACAAAACAAAAACAAAACAAACAATATCAACACAAACAACACAAAAAACAACAAAACAAAAAACAATAAACAAAACAACAAACAATACCTTAAAACAAACAAACACTAAGAAACAATAAACGAACAAAAAAATGTGTTGTGTGTTTTTTTTTTGTGTAAACAATATCTTTGAGAGTCATTGTAGTGCATGCACCTAGATAATAATCACTGTCTTTTTCTTTTAATAATAAATATTTATGGATATTTCACACAGCGCCATCTAGCCCCAAATTAATCAAAGCTTATACTATAGGAACACAGGAACCATAGCTGATACACTACTTAGATACTCTTTTGTTTGCAACTACATACAATACAATTAATATTCTACTCTGTGATATAAATATAATAATAATACTTTAGTCTTGAACTCTCTGCAACTAGATGAACCTATCTTTTAGTTATCTTAGTACATAGTAGTACCTTATATTAGATTCCTGAATCTTAGATATTTTATGTAAACAAAGTAATGTCACGAAAAGTCACTGTCAAAGTGACATTCCAGTTGCCCAAAACATTTTTTACTTGTGAAACATATTTTTATTAAAAGGAGTTCAAAAGTATCAATCTTACTGATTAACAAGCAAAACTTTGCATACAAAATATTAGTAGGATATGAAGTAGGATTTAACAATTCCAAAGTTATAAAGGTATTTAGAAAGACGTAAATAAAACATTAACATACATTACTTAAGTTTTTTAACTGACCAGAAACCTTATAAATTATTCTGACAATTCTGACAAACATTCTATAATTTTAAATCGAGAGATTTATTCATATTTGATCTATAAATATTCAGTTTGATCTATTTTTTTATATTTTACTTCATATCCCAAAAAGTGCACGAAAGTAGCACCATGTGTCTTTGAAGAAAGTATGGCATATAATGGTATGATACCATCATATAAATCCCGGAACGAAACGAAAAAAATGTTTAGATCCTCTACAGTCTTACCAGTATAATAAAATCTTTTCTACCAAAAATCGATTTCTTTATCATAAAATTTTATATATCCGATATAACGTTAAAGTAGATGGTACAAAACGATTTTTATTTTATAATTAAGCAGATTATGACTAGAAAATAATATTTGATATTTTTTTGGTCAAATATAGTAATCTACCGTTATAAAAGATATTTTTGCACTGTGTGTTTGTTTTTGTTTGTTTACATAAAATATCTAAGATTCATAGTTTGGGAACTTAGATGGCGCTGTGTGAAACTACCACACTGCATTGTTTTATAAATAATACTTTTCTATAAAAAGGGGTTAAACCGACTTCTATCATCATCATCAGCCTGAAGACGTCCACTGCTGATAGGCCTCCCCCTAGAACCCCACTTTGAGCGGCTGTTTGCTCCCTGCATCCATCGGCTCCCAGTTTTCACCAGGTCGTCGGTCCAGCTAATGGGGGACCTACGCTGCGTCTTCCGGTTCACGGTCGCCACTCGAGAACCTTTCTTTCCCATCGGTTGTCAGTTCTAAGAGCGATGTGGCCTGCCCACTTCAACTTGCTAATCCTAAGAGCTATATCATGATATACTATCATCTAAATTTTACTTTTATTTATTTTATTTTACCGCCTGCCAAATTGGAGCCTCTCAAAACGTTTTTAGATTCGGTAGACCTTGTTCTTAATCAAACTAAGGAAGTTGTTATTTTAGGTGATTTTAATCTTGGCTTTATTCAATGGTCCAATCAAGGTAATAGTTCTCATATGTCCCCTAATAATTATGACACTCAGCTTGGTCATTCTCTCATTGACTTCATCGCATCAAATAGTATGTACCAGGTAAACTGTATTAATAACCCAGATGGGAAAATGTTGGACCTAGTTTTAACTAACATACCTAACATCCTTGTCACAGAAACTAATGACATCTTGACCAAATTAGACGAAAAACATCCTAGCATACTGTTGAATGTACCTTTCGGGCATATAATGACAAATCGTCCACAAGACCGAAATGACTATAACTTTTTTAAAGCTAACTATGAAGCTATTATACCCGAACTGATTAATGTGGACTGGGAACAGGAACTTTGCGCTTGTGAAAATATTGACGATATGGTTACACAGTTTTACATAATCCTGAATACGACCATTGAAAAGTCCGTTCCTAAACGTAATTTTAAAAAGTCTAAGTACCCACCTTGGTTCAGTAGTTCATTAATTAAAATTTTGGCTGAAAAAGAAAAAATTCGCAAGAGGCTATTAATATATGGTAACCCTCGTGATAATTTGGAGTATCAAATTCTTCGGCGTCGTTGTCATGATCTTTACGACATATGCCATAGCAAATACAAAAACACAATAGAAACAAATATATCAAAGAACCCTAAAGCCTTCTGGAGTTATCTTAAAAATAAAAGAGGTGGTCAAACCACACTACCTGCTACGATGGAACTTGGTAATACTAAAGCTAATTCTAACATTGAAGTTGCTAACCTATTTGCTAAACATTTTGCATCAGTATACACTCCATCTGTTACACGCACGATTTCGTCATCTATTCCACTAACCATTCCTCAACAATGTATTCATTTCAATACTAATCTTCCCAATTTACATGTTACAGAAAATGACATCAAAACACTGATTAAAAAAATTGACCCTTTAAAAGGTCCAGGTCCGGACAACATACCTCCCATATTTGTCAAACAATGTGTATCTGCCATTTCCTTTCCATTAAGCGTAATTTTTAATAAATCATTCAATGACGGTATATTTCCTACTGAGTGGAAAAAGGCCCGTATTGTACCCGTATTCAAAAAAGGTGAACAAGATTGTGTAAAAAACTATCGACCTATTTCCATTCTTAGTTGTTTTTCCAAGTTATTTGAAACATTTATTTGCCCTATCCTATACCAACATGTTGATAGCTCACTTACGGAATTTCAACATGGGTTCAGGCACGGTCGTTCAACAGAGACAAATCTTGTATCCTTTGTTTCTGATTTATCAGCAGTTGTTGATAAGGGAGGACAAGTTGATACAATATACCTAGATTTTTCTAGCGCATTTGACAAGGTTGATCATTCCATATTACTAGAGAAGTTGCTATGTTACGGAATTGAAGGATCTCTACACAATTGGTTTGCATCATACCTCGCTAAACGACAACAAGTTGTTACTGTTAACAGTATTGAATCAGACATATATTTTGCAGAATCTGGTGTTCCTCAAGGATCCCATTTAGGTCCTATCCTGTTCTTGATATTTATAAACAACGTTTCTGATGACATACATCACTGTAAAATGTCTCTTTTCGCCGATGATATAAAAATTTATAAAGAAATTAATAGCACTGCCGATTCCGCTCTCATACAAAATGATCTTAACAATATTCTAAACTGGTGCACCCTAAACCGTATGACATTAAATGTAAACAAATGTTTTTATATCCAATACACAAGAAAAAAAAATCCCTTTGAATCTGCATACTCGCTAAACTCAACGCCACTACAAAAAGTTCAAGAAATCCGTGATCTTGGTGTGCATATCGATAGTAAACTTAACTTCATTCAACACACGGATAAAATAGTAACAAAAGGTGCACAAATGTTAGGTTTCCTTAAACGTAATAGTACAGGATTTAAACCAAGCACCAAAGTAATATTGTATAACGCACTAGTACGTAGTCAGCTAGAATATGCATCTGCTGTCTGGAGTCCTTTCTACACTAAATACTCGCAACGCATAGAAAGTCTCCAGCGTTCCTTCACAAGACACTTAGCATTTCATACTCAAAAATTTTCTCATAGACGTCCATACAGTCAGCGCCTAGAAAAATTTAAAATGATAACACTCCGTGACCGTCGTAAAATGATAGATATGACATTTTTACATAAAATCATTAACGGTAAAACCTTATGCAGCCATTTACTTGAACGTTTTTCCCTATCAGTCCCATTTAACTACCCACGTCACACAATCCAAAGAATCTTCCATACCCCAGCCTCACGCACTAATCTTGGTCTCCAAAGTCCCACCTCACGAATATCTAACGAATACAATGACTATAACACAAAAATAAGTGACTTAGACATTTTTAGTAACTCTCTCGTAGTATTTAAACGTAAAATATTCATTTATTCACAAACGCACAGTTCTTTATGCAAATTGTAATATTCTTTTTATTTTATTTTATTATTTCAATTGTATTTCTGATTTTTCTTAATTTTTATTATTATTTTTTTGTTTTGTGTCATGAGTACATGTAGCCAATGCTATGCACGCCGTTCTTGTCGCATATATCAGTCCTATTTGTATTAATGTTATATGTGTAGTTTTAAGTTAATATATGTGATGTGGCTGTGCTATTTATAAATAAATAAATAAATAAATAAATAAATTTACTTAATTTTTTTTTAATTTTTGTTAAATAGATACATAAATTACATACCACCCTCTGGTGACGTGGGCGACTAATTTGATGTGTTTTTTCTCCTTCTGCTCCAGTATTGAATGGCACACCAGCCTCTTCTCTTCATACGAACCGTCCTCATTCATTATCTGTGAATTAGAATAGAATAGAATAGAATATACTTTTTTTGTAAACGAATGACGTGACGAGCTGGTCGTTCGCCTGGTGTTAAGCGTCACTGCTACCCTTAAGGCTACTTTTACAAAATTATGCGTAGTTGCAAGGTTTTCGTCGTCAATATTTGATCCATAGCTTTAATGTCTATACTTAGCCATTATATGAAGAATATTCCCTTCATTTCATGTTCTTCGATAATGACAGCGAAGATATATGGCTTAGAATCTCTCGGTAGATGGCGTTGCCAACCCCGTAAAATGCACAGAGCAAGTAAAGCCAATTGTTTTTTTCTTTAATGCGGCAACTAAGTTGTAATGTTAATACTCTTGGTCTGTGTCTGGGTGTTGTGGAAAGTAGTCCCTGAATACAGGGAATCCTAGTTACCGTCCTAGATTTATTATATGATAGTTGCTCGTTATTTTTTTATTAAGGTTACACACAAAATAAAATAAATAGATAGGAGGTTTGGTGGCAAATTACCTTCAGGGTTGCATTCTTGGTGGTGAAATGGTATTGGTGCGAGTGGTCCAGGCTGAACCATTTGTGATGCTCCACGATCCAGCTCGGAAAGTGGCAGCGGTTGTGCTCGTCATCACCTGGAAAATGCAAGCATTTTACTAAAATCTATTTAAGCTTAGTTTAATTTTTTTTTGTTTTATCCCAAAACGGGCATGCGTTTGACAACAACTCACCTGATGGTAAGTAACGAAGTTGTCTAAGGTGGAGCACGTTTGCCCATGAGATGCCCATTCATTCTTGACTTGAAAAGACCCAGGTTATACTCAGGAGGAAATACTGTTGCTGGAAGAGCATTTCATTCCTTGGCCGTTCGGACTATGAATGACTCAGCAAAACGCTTAGTGCGGACTTGTGGTACACTAACGACGTAAGGATGTGAAGAATCCCCAAGCCTTGTAGTTCTATGATGGAAAGAGGATGACGGCATGAGCTGATGAAGGGCATACGCACACTCTCCAAAATGTAACCGATAGAAGACCAACAGACCAGCGACCTTGCGTCTGTGTTCAAGACTTCTAGTCTAGTTTTAGTCTGTCATCGTTGACAAGCTTCTTGACACGCTGAGAAATTCGTACATTTGAGCACATTTCGTACATTTTTTATTTTGGGCCTTTGAGCGGACTGCAGCGACCCTCAACCTATTTTTTTGGTAGGTCGCTTTATATTTTCAAATCCTCTGAGGAACTCGACATTGAAACATGTCAAAACAGGTTTAGCGCCGCTGACTGAACTTGTCTCTCACACTTCCTTGTACCACGAAACGCGGTAGACGCGTAAACGACAGTGAAGCGATGCGCTTTTTTGGCGCTAACATAATACCGGGGGAGCAATGCACGAGTTTCAGGGGATTTGAAACATACTAATGCATTTACGAGAGCAGCCAGTGTGGAGTGTGAGTCCATGGTGGTGGAATATGGCCTAAACTCTCTATGCAAGAGAAGGCCCGTGTCTAAATGTATCATTATCGTCAGCAAGAAGACTTCCACTGCTAAAGACAAGCCTCCCCCATAAAGCGCCACTTTAGACGCTTATCATAGGCATGGTTTGCCATAATCACTACACTTATCACGCAGCTTGGTGTTCCCAGAAGATTTTAATGTACCTCAGAGAATGCTGCTGCCCATTCCCTGGATATACCCTAAGCCGGCTCTTACGGCACCCACGGGAAGAAATGGGGGTGTACCTTATCACCTAGGTATTAGGTACATTCTGTTAGGAAGATGGCACGTGGCATCGCCTCACTGAGCTATACTATACTGAACCTTATTGCCGAGGTAGTAAGACATACTGTTAGTTAGCTTCATGGTGTGGCTGCCTTCAGTCTAAGATGGCACGTGGCAACGCGTCACTGAACTATACTGAACCTTATTGCCTAGGTAGTAAGATATACTTCGTCGTTGCAAATTTAATACCTCCTATGTGTAAAAAGTTACTTTCCGAGAAAAACAATAAAAACCTCCTTCTGGTTTTATTTTCAAGAAAACAAATAGATTTATTTTCATAAATAATACAAGTAAGGTATTTGAAAATGTTTATTAAAAAAGATATTTGGCTATAAGTTGAAATTGCACTGTTCTCTGTTTTTTTTTTTTTTTTTTTTTTTTTTTTATGTGATTGAATGACGTGACGAGCAAGTCGTTCACCTGATGTTAAGTGATACGGCCGCCGGTGTTTATCCGCAATATCTCTTGTGTGTAGGTATAATGCGAACATAAGAGATTTTGATGACAATAAAATGTTAGCGGACATTTAAGAGAAATTAACATTGAAGCATAACTTTTTTAAATAATAAGATATTAACATAGGAGTCTTTGCAGGCGATAGCCCATTCAATTGGCAATCCAAATATTTGAAAAAGTCATTTTTACCAAAAATGTCACATATGAGGTTTTGATTTTGCAACGACGACTTGTTAGTTAGATTCATAGTGTAGCTGCTTTCAGTCGAAGATGGCACGTGGCGTTGCTTAGCTGAGCTATATTGAACCTTATCACCTAGGTAGTAAAACGTACTGTTAGTTAGCTTCATGGTGCGGCTGCCTTCAGTCGGGGATGACACGCCGTTGCACGTGGCGTCGCCTGACTGAGCTATATTGTACGTCATCACTTTGTCACTATGCTGGCCTTTGTAGATGAAACATCTGAAATATATAGAATGAGATGTAAAATACATGAAAACATGTTTAACATGCGCATGTGCGTCTGTTTCGTCTGTCTGGATTACAGATGGAAATGATTGTCACTTTAAAATCATTGTCATTTCATCATATGATTTATTTTTATCACTGTGATTTGACCTGTGGTTTTTCACAGCCTGTGATTTTTCATATTATGCCTAATGAGTTTATGATCAATGGTGATTGGCTGTGCTCTATGAAATGGAACAGAGATGTGATTTAGGAGCAACCTAGTGAAGTTGCGACCTGCTACAAATGATTACTAAGTAATCTAACGCTACTCTCATAAGTTAAACAAGATCAAAGTTCACCGCTACACCACAATGTTAATAAAATTATACTCTTTAAGTCTCAGTTTTTTTTTTACTGAAGCATAAATAAAATTATATGTTTTGATATTCAACGCTTATGCGTATTATGAAATCCGAAGCCACGATTCAGTTAATCAAATCAGTGTGATAATCACACTGATTTGTAGCAGAGTGTCTGACAAAAAGTAGCAGAGTGATTTATGAAACATAAAATCATATGATTTTTCACGTGCTCCTTGTGATTTGATCCATACCTAGTCTGGATGTATATGTATATTGGTACTCGCGTACAGGGGCCTTACTGTGAGCTCTTAGCGCGGTTCATTGGTCAAACGCTTTCTCTAGAGTAGAAATGTGTCGATTTCGACAGCTCATGGTACGGGCAGTAGTTAAACAGTGTATTTCTCACCTGTAAGAATCTTCATCAGAAGGTACGGGGTTCAGCCGCTGGACCTGCGAGATCTGGCCCACCAGGTATCGCGTGGAACCTTCCTTCCACGTCGCCAAGCACACCAGCTCTTCAACTGGAAACCAGACAAGATCATATAATTCATATCAGATAATACTAGGTATTCTATAAAACTAAACTTATATCAGATAATTAATAGTGGGCTGTTGTAAAACAGCTATAAATTAGTACCCTAGAGATAGGAAACTTAAGTGCGGGAGACAATTTAAGAGATAGGAAGACGTCCTGAAAGCCATTGCTGGAAATATATGGTCAAGAGCAGCCAGGGGTAGAGAAGAATGGAAGAGGCCTATGTCAAAATAAGACAAACGGATGGAAACATGTAGATGTTATAGTTAAGTTACAGTTTAAGAAATTACTTGTAAAATCCGAAATAAAGGCTATATTATTTTATTAATGAATAGTGGGTGTAATTGAATTCTTAACATCCTTTGAAACTAGGTTAATCATGACACCGGTCACGTGGATCAAAATTTTTGAAATCTAACGCATCGATATGGTATTAATAAAAAAAATGGGATAACTTACTTAATCAACTGGTACAATACAATATTAAATTAAAATAATTAAGAACTGTTTTTAATTATTGCATACAAGGTAACAAAAAACTTTTAACAGTATCAATATCATTCGTGTCAAAAAGCGCTGCGCCGCGGCAATCTTCATAATTTTCAATAATAAATATTTTCATTTGCACACTCTTTAATAATCATCAATAAAATGATGTCATCATCCTCTTTGCCTTTCCCATTTGTTATTGGGGTCGCCTCCCAATCTAACCTGTAGCGGCGAGCTACCACAATTACACGTGCGACTGCCATCTGACCTCGCAACCCATATGGAACCAGTAACTGGGATGGTTAGATCAGACGTCAGATTCTATCAAGCGTCAGACTACCCGTAACGATTGCCATAGATGTTCTTATGACGACCGGGACCGACGGCTTAACGTGCTCTACGAGGCACGGAGCGATGGCATCGAAAACTGCACATAACTTACTAGATAAGTCATTGGTGCAGGGCCGAGCATCCAACTCGGTGCCGTAAGATTGCAAGCGCACATGCTACCGCCTATCATATCACTATATGTATATGTGTATATCATTAAATTGCATCCTGTATAAGCTTAGATATGTTAACCAGCCAACTTAGAAAAGAAGATGTTCGACGACGATTTCTTCCGTACAGGCGATAATCGACTTGTGTCGGTTTCGTAGAGCGATGTCTCTTTCACACAGAGCAAGAGTATGACAAAACATCATATACGATGTGTTGAGTGACAGAGATGACGCTTGGGAAGCCAATACTAGCCAGTTATTTCCCCTTGAGTGGCAATCCTTTTTTGAGTGACAGAGACAAGACAACGACCCCGACCTTAGACAATTATATCCCTTTGAGTGACAATCTCCTTCTGAGTGACAATGTCCCCCACTGAGAGACAGAGGCAACGCTCTACGATGTCGACATTAGCCTATTTTTATCCTTCTGAGTGACAATGTCCCCCTCTGAGAGACAGAGGCAACGCTCTACGAAGCCGTATTAGACGATTACCCTTTGAGTAACAATCTCCCTTTGAGTGACAATCCCCCCTTTGAGTGACAGGGACAAGACAACGCTATACGAAGCCGACATTAGCCGATTATCTCCCCCTGATTGACAACGTCCTCCTCTGAGAGACAGAGGTAACGCTATACGAAGCCGATATTAGCTAATTATCTCCCTCTGAGTGACAATGTCCCCCTCTGAGTGACAGAGACGACAATCTACAAAGCCAACATTAACCAGTTATCTCTTTCTTTAGCTCGATTTTATTTACGGCCTAGACGGACGGTGGGAAAAATTATCTTAACCGCTTTATGTCACTTTTTTCATGCTTGCATTTTGTCTACCGTCCGTGCTAGGGCAGCTGTAACGTATTATTCTCTCCCTAATCCTCTTCTAACGACTCAGGCTGAGACTATATACAAGCTAGAGGTAACAAAACAAGGGGAGAGTAGACTATAGTTACATTCGTGTCAACTCACCATTGCTTTCCGTGCCGGTGACGTCCGGGCACGACATATACCGCAGTAGCAGCCGCGAGTCGTCCGTGCACGACTCGGCGCGGGATACGGGGTTCGTGCAATCCTCAGCGCCACTGAAATGTACATGATACGTGTTACCAAAGAGTACTACACTCATCATCTTCTTCATCAGCCTGATAACGTCTACTGCTGAACGTAGACCTCCTACATACAGACATTAAGCGGCTTCGTGCCTTCTATCTCCATTCTTCAGTGAAGATGTTAGAATTTTTGCTACCTACCTCTGGGTCCTATAGGGTCTTCTGGGTGGGGTCTGGGTCTTGCACACATCATCAGACATCAACACAGGCCTCCCCCATAAAACGCCACGTTGAACGCTTATCATAGGGAGGGTTTGCCATAATCAGCACGCTCGGTGATCGCAGAAGATTTTAATGTACCGAGGAGAATGCTTCTGCCTATTACCTGAACATTCCCTCTCCCTCTTTTGGATTCTTGCACGCGAGTGTAGTATTAGTAGAGGGGAAGTGAAGGTAGGGGGAGTAGTGGAAAAGTTCGAGTGGCGACCAAGAGCCGAAAGACACAACGTCGGTCCACCTAGTGGGAGTCTTCATTAGGTGGACCGACGATCTAAACTGCAGGGAGCCGATGGTTTAACCTTATTTCCAGAATTCCGAAATTTGGTACTGCCATCGGATTTAGCGTTAAATACACTTTGTCTGACAGCACGCGAAGGTAATATTTAGTACTAAAATGCTTAAAATACTAGTATTCTATTTTATTGAAGTTGAAGTGGCAATGGGCATGGGCAGGCCACGTCGTTTGCAGAACCGTCAACCTGTGAGGAAGAAAGGTACTCGAGTGGTGACCACGAACTGGAAGACGCAGCTTAGGCCCCCCACCAGGTGGACCGACGAGCTGTTCAAACCGCGGGGAGCCCTTCCCGCGCTCTCCGCTTGGACGCAAGAAGGAAATAGCCAACCAAAGTGGCGCTACATCAAGGAAGCCTATTTCACTTGCAATAAGTGCAGTTCTGCTCGCACAGCGCTACAAACTTAACCTAAACAAGTGGCGCCATCTATTATCAGATATGGAACGTTAAACTCACCGATTGTAGACGAATGTGAACGGAGCCGGGTGAAACGGACACGGCTGCGGTATCGGCCGCGGCTCTTTCCTGAACATGGAGTAGAGGGCCGCGTCACCGGTGATGAGGTCACAAATTGATGACAAGGAGTCTTTTTGAGAGCAGAATGCTGGAAAGTAATAAAAATTACGAGGTCAGGCATTTTATAAACGTTTTTTGTTTCTCAATGTTCTGGGTGTTGTGTACTCAAAATTCTTGATTCCCAAGAAAGACCCATAATTAATCATTTCATTCCATCAAAAAACACTTTTATGTAAACCTTCTTCTTCTCGTGTAGACAAGTGGTCAGCTCTGGTGTCAGAATTTTTACGGACGGCTTAACGTGCTCTCCGAAGCACGGTAGCGCTCTGTTGTAAAAATACCACATTTTGCTGTAGCGGTCACCCATCAGAGTAGTGACCGCAGCGAACGTCGGTTAGAGACAGCTAGTCGTGCTTCGCTATGTAAACCTTATTTGGGTACTTCCTAGAGAGGTGCGAACTTAAGAGTTCAATTCAATTCAATTTATTTACTTGCGAACATAGATGAACAACAATTTGTGGTCTTAAAAGTAACATCGTATCTCTAGTTCCGTCGTCCTGACATGCAAGCGTTTCAAGAACCGTCAAACTTTAGTGCAGACGGGCATTTAAAAACATTGTTTAAATTTAATCAATGCTTAAAATGTCCTATTACCTTCTCGCTGACGTAAAATCTAACGAGCGAAAACGGGACAGGGCATTTTTGGTTAAAATAAAAGTAACTATAAAGTTCATAAGTAAGGTCCTTTACGGCCTACATTTAATCACACGTGCCTTATTTGAAAATTCTACTAATTGACCCCGGCATCGCACGGGTTAGTTAGTTCAACGTTCTTACCCTTCCATTGGGAAGAGGGAAGCGAAAGGGACAAAGATTAAGGGATGGGCCGGCTAAGGGCGGCTTTTCCCCTATCTTTTCCCTTTTCCCTACTCTCTTTCCTTCGACAGGATGAGTATAAATAAATAGGTAGGTAAGTAAAAAGATAAAAAACCATAAAAAAATCTTGCATAAAAATTACATCCTTGTTTCTTCGTGCAACCCGCTCTTGGCCGTTATAGAAAACAAAAAGTATCCTAAAAGTGGTTCTGAATAATTAACTATAACCATACCAAGTTTCAGCGAAATCCGCCCCCTAATTACCTAACTCGCAACAGGTTCGCGACAGGCGTAAATCTCGCGGTGATTGCTGTCATACATCATTAGTGGTGTCGAGCATGTATGCTTCGCTACTGCTGTTGCTTTGCTACTGCTGTTGCATTGCTGTTGCAAATTTTACGTGATTACCCCGCCGTTCAGTAGTTCCAGCGTGATGCGTGTTCAAAGGAACACACAAACAGACAGACAAAAAAAAATGGTTTCTATTTCTATATCGATAAAGAAGTGTAATGCAATCAAAATTTTCAAAAAATATTCAATGTACAGATTTAGCACAGTTACAATTTTATTGCATGTAATAATAATAGATTAAAACTAAACAAGTAAGTACTGTTGACCAAAATGCTGGCCTCTGTTTGGGCCAAAGGTTAAGCATTGCCATTCAACGTGGCAATGCTGCCAGCATTTAGTGGTAGTGGTTTGTTAGATTAGTTTTGTATTATATTGTTAATTTTATAGTTTTAGTTTAGTTTTATAGAATACCTAATTTTATTGTTGTAGTTTTACTAATAAAAGAATGTATCGATATGAGTAGGTATCGATACTATTAGGATACTCATATGGTAGTATCGAATCATGATTTGAGTACGCTAGGTACGTATTCTCTTTGGTCAAATTTAATCCAAAAGTGCCCTATTCACTCTCTGTCCGTCGCTTACCATCGATGTATGTCCGTTAAGTCCGTTTAACCGTTTATATACCACAGTAAGTACTTACTTTCTTTATATTGTAACACATATTTGTGCTTTTCATGTATCACCAAACATCTGTAACAGTCTTCGCCACTGAAATAGAAAACAACACTGCTTTAAACATTGCTGCGTAACATATGTTTGCCTATAGATGGCGTTATAATTAAACTTGCTGGTTTATGACCGAAATCCATGACGCTTAACATCAGGCGAACGGCATTTGCTCTACCCGTAATTTGTTTACATAAAGAAAACTTCTTGATGCCTAGATTTAACAATTTTATTGAGCAATTTTCCTAATGTCATTTTAGTACTATTTATTTCTCGCTAGATGGCATTGGCGACAGTTTTGGAAACAGTAGTGTGGTATGACTTATGACCAAAGAGGATTTTGTATATTTTTAAACTATAATTACGTTGGCTGAACGAAGTTCTCCACCGCCATGATAAAGAGCAAACAAGCAGCCGCTCAAAGTGGCGCTCTGTGGGGGAGGACTATGTTCAGCAGTGGGCGTCTTCACGCTATTGTTGTTGTTGATGATGATGATGATGATGATGACGATGTTAAAAATTAAAAAGTAAATGCCAAAATATACGCGAGCGCCATCTCTTGATGATGAAAGAACTAAACTGACAACGCCTAAAAGAAAACTGCTCATTAGTTGAACAAATAAATACTTTTTTCTTTCTTTTCTTTCCGATTTTCACCAATAGATGGCGCTATACGAAACTCACCGGTCGTAAACCAGGAACTTGTCGTTCCCGTCCGTCTCCGCGCAGTCTCCTTTGAACTGTATGTGTGTTGAGTTGATGGCTATAAGGCCTGGATTCCCTGACTGGAACCAGCTGCCCGTCCAGCTCTCTGGAAACGTGCAGCCGCCGCCTGGAATGAAAGAAAACAAGTGCTGAGTATGAGATTCATCTAGTCTGAGCTATTAAATAAAAAAATTTGTGGAAATTTTCACACAGCGCCATCTAGCCCCAAACTATGCACAACTTGTACGATAGGAACTAGATAAAGCAGCAGTGACACGGTCAGAGTGTCCTCGGACCGAGTGGACTCGGATAGCTACTCGAGACGCAACTCGTATCGTTGATACCGATAATCCGAGCGTACTCGGACGGTTGTATCCTAGCCACTGACCTCTATAATACAAGTACGCTGGACTAAATATTCTCTAGGAAATGACAGTTCTTTTTTGTGCCGATTCAAAGCGCCCCTCTTGAGGGTCTCGGGTACTAAAATTGACATTTTTCAAAGTGGCTGTTGGTAAGTTTGCTGCGTCTCTGATGGAAAATCGTAAAATAAGATGATAAAAGGCTACTCTTTGTGTTTGGTGTTTGATTACGGTACATGTTTGTGATGAAGTTATGCGTATTTTGTACAAATAGCTACCGAAAAGGCAGCGGAATAACCTTCCACAAGTAAGTGAACCTCACGATAAAAAAATGCTACATTATTATGTTTATTGTATGTCTGAAGGTTTTTAATACTATTTTATACTTAGTTTATTTAATTTTATCACACTTAATTCATATTCATACTATAGGAATAGGTACATAGGTTGTGAATGTTTAATATCGATAATGTGTCGATAATGTTCTTCGATAGTGAGTAACTAGCAGAACTTCGGCAATGCTCAATAATGTACGTAGGTACAAAATAATGTACGATGTATATCTGGCTTCAGATTTTTTTTTCATTAATATAAACTAAATATTTAACTCGCTAGTACTAATAATGTTGTTTTGTACATTTTATTAAGTTTTACTTTGTGCTTTTAGGTTTCCCACTGACACTCTTACTAAGCAGCTATGGGTGGAAAATATGAAAAAGGATTGCTTTGTTCACTGGGCCGCAAGCGGCCCGTGACTGTGTAGCGAAAGTGACCTGTGGTAGAAATTAACGATTTTTTTCGAGGTTGCTTTGTTCGCTTGGTTGCAAGCGGCGACTGTGTAGCGAAAGTGACCTGTGGGACCTCCATAATTAGATCTATTCGCACACGCTTTGAGTTCTGTTGAAACCATACTACTCTCATCTCAGAGGTTTTTTACGGAAAATTTCATATTATTGCATTATTTGGGATATTGTCAGTTTGTATAATATATCGAGAGAGAGTGAGAGCATTTATAATGTTTGTTTGTGCAGAAAAATATGCCATTCATTTCCTATTGGCCACACGGGCGAAGCCGCGGGCAGAAGCTAGTGTAAAATATAAATGTTATTATCTGCGTTTTTTGTTTTATTACTCAGTACCCTACCCCTACTAGTAATGAATCAACAGGAACAACGAGAACTGGCTTTATGAAATCGAGCTATCAATCTAATATTTTAAAGAAGTTGTGTGCACATCACGTACTTCTTCGCACTTAAACGGCTGGACTGATTATGATGGAATTCGGAAATTGAGAATACCTAAAACCCTAGACACATAGGCTACATATAATGCTGGATTAACGCGGAGTGCAGCTAGTTAACAATAATTAAGATTTCTTTAACGCAAATATACAAAAAAGACGCTTATTTATTTTACTGGGTAGAGTATGTTTATTTTTGTCTCAGTACCCGTATATGTACATAACTAGAATTAAATAACTGCTAGTCTGTAGTGATATCGATATCGTATTTTTGTCGAAAGTTATGTCTCATCCCTAATATTAGTTCCATGGACCCTCACACTGCTATCAGCGCCAAAATGGCGAAAATCAAATGGCTTCTCATAACATCCGAGAGTATGAAGTCCAGCGTACTTGTATTATAGAGGTCAGTGATCCTAGCAGAGTAGACTCGGACCGCGCTCTACTTATCCGAGCTAGCTCGTTATATTTTTATATCTCGGATCTTTTTTTTTGCCTGCCATTAAGTGGAACGTTACACTAGCGCGGCAAATTCAAATTTTCTTGCGTTCTATGCCAATAATAGCTTAATTACTCAACGTGACTATAGGAATTTTGGCGGGAACGCGGAAAAGTTCACGTCGGTACATTGTATTATTTTACAAAACTTATGCTTTTTCCAGTGTTAATGTTTAAAATTGGTGGTGTTTTACGCATTAAGTGCTGAATTACGAGCATGAGTGTGGGCAAGTGATATAATGTAGTGAAACGTGGTTTTTCGTATTGCTTCCAAAATTCCATAGAAGCCTCTAGTAAAGTTGCCACCACTTTACTAGGGCATGCCTTAGACTGGATTATGACTTAGACTAGACTATGACTACTCTGACTGTGACTATGACTTGACTTTAAGTGAAAATTTCCATAATACGATGAAAAATTACAAAACTTGACACTGGCTAAATACACTATGTGTGGAGCCAAAATATAAAAACAAAATAAAAACGTGACTATATGAAAAATTTTGCGCAAATAAATGGAATGCATTAAATTACAATTAAAAGTATCACCTATATATCATTGGCTTAGCGACAAATGACAATAGACTGAAAAACTAAGACGAAATTTTTTTATTGCCATTTGTCGCTAAACCAATGTCTAGGAGATACTTGTAATCATAATTTGTTGATACATTGTATTTCTTTACGTTAAATCAGTTTTAATGTAATCACATTTAGTAATTAAACTATTATTGGCAAAAGAACGCAAGAAAATTTGAATTTGCCGCGCTAGTGAAACATTCCTCCTTAGCCTCCCTTTATTTTTTAACAATTGACAAATACTGAATAGGCATAAAAATCAGATTTTTTTATGAGATCTTTAAGGCGGCGGGTAGACCAAACAAGGTGTTTTAAGGGACGTTTCCTGGCGTAATTACAACACGTGGAGCTTTGAATTTAATATATCATGTAATTCGTTTCATTAACTCGTTTGTGATGACCGCAAATACAAGATTAATAAATATAGCTCTATAGAAAAAAATCGCCAATTCCCATTTTGCCGAGCTTCTACCAAATATATTTTTACAAAAACTAAATTAGTGTCTTCGCAACAAACAATCAGATGTCGTGATGACTTAATAACTTTGAAAAATAATATATACAAATAGATATTAATTAAAAACCGTCAAAATCAGTAATTTCGTGCGTTGTCTTTGTCGTAAGCGCCGCTCTGAAGTGCAGACTGAATTGTTATTAAAGACTACGACGTTAAGGTTGATGTTTCTTTGAACGGATTTGGACCTGCTCATCTGGCTATACTCGACAACTTAAACGATAATCTTGAAATGATTTTTGAATTTCGATACCATCCAAAAAATGAATGTTGTCAATTTGATTAATTTTAACAGCAGTCCCAAAACGTTAAAGCTAAATCCTTAATAGGGACTCCCCACTGAAACAATCAACGGATGCGATGCGGCGGAGCGGAATAATTCAGGACCTAGCTTTTAACGCAGTTCCTGTGACCTAACTGTAGGTATTGGGTTCACTGGGGGCGAGGTTCCGTATGCAATAACAAGGTTTATTCCGGTTTCTCGTATGTTTTGACGACTGAAATTAAATCATTTCACGTGAAGATTTTAACTTTCACAAAGTTCTTCCATTAAAAAAATACCCTATTATTTACTTAGCGCATAATAAATATGTGCATGTGAAAATTTTTACCAGCGTCTTTGTTTCCCGATAAGTACAATCTGGAGCTCTTCAAGTCGTGAGTGAATAGGTATCTTCTAGGCAAGCATGTACCATCGTAGACCGCGTCGTCACTTTCCATCAGGCCCCTAATTCTGTATGAAAACTCAGATTCCACACGATACGAAACCACGTCGTTATCGTGTCTTGTTCAAATCGTGTCACAGCATTAGAAATACCTTCTCTTTACATTATGTTATTTTTAATTTGAATAAATATTGATATATTAAGTGGTGGTAACTTTTGACGTGTTGATGTTTCGGAACGTGTCTCAGTGGAACATTATGATTTTTGACAGTTCAAATCGCGTCATTTCCAAATTCATTTCGCGCGGTTTTGTTTCCATTTCATAGAGAATAGATTTTTGCAGATTTCTTATACTGGGTGGCGCAAAAGTAAAGACCCTATTTGGTTCAGCTATAACATTTTTTCTAAATTAGAAAACTAAATTTAGGTTTTTTTAAATGTATATTTGTGCCATTAAATTTCGTACCATTAGGATTTAAAGATGATGTCTTTTAAATGGTGACCTCCAGAGTTGATACACATTTGAGCCCTATTTATGACATTTTGCATAACTTGCCGTAACACTTCCTGCGATATGTTCGTTATTTCTTGACGAATGTTTTCTTTTAGAGCTGCGAGAGTCTGTGGCTTGTTCACATACACCCGAGATTTCAAAAAACCCCAAAGAAAGAAGTCTGGACTGGTCAGATCGGGTGATCTTGCAGGCCAAGGCAAATCGCCAAAACGAGAGATAACTCGGCTTGGAAAAGCGTCCCTCACTAAGTCCATAGTGTCGCGCGCTGTGTGTGCCGTAGCGCCGTCTTGTTGAAACCAGATGTGCTCCAGCCCCAATTCGTCCAAACTGGGTATCAAAAACTCACGTAACATGGTTCTGTAGCGTTCTCCAGTGACAGTTATCGCATTGCCTCCAGCGTCTTCGAAAAAATAGGGTCCGATCACTCTGTCAACACAGATGCCACACCATACAGTAACTTTTAGTGGGTGTAGAGGTGTTTCTTGAATAATGCGCGGATTATCAGTGCCCCAGAACCGAGTATTCTGCTTATTGACATGCCCTGAGAGATGGAAATGCGCTTCGTCACTCATAACCAATTTTGAAGGAAAATCATCCTCTTCAAGGTTGAGGTTTATGACGCGCTGGCAGTAATCTAGACGAGCTCGGTGGTCAGCAGGCAGCAGTTGATGAGTCATTTGAGTTTTATACGGGAACATCTTTAAGTCTTTCACCAAAATACGCTGCAGGGTCCGTCTGGAAATGCCCAATTGCGTGGCACGTCGCCTCGTTGATGTTTCTGGACACTCTTCCACATCTTCGCGCACAGCATCGATATTTTCAGCTGAACGGCCTGTTCTTGGTCTCCCAGACTTAGGTCTATCCAATGTTGAGCCAGTTGCTTCAAGGCGTGTGGCAAAGCGTCGAATTGTGCGACCAATCGGTGCCGGACGGTGGGGAAATCGTCGACGAAATTCACGTTGTGTTCTTATCACTGATGAATTATTCCGTAAGAACATTGACACAATTATTCCACGTTCTTGGGGAGTAAAACGGTCCATGTTTATTTTCAGTGTATTTTACATTTGTTCACTACACAATTTTCAACAACAGAATGACAGAAAATGTCATATAAAAAAAATAAAAGTATTTTCTTTAGTGCCAGTACTTTTGCGCCACCCAGTATAAGACAAGGAATTCGCGTGGTTTCGAAGTAAGGAATCGTAAAGTGGTCATACAGAATTAGGGTCCAGGTGAAGTTGCTGTCAAAATTAAATGCGGGCCTATTTATCCGTAAAAAAAAGATTTTAGTTTGTCTGACTGTCGATACAATGTATATAGACTATAAATAAAATTAAATCAGTGTAATTTACATTTCGAAGTTAAAGTGAAAAGACAGGGCTTATAAAATGATGATTAAGTATCAATTTGTTATTTTTTATATTTGACAAAGGAGATAGGATAGGAAAATCGAATATTTCAGAATTTTCCAATCTCCGCTCTCAAATTAAAAATTAGACCAAAAAAATATTTAAAATATTTTTAATGGGTAAGGGTACGATACTTAAGTGCCCTGGGGGCGTACCGTGAGCTCTTAGCGCGATTCAAAACTGAGCCTATATTGGATCGCTTTGTTTTTTTTGTATGGAGATTTTGACAAGCTATCCAGTATAGGCTCTGCTTTGAATCGCGCTAAGAGCTCACGGTACGCCCCCAGTGCAACATAAACTATTTTTTACAAATCTGTGATTTTGTAATCTTCAATGAGGAGTTTTATTAAAAAAAAAGAAATGGTGTTTTATGTATGACCCAATAGATGGCGCCAGTTGTGGTTTTACCAAAATCTGTCACTGCCACCTGTCAAATGTGTCACGATACTGATTGACAACTCTAAACTGTTTCGTTTGTTCTATTTTCGTTGCGCGATAGCTCGGCTTAATTCTGGATCATAATATTAACGTTTATCTGTCTCGCAGTTCTGCTGTACTTCAATTTACTTAAGAATAATGCACCACAGACTACTTAGGAGATACTACAGACAATGTACTCGTGGTCCACTCAACTGTATTTTACATTTCTTTGTAGGTAGTCTAAGCATTTTCTTATGTTTAAACTACTCTGTGGTTTGAAAGGTTTAAACTATGTACTTACAGCGCCATCTAGAAAAGAAGCGCAACTAGTGTTTCTTTTTAAATAAAAAGCCTCATAATCTAGAAATGTGCGAGTATGACAACTTTAAGAGAAGCGTAGGGGGCATGGGGGTATAGGTAAACTCCCCTCTTGTCCATACAAAAAGTGCCAACGATTTTCCACCTCTAAATGTTATCCGATTTTGATGATTTTTTTATATGTTGTGTCTACCCAGTAAAAAACTATACTATGCTAATACGTCTTTTTTTTTTTAGTTCCTACAATTTCTTCGTATTTACAGCCACCTAAAGTTACGAATTTGTGGCGTCAAAATTATACGAAGAAAAGTAGTTGTAACGAGAACACGAAACATATTTTCACAAAAATCAAGACGTACAAGCATAGATTATAATCTATCCAAACGATTGACACCAAAATCAAAAGATTTTGTGAAGTTTTAGAGGGTGAAAACCGTTGGCGTCCGAAACGCTAAAATGTAGGTAAATTCCCTCATGGTCTCTATTTTCTCTACCATACGTGTGAAGAGCAGAGCGACGGCAATAACATTTTCAAAAACCAGGACGGTCCTCTTAAGGCCTTCCAGGCACTTTTAGATGTCACTGCAACCGTTATGAGGAGGCCGTCAAACGAGCGATTTGTAACTCTTATAAGATCATGAATAAAAAAAGTATCCAAAGTCGTCTGCAACGTACGACCATGGTACCCTATCGAATGGGTCAACCGCACATACAGCACGAGCGTCGAGCATACAAACTGAACACCTGGCATCACTCTTAAAACAAAGGGCGGCGGCACAATAGCGGCGAATGCGAAATTTATTGTGGACCGGTCCAAGCCACAGACGTACAGCGGTGATGTTAAGCAGGAATATCTAATAATTCCGCTAAAACATAAAACAACTACACGCCCTCACACACTACACACTTGATACATTAGATATTCCTGTATCATTTTGTATTTAAGGTGAACTTCCGCGAGGTCACGCCTGAGGCAGCTGGGGGTTATGTTATTGACTTAGGCGCTGCGCAAACGTCTGTCCTGTGTCAGATACAAGCCGCAACCGTAGTTGTTGTGTCCGGTAGCGTCAACCAGACACAGTCGCCTGTTGCCTGTTACCGACATGGCACACCAATGATACGAAGTAAGGAACTAAGGATTTTTTTTAATGTTGCCTACACCAAAAATTTTTTGCCTGGCGACACAAAACGTAAACACATTTTGTGTCCAGTTGCTTCCACTTAATCAACCAAAAAGTGCCTTGTATCCGAGTTATCCGACACAGGACACACGCTTGCGCGGCACCTTGCAGTCCAGAGTGTGTCACATCAAATTGACCCCAATTGACCAATTGATTGATTGGGACCTTGTTTTGCTACATAAAAAAATTGTTTTATTTTTACAAAACCGCTTTCTCGTCTGGTCTTACACCAAACACAACGCTATACAATACTGCGGCTGTAAATTATTTTTAATTTTAAAAGAACAATATGTAATTGAAAACCTAGGCTTCTTACAAAGCTAGGCCGATTCCTATGTCATTATGTTAGGGCTTATTGTTTCGTGACCTAAGACCTATTGTTTTTGTGTGGTTAATTGAAAAGTGGGGTTCCCTTTGCGGTGTGTTTAATTAAATTAACTACTCATTGCTTTTGGAATTAGTAGCTGTGAGGCAATAATGTACAGCGAATGAAGTGGCGGCAATAGTTTTCCAGTTGCCACCCGGGGGCAATCCATGTGGGGGCAACTGGGAATATACCATATCATTTAAATGTTGTCACCGATGTGCTCCTGAATAGGGTATTTCAATGAATCATAATGATATTGGAAGTCGGCTAAGCAGCCACAAAAGGGGCCCCCCCCTGGCTGGCTGGTATCTTCTAGTAGGCAAGCATGCTCAACCGTCGATATCTTCATCCGTCATTTACCACCTGGTGAGAACGTGGTCAAATGTTAGCCATTCTAATTTAAAACAAAGGGGCCTATTTACCCCGGAAGACGTCTTCAGGCTGATGGTGCAAGGTGCAAATAAAATGAGGAGTTACAATTACTTTATTACTAGGTGGTAGAACTTTTCTGCAAAGTTCGTCTAGGTAGGTACCACCGCTTTGCCAGTTATTCTACCGCTAAGCAGTAGTGTGCAAGCACTACTGTGTTCCGGTTTGAAGGGCATTGTAGCTAGTGAAATTACTGGGCAAATGAGACTTATGATCTAATCACACAGTCTAGTCATCTTATTACTATACTGTGTGAAGTCTCAGGATGACGTGCGCAGTGCAGTGTCACGCAAAACTATATTAATTTAGAGTTCCGAGAGATACTGCAATATTTTATGGGCAGCCGTAACGCTTAACATCAGGCGAACGACTAGCTCGTCACGTCATTCATTTACATAAAAAAAAATCATACAGTCATTATGATCCGTCGGGAAATAAATATGTTGATAATGACTTTTGTGTTAAACAGTCAAATAAATTTCGATCTCCAATAATAAACTCGATGAACAGGGGGGGCTCTCACAGACTCAGAAAGAACGCTTGCTACGTAGTACATCTTTAACGCAGCTTTCAACGGCTACCTGTTTGTTTCTGGCATCAAACTGCATTGCATCCAAAATATAAGATTCATTAGGGCTAGGCTCCAGAGCTTAGAGCACCGTCGTAAAGTTGGCAGCCTATCTGTGTTCTACAGGTTATATTTCTGTGAGTGTGCTGTGGAGCTACACAATCTAATTCCACCATCTCCGTTTCACCATCGGACGACAAGACGTACAGCTACACGCCATCCATTTATGGTTGATATTCCTTCGATTCGCACAAAGCGGTTTCACTCGACATTTATAATCCGAGCAGCCAAGGAATCATCCTTTACCAGCGTCTTTGCTTTCTGATAAGTACAATCTGGAGCTCTTCAAGTCGCGAGTGAATAGGTATCTTCTAGGCAAGCATGTACCATCGTAGACCGCATCGTCACTTCCCATCAGGTGAAATTGCAGTCAAATGCGGGCCCTTTAGATAAAAAAAAAATTATACTTAAGTAGTTCTCTAGAGTTTAATTTTGTTCGCTGAAAATTCCACTACTACTCATATTTCTTTAAAGAATTTGCACCAGTTTCTTGCACGTAATTTTTGTTGTATCATAAAATTTTCATGAATATTTTTAGTCCTGAATTAAAACAACTATTATTTTGAAACCTGCTGAAAACTGGGACGGAGATAGTTTTATATATAAAACATTCACTGTGGACAACAAATCATAAAAACTACAGGGATGTATCTGGGTAAGGGGAAAATATGGGGAGCCCCGAGAAATACGAACAAATTGGCCAACAATTAAGGTTTTTAGCACCTGGCCAAAAGTGAGGTGTATATTTTAGGCAAGCGTGGTACATCCTAGATCGCATCGTAACTTACCATCAGGTGAGATAGTGGTCAAGCGCAAGACTTTTTTTTTATGTAAGCGAATGACGTTACGAACTAGTCGTTCGCCTGGTGTTAAGCGTCACGGCCGCCCATTACAGATTGCAGTGTCACTCGGAAATCTAAATTAAAGTTTCGCGTGACACTGCGCACTGCGCACGTCATCCTGAGACATCACACAGTCTAAAAAAGATTTCTAGACTGTGAGATCAGTTCTTAAGTCTCATTTGCCCAGTAATTTCACTAGCTACAATGCCCTTCAAACCGGAACACAGTAGTGCTTGCACACTACTGCTTGGCGGCAGAATAACTGGCAAAGCGGTGGTACCTACCTAGACGAACTATGCAGAAAAGTCCTACCACCTAGTACAAAGACTATCCATACAATAAAAAAAATTCATTGAGAATGACGTTCGACTTTTTGACAAGATTGTGAGGCCTTATATTTGGTATCAATTTTCCCCCTCCTTATTTCCCTATTATCCCTCTTATGTCTGTCTACCCTCATAAAATAAAGTGTGGAATGTTGTCTGTTTGCGTTTTTAGCTTTTACAACAAAACAACTGAACTAACTTAGATGAGTGAAACCACGCGGCGCCTCTCTAGTAGATAAAAACATCAAGCTACATTTTATTACCCCCCTCCTTCTCTCCCCCTGGTCTTTAGTACGTCTCTGCATCTTTGCACGCATATGATAACAGTAAAATGCTATAAAGTCAATGCCAATAAACCTTTCCCACAGATCATACCAGTAGCATATCTGCATAAAAAATTCATTTTAAAACTATTTTAAAGGTTGAGGTTTAAATTAAAAATAATAATAATTCATTTCAAAACTTCTGGATTTTCCAAAAACTTTGCAAAAGCCTTAACTTTCGTAGGAATAGAAAAAAGTGGGTACCTAATAGGGTAAGTTTAGCTCTCAGCGGCTTTCAAAGTCAGTTAGTCGAAATTTTCAAACAAAATTTTTTGTACTTCAAAATAAGGATTAAGGGGGAACATTTCACTCAGCGCGGCAAATTCAAATTTTCTTGCGTTTTTGCCAATAATAGCTTAATTACTCAACGTGATTATATGAAAACTAATTTAACTTAAATAAATAGAATGTATCAACAAATTACGATTAAAAGTATCACCTAGATATCATTGGTTTAGGAAAAAATGGCAATAAACGAATTTCGTTATGACTTTTCAGTCTATTGCCATTTGTCGCTAAACCAATGATATCTACGTAATATTTTTAATTGTAACTTGTTAGTACATTCTATTTATTTGCGCATAATTAGTTTTCATGTAATCACGTTGAGTAATTAAGCTATTATTGGCAAAAAACGCAGGAAAATTTGAATTTGTCGCGCTGAGTGAAACGTTCCACCTTAAGTACTTATTCTCGTTATTCCTTAGGTTAGTTCACACCTGGAAAATGATATGACCCGCACTTACAACGGTTAACGAAAACATCGTGAGAAACTAGCATGTTCAAGTATTACAAATCCCAAGAATATTTGTGTCATCCACCAATCCGCACTTGGAGCGCATCAATCCGCACTTGGAGCGCGAGGTGGATTATGCGAGAGATTTAAGAACCGTACCCCAGCAGTGGGAATGGGAACATATCATCATATACATAATATTGGGCTGATTAGGAGTGACCAACTGCATATTAAAACACTGTGACCTCCGACGATCATACGCCAGGAATCAGGAAACTGGGACCGCCATTACTGACGGACAATACGTTTTATAGCACGTCATAATTTTATAACTGCCGGCCCGCTTAATAATGGAATGTTTATGCCGGTGACCTGATAAATCAGGGATGCTAGGCTGGTAAAATGGAAACCCCTCTTTTATATGGGTTGCCAGGATTATTTGTCATCTTGCACGCAATGTGAGCCGAACTTCCCCAAAGAGCTCTAGCCCGCGGTTTGTATGAGTACAATTTTTTTTTATGTAAACGAATGACGTGACGAGCTAGTCGTTCGCCTGGTGTTAAGCGTCACGGCCGCTCATTACAGATTGCAGTGTCACTCGGAAATCTTAATTATAGTTTCGCGTGACACTGCGCACTGCGCACGTCATCCTGACACACAATCATTCAGTCCCAATTTTGAAGGCTTTTGAGTCTTTAAAATACTAAAAATACATCCGTTCTACATTGCCGTCTGTTTGACAAGACCAGCAACGGTTTTAGAAGTTTTAGATCTGTCAACTAAACCCATTAAATTTGGGCCTAGCTTATTTGTTGTTTGATTCGAAACGATTTATAAATGTTATTGGACTAGACAACTTTTAGGTGTATGGTGTGATTCGAACATATCATTACCTCACGATGTTTTCATTCAACCGTTGTAATGGTATTTTTTTACGCTCAACGATCCTAGATAGAACCGACCGATCCCGATACACGACCCGACCCGATAGACCGGATAGAACGGATGATAGATCCTGGACCCTTACTAGGATTCCCTGTATCTAGGGACCCGGGAACTACGAGGACCATGGTCCCACAACATTACCCACACACAGAACAAGTATTTGCGCTTTTTTTCCTGTGCACAAACACATGTGCTTAGGCATGGAAATGATTGCTACTTTTAAATCATAATCATTTGATTTATTTTTGTCACTGTGATTTCACCTGTGATTTTTCACAGACTGCAATTTTTCACAGTCTGCGATTTTTCATTTGCCTACTGAGTTATGATCAACGGTGATTTGCAGTGCTTTATGAAATAAAACAGAGATGTGACTTAGGAGCAACTTAGCAAAGTTGCGATCTGCTGCAAATGATTACAAAGAAATATAATGCTACTCTCTTCAGTTAAACAAGATCAAAGTTCACCGCTATATCACAGGCACATTTTGTTTATTATTATACTCTACAGGGCTCAGTTTGTTTACTGAAGCATAAACTAATTATAATGTTTTGATATTCACCGCTTATGCTACTCTCGTACTATGAAATTCGAGGCCACGACCCATTAAGTGTGATTATCACACTGTGATTTGTAGCAGAGTATGTGATAAAAAGTAGCAGGTGTGAATTATGAAAAGAAAATCATATGATTTTTCACGTGCTCCTTGTGAAATGATCGATGCCTATGTGCTGTCGCGGGAGTCGAACCCGCCCACTCCGGGTTGACCTATTAACGATCCCGTGGATCACGTCATAAACCTTTTGTTGTGATTTCATTGGACAAACGCTTTCTTGAGAGTACAGATCATAATATGTCGATTGCTAGTTTCTACGATTTCTGTTTCTAGTTTCATGCTGCCCGTGCTATACCCGTAATATTGTACCATGTGCTCAATCCATGGTAATATATATTATTAAATCAATACTCGACGAGCAAATTTCAAAATCCAATATGGCGGCCACCATTGCACACTCCAATTTCACCATTAATATTCTAATTGTTTGTCCGTCTGTCACGACAATAATTGTTTTGCCGTGCACTGTTAGAAATTAATTGTTCTCAATTTTGATGAATCAATTACGATTTTATTCACCTGAATATTAATGTAATTATTCGCGCCATCTTGTGAGGGTAACGTTGATTAATTTTATTAATAAATTGCGTGTTATTAATTGAAGTAGATGGGTAGGATGTTGGAGAAGAGAAGGAACGACAAAAGCATCCATCTTGCTTTGCTATTCAGAATTCATACCGCAAATGTCTTTGTTGTCTTATTAATATTTTGGTGGTTATAAACAATGAAAAATACGAGTAATATTATTTTAAAAAACGGGGTTATTCAAACCGACTTTAATCACCACAATTTTATACATGGATGACATTTTTTCAGTTATTTTGATTTAAACTTAGAGTAGGTATAGACTAAAAGCATAGAGAGATCATCAAAACGATATTATATTTGTACTGCTCATACGTATCGCTACGTCAGTGGCAAAGGAAGGAAACAAACACATAGTAAATTAGCTACGCTTGGGATAAGCACCGTACCATTTTTTTTCGAGAGACAGCTGTTTTTTTGCAAAAATTATAAAGCCCGTTGATAGCTCGTGAACATAATTTCTCGTACAAACACGACTCACCTGCGCGGGCAGGGGACAAGGTAACAAAACGAGACAAAGCTATACAAAATTACAAAGGACAGAGCAGGATGGAACAAAAGACATCAACCAGACAGAAAATAGTAGTTGAAATACACTACTAATTTTCGTATGAGAGGAAGTTGTATCATTGATCAACTGGATTTATAGTCAATGGTTTTTTCTATACAAATCTGTCAGACTCATTCACATCAAAGTGTCCACTTCATATAAAAAGTGTCCAAAAAAGTGGTACGCTTGACACATAATCAAGTTCTCTCTATGCTTTATTCTATACTCTAAGGATATAAATCAACAGAATCGTAAGTATCAAGTAGTAGCATTATTGACAATTTTTGACATTAGGCACTTTGCTATTTTACATGCTCTATAGGCCCGATTTAGAAGGCTTTAGTTGACAGTCCTTAAAATATATCCGTCTCTTACATTGCCGTCTATTTGACAAGGACAGCAACAGTTTTAGAAGTTTTAGATCTGTCAACTAAAGCCTTTAAAATTGGCCCCAATATTTACAATAATTTATTTTAAGTATGTTAAGGAGATATCACATTTAACTTGTAAAAGTGCTATGAATAGCATATTTGCAATAAAACACTTTGATTTTTACTTTGATTTTTGAGTAGTAAGAGTAAGGATCCAATGATCCAATCTGAAAATATATTCTTATCAAACAAAAAAAAAACAAATTGTAACCGATTCATTTTTTTTTAATCTAAACAAACAAAAACAAAAAATAATACAACGGAATTGAGAATATCATAAGTCGGTTGGAAATAATGATAACTAGCCAAGTGCAAGTCGGGCTTGTATTAAGGACGTTGTATTTTATTCTCGCACCATTGTGTGGAGCTACGAAACTCGAAACCCTTGCTGTGCGAGGCCGTCTAGCACTTGGCCATTTCTTTGTAGCTTTTACCAGCCTAACTACAACGTCATCACACTATTATCAAACTGCATAGGTATATCTCATCTATTCTTTATGGCGTTCATAAAAAGATTCACAATTAAATGATTCATCGGTCTTCGTGAATTGGATCATTGTACTTGTTATAATAAATCTATACCTACTAACTACTATTAGTAGGTAATGTAGGTATACATTTATTTTACAGGATCAAAAAATCATTGGAAATTATTTCAGGAATTAAAGAGAGTACCTAGATATATCATTAAGTCTAAAATATAATCACATCAGGTACTCAAAAGCTTTTGCTAATCGTGTTGCCAGTCTACCTAACGGGGACGGATCATGTAAGATGAAACCAAGGACAAAGAAATTCAATGAGCAGTTTCCTTTTAGGCATTGTCAGTTTAGTTCTCTTATCGTCAAGAGATGGCGCTTGCATATATTTTGGCATTTACTATTTAAACTTTATCATGGCAGTGGAGAACTTCGTTTTAACTAGGTGGTAGGCCTTTTCTGCAAAGTTCGTCTAGGTAGGTAGCACCGCTTTGCCAGTTATTCTGCCGCCAGCAGTAGTGTGAAAGCACTACTGTGTTCCGGTTTGAAGGGCATTGTAGCTAGTGCAATTACTGGACAAATGAGACTTTACGACCTGATTACACAGTCTCGTGATCTTATTACTAGACTGCGTAATGTCTCAGGATGACTTGTGCAGTGCAGTGTCACGCGAAACTTTATTATTTTAAAGTTCCGAGTGACACTGCAACTGTTGTGGGCGGCCGTGTCGCTTAACATCAGGTGAACGACTAGCTCATCACGTTATTCAATCTCATAAAAAAAAAACCCAACGTCAATAGTAAAAAAATAAAAAATGCTCTTGGTTCATACCACACTACTGTTTCCAAACCTTTAGCAATAAATATTGTTACAGTTTTATTATAAGTATAGATAGATAGAATAGAATAGAAAAGAATAGAAAAACTCTTTATTGCACATACCAACATAGGATAAAAACTAAAAACATTAGAAATTATAAAGTAGGTTGGGGTACATTGGGCGGCCTTATCACTAAAAGGGATCTCTTCCAGGCAACCTTTGGATGGATAGTATCACAGGCATAAGGAGTAGTCAGCGGTGCGCAATATAAACAAAAAGACTTAAACATTTAACTAAAATTAAACAAACTAGCTCTCTGTAGACAATAACTTTTACAGATAAGTAGTAGGTATGATATTATAATATACATTACACATACACATTAATAAATAAATAAATAGGTATTATAAATACAATAAAAACCTTACTTATATAATATTAGATACATGCCATGATACATGATAGATATTAGATGCATGCCTAATTAGCAATTGCAAATTACTAGTAGTATTGTAAGAATGACTCCGTTCATTCATTTTATGGCATGACTCAGTTTAAAACAACAATTTTTCCCACACAAACTGATTAAAACCAAAGCTACAATTGTCGTGGGAATAAAAAGCTTAATACTTAGTTCAGTTTGAGGATTAAATATCTTTTTAATTTTAAGACTGAACAAATTTACGCGTATATAGTCCAGCCTCCCCACAAGTGGACTGGCGACCAGATCACGGGAGCTGTTGGATGGATGAGGCAAAAAGTGGCACTATAGGTGGAAGGACTATGTTCAGCAGTGGACGTCTTCCGGCTGATGATAAACCAGAACTAAATAAACGAAGATCTATCGAATAAGCCAATAAAATTCGCAAAATGTAAAAGCAAGGATATCATAAATATATATAAAGATCACGACTTTCCAAAGGGTCCACTGTTCCAGTGAGCGTGGATGACACTGTGATGGTAGTAGAGACTAGAGACAAACAGCATAAGCTCGTTAAAAACGCTCATAAGCGCGATGTAAGCGTTTCTGTCCGAATCATTAATTTTCCAGTATCCCTCTCTTCGGGCGACCCCCACTGCTATAAAAACATAATCTTTCTTCAATTTATTAATTATAAATTCATAATAAATTATTTTTACATTGTTTGTTGTTTGCCCGTATTTTTTTTATCAACGATAGGCTAACATTTGACCACGGTCTCACCCGATGGTGACGATACGGTCGACGATGGAGCATGCTTACCCAGGAGATACCGGTTCACTGTAGCCTCAAAAACTCCCAGATTATATTTGTCAGGAAACAACGACGCTGGTAAGTTGTTCCATTTCTTTGCTGTCCGAATTATAAACGAGGAATCAAAACGCTTTGTACGTATTCTAGGATTTATACAACGACAAGTACCCACTAACGAAATCGCTGGAAAACCATTGTCCAATCAATGTCTTTTTTATTCATCAAATAACTGTAGTTTATTTGTTGTTATTACTAACTTATTTTGTTTCTGTCATTGTATTATAATATTATTAAAAACATACAATTAAAAGAATCAACAAAAAATTAATTATTATAAGTAGGTATTATAACTAAAGAAACAAGAAAAAAACAAGCTCGGATCGTATTTTGACCTTTTTCACCTTTTGATATGAGAATTATTTTACAAACACAATTTTTCCGGCCGTGACATTTTGTAGGTATTTGTATCTAACTGTTTACCATGTGCAGAGCCGGAGCGGGTCAGCTAGTCTTCTAGTTGTAATTTAACCCCCCCCCCCCCCCTTTTTTTACCCCTCCCCTTTCAAATCTCACGTAATTTATGGAGGGTCCTTTAAAACAATAATCTCGAAATGGTTTAAAATTGTAACGTCAATTTTTCAGACCCACAAAATACATGCAACTAAAAAGATTTTTGCATATAAATTATTTTTACCTTCATCAGTGGCGCCACCTATTCTAACCACACTCAATATTAGCACAATCATAAACAACATGTCGTAACAAAATCTGTTTTGACTAAATAACTATTTTAAATTTTGGCAGTGTTGACGACTGACCGGTATGGTCCGGATGTAAGACTGAACTTGTCTCAACGTAACAGTTTTGTACCATTATTTTTATACTATGGTAGTAGAATAAGATAAATATTATCAGTGTTATTTTAGATTGAACCGTAGCAGCTGGTATAATATACGTATGGGTTAAGCTAAATTATACCAAAATCTATGAAGATATTTATTGAAAAACTGTCTTTTTCTCATCATCATCATCAGTCTGAAGACGTCCACTGCTGATAGACCTTCCCCACCGAGCGTCACTTTGATCGGCTACTTGCCTCTTGCATCAATCGGTTCCCGCGGTTCTGACCAAATCCTTTGGTGGACCGACGCGACGACCAGGGGGCGTACTGTGAGCTCTTAGCGCGATTCAAAACTAAGCCTATATTGGATCGCTTTGTTTTTTTTGTATGGGGATTTTGACAAGCGATCCAGTATAGGCTCTGTTTTGAATCGCGCTAAGAGCTCACGGTACGCCCCCTGGTGAAAACCTCGGGGAGCGATGGATGCAGGAGGCAAGCAGCCGCTCAAAGTGGTGCTCTCTGGGGGAGGCCTATGTTCAGCAGTGAACGTCTTCAGGCTGATGATGATGATGATGATGGTGATGATGATATGTTCAGCCGAGAACGTCTTGTCTAACTGATAAGTGAAGTGTTGATTAAAAAATTTTTATCTTCCTTTTTATCTTTCTTAGGTCCGATTTCACCAAGCTAGAATAAATTTTATTCCAGGTATAACTTTCCGAGAACAACCGAGTTACGCGAATGTAGCCCTTATATCACCAATTTTGTGAAGGAATAAGACTTATTCCTTGGATACAATCAAAATGGCGTCTTTTTTGTGTAATTTCATTTGTCAATTAGCTGTATCCAGGAGTAAGGAATAGCCGTATACTTGGAATAAACGTTGGTGAAATCGGGCCTTAGCAGTATTATTGTATAATTATGGTTTTTTTTTTATATTTTTTCAAGTTTTTAAAATAGGTCGTTTTACAATCTCATTGAGGTCTACATTACTATTTTAGTAATGTAGACAATCATAGATCTACCGCAGTTTAAAGACTTTAGGTACCTACCTACGCTTGTACTGTAGTCTTCGTAAGGTAAACTCAGTAAAAAAAACCATTTCATATTTTACACAAAACATTTCAAATAAAACCAACCCAAACAAAATACCCAAATCCTATTATCCCCACAAATAATAACACGCAAAATAAAATAACCAAGTTTTCAGGTATTCCTGCATTATTCATTACCGCATAAAGCGGTCCCATCTAAACGCAGAAAATATGATTGAGTTTCATTTTCTGAATGCCTAATGAACTTTGCTCATTTAGTGTTGCCGTCTCTTTCTGGCGAACATACGTTTGAGCGGGACGGTTGTACGTGTGACGGTCACTACTCACTGCGTTTGACTTGGTAACAGGGTTGCCAAATGCAGTCTAAAGCCCGTATCCCGTATTACTGAACTACGCTCATTTGTGGCTCAGGGCCGTACTTTACGATTCCTTACTTCGAAACCACGCGAATTCCTTCTTACATAAGAAATCTGCAAAAATCTATTCTCGATGAAATGAAAACGAAACCGCGCGAAATAAACGTGGAATTGGCGCGATTTGAACTGTCAACATGTTCCACTGCGACGCGTTCCGAAACATCACCACGTCAAAAGTTACCACCACATGTCAATATTTATTCAAAATAAACATAACTTTAACCTCCCCCTATTTTATTTTTTTTGCGATTAATGTAAAGGGAAGGTATTTCTAATGCTGTGACACGATTTGAACAAGACACGATAACGTTGTGGTTTCGTATCGTGTGGAATCTGTTTTAATACAATTAGGGCCCAGGCCTTGTGCTTAATAGGGAGCCTATTTTTTTATTGCATAAATTAATATTATTCCTCAAAAAATAAACAGTCGTGAAAACTAAAATTATATACCTATATCAAAAAATGACAAAGTTACAAGCATTTTAAAATACAGGAATACAAAGAGACAGCTCAAACATGTGACGTCACTCTTGCTCCTTCATAGTAACTCATTATTGTGGTAACTTTACATACAGGCTCTAACATGTGACTTCACAGCGTGCGTTTTCATAGTAACTGTGGGGAATCTCCTGTTTTGCGAAAAAGGGACAGGCGATACCCCAGAAACTTTGAAGCTTAACACTCCTTGATTTATTTACCGATTTCACTTAAGGGCAGCCTCTGTGGTGTGATGGTTGAGCAGGTCGGCTCATAACACGGAGGCGGCGGGTTCGATTCCCTCGACAGGACAAGTATTTGTGCATATGAAAAAAAAAAGCGCAAATACTTGTTCTGTGTGTGTGTGCTGTGGGAGCATGGTCCTCATAGTTCCTGGGTCCCTAGATACAGGGCATCCTAGTTAGGGTCCAGGATCAATGTATGTGATCGTTGGGCGTATAAAAAAAATTTCATTTATTTTTAACCTACTTTTAGAAAATAATATTTACTTGTAAATTTTTACAAGCAGGCTACTAGCCTATCTTATCAACACACTGTTTATCGCAGCTCACAAGCTCTTGCTATTTCTTTATTAAATTATCAAAGGCTAATCAACTCCCAAAACTTCAGAAATAACATCTAATTAATTGAAAAACAAATGAATTTAAAAAATAATACTATAAGGATGAACGTACACGATCTGATTCTTTTACGCACTTATAAATGGAGATGTTCAACTGTTTTTTTGTATGTTCACCGATTTCTCCAAGATTTTTAGACCAATTTACTTTATTTATGATCCCATGTAAAGATGAAGATTTGCTGAAGATCTTCGGAGATAGACAACAGCTCTTTTCCAAGTACTTATCAATTTCTCAAAATGAAATAAAAGCGATTGAAGTCTATTTTTTTTCCTTTTACTTCTGCGATCAGTGGCATCACTTTTAGCAGATTTGGTGGGATGTTGCTTTTCTATAGAAGTAGAGTTCTCCAGCGAGAAACCACACTTCTTTTACGTTATGTCACTGTTCCCTTTTCTTGGGGGAAGATTTGCTTTCTTTTGAGACGTGTTGTATAGCTTGGTGTTGTAGCTGTGAGGCTAGAGCATTGGGATGCCTCTCCAGCTTCTGTTTATATTTATCTTCTACCTCATTAATTTCTTCAGCCACGGTGTTGATTTTTAATATTTCATATAGTTCACTGTTACGTATTAACCATGTTGCATTTATAATGATTTTAAGCGGACTGTTTTGGAATCTCTGAATAGTGTAATTTTACACTACAACAACACAACACCAAAAATAATACACAAAAAAATGCGAAAAAAATAAATAAAGGAAAAGCATGCATGCATGAAAAAAAAAATGCAAATGCATGTAATTTTACATTTTTTTTTGTTTTTTTTTTTTGTTTTTTTGTGGTTTTTTTTTTATTTATTGGTGTTCAATAAAGTATTATTGTATTGTATTGTAACTATTGTAGTGTTTATGTTTGAAGTGCAAGCCGAACCCCACAACTCGATGCCATATGTCCATACTGGCTTCAGCACGGACTTATAGATGAGCAGCTTGTTATTCACTGAAAGTTGAGTTTCTATCCAGTAGCCAGTCCAGCAAGCCCTTTGTATCTTAGCTTCAGCTGGTCCCTTTTCATTTGAAGGTGTTTTTTCCATGTGAGGCGACGATCCATACGCATACCAAGATACTTTACTGTTTCACTGTGCGGTAAGAACTGATTTCCAAGTTTGACTGGTGGGCAATCTTCCCTTTTTTTAGGGAAGATTGGAAGTCTATTAAACCTCTTCCTTTTCATAAGGATATTATTACATTGCACTTCACCATCACCACTATATCGGTACGGAAATGATTACTACTTTTAATTCATTGTCATTTGATCATATGATTTATTTTTGTCACAGTGATTTGTTGCAGGCTGTGATTTTTCATTTGCCTAATGAATTAGATCAATGACATTGACGACTGGTGGTGCTATATGAAATGGAACAGATAAAAAGGAGTAGGTAATTTCATTCCTAGTATGCACGTAAATGTATTGAAACTGTCAAATCCATACGTCTATCGGTTGCGATCGAGTTCCGTGATCGTCTAACCTCTTCTAGCTGTGACACACAACAAAAGTGACAACACGGTCTAGGATGTAACACGCTTGCATTGACTATAAATCCAGTTGACCAATGATCCAACTTCCCCTCATACGAAAATTAGTGGTGTATTCCAACTACTAATTTCTAATAAATACTATGAATTTCTAATAAATCACGCGAACCCGTTGATGTCTTTTGTTCCGTTCTGCTCTGTTCTTTGTAATGTCGTATGACTTTGTCTCGTTTTGTCACCTCGCCTCCTGCCCGCGCAGGTGAGTCGTGTTTGTACGAGAAGTTATGTTCATGAGCTATCAACGGGCTTTATAATCTTTGCACGCTTGCCTAGATGATACTACATTTGAAGCCTCCAAGATAGTATTTTTCAAACATGAGCCCTTAATAGCTTCAAACAATATCTGATGCAGACATATGATATTATTATTTTCATCTCCGTTAGCCAGTATGCTCCCACCCTAAACACTCGGCGGGTTGTTTACGTCACCATCACAAAATGGCGGCCATTTTATTACCTCAACCCGTTGTTTACCCGCCATAATTTTTTCATTGTTTTCGCCATTGCTTAATTGGATATTGAATAATAATTATTTTAAGTTCGCTGTGACGTAAATAAGTTGAAGTACTTATTGATAAGGTCTCGCAAAACAAGTGATAAGTGGTAACGGGTGCTATTACATAGAAATAACATAAACTAGGTACCTAAGCATACTTTTTATATTAGAGTTCCGAGCAGTTTCATACCACAATGGTCCTGACGCTGCAACATGGGCGGCCATGTCACTTAAGGTGGAACGTTTCCCTAGCGCGGCAAATTCAAATTTTCTTGCGTTCTTTTGCCAATATTAGCTTAATTACTTAACGTGATTACATTAAAACTGATTTAACGTAAAGAAATAGAATGTATCAACAAATTACGACTAAAAGTATCTCCTAGATATCATTGGTTTAGCGACAAATGGCAATAAACAAATTTCGTCTTAGTTTTTCAGTCTATTGCCATTTGTCGCTAAACCAATGATATGCAGATGATAGTGTATATTATATTCATTTTAAGCTAATAAAAGTCATTGAATAATTAGGTGATGAAATGTATTGTAACAATGGTCTATGCAAAATGCGTTGTCTGTGCTGCTGTGTAGGTATAATTTTTGTTTATCTATTTTTTGTAGTCTTTGTCTTTTTAAATATGTATTTATTTTACTGTAGGGTTTACTATAGGATTCTCACTTCTTAATGCATGATGTGGCCATTCTGTAATTAGGCCTACATGTAATTCAAAACCTGTCATGTATATCATGTAAGCTAAAATTTTTATTACATTTGTAAATCATGTAGTACTGTTGAAGGTCCATAAATAAATAAATAAATAAATAAATACTTTTAATTGTAATTTATAGATACATTTATATTTATTTGCGCAAAATTAGTTTTCATGTAATCACGTTGAGTAATTAAGCTATTATTGGCAAAAGAACGCAAGAAAATTTGAATTTGCCGCGCTAGTGTAACGTTCCACCTTAATTTCGATAAATAGGAACAAATTAATAAATTGACGCACGACAGGCAGGAGCAGCTCTTGGACAACAACAGCGCTTTGAAAGCTTGGTCGCGGTGAAAATCGTGCCTTCACAAGTTCACACAAATGCCTTCGGTACCTAGTTTATAGATGGTTTACTGCTTTGTTATCTGTAGTGTGCTTCTGTGGTATTTAATTTCGTAACAAGTATCATCAAGTACTGGATTCGATTCTGATAATACTCTTGACAATTCTATTTGACAGTTACAATTGTATAATACGATCCCTCCCGTGCGAAGCTTTCAAATTTGAGCACATGATTGGTACTTATACCAATTGAGTTTGATTAAATAATTTGCGCAGTTTTCGACCTTATATGAAAGAGATTGGGGTGATGTTGTGGTGTTGTTTGACGTTGCAGGGCGAAGATTTGTGTGGGACATCAGACATTTGTCTTTGAACTGAACTATACACGAAATGATCACAGTATTCCACTGACATATACTATCTGAGTTTGAGTTGGTATATTATCCCGAAAGGGGGTAAATCTACTCCCCAAGACAATGTTTCTTCTACGACTAAATTAATAGTTTTTCGTTGAAGAAATGCCATGTAAAGTTTACGTTCGAAGATAGCCCTAGCGCAGCTGGGTGGTTGAACTTCGTCCTTGACCGAATGCACTTAAATAGGTTAACGACCTGTGTTTACAAATGAATTCGTTTATTTATTTATAGTATCTTGTTAACTCTCGTAGCGATCACACGTGCAATTTTGTGAGTGGATTTATTATAATTAGTATGAAGGTTTGGAAACACAGTTTCAAGTAAGGCAAACAACTTGTGGGCTATCATGGTCCTAGTCCCCCCCCTTTCGGGATGACATACCAATTCAAACTCACCTTGTATATTACTTCGTATTCACAGTTGGTCAAGTTTCAAAAGAAACTGAAATGTATCCAAGATCTTTGTTGTCTGGCAACATTTTTGTATCCATGTATCGAACGCCTAATATGTTTCGTACGGTATAATAGGCGCTCGATCAAAAACCTCTACGTAAACTACCCCTTTACGTTAGATACATTTTTTTGGCAACTGTTTCCGCCAAATGCGTCAAATTTGCCATTCATTTGTAACTTATTGTTTACTCTTTATGAAAAGCTTTCAACTAGAGTCTAATTAAATGCGTTAAAAGATTTAATTAGAAAATCAACGAAACATGGAGTCTCAGGTTGTTGACTGAATGTTTGACATTATTAAAATACGTGAAGCATTTTTTATTCAATTGGGATTGAAAAAACCCGACTTTCTAAAAAAATTACATTATTTCGGAAATATGCGCAAAATTCAATACTGAATATAGGTAATTTACTTACATTTTCGGAACTGTAATGTGTATGGTATGTTTATCTGATGAGCTACCTAGATTTTGGCCCTTGGGGCTTTGTGGAGCAATCAGACTCGCCCTTAAGGTAAAAAGTTTGGAGACCCTTGGTATAGTTTCCTACTTGTTCTATTAGTAGAACAGACGTGATATTTTCTTCCTACTTGTTCTACTGGTAGAACAAATAATAAAACAGATGGGAACTACCCTAGTAAAACAGGTGGACAGGTGTTTCTCCTAAGTGTGTAAGTTACATGTACTGATTTGTCTTTATTGGCTTTGATGCGCCGTCTTCCATCAAACAATACTTTGACTTAATTATGGTAAACTATGCTGCTCTTTTTGTTACACTACGGGAGTAGTTCGTACAACCTTTCACAGCACAACTGGGCCTGTTTTCCTTGTAGCACTCGACCGATCTCGTCTAACTTACATCACAGACTAAGCGCTAGTGTAGGCCAATCTGTGAATTTGGCTCACACTTTGGAAACTTAGTCAATTGTTTTTTTCTCTAATCTGTGCTTTGAAGCGACGGCGACGGCGACGTTTTTATGAGGCATTTTATTTTAAAAAAACACTAGTTCCGCTTCATTTCTAGATGGCGCTGTAAGTACATAGTTTAAACCTTTCAAACCACAGAGTAGTTTAAACATAAGAAAATGCTTAGACTATCTGCAAAGAAATGTCAAATTCAGTTGGGTGGACCACGAGTACATTGCCTGTAGTATCTCCTAAGTAGTCTGTGGTGCATTCTTATAAAGTAAATTGAAGTACAGTAGATCTGCGAGATAGATAAACGTTAATATTATGATCCAAAATAAAGTCGAGGTATCTCGCAACCACAGAATTCCCACTAGTAGAAATCTATTTCGCGTGGCCGCCTAGTTGTTTCTTGCTCCCACACGAGGTGCTGCCTGAATAAGAACGTCACCCAAAATTTTGGGTAGAAAATGGGCGATTTCGTTAGCTCTATCTATAGAGTAATTTACCTTGATACCTAGAATTTATGTTTTACCAGTGTTCACTGCTTCTTTATTGTAAAAACTAAAATGTAAGGTCAGATGGGGTAAGTGAAACGAAGGAGTACCTAAGTGAAACCCTATCGTAATCAATAAATCACGCAGTTTAGCTCTATGCTATGTGGCAAAATGGTTTCAATGCTCTAGCCCACGCGTCACACAATCTTTCTGCTAGGTCATAAAATAAAAAGAAATCAGCTATCTTTAAGTTTCCAAAACACATGTCGGCTGATGCCATGAAGCAATTTAATAGTGTTTATGTACATTTTTACTCGAAAATAATTCATGAAACGGCGCGTAATGTGGGGTTAGTATTTGCAGTCACAGACGACACAGGTAATAAAATCAATCAAATACCTACTACATTACAAATGTCATTGTAAATGTCCCATGGGCGAAAATCACGTATTTCACATCAACAGCTGGAAAACATCTAGTGCTGAACACAAGCATGCCCATAAAATGCCATTTTAGACGCTGATTATAGGGAGCTTTGCCATAACCACCTCGCTTAGCAAGTAGCTTGTCATCGCAGAATATTATAATGTACCAGGGAGAATGCTGCTGCCCATTCTCTGGATAGTCCCTTAGTCTGCTCTTATACGGCACCCAAAGAAAGAGATGGAGATTCTCAGATTTCTGCGCTAATAAAGTGATACCTGGCAGCTATTATTATATAAGTAGGTACCTAATATAATGACTGCGGGTAACAGATAATAAAAACAAAACTGTCAATATAGTCAACTGCTAAATAGTCAAACGCCAATGTCAACCTACCGTCAGAATATTGAATCGGAACGTTTCTGTCAAAACCGTGAACCATTTTTGAAGTGATGATTCATTCACGCAAATTGAGTTTTCAAAAATTATTTTCTTGAAAAGTATTTACTGCCGTCATTTGCCATGTCAGATTTAGGCTTTCTATGTGTAAAAAAAAATTAGCGTCCTAGCAGAATTCACAAAGTGGATAGATGTGCAAGTATGTTTCACTTACCCCACCTGACCTTAAATATAAAATGATATATTTTACTAAGTTAAATCAAGCAAATAATTAGCTAATATACCTACAAAAGGTTTTTTCCAACTTATAAACATTTGCAAATCAACATTGTACCTAGCTGGTTTTATGGGAAATTAAAAATCATAAACTGGCAGTACCTTGACAATTAAATTTTTTGGTTAGGTATGGTTATTTTATCCATTAATTAATCATTTAGCTGTTTTTCTGTTTAGCCGAGGACTTGTTATTACATGAAATGTAACGCTACATTTATAAGTTTCACAATAAACACTTCTAAAAAGGGAAAATAGACAAAATAATGGCTACTTACTTGTGAAATGTTATTCCTTCATATTTACGCCTCAGTGCGACTTCTGTTGCTTAAAATGCTGCAACCACCCTGCACACACATTACTTCTCAAATATTTATTGCCTAGATCACGATTTAAAAAGGATTATTTCACAAAAAACAACAATTTCAAAAAATTGTTAACCTGTTTGGCTTAGATCAAACGAAGCCAAATAAAAAAACCCGGTAACGGTGACAAGGACCAAAGATATTACGTTCGTCTTTTTTTTGCTTAGTACCGAATGTATAGCGCTCTCCTTGTTGTCCATGAATGACGTCATATACTACGCTTCTACTCGTACGTATATTCAAAGCTCGCAACGAAACTAAATAAAAACGAAAGAGTTTAAAGTTGTCGGACACATTTCCTCTAACCTGTGGTCTATGCTTGAAACAGTGACAGTGACAAATTTTAGCAAAAGCCACAACTGGCGCCATCTATTGAGTCATGCATAAAATACACTTTTTTTTTAAATAAAACACCTCATTGGCATCATCGCACAGATTAAAGAAAAAAACATCATCGCGTCAATTGTTTTTTTTTTCTAAATTTGTGATCATCGTACTATTGATCCATGTTGCCGGTGTCTTAACTTAAAATACAGTTCGGAAAAAACCCCTCTACCTTATTAAAATTCAAGTGGCGGTCTGTAAATAAAACAAATCCACCCTCCTCGCACAGATACCTATAAAATTAATATGTTCACTCGTAATTGTTTTTGAAGCTGCTCGATGTGTACACCTGCCTTATGTAGCGCGATAAACAGGGTTCGATACTTTGCTGTTTTTTTGTAAAGTGAACGGTTAATGCCCATCTGTACTAAAGTTTGGCAGCTACTAAATTCACACTTATCCTTCGATGACGTACCTACTGCAATGCATTTGAGTACGTTCTAGAGAGTTAAGAAGAGTTGTCAAACTTACACTGCAAATAACTTTGTACTTAACTGCAGTATTTATGCAATAAAGTTTGACAGCGTGTAAAAAAACTGCTGAGGGAGATTATTCTCCCGTTAGTTTTCAAACTCAGTTTGATTCCTCTTCTAATATAAAAATATAGTCCAGCCAGAATTATTGCTGCCTTTAAAACAATTATTTTAATTCTTAGGCACTCCCGCTCCGGTTCCTACCTCGTGCAACGGTTGGCCAAAGCCAAACAGCGTAGCAATGCAGCCGGTGTGATGGGCACTTTTGCACCTGATACATTCAGGGGCGGGTTATTCGAATATAATAGGTATTGATTGTTATGTATTGTTATTTGTTTATTTTTTTATTAGTTTAATTTGTATTTTTGATATGTATTTTAAATTTGTAAACTTGTACGACATTGTAATGATTTGATGACATTTAAATTGAAATAAAAAAAATCATAAACTGAAAAAAAAAATGTAAACGATATTTATAAATTAAAAACGCCTACAAGTAAAAAAATTCTTAGGTAGTGCGACAAAAATAAATAACATCTTATTTGTTTGTTACATTAAAAAGCTAAACTCACGGAAAAATAACAATGGCAAAAAGTCATGGAAAATGAATTCGAGCGGCATAGACGCGTTCATACATAATAAAGCTCAATAACATTATATTAAATTATGAAGAAAGTATCAAGACTAGACGGTCTGAGTACCGTCCATAAGATGCGGTGCCCAGGTGTGTTATGTTGTAAAGACGTTTTTCTTCCACAGGCGAACGGGACCTGCAGCGATGCCTTTGTTATAGTGAAGGGCTGCTTGCGACGGGTATCGATAATTTGGTATCGATAGATTTCATAGTTGAAGAAACCACTCATTCTTTTTGCCACAGATACCTGCATTTCCAGCCTACATTATGACCACAGCCAATGCAGCTTGGTCGAAACTTCGACGCAAATGAAGAAATGTTTTAGGTTAATTAAGTTCCTGTGTAAACAAATAACGATGAGTTTAAATCGCGAGAATTCAACTATTGATAGATTTCATCTTTGTGCGGTTGTATCGATCAAAATTCATAACCAATTATCTATTCGTTTTGCAGTCTGGAGTATCGAATTGCACTGCATTACGATGTGCAACTACAACCTTAGAAAAGCTATTACAAATTCCAATAACTATTTTCCTATAATTCAAGGCGTGTCAGCGACGCACATTATATGTGCGGCTTTCAATTGTAAATCTATTGTTATGTAAACATCATCAGCCTGAAGACGTCCACTGCTGAACATAGGCCTCACCCAAAGAGCGCCACTTTGAACGGCGGCTTGCATCCTTCATCTATCAGCTCCCCGCGATTTTAATGAGATCACCTAGTAGGCGACCTACGCTGCGTCTTCCGGTTCGTGATCTTCACTCGAGAACTTTTCTGTGGGCTGTCGGTTCGGCGGTTCCACAAACATCGCGAAACAAGAGCAGAAGTCCTTAGCTTTGTGAAAACTATTATGTACTTTACTAACTGTGTAATGTATGAGCTTTCGAAAAGTTCAAAATCTATTTTATCGATATCGATATTATATCGGTAAAGAACTACTCCATCTCTAAAGCTAAGGCATCTATCAAAGTATGACAAATATTGTTTTTGCCGTATACTGAAGAGACAGGATTTATCCCACGGCTACATACAAGAGGGATTTAAAAATATATTCCGATGGCATCCTACAAGCACTGCATATTTTGCGTAAGTATTTGCTAGAGACCCTTGGAAATATGCACTTTAAATAGATTAAAGAATAAAGAAATATGCTCTTGCAAATGTTACTTTTGTTCTGGGTCGGGTAGTAATATGGTGGTTCCGAGAAATATCTATAGTGAAATACCGCATCACAAATAACTAAAAGCTAAGTTACCAAAGTGTAACAATGGGCGGTCTTATCGCTCAGGCCGATCTCTTCCAGACAACCTTGCACGGAACGGAATAACGCAACAATACATGGACGGTGGTTTTCATACAAAAAAACGCTGTGCATAAACGTACATAATACATGCTATACACACAATACAAACATAATTATGCAACGTTCACTGCGGTCACTTACAAGGATGGGTGACCGATACAAAAAGTGGCATTTACAACCGAGCGCTACCGTGCTTCGGAGGGCACGTTACGCCATCGGTTTCGGCTGTTGTCGTAAAATAATAATCATTAAGTCTTTGAATGGCTTAAAAATTCAGCCAAACACCAGCATATCTAATTGACTGCATACCCGAGAAGAAAAACGGTTTTATCTGTCTCAAAAAGTGCATTTATCATAATGATTTCTGTTAAATGCCGCGCATAACCTGAAAATTATATCGCAGCTGAGCGGGGTTCGAACTAAAATGCGTAGGATAGAAAGTGTCTCGAGCTACCGTTAAGCTACCCTCACCCATAGCGAAGATATTCTAGGTCTGTGGTGCTCTAACCATACACATTCAACAAAGTTTTATCAAATCCTTCCATTGTAGAAACATCCAGTCACTACCAGCGGCATGCAGATTTAAACCTAGTCCAGTACCATTTTTACCATCATTTGTGTGAATATAAAAGATATGGTAAACAGCAGTGCTTTGACGGACCAACGTACGGTAATACTGCACTCAGGAATCGCTGAATATGTTATGAAGAAACTGAGACTTTTGAAGGAAGCTGTGATTTTTGATGCCATTTATAAAGGGCAATGGCCAGCGGAGTATGGAAGCTGGCCCCCGCCTTGAAACTGCATTCAGAGCTGTGTTCATAGACAGACTGTAAAGGACAGTAAACGAACTTTTCTAACTAAAAAAAAAAGAAAACGGGTTCTTTTGTTTCTTTATATGTTAGTATTTTCTATATTTACATCCTCTATCGATCACATCGTCACTTACCATCAGGCAAGTTGGTGGTGAAGCTAAATCTATCAGCCAAATAAAGAGTCGGAACGAAAGAAAAATTTAATGAAAGACGTATATGCCCTATTACGATAAAGGAAGATGCATTTCTTCATATCTGCCTATTTGGCTTGAGTAGTGGAATAAATACAATTCAATTCAATTTATTTGTCTGAACATGGGTACATGCTAAGATGATAAAGTTTAGGTTTTATATATTAGTTTTAAAGTTTTTAGGTATAGTTTAGTTTTTAGGTCTAGTTATACATGTTATTTAAGTTTTTACATCCAATAAACGGTTTCAAGTTGTAGGTAGCATGAATCAATGAAAAATAAACGCAATCTCGCCAAGATGATAAATAACAATAATTAAGCTCTCCACATTCTACCGAAATGACATGAAAAAATCTTTAAACAAAAAATACAGCAAGTGTCAAGTAAATAACTTTTAAACAATTAAAATTACTAAGCAAAAAACACTATCCTTAAGCACCTACCGCCGCCGCCAAGCAGTAGTGTGCAAGCACTACTGTGTTCCGGTTTGAAGGGCACTGTAGCTAGTGAAATTACTGGGCAAATGAGACTTTCTGACCTGATTACTCAGTCTAGTAATCTGATTACTAGACTGTGTGATGTCTCAGGATGACGTGCGCAGTGCAGTGTCACGCGAAACTTTATTGTTTTAAAGATCCGAGTGATACTGCAACTGTTATGGGCGGCCGCATCGCTTAACATCAGGTGAACGACTAGCTCGTCACGTCATTCAATCGCATAAAAAAAAAAAAAAAAAAAAAAAACCTACCAACATAAAAATGTCAAATAAAAAAATATAAAGTCATTAATAATAATAAAATATCCCCAAAATCATGTGTATTTTAATTACATTTTTTTGTCAGTTAAGTATTCGTTAATTGTATAATAGGCTTTCGTCACTAAAAAGTTAAACAATTTATTTTTAAAGATTGTCACACTATCTGAATCCATTATTGGCTTTGGCAAACGGTTGTATATTCTTTTTTTTTTTTTTTTTCTTTATATTTTGGCTCCACACATAGTGTATTTAGCCAGTGTCAAGTTTTGTAATTTTTCATCGTATTATATATTCTTGGCGCTTATATACTTCTTCACAAGCTACATTATCATACACATTTATGCTAGTTTAGAAAAAACGAAAGAAAACACAACCCTTCCTTGGCAGTCGGGTAAAAAGAAAGGAAGAAAACTTATTTGTTTGCAACATTAAAATTTAAAATGTGGTAAAAAGAACTAACGTTAAAGGTACTGTATGTAGCCTGAAGACATCTAAACATTTTTCTGTTCTCTCTTCAACGGCTTTTTAGAGCGTTCAGTAATATATCCACCATTTTACTTATGGCGTTTTGACTGACATAATTGACTTTGACAAGACATAACCGTACAAATTTTTACTCCCTTGACATTGGCAGAATTATTGCTAAAACCGATAGAAAGCCATAAACGAAGAAGAAGAAGAACATTTTTCTAACTAAACTCCAGCCACCCAATCAAAAAATTGTAAGTAAACAGGCCACCCAAATTAGAAAACCTGTATCGAGTTACTGTAAAGCAGTTGACAATAAACGTCTTGACAAAATTAAAAGCACTCTACATAAACATTCGCCACCTGAAACCGAAACCGGCCCCGGGACCATTTCCTTGAGCAACGGCTTAATTTAACTTGAAAACTTTATTTATTTTAATGCCCTTTAAGGGTATCCTTTACAATTTATTCTCATTGGGAAACCTCGAGGTGAGACGCCGTGATAATTTCCGTGGAATTGTATTGGAAATTGTTTTCATTTTACTCGTGAAAACAAAATATGTTTCTACCTAGTTTTGGTACTTTTTTAACGGGCAATGTGCCTTTATTCTTTAAACTACTACAATAATGTGGGATGTACTGGTAGATGGGCGAAATAAATATATTTGATATGTACTCACAGCACAGCCTTTGTTTTATTTTCTTCTTAATCTTAATCTTCTAATAATAAAATAATTTCGTGTAATTTAAATCTCTTGCGCACAGCACTCCCTCGTACTCGTACCTTCGTTTAGAGTTCTTCTATCTTTCACCTGTCATTCAGCTGTCAATGTCACCTTTCACTCGAATATCGTTAGTCACTGTCGTACCTGAATCGCTTGTCACTGTCATGCATCACCACAGACTATTACGTTCCGTTCCATAATTCCATACTTTACGTTCCTACAATAATAACAACTATACTATGGAGTTTTGGCGGGAACGCGGAAAAGTTCACGTCGGTGCATTGTATTATTTTACAAAACTTATGCTTTTTACAGTGTTAATGTTTAAAATTGGTGGTGTTTTACGCATTAAGTGCTGAATTACGAGCATGAGTGTGGGCAAGTGATACAATGTAGTGAAACGTGGTTTTTCGTGTTGCTTCCAAAATTCCATAGAAGCCTCTAGTAAAGTTGCCACCACTTTACTAGGGCATGCCTTAGACTGGATTATGACTACTCTGACTGTGACTATGACTTGACTTTAAGTGAAAATTTTCATAATACGATGAAAAATTACAAAACTTGACACTGGCTAAATACACTATGTGTGGAGCCAAAATATAAGAAAAAGAAAAAAAAAACTATACTATGTACTAAAACCTACTATATAGCTACACTACCTACTACAAAGAACATTTGGACTGTATACCAGCCGCGATGGCCTATCTATCTAAAAGTATGAAATTGGTGCTCATAGCGAAGCCTTGCTCGATTAGTCGATACTTAACTAATTGGGAACCTACCTACCTACCTACCTTTAGAATATCTTTCTATACAATATACTTTGCTATAAAATGGTAAAAAAAACCAATCGTTAAAATTTGTTAGAGTTTTTAACCATTGGTTACCTTAACTACGGATCAAAAACCCCACCCTTAATCTAAATATTAACTTATTACTTGTGAGAAGCTAAGTATGTATTATGAATTAGGTAGGTATATCAAGAAAAATTGTGTGGGCAAGCAAAAAACCTTTAATATATTCAAATGTTCCCATCAATCTTCTCAATCAATTCTCACTTAGCTCAATCAGAGTCAATAAAAATCGTTCAACAAAATTGATTCGGAAATTCAGACGGTCAGCTTTAAATTCAACAGCCGATGACGTCACACTTTGAGCTTCGCCAAGTAATTTACGCGCGTCAGTACCAATGACAGTTCCGGTAGCGCGAAAACGGGTGACGTTTAATCTGTCATTGACTGTTGACATTGACAGTTGTGAGAGCGACCGAGGAGTTTTGATACTTGACGGATTCGAGCTTTCGATGGCGACATGTCAGACAAATCTGTGTCTAATTTCGCTTCCCTTCTCAGAGTTTCGCAGGAATTATTTAAGAAAGTAAGTACTCTCGTTTCGTTTCTCAGAGGATAGTTACTAGTTAGGTACTTAGAGAACTATGTATATAGATTTATTGCGGCAAAAACAAGGACAAATAATTTATTGTGTAGGTTTTTTTTTATGAGATGAGTGGCAAACAAGCTGGAGGCCCACCTGCTGGTAAGTGGTCACCGCCGCCTATGGACATCTGCAACACCGAAGGCATTGCCGGTGCGTTGCCTACCCTTAGAGAGGACTCTTTTAACACTTTTCTTGAAGCTCCCCATACTGTAGTTATGCGGAAAAACCTCAGGGGGAAGATCGGTCCACATCTTGCAGGTTCGTGGAAGAAACGAGCGCAAGAATCGCGTCGTATGAGATTTCCACGTGTCTACAATATGTGGATGCGCTTTTTCACGTTGCCGAGAAGTTCGATAATAAAATCAAGAAGATGGGATGAGGGTAAAGATTTCTTCAGAGCATTCCCCATGGTCTAGTCAAAGATGGAGAATCTAACAGAACTGTAAATATAATCTATTGAATAAATCAGCCTCTGTGAATGACGTAGGTCCTCATTTGGTTCTGTTAGCGACGTATCAATTCGAAAACATGTCTATCCATTCAGCCACGTCACACTTCATTATCATACGATTAATTAATCACCGTAACATAAGCTGAATTCAACTGAATTTCCTGTAAATTAGTGTTCAATTTCAAACAGAGAGAACGATGAGAGTAATGAGATACTGTATAAGTGGACTTTCCGAAGATTATCTAGTGCTCGCTGCTTCCCGCGGATTTGACCGAATAGAAACGATCAGTTAAGTAGTGCCATATTTTATATTTATATTTACTGTTGGCCTCATTAGTAAGCTCAAAGTCGCGCAACGAGCTATGGAGAGAGCTATGCTTGGAGTTTCCCTGCGAGATAAGCTCCGGAATGAGGAGATCCGCAGGCGAACTTAAGTGACCGATATAGCTCTTAGAATTAGCAAGATGAAATGGCAATGGGTAGTCCACATCGCTCGTAGAACTGACGACCGATGGGGAAGAAAGGTTTTCGAGTGGCGACCACGAACCGGAAGACGCAGCGTAGGCCGGCTTCCCACTCGGTGGACCGGACACATTTTTGTATTCTTTCAAATAATTTTTTTTTTTTTATTTAAAGGTATAACATGACGAGCTAGTCGTTAGACTGGTGTAAGCGTTACGGCTGCCCATAACACATTGCAGTGTCACTCGGAGCTCTAAATTAAAGTTTCGCGTGACACTGCGCACTGCGCACGTCATCCCGAGACATCACACAGTCTAAAAAGTTTTCTAGACTGTGAGATCAGTTCGTAAAGTCTCATTTGCCTAGTAATTTCACTAGCTACAATGCCCTTCAAACCGGAACACAGTAGTGCTTGCACACTACTGCTTGGCAGCAGAATAACTGGCAAAGCGCTGGTACCTACCTAGACGAACTTTGCAGAAAAGTCCTACCACCTACTTGAAATGAACGAGCGACAATCTGGGACCCGTAAGAACTGTAAACTATGGACCTGGTCCGCGAGTAAAGCGGCAGGGCAAAGCCAATAATATATAACATTAATATTTACCTATTTAGTTACACTTTACAAGGTTTTTTATCGACGCATCAGTACTCTGATTGTAGCTTTGTAATGGGACCTAAAATTGACACCCACCTCCACCCGGTATTCAACAATGGCTGATCGATTCTGTATTACAATAAGTGGTGCCCCAAATAGCTTTTTAATAGCTGTTTACAGTCCCCTATTTTATAATCCTTCAAATTACCCCTATGAGTATTGATTAAATTGATCAATGGATATTTTCAACTAACGTGTCCTTTAATATCGGTAAGTACCACTATATTTTTTAGTCTATGCAAAGATTCATCATCATCATCAGCCTGAAATTTACCACTGCTGGGTAGGCGTCTCTTTAGTTTTGCCACACATGTCTTTCCTGCTATACTTTTGTCGTCTAACGGTCCAATAAGTCATGGGACGACCTACGTTTCTACGACCTAGTCCAGGCCACCACTCAGTGGCAGCTGTACGCCACCTGCCATCACCGCGGGACATGTGTCCTGCCCAACTCCACTTTAGTTTCACTCTTTTTCCGACATCTTTAACTTTAGTAACGTCGGATTTGAGTAGTAACTCGGTGTTGAGAAGATGATTAACACCGAAATCCAACGTCGCTATGCTCGGCATGTTTAATGTACCTAGTAGAATGGTGGCTGCCCATTCCCTGGATATTTTCTTAGCCTGCTTTTATGGCACCCACGGGAAGACATGCCGTAGTACTATTCTTAAACCAGAACCACTTCGCGCGTAGGCTATATGTATTCATAGTAAAGGAATACAACAGTTTTATAAGATCGTTTGAACAATATACAGCTCGGCACCGGTACGCACTTACTTCTGCCTTACATCTGGTTATAAAAAGCAAGGATTGAAAACGATGCAAAAATTTACGGTACCAAAATGACGATATGATGACACACATAATATCAACATTGATTGTCAGTCTGTGATTAATACCGTTCTTTACGATAAGTACCTAAAGATAAGGCAGACATGTCAGAATGGCTGCATCGATTGCGATTAAATTTTGCACACAGACTGTTTATACAATCGAGGCAACCAAAGGATACTTTTTATCTCGCAAAGGAGGAGGAAAACTGATAAATTACGGTTAAAATCATGGGTCTCATCAAGCATAATGATTTCAATATTGGTAGGTTAGTTTCTGTTTTAAAGAACCTTAAACGGTAGTAAAATACATCTACTGGTTAGTACTACAGTATATAGAATTATGGTAAGCTACAGCTGATTTATTTGTACCGGGTTACAGTCCTTGACTTACCCATTAACTTTGTTTTCGTTCAAGTATCAAGACATTTCGATCCTTACACCTTCAGCTTTACGAACTATTTTCAGTTTGATTAACGTTACTAAAGGCAGACATACGGATGTTTCGTCAATACGTCCTGAAAGTTTTATTCGCCTGTAATGTAGCAATGTCAGTGGTTTTCACGTTTTCAGTTGTAAAACGTAAGACGTGTACGCTGTTAATAATTTATTGTACTTAAGGAATGTTCTGAGGAATACTGCTTTTCGACTATAGACGCTTTCTTTCGCGGAAATACAGATAAAAATATGCGGGACAGCAAAAAAATGTTACAGTAACTATATAGTTATTGATGAAATTATTTTCCGAAAACATTAAGTAGGTACGCCTTTACTGTGGGTGTGGGAATGATTTTGTAATTAATAATCTATGCTAAACCTGCGAAGGAAATATTGACTGCCCTCATAGCATAGTTGGTAGTATCTCTGTCCTTTTACTGTAGGTTGTAGGTTCAATTCTCACCCATGACCATGACATTTTTGTGTAAAGAACATCGATGTTTGTTTTGTATCTGGGTGTTTTGTAAGTATGTTTACAAAAAAAAGTATAAGTAAGCACTATCAGTTAAGACTTCCCCCTGACATCATCTCAGAAGCTCAATGGCACCATGTCACCCGCATAACTAACACAGAACAATTGCAGATTTTGTTAAGCTATTGTTTACCTTTACAATACTTACTCCTCCAGAACTCTTTGATTCTATAAGTTCTGAAACCTTTCGCCAAACTTACCTGTAAAAAAGAAACGATTTATGTTAGTCTAAACTTTTAGAAAATCACACAGTCAATAGCATTAGCATACACAGACTCATATTACATAGCATTATACTCTTCGGCCGACTTCTGATGGCCAGGAAACACCAGCCGACTTCCTGTGGCAAAAGGATAGATCGCCATATCAGAGATATTTCACTATTTAAGCCCAAACAACTTTTTCTAATAGTTTACATTTACAAAGCTTGCGTTTCTCGAAATATCTCAACTGATTTTCATCGCATAAATGGCAACATGCGTCGCACGAGAGTTCTTTGCAACTACATGCGCCTACCATGTTAGAGTCATTTCGCAAACAACTAACCGTAACCGGGCCACTCAGTCGGAAAAATGCTAAAAACATACAGATAGATAGACCTAAATGCAAAACCCCCCGTCCATTCTTCAGGTTATAACAAATTGTGTGGACATTTCACACAGCGCCATCTTGCTCCAAACTAAGCATAGCTTGTATTATGGGAACCAGATAACTGATACAATACTTAAATACTTTTTTGTTTGTAACATAGAATACAATATAACACCCAGACACAGAACAAACATCGATGTTCATCACACAAATGTTTGTCCCGGGTGGGAATGGAATCCACAACCTATAGTTCAGAAAGCAGAGCTACTACCAACTGCGCTATCAGGCCAGTCAAATATATCTTATATCTATCAATTGAAATAGATAGCTGAGTCTTGCGCTGCTACTTGCAACTCGGCAACAGTAAACAACATGGCAGTCAGCTAACAGCTTGTCGTTCAACCAAACATAATTGTATGTATCTCAAAGCTATAATCGATAACAAGCGAACCCATCTGCAAAAATGTGTGCCAAGTTCGCGTGATTCGGCAAAGTTAGCGATCACGAACCCACCGCATTATTTATTTATTGAAGACGCAAAAATGATCTGGTATAAACACGACAGGTATCTTCACAGGAACAGTTGCTAGAACGTTAACCTTGGCTTCTATGCGTATAATACTTACATACTTACGACAAAGAACCACGCCGACGCGCCAAATTGAGAAAAAACTATATAGCCTTGATCACTGACGAAAAGTAGCCTATCAATTTTCTACCGATTGCGTTTACAAAAACTGCATAAGATGACTTCGTCATCTACATTTCGATATAGGACTATAAGGTGAGGAAACTCGTTTCAAGTACATTTTTTTACAACTAAATAGGCCCACATTTGACCACAATCTCACCTGATGGGAAGTGACGACGCGGTCTACGATGGTACATGCTTGCCTAGAAGATACATATTCACTCGTGACTTGAAGAGCTCCAGATTGTACTTATCGGGAAACAAAGACGCTGGTAAAGTATTCCATTCCTTGGCTGCTCGGATTATAAATGTCGAGTCAAACCGCTTTGTGCACGTAGATTTGCCAAAATGCCGCAGCGAGCGTCACCGGCTCTTCTATCGTGCGATGTTCTAGGGAACGGAACGCACGTCCGCTGCCGTATTATGTAAAAGTTACAACAGCAGCAGCAAAGCAACAGCAGTAGCAAAGCGACAGCAAACACTTGCAATCGGTCGCAGTCGCCCGTCTGTTGCTGAGAGCACTTTGGCCTTGTTTCCTGTCACATAATTTGGATCTCTTTAAGACACGAGTGAATAGGCTCTAATAGGCTCTAATAGGCCAACATGCTATAACACCTTCGACTGCGTCGTCGCTTGAACGTTACACTAGCGCGGGAAATTCAAATTTTCTTGCGTTCTTTTGCCGATAATAGATTAATTACTCAACGTGATTACATAATAACTAATTTTGCGCAAATAAATAGAATGTATCAACAAATTACGATTAAAAGTATCTCCTAGATATCATTGGTTTAGCGACAAATGGCAATAAACAATTTTCTTCTTAGTTTTTCAGTCTATTGCCATTTGTCGCTAAACCAATGATATCTAGGTGATACTTGTAACTGTAATTTATTGATACACTATATTTATGCGCAAAATTAGTTTTCATGTCACGTTGAGTAATTACGCTATTATTGGCAAAAGAACGCAAGAAAATTTGAATTTCCCGAGCGAGTGTAACGTTCCACCTTAATTATCCACTCCATCAGGTGAGTTGCAGGTAAATAGTCAAACGTTGACCAATTCGTACATAAAAAAAATATAAAGTACAAGTAGCGTTTGGACGTCCTGAAATTAATAAACAAATACGCGCTTTATCTAGACTAAACATTATTTAGCAAATTAGCAATCTATAAAATTTATTCTAATAGTAAAACTACAACAATAAAACTAGGTATTCTATAAAACTAAACTAAACAGGCTTTATCTAGACTATATTTCAAATATTGACTATCAACAATTTAATAAATACCCATATACCCATACACCATAATATAATTCAAACACGAAACTAGCTTCTTCAATATATCTAAATAAACGTAAAGCTGCCTGTCAGTAAGTCAGTACCAGGCTGTGACCGCGTGCAATAAACCTACATGTAGGTCACATATTGGATGTGGTTACGATGCTCGCCTATTTGTTTATGGAAACTAGCTGCGACCCGCGGCTTCGATCGGGAGTACGTACGGCTTATCAAAAGTATCCTTTGACTCCCTAAGTCCCTACAGATAATATCAAGGACTCCCCAAGGTTCAAATCACGGAATAAGATAACTATTTATCGCCATATCTGTTATCAAACATAACCGATTAGGTTTTTCTTTAGATTTTTATTGGTATGTATTCTAGTAGTGTGTATCTGTGTTGCCGTAAAAATAAAAAAAAAAACACGACATTTCCTTCATCAAATAGAAAAGAGCTGGTGATCTTCGAACGGTTGAACCGATTGTTTTTTGGATAACATAGTTAAAACACTCTTATCATCTTTCAAACAAAACAAAAAAAAAGAAATCAAACTTGGTTTATCTACTTGGGAGCTAATACTGTGCCACAAACAGACAGAGATACACTCGTTAAACTTATAACACCTCTGTTCGGTAGGGGTTAAAAATCATAAGGACATTTTTCCGGTATTTGGAATAAAAATATACCGCTATTTTTCGGTATGAATCCGCGATAACACAACGAGAAAACAGAGCACACTTCAGTTCAGAGTTGGAAATTTAACGACACGAGTTGTAAATATACAAAAAATCCGAAAATATAAATCAGTATATAAAATGGCACGTCTGTCCAGCGGGCGTAAGAGCCAATCACTTAACGATCCGTGGTGACGATCAGAATCCGACGACCGTGATGCAATGTGGCACACCGCATGTCTTGATACTTGCATTCCAATTATTTTGAGTATGTGGTTTTTTGTTGTTAGTACTCGACTACTCGCGAAGAACATTTGATTTTCGAACACATATTTGAGAATTTCCTTCGCAATTGTTGTTGTACAAATATTTTTTCTGCTCTAGGAACTGGTCACTGAACGCGGTTGATGACTCGGTCGGCGGTACGGAAATCGCAACTGGGACGATGTGTTAATATGTAATAAGTGTTTAACTTATAACGGCGGAAGAAACCACGTCAACAGCAAATCCAAGAAACACTAAATTCGAGAAATGGTTTCATCCACCAACCTGCATTTTTCTGAAATGTTTAATTTTCCGTTTTAAAAAGCCCTTGTTGGTTTTGATACGTATAAACAATCTGTAACCAAATACATAAAAATTTAACTCCCCTTGGCGTCATGTCATGCCACAAAACAAGCACACAAACAGACAACATTTAGTATTAAACTTTGCCCAAAGATATTTGTAGATTTTATTTAAAGGATCGGCCTGCTCCTCACCTAACCTGTTGCTATACCCTAATGGGGTCATATGTTTTGCACACACATACATAACACCTGTATCACTAAATATGTATATATGTTGGCAATAAATAATTGAGTATTGAGTATAGTATTACATAGTTATTTAAATTATATTGAAAGCGTAACACTACCGTAACTTTAACAAAAGTATCAACTCCGTCCGATCGCACTACGTTCGGTATTGACAAATCGCTTACAGCGAGGAGTGCTATTCAATTCGCGCGATTTCGGTCACATCCGGCTCCTGTTTGTTGTATCAAACTTTCATAATGTTGGCAGCATGGAGCGCCGGCAATTTTAGCGGGTAAACTACCGAAAATATAGTTGCATGATATAATAAACAGAGAAGCAAAGTTCAAACCACTGATTTAGTACAAGAAGCTTACATAAAACACTCGCGAATGCATTGCGATTTGCGAACCACGCAAAGAAATCTGGCTTTGAATGTTCTCCATTTGTTATTGGGGTCGGCTCCCAATCTAACCTGTAGCGGCGAGCTACCAGAATTACACGAGCGACTGCCATAAATGACCTCGCAACCCATAAGGAACCAGTAACAGGGATGGTTAGATCACGTGTCAGATTCTATCAGGCGTCTCTGACTACCCGTAACGATTGCCATAGATGTTCTTATGACAACCGGGACCGACGGCTTAACGTGATCTCCGAGGCACGGAGCGATGGCTTCGAAATGAGGCTTTGAATGACATTTCTTATAGTTTTCATTTCACAAGTAACGTGTCACGCGTAAGAGAGAGATGAAAAACATAAACGTCATACAAGGCCACATTTCTTAAAGTAGGTATAGACTGAAGCATAGAGAGATCACCAAAACGATATTATATTTGTACTGCTCACACGTATCGCTACGTCAGTGGCGAAGGAAAGAAACAAACATATAGTACGCTTGCTAGCTACGCTTGCGATAAGCATCGTACCATTTTTTTCGACTCGAGTCAACTGTTTCTTCTATATATGTCAGACTCGTTCACATCAAAGTGTTCACAACTCCACATCATATAAAAAGTGTCCAAAAAGTGGTACGCTTGACACATAATCAGGTTTCTCTATGCTTTAAGTTTAGTCTATACTCTAAGCCACATTTCCTTGGTTCGCAATGCATTCTTCAGTGTTTATCTAAGCTTCTTGCATATAGTACATTACGAAAAAAGACTTAGGGTATATGTTAATACATACATGTTGCCATAATTAGGAGTTACGTCGCGGGATAAGCCGCGTATTTTTAAACAGCAGCTTTGTGAGAAAGGTACATGAAAAATGTTTATAAAGCAACACTGGGGCTGCCATATTTTCTCGTAAAACAAAATCCGTCAAAGTAAGTATGTATTTAGCTGGCCGTCCTATCCTACCCGCCGCGCCAGTCTCGGCTCAACAGGGCCTTTCCATTTGAAGTCTCGGGGGAACTTCGGACATACAGACATTCTGCAGATATGCTGTAAGCACCATGCCTAGTACCATCTAGTTTCAACCGAAATAAGAAGAGGTTCGCTGTTCGGGTTTTTTAATGCTTGTTACCATTGACAATCTATGTATATTCTACCATGCGTAAATTAAATATTATTATATCTGTTTCAGTCATTCAGTATTACAAAGGTATTACATATTAAATTATAATAAAAAATATATAAGTAATAAAATCAATAACATAATTATTGTAAATAAGTACTTATTAAAGTATAAAAATAGTTAAATATACCAGTTTCGGAATGAACTCCTCGACGCTATATGGCGCCATATCTATAAGAAAACACTTCAATTTATTTTTGAAAATCTGAATACTTTTAACACTACGTATGGAGTCTGGCGTTAAAAATTTTGACACCAGTTACCCTAGTACATTTCCCAGACGTGGCAATTCTATGTCTCGGCAGTATAAGATCATGAGGTAAATCTCCGACATTTATAAACTGATTTGGAAAAGCATCTGAAAAGAATACTTTAAGAGTGGTCCCATAGAAATTCCATGAAAATTAGTTTGGTAGTTTGGTTTTTAAATCACACACAAATGTTTGTCCCGGGTGGGAATCGAACCCACAACCTTTAGTTCAGTAGGTAGAGCTACTACCAACTGAGCTAACATTCCAGAATGTTTCCAATAATCACCCAAAATAACATATATTTTCGCCTCGCACGATAAATATTCTGGTAACGTGGCGGCGACCACAGTTATTTATTTATTGGTTTCTCGCCGATTACATAGAAGAACGCCTACGTGACTGTATCAGCCCTTAAATATAGACTCTTTCAGAATAGGCTAGTGTCCTGCCATTTTTATATTGCATAAATTAATAGTATTTCTCAAATAATAAACAGTCGTGAATATAAAAATTATATATCTCAAAAACTGACAAAGTGACAAGCATTTTAAAATACAGGAATAGAAAGAGACAGCTCAAACAGTGACGTCACTCTTGCTCCGTCATAGTACCTTATTACTAAGCTGTGGTAGCTTTACATACAATCTCGTTTTCATAGCTGTGGGGAATCTCCTGTTTTGCGAGAAAGGGACAGGTGATGCCCCCTCCAGAAACATTAAAAGCTTATTGCATTCATTTTTAACTTGCTTTATGAAAATAATATTTATTTGTTAATTTTTAATAGCAGGACACTAGCCTAGTCAAGCTTGAGGCTATAGGCTGGAATGCGGTGCTAACTGATAGCTTCATCGAGTATAAGAAAATGAAATCATCATCATCAACCTGAAGACGTCCACTGCTGAACATAGGCCACGACCACGAACCGGAAGACGCAGCGTAGACCACCTCCCCACTTGGTGGACCGGCTTGGTGGCTCAAATTGGCGCTCCGTGGGGGAGGCTTATGTTCAGCAGTGGACGTCTTCAGGCTGATGATGATGAGCTAATGTGACGAATAGTCAACATAACCCTTATACCTTATTAGTTGGGGGAATGATGATACAACTTAGAACACCGTAGTATTGTTTGCGTAAGAGGTTAAGAATTATAAATCAGCCAAGTATTTTTTTTTATGTAAACGAATGACGTGACGAGCCAGTCGTTCGCCTGGTGTTAAGCGACACGGCCGCTCATAACAGATTGCAGTGTCACTCGGAATTCTAAATTAGAAGTGAAACTGCGCACTGCGCACATCATCCTGAGACATCACACAGTCTAGAAAAGTTTTCTAGACTGTGAGATCAGTAATCAGTAGTAAAGTCTCATTTGCCCAGTAATTTCACTATCTACAATGCCCTTCAAACCGGAACACAGTAATGCTTGCACAATATAGCTTGGCGGCAGAATAACTGGCAAAGCGGTGGTACCTACCTAGACGAACTTTGCAGAAAAGTCCTACCACCTAGACTCATTTTTTAGTCTCAATTTTATTGTACATTTACAGGAACACAGCTACAAGCTGCGCTCACATAGATCTATGTCGGAGGCTTCCCAGTTGTCCTTCAATTTGGATATGGATAACCAGGATCCCAAATACGAAGGTACGTAGGAAGGAGCATACCCTTTTAACCATGACTTTATTACGTACTAGCTGCTGCCCGCGGCGTTGCCACGCGTTGGACTACATAAACACCGATGACTGTCGCACGCTACCGCTACTACTGCGAAACGAACGCCTAGACGAACTTTGCAGAAAAGTCCTACCACCTAGTAAAAAGCAAAATGGTCATAAGTAGAGAGCAGACGTTAAGATAAATTCAGCGAGACATTCCCTCGCGCCCACCTGTCACGTTATAACTTGGGAGTGTTGGACAATACAGGGAATCCCACTCAGCTGCCGTAACTTGTTTATTGTTTAAAACTTCGATAACTGGACATGTGTGTTGGCCAGTGCATTGGTAAAATTCAAATTAGCTTAGCATCCCTACCCTACTTTCCTTGTGTTATGGCGACGGGTAAGGCAAAAAAAGGTGTTTTTTGGCATGTTTCCTGGCGTAATTAGAACATGTGGAGCTTTGAATTTAATATATCATGTAATTCATTTCATTAAGTCGCTTGTGATGTCCGCAAATACAAGATTAATAATTTTTTTTTATGTGATTGAATGACGTGACGAGCAAGTCGTTCACCTGATGTTAAATGACACGGCCGCCCATAACAGTTGCAGTGTCAACCGGAACTTTAAAACAATAAAGTTTCGCGTGACACTGCACTGCGCACGTCATCCTGAGACATCACCCAGTCTAGTAATCAGATTACTAGACTGAGTGATCAGATCATAAAGTCTCATTTGCCCAGTAATTTCACCAGCTACAATGCCCTTCAAACCAGAACACAGCAGTGCTTGCACACTACTGCTTGGCGGCAGAATAACTGGCAAAGCGGTGGTACCTACCTAGACGAACATTGCAGAAAAGTCCTACCACCTAGTATACACGGTGGAATTTAATTGGTTCTTTTCCTTAAATGTATGTACTCAGCCCATGCTATAGAATAATAGTACAAGGTGCAATCAAAAAAAAAAAAAAATTAATGCCTCTTTACATAACTGGATAACAGCCGAAATGTCTATTTAACGCTACACACAGCACGGGCACCGGCTAGCGGCTGAACGCTTTGTAAATGTTTCACCCGCTCTCACAGACAAAAAACAACGCTAGTGCAGCTTATCTCTTATCTTTGCTAATGAAGACTCCCAATTTTCCCTTCATACTTATCGGGCTTAGGACCGTCAGAATTACTTACATACTAAGAAAATCAGCTACGAACAAAAGGGTACGGCAGGAACTTGTGGATCCCTGATGCCATGTGCTCGTAAAGTGTCCAAGTGCTGTGGCTGTGCGTACATCCGCCTAGCCTCTGCTAAGATGTAGCTTGACAGCGTTTAAAAACGCACCATGTCCAACCACTCAACATTTGAATAATTGTAATGTCGATTCATTGTCCAAAATCGCGATGCGCGCGTAAACGGGACACAAGTTGTGCCCCTGGAAGTTTTTGACCGACTGACCTATTTTCTGGTAGACTGGTACTTGTTTTCGGAAGCGGCCCGCGCGCATATCCGCTGCACAAACGAAAGGGGTGGGGTATTCTTTTTGTGCTATTGATCACCGCGGGCGGCGCCGGCCGCGGCGGTCACTGTTTGAGCCAGTATTCGGTCGGGCGTTTTATTACGTTGTACTATTATCTATTCCGTGCTTTTGATCAATGTTGCAGGGCTCTTCTTTAGAATTTGAATTCGCAGTAATTTGATAATACCTAGATTTAAGTTTTAAATCCATAGTTTTAGTTATATAGGAGCGTTCTATAGCATGGACTGAGTACGTACATTGAAGGAAAAGAACCAATTAAATTCCACCGTGTATAAATATACCTTTACAAAAAAAAATCCCTCAAAAACTTAAATGTTCCAATTTTACGGTTTCTATCGAATATATTTTTAACCTGTGGCGGCGAGCTACCAGAATTGCGCGAGCGACTGCCATCTAACCTCGCAACCCATAAGGGACCAGTAACAGGGATAGTTAGATCAGGCGTCAGATTCTATCAGGCGTCTGACTACCCGTAACGATTGCCATAGATGTTCTTATGACAACCGGGACCGACGGCTTAACGTGGTCTCCGAGGAACGGAGCAATAGCATCGAAAACTGCACATAACTTACTAGATAAGTCATTGGTCGAGGATCGAACCCGGTGCCGTAAGATTTCGAAGCGCACATGCTACCGCTCGGCCACCATCGCTCTTGTATAAAAATCTTTATTACTCGGATATATTTAACGTCAGGTAGATGATTATTTAAAAGGTTTTCCATGTACAGCGGCCGATTTCCCACACTTACCGGGTGCGCGTTTTCCTAGCAACACCGTTCATGCGTGAGTGCAACATATTTCGGGTTGCCAGCTTATTTTATCGGAAATGTGTAGGTAGGTATTTTTATTGGACGCAAATAACTGTATTAAATTGAATATAGGCGAAAGGAAAGCTTCACCTGGTTTCCTCTTAGACCTCGGTCGGTACATTTAAATCTACTGCGATTTTACTAGGTGGTAGGACTTTTCTGCAAAGTTCGTCTAGGTAGGTACCACCGCTTTGCCAGTTATTCTGCCGCCAAGCAGTAGTGTGCAAGCACTACTGTGTTCCAGTTTGAAGGGCATTGTCACTAGTGGGATTACTGGCAAATGAGACTTAAAGATCTGATCACACATAATATAGTAATCTTATTACTATATTATGGATGACGAGCGCATTGCAGTGTCACGCAAAATTTTATTAATTTAGAGTTCTGAGTGATACTGCATTCTGTTATGGGCAGCCGTGACGCTTAACATCAGGCGAACGACTGCTCGTCGAGTCATTCATTTATATAAAAAAATTGACCTTGCATTGTATTCCATTCCTAGGCTTCATATTTTTTTTTTAATGTAAGCGAATGACGTGACGAGCTAGTCGTTCGCCTGGTGTTAAGCGACACGGCCGCCCATAACAGATTGCAGTGTCACTCGGAACTCTAAATTAAAGTCTCGCGGGACACTGCGCACTGCGCACGTCATCCTGAGACATCTCACAGTCTAAAAAAGTTTTTTAGACTGTGAGATCAGTTCGTAAAGTCTCATTTGCCCAGTAATTTCACTAGCTACAGTGCCCTTCAAACCGGAACACAGTAGTGCTTGCACACTACTGCTTGGCGGCAGAATAACTGGCAAAGCGGTGGTACCTACCTAGACGAACTTTGCAGAAAAGTCCTACCACCTAGTAAATATTTCCGGGAACATGTACAGCCTCTCATGTAGCTGTCGGATAAGATAATAGGGAAATCCCCATTCCCACCCGCACTATTAACTCCACTTCATTATTAGAGCATGCGTCTATCTGCCTCAGTAGGCTCAATAGCGCCTGCTCCTTATGCGTTACAATTATCCTCAGGTTTTGTTTTGGGTGCGTGCGTAAAGAAATCTCTGTAGCGTTGTTTAGTCAATGGTCTGAGGCAAATACGTAAGTAACACTGATACTTCTTGTAAATAGAACCACGAGCACTTCTTATTCTTCATTCTTAAAAGTCCCTTTGAATATCTAAACTCACTACAAAATAATAGGCCCGTTTTGTGAGAAAGATATATAGAGAAATATAGATATATCTTTTAGGTATCTACTCCTGACACCCCGGTCTTGAGTGAACCAAAATTTTTGAAATCTAACGCAACGATTTCGTATTGATAATAACTTCAAAAAATGGGATAACTTACTTAATCTACAAAATTGTAATACTGTTTTTTTATTAAGTATTAAATGCATCAAAGGTAAAAAAAATTAACAGTATCAAAATCATTCGCGCCGATCTTCATACCTACCTAATTTTTAATAAAATTTCTTTTTATTTGCGCTCTTTGCCCTTTGATGTACTATCATGCTCCCAATTTATGCTAAATACATTAAATTGCATACTGTATTGATTATTAAAGGGTAAAGAGTTTTTACTGAAAATTATGAAGATTGTCGCGGCGCCTAACGTAGTTGCCACGAATGATTTTGATACTGTTGAGAGTTTTTTTAACCTTTTATGCAATAATTAAAATGAGTAGGTACACCGTAGCTTTTCACTAGTAAACCACAGACAACTTACGCGCCCGACCCATCCAATCACGCGCCATCAGTCAGAGTTGCCAACCAGAATAAACAATTCACGGCTTGGTCTCATCCTCCCCGGTGGCGCTGCCCCGGTACCGGGGACGATGAGACAAAAAGTGTCATCCTCCCCGGTAGCCTCAACAATGGCGCTCACCGGGGCCGATGAAACAGTAAAAGTGTCATCTGCCCCGTTATAGTCGGATCGACGAATTCATCTCGGTGACAGCGGGGCCGATGAGAATTAAAGTCTCATCATCCCCGGTACGGCCAGTGCTGGTGCTTTTAACGGGGAGGATTACACAAATCTAGTTTCATCAAGCCCAGCCTGGAAGGTAGGGTGCTATAATAAAGAATTTGCCTAATAATGTATAAATGAAACGAGTCTGTTTATAATGAATATAAATGTAATAGAGCAATAAAAATATACTAAGGTTAAAATTAAAATAACGATGAATAGAACCAGACATCGTAGTTCACAGAACAAAACTATAACTAAATAGCTTCTAGTAAAATAAACGTGTTATTTACCTCTTACTTTTGTATTTCAAACTCAAACTCAAATTCTTTATTGCAAATAGGCTATTTTTAGCACTTTTACAAGTCAAAACTAGATAACGTATTTATAAATAATAAAAATTAAATTATTGTACATATCAAGCAAGCAATAACAAATAATTATTACCTTACCTTTTTTTGTACCTATCTACATTGACCCATCTTTATTTAACATTATTTACATTCAATAACACAGCCAGTTGTTTTTTGTGGTAGCTGCTGTTAGTAGTCAAAACTCATATATATTTTAGCTTACGATTCTTAAAATATAACCATTTTTTTCATCTTTTTCCATTTAAATATTACTCACCTATAAAATAGTGAAGTGCTAAAAACAAATTCAAATTGAACTTTTATGACTGTGTATTGTTAAGCACCTGGGTACTTTTTCCCTTTTTTAAATGCCGCACTGACAAACAAGTTTTTATGGAACAACGAAAGAATAACAAGAGAAACAAAGGAGCACCATACTTAGATTCATTTATTTTGTTATGTATAACCGTATGGTATAATTGTTTAATCCGATAATCAATTTTGTACAGTGCGGGTATAAATATAAACACCCGAAGAGATTTTATATGTAGACCACAAATTATAAATTCCGTTTGAGCTTATTATTTTTAGCAAAGCATAGCAAATATCATGAAGAAAATCTATTTTCTACTTACTTTCAAAGTTAATACGAGTTTTTTCTACTAACAGCTACCACAAAAACAACTATCTGTGTTATTGAATGTAAACAATGTTGAATAAAGAAGGGTCAATGTAGATAGGTACATAATAATTATTTGTAATTATAAAAATAAGAGGCAACTAACACGTTTATTTTAATAAAAGCTATTTAGTTATCGTTGTGTCTTACGATGTATCTCTACTAAATCATCGTTATTTTAATTTTAAGCATAGTATATTTATATTGCTCTATTACATTTATATTCATTATAAACAAACTCGTTTCATTTATACATTATTAGGCAAATTCTTTATCATAGCACCCTTCCTTCCATGCTGGGCTTAATGAAACTAGAATTGTGTAATCCTCCCCGTTAAAAGCTTCAGCTTGTACCGTCCATGCTAACCCAGCTGGGTTAGCATGGACGGTAGACAAAATTGTCTTTTCCCGTTTTACGTCACTTTCTTCATACTTGCTTGGAGTAAAACAGAGGCAAGACAGTTTTGTCTACCGGCCGTGCTAACCCTATAGCACTGGCCGTACCGGGGATGATCAGACTATAACTCCCTATCGGCCCCGCTGTCACCGAGATGATGAATTCATCGATCCGACTATAACGGGGCAGATGACACTTTTTTTGTTTCATCGGCCCCGGTGAGTGGCATTTTTGAGGCTACCGGGGAGGATGACACATTTTGTCTCATCGTCCCCGGTACCGGGGCAGCGCCACCGGGGACGATGAGACCAAGCCCAATTCACCCAGCTTAACTCCGAAAAATAGGATCGGGCGACACTAACATGTTTTCTAATCAACATGAAAATGTAGGTAGGAAAAAAATTGGAGTCAACAGTCAACACTTTAAAGTCTACGTCAAAATTCCTTTTTATATGGCATTGTGGAAACGGTCTCCGCTAAACTGGCTTTCGACAATAAGTACGAAACCGCACAAAACCCCTACGTTTTAGCAAAATAGTACAAATACCCCAGTAGAAGTGTAGCTCAAAAAGGCGCTTACATTCACGTTAGGAGACTGCTCAGGCACAAAAATCTAGAAACGATTCTACCGAGCCGCAGTTGCTAATGTCTCGGTGGCGGCGTGTGACGCGAATGGCAATGGCTAGTGCTAATATATTTACAAGATGGCGGCCGCACCCAAGACATGAGCTAATAGCGATTTAAAAAACTATGTAACGCCCTATTCAAACCGGCGCGGTATTCGTACCGCGGTGGGTAGCGGTAAATACCGCGCGGTGTTTTGTACTGAAGCTCCGCGGCTAGCGCGAAACTTGAGCGAAATTTCATACAAAATACTCGGGCGGGATACCGCTACCCACCGCCCGTACGAATACCGCGCCGGTTTGAATAGGGCTTAACGCCAAACGCCAAATTTTAATGGAGTTTTCTCAAACCTACTCTTCCAAAACGTTCTTCTAAGCTAAAAAAGAATTATGCAAATCGGTCATTTGGATTTGAACTTGTAATCTACGTTTTTCAAAGCTTATCAGAGCGCCTGGTCGATGCGACGCGAGACCAAAACACTGGCACCTATGCACATTTGCACAATATGCCTATTGCACATCGAGCCACGAACAATGAACCGGAATTGCAATTCAATGGGGTACTGTGCCAGCATGTTGGGTGGGCTACTGGTATTTGAATTGGATTGTCCTTGGATATACAGTCATAATTATTTTTGTACTAAAGTGAGTAGCTTATAGCACTTAGTAGTAGTCGGTATTATCGCACTAAGTTAATTTAAAGAAATAACCGGCCAAGTGCGAGTCGGACTCGCGCACGAAGGGTTCCGTATCATTATCTATCCCTGCCATCAAGTGTTAAGTAGCAGTGCTCCAACATAGACCGCATCATCGCTTTCCATCAGGTGAGATGTTGTCAAACGTGAGCCCATTCAAGCATAAAAAAAAGTACTATTTAAAGAAGCGCCATCTATGACTCATCTGGTAAACGAGCAAAAAATCACGTTTGTTGTGTGGGAGCCCCCTTAATTATATATTTTATTCTGTTTTTTAGTATTTGTTGTTATAGCGGCAACAGAAATACACCATCTGTAACAATTTCAACTGTCTAACTGTCACGGTTCATGAGATACAGCCTGGTGACAGATGGACAGACAGACAGCGGAGCTTTAGTAATAGGGTCCATTTTACCCTTTGGGTACGGAAGCCTAGAAAGGCACTTTGCCCGAAAGAGTAAATATTATTATCATAAAAAAGTTATGCTCCAAGACCTTATGATTTGGACCACCCCCCGAAACGTAATAAGGGATGAGATGAAGATGGAAGGGTAGCGCTTCCTCAACAAGAGACACCGTTTTATACATATACCGTTCCAGAGACACATGGGCCACTAGATCAGATACTTGAGGTAATATACCTCTAGACACTCGATGTGTATGTAACAAGGCACATTGAAATGTCCGATTCAAATGTTTTTCAAAAGTTTTACATCATAGGTACTTTTGTAAATAAAACCGTCGTCCTCTTTGCCTTTCTCCATTTGTTATTGGGTATCGGCCCAAATCTATTTTAACCTGTAGCGGCGAGCTACCAGAATTACACGAGCGACTGCCATCGGACCTCGCAACCCATAAGGAACCAGTAACAGGGATGGTTAGATCAGGCGTCAGATTCTGGCATCTGACTATGCGTAACGATAGCCATATAGATGTTCGGTTTAACGTGCTCTCTGAGGCACTAAGGCACGGAGCGATGGCATCGAAAACTGCACATAACGTACTAGATAAGTCATTGGTGCAGGGCCGAGGATTGAACCCGGTGCCGTAAGATGGCGAAGCGCACACCGCTCGGCCACCATCGCTCTTTTGTAAATAAAACCAGACCTCTTAAGCCTTTTTATTCTTCATCCTTCAATATACAGCGTAAGTTTTCTTTTCAGTAGCAAGCCAAAGACCATGCAGGTGCTAGCTTTTTCAAGAAACTTAATTTTAAAACGGGAATAAATCAATAAGTTCACGACAATCGGCCATCCGATACCGAGTAGCGTACTTAATTAGCGGCACTTAATTATTTTTTAATTAAAATACTCGTTGAAATATATCCTAGGTATGTGTATTTGTTAAGGGGGAACGTTACACTAGCGCGGCAAATTCAAATTTTCTTGCTTTCTTTTGCCAATAATAGCTTCATTACTTAACGTGATTACATGAAAACTAATATTGCGCAAATAAATATAATGTATTGGTACTTAACTACGGACCAAAAACTCACCGTAAGTGTGTTACGACTTTTTCGTGAAAACCACGACAAGTGAATAAGTGAATAAAATACCGTGTGTGTGTCTGGCTAACGTCTGCGAAACGTAAGTGCAGCGGTTGATCTAATTCCCAGCGACGCGTCGAACCCAACCATGAATGGATGGCACTGATTAGGTTACAGACTAGGCATGGAAATGATTGCTACTTTAAAATCATTGTCATTTCATCATATGATTTATTTTTATCACAGTGATTTCACCTGTGATTTTTCATATGCCTAATGAATTTATGATCAATGGTGATTGGCTGTGCTTTATGAAATGGAACAGAGATGTGATATAGGAGCAACCTAGTGAAGTTGCGACCTGCTACTAATGATTACTAAGAAATCTAACTCTTTTACGTTAAACAAGATCAAAGTTCACCGCTACACCACAATGTTAATAAAATTATACTCTTTAGGTCTCAGTTTGTTTACTGAAGCATAAATAAAATTATATGTTTTGATATTCACCGCTTATGCTACTCTCGTATTATGAAATCCGAAGGCACGATTCAATTAAGTGTGATTATCACACTGTGATTTGTAGCAGAGTGTCTGGCAAAACGTAGCAGAGTGATTTATGAAACATAAAATCATATGATTTTTCACCTGCTCCTTGTGATTTGATCCATGCCTATTACAGACTAATAAACTTGGTGACAGAACATATTGGTCCAATCTTAACACCTAACACCACGTCTAGTGTTAGTTGTCCATCGGGTACGGTGACCTCTTCCTATCAGCAGGCTGTATGCTTGCTTGGTACTTATAGCCACGTACTATTTATCTATTCTGAGCTATACAAAACACTCATCATCATCAACATCATCAACAGTCTGAAGACGTCCACTGCTAAACATAGGCCTCTCGCCACCTTGAGCGGCTCCTCGCCTCCTGCATCCATCGGCTCCCCGCGGTTTTCACCAGGTTTAACGGGCAAAATGTCCTTATTTTTGAAACGAACTACTACAGTCCACTGGTGGATCGAGTCAGTAGATCCTAGATTGAGGGAATAATGCCAACCACTACTAAATGCTATTAGCTACACTACCTACTACAAGAAAAGAAAGCACTGTATAAAAGTCGCGATGACCTATAGACAACAGTCTAAATGCTCCAGCCATAGAATAACCTATAGAAACCAAGTACATTCGCGAAATGTAAGCCGTTTAAGTGGAGCCATAAATGGCTCCAAACGACTCTCGCGCGGTCAGTGCTCTGTGTAAAGAGCTCCCTAAAAATTATTTAAAATGACAATTTGCGCGGTGATATCGTGCTACAAATACAATACATCAGAAAAGCAGCATACTGGAAAGATACTAATATTCTTGTTTAAATCGTCTAAAATACCAAAAATAGTGAAAACAAATTGTTCGCGTCTGTTTGCGTGACGAGGCAAGTAAGTACAGCACACAGCAAATTTGTAGCGTGTGTTTTGAAAAGGCGTTGCTGTTTGGTAACTTACCTTCTATGTTTACTTCTATAGGTACTTATTCTATGGCTCTAGCCCACTACCAGAGGTAGTGTACCTGTACCCAATATGCTGGCAGTTGTAGTATGCTCACCTTCACCACCATTCCAAATCATCATCATTAACCATCCTTCTTCTATAAACTCTGTCTTTTTACCTCTTTTGACAGTTTTACCTATATCTACTGAAAAAGAAGAAACGCAACGACATGTGAGTCAGACGTCAGCTGGAAAAACGGCAAGGCGGAGGTGATCTGCGGGGTGATCATGTAACTTAGATAGCGAGGTCTTTGAAGAAAATCCGACAATGGCAGTTGTGAATTTTGATTTATTTACCAAAACCTGTGTATTTTTGAATTTTAATGTGTAATAAGGGTGGATTATTATTCCTTAAGTGTTCGTGAACGTGCACGAGTGTTGGCAAATGGTTCCAAGTTTGTATAACCATCCATTTTTGTTTTCTCTTCAACGGCTTTTTAGAGCCTTCAGTAAAATATCCACCATTTTACTGATGGCATTTTGACTGACAAAATAGGACTTTGACATGACATAACCGAACAAATTTTTACTCACTTGACATTGGCAGAATTATTGCTGAAAAGCGATAGAAGGCCATTTACGAAGAAGAAGAAGAAGAAGAACTTTGATAGCAATGCAACAGAAGAAATTTCATTCCGAATTTGAAAATTTTCACAGTAACTATGCACATAAACTGCGTATCGAAACTGTCAAATCTATACATTTTTGTGTTTCTATTGGTTGCAATCAAGTTACATGATCGCCTAGCAGATATATAAAAAAGTACTCTGAGGCTACATATTACTTATCTGTGCTCTGAGGTGTTCCGCAAAGAAAGTCCGACGACTCTGGTTAATGCGCTGGACTGTATTCGGTGGCTTCGGAACAAGTTGACTGAGCGCCTCCGCACCTACACCCCTCAGAAAAGGAGGGACAGCAAGGTCACCGTTATACAGAGATCACCATACCACAACTAGTCACAGGAACCACACTTCCAACTACTTACATTCCACAAGTTGCGTAACATCTATTTGCTACTACTAATCCTTTCTTCCCCCTGGCATTCTTCAAAATTCAGTGTACATACCGTTAGAGACTTTAAGTGTTTTATACCTCCTTTCCTAGTTTCTTTAATTGTTTTTCTACCTACTACACCTACATACTACTTTCCTTCCAGCCCTATTCTTCTCTTCTCTTTCATGTCGCCGTCTCTCTCCAGGGTCTGATTTAGGTAGGATCAGGACCTAGATAGGCATCCTAGGACCCTGGGCGGAGCCGTTACGTGATACAGTCTTGTGTCAAATAAGTGCCACTATTTCGGTCAGCCATCGCATGGAGCAAAGTAAATAATAAATCGATTTATAGAAATATAAAATTAAGTAAGTAGAACTATGTTTGCGTGGGATCAGTCCTTGTTTATGATAACCCAAGAAACAACGCCCGCAGATTCAAAATCAATTATCCCTATAAAGGCACATACACATGAACCTCTGATTAGTGAGTTTGCCTTATTAATATTCGTGCTTCGTATGTTGGTAGCGCTGTATTAGACCCTTCACAGCGCAAACGTTGTTATGTTGGCACCGCGGGATGAATGTTCTTGTTAAATATCTGTTATTTTGTTATTGTGGTATTGTTTTGGGTGTAAGTGCGATGGTGACCGAGCGATGGAGGCCGAGCGGTAGCATGTGCGCTTCGCAATCTTACGGCACCGGGTTCAATCCTCGGCCCTGCACCAATGAGTTATCTAGTAATTTATGTGCAGTTTTCGATGCCATCGCTCCGTGCACGTTAACCTGTCGGTCCCGGTTGTCATAAGAACATCTATGGCAATCGTAACGGGTAGTCAGGCTCCTGATAGAATCTGACGCCTGATCTAACCATCCCTGTTACTGGTTCCTTATGGGTTGCGAGGTCAGATGGCAGTCGCTCGTGTAATTCTGGTAGCTCGCCGCTACAGGTTAGATTGGGTGCCGACCCCACTAACAAATGGGAAAAGGCAAAGAGGATGATGATGATGTTCTGGGTGTAAGTGTATAATTGGGTATAATTATCTTTTTTTATATTAAAATAAAAGAGGCTCTACAAAATTATAATTTTATGACACTTTTTCTTACGGTGCCCCTCAAAACTAAACTAGCTTTACATTTAGTATTTCTGTATACCAAGTGACATTTATATTAACCTCTATTTTAGCAACAACTTCGATCAGGACCAATAACTAAATACCGGCCAAGCACCTGTCGGGCGCGCGCGCACTGACCCAAACGAAATGGAAAAAATATTTGTGTGGTTGGTACTACCAACCAACCAACCATACAAATATTTTTTCACCTCACTAGCTCGGAAAGATTCTCTTTGTCATTCGAAATCTGGGTGCAAAAACGCATTTCAATCGCTAGCGTGGTAAGTGTTTTTAAAATTCGAACCTTTCTATTCAATAAATTTCTCGTCAAGAACTGCCCGAATGGTATGTATAGGGAGTTTTGGCGGGAACGTGAAAAAGTTCACGTCGTTGCATTGTATTATTTCACAAAACTTATGCTTTTTCTAGTGTTAATGTTTAAAATTAGTGGCATTTTACGCATTAAGTGCTGAATTACGAGTATAAGTGTTGGCAAGTGATATAATGTAGTGAAACGTGATTTTTCGTGTTGCTCCCAAAATTCCATAGAAGCCTCTAGTAAAGTTGCCACTACTTTACTAGGACATGACTTAGACTGGATTATGACTACCTGACTTAGACTGGACTATGACTACCCTGACTGACTGTGACTAAGACTTGACTTTACATGAAATATTTCATAATACGATGAATAACTACAATACTTGACACTGGCTAAATACACTAAGTGTGGAGCCAAAATATAAGAAAAAAAAAAAAAAAAAAAACTGCCCGAATTTAAACGTTCTGGATATTGCCAGTCCACTGAAAATTAATTAATACCACAGACTACCTACTAAAAGATACCATTAAGAAGTTCGCCAACCTCATTTTTAGAATAATCGCACTGTCCAGCACCAAAGAGTATAACGGTATCCAGCACGCGACTGCATGAAAAATGGATGAACATCACTTTTTCTTTAATGTTTAATGAATGACGTGACGAGCTAGTTGTTTACCTGAAGTTAAGCGTTACCGCCACTCATAACTAAATTTATAAGCTAAAAAAACTAATCTTTTACCTAGCTTTTTAAGCTGTTTCTCTTGCATTTTCCTCGCTGTATTGAGGTGAAAAGTTGTGTGTTGCACTCGGCAGCAAAGTTTTTCTGCTTCTCGTACCTTTGAAACCTTCGCTACGCTCAGGATTGTTCATTTGAACCACGAGCGTAGCGAGTCCCTAAAATCCTTTGAATCCTAAAATCCTTCGCTTGCTCGGGTTTCAATTCGAGTACTCGCGCCAAAAACCAACTTTGCAGCCTTGTATAACAAATAACTGTTTCCATTTAGTTGGACTACGTACGTACTACCAACATGGTAGTACGTAGTCCAACTCGGTATACTAGACTTGAAGGCCGAAAATGGCGCTACGCTAGGATTTCGTACCAAAGAGTAAAACGGACCCTATTACTAAGGCTCCGCTGTCCGTCCGTCTGCCTGTCTGTCCGTCTGTCTGTTCACAAAAGATATATTTCTGTTGCCGGTATAATAGCAAATACTAAATAACCAACCAAGTGCGAGTCGGACTCGCGCACGAAGGGTTCCGTACCATGTAATGGTACGAACCCCACAGAAGATGTCAAGATGTGAAATAGATGAGATTAAGTCAAATTCTCGGATATTGACATATGGCCTATGCACAGATCTGTACCGGTACAGCGGGGCTACCGTCTAAGCCAATCGTAATCGATGAATGGGATTCATTTCGTCATTTCCGGCAAGTTGGCATTGTGTAACATCTCCATCCATTAGTATTTTCTCACTATTTCTCATTATTATAGTTAATCAATGTTTTGTCTATTCAGTTCTCCGCCTAAGGGACCATAACACCGATGGATGAGGATTTTACACAACCGGAAATGACCAAATGAAGCCCATGGACCTATGTCAGATGAAGCATTTTGCTACCTAGCCATTCTAATACAAACAGAGACGATGGTGCCTGATTTTGCCTCTCCATCATCGCTTACTAGTTTAACATTCAATAGACTTGTGTCCTGCAATTTATTTATTGCATAAATTAAGAAATAAACAGTCATGAAAACAAAAATTAAATATCTCAAAAAATTACAAAGTTACAAGCATTTTAAAATACAGGAACAGAAAGAGACAGCTCAAACATGCAGTGACGTCAGTTCTTGCTCCTTCATAGTACCTCATTACTAAGCTGTGGTAGCTTTACATACAGTCTCTTTGGCATGTGACTTCACAACATGCGTTTTCATAGTAACTGTAGGGAATCTCCTGTTTTGCGAGAAAGGGACACGCGATGCCCCCTCCAGAAACTTTCAAAGCTTAATACTCATTGATTTATTTACCGATTTTACTTATTTTTCAATTATTGCATACATTTTCAACCTACTTTATGAAAAGAATAGTTACTTGTTTATTTTTAATAGCAGGCTACTAGCCTAATAGCTAGTTGCCCATTTATTAAAAGCCTTTTATATCGCAAGAGTATCACTTACTCGTCATAATGTTCAGGCCGAAATGATAAACGGTGTACGCAAACAAATAAAAAATATCGATCATGTCCGTTCGCACGGGGGCGCGGCGATCGCTCCCCGGACGGCGGTTACTGGCGTCGTGTGTGTAGCCCTTAATGACATTGCGGCTTCACAAACATGCCGTGGAAAACCCCCGGTTTTTCCGACTTCAAAAAAAAAGGAGATTCTCAATTCGGTGGTGTTTTTTTAATGTTTGTTACTTAGAATCTCTTCCATAGGATACCTACCGTAACAGCCGGCTAAAGGAATATCCAGGGAATGGGCAGCAGCATTCTCCTCGGTATATTAAAATCTTCTGTGATCACCAAACCGCATGCCAATCGTGGTGGTTATGGTAAGCGTCCAAAGTGGCGTTTTATGGTGAGTTCTGCAGTGGACGTCTTCCGGCTATTGATTTTTTTTGAACGGGCTAATGCTGTTGGTCTCTACCGCCCTTTACAGTTCCGCTGTTGATGTGATGTGATGTAAAAACAAAAGCATAAAAACTGCAAAAAATGCTTACCGCTTTAGAGTGTATAGTCTACCTTTTTTTTATGCGATTGAATGACGTGACGAGCTAGTCGTTCACCTGATGTTAAGCGACACGGCCGCCCATGACAGTTGCAGTGTCACTCGGAACTTTAAAACAATAATTTCGCGTGACACTACTGCACTGCGCACGTCATCCTGAGACATCACTCAGTCAAGTAATCAGATTACTAGACCGAGTGATCTGATAATAAAGTCTCATTTGCCCAGTAATTTCACTAGCTACAATGCCCTTCAAACCGGAACACAGTAGTGCTAGCACACTACTGGTTGGCGGCAGAATAACTGGCAAAGCGGTGGTACCTACCTAGACGAACTTTGCAGAAAAGTCGTACCGCCTATTCCTACCTTACGGAATATTGGTATTTTCATGAAACCATAGCATGGTGTTAGGTTGTTTTCTGGTGCTTGCCTGGTGGCTACGAGTACGACCTGAACGAATAAGGCACCGCACATCTGTCAGTCTGTTATTCTTCTTCTTGCGTGTCAATGGGCAACAACGTAAAATATACCTTAGATAAATAACGACAAAATTTTGCCACCTTTACTCCGTCGTCCGTGGCTTCAAGAAGGTCGTCGCTTGTGCAGGTGGTAGGACACGAGGGACACAAGCAAGTGGGACATTGTTTGGATGGCGACCCCGCAGTCGCATAGAGTTTTTGTGGGGTCTCGATAGCCCCACTTGCACATGTAGTACCTGCAACGACCAACTTGAGTCCGAAGCCGGTTGATTGACTTGTCTGTTGTTTACAACATCGACGGCCTTTGTTGTTGTTGCACCATTGTGTTGGGAGAATTAGCCAGCCTAGACCCTGCGTTACCAGATCTAGCTGTTTCCAGAGTGCGCCGCGAGGAGGCTTCTTCCATGCACCTGCACAAGCGACGACCTTGATGACGCGTTGATAGCACCACAAGTTGTAGACCATATTTTGTTAAACGTCAAATCCTAACTTTAACCTCCATTTATATATTAGAAATTTGCAAGTTTGTTAAAAAATACCCCCAATTTTTTAAAACTTTGAAAGATAACTATTCAGGTGTGTTTAATCTTAGATATAAAGACAGGTTAGCCCTTCCTAACTCAAAACTAAAAATGCACAGTACGAGTACTCACGTTATGTGCATTAAAATCTATAATCATATTCCCCTACGTCTAAAGGAAATACAAAGCGAATGTGCCTTTTTTGGCCAATTGAAGTTATATCTCGTTAAGAAATGCTACTATTCTTTGCAACAATTTTTTGACGACAAGAATAAAACGTAAACCTTTCGATCAGCTGAATTGTAAAATGGTAGGTATGTATCTAAATCTTAAGCTATACTTAATTTTAGTAATCCTACCCTCACAATATAATCTGTAGTGCCCAGCAGGGTCCATGTTGTTACCTTATAATATAATTAGGACTTATTTCTAATGTAAGATCAATATGCACATGTGGAAATAAATGAATATGAATATGATGACGCCACGGACGACGGCGTAAAGGTGGCCAAATTTTGGTCTACATTTATTTAAGGTATATTACGTTGGTGTCCATTGACACGCAAGAAGAATAAGAAGAACGGCCTCTGAGCACCATTTGAATCCAGATGAGTACTATGACGTCATAGTATTAAGCTGTCAGTCATGCTTAAGCACCAGTGCAATTGAATTCTGTCGCAGTCATTGCAGCACATGTAGTATGAACTGTAGAAGTTAACATATGTTTATCTCTTCTCTCGAGAAATCGTTTGACCAACGAAAATGCAAAAAAAACGCAACATGACGTGGTTCGCGTGATCATTGATTGGTCAAACGCTTTCTCGAAAGAGTCTATTTCTACAGCTGAACTACCCACGCCGCTGTTCTAAGATGGCCTGACCTGTCTAGCCCTTCGACCAAAAATGTACGCTTTACCTTGGTATTTATTCAGTGATTTAACCCCTCACCCCGTGGCTGACTACGATTCGAGGCAGACCGCAAGCACGACAGGGTTAAGGGCGCGTGGGAATGCTGGGGCGCGTTTCCATTGTCACGGTCATACTTGCACTGGTCACGTGTTTGTTTCCGAGAAAATAAGAAGGCAAAGGGAAGCTACTACGAAATTGCATGAGTATTTTTTGGGGAAAAGACTTTCGAGTGACTACAGTCTTCCACGCGCTGTAGACGGGTTGTCGAATTTAGCAAATTAGATATAAGGTTATCAACATACAAGTAATCTCCATCGATCGATTTTGAACGAATAAATTCGACAAATATAACTTGAGCTCAGCGTCAACCCTAATAATATACTTATATCTGCACGAAAATATGAAAGTATAAGTATCTATATAAATAAGCACCGTTTGTTGAAGGCTCTCATGAGTTTTATGCCAAAACTGCGTAACAGATTTGGATAGCATACCTTTTGCACACAGTTACAATACATAAGCGAATATAGGATACATTTTATCCCGGGAAACTACGCGTTCCCACGGGAAAGGCGTCTAGTCTAGTGACTTCATATCTAACTGTCGCATTCGATTACGGAATCATTATTATTCAATCCCAAAAAACTGATATTGTTCACCTAACAAAGAAAAAAGCTCCGATCCAATGAGTCTTTCTTGAACAATGGCAATACGAAACATCAAGTCTTTGTTGAACAATATTTACGAGATTACCGGATGAGAGTAGACAGTGGAAACGAGAATTCCCCGTGCTCGCTATCGATCGTACAGGAGCCAGCAAATTAACAAGGACAAAGATGACTAGAATGGATAATATTCATACATAGATGGCGTACCACTCCCAAGAAGCTTACATGAAACACTGGAGAATGCATTGCAAACCACGCTTTGGAGCAAGGAAATGCGGACATGAATGACGTTGCTTGTTTTTCGTCCCTTTCTTAATTACAGGTAACGTGTTACGCGTAAAATAGAGATGAAAAACATAAACCTTTTTGGCCATTCCAGACAGATATATACTTACAACACACAGATGTACTAGACGCTGTAGTGTAGAGACGAAAAAATTGAAGCAGCGATTCAATTAATGGTCATGGGTGACCTATGGTAATGGTCTATTTTGTGCCATTACCGCGTACCTATTATGTTTATGTTATGTAGTAAGCTGAAGGTTTCGCGTTCAAATCCTAAATAAGTAACTGTTTTTTTTATATAAAAATAAAACCTTATTCTAAAGTTTATTTCATACAATTTTATGCCAAAGAGGGATTCCTTTTAAATTATTTTGTGGAGTTTTCCGGAAGGTGAGCAAAACAATGTTAAAATTAAAGGTTTTGAAAATATACAATTTTTATCCGATAGACGCGAATGTTTTACCTTACTGGTGGAGAGTAGAACATGGACATGCACTTACCTGTAAATAAAAAAAAGTTGTTATAATAACAGTATTCGTACATTAAAAAAAACTTGAAAATTAAATTAAATACAAATAAATATAAAATTTTGGTCCACACGTGACCGGTGTCATGATTAGGTACCTACATTCAAAGGATGCTAATGAATTCAATTACACCCAGAGAATAATAGAACTGTAACTGGGCTAAATCTGTACATTGAATATTTTGATTGCATTACTGTTCTCATAATCGATATAGATATAGAAATAACTCTTTTTGAATTTTTGTCTGTCTGTCTGTCCCTTTGAACACGCATCACGCTGAAACTACTGAACGGATTTCGCTGAAGTATGGTACGTTTATAGCTAATTTTTCATAAGAACATTTAAGATACTTTTGGTTTTCTAAAACCGCCAAGTGCGGGTTGCACAAAGAAATATAAGAATTCAGTTTTTATGCAAGTTTTTTTTTGATGTAGGTATGTATATTTTTAACCTATTTATTTATACTTACTCATCCTGTCGAAGGGAAGAGAGAAGGAATATTCGCTTTCTTCTTACCATTAACTGGGTTAGGACGTAAAACTAATTAACCCGTGCGAAGCCGGGACGGATCAACTAGTTCCATATGTATTGAATAATGCGCAAGTTATTGCAGCTCACCAGCATTCAACTAATTTGCCCGTTACTCTACCAATACACGAATCGAGGGTAGAACAACACCGGAAGAGCTGTAACGTCACGAGCGGGGTCATTTCCGGTACGTATTAGCCAATAGCAGCGGGGAAATAGGCCGACAGTGTTTGAGTGTTTACTATTGACTGTGCTATTTTGAAATTAATCGATAACATAGTTAAAAGAACCTATTTTTAATAACCAATGTGGAAAGATAGGATGTTGTGTATTGATCGTTACGCACAGTGTGCAACAAGGAATAAAGCGAAAGCAATCGCCTAAAAAATCAATACTTTCGTTATTGGTAAAATTCTATCATTTGCAATCCAACGCTCAAGCGATTGGTGTAATTCTACCATTTAGTACCATTACGTTTTGTATAATTTCTACGTTTACACAAACTATAATCAATGTTTTTTCTTTTTAATGAGAGCTAAATTTTCACAGCTGACAGATTGACATTTTTTTAAATAGTACTTACCTTGGTATAATAAACATTGTACGACTGGTACTTAAATACTTAGTTGATTTTTGCCGAGAACCATTGTCTGAAAACCTAACCTAGCATAAGGTTATATTTTACCAAAAAAGCTGTATTTTTAATGGTTTTAAATAAAAAAAGTAAGGTAACAAATAATAAGTTCGTACAATGAGCTATAAGTTGGCGATTGGAAGAATCCTACCATTTTCTGTGTCCAAGTACGCGCCCATATCTTTTTTATTCGTAATAGCTGCCTAATAAAAATACTTCCAGAGACTCTTCAAATCAAATCCCGCCAATCAAAACGAAAGTAACTATTTTGAAATGGGGTGATGATAACATTATTGGCACCAGCGGGGGTCAGATTGGTAGTAGTACACCCAGTAAGGACACTACCTACAATAAGTAACCCAATTGCATTATGTCATAACAAAATTACTTGCCTAAGGCCCGATTTCACCAAACTAGAATACATTTTATTCCAGGTATAACTTTCCGAGAACAACCGAGTTACGCGAATATAGCCCTTATATCACCAATTTTGTGAAGGAATAAGACTTATTCCTTGGATACAATCAAAATGGCGTCTTTTTTGTGTAATTTCATTTGTCAATTAGCTGTATCCAAGAGTAAGGAATAGCCGTATACTTGGAATAAACTTTGGTGAGATCGGGCCTTAATAATTAAAATTCATATTTTAAACTTTAAAAAAAAAAAAGTTTCAACAACAATTGTAACAATAGTTATGTAATGTAAGAAAAATTTTAACTCTATTCCAGCAATACCTGATAATAGTTATGATAGATAAAAATAAGTAGCCAATGTAGGCATAAATTAATGACAAAAATGCACCTACCTACCTTTTGTAGAACCTGAAACTAACACATTATATTGTGATAAAAACAAATAAATTTAATAATTGCTCGGCAACAATTTTAAACTGTTCATTCATTTATGTATTTTTTTCTCAGACAGAGTACGGGGTACTGGTTGACTACATTTCACCTGATGCCACGCTACACCTGGATTGAAAGAAAGAAAACGAAAGAAATAAAATAGATTTGTTCCAAAAACAAATCAAAACAAAAACACATCATAAAACTAAAACGAATTATGTGATTTAAAAAAGACAAATAACAGACATTGTATGAGGTCAGGAACAGGCTCCGACTCCGCATACAACTGAGGCTGCAAACTACAGCCTCAGTTACTGGTTTTTGTATCCCACCGACATACATGACATCACGGGCGTATACACCAGTATTATTAAGTAAATATGTACAGAGATCTTGGAGATTGAGAACTGGCTCTCAAAGGACTTGCCAGATTTTTTACTTGAGAGTAGTTGAGAGTTATTATGCCAGACGAGCATTATTAAAATCGCAGAAAAGTCCCTACTGCTGATAGTGTAACTGTTATCCCATATCGAGTATTTAAATATGGGTCTCGCTACTGCGAAGTTATTTTAAAATCTGCATTCGCATCTAGGATGCTGTATCTGACCTGATTGCAAAAAGTAGGTGGAGATTTTCCGTATTTTATTTTTTGTAATTAGCAAGGCTTTGTAATTTTTTTTGAATTGAATTGGATTTATTACTATAAATCTTTTAAATTTGAAATCTTTTACGTATAGATTAAGAAAATAGAACGATTATGAATTCACTGAATATTTAGTAGTTAATGTATGCCCTTTTTTATTCTACTATTAAATATATCTTGTAGAGAAGACCTAAGATGTCTAATGCAAGAACCATACCCCGAGTATAGTCCAGCAAAATAATCGAATAGCACCAAATCCGGCCAATCGAGAAATACGCTTCTAATTCGATTGTCGTAATCGATTACTCGATTGGAAAATACTCGATTTGTTTCGAGGGGCGATGAGGGGTTGCGATTTGAAGTGATTTTAATTTTTTACCTGCATTAGTTTGTTGGATTTATTAAGAGGGCCGTCCTGGTATTTGAAAATGTTATTGCCATCGCTCTGCTATCCGCACGTGTGATAGAGACAATAGAGTCCTTGAGTGAATTTATTTGAAAATGGTTTTCACCCTCTAAATCTTAACAAAACCTTTTGTCTTTACGGGTAGATTATATAATAATGTATATTATAGTATGTTTTGATTTTTTTGTAAAAATATTGTTTGTATAATTGTATTCTAAAAACAACTACTTTTCTTGACGCAAATATATCGTCACTACAGGTAGCTTTAACTGCGAAGTTATTGCGAAAATTAAAAAAAGCAGGACGTACAATCATAGTTTCGTGTGTCAGGCGCGGATACGGGGGCGTGGATACGGGGGGGGGGGGGGGGGGGGGGGCTCCCTTGGCGCAGGCAGTTCAAGAAGATATAAGTGCATGGAATTCATCATTTAAAGAAAAGAGCACAAATTTTCCCTCTTGGACTCCCCTACTATAATGATTTGTGCTTAAGTGAGAAAGAAATTTAAGTTAAATTTAATTTAATTCCCTTAAGAAATTTCTGTATCCGCGCCTGCACTGTGTAGACAACATATAAAAAACTCATCGAAATCGGCGGGGTAATTACGTAAAATTTGTAACAGCAATGCGACAGCAGTAGCGAAGCATACATGCTCGACACCACTAATGATGTATGACAGCAATCACCGCGAGATTTACGCCTGTCGCAAACCTGTTGCGAGTTAGGTAATTAGGGGGCGGATAACATTTAATGGTAGAAAAACGTTGGCGCTTTTTGTATGTACTAGAATGGGTATGGCACTCTTCTTAGATTTCTCTTCCATGTTTTTTATTGATGAGATTGTTGCCATTTGTGGGCCAAAACAAAATATTGCGTAAATTTTATAATAAAGCTGAGTTCATCTATTTGTCAACATTGACAGTGAGGGACCCCATTTTCAGTATTTCCTTGTACAAATAGAATGTGCAGCCGATTGCAAATGTGCCAGTAGGTCGTCTGCACCTCGTTACCGGCTGATCAGCGAACTCGCATAGCGCGAGCAAATCACATCGTTACCAACGTTCGGTGTTTAGGATTTGTATATTTTATCCTAGTGTGTTGTAGTAAGTAATATGAAAGTACATTTCCTACTAGTGTGTTGGAGTAATATGGAAGCACATGAGCGAAGTCAGAGAGTAGGTACCTTTCTTTTTTTTTGAGAGGGGGAAATGCCCTCGCACTTCCCTGCCACCACAGGGGTGATAGGGGACTCGAACCCACTAAAACCCCTCCGTGGTCCGTCCGCCGCCGGGATGGGGGGCGAGATAGGGTCGCGCTAGCATTCATTATCTTGCCCCGGCGCGGGTAGGCCCTTTCGGGCCTCTGCGCCAGTAGGTGGGTAACCTTACACCTCGGTTACCCACCAGACCCACTACAGAGGTTGGAGAAGGCACGCGAAACGCCTCCTCCGTCCCTCGGTCCATCTGCACCGGAGCGGGTCAGAGTTGGCATCATCCTCCCTGACCCGCTCCGCAGCCTCCTTCTGCGTCATCACCGCCTCGCAGGAGACCGTTGCCTGCTACGCTCTGGCTATCGAGCACGGCGTTTACCACGCTCAGCAACGAGAGAAGTAGGTACCTACCTAAGCGAAACCTTGCCTTGACATTAACAACTTTGTTTAAAATTGAAAATTGAAAACTCTATGATAGTTAGATTTTGTTAGAGATTTTAACCGTTGGTTACCTTAACTATGGATCACCACCCTTGAGGTGGGTTTTTTCATCCGATAGTCAAGGTAACCACTGGTTAAAAACTCCAACAAACTCTAACCAATGGTCAAAATTTGTTCGAGTTTTTAATCATTAGTTACCTTAACTATTGGTGAAAATACCACCCTTAGTCAAAAAGAAACACTAGTCGCCGTGGCCGAAACCGCCTAAGAACCATATTATTATTATTATTTTCCTATTACATATTACGATTTTAGTGATCGCAGTAGATTATAACATACAGATATCAATACGTATAGATAGTAGATTGAGTGACCGATATAGCTCATAGAATTAGCAAGTTGAAATGACAATGGGCAGGCCACATCGCTCGTAGAACTGACAACCGATAGGGAAGAAAGGTTCTGGAGTGGTGACCGCGAACCGGGAGACGCAGCGTAGGCCGGCCCCCTACTCGGTGGACCGACGATCTGGTGAAAGCCGCGGGGAGTCGATATCCTACTAATATTATAAATGCGAAAGCTTGTGTGTGTGAATGTTTGATACCTTATATCTCCATAACTACTGAACCAATTCCGATACAATTTGGAATGCAGATAGCTTATACGCAGGATTAACATATAGGATACCTTTTATCCGCGGGTTTCACCACGGGGTGCAACTAGTAATGCATGTTTATTAGTACCATTTTTGGAAATTGTCGTGGACCAACCATTTATTTAGTCGCACAATATTCTGAAAAGAATTTTCATGGAATTATTTTAGACTAGCTTTTGCCCGCGGCTTCGCACGCTTGTATTGTGTTATTTCTACGTTTAGGTAGTCTAATAATAGCTTAGTTCATGCATTTCCTATATACCAAACAACAAAATCCACTAAATCTTTTCGGAACTCAGCACGTATTGGCAGATTAGGTAGCACACGTGTAAAAATGTTGTTTGGGTAGTAGGTAAGTATGGCTTTTCACGTGTCATCCGGCCATGTTGTTTAAAACTCCGATTCGTTTCGTAATGAAATCTCAATAATTGTCATCAATTTTTTTTTAACGATATATCAATTTTAATATATCCTATTTTAAGCGCCGATTATTTCTAAGCATATTAGTGAAAACCGCATGAAAATCCATTTAGTATTTTAGGAGTTCAGTCATAACAAACAAACAAACAAACAAACAAACAGACAAAGTGTTTAAAAGGTGGCTTAACGTGATCAGCGGCTAATTTTAAGCCAACCTGTGTCATTTTTTTCTTGATATCTTGCAATTACAGATTTTTTTATCTCTACAGTTTTATTATATGTATAGAAGACGAGTCTGAAGATTCCTTCCCGGTAAGCGAGTTCATCTCTCTCCGAGAACGCTCGGCAATTCATCTTGTATACAACTTCTCTAAAATTCAGCACCAAGACAAAACTACTTATTTATTTGGCTACTATACACACAGTATAAGCAGTAAGGGTGCGGACATAATTTGTATACTGCAGAGTTTATGCTAAGGCACAGATAATATTATAGGTAAAAGCATTAAAAATGAGGTGTATTAAGAAGATAACACTTACATTTTTAATTGACAACAATAAACTTTTCACTACCTTTAAAAAAGAAAAGAACGTAGGTGTCGAGCGAGACTTGACTGTCATTGTCAAGTAAAGTCATTTGATTTGAATAGATAAATAATAAATAAAATAATATATACCTGAATAATTAAATGCTATTTTGGGAAGATATATTTCTTCAGCGCCATCTATCGAGTTGATGAGAACTGAGAAATGTACAAAGCAAATTGTAATAGAATAATTATTTATTTAATTAAATAGCAAAATGCCACGTGACGTTTTGGTCAGGTCAGTCATCTCTAGGTGTCGCTTGATGATTTATGTACGTCCCTTAAGAGGACTGTCCTGGTATTTGAAAAAGTTTTTACCGTCACTTTACTGTCTGCGGGTGTGATAGAACCCATGAGTGTATGTATTTACCTACATTTTAGCTTTTTTGGTGAAAATGGTTTTCATCCTCTAAATAACAAAACCTTTTGTTTTTGAACAGACATGTTTGGATTTTTTTGAAAATACGTTTTGTATTCTAATTACAGCTACTTTTCTTTGTAATAATTTTGACGCAAAAAATTGGTAACTTTAGGTGGCTATACATTACACTACAGTACATTAGCTATGACATTACCTGCGGAAAAGTTTTTCGCATGTAATGTCATTTCCATACATTTTGAGTTATAGTATGGCGTTAACGCTAACGGAAAGGGATCTTTGCTAGACCCCTTAGGGTAAACATCATCCTACTATTTTGTACTAGTAAATGTCGACAAAAGTTAGCTGATATCCTTACTGCATATCTATTGTATTGTGTTAGTTGTTTATTTGGATTCACTTGGCAACGGCAGCGGGACAAAACTAAATTCGAAGAAATACTTTAGTCGTTATGAAATATGTACAATTCGAGGAACATCAGAATAAACAATTTAACAGATTTAAACAACCTGATGCCATAGAATGAGTAATAATTATATTTGTTTATTTAATTCATTTTTGGAAGACCAACAGCTGCTGACATCTATAACAATAATAATGTCACTTATTATCAGCCTTTTTAATGTTTTTTTCTGTTATTTTGGCTCCACACATAGTGTGTTTAGCCAGTGTCAAGTATTGTAATTTTTCATCGTGTAATACAGTATTTCACGTAAAGTCAACTCTTAGTCACAGTATGGGTAGTCATTTTAGAGTATAGTCATAGTCCAGTTTAAGTCAGGTAGTCATAGTCTAGTCTATTTCATGCCCTAGTAAAGTGGTGGCAACTTAACTTGAAGCTTCGATGGAATTTTGGAAGCAACACGAAAAACCACGTTTCACTACATTATATCACTTGCTCACACTCATGCTCGTAATTCAGCACTTAATGCGTAAAACGCCACCAATTTTAAACATTAACATTGGAAAAAGATTTTTTTTTTAACGGGCAAATTGCCTTTATTACTCAAGCTAACTACTACAATAATAAAAACTAAACTAAACTAAACTAAACTAAGCTAAACTAAACTAAACTAGCTACACTACCTACTACAAAGAACACTTATGGACTGTATAATAGCCGCGATGGCCTATAGACAGTCCAAGTGCTCCAGCCCACTACCGGTAGGTAGCGTACCCAACATGCTGGCCGCATTGCCACGTTGAATTGCAATGCTGTTGCGTTGGGCCAAATAAGTGCCAGCATTTTGGTCACGCGTCGCATCGACCAGGCGCTCTGATAGACTTTGGAAAACGCGAAAAGAATTAATTTTATAAAAAACTACGAACCGGAACTAAATAAAAACACCCCTCGATTTTTGCAATAATAAAAGAATAATTGAAAACCGCTCGAGTGCTTTTGAATAAATCTATTTTTTAAGCTAACAAAGAAATTCGTTAGGGGAGCAAATAATAAAAATATTATAAGTGGACAGACAGATAATACCGATGATTAATTTTTTTTGTTCGGTAACCGTCGCATTGGTTTGATATATTTGGTACTTGCTGCAGATAACATAGGTACTCTGTAATCTGGTGTAATAATATGGTACGTCATATAAGCTTTTTTTTTTTGTTCTTTTTTAAAATATTAAAAGCGACAAAAAAGCATACGGCCCGCCTGATGGAAAGCGGTAACCGTAGCCTATGGACAACACTAGGGGCGTTGTGGACGCGTTGCCAGCTCAGTAAGGCTTAAGTATAACTACTATGAAAACTGTATCCTATACATTACACTTTCTACAAAATGATAAATACCTTGTATTTGAAAATTCGTTAACGTATTTTCTCTGATTATAAGCGATGTATAAGTACAATAACTGCTATCAAAACTTATAAATAACACTTTCTAAAAAATTATAGATACCTTGCATTTCGAAATTGGTTAAGCGATTTAGGGTCATCATCATCCACTTTGCCTTTTCCCGTTTGTTATTGGGTTCGGCTCCCAATCTAACCTGTAGCGGCGAGCTACCAGAATTACACGAGCGACTGCTATCTGACCTCGCAACCCATAAGGAACCAGTAACAGGGATGGTTAGAGCAGGCGTCACATTCTATCAGGCGTCTGACTACCCGTAACGATTGCCATAGATGTTCTTATAACAACCGGGACCGACGGCTTAACGTGCTCTCCGAGGCACGGAGCGATGGCATCGAAAACTGCACATAACTTACTAGATAAGTCATTGGTACAGGACCGAGGATCGAAACCGGGGCCGTAAGATTGCGAAGCGCACATGCTAACGCTCGGTCACCATCGCTCTAGGGTTACAGAGGTCACATAGCATAATATAAAATACAAAATAGTTATGGTATGGGGGAGGTCTATGTTCGGGCATGATGATGAGTCCATTAACAGGTGGACTCTAGGCACGGCTCATTTCACAACGAGCAGGTGAAAAATCATTTGATTTTATTTTTCACAAGTCACTATTGCTACTTTTTGTCACACACTCTGCTACAAATCACAGTGTGATAATCACACCTATGAATCGTGGCTTCGGATTCCATAATACGAGAGTAGCATCAGCGGTGAATACCAAAACATAATTTTGTTTATGCGTCAGTAAACAAACTGAGACCTGTAGAGTATAATTTTATGATCATTGTGCCTGTGATGTAGCGGTGAACTTTGATCTTGCTTTAATTAAGAGAGTAGCATTATATTTCTTAGTAATCATTTGTAGCAGGTCGCAACTGCACTAGTTGCTCCTAAATCACATCTCTGTTCCATTTCATAAAGCACCGGCACCAATCGCCTTTGATCATAAATTCATTAGGCATATGAAAAATCACAGGTGAAATCACAGTGACAAAAATAAATCTTATGATGAAATGGCTATGATTTTAAAGTAGCAACCATTTCCATGCCTAATGGACACTTATGACAAACTTACACACGCGAAAAACATTACCCTTTTTTGGGTAGTCGGGTAGAAAATAAACGTAACGCACGATCTCAATGCACATTGAAAACAATAATCAAATTTACCATTTCACAGAAGATATCAATTTAATTCTAAACCAAAGGATAAAAGGAGAAATTGAACTGTCATTGAAGAACGCCCCTGCGGCAACAATGGTAATAATGCATTCATGTAAAGGTAATGTATTAAATAAAAAATTGGTATACTGTTTTAAGCGAGTGTAGCTCATCGGCAACCCGAGCGACTTACAAACCGACGAAACACGGTTCAAATCCCGCCCAATGCGGAATTTATAGCTCTTTGCAATGGGCAGGCCACATCGCTCGTAGAACTGACAACCGATGGGGAAGAAAGGTTCTCGAGTGGTGACCACGAACCTGAAGATACAGCGTAGGTCAGCCCCTCACTCGGTGGACCGACGACCTGGTGAAAACCGCGGGGAGCCGATGGATGCAGGAGGCGAGCAGCCACTCAAGGTGGCGCGCTCTGGGGGAGGCCTATGTTCAGCAGTGGACGTCTTCAGGCTGTTGATGATGATAGTTTTTTTAACGCCCGACGATCGCATACATAAATCCTGGACCCTAGTTAGGATTCAGCCGCTACTAACGAAAATAGCTTTACTACTATCCACTACCTACCGAAATCATTCGTAAAACACAAAATGAAAATAGTTTTAATAAAGTCGGGTGCCAAGTTCACACGGCTCTAGGATTCCCTGTATAGGGACCCAGGAACTACGAGACCATGGTCCCACAACACCCAGACTCTTTAGTTTCTGAGATCTGTGACCCAGACAGTTTCACTGGAACCTATCTACGTCTCTAGGTAAAATATCTGCATCTATATTTCATCAGAGCTCCCCTTCCAACGCGTACAAATTGGGGCATAATTCATACATATTTCACAACTATTTACACTAGGTACCTCTGCCAATTGCCAATGCTGTCTAGACGCAGGACATGTTTATCGCTGGTTGACGTAATGGTTTAGAGTTCCGTACAGGCAAGAATTAGGGAACTGTTATTTTATTTATTTTATTTTATTTTATAGGTTTGCTAACAATCATATCACTAAAACTAGCTTAACAAGCATGACCATAATAAAACTAAATGTACAATTAATTCTAGACAAACACTGAAAGAATAACACATTTAGACCTGTTGCTAGAAAACAAATTTTAGTGGTAATTGAAGCTAAAATAGGGCTGGGCAGGACATTACCAGGCGAAGAGATGGCAGGTGGGCTAAGAAAATGAATGGTGCCAAGACAAAACAAGCGAAAAGTCAATTCAATTCAATTCAGTTATTCATGTAGGTACACTTATGAGAGTCGGAAGGTTACAGTAAGTTGCTTATAATAATTGTTTATATAGATATAAGTATACATTTCCCAATATAAATAAATTAACATGTCAATCAGATCAAAATAAAATTACAGAGAGATAGTTTTCCATGATCTTTTGTCCGCAAGGAAGTCGACAATTTTATAATAAGCTTTACGCATAAGAATATTCTTAACATTATTTTTAAAAGCAGTTCCGTTCAAGTTTTTAATGTTATTAGGTAAAATGTTGTAAAACTTTGCGCAATTTGTGACGAAAGATTTGTTAATTTTTGTTAGTCCAGTAGTTGGTACGATGAGCATATCTCTATTTCTGGTATTTTAATTATGGGAATCCCCACAGGTCTTAAACATTTTTAAATTTTTCCTTGCGAACATAATGTTCATGTAGATATAGAGACAAGGCATGGTAAACATCTTGATTTCTTTAAAAATTTCTCTTAGGGAGACTCTGGGTCCAAGACAGTATGTAGCTCTAACAGCTGGTTTCTGCAGAACAAAAATACTACCTACATCTGCTGCGTTTCAGTCGGTCGCCTGACTGCAACGTTGCTTGCTCGTTGATTATTCAACCTAATACTGCTGCTGGGTGTACGATACTGTTAAGATCACGGGTCAAACATAGAAACTGGTAAATAAATAAAAATTACACTGATAAAATTATAATAATTTAGAATTTATACTTCTTGTCGTGTGGTCCCAGCGGCGTAAGAATATGACCCCACCTCTTCTGTGGGTGCCGTATTAAACCCGGCTAAGGGATGCAATCCAGGCAATGGCATTCTCCTCGGTTTGCAATCTACTGCGATCACCAAGCCGCCTGCCAAGCGTGGTGGGTAGCATATGCGCTTCGCAATCTTACGGCACCGGGTTAGATCCTCGGCCCTGCACCAATGACTTATCTAGTAAGTTATGTGCAGTTTTCGATGCCATCGCTCCGTGCCTCGGAGAGCACGTTAAGCCGTCGGTCCCGGTCGTCATAAGAACATCTATGACAATAGTTACGGGTAGTCAGACGCCTGATAGAATCTTTCCATAGGGTCCACTCTTCCAGTGGACGTAGCCTTCTCGATCCTCTTATCCCGGCAACGGCCCAAGCCGAGGCTCGCACCCCAAGGGTGCCCTTGTGCTAGTTGCCTCCCACTTTTGACGGTTGGGCGCCTTAAGCGCCTGCCCTCCCACCCGGTGACGCTGTAAAGGTCGGTAGAGACCAACAGCATTAGCTCGTTCAAAAAAAAAAAAACGCCTGATAGAATCCGACCCCTGATCTAACCATCCCTGTTACTGGTTCCTTATGGGTTGGGAGGTCAGATGGCAGTCGCTCGTGGGAAAAGGCAAAGAGAATGATGAGTGGCCATTGACTTAATAAACTTTGATAGGCCTATTTTCAGCAGTGGATTTGTTCCGGCTGAAGATTTGATGTGTGTGGTGTGGTGGTGGTGATTTGTGTGTGTGTGTGTGTGTTTGGGTGTTTTGTGTGTGTGTGTGTGTGTGTGATTTTGGTTTTGATTTGGAGTGATTTGATGGTTTGGAGTGTGTGGTGTTTGTTTGTTTGTGTTTGTTTTGTTTTTTGTTGTGTGTGTGTGTGGTTTGTGTGTTTTTTTTGTGTTGTGTGTTTTGATGTGTGTGTGTTTGTGTTTTTGTGTGGTTGGTTGTTTGTGTTTGGTTTGATGTGTAAATATTTTACGTGTTATATAGAGTAAAAGACTTTCGTTGTATTCAGCAATCTTTGTCTCCAACTGTACCTCCGTCAATGAATATTTTAATATGTGTAAGTGGATGCTACGTCCGATTACCGTTCTGAATTGGACATGAATTTATGGGCAGGGGTGAAGTCACGTAAAATTGATAGTATGGATGTCGCCAAGCGGTTTTAACGTGTACCGCCGGCGTAAAATATACATTAGGCGATCTATTAGGGTTTCGTAGTTCGTACACTATGTGGGGAACTCTAAGGGTAGTGTTTGTGATCCGTTAAAGTAACCAATGGTTAAAATTTGTTAGTATTTTTAACCATTGGTTACCTTAACTAAGGATTAAAAAAGCCCACCCTTTTTTTTTGTTGACGAGGGGGAAATCTTTTAAAGATACCCGACTGCAATGGGGCTGAAGCCGGGTTATGTGAGATTTCCACTCACTAAAACCCCTCCCGGTGGCTTTCCAACCCACCCACAGGCATCCCGTACATTACACGGTTAGGTTTTGCTGTCAGTTGTACACACAGTCACGGTCACAGCTGTCAATGACTGACGGATTAGGTATTCCGGTACCTTTTCATTATTCTATAGTCTTGATGTCTCTGCTGAACAGCGGGAACCTAGTCTGTGGTGGGAGCTGACTACTGTTTAACTTTTCCTTATGGCCAAATTCAAAACTCAAAGTGACTGGTACCCACCGAGATTGGCTGAAAGTCTAGACCAATCACCCTGCAAGGAAGTTATTGATTATGCGTACCACTTTTTTGGACACTTTTTATATGATGTGGACACTTTGATGTGAATGGGTCTGGCAGATTTGTGTAGAAAAACAGTTGACTCGAGTCGAAAAAATGGTACGGTGCTTATCGCAAGCGTAGCTAATTAATAATATGTTTGTTTCTTTCCTTCGCCACTGACGTAGCGATACGTATGAGCAGTACAAATATAATGTCGTTTTGATGATCTCTCTATGCCTTAGTCTATACTCTGAACGTAGTATTTTCCACAATAACTCGGCCAGTTTTGGCAACTAAAGCAGTATTTTTGAACATTCTACCATATTCAAAATAACATCTTAATTTTAAAAACTAAAAATAAATTAATAAACACGACAGTTAGGTACCACCAAAGATTATAAAAGCCTGTTGATAGCTCGTGAACATAATTTTTCGTACAAAAACAACTCACCTGCGCGGGCAGGGGGCGAGGTAACAAAACGAGACAAAGTCATACGAAATCACAAAGGACAGAGCAAGATGGAGCAAACGACTCATTGGGTGTCCCGTTTCCTCGCATAGGGTTAGCGGTTGAAATACACCACTAATTTTCATATGAGGGGAAGTTGTATCATTGGTCAACTGGATTTATAGTCCAAGGGTACCACAGCTTTGCAAGATATTCTACCGCCTGGAAACAAATTCATCTAAGAACCTAAGAACTATATCAGTACCTACTTCCTTCTTACTTCAATCTTTCAAAGCACTAAGCTGAGATGTTAGGTCCCAGCGGAGCCCTAGGATTACAGCTCACAGATTAAACACTAACAAGTATTGAACGGTAGACATTTGAAATATTAGTTTTAGCACTCAGGAAAATGTATGAAGTTTTTCTTTGGAAAGAATTCTAGCGTTTTCAACCCCAGACGCAAACGGGAGGGTGTTAAAATCTTTTATGTTAATCAACGACATGATGAGCTAGACGTTCGCCTGGTGTTAAGCGTTACGGCCGCCTATAACAGTTGCAGTGTCACTCGGACCTCTAAAATAAAATAATTCTTGTGATACTGCACTGCTCCCGTCATCCTGAGACATCAGCACATCAGTCCAGTAATAAAGTTACTAGACTGTGAGATAATGTCTTATTTGCCCAGTAATTTTACTAAAACACAGTGCCCTTCAAACCGGAACACATGACTGTTTGCATACAATAGTATGCAAACAGTCATGTGCTTGATGGCAGAATATCCGGCATAAGCGACCTAGTAGATTCAGATTCAGATATTTTATTGCTTCCATAGTGTACATAGGTGGAATAAGTATAAAATTAATTAAGTAGGCTCATTATGAACCCCGTCGGGCGCAGCAAATTTGGAGAGAGGAGGACGACCTCACAAAAAGAGTAATAAACACCGAGTACCTGGCATTTTAGTTCCCGACTTAAAGGATTTGATTTTTCTATGTTTAAAAAAAGTGACTTGATCTAAGTGTTCTTAGCTATTGAGATATATTATATGTAGGTACTTTATCAAAGGCCAGAGAGTTTTTTTAATTAAAATTGTTACTGTGGACTACATTTTTTTGCTATTAAATCTCCCTCTAGACTTCAACAGTTAGGTTCATCTACAGGGGTCTAGCAAAGTTAGCTTTCGATTAACGTTAACGCCAAACGATATCTCAAAATGTATGGGAATGATATTAGCTGCGGAAAAGTTTTCCGCAGGTCATTCCCATACATTTTGAGTTATCGTTCGGCGTTAACGCTAATCGAAAGGTATTTCTGCTAGACCCCCTGATCAGTCCGTAATAATAATACCTCGACATCCATTACTTATTTTATATATCATTATTTGATTACAGCTGCTCGAGGCGATACAATGTACGAGGAACCCAGAGTTTAAGGCAGGTATTACTGAACTAGGCTGTGTGGTCCCGCTTTGCAAATATGACTACCCCATCTCTTCCCATGTGTGTCGTAAGAGCCGGCTAAGGGAATATCCAGGCAGCTGCATTTTTTTTGGTACATTAAAATCTTCTGCGATCACCAAGCCACCTGCCAAGCGTGGTGATTATGGGAATCTGTCACTATGATAAGCGTTCAAAGTGGCGTTTTATGGGAGACACCTATGTTCACCTGTGGACGTATTTCAGCCTGATGATGATTGCAGATCTACGCTTAGTCAGGAATCTCTGCTCAATAGGCAATTTCATTCAATGATCAAATAAAAATAGTGAACGAAATCTCTACTTGAAACCTCTCTCTAGAACATCTATGGCAATCGTTACGGGTAGTCAGAAGTCTTCATCTTCTTCTTCTTCTTCTTCTCGTGTAGGCAAGTGGTCAGCCCTGGTGTCAGAATTCTCAGGCCGCCCAAAGGCTTCTGACTTGGCTGACGTCAGAAGCCTGATAAAATCTGACGTCTGATCTAATCATCCCTGTTACTGGTTGCTTATGGGTTGCGAGGTCAGATGGCAGTCGCTCGTGTAATTCTGGTAGCTCGCCGGTACAGGTTAGATTGGGAGCCGACCCCAATAACAAAAGGTAAAAGACAAAGAGGATGATGTGGCAAGTGGCAACTTGCTAACTGTCATGTCGTAAATTTAATTAATTGGATCTAATATTCCTATTGTAGACATTTCACATAGCGCCATCTAGCCCCAAACTAAGCAAAGCTTGTACTGACATTTGTCTGTAGCAAGTTTTAATTCGTTTCCTTCGTCTGTCCTAAGCTTAACAACTGCCCAGTTACACAATCCCGGTCAGTCGGGAGATTGTATCACAATCCGGGACATAATCCCGTAATGCAGGGATCCCGGGATTTGCGGGATTCCAGCAGAATACAGGAGTGGTATGTTGGAGGACGTTAAAAGAGTTTGTTGCGGTCCGCCATGACGATGGTGTAAGTAAAAGTGTTATAGAATCTAATCCGCTATCAATAAAGTCTTATTTACTATAATAGTAAGTGGCCGTGTGGTCCCGGAGCGATGTGAGAAAAGGACCACCCCATCTCTTCCCGTGGGTGCCGTAAAAGCCGGCTAAGGGAATATCCAGGGAATAGGCAGCAGGATTCTTCTCGGTACATCAAAATCTTCTGCGATCACCAAGCCGCCTGCCGAGCGTGGTGATTATGGCAAATCTCCCTATGATAAGCATCCAAAATAGTGTTTAGTGGGGGAGGGCTTTGCTTATAGGGGCTCCCCTACATATAAGTCTATTTCAGGCGTATTTTAACTGTGCACAAATACTCGTCGTCATGGGAATCGAACCCGCACGCTCCAGGATAAGAGCCGACATTCTCAACCACACCAGAAGCCGTGAAAGCCTCAATGAAACTGGTGGTCTTGGAGGGGAGGTATAAGGAAAAGATGGAAAAAGAAGGAGAAATGTAGAGAATAGATGAATAGAGTGGGACGGCGGAGGGGACTTAAGGCCTTTACAAAACCGATTAGCCCGAAGGCACCCGATTAGGCGAAGCCGGGGTAAGTTATCTAGTCTCCTAAATAAAAGACAATTTCAAAGCGAGACTTATTAATAAACTTCAAAACTGACAGTAATACAACGACACGTAAACGTAGCGTTTACTAAAATGACATGTCGCGGTGAAACTCGTAAAACGGGCGCGCGGCGAAACGGCCGGCGACGGAACATAAATAATAATGTATTCCCGTTTCCTATATTTTTTATTTTATTTTACGGCCTCAGTTGCTGCGATGCAATACTTCTAAGTGACCGGGACGGAGCGTTTGCAGAAAAAGCTGTTCTATAACAGTTGTTTTTTTTTTAATTAAATGATTTTTTTTTTATGTTAAGAGCGACAAACAAGCATACGGTCCGCCTGATGGAAAGCGGTAACCGTAGCCTATGGACATCTGCAACACTAGGGGCGTTGTCGATGCGTTGCCAGCTCAGTAAGGCTTTTTTTGATACCCTTTTTAAAAGACTGCACCACATTTCGTTGATACATTGAACATAGTTGATTCAATTCACGTTTTTTTTTATGTTAAGGCTCGTGTATACGCAGATCCACTATCTCGCACGCGCGTTGCGACATTTTTGAAGATATTAAATAACTGAGTTTACGCATGCAAAATCTGGCTAAACTATACTCCCATGAATAACATTACCTACAACTGTTCAACAAAAATATCATAATATTAATCCAAACAAGATTTCATAAATACAACGGTATCAAAGTTTTATTTTCATTCGTAACCGTTTTTATGTATGAAAACGTGTTTGGATTAATATGATATTTTTGTTGAACATTTGTAATGTTATGTCATGTCATGAGAATATAGTTCAGCCAGATTTTTCGTAAGTAAATTCAATTATTTAATATCTTGAAATATGCAGCAATTAATGAATGACGTCACGTGCTAGTCGAACACTGACGGATGCCCATAACAGTTGCAATATCACTCGAAACTCTTCGCGTGACACTGCACTGATCACGTCATCTTGAGACATCAGCACAGTCTAGTAGTAAGATTACTAGACTGTGAGATCCGGCCATAAAGTCTCATTTGCCAGTAATTTTAAAACAAAACATGAACTGAATATAAATACACAGAAATTTATTTTAATCATTGAAAACCGCCACAATGTAGCCTCCTGTGTACAATAGAAGCGAATTAAATATGGCGCGAGGAATAGTTAATTAGCATTAAATATTTGATGCATTCATTAGGTTCTATTTTCATTTCGCATAATTAATTATTTTTATGGACCGCAACGGGTCGTGCTAATGTGTCTATGACAGGAACGATAGAAGGGTATGGTATCGTTCGTCTATTATTCTAAATTAAAAATGGTATGTCGATACACCACGTAGACAAATGATTGTAGCTTGAACTGAAAGAATCATGTCTGATAGTTTTACTAGATGGTAAGTAGGGCTTTTCTGCAAAGTTCGTCTAGGTAGGTACGGTGGCTTTGCCAATTATTCTGCCGCCAAGCAGTAGTGTGCAAGCACTACTGTGTTCCGGTTTGAAGGGATCTTTCATCATCATCATCATCAACATGCTGAAGACATCCACTGCTTAACATAGGCCTCTCCCAGATAGCGCAACTTTGAGCGGCTGCTTGTTTCCTGCATCCATCCGCTCCCCGCGATTTTCACTAGATCGTCGGTCCACCGAGTGGGGGACCTACGCTGCGTCTTCTGGTTCGTGGTCGCTCGAGAACCTTTCTTCATCGGTTGTCAGTTCTACGAGCGATGTGGCCTGCCCATTGCCATTTCAAATTGCTAATTCTAAGAGCTTTTTGTTCTTGTACAACTAGTTATTTCTACGTACAACATACGTAATACGTATCGTTACAAACATCCCGTAATTTGTAAATTCAAGGATACTTTCCATTTGTTTTGCAAGCAGTACACGTCTCGGAGGAAACTAGTAGTGCTCGTAGTGTGCCGAGGTGCTGACGCCAGTTGCAAGGAGCAGAAGTATTGTTTTGCATTACTGCACGCTTCAGACTAAGTAGAGTACTGTAAGATAAAAGGTCTGGTGCTAAATGAAACAGACAAGTTATACTTGTAAGGAGAATGCATTACTTTGTTTAGGTGGAATGTGGGTAGTCAGGAAATATACTCGAATCCTTCAGCCATCGCAAAAGGAGTTTGGATTAAGGAATTATTTCAACTTTTACGTATAACTGGTTTCTGAAGAATTATTTTTACTCGTACGCAGTTAGATTCTATATTTCAGCTGTATAATTGTACAAGCAAATAAACGTCAATAAGGAAATATTTATTGCTTTTGTATTAAGCACAGGTATATTGTTTAAAAAAATCTCATACAAACATACACGTAGAACAAAAAATGAGCATGTATTTGTCTCTTAACAATTTATAACATTTTGAATCCGTACATGTAATCTATAAATAAATATTTGTGGACATTTCACACAGCGCCATCTAGCCCCAAACTAAGCATAGCTTGTACTATGGGAACCAGATAACTGATGGAATACTTAGATACTTTTATGTTTGTAAATACATACATAGAATACAATTTAACACCCAGACACAGAACAAACATCGATGTTCATCACACAAATGTTTGTCCCGGGTGGGAGGGATTAGAACCTATCGTTCACAAGGCAGAGGTACTACCAATGAGCTAACAGGCCAGTCAGAATTATTAATAATATAGATAGATAGATAGATAATGTAATAATCTCCGTAATCCGCAATTATCATTACTAGACATATAGTATATACAATGTGTTATCAATTAGACTCCGTCTCCTCATAATAACATCTTTATTCACTTTCTCCTGTATTAATGAACCTTTTCCAAAACAGTAGTAGTATTAATACTACCCCAAAATAATTGATTCTTGCGTCCTTTCATCTTCAGTCGTTGCTGGTCGTTGCTTCTTGTTTTTTTTTTTTTTCTTTTAGTTTGGCTCCACACATAGTGTATTTAGCCAGTGTCAAGTATTGTAGTTTTTCATCGTATTATGAAATATTTCATATAAAGTCGAGTCTTAGTCACAGTCAGTCAGGGTAGTCATAGTCCAGTCTAAGTCAGGTAGTCATAATCCAGTCTAAGTTATGCCCTAGTAAAGTAGTGGCAACTTTACTAGAGGCTTCTATGGAATTTTGGAAGCAACACGAAAAACCACGTTTCCCTACATTATATCACTTGCCCACACTTATACTCGTAATTCAGCACTCAATGCGTAAAATGCCACTAATTTTAAACATTAACACTAGAAAAAGCATAAGTTTTGTGAAATAATACAATGCAACGACGTGAACTTTTTCACGTTCCCGCCAAAACTCCGTTGCTTCTTGTTGTTTTTTTTTTTCTTCATCGTACTGCCCGCCATAGTGTCAATGTCTTGCTCCGTCCGCCTTATCTTGCAGCGCCCTCTGTGCCTTCCGTGCGCGAACCACCATAACGCTAACAAATGTAAATACCTAATTACACGTGCTAGCTAGCTAGCTAGCTACAAAATGAATACAATACTAAGAGTACTTAAATTGTCAGATTTAGTTAACAAATGAAAAAGATCGGTCACATCAAAAATTACTTAACATGTTCGACAAAAAGCGTAAACCTACAAAACGAAAATTCAATTTCTTCCGAATGTATTAGAGATTACAAACAAATATATTTTCTTTCGACTCTCGACCCCAAAAAACAACAATAAAAGCGATGAGTCGACAGTTTTCGACCAACATCTGTCACATTTCGACCGAAGTCGATGGCTTGTTACCATTTGTAACGGTTATACAGTAATGGAATTGAATTTTCATGGTTAAATAGAATTAAACACTTCTATTTTGGGTAAAAAAGTGGTACCGCTGCATCTGATTCTCACTGTTATCTAAGAGAAAAATAACTGCCATTCAGCGTGGTAATGCTGCCAGCATTCTGGGCACTTTTCCCTCCGCCAACGGTTTATTTTAAGTTTTATATTTTAGTTTTAAAGTTTTTAGGTCTAGTTTTACATCCAATAAATGCTTAACTGTTTCAATTTTCAAATTAAACTTTACTCCATAATTTAACTAACCAGACTAAATTTTTATTATTGACATCAAAAATATGTACATGTGAAATATAGATTATCCTATGCTGAACTAAAAATTTCTTGAAAATAAAAATAATTTATATTGAACTCTACGTACTTAGATAAGTATTACAAATTAACGTTCATAAAAAATGCTAAGAAATATTTAAATCTTAATAAGAGGTACAAATATAATGGTAATAAATTACTTTCATAATACCATTATTCAAATAAAAGACTGCAGTTTAAAACTAATTGAAGTGATGCAGAAAATTAATAAAAACGGTAAAAAATACAGCAACGGTGGCGGGCGGATGCTTACATTATTATTAGCGAAAACGGGTATTTCTCGGAACCACGGATTTACAAGTTTTACTGCGACATCTAAAGACACTTTGATGTGAAAGTAGTTTCAGATTGATTTAATTGATTTATTGCTTTTGTTAAGTTTAAAACTAATTCAGCAAGTAAATAAAGTACGAACGGCGAACTCTATTTTCACTGTTGTTCATATTTTTTTCTGTCACACAAAATTTATTAGGTCATTTTCTTGGAAAAGCTTACAATATGTTACAAAGTTTACTCGCTAATCTAGTGTGAATGCATTCTTCGACAATAATTGTAATGACATCAAGGGCCGATTTTACCAAAGTAGAATAAATTTTATTCCAAGTATAAATTTCCGAGAACAACCGAGTTTTACCCTTATAACACAAATGAAGCTTATTCCTTGGATACAATCTAAATGGCGTCTTTTTAATTGTCATTTCATTTGTCAATCAGCTGTATCCGAGAGTAACAAGTAGCGTTATACTTGGAATAAAATGTATTCTACTTTGGTAAAATCAGGCCTTAAGGTGGGTTTTTTAGCCAAAGTACTAGTATGGTTTTATATTACCTGTAGTTAAGGTAACCAATGGTTAAAACTTCATACAAATTTTGACCATTTCTTTTAACCATTGGTTACCTTAACTACGGATTAAAACACCTACCCATAGCCTTTGTAAAAAATGTTTCTACTTATTCCTATTGTAATAGTGTACATTATGCTGATGTTCAATAAATTAATTTTAATTAACTAAATATTTACATATCGATAATTTAAATTTTTAATTTAGCCTTCTATACCTAAACGGCGGATATGCAATGTTATATTTAATTTTAACTTTAAGATTAACGCTATTTAAATCAGAAATTAAACTCATAATAAATGTGAATAATAAATGAATAACAAAAGAGTAACTCAATCAATTACCCCGCTAACTGATGTGACGGGGCATTTTTGACCCCCGTTTTGGAATTAGAAACCTTTGTTAAGTTTCCTTTACGCACTGGGAGCGAGAACCGCTGCGTTTCGTGACAAAGATTTGTACTTTATGCTGCGACTAGCGGATCGCCCCGGCTTCACACGTGTAGTGGTGTAGCCTATGTTACTCAGGGTGAATGTAGCTTTCTAATGGTGAAAGAATTTTTGAAATCAGCACAGTAGTTTTTGAGTTTATTCATTACACAAAAATACAAATCTTTCCTCTTTATAATAGTGGTGTAGATGAAATAGGTTAGGTACACGATCGCCGCCTCGAAAACGGCACCGTAATGTTTCATTATATAACATTAAACGGCAGAATGCTGCCAGCATGCTGAGCCAAGCTGGCATTAGTAGCAGACTAGCAGCCTGCCACTAATGCTAACTGGCCGCATAATAGTTAGCTTTACATTGTAGGCTATGTAGCAGCGTTCTGTAGATGGCCGAGTTTCCTGATAAATAGCAATAGTTCGAATATACCTATCTAGACTACGCAATAAATGCCACTTGACAAACAAAAAGTAAAAAAACAATCCCCACTCAGGTGTTCGAGACCGAGAACCGGTTGCCGCAGCCGCAAGCCCGCCCGGTGCCGCGTTCTCTTCACTTCACCTCGCGCCTTCGATGGCACCGCCCGCACATAAGTTTTCGCGCACATGTGTTTACCACCCGTAGAATAAAGTTCATATCAAGTTTTACAGTCCATTGCCAATCACCTCCCGGATAGGAGCCTAGACACAAGTTATAGTTCCATCGTGTTCGTGCTCTATTATTTACACAGTTTATTTTATTTTAAAATATTTTCTGCCTTGTTATTTAAGTTAAATAAATAAATACTTATTATAAACTATTATGAGAAAATGTCTTAGCAGTCCCATTATGGACCATTCGAGTGGAACTACTATGGGATACGAATTTTACAGTGTGCACGCAGCGTTTATCAGACCTAGTGCGTACAGTTTGTATTGAACATAAGTCGTGCTGTAGCTGTAACAGCTTGTCCTCTGTTAACGAACTTGCCTGTCATCTTATTGATTACTGCAACTGCACATCTATATTATATTGTTTGGTTTCAAGCGTTAACCAGGGTTTAGCCGCTTCATTGCATGAGGAGGGCGCCTAAATAAAATTGCCTTATTAACCTCGAAAAAGGAAGAGGTTTTTTTTAATTCGGTAGTTTTATTTTATTTTATCCTTTTTACCTCAGAACTCCGTCATTGGAGTTTTGGGGGGACGCGGTAAAGTTCACGTCGTTGTCTTGTATTATTTCTGAAAACTTGCGTGTTGTCCAGTGTTAATGTTTAAAACTGGTGGCGTTTTACGCATTAAGGAGGAACGTTACACTCGCGCGGGAAATTCAGATTTTCTTGCGTTCTTTTGCCAATAATAGCTTAATTACTCAACGTGATTACATGAAAGCTAATTTTGCGCAAATAAATATAATCAATATAGTCCTATACTTTAATCCTGTGTATAAACTATCACCATTACAAATTTCATTCAAATCCGTGAAGAGAGAACAAAAACACAGACAAACTTTCTCTCTCTTCATCAGCCGGAAGACGTCCACTGCTGAACACAGGCCTCCCCCATAAAACGTCGCTTTGGACGCTTATCATAGAGGGATCTGCCATAATCACCACGCTTGGCAGGCAGCTTGGTGATCGCAGAAGGTTTAAATGTACCGAGGAGAATGCTGCTGCCCATTCCCTGGATATTCCCTTTGCCGGCTTTTACAACCTTTCGCATTCGTAATATTAGTGTTTGATGAGCAGATGAGGTTATGAAATGAAACGAAAGGTAGGTAAATAATTTAGAATTTTAGACAGCATCTGTGGTGTGGTGGTTGGGCAGGTCGGCTCATAACCTAGAGGCGGTGGATTCGATTCCCGCGACAGGACAAGTATCTGTGCACTGAGGATAAGCGCAAAAGCTTCTACTGAGTCCGAGGCCCGTATTAAAGGACGATGCTCGGTTATCGATCGGTGTTCAAGTTGTGACTTCACTCATAAAACCATCAATATGTGAATAAAATCTCGAGTTGACCTGACTTGTCCTGTAATACGGCCCTGTGAGTGTGGCATGACCATGGTCCTCGTAGTTCCTGGGTCCTTAGATACAAGGAATCCTAGTTAGGGTTCAGGAATCTATGTACGTGATCGTTGGGCGTTATTTATTTAAATTTTTCAAATTGACAAGGACTGGCGATATGGATGGATGGATCTTATTTCTATGCTGTGTGAAGTGTACAGGATGACGTGCGCAGTGCAGTGTCACGCAAAACTATATTACTTTAGAGTTCCGAGTGATAATGCAACTGGGCTGGGGATAAAATGTTATGGGCAGTCGTCATTTACATTTAAAAAAATAGTGGAGTGTCATGCACATTGACTATAAATCCAGTTGACCAATGATAAAACTTCTCCTCATACGAAAATTAGTGGTGTATTTCAACCACTAATTTCTAAATCACGGGAACCCGTTGATGTCTTTTGTTCCATCCTGCTCTGTTCTTTGTAATTTCGTATGACTTTGTCTCGTTTTGTTACCTCGCCCCCTGCCCGCGCAGGTGAGTCGTGTTTGTACGAGAAACTATGTTCACGAGCTATCAACGGGCTTTATAATCTTTGGTCATGCAAGACATCCGTAACGCTTAACACCAGCCAAACGACTTGCTCGTATTGGAAATTCCCAAAAAAAAAACATGAAAACTCCCTAGCCCAGGTTTCATTATTTTTAAAAGTTTCCAAGATTTTAATTCAAATCTAGGCAATTGTTTTTTCTCTAATCTGTGTTCTAATCGCTTAAAAATGTTAGGTCATGGCAAAATTTTTTTATTCGACCGAAAATAAAGTTAAGTAGGCTACCATGTTTTCGAATATTCGAACCCCAAAAATGTTGTTATTTTCTCTCCGACGGTATGTCGTTCGTTCGGCGGCATGACGCAAAAGTGAAGCCACACCATTTCTGCGGCTACTGTTGTACAGTCAACATCAAGTTCTCTAAAAGTTTTAACTAAAATAACTACATAATATTACCTAAGAAGTATAATTATATAATATAGCACTTATAATACAGTTTAAGCAATTAACAATGTCAAACGCAGTCACAAGTCAGATCATAGCATAAATACGTCAAAATTAATATTAACATTAAAAACACAAATTAATAATTTTAAAATTAAAAACTAAGGATCCCTTGCGTACCAACCTGGGCCAAAAGTACCCAAGACACTTGCCGCATTGCCCCGCATTATACCTAAGAATAAATAATAGTACAAAAGTATTATTAGAACCCCATCACTAATTAAAAGACATCATAGATAATGATTGTGACACCAGAGATACGATTACGTAATTTGATTACAAATTGCAATCGATTGAAACTATTTGTATAGATTTGACAGGAAAATTTTAAATTGAGAATCAAAAGCTTGATGCATTGCGGTCAAAGTTGCTTGCTGCAATTCTTTGACTATAAATCCAGTTGGTCAATGATACAACTTCCCCTAATACGAAAATTAGTAGTTTATTTCCACTACCAGCCTTTACGAGTACAGGCTTTATAATCTTTGCTGCGATGCGCGATCACATGACTTGATTTCAACTAATTGAAACTAAAGTTTGTATGGAATTGACAGTTTCAATACGCAGTTTAAGTGCCATAGTCTCGTTGCAAAATTTTAAAAGAACGATTTTTTTGCGTTCCTGTCAAAGTTATCTAATCAAACCCAACGTTTGGCGATGCAATTCTAAAACAAACAGATATCAAGCTACTTTTGGTGTTGACTGTACGTTTCTAAAACCACCCCTGCAATGCCGTAGTGATTAATGATGGACGATTGCCACTAGTAGATTAACGTTAATTTTGTTACGCACTACTATAGGAGATTGTCGTTGCCGTAGCCAAATCTTTGGTTATTTTTTTTTTCGACTAGACGCCACTCTATGTAGAAATTTTATGATCATCTTATATGCATTATCTAGGTTTAGGCACAGGTTGTTTTTAGTTTGGTTCCTAAAAACATAAAGAGTTAAAATATGAAACTCAAGCTAAAAGACAGTCTGAAGTGGTTATCACATCACACTATCACACTAATATTATAAAGGGGAAAGTTTGTATGTGTGTATGTGGGGGTGGGTGTATGTGTGTATGTTTGTTACTTCTTCACGGACGGATATGGATGAGATTTGGAATATAGATAGCATATGTACTGGATTATCACATAGGCTACTTTTTATCCGCGGGTAAAACCGCGGGGCGCAGCTAGTAAAATATAAACTTCATAATTTTCCTGCGTGTATAAAATTATATATAAATTTCACGTGTAAATGATGTGTAAAATATTAATTTATTTGCGCCATAGTTCGAATAATGGCTTGTCATGCATATTAATAATGTTAATAATTTCACGCACGCTTGAACCCTTAATTATTTATAACAGGGGGTAAATGAGTTGAATGAAAAGCGTACGTTCTTCCAAACACAATGAAAACAGTCTTGGTGGTAGGACTTTACTGCAAAGTTCGTCTAGGTAGGTACCACCGCTTTGCCAGTTATTCTGCCGCCAAGCAGTAGTGTGCAAGCACTACTGTGTTCCGGTTTGAAGGGCATTGTAGCTAATAAAATTACTGGGCAAATGAGACTTTGTGATCTGATCACTCAGTCTAGTAATCTGATTACTTGACTGTGTGATGTCTCAGGATTACGTGCGCCGTGCAGTGTTACACGAAACTTTATTGTTTTGAAGTTCCGAGTGACACTGCAAGTGTTATGGGCGGCCGTGTCGCTTAACATCTGGTGAACGACTAGCTCGTCACGTCATTCAATCGCATAAAAAAAAGTCTCCGAAGGTGTCATTTATTATGCAACTAGGGCAAAAATTAACAAGTAAATATTATTTTCATAAAGAAGGTTAAAAATGAATGCAATAATCTAAAAATAAGTAAAATCGGTAAATAAATCAAGGAGTAATAAGCCTTTACAGTTTCTGGAGGGGGCATCGCCTGTCCCTTTCTCGCAAAACAGGAGATTCCCTACAGTTACTATGAAAACGCACGTAGTGACGTCACATGCCAAATAAATTGTATGTAAAGCTACCACAGCTCAGTAAAGACTACTATGAAGGACTAACGTCTGACGTCACTGTATGTTTGAGCTGTCTCTTTCTATTCCTGTATTTTAAAATGCTTGTAACTTTGTCGTTTTTTGAGATATTTAATTTTTGTTTTAACGACTTTGTATTTTTTTTTTAATATTATTTATTTATTCAATAAAAAAGTAGCAGGCAACTAGCCTATTGTACAGAAGTTGTCCCGCAGCGACAATGATAAAAAAATGCACATTTTCTGGAATGATATATCTACTTAAATAAATACTTTGTGAAACCAAGAGATAAGAAAAAAATAAAAATTGGTTACAACCACGTTTCTTCTATGAACACCTCCTTACTTTTTTCTTTTTGTAATTATAATTTTTTTAATTTGTAATCTCCTTGACAACTGTTCGTAATAAACCGTTACAGCTAAATGTAGCAACACTTCACTACAATCTAAAGTTATTTTAACTGCAGATTCAACTGTAGTCTAAAATTCTGTAGATGGTGCAGCCCAGCCAGAGACTTGTACAGATATCTAATAGCAATTAGCCACTAACTAATCTGTGCCGCTCTACCCGGAATACTAAGTAGCTACCACCTAATCTGTGCCGCTCTACCCGGAGATTTAATAACCCTACACTACAAATAATATAAAGGGTAGTCACACGGGACCTAAGCTTGTACACGGTATATAGTCCCGCGAGACAGAAACGGTATGTATAAGTTGGAGTTTGCTTCTGTGTTGCGTAGAGAATCAAATTCTGTTCTATTGACCCTTATTAGAGCTGGTTTATGAAATTATTTTGTGGTGTAAGTGGCTCAGGCAGTCTGTTTAAATAGGTATGGAAATGATTGATACTTTTAATTCATTGTCATTAGATCATATGATTTTTTTGTCATAGTGATTTCACCTGTGATTTTTAATTTGCCTAATGAATAAGATGAATGGCGATCGGTGGTGATTGTTGAAATGGAACAGAGATGTGATTTAGGAGCAACCTAGTGGTCATTTACATGCTTCGAAGAAAAATATTTCCCACCTGTGTTTTAACAGATAGAATTTTAATGTAAAAGAAAAATCAGAACCTGGACCGGGATTTGAAGCCGCATCCACCCGTCCCTAAAGCCGGGACATGCTTTTTTACCTAACTACGCTTTTAGTTCGTCCGAGTTTCCATTTAAGTATTTTATTCCAAAATAATAAGAGTTCTACCCTATTAATAATACATTACAACATTTTGTCACCCTACACATAACTTAAGATGGATCCTTAGGGATGGCTGAATGGTTGCAAACACGCACGTGTGTACGCAACGCAGGTGAAAACGTGAAAACCGACGTTACCTATAGCCACAGATTAGAGAAAAAACAAACTATAGCAAACATCAATGTGACAGGTGTGAGTGAGTGAGTATTGCCGTCTCGGTCGTTCTCAATCAGACCATCTATAAATTATGATAAAACTGTAACTGGGCTAAATCTGTATATTGAATATTTTTTGAAAATTTTGATTGCATTACACTTTTTTATCGATATAAAAGTGGAAGCAATTTTTTTTTTTATTTTTGGTCTTTTTTTATGTGATTGAATGACGTGACGAGCAAGTCGTTCACCTGATGTTAAGTGACACGGCCGCCCATAACAGTTGCAGTGTCACCCGGAACTTTAAAACAATAAAGTTTCGCGTGACACTGCACTGCGCACGTCATCCTGAGACATCACCCAGTCTAGTAATCAGATTACTAGACTGAGTTATCAGATCATAAAGTCTCATTTGCCCAGTAATTTCACTAGCTACAATGCCCTTCAAACCGGAACACAGCAGTGCTTGCACACTACTGCTTGGCGGCAGAATAACTGGCAAAGCGGTGGTACCTACCTAGACGAACTTTGCAGAAAAGTCCTACCACCTAGTAAAAAGTCCTACCACCTAGTGTCTGTCTGTCTTTCTGTCTGTCTGTCCCTTTGAACACGCATCACACTGGAACTACTGAACGGATTTCGCTGAAGTTTGGTATGGTTATAGCTAATTTTTTTAGAATAACATTTAGGATACTTTACATTTTCTAAAACGGCCAAGTGCAGGTCACACTAAGCAATAAGGATGTAATTTTTATGCAAGATTTTTGATTTTTTATTCATACTCTTCCCGCCGAAGGGAAAATGGAAGGGAAAGATTCCCTCTTACCTATAAACAGAGTTCAAGGCGTAAAACTAATTAACCCGTGCGAAGTCGGGCGGGTCAGCTGGTAAATAAATAAATAAATATTTGTGAACATTTCATACAGCGCCATCTATCCCAAACTAAGGAAAGCTTGTACTATGGGATCCAGATAACTGATAGAATACTTATTAGGTACTTTTTTGTTTGTAAATACATAAATAGAGTACAATATAACACCCAGACACAGAACAAACAGCGATGTTCACACAATTTTCGCGAATAATTTAACGGCTGTATCGACCTTGATGTTACGGATAGAGACATTTCATATTTAAATTAAAATTTTCCATAAACTATGCACATAAACTTAAGTTACCGATATATATTGCTTATTCATAAATGCTTGCACGCTTACAGCGACGCCAAGACGTGTGACGAGCCAGAAATACATCAGTGACATTAATAAACTTAAATTTATTATAGTCTAGGGTCAAAATCAAATGTTAATAAATACAAATGTCAATATCAATTACCTAATAAGCATATTAAAAGAAGAAAAAAAAAATGTCATGTAAATTAATACACACATTAACAAAAATACAAAATTTTACATTAAAAAAGTCAAGGTCGGGGTTTTGAGCAACCAAGGCGTTGAGCAGCCTGTGCCGTAGGAGCGTATTGTGTGGTGCGCGCGCGTGAGCAGGCACCGATATAGCTCTTAGAATAGCAAGTTGAAATGGCATTGAGCAGGCCACATCTCTCGTAGAACTGACTACCGATGGGGAAGAAAGATACTCGAGTGGCGACCACGAACTGGAAGTCGCAGCGTAGGCCCACTAGGTGGACCGGTGGACCGACGATCTGGGAGCCGATGAATGCAGGAGCCGAGCAGCCGCTCAAGCAGTGGACGTCTTCAGGCTGTTGATGATGATGATGCACATAAACTGCGTATTGAAACTGTCAAACTCATAGTTTCAATTGGTTGCAATCAAGTTACTTATACGTCTAGCAGTAGCCCACGTATGAGAACTTGTGAAGCCGCGTGCAGCTGCTAGTAAAATAATATGTATGCTTATTTAGCTCACATTCTTTTTTTCTATTTAAAAACAGTAAAAACAGAGCTTATTTTATCCGCGCTAGGAATAATTTTATTTCAGTATGTATTAAGAAGAGAGTTATACCCAATCTTATCCACACAAAAATCGCCATCGTTTTTATTATGTTGTCAACTATGCTCGTACGTCTTCCTTTTTTTATTTTTCGCAATATATCCATTGTTATACACCTAAAGTGAGGAATTTTTTGCGTCAAAATTATAAAGAAGAAAGGTAGTTGCAATTAGAATACAAAACATATTTTCAACAATATCAAAATGTATCAAGGCATCTATCCATTTTCCCCCGATAAATTCACACACAGGCTCTATTGTCTCTATCACACGTGCAGATGGCAGAGCGACGGCAATAACATTTTCAAATACCAATTACTAGGTGGTAGGTTCCGGCCTGAACGGCAATGTAGCTAGTGAAATTACTGGGCAAATGAGACTTTATCATCTTATCACACAGTCTAGTAAACTTATTACTAGACTGTGTGATGTCTCAGGATGACGTGCGCAGTGCAGTGTCACGCGAAACTTTATCATTTTAAAGTTCAGAGTGACACTACAACTGTTACGGGCCGCCGTGTCGCTTAACATCAGGTGAACGACTAGATCGTCACGTCAGTTATTCTCACAAAAAAATAACCAGGACGGTCCTCTTAATAAACACAAGCCTACTGGAATATTTATTGACTGGAAATGTTATGAAAAGCTGAGAAATAAGTTTTAAAAAGGCTGAATAATGTACGTTAATAATATCCTTTTTAAAAGGGGTTTTTTTTTTAATTGATAGGCTTGCGTTTGACCACTATCTCTCACTATCTAAGTTAAACCGACTTCGACTGCCTTAATTTTATACTGCGGAATACTTAGATGATTTTATCCTCTACTTATATATATTTACCAGTTATTTCTCAAGCTAACTACTACCTACAATAGTAAAAACTACACTACCTACTACAAAGAACACTTGTGGACTGTATACTAGCCGCGATGGCCTATAGATGGTTACTTGTCATTATGTTTAAAATACTTCGTGGGGGAGTAGATGCTCCTGGGGGCGTACCGTGAGCTCTTAGCGCGATTCAAAACAGAGCCTACACTGGCTCGCTTGTCAAAATCCCCATACAAAAAAAACAAAGCGATCCAATATAGGCTCAGTTTTGAATCGCGCTAAGAGCTCACGGTACGCCCCCTGATCTCAGTGACCAGTTGTGTCGGATTTTCGTGCCGGACAACTACCGTCGGAGCAGGAAACAAAGACTGTTTGCTGTTCCAACGTGTCGAACCGTCGCTCGAGCAAACTGTCCCATACCGCGGACCCTCAGTGCATTTAATGCTCTTCTGGATGCCAACCCTGATTGCTGATGTGTTTGCTGATGAATGGAAGGTAATATTATCGGAATGTTTGAGGTACTACGAGGAGAATGCATGATAGCGGTGTCTTAATTTTGAAGTAGACATGTGTTTATTTTAATTTTAATTATTGACAATCATTATTAATTATTATTGTATTATTATTGTAATTTGTTTTGATGATTTGTATTTTATTGTTTTTTTTTTTTATGTAAGTAATTGTATGATTAGTGTAATTGGGTGTGTCATCCGTTCTAATTGTAATAATAAATAAATAGACAGTCCAAATGCAGATACAGATACAGATACAGATTCTTTATTGATAAATAATAATTTACAAGTCATTGCGTAGGTCTAATTAATTATAATTAAAATTATTTAATATTACATAAAATGTATGTGTAATAATTTGTATATTTTGCAATATATTACGATTAATTTTAATTTAACGTTAACGTTAAAATTTATCCAGCATAAACTGGGACACCGAATAATACGCTTTACTTGTTAACAACATTTTTAACTTGCTCTTAAATATGTTTGTGGAGGCTGCATTTTTTATCTCCTCGGGTAAGTGGTTATAGAATTTCGGTCCACCTACATACACAGACCTTTCAGATTTCGTGAGAGTGTGAGTAGGTGTTTTAAGGTGGTGCTTGTATCTAGTTTCATAGCGGTGAGTCGCGCCTATTGTTTTGAATCGGTGCGGGTTCGAACGCACAAACATGCATATTTGGTACACTAGCATAGCTGGGACGGTGAGTATACCTAGTTCAACAAAATATGGCCTAGCGGACACATCCCACTTAACCTTAACGATCGCCCGAACAGCTCGCTTTTGAAGTATGAGTACTCGTTCACGGTCTGCGGCTCCCCCCCAGAGCTCAGTACCGTATGTTAGTAAGGAGTGGACCGTGGCGTAGTAACAACTGAGCACCGCATGTCTAGGGGCCGATGTCGCGAGGCGGCTCAAAGCAAAACAAGCCTGCCCCAGGCGGGCGCACAGCCTGTCTTGTGTAAGTCCCATTTCAAAGCACTATCCACAGAGAATCCTAGCAACTTCACAGACGGGACCTGCTGTAACACGGAGTTCCGAACTGTGATTGCCAGGGGTTCTTGCGGTCTGTTTGCTAGGTTGAAATGGACAACACAGGTTTTGTCTATATTGAGGGCAAAACCGTTAACTTCAAACCATGCCTGAAGTTGCTGAGCGACCTCTGCGAGCTTACCCTTTAGAGCAGGCACGTTCGGTGCGGTCACAAGAGCTGCAACATCGTCAGCAAACATGTAAATTTCAGCCCCATCAATAGCGCTCGGCAGGTCATTTAGCAGGAGCGCGAATGTGGTATTTGATAGGCAGGATCCTTGTGGAACACCCAAACCTGAAATACCCTCATCAGATGTAATTCTACCAGCGTCACCAACCACTTTTTGACGCCTCCCGGTAACGAAATCTGTCATGAGCTTTTCAGCTGGTCCTCTTACACCATAATGTTCGAGTTTGGCCCGTAGGAGGCCTCGGTCTGCGGTGTCAAAAGCTCGTGACAGGTCGCAGCATATTGCTGCTGCATGATGTTTACCCTCTCGTGCTTGTAAGACAGACCAAATGACTTCGCGGACTAATGCAGTTGTTGACCTGCCCGTTCGGTATGCAAACTGTCTGTCAGTGAAGACGTTACACGATTCGAAGAATCGTATTAGTCTTTTGTTAAGGCGAGACTGGCCCAAAAACGCCCTTGTAAGAACAGACTTTTCTCTGAGATAAACCACACTTTTAGATATGAAAAAAATATATGTTATTCTTAAGGATGTCTTTGAGTTAAACCATAAAACTTATACATAAAAGGAATAACTTCACTCGATCGAAAAAAAATCCAAAGTTACCTCTATTTTACATTTTTTGAAATGACTATTCGACTTGTTTTATACGAATCGTATTATTTAAATAATTTTTAATGCATTATGTATTGATCAAAAAATTTAAATCATTAATAAAAATGTTAAAAAGTTAATACGGTAATTTTATATGAATTTATATCTTGGAGTCATGGCATCCGAGCGCGTTTTCGGGGCCGCCAGTCCGCTCGCAGAGCCCGTCGACGCCGGACGTATGCCAAATTTTTGCGCTCTACGACGCGAAGGTACGCTAATCGTAAATTTTAATTTATAAATAGAATAATTTAATTTAATTGTTTATTTCGAGTAACTTAACTAAGAAGTGAATAAAAAAAGATTAATAAAATGGGTAACAAATGTAATAAAAGGAAAAAAAAAATAAGTTATGCATTTAGAAAATCGTACGAGTCCAGGAGCTAACGACGGTTTGTGTTTGTGTGGGCAAATGTGGACAGGCGTGGGCAAGCGTAAGCAGTTATGTACAAGTGTGAAAAAGCTATGGGCAGGTGAGCCGCTGGTGGGGACAGGTGGGGGCAAGTGTGAAAAAGCTATGGGCAGCTGGGCTGATGTGGGCAAAAGTATCCAGGCTTGGGCAAGTTTGAAAATGTGTTAGCAGGCATGGGCTAATAGGCAGTTTGTGTGGGCAAATGTGGACAGGCGTGGGCAAGCGTAAGCAGGTGTGGGCAAGTGTGAAACAGCTATGGGCAGGTGAGCGGCTGGTGGGGACAGGTGGGGGCAAGTGTGAAAAGCCATGGGCAGGTGAGCGGCTGGTGAGGACAGGTGGGGGCAAGTGAGAAAAAGCTATGGGCAGCTGGGCTAATGTGGGCAAAAGTAGGCAGGTGTGGGCAAGTTTGAAAATGTGTTAGTAGGCATGGGCTAATAGGCAGTTTGTGTGGGCAAATGTGGACAGGCGTGGGCAAGCGTAAGCAGGTGTGTGCAAGTGTGAAAAAGCTATGGGCGGGTGAGCGGCTGGTGGGGACAGGTGGGGGCAAGTGTGAAAAAGCTATGGGCAGCTGGGCTGATGTGAGCAAAAGTATCCAGGTTTGGGCAAGTTTGAAAAAGCTATGGGTAGCTGGGCTGATGTGGGCAAAAGTATCCAGGTTTGGGCAAGTTTGAAAATGTGTTAGCAGGCATGGGCTAATAGGCAGTTTGTGTGGGCAAATGTGGACAGGCGTGGGCAAGCGTAAGCAGGTGTGGGCAAGTGTGAAACAGCTATGGGCAGGTGAGCGGCTGGTGGGGACAGGTGGGGGCAAGTGTGAAAAAGCCATGGGCAGGTGAGCGGCTGGTGGGGACAGGTGGGGGCAAGTGTGAAAAAGCTATGGGCAGCTGGGCTGATGTGGGCAAATGTAGGCAAGTGTGGGCAAGTTTGAAAATGTGTTAGCAGGCATGGGCTAATAGGCAGTTTGTGTGGGCAAATGTGGACAGGCGTGGGCAAGCGTAAGCAGGTGTGTGCAAGTGTGAAAAAGCTATGGGCGGGTGAGCGGCTGGTGGGGACAGGTGGGGGCAAGTGTGAAACAGCTGGGCTGATGTGAGCAAAAGTATCCAGGTTTGGGCAAGTTTGAAAAAGCTATGGGTAGCTGGGCTGATGTGGGCAAAAGTATCCAGGTTTGGGCAAGTTTGAAAATGTGTTAGCAGGCATGGGCTAATAGGCAGTTTGTGTGGGCAAATGTGGACAGGCGTGGGCAAGCGTAAGCAGGTGTGGGCAAGTGTGAAACAGCTATGGGCAGGTGAGCGGCTGGTGGGGACAGGTGGAGGCAAGTGTGAAAAAGCCATGGGCAGGTGAGCGGCTGGTGGGGACAGGTGGGGGCAAGTGTGAAAAAGCTATGGGCAGCTGGGCTGATGTGGGCAAATGTAGGCAAGTGTGGGCAAGTTTGAAAATGTGTTAGCAGGCATGGGCTAATAGGCAGTTTGTGTGGGCAAATGTGGACAGGCGTGGGCAAGCGTAAGCAGGTGTGTGCAAGTGTGAAAAAGCTATGGGCAGGTGAGCGGCTGGTGGGGACAGGTGGGGGCAAGTGTGAAAAAGCTATGGGCAGCTGGGCTAATGTGGGCAAAAGTAGGCAGGTGTGGGCAAGTTTGAAAATGTGTTAGCAGGCATGGGCTATTAGGCAGTATGTGTGGGCAAATGTGGACAGGCGTGAGCAAGCGTAAGCAGGTGTGGGTAAGTGTGAAAAAGCCATGGGCAGGTGAGCGGCTGGTGGGGACAGGTGGGGGCAAGTGTGAAAAAGCTATGGGCAGCTGGGCGGAAAAAAAATTGTTCAAAATTATACCTGCATCATGTACTTTTTTAACATTATAACATTTTAATCGTACCATTCATCATTATTATACCTACCTACTGGAAATAAGGTAATTGAAGTCGTTATTACCATGGGACTGGGTAGGTATTACAATAATAATAATAATTACCAAAAATAGCATTAAAACACGGTTGTATCTCATACGTATTTTTTATCTAATAAAATAACGGTAGGTTCACAATTATTATATTATTATGTCAATCCAGAACATAAGCTAACTCTATTCTCAAAGCGACTTGATCTCCGCTACTGAGTTACATAACGTGGCTAACGAGAGAAACAAGTGCGCGCGGCGCATCGCACACAACTTTTGGGTCGCGTAAATGAATACGTCGTGCGTTCAAAAAGTGCGGCTTGAGGCAGCGTAAAATACCTAAAGATCCGGAAAAGCCTCGCCTTAAGCCCAACTTCTAATATTTTAGCTGCAGCTGGTATAATGGAGATCGGGCGATAATTTTTAGCAGCAGTCTTTTCTCCTTTACCTTTATAGATAGGCACTATTTTTACGATTTTAAGTACGCAAGGATAGCAACCCTCTCTAAGGCATCTATTGAAGAGTTCTGTGAAGACCGGGGCTAAAACATAGGCGGCGTCTCTTCGTCGGTGCTCCAGCCCACTACCGGTAGGTAGCGTACCCAACATGCTGGCAGCATTGCCACGTTGAATTGCAATGCTGATGCGTCGGGCCAAATAAGTGCCAGCATTTTGGTCACGCGTCGCATCGACCAGGCGCTCTGATTTTTCCTTTTTTTTTTGATTTAAAACTCAAAATACCGATCAAATAACAAAAGAATTTTCCGAATCGGGTTTAAATGACGGAGATAAATATGAGGTACTACAACTAAAAAAAAAAAAACATAAGTAACCGCATTGAGAACCATCCAGTTGGTTGAAACTTGTAGATAGTTTTTAATGATTTGTGTGTTTCAATAAAGAGTTTATCTATCTATCTATCTATCTATAGAAACCCCTTAAAAATCAAATTTATTTTTTACCTACTATTTTACATTACTAGTTTTTTCTACTTTTATTACTACTATTACTATTTTTTTAGAGGTGTTTCACGTATTTACCTGTTTTCTCATGGGAAATCTTTAATTTTCTGAAATCAAAAGTTCTTCATCATCACCTGAAGACGTTCTCTGCTAAACATAGGCCTCCTTCATAGCGCCATTTTGAGCGGCTGCTCAAAATGGCATATTTCCTCTTGCATCGCGAGTGGTTCAAATGAAGAATCCTGAGCGTAGCGAAGGTTTCAAAGGTACGAAACGCAGAAAAACTTTGCTGCCGAGTGCAACACACAACTTTTCACCTCACTACAGCGAGGAAAATGCAAGAAAACCAGCTAAAAGGCTAAGAAAAGATTAGTTTTTAGCTTATTAATTTAGCTATGGGTGGCGGTAACGCTTAACATCAGGTAAACGACTAGCTCGTCACGTGATTCATAGAAAATTAAAAAAAAAGTGTTTTTCATCCATTTTCCATGCAGTCGCCGTGCTGGATAGCGTATTGGTTTTATACTCTTTGGTGCTGGACAGTGCGATTATTCTAAAAATGAGGTTGGCGAACTTCTTAATGGTATCTTTTAGTAGGTAGTCTGTGGTATTAATGAATTTTCAGTGGACTGGCAATATCAAGGTTAAATTCGGGCAGATCTGTGGTTAAATCCTGAATTCTTGACGAGAAAATTATTGAATAGAAAGGTTCGAATTTTAAATACACTTTCCACGCTAGCGATTAAAAAGCGTTTTTGCAGCCAGATTTCGAATGACAAAGAGAATCTTTCCGAGCTAGTGAGGTGAAAAGAAATTTCATTCCAAATTTGACAATTTCCATAGTAACTGTGTACATAAACTGCGTATTAAAGCTGTCAAATCCATACATTTTTGTGTTTCTATCGGTTGCAAACAAGTTACATGATCGCCTGGCAGGTCCGCCTAGGGGGGGCCTCGGCTGCGTCTTCCATGTCGTGGTCGTCACTTGAGTACCTTTATAGGTGGTACCCGTCGGTTGCCAATCGGAGACTTTAGTTCTCCAGCGGATCTCTTCATTTCGGTTTATCGGGTCTTAGCACACAAAACAAGCTGGCAAATCGGTGCGGTTGCGGACATAAGATGTTAATGGCAGCGGCCATGGAGATGGCGTCACGGTCTTTTTAGAGATTTACTCATTTTATAGATAAAGAAGCCTACCGCCGACCGCAATTAAGATTTAAAAAAAATATTATTATGTTATTCTATTTATTCTATGCAGCGTAGGCCCCCACTCGGTGGACCAACCGCCGTGAAAACCGCGGCGAGCCGATGGATGCAGGAGGCTAGCAGCCGCTCAAAGTGGCGCTCTGTGGGGGAGGCCTATGTTCAGCAGTGGTCGTTTTCAGGCTGATAATGATTATGATTTATTCTATGTATAAATTTAGCTCCGATACATTTTTATTTTATACTTTACAGTTTATTAAAATATATTGTTAAATGTTTTTAGATTTTTTTTTTGCTTACGTCATTTTTATTTATACCTACTTATCATTTTTAAGTAACTTTTTACTTACTTGAAAGCAAAAATGTTAGACCTCGAAAACTTTGTAGACGAAACTTACCTGTAACAAAACAACAGAAATATTAATAGTAATCAAAAATACTATGTAAATTACACTTTTTTATAACATGTATGGACAAACAAGCTGACGGCCTGCTTGCTGGTAAGCAGTTACCGTCGCCTATGGATACCAGCAGCACCAGGGGCACTAGGGGCACCGATGCGTTGCCTACCCTTTAAGACTCTTTTTACCCCCCTTTTGAAGTGACCGGAATTCACCGCAAAAGCCTCAGCTGGAAGCTCATTCCACATTTTCTTTTAACCCGCGTGAAAAACAATTTTCCGGGACAAAAAGTCCCATGTCCATTTCAGGACCTAAAGTAATCAGCACACAAAATTTCATCCGTACAAAATTCTGCCTTTTTGCGAAGGTGACGCTGTAAAAGTCGGTAAAGACCAACAGCAACGTCCGTCTAAACAAGCCTTTACCTAGTTTAAAGTATTTATATTATCTATGGTTGTATGTATTGTACATGTTGCCGCACCCGCCACCACACGCCGCAGTTAAATCGAGTTTCTGATTGGAATGGACACACGGACGGACTGATATGACTTTATTTACATTTTTGTTATTTAACTTGTTCTGTGACGGAGTAATTACAGTTGGCGTTTGGAGTGCAGATGAAATATCATGGCTTTGTAGTTTTATTGCGTGTAGACTAGCTCAGGGTCGGTCCGGCCTCGGAGCATACCGGGACTTTTCCTGGTGGGCCGGTTCTTCTTTGGGCCGGTCCAGACCCAGAGCCAAACACAACTGGCTAAAGGAATATCACATTCTCTAGATATTCCTTTAGCCAGCTTTTACGGCACCGACAGACCCACGGGAGATGGGGTGGTCCTATTCTGACACCGCCGGTACCATACAACATCCTGTTATATTTTTGGTATTTACTTAGTACTTAAATATACTATAGATACAGTCTCTATGAAAACCAAACCTCAAAAGCGTCCCCGCGCCAATGCTTACTTATACAGAATACAGATAAATATCCATATTACCTCTCCAGCTAATGTAAAATAGTCCACAAGCGGTTGTTTCATTTTAATAATAAACCCTGTAATAGAGTTGTAAAACAATATGTGAGTTACATCACTTTTATTAGGCGCGGTCACACGCGACTGAGTGCCTTGTTTAAACGGTGCCATTTTCGAGGCAGAATCCCATCTCCAACAAAGCATTGTTATTATGATTACCTTGGGAGAAAAAATATTGAGTCCCGGCGGGAAAATGCAAGTTGCAGGGGCCGTTTCTATTGTCGAATATCTCTCACGAACATCCATAATCTAAAATCTCCTCTCTAAGAAACCGTAATGCTAATTCAGACGAGTACCGCTACACTCCTTAAAAAAAACTCTTATACTCGTAATAGGTGACAGGAACTGTACACGCTTATCGATCTACGTACCCCTCACTAACCGCAGACAACCACTTAAATCGTTACACAAGTACAAGCCAATCCAAGCTTTAACACTAATGCCTTACGACCCATTTAGCTCTGACCACTAACTGTCGCTTACAACTTTCTGCTTCACATAACTCGGATAACCCAAGTTTTGCTCCGAGCATGAGATATTGACTTTTATAGCTTCAGGAATACGGTGCGTTAATGTTTGGGTGTAGCTGGTCGGATACATCGTTTTTGTGTTGTGCTGTGGTCTGGATTCCCCCAAGTTGGCATTGTAAACAAAACGCCTATTATAATGGGACATCACTAAACTAGGGATGCGAGTAGCGTTATCGATAAGATAGTGGGAGAAATCGAAGTAAGGTTACTGACACATGGTTCATTGAAACAATATCGCGTGCCATTAGAAATGCAACTCTGAAGAAAGAAGCTTATTGTTATCTGACTTCCACTAATATGTCATAAATGTTGTGGGAGTGACACAGTAACAGAAACTCCGAGAATCATACGAAAAGTCTTGTAAACAACTTATTTCCGAAAATATTCACATAATAATACAGCGGAAGTTAGCGAAAATAATATTCTAGGAAAATGTTCAAACAGCAAATCACAGAGCTTCGCAAAAGCGCGTACCAGGAAAATAACAATATTATTGTTATACCACACAACACGGAATTAAGTTGTAAGTGTGTTACGCTTCGAAGAACAGAAATCAACGCAGAAATTAAAACATGGCATGTGGTCAAAGGCAAAATACCGAGTAGCGTTTTTATGCACAACCTTTAAATGCACGGCCATTCGACGCATCTATGTTTAAATCCCCGCTCCGCCTGCACCAATGACTTTTACGTTACTTATTTGCGGAATTCGCAATCGCTCTTACACAACGGTGAAAGAAAACATTGGAATCACAAGTCAAGAACATGTGTCATTCCTTAACCAGCACTTGCCTATTGGCTTGGCGTGGATTACGACTCCTACACTCGTCCCTTGTGTTTTTCGCCGTAAACTATTTTAAAACTGACAGAACTGTCACAAATATAAGTCATAAAATTTAGACCGCAGCATTCGAAGAGTTTCATTCGCTTGTAAGACTCGTCCTTGCAACACTTGATTAACATCTCGTACCCGAAATTTTCATAATTTCATTAAGTTAAGACGAGTAATAAATCTTGAAAGTTCCCGCTTGCAAATGGTACTGAGAGTTGGAAACAAACCTCGTGTTAATTAGCCGTATTAATACTTTGTTACTGGCAACTTTGGCCCAATTTGAATAATATTTTTGTAATGTTGTTTTCTACAAGTTTCATGGCCTGTGCATGTTTTGACAGACAATTTATAGACTGGGGCTTGCTTTTTTACTATACTACATCTTTTTTTTATCAAAAGGAGTTTCATTCATGTATGCAACAGAAGGAATTATAGGTACAGTGTCACGTCTGCCTGATTTTTTTATCGCTATTGTCCCATCACTAGTAATCGAAATTGTGTAATCCTAGCCGTTAGGTGAGGGCCGATGATATATGGATGCATTATTTGATTGTCGCAGCGCCAATAATTACAAAGCTGTCAAATTTATGAATCAAATATTAATTTATTTATTGTGTTTTATTCGTAAAAATCACGCAGTATTTACAATTTTATCGCAAAAGTAAGTACTTAGGAAACCTAACCTAACGAATCTTATATTTAACAATATTTTGATGTTCTTAGCTTACAAAAAAGCTTGGCCTGACTGCCCCAAGCTCAATGTTATGAAATCTTAGGTACCGTGTCTATAGCATTTCATTGGCTATACCTTTAATTTTTATTTTCTACTTGTATTTTTTGTATTAAGATCAATATAATATTCCTCTTACACTGGTGTGTATGTAGTAACCTACTTTGTAGTATGTTTAATTATGTTGTAACAAATTATAAATGTTGTAAACAAATATAAAAAAAATAGAACAAAAAATGACACTGTAAAGTTTCTTGTAGCTTCTTCTTTACAGATATAATCGAAGCTACGGTTCGGAGTTTTATACATTGTGCCGGATTGCTTGCACCTGATGTGGGGAAGAGAACTTTTTTTTCAAACGTATTGTAATAGGCTTGTTATAAAATTTTGACATTAAGCACTGTGTAAGTTTGTTTAATTATGCCTGCTTAGAATGTACAATAATTTAATTTTTATTATTTTTAAATACATTATCTAGTTTTGACTTGTAAAAGTGCTAAAAATAGCCTATTTGCAATATTTTTTTTTTATTTGATTTGATACATTTAAGTAATCCTAACATCGTATTAGTACATAATGTCTACGTACCTATAGCCGATTTTTGTGGTAGGTTTGGGGTTTGGATAGTCTATCCATATTATATCCGATAGAAATGGGATGCATTCAATTTAATTTGATGTCATCAAGCATTTTTTTTTGTTCTTGTTTCTATCTAGTGAAGTGACCGAACGCAAATGCAAAGATTTTGAACTTTTTTTTTAAATGTAAGCATTTATGACATGACGAGTCGTTCACCTAGTTTTAAGCGTCACGGCCACGATATGCAGAACTCTAGTAATTACACTAGCTACAATGCCCTTCAAACCGGAACACAATAATGCTGTCACACTACTGCTTTGCGGCAGAATAGCTGGCAAAGCGGTGGTACCTACCTACCTAATAAGTAAACGTACCCATTTCATTTCCGCTTTTTGATGAAATGATATTTTATTGATTTATAAATGTATCGACTTCTCTAACGGACAGATAGGTGTTGTAGGTACCTATTTCTTCGTTACACTTATGCTCATCACTTTTTATCGATATATCGATAACCATTTCACAACCAAGAATTATGTCATAGACTTTCGTTACGTCATTATAAAAACATCGTTCACTGTCATTTTTTTATTACAAACCGACAAATCGTATCAGCCTCTGAATGTTTATTGTAAATATAATTATTTATATTGCGTTTCTACCCTTTTATATCCAATTCCATGAATTAAAGAGAGGTAGGGTTGCAATCGTGGGGGAAAGTGACAACCCTGTGAAATAGTTTAATGAATAAATAACGGACGGTAGTGGTCCTGACCCTAGGAATCCGGGGACAAAACTGTGAGGAGTCACAGGACGTAACATTTAGGCGCTCAAAACTCGAAATGACTAAGTTTTATACGCTATAGTGCTAGCCAAAAAAAACTAAATTGAGCCTTTGCCAAGGAAGTTTAAAGTATGTTCTATACTAACACAGAACTAGCTTGGCCTTTCCAAAATGTAGCACTATCTACGTGACCTATTCAGTAGGAACAATGAATGTAAAAAAACAGAACAGGAGGCACGTTAGACGTCACTCGTATAAAAAAGATAATAGTGATGTGCTTATATCCATGTAAATCTAATCGATAGTTATTTACGACAGATACAGTTATAAAAGACAGTGGGCGAGTATCTTCCAGGGAAGCGCTAAATGCGTGAATTAGTATTACTCATCAACGTCAACAATAGACGGACATACTAGGGATAAGTTGATGTAGATTAAGCCGGATAACGGTATTATCGATATTGGTTGCCGGATACACATACATACCACCATTTATTTGGATGAACAAACAGTCAAAAAATTAAAAAAAACAAGTCAAGACATATTTTGAGATTTTTGAGACCTACTTCTATTATAATATTAATAATAAAGAATAATAGAGGCCCCCTGTTGACATTATTATGCACTTCCAAATCGACTATGACAGGTGACATTACCATGTGCTATGCGCTTACTGTCGGTACGAATACGAAATTCATGTAGAGTTTAGTCTCTATCTAGGGGCGCACGCAACGTCATTTTTTTAGCGCTTGGGCTGTAACAACTCAGAGTGTCCGGATCGTACCACATCTCTAATCTTAACGGATAGAGCTTATTAGTACCCGTAAAACGCGAGATTAAACATGGTTTCGCTAAATATAGTTAGCAAGTTGCGTTTACGAATGACTCACGGATTACCGCTTCCTGATTCGCAGCACTGCACTGCCAACTGCAGTAGAGAAAAAATGCAATATTATACCTTATAAGTACATAATTTTTATACCGCACAACACTGATATAAAGATATGGACCACATACCTACGCTTAACTTACTCTTACCATACTCCTTGGCACTTCAACTACTGATCATGAAGGAAAAATACCACCTAGTATATTACGGAGTTACTACGCTTTGTTTGCAAATACGCATTTCCAACTTTCCGTTCACCATCCATCATCATCTCATCGGATCATCTCTTCTGGCTCGGGTACCGGCGCCGGCATAGGATATTTAAGACACCTCGCTTGCCGGAGTTGCCGGCGAGATCATATGTGTCTGGTCTGAGGGATCACATCCTTAGATCTTTGAGACAAAAAAAGGGGGATTTTGTAGAAAATTGTATAGAGTTATCCAAAAATTTGTAAAACGCTATTTAATAACGGTATGGCCGAATAACTGGACAATTCGGAAAATATTGAATCTCGGAATATTCTATATTACGAAACCCCATAGAAAGGTCCCTTCCATAGAGTCCACTCTTCCAGTACGTAGTATTCTCGATCCTCTTCTCCCAGCATCGACTGCAAGCGTGTTCCTTCCAAGCAAACATGTTCCATCGTCCACCAACGTCGACACTTACCATCAGGGGGCGTACCGTGAGCTCTTAGCGCGATTCAAAACTGAGCCTATATTGGACCGCTTTGTTTTTTTTTGTATGGGGATTTTGACAAGCGATCCAGTATAGGCTCTGTTTTGAATCGCGCTAAGAGCCCACGGTACGCCCCCAGGCCGAAACCGAAACTAGCATCACACGCGAAGGGTGCCGTTGAGATACTTGCCTCACATTTTTGAATGACCAAAAGAAGAAAGAAGAAGAAGAAAGAACGAAAGAAAATACATTTATTCAGGACATCAAAAACATTTCGAAAAAAAAACCATCCATGAACCGAATGTTTTCTGAACCAAAGAAGTTTTGATTGTAAATGCAACTTCGCGCAGTTGTGTAAATCGTTTTTCGATTTTTTTTATCACAACCTCTTGACTTGTCTATTATCTGTGGCCCTTTACTTCAATACGCCGCACCTTCCCTAATACCTCCGGCTATTAGCCCGAACCCCGTGGGACTTTAAGCCGGGCCCAGCCAGAGCCGGGAGCAATAGCATATCACTTACAAGCTTCATCAAATTGCTGTTTGCATATATAATTTGATAACGGGCTTTGGTTGAAATCTTGGACGAGTTTAGGTAAATACAGGGTGGTATTCTGTAGATGCTGATTTTATTATCCGACTACTCTATCAAATACATCATAGATTTTGCGGAAACGCACAAAACCGTACTTAAATTACTGAGAATAAGCACTGTTTTGATAGCGAGCCGCGCGCGACGTGTGGAACGATACTGAAATTTTCTGTGAAATGTTGTAAATCGAAAAGAACAAAAAAACTGTTTTTTTTTACACAGATTCTTAAGTTACCATATAGTATTATATTTTCTGTGCCAAAAGCATCATCATCCTCTTTGCCTTTCCCATTTGTTATTGGGTTCGGCTCCCAGAATTACACGAGCGACTGCCATCTGACCTCGCAACCCATAAGGAACCACTAACAGGGATGGTTAGACCAGGCGTCAGATTCCAGGCTTCTGACTACCCGTAACGATTGCCATAGATGTTCTTATGATAACCGGGACCGACGGCTTAACGTGCTCTCCGAGATACGGAGCGATGGCATCGAAAACTGCACAACTTACTAGATAAGTCATTTGTGCAGGGCCGAGGATTGAACCCGGTGCCGTAAGATTGCGAAGCGCACATGCTACCACTCGGCCAATTAAAAAACAAGCAAAGCTATCTAAGCCCCGTGTGTTTCCACAAACTCCAGCCAACTTAGGGCTTCCCCTGAGTATCCCAACTCGCTACCAAAGCACCAACAGATAATTTCGTTACCTTCGGGTCACTTCACACTGTTTCTCCGATGCACAGTAAAGACGGATCATCAGAAGGCCAACTTCTTATATCAGACATGATATGAGCGTTTGACCACAGTTCATCTGAGTTATGACAATATTGCCCAAAGAAGGGTGCGCCACGCTACGCCTGCTCAACGCCGACGCGACCCTTACCTACGGTAAGGGTCAGCGTCGGACTGGCCATACAGCCTTAAGTGGCGGGTCCCTAAAGTCATGTCATCCGGACCCCTTAGACCCAGTCCGACGCTGGTAAGGCTATCGGAACCACGGAAAAAGAAAAAAGCCTTCATTCTCGGAACACACTTTTAATTAAGTGCTTGGCGACAGGTTCGTAACTTGAGGGTACTTATTGAAATTGATACTTGATAGCTTGCAAAACGGTCACTAAAAAATGGCAGTTTCATGCTAGGTTTCATAACGCACGATGTCATCCTTCAACAGCTAACGAGTGAAACAACTTGCCGGCGTCCTTGCTTCTAGTTCTATAACCTGGGAGTTTTCAAGTCAAGAGTGAAAAGGATCTTCTAGGCCAGCATGCCCTATCGTAGAATACGTCATTGCTTAACATCAGGCGAGACAGTGGTCAAATGCTTAGCCTCTATCCAATAAAACTTCGTTGCTGGATTCGAACCCACGGATGTCCAATAATATCTTCTAAAGCACTCTTTCCAAAGCAATTGTTAGTACCACTTGTAATATTATTTATTCTGTGACAGAAGGCAGTGCTTGAAACGCTTACCCGAACGCCGGCTATAAAATCGCACCCAGGAATATGCGCGTGGTGATTAGGAAGTTATTTCCGACATGACATACTGTAGCAATATCTCTACTGTGTCCAACGTTAACGTTTTGTTTTGGAACACCGAAACTCATCAAAGTTGGCGTTTCTACGATCAAAAAATGTGAAGAAGCGAGCGATTACTTTGAGGTTTAATCAGGTTTTCGAAACAAGATTTTTTAGTGAAGAATTATGCTAAGATTACTCGATGAATTCGTTATTTGGAATAACCACATCGATTTGTGAATTTACGTCACCAAATTAGTTCGACCAGGTGCCGGGTGTGTCTTGATGTCTTCATTTGTTGGGTTAGGTACTAGGCATAAGATAAGAGCCGATCTTTCTAGTTAGGTAATGTTCTTATTCCAAGGTTATTTATAAATATCATAATACTAGCTGACTCGCCCCGGCTTCGCACGGGTTAATTAGTTTTACGCCTTAACCCTGTTCGTGGGAAGAGGGAAGCGAAAGGGAAAAGATAGGGGAATAGGATGAATGGATGGAGTCGTCACAAAGGAAGGCAGGCTACGCTTTCCTCCCTTCTATTGTTGGTATTTTTTTATTTTTCTATTGCTGCCAATTGTTGGAATTTCAAAAATAAATAAACTGTAAAGTAGTTTTTACCAATATTACAGATGAATGTGTTTTTATGAGAAGCAGTGTTGACGATTTAGCATTAAATATGCTAAATTTAGCATGTTTTCTCTTTGCTTACAATACTGTATGAGATGCAAAGAGTTTGAAAAATGGATCAAAAATGTTTGTAACAGTAATCTTGATCCTAATTCCTATGACAAAATAATTGACCCTTTGCAAAGCTATTTCAAACAGTTGCCTACGTTAGCACAAGAAACTTTCCACCCAGCGAAGACATCTGTTTTCGAAAGAGCGCCCCGTACACAATATAAAAACGATAAATTATGTTTTAGAAAACGTCATTGTACGAGTGTACGTGAGCAAGATAGTGATGGGACATGTCGATTTCAAACATCGAATTAGTGTCGATACTTTTTGCTTCACTCACTATACTTCATTGAATTAAAAGTTCTTGCACCTACTTCATAGATATTTGGTAATCTAAAAAATACCTAACTACTACTTACTCGTCCACCAACCTGTACTTGGCCAGCGTGGATTCTGGCCTACGCTTACACTCTTTCCATGTGAGAGAAGGCCTGTTTCCCAGCAATGGGAACGTATTGGATTGACGAAGGCAACTTATCCACAGTGCAATCATATCATAGCAGCACCAAGCAGTCATAACACAAGTAAAAATATCTTGCTTCAGTTGGGTGGCAGAGACACAAAGAGTCGGTAGGACACGCATGTGCTTAAAACACTAAATATTTCAATATTAATAATGTAATTTATGGATCATTATGACAAAAAAGCTATGGACGAGTTCCTCAGTAGAACCAGGTACACAATCGGGAATAGAACATAGATGGATGCGATGGTAGCCGAGCGGTAGCAAGTGTGCTACGCAATCTTACGGCACCAGGTTCGATCCTCGGCACCAATGTATTATCTAGTAAGTTATGTGAAGTTTTCGATGCCATCGCTCTGTTCCTTCGGAAAACACGTTAAGCCGTCGGTCCCGGTTGTCATAAGAACATCTATGGCAATTGTTATGGGTAGTCAGACGCCTGATAGAATCAGACGCCTGATCTAACCATCCCTGTTACTGATTCCTTATGAGTTGCGAGGTCAGATGGCAGTCGCTCGTGTAATTCTTGTAGCTCGCCGCTACAGGTTAGATTGAGAGCCGACCTTAATAACAAATGGGAAAAGGCAAAGAGGATGATGAGAATAGAACATAGATAGACAGTGAACATTTTATTTTTCAATTTCCGTCATGCGATTAGAAATTAGAAGCTTAGGCAGAATATTATATCGAACGATTACAATAATTTCCTCGATACTCGTAATAAATATAACAATGCCAAAGCACATAAAGCGTTTCCTCTGAATCATTTCAACGAATATTACCTTGGTATTGAGAAATGTACTGTATTCTTTATGAATACTTTGAATGTACGGCTTCAAATATCAAAATAAACAGAGAAGTTTTTCGTACCGTAACCGTACCTTTGCTCTCACTTCATAGGGTTGTCAGTCACCGCTAATGGCACAATGACATCTACAATTGAGTTTCGCTTCAAAGTACAATTTTTCCGTTCGGAATAGGTAATAAATATATAGTAAGTCATCGTCAGTGGCAACTAGTAGTGAAATAAAGAAAAACATTGTTCTATCGCAAATAGTTGCCAAGAAAGAGGAAAGGACTATATTGCAACTACTTACGAATCTTGGTGGCTAGGACGGCCGGAAGTCAGATGTTTCCAGTATTATGTTAAAAAAAAATTATATTCGTAGTCGTTTGACCACATTTCTCACACACATTTCGAACTTAAAGCTTTACCAACAACAAGTTAAGTTTCATCAAAGGAGATTCTCATCACTTAGGTAATGTTTAGGTTCTCAAAGTATATATTCTCAAGCACGCCATTGGAATGTAAGTCATACGTGACCGTCAACCCATTTATGAGTTATTTTTTAGGGAATTTAAGTAATCGCTTAACTATACGGTACTTAAAAACATAACACGAAACTAGTGCCTTATGCTCTGACCATTTTTACTTCTTCGGATATTATCGTAAAGATATTTAATACTAAACTTACACTATAAGATGTATTGTCAGTTCTATAAGTAAGTGCCAGCCCTGAGTAAAAGTGTTCCTTATGATCGGAGCACGCGATACAGAACTTATTTCATTACGTGCGCGTGATCTCTGCTAGTGAGGTAACTCATGTAACGTGTAACGTCTACTATCGACTATCGATAAAGATAGTCGACATGTAGTTTTTCTTATCAACACTAATTCGGTCAATAATTAGAAGAATGACAAAGTTGTCTTAATAAAATTATATTTAACAAAACGCGGCACTTACACAGACCTAGAATATTTTCGTTAGGTACTCGTACATCCTAGGGTTATAGGTACATAGGATACGCGGTAAAATAACTAAAATAACCAATAATAATAACATACAAACAAAGTACCTAATTTCCAGTTGAGAACCAACAACTAATAATTATTATGTTAATAATTTTTGTTAGTGTGATGGGGTCTTAGCAAATAAAGCCAGCTAAGTACGAGTCGGACTCGCGCACCGATTGTTCTGTACAGATGTATGTACTTTTATCGCAAGTCCAACTCTCACTTGGCCAGTTTTAAGTATTTTTGTTATGTACTATAATCATACCAATTTTGAGGCTTGCATGTATTACCGTTACTAAAATAAATAAAAAGCACCTTTCTTGTATGAAGGACCTTCCCCTTTAATTGTTTTTTTTTTGTTATTTTATTACTTGTTAGGTATTTCGCCATGGTAATGTTCTGTGACAATTTCAGCTGTTCCTTGTCTTGATTAGCTGAAATTTTTATAGACACATACTCCCGCTTATAATATGTCAGACGAATCTGAATGTCAGATAGACATTCTGACAGACACTGGGGGCCTTATTAATAAACGCTTAGTAGTTTTAGATTGCCTAGTTGGTTCAGCTTTTGTGCTTTGTTGACATTTGAATGTTGAAAGCGATCGAAAAAGACAAAAGATGGTGTAACTAATCAAAAGCTACAACGCGTTTATTAATAAGGATGTGGAGGTTTTGTAATAAGACCCCGTTTTTACCGTTTGGGTACGGTACCCTAAAAGTATTGTCAATAAACGATTATGATTAGAACTGTTACGAAGCACGTCATCCAAATCAGCCAAACGATCAATAACATAGAGGTACACATTCATTTGAATCCATTGAATTTCTATTCAAAGCTCGTCTATTAGTTTCGGTTCTTGAGAAACCGTACATTTAGCCGCAAACTCCACAGATTATGTATATTCTTATTCGAACGTGCTCTAACTCTCAGAACATAAACATGGCGTTACAATTTATTTTAAGCTATTGTAAACAACGCTTAAGCACTTCCGTTTAACACGCTCCATGGTCGCGAAGTTACATTTACATTTTGTATAAATAACGGAGGCTAATATGTGATACTGAAAATGTTGTATGCTTTCAAAGACCTAATTTAGTTTTAAAATCAAAAAACGCCTTCAAATAAGAAAAGGTTACATTTTTTACTTGTTTTTGTTGACTTCTTCTGAAATCCGTCAGTTACAAACCGATTTAGAAAATTATTTTTTATAATTTTTGTCATTTCAACAGCTGTATCGGTCTCCTGCGGATCTTCTCATTTCGGATCTTATTATCTCGCTAAGAAACCCCGAGCTTAGCCCTCTCCATAGCTCGTTGTGCGGCTACTATACTATAATGAGGCCGACAGAAAGAGACCACGTCTCTGTGCCATAAGTCATCACTGGCAACATACACTGGTATTTAGTAAATAGTACTTAACTATACTGAATTTTCATGCTGGCAACCTAAAAAGAACCTATGGAGAAACTGCCGCGATCCTTTATATGGGAGACCGGAATGTACAACCAAAATATTGTACAGCCAGGAATGTACAGCCCGGAATTGGTGTACATGGCTTCGAAATATCGAGCTGTGCAATACGGGTCGTACAATATTGGCTGTGCAATGTTGGTACAGACAATATTGCACGACCCGGAATGTACAGCCCGGTTTCCGTGCACATGGCTTCCAATTGCTGGGTGGTGCAATACAGGTCGTATAATACTGGCCGTGCATTATTTGGACCTAAGTACGTAAGAACAGCTTGAAACAAAAGGTAGACAGGCAAGCAGGCCACGCTACCCATCATCGGACCATCTTCATTTTATATTCTAAACGCAAATTTCATGAAAAAATACAATTTCCCTCGCTCTGTACTGTGTTTGTACTGGCGTTATTTTTTTAAGGGTGCAAGTTGTAGGAGACGGGCGGGCGGTAGTTACTGCAATGTACGCTATTGGAGTTACTGCAATATTGGTACGCTACCTTTGCCCATTAATTGCCGACGTGAGGTAATTGTGACCCTCTCCCCCTTGGTGAGATGCCGTGAGATGTGACTCAACCCCCCTCTCTAATATTTTAGTAAATAAACATGTTTTACGTTATTTAAGTGTTTTCATAATTTTACTGTTTCTTAAGGAAATAAAAAAAATTACGTGATATATACGAGACCTCTCTCCCACCTTGGATTAGGTGAGAATCGGCTCGACCCCCTCCACCTTAAACGCCTCACATGATAGATGTTACTGCTGGAGCATTTAGACTGTCTGACAGCGCGGCTAGTAATTATACAGTCAAATGCTTTTTATAACATACTAGCTTTTGCCCGCGGCTTCGCACGCATGTATTATGTTATTTCTACGTTTAGGTAGTCTAATAATAGCTTAGTTCATGCATTTCCTCTATACCAAATCACAAAATCCACAAAAAAATTTCGAAGCTCAGCACGTATTAGCAGATTAGGTAGCACACGTGTAAAAGTGTTGTTTAGGTTGTAGGTAGGTATGGCTTTTCACGTGTCATCAGATCACCTACACATTGATAAAATAGTCAGTTAGAAACTGCAAATCATATGTATGTACCTACTTAGACCTACCTTATACTTAGCCGTTAGTTTTTTTAAATATACGGTAGATCTAGGCATCTAACGAATAAAAGTTTTATGGTATACCTACATACCAGTGATACGTTCGATCTTTTCCTTGTCATTTTCACTTCAACAGATTGTTCTTGTGTTTTCACCATAAAAACCGTTCAAGTCTTGATAAGAGGTTCCAGTAAATTTTGTTTAGGTAGTAGTCATACCTACTTAAGTACTTACCTATTATTTAGGCAGTTTAGAAAAATACAAAACAAACACACATGGTCAGTTTTTCACATCCGCGCGCTTTTGGTTCCCTTCCAAAGAGTATCTTTGTTGCATTCACCACATATTTTTTTTTACTTTCATAAGTTTGACTCCATACGAATTGAGTATTTAGCCAGTGTCAATAATAAGATTATATAATACTTACTTTACAGCTGGAGTATTGCATTAACCTATACGTTGCGTACGTAATTAGTTTTGTTAATACTAATTAGAAATCACAAGTATTTACGTACGCCACTGTAAAAAGAGTTGACATTTATATTATGTCCGGTATTTACCACGTTGTCTCATTCCCACTGCACTTTCAACATAGTGGTGGGAGTGAGAAAATAACATGTGTACAAAGCTCTAATCAGATTCACTTTTGCAAAGAATGTTCCATTTTTAGGGTTCCGTAACAGTTTTAAAATAAAGGAACCCTTATAGGTAACTGTACTTACCTAATAATATTAATAATATGACATTGATAATACTGTTTTTTTATTATTTGTTTTATATTGTATACATTAAATGACTTTTTTTTTAAATATTTTATTTGTAACGCCTTAGACGCTTTTTTGTACTCTTATGTTACAAACTGTGAAATAAATTGAATTTGAATTTGAATATGAATTTGAGGTAAGATCACTTTGTTGTCCGTCTGTTTGTCTTTCTAAATATCTGTCGAGACCATTACTTATTTTAGGAATAACGGAAAGAATTAAGCTGAAATTGATATCTATGATCAATTAATTCAAATACGGCTATCATCATCATCATCATCATCATCAACAACAACGTCCTGAAGACGTCCACTTTCAAAGACCTTTCTTCTTCTTGCCAAATTCTAATAAACTTTACAACTTATCCGTAGAGCCAAGCAATTACCACCAAAAAAGAAAAAAGAAGTTTACATTCTGATTGCATAAATACACCCAAAGATATAATTAACCTTCTTGGAGCAACCGAGTAACCAATAATTTTTACTCTAACCTGTGGTTTGTCCCAAATAGAATATAACTGCTTAGTTTGTTCGTTGAAAAGCCCACAGACCTAAAATATTTTAACTATTAAAACTCATTTACTTACGTGAAAGAAGAAGAAGAAATCAAAATCGAACGTTACACGGCCATGTTGCTAATTCGAGGATCTTACCATAAAGTATAATTATACTTACCTATATCTAAGTACCCTTAGAGTATAGACTAAAAGCATAGAGAGAACTTCATTATCTGTCAAGCGTACCACTTTTTTGGACACTTTTTATAAGAAGTGGACACTTTGATGTGAATGAGTCTGAAGATTTGTATAGAAAAACCTTAGAGTATAGACTAAAAGCAAGAGGGATCATCAAAACGACAGTATATTTGTACTGCTCACACGTATCGCTACAAACATACGATATTAGCTACACTTGCGAAATTTCACCGTACCATTTTTTCGACTCGAGTCAACTGTTTTTTCTGTTTGACTTTTCGCAAGCGTATCTAATTACTTTATGTTTGTTTCTTTCCTTCGCCACTGACGTAGCGATACGTGTGAGCAGTACAAATATAATATCGTTTTGATGGGTATCTCTATGCTTTTAGTCTATACTCTAAGTAAGTACCCTTTTAAAACATTTTTCATAAAATATTTCGTATCATTGGCTAAATACAAATGTCGTCTAATGCCAAAATAAAAAAAAACATCTACTTTCACACTATTAATATTTGTTGGTATATGTATCTATTTAACTTCTAAAATGCTAAACAAACCTGTAAAAATATAAATAGGAAACCTATAAAATGTTTTGATTCTCTTAGAGTAGCGATACTAATATTACTCTTTGGTCATATCCATTCACAGAGTCTTTTTCTTTAATCTTTGCCTCCAGATAAACATGTGGCACAGAGTGTAGTCGATTGTTTTTTTTTTGTAATCTGTGACAATATGTGGCAGCTTACAACTTACCGTTATGGCGGAAACAGTAGCCAACTTAAAAAAAACTTACCTAAAACCTTTACCTAAAAACCTAACTTAGTAACGTACCTAAAACCTTCCCATTCATTCAATAACGCATTTAAAAATATTGATAGACAGAGGAGAGTTAGTTGTATGAAACGTGCGCTACACTTATACGTGTAGCGCACGTTTCAAACAACTAACTCTTTTCTCTATGGGAGTCCCATCTCTTCAGCGTAAGCGGTTATTTTCTCTATGCTTACTATAAGTAACCAAAAAAAAAACATCAAGCGGCCATGTTGTTTACAACTCCGATTCGTTCCGTTATGAAATCTTAATAATTGTCACCAAATTTTTTTAACGATATTTCAATTTTAATATATCCTATGTTAAGCGCCGGTTATTTCTAAGCATATTAGTAAAAACCGCATGTAAATCCATTCAGTATTTTAGGAGTTCAGTCATAACAAACAAACAAACAAACAGACAAAGTGTTTAAAAAGTGGCTTAACGCGATCAGCGGCTAATTTTAAGCCAACCTGTGTATTTTTTTTGTTGATATCTTGCAATTACAGACTTTTTTATCTCTACAGTTTTATTATATGTATAGATAGTATTACATGTTGTAGTATTGTACTGTATAGTACCATTTAGTAATAGTTGTTTTTTTTATGTAACCGAATGACGTAACGAGCTAGTCGTTCGCCTGGTGTTAAGCGACACGGCCACCCATAATAGATTGCAGTGTCACTCGGAACTCTAAATGATAGTTTCGCGTGACACTGCGCACTGCGCACGTCATCCTGAGACATCACACAGTCTAAAAAAGTTTTCTAGACTGTAAGATCAGTTCGTAAAGTCTCATGATGGTGTTATGGTTGTAGTAATAGCAATATTAGTATATGGTACGGTGGTGGACACTTTTATTTATTCTGTGATATTGATCCCTGATTCCTGATATTGGCATCAGGAGGGCTGTTGTTTGCCATTATAATACAAATGAAACGTCACTGATCAAACTAATAACTCAACATGTGCCTAGGTACTACCGTAGAAGAATACAAGTAGGTACAGGTAGTCCGTACAGAAAGAATTCTAATGCTTCTTTAAACAAAATCGAACAAAATTCAGTTGTTTTTATTTAGACATCTTATCATTATCATTATCATTTATTTCTTAATAACAGAGTTATAGGTCGATATTTTACAATTTATAAGTAATAAAATTCACTTTTATTCATTTTTATAAAACATCATAGGTAGACCTAATTAAAAATAGTACCAGTCAACATTTTTAAGAATAAATTATACTTGAAGTATAATTAGCGATTAATAATTCATCATAATAAAATTCGATATAAATTAATAAAAATATAAAATACAAATTAAAAATGTCAATTTAAAAAGAAGTTATGTCAATTTATCATGTTGTAAGTATTCGTCAACCTTAAGAGGACCATCCTAGTATTTGAAAATGTTATTGCCGTCGCTTTGCTATCTGCACATGCGATAGAGCGAATAGCACCCGTGAGTTTTACCTACATTTTAGCGTTTCGGGGGAAAATGATTTTCACCCTGTAAATGTTACAAAACCTTTTGATTTTGGAGTCAATCATTTGAATACATTATGACCCACGTTTTCATTTTTTTAAATATGTTTTGAATTCTGTTTACAACTACTTTTGTTCGTCACAATTATGACGAAAAAATGCCCCACTTTAGGTGGCTATGACTATTAACTACTAAAATATTGCGAACACTCAAAAACAGAATACATACGAGTATAGATTTTTACTGCGTAGACAACATATAAAAAATGACCGAAATCGAATAACATTCAGGGGTAGACAACTGATGCCGCTTATTGTATCCAATGGATAAAAATAAGGGTATGTACTCTCTTCTACGGTTTGTCTCTAACCCACGCGGGCTACCACGAGGCCTACCACGGTCTGCGGCGCAACCATATACTGATGCCAGATACAGCTCGCCGCATTTTACTAGCGTGTAGAAAAATCGCGTTATTCCTATGACTTGGACATCCATGTTTAGAAACCCGCCGTCTCCAAGATAGCAAGATATAAATCCACTACGTTTTTACTTGATAAAGAGTGTTTTACATTTTATTATAAGTATTCTAGAAAAGAGTTCTAGACTAGAATCTTTGTTCGGTAATAATTTGCGCTAGTAAAATGACTATATCTACTGTAACAAAATCATGTAAAAACTGCAACCTCACTACGAAAATTATAATGAAGAGTCGTTCTGAATGTTAGTCTGTAATACCTATGCATTTTAGTCGTTCTGAGTTCTTTTTGAAATTTAGTCTCTGCGTCTCTCTCTAGTATTGCAGCATTTTTATAGTCACTGCATTTTAGACTTTCCGCTTTTTAGCCATTCTACATTTTAGGCTTTCTGCTTTTTAGTCAATCTGCCCTCGTAGTCTGCAGGCAGTCTGATCATAAAGGATATAGGGACCCGGGAAACAAAAAATGGTAAGTATTAAAATCTATTAATATGAGTGAATTATTGAGACAAGTGAGTTAGTTTTTTTTGCATTTTGCTGGGCACATTAAATTCTAATATTGCTTAGTTCTGTAAAGTTGTTTTGATCCTCGCCGGATCATCGGCTTTAATAACCGTTCTATGCATAATATGGGAGTTCGTAGCGAACCGTAATTGATTTTAAACTTGCATGGGTAGTTTTTCGTATGGGAGCATTGCTTCTGATACCCTCAGACATAGAATAAATAACAGTACAACGTCCCCAGGCTAATAGGAACAACAGTCGGTACAGAGTAGATTATTATTGTTGGCGAACATCAGAACACATCATTAATAGCTCAACATCTTTTATTACCTACTTCAAGTTACATTTCTCCGACTTGACAATACGTTATACAACGGCATCTATATAGTGAATAACTTTTCTTATTTTTTGTTTAACTCTGACTTTATTTTATTTGACATTGTAATAATTCATACCAATTTTTTTTATTATATATATACTACTTTGACATGTTTATTCTGTATGAAATATTTTGTGGTAATTGTAATTGATTTTGTCATTTTTATCACAATAAATAAATAAATAAAATAAATAAAATATCTCTTCTTTTACCAATATATTGATTTTTCATCGTTTTCACTTCTACCATTTTTCTTTTTCCTTTTCCAAGTAGTCTTGTGTGTCCGCCATAGACTGTCAATATCTTGCTCCGTCCACTTTATCTTTCAGCGCCCTCTATGCCTTACGTACACGAACCACCTGAGATTTACTAGGTGGTAGGACTTTTCTGCAAAGTTCGTCTAGGTAGGTACCACCGCTTTGCCAGTTATTCTGCCGCCAAGCAGTAGTGTGCAAGCACTACTGTGTTCCGGTTTAAAGGGCATTGTAGCTAGTGAAGTTACTGGGCAAATGAGACTTTATGATCTGATCACACAGTCTAGTAATCTGATTACTAGACTGGGTGATGTCTCAGAATGACGTGCGCAGTGCAGTGTCACGCGAAACTTTATTGTTTTAAAGTTCCGGGTGACACGTTCTGCAACTGTTATGGGCGGCCGTGTCACTTAACATCACGTGAACGACTAGCTCGTCACGTCATTCAATCACATAAAAAAAACCGTTAGTTTAATATCATAACGCTAACATTATTAACAAAATACGTTAAGAGAACTAGAATAAAGAGATAGATTGCTTGCACAAAGACAAAGCGAATCGGGTCAAACCGCAGGGTGGCTCATCACCTGCAATGAATGAAATTGACTTGACTCAAAATCAAAGTATTTCCGGCCATTGCGTGATTTCTAGAATATAGAGCGTGAGTAATTTTTGATAAGACGATCCAGTCAATATTTGTTCACCTTTTATATCGTAACCGTAACTTCGCAGGTGATTCATCATGTTGTTTTGCGTCGTTGAAGAAGCAGTTTTAAACGAAATGTGAAGAATATACTCGTCCCTCCCCAACTAATCTGTCGGATGTGTAGTGGGAGTGAGAAAACTAGCAGTTCTTCAGTAACATTCCATATTTATGGCATGAGTTATAGTACACTATACCTACATATTGTAGGTAATAAAAAGAACATACTGTGTAATACTTGGCAGCTCATATTAAAAAGTCAACAAAGTTTCGCGGTTTTTTTTCACCGTATGACTATGCACGTGCAATGAGCAATTGAGCATGTAACTGGCGATGCGCGATATAAAATCGCGGCATCTCTACAATTTTGTCATCAAGTCATCAACAACATCCATCAAGCAAAAGTTAACAAAAATTAAAAAAAGGCATTGGAAAACGTTCTACAAGCAGGTCAGGATCTTAGAGTAAAGACTAAAAGCATAGAGAGAACTTCATTAACTGTCAAGCGTACCGCTTTTTGGACACTTTTTATATGAAGTGGACACTTTCATGTGAATGAGTCTGACAGATTTGTATAGAAAAAACAATTGACTCGAGTCGAAAAAATGGTACGGTGACTTTTCGCAAGCGTAGCTAATTACTATTATGTTTGATCCTTTCCTTCGCCACTGACGTAGCGATACGTGTGAGCAGTACAAATATAATATCGTTTTGATGATCTCTCTATGCTTTTAGTCTATACTCTAACTAAGGTAAAGCATGAAACAAGGATGAGAGGATCGCCAAGAGTTTTGGCGGGAACGTGAAAAAGTTCACGTCGTTGCATTGTATTATTTCACAAAACTTATGCTTTTTCTAGTGTTAATGTTTAAAATTAGTGGCATTTTACGCATTAAGTTCTGAATTACGAGCATGAGTGTGGGCAAGTGATATAATGTAGTGAAACGTGGTTTTTCGTGTTGCTTCCAAAATTCCACAGAAGCCTCTAGTAAAGTTGCCACTACTTTACTAGGACATGACTTAGACTGGATTATGACTACCTGACTTAGACTGGACTATGACTACCCTGACTGACTGTGACTAAGACTTGACTTTACATGCAATATTTCATAATACGATGAAAAACTACAATACTTGACACTGGCTAAATACACTATGTGTGGAGCCAAAATATAAGAAAAAAAAAAGAGGATCGCCAATACACCAAGAAAACAGGGTAGATCAGAAATTGGTGTATCAATTGGCATTCCTCTCCTCGTTGTTCCATGTTGTAAAGTCTGGCTAAACTCGTAAATATACGAAAAATACTTAACAACACTTAAGTACCTATATGGCGAACACAAAAAGAATATTACAACATAATTATGTGAAAGTTAATTATTAATTTCTGTTGTCTATTACAAAGGGAACGAAATCCTCGGGTGTTGTATACGTCATTACCTAAATAACTGAAATTTGAGACAGGCTTCTAGGCTTTCGTAAGTATAATTATTATGGAGATAGCTAGCTTCACTACCAACAGAAACGTAGGTAATCTAACGAAGATATAGTAGTATTATTCTGTGGTATTTCCACAGACCTAGAATTTTTTCGAAGTCTGTCGGTATTTCTTTAGACAGCAACTGAACAGCTTTAATAAGTAATTTGAACTAGATACCTTCTTGGAGTTTTGGCGGGAACGCGAAAAAGTTCACGTCGTTTCATTGTATTATTTTTCTAAACTTGTGCTTTTTCCAGTGTTAATGTTTAAAATTGGTGGCGTCTTGCGCATTAAGTGCTGAATCACGAGCATGAGTGTGGGCAAGTGATATAATGTAGTGAAACGTGATTTTTCGTGTTGCTTCCAAACAAAATCCATAGAACCTTCTAGTTGCCACCACTTTACTAGGGCATGACTTAGACTGGACTATGATTACCTGACTTAGACTTGACTTTACGTGAAATATTCCATAACTCGATGAAAAATTACAATACTTGACACTGGCTAAATACACTATGTGTGGAGCCAAAATATAAGAAAAAAAAATACCTTAACACAAAAATTAAAATTGGTATAGGTTAGTGCCTCTACCTAGCAAAAAAGTTTGAATTCGTCAAAAAAGTGGCAACACTCGTATTGAGTAAGTCGATAATCTGCACTTGCCAGTATAATCGATAATCTGCACTTGCCAGTATAAATAAAGAGGAAAATTATTGGAGATGACAGGCGATGTGTACCGTAGCGGAGCCGTGATCTTGGAGACGTTTGGAGGCTTACAGTGAGTGGCTGTATTACAGAGTTGGCGAAGGTGCGTTCCAAGTCCCAACTTCAGTTTAGTAGATAACTTTTAAACAAACTGATGAATGAAGCAAGTTGCACTGACTTGGCAGTTTTTCCGGCTTAATTGAAAACTACAGCAACAATTACGTAGGGTTTTTGTCTTCAATATACGCTAATAAATAAAATAGGTAGGTACCTATAATTTAGTGAGTAAATTATAGTACTTATATGTACCTACATCTCATGGGCAAACGTGCTCCACCTTAGACAACTTCGTCACTTACCATCAGGTGAGTTGTTGCTAAACGTATGCCCATTTTAGAACTACAAAAAAAATTGTTTTGCCAAAATCTTTCTTTATTTTCCTTTTACAATATTTAATAAAGCGTCTGCTCTCATTTCTGTGCGAATTTCGTTTCCATTCGTCACACAACCAAGATACTATAAAAACCTATGAAAACCAATAAACGTAAACCCATAAGAAAATACGACCTCGCCAAAGAAAAGACGCGTCATACGTGGAAATAAAAAGCGCAAGCCTACTTAGGACGTTACAGCGGGCAGTGTCATTAAAAAAGTCAATTTTATCACAGGGTACTAAAACCTTTAGAGCTCACAGATTTATTGTAGAATTTACGAACGCATAAAAAACCTTTACCGCAACAAACATAAAACTAAAACTAATCAATCTCAGTTCTAAACGAGTAAATTAAAACCGCGGAAATGCCTTTATGAGAGCTAACTGCATTCGGAAGCGATAAAAATTCCAACTAATCTCTAGAATTTGTCGAATTCAAAACAGCAGTATTTTGTTTGCTTTTGATATTGTAGTCGTTTCCGAACGAAGAAAAAGAAAACATTTTGACACTTGAGAAATGGCGGGAGCATTTAAATATAGAATCAGTAAAGGTGCGTTCAGACTAAAATAAATATTATTGTCTCGACGTTTCGTATCGTTTAATGTCAGGGCAGACTGAAACGATTGTTTTGTTTTTAAATTACCTGTTTAGGAATGGTTTAAGATTCTTCCTTTTCATATTATGTTTAAATTATCTATCTACTAATACATCGTGTAATGGATTTGCTTAAAAAATTCTTCAACTGCATAGTACTTAATATTATTTATTGTGCTGCTGCATTCGATTTTTTGCTTACCCAAAGGAAAAAGGAGGTACTGCAAAGTAGGTTCTTCTTGAAAGTAAAACTAGGTATCCCTCAACCACAGATTAGGGAAAAAAAATCGACTATAAACAGTGTTGCAAAAATGGCTTTTTTTCTAAGGCTTCATAGAGTCCATAGACAAGAACCTAAATGTAACTAGATAGGTTGAATAAGGGCAATTCTCAGTGATACATAATATCGAAGCGAAGCCAGTGGCGCATAATGATGGCTTCAGTGGGCTCGCCAAAGCATAACAAGTACATAAATAAACTCTGGAGTAATAAAACGAAAGCTTAGTAGACATGAACATTAGTAAAAAATATCTACCTAATTACTATAAGTACTTGGTACAAGCATCTCGTAAAATCATACACGCAGATATTTTTCAGTAGGTATGTCTGTTGGCGGTTGGTACTTTGGTACCTTCAGAGAATGAGCAATATGGCCCATGGAGCAGAGCAGACCTAATTTCGGCGAAGGGAAGGGTTTCCAATAATACTTAGATGAATGATGGTAGTTCGATTGAGTCATTTTTGGATTCATTCCATTGGTAATTGTTCTGTCTTCGTCTTTCGAGATTTATTTAATTCACTTGTAGTAGCTCTGCCTACGCCTCATCCCACTCGCACATAGTTTAGCACCCTAAGAAAAAAGTTGACAGCAACACACCCTCCGGCGGTCTGTCATCAGCCTATAACCTCATTCGTTCGCGCGCGCGCACGCTCACCGCACGTAGTTCATATTACAGGTATTATTAAGTTACAAAATTCATAAAAGTGATCCTGTGAGTATGCCAAAGCGAAAAAGCACCAAAGAAAATAAGTGGAGAAGAAAAATAAGAAAATATGAAGAAAGGATTAAGAGAAATCGGCCGTCGTTATCTTTTGAAGGTACCTACCCTCTCTACGATAGTAGAAAAATACTCGTTATTTCAGACCTTACACGTGATGTTAGGCAATAAAAATGTTTTTTGCTTCGAGCCAATACGAGATATTGGCCAATAGCTATTTTATTTGAGTTAATGCGAGACATTAACCAATACTTCTTTTATGTATTATAGATGAGCGGGATTCGTCTATGTCGGCACCCTCTTCGCCGAATGCACAGCGAGGGCGCCATTGTCAGCCCCGGGACATCACTCCAGATCCCAGTTCATACCATCGATCGCCCCCATCCCGTGTTGACACGCCGCCGCCACTCGAACCTGAAATGGCGGCGGCCACGGCTCCGCCACCGCTACTGGCAACGTCACCAGCGCCGCTACCGGCGACGTCGCCACCGCTGCTACCGGCAACGTCGCTGACGCATATTTCTGATGACATACAAACAGGCCTGCTTCAGAGTGAGTTATCTTTGGAAGTCGATGCGTCTCCTTCGGCCGATCCCGAGCTCTTACAGGCACTTGGGATATTCGAGGCGGAAAAAGACGAGTGGGGGCCAGAAATTGTTGAAGAGCTAGCAAGAAGGTGGCAACCCCTCCTTAAGGATGGGCTCAAAAAGGAAGAAAAGGACCAAATACATAAAAAATACCCTTTTCCGAAAAACTGCCCTCTTATAAAACCACCCACCCTTAATCCTGAAATTTCGGCAGTGCTAAATGAGTCGGCGAAAAATCGCGATGGTAGGTTGGAGAAAAAACAGGCTCAGCTGGGGTATGCCTTCACCATCCTAGGTAGAACGATGTCAAATATTCTGACCAAGTCAATTAATACACCTGAAGTTCTCAAAAACTTATCTGATATGGCAAAAATTTTGGCAGATGCACACTACTCTGAGACTGAAACGAGACGGGCTCTTATAATACCAATGGTTGATAAAACTTTTATCGAACCATTTAAAAATCGAAAGCGGGACAGCCATTTGTTCGGGGAAAAACTTGGTGAATTCATTAAAAGTTCCAGAGTCATGCAGAAAACTGGCAAGCTGATGCAACCTACAACAACTATAAATTCAAGCAATTTAAACTCGAAAGGCCCGGCATCTCGCTACCAACAACAGCGGCCGTCACGACAAGCTCACCGAGCCGGCGAGACGCGGGCGTCCCAATACCAGCAATATCGCCGCCGTGCTCCCTTTCAGCCGGGTCTGAACAATCGCGCACCGCCGCTGCCGCTAGTGCAGACTACCTCCGCACTACCAGCGGCGCCACCGAACCGCAAGCAAGTTGCAGCGCCTACCTACAAACGCAGACAATAGAAGACCCACAGGTACATGGAGGGCGTTTAAAATATTTTGTTGAGGCATGGAAGAATATTACTAAAGATCAAAGTGTGTTAAATACTATCTCAGGTTATAAAATTCCTTTTTCTGAAGTGCCTTTTCAAGCTTATAGTACGTATCCTACTATATCACTTACAGAGTCTGATAAATCATACATAACTAAAGAGTTGTCAAGACTGTTCGAGTCAGGAACTATACGAAAGTGTAATCCATGTGCAGGTCAATATGTCTCTAGTATATTTCTTGTTCCTAAAAGTAACGGGGAAAAGAGGCTAATTTTAAATCTTAAAAAATTAAATAAATTCGTTCATTCAGGTCACTTTAAAATGGAAGATATAAGGACGGCCATAAAGTTAATAACCCCGAATACTTACATGATAAAATTAGACCTCAAAGAGGCCTACTTTTTGGTACCTATCCACGACGAGCATACAAAATACCTTAGGTTTTATTTTGATTCTGTTTTATATGAATTTTTAGTTTTACCTTTTAGTCTAGCTTCCGCTCCACACGCGTTCACTAAACTTATGAAACCTGTTGCATCCTGTTTGCGGTCTCGAGGGTTAAAATCTGTATTTTATCTCGATGACAGCTGTTTTTTTGGAAATGATTACGAGGAATGTGTTAAAAGTCGCGATAAATCCATAACACTATTTAATAAACTAGGTTTCGTTATAAACTATGATAAAAGCATTCTAAACCCTAGTAGAATCTGTCAGTTTTTGGGTTTTATTCTCAATTCCATGGATATGACGTTGGTATTGCCAGACCAAAAGAAACAGGATATTCTATCACGTACTGACCAGATGCTCAATACATCCTGTCTTTCCATTCGTAACTTTGCTCGTTACCTGGGAATTCTCACAGCAGCTTGTCCGGCTGTCGCGTATGGCTGGCTATATACTAATAACTTAGAACGGGCTAAATATTTAGCGTTATTAAATAATGATGACTATGACAAGGTAATGCAGTTACCGAATGATTTGCGTGATGATTTGCTATGGTGGAAAAGGACTGTTTTGATATCGAAGAATCCGATTAAATCTAACAATTTTGAACTTGAAATATTTAGCGATGCATCGATGCTTGGTTGGGGCTCTGCGTGTCTTGGAGAGAAGATAGGTGGTTCTTGGAGTTCGGAAGAAGCTAATCTTCACATAAATTACTTGGAACTCTTAGCAGCATTCTTTGGTTTAAAGTCATTTGCTAGCAAACTTAGCCATTGTCAAATCCTAATGCGGATTGATAATACGACAGCTATCGCCTATATAAACAGAATGGGTGGGGTCCAATTCCCGCATCTCAATAGCGTTACCCGAAAATTTTGGACTTGGTGTGAAAGACGTAATATTTTTATCTATGCTTCATATATCAAATCATCTTTAAACGTGGAGGCAGACAGAGAGTCTAGAAATATTGATATAGAATGGGAACTACACCCCAACGCGTTCAAAAAAATCACAAGTTTATTTGGCTTTCCAGAAATAGATCTCTTTGCGTCGCGATTGAATTCAAAATGCGAGAAGTATATTTCATGGAAACGGGACCCTTATGCTTACAATGTCGATGCTTTTACAATTAGATGGGACATGTTTTTTTACGCTTTCCCGCCTTTTGCACTTGTTTTGAAGGTTTTAAATAAAATAACAGCTGATGAAGCTACTGGCATAGTTGTGGTGCCAAATTGGCCATCACAGCCATGGTTTCCAGTATTCAAATCTTTAGCTATTGGCAAAACAGTTATACTTCCTCCTAATACTTTTTTACTCTCCTCTAATTTCAGAGAAGTTCACCCTTTACACCGGCACCTTTCCCTGGCTGTGAGTATCTTATCCGGGAAGCGTTCAACAGACAACAAGTCCCTTCCTCGGCAGTGACGGTAATGATATCATCCTTGTCCAGTAGCACAATATCACAATATAAATCCAGTTATAAGCTATGGTGGCATTACTGTAACAAAAAAGGTGACGATCCTATGGTTGTTTCAGTCTATAAGGTGTTAGATTTTTTATCAGAATGTCAAGCCAATGGTTCATCATATGGCACCTTAAATACCCATCGTTCCGCTTTGTCCCTTATTTCAGGAAATAAGGTAGGAGAAGATGAACGACTTAAAAGATTTTTTAAAGGAGTTTTTAAAATGAAGCCTTCGTTCCCAAAATATCACAGTACATGGAACCCGAATCTCGTGTTAGACCACTTGGCGACTCATTATCCTAACGAAACTTTATCATTAGAACAGCTCAGTAAAAAATTGGTCGTATTGTTGGCCCTGGCTACTGGACAAAGATGTCAAACCTTATCTTTAATTAGAATTTCAAATATTAAGGTCCATAACGACAGGGTAATTATTGTAATCACGGACATAACCAAAACGTCAGCTGCAGGCAAATCACCGCCTATATTAGATTTACCTTTTTTCAGACAACGTCCCTGTGTGTGCCCAGCAGAGACGTTGTTATTCTATAAGAGTAAGACAAATTCTAACAGAAGATCTGATAGTGACGACAAACTTATTTTATCTTCCAAAAAACCGTTTCATGCGGTGTCGTCACAAACAATAGGGCGATGGATAAAACAAGCTCTTGCCGCTAGTGGCATCGATACTTCGATTTTCGGTGCACATAGCACCCGTCACGCGGCCACGTCAGCTGCGCAGCTAGCTGGAGTAAGCGTCGATGTCATTAGACGGACTGCTGGATGGGCAGAACAGTCCGCAGTTTTTGCAAACTTTTATAAAAGGCCAATTGTAGAACATGATTCAAGTTTTGCTACTGCTTTATTTTCTCCAAATGTATAATTATAAAATGGTATGATTTGTATTATAATCGTAATTTTGTCATAAGGTATAGTAGATAGTAAATAAGTACATATACCTACTTGTTTCATTAAATGTTAAATAACCTATAATTTGTTCTTAATTTATTTCTACAACATTGAGAATACTCTAAACATCTACAAGTGAATTAAATAAATCTCGAAAGACGAAGACAGAACAATTAGATGATCAAACGAACTTACCTGAAGTGAAGTTCGATCCATAATTGTTCTGTCTTCGTCGAAGAGATTTAAGATCCCTCCCAACCCTTATTATGAATTAATTTCCCGCATATATATTCAATGTTGTACTCATGTAGTACTCTTTATTTAGGTAGTGATCTATCTCTAAACTAAAATGAGGTTATAGGCTGATGACAGACCGCCGGAGGGTGTGTTGCTGTCAACTTTTTTCTTAGGGTGCTAAACTATGTGCGAGTGGGATGAGGCGTAGGCAGAGCTACTACAAGTGAATTAAATAAATCTCTTCGACGAAGACAGAACAATTATGGATCGAACTTCACTTCAGGTAAGTTCGTTTGATCATCTAATAAATAACAATAAGAATCAAAGACTTTACATATACCTCTTTGATAAGAATGGAGTTTTGGCGGGACCGCGAAAAAGTTCACGTCGTCGTTGCATTGTATTATTTTACAAAACATGCTGATGAAAAATGCTTTTTCCAGTGTTAAAGTGGAACGTTACACTAGCGCGGCATGACTTAGACTGGATTATGACTACCTGACTTAGAATGGACTATGACTACCCTGACTGTCTGTGACTAAGACTTGACTTTACGTGAAATATTCCATAATACAATGGAAATTTACAATACTTGACACTGGCTAAATACACTATGCGTGGAGCCAAAATATAAGAAAAAAAAACAATAAGAATACCAAATGTCAAAAAATAAACAATGTACGCCCAATCGAGACTCCATTAAAGCGTTCTTAAATTAGCAGACTTGAGCCTCAGATCAGCATAGCTCACTATAACCCATTTTGCCAGATGAAGCAATTTCATAACAATTCCTGTGTTAACTGTGATTGATAAACAAAAGCGGTACACAGAGCAGTTGCATGACCCGCGGCGGTGCCTACGTCAGTAGGCACCCACCCTATTGTGTGGGTTTCATAGTCGACAAAGGGCGTAAGGCAAAGCATATACGGTAATACCGCCTAGAGCTAGTTGCTAGTGTAGATACTACCATCGATATAGTTAGTATTATTATATTATCGATAACGCACGTCATGACCAATGTCGTGAATTTATTAATTTGTTCAGTATTTTTCGGTTGGCAGCACTGACTGGCGCACCATTTGACGAGAGGGTGACTAGGGCGGTTGAACAGAAAAAGCTACAGGTTCTTGGTCTTTGGCTTGCGAAATGGAGGTGTTTATTGAAGAATGAAGAATAAACAGAAGTTTAAGAAGAGGTTTATTAACTAGAAAGAAAGAACATTTATTCAGGACATCACACAACATTACATTCTTGCAAATAAAATGTAATATAAACCATAATGGACAAAGAATAAATGTAAGTACTCATTTATTCAGTTATGATATAGGTTCCGACTCAGCTTGTAATCCTAATCAGCTTGTGGTCCTAAACTACCAAGATTTTAATAACTGATTTTCAGTCGGATCAGAAACAATAATCATGATGACATCACGCACTTCAGACCTACTGACGCGTTTTCACCTATTTTTCCAAAGGAAATCTTAAGTTTCTTGGATAAATAATACCCTAAGATGTTAACGTGTTAAGTGGACCTATCTGTGTGCAAGGTTTCATGTAAATCGGTTCAACCGTTTTGGTATGAAAGCCACACAAACATACATACATTTCAAATTTCATTTTTATTAGGTTGGTACCTACTCATTTTATTTTTGTTATTAAGATGGAACGTTATACTAGCGCGGGAAATTCAAATTTTCTTGCGTTCTTTTGCCAATAACAGCTTAATTACTCAACGTGATTACATGAAAACTAGTTTTGCGCAATTTTCTTCTTAGTTTTTCAGTCTATTGCCATTTGTCGCTAAACCAATGATATCTAGGTGATACTTTTAATTGTAATTTATTGATACATTATATTTATTTGCGTAAAATTAGTTTTCATGTAATCACGTTGAGTAATTAAGCTATTATTGGCAAAAACTGTACGAAAATTTGAATTTCCCGCGCTAGTGAAACGTTCCACCTTAAAGTAGAGATAGGGAATTGCCGTGCCAGAATAATCGATAAACGAGTTGACATCCCTATGATCGGTTTACGCACAGTTTGTTCCGATATCCTGGGAAACGCGGTGTGGTAGACTTATTTGCCGGCGGCACACGGTGGTTGCCTCTCCATATTTGATGAATAAAATGACAAGAACTCCAAGAACTTTTACGTTCAGTACATACGACGTAAAACTACTCCAAATACCTATGAAAAGATCAGACATTTCTTTGGCTGTCTCCCTCACTAAAACGCATTAAGAAAACTACCTAAAAAAATGACTACTTGTGATTGATTTCCGATTGGTACTCCGGCTTCATATATAACAAAACCTTAAATTACAGTTAAATACTGTTATTTATTGGCGAGCCTACAGCAATTTATGGTAGGTAAACTACTTAAATACGATATTATATTAAACATAAATGCAAACACGCGCTGTTTGTCCGTCTATTGATTGTACTAATCGGGGGTCATCTGCAAACAAAACTGCTTACGTACTGCGTATTAACCAGTATGGATTCTAGCGTCCAATATTCCAGTGGACGTAGTCTTCTCGATTCTTTTCTCCCATGCAATAGCTCAAGCCAGCCAGCCCGCCCGAGAAAACTTGTCACACTAGGCGCTACCACAGTCTTGCCGCTACAGTAATACAAGCTAAGCGTTAGCTATATATAATTATGATATGACACCGTCTTTTTGTAAGAACCGATTGTTTATAAAAAACGCGGTTATTTATAACTGTCGAATTGTAAACGGACAATTTGTCTTGCAATAAAACGGATGATTTTACGATTATTTATAATTAGTCGTTGCCCAGCGGTGAGTTTATAAACAAACGATTTCAGTAGCGTTTAATTCTGAACAAACCCGTATTAATGCACCAGTTTTTGCTGTAATTTATTGTTTTTTTTAGAGTCACTAGTAGCTAACCAGTAGGTTACGACGACGAGCGAAGCGAGGAGGCGTGTTAGGTTAGTTTTGACCACACTAGAAGTACACAATACATTATAACGAAGTGATACCGATTAATTATAAATAACTGAAAAATCGACCGATTTATTGTGAGACATTGCCCGTTTGTAATAAATCGACAGTTTATAAATAACCGCGTTTTTTATAAACAATCGGTTATTACAAAAAGACTGTGACATATATAATTCTATGCTTGCCACGCTGAGGTGTCGAGAATATTTTTTCAAGCTAGACGGGCAGGGGTGATCTTGAGCTAGTTCCTCCTAGTTTCGACGTTTGGGCACCTGTGACGCTGTAAGGGTCAGTATATAGAGACCAACAGCTTTCTTTCAAATAAAATGAATGAACAGTGTACGTTGTAAAATACCCCACCAGCTCGAAGAACGATTCATCTAATATAGTTTTGTGAATTGTTTATTTCGCTTCCATTATAGCAAGACTTTATCGAATTTATTTTGCGCAATTACTTTTGAATCAATGGCTTATGTTTTTATAATAAATAAATGAATAAGTGCCTACATCTTAGAACACTATTTGGCAACTCAGTTTAAAACCATAAGGTGAGCTTGTCTGCCTCTTTTTAATTTCCTTCTATTAAAGGCTTTCAGGTAAATCTGAACCGACTTGCATGTAAGTAATCTAACATCCCTTACTACTTCTATGGCACTATTTGCCAATGGGGCTAATTCCACTTCTGTACAAGTAGTTATAATAATAAAATTGATTGTTTTAGTGTAGAACTTAATTGAACAAGGTACAAATGAAAGGTTCTACATTAAACTCATTCTCTTCTTTCTATTCTACTCATACACACAAAAAGAAAGAAAATCACATATTACGTAAAAATAATTTAACAAATAATAAAAGGTGCCGGAAACACACCCCTCTTTAAAGAACGAGACAAAAGATGACAAAAGGCAAATATTTGTTTACTAATTATAATTTCTGAACGAAAGTTGGCATTTCATTAAAGGGCCCGTGTCAACAGTGACGGGAAAGAAAAAAAGTAATTCAAAATGGCCGCTCGGTCGTAGAGTAAACAGACGAATTCGATTTAATATTTCTTGTTTTCGTACCGCCTTTTGTGATTCCCATACACCATTGTCCTGTAATTTATCTATATCTGAACCTACAAAACTTCTTATGTAACCTACCTAGCACCTACCAAAATTAATAAGTAATTGAGTAAAATACCTACTTTTTTTTTTCTTATACTTTGGCTCCACACATAGTGTATTTAGCCAGTGTCAAGTATTGTAGTTTTTCGTCGTATTATGAAATATTTCATGTAAAGTCACGTCTTAGTCACAGTCAGTCAGGGTAGTCATAGTCCAGTCTAAGTCAGGTAGTCATAATCCAGTCTAAGTCATGCCCTAGTAAAGTAGTGGCCACTTTACTAGAGGCTTCTATGGAATTTTGGTAGCAACACGAAAAACCACGTTTCACTACATTATATCACTTGCCAACACTTATACTCGTAATTCAGCACTTAATGCGTAAAATGCCACTAATTTTAAACATTAACACTAGAAAAAGCATAAGTTTTGTGAAATAATACAATGCAACGACGTGAACTTTTTCACGTTCCCGCCAAAAACTCAAAATACCTACTTAAATATAATAAAAACTCGATGGACATAGACAAAAGTACTCTTACTTTTCACCTCACAAGCTCGGAAAGATTCTCTTTGACAGTCCGAAATCTGCGTGCAAAAGCGCGTTTTACCCGCTAGCGTGGAGTTTTTAAATTTCAAACGTTTCTATTCAGATTAAGCCCTAGTGGACTGGCGGTACAAAAAATTATTGAATAGAAAGGTTCGAATTTTAAAAACTTTCCACGCTAGCGGGTTAAACGCGCTTTTGCACGCAGATTTCGAATGACAAAGAGAATCTTTCCGAGCTTGTGACGTGAAAGTACCTAATTATTAATTATAGGCCTGTACATCAACATTTTGCGTCCGTGGCTTGGCCACTGAAAACTTCAAAAGTAAAATTATTCCCGTATATTTGATTCCTGATTTTTCAATCAGCGAAAATATATTAATTTAAATTCAAAGTGGGGCTTCTTCGAGATGGAGGTGGAGGATTTAATAGGGTTCCGTGTTTCTTGAAAAAAAAAAACGGAAAACGTCACCATTTACATTTATTCGTTTTTTATTCAACTGTAATAGCTCTAGCAACGCAAAATCTACTGCTGTAGACGTTGCGTTTGTTTTTCATTTCAAAAAACAAGTATAATTTTATGTTTTAAAAATTTAGCAAAGTCATTTTGTACTTGCAGGCTAGATATAGTAATTACCTAGTAAATAGAGTGAGTTATGTGTAACAGATTAATCACTCACTACCCATATTCACCTATACCTCCAACCATGAGACCCTACAAAATGGATCTAATCTGGAATGTTTTTAATTATTATACTTATTCTACACCACCGTCTGCTCCTACTTCATCCAATTACTGTCCATCCAAAGGTTGCCTGGAAGAGATCGCTTTTGGTGATAGGCCGCCCATTGTCATACCTACTTTAAGTCGTTATGTACGTATCATTAATTAATTTTCTGGTATACAAGAAAGAGTTTTTGTATCGTCATCATCATCATCATCATTAACAGCCTGAAGACGTCCACTGCTGAACATAGGCCTCCCCCAGAGCACACCACCTTGAGCGGCTGCTCGCCTCCTGCATCCATCGGCTCCCCGCGGCTTTCACCAGGTTTTGTATCGTATTGTATTGTTTTTAGAATTTTTAGGTTTTTCTTTGCAAAATATTGATAGAGCGGTAGGTATGCCATTTACATGTAACTTAACTATACTTATTAAAATGATAACCTCAAATCAAAACAACAATGATAAATACACCCTTTTTTAGTTATTTTCTTTGAAATGTGTGTATATATTCCAGCTGCCCTAGCACGGACGGTAGACAAAATTGTCTTTCCCCGTTTTATGTCACTTTCTTCATACTTGCTTACTGCTAGTGGGTTAGCATGGACGGTAGACAAAATTGTCTTTCCCCGTTTTACGTCACTTTCTTCATACTTAAAAGAAAAGGAAAGGACAGTTTCGTCTACCGGCCGTGCTAACCCTAGTCAAATGAAGTAAAACAGAGGAAAGACAATTTTTTCCACCGTCCGAAGCCCACCCAGCTGAAGGAGATTTTAGGATTATATTCGCGGGAACCCTACCAATAATGAGTAAGGTGTCACTTCTCAAACAAGTATCTGCAACTTATTATTCTAATTCTAGGCTGTATTTTGAATATTAATGTGAACAAAGAATTTCAAATTTTCTATAAAAAAACCTCCGTGTTATTTTCGGAGAACTGCCGTTTCCTGGAACTCTCATACATTCCCGAATAAAGATTAGGTATGCTTCAGTGTCACTCGAAACTCTAAATTAAAGTTACACGTGACACTGCACTGCGCACATCATCTTGAGACATCACACAGTCTAGAAATTAGTAAGAAGATTTCTAGACTGCGAGATCAGCTCATAGTCTTATTTGCCCAATTTGTGTGATGAACATATACTATATGTCTAGTAATGATAATTGCGGATTGCGGAGATTATTACATTATCTATCTATCTATCTATATTATTAATAATTCTGACTGGCCTGTTAGCTCATTGGTAGTACCTCTGCCTTGTGAACGATAGGTTCTAATCCCTCCCACCCGGGACAAACATTTGTGTGATGAACATCGATGTTTGTTCTGTGTCTGGGTGTTAAATTGTATTCTATGTATGTATTTACAAACATAAAAGTATCTAAGTATTCCATCAGTTATCTGGTTCCCATAGTACAAGCTATGCTTAGTTTGTGGCTAGATGGCGTTGTGTGGAATGTAAAAAAAAACAAAAAACTATTGCTTGGCGGCAGAATAACTGGCAAAGCGGTGGTACCTACCTACACGAACTTTGCAGAAAAGTCCTACCACCAAGTAGACAATAATATTATTCCACTTTAAGGTCGATGTCAGTGTAGCAAAGTTGGAAAAATTCCTGAGTTTTCATCACTTAATTTTACACAATATTTTCGTTACATGGTTTTGATTGTTTTAGACACGACTCAAAACTTTTTCTTTTATCGCATTATTTCTTCTGAAACGATTTTCCAAGCGATTTGTTTTAATATTTAATTTACCTTTGAAATTATTTAAAAGCATAAAATATTAAGCACGTACGCCTGCTTACTACAAGTATCTACCTAATATTATGAAGTATTTTTTTAAGTTTATTCACATGGACTAAATAAGGTCTAGCACAGACGAGTGATTAAAGGGTCATAAAACGGTGACTATAGGCTTAAATTGCATACTTACTTTAATCTTTTGCTAAATAATTTCACAGCATGACTGTTATTTGTAAACAAATATCGGGACGAGCAATGATATTTGCTTGCCGTTTGCCTGGTGTTAAGCTTCATGGCTGTGGCAGTGCCCCTAAAATTACAAATTAAGTCTTGGTCGCTGCGTACGGCATCATTCAGAAAGACCTAAAACTTACGGCAATCGATAACGGCAATAGGAAACAGATCAAGATCTTAGTATTGTTGTTATCAGATCTTAGTTGTCTGCACAAAATATATGAAAGTACTCTGAGGGACGAAATGTTGCTGGCACGATTTCGCATTGGTGAATTCGATTTTTTTATTCGTCTCCTTTTACTCATCATCAGCTCAATGCGTTCCCACAGCTGGGACACGGGCCTTCTCTCACAGGGAGAGTGTAGACCATAATCCACCACACTGGTCAAGTGCGGGTTGGTGGATGACACAATCATGATCTCGAATTGTGTGATTTTTGAATCTGCCGGTTTCCTCACGATGTGTTCCTTCACTGTTATGAGCAAGTAAAATTCATTAAAAAGTATCAGATGTTGCAATATCAGACCGAGAATCGAAATAGTGAGAAAATACTAATGGATGGAGATGTTAAACAATGCCAACTTGCCGGCAATGACGAAATGAAGCCCATTCATTGATCACGATTGGCTTAGACGGTAGCCCCGCAGCGGGGCTACCGTCTAAGCCATTCGTAATCTCCATCCATTACTATTTTCACACTATTTCTCATTATTATAGTTAATCATTGTTTTGTCTAATCAGTTCTCCACCTAAGGGCCATAATACCGATGAATGAGGATTTCACACAACCGGAAATGACCAAATGAAGCCCTTTCATCGATTACGATTGAGTTACACAATACGGGGGCTGATCTAGGTAAATTTAAACAGATCGGAACGTAGGTATCATGATATAACCAAACTGCGATTTGATCTAATTCAGGTCCTAACTTCAGGCCAATTATAACTTAACTAACTAGTGGCACTCAGTGTTTGTTACCAACTCGCGCTGCACATATAAGTACCTCGTAGATTACGTAGTATATAATACGACAGAAGACTTTAATAGTACGAAACGTACGGTGTGGTGTATGGATCTTCCATTTAATATATTAAATGCATGCAGTAAGATTACCCACTGGGGCCGTTTTTAAAATCTCGTGGAACACCTATTTTCTACGATAGGTTAGGTGTTTATTATCAGATCAAAGAGAAAATTAGATTAAAATGCTACTACCTATAGTATAGGAATAGCATTATTAGGTCCATACCAACCTAGATCTTTGCATATATTATTGTAATTATTAATTAATAGGCTTCAGCTCCATCGGGCATAAATTTTCAGGGGCCTAGCCCCCCATGGAAAATATACCTAGATGCGCCACTGCTGAGAACATTAATTATGAACAAGCAAATGTTTTCCTTACTTAATAAGTAAGTTGATGTACTTTTATATGATTTTTTAAACAAGAATCTATGCTAATACACTTACGTTGAAATGGAAAGTCGAAATTAACATAAAAAGATAAATATGGCTGAAGGAAAATATCGTTTCTTTATGTTCGTAATGAAAATACTAATCCTTGTGATCTAATATTCTTTTTAATGTACTTTAGCCATGTTATTCTACTGAAGGCTCTTGAGTAGGTAGAAAATTGATAAAAATGTAATTTATTCAAATACTTGAATACTTGTACAATATGCACATATGATACAGGTACGTATAATGAGGAGTCTGATCACGAAATCAACAATAAGCACTATCTATTTTTAAAAGCCCAGTGCGCCATGACGTATCAAAATAATACGGTGAAAAAAAGAACTATAATTATACGAAATAAAGCGAAGAACGGTAATATCAGTAATTTACCAAGTCTTTTGGTTTTTCCAAAATAAAATCGTAGAATGAGAATGACCCCCAAAAAATACTTTATCCACAAACCAACCTTTAATATAGCCCAAATAGCCAGAGTGGTGTTTTAAAAATATCACCAGTTATTTTTTTTTTATTTGACATGCCTATTTCACTAAAATCAAAAAAATACCCGCAAAATTAACACGGTTCCAAGCACAGATCCACTTTGACATCTCTGCGATTTTCGACTTTTAACAAAGTGCCCTTAGTGTGTGATTAACGTATGGAACTTTGAAGTTGGCACTAACCTTAGCTATTTAATCTATCAGTGGTACCTATTCAAATATTGTACTGGCAAGATTTGTTATCCTTCGTCTTAAAATGTTTCAACGCAAAGTTTATCCAGGAGTTTTGGCGGGAACGTGAAAAAGTTCACGTCGTTGCATTGTATTATTTCACAAAACTTATGCTTTTTCTAGTGTTAATGTTTAAAATTAGTGGCATTTTACGCAGTGAGTGCTGAATTACGAGTATAAGTGTGGGCAAGTGATATAATGTAGTGAAACGTGGTTTTTCGTGTTGCTTCCAAAATTCCATAGAAGCCTCTAGTAAAGTTGCCACTACTTTACTAGGGCATGACTTAGACTGGATTATGACTACCTGACTTAGACTGGACTATGACTACCCTGACTGATTGTGACTAAGACTTGACTTTATATGAAATATTTCATAATACGATGAAAAACTACAATACTTGACACTGGCTAAATACACTATGTGTGGAGCCAAACTATAAGAAAAAAAAAAAAAAAAAGTTTATCCAAAATTCGTACCCTGTCCCAATACTATAATTCCGTTAATTCATTCGTCACTGGCAACCCTCGAAAAGGTATTTTAATGTACAAACAAATTCCGCAATCGCAGACAAATGTCGCATTATCGCGGAATCTTCCACGTGAAAACGCATCTTAAATAACTGAAAGAAACCTTATTTGGACGTGTTACAACTTCTTTTTGGACTACATGACAATAGTTTTAACTCACAAACAAAATTAGACCGAAAGAGACTCTATTTGCAAAGCAACAGAACGCAATTCCCGTTGCTACAGAAAGGAAATTAGAAATCGAATGTTGCTGACAAAATTGGACTGTAAGTCGTTGTGTTAGGGTTCACAGTGATGTTGGTGGTCAGGTCAAGCACTATTGCTGACCAAACATGTAGTAATGAAACAATGTGTCCCGCACAATCAAGGGTGGATGTCCACATTAAGCGGTTAAGTATCGGCGCATACAGGTTAACTTCAGGCAGATGAAGAAGACTTTCAACGTAACTTTTTATAACATTAAAAGAATACAATCTGAGTTTGAATTGGTATATTATCCTGAAAGGGGGTAAATCTACTCCCCAAGGTAGACAATGTTTCTTTTACGAGTTTTCTAAATTAATAGTTTTTCACGAAGAAATGCCATGTAAAGTTTACGTTATAACTTTACCCAAACGCTTCGAAGATAGCCCTAGCGCAGCTGGGTGTAGTTGAACTTCGTCCTTGACAGAATGCACTTAAATGAGTACGACGACCTGTGTTTAGAAACTCTCGTAGCGATCGCACAGCCATATTGGCAGAGTGAACGAACACTGACCGAACAATACAACCTACAAGTACTAGCGCTGCGTGTGGGAACGTTGGTTAGACGATTTAATCTCGTAAAGCGCTGCAGCGGATTTTAGTTTAATTATACCAAAAATAGCAACTATTTGTGCTTCCCATGGCTTCTCTAGTACGTAGTACATATACCTCTTTGGAGTGGATTAATTTTTTAGTATGGAGGTTTGGAAACACGCAGTTTCTAGTACGGCTCTCACAACTTGTGGGCTATCATGGTCCCAGGCCCTTTCGGGATAATATACCAATTCAAGCTCACCCTGTATACCAGACGTGTAATTTAATTCCTGATCGGAAATTCATTCGTCAAACATCACACACATCCGTTTTGCTGATAGGTACGTTTCAAAGAAGCTTCAGTGGAGTGTACATGTATACAACCCACTTCTGACACAGATATAGATTTCAAATAGATTTTGCTTCCTTACAAATGTATTTATTTTGCTTGTGTAAATCCGCAACTTTTTTTTTGTTATTAAGTAAAAATTGCCACACCAAAAAAATCTTTTTGCGTTGCGTTCGAAATTTTTATAAAATGGGCAAATCCTAGAACATGTAGGCTTTCGATTTGTTATTTTTCGGATTCCGAACGCTATCCTTCAAAACTCGAACGAAACATCGAATTCCGAAATCGAATCAGGAAAACGAGCGTAGGTGCATGGAAGAGGAGAAAGAGACATTTAGAGAAACGGAGATTTTGAGTAACGGATAATAGCGGATAATTCGGGAAATTGACAATACGGATGTGGGTATAGAGCGGACATTTTGGAAGTGGACTTTATGTACCTAAAGAAGCTGGGATGGTGCACAAACTTCTAGGCCTGCATAATATAATCCATTCTAAATTAATGATGAGCCAACCAGGGCCGGAGACCAGAAATACTGAGGAGGTACAGTTGGAATAATAATGTAAAATACGAACAATAGTTAAAATTACCTACATATTTGTGAACGTAAAGTACCAGGGGGTTAGAAATACTGGAAAGGTGAACCGTAAGCTTTTTTTCTGAGTTACACAGCACATACAGCATAATAATTAATGCATGTGCATGTGAGGCGTTTTGCTATATATGCTGACCTGGTATTTCTTGGAGTAGAAACTTCCACAGGTCCAAAAGTTGTCGGCGGTAAGGAATCTGTCTACTACAGAATACATTATAACGAAAAAGTGTTTTTAATTTACACTTGTGTGCACAACTGATCCATTTCTGCCGTATTAGCGAATCCGTTCATTCCACGAATCTGACAAATCTACGAATCTGTCCAACACCGAACAACTGTCGACACCCACACCCATCTACCTACTACGTACTCTACGTAATACCGTAATATTAGGTATAGTAGAACAATTAATATTGTTAGTTGTACGGAGTAGTACAATTTCAACACTAAACATGGATGTAGCTTAGCAGTTTGAAAAAAAAACTAGCTTTCCTATCAAAAAAAGTGGCAAGTGTGCGCTTACCCTCGCCCTGTAAATGATAGCCACAGGATTGGTCCCGCACAATTTATGTGGTCGTGATTAAACGGGACAAAAGTGTCGAGACGGCCGCCGAGCGATTTGTGCCGATTTGATCGCCTGGTTGGAATGGTACAGCTTGACTTTTTGTGTTGGCAACTTTCTAGTTCTGGCAACATTCTTTCTGCTGTGACTTTTTTTAACTTGACGAACAAAACCGCTAAAGAGAAAGGTAAAGTTATGAAGTAGTAATTTAGAAGCATTTCCTCTAATTTGAAGCACGTATATTGTATATACAGGTTGGACCAAACCAATGCCCCCAGGAGGGAAAGTACCTACCCTAATTATTGAAATTAGTCTTTAATAATATTATTATTAATTACTTTTAGTAATAAAGATAACTGCATTCAAAGATTTTTTACGTCACTTGTCATAGCCAGTAGTCGAACCCACTACATCTAGAAACTAAACAGCCTGTACTTTTCTGGTACCTACCAATCGAAAGGGTCAATCATAAGGAACAAATCTCCCTAGTAAACATTGGATCTAAAACCGAAATAAGATAAGGAAATACATAGTCAAAGTAAATATAAGTTTTTTCTAAACACCATTCCATTTATCTTTCACATGTTCTATTTTTTTCCGGAACAATATAACGTTGCATCAAAATGGTATCATTTATAAGAACCATTATCGAAAAAAAAAACAACTGTTGAAATCAGGGAGTTCACTGAAAATTATAATAATACCCGTGGCTCCCCCAAACTATAAAAAAAGAGCAGGGAACATACATAGGGGTTTAATCAGTAGATACTGGACTAGGTACTGGACCAAGACCCCTACCACCAGATTTCCATTGATCCACTTATGAATTTTATTACCATTTGTCCCCCTGAGAGGATAGAGAACCTAGAGGAAAAGAGGCCATACTGTATATCAATATACCCTACTGGTATTAGTGCTAATAGGTACGGGACTACGGGAAGTTTTTTTTTTAAATTTAATGTAATGAAATGACGTGACGAGCTAGTCGTTCGCCTGGTGTTAAGCGTCACGGTCGCCCATAACAGATGCAGTATCGCTCGGAACTCTAATTACAGTTTCGCGTGACACTGCACTGGGCACGTCATCCTGAGACATCACACAGTCTAGTAATAAGATTTCTAGACTGCAAGATCAGATCATAAAGTCTCATTTGCCCAGTAATTTCACTAGCTACAACGCCCTTCAAACCGGAACACAGTAGTCTTATTAACTAAAAGTAATTACAGAAGTTCTAAATGTAATCAAAAATAAATTAAGCAGCATTACAGCAACGAGCATCGATAAAGATACACCGTAGACGCCCAGACGTGATATATCGTGCACTTGGTGGCGAACGGTAGATCACGCTGCCACGCCTACAGCTGGGCGACGAGACGGGCGGAAGTCAACTGCAGTTTATTTTTAATTTCTTGACTTTTTTTACTGGTATAAAACCTTTATAAGTCATGTAGAAAAATAAATGAAATCTTATCCCTTTTTACCTAGTGGGAATTCTGTGCTTTTTACACTACTCCTCATCATCCACGTAAGAGGTCCACTGCTGAACGTAATCCTGTAGGGTTAGCGCGGCCGGTAGACAAAACCCCTTTCCCTTGTTTTACTCCAAGCAAGTATGAAGAATGTGACGTAAAACGGGAAAGACAATTTTGTCTACCGCCCATGCTAACCCAGTTGTATTATTGATTTCTTCCTATTTTTCGAAATTAAGTACATCATCCCTCATCAGCCTGAAGACGTTCACTGACTGAACATAAGCCACTTTGCGCAGCTGCTTGCTTTCTGCATCCATCGGCTCCCGCGGCTTTCACAAGGTCGTCAGTCCACCGATTGGGGGCCAACCTACGCTGCGTCTTCCGGTTCGTGGTCGCCACTCGAGAACCTTTCTCCCCCATCGGTGCCACGAGCGATGTGGCCTGCCCATTGATATTGAGTTGGTTGAATTATTTTTCTGATACCAGTCTGCTGATTAAATATGTGGGTACTTTTTTTTTTTTCTTATATTTTGGCTCCACACATAGTGTATCTAGCCAGTGTCAAGTATTGTAGTTTTTCATCGTATTGTCGTGATTTTGGTTGGTAGTCCTGAAATATCAGTTATGTTGGCAGTATTGAGTCAGTTGTCATTGCACGATACCTTCGGCCAATCACGAGCTATAGCGATAGGTTGGCAGCACTGACTGTATTCATATTTCCGCTAAAAAGTGTGCTTTGGGGGAGAAAAAGAAGCGGCAGTCAGTTCGGAACGAGAAGCCAAGCAGTGAACACGGAGACCACGAGGTCAATATTGTCAGTAATAGTTTATCATATTAGAAGAAAATAAATTGAGTATTCCAGTGCTTTGGTGTATTTTACTTCATCTCAGAAGTGGGATAGAACCCAGGTATGTACAGTGACTATTATCTTACATTGAGTTTGAGCCCACACCTCGTTGATAGCAGTTTTATAGTATCGAATTAATATCAGTTTTCTTTTTCTTTTTTTGCACGAAAGTTAAAAAGTGATAAATCTCAACGGAAATGTGTATGTGAATGTGTGTGCGGAAATAGTATGCAATCTATTCTCAAGGTATCATGATTACTAGAAGTAGATACAATGGGTATTGTCATTTAAATTTGATATTGAAGATTTTAGTGGTATAGGTCGGTCGGAACACTCCGAGACTACCCGCCTGTGCTACTTTAATTGGATACAATGTGCCAAGTTTCGTGTTTTAGAAATCGTTTGGTCAGGGCGACACCTTGATAGCGATATTTGAAACTACCGACTTGGTATATACCTTTTAAATATAAATGACAATGAAGAAGGATATTATACAGATTACGTGACCATGATATTTTTCTTTTTCGTGCATATGAGTAAGCTATAATGCTGATGCTGATAGATCATATAACATTTAAATCGATAAAATTTTAAACTGCTGGCTTCGAATAACGACTAAAATTGTTTTGAATGCAGACCAACATTACAATTGTCATTTGAATTTCTTTATGAACGATTTTAGTAACACGGGTTGGTCGGGCTACTCCGAGACTATCCGCCCATGCTACTTTAATTGAATAAATAGTGCCTAGATGTATTTTAGAGATCATTTGATCAGGGCTACCCTCTGATAGTGACATTTGAAACAATGATCTGGGCACTATGAACTTAAAATGAAAATGACAAAGCCTGGGAAATTTTATGGTTGAAGTGTAAAGTGTGTTTCGTTTTTCTGCATTACCAAAGTTGAAACATTTTAGTGGTTATGTGTGCCACTAGCTAAGTACACCATGATTATTGATGAGCCATGTGCGCTCACCCAAATATTATAGTGGTTATGTGTGCCACGCTGGCTATGTATGCCATGATTATTAATGAGCCATGTGCGCTCACCCTAGTATTGTAGTGGTTATGTGTGCCACGCTGGCTATGTATGCCATGATTATTAATGAGCCATGTGCGCTCACCCTAGTATTGTAGTGGTTATGTGTGCCACCGGCTAAGTATACCATGATCATTGATGAGCCATGTGTGCTCACCCAAATAAGTATAGTGGTTATAATATGTACAACTAGCCAAGTATCTATTGTTTTGTGGATGACTTCTAAATTTGACGGTATAATTTTTATTGCTAGTTCATGTTTTTATTAAATTATGTGAACCATGCTTGAGTTTTCTTCAAAACTAGATTTGATTTAAATAAGTCTCGTAAACATTTAGTAGAATGAATTTAAACGTAATGTTGCCTACTCATGTGTAGTACCTACTTGATAGTTTTCTTATACATTCTTGTTCTTCTGAGGTCATGAACGCTGATGACAATGGAATCTACGCCAGCGCTCCGAGGCGAGGACGATTGCGGGCTCGTAGAAAAACGAAAACACGGCCTGAATGGATCGTGGAGAACCTACCAGAAGTGGAACAAGAAAGGGCGCCAACACCAGCTACCAGCCCCGTCAGGAAGAAACGTAAGCAGTCGCTTTCTGCAGACAAGGTACTGGAATTTTTATCTTCACTACATAAGCCGTCATTAGAACCGTCGTCGTCGGTTGTTCAGAAATCCCACCAAATTAACAACATTCATTTGAATAACGTGATCCCGGAGTTCGACCCCAACAGCAAGACCCAGAATATAAGTAGCTGGATTAGAAAAGTTAATGAATGTGCTATCATTTACGATTGGAACGAAAAGCAAACCATACATTTTGCTCTTCAGAAATTGACCGGACTTGCTAAGAAATGGTTTGAAGCCCTTCCGTCTGTGGTAAATAGCTGGACGGAATGGCAGACCAAATTAGAAAAGGCTTTTCCTGATGAGCAAAATTATGGTCGGCTTCTGGAAGAGATGTTAAACCGTACGTCACGCCCTAGTGAGAGTTTGCGAATATACTTTTATGATAAGTTAACGTTATTAAATAGATGCAGAATAGTAGGTAAGAATGCCGTAGACTGTATAGTACATGGACTGTTAGACAAATCTATTAGGAATGCTGCACAAGCTTTAGGTTGTAAAGAACCAGAAGATTTGCTGAATTTTCTCAATTATCAACGCCCTACTGACCTTGTAACTCACAACAAAAGACGCTTTGACAATTCGTTTAATCGCCCCCACTCCAACTTCACGACCCGTTCTGCTGATGTTTCTGTGACATGTTTCAATTGTCGAGAAAAAGGTCACCCTTACAGCAAATGTACTAAACCTATCGTAAGGTGCCACAAATGTCAAAGGGTTGGTCATGATTCTGATACGTGTAAACTCAATGTTATCAACTCTTCTGGCTTGTATACCGAAACCAAGTTCCGTAACGACGAGGAACGTAGTACATTAGCAATACATACTGACAACAACACAAATGATAAGTTTTTCAAAAAAGCCGAGATTGAGGGTCACTCTATGGTTGCTTATATAGACTTCGGAAGCGATAGCAGTTTGATAAGAGAATCGGACGCACAGAACTTAAAATCAATGAAATGTTTTTCTAATCTACCGGTTATCAAGGGTTTTGGAAATTCAACTGTAGTACCAATCTGCAAAACTATGGTAAACTTAAAAATTGACGAAATAGAGGCTCAAATTGAATTACTTGTCGTTGGTGATCAATTTCTACATACCCCTTTATTAATAGGGCAAAATTTGACTGAACTTCCATATGTGACCGTATTGAAGGATCACAATAAATTGTTTTTCTATAGAAATCCATATAATTGCTTCAAAGCTGACGATACGCTAAAAATGTCTGTGACGGACTCCACCGAAATTTGTAACGTAGGTGTCGTTACTGTAGCCGCGTCAACGCCAGGCTTTAGTAGTGATGTATATATAGAAGGTTATACGTGCGGTGACCCAGGTAAAGAATATCATTTGCATCAGGGCGCGTATCGCATAGATAATGGTATAGGACACGTGGTCATAACCAACTTGGTAGATGGTACATTGACGTTAGCTCCAGACACTGTTATAGCTAGAGCAACGCCTTTCATAGAAAAAGAAATAACATGCGTCAATCGAATTTCTCGAGACGTATCTGCTCTTCCGCCTCTAGAAAAATCAGATGTTAAAGTAGGGCAAGGTGTTAGCGATGAGGTATGCGAAAGACTCTATCAACTTTTACAATCCTACCGCGATTGCTTTGCGTTAAATTTATCGGAGATAGGGTGTTTTAGTGGTACGGAAATGAAAATAGAACTATTTGATGAAAAACCAGTTGTCTATAGGCCGTACCGGCTGTCCCATAGTGAAAGAGGGCAAGTTAGTGAAATAGTAGACGTTTTATTGAAAAACGGAATCATAGAAGAATCTTACTCAAGTTACGCGAGTCCAATTTTGATGGTCAAAAAGAAAACCGGCGAACAACGACTATGTGTTGACTTTAGAGCCCTTAATAATAAAACTAAAAAGAATTGTTTTCCTCTCCCGTTAATCGACGACCAGCTAACTAACCTTAGTGGTAATGCAGTCTTCACAACTTTAGATCTTTCGTCTGGTTATTACCAGATCCCAATGGCCAAAGAAAGTCAGCACCTTACAGCTTTCGTTACACCGGATGGCCATTATCAATTTAAGAGAATGCCATTTGGCCTAACTAATGCACCAGCAGTATTTCAGAAGGTTATCAATGATATGCTTGGTTCTAAGCGTTTTGATTCGGCGTTAGCTTATTTAGATGACATTCTAGTTCCATCTATAGATCTAGAACAAGGGTTTGAGAGGCTAGAAGGTGTTCTTAAAATACTCAGGGAAAATAACCTTACGCTTAAACTCTCTAAATGCCGATTCTTTGATAGCTGCATAGATTACTTAGGGTATGAAATATCAGCTAACGGAGTGAGACCAAGCGAAAGTAAAATATTGGCAGTCCAAAAGTTCCCTACTCCCAAAAACGTGCACGAGGTACGACAGTTCTTGGGTCTAGCTGGCTATTTTAGAAAGTTTATTAAAAGCTTCGGGGCAATTGCTCTCCCACTTACCTGTCTATTAAAAAAGGATTCTCTTTTTAAGTGGACAGAAGGAGAATCTCAGGCATTCAGTTTATTGAAAGACAAGTTGATAGGACGTCCAGTATTGGCTCTCTATAACCCTAAGCTTGAAACTGAGCTTCATTGTGATGCTAGTGCAATAGGGGTTGGTGGGATACTTATGCAGTGGCAGCAGTATCCTCGTGTGCTAAAACCTGTGGCTTATTTCAGTAGACAGACGACACCCGAAGAACGGCACCTTCATTCCTACGAGTTAGAAACGATTGCGATAGTTTGCTCCCTAAAAAAATTCAGAGTATACCTGCTGGGAATTAATTTTAAGGTCGTTACCGATTGTCATGCACTCCGTACTACACTCACGAAACGAGATCTTGTACCTCGTATTGCACGATGGTGGCTCCAAATAAGTGAATTTACATTTGACATTGAATATCGGCCTGGCACTCGCATGGCTCATGTGGACGCTTTGAGTCGTAACACTAGTTTAGAAATTGATAGGGCTGATGAATCTTCGGTTACGGTATACAACATTGAGAAGGAAAATTGGCTCCTCACGTTACAAATGACTGACCCTGACATCTCTCGAATTGCTAAAATACTTCGACCTGACACTGACGAGAAAGTAAAGGATATTAAATTACTCTACGCGATTAAGAATAATAAAGTGTACAGGAAAGTTGACGATAAATTATACCTGGTAGTTCCCCGTAGTGCAAGATTGCAAATTTGTAAATGTAATCATGATGACATAGGTCACCCCGGTGAAGCAAAAACTATTGAGAAAATTCAAAGTCAATTCTGGTTTCCCAAGATGCGCCGTTTTATTAAAAAGTATTTGCGCAGTTGCATAGAGTGTGCTTACAATAAAGATACTTCTATAAAAAGAAAGTCTGGTCACTTATATCCGATTGAGAAAGTAAGCATCCCCATGCATACTGTGCATATAGATCATCTTGGCCCATTTGTTAAAAGCAGAAAGGGCAGTTCTTACATTTTGACTGTTGTCGACGGGTTCACCAAGTACCTTTTTGCAAAAGCTGTAAAGGATACAAAAACTAAAAGTACCCTTAAAGTTTTGGAGTGTATATTTCAAGATTTTGGTATTCCAGCCCGAATAATATCTGATCGAGGAACATCTTTCACTTCTGGTGCTTTTAAAAGTTTTTGTGTTCTGCATGGCATAAAACACATCTTAAATGCTGTTGCTTGTCCCAGAGCGAACGGTCAAGCTGAAAGATTTAACCAAACCATTTTGAGTGCATTAAGCAAACACTGCATTGGTAATGACGAACGTGACTGGGACACATGGCTGGGAAAAGTTCAATGGGGAATTAATAATACCATGAACAGTACCACTAAGAAAACAGCAGCAGAAGTTTTATTTGGTGTTAGATTGCGAGACAGTTTAACCAACAAACTAGATATTGGGGCTGATAACGTGCCTGAAAATTTACAAGCGTTAAGAGATAAAGTGTCTGAAAATATTAAAATGACTCAAACAAAACAAAAACTCGAACATGACGCTAATAGAAATCCTGCTGCTGTTTTTAAAGAAGGTGATTTAATAAAAATAACCAGAACCAATTTTTATAATAACGGCAAGAGTACAAAACTTTTGTCAAAATTCATAGGACCATACAAAGTTGTGAAATGTTTAGGTAATGATAGGTATAAAATAACTAATATACCCGAATTTAATAATCAAAAGCGTAAATTTGAAACAGTTGTTGCAGCTGACAGAATGAGGCCCTGGATAAATATAAATTCTTCAATTCTTACTGCAGATGATAGCACAGGTAATAATTCTAACTCAGAAAATGAAGATAGCGAGGATGATGGGATTCCTCTGTCCGTGCTGCAACAACGCAAGTGTTAACGAAAATTTATTCTCTTAGTGTCTAAAAACCGAATGTCGTGATTTATTGTGTATAATTATTAACATTATAACAGAGATCATTAAAAAAATAATAATAAAAATAGCATTTAAGATTTTGATTTTTGTTCAGTTTGTCAATATATTACTTTATATTATAAAATCTAATTATTTGAAACCTCGATGGTTATAAAGTCAACTCGGTTAGAAAATTTTGTTATCATTTTAAATATTATTACAATAATTTGATTAGTAGATAAGCAGGATAAGAGGTTTTACTTATCCTTACTTATAACTCTTATTGTTTAAAATATGATAGATGTATTGATTTGCTGTTCTGCCCTGATCAATTTTGTGATTTTGTGATATAGAGTTGAATGGTTCGCTTCTCGGGGAATTGACTGCCACATTAACGAGCGCCAGGGGGCTGCTCGATGTCGGATGGCCGAATGTCGTGATTTTGGTTGGTAGTCCTGAAATATCAGTTATGTTGGCAGTATTGAGTCAGTTGTCATTGCACGATACCTTCGGCCAATCACGAGCTATAGCGATAGGTTGGCAGCACTGACTGTATTCATATTTCCGCTAAAAAGTGTGCTTTGGGGGAGAAAAAGAAGCGGCAGTCAGTTCGGAACGAGAAGCCAAGCAGTGAACACGGAGACCACGAGGTCAATATTGTCAGTAATAGTTTATCATATTAGAAGAAAATAAATTGAGTATTCCAGTGCTTTGGTGTATTTTACTTCAGTATTATGAAATATTTCATGTAAAGTCTTAGTCACAGTCAGTCAGGGTAGTCATAGTCCAGTCTAAGTCAGGTAGTCATAATCCAGTCTAAGTCATGCCCTAGTAAAGTAGTGGCAACTTTACTAGAGGCTTCTATGGAATTTTGGAAGCAACACGAAAAACCACGTTTCACTACATTATATCACTTGCCCACACTTATACTCGTAATTCAGCACTTAATGCGTAAAATGCCACTAATTTTAAACATTAACACTAGAAAAAGCATAAGTTTTGTGAAATAATACAATGAAACGACGTGAACTTTTTCACGTTCCCGCCAAAACTCCATGTGGGTACTTAGAGGAATTACGCTATTAGTTTAAAACATTTCTATGTGTAGATATTGAAAAAAAAAAAATGTCCTGCAGCCAACTGCCTAATAATAAAAATGTGTGAATGAATGAGTCTGAAATCTGAGAGATGTCTCATCCTTTTTGTTCATCATTCTTTATGAAGTTAATATGTCATCGAGGTGATACTGTAAAACTATGGAGTCGCTTCGCTTGAAAATATTTCAGTAAGCATATACTTTTACTTAGTACTTAGGTACGTAGAGAAAATGCTTCAAGCCACAGCTTAGAATAAACAAAATTAGAAAGGTACTACCACAACCTGTACTATTTAGGTAGGTATAACGCATGTCATTGAAGAAACGAATCTGACGAAAACAAGAAACTATTGTTTTCCCTCTTCCACTATTGTGCAGGGGAAGTGAGACAGCAATAGAAGTGTTTGCTCTTTTCAGTTGTTTTCTTGATTGAATCGCGTTATAGGTTACTTTTAGGTAAGGTGGTCTGTGTGCTACTCATACGTACGTACTTTAGAACCACCGCAAATATGCATTTTCTTTTTATGTGGTTGGTGTGGTTTAAACACACGACGTGTTCTTTTTTTGTTTTATGCTAAAATCTTAGACCAATGCAAACCATTTCTACAGATTATCAATGTTGTAAAAATTATAATCTTAACTCTACAAAATCATACAGATGAGCTGTGGCGTCTGTGTGCCTCTCTTGAGAATTTATAGGGATGAAAGGTAAATTGATAATGTCAGTGTTAAAAAAGCATTCGGTAATTAACTAAAAGAATATTGTTGTGGTATAAGTACTTACAAATATAAATGTAAGGCTGTAGGGTTATCAAAATAATTATAATTACTTACCCGTTATTGTTACTAAGGGTAAATTTTTTGATACGTAGTCAAGGTAACCAATGGTTAAAAACTCTAACAAATTCTAGCTAGTGGTCAAAATTTGTAAGTTTTAACCATTGGTTACCTAAGTACTGATCAAAAACCCCACCCAAGTAAATTGTGTAACATTAGCATCTCCACGCCATTCTTTGTTTCTAAAACACGTGGCCCGCATGTGTTTACAATACTAATTAATATCTGAGTCACGGATATATCAATGAAATATTAATAGTTCCGATTCGTTCAATCCTTTAGACGGTTTACGTTATAATTCTGAGAATATTATTCAGGACATCACTAAAATGGACGGGATGAGCCCTAGCGTTGTGCGAAAGCATTACAGAGCAATAATAGTTATTTATGATATTAGGGCGGTAAGTTGGTTTTTACAAAGGAGTAGACAAATGTGTTACCAAAGTCACGAGTTTGTAGAAACCAATTTCCGCACGTGTATAATACAACGTTTTTCAACACATTTGCGAGAAAACAGTACAATAGGTAATGAAACAAACTTTTGTTTATTAGTGGGAAAGTCGCAACAAACAATCTGTGATGTTCCTAATCTAATATGAAAATGGGTTCAAATGGCGCGCATTTACAATGCAAATAGCGCCACGTGCGTGTGGTCAAAGTTAGAACTACATCTTTAGTTTCATTTTCTCTTTAGTATTAAAGTGAGACAAACGTATTGAGCAAAAACGCTTCCAAGGAGTTTCGATCATTCAGCTTATTTATTCTCGTAATGTGAAACTCCTTGGTGAAATTCATATGTTCTATTGAATTTAAAAAAAAAACCGTAAAGGTTACGCACGGTGCTATACAACGAAGGGTGCGGTAAAATAGGTACTTAGGTGAGAGTACCTATTTTACCGCACGCTCCGTTGTATGGTGCGTAATGTTTAACTTTCGAACAATGTATACATGCTTTGTAAATGCATTTTTTGAGCAAATGTGTTGAAAAAAAAAAAAAAAAAAAAAAAAAAAAAAATTGTCGCTAAAGCTGACGAAGCAAAGATCTGTGCTCTGTGGGATTGGAATCATGCACTAAGCCCCCATATAGGTATGTAGTATCTATTCTTGTTCCTTGACTAGCCAGTAAACTTATGGCAGAGTTTATTTAAAAGAGTGGCTGGCTGAGAAGAGCCATGGAGTGGCCACTAGGTGGACCGACGATCTGATTAAAACTGCGGGGAGCCGATGGATGCAGGAGGAAAACAGCCGATCATAGTGGCGCTGTGTGGGGGATAGGGACCATAACCCTCTAGTGTCAGTAGTCCGGTAACTTAGGTCTATGTTCAGCAGCGGACGTCTTCAGGCTGTTGATGATGATGATGAAAGATTGGCACAGGGCTAACTTAGTCCAGTATATTATAAATAATAGACTTACAATGTAAGTAGCACGACTTATGTGGTATAAATAAATAAGAAATGTAAAAGTACAAAAGTAATTTAATCACCTCCCTGGCTAAATAGCTTTTTGTTTATTAAAATAGGTGGTAGGTATTTCATAGATTCCTTTGGCCTCGCAGTTTGCAGTTAAAAATACGGTTTAAAGCCGATCACACGGGCTTAAGGTAACTTCAAAGTAATGAATAAAAACTATCAACTTAGAATAACTATCAATAACTTTAGGTGGCTTTCAAGATTGGCTAAATTAAATTTTTCACAAGGAAAAACTACACTAAAACGATGAGTTCGGGACCATAAATAACTTCAAAAGTTCCACCACAGTCTACAACATAATATTTTTAAAAAGCTAAGAAACCTTATTATTTTAACACGTTTGGTAGGTAGGTGATAGGTCACACAGTAAAATTCTCTTTAATCTGGGGGTAGTGTCTAAAGCAAGGGCGTAGCATAACCTACTTCGTCTAAAGTACAGAGCAAGAAAAAAATTACGCTTAGCAAATTCAAAAATACATGAAAACTAACTTTGCGCAAATAAATAGAATGTATCAATGTAGGTGATACTTTCAATTGTATGAAAGTATCACCTACATATCATCGGTTTAGCGACAAATGGCAATAGACCGAAAAACTAAGACGAAATTTGTTTATTGCCATTTGTCGCTACACCAATGATGTCTAGGAGGTACTTTTAATGGTAATTTGTTAATACATTCTATTTCTTTACGTTAAATCTGTTTTAATGTAATCACGTTTAGTAATTAAGCTATTATTGGCAAAAGAACGCAAGAAAATTTGAATTTGCCGCGCCAGTGAAACGTCCCACCTTAAACAATTTTTTATTCTGGGTCTTCAAACCAACATTTTGTAAGGGCATCAACACACTGCCTTATCTAAATATTGTTTCACCGTATAATGACAACACGGCAATCGCATTAAAAGCAGATAAGATTATTTTTTATCTGATCTTTTAAAAGTAGCCAGCGTTTTACTTAAAATAATGGTGTTTGTAAAACAGAAACGTCTGTTGTTTGTCGAAAAACTGACAATAGCGTTAATGGGTAAATAATAAAACAATAGCTGTCAATACCTACTTGTCTAAAAAATTATAGTTTCCAGTTTCGGAAACGGAAATTGAGTTTCCACGCAACTCTGTGGTGTGGTAGTTGGGCAGGTCTGCTCATAACCCGGAATCGGGTTTTTGGCGGGAACGCGGAAAAGTTCACGTCGGTGCATTGTATTATTTTACAAAACTTATGCTTTTTCCAGTGTTAATGTTTAAAATTGGTGGTGTTTTACGCATTAAGTGCTGAATTACAAGCATGAGTGTGGGCAAGTGATATAATGTAGTGAAACGTGGTTTTTCGTGTTGCTTCCAAAATTCCATAGAAGCCTCTAGTAAAGTTGCCACCACTTTACTAGGGCATGCCTTAGACTGGATTATGACTTAGACTAGACTATGACTACTCTGACTGTGACTATGACTTGACTTTAAGTGAAAATTTCCATAATACGATGAAAAATTACAAAACTTGACACTGGCTAAATACACTATGTGTGGAGCCAAAATATAAGGAAAAAAAAAAAAAAACCCGGAGGCGGGACAAGTATCTGTGCAAAGGAAAAAAAGGCACAAAAACTTGTTGTGTCATGGGTGTTGTGGGAGCATGTCCCTCGTAGTTCCTGGGTCCCTAGATACAGGGAATCCTAGTTAGGGTCCAGGATCTATTGTGATCGTCGGGTGTTATTTTCTTTACTATTAAACACTAGCTGCTGCTAGCGGCTTCACGCGTGTTATCACTAGCCTGTGGGTGTTATCATATTTATTATCTCACTGTACCTATGTCCTCCCCTAGCTTCCAAGTATATCTTTCATCTATATCGGTTCGGCCGTTGCCTGGGGAATATGTATCGACAGGCACACTACTAAAAGATTTTTAACGAATGACATGACGTGTTCTACAACAGGAAACCTTTCGAAACGCTTGCAAAAGCATTTGAAATCTATGGAAATCTCACAGATTAGAGAAAAAAACAAATGTGGGAAATCTTCTATTAGTTCTAATCGAATAAAAATAACCCTTCACCTCATCAATAAATAGTTCTAATTTCGAATGCGCACCATTAGGTCCATTAAAAAACGAGGCAAACGCTCGCCGACAGCCAACATAGTTGACATGGCGGCGGCACTTATTTCAGTGTTGCCATCAATTCCGAACCCGCCCGTTCTGGGTAATTTGCCGAGACGTACTCCGCCTGATTATTTATGCTACGTTCATTGGCGCAGGCATTCTTAGTCGCTGGGGACTTTTAATTTTTATTTCTCGAACGAAGAAGAGTTTTGTTTTGACGTCCGATAAATGGGCGGGAATTTTAGGCGCGAAACGACGCTGACGTGATGGGAATTTATGCGATGTTTTTTAAACGCGCTTCCATTTTAACAAAAATATTACAAAGAATGCTATCAAAAACTGTACAAATTGCGAATAGCAAAGCAGGCACTAAAAGCTCCTGGGTATTCTTGAGTAATAAAAAGGAGCGAAGTAAACTAAAATATGAATAAGAACGAAATATTAGATGAGGCAAAGCATTCTAATATATTATTACGATTATTACAAATATAATGAAGAAATTCATCCATTAGTAGTTGTTAGGTTCTAAGATTCCATTTCTATTTATTTATAAGTAGTTTTAGCATAACCAAACAGTTTAATATACCTACCAAAGGAAAAATTTGAATAAAAAACGGGATATCCAACAATTAATTTTAGAACTGATTATTTCATATCTCCTTTCGGTGCATCAACAACCTCCCTTGATCCCAATTTCGTTCAAATACGAGCTTTCAGTATATATATAAAACCAATTTCAGCGGCTGCATAACTATATTCTCGTTTCTAGGATTCCTGTATTAGGCTCTGGATTCGATATTGCTTCACCCACGCCGCAATACAATATGTAGATCCCTAGGTAAAATAATCAAACATCTATTTATTGCTTATTGATTGATTAAAAAAATCAAGCAGTAGTGTGCAAGCACTACAGTGTTTCTGTTTGAAGGGCAATTGTAGCTAGTGAAATTACTGGGCAAATGAGACTTATGAACTGATCTCACGGTCTAGAAAACTTTTCTAGACTGTGTGATGTGTCAGGATGACGCGCGCAGTGCGCAGTGTCACGCAATACTTTAATTTAGAATGTGACACTGCAATCTGTTATGGACGGCCGTGTCGCTTAACACCAGGCGAACGACTAGCCCGTCACGGCAAATGTTTACATTTAAAAAAAGTCCTTAATTGTTTTTCGCGTAAGTTTTGCGCCTACGAAGAAATACCCCTCTAACTTTTAAAGAAACATCATCATTAAAACAGCCTCAAGACGTCCACTGCTAAACATAGGCCTCCCCCAGAGAGCGGCACTCAAAGAAACATGTCTTACCTTTATTATTATCCACAGAAATAGGAAAAAACCAGCAGGAGCTTGCATAAATCTCGCCTAAGCCTAGTTATTAAGTTTAAGTAAATAACTTAACTGTCTCAGTACTTAAGGACCTTTAAGAAGTTCTATAGCGATAAATTGCGGAACCCCGCCTGGCTATGAATCAATTGAACAAAAGAGAAGTAGAATCGGTATGGCCTATAATTTTTGAGAAGGTTGGATTGAGTCTTTTCAGGAAGTTTAAGGAATTTCACTTTTGCACTAGTATGCTGTTTTGCTTAAGAATTTGGATTAATAAGATTGGGTATTACTAAGAAATCGGATAATATAGAATATGGTAAACCTTGAATATGGAACTTATCACCGACATGACACCGTGCAATCCACCCACTAAGTGTAATATTGATGTGACACGTCCTTTTTATTGTGTAACATTCCAGGGAAAACGTCTGTACCGCTTTGGATAAAATACATTGGTAATACATGAAAAACAACAGAAAACTAGAAGGTGGATTGGATTTAGAAAATGATTGAACATAGGCACATCAAACTGACTTTAAACAAACAAGTATAATATATATAGAATGCATTACGTTTACCTAAACCCAGCTTCGGTTACCTAATAAATATTAAAAAAATAATGTCAAACAAACGCACCCCTATTCCATATTAAAATTGTTACAGTTCCCCATCTCCTAATAGCCGAAACGTGCCTCTTTGCTTAATTTCGAATATAGAACGTCTCAGACGAACGGCGGCATTTTCACAAATCCCCGCCTTATCCTAGCTTGCATTTAGCGCCATCTGTCATCGAGTTTGACAGTTGACAGTGAAACGGTACAAAAATAGCTACCGGTAGGTAATAACTAAAGCAGTCGAACTCGGCATCATGTTTTTTCATTTTTATTAATTTAGGATATACTTTCAGTATTCACCTTAGAGTATAATGTACTAAAGTTAGTACATACTCTAAGGTATTAATAACTGTAAGTCCCAGGACTAATGAGAGATTTTTACCTTTTACAAAAATCAGTGTCTAGAAAAATCAGTCTCTAGACTGAGGAGACTTTTTCCTTCTGTCCTCGAACGAGGATGTCTGTGATAATCAATTTGTCAACGTCATTTGATTTGAATAGAAAACTGTTTTACCTGCAACGATTGTTTTTTCTCTAATCGGTGTGATGAAGTACCAATATTAAGCTAAATAAATTAGTGCTGCTTTTAATAGTCAGTTTCTTGAGAACTTGAGAAGGTTACACATATACACACGGGATTAGTGCCATCTATCGAGTAGATGAGATTTTATTTTTTGCACGCGTTCGAAGACATCCTCAATAAGTATTGGATTGCACAGATGGTATTCGTGGGTACGGGACACACAATAATAATATGACACAAATGCATGACGCGGTGGTATGGTGGAATGGAATTGTACAATTTGCCCTACTCCCTAATCGCTCGTAAGTCGTAGGTAGCTGAAAAACAAGACATCGCAATATTGAAAAATTTCCATGTTCACAATCGCTTTCAAATCGAACAATGAAGTTTTGTCTATCGTTAGCTTCAATCGTTATTTGACGAACTACCGATTTGACAAATATCAGACTTGTCCAATGTCGTTCAAACCCGAAACTGTATTTAGGAAACAACATTAATATTTAATTTAAATCAAATACTTTGATGATGTGGGTATAGTATAGATAGATAGGTACATTATAATCATTATAGCTATTGTGAAGTAATGGAACTGTCCGTGGTAAGCACTAGCGGCACAATAAACATAAACACACCTGGCAACTCGGGTACTCAAACATCTCAATGTCAAATGTCACCAATCATTTTATCGGGATTTTTCTTTTTCTTTTATTTGTTTTTTATTTTAACTGGCACAGACAACAGAAATTAATCGGAGGGACGTGACGCGCAACCGCCACGAGCTCCATCTGTCATCGTCGGTGACAGTTCGAAAAACGAAAACGTAAAATAATAAACGGGTTGCGTGCAGGTTGAATGCGACATTATAGGGTTCTGTGGAGATTAGGTATTTAATTTACTTCTACGTGTTTTAAAAGTGACAGCATGTCCCTCTCTCTTGATATCCCTAAAATTCATACTTATGAATAAAACTGTAACAATGGTGATATCCGTATGCATAGATTTTTTTTAAATTAATTAACAAAATCAAAAAAATATTTAAATCCTATAATTACGTAAAATTAACTCAAGCCTTTGATTATTGACCGGCATCAAAGAGGCACTCGTGCAGAGCCGGTGCAGTCAGCTATTTTAAAATAAATAAATTTTAATAAAGAAGTTAAATAAGGAAGTTCTGTTATTGGCCTTTTTTGTTATTTTACTTTCGTATATATATATATAATAACAATTGTATTAGCTGTTGATCTTAGCTTCAAAAAAAGTCATTCCTATGTGCTAAAACATGTAATACATTCACTAAATGACATTGCTTTTGAACTGGTAACTCCGGCCAACCGACTACAATTTTGGGCCCATCTAAGAATAGGTTTGATTGTGCCTCGCCAGTCCAATGTAAGACCGAGAATTCGGGAAAAGTAAGTTACACCATAAAATGACTAAAAAACTCCGCCTCTATTTCTCGCTACAGCAACACTCGGAAGTTAAAAACCCACGCCGTAATAGGAAAACGCGCGAACAACGCACGGAAGGAAGAGCGGAAATTACTAAACAAGGTAGAAAGGGTTTCTCACCCACCAGATAGATCTCCGAAAATAAAAATAAAGTTGGGTCTCGAACACTCGTGTTAAGTGTTTAGAGGGAAGGTAAAAAAATACGTTTGAGGGCTTAATTTATTGACTACCGACGGTCGTTATCGGCGCATTCTAAATTCGAATTTCGTTTATTGATGGCTAATGATATCCGTTACTTTAGGATGTTCTTATTTTAAATTTTAATTTAGACGCAGCATACATTTTTTTCAATTAAAAAGCCACGAAAGAAATTAGTAAGGTTGAGGTTTTTTCCAAACAAACTTTTTCATTGAATATACTTATAATCTTATAATTATCAGCTTGATTTTGTTCAGTAAACGTGCCTGCTTGCCACCGGCCCTCAAATGTTTTATTCCATTTATTTTATTTTTACAATCATTCAAATAATTACAACATGAGGGGCGCCGCGCCGCACCGGCTAACATGTTCATCGAATTGTAAAAAGGTTGCAAAATGAAATGCCACGTTGTATTAGAGGGGTCACAAGGATAAGTCAGAGTAGATCCAGTCCATCTTTGCTAAACGTAGGTAACTAAACACCAATCTGTTAAAAGGGCTAATCAAGTAAGGTACTTAACGAACGCTTATGTTTTCGACTTTTTACTTCTTGTTACAAAACATTTCCAATCCGATCCCATTTTTAAACTGCGTGAAGTCAGTTAAACTTGCAGTTAATTTCACCTCGCATACCAGGCAAATCTGCCGCGTAGTTTTGCGGGAGGGGTGGTAGTTAAGACTTACCCCTAACCACAATTACGGTGTAATTACCCCGGGGTAAGCGCAACCGCTGAATGTAGCCCGCGGGTCACCGCTATGCTACCTTGATAGGTAGGTAGATAGGGAGTTAGGCTAAAAGAGGTACTTTGAGTGCATGTATTTTTTAGCTGGAGATCTTTCTTTTTTGCTACAGATTTTTCAACTTTATCTTATTGCAATATTACATTGTTGTGATGATTATAGGTCAATTTCAAAGATTCTTTGATGCGTTGCGAGGTCGGGCGTGAGTTAAAAACAAGGAGAGATCATGTAAATACTTCAAGCTGGTGCTTTGTATATTCCTCTCAATAATCATAGTGTTGCGCTAAGTACACACAGTACAGTTTTTAGAAAAAAAAATTGAATTCAGTTAACTCTGAGATAGAGAGAGCTAAGCCAACTCCTTTCTGTGTGCGTACTGCATACACAGAAAGGAATTGGCAGACCTGTTTTCGCCGTTAGCTCTCAGCTTACCTTCTGCGCGTGTTTATTTCGTGTTCTGAATGCACCCGAACTATGCAGGAATGCACGTATCACTACGTGGTATGTAAGCTATGCAGCAGTAATGTAATTGATATAGATATTATGGAAGAGCTCGGACATAACTGTAGTCTAACCAGACACCTCAGTCATGTAACGTACTGACTGGGTCTTCACCGCTAGGTGACAATTTTACAACTATTGAAGTATTCCAGGCTTTATGGCAAATTGCTTGATGTATCAAAATAATTAATATCGAGTAATATTTCAATCGATTGCACCAAAACAAAAGATTCATTGTAAGGTTCTAAGACTTAAAAAAAATGTGCTCTCTGTATTCATCGGATTCATCCACAGCATTAAAACAAATGAAAAAAATATAATTATTATTGTATTAATTTGTCTTCGTGTATATTGATGACTTACTAATCATTACATATATTATGTACTTGTCTCGATATTTTTAAGTAGTATGTAGTCTAATCCGTGGCGAGAACCTATTAAAAAAAAAAAACAAAAATGTAACTCCACACGCTCATCTTCAGACACTCACAAAACATCCACCCGTCAAATCAGAAATCCGTAATTTATATTATTACATATACCTTTTTATACCCAACGACACCTCATTTAAAACGCATTATTTGGACCACAGAGTTATGAACTGTATAGAGAATCTCGTCTTTTATTATGGTAACTATAGATGTTTCATCGTTGTAAAATAATTACAAATTTCAAAATCGTTTAGCACTGCTTACCTAAAACACTGTATTGTAATATCCCATTGTATTCTGTGTAGACTTTTTAGAGTTCTGAGTGGCATTGCAACTGTTATAGGCACTAAGCTAACGACTAACTTCTTGCGACATAAAAAAGTATTATTATAATACTACACAGAGTTTAAAAAAGTGATTATGGTAGCTAACTAAATCAAGGTTTACACAGCTCTAAATAAATAAACTAGAAGTATCTCATGATGAAGATGAATCATCGTTTCAAAGAGTTAAAAACATTCACTAATTCTGTTCTAAATATTGTTAAGCTCAACAATAACGTCCCATCCAAACGGAAATCATATCAAATTGTACGTAATTGTCCACGAACTGTGGTCGAAGACACCGAAGACTACAGTCACGCGGTGCCCCCAATTTATTTTATTGCTTACAATGCGTTTACAAGCACTCGACGGAATTCCTTGTTTTACAAAGTTGGTTGTGCGGGTGGTCGAATTTGGGAACTTTTAATAGCTTTTTTAGTTTGTTACACAATCTGCAAAAAGCTATGAGCCAGTTCAGTTTATATGGTTACTGAGGTTTGGAAGTGATTTCAAAATCTAACGGTTCGTTCCGTACGTGGAATTTAATTAACTAGTTCTGAAAAAGAATACAGGTGGGGAATGGTGAATTAGTACACTATGAGCAAACAATGAAAACAGGGAACATGAAAATTAGCCCTGTAAAATATTTGAACTAGTTTCCCTGTAGGGAGGGAGTTATCAGGATGCACATCGATGCGTCAGGATGGTAAGACATCGAGGTAAAAATTCCTCGTTCTCATACGCTTTCGAGGTGACGTGTTCGAGATCAAGTTATTCGAGAAAGCGGCATTCGATATCCCTCAGTGGACCCCTACTATTATAAATTTATGTATGCAGTAGTATTGTAGATATATCTATTTTTGAAAGCATAGACTTAAGCTAGTAGATTAGTCTACTAGCTAAAGTCTATGCTCTAGCTAGACTCTAGCTCTAGACCTTGCAATACGAGTAAGTACTACAACTAAACTAAGCGGAGCAGATGGGCTACATACTCATCCAAACAAACAGACGCAATCTAAACTCAACTACAATCTAAAAATAACTACGCTCCGCGCGGTCTAGTGTTCCATAAAAGTTACCTGAAACCCATCTTAACTCAAATTCAATGACCTAAATCTACACAAAAACTCACATCGATCCATCGCTCATTGGCTATGTGAAAGAAGGATAAACCAACAAATCCACATACTAACGCATTTGTAATATTAGTGATGGCAATTAGGTAGTTAGAACCTCCCAGGAGTCAATTTCAGATACACTACTGACAACCCTAACACTAATAGTGTTAGTAGTGGCAGGTTATTCATGACAGGAAAAGGAAACAAGGAAAAGATTAGTCGACAGACTGACAAACTTATTACAAATTACTATTCAGTCTTAACGCTCAAAAAAGTTTGACCTATTTTCCAACTTCCAAAACCTTAGAAACTGGCCTCTGGTTTTCATCATGAGTCTAAGCGTCTGGAATAATTAGGATGTTTTTTCCATACAGGAAGTTTGTCAGTCTGCGTTTAAATTTTTTATTAGTTTTTATAAGTTTTGATTTGATAATGTTTTGCCATCCAGGAATTGTCAGGAACGGGGTTGCGGGAAGGATGGGAGCAGATGCAGGAAATGCAGGATCATCTGGAAAAATGAGGCCAGTCAGAAATTCAGAATTACAGCTATTAGAAAGGTTCTCAGTGGCGATCACGAACCGGAAGACGCAGCATAGGTCGACCCTCCCTCCCACTAGGTGGACCGACAACCAGGTGAAAACCGCGGGGAGCCAGTGGATGCAGGAGGCAAGCAGCCGCTCAAAGTGGCGCTCTTTGGAGTAGGCCCATGTTCAGCAGTGGACGTTTTCAGGCTGTTGATGATGACGTCCACGTGTTTTTAATCTTACGAAGTCCATTCAATTCAATTTAATAATGGTCTATAAATTAAGATAGAAAAAAGAACTTCGTGAGGAGATATAACTTTTACTGCGTACAGTCATGCAGTCACTCAGGACCCTAATTCTGTATGACCAATTTACGATTCCTTGCTTCGAAACCACGCGAATTCCTTGTCTTACATAAGAAATCTGCAAAAACCTATTCTCTATGAAATGAGAACGAAACCACGCGAAATGAATGTGGAATTAACAGAGATTGGCGCGATTTAAACTGTCAATAATTATATGTTCCACTTAGGGATTGTAATCCGGTGTCATTTTCAATCCGGCCGGATCCGGTCGAATTTCTGTTGATCCGGCCGGATCCGGCCGGGTCCGGCCGGATTGATCAAATCACGTTAATTTTCCCTTTTCGTCCCAAAAAGGACTGTTTATGAGATAATCAAGTGAGCGTAGATAACATGCGAGATATACATAGGTAGCAAAAAAATGTATTATGTGCAACTAGTATGTGTATCAACTTTATTTCCGATGTTATAATTAAACAAATCATTAAAAATCTACCACACTGTAACTATAGTCAATTTTTAACGTAATAGGTGGTTATCTGGCTTGGTATATGGCTTCCAGTTCTTACAGTTAGATCAATTTTAGTATACATTATGAAATCTAGCAGTTTTCTATTAGTTTTACGGTCATGATTACGACTTTAATTTTATGCTGAGTCAGGACCTATATCATGGCGCCACGCTACGCGCATCTGTCTTTTTTTAAAATAAGTATCAAATTTTTATGTTATAAAAATGTAATATCGTCGCTCGTATGACTAAAAGTCCCATCTCACTTTTTGGCTGTTTTGAGTTAGAACCGCTATGTTAGTCAACGCAAAATTCTCTATCCATCTGACTAATCGTTGTACCTCTTAACATTTTGGATCACAAGATAATTAATTATTAATTAAGTAGTTAAGTAATTAATTATTTTTTATTACAATTAAACTTCATAATATTCAATTACCTATTGCAACTTCAAAATGAGGCTGATTAAGTAGTTTTTTATTGTTAGGTACTTGGTAAAGTTATGGTGTTGTGTTGAATTAAATACAGTATTATAGCATTAAACTTACTAAAACTAACTAAAAAAAAAACAAACAGACTAATAAAGCATTAACAACATAAATTTTGTATATTTATTTCCATACTTAGTCTAAAAAAAGTCGTAACTAAAAACAGACAGCTTATTTTAAATAAAACAAAGTTTTCACTAAGTGACCTATCTGTTTTGATTAATTAAAACAGGTATTTAGAATGCAAACAGGTTAAAAGTTTCATCGTGTAATTAAAGTACTTGAAATTATCTACAAAAGCATATAAAAATAAATATGCTAGACTTGCGAGGAACGAAACTATCTGAAAGTTAGAAATGTCAAAACCTTAAAACGCGTTTTCTGAACAGTGGACAAAAATGAGATAGAACCTTTAGTCATACGAGCGACGATATTTGTGATGTCTTGAATAAATGTATTTTCTTTCTTTCTTCTTAACATAATCAAATTTATTTAATCTACTGAAATTCACAATAAATAGGTATTGGAGCATGTGACTGAGCATGCTAACAAGTGTCATTTTTATGATAGACATCATGATGAATCTATCTAATGAATGGCACAATCATCACAAAAATTCTTTTATAACATCATCAACCCAAGCTAAGATCAAGTTTAATCATCCTACGCACCGGTATGCATTTAAAGTAACCTATACTCATGCAGCAGTGCGATTATTTTACCAAAAATTGGCATCCCGGATCCGGTGCATTGGTACCGGATCCGGTAGACGTACAATGGTGCCGGATCCGCCGGATTACCGGATCCAGTTTTCCGGATTGCAATCCCTAGTTCCACTGCGGCGCGTTCCGAAACATCAACCCGTCAAAAGTTGTTACCACCACTTGCGTCAGTATTAATTATTCAAAATGAAAGTAATTTGAGTGTAAAGTGAATGTATTTCTAAAGGTTTACTGAAAATTTTGAATAATTACCCATGGCTTCATTATATCACAACATAAATATAAGCCATTCCTTTATTTGAATTTTTTAGCGGTTTTGGGATGAGAAATCCTTTAGTTCTAATTCGGAACGCACTCGAGGCATCCAAAACCTGTCATAGATAATTTGTCTAAGATTATACAGAATACAAAAATTGACGATTCCTTGCTGCGACACGATTTGAACAAGACACGATAACGACGTGGTTTCTGCATCGTGTGGAATCTGTGTTTTCATACAGAGTTATATCCCAGGTCTGTCAGGCTGGAGCAGTATTATTTAAGACTGTGCGGTTGATACTTGAGTCACACCACACCACAGAGTAATTAAGGCTGTTTATTATGTGAGTCACAACATTGACAAAAATAAATTGTAATACCTACGCTGTGTAGATATGGTTACCACAATGAGGTACCGATATAATAATACCCACTGGGTTCGTAAAGGATGCAATTATATGTTCACTGAATTCTGGTAAATGTTTTAAACCGAGTTTAGAAAGTAATAGAAAAGGTTATATTCCCTGTGGTATAATGTAAATTATAAATGCGTCGGTAGCCTTTTAATGTTTCTACTACACTCTATTCACGTTTAAATTAATAATAATGATTTTAAACACTCACCATAAGAAGAGTAGACAGCCAGCGTCAACAGCAGCCCAATCCGCGCCACAATGGCGCCCAATCCCACACGGAACACATTCAAAATGGCGGCCATGACGCGTAACAAAATGGCCGACTATTAACACAACTACACTACACTGGACACCGTTTATCACATAATACTGATATTAGAGTGAAGATCTTCAGCTTTACAGGAGTCCTTCTACTGCTGAATGGTTTCGCGTTTATTGGAATCATTCGCGGGGTCTCGTGACTGCTTCTGTAAAGAAAGAAACGGCAGTTAAATACGAGGTGGTAAAACTGGAGCTCTGCACGCAATGCAAAGATGCTGGCGTTTTGCTCTCTCAAGGCCAGTCCGGCAGTTCTTGGGCAGTTCAGAAGAATTGACATAGACAGCACAGAAGCTGAGATGATGGAAAAGTACTTAGTGAGCAAGTTGAGAAACGCTTTGGGAGCTCAAAATCATAATTCATAATACTGACTGGGCTATAAACTTTATTCTTTTCAATTACTGAACAAGTAAATACCTAGCTACTCTGCTTGTCTAATATGAGAATGAATGATTGGACAACTAAGTCAATTCTTTCCAATCCAAACCTGGGTCTTAGAACAATCTCGAAATTTCGTTTCAAACGCCCTAAAATACGTTTTACAGAATATCTAATCCAAAAACGTTTGTATATGTTTACTTATTGTACTTCGCGTAGGATTAGTGTCTGTGTATAACATTAATACACACATTACCCGCATAATGCGAGCGAATATTGTAATAATATCGAGTTACTCTCTGTTCCCGCCAACTTGGTGGAAAAGCTGTGCTAATGACGCCTAGTCTAGGAGCTAAGCCACGATGAATGAAAACTGAATTTAGTGAGCTAATATAATAACTTCAAAACAAAAAGAGAGAGGGTGGGGAGTAAGGTTCTTCAATGTGCCAAGTTCTGACATCAGATGCTAAAATTACAAACGGTACCTCGACAGCCGTAACTTTGAAAAAGGGTCAGGCTACTTATGTTTCAGTGGACAAAAAAGATGCAGTAAAAGCATTCGCAAAATCACTGTCGCGCTATTCATAATTGCGGTGTGAAAGATGGATTACGATATGACAGATATGGACATTGCTATGTGAAGTTGATCATCAGTGGATTGTCTATGGTCTAAGAACAAGTGCTTGTAATTCATAGATATATCGGGGGATGTAGCTTGTACACTTGTTGTCTTGTAGCTTTACAAAACGCATTAATTCACTTTTTTTTGGCTGTGTTACCAGTTTTTCGCTACAAGTACAAGACTTGTAGCTTTATAAAACCGGGCCCAGGTCGTCACTCTTATAACGGGCTGAGGACAGTTTTTTTTTTATGAGAATGAATGACGTGACGAGCTAGTCGTTCACCTGATGTTAAGCAACACAGCCGCCCATAACAGTTGCAGTGTCACTCGGAACTTTAAAATAATAAAGTTTCGCGTGACACTGCACTGCGCACGTCATCCTGAGACATCACACATTCTAGTAATCAGATAACCAGACTGTGAAATCAGGTCATAAAGTCTCATTTGCCCAGTAATTTCACTAGCTACAATGCCCTTCAAACCGGAACACAGTAGTGCTTGCACACTATTGCTTGGCGGCAGAATAACTGGCAAAGCGGTGGTACCTACCTAGACGAACTTTGCAGAAAAGTCCTACAACCGAGTAAAAAAAATGGAACATTCACTCGTTTGACTGTCTAGCTCCATTCCATAGTACCATGTACCATATTGCCCGATAGAATATCATGGTACTGGAAAGAAAGAAGAGAAAGATTTTTTAGGAGTAGCCTCTTTTGTAAAGACTAAAGAGGCCACTTTTAAAAACTCTTTCTAGGCGTCCGACTCAACAACTATAGCAACCGTGCCAGACAAAGGCGTAAATTTCTTGAACCGTGCCGTCGAACCATTAATTTAGTGTTGTTTAGCTCGCGGACTATGACAGTGGAAGGGCCGGCTAATGCAGTAATTACTGCACTCCATTTTCCCGGTATTTTTGTTCCATCATAGCGACCTCCAGGCTAGGAGGGCGGCGTGGCCGAGAGAGAACCATCATGTTAATTTGAGAAAAAAAAAAGTAGTAATGCTATGATTTTATTAAGTTTTTTTTAAGAACTAAATAAACTAAATAAATTCGGCGGAAGGATGGTTCGACCAATCATGATGGCAGCCGGATGATTCGAGTGCTGTCAGAATACTATGGAGTTTTGGGGGAGTTTAGGTGAAAAGGTTGAACTGCAGTCCGTTCCAGAAGGTCGGCAGAAGCGTCAAGACTCCGATTGCTAGTTGACTGTTAAGTGGAAGAAACCAATAAATAATTACTTAATATAGAAAAATAACAAGGTCTTCTGTGTATTATTCACTACGCGGATGGATGTTATCGTGATTAACTTAGTACTGAATATTTTGTTCCCATTAATTTTGGAATATATTTATAAGTAAAAAAGGCGGAAGGAAGAAAAGGCGAATGGCCGAAAACGGTTTTATAAACCAGTAACCGTACTAGCTATTTAAAATTATCCAGACTCTACTACGAAATAACTTGCCAAAATCACGAAATTCAATAAACAAGCTTTTAATGTGGGCGAAGATAATTAAGTATTCTTCTAGAAACAAAAGCAAAACAGTTTTTAAGAAAACGTCTAATTAATTTATTTTTATAATTCTACAATAACAGCCAGCAGAAGTCATTCTGTTTTCAGGAAAAATGTAATTAAAAACGAATTTGGAGATTACTTAATTAATCGTCTTATTTTTCGTAGCTAAGCGACTGCGAGACTTTTTTACATTAAGTACACAGAAGAAAGACATTCCCTAAATTATTATTTTTTTAAATTTCGCTTGTGTCCTTTTTATTTGTTTTTGCAGAAAAAGTAGTGGCACGGAATAAATAATAGTAGTAGAAGTCGTAGTAGTCGTTAGTAGTTATTATGGGAAAAGTTAAGTAGGTACTTTTTTCTATTAGTTAGTCCTTTTTCTTTACGCCACCAGAACGCGCTCCGCAGTTATTTTGGTATTAAATCTCTCTAATAAAGAGCCGAAAACAACATGAAACTGATTAAAAAAAAATATTAAGAGAGCTTGTTAAAACTAACCTTTGCTTTATTTAATAAGCCTAACGATGTCCCCTGCTTCCTAGTAAAAATATTAGGACACAGTCAAAATACTCCTTAATCTTCGAAACAGCCCCGAGCGATTATTTTACAAGACCCAAAGAAAGTAACGCAGACAAAAAATATATTTAATGACATTACGTTCTTGGCTCGTTATCGTATGAACACGACCAAGGATTAAGCCGGAGGGCAGAATGGCGTACATGCCCCTAATGGCAAGAATACAAAGCTTTTACGTAACAAACGGACGGACGTAATGATTCTGACGTCAGATGTGATCTGATCGGACGGCGAGATTATGTCGAGTGTTCCTAATTTCTAGATAAAAAACTGTTTGTTTGTTATACTTATTTTTTAGAGATGGAAATGGTTGAAGGCAGGTGTGTTGGTTCCATCAAGAACGTTTTACATCATATCAACAGCCGGGACGACCACTGCCGGGCACACGCCTCCCCGCCACTTTGGACGTTTATCATATGGAGGGCTTGCCAGGCAGCTTGGTGATCGCAGATGTTAATGTACCGAGGAGAATGCTGCTGCCTAATCTTTGGATCTAAGATTACCTTATCCGGCTCTTACGGCACCTACGGGAAGAGATAGGATTGTCCCGCCTGAAGATGTCCACTGCTGAACATAGCTCCCCCCCCCCACAGAGCGCCACTTTGAGCGGCTGCTTGCCTTCTGCATCCATCGGCTCGCCGCGGTGTTAACCAGATAGTCGGTCCACCTAGGGGCCGCCCTACGCTGCGTCTTCCGGTTCGTGGTCGCTACTCGTGAACCTTTCTTCCCCATCGGTTGTCAGTTCTACAAGCGATGTGGCCTGCCCATTGCCATTTCAACTTTCTAATTCTAATATCGGTCACTTTAGTTCTCCTGCGGAACTCTCTCGAGAACGTTTGAATGGCGTTAATTAAATAAAATGACATGACAGCGACTACTTCGAAATCACACACCATTTTACCACACCCTTCAACTGAAGCTAGCAGAAGGAGAAACAGTTGCAACGCTTTTGTGCTGTTGCCTAAATCTACAAAAATCTACAATAAAATGGATTGCAATACTAAAGGTTCAATTTAGTGAATTGTACTAAACAATTCTATTGGAGTAGAATGAGCAAAAGGTGGTCCTCAATGGTTTTCCAGAGCAAAATAACTATTTTTAGAAGAAATAACGTTATAACTGACAGAATGATAGAGAGGCTGGGCTGTTGAATGGTGGTTTAATATTTAAATATTGCGTTCAAATATTAAACATGAAATAATTTACATTGCGCGAAACAAGATTTCTTTCTACCTTCATAAAAGGCCAATGAACCCATGTAATTAAGGGTCATTAGGGGTCAAAACTCCACACCGCTTCATTCAGACAAACAAACATACAGAAATGCATTCAAAATCATTAACCACTGCACAAATACCGTCCCGTCTGCGTCCGTCAACTGAATGATTAATGCTCGACGCCATTTTGTTTTATTTTTCTCTTTTCCCGCCCTTTCGAGTTAGCGGCGCCTTTTATCATCGGAGCTGCTAAAATAATGGAGGGCGATTATTTTTGTTTTATACGACCAGTTAAGTTGTTCGTATCTTCGCGTCGTATCTGCAAAGGGGCAGGCTGAGAAATGGACGCAAAAGTTGCGATAATCCGTTAACTCTGAAATAGGCAGCTCCATGTAGAATTCAACTTCATGGTTATATATATTTTTGAGCAAGATTTTGTTTGGATCACGACTCGCGAATAAACGAACGCTTACTCTACTGCAGTTGACAAAGTCAATATTCTCAATGAGATAATAGTATCTTCATTACAATATTTTTCTTTTAATTTCCGTGAAATTCTCCATATCCTATACAATTTAAGCAACACAATTCAAGTTTAGTAGAGATCTCTGGATGATTTCTCGTAGATTATCTTATAATTACACAGAAAAAAGAGAACAAAAGTTAATTTAGTTCAGCGCAAACGACTAATTACACTCTACGCACGACATTTAGAAGGGTTTGTTTTGTTCACAATTACTAATGTTTTTTAGTCAAGCGTTTGACTATGAAATACGATAGCGTTAAAACAAGAAAAAGCACCCGATAAGTTTTATTTTATTTGGAGAGCTATAATTATGTCATCAAATACTCATTACGACAGTGAATACAACAAATGACAATTCCAAGTTCCTTGTAATTGTCTTTTAGTGGGATGGAGTCTTCTAGGGTGCTATTTTAGGGCCAAGGTTAGATATTATGTAACCAAATGTTTTATTTTCCTGTTTACAATAATGGGAACTTAATTATCAAATTAATTATTATCTAATATTTCCATCTGTTTGCTAATGCGTACGCCCTGGAGGCAAAACGGTTCAAAGAATTTAAACTAACGTGATTTTATAGTTTATAGCAAATTTTCGGTCACATTGTCATCCTATTTATGCACAAATCATGCCAGGTTTAGGGCACCTACATTCATGTGTCTAAAAAAATAGTGCACTTGAAAGAATTTGAAGTATGTTAAAGTGAGTTGATGGTAAATGCTTTTTGTTGTTTAAATACATAATATTCAATTCATTTCATTTTTCATCACATTCAAAATGTTGTTCTTTGTTAATAACGGATACTATAACGTTCGCCACCATACCAATAGCTTGTTTATTTTCTTTGACTCGTCCCCTCCAAGTCTTTGAAGTGTCCACGCCTATGTTGGTAATATAAATTTATGACTTCTTTCTGGGAATTTGATCTGAGACCGAGAATATTTCGTTGCATACACAGAAACTACACCTGATGGGCGTTTTATGCTATGGTTGTGTTTTTTATTGACTTGATATTGAGTTTGGAAGATTGTTTACAAGTAATTTAAAAATATTAGGCGATTGTTGACGTACTGTAGAAGATTCGTTATTGGATTTGGAAAGCCAATAAATGTCAAATAGAAAACAAAAAAGATGTTAGGAGGTTTTTACACTAAACCAAGATATCGATCGATAAACTAGTCGTAACCCGGCGCCACTTTCGGTCACATTGTTGGTGGATGGAACTCAAGTCGTCAAGTAAGTTAGTAAGAGACTCAACGTTGGATAACAATACAAACGACTACGAAGACTATCCCAGACGACCCGACGACCTCATTGCCAGATCCAACGGTCGCATTGTTGTTCAATCAACGAGCCCGCCATCACATCAGCCACGGCTATGAATAAACGATACTCAAATGCAATCGACACTCGGAGTTGATTTAATTGGTTAGGATTGATAGATGTTTATTTATTGGAAGTTATGATTAAGCACGCCCGCAGTAGGTTAAGAAAGTAAAGTAACGAGCGGTAGAAGCCCCCGAAGGTAAGAGTTATTAGGATAAAATTATTGATCGGTGTTAACAAATTCGCAGGATTCCATTAGCACCCCGTCGAGTTGAAATCAGTTAGAATCAGAAAGAGTATCATGTTGTTGCTAGACAAAATACGAAGTCTTCACCTCTCACATCTGCAGTCTACACCTCTGTATAATATGTCTACTTAGCAATAGGGTCAAAATATGATCCCACATCTTGTGCAATTGCTGCTGTGACTTCAGACTGCGGACGCGTAGACTAATAAGCATCCTGTTCTTCGCCTGGACTTCCATACAAAATGTTATGAAGATCGGTTCAGTCTTTAAGTCGTTGACAATTTGTAACAGACAGACATGTGGATAACAAGTCGTTCTTCGTTAGTTTGCTTTGAGATTAGGTGTTCCTTTTTTTTGGTTTCACTTTCTTGTTCAGAGTGCCTCAGAGCAGCTTCGCAGTTACCTTTAAAGACCAATTTTTTACGCTGCAATGCAACTCCATCGTTACCCTTGATCTTTGGTGCTTCGGTGAAACTTAAAAACGTAAATTTACCGCCCACATCGTTTTAAAAAAGGCAACATTCAAGTCAAGTGTAATGAATCGACGATTCGCAATTAACCTTAAATAAAGTGTTTATCGTATAAAACGAAAGTTTAATAGCTTGGTTAAATGTCAGTTGCGTTACTCCAGTTTTGATGGCCGGGAAAGCTTGTACCTTCGTTGGGTGGGACTGCATGACACCGTTTGCGGATCGATCCAATAGCCGATTATTCAATGCTCCAGCCTTGGTATTTTGTATTACGCTCGCATGATCGCTCGATCATTTAACATATCGCATTAATTGGTAGATGGTAGATAGATGTAAAATAAAAGAGCGAAGATGAGACAGTTAGCTTGGTATAAAGAATGATGATACATGAACAATAGCGTTTTGAGTGACAAACTAACAACTTTATTATGTAGGCACAATATTATAAAACAGCATATTTTTCGCACATGTTAAAGCTAAAACGACACGCGCGTAGAATGAAGCGTCTTTATTATTGCGAAAGTTTATTTGTGTGAATGTGTGTTACCATTAATCTCCGTAACTAGGTACATAACCAATTTAGATAAAATTTGGAATGAAACCGCGGAGCGCAACTATTATCACGATAAAATGCAAAAATGGACACATTCAGATTTCCACACGAAATTCCAGCTGCATTTCGCACAGCGCTTTTTTGCTCACCCTACCGTGCTTTGGAGCGGGCTGTGCGTTACGACTTTTATATGAACCTTAATACTCTTTTACGAGATTCGATATGGAGCGCCTAGAGGAACTAATAAATGCTTAATATGCTCAAGGATTTCGAAGAGATTAAACTTTATCGCTAGAACACCGGGAATAATGACTCGGATGTTTCTAGGTGTCAAAAATGGGGCAGCTTCTAGACTGAACTTACGAGAAAAGCCTATTTCAACTAAATTTTCTACAGATCCCGTGCAGCGATACGTAAACAAAACTAGACACCATAATAGAAACTAACCGGCCAAGTGCTAGTCGGACTCGCGCACGAAGGGTTCCGTAATCTAGCCCTGCCAGTGCCATCTAGTGTTGAGTAGCAATACTATTTAAATCAGCGCCATCTGTGACTCATCTGGTAAACGAACAAAAAAATCACGTTTGTCGTATAGCCACCCTTAAATATTTATTTTATTCTGTTTTTTAGTATTTGTTATTATAGCGGCAACAGAAATACATCACCTGTGAAAATTTCAACTGTCTAACTATCACGGTTCATGATACAGTCTGGTGACAGACGGACAGACAGACGGACAGCGGAGCCTTAGTAATAGGGTCCGTTTTACCCTTTGGGTACGGAACCCTAAAAACACAAAAAAAGAAGAGAAGAAAATAAACAAAACGGGTAATTTTTAGATTATTTTCGGCGCCTATACTGTATTTCGAAACTATGCGGAAAATGCGGTCATTGGCGGAATCTGATATTACGGTCACTTGCATCTTGGTCATTAACAAACACCTCTAGTGTTAAATAAATAAACAAAAGAGAGATAGTTCAAGTACCGCTTCATAAAAAAATTTTATCTCCATGACTTGTATAGTTCAGTATTTAGGGGGTAAACGTTGGCACGCTTGCGGCACGAGAAGAAAGGAAACACGGGGTAAAGGGGTCGCGTCGAGAGCAGTCTAGGACCCTTCAAATTATACAGGTGAGCGCGTAGGAATGAGACATAGTCGATAGTTTGATATCGATAAAATGTATTATAACGGATTAGGATTATTGTTTCAAAATGACGTATAACTGCTATATCTTCAACAACTATTGAACAAGTTAAATTACGATATCCATATTTAAAAAAAAGCTAATTTCAAATTTATAGACCTCTTATTTTCTCCTTGCCCATATCAAAATTCATAACCTACTACATGATTTACAAATGTAATTAAAAATCATAGCTTACATGATATGTACATGACAGGTTTTGAATTGCATGTAGGCCTAGTTACAGAATCGTTACATCATGCATTAAAGAAGTCAGAATCCTATAGTCAAACCTACAGTAAAAATAAATACATATTTAAAAAGACAAAGATTACAAACAATAGATAAACAAAAAATAGGTACCTACACAGCAGCACAGACAACGCATTTTGCATGGACCATTGTTACAATACATTTCATTATTCAATAATTTTTTTGGATTATTTTTTCGTTTTTCATTATTGACTTGTTTACAATTATTTTTTTAAAGGCAACGCTACTTACCTTTCAATATTATTTTACGCAGCAATCTATCGACCGATATTTTCAACTAGTTAATTATAAACTAACTAGCTCTTATTTGTTATGATATTTTTATTTTGGCAAAAATGCTAAGATATAAATATTAACACATCACATTCTAAAGTAAAACCAACGTTATTATTATTACTTACAATTTATAAATATAATTACTTCACATCATCAGCCGGAAGACGTTCACTGCTGAACATAGGCCTCCCCCATAAAACGCCACTTTGGACGCTTATCATAGGGAGGATTTGCCATAATCACCACGCTTGGCAGGCGACTTGGTGGTCGCATAAGATTTTAAATGTACCGAGGGTAAATCCTGCTGCCTATTTTCTGGATATTCCCTTAGCCGGCTCTTACGGCACCCAAGGGAAGAGATGGGGTGGTTCTATTCGCAAACCGGGACCACACGGCAAACTTATGTACTTATATCGATATAATAACAAACATTTTAATCCATCCCACGATCCCATCTCTACGCCACTCGACTCTCGTTGAGCGACTGCAAGATTTTTTCTGCTTACATCGTTTAAAAAAAAGAAAAAGGTCACGGGGCCGGCCTGTGTTTTCGGTTATAGACCCCGAGGGGAAGGGAGGGGTGGGAAGTGTTTATAATTTCTACCGGGCGTTGTTTTGCGGAAGCTGGAATTTAAATACAATCAATTTGGCTCATTGTGACAGATAAATGTTTTACACGTGAAAAGCCCTCTTCGCTCGTTTTAAATGGTTGGCTTGAAGTTGAAGTTGTCACCACGAGGTTTGAAAGACGAAGGTCTTCGAGGCACTTAGTCGATTGTTTTTTTTTCTCTAATCTGTGATTTGACTTTAACTATAATGTGGTGTTGCCATCCCACATTTCTGGCAATGTCAAGTAGACCGACAAATCGCTTATTTAGCATGATGTTGGGAATCTGAAAGTTGTTATTTTTAATATAAATCCGATCACCCTCTTCTCTGCGAACTATTCTTTCTTGGATTTGTCGGTCTACTTGACATTGAATTGTGGTGGGATGGCATCACCACAGAGCCATTAAACAAGAGTTGAAGTTTGAAGCGGTTAACAATAAAATACAAAATGAAACAATGGTGACTTGATGACTATGAGACAACAGTTATGATTTATCATAACTGAAGAATACTGTAGCCATCTCTGGGACGGTTCGGCTAAATACCAGCTCGAAGCCTTGGACTCCATTCAGAGACGAGCCAAAAGACTCATTGGTAATGATGCGTTGGTGGAAGCTAAGCTCCACAGTTTAGAGCACCGGCGTAAAGTTGCCAGTTTATCGGTTTTTTATAGACTTCATTTTGGAGAGTGTGCGAAGGAATTACACGATCTTATTCCTCCATCTCCTTTCTTTCACCGGACATCAAGGCGCACAAAAACACGGCACCCATATATGGTTGAAATTCCATCAACCCGCACTAAGCGTTTTGCTATGCACTTTATAGTGCGAACAGCCAATGAGTGGAACACCTTGCCAGCGTCCTTGTTTCCAGTTAACTATGATCTGGGTGTCTTCAAGACGAGAGTGAATAGGTATCTTCTAGGCAAGCATGTTCCATCGTAGACTGCGTCATCGCTTTCCACCAGGTGAGACTTGCTTGCTTGAATGCTTTGCCTATAAACAATAAAAAAAAAAACAAGTAGGGACTAGGGATGCAACATCGTTCATAAAAAAAACATCGATGTCAGAACATCGAGATTTTTCGAGCTTGAGCTTGGGTAAAATATTATATTAAAGAACGATACGATGTTTCAAAATATTGATGTATCGTTTGCATCACTATAGTCTAACGCCACGAGTATGCAGCTCACCTCTCGACACCCTAAGCCATCACCCACAAAAACATTTATGATCCGGTTGTCATCATCGATTATCATCCGTTTATCATGTTCGAGAATGATCCAAGCCAAATATGAAGTGATACAAAATAACTTAAGAGGCCAATTAAATAACATTTCAACAAAATTAGCAATGTTTTTTCTGGTTGACTGAGCGTTCTTTCGATTGGAACAAGACAGAAGGGAAAAAACACGAATGGTGAAAAGGCAGTGAAAAAACCCACAAAATATCGACCTATCCTATTTTACTTTCACGTCAACAGCCGGAAGACGTCCACTGCTGAACATAGCTTCATGAAAAACGCCATCGAGGGAAAAGAAAAAGGGAAGAGAGGAAGAGGCAGATCTAGAAGGGCATATACAGATGAAATAAAAAAAAAAAAATGTCATGTCGTACGGGGATTTAGCGACAAATGGCAATAAACAATTTTCTTCTTAGTTTCTCAGTCTATTGCCATTCGTCGCTAAACCAATGATATCTAGGTGATACTTTTAATTGTAATTTATTGATTCTTTATTATTTGCGTAAAATTAGTTTTCATGTAATCACATTGAGTAATTAAGCTATTATTGGCAAAAGAATGCAAGAAATTTGAATTTCCCGCGCTAGTGTAACGTCCCACTTTAAATAAGAAGAAGACATGTTTAGATAATAAAATATTTTCCACCTGTGTTTTAACAGATTAATTTTAATGTAGAAGAAAAATCTGTATCTGGAACGGGCTTTCAACCCGCATCCACCAGTCTCTAAAGCCGGGACATGCTTTTCTACGTAACTAGAGGCATCCTCCATAAAACGCCGCTTTGGACGCTTATTTGCCATAATCACCACGCTTTGCAGGCAGCTTGGTGACCACAAAAAATCCTCAAGGATGTTCTATTCTCCCGTTTCTATCTTACATTACCTGAATTTTCTTGATTTCATTGATTTTCTCTAACCGCATTGCACTGCCCTGAATTTTTACGAACTTTCTGTTTTATTTATCAACGATAGGCTAACTTGTGACCACGGTCTCACCTGATGGTAAGTGAAGACGCAGTCGACGATGGAGCATGCATGCCTAGAAGATACCGGTTCACTCTAGCCTTAAAACTCCCAGATTATATTTGTCAGGAAACAATGACGCTGGTAAGGTGTTCCATTCCTTTCCTGTCCGAACTATAAACGAGGAATCAAAACGCTTTGTACGTATTCAAGGAATTTCTACCATTACGGATGCCGTGTTTCCGTGCGTCTAGTTGATGTTGTATCGTATCAGTGTCCATGTCAATGAAGTTTTTAAATACATTATATTGGTGTCGTATATCATCTTACCTCGGTGGATAATTCACGATAACACGACATAACATAGTCGACAATACGCCCGGCGCATGCCATAAATCTACCGTTAAGAATATACCCCCATAAACATTTTATAAGCCATTTGATGCACGCACATGACTCCCCTATTTATTATCGAAATACTGCGTATAGATAGACGACAAAAATATTCTTTGTAACTGGCTTAATTTTAAAATAAATTGGCTTTTTAACGTACTTTTTTAACGTATTACTAGGTGGTTCGTGCGTCCTTTCTTATGGCTTTTAGAAGGTGGTAGGACTTTTCTGCAAAGTTCGTCTAGGTAGGCACCACCGCTTTACCAGTTATTCTACCGCCAAGCAGTAGTGTGCAAGCACTATTGTGTTCCGGTTTGAAGGACATTGGTATTGTAGCTAGTGAAAGTACTGGACAAAAGAGACTTTATGACCTGCTCGCAGTCTAGAAATCTTATTACTAGACTGTGTGTGTGATGTCTCAGGATGACCTGCCGAGTGCAGTGTCACACGAAACTTTAATTTAGAGTTCCGAGTGACACTGCTGCCCCCCCCCCCCACCAAGCAAAGCTCCGAAGTCCGAGTCCAACTTCCGAAGTAATAATATAATTTAATCAGCAAGTTGAAATGGCAATGGGCAGGCCACATCGCTTGTAGAACTGACAACCGATGGGGAAGAAAGGTTCTCGAGTGGCGACCACGAACCGAAAGACGCAGCGTAGGCCGGCCCCCCACTCGGTGGACCGACGACCTGGCGAGAGCCGCGGGGAGCCGATGGATGCAGGAGGCGAGCAACCGCTCAGTGGCGCTCTGTTGGTCAATTATTTCGTGTTACCAGATATTATTTGCCTACGTTTCACGTAACATACCCTTCCTTTCAGGTCACAAACAGTCTTGAAAACGTCGGCATGTATATATCTATACATACACTACATGTATATAATATGTAGTTAATTCTCAACAGTAGGTGAGTCTTGGGGCTCGCTCTGTTTCAAGCAAAGAGAAAAGTGACGAGTCTTTTGAAACGTTATACCACGGGCTTTGAATAAAGTGTTCTAAGTGTACTTACTGTACAGCGTACACAAGGCGTGGTGTACTCAAAAAAAATACTTTTTGACGTGCCTTATCAAAATAATCAAATAAGTAAAAAAATTGTAAATGGAAAATAAAAAGAAAAAAATTGAATAACCAAACAAACCTTAACGAAGTAAGTAAGTACTTTTTTTCTAAAATAAAATCGTTGTAATGACCCCAAAAAAAAGCTTTATGAACGTAGTTCTCTAAATTTTCAACGACAACAACACTTTTTTTTTACAAACTAAAGCCAGATTTGGGTTCTAAAGGCCGCAATCAGCTTATTTGATACAACAACTGGAAATTATTTGAGTTTGAGTTTCGTCGTGTCTTACTTTTAAAAATTAAGACGTGTTTTTGACTTTGGTAGTATGTTCAAAAATACTATTTTGGTTGGCCAGCTGTCAGAAGGGCCATGATTGGTTGATAGGTTGGTAGTGTTGGTACCATCAGCCAATCATGGATGGTTCCGCTTGATGAATATGGAGTTTGCTGGGGGGGAGTTCAGGCATTACGAAAAGGTCGAAAAAGCATATAATTCTCGTTGAGCGGCAGTAGCGTGAAGACCTATCACACTTGTAAGTATTGGAAGTTTGTATAAGAAACAACAAATATACCTAATGGAAGATTCAAGAAGAAGTTTCATTTCATACCTATGGAAATGAAAAGTTAGTGATGAAAATTCAACAAGCAGGATTGTTATTTGGGCGCGAACATGAAACTTTAGAAACTGTAGACGGAAACACGCCTAGAGATGCATTTTGAAACCGTATACTGCACGTTAATGCATTTTCGGTACCGGTACCGGCCTAGTGGATTCTTGTAACGGAACTCGATACCTTCCTAATGTAAGTTCCAAATGACTGACAGGTGAAAGGGTGAATGTTCCCTTTTAGGGTTCCCTACCAGTTTTAGAAAATTGGAACCCTCAGTAATTTTTAGGGTTCCGTACCCAAAGGGTAAAATTATTACTAAGGCTTCGCTGTCTGTCCCTCTGTCACCAGGCTGTATCTCATGAACCGTGATAGTTGTTCACTACTGCTTCCCGGCATAATATCTGGCAAAGCGATGGTACCTATCTAGACGAACTCTGGCAGAAAAGTCCTACCAACTAGTGTAATAAACCAATAAAACTTATCAATAAATAATAATATGTGTGGATATTTCACACAGCGCCATCTAGCATAGCTTGTACTATAGGAGAGAACACTTACTCTTTGTGTTTGTAAATACATACATAGAATACAATATACCTAACATCTAGACACAGAACAAACACCTATGATGTTCATCACACAAATGTTTGTCCTGGGTGGCAACCTAACCCACAACCTATAGTTTAGAATGCAGAGCTACTACCTTACCAACCAACCAACCAACGAACCAACCAGCCAACTAACCAACCAACCAACCAACCAACCAACCAACCACCAACCAACTAGCCAACTAGCCAGTACCAACTGAGCTATCAGGCCAGTCCATAAACCGAAAAGTCATACTTGAAGATTTCGCTTTGTCAGTTTACTTTGATAAAGGTTATTTAAATTAGTTATGTTAAATTAGCTTAAAAACGGTACCTTTATTTTATTGTAATATTATGTTATTGTGACAGAGAACTAGCCTTGTTAGCACAACGTTACATCTTCAAAGACTATATTATGACAACTGCCATGTTTTCAGAGTCTGCACGATACATCGCTTGATCAAAGGCGCCGCGAGGTCTTCTTGGTATAGTTAGCATTACTTTTGATCTCGCCGAAACTATCCAAGGACCCACCTTTGAGATTTGAATTATATTATCATTGTATAAATTTAACATTTCTGCGGTGGCAATTAAAGCGTTTACTTTTAAAGGCTTATTTTCTTTATATTTATAAATATTTATATACAGGGTGGATTAGAGGGGACGAGGAAATCACTGTGAATAAAAAAAACCTACAGTGAAAAAATTCATCTTCTTAGCGTGTCGATAGCAAAAATCGTTAATATAGTTGCGGCCCAGAGCCTGGCTACGTCAACTGCGTTATTTGTGGCCTCCATGAGATCCTGTATCGAGCAAGTGGCGGGACACGCAGGACACGATATTAAATGGGCCATGGTTTGAGCTGCTCCGCACAAATAATACTATAGAAACTAACGTGAGTAGTATTCATACCTACAACTGACTGACTGACTGTGACAATGACACTGACATACGCGTGTGCGCCGTTGCTCCAACAACTGAGTACCTGTCGCCGCGGTCTGCGTCCCCCGCACCGCCCTCGCAGCGGGTTTTTGCCATAATCACCACGCTTGGCAGGCGGCTTGGTGATCGCAGTAAGTGAGGATTGATTACCACCAAGACCGAGGGGAACGCTGCGACCCATTCCCTGGATATTCCCTTAGCCGCCTTCTACGGCACCCACGGGAAGAGATGGGGTGGTCCTATTCGTAACCGGGACCACACGGGGGACACACAGATGCTGGACCCTAATTAGGATTCACTGTATCTAGGGACCCAGCAATTACAAGCGTCTTAGCCCCAAAACATGACAACACCCAGATACAAAGCAAGTACTTGCGCTTTTTTATCCTGTGGTGATGAAAAAATACTAGTCCTGCCGCGGGAACCGAACCCGCCGCCTGTGGGGTCATGAGCCGACCTACCCACAAAAAATTCTTTATCAACGCAATGCTCCGATTTTTCCGATAGCAAAATTTTTTTTATAAATGAAAGAGCCAGGCTTGTGGTTTAAAGGTATTTAACTAGTTATAAAATACTTATTTGATATCCATACATATTTCACACTAGCTGACCCGCCCCGGCTTTGCACGGGTTAATTAGTTTTACACCTTATCTCAGTCTAAAGGAAGAGGAAAAAGATAATGGAGAAGGATGAATGGATGAAATGGTGAAAAGAGGCAGGTGCTTGCCTCCTTTCACCGTTTCATCCATTCATCCTTTTCCCCCTCCCTTCTCTCTTTCCCATAGTACAGGATAGGAGGGGATGTGGACCTAATACTGAAGGTGAAATGTCTGTAATTTCTGAACCACAAAACCGACGACCTTGAAATATTTACGGGACAATATCTAAAACACCCCCTTTTCAACCAAAAAAGAATGAATGAAATCGGATCACGCGTTAATGAATTACAAATAAGTACTTACATATTTTTACTTTCATCCCCTCTCCCGCGGGAACGATGTTACATTTCGGGAATAAAAGTATCGCCTACCTCGTAATATGAACTCAAATCATGCCAAGTTTCATTTGAATCCATTCAGTAGTTTCGGCGTGATGCTCAGCAAAGATACAGACAGACAGACAGACAAAAATGATAAAAATTATAGTTTTGGCTTTAGTATCGATTATAGAGAGCCCTCCAACAAACATTTTCAAAATATCTTTAATGTACAGAATTGACCCTGTTACAGGTTTATTATAAGTATAGATACTCCACAAAACCATTAGGCATCAAACTGATCTGCGATTTTCAACTCCCCTTAGAGCCCCCTCAAAACATAATAGTTGTGTTTGGACCTAGAACAATCTGAACTTCTATGCAATGTGAAATCTACACACAAAACTGCACTAACCAGTTTTGTGTGTAGATAGCGTTACCTAGGTGCTCTAGGCAGGTGGTAGCATAACCTAGAACACCTAGCCTAGGTCATCAAGTTGATAATTCTGTTAAGGTGAAATGTTTCACTAGCTCAGCAAATTCAAATTTTCTTGCGTTCTTTTGCCAATAATAGCTTAATTACTAAACGTGATTACATTAAAACTGATTTAACGGTTAGAAATAGAATGTATTAACAAATTACGATTAAAAGTATCTCCTAGATATCATTGGTTTAGCGACAATGGCAATAAACAATTTTCGTCTTAGTTTTTCAGCCTATTGCCATTTGTCGCTAAACCAATGACATGTAGGTGATACTTTTAATTGTAATTTATTGATATGTTCTATTTATTTGCGCAAAATTAGTTTTCATGTAATCACGTTGAGTAATAAAGCTATTATTGGCAAAATAACACAAGAAAATTTGAATTTGCCTCGCTAGTGAAACATTCCACCTTAATAAATAATATGTGTTACATAATATATATTAATGCCTAGCTATAAGTTTTCCTTTGAAAATAAAAAAAAAGCATGTACACATATTGTGGACCCTAACTCAATTCCCCGTATCTAGGGACCCAGGAACTACGAGGACCTCCACAACACCCACACACAGAACAAATATATTTGCTTTTTTTTTAATTTTTTTAGGCTTTTTTAGCTCTGATTTGCTTAAACTTTAAGTAATTTCTTGCTAATCATTAATGTAATCAATTCTGAAAAAAAAAAAAAAATGTTATTTTCAAACGAAACTGGCAAAATAACTCCTAAATTACAAGTTTTACACCCAAAATACCCCATCAAACCACAATGTTTTGCACAACACTGCACACTTGACACATCATCCTAAAACATCAGCACAGCCTAGTTTTTTTTATGTAAATGAATGACGTGGCGAGCTAGTTGTCCGTCTGATGTTAAGCGTCACGGCAGCCCATAACAGATTGCAGTATCATTCGGAACTCTAAATTAATATAGTTTTGCATGGCCCTGCATTGCATGCATCATCCTGAGACTTCACACAGTATAGCAATAAGATTACTAGACTGTGTGATCAGATCATAAAGTCTCATTTGTCCAGTAATTTCACTGGCTACAATGCTCTTTAAACCGGAACACAGTAGTGATTGCACACTACTGCTTGGTGGCAGAATAACTGGCAAAGAGGTGGTACCTACCTAGACGAACTTTGCAGAAAAGTTCTACCACCTAGGTATATGATTACTAGAATGCTCTGTGTATTTTACACACAAAGCTTAGATGAAGCATTGGAAAATTGCATTGCAAAGCACACTTGAAGCAAGGAAATGTGGCCTTGAATGATTTGCTCATAAGGAAAGAAAAATAATTTATTTGTAACAAAAAACACAATAAACAGTGCAAATATGATTAACAGTAAATTGCCATTTGTCACAAATCGGTCCCAACTCGGCTTAATGCTGGTCATGAGACCAGCGCTGGTCTTCCGTTGGGTGGTCTCATGTTTTTCATCCCTTTCTCACGGGTAATGTGTCACCTGTAAGAAGCTATTGCGATGTGGATCGCGACACATTCTCTAGTTTTTATATAGGTAATAAGCTTGTTGTTTTTACACAATAATAAGTAAGTAATCAGTTATAGCACTTACGGCTGTGCAGTCCTGGTTTGCATATATAGGACTACCCCATCTCTTCCCATAGGTGCTGCAAAAGCCGGCTAAAGGGATATCCAGAGAATGGGCAGCAGCATTCTCCTTGGTACATTAAAATTTTCTGCAATCACCAAGCCGCTGGCCAAGCGTGGTGATTATGGCAAATCCCTCCTATGATAAGCATCCAAAGTGGAGTTTTATGGGGGAGGCCTGTGTTCAGCACTGGATGACTTCTGGCTGTTGATGTGTTGAATGTGAATTACTTAATAAGATACAGTATTTAATGTAAAATAAACATGTATTAGCAGAAGGATAGTTAACTAGCATTTTGTTTCTCTCTGTTGAGTTTTAAATAGGCAAAGACAAAATGAGATAATAAACTGAGTAAGCTCTTCCACTGTTATAGAGTGTTTAAAAGTAAGGGGGAAAATGTAAAAGTGGTGGTGATATCTGTGGCATCCCCAAATACCTATCTGTTAAAACACATATGTCAAATATTACAGTTAAACTAAATAAACTAATATAGACTATAATCTACCTATTTAAAATTCTGGTATAAATACATTAGGAGACATTAGGTTATATTATTTTCTACCCATATCCATCATTAAACCTGATTAAAGCCTTTGGTTTCTACATTCTTTGTTATTTACCTACCTAACAATAATAGTGGTGTAAATTGGCAGTAAGTTATTGTAAATGATGGCTCCATTTGCAATAAAAAATAAATTAATAAATAAAATTGGTAACAGAAAAAGACCAGCTTGAACAACTGGTGAAATTGTATATTTTAAGGTTAGGTACTTACATACTGCAATTTGTTGATGCAGGTTACAGTTAATGCTAGTTATTTATGATTAATTAAAGATATGTAACGTAAGTAATCAATTTGTTTACTAACCTTGCAGCGAAGAACACAAACCTTCTACACCAAAAACATAATGCAAAAATAACAAAACACAATCACAGCGTGGTTCACAGTTCACCAAAAAACATACCACATTTTATGAAAACAACATTTGAATTACGAATCTGTCCAAATCCGCTACAAAATCATGGAGAAATTATGCATTTTTTATCAACATATATCGATTATTATGTTTCATAAAACTCGTTACCACCAATACAGTTCATAATTCTTCAAAGCATCTTGTGGTAACAAAATATCACTGGCAAGCACCTTGATAATTTCATTAATAACACCTAAAAATCGATCCCACAACAAGGTTCGGGACAATTCAAACAGAAGACTGCGGCGGCGTTAATACCTTATTTTTACTATGAACGATTCGATATTATTCCTTATTGATATTATTTGTTGCACACGCGTTACTTGAGCTAACGAGCGGCGTAATTTTTGAGGTTCTAATGACAATTTTCGCGTACAATTCATATAAAACAATGGTTGCAAACAATCTAAGCGCAGACAAAACACACGACCATCGCACGCTCAAAATGACACATTACTGATATATACAGGGCTGCCAGACGCTATTTCTTGGGTATCCCCAAATCAACCAACATTTGTCCCTAGGAAACGTTACCAGTAAAGTAGTTTTAAAGCTCAATGGGTAGTGATTACGGATTTGTAGATCGTCACTGATCGAAAAATGGATTTATGAACTAACCGCAATCAATTCAATCAAAAGCTGTGCGGTGGAACTGTTTAGACAGATTAATTATTAACATTTCATTCACATAGGTAATAATTAGGTATACGATAAAAGATGATAGCAGGCGTTGAGCACTAGGAAATGCCTTACCATCATGCTATGATTTCATCACGATGTCTTACGACAGAAACAGCTCAAGCTCGTTGCAGGATTGAAGCTCATCAACATCAACGTTTGTACATCTACAGAATAAATAAAACAACTGGTAATTAAATTACAGTGTCAAGTGTTTTAAAATTTAAAATAAATAATTATATTTTAAATGGTACATAATAAAAGATAAAAAAATAAATTAGATAGATTGGGGTTGCTTCTTTCCTTGTAATAGACTTCACTTGAATATTATGTCGTATCCGATGTTACAATTATTTCCTAACGACATTAATAATTATTATTTTCTTTAATATCCGTAGGATCCAATATGTTTCCCAAAATGGCGAGATATTTCCCAAGCCTGGCAACTTCCTCTGTTCGAGCATATCTTCCAGTTGCTTCCAGTAGATGTCGCGAAGGCAGCCATGATGGAAAATGGCGGATGAAGTGAACTGTCAGTTTATAACAATACAATCTGACTCTTACAACATAAAAAATAAAGTAGCTTTTAATTAATTGTCGATTTGACTTAGCAAATACAATTTTTTATAGGGGATAATTTAAAAATGATTAATCAAGTATACCTACTTGTTTATCTAAGAAACTTTAGTACCTAAAATAAACTTTTCGTTTCAATCGTTAAATCTTCGTAGACAAAAAATGTGTACCTATATGGATAAACGATAATAAAAAATAAATAAAAAATAGGATAAAATCATAGACCTAATAAAAAAGCTTTTTTTTAAATAATTCTATGGATAAAATAATGTCAATACAGTTCATGGCACAAGGTATTCACCATGATTCAAAATCTGAGGTAAATAGGACAGAACAGAGATATCAGAGTTACCTACGCAAGTACTACGCAATTGAAGTTACGGGCAATCTGCTAAATATAGCTCTGTGTAGGTTTTATATTATCTGTGATAAAGGTAACAAATAAAAATAGTTATAAGGAAATATACTTGGGGAAAAAATTAAAACTGACTTGTATGATCTCGGACAAACGAACAAAGGACGATGATTCTCTTACAAAATTATCTGGATTTGACGAAAGATATTTAAAAACAAATGAATTATCCTAGCTCAAAGAAATAAAAGAAAAACAATCTAAAGAAATAAAACCCTACGAAAGACTAGGCGGTATGGTTTCACGACTTTAGCCTGCCCTATAGGACGAACAACAAAAAAAAGAACAAATAAAAATAAGCAACTTGCAAGCTTGGGCCGTTGGGCTCTTTCATAATTTAATGCTGCTTAACAAGACTGCTGCTGCCATCTGTAGCTTCCTAGGAAAAACATGAATAAAACATTTGTCTAGAGTCATCTATTGGCCATATTAATAACTTCTGTCATGACGTGCACACGTTCAAGTTATGGTTAGCCGGTTACAGTTACTTACAGTTGCGGTTCTGTAGTCTTCACATAGGTGGCGCTGTTTAACAACAACTAGGTACCTACTTTGTTAATAATTTTTACGTACTAAAATAATTGTAAATTACCTAACTTTCTCACTTTATTGGCACTAGTCATAAAGTTCAATAGTACCTGTATTATTCACTTACGCTTAATATTATTTACGTACAATCTTAAATCTAAGTTTTTTATATCTCGAAACAAAGACCTCAAAATAGGCAGGTGTTCAATAATTTCGTGTGGTTACTAAGTACCTCTATGCTATGTAGTACATTGTACCTCTTTGGCAGTTACTTGCATTAGAAAGGTTCTCGAGTGGCGACCACGAACCAGAAGACGCAACGTACCTAAACGTAGGCCAGCCCCCTACTAGGTGGACCAACGGTCGTGCAGGAGCAGGCAAGCATCTGCTCAAAGTGGTGCTCTGTGGGGAAGGCCTTTGTTCAACAATGGACGACTTCAGGCTGATGATGATGATGAAAATTTCAAATGATGTATTCATCACAATACATCATTATGTCAGTATGTCAGTGTTCTCTCATCATTATGTCAGTTGCCGCTATAACAACAAATACTAAACACTAGAATAAAATAAATATTTACGAGGGCTCTCATACAACAAACGTGATTTTTTGCTCGTTTTTATACAAAATGGTAAGGAACCCTTCGTGCGCGAGTCCGACTCGCACTTGGCGTGTTATTTTTTTACTATAGCGCTGCTCTTTTGACGCGTTAGCATGATATTATCTGTGGCATTACTATTACGCTTTTTAATTATTTTACTTATTTTTGAAATTACAAAGTTCTTGTTTAACTTAATAAAATTACGGAATAACATGTCTAGGCATTTTAATCGTTTATTTTTAGTAGTCAAATATCATATTATCTTTAGAAGGCTTTTCAAATATCATTATCATTATGTACTGATAAGTAAATATAATCCCGCATGACTGTTCGCACTATTACAAATATCCATCATGCAAGACCTCTCATCGCAAAGTTGAGAGCTTCAATCGACGGGTCAATGCATTCTGGACACTTATTACAGCTAGAAGGTCAATGACAGTTCCACAGAATACTATTCACGCAATTCATTTTGCCAGATATTTACTACGCACGAGCGATTTGGTTCGTCTCCAGCGTTTTAAGTTTCGCCAAGTGCACACACTACTAAAAAACTCAGGTATGTACTTAAATTATTGTCATTTTCTTTTTGTTTTCTATTAATAATCATTTAACTCATGATTTAATTCTTCTGGAGTGATTTTCCAATCATCAGATAAAAGTTATTCATTTGATAAAACAAAACACTGTAAAAATAAAAAGCTTATTTTATAAGCGGGTGTTTTTGATTTAGCTGGTTTATAATTTGTTAGTCGGTTAACCTTTATCCATTGAAAAATCATCCATAAGCAAAAGTTATTTGGTGTATAGAAGTATCGGGAACTGTTTAGTATATTTGCATTCACTCTTTATGTTCGTTCAGCAGTCGTTCTCTGCAGTCTTCTCGGTTCGCGGCTAGCTTAGTGTTATCATTTGCTATAAATAGATTAAACTAAAATGTTTTTTTTTTCTTATATTTTGGCTCCACACATAGTGTATTTAGCCAGTGTCAAGTATTGTAATTAATCATCGAGTTATGGAATATTTCACGTGTAAAGTCAAGTCTTCAAGTCTTAGGCTGACATTCACAAACGAGTTCGAGTTCGATCTCAAACTTCGTTATGTCAGAATTTGAGTTTAGACTCAAACTCCGATCGTTTCGGCATTCACAGTCGAGCTTAGCATAATGGAGTACGAGTATAAGCTCAGCTAAGAATGAGACGGGCTGAGCCGCGAAATCGGTGACTCGAGCCGTGCTCAGACACCGCCATCTTTGCTATCACGCCTGTTATTTAAAAACAAAGCTGAGTAGAATTAATTTTTAAGATGGTTATTGTGAAGAAATGTATTTTGTATTAAAATAAAATGAATAAATTACGAAATAAAATTTGTTATAATCAAAATAACAATGAAACACCCTAAAATAAATATACCAGTTACTCATTGTTGGCAGATAAGTTACTGTGTGTTTTCTTTGTTGTAGATATTCATTGACATAACTATATAAATTTACTTCATAGTTTTATTATATAAAACTGCTGTATATACGTTAAATTTAACACGTTTCTTTAATATTTAGGTACATAACATCGCAATTTAGAATAATTTTAACATTGAAAAAAAAAACAAAGAGAACGGCGCGCTTTCCTGAATAGGTACGTACCTACAGAATAATAATCTGAAATGGCGCGCTTTTTAAAGTTTCCTGCAAAGAGTATATCACTAGGTACTAAATTTGGTCTCCTGTTTCAGTTTTTCATACAATATTTGCTATTTTTTCTCTCGTTTTAGCATAATACTGCCAGATAAAAAAGAAAACGTGAATAAAGCATTGCTCACTAATGTCAAACTACGCTTGTCTATGGCTGGAGTCGAACTTCACGGAGTTATCGTTTGATCTCGTCTCTGAATTTAACGACGCGGAGTATACTCACCGAGTCCGGAGTTCGATCTCACGTGAGACCGGTGGGAGTAAACTCGATGCATTGACTCTGAATGTCAGCCTTAGTCACAGTCCAGTCTAAGTCATACCCTAGTAAAGTGGTGGCGACTTTACTAGAAGCTTCTATGGAATTTTGGAAGCAACACGAAAAACCACGTTTCACTACATTATATCACTTACTCTCACACTCATGCTCGTAATTCAGCACTTAATGCGTAAAACACCACCAATTTTAACCATTAACACTGGAAAAAGCACAAGTTTAGAAAAATAATCCAATGAAACGACGTGAACTTTTTCGAGTTCCCGCCAAAACTCCTGAAACTAAAATGTTTCTATCAGGTTTAGTGTTATTCATTAATTAACCTTGAACTAATATGGAACGTTCAGTGATATAACAACGGCAACGAGTAATAGGATAATAATAACTTACTAGTTATAACGGATTTACCGTTTGGAAATAACGGTTTTTTTTAGTTTTAAACTTGTATGTGTGTATCAAGGAGGTTAAATGTAATGTAATGTTCTGGTTCTGGTACTACGCCCATGGTACTAGTATAGTATTATATTATCTGTGCCCATGGTGTGTATTTTAGACTGTACGTTATTTGATTGACGGCCTCTAAGCGAGGCACTAATAGCGCGTAAGCATTCATCGAAATAACTGGAATCATCTGTTTTTTCGCGCGCCGTATCCAAAAAGTTTAGTCGTAGCGCAGCTGTATAGACGCGAGAACTAACGACAGTTTTTAGGCTTCTGTACCCAAAGGGTAAAACGGATCCTATTACTAAGGCTCCGCTGCCTGTGTGTCTGTCCGTCTTATCACCAGGCTGTATCTCATGAACCGTGATAGTTAGACAGTTGAAATTTTCACAGATGATGTATTTCTGTTGCCGCTATAACAACAAATACTAAAAAATAGAATAAAATAAATATTTAAGGGGGATCCCATACAACAAACGTGTTTTTTTTGCTCGTTTTAATATATAATGGCACTTGGCCGGTTATTATTTAATGATATGTAAAATTCATGCCCCACATTTAAATACAAGTATATACTAAGAGCACACAATTAAATGTGATTAAATGCTGTGCATGGTCTCTTACTGTTGGCCTCATTAGTAAACTCAAAGACGCGCAGCGAGCTATGGAGCGAGCTATGTTCGGTGTTTCCCTGCGAGATAAGCTCCGGAACGAGGAGATCCGCAGGAGAACTAAAGTGACCGATATAGCTCTTAGAGTTAGTAAGTTGAAGTGGCAATGGGCAGGCCACATCGCTCGTAGAACTGACAACCGATGGGGAAGAAAGGTTCTCGAGTGGCGACCACGAACCGGAAGACGCAGCGTAGGCCGGTCCCCCATTCGGTGGAACGATGACCTGGTGAAAGCCGCGGGGAGCCGATGGATGCAGGAGGCGAGCAGCCGCTCAAGGTGGCGTGCTCTGGGGGAGGCCTATGTTCAGCAGTGGACGTCTTCAGGCTGTTAATGATGATGATGATGATGAATGCTGTGCCACAAGAGCCTAAAAATTGGGTACCTACCTAACCTGCTTAGAAAATTAGACGCAACCACAGATAACCCCCAATAGATACCGCATGAAAGACGACGACCACGCACCACGCATTGGCGTAAATGGTTCAATATAAATCGCCGCTTCGCAGCACGGCTTTAGTTTCGACCAAGTATTAGACCCGTGAGCACCTGTGTTTTAAAGCGCATTAAAATTGGTTTTGTGGCAAGAAACTCTATAAAATGCCTACATGTGCAGTCAAATGGTGTGGAAAATCATCAAGGCACTCAAACTACCAAAAAGACGGAGTAACATTTCATCGGTAAGTAAAATAATCTTAATTTTCTCAGCTATAGAAGAGGTCAGCTTATAATGGCTGGTCCAGGTAGCGACGGTCACTTGTCCCTCTTCTACTTTCCTGTTTTTACAGTGGTTGTACCTTTCCCGCGTAGCACGTGCAACGCTAGTGTTGTGAAACTCACTTCATTCTAGCCGCTATCGATAGCAAGCTTTAATAAAGTGAAATTCATAACTAGTAGGTTTTATACATTAAATATTCTTGATGTAGGTACATTATAAAAAATTATGACATTTGTGATGACACTTCTTATATAAACATAAAAATATAAACTTGAAAACCCATTTCGACTGACTGACTGATGATTGACAAACTGATGTGAGCTAGGATCTGAACAAAAATCCCGTAATGCGGTATCTATTGGGGGTTATCTGTGGACGCAACAAAGATAACGAAGATAGGCTATCGCTTGCTACTCATATAGGTATATCTGTTCTGTCTTGTACGGCTTTGATCACTGTACAAACAAAAGCTAGTTGGAAACCAAGCGCCGGTAGCATTTCGCAAATGTTGCCGTGAGGTGACTGAAGTAAAGGGGCTCAGCCAAAGATAAAGCCCGTTGATAGCTCGTGAACATAATTTCTCGTACACACACGACTCGCCTGCTGCAGGGGGCGAGGTGACAAAATGAGACAAAGTCATAACATTTCAAAGAACAGAGCAGGATGGAACAGAAGACAGCAACGAGTTCCCGTGATTTATTATAGTATTTATTAGAAATTAGTGGTTGAAATACACCACTAATTTTCGTATGAGGGAAAGTTGTATCATTGGTCAACTGGATTTATAGTCAATGAGCACAGCCCATACAGCTTTACCTAAGTATTATCTTTGACTCCACGCATGTTTGCATGCTCCATCCACGCGAGATGTCGAGGTCTACTGTTCGCAGAACCATCAAAAAAATTGGTGACGTCAAAAAAACTGTGCTTGTAGAACCCGTATAGGTACCAAAGACTTCTATATACCTCTTTGATAGGTACCAGGTTTCGTCAACATTCGTTGAAAATAAAAGCCGGTAGGTCAAGTAAATTTTGTGAGTTGAAAACTTTGCTTATTTCGTTCTCAGCCATTCTCATGTGCCGATAACTATAATAATTTAATAATGTACGTCGAAACCAACGAATAGCAGTAAATGATAAAACATTGTGTGCAATTTGAGTTGAGAGTAAGGTTCTATTTTTTTTTACGACTAAATAGGCCCGCATTTGACCGCAATCTCACGACCCTAATTCTGTATGACCACATTACGATTCCTTACTTCGAAACCACGCGAATTCCTTGTCTTATATAAGAAATGTGCAAAAATCTATTTTCTATGAAATGGAAACAAAACCACGCGAAATGAATTTGGAAATGACGCGATTTGAACTGTCAAAAATCATAATGTTCTACTGAGACACGTTCCGAAACATCAACACGTCAAAAGTTACCACCACTTAATATATCAATATTTATTCAAAATAAAAATAACAATGTAATGTAAGGTATTTAATGCTGTGACACGATTTGAACAAGACACGATAACGACGTGGTTTCGTATCGTGTGGAATCTGAGTTTTCATACAGAATTAGGGCCCTGGGCCCTTCGCGCGGTTTTGTTTCCATTTCATAGAGAATAGATTTTTCCAGATTTCTTATATAAGACAAGGAATTCGCGTGGTTTCGAAGTAAGGAATCGTAAAGTGGTCATACAGAATTAGGGTCCTGATGGAATGTGACGACGGGGTCTACGATGGTACATCCTTCTCTAGAAGACACCTATTAGTTCTTGTTTATTGTTGATTTTATTGACAAATTAGTTAATATTTGAATTATCTTTTGTTTCAGATGTAACCACGATGCCTGATACTTAACCATGAATAATTATTATTAGGTACTTTTAACTTAGTGAGTAATTAATACTTTTAACTAAGTACTTAAGCTTAGAGCCAAGTGCATAAAACTAAGTATTTGATCATTACCTAAACCCAAGTGATATCTAGAATAACTCAAGTCATATCAAAAGGTGCCAATTCACTTGGCGATAACTTAAATGTACTGGTTCATTACTTAAAATATGGATCCGGGGTACTTTGACACTGAAAGGAAGCAGAATCCAAGGGAAAAGGCGAGTTTACTTTCAAAATTCTGGTTTTGGTAAGTTATTGAAGTTTTACTTCTTTACATACGCTCCGCGGTTTCCCCCGCGTGGGCCATTTACCGGCGGGAACTCTAGTGGGAACCATTTGTGGTATAAGGGCTATATTCGTGTAATGCGGTTGTTCTCGGAAAGTTATACCTGTAGGGTTAGCACGGCCGGTAGACAAAACTGTCTTTCCCCTGTTTTACTCCAAGCAAGTATGAAGAAAGTGACATAAAACGGGGAAAGACAATTTTGTCTACCGGCCGTGCTAACCCTACTGGAATAAAACTTATTCTACTTTGGTAAAATCGGGCCTTAATATGGTAAGTTAATAAATTAACATGAGTTTAACAAACGTATAACGAGAAAAGGGGCTCAGAGTCGATTGAGACCTTTGGGTTTGGCAAACGTAATATTAAATTGACTACGCTTTTTCAAAAAATCCTTAGTATTAGAAGATTATCGATGAAATGATTTCAAAATAGACCCAATATTTGTAGGAACAAAGCCTGCTAACTGCGAAGGAAAAGTAACCGTTTCTTTACCCTTGACTGTGTGAAGCCCCACCTTTTTGCCCCAGCTTGTATTGCTTGATATATACCTATTGCTTTTCGTATAAATGTCTCTCATTGAACTCAATACTGATTTAGGTACATAGATCCTAAAATCTCTTCCCGTGAGTGCCGTAAGAGCTGGCTAAGGGAATAATTATCCAGGGGGTCTAGCAAAGATCCCTTTGCATCAGCTTTAACGCCAAACGATAACTCCAAAATGTATGGGAATGACATTACCTCTGGATGTCGCTTTTCCGCAGGTAATGTTATTCCCAAAATTCCCATACTTACATTTTGGAGTTAACGTTTGGCGTTAACGCTAATGGACAGGGATCTTGCTAGACCCCCTGGGTATTTTCAGCAGCCTTCTCCTCCGCGGATCATTAAAATCTGCTGCGATTACCAAGCCGCCTGCCAAGCTTGGTGGATTTGCTCTGTAATAAATGTCCAAAGTGGTGTTTTATGGGGGAGGCCCATGTTCAGCAGTGGAAACATCCACTGGTCTTCTTTTTGTTGAGGGCGAATATTTAAATATATAGAATAGAATAGAATATCGTTTATTCAGCTTAACAACGTTTCACACATAAGTACACGATAACGAAAAAATAACTCATACAAAATCAAGATTAATCAACCATTTCACCATTTTTTAAATTTGATTATTTTTTTATATATCTCTTCATTTACTATGAACATGTTTCTATAGCACTAAACAAAGTTTATTATGTACCTATAACAAATCTACATAATTCGATACTTTGTTGAAATCTGCAATTATAGTTTAAAATCAAAATATCAAATATTTATTCCAGGTACACCCTAGAATTATTTCAAAAAGGTCGAAAGGGACGGCTCAGCATATTAGATTTATACAGGCATGTATCAATCCTCAACATATTTATTTATTTACTAATAGGTACTTAGACCTAGGTACTTACGATTAAGCATAAAAATAAAATAAAAAAATTGGAGGAAAGCGCTGGTAGCTATAAGTCTCACGCATACTTAAGTATGCTTATTCAATGAGTGTGTGTTTTCAGTGATGACTTATAAAGTTATAACAATGAGACGTGGTCCCTTACTGTTGGCCTCATTAGTAAGCTCAAAGTTCCGCAGCGAGCTATGGAGAGAGCTATGCTCGGTGTTTCCCTGCGAGATAAGCTCCGGAATAAGGAGATCCACAGGAGAATAAAGTCACCGATAAGAAGTAACATATTCAATAATCTGGGCTGATATAGCTCTTAGAATTAGCAAGTTGAAGTGGCAGTGGGCAGGCCACATCGCTCGCAGAACCGACAACGGATGGAAAAGAAAGTTTTTTTATGTATACGAATGACGTGATGAGCTAGTCGTTCGCCTGGTGTTAAGCGTCACGGCCGCCCATTACAGATTGCAGTGTCACTCGGAAATCTAAATTAAAGTTTCTAGTGACACTGCGCACTGCGCCCGTCGTCCTGAGACATCACTCAGTCTAAAAAAGATTTCTAGACTGTGAGATCGGTTCTTAAGTCTCATTTGCCCAGTAATTACACTAGCTACAATGCCCTTCAATCATCAACAGCCTGAAGATGTCTACTGCTGAACATAGGCCTCCCCACAGAGCGACACTGAGCTGCTGCTTGCCTCCTGCATCCATCGACTCACCGCGGTTTTCACCAGGTCGTCGGTCCACCTAGTGGGGCGCCGGCCTACGCTGCGTCTTCAGGTTCGGGGTTCAAGTATTTTTGAGTATATAAAATCTTCCTTCTTTAAGCACTTTCTAAAATAACATAAATCTCATCTCATCGTTAGATGAGAGACTATAGAAAAAGGGACAATTCAAAGTCTTGAAAACAGACGCAAGGTCGCCGGTGTGTCGCTCTTCTATATCGGTTACATTTTGGAGAGTGTGCGCATGCCCTTCATCAGCTCATTCCGTCATCCCCTTTCCATCATAGAACTACAACGCTTGGTGATTCTTCACATCCTTACGTCGTTCGTATACCACAAGTCCGCACTAAGCGTTTTGCTGAGTCATTCATAGTCCGAACGAACGGCCAAGGAATGGAATGCTCTTCCAGCAACTGTTTCCTCCTGGGTATAACCTGGGTCTTTTCAAGTCAAGAGTGAATGGGCATCTCATGGGCAAACGTGCCACCTTAGACAACTTCGTCACTTACCATCAGGTCAGTTGTTGTCAAACGTATGCTCATTTTAGCATTAAATAAAATAAATAAATATTTCAGATGTTCCCCAGAGCACAGAGCTGCCCCTAGAGGTGACGCTTTAGGTGCGAAATGGAAGGAAGAACTACAGAAGCGAGGTAATCATCATTAAAATATTTAACGCATCATCATGGGCAAAAGTGCTCCACCTTAGACAACTTCGTCACTTACCATCAGGTCAGATGTTGTCAAACGTATGCCCATTTTAGCATAAAAGCCATCAGAGCCAATCGTGGTGATTACGGCAACTCACCCACTGACAACCGATGGGGAAGAAAGGTTCTCGAGTGGCGACTCCGAACTGGAAGACGCAGCGTGCTAGCGTACTAGGTGGGCCGACGATCTGGGGAAAGCCGCGGGGAGCCGATGGATGCAGGAAGGAGCAGCCACTCAAAGTGGCGCTCTCTGGGGGAGGCCTATGTTCAGCAGTGGACGTCTTCAGGCTGTTGATGATAATGATGGCAACCCTTATGATAAGCGCCCAAAGTGGCGTTTTATGGGAGAGGCCTATGTTCAGCAGTAAGTGAATAAGTAACAAGTTAATTAATATTTTTTTTATGCTATTTTGTTTTATTTATTTTATTTTATTTTATTTTGAGTTTAAGAAAACTTACAGCTAGGTACAAGTATAGAGAAATGAACATTACAAAGAAGGCCAATTACAAGTTTCCGTAGATAGGTAATAAAAATAATAATTAAGTGGGTGCACTTAAAAAGACTGACGCAGAAACCTAAAAAAAAAATCAAACTTAATTACCGTAATTATGTAAGTAGGTATAGAAGATACCTACAAAAAAAAAACAAAATATAAATAAAAATAAAAACACACCATTAATGACCATCTTAATTACCAAAAAAAACACTACTCATCAGCTTCTTCAGCTGATTAGCAGTGGTATTAAAAAGGTCAATATCATGTGTCCCGGTCAAGTCATTGAATCTCTTGCTAGCTCTCATTAGATAGGAATTCCTTCTTCTGTAATTGGTTCTACCTTCGGCAACATGCAATGTGCAAGGCCTCCTCAGTGATGCAAACGGGACCCGCAGGCCTATGCTCCCCAACAACTCAGGGGGCGTACCGTGAGCTCTTAGCGCGATTCAAAACAGAGCCTATATTGGATCGTTTTGTTTTTTTTGTATGGGGATTTTGACAAGCGAGCCAGTATAGGCTCTGTTTTGAATCGCGCTAAGAGCTCACGGTACGCCCCCAGGACAGTCAACCATGCCATTTGCTATGTTGATCAAGTACACAATATCAGCTATGCGTGGCTATAGGTAGGTAGCAAACACGCATACGGCCCTCCTAATTAACTATAAGGAAACATGGTTGTTTTCAGTTTGTTTAGGTCAGACAAGTACCTATTACCTATTCTGCCTGGTTCTGTGTGGGTTTTATCAAGCTAAAATAAGTACCTAGTTTGTTTAGTTTTAGCGGATTAGTTGATTGACACAATTTTTTTATTTCCTTCCTCTCTATGAATAGTCCTTGGAGTCCTTGGAGATTCTTTGCTAGCGGGGTTAATGAGCAGTAGGTATTTTTTTTAAATTAATAATTTACTGTATATTTTCCAGAAAAGGGCAAGAACCCCTCACTGCTTCGTGCAATCGTGAAGATCCACGGATGGTCGTTCCTCGTAGGAAACGCCATATGCGCGTCCATCGATGGCACCATTCGGTACGTTCGTATCTTGGGAAAAAACAAACCAGTGACAGTAATGGCACAGAACAATATAAGCATAACACTGAAATGGACAGATATTCCATGGTATTCGTATGGTTTTTTTTTAACGGGCAATGTGCCTTTATTACTCAAGCTAACTACTACAATAATAAAAACTAAACTAAACTAGCTACACTACCTGCTACAAAGAACACTTATGGGTTGTGTATTCGTATGGTAGAATTGACGAGCGATGGTGGCCCAGCGGCAGCATGTGCGCTTCGCAATCTTACGGCACCTGGTTCGATCCTCGGCCCTGCACCAATGGCTTATCTAGTATGCTATGTGCAGTTTTCGATGCGATCGCTCCATGTACATACCTCGGAGAGCACGTTAAGCCGTCGGTCCCGGTTGTCATAAGTACATCGTTACGGGTATTCAGACGCCTGATAGAATCTGACGCCTGATCTAATCATCCCTGTTAGTCCCTTATGGGTTGCGAGGTCTGATGGCAGTCGCTTCTGTAATTCTGGTAGCTCGCCGCTACATGTTAGATTGGGAGCCGACCCCAATAACAAAATGGGAAAAGGGAAAAGAGGATGATGATGGTATGGTAGAATTGGCAACCGATGGGGAAGATAAGAAATGTTCTCGAGTGGCGACCACGAAAGACGCAGCGTAGGCCCCCAGTAGGAGGACCAACGAGCAGGAGGCAAGCAGCCACTTAAAGTGGAGCTCTGTGAGGCCTGTTCAGCAGTGGACGTCTTTAGGTTGTTGATGCTGTTTATGATGATGATATCATACGTTATCATGTAGATATTTTATGAAATAGCTGACCCGCCCCGGCTTCGCACGGGTTAATTAGTTTTATGCCTTATCTCAGTCTAAAGGAAGAGAGAAGGGAGGGGGGAAAAGATAAAGGAAAATGATGAATAGATAAAACGGCGAAAAGTGGCAGGTGCGCCAGCACCAGCCTGCCATTCACCTTCATGCATTCATTCCTTTCCCTTATCTTTTTCCCCCTCCCTTCTCTCTTTCCTATAGTACAGGGTAGGAGTGGCTTTGGACCTAATACTGAAGGTTGGATGTCTTTAATTTCTGAACCATAAAACCTACGACCTTGTTAAATTTACGATACAATATTTAACGTAGGTACACTCTTCCTAACAAAAAAAATTGAATGAAATCGGACCGCGCGTTAATGAATAACTAACTCTAAGAGTTAATAAGTTGAAGTGGCAATGGGCAGGCCACATCGCTCGTAGAACTGACAACCGATGGGGAAGAAAGGTTCTCGAGTGGCGACCACGAACTGGAAGACGCAGCGTAGGCCGGCCCCCCACTCGGTGGACCGACGACCTGGTGAAAGCCGCGGGGAGCCGATGGGTGCAGGAGGCGAGCAGCCGCTCAAGGTGGCGTGCTCTGGGGGAGGCCTATGTTCAGCAGTGGTCGTCTTCAGGCTGTTAATGATGTTAATGAATTACAACTAAGTACATATTTTTACTTTCATCCCCTCTCCCGAGAGAACCGTACTGAATTTCGGGGTTGAAAGTCAGAGACTTCTATGTATATACAAAAGTATCTTATAGCCTACCTTGTAATGAACTCAAATCATGCCAAGTTTAATTTGAATCCTTTCAGCAATGTGCAGAATTGGACTTACAATTTTATCATAAGTATAAGTTATCATGTGAACTACGATTACCTATACCTACCTATGTATAGGTATCAGTTACGTGATAGCCCATCCATCATTATCATCACCTATTTTTCTCAGATTATTAATCCCGACATGCTTGGAAGGGTTGATAAACTACTTTTCACCAGCGCACGCGGGCATATCGGCGCGACATGCGTACTTGTATGCAGCATGCGTAGTCGGGTAAGTTAGTAGACTTCATCTTCATAGCACGGGTAGCATGAGCAGTAGAAATCTTAGAGTGTAGACTAAAGCAAAGAGAGAACTTGATTATCTGTCAAGCGTACCACTTTTTGTGGACACTTTTTATATGATGTGGACACTTTCATGTGAATGAGTCTGACAGATTTGTATAAAAAAAACACTTGACTCGAGCCGAAAAAAATGGTACGGTGCTTATCGCAAGCGTAGCTAATTACTATTTGTTTGTTTTTTCCTTTGCCACTGACGTAGCGATACGTGAGCAGTACAAATATAATATCGTTTTGATGATCTCTCTTTGCTTTAGTCTATACTCTAAGGTAGAAATCGACACATATCTTCTCTCGACAAAACAAGGGCGTAACTAATACGGCCCAGTTTTTGATAGCGCAGCCGTACCTGCTACTCTGCTACCTTTAATCTCGCGGCCAAACATAAGAAGGAACTTTTTTTTTCAGTTTCATGGCAGTTAGCGCTGGTCTATTTCATGTAATGCTTCTGTGGATGTTTAACATGGCAATGAAGATTCGGGTCGGATGTAGCTCCCTTATTTATAGGAAGGTAAGGTTCAATTTGTCTTATTCGAGCCGTCTGCGAACGAAAACGACAACTATTATAGCATGGTGGTATTTGTCCAGGGGGTCTAGCAAAAATCCCTTTCCATTAGTCTTAACGCCAAACGATAACTCAAAATGTATGGGAATGACATGCGACCATGCTATGACCTGCGGAAAAGGCTTTTCCGCAGGCCCCAAGTACTTGTCTGGCTAGCTCCCACCCTCAAGTAAAGAATTTGTCACCGTAAATTCAAAAGGAGGATTATTCATGGAGTGGTTTACATTTGACCATGGTACCTGATGGCAAGTGACGACGCGGCGATGAGCATGCTTGCCTTGAAGATACCGGTGGGTTTTTGGTGGGAACTCGAAAAAGTTCACGTCGTTTCATTGTATTATTTTTCTAAACTTGTGCTTTTTCCAGTGTTAACGGTTAAAATTGGTGGTGTTTTACGCATTAAGTGCTGAATTACGAGCATGAGTGTGGGCAAGTGATATAATGTAGTGAAACGTGGTTTTTCGTGTTGCTTCCAAAATTCCATAGAAGCTTCTAGTAAAGTCGCCACCACTTTACTAGGGTATGACTTAGACTGGACTATGATTACCTGACTTAGACTGGACTGTGACTAAGACTTGAAGACTTGACTTTATACGTGAAATATTCCATAACTCGATGAATAATTACGATACTTGACACTGGCTAAATACATTGTGTGGAGCCAAAAAAAAAGAAAAAAAAAAAAGATACCGGTTCACTCTAACCTTAAAACTCCCAGTGTGTTCCGATAGCTTAACTTGAGAGCCAGTTCCTAAACCAAGCGTAGCATGCTGCCACTTTTGGTTAGCACATAACATCAGATAACATGTGGTAAACGATACCGTGACTGATATAAAATATATGTCTATGTGCCTATTTCAGCTACTGCGTCTAGATCTGACGGTAGGTGGCAAAGCCTCCGAAGGTCTGACAGGTCATGTGGTCAATCTCCTGACCACAGATGCGCAACGGTTCGACATGGCTTGCCTGTTTTTGGTGAATCTCATCAGGGCACCTATAGAGAGCGTTCTGATCGTGTATCTGATGTACAGACAGATTGGCGTTGCTACTTTTGCTGGAGTTTCTTTTTTGTTGGTTTTCATTCCGTTGCAAGGTGAGTTTGTTGATTTATTTAATTGTATTTAACTTTAACCGATACAGCGTCAAAAGAAGGGCACAGATTTTACCTGCGTTTATGCTGACGACCTATAAATATATATACGGACTTCTTTGGATCAACTACCGGAGGTAATAGACTCTACAACAGAGTTTTTCATACCAGAGTTTTTCTATTCTATTCTATTGTGCTAGAAAAACCGCGAAGCATTCTAATACACAATGTTTTCTATCTAAAACATAATCCAGGTTACCTGGGCAAGATATCAAGCAAGCTTCGCCGGAAGACCGCCATACGGACAGACAACCGGATAAGATTGATGAATGAAGTCATACAGAGTATAGAGGCGATCAAAATGTACGCGTGGGAGAATGCTTTCGCCAGGATTATAGATCAGGCTAGGAAGTGAGTCTGACATTTATTTACAGCACCAATTCTTATTATTTACTTATTTTCCAACCTATGGCTTATCTTACCTGTCTCTATCATCATCAACCTAAATTAGTCCGCTTCCTTCTTCCCTTAGCTAATTAGGTCGGCTTTGTCGATGACCGTGGTTCTTTGTTGGATCACTTCATTTCTGATTTGATTTTTTAGAAAAACTCCAAGCATAGCTCTTTCCATAGCTCTTGGAACTACTAAATTGGCGAACTAAATTTTAATTTACGTCAATATTCATTTAGAATCCCTATAAACCAATTTAAGTATCCCAAAATGAACCAAATATGACTAATACATGATATTTATAAGCCTACATTGACACTTACTTTACTTTCCAGACAAGAAATGAACGTAATCAAGAAGATTACGTGGCTGCGCGCTGTGATGATATCTTGCGTTAAACTGAACACCAAAGTTGCCATTCTACTCAGCATCATCACTTACATATCAGCTGAAAATGAACTTACTGCTGCTAAGGTATTCTACACTGAATCTTCCACCTTCTCTTTCTAGTAAGGTTATTCAATAAGTCTCTAATAATTTTTAATGTAAAAATCATTTTAATTACAAAAATGAATCTGATGATAACGCTAGGCTATCGATAGGCTTGTTTACTGAAGAAGGTTTGTGTGTCTAATATTATGCATAATCATCAGCTGGAAGACATTCACTAGTGAAAATAGGCCTCACCCATAAAACGCCACACTTGGACGAATAACTACTCGAATTATGTTTTAGGGGCTTTATCAATGAAATTGCGTAAATGAGACTTTATTATACTTGGCAATAATTCATCCAAAATAGAAACGGCATCTTTGAATTCAGTTTAAAATATCGCAACTCTTTTATGCCAAGGTATTCAAAATTGGTTCTTTTTCTTCATAAATCCATTCTTGATTACGGTAAAAAATTAAATAATGTGTATTCATTTTTTTCTTTAAAATGAGTTTAAATTAAAACTTAAAAAAATTTACTTACAATTCTTTTTCAGGTCTTCGTTATATTCTCCTACTACAACTTATTAAAAAACACCCTCGTAGACTTCCTCCCACTGGCTATAACCTTTACTCTCGAAGCGTACGTCAGTGTGAATAGAATGCAAGAGTTTCTTCTCCTGCCTGAGGTGGAGAGACAAGACGCGTTCGATCTGCTGACCATTGATGAAGAGAATTGTCTGGCGAAAACTAATGAAGTATTTGAAAAGATTGGGAACGGGTTAGTTGTGATTTCAATTAAGTACTTTTAACAAGATTATCAAGTAGCTAAAATAAATCTAAAGATGAGATGAATGAAAAGATGATGATGAGATTAATGAAAAGTGAAAAATGCCCGTTGGGATGGTGATCAGAGATTAAATAAAACTTAGCTATTTTGTAATATTGGTTCTGCGTATCGATTAGTACCATTTTCACATGCAAACCAATATAATATTATAAGTGAAGCACCATAACCTTTTTACTAAAACCTATGACGTCATCCACATAAAACACAAAACAAAATAGAAAGTCTGTTCAAAGACTTCCAAATTTCTTTCACTCACATGCCGACCTCTGGTTTTCAGCCAACAAGCATATGTAAAGTCTAAAAACAATCTAGAACAGCTGAAACCTCAAGTATTGATCAGTTTGAAAGACTACACCGCTAGCTGGAAGAATGCCGACGACGAGTCCTTAGACGGGAAAGTGGTGGCGCTCGACGGTATCAATTTGGTTGTAAGTTAGCAGTACTGTACGCGTCAGCGTCACCTTTGGCTAAAATCATTGTCATTGTAATGCACATAATTTTTAAACCCCTTACTGCTAAACACTAAATAGCCGTGAAATAGTTACTCAGTAATTTCTCTTGTTTTATCAAATTAAATCAAATCAAACTAAAATTTTCTTCCATTTACAGGTAAAACCTAACACCCTAACAACAATAGTGGGTACAGTGGGGTCAGGCAAGTCGACACTACTACTGGCCATGCTGAAAGAGTTATCACCTACCCACGGCCACTTGCAAGTGAATGGGGTCCTAGCTTACGCTGCTCAGGATCCTTGGCTGTTCGATGCTTCGGTAATTTCAAGTTTTTAATTCGATTTGCATTTGACTCGTAGCAATTATGCTCATTTCGTATTTGAAATGCCAATGGCTTATTGAGGTGTGTTTTGAAATGACCTAATAAACACGCCTATTTGCTTGAGTTATAATTTTTGACTGAGATCTGTGCCTAATTTTGTGCTACTTTTTTTTCTCAATACCTTAGTTCTCTTTTTTTCTTCTTTACATAGACTTAGACGACTATGTGTCGATGTCAGAATCTGATGATGACTTCCCACTACCAATATTATTACAGGTCCGTCAAAACATACTTTTTGGTCAAGATTTAGACCTTAGAAGATACAAGCAAGTCATTAAATGTTGCAAACTGAAGAGGGATCTGGAAATACTGGCTAACGGGGATAAAACTGTAGTAGGGGAAAGAGGTAAGTTCAACCTATAAAAAATTAAATAGACGGCGTTGTTCGAGATGAATGAGGCGTTTTATTTAAAAAAAAACTAGCTTAAACCTTTCAAACCACAGAGTAGGTAGTTTAAACATAAGAACATGCTTGGATTAGTCCAAGCATTCAGCAGTCTACAAATGAAATGAAATGTCAAATTCAGTTGAGTGGACCACAAGTGCATTGTCTGTAGTGTCTCCTAAGTAGTCTGTGGTGCATTCTTCTTAAGTAAATTGCAGTACAGTAAAACTGCGAGATAGATAAACGTTAATATTATGATCCAAAATAAAGCCGAGCTATTGCGCAAAAAATATACAAAAAAACGAGAGTTTAGAGTTGTCAGTCAGTATCGTGACACATTTCCTCTAACCTGTGGTCTATGCTTGAAACAGCGACAGTGACAGATTTTGGTAAAACCACAACTGGCGGCATCTATTGGGTCATACATAAAATACAATTTTTTTTTAAATAAAACGCCTCATTGCACTTTATTGCGATGTAGCAAGAGTCGCTTTTTGTCCTTGTGGAGGGATTCTTCTGAACTGTACTATTTGGTGTTTTATGCCACAATAATAAAGAAATGCTTCAATGCAAACTAAAACTTTGAGGGGAAACGGAAAAATAGGTTATTTTTGTCCTGGAACTTTGATTAATTAATACATAAATATACTTGTAAGACCAACTTTGGCCATTCAACGAGGTAATGTCGCTAGCTTTTCGGGCACCCGCAGACAGCGATTTAAACGCGGTATTTTATTTACTCTAGTTATATATAGGTTTAGATTTTGGTAGTTTATATTTAATTTAGTTTTATATATTTTGTTTTTTAAGTTATGTTTGGCGTGTTCAATAAAATTTTCTATCTAAACTGGGGATTAAAACTGTAGATTCTAAATTAATATGCCTTGATTTTAGCAAATAAGATTTCGACGGAAAGACAAGAGACTGAACCCGTTTGTGCCCTTTTAAATAAAACGCCTATTTACAGGTACTTCACTATCGGGCGGTCAAAGAGCAAGGATATCACTGGCCAGATGCGTCTATCAAGTGGCAGATGTTTACCTACTGGACGATCCTTTGGCTGCGGTCGATTCTAAGGTACCTACAATTCTAAGTTTATTTTTTATTATCAAATTATTATTTAAATGTTGTCGCACTTAGGTTTGATTTTTCAATACCTGGATACTCGACTAAGGCCCGATTTCACCAAAGTAGAATAAATTTTATTCCAGGAATAACTAGAATAAGAATAAGAATAAGAAAATTTATTTTCCAGAAACATTACAATTAATTACAAGGTATACATTTTGAATAAAAGGTTAAATAATGCTATATGATAGGCATGACAACGGGCCCCAAACTAGGCTAAGCCTGTATCTTGGGTACCCAATAACACTAGTTAACAATAAAACAAAATTCGCTGAGTAATGAGATGTACACATTCAACCGTACGCAAGAAAACATGCAATAATAATAAAAAATAATAATTATAATAATAATCTAGGTTTTTATGGCATTTCTTTAACTTACCTACCTAATTTTATATCATAACCGTAAAAAAAAAAAAGAACAGAACACAAAACTGAGAAGACTAGGTAAATGTGTGCATAACAATATTAGTAGTTTTCCGAACTTTCCGAGAACAACCGAGTTACACGAATATAGCCCTTATACCACCAATTTTGTGAAGGAATAAGGCTTATTCCTTGGATACAATCAAAATGGCGTCTTTTTCGTGTAATTTCATTTGTCAGTCAGCTGTATCTGAGAGTAACGAATAGCCTTATACTTGGAATAAACCTTATTCTACTTTGGTGAAATCGGGCCTAAAAATAATACATTAGACGAAACAAAAAAAATATTTTTTTTCGTTTTCCATGATCTACTTTTGATTATTTTTGTTTTATCCAATTGATTTATTTATTTACCTACCAAAAAATACATGTCAATTGATTGATGTACCTATTTACTTTAATCTAATTTATCCAATGAATAACTTTGATTGGTCTTATTGAGAACCGTACCTTAAACCAGTTCCTAGATTCCGGTTTGAAACCCAAACCTTGATGCCCTGTTAGGTATATCTGTATTACGTACATAGGTTTCAATAATTTATGTCGTGATTCGCAATTTTCAAATCCTATTGAATTGATTATAATTTGGCAGAATAAAAAAACACGCGATTTTGTGCACCTTCAAGTAAGCTTTCGAGAGTCCACTCCCCTCATTACTAGGCTGTGGTACATCACGCGTGCACTGTCAAAAGAGAGGCCCCCTTTTAGGCTTTAGTGCCCCTGAGGCAGGTAGCACTGTACGGGCTGAACTGAACTTTATATCGTTGCAGCAAGAGTTGATATTTGTATGAGTTTACGGAGTGAAGATACTGTACCTGTACGGCTATTCTAATCTGTGCCTGTATTATTAAGTCTTCTGTGCTATACTAACTAATATGAACCTTAGCATCGGTATATAGAGTTTATTCTTCTTCAACAGGTGGCTCAAGCTATATACGACGAGTGCATCCGGGGCTTCCTTCGGGACTCTGCCACTATTCTGGTCACCCACAGGGTTCAGTATGCCAAGCATGCAGACAACGTCTGCGTTATGAGGAGCGGTCGGGTGAGGGAATTAGTTTAACCAGGTTTTAAAAAAAATCAATGATAAAACCCAGGGCCGTAGCCAGGAATTCACTTCGGGGAGGGGGGGGTTCAGCTTGATTACCATAATTATATACCTACACGCATAGTCAAAACAAAATTTGCTTGTAATCATCATCATCATCAACCTGAAGACGTCCACTGCTCAAAATAAGCCTCCCCCAAAGAGCGCCACTTTGAGCGACTGCTCGCTTCCTGCATATATCAGCATTCGGCTCCCCGCGGTTCTGACTAGGTCGTCGATCCACCTAGTGGGCTGGTTGCTTCTTATACCTACTCGTAATGGAGAGCTGATAAAGTTAGTATGAAATCTTTCGCAGCACTCGAGTTGTAAAATAGATTTTATAATAATTTTATCAGCTCTCTATACATCTAAGTACCTACCTATGTGTATAAGAATCAAACTCATAAATATGTTTTTAAACGGTGTCGAAAATCGATTAGTAATTTTGGCAGTAAGAATCTGTCATTGATGATTAAACAAAATGTTGGTAACTACCTATTACCACATAACTGGTATCTGGTAACTGGTAAATAGCCATAGCAGAAACATTAAAAGCGCGAGCGAAGCGAGCGCGAAAAATTTCATATTTGCCGTATTGTAGGTATTTCAGAAAACACGTATGGCAATTCAAACATGAATTATATATCAGTCAGTACAAACGCGTTTGCTATATAACAAAGTACAGCAGAAATATGAAAAGCGCGAGTGAAGCGGGCGCAAAAATTTTTATATTCACTGTATTGTATTTCAGAAAACACGTATGGCAATTCAAACATGTCAGTCAGTACAAACGCGCTTGCTATAATTGGTTATAATAAAATACAGCAGGAACATAAAAAGCGCGAGCGTAGCGAGCGCGAAAATTTTTATATTTGTCTTATTGTATTTCAGAAAATATGTTTGGCAATTCTAACATTCTTGCTCTGCCCTTAGACCGGCGCAGATTTCGGGGGGGGGGGGGGGGGGTTTGAACCCCCAACCCCCCCCCCCCCCCTGCCTACGGCCATGATAAAACCCCATAAAAAGGCAACGAAAGTTTTCCTTTTATTCCCTATACATAAAATATCATTTTATTTATTTTCATCCCAAAATAATGATATCGGTCTTGGAAAGTTTTTAGACTCTTTTTGCTACGGGGTCTAACCCAAACACTAAAAATATGAACTTGAATTTCTCTGTATTTAGTGTCATGTCCTGATTTAAAAAGTGGTAAAAATCGTCTAAGCGGGTTTCTAACTTGCGTTAGCGATTTCAGATATTTATATAAAAGACTGCTTATTTATTTTGACGTTTCCTTTAACAGATCGTAGCTCAAGGGTCCTACAGCGAATTGAACGACGTGTCGGAATTTACCAAATTGATAGAAATGACTAAAAGAAACGAAGAAGAAAAACTCGATCAGAAGGCTCTGGAGTGCGAGAACCAAGAAACTGTGGTATGTATTTTTTACTACAGCATTGAGCTGTCAAATAGTTTGACAGCCTGCGGCCTTTTTTTTTCTCTTATATTTTGGCTCCACACATAGTGTATTTAGCCAGTGTCAAGTATTGTAATTTTTCATAATGATAGAATATTTCACGTAAAGTCAAGTCTTAGTCACAGTCTGCGTAGTCATAGTCCAGTCTAAGTCAGGTAGTCTCAGTCCAGTCTAAGTCATGCCCTAGTAAAGTGGTGGCAACTTTACTAGAAGCTTCTATGGAATTTTGGAAGCAACACGAAAAACACGTTTCACCACATTATATCACTTGCCCACACTCATGCTCGTAATTCAGCACTTAATGCGTAAAACGCCACCGATTTTAATCATTAACACTGGAAAAAGCACGAGATTTGAAAAATAATACAATGCAACGACGTGAACTTTTCCGCGTTCCCTCCAAAAAACTCGCCTGCGGCCTATTAGAATGTGTTTGCCCTACAAAAAAAATACGTGTGGTAAATGCGTCAAGCAAGCCCGCAGACGATCTTGAATGAATGGATGAACAGCCTGCTTCTTTCAAATTCATCCATTCATCCTTTTCCCTTATCTTTCCCCCCCCTCTCGTCTCTCTTTCCCCAAAGTACAGGATAGGAGTTGGATTTGGTGTAATACTGAAGGTTGGATATCTGTAATTTCTGAACCGCAAAACCGACGACCTTGAAATATTTACGGAACAATATTTAAAGTATTCCCTTTCTAACAAAAAAAAAATGAATGAAATCGGACCACGCGTTAATGAATTACTACTAAGTACATATTTATACTTTCATCCCTTCTCCCGAGGGAACCGTAATGAATTTTGGGATTAAAAGTATCCTATAGCCTACCTCGTAATATGAAATAAAAAAATTTGGACCTGTTACCGTTTAATTATAAGTAAGAATACGAATACGAATAGGAACAAAGGAACTTATAATGAAACTTAAAACCAATAACGAATTTACATTTAAGAATTTATCTTTGTATAAGAAAAAACGACAATCATTAAACAGAAATGAATAAGTCAGCTATAAATTTCTTAGATGAATCTATTATTTATTTTGATGTTATCTTCAACAGGTCGTAGCTCAAGGGTCCGACAATGAATTGGATGAAGTGTCGGAACTCACGAAATTGGTAGGAATGTCTGAAAAAATCGAAGAAAAGAAACTCAAGCAGAAGTGTCTGGGGTACGAGAGCCAAGGAACTGTGGTATGTATTCTTTACTTATGCTTCAAGCTATCAAACAGATTAACAGTCTGCGGCAGTGTACTGGGAAGATCATCCAATAAAAATATATAACGAAAATGAGCCTGATTACGTGGATTTGTCACTTAGCCATTTTTAAATGTTTTCAAAGGTTACGTTTTTGTGCCTTTATTACTCAAGCTAACTACTACAATACTAAAAACTAAACTAAACTAAAGTAGCTACACTACCTACTACAAAGAACACTTATGGACTGTATAATAGCCGCGATGGCCTATAGACAGTCCAAGTGCTGCAGCCCACTACCGGTAGGTAGCGTACCCAACATGCTGGCAGCATTGCCACGTTGAATTGCAATGCTGATGCGTTGGGCCAAATAAGTGAATTACATTTTTTCTTTGTTTTATGTGACGTGACGAGCTAGTCGTTTATCTGGTGTTAAGCGATACGGCCGCCCATAACAGATTACAGGGTCACCCTGAACTCTAAATTAATGCCGTGACACTGTTCACTGCGCACGTCATCCTGAGACATCACAGTCTAAAAAATATTTCTAGACTGTGCTTTATAAGTCTCATTTATCTAGTAATTTCACTAGCTACATTGCCCTTCAAACTGGAACACAGTAGTGCTTGTACACTACTGCTTGGCGGCAGAATAACTGGCAAAGGTTTGGTACCTACCTAGATGAACTTTGCAGAAAAGTCTTACCACCTAATAAAGTGACAAATACTCTCGTAATATTTAGGACCAATTTTTTTAAAGATAAAGCATATGATAATCTTCGCGCGATTAAGTAGGTGTAGAGTAGTTATTTTGAATCTCCCGCTTCAAAGTAAATGTAGACTGTGGAAGTAAGAATATCTAAATGTATTTTTAAGGTAAACATTGTATTGGTGAAAGACCAAGGAAGAGAGGATGCCAAAAGAGCGTTAGTTGAAAATTTTCTAATATATTTTCATTTATCTCGATGTGAACTAAAGTCGCCGATATAGCTTTGAGAATCAGCAAGTTAAAACTACGGGGAGCCGATGGATGCAGGAGGCAAGCAGCCGCTCAAAGTGGCGCTCTGTGGGGGAGGCCTATGTTCAGCAGTGGATGCCTCCAGGCTGTTGATGATGATTATGACCTGTTTGTTGACCAATCTCAGCCATTCGCCGACCAATTGGAGCAGTGCGTTTTCTCTGCCCCAATAAGGATTTGTGAAAATAAGATTTTAACCCACATTTAGACCCATTTTTTAGTCTCAATTTTATTGTACATTTACAGGAACACAGTTACAAGCTGCGCTCACATAGATCTATGTCGGAGGCTTCCCAGTTGTCCTTCAATTTGGATATGGATAACCAGGATCCCAAATACGAAGGTACGTAGGAAGGAGCATACGCTTTTAACCGTGACTCTATTACGTACTAACTTTGATTATCGTAAAGCAGAGGAAATCTATTTATATTTTTTTTACATATTATAAATAAATAATAATAAATAAATACGTGTGGGCATTTCACACAGCGCCATCTAGCCCCAAACTAAGCATAGCTTGTACTACGGGAACCAGCTGGGTTAGCATGGGCGGTAGACAAAATTGTCTTTCCCCGTTTTACGTCACTTTCTTCATACTTGCTTGGAGTAAAACAGGGGAAAGACTATTTTGTCTACCAGCCGTGCTAACCCTACAGATATTTGATAGTATACTTAGATACTTTTTGTTTGTAAATACATACATAGAATACAATATAACACCCAGACACAGAACAAACACCTATGTTCGTCACACAAATGTTTGTGCTGAGTGGGAATCGAACCCACAACCTATAGTTCAGAAGGTAGAGCTACTACCAACTGAGCTAACAGGCCAGCCATATTACTAGATGGTAGGATTTTTCGTCAAGAGTTCGTCTTAAACCGCTTTGACAGCAGGAAATGTCTTATGACGTATTCTGCGTGAATGCGTGATTGTTCATTAGTCAAACGCTTTCTCGAGTGAAGAGACAATGCTCAATGAGAAGTAAATGGACCCTGAACTTCTTCTCAATTGATGCTACCCTGGTAGCATTAACAATGAAGTAGTATTTCTTATATTCTCGCGATTTGAACACATATATATAGTTTAATACTGGACTTAATCACGCTAAAAACATTATTTATTTACCTCGACGTTTCAACCAAGTTGCATTGGCCGTGGTCACGAGTAGACTGGAGATGCGGGTATCCATGCCAGAAAAAACGAGTAGTTTACGAAAAACTACCCGCACTTGAAACTTAATGGTTGTAAACACACGTAGAAATCACGACACACAACACTAACAGTATCCGATTTGTCCGGGCGTAAGTCACGACGCAAACACTTGCCCAACACTGGGTTCCACGACGAAGCCAACCTGAAACCATCCTCCCGGTTAAAATTTTTTTGCTTCTTAATGTCAACCGCTTCACGTACAATCCTAAAGTAGTAAAGTCCATTAAGTTTCTAGTGCGGGTAGTTTTTCGTAAACTACTCGTTTTTTCTGGGACGGATACCTGCATCTCCAGTCTACTCGTGACCACGGCCAATGCGACTTGGTTGAAACGTCGAGGTAAATAAATAATGTTTTTAGCGTGATTGAGTCCTGTAACAATAAAGTACTTGCAAATTTAATTTCCCTACTAGGTGGATTGATGACTTGGTGAAAACCGCGGGGAACCGACGATGGATGCAGGAGGCAAGCAGCCGCTCCAAGTGGAGCTCTGTGGGGGGGCTATGTTCAGCAGTGGACGTCTTCAGGCTGTTGATGATGATGACGATTTTTATAGCAGGGATAAGCAGACAGAGTTTCCACCTACCACAACCGGTGGATCTAAGTGATATTTTCCCACTTATCCCTACCGTTAGGGATACCTTTTGGTAGGGATAGGTGTACCAGGCGATTTTACCGTCCAGCAGTACTATGCAAACTTTACTGTGTTCCGCTTTGAAGGGCGTTGTAGTGGTACAAATATATTTAATTAATTATTTCCAGGTGAAGTCCAGAACAAGGGTTCCGTTGATAACAGTGTTTACTTGGCATACATAAAAAATGGAGGAACGATACTGTCCATGTTTCTACTATGCGTTCTATTCATACTGGCGCAGATATTCGCTTCGTCTACCGATTTCTGGCTTAAATACTGGTGAGGAACACATTACAGGTTAGAGTTTGTGTCTGTGCCAAGCCAAATACATAGTATTTATTTTATTTATAAAATGGCAAAACGGACGCACACTTGCATACACTTTAGTCACAGTAACGCATTCATAATTCAACCGTGCACCCGATCTTATTTATTTTTTTGAACGGGCTGATGGATCTATGAACCTTTACAGCGTCACCGGGCGGGAGGGCAGGCGCTTAAGGCGCCCAACCGACAAAAGTGGGAGGCAACTAGCTGGCGGGCACCCCTGGGGTGCGAGCCTCGGCTTGGGCCGTCGCCGGGATAAGAGGATCGACAAGGCTACGTCCACTGGAGGAGTGCACCCTATGGGGGTACGTCGACCTCGCCGGCGGGGTCAAAATCAAAATCAAAATCAATTTTTTTTATTGCAAATAGGTTATTTTTAGCACTTTTACAAGTTAAAAATAGATAATGTATTTAAAAATAATAAAAATTAAATTATTGTACATTCTAAGCAAGCATAATTAAACAAACTTACACAGTGCTTAATGTCAAAAATGTCAAAATATTATAATTATAAGAAGAACATTACAATACGAGTTTGAAAAAAAAAGTTCTCTTCCCCACATCAGGTGCAAGCAATCCGGCACAATGTAGAATAGAAAACTCCGAACCGTAGCTTCGATTACATCTGTAAAGAAGAAGCTACAAGAAACTTTACAGTGACATTTTTTGATCCATTTTTTTTTAAATTGTTTTCAACACTTATAATTTGTTACAACATAATTAAACATACTACAAAGTAGGTAACTAGGTACATATATATTACATACCAGTGTAAGAGGAATATTAGAAAGATCGTAATACAAAAATACAAGTAGAAAATAAAAATTACAGGTAGGTATAGCCAATGACATGCAATAGACACGGTACCTAAGGTTTCATAACATTGGGCTTGGGGCAGTCAGGCCAAGCTTTTTTGTCTGACAAATAATCATATGTAGTGGAATAGGCTTTATTCATCAAATTTGACATGACGAACGATTTAAATTTACGCATTGACAAATGTTCAACACCACCAGGCAACTTGTTAAAAAAGCGTATACAGTTTCCCATGAATGAACCATTAACTTTCTGCAGTCTGAATCTTGGCACTTTCAGTTTGTTTTTGTTCCTAGTATTGAAATTATGATAGACACAATATCTGGGAAAAGAAGTAATATTTTTGCGAGTGTACATCAAATTTTCGTAAATGTATTGACTAGACACTGTAAGAATATTTATCTCCTTGAAGCGTTCCCTGAGAGAGTCGCGGGATTTCATGTTATAAATAGAACGAATGGCTCTTTTCTGTAAGACAAAAATGGATTGTATGTCCGCGGTTTTACCCCACAGCAAAATGCCGTACGACAGAATACTGTGAAAGTAACTAAAGTATACTAATCTTGCAGTGGCTTCATCGGTAAACTGTCTGATTTTACGTACAGCATAAGCTGCAGAGCTTAATCTGCTTGCAATGGTGGATATGTGAGGCCCCTACTGCAATTTAGAGTCTACAGTTATGCCAAGGAATGTGGTGGATTTTACCAAATCTAACGGCTCACCATTCAGTTCTGTATTTGTAGGAGACCTTCTAACATTGAGCAGCGTGAATTTTATACATTTCGTTTTTTTAGAATTTAAAAGTAAATTGTTTCTAGTAAACCAGTTCAGAACCAGTGAAATTGTTTTGTTAACGTCGTCAAAATCTTTGATAGATCAAAATGAGAGACGTATCATCAGCGAACAGAACAATATCACATAGATTCTTTATAAAAAACGGAAGATTGTTAATATAGGCCAAAAATAAGAATGGTCCTAATATTGAACCTTGCGGGACTCCCATTTTAGTGATAGAATCAGATGATCTTGCTCCATTAACTTCAACTGTCTGAATTCTATCACTAAGATAAGAAGAGACAAGATCGAGAGCTTCGAGAGGTCGGTGTCTGATTGTCTGGTATCCTATACCGGTGGCGAAAGCGGTACCTGAGGCAGAAGAGCTAGACTGATCCGGTGATCCTAGCGCAGCCGACACAACGGCTGCTATAGGATCGTCCGGGTCGCTCAAGACGTGTCTTAGGCGGCGACGACGGGGTAAAACTACCCAGCTTCTATCACTAACGGTCAATTACGCGAAGAGTATCGCTCGAAAGACACCGCATGCGCAACACCTCTATATGACATAAAGTGTTAAGGTCTATCATCATAAAACACCACAAATAATATTGACCGTTATAATTTTTCAGGGTAGATCTTGAAGGAGCGTACAGTGCAAAGAAATTTTCCAATGCGAATTCTAGCACAGGTAAACGTAAACTTTTATGCATCATCATAATCATCATCTACTCTCGCAACTTATCAAGAACCTATTTCAGACTAAAAAGGGAGTAGGTAAAGAATCAAATGTTGCATACAAATTTCTCAATCTTCTGAGACCGAGAACCTTTCGTCCCCATCGGTTGTCAGTTCTACGAGCGATGTGGCCTGCCTGATACATATATTTCTTACAGAAGTGGTATTCGAAAGCATTCCCTTGAACCGATCCCACCTGACCCGCGAGCAGTGCCTGTACATCTATGGGGGTCTCATCGCGATCTGTATATTCTTCACTGGGAACAAACTCGTTGTCTTCTACAACACTTGTATCAAAGCTTCGGTCACTTTACACGAAACTATGTATCGGTGAGTCATTTCTTACATGTTTGATTATAATTATTGAGACATTCTTGATGAGACTTGAGCTGGATACCTGATGAAACCTAATTGTAATTGATGAGACCGGATATTACCTACTTTTGCAAACATACTAGGTAAAGTCAGTAGCCTGATTATTTCGTTCGATGATCATACCTATTATTACCTGATAAGACCTTATAAGACTTGATATAAATCGAAGAGAACTGATATCACCTGATGACATCTAATTAAATGCTATATGATCCAAGACCTAGAATGTTTTGGTCACTCTCAATCCTAGGTCTATGACCAGATTATTTCACCTAATGAGACATTACAATACGGTATATAACCTGATAAAATATCAATTTTGACAGAGGCGTCACCAGTGCCCCCATGTGGTTCTTCCACCACAACCCATCAGGGCGCATCCTGAACCGATTCTCCAAGGATATGGGGCAGGTGGACACACTGCTGCCCGTCGCTCTTGTTGATTGTCTCGGAGTACGTGTACTTCAATAATTCATAATAATAATTAATTCATAATTTATTTATTCAATAACAATTTTTACATTGTGTTTGAAATTCACCTAAAACTCTAATCACCTATAATTAAATATAAATCAACAGTATAATTCAATATTTAATGAATGATTTCCTAATTCCAGTTAATATGTACCTACAAATAACAGAAAACGATAAAATCAAACATAGCCGTTCTTGTCAATAAAATCCTGTACGGAGTAAAAACACTCTTCCAGCAAAAGTCTTTTCAGTCTTACTCACAATAATCAAGAACCATCATCACAAATAGATTTTTCTAGATCCCAAGGAAAAAACGGAAATCGATCCACCTCCAGTACCTAATTGATTATAAAGTTGATATGCCTGGTTTATTGCCTAACATTTTCTGATGCTGATAGCTAATGGTTTTCCGTTTTTTTCCCACAGTTCTTTCTAGAAGTAATAGCGATCCTAGTGGTAGTGTGCCTGGTCAACTGGTGGCTGTTACTGCCGACCGCCTGCGTTGCAGTATTGCTGTTTGCACTGCGAGCGGTTTTTATAAGCACCAGTCGGGAGCTGAAGAGGATTGAGGCTATCGGTGAGTGAAACCATACAATGGGACTTTAGAAACTCACAAAGCACACACTCATACACAACTTTAACTTCTTCAACATATAAACCTGGTCGTTCAGTTGTAAACTTTAACATTTACTTAACTTGTGAACTTTAACTACTTCTAGATTTATGATTTTTATAGCAGTGTCGCCTGCTCAGCGTAATCAATAGATTCATCTGTAAAGGATTTAAAGTTTTGATTTACAGATTTAGCATGACTACTTACTTCTTAATGTAAATCTCAATTTTGACTTTGTAAACCTTGATTTTCGACTCGTAAACGTTGACCTCGACTTGTAAGTCTTAAATACTTCCAATTTGTAAAACATGACTTCGTCTTGTAAGCCTTGACTTCAACCTTGTACTCAACTTTGAGACTTTGACCTTTGTTGTGAAGCTTGTCTTCTAACTTGTAAACCTTGACTTCCATTTGTAAACCTTGACTTCGGCTTCCTTTCTTCGGTTGGTAATTCAAGGTTCATTCTTCTTCCAGCTCGAAGCCCGTCTCTAAACCACCTGTCTTCAACGGTATCTGGTCTCACCACTATCCGGTCGACGCAGCACCAGCGCACGCTGGCTCGAGAGTTTGACAAGCTGCAAGACTTGCATAGCTCTTCGTGGACAGTAGTGCTTAACACTAACAGGTGAGATCTACCTGTCTTTTAACTTGGTTAACGAAGTTCTCCACTGCCATGATAAAGTTATAAAGTAAATGCCAAAGTAGTACAAAAGGAGGACATGCTAAAGGATTTTGTACCAGTCATCCACATAGTCAATATAAATTTTGTCCGCAGGGCTTTCGGACTATGGATGGATATGCTATGCTGCGTCTACTTGGCCTTCGTTACGTTTAGTTTCTTCGTTTTCAACGAAGGTAAGTTATTCATGCATTTAAAATTTTCGAGAGGTAGGTACATTGAAGGTAGGGAAATAATAAGTATTTTAACCTCACGGCGCTTAAAGATTCTATTTATCATTTGAAAACTGAATGCAAAGTGCATAATAGTGCGCTAGCGTGGCAAGAGTTAAAATTCGAACCTGAATTTAAATAATTTTCTATACTGCCAGTCCACTGAATTGCATTAATACTTATTTCATGTCAGTGTGCCAGCGACGATTGCAAGAAAACCCAAAGAAAAACACTAATTTAACGCTGGTTTTCTTGCACCTATTTTCCTCGCAGTAGTGAGTGAGATAAAAAGTTGTGTGTTTCGCTCGGCAGCAAAGTTATCTGGGTACCATTGAAACCCTCGCCACGCTCCAGGCTTCTATATTTGAATCACACTCGCTTCGTTCGTGGTTCGGTCCTAGAATCCTTCGCTTGCTCAGGTTACAATACAATAAAAAGTCGCACCAAAAACATTTTTGCCGCCTTGCATCAAAAATAAAGAACTATTTAACCTCATGAGCTCGAACAGGCACCTTATGCTGCGTGAGAACTGTGTGTGTGAAATCGTATTTTAACCATTTTTACCATTTTGACGACTTTGTGCTATAATTATTATCTTTGTTAAATGTTGTTTAAGACACATTCGGGGGCAGCGTCGGTCTAGCCATCACCCAAGCGATCGGTTTGGTCGGCATGTGTCATTATGGCATGCGACAAATGGCAGAAGTCGAGAATCAGATGACCTCTGTAAGTATATCCATTGTATTCATATCATCATTACCACCATCATCATCATCATTCTTATCCTCGCCATTGTCACCATCATCACCATTCTTATAATAATCATCCTTATCAGTATCATCATCATCATTATTACCTATTTTATTATGTGATTCTCATTTCTACATGTTATTACTATGTTGGTGTCAATAAAAAGTATTGTATTCCATTATTAATTTATTTTTAACATTATTCATTAAACTCAAACTCAAACTCAAATTCTTTATTGCAAATAGGCTATTTTTAGCACTTTTACAAGTCATAACTAGATAATGTATTTAAAAATAATAAAAATTAAATTATTGTACATATTAAGCAAGCATAATTAAACAAAATCACAGTGCTTAATGTCAAAAATGTTAAAATTATAACAAGCCTATTACATTACGAGTTTGAAGAAAAAAAAGTTCTCTTTCTCACTACAGGTGCAAGCAATCCGGCACAATGTAGAATAGAAAACTCCAAACCGTAGCTTCGATTACTTCTGTAAAGAAGAAGCTACAAGAAACTTTACAGTGTCATATTTTTATTCCATTTTTTTTAAATTTGTTAACAACATTTATAATTTGTTACAATTGAGACAACATAATGAAACATACTACAAAGTAGGTAGGTACCTATTTCACACCAGTGTAAGAGGAACATTAGAATGATCTTAACATAAAAAATACATGTAGAAAATAAAAATTATAGGTAGAGCCAAGCGATAGACACGGTACCTAAGATTACATAACATTGAGCTTGGGGCAATCAGGCCAGGCTTTTTTGTCTGACAAATAATCATTTATGGTGCAATAGGCTTTTTTCATCAGATTTAACTTGACAAACGATTTAAATTTACGCATTGACAAATGTTCAATACCGTCAGGCAACTTGTTAAAAAAGCGTATACAGTTTCCCATGAATGAACCATTAACTTTCTGCAGTCTAAATCTTGGCACTTTCAAATTGTTTTTGTTCCCAGTATTGAAATTATGAATGTCGCAATATCTGGGAAACGAGGTAATGTTTTTGCGAGTGTATATCAAGTTTTCGTAAATGTATTGACTAGCCACTGTAAGAATATTTATCTCTTTAAAGCGTTCCCTAAGAGAGTCGTGGGATTTCATGTTATAAATTGAACGAATGGCTCTTTTCTGTAAGATAAAAATGGATTGTATGTCCGCGGCTTTGCCCCACAGTAAAATGCCGTATGACATAATACTGTGAAAGTAACTGAAGTATACTAGTCTTGCAGTGGCTTCATCGGTAAACTGTCTAATCTTATGTACCGCATAATTATGCTGCAGAGCTCAATCTACTTTCAGTGGTTGATATATGAGTACCCCACTTGCCAGTTCCTTGGCATAACTATAGAGTTATGCCAAGGAACGTGGCAGATTGAACCAGATCTAATGGTTCATCATTCAGTACTATGTCTGTAGGATACCCTCTAACATTGGGTAGCGAGAATTTTATACATTTAGTTTTTTTAGGTTTTAAATGCAAATTGTTTTTAGTAAACAAATTCAGTTAACGTCGTCAAAATCTTTAATAAATCGGTCAACCTTAAAAATAAGAGACGTATCATCTGCGAACAAAACAATATCACATAGGTTCTTTACAAAAAATGGTATATCGTTAATGTAGGCCAAAAATAGGAATGGTCCTAAAATTGAACCCTGCTGGACCCCCATCTTAGTGACAGAACCAGATGATCTTGCTCCATTAACTTAAACTGTCAGAATTCTATTACAAAGATAAGAAGATACAAGATCAAGAGCTTTCCCATGAACCCCATAATGCTTTAATTTAAAAATTAAGGGTTCATGACATACACAATCCATGACATTACCTACCTATAGATAGGTAGGTATCGTTCTTAGTGATATTTTTAGTATGATTCTTTATTGGGCCCAATTTTGAAGGCTTTAGTTGACAGTCTTTAACTTACTAAAAATGTACCCGTCTCTTACATTACCGTCTATTAGACAAGGACAGCAACAGTTTTAGGAGTTTTAGATCTGTCAACTAAAGCCTTTAAAATTGGCCCCAATGTGTTGTTAGTGTATTGTATTATGTTCTGTTAATTAGGTTATTACTTATCTCTTATATTTCCTTCTTGTCAAGTAACCTACTTAAGTTTGTACTTTCTGCTCTCTATCTTTAACATGGAATTTTACAGTATAAAGTAAATCCGTAATTGGATGTAAGTTCTAGTATTAAGTGAAATTGTACCTTACCTTAAGATCTGTGGATTTTGTGAAATAAATAAATAAATAAAATAAATAAACAATCAAATGCTTAGGATATGTCACAAAAAACTCCTATGGCATCCTGTGACTCCTCCCAAACACCAAATATATGCTTTAAGAGCTCAACACCTGCATCCGTAGTTGATCGCCCTTTTGTAAATCCAAACTGTTGACTGTGAAACAGTTCGTTCAGACTAAAATGTGTTAACAACTGATTAAGAATTTATTTTAAAAAAATTTTACTTATTGCAGGTAAAACAGAAATTGGCCTATAGTATGTTGGATCATTCCTATGTCCAGCCATAAATAACGGAATCAATTTTCTATTTTTCATTACGTCGGGAAAGACTCCTTCGTCGGCACACTTATTAAATATTTATGCTAAGTATGGTACGATTAATGTGACAATGCCACTTAAAACCCTGGTAGACATTCCCCAGAGATTCTTTATTTTTAGCGACCTAAAAGTCTTGACAATTGAAGCTGAATTAATATGTCTAAATTTGAAAACAACCTCGCACCTATCATCAACGCACTTAGTAAGAATTGCACTTGACTCATCAGACGATCATCATTATGATCCTCATCATTCTCATCATCGTCATCATCATTATCTATGTCATCATTATCGTAATATTATCTATTATAACCCGCTGCTACAATAACCTATATTTTACGTTATTTTTAAAACCCCTTTAAAGAATTTTAAAAACACCCGAAGTAGATGCCTAAAAACACAATTCGTTTACATAAAAAAGCGTAATGGACAAATGCATGAGTGTCCAAAAATCGAGACTCAAGGCAAGTCATCTCCTATGTTTATATTATAGGTGGAAAGAATATTGGAGTACACCAACCTGCCGGCTGAACATCCAGTCGAGAAGGACGAAAAGGCGCTGAAAACGGACCATCCTGACTTAGACTTCGACAAGTGGCCATCTAAAGGTACAAAAACGTTTCAGGTCTCTCCGTCAAGAGCTTAATGGGTAAACAGCGGGTGAAATCACTGGCCGTCGCTAGTCTGTAAAAACAACATGATGTTTTTCAGGTGAAATAGTCTTCGAAAACGTGTCATTAGAGTACGAGCGTCCGCCTAAGGAAGAGAATGAAACACAAGAAGTAAAAGAAAAGCCAGCGTATGCGATCCGTGACGTCAGCTTCATAGTCCGACCGGCTGAGAAGGTGGCGGTTGTGGGGAGAACTGGTGCTGGGAAGAGCTCGCTTGTTAACGCTCTGTTCAGGTATGCTGGGGATTTTGTGTTGTGGGCTAGGGATTTTGTGTTGAAGGTAGGTGATTTTGTGAATTGTGAATGTTTGTGCGTAAGACTGTAATGTGTTGGTATGATACGTTGGGAAAAGTAAGTATTTTTGTGAGGAATGTACCTGTTTAAACAATAACCAGCTTAATATTCGATCCGTGACGTCAGCTTCATAGACCGAAAGACTAAGAAACTGGTGTGGTTGTAGGGAGGGCTGGCATAAGAATGGACTCAGAACTCCGACGAATACTAAACTGCGTCAACTTTTATCCACGCGTTTGTTTTTGATGAATTCTCAAACTGATAGACATACAGACAAGCATTCTTAACACTACATTTTTGGACTACTTTAATTTATTCTAAATTAAACGTGTTTTCTAAACTCTACAGTATTTTCCTTGGTTACTGGTTCATTATGGTTCAGGATGTAGAATTCGGAAAAGTAGTTAATTTTAACACAGCAAATGTGTTGGTGTTCTTTCTGAGTATACAATGTCCATCATTCCGCAGACTAAGCCAGATATCAGGCACGGTATCAGTGGACGGTGTGACCGCTGCAGAAGCCGGCCTCCGGTGGTGGCGCGCGCGGCTGTGCGCGCTGCCGCAGCGGCCCGCGCTCTTCGCCGCCACGCTGCGGGACAACCTCGACCCCGATGGGAGGTATACTGATGCCGAGATATACCACGCCTTGGAACAGGTGAGGATGCAACCTCAGGGTACTTCTAACTAGCGTCGTGAGTTTATTCATTTGTTCCTATTTTTAGAAATTATGTTGGGTAAAATGTTTTTTTCTGGTTATCCCTAAACAACTAAAATACTATTCTATTAGCAACACTGACTGGCACGTGATGTGACATGGACGGGCACGTGAGTCAGTTGAGCAAGAAAAACCGTTTCCATTCAAATACCAAGTTTGATAATTGGTCAAACAAGAAAAATATTTACTGTTTATATTACCGGTTCTCTATAACGATTTACATCCAGACGACTAGGTTTCTTAGTTTTTGGTTTCCTATTCAAAAACTACGACCATTGTGTCGGTCGACGCATGTAGCGTCCCACACTAAAGGCCCATCTTACAGGGAATGAGAGTTAATAGAAATTGATTGATTAGATTACTTTCTCGATGATGATTCTAAGGTATTTTTACGAGGTTTTTACTTTTACCCAGATGGAGCTTAGAGACATGGTTGCCAATATGCCAGCTGGCCTGTCTACTAAAGTAGGTGATGGTGGCGGCAACCTGTCCATAGGTCAGCGGCAACTTGTGTGCCTCGTGAGAGCCGCGCTTGCCAGGGCTAATGTACTAGTGTTGGATGAAGCTACCGCCAATGTTGACACTGAGTGAGTCTATTGGTCGTTTAATTGGTTTTGAGTGACTTAATTGGTGGTGAGTGACTTAATTGGTTTTGGGCGACTCAATTGTTTCTAAGTTACTAAATTAGTTCTTTAGTAAAATCGTGAAAGTGTTGATGGGTGATTTTATTGATGACCTTATGTGAACTAATTCGTACCGTAGCTAACTGTTGTTAGATGAAACTACCGCTACAGTTGACACTGATTGACTTAATTGGTTTAACTTGTACTAGGTGGTAGGACTTTGTCTGGTGGGTAACCGAGGTGTAAGGTTGCCCACCCACTGGCGCAGAGGCCCGAAAGGGCCTACCGTCGGGGCGAGATAGTGAATGCTAGCGCGACCCTATCTCGCCCCATCCCGGCGGCGGACGGATCACGGGGGGGTTTTAGTGGGTTCGAGTCCCACATACCCCCTGCCATCACCCCCGTGGTGGCAGGGAAGTGCGAGGGCATTTCCCCCCCTCAAAAAAAAAAAAAAAAAAAAAAAAGGTGGTAGGACTTTTCTGCAAAGTTCGTCTAGGTAGGTACCACCGCTTTGCCAGTTATTCTGCCGCCAAGCAGTAGTGTGCAAGCACTACTGTGTTCCGGTTTGAAGGGCATTGTAGCTAGTGAAATTACTGGGCAAATGAGACTTTATGATCTGATCACTCGGTCTAGTAATCTGATTACTAAACTGGGTGATGTCTCAGGATGACGTGCGCAGTGCAGTGTCACGCGAAACTTTATTGTTGTAAAGTTCCGGGTGACACTGCAATTGTTATGGGTGGCCGTGTCACTTAACATCAGGTGAATGACTAGCTGGTCACGTCATTCAATCACATAAAAAAAAAAAAAACTTAATTGATGACGATGAATTAGCTCGCTAGCAAAAATGCAAGCAGATAGACAAAAAAGCCTGTGGCAATCGACTAAACGGAGATTGAGTAAATTGGTGAAGAGATTCGTAACCATAATAATTTTTGGTAACAAAACGTACTGACTTGTATTTTCTGTCATTTAGAAACGAATGATATTTCAATGTTTAACCAAACATTATTTTAATATTACAGAACCGACAAACACATCCAAGAAACAATCAGAAACAAGTTTGCGAACTCAACAGTTCTCACCATAGCTCACAGACTCAACACTGTCATGGATTACGACAAGGTTATTGTGATGGAAAAGTTAGTATTTTCTATGTCTTTTCTTCCTCAACAATATGTTGTCTTTTAAGACGCGTACTGTTACAATCAAAGTTACGTGACCACCCCGTTGCGGGGTGATCACGTAACTTTGATTGCAATGTAACACGAGAAATTTCATTCCAAATTTGAAAATTTCCACAGTAACTATGCACATAAACTGCGTACTGAAACTGTCCAATCCATACATTTTGTGTTTCTATCGGTTGCAATCAAGTTACGATGTCTTTTTCTTTCACATGGTAAATGCTCAAATTACGTGCCAAGCCTACAGCTCAGCAAGTAATTTGAGCAGACCACTTTCAAGAATACCTGCCTTATACCTTTTATTATCATCCAGCATGCCTGGCGCACTCAGAGCTTTGTGTAAAGCTACAAGTAGATACATAGCACCGACCCATCTGATTGGGTTGGATCCGTTACGCGTAACGTGTCAGAAGAACAGCGCAATAGCGATAGAAAGAGAGGCAGCTGTTTATGGTAGACTTGTTGTGCTGGTGCGAGCTCAACAAATCAAATCAAATTAAATCAAACCAAATCAAATATTTATTCGCTAGAACACAATTTACAGAAAAGATGTTAAAATAACATAATAAGGCATTTTGCGTTCAACCTGCATGCAAGCGTGCAAATATTAAATAATGTTTTTGTTACAATACAATTGAAATTCTTTAACACTATAAATGTGTGTTGTAACAACCAGTCATGCAATGTTTTTTTGAATATATTGCCTGTTAGCATTTTTATATAATCAGGTATACAGTTATATATTGATATGCACATATTATAGACATTTTTCTTGTATATATCTTTACTACACCTTATTGCATTGTTGCAAGAGTCGCTATTTGTTTAAATCATTACGTGGAGTGAATCTTCTGTGCCTGTACTGAGTATTAAGTATTCTGTGATCTAGGTGTATCTATCTATGCTTTATTTTCAGAGGTCGTGTGGTTGAAATAGGTCATCCGTTCGAGCTTCTAACTCATCAAAGCAATGCGACGGAAAAACAAAAGAATCAGCAGAGACGGTCGCTGCTTTCCAAAAGTCAGGTAACTAATAATAGTAACAAACTAGCTAATTATAGGGCATTGTAGCTAGTGAAATTACTGGGCAAATGAGACTTTATGATCTGATCACTCGGTCTAGTAATCTGATTACTAGACTTGGTGATGTCTCAGGATGACGTGCGCAGTGCAGTGTCACGCGAAACTTTATTGTTTTAAAGTTCCGGGTGACACTGCAACTGTTATGGGCGGCCGTATCACTTAACATCAGGTGAACGACTTGCTCGTCACGTCATTCAATCACATAAAAAAAAAAAAAAAAAAAAAAAAAAAAAGCTAAAGTGTCCCAAAAAATATCAAATCAAATCAATTTTTTGGTTTGTAAAAATGCACTATTAATTTGGGTACAAGATCACAGACTAAGTAGTGTACGTACGTGTAGTGTGTGTGTGTGTGTGTGTGTGTGTAGTGAGTACGCGCATTCAGCCTGTAAGTAGGTACAAGCGTGCAAATAAAAAAAAAATTTGTTTACTACATGTTAATTCCTTGGCACTATAGAAACATTTGCTTAAAAGCCAGTCACTGAAATGTTTTTTTTAAACATATTTCTTTCTAAAGATTTGAGCTCAATAGGTAAATTGTTAGGTCTTGGTGTAAAGACAAATACCGCTAATATAGATGCAAATTTATTATTTGTGTAAGTTATGCAATATATAGGCGTATAAAGTGTATCTCCGACGAAAGAGTCCTGGCTTCTACAGCACGGGTTTCGAGCCTAGTGTAGGAACCAGCGGGGTGATCGTGTAACTTTGATAGCAATGCAACAAAAGAAATTTCAATCCAAATTTGAAAATTTCCATAGTAACTCTGTACATAAGCTGCGTACTGCAACTGTCAAATCCATACATTTTTGTGTTTCTATCGGTTGCCAACAAGTTACATGATCGCCTAGCAGGTGTTCTACTAACCTCAATGTCATTTTTGCCTTTTTATCAAATAAATATTTTTTTTTCATTTTCAAGGTAGAGGAAGAATATTGCCACCAACATGCACTTTCCAATTCAAATGGCTGTCCATGTTAATTCCAAAGAATGTGTATGTGTCTACTTTATCATCTTTATCGCTGTCCAATGCCTAAAAATGTTCTAAAATCTACAGAAGACTCATAATATTCTACGTTTTTATAGGCATTGTAGTGTAGGCGAATTAATAATGTTTACAGGTACATAATTAAATATTCACACACATACACGCATCAACAACCTGAAGAGGTCCACTGCTGAATTTAAGCCTCCCCATAAAATGCCACTATGGACGCTTATTATAGGGGGTTTGCCATAATTACCACGCTTGGCAGGCGGCTTGGTGATCCCAGAAGATTTTAATGTACCTCAGAGAATGCTGCTGCCCATTCCCTGGATATCCCTTTAGCCGGCTCTTACGGCACCCACGGGAAGAGATGGGATGGGCCTATTCTCACACCGTGCCGGGACCATACGGCTTATTATTAAATATTGCGGGGATGCAAATCAACATCCACTATACACAAAATAACTATTGGGTGAGAGAGAACTCAGGCGTCACTATCTCGAGCGCCAGCCTCAGACGGCGTCAGTTGCTTGAGAACAGTCAACCAGATTGAACGTGTGCATGCATCGAGCCAGTCTTACATTTACACTTAACAGGCATTCTATGTGATTATTGGTCGAAATTATCACAGGGACGCACTGGTGGCACGACAAGTGTTACAGATTTCAATACGCTACGGTGACTTCTTCCCATCAGGTTACTGGCCAGGATTGTCTTATGCTTGTTAGCTACCTAAAACATTAAAAGAACAGGATGCTTTCTTCCAGGCTCCGCTCGCAATTCCTGAGAACTTTGCGTACGACACGACAACTAGAGAACATCTCGACGAACAGAAGGAAACGGTTCTGATAGAGAGAGATAGGATGCGGACGTATTCTAACAGGTACAGTGAGAGGAGGACAAGACTTGCTCTGCCCTGAATATTGTAGTAAAATTTACTAGTGCAGCATTTAAAAGGAAGGTAAAAGAGTATTATCACAGGGTAAGCGACGCATCAGTGGCACGTCTTGTGTTACAGATGTCCATAGGCTACGGTGACCTCTTCCCATCAGTAGGGCTGTAGGCTTGTTGGCTATCTATTGCATAAAAAAATTGTTCAGTCGACTGAATTAGTGAGTGTTTCCATTTTTTAGTTGTCTAAAGTAACTTGTGAAATTAATCCCATTTGTTTAGTTGACTCATAGACCTAATAACTCTGTGAGTTGATAAAATGTTTGTGCTCGCGGTGTCTACGTTCGCGGTGTCTACGTTCGCGGTGTCTACGTTCGCGATATTGCTAGTTATTATTTTCACTTAACATCAAATGAAATGACTTGATCCAATCGAGCCCAGTAACTTCCACTATAGCGCTCACCGGGGCCGATGGCATCAGGAATCAGGTCTATCAAATCACTGGTTGGCACCGGGGCCGATGGCATCAGGAATCAGGTCTATCAAATCACTGGTTGGCACCGGGGCCGATGGCATCAGGAATCAGGTCTATCAAATCACTGGTTGGCACCGGGGCCGATGGGAATTACAGTTTCTTCGGCCCCGGTAGTCAGTGCTAGTGTTTTTAACGGGGAGGATGACACAAATCTAGTTTCATCCAGTCCAGTATGTGGGCAGACGCTACAATGCCTATAGAATACTGTATCCATTTACAGATCTGAAGGCAGCGAGCATGAAGCAGGTAGCGGCGGTATATTCAAGACTCTAGTCGAACAGACCGGCCCGGAGACGGCAGCTGTGTTATACAGAATCGCTGAGAAGGTATAAGCTATGAATGCCTTCTTCCCTATACTCTATTAGTATATACGAGTGAAGCGTTTTCTATCTGTTTGTGTGGATTTTACGTCTAAATAGATTAACCGATTTCGATGATTTTTAGCACACAGATGGCTAGCATTACCGAAATTAACGTGCGATATATAAACTTCTAATATCGGCAAGAAAACTCTTTAGTTTTCCAATTCTAAGAGATCGGTCACTTTTGACCTTAGACTTAGCAAGTTGAAATGGCAATGACCAGGCCACATTGCTCGTAGAACAGACAATTGATGGGGAAGAAAGGTTCTCGAGTGGTGACCATGAATCGGAAGATGCGGCGTAGGCTCCCCACTAGGTAAATCGACGACCTGGTCAGAGCCACGGGGAGCCGATAGATGCAGGAGCAGCCGCTCAAGGTGGCACTCTTTGGAGGAGGCCTATGTTCAGCAGTGGACGTTTTCAGGCTGATGTTGAACTAAAATACTTATATTGTGTGATAGATAGCCCGTGCAATTTTCAAGTAGACGCCCCCAGGTTCAAAGCGTGCTCGGCCCTGCACCAATAACATTTCAAGTTAAGTGCGGAATTTTCACTCCCTCTTACAACGGTGATAGAAAATATCGTGAGGGAATCGGCATGTTCAAGAATCACAAAATTTAAGAACATGTGTCATCCACCAACCCGCACTTGTCCAGCGTGGTGGATTATGGTCTACACTCTCCCTGTGAGAGAAGGCCCGTGTCCCAGCTGTGGGAACGTATAGCTGAGGACGAATCACGAATATTTAAGAATAATTACTAATCATTGTCTAATAGATACCCATTGTTTTTCCACAGAGTTACAAGAATCTAGAAGAAAAAAAGAAACAATCCTGAACAAATTATATAATTAAGCTAAAATTAAATTATACGTTATAAAACATTCCTTTTACGCAAATATGAAAAAAACAGTGTTACGTAGTACATAATTATTATTACTTATTGTTTTATATTATAATATTTAAATATAAAATAAATAGCGTATTATACTAAACATATCATGACTATTTCTTACTTTATATTCGTACGCAAACATGGCATCCGTAGAAATTCGTCGAATACATACAAAGCGTTTTGATTCCTCGTTCATAATTCAGACAGCAAAGGAATGAAACACCTTACCAGCGCCATTGTTTCCTGACAAATATAATCTGGGAGTTTTTAAGGCGAGAGTGAACCGGTATCTTCTAGGCAAGTGCTCTATCGTTGACTGCGTCGTTGCTTACCATCAGGTGAGACCGTGGTCAAACCTACGTCAAATTTTAAGTTTTTTTTATCATAGGCTATCAGATTCTCACCAAAGTAATTTTGGGCCTGTCTGGAAGTTTACCAACTTGACATAATCTATACTGGTGTTATCACTGAGCATATCTATAAACCTATTATCAGTGCATACCACTTGTGGCACAGATGACTAAAAATGTTTACTGCTTCTGGTGTCACACACAGCACTGCAGACCCGTGATTAGCGTTGCCAGGCGTCCGGATAAAGCTGGACCTTTAGGCTTAGCTGGCTTGGCCTTTGGCGAGCTTTGAAGAAAGCTATGCTTGGTGTTTCCCTGCGAGATAAGATCCGTAACAAGTAGATCCACAGGAGAACTGAAGTGACCGATATAGCTCTTAGAATTGGCAAGTTGAAGTGGCAATGGGCAGGACACATCGCTCGTAGAACTGACAACCGATGGGGAAGAAAAGTTCTCAGGTGTCGACCACAAACCGGAAGACGCAGCGTAGGCCGGCCTCCCACTCGGTGGACCGACAATCTGGTGAAAGCCGCGGGGAGCCGATGGATGCAGGAGGCGAACAGGCACTCTCTGGGGGAGGCCTATGTTCAGCAGTGGACGTCTTTAGGCTGTTGATGATGAGTTAGGCTTTTTGATGCTTGTCGCAAATCAGCTAGTGTCAGGCCTGTCCGGCTTTTGCTAGGCTTTTAATAATAATAATAATAATAATAATAAATTTCTTTATTGCAGGCATAAAAAACCCATAAAACACAAAAATACAGCAAAAGAAAAGAAAAACCTAACCTAACCTAAAATGAAATTACACTAAAAAAATTGTTGTACGTAACAAACAATTTAGTCATTTTTTGTTGGCGCTCTGGTGTACTGCAAGCCAAAACCTATAGATCGGGCAGTACAAGTCCTCAGACAGGCACCGCAAAATCCCATTGTCAGATCCTCGTATTCTATTCCAAAAGGATGCGATACGGGATCTAACAATGGCAAAGAAGTCGGGAACCCGAGCATCCGCGAACATACCCGACGCGCTGCAGAATCGTGGCTGCTTCATAAGGATGCGAAATGCGTCATTATATTGCACCCTTATGGTACTGTAGGCTTTTCTAGTGTACCTTGTCCAAAGCTGACATGTATATAAATTTATACAGAACGCCTTGAACAAGGTAACTTTGACGGCATATGTACATTTTGCAAATCTACGCGCGAGCATGTTGCAACGGATGGACAAACTCCTTCGTTCTCGCTCCATGTCCTTGTCATCCGACATATTCTCGGTCATGATATGTCCAAGATACTTGAACTGCCTCACAACCCTTACTGGCGAACCCAGCAAAAACACATCAGGCACTTTCTCCGGACCCTTCCCTGCACGAAATACTAGCATTTCGGTTTTCTCGGTATTGTACTTCAGTCCATGCAGTTTGGCATACCGTTCACATATAGCCAGAAGTTGCCTAAGTCCATTGATTGAGGGGCTGAGAAGCACCATGTCATCAGCATAACTAAGGTTGTTAACACAAACATTACCAACGTGGCATCCAATCCTGGTGCCTCTCAGCTCCTGAATCAGGCCGTTTATATAAACATTAAAAAGGTCCGGAGAGGTTAACCCCCCTTGGCGCACCCCGCAGTCCAGCCTATATTCACTGGATGTCGTGTCACCCCACCTTACTGCATTTGTTTGGTTTCCGTACCAATACTTAAACACGTTTACAACTTCTGCTGGGACTTGAGTCTCGGACAGTTTGTTCCAGAGAATATTATAATTCACCAGATCAAAAGCCCGACTCAAGTCCAGGAAACAAGCATAGACCGAGGTTTCTCGTGTTAGGTAGTAGTTTACCGTGTGCTTTTCCAAACGTTTTAAAATTGCATTGGATGCAGGATGCAAGCAGCCGCTCAAAATGGTGCTCTGTGGGGGCGTCCATGTTCAGCAGTGGACGTCCTAACAGTTGTGTCAGTTTTTTTTTTCTTATAGTTTGGCTCCACACATAGTGTATTTAGCCAGTGTCAAGTATTGTAGTTTTTCGTCGTATTATGAAATATTTCATGTAAAGTCAAGTCTTAGTCACAGTCAGTCAGGGTAGTCATAGTCCAGTCTAAGTCAGGTAGTCACAACCCAGTCTAAGTCATGCCCTAGTAAAGTAGTGGCAACTTTACTAGAGGCTTCTATGGAATTTTGGAAGCAACACGAAAAACCACGTTTCCCTACATTATATCACTTGCCCACACTTATACTCATAATTCAGCACTTAATGCGTAAAATGCCACTAATTTTAAACATTAACACTAGAAAAAGCATAAGTTTTGTGAAATAATACAATGCAACGACGTGAACTTTTTCACCTTCCCGCCAAAACTCAGTTGTGTCAGTGATTAGTGTATTAAAATGGATGTGTACACAGAGCACGAAAAAAATACGCTTCGCCCGTGCGAAACGTCATATTTTTCAATGCTCTGTGGATGAGAAGTTTTCAATGACATTGTTATACATAAGTACAGACTATTATATGCCCGATGTGGGTAAACTGACCTCACTACACATGAAATTTAGATAGCATTGTTATTGTGTCAGTTACTCAATAAACGATTCTGATTTTGTAAACAATAGGATGTGTGTTTATCCCTACTTTACTACCAGTTCATAGGTAGGTATACATATCTGTTCATGAGGCTTTTTCGTTCAGACAGATGACCGATTTGGATGAAGCTTTGCTCAAGGATTGTTTTTGTTTATCAGGGAGTTCTGGTCAAGTGTGAAAGAATGTCAATTTTGAGAGTTTTGGCGGGAACGTGAAAAAGTTCACGTCGTTGCATTGTATTATTTCACAAAACTTATGCTTTTTCTAGTGTTAATGTTTAAAATTAGTGGCATTTTACGCATTAAGTGCTGAATTACGAGTATAAGTGTGGGCAAGTGATATAATGTAGTGAAACGTGGTTTTTCGTGTTGCTTCCAAAATTCCATAGAAGCCTCTAGTAAAGTTGCCACTACTTTACTAGGGTATGACTACCTGACTTAGACTGGACTATGACTACCCTGACTGACTGTGACTAAGACTTGACTTTACATGAAATATTTCATAATACGATGAAAAACTACAATACTTGACACTGGCTAAATACACTATGTGTGGAGCCAAAATATAAGAAAAAAAAAAAAGAATGTCAATTTTGCAAAGAGAAATGTATGGGAATGACATTTTGAGTTATCATTTGGCGTTAATGCTTATGAAAAAGATCTTTGCTAGACCCTCAGACCCTCTTAAAAACTAAATAGGTAGGTAGGTACCCATCTTACACGTATAAAGTGCAGATAATAGACTGCGTCAATCTCTATTTTGATATCGATCGGATTAACATTTCTCTATGCAAAATTGACATGTGGTAATGGAAAAGTATCTTTGCTAGACCCCCAGTTTGGGTAGATTCAGGCTTGATACACTCAGTTTATTAGGTACAAGCTACGAAGGTTTAATGACGTAGCTTTGGTATATAGCAATGTCACACATGCCGACATTCGAGCTAAAATGCTTTTCACTGAGTTATGGCACGTGTTATGGCCCCTTGGTACTCAACTGCACTTGCTGTGTGGAATTTCAGAGTGATACGGGCCTGGGTCACCTTTGTGCTTAGAATAAAAAACTGGCTGGTGCAAGTGCTACCTTACTTGGTAGGCGATTACAGCCAGCAGTTGACAGCAGGCGAACCAGGGGGTCTAGCAAAGATCCCTTTCCATTAGCGTTAACGCCAAACGATAACTCAAAATGTATGGGAATGACATTAGCTGTGACTTACCTTCGGAAAAGTTTTCTTGAAAAGTGTCCTTCCCGTACATTTTGAGTTTATCGTTTGGAAATACCAAAGATTGTAAAGCCCGTTGATAGCTCGTGAACATAATTTTTCGTACAAACACGACTCACCTGCCTGCGCAGGGGCCGAGGTAACAAAACGAGACGAAATTACAAAGGACAGCAAGATGGAACAAAACACATCAACGGGTTCCCGTGATTTGTATGAAAATAGTAGTTGAAATACACTACTAATTTTCGTAGGAGGGGAAGTTGTATCATTGGTCAACTAGATTTATAGTCAATGGGAAATACTGAACGCTCATTAATTGCCTGTTGATCATCAGCTGTCTTCAACCAATCAGCGTAATAGTATTTGGTCTGTTAAGTTAATATATGAGTTTGACAAACGTACGAGAAACAAGGAGTACCGTTACAAGACCAACGATGACGGTACACAATGCGAGAGATGTGTGTGAAAACATGTGTTAGAGAGATCTAGAGAGATGCCACCTTAGTTTCTGAGATCCGTGGTTGTAATGTTTATGATCGAGTCGAAAGTGTAGTGTGAAGTGTGTGTGTGTACTGTAATTACAGTTGCCTCAGATGGCCCTGGACAGTTGCTTCGGCCCAGGTAGTCAGTGCTAGAGCTTTTAATGGAGAAGATGATACAAATCTAGTTTCATCTAGTTCAGTATATGGGCAAACGCTACCCTGCCTATAGAGCACTGTATCCATCCAAAGATCTGAAGGCAGCGAGCGTGAAGCAGGTACCAGCGGTATTTTCAAGACTCTAGTCGAACAGACCGGCCCGTAGACGGCAGCTATGTTATACAGAATCGCTGAGGAGGTAATTAATGTCCTCTTTCCTACTAGAACATAAAATGAAGCGTTGTCTGTCTCTTTTTGACGCTTTCACTTAAAAATTGCTTTTTTTGTTTATTTTGGCTCCACACATAGTGTATTTAGCCAGTGTCAAGTATTGTAATTTTTAATCGTGTTATGGAATATTTCACGTAAAGTCAAGTCTTAGTTACAATCTGGGTAGTCATAGTCCAGTCTAAGTCATGCCCTAGCAAAGTGGTGGCAACTTTACTAGAAGCTTCTATGGAATTTTGGAAGCAAACCGAAAAACCACGTTTTACTACATTATATCACTTGCACACCCATGTTCGTAATTCAGCACTTAATGCGTTAAATGCCACCAATTTTAAACATTAACACTGGAAAAAGCGCAAATTTTTCAAAAATAATACAATGCAATGACGTCAACTTCTTCATGTTCCCGCCAAAACTCCTAAAAATGGCTTAGCTGTTTGGGATGAAATTTTGCCCACAGATTGCTAAAACTACTGAGATCACAGATTAGAGAAGAAACCATTGAGTATCTGTGACTGAGATTAGCTTAGGATATAGAAATGTCAAAGTTACCCCCGGTTTTTGTTACGTTTGTCAACTTAAAAATACTGAACGCTCATTGGTTGATTATCGGCTATCGTCAACCAATGAGCGAATAGTATTTGGTAATTTAAGTTAACATGAGTTAGACAAACCGGGGCTCACCACACAATAAATTTAAAGACTTCCGGTTGTCAACTCGTGCGGCGTTCATGTGTTTTGTTTTGATCGGGAGAATTTGGAAGTAAAACACTTGTTTCTGATACAAAATCTGTGTGTAGTTAGTCAATATTTGTGTAAGTTTGTGTTTGTCCATAAATAAGTGGTAAGTTACAAGCGTTTGTTGTTTTAGGCGGTTGATGGGTCGTCAGTTCTGACGACCCATCATGGAGGTTGATTCGGACGGAGGCGGGCTTGGGCCGGTAAATCGGCCCAGTCCGCCCAATTCTGCTATTACTTCTATACTGAGTACAAATACCCAGGAACTCACTCACGATATGACCCCAGATGTTTTCAACATCTCTCAAGACGTCTTTAGTAATGCTTCCGCTGAATCTGATGATTGGAATGTAGTTACAAAAAAAGTTAAAGAATCTACAAAGAAAAAGACAAGACCTAATCAAGAAAAGGACAAATTAAAATCTATACTAAAAAGACATAAAACTACTAACTTTATACCAAAAGCATTAGCGGTAGGGATGGATCATAACTATGCTAGTAGCCAGGCATCACAAACCCCAGTATTGAATGTCCCGAATAAAGAACCTGCTCCAAACCCAATAAGAACCCAATACGCTGAATCAGATTGTGGACCATTCTTGGTCTATGTGGAGTTAGTAGAGGTTAACCCCTCTGCTGGCACTACACTACACCCTCTTAAATTTGGTGCGTTCATGTATAAAAACAACTTAAGAAATATTCTCCAAGATGGTATTAAAAAAATTGGGCGAAACCGATTAGCTATAACCTTTAAAACTGCCACTGATGCGAATGATTTTATAAATCATCATATTTTCCGGAATAATCAGTATAAGGTTTATATTCCTCCCCATAATATAACCCGTATCAATCAATCAATCAATCAATCAATCAAATATTTTTATTGACATAATTTTAGGTACAAAAATTATTTAAATGAAGCCTCCAGTCCCCGAACTAGTTGAGAACTGTGTTTCGGGGTCCGGCGTCTTCTCCTATAATGAGGCACTTTGGTTGTCAATAATAACAATTAATTAATAAAGTTTACATACAAACTAATTAATATAAACTAGTGTAACAATTTTATTATTGTAATAGATAGACTACCCCGTGTGCATGTATGTTGTAGGTATTGTATGCGTGAGTTTTGTATAGGATTGAAGTGTACGCGCGTGTATTTGAGTGGGGGTGTGAGAGGGTGTTTGTGTGTGTATGAGAGTATGTATGGGATGGGTGTGTTAGGGAGGGTAGGAGGGTGGGAGGTTGTATGCGTGCATGTACGGGTATATGTTAGGGTGTTTGGGTGTGAGATGGTGAAGGGCGAGGGGGTACGTAATACAGTGCAGAGAGAGCATGGCAGGTACCTGAAGTTAAAGAAGGCAGGTACCCATCATAAGCTCCCGCCTGTCCTGCGGACACAAACTAACATGACAAAAAATATAAATGACGTATTTTGAACAGGACAATACAGCGGGTATTCCACAATGCTTGGGCTTGTGTTCTTCAAAATTATTATTGTGCAGTGTTATTAGTAGAAATTTACATTTTGGATAACATACTTTCTACATCGTCATAATCAAATTTTTTTAGCCAGGTGAGTATTACTTTTTTTATTTCATTATTTGAGTATTTTTTAATTTTTAATTCACTGTTTAGTTTGTTGTACAGGTGGGGAGCTACAACATCAAAGTGTCTTTGAGCAAATTTACTTCGGGCACGTGGTACAGGACACCGATCAACGCGTTTATTTGTAGTAGGTAAGTATGGCACAATATTTTTATGGTATCTTCTCAATGCTTGATAAATAAAAAGTTTTCTTACAGTAAGTACCTGCGCTTTTTCATAAACATCTGTTGTGGGATGTCTATAAGGTAGGTGCATAAGCACTTTGAGTACAGCTCGTTGAGCTCTTTCTACCATTATAAGATGTGTTTTGGCAGCGTTTCCCCAGATGCAGATGCAGTAGTTAATGATGCATTCACATAATGCTTTGTAGGTTTGTATTAATAGCTTATGATTAGCTACCGCCCGCAGGTTTTTAAATATGTAAATTAATTTTCTAATTCTTGCAGAGAGGGTGGTAGTGTGGCAGTTCCAGTTGAGGTTTGCATCAACGGTAACTCCTAAATATTTAATAGTTGTAACACGAGCCAACTTATTACACTTACAGTGGCAGTTAGCACTTATATCATTTACTGTACGGTTACATGGAAACGTATGAATAGTAAGGTTGAAATCTGTAGCGGGACTTGACACCCCTGTTTTGCTAAAGCAAATGTATTTTGTCTTACTGATGTTAAGTGACAAGAGACTATCTTCCAGCCAAGAAGTGACTTTAGAAAGTCCCTTTTCGGCTAGTGCAGCAACTGAATCCCAAGACCTATCGTGAAACAGAAGTACTGTATCATCAGCAAACATCAAAAGCTCCATTCCTGGAATGGTGGTTTTGCTAAGCTCATTGATGTATACGAGAAATAGAGATGGCCCTAACGTACTACCCTGTGGTACTCCGAATCTGCTGAATTCAATATCACTCTCATATTCATTGAGCCTCACATTCTGCTTCCGATTAGTTAGGTAATCTTCCAGCCATTCCAATGCCACTCCCCTTATGCCAGCTTTTTCTAGCCTACTTATGAGAATTGGAATGGACACAGTATCGAAGGCTTTCTGTAAGTCTAGAAACACTCCTATGCAACGCTCTCCATTATCCAAGTAATTAGTCACAAGAGTAGTAAGTTTTAAAACTGCATCTTCAGTAGATTTCTTTTCCCTAAACCCATATTGATTCCAGTGTAGAATTTGATTTTTTTCGAGGAAGTTCATCAGGCGTTTGTTAAACAATTTTTCAAATACTTTAGATAGCGTTGTTAGTAGGGAAATAGGTCTATAATTAGAGGGATTAGTTTTATTGCCAGATTTATAAATTGGACACACAGTTGCTATTTTACAGATGCTAGGAAAGGTGCCAGTCTCGAAACTCAGGTTGCAAAGGTATGTGATAGGGTCTACAATATATGAGATAACGTGTTTCAAAGTACTGGTGCTAATTTTATCCCAGCCCGGTGCACTACTTGAGCGCAATCCATTTATAACTGCTCTCACTTCGACAATATCAGTCAGGAACAGTGACATGGAATTAGGAGGGATATTGCTAGCTATCGATTTTACCGCTAGGTTGTGTTCAGTTTCATTCATTTTGATTAATAGTACATCTGCCAAATTTTGTCCGACTGTCGTAAAAAATACATTAACATCATTAAGTGAATCTCGGGGACGATCTTTAATACTCAAAAGTTCTGAATTCGAGGCTTTACTTTTATTTAAATTACAAACTTCTTTAATAATCCGCCAGGTTTCCTTGACGTTGCCATTATTTTTTTCTAATTGGATTTGATAGTATTGGTTTTTCAAAGATTTTATAATTTTGCTACACAAATTTCTATAGCTAGTATATTTTTTCTTAAGTATTTCATTGTCGGGATTTTTTTTCATCTTTATATGCATCCTGTCTCTTTTTCTCAAACATTTTACTACACCTGCAGTAATCCATGGTTTAATGGGTCTATTTTTCTTAGGTATTTTTAGCGTTTGACTGGCATTTCTAATGTATGACAAGAGACGTGTAGTAAAGAGTTCCATGGCAATATTTACATTATTTATGCGATATAAATCAACCCAATTCTCCTTACAAAGCTGCTCTTTTAGCAGATCATAATTAATTTTAACTTTATTGTATGTTAAATTTTTCTTGACAATTTTAGTTTCATTAATAAAAAGCAAAATAGGAGAATGATCTGTCAGAAGCTGTTCAAATACAATAGTCTTCCAGTCATGACAGCTTTTCACCATGAAATGGTCTATGCATGTACTAACTCTCGTAGGTTTATTGACTCCCTGAATAAGCCCATACATAGCCATTAAGTTAAGGTAACTATGTGCATTGCCAGTAATATTGCTAGGTAAAATATCAATGTTAACATCTCCCGTTAGGACAACATTGTACGTAGAGATGCTTTGTAATACAGTTTCAAGAGAGCTTATGTAGTTAGTTGGGTTTCTAAAACATGGTGGTCTATACGTGCATATTATTGAGTATTGTTGGCCTATTGTGATCAATAAACAGTTTCCTTCTACAATACTGGGTTCTGAAAAAGTAGCAGTGATTTCTTCGCGAACATAGGCAACCACTCCATCGTTCTGATTTAAGTTGTTCTTTGTATATGCCATGCTAAAATTATCAATAGAAGGAGGTACGTTATTAGTGTTGGTCCAACATTCAGTCAAAACCATAATGTCTATTTTCAGATTAATACTAGTTACGAAAGCCAAAAATAAGTCTAAATTACGATTAATACTACGAATATTTACAGCAATAATACAAAGAGAACTGCTTTGCGAAACTTGAGTATAATTTAAGAATTGAGAACATTGTCTAGGATCGCTTATCAATTTACAATCTGCAATACCAGTACCGTCCACTTCTGACAGTACAAATTCATTAATTGGACCAAATTTTATATCTGTAGTAATAGGGTGCTAAAAAGCTATGACTTAGGCAACTTGAACAGGATCGTAAATTGTACATGTTCGTAAGTTGAAACGGAACCGAGCTATGCAGAAACGAGTAGTTCGGCAAAAGGCTAGACAACGAGTGGGCGACAGTATTAATGTTAATAGGATAATTATTGCTATATTGCATATTAATTATAGTCATCAATGGTTTCAGGCGGAGAACTAAGTATTGCCATTCTAGGTATAATTTTGCTACCAATTGTAGAGTTATATTTGTATGAGGTATGTCTGCGAAAGTATGCGTGTGTGAGTAGTATGTTAGTGTTTTGTCAGAGTTATACATTTTTAAATCACAATTAAATAGAAAATTCGTTTTACAGCTACACATGAAAACAAGAGAACAAGAGAAAACTATTAATAATAAAAGCAAAGCCTGTAGAGCGATAGAGCTATGACAGCGTCATTGTTTTTTAAGATTGTCGAGGTCACCGACATCATTAACTTTAACTAAGTTAGAGCCCTCAGTTTTTCGCAGGTAAATTTTTCCTCGGGAGGCCCAGCAGAATCTGTACTCATTATTTTTGGCAAATTCTCTGGCTAGATAGAACAGCTTCTTGGCCTGCACTGTTAGGCTTTCAGATATGTATACCTGCTTACGCGGGCCCTCTAGCCGTAGATGCGTGGTGTTTAGCTTACAGTTAGCATTCCGCTTATTGAACGTCTTGACGGAATCGACGACCTGGTCTCTAAGTATGACGCTGGAGAGTTCGGCGATGATCGGTTTATTTTGTTCATTCTTCGTGTTAATGCGGTAAACGTCACGTATTTCTGTTGGTTTAATGGGTACGCTGAGGGCATCTCCCATCTTTGTAACTAGTTGCAGTAAGTCGCTTTTCGTTTCATTAGCAGGTTTCGGTATGTTTCTGATTTCAACACATGAACCACGCAAACTGCGCTCCAACTGCTGAAGTCTCACCTCCAGTGAATTGATGTATTTCTTATCTGAGGCTTTTTCCTCCTCGAGTTTACCGATTCTAGATATGGCTTCGTCATACTTTTGGCCTAAAAATTCCATGGACTTACGAATTTCATCATTCTGCTCCGTATGCGACCGTATTCCGTCCCGCATTGTATTCATAATTGCAGTGAACCGCTTTTCTTGTTTTTGTTCCATTGCCGCAAACATGTCCATAAGCTCCGTCTTACCAATAGAACATTCATCTCGCTTGCGCTTGCCACGCATGGTAATGTTGGGTTCACTTCCTGTCTGTTCTCGCGGCAGTGTAGGGCACACGTTAATGCTCGAGTCCGAGGCGCAGTGAGTCAGCGGGGCGGACGACGGCGGTAACAGGCTCGCAGATTTCACTGGAGGTGGTGAGTGTCTCAGCGCCATTATTACGTCCGATGAAGAAAAATGAGCAAAGAAGCGCAAGCAGAAACGAAAGTACTAGGAGATCAAGGTTCGCAAGCGGTGTACGGCACACAGGCGGTGCTGGTATGTGTGCGTGCGTCACGTCGAAGTAAGGCTCGTGTGAGTGGGTGCTTCACTCGAGCGTTCACGTAGTCAGGTGCGAAAGAGATGCGTATAGCAACGCATGCAGTGCACGTGTGTCGTATAATGATGCACTCACCGAGAAGTTGACTGTGTGTGGTTACACGTGTCGTTTCCTAGTAACCTCCCAGCTATTTATGCGCTCCTATTATTTGCAATCAATTGTCGCGTCGAAAAACCGAATTTATATTAAAATTAAATAAATACGGACTCTTGTTAAACACGTCTGCACAGCGCAGGGGTCCGGGGGAGAAGGGATCATTAAGGGCATCCCAATAGACTGGTCCCATGAAGAAATTCTAGACTCAGTGAAAACTCCACCTGGTACAGGAAAAATATTGAAAACACGTAGGTTAAATCGAAAAGTTACAAACATAGATGGTTCCTCTTGGGTTCCTACACAAACAGTTGTAGTAACATTTGATGGGCAGACTCTCCCTCGAGAGATCAGCTGTTGCTTTACACTAATACCAGTTGAACAATATGTCTATCCAACCATTCAATGTTACAATTGTTGTAAATATGGACATACACGCACTCAATGCAGATCCAAAACTCAGTGTTATAAATGCGGTAACTCTCACTCTGCAGAGCTATGTCTAGTTGAAGAATCAGAAGCTCAGTGCTTGTTCTGCTCTGGACACCATTATGCCACAAATAAACTTTGTCCTGAATATGGTAGACAGTCTAATATTAAACACCATATGGCTAGCAATAACACATCATACCAGGAGGCTATGTCTCTCTTCCCTCAAACTAAAAAGTCATATGCAGAAATAGTTTCTTCACAAGAAGTTCAACTTCAACTTAAACATCAACAGTCAGCATCCGTTATCAGACCTATCAGCAAAAGTCAACAAAACAGAACTGGCTCCGTCCCAACAGAATACCAATCATATAAAAAAACAGTGACATTAAAACCCCCATCTCGCCCTACATTTTCCCCTGGCTATGATCAAAGAGCCCACAATGACCTTATAAGATCTTTTAACATTCCTACACCTTCTGATGGGTGTGCATTGGTGAACAGAGACTCAAATCCCTCACAAATAGTGGAGGATAATAACACAATGCCTGACATAAAAGCAATTCAAGAATTACTATCCTCACTAGTTGAGGTTATCTATAAATCCAAACTACCGTCCAACGTTGCTAGCCACATAATTCACACCATTTCAGTCACGATTTTTGACCTACTTAAGGATGGATCAAGTCATCCTTCAGTGGAACACTCGTAGTATTTCCAGAAACAAACATGAACTTACCTTCTTACTGAATAAACACACACCCGTCATTTCTGCCATCTCGGAGACTTGGCTGAGACCAGGCACGCCATTTGGATTGCCAGGCTACACATTTCTCCGGGATGACAGAGGTGACGGGTGGGGGGGCTCTGCCCTCCTAATTAAAAATAATTTAAATTTTAATCAGTTACCTTACACTAACTCAAATAATTGTATTAATATTGTTGCTGTGTGTTTAAATAATATTTCTTTTATATCAGTTTACATTCCCAAACGTGACAACTTAGCCTTCTCTACCTTAAGGAATTTCTTGTTAACCATTCCTTCTCCACTTATATTAATGGGTGATTTTAACTGTCATCACCATCTATGGGGTGCACCCAATAATGATGCCTTTGGAGCCAAAATGTTGGAATTAATGGAGGAATTTAACCTTTGTGTCTTAAATGATGGATCCCCCACACGCAGATCATCTCCTGTTACAAACCCTAGTTATGTGGATATTTCCTTTTGCTCTGCCACTTTGGCTAGCCTTCTGCAATGGTCTTGCCTCTCTTCATCTCATGGTTCAGATCACTTCCCTATCCTCATTAATTTCCCTACTCTAAACGCAACTGTTCCTACCCTTCCCCCCTTACTACCATTCAGACTAAATAAAGAGAAGTGGGAGATGTATGCTAATACTCTGGAGGAAAAAGTTGTTAGCTTTCCTTCTCCAAATTTACAAAATGTAACATCCTGTATTGAAGAATTCACACAAGGTATCATTTCAGCTGCTGAAGCTAACTTTCAGAAAAAAAATGCTATTTTAGGCAAAATCCCGTCCCCACCTTGGTGGGATAAAGATTGTACAAAGGCAGTAAAGAAACGAAAGGAGGCGGAAGAAAACTGCAGTGTAGTAGTAAATTTAGATAACTTTTTAAAATTTAGAAATACTGAAGCTGCTACTAAAAGATTTTTACAAAAAAGAAAAAGACAAGGTTGGAATAAGTATACCTCAACAATTTCTCCAGAGACCCCTTCATCATTAGTTTGGAAACAAATTAAGCGGTTTAGGTGTTCTCGAGCATGCACAAACCCCACCTCTAGGTCAACTGATTGGATTGAAGATTTTATGAATAAGCTGGCCCCCCCATTTGTTCCCCTACTCTCTCAAATTCCATCCCCATATTGTCATTCAAACACACTTACTCCCATACTAGATGCTGAATTCTCCTATCAAGAATTAAAATATGTATTGGAATATGTAAAAGACACTTCCCCAGGTCCAGATGGTATCCCATACTCGTTCCTGGGTAAGGCTAAAAAATTAACTTTAGAATATTTTCTCCGTATAATAAACCTTGTGGTGGACTCTGGTTTGATCCCCGAAACGTGGAAACACCAATTAATCATACCAATAATTAAGCCGAACAAGGACCCCACAGATCCCCAATCCTATAGACCTATTGCACTTTCTTCCACTATTCCAAAAATAGTTGAGCACCTAATTAAAAATAGGTTAGAATGGTTCCTAGAGCATAATTCTCTTTTAGCAAAAACACAATATGGTTTTCGAAAAGGACGTAGCATAGCAGATAGCCACTCAATTCTCACTACAGATATACAACTGGCACTTTCCAGAAACGAATCAGTTGTGGCAGGTTTCCTGGACATTTCAGCGGCATATGATAACGTTAATCTTGTTATTCTTAGGCAAAAGTTGCAACAGCTAAGAATTACTAATAAGATTTCAGATTTCATATTTAATTTATTAACAGGTAGAAAAATCTCTCTGAGATATCCTGGAGTTGATGTGGAAGACCGCATGATATGGAAAGGCTTGCCACAAGGATCTGTGATTAGCCCTTTGTTGTATGATGTATACACAGCTGATATGGAGTCCTCATTGACAAGGGTGTGTAGAGTCCTACAATATGCTGACGATGTTTTAGTATATTCTAGTAACGCCTCAATATCACAATCAGCTCAAAACCTAACAACAGGGTTGAATATGCTAACATCGTGGCTTCAGGAGCATTCTTTAAGTTTATCAGTTTGCAAAAGTGTGGCAGTCGTTTTTACTAGGAAACGTGATATTCCAATTTCATCCATTGAGTGTAATGGCTCGGTTATACCAGTTAAGAGGGAAGCGACATTTTTGGGAAAGGTTTTCGATGCTAAAATGAATGGTATATCACATATTAGCCGACTAATTAATAAATGTGAGAAGAATATTAATATTATACGATGTCTCAGTGGAGTTTGGTGGGGTGCTCACCCGTTTTCACTCAGATTAGTATATAACGCAATCATTAGGAGTCATTTAGATTTTGGCACACACCTACTAATCCCAGCAAATAAAAATTCTATTAAGAAACTTGATACAATACAGTATAAATCATTGAGAATAGTACTGGGAGCAATGAAATCTTCTCCCACCAACTCTCTACAAGTAGAGTCTTCTGATCCTCCGTTAAATTTAAGACGTCAATATCTCGCTGATAGATTCATGTTTAAAATATCACAATTCTCTGGACATCCCCTTATTCCAAAACTAAAACTTCTAAGTGAATATGTACAATCCAAACCATATTGGAGACATAAAACAGTCCCACATTTAGTCAAAAGCTTTAGAAAATTAAATAGTGTTAATTGTTCAATAAAGAAATTTGATACCCATCCTTCATTTACATTTGACTTCTATTCTAAAATATTTAAACCAGATGTTGTTCTTAACATAGGAATCGATAAAAAAACTCCAAATGCAGATATTCAATTTGACTTCCTGGTAAATAAATTTTGGCCAAATGCAGATCAATTTTTTACAGATGCGTCTAAAACTAGCACCCTGGGTTCAGTTGGGGCTGCTTTCTGGCATCGCAACTCCAACATATCACATATTTTTAAATTCCCTCATTTTAGCTCCGTTTTTTCTGGAGAATGCCTAGCAATTCTTGAATGCATAAAGTTCATCAGGGAGCATAGAATTCGTAATTCGGCTATTTTTTCTGATTCCAAGAGTTGTGTTCAATCTCTCATAACTAATCCTTTTGGTAAAAATATTATTTGTCCCATTAGTTTAGAAATCAAACATTTAATTAGGATTTGTCAAAACGATGATATAAAAATAACTATAATTTGGATTCCCAGTCACATCGGAATCAGCGGAAACGAAAAAGTAGACGATTTGGCTAAACAAGCGATAGTTCATGGAAGTACAGATAACTTCATTCTCTATTCCTATGACCTAGCAGCTAAGGCCAAGCAAGACTTGGAAAAATCATGGAATGTGTTTTGGAGTAGTTCTAGTCGCCTTAAGGGCACCCACTTACACAACATCCAACCAACTATTACATTAAGACCATGGTTCTCCAAAATACGTCTCTCTAAACAACTTACATCTACAATAAGCAGATTAAGAATTGGCCACTGCTCATCACCAGTGCATTTAAACAAGTTAAGAATCCGTGATTCATCTCTCTGTGAATGCGGACTTGATGAAGGAACTATCACTCATCTAATACTCTCTTGTCCCCGCTATGCTTCACCCTCTCTGTATCAAATTCTTTGCAGTTATAAGGCCCCTCTACCCGCCAATCTATTTTCCATTCTTTCTCTAAAAAATAAAAAGTCAACAAGCGCTTTTATTAATTATCTTACCACTCACGAAATAAAATTATGAATATAATATGTATACCTATATATCATCATCTGTTATTGTTATTATTTATCATCCAGTATTATCAATAATTATGCTTCTTTTTGCCCTAACTTCCTTTCAAGTCCTTTCTATGTCTAACTTTCTCTAACTTCCCTTTCTTGCTTCATTAACACTAACAAATAATTAAAACTAATTATTTTTATTACAGGTATCAGCAACAAAATTTAACCGTATATTATAAAATCAATATTTTTTTTTTTATTTTCACATGAACAATGCTACTCGACACTGGCAGTAATATCTCTCACGCTCAATAAGAGAGATCAGTTGCCAATAAAAAAAAAAAAAAAAAAAAAAAAAAAAAAAATTTAAATAACACCCCTCTGTTTGCGTCGGGGGTTTAAAAATCATTGTAAGTAACATTTCAAAATTCAATCATTAATATTAATACTGGAACCGGAAGACGCAGCTTAGGCTGGCCCCCACTAGGTGGACCGACGATGAAAATGAAAGGCGATGGATGAAGGAGGCGAGTAGCTGCCCATAGTGGCGCTCTCTGAGCGAGGCCTATATTTTTTTTATGTAAACGAATGACGTGATGAGCTAGTCGTTCGCTTGCTGTTAAGCGTCACGGCCGCCCATTACAGATTGCAGTGTCACTCGGAAATCAAAATTAAAGATTCGCGTGACACTGCGCACTGCGCTCGTCATCCTGAGAGATCACACAGTCTAAAAAAGATTTCTAGACTGTGAGATCAGATCTTAAGTCTCATTTGCCCAGTAATTTCACTAGCTACAATAACCTTCAAATCGGAACACAGTAGTGCTTGAACACTACTGCTTGCCGGCAGAATAGCTGGCAAAAAGTGGTACGGACCTAGACGAACTTAGCGGTCAGGTTTAGCCTATGTTTAGCAGTGGACGTCTTCAGGCTGTTGATGATGAAGATGAATATTAATACAAAGAGCGAGTGTGACTCAGCGGCAAACCGTGCGAATTGCAAACAGACGCACCCAGGTTTAAATCCCACCACCAATGACTTCAAGTTATCTGCAGAATTTGCACTCGCTTTTACAATGGCGAAGGAAACCATCGTGAGGAAACCGGCATGTTCAAGGATCACAACATTCGAGAACATGTGTCATCCACCAACCCGCACTTGTCCAGCGGGCTTATAGCATAAACACTCTTAATGTGGGCGAAGGCCCGTGGCCCAGCTGTGGCAACGTAAAGACATTACCTATAAATGATGACGAATCACCAATATTTAAGCATAGTTAAGTATCCCTGTCTAATACCTATATTGTTTCTCCACAGAGCTACAAGAAACTACAAGAAAAAAAGAAAAAAATCCTGAACATCATATCGTAATTTAGCTTTAATAGAATTATTAATAATTGTAAAGCATTCCTTATGTAAATATTAGAATGAGTAGGCATATTAGATAGAAAATATGATATAATTATTATAATCAAATTTATCATGATTTATCATAGGTAGGTCATACATAAGAAGTACACAAGTACTTATTTTACATTATTGTGTAAGCCTCAATTTATATTGCCACTGAACGAAATGGAAGCGAACGGAATAACTAAGAATAGCACATGGTATAATAAACTTTATGTCAACTGTGTAACGTAAACTAAAAGAAGAATTCCTATAAATGCGGGAAAATGCTTTGGAAGACGGCATTCTTATTAGTCATCATCATTAACAGCCTGAAGACGTCCACTGCTGAACATAGGCCTCCCCCAGTCTAATTAGTAAAAATGTGTAATCTCTAAAAATTAAAATTACTAAATGCCCATAACTAACGAGCAAAATGCTTCGCCGCGAAGCTCTGTACCCACCTGAAAATAAAGAAAACATAGGTACCTAGTATTAGTTAAACGTACAAAAATTGAAACAATGTTATTAATAAGTAAGTACTTTATTACCAAATAATAATGTAAGTAGGTAACAATGCTATCTAAATTTCATGTGTAGTGAGGTCAGTTTACTTACATCGGGCATATAATAAAATAAATCATCCAAAATGTTGGGATTTCTTATTCGTAATGGAAAAGAGTTCCGCAATCAAAAAACAAAAGTTTTGCTATACAATAGCCTGGTGCGCAGCGTCTTGGAATATTGTTGTCCTGTATGGAGGCCTCATTATTCCGTACACACGTTAAGATTAGAGGGAGTTCAAAAAAGGTTTTTGTGGCATTTGGCTTATTCTGTAGGACAAGCGAATAAAATTCGGTCATATAGGATGAGACTTGTGAAGTATCTACTTGTAGAACGTTTGTCTTTGATGCGGTTGTTATGTATTGCTATGGTTACTGGTTGCTTTTAGTTTCTACGCCCGTCATGGTCGATATATAAAGTATCTTTACAAAGCCTCGCTTTTTATTATTATACCAGCTGGTAGTTTCCTGTGCACTGCGTTAGGCGCCTTTCCATCCACAGGCGCACAGGTTATGGGCCTGCTCCCATACCTTCTTTTCGCAGAATGGAGTCAACGAATTTTTCGGTCGGTACCACGAATGTACTACGTCTAGAAGGGTCACAGAATTGGAATATTTGGAAGTTCCAAGTAAGGATAATTTTAAACAGCTTGGGATTGTTAGAGGTTACATGCGGGACGATAAAGAAGCCGAAGGAAAATGACACCACACTTACAAAATGGTTAGAAAAAGATGCTAAAGCTCAATCAGTCTTAGTGACTCGTATGTCAGAGAGCGTGATGGTACATGTAGTTAATTGTAACTCGGCATGCGAAATTTGGAGCAAATTACACAGCGTGTACGAGTTGAAGTCAACAGCTAGCATTCATATGCTTCAGCAAAAGTTCTTTAGTTACGAGTATGCAGGAGGTACGATGGCTGAACATATTTCAAAACTACAAGATATACGTAGCAAGTTACTAGAGCTCGGACAGAATATTGATGATAAAATGCTGTTGACGAAAATTCTGATGTCACTTCCAGAAGAGTTTAAACATTTTGTGAGTGCTTGGGAATCAGTCGATGAAGAGAAACAAAACATAAATGACCTGACAGCTAGATTACTGATGGAAGAGGAAAGACTGAGCAACAGGAAAGATACACCAGTACAGTCAGGGTCGGCGGCTTTTGTAGCTAAGCAGAGAAATAACTACAGAAAGAATTCTGGTCGAAATGAACAACAAAATAATAATGAGAGGTTGTGTTATTTTTGCAAAAAACCTGGACATTATATACGGCAATGTAAATTCAGAATAAACAAGGAGCAGTCGAAGAGTAATAATGCTTTCTTGGCTAATGCATTGATCGGTTCGTGTGAGAGTGACGACTGGGTAATGGATAGTGGAGCTACTGAACATATTTGTAAGAACGGAGACTTGTTTTTAAATTATGTTGAATTTGATGTACCTAGGCTTATTACTTTAGGTGATGGTAAGACTATTTCAGCTAAAGGTCACGGAAATATTGAGTTAGAAGCGCATAATGGTAAGAACTGGAATAAAACATCATTGAATAACGTATTGTATGTGCCAGAAATTAAATTTAACTTATTTTCAGTTTCATGTGCTCTAGATCGGAATTACATGCTGATGTCCAACAACAACAAATGTTATTTTTTAAAACAGGATGGTTTAGTTGCAGCATATGCACTGAGAGTAGGTAAACTGTTCAACATGAGGTTCAGGTTAGTAAGTAAAAATACTGCTTTTGTAGGGGTCAAAGCCACAACACTGAAAGATTGGCATGAGGTGCTCGCGCACCAACATTTCAGTCACGTGCGTAAATTACTGGACTCTCAAAACATTAAGTATACTGATGACAAAAATAATATTTGTGTAGACTGTATTAAGGGCAAGCAGCATAAGTTTCCTTTCGAAAGAAGTTCAACAAAAACAAGTAGACCACTGGAACTAGTTCACATTGACCTGTGTGGTCCTATGGAGGAAAAATCCTTAGGGGGAGCTCGCTATTATTTGTTAATCAAAGATGATTATTCACATTACAGAACTGTTTGCTTCGTGAAAGAAAAAGTTGAGGTTTGTCAAAAAGTGCGTAATTTTATAGCATTAGCGGAAAAAGAGACTGGACAGACCGTGAGCAAGATACGAACAGACGGAGGGACTGAATTTCTGAAGTTAAAGCATTATTTTGAGGAGAAAGGTATAAAACATGAAACTACGGTAAGCTATACACCACAACAAAATGGTAAAATTGAGAGAGAGATGCGAACAGTTACAGAGGCAGCAAGGACAATGCTGCAGGCAACATCTTTATCGAAAGATTTTTGGGCTGAGGCTGTTGCGAATGCTGTATATGTGCTTAACCGTACTGGTACAAGCACAGTAGACGGAATGTCACCATTTCGACTCTGGACTGGTAAGGAATTCGAAGGATTATCTCAATTGAAAGTGTTTGGTAGTGAATGCTATGTGCATGTACCTGATCAATTACGTAAGAAATGGGATGCCAAAGGAGAGCTAGGATTATTTATGGGATATGGAGATAGCACTAAAGGTTACAGAGTATACCTAAAAAAGAAAAAGATCGTAGTCATCAAAAGAGATGTTATATTCACGGGAAAGGAGAAAATTAACGATCTAGCGAATCAGAAAGGTGATTGTACAGTTACTATGAATCTAGAAAAAGAAGATATTATTTGTGAAATAATAGGAGAGGGAAGAAATACAGAAACAGAAAGCGAAAATACTATACCTGAAGCTGTACAAGATAGTGTAGAAGAGGAAATAGATGATTATGAAAGCGCAAAAAGTACTGACACAGAAAGTCAAGAAGAAGAACTGGGGAGAGGAAAAAGGATACTAAAGGTTCCAGAAAAGTTTAAGGATTACTTGTTACTTACTTATGAAGAAGCAATGAAATCGCACGATAGAAATAAATGGAAACAAGCAATTGATGAAGAAATGATGTCAATACGCGAAAACCATGTATGGGAATTGGTTGATAAAGAGGAAGCCAAGGGTCATAAAATATTAACAAACAGATGGGTTTTTCGTATAAAAGACAATGGGACATATAAAGCTCGTTTAGTTGTGAGAGGAAATGAACAGCGTGACATAGACTATGATGAAATATTTAGTCCAGTAGCAAGTATGTCAGCTATTAGAACGTTATTTGCGATAGCTGCAGCGAAAATTTATAAAATAATGACTTTTGATGTTAAAACTGCGTTTCTTCATGGGGAATTAAAAGAAAATGAAACTATGTATATGAAATTACCATCAGGTTTAAGGTTGGGAGATGACAGTAATAAGATTTGTAAGCTGAAGAAGTCCTTATATGGATTAAGACAATCGCCCAGAAGATGGAATGAAAAATTTCTAATGACTATGAAAGAGCTTGGGTTTGTGCAAACCAGAAATGAACCTTGTGTTTTCAAGAATGTGGAATCATCGGTCATACTAGCGATTTATGTTGATGATGGATTGATGATAGGGGAGAAAAGCGAAGAAATTAAAAGGATATTGGAAGAATTAAACCGAAGGTTTGAGATCAAAATTTGTGAAGAACCAAAAACATATTTGGGTATGGAAATTGTACAAAAGACTGAAGGGATATATTTGACTCAAACTGCGTATACAAAGTCTATATTGGAAAAGTATAACATGCAATGTTGCAAGCCTGTAGAAACACCTTGCTTAGCAGACAGCATAGAAGAAACACAATGTGGGAAAGAATCAAAGTTTCCTTACAGAGAGGCTGTGGGAAGTCTTTTATATTTGACTAGGACAAGACCAGACATAGCATATGCTGTAGGCGTTGCTGCCAGAAATATGGAAGAGCCAGAGAAGCGGCATATTACGGCTGTTAAAAGGATTTTTAAGTATTTAGCTGGAACTTTGAGCGAGGGTTTGTTCTACAAACTAAAGGACAATGTTTGTCTCAAGTCATACAGTGACTCTGATTACGCAGGGGATCTCAAGACTCGGAGGAGTACATCAGGGTACTTAGTCACACTAGGTGATGGACCAATTTCGTGGGCCTCAAGAAGACAACCTATTGTGGCTTTGTCTTCAACTGAAGCAGAATTTATTTCAGCAGCAGAGTGTTGTAAAGAAACAATATTTTTAAAATCGCTGTTGTTGGACCTCAGTATTGAAGTGAATGTTGTGTTAAAAGTAGATAATCAAAGTGCTATTCAGTTAATTAAAACGGGAGTTTTTAACAAACGTTCGAAGCATATTGATGTTAGATTTCATTACATTCACGAGTTATATCTTAACGAGGATTTTATTATTGAGTTTTGTCCAACTGCCATGCAAATTGCGGATGTGTTTACGAAACCGTTGTCCAAAAATAAGTTTGAGTTTCATAAAAATAAAATTGTAAGGGCAGTACATGACTATAGTAGGTTTGCTGATAAAGTGAGTGGTTGACATTATGTCAAAAAGATGATTGTTTAATAAATGACATGTCAACCGAATTATGTCAAAGATGTCTTGTAGATATGTCAAAGAGATGTTATTTTGTAAATCTCTTTGTAACGAAGGAAGTTGCCCACCTAATAATTAGGAGTTAATTAAGTGGTTTAGTTTATATAATTTATGAAATTAGGAGAGGGTGTGAAGTATCTACTTGTAGAACGTTTGTCTTTGATGCGGTTGTTATGTATTGCTATGGTTACTGGTTGCTTTTAGTTTCTACGCCCGTCATGGTCGATATATAAAGTATCTTTACAAAGCCTCGCTTTTTATTATTATACCAGCTGGTAGTTTCCTGTGCACTGCGTTAGGCGCCTTTCCATCCACAGGCGCACAAGACTGCATTTCTTTAAAATGCAAATGTTGTCTAATCGGCGTGACAAATTTGATCTGGTCATTCTTTAAAAACTATCTAATATAACTATATATTGTAGTGGCCTTCTGCAACTACAATAAGTATTTTGTTTTGTAAGAGTCCTTTTTGGTTTGCAATGTGGTTAGGTTACTTTTTTGCATGCTGTGTTTCCTTTAAATAGACAATGCATTAAGCATAAATGTATGTTTAGTAAGTTATATTTAAAATAGTGTGATTGTCAATAGGAAGCCAAAATAAATAAATAAATAAATAGTATGTATACTTATGTATAACAATGTCATTGAAAACTTCTCATCCACAGAGCATTGAAAAATATGACGTTTCGCACGGGCGAAGCGTATTTTTTTCGTGCTCTGTGTACATATCCATTTTAATACACTAATCACTGACACAACTGTTAGGACCAGGACCCCTATTCTCACGAATCGAGAAGAAATCTCGTCTGGGAATAAATCTCGAGACTCGAGTTTTCGGTATTCTCATGCAATATCTCGATTGCTAGCGCACGAGATGACTCGAGTGATGGAAGCATTAGCGTATAGTAGTCTGTGGATCGGAGGCAGTCGAGAGATCAGAACGAGATAACGCTATATGTAAGACAGCAACCACAAAGTCTATGCTCAGAATCAAGAACTTGAAAATTGACACTGGAACATGAATCAAACTATAGAATATAAAAGTAAGTAGAGTTGAGGTCATGGACCTACTAAAAAAAGAAGGACGGAGTCCCAATTGATCCCGAACCGAGGTACCCATAGGAAGTCGGGACGCTAATAAGTACGAGCGGACACGCACACACTCACATCATAGGAAGTCTATCGCCTGCCATTACTGCTCCGAACCTCGCCCAAGACGCATAGAAAAAAATATTATAAAATGCCGTCTTGCGTTGTGAAAAGTTGTCGGAATCATAGTGGTTTGATAAAAAAAAGTCAGGGGATCACTTTTCACAAATAAGCTTGTAATATTTCGCTAATTTCTTGCTTTTTCGATAAAACTATTGAGATGCAATCAATACACAAAACCAGCTAGTGTTACCAACAATCAAACTTGCAAATTACCCGGAAGTGTGGGAGAATGACCAAATTATGTTCGAATACAACTTATTCACCTATATTGATCATAATTAGAGATCTGACTATATGCAAATGCATATTTCCATTATGCATATGCATGTGCTGGACTTTGCAGGTTAAAATAAATATTGTACCGGTAATGGACCTACTAATCGTACATATTTGTGCAGGTTTTCTATAATGTAGAAAAAGTAAAGTAACGTATAAAAATACGATTTATGTGTTCATAAAACATTTTAAGCAACACCCTGGCTATAAATCTTTGTGCCAAGTTTTATTAACTGACTGGCTGACCCGACCCTGTCCAAAGGAAGAAAGAACTGGGAACTTCTCTCTTCGCTATAGCGTACAGGGTATGTTCCCAGTTGCCCCCACATGCTTCGCCCCCGGGTGGCAACTGGGAACAAAATTCCCAGTTGCCACCCGGTGGAGACTGGGAAGCTATTGCTCCCATTTCATTCGCCGTACATTGCTGCGTAGATTGCCAACCCCTTGATTACTGTCCAAATGTAATCTATACATGGTTCTTGGGGGGAGGGGGGCAAGTGCGGGGGGAGGCAGGGCAAGTAGGGGGGTGGACTAAGTGAGGGGGGAGGTGGTGGCAAGTGCAGGGGGTGGCGAGGAAAGTGAGGGGGAGGTGGGGCAAGTGTGGGGGAGGAGGGTAAGTACGGAGTAGGCGAGGAAAGCTAACCTATCGAAAGTAAAAAAAAATAAGCCATTCAATTTTGACTACTCTGTTATAAGCTCGCGTAGCTTTTTGGTCATAGGAAAAGTCACACCAACAACAGATTTTTTTTTTTGTCGGATTCGGGTAATTTTCTTCACATGGCAATCCTTTAATCAGTCACACATGTTTATGCGGCCGCCATTGCTGTACGTCAGTTCGATGTCAATCAAGATTCCATCCTGCTTTTTTTATAATTCTATGGTTGAGGTTATATTATTGTGATTTTCTTGTGTTCGTTATGGAAAAACGGTAAAACTGTGCATATTGCTATAATGGTGCATCCGAAGATGTGAACGTGCGATTCCACAGGTTTTCTCTGCCTGGCAAACATGGATCATTGAAGTAAGTAAGCCTAATAACCTACGCAAAATCCAAAAAGGTATAATGTACTACGTACATACATAAAACTGCGGACTCTCATCGAGAGCAGACGTGCGCACCATTTCTCCCGACCTCGGCTGTTTCCGCTGTCCATCGGCTTTACTTCGGCTCTGCGAGAACAGGACATTTCAACCCGTGTGCATGAGTGAGTGAGATAAGAAACACACACACTACTCTCGTCTTCATGACCCCACTCTTCTCAGTTACCACACACGCAAGCTAAGCCACGCCCACTGCGTGTGCGCATAAGATACTGCCCCGTACTATTGCACTTCACTAGTCCCGCCTCCTTGCATTATCTGCAGGCCGTCGGGTTCATTTAGGCCTAACGATGCTCCACTCTCCGGCAAAATCATCATCCGACAGTGAAAAGCAGGGCAAAGGCGCACGCTTTAAGCGTAAACACGAAGAACCAGACTGGCAGAGCGATTTAAAAGCATTTAGGACCGAGTTCATGAAGTTCCTTAATACCTTCCGCGATGATATGAAAGCGAAACTTTCAAATATCGAAAACCAGTTCGAAAAATCCATAGAATATCTCACGTTTTTTTTTTTATGCGATTGAATGACGTGACGAGCTAGTCGTTCACCTGATGTTAAGCAACACGGCCGCCCATAACAGTTGCAGTGTCACTCGGAACTTTAAAACAATAAAGTTTCGCGTGGCACTGCACTGCGCACGTCATCCTGAGACATCACACAGTCTAGTAATCAGATTACTAGACTGAGTGATCAGATCATAAAGTCTCATTTGCCCAGTAATTTCACTAGCTACAATGCCCTTCAAACCGGAACACAGTAGTGTTTGCACACTACTGCTTGGCGGCAGAATAACTGGCAAAGCGGTGGTACCTACCTAGACGAACTTTGCAGAAAAGTCCTACCACCTAGTAAAACGACACGGTATGAAGACATGTCGCAAAAAATCAACACGTTTGATGGAAAGATTAAAGAGCAGGATATGCACATTCGCCTACTTGAAGGCAAAATTGAGGACCTTTCACGTAACTTACAGATCTCTCATGTTGAAATCCGCAACGTCCCTCTCAAGGATAACGAGACTAAAAAGGACCTCACGGGATATATCTCACATATGGCAAAAGTGCTTCAGATGGAGTCTATTGACTCGCGAGATATCTATCGTCTCCCGGGCAAGAAGGATGGAAAGCAGACCATTATTGCTGAGCTTTCTAATTACAACGTAAAATTTAATTTAATGAAGGCAACCAAGGTCTACAATATGAATCACCCAAGTAACAAGTTGAATGCATCGCACCTTGGCTTCAGTAACAGCTTGACCAGTCCTGTTTTTATCGGAGAACACCTCACAGCGAAAGCCAGGAGGCTTTACTATCTTGGAAGGCAGCTAGTAAAATCAAAAACTCATAGGTTCTGCTGGACTGTTAATGGTAAAGTCTTTCTACGGAAATCCGAAACATCTCCAACTGTCCAACTTCGTGATGAAGAGCAAATCGAAAGGCTAAAAATAAACTGACTGAAATTAGGCTTAGTATACGTTGGGATTAGTTCTACAGGATTATATTTATTATTTACTTTACAATGCTTTATGTACTGCTATGCATTGTTAAATATTCATGCATTCTTAGATGGTGGTCGTAATATATTGTATTGTAACTCGAATAATGAGCTTCTTAAAATAACAATGTTTTCGTGTTTTGTCATTATGTTAAACGGCCGGCAGCGGAATGGCAAAATAATGGTTATTCTAAAATGCAACAATGCTTTTCTTATTATCACATCTTACACTTACCTTAATCTCATATTTTCTCGTCACACTCCACCTCACGTAAATAGTTTATTGGTCTATAAAGATAAGCTAGCACATAACTTAACTACTGTGATTACTTTCAACTCATATAAAGCAAGAAATAATATCACTGTTTTTATATATTTGAATCACCACATTATTATTCACGGTAATCATTACTTACAAACAGTTTGGCGCATTTTGGATACCTTGGAACATGATTTATCTACAAGAACATCTAGGTTCTATGACACTAAACCCTTGAACAGTAATGTTGATAATAAAAAAACACTCAAAAATAGTTTTTTATACTTACAACTACCTACATACTGCTGTGTTATACACGTATAGATTACAACCTATGCTATACACTCAAACGCGTAAACTATATAGTTTAAGAAAAGAATGCACTTTAATAACGCGCGTTCTATACTTTAGATTTTACTATGGTTATTGGGTTCAATCTCACTCAACGTCATTCCCAGTTGAAGGCCAATACGCCACTAGCGATCAATCTCAGTCCCTAACAAATATAGCCTTATCCTTACCCATGTATTATAATTATTATTTCACAATCGTATGCACATTCAGTAATCAATTTCTAAACCGGTACATGGACTATTATGTAACATGCACTTTGTTGTACCTACAAACATCTTTACTGCTCATTTTACCAGAAGTTTTTAATATTCATTCCAGGTTATTTAAACTGCTTATCCTTATTTATGCCTTCACGAACACTCAATCTATAGACTGTTAATAATGGATAACGAAAATATTATGCTAGACCTCGATAAGCTTAAAGTTGCGACCGAAGTATCATGTACACCGGAGGAGTGTATACGTAATATAGGTGATCCCGTCCACAGTATAAAAATATTATGTTTGAACATAAGAAGCATTTACAAAAATATACTAGCCTTTGAAATACTTCTGAAACGTCTTGGTTTTCAATGTGATATAGCTATTTTAACTGAATGCTGGCTCAATGAGGATAAAAACCCTCCTCAAATCGAAGGTTTTTCTCTCCATAAGTCAATAAATTGTCGTAATCAAAATGACGGAATAATTATTTATTCGCGATGCGATCTACAAGTTGATATTGAAGAGCCTCCGTTTGAGGATGCCAACTGCTTAATAATTAAGTTAAAACCTAGTACCGCAATTGTCGCAATATATAGATCGCCTTCTTTTTACAACATTGATAACTTTTTAAAGTCTCTGGACTATATACTAACTACTTTGAAACATTTTATTAATATCGCAGTATTAGGCGACATAAATTTAGACATACGAAATAATGCATTAGAAAACAACGTCTCAAATTACTTAAGCCTAGTGATAGAATCTGGTCTTTTTCCTGCTCACACGCTCCCTACACGCCTAGGCAATTGTCTGGATCATGTTCTTCTTAAAACACCCTGTACATCTTTTGTCGTAGTCATCGAAACACAAATAACTGACCATCGTCCTGTTCTTCTTAGCATAAATAAAGCTACAAACCACAGTAAGCCCCTGCGTCATAAAATTAAGACTAATTGGGAAGCTGTTCTTCTGCAACTCAAAAATACAAATTTCGACTTATTGTTTAATAATGGGGATGCAGATGTGGTTGTTTGTGATTTTGTTAGCCATATATCAAACATCATTGCTTCAAATACTAAATCTGTAAAGGTAGCTAAAAAACTAAGAACTTCTAAGCCATGGATAACACCTGGATTGCTTCGATGCATACAACACAAAGATAAGCTACATTTAGAGCACAAAAAGAATCCTAACGATGAAGGTATTAAGAATGTCTATAATAGGTACAAACAGTTCTGCTTTGAGATTGTCAATAAAACCAAAGTTATCTATGATCAACATAAATTAGAAAACAGTTTACACGATGCTAAACAAACTTGGAAGGTGATAAAAGAGGTTACTCACATAACTAAAGACAAGTCTACCCCTGTAGAATTATTACAGTCAAAGATTTCTGAGAGTGAGTCCATCGAGGATGTAAATAGGTATTTTTCAAACATAGGTCGATTGCTTGCTGAGACACTTATTCAAAACAATCCAACTAGATCAACTTCTGTTAACCATATTAATCTTCAGTTAAATTCTATGGTCATGCTGCCCACTGATGAAAATGAAGTCAATAATATAATTTTAAAATTAAAATCCAACTCGGCCGTGGGTTGGGATAATATACCTACATACTTTCTTAAGATGGCTAGACACATTTTAACACCACAGCTTGTAAAAATACTAAACTTATGCATTGAGACAGGTATATTTCCAACAGTTTTTAAAAAAGCTATTGTCCATCCTATACACAAGGGAGGGGACAGACACCTAGTAAATAATTACAGGCCCATATCAGTTCTTCCAGCATTATCCAAGATTTTCGAAAAAATCCTGAACATGAGACTTATAAAATACTTAAATGACTACCATTTACTATCTGACCAACAATTTGGTTTTAGAGCTGGACATTCAACTGAAGACGCTGTCATCAACCTATGCTCTACTGTAGCTGAGTCATTGGATAAAAAGAAAAAATGTGTAGCAGTGTTTCTTGATCTCGCAAAAGCGTTTGACACGGTGTCTGTCCCCATCCTTCTTCTTAAGCTAGAACGGCTGGGTGTGCGAGGGAAATGTTTGGAACTTTTTAAAAATTACCTTACAAACAGAAGCCAGTATGTGAAGATTGGAGATGTCATAAGTAATCCAACATCAATTTCATACGGCGTACCTCAAGGTAGCATCCTCGGGCCGAGCCTCTTTTTAGTTTACATTAACGATTTGTGCTCCATGAAATTAGAGCGAGCAAAAATTTTCACATACGCCGATGATACAGCCATTGTTTTCCAGGAAGAGACTTGGCCAAAGGTTTATGCATCCGCTGAACAAGGGCTTAAAATAATCACCAAATGGTTAAATGACAACCTGCTTACGTTAAACATCTCAAAGACCAAATACGTAGCATTCGCTCTCCGTAGTCCTAGTGCCCCACCTGCACACTTGGCCATTAGAGTCCATTTTGATGGCTGTGTTGATGAACTGTATTGCACCTGCCCCTCGGTAGATAAAGTACCCAACATAAAATATCTAGGCACAATAATTGACCAACAAATGTCATGGCTTCCACATATCAGCATGCTCACCTCTCGCGTAAGAAAACTTATATGGATTTTTAAGAAGCTGAGACACTTTACTTCCGTAAAACTACTTTTTTCAATCTATTATGCCCTTTGCCAATCTATCCTCAAGTATTGTATCACAGCCTGGGGTGGTGCCTTCAAAATCCATCTATTGTCTTTAGAGAGGGCCCAAAGATCGCTTCTAAATGTTATGACCTTCAAACCTTATAAATTCCCCACTACAGCTCTTTACACAGACTGTGAAGTCCTAACTGTTCGCCAGCTTTATGTACTTGATACTGTTCTTCTACACCACTCAAAAACTCCTTACGATGCCACTTTGAAAGACAAAAGACGAAACCGTGACGTTATAACAAAAAGTATTAGATATAGAACGCATTTTATTAATACTCAGTTTTGTTTCTTAGCACCATTTTTGTATCGTCAAATTAATAAACTACTTAACATTTACCCGCTCAATAAAAATATGTGTAAGAACAAGATAAGACTATGGCTGCTTACACTAAGTTATGCTGATACGGAATCTCTTTTGAAGGTTGTTTGTTAGTTGTTGGTAAAGGAAATGTGAATAAGTACCTACAGGTAAATTGAAAACACAGACATGCAGATGCACAGACAGTAGGTACGGTAGATATTAACATTCATAGAATATACAGACACAATAAACAAGTTTTATTTTGTGGTACAGTTGTATATATCTACGTATTAATATTTCCTCACCATTAAAATCACTCTTCTTCAATACATTGCTTACTTTCCCACTCTCACGATCAACATAATATATAAATATACTCACTCACTCCGCCCATACTCATCCACACTCAATTAACGCACTTTCTCAGATCTCCTCATATTATTTTGCCCATCTAACATTACTTCAGTTGTCCTACTCTTTGCTTTTACACTGCTATCTGCATTCCTTCAACTGTGACGTGTAGCCTGTCTTAATCCGTTGCTGGCCGGAACGCGAGGTAGGTAACTTTTCCTCAACTTATGTGGGTACCCATTGATAATTATCATTGTATCTAATAAAATTATTCCTACTTGCCTGTAATCGACCGAGAGTTTTAAACACGTAAACGCATCAATTAAACTTTTATATAGTATTAGCAGGAAGACGTTGGCATCTGGGATACAGATATTCTAGTCTAGGTGCCAACACACCGTATTGTTAAATTCGTCATTCTTTCTTTTGTGACGTACTCATGTTATGGTAGAATTAGTTTTAAAACTCAGAACTTTAAATTCATAGTAATATGCAATTTTTTGTTTTTCTCTTTACATAACTATTTTTGATAATTGGGCCGATCTTGAGGGCTTTAGTTGTTAGATCTAAAACTCGTAGAACTGTTGCTGTTTTAGTTTGATAAACGGCAATGTTAAAAACGGCTTCATTTGTTAGTAAGTTGAAGACTATCAGGTAAAGCCTTTAAAGGCCTAATGTACCGACAACCAGGATACAGATTTTCTGAACTGAATGTCGGTACGGTTTAGTAATCCGGATTAAGTATTATTGATATTGTTTTGATCTTGCATGCAACTTGTTATTTTTGGTAATAACATAGTTATTAATTATACGCCCATGTTATTAATGTACGATTGAAGTGAACCCAAATAAATTTATTATTATTATTATTATAAAAGATAATACTTTCTCAAAATCACGCTGCTTACACCCGTATCTCGCTCTATAGATTAAATGTTTATTATTTAATTTTTTCAGGGCGTGATTATGGACTGAATAATGGTATCCAGCTGGGAGCTAGACTTCTGAGGAATCACTGAAACAACTACACCAACAGCGTATAGGTATGCTATATGCAGAAGGCACCTGATTTATGGAAACAAATTTTATAATCCCAACCCCGATTGGAGCAGTAGATGTATTGTTGAAGTGCCGCCAAGAAAAATGTGCAACTTGTAACTTCACCTATGAATGTGTCAGGCTCAAACCTTCAAGTAAATTAATTTCAATTACCTGAATAAAAGTTTTCCCAGGCCGTGAGGCTATGGACCGAAGTTGATGGAAGTATTATGTTAAATCAGATAGATCCTGTGACCATGATCCTCAGTAATGAGGAACCAACCAGAGAGAGAGAGAAATAAAAGTATGTAAAAATCCAGTTCATACCAATGATATTGACACAGTTGCCTGTTGGATTTATTTTATACCAAAGGATAGGGGAATATGAGGGTTTTTCCCGTTTCTTGAGTGGGAAGCGAACCAACAACCTACAGCACAGTTGATGGAGCTGGCCTTAAGGCTATCTAAATAATATTTTCTTTTTTGCTTCAGGTACTCAATGAAGGCTTCTAGGCTGGTGTTACTATTGCTACTGCAATAACTACATCTTACTTACTGTAAAGCTTCCGGAACAATTTTCTGAAAATGCTGTGAATGTGTGCTGTGATAATATAAAGTCACAGAAGAATCTTAAATCGCCACTGTATTAGACAGTGAGTGACTGTCTATATTACCATCTTCGTCATCATCATTTCCATATGTGCCACTGTAACTATTACACCAGTGACCCTGAGGCTGATTTCGTTGGTTTAAAATTATTGATGTAAAAAGTAAAAATAAAGTTAAAATAGCCATCTTTGCTTTACGGCATTGTTTTACAACACTTTTAATGATGGCAGGATTGTATTTTGAGACTGCATGTTTCTTCATTTTATGTATTTGATAATAATAACTTTAGAACTAAACTAGGCCCAAAGTTGTTACCTACTCATATAAATATGTATAATATAATGCGATTATATATGAGTTATGTGGCTTTTATTTATTATGGTACCTTTATAAGGGTGGGTTTTTTCACCCGTTGTTAAAGTAACCAATCAAAAATGCTAACAAATTCTAACTAATAGTCAAGATTTGTTAGAGGTTTTAACCATTGGTTACCTTGAAGTAGTGTTCTGTGGTTTATTCCATCTGTGATAAGGATAATCACAGATTAGAGAAAAAAACAAAAGGATAATAGCACAGGATTATATAATAGTGTTTTGTGCACCACAGAGTATTTTTATAGCTGTGCATACCATAGAGTAGTATAAGTTGGTGCCACACACAGAATTCCCACTAGCCACAGATTGTTTTTTTTTCTCTAATCTATGGTTGGTGCACTATACAATGCAAAACACCATATTATTTTTTCTGTTGCAACTTCGTTTGATTTGATAGGCACGGAGCAAAGAGTATATAACACTTAGGGATGTTCCGATACTAGTGAATACGAGTATGTACTTGATACTTTTCTTTCAATACCAAGTACTTTTTACCATCGAATCATTCTTTCGATACTTACTTGGTATCGGAAAGAAAGTACTAATAGCGAATCGAATCAATGCTGCTAAGTCAAAACAGGATAGAACCACAGGATAAAAATTAAATGCCAAGCAGCTTTATTTCGCTATAATATTTTTTTCCTTAAAGAAACATAGTATGGCCTAACTTTAAGTCAAGTATAATAAAAATGTGATATTTTTAAAATAGGGTTAAAACAACCCTATTTTTAATTTAAGTAGGATTCAATGTAGTAGAAAATTAGTGTAAAGGTAAAAATACATGTAAAGGTAGAATGTGAGTAGGATTTAACTTAATTTAATTGTAATTCAAAGCGTTGAATACAGTTAATACACACAAATAGTACAGTTAAGGTAGTTGTTATACTTAATTAAAATAATAAAATAAAATAAAAACAAACCATTCTCGCGATACCTATTTGGTATCGGAAAGAAAGAATTTGTATCGGAAAGAGTACTTTTATCAAATATCGTCAAATAACATATCCTTAGTGTTCAAATGTCCGATTCTTCGCGCCAAAACATTTGAAAATGTAGATCAGTCATAGAAACAACAAAACTTTGCTGCAATAAGGTAAAATTTGTTAATTTTTTCCGTATTGATAAATAAAGAAAAAATGTATCGATATGAGTGGGTATCGATACTTTTAGGGTATTCATATGAGTAGTACCTATCGAATCATGATTTGAGTACTACTCATATGAGTAGGTATCGATACTTTGGTGGTATCGGAACATCCCTAATAACGCTTGGCATGGCAAAAAGTATAACTATAACTTCTGTCGCCCAGACAAACTAACCAACGAAGAAAAAAGTAAAGAAAAGAAGAAAAAAGTAAGAAGACAAGAAAATACAAGAAGAAAAAGAAAAGAAAGAAAAAACAAAAAGAAGAAGAAAAGTTGCCATGCCATTAGCTTCAATGTCAATAAAATGGCAACAAATGAGCCTAAAAGTAAAGGCAAAAGCGCGTCTCATGGTGGTCTCGACTGCCTCCGACCACACGAGACATCTCGTGCGCTAGCAATCGAGAATATCACAAATTTGAAGCTTGAGTCTCGAATTTCGAGATTTATTGTGAGATGACATTGCGTCTCGATTCCCTACGAGCCATCTCGTGCGCTAGTCAATCGAGAATATCATGAATTTTAAGCTTGGGAGTAGAGACAACTCGAGTCTCGAGATTTATTATGAGATGACATTGCATCTCGATTCGTGAGAATAGGGGTCCAGGGTCTACAATCTTCAAAATGTCGGATGAGTAATGAATATTTGTTTGTGTGCGTGCGCACACAAACAAACTCTACAACTCTGCTAAACTCCGGCTTAGATGGCTCTGTTCACCAATTTACAGATTTGACACGCATCAATCCAAATTGTCACAAATTGTCAACGTCGTCATGGCCGACCCCGGGTGCATTGCCAAATCCTTACTTTGGTAACGTTTTTCGTTACTTTTGACCCCTCATGGTTACTTTTCCTTCCTGGTCGAATAAGTTATTGTAAATTAGTTAGTTTTTTAAAAGCGCATACTGGCACTTACTTGCTAAAGAAATTGGCAGGGACGTGTGCTTTACGGAAGACTTATGAAATCCTAATTTCTTCATTCCTTTCTTCGTTTTAAAGTTGTTAGACTCTATTTTGCCCATTACTACGGGTCTATAGGATTATGTTTGCCGTAGAACAGCTAGGAATGCAATGATTGCCGTTATGGGCCCGTGGTATTCCGTATAGAATTTATAAACATGAATGAATGTAATATTAACTTCATGTTTTGGTGGACGCTATTATAGGCTCCACAGTAACAAGTGGTTTTTATGTAGATAGACAAGTCAAACTTGGGACATTTTTGCTCATGTACTGTAATACAGTAGATAGTACTTACGCAGTTTCTGAAATATAATACGGCAACATGGACCTAATAAAAAAAGAAGGACGGAGTCCCAATTGATCCCGAACCGAGGTACCCTTAGGAAGTCGGAACGCTAATAAGTACGAGCGGACACGCACACACTTACATCATACGAAGCAGGGATGTTGCGGATGCCGATTTTTTCACATCCGCGGATGTGAATGCGGATGCGGATTTTGGAAGGCTCACATCCGCACACATCATCACAAAAACTTAGTAATCTTTTGGAAACATCTCACTCTAAGCCTATACGATAAATAATGCACACCAGCTCTAGGTCAACGCAAAGTAGGTAGGTACCCTATAAGTTGCATCTAATATGGACAGACAGACATACAACAAAATAATCCTATACGGGTTCCGTTTTCATATTGAAACTGAGCAAATATAGCATTAATAGCGTGTAAAAGGATAATATATTATAATGTACCTATGTCGTAATAGTTTTTTACAAATTCAAATAGGACTAGCCCTGAGGGATGAAAAATAAAATGACATAAGCCATTAAATTTTGACTACTCTGTTACAAGCTCGCGTAGCTTTTTAGTCATACAAAAAGTCACACCAACGTCAGATCTTTTTTTGTCGGTTTCGGGTAATTTTCTTCACATGGCAATTCTTTAATCAGTCACACATATTTACGTGTCCGCCATTTTTTTTTTTTTTTTTTTTTTGTTCGCCCTATTGGGCAGGCTAAAGTCATGAGACCATACCGCCTAGTCTTTCGTAGGATTTACTTCTTTCGTCATAGTTAGGATATTAATTTCATTCGTTTTATTAATTTCATAGTCAAATCCGGATCATTTTTGTCATAAGTAAGAGGATCATCGTCTTTTGTTCATTTCCGAGATAATGAAAGTCAATTTTAATTTTTCCCTTACAATTAGTAGGTACCTTATAACTTCAAGCGTCAATTGTTGACATTTACTTCGTCGTGTCCGCTCGTACTTATTAGCGTTCCGACTTCCTAAGGGTACCTCGGTTCGGGATCAATTGGGACTCCGTCCTTCTTTTTTTATTAGGTCCATGTTGCCGTATTATATTTCAGAAACTGCGTAAGTACTATCTACTGTATTACAGTACATGAGCAAAAATGTCCCAAGTTTGACTTGTCTATCTACATAAAAACCACTTGTTACTGTGGAGCCTATAATAGCGTCCACCAAAACATGAAGTTAATATTACATTCATTCATGTTTATAAATTCTATACGGAATACCACGGGCCCATAACGGCAATCATTGCATTCCTAGCTGTTCTACGGCAAACATAATCCTATAGACCCGTAGTAATGGGCAAAATAGAGTCTAACAACTTTAAAACGAAGAAAGGAATGAAGAAATTAGGATTTCATAAGTCTTCCGTAAAGCACACGTCCCTGCCAATTTCTTTAGCAAGTAAGTGCCAGTATGCGCTTTTAAAAAACTAACTAATTTACAATAACTTATTCGACCAGGAAGGAAAAGTAACCATGAGGGGTCAAAAGTAACGAAAAACGTTACCAAAGTAAGGATTTGGCAATGCACCCGGGGTCGGCCATGACGACGTTGACAATTTGTGACAATTTGGATTGATGCGTGTCAAATCTGTAAATTGGTGAACAGAGCCATCTAAGCCGGAGTTTAGCAGAGTTGTAGAGTTTGTTTGTGTGCGCACGCACACAAACAAATATTCATTACTCATCCGACATTTTGAAGATTGTAGACCCTGGACCCCTATTCTCACGAATCGAGATGCAATGTCATCTCATAATAAATCTCGAGACTCGAGTTGTCTCTACTCCCAAGCTTAAAATTCATGATATTCTCGATTGACTAGCGCACGAGATGGCTCGTAGGGAATCGAGACGCAATGTCATCTCACAATAAATCTCGAAATTCGAGACTCAAGCTTCAAATTTGTGATATTCTCGATTGCTAGCGCACGAGATGTCTCGTGTGGTCGGAGGCAGTCGAGACCACCATGAGACGCGCTTTTGCCTTTACTTTTAGGCTCATTTGTTGCCATTTTATTGACATTGAAGCTAATGGCATGGCAACTTTTCTTCTTCTTTTTGTTTTTTCTTTCTTTTCTTTTTCTTCTTGTATTTTCTTGTCTTCTTACTTTTTTCTTCTTTTCTTTACTTTTTTCTTCGTTGGTTAGTTTGTCTGGGCGACAGAAGTTATAGTTATACTTTTTGCCATGCCAAGCGTTATTAGGGATGTTCCGATACCACCAAAGTATCGATACCTACTCATATGAGTAGTACTCAAATCATGATTCGATAGGTACTACTCATATGAATACCCTAAAAGTATCGATACCCACTCATATCGATACATTTTTTCTTTATTTATCAATACGGAAAAAATTAACAAATTTTACCTTATTGCAGCAAAGTTTTGTTGTTTCTATGACTGATCTACATTTTCAAATGTTTTGGCGCGAAGAATCGGACATTTGAACACTAAGGATATGTTATTTGACGATATTTGATAAAAGTACTCTTTCCGATACAAATTCTTTCTTTCCGATACCAAATAGGTATCGCGAGAATGGTTTGTTTTTATTTTATTTTATTATTTTAATTAAGTATAACAACTACCTTAACTGTACTATTTGTGTGTATTAACTGTATTCAACGCTTTGAATTACAATTAAATTAAGTTAAATCCTACTCACATTCTACCTTTACATGTATTTTTACCTTTACACTAATTTTCTACTACATTGAATCCTACTTAAATTAAAAATAGGGTTGTTTTAACCCTAAGTATACATTAAAATATCACATTTTTATTATACTTGACTTAAAGTTAGGCCATACTATGTTTCTTTAAGGAAAAAAATATTATAGCGAAATAAAGCTGCTTGGCATTTAATTTTTATCCTGTGGTTCTATCCTGTTTTGACTTAGCAGCATTGATTCGATTCGCTATTAGTACTTTCTTTCCGATACCAAGTAAGTATCGAAAGAATGATTCGATGGTAAAAAGTACTTGGTATTGAAAGAAAAGTATCAAGTACATACTCGTATTCACTAGTATCGGAACATCCCTAAGTGTTATATACTCTTTGCTCCGTGCCTATCAAATCAAACGAAGTTGCAACAGAAAAAATAATATGGTGTTTTGCATTGTATAGTGCACCAACCATAGATTAGAGAAAAAAAAACAATCTGTGGCTAGTGGGAATTCTGTGTGTGGCACCAACTTATACTACTCTATGGTATGCACAGCTATAAAAATACTCTGTGGTGCACAAAACACTATTATATAATCCTGTGCTATTATCCTTTTGTTTTTTTCTCTAATCTGTGATTATCCTTATCACAGATGGAATAAACCACAGAACACTACTTCAAGGTAACCAATGGTTAAAACCTCTAACAAATCTTGACTATTAGTTAGAATTTGTTAGCATTTTTGATTGGTTACTTTAACAACGGGTGAAAAAACCCACCCTTATAAAGGTACCATAATAAATAAAAGCCACATAACTCATATATAATCGCATTATATTATACATATTTATATGAGTAGGTAACAACTTTGGGCCTAGTTTAGTTCTAAAGTTATTATTATCAAATACATAAAATGAAGAAACATGCAGTCTCAAAATACAATCCTGCCATCATTAAAAGTGTTGTAAAACAATGCCGTAAAGCAAAGATGGCTATTTTAACTTTATTTTTACTTTTTACATCAATAATTTTAAACCAACGAAATCAGCCTCAGGGTCACTGGTGTAATAGTTACAGTGGCACATATGGAAATGATGATGACGAAGATGGTAATATAGACAGTCACTCACTGTCTAATACAGTGGCGATTTAAGATTCTTCTGTGACTTTATATTATCACAGCACACATTCACAGCATTTTCAGAAAATTGTTCCGGAAGCTTTACAGTAAGTAAGATGTAGTTATTGCAGTAGCAATAGTAACACCAGCCTAGAAGCCTTCATTGAGTACCTGAAGCAAAAAAGAAAATATTATTTAGATAGCCTTAAGGCCAGCTCCATCAACTGTGCTGTAGGTTGTTGGTTCGCTTCCCACTCAAGAAACGGGAAAAACCCTCATATTCCCCTATCCTTTGGTATAAAATAAATCCAACAGGCAACTGTGTCAATATCATTGGTATGAACTGGATTTTTACATACTTTTATTTCTCTCTCTCTCTGGTTGGTTCCTCATTACTGAGGATCATGGTCACAGGATCTATCTGATTTAACATAATACTTCCATCAACTTCGGTCCATAGCCTCACGGCCTGGGAAAACTTTTATTCAGGTAATTGAAATTAATTTACTTGAAGGTTTGAGCCTGACACATTCATAGGTGAAGTTACAAGTTGCACATTTTTCTTGGCGGCACTTCAACAATACATCTACTGCTCCAATCGGGGTTGGGATTATAAAATTTGTTTCCATAAATCAGGTGCCTTCTGCATATAGCATACCTATACGCTGTTGGTGTAGTTGTTTCAGTGATTCCTCAGAAGTCTAGCTCCCAGCTGGATACCATTATTCAGTCCATAATCACGCCCTGAAAAAATTAAATAATAAACATTTAATCTATAGAGCGAGATACGGGTGTAAGCAGCGTGATTTTGAGAAAGTATTATCTTTTATAATAATAATAATAATAAATTTATTTGGGTTCACTTCAATCGTACATTAATAACATGGGCGTATAATTAATAACTATGTTATTACCAAAAATAACAAGTTGCATGCAAGATCAAAACAATATCAATAATACTTAATCCGGATTACTAAACCGTACCGACATTCAGTTCAGAAAATCTGTATCCTGGTTGTCGGTACATTAGGCCTTTAAAGGCTTTACCTGATAGTCTTCAACTTACTAACAAATGAAGCCGTTTTTAACATTGCCGTTTATCAAACTAAAACAGCAACAGTTCTACGAGTTTTAGATCTAACAACTAAAGCCCTCAAGATCGGCCCAATTATCAAAAATAGTTATGTAAAGAGAAAAACAAAAAATTGCATATTACTATGAATTTAAAGTTCTGAGTTTTAAAACTAATTCTACCATAACATGAGTACGTCACAAAAGAAAGAATGACGAATTTAACAATACGGTGTGTTGGCACCTAGACTAGAATATCTGTATCCCAGATGCCAACGTCTTCCTGCTAATACTATATAAAAGTTTAATTGATGCGTTTACGTGTTTAAAACTCTCGGTCGATTACAGGCAAGTAGGAATAATTTTATTAGATACAATGATAATTATCAATGGGTACCCACATAAGTTGAGGAAAAGTTACCTACCTCGCGTTCCGGCCAGCAACGGATTAAGACAGGCTACACGTCACAGTTGAAGGAATGCAGATAGCAGTGTAAAAGCAAAGAGTAGGACAACTGAAGTAATGTTAGATGGGCAAAATAATATGAGGAGATCTGAGAAAGTGCGTTAATTGAGTGTGGATGAGTATGGGCGGAGTGAGTGAGTATATTTATATATTATGTTGATCGTGAGAGTGGGAAAGTAAGCAATGTATTGAAGAAGAGTGATTTTAATGGTGAGGAAATATTAATACGTAGATATATACAACTGTACCACAAAATAAAACTTGTTTATTGTGTCTGTATATTCTATGAATGTTAATATCTACCGTACCTACTGTCTGTGCATCTGCATGTCTGTGTTTTCAATTTACCTGTAGGTACTTATTCACATTTCCTTTACCAACAACTAACAAACAACCTTCAAAAGAGATTCCGTATCAGCATAACTTAGTGTAAGCAGCCATAGTCTTATCTTGTTCTTACACATATTTTTATTGAGCGGGTAAATGTTAAGTAGTTTATTAATTTGACGATACAAAAATGGTGCTAAGAAACAAAACTGAGTATTAATAAAATGCGTTCTATATCTAATACTTTTTGTTATAACGTCACGGTTTCGTCTTTTGTCTTTCAAAGTGGCATCGTAAGGAGTTTTTGAGTGGTGTAGAAGAACAGTATCAAGTACATAAAGCTGGCGAACAGTTAGGACTTCACAGTCTGTGTAAAGAGCTGTAGTGGGGAATTTATAAGGTTTGAAGGTCATAACCTTTAGAAGCGATCTTTGGGCCCTCTCTAAAGACAATAGATGGATTTTGAAGGCACCACCCCAGGCTGTGATACAATACTTGAGGATAGATTGGCAAAGGGCATAATAGATTGAAAAAAGTAGTTTTACGGAAGTAAAGTGTCTCAGCTTCTTAAAAATCCATATAAGTTTTCTTACGCGAGAGGTGAGCATGCTGATATGTGGAAGCCATGACATTTGTTGGTCAATTATTGTGCCTAGATATTTTATGTTGGGTACTTTATCTACCGAGGGGCAGGTGCAATACAGTTCATCAACACAGCCATCAAAATGGACTCTAATGGCCAAGTGTGCAGGTGGGGCACTAGGACTACGGAGAGCGAATGCTACGTATTTGGTCTTTGAGATGTTTAACGTAAGCAGGTTGTCATTTAACCATTTGGTGATTATTTTAAGCCCTTGTTCAGCGGATGCATAAACCTTTGGCCAAGTCTCTTCCTGGAAAACAATGGCTGTATCATCGGCGTATGTGAAAATTTTTGCTCGCTCTAATTTCATGGAGCACAAATCGTTAATGTAAACTAAAAAGAGGCTCGGCCCGAGGATGCTACCTTGAGGTACGCCGTATGAAATTGATGTTGGATTACTTATGACATCTCCAATCTTCACATACTGGCTTCTGTTTGTAAGGTAATTTTTAAAAAGTTCCAAACATTTCCCTCGCACACCCAGCCGTTCTAGCTTAAGAAGAAGGATGGGGACAGACACCGTGTCAAACGCTTTTGCGAGATCAAGAAACACTGCTACACATTTTTTCTTTTTATCCAATGACTCAGCTACAGTAGAGCATAGGTTGATGACAGCGTCTTCAGTTGAATGTCCAGCTCTAAAACCAAATTGTTGGTCAGATAGTAAATGGTAGTCATTTAAGTATTTTATAAGTCTCATGTTCAGGATTTTTTCGAAAATCTTGGATAATGCTGGAAGAACTGATATGGGCCTGTAATTATTTACTAGGTGTCTGTCCCCTCCCTTGTGTATAGGATGGACAATAGCTTTTTTAAAAACTGTTGGAAATATACCTGTCTCAATGCATAAGTTTAGTATTTTTACAAGCTGTGGTGTTAAAATGTGTCTAGCCATCTTAAGAAAGTATGTAGGTATATTATCCCAACCCACGGCCGAGTTGGATTTTAATTTTAAAATTATATTATTGACTTCATTTTCATCAGTGGGCAGCATGACCATAGAATTTAACTGAAGATTAATATGGTTAACAGAAGTTGATCTAGTTGGATTGTTTTGAATAAGTGTCTCAGCAAGCAATCGACCTATGTTTGAAAAATACCTATTTACATCCTCGATGGACTCACTCTCAGAAATCTTTGACTGTAATAATTCTACAGGGGTAGACTTGTCTTTAGTTATGTGAGTAACCTCTTTTATCACCTTCCAAGTTTGTTTAGCATCGTGTAAACTGTTTTCTAATTTATGTTGATCATAGATAACTTTGGTTTTATTGACAATCTCAAAGCAGAACTGTTTGTACCTATTATAGACATTCTTAATACCTTCATCGTTAGGATTCTTTTTGTGCTCTAAATGTAGCTTATCTTTGTGTTGTATGCATCGAAGCAATCCAGGTGTTATCCATGGCTTAGAAGTTCTTAGTTTTTTAGCTACCTTTACAGATTTAGTATTTGAAGCAATGATGTTTGATATATGGCTAACAAAATCACAAACAACCACATCTGCATCCCCATTATTAAACAATAAGTCGAAATTTGTATTTTTGAGTTGCAGAAGAACAGCTTCCCAATTAGTCTTAATTTTATGACGCAGGGGCTTACTGTGGTTTGTAGCTTTATTTATGCTAAGAAGAACAGGACCCCTATTCTCACGAATCGAGAAGAAATCTCGTCTGGGAATAAATCTCGAGACTCGAGTTTTCGGTATTCTCATGCAATATCTCGATTGCTAGCGCACGAGATGACTCGAGTGATGGAAGCATTAGCGTATAGTAGTCTGTGGATCGGAGGCAGTCGAGAGATCAGAACGAGATAACGCTATATGTAAGACAGCAACCACAAAGTCTATGCTCAGAATCAAGAACTTGAAAATTGACACTGGAACATGAATCAAACTATAGAATATAAAAGTAAGTAGAGTTGAGGTCATGGACCTACTAAAAAAAGAAGGACGGAGTCCCAATTGATCCCGAACCGAGGTACCCATAGGAAGTCGGGACGCTAATAAGTACGAGCGGACACGCACACACTCACATCATAGGAAGTCTATCGCCTGCCATTACTGCTCCGAACCTCGCCCAAGACGCATAGAAAAAAATATTATAAAATGCCGTCTTGCGTTGTGAAAAGTTGTCGGAATCATAGTGGTTTGATAAAAAAAAGTCAGGGGATCACTTTTCACAAATAAGCTTGTAATATTTCGCTAATTTCTTGCTTTTTCGATAAAACTATTGAGATGCAATCAATACACAAAACCAGCTAGTGTTACCAACAATCAAACTTGCAAATTACCCGGAAGTGTGGGAGAATGACCAAATTATGTTCGAATACAACTTATTCACCTATATTGATCATAATTAGAGATCTGACTATATGCAAATGCATATTTCCATTATGCATATGCATGTGCTGGACTTTGCAGGTTAAAATAAATATTGTACCGGTAATGGACCTACTAATCGTACATATTTGTGCAGGTTTTCTATAATGTAGAAAAAGTAAAGTAACGTATAAAAATACGATTTATGTGTTCATAAAACATTTTAAGCAACACCCTGGCTATAAATCTTTGTGCCAAGTTTTATTAACTGACTGGCTGACCCGACCCTGTCCAAAGGAAGAAAGAACTGGGAACTTCTCTCTTCGCTATAGCGTACAGGGTATGTTCCCAGTTGCCCCCACATGCTTCGCCCCCGGGTGGCAACTGGGAACAAAATTCCCAGTTGCCACCCGGTGGAGACTGGGAAGCTATTGCTCCCATTTCATTCGCCGTACATTGCTGCGTAGATTGCCAACCCCTTGATTACTGTCCAAATGTAATCTATACATGGTTCTTGGGGGGAGGGGGGCAAGTGCGGGGGGAGGCAGGGCAAGTAGGGGGGTGGACTAAGTGAGGGGGGAGGTGGTGGCAAGTGCAGGGGGTGGCGAGGAAAGTGAGGGGGAGGTGGGGCAAGTGTGGGGGAGGAGGGTAAGTACGGAGTAGGCGAGGAAAGCTAACCTATCGAAAGTAAAAAAAAATAAGCCATTCAATTTTGACTACTCTGTTATAAGCTCGCGTAGCTTTTTGGTCATAGGAAAAGTCACACCAACAACAGATTTTTTTTTTTGTCGGATTCGGGTAATTTTCTTCACATGGCAATCCTTTAATCAGTCACACATGTTTATGCGGCCGCCATTGCTGTACGTCAGTTCGATGTCAATCAAGATTCCATCCTGCTTTTTTTATAATTCTATGGTTGAGGTTATATTATTGTGATTTTCTTGTGTTCGTTATGGAAAAACGGTAAAACTGTGCATATTGCTATAATGGTGCATCCGAAGATGTGAACGTGCGATTCCACAGGTTTTCTCTGCCTGGCAAACATGGATCATTGAAGTAAGTAAGCCTAATAACCTACGCAAAATCCAAAAAGGTATAATGTACTACGTACATACATAAAACTGCGGACTCTCATCGAGAGCAGACGTGCGCACCATTTCTCCCGACCTCGGCTGTTTCCGCTGTCCATCGGCTTTACTTCGGCTCTGCGAGAACAGGACATTTCAACCCGTGTGCATGAGTGAGTGAGATAAGAAACACACACACTACTCTCGTCTTCATGACCCCACTCTTCTCAGTTACCACACACGCAAGCTAAGCCACGCCCACTGCGTGTGCGCATAAGATACTGCCCCGTACTATTGCACTTCACTAGTCCCGCCTCCTTGCATTATCTGCAGGCCGTCGGGTTCATTTAGGCCTAACGATGCTCCACTCTCCGGCAAAATCATCATCCGACAGTGAAAAGCAGGGCAAAGGCGCACGCTTTAAGCGTAAACACGAAGAACCAGACTGGCAGAGCGATTTAAAAGCATTTAGGACCGAGTTCATGAAGTTCCTTAATACCTTCCGCGATGATATGAAAGCGAAACTTTCAAATATCGAAAACCAGTTCGAAAAATCCATAGAATATCTCACGTCACGGTATGAAGACATGTCGCAAAAAATCAACACGTTTGATGGAAAGATTAAAGAGCAGGATATGCACATTCGCCTACTTGAAGGCAAAATTGAGGACCTTTCACGTAACTTACAGATCTCTCATGTTGAAATCCGCAACGTCCCTCTCAAGGATAACGAGACTAAAAAGGACCTCACGGGATATATCTCACATATGGCAAAAGTGCTTCAGATGGAGTCTATTGACTCGCGAGATATCTATCGTCTCCCGGGCAAGAAGGATGGAAAGCAGACCATTATTGCTGAGCTTTCTAATTACAACGTAAAATTTAATTTAATGAAGGCAACCAAGGTCTACAATATGAATCACCCAAGTAACAAGTTGAATGCATCGCACCTTGGCTTCAGTAACAGCTTGACCAGTCCTGTTTTTATCGGAGAACACCTCACAGCGAAAGCCAGGAGGCTTTACTATCTTGGAAGGCAGCTAGTAAAATCAAAAACTCATAGGTTCTGCTGGACTGTTAATGGTAAAGTCTTTCTACGGAAATCCGAAACATCTCCAACTGTCCAACTTCGTGATGAAGAGCAAATCGAAAGGCTAAAAATAAACTGACTGAAATTAGGCTTAGTATACGTTGGGATTAGTTCTACAGGATTATATTTATTATTTACTTTACAATGCTTTATGTACTGCTATGCATTGTTAAATATTCATGCATTCTTAGATGGTGGTCGTAATATATTGTATTGTAACTCGAATAATGAGCTTCTTAAAATAACAATGTTTTCGTGTTTTGTCATTATGTTAAACGGCCGGCAGCGGAATGGCAAAATAATGGTTATTCTAAAATGCAACAATGCTTTTCTTATTATCACATCTTACACTTACCTTAATCTCATATTTTCTCGTCACACTCCACCTCACGTAAATAGTTTATTGGTCTATAAAGATAAGCTAGCACATAACTTAACTACTGTGATTACTTTCAACTCATATAAAGCAAGAAATAATATCACTGTTTTTATATATTTGAATCACCACATTATTATTCACGGTAATCATTACTTACAAACAGTTTGGCGCATTTTGGATACCTTGGAACATGATTTATCTACAAGAACATCTAGGTTCTATGACACTAAACCCTTGAACAGTAATGTTGATAATAAAAAAACACTCAAAAATAGTTTTTTATACTTACAACTACCTACATACTGCTGTGTTATACACGTATAGATTACAACCTATGCTATACACTCAAACGCGTAAACTATATAGTTTAAGAAAAGAATGCACTTTAATAACGCGCGTTCTATACTTTAGATTTTACTATGGTTATTGGGTTCAATCTCACTCAACGTCATTCCCAGTTGAAGGCCAATACGCCACTAGCGATCAATCTCAGTCCCTAACAAATATAGCCTTATCCTTACCCATGTATTATAATTATTATTTCACAATCGTATGCACATTCAGTAATCAATTTCTAAACCGGTACATGGACTATTATGTAACATGCACTTTGTTGTACCTACAAACATCTTTACTGCTCATTTTACCAGAAGTTTTTAATATTCATTCCAGGTTATTTAAACTGCTTATCCTTATTTATGCCTTCACGAACACTCAATCTATAGACTGTTAATAATGGATAACGAAAATATTATGCTAGACCTCGATAAGCTTAAAGTTGCGACCGAAGTATCATGTACACCGGAGGAGTGTATACGTAATATAGGTGATCCCGTCCACAGTATAAAAATATTATGTTTGAACATAAGAAGCATTTACAAAAATATACTAGCCTTTGAAATACTTCTGAAACGTCTTGGTTTTCAATGTGATATAGCTATTTTAACTGAATGCTGGCTCAATGAGGATAAAAACCCTCCTCAAATCGAAGGTTTTTCTCTCCATAAGTCAATAAATTGTCGTAATCAAAATGACGGAATAATTATTTATTCGCGATGCGATCTACAAGTTGATATTGAAGAGCCTCCGTTTGAGGATGCCAACTGCTTAATAATTAAGTTAAAACCTAGTACCGCAATTGTCGCAATATATAGATCGCCTTCTTTTTACAACATTGATAACTTTTTAAAGTCTCTGGACTATATACTAACTACTTTGAAACATTTTATTAATATCGCAGTATTAGGCGACATAAATTTAGACATACGAAATAATGCATTAGAAAACAACGTCTCAAATTACTTAAGCCTAGTGATAGAATCTGGTCTTTTTCCTGCTCACACGCTCCCTACACGCCTAGGCAATTGTCTGGATCATGTTCTTCTTAAAACACCCTGTACATCTTTTGTCGTAGTCATCGAAACACAAATAACTGACCATCGTCCTGTTCTTCTTAGCATAAATAAAGCTACAAACCACAGTAAGCCCCTGCGTCATAAAATTAAGACTAATTGGGAAGCTGTTCTTCTGCAACTCAAAAATACAAATTTCGACTTATTGTTTAATAATGGGGATGCAGATGTGGTTGTTTGTGATTTTGTTAGCCATATATCAAACATCATTGCTTCAAATACTAAATCTGTAAAGGTAGCTAAAAAACTAAGAACTTCTAAGCCATGGATAACACCTGGATTGCTTCGATGCATACAACACAAAGATAAGCTACATTTAGAGCACAAAAAGAATCCTAACGATGAAGGTATTAAGAATGTCTATAATAGGTACAAACAGTTCTGCTTTGAGATTGTCAATAAAACCAAAGTTATCTATGATCAACATAAATTAGAAAACAGTTTACACGATGCTAAACAAACTTGGAAGGTGATAAAAGAGGTTACTCACATAACTAAAGACAAGTCTACCCCTGTAGAATTATTACAGTCAAAGATTTCTGAGAGTGAGTCCATCGAGGATGTAAATAGGTATTTTTCAAACATAGGTCGATTGCTTGCTGAGACACTTATTCAAAACAATCCAACTAGATCAACTTCTGTTAACCATATTAATCTTCAGTTAAATTCTATGGTCATGCTGCCCACTGATGAAAATGAAGTCAATAATATAATTTTAAAATTAAAATCCAACTCGGCCGTGGGTTGGGATAATATACCTACATACTTTCTTAAGATGGCTAGACACATTTTAACACCACAGCTTGTAAAAATACTAAACTTATGCATTGAGACAGGTATATTTCCAACAGTTTTTAAAAAAGCTATTGTCCATCCTATACACAAGGGAGGGGACAGACACCTAGTAAATAATTACAGGCCCATATCAGTTCTTCCAGCATTATCCAAGATTTTCGAAAAAATCCTGAACATGAGACTTATAAAATACTTAAATGACTACCATTTACTATCTGACCAACAATTTGGTTTTAGAGCTGGACATTCAACTGAAGACGCTGTCATCAACCTATGCTCTACTGTAGCTGAGTCATTGGATAAAAAGAAAAAATGTGTAGCAGTGTTTCTTGATCTCGCAAAAGCGTTTGACACGGTGTCTGTCCCCATCCTTCTTCTTAAGCTAGAACGGCTGGGTGTGCGAGGGAAATGTTTGGAACTTTTTAAAAATTACCTTACAAACAGAAGCCAGTATGTGAAGATTGGAGATGTCATAAGTAATCCAACATCAATTTCATACGGCGTACCTCAAGGTAGCATCCTCGGGCCGAGCCTCTTTTTAGTTTACATTAACGATTTGTGCTCCATGAAATTAGAGCGAGCAAAAATTTTCACATACGCCGATGATACAGCCATTGTTTTCCAGGAAGAGACTTGGCCAAAGGTTTATGCATCCGCTGAACAAGGGCTTAAAATAATCACCAAATGGTTAAATGACAACCTGCTTACGTTAAACATCTCAAAGACCAAATACGTAGCATTCGCTCTCCGTAGTCCTAGTGCCCCACCTGCACACTTGGCCATTAGAGTCCATTTTGATGGCTGTGTTGATGAACTGTATTGCACCTGCCCCTCGGTAGATAAAGTACCCAACATAAAATATCTAGGCACAATAATTGACCAACAAATGTCATGGCTTCCACATATCAGCATGCTCACCTCTCGCGTAAGAAAACTTATATGGATTTTTAAGAAGCTGAGACACTTTACTTCCGTAAAACTACTTTTTTCAATCTATTATGCCCTTTGCCAATCTATCCTCAAGTATTGTATCACAGCCTGGGGTGGTGCCTTCAAAATCCATCTATTGTCTTTAGAGAGGGCCCAAAGATCGCTTCTAAAGGTTATGACCTTCAAACCTTATAAATTCCCCACTACAGCTCTTTACACAGACTGTGAAGTCCTAACTGTTCGCCAGCTTTATGTACTTGATACTGTTCTTCTACACCACTCAAAAACTCCTTACGATGCCACTTTGAAAGACAAAAGACGAAACCGTGACGTTATAACAAAAAGTATTAGATATAGAACGCATTTTATTAATACTCAGTTTTGTTTCTTAGCACCATTTTTGTATCGTCAAATTAATAAACTACTTAACATTTACCCGCTCAATAAAAATATGTGTAAGAACAAGATAAGACTATGGCTGCTTACACTAAGTTATGCTGATACGGAATCTCTTTTGAAGGTTGTTTGTTAGTTGTTGGTAAAGGAAATGTGAATAAGTACCTACAGGTAAATTGAAAACACAGACATGCAGATGCACAGACAGTAGGTACGGTAGATATTAACATTCATAGAATATACAGACACAATAAACAAGTTTTATTTTGTGGTACAGTTGTATATATCTACGTATTAATATTTCCTCACCATTAAAATCACTCTTCTTCAATACATTGCTTACTTTCCCACTCTCACGATCAACATAATATATAAATATACTCACTCACTCCGCCCATACTCATCCACACTCAATTAACGCACTTTCTCAGATCTCCTCATATTATTTTGCCCATCTAACATTACTTCAGTTGTCCTACTCTTTGCTTTTACACTGCTATCTGCATTCCTTCAACTGTGACGTGTAGCCTGTCTTAATCCGTTGCTGGCCGGAACGCGAGGTAGGTAACTTTTCCTCAACTTATGTGGGTACCCATTGATAATTATCATTGTATCTAATAAAATTATTCCTACTTGCCTGTAATCGACCGAGAGTTTTAAACACGTAAACGCATCAATTAAACTTTTATATAGTATTAGCAGGAAGACGTTGGCATCTGGGATACAGATATTCTAGTCTAGGTGCCAACACACCGTATTGTTAAATTCGTCATTCTTTCTTTTGTGACGTACTCATGTTATGGTAGAATTAGTTTTAAAACTCAGAACTTTAAATTCATAGTAATATGCAATTTTTTGTTTTTCTCTTTACATAACTATTTTTGATAATTGGGCCGATCTTGAGGGCTTTAGTTGTTAGATCTAAAACTCGTAGAACTGTTGCTGTTTTAGTTTGATAAACGGCAATGTTAAAAACGGCTTCATTTGTTAGTAAGTTGAAGACTATCAGGTAAAGCCTTTAAAGGCCTAATGTACCGACAACCAGGATACAGATTTTCTGAACTGAATGTCGGTACGGTTTAGTAATCCGGATTAAGTATTATTGATATTGTTTTGATCTTGCATGCAACTTGTTATTTTTGGTAATAACATAGTTATTAATTATACGCCCATGTTATTAATGTACGATTGAAGTGAACCCAAATAAATTTATTATTATTATTATTATAAAAGATAATACTTTCTCAAAATCACGCTGCTTACACCCGTATCTCGCTCTATAGATTAAATGTTTATTATTTAATTTTTTCAGGGCGTGATTATGGACTGAATAATGGTATCCAGCTGGGAGCTAGACTTCTGAGGAATCACTGAAACAACTACACCAACAGCGTATAGGTATGCTATATGCAGAAGGCACCTGATTTATGGAAACAAATTTTATAATCCCAACCCCGATTGGAGCAGTAGATGTATTGTTGAAGTGCCGCCAAGAAAAATGTGCAACTTGTAACTTCACCTATGAATGTGTCAGGCTCAAACCTTCAAGTAAATTAATTTCAATTACCTGAATAAAAGTTTTCCCAGGCCGTGAGGCTATGGACCGAAGTTGATGGAAGTATTATGTTAAATCAGATAGATCCTGTGACCATGATCCTCAGTAATGAGGAACCAACCAGAGAGAGAGAGAAATAAAAGTATGTAAAAATCCAGTTCATACCAATGATATTGACACAGTTGCCTGTTGGATTTATTTTATACCAAAGGATAGGGGAATATGAGGGTTTTTCCCGTTTCTTGAGTGGGAAGCGAACCAACAACCTACAGCACAGTTGATGGAGCTGGCCTTAAGGCTATCTAAATAATATTTTCTTTTTTGCTTCAGGTACTCAATGAAGGCTTCTAGGCTGGTGTTACTATTGCTACTGCAATAACTACATCTTACTTACTGTAAAGCTTCCGGAACAATTTTCTGAAAATGCTGTGAATGTGTGCTGTGATAATATAAAGTCACAGAAGAATCTTAAATCGCCACTGTATTAGACAGTGAGTGACTGTCTATATTACCATCTTCGTCATCATCATTTCCATATGTGCCACTGTAACTATTACACCAGTGACCCTGAGGCTGATTTCGTTGGTTTAAAATTATTGATGTAAAAAGTAAAAATAAAGTTAAAATAGCCATCTTTGCTTTACGGCATTGTTTTACAACACTTTTAATGATGGCAGGATTGTATTTTGAGACTGCATGTTTCTTCATTTTATGTATTTGATAATAATAACTTTAGAACTAAACTAGGCCCAAAGTTGTTACCTACTCATATAAATATGTATAATATAATGCGATTATATATGAGTTATGTGGCTTTTATTTATTATGGTACCTTTATAAGGGTGGGTTTTTTCACCCGTTGTTAAAGTAACCAATCAAAAATGCTAACAAATTCTAACTAATAGTCAAGATTTGTTAGAGGTTTTAACCATTGGTTACCTTGAAGTAGTGTTCTGTGGTTTATTCCATCTGTGATAAGGATAATCACAGATTAGAGAAAAAAACAAAAGGATAATAGCACAGGATTATATAATAGTGTTTTGTGCACCACAGAGTATTTTTATAGCTGTGCATACCATAGAGTAGTATAAGTTGGTGCCACACACAGAATTCCCACTAGCCACAGATTGTTTTTTTTTCTCTAATCTATGGTTGGTGCACTATACAATGCAAAACACCATATTATTTTTTCTGTTGCAACTTCGTTTGATTTGATAGGCACGGAGCAAAGAGTATATAACACTTAGGGATGTTCCGATACTAGTGAATACGAGTATGTACTTGATACTTTTCTTTCAATACCAAGTACTTTTTACCATCGAATCATTCTTTCGATACTTACTTGGTATCGGAAAGAAAGTACTAATAGCGAATCGAATCAATGCTGCTAAGTCAAAACAGGATAGAACCACAGGATAAAAATTAAATGCCAAGCAGCTTTATTTCGCTATAATATTTTTTTCCTTAAAGAAACATAGTATGGCCTAACTTTAAGTCAAGTATAATAAAAATGTGATATTTTAATGTATACTTAGGGTTAAAACAACCCTATTTTTAATTTAAGTAGGATTCAATGTAGTAGAAAATTAGTGTAAAGGTAAAAATACATGTAAAGGTAGAATGTGAGTAGGATTTAACTTAATTTAATTGTAATTCAAAGCGTTGAATACAGTTAATACACACAAATAGTACAGTTAAGGTAGTTGTTATACTTAATTAAAATAATAAAATAAAATAAAAACAAACCATTCTCGCGATACCTATTTGGTATCGGAAAGAAAGAATTTGTATCGGAAAGAGTACTTTTATCAAATATCGTCAAATAACATATCCTTAGTGTTCAAATGTCCGATTCTTCGCGCCAAAACATTTGAAAATGTAGATCAGTCATAGAAACAACAAAACTTTGCTGCAATAAGGTAAAATTTGTTAATTTTTTCCGTATTGATAAATAAAGAAAAAATGTATCGATATGAGTGGGTATCGATACTTTTAGGGTATTCATATGAGTAGTACCTATCGAATCATGATTTGAGTACTACTCATATGAGTAGGTATCGATACTTTGGTGGTATCGGAACATCCCTAATAACGCTTGGCATGGCAAAAAGTATAACTATAACTTCTGTCGCCCAGACAAACTAACCAACGAAGAAAAAAGTAAAGAAAAGAAGAAAAAAGTAAGAAGACAAGAAAATACAAGAAGAAAAAGAAAAGAAAGAAAAAACAAAAAGAAGAAGAAAAGTTGCCATGCCATTAGCTTCAATGTCAATAAAATGGCAACAAATGAGCCTAAAAGTAAAGGCAAAAGCGCGTCTCATGGTGGTCTCGACTGCCTCCGACCACACGAGACATCTCGTGCGCTAGCAATCGAGAATATCACAAATTTGAAGCTTGAGTCTCGAATTTCGAGATTTATTGTGAGATGACATTGCGTCTCGATTCCCTACGAGCCATCTCGTGCGCTAGTCAATCGAGAATATCATGAATTTTAAGCTTGGGAGTAGAGACAACTCGAGTCTCGAGATTTATTATGAGATGACATTGCATCTCGATTCGTGAGAATAGGGGTCCAGGGTCTACAATCTTCAAAATGTCGGATGAGTAATGAATATTTGTTTGTGTGCGTGCGCACACAAACAAACTCTACAACTCTGCTAAACTCCGGCTTAGATGGCTCTGTTCACCAATTTACAGATTTGACACGCATCAATCCAAATTGTCACAAATTGTCAACGTCGTCATGGCCGACCCCGGGTGCATTGCCAAATCCTTACTTTGGTAACGTTTTTCGTTACTTTTGACCCCTCATGGTTACTTTTCCTTCCTGGTCGAATAAGTTATTGTAAATTAGTTAGTTTTTTAAAAGCGCATACTGGCACTTACTTGCTAAAGAAATTGGCAGGGACGTGTGCTTTACGGAAGACTTATGAAATCCTAATTTCTTCATTCCTTTCTTCGTTTTAAAGTTGTTAGACTCTATTTTGCCCATTACTACGGGTCTATAGGATTATGTTTGCCGTAGAACAGCTAGGAATGCAATGATTGCCGTTATGGGCCCGTGGTATTCCGTATAGAATTTATAAACATGAATGAATGTAATATTAACTTCATGTTTTGGTGGACGCTATTATAGGCTCCACAGTAACAAGTGGTTTTTATGTAGATAGACAAGTCAAACTTGGGACATTTTTGCTCATGTACTGTAATACAGTAGATAGTACTTACGCAGTTTCTGAAATATAATACGGCAACATGGACCTAATAAAAAAAGAAGGACGGAGTCCCAATTGATCCCGAACCGAGGTACCCTTAGGAAGTCGGAACGCTAATAAGTACGAGCGGACACGCACACACTTACATCATACGAAGCAGGGATGTTGCGGATGCCGATTTTTTCACATCCGCGGATGTGAATGCGGATGCGGATTTTGGAAGGCTCACATCCGCACACATCATCACAAAAACTTAGTAATCTTTTGGAAACATCTCACTCTAAGCCTATACGATAAATAATGCACACCAGCTCTAGGTCAACGCAAAGTAGGTAGGTACCCTATAAGTTGCATCTAATATGGACAGACAGACATACAACAAAATAATCCTATACGGGTTCCGTTTTCATATTGAAACTGAGCAAATATAGCATTAATAGCGTGTAAAAGGATAATATATTATAATGTACCTATGTCGTAATAGTTTTTTACAAATTCAAATAGGACTAGCCCTGAGGGATGAAAAATAAAATGACATAAGCCATTAAATTTTGACTACTCTGTTACAAGCTCGCGTAGCTTTTTAGTCATACAAAAAGTCACACCAACGTCAGATCTTTTTTTGTCGGTTTCGGGTAATTTTCTTCACATGGCAATTCTTTAATCAGTCACACATATTTACGTGTCCGCCATTTTTTTTTTTTTTTTTTTTTGTTCGCCCTATTGGGCAGGCTAAAGTCATGAGACCATACCGCCTAGTCTTTCGTAGGATTTACTTCTTTCGTCATAGTTAGGATATTAATTTCATTCGTTTTATTAATTTCATAGTCAAATCCGGATCATTTTTGTCATAAGTAAGAGGATCATCGTCTTTTGTTCATTTCCGAGATAATGAAAGTCAATTTTAATTTTTCCCTTACAATTAGTAGGTACCTTATAACTTCAAGCGTCAATTGTTGACATTTACTTCGTCACTCCGACACTGACAGTCAGACTGCCAGTGTCAGACTGTCAGTCAAATACCTTTATTTACATTTACATATTTACACACAAAAAAAAACTTTATAAAAAAAACCCATTGTAATATGTATTGTAATAATAAAATTATCATTTTATATCTTATTCTAAATCTCATTTACAGTACACAATATAAATTTATACAAATAGGTAAAAACAGAGGCATTTTCAAGCAACTCCTGAATGCACCGCGGGACCAGTTCAGGTTTATCATAGATTTGTAGAAGTTCGTCTATCAACACAAGGCGCTGAATGCTGAAAGATGAACACTCAAAGAAAATGTGATCTAAGGATTGGATATTCGAGGACTGACAATAATCACAATATGGGGAATTCACCATTCGAAGGCGATGGAGATGAAAGTTCAAACGACAGTGACCAAAACGCATACGACAAACAGTTGAATAAAACTTTCTGTTTAAAAAAGTACCGGCCTTGCAGAACCATGGCTTTGAATTTATCTGAACATCTAAAGCGGCATACCAAGAACCTTTGTTTTCAACTTGTGTACAATGGTACGAATGTTTCCCCCATAGTTGAACCATCCTTTGTTTTAGGAGGCTTACAATATCTGTGTATGGCAATGAAACATCTGCATCATTGGCATACCTGGAAATAACATCTGAAAATTTAACTATAGTGCTGGCTAAATAGTCAACTTTTTCATTGCCATCAACACCTATGTGTGAAGGTACCCACGCAAAGCTGACTAGTATGTTTGAATCAGATAATTCCACCCATAATTGTTTTATAAAGTAAATAATGTAATTAGTGTTAGCATGTAATTTGTTATTTGCCAAGTTTTTCAAAACACTCATGCTATCACTAACAACAACCCATCTTGTGTGTCCCTGATTTTTGTTTTTGATGTGCTTCAAAGCACTCAAAATAGCAACAGCTTCAGCAGAAAAATGCTAGCATGTTTATCAATTCTATATCCCACAGCAATGTTCAATGAGGGTTCAAATATTGCGTAAGACACAGCATTATCATTTTTCGACCCATCTGTGTAAACAAATTTGTGACCTGTCCACTCTGCCAACATTGTATATACTTCTTCTTTTATTGACAGTTTTTTGTTTATGACTATATTCATTGCTGGAAATTTGCTAATAAAAGATCCTTCATAACAAGGCAAAATATGGTTTGATTGATAGATATTTAGATTTTGAAGAAAATCTAAGAAACCTTCATATCCCTGTAGCATATAAAACGGTTTAGCAGTGGATTGGGTTAATGTATTAGACAGATTAGTTATAAGACTATTGTTAGAGACACTGTAGAGTTTAAGGAGAAATCTTTCTTTAAGATACCTAAAACGAATGGTCATGGGGGGCAGACTGCATTCAATCTGCATTGCATTTATAGGTGTGCTTCTAAATGCCCCTGTTATTATTCGCATGCATTTGTTTTGAAAAGCATCTAGACTATTTACAATTTTATCATCTGCAGCAAAGCATAAAAAACCATATTCAAAATGACTACGAACTAATGATTTGTACAATAATAGTAGAATTCGTGGGTCTGCACCCCAGTATGTACCAGACAAAGATTTTAATACATTAAAAGCTTTGTTAGCTTTGTTTATTAAATGTTTTAAATAATTGTTCCAGGATAAATTGTGGGAGAACAATACTCCCAAGAATTTAACATCAAGTGAAACAGGTAAAGAAGAACCTTTATAATGAACAACAGGCATATTGGGACACCTTTTCCCAAAGAGAACAACCTTTGACTTTGAAGGATTAACATCAAGTTCAAGGTAAGAAAAATAATTATTGAGATTTGCCAATGCATCATTAACAATTTCAACCAGTTGATTTATATTATTTCCTGATGCATAAACAACTAGGTCATCTGCAAACTGCAAATTTTTCACTTTTGAGCCTAATATTATATTTAAACGACGTATGTACAATATGAAAATTAATGGCGATAAAATGCCGCCTTGACAAACTCCTTTTGTTGAAAGTCTAGGACCATATAGATGCCTATTATATTTAACAAAGACTTCTCGGCTACTTAAAAAAATTTTAATCCAGTGTATAATCTTTCCAGGTATTCCTGTTAACAACAATTCCTGACAAAGTATATCAATATTCACACTATTAAAGGCCCCTGTGATGTCGAAGAAAACAGCAAGGAGATGATTATGTGCATCTAAAGCATTATGGATATCAAGTTGTAACTGACAGATACTCTCCCTAGCTGAACGATTTCTACGGAAACCAAATTGGTTTGAAGGTAAAATTTTATTTTGTTCTATATAGAACTCCAAACGCTGCTTTAACAATTGTTCAAATATTTTTCCAACACATGAAGTAAGCGCTATAGGGCGATAGGAATCAGGACACAATTTTGGTTTGTTAGGTTTTAAAATTGGTACCAGACAATCTACTTTCCAATCGTGGGGTATATTATTGTTTTCCCAGAGTAAGTTCAGTATTTTTAGGAAGATTTCCATACTCTTACTGCTGAAATTTTTAAAAAAAGAATATGGTATACCATCAAGACCAAAGGCAGTATCTCTTCTAGATGTGACAGCAGATATTAATTCATTGATAGAAAATGGACTAAGGAAGTAACTATTGCTGGAGTTTATATTGCCAGTGCTACTATATGATGTGTTGAGACCATTTGATACAAAATCTGGGGTATACATCTGTAGAAAATCTAAAATCCAGGAATCATCTGCATTATTGCTAGAAACAAATGTTTTATTAAATTTACGCATAAATTTCCATATAATGGACATAGGAGTACAACGATTAAAAGTTTCGCAGAGAGATTTCCAACTGTTCTGTCTTTCTATTTTTATAATAAGTTTTTTGAGAGCTCGAAGTCTTTTAAATTCCAAGTAGTTGGTTTCTGTTGGGTTGTACTTAAACTTAAGATATGCTTCTTTGAATTTTAGAACAGCTTCTGAGCACTTTTGGTTCCACCATGGAAGGTGAGGTTTTTTACCGAGATTCCTATGACAGGATTGATTAATGTTGTTAGAACAACTACTATTTAAATTCGAAGCGGATTTTGCTGCTGATTGTAATATTTTACAAAATAGCAAATATGCGTCCTGAGGACTCCAAAGATTCAATTCAAAATCATTCAATAATGCATCTACACAGCTACTAAACACTTTCCAATCTACCTGTTTATAATTTGGGTAGATGGGCAAGTGTTTGCCATTACAGTAGTTTCCATCTGAATTTACATTATTATTACTAAGCAATACTTTTATGATTACAGGAAGGTGGTAACTAGTACCAAGAGGAGTATCAAGAACAGACCATTCACAATGAAGAGCCAGTGATGGGGAAACCAACGACAAATCAAGTGCGTTTGGACGCCACGTTAATGAACCAACTGTTGTTGCTTGACCATCATTAAGCAAGACTAAATTGTTGTCATCAATGACTTCCAACACCTCCCTTCCACGGGGAGAGTCAGAACCGCAACCCCAAGAGGTGTGATGGGCATTGAAATCCCCTGCGAATATGAAAGGACTAGGAATCGATTTTACCAATGTATCAAATTTAGCTTTATTAAAAGCTGGGTTACAATTAGTAGGACTATAAAAACTGACAATACATAAATCCTGTTTATTTACTGTGATTTTGACACAGATATTTTGTATCGAATCATCAAAGTATGTGTTGATATTTGAATATGTGATGCTTTTATGAATGATTATGGCCACTCCATTATGGCTATTTCCACAATCATTACGTTCGATGTTGTAATTTTTAATTTTAAAATTTTGGTTAGCTTTAAACCATGTTTCTGAAATGATCGCAATATGTATATTATTTGTGTAGAGGTAGTTAATAAATATATGCTTGTTACTATTTAGACTTTGTGCGTTCCACTGTATAATATTTAACTGATCCATTATGAGGAAGTAGGAGGTAATTTATTACTGAGGGTTTTTTTAAGAGTCTCTCGAATAGACCCTGAGTTTATAGGTACATCTTTGTTACTGATAATTTTGGTTATTGTTTCAATTAGAATGTTAATAAATGTTTCTGATTTCATAAGGTTGTTTACTTGAACATCAAGTGTTCGTGCTGCTAGTGCTGGGAATGACTTTGAATCAAACAAATCTGAGAAGGTAGCATTTCGGGACTTAATCTTGTTTTCTTCGACTTTTTGTTTTTTCATGGGACATGCTGATGAAATGGCTATGTGATTACCTTTGCAATTGACACACTTAGCATTTTTGGAGTCAACTTGACATGTTTTGAAATTGTGGTTTTCTGAGCAGACTGAGCATACCTCGGTGTTCCTACAGAATTTGGCTATGTGGCCGTAAGACATACATTTCAGACACTGTTTTACGGGAGGTATGTACATTTTCACCTCATGACGCCATGAGTCAAGATAAACGTACTCGGGAAGGTTGGTAGACGCAAATGTAACTGCGACTGCCTGCGTGGGCACGAAGGACGCGCCAGCAGCGCCACCGTCAATTCTAACTCTGCGCATAAAGCGCCTGACCTGTATAACATTCTTAGAGCTTCCGATTAGTGAGAATATCTGCTTATTAGACATGTCGGTCGGCACCGAGGTGAGTACACCCGTCACTTCGGTGTCTCCAGCCGGTATATTTGCCTTCAGGGACAGTTGCTCCAGTAACTTTTTATTTTGCAGAAACATGTTGGCGTTGTTAGGTAAATCGAAGGTTATACCTACTTTGTACTTGTTTATAGACTTGAGGTGCATGACGCCTGAAACACCATGCTCCCGCAAACCCTTGGACAGTGCCATACGATCCTTGTCGCTGAAAGTAATGTTTTCTTCCACGTGCGAAAGAAACACAATAAACTCGGTCTTTTTCGAGTCTTCAGGGTACTTACGCGAGTATCCACGTACCTTAAAGATGTCATACTTATCCTTGTTTTTAGCTTTTGGTGTTTCTACAGCGATCGACTTCAGAGAGTCCGAGTCGGAATCGCAAGACTCGAAGGATGAGACCTGCCGCTGCTGCTGCTCATCAGGTGGAGAGTCATCTCCTTTTCTTTTACGTTTTTTGCCCATCCTTGGGCCCTCTCTAAGGTTGTGCTCTATTTACAAATATATACAAGACTATATACACGAAAAATATACAAATTTACAATAATTTTGGGTTTTTTAAAAATATTTGTTTAAAAGCGCGCCTTTTCACTTTTCAGGTTCCCGCCGAAAAAAAAAAAACTTTTTTACGTGTCCGCCATTGCTGTACGTCAGTTCGATGTCAATCAAAATTCCTTCCTGTTTTTTTTTAATTCTATGTACGGCAAATACAATATTTTCCCCGCCCGCTGTGTTCGTGCATATCAGTGTTTCCTTTTAATTTATAACTTTAAACAAAAGTAATTAAATCGTTACTTTGGCTATCAAAACGGTAAATTTTGACCTTATGCGTAACTTTTTATGAACGCGCTCTGGCAATATCACCCGCCAAGTTTGATTTTTTGGAGAAGATTTTCGCGGATTGTTGTTTTGTGGCTTTTATTTGGTTTCATTTAACTTTTATTACATAAGTCCGTTGAGTTGAGCATAGCTCCTCAGGTAGTGTTGATTTTTATTCGAAACGATACAAGACAAACGCTAGAGACAGGATTCATTTATGTAAGTGTCGACTGGTGATAGTGTTGTGGAAATATCACCATGTCTAATGCAAAATGTTGTGTCCCCGGATGTATAAAAAATAGCTCAGGTTAGTACGAGGATATATTATACCTACATATCTGGGTGTAATCGAACTAAGCTAAAACCAATCATGTCTTTGCTTGCGCAACATAGATTAGCCATATGTCCTATTCTATGGCCTACCAAATTCCTGTTTCATAATATAGTAAAATTTTTGTATGGGTATAATAGTTCAAACGGTAGACCTCGCGAGCCCACATAAACCTTTTTACAGAGATATTCAAACAAGAAATAATCACACAAACGGTTGAATTTATAAAGCTGTGGGATATTTTTCTTTCAGGTTCTTCTGTAAGTTTGCACAAATTTCCCAATCCTAAAAAGGAGTTAACATTGTTTAATTTGTGGATCAAGACTATTGGTGGTGATATACTGGGACTGACAAATGATGATATTTTTAAATACCGTCGTGTATGCCGCATGTATACATTTCAAACAGGAGTATCTGTGCCGAAATAATAGAATCAGCAACATTGCCATGCCAACTTTGTACATGCCAGGTTAGTGATGTCATTTTACTTCACGCTTTCATACATTTTTATTTATAAAACCTTGTACGGGATCGTCCATAAATCACGTGAGATAGGAAAAGGAGGGGATAAGTTTCGGAAAAATCATGAAACATCGCCAGGTTGTAGTGAGATATCACGTGTATTAAGAAGTATGAAGAAGAAGAAGAAGAAGAAGACGTGTGTTCATTTTTTTGTTGAACGCGTGATTTCTAAACCAAACGCGGAGCGTGATTCGAGCCCGCGCCGTAACCAGGAAACTATATTGCCCGTAAAATATACTGTGCAAAAATACACATGAGTTTGGCTAGGGGGGAGAGGTTAGTGTATCATGTACCATGTATCACCCAGGGAGGAGGTGGTGGTAAACAATTTCCTGAAAAAATCATCACGGGATTAATGGCCGACCCCTAATATACATGTTCATTATTGGTATTGAATTTAGAGTAGTCACGCTTTGCAAAATAGTTTAAAGTTACTATGTCAAAACAACAAATGAGGTACTGAACAGTGAACAAAAGCCAAGAACAAGTGAACCAAGAAATGAACTCAATAGGACATGGCTAAAGGACTAGTATATCCACAGCTCAAAAAAAATAGTTTAAAGTTTAAACTTTTATTCCCGCCAAAATTTTTGAACTTTTTGACATAATTATGTTGTTGGTCAACCGTCTCGATATCATAATTTGTCACTCCGCGGGTGTTCCCGTGGAATTCTATCGTTAATCGCAAGATCTAACCCCAGCTTCAGCGCCAATCCTGTGGTAAGGAAAAGGGAAAGTGTTGAAAAAGGCCGAAGTACTTCAATTCTACTTGCCCCCATAGGTGTTAGGTGAAATTCCAAGCACAAGCTGATTTGGTGAGTTTTTTCAAAGACCTCTAGTACGTAGTACATACCAGGGCCGTAGCCAGGAATTCTCTTCGGGAGGGGAGTTCAGCTTCATTACCATAATTATATGATACTCTTTATGAAATCTTGTGTGGTAAGATAGATTTTATACCTACTAATTTTATCAGTTCTCCATACATCTAAGCACCCAAGTGTATATACTAAAAGCGCGAGCGAAGCGAGCGCAAAGAATTTCATATTCGCCGTATTGTATATCAGAAAATACCCTTTGGTAATTCAAACATTCTTGCTCTACTCTTGGACCGGCGCTGATTTCGGAAACCAGGGGGGGTTTCCGGTTTCCTTGCCTACGGCCATGGTACATATACTTCTTTGAGTTTTTTCGACAATCTTTTACTTGTTTTCATTCGTATTTATGTCTACAATAAACTACAGTCCGCTTTATAACATAACATTATTTTTATTCCTTACGATCGGAAACTTTGTTGAACGGTTTTATTTTCGTTCTATTTTAGGATATTTTTAGTTCATTTTAACGATTTTACACGTCCATTTTATTAATTTTATGGGGCATAAAATAAAAACGTTTATCCAACCCACATTCAATATGTAACGTTCCAATTCACTTTAAAATTTATAATATTTTTAAATGAATACCTTCGTTGATTTCGTTCATTCAAGTGTCAAAAGTTTGTATAGTCTATGGTTATTGATTACGCACTACTTACTCTTAGGGGTGTTCCGATACCACCAATGTAAACCTACTCATATGAGTAGTACTCAAATCATGATTCGATATTACTCATATGAATACCCTAAAAGTATCGATACCTACCCGCCAAGCAGTAGTGTGCAAGCACTACTGTGTTCCGGTTTGAAGGGCATTGTAGCTAGTGAAATTACTGGGCAAATGAGACTTTACGAACTGATTTCACAGTCTAAAAATCTTTTTTAGACTGTGATCAGGATGGCGTGCGCAGTACGTGGTGTCACGCGTAACATTGGTTTAAAGTTCCGAGTGACACTGGAATCTATTATGGGTGGCCGTGTCGCTTAACACCAGGCGAACGACTAGCTCGTCACGTCATTCGTTTACATAAAACAAAAAAGATATTGACACATTTTTTTAATATATCAAAACCGAAAAAAATAAACAAATTTTACCTCAATGCAGCAAAGTTTGGTTGTTTCTTTGACTGAACTACATTTCCAAGTGCTTTGGCGTGAAGAATCAGACATTCGAACACTGAGGATGCGTTTAGGATATTTTATTTGATAATATTCGATACAAGTACTTTGTTTCCGATACCGAGTAGGTATCGCGAGAATGATTCGTTTTTAGTTTATTTAGTTAGCATATATTTAATTATTTTTATTAAGTATGACAACTACCTTAACTGTACTGTGTGTGGGTGTATGTAGGGGTGTGTTTGTGTATATTAACTGTATTGAACAGTTTGAATTAAATTTATATTCGATTAAATCCTGCTTAAATTAAAAATGGGGTTGTTTTAGCCCTAAATACACATTAAAAGATCACCTTATTAGGCTGCTTGATTTAAAGTTACGCCATACTATAGGTACTTCTTTAAAGAAAAAATATATTATCGGAACATCCCTACTTACTCTGGGTACCACATAGTGGTTTTGTTCACGTTCACTCGGTCTCGTTCCTTGTTATTATTGTAAACTAAACAGAAGAATAGCGGTTTCTTTTCGATTTTCGTTGCTTTTCTTTTGTTAAATTATTGTCGATGTTAATTATTAATATTACAATTGAATAGAAAAAGTGCCTACATTTCAGCCGCCGTTCATAATAACATAATAATTTTAGATAGGTAATATATTTCATGCTCGCGAGGTCTACTATTCGCAGAACTACTTGTTGAGTATTTTGGAGCTTACATTTGTCTGGCCGTGCTACTGCAATACTAATCAAATTGTAATTTCAGATCCTGCAACAGCCGGTTATTCACATCCTGCGACTGAACAACATCAACAACTATACCAGAGTCATGCACCAGATGTTCAAATCGTAGATAACCTTGGTAATTTTATTTCATTTTAGCAATTATAAACCACCAATTTATGCTCAACAACCTCAGTAGAGTCTCCTAACGAAAATCATGTCTAATACCCATGTTCCACCTATAGATATACCTACTTAACTGGGATATTTGGTATGTATGTAAGTAGATCATTCGTAGAACTAACAACCGATGCGGGAGAAAGGTTGTCGAGTGACAACCACATACTGGAAGACGCAGCGTAGGCTTAGGTATTGGGTGGATCAACTTATAGTCAAAACCGCAGGGAGCCGATGGATGCAGGAGGCAAGACTCAAAATGGTGCTCTGTGGTGGAGGTCTATGTTTAGCAGTGGACGTCTTCAGGCTGTTGATGATGATGATGTTGATGAATTATAAAATATGTCTGCTTCAAAAAGAACAAGTAAGTCTATAATGTTTTAACGTGACTATAGTGAAGAAAAACGGAGAGTTATGTTTTTGACCTGTATGTATGAATGTTCATCTGTTCCCTCCTAACTTCTAAACTACTAAACTAGTCAGTCAGTTTAGATTTCATCGTTTTCCTTGTATTAACTATGTTTAGTAACTCCTGTCTTGTTCATTTCAGGTTCAGGGAAAATGAAAGCAACAAAAATGGTTGCCCACAAGCTTCGAAGATGTGTTCCGGCAACACAATCTGAACATAGTATATATAAAAGCTTTTGCAAGTTAGGGTCAAGCTCAGTAAATGCCGCAATAAAAATAAAAAGCAGGCAATCAAAATTAAGATGTTGCAGAAATTATCCACAAATCAAGTCTTTTTTGAAAACAGTGGATAATTTATCTAGTGCTGCAAAACTTTTGACCCTAATGCAGTTCCAAGAATCTAAAAAGAAAAACTAAGGCAGAAGATCTACGACCGAAAATTTTAGGCCTTACCAATGCTGAAGCAAAGCCCAAAGAGGTACCGTTTACTCAGGAAAATATTCATCTTGCCAGCACCCCAAACTCTGTTAAAATTAATAACTAAAGCAGCCATCAAGCCTGGTATAAATGCAAACATATTAAAACAAATAAAAGAAACGACCGAGAAAATGAAAGTAGAGGACCGATTGTGTGTGGTTTTATTTGATGAGATGTCACTGAAGCCCAATGTGACCTATAATGAAAGAAAAGATACAGTAATTGGTTTTGTCAGTAATGGTCAAGCTATTGACCCTGAATTTGCAGAACATGCTTAACAAGTCTTTATGGTGCGAGGGCTCATAAGAAATTATAAGCAGCCGGTGGCTTACACATTTTCCCAAGCCGCAACCAAAGGACCAGAACTTGCAAATCAGTTGAAAATGGTTATCTCTGAACTACAAGTGGCCGGTTTAATTGTGATTGCTACAGTGTGTGATCAGGGCACCAATAATGTGCAGTGCATAAAACTACTTACCCAAGAAGCAAGAGGTGGTTTTGCGGCAGGGTCAAGAACCAAGAGGTAACATGTTCATAATCGTCGAGCAAAAAATTATACCCTTGTATGACCCCCCACATTTAATAAAGGGTATAAGGCACAACCTTTTGACAAAAGATTTACTAATTGTACAATAAACAACGGAGAGAAAACAGTAAAATAGGAACACGTCGAGCTAATGTAAGTAAAAAAAAGGATGTAACAAATTTAATATTTTCCATCCCGAAAAATGAATGGTTTCTGTGGGATTGCAATATCACTTAACTTCATGATAATTATTATTCAACTAATTTGGATTAAATAGTTTAGTAACACGATAGGCTCTAGCATGTACTAACAATCGAAATATTTTCCACCTCGGAAAAAGGAATGGTCCCTGTGGGCTATTAGTATTAGTACGCAGCAGCTTGCGAGAGCAAGTAGTCTCCGTCATCCTATTTATAGGCTCAATTATCTCTGTTTACACCTTTTTCTTTCAATAACTACGCGGGCGAAGCCGCGGGCGTTAAGCTAGTACTATATAGAGATAAAGTTTGCCATCTTCAGGCATGATGATGATGGTGATGATGATGATGATAAACATCTGGAACTACAGATCTGATTCTAAATATTCTATCAGTGATATAAAGCAACACTATCTCTCAATGACAATATTGGATGGCGATAGAGTAGCGACTGAAGCTAGTAATTAAAATTACACATACTTATTAGGCATGGATCAAATCACAAGGAGCAGGTGAAAAATCATATGATTTTATGTATCATAAATCACTCTGCTACTTTTTGTCAGACACTGCTATAAATCACAGTGTGATAATAACACTTAATTGAATTGTGGCTTCGGATTTCATAATACGAGAGTAGCATAAGCTGTGAATATCAAAACATAATTTTATTTATGCTTCAGTAAACAAACTGAGACCTATATGTGATTTGTCATCATCATCATTACCATCAACAGCCTGAAGATGTCTACTGCTGAACATAGGCCTCCTGCAGAGTGCCACTTTGAGTGGCTGCTCGCCTGTTGCTCCATCGGCTCCCTGATGCACAAAAATGATGATTTTTAGTTCATCATCATCATCATCATGACCATCAACAGCCTGAAGCCCCTTGCTGAACATAGGCCTCCCCCAAAGAGTGCCACTTTGAGTGGCTGCTCGCCTCCTGCATCCATCGGCTCCCTGATGTACAAAAAATCTCATCAATAGTACCATCAAAAGAGAGTAGCGTTAGATTGCTTAGTAATCATTTGTAGCAGGTCGCAACTTCACTAGGTTGCTCCTAAATCACATCTCTGTTCCATTTCATAAAGCACAGCCAATCGCCATTGATCATAAATTCATTAGGCATATGAAAAATCACAGGTGAAATCACAGGGACTAAAATAAATCATATGATGAAATGACAATGATTTTAAAGTAGCAATCATTTCCATGCCTAATACTTATACAATTTAATATACATATAATAATAGTACTGTCTATTTATTTATTTATTTTTTTAGTCTAGTACAGGAGTTTATTGGATGTACAAACTTAAATAACATGTATATACTAAACTAAACTAGACCTACAGGAGTTATACCTAAACATTTACTACAGTCCCTAAAAATCATAGATGTGTAAGAAAACTTAAACACCTACATGACCATGTAAAAAGCGACAATATTAAACACATGTCTCATTGTTTGCAAATTTCTGATTGAAGATCTTGCTATTAACCAACCCGTGGTAGAGAATGAAGTTCACCTGGCCTAGGCCCGTGCTCTTCACAATACCGAAATATATTCGTATATTTCGAGCTAAATCAACAAATGAAAAATAATAACAATAATTAATTGTGTATTTCTTTAACAGATAAAGACATTCGTCCGGAGTCATGTAAGGACACTGCTGATGCTCTACTCTTCTTTGATAAACTGTTTGATTCAGTTAACGGCAGCTATGAGAAGAGAAATCGACACGGGAAGCCACTTTTGAGACCAGCTACGCCTATCTCTCCGCATCACCTGTTATTTGTTTAATCAAAAGAACAATTACAAAATATGAAATTTGTAAACCGTGTTACCGGAGAGGCTGAAAATGTTCCGACTTTAAAAAAACTGGGTATGGACACCTGGAAGGCATTGAAGCATTACTAAAAAATGTGAAAGAAGACTATGGTGTCACATCGGTCTGGTTGCGGCATTTAAATCAAGACCCACTGGAAAACTTATTCGGTTCTGTTAGAAGTCATGGCTCCCAGAGTGTTAACCTTACACCAGAAAGGTTCGAGTTAACGTTTACCGCGTTGCTAGTGAACAGCCTGTCTAGTGTCCATGCCCCTGGAGCCAATTGTGAGCAGGATTGAATGCGCTCATCGTCACATCAAGTGAGTGTCAAGCACCGCAGCCGGCTTGTGAAATGGATAATATACCGATATATTAATCACGCCCCTTGAACACAAAAATGATCACCGTCAAATAGGAGGATTGCAATATGTCAGTGGATATTTAATTAAAAAGACAAAAAAAAACGTATTGAAAGGGTGCACCCAGTGCAAATCTGATTTGATCCGTGTGTTGGTTACTGTTACTGCTTCTATGGAGTTTTGGAGAGAACACAAAAATATTATTTTTCGTTGTTTGTTTTAAATCTTAGTCACACTTTTGGCGAGAATGCATAAATGTTCCGATAGTATTATATACCTTACTTATTATATAGTTATCATCTGTGGTAATTTAATGTTAATAACATAACTTATGTTAATAATGGTAAATTAGGTTTTTTGGCGGGAACGTGAAAAAGTTCACGTCGTTGCATTGTATTATTTCACAAAACTTATGCTTTTTCTAGTGTTAATGTTTAAAATTAGTGGCATTTTATGCATTAAGTGGTGAATTACGAGTATAAGTGTGGGCAAGTGATATAATGTAGTGAAACGTGGTTTTTCGTGTTGCTTCCAAAATTCCATAGAAGCCTCTAGTAAAGTTGCCACTACTTTACTAGGGCATGACTTAGACTGGATTATGACTACCTGACTTAGACTGGACTATGACTACCCTGACTGACTGTGACTAAGACTTGACTTTACATGAAATATTTCATAATACGACGAAAAACTACAATACTTGACACTGGCTAAATACACTATGTGTGGAGCCAAACTATAAGAAAAAAAAAAAAAAAAAATGGTAAATTACCTAGACCTAGACCTTTAGGTGCTCATGACCGTTTACAAGTGAAAACAACAGTGATCTTTAATGCTAGCCTACCAATGATAGAAAAATTATACATTTAGTTATTTTGTAAGTATGTACCTTGAGGTGAAAAGTTGTATGATCTGCTACTCGAGAGCAAAGTTTTATGCATCTCGTGCCCTTGAATTCCCGAAGCAAAAATCAGCTGTGCTCTCTTATTGCACAAATAACTATTTTGTAGTAGGTAGGTACCTAGTGTAAGCTAGTTTAGCTAGTAGCATTCGGTAACTTAGTACCTACACTAGACCCGCGGTAATAAACAAACGTTTTGCAAGGCGGTGTCGGATGATCGAATTTGTCGGACTATAGAGTAGTCACGACCATTGTAGTCCGCAACTTTTTGGAAAGGAGTATCTTGTAATCCGACAAATTACATACCTACCTACTTATAAAAGTGATAATATCAATCCTGCTTATATGTAGGTACTAAGTACCTAAGTATTATGAGATATGTGAAATAAACAACACAGTGGGATTTATTAAAGTGTGATAACATTAACTTCATAGTAAACCCCATTATGTTGTCTCATTCACTATAGCACTTGCAAAAAAATTGTAATTTTAATGATGACAGACCATATACCTACAAAAATGTGCTTTGTATGTACCTACTGTTATTGTGGCGCTTCACATCACTGTTCGTGTTCACGTATTCGTCTTATTTGTCCAAAAACGACCATGTGAAGTTATTTATTTATTCATTTTTTGTTAGGACTAGAACGCAGTGATTATATAGGTACTCGTTGGTAAGGACGACCAACAGCTTTTCTTACATAATTACTATAAGTAGGTACTTATTCGCCTATATTGCCTATTTTTGACGAATAAGACGAATACGCAAATACATGAACACACGTATATCCGCCTGGTTATCGGTTTTTGGTCACATACCAAAGGATTGCGAATATACAGAATAAGTTCGTTTAGTAGATTTTGTAGTTGCTTGGCTTGCTTGGCAAAGAGTACAGTGGCGCGACAGCGACGGACTAAGGCATTTCGAAATTTCGAAACTTCATAGTTTCGAAATTTCGGACCATATTTGCATGTTCTGTAATATCGAAATTGATACCCTTTAGTTTCGAAATTTCGAAACTTACTTTTATTTAAATGTGGCTAGTAACCCAACGCAGAAAGAAGACTCATAAACTCTGAATACAAACTCAGGAAGTTCTGAGACTAATGGCAGACTGGAATTAAATGAAACTGCGATCTTTAGTTGATATGTCAGCTTGTGGTGCAGTCAATAGCCAAATCTGGAGTTCCATGCGACACGACTTGCGTGCTTTTTTACATAGGTACTTCACGTATTAAGACCCCAATTGATCGGAAGCAAGGCTCTAAAGTATTCGCAAAAGATTTGTCTATGTGGCAAAGCTAAATGACAAAACAGAAGACCAAAAATGGCAGTGTCATTATATCCATGCATGAAATTCTAAGAGAAATCGAGAACTTCAATGGACGGTTATACAGTATACACCTCGACACGCCCGCTACTAACACAACTCAGGACATTAGAGCCAAGATAGTCTGACACTATCAGCCTGTACGAGATTAGAACGGCTTGAGGACAGCTTAAAACGAGGCGCCAGGTCAAGATGGAATTACGACCGAACTTCTGAGAGCGGGTGGTAGACCGGTACTTATAGTCTACCGGAAGTTATTTAATTCTGTCATCCTTGAAGATACAACGCCAGAGGCGTGGCACAAGAGCGTGGTGGTGCTCTTATTAAAAAAAGGTGATAAAACCTTACTGAAGAACTATAGGCCCATCTCGCTCGTTAGTCGTGTACAAGCTGTTTTCGAGAGTCATTACATACCGTCTTGAGCACAGGTTCGATGATTTCCAGCCTCCCGAACATGCAGATTTCCGCAAAGGCTTTAGCACCATAAACCACATCCACACGCTACGGTAGATTATGCGGAAGTAAACGGTATACGTATTATACAGAAGACCGAAGAGTAATGGCACCGTTATGCCTTGCGTTTGTGGACTATGAGAAGCCTTAGATTCAGTCAAGACTGCAGTCTTTATAGCGATACTAAATCGACTATAGTTAAATATATATCGAAGTTTTGAAGTGTTTGTACAATGTACAGCAAGGCCACTATCTCAGTCCGACTACAGGACCAGAGTACGTTACAAATCGCATTACAAAGAGGCGTGACACAGGGAGACGTTATTTCTCCGAAACTGTTCACCAACGCATTGCAAGGCGTTTTTAAGCTCTTGGGATGGAAAAGATCTGCCATCAGCATAAATGGCGACATCACTAACCTTCGTTGTGCCAATGATATAATCATAATGGCGGAGTCGCTCGAGAACCTTACCGCCATGCTCAACGACATCAGTAGAGTTTCCCAACAGGTTGGTCTTTAGATGAACATGGACAAGACGGAAATCATATCTAATGCCCATGTTCCGCCTATACCGATAAGTGTGGGAACGATACTCAAGGTGTCGCTATGTCTACGTAGGACAGACTGTCCAGTTCGGTAGGTCCAACTTCAGCAAAGAGGTCGCACGAAGAACTCAACTCGGCTGGGCAGCGTTTGAGAAGCTTCAACCTATTCTATCGTCCAAAACACCGCAAAGCCTGAAAACTATGAATCTATTTATGTGGCCAGTTATGACTTATGGCACTGAGATGTAGTCTCTTACTGTTGGACTTATGAGTAAGCTCAAAGTCGAGCCGCCAGCTACGTACAGAGCTATACTCGGAGTTTACTTACGAAATAAGATCTGAAATGAGGAGATCCGCAAGAGAACTAAAGTCACCGATAAAGCTCTTAGAGTTTGTAAGTTGCAGTGAGCAGGCTACATCGCTCGTAGAAGTTTTACAGTTTTATTATCAGACCAGACAACTCCTAAAAGTGTCAGAGATATTGCATAGCGTAAACCTCCATAACAGTGCAGACCTTTGTATTTGCTAGGTAATACGACACGTGATCCATACGTTACGATAAAACATTGTCGACAACGACGATGAAGCTGCTCGTGTTTCTGCTGTAGGTACTAGGAAAGAGAGACGGGAAAATGATGAATAGATGACGGTGACGAGAGGCAGGTGCACCTGCTAGTTACCTAGTAATAATAATTGTAGTTCCTAGTTCAATTATTCATCATCACGCCGTAAAAAAAAAAGAGTATAATGTATTTCATTGTTACTAGGTATCTACTATGTACATGTTTTACACTTTAATCATTCAAGATTAAAGCATAGAGCAAGAAGATAAAGCTAGAAGTTCAATTTGTACTAAATCAGATACGTGTCATGAGTTCCGAAATTTCGAAACTCATGACACTAATTTCATAGGCCAATTTCGAAACTGAAAATCTATGAAACTGCACGCCCTACGACGGACTTGAATCTTAAACTTCTTTAATGTTTGCCCTAAGTACGTATTCGCTGTTCACGATGTGTTCGTGTTATTCAGACTTCTAAACTAATATAAAATATACTTAGCCGAATATAAAAAACGCGTAGGTATACAAAAAAGCGATATGAAGTGCCACCCACCAATAATAGACACGTCGCATTATAGAAGGTGCTGGATTTTTTTTTTTTTTTTTTTTAATGTGATTGAATGACGTGACGAGCAAGTCGTTCACCTGATGTTAAGTGACACGGCCGCCCATAACAGTTGCAGTGTCACCCGGAACTTTAAAACAATAAAGTTTCGCGAGACACTGCACTGCGCACGTCATCCTGAGACATCACCCAGTCTAGTAATCAGATTACTAGACTGAGTGATCAGATCATAAAGTCACATTTGCCCAGTAATTTCACTAGCTACAATACCCTTCAAACCGGAACACAGCAGTGCTTGCACACTACTGCTTGGCGGCAGAATAACTGGCAAAGCGGCGGATTAGCCATAGACAGGATTACTGAGGGTCATGTCGCGGTGTAAGAAATATTTTTCATTGAACTAGAAGAACGTAAGTTGAATACCGGTAAAAAAACTTTTAAATTAGTTGATATTAGGTAATGCAAAAAGAACGTATAAGCAATAAGTCGTTATTTGAATCTTAAACTACTGCTTGGTTGACGATTTTAAGCGAGCCATAATAACGTACTAAGCTTATACGTTATTCTGGCCCCGCAATATTCCATGTAAATGTTAACTTTATGAACGAACCACATTAAAGTATGCCGTTAACGTCTTTTTAGGCACTTAAATTTCATAATTTAGAGTGGGTATTGGGAGACCAGAACGACGTATGTCAACTAATTCGTAAATAATTATAAATAGTTTCTATAATAATAGCGCAAAATAATTTTTTTATGTTTAATGTTATTCTCTAATGGTATGAGTAAATTTCTGTATACTTTTTCATTCGTCAAATATGTATTATCCGTTATATAACACTTCAAAGTTCAAAGAAGTGAAATATGCAGTTTTTTAACTCTCCTGTAAAATTAAAAAAAATGTAGATACGTTTATCTGGATCTTACACCGCGATGTGAAGTTGGTATTATCGTCCTACCTAGTTTATTTAAAGAAATAAATAATTGAATATGAAGTTTCATAATGAATGTTTAATTTGCAGAATATGAAATATGTATCGTTAACTTATTGCGATTCTTATTGATGTTCATAATATGCTTAGTCATTCAATAATGAGAATTTGAATAAGTATGATACAATAATTCATATTCAAAATTTCCCTTTTATCTAGAACCTATGCTATAGGTATTTAATATTTTATGTATGTAGGTGTATACGTATATGTATACCCACACTAGCGTAGAGAGTCTAAACGTCAAAATCCCCGAACAGATGGCATTAGTTTCTTCGCCTTTTTTAAATTTCCCTGTAGCACAGCGGAAACATGCCTCTATTTCCGTTTATAAAAAGGTACTCTGTGGTTAGGACGTCCACTGCTGAACATGGACTCCCCCACAGAGCACCACTTTGAGCGGCTGCTTGCATCCTGCATCCAATGCAATTTTAAAAGCCTAGCAAAAGCCGGACATGCCTGACACTAGCTGATTTGCGACAAGCATCAAAAAGCCTAACTCATCATCAACAGCCTAAAGACGTCCACTGCTGAACATAGGCCTCCCCCAGAGAGTGCCTGTTCGCCTCCTGCATCCATCGGCTCCCCGCGGCTTTCACCAGATTGTCGGTCCACCGAGTGGGGGGCCGGCCTACGCTGCGTCTTCCGGTTTGTGGTCGACACCTGAGAACTTTTCTTCCCCATCGGTTGTCAGTTCTACGAGCGATGTGTCCTGCCCATTGCCACTTCAACTTGCCAATTCTAAGAGCTATATCGGTCACTTCAGTTCTCCTGTGGATCTACTTGTTACGAATCTTATCTCGCAGGGAAACACCAAGCATAGCTTTCTTCAAAGCTCGCCAAAGGCCAAGCCAGCTAAGCCTAAAGGTCCAGCTTTATCCGGACGCCTGGCAACGCTAATCACGGGTCTGCAGTGCTGTGTGTGACACCAGAAGCAGTAAACATTTTTAGTAATCTGTGCCACAAGTGGTATGCACTGATAATAGGTTTATAGATATGCTCAGTGATAACACCAGTATAGATTATGTCAAGTTGGTAAACTTCCAGACAGGCCCAAAATTACTTTGGTGAGAATCTGATAGCCTATGATAAAAAAAACTTAAAATTTGACATAGGTTTGACCACGGTCTCACCTGATGGTAAGCAACGACGCAGTCAACGATAGAGCACTTGCCTAGAAGATACCGGTTCACTCTAGCCTTAAAAACTCCCAGATTATATTTGTCAGGAAACAATGACGCTGGTAAGGTGTTTCATTCCTTTGCTGTCCGAATTATAAACGAGGAATCAAAACGCTTTGTATGTATTCGATGAATTTCTACGGATGCCATGTTTGCGTACGAATATAAAGTAAGAAATAGTCATGATAAATGTTTAGTATAATACGCTATTTATTTTATATTTAAATATTATAATATAAAACATGTGTAATAATAATTATGTACTACTTAACACTGTTTTCTTCATATTATTTGCGTAAAAGGAATATTTTATAACGTATAATTTAATTTCAGCTTAATTATATAATTTGTTCAGGATTGTTTCTTTTTTTCTTGTAGATTCTTGTAACTCTGTGGAAAAACAATGGGTATCTATTAGACAATGATTAGTAATTATTCTTAAATATTTGTGATTCGTCCTCAGCTATACGTTCCCACAGCTGGGACACGGGCCTTCTCTCACAGGGAGAGTGTAGTTTCTATTCCTATTCGAAGCAGTCGTGTTTTTATAAACTTAGAGATCTCTATTTAAACTGTCTCTATGCAAAATTTAATGCATGTGCCTAAGTTTATTTAAAGTATTCAGTCATTATGAACTTATAAGGGTTCCTGTAGCACTATGGAACCCTAAAATGGGTATTCTTGTTATAATGCAGTAGATCAAACTGTGTAAATATTGCGGGAGTGCAAATCAACACCCAGTATAAGGTATGATCAATAGTCATCTATTTTTAAGTTTACCCTGTAGATAATTAATACAGCATAATCCAACTAAATAATTTTCAAATAACTATATTATTTGACTAAATTAACACGGTGGTTAAATATTTTAAGGAAAACCATATACCTACTATGTCCTCCAGCACCAATGTTATTTTATGTGAATAGTCAAATATTATTATATGTAATCAAAATGTGGATTCTAGTGTACGTGTTGATCTTTAACAATTTTTATACATTTTGTGCAAGTGAAGGTAAATAATTTACATTTATATATAAATACTAGCTGACCCGCCCCGGCTTCGCACGGATTTATTAGTTTTACGCCTTATCTCAGTCTAAAGGAAGAGAGAAGGAAGAGGGGAAAAGATAAGGGAAAAGGATGAATGGATGAAGGTGAAAGGAGGCAGGTGCGTCAGCACTTGCCTCCTTTCGCCGTTTCATGGTTTCACCGTTTTATTTAGGTTATGCAGATATTCAAGTTCTGTGTTGTTGTTGTATTCTGATAATGATGATGATGATTATTACCTCGTTTCTGTAGTTCTTCTTTCCATTTACACCTAAAGCGTCACCTCTAGGGGCAGCTCTGTGCTCTGGAGAACATCTGAAACGTACAACAGTAGATTGAGTCACAAGGGACCAAAATAATGTATTTAAGGCGAGAGCGATTGTTTGAATCCAGGGCGAAGCGAAAGGAGGCAGCTCCTTTCACCTTCATCCATTCATCCTTTTCCCTTATCTTTTCCCCCCTCTCTTCTCTCTTTCCCATAGTACAGGATAGGAGTGGCTTTGGACCGAATACTGAAGGTTGAATGTCTGTAATTTCTGAATCACAATACTGACGACCTTGAAATATTTACGGGATAATATTTCAGACTTAGCAGTCATTGCGGTACGGACATATAATTTGGGACGTTTTCAAAAACAGCCAAGTGCGGGTTGCAATAAAAAAAAGTACCTAAGTAATTTATATGCAAGTTTTATTTTATTTTTGTACCTACTTGCTGACCCGCCCCGGCTTTGCATGGGTTAATTAGTTTTACGCCCTAACAAAGCTTTGCCTGTCTCCCTTCGACAATGTGAATCTGGTCTGAGCGATCACAAATCCTTAGATCCTTGAGACATAAAGTGTAATAAAATTGTAATAATTAGATAGAATTATCCAAATATTGCCGTGGTCGTGTGGTCCCGGCTCGCGAATAGGTCCATCCCAGCTCTTCTGGTGGGTGCCGTGAAAGCCGGCTACGGGGATATCCAGGGAATGGGCAGCAGCATTGTCCTCAGTACATCTTCTGCGATCACGAAGCCGCCTGCCAAGCGTGATGATTACGGCAAATCCCCCCCTCTCTATGATAAGCGTCCAAAGTGACGTTTTATGGGAGAGGCCTGAGTTCAGCAGTGGACGTCTTCCGGCTGATTAAGTGAAGTGAAGACCCAATAATTTCACGGCATGGTTCCCGCGGGAGAGGGGATGAACGTTAAAATTTGTACTTATTTGTAATTCATTAACGCGTGGTGCGATTTCATTCATTCTTTTTTTGTTGAAAAGGAGGTGTTTTAAATATTGTCTCGTAAATATTTCAAAGTTGTCGGTTTTGTGGTTCAGAAATTAAAGACATTCAGCCTTCAGTATTAGGTTCAAAGCCACTCCTAACTTGTACTATGGGAAAGACAGAAGGGAGGGGGGAAAAGGATGCATGGATGAAGGTGAAAGTTCATGCATTTATCCTTTTCCCTCAACTTTTTCCCTCTTCCTTCTCTCGTCCTTTAGACTGAGATAAGGCGTAAAACTAATTAACCCGTGCGAAGCTGGGGCGGGTCAGCTAGTTATGTAATAATTCCTATAGAGTTAGACAACTGAGGTACTTTCGTACTTAATGCTAGATATAATAATTGTAATTATCTGCGTCGTTAAAGAAATAACTATTATTCCACAGATGTTCCCACCGTTCAAATCTATATGAGTCGATCCAACGGCACTCGCTATTCCAATTGTACAAGACTTGTCTCACCTATACTGGTTTTAGGACAACCCTACAAGTTATCGGTGAAAACAAATCCAGACGATAAGAGGCGCAGTACTGTAACGTAAGTATCGACATATAATAATTATTACCTACTACAATGGAACAAGGAAAGGAATGCCAATACACCAAGAAAACAGATTAGAAATATGCCAAAAACCGTTTTAAACCTAGCCCGCCGTAGCTAGCCGTATAGCCCGCTAATTTTGCATCTAGATTTAAAACGGTTTTATGACATATTTTTGATCTACGCTCAACTAATAGCCCGCTTATTTTGCAGCGCCATCTAGCTGTAAAACGGTTTTTGACATATTTCTGAACTACGCTGTTTGCTTGGTGAATGGCTAGCAGATCGCGTACATATGCGATCCCCTAAAACATAATGCTGTCCATTATATTTAGTTCAACTACCAGACATGATCTTATTTGAAGTATTCATTAAATAATCACGGGTTATTTGTACGGTTTGGAGGTAACTTTGTAAACTTTTGCAATATTGTTGACAGGACACGGCCTCACGGCATCCTCTTTATTAATTAATTAATTAATTAATTTATTAATTTTTAAATTTATTAATTTATAAATCAATTAATTTATTAATTAATTAATTAATTAACTAATTAATTTATTTATTTATTTATTTATTTATTTATAAATTGATCAATTTATTTATTTATTTATTTATTTATTTATTTATTTATTTATTTATTTATTTATAAATTGATCAATTTATTTATTTATTTATTTATTTATTCATTTATTTATTTATATGAAAATCAATTGCTGTTCGTTAGTCTCGCTAAAACTCGAGAACGGCTGAACGGATTTATCTTATCTTGGTCTTGAAATGTTTGTGGAGGTCTAGGGAAGGTTTAAAAATACAAAATATTTTATTTACCTAAAAATGAACAGTAAATGACACATTGCTAGTAATCCCCGCACTAGGGCAAGCCTGTATCGTGGGAGACTTGTTATCGATTACAAGGGTAAATAAATAAATGGAGAACATATTTTATCTAAAGGCATAAATAACTGTATGTTCTTACTTACTAGATAGTGTAGACACTCAAAAAGTCCTCTTTTTATTTTAAAAGATAATTTCAACTATGACCAATCATCTAGGTTATGGAACACAAGAAAACACCTATTTAAATGCGGAGTGTGTGTGTGAGATTTGAACTTCTAGGCACGGAACTTGAAAAGGTGAGAAAAATTCGAATAATTGCCGGGAAATCCCTGAAAACAGCCCTTTTCTTTTTCCCATATAAAGGCAGTAAGTACGAAGTCTGCTGGGTCAGCTAGTTTATAATAAAAAAATAAAATAATATTATCACCAACAATGTACACCATTAAAAAAAAAGTGGGTAGGCCGCATGTAAACAATGTCAGCTGAGCATTAATTTGTATTTCGTGTTAAATAATGGTTAAAAGTTACTTTATTGAGAGGTTTTGAAATCGTGTGTGTACAACTCACCTGTGTTAATGTTATCCGCCTAAAATTCGTATGTTAACAGTGATTTTTTTGTTCATCATTTGAAGTGTTAAGAAACAGTGTTTGTGGTCGTTCTGGTGCCAATTCAGGGCCTTAGTTTATAACTAACTGTGAATCCTTTTTGTAATGAGTAACAGATTATTATCCCCTTAATAATAATCTGCCGCTACTTTATTGTATGTGGTAATAATGAATCATTAGAACTTATTACTAGTACGCCACGCCATCTAGTAACATGTCAAAGTGTGGTCCTGCAGAAATGTTCTGTCATCGACAGGTGGCGTTACCTGTATGAATTGTAAGAGTTTGTACCATAAAAAGTGATTTCCTAAGGATTTATCACAAAATGGGTATGCTCTTCCTGTGTCCAGAGACAGGGTGACGGTATTTTTCCCTCTTCAGCCAGCTACGGGAACTGATGTAGTTTTAGGGAATCTATCTCAAACTGTTCAAAATGGGATGATGACTGAAGCAACATTGTTGAAATTTATTAATGAGATGCAAAGCTTTAACAGCAGCATTAAAGGTCTGAGATCTGAATTGAGTACTTTTCGAGAAGAGATTCAAAATTTGCGTTCTGTCTGATATGAATTTGATCTATGAAGAATTTTTATCCTGTAAAAATGATGTAAATATTTTCTCTCAACGTACGACCGAAATTGAACGACGTCTGAATCTAGTCGAGACCACAGAAAGTAGCGAGAGCATTCAAAAACTGCAGGCTGCTATTGACGAGCTTCAGAAAGCGTCAAACGATAGGGAACAGTTACTGTTAGCTAATGATCTGGAGTTGGTTGGGATTCCGGAGTCAGATGACGAGGACCTACGTCAAATAGTACAAGATGTTTCAGCAAAACTTGGAGTGGTTCTTTCTAACACAGATATTGTGGTTTCTCATCGCAGCTGTTTCTATTCTGTTCCTGGGGCCACCGAAGGCGCAGGTGCAGCGGTGCAGGAGCCGCGCGCCGCCACCCCGCGCCCCGTGATATTGCGCTGCATGCGCCGTGACATTCGCGATCGCCTGTTGGCTGCAGCTCGAGCTCGTCGCCTTACTGCTTCCTGTATTGGTTATGTAGGATACGCAGAGGCCTCATCCAAGCGGATATACATTAATGAGCGGTTAACCAGAATAAAAAAACAGCTATTTTTTAAAGTAAAAGAAGAAAAAATTAAATGTAACTGGAAATATCTTTGGACGAACAATGGGAAGATATTAGTCAGAAGAGGTCCAGAAGACAAAGTGCTTCGTATCAGATCTGAGCAGGATATACAAAGTATTTTTAAGAAAACCTAAGTATTGTATGCTTATAAGTACATTGGTTAATATTTAATAGTGGAGACGTAATTTCTCATTCTCTGAAATCTCTGCATTTCTGCATTTGTTATTGCAGCTATACCTAAATGTCATCATCATTGACAGCCTGAAGACGTCCACTGCTGCACATAGGCCTCCCCCAGAGCACGCCACCTTGAGCAGCTCGCCTCCTGCGTTCATCGGCTCCCCGCGGCTTTCACCTAGTGGGGGACCGGCTTACGCTGCGTCTTCCGGTTCGTGGTCACCACTCGAGAACCTTTCTTCCCCATCGGTTGTCAGTTCTACGAGCGATGTGGCCTGCCCATTGCCACTTCAACTTACTAACTCTAAGAGCTATATCGGTCACTTTAGTTCTCCTGTGGATCTCTTCGTTCCGGAGCTTATCTCGCAGGGAAACACCGAGCATAGCTCGCTTCATACCTAACCTAAACATACATTTATGATAATATATGTATTTAACTGTGTAATTAGTACTATGTAATAGGCAATACGTATGTATTTTTACGTTTTTTGTCATTTTAAATATACCTATTAATCATTCGTATTGGTAAAACTTGTATATATTTGTTTTTTCTAAGATACTTAATTACAATCTGTGCGGGACAGGCGCGCTGGGACGGACTGGCTGTCCACCGAAGTCGGCACTGTGTGCGGCTAAGCGGACTGTAAACACAAAAGATGGTCTGGTTGCCGACCCCGGTTGTACCCCGAGTCACGCCTGTGCGTCTTGTCCCTGTTGCACACGTGCGCTGGAGTTGAAGGTGAGCCGAAGAAGGAAAAGGCGGGTGATCGGTTGAGTGGTCACCCAACCTGGCCTCAGGAGCTTGCCGCCTTGATTCTTGCTATACTGTTCTTGCTGACTGTTCTTGCTGACTTGCTTGTAGGTGTGTTCCGCTCGATTTCTCCCAACTGACTGAACACTGTAGGCCGGCACCGCTCGGTTTTTATATCGTTCCCGTCTGTTCGCGGCTCTACGGGCGCTGCTGCGCTCCGCGCGGCTGACTTAGCCGCGAACGAGACGGGACGATGGCGTGCGACAAAGAAAGCGGTGCCTGCCTTTGTAGAGCGGAACGCACCTTTGTCCTATTTTCTAACTGTATCTACCTATCTACAGCGGCGGGCAAGCTAATGAGTAGGCCTAGGTTGGGTACCGTTTATTTTCTATAAACATAAATACAAATACAAGATAATTAATACGACATACAGAATAAGGAATATAAAGCTATTTACAAACCTAAGAATACAATTAATTACAACTCTACATCCTACTCTACGACTATCCTATGTACATGATTTTATTAGTAAATTAACGTTTGTAGAGCTGCTGTCCGGAACATTCTCCCGCCGTGCAGCGTTCCCCAGGTCGCTGCAGATCGGGTGTAGGGCAGCTGTCTGGTCTGTCTTCGTCGGGATCACGATGAGCTTCTTGACCGGTCTTCTCATGATGCTACCTCGCGTCTGGACGTCCACGACTCGTACGATGTTGTCAGCTCCAGGAAAGGTCGCGATCACTCTGCCTCGCGGCCAAGTGTTCCGCGGCAGATTGCTGTCGGCGATGATCACGACGTCCCCGATGTTCATGGCGGGCCCACGGCTGTGGGGCTCCCGCCGGTGTTGGAGCTCGGGCAGGTACTCTTTGAGCCATCTGGCCCAGAAGAGATTGGCGAGTCGCTGCGAGGCGCGCCAGCTGGCGCGGTCAAAGAGATCTTGATCGTTGAAGGTGCCCAGTGAGGGCACGCGGGCGGACCCGCCGAGGAGCAGGTGATTCGGCGTCAGCGCCTCGGGGTCCTCTGGGCTCACCGACACGTGGGTGAGCGGTCGGGAGTTAACAGTGTACTCGGCCTCCACAAGGAGTGTTGCGAGTACCTCATCAGTGGGGTGACGGGGTTGTTCTGTGGCTGCCAGCGCCGTCTTCACGGTGCGGACGAGTCTCTCCCATGCCCCGGCCATGAATGGGGCACCAGGAGGTAGGAAGCGCCATCGGATGGTCTTCTTTGTCGCCTCCTCTTCTGTGGCTTGGTCGATTGCTTGGCGTAGTTCTCGGTCGGCTCCTCGCAGGTTGGTCCCATTGTCTGACCAGATTTCTGTTGGGGCCCCTCGTCGCGCTATCATACGACGGAGGGCCATCACCGCAGAGTTCGTGGAGAGTGTCCACGCTGGCTCTAGGTGGATCGCGCGACTGGTCATGCAGACGAAGATCGCCACCCATCGCTTGTTGGTGGTGCGCCCGGTGACCGTGGAAATGGGGCCGAAGTAGTCAATCCCCGTGAATGTGAAGGCGCGTTGGTGATGGGCGAGTCTGCAGGCCGGCAGGTCTCCCGTGGATGGCCGCGGTGGTGCATCTTTCCTGATACGGCATGGGATGCATCGGTGGATGACGGCCTTTGTGACAGGCCTCAGCCGCAGCACCCAGTAGTGCTGTCTGCACTCGTTGATCGTCATCTCTGCTCCGGCGTGATGAAGTCGGCGGTGAAGGTAGTCCAGCAGGAGCTTCACCTCGTGCCGGTTGGCGTCTAGTACCGGCGGCGAAAGGCGGGTGACGTCGACTCCTGTGACGTTGCTGATTCTACTCTTCAGCCGGAGCAAGCCGTCTTGATATGTCACGGCGAGGCGGTGGATGCGGCTGTGTCGTGCGACCGGCTGGCCGCGTTGAAGCAGTTTGATTTCCTCTGCGAACGCACGGTGTTGGCTGTGTTGCCAGATAAGCAACTCGGCGCGCCGCAGAGTGTCAGCTGGTATCTCGATGAACGGCGACGGCTGCGTGGCGTTCATCTTCTGTGACGTCGTCTTCTTCTTCTTGTTCTGGGCCGATGTCCAGGCTGGGTCGCTCTCCTTGTTCTTTCGCGTTCTCTTGTAGTGAACGCTAGCTCGTGTCCGCCGGCAGAGGTCTATGAATTGGAGGACACGGGCTGTCGTCCGTAAATAGCGCTCCCAGCGGCTGAAGCGTTCGGCCAGCGGAGTTGCGTCCTGCAACGCCGGCTCTGTAGTGGTGGTGACGGCGCATCGCTCTTCCCCGGTTGGCAGGTCAGTTGACGGGGGCAGGTCAGAGGGCCAGCACTCCTCTGGCTGTCTCAGGAACTCGGGACCGTGGAACCAGCGATGGTCCGACGCAAAGTCCCTTGGCACGTCTCGTGTGGCATCGTCGGCGACGTTCATCTTCGTCGGGACCCAGCGCCACTCGGAGAGGTTGCTGGCGTCTTCGATTGCAGCGATGCGGTGCGCGACGAAGGGTCGATATGATCGCGACCCCGTCTTCAACCAGGTCAGGACGGTTCGACTGTCAGTCCAGTAGATCTTGGAGTCTGGCTTCCTGTCGTGCTCGTCAGTCACCGCTGCTGCCATGCGGCTACCCATCACCGCCGCCTGGAGTTCGAGGCGCGGGATGGAGGTGAGCTTCACTGGTGCGACTCGGGCTTTCGCGAGGACGAGTGAAATCCGCACGAGTCCGTCTGGTGTCGTCGCGCGCCAGTATAGCGCAGCGGCGTAAGTGGACTCACTCGCGTCGACGAAGGCGTGTAGCTGTAGATTCATCGCGTCGGTGTAGCCGAGGTAGCAGCGAGGCACGGTGACGTCACGGAGAGTGCGAAGGTGGCTCATCCATTCTCTCCATTGCTCGGAGAGGTCGGCGTCGATGGCGGAGTCCCATGGCGTTCCCCGGCGCCACAGCTCCTGCAGTATTTTCTTGCCTTGAACTGTGACGAGTGATGCGTGGCCCAGTGGATCGTAGATGGACATGACGATCCTGAGCGCTTCTCGTTTTGTTGGTGTGTCGTTTCGTAGCAGCTCGGGTGAGATGCGCGCCATGTCTAAGTTGAAGGCCAGCGCGTCGGCGTCGGGTCGCCAGACTAGGCCGAGCACTCGTTCATGGCTCGGTCCCCCGGTGATGTTGACATCTTCCGTGGGCTGGTCCTGCGTCAGACTTCGCTGCACCTCCGTGGAATTTGACCTCCATTTGGTCAGCTCGAACCGTGCAGCAGCGTGTATATCTCGGACCTGGCGAGCGATCGTCGTGGTGGCGGCTTCTGTCTCGTAGCTCCCCAGGTAGTCGTCCATGTAATGAGAACGAAGTACAGCCGCGCTCGCCTCAGGGTGTGTCTCTGCGTATCTCATGGCGTTCAGGTTCTTGATGAATATCGCCGTGGCTGGTGAACTCGTCGCACCGAAGATGAGGGACGTCATGCGGTACTCTGCTGGTGGTGAGTCGTCGTGGCGCCCTCTCCATAGATAGCGAAGGGCGTCCCTGTCCTCGGGTCGAATCTTCACCTGCATGAACATCTCTCGTACGTCGGCAGTCACGGCGACGGCATGTTGACGAAAACGCATCAACACTCCGGGTAGAGACTGGAGCAGATCAGGGCCGGTGAGCAGGAAGTCATTCAGGCATTTCCCGTGCGTCTTTGCTGCGGCGTCGTGTACGATGCGAAGCTTGTCTGGCTTGAGTACGTTTCGCACCGCGAAGTGTGGCAGGTACCAAGTGCGGCCTGGTGTCTTCGTCGGTGGAGCGGGCTCGGCGTACCCCTTGGTGACGAGGGCTGTCATCTGCTGCTCGTACTTTTCCGCGAGGGCTGGCTCCCTCCGCAGCTTCTTCTCCACAGACAGGAGGCGTCGTAGGGCTGCATCTCGGTTCTCGGGCATCTCGTCGTCGTTCTTCCAGAGCAGGGTCGTCTGGTAATGCCCGTCTGGGCGCTGCACGGAGTTCTCTCGTAGCATTTCCTCGGCGCGTCGGTCGGGGTCGCTCTGTGGTGTCTTCGGCGTGACTGTTAGGCTTTCTAAGGCAAAGTGTTGCCTCAGTTGCTCCTCGATGCCGTTGTCGTCACGTGTTAGGTGAGTGACAAAATGGACCCCGTTGTCTCCATGTCTCGACGCGCCGTGGATCACCCAGCCCAGTGGGGTGAGAGAAGCGACCGGCTGGTCGCGTCGTCCTCTCTTCATTGCAGTTGTTGTGAGCAAATGCCAGTTGTCCTGCCCAATCAAGATTTTAGGTGTCCCGCCGCTCTTGATCAGCAGCGGAGAGATGTCTCGCAGATGTGCGCAGTCTTGGAGGTCTTCTTTCAGCACGTGCTGCGGTGTCAGGCGCAGCCTCTCGATGGTGCGCAGTTGAAGGCGCTGCGGGACCCCGGCCTCGCCGATCAGCGACAATGTGACGCGGCGAGACTGGGAGGCGTCGATCTTCTCGCTGCCGACCGTATTTATGTGCAGTGGGTCGACTGGGCCCGTAGCTCCGGCTTGATTCGCTACGTCGGCGTCGATTAGGGTGACAGTAGAGCCGTCGTCCAGAAGGGCCCACGTTGAGATTTCTCCCGCCGGTCCGGAAACGATGACGGGCACGATCTTAAGATAGGCGGTCCCGGTCCGGGTGGTGGAGACAGTCTCGTCGTTGCTTCCCGATGGGGTGTCCTTCGTCTTCGGCTCTTCCCGCTGCTTCTGATGATGAAGCATCCGGTGGTGGTGGTAGGCGCACCCATCGATCTCACACTTCTTGGCCTTGCAGAAGTGCTTGTTGGTGCGTAGGCGGAGGCACCGGAAGCAAAGACGGGCGCGCTTTGCGATGTCCCATCTGTTGTTGACGTCAGCGCTCCGGAACTTGGGGCAATCTGGGGTGTCGTGGCCAGCTTCATCACATGCTGGACATCCGCGCTGCTGGGTTGCGTGTACGCGCTGGTTCGGTCTCCTCGTCTGTCCTCGGCCACCTTCTGTTGCAGGCGAAGCGGGCTCGGGCTGCGCGAAAGGCGCGCAATAATCCGCCTCGATCTTCAGGAAGCGCGAGAGCTTGAGCAGGTCAGGCTCCCCGGCTGGCTGCGTGGCGGAGAACTCGTACCAGCGCTGGCGGATGCTGGGTGGCAGCTTCTCTGACGTCGCCGTGGTGACATCCGGGTTGTAGAGGTAGAACACGCGATCGAGCGCTCTGAGCGCAGCGACCGCGTTGGCGACCCGGTTGGCGAACAGCACGATGTCCCGTGCGCTGTCAGTAGGCTTCGGGATACGGCGCAGTCGTTCCAGCTCCGTAGAGGCGATCGCCTCCGGGCGACCGAAGCGGATCTCTAATGTGGCCATGATCTCCTGCGGGTCGGTGTAGTGCAGGAGATGGTTTTCGGCTGCTTCTCTCGCCTTCCCCCTAAGCGCTCGTCGCAGTCGCGCAGTGTTGTCTACATTTGAGAAGTTGCCGGCGGTTTCGTTGTAGGCTGCGCGAAATGGGAGCCACTCTTGATGTGACCCCTCGAAGATAGGCAGGTCCACGAAGTATTTTGTTGGCAGCGATGATTTTACTTGTTGTTGCGCGAGAGCAATGGCGGTGGCTAGCTCTGTTACCTCCGCCCTCGGCTCTGCAACTGCGCCTGGCAAGACCGGATGTGCAACAGCGTGAGCTGCTGCCGGCAGGTACGACTTCTGGAGCAGTGGCGGTGGCGGCGGTGCGTAGATGGCGTGTCTTGGCGGCGGCTGCTCCCAGTACTGGCTCATTAGGCGCTGTTGCGCCTCAGCAGGTGCGGGCGCCAGCGGCAGTAGCGGCGCGGGCAGTGGCGCTACCCCGGCGGCCTCGTCGCGATGCGTCGCGATGGTGACGTGCGTTTGCTGTTCGGTGAGCCACGTGTTGACGCGCTGCGACTGCTCCTCGTCGGAGAAGGTAGTGCGTGCGTCCTGGTTGTCATCGGCCTCGACGATCGCTTCCGCTTCCAAAGTTGCGACGTGGGCGGTGGCTAGCTCGAGGTGGAGGCGTGCTTCTGTCTCCTTCGCACGCGCCAGTCGCAGCTGATTATCGATGCGCGTGCTGCGCCTCGATGCGATCGATCTTGTCCGTGTCGGCGGTGGCAGCCTCGCTCGCTGGTCGTCGCAGGGCTGAGCACGTGGCGGTGCTTGGGTCACTGTAGCCGTTGACGTTGATGGCGACCGTGGCGGCGAGGTGTGGACCATCCAGGCGAGTGGCCCAGGCAGCTGCGCATCTGTCGGATGCGTGGCGGCAGACGATGTCGCATCTTTGGATGCGGCGTGGGCGGCGCGCACTGGAGGCGGCACGGCGGCACTGCGTGCAGCCTCGGTGCGCTGTCGATCCGTGGGCGTTGGCTGTACGGCAGCCCCGGAGTGACTCGTTGCGCTGCTCACGAGGGACGAAGTAGGCTGCGCGGCGGCGCTAAGCGCAGCCCTGGCCCTCGTCTCGACGCCCGTGGCAGGCGCTCTCGGCGGCGGTTCCGTTGGTGACGGTGGAACAGACCGTGCAGACGACGTCGTCGCTCCTGCGTTGACAGGCCTCATGTGCGTGGACTTGGTGACCACCATCTTCTTTCTTCAAACTCGAAGACCCGGAGCAGGACGGTGACGATGTTCCTTCTTCAACTCGATGATCCGGCTCGAAGGACCACGATGTGCGGGACAGGCGCGCTGGGACGGACTGGCTGTCCACCGAAGTCGGCACTGTGTGCGGCTAAGCGGACTGTAAACACAAAAGATGGTCTGGTTGCCGACCCCGGTTGTACCCCGAGTCACGCCTGTGCGTCTTGTCCCTGTTGCACACGTGCGCTGGAGTTGAAGGTGAGCCGAAGAAGGAAAAGGCGGGTGATCGGTTGAGTGGTCACCCAACCTGGCCTCAGGAGCTTGCCGCCTTGATTCTTGCTATACTGTTCTTGCTGACTGTTCTTGCTGACTTGCTTGTAGGTGTGTTCCGCTCGATTTCTCCCAACTGACTGAACACTGTAGGCCGGCACCGCTCGGTTTTTATATCGTTCCCGTCTGTTCGCGGCTCTACGGGCGCTGCTGCGCTCCGCGCGGCTGACTTAGCCGCGAACGAGACGGGACGATGGCGTGCGACAAAGAAAGCGGTGCCTGCCTTTGTAGAGCGGAACGCACCTTTGTCCTATTTTCTAACTGTATCTACCTATCTACAGCGGCGGGCAAGCTAATGAGTAGGCCTAGGTTGGGTACCGTTTATTTATAGATAATTAATACGACATACAGAATAAGGAATATAAAGCTATTTACAAACCTAAGAATACAATTAATTACAACTCTACATCCTACTCTACGACTATCCTATGTACATGATTTTATTAGTAAATTAACGTTTGTATAGCTGCTGTCCGGAACACAATCTGCCTTCCATATAACTTAAAAGCCTACTACCCTGACGCTGTAATAATATACATAAGTAAGCAAAATGTATTAAGAGCCAATACAACGCCAAATTGCTTAAAACGGCTTAGCTTGAGGCAGTGTCCTGTCAACAATATTGCAACAATGACTTTGAAATTAATATGTGGTAAAGTTCAGGACTAATGCTACTGCAAATGTATAGTGAAAACACGAATTAATAAAATTTTATCGATAGAAAAAAATTACAAAGTTACCTCCAAACCGTACAAATAAACAGCGATTATTCATTGAATACTTTAAATAACATCATGAAACTTTGTGTAGTAGTTGAACTAAATATAATAGAGGGCTTATGTATAGCGGATTTTTAAAATATCCTTTATATTCAGTGTAATAATAAATTACCTAAACTATTGCGCGTTGGAACCAGTTTAACTTAGACCGCCCCTGCCGCTCGGCCCCTGGCTCATCCCCGCTTTGGCCTAGTACTATACATCTATTCTGTGGCTGTGGCTTGAATTCGCGCTGGCCTTGCACAAGCCCTTAAGTATTTATCTGATTTTCGGTATTTATCAGGTTTGCTGATTTATACTTTCTTTTATTATGCGCTACTTTAAATGCTGTAATTACCATATATTATTATAAACTTGCCTTGCTGTGCATACATACATTAGTACCTACATAGCTAGCCTAGCCTTGAAACTCAATAATTAAACTATAGCGGAAGCAGAAATAAAATGGGCAGAGTTTCGGTAACTTCTCGCATTTGTTCTTTCTTATAAAATTGCAACAGGAATGAGACACAATAATGGCTGGCCTAGGCTTATATTGACACACTCCCCTCCACGGCTTGGCATGGCTGGCTGGCAGGCAGGGCTGGCGGAAGGGGCGGTGTCAATATGGCGGCTTCCGGCTTGGCTATGGCGGGCTGGTACGTTCAAGTACGTTGGCTGTCGTCACGTCCGTTACAAAACCTAAATTTAGGTGGTCTGTAGTCAGTAACACATACTAATATTTTTAAACACTTCTGAATTAAGTAGGAAACGGAACGGATCTAAATACTTACAAAAAATTTGTAACATATTATAATAATTATGTTTATATGGGTGTACACACAATTACACAATAAGTACCTACATTAGACGAATTACTACACCTACTTATAAAAAAAAATAAATTTAGGTATCAGTTACTACTTGCTAGGAACCATAATTATTAGTTATAACCTACCTACTATGTTATGATAATTTATGTATAAGGAAGGAGTCGGTTGAAAACCAGCGCTGTGAACCTTGCTTTCACAGCATTATGCTGAACTTGCTCCTTTTGTGCATATCGATAGCATTTGTTTACCTTTTTGTTAATTTTATATTGTTACCATTAAAAAAAAAATAATAATAAATAAATGAATTGATGTGCTCAATAAACTCATTTTCTTTCTTCTTTCTTTCTTTCATTACATAAGAAAAAGTACAATATTTTATAAAGACTAAGTGTCATTACAATGCGGAGTATTATTTTTTTTTCTCTTATATTTTGGCTCCACACATAGTGTATTTAGCCAGTGTCAAGTATTGTAATTTTTCATAATGATAGAATATTTCACGTAAAGTCAAGTTTTAGTCACAGTCTGCGTAGTCATAGTCCAGTCTAAGTCAGGTAGTCTCAGTCCAGTCTAAGTCATGCCCTAGTAAAGTGGTGGCAACTTTACTAGAAGCTTCTATGGAATTTTGGAAGCAACACGAAAAACCACGTTTCACCACATTATATCACTTGCCCACACTCATGCTCGTAATTCAGCACTTAATGCGTAAAACGCCACCGATTTTAAACATTAACACTGGAAAAAGCACGAGTTTTGAAAAATAATACAATGCAACGACGTGAACTTTTCCGCGTTCCCGCCAAAACTCAAGAGTATTATTTAAAAAAAGAAATGGTGTTTTATGTATGACCCAATAGATGGCGCCAGTTGTGGTTTTACCAAAATCTGTCACTGTCACTGTTTCAAGCATAGACCACAGTTTATAGGAAATGTGTCACGATACTGACTGACAACTCTAAACGGTTTCGTTTGTTTTATTTCCGTTGCGCGATAGCTCGGCTTGTTACGCGCACCGTCGTGTGACGTCACCACAGCATACCGCGGCCGCCGTCGGCTAAGCAATGCGCCGACGCTGCATATAGTGTCGTGTGTCATTTACTTAATTCTTTGATTTATATAAGGTACTCCAGTCCCGACCTTGGTACTGGAAGCCAGCTAGATTTTAGGCATATTTAATTTATTACTTCATGTAATATTTTAATTTCTTAATTATAGATTATTTTACGTTAAAACTCATCTCCAGTTTTATTCTGCATCCTCCGGCTGTAGCCTCCGTAACTGGCGCAGACGACGGTACGATATTTAAAAGTGGCTCTCTGTAGTTAGGCCTCACATAATATCAAGAAAAGAACCTACGAGTGCTACAGGATAGGAGGAGTATCAAGAAATCGATACGGCGAAGGAACTGAAAATGAACAAGTGAGTACTTTAGATTCTTACTAACGGTTGCTCTCCCTATTCTTTAAGCATAATTATTTTAACGCGTTAGCGTTAACTTTCCAAGATTTTCCATCCACAGGAATCGCGGTCCCCTAGGTTAGATAGCAATAATAGGCATATTTTTGCAGATTTAAATCGAAACTTAGTTTTAAATGAAAGTGATTTAAGTGATAGCAATAGTAGCGATAGTATAAATTTAGATTTAGTCAGTAGTATGGCGAACTTAGATGACATTTACAAGGCTCTACGACTTTTACCTGAATTTGACGGGAACGCAAACGTTCTTACACGTTTTATCAAACTATCTGATCAACTTGTGACTCAAAATATAAAGGACCTACCGGGTCATGAGCTATCAAATTTAGCCCTTTTGAATGGGATCCTCAATAAGATCACAGGGCATGCCGCGCGTTTCATAAATTCAAATGGAATTCCAGAGAACTGGGACGGCATAAAAAAATCTCTTATCAATAATTTTGCCGATCAGCGCGATGAGACCTCGCTTTATAATGATTTAGCCCTTTTAACTCAAGGTTCAGGGTCTCCACAAGAGTTTTATGAAAGGTGCCAGAACTTGTTTAGCACAATTATGACTTACATTAGCCTTCATGAAACAACACCAAGTACAATCGAGTCGAAGAGGTCCCTCTATCAAAAACTTACACTTCAGGCTTATGTACGAGGCTTAAAAGACCCCTTAGGGTCTCGGATCCGCTGTATGCGGCCGGATACCATAGAGAAAGCGTTGGAGTTTGTACATGAGGAGGCGAATACTTTGTACCTTCAACAAAGAAATGAGAACTTGGAAAAGAAACATTTTGTTCCTCATCCGCAGACTCAAACGCCTAGATTTCCATTAGGTCCTCATGTCACAACAGATTCACGACGAAGTTCAGGATTTGGTGGATATGACTTTCCATCACGTTCATTTCTGCCACCCCAGAATTTTCCTCAGGGCATGATGCGTCCTCTATGGAGACCAAATCAACAAGCGCTTCAATTCAGAGGACCCACACGCACCCAGCAAATGTTTAGGGCACCCCCTCCAAATTACAGACCTGATAATAACGCGTTTAGAATGTCATCCCATAATACCTTGCAGAATAGCCCTGCTTACAAGCCACAGCCGATGAGTGGCGTCAGCCATTACGTATCAAAGACTTTGCCCATGACGATGAGAGGTCATGATTGGTCACGTCATGGAAATCCACCACCCTCTAATTATTTTAAGACAAGAGAATTAAACACAAATGAGTTTTACGATCCGTACTTCGAAGGTTACACCTACGACAATAACCCGTATGACTACGACTATGACGAATACCCCGACTTTTCTCATGAGTATTATGACCAAACCGTTTATCCGTGTTACGAGGTACAGACACAGATCCCAGAGGTGATCGAAAACAATCGTGATGGTACTCCTAAATCCACTTCGGAGGATTTTCAGATAGAAGCTCAATCAAAAAAATTAAAATAGAAGTGAACCTACAGACACAGAGACAGTTACCTTATATAGTTATTTCGCACCCTCCACTAAAGTTATTAATAGATACCGGCGCAAATCAAAGTGTGATAAGCCCCGAAGCAGTGAAACAATTTTTCCATCACATTCCATGCAATTATCAACCTTTTGAGATATCAAATTACCATGGCACGAGCCGTCATAATTATTCAATTGACCTACCAACTTTCTCGGAATTTAGCGAACACGGTAACTCGACATTCTTTGTGTATAAGTTTCATGACTTCTTTGATGGTTTAATCGGGTATGACTTGTTGAAACAGTGGGAGTCAAATATCAACTTGAAAGATAAAACATTGGTAACCAGAAACTCGACTAATGCCATTCATTTGTACAATTCACGTAATTGCAATCTTTACGAAGATATGATTCCGGCAAATTCATCAAAACTGATTCATGCACCTATCAATTTCCAACATGGAAATGTTTATATTCCGGAACAGGTCATATCAAATTGCATCATTCATGAATGCATTACCGATGTCGAGAACAGCCGCGGTATTGTAGAAATAAGCAATTTAACTGAAAACGATGTAGTTTTTTCAATGGACCGACCTGTCAAAGCCGAAGTGTTCAGCCTCGAGTGCACGGGCACTGAACAGCAAAAGACATTACGCGATCGGGAGCGTATTAACGAAGTATTATCGCGATTGCGCACCGAGCACTTGAATGCTGAAGAACAAGCTAACTTAAAATCGTTGTGTGCACAATATTCCGACGTCTTTTATATAGAAGGTGAACCACTCACTTTTACAAATAAAATTAAGCACAAAATACGTACAACGGATGAAGACCCAATTTACACAAAGAGCTATAGATATCCATACGTTCACCGCCAAGAAGTTCGGGATCAGATTTCAAAAATGTTGGAACAGGGTATTGTTCGCCCTTCGGAATCTGCATGGAGCTCCCCCATTTGGGTAGTTCCGAAGAAGCTGGATGCATCAGGACGACAAAAATGGCGTCTAGTGGTTGATTTTAGGAAACTCAATCAAAAGACCATTGATGATAAGTACCCTATTCCTAACATTACCGACGTATTGGACAAGTTAGGGAACTGTCATTATTTTACAACTTTAGACCTTGCCAGCGGATTCCATCAGGTGGAGATGTCTTCTGAGGATATTCCGAAGACAGCATTCAACGTAGAGCATGGGCACTTTGAGTTTTTGCGAATGCCAATGGGACTTAAGAATTCTCCATCAACTTTTCAACGTGTGATGGACAATGTACTTAAAGACCTTCAGAATCAGGTGTGTCTGGTGTATCTTGATGACATCATCGTTTTCAGTGTCTCGTTACAGGAACACATGGTTAACCTTGAAAAAGTTTTCAAAAGACTTAGAGATTCCAACTTTAAAATTCAAATGGACAAGTCGGAATTCTTAAAATTAGAAACAGCATATCTAGGTCATATAATAAGCAAGGATGGTATCAAGCCTAACCCTGATAAGATATCAGCAATCCAGAAATTTCCTATTCCAAAAACTGCAACTGAAATCAAGCGTTTTCTTGGTTTATTAGGCTACTATAGAAAGTTCATACCTGATTTTGCCCGTATCGCGAAACCCATGACTCAATGCTTAAAAAAAGGATCAAGAATTAATCATGATGACAAAAATTACATAGCTTGCTTCGAGCTATGTAAAACCTTACTGACAAACGACCCTATTTTGCAATACCCTGACTTCTCCAAAGATTTCATTCTGACCACAGATGCCTCCAATTTGGCAATTGGTGCTGTTCTATCCCAGGGACTTCTGGGATCAGATAAGCCTATTGCATACGCGTCTAGGACTCTGAACAGTAGCGAAATTAACTACAGTACTATTGAGAAAGAGCTTCTAGCTATTGTATGGGCAACTAAGTACTTCCGTCCATATCTCTTCGGCCGAAAGTTTCAAATAGTAACTGACCATAAACCCCTTCAATGGGTGATGAACTTAAAAGATCCAAGTTCAAGGTTAACAAGATGGAGACTAAAGCTCAGCGAATATAATTTCACCGTGGTCTATAAGCGAGGGACTAGTAACACAAATGCTGATGCTCTTTCAAGAATCCAGATCAATGCCGAAGACGTAGATTCTCTCGCGGTTAACGTTTCAGGAAGATACCCTTCAGGTTCTTCTACACTTTCAGCTGATTCAAGCTTAACGCTCACAGCAACCTCTAGTTCAACCATCACAGCCCACACGAGCGAAGGAGTTCATTGCAGTTCAACTGACACAGCGCATACGAGTGAGGAAAATCCCATTCTAGAAATTCCAATATCCGACGATCCACTTAATAGATTTAATAGACAAATTTGTGTTGTTGTAGTTAACGACATTAAAAAAGGGCCAGTTGTGACAAAACCATTTAAAACTCACACTAAAACTATAATTCAAGTATCACAAACATCTCTAGAAACCGACGTAGTAAATGCTATAAAAGATCATGTTAACCCAAGGGTCAAGACAGGTTTAATCATAAATCCACCGTTGGCTATGTACAAAATCATCCCAATAATTCAGAAACACTTCAAAAGTACTTCCATGGATCTAGTATTAACAAAAACTGAAGTAGAAAACGTCAAAGAATTTTTGCATCAACAGGAAACTATCAAAAAGTATCATGAGGGTAAGACCAACCATCGTGGTATCAATGAAACCTATTTAGCGCTTTCTCGAAAATTCTATTGGCCCAAGATGAAAGATCAGATTACTAAATATATTCACTCATGTAATATATGTGGCCAAGCCAAATATGACCGTAACCCAATTAGGTAACGATTCAATATCGTGCCACCTCCCACAAAGCCTTTTGAAATTGTTCATATAGATCTTTTCACAGCTCAAGCTGAAAAATACCTAACTATCGTCGATGCTTTCTCCAAATATGCACAGGCATATTTATTAAGAGATGGAACAGCATTAAGCGTAGTTCAAGCTCTACTTCTATTTTTTACTCACCATGGCGTACCTTTGACTATAGTAACAGACCAAGGACCAGAATTCACAAATCAAGTATTTTCTGAGTTCACAAAGCTTCATAAAATTCAACATCACAAAATTCTCGCACATTCTCCTAATGAAAACGGAATGGTTGAGCGTTTTCATTCAACTATTCTTGAACATTTGAGAATTTTAAAGCTGGAACAACGAAGTGAATCTGTCGTGAACCTTATGCCCTATGCAGTTTTGGGCTATAACAGCTCAATCCATAGCTTTACTAAGTGTCGACCATTGGAACTGATAACTGGACATTTTGACCCTCGTGACCCCGTAGACATTAACTTAACTGAGCATTTATTACAACAATATCTACAAGATCATAAAAACCGAATGTTAAAAGTATACGACATTATTAATGACTCTTCCCTTCAAAATCGCACAAACCTTACAGAAAACAGGAATAGGAATCGTGAACCAGAACAACAATATGACCCTGACCAACAGGTTTTTATTCGAAATCCAGCAGCTGATCGCCAAAAATTAGCTCCTCGTTTTACCCAAGATACGGTTTTAGCAGACCTCCCTATACATATATACACTAAAAAGAAACGTGGTCCAGTTGCTAAATCACGACTCAAGAGAGTCCCTGAAAATTCCCCTCTGTTTCAGAACATTAGTACTAGGGATACCCCTGTTCAGACTGACTCATAATACGACACTAGGACAAGACATAGCATTTAAGCCATACATAGAAAGTCTTTCGAGTGACCAACCAACCAACAACTTGAGATAGCTTTCGGATTTATTCGTGCATCAAGCACCCCTCATTCGCTTATTAGAATATCTACTCTTAGGTCTATGTTAGATACGCTTAGGGTCTTCAAGTCTTGTACCCTAAATAAGAAGTTTAGTTAGTATTTTAATAGTATCATAAAAAAAAAACTAGGTTATTTCTATGTGGATGATGATTTAGTATTAGTTTTAAGATCCCGATTGCCTCACCCTGTACATATGGTTTCTATAGATTATCAGTATTCCCTAATAAAAATCACCCAGCCTTTTATCTATCCATCCATACATAGCATGTGCAACCGCTAGTAGAGGTTCTATGTACATAGAGACTGAATGTCCGAAGGCCAGCTTCTGGTATCTACGCGAAAAAGTTCCAGCCTCGACATACATCGCCATCCAGACTGCATTTAACAGCTAATAATGAAGCAGGAACTCGATCCATCCTGCACTCTACTCTCATCACCCTGACTACAGAAGCACTAGAGCAGCTTGACGATAACCACTTCTTAATCAGCTTTCCAAAACCAACAAAAATTCAAGATATCCTGCGGAACCCTTCAAGGAAGTTTCCTGGCAGTACTTCCTCATAACTGTTACGTCATGACACCCGAGTCCACTATTATGATTATTAATGACCACACAAAAAGCAGAAGTTTGAACATTTTAGAACCATCACTAATTCCATCCATTCAAGACCAGTTTAAAAAGCCACCGACTACGGTCTATACCATACTACAATCCCGGTCTACCTATATGATTTTAATCGGTGCAAGTGTACTCGCATTCGAACTTTTGCACTGACCGACGCCTGCGAATAAAGCATGAATATAAAACAACCGGAATCTTTATACATATAAACGACAAGAGATACTTATGCAGAGATTGCGGACCGAATAACTGACCCCAGCCTCGTGAGAGTTGATACCAACGACATCCCGACAACTCTGGCAACCAAGACTCGCCAGTAGCTGTCGATCTTTGGGAGGGAGATGTTACGCGCACCGTCGTGTGACGTCACCACAGCATACCGCGGCCGCCGTCGGCTAAGCAATGCGCCGACGCTGCATATAGTGTCGTGTGTCATTTACAAATCAAATCAAATCAAATCAAATAATCATTTATTGACATAAAAGGGTTTATACAACTTATTGAGTCCAAAGACTCCCGAACTAGTGAGAACACTGTATTTCAGGAGCCAAGGCTTCTCCCATTCTTTGACTTTATTATTATGTCATATTATACTAAAATATTACTAAATTTATAGTTTTATTTTAACTTTAAAATAAACAATAAAAAGAAAAGAAAAATGCTGGTTTATTGTAAGTGCCCTTGTGTGTGCGTGAGAGTATTGAAGTAGTGTGACGTCAGTGTGGGTCTGCGAGTAAGTTAGTAAGTGGGTGTGTGTGTGTGTGTGTGTGTGTGTGTGTGTGTGTGTGTGGGTGTGTATGTGTGTGTGTGTGTATGTGTGAGAGTGTGTGTGTGTGTGTGTGCGCGTGAGAGTGGGTGAGTGAAGGTGTGTGAGTGTAGGGTGAGACACATACATGCTTTATGTGTGTTTCTGGAGAACGTGAAAGCGAGAAGGAAAGTGTGTAAGGATCATTTTGTATAATGTGTCAGTCGTATAAATAAATATGTAATAATAAGTATGTAGCAACGTTAAAAATAAAAACCTTTTAAAAGGTTCTCTATACCTTCATAATCAAATTGACGGAGCCAACATAGTAAAATCTTTTTAATTTCATTATTTGTTTTATTTTTAATTTTATGATTTTTATTAATTTCGTCGTACAAATGGGGAGTAACAACGTTGTATTGCTTCTGAGCAAACCTACTCTTAGCTTTTGGAGCAGGACATCGATCGACTCTTTTCGTATTTTTGGGTAATGTTGGCACAGTCTTTTTATGATACCTACGGATACTTTCATAAATAAACAACTTTCTTACACTAGGACACCAGCTCTTTCGTAGACATCAGTCGTCGGGTGTCTAAAAGGTAGGAACATTAGTACTTTAAGAACCGCACGCTGGGCACGTTCCGCAGTTATCAGGTGAGTTTTTGCTGCACTTCCCCATGCACATATGCAATACCTTATGAGGCACTCACAAAGAGCTCTATATGTTTGTATGACTAACTCGAAGTCTGCAACTGTCCTAAGTGTTTTAAATGCGTAAATTAATTTTCTCACTCGTGGTGCCAAAGTTGCTATGTGAGCACTCCAACTAAGTTTATCATCTATTGTTATCCCTAGGTACTTGATTACTTCAACCCGATCCAATATGGCGCAGCTGCATTGAGTTGGTCGAAGGCTACTACGATTGCAGGGATAGGTATGTATTTTAACAGAGATATTAGCTCCAAGTGTACCCGAGTGTGACTTACTGAAACACATGTATTTAGTTTTAGTAGTATTAAGTGAGAGGAGGCTAGTTTCAAGCCAACCAGTAACTTCAGAAAGACAGTTCTCGGTGAGCTCTACTACTTTTTGCCAGGTTTTTTCGTGAGTAAGTAGCACAGTGTCATCCGCAAACATTAGCAAGTCTAGGCCGGGCAGATTAGTACTACACAGGTCGTTTATATAGATTAAAAAAAGTGCCGGTCCTAGAGTACTACCCTGCGGCACGCCATATATGCACATCGCTTCTTCGCTTTCATAACTGTCTACTCTAACTCGCTGTGTTCTTCCAGTTAAATAATCTTTGAACCAGTTAAGAGTTAGGCCTCTTATACCAACGTTCTCCAATCTAGTTAATAAGATAGGGATGGAGACGGTGTCAAATGCTTTTTGCAGGTCCAAAAAGACTCCCAGACACTTATCCCCACCATCGAGATACTTCGTGATCAGTGACGTAAGTGTAAGTACAGCATCTTCGGTCGACCTTCCTTCTCTAAAGCCATATTGGTTCTTATTCAGAAGTCCATTTTCCTCTGGGTACCTCATCATTCTAATTTTCACCAATTTTTCTAGTACTTTAGAGAGAGTCGATAGTAGAGAGATTGGTCTGTAATTAGAAGGACTACTTTTGTCACCGGCTTTATAAATTGGGCAAACTACTGCTCTCTTAAATGCGCTTGGGAAGACTCCGCTCTGCAGACTTAAATTGCATATATGTGTAATGGGCTCAATAAGGAATACAATAAAATGCTTAAGTATATATGCGGTAATCTTATCCCATCCTGGTGCACTGTGCGATTTCAGTCTAGAGATTATACTCCTTACTTCATATGGGTCTGTAGGAAAAAAAGACATAGAGTTAGCTGGAGTATTGCGTGCTCTTGCAAGAGCAGCCAGCTCACATTCATTGGTGTTGGTCTTTCTTAACGTTTCACTTGCAAGTGTACCACCGACAGACGTAAAGTATGAGTTCACAGAATTTAGTGCTTGAGTTGCATCATTTGCTATTTTTAGTAGATCACGTGATGGCACCTTGCTTTGACCAAAATTACATACTTCCTTTATAATTTGCCATGTTTCCTTTATATTACCACGACTCTTCATCAGTTTTTGTCTATAGTAATCTATTTTTAAATTTTTGATGATTCTATTACATATATTTCTGTATTTTATATATTTGCTTTTTAGTATATCATTATCAGGTGTTTTTTTAACCTTTTTATGTAGTTTATCTCTCTTCCTTATGCATTTGACCACTCCTCTAGTAATCCATGGCTTAATCGGTTGATTCCTTTTTGAAATTATTTTAATTTCTGTATTAGTGCTAATTAGTGTAAGCATTTTAGCAGTAAATATGTCCGTAGCAATATCAACATTACTGATATTGACAAAGTATTCCCAAGACTCCTTCATTAGTGAATTTTTGATGTTTTCGTAGTTAATTAATACTTTATTGTATATGATTTGTTTTTTATTTATTTTAGCGGAGGTAATGTAAAGTAAAATTGGAGAATGATCAGTGAGCTGCTGTTGGAAAACTATTGTTTTAAAACTACCCTGACATCTCACCATGAAGTGGTCAATGCATGTCGTAACTCGTGTTGGTAGATTTAATCCTTGTTTAAGCCCATGCATCGCCATTATTGTCAAGTATTCCTGAGAAGATACAGACAAATTACTCGCCAAAATGTCCAAATTAATATCCCCAGTGAAAATTACATTTTTTGTAGTTATTCTTCCTAATATAGAGTCTATAGAGTTCAAATAATTAGAAGCATTTCTAAAACTGGGGGGACGGTATGAACAAACAATTGTGTAGTTTGGTGGAATGGTAATTAATAAACAGTTACCTTCCAAGCACGAAGGTTCTTTAGCTGAGGCATTAATTTCATGGCGTATATAAACAACTACTCCGTCATTTTGGTTTAAATTATTTTTTGTCCAGAACATGTTGTAATTATCCAGCATAGGTGGCGTGTTGTGGTCTTTTAACCAGCACTCAGTCAATACAAACACATCCACAGATACATCAAGGCTAGAAACAAATGCCACTAATAAGTCAAAATTACAATTTATACTCCGGATATTCAAAGTCAATATAATTAATGAGGAGTCTCTACTATAGCCTGGATTTAATAAATTCAGACAACCATTGGAGTTGCCAAGCGAAAAACATTCAACCGCTTGCGAGTTGTCCACTTCTGTAATAATAAGAGCGTTATCATCCATTATTTAAAAAGTATATAGTAACCAGGTGCACTACGTACATTAGAATATACATTTTTACTGAGCGTGAAAAAAAGCGTATGAAGGTATGCAAGAAAACTGATAGGTTAATAAAACTGTGTGTTGGAGAAGTTACGTAATATAAAGCATCTAAAAGAATTATATTCATTAATGATGTTGTGGTGTAAAAATAAGTCGTTTGTGTATAAGTGTATGTGTTTCGTATACAGTGTTTGTTGTGTATTGAGTGTGTTGTAGTAGTGTTTTGTGCAGTGAGTGTGTGTTGTATGTGCGTGTTTTGCGGGCAGTGGGTGTTATGTATTGAGTGTGTTGCAATAGTGTCTTGTGCACTAAGTGTGTGTTGTAGTATGATGTGTTGTTGTAATGAGCGTATGATGTATAGGGCAAAAACATAGTATTCATAGAGACAAACCAAGCTTGAAAAATATAACATGCAGTTAATTGGGCACAATAACAAGTTGATCAGACCTATGATCACGTAAAGCAAGTTAATAACAATGTATAGTCATTTAGTGTTAAGATTGTCCAAGTCGCTCTCGCTATTTACTCTTATGAGTGGCGCTCCGTCTGTTCTCCTCAGATAAATTTTACCTCGCGATGCCCAGCAGTATTTGAAGCTATTTCCCTTGGCGAACTCACGGGCTAGAAAAAAGAGCTTTTTCGCTGTCATAGTCAAGCTCTCAGATACAAATACTGGCTTAGGAGGGCCTTCAAGCTTCAGATTAGATGTACTAAACTTACTTGTAGTATATTTCTTGTTGTATGCCTTGACGGACTCAACGATTTTATCTCTAAGGATTACAGTAGAAAACTCCGCAACTATGGGCTGGTTAGTTTCATTCTTGGTATTTATGCGATACACATCGCGGACCTCCACCGATTGAACAGGAATACTGACTGCATTACCTACTTTCTTGACTAGATTAATAAGGTCCTCCTTAGTCTCACCTGTTTTCTTGGGAACGTTACGAACTTCGATCCTCGAGCTATGAAGATTTCGGTCCATTAGCTCCATTCTTGTCTCCAGGGAGCAAATATATTTGTGGTCCGCTACCTTGTCCTGTTCCAACGATTTTATTTTCGCAACCATTTCATCGTATTTTTGACTAAGAAAGTCAATGGAGCAGGATATGTTTTTATTTTGCTCGGTGTGGGTGTTAATGCCACCCTGAACTTTGTTCATTAGATCAGTGAATTTTTCGTCCTGCTTCTTCTGGACCACAGTAATTTCATCCTGTTTTTTTTGGAGCGCCGAGAACATTTCCATAATGTCCTCTCTACTAATGTCGTCATTATTTCTTTTACGCTTCCGCAGGGCGATGTTGGGTTCGCTCGTAGCATGTTCGCGCATACCCGTAGGCACGGAGATCGTAGCCGTTGCAGGGGAGCCGAATATATTCGAATCCGACTGGCAGTGCGTAAGCGGAGCCTGCGGCGGGGCGGCCGTAGCGGTCACGGGGGGCGGGGAGTGTTTGACCGACATTGACATCTCAGTGGTTACGATGTCTAGCAGCGTGTACCAGGCAAGCAGCGATGCGCGTAGGTAGCAGGTAGATAGACGCAGCAGTAGCACACTAGCGCAAGGCGCGTATAGGTTGATCGTACCAGCAACAGCAGGCAGTGAGCACACGCTTTACGTGTGTGAGTGAATGACGCGAAAGATGCACTCACCGACAGCACGCAAGGCTCCAAGCAACGAACTTCCCTCGCGTTATGCGCTCCTATTTTTTTACACTGCTAATGACGTGAGAATTTTTACTAAAATTATATTTAAAAGTGACACGGAGACTAGTTAGACACGTCTGCTCTGAGCAGGGGTCCGGGGGAGGATTTACTTAATTCTTTGATTTATATAAGGTACTCCAGTCCCGACCTTGGTACTGGAAGCCAGCTAGATTTTAGGCATATTTAATTTATTACTTCATGTAATATTTTAATTTCTTAATTATAGATTATTTTACGTTAAAACTCATCTCCAGTTTTATTCTGCATCCTCCGGCTGTAGCCTCCGTAACTGGCTTAATTTTGGATCATAATATTAACGTATACATGTCTCGCAGTTCTGCTGTACTTCTATTTACTTAAGAAGAATGCACCACAGGCTGCTTAGGAGATACTACAGACAATGTACTCGTGGTCCACTCAACTGAATTTGACATTTCTTTGTAGGTAGTCTAAGCATTTTCTTATGATTAAACTACTCTGTGATTTGAATGGTTTAAACTATGTACTTACAGCGCCATCTAGAAAAGAAGCGGAACTAGCGTTTTTTTAAAATAAAAAGCCTCATTATTGGCGAAGACTGCATGCAAACTAGATTAGTTAAAAACGATTCTCCTTAGTGCTGAAAAGTATTACCTACTTTAAAATCGCTCCCCAGGCAACTTCAGATCTACTTTCCGAGTATGAGTATAATGAAAAGTAATTTGAAAAACGCTATTATTAATGTAAAATTATTCTTTCCAGTTGTGTGTCCTTCGCCAGTCAGACAAGTTTAGACCCGTCCATGTTCACAACATTAAGGCAAATATCAAATAACGAATATACATTCCATGTGAGTATACAATTATAATAACGGGATAATTATATGGTATCCTTTCACCTTCTCCAGCCCGGCTAGCATGAACACCGCGAGAAAATTCTTTCGACACTATCTCGTGAGAGACCGTGACAAGACTATGCTAGTGCCTCAGTGTGTCTCACTCTAACAGCGACGACAAGTTTTCTCGCGGTGCACAGGTTAGGCCATCAGAGCATCCAACGCTTATCGACATTTTACAATATTGACTGAATGTAGTTATTTACAAAAATAATTAAATTCCATCTGATGGTTAGTATGCGCACCGCGAGAAAACTTGCCGTCGCTATTAGAGTGAGACACACTTAGGTGATACCATAGTCTTGTCACGGTCTCTTACGAGATAAAGTATCGAGAAAATTTTGTCGCAGTGCGCATGCTAGCCGGGCTGATCTCAAGAAAAGTAGATATTCATGTTCTTCTTCTTCTCGTGTAAGCAAGTGGTCAGCCCTGGTGTCAGAATTTTTAGGCCGCCCAAAGACTTCCAACTTGGCTTAAGAGCCTATACAACGTCAAAATGCTTAAAATGGCTTAGCATGAGGCCGTGTCATGTCAACAATATTGCAACAATGACTTTGAAATTAATATATGGTAAAGTTCAGGACTAATACTAAGGCTTATGTATAGTGAAAACACGAATTAACAAACTTTTTTTGGTAGACAAAAATTACAAAGTTACCTCCAAACCGTACAAATAAACTGCTATTATTCAATGAATACTTTAAATAGGGTCATGAAACTTTATGTAGTAGTTGAACTTAATATAACGGAGGGCTTATGTATAGTGGATTTTTAGAATACCCATTATATTCAGTGTAATAATAAATTACCTACACTATTACGCGTTGGAACCATTCTAACTTAGACCGCCCCTGCCGCTCGGCCTCCCGACTCTCCCCCGCTTTGGCCTAGTACTATTATTTATATTCTGTGGCTTTGGCTTGCACACGCGACTGAGAGCTGAGTAAACCGTTTAAACAAGGCATATGCCTTGTTTAAACGGTGCCGTTTGCGAGGCCGTGATCGTGGATCTACCCTATATATCATCGCAGTGGCTGTATAGAATAACGCTTCAATAAGTTGTTCCTGATTAGCTTTCATCTGATTGCAGAACTTAACAGCAATGGCAAACACACTTGAATGCACATTACGTGAGATACACTATAGCTGGGGAAGTAGAAGTAGAAGTAGGGGAAGTAGTGGCGCACTTCCACTCCGTTGTGATTTTACAGTAGACGTAAAGGATCCAAGTAAGTTGTTAATTAGAACTAGTAGTTAGGCCTCGGTCTCCTATTAAATGCTATATGCGGCGTCCGACTTCAGCGTTTTCGTTCCGATCGACGTCTGAACGCCAGGCACAGCGTCAGCGGTGAATATATCTCATAGCGAAAGATGACGTCTTGTCACAACAGTAGTCGACAAACAGTGCTCGCGTGTAGTCGTGTGATATAAAATGGATATAAGTTCGACACTTTTGGCGGCGCTTGTTACTTTGTATATTTGACTAATTCAATCAATAATTCGTCTCTTTCTTTATCAGTTTTCGACATTTTGTACTGACGCCAAATACGACATTCACGCTGCAATTGTTGGAAATAACTGGAGCCTACGGCGTCCACACGCCACCGTCAGCGTGTGAAAGAGACCACAACAGTACATTTCTATAGTAAATAGTATAGTTCGCTGGACGCGTCGATGGCATTTATAGGAGACCATAGCCTTAGCAATTAGAAATAATAAATCACGTCAAAAAACAAGTTAAATATTCATTCGGTTAAAGGTTAAACTGACAGTCAAGTCGAAAGCTGAGAGTCAAGACCAAAGTTAGGTCAAACATCAAGTAAAAAGTCAAGTTTTAAGTCAGTACAGAACTCAGCTGCAGCAGGATTCAAACCTCAGTCGGAAGACGTCCACTGCTGAACACAGGCCTCTCCCAAAAGTCCTGTTAAACAAACAAACAAACACACAAACATATAAAGTCATCGAGAAGTACAAAATTGTACAAAATTTGAACAACCAAAAAAGGCAGACAGACAGACAGAATGGCAAGTGGAAAGAAAGAGAGAGCGCACTGAGGGAGTGTGATGGCAGTATCCACCATTATTTGGCATCTAAATAATAGCAACTCCATAGGTTTTTGTTCTTGTCTCCATAGGTTGTATGTACTACGTACATTATACCTCTTTGATGTACCTACGCTTACAATTTTCAACTTGGTGCTTTTTATTCTTAGACTGAACTTTCAGAATTTAAGAATTGTGTTTGCTTCACTGACGTTTCTATTTTAGCGCCAATCCCGGAAAATAATATCCAACCTGGCGCAGAAAATTCCGAGGACAGTTCAGGGACACCCAAAAGGCCTTCAACAACAAGAAAACAACATGCAATTACTACAATAAGACCTACTAGCAGTCCAATACAAACAAAACGAATTAGCAAATCAACCTTGATTACATCAACATTATCTTCTACAAGTACTTGGATAACTACTGCAGCTCCATCTACATCGTATGAAATCTCCAGTACAATCGACTCAACTGTTCCATTCGATAATCTCAGTAAGTGATAAAATCAATCAAAATCTCTTCTATGTATAATTATAATGAGGAGTTTTATTTAAAAAAAAAAACCTAGTTACGCTTCTTTTCTAGATGGCGCAGTAAGTAATAGTTTAAACCTTTCAAAACACACAATAGTACAAACATAAGAAAATGCTTAGACTATCTAGAAAGAAATATCAAATTCAGTTGGGTGGACCACGAGTACATTGCCTGTAGTATCTCCTAAGTAGTCTGTGGTGCATTCTTATTAAGTAAATTCAAGTACAAGTACATAGATCTGCGAGATAGATAAACGTTAATATTAAAGCCGAGCTACGAAAGTAATTAAATTAATTTTGCATGCACCTACTTAGCCAATTATTCAATTATTTAAATTAATTTAATTTAATAACTGTAATGAACTTAATTCTAATTTTATTTAATGTACCTAATTCAAACACAATGTATTTTGTTTATGAATAAACACAATACAATACTAAAAAGAAACGAAAGAGTTTAGAGTTGTCAGTCAGTATCGTGACACATTTCCTCTAACCTGTGGTCTATGCTTAAAACAGTGACAGTGACAGATTTTAGTTAAACCACAACTGGCGCCATCTATCGGGTCATGCATAAAATACAATTTCTTTTTTTTAATAAAAAGCCTCATTGATTGAGCCACATCGCTCGTAGAACTGACAACCGGGAAGAAAGGTTCTCGAGTGGCGACTACGAACCGGAAGACGCAGCGTACTGGTGAAAGCCGCGGGGAGCCGATGGAGGCGAGCAGCCGGTTTTTCGACGTACTTCTGATCTACGCTCAACTTAAAGCCCGCTCATTTTGCAGCACCATCTAGTTTTATAACGGTTTTTAGCATATTTTTGATCTACGCCGTTTTCTTGGTGTATTGGCATTCCCCTCCTACTTGTTCCATGGTATACAACGAAACATTTTCCCGCTGCGTCTAACGTGAATCAGCCATTTCGGCTAACGGCGAACTATTTTTTTTAGGCATTTATTTTATTTTTATATTTTTTAATTTAACGCTGTAAATTTGCTCTATGACATGGATTGAGTACACACATTTCAGGAAAATATCGAATTCAATTCCACGGTGTATACACATGATAACGTGTTTGTATTAATTTCAGAGATCTCCGGAATAGTAGCAGGTATTTTAGTAATAGCACTGATACTACTGGCAGTGGCAGGTATGTACTCATGAAGTGTTATTTTATAATAATTATAACCAAAATAAAATATAATCTGGGAGTTTTTGAGGCTAGATTGAACCGCGATATCTTCTAGGCAAGCATACTCCATTGTCGACCGCGTCGTCACTTACCATCAGGTGAGACCGTGGTCAAATCTAAGCCTATCTATGATAAAAACATATTTATAATATAACTCCTACCCGACCACCGGTGGCTTGCATTTGCATCAACGGCCTGAATATAAAATTCATGAAAATCCTAAAAGCCTGCGTGACTTTTTTATTTTATTTTTATGTGATTGAATGACGTGACGAGCTAGTCGTTCACCTGATGTTAAGTGACACGGCCGCCCATAACAGTTGCAGTGTCACCCGGAACTTTACAACAATAAAGTTTCGCGCGACACTGCACTGCGCACGTCATCGTGCGACATCACCCAGTTTAGTAATCAGATTACTAGACTGAGTGATCAGATCATAAAGTCTCATTTGCCCAGTAATATCACTAGGTACAATGCCCTTCAAACTGGAACACAGTAGTGCTTGCACTCTACTGCTTGGCGGCAGAATAACTGGCAAAGCGGTGGTACCTACCTAGACGAACTTTGCAGAAAAGTCCTACCACCTCGTAAAAATCCTGCCTGCCTGCGTGACTTATGGGATTGTTATTTATTTCTAGGTAACTAACTTAGGTCTTAACATTTAATTCACGGTTGCATCCTTAAATCAACTATACTATAGATAGGTACACAGTCTCTATGAAAATCAAACCTCAAAAGTGTACCCGCTCCAATGCTCACTTACACAGATATTTATGTCCTTCTCATTTGCACGTCCAGTTATTCCTTTCGGCTCACTTGGTACCTTAACAGATTTACAATTATTATTATTTAACAAATATAGGCTGCAATTTAATTCATTAGCATACATTGAGTGCATGATAGTACACAATTTATAGATGATTTAGAGAAAAGAGTGCAAAAGAAAATATGAAGATTGCGGCGACGCCGGCGACGCCTGACATAGTTGACACGAACGATTTTGGTACTGTTAATAGTTATATTTTTACCATGTATGTAATAATTAAAAACAGTGCTACTTCATTAAATAATTTGTAATTAAATTTTATAGTGTAGCAGTTGATTAACTAAGTTATCCCATTTTTTGGAATTATCAATATCAAATCGATGGATTAGATTTCAAAAAATTTGGCCCACACGTGACCGGTGTTAGGTAAGTACCTAGTTTCAAAGGATGCTAATTAATTCAGTTACATCCAATATAATTCGTTTTTTATTAAATGTATAAGTAGATGTAGATTAAAACCTACATCATCATCCTCTTTGCCTTTTCCCATTTGTTATTGGGGTCGGCTCCCAATCTAACCTGTAGCGGCGAGCTACCAGAATCACACGAGCGACCAGTGTTGCCAAATCAGCTCTTTTAGAGCTAAATTTAGCTCTGTTTTCACATCGGCAGCTCAAAAAAGTTGTATTTGGCTCCTTAGCTCCTTTTTTTCGGGATATTTGGCTTCTTATTTCATTAGGTGTATATATATTTTTCTCGTTCTATTAACATATCTTAATTTTTTTTCGCTTTGTGTATGAAACGGTACTTATCCAGAAAATTAAGAATTTGTAAAATTAAGGATATGAACTAATAAGATTGCGTATGGCTAAGAAATCGGAAAATATAGAATGTGGAAAATCCTGAATATGGAGTTTATCGCTAACACCGCCATAGTCATCCACTACACTGTGATCTTTCGGAATATACAAACGAAAGTGTTGTGGCCAAAAAGTGTCTCTATCTTTGACATTGAGAACTCATAGTAAAGGGAATTTTCTTAAAATTGTAGTTTTCTAGCCAACTTTTTTTTTTTTTTGAGACCTGAGATGTGGTTAGCCATTACAGTCCCGGGATTTTCGGGGCCAGAAAACGGTCGGGATCCCGGGATCCCGATATTCGGGATCCCGGGATTGTATTCTCTAGATGTGGTGCTGTAGATATATTAGTCGAAATAAAGCGCTTTAGTCCAAAATTATACGATGAATGGCCTTCAGAGGCACCTTTTCAGGATTGGTTGAAAGTAGTAATTAATGAAAAGCTCAAAGCATACCTATTGTAGTTATTATCGCGGCGAGTTAAAGCCGTATTCATAGTGGCAGAAACTGGTATTTCTTTGGTTTAGTTTCTTTTTTCTGATAATTTTAGCTCTTTTTTTGGGACACTTTAGCTCCCTTTGGCGAATCAGTGTTGGCAACACTGCGAGCGACTGCCATCTGACCTCGCGACCCATAGGGAACTAGTAACATGGATCAGGTGTCAGATTCTATCAGGCGTCCCGTAATGATTGCCAAAGATGTTCTTATGACAACCGAGATCGACGGCTTAATGTGCTCTCCAACTCTCCAAGGCACGGAGCGACGGCATCGAAAACTGCACATAACTTACTAGATAAGTCATTGCTGCAGGGCCAAGGATCGAACCCGGTGCCGTAAGATTGCGAAGCGCTTGCTACCGCTCGGCCACCGATTAATACCTACATAACAAAGATTTTTCTTTTAGTGAAGATCCGGTGTAGGTCAACGCACACAACAAATGATACCGCCACGGAAGACATATACCATATTTACGAATCCATCGATGAAAACCTGCCTGTTCCAGGTGAACTTTCTCGCATATTTTCCTTTTATTCTAGAAGAAGGTCCACGAAAAATCTTATGAAATGTTAACTTCTCATTTCGCAGATGTTATTGCAATGCGGCCACAGCATCCTTTGCCTCCGGAAGAGCTTGAAGGTGGGTCATACACAAGCATCGTTGTCTTAATTGTTTTGGACAATAGTTTCAGACGGAAAATGTTTACTGCAGAACATATTAGTAGTTTTGTATTTATATTTAGCATGTTTCAATGTACGAATTTCTCAGGGGATTTGGAAATATAAAGCGACCCACCAAAAAAATAGGTTGAGAGTCACTGCAGGCCGCTCAAAGGTCAACGACGAGTACGAGTACGAGTACGAGTTCCTCAGGGGATTTGAAACATACAAAGTTATTTTTAGTAAGGTGCAAATCTGAAAGTAGTTTAGGAGAATTGATTCGTATAACTTTTACACCAAGATACATTTTGTCATTGGTTCATTGGTGGTGGTTGATTTTAAAAGTAGATTATATAATCTGAGTTAGAATTGATATAATATCCCAAACGGGGGTATATCTACTCCCCAAGGTAGACAATGTTTCTTCTACGACTTTTCTAAATTAATAGTTTTTCATTGAAGAAATGCCATGTAAAGTTTACGTTATGTTTTACCCAAATGCTTCGAAGATAGCCCTAGCGCAGCTGGGTGTAGTTGACTTGACCGAATGCACACGATCTGTGTTTAGAAACTCTCGTAGTGATCGCACGTGCAATTTTGTGAGTGGATTTATTTTTTAGTATGGAAGTTTGGAAACACGCAGTTTCAAGTAAGGCTCTCACAACTTGTGGGCTATCATGGTCCCAGTCCCCCCCTTTAGGGATAACATACTAATGCAAACTCACCTTGTATAGCGAGTTATTCGTATTTTCACCCTTGCAAGATAATCATATGGATGTACTTTATAATCTAATATATATTAATTATTTCCAGAAAACCGGCCGTACATCCATTACGATACGGTGTACGAGTGGCGAATTGACCGTTTCGGCCGATTGCCGCGACGTCCTCCCCCACACCCTCGATGTGCCCTCCCACAGAGGAGACGTATATAGTCATCATCAACACCCTGAAGACATCCACTGCTGAACATAGGCCTCCCCCAGAGCGCGCCACCTTGAGCGGCTGCTCGCCTCCTGCATCCATCGGCTCCCCGCGGCTTTCACCAGATCGTCGGTCCACCGAGTGGGCGGCCTACGTTGCGCCTTCCGGTTCGTGGTCGACACTCGAAAACCTTTCTTCCCCATCGGTTGTCAGTTCTACGAGCGATGTGGCCTGCCCATTGCCATTCCAACTTGCTAATTCTAAGACCTATATCGGTCACTTTAGTTCTCCTGCGGAAATTTGCTGTGATACGTGTATTTGTTCGGGTTAGTATGTTTTGTAACATCACATTCACTTACGGAATAAGATTTGAAAGCCGCAAAAATAGTATATTGCACTTTGATAATGGAAATAATGGTACCTGCATAATCAATAATTAGGTATTATGCTCTTCGTGGTGAAACAGATTGTGCACATATGTAGGTACTCTTCTTGTGCTTGCAAGCACAAGAAGCGCGGTTGGGCGAGTACATGTACTCGCCCAACCGCGCCGTAGTGCTGTGACGTTTAACATCAGGCAAACGACTAGCTCGTCACGTCACTATTCATTCATTTACATAAAAAAATATTACTTCTAGTAAAACTTTAATAGCACTCGTCTAGGCGGTGGCCGTGTTTCAATTTTAAAAAGACAATTTTTTTTATTTACTCTTTTTACAGATGTACATTTCGTTGTGTACTCTTACTATACGAGGATACGAGAAGTTTTTTTACGATACGTTATATCGAGTACTGAAATGTACCGTTTATTCCCAGTAATTCCGTGAAAGTAGCTGCGTAACGGAACTAGGTAGTGAGACTTTTTTCTCAATAGTCCCGTGAAACAAAGTATGAATTAACTATGACTACCCAGACAGCGACGCTGACTTGACTTTACGTAAAGTATTAATAACACGATGAAAAATTACATTACTTACTTGACACTGGCTACTCTATGTATGGAGCCAAAATATATAAGGAAAAATAAAAGTATAAATTACTTTAAATTATTTTTGTCCCCACTTGTTCCATACAGTCATAGAGAACATTTGATAGAAAGGTACGAGATAGGAAATTAAAGTCTATAAAAATAATAACGGTTTGAGCTCATTAAGGCGAGGCTTTTCCGGATCTTTAGGTATTTTACGCTGCCTCAAGCCGCACTTTTTGAACGCACGACGTATTCATTTACGCGACCCAAAAGGGCTTGGTCTCATCGTCCCCGGTGGCGCTGCCCCGGTACCGGGGACGATGAGACAAAAGGTGTCATCCTCCCCGGTAGCCTCAACAATGGCGCTCACCGGGGCCGATGAAACAGTAAAAGTGTCATCTGCCCCGTTATAGTCGGATCGATGAATTCATCTCGGTGACAGCGGGGCCGATGAGAATTAAAGTCTCATCATCCCCGGTACGGCCAGTGCTGGTGTTTTGAACGGGGAGGATTACACAAATCTAGTTTCATCAAGCACAGCATGGAAGGTAGGGTGCTATAATAAAGAATTTGCCTAAGAATGTATAAATGAAACGAGTCTGTTTATAATGAATATAAATGTAATAGAGCAATAATAATATACTAAGGTTAAAATTAAAATAACGATGATTTAGTAGATAGAACCAGACATCGTAGTTCAAAGAACAAAACTAAACAGCTAACAGCAGCATAACTAAATAGCTTCTAGTAAAATAAACGTGTTATTTACCTCTTACTTTTGTAATTCAAACTCAAACTCAAATTCTTTATTGCAAATAGGCTATTTTTAGCACTTTTACAAATCAAAATTTGATAACGTATTTATAAATAATAAAAATTAAATTATTGTACATATTAAGCAAGCAATTACAAATAATGATTACCTTACCTTTTTTGTACCTATCTACATTGACCCATCTTTATTTAACATTATTTACATTCAATAACACAGCCAGTTGTTTTTTGTGGTAGCTGTTAGTAGTCAAAACTCATATATATATATTTAGCTTACGAGTAAATATTACTCATCGAAAAGCCCGATCTTGTTTTGATAGCCTTAGACGTCTGGTATCACAAATTCAAATAGGATTTTCGAAGAATATAACCACTGTTGCTTGTTTTATTGATATAGATAGTGCCTATAATAATGTTAACGTTTCTTGTCTGATGACAATATTGGACCAGTTGGGTGTGGGTGAAAAAATTTGTGTATATCTTTGGTCTTACTTAACTCAAAGACATCTCAAAATGTCTGTTGATGGAGGTGACCTTGTGAGAAGTACGGGACAAGGTTTGGCGCAAGGAGACCCATGGTCCATGGTCATGGTCAATGTTGCCACTTTAGATATATGTAAAAGTATTCAAAATGTTCAAATTTCTCAATATGCCGATGATTTTGTTTTATATGTTTCAAAAAATAATTTAGATTCCGCAATTTTAGAGTTACAATCTGCCTGTCAGAAGTTCAATTCAATGTTAAATAATCTAGGGTTAAATATTTCTCCAAACAAAAGTAAATTCTGTGTTTTTAAGAAAGGTGGATATAGAAGTACTGTCGAGCTCAGAATCAATAATTACTCTCTTCCAATGGTTAATCATTTTAAATATTTGGGCCTGTGGCTGGATAGCTCATTAAGATGGGGTATGCACATTATGGAAACCTCACAAAAAGTGTCAAAATTTATAAATTTATTGAAAGTATTGTCAGGACCAACCTGGGGTCTCCACCAAAAACATTTGAGGCGTGTATATATAGCAGTCATTCGCAGTAGAATAGATTATGTAAGCTTCTTATTCGATAACAGCTGTAAAACCAACTTGATAAAATTAGATAGGATTCAAAATCAAGCTTTACGCGTAATTGGTGGCTACTTACGAAGTACCCCAATTCATGTGATGGAAAGCGATTTGTGTTTACCGCCTCTTAATACTCGTGGAAAATTTTTAGCAGGGAAATTTTGGCTTAAATCTAAATCATTTTCAAATAGTAAAACAATTGACATCATTGAAGAGCTCACCCGTAATATGCGATCTAATTATTGGCTTAATAAAAAACTTCCTCTATTAGTTTCAATTCATTCAGATTTAAAAAATATACCTATTCATGGTAGTAACCAGCTGGAAATGTTTTTGTTGGAGACTTGGGTTAGCAATATTGATTTGTCACATGTAATCTACGATTCAATTCCAAGCATTGATCGCGCTAAACGGTTGTTCAGTTGCCAACTTTTAAATACCTTGTCTACCAACTACAAACGACAATAATATGGAAATTGCTATGCAATTTTTACGGATGGAACTAATGGTGGCGCGGCCTTTTTAGACCCTTTGCAAGGCGGTTTTATTAAACTTAAGATTGATTCGGATGTCTCAATAATGCATATCGAACTAATTGCGATTTCTGAAGCTTTATCCTACATCGAGTCCATCAATTATGATAAATTTGTTGTTTTGACTGACTCAAAAAGCTCTTTGCAACACTTGGCTCGCTGTACCTCGCAGGTGACGCGAGGCACACCGATCGCCTACCGTATTCTGGAATCAATCTTAAGTTTACAGTCTCAGAATAAAGAGATATTCCTGCAGTGGATTCCATCTCACATCCAGCTTAAAGATAATGATGCTGTAGATCTTTTAGCTAAACAGGCTACAGTTGACGGAGTTCATTTGGAGGTAATCCCATTGTATTCTGACTACGTAAAACTTGTAAAGGAGCAATGTAGAATAGTATGGCAGGAATACTTTGATGAAAGATCGAGAGAAAAGGGTATTTGGTTTAAGACAATTCAGCCACTGATCGATAAATACCCATGGATCGATAATTGTATGTTGAGTCGCAAAACACTGGTAACTGCTCTCAGGCTTCGCTCTGCACACATTCCATCTAACAAGTTTGGATTTTTAATGAAAAAAACACCATCTCCCAATTGCACCAAGTGTGGAGTACTGGAGGACGTTCAACATATTTTGATGGAATGTGTGCGGAATGAAACCCAGAGAAGACTATTGTTTAATTGTAATAATATATCAGACGTCGGTTTGTGTAACTGCATATTATCATGCCCTACGTCAGATCAGGCCATAGTTTTATATAAATTAGCGGAGTTAGGCTTAGTTAAGTAATATAAGCCATTAAAATTAAATTAAAAAAAAAAAATTACTCACCTATATCATAGTGAAGTGCTAAAAACAAATTCAAATTACACTTTTATGATTGTGTATTGTTAAGCACCTGGGTACTTATTCTCTTTTTTAAATGCCGCACTGACAAACAAGTTTTTATGGAACAACGAAAGAGTAAGAAGAGAAACAAAGGAGCACCATACTTAGATTCATTGATTACATAACTGTATGGTATAATTGTTTAATCCGATAATAAATTTTGTACAGTACGGGTATAAATATAAACACCCGAAGAGATTTTATATGTAAACCACAAATTATAAATTCCGTTTAAGCTTATTGTTTTTAGCAGAGCATAGCAAATATCATACAGAAAATCTATTTTCTACTTACTTTCAAAGTTAATACGAGTTTTTACTACTAACAGCTACCACAAAAAACAACTATCTGTGTTATTAAACGTAAACAATGTTGAATAAAGAAGGGTCGATGTAGATAGGTACATAATAATAATTTGTAATTATAAAAATAAGAGGTAAATAACACGTTTATTTTAATTAAAGCTATTTAGTTATCGTTTTGTTCTGTGTCTTACGATGTCTCTCTACTAAATTATCGTTATTTTAATTTTAACCATAGTATATTTATATTGCTCTATTACATTTATATTCATTATAAACACTCGTTTCATTTATACATTATTAGGCAAATTCTTTATCATAGCACCCTACCTTCCATGCTGGGCTTAATGAAACTAGAATTGTGTGATCCTCCCCGTTAAAAGCACCAGCTGGGTTAGCATGGACGGTAGACAAAATTGTCTTTTCCCGTTTTACGTCACTTTCTTCATACTTGCTTGGAGTAAAACAGAGGAAAGACAGTTTTGTCTACCGGCCGTGCTAACCCTACAGCACTGGCCGTACCGGGGATGATCAGACTATAACTCCCTATCGGCCCCGCTGTCACCGAGATGAATTCATCGATCCGACTATAACGGGGCAGATGACACTTTTACTGTTTCATCGGCCCCGGTGAGCGCCATTGTTGAGGCTACCGGGGAGGATGACACCTTTTGTCTCATCGTCCCCGGTACCGGGGCAGCGCCACCGGGGACGATGAGACCAAGCCCCCAAAAGTTGTGTGCGATGCGCCGCGCGCACTTGTTTCGCTCGTTAGCCACGTTATGTAACTCAGTAGCGGAGATCAAGTCGCTTTGAGAATAGAGTTAGCTTATGTTCTGGATTGACATAATAATACAATAAATGTGAACCTACCGTTATTTTATTAGATAAAATACGTATGAGATACAACCGTGTTTTTAATGCTATTTTTGGTTATTATTGTTATTATAATACCTACCCAGTCCCATGGTAATAACGACTTCAATTACCTTATTTCCATTAGGTAGGTATATTAATGTTGAATGGTACGATTAAAATGTTATAATGTTAAAAAAAGTACATGATGCAGGTATAATTTTGAACATTTTTTTTTTCATGTAAACTAACAGCTGTTGATTGATTATGATAAACACAAGAAAGCCTTCCTAACAGAAAAATCACCTGCCGTCACTTCCACACATCTATCCACATCAGCCGATTGCCCATACCTGCTAACACTGTTTCTCACTTGCCCAGGCCTGCCCACTTTTGCCCACACGTGCCTACTTTTGCGCTAGACATGAGCGCCGCGCCAGCGCGCCGCCGCCGCCGTCTATTTTCCTGCGCCGCCGCCGCCGTAACACGAACGCTCACCTGCCCATAGCTTTTTCATACTTGCACACACCTGCTTACGCTTGCCCACGCCTGTCCACATTTGCCCACACAAACTGCCTATTAGCCCATGCCTGCTAACAAATTTTCAAACTTGCCCACACCTGCCTAATTTTGCCCACATCAGCCCAGCTGCCCATAGCTTTTTCACACTTGCCCCCACCTGTCCCCACCAGCCGCTCACCTGCCCATAGCTTTTTCATACTTGCCCCCACCTGTCCCCACCAGCCGCTCACCTGCCCATAATTTTTCACACTTGCCCACACCTGCTTACGCTTGCTCACGCCTGTCCAAATTTGCCCACAGAAACTGCCTATTAGCCCATGCCTGCTAACACATTTTCAAACTTGCCCAAACCTGGATACTTTTGCCCACATCAGCCCAGCTGCCCATAGCTTTTTCACACTTGCCCCCACCTGTCCCCACCAGCTGCTCACCTGCCCATGGCTTTTTCACGCTTACCCACACCTGCTTACGCTTGCTCACGCCCGTCCACATTTGCCCACACAAACTGCCTATTAGCCCATGCCTGCTAACACATTTTCAAACTTGCCCAAACCTGGATACTTTTGCCCACATCAGCCCAGCTGCCCATAGCTTTTACACACTTGCCCCCACCTGTCCCCACCAGCCGCTCACCTGCCCATGGCTTTTTTACACTTGCCCCCACCTGTCCCCACCAGCCGCTCACCTGCCCATAGCTTTTTCACACTTGCCTACACCTGCTTACGTTTGCCCACGCCTGTCCAAATTTGCCCACACAAACTGCCTATTAGCCCATGCCCGCTAACACATTTTCAAACTTGCCCACACCTGGATACTTTTGCCGTCATCAGCCCAGCTGCCCATAGCTTTTTCACACTTGCCCCCACCTGTCCCCACCAGCCGCTCACCTGCCCATAGCTTTTTCACACTTGCACATACCTGTTTACGCTTGCCCACGCCTGTCCACATTCGCCCACACAAACTGCCTATTAGCCCATGCCTGCTAACACATTTTCAAACTTGCACACACCTGCCTACTTTTGCCCACATCAGCCCAGCTGCCCATAGCTTTTTCACACTTGCCCCCACCTGTCCCCACCAGCCGCTCACCTGCCCATGGCTTTTTCACACTTGCCCCCACCTGTCCCCACCAGCCGCTCACCTGCCCATAGCTTTTTCACACTTACCCACACCTGCTTACGCTTGCCCACGCCTGTCCACATTTGCCCATGCAAACTGCTTATTAGCCCATGCCTGCTAACACAGTTTCAAACTTGCCCACACCTGAATACTTTTGCCCACATCTGAATACTTTTGCCCACATCAGCCCAGCTGCCCATAGCTTTCTCACACTTGCCCCCACCTGTCCCCACCAGCTGCTCACCTGCCCATAGCTTTTTCACACTTGCACATACCTGCTTAAGCTTGCCCACGCCTGTCCACATTTGCCCACACAAACTGCCTATTAGCCCATGCCTGCTAACACATTTTCAAACTTGCCCACACCTTCCTACTTTTGCCCACATCAGCCCAGCTGCCCATAGCTTTTTCACACTTGCCCCCACCTGTCCCCACCAGCTGCTCACCTGCCCATGGCTTTTTCACACTTGCCCCCACCTGTCCCCACCAGCCGCTCACCTGCCCATAGCTTTTTCACACTTGCCCACACCTGCTTACGCTTGCCCACGTCTGTCCACATTTGCCCACACAAACTGCCTATTAGCCCATGCCCGCTAACACATTTTCAAACTTGCCCACACCTGGATACTTTTGCCCACATCAGCCCAGCTGCCCATAGCTTTTTCACACTTGCCCCACCTGTCCCCACCAGCCGCTCACGTGCCCATAGCTTTTTCACACTTGCCCACACCTGCCTACGCTTGCCCACGCCTGTCCACATTTGCCCACACAAACTGCCTATTAGCCGATGCCTGCTAACACATTCTCAAACTTGCCCACACCTGCCCACTTTTGCCCACACTAGCCGCTCAACTGCTAACACTAATTCATACCTGCCCATACTTGCTCACACCAGTTACGTATTATCTAACACCATGTATCGTCCTCATCAGGCTGAAGACGTCCACTGCTGAACATAGGCCTTCCCCAAAGAGCGCAACTTTGAGCGGCTGCTTGACACCATGTATACGCAATGTATACTATGAAGCAAACATATCCACAGCCTCAGTGGTGTAGGGGTTGAGCGGGTCGGCTCATAGCCCGGAGGTGATGGGTTCGATTCTCGAGACAAGACAAGTAGTATTTGTGCACAGAAAAAAAACGCAACTGTTTTTTCTGAGTGTGGGTATTGTGGACCATGGTCCTGGTATTGTGGGACCATGGTCCTGGTATTCCTGGGTCCCTAGGTACAGGGAATCCTTGTTGTACAGGATCTATGTATGATTGTGGTGAGTGTTATTTATTTATTATTATTACTACCTATTCTATTATTATTTGGTGACCGAATTAGTCAAAACTTATCAGAACAGCACCGCTCCATGACCCCACCTAGAACAATGAAGATACTTACGTGTTGTCAATTTCAATTTCATTTGTTATATTATCCTTATCCTGTATTAGTAACCTTCTGCAAAAAAGAAATGTAAAATAGATCGCGTATTCATGTACATACTAGGCAAATTGCAAATAAACAAATGATTTGATTTGATTTAGGGCGGGTATTTATTTCGCGAATACACGTAACGGGCCAAAACACAAGAGCCGAAAAACAAAATACGCTCGCGCTCCGATAGAGGCGCAAGTAATAACAATAGGTATAACTCGCACCGAGCTTATAGGTTCCGAGCGCTAACACTACAAGACTGTAATGTAGTGACACTGTAGTGAGCTGGAGACTGTCTATAGGTCATCGCGGCTACAGTACAAATGTTTTTTTTAGTAGCATCTAGTAGTAGGTAGTTGGTGTAATTGTTGCTCCTGGACTCGTACGATTTTCTAAATGCATAACTTGAGTTTTTTTTCCTTTTATTACATTTGTTACCCATTTTATTAATTCTCATCTTTTTTTATTCACTTCTTAGTTAAGGTACTCGAAATAAACAATTAAATTAAATTATTCTATTTTTAAATTAAAATTTACGATTAGTGTACCTTCGCGTCGTAGAGCGCAAAAATTTGGCATACATCCGGCGTCGACGGGCTCTGCGAGCGGACTGGCGGCCTGGAAAACGCGCTCGGATGCCATGACTCCATGACAATATAAAATTACCGTATTAACTTTTTAATATTTTTATTAATGATTTAAATTTTTTGATCAATACATAATGCATTAAAAATTATTTAAATAATACGATTCGTATAAAACAAGTCGAATAGTCATTTCAAAAAATGTAAGATAGAGGTAACTTTGGATTTTTTTTCGATCGAGTGAAGTTATTCCTTTTATGTGTAAGTTTTATGGTTTAACTCAAAGACATCCTTAAGAATAACATATATTTTTTTCATATCTAAAAGTGTGGTTTATCTCAGAGAAAAGTCTGTTCTTACAAGGGCGTTTTTGGGCCAGTCTCGCCTTAAGGCGGCGGGTAGACCAAACAAGGTGTTTTTTGGGATGTTCCCGGGCGTAATTACAACACGTGAAGCTTTGAATTCATATATCATGTAATTCATTTCATTAACTCGTTTGTGATGACCGCAAATACAAGATTAATAAATATAGCTCTATAGAAAAAAATCGCAAACCTCCCTCAAAAAATTTCAATGTTGTCATTTTACTGAGCTTCTACCGAATATATTTTTACAAAATATAAACTATTGTATTCGCAACAAACATTCAGATATCGTGATGACTTAATAACTTTGAAAAATACTGTATAAAATAGATATTAATTAAAAACCGTCAAAATCAGTCATTTCGTGCGTTGTCTTTGTCGTAAGCGCCGCGCTGAAGTGCAGACTGAATTGATATTTAAGACTACAACGTTAAGGTTGATGTTTCTTTGAACGGATTTAGACCTGCTCATCTGGCTCGTCACCTTAAAATTAAAGATTGTAGCTAATAAGTACTTCGTTTTTGCCTACTAAGCGAATTGACTATAACCGGCCAAGTGCGAGTCGGACTCGCACATGAAGGGTTCCGTACCATTATCTAGTGTTGAGTACTATAAGCAGCACCATCTATGACTCATCTGGTAAACGAGGAAAAAAATCAAGTTTGTTTTATGGGAGGCCCCTTCAATATTTATTTTATTCAGTTTTTTAGTATTTGTTGTTATAGCGGAAACAGAAATACACCATCTTTGAAAATTTCAACTGTCTAACTATCACGGTTCTTGAGATACAGCCTGGTGACAGACGGACAGACAGACAGACAGACAAACAGACAGACAGACAGCGGAGCCTTAGTAATAGGGTCCGCTTTACTCTCTGGGTACGGAAATCTAAAAAAAGCGGAATGCCTAACCGTCAAAATCGTTTACTTGTTAGACACAAAAATCCACAAATGTTAATTATAACTAAAATTAAACTTAAAAACTATCATAATAATATTATGTAAGTACGTACTAATTAATGTTAATAATGTTAATATCAGTGAGGTTAATTACGTTCCTGAAGGATAAATATTAATATAACTGTTTTCCTTTTCGAGTTAAATCCTGGCGGAAATACCGCCGATCTAATTAAGGCGGAGTCTGATCACAAAATAAACAAAAAGTACTATTTTTGAAAGCCAATGCGATGTGCTGAAATAATATAATCAGATAAAATATATTGCAAATCTATACTTATAATAAAACTGTAACAGGGTCAATTCTGTACATTAAAGATATTTTGAAAAATTTTGTTGGAGGGCTCGCTATAATCGATACTAAAGCCAAAACTAATATTTTTGCATTTTTGTCTGTCTGTCTGTATCTTGGCTGAGCATCACGCCGAAACCACTGAATGGATTCAAATGAAACTTGGCATGATTTGAGTTCATATTACGAGGTAGGTTATAGGATACTTTTAATCCCGAAATTCGGCACGGTTCCCGCGGGAGAGGGGATGAAATTAAAAATATGTACTTTTTTGTGATTCATTGACACGTGGTCCGATTTAGTTTAATCTTTTTTTTTGTAAGGGGTGTTTTAATTTTATTGTTCCGTAAATATTTCGGTTTTGTGGTTCAGAAATTACAGACATTCAACCTTCAGTATTAGGCCCAAAGCCACTCCTATCTTGTACTATGGGAAAGAGAAAAAAGAGGGAGGAAAAGGATGAATGGATGAAGGTGAAAGAAGGCAGGTGCGCCGGCACCTGTCTCCTTTCACCGTTTCATGCATTCATCCTTTTCCCTTATCTTTTTCCCTCTTCCTACTCTCTTCCTTTAGACTGAAATAAGTCGTAAAACTAATTAACCTGTGAGAAGCCGGGGCGGGTCAGCTAGTAGGGAATAAAACGAAGAAGAATGGTGACCGAATACAATTTAAGTAACTAAAAACCAAAATGAAAACAATCGTAGAATGACCCCCAAAAAAGTAGATTGTGTCACAACTGTCACAAGGGACCAAAATAATGTATTTAGGGCGAGAGCGATTGTTTGAATCCAGAGCGAAGCGAAGGATCCCTTTTATTAACTTTAGTTTAGTTTTAGTGGCTTCATTTGTACGAAGCAATCCTCACTTGTTTCGACGCATATCAGATGTAGTACAACGCAATAGACGCGACAACGATCGACTGCTTTTACCCCCTGCAAAAACCTCTACTCTATACTCTGATGCGTAAAAGTGTATTAAGCATATGTATTCTACTCTAGAATCCTTCGCTTCGCTCTGGATTCAAACAATCACTTCCGCTCTAAATACATTATTTTGGTCCCTTGTGACACAATCTACCATTGTCAACGTAGTTCTCCCATTTTCAGCGATAAACGGCACATTTTTTTACGAATTAAATAGATCACCAGTTATTTCTTTATTTGTTATTATACCTATTTCACTTACATTAAACCTGCAAAATTGACACAGTTTCAAGCGGAGACCCAGTTTGACATCTGCGATTTTCAATTTTAAACAAAGCCCTTGACGTCCTCAAGTACATAAAAGTTGTGCTTGGACGCCGCCTTAATAAATGGTTTTGTACGAGAAGATTATTATGTATTAAATATATTATTAACTATAGAACCACAATGTGGAGCAGTGATGTAATTGTTGTTGTGTCGCTTGTACTGTGAGATCACGATGATATTACTGCGCATCACGCTCATCCTCTGTTCTAGTATCAATATCTGCTGGGCAGGTATGTTCTTTTTACAGTTTTTAATTAATTTAATTTGTGGGCTCAGATTTTGAGAAAGGTCTCTGCTGACGTCATTCTGCATGTAAACTCTTCTTCTTCTCGTGTAGGCATGTCTCGTTTAGGCCTTCCAAAGGCTTCTTAAAAGGAGAACAAACTTAATCGAATGGGATCGTACCAAGATACGATAAAAGCTTCCGTGGAGACACATAAACTCGCCAAATTACCCCATTTTACTCGCACCGCTAATACCATGCTGCTAACATCCTCTTTGCTGCACGCAAAGGGAACGGTGTTACTAACACTGGTGCAAGCAAGGGAAATGGTGTTACTTACATTGTTGCAAGCAAAGTAACCGGTGTTACTAACATGTGTGCAACGAAGAGAAACGATGTAATTAACTTAAAGGAAACGGGGTTACTAACATTGGTGCAAGCAAGGTAAAATGTGTTACTATAATTGGTGGAAGCAAGGAAATCAGTGCTACTAATATTGGTAGAAGCAAGGGAAACGGTGCTAGTAACACTGGTGCAAGCAAGGGAAATTGTGCTACTAACACTGGTGCAAGCAAGGGAAACAGTGCTAGTAACACTGGTGCAAACAAGGGAAACGGTGCTAGTAACACTGGTGCAAGCAAGGGAAACAGTGCTAGTAACACTGGTGCAAGCAAAGGAAATGGTGTTACTAACATTGTTGCAAGCAAAGTAACCAGTGTTACTTATATGTGTGCAAGCAAGAGAAACGCTGTGATTAAATTAAAGGAAACAGAGTTACTAACATTAATGCAAGCCTGGTAAAGTGTGTTACTATAATTGGTGGAAGCAAGAGAAATTCTAATTACTCATTTTGATGCAAGCAAGGAAAACGGTGTTACTAGCATTGGTGAAAACAAGGCAAACAATGTTACTAATTTTGGTGCAAGTAAGGGAAATGGTTTCACTAACTTTACTGAAAGCAAGAGAAGTAGTGTTACTTACGTTTGCGTTGGTGTCGTAAGTAATATGGGTATACTTTAATAAACATTTGCCAATTAACCATTATTTTCAGAGAGTATTCAAGAAATAGAAGTAAAAATGTACAGAGACTATAACAATAAGTTAAACTGTAAAATAAATGCATCTGAACTAGTAAACAACGAGAAGTTTCGAGTGTATGTGAACATGCCGAACACTGAGAATCTACTTCTCTATAGAGTAAGGTATAACTTTGATGTACTTAAAAATGTATTGAAGAACTACAAGACATTATTATTTTAGGTCTTGAACCCACTTATTTATTTATTTATTTATTACGATTACCAACATAAAGTACACCGTAGCCAAGTTTGGTTATACAACTCGAAGGAAACATTGCAGCAACAGGTAAAGCCTGCGTGCATAATTATAGAATAGGAGTTTTAACAGCTGTTCAACTAATTTACAGAAGACTAGGAATACATAGTTAAAAATTCTAGGATTTATACTGAACAATATTAAAAACTTTTGAATACAATTGAATGGATTAAAAATATTAAATAAAGTAAAAAAAAAATTAATAAAGATTTAAAAATTAAAATACATAATGTCACAGATACCACTTCATTTGTTTATTCAAATAACATATTCAAATTACAAATATTTCCTAATTCAATAAGTAAGACATTGGAAATAGAGTAGTTCTCAAACATGCTTGGAAAGAGCATTATTTTATTTTATTTTCGATTTAATTTCCGCACATTATTTGAGAAAAGTACTATACAAGCCTTGGCCACAACAAGGCATTGATGGACTTACGTATGTGTGCCCACATTTACACGTTCGTCCATCAATGCCTCTGTTGTTGGCCGCTGCAGTAATGTACTATTATTAGCATTTTTACAAGTCAAAATCATAATAGATACCTTAAAAACTTACTTTATATAAATAAGTTACTGGTGTAAGCATATTAAATTCCAAAGTACTTAATGTCAAAATAATACCTATAGCAAGAGTATTAAATAAGTTTCAAAATAAGAAGTTCGCATTTCTACGATTTGTACTTGATTTGATTTGTATAGGGCGAATAGTGCGGGCAATCCGGCACATAAGAGAAAAACATTGCGGTATTGTAAATTGTGTAAAAGAAATAATTTATTTTGTGTTCAGTAATCAGTAATGAATCGATGTGTTTTAGTTGTAGCATATCAAAGGATGGTGGTCGTCTTGCTCCTGTTAAAAAAGAAGTAATAACTGAAGACTTTACGCAAGAAGCAAACTATATAAGATATGTAACCGTGAGTACAACTGTTCTGGTTTTAATATACCTTTCAAGATTATTCTCTAAAGAGTTTTTATATTCATTATTTCTCACGTTAGTATTATTCTACACCACTTTGCCAGTTATTCTGCCGCCATGCAGTAGGGGGAGGGGGGGCAGATTGATGCAGAAAAATTCAAAACCCATTATCACATGATAAAACATGTTAATGTACTGTTTTTTTACTGGTTATTATTAATACCGCTCAAACCTTACGATAAAGCTTTTATTAGGTCTCAACTAAAAAATGGCGTTTGTATCTAAGTGCCCCATGTACGGGGCACTTAGATGCATAGCTTAGGGCACTTTGGTACATAGATAAAATTGTATGAAATTAGTGTTAAATGAAAAGGCTCTTAATGATATTAATCTGTTATTGAAGTGAGCACGGAATCAGACTTGTTATCAGATATATTTAACTTTACTCAACATTTATGTTACACTAAAATATCAAAATAATCATTGTAGGTAGATCTTACCATAATCAAACAACAATCTGAAAGATATTATGGCAAGATTGAAAGAATTCAAATCACCTAGTGGAGTCCAGCCTACGCTGCATTTCCGCCTCGTGGTCGCCACCCGAGAAACCTTCTTCCCAATCGGTTATCAGTTCTACGAGCAATGTGGCATGCCCATTGCCACTTCAACCTGCTAATTTTATGAGATATATCGGTGACTTTAGTTCTCTTGCGGATCGCCTCATTTCGGATCTTATCTCGCAAGGAAACTCTGAGCAATGAGCATAGCTCTCTCCATAGCTCGCTACACCACTTTGAGCTTGCTCATAAGGCCAATAGTAAGAAACCACGTCTCAGTGCTATAAGTCATCACTGGCAATACACACTGGTTGAAAACATTCGTTATCAGGGTTTGCGGTATTTTAGACCAAAAAACCATAAAAACGCTATCAGAAAAAAAAGTGTAAATTAAATCGAAGCACTTTAATACAAGTATGGGGCAGATTGGTACGTACCAATCTGCCCCTTTCTTTAATGTATCTATGTGCCCCAAATGCCATATTTTCAAAAAGTGACTGTTACCAAATTTATTACTTCAGTAATAATAAAAAAAACCTTAAATAACATAACATATATGAATGTTTAAACATACCTGAAATTAATATAAAACCACAGTCAACAACGCAGAAGATCGCCAACACAAATTTCCATCTCGCGGAATAATTTAGTTAGCGATACTCAAAACATGTTCTCACACATAAACAGCCAACGGCTATCTGAGCGAACACGCGAAAACGGCTGTTGCACTGACACCTGTATAGACAGGTTTTAGTGATGGAACCGTTCGTATTAGTTAAATCGATAATGAAATATGCCTAGTGTATCAAAGTACCCCTTGCATCAATCTGGCCCCCCTTCCCCGTTTTGTGTTCCGGTTTGAAGGGCATTGTAGCTAGTGAAATTACTGGGCAAATGAACTGGGGGCGTACCGTGAGCTCTTAGCGCGATTCAAAACTGAGCCTATATTGGACCGTTTTGTTTTTTTTGTATGGAGATTTTGACAAGCGAGGCAGTATATGCTCTGTTTTGAATCGCGCTAAGAGCTCACGGTACGGCCCCTGATCTCAGTCTAGAAATCTTTTTTAGACTGTGTGATGTCTCAGGATGACGTGCGCAACTGCGCAGTGCGCGGAGTCACGTGAAACTTTAATTTAGAATGAGGCATTTTATTTAAAAAAAAACACTAGTTCCACTTCTTTTCTAGATGGCGCTGTAAGTACATAGTTTAAACCTTTCAAACCACAGAGTAGTTTTAACATAAGAAAATCCTTTTCTTATAGACATTTAATTCATATAGACATTTCTTTGTAGGTAGTCTTACCTACAAAGAAATGTTAAATTCAGTTGAGTGGACCACGAGTACATTATCTGTAGGGGTCTGTAGTATCTCCTAAGTAGTCTGTGGTGCATTTTTATTAAGTAAATTGATGTACATTAGATCTGCGAGATAGATAAACGTTAATATTATGATCCAAAATAAAGCCAAGGTATCCCGCAATGAAACTAAAAAAAAAACGAAAGAGTTTAGAGTTGTCAGTCAGTATCGTGACACATTTCCTTTAACCTGTGGTCTATGCTTGAAACAGTGACAGTGACAGATTTTAGCAAAACTTACAACTGGCGCCATCTATTGAGTCATGCATAAAATACAATTTCTTTTTTTTAATAAAACACCTCATTCTGAGTGACACTGCAATCTATTATGTGTGGCCATGACGCTTAACACCAGGCGAACGACTTGCTCGTCACGTCATTCATTTACATTAAAAAAAACGACTTGGCGAAGCCTAATTTGTACAATGACATTATAAGAGATGTCAAAAAAAATTTGTTTTTTAAGTGAGTTATCTCGTGATGAAACGCGGCTAGGTACGTAGGTGAAGATAGGTCCAAACGTTTCTACTTTATCAATGTTTTTTCAGACGACGCATACTTCATGGCGGCTGCCAGACAATCGGATAGATTGTGAACTTTATACACACCCATGTGACCCAAACACCACAACATACTGCCATGCCATGCCACTGCTACAATACGACCATGGAGTAAAATGTCATTCCAAAGTCCATGTCGTGCCTGCGGAACATATCAGTAAGTTTAGTCCATTGTACAAGGTGTAATTTTCAGTCATTAGCATACATTGTTTACGTGTATGCCTGAAGACGTCCACTGCTGAACATAGGCCTCCTCCAGAGCGCTCTACCTTGAGCGGTTGCTCGCCTCCTGCATCCATCGGCTCCCCGCGGCTTTCACCAGATCGTCGGTCCACCGAGTGGGGGGCCGGCCTACGCTGCGTCTTCCGGTTCGTGGTCGCCACTCGAGAACCTTTCTTCCCCATCGGTTGTCAGTTCCAAGAGCGATGTGGCCTGCCCATTGCCATTTCAATTTGCTAATTCTAAGAGCTATATCGGTGACTTAATTTTTCTTGCGGATCCGAACAGTTAGTTATAGGCATTTTTAGATTAGGCTTCTAGATCATAGCACCGTAGAATGGATGACCGGAAGGTTGAATAACTAAAACTAAAACTATAAATTATATTTGTAAACGGGAAAAAGAAGAAAGAAAAGTGAAGGGAGAGAAGATAGAGATGGGGAATAAGAGAAAGGGCAAATAGAATAGGATGGACGAGAGGGGTAGAGATGTAACAGACATAGCCGGGGTGGGTCAGCTATAGTAAGTAATAAAGTAGAGGCAAGGATTCATCCGCTATTTAACCGTTTTCCTACAGGAACTTTTAGTTTCCGGGATATAAAGTACTTATCCTGTGTTGATCTTAGAAGAATTCTGAATTCAAACAAGCAAACAACAATTCACTGTTATATAATATTAGTAACATAGGGACAAATATAAAAAATTGCGGTGAAAACAAAGACGGGCTGCACATGATTTTGCTAACAATTTCAATTTTTTCAGATAATATTATAGAAGTCGAAGCAATGATGTTCAGAGACCAACCAGACGATAAGTTCCAGTGTAGAGGCAATGTGCCAGAGCTTGCAGTCGGCGTTCCATTTCGAGTCCATCTGAACATATCAGATAATGAGGATCTGACGATCTATGGAGGACGGTAAATGTAAACTACGATATCTAACATCTGACTCTATCTTGAACGCTCCCTGGTTTCACCCGATATATCCCCGCGAGAACTCTTCATTTTTCGGAACAAAAATAATGTTAGTTAGACCGCACAAAAGAACATAAATATTTCTAGGACCGTCCTGGTATTTTAAAATGTTAGTGCCGTCGCTCTGCTACCAGACATCATTCTGCACGATTATATGTATAGGTACCAATATACACAACCCATTCGTGCTTAAACATTTTAGGAGGTGTAAATACAAAATATCTTCATCTGATTGAATGTCAGTTTCTTGATAAACAATGTTTAAAAAATGCGAGTTTTTTAAATGTATAATGGGTTGATAAAGCGTAAAGGTTTATTCGGTACATTGTTCTTGTTTCAGATGTTACAAATCGAATCCGTATACTACTCAAATAGTTAGACCCTTTTGGTGGAAACCACGAGATAGCAAACCTGGATTCGTGTCTGTAAGTGTTATGAGGATGCAAAGTCTGGAACACAGAAGAAAAATAAGCTTGTCTGGTCAGACAAGCTTATTTTTCTTCTGTGTTGTGGTCTTTTACCGTTTGCATTTTGGAGAGTGTTATCAAGAGCTCCACGATCTCATCTCATCCTCTCCATTCCGTCATAGAATAACTAGACGTGGTGAAGCCTTCCATCCTTGTCGTTAACGTGCCCCATGCTCGCACAAATCGCTTCGGTATTTCGTTCATAATCTAAGGAATTGAACTAACTTCCCGCAACTGTATTTCCTTCCACATACAATCTAGGCATATTCAAGAGCACAGTGAATAGGTATCTTCTGGGTAAGCGTGCCCCACCTTAGGTTTCATCAACACCAATCTACCCATCCAACACCATCAATTACCATCAGGTGAGATTTGGCCAAACACTGACCCATTGACAATTAAAATTAAACTAGCTGACTCGCTCCGGCTTCGCACGGATTAGTTTGATTTACGCCCTTACCCTATCCAAAGGAAGAAAGAATTGAGAGGGAAAAGAAAGAGGACAAGGATGAATGGATGAAACGTTGAATGGAGGCAGGTGCTGACACACTCTTGAGCGTCATCCATTCATTCATCCTTTCCCTCTATCTTTTTCCTTCTCCCTTCTTTCTTCCCTAGTGCAGGATAAGCGTGGCTTTATCTTTGTTGCCGACGGTGTTATATCGAAGCGTATGTAATATGTATCACGTCACGTAGGTACCTATAATTAGGGCTACACTGCGGAGGCTTACACCGTGAAATTACCGCGAGAATTAAAGTAAATAACTTCGTAACTCTTCGACAACCACCAACTCTTTAGGAGTGGTATCTGACTTTGACGACCGGCCTATAACCATCAAGCTTATACAATAAAATGCACACGTTAGCTTAAGATGAGCCGTACATTTAAAGGTTCCTATACATTCCGGGTTTTGAGTAATTTGGACCTAGTACTGAGGGTTGGATGTATGCAACTTCTGAACTACAAAAGCAATGAGCACAGAATTCGCCCTATTTACATAGGCCAAGTCTATCGTAATGAGTTTGGAATATTTACGAGAGAGATCACTGTAAAATACCACGATTCTAACAAAAAAAAAAGAATGAAATCTGACTATGTCATTAGAAACCGTGCTGAATTTCAGGATAAAACGTAACCTATGTCCTACCCCTCATAGTATGAACTCAAATCGTGCCGAGTTTCATTTGAATTCATTAAGTAGTTTCAGCATGATGCACGGCCAAGAAACAGACAGACAGAAATATTTGAAAAACACATAGTTTTGGCTTCAGCATTCATAGATCGATAGTGCCCTCTAAGTATTTTTTTTTCAAAATATCTTCCATGTGCAGAGTTGGACCTGCTGCAGCTTTATTATATAGATTAATCTATTGCGGCGTTGGATTCGGTTTATAGTGCTAACGCCTTTTCGGAAACCGGCTTGTTCAGGGGGGTACAGTTCATCATACTATGACTGCAAGATGGTCCGTAGTTACTCTTGAGAGTAGTTTGTATACGTGGCCGTGGCTTAATAGTGAAATGGGTCTGTAAGTTCTTCAAAATTGTATTATCACCTTTTCTAAGAACATCAACACCACACGATTCTGCCACGCCTCTGCTGGCGTTGTATTTTATTCCTTCAAGGATCACGATGCACGGTATTAAATAACTTGTAGAGGTATAAAAGTACAGGCACTCACACAGATGATCATAATTGTAAAGCAAAAGTTGCATTCTTAATTTAAATTGTTCGTAGACTATGCATGAAAACTCACAAAAGATCATCGGAACTGTCAATAGGTACCATAATTTGTGTTTCTATCGGTTGCAGTCATTTGCAATCAAGATACGACATGATCACCTAACATGGAACTTTAATTGCAATACCCTGCGCCTCAGCCTACATTTCCACGTTCGTCCATAAAGGATGCTGTTGCCAGCAACTGCAGTAATGGGATATACTAAAATCGTTGTTATGGTAATATTTCAGACTGTTATGGGTCCACTGAATCGGACATACATGGAGAATTTCTTTTGCCAAGTTTACACGACGCCGTGTATAGCGAAAGGAATAACATGTAACTTGACAATCCACGGTGTAAAGCCAGCCGACAGTAAGTATCAGCACAGCTTTAAAATTATAATAAAATCACAGAATTCGCAAGTCTAATTGAATAAAATATGTATATATTTTAGTTTTAAGTTGTTTTTGTAGTTAATCTTTTTTAGCCCAATTATTGTTTAATTATTTGAATACCTTTATTGAATTAAATCAAAGTTAATCGTACTATAAAAAATATGTATATACTGTGGTATCAGTATCAGTAAGTGCGTTTTAATCACAGACCAAGTTTTTCGTTACTCTCAAAAGACTCACGAAGTATGGGAGCGAGAAGTATAAATCAAGTAGGTACACACTGCCCGAGAGGAAAAGAGATAGTGAAATAACGGCGGATGCGTCATTATTTTGGGCGAGTAGTAGCATAAGAAAAGCACATATCGGCCCAATCTGTTGCACGACGAAGAGCATATTGATCATGTACCATGATTCCGTTATCAAAGGGCAAAATAATATTTTTGCGGCTTTCAAATCTTATTCCGTAAGTGAAAGTGATGTTACAAAACATACTAACCCGAACAAATACACGTATCACAGCTTTATCACAAAGTTTATTGCATTATTAATAGTCAATATTTTGTTAATTTTGGTGTAGTATCTGGATGTAAAACCTGTTTATTTTGTGGATTGGGAATGCCTCTTCCGATACATCGCAATATTTCAGTGTTTCAGTTTTTTATCATAAATGTTCTTTGTAGTAGGTAGTGTAGCTATTTTAGTTTAGTTTAGCTTAGTTTAGTTTTTATTATTGTAGTAGTTAGCTTGAGTAATAAAGGCAATTTGCCCGTTATAAAAAAAAAGTTTTTTATTATTTAAAAATTTCACTCCAAAGTTTGAAGGATCTCAGTTAATAAATGCCTTCTATTTTATTTAAAAAACTATGGGAGCCAATCTACTAGATAAGAATTCCACTAAAACTGTTTCAGCGTGCTTTCTAAGGGACACAAATATAGTACATATTGATTTATGATATATTTTATACAAGTGTGCCAAGTTGATCATTGCACTCGCATGGCATAGGACATTTTTCATCACACTTGCGAAGAAAAAAACAGACTCTTATTGCCATTACCTTTTAATTATAAAAACAATTGTTAAAAGTATAATGCTCAAAATGATATTGAACAATTTTTGATGTCATTTTTACAGTTTAGGAGCTTGATATTTTTTTATTTTCACAAAATGAATCGTGGTATGTAACACGTCGTGAAAGTCTGAAGGTGCATCGGTGTGAAGTCGCTCAAGGTACCGCTGACGGAAACTCATCATCTTCATCATCAACAGCCTGAAGATGTCCACTGCTGAACATAGGCCTCCCCCAGAGCGCGCCACCTTGAGCGGCCGCTCGCCTCTTGCATCCATCGGCTCCCCGCGGCTTTCACCAGACCGTCGGTCCACCGAGTCTCCTACTACGGGCCTACGTTGTGCCTTCCGGTTCGTGGCCGCCACTCGGGAACTGTTCTTCCCCATCGGTTGTCAGTTCTACGAGCGATGGGTGCCCATTGCCATTTCAACTTGCTAATTCTAAGAGCTATATCGGTCTCTTTAGTTCTCCTGCGGATCTCCTCGTTCCGGAGCTTATCTCGCAGGGAAACACCGAGCATAGCTCTCTCCATAGCTCGCTGCGCGTCTTTGAGCTTACTATGAGGCCAACAGTAAGAGACCATGTCTCAGTTCCATAAGTCATCACGGACACTCTATGATAATGTTTTTTTTTTTCAGAAGACAGTAGTAAGTTTATGATCACAATCGTTGCGGTCGCTTGCGTCACCATCACAGTCCTAATAGTCGCAGCTGCTGTGTGGACAAGACTACATCTTAGCAAACGGAAACGAAATCTTCAGCACGTATGTTATACCACAAATAAAGTAATACTATACCAGTAGTTGTACTGGTTTTTAGCCTGTTGACGCCTGGTGAGGCCTGTTACCTATAAGTTTAAAGTATCTGTCTATGGCTATATAAATAAATGGATGAATCGTCTTTTTATTTATTTGGAAGGTGATATAAATGTGTTCTGAGATATAAGAAAGAGAGAGCGCTTTTGTCGATGGTTTATCTATAATCTATAATCTAGGTACGTATATATAAAGATGTTATAAAGAGGAAAGATTTGATCGATTGTTTGTTTGCAATGAATAGGCTCCGAAACTACTGAACCGATTTGAAAAATTCTTGCTTTGTTGGGAAGCTACACTATCCCCGGGTGACATAAGCTATTTTATATTTTCAAATAAATTAGGGGTTCTTACTAAAACTCCAATAATGTAACCCAAGGTGTAAAAAAATACCTAAAATATTATGCAAACATTATTATACCCGTCGGAACCGGGGCGAGTCATCATCATCCTCTTCCCATCTGTTATTGGGGTCGGCTCCCAATCTAACCTGTAGTGGCGAGCTACCAGAATTACACGAGCGACTGTCATCTGGCCTCGCAACCCATAAGGAACCAGTAACAGGGATGGTTAGGCCAGGCGTCAGGTTCTATTCTATCAGGTGTCTGGGTACCCGTAACGATTGCCATAGATTTTCTTATGACAACCGGGACCGACGGCGTAACATGCAGTAGTTTATAAATTTATTTCTTTTTAAACTTTTGTCCGCTGACGTGCGAAAATGTATTAGTGGAAGTATAAATTGCTAATTTATGTAAAGTACCCTATAGGTGGGCACTTGGTGGACCGAAGACCTGGTGAAAACCGCGGGGAGCTGATGGATGCAGGAGGCAAGCAGCCGCTCAAAGTGGCGCTCTTTGGGGGATGCCTATGTTCAGCAGTGGACGTCTTCAGACTGTTGATGATGATGACCCTATACCTCTCTTATATATAGTGTGATACAAACACAATGGCGGCTGTGAAGTCGGCGCGAAACGCTGCGCAGTAGCAAAAATTACATGTGCGTGGGCAGCGGTAAGCGGTGTGCGCAGCGTGCGGGGGGCTTGCAGCGCACTTCACAGCCGTCAATGAGTTTGAATCACACTCTACAGAGAGTGAGGCAAGTACCTAAAGAGAGATGTAAACTAGCCGCAAAGCTTAAAATATTGCCCACCATCTCGCGGACCAATTGATTAATCAGCATATTTTTTTTCACACAGTCTCCGGCTCAATTTTTGCAATAACGCCACCTATATCTTCGCTCCGTATCAACGCAGCATGTATCGCATGAGTTGTAGAAATGTCATATCCCCCTTCTCTAGAGAAAGCGTTTGCCCAATGAAAGATCACGCTGGTTACGGCATAAACCTTTCTTGCGTTTTCATTGGTCAAACGCTTTCTCGAGAGATGTGTCGATTTCTACACCTAATGCTACCCTTGCAGAACCCCCCAGCTACTTCATTACCTATGCGTTTCTTATTTGTTTATTAATCCTAATTACAGGCGATCTCGTCAGGTATAGAGTACCGGAATCTATCGCACAACGAAGGGTCTATGCCGGTGTCTAACGCAAGCGGGAATACTGAAGCGTGCTTAAATCCGGCTTCGAAACACCTGAGGAAGCCGACAGTAGATTTAGCTCAAAATCGAGACCCTAAAACTGGAGAGCCTACTTACGCGAACGTACAAGATACGCAAATAGAACTCACAGATGCAGATATCGAGAAAGACAACAAATACCAGAATCAAAATACTCAAAACCCAGATCTGACTTACGCTGTTCTATATCATAGTGGATTTATAGACAGCAGGGTCCCTTCAAGTTCGGAATCGCCCTATGTACAAGTACAAATCCATGACATAAATAAACAGAACTATGTCAACGTAGAAGAGTTAAAGCCACGATTTGTTTGTGGAAATAGTACGTATGTGAATGAGCCGAAGATTAAATACAAGAGTTTAGAGTGATTCTATGAAATTAAATAAAACGAAATATAATTAAATTATTTATTTGTTTGAAACACGGTATATCAATGTAGGTTGACCCCACATTGGGCGGTAGTGATCCTCGAGCGACTTTGCGCGATATCGCGGCGACAAACGCCGCACGCTGGTAAAACGCGCCGCGTTATCGTCGGTAAGTCGCTCAAGGATCACTAACGTTCAATGTGGGGTCAGCCAAAGAAGTAATGCTCAAATGTGCTGAGCATGTTTCACCATAAGTGTAGCAAACAAATTAAAAAACTGTGTATTTAGAACTAAGTACATTAAACTCTATAATTAATTATTAAACTCTATAATTATTAATTAGAATACATTATACATTAATAAGTTAAAGACAATGATTATAATATTAATAAAAACCCATTAACATAGTCAGCTTTCTGAAAATGTTTGATTAATCTAGACTAGCTGACCCGCCCCGGCTTCACACTGGGTAGTTAGTGTTACGCCTTAACTCTGAAGAAAGAAGGGAGAGGGAAAAAGATAGGGGAAAGTATGAACGGATGAGGGTGAAGAGAGGCTCATGCCTCCGTCCTCCATACGCCAATTTATCTTTTTTTATCTCCCTTCTTTTTTCCCTGGTAGGGCTATCTATGAGAGAGAAATCTCCGGGATTAGGAATGACTTTACGTTCGTCGCCGACGATGTTTTATTGTAGCGTAGCGAAGGCCGGCCGTATTATCAAGCATACCTACATCATCAAGTTACAACGAGAATTAAATTAGGTTACTTTGGAGGCAATATCTGACTAATTGGGATTGGTCTGATTTTGGCAATAGGTCTATCCCATAAGATATTATATCAATTTTTTTAGTTTTTATTTTTATTTTTTTAGGGTTCCGTAACCAAAGGGTATATCCAAAGATTATAAAGCCCGTTGATAGCTCGGTAACATAATTTCTCATACAAACACAACTCACCTGCGCGAGGTAACAAAACGAGACAAAGCCATACGGAATCGCAAAGAACAGAGCAGGATGAAACAAAAGACATCAACAGGTTCCCGTAATTTATTAGAAATTCATAGTATTTATTAGAAATTAGCAGTTGAAATCAACTATTAATTTTCGTATGAGGGCAAGTCAGTCATCATCATTGGTCAACTGAATTTATAGTCAATGGGTTTATCAGACCTCGATGTCTGTCTGTCTGTCTGTCTGTCGGTCTGTCTGTCCGTCTGTCACCAGGCAGTATCTCATGAACCGTGATAGTTAGACAATTGTCAGATGAACAGAATAAAATAAATATTTAAGGGAGCTCCGATACAACAAACGTGTTTTTTTTCTCGATTTTATTAATAAAGGTACGGAACCCTTCGTGCATGAGTCCGTCTCGCACTTGGCTGGTTATTTACTGTATACGTCTCCGCTGTGAAGGGCCACATCGAGGGTTTGGGGGAGGATGCCGAGGCAGTCGGCCGAAACGGTCGATTCGCCACTCGTACACCGTATCGTAATGGATGTACGGCCGGTTTTCTGGAAATAATTAATATTTATTAGAAAATACATCTACATATATACAAGGATGAAGATCACGCTCAGTCGAGCGCTATACATGCCTCCATTTGTTTCACACAATCATAAGACACTCAGAACACTTGCAAGAAGTGGAATGATACGGAAACATCTTGGAGGGCACCCCAAGGTATTTCCGTACCGCTACGGCGTAAAATGGTTGTAAAAATGCCTTACAAGCTGCTGGCAAAACATCGGAAATGCAGCTAGTGTTGAAGATGTTCAGAAATGGTTACCGCTTACCATCAGATGGGCCGTCTGTTTGTTTGTCGCTCATATCATATATAAGTGGAGCAGATGTATTACCAGCCTACTCCTTGCTTTGCTTATCTATACTATATGATTTTACCATAGACACCTAGAAAAATTGAAGTCTATAAGATCCTATACCTACTACCTCTACCTCTCGTGCGTACATGGCTCAAGCACGCAAGAGAAAACACTAACTACAAAATAACGGGTTCATTTTGTATTTGAATTTAAATAACTATGCTCTTGAAAGGTTGTTGAAAGGGCACATGAACCGGAAGACACAGCGTAGTACGCCCCCGTGCTAGGTGGATCAACGGCCTTGTAATAAAAACTGCGGTGAGCCGATGGATGCAAGAGGCAAGCACCCGGTCAAACACTTGAGGCTACGTTTCCACCAGAGATGTCTGAGGCAGCTAAACGATGCGAGGATGCGTAGCGAGGCTGTGAAACGGTGTGAGTGTTTCCACCGATGATGTGCTAGGCCACTGAGCGGTGCGGGGATTCGTAGCTGGTCATTTCTGATGCGCGCGAGGTGAGGTGTGGTGGGAGCGGAGCGCACATCTCTCGCAACACATCCGTAGCCATTGACTATAAATCCAGTTGACCAATGATACCACTTCCCATCGTGCGAAAAATAGTAGTTTAGTTCCACTACTAGCCTTTGCGTGTACGTCAGATTCATTTTGGACTTCCGCGGAGAAACTGCTCCAGAAAAAAAATCCCAAAATATTAGAAAAAGGGCTTTATAATCTTTGTCCGTAGCACACATTTTTCCCTTGTTTTGCATGTACAAAAACCTCGCTCCGCTGAGCCGTTTACAGTAGACCTGCGCTGGGGGAGGCTAGGTAAATTTAGTAATTCTATTGGTTCTTGACAAACACATCCCTCGCTACCTATCCTTGCTTATCTCTGGTGGAAACGTAGCCTTAAGGGGGAGGACTATGTTCAGCAGTGAAAATTTTCCGCCCGACAAGGAAATTTTTGTCCAAAAAAAATAAGACAACGATCTTGTGAACCCACCTTCAAGTTCTTCCGGAGGCAAAGGATGCTGTGGTCGCATTGCAATAACATCTGCAAAGTGAGAAGTTAACAGTTCATAAGATTTGTCGTGGACCTTCTTCTAGAATAAAAGGAAAACAGGCGAGAAAGTTTACCTGGAGCAGGCAGGTTTTCATCGATGGATTCGTAAATGTGCTCTATTTCCTCCGTGGCAGTAGCGTTTATTGCCTGCGCTGACTTACACCGGAACTTTAATAATACTATAAAATAAAGAGTCTTACTTCAAACACAGTTAAGTATAGGTATTAACCTATATGTATACATTTGATAAAATACGATCATATACGCAAATATAATAATTATGTTAAAGATAATGATTATAGCAAATCTGATGATAAATTTATAATGATTTAGCGGGGCGTTTGGTTGAATCGGCGCGTGACCAAAATGCTGGCATCTACTTTGGTCAAAGGATCAGCCTCGCTATACAGCAGGGCAACGCTGCCAGCATTATGGGCACGTTGCCAGATCCACGGATTGCTTGAACTATCTATAGACCTTTCCCGGTCTATAGATAGTTCAAGATTCCTTTAGATTGTTATTTTTGGTTTTATATTTTACTTTTAAAATTTTTAGGTACCTAGATTTTAGTTTAGTTTTTAGGTCTAGTATAGTTTATTATATTATTATATGTTATTTGAGTTTGTATTAAATAAAGCACTTAAAGATGATAAAGTATATTTTAGCTCGGTACTTTAGATAAGTATACCAAGCGAGGCAAAAAGAATTGTCTGGAGACGTGCGAATGGGAAAGACACGTTCGAGTTTAATATAGTTTTTATTTTTTCTCATTTGTTCGGAGCAAGAAAGGGGATAGGATGGAGAAAGAGGAAAAAGATAGGGGGAAAAGATGGATAGAACGGTGAAGAGAGACTGGGGGCTGAAATGTGCGTATTTCCCACATAATTTAGCATCATTTGGAAATTAGCAATATTTTAACACACAGACGCGATTTAAAAATAAATATAATGTATGATGATTTCATTTGTGATTTTTAAATATTGACTGGAAATAAATAAATTTTATAAAAGCTTGTCCAGTTATTATGACATTTACGTTTTCGTCAGCTGATGCAAAATGCAGGTGAAATACATGGGTATTTTTTTTATTATTTTGTTATTCACGGTTATAATTATTATCATTTAACACTACGTACCTGCCACTACCAGTAATATCAGGGCTATTACTAAAATACTTGCCACTACGACGTAGATACTACGTACGTGCGTACGTAGGGTAGGTTTTAAATAGGCTGAAACAAACATAAATATTAATATTTATACTTAGAACAAAATAAAAAAAAACCAGGGCCATAATTCTGTATGAAAACACAGATCCCACACGATACAGAAACAACGTCGTTATCGTGTCTTGTTCAAATCGTGTCACAGCAAGGAATCGACAATTTTTGTATTCTGTATAATCTAAGGCAAATTATCTATGACAGGTTTTGGATTCTTCGAGTGCGTTCCGAATTAGAACTAAAGGATTTCTCATCCCAAAACCGCTAAAAAATTAATATAAAGGAATGGCTTATTTATGTTGAGATATAACGAAACCATGGGTAATTATTAAAAATTGACAGAAAACCTTTAGAAATACCTTCACTTTACATTAAAATTAGTTTTATTTTGAATAATTAATATTGGTGGTGGTAACTTTCACGGGTTCATGTTTCGGAACGCGCCTCAGTGGAACATATGATTTTTGACAGTTCAAATCGCGCCAATCCCAGTTAATTCCACATTCATTTCGCGCGGTTTCGTTTTCATAGAGAATAGATTTTTGTAGATTTCTTATGCAAGACAAGGAATTCGCGTGGTTTCGAAGCAAGGAATCGTAAATTGGTCATACAGAATTAGGGTCCAGAACTAGATAAATTTAAAAATGAAGTTGATAATTAGTTTGGACCTCGAACTTTAGGAAGCACAAAGCAGAAAAAATTAAGCTCATGCTCATGAGTCATGTTTTCATGCTCTGTGATAAATAACACCAGTGAAATTTTGAAAGTCAGTTCGCGACATTTAGGATGTGCGTCTTTTCCAACTCTCGAATACCAAACTTAGGCGGCCCATACACGTTCCATTTCCGTCAATGTTTTCTCCATACAGTAAACCGAAAAACATTGCGCAATACCTAGTATAGTATTATATTATCTGTAATACTAACCCTACACGAAACCGAAAGGCTTGGGTCCAACTTGTCGAAAATTCGTCATTTACAATCACTCTATCTCTTCTTATCCTGATTATTAATTCATGACACCAAAACCGAGTTTATTATGTAACGGACCTACAGACCCGCCTGCACCCGCACACCGCTTCCCCTGCCCGCGCTCGCCTTCCGACCGGTACCGCACGCACCGCGTCATAGCGCTGCTTTATAAGGCCTTGCCGACCGCTGCGCGGCTGGCATTTGCTCGGGGCTCCCGCGGTGAACACACGTAACCTCCCGCTCTGCAGAGTCTCTAGCAAATCGCCAAACTCCCTTGCTCCATACTAACACGGTGAGAGGTGGCCTTCGGATGTCGCGTGGCTCTAAGCTTATGCCAGCCCGATCATCTCTCTCCGCTATCCGCCCCCCTTCCTCCCTCGAGGGCTCGGTTGTCGCGTGGCTCCAAGCTTATGCTGCCTGACCCTCGTTTCCCCAAAAACCTGCATGAACTCCGTCCTTTCCAAGGGCTCGGTCGTCTTATGCAGCCTGACCCTTGGACCCCCTGCATGCACTAACCATACCGCCGCCGCCGCGTACCCGCCGCGCCCCGCGCCACGCTCACCGCGTACCGTGGTCCCCGCAGGCTACCGTCGTTTACCTGCTCGAGGACGTTCCGCGATCGCGTCGTCACAGGTATCATCGCCCTCCCGTGCGCTTCTGGTGTGTAGTTTTAAGGACCACTAGTGTTAATCGAAGCTAATGTAAAAACGTGAATATATGCGCACTTATTGTAGTTTATGCACATCCGTGTTTCTCTGGGCTAAACCCCCTCACCGGCTCACCCCTCTCTAGGTAGGTCCAACCCTCATCGCGCCTCCCGTAGGCCTAGGGCTAGATCTCCTGTATAACGAGGTGTCCAGGCGAGCTAGCCGAAAGGGCACTCCGTTACAATTATATTTTTAAGTTTTCAATATGAGCGCCGTGAACGTTGCCTTCATATCTAGTAACCTCGCCTCCATATCTAGTCATTGCTTACCACCCGCTGCTTTCGCTTCAGCACAATAACTACCTATGGTGCCGGTCCCAAGCCCGGATAAAGAGGGAGGACACATGGGGGGGATGTGGGGCGCGGCATTTCAATTCATCCGTTGGTATGCCGAGCTCTGTATCCCTCTTTTGGCAGCCTGTGGCCTGCATGTTAAGGGAGTAGGAGGGACAGTAGGGGTTTCAGTAGGAGTAGGGTCTCTCTTGCTCTCATAACATGCGAAATACGGGAGGGAAGTAGAATGGGCGACTACTTTTCACTTGCTTTGCCCCGCTAATAGCCATCTTTGCTCCACAGAACCTTAGCGCTTTTCTTCCTCTTTTCTTTTAAAAAAAAACATGATGAGTTCCGATATGAATAATGAGATGCCGTGCGAACCGGCTAGCACCCGGCGCCCTCTGGTGTAGGGGCCGGGGGGTGTTAAGTTGGTTACCGAAGGCGACGGCGGGGTGGTGTCCCAGGCCTCGTTGTCCGCGGATGCTACTGGACCGACAACGACAACAACGGGGACCGCGACAACACCACTGCCTGGACCAGTGCAGAAGCCCAGAACAGGACACGTGGCGCGCTACAACCCCAAGAAGAGGCAGCAGCAGAGGCAGCGGCGCGAACCTGTGGCGGTGACCAACATAATTGAGACAGGTGACGGGAGAGGTGGGAGGCCTAACAAGCCGACCCCTTCCCAAAGCTCATATCGCGGCAAAAACCGCAAATCGGTACAAAGGCAGCGCAGGAAGCGGGACGCCGAACTGGTAGACCAGTTTTACCGGGAGCGGCGGGAGGGCGTGTTTCATCTGCCCGGCATGTCAGCGCTTGCGCCGTCAGTCGTGGCGTGCATGGCACGCGTCAACCCGCAGGATGCGATGGTCGCTAGTGCAGCCGAAACCCCTAATCCGAAAGCGTCTGCGTCAGCAGCGACCGGAGGGCGGGGTGGTAGGCCGCAGGAGCCATCTTCGCAACCCGTCACGGCAAACGTGAACTTGCCTTCTGACCTCGTCACGAGAACACACGTGGCACAGGAGGATGCAGCTATGCCGTGCACAGTCCGCCCCCCGACCGAACCTGAACCTCAACCGCGCCCGTCAAAGGGCAAAGGAAAGGGGAAGGGGAAAAAGGGGCGCGCAGTGACCGACGGCGGTGTAGCTGGTACCACTGTGCCCGTGGAAGCAAATATAGAACTTGGTGAGGGGGGGGGGGTGTAGTTAGGGGCGCGAAGCGGCAGCGGAGCAGTGACCTAGTGTCGCCCACCGGCTGTCCAGCAGCCGATAAAAAGGTATGCCTTGAAGGCAGACCTTCCGCTGCAGTTTACGCGGGACCAGTGGTCATACCCCCTCAATCCAATATGACTAGAACCACTGAGGGCGCGGGGCCGTCTACGTATGCGGAGGCAGCCAAGGCGTACTACAAAGTAGTCGTTTTGGATCGCAACCGCATTCAGATGGATGAATTCCGCGCTGTTGAAATAAGAAAAGTCATCGAGGAGGCAGTCCTCGGCGTCTTCCTGAGCAACGGTGGCAGAGAGGATACCCTTCTGCCGCGGTTCATGACGATGCCGAGGCTGTTCCGAGGTGGCGTTAGGTACACACCTCGGGACGACTATGCGCTCACCTGGCTTACCGAAACGGTCGCAAAGCTGCCAGGCCTGTCGAAGGGGTCGGGTGGGTATATGATGGGTATACTCGATAAAGAAATATTTTCGTTTATGTAGGCACGAAATTGGGACCAGTCGGCTTTCTTATAATTAAAATAACTTTGAACCACATGTTGAATCCTACCTCCTAGTGTTACTAATACAGGTAAGTGGTCGGATGATAGGGAATGCACAGTAATAATAAAATTTATACATCAAACATTGAAAGTTAAAACGATATCAGGTGTGTTGGGTTTATGTTCAGCGTTATAATGTACTAAAGTTGGTTCAGATGGCGCATAGAAAATATGGAGCACTCACGTGCTATCATGTGATTAAAAATTATTTTGCCATGTTGGTTGGCAACACTATATTTGAACCAGTAAGGATGACGTGCGTTAAAGTCACCGGCCAACATAACATTCTTTCCCATGCTTAACAATAAGTTCAAGTCACTTCGTAAAAGTGTCAGGTTAGGTGACTGGTATATTGAAAAAATTATTACTTTTTGAGTAGATATTGTGACTTCAATACCAATAGCTTGGGAGCAGTTACCTGTGAATGGGGAATATCAGCTTTAATTAGAATAGCAACCCCTTGCCCGCGATTGCAATAATTAAGCTTATCCTGACGGTAACAACAATAGCCTGAAATACCAAGAGGCACCTGATCGCCGATCCTGGTTTCACTTATGGCTATTATATCTGAAGCTAGGTCACAAACTGCAAGGTCTGTGAGCTCAGAAATTTTAGTGCGAACGCCGTCCGCATTCCAATATAATATTTTAAGTTTTGCGGTTGTATTATACATAATGACCTAGGTGGGTTAATACAAGGATAACCTTGTCCATCATGCTTGTACATGTGGTGAACTGATTTAATAGACGTAATAACATTTAGGATTTCAAGCATCTCGGCTGTTGCCGAGTCTACATGAACTCCCTCACTGGTTTTAGGGACCACTTTTACAGGTTTCAAGGAAGATGTGATGTTAGCCCAAGTTATGGTGGAAGCTTGAGGTGCAGTGGCTGCTACAGTTGTTCCACTAGAGGGTCGGGTTTGGTTTCTTAGCTGCTGTTTCTTTTGTTGAATGCGATTAAGATAGCTTACTCTTACAGGACATTGACGGAAGTTTGCAGGATGGTGTTCCTTACAGTTGCAGCACTGGGCTGGACTAGTACGGTCCTTTTTAGAGCAATCTTTGGTAGCGTGTGATCCAACGCACTTAACACAGCGCTCTGGTAAGTTACAGTTCTTAGATGCATGCCCAAAACGTTGGCATCGATAACATTGGGTTCCAGTGCTTGTATTAGGTTTGAATCTTTCTATACTTATTATACAATTACATAGATGTTTGATTTTCTTAAATTTTGCTATATCTGTGTTAGCCGGCAGCTGCACAAGAAGAGGAACACACGATGCTTTATCATCAGTAGACAAGCTTTTCAATTTGGTTATAGAAGCATTATCAAAACCTAATGTGGCTAGTTCGTTGCAAACTGCATCATCAGCTTCAGTTGGTATCCCCCGCACAACAACTTTGTATTTCCTTTCTTCCTTGCGAGTGAAGGTATGGAAGCAGATGTTGTCATTCCGGAGTCCATCAACAACAAGTCGATGACTTTCGCCGGAATAACAATGAATTGCTACCTTACTGCCACGTCTGTATTGCAAATGAAAGTTTTTAGTGAATCGGGAAACGAGTCCTGTGGTCTTTTGATGAGACCAATCTTCCTTGACTTCAATTACAATCGGTGGTACATGACTTGTTTTAGGCTTTGGTGCTTGTCCAGTAAAAAAGGAAGAAGTCTCACCCAGACTGCAGTTGGAATCATAGAGCAGGTCCTTGAAGCGATTTGTGGTACTAAAGGTTACCTGACCTGGTCTTTTTGGATTCACAGTTTGCTTGGGTTTCCTCCAGATATCGTCCTCAGCTGGTCTCTTATAAGCCAGGCTTTCATTCGAAGACGATTTCACCAGGTATTTATCCATGATTGCTGATATTTTATCGATATCGATAAATGGCAGATTTATAGTGGTGAAGTCACTAGCATGTATTACGTATATCGGTACTCGCGCGCTACGCAACCGAGACGAGCGTGCGTTCACAGCACGAGACGAAGTGCGAATCAAATTCACATTCCCATATTCACTAATAAATGTAAATGAGACTATTAGTCAGACAAACAATACCGTGACAATACTTTGTAAATTACGAAATGCATACTTATTAGTGCAGACGTCTGTACACCTAGTCTCAGAACAGACATCTATGTCCATTATACAATACTTGTCCTGGGTGAATATCGGACCCATAACCTAACACAAAAGACGCTTTGTGAAGCTAGTCGTATCATATAGGGTCGTATTGTAACGGGTGAAATTTTGTGTTTCAAAAGGATTGAAACATATTTAGATTTAGTTATTGGGTACCAACTATTTGGGTAACTTAGGACAAAGTAGACCTACCGGCGAGTAGCAGCGATACATAAAATTTAGCAAGAATAGTCTACTGATTAGTACGGCCGCGAAGCTGCAAAAGGCAGTTGAATAAATTCTGGTTTGGAGACCAAATCTAGCATTTTCTTTTGGTAGCTTTAATTTCCTTGAAATATAACTAAGAAATTACGATCAGAAATTTAGGTTGAACGATTTTGGCACGTTTTCGTCTCATGAGGCTAGTGAACATTGAGATTTGCTTTCTAGATCGATTACGGACGGACGCCATCTGCGGTGAAATATAAGAACTATATCTACTTTTGGGAAGCTAGCTAGCCGCGCTTCGTCGTGGTGCGTTTGTCGTTCGCCAGAGGGCATTGCTCTAAATCATAGGTTTTGGGGAGGATTTAGCTAGTTATATTCGGTATATGTTACAGTGTTTCAGTGTAAAGAAGAAAGCACCACTGAATGCTAATTTTGATTAGATCAGCTGGTTTGTTAAGTCCGTTTTCAGAGAAATAATTTAAATTGCAAACCCCATCTAGCAGCGAGTAGGAATGCTGCCAAAGATTTCAACCATCGAACCATGACGGAAATGACGCATTCCTCTCCAAGCAGCCGAGTTTACGCGAATGCAGTTTTGCTCCTTAATGCACATTGCACAAAGGGATAAAGTGGTCTGCACCAAAAGGTTCTAGAAGGTTCCACAGCTATTCTCGTTTGCTGCAAGGCTTCTGGAAGGTTCCATAGGAGACTGGGCGGATATCGAGGAGGGGCAAGCGATGTTGATGGCTGAGTAAGCCAGAGCCCGCCTTTGATTACGCATCTGTTACTTCCCAGGCACGGTCTGGTCTTTAAATTTACGTGAATAAAGTGTGAGATTGCGGTGTAGGTGAGTTTCTTGTTTCTCATCAAATTTCTTTTCGTTTGCAACGACATCGTAAGAGTTCAGTTCAGTGGAATCATTTCGAAATTTTCTTCCAGAGGACGGTTCGGCTTTCTGCGGGCGTACCGTTTAAGGGGTGCGGCAGAATTCTAAGGTGCTGATCTGGAGAATAAATAAAATCCAGGAAGCTGATTCTTACAAGTCAGAGCAGAAGTTGTTTCTTTGTTTTCTCCTCATCTAGGTAGGTTTAATTTTATTTTTCTATTGTGCCCGTTCTCTAGTTACACGGGTTACAGTATCATACGGCACAATAATACAGGATGAGTTTGAATTGGTATGTTATCCCGTTATTACCGACTGGAACCATGATAGCCCACAAGTTGTGAGAGCCTTACTTGAAACTGCGTGTTTCCAAACGTCCATACTAAAAAATAAATCAACTCACAAAATTGCACGTGCGATCGCTACGAGAGTTAACAAGATACTATAAATTCATTTCTAAACACAGGTCGTTAAACTCATCTAAGTGCATTCGGTCAGGGACGAAGTTCAACCACCCAGCTGCGCTAGGGCTGTCTTCGAACGTAAACTTTACATGGCATTTCTTCAATGAAAAACTATTAGTTTAGAAAAGTCGTAGAAGAAACGTTGTCTACCTTGGGGAGTACATTTACCCCCTTTCGGGATAATATACCAATTCAAACTCAGATAGTAGATTCAGTCTCTTACCACCGTTTCCATCATTATCATTGTTTGTGGTAGCAGATAGATTAGTCAAGAGTTTTGTACTGGAGATTTCAAGAGATGTTTGGGTAGTTATCATGGCAGTAGTAGTTGTTGAAATACTCGTAGAAGATAATATTGTAGTAATCAAGGTTGATTTGCTAGTTGGTTTTGTTTGTTTTGGACTGCTAGTAGGTCTTATTGTAATTATCGGACTTTGTTTCCTCGTTGTTGAACGCCCTTCGTTAGCTTTAGATGTCCTTGAACTATCTCCGAAGTTATTACCCCCTGGTTGTAAATTATTTCCCGACAATGGTGCCACTAAAATAGAAAAAAAAACATATAAAAACAAATGATTCAAAAGTCGCCGCTAAAATAAAATTGCTTCACGGAGCCATGTTACCTGTAGTAGTGACTTTAGGAGCTACTGTGGTCATTGTCTCGGTCACCTTGGTCATTCGAATAAGTTCAACAGATGAGATTTTACCCCTTGAAGACTTGCATTGAATAGTAGTCCTATTTACATGTGAGTAGAGCTGAATATTAAGTACGCTAGGTACGTTGGGATTAACAATAAGTTCGCTAGCTGAAACATAACTAAACTTTAGAATGTATCTGATTAATACGTTGTTTGGTTGAATGGTTGACTGTTTGCTTTGAATATGACTTCAGTTTGCAACATGTAATCATGATCTGGTACAAGCCAGATGAACCATGACGGTGTCGAGTAACTTACGTGCAAATAACCATTTGGTCCCTCCGAATGCATCAACACACATTAACTTCAACGTTTCATTTCCCATGTATTCATACTGCATATTACGATTTGATACATGATCATTGTACTGCGTCAAAATACGAGCAAATGACAAACCAGTTATGTAAGGAGCTAAAAGAAAATTATAATTAAAATTATGATGGCAAATCGTGTGTAATAAGATTTCAGTTGAATTAAAAATAACCTTGCTGGTATTCTCACAAAAAACACATAAAACAATTTAAAACATATTTTTATTTCGCTGCTTCAGGCGGTGTGACACGATCAGAGTCTTCTCGGACCGAGTGGACTCGTAGGAGTAAGCTTCGTACGAGTGTACTAGGGCTGACATTCAGAGTCAATGCATCGAGTTTACTCCCACCGGTATCACGTGAGATCGAACTCCGGACTCGGTGAGTATACTGCGCGTCGTTAAATTCAGAGACGAGATCAAACGATAACTCCGTGAAGTTCGACTCCAGCCATAGATAAGCGTAGTTTGACATTAGTGAGCAATGCTTTATTCACGTTTTCTTTTTTGGCAGTATTATGCTAAAACGAGAGAAAAAATAGCAAATATTGTATGAAAACCTGAAACAGGAGACCAAATTTAATAGTGATATACTCTTTGCAGGAAACATTAAAAAGCGCGCCAGTTAAAATTATTCTAAATTGCGATGTTATGTACCTAAATATTAAAGAAACGAGTTAAATTTAACGTGTATACAGCAGTTTTATATAATAAAACTATGAAGTAAAGGGGTTTGGGTAAAAGTGGCGTCGTTTTCAAAATTACTGCCCACTAATGAAACTAGTTGTATTTAAAAGAGCCACTAATAGTGAGCAGAATTTGTTCAAGCAGTTCTTATCTAAACCATATCGGAGCTGAGTTATTAGACTCCAAAGATCACAAAAATAATGTCAGGTTTTCCATTATTTTTCAAATAACTCTAACTCTTCTAAATAATGATATTAAATGAATATTTTTTTAAATACAGTATAGTTACACATTTACACTTGATAGGCCACTTCAGCTGATTGGCCCAGTGCTGCATTTCTGATATTGTCTGCACCCGGGATGCCCTTCTTTGGCTTGAGCTGTCTGGTGGCATGATGAACTTATCCAGGTGTGATGACAATAGGGCTGTATTGCTGTGCCAGGTATTTACTCCTCCATTAGAGTTTCAATACTCCTGACACTTTCTTCGTCGCTGTTGCGGCTGTTGCTCAACCTTACTGAAGAACTACAGGCCCATCTCGCTCTTGAGTCATGTGTACAAGCTTTTTTCGAGAGTCAATTCAAAAGTTTGTTGAGGGCATATCATATCAGGAGGGGAGGATACAATCGTCCAAGTGCATTCGGATTATCGGTGGCAACGATACGAGTTGCGCCCGAGTAGCTATCCGAGTCCACTCCTTCCGAGGAGACTAATCACAAAATACTGTCACCGCGGCTTTGTTTAGGGGCTAGGTGGTGCTGTGTAAAAACTAAGCCGATTCAATAATTTTTTGCATTCTTTAATGAATGAGTATGACTAGAATCCTCTTCTTTTTTAAATGTTAAAATATTTCAATTTTGTCTGGTAGCCCTTTGATCACGGCGGTAATAACGCGACATTTTTTGAAGTTTTACGGGGGGTCATATTTCATTTTGTAATTAATTTATGAAATAAAAAATCAAGTGACAAGGACATGCTTACAGTAGACCTATATTTTAACAAGAAGAAAAAAGTCTAAAGGCATAATCAAGGAAGGAAATAGGAGACTACGTTTGGACATATTTGTATAGAGAATCGCAGATCGAATATGCTCTTAATATTGCGTTCCAGCCGGAAGTACTAAATGTGATGTATAATATTAATAGTAAAACTAAGTAGCCCACCCCCCCCCCCCCCCTCCCCCGGATTACCTCTTTGGTAGTCATGTCACGACAGATATGGATTTTCATACAACTTTTGCCGCCCGCTGCTCGCCAGTACACCAATTTCGATTTATCTCGAAGAAGGTTGTCAAAATAATGCTCACAGTTCCAAGCATGTTTAAGAAAAAAGACTGCGGAGTGAAGGTTCTTTACCTGTACTATTAAATATTCTGTGGTAAAAGCTAGTACAATACAGCAGGGTACTTTTTTTTTAATCTATTTTTTTAAAGGGGCTTTTAAACAGCGTTTATGCCAGCCCCATCGTAGCCTAATAAACACACTACTTAAAAAAAAAATACAACAAACATATAGTATATACAAATAATTACGGCAGGGTACTTACAGTAATCTTTAGGTTGGTGTATAAACTTGACTGAACTATGTAAAGTTCGTGCATCTATTAAACTTTGTGCCTTGCATATAAGATATAAGTTTGATTGTCCTTGATATAAAGATATATTTATCCTGCTTTTTAGTGGCGTTAAAAGGTTTTTTATTTCGTCTGAAAAACACAATATATGTGTTAATACTTATACATGTAATTATGTCGTGAGTTTAAGTTTTTCCTTTTTTTATTTTAGGAAATAAGTTGAGTTGACTGATTTTTCTGATTTGCAACACTGGCGTGCGCGTGATAGAACGCGAGTACGTCAAACGGTATGAGAAAGCCTTCAAACTTCAAACAGTGCAACACAGATCTTTTGGCGTGTGGCAAAAATTGGAACTACCTACCACTGTCATCTTTTCAAAGTGTCATTGTTGACAAATCGCTCTAAGCTGTCCGTCCTATCATTTTTGCGTAAAATTCATATAATTTCATGGAGAAATTAATACAAAGTGGTGCTAGAGAAGTAGTGCTGAAAGCTGAAAAGTTTTTTAAGAAGGAGAAGGAACATAGTGACCCTTTAATTCCCTTCGAAAGGATAAATAAGCGAGTTGCCGCTGTTACCGGTAAGTGATACCATCCACGTGAATCTCGACTCCCTTACTTTTACCCCAAATTGCATTAAAATTAGAAATTGGCTTACTTGTATGTGCATAAGCTTATTTAAGAGCGCTTGCCACTACGCGCACACAACATTTTCATAAATTAAAGTATAGAGGCGAAATTGAAATTTTGATACACTGTCGTTTAATTTTAATTTCAGCAAATCATAAAGGTAGATATTTACTAGTAAGTAATTCGTTTAAATGGATAATAAAGAAAATATTTATTATAGGAAACCAAACAGCAAAAAGCCAGAAAATGAAGAAAACGCGTTCAGTCAGCTCGGCTAGCATGCGCACCGCGACAAAATTTTCTCGGACACATGACTGGCGCAAGTCCTGTATGCATCATGTGAATAAGGTTAGCAAGAGGATTATCGAGCATAAGATGGATATAAACAAAGTTTTCATCATAGATGTATGCTCAAATGAAGAAAGCAGTGACTATGATGTGATAATTGTTATGAAAATTCGATCGAGGTACAATTTCAACCATGTGAAATGGTTCCTGTAGAACACAATTATAGTATAAATATCTGAAGTCTTAGTGTTTTCTTGAGTAGGACCTCTCAGTAGCACGCTTTTCCCAATATTATTCCTAAAATTTATTATTTTCTACTAGAGTACGTATTACAAATTATTCATGTAAATCAAAGATTTAAAAATTAGACAAATCAAACGATTTCATTCATCGTGATGTTTCCGTAAAAACAAGGACATAACTGGTAGCCCTGAAAGCGCACCTACGCCCCCCTGTCAATGTCATCCACGCCCCACTAGATCCTTGTAGCACTGTAGATGGAAAAACAGTCAAGTTTTTTTTTTTTTTTTTTTTTTTATATTTTGGCTCCACACATAGTGTATTTAGCCAGTGTCAAGTATTGTAATTAATCATCAAGTTATGGAATATTTCACGTGTAAAGTCAAGTCTTCAAGTCTTAGTCACAGTCCAGTCTAAGTCAGGTAATCATAGTCCAGTCTAAGTCATACCCTAGTAAAGTGGTGGCGACTTTACTAGAAGCTTCTATGGAATTTTGGAAGCAACACGAAAAACCACGTTTCACTACATTATATCACTTGCCCACACTCATGCTCGTAATTCAGCACTTAATGCGTAAAACACCACCAATTTTAACCATTAACACTGGAAAAAGCACAAGTTTAGAAAAATAATACAATGAAACGACGTGAACTTTTTCGAGTTCCCGCCAAAACCTCCAACAGTCAAGTTACACAGTAACTAAAAAAGTTACTGGTTTGCCAGTAAAAAGTTACGAAGTACATTGAAAAATGAAAAATTAAAGTGTCTCAATTTCGGCCATACCACCGAGATTTTTTACAGATTTGTTTTATTTCTTCATTTCTGAAGTACCTGGAGATATAGAAATGTGCGTAATATGAAATGCCATTCAAAGTTTCATTGAATTCTGATTTTATTTTCCGGACACACGCCCAATTTTCATATTAAAGTGTCTCAATTTCGGCCATACCACCTACATTTTTTACAGATTTGTTTTATTTCCTCATTTCTGAACTACCTGGAGATATAGAAATGTGCATAATATGAAATGCCATTCAAAGTTTCATTGAATTCTGATTTTATTTTCCGGACACACACCCACTTTTCATATTAAAGTGTCTCAATTTCGGCCATACCACCGAGATTTTTTACAGATTTGTATTATTTCATCATTTCTGAAGTACCTGGAGATATAGAAATGTACATCGTATGGAAGGCCTTTCAAAGCTTCATTGAATGCTTATTTTATTTTCCGGACACACGCCCACTTTTCATATTAAAGTGTCTCAATTTCGGCCATACCACCGAGATTTTTTACAGATTTTTATTATTTCCTCATTTCTGAAGTACCTGGAGATATAGAAATGTACCTCGTATGGAAGGCCTTTTAAAGTCCCATTGAATGCTGATTTTATTTTCCTGGCACACGCCCACTTTTCATATCATAGTGTCTTAATTTCTGTCATAGCACCGAGAAATTACAAAGATGTTTATTATTTCTTCATTTCGCGAGTACTTAGAGTTCATGATTTTCTTCTGACAGGCTCAACCACAGATTAGAGAAAAAAACAAATTACTCTGTGGGCTCAACAGAGCCATACCAAAGGATGTCGGAAGCCGTGACTTTTTAATTTGGTAGGGTTATCTTAGGCCGCTAACTTTAGGCCGCTAACTTCACACCGGTTTGTATGGATAAGCATAATATTATTATTGGCAACAATAATCTGATTGAAAATGTTCAATAAATACCCTCATTTAATTTCCAACTTACCCGATGTTAGAGCAAATGGCATTTCAGCAGTTGTATTTTGGAAATAACAATTCAAATCTCCAATTATAATATCGTCTTTCACAGCCTCAATCTTCAGGATCTCTCCATTATAATAATAGTACTCGTGTTTTAAGGGTCCCATTTGCATGTAAGGTTTTAGAAGTAGCTCGTTTATTTTGAAACCTATGTCTGAAAAAAGAAAGTATAAACTAATGTGTCAAACTTATACCTACCATTTTGCGGAGCAGAACAGTGAAGTGGGTTTTGGCGGGAACGCGGAAAAGTTCACGTCGTTGCATTGTATTATTTTTCAAAACTTGTGCTTTTTCTAGTGTTAATGTTTAAAATTGGTGGCATTTTACGCATTAAGTGCTGAACTACGAGCATGAGTGTGGGCAAGTGATATAATGTGCTGAAACGTGGTTTTTCCTGTTGCTTCCAAAACTCCATAGAAACTTTTAGTAAAGTTGCCACCACTTAACTTGGGCATGACTTAGACTGGACTATGACTGTGACTAAGACTTGACATTACATGAAATATTCTATAGCACGATGAAAATTACAATACTTGACACTGGCTAAATACAATATGTGTGGAGCCAAAATACAAAGAAAAAAAAAGTGAAGTGTCACGCAAGACTTTTATAAATTACAGTTCTGGGTGGCGTGGCACTGTCTGTGGGAAGCCGAACGATTAGCCTACCTCATCATTTGTTAAATACAGCAGCGAATCCAAACAGCATGATTAAATTTTTAGTCGTATGAAATATGACTACTGCGAAAGTGCGAACCAACTTCCAGCACAGAACAGATATCGTCACCGTAGTCGGAAAACTAAATAACTAGCACATTTTGCGAAATTGACTTTATTATATTTCCAGAATGTCGAATTCAAGCTGCATCTTTCTGTGTTTCTAAATTTTGAATATCATCATTTATCAAAAAGATATTCATCAAAAACCGAAAAAAGATGCTATAAATGGAAAAATAAATATTGAAGTAATTATAAAAAAGTGGCAAATAAAAATGCATAATGTACTTTATTCAGTACTCCCTCAACACATTTATATGGTTTTTCGAAATACTCGAGTTGAATTACCAGGATATAAATTAGACTTCAAAAATCTATGAAAGTACAATGTTTAAGTATTCATCAATATCGAGAGTCCTTTGAGCATTTGTAGCTACTCTCCATACTTTCGTATGTTGGTCAACCATGTACATTTGGAGAATAGTTCACTCTAGATTAGTACTCTAACTCTAGTACTACTACTAAAACTCTATAAATAGATTACATGTAATAATTGCAATATAGTATTCTTCCCTCTATTCTATTCCATAATTATTATTAAATAGATACCATTATTATTAAATGAAAATGTACCTTTCATGTCATCTCGCGGCTTCAGAATTAAATTCGTTTGGATGATTTGATGTGCTGACCCTACATCAGGATATATAAAACACATCATGGCAGTGTTGTTGTGGAGAGCTGCTGTCAGCTTCATGTACCTGGATACTGTATCATCTGTATGATATCCGGTAGACAAGGACCTACCATCTAGAAACAAGTAAGCACAAATTAACTAAACAAAAAACCTTGTAGTTTAGACAAGTCAATAATATAGGGGTACATTGTTACTATACACAATAATACTGCGTGAAAACCTAGAGAACTTAGGCGTCACTATCTCGACTCGAGATAATGACGCCTAAGTTCTCTAAGTTTTCGAGATTCTTGATCTCGAGCGCCAGCGTCAGTCGCACGAGAGCCGTCGGCCAGAGTAGACGTGTGCCCGTGCTGTAGCCAGTCTTACATTTACACTACAGATAGACACAAATAACCCAACTTTATATTGAAGACACGCTGAAATAAACCAAGTCAAGCTGTAGGATAGAGCTCCTGGTATAAAACAGGTACGCAAAAATATCTTCTATCTAAAATTAAATTTGTATTTTTTTGTAAGAATAGAGAATAATATTGTTGAAAAAAATGTAACCTTAAGATAATTACTGTTTTTAAATAAATGACTGAATAATAATTATTATGAGCGTTTTGGCTTACCTTTTGCTTTGTAAGTCAGCGCGGAAAAACCATGTGTGTTATTCCGACAATCAAAGTAAGTCGGCTCACCATCATAAAAGTGGTGAGTATTAAAAATAATTTAACCTAAAGATAATTAGTTATTTTGTGTGTGTTTTTGGCTCACCTTTTGTTTTGTAAGTCAGTTCGGAAAAACCCGTTACGTTTTTCTGACAATCGAAGTAAGTCGGCTCACCATCATGAAAGAAGTAAGTATGCGTCCCAGCCACCTCAAAAAGTGCTTGATTTACAAACAAATGCCCAAGTGATTGTACTCCTGAAATAATAAGTTATCAGATAATAAACCTTCCGTCGGGGTTTAAAATGAGAAGATCCGCAAGAGAACTAAAGTTACCGATATAGCTCGTAAATTAGCAGATTGAAGTAGCAGTGGGCAGGTCATACCGCTCGTAGAACTGATAACCGATGTGGAAGAAAGGTGGCGATTATATTATATGCTACCGGAGGACGCAATCTAAGTATTTATATATTATCTATTTCTATAAATATTCATACTTCTAATAAATCCGTAACTTCCCCAGTAGGAGACACTTTCGTTATTCAGTTATTTGTAGTGATGCTCCTTATATAAGAAAAGCGGAATAAATATCGCTTGCGCGATGCAGAATTAATATTAATAAATTAAATTACCTAAAATGTAGGACTTTATGCACTCTATGCTAAACGGATGGCTCGAATAAAACGATAAATATCCAAGCACCCGTGTTTTATTAAATTATTGGTAAGCGTCTGCCAATTCACCACCAAAGAGTATATAATTTACTTTCACCACTACTAGAAACAATACACTCGCGAGAGGATGCGCGCGCATCAACGACACTTCCTTCCAAGGAGGATGTTCATACATAAAAAGTAAGAAAACCAAATTTCTAATTAAATTTTGCCAAGTAAAAGCCCACCACCGCCATCTAGCGTCTACACGGCGCGCGGGGTGGTCTGTATCTTGGACTTGGCTGAGCAATTGAGCATCACGCCGAAACTAGTGAATGTAATTATTCCAATGAAACTTGGCATGATTTGAGTTTCAACTACGAGGTAGGACGTAGGATACTTTTTATATTGAAATTTAGCACGATTCTAAATTAAAATTTCCAAGTTAAGCCTACCACTTCCATTAGTGACGTATAGTTCGATGGCGCATGGCTGACTTTGAGTTTGTGGCGCGAGTTCCGCTACTTAACGCTAGATGGCTGCGGTCTGAATTTTTATATTATTTCTTTGAAATATATTTTCTTTATACATAATATTATTTGCGTGTTGCCACTCACGTTAAATGTAACGGGCAATATGAAACTTTTGAGTAAAAGATAGCCAAGTCGCACGACGGTTGGAAGTCCTAATCGTGTCGAAGGGAAGCGAGATGGGAAAAGGATGAATGGATGGGACTGCGATAGAAGGGAGGCAGGCGAAGCTACAACTAACCCGTGCGAAGCCGGGGCGGGTCAGCTAGTAAGTAATAACAATTGTAATTACTATAATATGAATTACAATGTATTAGTACCCACTGATATTTTCCACTTTCACGACGTCGACTTTGAAATTACATTGTATTCCTTTATCTGTATATTGGTACCTTCCCATGTAATAGGTACAGGAATGACCGCTTGCTGGGGCACACTTCCTAGTATAAAATATACATCGTATATTATAACTCTTATCTGCTGTCGGAGTCGATGGAGAAACATTACTCTGAAAGAATACGAAAAAAATATTGAAAAGAGACGTTCCAGAATATGACCTATATATACCTAATTAAAAAAACCAGAAAACTGAATAATTTAATAAAAATAATCATAATTAACACATTTGTATTCTAAATAATATTTTGACCCATATTTAGGCTAGATTATCAATACTTTATATAATTTAATTTTAATTTTATTGTAAATTTTAATGTAAAATACAATGTAAATTTAAATTTAATTTTGATTTTGATTTTGATTTTGATTTTAATTTTAATTTTAATTTTAATTTTATTTATTTATTTAATTATAACTTAAGTAATTATTACATAATATTATGGAGCCTTAGATCCCGCACTAGGCATGCCTGTGTCGCAGGATCTAGCCTCTTACGTTCCTTCATGAGATATTCTGTGCTAGTGAGGTTTAATGTGGTACGAAAGTGTAGGTATATTGTATAAAAATAAACCACTAATATGATCACTTATCAATACGTGCCTTTTTAGACTGTGTGATGTCTCAGGATGACGTGCGCAGTGTCACGCGAAACTTTAATTTAGATTTCCGAGTGAAACTGCAATCTGTAATGGGCGGTCTTGACGCTTAACACCAGGTGAACGACTAGCTCGTCACGTCATTTGTTTACATAAAAAATAAAAACAATACGGGCTGTGCACTACTTTGGTTGTGCATTCTTGCCTCAAGACCAGCTACAGATAATGTAAAACATTCAATTTGCTAACTCCAGAGTTGCAAATATTTTTCGTTTTGTTTGAAGGCTAAGATAAGGCTAAGATATAAATATTTTGGAGGTGTGAATATATTTTATTTAACTTTATTATATACTAGCTGCTGCCCGCGGCGTTGCCATGCGTGGACTACTATAGTAATAGTTATAGGTACTTAGCTCCGATGCAGACCGGCCACCGTCCACAACCACCGATGGCTGCCACGCACCACCGCCACTTTCGCACCAGTAGCGGTTACGCGCGACAGCCACCGGAATTTGGAAGCTGCCACATATTATACTGTGCAGTCTCATGCTTCTGAATAGGTTACGTGTGTCAGTGGCGAGTATTGGCGTCGTGTGTGGCCCGTAACGGCCACAAGTGGTGACTCGTGGACACAGCTGTAGCGTGTGGCCGCCACCGACCACACATATTATAGCGAGTTCCTACAAAATGTAAGGAAAAGCGTGTGAACGGTTTGTCGCCGTCTTCCAGTGGCTGTGGTCGGTGGCCTGTTTGGGCCGAGACTAAACCATACTAAACTCATACTTCCATCAATAAAAATACGTAGGTAATATTGTAAATGCGTAGATACAGCTCGTCTTTTTGTCTCTGTTTGTTTCCTTTTTATAACTGAACACTGCTGAATCGATCATAATGAAGTTTAATTAATTAATTCATTAATGTTGTTTGGTACAAATCTATTTAACGTACATCTAAGTTCTGAGGTGTTTTGTTAAATTTTGCAGAGCCAGCCAGCCAGCAGATATCACTTGTGTCCCATCCTGAAAAGATGCCTGTACCACAAAATTAGCCCTATTTACTTCTAAGTCTATACAGAAAATGTAAAAACTGTCGAATAATCACAGCATTAAGGATCGCGCTACCTTTGTTTTTCCATTGTGATTTATATCGAACTCTAGTCTTTGTTCTGCATAGTATATTTCCTACCTGCATTGCATAGAAATGAAAAAAGGCTTTGTTTTTAAAAACTGCTTTTTGATACATCATTTTAGATTTTGACTCCGTTTGGTTAACGCCGGAAAAGGGTTTCTATCAGCCACTAACTTAGTTTTAAAATCATGTGATTTTACAAGAACAGGAAGTACATCCAAAAGCCAGAACCTTTTAATTCGAAAGATTTAATAAAAAATTAAATTATATAAGCTTTAATATTTTTTGGTACGTATCTATTTTACTCTTAAAATACCAAACAACCTGTAAAGGCATAAACAGAAAAACTATAAAATAGATAGATAGCAAAGAATGTACCTACCTATCCCCTAGAGTAGCGGTTATATTACTCTTTGGGCATATCCTACACAGACATTTTTTTCTTTACTCTGTGCCTCCAGATAAACACCAGCTAGGTGACATAAAGTTTCTGTCAGTAGCCAAAAATATAATCAACATGAAGCTGCCATGTTGTATATAACTCCGTTTGGTTTCGTAATGAAAACTTAATAATTTTGACCAAAAAAATAAATGATATTTCAATTTTAATATATCCTATTTTAAGCGCCGGCTATTTCTAAGCATATTAGTGAAATCTGCATGAAAATCTGTTCGGTATTTTAGGAGTTCAGTCATAACAAACAAACAACGACACATCATTGTCCCTAGATGGCGCTGATACAAATAAAACTTGATAATGTATGAAAAAAGGGCAAAAGCAGGGTGGCCTGCATCGCGCAAGCGATATATTTTAACAATTGAACCTATGGGATAAATATACATTGGGTATGATTATGTGTATGTTCCGTTGCATACGATGAATACTAGGTGGTAGGACTTTTCTGCAAAGTTCGTCTAGGTAGGTACCACCGCTTTGCCAGTTATTCTGCCGCCAAGCAGTAGTGTGCAAGCACTGCTGTGTTCCGGTTTGAAGGGCATTGTAGCTAGTGAAATTACTGGGCAAATGAGACTTTATGATCTGATCACTCGGTCTAGTAATCTGATTACTAGACTTGGTGATGTCTCAGGATGACGTGCGCAGTGCAGTGTCACGCGAAACTTTATTGTTTTAAAGTTCCGGGTGACACTGCAACTGTTATGGGCGGCCGTATCACTTAACATCAGGTGAACGACTTGCTCGTCACGTCATTCAATCAAAAAAAAAAAAAAAAAAAAAAAAAATGAATCCCTACATATAATAAATGTGAAGATCTGACATTTATTATATGTAGGGATTCATCGTTATCGTCCATATTAACCTTTCATTTAACATTCACTGTACGCTGATTAATGGCACTCAACACCCAAGGTCCATAAAAAAAAGTCCAGTCCTTTCCTACTTTTTCGAAATTCAACCCCTACGGCGACAAAATAAGTACTTTGTATGTAAATTTAAAAAATATAGTATAGTAGACTTGGTTATTTTATTCAAAATAAGAATTATTGTTTTCAATATTTTTTGTAAGGAATGACTTAAGTGGTTGAAATAGGGTATGACACTTTGTATAAGAAGATCTTTGCTTTTGAAGTTATAGTGATCAAAATTGTTAGCCCACGCGGGCGGAGCCACAGGGAGAAGCTAGTAAACAATATTTTAGTAGTGTTTGTGACCATGACAGTTTAAAATCTTATACTATTATACGTAGTACACGTACGAGAATACTCACAGACACGTATCCGTATCGTTGGTCAAGGGGTTCTTTAACAAAGTTTTGAACTAGAACATTATTTTCACCTGCTCCTGCTACGTAACACCTGAAAGTATAATAAGCTAACTATACTAATAAAATGTACATGGAAATTTTATTTTTCTGAAGTAAAGGGTCTTTCAACAAATCCCCCGCTCCTGCCTACTACATTACATGTGTTTTTCTCCATACAAAAAATAAATCAGTATTTTTTTACTCGCTAACTGTTGATCCCTCGTAGTTTCATAACAGAAAGAAAGATGTTTAGAATACAGTCAGCAATTCTATAAAAAAAAATCAGACTGAACTTCGAACTTTTGATCCTATGTCCACCTTTTTCGAGAATGGATCCACTGTGCGTCAGTGCAGGCCGTACCGCCTACGTCGAATTAGAATTAGAATTTGGGTTAGAGCGTAAAACCCGTGCGAAGCCGGGGCGTAGTCAGCCAGTAACAATAAACGTACCTTGCTCGATAGATAGGTATATCCTTTGAACTGTTCACATACACTCTATATGGTTTGTTCAATACAAGCGTGGAAGGAATGCCCTCACATTTTACCTCACCATCATAATTTTCATCTCTGAACAGTCTAACCTTTACTTCTTGAACATAATCTGAAAATAAAAGCAAAAGGTTATTTTCAAATGGTTTTGTTCAAGCTGTACAGTCACAACACTATTATTTTAGTACCTAACCTATAATAGTTATTTTCAACACATTTGCTCAAAATATGTATTTACAAAGCCTGTGTACATTGTTCGAAAGTTAAACATTACGCACCATACAACGGAGCGTGCGGTCAAATAGGTACTCTCACCTAAGTTACGAGAAAACAGCACAATAGGTAATGTAACAAACTTTTCTTTATTAGTGGGAAAGTCGCAACAAACAGTCTTTGATGTTCCTAATCTCATATGAAAATGGGCTAAAATGGCACGCATTTACAATGCAAATGGCACCACATGCGTATGGTAAAAATTAAAACTACATCGTTAGTTTAATGTTCTCTTTAGTATTAAAGTGAGACAAACGTATTGAGCAAAAACGCTTTCAAGGAGTTTCGATCATTCAGCTTATTTATTCTCTTAATGTGAAACTCCTTGGTGAAATTCTTATATATGTTTTATTGAAATTAAAAAAAAACCGTAAAGGTTACGCACAGCGCTATTTTATTTTATTTTATTTATTAATTTTAAGAAAACTTACAGCTATAACACATGATTAAATATGTGAATATAGTACTTAAGGCCAATTACAAGTTTCCATAAATATGCATATATATATAAAATAGGTAAAAGATATTTCCTAGACGGACGCATACAAGAAAAAAATAATTAATTTTATTTTAGATTTAACACTTAAAATCCTATCACCTAACCTAGCCGTCAAAGAACATGTTACCTATCAGCCTCTTTAGCTGACAGGCAGACATGTTAAACAAGTCTACATCACACCGCGCCGACAGGTCGTTGAAACATCTGCTCACTCTGATCAAATAAGAATTCTGCCTATAGTTTGTTTTTGCACAAGGGACACGTAATGAGCAAGGTCTCCTATAAGAGGCGAAAGGGACTCTGAGGCCAATGCTTTCCAGCAACTCGGGGCAGTCAACCGAGCCATTTGCTATGCTAACCAGGTAAGACTAGGTGGTAGGACTTTTCTGCAAAGTTCGTCTAGGTAGGTACCACCGCTTTGCCAGTTATTCTGCCGCCAAGCAGTAGTGTGCAAGCACTACTGTGTTCTGGTTTGAAGGGCATTGTAGCTAGTGAAATTACTGGGCAAATGAGACTTTATGATCTGATCATTCAGTCTTGTAATCTGATTAATGGACTGGGTGATGTCTCAGGATGATGTGCGCAGTGCAGTGTCACGCGAAACTTTATTGTTTTAAAGTTCCGGGTGACACTGCAACTGTTATGGGCGGCCGTGTCACTTAACATCAGGTGAACGACTAGCTCGTCACGTCATTTAATTACATAAAAAAAAAAAAAAAAAAAAAAAGCTAAATCAGCTATACGCCTTCTCTCGTACAGTGGAAGTATGTGAAACTTTTTACACCTCTTTTCGTAGTCAGCGACATATGTCTTAACCCGAAATTGCAAGTGACGTAAGAAACGTTTTTGAATCCTCTCAATCCGCATGATATAGACGTTATAAGCAGGATTCCAGATTTGTGACGCATACTCTAAGTGACTACGCACAAAAGCGCAGTATAATACTTTAAAAGTTTTTACTAAATTAAAATCAGATGATACGCGCAAAATGAAGCCAAGTGCCTTAGATGCTTTATTTACAACATTATTAATATGGTCATCATAAAGAAGTTTACTGTCAAATGTTATGCCAAGATCTCGTATAGAAGTTACCCTAGCTATTTCAGAGTTTTTAAGTATGTAGTTAAAAATTATGGAGTCTGGTTTACGGGTGTAAGAGCACACAAAACACTTCGAAACATTCAAATCTAATTTATTCAAGCAACAGTAGTTTTCAAATCTCTGGAGATCATCTTGGAGACTTTGCGCGCTTTCAATTGATGTTATTGGACAAAGAATCTTCATATCATCGGCATATAAAATTATTTTAGTATTTAAAAAGCAGGACGTGACGTCATTAATAAATATATTAAACAGTAAAGGACCTAATAATGATCCTTGAGGTACACCCGATGGAATAGGCATAGTCGAAGAAGTATACCCATTAAGCGCTACCGTCTGACACCTGTTTTGAACGTAAGAGGTAAACCATCTGTATAGATTACCCCTTATGCCTACTGACTGAAGTTTACGCAGTAACAGCAAGTGATCAATTCTATCAAAGCATTTGCTATAATCTGTGTAGATAGCATCGACTTGAGATGGCTCTGACATATGTTCCGATAAGAAATCACTGCACAAAATAAGGTTTGATGTAGTAGACCTACCCTTCAGAAAACCATGCTGCTGCGTGCCAAGTGTGTGTTTAAGAGAGGCATAAAGCTGTCTATAGACCACCCTTTCCAAAACCTTAGCAAATATACACAGTTTAGAAATGGGTCTATAATTTTCTACCATGTCTTTCGGCCCTTTTTTATGAATTGGAGTTACATATGCTGACTTCCAAATAGTGGGGACCACTCCCTCTGACAGAGACCGCTTATAAAGAAGAGTGAGAGGAATTGATAAACTCTTGGCGCATCTGACAATAAATATTGCCGGAACATTATCAGGCCCAGGTGATTTGCTCAAGTCAAGAGACTGTAACAATTTTAAAATTTCGTGAGCCAAAACTTCTACGTCACTTATGTCTGCCATTGCTAAGCTGCTATCAGTAATTTCAAATGAGGAATATTCTGAAGGGATGCTGTTCATAAACGTCGAATGAAAATATTCGCTAAACATATTGCAAATATCCTCTCCGCAGTCTGAAGAGCGCTGACCAAAGCGTAACACGGCAGGATAAGAATTGTTTTGATTTTTTGACTTGACATAAGACCAAAAAGCCTTTGGGTTTTTGGAGATATTTAACTCAATGCTAGCTATATATTCTGAAAACATTTCAGTTTCCAATGTTTTTGCACGGTCTCTTAATGTAATAAACGATTGGAGGTCTGACGTGTTACCATATATTTTATACTTTGAGTGGAATTTATGTTTTTCTTTTAACATTTTTATGAGTGGCCTTCTAAACCAAACAGGGTACTTATGTGTAGGATAAACTGTCTTAGTGGGTATATAGTTTTTTCGGAGGTCGTCTAATGTGTCGTAGAACAAAGATATGGCATTTTCTAACGGTTTATGATACAGCTCCTGCTGCCAATTAATAGCGTCTAACTTTTGCGTAATAGAATCATAATCACCAGATTGATATATGTACTTAACATAGGGGCGACCAGAGAGAGAATGAAGTTTTACGAAGTTAGCAGAAACACAGAGAGCCGGGTGATGTGAATCCTCGGGTATTAACGGGTTTTGACAACGGGTTACGATCACTTCACTATTTGATAAAACTAAATCTAACATTTTATTATTTTGATTGTGGATATAATTATACTGTGACAAATTACATATATCTAAACTATCAAATAAGTCAATTTGACTGGGACCCTGAATGTTATCAGCAACATAGGAACAATAATCATTAGAAGGTTTCCAGTGTAAATTCGGCATGTTAAAGTCCCCAAATATTATAAATTTATCGCACGGATTGTATAATACTATGTCCGACAGATGTTCGGAAAAAGTAGCTAACTGAGCAGACAATGAACTACCTAAATTTTGATTACAAATGTATACTGTACATAAATGCAATTTATACACTACTTTAGGCTTCCGGCACCGAAGTGTTAACGTCACCCACATATCCTCGGCATCAGAGCACCAGTCACTGCGATCCGTGGCGGTGAGCTCACGGCGAATAGCAATTAAAATGCCACCTCCAAATTTTTGCTTCATTTTTTTATAATCCCGGTCACGTCTCCATACAACATACCGATCGTCGAATAATTCACTGTTATGAATACCCTCAATTAACCACGTCTCCGTTAAACACACAATATCGTACGAGTTCATGGCAATATTTCTATAGAAAGCCGTGGATTTTGTTCGTAATCCACGAACATTTTGATAATAAATATTAACCATCATTTTTAAAGCTATTAAATAGCACCTGGATAGATGTAAAAACCAACAAAGAAATCATAAAAGGCGTGAAGATATAAACATTCAATGAAGCATAAAGATACAAATATTTGAGTAGGTCATTAGAATTTTGCACTAACAAAAAGAAGGTAATAAAACAATTAACTGCAACAAAAGACTCACCGAGATAACGAGGGCATGTGGCCGGCCGAGTGCAAGCGAGATGAAGCGATAGCGTAAGCGTTAAGAAAGATAAAGAGACAGCAATGCGCTCAAACACGAAGTACGCGCCTTGTGCAAACTGGAGTGTGAGTAAGCAAGTGTTTCTCAAACTTAGGGCGCGGTTGTGATGATGAAGCAAACAATTTATAAAATATAATAGAAAAACTTTGGAAATTGACATTATGACAGTTTTTTCAAGTCGGACTCTGACTTTATGGTCAGTACATGAGAGGTTGGGTTTTTCCGTGCAAATATTTTGCACCCTTTGACCCAAACATAAGCAAACCCCCGCTCCTTAGCCATGATCTTCACCTTGTTAAGCAACAACTTGTTCTCCAGAGTTAAGTGGTCGTTGACAAAAATTCTAGTGTCCCCCCGGAGGCCCAGGTCTGCCGGAACAATAGTACGCTTCTTAGCTGCGGCTACGAAGTCTTCCTTTACGTACCTATTATGAACTGCGATGATAATAGTTTTGTTGACTTTATCATTACGCATGGGTATCCTTGCTACGTAATTGATCTGCTCTTTAGGAATGGTGCAGCCAATTAGATCCCCAACCTTGGCCACAATTTCGAACAGATTTTCCGATGGTGATGTAGGAATGCCTTTGATCTCAATGTTGTTCATACGTGATCTTTGATCATACTCTCGCATGACGCCTTCGAGCTGTTCAAAACGTTGCTTCAGAACATGTACTTCATCCTTGGCTTTGACAAGCCCCTGGACTTCCTGGCTGACATCAGAGATTCTTTCCGTAAGTGCTTCAACCGAGTGCTGTGTGAACTCGATAGAATTTTTCACGTTAGCTACCTCAGGTTTTAAGAGCTTTAGGTCTGCGATATCGGCCTTCGTGGTCTTTATGTCCGCGATGTCAGCCTGAATGGCTTTCACACTTGCAATCAAGCTAGGTAATGAAGATATCTGCGAAGACAATGATTTTAAGTCCAGCGCTATACTCTCAAGGCTGGCAGGCGTGGGTGATTTGACTGAGCCGGTCTTTCCCACGGGTGCATTAAGTGGACTGGAAGCTCCACTTTGCTTGCAGGTGGAGCACTTCCAGGTGTTCTTTCTATCTCCGAGCTTCCGGAAACCAGCTTCCGTTATTCCGGCACAGGGAAAATCGTAACGGTTCTGGCAGACGGAGCACTGGACTCCATCCCTAAACTCAGCCTGGCAACGGTTGCAGCTAAACATATTCACTAACGGATTTTATATGCAGACTTGTAAAAGTATAATATTAAAAAAGTTAAGCGACACAATAAAAGTTTGAGAATCGCGATCAGATGGTCCGCCGCGTGAGCAGGTTTGCGGTGAGCGTGTGCACTGGGTGCCGTCTATGACCTTACTGATAAATATACTACGAAGGATGCGGTAAAATAGGTACTTAGGTGAGAGTACCTATTTGACCGCACGCTCCGTTGTATGGTGCGTAATGTTTAACTTTCGAACAATGTATACAGGCTTTTTAAATGCATTTTTTGAGCAAATGTGTTGAAAAGATACTTACCTACCTCATATTTTTATTGGTCTGTACCGACTTTTACAGCCGTGTGGTCTCAGCGCAGTGTTAGAATCTCTTCCCATGTCTTCCCGTGGGTGCCAGCTAAGGGAATACCCAGAGAATGGGTAGCAGCATTTTCCTAGGTACGTTAGCCCGTGAGAAGGCGCGCTATGAGCATTTAGTCAGACGATACAAAACGGGGCAGTGTAGGTTATATTAACATCAAAATTTCGATCGAAATTTTACTGTCTTTTTTCCTCAGTGCCCCGTTTGCTACAGTTCAACCGGCAAAAGTAGCTTTTTTTATTAATGTATGTACCATAAAGATACTAGGATACTAGTCTAGGCCAAAGTCATAAATAGGTGCGACGACGAGTGAAGCGAGGAGGAGCGTTAGGTGAACAGTGACCACACGATGCCAGAAGTCACTTGTGCTTATATAAAAAATTACATATCGAGTTTTGGCGGGAACGCGGAAAAGTTCACGTCGGTGCATTGTATTATTTTACAAAACTTATGCTTTTTCCAGTGATAATGTTTAAAATTGGTGGTGTTTTACGCATTAAGTGCTGAATTACAAGCATGAGTGTGGGCAAGTGATATAATGTGGTGAAACGTGGTTTTTCGTGTTGCTTCCAAAATTCCATAGAAGCCTCTAGTAAAGTTGCTACCACTTTACTAGGGCATGCCTTAGACTAGATTATGACTTAGACTAGACTATGACTACTCTGACTGTGACTATGACTTGACTTTAAGTGAAAATTTCCATAATACGATGAAAAATTACAAAACTTGACACTGGCTATACACTATGTGTGGAGCCAAAATATAAGAAAAAAAAAAAATTACATATCGTAGTTAACCTCGGTGAACGACTATCTCGTTACGTCATTAATTATCATAAAAAAAAACATCATACTGAGTCCCGATTGTATATTTTGACGTTGTGGTTTGGTGAAAATTTTCTTAGTCCTGGTGCCCCGTTTCGTATCGCCCCTTTTTCGTCCCTTTTGTCGACCCTTTTGCCTTCAACTCAAAAGTCATTGACCTTTTAAATTGATGCCCCTTACAAAATATTCTTCTTTTTATACCACCTATCGAATGGCACCATAAAAAGTAGGGGTCATACTAACATAAAAATTTCGGTCGAAATTTTACTCTTTTTTCCGTAACTTTATCTAAGTACCTTCATAACTATTCTAACCCTCTCCACTGACGCAAATCACGCGCCACTCAGTGCCACCATGATGGACCCAGTGACAGAGTGATGATAATATTACTCACGAAGAAATTCATCACGATTATTTTAGATGTTACTGACACCATGGCGTGTCAAGCGTCCAGGTACCTTCCTAACCATTCAACCGCTCTCCCCTGACGCAAATCACGCGCCACTCAGTGCCGCCATATTCAATTAAATATTGTACCTGCGATTTGCAGTTTCTAACCCACTATGCTATCAATGTGTAGGTGATGTACGGTGTAGTCCGTACACAAAATGATAAAACCGAATGAATGAGAAAAACTGTTTATTTATTCCCAAAAACTAGGTTTAAAATGGTTAATGGTAAGTAATGGTAGCGAGAACACGCGGAATGGTTGGTGTCCGATCGTGAACTGGTGACGCGCGATATGAAATGTGGCACGAATGGGTAAAATGCTGACCGCGCGTTTAGTGTGCGATGGTTGCATCGTACAGCTGATCTGATGACACGTGAAAAGCCATATACCTACCTACCTATAGAACCTTTTTACACGTGTGCTATCTAATCTGCTAATACGTGCTGCGCTCCGAAAAGATTTAGTGGATTTTGTTGTTTGGTATATATAGGAAATTAGGAAATGCATGAATAAGCTATTATTAGACTACCTAAACGCAGAAATAACACAATACAAGCGTGCGAAGCCGCGGGCAAAAGCTGGTATAAAATATAAATGGATACTAGCAATAGGAAAGTGTAATTCGTTTCCTCAAAAACATGATGCAGTTTGCTCTTAGCATTTTGAAGCTGGATATTTTATGAGAATGCCTAACTATAGGTACACGTTTATTTTATGTGTGACTGGAGACATAAACATTGACATCAAGTCCGGCAATACGGATCGACATTCTAGTGATTATTTGGACTTAATGGCGTCCCATGGCCTATTACCGACACACCTATTACCTACTAGGCTTGAAAATTGTTTGGATCACGTATTTCTTAAAACTAACCAAGAAGCGTCAACAGTCGTCATCCAAACATATATAACGGACCATTGCCCGGTTCTTTTGTGTCTATACAAAACACATGGAGAAAAACCTAAACCAACACGAACATACACAGACTATAAAGCTATAAAGAATGAAATCTCTACTACTGATTTCTCAACTGTCAAATCTCTTAGAAACGCCAGTCTAGCTGCCTACATACTTGTCTCCATTATCACATCCATTGTCATCAAGTTTACCAAAACCATCTTTATACCTAATAAAAAGAAGGTGTTAAAACCCTGGATTACCCAAGGGGTGTTACGATGTATTCGCAATCGGGATCGACTACATAGAAAGCTTACAAAAAACCCAGATGATCCTACTATTAAATTAACATATACTCGATATCGAAACTTTCTGACTAATCTCATTAAAAGACTCAAACGAGATTATGAGAAAAGAGAGTTTCTTAAAGCAAAAAACAACTCAAAAAGTACTTGGAAGGTCATTAAAAACATAACACATCTACAAAAGCCCGTGCTTCTACCAAAAGAACTGCTGGCAATAAAGCCTGATCCACAACAGTCATTAAACTACGTCAACTATTACTTCGCAAACGTAGGTCGTAGCTTAGCAAACAAAATTTTAAAACCTGGCTATGAGTCTTCTCACCATGACCCTAACCCTAGTTTCACCGGCCCAGCTAACTCTATGGTGATACTTGAGACAGATGAGGCTGAGGTAGAGACCATCATTCTTGGTCTTCGAACTGACTGCGCCGTTGGATGGGATGGGATATCGTCTAATATTCTCAAGCAGTCGCGACATATTCTTGTCCCATTAATAGTACATATTTTTAATGTCTCCCTTCATACAGGAGATTTTCCAAATGTCTTTAAGAAAGCTTTGGTGCATGCTATACATAAGTCTGGTGACAGAAGCAGTGTCAACAACTATAGGCCCATATCAGTGTTACCTTCATTGTCAAAAGTGTTTGAGAGAATATTAAATAATAGACTTGTAAATTTTTTAGAAAATAATAACATAATTGCCGAAAATCAATTTGGTTTTAAAAAAGGCAAATCAACCGAAGATGCAGTGAGTGGACTTATAGATTTGACTGTCAAAGGACTCGATACCAATCAAAATTGCCTAGCCATTTTCCTAGATCTATCTAAGGCGTTTGACACTGTTTCTGTCCCCATACTCTTGTCTAAAATGGAAAGTATAGGCATTAGAGGCATCGCACTAGAAATCTTCGCAGACTATTTAACGGGCCGTACACAGGTCGTGAGGATAGGTTCTACGATGAGTGAGGAAGAAGTAGTAGACTACGGAGTTCCGCAGGGCAGTATATTGGGCCCTACCTTATTTCAAATCTACATGAACGACTTGTGTAATCTGTCTCTACAGAACTGTAACATCTTCTGTTATGCCGATGATACGGCACTTCTGGTACACGGAACCAGCTGGACAGACGCTAAATATCATGCTGAAGGAGCTATAAAAGTGGTGATGGCATGGTTGGCTGAAAACCTGCTTACGCTAAATGTACAGAAAACGAAGTTCTTAACCTTTTCATTAACATCATCCTCTCAACCATCGTCAGATTCATGCAGTGTAAAAGTTCACGTTTGTTCTCAACTTAGCAGGGACTGTTCCTGCACAACGCTGTCCCGTGTCCATAGTATAAAGTACTTAGGAGTTCATATTGACGAACTGTTAAATTGGCAAGCACAAATAGACGAATTAACAGCTCGAACGCGCAAATTAATATTTATATTTAAAACTCTAAGATCGTCCGCTAGTGTGGACACTCTAAAGCTGGTATATTACTCGTTGGGAGAATCTATCTTAAGATATTGCATCTCAATATGGGGTGGTGCCACAAAAACAAAAATGTTAAAGTTGGAAAGAGCACAACGCGCGGTTTTGAAAGTCATGACTAAAAAGCCTTTCCGATACCCAACAACAAAACTCTACTCTGAGTGTAAGGTTCTTTCGGTCCGTAGGCTCTTTGTACTTCAGACCATTCTAAAGAAGCACTCGACCATACCATTTGACCCAAATTTTGCAACCTCTAAAAGAAGATCCGATATTGTTTGCAACATAGAACAGCATCGAACTAAATTCTACAGCCGTTTCTTCCCAATTATCGCATCACAACTTTACAACCGTATTAACAAGGATCTCAATCTATACCCACTTGCTAAACGTGAAGTCAAATTAAAATTTACAAAGTGGTTATTAAACCTAGACTATACAAGTACTGAGCAAATGCTGCAATTTTAAGTCCCCCAAAGTTTAATAAGAGAAACAGTAATATGGTTCATATTAATATCGCACTCACCAAACATAGACACATATATACACACAATAGGTACACACTCATTCACACTACACGCATTCATAAAAAATCATAACAAAACAGTAGGTAATTATCACACATGCAAGAAATACACATACGTACAATTAAAACTGCAATCACACATTTCTTATCCAACTTAAACTATAGTAACATGATACTGATAACTGTAATAATTATATCTTGGTTTTTATTGTTATTTTTTTATATTTTTCATTATTTTCTGGAACACCAGGCATAGGTCTGTTTCCGACAGAAGTACTTCACTTCGAAATTTTTGTTTCCACCGATGCCTTTACTCAGGTTCTCCAGAACCTTGAAGGGCATTTTATAAGAGTAGATATGTACCTACATAAACCGCATAAAATACTTTACCATATTTTTATAATAACTGTACTGTGTAAACATACTATTCCAACTTGTAAATCTTGGAATCAATGCACAATGTCGCCAAATGCTACTAATGTACCGTATGCAAGTATAAGGCAGTGCCTTAACATCAATATGTTGGACTGCGATGCATGTTCCTCGTTTATGTTGCTACTGGATGGTGGAGTCTGGACCCTGAGACACAAGTCTATTCTTAGTTCAGGGATGGATTCTACTCCTGGTGGTGCAGTCTCAGGCGCACATGCATCGCAGGACCCTTTTAGACATAATGGAGTTTATTTTATCTTTTTTGGTTTAATGTGTAGGGATTTATAAGGGCCCACCTATCTAAGTAATAATTATAAAACGGCGGTTTAATTTCTACTCTTTGTTAGTAACAATATATTTATGAAATAAAATATTTGATTTAAATATTTGATTTGATTTGATTTTTTGACGCTATTCCAACATTGAAACTCCATCCTATTTTCAACGAGGTATCAATACATCTATCTATCTATACATCTATATCTATACATACTGGGTGGCGCAAAAGTAAAGACCCTATTTGGTTCAGCTATAACATTTTTTCTAAATTAGAAAACTAGATTTAGGTTTTTTTAAATGTATATTTGTGCCATTAAATTTCGTACCATTAGGATTTAAAGATGATGTCTTTTAAATGGTGACCTCCAGAGTTGATACACATTTGAGCCCTATTTATGACATTTTGCATAACTTGCCGTAACACTTCCTGCGATATGTTCGTTATTTCTTGACGAATGTTTTCTTTTAGAGCTGCGAGAGTCTGTGGCTTGTTCACATACACCCGAGATTTCAAAAAACCCCAAAGAAAGAAGTCTGGACTGGTCAGATCGGGTGATCTTGCAGGCCAAGGCAAATCGCCAAAACGAGAGATAACTCGGCTTGGAAAAGCGTCCCTCACTAAGTCCATAGTGTCGCGCGCTGTGTGTGCCGTAGCGCCGTCTTGTTGAAACCAGATGTGCTCCAGCCCCAATTCGTCCAAACTGGGTATCAAAAACTCACGTAACATGGTTCTGTAGCGTTCTCCAGTGACAGTTATCGCATTGCCTCCAGCGTCTTCGAAAAAATAGGGTCCGATCACTCTGTCAACACAGATGCCACACCATACAGTAACTTTTAGTGGGTGTAGAGGTGTTTCTTGAATAATGCGCGGATTATCAGTGCCCCAGAACCGAGTATTCTGCTTATTGACATGCCCTGAGAGATGGAAATGCGCTTCGTCACTCATAACCAATTTTGAAGGAAAATCATCCTCTTCAAGGTTGAGGTTTATGACGCGCTGGCAGTAATCTAGACGAGCTCGGTGGTCAGCAGGCAGCAGTTGATGAGTCATTTGAGTTTTATACGGGAACATCTTTAAGTCTTTCACCAAAATACGCTGCAGGGTCCGTCTGGAAATGCCCAATTGCGTGGCACGTCGCCTCGTTGATGTTTCTGGACACTCTTCCACATCTTCGCGCACAGCATCGATATTTTCAGCTGAACGGCCTGTTCTTGGTCTCCCAGACTTAGGTCTATCCAATGTTGAGCCAGTTGCTTCAAGGCGTGTGGCAAAGCGTCGAATTGTGCGACCAATCGGTGCCGGACGGTGGGGAAATCGTCGACGAAATTCACGTTGTGTTCTTATCACTGATGAATTATTCCGTAAGAACATTGACACAATTATTCCACGTTCTTGGGGAGTAAAACGGTCCATGTTTATTTTCAGTGTATTTTACATTTGTTCACTACACAATTTTCAACAACAGAATGACAGAAAATAGTATTTCTTAAATTCTCGCGATTTGAACACATATTTATGGTTTAATACAGGACTTAATCACGCTAAAAACATTATTTATTTACCTCGACGTTTCAACCAAGTTGCATTGGCCGTGGTCACGAGTAGACTGGAGATGCGGGTATCCGTGCACGAAAAAACGAGTAGTTAACGCAAAACTACCCGCACTTGAAACTTAATGGTTGTAAACACACGTAGAAATGTCACGACACACAACACTAACAGTATCCGATTTGTCCGGGCGCAAGTCACGACGCAAACACTTGCCCAACACTGGGTTCCATGACGAAGCCAACCTAAAACCATCCTCCCGGTTAAAATTTTTGTGCTTCCTAATTTCAACTGCTTCACGTACAATCCTAGAGTAGTAGTGTCGTTCTGTGGAGAGGATTTTAGGGTCATGGAGTTCAATCCAATGGTTAGGACCCGACTCGCGCAAATGCTCAGCGATCGCGGATTTATGAACCTGGCGGTTCTTGACAGCTGCGATATGTTCCTTCACCCTCTCAGCAATGGTTCGCTTAGTTTGTCCGATATATGAACTCCCGCAACTGCAATCAATTTTATACACGCCAGGTGTCTGAAAAGGAATGACATCCTTCGGTGTTCTCAAATGGTTAGCTAGTTTGGAAAGTGGGGTAAAAACAGTCTTAAAAAAAAAACCGTAAATTTTAACCGGGAGGATGGTTTTAGGTTGGCTTCGTCATGGAACCCAGTGTTGGGCAAGTGTTTGCGTCGTGACTTGCGCCCGGACAAATCGGATACTGTTAGTGTTGTGTGTCGTGACATTTCTACGTGTGTTTACAACCATTAAGTTTCAAGTGCGGGTAGTTTTGCGTTAACTACTCGTTTTTTCGTGCACGGATACCCGCATCTCCAGTCTACTCGTGACCACGGCCAATGCAACTTGGTTGAAACGTCGAGGTAAATAAATAATGTTTTTAGCGTGATTAAGTCCTGTATTAAACCATAAATATGACAGAAAATGTCATATAAAAAAAATAAAAGTATTTTCTTTAGTGCCAGTACTTTTGCGCCACCCAGTATAATAAAACTGTAGACATAAAAAAGTCTGTAATTGCAAGATATCAACAAAAAACTTACACGGGTTGACTTAAAATTAGCCGTTGAACACTTTGTCTGTTTGTTTGTTTGTTTGTTATGACTGAACTCCTATAATACTGAATGGATTTTCATGCGGTTTTCACTAATATGCTTGGAAATAACCGGCGCTTAAAATAGGATATATTAAAATAAAAATATCGTTAAAAAAAAATTTGATGACTATTCTTAAGATTTCATTACGAAACGAATCGGAGTTTTAAACAACATGGCCGATTGATGTTTATTTTGGCTACTTATGGTAAGCATAGAGAAAATAACCGCTTACGCTAAAGAGACGGGACTCCCATAGAGAAAAGAGTTAGTTGTATGAAATGTGCGCTACACTTACAAAGTCAACTTCAACTTTTTTCTTTTTGTGGCTTCTGCGGTTTACCACAATTTCGCCAATGTCACGCAGGTAGAATGTCAACATCTACAAATGTCAGTGACATATTTGTAAATGCTGCCAACGTGACAGTTCAAAAATAGTGTTGTGCACTTCTGTACATTCCACGTTATCAATATTTTTAAATGCGTTATTGAATGAATGGGAAGGTTTTAGGTACGTAACTAATGTTATTTAAGAAGTAAAAATAATACAAGGCTTGTATGAGTAGTTATTTATTTATTTACAGACTACATATTATATTACCTACACATTTACAAGACCTTGCTCTGTTTTTCATACTATCTGATATTTTTTTATGGTAAGTGCGCATAAGAAACAGACCCGACGGTGCCTCAAACCGTCACGTCCTTCCACCAGGACCTCGTGGTCCTGGAGGAATCGGCCGACAGCCTCCGCAGATACAGGGGCACTCCATGATAACGGAGTGCCTCCTGTATTGTTCCATGCGGGAGGCTGTTGAAGGCATTTATTTATATCAAGGGAGACAGCCAACGCCTTTTTACCCCCACCGACCGCATCCTGCGTCAACCTCTTGAGCCAGAGCAGGGGATCTATAGTAGATCGCCCTGCCCTGAACCCGTACTGGGCCTCCGACAACCCAGGCCCATTACCCTCCAGGATGACACGGGAAGCTACTACACGCTCTAGCAGCTTACCCGTATCATCCAGCAAGACGATGGGCCTGTATGCGGAAGGCGAGTCGACAGGACGACCCTCCTTCCAAACTACCTATGTACTTGGTATAATAAAACGTATCCAAAATATGAACTGCCATTTGGCAAAATATAGGTAAGGTTGTTTGGACGGTATCTCAGCCGCGAAAATGATACCAATACATTACATTTTTTTTATCAAAGATATATTATCTGGCTATTTCCGACCCAGAATTATAATAAAATAAAATAATACTTTATTGCACACAAAAATACACACAAAAAAATAGTTGCTAAAGTGTACCTATAATGATACAATCAGTACCTAACCGGGCACCTACACCTACCTCATATTTTATCGATAAAAATATATCGACTCCACCCGCAGCACGTTTTGCTAATACACAGATTAGAGAAAAAAACAAATTACTCTGTGTGCTAATAGCAGTGGCACTAATAACAAGACAATATATATGTCATCTGCGCAGGTAAATTATATAGAGGTTTCATTCTAATACCTGACACGCTTGAATCGTATGAAAAGTGTTGAGCAAGGCGCCTCTGGGTGCGAAGCGTCATATTTTTCAATGCTCTGTGGGTCTATCAGAATCTCATGGCACAAAATAAAAAAAAAACAAAATTGATTTTCATACGGCAATACCAAATTGTCACCTTTCAAATCAATTTGACAAGTGACCACGTTGTTTTGATACTTTCGGTTTTTTGTTCCGTAGACCAAGTAGGGACACTTTTTTATTTAATGTAATTGAATGACGTGACGAGCTAGTCGTTCGCCTGATGCCTGATGTTAAGCGTCACGGCTGCCCATAACAGATTGCAGTATCACTCGGAACTCTAAATTAATATAGTTTTGCGTGACACTGCACTGCGCACGTCATCCTGAGACTTCACACAGTATAGTAATAAGATTACTCCGCTGTGTGATCAGATTATAAAGTCTCATTTGCCCAGTTATTTCACTAGATACAAACTACTACGTATTGATCTTTTGAATTCTCACACTTAAATTGTGACTTCTATTTCTTTAAAGACGTTTTAGTACCTACCACTTTATGGCTGAATTAAAGATGAAGGCACGTCATAAGATGGTGTGTTTTCTACACATGTCAAACTGGGTCTCCGCTTGAAACTGTGTCAATTTTGCAGGTTTAATGAAATAATAGAACAATAATATAATAGAATAGAAACCAAAAAAATATAAACTATTTTTCATGGGAAAAGGGTTCTGCCTAAGCCTACTAGGTAGGAGTTTTAATTTCCGCGCATTATTTGAGAAATGTACTGTACATTGTACAAGCCTAGGCCACACCTAGGCATTGATGGACTTACGTACGTGTGCCTCGGCTTCGCCTCGGCTCACATTTACACGTTCATCACGTGGCTCTGTTGCTGGCCGCTGCAGTAATGAACTATTAAATTAGAAACAAAAAAGTAAAAAAAAACATACCTGCCCAGCAGACACTGGAACATAGGATCATCGTGTACCACAGTAACCAAGTACACATCATAGTGCAAAGTGAAAATGTAACCATGAATTTTCTCAGCCCTCTGCGTTGCCTGCTTGCCTGTCGCGTTGCGTTAACTATTATGTATGAAGAAAACTAAGCCATATTGAAATCAAATGCATAATAACTACCTATACCTAACCTATACGGAAAATAACATTATATATATATATGTCATTATTGTACTCATGTTTTATCCTGATATACCATACATAGCATAATGACTTAATGAGTCACGCACGTGGCTCGCTCGTTACCCACCGAGAATTAGGTTGATAGATATAAAGCCGCGGTGACACGGTCAAAGTCGCTCCTCGACCTGAGTGGACTTGACTATCTACTCGGAGACGCAACTCGTATCGTGGCAACCATAATCCGAGCGCATTCGGATGACTGTATCCGATCTGTGTAGACTCGTAAATATTGGTTAGGCCTCGGTCTCCTATTAAATGCTATATACGGCGTCCGACTTCAGCGTTTTCGTTCCGATCGACGTCTGAACGCCAGGCACAGCGTCAGCGGTCAATACATCTCATAGCGAATGATGACGTCTCGTTTACAACAGTAGTAGACAAATAGTACTCGCGTGTAGTCGTGTGATATAAAACGGATATAAATTCGACATTATAACGTTTGACTGATTCAATCAATAATTCGTCTATTTATATATTGAATTTCGACATTTTGTACTGACGCCAAATACAACATTCACGCTGCAATGCTTCGAAATAACTAGAGACGCGGCGCAAAGCGTTTGAATGCCGCCTGCGGCGTCCACACGCCAACGTCAGCATGTGAAAGAGACCACAGCAGTACATTTCTATAGTAAGATAGTAAGCATCGTGACGCGGCGTACGGCGTGACGCTGTACGCGGTTGACGGCGTTTATAGGACACCATAGCCTAAGAATTTGTTAGCAATTTTAACCATTGGTTACCTTAACTGCGGATCAAAAATCCCACCCTTAGTTCCACAGAGTAAACACAATGATAGACAGTACTGATTAAACCTCTTTTAGGTGTTATTACTGCAACTATGAATTTTAAAATTAAACTTAAATTATTAGTTTCATATATATTTGTAAAATTATGAAATGAAAATTACTGGAAATGAATTTAATTTGTTAAGTAATTTAAATTACATTAACTGTTTGCATGCGCATTAGTGACACGTCTAGTGTAACCATTGACTATAAATCCAGTTGACCAATGATACAACCTCCCCTCATACAAAAATTAGTAGTATATTTCAACCAAAAATTTCCAATGAATACTATAAATTTCTAGTAAATCACGGAAACCCGTTGATGTATTTTGTTCCATCCTGCTCTGATCTTTGTAACTTCGTATGACTTTGTCTCGTTTTGTTACCTCGCCCCCTGCCCGCGCAGGTGAGTCGTGTTTGTACGAGAAATTATGTTCACGAGCTATCAACGGGCTTTATAGTCTTTGAGTGTTACAGCTGTATACGCTACGGTGATCTCTTACCATCAGGAGAGCCGTATGCTAGATTGCTACGTACTTAGCATTAAAAAAAGACATATTATTGTAATGGTTACGAGGAATTCTGTCACCTTTTGGATTAATTAGAATGATCCATATTATGAAGACTCGCGCACATTAGAGCGGGACGCAACGGGCCCCATCGCTAAACAATAATCCTCCTATTACTTTCGTGCATATTTATATGAACCATCGCACACTACAGGCGAGCCGCAGCGGACCGCATCGCTAAACAATAATCGTCCTACATCGCTTTCGTACATTTTAATAGGAAACATCGCACACTACAGGCGAGCCGCAGCGGACCGCATCGCTAAATAATAATGGTCCTACATCGCTTTCGTACATTTTAATATGAACCATCGCACACTACAGGCGAGCCGCAGCGGACCGCATCGCTAAACAATAATCGTCCTACATCGCTTTTGTACATATTAATATGAACCATCGCACACTACAGGCGAGCCGCAGCGGACCGCATCGCTAACCGCGACCCACAATAATCGTCCCACATCGCTTTCGTACATTTTAATATGAACCATTGCACACTACAGGCGGGCCGCAACGGGCCGCATCGCAGCGTCTGGATGGCGGTTCGCTTGCTAGGCGGATTGTTGTGGCTGTGTGCGTTAGAATGCGAACGTCTCGCTATGGACTGCCAACGGCTGGTAGATTCAATATTGCGTTGTGTTGCCCGAGCGATACGACGCGACGCGACTCCTAGCGTTGGCGCAATTTTGCAATGCGATACGCTGCGGCCCGTTGCAGCTGTAGTGTGCGCGAGCCTTTACGTAACTATAATTATGCACTAAAGTTGGTTAAGTTCGCAATTATTTCTCTTTATTTTTTTTTGAACACGCTAATGCTGTTGGTTTCTACTGACCTTCAGCGTCACCGGGCGGGTGGGCAGGTGCATAAGACGCCCAGCTGGCAAAAGTGGGAGGCAACTGGCTGGCGGGCACCCCTGGGGTACGAGCCTCGGCTTGGGCCGTTGCCGGGATAAGAGGATCGAGAAGGCTACGTCCACTGGAAGAGTGGACCCTATGGAAATTACACTTATTTCAAATGTACCTATACATTTGAAATAAGTGTAATTTCCATATGAACCAAATGTATAAGTGCGAACTTAGGAGCTGTCTAACTTTAGTGCAGATGAGCATTAGTCACATTAAAAAATAAACTGTTATTTATGTATTATTGTTTATTATCCTTTTACGGTTTTAAATAGAGTTCGTACAATGTATATTGTGTGGCTGAAATTATTTAGACGGACCATCGCGCGGAATTTTCGGGGACAGTTTATGAGTAACTCATCATTATTAAAACACTAGTTGCGTCCCGCGGTTTCAACTGTGGATAAAATGTATCCTATAAGTTAATTCAGCGTATAAGCTATCTGTGTTCAAAACATCAAAACCGGTTTAGTAGTTATAATTACGGAGATGGAAGGTATAAAACATTCACACACTCACACAAACTTTCGCATTTATATATTAAGTTGTATGCAAGGAATAATCTTCTTATTCCCGACCCGATTTTACCAAACTAGAATAAATTTTATTCCAAGTACTAGCTGACCCGCCCCGGCTTTGCACGGCTTAATTAGTTTTACGTCTTATTTCAGTGTAAAGGAAGAGAGAAGGAAAAGAGAAAAAGATAAAGAAAAAGGATCAATGGATGAAGGTGAAACAAGGCATGTGCGCCATCACCTGCCTCCATTCGCTGTTTTATTTTCCCTTATCTTTTCCCTCCTCAAAATTAAAATTCATGTTCAAAATTCAAATTTTTATTGCAATCCACAATGTTACTAAAGATGTAGATATATATAAGGGTTAAGATCATTATGGACCCTGTTGGACACAACAATATTATCTCCCTCCCTTCTCTCTTTCCCATAGTACAGGATAGGAGTGGCTTTGGGCCTAGTACTGAAGATTAGATGTCTGTAATTTCTGAACCACAAGATCGAAGACCTTGAAATATTTAGGTACGGGATAATATTTAAAGTAAAATAATAAATGAAAACGGAGCACGCGTTAATGAATTACGACTAAGTAATATAAAAAAAAACTAAAAAGAAAGGCATATATAATAATTATATTCGGCGCGTCGCCAACATCCAGAACTTTGTACATAATATGAAAGATCAGTGTGAAAAATAAAAATAGCACAGTCATAAATATCGCTTCTAAACTATGGTCACCCTACACAACTGGTTTAAGGATAATACTTGTATTAATCTATTGGTGCTAACCAAAACCAATGTTATGAATTCATTTTACGACTAAATTGAGAATTCTTTTACTAGTAGACCGATGTAATTAGTGCAAGCAAGTTAAATAACTATAACTAATTAGTTTATACTCGGAGTGTTGATATGTATGATGTAAAATCTATGAAAATGAAAATGTGGATATTAATATTTTTCTTTTGTTGTGCACTTAACAATATTTGCTGTGCAGGTATGTTGGCTTTATAATTTTTTTTATGTAATCGAATGACGTGACAAGCTAGTCGTTCGCCTGGTGTTAAGCGACCGGCTGCCCATAACAGATTGCAGTGTCACTCGGAACTCTAAAGTTTCGCGTGACACCGCACCCTGAGACATCTCACAGTCTAAAAAAGATTTCTAGACTGTGAGATCAGTTCGTAAAGTCTCATTTGCCCAGCAATTTCACTAGCTACAATGCCCTTCAAAGTGGAACACAGTAGCACACTACTGCTTGTCGGCAGAATAACTGGCAAAGCGGTGGTACCTACCTAGACGAACTTAAGAAATCTTTCTTAATTTAAGAAATTGCTTAATATGGCTTTGTCCTGACTGACTGACTGACAGATAACGTACAGCCCAAACTGCTGAACGTAATTTAACCAGACGACGGGAAACGCAGCGTAGCCCCCCCCCCCCCCTCTGCACTGAGAAAAATACTTTCATGAATTACGAACAATTTGAAAGGAATTCCGGCACTTTTATCCGTATTCCCGACAAAAAGGGACCAAGAGTTCTTACTAACAATTTGTACGTAAATCATAAAAAACTATCATGAACACACGTCACCATATACCACCAGGAAACAGCACGATATTACTAAATGCTGTATACTCATGTTTTATCGTTACACGTCATGACAAATTATCATGACGAACTCTTTGAACACTTCAAACGGTAATGACGAGACATCATGATGGGAATGATAGAAATTGTAAAAGTAATGGTATGGAGTCATTATTTCAATGTTAAATTGGTAGACATCACAATAGTATGAAGATATTTCCTAATAACGTTAAAGGAAATTTAAAAATATTTTTCATGAAGCCTTCCTCATATTTTACTCATGGTAAACTCATATGATGCCATGACCATCTATAATAGTTTGTTGGTATCGTAATGATAACTGTGAATTCTAAGATACCGACAACACAAATAAAACTGTGCATTTAACAAAAGCTACTTAATTGCTACGAACGAAACACCACCGCGTGCTAACTTTTCTACTAACGCCATCTAGTTTACACAGCCTCAAGTAAATACTTCGATATTGTTCTATATTACTAAAATAGTCCTTAGAATTAGCAAGTTGAAATGGCAATGGACAGGCCGCACCGCACGTAAAACTGACAACTGATGGAGAAGAAAGGTTCTCGAGTGGCGACCATGAACCGGTAGACGCAGCGAGCGTAGGCCGGCCCCTGCTAGGTGGACCGGCGATCTGGTTAAAACCCTGCGGAGTCGATGGATGCACGAAGCAAGCAGCCACTCAAAGTGGCGTGGGGGAGGCCTATGTTCAGCAGTGGACGACTTCATGCTGTTGATAATAACTATTATGCACTTAACACATTCCTTTTCACGTAAAAATCCGTTAAAATGTATTCTATTGTGCCTGTCACGAAAGTTTATCATGAAATCACACTGTCACGATAGTTTATCATGAAACATGATATTTTCTATTAACTTACGGATTTATGCAAGGTATTTCATTTATAAATTGTCGTGCTTACATCTCTATCAGGACAAACTATCAAATTGTCGTGATCTTCTCGATAAAACACCAAGTTAGAACCGACAATTCAATATTATGTAACTTAAGTTTTAAATGATAAACAATAATGATAACCAATCATTAAATTCCCTTAAGCTAGTAGTGATGAACCGTAAATTGATTTGACCGACTTATACTTCATCATGAGCATGATAATATTGTAGGCGTCGGAATAAAATATTATTCTTCATGTTAACATTTAATGAAGTACCGAAGCCATTTTTCTCAGTGTGTGGACCGACGCCCTGGTGAGAACCGCGGGGAGCCGATGGATGCAGGAGGCAAGCAGTCGCTAAAAGTGGCGCTCTTTGGAAAGGCCTATGTTCAGCAGTGGATGTCTTTAGGCTGATGATGATGAACGAGGATTCCCTGTATCTAGGGACCCAGGAACTACGAGAACCATGGTCCCACTACACCCAGCCACAGCGCTTTTTATTTTCTGTGAACAAATGCTTGAACGGGAATCGAACCCGATACCTCCGGTCCGGGATATATGAGCCAAAACCTCACCACAGAGGCTGTCCACTGTTTGCAGAACCGCAGTTTCATTTTCTTTTCGGATTCCATAATAGTGGACGTAGCTCGACCCTCAGAGCCTACTGAACGCCAAAATGCTTAAAATAGCTTAGCATGATCCCGTGTCCTGTCAACAATATTGCAAAAATGACTATGAAATTAATATATGGTAAAGTTCAGGACTAATGCTAAGTCTGATGTATAGTAAAAATACGAATTCATCAATTTTTTCGATAGAAAAAATTACAAAATTGCTTTACCAAAGCGTACAAATAAACCGCGATTATTCAACGAATACTTTGAAAAAGGTCATGAAACTTTGTGTAGTAGTTGAACTAAATATAATGGAGGATAGTGGATTTTAAAAATACCTATTATATTTTCTCTAATAATATATTACCTGCATTATAACGCATTGGAACCATTATAACTTAGACCGCCCCTGCCGCTCGGCCCCCCGACTCACTAGACCAAAGCGGGGGCTTTGGCCTAGTACTATATATCTATTCTGTGACTTTGGCTTGGATTTACGCTGGCCTAACACAAGCCCTTAAGTAGGTGCATCTATTGCAATACTACGACAATGACGCAATGACGTTTAGAGGGTGAAAATCGTTGGCGCCCGAAACGCTATAATGTAGGTTAATTCACTCATGGGCTTTATTGCGTGTGGAGAGCAGAGCGACGGCAATAAAATGTTCAAATACCAGGATGGTCCTCCTAAGCAACGGCTCAAGCCAAGGCTAGCTCCCAGGGGTGGCTTTGAGCTAACCTACCTTAATATTTTGCTTATACGCTCGCTCCTCTACCCGATGAAGCTGCAAAGGTAGAGACTGATAAATAACTATTAGCTCTGCCTTCTGAACTATAGGTTGTGGGTTCGATTCCCACCTGGGACAAACATTTGTGTGGTGAACATCGATGTTTGTATTTTACAAACAAGAAGTATATAAGTATTGTATCAGTTATCTGGTTTCCATAGTACAAGCTATGCTTAGTTTGGGGCTAGATGGCGCTGTGTGAAATGTCCACACATTTATTATTGTTATTTATTTATTAGGTAAATGGTTAGGTACAGCTTCAACGAAACAATTTTAATGTAACCTTTTGCTATAATTTTCAGATTACGTTCAAGAAGTAAAGGTTAGACTGTTCAGAGATGAATATGATAATGGTGATCTAAAATGTGAGGGCATTCCGTCCACGCTTGTATTGAACAAACCATATAGAGTGTATGTGAACAGTTCAACGGATATATATATCTATCGAGCAAGGTACTTTTATTGTTACTGGCTGATTACGCCCCGGCTTCGCACGGGTTTTACGCTCTAACCCAAATTCTAATTCTAAATTGACGTAGGCGGTACAGCCTGCATTGACGTCCTGCTTGTGAAGTATTGTGAATGTCCCCCACCAGCATCAATCAATCCAAGCTAGCCCGACGGTGCGTGGCTTTGGGATGTTGGCACAACTGCTCTAGTGTTGGTGTCACAGGTGTTGACGATGATGAGTGGGTGTTAAGTTATTGCGCTTGTTCAGGCAATCCGATTTTAAGTTTTATTTATTCCGTGGCCTCGCAGTAAAACATCACATGCTCCACAGTCTCGTCCTCCTGCAGGCAGCCCCGACAGAGCAGACTATCTGTCGCTACAGTTTTATTCAAATGATGGTTGAAATTGTAATGACCCGTAATGTCCGTAACAGTCTCGTAATAAAACTACTGGACTGTGAAACAGGTCATAGTCTCATTTGCCCAGTAATTTCACTAGCTACTGTGCCCTTAAAACCGGAACACAATAGTGCTTGTACACTACTGTTTGGCGGCAGAATAACTGGCAAAGCGGTGGTACCTACCTAGACGAACTTTGCAGAAAAGTCCTACCACCTTCTAAATGCCATAAGAAGGAACGCACGAATCGAGTCGTGTGTGATTTCCATGATTGAGGAGTTTTTGTGGTGGTGTGATGGTAGTGACTCGATGCCAATGTATAGCTCTTCAGAACATTAACCATTGTAAAGATGGTAAAATATACATATCAACAGTCAACAACCGGAAGACGACCACTGCTGAACACAGGCCTCCCTCATAAAACGCCACTTTGGATGCTATCATAGGGGTAAGGGGTTTACCATAATCACCACGCCTGGCAGGCGGCTTAGTGATCGCAGAAGAAAAAAATGGGCCAAGCTTTTGTTTTATGTAATTGAATGACGTGACGAGCTAGTCGTTCACTTGATGTTAAGCGTCACGGCTGCCCATAACAGATTGCAGTAACACTCGGAACTAAATTAATATAGTTTTGCGTGACACTGCACTGCGCACGTCATCCTGAGACTTCACACAGTCTACCTGTTGCCCATTTTCAATTTAATGGGCAGCAGCATGGCCCATTCTCTGGAGAATAGATCCGTGGGTGCCATAAAAGCCGGTTAAAGAAATGTCCAGATATTCCACTCAACCACTCCATATTCGCAGAGTAATATTGAGTGGTTGAACATACAAGGAACTGGTGTTGAAAATAGCTTTAAGCTAAAACTGAGGGTTTTTAAAGCTAGAGTGAACCGGTATCTTTTGGGCAAGCACGCTCCATCGTCGACCGCATCGTCACTTACCATCAGCTGAGTCCATGGTCTTTAGATACGCATCCAGTCTAGAGTGTGATTCAAACTCAATGGCGGCTGTAAAGTACTGCTACCGTCTAAGCGAATCGTAATCGATAAATTAGCTTCATTTTGTCATTTCCGAGCAACGCACACATAGACACCGCTCACCGACACGATGTCTCGGAGTCTTTCGGAGTAGTGCGAGCGCGAGTGCCATCCACTTGAGACACGCGTCTGTGAACTTTCTTGTGCAAAAATAGAGAAACAAAAAAATAAAGCTATTGTAATTGTTTAGTGGACTGTTGTTTAAATTCAACATTAAACAGTGAATTGTTGCTTTTTAAGCTACCAGTTGTTTTAGAGAGGTAAGGTATTTGTTTGTATTTCGACGGTTCGTTTTAACGTAACACAGAACAGTTAGTGACATGTATTCTCCTTAGAGCATGAAATCTACCTTCTTTAGTTGTATTCTTATATTCTGGTCTAGGTAGGTTACTCTATGATTGTCACGTCAAGATTGACAATGTCTATTACCTATTATTTTCTCATAAATATATTTCAATTCTTTTAGTTGATTAAAACCAAGTTTTCTCGTGGTTTGTCGTTTAAATGTATCAGTCAGGTAGGTAGGTAAGTAATTAAAGGTAGGGTAGGTTTTGCTTGGCAAGCCGGGCCGTCGCGCCCGAGATAGATAGCAAGATATTTTCAGTGACAAAGTAATATTACAATAACATTGAAATTGAAAAATTTGTTATTTCTTTAGTTGTTATATTTCCGTTTTTCCTGTTTCATTCTCAACGATAAATCAAACAACTAGATATGAGTGCCACTACCACGATAGCTTTTTGTGCATACGCCAAAGCTGATAACCCTAGCGCGAGCGCCGAGCGTAGGTATAAAAAATGAAGTACATACATGTGATTGACTTCTGTACTTTTCTATTTTGTGATACGGGGGTGTGCTACAAGCCCCTCGCTCGCTGCGCTCACTGCTTACCTCTGCCCGCGCACATCTAACTTTTACTACTGCGCAGCGTTTCGCTTCAAATTCACAGCCGCCATTAAGTTTGATTCGCACTAATGTACTTATGATGAAAAAATAGCTAAAACATACTTCAAAAAATGAAAAATTTCCATGTTCATTTTATTAATAGTTAAAATAGCTTATTATACTTTCAGGTGTTACGTAGCAGGAGCAGGTGGAAATAGTTTTCTAGTTCAAAACTTTGTTAAAGAACCCCTTGACCAACGATACGGATACGTGTCTGTGAGTATGCTCCTCCATAAACTTATTAATTAACCGTGCGATCGAAGTGAGCGAAAGTCTCTGCTTCAACTCGCCTTTTTTGCTCCGTCTGTCCGGCCCCCGTATTATCAAAAAATTGCAACAGCAAAGCAACAGCAGTAGCAAAGCGACAGCAAAACACTTGGCAATTGGTCACAGTCGCCCACCTGTTGCTCGCCTGTTGCTGAATGCACTTTGGTCTTTGATACTAGCGCCACTAACAACAGAACAGCAATAGACGGAAACAAAATAATGCACTTTTTAGTTCATCGATTGTCCGACAGTCGGTGATCTAGCGCTCGATCGCTTTCTGCTCTGCCAAAGTGACGTTTGACAGCTTTGACAGCAATGATTGCGAAATTTACGCCTGTTGCAAACTTTACGTAATAAGGAGGCGGATGTACGTACACGCGTAGGTACAGGTCACATTTTTCTACGAATCTTGACGAAATTTGGTATACAGTTTCTACGAGTTTAGGGGTTTTTTTTGACATTAGCGATTTTTGATTGGTGGGGTAGTTCCCCAAAAAAGGAGGAAGTTGGTAATGTAGGTACGAAACGAAGGTAGAGGACTGATTGGAATGGAATTTGTAAAGGAAAAATTTGAATCACCAACGGGATTTGAACCCGTTACCTTAACTACAGATCAAAAAACCCACCCTTAAGTCACCCCAGACTGTGACTAAAACTTGAATTTACGTGGAGTATTCTATATCACGATGAAAAATTACAATACTTGGCACTGGCTAAAATACACTATGTGTGAAGCCAAAATATAAGAAAAAAAAAATAGTTGGCAGGCATGGCGGTAATTAAAGCGCCACCATAACACCATATTGATAATCTAGCCTAAATATGAATCATCTATTATTTTTCAGCTATTAAAGAGTACAAAAGAGCTAAATGTGACCATTTTGCTTTAATTAATAAAAAGAATCTGGTTATTTTTTGAGGTATTTTATAAATCAAATCAAATCAATTTATTTATTTGCTAGAATATGAGTACATAATAAGATGTCAGAATAATAATATTTAGCTCTCTAATATTCCATCGTATTGGCATGCAAAACTAGTAAAACACAAGCAAAATTTAATTACATCAAGAATTTAAATTACATGAGTCATAATATCAATAATCATCGCTCGTAGAACTGACAACCGATGGGGAAGAAAGGTTCTCGAGTGGCGACCACGAACCGGAAGACGCAGCGTAGGCCGGCCCCCCACTCGGTGGACCGACGACCTGGTGAAAGCCGCGGGGAGCCGATGGATGCAGGAGGCGAGCAGCCGCTCAAGGTGGCGTGCTCTGGGGGAGGCCTATGTTCAGCAGTGGACGTCTTCAGGCTGTTAATGACGATGAATATCAATAATAATTAAATTCAATAAATAATAACTATACAATAAATTCAATAATGTTAAAAATGTCAATTGGTAACATACGCATTAAAATACTTCTCAACAAACCGATACAACAGCAATAGAATATACCCCAATTACAAGAACTTATCATTTAAATATTCCTTATTAGTATAATAACCCTTATTGACCAAAAATTCAAACAGCTTTCTTTTAAACAATTCAACATCTGAAGTTTCCAAAATACATTTTGGTAAATTGTTATAAAGTCAATTTGGTAAATTGTTACATAATAGGTGGCCTATTCTGGAACGTCTCTTTTTAATATTGTTTTGGTATTCTTTCAGAATAATGTTTCTCCATCGACTGCGGCGGCAGATAAGAATTATAATATAGGATGTTTATTTTATACGAAGTGTGCCCCAGCAAGCGGTTATTCCTGTACCTATTACATGGGAAGGTACCAATATACAGATAAAGGAATACAATGTAATTTCAAAGTCGACGTCGTGAAAGCGGAAAATATCAGTGAGTTTACCCACAAATTCATTGTAATAGGGTATATTTTGTTGTAATATAATTTTATTGCGTAAAGTTACAACCATTTTAAATCAAATCAAATTGTTTAATTGCTAAAATACAAGTGTAGTATGTCTTAAAATTAGTTCTTGCTCATTGTATTTAGTCTGCAAGCAGACGTGCAAATATGTTATTCAATAACTAATTATTTGTATCATTTACAAGTAAATCTTAGTACAAAACTCCATAAAATCCTTAACACTATAAAAACAGTTGCGTTGGAGCCAGTCAGTAAAACATTTCTCAAATTAATTACCTTCTAATACCTTCATGTCATCAGGTACATTGTTGTAAATGGATATACACATATTAAAAACATTTTCTCTTATATAAATCTTTTCGAGCAGGAGGTCGATATAATAGGTTGGCAAACTTATTCCTTTTTTGGCGGGTCATAACTTCACCATGTTTCAAATAGAAGGATAGCAAGAGACAGCTGAGGGCTGGACAAAATAGGGCTGGTGCGGCGGCGGATTCTGCTGAGCAACTAAAAAGGCGCAAATACAGTAAACTTGATAGCGGTTTTATATTTGCGCCTTTTGGGGTTGAGACGCTTGGGCCTTGGGGACCGAGTGCTCACCAAATTTTTAAAAGATCTTTCCAAACGTCTGGTCGAGGCAACACGTGACCAAAATGCTGGCCTCTACTTCGGCCAAAGGTTGAGCATTGCCATTCAACGTGGCAATGCTGCCAGCATATTGGGCACGTTGCCTACTGGTAGTGGTTTGTTAGATTAGGTTTTTGTTTTTATATTATTTAGGTTATTAGGGTAGTTTTGTATTATATTGTTAATTTTATAGTACTAGTGTGGTAGTAGTTTAGACTTTTGTTTACTAAATATCGCTTGAAGAGACAGCTCAAAAACGCAGTGACGTTAGAAAATATTAGGTATCATTACTAAGTTGCAGTGCCTAATTTGGTAACTCTGTAACTCTTTATCTCCTTGCATGTGGCATGCACTGCAGCAGTACGACTGTGGAATGCTCTACCATTAGACATAAGACGTGCCAAATCCCTACAAATTTTTAAAAACATGGGAAAGAACCATTATCTGGCTAGTGTTTAACGCTGCTATGTTAGGTTTATGGTATGTTTTTTAGGTATTTATTATGGATATAAGTATGTATGTACTATATTATAAGTATGTGTATATTATATATTATATAATATGTATAATATTTAATATTTATAAGTAGATATATGTATATATCTTATGTATTAGTTTATTTATTAGGTGTAGGTATATTTAGAGTATGAATATTTTGATACTTTTTATTTTCTATTTTTACATTATCATTAAGTATTTAGCTTTAACTAGAATGTTTTTGGATTAATTCTCAATGTATTTTTGATAACTGATTAGGTATTGTACACCACCGTCTACTCCTGGTTCAACTAATACTGTCCATCCAAAGGTTGCCTGGAAGAGATCGCTTTTAGTGATAAGGCCGCCCATTGTAATACCTACTACAGATATTATGTAACATTAATTAAGTACTTTGTGGTATACAATAAAGAATTTTTGTATCGTATTGTATGCACCATATACCACCAGGCTATGCCCAGGGCCGTCTTAAGCATATTCGAAGCTAACACAAAAACTCTGATAGTTCATAAATACATTTAGGAATAGGGTTCCCAAAGACAGGACAGCCGACAACAAAGCGTGAGTGAGCGAGCGGTAAAATTTTACTGTTCTGTGAATACATCTAAATAAAAACTGTTAAATATAACTTATTTACAGATCAAGAACTCCCAATCTCCATGACACATGAAAACGCAAAACTTCAGTAGTAATTCATAATAAAAAAATATTATTCCATGCCGTGGTGCGTTATAACCCAAGTTTATGTTTAGAGCACGCGTTATTGGCAAGGACTCTCATGTGGCATAGCGAATGACCATCTAGACACGTAACGCGACGCGTTACGATGTTGTTAAATTTGATAAACTCGACTAGGCTCGTTATACGCATATCGAAAAATAGAAAACGCTGACCACAAACAATCTAATATATAGAAGAATACATTTTATTTAATCCATGCCGTGACGCCGAGTTTATGTTTAGAACACGTTATGAGGTCACGCGTAGGCCTGCCCTCCCCCCCTCCCACTCGGTGGACCGACGATCTGGTGAAAGCCGCGGGGAGCCAATGGATGCAGGAGGCGAGCAACCACTCAAGGTGGCGCTCTCTAGGGGAGGCGTATGTTTAGCAGTGGACGTCTTCAGGCTGTTGATGATAATGATAATAATAAATTATTTTCTGTGGTATTGGGCAGAGGACGTGGGATTAATAAAATTAATCCACTAACATGTTATTTCAGAAGTACAATCACTTGGGAATTTGGTTGTAAATCAAGCACTTTTTGAGGTGGCTGGGACGCATACTTACTTCTTTCATGATGGTGAGCCGACTTACTTCGATTGTCAGAAAAACGTAACGGGTTTTTCCGAACTGACTTACAAAACAAAAGGTGAGCCAAAAACACACACAAAATAACTAATTATCTTTAGGTTAAATTATTTTTAACAATATTATTTACTGTTCTTAAAACAATTACAGTAATTTATTATTTAAGTAGGGGTTTTATTTCTGCGTACATATTTTGTACCAAGAGCTCTATCCTACAGCTTGACTTGGTTTATTTCAGCGTGTCTTCAATATAAAGTTGGGTTATTTGTGTCTATCTGTAGTGTAAATGTAAGACTGGCTACAGCAGGGGCACACTCTGGCCGACGGCTCTCGTGCGACTGACGCTGGCGCTCGAGATCTAGAGTCTCGAAAACATAGAGAACTTAGGCGTCATTATCTCGAGTCGAGATAGTGACGCCTAAGTTCTCTAAGTTTTCACGGCGTATTATTGTGTATAGTAACAATGTACCCCTCCCATATTATTCATCATTCATCAGCCTGAAGACGTCCACTGCTGAATATAGGCCTCCCCCAGAGCGCGCCGCCTTCTGCGACTCCCCGCGGTTTCAGTTACGAGCGGTGTGGCCTGCCCATTGCCATTTCAACTTACTAATTCTAAGAGCTATATCGGTCACTTTAGTTCTCCTGCGGATCTCCTCGTTCCGGAGCGTACCTCGCAGGGAAACACCGAGCATAGCTCTCTCCATAGCTCGCTGCGCGACTTTGAGCTTACTAATGAGGCCAACAGTGAGAGACCATGTCTCATAAGACATCACTGGCAACACACACTGATTGAAAACTTTCGTTTTCAGGCTCTGCGGTATTTTTGACGAAAAGATAGGACGAAGGTTCCCGAACGCTGCCCAACCGAGTTGGATTCTTCGTGCCACCTCTTTGTCGAAGTTGGACCTACCTAATTGGACAGTCTGTCCTAGGTAGACATATTTGTCGACAACTTCGAGAGTATCGTTCCCAACAATTACCAGTATAGGTGGAACATGAGCATTAGACATGATCTTCGTTGAGCATGGTCCTAAGGTCCTCGAGCGATCCCTAAGGTCCCTATATTATTAGCTTGTCTAAACTACAGGGTTTCTCGTTTAGTTAATTTGTGCTTACTTGTTTCTAGATGGTACGTCCTTGTCTACCGGATATCATACAGATGATACAGTATCCATGTACATGAAGCTGACAGCAGCTCTCCACAACAACACTGCCATGATGTGTTTTATATATCCTGATGTAGAGTCAGCACATCAAACCATCCAAACGAATTTAATTCTGAAGCCGCGAGATGACATGAAAGGTACATTTTCATTTAATAATAATGGTGTCTATTTAATAATAATTATGGAATAGAATAGAGGTACGAACTATATTGCAATTATTACATATTGTAATCTATCTAGAGTATTAGTAGTAGTACCAGAGTACTAATCTAGAGTGAACAATTCTCCAAAGGTACATGGTTGACCACGTACGAAAGTATGGAGAGTAGCTACAAATGCTCAAAGGAGTCTCGACTTAAACATTGTACTTTTATAGATTTTTGAAGTCTAATTTATATCCTGGTAATTGATCTCGAGTATGTTGAGAAACCATATAAATGTGTTGAGGGAGAACTGAATAAAGTAAATCATGCATTTTATACACTCTCGAAGTGATTCACGAGTTCACTTAGTCATTTATTGCTGAGCTATCTACTTTTCCTTCGGCACTTTTTTATAATTACTTCTATATTTATTTTTCCATCTATAGCATCTTGCAATGTCCAAAACATGAATATCTTTTTGATAAATTATGATATTCAATATTTAGAAACACAGAAAGATGCAGCTTGAATTGGACATTTTGGAAATGTCATAAAGTGGATTTCGAAAAATGTGTTAGTTATTTAGTTTTCCAACTACGGTGACGATATCTATTCTGTGCTTGAAGTTGGCTCGCACTTTCGCAGTGGCAATATTTCATACGACTAAAAATTAAATCAGGTTGTTTGGAATCGCTGCTGTATTTAACAAATGATGAGGCAGGCTAATCGTTCGGCTGCCCATAACAGACAGTGCCATGCCACCCAGAACTGTAATTTATAAAAGTCTTGCGTGTATTTTTTTTATAATTTATAGGCATACCATTTGACCACTGTCTCACGTGATGGTAAGTGATGACGTGGCCTACGATGGTGCATGCTTGCCTAGAAGATACCTGTTCACTCGTGACTTGAAGACTTCTAGGTTATAGTTAGCTGGAAACAAGGACTCCGGCAAGGTATTCCAATCATTTGCTGTACGCACTATAAAGTTTGATGCGAAGCGCTTAGTGCGGGCTGTAGGAATATTAACGATATAAGGATGCCGAGTTTCTATGCACCTTGTAGTCCGATGAAAGAATGGAGATGAAGGAATTAGTTCGTGTAATTCCATCGCACAATCTCCAAAATGCAGCCTATAAAATACCGATAAGCTGGCAACATTTCGTCGGTGCCCCAAGCTCTGGAGCTTAGCTACGACCAACGCATCGTTACCGATGAGCCTTTTGGCCCGTCTCTGAATAGAGTCCAAGGCTTCGAGCTGGTATTTAGCCGAACCATCCCAGAGATGACCACAGTATTCCACACAGGATCTGACTTGTGCAACATAGAGGTTTAAGAGTTGCTCTGATGTGAAATACTGCCGCATCTTTCCTAGGATTCCTAGCTTTTTCGCAGCTAATTTAGCCTTGGACTCAATTTACAAGCCTAAGTTGAGATTGGATGTCAAAATAACACCCAACAGCTCAAGGTGGTCAGTTATCGGTACTGCCACATTCTGGAAAGTCGGAGACAGTTGAAAGGAACTCTGTTTTGCAGTGAACAAACACGCCTGAGTCTTACTAGCATTAAACTTGACCAAATTGGCATCGCCCCAATCGGAGACTGCCTGCAAGTTCAAGTTCCCGCGGTCGACCATGGCCTCTCAAGCTGCTCTGAGGCTGGATAAGCGCACCACTAGCTCGAGCATCAGATATGTATCTTTCTGTAACCGTGCTGTCGTCGGTGTACTCAAAGATTCCGGGTTTTAGAAAATCGTTGATATGCAGCAGAAAAAGGGTTGTAGGAAGAACCGACCCCTGAGGGACCCTGACACTTCACTGTTCTTCTCCGCGACCGGACATAATGGATAAGTTTGACAGGTTAGTTTATACTTTCTTTTTTCAGACATAGGTTTCAAAATAAACGAGTTACTTCTAAAACCTTACATGCAAATGGGAGCCTTAAAACATGAGTACCATTATTATCATGGAGAGAACCTGAAGATTGAGGCTGTAAAAGACGATATTATGTTTGGAGATTTGAATTGTCATTTCCAAAATACAACTGCTGAAATGCCATTTGCTCTAACAACGGGTAAGTTGGAAATTAAATGAGGGTATTTATTGAACATTTTCAATCAGATTATTGTTGGCAATAATAATATTATGCTTAAATCTATACAACATAACTTGCCAGTTCAGAAAAAAAAATTACAAAACCAGGAGTACCTTTTGAATTTATGTTTACTTGTCATTTTTCAATTTACTTCGTAATTTTTACTGGCAACCCAATAACTAAAAAACTTTTATGTAAGGTTGTTATGTAAGGATGTATAATTTATATATATTTATTTATTATATTAGCTAGTATATATGTAGTTATATTTTATTAAATATTTATTTATTATGTTGTATATGTATTATAATAATTATTAGTAATGTTTTATTAATTTTTATTTAACTCAATTTACATAATTTGTTTACACCACCGACCTCTATCTCTCCAATAATTTTTATCCATCCAAAGGTTGACTGGAAGAGATCGCTTTTAGCGATAAGTCCGCCCATTGTACTTTAGCTCTATGTATGTAACTTTCTGTATTTATATGTATCTGTTTTCATGTCTGGTGTACAATAAAGAATTTTGTATTGTATTGTATTGTAAAAAACTTCTTTTTTTTACGGGCCATGTGCCTTTATTACTCAAGCTAACTACTACAATGACAAAAACTAAACTAAACTAAGCTAATCTAAACTAAACTAGCTACTACCTGCTACAAAGAACACTTATGGGCTGTATAATAACTAAAAAACTTGACTGTTTTTCCATCTACTTTGCTTTCTCCGTTTGACGTGCTCGCGTTCAATCACGCGTACGCCAGAGTTGCCAATTAGAAAAATCAGTTTACTCTCCTAAAACAAGAAAAATTAAAAACTTAAGTTCACAACATAATCTATAACAATATTATAAAGAGGAAAGATTTAATTGTTTGTTTGTTTGTTTGCATTGAATAGGCTCCGAAACTATTGAACCGATTTAAAAAATTCTTTCACTGTTGGGAAGCTACACTATCCCCGGGTGACATAGGCTATGTTATATTTAAAAAAATTAGAGATTCTTTCTAAGGCTCCAATAATGTGACCCAAGGTGTAAAAAAGTTACCTAAAATATTAATTACATCGCGTGCGCTGCGAAAACTATTATACCCGTGCAAAGCCGGGGCGGACCGCTAGTTATCTATATAAGTATTAACACATTTATTGTGTTTTTCAGACAAAGTAAAAAACCTTTTAAAGCCACTAAAAAGCAGCATAAATATATTTTTATATCAAGGACAATCAAACTTATATCTTATATGCAAGGCACAACGTTTAATAGATGCACGAACTTTACATAGTTCAGTCAAATTTATACACCAACCTGAAGATTACTGTAAGTACCCTGCCGTATTGTATTAGCTTTTACCACAGAAGACTTAATTGTACAGGTACAAAACCTTCACTCCACAAAGAACAACAAACACACACAACACACACACACACACAACACATAAATACACAAATTAATACATAAGTACATAAATTAATATTAGTAACTCTTGCTGCAACGCAATATTAAGAGGATATCCGAGCTGCGATGCTCCATACAAATATGTCCAAACCTATTTCCCTATTTCCTTCTTGGGTTATGCCTAAGACTTTTTGTTCTTCGTAAAATATTGGTCTATTGTAAGCATTTCTTTTTTACTAGATTTTTTTCAGTAACTAATTGCGAAAGGTAATCTGACCTTCCAAATATTCTGAAAAATACCCCGTTATTACCACAGCGCACCGTGATCAAAGGACTACCAGACAAAATTGAAAAGTTTTTAACATTAACAAAAATAAGAAGATCGTGGTCATACTCATTCTTTAAATTTGAATGCAAAATATATTCAGTTATAAATATTCAATAATCTATACCAATATTATGAAGAGAAAATCCTAGAAGTCGGCTGCTGATGCCGGCAAACTCAAGGAACAAAACAGAACAAAACATAAAACAGGACATAGAAAAGAACATAGAACATAGAACATAGAAAATAGAACAGGAATGACCAAACAAAATTTAACTAATTACTTAAGTTTTTCGAAAACAAAATCGCTCAAATACCTCAAAAAAAATGCATTGTGAACGTAGGTAGGTACTTCTCTAAATTTTTAGCATAACAATAGATTTTTTTACGAATTAAATTGACCAGGCTGGTGTTCTAAAGGAATGACTAGGGTGGGTTTTTTAAGGTAACCAATGGTTAAAACTTCATATAAATTTTGACCATTGGTTAGAATTTGTCAGCATTTAACCTTAACTATGTATCAAAAAATCTACCCTAAGTAAAATATTTATTTGATATTCAGATTTCACGTAATCTACAAAAACCCTCAAAACTAACGCATCATGCGTAGACCCAGTTTGACATGAAATGATTATTATGATCTACAATTATCAACTTTCAATAGCGCTTTATCAAAAAAAAGTGCTATGACAGGGAACGCAGATCACGCTTATTATTCCCTCTTCTACAATAGGACTTTTTTTATTGGTTCTGGATCCAAGTTCAAAATCCAAATCAAAGAATGTTTTTTTAATTATTTTTTTTATTATATATAGGCTTAGCATTTGACCACTGTCTCACCTGTTGGGAGATGACGGGGCCTACGGTGGTGCATGCTTGCCTAGAAGAAACCTGTTCACTCTTGACTCGAATCCCAGGTTGTAGTTAGCTGGAAACAAGGACGACGGCAAGGTGTTCCACTCATTTGCTGTACGCACTATAAAGAAGGTTTCTTATATAGCAAACGGCTTACTGACATAATTATCGTTTCTTTTCAGCTCCTTACATAACTGGTTTGTCATTTGCTCGTATTTTGACGCAGTACAATGATCATGAATCAAATCGTAATATGCAGTATGAATACATGGGAAATGAAACGTTGAAGTTAATGTGTGTTGATGCATTCGGAAGGACCAAATGGTTATTTGCACGTAAGTTACTCGACACCGTCATGGTTCATCTGGCTTGTACCAGATCATGATTACATGTTGCAAACTGAAGTCATATTCAAAGCAAACAGTCAACCATTCAACCAAACAACGTATTAATCAGATACATTCTAAAGTTTAGTTATGTTTCAGCTAGCGAACTTATTGTTAATCCCAACGTACCTAGCGTACTTAATATTCAGCTCTACTCACATGTAAATAGGACTACTATTAAATGCAAGTCTTCAAGGGGTAAAATCTCATCTGTTGAACTTATTCGAATGACCAAGGTGACCGAGACAATGACCACAGTTGCTCCTAAAGTCACTACTACAGGTAATATGGCTCCGTGAAGCAATTTTATTTTAGCGGCGACTTTTGAATCATTTGTTTTTATATGTTCTTTTTTTCTATTTTAGTGACACCAGTTTTAGGAAATAATGTACAACCAGGGGGTAATAACTTCGGAGATAGTTCAAGGACATCTAAAGCTAACGAAGGGCGTTCAACAACGAGGAAACAAAGTCCGATAATTACAATAAGACCTACTAGCAGTCCAAAACAAACAAAACCAATTATCGAATCAACCTTGATTACATCAACATTAACTTCTACAAGTATTTCGACAACTACTACTGCCATGATAACTACCCAAACATCTCTTGAAATCTCCAGTACAAAAATCTCGACTAATCTATCTGCTACCACAAACAATAATAATGATGGAAACGGTGATGGTAAGAGACTGAATCTACTATCTGAGTTTGAATTGGTATATTATCCCGAAAGGGGGTAAATGTACTCCCAAAGGTAGACAATTTTTCTTCTACGACTTTTCTAAACTAATAGTTTTTCATTGAAGAAATGCCATGTAAAGTTTACATTCGAAGACAGCCCTAGCGCAGCTGGGTGGTTGAACTTCGTCCCTGACCGAATGCACTTAGATGAGTTGAACGACCTGTGTTTAGAAATGAATTTATAGTATCTTGTTAACTCTCGTAGCGATCACACGTGCAATTTTGTGAGTGGATTTATTTTTTAGTATGGAGGTTTGGAAACACGCAGTTTCAAGTAAGGCTCTCACAACTTGTGGACTATCATGGTTCCAGTCCCCCCCCCCCTTTCGGGATAACATACCAATTCAAACTCATCCTGTATTATTGTGCCGTATGGTATGATACGACCCTATATGATACGACTAGCTTCACAAAGCGTGTTTTAAAAGCGTGTTAGGTTACGGGTTCGATATTCACCCAGGATAAGTATTGTATAATGGACATAGACATGGGCGTACCCACTTTTAGTCCAGGAAGGGGGGGGGGGGGGGGGCAAACCCGAAATTTGTTATGCCGGGTTCCCACGATTTTTTAATACCACTACACGAAGAGACCTAAAGCTAAGTCATGAAGTAACTTCATAAAAGCATATCTTGGATGTGTTATTGCCAGTATTATTTTTTTGTGCGAATGAAATGAAATAAAATTAGAAAAAGAGAATGGGAGAAAAAGGAAAACAAATGAAATAAAAAAAAATTAATGGATGAATTATAGTATTTTGACATTTTTGACATTAAGGACTATGTATTCTACTTAATATGTACAATAATTTAAATGTATTAAGTAAAAGTTTTTGAGTTGTGAGTTGAGTTTTGTATTTGCCAACACTTGTGCACGTTCTCGAAGGTTCACAAATTAATTAAAATTGAACCAATACATGGGTTTCGGAAAATAATATAAAATACACTACTAGCATTTTTCATTTTTGTTTTTGAAGATAAACCAAAATATTTTTGGTTTCTTTTTATCCAATATTTTTTGCATAGTACTTTTTTTTTTCCTTATATTTTGGCGCCACACATAGTGTATTTAGCCAGTGTCAAGTTTTGTAATTTTTCATCGTATTATGGAAACTTTCACTTAAAGTCAAGTCATAGTCACAGTCAGAGTAGTCATAGTCTAGTCTAAGTCATAATCCAGTCTAAGGCATGCCCTAGTAAAGTGGTGGCAACTTTACTAGAGGCTTCTATGGAATTTTGGAAGCAACACGAAAAACCACGTTTCACTACATTATATCACTTGCCTCTCTCCACTCATGCTCGTAATTCAGCACTTAATGCGTAAAACACCACCAATTTTAAACATTAACACTGAAAAAAGCATAAGTTTGGTAAAATAATACAATGCACCGACGTGAACTTTTCCGCGTTCCCGCCATAAACTGCATAGTACTTACAATCTTTAATTTTTCAGGTGGAAGGTATAAAAAATATGTCATTTTGGCAGTCATGTCTGTCATAGCTCTTCTACTAACCATAACTTTTGTGTGGGCCATAATGCGCCTTATTATCAAGCGGAAACGGATTCCTCAACGGGTATGTTGTTATGATTATTCGATTTATTGGTTAATATGGCGATGGTACATTCTAGCATACCAGGCTCAGCCCGCGGCGGCGGCGCATAAGGCTGCTTTTAGAAAATTATGCGTAGTTTTTTTTTAATGTGATTGTATGACGTGACGAGCTAGTCGTTCACCTGATGTTAAGTGACACGGCCGCCCATAACAGTTGCAGTGTCACCCGGAACTTTACAACAATAAAGTTTCGCGTGACACAATCAGATTTCTAGACTGAGTGATCAGATCATAAAGTCTCATTTGCCCAGTAATTTCACTAGCTACAATGCCCTTCAAACCGGAACACAGTAGTATATACTTATTTGCAAGGTTTTCGTCGTCAATATTTGATGCATAGCTGTAATGTCTATACTTAGCCATTATTTGAAAAATACCCTTCATTTCATCTTCTTCGATAATGACAGAACAAATTTTAGGTAATTTACCTATTTATTTCATCATCATCATTATTAACAGCCTGAAGACGTCCACTGCTGAACATAGGCCTCCCCCAGAGCACGCCACCTTGAGCGGCTGCTCGCCTCCTGCATCCATCGGCTCCCCGCGGCTTTCACCAGATCGTCGGTCCACCGAGTCGGCCTACGCTGCGTCTTCCGGTTCGTGGTCGCCACTCGAGAACCTTTCTTCCCCATCGGTTGTCAGTTCTACGAGCGATGTGGCCTGCCCATTGCCACTTCAACTTACTAACTCTAAGAGCTATATCGGTTACTTTAGTTCTCCTGCGGATCTCCTCGTTCCGGAGCTTATCTCGCAGGGAAACACCGAGCATAGCATACCTATTTATTTAGTAATCATCATTCTCCTGGTGTTCGTTTTGCAAAAACACACAGATATCTGATTTGAGAGCACTAATTTGCAAATTCTGTGTAATGTAAGTCTCCAAACTAAATCATACCCCACTAAATACATCCCGTACTCAAATAATGTCAGAACAGATTTTCGTAGTTTATCATAAAACAGTTAAAAAAATTGAATCTGATATTTATTAAAAAAAATGGTCGAATATCTAAGGAGTTTTAAATTACATAGACAAAATATTGTTACCAAAATAAAGCTCATCATTAACTAATACAAATTATTTCATTATTTTAAAGTAATGCTCTTATTTATATATCAATAAATGAAACTAGATATATTTGGTCAAACCGACGGACGAGCTCGCCACAATGTAAAAGCAGCCTAAGTAGTAAGTATCAGGATAAAACTTTTTTTACCCTGATGTCTATCTATTCGACCATCAACCCAATACATTTCCACTGATGGAAGACGGACTTTTTCTCATATGGAGAGAATTATTCTACCCTACCACGCTAGCCAGGTGCCGTGTTCTTTGTGATTCTTGAACATGCCAGTTTCCACACGCACGATGTTTAGGTACCTTCATCATCAACAGCCAGTGCAAATTCCACACATAAGCTGAAAGTTTTTATCTACTATCGTAACCAAACCACAGATAAAATATGATAGAACACCTGTTAAAACAGCAAATTTAGTTAAAACGTGTCTATTTTTAGAAATTTTTCTTTAGTTGAAATTTTAACAAAATCATGTCACAGATAATATCATACTATACTAGCGATGTTTAAGTTTGACTCCGTGCGATCAGTTAAGCCATAGTGACAAATGTTCAAGACATAATATATCTGAAGCCGAGAAAGTCACGTCCAAGTCTAGGTGGTAGGACTTTTCTGCAAAGTTCGTCTAGGTCTTAGAGTGCTATTGAAACTCAATGGCGACAGTGAAGTCGGTACGAAACGCTGCGCAGTACTTAGCGAAAGTTTGATGTACGTGGACAGAGGTAGGTGGTGTGCGCCATGTGCGGGGAGGCTTGCAGCGTACCTCACAGCCGATGGTGCGAGAGCCCACTGCAAAAATACTTACGTCATCGAGTACCCCAATGGGCTATCTTTAGATCGTTAACCGACATCTAAATATGTAAAAAAAAACAGGTCTGCCCGTGCCGATCCTGCCGGGTCATGGAAATAATTGAAATTTTTTGACGTATTTTTTTTTTGTCAAAATTTACCCGAAAGAATGTTCTGGCGACAGTTAACCATTGATTAGTTATGTAAAAAAAATTGGTCTGCCATTGCGCACCATGCCGGAAGTACCTGGCAGACCTCTAAGAATTTGCCCTTCACACTCTTTACCTACCTCAGCGAATACCCCGATGAAACCTACGCCTAATAATAGCCAAGGTGACCCTGATAATAGATTAAAAGGTCTGCCAGGTCTAAACTTGGCGAAACTTAGTATTCAAGGCATTTGAAGTTGGTGCAGGTGGATTATTTCCATGACCCGGCAGGATTGGAACTGGCAGACCTGTTTTTTTGTGTCATGTTTAAGTGTCGGTTAACGATCTAAAGATAGCTTATTGGGGTACTCGATGACGTAGGATTTTTTGCAGTGGGCTCTCGCACCACGGCATTAAGTTTGAACCACACGCTAGGTACCACCGCTTTACTAGTTATTCTACAGCCAAGCAGTAGTGTGCAAGCACTACTACTGTGTTCCGGTTTGAAGGGCATAGTAGCATGTGAAATTACTGGGCAAATGAGGCTTTATGAACTAATCTCACAGTCTAGAAAACATTTTTAAGCCGTGTGATGTCTCAAGAAAAATTTAGAGTTCCGAGTGACACTGCAATCTGTTATGGGCGGCCGTGACGCTTAACATAAAGCAAACGACTAGCTCATAACGTCATAAATTCACATATAGAAGCCTGGTCTAGCTCAAATCTAAGCCAAGTTTTTGTAAATACCTAGGTAGATACTTTACTGTTAAAATTATTATGGAGTTTTGACACACAATGACAAGAATTTCGTTTTATATGATTTGTTTTGAGTCGTGCCACGACTCCACGAATAATTAGAAGTTAATGAATCCACCATTATAACACATTAAAACATAACATGTTGTCTCCAATTTTTACCAACATAATCTGACTACGGAATGTTTTCACGTTTCCGCCAAAACTCACCCGTCCTTAAGATATTGTAGCAACAGATCGATACCAGTTATGTTTAATTTTCAGTCAAACTCATCAGACATAGACTACCAGAACTTGCCACAGCACAACGAAGGTACGATGCCGATGCCTGCCCAATGGAATTCTCAAAACAATCTCTACGCCAACACAAGTGGAAACACTGAAAACTTATACTCGCAACCAGTTCCAAAAAATCAGAGGAAGCCGAAAATAGATCCTTTGTATGCTCAAGCGAGAGATTCTAAGCCCATTGATACTACTTACGCTGCGGTAGTGAATACTGAGCCTACCTACGATTATATACAAAACACTGAGCCTACCTACGCTTCTGTACAAAATACTGAGGCTACCTACGCTTCCATACAGAATACTGAGCCGACCTACGCTTCTGTACAAAAAACTGAGCCTACCTACGCTGAGGTTGGTAAAAAGAGTGCATACCAAAACCTGAGTTCTCAAAGTAGCTCTAAAAACAGTCAAGGACCTACATCAGAACCGCAGTATGCACAATTTCCACGTAAAAATGACCAGAATTACGCTAACGTTGCAGAGTTCAAAAAAGATTTTAATGAAGTTTGTGGAAATGGTACTTATGCGAACTTGAACTTGAAGAAATAGAGGAAGTCTGCGTCTTCGGGTATCATACGAAAGTATAACAATAAAACCTATCCTAAATTAATAGTCAAACATTGGAAGGTTTTTTTAGATAGGGGAAAATTCTTTTCCTTATATTTTTGTACGAATTTTGAATCAAATTTTCTTGTTGTATTGTTTTGGAAATAAATTTACGGCATTTCAAAGTAATCACAATATATTTAAAAAAAAAAATCTCAACCTATTATTATTATATTCCGTCTTTGGAAATAAGTGAACTTAACTTAATCAGTATTATATAAAGGTATTATCTATTTGTTATGATTGTGTTCCGTTTATGGACCATCTGTTATGTAAGTGAGGGTAGCGTCAAAATGGAACTACCCGCACACTTCGTAAAACTATGGAACGAGGAGAGGAATGCCCATACACCAGGAAAACAGCGTAGATCAGAAATATGCCATAAACAGTTTTAAACCTGGCACTGCAAAATGAGCAGGCGTCGGAAGTCGTCGCTCCATCTAATCGGATGAGCGGGTCTTACAGTACGTCACAGAATAGATAATAGTACTCCATAAACAAGACACTCCGCAAAATCATTTAGGCCCGATTTCGCCAAAGTAGAATAAGGTTTATTCCAAGTATAAGGCTATTCGTTACTCTCGTATACAGCTGATTGACAAATGAAATTACACAAAAAGACGCCATTTTTATTGTATCCAAGGAATATGTCTTATTCCTTCACAAAATTGGTGGTATAAGGGCTATATTCGTGTAACTCGGTTGTTCTCGGAAAGTTATACCTGGAATAAAATTTATTCTACTTTGGATAACTAGCCGCTCTTGCTCAAACACAATAAATTATTCATACTTTTCCTGAAAGCTGAATGCATTGTAGTATTCTATCCAGACCTAGAATTTTTTCGTTACATCCTAAGTCTATAATTCTATCTATTGAGTATAAATGTAACACTGGACCAATAGTTCGGAAATAATACACGTCCACTCTGGGCGATGGCTCTTGTACGACTAACCAAGACTGACTGACGCTGGCGCTCGAGATAGTCACAAAATAGTACAGAAATCAATCAACATAGTAAGTGCGCTCGAGCAACGCACACATAGACAAAGCTCACCGACACAATGTCTCGGAGTCTTTCGGAGTAGTGCGAGCGCGAGTGCCATCCGCTTGAGGCACGCGTCTGTGAACTTTCTTGTGCAAAAACGGAGCAACAAAAAAAAGCTATTATAATTGTTTAGTGGACGGTTGTTTAAATTTAACATTAAACAGTGAATTGTCGTTTTTTAAGCTACCAGTTGTTTCAGAGAAGTAAGGTATTTGTTTGTATTTCGACGGTTCGTTTTAACAGAACACAGAACAGTTAGGTAGGTAGGTAAGTAATTAAAGGTAGGGTAGGTTTTGCTTGGCGAGCCGGCCGCCGCGCCCGAGATAGATAGCAAGATATTTTCTGTGACAAAGTAATATAATAATAACTTTGAAATTGAAATATTTTAGTTATTTCTTTAGTTTTATATTTCCGTTCTTCCCGTTTCATTCTCAACGATAAATCAAACAACTAGATTCGAGTGCCACTACACGATAGCTTTTTGTGCATAAGCCAAAGCTGATAACCCTAGCGCGAGCGCCGAGCGTAGGTATAAAAAGTGAAGTACATTGTGATTGACTTCTGTACTTTTCTATTTTGTGAGATAGTGGCGCCTGTGCTCTATGTACTTAGGCAGAATATTGTGTATATAGGTAACAAGTAGGAGAGGAATGCCAAATACACCAAGAAAACAGCGTAAATCAGAAATATGCCAAAAACCGATAGAAAACTAGATGGCGCTGCAAAAAGAGCGGGCTATAAGTTGAGAGTAACTCAGAAATATGCCAAAAAACCATTTTAAACCTTAGCTAGCCGTATAGCCCGCTCATTTTGCAGCGTTATCTAGTTTTAGAACGGTTTTTAGCATATTTATGATCTACGCTGTTTTCTTGGTGTATTGGCATTCCTCTCCTACTTGATCCATGGTATAGGATAATAATGTATATCTCTATATTAATAACTCGTATACCTACCCTACATAGCTATAACAGCTTTTTGGTTTAAATAAAATAAAACATGTTCAATATATTGTAATAAGGTTTATTTAAAAAATCACTTAACTTTATCATAGTAGATACGTACATTAGGTACAAATTTAAACTATAAAATAATTAATAAAAATACTGTTTTTTTTATTTAATTGTGATGTTTCTATTAACATTAAAATATTTAACTCCTATAAATAACTATATTTTTTATTGGACGGTTTTGCAAAGCTTATTAAACCCTTAAGTAGTAAAATTATTAAATTATTAAGTAATTATTATTACTTATCATCATTATTATTGTGGCGACCACGAACCGGAAGACGTAGTGTAGGCCGGTCCCCTACTAGGTGGACTGACGACGTCAGAACCGTGGAGAGCTGATGGATGCAAGAGGCAAGCAGCCGCTCAAAGTGGCGCTCTTTGGGGAAGGCCTATGTTCAGCAGTGGACGTCTTCAGGCTGATGATAATGATGATGATGATTATGATCATCATTATTTATTTTTACTGAACGTATTTTGCAATGTGGGAACTTGGAAAGGGTTTCTTTTACGCAGCAAGGATCTGTCCTTGCTGCGTAAAAGAAACTCTTTTCTGATTTAGATGAAATTTTCCACAAAGACTGTTTTTTACAATTAGACAAATCAGTTAGACTATCCAGTTTGACCACGAGGAAGAACCTACTAGATCTATACTATCCGAGTTTGAATTGGTATATTATCCCGAAAGGGGGTAAATCTACTCCCCAAGGTAGACAATGTTTCTTCTACGACTTTTCTAAATTAATAGTTTTTCATTGAAGAAATGCCATGTAAAGTTTACGTTCGAAGATAGCCCTAGTGCAGCTGGGTGGTTGAACTTCGTCCTTGACCGAGTGCACTTAAATGAGTTTAACGGCCTGTGTATAGAAATTAATTCTCGTAGCGATCGCACGTGCAATTTTGAGAGTGGATTTATGTTTTAGTATGGAGGTTTGGAAACACGCAGTTTCAAGTAAGGCTCTCACAACTTGTGGACTATCATGGTCCCAGTCCCCCCTTTCGGGATAACATACCAATTCAAACTCACCTTGTATACTTCTATAATATAATAAGGCTATTTAAAAAAAAAATAGTTCGGAAAATTAAGTTTCCGCGGGAAAATGGGTAAACGAGTAAAGCTCTAAGGCACCTCTAGTTTACAATAACTAAACTGTAAAGACTACATTTCTCTCGATTATAACTACACTAATCTAAGGGCTACATCGTGCGTAACAAAAGATCTGCGCTCCATTTTCACAAAAGTTAACGACTATAGAAATCTATTTTTTACTCGTATGTGTGGTGAAAAACGTTGTGTGAAACGCGTGTGTATTAATCATTACACTCTTATCTACCTTATCGCCTCGAGTGTAATGATCAACATTGCACATCATGAATAATGTTATATTTCACGTATAGAATCATCATCCTTGCACAATTTTTAAAGTCCATATTCTAGGGCCTACAAGATTAGGTCAAGATCTTTTAACTGGCTGTACGGCGCGCGGCCCAATTGGCTCAAAATAGCACATTTTAATTCTTGGATAACTACAAAATTCTAAAATCTTAAGTTTTACTTAATGCCTGTAGGTAAGTGTGCAAATTGAATATTTTTTTAATTTTTACAAAAAATGTGTTTATTCTCTCCTCATATCATAGTCAGAAATGAAATAGGTGGTGTATTTTTTATATGAATAGATGACTATGACTATGACTATGACTATGACTATGACTATGACTATGCACTTCTCTGTGTGCGTTTGTTTATGTAGATAGGGTAGTGCTACCGCTTTGCCAGTTATTCTGCCACCAAACAGTAGTGTGCAAGCACTACTGTGTTCCGGTTTGAAGTGCACTAGTAAAGTTACTGTGCATACGGAACTTTATGACCTAATCTTAGTCTTGTAATGTTATTACTAGACTGTGCTAGGTCCTAATTCTGAATGACCACTTTACGATTCCTTACTTCGAAACCACGCGAATTCCTTGTCTTACATAAGAAATCTGCAAAAATCTACTCTATGAAATGAGAACGAAACCGCGCGAAATGAATTTTGAATTGGCGCGATTTGAACTGTCAAAATCACAATGTTTCACTGAGACGCGTTCCAAACATCAATACGTCAAAAGTTACCACCGCATGTTAATATTTATTCAGAATAACTAACGAAAAAAAATAACTTTATTGTAGAGTGAAGGTATTTCTAATGCTGTGGCACGATTTGAACAAGACACGATAACAGCGTGGTTTCGTATCGTGTGGAATCTGATTTCATATAGAGTTAGGTCATTATGTGTAATAAATACTAATAGCGGGTCAACTCTATTGTTATACCGCAAAATACCTACAAGACCGTCTCGACGTCTAGTCCCTAAAAATAAGCAAGGGTTGTCAGAAAAACATTTTCTTAGATATTAATTTTGTGTTTCGTAATAATTTATTTTTGTTACAGTTGCTCGTACAGCGGCTCTTATCACACCGCTTTTAGGTTCATAATCCAAGATATTACAGACGCGTGCTTTTTACTTCACATTACTGCACTAGTGTTTTATGATGATATTTCGATTCAGTTAAGTTCTCAGTATCTCACTGCAAGTTATACGTGGACTACGTAGTATCATCATCAGCAGCCTGAAGACGCCCACTGCTGAACATAGGACTCCCCACAGAGCGCCACTTTGAGCGGCTGCTCTCTTGCATCTATCGGCTCCCCGCGGTTTTCACCAGATTCTACGAGCGATGTGGCTTGCCTATTGCCATTTCAACTTGCTAATTCTCAGAGCTATAGCGGTCACTTTGGTTCTCCTCCTCCTTACGGATCTTACTTCGCAGGGAAACATCGAGCACAGCTCTCTCCATAGCTCGCTGCGCGACATCGAGCTTAGGTACTAATGAGGCCAACAGTAAGAGACCACGTCTCAGTTCCATAAGTCACACTGGCAACACACTGATTGAAAACCTTCGTTATATATATACCTATTCATTCATTTCATTTCATTTCATTTCATTTATTCGTATTTTGGACGAAAAGTAGGCCGAAGAATTCTTCTTCTATACAGGTAGTACATTCAATATACGTATTATAGAAGAAGAATTCTTAATTTATAGATTCATTTATAAAATCAGTACATAACTACATACACATTTTCTTGAATAAATAAATTGTAGGTAGGTAAGAGGTTGGTACTTTCTTAGTAAACATTGAATTTTATCAAATTGCAACTTGTTCTGCGTACGCGACACGCCTGGACGGGCGTACCCCAACGCAAGCGAGCGTGTGGGTACTACACTACCGCAGACGTCGCGGGCAGGGGGGGACCTCCGCTCTCCTTCATACCGCACCCCATCCTTGCTCCGTCTAGACGCCGAGTTGACTCACTATTAGTATTTATTACACATATGGTTAGGTCCCTGGTAAGACTACACTAGAACGGCGCGTAAAAGTAACTGTGGTACCTACAACTGAGGGGGTACCACGTTTACTAAATGGTTTTCTTCTGCCATTGTAAGTACAAATTTTACAAAGTTGGTTTAATTGTTAAGTACAAAAGTATTTTAATAACATACAGTACGTATTGATGAGACTTTAAATAAACATACCGATATAAGTACAAGTATTTGTTCGAGTTTATAAAAGAAATAACCTAAAACTAAACTCAGAATTTTCAAACTGGTTCGGTTTTAATGACTAATCCAGTTATCAGAACTAGCCCTAACTAACTTTCAAATTTTATTCAGTTTTCCGAATCTAGCTTAGGTTTCAAAACACGTTCCGGTTTCTAAAGCTCGCTTAGGTCTCCAAAACACGTTCAGGTTTCCAAAATCGGTTCAAAGCTAGCTTAGAGACCTTGAAGACAGAGCAGTATCGCGTCGGCGCGTTCTGCGTTACTGTGTAATCAAGTTACCTATACGTAGTAGCTGTCTTGTTGTATTAACATAGGAACGCAGAACGCGCGAACGCGTGACCGCTCTCTGTGTGCAAGGTTAGGTTTCCAAAACACGTTTAGGTTCCAAAGCTTGCTTAGGTCTCCAAAACCCGTTTGGGATTCCATGCTCACTTCAAAAACATGTTCAGGTTCGTTTTTCAAAAATCAATCAGTGCCAGTGGAACGCGACGTGGCAGAGCAGCAGGTACGCAGAAGCGACCAGCAGGTTCCCGATCATGACCGGAAATCCGGTTCTCAAGAACTGAACAAATGTGAAACGATAGCCGTGCTGTTCAGCTACACCGGCGCAGACCACGTTAGCACTTGCTCCTATGAGCGTGCCATTACCTGGAAAAAAAGGCCCAAAGATGTAATTTACCAGTCGAATCCAAGATATTTTTTCCAACTCACTGAGTCGAATGATGATTGTTAACAGTAATGGTGTTAGCAGAATTCTTGATCGACTCTAGCCTGATTGCTCAGTTGGTAGTAGCTCTACCTTTTAAACTATAGGTTGTGGGTTCGCTTCCCACCGGGGATAAGCGTTTGTTTGATGAACATCGATGTTTGTTCTGTGTCTGGGTGGTATATTGTGTTTATTTGCAAACAAAAAAGTGTATACGTATTGTATCAGTTATCTGGTTTCTATAGTACAAGCTATGCTTAGTTTCGGGCTAGATGGCGCTGTGTGAAATGTCCACACATATTTATTATTATATATTTTTAATGATTAACAATTATACGACATCGGCGTTCATTCTGCCGACATTTCTTGGATTAAACGAGAGAAGAAAAGGTAATAAGTTTCTGGAAAATGGTCCACTTAAATTAGGTGTACTGCACATAATTTCCCATGCGAACGAAATAATTGGCAAGTGTCTAGTAAAGTGAAGCCAGTGTAACCAGTTTTTTACTATAATAAGCAATATTAGAATTTATCAATTTTGTATGTTGTCAGTTTTTTAAGTGATTTATAAGTGATCCCTGGTTTGTTGCGTTTTGATTTTAGCTGCAAGTCTACAAAACCATTAAAGATAAATAAATAAAAAAAACAACATTTTTTTAAATCAGTGTATAAATGACGGAGATAATAACTATGAAGTATGAAAATATAATTAAAAAAAAAACCTTAAGAATCTTTTTTTAATTACGTTTAAGCTCAACGATCTCATACATAGATCACATACCTCCAAGACATGCGCCGAAGCTAAGCGCCCAAGCGAGCGGTGCTAGCGGTAGCGCTAGTCCAAAGGGATCAGAGAGCGCAACGATCACACGTATCATCATCGTCGTGAGCGGTATGTTGTCCACGAAAGCGGACGCCAACCCGCTAACCTATAGATTATACAAATTAATAATCCTTTAAAAAAAAGGATAAGGCCAACTCCAATCGCCTTAATTTCATACTGAAAAATACTGTGTAAGCTAACTTAATAAGTAAGTATAGAGCGGTAGTGATTGTTTAAATCCAGACCGAAGAGAAGGATTCTAGAATAGAATCTAAAGCGGCAGTGACACGATCAGAGTCTCCTCGGACCGAGTGGACTCGGATAGCTACTCGGACGCAACTCGTATCGTTGACACCGATTAATCCGAGCGCACTCGGGCGATTGTATCCGAGCAGAGTAGACTCGGACCGCGCTCTACTTATCCCAGCTAGCTCGTATACGAGTAGTGAAAGTTCAATACAAAATAAAAAAAATCAACTATGACTGTGAGCAACAATGAAACGTATGAAGAAAACGATCCGAGTGAATTATGATAAAGTCAACAGATATCCTAGTACACTCGTACGAAGGTTACTCCTAACGCATTGAATATAAATCCAGTTGACCAATGATACAACGTCCCCTCATACGAAAATTAGTAGTGTATTTCAATTACTAATTTCTAATAAATACTATGAATTTCTAATAAATCACGGGAACCCGTTCTTTGTTGTTTGTGATGTCTTTTGTTCCATCCTACTCTATTCTCACACCGTAATCTGATTACTAGACTGTGTGATGTCTCAGGATGACGTGCGCAGTGCAGTGTCACGCGAAACTTTATGGTTGTAAAGGTCCGAGTGACACTGCAACTGTTATGGGCGGCCGTGTCGTTTAACATCTGGTGAACGACTAGCTCGTTACGTCATTCAATCGTATAAAAAAAACCATTGGTTACCTTAACTCATCATCATTAACAGCCTGTAGACGTCCACTGCTGAACATAGGCCTCCCCCAGAGCGCGCCACCTTGAGCGGCTGCTCGCCTCCTGCATCCATTCGGCTCCCCGCGGCTTTCACCAGATCGTCGGTCCACCGAGTGGTTACTTTAACTATGGATCAAAAACCTACCCTTGGCTGAGGCCGACAGGCCTACAGGTGACCAAAGAGCCAGCTCTTTGGTCACCCGTAATTTCTACTAGGCATTTGGATAGCTCCTTCTCGAAATACTTGAATGATGTTTTCATTTCGTTTTCCAGTTACCTATTTTGATTTAAAACCCAAAAAGCTGGACCGAATTCAATGATATATAATTTTTTTAATCAACGATAGGCTAAAATTTGACCACGGTCTCACCTGATGGTAAGTGACGACGCGGTCGACGATGGAGCATGCTTGCCTAGAAGATCACTTCACTCTAACCTTAAAAAACTCCCAGATTATATTTGTCAGGAAACAATGACGCTGGTAAGGTGTTCCATTCCTTTGCACTCCGAATTATAAACGAGGAATCAAAACGCTTGTATTTTTTTTAAATGTAAACGGTTGACGTGACGAGCTACTCGTTCACCTGCCGTTAAGCGACACGGCCGCCCATTACAGATTGCAGTGTCACTCGGCAATCTAAATTAAAGTTTCGCGTGACACTGCGCACTGCGCACGTCATCCTGAAACATCACACAGTCTAAAATGATTTCTAGACTGTGAGATCAGTTCTTAAGTCTCATTTGCCCAGTAATTTCATTAGCTACAATGCCCTTCGAACTGGAACACAGTAGTGCTTGAACACTACTGCTTGGCGGCAGAATAACTGGCAAAGCGGTGGTACCTAGACGAACTTTGCAGAAAAGTACTACCACCTAGTAAAAACCTAGACCTACCACCTAGTTGTATGGGGATATTTTGAAAGAATGTTCTTTCTCCTGCGAAGCATTGTTAATGCAGTATATTTTACAAGGAAACTTACCCAAAGAACTAGCATCAATGCGACCGCTAGTCTTGACTCCTCTCCCACCTTGAGAATTAGGGCTTCTGTAACATTACCTATCCACTGTATCAGGCCTAGCTTTGACAGCGCCTGAAAAAAGAAAACAATTAATAACCGGCCAAGTGCGAGTCTCGCGCACGAAGGGTTCCGTACCATTATCTATAAAACCTATCAATAAAATCACGTTTGTTGTATGGGAGCCCCTTTAAATATTTACTTTATTCTGTTTTTTAGTATTTGTTGTTATAGCGGCAACAGAAATACATCATCTGTGAAATTTTCAACTGTCTAACTATCACGGTTCATGAGACAGCCTGGTGATAGACGGACATACAGACAGACAGACGGACGGACAGCGGAGCCTTAGTAATAGGGTCCGTTTTACCTTTTTGGGTACGGAACCCTAAAAAAGGCAGTTTTGTATTGCAAATCCTAAAAAAACTACTTATTTGAAATCTCTATAGACTACCCAGGTACTTATAAAACACCATGCCTTGCGCACTTTGTACTTTAAGGCTGCTGTATACGCAGACCCACTATCTCGCTCGCGCATTGCGACATTTTTGAAGATATAAAAGAACTGAATTTACTTAAGCAAAATTTGGCTAAACTATATTATCATGAATAACATTACAAATGTTCAACAAAAATATCATATTATTCCAAACAAGTTTTCATGCATAAAAGCGGTTACGAATGAAAAAAAACTTTGTTACCGTTGTATTTATGAAATCTTGTTTGGATTAATATGATATTTTTGTTGAACATTTGCAATGTTATTCATAAGAACATAGTTTAGCCAGATTTTGCTTAAGTAAATTCAGTTATCTTATATCTTCAAAAATATCGCAATGCGCGAGCGAGATAGTGGGTCTGCGTATACAGCCCCCTTAAGTACCTGCACTAAATCGGTCCCGACCACTGCGATAACGATAGAAAGAGAGGCACCTAATCAACCTTGTAGCGCTGTGCGAGCTGAACTACACCTTATTGCGTAGTCACAAGAGTCCCTATTTATTTGAGTGACATCGCAGAGTAGAGCTTCTATACCTGCTGTATTAAGTCTACGGAAAAAATGTAAATAATTCGAAATATTTAGAGAACTCGGTTCGTGGTTGCCACTCGAGAACCTTTCTTCCCCATCGGTTATCAGTTCTACGAGCGATGTGGCCTGCCCATTGCCATTTCAACTTACTAATTCTAAGAGCTATATCGGTTACTTTAGTTCTCCTGCGGAGCTCCTCATTCCGGAGCTTATTTCGCAGAAAAACACCGAGCATAGCTTTCTCCATAACTCGTTGCGCGACTTTGAGCTTTCGTTTTCGGGCTCTGCGGTATTTTGGACGAAAATATAGGACGAAGCTTCCCGAACGCTGCCCAGCCGAGTTGGATTCTTCGTGCCACCTATTTGTCGAAGTTGGACCTACCGAATTGGACACTCTGTCTTAAGTTAACATATTTGAAAAAGAAAACACAATTTTTTTAAACGAAATTTGGATAATCTAACCTCCATTAGAACAAACAAAGCGGCAAAGAACAGAAGAGTAGACCACTCCACTCTAGCCAGCACTGTTTCAATGTCTTCTCTCTCAGCAAGTAGTAAGAGAAGAAGCGCGCCCAATAGAGCGGTCCAGCCGAGTGATAGTCGCTCTGAAATAACATTGATTATCAACATCATCATTACTATAGTGATTTTCACCATTAAAAATATTATCGTTTTCGTTTTTGTCATTATCTGCATCAAGGTCAGCAACAACATTACCATACGTGAGCGTAATCGTGATTATGGTAAGCATCATCATTACTGTAGTGAGCATCATCATTACCATAGTGAGCGTCATCACCATCATTATTACTATAGTGAGCAGTATCATCATCACGACCAATATCATCATTACTATAGTGAGCATCATCGTCATCATGACCAGCATCATCATTACTATAGTGAGCATCATCGTCATCATAACCAGCATCATCATTACTATATAGTGAGCATCAACGTATTCATCATTACCATACTGAAGATTATGGTGTTCATGGGCCTCATTATCGCCATTGTGAGTGTCACCGTCATCATGGTCAACATTAGGTCATAAATTCATTTGACTTTAACAATGATAGTGATCACCATGGTGACGATGTTGAACATCGAAATGATGGTCAGCGTCATCATCATCATGGTCATCTAGGTTCTTGGAGTTCTTGTAGCTAATCTCCTACATAATACCGCTATAATACAAAGTGAGTTTAAATTGGTATGTTATCCTGAAAGGGGGGGACTGGAACCATGATAGCCCACAAGTTGTGAGAGCCTTACTTGAAACTGCGTATTTCCAAACCTCCATACTAAAAAATAAATCCACTCACAAAATTGCACGTGCGATCGTTACGAGAGTTAACAAGATACTATAAATTTATTTCTAAACACAGGTCGTTAAACTCATTTAAGTGCATTCGGTCTAGGACGAAGTTCAACCACCCAGCTGCGCTAGGGCTATCTTCGAACGTAAACTTTACATGGCATTTCTTCAATGAAACATTTCAGAATCGTGTCCTTAGAGAAAAGAAGAGAGTATATCGATTTATCATTTTTATATAAACTCATAAGAAATGAAATAGACTGCCCCTTGCTTTTGGAAAAAATTAGATTTAGAGTACTACGTAGATATCCCAGGTTCAAAATCACTCCTTTAGTGCCCCCCCTTAGGAGAACTGTACTAGGTGCAAATTCCCCTATTCCCCGCTTTTGTAAACTTTACAACCACAATGACACGTTTGACTTGCATTACGATACCCTTCCTAAGCTCCGTCGTTTGTTGATAGGCTCAGTGGATTCATGATATTAATAAAAAATAATAATAATAAGTACTTTCCTCACCACGGCCTTTATAATTCAAGCAATGTTCAATAAGTATTAAATATTGATTTCTTGTTAAGTATAGTAGATATGTAATATAACTAACCCATAATCAAGGTTACAATAATTTTCTTTTTTTGTTAATCTCAGAATAGTGCATGCTGTGTTTGCCTGTAATTGGTTGCGCACATACATCATATATTTAAGCTTAAAAACTGTTTAATAGAAACTGTGTTTCAAATGTTGGTGAACCAAATAAATAAATAAATAAATAAATGAAAAACTATTAATTTAGAAAAGTCGTAGAAGAAACATCTACCTTGGGGAGTAGATTTACCCCCTTTCGGGATAATATACCAATTCAAACTCAGATAGTATATTCTGTAGTGGGTAAAAGTACAAGTATCAAAACTAAAAAAGTTATACTCACGTAAAACAGGTATCGCGTGTAGAAAGAACACCACTACAACAAAAGAAACGCACACTAGTGACTTTATGAGCAGCAGCTTATCTCGTATTTGATACTGAAAGAAAAAAGTAATTATGATCAAGTTCATTTTTAATTTAGATAGACATCAATAGCTAATTACGTTCCCACTGGTGGAACAAGAATGTTCATACGGGTAATTCGCACTGCGGTGTGAATCGCCCAAGAGCTCTAAATGAATAGGCTCCTTCGCACCGCGGTGTGAATCGCCCTCTGCTATTAGAACACTTGGGCGATTTACAGCAGCGGCATTGGATCATCTACTACACTGGCTAATGCGGCCACAGAACCGTGATATATACCAATAATTATGACAAAATGTATGTTGTCAGGTGTCATATCACGGTAGTGTGGCCGCAGTATCAGTAAAGTAACCCGCATGCTTTTTGGTCAGAAGTCGCAATGCCCTGAAATTTTTTGATTCATAAGCATACCATGCAGGGTTCTCAATCCTTCAGTAGACTATTCCCACGTGGTTGATCGGAGGTGTTTACGACCTTTTTATGATCGGGCTAATGCTGTTGGTGTTTGCTGACCTTTACAGCATTTTTGGCATCATCAGGTGAGAAGGCGGACGTATAAAGCATCCAGCTATCAAAAATAGAAGGCAACTAAAGGGTACACCTGTGGTGCGAGCCTCGCATTGGGCCGTTGCCGCGAGAAGATCAAAAAGACTATGTTCACTAGGTACTGGAGGTAGTTGTGGCCAAGGCTTGTATAGTACTTTTCTCAAATCATTATCATCATCAGCCTGAAGACGTCCACTGCTGAACATAGGCCTCCCCCAGAGCGCGCCACCTTGAGCGGCTGCTTGCCTCCTGCATCCATAGCCCCCGCGGCTTTCATCAGATCGTCGGTCCACCTAGTGGGGGGCCTACGCTGCGTCTTCCGGTTCGTGGTCGCCACTCGAGAACCTCTCGTCCCCATCAGTTTTCTAAAATAATGCGCGGAAATTAAAACTAATTGGTACTAACTAGGCAGACTTTATTATGTGAAACCAATTTTTCCCACGATAATGTGTTAATTTTTTTTTTCAACAAACAGCTTTCTATTTGCAAGCCAGTTTGAAATTTAAATAAAACCTTTGCTAAGTTACCTCCTTGGTTGCCATGTTTCGGAGTAAAAGATCGTTTCATTTTTAAATTACACGATATGATATGATATGAGTTTACCATGTGATTTATTTGGCTGCTAAACCACGACAGATATGGATCTTCATACAACTTTTGCCGGCCGCTGCGCGCCAGTACAGCAATTTCAGTTTATCTCGAAGAAGGTTGTCAAAATAATGCTCAAATTTCCAAGCATGTTTGAGAAATAGTGCTATTTGTATGCATCAGTAATCGTATTCCCATAGTACAAGCTTTGTTAAGTTTGGAGCTAGATGGCGCCGTGTGAAATGTCGATGAATATTTATTTAATTTTATACCTTTTGCTTCATACTGGCTAGCGTGGAACAAAACATGGGGTCCGTCTTTGAAGGGCCACCCCTAGCTTCGCGTCTCGTTAGGGCTGCGTTCAGCTTGTCCACCTAAAAATTAAAAGGGGTTACAGAGTGTTTAACCCACTATTTAGAATAATTTACACAAACTAAATTTTACAAAATTAAATAAACAAATCAATTCACTTTCGGGAACTTTTAGTTTTAATACGTTAAAATTATTTGTTGGTCTATGCCCGTTTTCATCAAAGATTCCTTAACTACACTCTAACTAGGAATCCCTTTGGCTAAGGGCCCCTTAGATTTGACCCTTACCTAAATTCGTTTTCACAGCGCTGAGTGACACTTAAATTGTAAAGTGACAGTTTATTCTTTTCTACGGTTTCCAAAAACCGTACGTTGCCGATTTTCGTTATTTTATTTATATATTTTAGAGAATAAACGTCAAAAATACAAGCAACATGCTTCACTAGAGTTTTTATTATATTATGCATCCGAAAAAATTAAAACAAATACCTTTTCTGGCGTTATGCGGTTAGAAACAATTGTCAAATACAACAGAAAAAAAAACGCGTTTTGATAATTTCACCTGCCACTTAACGCTAAGGGGTTGAGCTTTGCCCCCCTAAACCCCCTAAGCTCCCTTAATCATCCCTTAAGCTTTGGGTGTCCCTTAATCGCCAGTGAAAACAAAATTACTGTCAGATGTCACTTAAATCTTTTTAAGGGTCCCTTAAAATTTAGGGATCTTTGGTGAAAACGGGCAAATGCTCCTCCGGTTTCTCGTATGTTTGTTAAAATTAAACGCATGTCAACTTATAAACACGGAACGCTTATTGGTTGCCTTTTGATCATCGGCTGTCTTCAACCAATAAGCGTTTAGTATTTTTGACCACGTTTCAGTTCCCTGGACTGGTTCAGTCATCACTGGCAACACACACTGATTGAAAACCTTTGTTTTCAGGCTCTGTGGTATTTTGGTCGTTTTTTTTAAAATTCGTTTTGGTTGCTTTAGCTTGGCCACAGATTATATAATTTTTTTTTTTTGTTGTTGTTTTTTTTTTTTGTTTTTTTTTTGTTTTTTTTTTTTAACATAAACATAATTTTAATAATTTTTAATAATATACTAATACAGATACCTCATCCCATAGAAAGGAATAATTCGGGCTATTTTACGAATAATTTTATTTCCGCATAACGCAAGATTAGCAAACGACATCTGTTGCGTATTGGCGAGGTATTGGGCCAAACGAATACACTGGCCACTAACTAGTAACGGTCACGACACGATCACTAGATTTTTTTTACATTCGAGCTATTTTTTATTTGTCCCTGATGAGACCCCATGGCTTGGCGAACTAGACGATAGATGGCAGTGACTGACACGATTACACTGGCTTTCATATGATAAACAATATGGCGGTTGTTCAAAGAAACCTTTTTCTCAAGTGCTCGCCGCACGATGTCTTCGTCTCTCGAGTAAGATGAAAGGGAGCCGGCAGCGCGACGCCAAACTGCTATCTCTTGACGCATTTCTGAAAAACATAATGAACATAAATTAAAAATAATAAAAACAAGCTTTTGTTTTTTGTTCTCTTCTTAGGCGGCCCATACACGTTCAATTTTATTGATCAATAACATTCCATTCCATTTCCGTCAATGTTTTCTCCATACAGTAAACCGAAAAACATTGCACAATACTTACTCTACACGATCAATTAAAATGATCAATCACAGAGATTGATCAATAAGATTGGACGTGTATGGGCGGCCTTAGCAAACCCTTTCATTCGGTACCTCATGGCGTACACCAAAATAACAAGTCGGCCATCTTAGGTCGTCCGCCATATTAGATTTCGAATGACGTAAAACCACGGATGTACAGACCACGTATACATCCGTGCGTAAAACAGCTTTACCTAACCATGCATATTTAATTGTCATCCTCATCATCATCATCATTAACAGCCTGAAGACGTCCACTGCTGAACATAGGCCTCCCCCAGAGCACGCCACCTTGAGCGGCTGCTCGCCTCCTACATCCATCGGCTCCCCGCAGCTTTCACCAGGTCGTCGGTCCACCGAGTGGGGGGCCTACGCTGCGTCTTCCGGTTCGTGGTCGCCACTCGAGAACCTTTCTTCCCCATCAGTTGTCAGTTCTACGAGCGATGTGGCCTGCCCATTGCCACTTCAACTTACTAACTAGAGCTCTAAGAGCTATATCGGTTACTTTAGTTCTCCTGCGGATCTCCTCGTTCCGGAGCTCATCTCGCAGGGAAACACCGAGCATAGCTCGCTCCATAGCTCGCTGCGCGACTTTGAGCTTACTAATGAGGCCAACAGTAAGAGACCATGTCTCAGTTCCATAAGTCATCACTGGCAACACACACTGATTGAAAACTATCGTTTTCAGGCTCTGCGGTATTTTGGACGAAAAGATAGGACGAAGCTTCCCGAACGCTGCCCAGCCGGATTCTTCGCGCCACCTCTTTGTCGAAGTTGGACCTACCTAATTGGACAATCTGTCCTAATTGTCATCCTAACTAGACATAATTATAATGGTGATCCAATTTAAGTTTCCTAACTTTCATTAAAAGAAAAACACGTACTATGCAAAATTGTCTTAGTTATTTATTTACTACTGAAATATTTAGTGTTTTTCATTAAATATGAAATATTAAGGCAAGCCTTTATGCAAAATAAGCCAAAGGGAGCCATAAGAAAGGCCCAAATTCTGCGAACGACGACAAATTGATAAATCTGGGTCTTCGGCCACACTATCGCTCACAGCAGCAATATTCTCGGCTGAACGCGCGCCACGATGATGCACACGGCTCACCCTATCTCCAATGTTTCCAGTTTCATCAATTTTTTTTACAATGTTACGAATTGTTGAACTCAGTAGGACGATTGTTTTGACCATAATCTTCTTGTAAAAGTCTATACACTTTTCTTACAGAATTGTTATATCTGTAGAATAACTGAACAATTTTAACACGTTGCGCCGTAGTTAAGCGATTCATATCGTAAATGTTATATCTTAAACTAGCATTTGACGTTTCAAATACGCGCCATTATCTACAACTTCTTTTTTACAGTGTTACCAATATAGGAAACTCAATTTGGATCACCCTATACTTACGCTAAATTTCATCCCAATAGCTTAAGTGAAGGTGAGTAGAACTGTTGCAAAACTCCAAGACATGCATAACAAGTGAAAGTTTCTAAAAGTCACACACATACCCTCCGAAGCACGGTAGCGCTCAGTAGTAAATAGGTACCAGTTTTTATAACGGTCACCCATCAAAGTAGTGACCGCAGCGAACGTTGCTTAACTTAACTGATCGGTTAGGGACGGCTAGTCTAACTTCGCTATGAGCACTACCACCGCTTCTAAAGGTTTTTTTTTTTGAACGGGCTATTGATGTTTGTCTCTACCGACATTTACAGCATCACCGGGCGGCAGGGCCGGCGCAATAAGCCGTCAAAAGTGGGAGGCCTCGGCTTGGGCCGGTGCCGGGCGAGGATCGAGAATGCTACGTCCACTGGAAGAGTGGACCCTATGGAAAGTCGCAACCGTTCTAGCTAACCTACGGGGAGTACGTCGACCTCGCCGGCGGGCGAGGTGTGTGGTTGTGTTACGCTGGTATCCTATACCGGTGCCGAAAGCGGTACCTGAGCCAGAAGGGCTAGACTGGTCCGGTGATCCTAGCGCAGCCGACACAACGGCTGCTATAGGATCATCCGGGTCGCTCAAGACGTGTCTTGGGCGGCGACGACGGGGTGCCGCTTGTAAAGGTACTGTATGTTATACTGTATGGAAGATCGTACCTTGTATATCTCTAGGAACGTTGTGCCTCAACTTATTGATATCCCGATACATGTACCGCAGCTGGAAGTACGTCTGCACGGAGACCAGAAGGATGCCCAAGCTCATGTGCAGAGTGAATGACGTGAAGTTTATATCCTGGAGAGAAACACATTTTAAATCAGATATAACAGCTTATTCTTTGGAACGGGCTAATGGTTTTGCTCTATTTCTCTGTATCATCACTCACACCCCCCATCCCCCCCCCCCCCCCCCCCCCCCCCCCTCCACACACACACACACACCCACAAATACAAATACAAAATAGTTTATTGACATAAATATTTTTACATTAGATATTTTAATGAATCCATAGATTCCCGACCTAGTTTTTAGACTGTATTCCAGGAATTAGTGACTTATCGTCTTATTATTATGTCACAAAAATCAGTAGGTATAGCAGTAAAATTTAGAAAGAATAAAAACTAATAGAATAAACAAATATAAAAAAAATGAAAAAAAAATATGAAAATTAACAACCGCCTGAAGGAGTCCACAAAATGCCACTTTGGACGCTTATCATTGGGAAGTTTGCCATAATCACCACGCTTGGCAGGCGGCTTGGTGATCGGTGAAGATTTTTATGTACGTAGGAGGATGCTGCTGCCCATTCCCTGGATATTTTATAGCATCACTTTCCCATAAAGTAGCCAATTATCAAAGTTCCCGCTTTTAAAGATTGGGCAGCTAGCTCAAGGGTGCTCCTAGGGCGCGAGCCTCCGCTTAGGGAATTGCCGGGACAAGATCAAGAAGACTACATCCAGTGGGAGAGTGACTCTTAAAGAATAGACTCGACCGTTGTGGATAGCTACCAACCTCACCATGCTGGCGAAAAATCACGACACATGATGATATAGCGATGTGGAACGCACGGCTGAGGAGTGGAATGCACTTCCTGCTTCTTTGTTTCCTACAAATTACAATCTGGGTCTCTTCAAATCAAGAGTGAATTGGCATCTCATGGGCAGACTTGCTCTCCAACATAGGCCGCATCATCGCTTTCCATCAGGTGAGATGTTGTCAAACGTGAGCCTATTCAAGCATAAAAAAATGGGCTTTACTGAAATGACTTTCGATATTGCGTAGGTACGAAACTCTATGTGAAACGTGGTCAGACACTGTTAGCTGGATAAATGAAATAAAAACAAAACCGGCCAAGTGCGAGTCGGACTCACGCACGAAGGGTTCCGATCTATAAAAACGAGCAAAAAGATCACGTTTGTTGTATAGGAGCACCTTAAATATTCATTTAATTCTATTTTTTTAGTATTTGTTATTATAGCGGCAACAGAAATACATCACTTGTGAAAATTTCAACTGTCTAACTATCACGGTTCATGAGATACAGCCTGGTGACAGACGGACAGACAGACAGACGAACGGACAGCGGAGTCTTAGTAATACGCCCGTTTTACCCTTTGGGTACGGAACCCTAACAAGGTCTAGCCTACCAACAGACAACAGCAGACTATGGCCTACATTCTTCATGTGTGAAAGTACCCTTTATTTAGCCAGCGGTGTATGAATGGGCTGGGGCCAAAGACTATAAAGCCCGTTGATAGCTCGTGAACATAATTTCTCGTACAAACACGACTCACCTGCGCGGGCAGGGGGCGAGGTAACAAAACGAGACAGTCATACGAAATTACAAAGAACAGAGCAGGATGGAACAAAAGACATCAACGGGTTCCCGTGATTTATTAGAAATTCATAATATTTATTGCAAATTAGTGGTTGAAATACACCACTAATTTTCATATGAGGGGAAGTCAATGGCTGGGGCTGATGGTAATAACTTTTATAAGTCCAAACTCTCACCTCCCGCACCACCGCAGGGTGAGTGGCAATAATGACGTTGGGAGGGTCTCCTACAGGGGTGGCCGCACCCCCCACATTGCTGAATATCACCATTGACATCAGAACTGGTACTGGGTTTAGTTCCATCACTTCGCATAAGCTGAAAGTTAGACAAGAAGTTAAAAAAATATAATTAATGATGATTATGATGGTGTTGGTACTGATGATGATAGTGATGATGATGATCTAAGAAACACTACGAATAAAATAACATTTGATGAATACATTTTAATCATCATCATCATCATCAACAGCCTGAAGACGTCTACTGCTGAACATAGGCCTCCCCCAGAGCGCGCCACCTTGAGCAGCTGCTCGCCTCCTGCATCCATCGGCTCCCCGCGGCGTTCACCAGATCGTCGGTCCACCGAGTGCGGGGCCGGCCTACGCTGCGTCTTCCGGTTCGTGGTGAATACATTTTAGTATCGTAGGGAATCCTACGACATATTGATGATTATGATGATGATGAGAGCGTATGGTACGACGCAGAGTCATAGCACCCTAAGCAAACAAACTGCCTTGGCCACAGAATAGATATATCCTTGGATCTCAATGCTACTCGGCGAGGAGCTATAACGTTTCAGGAGCAAAACCCATTATAATAAAGCGTTTCGAGAAGTAAGCCATTACAAATTTCATCGAAGGTTTTCCTGAAGGCAAGGTAGACGATACATCAACCACAACCTTCGTTGTTTTCTATAGGTACATATTATAAAACTGTAACAGAGCTAAATCTGTACATTGAATATTTTTTGAAAACTTTGATTGTATCTGATTGTATTTGATTGTATTGTTTCTTTGTCTTTGTCTTTGTTGTTGTTTTGTCTTCTTTATCGACATAGAAATGAAAAAAAAATATTTTGAGTTTTTACTATCTGTCTGTCTGTCTGTCTGTCCCTTTGAACACGCATTACGCTGGAACTACTAAACAGATTTCGCTGAAATTTGGTACGGTTATAGCTAATTTTTTTTAATAACATTTAAGATACTTTTTGTTTTCTAAAACGGCTAAATGCGGGTGGCACGAAGAAATATCTATGTAATTTTGTATGCAAGATTTTTTCTTCGGATTATTTTTTATTTGTTTTTAATTTATACTCATCCTGTCAAAAGGAAGATGGAAGGGAAAGGTAAAAAGATAGGGGGAAAGGATAAATGGATGGGACTGCGATAGAAAGGAGGCGAAGCCAGCCTTCCTTCGCCGGCCCATCTATTCATCTTTTTCTCCTATATTTTTTCCTTTCGCTTCCCTTTTACCCATAAACAGAGTTAAGGCGTAAAACTAATTAACCCAAGCGAAGCCGGGGCGGGTCAACTAGTTGTGAAGTATGATCAATTTAACGATCCACTTAAGGCGACGGGTAGACCAAACAAGGTGATTTATGGCACGTTTCCTGGCGTAATTAGCTTTGAATTTAATTTATTATGTAATTCATTTCATTAAGTCGTTTGTGATGTCCGCAAATACAAGATTAATAAATATAGCTCTATAGAAAAAAATAGCAACCCAAAAAAACAATTAAATGTTCCCATTTTACTGAGCTTCTTATCGAATACTATTTTTGCAAATAATAAATTAATGTATTCCCAACAAACAATCAGATGTCGTGATGACTTCATAACTTTGAAAAATACTATATACAAATAGATATTAATTAAAAACCGTCAAAATCAGTCATTTCGTGCGTTGTCTTTGTCGTAAGCGCCACGCTGAAGTGCAGACTGAATTGATATTTAAGACTACGACGCTAAGGTTGATGTTTCTTTGAACGAATTTGGGCCTGCCTATCTGGCTCTACCCGCCACCTTAAGTACCCTTATTTTATTCCTATGGGACTACCAGTGATCTAGAATAATTATACTTCACTGTGGGTGAGATTGTCAATGGTGAAACTGGTGAATTGACTTACCGAATGGTGACCGGCGTCATGAGTAGCACAGTGGTGACATTGTCCAGGAATGTTGAGAATACTGCCGTGAAGAGACAGAGGCAGTTGATCAGAGGCCACGTTCGACCTCCTGTCACCTGAAAATTATATTTAACTGGAACAGGCCATTTTGATAATAGACTAGTGTCTTACTATTTTTTTTATTGCATTTTATAATATTCATCAAAAAATAAACAGTCGTGAAAACAAAAATTAAATATCTCAAAAAATGCCAAAGTTACAAGCATTTTAAAACACATGAATAGAAAGAGACAGCTCAAACATGCAGTGGCGTCACTCTCGCTCCTTCATAGTACCTCCTTACTAAGCTGTGGTAGCTTTAAATACAGTCTCTTTGGCATGTATTGTGACTTCACAACGTGCGTTTTCATAGTAACTGGGGAATCTCCTGTTTTGCGAGAAAGGGAAAGGCGATGCCCCCTCTATAAACTTTAAAAGCTTATTACTCCTTGATTTTTTTACCGATTTTACCTATTTTTTCAATTATTGCATTCATTGTTAACCTACTTTATGAAAATAATATTTACTTGTTCATTTTTAATAGCATAGAATTAGCACTTGCTTCACAGATAACCCCTAATAGATACCGCATGAAAGACGACCGCGCACCACGCATTGGCGTAAATGGGTCTATATAAATCGTCGCTTCGCAGCACGGCCTTAGTTTCGACCAATTATTAGAGTTCATTATTAGGGCGTCACTCGAAACAACCAATAATAGCGCATTGGCTCCAGTCCCCGCAACCCACGCCTTCCGCCAGTTTTGGTGAGCTAGGATCCCCCGCCACTCGCTTGCAGATGTCATAGAAATTAAAATTGAAACAAAACAAATTTTCTGGCTTTGCGGCTCCCTCCTGCGGTCCGTTATCCATGCGGCCCATCAATGACTTTCAGTTTGACATGCTTGGCTTACACTCTGAGAAGGAACAGATTGGGCTGATATCGAAGTAGTGAAAAACAGTGCTATATTCGATAGACTTCATGGTGACATGCCAAAACGTGTTGGTCGAGCAGTGGTGATTACGGAAACTGGAGGGTTGTTATCGTTAGGGTTTCCATAAACGCTTATGCGCCCAAGGTGGCATTTCATGAGACAGGCCTATGCTCCGCAGTGAACATTTACCAGCTGATGATCTTAACTACCGGAGTATGTGTGCTTAGCCACAGAATACTTAAACTACACAGGTACAGAATACTTACTCCACGAAGTCACTTGAATAAATATCGACTCTTGCTTCATAGCATTAAAGCGTAGTTTGGCTCGCACAATGCTACCAAACCTGTCCTAAACAGCTGCTTCTCTTTCTATTGCTGCCATTGACATATATATAACTTGGTAAGGACAAGCCTGATGACAGGTTAAAACGTCGCTTCAAAGTGGGAGCCAAGTTCACAGATTGGCAACTACTAGCGCTCAGTCTGCGATGTAATTTAGACGAGGTAGGTCGAGTGCTACAAAGAAAACATGCCGAGTTGTGCTGTGAAATGTTGTACCAACTACTCCCGTGAGTGTAATAAAAAAAGGAATATTTTACCATAATTAAGTCAATGTTTTGAATACTATACTTCGTTTTGTCACAAAATAATCTATTTTGTATTTAAAATATTATGACACGACGTCATGGCGGCGGCACCTTGATGGCGTTGAATTTTTGTCCACCATTTTGACCAAAAAAATGTTAGTTCAGACATATCTTGAGATTTAAATCTATGGCTGTAGTACTGCTCTCCTGCCACGTTACGTAACGTAACGGACCGACCCGATAAGTCGACCCAGTCCCATGTAATTATAGTGTTGTGCCTAAAGCGCGGGCTTCGCCAGGCCTGAACGGTATGGTAAATATAAGATCAAAGAAGTGTTTGAATACCTCAAAAGCAGCCACAGCTAACCAATCAAACAGCCCAGTCTCTCCCAGGATAGCGACAAGCACCATCATGCTGAACAGCAGCAGTAAGGTTTCCACATCCAGCCAAGAGACCAGCTCGCCTAGCGAGGGACGTACCCCGCTCCAGGCCAGGACCGCAATACTAAGGGATGAGGATAGTAGAGCTGCTAGCGTTCGATTTACTATCTGGAATGATGAAAAATGTAGTCAAAAAAAATCTTTTGAACTTACGCCGTAGGTTCAAACAAAAATACCATTAAATCAAAATGGAACCCTTACATTTCAATGTGCAAATAGAACCTTAGAGTATACAAATAGCTTGCTTATGTATACTATAACAAATAAAACACAGTTGAACTATTGATTTTCTTTTAAGGGTTAGCACAGCCGGTAGACAAAACTGTCTTTCCCCTGTTTTATTCCAAGCAAGTATGAAGAAAGTGACGTAAAACGGGGAAAGAGAATTTTGTCTACCGTCCATGCTAACCCAGCTGGTGCCTCTCCGGCTTCTCCTAAAATATACTTAAGTAAGTAGCTTGTATTACTCAGGAAACATGTAGGTACCGTACCGTACCGTAAATTTTCCAAGATAAAAGTACCAGGAAAAAAAAAGTATCATGTTGTACGTTAGTCTTAAGTGTATTCTACATTTCCTTCAATAGGTAAAAGCTTCCAAAAATCATTATTAAGTTTTAATTGTTATTCAATTCCTTTGATGGAGTTTTCTTTTTCGCTGTTGCTATGATAGCTGGGCCACAAACGGCCCGCGAAGTCGTAACTGTGTTGCGAATATGACTTGTGGTAAAATAGTTTTTTTTTTGTATATCTCGGCTCTGTTGGCTGCTGCCCGAGCAGCAAGTTGTTGGAGCGGCCCGAGAGAGCAAGTGCGTACAGTAGCGAGAGTGATTTGTGGTAGAAATTGTTTCTTTGTCGAGGTTTCTCTGTTCAATCATATTATAGCACTTTCATCATCATCATCATCATCATTGACAGCCTGAAGACGTCCACTGCTGAACATAGGCCTCCCCCAGAGCACGCCACCTTGAGCGGCTGCTCGCCTCCTGCATCCATCGGCTCCCCGCGGCTTTCACCAGGTCGTCGGTCCACGGAGTGGGGGGCCGGCCTACGCTGCGTCTTCCGGTTCGTGGTCGCCACTCGAGAACCTTTCTTCCCCATCGGTTGTCAGTTCTACGAGCGATGTGGCCTGCCCATTGCCACTTCAACTTACTAACTCTAAGAGCTATATCGGTCACTTTAGTTCCGGTACTTTTAGAAACCGGCTTGTTCGGGAGGCTGGAATTCATCAAACCTGCGTGCGAGACGATTCGTAATGACTCTCGAAAACAGCTTATACACATGACTCAAGAGCGAGATGGGCCTATAGCACTTTACCTCAAAAATAATCAACGTGTACAGAGTAAGCAGTAAGACAACAGCATAAACAAGGCCATCTTCGTAGTCCAGCGGATTGAGCTGGTAGCTCAGCGTTATGGGCACAGTTGCGTTACTGGTAGTGCTTAGCCGTAGTGTTACTTTTGTACCTGAAAAATATTGTGATGTGTAATATGTTACTTCGAGAAAAGGGGGTATGGATCGGCGGAATTTCACTCAGCCAGAGGCCTAATTCTGTCTAAAAACACAGATTCCACACGATACGAAACCACGTTGTTATCGTGTCTTGTTCAAATCGTGTCACAGCGTTAGAAATACCTTCACTTTACATTAAAGTTATTTTTATTTTGAATATTGACATAGATGGTGCTAACTTTTGACTTGTTGATGTTTGGGAACGCGTCTCAGTGGAACATTATGATTTTTGACAGTTCAAATCGCGCCAATACTTATCAAATTCATTTCGTGCGGTTTCGTTTTTATTTCATATAGAATAATAGATTTTTGCAGATTTCTTGTGTAAAACAAGACAAGGAACTCGCGTGGTTTCGAAGTAAGGAATCGTAAAGTAATAATTATAGTTAGTTGCATTTAGTAATTGTTTAGAGAATAAATGCATTTAATCGGTACATGAAACCTAAACAAAAAATTACTTTGGCCCTTAGAAGAAGTACCTATAGATGGTAAGTTTCCAAACAACGCCTTTTCAAAACACACGTCACTTTTTTTGGTATTGTAGAGGATTTAAAAAAATAATAGTACCAGTAGAATGTCACACCCTTATGCTGCATTTCTGATGTGTTGTGGCACGATTTACCCCGCAATTGTCATTCTATATAATTTTCTGGGAGCTCTTCACAGAGCAATGACCGCGCGTACGTCGTACGGTGCCATATACGGCACCAATTAAACCGCTTACATTTCGCGAATGTACTGCGGCTGTATTATCTTTCTACGCTTAAACTTGTGTTCTTTCTGGATGACAAAATCTTACCATTATCCACTCTCCAATCACTGGTCGTATGTGTGCTGCTATTATAATCACGATTATGACCTCTATTCTCTAGGATTAAGGTCTTAGATTCCGTGGCACTGGGAGAGAAATCGATGACGTCATCTCGGGGTAAGTACACCGTCCATCTTGATGAGTTCTAGAAAAATACGCGTTATTTAAAGAAGTATGATTTTTCTGTTTTGAAGGATTGACTTTGTCTGCCAATCACATCGCAGTGCATTTAAGTTTGATATTTGCTACTTTATTTAACCAATAACAGCAGTGTGACGGCCAATCATAGCACTGCCTTTTCCTTTGACCCCAACACGGAACATGGTTGAAGTACAAGTCTAACCATGGAACAAGGAGGAGAGGAATGCCAATACACCAAGAAAACAGCGTAGGTCAGAAATATGCCAAAAACCGTTATAAACCTAGATGGCGCTGCAAAATGAGCGGGCTTAAGTTGAGCGTAGATCAGAAACATGCCAAAAAAACCGTTTTCTTTCTCGTTTGAGCTCTATCAAATCAAGTATTTGAACGAGCCTGATCGAAGTCGACGTCACAAAACTATACAAAAGTGCGTAGTACTATTTATATCTATTCTGTAACAAAAGCTATACTCAATATGGCATCGTATTAAAAAAAAGAAATTGCATTTTATGTATGACCCAATAGATGGCGCCAGTTGTGGTTCTACTAAAATCTGTCACTGTCACTGTTTCAAGCATAGACCACAGGTTAGAGAAAATGTGTCACGATACTGTCTGACAACCCTAAACTCTTTCGTTTTATTTTATTTTCGTTGCGCGATGGATTTATTTTGGATCATAATATTAACGTTTATCTATCTCGCAGTTCTTCTGTACTTCAATTTACATAAGAAGAATGCACCGCAGACTACTTAGGAGATACTACAGACAATGTACACGTGGTCCACTCAACTGAATTTGACATTTCTTTGTAGGTAGTCTAAGCACTTTCTTATGTTTAAACTACTCTGTGGTTTGAAAGGTTTAAACTATATACTTACTGCGCCATCTAGTAAAAGAAGCGGAACTAGTTTTGTTTTAAATAAAACGCCTCATGCACGTAGTAACCTAGTGAGGACTCTTGTAGCAACAAGAGTCCTCACTAGATTAGTACGTGCATCTACTCCAATCGCTACGACGATGGAAAAAAACTCTACTTATAAAGGATTTGAAAGAACCCATGATCGAAGTCGGCGTCACTAAAACTATAGCAGCTAACGTCAATTGCTATAAGAGTTTTAGTGGTAGGACTTTTCTGCAAAGTTCGTCTAGGTAGGTACCACCGCTTTGCCAGTTATTCTGCCGCCAAGCAGTAGTGTGCAAGCACTACTGTGTTCCGGTTTGAAGGGCATTGTAGCTAGTGAAAGTACTTATTAATCTGATCACACAGTCTGGTAATGTCATTATACTAATACTGTGTGAAGTCTCAGGATGACGTGCGCAGTGCAGTGTCACGCAAAACTACAGTTACTGCAGTATCACTGCAATCTGTTATTTATTTATTTATTAAAATAAGTGCTGCTTACAGACTAGGCCAAAACGCTAACACTTCACAAGTAAAAATACTTAAATTAAACATTTGAATTAATATAACATATCATGCACAAATAATCAACTTAATAAAAATCCTAATTAAAAATAAAATAACAATGATCATTGTCAAAATAAATAATAATAGAAATAACAATGATAATAAAAAAAACTAACATTAAAAAATTGATACACACAGCCTCGTAATTGTAACCAGATCATCTGCAAATGTCTACAGTCCCGTTATGGGCAGCCGTGAAGCTTAACATCAGGTGAGCGACTAGCTCGTCACGTCATTCATTTACAAAAAAAAGCGTCCTTACTAGGCTAGTACGTGTATCTACTCCAATCGCGACGCACTTGTATCGATCGTAAATATTTACGAGTGCTGTTTTATGCATCTATAAATGGGCTATTGTGTTCGTACACATGTTTGCAGTATGTGCTCGAACTTGTAATGATTTTACCATTGTTTTGTCGTGATCATAGCGAGACTCGAATGTGAAAGTTAAAGGTTGAACACTTCTTATTAGGAAATTCAAAATGATCACAGTTTTTTTTCCTTTTGTATAAGATGACGTTTACGATAATCAGATACAATTACTTTACATTTTTTTTTATCTGATTGAATGACGTGACGAGCTAGTCGTTCACTTGATGTAAAGTGACACGGCCGCCCATAACAGTTGCAGTGTCACCCGGAACTTTATAACAATAAAGTTTCGCGTGACACTGCGCTGCGCACGTCATCCTGCGACATCACCCAATCTATTAATCAGATTACTAGACTGAGTGATCAGATCATAAAGTCTCATTTGCCCAGTAATTTCACTAGCTACAATGCCCTTCAAACCGGAACACAGTAGTGCTTGCAGACTATACTGCTGGGCGGCAGAATAACTGGCAAAGTGGTGGTACCTACCTAGATGAAAAGATCTAGTAAACCTAGGATAGAACAAGAATGAGTCTAATTTTACAAATGCAAAGTTCAAATTCAAAATGAAACCAGAATATCTAAAACGGAGCGGGGTTTTAGCGGAATTACACTAGAATATATTTTTATTCATTTTGTAATTGAATAAAACGTTCTACCACTCAAGGAATGCTCCTCGTACGACAGTCGTATGCCTTTTAGTTTTTTATCTATATATATATATATATGTTTATGTTTATGCAAATTAATGGCATCCAACAAGGCAATGTTCATTGAGGTCAATAGTATATAGATGGGTGCAGGTTACTCTACAAAAAGTGATATAAAACTGAGCGTTACCTACCAAGCTTGGCACGTTAATCGGTCTCAGCCTTGGTCTCAGCTGTGGTCGTCAGATGAAAGTCGTTAAGCTATGTCAGTAGCTTTCATCATCATCATCATCATCAACAGCCTGAAGACGTCCACTGCTGAACATAGGCCTCCCCCAGAGCGCGCCACCTTTAGCGGCTGCGCGCCTCCTGCATCCATCGGCTCCCCGCGGCTTTCACCAGATCGTCGGTCCACCGAGTGGGGGGCCAGCCTATGCTGCGTCTTCCGGTTCGTGGTCGCCACTCGAGAACATTTCTTCCCCATCGGTTGTCAGTTCTACGAGCGATGTGGCCTGCCCATTGCCATTTCAACTTGCTAATTCAGTACAGCAGTAGCTTTATGGGCTTCAAAATCTGACACCTGTTTAATAGGCTGATTGCCTACACGAGAAGGAACGATCAGGTTACTATGACGTTCAGCGTCTCTTTTCAACTATTTTCTACGTTTCTAGTCACGCAGTAAGCTATGGAAGAGCTATGCTCAGGGTTTCCTTGCGAAATGAGACCCGAAATTAGAAGATCCGCACGAGATCTACCACCGATACAGCTTTTAAAGTTGGCATCAATATGGCAATGGATTAGCCACATCGCTCGGAGAACCGACAACGGATGGGAAAGAATGTTTATTGAGTGATGACCATGAACCGGAAGACGTAGCGTAGGTCAGCCACCGCCAGGTGAACTGTCGATGTGGCCAAAACTGCGGGGAATCAATGGATGCAGTAGGCAAGCAGCCACTCAAATTGGTGCTCCAGGGGGAGGCAGGTTCAGCAGTGGATGTCTTCGTCTGATGATGACAAGGATGTTTCAAGTCACGAGCTAAACGAAAAGATAAAGCACTAGATAAGGAAGTTAGTCTCCGCGATCCCTTTCTCCTGGCAATAACCCTAGTCAGGAGTGCCGTTAAACAAACTAGTTTCCTATAACTTTTGAAGACTTGGAGCCTTTTACACGCTTGTCTGTCATATAACGACGCTGGAAAGGTTGGTATAGACACCAACATCAACAGCATCAGAAGACTGAAAAATGAGATAATAAAATTGATACCTACTTGTTGAAATCCTTCTCCAAAAGCTCTATGGAGCCATAGATTGAGAAGGTTGCTACTGGTGTTGCTATTGTTCTGCTCAAAAGGCCCAGTTAGAGATACCAGAACTTTTACTCTGTCATCGTTTGCCGGTAGCTCATATTCTGTAATAGAGAAATTGTCGCAGGTTGGTTGTGGTAGGTAGGTGCCTAATAAGGAATTTTCTTTTCGGCATTGTCAGTATAGTTCTTTCATCGTCAAAAGATGGCATTCGCGTAGCTCCTGATCACAGAATTTTATATATTTCTATGCTCCTGATATGTACTTTTTAGGGTTCCGTACCCAAAGGGTAAAACGGACCCTATTACTAAGGCTCTGCTGTCTGCCTCTCTGTCTGTCTGTCTGTCTGCCTGTCTGTCCGTCTGTCACCAGGCTGTATCTCATGAACCATGGTAGATAGTTGAAATTTTTAAAGATGGTGTATTTCTGTTGCCTATATAACAACAAATACTAAAAAACAGAATAAAACAAATTTTTAAGGGGGCTCTGATACAACAAACGTGGTTTCTTTGCTGTTTTTATAGATAATGTGGTACGGAACCCTTCGTGCGTGAGTCCGACTCGCACTTAGCCGGTTTTATTTTATCTTGAACGTAGGATGCCATACTCAGGGGATATAATAATACTTATAAAGCTTCTTGGTTACACTATACCCAGTATTTTTACCCCTACGTCCCTTCTGGCAGCATGTCTTTGTCTATTAGATTTATTTTTGTCACCTTCACAGTGATTTTTTACAGGCTGTGATTTTTGTTGTAGCTTGCACAAAAAGTGACTTACTAAAAGTGTGGTAGGTAGGTACTTTAGGGATATTCCCCCTGTCTCCCCTCTATAGGAGCTATTTCTCACCTTTAATCTGGCCACCAATCACAGCAGTGTGCAGTATGACGTCACTCTTCTCGCTGTTCAGAAGCAATGACACGGTGAGCAGAACCCAACACGCTACTAGAGCTGTCAGTTTGACAGAACGCAAGGTTTTCTCAATCTGTCAAAAGCAGTTTTTTTCAATAGTTTGTTTATAATTGTTTGTCAAAACTTGTGTTATTTAGGCGTAATATTATTATTACGTTAGTATCACAGCCTAGAGTTTTGTCGTCCTAAGTCTATGGTTAGTGTATTTTCCTTAGAGGTATAGACTAAAAGCAAAGAGAGAACTTCATTATGTGTCAAGCGTACTACTTTTTTGGACACTTTTTATATGAAGGAGGCACTTTGATGTGAATGAGTCTGACAGATTTGTATAGAAAAAACAGTTGACTCAAGCCGAAAAAATGGTACGGTGACTTTTCGCAAGCTTAGCTAATTACTATACGTTTGTTTCTTTCCTTCGCCACTGACGTAGCGATCCGTGTGAGCAGTACAAATATAATATCGTTTTGATGATATCTCTATGCTTTTAGTCTATAATCTAAGGTATTTTCATATAATATTTTACTGTACTTTGTAAACATAATTTTGTTTTAATAATTACAGTTTTTTTCCTGATTGATTTCAATTTCTTTTCTCTGTCGGGAAGTACGGGATCCATTAATCTGAAAAAAAAAATTAAAATTCTGGTATTTGCTTTGTAATTACACTCATCTGATTGGATGTACTCCATGATTATAACTTTTAGTATCCAATCAGAAAGCATATTTCATAACGAACTTTTGGGGCGTCCAATAGCGATTGCAATTAAGTTTTGCACCCCAGGGTGTTTTGTAGTTTCGTGAATTTTTATGTGTACCCGCAAAATGTATAATATATAATTAAGGCATAGACATAATAATAATACTTAAATTACTTTGTATAAGAACTGGGTGTAATTGAATTCATCAGCATCCTTTGGAACTAGGTACCTCCTCCTGACACCGGTCACGACAAGACCAAAATTTTTGAAATCTAACGCTACAATTTGGTATTGATAATAACTCCAAAAATGAGGTAACTTACTTAATCTACTGATACAGTACAAAATTAAATTAAAATAATTACGTACTGTTTTTAATTATTAAATATAAGGTGAAAAAACTTTTAAATGTATCAAAATCATTCGTGCCAACTATGTTAGGCGTCGCGGCAATCTTCAGAATTTTCAATAAAAAATATTTTCATTTGCACTCTTTACTCTTTAATAATCTATATCTACACCATCTACACCATTATTATAAGAAGGAAAGATTTGTATTTTTGTGTGCATGTTTGTAATGAATAAACTCAAAAACTACTATGCCGATTTCAAAAATTCTCTTCCTCTCTTACATAGATCAAATAAAAGAAAAGATAAATGTCATGTCGTACGGGGAAGTCAAAGCATTGGCTGAAAATAGGGAAAGATGGCGATTACTCCACCGACAAGAGCAAGCCTCTTAAATAAGAAGAAGAAGACAAGGTTAGTTTGAATCGGTATGTTATCCCTAAAGGGGGGGACTGGGACCATGATAGCCCACAAGTTGTGAGAGCCTTGCTTGAAACTGCGTGTTTCCAAACCTCCATACTAAAAAATGTATCCACTCACAAAAATGCACGTGCGATCGCTACTAGAGTTAACATGATACTAAAATATATAAACAAACTCATTTCTGAACACAGGTCGTTAAACTCGTTTAAGTGCAATTCGGTCAAGGACGAAGTTCAACCACCCAGCTGCGCTAGGGTTATCTTCGAACGTAAACTTTACATGACATTTCTTTAACGAAAAACTGTTCATTTAGAAAAGTTGTAGAAGAAACATTGTCTACCTTGGGGAGTAGATTTACCCCCTATCGGGATAATATATCGATTCAAACTCAGATAGTATTTACTGTATCTATGAATTCAGGCGAATTCTATGACAACTTCTTTTCTGATCTGTGGTTAGGTACTAGCTTCTCAAATGTCTCGTAGTACCTCGTAAGTTAGTGTAGTAATAAACTATTACTTGGTGCAGACCAACCTACTTCTTACCTAACGACAGCATCTTGGTGTGTCTCACTGTTCGCACGGGTGATATGTTTGGTTTCCTTACTGAATATAGTTCTGTCGCCATCAACTTCCACGGACTGCTCGATTTTACCTGAAATAAATCAAATATTAACGTCAAACTAGATGACAGCTACTAGGACATCGAGGAACTACCCAGGGGTTAGTGTTTTTTTTTATGTAATTGAATCATATGACGAGCTAGTCGTTCGTAACAGATTGCAGTGTCACTCGGAAATCTAAATTAAAGTTTCGCGTGACACTGCGCACGTCATCCTGAGATATCACACAGTCTAAAAAAGTTTTCTAGGCTGTGAGATCAGTTCGTAAAGTCTCATTTGCCTAGTAATTTCGCTAGCTACAATGCTCTTCAAACCGGAACACAGTAGTGCTTGCACACTACTGCTTGGCGGCAGAATAACTCTTTATTCCCACCTCGCACACTCTTTCAAAAGGGATACAGCATTAGCAGTAGGTCTACTTCAAAAGGCAGTGAAATGAAATAGTAGTAAAATGTTGATATATAAGCATTCTATGTCATGATCTATGGCTCAATCTATCTCCAAGAATTGTATCAAGATTCATTCCGCCATTTACTCATAAAAATGTGCCTGGGGGTCTAGCAATGATGCCTTTTCCAAACGCTAATGCTACTTCCAAAATGTATGGGAATGTCATTCCCATACATTTTGAAGTTTGCGTGAGGCGTTAACGCTAATGGAAAGGCGCCTTTGCTAGACCCTTGGTACACCTATCCTTACCAAGTTACCCCTAATAGGGATAAGTGAAAAAAAAACACTTAAATCTACCAGTGGTGATAGGCGAATCTATAAAGATAAATTAAATGGACATTGACAGTCTTAGTATGGGTTTTGGTCCAAATACTGCCCAGAGTAAAGAGTGTCATTTTTAGACTCCTGACATAAATAAATACTTGTACACAAAATATTTTCAAAATCTGACCATGGAGTAAAAAAAAATTAGGTTTATACAGAATGGATTTTTGAAACGGGCTAACAAGGGCAGGTACCTTAACCGCTATAGCTACTGGAAAACGTTCCAAGAAGACTAGACATGAAGTTTTGAGATATTCTGAACTGCATTAACTGATTTTGGAAAAAATGTACAGTCAGCGATAAATATGCAAAATACACAAAAGACATTTTTTTACGCCAATCGATCCTATTTCCTGTAGGGATCTAAATATTGTATAGGACCATTTAAGGTATGAGTACTAGAAATGACAGAAATCGCGAAAAACTTATCCCATACATTTTTTACGGGAAAACGATTAATTCACTCCAAATATGATGATGATGTGTATCAGTGTGTGTTGCCATTGATGACTTATGGAACTGAGACATGGTCTCTTACTGTTGGCCTCATTAGTAAGCTCAAAGTCGCGCAGCGAGCTATGGAGCGAGCTATGCTCGGTGTTTCCCTGCGAGATAAGCTCCGGAACGAGGAGATCCGCAGGAGAACTAAAGTGACCGATATAGCTCTTAGAGTTAGTAAGTTGAAGTGGCAATGGGCAGGCCACATCGCTCGTAGAACTGACAACCGATGGGGAAGAAAGGTTCTCGAGTGGCGACCACGAACCGGAAGACGCAGCGTAGGCCGGCCCCCCACTCGGTGGACCGACGACCTGGTGAAAGCCGCGGGGAGCCGATGGATGCAGGAGGCGAGCAGCCGCTCAAGGTGGCGTGCTTTGGGGGAGGCCTATGTTCAGCAGTGGACGTCTTCAGGCTGTAAATGATGATGAAATGATGATGATGATGATGATATAAATGTTTATTATCCCTATACCTAAGTGTCGGGTAAGGTCCCATAGTACCAAATTCAGTATTCAAAATTAAATTAAAAAAAACCCATGGTCAGATTTCGAAAATATTTGACGTGTAGTTATAAATTGATGTAAGGAACGTAATGTAGGCACTCTCATCACTGGGCAGTATTTGGACCGGATCCTGGATCAATGACCTTAAGCTATTGAAGTAGGTACCAGGGTAGCATTAGAAGAGGTTCAGGCTTAGAGGTACCTAATAGCTAATGAGCTAATAATTAAGAAGAGGTTCAGGCTCCATGAAAAGTGTATGGAGCTTGAACCTAAGTGTATGGAGCTTGAACCTAAGTGTATGGAGCTTGAACCTAAGTGTATGGAGCTTGAACCTAAGTGTATGGAGCTTGAACCTAAGTGTATGGAGCTTGAACCTAAGTGTATGGAGCTTGAACCTAAGTGTATGGAGCTTGAACCTAAGTGTATGGAGCTTGAACCTAAGTGTATGGAGCTTGAACCTAAGTGTATGGAGCTTGAACCTAAGTGTATGGAGCTTGAACCTAAGTGTATGGAGCTTGAACCTAAGTGTATGGAGCTTGAACCTAAGTGTATGGAGCTTGAACCTAAGTGTATGGAGCTTGAACCTCTTCTTAATTAATGCTACCCTGGTAGGTACTTTATTAGCATAAGGTACTTGTTTGCGCCAGTCGTAACTGCGCTTATTATTTTCCTGCCCTCATAATATTTATACTTTCCGATGACTATCTCTGTCACCCACGCCGCGAATGCACGAGACAATTTGCTTGTCATTGCACAAGCAGTCTGCGATCGACCCTCGTTCATCGCGGCTGCCGCTAATCGCTCTGAACTCGGAGTGTATCCTGGTTGTCCATCCTTTGGGCTAATCAGCTGAAGGAGCTGTGCACTAACAGTTCCACCGCGCCGCGTTATAGTCCACTTCCGTACCATTCGGATATTGAAGGCCGCTTGAGTGACGTACCTGAAGAAGCCGCAGTACTGCAAGGCTGGACCTCTCTGCTGGATACAAGCTACAGGATCGGAGCCCGCACTGAGGTGATCGTAGCTTGTCAAGTGTTGTGCCAGTAGGAGACCAGGTTAGTCATCTTAAATTCTCATAGTTCACCAGCTATCCTACCCCCGCATTTTTGGAGACGTGCTCAGCTATAAAGCTTAGCTGCCGCGTTAACATTTCTTGTGGTCCTTCGAGCCGGATCATTTCTTGTGATTCTCCACAGTCGATCATTTCTTGTGATCACTAAAATCTATGTAATTTACGTAGATTCTCCGGTTTAGTTCATTTCTTGTGTTCTGCCGTGAGCTACCGCACATTTTTTAAATCAATATTTCTCATAAATATTGTGTTCCCGCCCGCTATATTACCGCGTATTTAGTACCTCTGAGTTACCTATACGCTCTTGTATATATACTTCGTGTATTCCGCTATCCTAAATTGCATAAAATAAGATTTTCCTAGAATAATATTTTTATTTGTATAGTGAAGGTATTCTTGCGACTTCGTGTCCGTACAATAGTTATCGCGTCATTCTTACTTGACCACGCCTATTGAGTGTTGCAGGCATATTACGACAAAATTGGTCATTTGTTAATTTGTCTAAATTATTTAATATTCCGACAAAATGACTAGTACTCGGTCTCATGACCAGGAAGTAGTCGAGAAACCAAAAGCTCTCGGTACTTTGGAAGTCCAGCGTTTGACTTTAATTGGTCAACGTGACGCAATATTCGCCCGATTACAACAAATTTATAACCGCTCTTTAAAAGCTTTTACTGATGATACTGAGAGAGATTTATTTCTATATGGAATGATGTCCTTAGACCGCTTACGTTTGGATTTTTCTGAAATTTTGAACAAAATTAATGTCGTCGAGTTGACTATCAACCCTTCGTATACCGTTAATTATCAGTCTGTAAACGTATTCGAAGATATGTACTGCCGCTGTAAGTTTGTTTACGATAAACTCAATCCGCCCGCGACAATAGTTGAAACCGCTGTTTCACATGTTGCACCGCCACGCAAATCTATTCGACTCCCTGAGCTTGATTTGATGAATTTTAACGGAGATCCTATGTCTTGGAGGATTTTTTATGAGTCTTTTAAACGGACAATTCACGAAAATCCTGATCTCACAGATCACGACCGCGTTCAATATTTAATAAATAAACTGTCAGGCCGGGCGCTTTCTGCTTGTTCCGGAATAACTCCAAACGGTGATAACTACCGCATTATATGGCAGACGCTCGTCGAAAAATTCGATGACAAGCGTAATCTTGCCTCCGCATATCTGGACCAAGTGCTTGAATTTAAATCTTTTAATACCGCGACGAATAAGAACTTAGAATCATTTCTCGATAAATTCTGCACGGCAGTGTCAAGTTTGAACTCACTCAAGCTTGAAAACTTGCCAGATTTTATTCTGTTACAACTTGCATTAAAGAAGGTAGACTCGAGCACCGCACGTTCGTTCGAAATGCACATGCGAGGTAAATCTATGCCTACCTATAATGAATTTGTGAAGTTCGTTCGTGAACAGAGTAAAATATTGGAACGCACTACGCCTGCCTCCCATGGCCGGGTGTATGATAATAACAAACCGGTTATGGTTACCGCGAAATCTACGCATTCTTTCGCTGCATCATGTGTATCTCAGTGTCCGCTATGTAAACAAACTGATCATTCCTATTTATATAAATGCCCTGCATTTAATAAACTTTTAATTGATGACAGGTTTTCTTTTATAAAACGTAACAAAGGTTGCACTAATTGTTTAAGTGTTACACATATTAATACCGCTTGCAATTCTAAATTTAATTGCCGTTATTGTGGGTGTAAACATCACTCATTATTGTGTCGCAAGACAGTGTCTTCCCCCCGCGAAGACTCCCGCTCGCTCCCGCGCACCGCGCCGCGTGCTCCCGCGCAGCCTCCGCGCGCGCCGTCTGGCCACGCCGCCGCCGCCGGCGCCCCCGTCGCACCCTCTGTGCTGGCACCACTTTCGGCTCAGCCGCCGCACTATAGCTCGCGCTCTGCTGTCGCCTGCGGTCAGCTGACAGATATACCTACCACTGCCGCTTATCAGCCCGCACAACAGAACGTATCGTTATGCAATGTACGTCCTATATCTCAGTCTACGGATATGACGTGTTTACTGGGAACGGTGCAAGTTTATGCTACCGATTTAAATGGTCGCCATCATGTAGTACGCGCATTGATCGATTCTGCTTCTCAAAGTAATTTCTTAACTTCGAACTGTTGCGAAAAGTTAAACTTAAAATGCAACAAGGTTTCGAACACAGTGGTTAAGGGTATAGGTTCCGCATCTAATCCGATTAAGGGTGCAACTTCTACTATTTTATCTTCGCGACTTAATAATAATTTTATTTCGATTGACGCCTTTGTTATCGACCGTATTACGGACAACTTGCCTTCTGTGCAAGTTGACATAACCTGTTTGTCATACCTAAACTGCCTGCCTCTGGCAGACGATAGTTTCTCCGCGCCTTCCGAGATAGATATTCTTATCGGGGCACCGCTCTTTGCTGATATATTGTTATCAGGCCGCGCCGCTGGTCCGCCTGGAACACCTACCGCTTTCGAAACTATTTTCGGATATATTGTAATAGGGACCGCACCCGTTGCACCCGCTCATATTCACACCGCTACCGCTTATATCGATACAGCCGCTATCGATAATAATTCCCGCTCTCATATTTCGCTCTGTACCTTTACTGAAGAACCGCGCTTGGACAATATTGTCCAAAAATTCTGGCAACTCGAGGAGGTGCAGTGCACGCCGACCTTGAGCCCAGCCGCTCTCGAAAATGAACGTATTTTCACAAATAATGTCTCACGCGATTCTACGGGTCGCTATTCTGTAGCGTTACCTTTCTCCCGCGATCCCGCAACCGCTCTTGGTAATTCTTTTACCACCGCTAAAAACCGCTTCATGTATCTCGAACGCAAGCTCGTCGCTTCACCTCCCCTGCGAGTGGAGTACGATGCTATAATAAAAGAGTACATACAGAAGGGGTATATTTCACTAGTTGACAATGCTGATCATTTAACTGGATTTTACATACCGCACCATGCAATCGCCAGGTTGGATAAGACAACCACCCGTTGGCGTATGGTCATGGACGCTAGTGCCCAAACTATAAATGCTCAAAATGAGTCTCTGTCACTTAATGACATTTTATATGCGGGTGATAATTTACAAAATGACCTTTTCATAATCCTCTTGGATTTCCGCCTGTACGCAATCGCCTTTACGTCTGACATCAAGCAGATGTATCTTCAGATATTAGTCAATAAAGGCGACCGTAACTTTCAAAAGTTTTTATATCGATTCGATCCCGCTGCACCGCTAGATACCTACCAATTCAACCGCGTTTGTTTTGGTCTGCGTAGCAGCCCCTTTCTTGCTATGAGAGTGCTACGGCAGCTGTGCGCTGATGAGCGCGCCCGCTTTCCGCTAGCAGCAGAAGTAATAAAGAACAATACTTTCATGGATGACGTATGCTACTCCATGCCATTGTTGTCTGGCTGCCTACAACTCAGAGATGATCTCTGCGAGCTCCTCAAGGCCGGGGGCTTTGAGCTCGTCAAGTGGGCTAGCAACGTGCCCGCGCTAGTCGAGTCTCTGCCGGTTTCTGATCGTCATACCGCTAATATAAACTTCGAAGAGCCTGACACAAAATTGAAGGTTCTAGGCCTGCAGTGGTCACCCGCTTGCGATGAATTCATGTTCACCGTGAACATCGAAGATCGTCCAGTTACTAAACGCAATATTCTTTCCTTAATCGCGCGTCAATTTGACATTCTTGGATTAATCGCGCCGGTTATATTTTATGCTAAATTGATTTTACAAAAACTTCACGTATTGAAGCTCGACTGGGATGAGCAACCGCCGTCAGATATAACTCATATTTGGCAAAACTATACTCGCGAACTACCTTGTCTTCAACAACTTCGCTTTCCACGTCACTTAGGCGTGGAAGAAACTTCAAAAATTTCCATCGTGTCGTTCGCTGACGCAAGCGAACGAGGATACGGTTCGGTAGTTTACATTCGCACTCAGACCAACCCAGCCTCTTCTCCTGTCACCCGCTTAGTTTGTGCTAAATCAAAAGTAGCCCCGCTTAAAACTGTCTCTATTGCCAGACTAGAACTGTGCGCGTGTTTGCTTATGGCAAAACTAGTTCGCCGCGTAATCGATACGTACGGTAAGCGTCATACTGTTGACCAAGTATACTGCTTTACTGATTCCATGGTAGCCTTACAATGGATTACCGCTTCCCCACATAGATTTAAAACATTTATTGCTACGCGCATAACAAAAATCGTTTCCGCTATCCCCGCTGACAGCTTCCGCCATGTTTCTGGATCTCAGAATCCCAGCGACTGCTTATCCCGCGGACTGTCACCCGCTCAACTATTGAACCACCCGCTGTGGTTCACTGGTCCCGCTTGGCTATGTCAAGAACCCAATGAATGGCCGGTTACGTCAGTTGTTCCCGCTAAAGCGGACGCTGACTTACCAGAGGCTAAGAAGGTTATTTCGTCTCTTCCCGCCACGCACACAAATAACGAGGTTTCTAACCCGCTGTTAGACCTTTCCGCCCGCGTTTCTTCCTGGCTACTGCTCTTGCGCACAGCTGTTTTAATTTATCGTTTTATCAAAAGACTACCGCGCTCTAATTATTTTACCGCTGATGACCTTAATTTCGCAGAAATACAAATTCTTAAAGCCTTACAGAATTTTTATTTTCCCGACATAATAAAAAATTTAAAATCTAATGACCGCTGTTCACGTGCAGTACAACGGCTCGTGCCGTTTCAAGACGCCGATGGACTCATACGAGTCGGAGGTCGACTTAGAAATGCGGATCTGTCTTATAGCCAACAGCATCCCATTTTATTACCGCGTAAGGACCGCATAGTCGAGATGATAATTTCTTATTATCACCGCAAAAACTTACATACCGGCCCGCTCGCCCTAATGTCAATTCTTAGACAAAGGTACTGGATACTTTCCTGCCGAAACATTGTCCGCTCGGTTATACATAAGTGTAACTTTTGTTTTAAAGCTAAACCTAAACCTAGCTTCCCTTTAATGGGTGATTTACCCGCTTGCCGCGTAAACGAAGCTAGCGCGTTCGTCCATACTTCGGTCGACTATGCTGGGCCAATTTCCATAATTCCATTCAGAAAACGTGGAGTACGTTCTATAAAGGCTTATCTCTGCATTTTTGTATGTATGGTGGTACGCGCAGTGCACGTCGAACTAACCACAGATCTGAGTACAAGCTCATTTCTTTCCGCGTTTAAACGATTTCTCGCACGCCGTGGTTCCGTTTCCGTTATGTATTCAGACAACGCAAGGACGTTCCTAGGCGCGAAAAACGCTTTATCGGATGTTTATACTCTTACAAATTCTGCTGAATTTAATAAGTCTCTCTCAGATGAATTATCAGCAAACCGCATTCTTTGGAAATTCAATCCACCGCGAAGTCCTCACTTCGGGGGGAACTACGAAATATTTGTAAAAGCGTTTAAAGGGCATCTACATAAATCGCTCGGTTCACAGTTACTCACCTACGAGGAGATGTTAACCGTGCTCACGCAAATTGAAAGTGTGATCAATTCACGACCGCTAACGTTATTGAGTGAGGATCCTTCTGAGCCCACTGCATTAACTCCCGCGCATTTTTTAATGACTGCACCGCTTAAGCACTTACCTGCGTGCGTGGTCTCTGATGAACCCGCACACTTGTTAAAACGCTACGCTTTACTGGATCAAATGATTCAGTCATGTTCTAAACGATGGAAGTTGGAGTATCTTCACCTGCTTCAATCTAGGGCAAAATGGAATACACCTTCGAATCCCATCACGGTAGGCTCTATCGTTCTTATCATCACTGATAATATTCCACCGCTTTCTTGGCCTCTCGGTGTCGTTATTGCCACTTATCCTGGCAACGATGGCATTTGTAGAGTCGCCTCTATAAAAACCGCGACTGGTGTCTACAAAAGACCAGTCGTTCGGTTATGCGTTTTACCTACGCAATAAGGTAACCGCTTGCTACCCGGCCACCCCGCTAACAACCCACCACTTTATATATAAACCCGCAATTTTTTAATAATATTTTTTCCACTCTCTCTTTTAAAAACCAACGGTTTTTAGGCCGGGGGCAATGTTTGCGCCAGTCGTAACTGCGCTTATTATTTTCCTGCCCTCATAATATTTATACTTTCCGATGACTATCTCTGTCACCCACGCCGCGAATGCACGAGACAATTTGCTTGTCATTGCACAAGCAGTCTGCGATCGACCCTCGTTCATCGCGGCTGCCGCTAATCGCTCTGAACTCGGAGTGTATCCTGGTTGTCCATCCTTTGGGCTAATCAGCTGAAGGAGCTGTGCACTAACAGTTCCACCGCGCCGCGTTATAGTCCACTTCCGTACCATTCGGATATTGAAGGCCGCTTGAGTGACGTACCTGAAGAAGCCGCAGTACTGCAAGGCTGGACCTCTCTGCTGGATACAAGCTACAGGATCGGAGCCCGCACTGAGGTGATCGTAGCTTGTCAAGTGTTGTGCCAGTAGGAGACCAGGTTAGTCATCTTAAATTCTCATAGTTCACCAGCTATCCTACCCCCGCATTTTTGGAGACGTGCTCAGCTATAAAGCTTAGCTGCCGCGTTAACAGTACTTGCAAATTTATCAATTTGTATTTACGGTAGGGATAAATGAAGATAGAGTTTTTACCTATCACAACCCGTCGTAGGTCTAAGTGATTTTTTCCACTTATCATCCCTACCAGTAGGGATACCTTGGTAAGGATAGGTGTACCAGGTGTAAAAGTGTAACATACAGACAAATAAAAACATCCATAAAACAAATTTAATGTGTCTTACCATGCTGCTCTTCGTACCTCTGCTTAAAAGGCGCCAACAGTGGGTCGTACTTGATCGCATCTGGCAACTCGAGCCAGACATCAAGGCTGCCAGGTGTTAGATCACTGCAGGAAATCAACGAGTATACACTGCCGTGGTTCGATGGTTTCGTAGAGGCGGGACCGTCCGCCATCTTGCATTTTAAACTGTCACTTATGTCACTTTTGAACTTATTTGTTATTAATTTTCGAAATTTTATTGTTGCTTTAAATTAAGATACTTAGTCATACTTTTTATTTTAGTGACGTTACTTCTGTTTTAAATTAAGATCACAATTTTTTTAAATTGTTGTTAGTGGATGATCAATCAACAAGTCATATATTTTTTATTTTAGAACACTATTCCTTTTAGTCTTTAAAGACGTTATAATTATGTTTTGAATTTAGATTTCCATAGTAATTTAGTTTTTTTTTTAATTTTAGTAATGATGTCTGTTTTGAATTTAGATCACATTTACATTTTAAATTTACAAGAGGAAGAATGTTTATTTCATTAAATGATAATTCTGTTCTGATTTTAAATCACTATTTCAGTTTTAGTGGGGTTATTATATACCAGTTACCAGTAGACGATTAACCTATAATGGGCACTTTTGAATTAAGAACACTATTTATTTTTCATTTTAAAGGACGTTAATTAATGATGTTTTGAATGATGACCATATATTTTTTTTATATTTTAGTTGACGACGTCTGTTTTGAATTAAGAACACTATGTACTTATTTCTTTTTCATTTCGATATTTTGAATTTAGATAACAACTATTGGTTTTAAGTATACGGTCAACCTACAATGGGTAGGTACTGTGTAAGTACATATCGGAGAGTTAGAAGTCCTTGCGGAGAAAAGAGTAGTGGATGAATCCGCGGGTAATCTCTCGTTTATATTATTAGTGGATTATAATCTAATAGTAGGTGACTGTCGCTCTGCACCTCTTCAGTGAATTAACAACTTCAATCTGATTTGTAAACTTGACAGACAGTGAATAGGCGTGTGTGTAAACGGTAGCGTAATAAGGAGCCATTAGAACAGCGGGAATTTAAATCTTTTTTGTAGCCTTTTGTTTTGTTTCGCCCAAAGATTATAAAGCCCGTTTATAGCTCGTGAACATAACTTCTCGTACAAACACGACTCACCTGCGCAGGTGAGTCGTGTTTGTACGATAAATACGGGCTTTATAATCTTTGGTCCCGGCGTCAGATTAATAGTGCCATGCCATCTTTTCCCACCGGTGCCATGAAAGCCGCCTAAGGGTTTTTTAATGGAACGAATGACGTGACGAGATAGTCAAGCACCTGATGTTAAGCGCCACGGCCGCCCGTAACAGTTGCAGTGTGTCTTGCAACATTAAAATAATAAAGTTTCGCGCGTCACACTGCGCACGTCATCCTGAGACATCACACAGTCAAGTAATCAGATTACTAAACTGTGAAATCAGGTCATAAAGTCTCATTTGCTTAGTAATTTCACTAGCTACAATGCCCTTCAAACTTGAACACAGTAGTGCTTGCACACTACTGCTTAGCGGCAGAATAACTGGCAAAGCGGTGGTACCTACCTAGACTAGACGAACTTTGCAGAAAAGTCCTACCACCTAGTAAAGACTTGCCATTGTCTATATAAAAAATGGCGCTACCATTGCCTTGTCATGCCCAGCTAGCATGCGCACCGCGACGAAATTTTCCCGGCACTATCTCGTGAGAGACTGTGACAAGACTATGGTATCGCCCATTGACTATAAATCCAGTTGAACAATGATACAACTTCCCCTCATACGAAAATTGGTAGTGTATTTCAACTACTATTTTCATACAAATTACGGGAACCCATTAATGTCTTTTGTTTCATCCTGCTCTGACCTTTATAATTTCGTATGAGTTTGTCTCGTTTTGTTACCTCGCCCCCTGTCCGCGCAGGTGGTGTTTGGACGAGAAATTATGTTCACGAGCTATCGACGGGCTTTATTAATCTTTGGTATCGCCTAAGTGTGTCTCACTCTAACCAGTCGAGATAATTGTCGCAGTGCGCATGCTAGACCTGCTGGTAATAATTTTGGGCGCTGAAAAGTTTTGAAATCGCTGGTTTCCTAGCCCCACGGTGCAGTACAATGTTTAATGTTTACATGCATATCGATACCGTATCAACATACCTATCAAACGCCGTAGTAGAACCATAGTTATTATAATAATGCTACAATGTCGTAATTAATAATTATTACGTACTTGCTGACCGCTCCGGCTTCGCACGGGTTAATTAGTTTTACGTTCTAACCCTGATCATGGGAAGAGGGTAGCGAAAGGGAAAAAGATAGGGGAAAAGGATGAATGGAGGGCCGGCGAAGGAAGGCAGGCTTTGTATGCCTCCCTTCTGTATCTTTCTTTCTTCGCTTTGACAGAATGAGTATAAATATTTAACCATTGGTTACCTTAACTAATCGGATCAAAAAACCTACCCTAAGTCATACCCTAGTAGTAAAGTGGTGGCAACTTTACTAGAAGCTTCTATGGAATTTTGAAAGCAACACGAAAAACCACGTTTCACCACATTATATCACTTGCCCATACTCATGCTCGTAATTATGTTATAATGACACTAAATATTTATAATTATGATGTATTATCTATAACAAAGAGCGAGTGTGGCTCAGTGGTAACTCGTGTGACTCTCAAACTATCGCACACAGGTTTGAATCCCATTCGACACAGTATCACTTTTCAAGTTATGCGCAGAATTTCCACTCACTCTTACAACGGCCAAGGAAAATATAGTGAGGAAAACGGCATGTTCAAAAACCGTTATGTTATGACGCTTAACATCAGGTGAATAACTCATCACGCTATTTATTTACATTAAAAAACTGAAATGGCAGCACCTATAATCAGTATGGACTAGTACATTATGATATAAGTGCGCAAAGTTGTTGTGTGTATCAATGCACACGCATGTCATACAACGTTTCATCACAGTTGCGAGGAAAAAACAGAGCTGTGTAGTAAATTAACTTTGTGAAAAATGTAGTGCAGGCTTCTTATTTTCACGCGCTGTTAGAGAAAAACCGTGTTGATGACCGAAACTGAAGCCGGAGCCGGAACTGAAACCGAAAACAACAGAAACAGAAGCAGAAACAGAAACAGAAACAGAAACCGAAACCGACACGTACTTACGTATACCTTGCAGCGAGATACAAACTTATCGGGTTATCATATTTATTATAACGTGTGTGTTGTAAAGTAAAAAGCACGCGTTAGAAATTTTTTGGATTATGATCCTAAAAGCGGTGGGATAAGAGGCACTTTACGAGCAACTGTAATGAAAAAAATATTATGGTGTAGTAAATACGTAAGTTTAGTTAGTTCGATAAAAAAGCAAGTAACACAACTTTCAGAGCTAGGTATTTATTTTGAACAGTGTTATTTGTTGTACATTTGATATATTTAGTTTAAATAAAACCACCATTTATTACGCGACAGCCACTTTTCGAAACGATCACAAAATTAGCAAACTTTAGATACGTAAAACTACCCGGCGTAATTATTTTTAAACAATCACCGGGGTCGATAAACCGTACGAACTGGGTACAACCGGCGCGATCCGCTTCGAACCAGTTACTAGTCCAAGCATACGTCATCGACATGCGGCCGCCATCTTGGAATTTAGCTTTCGAACGTGTGTGCCGCTCATGTTTTTTATCGCAAAGTCAGGGTCAATGCAAACGTTTTACTCAATCATGCCAGACATTAGAAAACTGTGTCTATCTGTCTGTCTGTCTGTCGGTACTTCTGTCTATCTATGCTGATAGCTTTAGGTTTATAGAAAAGTCTAGAAGCTGTTAAGGTGGCGACCAAACACAAGTTTTATGTTATTGAGGGGCTCTCTAGAGAGCTTTCATATTTTAATATTAAACTAGGTCTGTGAATAAAGTGCGTTAATTTTGTGGGGTTTCGCGGATTAAGTTAAATAGGCATACCTATCAAATAAAAGAAATAACTGGTGATAATAATTATGTAAAAAAGAATCTTAGGTACCTATTATCGCTGAAAATTTTAAGCACTACGTTGACAAAGTATTTTTTGACGGGCATTTTGTTTTGAAAATACAAAGGTACTTAGTTTTAAGTTTTATTCAGCCACCATTCTTCTTCGTTTAATTTCCTATTTACACTTATTTTGTTTCGTCACTGGGCTTTCAAAAATAGTGTGTTTTGTTGATTTTGTGATCAGACTCCGCCTTAAACTTGTGTGTGGTTTTCAGTCCACTAACTTGTCAACTCGCATGACAACTCATCCAAAGTAAACCTACCACAAATCGTGGTGATTTACTTTACACGTCATTGTAAGTTTTATGTAAAGTTAAACCAGACTGATCATTTCCTATTACCAATTGCTAAATTCTTTTATCACCTTTTATCTAAATATTTTCGAACATGTAAGTACGTATTCAAATCAAATGAAATCATTTATTTGTTTGAAAAAAGTAAGTAAATTTTAGTTCATATAATAATTATGATTGATCATCCTAATCTACCAATTATCTGGTGTGCAAAATTATATTAGGTTGTTTCTGACGTTTTAATAATTATAATATAAATATCATCAAATATATCAATGTATTTTTTCGTCCAAAGAGCCTGAAAACGAAGGTTTTCAATCAGTGTGTGTTGCCAGTGATGACTTATGGAACTGAAACGTGGTCTCTTACTGTTGGCTCATAGTAAGCTCAAAGTCGCGCAAAGATGGAGAGAGCTATTGCTCGGTGTTTCCCTACGAGATAAGATCCGGAATGAGGAGATCCGCAGGAGATCTAAAGTAACCAATATAGGTAGCTCTTAGAATTGAAGTTGTTGAAGCAAGTCGAAATGGCAATAGGCAGGCCACATCGTTAGTAGTACTGACAACCGATGTGGAAGAAAGCTATGAACCGGAAGACGCAGCGTAGGCCCTCACTAGGTGGACCAACGGTCTGGTGAAAACCGCATGGAGCCGATGGATGCAGGAGGCGAGCAGTCGCTCAAGGAGGCGCTCTCGGGGGAGGCCTATGTTCAGCAGTGGACGTCTTCAGGCTGCTGGAGATGATGATGAAGAATTTTCCACTAACTTCAATAAAAGGAGTAAAAAATCTAAACACAAAATGGCACGTGATTGATAAGTGGCACGGTTAGATAAGTCCGAAGCCCGCCGCGCGCAACGAACGGTTTTGCGATTACTACAGTTATACCTTATCGCGCCCATGCGTAGCCCATATAAATAAATAATAATAATAATATATGAGTGGACATTTCACACAGCGCCATCTAGCCCCAAACTAAGCATAGCTTGTACTACGGGAACCAGATAACTGATACAAACAATACTTAGATACTTTTTTGTTTGTAAATACGCACATAGAATACAATATAACACCTAGACACAGAACAAACATCGATGTTCATCACACAAATGTTTGTACTGGGAATCGAACCCACGACCAGAAGACAGAGCTACTACCAATTGAGCTAACAGGCCAGTCAAAACTCTCCAAAATTAATAAATTATGTGAGATAATATTAAACTTATTATGAAATAGGAGTAGGTAGTTCACATCATCAGCTCGAAGACGTCCACTGCTGAACACAGGCCTCCCCCATAAAACGCCACTTTGGACTCTTATCATGGGGATTGCCATAATCACCACGCTTGGCAGGAGGCTTGGTGATCGCAGACGATTTTAATGTACTGAGGAGAATGCTGCTGCCCATTCTCTGGATATTCCCTTAGCCGGCTCTTAGGGCTCCCACGGGAAGAGATGAGGTGGTCCAATTCTCACACCCCTGGGACCACCTGGTCAGGTAGGTAGTTAAGTGCCTCCATTCACGTTATCAATAAAATTGACGAGACCACTTCCGTCAATGTTTTCTCCATACTGTAAACCGAAAAACCAATACTAACCCTACACGGTCAATAAAATTGATCAATCACAAAGATTGATTAATAAAATTTAACCTGTATGGTACCTTAGATATTTTAATCCTTACCAAGCAAAAACGTTATTTAATGTGAATCTTGAATTTTATTATTATTGCAGTTTTTTTTCTTCTTTTAAATAAGCGCCATTAAAATTAAAAAAATAAAAAATAAATAATAAATGTCCAACTCCACACTTGCTGTAGTTACATAAAAATTAATTAATACGTTTATCGTTTACTCCGTTTCCTTGAAATAATACATATGGTTAAATTAAATGACGTAAAGGTTATAATTTTATAGGCCGGGAGATGTCGGGCAATCTTTGTTACGAACACAGTTAGCTGTTGTTACGAATCAGTTTTATTCTTGTGATCACAAAAATAGTATAAATAATAGACTCATCATCATCATCATCATCAAAAGCCTGAAGACGTCCACTGCTGAACATAGGCCTCCCCCAGAGCGCGCCACCTTGAGCGGCTGCTCGCCTCCTGCATCCATCGGCTCCCCGCGGCTTTCACCAGGTCATCGGTCCACCGACTGGGGGGCCGCTAATAGACTCATCATCATCATCATTAACAGCCTGAAGACGTCCACTGCTGAACATAGGCCTCCCCCAGAGCACGCCACCTTGAGCGGCTGTTCGCCTCCTGCTTCCATCGGCTCCCCGCGGCTTTCACCAGGTCGTCGGTCCACCGAGTGGGGGGCCGGCCTACGCTGCGCCTTCCGGTTCGTGGTTGCCACTCGAGAACCTTTCTTCCCCATCGGTTGTCAGTTCTACGAGCGATGTGGCCTGCCTATTGCCACTTCAACTTACGAACTCTAAGAGCTATATCGGTCACTTTAGTTCTCCTGCGGATCTCCTCGTTCGACTAAAAAAGTTATAATATTACTTAATTCGTAGGTAAGTGTGTTGACTTGACACAAGTTTAAAAAACATTTTTTTATGTAAATCAATGACGTAATGAGCTAGTCGTTCGCCTGGTGTTAAGTGTCACGACCGCCCGTAATAGATTGCAGTGTCGCTCGAAACTCAAATTAAAATGTCGTGTGTCATTGCACTGCGCACGTTATCCTGAGACATCACACAGTCTAGTATATTAAGATTTCTAGACTGCGAGATCAGATCATAAAGTCTCATTTGCCCAGTAATTTCACTAGCTACAATGCCCTTCAAACCGGAACACAGTAGTGCTTGCACACTACTGCTTGGCGGCAGAATAACTGGCAAAGCGGTGGTACCTACCTAGACGAACTTTGCAGAAAATTCCTACCACCTAGTAAAACGAGGAACCGGGGACTAGAGAGGTAACTACTTAACTGTGAAATTAGGAGCTGTCAAATTTTAGTGCAGCCGGGCCATTGACTATAAAAATCCAGTTGACCAATGATACAACTTCCCCACATACGAAAATTAGTGGTCTATTTCAACCACTCATTTTTAATAAATACTATGAATTTCTAATAAATCACGGGAACCCGTTGATGTCTTTTGTTCCATCCTGCTCTGTTCTTTGTAATTTTGTATGACTTTGTCTCGTTTTGATACCTCGCCCCCTGCCCACGCAGGTGAGTCGTGTTTGTACGAGAAATGATGTTCACGAGCTATCAACGGGCTTTATAATCTTTGAGCTAGGCATACCGGATCGATAATCTTGGAGTAAAATTCAAGTCTAGAGTGCATAGGTATTTTTTAATTAAGCCAATCATGAATATTGTAATGCTATATAAAAAAAACAACAAAAAAACCGCATACGCGTGATAAAATCGTACGGCAGCTCCCAACCTATTACGTCATTAAAAAGAGGAAGTTTCCTGTAGAACAATGACTCGCCTGTATCGCATTACCGAGTTATAATTATACCGTTTATCAGGTACCTAAATACTTGTTATTGCGACATAATATCCGGAATGAGGAGATCCGCAGGAGGACTAAAGTGACATATATAGAATTAGCAAGTTGAAATGGCAATGGGCAGACTGCATCGCTTGTAGAACTGACAACCGATGGGGAAGAAAGGTTCTCGAGAGGCGACCACGAACCGAAAGACGCAGCGTAGGCCAGACTAGGTGGATCGACGATTTGGCGAAAACCGCGGGGAGCCGATGGATGCAGGAGGCGAGCAGCCGCTCAAGGTGACACGCTCTGAGGGAGGCCTACGTCTTCAGGCTGATGATGACTTGTTATTGTGTTTATTAATGCTTTTTTATGTTTCACAACTAGTCGCGTAATATTTTTTTTCAGACTGGTCCTACAGAAATTTCATCAACATCGGCTCAGTGACTTGACTTTTAAATTATTATTATCTCATTTATTTACAATTCTTAAGCCTAAGTTTTTTACAATATCTCTATAAAAAGGAATTTACAAAAATATTATAAAAAACCTAAACCTAGAGTGCCGCCGGCAGCGGGGCAGGACCCAAGCTACCGGTGGTTAGGGCTGCAGAGTGAGGAACCTCCTGACAATACGTGCCGTGTCAAGGAGTACTGCCTTCTGAATCTGACCCTTGAACCAACCGTCTAGCGAGAGCCTCTCGAGGTGTTGGTCGAGGCTCTTCGCTATAAGGCCGTTCGCCGAAACGACTATCGGGACAATGCTCGTTGAGTCAACATTCCACATGGCGGTTACCTCGTGAGCCAAGTCAAGGTACTTGCTGAGTTTGTCCTTCTCAGCCTTCACGAGGTTCTCGTCATGTGGAATGGTGATGTCAACGAGCACTGCCCGGCGTTGGGATCGGTCTACCAGCACGATATCAGGCTTATTGGCTACAATAGTCCTGTCCGTGATGATAGAGCGATCCCAATAGAGCAATGCACGGCCATTTTCGAGAACCGGCCCCGGTGTGTACTTGTAGTACGGCACCTCAGATTCCACAAGGCCGTATTGAAGGGCAAGTTGCTGATGGATGATCCTGGCCACTAGGTTGTGTCTGTGCAAGTACTCTCCGTTAGCAAGATGAGAACAACCGGAAATGATATGTCGGAGAGATTCTCCGGGACGGCGGCATGCCCGACAGATGTCGACCGTACCGTCCTTCATGATATATTTCCGGTAGTTGTTCGTCTTGATAACTTCGTCCGCAATTGCACAGACAAAACCCTCGGTTTCCCCAAATAGGTCACCGAATCGCAGCCAGTTCACCGACGCATGCAGGTCCACATCAGGCCCTGTTAAGGCCCGATAGAACCGCCCGTGCAGCTCCTTGCCTTTCCATACGTCCCTGCGGTCCTCGGTGCTAAGTACCACCGGTTTACGCCAGTTCTCATTTGCCAAGGAGAGCGGCGTGAGGCCCTTGTCAACTGCCACCACATCGCGATGCATCCCGCACTCGTTGTTGAGGAAATAATCCCGGAGACTACACACTTCACGGTTATGGAGGGTTTTGGCATTTAGAAAGCCTCGACCCCCCCATTTCTGCGGAATGTACAGTCTCATAACAGACGAGCGCGGGTGCAGCATGCGATGCGAGGTAAGCAGTTGACGGACCTTTCTATCCAGGGCGTCCAGCTCGGTCTGAGTCCATCTTAGTATGCCAAAGGAGTACATCAGTAGGGGCATCACCCAGCCGTTGAAGGCGCGCGTCTTGTTGCCACCTGACAAAAGACTGTTGAGTACTTTTGTCAGACGGCAGAAGAAGCGCTCCTTCACTGTCCGCTTAACATCCCCTACTGAAATACCCAACGACTCTGACATACCAAGATACCTGTAGGTTTCGGACTCGGAGAGGGACCTGAGAGTCATAGTCTCGGAAAGTTGCAAATTCATGGAATTTACAACCTTCCCTCCATGTACATGCATAACCGCACACTTATCCACACCGAACTCCGAACATGAACCGAACATGTTGATAGAGTTGCTAAAATTCTCAGTGATTTTTAACAGCTCTATCAATTGTGGGCGTTGCGGCGCGAACAGTTTGAGGTCATCCATGTACAGTAGATGAGATATGATCTCACCCCCTCTCCGAAGCCGATAGCCCAGCCCTGAATCCCCTAGCAAAGTGCTGAGAGGATTCAACGCTAGACAAAACCACAAGGGGCTCAGACTGTCACCCTGGAATATGCCTCGCTCTATCCTTATGAAGTCCTGCGGGTCAGAGACGCTCTCTCCTCCACCTGGTTGACGAAGGACTGTGGTCCACTGCCTCATGCATGCGCTTAAAAAGGATCTTAGAGTTGCATCTATTTTATACAGCTCCAAGATCCTCTCCAGCCATGAATGAGGCACCGAATCATAGGCCTTCTTATAGTCAATCCAGGCAGTAGAGAGAGCCCCTCTGTTCCACCGGACCTGTTGGCAGATGGCCGTGTCGATGAGGAGGAGCTCCTTAGTACCACGGGACCCAACCCTACATCCATTCTGAGCGGGGGCCAAAATATTGTTCGCAACAATGTGCGAATTAATTTTTGTTCTCAGAATGGATGTAAGGAGCTTGTATAGCGTAGGCAAGCACGTGATGGGTCTGTAATTTTTCGCTTCCGTGGTACTACCGGACTTATGGAGCAGGAAGGTGACACCAGTTGTCATGAAACTTGGGAGCGAACCAGCCTCGAGGGCTTCTTGGAATTGTATTGCCAAACATGGGTATGAGCATCGAATCCATTTAATCCAGAAGTTGTGCAATCCATCCGGTCCAGGACTTTTCCAGTTCTGGGCCGTACGGATCGCACAACTTATGTCTTCTGGGTCTATCGTAATAGACCCCATGGACTCGATCGGCTCACACACACGTTCGACAACACGCATCCAATCACCCTCCGTGTGCTCGACGGGCACCGACCAGATGCTACGCCAAAATTCGTTCATGGCGTTTGCATCCGGTAGCTGGCCGTCGACCACACGTTGGCCGGTTCCCTCCCAGTTCCGGTACACCTTCCTTTGGTCGCTTTGGAAAAGGCGATTTTGCTGGTACCTATCCACACGCTCTCTGTAGCGGCGAATACGACTTGCCCACGCATAGACTTTCTGCTTCAGGAAGTCAATGCGCTCCGTGACAAATTATTATTATTATTTAATTCATTATTGCACTAAAAGAGTACAAAAGGAGGACTTAATGCTAAAGCATTTTCTACCAGTCATCCCACACATAGAAATATAAATCAAATAGGTAACTAGAAAAATGTAAAGATGGTAATAGCATCCAAGTAAAATTTCTCAGAATGAAATTGAGTCAACTAAGATAAAATAAGGTATGGTAAAAAACGCACGCGGGGAGCCGATGAATGCAGGACGCGAGCAGCCGCTCAAGGTGGCGCGCTCTGGGGGAGGCCTGTGTTCATCAGTGGTCGCCTTCAGGCTGTTAATGATGATGATGATGGTAAAAAACTGCAAAACCATTAAATCCCCCGCTTCAGAGGTGGACAATCTGCCGTGAGTAGTGTTTACGAAAAATCAAATACAAATTAAACCTTGACCGCGATAAGCTGATTATCCGTTTAACACCTTTTAAGCCGTCAATGGGACGTTATACAAAGGCGGTAAAAGTTTTAATGACGTAATTAAGTAACTAAATGAAAACAGATACTTACAAAACATGTGATTGATAATTTTTACTAGACGGTAGGACTTTTCTGCAAAGTTCGTCTAGGTAGGTACCACCGCTTTGCCAGTTATTCTGTCGCCAAGCAGTAGTGTGCAACCACTACTGTGTTCCGTCCGGTTTGAAGGGCATTGTAGCTAGTGAAATTACTGAGCAAATGAGACTTAAGAACTGATCTCACAGTCTAGAAATCTTTTTTAGGTTGTGTGATGTCTCAGAATGACGTGCGCAGTGCGCGGTGTCACGCGAAACTTTAATAAAGATTTCCAAGTGACACTGCAATTTGTAATGGGCGGCCGTGACGCTTAACACCAGGCGATCGACTAGCTCGTCACGTCATTCGATTACTAGCTTACTAGATACACTAGCTTCTAATAAATACTATGAATTTCTAATAAATCACGGGTACCTTTGATGTATTTTGTTCCATCCTACTCTGGTCTTTAATTGACTTTGTCTCGTTTTGTTACCTCGCCCCCTGCCCGCGCAGGTGAGTCGTGTTTGTACGAGAAATTATGTTCACGAGCTATCAACGGGCTTTATAATCTTTGAATATGAAGTACTAGGAGACCAGAAATACTGAAGTGGCAAAGGAACTTACCGGTCGTTCTCAATATTGGAGACATCTCCTTCACAGCTGGACCCGGTGGCAACCTTCAAACCGTTCTGATGGAAGGTCTTCCCCCGGTCATCTCCACTTATGTCTATGATCGACACCGTGGAGGACGTGGCAAAATCGAGCTTGTCCATTTTGTGCTGGAATTTAAAAAAGTCTCAAGATAGACGTCCAAGAAGTATGACGGGTATTTAGGGCACTTACCATCAGGTGGGCCGCCTGCTTGTATTACAGAATTACTTACAAGTATATAGTGTTGTAGTGTTTACTTGTAGTAATGGTAGTGACCTTAGAATTTTAAAATCTACGGTGGAACGTTTCACTAGCGCGGCAAATTCAAATTTTCTTGCGTTTTTTTGCCAAATCATAGCTTTAATTACTCAACGTGATTACATGAAAACTAATTTTCCGCAAATAAATAGAATGTATCAATAAATGCCTATTAAAAGTATCACCTACATATCATTAGTTTACCGACAAATGGCAATAGACTGAAAAACCAAGACGAAATTAGTTTATTGCCATTGTTGCTAAACCAATGATATTTAGGTAATACTTTTAACCGTAATTTTTTAATACTATTCTATTTGTTTACGTTAAATCAGTTTTCATGTCACGTTTAGTAATTAAGCTATGATTGGAAAAAACGCAACAAATTTTTTTTAGTTGTGCTTTTTTTTCATTTTGTAAATGAAATCTTGACTAGAGCTGACTGTGGTTTTTTTATAGGTACAGCCAATCACACAATCACACTATCACACTAATATCAGAGTGTTTGTGTGTGTGGTGTGTGTGTTTGTTTCCTCTTCACGCCGCAACCACAGATTACTATTACTATTGTGTTTTAGTGTTTGATGTCTTGATTCATCTATTAGGTTCGGGTGATATGGAGATTAAACGAGATTAAATCGAGTTAAAAGGCTAAAGGGCGTCCATTTATTTTCACATTATTTTACACACTTTTTATCATAGAGTATTTTACAGACTTTTCTTTTTAATTATAAACCACAGAGTATATAATAGGCGCAACAGACTAAACTAGAGTTGACCATATAAAACGGAGTCTGCCACAGACCAAATATAGTTTCGCAACATCCTCCAACCCAAAGAACAAGAAAAAACTCTTTATAAAAGGTACAACTAAAAATTACTCATTGTACCTAAACTTATTCTAGATTCATTGCGTTTTAAATTTAATAGCTATTCGCCGCTAGAAGGCGCTAAAACTAAACTAAGTCATACTTCAAACAAAATTACATCTTTGCCATTCGTCACTAGATGGCAGGTAACGTTAATTACAAATTATTCATTTAGTTAGCGTACATAATGCGACAAAAACATTTTGTTACACAACAAAAAAAATCAATTAACACCGACAACATTTTATCATAGAAAAATAGAAATCGAAACATAAAAACAAACGTATCCATTAATATAATAGGTACATTAAACAATGGGTATTACATTCGTTTAAATTATATCAGTAAAATTATAAACCTAAGTAGGTACTTCCATCCTTAGTACTAATTTTAACATTCCCATTATTTTATTACCATTACAATTAAACCTTATTTAAAAACTCTGACAGATAATTTGAACAAGATAGTTAGCAAAAACATCGATACCCTAGGCTCAATTTAATACCTTTGGTAAATATTGAACTTACTTGGAATCTTTACCTGTCTACCACAGCGTGAGGATTGTGGTTGTATAGAAGATGTAGGTAAGACTTCGTCGTTTTCTTCATCAGATTCCGATTTCTCAGAATTAGTTGGTGCTCGAGCTGCAAGTTCTGCATTACCAGGAGTACCTAACCTTGAAATTGGAGAAGGTAATAGTATGTCGTTATTTTTAATCTCTAAATTATACAGGCGTTGAATAGGTCTAATTTTAGTACCTGTTGAGGTCCTCACCTCCGCTGTTCTTTCTATCCCGTCTCTACCTGCAATTAACTTTCGAATAATACCTAATGGCCACCTTATTCTTTTCTCTGGTGTTTCTAATAAAACAATGTCTCCTTCCTTTAAATTCGTTTGTATTTCCTTACCTTTTTGTACAAGTAATGTTAGATATTCCGCCTTAAATCTCTCCTTGAATTGTTCCCGTATCATCTGTATAAACTTCAGTCTATTGTTCAAGCTATTACTATCAATTAAATCAAGATCGCTTACTTCAGTGACAGGCTGACTAGCTGGTTGTATAAAATGTGCAGGTGTTAGAGGCTCCAAACAAATACCTTTGTCGTCATTAATATATGTTAGGGGCCTGCCATTCATCACCGCTTCACACTCACAAAGTATTGTCTCCAGCTCGTCATAATTCAGTGATGCATTACCTATGATCCGGCGTAATAAATCTTTCATAACTCGTATCAGGCGTTCCCAAAAACCACCCCACCAGGCCGCAGTAGGAGCGTTCATTCTCCAATGAATACGGCGTATGGTGGACACACGCTGAACCTCCTCCCAATCAATAGAGGAAAGTAGAGACCTGGTACCATGGAAATTGGTCCCCTGATCTGACATCAAAATCTCACCACGGCCGCGGCGTGCTATAAACCTCCTCAACGTCATAATAAATGCTTCTGTGGATAAGGAGCGTGTTAATTCTAAATGCACCGCTCTATATACGGCGCATGTATATAGCACTATCCAAACTTTCTCGCCGTTGCGTAACATAAGCGGACCAGCTAAATCTACTCCAGTAGTCTGGAAAGGAGCAGAACTTATAATTCTCTCCGGAGGTAGTGGAGCAGTAGGCGCCTGTCCAGGTTTCGAACGGTATCTTTTACATATAATACAGCTGGAGATTACCGATTTCACGAGGCGTCTCACTCCTACGATCCAGAATCTTCCACGTAGATCAACAATGAGTTGGTTAGTACCTGCTTGCTGCAGCTGTTCATGGCGCTGTCTCACCATCATTTTGACCACAGGATTCTTTGCTGGCAGAAGATAAGGTGCCCGAGTGCTCTCAGGAAAATCTGATAAGGTAAGTTTAGTTTTTATTCTTATTAGGCCTTCCTCATCAATGTATTTAGTTATATTTCTGCCATCTTTGCCTATACATTCCTGGCTTGCTTCCTGAATTAGCTTTATTACTTTCTTTTCAGCATTTTCATACTCACTATATGTAATTTCTCCCTTCTTTTTGTTATTTGCATGTTTTAGATTATACATATATCTTAGTATCCATGCAACTGTTCTGATTACCTTTGTATATTTAGAGAAATACTTTTGAATATTGTCTAGGAAATTCTCATCAGAACAAACTTGTACATTACATACGGTTTTCCTAGTTTCAGCTTGTACAGCTCTTTCATCGACAACAACTTCGGAGCGGGGCCACTCATCTGGCGCGAGGCGCAGCCATGCAGGACCTTCCCACCAGCTGCATTCAAAAAGGATCTTCGCCGTGCAGCCCCTGGACGCCAGATCTGCCCAGTTCTCAGTTCCTGAAATGTGTCGCCAATCGGTGGATTCAGTGTGCTTTCTAATTTCTTTTATTCTGTTACCTACAAAATTATTTAGATGTAACTGTCTTTTTATCCAGCACAATACTACACTAGAGTCTGTCCAGCAGTATGTAATGCAATTTTTAAAATGTGTATTTTCTTTTACTTGAGACAAAAGGCGTGAGCCTATCAATGCAGCTAACAGTTCCAACCTTGGTATACTTATATTTTTAGGTGGTGTAACTCTTGCCTTAGCTAGTATTAACTGTACCGTTACCTTGCGGTCCTTTTCAGCTCTGAGTAGTACACCTGCTGCATACCCATCTTTACTAGCATCGCAAAATAAATGAAGACTTAACTCACTTTCTTTTATATTAGCTGCCGTTAACCTCCTTGGGATTTTGCAATCATTGAGGTAAGTGAGGTATTTATACCAGTCTAAAAAATTATCTAGTAAATCAGACGGTAGAGACTCATCCCACTGTAATTCTCGCTGCCAGGTTTCTTGTAAAATTAGTTTGGGTATTAACATTACCGGGGCTGTGTATCCAATAGGATCCCATATTTTTTGTGTGAGTGACAAAAGCTCTCTCTTTGTGACTCTCTGGACATCGCTGAAGTCAGGTAAGTTAGTTGAGTTACTGTAGAGGTTATCTGCCTGTGTGTCCCAATTGAGACCTAAAACTGAAATGACATCCTTACCTGCTTCATTTATTTTCAGTGGAGAAGTCACCCACATACGTAGATTGAACTTGGCTGACTGCATGAGCTCTTTGGATTCCTGAATAAAATTTAAAGTTTCCTCCTCGGTATCCAAACTTGTGAGGCAATTATCTACGTACCATGAATTCTTCAGCAGCTCTGCATTTGGACTCTTTGCATCACGGAGATGGTATATGAGCGTAGCTGACAATAAGAATGGACTTGAAGTAAGTCCGAATACCACGCGACAATGTCGGTAAGTTACTACCTTCTGAAGACTTTCATTTTCCCACCAAAGAAATTTTAAATAATTTCTGTCTTCAGTAGGTAAGCTGATTTGTAAAAAAGCCTTTTGAATATCAGCTGTCACCCCAATAGCTCCTGTTCTAAATCCAATTAATAAGTTAGGGATGAGATCTATTAGATTAATCCCCTTTTCTAAACAAGCATTCAGACATAAGCCATTGCGGTCTTTCGCTGAGGCGTCGAAGACTGGCCTCAGTGAACAAGTTAAACTGGATTCCTTTACTACGGCTCTATGTGGTAGGTAGTGACCTTTATTATGATCAATATCTGAGTCTGGCAATTTTTCTATTATACCTAACTTATGCCATTCTTCAAAAATCTCATGATATTCAGTAAATTTACCACTAGAAATAATTCTTTGAGTAGTTGAATCAAGCCGTCTCTTTGCAGTGTTATAATTTGGTAATAAATCCTCATGACCAGTTTTAAATGGAAGTTTTACCTCATATCTATTTTCTTCATCCCTTTTTATAGACTCTTCAAAAGATGCCATCACCTCATTAGCAGCTGTCTCCTTTGACTTCATTTCTGCAGGATCCTGTATTCCCAACGCCTCCAGCGACCAGTAACCTGTCAAATCATTGTTGGTATTAGTGCAAAATAAAGTTGTGGTTATATTATTGACATTTGCACTCACCTGTTTGCCTTGCAGAGTCCAACCTAATTTGGTGTAAACAGCTACCAACCCATTTTGTTGCAGATGTATTATTTGCCCTGTTAAAAACAACCCTAAATAGTCAGCCCCTATAAGAAGTCCTATTTCCTGATTATGTTCATTATTATCTGTCAGGGTAATATGGTTATTTTTCAGTAAATTATTCAAACTAGGGTTTGAGCTGAATTTAGGTACATTGTTACACAGTATGTTTTGGCTGAGGGCCATTATATTTGTTGAGTAGCTGCTGTCCAAAGTCTTGATCTTGATGTTGTACACTTTGTGAACTTTGGAGTTGGTCTGCACACCGCCAAACAGTGAATGGGTGAGTACCTCTTCTTTTTCTACTGGAAGCTGTAGCTTTTTCACAATATCTTCTTTGATGTAGCTACGTTGTGAGCCACTGTCGAACAGTACTCTTACAGGTATTGCTTTTCCTGCGTTTTCAATGTTGACAACAACAGTCTGTAGTAAAGTCACGGTTTGTTCATGAGCAGCTGTTGAAAAAGCTGATGAAGCTGTAGTGCATGAGGCTTTTAATTCTTTTTCTTCTTTATCTGGCTTCTGTGTCTGTGCTGTACATAAAATTGTTGAATGCCTCTTCATACATAACAGACACTTTATATTTGACTTGCAATTTTTATAAAAATGTCCCTTTTTTAAACAGATGCCACAAGCTCTCTTCTTATAAATTACATCGTTTCTTTCTGTCAGTGACAATTTTTGAACCTTGTAACATTCAATACTATTATGATTTGCTTTATCGCACCATATACATGTATTTTTATTTTCATTCTTCTGTATTGGCACTGATACTAAGCAGCTGGCAGTTGGTGGAATATTTAACTCTTTATTTCCTTGTTTATATATCATACTTCCCCGAGCCATTTTGATCCGTTGGTCATTTTCAACTTCTGATTGAAGGAAACTCAGTAAGTTATTCAGTTCAACTTCCATGTCATTTTTGTGAGTTCCTGTTCGTTGCCATGCTTTTAATGTTTCTTCAGGCAGAGCTGATTCAATCATGGGTACAATGAAAGCCGCATTTTTCTTTGTGACACCTAATGTCTCTAATGAGCGCAGTTGGGCATTTATTTTGTCAAATAAATATGTGAGACTGGTAGTTTCATCTTTTGTAATGATGAGTGATAATAATTCTCTCACATAAAGCTGCGTTTGTAGGTCTTCCCTTGCATATCTCGACTTCAGATGCTGGATACATTGTATATAATTTTCTGCACTGATTGGGTAGCTTTCTACCAACTGTCTAGCTTCTGTGTTTATTGTAATTGCTTGCAGTAAATACACGAACTTGTCTTCTGGGTCCAAGTTGCTATCTTCGTCAATTTTCCGGAACTGACCCCAGAAAGGAAGCCACGATTTTAATTCCCCATCAAACTGAGGTATTGCCAGCTGAGGTAATTTTAATCGTTGTTTATTTTCGGTAAATTGAGAACTATTCTTTTTGGATTTTGATGTGAAAAAGTCATATTTGGACTCTATAAGGAGCCATGTGAGTAGGTGATTATTGGGCATTTCAAAACAAACTTCAAAAACCAGTGGGCATTTCAAAACAGATTTTCCATACATATCGATGTCACTCTTCAAACACAATTTTTTTAAACCAATTGTTCATTTCAGTACACATTTTTCCAATAATGAGCTCACTTCGTGTTCACTCAGTTCGTTAATTATTGGAGAAATGTGTGCTGACCAATTGGTTTAAAAAATTGTGTTTGAAGAGTGACATCGATATGTATGGAAAATCTGTTTTGAAATGCCCATTGGTTTTTGAAGTGTGTTTTGAAATGACCAATAATCGTTTGTTCAAAGCGTTTGAACTGGGTGTGTTAACTGTGTTCACTCACCATAAACTATGTTCTGCAATATTACTTACACATACATTGTGAACGTTTACCAATTATATATGGGTACCTATATAATGATAGTGAATCGAAACGCGTGCTCATTGTTTTCTGAACATTCTTAGCTTTAATAACAATGAAGTTCGTAAAACAAATTCAATCACTGCAAGTTGACAAAATATATGGAGAATTAAAAAATAAAAGTTATCGTCACGGTAAACTTTTACCTAATACGATACGATGTTTAATTAGCGGCCCGTCGAACTGTGGAAAAACTAATTTAATGGTGGGTCTACTCTTACATGAAAATGGGTTGCGATATAAAAATGTATATGTTTATTCCAAAACTCTTTATCAACCTAAGTACGTATTTTTAGAAAAAGTTATTGAAATGGTGCCAAATACATCATTTATCAAGTATCAGGAAAATGAAGAAGTTCGTAGTCCACAAGAAGCGAAACCTCATTCTATAATAATATTTGATGATGTTGCATGTGAAAACCAAAATAATATGCGAGATTACTTTGCAATGGGACGACATAAAATCATAGACTGTTTTTATTTGAACCAGTCGTATACTAAAATACCTAAGCAGTTAGTTAGAGATAATGCAAATCTAATAGTTTTATTTAAGCAAGATGATATAAATTTAAAACATGTTTATGATGAACATGTAAGTACAGATATGACATGGTTTGAATTCAAAAACATGTGTTCAAAAATATGGTCAGAATCTCACAGTTACTTAGTGATTTGTAAAGACAGCGAAAAAAATAATGGTAGGTACAGAAAAAATTTTGATACGTTTGCTGTATTCAGTTAAAATAAATATAAGTATTTATTTTATACTAAATCATTTAACACATGGCAGTACAAAAGCAAATACGTGTTTCAAGTTTCTATAATAATATAATGGAGAAAGACCTTAAAAGGAAAATAATAAGTGCTGCAGAAGCTGTTAAAAGAAAATATCGCAAAATAAAGGCTATAGATACAGAAAATGATCAAGTTTTAAACAAATTTTTTAAGCCAATTATTAAACCCTTAAACCAAATGGCTATCAATTCAAAGGCATCATATTCTAATCAAGAAAAGACGTCCGAGTTCAATTCAAATAAGTTAGATACATCAAACGAAACAAACGAAACCAACGAAACTATGAGGAAGAGAGAACCTAATATTAGAACATCTGATTACAAAAACAAAACTGAAATTTCCGATTCAGATAACAGTGTTTCTGATTTAGAGCAGTCTGATAATGATGAAATGGAAAACGTAACATACGATACATCATTTAAATCAGCTGATTCTGGAGAGAAAATTGATGCATCATCATGGTCTCTGTCTTCAGAAGTTTTTAATGACATCCCCTTTGGTGTGAGAAATGAACGTGGAAAACTTATGATGGGCTTGACACGTGTGCTTGCTACTGATGATTATATACAAGTTGGAGGTCATAAATACAAAAGAACATCCGGACTAAATGAACTGTTATTTAAAAAAGTACCAAAATTACAGTTAGTAACTCAAGATGATAAAATGAATTATAAAAGTATGTTGTTGGACACTAATGTACACAGGAGAGATTATGATCCGAGTAAACCAATACGAAGTAACAGAGGACGAAAATACTTAACTATTATAAAACCGTTATTTAAATTACGGAAAGTTTCTGCGAGTACTGATAGTAGCTGCCATGGAGGGGGTCTGCCGCTATTAAAAAAGTGGAATGAGAATGTAGATTATGTTTATTGGGACAATCCTAATGAATTAGTCGATAGATTAAAACTATTAATCGCCTCTCGAAATGCTGGTAACACTGGGTTGGATAATGAAATCATATCGATTGTTGAAGAGCTACGTGAAAGTGGTATAATAAATAAATAAGACATAACTATCAAAATTGTTTCATTTGATCTTAATTAATAAAGGCTAGAGGTTCGGTTAAAATGAACGTAGATAAATTTGGCCATCATATACATAAACGATTGCGCTTCTCAGAATTCTTTGATATTTTTGATAAGACTTTAACGAAGAAAGAAAACGGTGATTTTGATTTAAAGTCTGCAAGGTTGACTGGTATCAAATCTCCGTTGTCTAGCAGTGATGCTGTTAATAAAGAATACGTAGATAAAATAACTAAAACTCTTTACACAAAAAAAGAAGTTAAAGATTTACTGGACTTAATAAAAAACGATATTCAAATCTTCATAAGTAGTTTTAAGCAAAACTATTACACCAAATCTGAATTGGAAAAAATAATAAAATCCAAAGCATAATGAGTAAACAAGACATCGTAAACGAAATTCATAAAGAAGCAAGAAAAAATTTTATTCGGCGACCTGTTATATTAAAAGGAATTGATGATTTGTGGCAAGCAGATTTGATAGACATGCAAAATTTGAAAAAATACAATAATGGTTTTAGATTCATATTAGTGGTGATAGACTGTTTTTCAAAATTTTCATGGGCAGTTCCAGTAAAGACTAAAACCAAGTCTGAAGTGGCGAATGCATTTAAAAACCTTTTAGTTCGAACTCATCGTGATCCGGTACACTTACAAACTGATAAAGGCACAGAGTTTTACAACGCTGTATTCATGAAGCTAATGCAGTCATTTAATATTAATCATTATTCATCCTATTCAGTTAAAAAAGCTTCAATTGTTGAAAGATTAATCAGAACTTTGAAATGCCGATTATATAAAAGTTTTAGCTTAAACGGTAATTACAGATGGATTGGCAAACCTTTAGACAGTATTTTGAAATCTTACAACAGCTCAAAACATCGCATTACAAAACATAAACCAATTGAAGTTTGTAAAGAAAACGAAGAAGTTGTCAAGAATAACATAAGAAAATCACAGCTTATATTTAACAAGCAAAGAAGCAAACTTAAAATTGGCGACTACGTAAGAATCAGCAAATTTAAAGGTTGTTTTGAGAAAGGTTATACGCCTAACTGGTCCACAGAATTGTTTAAAATTAGTAAAATTAGGCGTACTTCACCTATTACTTACTTAATTGAAGATTTAAATAAACAACCAATATTGGGAACATTTTATGAACAAGAATTGCAAAAAACGAATTATCCAAATTTGTACCTAATCGAAAAAATCATTAGGAAAAAAGGAGACAAATTGTTTGTAAAATGGTTAGGATTGCATGATAGTGAGAACAGTTGGATTGATAAACGAGTTATTATATAAAGTATAAAAATTGAGTTATAGAGGAACCTTTGCATTAGCATTTTAGTTATGCAAGGTGGAGGACTTATTAATAGTTTGATAAATAAATTACCATTTGAATTACATTTGCCTGGTTATAATTATTGTGGACCTGGTACCAAACTAAAGGAAAGATTACTGCGTGGTGACAGAGGGATAAACAGTTTGGATGAAGCTTGCATGCAACACGATATTGCATACTCTAAATATAATAATCTAGAAGATCGTCATAAAGCAGATTTAGAATTATTACATATGGCAAAACAGAGAGTTAAATCTAACGATGCAGGAAAGGGAGAGAAACTAGCATCCTGGTTGGTTAGCAAAGTAATGAAAACTAAGCTGAAACATGGAGCTGGAGTTAAATCATTTCAAAATGTTGTTACTAGGATACACTCTCGTTTGAAGAAGTTAAAACCAAAAAATATTACAACAGCAATAAAATTAGCCTATACAGCAGCTAAGAAGCTGGTAAAATGTAAAAATAAAAAAATTCATTTACCACGCATTATACCGTTACCAAAAACCGGTGGTATTCTACCATTAATACCTATATTTGCTGGACTCTCTGCTTTAGGCACGTTGGCTGGCGGCGCCGCAGGCATTGCAAAAACTGTGAACGACTATAAATCCTCGCAACGTAACTTACAAGAGTCTCAACGACACAATAAAGCGATGGAATCTATCGCTTTGGGTAAAGGCTTATATATAAAACCTTATAAAACAGGTAATGGGTTATTTGTAAAATCAAAAAACTAATGCAAAAGCTACCTAATCACGCCCTCACTAACATAGATATTCTTAAATATGCTGTTGATCATGTGCCTTATTTTAGAGGTGTATATATGAGAGATAAATTACCTAAAAGACCGTTAGTCATTGAATGTGCAATCGTGAATTTAGATAGTGTTGCCAACGAGGGGACACATTGGGTAGCCTATGTAAAGTTTTTAGATTATTGTGAGTATTTCGACAGCTTTGGTAATTTAAAGCCTCCGCTTGAATTAATCAAATATTTAAATATGGGTGTAACTTATAACTATTGCAAATATCAAGGTTTCAACTCATACATTTGCGGTCATTTATGTTTGAAATACCTAGAAGATTACTGGAAAAACCCAAACGCAATTTTACAAAAATATCTGCAGAATATTCTTAATAAAAATGTATAAAATGTAAGTAACCGTATTATTTTTATCATTCCTATAATGTCATTCACACTGTCTGTAACTGGTAACACATCAATTTTATCAACAAACTATTCTCCTGCTTTACAACTTGACGGTGAATATGAATGTGCTCTTTTGTGTTTGTCAACTTTTAACTCTGTTCCGAACATTGATAAGAAAAATAATAAATTTAATTATGGATTTAATGAAGTCATAGAAATACCTGAAGGAGCATATGAACTTCAAGATATTAGTGATTTCATAAAAAATAAGGTAAATGGTGCAACCTTAAGACTATATTGTAACAATAATACATTGAAAACTTTTATATTTTGTACAAAAGATATACATTTTGAAAAAGAAAATTCTCTTGGTGTGTTATTGGGATTTGGTAAACAGACTTTGAAAGCTAATATATTGCACGAATCACAGCTTCCAGTTAACATTTTGTCAACAACCGTGGTGAGGATCGAATGTGATATAGTGAGTGGATCGTATATTAATGGAAAATCAAGTCATATTATTCACGAATTTGCGCCTAACGTACCGCCTGGATACCGTATCATTGAAATACCTAAAAACATCGTTTACTTTCCTGTTAATCAAAAAACTATCAGCACTATAAATATTAGAGTGTTAGATGTAAATAATAATTTAGTTAACTTACGTGGTGAAGAGATTCAACTTTATTTACATCTTAAAAGAAAATGATTAACTACAATAAATACGTGAGCCCTGTATCGAAACCTATTAGTGCTAATCGCACAATCCTCAAAGGAACATCTAAACCGAAAATAAAAATAACTAAAGAAAATAAAAAATATCTCAAACTAATTGGATTACTAAAATGAATATTTTAGATATAACAAGTACTCCTGCCTACGATAATACCATCGATGGTGTTGAATATCATTCATACAAACCTTATGTAACAAGTTTTAACAGAAATGATGAAATCCGCATACCAATCAATCAGCAGGATTTGTACGTGCTACCATCAGCCAGTACTCTTTATTTAGAAGGAGTTGTGAATGTTTTTAAAAAAGATACAAAACAGAAGGTAACAAGTATTGATTTCACAAATAACTCTTTACTTTACCTTTTTCAAGACATTCGATACGAACTTAATGGAGTGGAAATAGATAAAATTAAAAACGCCGGAATAACTACAACGATTAAATCTTTAATATCAATGAGTGACAGTGAATCAAAAGTGTCCAAATCCTGGGCTTGGGATATCGATGGTACAAAGCATGAAGGAAATTTTTCAGCTTCAATACCACTCAGTAATATACTCGGTTTTGCTGAAGATTTTAAAAAAGTCATAATTAACTGTAAACATGAGTTGATACTCTTACGCAGCAATACAGACTTGAATGCTTTGAAACTGAATACTGGGGAAGTTCTGGAAGGTGTTGAAATCCGTAAAATAGTATGGCGTGTACCGCACGTTAAAGTATCAGACAGAGAAAAAATAAATTTACTAAGACTCTTAGAAAAAGATAGAGCGCTTCTGTTAGTATATAGAAATTGGGATCTGTATGAGTATCCCTTATTACCTCAAACAACAAAACATACGTGGTCTATTAAAACTTCAACACAAATTGAAAAACCTAGATACGTAATTGTAGGTTTACAGACTAATAGAAAAAATCAAGGTGATAAAGATATGTCACAATTCGATCACTGTAATTTACGCGATGTCAAAGTGTATCTTAATTCTACATACTTCCCGTATGAAAGTTTTGAAGTTAATTTTACTGATCACAAATACGCTATATTATATGAACAATATGTCAGATTTCAACAGTCTTATTACGGTCGCAAGACAGAACCCTTGCTGTCCACATCGGAATTTGAAAATAAAGCACCGTTATTTGTAATTGATTGCTCTAGACAAAGTGATAACATAAAATCAGGCCCTGTGGTAAATGTGCGCGTAGAGCTCGAGAGTAATAAAGAGATACCCGCCCATACATCTGCATATTGCCTCATTCTTAACGACTGTGTAGTAGAATATAAACCTTTAAGTAATCTAGTAAAGAAAATAACATGAATTCCGATACAATTATTGTAGATCTGCAAGGGTTCAAAGATTCCAAAAATACGTTTATCATCAAGGAATTAGCAATTTTATCTGCAGAATATACTCAAACATTTTTAGTAAAACCACCCTACTCGTATAATTATTTAACAAAAGAAGAAAAGAAGCAAGTGAGATGGGTAGAAAACAACCGAGGCATTTACTGGAGCGATGGATTTGTTGATTATAGAGAATTCAAACGTATTATTAAGCCGTATTTAACTAACAAAAATATATTATGCAAAGGTTTGGAAAAAATGAAATGGATTAAAGAACTTGGTGCTAACTGTAAAGTTACTGATATAGGAGAAAAAGGCTGTCCTAAATTATTTATGTTGTTTTGCAATTTTGATCTAAATAACTCTTTGTCGTGTGTAAACCATATTAAACAATGTGCATTGAAAAATGTTATATGTATTAAAAAATGGATGGATGAAAATCATATTCACAAATTCTCATTGTTTAATAAATAATTACGTAAAATTCGGATTTATTATAATTATCAACTATATTTATGTTTTTACTTTAATAATATCAAATATTGTTAAATGCTTATCATGGTTGTAATAAAACACTAAAATATCAATATATAAATTGTAGCTTTTATTTTCAATAAATTAATTTAAATACATAAATGATTTTTATTTCTTAATTTAATTAGTTATACAATGAAATTATTTATTTATCTTTATTCAGTAGGTATGTAGACCCACATTTATTAAAAACATCTAAAAATTATAATGTATAATTATTTTCATAACATCAAATGACTTCGTATAAGTACCTAACAATATTTATAGTCTAACTATTTACACTAAAATTACAATCTACGATATTTTTGTTTATTTAATCATTATGTTTTAGTAGTTTAGATACCTATTTCTACCTATTTAAAAAATAATTCTATTTTAATATTTAATCTAACTAACTATATTTACATCAGGTACTATTTTTATCTACTTACAAATTATAGCCACACAACTTTTTTGAAATTTTATTTATTAAACTTTCTGTTTGGTCCATAATTTCATCCACTGGTTCCGATATTACGTATTGAGCACTTAAAATTACACTTTCACTGTCTTCATTTTCATCTCCGCTCATTTGTTGCGATAAGTCATATACGCTTATCTTAATTAAACGGATTCCCTTTTTAGGCTGTCTATTGATTACGTATGAGGATGTTTGTAGTTTAGGGCTTTTTATTGTCTTGCTGCGTCGTGACTTTAATGATCCTTTTGGATCCCGCTGTTTACGGGCGAACTCCGGGAAGTCTTCGTCAAATCCAGCTAGCAGGTCCTGAGCATCTTGGAAAAATTCGCCAGAGTCACAGACTGTACGGGACTGAAACAATAAAACAATAATATTTCAAGACAATATATAAATACCAATATTAAATTTATTGTGATTATTAAAAGTTTGGTTTAGCAACTTACCGACATGATGGTGGTTTAATTATTTGATCACAGGAATACAACAAATAACAACTGTTTCTAAGCGTGGAATCGTATTGAATGAATATTTTCATTCATTTCATGTATAAAAGTGCAAATAGCAGCACAAACAGTCATGCATGATGTAAACTGATACCTAGCGCAAGGTTACGGAAATTGACTTGTCTGAACCTGCTTTTTATAATATTGATTAAATTATTAAAATGTGATAAATGATATTACAAACATTATTAGGTACCTACCTATCTATCAACCTACTTAATAAGGTATGTAGGTATATGTAGACAGACATCATTTAATTTTGTGGTTGATCTGATTGCCTATAGAAAAATGCATAGAACTATTGAGCTAGAGTGATCATAAATAAAATATAGGCGTTTATAGATTTTAAGTTCCAACCAATCAAAAACTTATATGTTCGTAAGGTACATACTTAATATTATAATAAAACAAATAAAATATAGAGAAAAACCATTTTATTTCATAAGTAATTGTACAAAACTATGCATATCTAGGTTACTTATTACAACGATAAAAACACCAATACTATAAATGAAGATAATTACGCAACATTAGGAGAAAATTAATTTTATTACATACGATTAAAAGATTATAGGTACAAAGCTATTTCAACTAAACTACCTACCTATTACAACAGTATCAAAAATGACAACTTTACATCTGTATAACGTAAAAATTCAAGAGAAACCCCACTTTATTTAATACAACTAATTATTCGAAACTACTACAACTAGACTACCTATTATAATCATCAAATTATAACTTTTTATACCTGAATATGCTATTACTAAAAATTATTTTAAAACATATACGAATACAAACACAAAATAAACTTCTAAATTAAATCAATTATATACGTTATCATCATCATCATCATTATATCAGCTAATAGAGTGGGTAAGTATTATTAAGTTGGTGACAACCTACTTATGGAGATAAGTATAAGAATATTTTTATTACAACAGTTATGTGGTTGATAAACATTTTTCGTACCTACCTAATAAATGAGGACCAGTCTGTTTAACACTTTTTGATGGTAATCAAACATAATATTTGTATAGATATATGAGTTGAAAAATTTGTTATTGAACATAATGTTAGGTAGTAAATAAAAACAGTGCTAGAAGTTCAGGTCTACATTAAATATTTTTTATGTAATATTTAGAGTTGCAAAATTAAACTCAGATTCAATATAAACACAACAAGAAGCTATAATTTTCATTCACGTAAATAAAAATGAAGATAATGGGAAGCTAAAACAATGATTTGTGACCCCACGATAATGTTGATATCTTGTTTCCTAACAAAATTCGCTTGTCATCATTAGAGGACAATGCTACTTTGTTAATTTTTTGTGTGAATATTTCATGCTTGAGAGATTTAAATATTATGTTACTTTTTCGTTTAACTTTATTCTGTAACAGAACTTCGTTATAATCTGCAAAATCTAAGCCATTCACAACATGTTTTTTTACACCTTTAGCTTTTTTTAATTCTTTATCTTGAGTTTTAATGCAATATAGTTTAGACCTTAATCCTACAAACTCTGTAATAAGTTGACCACCTAATTCGTCTTTAAATAAGCCTGGGACTCGTTTGTTGCAAGGTATTATATTATATGGGTTAGGTTCAGGAAAATTACTAGTATCGAAATAATGATAAAATTTTGTTTTTATATCTTGATAGACATCTTCTGTGTGGATGGAGTAAAGAAAACTGTCGGTGTCTGTATAACAAAGTTTTAATTTTGAACCATAAAAAGGTTTCATTACAGAGTAATGAAAGTCATACATATGACTTTTTGATACTTCTAAAACAGTAAATCCTATATAAATTGGTTTATCTAGGACTACGGTTTCTGGTTTCATTTGAATGGCAACAAAGTTTTCGGTAAATATAGTAGAACTATGATAATTTGGTCTCGCTATTAGTTGCTCAGCAGTAAATTGTTTTTTAGTTTTGTTACTTTCGTCTCTCCATTTATTAACCAACTTTACATCGAGTCTTTTTTCAGTATTCTCCAAGGTTTTGCCGAAAATACTGTTATTAAGCAATTTGTAGAAATTTACTTCAAAAGCTGATGTAGCACGCTGTCGTAATTCGGTATTCAAATCTATATATTCTTTAAGGAACGGACTTTGTTTAAATTGTATTACTCTATGTATTTTTTTCAATATCAATCCATGTTTTAAACATGTTTTTAAGTGAACATAATGTATCACATAATTAAATTTATCATACAAGTTTGGGATTAGTTTGGCAGTGTTTGAACCCAGTGGTGTATATTTTTGAGGGCAAAATGGAATATCGTTATGTAAATCATGCAAGTATTCGGGGTATTCCAAATCTACTTCTAGAATGTAACCATATTCAAAATCGTTTGGTACGGAAGAAATATCAAGTGCAGCCATTTCAATTGCATTCAGTAATCTAAAATCTGAATACGGTAAACATGCACACATTGCATAACCATATAGGTTATTACAATCTATATATAACAAATAACTCTCAGGAACAGTGTTATTGTAAGTGGCGAGGTATCGATTATTTGAGAACGAGTACCTGGTAGAACACAACGAAACGCCACCACGGGTTCCCTTTTGAATCATTCTAATTATCTCTAAGTCATCAATAAGTTGTAGCTTAACTTTCGTTTTAAGTAACATAGCATCAAAACTTAAACTTGGAGCCGTCATGTAAAAAGCTGGATCTAACCGATAATTTCTCCTGCAGGTTTTGCGAAAGTTTTCAAAAATATCGGCTAGCAAAATAACGTCTGTTTTAAGATATAAATCTGTATACTCTCCCAAGTTTTTTAAATTAAATGTATCCCAAACGCGTTGTGCATGAGCATAATCTAATTCTGATACTACTTCATCACGCAAGTAATTAAAAAAGCAATCACGTGGTGGCAGTTTCTTTTCTTCATAAGAATTCCAACTATTCATGTACTCATACGGGTAGATACCTTTACGTTTCAACAAACTAAAATGATTGCTTAAAGGGAAAAAACGTGACAAATGAATAAAATCTTTTTTGTCCAGATCCATCACCAGTTTTTCTAAACTTGAACCTAAAAATTTCAAGGTGTCTACAAAACGAACTGGTATATATTCTTCCTGATTGGTAACGAAGAATTTAGTGAACGATATGTAATTTTCTTTTGTTTTTGCTATAACTTTGATTCTACCAGGTAATTCTCCTAGTTGGCGAATGAACAAATGACAGTCGTAACCGGACAAGTTATGAAAGAATACGGGAATAAACTTCGGTAGCTTAAATCGAATGTTGCAGTATGAATGAGTAGCACCACGATATTTTCCCGTTAAGTGACAATGATCCCTAACTTTATCATCGAATAGTAGTGTATTACAAAGAAAGCAATATTTTGAATCTGTAAACTGTTTTAAATTTTCGTCGGTAAAAATTATTGGAACACATTTAGTGGTTGTTGCATGTACCTTGGCTATATCTGATCGAAGGTTCTTCAAAAAGACATCTACGCAATCTCTTCCACGATAATTAACATATCTACTGAGAGAGCTATTGTATGAACAAACAATGTAATAAGCAAAAGCTGCAGGCACATGCTTCTGTAATGTAGTTGTGTTACATGTACTAGACTCGGTTTCACTACTGTTAGGTTGTAATAAAGATTCGAAATCAGCATATACAACAAAAGGCATATCCTGCATTCGTTCGTAATGCTTAAACTGTATAAGAGTGCCTTTATCGGGTAAAATTGTTGCTATACCACTGCACACATGACAGTCTAACTTTTTTTCAGTACTAAAAAATAGCATACACTCATCACAGAAATACACTTTCCCATGGTGTTTTGTTAGTTGGGATCTAAGTAATTTACTTAAATCTGTAATTAAACAATAATGAGTTCGGTTACCTTTTTCTAACATCAATAAGTTGATGTGGTGTTTCCTTCTATTAATTGTTTTGTACAAAGGACCCACAACACTCGCATTGTTCTTGAGAGCATAGATGTTAATACTGATATTCCTATTATTTTTTTCAAAAATTTTAATGTCATTAAAACTTACTGGAAACGTCATATTATTTATATTGAGAATTCCATCAAAATGAGGATATGAAGAAGTTCTATGAGCATTATTTTTTGCTGGAAATAGTGCTGCGATAATGCAATATAAAAAACAAAAATTATCTGAATTTTGAATGTTAATGCATGCACGTTTATATTTTATACATTTCGGTAACTCAATAAACCCTGAAGATCTCAAAGGATTGTACTTATTAATATTGACTTCCAAATATAGATTTTTTATAAAAGCCCATCCACTATCTCTTTCTTCAAAATCGTCTACTTTTTTACATATACTACGAGAAACTTTTGAGTATATATCATTAAAATCATAATTCTGATGAATAACTATATTTTCGGTAGCAAAAGATTTGATTTCTAGAGTATCGCTTTTCGGTAAAGAAAACTCCGCGAATAGTTCAAAATTTGCTTTGATTGAGTTATACGTAGCTCGTCTAGCGTCGAGCAGACTGCGCACACGGGTTCGCAGCTGCAGCAAAAACTCTGCTGGCATTTTCAACGTTGAGCTGCTGGCCGTATCCGTAGAATTCTCAAAAACTCGATATGATGCTATACGGCTACGAAAAGCGCTATCTATTTTTTCAATGCCATCACTTAATTGAACAGTACTATTATTTTTATGAACATTACTTCGCAAATGTGCCGAAAATGCTTTACTTTTAATGGATATATCGCAAACTGAGCAATATACTGCTCGATTAGACATGATTTTAATAATTTTATGGAATGACTAACTCAAAAGCTTCTCCCGTATAAAATAAAATAATGATGCAAATTAAATACGCATTAAATTGAGTGTATCTATAGCCATGTTACTTTTTATAAAGTTGTTAAAAAGACTGGTCACTTAAATAATATAAGTCTATTTCCTACACACAACAAAATAGATAAAACAAGATGATAAAACAGATGATATAGATGTGTAAAACCCAGCTATTTTTTATGCTTGGTAATATAGTACAACAATTCACTTTTTATCTGCATAAAAAGTGCCTTCCCCAGTAAATTTTTTTTTACATTGATTTATAAATTCCCTTAGCGGTGTAAGCTCTGCACTATCAAATTTTGCACTGTATTTAAGTGCAACCACCGCTTTCTCCCAACGATCTTTGGGTGCTAATTTTAAAATATCGTTAGTATTATATAGTTTTAAATCAACATACACGTCTCCAGTGCGATTGGTGATGCGACGTAGCACGCCATCAGCGACTCTGCGTGTCAAGACGGATGGCAAATGTGATGCAGGCTCCTGTGCCCGCCGTACTGACTCCGAGTCAGATTCAGAATCGGATTCCTTGAGCCAGCTCGAAGCGTCCTTATTACGAGGTTTGGTGGTTACAGGAGTCGAGGACGCCTTCCTTTTGCCCTTTCCACACGCCTTCTTCTTATTGGTGTAAGAACTGAAAAAGCAGTAAATTCTAATAAATATTAACATTAATCAACAGGTGTTTACATCAAATTCTAAAAAATTTAGTTAACCTATACTATAAGAACGGTTGCTATTTATGTAGATAAAACTATGTGCTTGGAGCTCAAATTAAATTTTAATATAAATTGATCTTTCATCCCACATAAATAACATGGAAAATGTTTAGATTAGAGTGAATGTTTTTTAACACTTACCTGCTACCACTTTTCCCATATTACGTAATAATTAAATAAGTACATAATTATAGTCAGAAAAAAGAATAAAAATATTATAGTCAGTTAATAGGTACCTGAAATAGTAGCTTACCTTTCAACCTGGATTTCGTTCTCATCATCAGAGTCCAAAACAGCTTGCAGTGATTTATCAACTCTTTTAGCTCGTTTTTTGTTAGTTTCATAGTCCGACCTGAAATATAAAATTAGTAAATTAATAAACAAGATTTAAATTTACCACGATGTAATCCTGTGAAAACTCGTGTTAACTAGCTATTTCGTAAACATACAAATAACGTGATATATTAAATATGTTTTACAAAATATTTAAGTACCAATATGGAAAAAACTATATTTTGAAGTTTATGTCAGTTATTCCACTGTAAAAACGTTAGTTTACCGACGACCTGGTGAAAGCCGCGGGGAGCCGATGGATGCAGGAGGCGAGCAGCCGCTCAAGGTGGCGTGCTCTGGGGGAGGCCTATGTTCAGCAGTGGACGTCTTCAGGCTGTTAATGATGATGATGATGAAAAACGTTAGTTAAAATATCTATTGTCATAATAATATCTACGTTAGAAGGTTAACAAAATTAACTTATACATAATTTCGTTACATGAAATGTATAAAAATGATTAAAATATATATATATATATATATATATATATATATATATATAACATATAAGATATATAAATAGTGATTGTAATGAAAAGTATTGAATACTAACAATTTACTTACATGTTGTACCGTAATCGCAGGTGCACTTGTTTCGCTCGATAAAATTAAAATGAAAATGGAAGCATTAAACAACCAGTCAACCACGCTAAGTCACTCATTTTTTGCAACAATGTAATCTCATAACAATGACAAAGTTAAAACGTATAGTAATAAATATAAGGTTTAATATTAAACCTACTAGATTACAGTACTTATTTCTTTCTGATATAATTGTGTCGGCGCTTTGAATACTGAGTAAAGGAAGTTTGTTATATGATATCAAGTTCGTGTTCCAAGTAAAGTTTTCGCTTACTTGCACATATGGAAAGAGTACCTATCCTCGAAGGCAGTTTTATGAAATTAACTAATCAGCAACATTCACTATTAGCTACTCTATGAAACGCTTAAAAGTACAATCCAATGCATAATTCTTTAAATTTATAGTGCTTGTTTGAATCCTAATCAAATAATAAAATAAAATGATAGACTACAAAAATTTTGTCGACCAGCGGGGTTCAAGCCCACGTCTTCTAACTACTCACCAAATTAGACGCTCTACCAATTGAGCTACGGTTGCCTGCATGGGGACTGCGAAAATCTTTAACACTATAGTTACTTTAGTACTGTATAAGCGTAATTGGTAGGTATGTCGTTCATGTTGCAATAAACATAATTAAAATTTGAGCACATGAAAAATACGTAAAGAACTGTCTTTTTAACTCTTTAAATCTCAATAAACACGTATCTGCCCATACATACAACAGCAAGTGTTAGGAGCTATCATCCTCATTATGCAGACTCAGTAGTATTTACCTACACATTTTGGTAATTGCATAGACTTAGGAGAAACGAAAAAATTCTTGGTCTGTGGGTAATTGATGTATTTGTATTTTTTGAACTGACTGTACTTGCGCGGTATAATGCTAACTCAGCTCCACGTGCAATAATATAACCTTAACATGTAGATATGCTGTGTTAGATCTTTACACACATGGCACACAAATATATATTATCGTTGTGTATTGTACATAACATTAGTATATAACCCGTAATATTTGCTTTCAAATTCACCTTGTGAAGGAATCATCCTCTCTAGGTGCTTAGTAACTCGGAAATAAGTACGAGTAAATAGCACGAGCAATCTGCCTTGATGATGAATTGCCTTGAGCAAACAGCCGCATGGTCAAAACTAAATAGTCAAAATCTAATATCTGCTTACGATATTTTATCACTCTCACTATGAGAAGGAGCTGCAATCTCTAGGTGCTTACTAACTCGGAAATAAGTACGAGTGTACGGCAAGAACATTCAACCTAGACAATGAGTTCCTTGAGCAAACAGCCTCATGGTTAAAACTAAACGGTCAAAATCTAATATCTGCTTACGATATTTTATCACTCTCACTATGAGAAGGAGCTGCAATCTCTAGGTGCTTACTAACTCGGAAATAAGTACGAGTGTACGGCAAGAACATTCAACCTAGACAATGAGTTCCTTGAGCAAACAGCCTCATGGTTAAAACTAAACGGTCAAAATCTAATACCTGCTTACGATATTTTATTACTCTCACTATGAGGAGGAGCTGCAATCTCTAGGTGTTTAGTAATTCGTAAATAATTAGTATGAGTGAACAACACAAGCAAATCAGCCTAGACGATACATTGCTTGAACAAAGTTGCTTGGTGAAAATAAAACAACTGGTTTTTATTTGAAAAAAAAACTATGAGTAAGGTCTACCTAATACTACCAATCTGAAACATTATGTATACTCAAACAAGGCGAAATATTTATATTGGAGGCGCATTTCACGCGAACCACTCAAAACCTATTGGGCTTTTGAAAACATAAATAAAACTGAACCATATTTCAATAAATAACGAGTATTACAGAACAGATAATTCAAAACCTATGTGTGCTTTAATTAAAACATATTGGTGTGACTATTCAAAAATCTGGTTTAAAACCAATTGGGCATTTCGGAACACTGTTTTTCTAATAACGAATGAACAGAGTGAACATGAGGTGAGCTCATTTTGAAATATTATCGAAACTCAATCAAGGCGAAATATTTATATTGGAGACGTATTTAACTCAAACCTTTCTAGTCATCGAGCTTTTTTTGACATGTTGATAATAAATTAAATTATATTGTTCGAGAAGCGCAATACAACAGAAATTATTGGGCAGACAAAACACACTCCAAAAACCAATGGGCATTTCAAAACAGATTTTCCATACATATCGATGTCACTCTTCAAACACAATTGTTTTAAACCAATTGGTTATTTCAGCATACCTTTTTCCAATAATGAACGAACTGAGTGAACACGAAGTGAGCTCATTATTGGAAAAATGTGTTCTGAAATGACCAATTGGTTTAAAACAATTGTGTTTGAAGAGTGACATCGATATGTATGGAAAATCTGTTTTGAAATGCCCACTGGTTTTTGAAGTTTGTTTTGAAATGCCCAATAAACACCTACTCATGTGGTTCTATATCTGTCTACTTCTTCACACTCCTTCAGTAATTTCTCTTCTGGACCTTCTATCATGATCTTTTGTATAGTTTCGTCCAACTGCTCTATTTTTTCATATTGCTGTTTTATCGCCTTGAAATTGGCTTCTATTTCAGTGATTTCAGGTGTTGGAGTAGCCATTAATGCATCAAAACCGCTTACTTTCTTAGTAAATTGGCCTCGTAGCACACCTCTTAACTTTACCGATTTCTCCATATCTTCATCCAATGCGGTCGCCATATATTGTGTTTTAGTGTTTGATGTCTTGATTCATCTATTAGGTTCGGGTGATATGGAGATTAAACGAGATTAAATCGAGTTAAAAGGCTAAAGGGCGTCCATTTATTTTCACATTATTTTACACACTTTTTATCATAGAGTATTTTACAGACTTTTCTTTTTAATTATAAACCACAGAGTATATAATAGGCGCAACAGACTAAACTAGAGTTGACCATATAAAACGGAGTCTGCCACAGACCAAATATAGTTTCGCAACAATTACTACGTAACCATCATATCACCCCGATGGCTAACCAATCGAAAATGAGTCGATTCGAAATCGAAACGTTTTCGATTGATTTTTATTGATTTTGCCGTGTTTCTGATCTGCACTCAACTTATAGCTCGCTCATTTTACAGTACCTAGGTTTAAAACGGGATTTTGGTATATTTCTGATCTACGCTGTTTTCTTGGTGTATTGGCATTACTCTCCTCCTTGTTCCATGGTAATACCTACAGGCCTCAGTGATCATCATCATCACCAAAAACCTGAAGACGTTCAAAGCTGAACATAGGCCTCCCCCTTAGATGATACTACAGGACAGGGGTGGTCAAGCTTTTGAAGTATAAGCGGGCTACATTATGATTTAAAATAACCCAGCGGTCTACCGATACCGCCAGCAACCTAACACTGTAACTACAGACTGCATCTGTACATTGGGGCCAATTTTAAAGGCTTTAGTTGACAGATCTAAAACGTCTAAAACTGTTGCTGTCCTTGTCAAATAGACGGCAATGTAAGAGACGGATATATTTTTAGTATTTTAAGGACTGTCAACTAAAGCCTTCTAAATCGGGCCTATTGAATAGTTTTATATAATTACGGTACACTCTATTTATGTAGTACTAGGTGTACCAGGCGGTAGGACTTTTCTGCAAAGTTTAACTAGGTAGGTACCACCGCTTTACCAGTTATTCTGCCGCCAAGCAGTAGTGTGCAAGCACTACTGTGTTCCGGTTTGAAGGGCATTGTAGCCAGTGAAATTACTGGGCAAATGAGACTGCGAACTGATCACACAGTCTAGTAATCTTATTGCTATACTGTGGGAAGTCTCAGGATGACGTGCGCAGTGCAGTGTCACGCGGAACTATATTAATTTAGAGTTCCGAGTGAGAATCTGTTATGGGCAGCTGTGAAACGACTAGATCGTCACGTCATCCAGTTACATAAAAAAAGTAACCAGGTGACGAGCTAGTCATTCGCCTCATGTTAAGCGTCATGGTTAGATATAGAAGCAAAAACAATATCTTTTTCTTAATTTTTGTATGTCTGTCTGTTTGTTTGAACACGCGTCACGCTGAAATTACTGAACGGGTTAGCTAGTTAAAGTTGCATAAAGACAGTTTTACTATAAACTCAATGAAATAACAAAAAACATTTTTTTAAATCTGGATTATTTTTGTCTAGCGGGCTACCACAAAAACCTCTGCGGTCGACGCTTTGGCCACCCTTGCTATAGGAGTTTCATGTACTACCTACTAAATCATGTCTATCTATCAATTAAACTAAACTTTTTAGTTAAACAACGAAATTAATAAAAACGCAAAAATATTACTAGAAAACTTACCCAAGTATCTAAATATCTTCCTAATTCTAAAATTTCAGCGTTTAAATAATTCTTACCTTATTTTTATATACACTTGATTTTAGCACAAATAAAACACATATTTGACCTTAATTCACCGTCAAAAATTTTCTGGTTGAAATACATCACAATATTTGTGTTCTGTTACCCGCATAGAAATTTATTAATTAGGGCGCTGGTGTCGCGCGGACAGTTTTGGAACTAACTAATTGTAACATGACTTTTGTATAGCTAGACGTAGGTGGGACACAAACCTACTAAAACTAATCGATAAATTGAAGCACTAGAAAAGTTGATCTACCAGTAATGTGGCTTACTTCTATGTCTCCCTAAGAGCTAGGGTCTAATATAATTGTAGGTACATAGCTGAATTTAGGTACCAAAATAATCAAAATGATGCAATAAACACTAAAATTGTTTTAGTGTGTTAGAATTATATCATTACGTGGTGATTCAATGTAATATTTATTGAGTGTTAAAAAAACTAGGTGGCTAAAATTAAAATAGGTTTATGAGTGTTTTTAACAGGTACATGAAAATTTTTTAGATAAGTGATCTCTAGTGTCGAGTAGCGGTACTAAGTATAATTTGCACAAAATGAACTTCAAGAATATAAAAATGTAATGAATTCTGTTTGATGAGAATGTAGTTTAAAACACAGATTTAAAAAAAACAATCGGAAAGCTAACAAAAGTTTTTTTTTACAATACGCGCCCACTGAAAACTTAAACAGCACAGTGCGGATGATTTTATATTCTTGATTTTAATGCCATCTATAAACTTAGGAGCAAACTATCTGGCTATTTATTTTGCTATAACACTAGAAGCTCATAATAGTAACTCTAGTCATCAACAGATGGCATTAGCGGAAAATTTCAAAGAGTAGCTCTGCACAAGGACGGGGTAATCTTTCTCTTTCTCGCATACAGTCTTCAGCATAAGTTCGGAACGTGAAGAAGGCAGCTTTCTTACAGCTTTTGCGAAGGCTTTTGTTTTGCTACGGTTTTGTTCGCTGTACGTCGTTCTATCTCAGTCTAAATAATGAGTTGAAAAGAGAAGGCTGGATTATTTTATTTCCTTGTGGCTTGCTTCTGCTTGTGTTCTCTTTTGTTTTGTGTTAGTGTTTTGTTTTCCTTACCGCATCCTGCCTGTGTTGTTTTGTTATTGTTAGTTATCTTAAAATCAGAGTTAAAATGAATTTAACAGTGAATCGATTTGATTTGAATGCATTCCTTTCAGTGAAAATCATTTTATTTTAGCGATTTTCCGATTTGCTAATCTTCGAGTGAGTGAGAAGGTGTAGTGTTTGTGTAAGTTATTGATTTTACGCATTACAATAATTGAAAATGGAAACACTGTTACGAGATTCGTTTCAATTATGTTTTATGGTTTAGACTAAAAATTCGAATCGAAATTAGGTAGGTATATTAAGTAGGTACATAATATCATAATATACCAATTAGGTAATAATTACGCTAACAATGAGAATGGAGTTTTGATTATATATGTAAAATTTTTATTTAATTTGTAAGTACGTAGGTACCTATATAAGTACAATTCTATTGTATTAACTATTTTTCAGACGTGTATTGTATATTATAATAGGAATAAATGACTAATGACTATTAAGTCAATTAAGTGGGTAGGTTACTTTACTACAAATAGAATTACTTAATTGGATTCGAAAAAAAAAATGAATTAGGTGCCTAGGTAGGTGCCTAGCTAGGTAGGTACCAGGTACCCTAACATCGTAAGATCATCCTAATCAAAATCAAATAATAATCCATTGACAAATTAATTTTGTATTTTTGTATTATTTATTTATTAACAATTAATCAATAAATCGTCTTTGACTGTCATTCTTAAAATGTATACTTAAGTATCGATTATATATTTGCTAAATCTTGTGATTAGATTTGGTACCTACAAGCATTGACGTAGAGATTTAAATCTATGCTAATAAGGGTGGGTATTTGATACCCTTTTTTTATTTTTTTACGTAAACGAATGACGTGACGAGCTGGTCGTTCGCCTGGTGTTAAGCGTCACGGCCGCCCATTACAGATTGCAGTGTCACTCGGAAATCAAAATTAAAGTTTCGCGTGACACTGCGCACTGCGCAGGTCATCCTGAGACATCACACAGTCTAAAAAAGATTTCTAGACTGTGAAATCAGTTCTTAAGTCTCATTTGCCCAGTAATTTCACTAGCTACAATGTCCTTCGAACCGGAACACAGTAGTGCTTGCACACTACTGCTTGGCGGCAGAATAACTGGCAAAGCGGTGGTACCTACCTAGACGAACTTTGCAGAAAGTCCTACCACCTAGTAAAACCTACGTAGTTAAGGTAACAAAGCGTTAAAAATGCTAACAAATTTTGATCATCGGTTAGAATTTGAGACAATTTGGGAAACGTTTTCCTAGTGTGATAATACACCCCAACAACTTTTTAGCCCGACTGCATTTTTCCGGTATGTTTCCGTCTGCCCCCACGAACGTCCCCCATGCAGTGGCAGACGGTCTCACTTATGACCATCCGTCCCCGCGGGGGTGGTTGACCATAATGATCGGCCCCCGTATTATGTAAAAATTGCTACACCAAAGCTACAGCAGTAGCTCGATTGTCCGACAGTCGGGTGATTTAGCGCTCGATCGCTTTCTGCTCTGCCAAAGTGACGTTTGACAGCTTTGACAGCAATGATTGCAAAATTTACGCCTGTTGCAAATTTTACGTAATAAGCTAGCCGGAATATATTACCGTCTGCCCCCAGGATCAACTTAAACGGGAAATCTAAGGAAAAGTCATAAATATGTGCGACGACGAGCGAAGCGAGGAGGAGCGTTAGGTTAACAGTGACCACACTGCGCCAGAAGTCACTTATATAAAAAAATTGCGGCAGATTATAAATAATCAGTGGCAGATGGTAATAACATATTCCCGTCTGCCCCCATTTTTTATATGTAGAGGTTGATAGCCATAAGTATTGACAGTCAGCCACCGCATAGGCGACGTTCGTGGGGGCAGACAGGAATAATTCATTTTTTCAAGGAGGAGTACCTTTCTATTTTTTCCCCCTCCTGCTTGGTAAAGCTGAAAAGGGCGGTAGATACCAACCTAAAAATACACATAGAGGTACTTAAATAAAATAAAATAGAAATACTAATAATTAAATTTTTTTTTCAGCTAAAAATGAAGACCAAATTGACGTCAGTATTGTACTTAGGGTACACAGCTATGGATAGAAGGTTCTCCAACGCAATGCTGCCCTGGCTTTTACGAGAGCTGAGGGCTACCGGTGTTAGGGACAAGGTGAGCAATCATCACATTACATCAACCGCTTCGGGAATAGGGGCAATAGGGGTTCATTTTTATACAGGGTGAGTTTGAATTGGTATGTTATCCCGAAAGGAAAGGGGACTGGGACCACGATAGCCCACAAGTTGTGAGAGCCTTACTTGAAACTGCGTGTTTCCAAACCTCCATGATAAAAAATTAATCCACTCACAAAATTGCACGTGCGATCGCTACGAGAGTTAACAAGAAACTATAAATTCATTTCTAAACACAGGTCGTTAAAATCATTTAAGAGCATTTGGTCAAGGACGAAGTTCAACCACCCAGCTGCGCTACGGCTATCTTCGAACGTAAACTTTACATGGCATTTCTTCAATGAAAAACTATTAATTTAGAAAAGTCGTAGAAGAAACATTGTCTACCTTGGGGAGTAGATTTGCCCCTTTCGGGATAGTATACCAATTTAAACTCAGATAGTATAATAATAGGCCTAAAATAAGTTCAGTATCATTACAATATCATAAATAAAATGTCATACAAGCTTACAAATTTAAATATACATAACAAAAATACAAATGAAACTAATAAAAAAAAATACACAAATAACAATACATAACAATCAATACCTATTCGAATAACGATATAACGATATTCGAATAAGTGTGTATGTTTATGTATGTATGTTGTATTATATGTACTAGCAGCGCCCCGCGGTTCCACCCGCGTTCCTACAGGAACCGTTCCCGTTTTCGGGATAAAAAGTAGCCTATGTTTTAATCCAGGGTCTAAGCTACCTCCATACCAAATTTCATCTAAATCCGTCCAGCTGTTACAGCGTGAAAGAGTAACAAACATACACACATACGCATAAACTTTCGCCTTTATAATATTATAGTGTGATATCTAATTTTGTATTTACTGTACATCGCCAACCTCCCTAATTCATAATCTGTTTCTGTCCATCCAAAGGTTGTCTGGAAGAGATCGCTTTAAGCGCTAAGACCGCCCATTATACTACCTTTTGTCAAATTATTCATATTGTCATGTATCTTTGTGTATGTTTTGGTGTGCAATAAAGCATTCTTCTATTCTATTCTAATAACCCGCCCCTGATTGTACCAGGTGCAAAAGTGCCCATCACACTGGCTGCATTGCCACGCTGTATGGCTATGGCCAACCGTTGCACTAGGTACGAACCGGAGCGGGAGTCACCGGTTTTCTGTTTGATTCTACACCCTATCTCTGTCACCAGACTCTTGGCCTCAGTGCCCCAACAACTAGGCATGGAAATGATTGCTACTTTAAAATCATTGTCATTTCATCATATGATTTATTTTAGTCCCTGTGATTTCACCTGTGACTTTTCACAGCCTGTGATTTTTCATATGCCTAATGAATTTATGATCAATGGTGATGGGCTGTGCTTTATGAAATAGAACAGAGATGTTATTAAAGAGCAACCTAGTGAAGTTGCGACCTGCTACAAATGATTACTAAGCCATTTAACACTACACCACAATGTTAATAAAATTATACTCTTTAGGTCTCAGTTTGTTTACTGAAGCATTAATAATGTTTTGATATTCACCTCTTATGCTACTCTCGTATTATGAAATCCGAAGCCACGATTCAATTAAGGCCCGATTTCACCAAACTAGAATAAATTTTATTCCAGGTATAACTTTCCGAGAACAACCGAGTTACGCGAATATAGCCCTTATATCAGCAATTTTGTGAAGGAATAAGACTTATTCCTTGGATACAATCGAAATGGTGTCTTTTTTGTGTAATTTCATTTGTCAATTAGCTGTATCCAGCAGAAAGGAATAGCCGTATACTTGGAATAAATGTTGGTGAAATCGGGCCTAAGTGTGATTATCACACTGTGATTTATAGCAGTGTCTGACAAAAAGTAGCAGAGTGATTTATGATAAATAAAATCATATGATTTTTCACCTGCTCCTTGGGGTTTGATCCATGCCTACCAACAACCCATGGTCTCCACGGCGATGAGCACGAAAATATAGTATAATTGTATATAGATTATTTTGTTCACAGCTCAGCATAGCAGTAGAAGAAGGGTATCTCAAAGCTTACAACAGCAACTTTGAGCCGGTTATTGTACATCAACTTGTTGATATTATCAGGTATATACTATGTTTTTTTTTAATAAATAGGTAACGCCAAACTCGCATACTAGGGTGGCAGGACTTTTCTGCAAAGTTCGTCTAGGTAGGTACCACCGCTTTGCCAGTTATTCTGCCGCCAAGCAGTAGTGTGCAAGCACTTTTGTGTTCCGGTTTGAAAGGCATTGTAGCTAGTGAAATTACTGGGCAAATGAGACTATGATCTGGTCACACAGTCTAGTCTGATTACTAGACTGTGTGATGTCTCAGGGTGACGTGCACAGTGCAGTGTCACGCGAAAATGTATTATTTGAAAGTTCCGAGTGACATTGCAACTGTTATGGGCGGCCGTGTCGCTTAACATCAGGTGAACGACTAGCTCGTCACGTCATTCATTCGCATAAAAAAAATACATACGAGGACTATGGTTTCATTCCTATGTCATCGAAATGGGCAGGCCACATCGCTCGCAGAACTGACAACTGATGGGGAAGAAAGGTTCTCGAGTTGTGACTACAAAGTGAATGAGACAGCCTAGGTATTAGGTGGACCGACAATCTGGAGAACCGCGGGGAGCCGATGGATGCAGGAGGCAAGCAGCCGCTCAAAGTTGCGCTCTGTAGGGGAGGCCTATGTTCAGCAGTACCTACGTATTCAACGTATAAAGCAATTATAAATAAAATACTTTTGTAAACAATATAGGTATTCATCTCACTGATCTCACAGTGTAGTTATCTTATTACCAGACTGTGTGATGTCTTAGGATGACGAACACTTAACGTTGCTTAACATCAGGCGAACGACTAGCTCGTCACCATAAAAAGTTTTGGAGATTGAATTTATAAGAATATTTGTGTTCAGGGCTAGCCAAGTCCCGGGACGACCAGAGGAGTTGTTCTACATTCTCTACAATGAGAAAGAGGGTCTTCTGAACTGCTACCTGTTCAGGACTTCCACGGTTCTTGAGGTAAGTGCTTACTTAAGGTGCTGAAGTGTCCCAATCGACTTAACTTGAACGTCATCATCATCCTCTTTGCCTTTTCGCATTTGTTATTGGGGTGGGCTCCCAATCTAACCCCTGCAGTGGCGAGTCACCAGAATTACACAAGCGACTGCCATCTGACCTCGCAACCCATAAGGGACCAGTAACAGGAATGGTTAGATCAAGCGTCAGATTCTATCAGGCGTCTGACTACCCGTAACGATTGCCATAGATGTTCTTATGACAACCGAGACCGACGGCTTAACGTGCTCTCCGAGGCACGGAGCGATGGCATCGAAAACTGCACATAACTTACTAGATAAGTCATTTGTGCAGGGCCGAGGATCGAACCCGGTGCCGTAAGATGTGAAGCGCACATGCTACCGCTCGGCCACCATCGCTCTACGACCTAACTTGAATGTATTTTCTCAAAATGTATATCATTTACAGAATTGAGAAAACTGCATGTTATAACTGGCCATATCTTCTTTCCAACTGTTGAATTCAAAACACGCCTGCGAAAGAGTTTCTCGATAGAAAAAAATCGTGAAGTGAACTCTAAAAAATTGTTCAAATGCAACAAATGTTATGTTGTAATAAGACATCCCATTGTAATAAATCAGAGTGATAAGTTATGTTTCAATGCATCTAACTGTACCTAAGCTTATTTCTTGTTATTATAGTGTTTCTTTATTAACTAATTATTTGTACCGCAAAATGGAAAAGTTGTCGCGCAACGCATCGTAATCGCCATAATTATGCTTCGCAAAAAGCGACCCTTTAGAATAAAGACACTACAGTATACCTTTTAAATTCAACGCCTGTAATAAACGTGCTCGCATTGGATGCTGTCAGCGTCTTAAGGCACGTTGTAAGCCCAAAATCAAAAAAAGCACTGTTTCGACGTAACTAATACGACGTGACGTGTCAAAATAACCATATGAAAAAAATTGTGTGTATTCTAAATGAAACTAAAATCAGGAATAACCGAAGAGAACTTCACTAAGTACTTTAGTTTTTCTAAAAAAATAATTCGTTCTAATGACTCCAATAAAATACTTTGTGAACGTACGTCACCATATTTTCAAGAATATTTTACACATATATTTTTATAAATTTAATAGCTAGACTGGTGGTATAAATTAAGGAATGATCAGATAATTTTTTTTCCATAGGGTCCACTATTCCAGTGGACGTAGCCTTCTCGACCCCCTTATCCCGGCAACGGCACAAGCCGAGGCTCGCATCCAGGGGTGCCCGCCAGCTAGTTGCCTCCCACTTTTGTCGGCTGGGTGCTTAGGCCCCCCATACACGTTCAATTTTATTAATCTATCTTTGTGATTGATCAATTTTATTGATCGTGTAGGGTTAGTATTGGTCAATGTTTTTCGGTTTAAAGTATGGAGAAGACATTGACGGAAGTGGTCTTGTCAATTGTATTGATCAATAAAATTGAACGCGTATGGGGGGCCTTAAGCGCCTGGTGATTAAATCCCCCCGTACAAAAAAAAAGTCCGGTAAACAGTCTTACTTGAGCCGTCCTTCTATTCAGAGCTCCCGAGCAAACACTGTATCAATCAAGTGGCTCAATTAATGAATGTAAACCGTTTACTGGAGTTTCATTGAATGACGTTACCACCATGACTTTAATGACAATAGTGACGTCGACATCGATGACGTCACCGTCTTTATAAAGAACTTTGGAGCCATACCTACTCCGACATCAGAAGTGGTATACGAATGGATTTCTTGGAGCAGGTGTGGATTAGATGGATTCTTATTCCATCCAATCCACACCTGGGTCCTAATTCTGTATGACCACTTTACCATTCCTTATCTCGAAACCACGCGAATTCCTTGTCTTACATAATAAATCTCCAAAAATCCATTCTCTATGAAATGAAAACGTAACCGCGCGAAATGAATTCGGAATTGGCGCGATTTGGTGCGAGAGCCCACTGCACAAATACCTACGTCATCGCGTACCCCAATAGGCTATCTTTAGATCGTTAACCGACATCTAAATTTGTAAAAAAAATCAGGTCTGCCAGTTCCGATCCTGCCGGGTCATGGAATTAATTGAAATTTTTTGACGTATTTTTTTTTGATAAAATATACCCGAATGAAAGTTCTGGCAACAGTTAACCATTGATTAATTATGTAAAAAAAAATTGGTCTGCCATTGCGCACCCTGCCAGAAGTACCTGGCAGACCCCTAAGAATGTGCCCTTCACACCCTTTACCTACCTCAGTGAATATATAAATAAATAAATAAATGAATACCCCGATGAAAACTACACCCAATAATAGGCAAGATGCCCCTGATAATAGATTAAAAGGTCTGCCAGGTCTAAACTTGGCGAAACTTAGTATTCAAGATATTTAAAGTTGGTGGAGGTGGATTATTTCCATGACCCGGCAGGATCGGAACTGGCAGACCTGTTTTTTTGTACATGTTTATGTGTCAGTTAACGATCTAAAGATAGCTTATTGGGGTTCCCGATGACGTAGGTTTTTTTGTAGTGGGCTGTCGCACCAATTTGAACTGTCAAAAACAAAATGTTTCACTGAGACCTTTGATGGGGGAAGTAAGAGGATCAGAAATATGTCACGTGACTTGCGGCAATTTCTCACCACAATATGGCGGAGGTACCGTCCACTATGCATACAAACCTCAACTTGATTACACTAAAACAACGAGAAATCTTATATACTTCTTATTCTTATTCTTATTCCGAGTGGGGGCAATAAAGGCCTGCACTGACGTCCCGCTTGGGGTGTATTGTGGATTTCCCTCTGCCAGCTCAGTTACCCTAGCCAACCTAACTCCTTGAAATATCGGAGCACAGCCTTGGGTCGCTGACATAACTGTTCCAGTGATGATGATGGTGGTGGTAATGACAAAGCAGTCAATACGGATGAGCCCAAGCATGCCGATGATGATGAGCGATTCTTGTGATTGGCGGGTTCCGACATCTCAGCTCGTAGACCCGTTTTAATTCTTGCATCTTCCGTGGTCTTATATACTCTTTGGTGCTCGCCATATAAGTACAACATGGCGGTTGTGCCCCAAGGTGGTATTTGTATTGTCAACCTTTGTGCTGGATCCTTATTACTCCCTCATCAAAGACTGAGACGCGTTCCGAAACATCAACACGTCAAAAGTTACCACCACTTACGTCGACATTTGTTCAAAATAAATATAACTTTAATGTAAAGTGAAGGTATTTCTAATGCTGTGACACGATTTGAACAACACACGATAACGACGTGGTTTCGTATCGTGTGGAATCTTTGTTTTCATACAGAATAAGGGCCCTGCTCCGACATGTCTATATACCTAGCTCCCTTTAACTATTAATTATCATTCAGGTCCTATCATTATCAGAGCTACGTTATCAGCTCCGAAGAAACAACACCTTACTTATACCACACACACATAAGCCACACATTATGCCACATAAGATACCACACAAGAATAAATATTTTCTGATTTTCTTAATACCTTACTTACATTATCATCCTAGAGTATACCAACTCTGACTGTATACTTAACTATGCACACAAATTGACTTTGATGAATTGTGCAAACACACACGTTTTTGCTTCTCCATTTTTTTATATTGTTAGGAAATACTTAATAACGCGTTGCTTTTGATCGCGTTGCCACTCGACACACAAAAAACAGTCAATATTTCACTTTTATTTTCATCATCACTGCTGAACATAGGCCTCCCATAGAGCGTAATTTTGAGCAGCTGCTTGCCTCCTGCATCCATCGGCTCCCCGCGGCGTTCACCAGATCGTCGGTCCACCGAGTGGGGGGCCGGTCTACGCTGCGTCTTCCGGTTCGTGGTCGCTACTCGAGTACCTTTCTTCCCCATCGGTTGTCAGTTCTACGAGCGATGTGGCCTGCCCATTGCCATTTCAACTTGCTAATTCTATGAGCTATATCGGTTATACAGTTCTTAAGCAATTCATTAAGTATTTATGCACCTAATTTTTGTCATACAATCAAGTTTTTTTGAAAATAAAACTATAATATCGATTGATTTGGTTATTGTCACTCATTTTAAAAGCCATTGACTTAGCTATCCCTTATAATAGTACCTTAGCCCTAACAGCTTAAAATGTGTGTAGCTAAAATTAAAAAAATATTTTCCCTGACGTTATTAATTACGACTAGCTGCGCCCCGCGGTTTTACCCGCGGATAAAAAGTAGTCTATGTGTTAATCCAGTATATAGGCTATCTCTATTCCAAATTTCATTTCAATCTGTCCAGCTGTTTGAGCGTGAAGGGGTGACAAACATACACACATACACACTTTCGCCTTTATAATATTAGTGTGAAGTGTGATTTTTCCCTCATCATAACGAAGTAATAATAAAATTATACAGGATGCAATGGGGCCGATATTGTATTTATTATTTTCATTGGTAAAGTTTAAAAACTTATTTAACATATAAGTAAATTAAACTAGACCTAAAAACTAAACTATAGATGCAATTAAATTCATTACCATAAGTTGAGGACCTACATGTTAATGCATCTTTTATTGACGATTATTTAAGAGTAAAGAGTGCAAATGGAAATATGTTTTATTTAGGGATGTTAAAAAAATCGATTATTAATAAAATCGATTATTTGTTTTATAAAAATCGATTTTCATTTATCGATTATTATTCATCAAAAAATCGATTATTTATAAATCGATTTTTTTATTTTGTGTTCGATTTTTTTCCTACTTGCATTAAAAATAATAATGCAACACCGCTACTAAATTCCTGGGGGACTAGCAAAGATACCAGCGTGAGACGTTAACGCCTCACGCTAACTTCAAAATGTATAGGAAATGACATTGCCTGTGGATAACTTTTCCGCAGCTATGTCATTCCCATTCTACTACGGCAAAAATCGATTATTTTTTATCAATAAATCGATTTTTATGTAATCGATTTTTTCTTCAAAAAAATAATTGATTATTAAAAAATCGATTTTCCGCACCTTAGGTCACATCCCTAGTTTTATTGAAAATTATCAAGATTGTCGCGTCGCCTAACGTAGTTGACACTAACGATTTTGATACTGTTAAAAGATTTACCTTGTATGTAATAATTAAAAACAGTACAGAATTATATTCATTTAATTTATTATTATTATTATTCAAATTTCGTACTGTAGCAGTTGATTACCAGTTATCCCATTTTTGGAGTTATTATCAACACCAAATCGATGCGTTAGAATTCAAAAATGTTGGTCCACACGTGGCCGGTGCCAGGAGTAGGTACCTAGTTTCAAAGGATGCTAATGAATTCAATTACACCCAGTATTACAACCTTGCATTTTAATATAGTTTTATCAAGACAAGACAATGCTATAATTATAATTCCTGAATTAAATATGTTTGTATAAGTCGTATTATAGATTGTTTGTTTAAAGTGTATACCTACATTTTGACTACTAGTTTTATGGCCGTGACTTTGCTTGTATTACAAATCTTTTACCTTTTTTTTATGTAAACGAATGACGTGACGAGCTAGTCGTTCGCCTGGTGTCGCTATATCGCCTAACCAATGGTCAAAATTTGTTAGAGTTTTTAACCATTGGTTACCTTAACTATTAATCAAAATACCTACCTAAGGGTAAGTTTTTTGATCCGTAGTTAAGTTAACTAATAGTTAAAATCTGTAACAAATTTTGACCACTGTGTCGTGAAATTTATTATATGATTCTTACTTTTTAAAATTAAGACGTGTTTTTGACTTTTTTGGTTGGCAAACTGTCAGAATAGCCATGGTTGGTTGATAGGTTGGTAGTATTGGTACCATCAGCCAATCATGTATGGTTCCGCTTTAAAAATATTGAGTTTGCTGGGGGGGAGTCCAAGCAATACGAAAATGTCGGAAAAGCAGTCAATTCTCGTTGAGCAGCAGCAGCGTCAAGACATATAGGCCGATCTCTTTGATTAGTGGTTAGTGCAGTAATTGAAGTTTGTATAAAAAGCAACAAATATACATAATGGAAGATGCAAGAAGAAGGTTCATTTCAATTGGTTAGAATTTGTTAGTTTTCTTAACTATTGGTTAGGTAACTTAACCGCGGATCAAAAAACCTACCCTAAATCATTATCAAAATATAATTAGTTGTAATTCTTGCGAAGTTCATTCGTTTAATGAATCGAAACTAAACCTCGAATTTTTTTGGTCTTTTTTAATAATTACAATTACAATTACAATTATTTATTTATTGTGATAAAAACGACAAAATCAATTACAATTACCACAAAACATTTCATACAGAATAAACATGTCAAAGTATTAAATAATAAAAAATAGGTACAATGGATTATTACAAATGTCAAATAAAATAAAGTCAGAATAATATGTTTCAAAATCTGAATTTTGGATTCGATTCATCAAAACAAATAAAAGTAGGATTGTCAGTGGTCAGATAAAAATAACCGGTCAAGTGCGAGTCGGACTCGCGCACGAAGGGTTCCGTATAAAAACGAGCAAAAAAAAAATCACGTCTGTTGTATGGGAGCCCCCTTAAATATTTATTTTGTTCTGTTCTTTTAGTATTTGTTGTTATAGCGGCAACAGAAATACATCATCTGTGAAAATTTCAACTGTCTATCACGGTGTGATAGACGGACAGACAGACAGCGGAGCCTTAGTAATAGGGTCCGTTTTACCCTAAGGGGACGGAACCCTAAAAAAAAAAAGAATTAATGAAAAACATTATAAAAGTGATCATTCCTAAATACCCCACCAAAATGGGTACCTCTGGTGGCAGTGGCTTTCTGGCCCAGTGGGGCCTGTAGGTAATGTAATTTTTTTTCATAAATATAGGAGGGAAACATCAACACAAAAACTCACTAACCGTTTTTATGCTATAACACAAACATCCTTGAATGTGTTTAAATTTAGAATCTATCCGATTCGCATCGAATAAATTGGTTTACATTCGGCCAGTACGTTTCATTACTTTGATATAATAATATACCGCGTCGAATGTAATCGTATTTAAAATTAAAAATAATTCTGTCAAGAAAAAATCTTGTTTAAAAAAAAAACATGTGAAGTTCTTGAATTAAATATTTAAAGTTAATAGTGACGTGTGTTTTGCACTTAAATAATAAAAAAAAAACATTTTTAATAACCTGTTCAAATGTGTCAATTCAAAACAATAAGTTTTAAGTGAAGGAGTTTTGTGTTAAATATTTTTTTTTAATTGTAAAAATGGTTGACGTCATATCAACATTATGTTTGTAACATTGAAATCTTGCAATGTTTATGATGTAGTTTTCAAATAAATAAATAATTAATCGAACTGCAAACTATAGATAAATAATTTAATTGTCAAAGATAGTCACAAACCACAAACTTGATTTTAAGAAATACTGCCTAAATAAATATACGTTGTTTAAATATACTGACAAAATATATATTTTAAGCCAAATACGAACTTAATTTCGCAAAATCATAATGAATAAATAAAAAATCACTACTACAATATTACTTAATATTACGAAGATCATATTTTGGAAGCAAAACCCTTCTTTTGCAAAATCGGGTAAAAATTTAAGACGAATAACATAATAATATAACTTTTCCAAAGACAGATTTAATAAATAAAGTCTCACTAAACTTTATCTATCACAAACTAATAAAAAGAAAAAATAATATTGTAACTTATTGATTATAAATTAAGAATAACACCACTATTTTCTTAATAACTATTTTTCAAGAAAGTTACAAAAATTGAAATTGACTGTTTTCATTTGGACTTTACTCATAGCCTTCAAGAAGTAAATCAACAACCTCAAAGTCCATCAATCAACCAATCTACAGAGCAGCAAAACAACAAGTGTATATAAACTCATTGATCACAACCTGTGTGAAAAAGAAGAAAATTTTTAATCGTCGCTATGTCAGTGTGGACGCCCCTTGCACGGCAGGCGGTCGTGTTTTATACCGCCTCCATATCAAATGCGGAATTCTGGACCGGAGCACTTCTCATAATATTCGCGTGTGAAATGGACCTTGTTTATTTTCACTTGTTGAATCGGAATCGATATTAAAAAATACCGGAACTTGGAGCTATCGGCGTCATTAAAAAGTTAAAAACATAAGTGTCAAAAATTAATAAGAAAAACCAAAAAAAAAGTTGTACAAAGGAAAAAGAAAGTAAATTTTACTTCGTTCTATATTTAACCAAAAGTTTAAAAAATTTTAAAAGTTTAAAATAATTCCCTTGTGTCAATAACTGTATTCGTTCCTAAAAAGAAATAAACGAGTGAAAAAAAAGAAATTAGTAAGAACAAGAAAAATTGAATAAGGAATCTTTTGTTTGAAAATACATAACAGAAAAACAAAAGAAAATGCAGCGACGTGCTATCTCCATAAATGGAATAAAGTGACACGTGTGAAATAACTGGACAGAAAGACGACAAAATAGAAAAAAAAAACACAAAAAAGAAAAATAAACCTTGATCGTGTAGGAAGATTTGAAAATAGAACGCGCGCCCGTGCCAAGATAGCTCGCGCGGGAATCAGTAGCTAAATTGTAAACAAGAACAGACCAAGTGTTGTGGTGGAAATAACAAAATATTTGTGATATTTACGACGATTCTATGGATCATTGTGGTATTTAAAGGTAATTTTTTTTGCTAAATATGTATATTTTTTATGTATTCTAATTTCGAAATTCTTTTTTTTCTTTTGTTTCATAATGGTTAAGAATGTGGTTATGACTGCTATTTTACCCACCATAGATTATGAAGACGTAATATAAAATCATTATTTTATTTAATTATTTTATTTTGAGATTTTTAGAAAACTTACAGCTAGGCACAAATATAGAGAAATGAACATTTAAAGAAGGCCAATTAAGTACTAGGTTCCATAGATTATGTAATAAAAATAATAATTAAGTGGGTGCACTTATAAAGACGGACGCACAAACCTAAAAAAAAATCAAACTTAATTATGTAAGTAGGTAAGTATAGAAAATACCTACCGAAAAATAAAAATACACCATTAACGACCTTAATTACAAAAAAAAAACTACTCATCAGCTTCTTCAGCTGATTAGCATTAGTATTAAAAAGGTCAATATCATGTGTCCCGCCCCCTAATTACCTAACTCGCAACAGGTTTGCGACAGGCGTAAATCTCGCGGTGATTGCTGTCATACATCATTAGTGGTGTCGAGAATGTATGCTTCGCTACTGCTGTCGCATTGCTACTGCTGTCGCATTGCTGTTGCAAATTTTACGTAATTACCCCGCCGGTCAAGTTATAATATAATATCAATGGATTACCTATTATTGTTTACTAGGTGGTAGGACTTTTCTGCAAAGTTCGTCTAGGTAGGTGCCACCGCTTTGCCAGTTATTCTGCCGCCAAGCAGTAGTGTGCAAGCACTACTGTGTTCCGGTTTGAAGGGCATTGTAGCTAGTGAAATTACTGGGCAAATGAGACTATGATCTGATCACATAGTCTAGTAATCTTATTACTAGAATGTGTGGCATCTCAGGATGACGTGCGCAGTGCAGTGTCATGCAAAACTAACTATATTAATATAGAGTCCCGAGTGATACTGCAATTGGTTATGGGCAGCCGTAACGCTTAACATCAGGCGAACGACCAGCTTGTCACGTTATTCATTTACAAAAAAAAATATTGGCGGTTTTTCCAAATTACAAGACAATTACTATGATGGCATGATGATCTAATCATTAATCAAGAGAAACTTGAAACTAATGATGTCTCGATGGAGTTTAACTTACAATGGAGTTTGACTAGCCTGTTAGCTCAGTTGGTAGTAGCTCTGCATTCTGAACTGTAGGTTCGATTCCCACTCCGGACAAACATTTGTGTGATGAACATCGATGTTATATTGTATTCTGTGTATGTATTTACAAACAAAAAGTATCTAAGTATTGTATCAGTTATCTGGTTCCCATACAAGCTATGCTTAGTTTAGGGCTAGATGGCGCTGTGTGATATGTCCACACACATATTTATTTATTTTTATTTAATTTATTTGTTCTGTAAGTAATATTGCAGTTTGCGATTTGTTTGGATGTTTGTTTGTGTATACGGCTGAGTCGATTTGACATCGTCCACGTTGGTTAGTTAGGCATGGGTTAGCAGTTAAGGGCTTGTGGTAAGCCAAAGCGAATCCAAGCCAAAACCACAGAATAGTTTTAGTACTAAGCCAAAGCGGGGGTGAGGCGGGTGACCGGGCGGCACGGGCGCTCTAGGTTGCGAAGTAGGTAAGGAATCGTAAAGTGGTCATACAGGGCCACAATTCTGTATGAAAACACAGATTCCACACGATACAGAAACCACGTCGTTATCGTGTCTTGTTCAAATCGTGTCACACCAAGGAATCGTCAATTTTTGTATTCTGTATAATCTAAGACAAATTATGTATGACAGGTTTTGGATACCCCGAGTGCGTTCCGAATTAGAACTAAAGGATTTCTCATCCCAAAACCACTAAAAAAATAAAATGAAGGAATGGCTTATATATATGTGATATAACGAAGCCATGGGTAATCATTAAAAATTGACAGAAAACCTTTAGAAATACCTTCACTTTACATTAAAATTAGTTTTATTTTGAATAATTAATATTGGCATAAGTGGTGGTAACTTTTAACGGGTCGATGTTTCGGAACGCGCCTGAATGGAACATATGATTTTTGACAGTTCAAATCGCGCCAATCCCAGTTAATTCCACATTCATTTCGCGCGGTTTCGTTCTCATTTCATAGAGAATAGATTTTTGCAGATTTCTTATGTAAGACAAGGAATGCGCGTAGTTTCCAAGCAAGGAATCGTAAATTGGTCATACAGAATTAGGGTCCAGAACTAGCGCCCAAGTGCGGTCAATTCAATTGTTTTTTCTCTAATCTGTGGGTCAAATGCGGAACTATTCAGTAATAAAAAATAAACAAAAGTACAAAATGTTCATCATCATACAGTAATAACGTCTTGATTGATAACTTAACTCACTTTACAAAGTTTTTTTTTCTTTTATTTTGGCTCCACACATTGTGTATTTAGCCAGTGTCAAGTAGTCAAGTATTGTAATTTTTCATCGTGTTTAGAGTATTTCACGTAAAGTCAAGTGTAGTCAAGGCTAAGTCAGGTGGTCACAGTCCAGTCTAAGTCATGCCCTAGTAAAATGGTGGCAACCTTACTAGAAGCTTCTATGGAGTTTTGGAGGTAACACGAAAAATCACGTTTCACCACATTATATCACTTGCCTACACTTATACTCGTGATTCACTTAATGCGTAAAACGCCACCATGTTTAAACATTAAAACTGCAAAAAGCGCAAGTTTTGAAAAATAATACAATGTACTGACGTGAACTTTTCCGCGTTCTCGCCAAAAAACACTTTACAAAGTTCAATATTGTAAACTACTTTTCTTCCGCGTCAACCAATATTTTGAAAATAATTGCTATCTTCCTTAAAAAGGTAAGGTGAATTGCGTTTTTACTGTACCTATTGTACTTTCATTTCTTATGGAGACTTTTTCGATGCTTGCATTTCCGCTGCAAAACTGTTTTTTTAAAATACATATTAAGTATAATTATATACTAGACTAGACTCCTATATAAATAACTTTAACTATATATTTTAACATGATGTACGTATAATGCTAAATACACTTTTGTATGTTTTTTTTTATGCGATTGAATGACGTGACGAGCTAGTCGTTCACCAGATGTTAAGCGACACGGCCGCCCATAACAGTTGCAGTGTCACTCGGAACTTTAAAACAATAAAGTTTCGCGTGACACGGCACTGCGCACGTCATCCTGAGACATCACACAGTCTAGTAATCAGATTACTAGACTGAGTGATCAGATCATAAAGTCTCATTTGCCCAGTAATTTCACTAGCTACAATGCCCTTCAAACCGGAACACAGTAGTGCTTGCACACTACTGCATGGCGGCAGAAAAACTGACAAAGCGGTGGTACCTACCTAGACGAACTTTGCAGGAAAGTCCTACCACCTAGTGTATTTATTTTTTTATATTAATAAAATAACTAGAGGCCTGCCCCGGCTTCGCACGGGTATAATAGTTTTCGCAGCGCACGCGATGTGACGAATATATTACGTAACTTTTTTACACCTTGGGTTACATTATTGGAGTTTTATTAAGGATCCCTAATTTTTTGAAAATATAATATAGCCTATATCACCCGGGGATAGTGTAGCTTCCTAACTGTGAAAAATTTTTTCAAATCGGTTCAGTCGTTTCGGAGGCTATTCAATGCAAACAAACAAACAATCAAATCTTACCTCTTTATAACATTACAATACAATACAATACAAAAATTCTTTATTGTACACCAAGAATGAAAAAAAAAAAAAAGATACAGAAATAAACATTGGTGTAGATCAATCATTAAATATTGCATTTTAATGATTGATTGATTGATTAATGACGTAACGAGCTAGTCGTTCCTCTGGTGTTAAGCGACATTGCCACCCATAACAGTTTACCACACTCTAAAGTTTCGCGTGACATTGCACTGCGTACGTCATCCTGAGACATCACAGCCTACAGATTAATTTGTAAAGGAAAAATTCGAATCACGAGAATTTCTCAATAGATGGCGCTGCCAACCCCGTAAGTTGGTTGTAAAAAGGTGAAGGATAAATTCGGACACGAGACCACTTGTCACGGTAGCTTAAGTAAAGCATGTCCCGGCTTTAGGGACGGATGGATGCGGGTTCAAGTCCCGCTCGTGATTCGAATTTTTCCTTTACAAATTAATCTGTAGATTACGCTGAGCAGGCGATACTGCTATAAAAATCATAAATATTGATTTGGGAGGCGTTATCTTTACAGCATTTGTGTTGATGTAACTTGACCGTGCTGGTTGGGATAATTCTTAAGAATTTCTCAATAGATGGCGCTGCCAACCCCGTAAGTTGGTTGTAAAAAGGTGAAGGATAAATTCGGACACGAGACCACTTGTCACGGTAGCTTAAGTAAAGCATGTCCCGGCTTTAGGGACGGATGGATGCGGGTTCAAGTCCCGCTCGTGATTCGAATTTTTCCTTTACAAATTAATCTGTAGATTACGCTGAGCAGGCGATACTGCTATAAAAATCATAAATATTGATTTGGGAGGCGTTATCTTTACAGCATTTGTGTTGATGTAACTTGACCGTGCTGGTTGGGATAATTCTTAAGAATTTCTCAATAGATGGCGCTGCCAACCCCGTAAGTTGGTTGTAAAAAGGTGAAGGATAAATTCGGACACGAGACCACTTGTCACGGTAGCTTAAGTAAAGCATGTCCCGGCTTTAGGGACGGATGGATGCGGGTTCAAGTCCCGCTCGTGATTCGAATTTTTCCTTTACAAATTAATCTGTAGATTACGCTGAGCAGGCGATACTGCTATAAAAATCATAAATATTGATTTGGGAGGCGTTATCTTTACAGCATTTGTGTTGATGTAACTTGACCGTGCTGGTTGGGATAATTCTTAAGAATTTCTCAATAGATGGCGCTGCCAACCCCGTAAGTTGGTTGTAAAAAGGTGAAGGATAAATTCGGACACGAGACCACTTGTCACGGTAGCTTAAGTAAAGCATGTCCCGGCTTTAGGGACGGATGGATGCGGGTTCAAGTCCCGCTCGTGATTCGAATTTTTCCTTTACAAATTAATCTGTAGATTACGCTGAGCAGGCGATACTGCTATAAAAATCATAAATATTGATTTGGGAGGCGTTATCTTTACAGCATTTGTGTTGATGTAACTTGACCGTGCTGGTTGGGATAATTCTTAAGAATTTCTCAATAGATGGCGCTGCCAACCCCGTAAGTTGGTTGTAAAAAGGTGAAGGATAAATTCGGACACGAGACCACTTGTCACGGTAGCTTAAGTAAAGCATGTCCCGGCTTTAGGGACGGATGGATGCGGGTTCAAGTCCCGCTCGTGATTCGAATTTTTCCTTTACAAATTAATCTGTAGATTACGCTGAGCAGGCGATACTGCTATAAAAATCATAAATATTGATTTGGGAGGCGTTATCTTTACAGCATTTGTGTTGATGTAACTTGACCGTGCTGGTTGGGATAATTCTTAAGAATTTCTCAATAGATGGCGCTGCCAACCCCGTAAGTTGGTTGTAAAAAAAAGGTGAAGGATAAATTCGGACACGAGACCACTTGTCACGGTAGCTTAAGTAAAGCATGTCCCGGCTTTAGGGACGGATGGATGCGGGTTCAAGTCCCGCTCGTGATTCGAATTTTTCCTTTACAAATTAATCTGTAGATTACGCTGAGCAGGCGATACTGCTATAAAAATCATAAACATCACAGCCTAGTAATAAGATTACCATACTGTGGTATCAGGTCATAAAGTCTCATTTGTCCAGCAATTTTAGTAGCTACACTGAATATTGTTATTCTCAACAGGGTCCACATTAATTATCTTAATTCTTAACTATCTATAATTTATATTTGTAACATTATGGAATGCAATAAACATTTCAATTTGAAAACCTATAGTGAAAACAGAATCTGATAAAAGAAAAGATGCCTTTGAAGTCCAATTCATTCTGCTCCATGGCTCATGACCCATCTTTAGATGTTCTAATTAAAAGGTTAATTAAGGTCTATAACTGCATCCTGTATTGTAAGCTCCTCCCCCCACTACGTGGACCCGACGACCTTGTCAAAACTGCGGAGAGCCGTTGGATGCAGGAGGCAAGCAGCTGCTCAAAGTGCTGCTCTATGGGGGAAGCCTATGTTCAGCAGTGGACATCTTCTGGCTGAAGATGATGATGGTTCTTTTTTCTTTTTATGTAAATGAATAACGTGACGAGCTAGTCGTTCGCCTGTTGTTAAGCATCACGGCTGCTCATAACAGATTGTAGTATCACTAGGAACTCTAAATTAATATACCTAGTTTTGCATGACACTGCACTGCGCACGTCATACTGAGACGTCACATAGTATTGTAATAAGATTACTAGACTGTGTGATCAGATCATAAAGTCTCATTTGCCCAGTAATTTCACTAGCTAGTAGTGCTTGCACACTACTGTTTGGCGGCAGAATAACTGGCAAAGCGGTGGTACCTACCTAGACGAACTTTGCAGAACAGTCCTTACCATCTACAAGGTGAGTTTGAATTGGTATGTTATCCCAAAAGAGGGGGGACTGGGACCATGATAGACCACAAGTTGTGAGAGCCTTTCTTGAAACTGCGTATTTCCAAATCTCTATGCTAAAAAATAAATCCACTCACAAAATTGCACGTGCGATCGCTACGAGAGCTAACAAGATTCTATAAATTCATTTCTAAACACAGGTCGTTAATATTTTATTATTTTTAATAGCAGTATCACCTGCTTAGCGTAATCTACAGATTAATTTGTAAAGGAAAACACAAAACAAAAAAAAACATCAAATTTATCCTTTACAAATTAATCTACAGGTCGTTAAACTCATCTAAAGCGCATTCGGTCAAGGACAAAGTTCAACCACCCTGCTGCGCTAGGGCTATCTTCGAACGTAAACTTTACATGGCATTTCTTCAATGAAAAACTATTAATTTAGAAAAGGTTGTAGAAGAAACATTGTCTACCTTGGGGAGTAGATTTACCCCCTTTCGGGATAGTATACCAATTCAAACTCAGACTGTATAGTGAAAGTAGGTCCTACATTATAATGTGCCAATGTCATAAAGACTGCCCTAATAGCAAGTTAATAAGAGTTGAATAAATATAGTCTCTTCGTATAAGTAACTGAATACTTAATTAATTTATGCTAATTAACTATTCCTGTTTTAAAGAATGCTGATTCTAATTATAGGTAGATAATCGGGTCAAGCCTAATCGTGCAAACGTAAACCCGGAATTTCCATTGAAATGATTTTCCGGTTTGTTTTTCATTTATTTATAGATGTTTACCCGACTGCCCAATAGGAAGGATAGTGCTTTTCGAGAAGCATATTATGCAAATAACATGCTATATTATAGGCAATTGCTAATAAAATGCTATATTGGCGTTGGCGCTAAGAAAATATGTCAACTTTTTATTTATTTATTGTTTATTCATGGCGGCTATTACATTTTGGTGAGCACAGGGGGCGTACCGTGAGCTCTTAGCGCGATTCAAAACTGAGCCTATATTGGATCGTTTTGTTTTTTTTTTTGTATGGGGATTTTGACAAGCGAGCCAGTATAGGCTCTGTTTAGAATCGCGCTAAGCTCACGGTACGGCGCCCCAGTACCGCGCGCGCGGTACCGAGCTCGCAGCGTCTGTTGGTTTGACCAAATATATCTAGTTTCATTTATTGATATATAAATAAAAGCATTATTTAAAATAATGAAATAATTTTTAGTAGTTTAGAAAAATGATAAACTTTATTTTAGTAACAATATTTTGTCGATGTAATATAAAACTCCGGAGATATTAAAACTTTTGCTGAAACCTTTTTTAATAAAAATCAAAATGAACTTAATATTTTTTTTATTACTTGAATGGTAAAAATCAAACATCTGTTCTGTCATTATGGAAGTACAGGATGTATTTAGGGGAGTATAATTTAGTTTGGAGACTAACGTTACACAGAGTTCGCAAATTAGAGCTCTCAAATCGGGTCTCTGTGTGTTTTTGCTAAAACGAACACCAGAAGAATGATGACCAAAAATAAATAGGCACAACTTTCTGAAAATATTACTTAAGGCCTAAATTATTATTATATTATTTAGATTAGGTAAGAATTCTTTATAGAAATGTCATAGAAATAAACCCTACGTTATAGGTATGTCTCGGTCTCGGTAGGTCTCGGCTGTTCAATAAATAAACAATTAAAAATACATTTATGGAAACTTGTTTCATTTTAAATCGATTAGAGTTTGACCACAGAATACATAATAGTCGGTTGACATACATTTAAATAAGTCTCCTTATCTTATACAATTATTTATGAATTGACATAAATAATTGTATCTGACTTTAGCGTATTTGATAAATAATTCGAATGATGATAAATAATGACTGGCCTGATAACTCAGTTGGTAGTAGCTCTGCCTTCTGAACCCTAGGCTGTGGGTTCGATTCCCACCTGGGACAAACATATTTTGTGTCTTTGTTCCGTGTCTGGGTGCTATATTGTATTCTATGTATGTATTTACAAACAAAAAAGTATCTAAATATTGTATCAGTTATCTGGTTGCTATGCTTAGTTTGGGGATAGATGGCGCAACACATATTTTAAAAAAAATATTTATTATTGGCTATTCTATATTTTGGCGACAATATGATTCTCAATATTTATTAAATTAAGTAGCTGACTCGCCCAGTCTTCGCACGGGTTAATTAGTTATACATCCTAATCCTATTTATTATGGGTAGAGGGAAGCGAAAGCGAAAAAGATGAATGGATGGGACGGAAATAGAAGGGAGACAGGCGAAGCCTGCCTTCCTTCGCCGGCCCATCCATTCGTCCATCTACACCACTATTATAAAGAGGAAAGATTTGTATTTTTGTGTGTATGTTTGTAATGAACAAACTCAAAAACTACTGTGCCGATTTCAAAAATTCTTTCACCATTGGAAAGCTACATTTACCCTGAGTAACATAGACTACACCACTACACGTGCGAAGCCGGGGCGAGCCGCTAGTTTATTATAAAGTAACATACAAATACGCCGTGTATACCGCAGTGTGGTCCCGGTGGTGTTAGAATAGGACCACCCCATCTCTCCCTGAATGATCTGTTATTCCACCAAAAACGGTAGTTTAAGTATTCTCGAATAGTTGCTATTCTTAGACCCGATTTCACCAACGTTTATTCTAAGTATACGGCTATTCGTTACTCTTGGATACAACTAATTGACAAATGAAATTACACAAAAAAGACGCCATTTTGATTGTATCCAAGGAATAAGTCTTATTCCTTCACAAAATTGGTAGTATAAGGGCTATATTCGCGTAACTCGGTTGTTCTCGGAAAGTTTACCTGGAATAAAATTTATTCTAGTTTGGTGAAATCGGGCCTTAGAATCATATATGGTAAAACGTGAAATTTATTTACTCTCGGATAACTGGCGATTTATTCTAAAAATAACTCTTACTCCCGTTTGGTCGAACTCACCCTAAAAGGAATAGGGATTGGTAAGAATAGGGATGTGAAGATTATGGCTTCCATTAAAAGGTATTAGTTTTCGTTTTTCGTAGATACAAATATACTGATGTTGGATGGAAGCCAACACGTTTTCTTAGAATCTAACGTCAAACAAAGATTTTGGCAAGAACTTACGCAGTTAGTCCGTTTACGATTATTGATTAGGTAATGAACGGCGGGGAATGACGTCAGGGACTTTACCTAAAGTAGGTACCTGTTGAATGTCCTTTATGCTTATAGATTTCAATCGAGCTAAAAATAAAGCTACGGACAGACCAACACGTATAGGCTTGGTGTCATCCTCCCCGGTGGCGCTGCCCCGGTACCGGGGACGATGAGACAAAATGTGTCATCCTCCCCGGTAGCCTCAAAAATGCCACTCACCGGGGCCGATGAAACAAAAAAGTGTCATCTGCCCCGTTATAGTCGGATCGATGAGTTCATCTCGGTGACAGCGGGGCCGATAGGGAGTTATAGTCTGATCATCCCCGGTACGGCCAGTGCTGGTGCTTTTAACGGGGAGGATTACACAATTCTAGTTTAATTAAGCCCAGCATGGAAGGTAGGGTGCTATGATAAAGAATTTGCCTAATAATGTATAAATGAAACAAGTCTGTTTATAATGAATATAAATGTAATAGAGCAATATAAATATACTATGGTTAAAATTAAAATAACGATGATTTAGTAGAGAGAGGTAAGACACAGAACAAAACGCTAACTAAATAGCTTTTATTAAAATAAACGTGTTATTTACCTCTTATTTTTATAATTACAAATAATTATTACGTACCTATCTACATTGACCCTTCTTTATTCAACATTGTTTACATTCAATAACACAGATAGTTGTTTTTTGTGGTAGCTGTTAGTAGTAAAAACTCGTATTAACTTTGAAAAGTAAGTAGAAGATAGATTTTCTGTATGATATTTGCTATGCTCTGCTAAAAATAATAACGGAATTTATAATTTGTGGTCTACATATAAAATCTCTTCGGGTGTTTATATTTATATCCGCACTGTACAAAATTTATTATCGGATTAAACAATTATACCATACAGTTATGTAATAAGTGAATCTAAGTATGGTGGTTCTTTGTTTCTCTTGTTATTCTTTCGTTGTTCCATAAAAACTTGTTTGTCAGTGCGGCTTTAAAAAAGGGAATAAGTACCCAGGTGCTTAACAATACACAGTCATAAAAGTTCAGTTTGCATTTGTTTTTAGCACTTCACTATTATATAGGTGAGTAATATTTAAATGGAAAAAGATGAAAAAAATGGTTATATTTTAAGAATCTTAAGCTAAATATATATACATGAGTTTTGCCTACTAACAGCTACCACAAAAAAACAACTGGCTGTGTTATTGAATGTAAATAATGTTAAATAAAGATGGGTCAATGTAGATATGTACAAAAAAGGTAAGGTAATAATTATTTGTAATTGCTTGCTTAATATGTACAATAATTTAATTTTTATTATTTATAAATACGTTATCTAGTTTTGACTTGTAAAAGTGCTGAAAATAGCCTATTTGCAATAAAGAATTTGAGTTTGAGTTTGAATTACAAAAGTAAGAGGTAAATAACACGTTTATTTTACTAGAAGCTATTTAGTTATAGTTTTGTTCTGTGAACTACGATGTCTGGTTCTATCTACTAAATTATCGTTATTTTAATGTTAACCTTAGTATATTTTTATTGCTCTATTACATTTATATTCATTATAAACAGACTCGTTTCATTTATACATTATTAGGCAAATTCTTTATCATAGCACCCTACCTTCCATGCTGGGCTTAATGAAACTAGAATTGTGTAATCCTCCCCGTTTAAAGCACCAGCACTGGCCGTACCGGGGATGATCAGACTATAACTCCCTATCGGCCCCGCTGTCACCGAGATGAATTCATCGATCCGACTATAACGGGGCAGATGACACTTTTTTTGTTTCATCGGCCCCGGTGAGTGCCATTGTTGAGGCTACCGGGGAGGATGACACTTTTTGTCTCATCGTCCCCGGTACCGGGGCAGCGCCACCGGGGAGGATGAGACCAAGCCCACGTATAGTAGTAATATTTCCGGATTATTCCACTCAAAACGCACAAGAATTGTTAAAGGGTCGTTTTGCGACATCGTGACCATTTTCGAATGGGACCAAATGCGAGTAAACCTTTCAGAGAGGCGCCCCTATATAGGTCGCTTCTGAAATTTACGCTTTTTTGTTTATTTATGTTTTTTTTAAATTGTATGTTTTAAATTTTATTTTAAAGATTTTAGTAGGGATTAGTAAGGTTTTATATACTTAAATAGTCTTGTCAATCGTGAAATGTTACAAGCATAAAAAGATAATAAGATCAAAAACTTAAATGATATATACATCTAACCTCATAAAGTCCAAAAAAAAAATGCAAATTGTATATTTTATACTAAGATCTATAATTATGCATTGATTTTTAACTTATACCTATCTGAAAAGGTTTAGTAAACTTAACAAAAAAAGGAATATGGTAGGGGTTGCTTAGTAGGAATACACTTTTATAATTATTAGGTACCTAGTATGTAGTAATAGTAGGGATTAGGAAACCATTAGTAAGTGTTCTCAACATGCCTATACAAAGAATGTGGATAACAAAGTGGTCCGCTTAAATTAGGTGCAACGCACACTATTGTCCGTGCGAAAGAAGTGCAAATTATTATTTTTTTCTTTACATTTAAAATGAATATGCCAAGAATGGAGACAACTAATAGTAAAAAAAAATAAAAATAAAAAATAAACCAAAAAAAAGTTGATAATGATAATAAATAAATATAAATAAATAAATAAATATGTGTGGGACATGTCACGCAGCGCCATCTAGCCCCAAACTAAGCATAGCTTGTACTATGGGAACCAGATAACTGATACAATATTTAGATACTTTTTTGTTTGTAAATACATACATAGAATACAATATAACACCCAGACACAGAACAAACATCGATGTTCATCACACAAATGTTTGTCCTGGGTAAGAATCGAACCTACAACCTATAGTTCAGAAGGCAGAGCTACTACCAACTGAGCTAACAGGCCAGTCCTAATAAACCTTTGGAAGAACCGTCCTTCCATAAAACAATAAAATGCCGGCAACTCAGTCAAAATGTTAATTAAAAGATCTATCTAAGAAGTAAGGTAACTCTTAAAACACACCGGCTATGCTAATTTTTAATTATAATGGTACAAAACAAGTTTTCAATGTTAACCGTGCATGACCTTTGTCATATGGATTCTTAAAACTTGTGCCCTTTACGCACACTGTGAAATAAATCTGCCGAAATATCGTAAGGAAGTAGTGCGACTGTTCTTTGTTAGAGGCTAGATGAGGCTCCAACGAAGAATCCAACTCGGCTGGGCAGCGTTCGGGAAGCTTCGACCTATCCTAATATCCTAATTTTAATTTTAGCCTAATAATCATACTAATCATATTAATATTATGAGGCCGAAAGTTTGTATGTGTGTGTGTGTATGTGGGGGGTGTGTTTGTGTGTATTTTTGTTACTCATTCACGCTCAAACGGCTGGACGGATTTCGATGAAACTTGGAATATAGATAGCTTATGTACTGGATTAACACATAGGCTACTTTTTGATGGCGGGTAAAACCGCGGGGTGCAGGTAGTCTCACTAATATTATAAAGGCGATAGTTGGTATGGGTGTATGTTTGTTACTCCTTCATAATTAAACGGCTGGACGGATTTAGATGTAATTTCGAATAGACATAGCTTATTCACTGGATTAACACATTGGCTACTTTATACCCGCGAGTGAAACCGCGGGGTGCAGCTAGTATTATAAATGCGGAAAGTTATGTGTGTATTTGTGTAAATATTTGTCACTATTAATCTGCGTAACTAACGAAACTGATTTCGATTAAATATTGAATATAGGTAGATACATGAGTCAACACATAGGATACATTTTTTACACGCGGGTGAAACCGCGGGGCGCCATTAGTAATAAACAAATGACTGCAATGGTATCATGACTGACAGCGTCTTTCATGTTTAAAAAAACCAAAATCAAATCAAAATTCTTCGTTTTTAATTAATATCTATTTTAATGTAGTATTTTTCAAAGTTATTAAGACATCGTGATATCTGAATGTTTGCTGAGAATACACTAATTTATTATTTGTAAAAATATATTCGGTAGAAGCTCAGTAAAATGGGAACATTCAAATTTTTTGAGGGAAGTTTGCGATTTTTTACTATAGAGCTATATTTATCATGGATTGATTTTTATGTGTAAACCACACTTCAGGTATATCTACAAAGATATTATAGTTCTTAAAATTTATTCTAAGAAAAAAAAAGAAAAAAAAAATAAGAAAAAAAAGAGGAAATTAAAAGGAAAAAAAAAATATAGTATACATAATATACAATATATATAATTTTTTTTAAATATATTTTTCATTTTTTTTTTTGTTTTTTTTTTTGTTCTATATTTATTAATTTTGTAAATGCGGTCATCACAAACGACTCAATGAAATTAATTACATGATATATTAAATCGAAAGCTCTACAGTCATGTTCTAATTACCTACGCCAGGAAACGTGCCAAAAAACACCTTGTTTGCTCTACCCGTCGCCCTAGTGTAGTTGACCCACAGATGAAAGTGGTTTGTTTCTGGGGCTTCCACGCCGAAATAACTGAACCAATTTAGATAAACTCTGCTCAAAAATTGCTTATCAGATACTAATCTAGAAACGCTAAGACTTTCACGGGATTACGCCTAAACTAGGTCGCTTCTTCTTTAGCATCCATTGTAGCAAATAAAATCAATACTTTAGTTGCACAGTGTATGTACGGGGCTACCACTATGACGTTGAGTTTTTAGGTAAAGTTGATCTGAACATCCGAAACGTTATCATGTCCTTTCCCATGTATATACCTATACTAGCCTATGCCCGCGGCTTCGCCCGCGTGGACTATCCCTTCAGGAACCGTTTATTTTTCCAGGATAAAATTACCTTAACCCTCCTCTTTTGGGAGTCGTTGAAAAAGCGTTATAACTAAATAGGTTATTTTCAAGTACCTATTAGTAAATTAGTAGCTTAGTATAGCTTCAGCGGTTTAGGCTGTGCGAGCGTCTTACAATGGGACCTTGTTGTGTAATTTTTACCCCTTTAGGGGATGAAATTCAAAGATTGCTGCTACCTGTATCTTTTTATTATTATTTTGTATGTTCATTGCAAATTTCGATTTTTAGTATCATATGGTCAATTTTTTTAAAATGTCTATACAAACCTTACCTACGCATTTCACCCCTTTAATGGTAGAATTTTGAAAAACTATAAGATACCATTTCTTTCATTTTTGTATGTTACTTGTTTGTATGTACCAAGTTTCAAAACGATACGTTACGAAATGTAGATTTTACATACTAACGTGAATTTTCAAAAATCCTTTCTTAGCACGGGCCTACGTCATAAAAAGAAGCCACTCTCTAAATTTCAAGTTTCTACGACTAGCGGTTTGTGCTGTGCGTTGTCTCTCATTCAGTCAGGACAAAGACTTTTATTTAATAGAGATCACAGACATCTAATACAATATTAAATGTCTGTGATAAAGATAGATTAGTAGGGATACAACTAGGTAGAGATCCAATGCGTTTGCGTTATTTTGTTCCGTACAAGGTTGTCTATAGAGATTGCTCTGAGCGATAAAACCGCCCATTATTATACTTTTGTGATGTTTTGTTTTCTAAGTTTTAAATATGTTTTTCTATCAATCAATTTAATATCTAACCATTATACCATCATTATAACCTTAATGTCACTCACTTTCCGCACGAAGTGACATAGTCGCGGCGTATCGTAATAAATAATATGAATTTGAACGCGTCACTAAACACGTTTGTAATGTAACGTCACCTGTGAACATTTTATCGACATAATGTGACATTGCATGATGCCGCAAAAACATGTGTTTATGTTGATAACATGGAATATTAGAACGTAGTGCGTCACGTTTTACAGCTTTTGTATATGTACCTATGAGAAGACTTGTTCTGTGGTTATTTTGTCTATTTAAACATTAGTTGCGCCCCGTGGTTTCACCCGCGGATAAAATATCCTATGTGTTAATCCAGTATATAAGCTGCCTGCTTTCCAAATTTCATCCTAATGGGTTCAGTAGGGTAACAAACATTCACACACGCGAATTTTTGCATTTTATAACATTGCTAGCTGCACCCCGCGGTGTCAGCCGCGGATAAAAAGTAGTGTGTCGAAGTAGCGTGATTTCAAACCGTAGTGATTCGCAACTCAGTGTTGTCGCGCTTTGATGATTCGAACCTCTGTTCTTCGCACTAAATAGCCTTAATTTGGCTCATGTTGTGAAATACTTGGATGATAATTATTATCATTTATATATTTTTTCAGTTATTTTGATGTATAAGCCAAACTAGGTAGGTACCGATTTTGACAAAACTACGAAACAAATCTGAAAGTGTATTTTATCCTCTTTCAAATTTAAAGTATTTCCGAATCAGTTTTAAATGACGGAGATAATCTACGAAGAACTCCACTCTACGTCTACTCTATGAAGTCACACCAATTAAAAAAAAGAAAAAAAAACATACTGCAATGAGAACCTCGTCATTGAAGATGAGATGAAAAAATGTTGAGGTTTTTAAAGTCAGTAGGATCCACCAATCAAAAAAAAGATAAAAAAGAAAAAAAGGAAAAGATGGATAGCTACTAATTTTTGAAAGTGGTTCATTTAAAATACCGGGATATCAAAGATATTTTATATTTTTATTAGTATCTTACGAAAAACATCTTTGGTTACAATTCTGTTTACGCTTATAAAACTAGTTCTGCCATTTAATTTAATCAATCTTAAGTACAAACATATTTTGAACGACATATTTTGATAGTAATGAACCGGTTGCGACTTAGCAACAATTATAGTCTAGATGACTACAATTTTTTTTAATGCATAAATTAACAATTTCCTTAAAAATATAGAGTCGTGTAAACAAAAATTAAATATCTCAAAAAATTACAAAGTACGAGCTTATTAAAATACAGGAATAGAAAGAGACAGCTCAAACATGCAGTGACGTCATTCTTGCTTCTTCATAGTACCTCATTACTAAGCTGTGGTAGCTTTACATACAGTCTCTTTGGCATGTGACTTCACAACGCGAGTTTTCATAGTAACTGTAGGGAATCTCCTGTTTTGCGAGCAAGGGACAGGCGATGCCAAACTTTAAAAGCTTGTTACTCCTTGATTTATTTTCCGATTTTACTGTGTTTTTTTTTCAATTATTGCATCATTTTTAACCTACTTTATGAAAATAATATTTACTTGCTCATTGTTAATAGCAGGCAACTAGCCTATTCTTAAAAAAAATGTTATAAAGATATTTTTAGTTGCTTAAAATTCTCCTCTTCCTCTTTGCACATTTTTTTTTTTTTTTATTGTTCGATAGGCTTGCGCTTGACCACTATTTCACCTGATGTTAAGTGTCGATGCGGTCTAGGATGTAACGCGCTTGCCTACACTTCAAAATCTGTTTATGATAAAAAAACCTAATTGACTGGCCTCCTTTGTGGTGTGCGATATAACAGCATCTGTGGTATGGTGATTGAGGAAATTTACTCATAACGGTTCGATTCCTACGGCAGGACCAGAATTAGTGCACAGAAAGAGTTCAAATACTTGTCCTGTGTCTGGGTGTTGTGGGAGCATGGTCTTCGTAGTTCCTGGGCCCCTAGATACAGGGGATCCTAGTTAGGGTCCGGAATCGATGTATGTGGTCGTTGGGCGTTATTATTGTTTATTAATTAATTGAACACAATATAATAACAAAACTACAACAATAAAACTAGGTATACAAACATAAAATTAAAAAAAACTATATAAACTAAATTATATAAACTATAAAATTAACAATATAATATATTATTATTTATTTATTTTTATACATTTTCATTCAAAAACACACATACATTACACAACACACACATACATACATTACACACACACACACACATACACACACACACACCCTACACACACACACACACACACAAACTTGTTTTTTCTCTTTTTAAATTATATTTTATTTATTTGCATACATTTTTTTTATTTATATTTTTGTACAGATAAGACATGAACTCCCCAACCCGCCCTTTCTTCGGATCTCACTCTGATACGTCTGCGATCATAATAAAGCACATGGTAAGGGTTTTGTTTGCAATCTACTAATTTGTTTTACTACCTGCCCACTTCTTAACAATTTTATTGTGTGCGAAAAGAAGAAAAAAAAACCTACAAAATGAAAGGAAAACAAAGATATTTTGTTTAGAGTAAAACAGTATTATGGGCCTGATTTTGTATCCTTTGAGAGTATTCTGCAGTCCTTGCAGAGAACATCACTAACCTTCGTTATGCCGATGATATAGTCATAATTGCGGAATCGCTCGAGGATCCCTTAGCACCATGCTCAGCGACCTCAGCAGTTTCTCCCAGCAGGTTGGTCTTAAGGTGAATATGGACAAGACGAAGATCAATCCTAATGCTCATGTTCCACCTATACCGGCAATTGTTGGGAACGATAATCTTGAAGTTGTCGACAAATATGTCTACCTAGGACAGACTGTCCAATTAGGTAGGTCCAACTTCGACAAAGAGGTGGCACGAAGAACCTAACTAGGCTGGGCAGCGTTCGGGAAGCTTCGTCCTATCTTTTCGTCCAAAATACCGCAGAGCCGGAAAACGAAAGTTTTCAATCAGCGTGTGACTGACTCTGGAACTGAGGCATGGTCTCTTATTGTTGGCTTCATTAGTAAGCTCAAAGTCGCGCAGCGAGCTTCGGAGAGAGCTATGCTCGGTGTTTCCCTGCGAGATACGCCCCGGAACGAGGAGATCCGCAGGAGAATTAAAGTGACCGATATAGCTCTTAGAATCAGCAAGTTGAAATGGTAATGGGCAGGCCACATCACTCGTAGAACTGACAACCGATGGGAAAGAAAGGTTCTCGAGTGGCGACCACGAACCGGAAGACGCAGCGTAGGCCGGCCCCCCTCTCGGTGGACCGACGATCTGGTGAAAGCCGCGGGGAGCCGATTGGATTCAGAAGGCGAGCAGCCGGTCAAGGTGGCGCGCTCTGGGGACCTATGTTTAGCAGTGGACGTCTTCAAGCTGTTGATGATGGTGATGATTTCTAGGCTGTTGAAGATGGAAGGGAAAGGGAAAAAGATAGGGGAAAAGGATGAATGGATGGGCCGGTGGAGGGGGAGGCAGGTCCCTTTCGCTTCCCTTTTACTAATTAACCCGTGCGAAGCGGTGGCGGATCAACTAGTAACTGAATAAGGTTGCTTAGATTATGTTTCTATTACATTGTTATCTATTTATTTATGTAATATGCATAATAATATGGCCACTTGGCCAGTGTGGCCAGTTTATTATCGCGTACAGTAAACAGTAATAGCATGTAATTTTCTATGTCTGTGTATGTCTGTTTTGTTTTCCAATCACAATACCCGAGCGTAGGGTTGCCACTTGGAAAATGTGGTTAAAAATCGTTTGTTACGTCATTCATTAAAATCGGATGCGTAGTTTAGTTGAAATGGTGAAACGTATGTACTGATATACAAAAACAAAGTTAAAATTCTAGATGAAAAAGGTCTAAATGAGGCATCTTGCATCTCGCTCTATTAATCGCTCCATTTATTGCCATCCCTGTTTTTTGCACGGTTGTCTGTGTGCGTTGCATATAATTTAAGTGGGTCAATTGACACAGATGTGAACTTGGGAAAGCTCATCTTATTATTTTTATGTTGAGGCAACCCTATTCATTTAATCAACAGTTGCGGTTGCATGGTTTCAGTGTGTCATGTTTACGTTTTGTTCGTATGGCTCAACTCAGACAGAGCAGCAAAATGCTCGAGCAGTTTTAGTGCTATATGAATATCAACCTTAATATATTTAGACAAAGTTGAAAATAGTATGCAACGTTAAAATAGGTAAGATTTTAATGTTGCATACTGTTTTCAGCTTTGTCTAAATGGAATAAGGTTTATATTTCAATAGCACTTAAAAATTCTTCGAGCATTTTGCCGCTCTATGTGAATTGACCCTAAGACTGTGCAAATTAAATAATGATACAGTATTCTAAATAGGAACCTATTATGAACACACCTTGCCACAGAATACGTAATAGTACACGTACAGAAGATTCACTCCGCGAAGTCGCTTTTTTTATGTAAACGAATGACGTGACGAGCTAGTCGTTCGCCTGGTGTTAAGCGTCACGACCGCCCATTACAGATTGCAGTGTTACTCGGAAATCTAAATTAAAGTTTCGCGTGACACTGCGCACTGCGCATGTCATCCAGAGACATCACACAGTCTAAAAAGGATTTCTAGACTGTGAGATCAGTTCTTAAGTCTCATTGCCCAGTAATTTCACTAGCTACAATGCCCTTCAAACACAGTAGTGCTTGCACACTACTGCTTGGCGGCAGAATAACTGGCAAAGCGGTGGTGCCTACCTAGACGAACTTTGCAGAAAAGTCCTACCACCTAGTAAAATGGCGACGCTTAAATAAATGGCGACTCTTGCTACAACGCAATAAAGTGTAGTTCAGCTTGCACAGCGCTACAAACATATCCTAACCGGCCCGACTTATCGGAACGCGTTAGAAGAGCAGCGCAATAGCGGTAGAAAAAGAGGCAGCTGTTCAGGGTAGATTTGCAGCGCCAAAGATTAAGGTGTAGCGCCACAGTACTATATTTTGGCTTGCACATTTTGCGAATTGCATTTATTTAAATGATGCTTTCGTTCCAGACAAGACAACCCTATACGGTGCCACCAACTTATCTGTTCAGTTGAATACTCTACCGTCTCTTTTTAATGAGGCCGTTCCCTGCACTGTTAGAAAGAGATGACGTAAAATCGACCGGAACAGATAAATTGGTGGCACTGTAGGTACGATCAGCAGCTCTGGTGGCACGGATTCAGTGGCACTGTTTACAAATCTACATTTTTTGTCTTTGGCAGTTATTGTCCCTGCAAATTATTGTACAAGTACAGAATTTGCTTTGTTCACCTATTTATACCAAGTACTTTTGCACATACCTGTACACAATATGTTTTTCTTAAGGGCTTGTGCAAGGCCAGCGCGAATTCAATCCAAAGCCACAGAATAGATGTATAGTTGTCGGCGACCACCCAAAGAACGAGAGGCGGCGCGGCGAGATAGCGGCGTCCCTCTCTACAAGGAAGTTGGCCGTGCGAGCGAGAGCCAAGACTGAACAATAGCGGCGTCCCGCTCACGCACGGATTATTATGAAGAAGATATAAAATGCTAATATTTAGGAATTGCGTTAGGTTTTTGTTGGTTTTGTTATTGTAAATAGCTAGATCTAACGTAAAAGTACTCAGACGAAGCATTTTTGTAAATAAGAAACTTGTACAAAGTGGTATGTCGGCCAACTTCGCCAAAAAATTAAGAGGTTTTTTGGAAATAATAAAGAGAGTATAAAAGTTAGGAATTAGGCAAATAGGTCAGAAGATAGGTCTTAGAATAAGCTATCATTTGGTATAAGTTTTATTTGTCTACCTAATTCCTCAATAAAGATATGCGAGGTTTTCCGAGCCAGCCAAAGAGAAAATTAAGACACAAATGTAGGCAGAAAATAGGTGCTCTCTGTAAAGTAATGCACCGAGGTACTTAAGCGAGCAAGATCAAGCGCTCACCAGCAGCGGTAGTTTCAAGGTGACAATAAGAAGAAAAGGAAGAAAAGAAGACTCTAAAGGAAGAAATCAGCTAGGAAAACCTTCAGGTTCCAGTAGAAGAAGAAGATAGGCTGAGCTAGGATAGGCTTGGCTGGCTTGAAGACTCGCTTGTTCCCGTGTACAGCGTGTCTTATTTCAACACCCCCCTGCCTCCCCCTGCCACAAGCGGCAGAGGCATCCCGATCGCCGAGTACAACGCAAGTCTGCGCACTGAGGTGGACTCCACCGGCGGCCGAGTCGAGAACCTCTCCTCGGTAAACGGAGCCCACCCCCCCGCGCACCGCGGAGGTAGCGCCGAGCGGGCCGCATCGCATACCGGTGCTCGCGTCGTAGCGGCGCAGGTCGGACGGCAACTCTGGATAGTTTCATATCAAACTCTGGATAGTTTCATATCAAACTCTGGGTAGTTTCATATCAGACTCTGTAGCTTCCGTGCCATAGCGGAAGCTGCCCGCCGTCCCCGACCCAGCGCCGCAGTTGTGCCTAGCACCCACGACGCGCCGTACCGCGTGTGCGAAAGAGAAGGCGCGACCCGCAACGCGCCCGAGGGACGACCCCGCGTGCGCAACAGCTGGTCCTTCGAGCTGGATTTGAAGAGGCTTGCAGGTTGTGCCAGCTCCAGGATGCCGACCACGAGAAGTCAACAAGGGGCCGCGACTACGGTGGCACAAGCGCCGCCGACCGACGTGACAGCGCCGACTACTGAGGACAACGCTGCCACAACCGGGGTGTCAACGTCCAGCATCATCTGCTCGTCGAGTTCCTGTATGACGAGTAGAACTGGGGAGGCAGACCGAACCATCGTCGGCGAGAAGACCGTCGAGAAGACCGAGAAGACCAAGCAGCCAGAAGCCAAAAGCCGACCAGCCGCATCGGTACGATCAACGCGGAATAACAGAAGACGAGAAGAATTGGAGATCCGTGCCGAACTGGTTCGTCGGCAGTTAGAGGAAGCCCAAGCTACAGCTGCCAGGAAGCTAGCCGAGGTGCGGCTACAAATGCTACAGATTGAAGACGAGGACAACGATTCAGTCTGTGAAGAACCGGAAGACCGTCTTGAACAAACGAAGAACTGGGTCCAGTCGACAGTGGAGGGGATGTCCGGCGTTGGAGGGCATCCTGATAAGTCCACGCCCGGGGAGGGGCAGGAGGCGACGGTGGTAGGGGCGTCCGCGGAGGGGCACCCAGAGAAGACCACACCCAGAGAAGGGCGGAAGGCGTCGGAGAGGATGCCTATGGAGAGGCGTCCGAAGAGAGACCGGTCCGGGGAGGGGCCGCCAAGGAAGGTGTCCGGGAAGGGGCAGCTTCAAGAGGATTCTCCGGTCGCCGCCAAGCCGGAAGCCGTTCAAGATGGAGATAGGAACCTAGCTGAAGTCACCAAGAAGACTATCTACGACGCGCCGAGAACAGAAGCGGCACCTCCAGCCTACATGTTCGAGCTGCCCTGCTTCGACGGCGACAGTGAAGAATGGCTGGCCTTCAAGTCAGTGTATGAAGACACAGCCCCGCTCTTTTCCAAGGTCCAGAACATGGTGAGGCTACGGAAGGCAGTGAAAGGAGCGGCACGGGACGCGGTCAAAAACGTCCTGTACTCGGACGGTCTGCCTGACGAAATAATGAGGAGGCTTCGTCAACGGTTTGGCAGACCAGACGTCCTGGTCCTCGCGGAGATGGACAAGCTTCGAGCGCTACCGAAGATCAGGGACGCACCCAGCGACATCTGCGTGTTCGCCAGTCACGTGAGCAACAGCGTCGCAGCGGTGAAGGGGCTCAAGAAGCCAGAGTACCTGAGGTCACCAGAAATGCTGAAGGCAATTACGGATAAGATGTCTCCAGTATTACTGAACAAGTGGATGGACCACAGATACGACAAGGAAGACGCGGATTTGGCGATGATGGCGGAGTTCCTCGACGGGGAAGCAGATCGGTGCGCACCATTCGCACCGAAGGAGCCAGTCACCGGGAGAAGACAGCAAGTGCAGAGGCAAGCTGCGCATGCTGCGACTGAGCAAGAAGGGAAGACGCCGTACCCACAGAAAACGTCGAGCGCGGAGAATACGATATGCCCGCTCTGTGAAGAACATCATCAACTGCTCGAATGCCGCAAGTTTCTTCAAGCATCTAAGAAAGAAAGATGGGAGATCGCACTCAAGTCAAGGTATTGCTACAAGTGCCTACGAGGACGACACCGGAAGGAAGGCTGCAAGAAACCGACGTGCAAGTTCTGCGGTCGTTGGCATCATCAACTGCTCCATGAAGACAGGCCATCGGAACGGAAGCAGGAAGAGAAGAAGGAAGTTGCCAACAACGTGAGGCTTTCGGTGAACGCAATGAAGACGTCCAAAGCATACCTGAAGATGGTTCCAGTGGAAATATATGGACCAAGGGGAACAACCAGAGTGCTGGCTCTCCTGGATGAAGGGTCAACGGTGACACTCATCGACTCTTCGGTGGTGGATCAAGTCGGCCTCAGGGGACCAAAGGAGGCGCTGTTCCTGGAGACCGTTGGAGGAAAGACCATCATGAAGAAGGACTCCATGAAGGTCAATGTGAAGATCAAGGGGATCCACCAGCCGTTGAAGAGAGAAGTTGCTGGGGCGCGAACTATTGATGGACTCAATCTCACGTCCCAGAAGATCGACCGATCAAGAATAGAAGAATGCGCTCATCTGTTCAAACTGACCGACCAGCTATGTTATGAAGAAGAACCACCCAAGCTACTCATCGGACAAGATAATTGGGGACTCATAGTATCAAGAACCACCCGCGCCGGGAAGAAGAATGAACCCGTGGCATCCCTTACCTACCTCGGGTGGGTGCTACACGGGTATGACGGAGGAGCATCGAAACAAGTGAACTTCGTCACCTGCGCACACGTGGCTACGCAAGAAGAAGAGATGGATCAGCTGATCAAGGATCACTTCGCCATCGAGTCTCTGGGGGTTCAACCACGTCGGCCCAGCACAGATGCGGAAGGAAAAGCGCTGAAGATTCTGGAGAAAACCACTCGAAGACTGGAGGACGGGCGCTTTGAGACGGGACTGCTATGGAGGAGTGAAGATGACAAGATGCCTGACAACTACCAGTCGGCGGAGACCAGACTAAGGGGAATCGAGAAGAAGTTGGACAAGGACGAGGAGTTGAAGCAAGAGTACCAGATGCAGATCCATAACCTCCTCGACAATGGATACGCGGAAGAAGTTCACCAGGAATCAACGTCTGATCGCAAATGGTATCTACCTCACTTCGCCGTCACTCACCCCACCAAGAAGAAGAAGAGATTGGTCTTCGACGCCGCTGCCAAGTTCGCCGGGAAAAGTCTCAACGATGCGCTGCTACCGGGACCAGATTTGTTGCAGTCACTCTTTGGGGTCCTGCTACGATTCCGCCAGCATCCAGTCGCCGTGGTGGCGGATATCAAGGAAATGTTTCTCCAGATCAAGATACGAGAAGAAGATCGCGACAGCCTAAGGTTCCTGTGGAGGGGAGATCAGCGGTCTGGGGTACCGAAGGAGTATCGGATGACGTCCGTCATCTTCGGGGCAGCCTGCTCTCCAAGCTCTGCGATATATGTGAAGAACAGGAACGCCGCCGACCATCAGGAAGGGTATCCGGAGGCGGTGCTAGCGATAGAGAAGAACCATTATATGGATGACTATCTGCACAGCTTCGAGACAGAGGAAGAAGCCATCAAGATAGCCAGTGAAGTGGATGCAATTCACCGGAAAGCTAAGTTTGAGCTACGAGGATGGGCATCAAACAAGCCAGGGGTCATCAGAAGACTCACACATGAAGACTTTGGAAACAAAGAAGTTGAACTGGGGTCCAAAGAAGAAAAGACATTAGGACTTCGATGGTTCACCGAGGAAGATGAAATGGGATTCAGGACGAGCTTACGCAACGTTCAAGAAGACGTCATCGAATTGAGGAAGACTCCGACTAAGAGGGAAGTCACGAGTGCCGTGATGTCGACCTTCGATCCTATGGGGTTGGCATCACCAGTGCTCATTCAGGGGAAGAGACTTCTTCAAGACATATGGAGGAGCGGAGTTGGATGGGACGACGAAATCGCACCAGAAGAGGAAGTATTGTGGAGAAGCTACCTGGACAGCCTGCGGCTACTGAAGAATCTGCGAATACCAAGATGCGTCACCAGGTCCAGCTTTGAGGGGGAACTCCACGTCTTCACGGATGCTAGCGAAGTGGCATTCGCATGCGCGGTCTACTGGAGGCAGCTGCTACACGAGGGGGAGTACGGCGTCACGCTCCTAGCCGGGAAGGCCAGAGTCACACCACTGAAGCCGGTCTCAATCCCGCGGCTTGAACTACAGGCCGCTCTGTTGGGAACTAGGATGGCGAGATCGGTGGAAGAGGAACTGGACATCAAGCCGAAGAAGAAGACTTACTGGACTGACTCAAGCACCGTCCTAGCATGGATCAAGTCAGACCCGAGGAGCTTCAAGCCGTTCGTAGCACATCGTCTCGCCGAGATAGAAGACACGTCCAAACCGCAAGAATGGCGCTGGGTGCCTACAGCACACAACCCAGCTGACGACGCGACCAGAGGCATCCCGAAGGAGTTCAGCGGAAGTCATAGATGGTTCATCGGTCCAGCGTTCCTGAGGAAAGATGAAGAACACTGGCCGAAGCCGCGAACCTTCAAGGCAGAGGCCACGGGAGAGGAAAAGGAAAAGCCAACAGTCGCCGTCGTGAAGATCGTCACCGAATTACCAACTCCAGATCCACCAAGATTTTCCAGCTGGACTCGTCTGTTGAGGGCCACCGCACGGATGTTACAATTCATTGACCTATGCAGAAAGAAGAAAGAAGCGGTGAACCTCTCCAGAGCAGAAGAAAGGAAAGATCCTACCTGGAAAAAGAATCCCAAAAGAACCAAGAAGAAGATTGGACCCATAGAGAAGAGTCAAGAAGAAAGAAGATTGATACCCCTGGAACCAACGTACTTAGAAGAAGCAGAGAAGCTACTTCTGAGAAGAAGTCAAGAAGAGAGCTTCAGAGAAGAGATATCCTGTATTAAGAAGATGAAGTCTCTCGATAAAACAAGCAAGTTGAAGAAGCTCGACGTTATTGAAGAGGAAGGTCTGCTGCGCATTAAGGGAAGAATCGACGCCGCAGCAGACCTGGAGAGGAGCTTCCGACGGCCGGTGGTGCTGCACCACAAGCACCATATCACGAAGCTGCTCATCCAACACCACCACGAGGTCTTCAACCACGGCAACCACGCGACGGTCATCAACGAAGTCAGGCAGCGCTTTTGGGTCCTTGGGCTAAGGTCGGCCGTCCGGTCGATCGCGCACCAGTGCCAATGGTGCAAGGTACACAGGGGGTTACCACTTACACCTCCCCCTGGAGATTTGCCCAAGGAAAGACTACGGTTTGGAAAGCCACCCTTCACCTGCACGGCGGTGGATTACTTCGGCCCCCTCACAGTTACTGTGGGCCGTCGTCACGAGAAGAGATGGGGGGCACTGTTTACCTGTCTGACTACGAGGGCAGTTCACATTGAGTTGGCCGCATCTCTATCGGCCGACTCGATGATTCTGGCGCTGCGAAGAATGGCTGCGAGAAGGGGAACACCGAAAACGATGTTCAGCGACAATGGCACCAACTTCGTACGGGCGAACAAGGAACTGCAAGAGGCTACGGAAGATCTGAAGATCGAAGACGTCGCGATGGAAGCAGAGAAGATGGGGATCCGGTGGAAGTTCATACCACCGGGTGCGCCAAACATGGGGGGAGCATGGGAACGCCTGGTCCGGTCCATCAAGACAGCCCTGGCAGCGACGCTACGAGAGAAGCACCCCAAGGAAGAAGTCCTCCACACGCTGCTTCTGGAGGCAGAACACGTCGTGAACTCGCGACCACTCGTCAACGACGACTTGGCCGGGGAAGAAGCACTCACGCCGAACCATTTTTTGATTGGGAGATCCTGCGGTGCGCCAAGAATTGGCGCCTTCACCGATGAAGACTTCAAGGGCCAAAGAACATGGAAGATTGCACAGCGGCTGGCCGACCACTTCTGGGCAAGATGGGTGAAAGAGTACCTACCAACTCTGATCCCGAGAAGAGTCGACGGGAAAGCCACCACAAGGGACCTGCAGTGTGGAGATGTTGTTCTCATCGTCGACTCCACACTGCCAAGGAACATCTGGCCAAGGGGAGAAGTCATCGCTACCTATCCGGGACCTGATGGCAGAACAAGGATCATCGAGGTGCACACCACGGGGGGCATCCTCAAACGCCCCAGCTCCAAAGTGGTGCTGCTGGTTCCTGCCAACGAGACGCTACGGGTCAAAGAACACGAGGTCGCCGGGTCAGGAGTCGGTGCTGCGCACGAGGGGGAGGATGTCGGCGACCACCCAAAGAACGAGAGGCGGCGCGGCGAGATAGCGGCGTCCCTCTCTACAAGGAAGTTGGCCGTGCGAGCGAGAGCCAAGACTGAACAATAGCGGCGTCCCGCTCACGCACGGATTATTATGAAGAAGATATAAAATGCTAATATTTAGGAATTGCGTTAGGTTTTTGTTGGTTTTGTTATTGTAAATAGCTAGATCTAACGTAAAAGTACTCAGACGAAGCATTTTTGTAAATAAGAAACTTGTACAAAGTGGTATGTCGGCCAACTTCGCCAAAAAATTAAGAGGTTTTTTGGAAATAATAAAGAGAGTATAAAAGTTAGGAATTAGGCAAATAGGTCAGAAGATAGGTCTTAGAATAAGCTATCATTTGGTATAAGTTTTATTTGTCTACCTAATTCCTCAATAAAGATATGCGAGGTTTTCCGAGCCAGCCAAAGAGAAAATTAAGACACAAATGTAGGCAGAAAATAGGTGCTCTCTGTAAAGTAATGCACCGAGGTACTTAAGCGAGCAAGATCAAGCGCTCACCAGCAGCGGTAGTTTCAAGGTGACAATAAGAAGAAAAGGAAGAAAAGAAGACTCTAAAGGAAGAAATCAGCTAGGAAAACCTTCAGGTTCCAGTAGAAGAAGAAGATAGGCTGAGCTAGGATAGGCTTGGCTGGCTTGAAGACTCGCTTGTTCCCGTGTACAGCGTGTCTTATTTCAACACCCCCCTGCCTCCCCCTGCCACAAGCGGCAGAGGCATCCCGATCGCCGAGTACAACGCAAGTCTGCGCACTGAGGTGGACTCCACCGGCGGCCGAGTCGAGAACCTCTCCTCGGTAAACGGAGCCCACCCCCCCGCGCACCGCGGAGGTAGCGCCGAGCGGGCCGCATCGCATACCGGTGCTCGCGTCGTAGCGGCGCAGGTCGGACGGCAACTCTGGATAGTTTCATATCAAACTCTGGATAGTTTCATATCAAACTCTGGGTAGTTTCATATCAGACTCTGTAGCTTCCGTGCCATAGCGGAAGCTGCCCGCCGTCCCCGACCCAGCGCCGCAGTTGTGCCTAGCACCCACGACGCGCCGTACCGCGTGTGCGAAAGAGAAGGCGCGACCCGCAACGCGCCCGAGGGACGACCCCGCGTGCGCAACAATAGTACTAGGCCAAAGCGGTGATGAGCGGCAGGGGCGGTCTAAGTTAAACTGGTTCCAACGCGCAATAGTTTAGGTAATTTATTATTACACTGAATATAAAGGGTATTTTAAAAATCCGCTATACGTAAGCCCTCCATTATATTTAGTTCTGTGAAGTGGCAATAATAAGTTATGTTATCTATGTAAAAAAGGGTCTATTGATTATAAGATACTCTTTGGTTCTATTGTCTTTTGTCCATGTCAGTGTCGAGGAGAAATAAAACAAGAGTATTGCTGCGCTAAATTGGAGTTTCTATTTAAAATAATCTACCATCTTGATCATCTAAGCAACCGGTGAGGCTCTGGAAACCATAGGAGTCTACAGGTAATGGTCCCAGATACGCTGCTGTTCTAGCGTCGTCGCCGGTCAGCATCGCGTCTTTGGTGAGGTTAAGCAAACCACGCGGTCACACGAGTCAAGTGCGCAATACCGAGGAGTACTACGAGAGTGGATGATCAGTGAAGATGGAGAGTACGCCGTTATCCAATACACTGAAACTAAAAGGTGCTGAAAATTGGCCAGTTTGGCGATTTCAAACAGAGGTTATCCTACGAAGTCGAGGTGTCTTGAGTATCGCAACGGGCGCTGAGCCATGCCCAAGCGAGAATGCCAAACCATGGGAAAGCAGAGACGCCAAAGCACAAGAAGCCATAGTTACACGCATGGAGGAGGAGCCTCTGACACATCTTTTCTCATGCTCCACCGCTGCGGAGATGTGGAATAAATTGAGATCAGTGTATGATAGAGAGTCAACTGTGAGTGTGCATCTGTTGCAGCAGAAGTTTTTCACCATGACTGTTGAGAGTGGTGAATCAATGTCTAAATTCTTTTCAAGAATTGAGGAGCTGAAAACAAAACTGAAACTTGCTGCAGAGCCTGTAACAGATAATATGATAATCACCAAAATACTTATGTCACTGCCCGAGCCATTCAAGCATTTTAGGTCAGCCTGGGAGTCAGTTTCGCCTGAAAACCAAAACCTAAATGAGATGATGTCGAGACTATTGATTGAGGAGGAGAGATTATGCTCAAAAGAGGAGGTGGTTGCTCTAGCTGCACCAAAAAGTAAACAAATTGTAACATGTTACAACTGTGGACACTCTGGGCACTATGCCAAATATTGTAAAGAGAAGGAAAAAAGGGAGTGCTTTGTGTGCAAAAAGAAAGGGCACATTGCGAGCCAATGCCGAAATAAAAAGAAAGAGTATGTTAAGAAAACATCTATTGGAAGCACTAATAATAAAGATGTTAATGCATTTATGAGTTTATCCTGTCCAGAAGAGCTACAGATGGATAATGTTTGGTATATGGATACCGGAGCCAGTGAGCATATGTGTGGCAAGAGAGAATTATTTGAAAATTTAACTGAGAGACAACAAATATCGAGAGTAAAAGTGGGAGATGGCAACTTATTGGATGTAAAGGGAGTAGGAACTGTAATAGTCTATGCATGGGACAATGAAAAATACCGAAAAACTATTCTTTCAAATGTGCTGTATGTGCCAGAACTAAAGTTTAATTTATTATCAGCCGGTCATGTGCTCGATAAGGGTTTTCATCTATTTTCAAACAGTGAGCAATGCCAGTTTGTTGATAAAAGTGGAGAAATTCGTGCAGTTGCAAATAGAGTCAATAAGCTATATAAAATGGACTTTGTCCAGAATGAATCTCAATCAGTGAATTGCGGAAACAAACCACAACCAAAAATTTCCGAACGAAGCCATTCAGGTTTTGACATTTCAAACTGTCATTTGAGTGAGAGGTTAGAGAAACTTTCCAATTGGCATAAAAAGTTAGCACATCAAAACTTGAAGCAAGTGAAACACTATTTACAAAAGGAAAACATAAAGTTCGAAGATGATAGCAGTGATTTTTGTTGTGAAAATTGTCTGAGTGGAAAACAACACAGACTTCCATTCTTCAAGAGTAATTCACGAGCAGAAGCACGATTAGAAGTCATTCATGTCGACCTCTGTGGCCCCATGGAGACCACATCCTTGGGTGGTAACCGCTACATGATGGTACTGAAAGACGATTTTTCGGGCTATAGAACTGTTTATTTTTTAATACAAAAATCAGCGAGTGAGGTTAGAAAATGTTTTGAAAAATACATAGCAAAAGCAGAGAGAGAAACAGAGCAAAAAATGAAAAAGATACGCACAGATAATGGAAAAGAGTTTGTCAACAGCGAAGTGGAGAATATGCTAGAGAAAAGAGGGATCATACACCAGAAAAGTTGTCCATATACTCCCCAACAAAATGGACGTGCGGAGAGAGAAATTAGAACGTTGGTGGAGGCTGCCAGGGCAATGCTTCATGGAATGGAGAAAAAATTCTGGGCTGAGGCTGTAAGTACTGCAACTTTTATTTTAAATCGAACAGGCCCATGTCCTACTTCAGAATTGACACCCTATGAGGTCTACCATAACAGAGAGGGATGTGATGTCAAAATATTCAAAGAGTTTGGGAGCAAAGTATCCATCCATATTCCTAAAGAAAAGAGGTTGAAGTGGGATCCAAAAAGTACTACTGGATACTTTCTTGGGTATGCTGAAAATGTAAAAGGCTATAGAGTATTTGTGCCTTCAACACAACAAGTGGAGATCCAAAGAGATGTGATATTTTTGCCTAAGTCGGTAGTCACTAGCTGCGAACATGAACTACCAGAAAATACTGTCGCTGAAGAGAATTTTGAGATAGAGAGTCAGAACATAGAAGAGAGTATTGAGATAGAAAACCAGAGTACAGAGGAGTTACTTGAGAGAGAGACTACACAAACAGAGAGTGAGGGACATAATGAGAGTTTTCAAAGTCTAGAGGAGTATGAGCAAGAGGAGTACCTAGGAGAAGAGAATACAATAGGAGAGAGTCCAGTGGAGAATACTTATAGGCTGAGACCGAGAGAAAGTATCAAACCACCCGTGAGATACAATGATTTTGTGAAAAATGATGATGACACAAGTTTTTTATGTGAAGAAAGTCCAAGTTACGAGCAAATATTATCAAGTAAAAAAAGAAGTAAATGGGAAGAGGCAATGGTTAGAGAGTTGAGAGCTTTAGAAGAAAATGAGACATGGGAAGTTGTAAAGAAACCAAGCTCCTGTCAGTTCATTGATTGTAAGTGGGTTTTTAGACTTAAAAATGATACCTATAAAGCAAGGTTAGTTGCTAGGGGTTTCTTACAATTTAATCTCTTAGATGTTTATAGTCCAGTTGCTAGATTACAATCCATCCGATTGTTCTTAGTTTTTTGTATGGAGAAAAACCTACCTATTCATCAACTAGATGTATGTAGCGCTTTTTTAAATGGTGATGTTACAGGGGATGTGTATATTACCTTACCTGATGGATGTGATAGAGTCAAACTTAAAGAGAATGAGTGTTTAAAATTAAAGAAATCCTTGTATGGTTTAAAAGAGTCTCCGAAGAACTGGAATAAAAAATTTAATGATGTAATGAAAAAGTTAGGGTTCAATCAATCACAATTTGAGTACTGCCTATATATAAAGTCTGAGAAAAATTGTAATACATACATTGTTCTATATGTAGACGATTTACTGTTAACTTCAACAAGTCCTGAAAATATTCTAAGTGTCAAAGAGATGTTAAATCAAAATTTTAAGATGAAAGATCTAGGCATGATAAACTGTTTTTTAGGTATAACTATTACTCAAGATGTAGAGAAACGCTTTATTAAAATGACTCAGAGAGAGTATTTAGAAAAATTGCTTGTAAAATGTAACATGAGTGAATGTAATGCAGTATCAACCCCTATGCAGGAAAACTATGATCATAGTACTTTAAAAAGAGAGAGTTCAGAGAGTGTAGAATTAGAAAAAAGATGTAGGATGGTCATTGGTTCTTTAATGTATGCTATGTTGTGTACCAGACCTGATCTTTGTTTATCACTGAGTGTGTTAAGTAGATATCAATCTTGTGCCAGTAGAGATCTTTGGAATGCATTGAAACATGTATTGAGATATGTCAAGGGAACTTTAAATTTGTCATTAGTATTTAAGAAAGGCAAATATCATGAGAATATTGTTGGTTTTGTGGATTCGGATTTTGCGGGAGACAGAGTAGATAGAAAGTCAACCGGGGGGTTAATTTTCAAAGTGTTTAACTGTACTGTCATCTGGGGATCTAAGAAACAAGCTACTGTCGCGCTGTCTTCTACGGAGTCTGAGTTTCTAGCGTTGTGTATAGCCACTGCTGAAGCTTGCTGGTTAAGAAACTTGTATAAAGACCTAGTAGGTTGTGATGTAAATGTAACTATTAATGAAGATAATCAAAGTGTAATTAAGTTATGTAAGAACCCTCAGTTCAGCCACAGATTGAAGCATATAGATGTTAAACTACATTTTATTAGAGAAAAGATTACAAGTAAAATTGTTAATTTAGAGTATATAGGAACAGATAATCAAATTGCAGACTTCTTTACAAAGCCTTTAGGCCGGATTAAATTTGAAAAATTTGTAAAAGAGCTAGGACTAATGTAACAAGATATATTAGCATGGTGTATTAGCATGGCATGGTATTTAGTATTAACATTTGGTAAAAAAAAAAAAAAAGATGATTGTACTGAATAGAAACTAGAAGAATAATACCTATAAGTGTATCGAAGAGTATGGTATTAAGTTAGGTAGTCTATTTTTTTGTAAGAAGTTAAAAATATTATGTTAGTAGTTTCTTTTGTGTTTGTTAGATGTTTATTATTGAGGAGGAGTGTGAAGTGGCAATAATAAGTTATGTTATCTATGTAAAAAAGGGTCTATTGATTATAAGATACTCTTTGGTTCTATTGTCTTTTGTCCATGTCAGTGTCGAGGAGAAATAAAACAAGAGTATTGCTGCGCTAAATTGGAGTTTCTATTTAAAATAATCTACCATCTTGATCATCTAAGCAACCGGTGAGGCTCTGGAAACCATAGGAGTCTACAAGTTCAACTACTACACAAAGTTTCATGATCTTATTTAAAGTATTCATTGAATAATCGCTGTTTATTTGTACGGTTCGGAGGTAACTTTGTAATTTTATTCTATCGAGCAAATTTTATTAATTCGTGTTTTCACTATACATTTGCAGTAGCATTAGTCCTGAACTTTACCATATATTAATTTCAAAGTCATTGTTGCAATATTGTTGACAGGACACTGCCTCAAGCTAAGCCGTTTTAAGCAATTTGGCGTTGTATTGGCTCTTAAAATGCATCCCTATTAATTTATTTATGACGTATGTAAATAGGGTGAATTCTGTGTTACGCACTTAAGAAATTACAATCGTAGGAAAATGTGTACTATCATGGATTGATCTTTAAGTGTAAACCACACTTCAGGTATATCTATAAAGATATTATAGTCGTTAAAATTTTAGCGACCAGCGGAATTTGAACCCGCGCCTTTTAACTCACCGGATTAGACGCCCTACCAATTAGGTCATGGTCGCATGACCGCTGACCGCGAAAATCTTAACGACTATGTGTTCACCGACTAAGCAGTCGTGGCGACATCTATAGAACCTGTTTAAGACAGGTAACCTATTCATTAGTAGTAATACGGCGGTCGGGCGTCTAATCCGGTGAGTTGGAAGGCGCCGGTTCAAATCCCGCTGGTCGCTAAAATTTTAACGACTATAATATCTTTATAAATATTTACTATCCGAGATATATATACATTGCTTACATCTGGATTATAATTCGAAAAGAAAACAGCTAAATATTTCAGCAAACCAAAATGTGCGATATAAAAGTACGATGTCAATACATGTAATTTTCTGTGTATGTATGTATACAGTGTTTTATTTACAAAATGAAATCGATATTCACCATTTATTTTATATTGAAATTTTGGGGAGTCTAAATATTAGAGGTTAGCAACATTCCGTCGCGCGACTGTGGCGACGCGTCTGCGGGTCATCTTTCGTGAGACGGACTCTATCTTGGTTTTACGCATTCCGCCCCCTAATTACCTAACTCGCAACAGGTTTGCGACAGGCGTAAATCTCGCGGTGATTGCTGTCATACATCATTAGTGGTGTCGAGAATGTATGCTTCGCTACTGCTGTCGCATTGCTGTTGCAAATTTTACGTAATTACCCCGCCGAATACTGATTCAATGAGGAGTTTTATTAAAAAAAAGAAATGGTGTTTTATGTATGACCCAATAGATGGCGCCAGTTGTGGTTTTACCAAAATCTGTCACTGTCACTGTTTCAAGCATAGGCCACAGGTTATAGGAAATGTGTCACGATACTGACTGCCAACTCTAAACTCTTTCGTTTTTTTTAGTTTCGTTGCGGGTTACCTCAGCTTTATTTTGGATCATAATATTAACGTTTACCCATCTCGCAGATCTACTGTACTTAATTTACTTAACAAGAATGTACCACAGACTACTTAGGCAATGTACTCGTGGTCCACTCAACTGAATTTGAAATTTCTTTGTAGGTAGTCTAAGCATTTTCTTATGTTTAAACTACTCTATGGTTTGAAAGGTTTAAACTATGTACTTACTGCGCCATCTAGAGAAGAAGCGGAACTAGTGTTTTTATTAAATAGAACGCCTCATTGACACGTCAAAATACCGACGGCAAAAATCGAAAACACAAACAAAACGCTTTTAAATAAAAAAGCATACTACGCAATAACAGTTCAAAATGGCAAGGCCGTAGTAAAGAAGTTTGATTATTGATCACATGTAATAAAAACTGTTGTTATTTATTTTGATTAGAACCTTGATCGAACCATGTGTTGCGCGTCAGAGGTCAATAGATGGCACTGCCATCTTCATTACAGCTTCATTGAAAAAGGTGGCAAAAGTATCTGGTTAAAGTGATTTGCATTTGTTTTTGATGAGAACTTGAACATTATTACAAAAGGTCGCATAGCAAACTACTAGGTTTTTTTCTTCTTATAGTTTGGCTTCACACATAGTGTATTCAGCCAGTGTCAAGTATTGTAGTTTTTCATCGTATTATGAAATATTTCATGTAAAGTCAAGTCTTAGTCACAGTCAGTCAGGGTAGTCATAGTCCAGTCTAAGTCAGGTAGTCATAATCCAGTCTAAGTCATGCCCTAGTAAAGTGGTGGCAACTTTACTAGAGGCTTCTATGGAATTTTGGGAGCAACACGAAAAACCACGTTTCACTACATTATAATTATCACTTGTCCACACTCATACTCGTAATTCAGCACTTAATGCGTAAAATGCCACTAATTTTAAACATTAACACTAGAAAAAGCATAAGTTTTGTGAAATAATACAATGCAACGACGTGAACTTTTTCACGTTCCCGCCAAAACTCAACTACTAGGTTGGAGGAAACAGTTTTTATCGTGTTTTGTTCGAGTGCTCTGTAGAATGTACAAAAACTAGCTGCATCGGGACATGGAAACACTTGAACCTTAGAGTATAGACTAAAAGCATAGAGAGAACTTCATTATGTGTCAAGCGTACCACTTTTTTGGACACTTATTATATGAAGTGGACACTTTGATGTGATTGAGTCTGACAGATTTGTATAGAAAAAACAGTTGACTCGAGTCGAAAAAAAAGGTACGGTGACTTTTCGCAAGCGTAGCTAATTACTATATGTTTGTTTCTTTCCTTTGCCACTGACGTAGCAATACGTGTGAGCAGTACAAATATAATATCGTTTTGATGATCTCTCTATGCTTTTAGTCTATAAGGTCTCTAAGGTTTGAACCAACGTTGTGCTCTTTTACCTTACCTACACTCTACAGATTCTCCATAAACGGAACACAACATTGTTTTTAGGGGAAATACAAATAATAATTCCAATTGATAATGTCATCGTTTAAAAGAAAAGAAATAATTTAGATTTGATTGTTTTTTTTTACTGTACATTATAAAAAAATACAATCAATTTGAGAATCTCCTCTTTTTCGAAATCAGTTGATAAATCTGATAGAATAGCACCCAGCTAATAGATAACAAGCCGTGTGGTCCCGGTTACGAATAGGACCACCCCATCTCTTCCCGTGGGTGCCGTAGAAGGCGGCTAAGGGAATATCCAGGGAATGGGTCGCAGCGTTCCCCTCGGTCTTGGTGGCAATCAATCTTCACCTACTGCGATCACCAAGCCGCCTGCCAAGCGTGGTGATTATGGCAAACCCCCCCCCCCCCCTAATGACAAGCACAAATAAAAACGGCCCCCAGTCCCCGGCAGCTCTGCTATCCCGTGGCTACGGTAGCGGTCACGGTAACGGCAGGGCAAGGGGTGCGAAGAATCCCCGGCAGACGCCCGGCTACCAACCCCAACGACGACCCCTGGCCCTGGCAACACATAACGTGCGCACACTGAAGGCTGACGAAAGGATGGTCGAGCTAGAGGCGGAGATGGGTAAGTTACGCTGGGATGTAATGGGATTGTCTGAAGTCCGAAGACAGGGACAGGACACGATAATCCTAAATTCCGGTAACTTATTCTTCTACCGGGAGGGAGACCAACTCTCCCAAGGAGGTGTCGGGTTTCTCGTCCGCAAGTCTCTCGTCAACAACGTGGTCAAAGTCGACAGTGTGTCGGCCAGGGTAGCGTACCTGGTACTCCGAATAACCAAACGGTATTCGTTGAAGGTTATACAGGTATACGCGCCGACGTCGGCACACTCAGACGATGAAGTAGAAGCTATGTATGAGGACATATCCGAAGCCATGCATACTTCCGAAACATACTTCACCGTTGTGATGGGAGACTTCAATGCGAAGTTGGGCACAAGGAATAGCGATGAGCTGAGAGTGGGGCCATTTGGATACGGGCAGCGGAACCCTCGAGGACAGAGGCTGGCTGACTTCATGGAGAAGGAGGAACTCTTTATGATGAACTCCTTCTACGAGAAGCGGCCATCCAGGAAGTGGACGTGGATAAGTCCCGACGGTTCCACTAAAAATGAGATAGACTTCATCATGACGACCAAGAAGCACATATTCGATGATGTCTCTGTGATCAGCAAGGTGAAAACCGGTAGCGATCACCGTATTGTTAGAGGCACATTGAATATCAATGTTAAGCTCGAAAGGTCACGTCTGGTGAAGTCTACGCTCCGTCCAAATCCTGTCCAAATCCAAAACCCCGAAGGCTTTCAGCTGGAACTCCAAAATCGCTTCCAGTGCCTAGCCGACTGTAACACAGTGGACGAGCTAAACGACGGGTTGGTGGAAACTGTCCAAGCTGTTGGATCGAAATTCTTTAAGACCCAACGCCGAAAGAAGACTCAAAAGCTCTCAGAAAAAACTCTTGAGCTAATGGCCGACCGGAGCGAAATGAAGCTGCAGTCTTCAGTTGATATGTCAGCCTACGGTGAACTCAATAGACGAATCTGGAGTTCCTTGCGACACGACTTGCGTGCTCTTAGTACTTCACGTATTGAGGCCGCAATTGAGCGGAACCAAGGCTCTAAAGTGTTCGCAAAGGATTCGTCTATTGGGCAACACCAAATGACAAAACTGAAGACCGAAAATGGTAGCATCATTTCATCCAAGCCTGAGATTCTGAGAGAGATCGAGAACTTCTATGGACAGTTATACACCTCGACACGTAAGCCCGCTACTAACACAGCTCAGGACATCAGAGCCAAGTTAGTCCGACACTATACCGAAGATATCCCGGACGTCAGCCTGTACGAGATTAGAATGGCCCTCAAACAGCTTAAAAACAACAAGGCACCAGGTGAAGATGGAATTACGACTGAACTTCTGAGAGCGGGTGGTAGACCGGTACTTTTAGTCCTCCAGAAGTTATTTAATTCTGTCATCCTTGAAGGTACAACGCCAGAGGCATGGCACAAGAGCGTGGTGGTGCTCTTCTTCAAAAAAGGCGATAACACCTTATTGAAGAACTATAGGCCCATCTCGCTCTTGAGTCATGTGTATAAGCTGTTTTCGAGAGTCATTACGAATCGTCTCGCACGCAGGTTTGATGAATTCCAGCCTCCCGAACAAGCCGGTTTCCGAAAAGGCTTTAGCACCATAGACCACATCCATACGCTGCGCCAGATTATACAGAAGACCGAAGAGTATAATCGGCCGTTATGCCTAGCGTTTGTGGACTATGAGAAAGCCTTCGATTCAATCGAGACTTGGGCGGTGCTGCAGTCCTTGCAGCGATGCCAAATTGACTATAGGTATATCGAAGTTTTGAAGTGTTTGTACAGTAAGGCCACTATGTCAGTCCGACTACAAAACCAGAGTACGGAACAAATTCCATTGCAAAGAGGCGTGAGACAGGGAGACGTTATTTCTCCGAAACTGTTCACAAACGCATTGGAGGATGTTTTCAAGCTCTTGGAGTGGAAAAGATCTGGCATCAACATAAATGGCGAGTACATCACTAACCTTCGTTTTGCCGATGATATAGTCATAATGGCGGAATCGCTCGAGGACCTTAGCACCATGCTCAACGACCTCAGTAGAGTCTCCCAGCAGGTTGGTCTTAAGATGAATATGGACAAGACAAAGATCATGTCTAATGCTCATGTTCCACCTATACCGGTAATTGTTGGGAACGATACTCTCGAAGTTGTCGACAAGTATGTCTACCTAGGACAGATTGTCCAATTAGGTAGGTCCAACTTCGACAAAGAGGTGGCGCGAAGAATCCAACTCGGCTGGGCAGCGTTCGGGAAGCTTCGTCCTATCTTTTCGTCCAAAATACCGCAGAGCCTGAAAACGAAAGTTTTCAATCAGTGTGTGTTGCCAGTGATGACTTATGGAACTGAGACATGGTCTCTTACTGTTGGCCTCATTAGTAAGCTCAAAGTCGCGCAGCGAGCTATGGAGCGAGCTATGCTCGGTGTTTCCCTGCGAGATAAGCTCCGGAACGAGGAGATCCGCAGGAGAACTAAAGTGACCGATATAGCTCTTAGAGTTAGTAAGTTGAAGTGGCAATGGGCAGGCCACATCGCTCGTAGAACTGACAACCGATGGGGAAGAAAGGTTCTCGAGTGGCGACCACGAACCGGAAGACGCAGCGTGGGCCGGCGCCCCACTCGGTGGACCGACGACCTGGTGAAAGCCGCGGGGAGCCGATGGATGCAGGAGGCGAGCAGCCGCTCAAGGTGGCGTGCTCTGGGGGAGGCCTATGTTCAGCAGTGGACGTCTTCAGGCTGTTAATGATGAATAGATAACACTTACATAAATCACTATAACGTTAATTGATCACAATTCCTTGTGGAATTCACTACTGGCGAGCCCAAATATGAGTCATCAACCAATGTTTACATTAAACCTAATAAGCTACCAAAGTTTCGTACGTATTATGTTTTATTCTGTGGTACAATATCGCGTGCAGACTTCCCTGTAAAAATACTATCCACTCCCACTGGTCGATAAATAGCATTGTGATAGATGAATGGAGGCGAAATGTGAAAGAAATTTAAATAAGCTTAGATAAAGGAATAGTAGAGGATAAGAGACATGTCACGTGAGTTACGGTACTTTGAGTGCACAATATGGCGCCGATTGCATACAAAACCTCAACGTGATTACACTAAAGCAACGAGACTACTAGGTGGTAGGACTTTTCTGCAAAGTTCGTCTAGGTAGGTACCACCGCTATGCCAGTTATTCTGCCGCCAAGCAGTAGTGTGCAAGTACTACTGTGTTCCGGTTTGAAGGGCATTGTAGCTAGTGAAATTACTGGGCAAATGAGACTTTATGATCTGATCATTCAGTCTAGTAATCTGATTACTAGACTGTGTGATGTCTCAGGATGACGTGTGCAGTGCAGTGTCACGCGAAACTTTATTGTTTTAAAGTTCCGAGTGACACTGCAACTGTTATGGGCGTCCGTGTTGCTTAACACCAGGTGAACGACTAGCTCGTCACATCATTATATCGCATAAAAAAAAAAAAAAAAAAAATTCTTATATACTTCATGGTGCTCGTCACTATCCACAGCATAGCGGTTATGCCGTTTGTTTACACCCTTATCTACGAAATAAAAGACAGGCAATCGAAAATAGAGCTCCCTCTAGTTAGTTTAGATTTTTTTTTTTTTTTTTTTTTTTTTTATATTTGACTAGGCTAGCGTTTGACCACAATCTCACCTGATGGGAAGTGATGATGCGGTCAAAGGTGTAGCACGGGGGAACAGATTAAGGGGGAACGTTACACCAGCGCGGCAAATTCAAATTTCTTACGTTCTTTTGCCAATAATAGCTTAATTACTCAACGTGATTACATGAACACTAATTTTGCGGGAATAAATAGAATGTATCAACAAATTACGATTAAAAGTATCTCCTAGATATCATTGGTTTAGCGACAAATGGCAAGAAACAATTTTCTTCTTAGTTTTTCAGTCTATTGCCATTTGTCGCTAAACCAGTGATAAGTAGGTGATACTTTTAATTGTAATTAAAATTTTAATTGTCGCTGAACCAATGATATCGAGGAGATACTTTTAAACGTAATTTGTTGATACACTATATTTCTTTGCGCAAAAATAGTTTTCATGTAATCACGTTGAGTAATTAAGCTATTATTGGCAAAAGAACGCAAGAAATTTGAATTTGCCGCGCGAGTGTAACGTTTCACCTTAAGTACATAATCACAAAAGTTGCTGGGTTTAGTTTGCGAAGCACAATTTTTTTTTTTTTTTTTTTAATGCGATTGAATGACGTGACGAGCTAGTCGTTCACCAGATGTTAAGCGACACGGCCGCCCATAACAGTTGCACTGTCACTCGGAACTTTAAAACAATAAAGTTTCGCGTGACACTGCACTGCGCACGTCATCCTGAGACATCACACAGTCTAGTAATCAGATTACTAGACTGAGTGATCAGATCATAAAGTCTCATTTGCCCAGTAATTTCACTAGCTACAATGCCCTTCAAACCGGAACACAGTAGTGCTTGCTCACTACTGCTTGGCGGCAGAATAACTGGCAAAGCGGTGGTACCTACCTAGACGAACTTTGCAGGAAAGTCCTACCACCTAGTGACAATAAAGAACGATTCAAAATTCAAATATCTATACGTAAGTATATGTGCAACTGGTCAACCTTCCATACAAAATCAGGTATTTGGTTTATTAATTTTTATAGATAAGATTTAAAATTAAGATTTTACTTTCTAACTGGTGCTTTTTGAGTTACATACGTTTTATCGCATTCCAACCAAAAACACACCATTACTTCTTCATTTTTGTATTGCGCAGAATGTAGTTATTATTTCATGTTTATAGGTAAGGCCGTTAATGTTTACATAACTCACTAATGTATTGACGGAAATCGGTTTGTTATTTCACCTCTACTAGGTTGTTTCCTCGACGTTCAGTAGCCTCGCTCCGGTTACTACTTCGCGGCTGCAGCTGTGTAAATCCCCATCTATACCATCAAAAATAATGAGCTATACACCTCTCTGTCTGAAAAAAAAAACTTTACAAACGTTTTCTACTCATGACATTTTGAGTAATTTACAGTAAAATAATCTATACTTAAAATATTATATTTTATTGTACTAATCACGACACATATTTTATATCATAATTATACATAACTAGTAACTTCACTAAATTCAAATCTACTAAATTTTTTTTATCTATATTACCTGTATATCTATGTACACTAAGCCTAAGAAAACAAAATAAGTCAGTAATAAAAATCTATACTTATAATAAAACTATAACAGGTCTAATTTTTTACATTGAAGGTGAATTCTTTACATTCACCGTTTCATCCCTTCATCCTTTACCCTTATCTTTTTCCCTCTTCCTCTCTTCCTTTAGACTAAGATAAAGCGTAAAACTAATAAACCCGTGCGCTCAGCTCGTCGACAATAAATTTCATTTACATACTTTTATTTAGTTAAGTATGTCATCCACTAACCCGCACTTGACCAGCATGGTGGACTCCATCTGTGGGAGAAGGCTCATACCCGCATCCAATCAATGGTAACAGAAACCCAACTTTAAAATTGTCAGGCTACAATAATACACTGAGGTGTTTACAGGTTTTGGCCTGTTATTTCACCTCTATTACAGTTTTTTTTTTTTTTTTTTTTTCTATTTTTGAGGACCTTTAAACAACATGTTTATGTCGGCCCTATAGTAGCACTATTACACTGTTTTTGTCTTGGCAACCTCGCTCTGCTTTGTATTCCTCAGTGCAACTGTGGTCGAAGTCGCCCGATTTAGCGGGGCGTTCTATAAATGTAGCGGACAAACTATATACAATATCACTTGTGTTAGCTAAATGTATTTGAATAAAACCACATAATTATCGCTATATTCGTGGCGCCAATAGTTTTTTTTATATCTAAATAGGGCCCGCATTTGACCGCAATCTCACCTGGACCCTAATTCTGTATGAAAACTTTGATTCCACACGATACGAAACCACGTCGTTATCGTGTCTTGTTCAAATCGTGTCACAGCATTCGAAATACCTTCTCTTTACATTATGTTATTTTTAATTTGAATAAATATTGATATATTAAGTGGTGGTAACTTTTGACGTGTTGATGTTTCGGAACGTGTCTCAGTGGAACATGATTTTTGACAGTTCAAAGCGCGTCATTTCTAAATTCATTTCGCGCGGTTTTGTTTCCATTTCATAGAGAATAGATTTTTGCAGATTTCTTATATAAGACAAGGAATTCGCGTGGTTTCGAAGTACGGAATCGTAAAGTGGTCATACAGAATTAGGGTCCTGATGGAGTGACGACGCGGTCTACGATGGTACATGCTTACCTAGAAGATACCAATTCGCTCGCGACTTGAAGAGCTCCAGATTGTACTTATCGGGAAACACAGACGCTGGTAAAGTGTTCCATTCCTTCGCTGTTCGTACGATAGATAGATACTATAGATAGGCAGATAGATACATAGATAAACTTTACTTATATTAAAATACAATATCACAGGAACGATTTGGTAATTAGAATCCTATTAGGAGTCACGTTGGGCGGTCGTAAAGCTTAAACCAATGTCTTCCAGACAAGCCAGAAATATCTATAATCGTCATCTCTATAAAATAATAGGTTTGCTCTTGCGATGGCGCACTCGTGGACAAGCTCTGCCGAATCACCCTTCATCGATATAATGCTTTATTCACCGCACTCTTTGGCGCAGGTCACTGGTACGAAAACATCTTTCGATGACATCACACTCAACTAGCTTATACCCGTGTCTTCGCACGCGTTGTATGAAGATGAAAATCATTGTCTCTTATTGAATTCCATCATAAGTTAGAGAAAATCTGTGGTTCGCGCCCTGCTGCAGGCCTGCAGGTGGCCTGCACGCCCATGGCTGGCTCGTGCGCCTAATTATTGTTAACCTTTACTAGGTACGCCGTGTAAAAAGGAACCTGCACGCCATTTTTAAAAAAGTTGATACTAATACCGTACCGTGTGATCCCAGTTTGCGAATAGGACCACCCTATCTCTTCCCGTGGGTTCCGGCCGGCTAAAGGAATATCAGGGAATGGGCAGCAGCATTTTCCTCAGATAAATAAATAAATAAATAAAAAAACCTTTCCCGCCTTGCGATAAGCGTCTAAAGTACTGTTTTATGGAGGAGGGCTATGTTCAGCAGTAGACGTCATCCGGCTAATGATGTCGTCGCTTGTTTGACTAAGGCCCGATTTCACCAAACTAGAATAATTTTTTTTCCAGGTATAACTTTCCGAGAACAACTGAGTTACGCGAATGTAGCCCTTATATCACCAATTTTGTGAAGGAATAAGGAAGAAAGGACTTATTCCTTGGATACAATCAAAATGGCGTCTTTTGTGTGTAATTTCATTTGTCAATTAGCTGTATCCAGGAGTAAGGAATAGCCGTATACTTGGAATAAACGTTGGTGAAATCGGGCCTAAGTGACGTATCTGACATTTTGACTACAAATACGTTGATTAGACAGTTCGACGCATCTTTGAAAGTAGATAAAAGCTACATTTAAAATGTCAGATACGTCAAAATGTCAGATACGTCACTTAGTCAAACACACAGATTGTTTTTTCTCTAATCTGTGGTCAAACAAGTGACGATGTGTGTGTGTGTGTGTGTGTGTGTGTGTGTGTGTGTGTGTGTGTGTGTTTTGTTTGTATGTGTAATAACAGTACAAGTATGTTTTTTAAAGTTCCGAGTGACACTGCATCTGTTATGGGCGGCCATGTCGAACATCAAGGTGAACGACTAGCTCGTCACGCATTCAAATCGCATAAAACAATGTTTTTCCTCGCAAGTGTGCTGAAAAAAATTGTGTGAAACGCGTGTTTATTGACCATTACACTTTCGGTTCTCTTAATGATCAACTTAGCACATATCATATTTATTGTACTATTATGGTTTTCAGGTGACAGACCTCTTCACCCAGATGCGTGAGCCGTCTTCTGGGGTCGCCAGCCCCTTAGGGTCGACCGGATCGTTGGCTGCTTCCGTAACCCGGAACATAGGGTTCTGCAACCAGAACAGCACAGAACAACCGCCTTGGGCCAGCCCTGCTGTCTCATTACCTGGGAACTGTAACTCTAATCTGTAAGTTGTATTTTTTCTTTTGTGTGATCTGTGTGGGTAGCAAGCGATGGTGGCCGAGCGGTAGCATGTGCGCTTCGCAATCTTACGGCACCGGGTTCGATCCTCGGCCCAACATCAATGACTTATCTAGTAAGTTATGTGCAGTTTTCGATGCTACCGCTCCGTGCCTCGGAGAGCACGTATGGGGGAGACCTATGTTCAGCAGTGAAAATCTTCAGGCTATTGATGATGATGATGATGATGGACTTCCATGTATAGTCTAGTTTCTGTGGGAAGTGCATTCCACAGACGAACAGCTTGCACTGTGAAGGATTTGTCGTAGAACTGACTCTAAATACTGATCGGGCTGTTGCTATAAAATAGTGGTCTTGTTCTGTTGCAGGACGACAGAGCCACAATCAGCTCTGGTGCGGAGTAACAGTAATGCTTCAGTACTTACATCTTTGTCTGCCGATCTCTCTCCATCTGACTCACACTTCTTCGAGGTGAGTTTGAATTTCAATCACAAATACTTACTTTTTTCGTGACCATCAGACCAGGAAAATGAAATGAATTCATAATAATATGAACACGTGTTTCACAACTTTGTCCCGATTCATAATCATATTCTTACATTTTCCTGTCGTTATTTATAAATTGGTTTAGTTCATTAAAACCGTCTGTATGAATATACCGTGCGTAAAGTGCTGTGTTATGTGTCAAGTTCTGGTTAAATTTGCACCATGTTAGCATCAACGATTGGTCCAACATCAACAAATATCAAAAAATGTTTGGTAAGTACCTTTTGTACAACGCTAAAATGCTTAAAATGGTTTAGCGTAAGGCAGTATCCTGTCAACAATATTGCAACAATGACTTTGAAATTAATGTATGGTAAAGGTCAGGACTAATGCTACTGCAAATGTATAGTGAAAACACGAATTAATAAACTTTTCTAGATAGAAAAAAATTAAAAAGTTACCTCCGAACCGTACAAGCAAACAGCGATTATTCAATGAATACTTTAAATAAGATCATGAAACTTTGAGTAGTAGTTGAACTAAATATAATGGAGGGCTTATGTGTAGTGGATTTTTAAAATACCCATTATATTCAGTGTAATAATAAATTACCTAAACTATTGCGCGTTGGAACCTTTCTAACTTAGACAGCCCCTGCCACTCGGCTCCCCGACTCATCCCCGCTTTGGGCTAGTACTATATATCTATTCTGTGGGTTTGGCTTAGCCTAGCATAAGCCCTTAATGAAGGTAGTGGTCGGATTGACACAGGCGTGATCTCGCAGCCAATTCATCTATTATTTTAACTATCTCCATTTTATTTTATTGTAAAGAAGATTTACATCCTATACTGTTAGTGTAAACTAAGTAGGTAAAGTAGTGGGCTGGAGCATTTGGACTGTCTATAGGCCATCGCGGCTAGTATACAGTCCAAATGTTCTTTGTAGTAGATAGTGTATTTAACTAGTTAGGTAGGTTCTGTACCCAAAGGGTAAAACGGACCTTATTACTAAGGCTCCGCTGTCCGTCCGTCTGTCTGCATGTCTGTCCGTCTGTCACCAGGCTGTATCTCATGAACCGTGATAACGTGATTTTTTATTTATTTATTTATTTATGGACCTTCAACAGTACTACATGATATACAAATGTAATAAAAATTTTAGCTTACATGATATACATGACAGGTTTTGAATTACATGTAGGCCTAATTACAGAATGGCCACATCATGCATTAAGAAGTGAGAATCCCTACAGTAAAATAAATACATATTTAAAAAGACAAAGACTACAAAAATAGATAAACAAAAATTATACCTACACAGCAGCACAGACAACGCATTTTGCATAGACCATTGTTACAATACATTTTACATATTTTTCATTAGAGTCTAAGGCTTTGAGCTGGTATTTAGCAGATCCATCCTTCAGGCGACAGCAGTACTCCATGCACGATCGAACTTGATCTCTTCTGAGATCTGTCATCCAAACAGTCCATCTCAATCTTTACGTTAATTTTACATTTAAACTGAATTTTGATTAAATGTTAGTTTTACATTTAAATATTTTTTCATTTAAATATTTTCGCACTTCAGGTGTTTACTAATAATACTTCATTCTACAACCCTTTGGTTAGAATGTGTCGGCAGTATAACGACATCCTGAAGGAACACCACAGCTCTATTGACATTTTTGACAAAATCAAGCAAAATTTAAAAGAGACGTTTCAGCTATTATTTCGGAACTTTGAATGATTATTTTGCATTTAAGATTCAAATCGATACCATAAGAAATGTACTTAATTAACTATTTTTACTAAATATTCTAATAACAGTTATGTTAATCATGATGTGTACACATGTTTTGGGATATAACCTAGCTCAAAATGTATGTATTTCTTTTCTTCTTGTTCTTGTTATATTCTGTTTTGTGTGCCAAATAAAATAAATAAATAAATCTTAGCCTATTAAATGTTTCTTTTCATTCTGTCTTCAGGTACTCTACATAGGAAAAGTCAGAATATCTCAGAGGAAAGTGCCAGAGTCTCTCATAGACGATGCACTCACCAAATTCGCACAGCACCAAGCAGAAAAGGCTTTGAGAAGACGGCACAGCTTACTATCTTCCACTGGGGTAAGTTTTTTGGGGCTTGAGATACTTAATATTTGACACACCATAATTTATAATGAAATATGTTGAAGTGGCCAAGGATATTTAGGCACTTCTTCCCTAAGGCAGTTTTCTGGGTCTACTCTTATTCCTTAACTATAGGAATTTAATAGATTTTTAAAGAGGTAATCTTTAAAATGTTTTCGGTGGCTTTTAAATATGTAAAGTAAGGTCGAATTAAAATTTCTTACAGCAAGGATAACCATTGCCTATACGAGAAAGAATGAAGAAGCAGGCGTCTACTAGTGAAAGAAATATTTAATCATTTTGCGTAATATAAAATGTTGATACTGCACCTGTTTATATATTTCATCTAAGTTGAATGACAATAAATATTATTTTATTTTTAGACGCTCTACAGCAGCAATTCTAGAGAAAACCTAACAGATGACAAAAAGACTGAAGCCAGCGATAGCAACAAAAACATCAACCAAATTAACTTAAACCCTAGCACTACTCCTTTACAATCAAACAAAAATACTTGTAAAAGCACTGAAACTCTTTCAGGGAAACCTGAAACCAAAGAAATAGATGATGAATTCGATATGTTCACTAAAGAAAGAGTTGAAAAAACTATACGTCCTACTGAGAAAGAGAAAAAAGTACAGCGACCTACTGATATACCTCTGGAACCATCTGTTTTAATCCTAAACGTTCCAAGAGTTAATTTAGGAACTGTGGACGAAGAGAAGAACGATCTTGAAAGTATTCACAAAAATGACATAAAAACTATTATATCTGAAACTGCAACCAATATAACTCAATTTTGCTCAGATGCTACTAAATCGGTTAGCAATGAAGTAATAATGAAACCAAATAATAATTTTACTGTAAACGATTCATATTTATCCCCTGATGAAAAAATTGATGGACATATACATTTATTTATCACAGAAGACCATGAAAGACCACAAATAAACACTGAAGCTAAAGATAGCTGTAGGAAACAAAAAGATACTCAAAGTATAAAAACATCTGTAACACAAAATCAGCACACCAAAGAGAATATATCTGAAAATGTAATAATTAGAACACAATGTACAGAATCTGATACATCAAAGGTATACAAAGAAAATATGGTAAAATTCAAAGGCATAACACAAGATAGTCCGAAAAAGATAAACTTTGAAGAGATAACAAGAAAACCAAAAAGTAATGAAAGTGAAAGAAAGGGTTCAATGCCAGAGAATAAGCCATTTTTACGGGATCGTTCGGCGTCTATAGGAACGATCGTTCCTCATAAGACGCCTATTACACAGCTGGTCAGCGAGCAGAATAGAACTATGCTGTTTCAGGTAAGATTGATCAATTGTGTCCAATGATGACTGAAGTTTTATGTATTTTTCAAACATTATGCATGGTTTTCTTTTTATATTTTAGAATACCCTTTTGTTTTAATTTTTATGAAATATGTAGGTATTTATGGTGTCTATTGCACTACTGTTAGATATTTATGATGAATGACAGTTAATTTTGTCTTAATTGTTTTTATTTTCATTTTCAGATTGGTCGATCAGAATTGCGTCTAATAAGCCCAGACAGAAAGCAAATTCTTTTACACAGAGCGTTCAAAGATGTTGCCAGTTGTGTACTAGGAAGAATAAATAAGGTAAGAATGCTTACAGCATTACCTTATTTACAGCATCAACTCTATTTACAGTAACCTTGCTGCAATTGCCTTTTAAGATTTAAACATGTTATTTATCTATTTATTATATTTGATCATGAATTTACGCAATGTCTTAATTTAAGCATTCTTCACTCATTATGTTCATATTTTCTCCTTTTCTCTTTCTACTTGCCCTTTTATCGTATGTTTGCCTTCTTACTATTTAGCTGTACATATCAACTCCATATAATATACATATTCTCTCCGCCTTTCTAATATTTTGTTATTTCCAGGAACATTTCGGCTTCGTATGTCGAGAGACAAATGACAGCTATGCTTGCTATGTGTTCCAATGTGAAAGCGATTCAATAGCAACTGAAGTAGTTAACGGTAAGAAAACACACACATCTCCTGCTTATTATTCTTTTAAAATTTAAAACTTACTTATTGCCATATTATGTTGTACAGTTTCACGCATAGCTCTTGCAAAATTTAAGTCTATCTTTTGAATATCGTTTTCAGAACTTCATCGATTTTTAGTTCAAGAAACTCACCGAAATCGCAATTTCATTTGAAATTTTTAATTTCAAGTTTCTTTCCAGCTATAAAACAAGCATTCGTAGCACACGCCGAACTTCTAAAGAAGGCAAGAGACAAATCTCCCAACATGACTTGTGAGCACTGCCCCATGCTGTGGTATCATCGACTGTGCCATGATGCTGAAGGTACGAATCAAATACTAATTATTCTTGCTAGGTGGTGTCATTTCCTAGTACTCGCTTAGCTAAAGCTGCCTCCATCAAGATAAGAATTTGTCGCTACGTACTTAACTGTGTCTTCCCAAAGCTACTTGTTAGAGGCATAAGTATCTGGTAAAAAAGAGATACCCACTAATACATACACAACGCGCATTGAACGAATCCAAAAGCGTTTCTTGCGCTATCTTCAATTTAGAATCGAGACTTATCTCCCTGACTATACAAAAAGATGTAAAAAATTCCATATATTACCGCTGTATGAGAGAAGGCGCATAGCTGATATTGTGTACTTGATCAACATAGCAAATGGCACGGTTGACTGTCCTGAGTTGTTGGGGAGCATAGGCCTGCGGGTCCCGTTTGCATCACTGAGGAGGCCTTGCACATTGCATGTTGCCGAAGGTAGAACCAATTACAGAAGGAATTCTTATCTAATGAGAGCTAGCAAGTGTTTCAATGACTTGACCGGGACACATGATATTGACCTTTTTAATACCACTGCTAATCAGCTGAAGAAGCTGATGAGTAGTGTATTTTTTGGTAGTTAAGATGGTCCTTAATGGTGTGTTTGTATTTTTATTTGTATTTTGTTTTTTTGGTAGGTATCTTCTATACCTACTTACATAATTACATAATTAAGTTTGTTTTTTTAGGTTTGTGCGTCCGTCTTTTTAAGTTCACCCACTTAATTATTAGTTTTATTACCTATCTATGGAAACTTGTAATTGGCCTTCTTTATATGTTCATTTCTCTATACTTGTACCTAGCTGTAAGTTTTCTTAAAATCTCAAAATAAAATAAAATAAAATAAAATACAACCTCTTACAAAAAAAGTCCTACAATCTAGTGAACATCGGCTAAAATCCTGTCAGTATAAAGAATACTTAGTGGAGTCGTCATCGGACATTTATTTAGGTACCGGTGCTAACTATCTCAAAACCGATACAGAACATATTTTTTTTTACAACTAAATAGGTCCGCATTTGACCGCAATCGCACCTGATGGGAAGTGACGACGCGGTCTACGATGGTACATGCTTGCCTAGAAGATACCTATTCACTCGTGACTTGAAGAGCTCCAGATTGTACTTATCGGGAAACAAAGACGCTGGTAAAGTATTCCATTCCTTGGCTGCTCGGATTATAAATGTGGAGTCAAACCGCTTTGTGCGAATTGAAGGAATATCAACCATAAATGGACGGCGTATAGCTGTACGTCTTGTCGTCCGATGGTGAAACGGAGTTGGTGGAATTAGATTGTGTAGCTCCGCAGCACACTCACCGAAATGACAGAACATAAATGTGCAAGAGTTTAACTTTTTTTAGATTTTTGTTCTGTTTTTTTTTCGTCTTTGTTTCCCGATAAGTACAATCTGGAGCTTTTCAAGTCGCAAGTGAATAGGTATCTTCTAGGCAAGCATGTCCCAGCGTAGACCGCGTCGTCATTTTCCATCAGGTGAGATTACGGTCAAATGCGGGTCTATTTATTTATAATAAAAATGCAAGTAATAGTAGATTGGTGGACACGTGCCTTTGAGTGATGAATGCGTGGAATCCACGATGATGATGATGACTATATTTTAGGTATGAACGACAAAAAAACCCACGCTTTTATACTTCGACGCATCGAGCACCTGCCTGAAGAGGAGCAGGACCTCATCATCACTAAGTATCAAGGAGGAACCAATCATATGTATGAGGTAAGTGTTACAATTACTTTGATTTTGTATAATAGTCATGTTATTCATAATCATTTTTGTGTGTTCTTTCTTTCTTCTCGTGTAGGCAAGCGCCCCCAGTTTCAGATTTTTAGGCTGACTTCTGACTTGGCTCGACTTTTATCACATCCTCATAGTCTCTTCCTTCCCTCACGACAGGCCTGTCTCACTCCGCCCTTTAGGTATGAAGCTACAAGTACATGGGACCGGGCGTCTAGACGGGTCGGTCCGTTACACGTAACGCGTCAGAAGAGCAGCGATATACCGATAGAACGAGAGGCGACAATTCAAGGACAGCTTGTAGCGCTGTGCGAACTGAACTACACTTTATAGCGTTCCAGCAAGAGTCGCTATTTAAGTGCCTTCACGGAGTTAGTCTTCTGTACGGAGTACTATTATCTATTCTGTGCTCATGGTTAGATACAATTGTGTTCACATTCATTTATTTCCGTACCCACACATGAGCATAATGATCTTACATTAGTACTAACAGCATACCCCAACCGGCCCAGCAACCCTGGAGGGCACTACATAATATTTAGTTACGTTATCATTACGTTGACTCTCTCATGTTTTTGTCTAATTATTATGTTATCATTCTTCACCATCTCCTATTTCGTTATCTCGTCTATCGTTGTCTCATCTTTCAACATACCATTCACTCTCCTTTCTTCTTTCCCTATTTCTCTCTTTTCAATCGAGTTTCTTATATTATTTCTTTCTTACTCAAATATCGTTTATTAACGGGATATTTACCATGAAATTTATTCAGTGGAATCCAGTGGTACGTTTATGTAAACACTGAAATGTTTCTGCTCCAAGTGCAAACTGTGACATTGTGAGTGTTTTGTGTCGAGGTCGAGTGTATAGTGAGAATAGGGACATTGGTACTGGTGCGACGCGTAGTAAACGTGTGCGAAGGAGGGTAGACCGCTACGTTTGCCCATAACTAGTTATCATCTACCCGCAAGATCTTCAGTTCGTCCGTGATCATGGTGCTTGCAACAGTGCCGAAATATCGGCAACTCGAAGCAAATAAATTACATTGTAAATATTCCGTTAATAAACAATATTTAAGTAATGTTTTGTTAGTGACCATGGAAGTTTAAAATCCTATATTATTTCTTTCTGGTAGTTGCGAAGGAAGTATAATATTACTACTCTTAATACGCTACTGGTTGCAGTAAAACAGTTTAATATTTTTGTTCGCGACTAGTTACCCGAAAAGATTAAGTTTTTTTTTATGTAATCGATAGACGTGACGAGCTAGTCGTTCGCCTGGTGTTAAGCGACTGCCCATAACAGATTGCAGTGTCACTCGGAACTCCAACTAAAGTTTAGCGTGACACCGCGCACTGCGCACGCCATCCCGAGGCATCACACAGTCTAAAAAAGTTTTCTAGCCTGTGTGATCAGATAATAAAGTCTCATTTGCCCAGTAATTTCACTAGCTACAATGCCCTTCAAACCGGAACACAGTAGTGCTTGCACACTACTGCTTGGCGGCAGAATAACTGGCAAAGCGGTGGTACCTACCTAGACGAACTTTCCAGAAAAGTCCTACCACCTAGTAAAAATATAAATAGTATGTTATTTTTATTAAAACTTCTATGTAATCTATGTTTTCAGACAAGTGAACACAACTCGTTTCTGATGATGCTTCTCCGAGCTCATTGCGAAGCGAAGCAAACAAGACATGTTCATGATACTGCTGAAAACAGGTAACTATAAGAACATACGCGTCTGCACCGTGCAAGCGACAGATGTAGACTGGCATTGCACAGCCACGTAAACAATTCTTTAGCTGTTATCAGTATCACTAACCATTGACTATAAATCCAGTTGACCAATGATACAACTTCCCCTCATACGAAAATGAGTGGTGTATTTCAACCAAATAACCAAAACAAATACTATGAATCTATAACAATATTATAAAGAGGAAAGATTTGATTGTTCATTTGTTTGTTTGTTTGCGTTGAATAGGCTCCGAAACTACTGAACTGATTTGAAAAATTCTTTCACTGTTGGGAAGCTACACTATTCCCGGGTGACATAGGCTATATTATATTTTCAAAAAATTAGGGATCCTTAGTAAAATTCCAATAATGTGACGCAAGGTGTAAAAAAATAACCTAAAATACTCTTTAACATCGCGTGCGCTGCGAAAACTATTATACCCGTGCGAAGCCGGGGCGATCAGCTAGTTTCTAATAAATCACGGGAACCCGTTGATGTCTTTTGTTCCATCCTGCTCTGTTCTTTGTAATTTCGTATGACTTTGTCTCCTTTTGTTACCTCGCCCCCTGCCCGCGCAGGTGAGTCGTGTTACCAAGGGCGACGCTGTAACTTTCTTGTCTGTGGATAGAGTCTACCAACAATTTATGTTTCACCTAGCTGCTACGTCACATTATCAGCTAGAAGACGTCCACTGCTGAACACAGGCCTCCCTCGCTTTGGACGCTTATCATAGGGGGGTTTTGCTATAATCGCCACGCTTGGCAGGTGGCTTGGTGATCGCAGAAAATTCTAATGTACCGAGTAGAATGCTGCCGCCCATTCTCTAGATATTCCCTTTACTGGCTTTTGTGGCACCCACGGGAAGAGACTGCTACTTAGGTATCACTTTGCAAGGGCTGCTGTTCATATTGAATTATAGGCAGTGATTTATTATTGTGCTCTGAGGCTTTACCATCACTGCTTTGTGCAAAATGAAGTCCTACGCTGAATCGATACAGTAAGTACCCAATTGTATTGTAGCGACTTTACTTTTAGGGTTGCCAACGAGCTATCAGAACTGGCCTGATAGCTCAGTTGGTAGTAACCCTGCCTTCTGATCTGTAGGTTGTGGATTCGATTCCCACCCAGGAGAAACATTTGTGTGATAAACATCGATGTTTGTTCTGTGTCTAGGTGTGTTATAATGTATTCTATGTGTATATAAAAGTATAATAATATTGTATCAGTTATCTGGTTCCCATAGTACAAGCTTTGCTTAGTTCGGGGCTAGATGACGCTGTGCGAAATGTCTACAAAGTCTGTCTGTCTGTCTGTCTGTCTGTGTCAAATGTCTGTCTTTTCTGCAAAGTTCGTCTAGGTAGGTACCACCGCTTTGCCAGTTATTCTGCCGCCAAGCAGTAGTGTGCAAGCACTACTGTGTTCCGGTTTGAAGGGCATTGTAGCTAGTGAAGTTACTGGGCAAATGAGACTTTATGATCTGATCACTCAGTCTAGTAATCTGATTACTAGACTGTGTGATGTCTCAGGATGACGTGCGCAGTGCAGTGCCACGCGAAACTTTATTGTTTTAAAGTTCCGAGTGACACTGCAACTGTTATGGGCGGCCGTGTTGCTTCACATCAGGTGAACGACTAGCTCGTCACGTCATTCAACCGCATAAAAAAAAATTAATTACATTGTATTTATTTATTATTTTATTTACTTTAGATTTTCAGTTGAATCGGCTACGAGGTGATGGTATGGCTTTTGAGCTCCAAACTCTATCGTTACGATTGTGTAGTCTGTGGATTACTGCTTATGTATTGTTATGTCGTAGATTTTCCAAAATGTTTGTCTAGTTTCAAAATATTAAGATTGAATCGTTTCATAATGCTTTTTCTCGTGGATAGATTAACTTCTGGAATACCAGCATTTTTCATAACATTAGAATAACAATGTATGCCGGCTCGATATCGACCAAAGATTATAAAGCCCGTTGATAGCTCGTGAACATAATTTCTCATGCAACCACGACTCACCTACGCGGGCAGGGGGCGAGGTAACAAAACGAGACAAAGCTATACGAAATTACAAAGGACAGAGCAGGATGGAACAAAAGACATCAACGGGTTCCCGTGATTTGTTAGCAAAATAGTAGTTGAAATACGCCACTAATTTTCGTATGAGGTTAAGTTGTATCATTGGTCAACTGGATTAAAAGTCAATGATATTGACCCACTGGGAGCCCAAGGAATATAGATCCAATGATACGTCACTAGGTCCTTTAGATCTACCAATTATTAATGCTCTCTTGCTTGCTTGCTTGCTTGTTGTGCAGAGTGAAGGAATGAATTTATTTCCGCAGATCAGAGTTCCTAAACCAGTACCTAGGTGGCAGCACAATCTTCATGAAGGCAAAGAGATCAATATCTACTGGATTCGATAATTTGCTAAAGAGACGAGCGAGTCAAAATGATTTGGGACCGAGTATAGTAAAAAAGGTAATTTAAGTTCACGTATAAATAGTTATTTGTTATACAAAGCTGCAAAGTTGGTTTTTGGCGCGAGTACTTGAATTGAAACCTGAGCAAGCGAAGGATACTAGGATTCTAATTCTTAATAATAAATGAAGAATCCTGAGCGTAGCGAAGGTTTCAAAGGTACGAGACGCAGAAAAATTTTGCTGCCGAGTGCAACACACCACTTTTCACCTCACTACAGAGAGGAAAATGCAAGAAAAACAGCTAAAAGACTAAGAAAAGATTCGTTTTTAGCTTATTTTTTTAGCGCTTATTTTTTTTGTGTTTTTTTGGGTGGCGGTGACGCTTAACATCTGGTAAACGACTAGCTCGTCACGTGATTCAAGGACAATTAAAGAAAAAGTGATATTCATCCATTTTCCATGCAGTCGCCGTGCTGGATAGCGTATTGGTTTTGGTTATATACTCTTTGGTGCTGGACAGTGCGATTATTCTAAAAATGAGGTTGGTGAACGAGAAAAACATGGTATCTATTAAGAGGTAGTCTGTGGTATTAATGAGTTTACAGGGGACTGGCAATATCAAGAAGGTTAAATTCGGGCAGATCTGTGATTAAATCCTCAATTCTTGACGAGAAAATTATTGAATAGAAACGTTCGAATTTTAAAAACACTTTCCACGCTAGCGAGCAAAATGCGTTTTTGCGCCCAGATATCGAATGACAAGGAGAATCTTTCCGAGCTAGTGAGGTGAAAACAATTTTTTTATTCATAGGAAATAACCTAATGTTCATCTCAGATGGCGCTTTTGTATCTAATTATTTAATGATGTCCCCACGTGATTGGCATAAAGTTATTCTATTTAATACTTGCGTTAATTTTCATGGTATAAGATAATAAGGCTGGCCTCCACAGTGCAGAGCTATGTAGATCATCCATCATCATCATCATCATCATCATCATCAACAGCCTGAAGACGTCCACTGCTGAACATAGGCCTCCCCCAGAGCGCGCGACAATGAGCGGCTGCTCGCCTCCTGCATCCATCGGCTCCCCGCGGCTTTCACCAGGTCGTCGGTCCACCGAGTGGGGGGCCTACGCTGCGTCTTCTGGTTCGTGGTCGCCACTCGAGAACCTGTCTTCCCCATCGGCTGTCGTTCTACGAGCGATGTGGCCTGCCCGTTGCCATTTCAACGTGCTAATTCTAATAGCTATATCGGTCACTTTAGTTCTCCTGCGGAAATAAGTCATGTATGCCGCTAGCCGCTAGCCGCTATGTAGATAAGTATGATAGGTAATTACGTGACGTGATACATACACACACAGCGTACAGCGTAGCTGGCAAAGAACATGAAGCCAATATATACATCCTGTCGAAAGGAAGAGAGAAGGGAAAGGGAAAATGTAAGGGGAAAAGGATGAATTGGATGAGACGGCAATAATTTGGCATTGCTTGCGTTCCTTCGCCGCTTTGTTGGGTTTGCTATAATCGCTACGATTGGCGGCGCCTTGGTGATCGCATAAGATTTTAATGTACCGAGGAGAATGTTGCTGCCTATTCCCTGGATATTCCCTTAGCCGGCTCTTACGGCATCAATGGGAAGAGGTGGAGTGGTCCTATTCCCACACCAGGACCACACGCCTTAGTTGTGTTACTACTACCCATACTATTTTTTAATCTTTTTTATATAGCCCGCATTTGACCGCAGTCTCACCTGATCGAAAGTGACTCTGTTAACGACTTTAAAAGCTCATCTATACCAACATTATAAAGGGGAAAGATTTGATTGTTTGTTTGCGTTGAATAGGCTCCGAAACTACTGAACCGATTTGAAAAATTCTTTCACTGTTGGGAAGCTACACTATCCCCGGGTGACATAGGCTATATTATATTTTCAAAAATTTAAGGATTCTTACTAAAAGTTCAATAATGTGACCCAAAGGTGTAAAAAGGCTAACTAAAATGTTCTTTACATCGCGTGCGCTGCGAAAACTATAGATGATAGAATAATATAATGTACTACGACTCTGCAGAACACAAAATTATTTACAAAAAGTGTCGAAACAGCATTAAGTATGTCTAGCTATTATAGTGACCATAATGCTGGCACTTATTTGGCCCAACGCATCAGCATTGCAATTCAACGAGGCAATGCGGCCAGCATGTTGGGTACGCTACCTACCGGTAGTGGGCTGGAGCACTTGGACTGTCTATAGGCCATCACGGCTAGTATACAGTCCATAAGTGTTTTTTGTAGTAGGTAGTGTAGCTAGTTTAGTTTAGTTTAGTTTTTATTATTGTAGTAGTTAGCTTGAGTAATAAAGGCAATTTGCCCGTAAAAAAAAACTATTATAGTTATGCCATAAAAGTATTATTTTACGGCGTAAAACTAATTAACCCGTGCGAAGCCGGGGCGGTTCAGCTAGTACTGAATAAATATATAACCGACTGTTACTCACGAATAGTGTGTCGGTTTCTCGACCAGGTTCACACTCATGAGGACTTTAATACTAAAATAGCTCGTACTGACTTTTTTACAGGAAAGCTCCCCCGTCTCCACTCCCGCAACGGAAATGACACCAGAACCGGAATTACTGCAGCCGCAGGAAATCAGAAGCAAGTCTTTATCACCGGCTGTCATTGTTCAAGATAATGGTAACCTTTTAATTTTTACAGCAAGTCACAGTTTACCTGCATGAGTAGCATATGCTGTAGAAATTGTCATATCTCTTCTCTCGTGAAAGCGATTCCGCAATCCAACCACCTCCCGGATCCAACCACAGCTTTGCTAGTTATTCTGCCGCCAAGCAGTAGTGTGCAAGCACTACTGTGTTCCGGTTTGAAGGGCATTGTAGCTAGTAAAATTACTAGGCAAATGAGACTTTATGATGACTTTATGAAGTCTCAGGATGACTGCGCAGTGCAGTGTCACGCGAAACTATATTAATTTAGATTTCCGAGTGATACTGCAATCTGTTATGTGCAGCCGTGACGCTTAAAACCAGGCGAACGACTTGCTCGTCACGTCATTTATTTACATATAAAAAAAACCTCCCGGATAAGAACCTAAACAGTAACAAAAGCTGTACTTAGTTTATGTATCTGGCAAAAGTATTCAAGGTGTTGCTTTGCATCCCTCCTTCCCCCTTTAGATTTGTAGGACTCTTGGTAATGCATGGGTACACTGAATAATAATGTAAGTTAAATACCACATTTAATGAGCCGGTTTATTAAAAAAAAGAAATTGTATTTTATGCATGACCCAATAGATGGCGCCAGTTGTGGTTTTACTAAAAGCTGTCACTGTCACTGTTTCAAGCATAGACCACAGGTTAGAGGAAATGTGTCTGACAACTCTAAACTCTTTCGTTTTTATTTAGTTTCATTGCGAGATACCTCAGCTTTATTTTGGATCATAATATTAACGTTTATCTATCTCGCAGATCTACTGTACTTCAATTTATTTAATAAGAATGCACCACAGATTACTTAGGAGATACTACAGGCAATGTACTCGTGGTCCACCCAACTGAATTTGACATATCTTTGTAGGTAGTCTAAGCATTTTCTTGTTTAAACTACTCTGTGGTTTGAAAGGTTTAAACTACGTACATACAGCGCCATCTAGAAAAGAAGCGGAACTAGTGTTTTTTTTAAATAAAACTCTTCATTGGTAACCGAATATTTAATAAATCAAGTTTATGATGAAACACAAGTAGCTCCGTATGAGGCCTTTGTGTGGACACACCAGCGGCGCGGAAAAGAACGCGTTAGACAAGGTGATTTCACAATTTTCACTATATTTTTGTTGTGTTTTAAATGAGGTCGCACACACGTACGTTTTTAATTTTTGACAATTATTTTTTACAAGTTAGGTTACAAAGGACATTGACAGGATCCGGTCCAAATACTGCCCAGTGATGAGAGTGCCTACATTACGTTCCTTACATCCATTTATAGCTACACGTCAAATATTTTCGAAATCTGGCCATGGGTTTTCTTTTTAAATTAATTTTTAATATTGAATTTGGTACTATGGGACCTTACCCGACACTTAAGTATAGGGATAATAAACATTTATCTCATCATCATCATCATCATATTTGGTGTGAATTAATCGTTTTCCCGGAAAAAATGTATGGGATATTTTTTTCGCGATTTCTGTCATTTCTAGTACTCATACCTAAAATGGTCCTATACAATATTTTGATCCCTACATGAAATAGGATCGATTGGCGTAAAAAAATGTTTTTGTGTATTTTTGCATATTTATCGCTGACTGTACATTTTTTCCAAAATCAGTTAATGCAGTTCAGAGTATCTCAAAACTTCATGTTTAGTCTTCTTGGAATGTTTTCCAGTAGCTACAGCGGTTAAGGTAACTGCCCTTGCTGACCCGTTTCAAAAGTCCATCCTGTATAAATCTAACTTTTTTTTACTCCATGGTCAGATTTTGAAAATATTTTGTGTACAAGTATTTATTTATGTCAGGAGTTTAAAAATGATACTCGTTTCTCTGGGCAGTATTTGGACCAAAACCCATACTAAGACTGTCAATGTCCTTTAGGTAAGTATTTACGTTTTAATTGATTCTTGTTCCATTAGTGCATTGAATCAAAATTCAAAATTTAAACTGCTACCTCTCAAAACTCGACGGACATATTTTGACTTCATTTGCCTTTTCAAAATTATACACTCTATCGTTGACTCGCCTTTTCTGCTTTCGCAAGTAAATTTCAATATTAAGCCAAGAGCTCGTCACTCTCATTTAAATATTTTCTCACTTCAGGTGTTTACTAATAATACTTCGTTCTACAACCCTTTGGTTAGAATGTGTCGGCAGTATAACGACATCCTGAAAGAACACCACAGCTCAATTGACATTTTTGACCAAAATCTAGCAAAATTTAAAAGAGACGTTTCAGCTATTATATTTCGGAACTTTGAATGATTATTGTGCATTCAAGATTTAAATCGATACCATAAGCAATGTACTTAGTTAACTATTTTTTAACTATTTTTACTAAATATTCTAATAACAGTTATGTCAATCATGATGTGTACACATGTTTTGGGATATAATCTAGCTCAAAATGTATGCATTTTTTTTTCTTTCTGCTTGTTCTTTCATTTGGTTATATTCTGTTTTGTGTGCCAAATAAAATAAATAAAATAAAATAGAATCAACCTCTGTAAATATTGCGGATATGCAAATCAACATCCAACAGGTATGATATTACAAGCTGAACTAAAAAGTATCCACAACTGGGCCAAATTTTAATGAAATTGCCGTTTATTGTTTTTTTTTATCAACGGTAGGCTAACATTTGACTACGGTCTCACCTGATGGTAAGTGACGACGCGGTCGACGATGGGACATGCTGGCCTAGAAGATACCGGTTCACTCTAGCCTAACCGTTTAATGAATAAAGTTAATGAACTCTATTTCTCCAGGTTCCGTATCATCAAAACACGCGATGACTCCGACTCAAGAAGAAGAAGAAGACGAAGAGGAAGAGGGTGAATTGGAAGAAAACAAGGAAGAAGCTGCCGTCCCCGTCAACTCACCTATGATGGATATGTAAGTGTTTTAAGTTATTATCACTAGCCTGAAGACGTTCACTACTGAACATAGGCCTCCCCCTATATAATAGGTGGTAGGACTTTTCTGCAAAGTTCACCTAGGTAGGTACCACCACTTTGCCAGTTATTCTGCCGCCAAGCAGTAGTGTGCAAACACTACTGTATTCCGGTTTGAAGGGCATTGTAGCTAGTGAAATTACTGGAGCAAATGAGACTTTACGAACTGATCTCACAGTCTAGAAAACTTTTTAGACTGTGTGATGTCTCAGGATGGCGTGCGCAGTGCCCAGTGTCACGCGAACTTTCGTTTAGAGTTCCGAGTGCCACTGCAATCTGTTATGGGCGGCCGTGACGCTTAACACCAGGCGAACGACTAGCTCGTCACGTCATTCGTTTACATAAAAAAGAGCGGCTGCTTGTAATTGGTTTTAACTAGGTTGCCGGTCTACTATTGGGGGGTCTACTCTACGTCTTCCGGATCCTGGTTGCCACTCGAGAACCATTATTTCCCTTTGGTTGTCAGTTCTGCAAACGATGTGGCCTATAGTATTTAAAGAGTATAGGACACCTTAACTACTGTAGAGTATTATAGGTGTAATAACTCCTACTACCTACCATTAAATCAAGAATATTTTTTCAATTTTTTTTCCTAGTTTTCTACAAGTGAGTGACAACCGGCCAACTGCAACAGAAGGCGGTTCAGAGCCTGACTGCACGTGGCGACACGCCATCTACCAGAAAGTATTACAACCACAAGAGGAAGAAGGTATGAAAACATTAGATGTCGTTGGTTGCGGGAGAAGAAGGGACAAATAGCACCTTCTTCCCCCGCAACCATTACCTAAATTACCAGTTAACTTTTTCCAAATTGATAAATAATTATGAGTTATTTTCATACTTTTCTATACGATTGTAATTTATTATGTGCATTAATAACTTAATAAATAAGTTAAAACTGAACATGCGAGTTCTTAAATCCTTAAAAAAATATATTTAATTAAAAATAACTTACATTCTATTTTAACATAATAAGAACCTTTGAAATACTTACCTGTAACAAAATGTAGTTCGGTTTGAAATACTGTCTAAGCATTTGTGTACTTTCTTCTCTCGCAACCATTTCTATATTATTATTTGGGATTGTTGTGCCATCTTTTTAAAATTACTGCAAAATACGTTTTTAATCTTTTCTCATCCCGCAAACCTGCTTATTACAAATGAATTTCCATTTCAGGAGAACTATCAACGAACCTCCTTAGAAAGTCTTCAGGACCAAAAGGGAAACGAAATAGGGAAGAACTGAGGCAGCTTTGGAAAATGGCGATCGAGCAGACAGTATTACTTGTTAGGATGGAAAAAGAAAACGCTAGACTCAAGGGTGAGTTTACTGGAGAGTAAGCGAGAGAGATGCCTAATGAAGTGTAGTCGACTATAGTTACAATGAAAGGCGATCTTTGTTGTCTTTGGTTCCTTATAATAATATGTCTTCCTATTTCTGATTGGTCAGATCGCTGATATCACTTGAAAAAATATTGCCAGATGCTAATCGCTGGTATGTTAAGCAGTAGGTAAGCTCTCTTAGCCAGTCAGCTCTCATATTGCTATCTCTTTCTAACATCAATTTTCAGCTCTATTACCACGTGACAATACTACGTTACTGTCAATACTATCTATTCTGTCGAGTTTTACGTCCAATTGTATCGATAAATAGTATTGAAAACTTGCCAGTTATAACCAATAATCATTGAAAGTGTCGATACTATCGATAGTTAGCTATCGTGGTTGAATTCTAACTTTTCGAGGCACCTATATTTCTATCCTTATCTAAACCTCTATTCCTGTTGGCCCCGTGTAGGGGGGATCCTATTTTCTAACTAAAGAATTTTCTTATCCTTTTAAGTAATCGACCTTATCTATCTAAATTATAAATAAACATAAACGTTATTAAATCTGTTTACCTGCATATTTACAAAAACAATTTTATTATAATAATGCTGAGTAATCCTTCCTTTGTAGAAAGAGAAGAATCATCAGCAGTCCGTCGCATCAAACTAGAGTATACAGAACTAGGAATGTGTGACCCAGGAGTTGTTCTAATGTGGGACTCACTACTGGCTAAAGACCCTTCACAACCTATGGCGAAGGTTGACAGGCATATGCTGACGCAAGCTGTTATGCAAGGTAAGGAACTTAATAATACCTCAGTCATAGTTAAAGAAAGAAAAATAGAATAGAAAGATAATAGATTTATTCAGAACATCATACAACATTACATGAAAGGTGATACAGCATTAAATGTGTTGCGTGACGTAATGTAATATAGGCTCCGACTTATCATAATAATTACAATCCGGCAGGTCCTAAGACCTGATATTTTATGGTTATGCCTACATTTGTAGGTAGTAACAGTAGGGCTTGCACACTACTGCTTCGTGGCAGAATAACTGGCAAAGCAGTGGTACTACCTATATGAACTTTGCAGAAAAGTATTCATCATCAACAGCCTGAAGACATCCACTGCTAAACATAAGCCTCCCCCAGAGAGCGCAACCTAGAGCGGCTGCTCACGTCCTGCATCCATCCGCTCCCCATGGCTTTCAGATCGTCGGTCCACCGAGTTGGGGCCTACGCTGCGTCTTCCGGTTTGTGGTCGCCACTCGAGAACCTTTCTTCCCCGCGGATCTCCTCATTCTGGAGCTTATCTCGCAGAAAACACCAATCATAGCTCTCTCAATAGCTCGTTGCGCGACTTTGAGCTTACTAATGAGTCAAGTCTTACCATCTTGTAAAATACTTAAATATTCCTAACAGGTGTGCCCCGAATGTCACGTGGTGCGGTATGGTACTTCCTAGCAGAACAAGCTTCTCTCCGCGCACCACCGCCAGACACTCGTGCACATCCGCACTACTCCACGCCATACCGCTCCCTACTGGCTGGACTTACCAAACACCAGCATGCCATATTGATCGATCTCGGTAAGTAGTACTTAGTTAGTATCATAATAGTACCATGGGAATAGAAATCGTAAGACGAGGAGCGGAAACTGTCATGTTCGGCATCAAAAAAAGGAAGGCTATTTGTGTCATCCATCACAACCCACATTTGGCCAGCGTGGTGAATAAGCTCACACTATTTATTTAAGAGATTACCTATATCGCAGCAGTAGCAGTCTAGGTGTAAATAATGAGGTCATCTACATATACAAACCATTTGAAAAAAAGTAAATGAAATGGATAAGTCTAAAAGTACTGTTTCGAACTAGAGTAGGTACTATTGGTGGTGGTCGAAATAATTTAAATTATCTTTTAATATCTCACTTAAAAAATTGTGGTGAAGATGGAAATACGCCTAAGAGAATTGATGCACCTGAAAAAAAACATTGTCTACTTCTATGTTGGAAAAATGAATAGGCACTTAATTGAAAATAAAATGATAAGCTTTCATTTGACTACGTCTTACCTAGCGAACGATGATTTATGGGCAGGTTTGCTCTGAAGATCCATGATACTTTCAGGTATGTAGCCACTAAACCCAAAAACGCCAGAGCTTTACTGTTTTGCTTTTCTACGATTATCTACCTAAATCAGTTATTCTGAAAGAGATTAGTATGACCCCCTATTTCCAAATCTGTTTCACTGGTTTTAATTAATTCGTTGATCTAATCAAATATTTATTTTAGGTCGCACGTTTCCAAAGCACTCGTACTTCGCATCAGCACTCGGTCCGGGACAACTGGCGTTATACAATATTCTCAAAGCGTACTCTTTACTAGACCCCGACGTTGGATACTGTCAGGGTCTGAGTTTCGTCGCTGGAATTTTGTTGCTACATGTAAGTAAGAGGACCTTTGCGAGGAAGGAAAATGCACTTTTTTAATACCACTTTTGGCAGATGACTTAGTGATCAAGATTGGTATGCAGTATGCACACAGAGGAGTGCATCTCGTTATAATCCCGAACCGAATATTTTACCATTAATTACTGAAATTATATGTTTTGCAAAGTATTATCTGTCACCCACGGGAGATGAGAATGGTCCTATTCTCACACCGCTGAGACCACATGGCCTAAGGCGAAGCTTAATAACATAATTATAACTTCTCGAGCTATGCTCGGTATTTCCCTGCGAGATAAGATCCGAAATGAGGAGATCCGCAGGAGAACTAAAATGAACGATATAGCTCTTAGAATTATCAAGTTGAAATGGCAATGGGCAGGCCACATCGCTCATAGAACTGACAACCGATGGGGAAGAAAGGTTCTCGAGTGGCGACCACGAACCGGAAGACGCAGCGTAGGCCCCGCACTAGGTAGACCGACAATCTGGTGAAAGCTGCGGGAAGCCTATGGATGCAGGAGGCGAGCAGTCACTCAAATTGGCGCTCTTTGTAGGAGGCCTATGTTCAGCAGTGGACGTCTTCGGGCTGTTGATGATGATTATAATGATGATGATAACACAAAATCGAATATTTGATGTTGTGGAAATTACCCTAGCTATTAGCCATTAATTCAATTTATTTAGTAGACGATGTTTATTACTGATGAGTATTTGATAATAATATGTTTAATTGCAAATGCGTTCATATTATTACAAATAAATAAATAATAAATAATGACATAAATGAATTTAAGAAAAAAATATTTGACTTCCTACTGGATAAATGCTACTATTCTGTAAAAGACTTTTTAAATGACGCTTCGATTAGTACTTATAGATATAGATTAGTTTGACCAATTCAATGTATTTAATTTGTATTTAATGAGTTCAATTTATTTTATGTTTTTTAAATAATAACTCAATGTTCAAAAATGATAACTATAATTTCTTAATCTCATTATTGAATACTGACACAATTAAATTAGATCCAATTATCAATATTTGTACGCCTGTACCTATGGGCAGAATTTTGTTGGAAGAATTATGTGCTAATCCATCTTTGCAATATTGTAACCCAAAATTCTTACAAATAAATTATTTCATTTCATTTCAATATAGGTAGGTACGTAGGTCTATTTTGGTTTTATTGATTACCGACGGTAAACCTGCCGCGGTTGTAAAATTCCTCGCCGTTACACTTCTGTTTAACTACAAGAAATGCATCTTATGTAAGCATTTCTCAAAATTACAGATGGAAGAAGCAGAAGCATTCATCTTACTGCGACATCTTATGTTCAGACGGGGGCTGAGGAAACAGTATCTGCCTGATATGAGTGCGTTACAAGTACAGGTAAGTTTCATTGTTCATTCTTTACCAGTAGTACCATTGTGCACGTGGGTACGTGGAAAGGAATATGTGGAGCAGACGTACAAAATTACTCAATTAAACTGCTATGTTTTATTTTCTATTAGTTAACCTCACAGACGTTGTCCTTAAAAATCCATACAAAAATCCACAGAACAAAGAACGTTCAGTTTTTCCGAAATTGAATATTTCTTGAAAAAAATCCAATATTTTCCATGTATAAGCAACCCGTGTTCAAAATTTCATCCTATTCGATTCAGCCGTTTTTTATGCATCCAATTTGATTCCGCTGTTTTGGCGTGAAAGCTAGGCCAACAAAGAAACAAACAAACAAGCAGACAGACAACGTTCCACTTTTATAATATTTTTAAAAATTATAGATCTGGAACTGACATGTTCACTATGTTTCTTTTTGTCGTTTTTGTAATCGTTTAAGTAGTAATCAATATTTGAGCGTACCCTAAAAACAGATTGCATTTACTAAGTATGACGCGTAAAGAAAATATTAGAATAGAATAGAAAAACATTTATTCAATACTTAAACTAAGGTACAAAACATGTTATATTATAATTACATAATATGAAGTACGAAAAAAAAAAGATCAGCGTAAAACAAGTATTGAATGGGCGTCGGTTCAGCATGTGCTGGTTGTCGGCGACAACCATTGGATATTGTTTAATTCTCACTTCCACTTTATTTACTGCAGTAAGGGTGGTGAGACAGGAGACACCAATAAATGTATTTATTCTCTTTGCATATCTTTTCTTTATTAAAATGCTATATATCCATTTATCCAGCTGTACCAGCTGTCTCGGCTTCTACGTGATCACGAGCCTGAGCTGCACAGCAAGCTGGAAGAGCTGGATATATCTCCAGCACTATACGCTGCTCCATGGATGCTCACAGTCTTCACCAGCCAGTTTCCACTAGGGTTCGTCGTCAGGGTCTTTGGTGAGTGATAAACTAGTGAAATTGATTGTAGCAGATTGATTTTATTTTGAAATGTCTTTATTGATACTTTTAATAATACATTATTGTATTTTTTTTATGTAATTGTATGACGTGACGAGCTAGTCGTTCACCTCATGTTAAGCAACACGGCCGCCCATAACAGCCCGAATTGTTCTCACGATAGAAATTGTTTTGTAGGCTGAGAGCACATTTTAAAACTAATAACTAATACCACTAAACAAAGTTTATAAATTGCAAGTTCTCTTTTAAACCTAATTTTTAGGGTAGTTGGTAAAAACTTGTTGAAAAGAACTTATTCGCACGTTTTTAGAATGAATAGGACTATGGAAAAACTTTGTGCTAACGAAGATATTGTCGCATGGACTAATAAACTAAAAAATTGAAGAATTATCTTGAACTTGTACTTAACCAAAAGTTATTAAAGGAAAGGTTGAATCATGAGCAGAATTTGAACCCGCATCCAACCATTCCTTTAGCTGGGAATGCTGGGATGCTACCGTGACTAGAGATCTCATGTACAAATTGCTCGTTCACCTTTTACAACTAACTTACAGGAGTTAGCATGTCTATGCAACGTCATCTCTTGAATGGTTTTTGCGAACAACTCAAGGTCCATTTACATCAGCTATTCCTATCCTCTTTTGCAAGCTCGATGATGATAATGACTTTTTTTTACCAAAAAATTTATTTTACCATAATTTTTATGAAATCGTTTCACCCTGTGTACAAAATTTGACAGCTTATGGGGTGTGTTGGTTGAGTAGGTTGGCTCATATGATGGTTCCTGGGTCCTTAGATACAGAGAATCCTAATTAGGATTCAGAATCTAGGTATGTGCTCGTCACACGTTATTTTTTTATTTATTTAAAATCAACAACGGCAAAACTTACAGTTTCCTTCGAACATTTTTTACATTGCAAAAATTCCTTCGCCAAAGCTATTCATTTTTTATCCACAGATCTCCTATTCCTGGAGTCAATGGACGTCATATTTTCAATGGCACTTGCTATTTTGTCAGCACACAAGGACGGTCTAATGCTATGCGAAAGTTGTGAAGAAGCTGCTGAATACCTCAAGCATAAAATACCAGACATGTCCCCGCATACTTACAGAAAGATTATGAAAAAGGTAAGCTTTTAGCTGGATTATAGGGTTATCTGTCTGGAAGCGGCGACGTAGGCCGGCCCCCACTAGGTGGGACGACGACCAGGGTCTTGATCATGTAACTTTGATTGCAATGCAACAGGCGAATTTCATTCCTAATTTAACAGGTTCCTCAGTAACTATGCACATAACAAACTGCACATTTACATAATGTCAAGCCCTCCACTCGGTGGACCGACGACCTGGTGAAAACCGTGAGGAACCGATGGATGCAGGAGGAGAGCAGCCGCTCTAAGTCGCGCTCTCTGGGGGAGGCCTATGTTCAGCAGTGGACGTCTTCAGGCTGTTGATAATGATAATGATGATAATGATGACAGATAACAGTGGAAGGTAGGGGTTCACGAAGTATTTCTCATACGAACGGGCCGCGTTATGAAAAAGGTTTAAAAACACTACTAGAACTTCGATAGTAAAATCAAGAAGCTACGATGAGGTTGAAGATCTCTCAGATTCTCATAATAAATGTATATTCCAGGTGCACGCGTTAGATATAAGCCGGCAGTTGTCAGACTATGCGGTAGAATATGCAGTACTACGAGAAGAGATGCCTCGAGTGGCGTTACTCACTGAAGAGAATAGAACGCTTACAGCAGACAGAACTAGGATGACTGAGGAGCTTGACGTGAGTGGAACTAATCTCTACTAATATTAATCACTAGTGGTTCTGTGAGCTCGCGACGCTATTTTTGCATTGCTTAAGAGGACCATCCGGCGGGGTAATTACGTATAATTTGTAATAGCAAAGCAACAGCAGTAGCAAAGCAACAGCAGTAGCGAAGCGACAGCAAACACTTAGCGATCGGTCGCAGTGTCACCCGCTTGTTGCTCGCTCAATGCATTTGGCCTTAGATAGTAGCGCCAGCAGCAACAGGACAGCAATAGACGGCCACAAAATTATACATTTTTTTAGTTCAACGATTGTCCGATAGTCCGTGATCTAGCGCTCGATCGCTTTCTGCTCTGCCAAAGTGACGTTTGACAGCTTTGACAGCAATGTTTGCGAAGTTTACACCTGCTGCAAATTATACGTAATTGCTGGTGTTTGAAAATATTTTTTTAGGTGATAATTTTTAGGAACTTTTGAGTCGCCCAATGAATATGTCAGTCTCATATGACTCACTCGTAACTTACATGCATCTTTGACTTGTCTTGTTTTGGGACATGATCAGGCCGTTTGAGTACCGTCCTGGTACTTGAAAATGGTAGTGCTACTAGTTGTACAATTGATAGTATAACTTGTAGTACATCTGGTAGTACAACTGGTAGTGCTACTAGTTGTACAATTGATTGTATAACTGGTAGTACAACTGGTAGTACAACTGGTAGTACAACTGGTAGTACAAGTGGTAGTGCATCTGGTAGTACTGGTAGTTCAACTGGGCGTACAACTTAGTAGTACAAAAAACCTACCAAAACTTCCCTCAAATTCAGAAAAAACAACCAAATAGAAATAACGTTATTTACGATCTTATAGATACATTTTCTTCCACAGTCTGCAATGGATTCACTAACAAACTTCCAAAAGAACCAAACCCGCCTCGAAACGACCAACAAGTCGATGGAACAGCAGTTGAACCTATTAAGCCGCTACATCGCCGCCTATCACAAACAAGACCTGCCACCAGAGATAAAGAAAATTGTCCAAAACCACAGCAAAAGATCATCTTTCAGCTCAAAATTGTTCTCCACAAAATTCTCGACGGATGACGATGAAAAACGAATTCTTAAAACCGGTATCAGCACTCCTAATCTGTTTGCAAAGATTACAGACAACAAAGATGTCGTCAGAGAATCTCCGGATAGAGAAAGAAAGGTATTTATAATGAAGAAGTCGCAATCTGTGCACTCCGGTCTCATAGCTAATTTAAAACCTTTGAAAGAGGAGATTAATGAACTTACAGAATCGCTCAAAGAGTTAGGGAGGAATACGGAAAAAGAATCACCAAAACCAAAAAGGCATGAATCTATCAACGCAATATCAAAGAACGAATTAAGCGAATCGCTCAAAGAACTGGGAAAGAAGAACAGCGGGTTTTTCGCAAATACTCACGAGCAAATCCGCCAGGAGAGGCTATTCGAAAAGCAATTGAAGCACGATTTTGATGAAAACTTAAAGAAGTTAGACGAGAAATTAAGTCCAACTTCGTACATGGACGATTTGAGTATATTTCAAAGCAGAAAATGTATGTCGCTGAATTTGAATTCAAAAAATGAGAGCAAAATCGATAGTGGTTTTGTAACCCCTCTTACTCCGGACAAAAAGATGGATTCAAGTTCTACAATATCGCATCCGTTGAGTGATGTGGACGTAGAAATCAAATTTGATGGACAATCTACTAAGTTGAAGCAAATACGACCTCTGAAGCCTTGTGTTGATAACAAAATGTAGTCCAATCAACATTTGTAGATATGTACGTGTGTGCAAATGTCCAGTATTCCGAACTAACCCTCTTACGAAAAAATATTGTGTAGCGGAGGAATAGTTATTTTGTATTTTGTTCCTCCCTATCCAATGTTGGAATAGGCAAGACAAAACAAGAGAAAAGACAGCTATTCCACTGTTATGCAAAGTTTAGTAAAAGGGTATATGTAAAAGAGATTTAGTTTGATTGTGTGGGGATTTCGCTTTATCAGCAATGATGATCAGCCCCTTATCTACTCCTTAATAAATTACAATTGGAATAGACTCATTGTTAGTTTTTAACAGATTTGCAGTGAAAAATCTACCTATCAGAAATTGTAAAGCAATGCAATTGCAATTTAAATAGTAGATATTATATGGGGTCTACATAACAGATTTCTGATACTACCAAGCCCAACATATGATACTAATTATCCCAGAAACTTAAGAATTTCCGCGGAAAATCTTAAACAGGCGAAGTGCCTCTACATTATTTAAGAAATAATGGTTATAAAGGGAAATGAGTATTATTAAATTTTGACTTCGGAGTCGTATAGATAGACCGTCCTAAAACACAAATTATATTCTCAGTTATTATTATCTCTAGAAATATTAAGCTCTCTGATAGATAGATGAATGACAGTACCTAGATTACAAAGAAGGGTCAATGACCGCCGCTTCTTGTCCGTAGTACAAGCTCGAGGGAATATCCGATCGTTGAAAATTACACCGGTCAACAAAAAATTTTTTTTTTTTGCGCATGAGTTTTACTTAATATATTCTGATTATATAAGCAAATATAAATGAAAAAGTGCGATTACAAATCCAAATTGTTTGCTTTTCAAAAAGTTACCGGCAACCAAACATTGGCCTGTATGTACTGAGTACGAAGTGGGAAAATGCAATATTAAATGGGAAGCAGTTGTCGATACTAAAACTATATTAATGCCGCTATTGCACATTCAATTGGGTCTTATTAAATAATTTGCAAAGGCTCTTAATCATGAGTCTGAAGCTTTCAAATATTTGAAGAGTTTTTTCCCAAAGCTTTCAAAGGCGAAATTGAAAGCTGGAATCTTTGTAGGCCCTCAAAAAATATTGTGGATTGTGATATTTTCCCGGAATTACTTAGCAATAGCATTTGGACTCTATTTTAAAACTTCTATTGTAAGAATGAATCATAAATTGATGTTTGGTATCTTTTAATAAATCACATATAAATTACAATCTGGGTCTCTTCAAATCAAGAGTGAATAGCATAGCAATAGGCATCTCATGGGCAAACGTGCTCCAACATAGACCGCATCATCGCTTTCCATCAGGTGAGATGTTGTCAAACGTGAGCCCATTCATGCATAAAAAAAAAACTATGTCAATTTTTTATGTATTTTCATTATTTGAATTTTTCCACTTTTTACACATAAAAGCAAATTCAGAACTATTTTTTGTTTTTATTCTTATTTCTAGGTATAAAAGCAATAAAAATAACGTATGTATAATCCGTGCGCAAAAATGCTGTTGATCGGTGTTATAGCTGCAGCAGTACACTTGACAGGTTTTAATACTGTTAATTAGTAGTGTCTATGGTATAGTTGGCTAGACTGGTGTTACCGCGCGGAGTGCTTACAACGTGATGACGTCAGTTCGCGCTTTTCTAGCGTGGCGTGTGGTTTAGGTCACTCACCTTTACGGTCATTGACCCGGCTGCGATTGGCTTTTAAACATGTACTCGCAAAATATTTCAGTCTTAGAACAAAAATTGTTAAGCTAAAAAAATGTAGATCGCTTTTATTAGTGTGGACTATTTTTGGATGTTAGTTTTAGTAATAATAAAGCAAAAATGAGTAAAGAAATATTAAATTACAACAAAATAATTTAAACATTTTTCTAAAACTAAGATTACTTAGTGATTTTTGATCGGGTTTTGAATTAGTATATGTTTGAAAGCTTGCGTTTAGCACTGCGACTGGGGAGCACAGGCATGCTTCTCAAAAGATTTACGAAATTTCTATACTTATACTAATTTTGATAATATTTCGCTTATGGAAAGGCAACACCTAGTGTTAATTTAGGCTAATCTGGGATAGGCTAGTTATGAATATTAAACAATGATCTTATTAGAAAATAAGTTGAAATTAAATATCTTGTTGATCACAAATAAATTGAATTTATCACAAATTATACTTATTTACTGAATAGTTAAAATAGGTAATTAAATTTACTGTAACTTAACATCTAGTCTTAGATGCAATACATACTTTTTGTTACCAATATCACAATTACTTAAAACATACCAAATATAACTGTTGGTAATTATTATTCAGACAAGTGTTGCTCAAAAATGTTGTTAATTTTTTTGGTATTTTGATAATGATTTTGGCTTAGCTTTAGGAAAGATAATGTGATTCAAAAATTAAATAAAGCTATACCATACCTAGTTGTTAACAATTTGTTTTATTTTGATTCCAACGAAGTCAAAGTCTACACTTTATTAGCTAAAGATTGAATATCGTGAAATGGACGCAAAATTTCTACTACGGACTTGCTTTTTATCTTAGCACAGTAGAGGGAGAGAGAAAACTGTTTTTCAATTTTTGTCTACCGTTTATAGTGACGTAGCCACTAACTTAACAGAATTGAGCCCTCCGTCCCTTTTTAAAAAAGCCATTCTCTGCCTTATTAGAAAGGGATGGAAACGTATTGGTGGTACCTACTGGGATGATACGTCCATGGTGGTTCTATAGTATGTTTCAAATCCCCTGAGAAACTCGTACATTCACCTTTGAGCGGACTGCAGCGACTCTCAACCTATTTTGTTGGAGGACCGCTTTATTTTTCAAATCCCCTGCTAACTTTTACATTGAAACATGTCAAAACAGGTTTAACGCCGCTGACTTGTCTAGCACATTTCCTTGTACCACGAAACGCGGTAGATGCGTAAACGACAGTGAAGCGATGCATAATTGTATGGAAAGCGATACTGTCGCTTTTTTCGAGGCTAACATGATACCGGGGGAGCAATGCACGAGTTTCTCAGAGGATTTGAAACATACTATACACTCTCTCTTGTCAGACAAACAAAACAATCTCAAAGGTTTTAAACGTATACTGTTTTATTAAGTTTTCCTTACCAAACTAAAAAAACCCTCAAAAACAACAAAAAAGAAGTTTGTATGTACCTATATTATAGATTCAAACCAAAACATATCCACCAAAAGATATTTAAATCTTTCTTCCGTCTTTGTCACAAGTTTTGTTTTATAAAAAGATGAAAAACTATTCTAATCATCCTCATCCTGATTTTTCTGAAGTTTCTCCTTCTTTGCTTTTTCAACTGCCATCTTCTTCGCCATTTTCTTGTAAATATCTGCTCTTATTGTATTCATTGTGGTGTATTCTAACCGTGGTCTCATCAGGTAAGAGTTCGTGATGAAGAAGTCTACAAATTCGGTTTTATAATCCTGGAAATGAATGTTTTCATTCAGTGATCTTAGTATGACTATTTGAATACCAGCTGACCCTGGGCTCACACGGGTTACTCAGTTTTACGGCCTAACCCTGTCAGAAAGAAGAAGGAATGGAAAGAAAAAGATGAATGGATGGGACGGCGAAGGCAGGCAGGTAGAAGGGAGAGAGAAAAAGATAGGGGGGAAAGATTAATGAATGGGACTGTGATCGGGTGGCACCTCATCTACCAATAGTTGCAGTAAACAAAAATGAAGTACGTAGTTCAGTATATCACCTCTATGGTAATCGGCTCTACACCAGCTTCGAAAATAGGCTCCAGGAATTCCGCTGGTGATAGTGGATGGATGGATAAACTGGGAAAAATATTATACATTATAGGTAGGTAAATAATATTGTGGAAGGTAGGCCACATAGCTCGTAGAACTGACAACCGATGGGGAAGATTCTCGAGTAGCGACCACGAACCGGAAGACGCAGCGTAGGCCGGCCCCTAGCTTGGTGGACTGACGATCTTGTCAGAACGGTGGGGAGCCGATGGATGCAGAAGGGAAGCAACCGCTCAAAGCGGCGCTCTTTTGGGGGAGGCCTATGTTCAGCAGTGGACGTCTTCAGGCTGATGGTCAGACGTCAGATTTTTTTGTCGTCCGAATTTTTCAGTCTTGGCTTGGCTTCACGACTGTTGTCTTACGACCACAGCCGCGGATCTATGGCCATGCCCTTCACAACACGATAGTGCTCTTTGTCATCAGCCCGCGATATTTTACTAGGTGGTAGGACTTCTCTGCAAAGTTCGTCTAGGTAGATACCACCGCTTCGTCAGTTATTCTGCCGCCAAGCAGTAGTGTGCAAGCAGTACTGTGTTCCAGTTTGAAGGGCATTATAGCTAGTGAAATTACTGGGCAAATGAGACTTTATGATCTGATCACACAGTCTAGTAATCTTATTACTAGACTTAATCTATAACGGCCAAAGAAACTAACTCCACAATTCTTGCAGGCTGCATGACCTTGTTGTAGGCTTCCAGAATGGCACCGAACCCGTACCCCTGCAGTAGTTGGGCCAATGCCTGGACACAATAGTCCCGTGGAATGCTGTACACACTGAAATGTTCAAGGTAATGCCGTGAATATATTAAATTACTTTGTTCTTTTTTTAAATTAAGTTAGGTGAATTGTATTTTTTGGTTGGCTAAACTGACTGGCGCGTGATTGGATGAGAGCGTGAGTCAGAAAAATAGGATGGAAAAGTGATCACTCGTTTTTTGGCGGGAACGCGGAAAAGTTCACGTCGGTGCATTGTATTATTTTACAAAACTTATGCTTTTTCCAGTGTTAATGTTTAAAATTGGTGGTGTTTTACGCATTAAGTGCTGAATTACGAGCATGAGTGTGGGCAAGTGATATAATGTGGTGAAACGTGGTTTTTCGTGTTGCTTCCAAAATTCCATAGAAGCCTCTAGTAAAGTTGCCACCACTTTACTAGGGCATGCCTTAGACTGGATTATGACTAAGACTAGACTATGACTACTCTGACTGTGACTATGACTTGACTTTAAGTGAAAACCATAATACGATGAAAAATTACAAAACTTGACACTGGCTAAATACACTATGTGTGGAGCCAAAATATAAAGAAAAAAAAAAGTGATCACTTTCTTACTTAGTCTTGGGCATAGAATAACTATACCTAAACTACCTATAGAAACCGAGTACATTTGCAAAATGCAAGAAAAAAAAAAGCCATAAAATTATTGTAAAAATCAATTTCTTCAGCTTATTGGTTACGTAAAATTTGAGTACCTTTGCAGTTTATGGTAGAAAAACATTTGCACACTACCATAGTCGGTGAGTGGAACCAATATCATCTCGCTGAAGATTGAGGTCATTGACCTAGCTACAGCTGACGATGGAACGGAGCACGTGGCTGCGAAAATAAATCACCATCATGAAAATTAAGTTACAAGTAATTCCTACTCAGTCTTAGGCCCGATTTTACTAAAGTAGAATAAATTTTATTCCAAGTATAAAGCTACTGGTTACTCTCAGATACAACTGATTGACAAATGAAATGAGAATTAAAAAGACGCCATTTTGATTGTATCCAAGGAATATGCTTCTTATCCCTTCAAAATTGGTAGTATAAGGGTTATACTCGCGTAACTCGGTTGTTCTAGGAAAGTTATACTTACTTGGAATCAAATCTATTCTACTTTGGTTAAATCGGGCCGTATAAGAATAAAAGTTATCACCGGTATTTAAAACCTCTTCCATCCATCTCTTTAGCCAGCACATATTACTTTTTAGGTAGCTATCATCATCAATAGGCTGAAGAAGTCCACTGTTAATTATAGTCCTCCCCCATAGTATGAACAAAATAATAATAATAATAATATTTTATAATATTCTAGCCTGAAATATACCTATCTGAGGGTTGTTTGTTAATGGTGCTGTAAATGGCTATTTTGTTCATAAATCAGAAGTGGGATACTTAATAATAGATTCTCCTGCATCCATCGGCTCCCTCCGGCTTTGACCAGATCGTCGGTCCACCTAGTAGGGGCTGGCCTACGCTGCGTCTATTTTATATTATGAATAGGTTCAATGACATACCAATGAAAATAATTTTAGCATCTACTGGTATCGCTTTTAGCATTTTAGTGAGAGGACCTTTCAATGCTTTTGCGTTCAGATATTTATCTTCAGGCGGAACCTGCAACAATAGATTTTGCTAAGCCAATCTTAAAAACTCTGTGCTTTATTTAGTAATACACTTTTTGGACTTTTCTGCAAAGTTCGTCTAGGTAGGTACCACCGCTTTGCCAGTTACTGTTATTCTGCCGCCAAGCAGTAGTGTGCAAGCACTACTGTGTTCCGGTTTGAAGGGCATTATAGCTAGTGAAATTACTGGGCAAATGAGACTTAAGAACTGATCTCACAGTTTAGAAATCTTTTTTAGGCTGTGTGATGTGTCAGGATGACGTGCGCAGTGCGCAGTGTCACGCGAAACTTTAATTTTGATTTCCGATTGACTCTGCAATCTGTAATGGGCGGCTGTGACGCTTAACATCAGGCGAACTACTAGCTCGTCATGTCTTTCGTTTACATAAAAATAAATACAGCTTAGGCTACTTTTATTAGCATTCATAAATAATATAAATTAACTATAAAAACATACCTTCTAATATCTAAAATCCCAGAATAAAAATAATACCAAGATTAACAGTTCCTGTAAACTTTTATACATCTATTCAAGTTTGAACCCGTGCCTTCCAAATTACTAGATTAAACGCTCTGCCAACTAAGCTATGGTAGCATTCCCCAGTGGCTGCAAACATTTTTAGGACTTTATTCTCCCCCAACTATGTAGCCGTTGCTACATCTGCAGAGTCTTATTTTCTGCAATCATTTGAATTGAAACCTTATGTCGTATTATGTAGAAGTTGCAGAAGCAGTAGCAAAGCGGCAGCAAACACTTAGCAATCGGTCGCAAGATGTCACTGGAAATTGTATGTTGCCGCCTGTTGCTCGCCTGTTGCTCGCCTGTTGCTGAATGCACTTTGGCCTTTGATACTAGCGCCACTAGCAACAGAACAGCAAAAGATGAAAGCACTTTTTAGTTCATCGATTGTCCGACAGACGGTGATCTAGCGCCAGGCGCGGATACGGGGGGGGGTGCCCCCCCCCCCCCCCCCCCCCCCCCTGGCGCAGGCAGTCCAGGTCCAAGCGCGGTAATTAGCAAATTTACCAGCAAGATATAGGTGCATGGAATTCATCATTTAAAGAAAAGAGCACAAATTGGTCTTGTATCGTAAGTATACCTACTTATGTTTTACCACGACATCCCCAAATTTCCTTCTTGGACTCGCCTACTATAGTAGCATTTTGTGTTTGTCATTGCTGTTGGGCTCCACGTTGGGACCCCATGGCGCCCAACGGGATTATTTTTGCTAATAGACCCCAAATGGGACCATCGAATTCTTATTCCCGTTGGCCCCCACTAATATAATTATTTAAAGTCATTTTACCTTTTTAGCGAACACCCTCTCCACATTTCTCATGAAGATGACAGCTGGCTGGAAGACCTTCGCGGCTAAGAGTACTTGGCTTATCGCCTTGCCAGGTTTATTGGCCACCGCACTGAACACCTCAGGAGTTATGTCTATTTTCACTGCATCTGATAAATAAAATAATTTCCTACTCAATGTTATGAGTTAAAAGAGCCGGCTAAGGGAATGTCCAAGATATGGCCAGCATCATTCTCCTGTAACATACTGCGCCACTAAGCCACCTGCCAAGCGTGATGACTATGGCAAATATAAGCGTAACCAAAGTAGCGTTTTATGGACTCGATTGAAAGGCGAGCAAAAAAGCTCATAGGTGACGATACAATGGTGAGGGCTAGACTCCAGAGCTTAGAGCACCGTCGTAAAGTTGCTAGCCTATCTGTGTTCTACAGGTAACATTTCGGTGAATGTGCTGTGGAGCTACACAATCTAATTCCACCATCTCCGTTTCACCATCGGACGACAAAACGTACAGCTACACGCCATCCATTTATGGTTGATATTCCTTCAATTCGCACAAAGTGGTTTGACTCGACATTTATAATCCGAGCAGCCAAGGAATGGAATACTTTACCAGCGTCTTTGTTTCTCGATAAGTACAATCTGGAGCTCTTCAAGTCGTGAGTGGTATCTTCTAGGCAAGCATGTACCATCGTAGATCGCATCGTCACTTTCCATCAAGTGAGATTGCAGTCAAATGCCATCATTTGTCACAACTAAATAGGCCCCTATTTAGTAGTGACAAATGATGGCATTTTATGGGGGAGGCCTATTTTCATGCAGTGAGAGGTCTTCTGGCTACTGATGTGTTACGAATAGATAAGAAATTAAGGAAGTCAGAGGGAGAGCTCTGCCGTCCTTATGAAAAATGCAGTAAGTAGGTAGAACATGTTTTCGAGAAAAACGCGAAAACAAAAAGTTGCGAGTAGTCAAGACTCTCAACACGAGAGTAGTCGAGTTGCTGCATTTTTACCTTGTGAGTTTTTGGGTTCCAGGTGGAATTTCAATAAGCGAGAACTTTTCTTCCCCATCGGTTGTCAGTTCTACGAGCGATGTGGCCTGCCCATTGCCACTTCAACTTTCTAACTCTAAGAACTATATCGGTCACTTTAGTTCTCCTGAGGATCTCCTCATCCCGAAGCTTATCTCGTAGGGAAACACCAAGCATAGCTCTCTCCATAGCTTATTGCACGACTTTGAGCTTACTAATGGCCAACAGTAAGAGACCACGTAAATATTTTGTCCAAAAGTTATATTTAGGTACTTACTCATTTCTCCAGCCACACAATCCACCAAAAATGTCTTTCCACTTCTAGGAGGACCGAGCAGCATGACTGATTTGTTCCTCGTAGCTCCTGGAGCTAGACCTGATCCGAAGATACAGGAGAAAAGGAGACGGCGCTTCACGTCACCATATCCGGGGGGTGGGAACCTGATGGAAAAAAGAAGAAGGACCATAATTATGTAATTGGAGACTCGATATAATTATTACCAATTTGAAATGGCAATAGGTAGGATATATCGCTCGCAGAACCGACCACCAACGGGGAAGAAAGGTTCTCGAGTGGCGACCACGAACCGGAAAACGCAGCGTAGGCCCCCCACTAGGTGGACCGCCGATCTGGGGTATGATTATGTAATTTTGATTGCAATGCAACAGGCGAAATTTCATTCCCCCATTCATTTTTTCCTATGTCCCTAGATACAGCGAATCCTACTAGTTAGGGTCTAGGATCTAAGTACGTTACGTTGGGCGTTATTTATTTATTCCTAGTTTGAAAATTACCCACATATAGCCATGCACATAATCTGCGTATTGAAACTTTTTTTTATGTAAATGAATGACGTGACGAGCTACTCGTTCGCTTGATGTTAAGCGTCACGGCTGCCTATAACAGATTGCAGTATCACTCAGAACTCGTAAATTAATATAGTATCGCGTGACACTGCACTGCGCACGTCATCCTGAGACTTCACACAGTATAATAATAAGATTACTAGACTGTGTGATCAGATCATAAAGTCTCATTTGCCCAGTAATTTCACTAGCTACAATGCCCTTCAAACCTGAACACAGTAGTGCTTGCACACTACTGCTTGGCGGCAGAATAACTGGCAAAGCGGTGGTACCTACCTAGACGAACTTTGCAGAAAAGTCCTATACCAACTGTCAAATCCATAGTGTTTTTATTTGTTGCAATGTTACACGATCGCCTAGCTGGGGCCATATCGCGTAAATCTGGTGGAGAGGGTGATCATGCGCTAACTTGCTCTCACTCACGGACTTGTAAATTGGCGATGGCAGGCGAAGTCCATGTAAAGAATAGTTACGCGACAGGGGAGATGGTCCCCAACCACGGGGAGCCGTAAGAGGCAAGCAGAGCTTCTTGCCTCTTGCATCCATCAGCTTAGAGCAGCTCTGCTCAAAGTGGTGCTCTATGGGGAGGACTTTTTTTGTCAGACAGCACCATCTAGCCCCAAACTAAGCATAGCTTGTACTATGAAAACCAGATAACTGATAGAATACAGATACTTTTTTGTTTGTAAATACATACATAGAATACAATACAACACCCAGCCAGACACAGGAAAAACATCAATGTTCATCACACAAATTTTTGTCTCCAGTGGGAATCGAACCCACAACCTATTCAGAAGGCAGAGCCACTACCCACTGAGCTATCAGGCCAGTCACTATGTTCAGCGGTAGACTTCTTCAGGCTGATGATAAGAATACTAGATTTGTACTTACTTCGCGTCTGGGTCCAGGATGTTAAGCTCATAAGCTCCATAGTTGGAATCTCCAATTATATCCTTTAACTTGCTCGTTGGTTTTGTTATTATATCGAGATCGAAAATTTCCTGTAATATTATAAGAGGTAGGTATTTTAGATACTTCACGTTTTGTACCGGCAGACCTTTCAAATGGAAAGCTTTAGATCGTTGGATTGTTGAGCCATTAGATCGTTGGATCGTTGAATCGCTATATCGTTGTATTATTGAGCCATTAGATCGTTGGACCGTTGAACCGTTAGATCGTTGGATTGTTGAGCCATTAGATCGTTGGATCGTTATATCGTTGGATTGTTAAGCCATTAGATCGTTGGATCATTGAATCGTTAGATCATTGGATTGTTGAGCCATTACATCGTTGAATCATTATATCGTTGGATTGTTGAGCCATTCGATCGTTAGATCGTTGAATCGTTAGATCGTTGAATTGGATCGTTTAATTGGTAATTTGCTAATAATAAGAATAAGCTTACGTCAAGGTTTTTCATTGCATTGTCATCTATCTTCAGGGTTTTCGGTCTGGGAGAAGCCTTTGGTTTCTTTCTAGGTTTAAGCTTTGGATACGTGAAGCCAACTCTCTTGTACATTAGCTGATGCATCTTGATTAACAGCTTGAGATCTAGTCTAAAAAATTGTACAACTTATACCTATTGATAGATAGAAATTTAATTTGACATTTTAGCAGAGGTTTACTAGGTGGTAGGACTTTTCTGCAACGTTCGTCTAGGTAGGTACCACCGCTTTGCCAGTTATTCTGCCGCCAAGCAGTAGTGTGCAAGCACTACTGTATTCCGGTTTGAAGGGCATTGTCGATAGTGAAATTACTGGGCAAATGAGACTTAAGAACTGATCTTACAGTCTAGAAACCTTTTTTAGACCGTGTGACGTCTCAGGATGACGTGCGCAGTGCGCAGTGTCACTCGAAACTTTAATTTAGATTACCGAGTGACACTGCAATCTGTTATAGGCCGCCGTGACGCTTAACACCAGGTGAATGACTAGCTCGTTCCGTTATTCATTTACATAAAAAAAGGCCAACCTATGGCTTAGATCTATGACCTTTTACCAAATACGATATCATTTTCCATAAGCTACGATAGCAGAAGAATGACAGAAAGCTATAATGATATCAAATTGCGGGGCAGTTTAAATTGAGACCTATCTTCTCTCAGGCTGCGGTACATCCCTTTTAGTTGACTCAATAATATTGATATTCCCATCGTACCTCATCAAAGTATCCACGTATTTCCTGCATTCAAGATGGATGTTGTTCATCAGTTCCTCAGTGATCAAAGACTTCATGTAGCTGTCAAAAAGTTTAATGTATTACGAAATAGTATTCGTTTTTAGATAGCCTCGACTGCGGAGTTGTATTCAATAAGAGATGCTAAGTATTAAAATAAGAAATATGCTAGTACGTATGACTATGGATGGATGGATGTATGGATTCATAGCGCAACCACTGGCATCGTACCAAATGATAATACAGTTGTAGTGACACTGTGACACGCCCACGCACTGTATTTTATGTAAATATTTTTATGTTGTATATAGGTATAGTTAAGCATTTTAGGTAGGAATAAATATTATATTTTTGTTGTACAGTTATTAACCCCATTATTAGATAAGTATTAGGTAGGCTTTATAATAAGTTAGGATTAATTATATTAATACTGGGAGGCTCCCTCCTGAAGGTAAGGCTGCGACGTAGGATAGGGAAATGTTTTTATTTTAAGCGTGTCACGTGACCTCTGACGTCATATGGGTCTCCAGAAAGCAAAGATCCGAGGTAGCTTAGGCAGATCCTACATTTTGTATATAAGGCCAACCGTTTCTGAATAAACACAATATAATAGGAAAACAGAGTCTCAGTTATCAACCAACCTCCGACCTGCACGCACCTTCATCGCTCCAGCTATCGCTGCAACATCCAGCACCAAAACACCACAATGGTAACCCCGACTCAGGAGGCAAAAATGCAAGACGAAGCAACCGGAACATTAGACATCTCACATGTGTCTATCCAGTCACGAATACTACCATTCTGGAAGGACTATCCAAGGCTGTGGTTCGCACATTTCGAAACACTAATAGAACCTTCGAAAATCGGCGATGACCAGAAGTATCGCCACGTACTTGGCGTTCTGCAGCAGTCCGACGTGCAGCAGATCAGCGACATACTGATGAATCCCCCATCCACTGGGAAGTACACCGCTTTGAAGAATCGCCTACTCTCCGTTTATCAAGAATCAGAAGCTAAGCAACTTCAGAAGTTACTCAGTGGTCAAGAACTAGGAGACCAGAAACCAAGTCAACTGCTACGAAGAATGAAGGACCTCGGCGGTACCATGGTTCAAGATGACGCCTTGAAAGTTTTATGGCTCAATCAATTGCCTACACCAGTTCGAGCAGTTATCTCCGTCAATGAAGAATCCACGCTCGACACACTTGCGTCAATGGCTGACAAAATGCTGGAGCACATGGATCCACAAATCGCCGCAATTACAACTACCAGAAACTCAACTGAAGACTCTAAATTGGAAGTTTTATCGAAAGAAATTCAGAAACTCACCTTAGAAGTTGCAGAGCTGAGAGGAAGACAACACTATCGCCGTCCTGCTTACACTCGCAATCGCTCGAGATCCAAGTCTGCGACCAACAAGTCAAGAAAACCTGGAGATCCCGATTGGCTATGCCGTTACCACTACAGATTCCGTAATCGGGCAAGAAAATGTGAACCTCCATGTTCATGGAAAAAACCACAACAGAACTCGGAAAACTAGAAGAGGCATCGAAAGCGGCGGAAATCGATGTCGAAGCCATTATGAACTACCGCCTAAGCATCACCGACCGTCAAAGTGGTGAATGTTTTCTCATAGACACCGGCGCCGACATCTCAGTACTAGCAGTGAAGATGAAACGAAAATGCACCCCAAGCGAATTCACATTATACGCAGCCAATGGAAGCACTATACGAACATATGGAGAAAAAACGCTTCAGTTGAACTTGGGCTTACGACGCAACTACGCCTGGACGTTTGTAATAGCAGACGTCAAAAGATCGATCATCGGAGCTGATTTCCTGCGTCACCACAATATCCTGGTGGACTTAAAAGGACAACGATTAATTGATGGGCTGACCAAGCTATCAATCAAGACATTGTCGACCAGCAGCGATGACTCATCCGTACACGTCATCAACGAAAGTCATCCGTACAGCGACATACTCACGCAGTATCCAGACATCCAGAGACCGATGTCGCTAAAGAAACCTCCACCTCATGACGTGACGCATCACTTAGAAACAACGGGAGCGCCTACCTACGTGCGGCCTCGACCGTTAGCGCCTGACAAATATATGGAAGCAAAAGAAGAATTCAATCGCTTGATAGAAATGGGGATTTGTCGTCCGTCCAGCAGTGCATGGGCTAATCCATTGCACATCGTGAAAAAGAAGAACGGACAACTACGCATCTGCGGAGATTATCGACGCCTCAACGCTATGACAACTCCAGATAGATATCCAATACCGAGAATCCAAGACTTCACATTTAGACTTCATGGCATGAAGATATATTCAAAAATCGATATCAAGAAAGCATACTACTGGATACCAATGGCCAGTAACGAAGATTCGCAGAAAACAGCCATTACAACACCATTTGGCTTGTTTGAATTCACATCAATGACGTTTGGACTTCGTAACGCCGCCCAGACCTTTCAACGATTCATGCATCAAGTACTGCGCGGTCTGGACGAGTTCACGTTCAGTTACGTGGATGATTTACTGATTTTTTCTCGCGACGAAGAAAGTCACAAGCGCCATCTTCATGAAGTTTTCAAGCGCCTCACGGAATATGGACTCACCATCAACGCAGAAAAATGCGAGTTCGGAAAGGAAACACTAACCTTTCTGGGCTATCGAGTATCTTCAGCCGGCATCCAACCACCAGAAGACAAGACAGAAGCCATATCGTCATTTCCTAAGCCAGAGACCATTGAAGACTTGAGAAGATTCATGGGAATGATCAACTTTTATAGAGACGCGCTGCCTCACCAAGCCAAAAAACAGCTAGAACTCAACAAGCTGTTACACAACGCGAAAAAGAAAGACAAGACACCAATTTCATGGACGCCCGAAACAGAAGCAGCGTTCGAGCAATGTCGTGACAGCATCAAACAAGCGGCGATATTGTCACACCCAATCGCTGGCGCCACGCTACACATCATGACTGATGCATCAGACAAGAGCATCGGTGCAGTCCTACAACAACGACAAAACAACACATGGAGACCTATAGCCTTTTTCTCGAAGACTCTCAGCGACGCACAGAAGAAGTACAGCGTGTACGACCGCGAACTATTAGCGATGTACACGGCTGTCAAGCACTTTCGACGTTACATAGAAGGCTTGGATGTGGTTGTTCACACAGACCACCGCCCGCTGACCTACGCCTTATCAAAAGCACCGAGCAACAGCGACACGCCTAGAAGAGAGAGACAGCTGCAATTCATAAGTCAATTTTGCACCGCTATAGAATACATCCAAGGCAAAGAAAACACAGTCGCCGACGCATTGTCAAGGTTAGAAGAAATAACCTGCACTTCAACACTGGACTATACCCACCTCGCTGATGAACAGGAACAAAATGAAGAACTGAAACAATTGCAAACAAAAGACAACTTAAAGTTTGCACACATATCGCTGCCTGGCATTTTGAAACCGATAACGTGTGAAACGTCAACGGCGAATCCAAGGCCGTACCTACCTACTTCGTTTCGTGAAATCGCCTTCAAAGCACTTCACGGATTAAGTCATCCGGGGATCCGCAATACAAGGAAGCAGATTGCAGAGCGCTACTTCTGGCCTGGCATGAATGCTGATATAGCAAGATGGACCAGAATGTGTTTGGCTTGTCAAAAGAGCAAGACACAGCGTCATACTGTCACACCTCTCGAACAGTTTCAAGACGCAGGGCGATTTGACCACATTCACTTAGACGTGGTCGGACCGCTACAACCGTCCGAAGAATGCACCTACATAGTTACCATGATTGATCGACGCACCAAGTGGCCAGAAGCAGTACCAGTTAAAAACATCACCGCTGATACAATAGCCAGAGCCGTCTACGAAAACTGGATATGTAGATTCGGTTGCCCGCTCAGAATCTCAACCGATCAAGCTCAACAGTTCCAGTCAGCCTTATTCCACGCACTGATGAAGAAACTAGGAGTCACTCGCATACGAACTACAGCGTATCACCCGCAATCAAATGGGCAAATAGAACGCTGGCATCGAACATTGAAGGCCGCACTAATGGCTCGTGGAGCTAGCACCACTTGGACGAAAGAGATAGCAACAGTTCTACTTGGACTACGCGCATCACTGCATAGAACGTCGAATTTCAGCCCAGCGTTATGCACCTACGGATCAACGTTACGCCTGCCAGCTGATTTCTTTATACCGGCAAAGAACGTGAAAGATGAACCAGCCGATTTCATAAAGAAGATAGCAGAAACTATGACGTCATTCACACCAGAAGCACAGAAGCTACCACAGAAACGCACTTCGTTCGTGCACAAAGACTTGTCAACGTGCACACACGTCTTTGTTCGAGTTGACCACGTGAAGAAGCCACTTACGCCCCCGTATGAAGGTCCATACGAAGTTTTACGAAAACACGAGAAGTACTTCAAGGTACAGTTACTTACTCGTACAGCAGTAATATCTTTGGATAGACTGAAACCAGCTTACTTATGCGATGACGAAAATGAAGACAAGAATCCAGATTCTTCGACAGCTGTGACGTCTACAAGGCGCAGCGAAACAACATCAGCTTCAACTGTGGCACAACGCGGCAGCAGCAAAAACACGGCAGCAGCAGAGCCAGCCCAGCAGCCGTACACCACGAGGAGCGGCAGAATCGTTCGACGTACCGTACGTTTTACTTGAAGGGGGGTGATGTAGTGACACTGTGACACGCCCACGCACTGTATTTTATGTAAATATTTTTATGTTGTATATAGGTATAGTTAAGCATTTTAGGTAGGAATAAATATTATATTTTTGTTGTACAGTTATTAACCCCATTATTAGATAAGTATTAGGTAGGCTTTATAATAAGTTAGGATTAATTATATTAATACTGGGAGGCTCCCTCCTGAAGGTAAGGCTGCGACGTAGGATAGGGAAATGTTTTTATTTTAAGCGTGTCACGTGACCTCTGACGTCATATGGGTCTCCAGAAAGCAAAGATCCGAGGTAGCTTAGGCAGATCCTACATTTTGTATATAAGGCCAACCGTTTCTGAATAAACACAATATCCTCTCTCCTAAAGTCACGTAAAGTGAATTACACTTCCGCCAGGCCGACCAGCACGGGCATTAAGGTTCAGGTCACAACCTCAGACGACCATCGTCACCTCACCCAAATTCTCCGCCAAGAGAAAATAGGTTTTCATACCTATGCCCTCGAGGAGGAGAAAGTACTCCGCGTAGTTCTACGCGGGGTACCTAAAGAGGTGAAGGAAGAGGTTATTCTGACCGACCTCAAAGCCCAAAGCTACCCTGTGCGGGAGGTTCACCGCTTGTACAGTGGACGCAATAAGATCGCATTCGATCTTGTTCTGGTTGTCCTCGATCGCTCGGCAAGGGGGAAGGCCATCTTCAATTTGAAGGAGGTCAACCAACTTTCGGGGTTCACGGTCGAGGCTCCACACCGAAATGGTGCTCCGTCCCAATGCCATCGCTGCCAGCTCTATGGGCACGCGGCACGGTTTTGTTTTGCTAGGCCCCGCTGCGTTAAGTGCCTTGGGGATCATGGCACCGCGGACTGTCTCCGTACTCGGGACAGCCCAGATCCGCCAAGCTGTGTGCTGTGCGGGACCTCAGGGCATACCGCGAACTATCGCGGTTGCCCCAAGGCACCACGCAGCACACAGAGGCCTAGCGGGCGTGCACCATTTCGCCCCAATCCCCCGACCTCTCGCTCTCAAGGGATCAGCCCTAAGCTATCCCTTGTCCCATCGAGCACTCAGCTCTCTCAGGCACCGTCTCCCGCAGTCAACGCCTGGGCCAAGCCCCCGAGCATGGTTCGGGCGCAGGCTGCGCCAGCGGCACCTCGCAGCGCTCCAGCTATTGCTAAAGCGCTGCCTCTTGCTCACGTTAGCCCCCCCGCCTCGAAGCCTAGCCCCTCTGGCCTGGCTTCATCTTCTCTGATGGAAGATCTGGCTCTGATTAAGCAGAGCCTGACAGCCATTGACCTGAAGGAAGTGCGTGTGCTAGCACACAAACTTCGTTCAGCCGTCACTCCCGAGGACCGCTTCTGTGCCCTGGTCCAGCACGATAACATTCTTGACGCTATCATGCGCTGCCCCTTACCCTCTTTTAGTAATATCTAATATGGATAGTACACCAAAAAAGGTAAAACCTCGCTCCGTAGCGTTAGCGTTCTTCAACGCAAACGGTCTCGCTCGTCAACGCGACTTGGTTCACGACTTTTGTAAGACCCATCAGGTCGATGTGATGCTCGTGCAAGAGACCCTCCTGAAACCCAGTAAGCGGGATCCTAGGATCGCCAATTACGTCGTGGTTCGTAATGATAGGCTTACCAATGCCGGAGGCGGTACGCTTATCTATTACAGAAGGTCTTTTCACTGCATCCCAATTGATACTCCCTCATCCTTAGTTAACTTAGAAGCCTCTTGCTGCCGCTTAGCTATGAACGGCCATCAGCCGATCATACTAGCGTCTTGTTACCTCCCTCCCGACAAACGTTTGCTCAGTAGTGATATCAACGCACTACTTTCTCTGGGAAGCTCCGTCATACTGGCGGGAGACTTCAACAGCAAACACGTTATGTGGAATTGTCACACTTCCAATACCAACGGTAGGATACTCGAACAACTAACTGACCCACGACCAGACACAGACCACCACACCTTTGACATTATCGCACCCATGACTCCGACCAGGTTCCCCGGGAATCTCTCCCAACGACCAGACATACTCGACATAGCACTTTTAAAAGGCGTAACCCTCAGGTTAGGCTCGATAGAAGTGCTCCACGAACTTGACTCTGACCACCGCCCTGTTCTCATGAGACTAGGCTCGGACTCTACTGAACTTCCACCTCAGACTAAGACAGTGGTGGACTGGAAGCGATTGGGGGAATCCCTGAAAGCTATCAGTTCACCTGACTTAGACAAGATACCCGACGACATACAGACACTAGACGACGTTTCCTCCGCGATCGACGCTCTCACCAGTCACCTCAACACCGTAGTCGGTGAGTCCTCGAAGCAGGTACCAGTGGTGGACCACCGCTGGGATCTGCCCGAGGACGTGAGGAGACTGATGACAGCAAAGAACGCCGCCACTAGGGCATACGACGCGGCCCCGACCCAACGTAACAAATCCACCATGAATTTCTTACAGCGTGCTGTTAAGAAACGCATAGGTGATCTTCGCGCTCAGAACTGGACAGACCTACTTTCGGGGCTCGAGCCAACCCACCAGGCATACTGGCGATTGGCTCGAGCCTTGAAAAGTGACACACTTAGAACGATGCCCCCTCTTGATAGGCTGAACCAAGTCCCTGCGTTCGATGACGAGGAAAAAGCTGAGTGTTTAGCTGAGAGCCTCGAGGCCCAGTGTAACCTTTCCCCCGATCACGTTGACCCTGTCCACCTCCATACGGTGGTCAGTGAAGTTGAACGTCGTAGCTCCCTGACGCCCTCCGACCCCCCTCTCGAGCTTATTAGGGCCGCTGAGGTTGAGTCTGTTGTCAAGGATCTCATTACCCGTAAAGCCCCCGGCGCTGATGGTATCAGCAACAAAGTGGTCAAACACTTTTCGGTCCCCTTGATCTATCTCCTAGTCAGCATCTTCAATGCGGCTATGAGTAATTGCTCTTTTCCCGTTGCGTGGAAGTCCGCCGACGTCATCGGCATCCACAAGCCAGGCAAGAAGGCTACCGAGCCCTCTAGCTACCGGCCTATTAGCCTCCTCAGTACTCTGGGGAAGATCTACGAGCGTCTCATTCGGAAACGTCTCTGGACCCATGTTCACGAACATAAACTCCTTCCCGACGAGCAGTTCGGCTTTAGAGCCAGACACTCTTGCGTCCAACAAGTGCACCGCATCACGGAGCACATCCTTGATGGCTTCAATTCGAAGCCAAAACCCAAAGGCACTCTTGCAGTCTTCTTAGACGTAGCGAAAGCTTTCGATAAAGTCTGGCACGACGGCTTGATATTCAAGCTGTACCACATCGGCGTGCCGGACCGTCTTGTGCACATCATACAAGACTTCCTTAGGGATCGAAGCTTTCGCTACCGCGTTGAGGGGGAGCGATCCTCTCCCCATCCTATCAGAGCCGGAGTACCCCAGGGCTCCGCGCTCTCCCCCTTGCTATTCTCGTTGTACACCAGCGACATTCCGCGGTCATTTCATCCCAGTGTGCAGCTTGCACTCTTTGCGGATGATACCGCCATCTACTGCTCCGGATGGCAGAGAGTCCATATGCGTGGTCGTCTCCAACGAGCCCTCACCGAGATCGGTGCGTGGTTCAGGAAATGGCGGATCACGGTTAACCCAGATAAGAGTGCAGCGATGTACTTTTCTGACTATAAGCGTGGTCCGCCATTGCGACCGCTGTCCTTGTTCGACAAGCCCATCCCTTGGGTTCCGTCTGCCAAATACCTGGGGGTTACCCTTGACACCAAGCTCAACTTCAGAGACCATATTAAGCGAGTGCGCGATAGGGCGGCCTTCGTCTTAGGCCGCCTACACCCTCTCCTCTGCAAGGGTAGTAAAATGTCCCTTAGAAATAAGGTGACACTTTACAAAACTTGCGTTCGCCCGATTATGACCTATGCATCTGTCGCGTTTGCTCATACATCCTCAGTCCACCTGGATCGACTTCAGGTTATCCAGAACCGCTTTATCCGCAAGGTGGTCGGAGCTCGCTGGTACCAGCGTAACTCCGACCTCCATTGCGATCTCGAACTCCCATCCATCCGTCAGTTTATGAAGGATGCATCCCGCCGCTATTTTGACGCGGCACCCCATCACCCCAACCCTCTCGTAGTCCAAGCATCAAGTTACTCTACAGACATGACAGACCCGCCACCCCGTCGTCGCCGCCCAAGACACGTCTTGAGCGATCCGGATGATCCTATAGCAGCCGTTGTGTCGGCTGCGCTAGGATCACCGGATCAGTCTAGCCCTCCTGGCTCAGGTACCGCTTTCGGCACCGGTATAGGTTACCAGCGTAACACAATCAGACACCGACCCCGCCGGCGAGGTCGACCTACCCCCCGTAGGTTAGCTAGAACGGTCGCGACTTTCCATAGGGTCCACTCTTCCAGTGGACGTAGCCTTCTCGATCCTCTTATCCCGGCAACGGCCCAAGCCGAGGCTCGCACCCCAGGGGTGCCCTTGTGCTAGTTGTCTCCCACTCTTAACGGTTGGGCGCCTTAAGCGCCTGCCCTCCTGCCCGGTGACGCTGTAAAGGTCGGTAGAGACCAACAGCATTAGCCCGTTCAAAAAAAAAAAAAAAAAAAAAAAAAAAAAAAAAAAAAAAAAAAAGAATAAACACAATATAATAAGAAAACAGAGTCTCAGTTATCAACCAACCTCCGACCTGCACGCACCTTCATCGCTCCAGCTATCGCTGCAACATCCAGCACAATAACCCCACACAGTAATGAATATTGCGTTGTGAATATCTAGGATAGAGATGCAGAAATAGCGCGTATGCTGGTTAGGCTTATCAATATTTTTATAACTAACCAACAGAAAAATACGACTAATCGTTTCTAACCGATCAGTAAAGTTAAGCAACGTTCGCTGCGGTCACTACTCTGTAGGCCTAGCACGAATATTTCAATAAATCGTACGGATAACGTATCGAGTTTACCGTACACTTACGCAGGGCGACGCTAGGTGGTAGCACGAAGCAAATTTTACAACTATCGAAATATTATATCGAACAAATTCCAAGTGAGTAAACCTTCGTAAGTTTACGATGACACTACGACAGCCAGCCTTCGAGTTTACCTCAAAGCAATATTCGTGCTCGCGTTTTCATACAAAATGTCTAACGTTAGCGTTACGCGGCGCTATACGAAGGCGAGACTAAATTTTGATTGGTTTTACGCCCGGTAGGGGCGCTGATCAAATGCCATACAAATGGCTTACGTTAACGTTACACTTACTTTTACGCAAATATTCGTGCTAGGCCTACTGATGGGTGACCGCTACAGCAAAAAAGTGGTATTTACAACTGAGCGCTACCGTGCTTCGGTGGGCACGTTAAGCCGTCAGACCCGGCTGTTGTCGTAAGATAATAGTCGTTAAGCCAAGTTGGAAGCCTTTGGGCGGCCTAAAAATTCTGATACCAGGGCTGACCACTTGCTTACACGAGAAAAAAAAAATGAAGAAGAAGATAGAAAAATACGGGTAATCGATCCAGATAAATCCCGTTGCATATATCCCAAATATGTCTATACATATAATAAAACTGTAGAGATAAAAAAATCTGTAATTGCAAGATATCAAGAAAAAAATGACACAGGTTGGCTTAAAATTAGCCGCTGATCACGTTAAGCCACTTTTTAAACACTTTGTCTGTTTGTTTGTTTGTTTGTTTGTTTGTTTGTTTGTTATGACTGAACTCCTAAAATACTGAATGGATTTTCATACGGTTTTCACTAATATGCTTAGAAATAACCGGCGCTTAACATAGGATATATTCAAATTGATATATCGTTAAAAAAAATTGATGACAATTATTGAGATTTCATTACGAAACGAATCGGAATTTTATTCGAATAATTAATAATATTTATATTCGAATTTTAAACAACATGGCCGATTGATTTTTTAATTGTTTTCAAACTGGAAGGCACCTGTGAAGCTTATGTAATGTCATCTGTCACATGTCAAAAAACAATTTTAGTGATGTGTAGGCCAATATTCGGTTCGATAATTAACGATTATTTTAGATACATAATACCGATTAACGATTATTTTTAGACACATATCATATAATCATGATATCTATCTTAGGTAGACCTACCTACCTTAGAGTGCATGGTAAATAATATATTATTCCCATTGTTGAAATTAGAGGAAACACAAGTACACGTGGGTGGGGTATAAAACGTAGGTGTCGATTTAGATGATAAGAATTTATTGAGGAAATCAAACCCTTGACGTATTGTCATCGGAATTGTGTATCAAGTATCGTCAAGATTCGCTGAAAACTATGACCTGTACGCGAGTCGTACATCCAATTCCGGACAGACGAAAGCAAAAGTTGCGAGTTGAAACCAGACTAGCAATGGATGAGTGCTTATTTGTGGAAATTCGATCTCACGATATCTTTTTTAATTTCAAACCATCGATTTTTCTTTTAAAAACCGATTTTTCAGGTAATTTTTGCCGAATATTTTTATTACGGTTGGCAACACCGTATTTTGTGCCCACGCTATCTATACATATAATAAAACTGTAGAGATAAAAAAGTCTGTAATTGCAAGATATCAAAAAAATAATCACACAGGTTGGCTTAAAATTATCCGCTGATCACGTTAAGCCACTTTTTATACACTTTGTCTGTTTGTTTGTTTGTTTGTTATAACTCCTAAAATACTGAATGGATTTTCATGCGGTTTTCACTAATATGCTTAGAAATAGCCGGCGCTTAAAATAGGATATATTAAAATTGAAATATCGTTAATTTTTTTTATGGGAATTATTAAGATTTCATTACGAAACGAATCAGAGTTTTAAACAACATGGCCGATTGGTGATTTTTTTTGGCTACTTACGGTAAGTTACGATATGTCACAGATGAGAGCAAAAAATCATTGACTACACTCTGTGCCACACACACAGGTCTGTGGTGCTACATGTTTATCTGGAGGCACAGATTAAAGAAAAAAGTCTCTGTGAAGAATGTATATGACCAAAGAGTAATATTATTAGGTATGATACTATAAGGCGTGATTTTTCAATCATCAGATAAAAGTTGTTCATTAGATAAAACAAAACACTAAAAATAAAACCCAAATGAAGGGTGTCGCGAAATGCGATTTTAATCGAGAGGTAAGTAAGTGAATCGATTCCGAGTTTTAGGTTATCTGTGCTGGTAACATTCTATTGTATGAGAGAAAAAAGGCGGGAGTGGTGCCTTGCCTTGGTTTTATTTAGAAAAAGATAGCGAAGCGAGTATGAAGTAAAACGATATTAAGAAAATTTGGTGTAGCAATGAATAACCTCAACGAAACAATTACGAGAGGTAATTGTTAATAATCCTGGCTAGGCTGGGTAAGTGGTTCAAAGATTACTTTTTATATTCCAAACTTATAACACGATTCATTTAAAAACTTAGATAACATATAATAATAAGTATACTAAACTAAACTAGACCTAAAAACTAAGATTACTTGTGATCAAAGAGTTCCCTTGTGATGATAGTTTAACTTTTGATGTGAGTCTTATTGAAAGGGAAATAAAGAGGAATTAGAAAGAGTTTTGCACGGTGGTAAGGGCGGGTCAAATGGGGAAGGCTGGTAGACCCTCCTTCGGGACCTTCGGGTCCTGAAGGTAAGGTGAGGAGAAGTAAGTTCGCATCTGATAATGACTTCACTCGTTGGTGAGAGGATCCTACCACTTAGCTGTGGCTCTTGGTGTTTTCATGGTATCAAAGGCGACTCTCACCTAATAAGTAAAAATAAGAACTGTTTCCTCTATTCCTTTCAATGATGCTCTGTAACATTTCATTTGTGGCGTACATTACACCTAACCTATAATGGAACCTTAGGCAGGCATGATAGTGTGGAGACGTACTTGTCATGTCATGCCCAACTTCGCCACAAAGGGTTTCTTTATTTCAAAACTGTTACGGAACCCTAAAAATGAAATATTCTTTGCAAAAGCGATTCTGATTTGAGCTTTGTACACATGTCATTTCCTCACTCCCTCCACTATGTTGAAAGTGCAGTGAAATGAGACAACGTGGAAAATAGTGGACATATAAATGTCGACTCCTTTTACAGTGGTGTACTTAAGTATTTGTAATTTCTAAATAGTATTAACAAAATTAATTATGTACGCGTCGTATAGGTAAATGCATTTTACACGTGTGCTAATACGTGCTCAGCTCCGAAAAGATTTAGTGGATTTGTTGTTTGGTACATAGAAAATGCATGATCTATTATTAGAGTACCTAAACGTAGAAATAACACAATTCAAGCGTGCGAAGCCGCGGGCAAAAGCTAGTATATAATATAAGTCGTTTTCACCAAAAATGGCGACGTTGTTTATGGTTTTTTTTTTTTTTTTTTTTTTTTTTATGTAATTAAATGACGTGACGAGCTAGTCGTTCACCTGATGTTAAGTGACACGGCCGCCCATAACAGTTGCAGTGTCACCCGGAACTTTAAAACAATAAAGTTTCGCGTGACACTGCACTGCGCACATCATCCTGAGACATCACCCAGTCCAGTAATCAGATTACAAGACTGAGTGATCAGATCATAAAGTCTCATTTGCCCAGTAATTTCACTAGCTACAATGCCCTTCAAACCGGAACACAGTAGTGCTTGCACACTACTGCTTGGCGGCAGAAGAGGTTGGTTAAGAGGGTAGTATAGATGGCTGTAAATTATTTATTTAATTCACAAAATTTTGTAGTGGGAAATACGTTTTATTTCGGCTTTTACAATAAAGTTTTAAATTAATTGTTTTTAGGTTAGCGTTGCCGGTCACTGACGGTGGCAAATGCCGTGAAGTTGCAGACGTAAATGTAATTATAAGCGCGCGGGAATTTTAAAACGGCTGTCCGAAGTTGGATAGTATTTGTTTGCATAAACAACATGTATCGTAATAGTTATTTATGATATTAGGGCGGTAAGTTGGTTTTTACAAACGAGTATACAAATGTAATTTACTAACCATAGTCACGAGTTTGTAGAAACCAATTTTCACACGTGTATCATACAACGTTTTTCAACACATTTGCGAGAAAACAGTACAATAGGCAATGAAACAAAATTTTGTTTATTAGTGGGAAAGCCGCAACAAACAATCTTTGATATTTCTAATCTAACATGAAAATGGGCTAAAATGGCGCACATTTAAAATGCAAATGGTGCCACGTGCGTGTGGTGAAAATTAGAACTACATCTTTAGTTTAATTTTCTCTTTAGTATTAAAGTGAGACAAACGTATTGAGCAAAAACGCTTCCAAGGAGTTTCGATCATTCAGCTTATTTATTTTCGTAATGTGAAACACCTTGGTGAAAAAGAGTTCAACGCGCTACAGCTTTTTTAATGTTTCAATTCAAATAAACTGTTTGTTTCCTTTGATTAAACTACTGAAGCAATCTTAATTAAATCTATGGAGATAGTTTTAATTCTGTTTACAGATTAATTTGTACTTAAGTCTGTTAAATAAAACTTAGCTAACTAACACTTTCCCCTGGGTTCTCGTACGTTTGCTAAGTTCATGTCAACTTGGCACACCAAATACTGAACGCATTAGCGTCAGCGCGTTAGCGGCTGATCAACAGGTAACCAATTATGGTTACCTGTTGATCAGCCGCTGTCTTCAACCAATGAGCGTACAGTATTGTGTTGACTTGACACGAGTGTGACAAACGTACGTGAAGCCGGCTGGCTAATTATGTAACTCGCAACAAGTTTGCAACAGGCGTAAACTTCGCAATCATTGCTGTCGAACATCACTTTGGCAGAGCAGAAAGCGATTGAGCCCTAGATCACCATCTGTTGGACAACTGACTAACTAAAAAGTGCATTATTTTGTTTCCATCTATTGCTGCTCTGTTGCTAGTGGCGCTAGTATCAAAGGCCACAGTGCATTCAGTGAAAGGCGAGCAACAGAGGAACGACTGTGACTGATTGCTAAGTGTTTGCTGTCGCTTTACTACTGCTGTTGCAACTTTTACATAATACGGCTGCTGGGGGCTAAAGACAAAAGTGCGCATATGAGCTGTCAAAATTTCGAAGCTGACGGGCAAAGTTATAAAACCTACCCATATACGTAGTCTGCATTATATTCATCTGCACAATGGTCGTACAAGGACCAGGCGGCTTGGTACTTCTGGAAGACCTGGACAAATGAGGCTTGTTTTAGATCAGGCTATTGGATGGCCTTCCAGTTCTGCTAAACATAACACACTCAGTTTCAACAAACAGTTCCTTATGTACAATTTGATTATAATTATTCATCATCATCATCAACAGCCTGAAGACGTCCACTGCTAAACATAGGCCTCCTTCACAGAGTGCCACTTTGAGCCGTTGCTCGCCTCCTGCATCCATCGGCTCCCCGCGGTTTTAACCAGGTCGTCGATCTACCTAGTAGGGGACCGGCGTATGGTGGTGCGTCTTCCGGTTCGTGGTCGCCACTCGAGAAACTTTCTTCCCCATCGGTTTACATCGGTCACTTTGATTTGTATGCGGATCTCCTCATTAGATGTAGTGTAGGTACCTAGCTTCAAAGGATGCTAATAAGTTAAATTACACCCAGTATATTATATTATCTATACCAATATTATAAAGAGGAAACATTTGTTTGATTGTTTGTTTGTTTGCGTTGAATAGGCTCCGAAACTACTAAACCGATTTGAAAAATTCTTTCACTGTTGGGAAGCTACACTATCCCCGGATGACATAGGCTATATTATATTTTCAAAAAAATTAGGGATCCTTACTAAACCTCCAATAATGTGAGCCAAGGTGTAAAAAAGTTACCTAAAATATTCTTTACATCGCGTGCGCTGTGAACATTATTATACCCGTGCGAAGCCGGGGCGGACCGCTAGTATGTTATATATCTGCATAGTTCGAATATACAGTTAAAACCTTTAAATTCATACTTACATCATAAATCTCTTTCATGGCCGCGGATTGTTTGACTGTGTAGCCAGGGTCGCTGTAAGGGTTGCATTTCAGCTTGAACAGGGCTTCTGCGTCCTTTTTAGCTTTCTCTCTGGCCTGCTGTGCCTTTGTTGCGGCCTCGAACTTCGCGGCTTCTTTCTCTTGTTTTAACTTAAATTGGTTTTAAATTAGACAGAGTTCATAACTTTTTTTTTTAATGAGATGAGTGGCAAACAAGCAGGCGGCCCACCTGTTGGTAAGTGGTTACCGCCGCCTATGGACATCTGCAACACCGAAGGCATTGCCGATGCGTTGCCTACCCTTGGAGAGGACTTAATTAGATTAAAAAAATCATATCTCTTTTCCTTTCAATTCCATCTTCCCTTCAAACATCTATGTTCATCACACAAATGTTTGTCCCGGGTGGGAATCGAACCCGCAATCTATAGATCAGGAAACAGAGCAACTACCAACTGAGCTATCAGGCCAGTCAGGTGTTTTATTTATATTTGTGCGAAAAGTAAAAAAGGCAATAAAATATCTTTTTATTTATTTATCTAAACTAAACATGTTTGTAGGATAACTGCTTGCAGAATTTCATCCAAACATACATAGGTTTGTGTAAGACATACAAAAAAAAATTCAGTATTTATACTGAAACAACAAAGAAATTTGTATTTGTAAATTTGTAGTATTAATATATTAAGGTGACTGAAGTCGGGTAAAAATTTCTTTATAAAAGAAAATAAAAATCATGTCACCATTTCTTTAGTTTTCCCTTTAGTTTCAGCTGCTAACTTCTTGTCGGCTTCTATCTTCTCTTCAATGGTGGGATATTCCCCGCGGAGGAGCAACACGGTTCCACCTTCCACCTCGTAAGGATATTCCGGGAAAAACCCGTAACCGAAGTACCTATAAATATTCATAAAAGCGTTCACGATTCATCGTACAACTAAGGGTCAATTCAGACAGAGCAGGAAAATGCTCGAGCACTTTTTAAGTGCTATTGGAATATCAACCTTAATCCATTTAGACAAAGCTGAAAATAGTATGCAACGTTAAAATAGGTAAAATTTTAATGTTGCACACTATTTTCAGCTATGTCTACCTAAAAAAAATAAGGTTGATATTCCAATAGCACTTAAAAAGTGCTCGTGATCCGTATATGGTAAAAATTCCTCGAAAACTTACTAAGCGTTTTGATTCCTCGTTTAGGTATAATCCGAGCAGCCAAGGAATGAAACACTTTACCAGCGTCTTTGTTTCCCGATAAGTATAATCTGGAGCTCTTCAAGTCACGAGTGAATATGTATCTTCTAGGCAAGCATGTACCATCGTAGACCGCGTCGTCACTTCCCATCAGGTGAGATTGCGGTCAAATGCGGGCCTATTTAGTTGTAAAAAAAATAGATAATTATAGGTACCATTCTCGAAACCAGTCCCGTACTTGATCCGTGATGTCGTCGATTTGGTCTTCCTTCCTAAACAGTATCAGTCTAGTATTTTCCCTCTCTTTCTCTTTTTCGTATATTTTCATAACCCTTTCCCTTTCTAGACGACGTTTTTCATAGATCTGTCAAAAGATGAAAGCTTAAATATTGACTGTGAGATCAGATCATAAAGTCTCACTTACCCAGTCATTTCTAGCTACAATGCCCTTCAAACCGGAACACAGTTGTGCTTGTACACTACTGCTTGGCGGCAGTATAACTGGCAAAGCGGTGGTACCTACCTAGACGAACTTTGCAGAAAAGTTCTACCAACATACCTTGCCCGTTCTATTTCACGCAGAGCCTGCTCCATAGTTATCTCTACGTATAAGTTATCTGCGTGCTAAGATCCGAAATGATGAGATCTGCACGTGAACTAAAGTGACCGATATAGCTCTTAGAATTAGTGAATTACAATGGTAATACTCAGGCCACTCGCTTAGAACTGACAACCGGTGGGGAAGAAAGGGAAGCTAAGCTCCAGAGCTTGGGGCACCGACGAAAAGTAGCCAGCTTATCGGTATTTTATAGGCTGCATTTTGGAGATTGTGCGATGGAATTACACGAACTAATTCTTTCATCTCCATTCTTTCATCGGACTACAAGGCGCACAGAAACACGGCATCCTTATATCGTTCATGTTCCTACAGCCCGCACTAAGCGTTTCGCATCAATCTTTATAGTGCGTACAGCAAATGATTGGAATACCTTGCCGGCGTTCTTGTTTCCAGCTAACTATAACCTGGAAGTCTTCAAGTCACGAGTGAACAGGTATCTTCTAGGCAAGCATGCGCCATCGTAGACTGCGTCATCACTTACCATCACGTGAGACAGTGGTCAAATGCTATGCCTACAAATTGTAAAAAAAAAGAAGTTCTCGAGTGGCGACCATGAATTGGAAGACGCAGCGTAGGCCTCCCACTAGGTGAACCGAAGACCTGGTCAAAACTAAGGGGAGTCATTGGATGTAAGAGGCAAACAGCCGCTCAAAGTGGCGTTTTACTATGTCCATATATGAAGATGATGATGATGGTGGTGGTAATCACGATAAGTCGTACGGCTTACTTTATTGTTCTCTTCAAGAAAATTGAGCCTCTGTCTATGAGAGTCTGGTATGATACCGAGTAACACATCCCTCTTTGCGTCTTGTAGCCTCATTCTTTTTAATTTCATAAACTCTCTGAAAGAAAAACGTCAGTTTACGAAAGAAAAATAGAAAAGAAGAGTAGAAACACTAGTGTGCAGGGTATAGTGTTCTTTCCATCCAAAGGTTGATTGGTAGAGATCGTAATTAAAGTTATATTTTGTTAATTTTGGTGTGGTATCTGGATGTAAAACCTGTTTATTTTGTAAATTAAGAATGCTCTTTCCGATATATCGCACTATTTCAGTGTTTCAGTTTTTTTTTATGTTTTAGCAATGAGGAGTTTTATTAAAAAAAAAATGGTGTTTTATTTATGACCCAATAGATGGCACCAGTTGTGGTTTTACCAAAATCTGTCACTGTCACTGTTACAAGCATAGACCATAGGTTATAGGAAATGTGTCTGAAACTGACTGACAACTCTAAACTGTTTCGTTTGTTCTATTTTCGTTGCGCGATAGCTCGGCTTAATTTTGGATCATAATATTAATGTTTATCTGTCTCGCAGTTCTGCTGTACTTCAATTTACTTAAGAATAATGCACCACAGACTACTTAGGAGATACTACAGACAATGTACTCGTGGTCCACTCAACTGAATTTGACATTTCTTTGTAGGTAGTCTAAGCATTTTCTTATGTTTAAACTACTCTGTGGTTTGAAAGGTTTAAACTATGTACTTACAGCGCCATCTAGAAAAGAAGCGGAACTAGTGTTTTTTTTATAAATAAAAAGCCTCATTGTATTCTAAAAAGTTTGAAGGAGCTCAGTAAATAAAATGCATGCTATTTTATTTAAAAAAACTATGTGGCCTATGGATAGCTTCAATATTTAGTAAATACTACTGTTAACTTGTCGCAAATATTCAAGATCTTATTCTTAACAACAGCTTTTCACACACAGGATTTCTTAAATTTCTTGTCCCATTTTCAAACTGTCATTGTTGGTCTTGTACATTTTAATTCTATGCATTGTGCTGTGTTGTGGTTTGTTGTGCTGTGCTGTGTTGTGTTGTATTGTGTTGTGTTTTGTTATGTTGTCTCTTATTGTATTGTAGACGGGCATTAGTCTAGGTTAGCTATGTGTTAATGTTCCAATAATCTCTTAAGGCGGCGGGTAGACCAAACAAGGTGTTTATTGGGACGTTTCCTGGCGTAATTACAACACGTGGAGCTTTGAATTAAATATATCATGTAATTCATTTCATTAACTCGTTTGTGATGTCCGCAAATACAGGATTAATAAATATAGCTTAATAGAATAAAATCGCAAACCTTCCTCAAAAAATTTGAATGTTCCTATTTTGCTGAGCTTCTACCGAATATTTTTTTACAAAAAATAAATTAGTGTATTCGCAACAAACAATTAGTTGTCGTGATGACTTAATAACGTTGAAAAATACTATATAAAAATAGATATTAATTAAAAACCGTCAAAATCAGTCATTTCGTGCGTTGTCTTTGTCGTAAGTGCCGCGCTGAAGTACAGACTGAATTGATATTTAAGACTACGACGTTAAGGTTGATGTTTTTCTGAACGGATTTGGAGCCGCTCATCTGGCTCTACTCGTCACCTTAATAGAACGCCAACCTCGTAGCTGTCGTAAAAGTTGAAGGATTTTGGCCAGAAACCCACGTATGCTGTTAGGGTGTAGAGAAAGATGGACGCGGGTTCAAATCCCACTCGAGATTATCAAATGCTTCACTTATGTTAAAAAAATATAGACATTGTACATCTAAGCTGCGTTGTACTGCCACATACAAACCAAGTTACACCAAGGTTAACTGGAAGACAACGCTCTCTAGCATTAAGTTCGTCTATGTACATGTTTTGTTATTTGTGCAATAAATCATTTTCTATATATCTATCTATCTATCTATTATTTATTTATTTTAATTTAAAGTAATTGTACCTGTAAACTTTCTGTATAACTTGAGCGGCCTTGTTCCTCGTTTCCAGTGGAGCGTCCTCAACCTTCTCAGCAAAATAAGTCCTCCTTTTTTCGCATTTATCTTTAAAATCTTTCAGAAACCACTGCCTGGAATCCATAGATAACGCTAAACAGAGATTGTCGACCAAGACTACTGTAAGATCTATGTATTTGTGTCCGAAAAAATATATAATTTCTTGAATATTATGTTTTATTTTATTATTTATAAATGTAATTTTGGTTTTTGCTTCTTATTAGTATTTTATTTTAATGTGATTGTTTTACAATAACGTGACTTGATTAGTTTTTATAATGACTGACTGTATTGATTATAGTAATTTGGTATTAGGCCCAATTTTGAAGGCTTTAGTTGACAGTCTTTAACTTACTAAAAATGTACCCGTCTCTTACATTACCGTCTATTAGACAAGGACAGCAACAGTTTTAGGAGTTTTAGATCTGTCAACTAAAGCCTTTAAAATTGGCCCCATTAGCAGTCTAATTTGATAAATAAATAAATACGTACACGACACTTTTTTATGTAACTGAATGACGTGACGAGTTAGTCGTTCACCTGATGTTAAGCGTCATGGCTGCCCATAACAGATTGCAGTATCGCTCGGAATTATAAATTAATATAGTTTTGCGTGACACTGCACTGCGCACGTCATCCTGAGACTTCATACAGTATAGTAATAAGATTACTAGACTGTGATCAGATCATAAAGTCTCATTTGCCCAGTAATTTCACTAGCTACAATACCCTTCAAACCGGAACACAGTAGTGCTTGCACACTACTGCTTGGCGGCAGAATAACTGGCAAAGCGGTGGTACCTGCCTAGAAGAACTTTGCAGAAAATTCCTACCACCTAGTGTACTTTGTTATGATTATTAAATAAGATCTTACCGATATCTCTCATGCTTTTTAATAATGTTCATTTGTATGCATTCTTCTGGTATAATATGGACACTGGCCTCTGAATACGAAAAAAACGTCGCTAAATATTGATAAAATGATTCGTGTAGCTAAATGTAAAAATAGGTATATTTTTTAAACCATGATAAAGGAAAAACAAATCCTCAAGTCCCGATACAGACTTTGATAAGACCTCCACTATGGTTTACCTTCACAGATGACAAATTTAATGTATTTTGCATTTTTTATTTTTTTTATATTCTATTCTATTCTATTCTATTCTACCTACCTAAGGAAGTTCTTAAGTATATTCGTTAGTATTGAACTACCGCTGTCGCCAATAATGGCCCCAATAAAATAACTACTCCATCCGTTCCCATGAGTGCCGCATGATCTCTATGCTACCTGCCAAGTATAGTGATTATGGCACCCTACGATAAGCGTCCAAAGTAAATAATAATAATAATAAGGTTTGCCCCCCCCCCTCCCCCCTCTACCTCTCCCCTTAAATAAGTACTGACTTATTCAAGGAGGTGCAGTCACCTCGTGAAAGAGCTTGTGAAAATTGTGAACTAAAGCCTATTCTATTAAAACCTTACCTTTAACATCTTCAATATATTCTTCTTCATCGTCAAAGAAAAAAGCCTTTTTGACAGATTCTTCTTCTATCTATAACAATATCACTATTTCAATCCTCTTCCCTTCAACAGCTGGAGGGCATCCATTGCTAAACGTAGGCCTACCCATACGGGGTTTACCATAATCACCACGCTTGGCGCTCAGCGAGATATCGAGAGAGCTATGCTCGAAGTTTCCTTGCGAGATAACATCCAAAATGAGGAGATCCGCAGGAGAAGGAGAAGTTGAAGTGGCAATGGGCAGGCCGCATCGCTAGAACTGACAACCGATGGGGAAGAAAGGTTCTCGAGTTTGACTACGAAACGGAAGACGCAGCGTAGGCCCCCCACTAGGTGAACCGATGATCTGGTCAAAACCACGGGGAGCTGATGGATACAAGAGGTCACCCCGTCTCAAGCGATCTGGATGATCCTATAGCAGCCGTTGTTTTGGCTGCGCTAGGATCACTTGACCAGTCTAGCCCTTCTGGCTCAGGTACCGGTTTCGGCAACGGTATAGGATACCAGCGTAACAATCAGACACCGACCCCGCTGACGAGTTCGACGTACCCCCCGTAGGTTAGCAAAAACGGGCGCGACTTTCCATAGGGTCCACTCTTCCAGTGGAGGTAGCCTTCTCGATCTTCTCCCGGCAACAGCCCAAGCAGAGACTCGCACCCAAGGGATACCTATGTCCTTGAGCTAGTTGCCTCCCACTTTTGACAGTTGGGCGCCTTAAGCGCCTGCCCTCCCACCCGGTGACGCTGTAAAGGTCGATAGAGAACAACAGCATTAGCCTGTCCAAAAATAAAAGGATATACAAAGCAGGGCCATTTTTAAGCAATTTCTTTTTTAGGCATTTTGCTTTGCAGGCAGTCTGATCATAAAGGGGTCAAAGTGGCTTCCCCATAGAGGAAGACTTATGTTCAGCAGTGGACGTCTTCATCAAGCTGATGATGATGGTGATGATGATGATGATAGATCAACGTAAATATGCATCCCGCCGTGTTGGTGATTAACTTACAATTGATGGAGGGTGGTTCCGCTCAACTGCGTTAGTCCACATCGTCTGCAATAGCTGTTCCATTGATTCTGGTCTAGATTCAAGAGGAAAATGATATGGAACTACTATCTGCAAAAGAAAAATAAGCGTTATTTTCATATTTCTACTACTTTAATTATTAAAAATTGTCTACTTTAAGACCATTGAGTTTCTTTTTCATTTCATAAAGCTTAAGTAAGGGCTTAGGCAGTGTGCCGACGACATCGCGCGATAGCAGTCGGAGCGACTCGCGACGACTGGTTCGTGTTAACTTATGGGAACTAATTTTTTGAGCTGTTACTTAAATATTCGAGATGTTATTATGATCAGTTCAAAAACATATTGAGCAGTTATTTAATTTAATGACGGTTGATTAATTATTGCGGCAGTAGGTGGTAGGACTTTTCTGCAAAGTTCGTCTAGGTAGGTACCACCGCTTTGCCAGTTATTCTGCCGCCAAGCAATAGTGTGCAAGCACTACTGTGTTCCGGTTTGAAGGGCATTGTAGCTAGTGACATTACAAGGCAAATGAGACTTTATGATCTGATCACTCAGTCTAGTAATCTGATTATTAGACTGGGTGATGTCTCAGGATGACGTGCGCAGTGCAGTGTCGCGCGAAACTATTGTTTTAAAGTTCCGGGTGACACTGCAACTGTTATGGGCGGCCGTGTCACTTAACATCAGGTGAACGACTAGCTCGTCACGTCATTCAATCACATAAAAAAAAAAAAAAAAGAAGTAAAACATGGACAGTAATAAAAAATCAATTAGTCGGTTATTTTATCAAACTAGGTTAGGTTTTTTTTTTATTATATGTGCATTTCCACAGACACCGGGGTCCGTGCTCTTTGACATATTTTTTAATTAGTTAGGTTAGGATAGGTTCACAGTTTCACTCATCCCAAGGCGCAAAAAGGCCCGAAAGGGCCTACTGCCGGGGCGGGATGGCTCGACTGCGAACGCGACCCCACCTCGCCCCACCATGGCGGTAGACTGCTCATGGGGAGGTTTTTAGTGGGTTCGAGTCCCACATATCCCCTGCCGCCACCCCCGTGTTGGCAGGGGAATGCGTGGGCATTTTCCTCCCCCCAAAAAAAAAAAAAAAAAAAAAAAAAGGATAGGTTCACAGTTAACCGCTCGTTCAATAATTTTTACCGCCCATTTAATTATTTTCCTGCTCAATGAAGAGTTTTATTTAAAAAAAAAGAAATGGTGTTTTATGTATGACCCAATAGATGGTGCCAGTTGTGGTTTTACCAAAATCTGTCACTGTCGCTGTTTCAAGCATAGACCACAGGTTATAGGAAATGTGTCACGATACTGACTGACAACTCTAAACTGTTTCGTCTGTTCTATTTTCGTTGCGCGATAGCTCGGCTTAATTTTGGATCATAATATTAACGTTTATCTGTCTCGCAGTTCTGCTGTACTTCAATTTACTTAAGAATAAGACTACTTAGGAGATACTACAGACAATGTACTCGTGGTCCACTCAACTGAATTTAACATTTCTTTGTAGGTAGTCTAAGCATTTTCTTATGTTTAAACTACTCTGTGGTTTGAAAGGTTTAAACTATGTACTTACAGCGCCATCTAGAAAAGAAGCGGAACCAGTGTTTTTTTTTTAAATAAAAAGCCTCATTATATATTCACTGATCCATTTCATTATTTTTTATTAATCATTTTTGTTTACAGATTAATTTGTAAAGGAAAAATTTGAATCACGAGCGGGACTTGAACCCGCATCCATCCGTCCCTAAAGCCGGGACATGCTTTACTTAAGCTACCGTGACAAGTGGTCTCGTGTCCGAATTTATCCTTCACCTTTTTACAACCAACTTACGGGGTTGGCAGCGCCATCTATTGAGAAATTCTTAAGAATTATCCCAACCAGCACGGTCAAGTTACATCAACACAAATGCTGTAAAGATAACGCCTCCCAAATCAATATTTATGATTTTTTCAAATTTTTCCTTTACAAATTAATCTGTAGATTACGCTGAGCAGGCGATACTGCTATAAAAATCATTTTTGTTTAGTTTACTGCTTAGTTTTAACTGCTGGACTAGTTATTAAACGTGCCATTTATAATTTTTAACTTACCAAAACTGCTATTTACAACTGCCTCTTTAAATCAGTGCCTTATTTAGGCACTATTAGTTAGGTTTTCACTAGATGGTAGGACTTTTCTGCAAAGTTCGTCTAGGTAGGTACCACCGCTTTGTCAGTTATTCTGCCGCCAAGCTGTAGTGTGCAAGCACTGCTGTGTTCCGGTTTGAAGGGCATTGTAGCTAGAGAAATTACTGGGCAAATGAGACTTTATGATCTGATCACTCAGTCTAGTAATCTGATTACTAGACTGGGTGACGTCTCAGGATGACGTGCGCAGTGCAGTGTCACGCAAAACTTTATTGTTTTAAAGTTCCGGGTGACACTGCAACTGTTATGGGCGGCCGTGTCACTTAACATCAGGTGAACGACTTGCTCGGCACGTCATTCAATCACATAAAAAAAACTTATTATAGGCGTCAGTGTAAAAAAACGAATAATCGGTATTATTACCTGGCCAAATTTAGTAGGTTAATATTTTGTAGATACCTCAATGTCGGCTGGTGTCATCTTTAATTGCTGTAATGCAACATCAATATAAATGTAGTCGTTTACTATGAGGTACACAAGCTCCTGGCGCAGTTCGTATAGCCTGAAAAATTCATCATAAAACTAAAAATTTAATAATAATTAACATTTTATAAGTGTACATTGTAAAAATTCAGTCGACGTAACGAGGCGCGACATAGAATGACTCGTCGATGAAATCCACGTCGACATGCAAGAAAAGGAGTCGACGTAGCGGGAATTCTTCGTGGAAGGAACTCGTCAAAGCGCGTCGAAATTACAAAATAAAAAAAACCGAAAAAATTAATACTGCTGTATGGGGGGATCCTTATACTGCAGAGTAATGTACGTGTATCTACACCTCTACACCACTATTATAAAGAGGAAAGATTTGTATTTTTGTGTGTATGTTTGTAATGAATAAACTCAAAAACTACTGCACCGATTCCAAAAATTCTTTCACCATTGGAATGCTACATTCACCCTGAGTAACATAGGCTACACCACTACACGTGCGAAGCCGGGGCGAGCCGCTAATCATACATAATTTGAGGCTTGTGTCGTTTCTAGGTACCTATTACCGTTCTTGTGATATAAAAGTCAAAAACCCAAAGAAAGTATATGCATATTTTTAAAGATCCCATAACTTTAATATTTTTGTAAGAATACTCTGCCATTAATAAATAATGAAGAGAGACTACATTTTTTACTATTTTGAAAAAGATAATGACACACACACATGATCACAGATATCTAATACAATATACAGCAAGCAGACCTAATATTATGTTCACTAATACATCATCATCATCAATAACAGCCTGAAGACGTCCACTGCTGAACATAGGCCTCCCCCAGAGCACGCCACCTTGAGCGGCTGCTCGCCTCCTGCATCCATCGGCTCCCCGCGGCTTTCACCAGGTCGTCGGTCCACCGAGTGGGGGGGGGGGGGGGGGGGGGCCTACGCTGAGTCTTCCGGTTCGTGGTCGCCACTCGAGAACCTTTTTTCCCTATCGGTTGTCAGTTCTACGAACGATGCGGCCTGCCCATTGCCACTTCAACTTACTAACTCTAAGAGCTATATGGGTCACTTTAGTTCTCCTGCGGATCTCCTCGTTCCGGAGCTTATCCCGCAGGGAAACACCGAGCATAGCTCGCTCCATAGCTCGCTGCGCGACTTTGAGCTTACTAATGAGGCCAACAGTAAGAGACCATGTCTCAGTTCCATAAGTCATCACTGGCAACACACACTGATTGAAAACTTTCGTTTTCAGGCTCTGCGGTATTTTGGACGAAAAGATAGGACGAAGCTTCACTAATACAGAGACGAGAATAAATGATATATCCATTACTTTCGATCTTATTAAAATTTGATAACTTTATCTCTTTCCTTTTTGCTGTTGCCACACTTACCTACGCACCTATAGACAAATAGGAGCGTGTGCCCAAAACGCAATTATGTTACCATGGAAACATATCGTTGTGTGGCAGCGTTCCATATAAGAAAACATCCGAATTATCTTTTCATCAGTAAATTTTGATGTGCATCTGTATGCGTGAGATTTGCACGTTGTAAAAAATGGCACGCAATATTTTTCTTGTGTTAAGTCGGCTTACACCTCCCACCCACGGCCACGCCTGCTTATGTTTGTCTGTTAGTCTTATGTTAAGTTTGCTTTTGTTGTTGTGTCTGCTTTGTTTGTTGTTGTTGTGTTGCTTGCTTGTTTGTTGTTTGCTTTGTTTGTGTGTTGTTTAGTCTGTTTTTTGTTTGTTTGGTTGTATAGTATTAGCTGTAATATTAGATGTCTGTGTATTATGTCGATATATTCGATTTTTTTGTTTCTGGGTACCTTTTTAATAGAACGCTGATGAGTGGCATCATGTACGGGGCTCTTTGTAAATGAACGCTGTTAAGATACGAATCGTACATTTTATTGATCAAGCTACAGTACTGCCCGTACATCCGGCCCAGCACTTCCGGTGGCAGATGACGCTCTTTTAGGCAGAGACCTTTTGCTGCTTTTTTCTGAAAAATAGGAGCAGTTTTCATAATTTTAACTCGGTAGTCTCAATATAATCGCATTCTGACTGGCTTGTTAGCTCAGTTGGTAGTAGCTCTGCCTTCTGAACTATAGGATGTGGGTTCGCATTCCCATCCAGCAAAAAACATTTATGTGATAAACATCGATGTTTGTTCTGTGTCTGGGTGTTATATTCTATGTACGTATTCACAAACAAAAAGTATCTAAGTATTGTATCAGTTATCTGGTTCCCATAGTACAAGCTATGCTTAGTTTGGGGCTAGATAGCGCAGTGTGAATGTCCACACATAATTATATTTATTTACTAGCTGACCCGCCCCGGCCTCGCACGGGTTTTTAGGGTTTTCCCGCCAATTATTCGAATTTTTCTCACCTTTTAAACCTTCCCTAGACCTCCATGAACATTTCAAGACCAAGATAAGATAAATCCGTTCAGCCGTTCTGAGTTTTAGCGAGACTAACGAACAGCAATTGATTTATATATATATAGAAGATTTATTATTCTAATTTTGTTTCAATCACCACATTAAATAGATAAAAATTGAGCAATTTTACTTGCAAAGATTGCCAGAGGCAAAAAATAAAATGATCATAATTATCATCATCATCATCATCAACAGCCTGAAGAAGTCCACTGCTGAACATAGGCCTCCCACACAGAGTGCCACGTTGAGTGGCTGCTCGCCTTCTCTATCCATCGGCTCTCCGCGGATGAGTAGTAGTGGGTGCCTACGCTGCATCTTCTGGTTCGTGTTAGTCACTAGAGAACCTTTCTTCCCCATATCAGTTCTATGTTATATATCCTATAATTCCGTCAGTTATAAGAGCTATATTGGTCACTTATACCTTGTCCATTTTATGAATGGCTTTTTGACAGCTCACGCTCATGAAGTGTCGTATTGTTTAAAATTTCTTAGAAATATAATAATATTGTACTTCATGAAATTCATCAAAACTAAATCAAAATGTACATTTATCGTATCGATTATTACGTTTACGTATCTAATTCGAATAATGATAATAGTACAATCGAGAATCTTTAAAACATCACTAACTTGTCAGTCATCGAGCTGTCAAAACACCCATTAGTAAAATGGACAAGGTATAAGTCGAGTTTTGGCAGGAACGCGAAAAAGTTCACGTTATTGCATTGTATTATTTTACAAAACTTGTGTTTTTTCCAGTGTTAATGTTTAAAATTGGTGGTGTTTTACGCATTAAGTGCTGAATTACGAGCATGAGTGTGGGCAAGTGATATAATGTAGTGAAACGTGGTTTTTCGTGTTGCTTCCAAAATTCCATAGAAGCCTCTAGTAAAGTTGTCACCACTTTACTAGGGCATGACTTAGACTGGATTATGACTGCCTGACTTAGACTGGACTATGACTACCCTGACTGACTGTGACTATGACTTGACTTTACGTGAAACATTTCATAATACGATGAAAAATTACAATACTTGACACTGGCTAAATACACTATGTGTGGAGCCAAAATATAAGAAAAAAAAAAGGTATAAGTCCTCCTGCAGAAATAAAATGATAAGGGGGGGGGGGGAAAATTACCTGCAGTTCAAAGTCATCTTCTATGACAATTTGGGCTGACTGCACAAGATTGCACCATTTCTGATGAGCTTCTAGGTTATTTTTGAGAGTGCGTTGTGGTATTCTTAGAAAGGACATAGCAGTTGCGGTTTAGCCTGATGAAAAATGTGTTTTTTTTTAACGGAGTATTTATTAATGAGATAATAATTTCCTATAATTATTATGCTGCAGCTGATGGTGGGACAAAAGCCATGGCTAACTGTGAGTTGGGATACAGCGTCTTCAAATTGTAATTCTTGAACATCATCATCATGATCATCAACAGCCTGATGAAGACGTCCATTGCTGAACAAGGCCTTCCCACTTTGAACGGCGGCTTACCTCTTGCATCCATCGGCTCTCCATGGTTTTGACCAGATCATCGGCCCACCTAGTAGAGGGCTGATCTACGCTGCGTCTTCCAGTTCGCCATCGCCACTCGAGAACCTTTCGTTTTGCGAGCTATGTGGCTATTAGCTGACTGCTGGCTGGCTGGCTGGGATTGCCATTTCAACTTGCTAATTCTAAGAGCTATATCGGACACTTTAGTTCTCTCGCGGATCACCTCATTTCGGATCTTATCTCTAAAATTTACTTTAAAAATTACTTTAAAATTACTACTAAATTGGTAGTTACTTCATAATCTGCATCCTTCTAAAATCTTATCTAAAGCTCTTACCTAGATCATTTACCATCGATGGCGTGTGAAAATGTACCAAAACATCATATTACACATCAATTCATCAGCTGGAACAAGTCCACCACTGAATATGGGCCTCCCCCATAAAACGTCTCTTTGGACGCTTATCACTGGGCGGTTTGCCATGATCACCAACACCATGCACACTTTTTTTTTTTTTTTTTTTTTTTTTTTTTTTTTTTATGTGATTGAATGACGTGACGAGCTAGTCGTTCACCTGATGTTAAGTGACACGGCCGCCCATAACAGTTGCAGTGTCACCCGGAACTTTAAAACAATAGTTTCGCGCGACACTGCACTGCGCACGTCATCCTGAGACATCACCCAGTCTAATAATCAGATTACTAGACTGAGTGATCAGATCATAAAGTCTCATTTGCCCAGTAATTTCACTAGCTACAATGCCCTTCAAACCGAAACACAGTAGTGCTTGCACACTACTGCTTGGCGGCAGAATAACTGGCAAAGCGGTGGTACCTACCTAGACGAACTTTGCAGAAAAGTCCTACCATAGAAGATTAGTAGAATTCTACTAATCTTCTGCTATCATCAAGAAGCCTGCAATGCCCTTTCCCTGGATGGTCCCTTAGCCGGCTCTTACAGCACCCGTGAGAAGAGATAGTGGTCTATTGTCCCACCCGGACCACACGGCTACCTAAACATTCGAGATTACAGGTCAATGAATTGTGGGCCTTCTTGACTCCAGCGGCTTTCAATGCGTATTTTTCTTTGAACGAGCTAATGCTGTTGACCTTTACAGCGTCACCGGGCGGAAGAGCAGGCACTTATAGCGCCCAGCCATCAAAAGTGGGAGGTAACTAGCTCAAGGGCACCCCTGGGGTGCGAGCCTCGGCTTGGGCCGTTGCCGGGATAAGAGGATCGAGAAGGCTACGTCCACTGGAAGAGTGGAACCTATGGAAAGTCGCGACCGTTCTAGCTAACCTACGGGGGGTAGGTCTAGGATTATGTTACGCTGGTATCCTATACCGGTGCAGAAAGTGGTACCTAAGCCACCGGACGGTGATCCTAGCAGCCGAAACAACGGCTGCTATAGGATCATCCGGGTCGCTGAAGCATGACGTGTCATTGGCGGTGGCGACGGACGGGTGACTTGCACTGCTTAGAGATCCTATGTATCTAATGCTAGGCCTGCACTACGACTTCCTGTCCAACCACTCTCTAGCTGTTGAAATAATTTAAGCACTGCGCCATAGACTTTAGTAAATAGGACGAATTCTGGGACTCTTGCTACCTATATTTTTTAAATTCATCCATAGACACTTGAGAAATAGGTACTTACACACGAAAAATTTGAACATAAAATACGATGTTTACTGATAATTTGGTTGGCTAATTTGTAATTGTAATTCACTTAGAATTTTGCATCACATGACTGACTTTAAAATTAATTTTACGTGATACTTTGACAGCTACATATTTCTAAATTATGACGTGACTGACTGATGACAGAAATAAAAATCAATTTGATTTGTACAGTTGACTTACAAAGGTATAGGTCATACTCTACTCACTGTACCTTTGTGAGTTTGGAAATAAACATTGATGTTTTTTAAGTTTTGTTAGCCAATTTGGAGCCAATTTACCAAGATTTTTAGCTTGCCTTTATTAGCCAACTAGAAGATTGGCCTGACTATGATGATCGTTGTAGAATCTAGACACACACACACACGCACACACACACACACACACACACACACACACACACACACACACACACACACACACACACACACACACACACACACACACACACACACACACATCTAATATAATAAAACAGTAACTGGGCTAAAACTGGACATTGAATATTTTGATTTTTGAATATTTAGATATTAGACTTCTTTATAAAAATAGAAACAATTTTTTTTAAATAGTTTTTCTGCCTGTCTTTTTGTCCCTTTGAACACGCATCACGCTGGGGACTAATGAAACTATGGTTATAGCTAATTTTTCAGAATGACATTTAGGATACTTTTTGTTTTCTAAAACGGCCAAGTGCGGGTTGGACAAAGCAATAAGGTTGTAATTTTTGTGCAAGATTTTTTTAGTTACTATATTCGTTTTTTGTTTATTTATTCACTTATTTATTTATACTCATCCTGCCGAAGGAATGAAAGAAAGGAAAGAGAAAAAGATAGGGGAAAAAGATAAATGGATGGGACGGCAAGAAGAGGCCCATATTCAGCAGTGGACGTCTTCAGACTGTTGATGATGAGGTATAGGTATGGATAGTTAAAGTTCCCATCATCGATCAATACCTCAAATAGAATTAATTAGCTGTCACTATGTTTATGTAGCTTTAATTTTTCATATAAATTAGTTCATATCAGTAATTCCAGTATCAAATCATAACACACACTTTTTATGCATTTATTAATGCAGTATTAATAATAAAATAAAACATAATAAAAATATAATCGATATATTTATAACAATTATTTATTTTACAGACAGACCAGTACCTACACATTTACATTAATTAAATCTATTATTATAATTGTCATATTTGTATACATAATTACACGATACCCTTCTTAAAGTTAAATAGTATTATAATTAAAATGATACCTTAATATTTACTACAACTAACTTATTTTTAAACTTACAAATATTTGGTCTTAATTTAAGTTTTAAATGTATCATTTGGTTTAAATGTAATTTATATCTTTCTTTTAATTGCTCGATACATTTATAAATTAGCATGACCTATGATTAAAATATTGGCCCTAAATAAAAATACATGTTTTTTGCTATCACTACCACGCTTTGCTTAACAAAGTCTATATTTAACCAGAAACTTGCTGTACAAACAACGCTTTGGTTGACAAAGTCTATATTTAACCAGAAACTTGCTGTACAAACAACGCTTTAGTTGACAAAGTCTATATTTAACCAGAAACTTGCTGTACAAACAACGATTTAGTTGACAAAGTCTATATTAAACCAGAAACTTCCTATGCTAACAACGCTTTGGTTAACAACGTCTACATTTAACCAGAAACTTCCTGAATAAACAACGCTTCGGTTAACAACGTCTATATTTAACCAAAACCATGCTGTACAAACAACGCTTTGGTTAACAACGTCTATATTTAACCAGAAACTTGCTGTACAAACAACGCTTTAGATGACAAAGTCTATATTTAACCAGAAACTTGATGCTCAAACAACGCTTTGATTAACAACGTCTATATTTAACCAGAAACTTGCTGTACAAACAACGCTTTAGTTGACAACGTCTATATTTAACCAGAAACATTCTGTACAAACAACGCTTTAGTTGACAAAGTCTATATTTAACCAGAAACTTCCTGAATAAACATCGCTTTGATTAACAACGTCTATATTTAACCAGAAACTTGCTGTCTTAACACAACAACAAAGCCAAAATGTTTTTTGTGTCTGTGACTTACTCGAACGCTCTGCACTAGAGTATAGTGTGATTCAAACTCAATGGCGGCTGTTAAGTGCACTGCAAGCCCCTGCACGTTGCAGTCACCGTTACCTCTGCCCGAGCACATCTCATTTTTGATACTGCGCAGCGTTTGGTGCCGACTTCACAGCCACGATTGTGTTGGAATCGCATATAGGTCTACATTTGTGGATATTACACTTCTATCCATCGCATTTCTTTGTCTTTTTAGATCTTTTTGGCCTTCCAGTCCCTCAGTCGAGTGACGGGAAAAACAATTATCTCTTTCCCTCCGTCGATTAAGCCAGAAGTGTCAGGTGCACAGTTTTTAATAAATCCATGCACTGCGCACTCCACGTCTCGACACATCTTACGGCGGGTTTTTTGATTCGTAGTCAAGGTAACCAATGGTTAAAAACTCTAACAAATTCTAACCAATGGTCAAAATTTGTTAGAGTTCTTAACCATTGACCTTGACTACGGATCAAAAAACCTACCCTTAGACAGTGTATCGAAAAAAAAATGGTACCTCCCACTGCCGCTTACGGGGATTTTATGTAACTTTTTATTTCCCCCTCCTCTTTATTACTCTCTCCCTATTTCATAAAAAGACAAATCATAGACTACAACTACGACTACGACTTAGAGTATAGGCTAAAAGCATAGAGAGAACTTGATTATCTGTCAAGCGTACCACTTTTTTGAACACTTTTTATATGATGTGGACACTTTGATGTGAATGAGTCTGACAGATTTGTATAGAAGAAACAGTTGACTCGAGTTGAAAAAAATGGTACGGTGACTTTTCGCAAGCGTAGCTAATTACTATATGCTTGTTTCTTTCCTTCGCGACTGACGTAGCGATATGTGTGAGCAGTACAAATATAATATCGTTTTGATGATAGTCTATACTCTAAGATAATAAACCTACAAATCCCAGTCAAATACGCCAAACTTGCGTTCCATATATTATATCAAAAATACTATACGTGACTGATGTCAATTCATCGCCTGTTTTAATTTCGGAGACAGTCAGGAAAAATTAATATTCTTGTTTGTCCCCGAATTTAAAATCAGAGCCGATCCAGGGACGGTCGGGAAATATTTATTCTTGTTTGTCCCCTAATTTGAATTTGGTGACAATTCTGGGACAGCACGACCCCTCGTGCTGTCCCCTTGAGGGGACTGACAGGAACAACCCATGATTGTCAGTCTTATTGACTGGCATTTGTAGTTTTCTTATTATTTGTCTTTTTATGAAATATGGGCTTTATCATTTATTAATCAATCCCCCGACGACGACGCAGACGCGCGCGTAGATTGACGTGAATATTCAAATTGCACGTTTTTGGTTCGTGAAAATTTCTTGTCATTATCGATTTTACGAATCCCTTTGGCCTCTCGACCATATATCAGAATGGACAACGCGTATTCTTAAAATGCGTGTCCATTTTCTGTTGGTGTGAGCTTAAATCAAATATACTCTAGATACCTACACAGTCTCTATGAAACTCAAACCTCAAAAGAGTCACCGCGCCAATGCTTACTTATACAAAGATATACCTCTCCAGCTAATATAAAATGTCCACAAGCGATTGTTACATTTTGATAATTAACCATAGCACCCTGTAATAGCGTTGTAAAACAATAATATTTTATATGAGTTACACCACTTTTATTAGGTGCGGTCACACGCAAATGAGAACAATAACAAGGCATATGCCTTGTTGTTTAAACGGTGATGTTTTCGAGGCGGCGATCGGATCTACCCGATCGGATCTTTCATCGCGGGGTATGTGTAGTCTAAATCTGCATTAGTGTGCGTGAGTAGGGAAGTGACTACTAGTACAGGAATGTATCGATAAAATAGCTTTGTCATCAGTTCAATACGTTCCCACAGTTGGAACACGAGCCTTGTCTCACATGGAGATAATTAGGCTATAATCCACCACGCCAGCCAAGTGCGGGTCGGCAAATGACACAATATCCTCAAGTTACATGATATATGGTAGAAGTTTTGGCTACAAAACCATGACAAAGTCGTGTACTTACACGACTTTCTAAGGTTTATTTTCACCAATCTTTTATCGATACAATAACACAACCCTTATTCGTATCCCAATGTCCTAATGGAAAATACTTCGTACTTTTCCCATTCATTAAATACTATTTTTACAACACTATACAAACAAACACACACTATGTACATTAATAACCGTTTGTTTGAATAAAAAGATCACCATAACAGCTTCAGAATCGACCAAAGTATGTATAAAGCCAGGATGCGGAACAGAATTCTTGCTATCTGGTGCAGATAGTACAATCTGAAAAATAAATAAAACAGTTATTTGAAGGTGAACTTAGAAACATAAAATCGAGTTTGGCGCTGTGGTAGGTATAGCCATTTTTGGAACGCTGGTGGTCTCTTCTGGCTTAGCTAGGCTTATAGTAATCAGAATTAAATCAGAATATCAATCAGACCAATGGAATTAAATATGCTGTACTTTGAAGAGTGTTTGATTGAAATAGGTACACGAAGTAATTCCATCATCACTAATTTTCATCGGATAGCAAGACACACAGCCCCTCAGCAACCGCGGTTGCAGGACCTCTGCAACCGTTTGCTTCTCTTATAGTGCTTAGCTATTGAGTGAGAAAGCTTGACGTTATATTTGTTTCTCGCTAAGTATAATTCTCATGGCAAGACAGTGGTCTAATGCCGTAAAATGATGTAAAAACCGAAATAATGATTTTATTTACCATATTTATTTATTTATTTATTTATTTATTGAACACCAACATAACAAACACCAATTCATGCTTGAGAATTAAATAAATAATAATATGGCTAAGTGTCGATATAATTATAGGTGAAGACAGCTTGCGAACTTTCTATTAGAAAGAATTCTTTGATGTGAGCGAGTACAAAATTATAGGAAGACAACATAAAATTAATTTCATTGAATTTTACGATAGAAATAGGTGATAGTTATAGGCAATATTAATATAAAAAGTCTAAAATGTGCATGCAGATAAGGAATGCTTATACAAATCCATTAACAATCAAAATATAGATAAAATCTAGGTAAGAATTGTAAAATAATTAAAATGATCTCTATATTAACTAATATTGACCTGTACAAATAATATACATTTTTATTATTATTGGAAAATATAGCATTAAAATAAAATTAAATCAACTTTTAAAACAATAAAATAAATACTACACTATAATATTAACTTTTAAAAATATTAAATTAATTACTAAAACATTACATTTCAATAACATGAAAAATATTATATTGACGCAAAAAATCCAGTCATAAAAATAAAAGTAGAATATAAATCATCACACTAATATTATAAAGGCGAAAGTTTGTGCGTATGTGTGTATGTGTGTATGTTTGTTACTCTTTCACGCTCTTACAGCTGGATGGATTTAGATGAAATTTGGTATGGAGGTAGCTTATACCCTGGATTAAAACATAGGCTTTTTATCCCGGAAACGGGAACGGTTCCTGTAGGAACGCGGGTGAAACCGCGGGGCGCTGCTAGTATATCATAAAATCTAACGTGAGTAGTAGGTATTCATAATTACAAGCCTAAAATTCTGCCTGAAGTCTTCTCGTTTTATCGATATACTTGTTGTTTGAAATTGGGACACTTGGTTTCCCTGAAGGAAGGCATCTTCAAAGTGCATCGGGCCGCAAACAAATGTGTTGAGGGCCGCATGTTTGCCATGCTTGGCGTAGATCAAAATTGTGCTAAAAACCGTTATTAAACTAGATGGCGTTGCAAAATGAGCGGGCTATAAGTTGAGCGTAGATCAGAAATATGCCAAAAAACCGGTTCAAACCTAGGTGGCACTGCAAAATGAGCGGGCTATACGGCTAGCTACGGCGGGCTAGGATTAAAACGATTTTTTGGCATATTTCTGATCCACGCTCAATTTATAGCCCGCTCATTTAGCAGCGCCATCCAGTGTTCTATCGGTTTTTGGCATATTTCTGATCTCCGCTGTTTGGTGTATTGGCATTCCTCTCATATTTGTTCCATGGTTTTAATTAACATTTAGCACAGAGCTTTTTTCACCACGCACACTCCGTTAGTGCAAGAGCAAAGGGATTTTTTTGACTGAACCTTATGAATGCTAGCGGTTTATTATATGTAACTAGCTGACCCGGCAGACTTCGTACTGCCTTTATATGGGAAAAAGAAAAGGGGCTGTGTTTAGGGATTTCCCGGCAATTATTCAAATTTTCCTCACCTTTTAAACCTTCCCTAGACCTCCCCGAACATTTCAAGAACAAGATAAGATAAATCCGTTCAGCCGTTCTCGAGGTTTAGCGAGACTAACGAACACAACAATAAAATTTTAAAATAGTGACTTCGGAATTTATAATAAACTAATTTACTTACTTAACTATAGCATTGCGTTATAAATAGCAATTGATTTTTATATATATAGAAGATTATATAATAACGGTATAGTATTACCTCCTCCACTTAATCCTGGCCCGAGGGAGTGTCTCATCGCTCTCTTTGAACAAGTACCGCCTGATACCGAAGAGATATTCATCAAAATACGTCTCCCAGTTTATTTCTGCCATACTAAACGGGAATAGCTGAAACATTGTTTTTTTTTTATAAACAAGCAGGTCATGTTAATGATGGTCAAAGTACCATAGAAACTTAAACTACTATATATCTTCACATTCTTTATTTTATATTTATTCATTGAGGATTGGGATCACGTTTTTAAGGTTCGGTACCCAAAGGGTAAAACGGACCCTATTACTAAGGCTCCGCTGTCTGTCTGTCCGTCTCTCACCAGGTTGTATCTCATGAACCGTGAGAGTTAGACAGTTGAAATTTTCACAGATGATGTATTTCTGTTGCCGCTATAACAGCATAATATACTAAAAAACATAACAAAATTAATATTTATGGGGGCTCTCATACAACAAACGTTATTTTTTTGCTCGTTTTTATAGATAATGGTACGGAACCCTTCGTGCGCGAGTCCAACTCGCACTTGGCCGGCTATTTAAGTTTATCAGAGCGTCAGGTCGATGCGACACGTGACTAAAATGCTGGCACCTATTTCTTATTTGGCACAAAGAATCAGCATTGCAATTTAACTGGGTAATGTTGCTAGCATGTTTGGTATGCTACCTACTGGTAGTGGACTGGAGAAGGCAGGTCAATGCAGCCACTCTGTATATTCCAAATTAAGAATCGAATCAATATCATAATACATTTATCATTATTATTTAGATTTAGCGGGGCATTTGGTTGAATCGGCACGTGACCAAAATGCTGGCGTCTACTTTGGTCAAAGGATCAGCCTCGCTATACAGCGGGGCAACGCTGCTAGCATTATGGGCACGTTGCCAGATCCACGGATTGCTTGAACTATCTATAGACCTTTGCCGGTCTACAGATAGTTCAAGATTTCTTTAGATTGTTATTTTTATTTTTAAGATAGTTTTATTTAGGTTGTTAAGTTTATTATTTAAGATTTCTTTAGTAATGTATACAATCTGAGTTTGAATTGATATATTATACCAAAAGGCGGTAAATCTACTCCCGAAGGTAGACAATGTTACTTCTACGATTTTTCTAAATTAATAGTTTTTCATGAAGAAGAAATGTCATGTAAAGTTTACGTTATAATTTTACCCAAACGCTTCGAAGATAGCCCTAGCGCAGCTGGGTGTAGTTGAACTTCGTCCTTGACCGAATATTAAAAAAAATCACTCACAAAATTGCACGTGCGATCGCTACGAGAGTTTCTAAACACAGGTCGTCGAACTCACTTGAGCACTCAAGTGAGTTCGACGACCTGTGTTTAGAAACTCTCGTAGCGATCGCACGTGCAATTTTGTGAGTGATTTTTTTTTAGTATGGAGGTTTGGAAACACGGAGTTTCAAGTAAGGCTCTCACAACTTGTGGGCTTGTGGCCGCGCACACCCACATTTATCTTATACGACCTGGAGGACTGGTAGACAATGCTATTTAGCATTAAGTTCATCCATGTACACCTTTGTGCTAAACTATTAAATAAATTAAGTAACTTGTGGGCTATCATAGTCCCGCCCCCTAATTACCTAACTCGCAACAGGTTTGCGACAGGCGTAAATCTCGCGGTGATTGCTGTCATACATCATTAGTGGTGTAGCGTAGCATACATGCTCGACACCACTAATGATGTGTGACAGCAATCACCGCGAGATTTACGCCTGTCGCAAACCTGTTGCGAGTTAGGTAATAAGGGGGCCGGTCTCCCCCTTTCGGTATAACATACCAATTCAAACTCACCTTGTATACCTACTATATTTATTTTGATTCTAATAAAATATGTTCTGACAGTGTACATTTATCTCAAACAAACTATTAAAAAAAATTCTAAATCTTAAGACTATTGACAAATTATCAGGGTGATGGTACTGATGGTGATGATGATGTTACCTTTTTATCTTTCTCGGAAGTGCCATCCCAGAGTTCCCGCACCCTTCTATTGCAGAATTTGATTTCTTTTGTACAGAAATACGACAAAACCGAAGAGAACTTGTGGATTTTTTTGTATACTTTTAGCATCCTGAAATAAAATAATTTATTGAGTACTAACACCGGCACCGGCTGGACTTATGGAACTGAGCCATGGTCTTTTACTGTTAGCCTCATTAATAAGCTCAAAGTCGCGCAACGAGCTATGGAGAGAGCTATGCTCGGTGTTTCCCTGCGAGATAAGCTCCGGAATGAGGAGATCCGCAGGAGAACTAAAGTGACCGATATAGCTCTTAGAATTAGCAAGTTGAAATGTTAATGGGCAGCCAGATCGCTCGTAGAACTGACAACCGATGGGGAAGAAAAGTTCTTGAGTGGCGACTACGAGCCGGAAGGCGCAGCGTAGGCCCCTCCACTAGGTGGACCGACGATCTGGTGACAGCCGCGGGGAGCCGATAGATGCAGGAGGCAGCCGCTCAAGGTGGCTCTCTGGGGGAGGCCTATGTTCAGCAGTGGACGTCTTTAGGCTATTGATGAACTGCGGCTGCGGTTTCACAAGCGAACAAAATCTCCTATACGTTAATCTAGAATATAAGCTATCACTAATCCAAATGTCTTTAGCCGTTGCGACACGTAAAGAGGAAGCTAACAGACAAACTTTCGCATTCTACTTCAATAATTTAAGGTGACGGGTAGAGCCAGATAAGCAGATCCAAATCCGTTCAAAGAAACATCAACCTTAACGTTGTAGTCTTAAATATCAATTCAGTCTGCACTTCAGCGCGGCGCTTACGACAAAGACAACGCACGATTTTGACGGTTTTTAATTAATATCTATTTTTATATGGTATTTTTCAAAGTTAAAGTCATCACGATATCTGAATGTTTGTTGGAAATGCATTAATTTATTTTTTGTAAAAATTCGGTTGAACCCCGGAACCCCGGATTCGGTGGATTCGGTCGGATTCGGTGGTTCGGTTCGGTTTCGGAAGCTCAGTAAAATGGGAACATTCAAATTTTTTGAGGGAGGTTTGCGATTTTTTCCTATAGAGCGATGCTACATTATATTTATTTGCACAACATTAGTTTTCATGTAATCACGTTGAGCAATTAAGCTATTATTGGCAAAATAACGCAAGAAAATTTGAATTTGCCGCGCTAGTGAAACGTTCCACCTTAAATATAATAGGGGAACCCACTGGTTAACTTCACGATTTAGGTCAGCGAGTTGAAATATCATTGGTTTATTTTAACCATAGGAGTTTTACTCGAGGTTGTAAATATCTAGATTTAATTACAACCCCTTAGTTAATAATGTTTATTTATTATACTTACTTCGGTTTCCTCCCTAAACACACAGCAAGTGCGTCGACCAGCGCAGCAGGAATCAGATGCAAAAAGAATATGTAGACATTGTTCATAAATACGGACTTATTTAACGTCAGAGATAAGTACCTGAAAAGGACGTTGGTTGTAAAAAGTAATGGATACATTTGGACATGAGATCATTGTCATGGTAGCTTAAGATAGGTATAGTACATTGTGATACAAGTGTGCGAAGTTGATCATTGCACCCGAGGCGTTATTATGCGCGCGAGCAGCAGTCGAGCGCGATAGGGAAGCCGAAACTGTATGTGATCAATGCACACGCGTGTCATATGAAAGAAAGAAAGAAACGCTTTATTTGTACAAACTGTACACAGACACAAACAACAATAAAAATTATGCTAAACAACTAATAATAGAAAACAAAACCTGTGACTAATTATAACTAAAAAAAGCACCACTCCTCCTATTATTTCCACTTCTGTGTGTGAACATTGTTGCTGTGTACAGTGATGTACAAAATGGTCTAAGCTAATATGACGTTTTTCATCACAGTTGCGAGGAAAAAACAGACTTGTATAGCTAAAAATGTTTGTGAAAAAATTGCAATATCGTATTCACGCGCTGTATTACCTAGTAAAGCATATTGTGGCTTTAGGGACAGATACAGGGTCAAATCCCTTGGTGATAATGGGGCCAATTTTAAAGGCTTTAGTTGACAGATCTAAAACTCCTAAAACTGTTGCTGTCCTTGTCTAATAGACGGTAATGTAAGAGACGGGTACATTTTTAGTAAGTTAAAGACTGTCAACTAAAGCCTTCAAAATTGGGCCTATTATTGGTCTATTATACCAGCTGTGGTTTAAAACGGGTTCAATATTTTTATAGACGTACCTTAATACATACACTGCTTATAATTAACTTGAATCAACAAAAAAATCAACTACGAATAATAAAAGAATTCAACCTATTAAAAACATGGTGGCATTGGCGGCCATATGCGGCTATCTCACTCGCACGCTCGTGCAACTTTAGTGAACCTACGGCGGCAAGGTCAACGACCTCGCCGAGGCCGCCGCGCGCGGTGTTTTGTTTATTCTGAAACTTGGAGGCATATTCTGTTTCACATTGAAAAATCAATATGTACTTAGTTTTTTAGTTGCTTTTTGCCCTATTTTTTTTATGAGTAAGCAACTGAAAGCTAACAGCACGAAAAATATTGAACCTGTAAAACCACAGCTTGTATATCCAATGGTTATAGTTTCATACTCACCAAACAGCGTCAGAGAAGGGGTAGTTGTCGATCCTGACGAGGTTTTTCTCCGTAAAGTCACCCCACGTGATCCGGTTTTCCACTGAACTCACGTAGTTGAAAAGGGGTGGTTCTGTTGGTGGTGTACTGGAAATAAAAATAAATAGGTATGAATTAAATTTATAGCAGCATAGGCCCCCACTAGGTGGACCGACGATCTGATGAAAGCCGCGGGGAGCCGATGGATGCAGGAGGCGAGCAGCCGCTCTAAGAGGTGCTCTATGGGAGGAGGCCTATCGTCAGCAGTAAACGTCTTCAGCCTGATGATGATGATGATGTTTTAAGACTACCTGACTCACCCTGGCTCTTCGGGTTAATTAGTTTTACGTCCTACTCTGTTGAGGAGAAGAGGATCCCTTTCCTCTTCTTTGCACAGGGTTAGGACGTAGGAAGAGTAAAGAAGAAACAAGATAGGGAACAGTGATGAATGGAACGACAAAGTCCAGGTGTCCAGGGGTCCAGGTGGCTACCAGCCATTCGACTACAAGGTGACCAACAATATTGTAATGAAAATTTCGCGTGTCAAACCTGGATCCAGTTGTCACAAAACTGCGACGGATGGACTAATAAAAGAGAGGCATGTACGCACAAGTAGGATGATAATAAAAGCTATTGATGATGATGATGATGATGATGACGATGGCGATGATGATGGTGATGATGATGGTGATGATGATGATGATGATGATGATGATGATGATGATGGTGGTGGTGGTGATGATAAGGATAATGAATATTAAAACTTACCTCCGTTTATAATCTTTGTGTACACTGCAGGCGGCAGCAATAAGGCAGTTGACCACTGAATCGACGGGAACAATATCTGCCGTGACGCTTCCATCGCACTGTAGCGTTCGTAGGATCCCTGTCGCTGTAAACAAATAAACAAATAATGTTCACCGATCACATACATAGATCCTGGACCCTAACTAAGATTCCCTGTATCTAGGGATCTAGAAACTAGAAGACCATGGTCTCACAATACCCAGATACAGAACAAGTATTTCCGCTTTTTTCCTATGTACTAATAATTGTACTGTCGCGGGAATCGTGGTGTCCATAGGCGACGGTAACTGCTTCCCATCAGGCGGGCCGTCAGCTTGTTTGTCCATCCATGTTATATAAAAAAAAAAAAAAAAAAAAAATCGAACCCGCCGCCTCCGGGTTATGAGCTGACCTACTCAACCACATCACAGAGGCTATAGATAAAATTAAAGGCCAAGTGCGAGTCGGACTCGGGCACAAAGGGTTCCGTACCATTATCTATCCGTGCCATCTAGTGTTGAGTAGCAGTACTATTTAAAGCAGCAATATCTATGACTCATCTGGTAAACGAGCAAAAAATATCACGTTTGTTGTATGGCAGCCCCCTTAAATAATACTTTATTCTGTTTTTTAGTAATTGTTGTTATAGCGGCAACAGAAATACATCATCTGTGAAAATTTCAACTGTTTAACTATCACGGTTCATGAGATACAGCCTGCTGGCAGACGGACAGACAGCGGAGCCTTAGTAATAGGATCCGTTTTACCCTTTGGGTACGGAACCCTAAAAAATGATATCGACTTACCAGTTCCCACAGCCACTCCCGTAGGCCCGTACATGTTGTCAAGCCAGCATGTTAACGGTTCTTTGGCGGTTGATGTTACTGAAAAAATACATAACTATTATAATACCTACTGCGGAAATTTATATCACAGTAAGCATAAATATTTCATATATTATATAAGAAAGCAATCAGTTGATTCTCCCAGAAGATTCGTATAAACAGACAAAGTTTATTAAAAGAACAATGAACAAGTGGCAAGTTTTACAAACGCGCGACAAATCAATGAACGCGTGGCAAAGATTTTTTTTATTTGCTAGTAATTTTTGATAACAAAGAAGCTAGAAAGAACCAATGCACCTGTGGCAAAGCAATAAACATGCAATTGATTAGCAACAAATTAATGAATGGCATAGAATGAACTTGCGGTAAGTGAAACACGTTCCGAATATACCTATGTGTGTGAACGAGATAAAATAATAGAAATATTGCAAGTTAATGAACGAGTGGTAAAGCAATAAATATGCAGCAGTCAAAGAACAGCATGCAATGAGGTAATTAATGCGTAGGAAATCAAATGAACGGGTGGCAAAGAAATGAACACGCGGTAAGGCAAATAACACGCAATGAGTTAATGAATGAATGTGTGGCAAAGCAATGAGCGAATGGCAAAACAATGAACCCATGGCAAAAAGCAATTTATGCATGGACAATCATTTAAAATACTTAATTGTGACGTAATTTATTTCACAGTACCTACTGCGGTACCTTTAGATGAATGGTTGATTAAATAGATAAAAATAAACACATAAACATTACATCATCAGATCAATATAATGATAATAAAATAAAGATTAATATAATAAAATAAAATGCTGTTAACGAAATATGATGGGGTGTAGATTTGGATGCAGACGCTACGTTTCAATGCATTTGGCATTGCAGCATGCTGGAATTTAAATAGAAGTTATTAGCATAAAATACATAGTAGAATAATAACCGGGAGCACATCGCGTTTTCCAAGGTTTATCAGAGCGCCTGGTTGATGCGACGCGTGACCAAAATGCTGGCACTTATTTGGCTCAACGAATCAGTAATGCAATTCAACGAGGCAATGCTGCCAGCATGTTGGGTACGCTACCTACCGGTAGAGAGCTGGAGCATTTGGACTGTCTATAGACCATCGCGGCTAGTATACAGTCCAAATGTTCTTTGTAGTAGATAGTGTAGCTAGTTTACTAGTTTTAGTAGAGTAGTAGTTAGTTTAAAGAATAAAGGCACAATTGCCCGTTGAAAAAAATAACCCACACAAGCATTGCAATCCCACAGCTGGGATTCAGGTCTGCTTAGCCCACGATGCTGGCATAACATGAAATGATGTTGATATTATAATGAGTGCAATTATGAGGTGGTTTAAAAATATTCATTTTTTATTGTCTTTTGGCTTGTTCTGATACCACATAATAATATTTTAAAGCGATATATTTCGAGCAACCTTTTTATTTAGATTTTAGAGCTAGTCATTTTCCTGGTGTTAAGCTAACAAACCATCCATAAATAGTTGCTGCAGTGTCACTCGGAACTAAAACATACATTTTCGCGTGGCACTGCACTGCGCACGTCATCCTGAGACAGTCTAGTAACAAGATTTCCACACTGAAGTCTCATTTGCCCAGTAACTTACTAGCTACAAGTGCCCTTCAAACCAGAACACAGTATTGGTAGTGTATTAAGTTTATAAGTACTTAAATAAATAAAATAAAATATGCCCTTCAGTGTTAAATTTTCGCGTACCTGATTAAATAATTTAGCTATTAATAAATATAAATGTAAGTTATATAAATATATGATGAATGATACCGTCACAGGCGTTGATCTAGCACATACCAATCGCGGGTCTAAATATACCAAGAGGCATGCTGCCAGCATTTATCCGTAACTCCTTTTCTGCTAGCGCTTTTGTAAAAGTGTAGGTATTGGGCCAGGGTCCGAGGATTCTGAAAAAATAAAAATTGTTAAATTATGTACCTAAGTTGGAAGAAAAAAATGTATGAAATATTACTCATTTCAATGAGGCGTTTTGTTTTAAAAAAACTAGTTCTGCTTCTTTTACTAGATGGCGCAGTAAGCACATAGTCTAAACCTTTCAAACCACAGAGTAGTTTAAACATAAGAAAATGCTTAGACTACCTACAAAGAAATGTGAAATTCAGTTGAGTGGACCGCGAGTACATTGTCTGTAGTATCTCCTAAGTAGTCTGTGGTGCATTCTTCTTAAGTAAATTAAAGTTCAGTAGAACTGCGAGATAGATAAACGTTAATATTGTGATCCAAAACCAAGCCAAGCTATTCCGCAACGAAAATAAACACACGAAAGAGAGAGTTATCAGTCAGTATCGCGACACATTTCCTCTAACCTGTGGTCTATGCTTGAAATAGTGACAGTGACAGATTTTAGTAAAACCACAACTGGCGCCATCTATTGGGTCATACATAAAATACAATTTCTTTTTATTAATAAAACGCCTCATTAGATTTAAATTAAACAAGCTGGTTATTAAACTGGTTCTTTTAATCCTGAGAAGGTAATATACCTAACCGAAGGTTTTCAAATGTCTTTCTTCACAACTTGCTTCTATGGGTCTGACTTCTTCTAAATGACTCTCGGTTTAGCTGATTCACAGTTCAATAAAAGCTGATCTTTTTCCCAAAGTGTCTTTTTCCACGCATAATGTTCAAGACATTGTAAACGTAGCCCTGTAAGATAATAGCTACCTATGTAGGTATTACTTATATTATTATAATTATGGCTAAATTCTCCATCTATGCCACAATAATTATTATGGGGTCGCATATTATGAATAAATATATTTATATCTCATGGAACTGAGACATGGTCTCTGGCTCGGCATTTGCTTGCGAGATAAGCTCCGGAATAAGGAGATCCACAGGAGGACTAAAGTGACCGATATAGCTCTTAGAATTAGCAAGTTGATATGGCAATTGGGCAGGCCACATCGCTGGTAGAACTGACAACGGGGAAGAAAGGTTCTCGAGTAGCGACCACGAACCGGAAGACGCAGCATTGGTGGACTAGGTGGACCGACGACTTGGTGAAAACCGTGGGGAGCCGATGAATGCAGGAGGCAGGTAGCCGCTCTAAGTGGCGGCGCTCTGTAGGGAAGGTCTATGTTCAGCAGTGGATTTTCTTCAGGCTGTTGATGATAACTGTTCTTCCTTCCTGATATAAACTCATCTAACTTTTCATAGCATAATTCTACATCCTATGTCCACAAAACCTGGTTTACATCATTGAGGATCGAACCCAGTAACGTCCTATCCGTATTCGCTACTTAAAACCCCCACACCAACTTCACATTCGGTAGACCGTTGAAATTCTCCTACTTACTGGGGCAGTACTTCATCGATCCCCACATCGGATAGCTTGTCCAGCTGCCGTTGCAGCTGGTCGCAGTCCGCTGAACACTCGTAGTATCGTTCCTCTACTCGAGAGAGGTGCGAGTTCGAGTAGGCGGTCGATATGTGCATGAACACCTGGAAAAAGGATGGAAATGGCTATATTACTCTATACTAAAGTTTAGATTATTAAGATTATTTCTGTTTTGTTTGCTTCGCTCTAGTTGAACAAAAGAAAAATTCCGCCTTTCCTTTGAACGTTTCCACAGCGCGGCAAATTCAAATTTTCTTGCGTTCTTTTGCCAATAATAGCTTAATTACTTAACGTGATTACATTAAAACTAATTTTGCGGAAATAAATAGAATGTAAATAAATATCTATCCGACTGTTACTCACGAATAGTGCGTCAATTTCTTGACCAGGTTTCGAGCAGTCGGATACATATTTATTTAAAATGAATCACACTCATGAGAATTTTAATACTTAAATAGAATGTATCAACAAATTACGATTAAAAGTATCTCCTAGATATCATTGGTTTAGCGACAAACGGCAATAAACAATTTTCTTCTTAGTTTTTTAGCCTATTGCCATTTGTCGCTAAACCAATGATACCTAAGTAGGTGATACTTTAAGTTACAAGCATTTTAAAATACAGGAATAGAAAAAGACAGTTCAACCGTGCAGTGACGGCAGTTCGTTCTCCTTAATAGTATCTTTAGCTTTACATACAATCTTTTTGGCATCTGACTTCACAACATTTTCATGGTAACTGTAGGGAAGCTCTGTTTTGCGAGGAAAGATCATGCGATGCCCCCTCCAGAAACTTTAAAAGCTTATTACTCCGTGATTTATTTACCGATTTTACTATTTTTTTCAACTATTGCATTCACTTTTAACCTACTTTACGAAAATAATATTAAATTGTTAATTTTTAATAGCAGGACACTAGCCTATCAGCTTCAAAAATTTAGGCACTTTAGCAAGTTCGTCTTAGATTACAGGCTTTCATTCCAGGCTGGTTTAATCGTAGTGTTTCTTAGAACCTTATCATCATCATCTTCATCAAAATCACGATGCTCATCAGGTTTTAAATTTTCCTAAACTGCTTGTATGTAATAATACCATGGAACAAGTAGGAAAAGAATGCCAATACACCAAGAAAACAGCGCAGATCAGAAATATGCCAAAAAACCGTTTCAAACCTAGCCCGCAAAGATTATAAAGCCCGTTGATAGCTCGTGAACATAATTTCTCGTACAAACACGACTCACCTGCGCGGGCAGGGGGCGAGGTAACAAAACGAGACAAAGCTATACGAAATTACAAAGGACAGAGCAGGATGGAACAAAAGACATCAACGGGTTCCCGTGATTTGTATGAAAATAGTAGTAGAAATACACTACTAATTTTCGTATGAGGGGAAGTTGGCCATTGGTCAACTGGATTTATAGACAATGCTAGCCCGCCATAGCTAGCCGTACAGCCCGCTCATTTTGCAGTGACATCGGTTTTTTGGCATATTTCTGAACTACGCTCAACTTATAGCCCGCCCGCTCATTTTGCAACGCCATCTAGTTATACAACGGTTTTTAGCATATATTTGATCTACGCTGTTTTCTTGGTATACTGGCATTCCTCTCCTAGTTGATTCATGATAATAGGTACTTACATCCAGTCCTCTCATATCTCTCGCCAAAGAGAGAAGCTGCAGCGGTGCCTTTACGTTTGTGGCCAGTGCTGCTCGCAAGTGCTCGTCGAATTTAACCGTCGCCGCTGAATGGAAGATTATGTTCACCTGGAAAAACGACAGCAATATTTTTTTTATGTAAACGAATGACGTGACGAGCTAGTCGTTCGCCTGGTGTTAAGTGCCACGGCCGCCCATTACAGATTGCAGTGTCACTCGGAAATCTTAATAAAAGCTTGGCGTGATACTGCGCACTGCGCACGTCATCCTGAGACATCACACAGTCTAAAAAAGTTTTCTAGACTGTGACATCAGTTCTTAAGTCTCATTTGCTCAGTAATTTCACTAGCTATAATGCCCTTCAAATCGGAACACAGTGGTGCTTGCACACTACTGCTTGGCGGCAGAATAACTGGCAAAGCGGTGGTACCTACCTAGACGAACTTTGCAGAAAAGTCCTACCACCTAGTTTTTTATAAGCGTCTCGTAGCATCTTTGCTTCATTCAATTCAGTCTTTTCTGCAAAATTGTATACGTTATTCCCTGGGGTAGGTAGCAAATCTTCGTCATAAAGACGTCTTTATCAGGTCATTCTGCAACGTAAAGATGTCCTACAATGACGTCTGGGAGCACCAGAAAAGTACGTACCTACATTTGTCACAGCCTCAAGACGTCATCTTAGGTCGTGAAAATGACGACTATTGAAGACGGACTGACGACGTCTTCGTATGTCGTGTTTTTGACGTTCTTAAAAGATGTTGTGGGGGTTTTTGGCGGGAACTTGAAAAAGTTCATGTCGTTTCATTGTATCATTTTTCTAAACTTGTGCTTTTTCCAGTGTTAATGGTTAAAATTGGTGGTGTTTTACGCATTAAGTGCTGAATTACGAGCATGAGTGTGGGCAAGTGATATAATGTAGTGAAACGTGGTTTTTCGTGTTGCTTCCAAAATTCCATAGAAGCTTCTAGTAAAGTCGCCACCACTTTACTAGGGTATGACTTAGACTGGACTATGATTACCTGACTTAGACTGGACTGTGACTAAGACTTGAAGACTTGACTTTACACGTGAAATATTCCATAACTCGATGAATAATTACAATACTTGACACTGGCTAAATACACTATGTGTGGAGCCAAAATATAAGAAAAAAAAAAAATATGCTGTGGTCGTTATATCGGGGCTTAAAAATAACGAATATTTAATGACGACATTTTGCTACCTGGGACGTGTTGTAATGATAGGTGTATGTATCAAATGCAGCAACAGCATCTAGACGGTAGGACTTTTCTGCAAAGTTCGTCTAGATAGGTACCACCGCTTTACCAGTTATTCTGCCGCCAAGCAGTAGTTTGCAAGCACTACCGTGTTCCGGTTTGAAGGGCATTGTAGCTAGTGAAATTACTGGGCAAATGAGACTTAAGAACTGATGTCACAGTCTAGAAAACTTTTTTAGACTGTGGGATGTCTCAGGATGACGTGCGCAGTGCGCAGTGTCACGCGAAACTTTTAGAGTTCCGAGTGACACTGCAATCTGTTATGGGCGGCCGTGTCGCTTAACACCAGGCGAACGACTAGCTCGTTACGTCATTCGTTTACATAAAGAAAAGCAAATAAAGCGAACGACGTGAATGAAGCGAATGATGTAGTTTTTTATGAGGATGAATGACGTGACGAGCTAGTCGTTCGCCTGGTATTAAGCGACACGGCCGCCCATAACAGTTGCAGTGTCTCTCAGAACTTTAAATTAATGTTTAGCGTTACACTGCACTGCGCACGTCATCCTGAGACATCATGACTATAGTCAGATTACTAGACTCTGAAATCAGGTCATAAAGTCTCATCACAGTAGCGCTTGCACACTACTGCTTGGCAGCAGAATAACTGGCAAAGCAGTGGTATAACCCAACTAACATCTAAGTACTACCGCTTTGCCAGTTACTCTGCCGCCAAGCAGTAGTGTGCAAGCGCTACTGTGTTCTGGTTTGAAGGGCAGTGTGGCTGATGAAATTGCTGGGCATATGCGACATTATGACCTGATCTCACGGTACAGTCTAGTGTAATCGCTCTTATCTTGTTAGACTGTGCCTGATGTCTCAGGATGACGTGCGCAGTGCAGTGTCACTATAATACTTATGTCTATTCTGTGGTTTCAAGCAAAATTTTAAAGGGTTCCATGGAACTGTGATGGGCAGCCGTATTGCTTAACATCAGGCGAACGATTAGCTCGTCACGGCACTCATTAACATAAAAAATTACACCATTCGCTTTATTCACTTCGTTCGCTTTATTTGCTGCATTTGCTACACGTCGCTTGCTTTGTTTGCTTCAGTCGCTTCATTTTATTACTAACTAGCTGACACGCCCCGGCTTCGCACGGGTTAATTAGTGGTAGGTATGTCCTAACCCGATTCATGTGAAGATGGCAGGGAAAGAGAAAAAGATAGGGGAAAAGGATGAATGGATGGGCCGGCGAAGGAAAGCATGCTTCTCGCCTGCCTCCCTTCTATCATCCTTTTCCCCTATCTTTTCCCTTTCCCTTCTCTCCTCCCTTCGACATGATGACTTCCAAACTCCGTGTGACTTGGCTATCTTTTACTCAAAAGTTTTTTCCTGTTCAATTAGTGCTTATATCGCCCTTTACATTTACCATGACTGGCGACACGCAAATAATATGTAGGTATAAAGAAAATACATAGAGTGCGATTTTTGATGGAGGCCATCTAGCGTTCAGTAGCGGAACTCGCACCACATACTCAAACTCAGCCATCTAGCTATACGTCGCTAGATGGCGGTGGTAGGCTTTACTAGGAAATTCTAATTTGGAATCATGCTCAGTCATGCTGAATTTCGGGACAAAAAGATTCCGACGGCCTACCTCGTAGTAGGAACTCAAATCATGCCAAGTTTCATGTTGGAATTCATTCAGTAGTTTCGGCGTAATGCTCAGCCAAGATACAGACAACACGCCGCGTAGACGCTAGATGGCGGTGGTGGCCTTTTACTTGGCAAAATGAATTTGGTTTACTTAATTTTTAGTTTTTATGTATGAACTTAAGCACAAAAACGTCAAAATGATCAATCATGAAGTCAAAATTAATATAAAGTGCAATAAGTCTAATATTTTAGCTAATTTATAATTTATTAATATTTATTCTGCATCGCGCAAACGATATTTTTCCCACTTTTCACAAGGAGCATCGCTTTGAATAACGAAAGTGTCTCCTACCGGGAATGTTACCGGTTTATTATAAATATATAGATTACTACTCTAGGTCTAGCACGAATATTTGCGATAAAGTAAGTGTAGCGTTAACGTAAGCCATTTGTATGGCATTTGATCAGCCCCCTACCGGGCGTAAAACGAATCCAAATTTGGTAGCACGAAGGGTTTTGGTTACTATCGTATCGCCTTCGTAGCGCCGCGTAACGCTAACGTTAGACATTTTGTATGAGAACGCGAGCACGAATATTGCTTTGACGTAAACTAGAAAGCTGGCTATCGTAGTGTCATCGTAAACTTACGAAGGTTTACTTACTTGGAATTTGTTCGATAATATATTTATATTTGTTTGTATAATATTTCGACAGTTGTAAAATTTGCTTCGTGCTGCCACCTAGCGTCGCCCTGCGTAAGTGTACAGTAAACTCGATACGTTAACCGTACGATTTATTGAAATATTCGTGCTACTCATCTTATTTCTCATTCTTTCTACATTATCTTTTACCACAATACCTTTTCAATGAGCATCTGCCTGTCAGAGATGGTGAGCGCTAGACCAGCTGCCTCGCAGTCAGCCGGCACCACTACAATCTTATGCCTGAACTTCGGTACTTCTTCTTTGAGCCTGTTGAAGACCTGAAACAAAACATGTACTAATTTAAAATCATACACTAGGCACTAGGTAGTAGGACTTTTCTGCAAAGTTAGTCTAGGTAGGTTTGCCAGTTCAGACAGAGCAGCAAAATGCTCGAGCACTTTTTAAATGCTATTGGAATATCAACCTTAGTCCATTTAGTCAAGGCTGAAAATAGTATGCAACATTAATATTATTAATAAGTGCTCGAGCATTTTGCTGCTCTGTCTGAATTGACCCTTATTAGTGTGTTTTTTTTTTTGTTAAGTTTTAGTGAGTTTATTTTTTTTTTTTTTTTTTTTGTAGAATGAGCCTGCGTTTGACTACATCTCACCTGATGGTAAGCGACGATGCAGCCGATGGTGTACCACGCAGGTTCATGATTGCTACAATACTGTATTTAATTCAACACAACACCATAACTTTACCAAGTACCTAACAATAAAAAAAACTACTTAATCAGCCTCATTTTGAGGTTGCAATAGGTAATTGAATATTATGAAGATTAATTGTAATAAAACATAATTAATTAATTAATGAATAATTAATTATCTTGTGATCCGAAATGTTAAGAGGTAGAACGATTAGTCAGATGGATAGAGAATTTTGCGTTGACTAACATAGCGGTCCTAACTCAAAGTAGCCAAAAAGTGAGACAGGACCTTTAGTCATACGAGCGACGATGTATTAGGAGTGTAGTAATTTCTATTACTACAAACGCGGCCTTGCTGAATATTTGCAAGACTTGCGTTACTCAAAAAATGTTTAAATTAACGTAAAGTACAAAATGAAAAGAAACCAGAATAATAGAACCTACAGTACAGTGTTACTCCAATAAAATCTTAGTTATACCGCTTGCGTGTTTTAAGGGTATACAACGCCATCTAGTTTTTCTGTGAAGAACCGAGTGCATACCAGGACACTCGAAAGTATTGCGATAAAAAGTTTTTATGTATGAGAGACTGGCCAGTTATGATCCATATTAAAAATAAGATTATTTATAAGTAAAAATAGATGCGTTCCAATTTCAAAATTTCCGTATACAAGCATACAGCAACAGTATTTCCTCCTGGGTAATTTCAAATCAAGAGTGATAAATTCGAAAAATATTTCCGTTTCGACTTTATCTGAAAGTGCGGGTATTAACATTTTTTTTATGTAAATGAATGACGTGACGAGCTAGTCGCCTGGAGTTACGCGACACGGCCGCCCATAACAGATTGCAGTGTCACTCAGAACTCTAAATTAAAATTTCGCGTGACACTGCGCACTGCGCACGTCATCCTGAGCCATCACATAGTGTAAAAAAAGATTTCTAGACCGTGAGATCAGTTCTTAAGTCTCATTTGCCCAGTCATTTTACTAGCTACAATGGCCTTCAAACCGAAACACAGTAGTGCTTGCACACTACTGCTTTGTGGCAGAATAACTGCAGGCAAAGCGGTGGCACCTACCTAGACGAACTTTGCAGAAAAGTCCTACCACCTAGTAAAGAACTAAGTAATATTGTCGATTTTGACTATAATTCCTTATATCTCAATGACTACTGATACTTAAGTTTAATCATAATTAATCATAATCAAAAACAGTGCTTAAACGTGAAACAATTTTTTTTTCTGAAAATCATGACCCTCGCAAAAAAGTAGATTTATCTCAAAAATTTGTTTGAAGTGTTTTTTTCTGTTAATTGTTCTAAAAACATGTCCTTTTCAACGGCCTTCTAAACAGATCATAGTTTTAAAAACAGTGCTTAAAAGTAAAACATTATTTTTCTGAAAATCATGTCCCTGGCAAAAAAGTAGATTTATCTCAAAAAGATGACAATTTTGTTTCCGTAAATTGTTCTAAAAACATGTCCTTTTCAATGGCTTTCTAAATAGATACTATTTAAAAAAAAATATTGATGAGTTCTAAAGATACTTACAACCAAAGATGTCTACTACCCTAATCGACACACGAAATCTACATCACTATTATAAAGAGCAAAGATTTGTATATTTGTATGTTTGTAATGAATAAACACAAAAACTACTGTGCCGATTTCAAAAACTCTTTCACCATTGGAAAGCTACATTCACCCTGAGTAACACAGGCTACACCACTACACGTGCGAAGCCGGGGCGAGCCGCTAGTCATCCATATAAATACTTGGTATCACGATCAACTTTAAGCCATAAAGCGATATTTAGGGCCTGTTAATGGTTAACTTATTTGTATGTAGGTATCAATTTACTCTCATTGACGCACAGAGTCTACCGCGTGAGTTGAAATTGAACAAAATGCCAGATAAAATAACACTTGATGTTGTTGACATTTAAATAAAATGGAAAAGATTATTATTTTCTTGTTTAAGTTTGAATAGATTGTAGCCACGGTCATAAGCTAGCAAATTGAACTGGATAAATGGACAATTGCCCTTCGATGATAATTTGATATGACCTATAATAAGACAAGTTGGTAAGTACTTATACTAGCTAAGTATCAATTACTTGCTTTGCTATAAGAAAATGATTTTTGTTAAACATAATATGTAATGTTATTCGTGAGAACATAGTTTAGCCAGATTTTTCTTAAGTAAATTAAATTCAAAAATGTAGCAATTCGCGAGCAAGACACTGGATCCACGTATATAGCAGCCTTAAAAGTCCGCAAAAGGTAATTGCAGTGCAATTATTTGCAGTTTGCAGTGCAAATAGTTACACGGTCACTACGACTGCAAACAAATTGAGCTTGCTTATCCTTTACTCTTTGTTTGTTTTGCAAAATGCAAATATTCCTTGTTTGCGTTGATTTTAAACCTATAGAGTAACTTCCCTCCTGTAGGGTCAGCACGGCCGGTAGACAAAACTGTCTTTCCCCTGTTTTACTCCAAGCAAGTATGAAGAAAGTGACGTAAAACGGAGAAAGACAATTTTGTCTACCGTCCATGCTAACCCAGCTGGAAGTACTTAATAAAAAAAAACCTATAACATTTATTCAATAATACACGCGTTCGAATAGAATAATATACAAAGCAAATCACATATACGCACTTAAAAAAGAGAACAGTTGCGGGCTACTGATGGATGCAGGAGGCGAGCAGCCGCTCAAAGTGGTGCTTTCTGAAGGAGGCCTATGTTCAGCAGTGGACTTCTTCTGGCTGTTGATGATGATGATGACTCAAAAAAGGGACAAGTATTGAATAGGCTTCGGCTGAGCATATTGATTAAAGTATATTTCTGCTTCATAGACGCAAACATGACATTACAATCAGAGAGTATAATATATATTGCCTCTAGAGTGGTCAATCTAACTAAATCGAAGAGTCTAGGACACCTAATTCATACAAAAGGGTCCCATTAGTCAAAAAGTCAAAATCAACATGTATTATCATAGTCACATGCAACCTTTTTATTTTACGATTGAGGGAAACTGAGAGTGTAATATCCCACTGAATAATCTTCGGAGTAGACACCTCAGGGGGTCTAGCAAAGATCCTTTTCCATTAGCGTTAACGCCAAACGATAACTCAAAATGTATGGGAATGACATTATCTGCGGAAAACTTTTCCGCAGCTAATGTCGTAGCTAATGTCATTCATTTTGAGTTATCGTTTGGTGTTAACGCTAATGAAAGGCATCTTTGCTAGACCCCAGACCTTGATTATCATGGTGGATGGTGGTGGCTGACATCAGTCCAATACTTTGTAACCCCAAATGCAAACAAATGATTTGTTATAAAAGTTTACGTGTGTATGTATTTATATATTAAGATCTCTCTGTAGCATTGTAGCTCCCAAACTGATGACATGATTTTGATTTTTTGTTTAAAAAGTGACTTGATCGAAAGTATCCTCAGCTAATTTAACTTAAATCAAAATGTAAGAAAATCTGGGATTCTTTACATTTTTTTTAAATTTAAGTTTTCTTGTAGACTGACGCATAAATTTAACTCCGTTCAGTTTATATATTAAAAAAAGATGAAAACCAACTAAGTACAGTATGAGAAAGCAAATAACATCATAGTGTAAATTTTCCACTAGGTGATGTTATAAACATGTTTACCATCGTCTCTACAATAATCATCTTACGTCGATGCTCAACCCAACCCATGACGTCATGTAGGACAATAAGCAATAAAATTTACCACATCTATTTGACCATGTACTTTACCATAAATAAGCAGATTGCTCATTTTAATATGCCATGTCAAATTCTAAGAAAAATAGTCGGGTTTACGTCAAGATGTAGCCATTTTCAAGGTGGACGCCGTGTAGCGTGTGATTTGCGGATAGGACCACCCCATCTCTTCCCGTGGCTGCCGTAAAAGCCGGCCAAGGAAATATCCAGGGAATGAGCAGCAGCATTGTCCTCGGTACATCAAAATGTTCTGCGATACACCAAGCCGCCTGCCAAGCGTGGTGATTATGGCAAGTCCCACTATGATAAGCGTCCAAAGTGGCGTTGGGGGAGGCCTGTGTTCAGTAGTGGACGTCTTCCAGCTAGTGAAATGGGGTGTGTAGTAATTTTTTGGACTTTTTCAAGACGAGTGTGAACTGGTTTCTTATATGCAAGCGTGCTACATCATCATCAATAGCCTGAAGACGTCCACTGCTGAATATAGGCCTCCCCCAGAGCGCGCCACCTTGAGCGGCTGCTCGCCTCCTGCATCCATCGGCTCCTCGCGGCATTCACCAGATCATCCGTCCACTGAGTGGGGGGCTGGCCTACGCTGCGTCTTCCGGTTCGTGGTCGCCACTCGAGAACCTTTCTTCCCCATCGGTTGTCAGTTCTACGAGCGATGTGGCCTGCCCGTTGCCATTTCAACGTGCTAATTCTAAGAGCTATATCGGTCACTTTAGTGCTACATCGTCGACCTGGAAATGTGGTCACCATTGACTATAAGTGGTGACACTCAAACCTATATCCAGCATAAAAAAATCTTCAGAATCACCCCAACCAGCAGCAGAGGATACTGGTATGAATTGTAAGCTTTTGAAAGATTTCAGAGGGGGTTTTCAAGGGGTTTTTAAAGGGGCTTTGAAGGGGTTTATAAAGGGTTTTGAAGAGGGTTTAAAGAGTTTTGAAGGGGTTTTGAATGTGAAAGTATTACTTACAGGGTCTTCGAAGACTTCCTCCATCCTAGTATAGATGTCTTTCCCTCGCTTCTGTCGCACAAGTAGGTAGAGATTTTCCACTCCTGGACAGCATCTCAGCAGCTTTTCCACTAGGATCTTCCCGAGGAACCCTGGAATTGTGGAAATTGATTATTATTGGTGAAAGAACAGGACCACCCTCAGTCCCCATCTCTCCTCAGTTCGCAGTACAATGTACCTAATGCGATCACCAAGGCTCCTGCCTTTTACTAGGTGGCAGGACTGTTCTGCAAAGTTCGTCTGAAAGGTACCACCGCTTTGCTAGTTATTCCACCACCAAGCAGTAGTGTGCAAGCACTACTGTGTTCCAGTTTGAAGGGCATTGTAGCTAGTGAAATTACTAGGCAAATGAGACCTGATCACACAGTCTAGTAAAAAGATTACTAGACTGTGTGATCAGATCATAAAAGAAGTCTCAGGATGACGTGCGCAGTGTAGTGTCACGCAAAACTATATCAATTTAGAGTTCCGGGTGATACTGCAATAATATCTGTTATGGGCAGCCGTGACGCTTAACATCAGGTGAACGACTAGAGCGTGGTGATTGTGTGGTTGGTAATACGCCTGTGTTTAGCAGTGGACGCAAGCACAGATAATATAATACTAGACATACGCAAGTTAGCAATTTAGATCATTTTAAAAAAAGTATTTTACGATTAATTTAATTACAACTACCTGATGCCAGGCGCGGATGCAGAATGTTTTTAAGGGGGGCGCACAAATCATTTTAGTAGGAGAGTCCAAGAGGGAAAGGGGATATGGTGGTACACAAAAGTACACACATAAGTATGATGAACAAATGATGAATTCTATGCACCTATATCTTCCTGGTAAATTGGCTAATTACTGCTGGTGCTGGACTGTCTGCGCCAAGGGGGGGCGCGCGCCTCCTGCCCCCCCCCCCCCCCCCCCCCCCCCCCTCTCTATATCCGCGCCTGCCTGATGCCTAACGGTATTAGAGTAATCAAAGTATCAGATAGTTTCGATGGTATATTTTATATTTACTGTTTGATATTACAGTAATCATTAAACTATGCTAACGACCTATGACTACCTAACGTGCCGGGGGGTACGACTGATGTGCTCTACTCGCATCATTGACTATAAATCCAGTTGACCAATGATACAACTTCCCCTCATACGAAAGTTAGTAGTGTATTTCAACTACTATTTTCATACAAATCACGGGAACCCGTTGATGTCTTTTGTTCCATCCTGCTCTGTCCTTTGTAATTTCGTATAGCTTTGTCTCGTTTTGTTACCTCGCCCCCTGCCCGCGCAGGTGAGTCGTGTTTGTACGAGAAATTATGATCACGAGCTATCAACGGGCTTTATAATCTTTGACTCGCATCATGCATTACGTTCGCTAGTGACAGCAGAAATCAATGCACGTGCAATAATATACATATGTGTTGCTGCATCAACCGCCCCCTTTTTGCTACAGTATTTTCCAAATCAGTTTATAAATGAAAGAGTTCACAAGAAATTCACCGAACTGAGAACTCTTTTTTTAAGTCAGTAAAAAGGGGTCTGAACGACTATATAATCTCCTTAACCTTAAAGAGTTCCGTAAGGCCAATAGCTTAACCGCTGTAGATATAATAACCACTTTACCTATCAATGAGACGTTTTATTAAAAAAAAGAAACTGTATTTTCTGCATGACCCAATAGATGGCGCCAGTTGTGCTTTTTGCTAAAATCTGTCACTGTCACAGTTCAAACAGTTTCAAGCATAGACCACAGGTTAGAGGAAATGTGTCACGATACTGACTGACAACTCTAAACTGGCTCTTACCTCGGCCAAAGACTAAGTATGGCCATTCAACGAGGTAATGTCGCCAGCTTTTTGGGCACCTTACCCGCAGACAGCGACTTAAACGCGGTTTTTTATTTATAAGTTTAGTTTTAGTTTTAGATAAATACTTAGTTTAGATTTAATTTAGTTTTTGTAATTGTACTTTGTATTTTAATACTTTTAATTCTATTATATTTTTCTACAACCCCTACATAAGTACTAGTGATAATAATATTTTCTATTATCAGTTCGTAAAATTAATTAATGGCACTCTAAACTCTTTCGTTTTTTTTTGGTTTCGTTGCGGGAGACCTCGGCTTTATTTTGGATCATAATATTAACGTTTATCTATCTCGCAGATCTACTGTACATCAATTTACTTATAAGAATGCACCACAGACTACTTAGGAGACACTACAGACCCCCACAGACAATGTACTCGTGGTCCACTCACCTGAATTTGACATTTCTTTGCAGGTAGTCTAAGCAATTTCTTATGTTTAAACTACTCTGTGGTTTGAAAGGTTTAAACTATGTACTGACAGCGCCATCTAGAAAAGAAGCGGAACTAGTGTTTTTTTTAAAATAAAATGCCTCATTAAGGTAGAACGTTTCACTAGCGCGGCAAATTCAAATTTTCTTGCGTCCTTTTGCCAATAATAGTTTAATTACTCAACGTGATTACATTAAAACTAATTTAACGTAAAGAAATAGAATGTATCAACAAATTACGATTAAAAGTATCTCCTAGATATCATTGGTTTAGCGACAAATGGCAATAGACTGAAAAACTAAGACGAAATTTATTTATTGCCATTTGTCGCTTAACCAATGATATCTAGGAGATACTTTTAATCGTAATTTGTTGATACATTCTATTTCTTTACGTTATATTAGTTTTAATGTAATCACGTTGAGTAATTAAACTATTATTGGCAAAAGAACGCAAAAAAAATTGAATTTCCCGCGCTAGTGTAACGTTCCACCTCAAGTACAATCTACAGGTTCAATATACTTTAAGGTCAAGGGTCAATCCAGAGGTCAACGTCAAAAGTCATAAGGTCAAAAGGAAGTACAAAATTACAAGGCGATCTTTACTTTATCGCAAATTATAATTATTGAAATTACAAGCCCGAAAGAGTCCCATAATAGTCGATATTTAATCATGAAGCAGCAATTTATCTTACTTATTACAGACTGCATGGCGACCGCTTTAAATAATTTCGTTGAAAATTATTAATTTATAGTTTTAAAGAGAAGTTTATAGAACTACAAACCCTCACGGTTCCTAGCTTGTATGTTATGGTCTTGCACACAGATGTGCACCAATGACTTATCTAGTAAGTTATGTGCAGTTTTCGATACCATCGCTTCGTGCCTCGGAGAGCACGTTAAGCCGTCGCGTCGGTCCCGGTTGTCACAAAGACTTCTATGTATACACTAGAAAGGACATCTCTAACTTGCACTGTCAACCACTGCAAATATGCCGGCCAGCAACAGCATCTTCTCGCTCGTACGATGCTCAGCACGTGCAGCAGTGAATAGGAGTAAAAATTAAAAAACGCGTGACCAAAATGCTGGCACTTATTTGGCCCAACGCATCAGAATTGCAATTCAACGTGGCAATGCGGCCAGCATGTTGGGTACGCTACCTACCGAAAGTGGGCTGGAACACTTGGACTGTCTATAGGCCATCGCGGCTATTATACAGTCCATAAGTGTTCTTTGTAGTAGGTAGTGTAGCTAGTTTAGTTTAGTTTAGCTTAGTTTAGTTTAGTTTTTATTATTGTAGTAGTTAGCTTGAGTAATAAAGGCACATTGCCCGTTAAAAAAAAATGTAAAAATGATCATCCGAATGCGCCATTGCACTAGCGCTGCGTGTTGGGATCGTTGGTTAGACGATGTAATATCTTAAAGCGCTGTAGCGGATTTTAGTTTAATTATACAAAAAATGGCAACTATTTGTGCTTCGAATAGCTTCTCCAGTACGTAGTACAAATACCTTTTTGGGTTGTCATAAGAATATCTATGGCAATCGTTAGTCGTTACGGGTAGTCAGAAACCTGATAGAGTCTGACGCCTGGCCTAACCACCCGTGTTACTGGTCCCTTATGAGTTGCGCGGTCAGATGGCAGTCGCTCGTGATTTCTAGTAGCTCGCCGCTACAGGTTAGATTGGGAGCCGACCCCAATAACAAATGGGAAATGGCAAAGAAGAGCATGTATTTTCATAATTAAGCGGTTTGACTCTACATTTATAATAATCCGAGCAGCCAAGGAATGGAATACTTTACCAGCGTCTTTGTTTCCCGATAAGTACAATCTGGAGCTCTTCAAGTCTCGAGTGATTAGGTATCCTCTAGGCAAGCACGTACCATCGTAGATCGCATCGTCACTCAATCAGGTGATATTGCGGTCAAATGCGGGCATATTTCGTTATATAAAAAAAATATGTAACAAAATAACCAGCAAGGTTGAAGTCATTTTGAAATGTATCCTAGGTTGAAATGTTTACTCGGTGGTAGGACTTTTCTGCAAAGTTCGTCTAGGTAGGTACCACCGCTTTGCCAGTTATTCTGCCGCCAAGCAGTAGTGTGCAAGCACTATTGTGTTCCGGTTTGAAGTGCATTGTAGCTAGTGAAATTACTGGGCAAATGAGACTTTATGATTTGATCACTCAGTCTAGTAATCTGATTACTAGACTGTGTGATGTGTCAGGATGACGTGCGCAGTGCATTGTCACGCGAAACGTTATTGTTTTAGATTTCCGAGTGGCACTGCAACTGTTATGGGCGGCCGTGTTGTTAACATAAGGTGAACGACTAGCTCGTCACGTCAAAAAAATATCCCATGACAATAAGGAAGATTGCAAAGTACCTAACCTTGAATATGAGCTGACCTCACGTCAAGGGCTCTCGAAGAAATTATAAGTGGAAAACTTTATGTAGGCACTTATACTGTAGCCTTATCTGTGGTTTATATATGTCACCGTCTTTTAGTAAGAACCGATTGTTTATAAAAACCGCGTTTATTTATAAGCCGTCGAATTATTGTGAACGGACAATTCGTCTTGCAATAAAACGGATGATTTTTCGACTATTTATAATAAGTCGTTACCCAGCGGTGAGTTTATAAACAAAAGATTTCAGTGGCGTGAACAAACCCGTATTAATGCAACAATTTCTGCTGTAATTTATTGTCTTTTTAGTCACTAGTGGCTAACCAGTAGGTAACGACGACGAGCGAAGCGAGGAGGACTGTTAGGTTAGTGTTGACCACACTAGAAGTACACAATACAACATAACGAAGTTATAGATAACCGAAAAATCAACCGTTTTATTGTAAGACACATTGCCCGTTTTTTTTTATAACATGGATGGACAAACAAGCTGACGGCCCGCCTGATGGTAAGCAGTTACCGCCGCCTATGGACACTAGTAGTACAGGGGCGCTACCGATGCGTTGCCTAGCCTTTAAGGGGGCTTTTACAAAATTATGCGTAGTTGCAAGGTTTTCGTCGTCAATATTTGATGCATAGCATTAATTTCTATACTTAGCCATTAAATGAAAAATACCCTTCATTTCATCTTCTTCGATAATGACAGAACGGATTTTAAGTAATTTACCTATTTATTTAGTAATGATCATTCTCCTGGTGTTCTTTTTGGCAAAAACACACAGAGACCCGATTTGAGAGCTCTAATTTGCAAATTCTGTGTAACGTAAGTCTCCAAACTAAATTGTACTCCACTAAATACATCCTGTACTTCCATAATGTCAGAACAGATTTTTAATTTTTACCTTTCAAGCAATTAAAAAAATATTAAATGAAATTAGATTTTTAATCAAAAAGGCTTCAACAAAAGTTCTAATATCTCCGGAGTTTTATATTACATCGACAAAATATTGTCACCAAAATAAAGCTCATCATTTTTCTAAACTACTACAAATTATTTCATAGTTTTCAATTCATGATCTTATTTGTTTAACAATAAATGAAATTAGATCTATTTGGTCAAAAAGACGGACGCTGCGAGGTCGGTACCGCGCGCGCGGTACTGAGCTCGCCAAAATATAAAAGCCCCCTTAAGACTCTTTTAACCCGCATTTTGTAAAGCTGGTAGCTCATTCCACATCTTGCAGGTGTGTGGCAGAAATGACCTTGTAAAACGAGTTGTGAGATTTCCATGTGTCAACAAGGTGCGGATGAGCCCTCTGGCAGTGACGAGCAGTTGCCGTTTGCAATAAATCGACAGTTTATAAATAACCGCGTTTTCTTTTATAAACCAACGGTTCTTACAAAAAGACGGTAACATATAGATGTATCGACATGAGTCAAACTTATGTTCGCAAAACCGTGGTGTTAACGTCTTTATGAGTTTTTAGGACAAGGCCGTTTTTCAAATGACTTCGAAAAAAGAGCAGGTTTTCAGATTCGGTGTTATCTTTTTAGGGTTCCGTACCCGAAATGTAAAACGGACCCTATTACTAAGGCTCCGCTGTCCAGCCGTCTGTCTATCTGTCTGTGTGTCACCAGGCTGTATCTCAAGAACCGTGATAGTTAGACAGTTGAAGTTTTCACAGATGATGTATTTCTGTTGCCACTAAACAACTAATACTAAAAAAACAGAATAAAATTCAAGGGGGCTCCCACACAATAAATGTGATTTTCTTGCTCCTTTTTATACATAATGCTACGGAACCCTTCGTGCGCGAGTCCGACTGAAACTGGGCCGATTTTATTTCCTAGTTATTATTGTGATATACAGGGTTATTGATAATTCGACGTATTCCCGTTAGGAGGTGATAGGGGTAACTATTTGCAATAATTGTAACCCCCATATGTATTATGCAAAAGTGAACCATTTTGGAGTTATCATGTTTTTAGCTTTTTTCAAAATAAGTCAAAAAGGCAACTTCAATAATTTATTTTTTTTAAAGTATTACTTTACATTTTTTTTTTTCTTCTGATTTATAAAAACGATTAAACACTGGTTATTTATCAGTATTAAAACAACAATTATCGGTCCAAATTTAAAACTTTGGGACGAAAAACTATATGATTTCAATATTTGTTTGTGATTTTTTTCCACTAAAATGCCTTAAAAACAAAAAAACGATATGAAACTTGGCTTGCAGATTATTTTAAAAACAACCGTTTTATTAGCTTTCCAACAATGCATAACAACTAGGAACTTATATCAATGAAACTGAAAGAAATGATCACAAAGGAAGCAGGCGGAAATTCGCATACGAACTAAACTTAAAGTCGTTCTTTAAATTTTTTATAAAATTAATTGAAAACAATACCCAATGTAAATAAAACAAAAATGAAAAAATTAAAAATAAAATTTAGAACAATTACAGTTTAGTAGTAATCACAGACATTTTCTAATTTAGCCTAATTAAAGTTCTTGCTCGAGGTGACTTCTCCTATTGCGTATGCAAAGTCACATTCTTTTTCTGAGTTGTGACTTAACTATCAAAGTATTTAAATTATTCCGCATCGCATTTGCTGCGTTTATAGTTTTTGTTTTGAGTTCTTCCACGGATTGCATAGGCGAGACGTCGTAAACTAGGGTCAGACAGACCGTAATCATAGTTCAGTCTAAGTCATGCCCTAGTAAAGTGGTGGCTTTACTAAAAGCTTCTATGGAATTTTGGAAGCAACACGAAAAACCGTTTCACCACATTATATCACTTGCTCAGTGCCCGCACTCATGCTCGTAACTCAGCAATTAATGCGTAAAACGCCACCAATTTTAAATATTAACACTGGAAAAAGCACAAGTTTTGAAAAATAATACAACGCGACGTGAACTTTTCCGCGTTCCCGCCAAAACTCCCAACCAAAAGTTCATAAAGTTGGTATGATTGGTGGTGAAGCGACTTTCACTACTTCAAATACATTATATTATATTTTAAATTGTATTCTACTTATTATGGAAAACACTTGTATCTTTACTGGCATTAAGCGTAGGCGCCCTCTATCAGGGATATCTCCCGTGTTTCCTTCGAAGCTCGAGAGATGGCGTTAGCAGTAACGACTCCATCAAGTAGAAAGAGCCCTGTGATTGGGGTAGATGCAGGCGCAGGCCAACATGGCGATATACTCGAATTTCCGTGTGCGATGAAGTAACATCGCTCGGAGTTATTCTTATAAAGAAAAGAACTGGAATTTCTACTGTGTGTACGTGTGAGGCAATACAGTGCGTGAGAGACAGTGATTATCACGAGGAACTGCTGCAAGCTCGCCATTAGTGGATTCCTGTAACCGCCGGCTGGCTTGGACAGAGAGAACTATTGCTATTGCTATGGCTATTAACACGCCACACCAATTGGTTTGGTCACAAGGTTTGGTAGAGAATATCTTGCCCATCTGTAGGTACTAAAGTTTCACAGTTTCTAGGTTAGCACTTAACTCTCTAGGACGTAATCAAACGCGTCGAAGTACGTACATCATAGAGGAATATGCCAATGAAGCGTTTAATTATAAAAAAAATAAATAGTATTTTATGTATGACCCAATAGATGGCGCTAGTGGTGGTTTTACCCAAATCTGTCACTGTCACTGTTTCAAGCATAGACCACTGATTAGAGGAAATGTGTCAATCTGAATCTGAATCTTATGTAAATAGGGCGAATTCTGTGTTTCGATCATAATATTAACGTTTATGTATCTCGCAGTTCTACTGTATTTCAATTTACTTAAGAAGAATGCACCACAGACAACTTAGGAGATACTACAGATAATGTAATCGTGGTCCACTCAACTTAATTTGACGTTTCCTTGTAGGTAGTCTAAGCATCTCCTTATGTTTAACCTACTCTGTGGTTTGAAAGGTTTAATGTATGTGCTTACTACGCCATCTAGTAACCGAAGCAGAACTAGTTTTGTTTAAATAAAACGCCTCATTTAGGCACCGTCAAACAGCAGAGTACACGAGCATAGAAAATATTCTCATAGAGAAAAAAAAGTTACTTTAGCATAACCTTACCTGTGGCACCAGTGATCAGCACATTCTTCCCGTTATAAAACTTTTGTATATCCGACAATTTTTCCCATTCGTCCAAATTCTCGTTCTCTTTTACTCCGCAGTCCAAGCAAAAATCACTGCCAATCAACTTTGACATTTCCATATTTGACGTTTCTAGCTTTGACAGCTGCGTGACGTTTGACAGTTCTATTTTGCGGAATTCATTGTGTGGGAAATCGAGGGGACACGGATCGCAACTGCATGTGGTCGTTGGAGGCATGGTGATGGTGATGAAGATGGTGACGATGATTTCAGTTGCTCGTCATTTTTGCTGTGGACAAAGAAATATTTGTTTATTTATTTGTTAGCATTCTTTACCTTTTTTGAAGGGGGAAATGCCCTCGCACTTCCCTTCCACCATGGGGGTGATGGCAGGGGTATGTGGGACTCGAACTCACTTAAACCCCCTCCCCCCCCCCCCCCCCCCCCCCCGTGATCCGTTAGCATTCACTATCTCGCCCCGGAATATTCTTTATCTAACAACCTAGTTCAAACCTTCACGATTGTTTACAACAGTTGTCAGGCGACAACTTACGGTGAATGGCTGTGAACGGTCTATAGAATAATAATTATACTATACTATAGTATGCATAGCGAATGTTTCTTCATTAAAAGAAAACTAGATGGCGTTGTACGTCCTTAAAACACGCAAGCGGTATGTTTTTACAATACATCAACGAGTGAACATGGACGACTTCAAATAACATCGTTAATTCACTACTTCAACAACATAGTTTTATTCTCTCAATTGTATTTATGAACGCGCGTGATTTAAAGCAAATATTCAGCTTACGTTCCGCGCTTTAGTAAATAATAATAATTAATCTACACCTCTTAACCACTAGTATAAAGTGGAAAGATTTGTATGTTTGTAATGAATAAACTCAAAAACTACTGTGCTGATTTCAAAAATTCTTTCACCATTGGAAAGCTACATTCACCCTGAATAACATAGGCTACACCACTACACGTGCGAAGCCAGGGCGAGCCGCTAGTATATTATATAGCTTATTTTAGCTCTTCTCGATTAGATGGGATGAAAACACATTTTGAATAACTAGCTGCGCTCCGCGGTTTCATCCGCGGATAGAAAGTAGCCTATGTGTTAATCCAGTATACATAAGCTATCCAAATCCGTCCAGCCGTTTGAGCGTGAAGGAGTAACAAACATACACACATACAAACTTTCGCCTTTATAATATTAGTGTGATGGAACTGTACAAAGTTCCACAAAATGTACCTACCTACATAATCACGTGCTTTGAAAGTAGGCATTAATAAAAAATACCTATATATATTTCCAAATAACAACAAAACACAAAAAATAATTGAACACCAATTCACTAAAATAAAGATTAGTTTTAGATATTTATTGCATTCATAGTGTACATGAGGACCGGAGCCACGGATAGCCCCCTATGCAGAGGGTGCCTGAAAGAGATCGAGACTGTGGAACACGTGCTGAGATACTGCACAGCTACAGAGAAAGCCAGATACACATCAGGAGTGCTAACACGAGAAGATACACAACATTCTACCCAAGAAATTTCGAATGCCTCATCATCATCACTCCATCCAACTCCAACATCAGTGCCACTGGAGCAGCTGTGCCAGCAGCCTAGAGCCACACTCCGCTATTTTACGGAGCTGGGGTGGCTCGGGTAGATGCTGGCAGGGGGAAATACACCCCAAGCGGGACGTCAGTGCAGGACTTATCGCCCCCATGTAGAATAAGAATAAGAATAAGAAGTGTACATGAGGGTAAATATAAAATTGATTAAGGCTGCTCTATATATGCAGATCCACTATCTCGCTCGCGCATTGCGACATTTTTGAAGATATGAAATAACTGAATTTACTTACGCAAAATCTGGCTAAACTATATTATCATGAATAACATTACAAATGTTCAACAAAAATATCTTATTAATCCAAATAAGTTTTTATACGTAAAAACGGTTACGAAAAAAAAAAACTTTGTTACCGTTGTATTTATGATCTCTTGTTTAGATTAATATGATATTTTTGTTGATTTTTTTTTTTTTTTTTTAATTAGTTCTTGACCTGGATACGAAGTCCTTCAGTCGCAATATTAAAAAGTCTACATAGTCTGCATTATATATATTATATTTCACTTAGTCATAGTCACAGTCGTAGTCCAGTCCAAGTCAGGTAGTCATAGTCCAGTCAAAGTCATGCCCCAGTAAAGTGGTGGCAACTTTACTAGAGGCTTCTATGGAGTTTTGGGAGCAACACGAAAAACCACGTTTCACCACATTATATCACTTGCCCACTTTCATGCTTGTAATTCAGCACTTAATGCGTAAAACACCACCAAATTTAAACATTAACACTGGATAAAACACGAGTATTGAAAAATAATACAATGCAACGACGTGAACTTTTTCGCGTTCCCGCCAAAACTCATATTTTTGTTGAACAGTTGTAATGTTACATGATAATATAGTTTAGCCAGACTTTTCGTAAGTAAATTCAGTTTTTTTTTTTTTTTTTTTATGTGATTGAATGACGTGACGAGCAAGTCGTTCACCTGATGTTAAGTGATACGGCCGCCCATAACAGTTGCAGTGTCACCCGGAACTTTAAAACAATAAAGTTTCGCGTGACACTGCACTGCGCACGTCATCCTGAGACATCACCAAGTCTAGTAATCAGATTACTAGACCGAGTGATCAGATCATAAAGTCTCATTTGCCCAGTAATTTCACTAGCTACAATGCCCTTCAAACCGGAATACAGCAGTGCTTGCACACTACTGCTTGGCGGCAGAATAACTGGCAAAGCGGTGGTACCTACCTAGACGAACTTTGCAGAAAAGTCCTACCACCTAGTAAATTAACATTAGATAGAAAAAGTCCTACCACCTAGTAGATTAACATTAGATAGAAAAATTGTTATTTAATTACCCATATATACTCGGAAAGTAGGTCTTAAGTTGCCTGAGGAGCGGGTTGAAACTTGAAAGTAATACTTTATAGGGAAAACCTAGGAATCATACTGGGGAGAATCATTTTCAACTGACAGCTGTCAAATAAAAAAAAAACTAGTTCTATTTTCAAATAACATAAGGTTTTTTCTCTTTTTTTTGGCTACTGTTTCCGCCAAATGCGGCACAAGTTTGCCACTAACCGTGAAGGATTTTTTTTTCTTCATTAATGGCTTTGCCAATGTCAAGTCAGTAAAAATTTGTTCGGTTATGTCATGTCAAAGTCCTATTTTGTCAGTCAAAATGCCATCAGTAAAATGGTGGGTATTTTACTGAAGGCTCTAAAAAGCCGTTGAAGGAAAATGGATGTTATATAAACTTGGAACCATTTGCCAACACTCGTGCACGTTCACGAACACTTAAGAAATATCCACCCTTATTACACATTAAAATTCAAAAATACACAGGTTTTGGTAAAAAATTCAAAATTCACAACCGCCATTGTCGGATTTTCTTCAAAGACATAACATAAGGTTAAGTATTAATTAAAGAATATATTTTTTTACGGGTTTTTGACGGGTTGGTGGAAACTGTCCAAGCTGCTGGATCGAAATTCTTTAAGACCCAACGCCGAAAGAAGACTCAAAAGCTCTCAGAAAAAACTCTTGAGCTAATGGCCGATCGGAGCGAAATGAAGCTGCAGTCTTCAGTTGATATGTCAGCCTACGGTGAACTCAATAGACGAATCTGGAGTTCCTTGCGACACGACTTGCGTGCTCTTAGTACTTCACGTATTGAGGCCGCAATTGAGCGGAACCAAGGCTCTAAAGTGTTCGCAAAGGATTCGTCTATTGGGCAACACCAAATGACAAAACTGAAGACCGAAAATGGTAGCGTCATTTCATCCAAGCCTGAGATTCTGAGAGAGATCGAGAACTTCTATGGACAGTTATACACCTCGACACGTAAGCCCGCTACTAACACAGCTCAGGACATCAGAGCCAAGTTAGTCCGACACTATACCGAAGATATCCCGGACGTCAGCCTGTACGAGATTAGAATGGCCCTCAAACAGCTTAAAAACAACAAGGCACCAGGTGAAGATGGAATTACGACCGAACTTCTGAGAGCGGGTGGTAGACCGGTACTTTTAGTCCTCCAGAAGTTATTTAATTCTGTCATCATTGAAGGTACAACGCCAGAGGCATGGCACAAGAGCGTGGTGGTGCTCTTCTTCAAAAAAGGCGATAACACCTTATTGAAGAACTATAGGCCCATCTCGCTCTTGAGTCATGTGTATAAGCTGTTTTCGAGAGTCATTACGAATCGTCTCGCACGCAGGTTTGATGAATTCCAGCCTCCCGAACAAGCCGGTTTCCGAAAAGGCTTTAGCACCATAGACCACATTCATACGCTGCGCCAGATTATACAGAAGACCGAAGAGTATAATCGGCCGTTATGCCTAGCGTTTGTGGACTATGAGAAAGCCTTCGATTCAATCGAGACTTGGGCGGTGCTGCAGTCCTTGCAGCGATGCCAAATTGACTATAGGTATATCGAAGTTTTGAAGTGTTTGTACAGTAAGGCCACTATGTCAGTCCGACTACAGGACCAGAGTACGGAACAAATTCCATTGCAAAGAGGCGTGAGACAGGGAGACGTTATTTCTCCGAAACTGTTCACAAACGCATTGGAGGATGTTTTCAAGCTCTTGGAGTGGAAAAGATCTGGCATCAACATAAATGGCGAGTACATCACTAACCTTCGTTTTGCCGATGATATAGTCATAATGGCGGAATCGCTCGAGGACCTTAGCACCATGCTCAACGACCTCAGTAGAGTCTCCCAGCAGGTTGGTCTTAAGATGAATATGGACAAGACAAAGATCATGTCTAATGCTCATGTTCCACCTATACCGGTAATTGTTGGGAACGATACTCTCGAAGTTGTCGACAAGTATGTCTACCTAGGACAGATTGTCCAATTAGGTAGGTCCAACTTCGACAAAGAGGTGGCGCGAAGAATCCAACTCGGCTGGGCAGCGTTCGGGAAGCTTCGTCCTATCTTTTCGTCCAAAATACCGCAGAGCCTGAAAACGAAAGTTTTCAATCAGTGTGTGTTGCCAGTGATGACTTATGGAACTGAGACATGGTCTCTTACTGTTGGCCTCATTAGTAAGCTCAAAGTCGCGCAGCGAGCTATGGAGCGAGCTATGCTCGGTGTTTCCCTGCGAGATAAGCTCCGGAACGAGGAGATCCGCAGGAGAACTAAAGTGACCGATATAGCTCTTAGAGTTAGTAAGTTGAAGTGGCAATGGGCAGGCCACATCGCTCGTAGAACTGACAACCGATGGGGAAGAAAGGTTCTCGAGTGGCGACCACGAACCGGAAGACGCAGCGTAGGCCGGCCCCCCACTCGGTGGACCGACGACCTGGTGAAAGCCGCGGGGAGCCGATGGATGCAGGAGGCGAGCAGCCGCTCAAGGTGGCGTGCTCTGGGGGAGGCCTATGTTCAGCAGTGGACGTCTTCAGGCTGTTAATGATGATATTTTTTTAAATGACTTGATTTTGATTTAGTTTCAACTATTTCTTTATATTATCATAGATATGGGCATAATATTTACCATTTTTTTCATTGTTGAAAATGTAAAATAATGGCTAAATAGCAGCTGGCCGGCCACAGAAAAAAAAAACAAAACAGGCGGGAAAGCTGCAATCCGATCTTCATTTGTTTTTTGAGTTAGTTTTGTTATATTATACTTCTGTATAGCAGAGACTTTTATTCACTCATTTTTTCTTTAGCTAATTCATATTTTTATTTATACTTTGCTTGTATTCGTAATGAAAAGCACGATGTTTACCGAAATATTAGCATCCTGGGGATAAGTTACTTTCATCCCTAGGCTAGCAATGTACGATTAAAGTCGTCAAAATCATTATCTTTAAAATAATAGCAGAGTTAGTTAACAGAGATAGTAAATGGCTTTTCTGCAGAGGTCGTCTAGGTTAGGTTATGTTACCTACCATCGATTGGTCAGTTATTCTGCCGCCAAGCAGTAGTGTGCAAGCACTACTGTGTACCGGTTTGAAGGGCACTGTAGCTAGTGAAATTATTGGGCACATTACTCTATGATTTGCTCACAGTCTAGTAATCTAGACTGTGCTGATGTAGGATGACGTGCGCAGTGCAGTGTCACGCGAAACTTTGTATTTTAGCGTTCCGAGTGGCATTGTAACACTGGTTTATGGACAGACGTGTTATAACTTCAGGCGAACGGTTAGAATCCGGAATGAGGAGATCCGAAGGACTAAAGTGACCGATATAGCTCTTAGAATTAGTAAGTTGAAATGGCAACGGGCAGGCCACATCGCTCGTAGAACTGACAACCGATGGGGAAGAAAGGTTCTCGAGTGGCGACCACGAACCGGAAGACGCAGCGTAGGCCGGCTGCTAGTGGACCGATGATCTGGTGAAAACCGCGGGGAGTCGCAGAAGGTGGCGTTCTCTAGGGGAGGCCTATGTTCAGCAGTGGAGGTCTTCAGGCTGTTGATGATGATGATGACCGGTTAGCTCGTCAAGTGACATCAATATCTCGCCTGATGTTAAGCGATGATGCGGTCGAAGGTGTAGCACGTTCGCCTATTATGCAATGATACGTTTTCTAGTCTTAATACTAGTCAGAATCTCTTTTTCATTTCTATACAGGCCGTGACAGATGCGCCTCGTTTTCATTATTTACCATACCTACTTTTACTTTCTCCTGCTGTCGGACATTTTATTGTTTTAAATTTTCTTCGGTCTCTTTGGTATTTTTGCCCAAGACTTTAGAATTATGAAAAAAACAATGATTCAAAGAAAAGAGGTATAATGTTAGAGTATAGACTGTGCCACGTCGAAATACAACTTATTCGTTTCACTCCACTGCACCACCCTATCAATTTGGCAGCAGCCTGCAGTCGATCACAGTCCGAAGTGTCTGCTATCGTCAGTAACAGTTAGAGATCGTCTGCAAATAGCAGACACCTCGCATCCCTTACCACTGCCGGGAGATCATTTATCATCAAAATCAACTCCAATGGTCCCAAATTACTTCCTTGGCTGACGCCTGAAAAAGTAAAATATGGCCTAGATTCGAATCCTGCGTACTCTACATACTGCTGGCGGTCTCCTAAATAGCTCGCAAAAACTGTAAAAGCTGCGGTCTGAAACCGAGCGCCGCCAGCTTAGTCAACAATATATCGTTGTCAACGGTGTTCGAACGCCTTCCCGAAGTCAAAGTACGCGGCGTCTACCTGCCCCCCGGCATCTATGACGTACCAGGTACGTCATAAACGACAGCAGGTTACTCCCCGTACTTCGACCCGGCCGGAAGCCGTGCTGAGCATCGTCCAGTTGCGAACTCGCTTGTGTATAAATACACTTGTGCAATGCCGACTCAAATACTTTTGCGAATGCGGACAGTACTGCCACCGGCCGGTATCCGCTAAAATCCGAACCAGTACCTGAACCACTCTTAGGCACTGGGATTACTCTGGTAATTTTCCATGGGTCCGGATAGTGACATTCCTTTAAAAATAAATTAAAGACATGCAGCAAGGGTTTTTTTAAATACCGACCTACAATCTTTTACAATAAAACTTGGTTTTTTTGTTTTTTTTTTTATTGTTCGATAGGCTTGCGCTTGACTACTATCTCACTTGATGTTAAGTGTCGATGCGGTTTAGGATGTAACGCGCTTGCCTAGAAGATACCTGTTCACTCTCGATTTGAAGACTCCAAGATTGTAGTCCTCGGGTAATACAGAAGCCGGCAAAGCGTTCCACTCCTTGGCTGTTCGCAAGATAAACGTGGAAGCAAAACTCTTTGTTCGCACATGCGGGATGTTAACCATGTAACGATGGCGTTTTTTCGTACATCTGCTTGTCCGATTGTGGAAAGGTGATGGCGGAATCAGGTTCTGCAACTCCAGTGCGCACCTCCAAAATGCACTCTATAAAAGACCGATAAACTGGCATCTTTGCGTCTATGGTCGAGGCTCTGTAGCCAAGTCTCATACAGTTCATTGCCTATGAGCTTCATGCGCTTCTTCTTCTTCTTCTTCTTCTTCTTGGTATACCGTCAGGGCCCGCCAAAAGCTTGGGCTTAAGATGATTGAGTGCAGCGCGTATATCACGCTCAGTCAGCTGACCAACATGAACGCGCGCCGCACTCGCGCCCGAGCCCGCTGCGCGCTCCGCCGCGCTGGAGTCCAGCGCCGGCCGCTCCTCACTGTATACCGACCGGCGGGGTAATTACGTAAAATTTGCAACAGCAATGCGACAGCAGTAGCAATGCGACAGCAGTAGCGAAGCATACATTCTCGACACCACTAATGATGTATGACAGCAATCACCGCGAGATTTACGCCTGTCGCAAACCTATTGCGAGTTAGGTAATTAGGGGGCCGAAGTATGAAGCGAAACACTCCGCGCTCTCCTCCTCACCTATATCACCTGACCATCCCTAGTGATTCGAGTGTTATTGCGTTTGGCTTGTTTGATCCTAACATAACTCCAAAAAGATTTAGTTAGGGTCATGCTTAAAATTCAGCTGCAATCTATTTTGGTAAGCTTCGTACGTTAATGTACTTAATGTACTTGATTCCTAAACCCCAGAAAATCTCCGTTTATTTATAAGAACTGTCAGAAATAAACCTAACCTTAATAAAAAAAAAAATGGAGTTTAATGCGACTTAAAAAATCGTAGGTACCAATGGTGATAATTTGATAATACGTTATTAAACTAACCTGAAATGCTTGAACAAGTTTTCTCATACAGTTTTTACATGTAGTCTATATCTATAATCTATAAAGAAGAAAGATTTGATTGTTTGTTTGCGTTGAATAGGCTTCGAAACTACTGAACGGATTTGAAAAATTCTTTCACTGTTGGGAAGCTACACTATCCCCGGATGACATAGGCTATATTATATCATCGAAAAAATTAGGGATCCTTACTAAAACTCCAATAATGTAACCCAAGGTGTAAAAAAATTATCTAAAATATTCTTTACATCACGTGCGCTGCGAAAACTATTGATGATAGAATAAAATAATGTACTACGACTTTGCAGAACACAACATCGTTTAAAAAAGTGTCGCCACAGCATATGTCTAACTATTATAGTTATGCCACAAATAAGTGTTCTTTTACGGCGTAAAACTAATTAACCCGTGCGAAACCAGGGTGGTTCAGCTAGTTTTTCTTAAAAACTGTATGCGTAAAAAACGATAAAAAACAAAGAGGTATAATATGTACTACGTAGAAGTCTTTGCAAAAAACAAACGCGCGCGGCGGCAAACTACAATCATAGTACAGGGGGCGTACCGTGAGCTCTTAGCGCGATTCAAAACTGAGCCTATATTGGATCGCTTTGTTTTTTTTGTATGGGGATTTCGACAAGCGATCCTGTATAGGCTCAGTTTTGAATCGCGCTAAGAGCTCACGGTACGCCCCCAGGTGTCACCCGGTTCACCTACTTCCTCACTTCTCTGCCGGTCACCTGATCAAGATGTTGTAAGTTACGTAACCCTACATAAGTATTTTATCTGTGCTTACAGCGATGTCGCAGTGGGTACCTATATTACATTATCTGCACAATTACTTTTTACCAAGAGGTCTTTTCTGCAATGTTCGTCTAGGTAAGTACCACCGCTTTGCCAGTTATTCCTCCGCCAAGCCAAGTTGTTTGAAGGGCTGTAACTAGCGAAATTATTGGGCAAATGAGACTGTTACCTAATCTCACAGGCTAGAAATCTTATTGCTAGACTGTGCTGATGTTTTCAGATGATCTGCGCAGGTGATGCAGTCTTACGAACTTTATACCATTTTGAGTTCCGAGTGACACTGAAACTGTTATGGGCAGCTGTGACACTTAACATCAGGTGAACGACTAGCACTGATAGATGTATTCTTGAGTGGAGACCATGACTTGATTAGCAAACGTAGGTAGGTAGTATATGCCCACAGAATAGGTGGAGTGGAGTGATGACTTGCGGCAATGGCTCCCTCCACTAGGATCCAATGCACTGCTTGTATTCACATGTGGATCTGCGGATGCCTACCTTTATCTTCTCTTAAGTCCACACATAGATCCATGAGCCGAAGACAGCCGAGAGCTCAGTGGAGTACTGACCTTAGGAGAGGCCTATGCCCAGCTGTTATTGACTATAAATCCAGTTGACCAATGATACAACTTCCCCTCATACGAAAATTAGTGGTGTATTTCAACCACTAGTTTTTAATAAATACTATGAATTTGTAATAAATCACGGGAACCCGTTGATGTCTTTGTTCCATCCTGCTCTGTCCTTTGTAATTTCGTATAGCTTTGTCTCGTTTTGTTACCTCGCCCCCTGCCCGCGCAGGTGAGTCGTGTTTGTACGAGAAATTATGTTCACGAGCTATCAACGGGCTTTATAATCTTTGCCAGCAGTGGACTAACACAAGTTGATGATGATTATGATAATATTGGTCAATATCGAAGTCAAAATCTTCACGATGTTTTTCACCACCTTTGTAATGAAAAAGCCAATTCCGCACATAAATGTAGAGTTATTAGTACAAGGCTTAGAGGGATTTGAACCAGGGTGCGTCAGAAAGTTGCAAAGTCTACTGCTAAGCCATATTCACTCCTATTCCAATTTATATTCGCTCTACTTATTTATTTATTTATACTTCAGCACAAAACAAGGACAACAAGGAGGACTTAATGATATGAAGCATTATCTACCAGTCAACTTGGATGTGCAAAAAAAGTGGTAGCGGTGCAGTAAAATTATTTAAGGTTATAGTAAAATACGTACTTATTTTAAGATTTACTTATTTTACCTAGGTATATTATACAAACATGATAAAGTTATTGAATTTTTAAGATTAAAAATAAAAATATTGCATAGACTTAAGTATTAATACACCTACATAAATAAAATATGATACACTTACTTATCTATACATATAATAAAACTGTAGAGATAAAAAAATCTGTAATTGCAAGATATCAAGAAAAAAATGACACAGGTTGGCTTAAAATTAGCCGCTGATCACGTTAAGCCACTTTTTAAACACTTTGTCTGTTTGTTTGTTTGTTTGTTTGTTTGTTATGACTGAACTCCTAAAATACTGAATGGATTTTCATGCGGTTTTCACTAATATGCTTAGAAATAACCGGCGCTTAACTTAGGATATATTAAAATTGATATATAGTTAAAAAAAATTGATGACAATTATTGAGATTTCATTACGAAACGAATCGGAGTTTTAAACAACATGGCCGATTGATTTTTTTAATTGTTTTCAAACTGGAAGGCATCTTGTGAAGCTTATGTAATGTCATCTGTCACATGTCAAAAAACAATGTTAGTGATGTGTAGGCCAATATTCGGTTCGATAATTAACGATTATTTTAGATACATAATACCGATTAACGATTATTTTTAGACACATATCATATAATCATGATATCTATCTTAGGTAGACCTACCTACCTTAGAGTGCGTGGTAAATAATATATTATTCCCATTGTTGAAATTAGAGGAAACACAAGTACACGTGGGTGGGGTATAAAACGTAGGTGTCGATTTGGATGATAAGAATTTATTGAGGAAATCAAACCCTTGTCGTATTGTCATCGGAATTGTGTATCAAGTATCGTCAAGATTCGCTGAAAACTATGACCTGTACGCGAGTCGTACATCCAATTCCGGACAGACGAAAGCAAAAGTTGCGAGTTGAAACCAGACTAGACATGGATGAGTGCTTATTTGTGGAAATTCGATCTGACGGTATCTTTTTTTATTTCAAACTATCGATTTTTCTTTTAAAAACCGATTTTTCAGGTAATTTTTGGCGAATATTTTTATTACGGTTGGCAGCACCGTATTTTGTGCCCACGCTATTTAGCAATAAAAGTAATCCAAACGATTTATCATTTTGTTTTCGATTATTCTTCGATTGTAGTTATCGTTGATATCCCGCCCCTATGGTCAAGTGTCATTATTCAACAGTAGAACGTAATTTTGCAAGCAACGAATTTAATATTTTATTTATATCTTTTTTATTGAAAAGTGAGTTAAAAGCGAATTAATTGCCTTCATTCCATTTCTTGTATATTTTACTGTTCCTTTTAGTAATGTTTCTTAAACATTAGCATTAAATTTTCCCCACAAAATAGAAATGTTTAATGTTTTGTATGACGTCACCTGTTTTGCTTACATAACAATTTACGTTCTATCAACCTGTCACAAGTTAAACAGATACATATAGCAACAAATATTAAATAGTGTGAAAGCAGATTTTTTTTTATTTTGGCATTAGACGACATTTGTATTTAGCCAATGATACGAAATATTTTATGAAAAATGTTTTAAAAGGATACTTAGATGTAGGTAAGTATAACTATACATTAGGATAGGACAATATATAGGATAGGTAAGATCCTCGAATAGCAACATGGCCGTGTAACGTTCAGTTTTGATTTCTTCTTTTACGTAGTGTAACGATCCAGGCTGTCTCGTGACGTCACAAATATTATAAATTTTACCTAAAGTATAAAAATACTGAAATAAATTGATCAAAGCATTTTACACACAAAGAATAGTCCAAAAATAATGGAAATAGTCGTTGGCATCGCATTAACTGATAGAGAAAATGTAGAGATAGGTGTAAAAGTGGTTATCCGTGGTAAAATAAGGTAACAGTAAAAGAAATCAAACCTTCTTTATATTTAGTTTTACTTTTTTACCTTTCTACCTTTAAAGTGTTTTTTATATATAATAGGATTTTGAAATCTGTCAAGCTGTCAAACGCAGTCAGTTAGAAAATCATTCACGAGATTCGCAAGTCGAAACTTGTCAGAAAAATGCAGATGAAATTTCCGGTTAAATTCTTAGATAAATTCGCCCTCTCAATTAATTCTGGATGTGGGGGGAAGTATGCCTCGGGTCCAGGAACTCAGTAAGAGATAAGTTGAAACTGTGCAACGAAGCTTGTCTTCCCTTATTTTGCTTAGGGTATGCAGTTCGCGTGTTTTGTGGAGACCTGCACCAGATTTTGCCTCCGTTATAGGATCTGGATCCACCTTTTTGGTTTGGTTTGCATTCTGGCTGAAAGGAGGGCTGAAAAGATTAACTGTCCCGTCTTCGTGTATACGATACCCGGATCCTAAATGCAAATTAAGCTGAACTGTCCCAAGTGATAGGGTTTTGTCTTGTATGCTGCCCATGGACTCCGGTCCCGTATGCAAGATAAAAATTAGGTGGCAATAGGTTTTAGCTTTGGAGAGCTTTTGTCACAGCTCGTTCTCTCATAGGGTTAGATCAGGTATGTTCTCATTGCACACACCGAGAACAGACATGCACGTTTAAAAGTAAATGAGAGATTTGTAGCAATCTCCAGTGTTTGGGGGTACACACTAATGTATAGGGAAAAGCTATAAGTCGAGGATACACACATAGGAGGGGAAAGTTAGGGATAAAATATTAAAATTCGCGAAAAAATAATAGTGTTAGGGAAATAGATAAAATTCAATAAATAAATAAATTTAAAACGGTATAAAATACATTTAAAGATAAATTCATTATAATAAAATACTAATAAATAAAAGTGAAAATAAATACAATACGTAAGTTATCAAAATTATAAAAATATAATCCAAGTTTTCTCGAAGGTTGAAGCTGTGGGTGTTTATTGTAGGGCTAGTTCGTCGTGGACCTTGCTTTTGACGGAAAGCTGTGTGATCACAGAAGGTTTTAATGTACAGAGAACAATACGTAATTCTATAAATCTATTTTGTGGTAGGAGAACGTTGTACTATACATACATATATCTATTCTGTGGTCTAAGAAGGTATTTCTTTAGCTGGTTTTGCGTTGTTCTACGGAGGATATGGGAAGGTTATATTCCTACGCGGTGATAGTAAACGCTGATACAAATTTCGCATAAACAAGTCATGACAATACTGAGAAAATATTATACGAACGCTCTAGTACGAAATAGGTAATGCTTGTACAATAGTTAAGTAACTACCGGGAATTTATTCATAGTTTAGGGTTGCTCGCGTTTGTTTATAGATCAATTTAGTGGAATTCAGAGTTGGGTTTGTTTGATTGATTTTTCAATAAGAGTTTTACTATTTATTCTATAAAAACATTTAATGTACTAGTGATAAGAAATTGTCCTTCGTGTCTTGGGTCAAGCACAGCAGTACCTGTTAGTGATCTCCTTACCAAACGGATAGGGGTAGCTAATTTAAAGATTCGAATGAAAATATCTTGTTGTTAGGAAATAGCATCAAAAATCTATAATATTATTTGAAGGAAACATGTCCTTATCGTATTTCATAATAATGAAACATAATACCTAAATTATATAAACGGGTTTTAGATTACTTTTCAATACAAGTTCTGGAAAATAGAGACAACCTGAATATCACTAACAGATCATTGAATTCAAATAAATATTTACAGTTAAAATTAATACTACTGTTTAGTCCACTGCATGCTGTTGATATAGAATCTACGATAATATTGATAATCTTTAGACGAAAACTAGGAGATTTGAAAGTTGAGCTATTTTTAGAGTCTGTCATATACCGAATGTAGTACGTATTAGATAGACTCACAATTAACTAAGGTGATGTCTATTTTGTTAGGATTTGGAAAAAAATAATGTCCTCTTGTCCCTTGCACCTTTTGGAGTCCAAACTAGATAAGTAGATAAGAATAGGTAGATGGGGTACCTGACGTACTGACTTGGGATAAATAGAACAAAATTTAGTAAAATCAAATTTCTCTTAGTGTGGGGGAATTTCACACACGGTACCTCCGTGTGGGAAATTTCAAGCACTAAATAGTGGAGGGTTAACCAGTCAGGTAGTCGAGACCCACAGCATTGGAGCGGAGGTGGGGCTCCTATGCCAGAGTTATGATAAACAAATAGAGTTTACTATGACTTTGCTATATAACAAACTCAAACTCAGTTAGCAATAAACTTACTTACGTTTTACCTATGTTTCACTTTCTTGTCTTGTTAATTTCAACATACGTTCGTCATGAAGCTTTAATTTACCTTCAGTTTTGGCTAGGACTAGGAACTATAATGTTCAATTTTTTGCAGGAAAAGATTATTCATTCCTACAATTGAAACCTTTCGAAAATATAGTAGGAAATATATTGATTGATGCATAATATGATTTTATGTGGAAATTTCGGTTCGGTTACTCAGAGTATAGGAATAGTGTTCATCAGGGGATTAAATAGCAATTATTTGTAGGAAGATGGATATTTTAAATTAATTTAATATTATTGAATAGGTTAGATGTTAGTTAGGTATTGTCTCATTACTTTAAAAGGATTTGGATTACTACATTATCACAACGTACGGTTCTACCATTTGTAGGAGACGCTTCACAAGGCCATAAACATTAAAATAGGTAGTCCAAAATATTCAATCAACTTTGATAACCTTTTATAACGTAAGATTAGTTTAGAATATCCGGTGATTTTATTATTAATTTATTATAATTAGGTTAAGATAGGGGTTCTTTTACAATTTGGTGCCGTGACCAGGATATCAATTGACCAGGATCTCAAATGACCAGAATTTTACGTGACTAGGATTGATATTTGACTAGGATCTCAAATGACCAGGATCTCAATTGACCAGGATTTTCATTTGACTAGGATCTCAAATGACCAGGATCTCAATTGACCAGTATCTTAATTGACCAGGACCTCAAACGACCAGGGATCTTACTAAACTAGGTTTTACGTGCTTTTCTTTCGTTATCAGGTTGATTTATTTTAGAGATTTACATTAGTGATAGGTTTGGATTAGAATGAGGATGTTCATTGTTCTGGATTGATATTATTTTAAGTAGCGATGGTATTTATTTACTATCGCACAATTTGCTGTCCGTGGAAAAGGAAAGGTTTTGAGACAATTATGTAGGGGCGGTGTTAGATTTCAATAAATTAAATAAAAATTAGTTATAATTTATCTCATAGCTAAAAGAAGGACTCAATTTTTTGAGAATTTTAATCGTTACTTTAAACTCATGGAAATTTGTTGTAGTAGGTTGGAAAGAAGTAGTAGTTTATTAATCAGACATGTACGTATACATCTGTCTGATTAATTTTATAATTTATTGATGCACATAATAAAGTTGAGCTTTCATTTAGGAAGTACGTGGGAAATTTATCATCATCCAATTCAGGAAAAATTACATAGTCAATTTTCACAAAAAAATATGGAAATGTTAGGGTAAATAATTTAGATTTCTTTTCTGGGTTTGGAACTAGGAAAGGTTCGAAGTTGGCAAAAATTATAAAACTATAGGGGGCGCTTTACAGTTCAAGATATTTAATAATTTTATTAGTGGTAGTTGGTACGGTGGATAGATTAGGTCCCGATTCAATGTTTATTGTACGATACACAATAATCTAAACAACATAAAAAAATTTAAAATAAATTATTAAAATTTCAAAATAGTGGTATTTAAAACGTTTTGATTAGCTTGTTTGATAGTTTTGCGCGTAATTCGAGCTCAAGTTCGGGATTCTTGAGAATGAATATACTTATTGATTAAGTTTTCAAATAAAATATTGCGTTTTGAAATTTATACTTTAATAACGATATTATATTTAAAACGTAACAAAAGGAATTATTTATAGTAGAGGTTAATTCAGTTCGTGAAAATTAATATTTTTTTTGTTGTTGTAACTTACCTATATTGAATAGATAGTTTCAGCCTTGACATTAAATAAAATTTTAAATGAAATTTATTAATTCATATAATTATTTTTATTGTAGAAATGAAATTGAAATAAAATTAAATATTTTATTTTAATATCACGATACGTATTAATCAAATAACATCAAAGAAGCCTTAAATCTATTGGGAATTGCTAGCCGTTAAGATAGCGAATAAGTTAGTTGACAGGGGTCAAATGTGGATTAATGAATTGTTATGTTGTTGTTTTTGCTTAAGAAAGGGATTTGATTTTATGTAAGCAAGTGTCTTTGTATGGACATGGTCAGAGGTATTAACAGTGCAGGAGGATCTTAGTGGCTTAGCAAGATCTACGGTTTAAGGGGTTTGTTGACGGGTGGCTTTGGATTTACACGACTCAACAAATGGGTGGATATAATTTAAGGCTAGGTGCTAGGTTAAAAGAGAAAGCCTAAGTTTAAACAAAACTGTTATAACAACCCCGTACTCTACAAGGTAGGAACATCCGATCTGCTACACTCTACATCCGAAATAATAGCGAATTACGGAGTGGGAAATATATGCGAAATATTGCTGAAGTCATAGACAAATCTATACTTTGAACTATTAAAGTTGACCTGGTTATTGAAGGGTTTTGTGGGGGGCAGCTCGGAACGAAAACATGGTTCTTAGGGGTACCTTCTACTTAAAGTTATTAGGACTGACCAGCCTCACAACCTGGTTTCTTTTGGTGGCTAGGTTAGCCTTGGGATAAGTGACTTTTGGGTATGATTGATGCGATGAAATTTTGGATATTGACTCATAAAGTAATTCACTGTTGTTACGGCTTAAGAGGGCGCTTAAAATAGAATAGTAATTATGGTTTGTTTTCAAGGATGGATTCAATAGTATATTAAAAATAAAAATATTATCATTGTCAACATTAAACTTTCGAAAATAAATTACTTAATATTAGTAATATTTAATATTTTTCAAATGAATAACAAATTAATACGCAGTATGCTGCATATTAAACAAATTGAAAATACAAGTGTGTTTTTTCTTTCGCAAATTACTTGCTATCAGGTTGATTATTTTTAGGTGCTCTCTTAAATTAAATTTAACGGTTAGGAACACTACAGAACTATAAATATATTTTAAATTTGGAGTCAAACGTTAACAAATTATAATTGCTTAAGTGGGGTGGTAGGGTTATAATTATTATTTAAATTATTTTTATTATAGTTTTGCTAATATTTGTGAATGTATTTTAAAGAATAAAATTTTACTACGGCTTTAAATTTAAAACGCCTGCGCAAATATTTTAGGGGCGATTGTAACGATCCAGGCTGTCTCGTGACGTCACAAATATTATAAATTTTACCTAAAGTATAAAAATACTGAAATAAATTGATCAAAGCATTTTACACACAAAGAATAGTCCAAAAATAATGGAAATAGTCGTTGGCATCGCATTAACTGATAGAGAAAATGTAGAGATAGGTGTAAAAGTGGTTATCCGTGGTAAAATAAGGTAACAGTAAAAGAAATCAAACCTTCTTTATATTTAGTTTTACTTTTTTACCTTTCTACCTTTAAAGTGTTTTTTATATATAATAGGATTTTGAAATCTGTCAAGCTGTCAAACGCAGTCAGTTAGAAAATCATTCACGAGATTCGCAAGTCGAAACTTGTCAGAAAAATGCAGATGAAATTTCCGGTTAAATTCTTAGATAAATTCGCCCTCTCAATTAATTCTGGATGTGGGGGGAAGTATGCCTCGGGTCCAGGAACTCAGTAAGAGATAAGTTGAAACTGTGCAACGAAGCTTGTCTTCCCTTATTTTGCTTAGGGTATGCAGTTCGCGTGTTTTGTGGAGACCTGCACCAGATTTTGCCTCCGTTATAGGATCTGGATCCACCTTTTTGGTTTGGTTTGCATTCTGGCTGAAAGGAGGGCTGAAAAGATTAACTGTCCCGTCTTCGTGTATACGATACCCGGATCCTAAATGCAAATTAAGCTGAACTGTCCCAAGTGATAGGGTTTTGTCTTGTATGCTGCCCATGGACTCCGGTCCCGTATGCAAGATAAAAATTAGGTGGCAATAGGTTTTAGCTTTGGAGAGCTTTTGTCACAGCTCGTTCTCTCATAGGGTTAGATCAGGTATGTTCTCATTGCACACACCGAGAACAGACATGCACGTTTAAAAGTAAATGAGAGATTTGTAGCAATCTCCAGTGTTTGGGGGTACACACTAATGTATAGGGAAAAGCTATAAGTCGAGGATACACACATAGGAGGGGAAAGTTAGGGATAAAATATTAAAATTCGCGAAAAAATAATAGTGTTAGGGAAATAGATAAAATTCAATAAATAAATAAATTTAAAACGGTATAAAATACATTTAAAGATAAATTCATTATAATAAAATACTAATAAATAAAAGTGAAAATAAATACAATACGTAAGTTATCAAAATTATAAAAATATAATCCAAGTTTTCTCGAAGGTTGAAGCTGTGGGTGTTTATTGTAGGGCTAGTTCGTCGTGGACCTTGCTTTTGACGGAAAGCTGTGTGATCACAGAAGGTTTTAATGTACAGAGAACAATACGTAATTCTATAAATCTATTTTGTGGTAGGAGAACGTTGTACTATACATACATATATCTATTCTGTGGTCTAAGAAGGTATTTCTTTAGCTGGTTTTGCGTTGTTCTACGGAGGATATGGGAAGGTTATATTCCTACGCGGTGATAGTAAACGCTGATACAAATTTCGCATAAACAAGTCATGACAATACTGAGAAAATATTATACGAACGCTCTAGTACGAAATAGGTAATGCTTGTACAATAGTTAAGTAACTACCGGGAATTTATTCATAGTTTAGGGTTGCTCGCGTTTGTTTATAGATCAATTTAGTGGAATTCAGAGTTGGGTTTGTTTGATTGATTTTTCAATAAGAGTTTTACTATTTATTCTATAAAAACATTTAATGTACTAGTGATAAGAAATTGTCCTTCGTGTCTTGGGTCAAGCACAGCAGTACCTGTTAGTGATCTCCTTACCAAACGGATAGGGGTAGCTAATTTAAAGATTCGAATGAAAATATCTTGTTGTTAGGAAATAGCATCAAAAATCTATAATATTATTTGAAGGAAACATGTCCTTATCGTATTTCATAATAATGAAACATAATACCTAAATTATATAAACGGGTTTTAGATTACTTTTCAATACAAGTTCTGGAAAATAGAGACAACCTGAATATCACTAACAGATCATTGAATTCAAATAAATATTTACAGTTAAAATTAATACTACTGTTTAGTCCACTGCATGCTGTTGATATAGAATCTACGATAATATTGATAATCTTTAGACGAAAACTAGGAGATTTGAAAGTTGAGCTATTTTTAGAGTCTGTCATATACCGAATGTAGTACGTATTAGATAGACTCACAATTAACTAAGGTGATGTCTATTTTGTTAGGATTTGGAAAAAAATAATGTCCTCTTGTCCCTTGCACCTTTTGGAGTCCAAACTAGATAAGTAGATAAGAATAGGTAGATGGGGTACCTGACGTACTGACTTGGGATAAATAGAACAAAATTTAGTAAAATCAAATTTCTCTTAGTGTGGGGGAATTTCACACACGGTACCTCCGTGTGGGAAATTTCAAGCACTAAATAGTGGAGGGTTAACCAGTCAGGTAGTCGAGACCCACAGCATTGGAGCGGAGGTGGGGCTCCTATGCCAGAGTTATGATAAACAAATAGAGTTTACTATGACTTTGCTATATAACAAACTCAAACTCAGTTAGCAATAAACTTACTTACGTTTTACCTATGTTTCACTTTCTTGTCTTGTTAATTTCAACATACGTTCGTCATGAAGCTTTAATTTACCTTCAGTTTTGGCTAGGACTAGGAACTATAATGTTCATTTTTTTGCAGGAAAAGATTATTCATTCCTACAATTGAAACCTTTCGAAAATATAGTAGGAAATATATTGATTGATGCATAATATGATTTTATGTGGAAATTTCGGTTCGGTTACTCAGAGTATAGGAATAGTGTTCATCAGGGGATTAAATAGCAATTATTTGTAGGAAGATGGATCATCATCATCATCATCAACAGCCTGAAGACGTCCACTGCTGAACATAGGCCTCCCCCAGAGCACGCCACCTTGAGCGGCTGCTCGCCTCCTGCATCCATCGGCTCCCCGCGGCTTTCACCAGGTCGTCGGTCCACCGAGTGGGGGGCCGGCCTACGCTGCGTCTTCCGGTTCGTGGTCGCCACTCGAGAACCTTTCTTCCCCATCGGTTGTCAGTTCTACGAGCGATGTGGCCTGCCCATTGCCACTTCAACTTACTAACTCTAAGAGCTATATCGGTCACTTTAGTTCTCCTGCGGATCTCCTCGTTCCGGAGCTTATCTCGCAGGGAAACACCGAGCATAGCTCGCTCCATAGCTCGCTGCGCGACTTTGAGCTTACTAATGAGGCCAACAGTAAGAGACCATGTCTCAGTTCCATAAGTCATCACTGGCAACACACACTGATTGAAAACTTTCGTTTTCAGGCTCTGCGGTATTTTGGACGAAAAGATAGGACGAAGCTTCCCGAACGCTGCCCAGCCGAGTTGGATTCTTCGCGCCACCTCTTTGTCGAAGTTGGACCTACCTAATTGGACAATCTGTCCTAGGTAGACATACTTGTCGACAACTTCGAGAGTATCGTTCCCAACAATTACCGGTATAGGTGGAACATGAGCATTAGACATGATCTTTGTCTTGTCCATATTCATCTTAAGACCAACCTGCTGGGAGACTCTACTGAGGTCGTTGAGCATGGTGCTAAGGTCCTCGAGCGATTCCGCCATTATGACTATATCATCGGCAAAACGAAGGTTAGTGATGTACTCGCCATTTATGTTGATGCCAGATCTTTTCCACTCCAAGAGCTTGAAAACATCCTCCAATGCGTTTGTGAACAGTTTCGGAGAAATAACGTCTCCCTGTCTCACGCCTCTTTGCAATGGAATTTGTTCCGTACTCTGGTCCTGTAGTCGGACTGACATAGTGGCCTTACTGTACAAACACTTCAAAACTTCGATATACCTATAGTCAATTTGGCATCGCTGCAAGGACTGCAGCACCGCCCAAGTCTCGATTGAATCGAAGGCTTTCTCATAGTCCACAAACGCTAGGCATAACGGCCGATTATACTCTTCGGTCTTCTGTATAATCTGGCGCAGCGTATGGATGTGGTCTATGGTGCTAAAGCCTTTTCGGAAACCGGCTTGTTCGGGAGGCTGGAATTCATCAAACCTGCGTGCGAGACGATTCGTAATGACTCTCGAAAACAGCTTATACACATGACTCAAGAGCGAGATGGGCCTATAGTTCTTCAATAAGGTGTTATCGCCTTTTTTGAAGAAGAGCACCACCACGCTCTTGTGCCATGCCTCTGGCGTTATACCTTCAAGGATGACAGAATTAAATAACTTCTGGAGGACTAAAAGTACCGGTCTACCACCCGCTCTCAGAAGTTCGGTCGTAATTCCATCTTCACCTGGTGCCTTGTTGTTTTTAAGCTGTTTGAGGGCCATTCTAATCTCGTACAGGCTGACGTCCGGGATATCTTCGGTATAGTGTCGGACTAACTTGGCTCTGATGTCCTGAGCTGTGTTAGTAGCGGGCTTACGTGTCGAGGTGTATAACTGTCCATAGAAGTTCTCGATCTCTCTCAGAATCTCAGGCTTGGATGAAATGACGCTACCATTTTCGGTCTTCAGTTTTGTCATTTGGTGTTGCCCAATAGACGAATCCTTTGCGAACACTTTAGAGCCTTGGTTCCGCTCAATTGCGGCCTCAATACGTGAAGTACTAAGAGCACGCAAGTCGTGTCGCAAGGAACTCCAGATTCGTCTATTGAGTTCACCGTAGGCTGACATATCAACTGAAGACTGCAGCTTCATTTCGCTCCGGTCGGCCATTAGCTCAAGAGTTTTTTCTGAGAGCTTTTGAGTCTTCTTTCGGCGTTGGGTCTTAAAGAATTTCGATCCAACAGCTTGGACAGTTTCCACCAACCCGTCGTTTAGCTCGTCCACTGTGTTACAGTCGGCTAGGCACTGGAAGCGATTTTGGAGTTCCAGCTGAAAGCCTTCGGGGTTTTGGATTTGGACAGGATTTGGACGGAGCGTAGACTTCACCAGACGTGACCTGCAGCGTTCCCCTCGGTCTTGGTGGCAATCAATCTTCACCTACTGCGATCACCAAGCCGCCTGCCAAGCGTGGTGATTATGGCAAACCCCCCCCCCCTAATGACAAGCACAAATAAAAACGGCCCCCAGTCCCCGGCAGCTCTGCTATCCCGTGGCTACGGTAGCGGCCACGGTAACGGCAGGGCAAGGGGTGCGAAGAATCCCCGGCAGACGCCCGGCTACCAACCCCAACGACGACCCCTGGCCCTGGCAACACATAACGTGCGCACACTGAAGGCTGACGAAAGGATGGTCGAGCTAGAGGCGGAGATGGGTAAGTTACGCTGGGATGTAATGGGATTGTCAGAAGTCCGAAGACAGGGACAGGACACGATAATCCTAAATTCCGGTAACTTATTCTTCTACCGGGAGGGAGACCAACTCTCCCAAGGGGGTGTCGGGTTTCTCGTCCGCAAGTCTCTCGTCAACAACGTGGTCAAAGTCGACAGTGTGTCGGCCAGGGGAAGATGGATATTTTAAATTAATTTAATATTATTGAATAGGTTAGATGTTAGTTAGGTATTGTCTCATTACTTTAAAAGGATTTGGATTACTACATTATCACAACGTACGGTTCTACCATTTGTAGGAGACGCTTCACAAGGCCATAAACATTAAAATAGGTAGTCCAAAATATTCAATCAACTTTGATAACCTTTTATAACGTAAGATTAGTTTAGAATATCCGGTGATTTTATTATTAATTTATTATAATTAGGTTAAGATAGGGGTTCTTTTACAATAGGTATTTTTAAAGGTTTTAATAGTTAAAATATTTTAGGTCTGTGGGCTTCTCAATGAACAAACTGAGCGGTTATATTCTCTTTAGGACAAAGTATAGGTTAGAGATAAATATTATTGGTTACTCGATTGCTCCAAGAAGGTTAATTATTAAAAGGTCTTTGAAAGTGGGCGTCTTCAGGATGTCGTTGTTGATGATGATGATGATGATAGCCGTATTTGAGTTAATTGATCATAGATATCAATTTCAGCTTAATTCTTTCCGTTATTTCTAAAATAAGTAATGGTCTCGACAGATTCTTAGAAAGACAAACACACGGACAACAAAGTGATCTTACCTATAAATGTTCCTTTATTTCAAAACTGTTACGGAACCCTAAAAATGAAACGTTCTTTGCAAAAGCGAATCTGATTAGAGCTTTGTACACATGTTATTTTCTCACTCTCACCCCTATGTTGAAAGTGCAGTGGGAATGAGACAACCTGAAAATGAAAAATAGCGGCCGTAATATAAATGTCGACTCTTTTTACAGTGGCGTACGTAAGTATTTGTGATTTCTAATTAGTATTTACAAAATTAATTATGTACGCATCGTATAGGTAAATACAATACTCCCGCTATAAAGTATGTATTTTATAAACTTATTGTTGACACTAGCTAAATACTCAATTCGTATGGACCAAACTTAAGAAAGTAAAAAAAAATGTGGTGAATGCAACAAAGATACTCTTTGAGAACGAAAAGCGCGCGGATATAAAAACTGACCAATGTGTGTTTGTTTTGTATTTTTCTAAACTGCCTAAATAATAGGTATGGTACTTATGTAGGTATACCTACTACCTAAACAAAATTCACTGGAACCTCTTATGAAGACTTGAACGGTTTTTATGGTGAATACACAAGAACATCTGTTGAAGTGAAAATGACAAGGAAAGATCGCCCGTATCACTGGTATGTAGGTATACCATATTATAGAACTTTTATTAGTTAGATGCCTAGACCTATCGTATATTTAAAAAAACTAACGTCTAAGTATAAGGTAGGTCCAAGTAGGTACATATTTAATTAAATATTGTACCTATGATTTGCAGTTTCTAACCCACTATTTTATCAATGTGTAGGTGATCTGATGACACGTGAAAAGCCATACTTACCTACTACCCAAACAACATTTTTACACGTGTGCTACCTAATCTGGCAATACGTGCTGAGCTCGGAAAAGATTTAGTGGATTTTGTTGTTTGGTATATAGGAAATGCATGAACTAAGCTATTATTAGACTACCTAAACGTAGAAATAACACAATACAAGCGTGCGAAGCCGCGGGAAAAAGCTAGTTTTACATAAAATTTATTACTATACTAGCTGACCCGCCCCGGCTTCGCACGGGTTAATTAGTTTGACACCTTATCTCAGTAAGTAGAGAGTAGGAAGAAGGGAAAAAGATGAATGGATGAAGGGTGAAAGGAGGCAGGTGCCTCCTTTCAGCTTCATCCATTCATCCGTTTCCCTTATCTTTTCCCCCCTCGCTTCTTTCTTTCCCATAGTACAGGATAGGAGTGGCTTTGGACCTAATACTGAAGGTTGAATGTCTGTAATTTCTGAACCACAAAACCGACGTCCTTGTAATATTTACGGGACAATATTTAAAACACCCCCTTTTCAACAAAAAAAAATGTATGAAATCGGAATGACATTTTAACTTTCACCCCCTCTCCCGCGGGAACCGTGCTGAATTTCGGGATAAAATGTATCCTATAGCCTACCTTGGAGTATGAAGTTAAATCATGACAGACAGACAGACAGACAAAAATGAAAAAAAAAAATTTTTGGCTTTAGTATCGATTATAGAGAGCCCTACAAAAAAAAAATTCAAAATATCTTTAATGCACAGAATTGACCCTGTTACAGTTTTATTATAAGTATAAGTATACCAATATTAATATAATTATCGTCGCGAATAGAGTGTATAATATAACAACTATAAAGTGTCTTGGGTAATTAATAGTAATTATTAAGGGGGGGGGGGGGGGGGGGGGGTTTTATTGAGGATAATAGGTCTTAGTGTAGAAACTGCGAACTTGTCTTTTAAACACTTCTTTAGAGGACACTTTGTGTAGCTTAGTGGTCATTTCAAGCCCTAAAATTAAAACTTGGCAGCGTAGTGGCAATGTCTATTGCAATGCAACTGCATAACATTGCATCAATGACAGACGTGATATGGCACCTTATGTGACTTTCTTCGATTGTACAGCCACGCTCAACCAACGGTCAAAAATACGTTTACTTTGCAAAATTTTACTAAACTGTCATGATTTTTGTTAGCTGTTTTATCTGTAGAAATAACTTTTTTTTAATGGAAATGAATGTCGTTCGCCTGATGTTAAGCGTCACGGCTGCCCATAACAGATTGCAGTATCACTCGAAACTCTACATTAATATAGTTTTGCGTGACACTGCACTGCGCACGTCATCCTGAGACTTCACACAGTATAGTAATAAGATTACTAGACTGTGTGATCAGATCATAAAGTCTCATTTGCCCAGTAATTTCACTAGCTACAAAGCCCTGCAAACCGGAACACAGTAGTGCTCGCACACTACTGCTTGGCGGCAGAAAAACTGGCAAAGCGGTGGTACCTACCTAGACGAACTTTTCAGAAAAGTCCTACCACCTAATATAACGCAACAAGATATAAATGTTTATTGATCAATTTTTACAAATTAATAAAGTTTTTGTTCGGTTTATCTTTTTTCTATTTATCATGAACACTGAGTATTTTATAGACATCATTATTTTGTTATTTTGTCTCTTGTTTTTTTGTATTAATGAAACAATACAAACAATAAAAAATAACATAGATTGCATCATCGCTTTCCGAGTGCGATGTTGTCAAACGTGAGTCTATATTCAAATATCATAAAATATAATTTACCAACGCGTGACCAAACTTCTGGCACTTATTTGGCTCAACGAATCAGCATTGCAATTCAACGAGGCAATGCTGCCAGCATGTTGAGTACGCTACCTACCGGTAGTGGGCTGGAGCATTTGGACTGTCTATAGGCCATCGCGGCTAGTATACAGTCCAAATGTTCTTCGTAGTAGATAGTGTAGTTTACTTGTAGTTTTTAGTATTGTAGTAGTTAGTTTAATGAATAAAGGCGCATTAGGCCCAATTTTGAAGGCTTAAGTTGACAGTCCTTAACTTATTAAACATATATCCGTCTCTTACATTGCCATCTATTTGACAAGAACAGCAACAGTTTTTGGAGTTTTACATTTGTCAACTAAAGCCTTTAACATTGGCCCCATTGCCCATTTACTGAATAGCCATATATCAAACATCTAAATGACAGGTATTTTGCGCCTTTCTTAATGTGTTTGCTTGGCTTGCGCTAGAGTTATGATAAAACACAATAGGTACTGCAATATGAAAAACAAAATAATAACCATTAAAACCCCGGCCCGCAGGAAGGTTGTGAAATTCTCTTGCGGGCACTAACATAGCTTGGTTTAGCATGCCTGCAATTGATGATCCAAATATTACGGTGTGACGATCGAACTCGCGCCATCACGTCCGAAGGCGACCACTAACCTACTTATAATGTTGACAAAATCTACATCACGAGGTAAGCGAATTTGAACGTTATTGACAGATTTATAATTTAGCAGTACCTATCGCCGTTGTAACGTTTTTAGCAATCTGTGGTATCGCTTAGCGTATGAAAACAAGAAGAGAAAAATATACAATACATGGAGCTGCAAACCCCGTAAGTTGGTTGATAAAGGTAAAAAGTTTTGGACACTAATGAAAATTTAAGATAATGAATATTATGTAGGTACCAACATATGACATTGAAAATTTATTTAGAATCAATAAGAATGACATTGAATAATCCATTGACATTAAATTAATTAAAAAATTGGGAGTAAAATTTTATTATTATCAAGCTAACATTTTCATTATTTTCTTTGTAAGTACATATTGACGCTTTGTGAAGGCGTCCTCCTCTCTCCAAATTTGCTGCGCGCGACGTGACGGGGTCCATAATGAGCCTACTTAATTAATTTTATACTTATTCCACTAAAATTAGTAATACTTAGGAAGAATCAGGCGGACAACAAAGTGATCTTACCTATAAGGGTTCCTTTATTTCAAAACTGTTACGGAACCCTAAAAATTAATCCTTCTTTGCAAAAGCGAATCTGATTAGAGCTTTGTATATTTTCTCACTCCCACCACTATGTTGAAAGTGCAGTGGGAATGAGACAACGTGGATATTCCACTTATATGTACACTATGGAAGCAATAAAATATCTAAATATCTAATGGGAAAATATATTCCTCATTCATAACGAGTGATAAAACAGGATTTCTTCTTTACTAGACAACCAGTTATCAAACTTGGTATTCTAATGGGAATAATCGCTTTTCATCGGTACCTTAAAAAAATGATGTCACCAATAATAAGAAGATGGCTTCCATTGTACATTATTAATATTGCTTATTTCTTTTGTACAATGTACATATCCAATTTTGCGATTCTTAAACATGGTCTCCTTACGGTATTTTCATTCACCGCTGAGAGCGAGATGCATATTCCGCATTTATAACTCGAAAGTTATTGCAGGGCCACGCAGGATTTGAACGTGTGTGTTTCAGTTTAAAAGCCATAGCCACCGCTAAAGCCACAGTGACACGATCAGAGTCTCCTCGGACCGAGTGGACTCGGATAGCTACTCGGGCGCAACTCGTATCGTTGACACCGATAATCCGAGCGCACTCGGACGATTGTATCCGAGCAGAGTAGACTCGGACCACGCTCCACTTGTCCAAGCTAGCTCGTATACGAGTAGTGAAAGTTCAATACACAATCCAAAAAATATGACGTTGACTGTGAGCAACAATGAAAAGTATGAAGAAAACAATCCGAGTGAAGTATGATAATGTCAACCGATATCCTGGCTGGTCCACTCGTACGAAGCTTACTCTTACGAGTCCACTCGGTCCGATGAGACTCTGATCGTGTACACAGGCTTAAGCTACAGTCGCTCCCCGTTATCTACACCACTATTATAAAGAGAAAAGATTTGTATTTTTGTGTGTATGTTTGTAATGAATAAACTGAAAAACTACTGTGCCGATTTCAAAAATTCTTTCACTATTAGAAAGCTACATTCACCCTGAGTAACATAGGCTACACCACTACACGTGCGAAACCGGGGCGAGCCGCTAGTTGTTAATAAGACCGAAACGATCACAGACCATAACGTCCTTGAGAAAGGAATCTCCAGTCAAAAATTCTATCAACAATTAAGGCGGAGTCTGATCACAAAATATTTTTGTAAGTCTGTGCGAGACAAAACAAAATACCCAGATGAACAAATTTTATTGATAGGAAATAAGAAGAAGAAAAAGGGTGACCAAATACAATTTAACTAAATAGTTAATTTTCCGAAAATAAAACCCCCTAATCAATAAAAAGAGTTATATTGTTAACTAGCTGACCCGCCCCGGCTTTGCACGGGTTAATTAGTTTTACGCCTTATCTCAGTCTAAAGAAAGAGAGAAGGAAGAGGAAAAAGATAAGGGAAAAGGATGAATGCATGAAACGGTGAAAGGAGGCAGGTGCTAGCGCACCTGCCAGCACCTGCCTCCAGATTCCAAATTAAAATATCTAAGCGGACGTTTCTAACTACGTCCGATACTTTAGTTACTAAAAGGTAAAAGTAGTAATGTCGGAAGTAACTATGGCCACTTAGTTCTCAGTAAAAAACTAGATGGCGTTGTACATCCATAAAACACGCAAGCGTTAGAATGCCATGAGGCAATAAGGCCTGCTGAACACAAGACCAGTCAAACAAACGCGAGCTTATCACTATTTTTAAGTAACGCATATCCTGCAAATATTCAGCAAGGCTGCGTTTTGCGTTAATTATATATTTACTCTAGCTGACCCGCCCCGGCTTCGCACGGGCTTACTAGTTTTGCACCTTAGCTCAGTTTAAAGGAAGAGGGGAAAAGATAAGGGGAATGGATGAAACGGTGAAAGGAGGCAGGGCACCCTTCCTCCTTTCACCGTTTCATCCATTCATCCTTTTCCCTTATCTTTTCCCCCTTCCCTTCTCTCTTTCCCATAGTACAGGATAGGAGTGGACCTAATACTGAAGGTGGTATGTCTGTAATTTCTGAACCACAAAGCCGACGTCCTTGAAATATTTACAGGACAATTTTTAAAATACCTCCTTTCTAACAAAAAAAGAATTAATGAAATCGGACCACGCGTTGATGAATTAAAAATAAGTACACATTTTAACTTTCATCCCCTCTCCCAAGGGAACCGTGCGTAATTTAGGGATAAAAACTATCCCATAGCCTACCTTGGAGTACGAAATCAAATCGAGCCAAGTTTCATTTGAATCCATTTAGTAGTTTCGGCGTTATGCTCAGCCAAGATACAGACAGACAGAAATGAAAAAAATTATAGTGTTGGCTTTAGTATCGATTATAGAGAGCACTCCAACAAAAATTTCAAAATATCTTTAATGTACACAATTGACCCTGTTACAGTTTTATTATAAGTATAAATATAAACTAGATTAACTTTGTGGAAAATGCCGTGCAGGCTTCTTATTTTCACGCGCTGTCCAAGAAAAACAGCGTTGATGGTGCGAACAAAATCGACATCGACCAAAACGAAACTAAACAAAACATGCGGCCAGCATGTTGGGTACGCTACCTACCGGTAGTGGGCCGGAGCTCTTGGACTGTCTATAGGCCATCGCGGCTATTATACAGTCCATAAGTGTTCTTTGTAGTAGGTGGTGTAGCTAGTTTAGTTTAGTTTAGCTTAGTTTAGTTTAGTTTAGTTTTTATTATTGTAGTAGTTAGCGTAAAAAGCACACGTCTGAAATTTGTTGGATTTTGGTTCTAAAAGCGGTGGCAGGTGAGCCTTTTTACGAGCAACTGTGATGAAAAAATAAATTATGTGTTTCATGGCGGATTTATGCCCCTACCCGCACACCACGTGTTGGTTGTTTATGGTAGATCTAATTACAACACAACAACTATTGTGAAATTGCCCATATTCGAGCGAATAAAGAATTACTAGGTGTCGGTATTTACTAGGTGGTAGAACTTTTCTGCAAAGTTCGTCTAGGTAGGTCCACCGCTTTGCCAGTTATTCAACCGCCAAGTAGTAGTGTGAAAGCACTACTATGTTCCGGTTTGAAGGGCATTGTAGCTAGTGAAATTACTAGGCAAATGAGATTTTATGACCTGATTTCACAGTCTAGTAATCTGATTACTAGTAAAGTAAAGTAAAATATTTTATTTGCAAGAATGTAGGTTTACAAAAGTATGGTGATCAGATTATTAGGAGAGCCGTGTACATTCTACCATTACAAATGGTGTGCAAATCTCCATGCAGTCAATGAGCATGGTTCATCTAAATAACAACATTTCAATAATAATAATAATAAGTGTCACTTTCTAAATTACGGTCATATCTATTGGAATTTTATAAATTGAATTAAGCTATTATTATGATTAGAAATTGTTTCATATAGTCAATGGTTTCTATTATAATATCATTATTGTCAATTATTACCAATATTTAATTGCGAGATGTCATAAATTCTTTAATGTCATAAAAAATTTTTTCGGCCAGCCACTGTGTTAGTTTCCGTTTAAATATTGGTGAGGGTAAGTCCTTGAAAACATTTGGTAATTTATTATATACATTAATTGCATTAACAAACACATTTCTTTTATATAATTCAAGTTTGCATTGTGGAAAGTGAAGTTTAAATTTGTCCCTAGACTGTATGATGTCTCAGGATGACGTGCGCAGTGCAGTGTCACGCAAAACTTTATCATTTTAAAGTTCGAGTGACACTACCACTGTTATGGGCGGTCGTGTCGCTTAACATCAGGTGAACGACTGTATCGTTACGTCACCTATTCTTATAAAAAAAAATTTGAAACAATATAAATTGCGGTTAGTCGCCGCCTTAAACTTAAATTCTACCACAGTAGAGTATGGATTCCACTTGCGAAAAGTGAAACCAAAGTTGCTTAACTCATTTGAACTTGAACTAGAAAGGTGAAGACACGCAACTGGGTGAGGCGGTGGTTTTGAGGCGGTATTTTGATCGGATGATGTCGTAATTTTGCGGCTGCTATTTATTTATTACCGTGACGGGCGTACCGGCTGACGAGTATGACCAAAATTCATTTAGCCACGTTTTACTCTAAAGCGGAAATTGAGGCGGCGACCAAGCACACTTTTTTATGTTAATCATCAACAGCCTGAAGACGTCTACTGCTGAACATAGGCCTCCCCTAGAGAGCGCCACCTTGAGGCTCAAGCTGGCGCTCTGTGGGGGGCTCAAGGCTTGAGCATTACTAATACATTGTGGAATTTAATTCAATATTTTCCTGAAATGTATGTAGGTACTCAGTCCATCCTATAAAAGTACCTACATAAAACGTAACACTAGGTAAAAAAAGGTAACACTAGGTATAAAATTAGTTCTAATTCAAATTCTTAACAAAATTCCTACGACATGTAATAACTTGGCACTCTAGGGGAGCGGGGAGGGCGGCGCAGGCGCTTTAGCGTGTATTAAGGCTTTAAGCTACCTACGAAACATTTGCGCGCAGCGTGTAGCATGAAATAGATATTTCGGCTTACGACGAATTATTTTTTGAGGCATTTATTTTATATATTTTTTAATTTAACGCTGTAATATTGTTCTATAGCATGGACTGAGTACATACATTCCAGGAAAACATCGGATTCAATTCCACGGTGTATATCTACCATTATAGGTACCTATTCTCAATGTTAATAGGTCCTGTGGATCGTTTCTATTCAATATTAAACTGCTTCTACAACTGAAACTGGTCTTTTATTTCTTTTACACATAATTCTTTTATAAAACAAAACATCTTCCTTTTAGCTTCACATAATCAGAGAGTATATAAAACACTGCGAGTGTATGCTCAATGGTGCATAGAGTATATAAAAACCTTGGCACATTGAACATAGACTATATAGTTATGATATTCTAACACCTATAAGTAGGTAACATAATATTATGTTCAATGTTCAAGCAGACATCCAGTATAAATGTAAATCTGCAATGGTTTCTGCTGATAAGAAATGAAAATTATCTAAATACAAAACATATAAGATGGTTTCCAATTTGTTATGTCACGTTCGGCCGCATTTTCTTAGGAACTGAATTGACGACTCAGAAGATATGTTATTGTAGGTATTTATTTAGTACTGGCTGCAGTTCACGGCTTCGCCCGCGTGGGCTATCCCTCAGAAAGCGTTTATTTTTACCAGAGCGCCTGGTTGATGCGACGCGTGACCAAAATGCTGGCACTTATTTGGCTCAACGAATCAGCATTGCAATTCAACGACGCAATGCGGCCAGCATGTTGGGTACGCTACCTACCGGTAGTTGGCTGGAGGCTGGAGCATTTGGACTGTCTATAGGCTATCGCGGCTAGTATACAGTCCTGTAGTAGATAGTGTAGCTAGTTTACTAGTGTTTAGTATTGTAGTAGTTAGTTTAAAGAATAAAGACACATAGCCCGTTAAAAAAAATCTTCTGGGTTTAACACATAACTCGACCACATAGTAATGCCTTGGCTTTGCCATGAATTCGGAGTTGATTCACTGTGATTACAATCATGCTACTAATTAGGCCCACTAATTATACACATTTAGACTTATTTTAATTAATTACGCGTAAACAAATAATTTTTTAATGATTTTTATTACGGAGCTACTGTTGCCCTTGCAACGGCTAATGCCGATCAGCACCCATGGCTGAATTTTCATAAATTACATTTAAGCGCAACCCTACACTATAAATATAATAACCTAGCGGCTCGCCCCGGCTTCGCACGTGTAGTGGTGTAGCCTATGCTACTCAGGGTGAATGTAGCTTTCCAATGGTGAAAGAATTTTTGTAATTGGCACAGTAGTTTTTGAGCTTATTCATTACAAACATACACACAAAAATACAAATCTTTCCTCTTTATAATAGTGGTGTAGATAAATAAATATGTGTGGACATTTCACACAGCGCCATCTAGCCCCAAACTAAGCATAGCTTGTACTATGGGAACCAGATAACTGATACAATACTTAGATACTTCATCACAGAAATGTTTGTTCCGGGTGTGGGAATCGAACCTACAACCTATAGTTCAAAAGGCAGAGCTAGTACCAACTGAGCTATCAGGCCATTCATGAAAGTATCTTCAAAGTTTCAATATTTTATCTTTGTTGTGTTGTACCACCTAATAAAATGGTATGATAATGATTCGTAAAAAAACGAGTAATATTATAATTATCGATTATTAGAACGCTACAGCATTTAGCACTAATTAACCTCCATGAAACGGAAAATTTGAATATGCTAATACGTTACGCATTTTCATTGTAAATATGAATAAATTAGCTTTATGCCCGCGGCTTGGTCCGCGTACTTCCTGAAGAAAAGAGTGCTTTGTGTAAACAGAGATAATTGAGCTTATAAGCAGAATGACGGAGACTAAAGTAAGTACCAATATTAAAGACTCAGGTGGTCTAGCAAAGACCCCTTTTCATTTTAGACAGCCTCTGTGATGTGGTGGTTAAGCAGGTCGGCGGAGGCGGCGGGTTCGATTCCCGCAACAGGACAAGTATTTGTGCACGTAAAAAAAGCGCAAATACTTTTTCTAACTATGTCTGGGACCTGTTGTGGGACCATGGTCCTCGTAGTTCCTGGATCCCTAGATACAGGGAATCCTAGTTAGGGTCCAGGATCTATGTCTGTGATCTATGGGCGTTATTTAATATTAATATTTTTTTTTTCTTTTGTTTCACTGGTATTTAAAAAATAAACATCTATAAACAGCATTGTGGAATGCAAATAAACAATTGAAATTGAAGTAAACGACAAACGATATCTCAAAATGTATGGGAATCACATTACCTGTGGAAATCTTTTCCGCAGGTACCTAATGTCATAGGTAATGTCTTTCCCATACATTTGGAGTTATCGTTTAGCGTTAAAGCTAATGAAAAGGTATCTTTTCTAGACCCCGAGATCACAAACGCTAACTTAATTAAATAAATAAAAATTACTTTACATCTCTCATATTCGGTAAGTAGGTCCTTATTACCCCCAAATGGGGCTTGTAGGTAACCAATTAGCGCTCTAGGGTAATAATGTAGCTAGAAAAGCTCTAGGGCGGTAAGTAATTAAAAAAAACTCTTCACTCTTTCAAAAAGTTCGCGTACATCTAACCATCATACTGGCAATAGACATCATGCATTCAGCCCAATGACAAAAGAGGTCGCTTCGCTATTCAGCCTTGTCTTCATATGAGTATAATAGTCATCAATTTTAAATATCGAACGGCGAAGCTCAATTTCGTTCTTAAAAAAAATTAAAAGAAATGTTTTATTCTTGTAATGCCGGTTTTTTCTACTTACCTCACAATCGAGATGTAAAGCAGAGTAGTTAGCTCGGGTGTAAGCATCAATTGCACCCTCGAACTATAGGCGCACGAGGGCGCCTATAGGGCGCCTAAATATCTCGGGCTACAATTGATGCCTTACAGCCCTTGGCTACTAATCTACTATTATTGCTTTTTATCACTACTGCAATATTACTTAATATTACGAAGGTCATATTTTAAAAGCAAAAGAGGTGACTTCAGCGTTGTGCCATATTCCGCATGCACGTTTTCATGTGCACGCAGTGCTGTTTTTCAAGCCTTCCCTTGCTCGGACTGGTGATCGCCGAGAAGAAAAACCGGTACAAGCGAGTAGCATTATGTACAATATACATCATTTAAAACTGCACGTTATACATAGGTCGGTACATAATGACTTCCGATATCCTTTTGTGAACATCTCACCTTCGCTACACACACTCGCCTAAGCAGGCCGCTTGCGGGCCAGCCAACAGAGCAACCCGAAAAAAACGCCATTTTCAACCACCGGTCATTAAGATAGAAGAAGATTACCTGACCTGCTAAAACCCGGTATCTTTGGGTATGCGGATGACAGCAAGGTTCTAGAAAGCTACAAGTCTAGCGCTAAGGCCAGTGGTGCTGAAATTCAGGCTCTCAGAGAGACCATGGTTGACCGGATGAACTTGGCCTTGAAAGCTGTCTCTGCATGGGGCGAGGCAAACTTGGTTCAATGCAAACCAAACCCAGGCGTGTCTCTTTTCCGCATAACAGATTCCGTTTGTGATGATTCCTACTCTCCGTGAGTTTTCTATACCGATTTCAGATTACCTAGAGCTGCTAGGTATGACCCTGACAATCTAATCTTAACTTTCGGTCCTTGATACAGTCGAAGGCTAAACTAGCTGGCAAAACTGGAAACCTCATGTTAATAATCTTTGCAGTAAATTAGACAGATTTGTTTATGTTCTGTATCGACTCAGACAGGTAGCAACTAAGGAAGCTGCTCTATTGGCGTACCATGGCTATGTGTCATCCTACCTTACGTATGGGATCATTCTTTGGGGCTTTTCCGTTGATACAGAACGAGCATTTCTTGTGCAAAAAAAGTGCATACGTTCACCCTGTGGCGCAGGATTCTTAGATAGCTGTAAAACACTTTTTAAAAAACTCAAAATTTTGCCTTTACCTGCACTCCACCTATATATATGAAATCTGCTTATTTGTAAAAAAAACACCCAAATTTGTTTAAAAACAACATGACGTTATAAAACGAAGTCGAAATGTTTATGAGCTATATGTTCCTATACAAAGACTCCAGTTGAATAGTCAAAATGTAAATTGTATGGCAATCAGAGTATTTAATAAATTACCTGACACTTTCAAAGTAGGTATATGACATTAATGAATTTAAGAAAAAAATATTTGACTTTCTACTGGATAAATGCTACTATTCTGTAAAAGACTTTTTAAATGACGCTTCGATTAGCACTTATAGATATAGATTAGTTTGACCAATTCAATGTATTTAATTTGTATTTAATGAGTTCAATTTATTTATGTTTTTTAAATTTTGATTTGATTTTGTATTTTGACGACTAGCTCGTCGCGTCATTCAATCGCATAAAAATAATAACTCAATGTTCAAAAGTAATAACTATAATTTCTTAATCTCATTATTAAATACTGACACAACTAAATTAGATCCAATTACGAATATTTGTACGCCTGTACCTATGGGCAGAATTTTGTTGGAAGAATTATGTGCTGATCCATCTTTGCAATATTGTAACCCAAAATTCTTACAAATAAATTATTTCATTTCAAAAAGCTGGGTGTTCTTGCTAAGGGCAGGCAGTACTTCACACAGGAACAGCTTCTTAGCATGAGCCCTAGACTCTCATAGTAGACAGTTTTTATTCTAAAACGGGACGTACGTGGATCTTACTTACTCGTGTAATCTTGCTAAAACGATTCGAAGTCTGTTACCCTGATAGATAGAGGCACTTCAAAATTGATTCGTTGTCGGATCGAAGACGAATGCTAGACCTCTCTTTTCTTTTTAAGCTTGCCAATGGTTTATTTGACACATCTGGTCTCCTATCATTGTTGAACTTCTCGTCACCATCAAGGTTGCCGAAGGCATCCAGATTCAAGTTACTTAAAGACACCTAATGCAGATCTAATCTTGGCCAAAACGCTCCTATGAACAGATTGGTACGAGAATTTAATGGGATCCCGAATAAATTGACCTATTTGAGGAAAACATTTGCAAGTTTAGAAAGACTGTTGAAAATCTGTGATATTGTGTGTTTAAATTTTTAAATCTTAATCAGTTTTTATTATTTATTATTATTTTTTACTTTATTTAATATTTTTAATCTATTCATTTTTATACAATCGTTTTTATTATTGTTCTGAATAAATCCTAGAATTTTTTAACTAGGTATGTATAGTCTATGTGCATGTTAGTCTTCTGTATTAGTTGAACAGCTGTTAAAATTCACTCCTATTCTACAATTATGCACGCAGTCTTTTTCTGTCACTATGATGACACTTAGCAATGTTTCCTTTGAATAGTGTTACATCTGTCAAGCTGGCAACACCCCAAGGGAATTATGGAAATGGATGAAATGGATTTAAGAAGTGAGTAAATTAGGAAATGGACGAGATAAGAAGAGTGCTAATCAGGAAGTGAACATTTTAGAAAGTGGTGGCTTTGGAAGTTGTCAAACTTGGTTGAAGATAAGTTAGGAAAGAAAGTGGATAACTTAGGAAATGGACGAGATAAGAAGATGACTACTCAGGAAGTGAACAAGTTTGGAAGTAGCGGCTTTGGAAACTGACGAGTTAGGATCAAGACAAATTAGGAAGATGACAATTTTGGAAATGGACAATTTAAGAAGTGGACTAAACCGACGTTATTTAACTTGGCTACGGTGTACATTATGTTGGTAATCTTATTAAATAAACTAGCGGCTCGCCCCGGCTTCGCACGTGTAGTGGCGTAGCCTATGTTACTCAGGGTAAATGTAGCTTTCCAATGGCGAAAGAATTTTTGAAATCGGCACAGTAGTTTTTGAGTTTATTTATTACAAACATACAAAAATACAAATCTTTCCTCTTTATAATAGTGGTGTAGATAAATAAATAAATGGTGTTGAGCAAGTAGTCTCTATCTGAGCGCGAGCGCACCTTACCTACTTTATTTAGGAGAATAGAGGGCGCGAAAATTTTCTAGATCTGTGGGCGATCCTGTAATTTTTATCCTGCTCTGTGTTCCAGAGTGTATTGCAAGTCACAGATTAGAGGAAAAACAATTGACCTGTGACTGCAATTTCTATGTGCGAATACGTGTGTGAAACTGCGGGCAGTATTATAGTGTTATCTATGGTTTTATATAAGTTTACGTAAGCTAATAACAAACTTGTCACCTATATTTTATTCAATGTAACACTTATTACGTATGTAAATAGCAAATTAGATGAATAAAATTATAATACTTACAACCTATGTTGCATAAAATCTTGCTTGGTTCGAAAATTCGCTTTAGGGTTCCTCTTACATGATTTTAAAACGCTATTCGTCATTGACATTCGATTAAAGTTGTAGAGATAAGACAAGAGAAATTATGTGACTAAAAATACCTAATTGTCTATTGTCAATAGTTAATAATTGAAAAGCAAGAAATAAAAATAAATAAAAATACATTTATTCAAGACATCACACAGCATTAATTACATGGTAATAATATTTATTTATTTGTTTATGTTATGCTCTGCATGTGTCAATAAATTAGTGGCTAGTTTGGTTAATATTTTAGACCTCTAAAAGTTGTACTCAAAGTTTCTTGACCATTAAGGTGGAACGTTTCACTAGGGCGGCAAATTCAAATTTTCTTGCGTTCTTTTGCCAATAACTTAATTAAACGTGATTACATGAAAACTAATTTTTCGCAAATAAATAGAATGTATCAATAAATTACAATTAAAAGTATCACATATCATTGGTTTAGTGACAAATGGCAATAGACTGAAAAACTAAGACGATTTTTTTTTATTGCCATTTATCGCTAAACCAATGATATCTAGGAGATACTTTTAATCGTAATTTGGTGATACATTCTATTTCTTTACGTTAAATCAGTTTTAATGTAATCACGTTTAGTAATTAAGCTATTATTGGCAAAAGAATGCAAGAAAATTTGAATTTGCCGCGCTACTGAAACGTTCCACCTTAAAGCGTAATACGGGCAGCTTAATATATACTTCAATTAAATACTTGAGACTGTAAAAATGTAGCTAAATATTATGAAAATTTTAATATAATGTAATAAGCTCTTTTATTTACGTTAAAAATATAATAAAGATTAGGTACTTGAAGCATTTTCAGTTTTAGGTATAATCAAACATAATGAAATTATAATTCTAATTGCAGTTTCATTAATCATGATGTGGTACACATGTTTTGGGATGTAATGGGTACTTAATCTAGTTCGAAATTTTAGGTAAATATTATTTACTAGTCTTGTAATTCGGTTTACTTAACGGTTTTGTGTAACGAAATCAAAAATATAATATAAATATCAACGTAATAACGATTTTGTCATAGGTATATTTTATAAGGATATAGTTAATATTATTATAGTTCAAAATTTTAATAACTAATATTATTTTCTAGTCTTGTAATTGGTTTACGTAAAAAATTAAATATAAACAAATCAGCGTAATAACGATTATATCATTACTTAAATCATCTCTTTAGATGGAAACAGGCATAGGTATATTTTTCCATCGATTACCTTACGTCACTAACAAATTATCTCTCTAACGCAATATTCGTTCTATACGGAACCTCATTCAAAAACTGCTCACGCACTTGACATTAGTAAAGTAGGTTGCGGCATAGAGGCCGGTCAATAGCCCAATTTGCTATAAAAAAATTGAGTAACTCCTCTTTCTATGCAATATATATAATTCTATGCAAGATACGCATAGATTACTGGTCATAATTAGGTATGTGAAAAAAAAAATCTTGACTCCACTTCCGAGAGACGGCCCGTTGCTTTCACAACCAGCTGTTTGTAAAACCCAGAAAAAGTGTTACGAAATGGCATACATTAATAACGAATAACATAATCATAAAAATTTTAAAAAAAAATTGCTCTTACCTAAATTAGTTCCAGAAGAGGTTCCTTTTTCGAAAAATGGTAGCACACGTTTTATTTTTTTTAATCACTGCACTCGAAAAACACTGGCCACTCGCGGCGAATTTAAAAAATCACTCCGCTGTCAGAATGGAAAGCGCGCGAACGGCAATAGCCATGGCAAAGCACAGACGCAACGACCCAAAATATGAGGCCAAAGATATTATGTAATTTTATTACAGTGTGTTACATAAAAATCGCCGTTGGCAGTTCGCAGCCTTATATTATGCAAAGAGTCAGTTTTTTGGGTTGTGCGATGCGTCCTTATATATTTCTTTTTTTGTAGCATATAGCGAGGATTGTCGAATGAATGAGGAATCTTGTTGACTACGTCTCGGAGCGCGATCGTCCCCACTTCTTCTGACGAGAGTGGGGTGTATTGTCTCATATTTATGTCAATGGTCAGTCTACGCAGATTACTGAATAGTTACAAAGGCTTGTGCTGGAGGGCATGACGTAAAAAAATTGAGCATCGGCATCATACCTCTTAGCAAGTGATTTGTGAGACGCTATTTTTAATATCTATGCTTATAATAAAACTGTAACAGGGTCAATTCTGTACATTAAAGATATTTTGAAAATTTTTGTTGGAGGGCTCTCTATAATCGATACTAAAGCCAAAACTATAATTTTTTCGGTCTGTCTGTCTGTCTGTATCTAGGCTGAGCATCACGATTCACGCCGAAACTACTGAATGGATTCAAATGAAACTTGGCTGGTTTGAGTTCATATTACGAGGTAGGCTATGGGATACTTTTAATCTCGAAATTCAGCACGGTTCCCGCGGGAGAGGGGATGACAGTAAAAATATGTACATATTTGTAATTCATTAACGCGTAGTCCGATTTCATTCATTCTTTTTTTGTTGAAAAGAGGGTGTTTTAAATATTGTCCCGTAAATATTTCAAGGTCGTGGGTTTTGTGGTTAGAAATTACAGACCTCTGGTTAACCTTCAGTATTAGGTCCAAAGCCAGTCCTATCCTGTACCAGGGAGCGTACCGTGAGCTCTTAGCGCGATTCAAAACTGAGCCTATATTGGATCGCTTTGTTTTTTTTGTATGGGGATTTTGACAAGCGATCCAGTGTAGGCTCTGTTTTGAATCGCGCTAAGAGCTCACGGTACGCCCCCAGGTGCGGATACAGGGGGGGGGCGCAGGGGAAGCGCGGTAATTTACCAGGAAGATATAGGTGCATGGAATTCATCATTTAAAGAAAAGAGCACAAACTGGTCTTGTATCGTATACTTAGTACACCACTACATCCCCAAATTCCCCTCTTCTGCTCTGATTTGTGCGCCCCCCCTGTACCGTAAATAGGGCGGTACACCGGTGTCCAGGCGTAGGGCGTAAACTCTGGGGGCGCAAAAATGGCCAGACCAGGCAGGACTATTGTTTTTTCGGTTTGCTCCTGATGAGTTCCCTAGTGCTCGATTCCAACACATACGTACCTACATGCCAGTATCATCAAAAATTAGACAAAACATCGCGCTCATTTTTTTGCCAGCGTAGAGCGTATTTGTGTTTAGTGTTTATCGGAGTCAAGCGGCCGCCCGGCTACCGCTTAGTCTCCGACCGACCGCAGTGGCCTAAAAATGAAATCTTAAGAGTCTATATAACGTCAAAATGCTTAAAATGTTTCAGCATGAGGCCGTGGGCTCATTGTACTGACTAACATGTAATTCATGAATTGAATTTTTTGAAATACAATCCGACAAGTATAAAAATTTTCGCGCTCGCATCGCTCGCTTATTTCATGTTTTTCCTGTATTTTGTTTTGTAGCAAGCGCGTTTGTACTGAGTGACATGTAATTCATGTTTGAATTGCTATATACGCGTTTTCTGAAATATAATACAGCAAATATAAAAAATTTCGCGCTTGCTTCGCTCGCGTATTTAATATGTTAACTGTATTTTGTTAGCAAGCGCGTTTGTACTGACTGACATGTATTTCATGTTTGAATCGCCATACGCGTTTTTGAAATACACTTCGGCAAATATAAAAATTTTCGCGCTCGCTTCGCTCGCGTATTTAATGTATCGACGGAGTCCCTAGCTACGGCCTTGTCTACGGTACCTATAATGTCTAAGAAAAACCAGGGCGCAGTTATAGAAGCTCGCACAGGACGCAGAAAAAGCTATTTACGGCACTGCGCCCCCCTTGAGAAATTTCTGTATCCGCGCCTGTCCTGTACTATGGGAAAAAGAGAAGGGAGGGGTGAAAAGATAAGGGAAAAGGAGGAATGGATGAAGGTGCTGGCGCACCTGTCTCTGATTTCACCGTTTCATGCATTCATCCTTTTCCCTTATCTTTTTCCCTCTTCCTTCTCTCTTTCTTTAGACTGAGATAAGACGTAAAACTAATTAACTACACTCGGTGGACCGGCCATCTGTTAAAAGCCGCGGGCCGTTAGGTGCGGGAGGCGAGGAGCCGCTCAAAGTGGCACTCTCGGGAGAAGGCTTATATTCAGCAGTGGACGTCTTCGGGATGTCGATGATAATAATTATAATTTCAATTCTGTGAATTTAATCAAAATTGTTAACCTACCTAACTGTACTTGTGTGTACTTACGGTAGGTAGGCTATTCTAGCCCACATTTTCCCGTTATCTATGCTCCCAAAGAACACACACTACATCTTAGTTTAAGGTGGACCGTTACACTAGCGCGGCAAATTCAAATTTTCTTGCGTTCTTTTGCCAATAATAGCTTAATTACTCAACGTGATTACATGAAAACTAATTTTGCGCAAATACATATAATGTATCAATAAATTACAATTAAAAGTATCACCTATTTATCATTGGTTTAGCGACAAATGGCAACAGACTGAAAAACTAAGAAGAAAATTGTTTATTGCCATTTGTCGCTAAACCATTGATATCTAGGAGATATTTTTAATCGTAATTTGTTGGTACATTCTATTTATTTCCGCTAAATTAGTTTTCATGTAATCACATTGAGTAATTAAGCCATTATTGGCAAAAGAACGCAAGAAAATTTGAATTTGCCGCGCTGAGGAAACGTTCCCCTTTAAGTAACGTGGTTAAGTTCTTTTATTTTCTTTTTATTTTACCCCACAACCCTAAAATGTATTTATTTTATAATTTACTAGCGGCCTACCCCGGCTTCACACAGGTATAATAGTTTCCCAGCGCACGCGATGTAATAAAGAAAATTTTCCGTATTTTTTTTACACCTTGGGTTACATTATTGGAGTTTTAGTAAGGAGCCCTAATTTTTTTGAAAATGTAATATAGCCTATGTCACCCGGGGATAGTGTAGCTTCCCAACAGTGAAAGAATTTTTCAAATCGGTTCAATAGCTTAGAGCCAATTCAATGCAAACAAACAAACAATCAAATCTTTCCTCATTATAATAATTGTTATAGATAATTATATCGTGTTACTCCCATAAAATCAAGTTGAAATAGTTTCTTCATAAATAACTAGATGGCGTTGTACATCCTTAAAACACGCAAGCGGTTTTTGTAAGGTTTACTTTACACAGCAGTGAGAAAATTGGTAGTATGTTCGAACACAACAAAATAATTGAAATTCACAATGAACTTAAAATGAATTCAGTTTTTGAACGCGCGAATTTTGCAAATATTCAGCGAATACGCGTTTGTTTCATGTAATAGTGTTGTGTTGGGGGTTCGCCCGGGCGCCAGGTATCTATTTTTCTATTTTTTTTATGTAAACTAATGACGTGACGAGCCGTTCGCCTGGTGTTAAGCGTCACGGCCGCCCATAACAGTGGCACTCGGAACTCAAAATTAAAGCTACGCGTGACACTGCGCGCTGCGCGCGTCAGCCTGAGACATTATAAAGACTAAAAAAGTTTTCTAGACTGTGGGATCAGTTCGTAAAGTCTCATTTGCCCAGTAATTTCACTAGCTACAATGCCCTTCAAACCGGAATACAGTAGTGCTTGCTTACTACTGCTTGGCGGCAGAATAACTGGCAAAACGATGGTACCTACCTAGACGAACTTAGCAGAAAAGTCCTACCACCTATTAAAACAACGTTGTGTGGCAACGTTCCATTTAAGAACACACCCGAATTATATGTAATGTAGTGCAGTGCAAGTAAGTGCTACTTACCTAAAAAGAACACAAGAACCAAGTGTCTTAGTCGCCTTAATCTATACTTATAATAAAACTGTAACAGGGTCAATTCTGTACATTAAAGATATTTTGAAAATTTTTTTTGGAGGGTTCTCTATAATCGGTGTTAAAGCCAAAATAGTTATTTGTTATACAAGGCAAGTTGGTTTTTGGCGCGAGTACCTACTTGAATTGATACCTGAGCAAGCGAAGGATTCTAGGATTGAACCACGAGTGGTTAAATCCTCAAGAATAGAAAGGTTCAAATTTTAAAAACACTTTCCACGCTAGCGATTAAAGTGCGTTTTTGCGCCCAGATTTCGAATGACAAAGAGAATCTTTCCGAGCTAGTGAGGTGAATATATATTTTTTTCATTTTTGTCTGTCTGTCTGTATCTTGGCTGGGCATCACGCCGAAACTACTGAATTGATTCAAATGAAACTTGGCACGATTTGACTTTATACTCCAAGGTAGGCTATAGGATACTTTTTATTCCGAAATTCAGCACGGTTCCTGCGGGAGAGGGGGTGAAATTTAAAATGTGTACTTATTTTTAATTCATCAACGTGTGGTCGGATTTCATTAATTTTTTTTTGTTGAAAAAGGGGTGTTTTAAATATTGTCCCGTAAATATTTCAAGGACGTAGGTTTTGTGGTTCAGAAATTACAGACATTCAACCTGCAGTATTAGGTCTAAAGCCACTTCTATCCTGTACTATTCTCTTCCTTCTCTTTTCTTTTACACTGAGATAAGGTTTAAAACTAATTAACCCATGCGAAGCCGGGGCAGGTCAGCTAGTAGAGACAATAAGATAAGTGTTATTGGACAAATTCTTAGATAATTAGGTGTTTAAAAGTTTAAGTTAAATCAAAGTTACTTATTAGCCATATGGATGGCCGGATTGTAATATTATTATTAGAGTGCCCAAATGGGCGTTCTAGGAAAAGGAAAAAAAAAATAGCGACCTTCACAGACATCTAATATACTCTGTTTAAGTATTAAGATGTCTATGATTCCCATATATTTTGAGTTATCGTTGTGCGTTAACGCTGATGGAAAGGTATTTTTGCTAGACCTCCAGGCCCTTCTACATAAATTATAGGTTAGAAACCTTAGAGTATCGACTAAAAGCAAAGAGGGATCGAGGGGGGGAAGAGGGATATTTGTACTGCTCACACGTATCGCTACGTCAGTGGCGAAGGAAAGAAACAAACATATAGTAATTAGCTACGCTTGCGAAAAGTCACCGTACCATTTTTTTGAGTCGAGTCAACTGTTTTTTCTATACAAATCTGTCTGACTCATTCACATGAAAGTGTCCACTTCATATAAAATGTGTCCAAAAAAGTGGTACGCTTGACAGATAATGACGTTCTCTCTATGCTTTTAGTCTATACTCTGAAGTTAGAATCTATTCTGTTTTCTACTTTTCTAAAGGTCATGTTAGGTACCTAAGGTTTTATTCCAAGAAAATTGTGTAAGCTAAAAAAGGGTTCTTCGTGAGAAAACTAGATGGCGTTGTACACCCTTAAAACACGCAAGCGGTTTTCACAAGGTACGTGAAGTTACATCGTGTCGTGGCATTTATTAAATAAACTGTCTTTACACCTTTTATTTTTATAAACGTGTAATATGCAAATATTCAGCGAAATATACGCGTTGTAATTGTAAAGTCATCATCGTCATCATCATCATCTTCTTACGCAGTAAATTGTATACTCTTTGATCATCATCATCAGCCCCCACTATATAAAAACACAGAATACTTTTTTATATAGGTACTCTGTGATCAGCCCAAAATACGTCCATTACACTGCTGAACATTGGTAAGCGCCAAGATTGCTTATCATATGGAGAATTTGCCATAATCACGACGCTTGACAGGCGGCTTGGTGATCGCAGAAGATTATAATGTACCGAGGAGAATGCTGCTGCCCATTCCCTGGATATTCCCTTAGCTGACTCTTACGGCACCCACAGACAGAGATGGGGTGGTCCTATTCGCAAACCGGGACCACAGGGCCTTTATAATGTTTAGGCAGATGCACAGAGTACTTCACACATCGCAGATGCCCATGATGGTTGCCCAAACGATATAGGTGGCAATTTTCTTTTTTTATTTATTGTTGTCTTGGTGTCAATAAAGAGTTTATCTATCTATCTTAAAGCATAAGTCTGTTAGTCTGGTGGAGATCGCAAAAATTATAATCTATGCTTATCGTTTTGCTTGTTTTTTTTAATATTGTTTTGTATTCTAATTATGTAATATAATTAGAATACAAAACAATATTTAAAAAAAAGGTAGGTAAATACTTTTAAATACTTCGATACGATTTTGACGCAAACTGTATCAAATCATCAAAATGGTAAAGTCATAAAGTGTCCAATAAGGAAAGTGTCGGAGAGTTTTGGCGGGAACGCGGAAAAGTTCACGTCGGTGCATTGTACTGGGTGGCGCAAAAGTAAAGACCCTATTTGGTTCAGCTATAACATTTTTTCTAAATTAGAAAACTAGATTTAGGTTTTTTTAAATGTATATTTGTGCCATTAAATTTCGTACCATTAGGATTTAAAGATGATGTCTTTTAAATGGTGACCTCCAGAGTTGATACACATTTGAGCCCTATTTATGACATTTTGCAAGATGATTTTCCTTCAAAATTGGTTATGAGTGACGAAGCGCATTTCCATCTCTCAGGGCATGTCAATAAGCAGAATACTCGGTTCTGGGGCACTGATAATCCGCGCATTATTCAAGAAACACCTCTACACCCACTAAAAGTTACTGTATGGTGTGGCATCTGTGTTGACAGAGTGATCGGACCCTATTTTTTCGAAGACGCTGGAGGCAATGCGATAACTGTCACTGGAGAACGCTACAGAACCATGTTACGTGAGTTTTTGATACCCAGTTTGGACGAATTGGGGCTGGAGCACATCTGGTTTCAACAAGACGGCGCTACGGCACACACAGCGCGCGACACTATGGACTTAGTGAGGGACGCTTTTCCAAGCCGAGTTATCTCTCGTTTTGGCGATTTGCCTTGGCCTGCAAGATCACCCGATCTGACCAGTCCAGACTTCTTTCTTTGGGGTTTTTTGAAATCTCGGGTGTATGTGAACAAGCCACAGACTCTCGCAGCTCTAAAAGAAAACATTCGTCAAGAAATAACGAACATATCGCAGGAAGTGTTACGGCAAGTTATGCAAAATGTCATAAATAGGGCTCAAATGTGTATCAACTCTGGAGGTCACCATTTAAAAGACATCATCTTTAAATCCTAATGGTACGAAATTTAATGGCACAAATATACATTTAAAAAAACCTAAATCTAGTTTTCTAATTTAGAAAAAATGTTATAGCTGAACCAAATAGGGTCTTTACTTTTGCGCCACCCAGTATTATTTTACAAAACTTATGCTTTTTCCAGCGTTAATGTTTAAAATTGGTGGTGTTTTACGCATGCTGAATTACGAGCATGAGTGTGGGCAAGTGATATAATGTAGTGAAACGTGGTTTTTGGTGTTGCTTGACACTGGCTAAATACACTATGTGTGGGGCAAAATATAAGAAAAAAAAAAGGAAAGTGTCGAATCGAGGAAAGTATCGAATTAGCGAAAATAAAGAAAGTATCGACCTGTAGGTACCTGACCCACTGATTTACTTCAAGTTCCAAAATTTGAGAAATAAATAGTTTTTATTGGATTTATTACATGCAATGGCAGAAGACTTACTCGATAGTACATAGTATACAAGGTGAGTTTGAATTGGTATGTTATCCCGAAACTGGCGCACTGGGACCATGATAGCCCACAAGTTGTGAGAGCCTTACTTGAAACTGCATGTTTACAGACCTCCATACTAAAAAATAAATCAACTCACAAAATTGCACGTGCGATCGCTACGAGAGTTAACAAGATATAATTCATTTCTAAACACAGGTCGTTAAACTCATTTAAGTGCATTTGGTCAAGGACGAAGTTCAACCACCCAGCTACACTAGGGCTATCTTCGAACGTAACCTTTACATGGAATTTCTTGAATGAAAAACTATTAATTTAGAAAAGTCGTAGAAAAAACATTGTCTACCTTGGGGAATAGATTTACCCCCTTTGGGGATAATATACCAATTCAAACTCAGATAGTATAAATAATTATTAATTAATAATGATCTATGTATGTGCTGAAGCCTCCGCGTAAGAGGTTTCATAAAGTTTTCCGGTGCTTATTATTTTTAATGTATTTTTCAAGGACACAAGTCGTTTAGTAAGCCGCCTATTTTTTTGATGCAACGTTTTTATTTGTTTGCAGTATCTTTTACATAACATTTCTTTACGATGCAACTGAATTCTAAGTTTGTGTTTAACCGGCGTATCAAATATGGAGTCAGAGTCTGATATGTCGTCAATCTCTGAGTCAGATCTCGTAGGCGATTGTGGCTGTTTATCCCTCAGAGGCTTATCCTGAAATAAAAAAAAAATCTGTCATTATTTTCTAGTTAGTACAGTGAAATTCTGGGAAAATGAGACTTTGTCATATTCATAATGCCTTTTGATTTTTAGGCATAATGCTTCTAAGAAATATCCCAGATAGCAAGCTCACTTGCTGCAAACTTGCTATTCTTTGATTTTAACTTGCTATGTCAAATATGATAAGGCAAGTTTGTGACAATATTGCTGCATTATTGCTGGTATAAGGATGGTGGCTTAAGTTTGTATCAAAGTTGCTGCAATCTTGAATTTGCAAAGATAACGTCTCTATTTTGTTTTTAACTTGCCACAAACTTGTTTTTTTTAGTGGTGCCTACCTAATAGTTTTCATGGCAAAAAAAAATAGTTTGGACATGTTCCAAACATATACGTTTTGGCATTGTATTTATCACTCACAATCACAACGCCAACTGGGCTACGTTCAGAACCTTTAATTACTTATGTACTTAATTGTTTAAACATATTTTCAAAAAAATTTAAAAACAGAAGTGTAGGGTCAGTTTTTGTGTCGTGCAGAGTAGCGCTTACCATCAGGCTAGCAACCACGTTTGCTTAGTTTTCGTTATTCTATTGTTAAATGTATGTCAAAATTCATCCGTAGTACATAAAATTAAGTTGTATATTTAGTTACTACGAATGAAACTAGATGGCGTTACTCACGTGGCTCCAAAATCCTGAATCACGCAAGCGTTTTGTTACACTAGCTTTATGAGGTGCTTGAATATCTTTGTGAACCAATAAACATAAATAAATAATATCACATGTCATAAGTCAATGTGTAGTGTGGAACTTAGTCCTTACCTTAAATGTACCAAGTAACGGTACGGATTATATTATAAAGGTCGTAGTACATGATTTTAATTTTGAGAAAATATCAAAACTAACTCTGAAACTTGTAAAAGCAAACATTATACAAGTTTGCTATTGCAACTTTGTTTAAACTTTGAAAAAACAAACTTCATGCAAGTTTGATGCTGGGAAACTAGAAAGTTTGATTCAAACTTGCCTCAAGTGTATAGACTTGCCATGACAAGTTTGAAACAAACTTTCACTTTTGATACATCAAAGTTGCTGCAAGTCTGATTCAAGTTTAAATTGCTATCTGGGTTACGAGGCAATTTGCAAGTTAGACATTGTTTTTAGGCAATTTACTTTTAGGCGTTTTGCTTTGGAGGCACTCTGGTCATAAAGGATCTTATTGCTGATGTCTCAGGATGACCTGCGCAGTGCGCAGTGCAGTACCTACCTATCACGTGAATCTTTATAGTTTAGAGTTCCAAAGGCATTGCAATGGGGGCCGTGACGCTGTCACTTAACATCAGGTGAACGACTAGCCCGTCACGTCATTTATTATCATTAAAAAAACTTTTTTACGCTTGTTATTTATATTTTTTTTGTCACTACTGAGTGTTTGAAAACAGCGCCATCTACGAGAGTTTACCGAGTCGGGAGAAAGTTTATCGAGTTGAATCATTTTACGTTTTAGTTCACTGTACCGCACGATGGCGGTGGAAATAAAGCCGCGAAAGTTGTTTCCTATCTTACCCGCAATGTTAGTAGGGCGCTACGTTATCGAGAGATAGCATGACGCGTGGCCAAGGACGTGGCTAAAATCACGAAATCTCAATTTCAATCAGCAGCTTTAAGGGCTTGTGCAAGGCCAGCGCGAATTCAAGCCAAAGCCACAGAATAGATGTATAGTACTAGGCCAAAGCGGGGATGAGCCAGGGGCCGAGCGGCAGGGGCGGTCTAAGTTAAACTGGTTCCAACGTGCAATAGTTTAGGTAATTTATTATTACACTGAATATAAAGGGTATTTTAAAAATCCACTACACATAAGCCCTCCATTATATTTAGTTCAACTACTACTCAAAGTTTCATGATCTTATTTAAAGTATTCATTGAATAATCGCTGTTTATTTGTACGGTTTGGAGGTAACTTTGTAATTTTTTTCAATCGAGAAATTTTTATTAATTCGTGTTTTCACTATACATTTGCAGTAGCATTAGTCCTGAACTTTACCATATATTAATTTCAAAGTCATTGTTGCAATATTGTTGACAGGACACTGCCTCAAGCTAAGCCGTTTTAAGCAATTTGGCGTTGTATTGGCTCTTAAGGGCAAGCGACTAGTTCCTGAAAAAATCTAGTCACACAGTATCAACCATTACATTTATAGATAGTTAGATACCTAAGGGTGTAGTCACAATGATAAATAGGAAATTATGGTTATCTTTAGTGATAAGCTTACATATAATTGATTATGATTCAAACAAAAAAAAACAGTTTGGTATTTAATAATATTGAATGAACGTAATAAATATTTATAATAGGCTTGTCTCCTGCAATTTTTTTTATTGCATAAATTAATAATATGCCTCAAAAAATAAACAGTCGCGAAAACAAAAATTAAATATCTCAAAAAATGACAAAGTTACAAGCATTTTAAAATACAGGAATAGAATGAGACAGCTCAAACATGCAGTGACGTCACTCTTGCTCCTTCATAGTACCTCATTACTAAGCTGTGGTAGCTTTACATACAGTCAATTACAGTCTCTCTGGGATGTGACTTTACAAAGTGCGTTTTTATAGTAACTGTACGGAATCTCCTGTTTTGCGAGAAAGGGACAGGCGATGCCCCTCCAGAAACTTTAAAAGCTTATTACTCCTTGACTTATTTACCGATTTTACTTATCTTTTCAATTATCGCATTCATTTTTAACCTACTTTATGAAAATAATATTTAATTAGTATGTAGTAGTATGAAAATGATATTTACTAGGTGGTAGGACTCTTCTGCAAAGTTCGTCTAGGTAGGTACCACCGCTTTGCCAGTCATTCTGCCGCCAAGCAGTAGTGTGCAAGCACTACTGTGTTCCGGTATGAAGGGCATGTTAGCTAATGAAATTACTGGGCAAATGAGACCTATGAACTGAACTCATAGTCCAGAAAACTTTACTACACTGTGTGATGTCTCAGGATGACGTGCGCAGTGCACAGTGTCACCATACCTATGTGTAAATTTATTACACATAATTATGGTGTCACGTAAAACTTTAATTTAGAGTTCCGAGTGACACTGCAATCTGTTATGGGCGTCCGGCTCGACTAGCTAGTCACGTCATTTGTTTATTAAACACTAGCAGCGTCCCGCGGTTTCACCCGCGTTCCTACAGGAACCGTTCCCGTTTTTGGGATAAAAAGCCTATGTTTTAATCCAAGGTATAAGCTACCTCCACACCAAATTTCATCCAAATCCGTGCAGCTGTTACAGCGTGAAACAGTAACAAACATACACACATACACACATACGCACAAACTTTCGCCTTTATAATATTAGTGTGTTAAAAAAGCTTGTTAATTTTTATAGCTGGCAACAGCCTATTCCATAAATACGTACGTTTTTGGGTTGCGAAGGCCCTGAAGTTTCCCCGGATGACTCGGACTCTTGTTTTATCAATACCACGTGCTGAAATGTAATTAGTTACACACAATCATTAAAATCAGGTACCGGATATCTATAGCCGACCCAAATTTTAATAATGAAATAAGAAAGTCACAGAGGGTTATGTATTATTATTATAAATACGCACCTGCTTTTGCCCAGGTTTAAACTTCTTATGTGACTTCGTCTCCGTTACAGGAATGGCCAAATTCTGAAAATTTAAATAAAATTATGTTGAGGCAACCCTAAGCCACTAGTTTTCCACTAGTCAGGCAAGGCGGCAAATTTCGAAACTTAAGGTGGAACGTTTCACTAGCGCGGCAAACTCAAATTGTCTTCCGTTCTTTTGCCAATAATAGCTTAATTACTAAACGTGATTACATTAAAACTGATTCAACGTGAAGAAATAGATTGCATCCGCACAAATTACGATTAAAAGTATCTCCTAGATATCATTGGTTTAGCGACAAATGGCAATAAACAAATTTCGTCTTAGTTTTTCAGTCTATTGCCATTTGTCGCTAAACCAACGAACAAGACAACCAAGTTTATGTTGTTGATAAAATGTGATTTAATTTGGATTTAATAGTTATGACTAAAAGGACGTACTTTTTTGCACCAATCAGGTTTAAAATTGCGATTTCTCCCAAGTTTTTCATTTTTTATGTGAAGAAGTGGTGATAATCCCTAGAACTTTAATATGTGCCGCGTCGGACGGCAGTATAAAAATATGAAAAAAAAAAAATGTGTCAAATTATTTTCAAATGTCTGTTTTGTCCACTTCGTCATGGGACCATTTTTGCAGGAATGGCCCAAGTACATCCTCGCACATACCACAGAATAAATAATAGTATAAGTATCAATACACGTAGGTAGGTATTGCTATCTCCCCAGCGGATGCCATTAATTTGCATAATAATAAATAAAAAAGTGTACCACTGCAGTACGGATTGCAGATGATCTTTTAATAACGCACGGCGTGGACTGCGCACGGTGCGCATCATTTTGAAGAACCCAGTACCTTCATCTATTTAGGTTAGAGTATACTGTTCAATTTCCTTGATTTAGGTACATCTAGATATTTAACCTTATTCGGAAAAGCTTCTTTGCTTATTTTCTTCAAACCACATTTTGTATCATAAAAATATTTCTCATCGAAATGTGCTGAGCAAATCAAGCTGCTAGCTCCTGGTTTCCATGACTCATTCAGTCGCGTTTTCCTTATTATTTTCGTCCATTTTGCTTTTCTAATTGGATCAGATGGAAAGCTGTAAATTACAAATATTAGGTATAACATGATTCAATAAAGAAACGAACTGAAAAGAGCAAACATTTCTATTGGTGTCTCACTCCCTCTGCACTTAAACACAATAGTGAAAGCGGGAAAATAATAGTTTTTAGATTATTTAAATATGGCGGCACTCTTCATAGAAAGGGGGAATAAAAAAGAGGGAGATAATGGTCACCTATTTTATTAGCGTCTCCCTTTAAGGTGGAACGTTTCACTAGCGCGGTAAATTCAAGTTTTATTGCGTTCTTTTGCCAATAATAGCTTAGTTACTCAACGTGATTACATGAAAACTAATTTTGCGCAAATAAATAGAATGTATCAATAGATTAAAATTAAAAGTATCACCTACATATCATTGGTTTAGCAACAAATTGCGTCATTTAAATTCAATAAACCAATTTCGTCTTGGCTTTTCAGTCTATTGCCATTTGTCGCTAAGCTAATGATATCTAGGTTATACTTTTAATTTTAATTTATAGATAACTTCTATTTATTTGCGCAAAATTAGTTTTTATGTAATCAGGTTGAGTAATTAAGCTATTATTGGCAAAAGAATGCAAGAAAATATGAATTTGCCGCGCTAGTGAAACGTTCAACCTTAAAGAATGCACGCAATACATTCTTAATCAACAGCATTATCTGTGGTTTCATTAAACTCAAGACATGCTTTGTTATAATCAGGGAAAAAAAATGTACGTTGTGGCAACACTGTCTAAACAAAATTGAAATCACTTTGTATCCAAGTCAAGAATTAAAAAAAAATTGAAATCTAGAAAAAAAATCTGCGTCAAAATAAAAATCAGCTGTGTGAGTAGAGTAGAATAATAAGTCAGATAATACGTTAGGTAGATACTTACAGGTGAAATGTGATGCCATCCTGCTTCTTTTTAATACCAACAGTATTTTTGCAAGTGGGGACAGCACAAGACGGCATAGTTAATGAATTCACACGGAATGCTCGTCTATCAACGAAGTCCACAGCATGAAGTGATGTAAATTCCTAACTTTCACATAAAACGAGATGTCATTTTACTTTTTCCTGCACCCAGATTTATTTTTACAGATTGGGTCTACACATTTACTCTCTTGTACGAAAGTATCTGAGCAACTAAATGATGGAATGTCAAATCACACAATTTGGGAGTGGTTTTTGTAGCTTCAGTCAGTGTCCCCCCGCACGCCCAGCAAGCTTTTTTTCTTCTTAATGTCGATGTCTACCTGTCACTCACTGTCACTGCCATTGTCAGTACGTGCATTGTTTTTTTACGTTTGGATTGACACGATTTGTGTATTTAGCCAGATCTCATAGTCACTGTCTGCACCATCCTAGAGTAAATTCCTAATAATTATATAGGGTTATTTTTAATTTAACATTAACCTTTTAGGGCATAACTCACATCATATAAACAAACAAAACAACTTTTGTTCTACCATTATTTATAATCTTAATATTTTCGCCAATGTCATTACATTCACTTCACTTATAAAAACTGTAATTTACTCTTTTTGATATGTTAGGCAATAATACAGGCTGCAGAGCTTATTATTCTATTTCTTTGAGTATGTATTGACTCGTATTGTGATTATTTTTTTGGTATTTAGCCAAAATAAAAAAGTAACTAGAAGATATTGTAATTTTGTATTTCTAGTTGATATATATATCTTTAGTCTGTGCGTTATAAATTTTCTGCTAGCTGGATGGAATTTAGTTCTACAGCCAAAGATAGATGGCGCTGACGAGTTATGGCGGACATGGCAAATTTTTTTTCGCAAGGTTGCTTTGCCCTTTTTTATAGCGCAGTGTCACTTTCACGTGGTCTACGCATAAATCACAGAAATATTTTTTTCTCTAATCTGTGGCATAAATCTTAAGAACCACAGACATGTTAGTAATAATAGGAGATTTTCTGACAGCTGGATGGCACGTAGTTCTACATCCAAAGGTAGATGGCGCTGGCGAGATATGACTTGTTTTTTTTGTGAGGTGGCTTTGCCCTCTGTCATAGCGCAGTGTCACTTTCACTTCACTCACCAGTGTGACTATTTGTTGCAGATTTCTGCCATTTTGGCAGATTTGCGATCCACAGGGCAGTGGCTACTTAAAATTTTGACAGATTTAGGAGTTTTTATTATTTTGAAGTAAAATTCAGAAATATAGCTACGAAATCTTAATTCAGTGACTTTGATATTTGGTGGGAATCATTGTTACGACACAGATCCGCAGGAGAACTAATGTGACAGATATTGCTCTTAGAATTAGCAATGGGCATGGGCAAGCCACATCGCTCATAGAACTGGAAACCGATGGGGTAGAAAGGTTCTCGAGTGGTGATTACGAACCGGAAGACGCAGCGAAGGCTGGCCCCTGGTACGTAGGTACCTACTTACCTTAGCCCTTATTCTGGGATTCGTTGAACTCTATGATTACAGGGTTTATTTAATTTACTAGCAAGTTACAAGCTGATGGCACCCTTACGCCAAGTAAAGACATGATTAGAACAAATATGAATTTAAAATCCATGTATGATGAAATAAAGAGGAATGTAAATAACGTTGATGAGTTGACTAATGATAACATGCCTCCTAGTTTTCATCATTTCTACATGAATTTTGGGTTCCTATTTAATAATTCCTTGATATTTTAAAATAAATATAAGTAAATACTTACGAAAAATATTTCCTTCTCCCTTGTATTATTACTATTACAAGACGAGGAATATTTCTGGCAGAATTCAAAGTGGGGGCAGATTTTTAGCCCATTTAGGGCAGACTGCACTGTACCTACAGATGGTCACACTGTCACAGCCTTCACTGCGTTTGCTTCACAGCGTGGACATAGGTGCAGAGAGTAGCTGTTTCTGGTCTATGCATAAATCTTTTGTTAATGTTTTTTTCTCTAATCTGTGGCATATAGTCAGAACGACAGATATGGTAGTGATAATTATTCACGCCACGAAAAAAGTCTAGGTGTGTGATTCGCGGCCGTATCTCCTCAACGCCATCTTACAGATTTTAAAGAACTATTTTTTTTTATTTGGTTGCCTGGAAACCAATCCTATTCAAGTCAAAGTCTACTCACTCACTTGACATTAGCAGAATTATCGCTAAAAAGCGATAGAAAGCCAATAGCGGCTATTGAATAGCCATCACAGAGTAGGTACCTTTTGATAGCCATAAACAAAGAAGAAGAAGAAGAACTTGAAAATTCTCGTTTGTTGTTTTGTTATTACTTATTCAATTAGTGTTAAAAATTCCGCAGTGATTACCGTTTACACAAACACACAGACACAGTATTGTTGTAAGTTCCCTGACAAAATAGATGTTCTATACCTATCTATATACGACTGTTTACATTCCATGCAGGAATGTTCGATTCCATACTGTTATCACCATTTAACATTTTGTTTTGCGGTTGTTTCACTCCAACTTTTGTTTATTTCAGTATCCAAATCACAATAATGCTTCCCCGGCCGTATTACACCGAGCCAGACTCAAGAAAACGGCAAATTGATACCCTAAAAGTATTTAACGAACATGTTGTTGAAGTACAAGAAAATTCCGACTACCGCGTTGAATTTGTGGCAAATGGCATGAATATGTCGCTAAACGTGGTTTTAGGTCCCGAATTTCCTAGTGAGATGCCTTCTATATACATAAATCCTCCCATAGTGCATGCGTGGGTTGGCGAGAACTCAAATCAGGTGATAGGAGCACCTGGTTTGATGAACTACACGCCACATTCAGATTTAGGGCGCATAGTTCAAGCTATCATACGTGAGTTCCAGAAATATGTGCCTAGTAGTGATGAAGTGAAGTCAAATGATGCCAGTCCCCAGTCAAACTATAGTGTGCAGTCATTGATGTTTCCGGAACTGAATGAATTGACAATCGAGGAGCTACAAGAGATTTTGGAGAATCCCGATATACAGGTATGTAAATAATTTACTTAAACTGTTCATAAATACTGCATCCTAGCTGTTATTACTATAAAAAGGGTGGGTGTTATATTGTATTCTATGTAAGTATGTATTTACAAACAAAAAGAATTTAATTATTGTATCAGTTATGTGGTTCCCATTGAGCTTTGCATAGTTTGGGGCTAGATGCCGTTGTGTGAAACATCCACACATTGTATAAATATCCACACATATAAAAGCTTAAAAAAAGCATATTTTATTAAAGTTTTATTTGTCTACCAATGAGACAGATGCATTGTGGCCCACAGTCCATGTGAGAAAAGGCCCGTATTCAAGCAATGTTAATGTATGAAGACCTGATGGTAGCTTTTTGCTATTTCTATGTCTTTCTGCAATCTACTGAGCTGTGAACAGAATTCTATGTGTGCATCGGTCCAGTGACCTCAAATCCATGTATCTCTGCAACCCTGCGATACTATGTCCCTTTAGCCTTTTTTCTTTAATTACAGGACAAACTCCTTGAAACCAGCCCACAACTGATTGAGTTAGACATGGAAACGGAAGAACTAATGACCAGTATTGAACAAATAGCCCATGACAATATTGCCAAACAACAAACGTTGGATGATCTAAAGACGGATGTCATTGACCGCATCTCAACTATTGTACAAATGAAGATGAACTATGAAGAACTGAATCGCCGGCATCAGAAGTTGGCGGAGATGTATGATCCTCATCGGATCAGGGACTGCTTGAAGCAAGCTGCGTTGAAGGCAGATGAAGAATCTGAGGTTATTGCCGAGCAGTTTTTACTTGGTAAGTCTAGGCTGGGTATATCCAGGGAATGGGCAGCAGCATTTTCTTGGGTCTCCATTAGAATCTACTGCGATCACCAAGACACCTGTCAAGTGTGGTGATTAAGGCAACCCTAAATTGGGGAGGCTTATGGTCAGCAGTGGAATCAAGTGTTAATGATGATGAAGTCTTTAATTAGAATGCTGTAGTATACTGACCTTTCAGCACAGTTTGTAGTAGCTCTGCCTCCTGAACGGAGGTTGTGGGTTCAATTCATACTCGAGACAAACATTTGTGTGATGAACATCAATGTTTCTTCTGCATCTGGGTGTTTATATTGTATTCCTACTATGTTTATGCAAACAAAAAAGTTTTTCAGTAATCTATCAGTTATCCCACAGTACAAGTTTTACTGAGTTAAGCTAGATGGCGCTATGTGAAATGTCCACATATATTTATTTGTAGTGGTTAAGAGAGTGAAAGGTGGCTCAGCGACTCAGTGGTAGCTTATACAACTTTCAAAGCAATTCCCCTGCTTCAAATCCCACTCAGCACCACACCAATGACTTATCAAGTTATGTGTATTTGTACTCACTTGCAAACACATCACATCATTAACCTGATGACATCCACTGTGGCACATAGGCCTCCCCTATAAAACACCACTACCACATAATCACCACTCTTGGCAGGCATTTTGTTGATTGCAGAAGATTTTAATGTACCGAGGAGAATGCCGCTACCCACTCACTTGCACAATGAAGAAAACACTGAGGAAACTGGGGGTCTACCAAATATGCCTTTCCATTAGCGTTAATGCCAAATGATAACTCCAAATGTATGAGAATTAAATTCTACGGAAATCGCTTTTCGTTTGGCGTTAATGCTAATAGAAATTAAGGGATCTTTGCTAGACCCCCTGGCACTTTAAAAAAAAAGGAAGTTACTTGTAATTTGTATTAAAATATTTATTTATTTAATTTACAGGTAACATGCCTGTAGAGACGTTCGTATCGAAATTCGCTGAAAAGCGAGCTTTGGGGCAAGCGAGGCGAGCGAGGGAAGAGCGACTGGCTCACCAACTCACACAGCTTGACAAGGCCACAACCTAAATTTAAAAAAAAGATCTAAACATTCCTATGACAGTGACAACTGACAGCTGTCACTTTAAAACGAGATTACCCTTTGATAACTTAAGCGATTGTGGGCTTAGATTGATTACTGTATCCTTGTCCATTGATATGGGCCCATGGACACTAGCAAGACGATTTGGTTAAAAGCTTCTGCTTTTTTCTCAGGAGCTCCAGAAATGAGCTGACAAAACTCAAATTTATTGTCTTCATGGTAACTTAGGATACATTCCAGCTTTAGATTCATGAGGATCATTTGGATCTTGGGTTTCTTGGAGCATGCAAGTACTTCCGAAATAATCTTGGCAGCTTTGCTGTTTCCTGTGAATGAGGATCCTGTCTCTCCGATTACCAGGGCTCCATATGAGCACACATCTTCCCATCTCGGTTATGAACTCAACAGGATCCTCAGTTCTCTCATGGAGTGAAGAAAGGGATCTGGGAACGGAGGGAGGGAGCATGGTCACCTTGTTGTGAACATCTGGAATGGTGAACATAAGTCTCCATTGTGGTCGAGAGCTTGGAGAAGATGGACATGTGATCGTTGAATACGCGTGTGGCTTCATTGATGCTCTGCAGGAATGCCTGGCTTCTGGCCTCTGTCCCTTTCTCTGACCACCATGTTGTCGATGAGATTGGAAATCCCCGACAGCATGTTGTTGGCTTGAGGCGATGTGGTGAATAAGATGGCGGTTTCCATTCCTGCCAAGCATCCAAGAAGTGACGTGATCCCCCACAGACAGCTCTGGGCTAAGGTCATGGCCAGTTGCTTCTTGGCATGTCTGGCCCTGTCTGGGCATCAATGGCTCGTAGGACAGCTGCAGGATTGTACATTTGCTTGCCGTGATTGGAGCTTGCAATGATGTCAAAATACTGAAGAATCTCATTGGAAATTTGTGTCTCTTTGAGAAACTCCACAACAAGGGCCCTGAATGGCGTCGTTTAGATTCCTGTCTCCCTCCTCTTCTGCAACATATGACCCAGTTCCTTGCAGCGAAATGGAGCCCTCCAAAAGCGATTTGTCGGGGGATTCTGGTTGGTCTGACGGTTTGGGTGTCGAGGACTGACTCGCTGACTAGGGCTTGTAATTATTCGAACATTTTAGATATTCGAATATTCGGTTTTTTTTCAGGAAGTATTCGAATAATTCGAATATTATTCGAATATTTTGAATTATTACAGAATCATACTGCATAAACTTCGTAATAGACCAATCTGGAGTTGCATGAGGCCTGATTTGCGTGCTATTAATACTTCACTGCCACAATTGAGCGGAAGGCTCTAAAGTGTTTAGAAGTATATTAGGAAAAACCAAATGACCAAACTGAAGACCGGAAATGGCAGTAATTTCACCCAAGCCTCAAATTCTGAGGGAGGTCGAGAACTTCCATGGACAGCTCGTACATAGACCTCGATACGTAATTCCACTATAAACATAACTCAGAACACCAGAGCCAAGTTAGTCTTACACAATATCGAAGATACCCTGAGCATCAGCCTGTACGAGATTAGAATGGCCGCAAATAAATTAATAAAACAACAAAGCGACAGATGTAGAATTGTGGATAGTACTACAACATCTCGCTCTTGAGCCATTATATTATTATTATTATAGAGCCACAGATTTCATGGTAAAAGTGGTTTTCTAGAGTCTTTACGAATCGCCTCTTGGTCTGATGAACTGCAGCCTCCCGAAATGTCACGTCACACTGGTGAAGTCTATGCACCGTCCAAATCCAAAACCCTGAAGGCTTTCAGCTGGAACTCCAAAGTACCTTCCAGTGCCTAGCCGAATACAACACAGTGGACGAGTTGAACAACGGGTTGGTGGAAACTGTCCAAGCTGTTCAAGCCCAGCCAAGCTGTTGAGCCACGCTCTTCAAGACCCAACGCCGAAAAAAGACGCAGAAACTATCAGAACAGACTCTTGAATGGCAGACTGGAGCGAAATGAAACTGCAGTTTTCAGTTGTAATGGTAGCCTACGGTGAACTCAATAGACAAATCTGAAGTTCCATGCGACACGACTTGTATTTTCTTGCTTTAGTACTTCACGTATTGAGGCCGTAATTGAGCGGAACCAAGGCTATAAAATGTTCGCAAAGGATACGTCTATTGGGCAAAACCAAATAACAAAACTAAGGACCGAGAAAGGTAGTGTCATTTCATCCAAGCCTGAGATTCTGAGAGAGATCGAGAACTTCCATGGACAGTTATAGACCTCGACACGTAATCACACTACTAACACAGCTCAGGACATCAGATTCAACTTAGTCCGACACTATACCGAAGATATCATCAGCCTATACGAGATTAGAATGGCCCTCAAATAGCTTAAAACAACAAGGCGCCAGGTGGGGATGGAGGTTTGCTTATGTATACTCTAAGGGATGGAGTTACGACCGAACTTCTGAGAGCAAGTGATAGATCGGTACTTATACTGGGTGGCGCAAAAGTAAAGACCCTATTTGGTTCAGCTATAACATTTTTTCTAAATTAGAAAACTAGATTTAGGTTTTTTTAAATGTATATTTGTGCCATTAAATTTCGTACCATTAGGATTTAAAGATGATGTCTTTTAAATGGTGACCTCCAGAGTTGATACACATTTGAGCCCTATTTATGACATTTTGCATAACTTGCCGTAACACTTCCTGCGATATGTTCGTTATTTCTTGACGAATGTTTTCTTTTAGAGCTGCGAGAGTCTGTGGCTTGTTCACATACACCCGAGATTTCAAAAAACCCCAAAGAAAGAAGTCTGGACTGGTCAGATCGGGTGATCTTGCAGGCCAAGGCAAATCGCCAAAACGAGAGATAACTCGGCTTGGAAAAGCGTCCCTCACTAAGTCCATAGTGTCGCGCGCTGTGTGTGCCGTAGCGCCGTCTTGTTGAAACCAGATGTGCTCCAGCCCCAATTCGTCCAAACTGGGTATCAAAAACTCACGTAACATGGTTCTGTAGCGTTCTCCAGTGACAGTTATCGCATTGCCTCCAGCGTCTTCGAAAAAATAGGGTCCGATCACTCTGTCAACACAGATGCCACACCATACAGTAACTTTTAGTGGGTGTAGAGGTGTTTCTTGAATAATGCGCGGATTATCAGTGCCCCAGAACCGAGTATTCTGCTTATTGACATGCCCTGAGAGATGGAAATGCGCTTCGTCACTCATAACCAATTTTGAAGGAAAATCATCTTGCAAAATGTCATAAATAGGGCTCAAATGTGTATCAACTCTGGAGGTCACCATTTAAAAGACATCATCTTTAAATCCTAATGGTACGAAATTTAATGGCACAAATATACATTTAAAAAAACCTAAATCTAGTTTTCTAATTTAGAAAAAATGTTATAGCTGAACCAAATAGGGTCTTTACTTTTGCGCCACCCAGTATATAGTCCTCCAAAAGTTATTTAATTCTGCCATCCTTGAAGGTACAACGCCAGAGGCGTGGCACAAGAGTGTGGTGTCACCCTTCATAAAAAAAAGGTGATATCACCGTACTGAAGAAATAAAGGCCCATCTCGCTCTTGAGTCATGTATGTGTATAAGCTGTTTTCGAGAGTCATTACGAATCGTCTCGCACGCAAGTTTGATGAATTCTAGCCTCCCAAACAAACCAGTTTCCGGAAAGGCTTTAGCACCATAGACCACATCCATACGCTACGCCAGGTAATACAGAAGACCAAAGAGTTTAATCGGCCGTTATGCCTAGTATCTGTGGATTATGAAAAAGCCTTCGATTCAATCGAGAATTGGCCGGTGGTAGGTACTTTCCTTTTCCACCTCTATCACATAATGCTATTCGCATTCTGATTCTCGTTGTCGCGTCGCTTATTGACTGTAGAGTGCTGTCTGTCATTTTTTACTCCATTTAGCTTACTTTCAAGGTTAATTGAAAATTATTCGAATATTCGAACTTTACCTCCCTGATTATTCGAATAGTGAAAATGACCGAATATTCGCACTATTCGAACATTCGAATATTCGAATTACAAGCCCTATCGCTGACACAATCGCGATTGTTGGGAGCCCATGTGTCCCTATTTGGAGTAACTTCTCCTCTGAAATTTCAATTCTGCGTTGGATCTCCTTACTCAGGGTCTCCAATGGAGTTCCAAGATCAACGTTCGCAGTAAAGCCAGCATCATCCGATTCCATTAAAAGTCCGTGTCCTCTCCTTCAAAGTCTGTGTATTGATGTTCATCAATCATTCTCGGAGATCTGCAGAGAAGTTGCACCGACACGGAGGTTATTAGAAATGAGTGGCCGAACAAGAAGTATTCTGTTGCAAATAGGTGCGGGTCTGGGTCGATTAAGAGCGAAAGCAGAACTGCAGCTATTACAATCCTCATATAAGTATCTTTTTCTTGATAAGGGAGTAATAAGCTCAAAAACTTATAAAAATAATAATAATTATTATAAATAAGTCTTTCTTTAATCCAATAGTTAGAATGGCTCGTCAATATAATAATTTGTTAGTCAATAATGCTTAAACATGTGTATAGATAACATCATCACCACCATCATCATCATCATCATCATCATCATCATCAACAGCCTGAATACGTCCACTGCTGAATACAGGCCCCACAGAGCGCAACTTTGAGCGGCTGCTTGCGTCCTGCATTCATCGGCTCCCCGTGGTTTTCACCAGATTGTCGGTCCACCTAGTGGCGGGCTAGCCTATGCTGCGTCTTCCGGTTCGTGGTCGTCACTCGAGAACCTTTCTTCCCCATCGGTTGTCAGTTCTACGAGCGATGTGGCCTGCCCATTGCCATTTCAACTTGCTAATTCCACAGACATTTTAAGCAAGTAAGTAGGTAAGTATTATATAAAGTATTAACAAGTATGTACCTAAATAGTGATTGTATTATACCTACCCAGTTATAAATAAACTTGTTATCTTTTATAGTATTGTGTTATCAATTTATTTAATTGTACGATGAATTAAGCTGTAATTTTTGTTATCAGAAAAGAGACTACTATACGGATACGGTGTTGTTAACAAACGTGTCAATGAATTAGCTGTTCTCTTTCTCTTTTTGCCATTTGGAATATTGAACACGATCGAAAAAACAAAAGATGTTACCAAAGTTTGACCTCTACATAAATTATATGAATTTTCTATGCGACGGTGTGTTCTGTGTCGTAGTTTGGAAAGGACACATGTGCTCGCTAAATGAATTTGAAATGTTCAAACGAATATGTTCTTTCCGGCACTGTATCTACATGCAAATTCAAATAATTTATTGCAAACTAGCGGCTTGCCTCGGCTTCGCACGGGTATAATATGATAGTTTTTGCAGTGCACGCGATGTATTTTAGGTAATTTTATTAGACCTTGGGTTACATTATTGGAATTTTTGTAAGGATCCCTAATTTATTTGAAAATATAATATAGCCTATGACACCCGGGGATAGTGTAGCTTCCCAACAGTGAAAGAATTTTTCAAATCGGTTCAGTAGTTTCGGAGCCTATTCAATGCAAACAAACAAACAATCAAATGTTTCCTCTTTATAATATTGTTATAGATAATAATAATAATAATAATAATAATAGCTAATTTTAGCACATATTAAAATTAGGTTAGTAGATCTGCGAATTCCAGATCTGTTGCTTGTGCTGTAGTTCTGTTCTGTGGTCTATGGACCTCGCGAACTTATATCTTGACGTCCCCTTGACCAATTTTGCACATATTTGAATGAATACTTATTTAGAATTATGTACTGAACTGTGGTACCACTGATGGCCGACTGGGGGTCCAAGGATACTAAACAAATATTTCTGCCATAGTATTATAAAAATCGCCCGGTAAATGAAGCCGCAACAAAGATTTACCCTTTTTTTGGAGGAAATATTCTGACTAAAAATTTAATACAACTATAGAACCCGCGAGTACAAACATACCTAAATCCTAAATCCAGAGAGAAAGGCGAGCTGAAACCACGAACCAATGGGACCACAAATAAGAGAAAAAATACTGTGTGATTATAATGCAAAAGCAACAGCTATACTATAAGCACCTACCTGTTTTAGCACTAACATACGCCAAACCAATAAGAAAGTACTTAAGGTGGAGTCTGAATCAACAAAAGGCACTATATTTGTAAGCCTAGTGCGACCGCTACGTGACGAACCAAAATAATCAGATGATAACAAATAAAATATATAAAACGTAGAAGAGCGGTGACCGAATACAATAACAATTATTATTTAATTAAGTTCATTAAGTCTTAGTGGTTCTCAAAAATATTTTTTTTTACTAAATCATTTATTGGCATAAATTATTTTACAGCAGTTTATGTAGTGAATCGAACTAATGTTCACTGTATTTACTGTGTTAAGAAAATAATTAGCCCATGACCCCATAAAATACTTTGTCAACGTAGTGCTCCTTTTCAGTGATAACAGTAGTACCTACTTACTTTTGTTTTGCGTACTAAATAGCCAGACAGACTGGTGTTTTAAACATGTCACGAGTTAATTTTTTATTTGTTATGCCTATTTAACTTAATGCACAAAAACCCGCAAAAGTTAACACGGTGCAACGGTTTCAAGTGCAGACTCAGTTTGAATACATGATCTGCGATTTACAAAGCCCTCAAAAGCATAAAAGTTGTGGTTGGACGCCGCCTTAATATCAAGTTTCGAACAAACCAAACTGAATTCAGTTTTGCAATTGAATCGATTACCGCCAACGACGCCGCGCAAAGCTCAACTCTTTATCCCGTTAACTTAAACTTGTTCGCTACATACAAATGTACAAACCAGCTCACCATAAAACAAATACCTAGGTAGTAGGTAGGTATAGGTACTTAGGTTTAGACTTGGTTAACATCCCGCTCCTAAACCTGTTTTCGACCCGGATAACATACCTACAGTAAGTAAACCAAAAAGATATGTAGCTCGTACTTATTGGCATTGTTTTCGCTAAGCGATTTTCTAAGGTCAGTGACGTTTTGCATGATGAAACGCTTATCGATAAAAATCATTGCTTTATGAGCCAGTATAGCGCCGCGTTTTGCTCGTGGCGGTATTGCATGCAGCGTGCGTGACTGCAATTAAAAAAACTAAAACGATCGCGGATAAGAAACAACTTGTGCCAAAAAAGTTAATTGTCAAATAATGGCGGGAATTTTGTTTTTTCTATTCGCGGTAACATGCGGTAACGTATTTAGCCTACAGTTGAAGCAAGTTCTGGTACTAAGTCGGCATAATTTAAGGACTCCTTTGACTGCGACGCTGGCAAGGATGACCCCTAAAGAGTGGCCGAAATGGGACGAGGAGGTAGGATATCTGACAGCAAAAGGCGCGCTTCTCGAAAGCCATATGGGTGATTATTTCGCGGCGTGGCTGAAAAAAGAAGGGTTATTGCCTGACCGGTGTCCTGAAGAAAAATCTGTCCATATATACGCGAACACCAGGCAAAGAACTAAAGCGACAGCGATAGCATTTACTGCCGCCGCGTTCAAAAATTGTAATATCATTGTGAATTTTAAAAATATAACGGAAATGGACCCTACTTTTAATCCAGTTCTACATGATTTAAATGATTCGGTAATCCTGGAAGCAAAACTGGAGATGCAAGACAAATTAGACAAAAGCGACCTAAAGGACGCGTTCTTAGAGCTGAATTCCATAACTGATATCAAGAACTCTGAGATTTGCATTGAAGATGGATACTGCGACCTGAGTGACGACTCTTATGAAATTATTTTCGAAATTGGAATGGAACCGAATGTGACCGGGCCTTTTTTTATTGGAAACTCTATGGTCGATTCTTTCTTGATGAGCTATTACGAAGGGTTGCCATTAGAAGACATTGGTTGGGGGAAAATTAAAAACGAGGAGCAATGGGAATTGCTAACAAAAATCGTTAAGGAAAACCAAAACGTAAGATTTAACTTGACGTCTGTTGCAAAAGATCTAACTCGTCCTCTTGTGAAATATATGAAAGAGAAGATAAAAAGCGATACAAAATTCACACTTCTCGTAGGACACGATTCAAATTTGAGTCCTATTCTGTCGTGTATGGGTTTTAAATCATTTGTGTTGCCAGAGCAGTATGAATTGACGCCAATTGGCGGTAAATTGGTGTTCCAAAAATGGACGAATGGTACTAACGACTTTTTAAAAGTCGAGTTCGTGTACCAATCGGCGCACCAGCTAAGACACGCTGAACCGTTATCTTTGGGGAATCCACCTAAAAAAGTTACGATGTATTTAAATGACTGTATAGCAGATAAACACGGGTTTTGCCCTTGGAGCGACTTTGTGAAGATATTAAACGATGTGGTTCAGTAGGTTTGTGTTTTTGTTACTGTAAGGTCAGATTGAAGATCTAATGCCCTTCTGCACTAATGTTTGACATCTCTTAAGTTCGCGCTTATCTCTATGACCTACTGGAACACATTTGGGTACCTACGTCACAGAGGGGTAAGTGAGGTAGGCTCACTGTAGTTCCACTGAGGTAGACTGGGGTAGGTAGAGCCCGAAACAAACTCAATAGCTGTGAAGTGCGCTGCAAGCCCCCCGCTGCGCACACCGCTTACCTCTTCCCGCGCACATCTAATTTTAGCTACTGCGCAGCGTTTCGCGCCGACTTCACATCCGCCATTGAGTTTGAATATATGGTGCGAGAGCCCACTGCAAAAATACCTACGTCGGGTACCCCAATAGGCTATCTTTAGATCGTTAACCGACACTTAAACATGTAAAATCCTGCCGGGTCATGGAAATAATCCACCTCCACCAACTTCAAATGCGTTGAATACTAAGTTTCACCAAGCTTAGACCTGGCAGACCTTTTATCTATTATCAGGGTCACCTTGGCTACTATTAGGCGTAGGTTTCATCGGGGTATTCGCTGAGGTAGGTGAAGGGCACATTCTTAGGGGTCTGCCAGATACTTCCGGCAGGGTGCGCAATGGCAGACCAATTTTTTTTTACATAATTACTCAACGGTTAACTGTTGCCAGAATTTTAATTCGGGTAAATTTTGACAAAAAAAAATACGTCAAAAATTTTAATTATTCCATTACCCGGCAGGATCGGAGCTGGCAGACCTGATTTTTTTTACATATTTAGATGTCGGTTAACGATCTAAAGATAGCCTATTGGGGTACCCGATGACGTAGGTATTTGTGCAGTGGGCTCTCGCACCAATAGGTATACCACTGTTAGGAAAAAGTAACCATGGTATGGTGGTAGACAGGGTACCAGAGTTACTAAACGGTTCCAATAGTGCCATCAATTGTACTTCTCAATGTTAGGTAGGTACATCTGGGACTGCAGCCTCTGATATCATGCCATCCGTAACAAAGGAACAATACAAGATTAATTTCATTTCTTCATTACGCAAGCAGACAACAGACGTGTTTTATAAACACCAGGGAAATCGTCAGTTTTGTTTTGGTTTCGCGTTTTTATAGAAAATGGCTCGGCTACTTTTATTTTTAAGGTGGAACGTTTCACTAGCGCGGCAAATTAAAATTTTCTTGCGTTGTTGTGCCAATAATAGCTTAATTACTCAACGTGATTACATGAACACTAATTTTGCGGAAATAAATAGAATGTATCAACAAATTACGATTAAAAGTATCTCCTAGATATCATTAAGCGACAAATGGCAAAAAACAGTTTTCTTCTTAGTTTTTTAGTCTATTGCCATTTGTCGCTAAACCAATGATACCTAAGTAGGTGATACTTTTAATTGTAATTTATTTATACATTATATTTATTTACGCAAAATTAGTTTACTTTTTAGTAATTAAGCTATTATTGGCAAAAGAACGCAAGAAAACTTGAATTTGCCGCGCTAGTGTAACGTTCCACCTTAAATGAATGACGGAAGATCGAAGCGTCTCCGTTTCTGATTCGGCAAAAATGATTTCGTATGTATACGAAATCATTTTTGCCGAAGCTGCCAATCGTAATCGATGAATGGGCTTCACTTGCCTACTAACTACAAAGTAAGTAATATAGATATATTATGTGTGATCGTTGGGCGTTATAAAAAGACATTTCGGTAAGGCAACTCATTTATTCTTTATTAATATAGATTTTATTACCTTGCTGAAAGCTAAGAGGATTAAATCACTTTTTGCTGAATGCATACAATGTTATAATTATAGGTAGGTACGTGTACCTGCACTTGGGAGTACTTTACAATATTTTATTTCTATAACGCAACGCGATTCAATAAAGAAAATAACTGAAAAGAGGACACATTTCTATTGCTGTCTCACTCCATCTGCACTTAAACACAATAGTGGAAGAGGGAAGACAATAGTTTTTTGTTTTCGTCAGATTCATTTCTTCAATGATTCGCGTTTTAGATATAGGTAAGCTCATTATAGGAAGTAGGTAGGTACAAGTACAAGTAGCTGTACTATTAAGTAATCTGTGGTATACATATATATGCAAGATATTAATTTATCAATAAATAGTATTTAATGATTGTAGGTACGTACTTAATTAGTAGGTAACCTAATTGTACTTTTATGTAACCTCGTAGGTATATTCACTTATACTAAAGTATTGTATAAGTAGGTGCTTAATGTAACATGTGTCATCCACCAACTCGCACTTGGCCAGCGTGGTGGATTATGGTCTACACTTTCCCTATGAGAGAAGGCCCGAGTCCCAGCTGTGGGAACGTAAAGGGCTGATGAATACTATTTTTATTTTTAACCTACGACTGAACTAACTTCATTATAGTCAATAAAAATCAATACATTTTAATAATATCACAATTATTTAAATTTAAAGCAAAAAAATCAATATCAAGTAATTAGTAGTTCCCAGCAGTGAATATTGCACATCGCGCTATGAGCCTACCAAAACTCAAAACTGAAAATTTTTATTGCAAATAGGCAGGCTATTTTTAGCACTTTTACAATTAGCAAAAAAAAATCAGCATTTTTTATATTTTTCTTTATTTTCGTAGAGCGTTGTCTCTGTCACTCAGATTTTTCTTTGATTAGTAGCTTGTGGCAGAAAAAGAAAAACGCCAAACTGGCAGAAATTTTGCCAGTGTCGGAGTGAGGCCACATTGGTAGGTAAAGTTGACATGAGTTTGACAAACTTACGAGAAACCGGGGGTTAAGGTGGAACGTTACACTAGCGCGGGAAATTCAAATTTTCTTGCGTTGCGCAAAATTAGTTTTCATGTAATCACGTTGAGTAATTAAGCTATTATTGGCAAAAGAGCGCCAGAAAATTTGAATTTCCCGCGCTAGTGTAACGTTCCACCTTAAAGCCGAAAAGTGTTAATGCCAAGTAAACACACAATGGCATACAAGCAGGTACACAGAGGACACGAGTAATTGCCCTATCATCAGCGGGAATCCGATCATAAAGAATCGCATGAAGGTGAATTTATATCCATGCTGCTCTGCCACTCCTGCGCAGACCACGTTGGCACTGGCTCCGATGAGGTTGCCGTTTCCTTGAAAAAAGTTTTTATTAATAATGCAAGTATTTTGTGTAAGAGGCTTTGACTATTCAAAGAGGTTTACCACCGACTAAGTAATCAAGTAAAGTAAATCGTCGAAGTGGCTCATCATCAACAGCCTGAAGACGTCCACTGCTGAACATAGGCCTCCCCTATAGAGCTGTCACTTTGAGCGGTTGCCTCCTGCATCCATCGGCTCTCCGCAGTTTTAACCAGATGATCGTCGGTACACGGTACACCTAGTAAGTAGTAGTCATTTTAACATTATTTATCTCTCGCTAGATGGCGTTGGCGACAGTTTTAGAAACCGTACTGTGGTCCCTATAACCAAAGAGGGTTTTGTATTTTTTTTAACTATTCATGTTGGTTGACCGAAGTTTTCTGCCACGATAAAGTTTAAAAATTAAATCAAAGTATACACGATCGCATCTCTTGATGATGAGAGAACTAAACTGACAATGCCTAAATGAAATATTATGGCAATATTACCTACCATGGCTTCCATATCCACAGATCTAGAACATCTTTGTTATTTAGCTATTTCAGTCCAAAACTTTGAATGATCTCAGGAAGTAAATAAAATCAATTAATTTATTTAAAAAAAATCAAGGACCACCTGCCATCATAGACGTTCACTGCTGAACATAAGCCTCCTTTATAGAGCCGCCACTTTGAGCGGCTGCCTCCTGCATCCATCGGCTCTCCGTGATTTTGACCGGTTGTCGGTCCACCTAGTAGTATAACATACCTCCTAAGCAAGCGCCAAAGAGTAACGCCCACACAAGCGGCTGCAGTGGCAAGTGGAGGGCAGGATTGGTCCCGATGGCGACCACTACACGAACCATCATTGTAGTCAGCGGGATGTTGTCGAGGAACGCCGATATTACACCTGTCACCTTGGGAAGGAAAAACTTGAATGAATCGCCATCTAGTTTCAAATGGTGGATAGTTCCATCATTTGAAACTAGATGGCGTGTTTTACAAAACACTTAAATTACGTTAAGATGACGACATTGTGACGTACACATGCAACGATTCGAATTTCGTACCGACCCTAAAATTACCTTAAAATGTCGTCTGTTTTACGTCATTGGCGTCATTTTGCTACCTGGGATAACCCGCCGAATGCTTTATGCATACGTACAATGTCGTGTAAGTATCATTCTACCGTAACACTTAGTTCCTATTTTTCGAAAGTTGGGTCATACTACTTGGGTGAATTACTGAGTGGCGCGTGGTTTCACCAGGTTGTACCTAACGCGGTTGTAACGTGCGGTCCTGGTGTGCGAATAGGACCACCCCATATCTTCCCGTGGGTGCCGTAAGAGCCGGCTAAGGGAATATCCAGGGAATGGGCAGCAGCATTTTCTGAGGTACATTACAACCTGCGATTAAAAAGCCGCCTGCCAAGTGTGGTGATTGTGTCAAGCCCTAAGATATGATAAGCGTCCAAAGTGACGTTTTATTTATGTAAATGAATGACGTAACGAGCTAGTCGTTCACCTGATGTTAAGCGTCACGGCTGCCCATAACAGATTGCAGTATCACTCGGTACTCTAAATTAATACAGTTTTGCGTGACACTGCACTGCGCACATCATCTTGAGACTTCACATAGTACAGTAATAAGATTACTAGACTGTGTGACCAGACCATAAAGTCTCATTTGCCAAGTAATTTTGCTAGCTACAATGCCCTTCAAACCGGAACACAGTAGTGCTTGCACACTAAAGCTTGGTGGCAGAATAACTGGCAAAGCGGTGGTACCTATCTAGACGAACTTTGCAGAAAAGTCCTACCACCTAGTTACGAGGAAACAGCGAGTTTAATGGGGGACCCTGTGTACCCTGAGTTCAGGAATGGACATCTACCGACTGACCCGGCAGTTGATGTGATGGGTGTGAACTGTGTGTATGACAGACAAATATTATAAAGCCCGTTGATAGCTCGTGAACATACAACAATACAATACAATAACTCTTTATTGACACCAAAATAATAATAACATAGAAATAAGAATCGCATAATAAGATAGGTACTTAATACATAAAACATAACAATAAAATAAATACACCTATCTATATAGATAATTAATACATAATTATAAATATATATACTTATAACAGTTAAAAGGAAACAGTTAACGTTTATTTAGGAGTTAAGTTGGAGAAATAGAAATTATAACATAATTTCTCGGACAAACACGACTCACCTGCGCGGGCAGGGGGCGAGGTAACAAAACGAGACAAACTCATACGAAATTACAAAGACCAGAGCAGGATGGAACAAAAGACATCAACGGGTTCCCGTGATTTATTAGAAATTAATAGTATTTATTAGAAATTAGTGGTTGAAATACACCACTAATTTTCGTATGAGGGGAATTTGTATCATTGGTCAACTGGATTTATAATCAATGATGATAGAGGTACCTTTTAGCTTGTGCCTGTATATTTTTCCTGCTCTGCAGTAATTTTGAATAGCGTATCCAGCGTAAGAACTAATGATATCAGTTCCTTACCCATAGTATAAGCATTATTGCAGCGGCAAGCCGAGCAGGTTCATCGACCTTCAGAATCAACTGCTCCATCAGATCACCTATGTACAGGATCAAACCAAGTTTGGACAGAGCCTGAAACAAACAAGACTCATCATCATCAGCTTTAATGCTAAATTTTGAACACAGTTTTTAGAGGTCATACACCTCACAATGCTTTTTTTTACGCTAAAATGGGCATACGTTTGACACCAACTCACTGATGGTAAAAGGCGAAGTTGTCGCTTAAGGGCGAACGTTACACTCGCGCGGCAAATTAAAATTTTCTTGTGTTTTTTGCCAATAATAGCTTAAATACTCCACGTGATTACATGAAAACTGGCCATTTGTCGCTAAACAAATGATATCTATATATGGTTTAGCGACAAATGGCAGTAAACAATTTTCTTCTTAGTTTTTCAGTCTATTGCCATTTGTCGCTAAACCAATGATAAGTAGGTGAAACTTTTAATTGTAATTTCTTGATAGTAGATCTTGCAAAATTAGTTTTCATGTAATCACGTTGAGTAACTAAGCTATTATTGGCAAAAGAACGCAAGAAAATTTGAATTTGCCGCGCTAGTGTAACATTCAGAACGAGTTTTGGCGGGAACGTGAAAAAGTTCACGTCGTTGCATTGTATTATTTCACAAAACTTATGCTTTTTCTAGTGTTAATGTTTAAAATTAGTGGCATTTTACGCATTAAGTGGTGAATTACGAGTATAAGTGTTGGCAAGTGATATAATGTAGTGAAACGTGGTTTTTCGTGTTGCTTCCAAAATTCCATAGAAGCCTCTGGTAAAGTTGCCACTACTTTACTAGGGCATGACTTAGACTGGATTATGACTACCTGACTTAGACTGGACTATGACTACCCTGACTGACTGTGACTAAGATTCGACTTGACTTTACATGAAATATTTCATAATACGATGAAAAACTACAATACTTGACACTGGCTAAATACACTATGTGTGGAGCCAAAATATAAGAAAAAAAAAAAAACGTTCAGAACACAGTTTTTAGAGGTCGTACACCTCACAATGCTTTTTTTACGCTAAAATGGGCATACGTTTGACAACAAGTCACTGATGGTAAATGACGAAGTTGTCGCTTAGCATGATTCTGTGTTTTGTCAACTACTGCAACAACTTTGAAATTACAAATACCTACTTGTTCTGGGTGCTGTGGGAGCATGGCCCTCGTAGTTCCTGGGTCCCTAGATACAGGGAATCCTAGTTAGGGTCCAGGATCTATGAATGTGATCGTTGGACGTTAATATTTGTTTATTTATTTATTAAGGGCGGACGGTTAAGTCCCATGTTACGAGAAAACGCGTAGGTATTGGTAAAAAACTCTCGATTAAATAAAGTTATACCTACAAAGCTCCAATCCATACAATAAAGAAACCGCGATTGGGGATCCAATTATTTTGTTTTGTAGGTGTAAAAACTTAAATAACATGTATATACTAAACTAGACCTAAAAACCAAACTATACCTAAAAACTTTAAAACTAAAATATAAAACTTAAAATAAACCGTTGGCGGAGGGAAAAGTGCCCAGAATGCTGGCAGCATTACCACGCTGAATGGCAATGCTTATCTTTTGTGCAAAATAAAAGCCAGCATTCTGGTCACCTGATGCCTCCGCCAAACGTTTGGCCAAGTCCCGGTACGTTTCCATGGCGGCGGGCCCCCATGTACCCATTGTCTCCACCCCAAACGGCTCAATCAAGGAGTGCATATATTTGTGCCGTTTAAGATTTTCGGCCTTGATGGCGGCTGCGCCGGCTGGAACTGTTGTTAAAGGAAGATGGGACAGAGCCAAAGTGTCAACATGTGGCATCCCAAACAAGAGGCCTTCCCATCTTCCAGGGGATAAGGGTCATCCCGTCGGGTCTTTTGCTGTCATCTCGCATCAGTCCATTAGGTTCTGATGGGACACCAGCACTAACTAAAGCCCGACGGATGATACCTATCGTTCAAGTCAGCGTGCCGCGGTATTATAAATATTTAAAATCACCACCCTACGGCTTCATACAAGACTAATGGAAGAGCTAGTGTGTTCAGTGGTGACCCTTGAAACTTTGAAACCGATCAACCGGTATATTCTCATTAGCCCCCACATGGGTTGCCCCCAGCAGTCATATTGGCAAAAGTGAATAACACAACCTACAGGCACTGTAGCGCTGCGTGGTTTGTATCGTTTGGTTAGACGATTTGACATCATAAAGCGCTGTAGCGGATTTTAGTTTAAGCATACCAAAAATGGAAACTATTTGTGCCGGGAACGCAAAAAGTTCACGTAGTTGCATTGTATTATTTTTCAAAACTTATGCTTTTTGCGATGTTAATGTTAATTGGTGGCGTTTTACGCATTAAGTGCTGAATTACGAGCATGAGTGTGGGCAAGTGATATAATGTAGTGAAACGTGGTTTTTCGTGTTGCTTCCAAAACTCCATAGAAGCCTCTAGTAAAGTTGCCACCACTTTACTAGGGCATGACTTAGACTGGATTATGACTACCTGACCGGCCTTAGACTGGACTATGACTGCTCAGACTGACTAAAACTTGTCTTTACGTGAAACATTCCATAACACAATGAAAAATTACAATACTTGACATTGGCTAAATACACTATGTGTGAAGCCAAAACATATGAAAAAATAACCTCTCTGTACCTATTGTACGCAGTACATTTTACGTCTTTGGTATTTACCTCCATCAACACAAATAGAGCTCCAAAGAAGAGCAGAGTGGACCACTCGACGCGGTGTAGTACAGGCTCCAAATCAGATCTATCGGCTAAAGTTAGCAACAAAATGGCGCCGAGCAGGGCTGTCCATGCCAGGGATATGCGGTCTAGAAAAACAAAATAAAACTTTTGCATATGTGCTAAAGTTAATAGCTTCAAGTTCGAACTAATATCTCTAGGACGGCTAGGTTTAAAACGGTTTTTGGCATATTTCTGATCTACGCTCAACTTATAGCCCGCTCATTTGGCAGCGCCATCTAGTTTTGTAACGGTTTTGGGCATATTTCTGATCTACGCTGTTTTCTTTCGTTTTTGGCATTAAGGTAGGTACTTGTTCCATGGTTTAAAGAATAAATACACATAACTGTAAAGGACTTAATAACTACGCTATACATTACAAAAAACCGGCCAAGTGCGAGTCGGACTCGCGCACGAAGGGTTCCGTACCATTATCTATAAAAACAAGCAAAAAATCACGTTTGTTGTATGGGAGCCCCCTTAAATATTTATTTTATTCTGTTTTTTTAGTATTTGTTGTTATAGCGGCGACAGAAATGCATCATCTGTGAAAATTTCAACTGTCTAGATGTACAGACAGCGGAGCCTTAGTAATTAAGGTGTCCGTTTTACCCTTTGGGTACGGAGCCATAAAAACTACGTTTGTTGTATGAGCCCCCTTAAATCTTTATTTTATTCTGTTTTTTAGTATTTGTTGTTAGAGCGGTAATGTTCATGAGATAAAGCCTGGTGACAGACGGGCAGACAGACAGACGGGCAGATAGACAGCGGAGCCTTAGTAATAGCGTCCGTTGTACCCTTTGGGTACGGAACCCTATAAATGAAATTAAACCCGGAAAAAAGTAAAAACGTATGCTTAAAGTACCTACTTACTCAATTCAGGTAGGGCGTGCAGAAAGAATACTGTTACAGCAAACGTAATGGCCACAACACTCTTTATTAGCAGTGGTTTATCTCGGATTTTGTACTGAAACAAGAAACAAATTAGGTAGGTATAAAAACATAAAATAGGTAGGTACCGACTTCTGTGACAACTACGCAACGCAATCATTTGGTTGCGTTGCGTAGTTGTCACAGAAGTTGAAAAGAACATACTCGCACTTCGAGTCCTACCCACAGGTCCCTTACCTTTCTATATAAAAGATACTTAGTATTAGTAATAATTTTTTTATGTAATGGAATGACGTGACGGGCTAGTCGTTCGCCTGATGTTAAGCGTCACGGCTGCCCATAACAGATTGCAGTGTCACTCGGAAATCTAAATTAATATAGTTTCGCGGGACACTGCACTGCGCACGTCATCCTGAGACTTCCACACAGTATAGTCGTAAGATTACTAGGTTATCACATCATAAAGTCTCATTTAACCAGTAATTTCACTAGCTACTACCCTTCAAACCGGAACACAGTAGTGCTTGCACACTACTGCTTGGCGGCAGAATAACTGGCAAAGCGGTGGTACCTAGACGAACTTTGCAGAAAAGTCTTACCACCTAGTAAAAGTTACTTAGTATTGTGGTGTTTGGGACCTAAATACCTATTTAACAGTGGAGTCCTGGCGTAAGTATAATAAGAGCCAGCTAAGGGAATATCCAAGGTATGGACAGCAGCATTTTGTAATCTTCTGCAATCACCAAGATGCCTGCCAAGCGTGGTGATAATGGATACCCCTTGCTGACAGGCGGCTACGACTAGCTCGATTTAAAAAAATACCTTGTCTTTCATCTCCAAAAGTGTACTCTGGAATGTGTCCTTAGGGCAAGCTCTTTTATGTGCACTCTTCTCCAGTGCATGCAGCTGCGCAGTCAGCTTCCTGATCTGCCTCTCTAACCTTTCTCGGACAATATGCACATCTTGACTTAGGTGGGGTAAGGAGTCTACTGCGCGTCGCCATATTGTAATTTGACGGGTTAAATCTGAAAGATGCCAAATGTTTTAGAGCTATATTTATTTATTTAATTCTTTATGCACAAAACGTGTACAAAGGTGGACTTAATGCTAACAACATTTTCTACCAGTCAACCAAGGTGTGCAGAAAAGAAGTAGATTAGGCGTGCACAAATGAAGATGAGCAAAGTTGTAGACCATACAAAATAATATATGCTATTACAAAGTAAACGTTTTTCTTAATGATAAGCAATTGAAATAAGTCTTTGTTTGTTGGTTTTATTTTATTATTGACTGCCACTATGACGTGATGTGTTTAATTGAATTTTTATTTATATTCATTTTTTTATTATATTTTATTATGTGTTATTTATTTCTATCTTTTGATACTTGTTTGCATGTGACATTGAATATTTAATTAGTGACTATTTTAAAATTTGGCTCTCACCATTTGTACGCCTACTTGGGCAAAACATGTAGAACTTTTTTTTATTTTGTAACATCTGCATGCATTATGTTTGTAACGAACCACATGTTTATGCAAATAAAGAATCTTTATCTTTATTACCTATTAAAATAAAAGTATATACCTACATATAATTTTATGAATTTAATAAAATACAGACTAAAAATAAATAGTAATGGTTACTTTAAAAAATATAAGTACTAATATAATTAGACTACATACTGATAAATAAATATTCCTATGTTCTACTATATCAAGTTCAGAGAATTATGTAAATGTTCTTTTACCTGGCGTTGTAAAACTGTTTATAGGTATATCTTAAAAAAATCGATTATCCTTAAGTACTTATACAGCGTGGAGCTGCAATGGCGACATTAAATGAACACACGTGTCCGGTATCGCGTTTTCAAATATTTTATGGTTGTTTTATTTATTAAACGTTATTATTTCTCAAATAATACTACGTTTTCGAAAATTACATTATAGAGCAACCTGTACGTAAAAATCTGTAGCGCAGAGGTCGTTAGCCAGGTATAATAATAACAACATTCTTTCAATGAAAGGAAAACGACAAAAAAATACTGTTAGAATGAGACACTACGAGAAACCGAGGGTTGTAAAATTGCGACGTTGCAAAAACAAAGACAAAAGCGTGTTTAAGGCGTGCTGCCCTGACAGGTGCATGAAAAAGATAGCTAATGCTCCGCCCGTTCGTCCTTTGTCAGGATCGGGAGCAGCGCAAGCGCAACTAATTTCCCGTAGTACTGCTAGTAGTCTGTGGGCTAGAGTCCTTGACACACATATCGTAATCACGCGCCAAAACTCCCTAGTAATTCAAAACAAACAGTTAGTTTTCGCTAAACACTAGGTTACCTACCGGTTTAGTGATTAGTTTCGTTCTGCGACAAGGACGCTTTTGTTTGTGTGCTCTCTCTATGTTTTGCGAAAAAGACGCTTACCTATTTTAGGTAGATACTTACATGCCTACTTACTTTTAGTTTTTAATAATTAAGTAGGTTTAGATACTGCGACATGGGCGCTTTTCTTTGTGTGCTCTGTGTTTTGTGAAAATGACGCTTCTTTATTGATATTTGTACTACCTGTTTGTGATTATTGACAAACTTAGGGCAACGGCTTCCAATAGAAAATTGACAAAAGTGAGGGTGAACATTAAACGTCGTTTACATGTTTGCATTCGAAAGCATAGCGGTCATAATGAAAACTTAAAAATTTAATAAATTCGGTTTTGTTGTCATGAATTAATTATCAGGATAAGGAGTGATCCAGTGATTGTGGATGAAGAATTTTCGACAAGTCGGACCCAGGTCATTCGGTTTCGTTTGAAGTGATGCCCTTCCCGCGTCATCGTCAAAAGATTCCGCCGCCGCTCGCCCCCCTAGGATCGCACTGTACTGTATCTGATGTGTGCGAGTGCGGCGTTGCCGTTTTTACGAACGAGTGAGTAGTAAAAGCGGTAAGCAGCTGCATGAATGAATCTTTTGTCAGGGTGCTACAAATTTTGTTTCGTTATTTATTATTTAGTTTGTTCAGGAATGTTAATCTTTCAATTATGGATTATTTTACTAGGATTTTTTTTAATTATTGCTGACCACTAGCCCTACCCGTGTGTTCATTTAATGTCGCCATTGCTGCTCCACGCTGTATAGATCTAGACGAAAATAAAATTCCAAAAGTTGCACTTCGCAAGAAGTGTACTTCGCAAAAGGTGCACTTCGCAAAATGGGCATTTCTCATAACGGTCACGCGTGCACCTTAGACACAACTTGGTCACTTACCATCCAGTGAGTTGTTATGCAAACGTATGCCCATTTTAGCATAAAAAAGAGTAAATCCTTACCTTGTATATCTTTAGGTATAGACAGCCTCAGATTATTGGTGTCCCGAAACAAGTACCTGACTTGGAGAGTCGTTTGTATGAACACCAGTATAACACCCAGCCCCATATGCGCCGTGAAATTCATGAAGTGGATGCCCTGGAGAAAATAGGTACATTTTCATTTGGATAACTGGCAATGTGCCTTTATTCTTTAAACTAACCACTCATCATCCTCTTTACCATTTCCTATTTGTTATTGGGGTCGGCTCCCAATCTAACCTGTAGCGACGAGCTACCAGAATTACACGAGCGACTGCCATCTGACCTCGCAACGCATAAGGAACCAGTAACAGGGATGGATAGACCAGGCGTGAGATTCTATCAGGCGTCTGACTACCCGTAATGATTGCCATAGATGTTCTTATGACACGACCCCGTTAGATGTTCCCCCACATGTTCATGTTTTGATGTTCGTGTGTGTTGTGTTGTTGTGTGTTGTGTGTTTGTTGTGTTGTTGTGTTTGTTGTGTGTGTGTTGTGTTGTTCTCGTTTAGATGTTCTTGGGACCGACGGCTTAACGTGCTTTCCACTACAAAATAAAAACGAATAAACTAGCTACACTACCTACTACAAAGAACATTTGGACTATATACTAGCCGCGATGGCCTATAGACAGTCCATATGCTCCAGCCCACTACCGGTAGGTAGCGTACCCAACATGCTGGCAGCATTGCCTTGTTGAATTTAAATGCTGATTCGTTGAGCCAAATAAGTGCCAGTATGTTTACAAGTTCGCACTAAGCGTTTTGCCGAGTCTTTCGTAGTCCGAACGGCCAAGGAATGGAATGCTCTTTCAGCAACAGTGTTTCCTCCTGGGTATAACCTGGGTCTTTTCAAGTCAATAGTGAATGGGCGATTAAAAGTATCTCCTAGATATCATTGGTTTAGCGACAAATGGCAATAAACAATTTTCTTCTTAGTTTTTCAGTCTATTGCCATTTGTCGTTAAACCAATGATAAGTAGGTGATAGTTTTAATTGTAATTTATTGATACATTATATTTATTTGCTCAAAATTAGTTTTCATGTAATCACGTTGAGTAATTAAGCTATTATTGGCAAAAGAACGCAAGAAAATTTGAATTTGCCGCGATAGTGTAACGTTCCACCATATACTTACAGACTGCGCCACGGCCTTATTAGACACGACTATGACATTCGGTGGGTCTCCCACAGGGGTCGCCGTTCCGCCCACATTACTATATATTGCCATCAGCATCAATATTGGTACTGGATCCAATTCCATTACTTCGCATAACCTATAACGAGTTTTAAGGCTATATGCGTAGTGCGTAGATGAAGCCGGGCCGGGCATAGCAGATGTAAGAACACAGAAAGACAAGAGAGGCTAGTGACAGAAGTTAGAACTAAAAGTTTAATCCAATTAGACTAATAGTAATACATTAAGTCAATGCAAGCAATATTAGAAAACCATCATCTATCCTAAAAGTCTCATTTGCGTTGTGCAAAGACTGGACAACTGGTATATATACTAATGTGACAATTAGTGACACCAATTTTAGCCCATGAATTTAAAATATCAAACCACAGACAAAGACGTCCACTGCTAAACATAGGCTTCCCCCAGAGCGCCACTTCAAGTGGATGCTTGCCTCCTGCATCCATCAGCCAGTTTTGACCAGATCGTCGATTCACAAGTCGCCGGCTGCGTCTTCCGGTCCGTGGTCGACACTTGAGAACCGGCCTTTCTTCCCCATCGGTTGTCAGTTCTACGAGCGATGTGGCCTGCCCATTGCCACTTCAACTTGCTAATTCTCAAAGCCATATCGGTGACTTTATTTCTCTTACGGATCTCCTCATTTCGGATCTTATCTCGCAAGGAAACATCGAGCATAGCTCTCTCCATACCTCGTTGCGTGACTTTGAGTTTACTAATGATTCCAACAGTAAGAGACCTCGCATCAGTCATACCACTAATAGCACAGCCGTCAAAAATAGGAGGCTACTCAAGGGCACGGAGGTCCTAGCCTCAGCTTCTGCCGTTGCCGGGATAAGAGGATCGAGAAGTCTACGTCCACTGAAAGAGTGGACCCTATGGAAAGTCGCGTTTCTCTAACGCGTTACTATTACCATGGAACAAGGAAGACAGGAATGCCAATACACCAAGAAAGCGACGTAGATCAAAAATATGCCAAAAAACCTTTTTAAACCTAACCCGCCATAGCTACCCGTATAGCCCGCTCATTTTGCAACGCCTTCTAGTTTTAGGCATATTTTTGATCTACGCTGTTTTCTTAGCATTCCTCTCCTCCTTGTTCCATGGTATTACCTTATAGTGACAGGTGACATTAGTAAAACGGTGGTAACGTTGTCCAAGAATGTCGACATCACTGCTGTAATGCCGCATAGGAGGAAGATCAGAGGCCATAGCTTGCCTTTGGTCACCTAAAATAGACATAAAAATGGTTAGACTTCAGAATTTAAAAAAATAAGGTAGACGGAGCGCGTATTGTAGTAGAAAAGCGAAGTCGAAGAACTTACAATATAAATGAATAACGCCCAACGATCACATACATAGATCCTGGACCCTAACTAGGATTCCCTGTATCTAGGGACCCAGGAACTACGAGGAACTGCTCCCACAACACCCACACACAGAACAAGTATACGCGCTTGTTTTTCTGTGCACAAATCTTTGTCCTGTCGCGGGAATCGAACCCGTCGCCTCCGGGTTATGAGCCGACCTGCTCAACCACCACACCATGGAGGCTGCCTAAAAATGTTAGCGTCAATCAATTTTTAACCGTTTCTAAAAAGTAGGGTCCTGAATAGTCTTGATCTTAGGTTTAGATTTCGTCTTCATAAACGCGTTGCAGCTTTTGATTAGTTACACCATCTTTTGTCTTTTTCGATCGCTTTCAATATTCAAATGTCAAAAAAAGGACAAAAGCTGAAGCCACTAAACTAAAACTCAAAGATTATAAAGCCCGTTGATAGCTCGTGAACATAATTTCTCGTACAAACACGACTCACCTGCGCGGGCAGGGGGCGAGGTAACAAAACGAGACAAACTCATACGAAATTACAAAGAACAGAGCAGGATGGAACAAAAGACATCAACAGATTCCCGGCGTGATTTATTAGAAATTCATAGTATTTATTACAAATTAGTGGTTGAAATACACCACTAATTTTCGTATGAGGAGAAGTTTGTCAGCTGGATTTATAGTCAATGCTAAAACTAATTTACGCGTTTATTTTTACGCGTTTTTTTGTTTTATTAATTTTACGCGTTTATAAATAAGACCGAAAAAAAAGGATGGTAGATTGAGCACGTAGAACTACCTATAGGTACAGTAAAATCAAGTCGGTAAAGAAGTAAAGCCATAGCGGGTAAAGGTCTATGACATAGCGTAGTCAAAAATTGTTTCCCTCTTTTTATTAAGAAAATACAAAAAAAACAGTAATCTTTAAATCCTAAAAAATATTTTGCCAAATCACGGCAACCCTTGTTGCAGTATTTTGTCCATATGTTTTGTCATAATAATAATCCGACCCATAGTTCAACGATCACGACAAAACAATGCAATCTGCAATCATATAAAATAGAAAATATTTATTCCTGACAAAAGGCACAAAAATAAAGTACTACAAACAATGATAGGTACACATCTATTTTATCTGTGGTATATTATGCAAGCTACATTATGGTACTTATAATTATGATCAAATAAATAAAAACAAAAGTCTAAACTACTACCACACTAGTACTATAAAATTAACAATTATAATACAAAACTACCCTAATAAGCTAAATAATATAAAAACAAAAACCTAATCTAACAAACCACTACCAGTAGGCAACGTGCCCAATATGCTGGCAGCATTGCCACGTTGAATGGCAATGCTCAACCTTTGGCCGAAGTAGAGGCCAGCATTTTGGTCACGTGTTGCCTCGACCAGACGTTTGGAAAGGTCTTTGAAAATTTGGTGAGCACTCGGTCCCCAAGGCCCAAGCGTCTCAACCCCAAAAGGCGCAAATATAAAACCGCTATCAAGTTTACTGTATTTGCGCCTTTTTAGTTGCTCAGCAGAATCCGCCTTAGGTACACATAATTATGAATGAGATCATGTTTATTTATTTCCACAAAATGCTTAATTTTCACTATTATCTACAATAATTCTACAATAAATCTACAATAATTATTATTGAAGCATATAAAAAAAAAAAAAAAAAAAATGTTTTATATATTAGAGAGTATACGCAAATTAAAAAACATAAAAAAGGTTACTGACGAACTTTAAAGGCGTTTTTCTCAATTATAAGATGAGAGATGATGATTATTAGAGTTATAACATGGAATACTTTAAAAGGAGGGTTAAAAGAGTCCTACAGGGTAAGCAACGCATTGGTGACGCCTCCTCCGGTGTTACAGATGTCCATACGCTACGGTGACCACTTCCCATCAGGTGGGCCGTATGCTTGTTTGCTCCCTTTAATATAAAAAAAATCGCTACTTTTGGGTTACCGCGTTTTGTTTTCCGAGGGCAGAAGAAGTAGGTACCTACCTAAACTGAGCTCAAAAGTGAACAGAATATGAGTAAACTGAAAACATACCTCAAAAGTGAATACTGCGAGGAAATCAAATATCCCCGTCTCAGCCATGATAGCAACAAGCAGCATCATGCTGAAGAGCAGCAGCAGTGTCTCCTCATCCAGCCAGGAGACGACTTCAGGGAGCGAAGGTCGCTGCCCGGTCAACGCTAATGTGGCTAGAGACATGGTCGACACAATAATGGCTGCCATAGTTCTGTTGATTATCTGGGAAAAGAGGTATTCAAATTCAAATTCAAATGTTTATTGCATTCCACAATGTTACAGAAGATGATGGTATATATATATATAAAGCGTTTTGCATCCTCTCCATATTTTTTTTTTTTTTTTAAATCTATTTTTTTTAAGGGGCTTTTAAACAGCGTTTATGCCAGCCCCATCGTAACCTAATAGACACACTACTTAAAAATAAAATATACAACAAACACATAGTATATACAAGTAATTTAAGTATGACTTACGGGCTGGAGACAGGGTGTCGCCAGCTCGTAAATCATTTGGGCCTCTTTAGAGGTCGGACACGACAAGATGTGCTGCAGGAAACCGACACTGTACACACAAACACCAAGGTCCTCAAAAACTCTTCGCCTTTCTGCCTGGTTTCGGACACACTCCATCAGTACGTGATACACGTCTTCTGGTTTGTCACATACCTCGCAATTAGGCGACGTGACTTTACCCATCATGTGTGCGATCCTCTCCATATTTGTAAGGTACATTGTAATGCATACACTAAATCACCTAATAAATTACTCCCCATTTGTACGACGAAATTAATAAAAATCATACAATATTTTTAATTGTAAACAAATAATTAAATTAAAAAGATTTTACTAAGTTGGCTCCGTCAATTTGATTATGAAGGTATAGAGAACCTTTTAAAAGGTTTTTATTTTTAACGTTACTACATACTTATTATTACATATTTATTTATACGACTGACACATTATACAAAATGATCCTTACACACTTCTTTTATCCTTCTCGCTTTCTCGTTCTCCAGAAACACACACAAAGCATGTATGTGTCTCACCCTACACTCACACACCTTCACTCACCCACTCTCACGCGCACACAAACACACACACACACACACACACACACACTCTCACGCACACACAAGGGCACTTACAATAAACCAGCATTTTTCTTTTCTTTTTATTGTTTATTTTAAAGTTCAAATAAAACTATAAATTTAGTAATATTTTAATATTTTAGTATAATATGACATAATAATAAAGTCAAAGAATGGGAGAAGCCTTGGCTCCTGAAATACAGTGTTCTCACTAGTTCGGGAGTCTTTGGACTCAATAAGATGTATAAACCCTTTTATGTCAATAAATGATTATTTGATTTGATTTGATTTGAATGTAATTCTAATTCCACACTTAATTAGTTGACGAATATTCAGTAAATTATTTTTATGGTGAACCACAAGTAGCCCCGTAGCAGGCCTCTGTGTGGGTGTGTGGTGCGGAAAGGAACGTCTTATACAAGGTGATTTCACGACTTTCTCAAAAATTATCTTGTGTTTTAAATGAACTCACACATAGGTACGGTTTAATTTTTAGTGAATATTTTTTTTTACAAAGTATAATTTTTAGGTACATATTTTTTCATTGATTCGTTCTATAAAGTTCTCTTTAAATATTGTGGGTTTGGAAATCACCCAGTATAGATAGGTAGGTGCCTACTTATTATTTTTTTTAATCTTTGTTTGTTTTGGGACCCATTTTGGTATGCCAGCCCTAACGTACCAGGATGGGTTTCAATTCGTAGTTAAGGTAATCAATGGTTAAAATCTATAACAAATTTAGACCATTGGTTAGAATTTGTTAGAGTTTTTAACTATTGGTTACCTTAACTATGGATCAAAAAACTCGCCTTAACTAAACCAATGGTCAAAATTTGTTGGAAATTTTGACCATTGGTTGACGGTTGATCATCGGCCGTCTTCAACCAATGAGCATTCAGTATTTTTAAGCTGACATGAATTTAACCATGAGTTTAACTTTAACAAACGAAAAATCGGGATAAGAAGCAAGCAAGTTTAAATAGCATAAATATTAGACAAAAAACTCGATACTTACTTCAAAAATAATCAAAATGTACACTCCGTAAAGCAAAACGCACGCTTATGGTATAAAGAATAGACAAAAAAGTCGATTACTTACCTCAAAAATAATCAAAATGTACAGCCCGCAAAGCAAAACGCACGCTTATGGTATAAAGATTAGACAAAAAAGTCGATTACTTACCTCAAAAATAATCAAAATGTACAGTGCGCAAAGCAAAACGCACGCTTATGGTATAAAGATTAGACAAAAAGTCGATTACTTACCTCAAAAATAATCAAAATGTACAGTCCGCAAAGCAAAACGCACGCATAAACCGCACCAGTAGCGCCATCTATTAGCGAAGGCGAGTAACTAACGAGGAACGTGACTGTGTGCGTAGCATTTGAACGCACACGTAGATAGACAGGACTATCCATGTTTTGGATAGCATTTTCTAATGTTAGCTTAGTGGAAATCCGTTCGAGGTTCGTCGTGTTTTGGAGTAAGAGGACCCATGGTTTGGATTTCTGAAAAAAAAAAAAATTCAAGACATTTTCTCAAAAAATGCATTTACAAAGCCTGTATATTACATTGTTCGAAACAAACACATTTAAACATTACGCACCATACAACGGAGCGTGCGGTAAAATAGGTACTCTCACCTAAGTACCTATTTTACCGCATTCTCAGTTGTAAAGCGCCGTGCGTATTCTTTACGATTTTATTTTAATTTCCTAAAAAAATATATAAGAATTCTACCAAGGAGTTTTAACTTACGAAAATAAATAAGTTGAATGACCAAAACACCATGGAAGCGCTTTTGCTCAATACGTTTGTCTAGGTACCTGCTTTAATACTAAAGAGAAAATGAAACAAGAGATATAGTTCTAATTTTCACCACACGCACGTGGCGCCATTTGCATTGTAAATGCGCGCCATTTTAGCCCATTTTCATATTAGATTAGAAACGTCAAAGATTGTTTGTTGCGACTTTGCCTCTAATAAACAAAAGGTTGTTTCATTAGTACCTATTGTACAGTTTTCTCGCAAATGTGTCGAAAAAAGGTTGTATGATACACGTGCGGAAATTGGTTTTTACAAACTCGTGACTATGGTAAGCCCTCGACTTCGTCTCGGGCTTACATGTGTACATGCTGTGAGATCAGATCTGGGGACTAGTCTCATTTGCCCAGTAATTTCACTACCTACAGTGCATTACTAGGCTGTGAGATCAGATTATAAAGTCTCATTTTCCCAGTAACTTTACTAGCTACAGTGCCCTTCAAACCTGAGTTCACGTCACACAGTCTAGTAATCAAATTACTAGACTGTGTGATGTCTCAGGATGACGTGCGCAGTGCAGTGTCACGCGAAACATTATTAATTTAGAGTTCGGAGTGACACTGCAATCTGTTAAAGGCAGCCGTGACGCTTAACATCAGGCGAACGACTAGCTCATCACGTCATTCGTTTACATAAAAAAAACCTACCTGAATGACATAACTCATATTGCGGTCGATACCCGTTTCGAGCCACACTTCCAATTTAGCCGCTGCGTCGTACTCACTAGAGTTTAATTTCATTTGAGCATGTTTCGATAGAAACGACCCTGATAGCTGCACTGCGAACGACGGGGAATAACTTGTGAGTTTGTATTCTGTAATTATAAATTAATATTAAGTACGCAATTGTGTGGGAGCTTGGTCCCTCGTAGTTCCTGGGTCCCTAGATACAGGGAATCCTAGTTAGGGTCCAGGATCTATGTATGTGATCGTTGGACGTTATTGATTTATTTAAAAATAAATAAACTACAAAAAATGTTTTAAGGTGGAACCACAGACGATGTAGTACGCATGGTGGAACGTAACACTAGTGCGGCAAATTCAAATTGTCTTGCATTCTTTTGCCAATAATAGCTTAATTACTCAACGTGATTACATGAAAACTTTGCGGAAATAAATAGAAAGTATCAATAAATTACAATTAAAAGTGTTACCTAAATTATCATTGGTTTAGCGACAAATGGCAATAGACTGAAAACTAAGACGAAATTTGTTTATTGCCATTTGTCGCTAAACCAATGATATCTAGGAGATACTTTTAATCGTAATTTGTTGATACATTCTATTTATTTACGTTAAATCAGTTTTAATGTAACACGTTTAGTAATTAAGCTATTATTGGCAAAAGAACGCAAGAAAATTTGAATTTGCCGAGCTAGTGAAACGTTCCATCTTGAATATAAAAATACTTTTTTTTCAAATTTTTTTTTTAATAAAAAAAATATAAAAGTACGGAACGCTCATTGGTTGCCTGTCGATCATCGGCTGTGTTCAACCAATGAGCGTTCAGCATTTTTAAGTTGACATGAGTTTAAATTTAACAAACGTACTAGAAACTAGGTGTTACACTTACGGTTTTCTTCCCCCACATCTAAAGATGTCATGATCTCATCTTCGTGCATGTCTTCATACATCATAAATACTGCCGTGAAAAACACCCAACAGCCAAGAAGAACCGCCATCTTGACGTAGTATTTTGCTTGTGATAGCTGAAAAGAAATTTATTAACAAAACCTAAAAACCACGTCTCGTGGTAGGATTTTCATGGTAGAGTTTGCTTAGATAGGCAAACATTCTGCCACCAAGAATAGTTAAATGTGTAAGCAATGATAACCCGCTTTGCCAGACATTCTGCCGCCAAGAAGTAGTGTGTAAGCACTGGTACCACCGTTTTTCCAGACATTCTGCCACCAAGAAGTAATGCGTAAGCACTATTTGGCGGGATATAATTATACGGCTTCAGAGTGGAATTCTTCGCCATCTGTGTTGACGAATAGCTATATAATCTAGGCGTTTTTAAGTGGAAAATGAACAGGTTTCTAAAAGGCGAGCATGCTACATCGTCGATGAGAAATGTGGTCAAACACAATCCTATCAAATAACATTTACATATACATATAACATTTGTGTTCCGGTATATTGAAATTAATGGGAAATGAGATGATAAAAATGGATCATCATCAACGTCATCAACAGCCTGAAGACATTTACTGCTGAACATAGACCTCGATGCCATCGTTCCCTGCCTCGGAGAGCACGTTAAGCCGTCGGTCCCGGTTGTCATATGAACATTATGGCAATCGTTACGGGTAGTCAGAAGCCTAATAGAATGTGACGCGAGATCTAACCATCCCTGTTCCTGGTTCCTTATGGGTTGCGAGGTCAGATAGCAGTTGCTCGTATAATTCTGGCTCGTCACTACAGGTTAGATTGGGAGCCGACCCCAATAAGTTAACAAATGAGAAAAGGCAAAGAGGATGATGATGATTACCTTTTCATGTTTCCGGTTTTTAAGCGGTGGGGTTGGGGTCTGATTTCTGAAATGCAAACATTTGGCATTAGCAACCAGGTCGATCACTTTTTCGAAGCGATGGCAGATTATTTGATACCTGGTATAATTGTACAACAACAAGTTTTTTTATACGAATAAGATTTTAAACTTCCATGGTCACTAACATTAATAAAATATTACAGCTGTTGCAAGAACCATGATCACGGATGAACTGATCATGGTGCTTGCAACAGTAGCGAAATATCGGCAACTCGAAACACATAAATCACATGGTAGATATGCCGTTAATAAGCAATATTTTTTATTATACGGGCAAAATGCCTATTGCAATTCAACGGGGCAACCCCCCACAGACCACAGCCAATGTAACTTGGCCGAAACGTCGAGGTAAATCAAAACAGTTTTTTTGGTAAATTATTGTGCGCGAATTGTTGTGCTTTGAGTATGAGTTCAAGTCGCGAATGTTTAAAAAGTGTAGTGTCGCCGCACACGAGCCACTGGCGACAGCCACAAACGCCACCACGAAAAGCTAGAAGCGGCTACAGAGGTGCTGAAGCGCGCGACAGCCACACACAAAGCATTTAGTATCATAATAGACTCTGATATAAATAATTCTATATCCATATTTATTAAAATGAACAACAGACTACGTGCGTTCGTTGCCAGGTTTACTGAGGTAGGAAGGAGGGAGAGAAGGGTGCGGTTTCGCGTGAGTGGCGTGTGGCGGCGTTTTGTGTCGGTGTTTAGTGGCCGGTGCGGGCCACAAGAAGCGAGCAGCGACGATTGTAGTGTGTGGCGGCCACCGGCGTCAACCGTGTGAAGCGAGTCCATATAAAATGTATGAAAACTGTAGGAAATATGCCGGTGGCGACGTTTTGTGGTTGTGGTCGGTGGCCCGTGTGCGGGAAGCCGTAGAGTTGACGGCATCTTAGAGTAGTTCGTATTATTTTAATAGTTAGTTTACAGTACAATATTATACCTTACGTAGTAGATTTTTCTCGTTATTTATGAGGCAGGTTATTAGATAATACGCGTAATAATTCTTATAACATTATTATAACAACACAACGAGTAATATGAGGTTAACATTAAACAAACGGGCTCAAAATATTCCATAAAAAGTAAAACCAGTTTGCGGTGTTAATTAAAGCGATAAACAATATAACGACAAATACGTAACACTTTATCTTGCGCAATAACTTAATATCTAAACTAATAAAATAATTTAGTAGGTAATCCTTTAACACCCAAGCAGTAGTGTGCAATCACCGCTTTGCTGGCTTTGCCAGATATTCTGCCGCCAAGCAGTAGTGTGCAATCACCGCTTTGCTGAATTTGCCAGATATTCTGCTGCTACGCAGTAGTGTGCACGCAATGCTTTGCTGGCTTTGCCAGATATTCTACCGCTACGCAGTAGTGTGCACGCACTGCTTTGTTGACTTTGCCAGATATTCTGCCGCCACGCAGTAGTGTGCAAGCACTACTGCATGCTTTTTTGACATTAAGCACTGTGTAAGTTTGTTTAATTATGCTTGCTTAGAATGTACAATAATTTAAATGTTATAATTTTTAAATACATTATCTAGTTTTGACTTGTTAAAGTGCTAAAAATAGCCTATTTGCAATTAAAAAAAATGATTTTGATTTTTGATTTTGATTTTGACTACAGTATTCCGGTTTGAAGAGCACTGTAACTAGTGAAATTATTGGGCAAATAAAACTTTATAACCTGATTTCATTGTCATATTACTAGACTGTGCTGTGTCTCGGGATGATGTGCGCAGTGCAGTGTCTCGCAAAACTTTTACATTTCTGATATGAGTGGCACTGCAAATATTATGGGCGGGCGTGACACCTAACATCCGGCAAACGACTAACTTGTCACGTCTGTGGGTATTTAGTAAATTAATAATATTGGATGATGATTGTGAAAGTAGGTGAAATAAATCAGTCATGTCGTAGCTTCTCGTTTCATTACGTCCTTCCCAAATAAATAAATCATTTAACATGGCGCAGCCGGTAGGATCCAAACCTACGCTCCCAAAGGGCAACACGTCACGTCGTTTTTACAACGTCATACGTTTACACCTACAAAAAGTACCTAAGTAGTTACTGAGTCACAGTAAATTTTTAAATGAAGCTAGTTCAAAAACTAGGCGTAGCATGGCGCCAAAGAACTCAAAGTCACTGACGCTTAAGTAGCTTTTAAGTAGCTTACCGAAGCAGCTTTCATAAGGTGACATCGCTCGTAGAACCGACAACCGATAGGGAAGAGTCGAGTGGCGACAACGAACTAAAAGACGCAGGCGGTCAAGCAAAGATATCTTTCCATTAGCGTTAATGCCACACGATAACTTCAAAATGTATGGGATGACATTACCTGTGGTTGTCGCTTTTCCGCAGGCGATGTCATTCGCATAAATTTTTGGAGTTATAGTTTGGCATTAACGCTAATGGAAAGGGATCTTTGCTAGACCCTCAGGGCCCCTAGGTGGACCAACGGGCTTCATTTCGTCATTTCCGGCAAGTTGGCATTGTGTAACATCTCCATCCATTAGTATTTTCTCACTATTTCTTATTATTATAGTAAATCAATGTTTTGTCTATTCAGTTCTCCACCTATTGGTGCATTATACCGATGGATGAGGATTTTACACAACCGGAAATGACCAAATGAAGCCCATTCATCGATTGCGATTGAGTTACACAATACGGGGGCTGGTCAGAACTGCGGGGAACCGATGCATGGATGCAGGAGGCAAGACGCCCTCAAAGTAGTGTACTCAATGGAGAAGATCTATGTTCAGCAGTGGCGTCTTTGTTCGTGATGCAGGTAAAACGTGACCTATACATAAGGCTCTTACGTGCTTTCTTTCTCGTCACTTTGCTCTTCAATAATGTCGAAGTTGTGCTTTCTTCCGTTGATAAACTCCACCTCTTCAAATACTGGGTTGTGGCCTAACGCGGGTGCAGAGTTGACTGGATGAAGTCGCTTTTGGTCTGAGGTCTTTGGCTTTTTCACTGGTTGTGTTGGTCCTGAAATATATGATAATAATTTTAGGTAGGTATAAAAAGTCAAAGGGTACGTTAAGTTAGGTTTGGAGCTGGGGCGAGATAGTGAATGCTAGCGCGACCCTAACTCGCCCCATTCCGGCGGCGCACGGATCACGCTGTTAGTGGGTTCATGTCTCACATACAGGGAGTATGTGAGACATGAACCCACTAACAGCCATCACCACCGTTTTGGCAGGGAAGGGCAAGGGTATTCCCCCCCCCCTCAAAAGAAAAGGTTAGGTTTGCAGGGGTGCAAACGGGCTAGGATACCTCCACGTGAGCTCGAGTGCCGCTAGTCCTTTCGGTAAAAAAAAAACATTAACTACTAAGAAAAGACAGGGATATCTTTTATTTGTGTAAACGAATAAAGTGACGCGCTAGTCGTTCGCCTGGTGTTAAGCGTCACGGCCGCCCATATAACAGATGCAGTATCACTCGGAACTCTAATAAAGTTTCGCGTGACACTGCCGTCAGATTTCTAAACTGCGAGATCAGATCATAAAGTCTCATTTGCCCAGTGATTTCACTAGCTACAATGCCAGTAATCTAGTCTAGTATATGCTTGCTAAATGTAGGTACCTAATAGCATGCAGCTTAGTGTAGTATGCTAGCCAAGTTAAATAAACTCTAAAATTCCAAAGTTGTTTATAAAATTAGATATTTGTAAAATTCCACACAAATATGTCTTGCAATTTAGTGCTTTTTGTCCTTGAGGATTGAGACCATTTTTGCCAACTATTGTATTGTAAAGGACAACTAGAGGAGCCATACATGATACATTATTCTATATTTGGTCACGCTAATAGTTTAGTTATACTTGAGTAGGTACCTATTGTTAGATGAGACGGTTAATATAATAAGTGGAAAGTTACTGGCCATATGTGGAATCCAGTATTCTATGGAATGCCTAAAACGTTCAGGACCCTAATTCTGTATGACCAATTTACGATTCCTTGCTTCGAAACCACGCGAATTCCTCGTCTTAGATAAGAAATCTGTAAAAATCTATTCTCTATGAAATGAGAACGAAACCGCGCGAAATGAATGTGCAATTAACTGGGACTGGCGCGATTTGAACTGTCAAAAATCATATGTTCCACTGAGGCGCGTTCCGAAACATGAACCCGTTGAAAGTTACCACCACTTATGCCAATATTAAATATCTATTCTATACATATAATAAAACTGTAGAGATAAAAAAGTCTGTAATTGCAAGATATCAATAAAAAAATTACACAGGTTGGCTTAAAATTAGCCGCTGATCACGTTAAGCCACTTTTTAAACACTTTGTCTGTTTGTTTGTTTGTTTGTTTATTTGTTTGTTTGTTTGTTTGTTTGTTATGACTGAACTCCTAAAATACTGAATGGATTTTCATGCGGTTTTTACTAATATGCTTAGAAATAACCGGCGCTTAACATAGGATATATTAAAATTGCAATATCGTTAAAAAAAATTGATGACAATTATTAAGATTTCATTACGGAACGAATCGGAGTTTTAAACAACATGGCCGCTTGATGGTTTTTTTTTGGTTACTTATAGTAAGCAAAGAGAAAATAACCGCTTACGCTGAAGAGATGGGACTCCCATAGAGAAAAGAGTTAGTTGTATGAAACGTGCGCTACATGTATAAGTGTAGCACACGTTTCATACAACTAACTCTTCTCTGTCTATAAATATTTTTAAATGCGTTATTGAATGAATGGGAAGGTTTTAGGTACGTTACTAAGTTAGGTTTTTAGGTAAAGGTTTTAGGTAAGTTTTTTTTTTTAAGTTGGCTACTGTTTCCGCCATAACGGTAAGTTGTAAGCTGTGGTTGTAAGTTACCACATATTGTCACAGATTAGAAAAAAAACAATCGACTACACTCTGTGCCACATGTTTATCTGGAGGCAAAGATTAAAGAAAAAGACTCTGTGAATGGATATGACCAAAGAGTAATATTAGTACCGCTACTCTAAGAGAATCAAAACATTTTATAGGTTTCCTATTTATATTTTTACGGGTTGTTTAGCATTTTAGAAGTTATTTAAATAGATACATATACCAACAAATATTAATAGTGTGAAAGTAGATGTTTTTTTATTTTGGCATTAGACGACATTTGTACTTAGCCAATGATACGAAATATTTTATGAAAAATGTTTTAAAAGGGTACTTACTTAGAGTATAGACTAAAAGCATAGAGATATCCATCAAAACGATATTATATTTGTACTGCTCACACGTATCGCTACGTCAGTGGCGAAGGAAAGAAAAAAGTGTCCAAAAAAGTGGTACGCTTGACAGATAATGAAGTTCTCTCTATGCTTTTAGTCTATACTCTAAGGGTACCTACTTAGATATAGGTAAGTATAATTATACTTTATGGTAAGATCCTCGAATTAGCAACATGGCCGTGTAACGTTCGATTTTGATTTCTTCTTCTTCTTTCACGTAAGTAAATGAGTTTTAATAGTTAAAATATTTTAGGTCTGTGGGCTTTTCAATGAACAAACTAAGCAGTTATATTCTATTTGGGACAAACCACAGGTTAGAGTAAAAATTATTGGTTACTCGGTTGCTCCAAGAAGGTTAATTATATCTTTGGGTGTATATATGCAATCAGAAATTAAACTTCTTTTTTCTTTTTTGGTGGTAAATGCTTGCCTCTACGGACAAGTTGTGAAGTTTATTAGAATTTGGCAAGAAGAAGAAAGGTCTTTGAAAGTGGACGTCTTCAGGATGTTGTTGTTGATGATGATGATTATGATGATGATGATGATAGCCGTATTTGAATTAATTGATCATAGATATCAATTTCAGCTTAATTCTTTCCGTTATTGTTAAAATAAGTAATGGTCTCGACAGATATTTAGAAAGACAAACAGACGGACAACAAAGTGATCTTACCTCAAATTCAAATTCAATTTATTTCACAGTTTGTAACATAACAGTACAAAAAGCGTCTAAGGCGTTACAAATAAAATATTTTAAAAAAAAGTCATCATCATCTTATTATTGACACTGGCTAAATACTCAATTCGTATGGAGTCAAACTTATGAAAGTAAAAAAAATATGTGGTAAATAAATGGTAATAAAAAGCGCGCGGATGTGAAAAACTGACCAATGTGTGTTTGTTTTGTATTTTTCTAAACTGCCTAAATAATAGGTAAGTACTTAAGTAGGTATACCTACTACCTAAACAAAATTTACTGGAACCTCTTATCAAGACTTGAACGGTTTTTATGGTGAAAACACAAGAACAATCTGTTGAAGTGAAAATGACAAGGAAAAGATAGAACGTATCACTGGTATGTAGGTATACCATAGAACTTTTATTCGTTAGATGCCTAGATCTACCGTATATTTAAAAAAACTAACGGCTAAGTGTAAGGTAGGTCTAAGTAGGTACATATTTAATTAAATATTGTACATATGATTTGCAGTTTCTAACCCACTATTTTATCAATGTGTAGGTGATCTGATGACACGTGAAAAGCCATACCTAACTACAACCTAAACAACATTTTTACACGTGTGCTACCTAATCTGCTAATACGTGCTGAGCTTCGAAAATTTTTTGTGGATTTTGTGATTTGGTATAGAGGAAATGCATGAACTAAGCTATTATTAGACTACCTAAACGTAGAAATAACATAATACATGCGTGCGAAGCCGCGGGCAAAAGCTAGTTCAGAATAAAACTAATTTTAATGTAAAGTGGAGGTATTTCTAAAGGTTTTCAGACAATTTTTAATAATTACCAATGGCTTCGTTATATCACAACATAAATATAAGCCATTCCTTTATTATAATTTTTTATCGGTTTTGGGATGAGAAATCTTTTAGTTCTAATTCGGAACGCACTCGAGGGATCCAAAACCTGTCATAGATAATTTGTCTAGATTATACAGAATACAAAAATTGTCGATTCCTTGGTGTGACACGATTTGAACAAGACACGATAACGACGGGGTTTCTATATCGTGTGGAATCGAGAATTATGGCCCAGGTAATGTTTGAAAAATATTTACTTTATAATTTGCCTTTTTTTACGGGAAAGTGTTTTAATCTTTAAATTAACTACTACAATAGTAAAAACTAGTACTAACTTAGATACACTATGTACTACAAAGAACATTTGAACTGTGCCATTTGAGCCGCGATGACCTATAGATAGTAAATACTCTTTTTTGGGTTTCGTACTCAACGGGTAAAACAGACCCTATTATTAAGGCTCCGCTGTCTGTCTGTCCGTCTGTCACCACTCACCAGGCAGTATCTCATGAACCGTGAAAGACAGTTGAAATTTTCACAGATGATGTATTTCTGTTGCCGCTATAACAAACAAATACAAAGCAGAATAAAATAAATATTAAAGGGGGCTCCCATACAGCAAACGTGATTTTTTTGCTCGTTTTTCAGATGAGCCATAGATGGAGCTGCTTTAAATAGTACTGCTACTCAACACTAGATGGCAGGGGTAGACAATGGAACGGAACCCTTCGTGCGCGAGTCCGACTCGCACTTGGCCGGATTTTTCTCTGTTGGTCTCTACCGACCTTTACAGCGTCACCGGGCGGGAGGGCAGGCGCTTAAGGCGCCCAGCTGTCTAAAGTGGGAGGCAACTAGCTAAAGGGCACCCCTGGGATGTGTGCCTCGGCTTGGGCCGTTGCCGGGAGGCGAGGATCGAGAAGGCTACGTCCACTGGAAAAGTGGACCCTATAGACAGTTGCGACCGTTCTAGCTAACCTACGGGGAGTACGTCGACCTCGCCGGCGGGGTCGGTGTCTGGTTGTGTTACGCTGGTATCCTATACCGGTGCCGAAAGCGGTACCTGAGCCAGAAGGGCTAGACTGGACCGGTGATCCTAGCGCAGCCGAAACAACGGCTGCTATAGGATCATCCAGGTTGCTCAAGACGTGTCTTAGGCGGCGACGACGGGGTGCAGTCCATATGCTCCAGCCCACTACCGGTAGGTAGCGTACCCAACATGCTGGCAGCATTGCCTCGTTGAATTGCAATGCTGATTCGTTGAGCCAAATAAGTGCCAGCATTTTGGTCACGCGTCGCATCAACCTGGCGCTCTGATAAACTTTGGAAAACGCAATGAGCTCGCGGTCCCCACGGACCCAGGGTTTCAACACTAAACGGCTTAAGAATATAACTTTGACTAGGTATTCTATATAATACCTAATAGGTACGCAGCCGGCAATATAATAATAAATATATATATATTGTATTATAATTACAACATTAATACTGTGGTTTTGTGTAATAGAAGAGAGGGGAAACGTGAGACGTGGGGGCAGGCAGTAAACGCGCTACGAATCACTTTTTCGATTGCATTTTTTTTTAACTAAAATAAAAAATGTCATGTCAACTCAGACTTTGCCCTAAACTAGTATGATAGTATAAATTGATACTTATAATACAGACCAAAATCTATTTGCCCGCTTTACCAGCTGCAGGTACTCTATTATACAATCACTGGGCGTAATGTACAATCATCATCATCATCAACAGCCTGAAGACGTCCAACGTCAACCGCTAAACATAGGCCCCCATAGAGCGCCACTTTGAGCGCACTTTGTCTCCTGCATCCATCAGCTCCCCACGCTTTTGACTAGGTCGTCAGTTCACCTAGTGGAGGTAGGTAATATTCATACATTGCCTGGGATGCCTCCGATATTCTGTACATGCGAAAGGCCGTCCATAAATCACGTGAGGCGATTTCGGCGATTTTTTGACCCCCCATCCGTTTTGGTGAGATGTCGTGAGATTTGGCTTGACCCCCTCCCCCTCCCTAAACGCCTCACATAATTTAAGAACGGCTCCTTGCATAGATTTTAACACAAACACACACATCATATCATCAACAGCTTGAAGACGTCCACTACCCACTGCGGAACATAGGCCTCCCCCATAGACCGCCACTTTGGACGCTTATCAAAGGTAGTTTTCCATAGCCACCACGTTGGCAGGCAGGTTGGTGATCGCAGAAGATTTTAATGTACCGAGGAGAATGCTGCTGCCCATTCCCTGGATATTCCCTTAGCGGCTCTTACGGCACCCACGGGAAGAGATGGGGTGGTCGTATTTATTCAAGTGATGGTCCTATTGTCACACGGCCAGGACCACACGGCCAGATATTGTGTAAAATGTCTGATTTATACAGATTGCCGGTAACAGATGCAACATTGTAGACTTGCGAAACTAAATAGCACATAACGACAAGAAATAATAATGCTTACCTACAAATAGGTAGACAGGCAAGTCTACATAACGTCCTTTCAAAAAGGGGTTAACGCGACTTCAATTGCCTTAAATGTCATACTGAGAATATAAACACATATGATAAAAAAATGTGTGGACTTTTCACACAGCGCCGTCTAGTCTCAAACTAGGTGGTAGAACTTTTCTGCAAAGTTCGTTTAGGTATAGGTACCACCGCTTTGCCAGTTATTCTGCCGCCAAGCAGTAGTGTGCAAGCACTACTGTGTTCCGGTTTGAAGGGCATTGTAGCTAGTGAAATTACTGGGCAAATGAGACTTAAGAACTGATCTCACAGTATAAAAATCTTTTTTAGACTGTGATGTCTCAGGATGACGTGCGCAGTGCGCAGTGTCACGCGAAACTTTAATTTAGATTTCCGAGTGACACTGCAATCTGTAATGGGCGGACGTGACGCTTAACACCAGGCGAACGACTAGCTCGTCACGTCAATTGTTTACATTAAAAAAAAACTAAGCATAGCTAGGCATAGACTTTACCGGAAACGGTGTTTTTAATTGGGTTTTCATATGGAACTGGATACTGACCCGTCCCTGCTTCGAACGGTTAATAATTTTTACTCCCTAATAAATAAACAAATATGTGTGTACATTTCACACAGCGCCATCTAGCCCCAAACTAAGCATAGCTTGTACTATGGGAACCAGATAACGGATACAATACTTAGATACTTTTTGTTTGTAAATACATACATAGAATACAATATAACACCCAGACACAGAACAAACATCGATGTTCATCACACAATATGTTTGTTCTAATCGAATTCAAAACCTATAGTTCAGAAGGCTACTACCTACCAACTGAGCTAACAGGCCAGTCAAAAATATTTTTATCCTTATAGAAGTATTTGGGCAAAATATTTTTTCATTTAATAGGTATTTTGATTAGTTAAAAAACCCAAAAACTTGAAGGATTTTGATGAAATTTCTATGAGATCAACCTGAAAGTAGGTAAGTAAGTACCTACCTAAGTATATCGTTTGCTTTAGTATAAATGACGGAGAGATAAAAAAAAACCACTAAAGTATTGAGATTTTCTTCTTTTTTTTGAAGTAGGTTAAAAATTATTTATAATTATCTTGTAACCAAATACTACAGAAGGTTCACGTTGCAAAGTCACTTAAACAAATACCGACTCTTGTAACTACGCAATAAAGTGTAGTTCAGCTCGCACAACACGAAAACCTAAACAGATGCCTCCCTTTCTATCGCTATAGCTCTGCTCTTCTAACGCGTAAACTTAATGGCAAGGCCCGGCAGTCGGGCCCGGTACCATTTACTTGTAGATTCACAACGTAAATACAATACAATACAATACAAAAATTCTTTATTGTATACCACAAAGTACTTAATTAATGTTACATAATATCTGTAGTAGGTATTACAATGGGCGGCCTTATCACTAAAAGCGATCTCTTCCAGGCAACCTTTGGATGGACAGTATAAAAAAAAAACAAAAAAAAGGTAAAAAAAAAAGGTGGTGGTGGTAAATATTGAATCATAAAAGCAAAAATAATGGTACTTAGACTTACCATGCTCCTTTTCATATTTCTGCCTAAAAGGTGCTAATGCCGGATCATACTTCACCTCTTCTGGCAAGTCCAGCCAAAGTTTGAGGGTATCTGCTGTCAACTCGCCACATGACACCAAAGAATATTCGCTCCTGATGAAAACAACAATAATAAATATATAACGCTTATTAAAATTAAATGACTGAGTTGCCGAGTGGTTCCAGCAGTGTGACAATAATAGGACCACCCCATCTCTTCCCGTGGGTGCCGTAAGAGCCGGCTAAGGGAATATCTAGGGAATGGGCAGCAGCATTCTCTTCGGTACATTAACATCTTCTGCGATCACCAAGCCGCCTGCCAAGTATGGTGGTTATGGCAACCTCCCTATATGATAAGCGTCCTAAATTGGCGTTTTATGGGGAGGTCTATATTCAACGGGATTACAAACGGGATGTTTTTTTTTATTTATTTAAACGAATGACGTGACGAGCTAGTCGTTCACCTGGTGTTAAGCGTCACGGCCGCCCATTACAGATTGCAGTGTCACTCGGAAATCTAAATTAAAGTTTCGCGTGACGCTGCGCAATGCGCACGTCATCCTAAGACATCACACAGTTTAAAAAAGATTTCTGATGATGATGATAATTTTCCAGTTATTTTGATTTCAAAAGCAAACTACTGAACTGATTTCGATGAAACTTCTATGGGACCAATCTGAAAATAGGTAGGTAGTAAATGAAAAAAAAGGATTTTTTCAGATCGATTTAGTAGTTCTGACGTAAGAAACATAACAAAGCCCAACCGAATTGAGAACCCCTTTTCGCTGAAGTCGGTTCAACCATATTTCACTTGTTTTTTATCTTACTTTTGTGCTTTTTTTTCGTAGCTTATTTATAATAAGTATATTTGGCAATACCCAAAAGGTAACTGACCTAGTTTATCGTGACGATAGAGTGACTAGACGATTCGTCGCTCGATCGCTCTATAATTTATATATACCACCTCCTATAGCTAATTTAGTAAATTCAATAATTTTGGCATCGCTCCGTGGTTGGATCACCCATGGCATTCATGCAAGTGCAAAGAAAATCAGTTCGTCTGCTGACGGTACTTTTATGTCCACTACGTGGTAGGACTTTTCTGCAAAGTTCGTCTAGGTAGGTACCACCGCTTTGCCAGTTATTCTGCCGCCAAGCAGTAGTGTGCAAGCACTACTGTGTTCCGGTTTGAAGGGCATTGTAGCTAGTGAAATTACTGGGCAACGTATAAACCGATCACACAGTGTAGAAATCTTTTTTCAGGATGACGTGCGGTGCGAGTGTCACGTGGAACTTTAATTTAGAGTTCCGAGTGACACTGCAGTCTGTTATGGGCGGCCGTGACGCTTTACACCAGGCGAACGACTAGCTCGTCACGTCATTAGTTGTAAAAGTAAAAAAAGTTGGACTTATGGGGGACAAAAGGTTACTTTAAATTGAAATAACAGCGTAGGCGACTAGGTGGACCGAAGACGTGATCAAAACCGCGGGGAGCCGATGTATGCAGGAGGCAAGCAGCAACTCAAAGTAGCGCTCTCTGAGGGAGGCCTATGCTCAGCAGTGGACGTCTTCAGGCTGTTGATGATGAATTCATCCGTCCAATTTGTTACCAGCTCGTTTCTCGTTCTGGCTTCTTTTTGGATAGCCTCGTCCATTCCCCTATGCTTTTCCACAGACTCATGCTGGCAGCTATGTTGTTAAATGATGTCCTGGAAAAACTGAAAAAAAAATTACATTACACAACAGTTTTTTTTAAAATGCTACATACGTTTGACAACAACTCTCCTGATGGTAAGTGACGAAGTAGTCTAAGGTGGCACGTTTGCCCATAAGATGCCCATTCACTCTTGACTTGAAAATACCCTGGTTATACCCAGGAGGAAACACTGTTGCTGGTAGAGCATTCCATTACTTAGCTGTTCGGACTATGAATGACTCAGCAGAACGCTGGAAGGAATGCTTGCCGCTTTTGAGGAAGAAGCAGTTGATAAAGGGCTTTAAAAATGATATACGCCCGGTTAGTAGCTGTACCACCCCATCTCTTCCCGTGGGTGCCGTAAGAGCCGGCTAAGAGAATATCCAGAGAATGGGCAGCAGCATTCTCCTCAGTACATTGCACAAATAAGTACAATACAATCTTCTGCGATCACCAAGCCGCCTGCCAAGCGTAGTAATTATGGCAAACCACCCTATGATAAGCGTCCAAAGTGACGTTTTATGGGGGAGGCCTGTGTTCAGCAGTGGACGTCTTCCGGCTGATGATGTGATGCGATCCGTATAGATTCAGTACAATGCAACTAATTTATCTATTATACAAGTCAATTATTTCGGGTCGATTTTTAAGATCCGCAGTGAGGTCTGCAGGAGAACTAACCGATATAGCTCTTAGAGTTCATCATCATCATTAACAGCCTGAAGACGTCCACTGCTGAACATAGGCCTCCCCCAGAGCACGCCACCTTGAGCGGCTGCTCGCCTCCTGCATCCATCGGCTCCCCGCGGCTTTCACCAGGTCGTCGGTCCACCGAGTGGGGGGCCGGCCCACGCTGCGTCTTCCGGTTCGTGGTCGCCACTCGAGAACCTTTCTTCCCCATCGGTTGTCAGTTCTACGAGCGATGTGGCCTGCCCATTGCCACTTCAACTTACTAACTCTAAGAGCTATATCGGTCACTTTAGTTCTCCTGCGGATCTCCTCGTTCCGGAGCTTATCTCGCAGGGAAACACCGAGCATAGCTCGCTCCATAGCTCGCTGCGCGACTTTGAGCTTACTAATGAGGCCAACAGTAAGAGACCATGTCTCAGTTCCATAAGTCATCACTGGCAACACACACTGATTGAAAACTTTCGTTTTCAGGCTCTGCGGTATTTTGGACGAAAAGATAGGACGAAGCTTCCCGAACGCTGCCCAGCCGAGTTGGATTCTTCGCGCCACCTCTTTGTCGAAGTTGGACCTACCTAATTGGACAATCTGTCCTAGGTAGACATACTTGTCGACAACTTCGAGAGTATCGTTCCCAACAATTACCGGTATAGGTGGAACATGAGCATTAGACATGATCTTTGTCTTGTCCATATTCATCTTAAGACCAACCTGCTGGGAGACTCTACTGAGGTCGTTGAGCATGGTGCTAAGGTCCTCGAGCGATTCCGCCATTATGACTATATCATCGGCAAAACGAAGGTTAGTGATGTACTCGCCATTTATGTTGATGCCAGATCTTTTCCACTCCAAGAGCTTGAAAACATCCTCCAATGCGTTTGTGAACAGTTTCGGAGAAATAACGTCTCCCTGTCTCACGCCTCTTTGCAATGGAATTTGTTCCGTACTCTGGTCCTGTAGTCGGACTGACATAGTGGCCTTACTGTACAAACACTTCAAAACTTCGATATACCTATAGTCAATTTGGCATCGCTGCAAGGACTGCAGCACCGCCCAAGTCTCGATTGAATCGAAGGCTTTCTCATAGTCCACAAACGCTAGGCATAACGGCCGATTATACTCTTCGGTCTTCTGTATAATCTGGCGCAGCGTATGGATGTGGTCTATGGTGCTAAAGCCTTTTCGGAAACCGGCTTGTTCGGGAGGCTGGAATTCATCAAACCTGCGTGCGAGACGATTCGTAATGACTCTCGAAAACAGCTTAGAGTTAGCAAGTTGAAATGGCAATGGGCAGGCCACATCGCTCGTAGAACTGACAACTGATGGGGAAGAAAGGTTCTCGAGTGGCGACCACGAACCGGTAGACGCGGCGGCGGCCCCCCCACTAGGTGGACCGATGATCTGGTGAAAGCCGCGGGGAGCCGATGGGGAGCCGAGCAGCCGCTCAATTTGGGACTTTCCGGGGAGGCATCATGTTCAGCAGTAGACGGCGTCAGGCTGTTGATGATGATCTTTCTCCATCTCTTTCTATGAGTGCAGGTAATGGCATTCCCAAAAAGAGACGGAGTATTCAACTGCTCAGATAAGTTGGTGGAACTGTATATGAGGTGACATAAGTGATTATACGTGTGATCTTAACCTAATAAGCACTCAACTTTACACAACATAGGCAGTAGTACTACATACATAGTAGCGCTCATAGCGTTTTGACTGGCCTATTAGCTCAATTGGTAGTAGTTCTGCCTTCTAGACTATAGGTTGTGGGTTCGATTGCCACCAAGGAGGACAAACATTTGTGTGATAAACATCGATGTTTGTTCTGTGTCTAGTGTTATATTGTATTCTATGTATGTATTTACAAACAAAAAGTATTCTAAGTATTGTATTAGTTATCTGGTTCCCATAGTACAAGCTTTGCTTAGTTTGGGGCTAGATGGCGCAGTGTGAAATTTCCACGCATATTTATTTATTGTTATAAGTTTGATATTTTCGTAGCACTACCTACATAGGTACATTCAATTTTAACTGTACAGCCAGACGGTGCAGTTAAAACTGAGAGTGCGTCGCTGCGATGAAATATATAAAATGGCACCGTTTAAACAAGGCATATGCCTTGTTTTTGCTTTCAGTCGCGTGTGACCACGCTTAATGAAAGTGATGTAACTCACATATTATGACCAGTATTATATAACATGCATTCTTTTCAATCCTGTAAACCGCCTTTAAATGATATAAAGCGTGATCCAATTTAAGTTTCCTAACTTTCATTAATAGAAAAACACGTTCTATGCAAAATTGTCCTAGTTATTTATTTACTACTGAAATATTTAGTCATCATCCTCTTTGCCTTTTCCATTTGTTATTGGGGTCGGCTCCCAATCTAACCTGTAGCGGCAAGCTACCAGAATTACACGAGCGACTGCTATCTAACCTCATAACCCATAAGAAACTAGTAACAGGGATGGTTAGATTAGGTGTCAGATTCTATCAGGCGTCTGACTACCCGTAACGATTGCCATAGATGTTCTTATGACAACCAGGACCGACGGCTTAACGTGCTCTCCGAGGCACGGAGCGATGGCATCGCAAACAGCACATAACTTACTAGATAAGTCATTGGTGCAGGGCCGAGGATCGAACCCGGTGCCGTAAGTTTGCGAAGCGCACATGCTACCGCTCGGCCACCATCGCTCTTATCTACTGAAATATTTAGTATTTTTCATTAAATATGAAAAATCACAGCGGTCAAATGGCCGCCCCTGGACAGACAGCCACAGACTGCTATAGGAGTCGATTCGTCTAAGGTTTTTTTCAATGAAATCTGGGTCTTCGGTTCGGCCACACTATCGCTCACAGCAGCAATATTCTCAGCTGAACGCACGCCACGATGATGCACACGGCTCACCCTATCTCCAATGTTTCCAGTTTCTTCAAATTTTTTCACAATGTTGCGAATTGTTCGCTCAGTAGGACGATTGTTTTGACCATAATCTTCTCGTAAAAGTCTACACTTTTCTTACAGAATTGTTATTTCTGAACAATTTTAACACGTTGCGCCGTAGCCGCGACTCATATCGTAAATGTTGTATCTTAAACTATCATATTTTGACGTTTCAAATACGCGCCATTATCTACAACTTTTTTTTTACAGTGTTGCCAACATAGGAAACTCAATTTGGATCACCCTTTATAATATACATTTTGTGAAAATTATATTTAAGTTAGTCGATTTGGGAGCAGCCTCTTAACCGTGGTTTAGTGCCACTGTTCTACACACTTTCCACATCATAGATTAAAAATGCCCGTCCACAGATTAATGATTCATTGCTCTATTGTCATTCAAAAATCCAGTAACAACCTTGAAATCATTACAATAAGTTAATTTATATACATTTCATTATCTTAGCTAATAATGTAATAACAAGCATTTTATTTATTCATTCTTTTACGTTACTCATTTCATTATTCATGAGATCATTAATTTGCATATACCTATATCACGTTACTAAGACTGTAGCCTTAGGCTGAGTTTTTTTCACTAGTTTGGGTAACCAATGGTTAAAAACTCTAACAAATTTTGACCATTGGTTAGAATTTGTTAGAGTTTTTAACCTATTACCTTAACTATTGGTGAAAAAACCCACCCTAAAGTAACATAATATAGGTACACAGAATACTAAGTACTTTTTTTTGTTTATAGGTAAAATATTTGATCACTGTCTCACCTGGGCCCTAATTCTGTATGAAAACTCAGATTCCACACGATACGAAACCACGTCGTTATCGTGTCTTGTTCAAATCGTGTCAAAGCATTAGAAATACCTTCACTTTACATTATGTTATTTTTATTTTGAATAAATATTGATATATTAAGTGGTGGTAACTTTTGACATGTTGATGTTTCGGAACGTGTCTCAGTGGAACATTATGATTTTTGACAGTACAAATCACGTCATTTCCAAATTCATTTCGCGCGGTTTTGTTTCCATTTCATAGAAAATAGATTTTTGCGGATTTCTTATTTTGTTTCACATGTTCTAATTACGTCAGGAAACGTGCCAAAAAACACCTTGTTTGCCTAAGGGTCAATTCACATAGAGCGGCAAAATGCTCGAGCAGTGTTTAAGTGCTATTGGAATATAAACCTTATTCAATTTTGACAAAGCTGAAAACAGTATGCAATATTAAAATCATACCTATTTTAATGTTGCATACTATTTTCAGCTTTGTCTAAATAGATTAAGGTTGATATTCGTATAGCACTTAAAAACTGCTCGAGCATTTTGCTGCTCTGTCTGAATTGAGCCTTACCCTTCGCCTTAAATTAATAGTTATTGTGGTTTTATGTGAATTACAAATAGGTAAATAACTATGTAGGATAAGAATCAACTGAATAGGTACCTAAGTAGAATTATCATACGATACGAAAGGAAACAAGTTTAATTAATATAAAACAATTAAATGCATTATTTAAATATTTATCAGTTACTTAGATTACCTAGTGACAAACTCAACTTTTAAAGTGGTATAAAATATGTACTACGTACGTGTATACATAGCAGTCTTGGAGTAAATTATGATAATTATATATAGGTAGGTACACCTACACTCACTCTACTTAACGTTTAGCTTCAATATACCAAAACGTTATAGAAATAATAAAATGAAATAAAAATAAATAAATATTTGTGGATATTTCACACAGCGTCATCTAGTCCCAAACTAAGCAAAGCAATATATTTATATGATTATATCTTTACTTATAATAAAACTGTAACATGGTCAATTTTGTACATTAAAGAAATTTTAAATTTTTTTGTTGGAGGGCTCTCTATAATCGATACTAAAGCCAAAACTATATTATTTTTTCATTTTTATCTGTCTGTATCTGGGCTGACCATAACGCCGAAACTACTAAATGGATTCAAACGAAACTTGGCATGATTTGAGTTCATATTACGAAATAGACTATAGAATACTTTTAAACCCGAAATTCAGCACAGTTCCCGCGGGAGAGGGGATGAAAGTAAAAATATGTAGGTACTTATTTGTAATTCATTAACGCGTGCTCTGATTTCATTCATTCTTTTTTTGTTGAAAAGGGGGTGTTTTAAATATTGTCATGTAAATATTTCCAGGTCTTCGGTTTTCTGGTTCAGAAATTACAAACATTCAACCTTCAGTATTAGGTCCAAAGCCACTCCTATCCTGTACTATGGCAAAGAGAGAAGGGAGGGGGAAAAGATAAGGGAAAAGGATGAATGGATGAAGCACCTGCCTCCTTTCACCGTTTCATGTATGGTCACAGTTAACCTAACGCTCCTCCTCGCTTCGCTCGTCGTCGCACCTATTTATGACTTTGCCTTAGACTAGTATCTTAGTATCTTTAGGGTATACATGCATATCTATGTAATGATTTAACTACTTCAAAATTATTATTAGTTAACTAAAAAAATATGAAAAAAGAACATTATAAACAATACAATTATGAATGCTGATGATTATGAAATTATAAGTAATGAAATTTATAATAAACAAAAATATGACAAAAAAATACTTAACATTAACATTATAACATAAAATTTTATAAATTTAAACATTATTTGAATAAATTGTATAAGAAAAGATCAATATAAAAAGTAACTATTATGAACAAAGCTATTTATAAATAACCACCATTATAAATTTCATCATTATTAAAAATGAGGTATATGAAATGAAATTATGAATAATGAAATTATTAGTACAGACGGTATCCCATTAAAAATATTCAAACTGCGCTCCATTACGTAGTAAATATTAAATATTTAAATATTCTGTGCCTCTTTTTTTATTTTAAAGCACCCATTTACTACCAAATTATTTGAAGAACAAGATAACCATAAGAAATAAAACGTTACAGTTTTTATATACTCTAATAAAAACAACGACAAACGTGATAATCATACCTAGTATACATTTACTAATAACCCGGCAATACAATAGAAACTATTTCCATTCATCGTTAATTTTAAACCAAACTAACCTCCATGGAGATCCAAAGAAAAAAGAAACTGGCACTATGGCACACGGTAAAAAGAAAACAACACTTTTGGCGCGAAATTATAAATGACTGGTAACTTTTTGTCGAATGTTTGTATACAAAAGGCCACACTCGGTACGCGGCGCCAAGCGATCAAATCGCGACTGAAGAATCAGTCAGACTGCGAATGGCATTGACTCAGTGTACATTTTTATCTATGTTATTTATTTACGCGTCGTTACGCTAGCTAGGTATAATCAGTAGGTATTGTTACGCGTATTGCGTGTGCCATTAGTGTACCATTGATTGCTATATTTTTTTCTTTTTTTTTGACATTTCACACAGCGCCATCTAGCCCCAAACTAAGCATAGCTTGTACTACGGGAACCAGATAACTTACAGAATAGGTGCTTAGATACTTTTTTGTTTATAAATACATAGAGTACAATATAACAGACACAGAACAAACACCTATGTTCATCACACAAATGTTTGTCCCAGGTGGGAATCGACCGACAACCTATAGTTCAGAAAGCAGTAGAGCTACTACCATCTGAGCTAACAGGCCAGTCATTATGAATGCGCATGTCGTATGGCATGCATGGTGCATGTCAAACTAAAAGTCATTGATGGGTCGCATGGCTGGCATGGGTATGGATCATAGAAACAGTGGGCCACAAAACTAAAAAGAATATATGTTGCTTTTAATTGCTATGACTTCTACTTATCTATTAGCGAGTGGGAACTCAATCGATGTCGATAGAGAAAAGACCCGTAAAAAACGAAAAATTAATCTTGAAAACCTATTTCAAATTCTGCCTGAAGTGTTTCATTTTATCAGTATTTTGTTATTTGAAATTGGGACTCCTAGTTTTCCTGACGGGAGGCTGTTTTTAAAAGTGGATCGGGCCGTAAACAAATGCGCTGGGGCGCATGCTACCCGGGGGCCACAAGTTTGACATGTCTGTCCTATAGCATATGGCTGCATACGGCGTATGCAGTAAGTCTACTGGGAATAAATCCAGCTGTCTTACTTGTATAGGTACTACTAGTAGTGGGACTATTAGCATCCTTTGAAACTAAGTAACCTACTCCTGACACCCGTCGAGTGCGGATCAAAATGTTTGAAATCTATCGCATTAATCTGGTATTTATAATAACTCCAAAAATGGAAAACTTACTTAATCAACTGCTACAGTACAAAATTAAATTAAAATTATTAAGTACTGTTTTTAATTATGACATACAAATTTAAAAAAAGTTTTTTTTAAAAGTAAGTGTTTTAAAAGTATCAAAATCAATCGTGCCACCTTAGGGCATTGTAGCTAGTGAAATTACTGGGCAAATGAGACTTAAGAACTGATCTCACAGTCTAGAAATCTTTTTTAGACTGTGTGATGTCTCAGGATGACGTGCGCAGTGCGCAGTGTCACGCGAAACTTTAATTTAGATTTCCGAGTGACACTGCAATCTGTAATGGGCGACCGTGACGCTTAACACCAGGCGAACGACTAGCTCGTCACGTCATTCGTTTACATAAAAAAAAAGTTAGGCGCCGCAGCAATATTCATATTTTTTAATAAAAAAATGTTTTCATTTGCACTCTTTACTGTTTAATAATCGTCAATAAATGACGTACTATCATGTACTCAGTTTATGCTAATGAATTCAGTTGCATCCTGTATACACGTTTCTGTGGGCAAACCGAAGCGCCTTAAGTAGGTTCCTATCACATCACACTAATATTATAAAGGCGAAAGTTTGTATGTGTGTATGTGTGTTTGTGTGTATGTGTGTATGTTTGTTACTTCTTCACGCTCAAACGGCTGGACGGATTTCGATGAAACTTGGAATATAGATAGCTTATGTACCGGATTAACACATATATCTTGTTCCTGAATCTTAGATATTTTATGTAAACAAAGGGGATAACAGTGCAAAAAATATCTCTTATAAAGGTAGGTTACTATATTTGACCAAAAAAATATTAAATATTATTTGTCTAGTCATAATCTGCTTAATTACAAAATAAAAATCGTTATGTACTATCTATTTTAACGTTATATCTGATATATAAAATTTTATGATAAAGAAATCAATTTTTGGTAGAAAATATTTTAATAGACTGGTAAGACTGTAGAGGATCTAAACATTTTTTCGTTTTCGTTCTGGGATTTATATGATGGTATCATACCATTATACGCCATATTTTCTTCAAAGACACATGGTGCTACTTTCGTGCACTTTTCGAGATACGATGAAAAGTATGTAAAATATTAAAAAAACAGGTCAAACTAAATATCTTTTGATCAAATATGAATAAATCTCTCGATTTAAAGTTACAGAATGATTGTCAGAATAATTTATAAGGTTTCTGGTTGGTTGAAAAACATAAGTAATGTATGTTAATGTTTTTTTACATCTTCCTAAAATTTTACCTTTAGAACTTTGGAATTGCAAAATCCTACTTCATATCCTACTAATATTGTGTATGCAAAGTTATGCTTGTTAATCAGTAAGATTGATACTCTTTAAATCCATTTAATAAAAATATTTTTCAGAAGTAAAAAATGTTTTGAGCAACTGGCATGTCACTTTGACAGTGACTTTTCGTGACATTACTTTGTTTACATAAAATATCTAAGATTCAGGAATGGAATATAGGCTACTTTTTATCTGCGGGTGAAACCGCGGGCGCAGCTAGTTTATAATAATTATGTGTATGCAGTTGGCATATTTTTTTATATTGTAGTGCCAGCTACAATGGGTATGGCTGTGGGTGTAGTGACCAAATATTTAATATAAAAAACCGGCCAAGCGCGAGTCGGGCTCACGCACGAAGGGTTCCATACCATTATCTAAAAAAACGAGCAAGACCCTTCTAATTCTAATTTTACATGAGGGTGAAAAAGTCCTGCACTGACGTCCCGCTCGGGGTGTATTGTGCATTTCCCCCTACCAGCATCTACCCGAGCCAACGCAGCTCCTTAAAATAGCGGAGTGTGGCTCTAGGTTGCTGGCACAGCTGCTCCAGTGGCACTGATGTTGGGTGTGGGAATGATGACCCTTATACGTAATGAGAATAACATATGAACATATTTATAAACTGCACTTTATTACAATAATGCTTAGGTACATATTTTAACTTAATGATTAACCAAAAATACGTAGTCGGTAGGTATGTACTATTATTTACTCTGTGGTAGTACAAGGCCATCTACTATAAGGCTCAATTCAGACAGAGCAGCAAAATGCTCGAGCAGTTTTTAAGTGCTATACGAATATCAACCTTAATCTATTTAGACAAAGCTGAAAATAGTATGCCACATTAAAATAGGTAAGATTTTAATGTTGCATACTGTTTTCAGCTTTGTCAAAATGGAATAAGGTTTATATTCCAATAGAACTTAAAACTGCTCGAGCATTTTGCCGCTCTATGTGAATTGACCCTAATTGCTAATTACCATAATAACTACCCTTTACATTTTAAAAATAAATCTTACAGTAAAACCATTGTGAATATAATAATTATTGTGTAAAATAAATATAAAATAACTTAAAATAAAAAATAACTTAACATACATCAGTATTCTGTGGGTATAACAATTGAATGTTACTTTCAGGGTCATTTTATAAATTACCAAAAAAATATCCCAAGTTTTGAACTACAATCTTTTTGACCCCATGACAATTTTTTATAAAAGAACGTTAGTTTTAAAACTTTAAATATTTTCAAAAATATATAGGTAAGTAATATAAAATAATTATATATTTGAAATGTATAATACCAAAATTATAGAAATACTTCAATACGTACTTAATATTACTATCAATAAAATGTAACAAAATAATATGTATAATATAAAATTATATACTTTAAATGTATAATACCAAAATTATAGGTAATAATAATACTTCAATGCGTAATATATTATTGCTAAAATGAAACAAAATAATCGGACCGAAGTAGGTACTGTTTTATTGCCATATCAAAAGATTTTACTTATACAACGGTTAATCCCAAATTATTATAAAAAAATTAAGGTTTAGAAAACTAATATTATCTGTGTAATTATAATAGGCAGGTAGGTATAGGTATAAAACGTAAAAACCAATCAATTAAATAAATAAAATAACCCTGTGTACAATTACACATTTTCAATAATTATTATCAGTAACACTAAAAATTACAGTTGTTTAAACTAGACTTAAGGCATCGGGTAGGGCCAGATAAGCAGGTCAAAATCCGTTCAAAGAAACATCGACCTTAACAACGTAGACTTAAATATCAATTCAGGCTGAACTTCAGCGCGGCGCTTACGACAAACATAACGCACGCAATGACTAATTTTAACGGTTTTTAATTAATATTCTATGTTTGTTATGGTATTTTTCAGAATTATAAAGGCATCACAGCATCTAAATGATTGTTGGGAAAACACTCATTTTTTTAAACAATTAAAATATAAGAAAAATGTCGACAGAAACTGAGTAAAAGTGGTATGTACTTACATTAAAATTTTTCGAGGGAGGTTTGCTATTTTTTTGTAGACCTAAATTTATTTATCTTGTATTTGCGGACATCACGTTATACTTGATATGAGTTACACGATATATTAAATTCAAAGCTCCACATGCTCTAATTTCGCCAGGAAACGTGCCAAAAAACACCGTGTTGCCCTACCGTTCGCCTTAAGCCCGTATCTGCATATCTCTCTAACCCAAATACGATGCAGTAGGTAGGTACGTCATGTAGAGATAAGTGCAGACTTAGGAGCTGTCAAAGTTAAGTGCAGACTGGCATTATTATGTCACTTTATCTCAATATTTAAAAAAAAAAAAAAACGTTAAGTATACTATTTATTTAAGTACTAAGAGTAACAAAAATATTATTAATTATTATTATTATATATTATTTTAAGTAGGTACATAAAGTTTATTTATTTTAGTAGGTACTAATCTAATATGAAAATGAGCTAAAATGGTCTTCAAGTTTAACACCTAATTTCAAAACTTAAATAACATATAATAAAAAGTATACTAAACTAAACTAGACCTAAAAACTTTAAAACTAAGATATAAAACTAAAAATAACAATCTAAAGGAATCTTGAACTATCTATAGACCGGCAAAGGTCTATAGATAGTTCAAGCAATCCGTGGAATCTGGCAACGTTTAGTTGAGTCGGCACGTGACCATAATGCTGGCGTCTACTTTGGTCAAAGGATCAGCCTCGCTATACAGCGGGGTAACGCTGCCAGCATTATGGGAACGTTGCCAGATTCCACGGATTGCTTGAACTATCTATAGACCTTTGCCGGTCTATAGATAGTACATAAATATTTTATTGTGATTATAAACTTATCAAAGTCTTTCGACTCTATTATTTATATATTTACCAACAAATACTTATGTTTTGTATTTACTTAGGGGTGGCTATCAATAATTAGAAAAAAAAATAATTAAAAAACAAAACACTGAAAACAAAAAGTGAATTTCGTAAACCGAATATTGAAGAAACATTTTGTCTTTTTGTTTTAATTTATTATAATGTATACAACCTTTATTATAATAGTTATTTGTTATACAAGGCTGCAAAGTTGGTTTTTGGCGCGAATACTTGAATTGAAACCTGAGCAAGCGATGGTTTCAAAGGTACGAGACGCAGATAAACTTTGCTGCCGAGTGCAACACACAACTTTTCACCTCACTACAGCGAGGAAAATATAAGAAAAACAGCTAAAAGGCTAAGAAAAGATTAGTTTTTAGTTTATTAATTTAGTTATGGGTGGCGGTAACGCTTGACATCAGGTAAACGACTAGCTCGTCACGTGATTCATGGAAAATTAAAGAAAAAGTGTTTTTCATCCTTTTTTCATGCAGTCGCCGTGCTGGATAGCGTATTGGTTATATACTCCTTGGTGCTGGACAGTGCGATTATTCTAAAAATGAGGTTGGTGAACGAGAAAAGGATGGTATCTTTTAGGAGGTAGTCTATGGTATTAATGAGTTTTCAGTGGACTGGCAATATCAAGAAGGTTAAATTCGGGCAGATCTGTGATTAAATCGTCAATTATGGACGGGAAAATGATTGAATAGAAACGTTCGAATTTTAAAAACACTTTCCACGCTAGCGAGCTAAATGCGTTTTTGCGCCCAGATTTTGAATGACAAAGAGAACCTTTCCGAGCTAGTGCGGTGAAAATATAATTATATAACGAAAATATTCTAGGTCTGTGTTATAACCACCCCTAAATGCATAAAATATTACATATATTTATGATATTATACTAATAAAAAGGCGGCAAGCATATGCTACTACTTATCTAACTGTGATTTATTACCACAGGGGAGCTTGTTAGGCCCTATATTAATTCTAATAGTTAAAAGTACCTACAACAAAATAATATTAACGGTTTCATATTGTAATATTTGTAAACCGTATAAAATCATGAAATATCGCAGAATATGATTACTTAACTTTATTCATTTCATTGCGTTGCAGCAATTTTTAATAGGTTAATAAATAAACAATTAAGTTTTTGTGTCTAAGTAATTTTACAATTACGTAATTTATATTAAACACGCTTTAAGCCACTGACTACAAAAATACTAAAATTAATTTAATTTAAGTCTTTATTCAACACCCATTAACCGTAAGCTATCTACAAAGTGGCATCTAATAAGATACAACAACCAAGTCTTTTCATTACGAATTTCAACTAAAAATTCTAATTACTTAAAATACTGCCTTTTTAATATAAATAAGTAACTGTTTAAACTTATCATTGTATAGTTGTACAAGAAATTTTATACACCGTGGAATTTATTTCGATATTCTCCTGAAATGCATGTACTCAGTCCATGCTATAGAACAATATTATAGCGTTAAATTAAAATACATGCTCAAAAAATAATTAGCCGTTAGCCAAAATGTCTATTTCACACTACATGCTGCGGGCAAATGTTTCGTAGGTAGCTAAAACACCTGCTGGGTTCGCGGACAACTACCCCAGTCTACCTAGTGACCAGTAGACCTCAGTCGAACTACAGTGAGCCTACCTCACTTATCTCTCTATGACGTAGGTACCCAAATGTGTTCCAGCTGGGTTAGCATGGATGGTAGACAAAATTGTCTTTCCCCGTTTTACGTCACTTTCTTCGCACTTGCTTAGAGTAAAACAGGGTAAAGACAGTTTTGTCTACCGGCCGTGCTAATCCTATTGCACCTTCCTCGCTGTCCCGAAGGGACAAATTATTACATGCGTCGTGTACCTTTTGTTGAGAATTTGAATTTGGACTAATTTTATAGTACCTAGTTTTACGTTTTACATTATAGGTACTTTTGTGTTTAGCTTTAAATAAACATTCTAAAGCATGGACTGAGTTTATATATTTCAGGAAAATATCGAATTAAAGACCACGGTGTAGGTGTACTACGTAATAGGAAGGTTCACTGATACGAAAAGCGCGGTCCAAAAGAGACTAACTATTAAGGACCTGTGTCTCTTTTTTACCTGTGATAGAATATCCCACAACCTGGATACGACGCTTTATTACATTCACTGACCACACAAGAAAAAGGGACACACCAGTTTTAAGTGAGTCTCTCTCTAGCTACGCCGTTTTTCCTTGCAACTAAATTATATTATAAAAATAACGTTATACATGTGATGATAAGGTTCAAAAACCTTTTCACATTAAATCTCTGGTGAACTTTGCCGAAATACAGAGTGTATAGAAATTCATTGTATAACCGTGTAAATACCTACTTTAGGTAATATTATAAATTATTTTGTACAAGTATTTTGTAACTTTTTTATTGTAGCAAGCAAGCATACAATCCTCCTGATGGGAAGAGGGTCTATGAAAAAATAACTACGTCATCACTTACCATCAGGTGAGACAGTGGTCAAAAACTATGCCTATAAATTGTAAAAAAAAACTTTGATTTTCATAATGAATGAAGGCGAGTTTGAAATTTAATAAACCATAGAGAACGCATTCTGCACTTACATTCTTCATACTAGGATACTCTTTAAACAAAAAAAAAACCATAACAATACTCAAAAAACCTTAGAGTATAGACTAAAAGCAAAGAGGGAACATCAAAACGATATTATATTTGTACTGCTCACACGTATCGCTACGTCAGTGGCGAAGGAACGAAACAAACATATAGTAATTAGCTACGCTTGCGAATCGTCACCGTACCATTTTTTCGACTCGAGTCAACTGTTTTTTCTATACAAATCTGTCAGACTTATTCACATGAAAGTGTCCACTTCATATAAAAACTGCCCAAAAAAGTGGTACGCTTGACAGATAATGACGTTCTCTCTATGCTTTTAGTCTATACTCTAAGCAAAAAACCTAAATATAGCGTCAGGTAATCAAGCAAACAGAATACTGTGTCACTTTTTTAAATGTAACCTAAGTACAGTGTTTCCGGTGTGAAGTTTAGTTAACAAGACGTCATGGGGTAAAATTTTCAATTAACACCAAAAACATAATATTTCACCTACGTTAGGGCCAAAGATTATAAAGCCCGTTGATAGCTCGTGAACATAATTTCTCGTACAAACATGACTCACCTGCGCGGGCAGGGGGCGAGGTGACAAAACGAGACAAAGTCATACGAAATTACAAAAGACAGAGCAGGATGGAACAAAAGACATCAACGGGTTCCCGTGTTTTGTTTGGAAATAGTAGTTGAAATACACCACTAATTTTCGTATGAGGGGAAGTTGTATCATTGATCAACTGGATTTATAGCCAATGCCTAAGAACGATCAAGGTAAACACCACCAACCACCACCATCACCACCATTAACTGGATTTATAGTCAATGGTTAGGGCCTTACCATCACCTCTTAGAAACAATCGCTACAATGCAATTTATACTGTAGCAGCTTACACATTAGGTCTTCATTTGAATCGCACTAAGAGGTGAAACCCCAGCAAGCAAGTTTTTGTGACGCTACTGTACCAGCTGTGGTTTCCAATATTTATAGACGTAAGCATAATATATCTGGCTATCTCGGTCGCACGCTCGTGCAATTTTAACTTCCTTTAATCCTGCCGCGGCGAGGTCATTGACATTGCCGAGTCTGCAAGGTGCGGTGTACTTCTAGGGAGCGTATTCTATTTTACATCTATACCATCAAGATGCAATATTTACTAACATTGCACTGACAGTTGAATCAAATGATTTTTAGGGTTGTCGCTACGAAATAGTTGAGCGATATCAGAATTACGATGATTTTACCTATAAATTCTATCAGATTTGTCATAATTTTCAATGGTTACGTCAATGTTATGAGAAACTTAACTACTTGAATTTAGAAATCTTTACTAGGGGATCAAAAACGAAGATTAAAATCACCAGAGATTTATAAGTGCCAACCATAATGAATCTCAGTATTGACGTCTTACGTAGAAAACAATTGGTTACTTTTTGACTATGAAAAATAAAATAATATGCAAGATAATTGTTGTTGTATGATTTAGATTGACATCCCATAGAATCAACGAAATCCGTCGCCCCTAGCAACCAAGAGGTTCTCAATGAAGCTGGTATGAAAACTTTTTCATGGGCGAGTACGCCACAGAACTAAAATGTTTGTAATCCCTGCTATCAGCTGTTTCAACTGCCAGTGCAATGTTAGTAAATATTGCATCTTGAATTTGGCTGATATATAAAAATCTATACTTAATTATTCAGCTGCTATTTACCCTAGTTTTTTTTTACGGGTCATAGCAACTGTCCTTATCTAAAACTTACACAGTATTGAACCTGTAAAACCACAGCTTGTCGAACTTCTCGGCAACGTGAAAAAGCGCATCCACATATTGTAGACACGTGGAAATCTCATACGACGCGATTCTTGCGCTCGTTTCTTCCACGAACCCGCAAGATGTGGAACGATCTTCCTCCTGAGGTTTTTCCACATAACTACAGTATGGGGAGCTTCAAGAAAAGTGTTATAAGAGTCCTCTGTAAGGGTAGGCAACGCACCGGCAATGCGTTCGGTGTTGCAGATGTCCATAGGCGGCGGTGACTACTTACCAGCAGGTGGGCCGCCTGCTTGTTTGCCACTCATCTCATTAAAAAAAATTGTATAAATAATTCGTTTTTTGATCGTACTGCAATTTACCCTAATGCCAAGTAAAGACGCAATGACTGATCATCAGGTAGCCGGTGATCACCACGAGATGCCCTATCATGATTGGGAATCCGATCTTGAAGAACTGGACGAATGAGAACTTGTAGCCGTGTTGTTCGGCCACTCCTGCGCAGACGACATTGGCACTGGCGCCTATTAGAGTACCGTTACCTGAAAAAAAACGGGCATGGTGACCGTTGATCACATTTCTTTCCTCGTCTTTCTCTTCTGGACTATTACTAAATTCATGACATCACCAGTTTTTTGCCGCCAAGCAGTAGTGTGCAATCACTACTGTGTTCCGGTTTGAAGGGCATTGTATATAGTTAGTGAAATTATTGGGCTTTAGACTTTACGACCTGTCTAGCAATCTTATTGCTAGACTGTACTGATGTCTCAGGATGACGTGCGCAGTGCTGCGTCGATTTACATTTAAGAGTTTTTAGTGACACTGCAACTGTATGGGCGGCGCACAGATAACCCCCAATAGATACCGCATGAAAGACGACGACCGCGCACCACGCATTGGCGTAAATGGTTCTATATAAATCGCCGCTTCGCAGCACGGCCTTAGTTTCGACCAATTATTAGAGTTCATTATTAGGGCGTCACTCGAAACAGCCAATAATAGCGCATTGGCTCCAGTCCCCGCAACCCGCGCCTTCCGCCAGTTTCGGTGAGCTAGGATCCGAACAACAATCCCGTAATGCGGTATCTATTGGGGGTTATTTGTGGGGCGGCGGTGTCGCTTAACATCTGGTTAATGACGAGTTTGTCACGTCATTCATTAACTTTAAAGGAAATACAGGGTTGGCGCATTTTGAAGATATCCAGGGAATGGGCAGCAGCATTCTCCTCGGCACATTAGAATCTGCGATCACCAAGCCGCCTGTCAAGCGTGCAATAGTGATTATGGCAAATCCTATACAATTATGAAAAGCGTCCAAAGAGGTTCAGTAGCGAACATTTTTTGGCGGTTAATGCGACATGTCTGTTAAAATATTGATAAAATTAATATAAAGTAAGGGTCATCATCATTCTCTAATTTGATTTTTGGGGTCGACTCCCAATCTAACCTGTAGCGGCGAGCTACCAGAATTACACGAGCGACTGCCATCTGACCTCGCAACCCATAAGGAACCAGTAACAGGGATGGTTAGACCAGGCGTCAGATTCTAACAGGCGTCTGACTACCCGTAACGATTGCCATAGATGTTCTTATGACAACCGGGACCGACGGCTTAACGTGCTCTCCGAGGCACGGAGCGATGGATCGAAAACTGCGCATAACTTACTAGACAAGTCATTGGTGCAGGGCCGAGGATCGATACCCGGTGCCATAAGATTGTGAGGCGCACATGCCACCGCTCAGCTACCATAGGATGCCTTTCGAATAGCCTATAACCAAGACGTACCTCCAAGACAAGCCCCGAAGGAAAGCGCCCAAATGAGCGGCGCCATCGGTAGATTGAGCGTTGGGTTCGAGCCTAGTGACGTCACCACCCTCACCATCATTGTAGTCAGCGGTATGTTATCCACGAAAGCCGATGATACGCCTGACACCTGTAAAAATAATAGAAGTAATTTTTTGGAGATTTGCGTGGAAGGAATCGCTTTGATAACAAAAATTATTTGTTCCAGTAAGAGAACAAAATTAATAAAAGTAACAGTAATTGTTTGTCCTGTAGTATTTTTTTTATGTGAATGATTGAAATGACGAGCTAGTCGTTCACCTGATGTTAAGCGACACGGCCGCCCATAACAGTTGCAGTGCCATTCGGAACTTTAAAATAATAAAGTTTCGCGTAACACTGCACTGCGCACGTCCTGAGACATCACACAGTCTAGTAATCAGATTACAAGACTCTGAAATAAAGTCATAAAGTCTCATTTGTCCAGTAATTTCGCTAGCTACAACGCCCTTCAAACCGGAACACAGCAGTGCTTTCACACTACTGCTTGGCGGCAGGAGACAAGCAGGCGCTCCAAGTGGTGCTCTAGGGGAGGCCTATGTTCTGCAGTGGTCGTCTTCAGGCTGTTGATGGTTACACAACAGGTCTACTTACCCACAACATAAGTAAAATGGCCACGGCTAATCTTGCACTCTCGTCTACGGAAAGAATCAAAGACTCCGTTATACCGCCGATGAACTCTATCAAACCGAGTTTGGATAACGCCTGCGAAATAAAAAAAAATGATTAAAAAATAAACAATAAAAAAATGTGTGGTGCTGATGCTGTGGTGTGTGGTGTTGAGCGGGTCGGCTCATAACCCGGAGGCAGCGGGTTCGATTCCCGCGACTGGACAAGTATTTGTGGACAGGAAAAGCGGAAATACTTGTATACTGTAAACGGAAATACTTGTACTAAAGGTTCTAGGTCCCTGATACAGGGACCTACAACCTTTAGGGTCCAGGATCTTTGTAATGTGATCGTTTGGCGTTATTTATTTATATAATTTACATATTATTAAGTATAATATACTTAGAGAAATAAGTGTGAACTTAAGAGCTTAGTGCAGACGGACATTAGACATGAGTATTTCATTCAACCACCCCATCTCTTCGCGTGGCTGCCTAAGAGCCGACTAAGGCAATATTCAGGGAATGGGCAGCAGCATTCTCTTGCGATCACCAAGCCGCCTGCCAAGCGTGGTGATTATAACAAACCTCCTATGATAAGCGTCAAAAGTGTCGTTTTATGGGGGAGGCCTGTGTTCAGCAGTGGACGTCTTCCGGCTTCTCTTGAAAAGTCTCACCTCCATAAGAACAAAAAGCGCAGCGAAGAACAGAAGAGTAGACCATTCTACTCGATGCAGAATAGGCTCCAGGTCTTCCCGGTCTGCTAGAGTCAGCAACAAAAGGGCGCCTAGCAGAGCGGTCCAACCGAGGGATACGCGATCTGGGAAATGAATAGGTTGATGAGAAAAAATAAAGATAAAGAAGATAGGAGGAAACGCAGAAGGAAGAAGGAAGGAGTGAGGAAGAAGGAACGAAGAAGTATAGCGAAAGAATAATGGAATGAAGGAAGAAGAAACGAAGCAAGGAAACAAAGGAAAGGAAAAGTAAGAAATACGGTGTCTGAATAGAAAAGGGTAAGGAAGAGAGAAAAGATATCAAAACTTTTATTAAAAAAAACGGTATACAGAAATAGGTAACTTTTTTTTAATTTTTTTTATTATGGCTGGACATTTGCACACAGCGCCATCTAGCCCCAAACTAATCATTATTGGACTGGCCTGATAGCTCAGTTGGTAGTAGCTCTGCCTTCTGAACTGTAGGCTGTGGGTTCGATTCCCACCCGGGACAAAGATTTGTGTGATGAACATAGGTGTTTGTTCTGTGTCTGGGTGTCATATTGTATTCTATGTATGTATTTACAAACAAAAAGTATATAAGTATTGTATCAGTTATCTGGTTTCCATAGTACAAGCTATAATGCTTAGTTTGGGGCTAGATGGCGCTGTGTGAAATGTCCACACATATTTATATTTATATTTATTAATATAATATAATATAATTATAATTGTATTATGGGAACCAGATAACTGATATACTCTTTTGTTGTTTTTAAATACATATGTACTATTACAACACCCACACACAGAACAAACACCTATGTTCATCACACAAATGTTATTCTGGGTGGGAATCGAACCCACAACCTACAGTTCAGAAGGCAAAGCTACAACCAACTGCGCTTACAGGCCAGTCAGATAAATATTTAGGCAATATATTACCCTAGAATACCTAGATCAGTAACCAGAATCGTTTCATCCCTATGTAGAGAGATGTGTCAGAGAGTCGTTTCATCCCTATGTAGTAGACTTGCCTACTTGCCGCACCAAGCGTTTCGCTGAGTCCTTCATTATGCGGACTGCTAGGGAATGGAATTTGCTCCCGGCGTCTTGTTTCCTGACAAATATAACCTGGGTCTTTTTAAGACAAGAGTGAATAGGTACCTCATGAACCTGCGTGCTACACCATCGGCTGCATCGTCGCTTACCATCAGGTGAGATGTAGTCAAACGCAGGCTCATTCTACATAAAAAAAAAAAAAAAAAAAAAAGAATCAGACCACTCGTCGCCAAGAACGTTTGGGGCAGACAGCTATTTCATGAAATGCTCACGTACCTTTATAGAAAAAAAAAATGGAGGATATATATCAATAAAAAAGCTTAATAACAATATGTTTTCAAGAATTTCCAAAATATGTAAAGGGGCCCGGCGAATCCAGTGAGGCGTATCATACCTCAATGAGAGAATCAAACAAACTTTATTCTTGTGATAAATGAAAGAAAAACTCAAAGGAGCTGAATGCAGTCCTCGTGATCGAAATCGGCTAAGACATGACATAACCATCATCAATGTTGGTGTAGAAGGCGTGTATAACAAAGGTCTACTCACTGAGTTCAGGAATGGAATGCAGGAAAAAGACGGTAACGACAAATCCAATGGCGACCGTAGATTTGACCAGTAACGGCTTGTCTCGGATCTTGTACTGTAAACAGAATAGCACTATTAATGTTTATTAACACTTCATCACATCCACTGCCGGAACGTCCACTGTTCAACATAGGTCTCCCCATAGAGCGCCACTTTGACCGGCTGCTTGCTCCTGTATCCATCAGCTCCCCATGGTTTTGACCAGATCGGTGGTCCACCTAAACTAGGAACCGTAAGACGCAGCGACCCCCCGGTCGCTGCGTCTTCCGGTTCATGGTTACCAGCACCACCTAAATGGTAATTTGACGGTCAACCTAGACTCAAAAAAGCAAGTTGAAATGGCAATGGACAGATCACATACATATATGGCTCGTAGAACTGACTACCAATGAAGAAGAAGAGTTTTAAGTGGCGACCACAAACTGGAAGATGCAGCCACCCTGGTCACTGCGTCTTTTAGTTAGTGGTCTAAGTGGCCCGATGATCTGCTCAAAACCGCGTGTAGCCGATGGATACAGGAGGCAAGCAGCCGCTAAAAGTGGCGCTCTGTGGAAGATGCCTATGTTTAGTGTTGCACATCTTCAGGCTGTTGATGATGATGATGATGATGTGTCGAGTATCCCTAACTCATTTAAGCCGTTTTGTCTTGTATCTTACCTTCTCCTTCATTTCAGCCAGGGTACTTTTAAAAGTGTCCTTCGGGCAAGCTCTCTTATTGCTCTCCTTGACGAGGCCATCAAGCTGTGCTGTCAGCTTCTTGACCTTCCTCTCCAGCCGCTCTCTGACCACGTGTTCATCACGTGACAGGTGCGGGAGGGATTCCGCTGCCCGACGCCAGATGGAGATTTGGTGGCGGAGATCTGTAATGGATAAACGAGTACTTACATTTTGTTAATGAATTTCATGACGAGCTATTTTGTTTACCTGATTTTAAACGTCATGGCCTGCGATGAAATATAGGGTAGATCCCCGATCGCCGCCTTGAAAACGGCACCGTTAACAAAAAGGCATATATGCCTTGTTCTTGCTCTCAGTCGCGTGTGATCGCGCCTAATGAAAGTGTACATCACTCACACTCACATATTATTGTTTTACAACGCTATTGCAGGGTGCTATGGTACATTATTAAAATGAAACAACCGCTTGTGGTTGTGTGTGTGGTGTGTATATTAAATAAATAAATAAATATGTGTGGGACATGTCACGCAGCGCCATCTAGCCCCAAACTAAGCATAGCTTGTACTATGGGAACCAGATAACTGATACAATACTTAGATACTTTTTTGTTTGTAAATACATACATAGAATACAATATAACAACCAGACACAGAACAAACATCGATGTACCTCACACAAATGTTTGTCCTGGGTAGGAATCGAACCTACAACCTATAGTTCAGAAGGCAGAGCTACTACCAACTGAGCTAACAGGCCAGTCAATATTAGCTGGAGAGGTATATTTCTGTATAAGTAAGCATTGGTGCGGGGACACTTTTTAGGTTTGATCTTCATAGAGACTGTGTATCTATAGTATATTTGATTTCAGGTCACGGCCATCCTTAGTAACAGTTGCAGTAATAAGAGCTGGCTAAAGGAATATCCAGGAAATGGGCAGCAGCATTCTCCTCGGTACATTAAAATCTTCTGCAATCACCAAGCCGTCTGCCAAGCATTGTGATTATGGCTAACTAATTGTATTCATTACAACTAATTTAAGCGAGCTTAAACTCGATAAGCTGCTATCTTATTTGTTTAAATACATCTATAGTTATTAATTATGATAAAAAGAAACATAAAAACAGCAATAAAGTTGTTGTAAATAGGTAGATACATCTATTAAGATAAAAAAGCAATAAGCACAACAGCAAAATTATTGAAAATACATCTATTAATGATAAAAATACAAAAAACACAGCAACAAAGTTGTTTTAAATAGGTAGGTACATCTATTAAGATAAAAAAGCAATAAGCACAACAGCAAAATTATTGAAAATACATCTATTAATGATAAAAATACAATAAACACAGCAACAAAGTTATTTTAAATAGGTAGGTACATCTATTAAGATAAAAAAGCAATAAGCACAACAACAAAATTGTTGAAAACACACCTATTAATGATAAAAATACAATAAACACAGCAACAATGTTGTTTTAAATAGGTAGGTACATTTATTAAGATAAAAAAGCAATAAGCACAACAACAAAATTGTTGAAAACACACCTATTAATGATAAAAATACAATAAACACAGCAACAAAGTTGCCAGTTATTAATAATATTCCGACTCTAGGGAAAAACATGAGTGCATTGACCTTGTACCGTTCCTAGTTAGTCTAAAAATAAGTAGGTACAATGTACAAAATTGACTCATCAAATACTATAATATCAAATAGGGAAGTTTGTATTTGTTTGTTACCTAAATATGCTGAACTGTTGAATGGCTTTGGTTACTGAACTAACGTGAAAAAATGTTACAGTAGTTCTGTCAAATGAACTGGTCAACTGAACTAGTGCGAACAATGTTTCAATAGTTCTGTCAAATGAACTGGTCAACTGAACTAGTGCGAACAATGTTTCAATAGTTCTGTCAAATGAACTGGTCAACTGAAATAGTGCGAACAATGCTTCAATAGTTCAGTCGACTGAACTGGTCAACTGAAATAGTGTTTTTTTTATGGGAATTAATGACATGACGAGCTAGTCGTTCACCTGATGTTAAGCGACACGGCCGCCCATAACAGTTGCAGTGTCACTTGGAACTTTAAAATAATAAAGTTTCACGTGACACTGCACTGCGCACTTCACCCTGAGACATCACACAGTCTAGTAATCAGATTACTAGATTGTGAAATCAGTTCATAAGTCTCGTTTGCCCAGTAATTTCACTAGCTGCAATGTCCTTCAAACCGGAACACAGTAGTGCTTACACACTACTGCTTGGCGGCAGAATAAGTGGTAAAGCGGTGGTACCTACCTTGACGAACTTTGTGGGAACAATCCGTTGTTAAAGGTAGTTTATATTCGGAAAAAAAAGTATATTTTAATTATATTTAGAGATATGTTCATAGGCTACGGTGACCTCTTCCTATCAGAAGGACCGTATGCTTGTTTGCTTCTATAACATTTTTTTTATTGCAAATAGGTTAGTTTTAGCAGTTTTACAAGTCAAAACAGCCGGATCAGCAGGAAGCTTCTAGTCTTATCCTAAATATTTATATTTGTATCGTATTAGTTGTTAGATGAGGTGTAATCTTCTTGTTAATTCGTATCCAGGTCCCCACGATACAGGCTGAGCTTTGTGTGGGGATCATTAGATAACTTTGTGTATCCGAAGACAAATCTTACTGCATCATCATCAACAGCCTGAAGACGTCCACTGCTGAACATAGGCCTCCCCCAGAGCACGCCACCTTGAGCGGCTGCTCGCCTCCTGCATCCATCGGCTCCCCGCGGCTTTCACCAGGTCGTCGGTCCACCGAGTGGGGGGCCGGCCTACGCTGCGTCTTCCGGTTCGTGGTCGCCACTCGAGAACCTTTCTTCCCCATCGGTTGTCAGTTCTACGAGCGATGTGGCCTGCCCATTGCCACTTCAACTTACTAACTCTAAGAGCTATATCGGTCACTTTAGTTCTCCTGCGGATCTCCTCGTTCCGGAGCTTATCTCGCAGGGAAACACCGAGCATAGCTCGCTCCATAGCTCGCTGCGCGACTTTGAGCTTACTAATGAGGCCAACAGTAAGAGACCATGTCTCAGTTCCATAAGTCATCACTGGCAACACACACTGATTGAAAACTTTCGTTTTCAGGCTCTGCGGTATTTTGGACGAAAAGATAGGACGAAGCTTCCCGAACGCTGCCCAGCCGAGTTGGATTCTTCGCGCCACCTCTTTGTCGAAGTTGGACCTACCTAATTGGACAATCTGTCCTAGGTAGACATACTTGTCGACAACTTCGAGAGTATCGTTCCCAACAATTACCGGTATAGGTGGAACATGAGCATTAGACATGATCTTTGTCTTGTCCATATTCATCTTAAGACCAACCTGCTGGGAGACTCTACTGAGGTCGTTGAGCATGGTGCTAAGGTCCTCGAGCGATTCCGCCATTATGACTATATCATCGGCAAAACGAAGGTTAGTGATGTACTCGCCATTTATGTTGATGCCAGATCTTTTCCACTCCAAGAGCTTGAAAACATCCTCCAATGCGTTTGTGAACAGTTTCGGAGAAATAACTAAATCTTACTGCATAAACCCTGAGAAACCGGGAAACAGTGTGTAATCTTTACTTTATAAGTTTTTTATGCAGCAAATAAATCATTTTCATTTTTCATTTTCAAAACAAAGCAACACGGTACTTACTCTGGATATCTCTAGATTCAATCAAGCGTAGTTTATTAGCGTCTCTATACATGAACCGGAGTTGTAAGTATGTCTGTACACACACTAGAAGCACGCCTAGCGTCATGTGCAGGGTAAAATTTATGAAGTTTATGCCCTGAAAAGTAAAAATAATACGCTAAAAAAGGCTTAAGGCTACTCGAAGATCCTATATCTCACCGCGCATTGCGACATTTTTGAAGATTATTAAATATGAATCTCTCGGTGAGAGATACATATTTCTTCCGTTTGGGGTAGAAACCATGGGACCGTGGGGTCCATCCGCCCGCGGATTCGTGAAAGAGCTGTCCAGACGCCTAATAGAAACTACAGGTGACCAAAGAGCTGGCTCTTACCTCGGCCAAAGACTAAGTATGGCCATTCAACGAGGTAATGTCGCCAGCTTTTTGGGCACCTTACCCGCAGACAGCGACTTAAACGCGGTTTTTTATTTATAAGTTTAGTTTTAGTTTTAGATAAGTACTTCGTTTAGATTTAATTTAGTTTTTGTAATTGTATTTTGTATTTTATTGTTTAGTTTTTAGGCCTAGTTAAGTAATTTTATATATTTTAAGTTGTTGTGATAATAAATTTAATTCTCTTAAATATATGAATTTAATTACGAAAAGTCTGGCTAAACTATGTTGTCATGGATAACATTATAAATGTTTAACCAAACTACCATAATATGATATTTTTGTAAACTATGATACCGTAATATTTATGAAATCTTGTTTGGATTATAAATATTAACATTTCTTACAAAATGTTCAACGAAAATATCATATTGTTGATATTTCAATAATAAAAACTAAACTAAACTAAACTAGCTACACTAACTACTACAAAGAACACTTATGGACTGTATAATAGCCGCGATGGCCTATAGATAGACAGTCCCAGTGCTCTAGCCCACTACCGGTAGGTAGCGTACCCAACATGCTGGCCGCATTGCCACGTTGAATTGCAATGCTGATGCGTTGGGCCAAATAAGTGCCAGCATTTTGGTTGATATTTTCAATATGATATTTATGATATGATATTTTTGTGGAACATGTCTAAAATAATATTAACATTTCTTACAAATGTTCAACAAAAATAATATTAAAGGAGAATGGGCAAAAATGTATGGAGCGTGTCCTATTCGCGGCCAACAATGATAGTGGTATTTACCGATGTATGTGATTTAGTCCTACAATTACTGTGTAGAAGTTTTATTGCTGGCATTCTCATAGGAAGTGAGTAAAATGAATTTTCGTTTTAGAAGGTTTTGCATCGTTTTACGAACGTTTATGACTTTAGTTTTTTTTTTTTTTAATCAAGTACACAACCAAAAAAGCCTATTTATCACTGTCAGAGTAATCGAAGTCCGGGGGCAAAGCAGGGGTCAAAAGGTTTATAGAAAAAACAGAGGGCTCTATTTACGATTGCACAGTACACAACGTCACAAGCGTAATCGAAATACTGCGCCGTTGGCAGCGCTCGCGCCGACCGCTTTCATTCTTATCGCTGGAAGCTGATTGGCCCTCCATGTGAGCAGGTAGAAAACCGGTTTCTTTGGGTCCATTCCGTCAGTTTGTAACATTTTTAAGTTAAATGTTTGGTGCATAGACCAATAAATAAATAAAAGATAAGATAAAGATAAAGATAAATTTATTATCCAAAAAGAAATATCGATAAGTTATACAGTATTACAAGTTATGGCGTAATTATTAAATTGATAGACTATTTACTACGGGCCCCAAACTAGGCATAGCCTGTATCTTGGGAGCCCCTTCCTACAAAAGTTGCCGGAACGATATGCGTGCGTATAACTGTTTATTACACATGTTGACTACTTTTAGTTATAACTTAAAAACGAATATAGCATATAATATATATTAAAAAAAAAAATATAGATACACAGGCACAAAAATTTACATATTTACATATTAAAAATCTACTATAATACGATATCGCTCCATACATTATTCACATATAATTTTTTTTTTTTTTTTCGAAATGACAGCGTAAGGTCCATAGTAAAAGTTATCCATTAGTAGTTGGACTTTAATTTGGCACAGGTTTCGTTACTGGCCGCCGATAGGACAAAATGCCCATTCTCCTTTATAAGAAATGTTAGTATAATTAATGCAAACAAGATTTCACGAATACCACGGTATCACAGTTTATTTTCTTTCTATGCTGATTTTATGTATGGAAGCTTGTTTGGATTAATATGATTTTTTTTTGATCGTTCTTAGGCATTGGCTATAAATCCAGTTGACCAATGATACAACTTCCCCTCATACGAAAATTAGTAGTGTATTTCAACTACTATTTTCATACAAATCACGGGAACCCGTTGATGTCTTTTGTTCCATCCTGCTCTGTTCTTTGTAATTTCGTATAGCTTTGTCTCGTTTTGTTACCCCGCCCCCTGCCCGCGCAGGTGAGTCGTGTTTGTACGAGCAATTATGTTCACGAGCTATCAACGGGCTTTATAATCTTTGTTCTTATGTATAGCTTAGACTGTGGTTCATAAAGAATAAACGTAGGTACCACAGACTATGTTGTCGTACTTACAGCTTGTATAACAGCCTTGTTAGACGCGATGATGACGTTCGGTGGGTCACCGACAGGTGTCGCTGTACCCCCAATATTGCTGAACAGTACCATGGACATCAGAACCGGGATCGGATCCAGATCCATTACTTCGCATAACCTGGGATAAGACGAAGCATTGGATTAATTACTTTTTTAATAATGAGCGACGTGAATTTTTTTAAACCGAGTGACACTGCAACTGCTTTGCTCATGTCACTTAACATCAGAAAACGACTAGCTCATGATGCCATTCACTCACGTAGGCGATCATAATGCTACAGAGCATTATCTTCCAGTTAAACTGGGTGTGATGTGGAAATTTTTGCAGTAGGTAGATAACAGATTAGTTCCAGACAGTCCTTCGCTCGGTTCGGTACAAGTGGAATTCCTTCATTGCTAATTACGTTACTATCTACTTTTATCAACATATCTACTGGACAAGTATGTACTACAGATAACGTCTGTCGGTCTTGAATGAGAGTGGCACTCATGTTAACGAACTTCCTTATAATAAGCGCACTGGACCTGCATAAAATCTCGTATCTGGCTGTTCTGGTAAATACCTCTATCTGCGTACTTACACTGTGGTGTATTTGTAATTTGTGGGTGTAATTGAATTCATTAGCATCCTTTGAAACTAGGTACCTACCCGCTCTTGCGTAGAACAAAATGTATGAAATGTAACGCATCGAATTGGTATTGATAATATCTCCAAAAAATTGAATAACTTACTTAATCAAGAATCAACCGCTATAGAGCTACAGTACAAAATTAAATTAAAATAATAAAATGCTGTTTTTACATACAAGGTAAAAAAAACTTAAAATTATCAAAATCATTCGTGTCAACTACGATAAAAAATATTTATATTTGCACTCTTTACTCTTTAATAATCAGTTGTCAAATACCGACAACCGATGGGGAAGAAAGGTTCTCGAATGGCAACCACGAACCGGAAGACGCAGCGTCTGCCCTCTAGGTGAACCAACGATCTGCCGATGGATACAGAAGGCAAGAACTTCAAATGCTGCTCCGTGGGAGAGGCCTCTGTTCAGCAGTACACGTCATCAGGCTGTAGATGAAGGTCGCTTGGAAAAACTGTATAACTAACTTAGAAAGTTATGAAGTCAGACCTACCTGATCGTAACAGGAGTCATCAGCAGCACAGTGGTAACGTTGTCCAGGAACGTGGACAAGACGGCTGTGATCACACACAGGAGGCTGATAAGAGGCCACAGCTTCCCTTTAGTTACCTGGAATAAATTCGTCCATATTCATACTTATGTAACAGATTATTTTGTAGGGAAAATAATTTAATCAGGAACGGAGTTTAAAGCACCGATCCGTCTCCCGCTGAACATAAATCTCCCCCATAGGTCACTCTGACCGGCTGCTTGCCGCCTGCATCCATGCATGAACTCTCCGTTGTTGTTACCGGATCGTCCACCTAGTAGGGAGCCGGCCTACGTTGCCTTCAGGAAAGACAGACTGGGTTTCGTGAAGTCAGAGGACAGATACTATAGAAACTTAAAAGTAAGAAAGAAAAAAAAAACATTGATTCAACATCTTATAACAATAGCTAATTAAGAGAATAGGACCACCCCATCTCTACCCGTGGGTGCCGTAAGAGCCGGCTAAGGGAATACCCAGGGAATGGGCAGCAGCATTCTCCTCGGTACATTAAGATCTTCTGCGATCACCAAGCCGCCTGCGATGCGTCGTAATTATGACTAACCCCCTTATGATAAGCGTCCAAAGTGGCGTTTTATGGTGCAAGCCTATCGTCAGCATTGGACGTATTTCGGCTGTTGAGTTGATGATTACTGGATGTCAATAGCATTTAAGTTTTCGACGCACCCCTAATAAGAACCTACCTCAAAAGTGAAGACAGCCAAGAAGTCAAACATCCCAGTCTCGGCCATGATGGAGACAAGCAGCATCATGCTAAATAGCAGTAATAGAGTCTCCACGTCGAGCCAGGAGATGATCTCCGGAAGGGTTGGTCGTTCGCCGACCAATGACAGGGTTGCCAGTGCTGTGGTGGAGACTAGAACCGCAGCCATAGTCCTGTTTATCACCTGATCATGGGAAAAAGACTAAAGATTATTGACCTAAGGGAGCGAAGTCTTGAACTCGCTTTGCTTTCATCATAATTTCGATTAAATTCTGGAAACGATATCCTCTAGCTTTCGTCAGAATCGAATGGCGTGGGTTATACCTACGGACTATACGTAGGTAACATATCACTTGCGCAATTAAAGAAACGATTTTGAGGCTTATAAAATATCTACCATCATCATCATCACCGTCATCAACAGCCTGAAGACGTCCACTGCTGAACATAGGCCTCCCCCAAAGCACGCCACCTTGAGCGGCTGCTCGCCTCCTGCATCCATCGGCTCCCCGCGGCTTTCACCAGATCGTCGGTCGGCCTACGCTGCGTCTTCCGGTTCGTGGTCGCCATTCGAGAACCTTTCTTCCCCATCGGTTGTCAGTTCTACAAGCGATATGGCCTGCCCATTGCCATTTCAACTTGCTAAATATCCATAATACTTTGCAAAATAGGGCAATTCTGTGAAAATATCGTAGTTTTTGCACCACTCTTTTGGTATCTAGTTACCTACCTAGTTTAGTAGAAAGGAGGAAAGATTAGAATGATCGTTATTTTACTTACGACTAAGACAATGATGACAGTGATGATGATAATGATGGTAATGATGATGGTGGTAGTGGCGGTGGTGGTGATGGCGAACGAGAAACATACCTCAAAAATAATAAGAATGTACATGCAAACCAGCAAAATGCACGCATAGATTACGCCCGTGCTGACATCGAGCGGACTTATAGTGTAACTCATTGCGAACGGCGTCGTAGTGTTTACTGTTGTCCTGGAAACAATGACAGCCTCTGAGATTCGATTCCCGCGACAGGATAAGTATTTGTACACAGGAAAAATAAGCGCAAATACTTGTTGCGTATCTGGGTGTTGTGGGAGCTTGGTCCTCAAAGCTCCTGGGTCCCTAGATACAGGGAATCCTGGTTAGGATCCAGGATCTATCATACATAGATCCAGGTCCTAGATTATATTTTTTTACCCTTTAGTAGAACCCTTACCTCATTCCCAGCGCAAATGTACTGGTGACGTTGGAACTTGAGGAGTAAGGTTTCAGTCTCAGGTTGATGGATCGAGGTTCTCCTGCACTGAAGTCCAGGTCTATATCATCTTGAAGAGTTAGCTTCCAAATTTCAGAGGTCTGCAAATAGAAAGCATTTTGGATGAGAGCTGCCATGTAGAAAATTAGGACCACCCGTCTCTTCCGCGGATGCCGTAAAAGCCAGCTAAAGGAATATTCAAGGAATGGGCGCTATTCTACTAATCTTCTGCTATCACCAAGACGCCTGCGAAGCGTTTTTTTATGTTAATGAATGATGCGACGAGCTAGACGTTCGCCTGAAGTTAAGCGTCACGGCTGCCCATAACAGATTGCAGTATCACTCGGAGCTCTAGATTAATATAGTTTTGCGTGACACTGCACTGCGTACGTCATCCTGAAACTTCACACAGTCTAGTAATAAGATTACTAGTCTGAGTGATCAGATCATAAAGTCTCATTTGCCCAGTAATTTCACTAGCTACAATGCCCTTCAAACCGGAACACAGTAGTGCTTGCACACTACTGCTTGGCGGCAGAATAACTGGCAAAGCAGTGGTACCTACCTAGACGAACTTTGCAGAAAAGTCCTACCACCTGGTAAAAATACGTGCACGGATAGTAATGGACGCAAGAATGATAATAAAGCCATGTGATCTTATTTAGTATCTTACACAAATTACACTTTTCATCGTAAAGCCATTGAGCAAGACACCAGTTTTGACGTCTACGGTTTTGGTTCTATCAATAGTAGTTACCAGAACAACTTCGTTCCCCTGCAGCCTTTCCAGCCAGACCTCCATATGCCGAGTACCAGCAGTGGAGTTCAGCTTCAGCTCTGCTGTCTCCGATAGGAACGGGCCTGTTAGATGAAGGTGGACCGAGAAGATATCCTGTGGGCTGCTGAGCGAGTAGTCTGGAAGAGGAGACTTTATTAACGAAGACTATATTAGACGAACTAATTCGATGACCCCAGGCTTCATTCAACTCACTGTAGGTACGTCAATAAAAAAATCGAATTTGAATAGATTTTTCTTTATGGAAAGACAAATTTTCCAGCCTACTTGTGACCACGGTCAATGCAACTTGGTCGCAAATAAAAATATTTTTAGCGCCATTAATTTCTGTGTAATCAAGTAGGTAACTATCAACATTGTAACTTACGTTTAACTTCCGCAGGTGCGACTGAAGAGTTCCTCGTGATCAATTCCTTTTCATCGCACATGAGAAAAGCCACGGTAAAGAAGATCCAACAGGTCAGTAGTAACGTCATCTTGACATAATATTGTGCTTTTTGTACCTGAGCAAAAATTGATTATAATGCCATTTGTTGGTCAAAAACTCAACTGCAAACTATAGTTCTGACAGAGGACCGTGCAATTTAGAGCATGCCTTTACACATGGTCAGGGTCACAAGAAAGACGTTGGTCGAAAACGTGACGTGACAGTAACAAATTACAACAAATAAATAATTATGTGAACTTTCATGTCACGTGGCTAGGGCTTATTTTGTTTTCCTCTACTATACTATACTATGTCATAAGAAAATCTATGGCAATCGTTAAGGGTAGTTAGAAGCCTGATAAAATCTGACGCCTGGTCTAACCATCCCTGTTACTGGTCCCTTATGGGTTGCGAGGTCAGATGGCACTCGCTCGTGCAATTCTGGAAGCTTGCCGCTGCAGGTTAGATTGGGAGCCGACACCAATAACAAATGGGAAAAGGCAAAGAGGATGATGATGATAGTTACCATAGATTTTTGTGGAGCGGTTGTAGTGGTTTCTTGCTCTTCGAGACTGCGAACAATAAAACACTCAGGATGCAACAAACCAACATAATCAAAGATAATTATAGTGCTTCAAAATAAGCAGGAATATTTACCTGTCCAGTGCATGTTTCTATACATGTCGCCACGGCTGCTTAGTCGGTACAATAACATCATAATCATCATCAGTGTGAAGACATCCACTGCTGAACATAGGCCTCCCTCAGATCACCACGCTGGGCAGGCATCTTCATGATTGACCCTTCAATATACCCTTAGCCGGTTACCACGGAAAGAAATGAGGTGGTCCTATTCTACGGCCCGAGACCACAACACAGTCCCAATTATGTATGAAAAAACAGATTCCACACGATACGAAATCACGTCGTAATCGTGTCTTGTTCAAATCGTGTCACAGCATTAGAAATATCTTCACTTTACATGTATGATGTTTCGGAACGCGTCTCAGTGGAACATTATGACTTTTGACAGTTCAAATCGAGCCAATTCCAAATTCATTTCGCTCGGTTTCGTTTTCATTTCATGGAGATTTTTGCAGATTTCATATGTAAGACAAGGAATTTGCGGTTTCGAAGTAAGGAATCGTAAAGTGGTCGTAGTCCTAAAGGTTTTACTCACAGCTTCTCCATCTTCGTGGGCTGTTTCTCGGAGTTTCCCAGGGGCTCATCCCTTACTATGTGGTGGTTGTTGTTCAAATGCGGAGCCGAATTCACAGAGGGCAGCCTCTGCTTCAGGGGCTTGGTACCGCTTCGCTTGTTCTCCAATTTACCTGCAACATTAAACATTAATGTCAATTACCAAGGAAGCCAAATACGTGAAGTAGAATCTGCAAAGTTTTTAGGGATAACAATCGACAAGCAATTGAACTGGAAGCACATATAACTGAAATTTGTAAAAGATTAAGTAGCTCCGCATATGCTCTGTTTAAATTAGCCCCAGTAGTAAATAGCGACGCGTTACTCACTGCTTATCATGGGTTAGCAGCTTCAGTATTAAGATATGGAGTTATCTTTTGGGGAAACTCAACAGATGCCAAAATAGCTTTTAAGGCTCAAAAGCGTTGCATTAGGACCATGTTTGGACTGAAGAAAACTGATAGCTGTAAGCCATATTTCAGCAAGTACAGGATTCTGACACTTCCGTCTTTGTATATTCTTGAGGTCGTGAAGCCATTCATTTGTACGAAGCAATCCTCACTTGTTTCGACGCATATCAGATGTAGTACAACGCAATAGACGCGACAACGATCGACTGCTTTTACCCCCTGCAAAAACTACTCTGATGCGTAAAAGTGTATTAAGCATGGCACCTACAATATACAACAAAATGCCCAAGTGTATTAAAAAATCAGACACTTTTAAGACAAAGTTAAAGCAAATGTTGACAGAAAAATGTTATTATGATATTAATGACTTTTTGAATGATAAAACATGTAATTAATATTTTTATATTTAAACTATATTTGTTTTTTTTTATTTTTATGTGTTATATTTGGAATTTATTTAACCTGACATGTTATTATTATTACAATTTTCATTTCTAATTTTTTTTTTTTTTTTTTTTTTTTTATGTGATTGAATGACGTGACGAGCTAGTCGTTCACCTGATGTTAAGTGACACGGCCGCCCATAACAGTTGCAGTGTCACCCGGAACTTTAAAACAATAGTTTCGCGCGACACTGCACTGCGCACGTCATCCTGAGACATCATTATTTTTATTATTATCATCATGTTATTTATATTATGAGACGGCAGTTGATTGTCAAACAATTATTTGTACGCCTCTGCAGGCAAGACATTGTGGACAGAAAAACGCCATAACACCAATGCATGTATTTTTGTAAATGTATTTACTCATGTTCTGACAAATAAAATATCTTTATCTTTATCCTTTTTTTTTTTTTTGCAATCCATTCATTCTTTTCCCCTAAATTTTTCTCTTTCACTTCCCTCTTAGGCGTAAAACTAATTAACCCGAGCGAAGCCGGGGCAGGGCAACTAGTAATATTATAAAACTGCTCAAAACGGGTTTAGAGTTTCGCGTGACACGCACTGCGTACCTCATCTTGAGACATCAGAACAGTCTAGTCCAGGTACATAAGATATCTATGTAGAGCTCTGAGCAAATGACACTTTATGAGCTGATCTCACAAGCTCAGATGTCTCATTTGCTTAGTAATTTTTCTATAGCTACAGTGCTACAGTGCAATCCGGAACACAAGTTGTACTTAATAACTGTACATCATGATTGTTTTATTTTCCACTATTATTATAAATCTTACTAGGTGGTAGGACTTTTCTGCAAAGTTCGTCTAGGTAGGTACCACCGCTTTGCCAGTTATTCTGCCGCCAAGCAGTAGTGTGCAAGCACTACTGTGTTCCGGTTTGAAGGGCATTGTAGCTAGTGAAATTACTGGGCAAATGAGACTTTATGATCTGATCACTCAGTCTAGTAATCTGATTATTAGACTGGGTGATGTCTCAGGATGACGTGCGCAGTGCAGTGTCGCGCGAAACTATTGTTTTAAAGTTCCGGGTGACACTGCAACTGTTATGGGCGGCCGTGTCACTTAACATCAGGTGAACGACTAGCTCGTCACGTCATTCAATCACATAAAAAAAAAAAAATGTTATTCAAAATCCATTTATGCTTATTACAACTTTGTATACGTGTAGTCATTGTTTTTTGGCCTTGTTGATACGAATATTATATCAAGTGCGTGTCGGACCATATACTTATGTAGGGTTCTGGCTGACGCCTGCCTTTGTTGCAGACTCTTTTTTTCGTTTTTAGGGTTTCGTACCCAAAGGGTAAAACGGATTACTCCTCCGCTGGCTATCTGTCTGTCTGTCCGTCTGTCACCCGGCTGTATCTCATGAACCGTGATAGTTAGACAGTTGAAATTTTCACATATGATGTGTTTCTGTTGCCGCTATAATAACAAATACTAAAAAACAGAATAAAATAAACATTTAAGTAGGCTCCTATACAAAAAACGTGATTTTTTTTGCGCGTTTTTATTGATAATGGTACGGAACCCTTTGTGCGCGAGTCCGACTCATACTTGGCCGGTTATTTTTAAGTGCAATGTACTTTTCATCTAAGAACATTAGAGTTGCCTGTGGCAAAGGGGAGGCAGCACTCTCATAAATAGCGATTAGTGCCAAAACTTTAATATTGCCTTTTCACTCGGTGGTTCTCATCTCCTATCTCTCTTTTCTACGTAGTTTGTGTCAAGTTATTGTCATTTTCAAAATGTTCGAGGAAGAAAGAGAGGTCACCAGCGAGTAGAATAGCGATAGATGGTTACTTGATCATCAGATGGGTTACTTGAAGTACGGCGGGGTAATTACGTAAAATTTGCAACAGCAATGCGACAGCAGTAGCAATGCGACAGCAGAAGCGAAGCATACATTCTCGACACCACTAATGATGTATGACAGCAATCACCGCGAGATTTACGCCTGTCGCAAACCTGTTGCGAGTTAGGTAATTAGGGGGCGGATCTTTTTTGAACGGGCTAATGCTGTTGGTCTCTACCGGTCGTTAAAGCGGCATCGGGCGGGAAACATAAAAAAAGAAGAAGACATCAAAAAAGAAGAAGTACATATCGACTTATATCTTCATGGTTTCGCCTCAACACGAGGCATCCTCAAGGACGTACTGACTGAAGGCTCGTGTCTACATACGTACCTAATGATGCCTCGTGAAACACGTGTCCAGATATCCTTGTATCACGAACTTCCGCGAGGTCACGCCTGAGTCAATTTTGCGCCTAATAAGTGTGGTGATAATTCTCACTGTTTTAAAGGTAGTTAGTTAAATATCTACCTGTACGTATTATAATAATCGTGTACATTTTAGCTCTAGTAATATTACATCAACGCTCAATGTCTGTTTTTTGTTTGCTTTTCTCATTATAATGTAGTTACGGTTACGTTTATAGCATTTTGACTACGGAAAAAACATTGAATGTAAAAATCTAGGTATCAGGCATCTATTTACTGCTCTGTGGTTGACACAATCATATTAGATTTACAATAAAATAAATGTAATAACAAAGTAAACTATCATCATCATCGTCAACAGCCTAAGACGTCCACTGCCGAACACAGGCCTCCCCCAGAGAGCGCTACTTTAAGCCGCTGCTCGCCTCCTGCATCCATTTGCTCCCCGCGGCCTTCACCAGATCGTCGGTCCACCTAGTAGGGGGCCGGTCTACGCTGCGTCTTCCGGTTCGCCACTCGAGAACCTTTCTTCCCCATCGGTTGTCAGTTCTACGAGCGATGCGGCCTGCCCATTGCCATTTCAACTTGCTAATCGAAAGTAAACTATAGATAGATATTAATACCTAGTTGCATATTAGCCCCCGAATTTGATAACGCCGGGAAAATGTCGAGTTACAACTCCAATAATCCTGTTATTATTTATTGCTAGTTGACGCGCCCCGGCTTCGCACGGGTTAATTAGTTTTACGTCCTAATCCTGTTCATGGGAAGAGGGAAGCGACAGGGATAAGGATGAATGGATGAGCGGGCGAAGGAAGGCCTCTTTTCTATTGCAGTCTCAACCATTCATCCTTTTCCCCTATCTTTTTCCCTTTCCCTTCTCTCCTGCCTTCAACAGGATGAGTATAAATAAATAAAAAAATAATACCTATGCAAACAAAAAACCATGCATAAAAATTACATCCCAATTGCTTCGTGCAACCATATGTGTAAATGGTGCAACCCACACTTGGCCGTTTTAGAAAACGTTAAATTTAAAAAAATCAAAAACCAAAAAAAAAAAATGAAAAAAAAACAAATTTCAAAGAAACAGACAGACAGACAAATAGACAAAAAAATGTTTCTACTTCTATATCGATAAAGAAGTGTAACGCGATAAAAATTTTCAAACAATGATCAATTACGTGTATAGATATATATAGATATGGATATAATTCACAATCTACCAGTTGACGTCACGCGAACCGGACCATATCATCCCTTCCAATATTAATTATTTACCTTACCTAATACAAAAAATTCCACACGCAGTAAACTTTTCCCCAGGTTAACCCCACCTATATCTACGGACCACAAATCAACGTCATAGGGAACTTGGCTCGCGAGCGAGAGTAGCTCAGTGCTAGCCTGTGCAACTTGTTAACTGAAGCATCCAGGTTCAAATCCCGCTCACCCCTGCACCAATGACTTTTAAGTTGTATACAAAATTTGCCTCGCTCTTACAATGGTGAAGGAAACATCGTGAAGAAACCGGCGTGTTCAAGAATCACAACATTCGAGAACATGTGTCATCCACCAATCCGCACTTGTCCAGCGTGGTGGAAAATGGCCTACACTCTATCTCTCTTCCTCTATGTGATAGAGATAACAGCGGAAACTGAGATCATAAAATAAATAATAACGCCCAACGATCACATACATAGATCCTGGACCCTAACTAGGATTCCCTTTATCTAGGGACCAAGGAACTACGAGGAACATGGTCCCACAGCACCCAGAAACAGAACAAGTATTTACGCTTTTTATTTTCCGTGTAAACATACTTGTCCTGTTGCGGGAATCGAACCCGCCGCCTTCAGGTTATGAGCTGACCTGCTCAACCACCACACCACAGAAGCTGTCTGTTTAAGGCGGCTTATACAAAATTATGCGTAGTTGCAAGGTTTTCGTCGTCAATATTTGATGCATAGCATTAATGTCTATACTTAGCCATTCTATGAAAAATACCCTTCATTTCATCTTTCAGCAAATTCTTCAGCGAATTTTAAGTAATTTATCTATTTATTTAGTAATCATCATTCTCCTGGGCCTCGTTTTATAAAGCTACAAGACAACAAGTTACAAGCTACATCCCCTGATATGTTGCTTTACTCTGTGAATTACAAGCACTTGTTCTTAGACCATAGACAATCCATAGTGTGTTTTCATTTTTAAAATGTAAAATCGAACAATTGTTTTGGTCATTACAAGTGTACGGAACTACAACTTGTAAAGTTTTTTACCTGACTAAAGAGCTAGGTAAAATGAAGTACAAGTTTAGATACATTTATTGAAAGTGTATTGTATTGGTCGTGTCACGTATTAATTAATGTTCAATTAGTTAAATTAAGTAAATATGAACTGATTATGTTTAAATAATGAGATATTCAGCTTGAGCGAAGCCCATGAAAAATGAGCGTAGCTGTATATTACAAAACCTATTGTGAGAATAGTGACTGAGACCCAACTTTATTTACTTAAATAGCTTTACTTAAAAATAGAGACGCCCCGCGATTTCACCCAAAACTTACATAATTTTCCGCGGGATTTCATGAATTTCCGAAAAAAACCGCATCTATCCCGGTAATATAAGTTCATCTAAAAAAGGTCATCCAATTTGGCATGAAAGCCACAACAAACAAATAGATAATGTTTTTAATTTCTATATTATGTAGGGATTTAATGTAAAATTCACACCGGCTAAATTCACTAATGAATGGGAGCCAAACTAAAAAAACGTGACGTGCATTCATAGTGATGTGCAACTTCTAATATCATAATCTACACTTTATCCTCTACTTAGTCTGTGGTCCCCGCCGTGAGGCCTCAGTGACGTTTATAGTGATGTGCATTATACTTGTAATTTACACTTGTAATCGATAATTGTTGTTTATAAAACGCCGTAACTAGTAACTTGTAGTTACTTGTTCTTGTAGCTGCTACAATTGTTAGCTTGTACTAGTAGCTTTATAAAACGAGGCCCTGGTGTTCGTTTTGACAAAAACACACAGAGACCCGATTTGAGAGCTCTAATTTACAAATTCTGTGTAACGTAAGTCTCCAAACTAAATTATACACACATCCCGTACTTCCATAATGTCAGAACAGATTTTTAATTTTTATCTTTCAAGCAATTAAAAAAAATATTAAATGAAATTAGATTTTTAATCAAAAAGGCTTCAACAAAAGTTCTAATATCTGCGGAGTTTTATATTACATCGACAAAATATTGTTACCAAAATAAAGTTCATCATTTTTCTGAACTACTACAAATTATTTCATAGTTTTAAATTAATGCTCTTATTTATTTATCAATAAATGAAATTGGATATATTTGGTCAAACCGAGCGACTGACGCTGCGAGCTCGGTACCGCGCGCGCGGTACTGGGCTCGCCAAAATGTAAAAGCCCCCTTTAAGATCCGTAGTGGTGACCAATGGCTAAAAATGTTAAAAAATGTTATCGATTACGATCGAAGTTAATTATGGGCCAAAAAAAACCCACCCTTAGATGACGATGAACAGTTGGCATGATAGAAAATTTCCATACGCGAATACCCTATCCCAGACAGATAAACTGCAAAAAACCTACGTCATCGGGTACCCCAATAGGCTTTTTTTTATGTAAGCGAATGACGTGACGCCGCGCGAGTCGTTCGCCTGGTGTTAAGCGTCATGGCTGCCCATTACAGATTGCAGTGTCACTCGAAACTCTAAATTAAAGTTTCGAGTTAAAGCTGTGACACTGCGCACTGCGCACGTCATCCTGAGACATCACACAGTCTATAAAAAGATTTCTAGACTGTGAGATCAGTTGTTAAGTCTCATTTGCCCAGTAATTTCACTAGCTACAATGCCATTCAAACTGGAACACAGTAGTGCTTGCACACTACTGCTTGGCGGCAGAATAACTGGCAAAGCAGTGGTACCTACCTAGACGAACTTTGCAGAAAAGTCCTACCACCTAGTAAAAGGCTAGTAAAAAAAGGCTATCTTTAGATCGTTAACCGACACATAAACATGTAAAAAAAATAGGTCTGCCAGTTCCGATCCTGCCGGGTCATGGAAATAATCCACCTCCACCAACTTGAAATGCCTTGAATACTAAGTTTCGCCAAGTTTAGACCTGGCAGACCTTTTAATCTATTATCAGGGTTGCCTTGGCTATTATTAGGCGTACGTTTCATTGGGGTATTCGCTGAGGTAGGTAAAGAGTGTGAAGGGCACATTCTTAGGGGTCTGCCAGGTACTTCCGGCAGGGTGCGCAATGGCAGACCAATTTTTTTTTTTACGTAATTAATCAATGGTTAACTGTTGCCAGAACTTTCATTCGGGTACATTTTGACAAAAAAAAATACGTCAAAAAATTTCAATTATTTCCATGACCCGGCAGGATCGGAACTGGCAGACCTGACTTTTTACATATTTAGATGTCGGTTAACGATCTAACGATTGCCTATTGGGGTACCCGATGACGTAGGTGTTGGTGCAGTGGGCTCTCGCACCAAAAGGTAAATAGTTATGTATGAGTCTAGAGACCGACTCAAACCGGTTTAAAATTAGCATTAGCGGCGTCTCGGATATAATTTACTGGGAATGGAGCCAAAAAATTTCGCATACAAGAAGACCGTCCTGGTGTTTGAAAATGTCATTGCCGTCACTCTGCTCTCCACGCGTATGATAGAGACAATAGAGTTTGAGTCCCACATACCCCCTGCCATCACCCCCGCCGTGGTGGCAGACAAGAGCGAGGCCATTTCTCCTTCAAAAAAAAAGGAAGCGAGGATGTAAGGTGGAAAAGAGAGGGGTAGAAATAGCTATGGGGAGAAGGTGGAGAAAGAGAGAAAAGACGAATAGGGTGGAATGGTGGACGGGGCATATTAGGGATGGGACTCATGATCTAAAACTAATCAGCCCGTGCAAAGTCAGGGCGGGTCGGCTAGTTAATTACAGTATAGGTACTTACCATGCTCCTTCTCGTAGAACTGCCTGAACGATGCCAGCGCAGGGTCATACTTGACTTCCTCCGGAAGCCCCATCCATAGCTGGACAGCCCCAGCAGTGAGGTCATTGCAGGATACCAAGGAGTACTGACTCCTGGACAACTCAGCTTCGGGTTTTCTGGAACCACTCCATTGCTTTACTGATGATATCAGCTTCTCCATCGTGTCAGGAGTTTGGGTGCATTGGTGCAAAGTTTTTGAGGTTTGCACTGATGAAAGTTTGTACTTTTGTCAAAGATTTTGCACTTTTATTTTAGTGTGGTTTGCACTAATATCAGGACGAGAGGTTGGCTCCTATTTGCTGGAAGATTTGCAATTTTGCACTCATGATAAAAGATGTGCACTAGATCAGAGATTTAGCACGCTTTTATAATATTTGTAATTTTGCACTAGTTTTATTCTTGTCACAGTTAATTTTTAGTCACTGTTTTAATGCTGCATCTAAAGAGCATACCTATACTAAAGTCTCAATTCAAAGTTTTGACAATTTGCACTGGCATTTTTGAATTTTTGCGCTTTTTGCACTAAAACGTTTAGGATTAGCTATTTATAGCGGTTGCACTTAGTAATGTTGCCACAATTTTTACCGACTTTTCACTGTGGATTACTTGCAATTTATTTTAAGTAACCTATCCATAATTGGCAGTTATTTGATGAAACACGGACTTTTGTTTCAAGTTGAAACTAATTTTAAACCATTAAAAAACACGAGCCAATTCAAAGGCTTGAGCTAGTAGAATTGTAGCGAGCAACTAGCGACCACAGAACACCTCTAGCGACTGCTTACTATGAAACAATGTGAAAAACTAAACAAATGCGCGAGTTATCCACTTTACTAAGCTACCATTGTTGACTGTGACTCAATGTGATAACAAGGAAAACAAGAATGGTACTTATTTGTGATGTTATCTAATATTTTAGTGTTTACTAAACTAATCTTGTGTAATGTTACAAAAATTTTGTATTGTCAAATTTCTTGTGACGGCATGTCATTGAATTTGAGTTCCGCGCGATACAAATGGAACGATTATTGGTTTCAAGAGTCACTGAGGCGAAGCGGAGAAATATTGATTTGTAGATCAAATGTTTAGGTACCTATTTACAATTAAATAAAAGTTTTACAAAAGATTAAGACACACCCAAAGATATTGCCTAAAGAATGTTCTAATTTGTTATACGATAAAATGTACTTTACTTGTTATAAAATCCTGAAAACAGGTTAAAGTAAACATCTGAAACGAATTCAGTATTCACTGGTTTTTGGCGGGTACGCGGAAAAGTTCACGTCGTCGTTCCATTGTTTATTTTTCAAAACTTGTGCTTTTTCTAGTGTTAATGTTTAAAATTGGTGGCATCTGAATTACGAGCATGAGTGTGGGCAAGTGATATAATGTGGTGAAACGTGGTTTTTCGCGTTGCTTCCAAAATTCCATAGAAGCTTGTAGTAGAGTTGCCACCACTTTACTAGGGCATGACTTCGACTGGACTATGACTACCTTGACTTTACGTGAAACATTCTATCATAACACGATGAAAAATTACATTACTTGACACTGACTAAATACACTATGTGTGGTGCCAAAATATAGAGGAAAAAAGTACTTATTCACTCATTTTTTTTTAACTTTGCACATAAAATACATTTTAAATAGAGTTATTTATCAAAATAACCTGCTAATCGACTTTGAATTGAATTTCTAAAATTCATACCTAGTGAGAAAAATTTGGACGACTTTTTTTCAGTTATAATTATTATTAAAAAACATATTTATTTGAACAAATTTTAATGAAATTTCGATGGAACTAATCTGATTTCAAATAGGTAATTAAAAATCCATTCCGTTCATAAATAACGGAGTTACCTAGAGTTTCTTATAATGGAGATTATAAAATCACATAAAAAAATAACAGCCAAATGGAGAACCTCTTCCTTTTTCGGAAGTCGGTTGAAATGGAATAAAACACGCCAAAATATAGCAATAAATATCTAGAAATATTACAAAAATTATAATTTCTAAACTCGCAGCTCGCACTTGACGACTTGACGAACTAATTGACAGCTTGATAGCTTGCTGACAGCGTTACATAAATAGACATTGACAGCTTGAGTAGGTACCTGGGATTCAGAACTCTTTAAATACAGTTAAGGAGTTTTGGCGGGAACGTGAAAAAGTTCACGTCGTTGCATTGTATTATTTCACAAAACTTGTGTTTTTCCAGTGTTAATGTTTAAAATTGGTGGTGTTTTACGCATTAAGGGGGAACGTCACACTCGCGCGGCAAATTCAAATTTTCTTGCATTCTTTTGCCAACAATAGCTTAATTACTCAACGTGATTACATAAAAACTAATTTTGCGCAAATAAATAGAATGTAGCAATAAATTACAATTAAAAGTATCACCTACTTATCATTGGTTTAGCGACAAATGGCAATAGACTAAAAAACCAAGAAGGAAATTGTTTATTGCCATAACCAATGATGTCTAGGAGATACTTTTAATCGTAATTTGTTGTGCCGCGCGAGTGTGACGTTCCCCCTTAAGGGCTTGTGCAAGGCCAGCGCAAATTCACGTCAAAGCCACAGAATAGATGTATAGTACTAGGCCAAAGCGGGGATGAGCCAGGGGCCGCGCGGCAGGGGCGGTCTAAGTTAAACTGGTTCCAACGCGCAATAGTTTAGGTAATTTATTATTACACTGAATATAAAGGGTATTTTAAAAATCCGCTATACATAAGCCCTCCATTATATTTAGTTCAACTACTACACAAAGTTTCATGATCTCATTTAAAGTATTCATTGAATAATCGCTGTTTATTTGTTCGGTTTGGAGGTAACTTTGTAATTTTTTTCTATCGAGAAAATTTTATTAATTCGTGTTTCCACTATACATTTGCAGTAGCATTAGTCCTGGACTTTACCATATATTAATTTCAAAGCCATTGTTGCAATATTGTTGACAGGATACTGCTTCAAGCTAAGCCGTTTTAAGCAATTTGGCGTTGTATTGGCTCTTAAGTGCTGAATTACGAGCATGAGTGTTGGCAAGTGATATAATGTGGTGAAACGTGGTTTTTCGTGTTGCTTCCAAAACTCCATAGAAGCCTCTAGTAAAGTTGCCACCACTTTACGACTTTGACTGGACTATGACTGTGACTATGACTAAGTAAAATATAATATATTATAATGCAGACTTTGTAGACTTTTTAATATTGCGACTGAAGGACTTTGTATCCAGGTCAAGAACTAATTCTAAAAAAAAAATCTATAGTAGGGGAAAGTGGGGTAAGGCCGAGACCGTAAGGGAGTTCATAGATAATGTCTACATAAATATAAAGGTGATTCATATAGGTATATGAATCAGCTTCATCCGGTTATAAAAACTTTGGTTCTTCGGTAACATAATTAATCTGAATTAGACAAATTTTAATTATAAATTTAAATTATAATCAATTATTATTAAAAAAAACTTGTTTTGACGGTTTTGCCCTATGGATGGTACAAAACTGGATATAGTGTGCCTGATTTTGCTATCAAGAGCGAAAACAGTGAAAATTGTCTAATTCTTCCGGTTTCTATGCCTTACAACAGGCATGACAAACTTGCGGCCCGCAGGCCGCATGCGGCCCTCAATGCATTAGTTTGCGACCCCAACGAATTTTAAGAAGTGTCTCTTTTCAGGAAAACCCAATGTCCCAATTTCAAATAACAAGTAAAGGGTGTCTCAGTAAGAATGCACTTTTTCATTTTAAAATAAAAACATTTTTTTATTGGATACATGTTCCGATTAAGTATGGAATAAAATATCCGTCAAATGACCCCTACGGCTCTGATGACAGGCCATTACTCTTTTCATGAAATTAATCCATGACTTTTTCACCAGGTGATGTTCAAGAATCGCAAAATTCTAGAACATGTGTCATCCACCAACCCGCACTTGGCCAGCGTGGTTGTGGAGGTGGATATATTATATACTTTTCCATGTGAGAGAAGGGTACAACAGCAAAGCAACATCAGTAGCAAAGCCACAGCAGTAGCATAGCGTCAGCAAACACTTAGCAATCGGTCACAGTCGCCCACCTGTTGCTCGCCTGTCGTTGAATTCGCTTTGGCCTTTGATACTAGTGCCACACAGCAATAGACGGAAACAAAATAATACACTTTTTAGTTCATCGATTGTCCGACAGACGATTGTTCGGCAGAGCAGAAAGCGATCGAGCGCTAGATCGCCGCGGCGATCTAGCGCTCGATCGCTTTCTGCTCTGCCGAAGTGATGTTTGACAGCAATGATTGCGAAATTTACGCCTGTTGCAAACTTGTTGCGAGTTACGTAGTTAGTTTGCCGGTCAAAGTGTAAAAGCACATAGATTATGAAATAGATACCTAACTATTTATGTGTATCACTGATCTCTGCTACACAAGTAAATCTACACCACTATTATAAAGAGGAAATATTTTTATTTTTGTGTGTATGTTTGTAATGAATAAACTCAAAAACTACTGTGCCGATTTCAAAAATTCTTTCACCATTGGAAAGCTACATTCACCCTGAATAACATAGGTTAGTAGAACCTTTAGTACTAAATATAGGTCAGTGATGTGTATAGACAACTTTATGATAGGAGCGTTAACTAGCCGGTAAAGCGCAGGTAAATTATTAATAATTTTGAAATACTTAATACTGTTCAAAATAACTTACTCTGCAGATATTACAGAAATCTCATCAAACTCAATCTCTTCTTGCATCTCGAACCGCTTTTATCTGGTTAAAACCAGTTCAATCCGGTAAAACTAGATTTAAGGTGTGGTTTCATTAATGCAAGTAACAATACGTTTATTTTAAGCTCAATACATATATATCAACGGTACAGTACATTCAATAAAGGTTAAGGGCAGGATCTCCGCAAACGATGTGTTTTGAATGAAGGATAAATGTTCAAATGTTATTTATTTCTTTGATCTGAAAAAAAATGTTGTAGTTCAAGGTACCTTCTTGATTATTCTACGGTTCGAAATACGATATCTACGACTTCATACGATCATAAAAAATTACGAAAGCAACGATTATTTTGTTTTGTTTTTCGAGTTTTATTTAATGGATGGATGGTTTTGTTTTATTAAACTTTTACTTACAAAAAAACATGCACTATAATAATGGTACAATAAAAAATCCGTGTCATACACACATGAACACAATAATATTAATAAAATTTCGTATAAAACAAACCAAGCCATACTTGTGCTACTGCTACAAGTTTATACTGCGACGCAAAATCTGCACTGAGAAGTTAATTTGAGATGTGCGGTCGCGCGACTCGCCGAGCGGGGGCGGAGGTAGCGCAAAATACCTAGTGCTCACGAATATGCGAGCCTTAACACTTGCATAAATGATAATAATAATACGACAACTAAACGATAATTATACGTATTTTATCGTTTATCCGTGACAATAAATAGCAAATAATAAAATGTGAAAAAAACGTTTTTCCATTATTTCCGAATAAACTTTCAGCAGTAAAACCTTGCCTAGTAACTACGAATTACAATGCCTAGCTTATTTGTATAGCCTAGCAAACTGTGACGCATTTAAACAATAGGTACTTCAGTATAATTATTCATTTGCAAATCTATTTGACAGATGCATGCTGACGTTTACCATAAAAATAGATGAACAATTAAAAGACGTACTTCGTGTCGTATGTCCAACATTTAGATTAATTATTTTGCCAATAAACTTTTATACTTTATCTTCATCATCATCAACAGCCTGAAGACGTCCACTGCTGAACGTAGGCCCCATAGAGCGCTACTTTGAGCAGTTACTCGCCTCCTGCATCCATTGGCTCCCCGCGGGTTTCACCAGATCGTCGGTCCACCTAGTGGGGGCCTACGCTGCGTCTTCCGGTTCGTGGTCGCGACTCGAGAACTATTCTTCCCCATCGGTTGTCAGATCTACGAGCGATGTAGCGTGCCCATCGCCATTTCAACTTGCTAATTCTAAGAGCTATATCGGTCACTTTAGTTCCCCTGCGAATCTCCTCATTCCGGAGCTTATCTCGCAGGGAAACTCTGAGCATAGAGCTCTCTCCAAAGCTCGTTGCGCGACTCATCACTAACAACACACACTGATTGAAACCATTGTTTTTCAAGCAAATAGAGTTATTTTGATTTAAAAAACCAAATTGCTTAAGCAATTTTGGTAAAATTTCTATGGGACCAATCCAAGAGTAAGTAAGGCTTTCTATTTAAAAACACGTAGGCAGCTTGTATTTCCTGGAAAAAGTTCTTTGATTTTTTTGCGTACAAATCGTTCAACGTTTTACTTAAAGTTGTATGAATGCAGAGTGCCGTAGCGTTGTCTCTTTTTTCCTAGATAATTCTACGTTGTTGGACGAAACAACAAGCTTTTTAGAGCGTCCTCGGCCGCTCAAGGCCAATCTAGGGACTTGAGCTTGTGCTTGAGCGGCCAGGGAAAGCCCCATTGAGATTTATAATGTAGGTACTTATTATTACTTAGTACAAATTTATTACACATATGGTACAAGTTACAATAGGTAAGTAGGTAAAATATTATTCCTACTTAGTCACAATATATTTATTTTAGTCATTAATAACAATGTAGAGGCACATTGGCGTTTTATGTTTCACTGTTTTAGAACAATGAACGCGAGTAAATAGCTACTTAAAAGGTACCTACACGATATCAGCACGTACCCTAATGTAGGTAGGTAACAGCCTGAAAGACGTTTACTACATTGTAGTAGGCCGTGTGGTCACAGTTTGCGAATAGGACCACCCCATCTCTTCCCGTGGGTGCCGTAAGAGCAGGCTAAGTGAATATCCAGGGAATATGCAGCAGCATTTTTCTTAATTTTTTTTTAATGATGAATTAATTCTAAAACATTCAATTATAATTTAAATCTTCTGCTATGACCCAGCCGCTTGCGGCCAAGCGTGGTAATTAAGCCGGTGTGCCGTGTGACACGATCAGTCTCCTCGGTCCGAGTGGACTCGTAGGAGTCACCTTCGTACGAGTGAACCAGGATATCGGTTGACATTTATCATAGTTCACTAGGATCGTTTTCTTCATACTTTTCATTGTTTCTCATCATTTGCTTACAGTCAGCGTTGTTTTTTTTGGATTTTGTATTGAACATCACTACTTGTCTCGTATACGAGCTAGCTCGGACAGGTAGAGCGTGGTCTACTCTGCTCGGATATAATTGTCCGAGTAGCTATCCGAGTCCACTCGGTCTGAGGAGACTCTGATCGTGTCACTGGTGGCTTTATGGGGAATCCTCACTATGAATAGCATTCAAAGTGGCGTTTTGTGGAGGAGACTTATGTTCAGCAGAAGACGTATGTCGGGTTGGTGATAATAAAAAAAAATACAACAAAATATTACATTACAAAAATAACCTACTTTTTTTTTTTTTTTTTTTTTTTTTTTATGTGATTGAATGACGTGACGAGCTAGTCGTTCACCTGATGTTAAGTGACACGGCCGCCCATAACAGTTGCAGTGTCACCCGGAACTTTAAAACAATAGTTTCGCGCGACACTGCACTGCGCACTTATGGTAACAAAAGCAAAAAATCTTAATCTTAATTACATATCTACTTAAAAAAACTTTCCAGCCTCTTAAAAACGGTTAAATAAATAAAATCAAAGAAAAAAAAACAAATTCAAATATCTTTTCATTAAAATTAATCTGTTGGTTAATAGAAGTCTGGTCTAATTCACTTGAAACTTAAATGTGACACTGTAATGATATAATTGAACTAAAAATAAAAATATATGTATATGAAATAAATAAAAACTAGAAATAAAAATTTCATAATGTTATTGCCGTCGCTCTGCTCTCCACACGTATGATAGAGACAATAGAGCCCATGAGTGAGTTTACCTACATTTTAGCGTTTCGGGTGCCAACGGTTTTCATTACACCCTCTAAAATTTAACAAAAACTTTTGATTTTGGTGTCAATTGTTTGAATAGATTATAATCTATGCTTGTAAGTCTTGATTTTTTTGAAAATATGTTTCGTATTCTTGATCCAACTACTTTTCTTCGTGATAATTTTGACGCCAAAAATTCGTATCTTTAGGTGGCTATAAACACTAAAATATTGTAAACAAAACTTAAAAAAGGAAAACGTACGAGCATAGTCTTTTACTGGGTAGACAACATATAAAAAAGAATTAAAATCGGATAACATCTAAAGGCGGAAAAGCATTGGCACTTTTTGTATGGAAAAGAGGAGGAGTACACGCTTCTGTTTATATGCTCAAAAGTAAATTATCCCAATAAATTATCTGCTAACGAAACCACACCTTAAACCAAGCAACACAGATGATTCGCGATAAAACACTGACGGGGAAAGAACACAAATAAGATATAACGTGAAAAAGAAAAGCTACTAGGTACTTGGTTTAATATCAGTACTGGTGAATACGAAAGTTAGCGATCATCACAAAGCTCGACGTATTAGTTTTTTTACTCGCTGCCAGGGCTGCCAGACATGAATCTCAGATAACCCGCAACGAATCGCAAAAATGCCCGCTTTTACCCGCCATCAATGCTCAAATTACCCGAAAATGGGGTATTTTCTTTATGGCCATAATATATAATCAATTTTTTGAAAATTATTGCATATATTTTAGCCTAAGCTAACTTATTTACCAGAGTTTTGGTTTTATAGCATGTCAGCATTAGGCTGGAATGCTACGATGCCTTTAGCTTTTCTTTCTTCTCATACAGCCACCAATAATGTCGGTATTTAGTGAGTTTCGGTTGTCAGTTTGAATATTTTTCAGATTATTGAACAATCATTCGACATACGCGTTAGAGAAAGGTCCTAGGTGTTTCATAGTCATGTCACTGACTTAACTACCACAAAGTTTTTTGAATTAAAATTGTCTACAATACAAAATACCCACTTTTACCTCCAAGACAACAAATACCCGCCAAATTACCCGCATCCCAAATTTATCGTCAAATTACCCGCTTTTCGAGTAATTACCCGCCAATTGTTTTGCTTGCTGCCACTCGCTGCAGACTCGGTCATAAAATGTGGGATCAGTGCGGGTATTTCGGTCTTTCTCCCACTCACGAGCGCTGAAATGCTTTGAAGGATTAAGAATGTTTTAACCACCATACTAGAGCCAGTTGCTTTTTTAGGGTTCCGTACCCAAAGGGTAAAACGGACCCTATTACTAAGGCTCCGCTGTCTGTTTGTCTGTCAGTCCGTCTGTCACCAGGCTGTATCTCATGAACCGTGATAGTTAGATAGTTGAAATTTTCACAGAAGATGTATCTCTGTTGCCGCTATAACAACAAAATAATAAAGAACAGAATAAAATAAATATTTAAGGGGGCTCCCATACAACAAACGTGATCATTTGCTCGTTTACCAGATGAGTCATATATGGCGCTGCTTTAAATAGTACTGCTACTCAATACTAGATGGCAGGGATCGATAATGGTACGGAACCCTTTGTGCGCGAGTCTGACTACCACTTGGCAGGTTTTTCTCTTATAATATATACGTCATCCATCACATGATCCCAGTCCCCCCCTTTCGGGATAATACCCCAATTCAAACTCAGATAGTATTTTAATAAGGGTAGTATAGTATAATAACATCGAGCAACTAAGATTAAGTTTTATAGAAGGACCTACTCAAGTACTCATCCTGTCCTAGACCACGAACAAGAAGACGTAGCGCAGCACAGTCTACGCTACGCTACGTCTTCTTGCCGTAGACCCGCCTAGGTGGACAGCGACCAGTCAAAACCCCTAGTTGTGGATACCTATACAACGAAAATCCTTATATCTAAGTATTTTTCAATATGAAGCTAAGACACCTATTAAACCTTTTGTAAAAAGGATATTAGGTATCTTTTTAATTTTTTTATGTATTTCTATTTCTTGAAATGTTTTACTTATTAGTAACGGCTATAAAAACCATAACAAAATCTGCTCTATCAATAGTTGCGTCATAAAAACATAAATACTTGCCCATCTATCACGAATCTACCGAAAGAAAGGTTACGTAACAATGCTCACATTTGTAAAGAATAATTAAACGGCTTAGGTTAAAATATTTTGTGTATAGAAAAGCATTAGACCGTTCCGAACACAGACCTAGAACATTTTCGATACTATCGCACACCTTGTGGTGAAGTCTGATCACAAAATCAACAAAAAGAACAATTTTTGAACGCCCATTGCGTCGTGACGAAACAAAATAATCAAATGAAAAAAAATTGTGTAAGTAGAAAATAAAACGAAGAACGTTGACCAAATAAAATTGAACTAAGTAGTTTAGGTTCTTCCCACAGAGCAAGAAAAAAAAAGAAGTGTCATATTTTTCAATGCTCTGTGGTTTTTCCAAAATAAATCGTAGAATGACATCCAAAGAGTTTTGGCGGGAACGCGGAAAAGTTCACGTCGTTGCATTGTATTATTTTTCAAAACTCTTGCTTTTTCCAGTGTTAATGTTTAAAATCGGTGGCGTTTTCCGCATTAAGTGCTGAATTACGAGCATGAGTGTGGGCAAGTGATATAATGTGGTGAAACGTGGTTTTTCGTGTTGCTTCCAAAATTCCATAGAAGCTTCTAGTAAAGTTGCCACCACTTTACTAGGGCATGACTTAGACTGGACTGAGACTTATGCAGAGAACTTTATGCAGACGCACCACCAGTTTGACATTGACACATGCTGTTTTATTTAGGTGTTATTAGTAAAATTATAAGATCAGTTAAACTCACAGTCATTTGTTTTTTTCTCTATACTGTGGTTAAACTGTAGATTTTCTAAGGGGCAGTAGGTATGTGTAGGTGAGTGTTTCTTTTTTTTTTTAACGGGCAATGTGCCTTTATTACTCAAGCTAACTACTACAATAATAAAAACGAAACTAAACTAAACTAGCTACACTACCTACTACAAAGAACACTTATGGACTGTATAATAGCCGCGATGACCTATAGACAAACCAAGTGCTCCAGCCCACTACCGGTAGGTAGCGTACCCGACAGGTGAGTTAATTATCGTATAGCTCTGTTAGTGATAGTTTGTAGGTAATTTGTTCGAAAATGTGTCATTGGAAATACCACGAAACCCAAAGAACTGGACCTACCTATCTATTGTTAGCGCCCGTAATCCGTCAGGCAAAAGAGGTAAGGAGATCTTTGGCCGACGTTAGCAGGTAGCTGCAGCAGTCGTTTGTTTGACGCGTGGCGAAGGAAAGTTACGGGCCGATCCCCCATTGGAAAACCGAGGTAAGAGAGCCAAATGGACAGAGAGGAATCTCTGTGGACAATAGTAGATTGTGTCACAAGGGGCCAAAATAATGTATTTAGGGGCGAGGGGCTAACAGAGTAAAAACGCAAAATAAACATCGTTTCAAGCACAGACCCAGTTTGACATCAAATATGATCTGCGAATTTCAGTAGAGACCTCTAAATCTTAACATAAGAGTAGTGCTTGGACGCCGCGGCGCGGCGCAGCGATGCACTGCCGGTCGTACCAGAACCATATTTTATTGAACATGCAGTATTTGCTAAAATTGCACTGACAGTTGAAACGGATAATTTTTAGGGTTGTCACGAAATGGTTGAGCGATATCAGAATTACGGTGATTATACCTATAAATTCTGTTTGTCACTGTTTTCAGTAGTTACGTCAATGTTTATTTATTTATTTATTAGGAACGACAAACAGCTGTACATTAGAAATTAGAGTAATACTAATAAGGTGTAATATAAGTGGTATTATTAAATATACAGCCAACCACATCCTCCACAGATTACTAACTAGCTTTAACAATATGTTGATCATACACTGCCAAAGAACATTAACTATTGAATCTATTATTATTATTTATTTAATTCTTTATTGCACTAAAAAGTACAAATGGAGGACTTAATGCTAAAGCATTTTCTACCAGTCATTCCACACATAGTTTGAGAACAAGGGATGTAGGCGTGCATCAAAAACTTGTAAGAAAAACTTGTAAGCAAGAAAAAAGGTAAAAACAATATTATTTTTGAAATGTTTAAATAATATGATTATAAATAAATAATACACTACTAAAGATATATAACTATTATATTATAACATAAATATACAAATACATATATATATACCGAATCTACGTATTCGGATATAAAAAAGAACAATAACATATTAGATTTTTTTTTATGCGATTGAGTGACGTGACGAGCTAGTCATTCACCTGATGTTAAGCAACACGGCCGCCCATAACAGTTGCAGTATCACTCGGATCTTTAAAACAGTAAAGATTCGCGTGACACTGCACTGCGCACGTCATCCTGAGACATCACACAGTCTAGTAATCAGATTACTAGACTGAGTGATCAGATCATAAAGTCTCATTTGCCCAGTAATTTCACTAGCTACAGTGCCCTTCAAACCGGAACACAGTATAGTGCTTGCACACTACTGCTTGGCGGCAGAATAACTGGCAAAGCGGTGGTACCTACCTAGACGAATTTTGCAGAAAAGTCCTACCACCTAGTAAACAAGTATTACATTATTACAGATTACATTACTAAATTTTCCATCTAATAACGATACTTAAATTTTACACAGTTGAGTGGATTGGGTAGAAATTAACCTATTTTAAACATGATTTGCTATTCTGATGCAAGGAGCTTCTTAGCGTTCCTTTTAAAAGTGGATGAGGGTAAGGCTAATATGTCAATATCGGAGAACCGCTCGTTGTAGGTGCGCGTCATGCGGTACAGCGCGGAGCGTTTGCCCATGTTAGTTCGACAGGTTGACGAGGCGAATGAGGCAATGTTATGAAAAACTACTTGAATGAGGCTTTTTATTTAAAAAAAAACATTAGTTTCGCTTCTTCTTCTAGATGGCGTTGTAAGTACATAGTTTAAACCTTTCAAACCACAGAGTAGTTTAAACAAAAGAAAATGCTTAGACTACCTACAAAGAAATGTCAAATTCAGTTGAGTGGACCACGAGTACATTGTCTGTAGTATCTCCTAAGTAGTCTGTGGTGCATTATTCTTAATTAAATTGAAGTACAGCAGAACTGCGAGACAGATAAACGTTAATATTATGATCCAAAATTAAGTCGAGCTATCGCGCAACGAAAATAGAACAAACGAAACAGTTTAGAGTTGTCAGTCAGTATCGTGACACATTTCCTATAACCTGTGGTCTATGCTTGAAACAGTCACTGTCGTGACAGATTTTGGTAAAACCACAACTGGCGCCATCTATTGAGTCATACATAAAACACTATTTCTTTTTTTAAATAAAACTCCTCATTTAGAAATCTTCAATATGTGATCAAAAACGAAGATTAAAATCACAAGAGATTTGTCAGTGCGTTGGCACTGACAAATCTCTTGTGATTTTATAATGAATCTCAGCTTTGACGTCCTGGGTAGGAAACACAGATTAGAGAAAAAAACAACTCTGTGGTAGGAAACAAACGGTTACATTTTGACTATGATCCTTCGCCCCTAGCAACCAAGAGGTCCTCTATGACCATTGACCATGGGCGAGTGCACCACAGCCAAAAATGTTTGTAATCCATGCTATCAGCTGATTCTACTGTCAGTGCAATGTTAGTAAATATTGCCTCTTGAATTTAGGTGATATATACAGACACTTTTCATTGAGACTGTACTTTCTAAGCTTCTACATTTTTCAGATTGCTGATAAAAGTTCTGATTACGGGTTAATTACACGTACCGATCCGGTGATCATGAGTTTCACCCGCCTTTATCGTGTTGAAACTTGAGCTTAATGACCCTGAAATTTGGTTCTGACGACACATAATCACCCACGAAGCTAGTATCCACCTATATTTATTACTATTTACCTTTATAATGGTTTTCATAATTATATTATAAGCCAGGTATTGAGGGCGAGTTTGTTGTGATCGCACACTTTGATTCGACACACAGGTATCGATGAAGTAAGTTGGATCATCACTAGCGTATTCCGCATGTAACGTGCCTGTCTGTGTGCGGGAGCGGCTCGCTCGCTGTGACGTGCGTGTGTTGTCATGCAACTACCCCCTATTGTAAAACTAAAAATTGTTGCCCAGGCTAGATATGCTATACGCAGTCATATAGGTAGCCCAATCATATAAGAAAAATTTGGCTAGTGAAATAACTTATTTTATGAAGTTAGTTTATTTTAATTATTATATTACTATGTATGAGTAATCTCATGAGTAACTCATTGTTTTTCGGATTATTATAGTATCACCTGCAGTGTAGGTGGAGTCAATAGTTCAACACTCCGAATACTGGATCGTCTTAACACACAAGTAATTTTGTACAAAATTTATTGTCAGATTCAGATTCAGATTTTCTTGCTTCCATAGTGTATGTACATAGGGTGGAACATAAAATTAATTACGTAGGCTCATTATAGACCCCGTCGGGCGCAGCAAAGGAGAGAGGAGGACGACCTTACAAAAGAATCAATATGTACAAAGAAAATAATGGAAATGTTAGTTTGATTATAATGAAATTTCAATCACAATTGTATTAAAGTATACATATCTATACAAACATAGAGTATAATAAAATATTAGTTTTCTATCAGTTATCTAGTTCCCATAACTGTTACAAACTTTGCTTATTTTTTTAGCCGTTAGGTCTACGTATGACGACCAACTCACCTGATGGTAAGCATCGGTGTGTATGGCTGAAGATGGAGCACGTGAATACCTATGATTCACGATGTAACATGCAAGTAAAAAGAAAGATAATGATAATAAAATCGTTAATGACTGTGGACTGGACCACGTATAAAAGAAAGTCAGCGAGGGAAATAGCGATCGTAGAAATTGTAGTGAGGAGTGGACTCCATTTTTACCTACATCTTCATGTCACGACCGGCGCCTCAAGGTAATACGTCACTACGTGGTAATATATCTCTATCTAGTTTGTGGTGGCTTAGTCTCAGATTAAGTACTAAATCCTAAATCAAGGTTGCAAGATATCTACTATGACGTTGGGTTGACGACACGATCGTGCATCATAGAGTTTATTAAACTCGACTTTATAATAATTAATCGACCTATTACTCAACAATTTTTTAATCTGATAAGCCTTAATTACATTGGGCTAGTGACTGGTGACAGTGTTACTACTGGCGTGGATGTCACCAGTCACCATGTAAACACTGTCGTATCGTACAGTCCAGAGCGACAGCTGACAGGTTACTGTTTTTTTAAGAATAAGAATAAGAAAATTTATTTTCCAGAAACATTAAAATTAATCATAATATACATTTTTAATAAAAGGTTAAATAATTCTATATGATAGGCATGACAACGGGCCCAAAACTAGGCTAAGCCTGTATCTTGGGTACCCAGAATTGATTAGACAATATTACTGAATTTGTCACATATTCGAGAGAAATCAATTAACTGGTATTTATCGTGTACTACAATATAAGTAATTTTATTCTCTAATCTGCGATTTGTACTGTTATTAACTCTGTGCTGTATAGACTAATGGACGCAACTAATAGTTTTAAATAGGTAATTAATGCCTGTTTAATTACCTTAATACGTTTCATTCAGAGTATACAATCTAAATTGCTAAGGACCTCTCATTCTAAACTTTATAATTCCAAAATGAAAAATTGTATTTAAGAATCAATAGTTTCTTTTCTCTCCTCCTTGTATACTATCTGTGTTTGAATTTATATATTATCCCGAAAGGGGGTAAATCTACTCCCTAAGGTAGACAATTTTTCATCTACGACTTTTCTAAATTAATAGTTTTTCTTTGAATAAATGCCGTGTAATGTTTACGTTCGAAGATAGCCCTAGTGCATCTGGGTGGTTGAACTTCGTCGTTAACCGAATGCACTTAAATGAGTTTGACGACCTGTGTTTAGAAATGCTTTTGTTTATTTATTTTAGTATCTTATTAACTCTCGTAGCGATCGCATGTGGAATTTAGTGAGTGGATTTATTTTTTAGTATGGAGTCACAACTTGTGGGCTATCATGGTCTTGGTCCCCCCCTTTTGGGATAATATACACTTCAAACTCACCTTGTATAGGTGTTCTGTGATAACGTAGGAAAACGAGAGAGAAAGAGAGAGAGAGATGAGAACCACTAAGTTAGATGGCGATATTGGATATTGACAGCACAACGTAAGCGAGTCTTGAGTCTTGACTCCACCTTAGCGCAAGTCACTGATCAAAAAAAACTTGATTGTGACATAATGTACCCAAGAAGTACATTATGTCACAATCAAGTTTTTTTTAAGTTACACTGAAGCTTTTAAGAACGTAACACCTAAATTGGCAATAATTATTAATGTAAGTATTCATTTTGTATCAAGCATAAAAAAACATATAACTTTAAAAAATTAAACGGATTTGAAGGTTATCTTACGTCGATGACCTAAGTTCGCGTATTTAATTTACCCTTTTCCTTAAAATAAGCGTAGGTTGGTTGTCTATTGTCACTCGTGGTCAAATAGTTTAACTGTATGTACCAATACTAACACCTACTCACTGTATTAGTAAGTACTAGGTACTATATAAAAGTATAGGTATTGTATTGTTCAATCTGGTAGGTATGTACCTACATCCGTTTGCTCGCTGCATACCTAAACCGCAGTGTGCCTTAGCAATATACTCTAACTAGTATTTTTCCCCGTGCGCGGGCCGCGTGCGGCATCGCAATTCGCGTTGTACCTAAAGTCCTAAACCAAACCCGAGGTAGGCATATTGAGATTTAGGTCCATTGACTTTTAAATAGTTCAAAAGCGAGATAGACACTGTGAGGATTAGTTTCATAATTCATTGGTTTGTAGTTCAAGAGCGAAATACGATTTAACCTACTGTTTACTAGCTGCGCCCCGGGGTTGAAAAAAACTTTTTTAATGAAAAATACGTTTTTATGTAAATAAGGCATAATTATAGGTACCTAGGTAACAGTTACAAAACCTGAATCCCACGCTCAGAGCCCGTATCATGAGGTGAAGCCTCTTTCGCCGGAATAGGCGATATAATATTTAGAATTTAATATTAAATATAATTATTATTTATTTAAAATTTATTTAGATAGATATCGTCTAAGTATTTAGGTGATTGAATCAAACCTAGAATATTTTTGCTACTCTCTTTTTTATGGTTCCGTACCCAGAGGCTAACGCGGACTCTATTACTAAGGCTCCGTGTCTGCCTGTCTGTCTGTCTGTGTGTCTGTCCGTCTATTACCAGGCTGTATCTGAAAAACCATGATAGTTAGACAGTTGAAATTTTCACAGATGATGTATTTCTGTGGCCGCTATAACAACAAATACTAAAAAACAGAATAAAAGAAACATTAAAGGGGGCTCCCATACAACAAACGTGATTTTTATGTTCGCTTTAACATAGTCGTTGGACGACTCCAAGTCCCTAAAAAATTGTAGATTAAAAAAAATGTTCGTTTACCAGATGAATCCTAGATGGCGCTGCTTCAAATAGTACTGTTACTCAACACTAGATGGCAGGGATAGATAATGGTACTGAACCCTTCGTGCGCGAGTCCGACTCGCACTTGGCCGGCTATTTAAAAAGGATATTGTTACTTTATAATGGGTGCTGTTGCGCGTTTAATCTCACGTTCAAAGATACTATATTAAACTAAGCTAAACTAAACTAAACTAAACTAGCTACACTACCTACTACAAAGAACACTTATGGACTGTATAATAGCCGCGATGGCCTATAGACAGTCCAAGTGCTTCAGCCCACTACCGGTAGGTAGCGTACCCAACATGCTGGCCGCATTGCCACGTTGAATTGCAATGCTGATGCGTTGGGCCAAATAAGTGCCAGCATTTTGGTTAGTTTAGTTTTTATTATTGTAGTAGTTAGCTTGAGTAATAAAGGCAATTTGCCCGTTAAAAAAAAAAGATGCTATATTATGTTAACATAATACATTGGTGTTAAATGCAAGTATTCCACAAAATGCATGTGCTAACCACACGTTATTATCATAAGAACAATAATGAATTAACAACGTTGTCTTGTAAATGTTTGAATAGGAACTGTTGCCTATAACAATATTATAAAGAGGAAAGATTTGATTATTTGTTTGTTTGCATTGAACAGGCTCCGAAATTACTGAACCGATTTCAAAATTCTTTCACTGTTGGGAAGCTACACTATCCCCGGGTGACATAGGCTAACTTCAAAAAATTAGGGATCCTTACTAAAATTCCAATAATGTAACCCAACCCAAGGTGTAAAAAAATTACCTAAAATATTTTTTACTTCGCGTGCGCTGCGAAAACTTTTATACTCGTGCGAAGCCGGGGCGAGCCGCTAGTTTTAAGTAAATTGATAAACAAGGATTGCTCCCCCGTGTAAATTATATAAAGGAACGCTGCTCGAGTAACATTTTTAAGTTTTACCGTGAAATCTCAATTTTCCGAGATAAAAAGTAACATTTATATTTTTTATATTTTTTTCATTAATATTTTGATCTTGGAAAAGGTTATACAGATTGCAATTGTTTTTTTTTATGTAATTGAATGACGTGATGAGTCACGGCCGCCCATAACAGATTGCAGTGTCACTCGGAACACTTAAGGGGGCTTTTACATTTTGGCGAGCTCAGTACCGCGCGCGCGGTAACGAGCTCGCAGCGTCCGTCGGTATGACCAAATATATCCAATTTCATTTATTGATAAATAAATAAGAGCATTAATTTACAGCTATGAAATAATTTGTAGTAGCTTAGAAAAATGATGAGCTTTATTTTGGTAACAATATTTTGTCGATGTAATATAAAACTCCGGAGATATTAGAACTTTTGTTGAAGCCTTTTTGATAAATCAAATTTCATTTAATATTTTTTTAATTGCTTGAAAGGTAAAAATTAAAAATCTGTTCTGACATTATGGAAGTACAGGATGTATTTAGTGAAGTATAATTTAGTTTGGAGACTTACGTTACACAGAATTTGTAAATTAGAGCTCTCAAATCGGGTCTCTGTGTGTTTTTGCCAAAACGTACACCAGGAGAATGATGATTACTAAATAAATAGATAAATTACTTAAAATCCGTTCTGTCATTATCGAAGAAGATGAAATGAAGGGTATTTTTCATATAATGGCTAAGTATAGACATTAATGCTATGCATCAAATATTGAAGACGAAAACCTTGCAACTACGCATAATTTTGTAAAAGCCCCTTAAATTAAAGTTTCGCGTGACACTGTGCACTGCGCACGTCCTGAGACATCACATAGTCTAAAAAGATATCTAGTTTGTGTAATCAGTTCATAAGTCTGATTTGCCTAGTAATTTCACTAGCTACAATGCCCTTCAAACTGGAACACAGTAGTGCTTGCACACTACTGCTTGGCAGCAGAATAACTGGCAAAGCGGTGGTACCTACCTAGATGAACTTTGCAGAAAGGTCCTACCACCTATACTAGCCCTAAATTCAAGATGCAATATTTACTAACATTGCACTGACAGTTGAATCAGCTGAATTTTTAGGGTTATCGCCACGAAATGGTTGAGCGATATCAGAATTACTATGATTTGACCTATAAATTCTATCAGATTTGTCACAATTCTCAATAGTTATGTCAAAGCTATGAAATATGTAACTAATTGAATTTAGAAATCTTCATCAGGTGATCAAAAACGAAGATTACAATCACCAGGGTTTTATCAGTGCCAACCATAATGAATCCAGTTTTGACGTCCTGGGTAGGAAACAACTGGTTACTTTTTGACTATGACCCACTGCCTCTAATAACCAAGAGGTTCTCTATGAAGCTGGTATGAAAACACTTTCATGGGTGAGTACGCCACAGCCACAAATGTTTGTAATCCCTGCTATCAGTTGATTACTACTGTCAGCGCAACGTTAGTAAATATTGCATTTTGAATTTCGGTGATATATAGTAAAAATTCATGATAAAAAGTAGTTTTAACCCCGGTTATAAGCTACCACCAACCACCACTTCCATACCAAACATCCAAATTCGTCCAGCTGTTAGAGTAACAAACTTATACACTACCAATAATCACAACATATATAAGGTTTAACCTTGCATGGTATAAAATAGTAATGTAACAGATACCATATTTACCACTGGTAATCCTACGCTACCATGAAGTGAGTAAAACATGCTAAGAATAAGAAAAAATAGACACGCTCATGAACCAAAAAAGTGAAGCAAAAAAACAAACTATTCCATCTGCCGTTCCTTTTTCGTTTTATAGTTAACTTTTTAACGTTAATTTCTAGACTAGACTTTGACGTGACTGAGGAGTCACGTCAAAGCCTTAGTTTGTCAAAATCAAAATGTGACATCAAAATGGTGGATTCTTGTGTATTTCAGTAGTAACAGGTGGATATTTTACTGAAGGCTAGAATGCCTTGAACAATTGCACAAAACCCCGTAGGTTTTAAACTTGGAACCATTTGCCAACACGTGAACGAGTCTGGGCATTTAACGGTTACTAATACACCGGTTATCCACTCTTTTACACATTAAAATTCAACAGTACACGTTTTGGGGAAAAACAATAGGCTAGTTGGCTGCTATTAAAAATTAACAAATAAATATTATGTACATAAAGTAGGTTAAAAATGAACGCAATTTTCTTGCATTTTCTTCGCTGTAGTGAGGTGAAAAGTTGTGTGTTGCACTCGGCAGCAAAGTTCTTCGCTTGCTCAGGTTTCAATTCAAGTACTCGCGCCAAAAACCAACTTTGCAGCCTAGTATAACAAATAACTATTATTCTGTAGTAGTATAACCGTCTTCAATTTGTATTCAACAAGCGCAGTCTATCATATTCTCTAGTCAATTCACAAAGCCTTCTCACGCCGCCGTCGGTGCAGCGATAAGGTAACCGAAACCTTGACCTGGTGCCGGTTCGATGCCTTTGAAATTTATTCTCCGACGAGATTATACTTATAAACACAAAATGATATAAGAAGCCTCATCGGTAACGATGCGTTGGTCGAAGCTAAGCTCCAGAGCTTGGGGTAACGAAAAGTTGCCAGCTTATCGGTATTTTATAGGCTGCATTTTGGAAATAATTACACGAACTAATTCCTTCATCTCCATTCATTCATCGGACTACAAGGCGCACAGAAACTCGGCATACTTATATCGTTATTATAATTAGTATTACTACAGCCCGCACTAAGCGTTTCGCATCAAACTTTATAGTGCGTACAGCAAATGAGTGGAATACCTTGCCGTCGTCCTTGTTTCCAACTAACTATAACCTGGGAGTCTTCAAGTCAAGAGTGAACAGGTATCTTCTAGGCAAGCATGCACCACCGTAGGCAGCGTCATCACTTACTATCAGGTGAGACAGTGGTAAAATGCTATATGAGTTTCCCATAATCACCACGCTTGGCAGGCGGCTTGGTGATCGCAGAAGATTTTAATGTACTGAGGGATATGCTGCTGCCCATTCCCTGGATATTTCCGTAGCCGACTCTTACGGCGTCACTTTGACTTTAATTGACTTTGTCTCGTTTTGTTACCTCGCCTCCATGTGAATCGTGTTTGTACGAGAAATTATGTTCACGAGCTATCAACGGGCTTTTTAATCTTTGTCTACAAAGTACGTCGCTCGAAATTAAATATTTTTAGTACCGTGTGGCACACTATGCTTTTCATCTCTCTCTATGAGAAAAGTAATTTTATCACTGTTATTAAGTGCACCTAAATCAAAGAGTTATTACGTGTATACATAGAAGTATTTGACCTAAATTATCCATTTTAAGCGCGGTTTTACTAGGTGGTAGGGCTTTTCTGCAAAGTTCGTGTAGGTAGGTACCACCGCTTTGCCAGTTATTCTGCCGCCAAGCAATAGTGTGCAAGCACTACTGTGTTCCGGTTTGAAGGTTGTAGCTAAACATTGTAGCTAGTGAAATTACTGGGGAACTGATCTCACAGTCTAGAAACCTTTATTAGACTGTGTGATGTCTCAGGATGATGTGCGCAGTGCGCGGTGTCACGCGAAACTTTAATTTAGAATTCCGAGTGACACTGTTATCTGTTATGGGCGGCTGTGTCGCTTAACACCAGGCGAACGGCTAGCTCATCACGTCATTCGTTTACATAAAAAAATAGTGTAGATGGGTTGAAAATATTTTTATTTATTTATTTATTTATTCGTAAACAGAATTGTAGCATCATTATAGAATTTCCAATGCGATGTTACATATATAGTTTTTTACTGCAGACTCAAACATAAATTTTTGTAAGGCTAAATATAGGGTGGCGACTTGCGAGCATGTTGCGCGGGCGCAACGCATTTATCAATCAACTATTGATATGTTGTGGTTTTAGATTACGTTTTAGATATGTATTTAGTATTTATAAAAATATAATTGTACCTACTTAAGTATTACTTTTGACGAAATAGTTTTTATTTTTTTATTTTACGTGTTACTATTCTTATATTAATATATATATTGCTTTCACACATAGTTTTTTTTTTAACGGGCAAATTGCCTTTATTACTCAAGCTAACTACTACAATAATAAAAACTAAACTAAACTAAACTAAGCTAAACTAAGCTAAACTAAGCTAAACTAAACTAAACTAGCTACACTACCTACTACAAAGAACACTTATGGACTGTATAATAGCCGCGATGGCCACATAGTTAATAACAATGTGTTATTCCTCAAACAATTGTTACTCAAATAACGACAAAAAAATATACACTATCGATATCGATAGCAATACGGCGCAGCACTGCGCCCGCCCGTAAGACCCGTGAGTAGAGAGAGCAAACTATCTGCCCCGCCCCCACGTTTTATGACCGAGTCTACAGCGAGTAAAAAACCCCAAATAATACTGAAAATGCAGGAAAATGCCAATTTCCAAATAATGGTTGATTCTGTTATACAAAATGTCGTGTAAATGTGTTAATTGGTTCCTATTTTTCGAAATTGAGAGAATTCCTAGAATACTTAACCAGTAATTCTAAATTGAAAGTGGGTGAATTGTTTTTTTTTTGTTGGTAATACTATGCGTGATTGGACGAAGCCGTGAGTGGGTTTTTGATCCATAAACAAAATTATCGTTATTTTCGTTTTTTTTCGTTCACATTGACTGGAACGATCATATGTGATATGGCCTTGTCTGGGTAAAAAGTGGCATAATTTCGTAGCGTTCTTGTTAACCCACTAATGGTAACCAGTGCTTAGAATTTGTGAGGATTTTTAACCATTGTGGGCCAAAACCCCAGCTTTAGACGGTTCAGCAAGAAAAACTCGATGGAAATGGGGATTTAAAAAATTCTTTGAAATTTTTTTTTTATTTCGAAATACTTACTCTAAGGGTGGGTTTTACAATCCGTGGTTAAGGCAACCAATGGTTAAAATGCTAACAAATTTTAATCAATGGTTCAAATTTTTTAGGGTTTTTAAACATTGGTTACGTTACTTAGGCCCGATTTCACCAAACTAGAATAAATTTTATTCCAGGTATAACTTTCCGAGAACAACCGAGTCATAGAGATCATAGGTGTTTGTTTTGTGCATAGGTGTTATATTGTATTTTTCACCTCACTAGCTCACAAAGATTCTCTTTGTCATTTAAAATCTGGGCGCAAAAACGCATTTTAATCGCTAGCGTGGAAAGTGTTTTTAAAATTCGAACGTTTCTATTCAATAATTTTCTCGTCAAGAGTTGAGGATTTAATGTCAGATCTGCCCGGATTTAACCTTCTTGATATCGCCAGTCCACTGAAAACTCATTAATACCACAGACTACCTCCTAAAATATACCATCTTTTTCTCGTTCACCAACCTCATTTTTAGAATAATCACACTGTCCAGCACCAAAGAGTATATAACCAATACGCTATCCAGCACGGCGACTGCATGGAAAATGGATGGAAAACACTTTTTCTTTAATTTTCCATGAATCACGTGACGAGCTAGTCGTTTACCTGATGTTACGCGGTACCGCCACCCATATCTAAATTAATAAGCTAAAAACTAATCTTTTCTTAGCCTTTTAGCTGTTTTTCTTGCATTTTCCTCGCTGTAGTGAGGTGAAAAGTTGTGTGTTGCACTCGGCAGCAAAGTTTTTCTGCGTCTCATACCTTTGAAACCTTCGCTACGCTCAGGTTTCTTCATTTGAATCCTTCACTTGCTCAGGTTTCAATTCAAGTACTCGCGCCAAAAACCAACTTTGCAGCCTTGTATAACAAATAACAATTATGTATGTATTTACAAAAAAAAATCTAAGTATTTCCATCAGGTAACGTTCCCATGGTACAAGCTTTGCTTAGTTTGGGGCTAGATGGCGCTGTGTGACAATGTCCACAAATATTTAAAAAATATTTCAGTAATATATACTTTTGTTATATACCCAAGCAACGATATCCCAGCCACCCATTCCCTGGACATTCCCAGACGGCTCTTACGGCACGGGAAGAAATGGGATGGATCTATTGGAGACCACACGGCAACTACGTTTGGTACCACGCAACTACTACTCAGCAGGTGGGTCAGTTCGTGTTTCTATTTTCAAAATCTAAATATCTGATAGTTCATAAATAATACCGTTCACACACACACACATTTGCTAATTAGAAACTAGAAGGCGTTAGTTATAATGTAAACATAGTCAGTGGGATTTACATAATTACGTATACCCAGCCTTAAACGTATTCTAAATTTAAATTTTAAAAATAAAACATACTATAGCTGCTGTCGTATTGAAAACAAGAAACGAGTGTGAAATTACGACGGAAATGCCAATTCAAATGACGTGTTCCTAATTTAAATAGTAAACAAAACAACATCAGTTACAAAGAGCATATAAACTGCTTGATTCAGTATTGAAAACTTTCTAATCATAATAATATTCCTCGTATAAACAAAACGCGTTGCGTAAACAAACAAACCCGATATCTCCGACACGACAGAATCCGGTAATCTAGATAAAAAAAGAACTTTGCAACAAAACTCAATGCAACCCACCAAACTTTTCACCATATCACTGGCCATTTAAAAAAGGAATCCGATTAAAAAGAGGATTTACATTGCCTATTTAAAAATAGAACACTGTTTTGTTTTAGGATATTTTTGGCGCGATGTGAACACGTTTGCTTGAGCGTGAGTTCGCGGTGAAACTGTTTTGCTTCGCTTTGCCTTCAAATCAAAATACAAATACCGATATCAGTGACAGGAAACTATATTGCTATCTATACAATTTAGATAATAATAATATTAATGGAGTTTTGGCGGAAACGCGGAAAAGTTCACGTCGGTGCATTGTATTATTTTACAAAATTTATGCTTTTTCCAGTGTTAATGTTTAAAATTGGTGGTGTTTTACGCATTAAGTGCTGAATTACGAGCATGAGTGTGGGCAAGTGATATAATGTAGTGAAACGTGGTTTTTCGTGTTGCTTCTAAAATTCCATAGAAGCCTCTAGTAAAGTTGCCACCACTTTAATAGGGTATGCCTTAGAGTGGATTATGACTTGGACTAGACTTTGACTACACTGACTGTGACTATGACTTGACTTTAAGTGAAAATTTCCATAATACGATGAAAAATTACAAAACTTGACACTGGCTAAATACACTAAGTGTGGAGCCAAAAAAAAAAATATAAATAAATAATAATATTTACAAGGAAGTAGGGAATCTGTTAGTTTTTCTGGGTCTTTTATAAAAGTACCAACCTATATAAATTATTATCGTGTAGTAGGTACTTATAAATTAGATATCCAAGGTAACATATTTAGTAAAGGCATATGGTAAGGGGCCGTCCATAAATTACGTGAGGCGTTTAAGGGGGAGGGGGGGTCAAGCTAAATCTCACCAAATCTCACGTGGGGGAGAGGGGGGGGGGGGGGGGGGGGGGGGGGGGGGTCGTCAAATCTCACGTAATTTTATTCCTTCAAGAAATCGTGTAAAATGTTGAGAAAATATTCAACTAAATCTTAGTATTTTATTGTTCGATTTTCTCGCTGTGGTTCTAGACTACGTTCTGTATTAACTACTCTACCTACTAGATATATCATCATCATCATCATTAACAGCCTGAAGACGTCCACTGCTGAACATAGGCCTTCCCCAGAGCACGCCACCTTGAGCGGCTGCTCGCCTCCTGCATCCATCGGCACCCCGCGGCTTTCACCAGGTCGTCAGTCCACCGAGTGGGGGGCCGGCCTACGCTGCGTCTTCCGGTTCGTGGTCGTTCGGGTTGGTAGCCGGGCGTCTGCCGGGGATTCTTCGCACCCCTTGCCCTGCCGTTACCGTGGCCGCTACCGTAGCCAGGGGATAGCAGAGCTGCCGGGGACTGGGGGCCGTTTTTATTTGTGCTTGTCATTAGGGGGGGGGGGGGGTTTGCCATAATCACCACGCTTGGCAGGCGGCTTGGTGATCGCAGTAGGTGAAGATTGATTACCACCAAGATCGAGGGGAACGCTGCGACCCATTTCCTGGATATTCCCTTAGCCGCCTTCTACGGCACCCACGGGAAGAGATGGGGTGGTCCTATTCGTAACCGGGACTACACGGGGCACTATAGATATAATTAAACTATAATTGGGCAAAATCTGTAAATTGAAGTTTTTTTTATAGATGTAGAAATAAAACCAACTTTTTGTCAGTCTATACTGTCTGTTTGTCTGTCTGTCAACGTGCATTACGTGCACCACGCTGGAACTACCGTACAGAGTACGTGTGCGAACTTCGTTTAGACATTTTGCTACTTCGTCGATCTGCCCAGCTTGGTCGTCTTGCTTAGCAGTTGTAACGGTACGGACATATAATTTGGGACGTTTTCAAAACAGCCAAGTGCGGGTTGCAAAAAAAAGTGCATAAGTAATTTATATGCAACTGTTAATTTGTTTTTGTACCTACTTGCTGACCCGCCCTGGCTTTGCAAGGGCCTGCCCGGTGACGCTGTAAAGGTCGGTAGAGACCAACAGCATTAGCCCGTTCAAAAAAAAAAAAAAAAAAAAAAATGGCTTTGCAAGGGTTAATTAGTTTTACACCCTAACCCCGAGTGTTCATGGGAACGAAAGGGAAGAGGAAAGCGAGAACGGAAAAGATAGTGAAAAACAAAAATTCTTGCATAAAGGTACTTTCTTATTGCTTGGTGCAACCCGCACTTGGCCGTTTTTGAAAACGTAAGGTGCCCTAAATGTTATTCTGGAAAATTAGCTATAACTATACCAAATTACACCGAAATCCGTTTAGTAGTTTCAGCATTAAGCGTGTTCGAAAGGACAGACAGACAGTCAGACATACAAAAAGTAAAAAAAAAATTGTTTATACTTCTATATCGATATTTTAATATACAGATTTAGCCCAGTTACAATTTTATTATACAGGGTGGTCCAGAACGTGACGTCAACCCAAAAAAATTTGCATCCCTCGGACCAAGGGGTTTACGAAAACTACGATTTGTCATAGTTTAGGAGTTACGATTTTTATTTATTTTCCCAATGATTTTCCACCTGAAATCTAAACATTTTTTCGGTTGGCTTTTTCGATGGTTTTTTTTGTAATTATGGTCTTAATCAATTTTTCTTTCTACATTCGTGCATAAATTAATTATCATCATACGTGCGTACAAACTGAGACATGGTCTCTTACTATTGGCCTCATTTATACCTAAGCTCAAAGATGCGCAGCGAGCATATATGCTCGGTGTTTCCCTGTGAGATGAAATCGTGACGTAAGGAGGAGATATACAGGAGAACTAAAGTGACCGCTATATCTTAAAATTAGCAAGTTGAAATGGAAATGACACCCCACATCGCTCGTAGAATCTGGTGAAAACTGCGGGGAGCCGATAGATACAGGCAAATAGCCGTTCAAAGTGGCGCTCTGTGGGGGAGTCGTATGTTCAGCAGTGGGCGTTTTCAGGGTGATCATGATGATACTGCGTAGTCTACATATAACTTGCAGTAAAATACTGAGAACTTAACTGAATCGAGATATCATCATAAAACAGTTGTGCGGTAATGTAAAGTAAAAAGCACGCGTCCGTAATATCTTGGATTATGAACCTAAAAGCGGTGTGATAAGAGCCACTGTACGAACAACTGTGACAAAAAAAATTACGAAACACAAATTTATTATCTAAGAAAATGTTTTTCTGACAACCCTTGCTTATTTTAGGGACTAGACGTCGAGACGGTCTTGTAGGTATTTTGCGGTATAACAAAGGAGTTGACCCACTATTAGTATTTATTACACATATGGTCGAGTTTAGCATAATGAAGTACGAGTATTTATAGCTCAGCTAAGAATGAGACGGGCTGAGCCGCGAAATCGGTGACTCAAGCCGTGCTCAGACACCGCCATATTTGCTATCACGCCTGTTATTTAAAAACAAAGCCATTTAGAATTAATTTTTAAGATGGTTATTGTGAAGAAATGTATTTTGTATTAAAATAAAATGAATAAACTACGAAATAAAATTTAGTAGTTAATAATTTTATTTATAATCAAAATAACAATGAAAGTAATGAAACACCCTAAAATAAATATACCAATACTCATTGTTGGCAGATAAATTACTGTGTGTTTTCTTTGTTGTAGGTATTGATAAGTGTTCTTTGTAGTAGGTAGTGTAGCTAGTTTAGTTTAGTTTAGCTTAGATTAGTTTAGTTTAGTTTTTATTATTGTAGTAGTTAGCTTGAGTAATAAAGGTATTGATTGACATATTTATATAAATAAATATACTTCGTAGTTTTATTTATTATATACTAGCTGCGCCCCGCGGTTTCACCCGCGAATAAAATTAGCCTATGTTTTAATCCAGTATATAAGCTATCTATATTCCAAATTTCATCCAAATCCGTCCAGCCGTTTGAGCGTGAAGGAGTAACAAACATATGCACATACACGCAAACTTTCGCCATTATAATATTAGTGTGACAACTGCTGTACGTACGTACGTACGTTTACTTTGTGACGATGTCATCCTCCTTCGTCATCGTTTCAGCTATTCACCTGCTTTCTTAGTTTTCGCATCAAATATTGGCCACTCATAATCTAGATTTAAATTCAAAATTAGAACATTAGTCACATTCCTTTCATTTTCCATACATTTTCGTCATTCTTCGTTTAACCACCGAGGCGTACGGTTCTCGCTTGTGCTCTACACCAAATTTTAATATTCCTCTGTTCATACAATAATAAGTGCTCTATTCGAGCAGTTTTATTTTACGACCGTTCGAGTCGAACGAGTCTGCCATTTTATCATATATTCAGTGACTTCCAGGCCTTTAAACATACGAAATTATTGTTACATCTGTGAATAAACCCGTTCTCCCGAAGCCCACCGTTGTTATTTACAATAGTTCCGGATTTCCCAAAAGTTTCCTACGTGTTCCCGTGAGTGTCCTCCCCTTTCTGAGCTACCGGGAAGAAGCTTTGGGGGGACCTCCGGGACAACTTTAACTCGTTTCTTTAACTCGTCGTCGTTTTTACTCGTTTCTTTGAGGTATTTCCGTTTCAGTAAGGGCTAGCGCTTACATACAACTTTTAGTAGAACAACTATTTTGTTGTGTATCATATGTTTAAAAGAATATATTAAAGCGCACATACAGTCAACTCGATAGTTGCCCGACAAAAAAGTCAAAAAGCTATATCGATTTGCTTTTGATTTAAAAGTTGGACTACCAAAAACTATACCAAATTTCAGCGAAATCCGTTTAGTAGTTTCAGCATTAAGCGTGTTCGAAAGGACAGACAGACAGTCAGACATACAAAAAGTAAAAAAAAAATTGTTCATACTTCTATATCGATATTTTAATATACAGATTTAGCCCAGTTACAATTTTATTATACAGGGTGGGGTGGTCCAGAACGTGACGTCAAACCAAAAAATTTGCATCCCTCGGACCAAGGGCTTTACGAAAACTCTGTTTTGGTGCTCTTTCAGCTTAGAATGTAACGTATGAAATATTCCACTAGATAATCTATCACTAAGTACAGGATGTACACAGTATCTTCTTTTTTTATCTCTCTTAAAATTTCTATAAAGCAAAGCACAAACTAAAACTTTGTTGTTAATTGACATGGTTTGTAAACACCTTGACTCGAGCGTTGCTGAATAAAGACTGGTCGATTTGAGAAGATATAAAATCGATTGTATGCGCACTTCCATCAACTAAACTGTTTAGTTGAGTAGAAATCACGAAAAGTACACAACTCGACGAAACAGTTTAGTCGATGCAACAGTTGTATGTAAGCGCTAGCCCTAAGTTATATCATTGGTCAACTGGATTTATAGTCTATGTTCTCATTCCATATGGCAAACACCTGTGCGAAAGACGTTGTTTATACGATACAGTAAATTGCTATTACAATTTTACAAGGTGTTTGTTACGACCTGTTTACTGCTCACAGGTGTTTATGCATACTGGCAGGTTTGTGCTACAAAGAAAACATGCCCAGTTGTGCTGTAACAGGTTGTACGAACTACTCGAGTAAGTGTAAAAAAGGCAGCATATTTTACCATAATTAAGTCAATGGTGTAGGCAATGGGCAGGCCACATCGCTCGTAGAACTGACAACCTATGGGGCAGAAAGATTCTCGAGTGGTGACCACGAACCGGAAGATGCAGCGTACCGCGGGGAGCCGATGGATGCAAGAGGCAAGCAGCTGCTCAAAGTGGCGCTCTTTGGGGGAGGCTTATGTTCAGCAGTGGATGGCTGATGATGATGAATATAGGTACCTACCTATCTATAAAGTTGAGTCATCATCATCAATTCATCACCCATTTTACATCCACTGTTGAACCTAGGCCTCCCAAATTATGGTTGCAATAATCACCTATTCTCACGCTACACGGCCAGAGTAGAGTAATTACGCCACAACCTTACCTTTACCTTTTTGATAATGTATAATATTATATTATCATCGTCAATAGCCTGAAGACGTCCACTGCTGAACATAGGCCACCCCCAGAGCACGCCACCTTGAGCGGCTGCTTGCCTCCTGCATCCATCGGCTCCCTGTGGTTTTCACCAGATCACCGGTCCACCTAGTAGGGGGCCGGCCTACGCTGCGTCTTCCAGTTCGTGGTCGCCACTCGAGAACCTTTCTTTGCCATCAGTTGTCAGCTCGGTTGTGGCCTGCCCATTGCCATTTCAACTTGCTAATTCTAAGAGCTATATCGATCACTTTAGTTCTCCTGCGGATCTCCTCGTAGATACCTTATATTTTGATGTGTGTACAAGTTATGAAATAAAACCGCCTAGTGCGAATACAATCTCCAATCTTCAATCTGCTAGACCATGCATGTCAAACTGAAAGTCAATGATGGACCGCATTGATAATGGACCGTAGAAGCCATTGACTATAAATCCAGGTGACCAATGATACAACTTCTCCTCATACGAAAATTAGTAATGTGGTGGTTGGAAATAAAAACTTGTTACATCTCTTGAAAAATCTGTCGCTTTTTTCGAGTCAACTAAAAAACTTAAAATTGGCCCACACACAAATGGCCGCCGTCTACGTCAGGCAGTGTTGCCATCTCGTCACATCTTCTTCTTCTTTTTTACATTTTTTAAATAAATCTATTATATTAGTCTTAATACCTACTTATTAATTAGGTACGCATTATCCATCGCGCCACAAGTTTAAATATTTGAATTAAAATGACCACAAGTTACTGTACTGTGTAAAACCGTAAAACTAACTTATTGCAAACGACAAGTATGCGCTACGTTCCGAATTAATATAGGATCATTAACGTTATTTGATACGTGTGTAAGTGGTCTGCTATTAACTGTGTGTTCTGCTTCTACTAATAAGGTTACTAATGTCTCTTCACGGGGTGTTCTTTCATTGAGCGTGGCATACAAAGCTTTCTTGATTGACTGAACTAGCCTTTCCCAGGCACCTCCCATATGCGCTGCTGTCGCTGGAATGAAGTGCCATTTTATCTTCTTGTTTAACATTTCATTCTGAAAATGATCGGTTTTTTTCAGCGCAGTCCATTCTCGCTTCAGTTCAGCGTCAGCTCCTTTAAAATTCGTTCCGTTATCCGAGTAGATGTCAGTGAGGGTTCCTCTGCGGCCTATCATGCGTCTAATCGCCATAATAACAGAGTCTGCAGTAAGGCTCGATGCAACTTCTATATGGACTGCACGAGTAACCATACATGTAAATAAGGCTCCATAACGTTTTTCACGGCGTCTGCCTATTGTCACTTCTATCGGCCCAAAATAGTCTAAGCCGCAGTGAGTGAATGGACGTTTATGATGGTCAAGTCTGCAAAGAGGTAAGTCACCCATTATAGGAGCTGTAGGAGTCGCTCGTCTTATTTTGCATAGTTGACATTGATGAGCGACTAATCTAAGCGTAGATCTTAATTTGTTGATGTAGTATCTTACTATCTTTGCTTTATTTCGTTCAATACTGTTTCGGTGCTTGCATGGTTTTGCTGTTTGTGGTAGTTTAGAATAAGTAGGGATGAGAATGATCAAGGATTATAGGTCTTTTACAGGTGTCGTTAACTGCAGGTGCACGATCAATTCTTCCGCGAGCACGCAACAAACCTTCTTTGTCCAGGTAAGTGCTTACTTGCAGTAGGACGCTTTCTTTCAGAGCTGAATTATTCTTTAACAGACTTATATCTTTGCTGTAGCTGTCATATTGTGATTTTCGGATTAGTATCTTTTCTGCCATATTTAATAAATTTATTGTTAGCTGTTGGTCACCTGTATTTTTGCATTTGTTAATGAATAAAAAAACATAAGCTGCAGTTCTTGTAAGTCTCTGTAATGACGAGAATCTGGTAATATCTGGAACTGAAAACTCTACTTTCTGTACCACAACATGAACTTTTTCTTCTGTTAAAACTTCTGATGCTGGTCGAGGAGTTTCTTTTTCTGCTGGCCAGGAATCTTTCTGTTGATATAGAAAACTTGGACCAATAAACCATCTATTCACTGGCGAAAAATTGCAAGATTCTACATCTCTTGTTGCAATATCCGCTACATTTTCAGTTGTTGGTGCCCATTTCCATTGGTAAGGTGATGATAGGTCATCAATAGTAGCGAGACGATGACCTACGCAGGGTTTGTATTTTCTAGGATCGGATCGGATCCAGGCAAGCGTGGTGGATGAATCACTCCAGAAGAATTTTTCATCTATTTTGACTCCAAGTTCATCTTCTACCGACTTTGCTAATCTTGCACCAAGAAGAGCCGCTTGCAATTCCAATCTTGGAATGGACATAGGCTTAAGTGGTGTTACTTTTGCTTTAAATGCGACTAGTACCACCTTAACTTCTCCGTCTTCGTATTGGTAACGTAAATAGCAAGCGGCTGTATATGCTTTCTCGCTGGCGTCACAAAAGGTGTGTAAATGTATGTTTTGTGCATTTAACCTTGGTGAGTAACAACGCGGTATTTTACATTCTTTAACTAAACTTAATTCTTGTATCCATTTTTTCCATTTTTTGTATTGTTTTTCTTCTATCTTATCGTCCCAATTTACTTTAGTTCTCCACACTTCTTGTAGCAAGATCTTTCCCTTAATAGTCAGCGGGGTGACCAATCCGATGGGGTCGAAAACACTCATGATCACAGATAACATCTGACGCTTCGTAGGGGGTACTTGGCAAGTAGCTATTTCTGATGGGACCCTATGCATAGACATATTAAAAGACAAAACGTCTGTGGCAGGTTCCCAAACCATACCTAATTTCTTATTCTTTTGTCCCGCTTCTGGTGTTAAATCTATATTCTCATGAGCTCTTTTATCTTCTGGTATAGCTTTTAAAACTGCTTCGGAGTTACTAACCCAGCTCCTAATATCGAAGCCACCTTGACTATGGATGCATATTATTTCAGTAGCTCGCTGTATAGCATCACTTTCAGAATTAAACTATCTAAATAGTCATCGACATAATGATTTTTAATAATTGCTTGGACTGATTCTGGATATTGAGCTTGAAATTGCCTTGCGTTTGTATCCTTAACATAAATTGCAGAACACGGGGAGCGTGTAGCGCCGAAAACCATAGACGTCATCTTGCAAATTTTTGGAGGACCTGTTTCAGTCGGTTTGTGCCACAGAAATTTCTGAGCTTCCTTTTATTTTTATTCTTAGAAACATGTCGCGGATATCAGCTGACACTCCAATACGTTTCAGTCTAAATTTCCATAGCAAACCTAACAACGATTGCAATAAATCAGGACCGGGTAATAAATTGTCATTTAGAGATGTACCTACGGTTTTAGCCGCGGCGTCAAAAACGGGTTGGACTTTTCCTGGTTTATTGGGGTTTACTACAGCAAAATGAGGTAGAAACCACGATTTATTACCTTCTGTACACTGATGAGAATCTGACTGACATTTTACTGCAAAGTTGTTATCAAATAGCTTTTTCATTTGACCTGTATATGCTGCACTTAGAGTGGGATCACTCTTTAACTTCTTCTCTAAAATGTGAAAACGTTTTAACGCCATGTTATAACTATATCTTTCGTTTGGCAGAGTGATGTCGTCACTTTTCCACAACAATCCGGTTTCCCAAGTATTACTGTCTATACGCTTTGTAGTCGATTGTAAGATTTCGACAGCACGTGTTTCGGTTGGGTTGGGTCGAACTTTGGGTTGAATACCTAAGTCGTCTAAATCGAAACTCCGCTTAACCAACTTTAAAAGTTCGTAATCGTTGGTATAATTACCGTCAAATTCTGAAACTTCATTTTCACTACACTCTGTCACTCTGTTTTCGGAATTTTCACAAAGTGTTTCTTTATATGCCGTAGTATCGTCATTTGACACTTCAGATAACTTGTTTGACATTTTTTAGTAACCCACACATCGATTTTTCAAATTTTGTCACCTTGTATATTGACTTTTGACGACCTGACTCTTTATGTAGGTACCGTAGCATCGTCATTTGACACTTCTGACACTTTATTTGACATAGTTTCATGACTCACCCTGTATCTTTTTGCAATCTGACACCCTGTATACTGTGTTTACCTCAATTTGATCTTGTTTATTACTAAAACTGATAAGCGAGGTCATACACCCATGTAAAACCCATCCTAAAGCTGTTCTAGATGCTACTGGCTCTGAATTTGTACCTGCACACATTTCCCTGGTGACTATGAGATGCCAATTATCCTGACCTATTAATATTTTAGGGATGCTGTGTGTTTGCCAATCTATTACTTTATCTAATGCTTTTATATGTGGATACTTTAGAAAATCATTCCTGTTTATAGTCTGTAGTCCTAAATCCAAAGATTTTTTTGTTCGAGCTTGAATGTCAAATGACTGACTGTGTTTCCCACGGATAGATAGTTTAACTCTTTTGCTGCTGTGCTCTACTGTATTAAAGCCTAGGCCTTGTAAATGCAATGGGCTACCTACACCCTCTGTGCCTATTTCCTGCGCGAGGTCTTCGCTTATTAAAGTAATTGTGGCACCCTCATCCAACAAGGCGTATGTGTTCACAGCTTTCCTAGGCCCGTTACAGTAACAGGAACGATTTTTTAAAAATGTTTTTAAATTCAGTACACATAGTATTATTATGACAGGTATTTAGCTGATGAGTTTGTAAGGGGCTTTTACTCGGTGAATTTTCTAATTTGTCCTTTTGTAACAACCTATGTAGGTATTTTGATAATTTACAGTTCTTTCCTGCATGCTTATAAATAATACACCGGAAACACAACTTATTGTCCTTTACCCACTGATAACGTTCATCAACAGATTTCTTTAAAAATTGATCACGCGCCCATGGCAGCGCCCACGCGTGATTGCGATCGCGTAGATGGCATCTTTGAAATTTCTTTACTTCCTTCTACTTAGGACTGTATTCTTACAACTTCCACGGTCACTGGTCTCAAGGGCGCAGAAGGACCACATGTGGTGGTTGGAAATAAAAACTTGTTACATCTCTTGAAAAATCTGTCGCTTTTTTCGAGTCAACTAAAAAACTTAAAATTGGCCCACACACAAATGGCCGCCGTCTACGTCAGGCAGTGTTGCCATCTCGTCACATCTTCTTCTTCTTTTTTACATTTTTTAAATAAATCTATTATATTAGTCTTAATACCTACTTATTAATTCATCATCATCAACAGCCTGAAGACGTCCACTGCTGAACATAGGCCTCCCCCAGAGCACGCCACCTTGAGCGGCTGCTCGCCTCCTGCATCCATCGGCTCCCCGCGGCTTTCACCAGGTCGTCGGTCCACCGAGTGGGGGGCCGGCCTACGCTGCGTCTTCCGGTTCGTGGTCGCCACTCGAGAACCTTTCTTCCCCATCGGTTGTCAGTTCTACGAGCGATGTGGCCTGCCCATTGCCACTTCAACTTACTAACTCTAAGAGCTATATCGGTCACTTTAGTTCTCCTGCGGATCTCCTCGTTCCGGAGCTTATCTCGCAGGGAAACACCGAGCATAGCTCGCTCCATAGCTCGCTGCGCGACTTTGAGCTTACTAATGAGGCCAACAGTAAGAGACCATGTCTCAGTTCCATAAGTCATCACTGGCAACACACACTGATTGAAAACTTTCGTTTTCAGGCTCTGCGGTATTTTGGACGTAAAGATAGGACGAAGCTTCCCGAACGCTGCCCAGCCGAGTTGGATTCTTCGCGCCACCTCTTTGTCGAAGTTGGACCTACCTAATTGGACAATCTGTCCTAGGTAGACATACTTGTCGACAACTTCGAGAGTATCGTTCCCAACAATTACCGGTATAGGTGGAACATGAGCATTAGACATGATCTTTGTCTTGTCCATATTCATCTTAAGACCAACCTGCTGGGAGACTCTACTGAGGTCGTTGAGCATGGTGCTAAGGTCCTCGAGCGATTCCGCCATTATGACTATATCATCGGCAAAACGAAGGTTAGTGATGTACTCGCCATTTATGTTGATGCCAGATCTTTTCCACTCCAAGAGCTTGAAAACATCCTCCAATGCGTTTGTGAACAGTTTCGGAGAAATAACGTCTCCCTGTCTCACGCCTCTTTGCAATGGAATTTGTTCCGTACTCTGGTCCTGTAGTCGGACTGACATAGTGGCCTTACTGTACAAACACTTCAAAACTTCGATATACCTATAGTCAATTTGGCATCGCTGCAAGGACTGCAGCACCGCCCAAGTCTCGATTGAATCAAAGGCTTTCTCATAGTCCACAAACGCTAGGCATAACGGCCGATTATACTCTTCGGTCTTCTGTATAATCTGGCGCAGCGTATGGATGTGGTCTATGGTGCTAAAGCCTTTTCGGAAACCGGCTTGTTCGGGAGGCTGGAATTCATCAAACCTGCGTGCGAGACGATTCGTAATGACTCTCGAAAACAGCTTATACACATGACTCAAGAGCGAGATGGGCCTATAGTTCTTCAATAAGGTGTTATCGCCTTTTTTGAAGAAGAGCACCACCACGCTCTTGTGCCATGCCTCTGGCGTTATACCTTCAAGGATGACAGAATTAAATAACTTCTGGAGGACTAAAAGTACCGGTCTACCACCCGCTCTCAGAAGTTCGGTCGTAATTCCATCTTCACCTGGTGCCTTGTTGTTTTTAAGCTGTTTGAGGGCCATTCTAATCTCGTACAGGCTGACGTCCGGGATATCTTCGGTATAGTGTCGGACTAACTTGGCTCTGATGTCCTGAGCTGTGTTAGTAGCGGGCTTACGTGTCGAGGTGTATAACTGTCCATAGAAGTTCTCGATTATTAATTAGGTACGCATTATCCATCGCGCCACAAGTTTAAATATTTGAATTAAAATGACCACAAGTTACTGTACTGTGTAAAACCATAAAACTAACTTATTGCAAACGACAAGTATGCGCTACGTTCCGAAATATAGGATTCTTCTTCTTTTTGAGAAACATTAGTTAGTTTAGTGAATTGTAATTTTTTTATCAAGAAACCCAAAATACAGCTGACAACGCATTATGAACAGTATTTTAAGTTTACATACAAATAAACTACGAAATAACACTATTATAGGCTAATTATACAAAATTAAAAGTAACGTCAGCTACTTTGATGACTAGTAGCGACATCTATCGACGATAGACCATCCGATTGGCAACAAGTAGTGTATTTCAACTACTATTTTCATACAAATCACGGGAACCCGTTGATGTCTTTTGTTCCATCCTGCTCTGTCCTTTGTAATTTCGTATAGTTTTGTCTCGTTTTGTTACCTCGTCCCCTGCCCGCGCAGGTGAGTCGTGTTTGTACGAGAAATTATGTTCACGAGCTATCAACGGGCTTTATAATCTTCGGTAGAAGCAGTGGGCCGCAACCCCAAAAGAAGTTTTTTGTTTACAATTTTAATTTCCATGACGTCTATCAGCAAGCGAGTGGGAACTTCATTGATGTCGATATAGAAAAGACCCGAAAACAACCAAAAAGTATCTCTTTGGAGCTTAAAATTTTGAAAACAGATTTCAAATTCTGCCTGAATTCTCATTTCGTCGGTAATATTTGTTGTTTGACATTGGGACACTTGGTTTTCCTGAAAGGAGGCTGTTCTTATAATTGGATCGGGCCGCAAATAGATGCATAGAGGGCCGCAAGTTTAACATGCCTGCGCTAGACTATACTTAATAATAGGTAAGTAGTTATTGTAAGATATCAGGGGGGGGGGGGGGGCTATTATGCTGTACAATGTGCCTTTGTTTGCGCAAATTAGAGTTTATAGGGCTATCGTCTGGGATTCACGTGAGTTAAATACACTGTGATGATAGAGAGAGTGCAACGGAAGTTCACTGATACTAGATACAATATCTATTGTAAATAAAACCGAGGTAGAGACCAACTGAGCCCGTCCAAAAAAAGACACTGGCTTTACTTAGGGTCATTGAGGTAGGGTACACAATATAGAGTCATAAACATGCGAAATAAATATCCGCGCCAAAACTCTGCGCACCCAACGTATTGCGCAGTCTTTGGTTAGTTGTAAACAACCACGATCTGAGTCGCTTGTTAGCTCTTTCATACGTTAATCAAATGTGTAAGAGTAAAAGAGACACACAAAGAGACATAGTCTTGCGCTTCATTGGTTACGAGAGAGTAAAGTTTGTTCAAATGAATAACTATGGAATCGATAACATTTTAAATATTTTTACATATTTAGGATCTTTAAAATACATATTACCATAGTTTATTATACTATTGATTTTTTTGGTATCAGATAGATCAATAGATAAATTCAACGGCGCTCGGGCGGGTTTTTACGGTTTTCATTTAGGCATTGTGGTTTGTATAATCACACTTAATATTATAAAGGCGAATGTTTGTGCGTATGTGTGTATGTTTGTTACTCTTTCACGCTGTAACAGCTGGACGGATTTGGATGAAATTTGGTATGGAAGTAGCTTATACCCTGGATTAAAACATAGGTTACTTTTCATCCCGAAAACGGGAACGGTTCCTGTAGGAACGCGGGTGGAACCGCGGGGCGCTGCTAGTACCTCAATACTCTTAGGGTGGGTTTTTTGATACGTAGCAATGGTACCAAACTCTAACCACCATTCCATTGGACCATTGGTTAGAACTTGTTACAGTTTTTGACCATTGGTTACCTTAACTTCGGGTTATCCCAGGTAGCAAAATGTCGTCATTGACGAAAAAAAACGACATTTTAAGGTCATTTTAGGGTCGGTACGGCATTCGGCATATGTGTACGTCATAATGTCGTCATTTTAAGGTCTTTTAAAGACGTGCGGAACTCGTCGCATGTGTACGTCGTAGTCGTCATTTTAAGATCATTTAAGGTTATTGTTAAACGTGCCATCTAGTTATAAATGATGGAACTATCCACAAAACAACTACATGGCGCCAGCATGCAAATTAGCACACGCAAGCGTTTCACGCACGCATATCGACTCATTGCTGTAGTCTCAACGCCTACACCACCCAGGGCCCTAATTCTGTATGAAAACTCAGATTCCATACGATACGAAACCACGTCGTTATCGTGTCTTGTTCAAATCGTGTCACAGCATTAGAAATACCTTCTCTTTACATTATGTTATTTTTAATTTGAATAAATATTGATATATTAAGTGGTGGTAACTTTTGATGTGTTGATGTTTCGGAACGTGTCTCAGTGGAACATTATGATTTTTGACAGTTCAAATCGCGTCATTTCCAAATTCATTTCGCGCGGTTTTGTTTCCATTTCATAGAGAATAGATTTTTGCAGATTTCTTATATAAGACAAGGAATTCGCGTGGTTTCGAAGTAAGGAATTGTAAAGTGGTCATACAGAATTAGGGTCCAGGCAGGCAGGAGGCTTGCAGGAACTTTACGTTCTCTGTAAACGAAAGTAAATCCATACTAACTCGAAATCAAATATATAGATTTAATCTATATGTTTGATTTCGAGTAATAGATTTACTTACGATTACAAAGTAAGTAACAATCCTTCCTGCCTAATTGTCTATTGTAACCACCCCTCACCCCTTAAATGGGATCCTCTAGTTTTTTGGAATAAATAATAATAAATAAATAAATATGTGTGGACATTTCACACAGCGCCATCTAGCCCCAAACTAAGCATAGCTTGTACTATGGAAACCAGATAACTGATACAATACTTAGATACTTTTTGTTTGTAAATACATACATAGAATACAATATAACGCCCAGACACAGAACAAACATCGATGTTCATCACACAAATGTTTGTCCCAGGTGGGAATCGAACCCACAACCTATAGTTCAGAAGGCAGAGCTACTACCAACTGAGCTATCAGGCCAGTCTAATAAATGTCATATTAACAATAATATAAAATTATCATCATTCAATATTCGTTATTTTTAAGGCCTGATATAACGACCACAGCACGTCTTTTAGGAACGTCAAAAACACGACATGCGAAGACGTCATCAGTCCGTCTTTAATAGTCGTCATTTTCACGTCCTAAGATGACGTCTTGAGACTGTGACAAATGTACGCAGTTTTCTGGTACTCCCAGACGTCATTGTAGGACGTCTTTACGTCACAGAATGACCTGATAAAGACGTCTTTATGACAAAGATTTGCTACCTGGGGTGGGATCCCCTCTTATCCATACAAAAAGTGCCAACGTGTTTCTATCTCTAAATTTTATTCAATTTCAATGATTTTTTGGAAGTATGATACGATAATAATTTTTTACATATCATAGAGTTATTTGTTTAAATTATATTTTTGCATTATAAGTGGCTCTCTTTCTATTCTATTCTATTCTATTCTATTCTCATTCTTTCTATTATTTTGTGTTTCAATAAGTGATGGACGTCTTCCACGGTACCACATACTTCACGATTAGGCGAGTTAACATTTTTCATTTAAAACCAATTTTTCGGATAGGTCCAGAAAGGAATCTGGGAGCCTAAAGTGTGTATGGATCTACTTATTTTACCATCAACAAACCATGATTGAACTTTGTGATGCTCAAAAGGTGCAGCTCGATTCACAACACTGATTCAAGATGCTCATTGGTTGCTCCCTTTTTCACCCCAGCTTATAAAGGAAGGTACTTACAATAGCTCCGTATCCAAACTGCCGAGAGACCGTCGCCGCCATCCACGTCGCTTCGACTGCCTCTCCCTGAAGCTCCTAAAGACTGCGCCAACGAATTTGTACACTATTTCATTTGTCTGAAATGCACATACGTTTTCGCCTTTTGCAACCTCACTCTTAGCCACATCTGCATCATTTTTAATTACGTTTTCATATATATTTTCTTGTGAATCTTGAAGATAACCTAAATCGTTATCATAACATTTATCATCATCTTTTACTGCATTTTTAGTTTCAACTACATTATTGGAAAGGTTTGCATTGAAACCGTAATCGCTTGGTTTTTTATTATCAACTTTGAACGTAGTTTCAAAGGAATTAGCATTAGCATCTATTTTTTTGTCTTTGCGTTCTTGATCATTGACATCTTGCAAACGCTCGTTTTCATTAACCCATGCTTTCTTGAACTGATTCTCTAAACCAACATTTATGTCATGTGTTTCTTTATTTTCATAGTAAATGTCTCTTGCGCTAACATTTTTCGCTTTATTGCTTTCATTATTGCGAGAATTGCCACCGAAAACAACTTCCAAATCACTTTTAGGTGTTTCTTGACCAACGACTTTATTGTGAGCCTGACTGTCTTTGGCATCATTTATAACCACTTCTTTTAAATCAGTATTTCCATCATTGGCCATGTTATGAGAAACAGAATCTATGCTTTCATTGCATTTTTCATTTTTATAGCGTTTCTTCATGTCGAAATTGTGTTTGCTGTTTCTAACGACATATTTTTCACCTCTGTTGTCCATGTTGCAGTTGTTTGCCTGAAACATGTAATAATTGTTAGAATTAGGTATCTGCCTGCTTACGTATTCTTTAGGGATGCCATCTAGCTACTTTTTATAGCTCTCATCTCAGCTCCATAGGAGTAAAAGTGTTCTGTGCTCAGCTTACTCTAAGTTTAAGTTAGCTTTTGACGACTTATATGCCTGTAGTATGCTATGGATGTGGTATACAGTAAAGAGGTTTTGTATTGCATTGTAGTACAATTGGTTATAGGCTAAAGTTGATTGTGATTCTAATTTCCGCTTGCGGCTACTCGCGTATTGTATAGTACGTTAAAATTGATTATAAGCGTATCGTCTCAGACTTCTTAGAACTACTGTTTTGAGTTGCCAATTTTACACACTTATGGATTCAGAACGAGTATGATCTCACGTTCACTTACATACGGCGATGGCTACTTTGACTGTTTCACTGTTCTACAATGCATGGCATAGGTACGTACTTGTTCTACATATAATTAGGTATACATTATCAGCCTGAAGACGTCCACTGCTGAGCATAGGCCTCCTCCATAAAACGCCTTTTTGAACGCTTATCTTATGAGGGGAATTTGCCATAATCACCGAGCTTGGCAGGCTGGTGACCGTAGATTTTAATTGAACGAGCGAAGTAAGCGAAAGTCTGCTTCAACCCGTGATTTTTGCTTTCGTCTGTCCGGATGTACGTACTTGCGTACAGGGGCCGTACTGTGACCTCTTAACGCGATTCAAATGACGACCTAAACGAACCGCTACAATACAATTTGTACGGTAGCGGTTCAGTTTAGGTCGTCATTTGAATCGCGCTAAAAGGTCACAGTAGGGTAAGTAATAAAACTCCGAAATACAAAATCTCGATTATACACTTAAAATACCAACGCTTGATCGAACGTCATTTATTATAACATACAAAACAAATAATACTCATTTGACTGAAACACCACAGACATAACAACACAAGATTACCATTCACTAGATATACAAGACAAGTGAATACTCCTCAAATGACATAACATACAAAAGGCATATAATAAACTCGAAGCCTCTTTACAGCGGATATTTTATTATATTTTATTAAATTTACAAGCCCTTCTACAGCTTTTAAATAAAGTTACAAACAACAAATGCTCGTAAACTAATAATGTACAATTTAAACAGCGATGACAATGCATCCCTGTCGATGATTAAAACTTTAAATAAGACAACCTAATGACGAGTCCATAAATGTACTTTCGTATAATTTGATTACAATGTACCATTTATGCCAATAAATTATTTCATTTCATTTCGTTTCATTTCATTCATTTCACTGCACATACTGATCGAATCTCAGGAGCAATACACAACATTAGACCGATAACTATTATTAAAATACCAAAATAATATAATAATAATTAAGAATCAAACGAACTTACCTAGTGAAGTTTGATGTCTAATTATGCGAGTATCTCGTACGAAGATGATTGTTTGTTTACGTGCAGCAGTACAACGTATCATGCTGCCCTTGTCACACTTTAAAGCCTCACTATTTGTAAAAATCTCTTGTCTCTTTCACCTCTGCGTCTTCCCGCTTCAGCCACTCTCTAGCGCCATTACTGTAAAGCCTATGATTTAATTTTTCGATCTAACTGGGTCTGAATTCGGGATGGGTGGGAGTATACAATCATCTTCGTACGAGATACTCGCATAATTAGACATCAAACTTCACTAGGTAAGTTCGTTTGATTCTTAATTATACTTCGTATCTCGTACGAAGATGATTGTTTGTTTACGTGCAGGATGTTTAAAGCACCGAAAAATTATATCATTGAAATAAGAGATAAAATAAAATATGTATACTTAATTAAGTATATGTGAACTCATTTGAAAGTATCTTTTATTTTAGCAACAATTTTACATATCATAATTATATTAATCAAAACATGAATCAACGTTTGTATTAAGTATTATTAACTATTGCATGTTATAAAAACAAAACAGTTTATCAATTATGTACTTCTATAATGCAATTCTTTAAAATAGTGCGCCAACAAAATTATTTGCGGTACTGATTAGTTCTTTGTTATAGTACTTTAAGAATGTGTTGGACGAGGCACTCCAACCTGCTTGTTTTCTTATCTCCTCTATACTAACACCAGCTCGTTTAGCCGCTGATGTGGAGGCATGCCTCGTTGAATGAGCTCCAAAGATGGTTGTGTCTATACCGCTCTTTTCAAGAGAATCTTTGACCCAATGGCCTAAGGTTTGGGACCCAACATTTTTATGAGGTTTTCTATAGCTAATAAAAAGACTGGTATCATTATTAGATCTCAAACTCTGAGTCTTGTCTAAATACATTTTTACAGCAAGCGCTGGACAGATTTTAGGATCTTCTTTTATAAACGGCAGAGTTATCACAGGTTGGTTAACTCCTGGCCTAGAAGTTTTTAGTAAATCAACTATTTTAATCACAATTGAATCACTATTGATCAAAATATTACTTATTTTAATAACACTCAGCGTTTGCATTCGTTGAGCTGATGCAAGAGCAAGTAATGTGACAGTTTTTAATGACAGATCCTGTAAACTTACATTTTCATACGGATAAAACTTACTAAAGTATTTCAGCACTATGCTTGGATCCCATGTTACATCATATTTAGGTTTAGGTGGATTCAATCTATAAATGCCTTTAAAAAAGCGATTTATTAAGTCATTATTAGTAATTGTTGTGCCTAGAATAAGTGAAAGTGCAGATCTAGTAGTGTTCAATGTACTATAACTAGCTCCGCACGTGTGTTTCTCCGTTAAGAATAAAATTATATGAGACAAATCAGGTTCATAAAAATCAAAGTCTCTATCGTCACAAAACTGCCACCAAGATTTTAGACACGAATTATATTGACTTAGGGTATTTTTTGCAAATGATGCCATCATTATGTCCAATGAAGCTATTGGGATGCCACGCTTGATTAACGAACGCCGGATACTTTCGCTGCCACCAGGGTAAGATCTTGGTAAAGCGGGTGTGGCTCTCTGAAAGGGGAATTTAACAGGGCTTTTTCAGGCTCAAAATATATTTCTTTTGAAACGGTTAGTCTACGATATAAGGGATACCACGGCTGTGATGGCCAATATGGTACTACCAAAATGCCTTCAGCCTTGTCTACAATAATTTTTTGAATAGTTTTGGCTATCATGCTGAACGGAGGAAAGGCGTAAAATCTAATACCGTGCCAATCAATTGTGAAAGCATCGATAACTTCAGATTGTGGATCTAGTTTCCACGAGGCATATCTACTACATTTATGGTTCTGGATACTTGCAAAAAGGTCGAACTCTGGCGTTCCGAATGTTGTAGCAATGTCGTTGAAAGCGTAATCTGCTAGCTCCCATTCCGTATCAACTTTAGTTTTGCGCGATTGGTAATCCGCTTCCACGTTATCACATGATTTAATGTACGATGCAAAAATAAACAAGTTACGATATTCACACCATTGCCAAATCTGACGAGCTAGATTACTTAAATGAGGGTATTGGACTCCACCCATCCTATTTATGTATGATATAGCTGTCGTGTTATCAATGCGTAACAACAAGTCACAGTCTTTTAAGTGAGATGCAAATATTTTTAGCCCATAAAAAGCCGCCTGCAGTTCCAAAAAATTTATGTGATATGATCTTTCCAACGTTGTCCAATGACCATTAGCAGTCTTATCAGCGCAAGCTACACCCCAACCAGTAGCTGCAGAATCACTAAAGATCTCTAAAACATAGTTGTCTTTTCGAAAGGGAGAAACCGACGTGTTGATGTGATCTCTCCACCAAATAAGTTCTGAGCGGATATTAGTTCCTAAGGTCATTCTTTTATTGTAGTTGTTTGAATAGTTTAAGGCAAGAAACTTTTCTCTCTCAAGCAGCTTCGTGTATACCCAGCCATACTTAATAGCTGGGCAGGCCGACGTCAGGAGACCGAGTAGTTCAGCCAATTGCCGGACGGTGCATTTATTTATTCGTAAGAAGGTATTGACTCTATCTTTAATCCGTAATCGTTTCTCAGTAGGCAATGAGAGTGTCATGTCAGTCGTATTGAATACAAAGCCTAAGAATTTGCAAACTTTTTTGGGCTCCAATTGGCTTTTTTCTAAATTTATAAGGAATCCTAGTTTCGTTAATATATTTTTTGTTGCGATTACATTGTTGCAACATTGCTGATAAGAATCTGCAATACATAAAAAATCATCTAAGTACACTACGGATAGGTGATCGTTAGATCGTAAATGCAACAAGACAGGTTTTAATAGTTTTGTGAATACATATGGTGCCGTGCAAAGTCCAAATGGTAGAACATTAAATTCAAATAACTGAGAACCCCACTTTTCAGAACTCCATTGAAAGCGCAAATTTTTTCTGTCATCTTTATGTACCGAAATTAAAAAATAGGCGTCTTTTAAATCGAGAGTGGACATAAAAAAATTATTATCTATCAATTTTAAGGCAGTGCGATAATCCTCCATCTTAAAGTGATGTACTTGTATAAACTTATTTAGCTGTTTGAGGTTCAAAATAAACCTATTTTTTCCGTTAGGTTTAGGTACAGTAAATATTGACGAGATAAACTGTCCTTCGCAAGGATCACACTGAGAAATAAACTGAGAGTCTAAAAGATCAGCAATGCAACTATCGATTATACTAACTTCAGCCTGTGATCGGCATGCATTCCTAGGTACATGACTTTGTATTGGAGTCTTCGTAAAAGGTATTCGATAACCTTTGATCCATGATAATATCACGGGATCATTGGTTAGACTAAGCCATTCATTATAAAAATATTGTAGGCGACCAGCAACAGGAATGTTATCTACCTCAATTTGCGTAGCTAGTGTTTCCTCGATGGCTGGCGATACGCTGCGCTGCCCCTCATACTGGTCTTCGTGCTGGTCCTCGAAGTCACCGACTCGTGCTGCCGCGCTCGTGGCTGCCGCTGTTGGTTGGGGTACGCTCGCGATTCGGCAGCTGCTTGCCGCGACACCCCCCTCGCGTTTAAAGCACCGCGTCTTGAGTTGGTCGGCTGAGCCGTAACTGGTTGCTTTGACTTACTTCTATCGAATGCAGGTCGTAACTCCGTACCAGATTTGTAAATAGCTTTTGATGATTTTAATTGTTCCGCCAAGTCAGCACCAAAAAGATGTTCATCAATTTTTGTGCTTTTTACCGTTTCTTTTGTATGTTTATTGAGTGTATTGATTATAGCATATCGTCGCGATTGCGATTCTCTGTAGTGCAGATCACAAAGGATTTTACTAGCATCATTTATAAGCTTAACAATGTCTTGCTCATTTCTTGACAAAGCTACATTTAAAGCTTTTCCTAAAGCTGCAATGCAGCTGGACATTTGGTTTTGTTTACTCTGGCTGAACAAATCCTTTTTTAAGTTGACTTCAGAAAGCGCAGCTTTAATTTCTAAGTTTAATTTAGGGGCCTTAGAATTACAATTTTCTGGTGGTAAATATGATTTTAGTAGTTCGGTCTTTACCTCCTTTGACAGACCATTGACTAAGATATGCTTCCATCGCGAAGCTACATCCCTGTGCAAGTTTTCTCCATACTGTAGTTCGGAACTAGGATCCGTTCCTAAAATTTCTAGAATATCTTGATTTAGTTCCATACATTCATCAGCTGGAGGTGCTGGGGGTTCGATATCATTTTGAATGACCGGATGAGTATCTGGGATTTCATCTGAAATTGTAAATGAATTAAGCAGGTACTACGATATGTAGGTGCAAGGAGCTACAAAGCAGTAAAACCGTATAGGATTTTTCATAAAATAAGAGCTATTTCATTTTACCATGTAGGTAAATAAGAGTAATAATTCATTAATGTAATATTATGCGTGTATTTATACATATTATAAGGGCGGCCTTATAGGCAGGTAGGTAACGCCTTAAGCTCGAACACGATATACGTGGAGATAGTTATATAGTCAGCAATTCATATAGAACGCCTTTATTTTTGTATTCATATAGAATACTTGCAGTCATTCTACACGATATACGTGGAACTCTGCACACATACAATGCTATGTATGAAGGGACATTTCAGCAAGCACGGATATACCGCGCCCGGGTGGCGCCAGGCTGGCGGGCAGAAGGCGGCGCGTGCGGTGGTGCGTGACGGCTGCGAGCGGGGCGGCTAGGCTGTGGCCGCTATCTACCCTCTATACGTCGCTTGCGTTGGATTCATGTTCTAACTTGTTGAATTTGCACTTTATTCACTGCTTACCTAATTGTTCTAAATCACTTGCATTATTTAAATCGCCTGCAGCCATATTTACGGGCTGATAATCGGATGAATCACTTTTTGATTCAGATGAAGTCGAAATTTTTCGTCTTCGTTTCAACTTGTGTTCCAGCTTTTTTATCTTCTTGGCTATTTTATCAAATTCACTATCCCTGGAACGTTTTCTTTTATTACCCATTGCGGTAAAATTTGGTTTAACTATGTATCTGAAATAAATCAAAACACAATATTCGATGTGACTCGGACAACACAAAAACGCGTAATGGCGCTAGAGAGTGGCTGAAGCGGGAAGACGCAGAGGTGAAAGAGACAAGAGATTTTTACAAATAGTGAGGCTTTAAAGTGTGACAAGGGCAGCATGATACGTTGTACTGCTGCACGTAAACAAACAATCATCTTCGTACGAGATACGAAGTATAATGGTGGTGATGATGTGTTAATAATGTAAACAAGTCAATCTGAAACACTTTACAATATGTAATTGTTTATACATATAAGCTCAAGTGACTTCTGTCACTTCGCCGGCCGCTGCCGCGGCACGCTCGCTACGCTTGGCTTCGCTCGCACGGCTGGTGCATCGTATCAATCGTATGGTCACTGTTCACCTAACGCGGAATATAAATAGTGTTGATTAGGTGATTAATGACAATTTGATTCCTATTTTTCATCATTTCTACATGAATTTTGGGTTCCTATTTAATAACTCCTTGATATTTTAAAATAAATATAAGTGAACAAACGAAAACTATTTCTATTATTTCCCTTGTATTATTACTATTACAAGACGAGGCATATTTCTGGGAGAGTAATGTCACAGGTAATGGCATTCCCATACATTTTGGAGTTATCGCTTGGCTTTAACGCTAATGGAAAGGGATCTTTGCTAGACCCCCAGCCAGGGAGCCTACTTATAGAGTTGTCCTCGCCCTTGCCGGTTTTTGATATGTTGTCAAAAACCGCGACCTTTTATGGCGGCCGTTTCTTTGTCGAAAATAATAATGAGCCAATTGCCCTTGGAATAAGGACTATCGATTGCTAACTACCAATTTGACAGCCTCTATAGTGTGGAAAGTGGAAATTAAGACGGTTGAGTCATAACTAGAAGGGCGCCGGTTAGATTCCCATGACAGGACCGGTGCACATATAAAACAGGCGCAATACGTTTATTAATACTAATATTTTCTTAAAAAATAATAAAAATAAACTTGAAAAAAAATTTTTTTTTAAACGGCCAAATTGCCTTTATTACTCAAGCTAACTACTACAATAATTAAAACTAAACTAAACTAAACAAAGGTAAACTAAACTAGCTACACTACCTACTACAAAGAACACTTATGGCCTGTATAATAGCCGCGATGGCCTATAGACAGTCCAAGTGCTGCAGCCCACTACCGGTAGGTAGCGTACCCAACATGCTGGCCGCATTGCCACGTTGAAAAAAATAACTTGTGTTGTTATGTATCTACTTTACATAGGCACTTAAGTAGGTACCTAATAATATATTAATTGTGTTTCAACTTTTGTAATTATGTTTGTTTATTTTGTTGACTACATAGTACCCAATACCCATAGTAGGTATACCTAATGGTAGTTAGTTTTACGATGTACTAAGTAGCTAGCTTGTAATTATGTGGTCACTTCGGTCCCCTATTTTATCGAGCGACAAATCATAATAAACTTAGAGTAGGTAACTATTAAAAACTATAATTATTAAAAAAAAAGGCTTCAACAAAACGTCAAATATCTCCGGAGTTTTATATTACATCGACAAAATATTGTTACCAAAATAAAGCTCATCATTTTTCTAAACTACTACAAATTATTTCATAATTTTAAATAATGCTCATAATTATATATCAATAAATGAAATTAGATATATTTGGTCAAGCTGACGGACGCTGCGAGCTCAGTACCGCACGTGCGGTACCTACTGAGCTCGCCAAAATGTAATTACAAATTGTAGTGGTGACTAATAATAAAATATTCTATTATATAAAAGGCTTTGTCCTGACTGACTGACAGACAACGCACAGCCCAAACCGCTGGACGTAAAGACTTGAAATTTTGAGGGTAGGTTTCGTTTATAACGTAAGCGCGAGCTAAGAAAGGATTTTTGAAAATTCAACCTCTGAGTGGGTGAAAAGGTTAAAAAACGTTTGTATGAAATACCTTCATTTCGTAACGTATTGTTTTGAAACTTAATACATACAAACAAGTATAAAAATAAAAGAAATGGTACCTTTTAGTTTTTCTAAATTCAACACATAAAGGGGTTAAATAATTGTTAAAGTTTGTATGGAAATTTCAAAAAAAACTACCGTATCATACTGAAATTCGGAATATGTAAAAATCATACAAAATAAATAGATACGGGTCAAAGCGTTTTTTTGAGTTTCATCCCCTGAAGGGTTAAAAATACAGAATAAGGTCCCATCGTAATACGCTCGCACGGCCTAAGCGCTGAAGCTAAGATCTTGAAATTTCGGATACGTTCATTACATAGAGGTGCAATGAAATGGAGTTCATGAAAATTCAGCCTTTAAGGGGGTGGAAAGGGTAAAAAGTCTTTGTATGAAAAAACCTTTACATATTTCTTAACTTAGGTACTTATCGTTTTTAAACTTAGACCATACAAACAAGTTAAAATGCAATGGGTTTTCTTTTCGGTATTCAAACTTGGATAGTTCCTTCGGTATGAACACAGATAACCCCCTGTGGGTATAAATAATGTTGCTTTTAAATTTGTTTTGAGAGGGATCACTTACGTGGTTGAAATAAGGGACAAAACTTTGTATTTTAAATTATAGTGATGAAAATTGGCATTACAGTAATACTTTTTGCCAGGGTTGATTTGAAGGGGTAAAAAGGGAAGGAATTTCGGAGTCACGTTCCTATACCGGTTATTATTAGGTAGGTGGGTTGAAAAGGAACAAAAATGGGAGGTGTATTTTAACATTTTTCGCTTTAGTATCAAACTATACCTACATAAAATATTGATGTCAATTACTACCAGATATCTCAAAAATTACATATTTCATCCCTGCCTCTCATAATGCCACCATGAAAAATCACTGCACGAGGCCACTTAAGATTAAAAGGATTTAAAAGTAACGTTTTTAGTTAGGTACCTAACTAAAAACGTTACTTATTACGACGTAACGTTATAGGACTTTTTAAACGCCTCCCAAAAAGGTTAGTTATAAGGTAATTTTATCCCGGAAATATAAATGGTTCCTGAGAGATAAGTAGTCCACGCGGGCGAAGCCGCCAGATAAAAGCTAGTCGATAATAAAATAGGTACCTCTAACAATAAAAGTTAAATTAGAAATCTATTAGCAGACAAATGTTATTATCAGTTAAATGACTTTTTGATGGATAAATTTGACGACATATTGATTATGTTTTATAAATAAATCATATATTATCAACATGTCGTCTTGCTATTTTTATGATTTATGTAGGTATAACTTGTTGACATTATTGTAATTTTCATGACATTCAAAGTAGAATTTATTTACTTATGACATGGTGAATCTGATTTATGATAATAAGCATTATTATATTATTATTGTAATAGTTAAATTGGGACGCCTTGTCAGGCAAAACATGTGATCAATTAATCTAAAGATATTATTAGATTAATTGCATATATATAGTAATTTCGGTAGCGGTTACATATTTGAGCCGTTTGGTGTTGAGACCCTGGGTCCGTGGGGACCGGGAGCTCATCGCGTTTTCCAAAGTCTATCAGAGCGCCTGGTCGATGCGACGCGTGACCAAAATGCTGGCACTTATTCGGCCCAACGCATCAGCATTGCAATTCAACGTGGCAATGCTACCAGCATGTTGGGTACGCTAGCTACCGGTAGTGGGCTGGAGCACTTGGACTGTCTATAGGCCATCGCGGCTAGTATACAGTCCATAAGTGTTATTTGTAGTAGGTAGTGTAGCTAGTGTAGTTTAGCTTAGTTTAGTTTAGTTTTTATTATTGTTTTATTAAAAATTGCATCATCTTGGTGCATGCATACACAGTCATGTTAGAACAAATAAACTTATTTTTATCTTTATCTTTAGCCTAAGCTTTATCGCTATCTCTATCACTACCTCTATCTCTATCTTTATCTCTATCTCTATCTGTATCTTTATCTTTACCTACTGTTAAAGATTTAGGGTTCATTATCGATTGATCGATGGAGGACTGGTAGATAATGCTATTTAGCATTAAGATCATCCGCGTACCCCTTTTGTGAAAAACTGTTAAATAATTTATAAATATACCTAAGTGGGTAGGTAGTACCTATAATAACGCATGCAAAGTAAACGCGAATAACAACACAGTTAACAATAATTATGATTAATAAGAATACCTACAGAGATCCATGTGGAATAAAATACAAAACGAATCCCCCAGAAGATATATCTGGACGAAATATCCAAGTTAATCCCCCATAGGATCTGTGAGAGAAAATCCAATTAAATTCCCCAGGAGATCTTGAAAAGTCTTTTGAAAACGCCGCGATTTAAACATTATGTATACCGCCGTGCCTATTACAAATATAGTCCAAAGATAAATAGGTAATCGTTTTGTTTGCCAACCAACCGTTAATTTACATAAATACAGTAACTGCATATAAGTAAATATATACTTGGCTAAAACTACAACGTTTGAAAATTCTTCTTCACTAACATAGACTTTTACCAACCATTAAACATTAAAAACACTTACGATAGTAATTAAAAATCGTCGCGCCACGTACACTGAATAAGACACAAAGAAAAAAATCACAACACAAAATCCAATGGTGAGAGACAAAACGATACTTGACACGATTTATAATTGCAATTTAATTAATATTTGTAATTAAAATTTAACCAATATTTACATATTGGTACGTGTTATTTCAACATTGAACGGAGTATGAATGTTTGAAAAACAGTATTCGTGCTTCTATTCAACGTACAGTCGCGGAGTTAAACCTGATGTAACTTTGTATTTGCAACGAACGCCGCTGACAAAAACTGTGGTGTCTTGAAAAGAAACGAATATACGACTGGAAAGTATAGAGGCGGACTTGATATATCTCAAAAATGACAAAGTTACAAGCATTTTAAAATACAGGAATAGAAGAGACAGCTCAAACAAACATGCAGTGACGTCACTCTTGCTCCTTCATAGTGCCTCATTACTAAGCTGTGGTAGCTAGGTATACAGTTTCTTTGGCATGTGACTTCACAACGTGCGTTTTCATAGTAACTGTAGGTAGTCTCCTGTTTCGCGAGAAAGGGACAGGCGATGCCCTGCAGAAACTTTAAAAGCTTATTACTCCGTGATTTATTTACCGATTTTACTTATTTTTTCAATTATTGCATTCATTTTCAACCTACTTTATGAATATAAAAATATTTTCAACACATTTGCTCAAAAAATGCATTTACAAAGCCTGTATACATTGTTCGAAAGTTAAACATTACGCACCATACAACGGAGCGTGCGGTAAAATAGGTAATCTTACCTAAGTACCTATTTTACCGCATTCTCCGTTGTATAGCGCCGTGCGTAACCTTTACGGTTTTTTTTAATTTCTATAAAAAATATATAAGAATTCCACCAGAGTGTCACATAACGAGAATAAATAAGCTGAATGATCGAAACTCCTTGGAAGCGTTTGTGCTCAATACGTTTGTCTCACTTTAATACTAAAGAGAAAATGAAACTAGAAATGTAGTTCTAATTTTTACCACACGCACGTGTCGCCACTTGCATTGCAATTGCGAGCCATTTTAGCCCATTTTCATATTAGATTAGGAACATCAAAGATTGTTTGTTGCGACTTTCCCACTAATAAACAAAAGTTTGTTTCATTACCTATTGTACTGTTTTCTCGCAAATGTGTTGAAAAATGTTGTATGATAAATATGAAATTGGTTTCTATAAATGAATAGACAAATGTAAGTCCTAGACGAAGTCGAGGGCTTACCATAGTCACGAGTTTAACGAGTCAACTTACCGCCCTAATATCATAATAGTAGATTAGTAGCCAAGGGCTGTAAGGCATTAATTGCAGCCCGAGATATTTAGGCGCACTAGCGCAGCGAGGGCGCCTATAGTTCGAGGGTGCAATTGATGCTTACACCCGAGCTAACTACTCTGCTTTACATCTCGATTGTGAGGTAAGTAGAAAAAAACCGGCATTAGGAGAATAAAACATTTTAGAACTTTCAGGCAAAATATTGTTAATTGCTGCTTCAGCTTCCATTTTCATTGAATCGGGAGTGCAGCTTATATCTTCATCACTTGCAGAACTCATGTTTCTTTCCTAATTAGCACGTAATTATAAAGAAATCCCAAAAACAAACAATATTTAAAGTAAAAGTTTTCTATTCCCGCCTTTTTTCATCTTTTCTTTTTAATTTTTTTTTTCATGAACGAAATTGAGCTTCGCCGTTCGATATTTAAAATTGATGACTATTATACTCATACGAAGACAAGGCTGAATAGCGAAGCGACCTCTTTTGTCATTGGGCTGAATGCATGATGCCTCTTGCCAGCACATTGCCAGTATGATGGTTAGATGTACGCGAACTTTTTAACAGAGTGAAGAGTTTTTTTTTAAATTACTTACCGCCCTAGGGCTTTTCTAGCTACATTATTACCCTAGAGCGCTAATTGGTTACCTAAAAGCCCCATTTGGGGGTAATAAGGACCTACTTACCGAATATGAGAGATGTAAATAATTATTAAGTGCCTAAGTGTCACTGGAATCGAACCCGCATCGTTACGTATGAAGCATAGGTACCTAACTAATGCCCCGCGGCTTCGTACTAGGTGGTAGGACTTCTGCAAAGTTCGTCTAGGTAGGTACCACTGCTTTGTCAGTTATTCTGCCGCCAAGCAGCAGAGTGCAAGCACTACTGTGTTCCAGAGCTAGTGTTTCTGGGCAAATGAAACTTAAGAACTGATCTCACAGTCTAGAAATCTTTTTTAGACTGTGTGATGTCTCAGGATGACGTGCGCAGTGCGCAGTGTCACGCGAAACTTTAATTTAGAGTTCCGAGTGACAATGCCATCTGTCATGGGCGGCCGTGACGCTTAACACCAGGCGAACGACTAGCTCGTCACGTCATTCGTTTACATTAAAAAAAACTCTGGGTTTCATGGAAAATTTCGTTCCCGCGGGAATACAGTGACATTGCGGATAAAAACGCAAGTTTATAAGAAAATATTACTACCAGCTGAATCTAAGTAGAATCCACGCTTTCATAGCTAACGTAAATTATTTACCTTATCGAAGTATTACGGTGTTAAACTGGTCATTTTTGCATACATTGATTTTCTTATCGAGGCCACGTGTTATTTTGTTCTTGAAAACACGTGCTTTGTCTTGTTCTATTCATCATGCATAATGAGGAAGAAGTGAGTAACTGACGTGCGCAGTGCAGTGTCACGCGAAACTTTAGAGTTCCGCGTGATACTGCATCTGTTACGGGCGGCCGTGACGCTTAACACCAGGCGAACAACTAGCTCGTCACGTCATTCGTCGGACTAATGTTGTTGTTTTGTCGTGATACTCCCGGCGCAAGAAGTAGGACCACCCCATCTCTTCTAGTGCATGCCTTAAGAGCCGGCTAATGGAATATTCAGGGAATGGACAACAGCATTCATCATTAATCTATTAGGTACTGACTGCTATCTGCAGACGCCTGCCAAGCACATGTTGGTTATGGCATGGCAACTTCCCCCCGCCTTGTAGGCAATTACGCAGCGACTCGAAACTCTTTAAAATGTCGCTCTATGGTAGAGACTTATGTGCAGCAGTGGACATCTTCAGGCTGTTTGTGTAATGGTCGCAGCCGTCAAAAGCAGGCGCAGATACAGGCCCAAGGACTAATTTTATACATCTAAGAACCTATAAGAAGCAAACTCATCAATATTTGTTTTTAAACGGTGTCGAAACTCGATTAGTAATTTTGGTAAAGAATCTGCCATTAGATGATTAAACAAAATGTTGAGCGCAAAAATGTTTATTTAAATGCTTATTTGCCGTATTGTATTGCAGAAAACACGTAAGGCAATTTAAACTTAAACATAAATTACATTTCAGGCAGTAATAACGCGCTTGTTAATACAGTAGAAATATCAAAAGCGCTAGCGTAGCGAGCGTGAAGATTTTTATATTTGCCGTATTGTATTTAAAAAATACGTATGGCAATTCAAATATTCTTGCTCTACCCTTGGACCAGCCCTGATTTCGGGGGGGGGGGGGGGCTTGGGGGGTTCAAACCCCCCCCCCCCTGCCTACGGCCATGGCCAAGAAAAGAGCACAAATTGGTCCTGTATCATACACTTATGTGTTTTACCACCATATCCCCAAATTCCCCTCTTGGACTCCCCTATTATAATGATTTGTGCGCCCCCCCCCCCCCCGTAAGAAATTTCTGTATCCGCGCCTGGTCAAAGTGGGGACAATTTTACCATCTCACCAGAAATTCCTGGGGCGCGAGCCCCGGCTTGGACCGGGGGAAGATAATAAAGAAGATTACGTCCACTGGAAGAGTGGACCCTATGGAAAGTCGCGACTGTTCAATAGCTAACCTTCGTAGTGACGAAGTCCCCCAAATAAAACCCTGTCCCTGTGTTTCCGTTCTATTGGTTTTATGAAAGCATTTTTGTGATAAGAATCCGTTCTTTTGCATGATTCATCACTCAAGAGAACGGTTAGGTTCACTTTCTTTGCGAAAAGTTTACGTAGGTAGGTAGGTTATATCTAAGTAGATACGTCTTGTGGTAACCACGGGCGATAAACTGCCTACAACAAAACGCAGTTGTAGCGCAATTTTGTTGGTCTGTGGAAATTATGCTGTGTGACATTTTGGGTTTGCTCTCATGCTCTGATTGGCTTGGCTGGATGGCCGCCATAGCCCGCCATATTGGCTTTACTGTCGCGGTGTCGCCTACACCTACTCAATGTATTTTCGTAACCTCTCCACTTTTGTTATTTATTTGCAAAAGGTTTTCAGAGCTGTGTGTACACAAATTCACAACATGCATGACGCTATTTATGTGCACTGAGAAATGTGCAATATGTGTGTTTATCGTGATGATCCTGAACTGCGAAAACCATAACAGCGTTCAAAGATTTTCGTGTTTAAACCAGGGGTCAGAAAGTTATATCCTTCCCTATTTAGGTACTGATGACGTGATTTCGAGTGGAACGCTATCTCAGGAGGATGCTGGTAAGTCTAGTAATATTGTTGTTTAAAATTCCGTTTTTTTTGTAATGAAATATTAATACTTTTGAACAAAAAAAATTTATGATATTTCAATTTTAATATATCCTATTTGAAGCGCCGGGTATTTCTAAGCATATTAGTGAAACCTGCATGAAAATCAGTTCAATATTTTAGGAGTTCAGTCGTAACAAACAAACAACGACACATCAGAGTCCCTAGATGGCGCTGATATAAATAAAATTAGATAATGTATGGAAAAGGGCAAAAAGCCGCGTGGCCTGCATCGCGCATGCGATATTTTTTGAACAATAGAACCTATGGGATAAATTACATTTGGCACAATTATGTGTGTTCCGTAGTGCACCAAAATTACACACTACATTTATTATATGTAGGGAAGGGAAGGGATGTAGGGATGTAGGGATAGGGATAAGGATAGGCATGATTTTAATTTGGTGGTGTAACGATCCAGGCTGTCTCGTGACGTCACAAATATTATAAATGTTATCTAAACTATAAAAATACTGAAATAATTTCATTGAAGCATTTTATGCACAAAGAATAGTCCAAAAATAAAAGAAATAGTCGTTGGCATCGCATTGAGTGATAGAGAAAATGTAGAGATAGGTGTAAAAGTGGTTACCTGTGGTAAAATAAGGTAACAGTAAAAGAAATCAAACCTCAAAATAATTCTCATACTAAAAGGTTCATACTTAGATATGGAGAGCTGCTAGTCGTAGAGCGTTCGATCACTGAATGTGTCAAAAAATTTCCTGGAATTCCAAATTTAATTGTGACAGATTTATGTTTCTTAATTTCATTGTCCAATCCCTGAAGCCCGCGTGGTGAAAGTAGGAGCATGCGTAAGAAATTTTTGTTAAGGCTAGTACGTTTTGATAACCTCAGTGGAGGGGTGGTTGAGTAGGTCGAATCGTAACTCGGAGGCGGCGGGTTCGATTCCCGCGACAGGAGAAATGATTGTGCACGGGAAATAAAGGCGCACATATTAGTAAGATGAGTAAATAATTACAAACTAAATTACATTATGGTAGAATTTATTTAATAAAAATCGTATAATTTGAGGAATCATTTTGTACTATTCGTTATTTATAATCGTACTAATATTAAAAAAATGCGAAAGTTCTTGTGTTAATGTTCATTACTTTATATCTTCGTAACTACTGAACCGATTTTGATGAAATTTGGAATGTAGATAGCTTATACGCTAGATTAACATACAGGATACTTTTGTCCGCGATTAACACCGCGGGGTGCAACTAGTATTATCATATTTTTGGTAGAGAAAAGTTGTAATGATTTATTCGTAGAGACTTACATTTCAAATTGAGGTTAATGAAAAATAAACATCTAGTGTACTTTTATAAGATTTTGACGGTCTTTTGTCAGTTCTGGATATGTTAGCAGAAGGTTGGAGAATTCATCGAAAATGAAGATTAGGCAAGGCTTGTATTGTCGGGGTCAAATAGCTGATACTAAATAAAACGCTTAAATACTTTTTGTTTGTAAATGCGTACGGAGAATGCGATGTAGCATCCAGACTTGGAACAGTTTGTGTTCGTCACATAAATGTTTGTCCTGGATGGGAGTAGAACTCACGATCTAGAGCTCGGAGGGGGAGCTACTATCAACCGGGCTAACAAGGCAGTCTAAATTGATCATAAATATAGAATAGATTGAATGGATACATTAGAATTAGGTATATTTTTAGTGTTTTCATGTTTACCATTTAGGTATACTAAAGAACGGTTTTGGAATAACGTGCCCTTAAATGCGAAGCAGAAGGAATCGTGTGGGACGATATCGAGCTGTCAAAATAATTAAGTCGTCTTTTGTTAGTGAAGTATCACAACCATACGATATGGAGGAGACTAGGATCGGTACTTGGATTTGCTTTTTAATGAGACGGATGAAATAGTATGGGGAAATTATAGCAAATTGAGAACGAAAAATCTTTAATAAATTGAAGTGGGGACAATAATCATACAATCGCTATTATTGGGGTATTTATATTCATGAAATTATTGTTTCTAGACGGAAGATATTTTTTTTTTTTTTTTTTTATGTAATTAAATGACGTGACGAGCTAGTCGTTCACCTGATGTTAAGTGACACGGCCGCCCATAACAGTTGCAGTGTCACCCGGAACTTTAAAACAATAAAGTTTCGCGTGACACTGCACTGCGCACATCATCCTGAGACATCACCCAGTCCAGTAATCAGATTACAAGACTGAGTGATCAGATCATAAAGTCTCATTTGCCCAGTAATTTCACTAGCTACAATGCCCTTCAAACCGGAACACAGTAGTGCTTGCACACTACTGCTTGGCGGCAGAATAACTGGCTGGAAGATAAACAGATTTTTATCTTTTAGAGAGTGCAGAAAGTATTTAAAGGGTAGCAGAGTAGTTTGTTCATATATTGAAAGGATCCTCGTTAGGAGGGTTGAATAATTTTAGGCGAGACTAGTTCTTTAATAATTCACGATATTTTCTAGAATTATTACGGGAAGGGATATGTTTCATAGATTGAGAGATCTCGGAGAAAGTGTATATAGTACAAGGAGAAGTCACGAGGACGTTTTAAGTATTAATTAAGACGGATTGCATACTCGGTTGTGATTTTTCATACAAGATTTAATTATGCTTTTGTTGGGATTTTGAATATCTTAACGGAAATTTATTTTTAGGCTGTTACAATATGAAAACGCAATTTTCAAACACCTAGTTATTTTATAAGAATAAAGGAATTATATTTTGTATGTACTTTAGTAAGAAAATTGGGACAAGACATTTTTTTTAAACATATAGAAACAAACACATCGACGCGCGCACTACTAAACGTGACCAGGCAAAAGCTATAAAAGATCTGTCAAGCGGTCAAACGCGGGCAGTTATGAAATCATTCACGGGGTTCGCAAGTCGAAACCTGGTAATAAAAATGCACATAAAATTTTCGGTTAAATTCTTAGATAAATTCGCCCTCTCAATTGATTCTGGATCTGGGGGGAAGTATGCCTCGGGTCCAGGAACTCAGTAAGAGATAAGTTGAAACATTGCAACGAAGCTTGTCTTCCCTTATTTTGCTTAGGGCATGCAGTTCGCGTGTTATGTGGAGACCTGCACCAGATTTTGCCTCCGTTATAGGATCTGGATCCACCTTTTTGGTTTGGTTTGCATTCTGGCTGAAAGGAGGGCTGAAAAGATTAACTGTCCCGTCTTCGTGTATACGATACCCGGATCCTAAATGCAAATTAAGCTGAACTGTCCCAAGTGATAGGGTTTTGTCTTGTATGCTGCCCATGGACCCCGGTCCCGCATGCAAGATAAAAATTAGGTGGCAACAGGTTTTAGCTTTGGAGAGCTTTTGTCACAGCTCGTTCTCTCATAGGGTTAGATCAGGTATGTTCTCATTGCACACACCAAGAACAGACATGCACGTTTAAAAGTAAATGTGAGATTTGTAGCAATCTCCAGTGTTTGGGGGTACACACTAGTGTATAGGGAAAAGCTATAAGTCGAGGCATACACACGTAGGAGGGGAAAGTTAGGGATAAAATATTGAAAATCGCGGAAAAATAATAGTGTTAGGGAAATAGATAAAATTCAATAAATAAATAAATAAATTAAAGCGGTATAAAATACATCTAAAGATAGATTCATTATAATAAAATACTAATAAATAAAAGTGCAAATACAATACGTAAATTATCAAAGTTATAAAATTATAATCCAAGTTTTCTCGAAGGTTGAAGCTGTGGGTGTTTATTGTAGAGCTAGTGGTCGTGGACCTTGCTTTTGACGGAAAGCTGGGTGATCACAGAAGGATTTAATGTACAGAGAGCAACGCTGCAAAAGTATAAGTAGGTATTTTCTATAGCTGGCACAAGCTTTTGTGAAACTACAGTAGAGATAAAAGGGGGAATGGTTTTGAATACGGTTCATCGCATTAGTTTTCGTGACTTAGTCTCAACTGAAAAATTATTGTCGTTAATGTAGCGGATCATACTAGTATGAATACGTAATTCTATAAATCTTTTTTGTGGTAAAAGTACGTTGTACTATATATCTATTCTGTGGTATAGGAAGGTATTTCTTTAGCTGGTTTTGCGATGTTCTACGGAGGACATGGGAAAGGTTCTATTTCTACACTGTGATAGTAAACGCTGATACAAAGCTCACATGAACAAGTTATGACACTACTGAGAAAATATTATTCTGTGCCTAATACTGAAGTACAAATACAACATAAATAGATAGGTATTTTCATAGCGGATTTTAGGCGGAATTTTACTGGTGAGATGGAGGGATCATATTCTTGCCAGGAAACGAACGTTTCGTTTTCTAGTTGCGAAATAGGTAATATTTGAACGATAGTTAAGTAACTACCGGGAATTAGTAACGACTGGGAATTTATTCTTTATACTTACATAACTATTGGGAATTTATTCTCTGTTTGAAATCATTCGCGAGTAACTTAAATAAAATCGTAATTGTTCACTCTAGTACGAAATATGTAATGCTTGTGCGATAGTTAAATAACTACCGGGAATTTATTCATAGTTTAGGGTTGTTCGTGTTTGTTTATAGATCAATTTAGTGGAATTCAGGTTTGGGTTCGTTTGATTGAATTTTCAAAAGAATTTTACCTTTTATTCTATAAAAACATTTAATGTACTAGTGATAAGAAATTGTCCTTCGTGTCTTGGGTCAAGCACAGCAGTACCTGTTAGTGATCTCCTTACCAAACGGATAGGGGTAGCTAATTTAAAGATTCGAATGAGAATATCTTGTTGTTAGGAAATAGCATCAATAATCTATAATATTATTCGAAGGAAACATGTCCTTATCGTATTTCATAATGGTGAAATATAATGCCTAAATTATATAAACGGGTTTTAGATTACTTTTTAATACAAGTTCTGGAAAATAGAGACAACCTGAATATCACTAAACAGATCATTGAATTCGAATAAATATTTATAGTTAAATGAATACTACTGTTTATTCCACTGCATGCTGACGATATAGAATCTACGATAATATTAATAATCTTTAGACGGAAGTTAGGAGAGTTTAAAAGATTGAGCTAATTTTAGAGTCTGTCATATATATGTGTGAATGTAGTACGTATTAGATAGACTCACAATGAACTAAGGTGATGTCTATTTTGTTAGGATTTGGAAAAAATAATGTCCTCTTGCCCCTTGCATCTTTTGGAGTCCAAACTAGATAAGGAGATAAGAATAGGTAGGTGGGGTACCTGACGTACTGACTTGGGATAAATAGAACAAAATTTAGTAAAATCAAATTTCTCTTAGTGTGGGGGAATTTCACACACGGTACCTCCGTGTGGGAAATTTCAAGCACTAAATAGTGGGGCTCCTATGCCAGAGTTATGATAAACAAATAAAGTTTACTATGACTTTGCTATATAACAAGCTTAAACTCAGTTAGCAATACATTTACTTACGTTTTACCTACGCTTTACTTACGTTTTATGTTTATTTCAACATACGTTCGTCATGAAGCTTTAATTTACTTTCAGTTTTGTTTATGACTAGGAATTATAATGTTCAATCTTTTGCAGGAAAAAATTATTCATTCCTACAATTGAAACCTTTCGAAAATATAGTAGGAAATATATTGATTGGTGCATAATATGATTTTATCTAGAAATTTCAGTTCGGTTACTCAGAGTATAGGAATAGTGTTCGTCAGGGGATTAAATTGCAATTATTTGTAGGACGATGAATATTTTAAATTAATTTAATATTATTGAATAGGTTAGATGTTAGTTAGGTATTGTCTCATTACTTTAAAAGGATTTGGATTACTACATTATCACAACGTACGGTTCTACCATTTATTAGGTGACGATTCACAAGGCCATAAACATTAATAGGTAGTCGAAAATAGTCAACAAACTTTGATAACTTTTTTTAACGTAAGGTTAGTTTAGAATATTAGGCAATTTATTATTAATTATTATTATTATTATAATGTATTATAATTAGGTTAATAGAGGGTTCTTTTACACTGGTCGTGGGTATTATCCAGCTGATGAAGTATGTGTACATATAAACAAACAAGTTTCTTTCATTATGTTTTTTACATATACTTACTTGTAACGATTAAACCTTCTTTTAAATTAATTGTGTTGTTTGTTGTTTCAGGTGAAAAATTGTGTGTAAATACTTAGCACAACTGTATGTAGTTGCAGTAGTACAGTATATTATAATAAATATAATTTTAAAGAGCATGGATATATTCCAACTAAGGAGTCGTATATTATTGCTTGTGATGCAACACAAAGCTATGGACAAAATACAGAAATAAAGTGTTATAGTGATTATTATACCAATCGCTGTATTTAAACATTTAAGTACCTATGCAAATTTAATTATAAGTTGCAAATGAAATTTGCAAAATAATAATAATGCTGGCCAAGTGTGGTGATTATGGCAAATCCTCCCTATGATCAAAGAGGTATAATGTACTACGTACTAGAGAAGCTATTCAAAGCACAAATAGTTGTCATTTTTTGTATAATTAAACTAAAATCCGCTACAGCGCTTTACGAGATTAAATCGTCTAACCAACGATCACAACACGCAGCGCTAGTGCCATGGCACATTCGGATCATAATTTTTACTGCTGTTCACTGCTGCACGTGCAGTCGCTTTGAGAGCTGAGCATCGTATGAGCGAGAAGATGCTCATTGGCATATTTGCAGTGGTTGACAATGCAAGTTAGAGATGTCCTGTCTGGTGTATACATAGAAGTCTTTGCCTATGATAAGTATCCTTATGGTCAACTCAGACAGAGCAGCAAAATGCTCGAGCACTTTTTAAGTGCGATTGGATTATTTACCTTAATCCATTTAGACGAAGCTGAAAATAGTATTCAACATTAAAATAAGTAAGATTTTAGTGTTGTACACTATTTTCGGCTTTGTCTAAATGAAATAAGGTTGATATTCCAATAGCAAAAAAGTGCTCGAGCATTTTGCTGCTCTGTCTGAATTGACCCTCAGTGTGGTTTATGGGGGATGCCTATGCTCAGCAGTTGACATTATAAGGGCTAATGATGATGAATAATGGATATAATAATCTAGTAATCTAATTCTTATTGATAACTATTTAAAAAAAATCAACTGTTCAAATGCAAATTGTATTAAATTAAATTAACATAGAAATTTATTGTTATTAAAAAATTCTTACAAAATAACAAAAATTCATTAACGTTCTATTTCTCTCTAGTCAATTTTTTTTAACATTAGATAGCTTTACATTTCTATAATCAATTGAGCTTGTCATATAAATGATCATTTACGTCATCGTAAGCCTTTATAACCAAAAATTGTTTAAGTTTTAGTAAGTTATGTAGACCTGAACATATCATTTGTTTTGACAGATTGTTGTAAATAAAAGAAATGTTAATGAAGTAATTTATAGTGTTATTTATTCAATGATTAGGAACAATACCTATATATAGTGGACCACTGGCTAAATGCGTTACATTTCATAGGCCACACGGTCAAAAGAAAAAGAAACGTCACACGACAATTTTATACAGCCTACGTTAAATGTATATGGGAGACGGTCGTCTGATACGCAGTATCTCTTAGTCGTCGTGGTAGTAACGACCGAAATGACGTCTTGAGGGTATGACGTAGGTCTTCTGGTACTCCCAGACGTCATTGTAGGACGTCTTTACGTCGCAAAATGACTCTTTATAGACGTCAATATGACGACGATTTGCTACCTCGTAGGCAAGCAGCTGGTCAAAAGTGGCGGTCTATATTGGTGGAGGCCTAGCTCTACGAGAGGACAGGAAAAGACTCGGAGGCTGCTTCAGCTGGGTTAGCATGGACAGCAGACAAAATTGTCTTTCCCCGTTTTACGTCACTTTTTTCATACTTGCTTGGAGTAAAACAGGGGAAAGACAGTTTTGTCTACCGGCCGTGCTAACCCTACAGTGGGAGCTGAAGCGGGAGATTACTTAATCAACGCGGTATCCAGCGCTGCCCGCGGATGGGCAGCGCTGGATACCGAACAGCAACGATGACGACGCAGTTTGAAAAAAATGTAGGGTGAAGTTTTATAGTAAGTAGGTAATAAGGTCCCTAGTGATCCCGTTCTTGCTTTTTGTGAAGGGAACCCTAAAAACCTAGTCACCTATATCCAAGGTTGTTCGCAGTTTAAGATCTTTTTGCAACTTTATTTAAATATATCATTATAATTTCTAGTCGCTAGTTCTTTCTGCTTATTAATATTAAACATGAAAAATAATAAACTACGGTTTTATTATTCTCAGCTTACCCAGCTTTTTTCATATTGTTTTTATATTATACTAGCTGACCCACCCCGGCTTCGCAGGGGTTAATAGTTGTAGGTACCTACGTCCTAAACATGTTTATGGGAAGAGGGAAGCAAAATATAAAAAGATAGAGGAAAAGGATGAATGGATGGGACGGCAATAGAAGGCAGTCCCCTATCTTTTTCCCTTTCCCTTCTCTCTTCCCTTCGACGCAAGAACAAACTCCGTGCGACTTGGCTATCTTTTACTCCAAAGTTTTTTCCTATTCAATTAGTGCCCTCTATTGTCCTTTACATTTAACGTGAGTGGCGACATGCAATATTATATTTCAAAGATATAATAAAACTATCAAGAGTGCAATTTCTGACCGAGGCCATCTAGCGTGCAGTAGCGGAACTCGTGCCACAAACTCAGCCATCTATTGGGGAGTTGCAGAACTAGTATAAATCGTACTTATTTCCACGAATGTAGTAGAATTATGTCAATACTACGCTTCCGCTATACGTCGCTAGATGGCGGTGGTAGGCTTTAGGTACTCAGTTTAATTTGGAATCATGCTAAATTTCGGGATAAAAATTATCCTACGTCCAACCTTGTAGTAGGAACTCAATTGTTTTACATGCGACCGGGTATTCAAAACAAAGTTCGGATTAGCGAGCCACATTAGGGCTCACGCTAGGAAATTATAGCTGGAAAGGGTCGCCGTCATCGAAACCGGTGAGGAGGACTATATATTATATATATATATATATATATAGGAACTCAAATCATGCCAAGTTTCATTGGAATTCATTCAGTAGTTTCGGCGTGATGCTCTGTGATCAGCCAATTAAGGTACAGACTAGGTGGTAGGACTTTACTGCAAAGTTCGTCTAGGTAGGTACCACCGCTTTGCCAGTTATTCTGCCGCCAAGTAGTAGTGTGCAAGCACTGCTGTGTTCCGGTTTGAAGAGCATTGTAGCTAGTGAAATTACTGGGCAAATGAGATCTGATCACTCAGTCTAGTAATCTGATTACTAGACTGGGTGATGTCTCAGGATGACGTGCGCAGTGCAGTGTCACGCGAAACTTTATTGTTTTTAAAGTTCCGGGTGACACTGCAACTGTTATGGGCGGCCGTGTCACTTAACATCAGGTGAACGACTTGCTCGTCACGTCATTCAAACACATAAAAAAAGAAACCAACGTTTCCGCTAGATGGCGGTGGTGGGTTTCACTTGCTTTAATTTGGATTTTGATGGAATCTTTATTTTTATGTATAATACGGCTTCGTCAAATGATTAGATAATTTAAATGTAAAGTGCAACTCTTAGGTAGTTTATTATATATTTTATGAATGTCTATTCTACATCTCGCAAGCGCTATTTTTCCGCTTTTCGTATACCTACTTACATGGATGCAATTGAATTTATTAGCATAGAGTATATGATAATACATCATTTAATGATGACTATTAAAGAGAAAAGAGTGCACTACCACTAAGAGCGGCTATCTCTCTGTGAGAGACAGAGACGACGCTCTACCAAGCCGGCTATCTCCCTGTGAGAGACGAAGACGACGCTCTACCAAGCCGGCTATCTCCCTGTGAGAGGCGGTGACGACGCTCTACCAAGCAGGCTATTTCCCTGTGAGTGACAGAGACGACGCTCTATCCAGCCGGCTATCTCCCTGTGAAAGACAGAACGACGCTCTACCAAGCTAGCTATCTACCTATGAGTGACAGAGACGAGGCTCTACCAAGCCGGCTATCTCCCCGTAAGTGACAGAAACGACACTCTACCAAGCCGGCTATCTATCTATGAGTGACAGAAACGAAGCTCTACCAAGCCGGCTATCTCCATGTGAGAGACAGATACGACGCTCTGCGAAGCCGACTATCTCTATGTGAAATATTTATCGCCGCAGCTAGCACACGACGAGACACCTTCGATCGCATCGTCGCTGCGGTCAAATGTTAGATAGAAAGTAAATAACCGGCCAAGTGCGAATCGGACTCGAGCACGAAGGGTTGCACTATTATCTATCCCTGCCATCTAGTGTTGAGTAGCAGTACTATTTAAAGCAGCGCCATCACGCCATCTGTTTTTAGTATTTGTTGTTATAGCGGCAACAGAAATACATCATCTGTGAAAACTTCAACTAACTATAACGGTTCATGAGACAGCCTGGTGACAGACGGACACAGCGCAGCCTTAGTAATAGGGTCCGTTTTGCCTTTTAGGTACGGCCCCTAAATACGAAGGATTTGGGGTGTAACTGCAAAGTTATGATGACTCAAAATAAAAACACAACTATTATCACAAACTTTATTTATTTCAATAAAAATCTGCACTTCAAAATAACACTCACTACAAAAAAACTATTGGAGATGCCTATTATTCATAAACAAGCCACGAAATACATAGATATAAATAAAAGAGGGAAAAAGGCATTAGCTTTCCGAAAATTACCTTAAACTGGGCGCATTACACATTTTCCTTGAGTAGAAAAAGATAGCGATACGCGTCTTGAGCTACAAGAGCGAGATGCACATTTTTAACGTAAGCGATACGAGGACGTCAATTTCCCCCTTTTAAATTCTACTTTCATACATCTGGGATGAAGTGCTAAGAAAAACGTATTTTGCCACTAAAAATAAAGCATTTTAGGTACTTGCATTAGTTCAATAATTAAAATTAAATATATCCACAGATGAGAAAACCAATTGATCGCGCGTATTACTGTTTTGCGATTGGACGAATTCCCATATTGAACTTTAAGCAACCAATCGGGAAGCACGTATTTTTTTATGAATTTCTGGACGCCCAATAGCAAGTGCAATTTGTTCAAATTTGTTAGGTATCTTGCCCCGCAATGTAGAGACTTGTGGTTTAGTAGAAATGAATGCGTTAAACGTACGCGCGATAACTTGTTTTCTGATCTGTGGGTTAATGCTGCCAGTACCTTAGTAATTTCTGCCAAATGGCAGTTGCTGCAGGCCGATGATCAATAAATAGTCCAAATTAGTAAAAAGTTATGTAAAACAAAAACAATAATCATAAAAGTAAATTGACAAAGATTACATTCACTAAATTTACTACACTAGAAAAAGCTAAAATATATTCACAGGTCTTGCCAGGATCGGATAAAATTCACCTTTTTGGGTATATTTAATTTTACTAGCAGTGACAAAAGTCTGCTTAATTTTACCTAATTATTAATAATAATTGTAAAAGTTTAAAAAAGTCACGTGAGATTCATCACTGGAATGTCGATAAAATAAATTACATCAAAACTGGTTTAGTTCATTAATTGTTATTAAAATTACAATCACATCTAGTAAATGCTTTAAATTGATTTTATACATAAAAATGTCGCAGTCTATACACATTTTTTTTTAAATACGACGACATACAAGTCTTTGATGTTTATGGCATTAAAAGTATTAAAAAAAAACACTATTTTACTGTATTGCTTAGATTTCAAAATTATTTCTAGTATTCTTATGCTGCCCTGTACAAAGTGGTAATATCCACTTGTAATGAGTTGCCTTGTTTACTACATTTTAATTCTGAACAGGGGAGTATAGCATAGATACGTTGCGCCAAACGATAGCTCACAATGTATGGGAATGACATTGCCTGCGGAAAACTTTTCCGCAGCTAATGTCATTCTCATACATTTTGAGTGGAAAGGTATATTTGCTAGACCCCCAGTACCACCAATCTATCGCTACAGGTCGATAGATCGCCGTCCCTTTCTAATAGTGCAGGTAATGGCCTCACTAGAAAGGGACGGAGTATTCAACTGAATAGATGAGAGTTGATGGCATTGTACATTGTATTCTAAACGATTGTTTAAATGTAAAATACCGACCTTATTCTTAGGACCTAGAAATACATATAAAAGTCATAAACTGTTTTCATACAATTTCTAAAATATTCTTGATTGTCAGTTTAAGAAAATGTATACTTAACCTAATTTAAAAAACGTAAGGTTCGGCAGCTGCGAAAGTGTTTTGTGTTGTTTTATAGGTACAAAAAAGAAGAAAATAAAAATGAGATGAATGGCAACATTTTTTTGAACGGTACCGGAGTTGTTAACCATTTCGAGATGCCCTCTACTAATGAGCTCATAAATAAAAATGACAGATTTAATTTTTTTTAATGCTAAAATGGGGCATACGTTGACAACATCTCTCCTGATGGTAAGTGACGAAGTTGTCTAAGGTGGAGCACGTTTGCCCATGAGATGCTCATTCATTTTCGACTTGAAAAGACCCAGGTTATACCCAGGAGGTAACACTGTTGCTGGAAGAGCATTCCATTCCTTGGCCGTTCGGACTATGAATGACTCATCTATGTATATGTGTGGTATATAATATGTGGATATATTCACTATTCATCTTGTTATTTAAAAATTATTACATATTCTTCATGAAGAGATTCGATTTAGACGTTTGATGTCCAAGTACAATTTTCAAATTTCTAGCAAAAATCTTAATTTTTTTAACTTTTAACAAAACCAAAATCACTGGGGGTCAAGAAATTGTAATGTCGACATCGGCTACCACCTATAATGAAAGAAAGAAACTAGCAAGTCACAAATTACGGTTTTCATTCCGATTTCGGAGATCCGCAGTGACCGACATAGCTCTTAGAATTAGCAAGTTGTTCAGGCAATGGGCAGGCCACATCGCTCGTGGAACTGACAACCGATGGGGAAGAAAGGTTCTCGAGTGGCGACCACGAACAGGAAGACGCAACGTAGGCCCCCCACTAGGTGGACCGACGATCTGGATAAAAGCGCGAGGAGCCGATGGATGCAGGAGGCGAGCAGCCGCTCAAAGTGGCGCTCTGTGGGGGAGGCCTATGTTCAGCAGTGGACGTCTTCAGGCTGTTGATGAATATGATCAATCACTTTCCCTCAGCGGCCGAACTTTAACTGTTACATTATAAGAGATTCAATCAGACTTGTAGAAACATCTCTTCTCAACACTTTATTCATAGTATTTTATTATATTTATATTTACTGATATTTATATTCCTCCATATTGAATTATTAATTAACATAGTGTTCGGGAGTGTTTGTTTTATGGAATTCAACCCATGGCGTGTCGGCGCACTGCATATGAATGAAAACTGCGTGCGCGAAACACGTTTAAATATATACATTTTTGACAAACCATTACGTAGAAATATTTAATTTTAAACTGTCACAGAAAAATGCCGCTTTGCTAGCTAGTGCTGAGTAGGACATACGTGATGTACTTCATTTGTCACATTCATTCACTCAAAAATGTCCCGGTCCTCACATTCAATCCGTCACACTTCAAAAATTTTGTCACAATCCTCGCCGTCGCGCTTCGGTGATGCATTCGAAGAACGAAGTGAGTGAGCGAAGCACAGCGTAGAGTAGAGTAGACTCATGTATAGGTGAGGTGAGATGAGGTGAGGTGAGATGAGGTGAGGTAGTAAATGAGGCGAGACGAACGACACGACGTTGGAGTTTATCTATTTTCACGCAGATTATTTAAAGCGGAAGAGTGGGGTAATCAAGGTATTTTTTGGCAGGTTTCCTGGCATAATTAAAGCATGTGGTCATGGAGCTTTGAATTTAATATAAATTCATTTCATTAAGTCTTTTGTGATGACCGCAAATACAAGATTAATAAATATAGCTCTACAGAAAAAAAATCGCAAACCTCCTTAAAAATTTTGAATGTTCAATTTTACTGAGTTTCTATCGAATATATTTTTACAGAAAAAATATTTGTGTATTCCCAACAAACATACACAATTTATGATGACTTCATAATTTAGAAAAAATACTATATTAACACAGATATTAATTAAAAACCGTCAATGCCATGAGCCATTCTGTGTGTTGCCTTTGTCGTAACACTGCCTTGGCTTGTTACAAAATTGTACTGTATGACAAATGAAGAAAATGCGGTATCAGTACCTAACAACATGACATGACATTTGAGGCATGACATTGTCACACCTCACGAAATATAATGAGGGGCTCATACAAACTCATTTTGAAACCTTGTCCTACCCAACAATAGTACTGCTGTTTCAACTTATACATAATACGACAGCCGTCTCTTACATTGCCGTCTATTTGACAATGACAGCAACAGTTTTAGAAGTTTTACATTTGTTTAAGTGACTAAAAATTTTTGTCAATCAAAATGCCAAAGTAAAACGGTGGATATTTTACTGAAGGCTCTAAAAAGCCATTGAAGAGAAAACGAAAAGGCGCGGTTTTATAAACTTGAAACCGTTTGCCAACACTCGTGCATCTTTGTGAACACTTAACGGATAATAGTCCACCCTTATTACACATTAAAATTAATAAATACACAGATTTTTTGGATATCAATTCAAAATTCACGATCGCCGTTGTCAGTTTATTTTGAAAGAGCATGTCTTCTTTCATCTTTACCTATTATTAAAAATAGTAAATATTCCGTTTGCAAATACTACTTTGCTTTAAACGTGTTAGGTTTTCTCATACATTTTGGAAGAAAAATATATACTTCAAACATTAGGCTACCCAAAAGAGCAACTGTTTTAAATTCCATTGACTGAGGCGTGACCTCGGAGAAGGTTATTTTAAATACAAAACTATACAAAAACATCTTGTAACTCTGCTAAATGGAATATTAAGACGCGCAAAACGAATTATTTATGAGGATCTGCGGAACGATCGGGACGGTGCTGATACTAGAATAAATAATGTGTTTTCACATAAATGGAGGCATAAGTGAGAACGTGTTGGTGACGCTATAGCTGAGTTGGATTCCACATGCGCGCATACTTTACGCGTTTTTATGCGAGCGTAGCTAGATAACTTCTTTTTAAAACACGCAATGTATCGCATTCTAAGCGAATATCGTACAAACGAGTCTTTGGAATAACTGGCAAAATTTTCTTTCGTCTGTCCGGATTACATTGCTACTCGCGTACGCGAACCGATCGTATTTTTCAATTAACTTGGTACAGCCAGGAATCCGTGTACACGGCTTTGAAATGCAAGGCTGTGCAATACTGCCCTCATAGTGAAGAACGCAGTAACTAACGTTTTTGGCAAAATTGAGTTAGATACATATTCGGAATCGCCAAAAAAATCTATATTTTTCTCACGTATCAAAATTCCACCTGGAAATCAAAAAGTCAGGAAGTAAGAATGCAGCAACTCGACTACTCGCAACTACTCGCAACTTTTGTATTCGCGTTTTTCTCGAAAACATGTTTTACCTACTTACTGCATTTTTCATAAGGACGGCAGAACAGTGGTCGTAAAATGTTGGCTGTACCGATTTTGATACAGACAATAATGCCCGGTTACACATCCCGTAATCCGCGTACATGGCTTCTGAATACCGGACTTCACATGTGTCAATATTTGCCGCTACATCAATACAAAACTAGGTGGTAGGACTTTTATGCAAAGTTCGTCTAGGTAGGTACCACCGCTTTGCCAGTTATTCTGCCGCCAAGCAGTAGTGTGCATGCACTACTGTGTTCCCGTTTGAAGGGCACTGTAGCTAGTGAAATTACTGGGCAAATGAGACTTTATGATCTGATCACTAGACTGTGTGATGTCTCAGGATGACGTGCGCAGTGCAGTGTCACGTGAAACTTTATTGTCTTAAAGTTCCGAGTGACACTGCAACTGTTATGGGCGGCCATGTTGCTTAACATCAGGTGAACGACTAGCTCGTCGCGTCATTCAATCGCATAAAAAAAAAATACAAGCCTATAATTTACGGCCCGGAATGTACAGCCAGGATTCCGTGTAGGTACATGACTTCGAAATGATGGGCTGTGGAATAAGTGAACGATCACGCGGTTCACGTCATAAACCTCTTGTTCTTCTCGAGAGAAGAGATTTCTATAGCTCATGCTACCCGCGCTAGATTACTGGTTGTACAATACTGTCCATGCATTATTTGGTCGCGTATTCCAGGTTTTACAATATGGTGACTCAGATTTTTAAGGTACACACATTATAGATTAAATATGTGAAGGTTAGTATGAAAACTGCATCGTTTATGTGGTTTGTTGTCGCCTTTCCCATCACGTGGTATTGATAGTAGTTCGGATCGAGTCTTAGTCCTGGATAGTTAATATCGGGCGTTGAAGACTCTGTTGGTAAAAAAAAACAAATAAATATGTATACCATCCCAGTGTGAGAATAGGACCACCCCCATCTCTTCCCGTGGGTGCCGTAAGAGCCGGCTAAGGGAATATCCAGGGAAGGGCCAAAAGCATTCTCTTCGGTACATTAAAACCGCCTGCCAAGCGTGGTGATTATGGCAAATCTCGCCCCTATGATAAGCGTCCAAAGTGTCGTTTTATGGGGAGGCCTATGTGCAGCAGTGGACGCCATTCGGCTGATGATAAAGGCATATTTTGTATTATCTATGACAATAACAAAAAAAGCTTTTGTATTGCTACTTTGAAAACACCTGATACATACAATGTGGTATTCGAATGAAATATTAAATTACATGAATAAATTATATGCTATATAACTTTTGTTTTCGCAACTGCGTATGTTTTGAAACATAGGCAGTTGCGAAAACAAAAGTTGAAATATACCTATTAAGAAATGACAAAGTTATAAGCATTTTAAGAAAGAGAATAGAATGAAACGGCTATTACACGCAGAACAAATGTCATCTGTGGTAACGCAAACAAATGTCATTTTACTGGACGGTGGTACCCTTAGAGTATAGACTAAAGCATAGAGAGAAATTGATTATGTGTCAAGCGTATGGTACGCTTTTGTGGACACTTATTAAATTTCACTTTCATGTGAATAAGCCTGACAGATTTGTATAGAAAAAACAGTTGACTCGAGTCGAAAAAATGGCACGGTGCTTATCGCAAGCGTAGCTAATTACTATATGTTTGTTTCTTTCCTTCGCCACTGACGTAGCGATACGTGTGAGCAGTACGAATATATCGTTTTGATGATCTCTCTATGCTTTAGTCTATACTCTAAGGTGGTACCTCTATGTAGCACCATACAATCTCTGTGGCATGTGACGTCACAATTTAGCAACCCCGCGGTAGCTCCACACGATAAGTTTTGCGAGAAAAGGACAAGAGATGTCTTCCCCGGAAACTTCAAAAGCACATTACTTAAAGAAACTAGGACAATAATTATGGTAATTAACGGGGGGACGTTTCCTCAGCGCGGCAAATTCAAATTTTCTTGCGTTCTTTTGCCAATAATAGCTTAATTACTCAACGTGATTACATGAAAACTAATTTTGCGGAAATAAATAGAATGTAACAACAAATTACGATTAAAAGTATCTCCTAGATATCATTGGTTTAGCGACCAATGGCAATAAACAATTTTCTTCTTAGTTTTTCAGTCTATTGCCATTTGTCGTTAAACCAATGATAAATAATATATAATAATAAAAATAATTTATTGACTGAAACAAATCTTTGCCGCAGTTACAATTTTATCTATAGGTACAGTAAGTTGTGAAATAAACTATAATTAACAAACATTGTGTAGTACTAGGTGGTAGGACTTTTCTGCAAAGTTCGCCTAGGTAGAGGTACCACCGCTTTGCCAGTTATTCTGCCGCCAAGCAGTAGTGTGCAAGCACTACTGTGTTCCGCTTTGAAGGGCATTGTAGCTAGTGAAATTACTGGGCAAATGAGACTTTATGATCTGATCACACAGTCTAGTAATCTGATTACTAGACTGTGTGATGTCTCAGGATGACGTGCGCAGTGCAGTGTCACGCGAAAATTTATTATTTTAAAGTTTTGAGTGACACTGCAACTGTTATGGGCGGCCGTGTCACTTAACATCAGGTGAACGACTAGCTCGTCACGTCATCCATTCGCATTAAAAAAATAAAAAAAAACTTTAAAAATTGCAGTTTAGACTAATGACACCTGAAGTAGTAATTGCCCTCCGTATTTTAAAGGTGTTGCTCATTATATTGTAGTCTAGTATGATTAATTGTTTCTGTGTAATTTAATGATTTTATTAATTTGATGTATTCTGTAACAAAGTGATACATGCACAAGCGCATGCATGCAATAAGAGTGTGATGTATGAAGGTATGTGTATAAAAAATGTTTGTATGTGTAGGTATAGATAATAAAGATAAAGATAAAGATTCTTTATTTGTATAAACATGTGGTTCGATACAAACATAATATAATGCATGCAGATGTTACAAAATAAAAATAAAAAGTTCTACATGTTTTGCCCAAGTAGGCGTACAAATGGTGAGAGGTGCCAAATTTTAAAATAGTCACTAATTAAATATTCAATGTCACATGCAAACAAGTATCAAAACATAGAATTAAATAACACATAATAAAATATAATAAATAATTAATATAAATAAAAATTCAATTTAACACATCACGTCATAATGGCAGTCAATAATAAAATAAAACCAACGAACAAAGACTTATTTCAATTGCTTATCATTAAGAAAATCGTTTACTTTGTAATAGCATTTTTCTGCTAGAATAGTTTTAAGCTTAATTTTAAATATGTTCGCGTTTAGCTCTCTAATAGATTTGGGTATTTTGTTGTAAATTATAGGGCCCATACAGAAAATACTATTCCGCATGAGCGCCTTCTTTGCCGTATGTAAGCGAAGAACATTTTTATCGCGTCTATTACGCGGGACTGTTTCACAGAGACGTGGGAAAAAATGTAATTTGTATGTGTGTGTGTTTGTGTATGAAGGTGAGTATTTGGGTATGTGTACAGGTGGTTGTTTTGTGTTCGTGGTTGTAAAAGATGAGCTTCTTTCAAGATATGTATTTGATTAATTCTTCCGTTTCGTTATATGAAAGAGATTAAAGCCATTCACTGCTGGTAATTTTAACTATGAAATGAGGGAGCGGATAAATGTGGAGTAAGTTATTAATTTTATTATAAAGGCGTTGATAAGTAATGATAAGTAGGTGATACTTTTAATTGTAATTTATTGATACATTCTATTTATTTCCGCAAAATTAGATTTCATGTTATCACGTTGAGTAATTAAGCTATTATTGGCAAAAGAACGCAAGAAAATTTGAATTTGCCGCGCTAGTGTAACGTTCCACCTCAAGCCTTTCTAGCACCACAGACAATAATACTAGCACCTAATCTCTGATCAGCCAAAAATAAATGCCAAAAACTGCAAAACAACTACGAATATTACTTACATGCTGAAAAAAATACGTGACATTGCAATAATTTCACACTACAATAAAGCCGGTGTGACACAATCAGTCTTCTCCATTTACTACACACATCAAAAAAGTCTAAGCAACATGCATGATATTACAGATTTACCATTTATATTAATTAATTTCTAAGTATTTACTCACTCAAAGTGCGTAGGTAAGTAAACTTTTTTGTTATTGATGACATACTGGCTGGTTGTAAAAAAAATCGATTATGTTTTGTTTTTTCATAAAATTCAAATGACTGCGAATTTGTTTGAATTCAAGTGCGTTTTAATTGACACGTTTATTCTTGATTTTATAATTTTACCAACCATTTAAATAAAGTTAGCGACAAAATTGAATCGTTAAATATGCTTCACGTCATGGAGCGACGTCATTTGACGGCAGATGAAATGCAAAGAGCTGTAGGGATGTTGCAAGCGGGAAGTAATCAATATCAGGTATCTCGACATTTTGGCATTCATAGAAGTGTTATTTGTCGTCTTTGGCAGCGCTACAATAATACAGGGGAACCCGCTGAATAGCACCCAGGCCGTAGAAGCAGTACAACCACTCGGCAAGACCGGTACATACAACTGAATGCAAGACGCCAGCCGATGTTAACCGCTCGAGAGCTAAGTTTGAGGCTACAAAATCCAAGTGGTGTTGATGTAAGTCCCCAAACTGTGTGAAATCGACTGCATGAGTGCGGCCTACGAGCTCGACGCCCAATCAGGTGCCCACCGATACGTCACGGGAATCGCGCTCGTCGAAATGAATGGTGTAGAGAACGCATAACATGGACCAAGGAACAATGGGATAAAATTATGTTTTCCGATGAGTCGCGATTCGGGTTTAGGCCTGATACAAGAAGGGTGCGAGTGTACCGTCGGCCCAGAAATACTGAAAGGCTCAGGTGCGTTCAGGAAGATCATCCATACAGCGGCTCAACAGTTATGGTATGGGCGGGTATTATGAAGAACAGGCGAACTGAGCTCGTTTTTGTAAATGGAAACATGAACGCTGAAAATTACGTTGAGGATATTCTCAGACCTTATGCCCATCCATTTGCACAAACCTTTGGCTCCGATTTTACGTTAATGCATGACGATGCGCGTTCACATACAGCTCGGCGAACCAGTGAATACTTGGCAACGGAGAACATCCGGGTATTGCCCTGGCCTGCACAATCTCCAGACCTCAACCCCATCGAGCACGCATGGGACATGCTCCATAGACGTGTTTTGAAGGACTTGGACGGAGTGACAACAACCCAACAGCTGAAGGATTTGCTACAACTCCATTGGGAGCGAATACCGCAAGATGACATAAACAGTCTCATTAATTCAATGAATAATCGGTGCCGACAAGTACTGAATAGCAGAGGAGGCCATACTTTGTATTAAATTGTCGTATTCTTTCACAATAAATTCATTCTCTTTAGAAATTTCATTTTGTAATAATTTTAAAAATATAATACAACGTTATAATGTGAAGAACCATCCTAAAATTTAAATTAGTACATGTTGCTTAGACTTGATGTGTGTATAAATCCAGTTGACCAATGATACAACGTCCCCTCATACGAAAATTAGTAGTGTATTTCAACTACTATTTTCATACAAATCACGGGAACTCGTTGATGTCTTTTGTTCCATCCTGCTCTGTCCTTTGTAATTTCGTATAGTTTTGTCTCGTTTTGTTACCTCGCATAGTATATAAGTATACTTGGATAACCGTTGACATTTGGTTGGTACGTCTAGGTAGGTACCACCGCTTTGCCAGTTATTCTGCCGCCAAGCAGTAGTGTGCAAGCACTACTGTGTTCCCCTTTGAAGGGTAGTAGCTAGTGAAATTACCGGGCAAATGAGACTCAGTATAGTAATCAGATTACTAGACTGCGATGTCTCAGGATGACGTGTGCAGTGCAGTGTCACGCGAAACTTTATTATTTTAAAGTTCCGAGTGACACTGCAACTGTTATGGGCGGCCGTGTCACTTAACATCAGGTGAAAGACTAGCTCATCACGTCTTTCATTCTCATAAAGAATAAAAATCAAAATACTAATTATTTATGAGGGTAACCTGCGGAATGAGCGCTACGATGCTGCCACTAAGAATAAATCATTTATTTTCTCGTAAATGAACCCATAAGTGAGGGCATTGTAGCTAGTGAAATTACTGGGCAAATGAGACTTCATTAACTGATCTCACAGTCTAGAAAACTATTGACTGTGTGATGTCTCAGGATGACGAGCGCAGTGCGCAGTGTCACGCGAAACTTTAATTTAGAGTTCCGAGTGACACTGTTATGGGCGGCCGTGTCGCTTAACACCAGGCGAACGACTAGCTCGTCACGTCATTCGATTACATAAATAAAAAAATACTTCATAGTAATCCCAATAAAAAAACTTACCTTGCAAAAATACAAGCTGTGTACATCCCAAATATAGTTATAAGGGTGTTTATAGACGGAGCGAGCGTCGCCGCGCCACCGTAACGCGCTTGGCCACAAGCCGGCGGGCACACCGGTATAATGGACTCTATAATAATACACATGCGGTTCAAATTACGCTGGCAATAGGCCCAATTTTTAAGGCTTCAGTTGACAGTCCACAACTTACTAAAAATATATCCGTCTCTTACATTGCCGTCTATTTGACAAGGACAGCAACAGTTTTAGGAGTTTTACATCTGTCAACTAAAGCCTTTCTAAATTGGGCCCAATATCTTCTACTGAACACAAAAAACATGCTGCGTTGCTAAATAAAAATAGGAACGAAATCAACTTTGGGTTCACTTTAGGCATGCCTAAAAGTAAGAACGTACGTAATGCATACATTTTAGGCGCAAGCTAAAAAATAGGGATGAAATCAAATACATGCATACACTTAAGGTCTGTGCTTTAGGCATGCCTAAAAGTAGAAACAAAGCCATCTTTATGGATACACAAGGACTAGTATTTACCACTGAGCGCTACCATGCTTCAGAGGGCATGTTAAGCCATCGGTCATGGCTGTTGTCTTAAGACAACAAGTCGTTAAGTCAAGTCACAAGCCTTTGAGCGGCTTGGAAATGCTAATACCAGAGCTGACCACTTGCCTACACATGAAGAAGAAGACTTGAAAATAGGGATCAAGTCAACTTTGTGCATACACTTTAGGCACACAGGATTTTTCCTGTGTGCCTAAAGTGTAAGATAAGTGTGTGATAAGTAAGTAATCTTGTAAGTAAGTGTGTGTTTCGTTTCTAATAAAAATTAGAAACGAAATAAACTGTACACTTCAAACCTTGGGCATAATTTTGACGTTTTTATATCACTAGCTCCATATTGCGACTTCACACGCGTGGATGAAAGTTTACCGCTATAAAACGTATCTTATGTCCTTCAGATCTTGCTGGATGTTGGTTTGGAGATAATATTAATAGAAGGTATTAAATGGTATAATTTACTTACGAAAAATCTGTTCATAGAAAAACCTTACAAATAACATCAAAAATGTTCAACAAAAAAAATCACATTAATCCAAACAAGTTTTCTTAACAAATAGGACAGAACGCAAAAAAACTTGGTAGGACTTTACTGCAAAATTCGTCTAGGTAGGTACCACCGCTTTGCCAGCTATTCTGCGGCCAAGCAGTAGTGTGCCAGCACTACTGTGTTCCGGTTTGAAGGGTATTGTAGCTAGTGAAATTACTGGGCAAATGAGACTTTATGATTTGATCACACAGTCTAGTAATCTTATTACTAACCTTACTGTGTGAAGTCTCAGGATGACATGCGCATTGCAGTGCAGTGTCACGCAAAACTATATTAAATTAAGAGTTCCGAGTGATACTGCAATCTGTTATAGGCAGCCGTGGCGCTTAACATCGGGCGAACGACTGGCTCGTCACGTGTATGAGTGCATTTACATAAAAAAAATATATTTTGTTTTTAAGACTAAGTAAATTCATAATCATAATCATAATCATAATCTAATTCTAACATTGAACACCTTCAGAATTGTCGCAATGCGCGAGCTAGGCAGTGGACCCAGGAATATACGAGCCTTAACAAAAGGTGGGGCAAACAAAGAGATTTTCGGGACGTTTCCTGGCGAAATTAGAGAATGTGGAGCTTTGAATTTAATATATCATGTAATTTATGTCTTTAAGTATGCCGTGATGTCTGCAAATTCAAGATAAATAAAGGACATTGACAGGATCCGGTCCAAATACTGCCCAGTGATGGGGGGGCCTACATTACGTTCCTTACATCCATTTATAACTACACGTCAAATATTTTTGAAATCTGACCATGGGTTTTTTTTAAATTAATTTTTAATATTGAATTTGGTACTATGGGACCTTACTCGACACTTAAGTATTGGGATAATTAATATTTATTTCATCATCATCATCATCATCATATTTGGAGTGAATTAATCGTTTTCCCGTGAAAAATGTATGGGATAAGTTTTTCGCGATTTCTTTCATTTCTAGTACTCATACTTTAAATGGTCCTATACAATATTTTGATCCCTACAGGAAATAGGATCGATTGGCGTAAAAAAATGTTTTTGTGTATTTTTGCATATTTTTCTCTGACTGTACATTTTTTCCAAAATCAGTTAATGCAGTTCAGAGTATCTCAAAACTTCATGTTTAGTCTTCTAGGAACGTTTTCCAGTAGCTATAGCGGTTAAGGTACCTGCCCTTGCTGGCCCGTTTCAAAAATCCACCCTGTATAAACCTAATTTTTTTTTACTTCATGATCAGATTTTGAAAATATTTTGTGTACAAGTATTTATTTATGTCAGGAGTCTAAAAATGATAATCGTTTCTCTGGGCAGTATTTGGACCAAAACCCATACGAAGACTGTCAATGTCCTATAGCTCTATAGAAAAAAGTCGCACACTTCCCTCGAAATATTTGAATATACCAATTTTACTCAGTTTCTATCGAAAATATATTCCCAAAAATCATTCAGATGTTGTGATAACTTCGTAATTTAAAAAAAAAATCATTTAAACAGGTGTTAATTGAAAACCGTCAAAATCAGTCATTGCGCGCGTTGTCTTTGTCGTAAGCGCCGCGCTGAAGTTCGGACAGAATTGATATTTAAATGTACGATGTTAAGCTCCATGTTTCTTTGAACGGATTTTGACCTGCTTATCTGACCCTCTCGGCGCCTTACAGGAAGGACATGAGATACACTTTGTAACGCTAAAATACATATTGGCAGTATAAATACTCCCAAATGTGTTTACCTGTCAATTCCACGTGCCCTTCGTCAGTGCCAAGTTTGTTCTGTGCCTTACAAGTGAAGAGACCATACTGTCGCTTCTCTATAGTGATCACTCGAATAGTTGTATCGGTGAATTCATCTGCGGTCGCGAAATGCGAAATCCTGTAAAAATACACGATTCGATGAGAGATGATGATGATGATGATAATCGAAATCGGGTTAATAAGTAGCTAAAAACATCACGTGATGGACGAGCCCAATCTCAGGGTCTATCTACAAATACAAATATCTTTATTGCAGTAAATGTGGTACAATTTGGTCTTAACATAATTTTTTTTTTTTTAAGTTTCGTCACATTCAGCTTGAATAAGCATACTAAATTAAACCTGGCGGAAGGCATTGGAGCACCATTCTACAGGTCAATCCTAGTTTGGATACTAAGTTGTAACAAATTTTAGACTATAAAGATATCATAGTTCTTAAAACTTTTAGCAACCAGCGGGATTTGAACCCGCGCCTTCTAACTCACCGGATTAGACGCCCTACCAATTAGGCTATGGTCACATGACAGCTAGCTGCGAAAATCTTCTAAGCAGTCGTGGCGACATCTATAGAACCTGTTTAAGACAGGTAATCTATTCATTAGTAGTAATTTCGATACTACCTAATGACGAGAGAGCTAGCGGTCATGTGACCATAGCCTAATTGGTAGGGCGTCTAATCCGGTGAGTTAGAAGGCGCGGGTTCAAATCCCGCTGGTTGCTAAAAGTTTTAAGAACTATGATATCTTTATAGATATACCTGAAGTGTGGTTTACACTTAAAAAATCAATCCATGATAACTTTTAGACTAGTAACACTCATTGTAAATATTATGTTTCCTAAAAGATGTTTTAAATTCATAAATAAATCATTCATTCATTCATTCATTCATGCCTAGTCACATTTTTATATTACGATTAAAAGTATCTCCTAGATATCATTGGTTTAGCAACAAATGGCAATAAACAATTTTCTTCTTAGTTTTTCAGTCTATTGCCATTTGTCGCTTTTTTTTTTTTTTTTTTGAACGGGCTAATGCTGTTGGTCTCTACCGACCTTTACAGCGTCACCGGGCGGACCATTTGTCGCTAAACCAATGATAAGTAGGTGATACTTTTAATTGTAATTTATTGATACATTCTATTTATTTGCGCAAAATTAGTTTTCATGTAATCACGTTGAGTAATTAAGCTATTATTGGAAAAAGAACGCAAGAAAATTTGAATTTGCCGCGCTGACGAAACGTTCCCCCTTTAGAGGGTATTCCCCCTGTTCAATTTTGAGAGTAATCAAATAGGTTATGGTACCTGTAATGTTGGTTGTTAGACAGCTGGATCTCATCCTTCAGCCAAGTTATAGCTGGCGGTGGGTATGCTTCCACGTGACATTCTAGATCCATGTCGTATTGTAACGCCTGCAAACAAAAAAAAACGTGTCAATATTTAGTTATTTCTTTATTCAAATTACAATTATCATTACATTCTTTCTCTCAAACATGCTTGGAAATGTGAGTATTATTTTGAAAACCTTCTTCGAGATAAATCGAAATTGCTGTACTGGCGAGCAGCGGCCGGCAAAAGTTGTATGAAAATCCATATCTGTCGTTGTTTAGCGGCCAAATAAATGAGATATTTATAAAAAAAAAAGAATTGGTGTTTTATGTATGACCCAATAGATGGCGCCAGTTGTGGTTTTACCCAAAATCTGTCACTGTCAAGCATAGACCACAGGTTATAGGAAATGTGTCACGATACTGACTACGAACTCTAAACTGTTGCGTTTGTTTTATTTTCGATTTTTGTATCATAATATTAACGTTTATCGGTCTCGCAGTTCTGCTGTACTTCAATTTACTTAATAAGAATGCACCACAGACTACTTAGAAGATACTACAGACAATGTACTCGTGGTCCACTCAACTGAATTTGACATTTCTTTGTAGGTAGTCTAAGCATTTTCTTATGTTTCAACTACTCTGTGGTTTGAAAGGTTTAAACTATTACTTACTGCGCCATCTAGAAAAGAAGCGGAACTAGGTTTTATTTTTAAATAAAATTCCTCATTACATACAAGACTCATATCTGTCGTGTAATTTAAAAATGGAACCATTTTTTACTCCGAAACATGGCAACCAAGGAGGTAACTTAACAAAGGTTTTATTTAAATTTCGAACTGGCTTGCAAATAGAAAGCTGTTTATTGGAAAAATATACGCACACGCGTGTGTGTATGTACGCGCGCGCGCACGCGCGTGTGTGTGTGTGTGTGTGTGTGTATGTTGTGTGTGTGTGTGTGTGTGCGTGTGGTGTGTTGTTTGTGTGTGTGTGTGTGTGTGTGTGTGTGTGTAACGTGTGCACTTTATGGCGGGAAAAAATATTTTCAACTAGAAAAATTCTTTGTTTTAATTTCCGCGCATTATTTGAGAAAAGTACTATACAAGCCTTGGCCAAAACAAGGCATTGATGGACTTACGTATGTGCCTACATTTACACGTTCGTCCATCAATGCCTCTGTTGGTGGCCGCTGCAGTAATCACACTAACATTATAAAGGTGAAAGTTTGTGCGTATGTGTGTATGTTTGTTACTCTTTCACGCTGTAACAGCTGGACGGATTTGGATGAAATTTGGTATGGAGGTAGCTTATACCCTGGATTAAAACATAGGCTGTTCATCCCGGAAACGGGAACGGTTCCTGTAGGAACGCGGGTGGAACCGCGGGACGCTGCTAGTGTACTATAAGTCAACATTCAAATCCTAAATAAATATAATGATAAGCTACTTGCTATTTCTTTATTGCATAAATTAACAATATTCATCATAAAATAAACAGTCGTGAAAACAAAAATGAAATATCTAAAAAAATGACAAAGTTACAAGCATTTTAAAATACAGGAGTAGAAAGAGACAGCTCAAACATGCAGTGACGTCAGTTCTTGCTCCTTCATAGTGCCTCATTACTAAGCTGTGGTAGCTCTACACACAATCTCTTTGGCATGTGAAGTCACAACGTGCGTTTTCATTGTAACTGTGGGGAATCTCCACACGATCCCAGCGGTGCGAGCACCGATCTTCCGATCGATATATTTAACGAATTTTAATGTCAAATTTGACATAAATATTCGATAAAACGTAATCGGTAGCACGGAATGTATTTTATCGATGTCGACATAAATTCGATAAATCTTAACGATTGAGCCGACCGACATCGACAAAACCACGCATGGATCTAATTTTTGACATTTGTCATCGGTTTAATCTTGTCGATTTTATCGAATATACCGAATTTTTATCGGGTTTCCATAGTTGGTCGATAACAAATTTATAATAATTTAAAAGTGGATTTTGGCTATATTCTAATATTGTAAGCCGAAAGGAGAACGCGTCGGGATGTCTTGATGTCTTAAGAATCAACAGGCTGCGTATAAGAGATTCCAATTCCAATGATTCTTTCGATCTACCTAACGAACACTTTTGGGGTTATTTTTAGAATTCTTGAAGAAATAGCCCTTGCCCTTATTGACGGTGTCCAGAGTGACCTAAGAAGGAGCCGATCAAATGGACTGGCAGTGAATATTATAGTAATTAGTAAGTACTTCCCGAAGTGATACCTATTTGCTTAAATTATATTCTAGTTATTGTATTTTATTTTACTTAAACTTGGAAATTCATTGTTCATCTTACGGTACGCTTTTACGCCCGCGCCGTTGGCAGTTACCAAAAGTGCATCTGTCAAGAACACAATATCGCACTGGGTCAAAGGACTGTAAGCAAGCTTGTACAGGATTTGTCGCAAGCAGTTCTACAAAATCTCATGAGCAGTTACATCAAGTTTTTAGCACTGCAGGGGACAGGAGGGCAGTTGCTGGTGGTCAAATCCATACAGTAGTTTTTGCATGAAGGAGTAGTAAACACCCATCATGCACGCACATGAATATATCCTCACAAACTTGCACGTTTATAATATTAGTAGGAAGTAGGATAAATATCACTGAAAAGCAACCTCTGACAACCTTTGGATGGAGAAGAAACAAAATGTACAGTAAGTAATAGATAAAGAGTATCATAAATGTAGGCAATAGTTAAAATATAGGTATAAAATGTATAAAATAAAATGGTTTTTCAAGTTTCATATGTGTTTACTTCTATTACTTATGCACTACCTACCTGTATTTGATATAATAATACAGTTACTGTAATATCTTACAGCTGAATAATTAGGTAGGTACCTAATCTATTCCTTTCGGACAGTAGGTATATTATTTCTATCCTCTTCAATAACATTTCACATGAAAATAATGAATTCTCTGTAATATTTCATAAAAATGTATTAGAATAATAGGTTTTGATGCAGACAAATTAAAAAAAATTAGTTCTTAAAGATCCGTTAGATGGCGTTGAGGAGACATGGCCGTGAATCACAGACCTACCATGTCCGTGTTAGATTAGATTAGAAAAAAACAATCCTGTGATTTATGCATAGACCATAAACAGCTACTCTGCATATCTATGTCCACGCTGTGAAACAAAAGTAGGGAAGGCTGTGAGTGACAGTGTGACCATTGCAATGTATAGAACATTGCAGAGTCTGCCCTAAATAGGCTAGAAATATTCCCATACTTTGAAATCTTCCAGAAATATGCCTCGTCTTTTATAATAGCAATAATGTAAGGGAAATGATAGAAATATTTTTCGTTGGTGTTTATTTATATTAATTTTAAAATATCAAGCAATTATTAAATAGGAACCCAAAGTTCATGTAGAAATTATGAAAAAAAGAAGGAAAATTATCATTAATCACCTATTCAACGTTAGATATATATTCCCCTTTTATTCATCATACATGGATTTTACATTCATATTTTTTCTAATCATGTCTTTACTTGGCGTGAGGGTGAAACCAGCTTTTAATTTGCTAGAAAATAAAATAAACCTTTTAATCATAGAGTTCAACGAATCCCAGAATAAGGACTAAGGTAAGTAAGTACCTACCTACCAGAGCCCGGCCTTCGCTGCGTCTTCCGGTTCGTGGTCGCCACTCGAGACCTTTCTAACCCATCGGTTGTCAGTTCTACGAGCGATGTGGTCTGCCCATTGCCATTTCAACTTGCTAATTCTAAGAGCTTTATCGGTCACTTAAGTTCTCCTGCGGATCTGGGTGGTAACAATGATTCCCACCAAATATCGAAGTCAATGGATTAATATTTCGTGACTATATTTCTGTTTACCTTAAAATAATAAAAACCTCAAAATCTGCCACAAATTTTGAATGTTTTTATACTAAACTTATAGACATAATGTATAATACTGAATAATTAACTATGATAAATTAAAATATTTACAAATAGGTATAAACTAAGTGTTATCAAAACGATCTTTGGTGCAAAGGGAAGTGCCCAGAACGCTGGCTACATTTGAATAGCAATGCCGATTTCCTCGGCAAAAAACATATTTATATAGCTATATTTCTGAATTTTACTTCAAAATAATAAAAACTTGAATGAAATGAAAGTGACACTGCGCTATGGCAGAGGGCAAAGCCACCTCACAAAAACAAGCCATGTCTCCAGCAGCGCCATCTACCTTTGGTTGTAGAACTACGTGCCGTCCTTGAGGTCATATCTCTTAGTCGTCTGTGGTTTAGGTGTTTTTTTTTATTAATACAGGTGAATGAATGACACAATTCTATTTTTTACCTAATCTGTGGAATTTTCCGTGATATCTAGTTACTCTGTGATAATTAAGAACGAATGATCGATAAGATGTCGACTCAATAAAGCTCTCGAAAGACGTCGACAAAAATTACCGATCTTAGATCCATGCTTCAAGTTACCGATAAGATCGATAAATAAAATTTGTTTATCGACTCGATATACTTGTCGAACCGAAGATCCATGCTCGCACTGCTGTTGCGTTTGTTTTATTTTCGATTTTTGTATCATAATATTAACGTATATCGGTCTCGCAGTTCTGCTGCACTTCAATTTACTTATGAAGAATGCACCACAGACTACTTAGGAGATGCTACGGACAATGTACTTGTGGTCCACTCAACTGAATTTGACATTTCTTTGTAGGTAGTCTAAGCATTTTCTTATGTTTCAACTACTCTGTGGTTTGAAAGGTTTAAACTATTACTTACTGCGCCATCTAGAAAAGAAGCGGAACTAGGTTTTTTTTTTAAATAAAACTCCTCAAAAATGGAGCCATTTTTTACTCCGAAACATGGCAACCAAGGAGGTAACTTAACAAAGGTTTTATTTAAATTTCGAACTGGCTTGCAAATAGAAAGCTGTTTATTGGAAAAATGTACGCACACGCGTACACACGCGTGTGTGTATGTGCGCGCGCGCGCGTGTTTCTTGTGTGTGTGTGTATGTTGTGTGTGTGTGGTGTGTGTGTGTGTATGTGTGTGTAATGTGTGCACTTTATGGCGGGAAAAAATATTTTCAACTAGAAAAATTCTTTGTTTTAATTTCCGCGCATTATTTGAGAAAAGTACTATACAAGCCTTGGCCAAAACAAGGCATTGATGGACTTACGTATGTGCCTACATTTACACGTTCGTCCATCAATGCCTCTGTTGGTGGCCGCTGCAGTAATCACACTAACATTATAAAGGTGAAAGTTTGTGCGTATGTGTGTATGTTTGTTACTCTTTCACGCTGTAACAGCTGGACGGATTTGGATGAAATTTGGTATGGAGGTAGCTTATACCCTGGATTAAAACATAGGTTACTTTTCATCCCGAAAACGGGAACGGTTCCTGTAGGAACGCGGGTGGAACCGCGGGACGCTGCTAGTGTACTATAAGTCAACATTCAAATCCTAAATAAATATAATGATAAGCTACTTGCTATTTCTTTATTGCATAAATTAATAAAATGAAATATCTAAAAAAATGACAAAGTTACAAGCATTTTAAAATACAGGAGTAGAAAGAGACAGCTCAAACATGCAGTGACGTCAGTTCTTGTTCCTTCATAGTGCCTCATTACTAAGCTGTGGTAGCTCTACACACGATCTCTTTGGCATGTGAAGTCACAACGTGCGTTTTCATAGTAACTGTGGGGAATCTCCACACGATCCCTGGTTCGCGAGAAAGGGACAGGCGATGCCCCCACCATTACTCCTTGATTTATTTACTGATTTTACTTATTTTTCAATTATTGCATTTATTTTTAACATACTTTATGGAAATAATATTTACTTGTTAATTTTTAATAGCAGCCAACTAGCCTATTAGTGGACGTTTCATACAGCGCCATCTAGTCACAAACTAAGCAAAGTTTGAACTATGGAAACCAGACGACTTATTTTAACAATATTTTACTAGGTGGTAGGACTTTTCTGCAAAGTTCGTCTAGGTAGGTACCACCGCTTTGCCAGTTATTCTGCCGCCAAGCAGTAGTGTGCAAGCACTACTGTGTTCCGGTTTGAAGGGCATTGTAGCTAGTGACATTACTGAGGAAATGAGACTATGACCAGCGTGGTGATCAATATAACTTTGATAGCAATGCAACAAAAGAAATTTCATTCTAAATATGAAAATTTCCATAGTAACCCTGTACTTACATAAACTGCGTACTGTAACTGTCAAATCCATACATTTTTGTGTTTCTATCGGTTGCAAACAAGTCACATGATCTTCTAGCTGCGGGGTGATCATGTAACTTTGATAGCAATGCAACAAAAGAAATTTCAATCCAAATTTGAAAATTTCCATAGTAACTTTGTACATAAGCTGCATACTGCAACTGTGAAATCCATACATTTTTGTGTTTCTATCGGTTGCAAACAAGTCACATGATCTTCTAGCTGCGGGGTGATCATGTAACTTTGATAGCAATGCAACAAAAGAAATTTCAATCCAAATCTGAAAATTTCCATAGTAACTTTGTACATAAGCTGCATACTGCAACTGTGAAATCCATACATTTTTGTGTTTCTATCGGTTGCAAACAAGTCACATGATCTTCTAGCTGCGGGGTGATCATGTAACTTTGATAGCAATGCAACAAAAGAAATTTCAATCCAAATTTGAAAATTTCCATAGTAACTTTGTACATAAGCTGCATACTGCAACTGTGAAATCCATACATTTTTGTGTTTCTATCGGTTGCAAACAAGTCACATGATCTTCTAGCTGCGGGGTGATCATGTAACTTTGATAGCAATGCAACAAAAGAAATTTCAATCCAAATCTGAAAATTTCCATAGTAACTTTGTACATAAGCTGCATACTGCAACTGTGAAATCCATACATTTTTGTGTTTCTGTCGGTTGCAAACAAGTCACATGATCTTCTAGCTGCGGGGTGATCATGTAACTTTGATAGCAATGCAACAAAAGAAATTTCAATCCAAATCTGAAAATTTCCATAGTAACTTTGTACATAAGCTGCATACTGCAACTGTGAAATCCATACATTTTTGTGTTTCTGTCGGTTGCAAACAAGTCACATGATCTTCTAGCTGGTCTCACAGTCTAGAAATCTTTTTTAGTCTGTATAATGTCTCAGGATGACGTGCGCAGTGCGCAGTGTCACGCGAAATTTTAATTTAGATTTCCGAGTGACACTGCAATCTGTAATGGGCGGCCATGACGCTTAACACCAGGCGGACGACAAGCTTGTCACGGCATTCCATAGAATACAATATAACACCCAGACACAAAACAACTATGTTCATCACACAAATGATTGTGGGTGGGAATCGAACCCACAACCTTAAGTTCAGAAGACAACACTACAACCAACTAAGCCATCAGAGCAGTCAAATGACTAAAATAAAAACGGCTGGTCTAAAACATGAAATGTCCATTTCTTTACTACTTAGATTTGACTATTGGAGCTCCAAAGTTCCAAAGGTCCAAAGTTTGCATGCAACTTTTTATCGCACGACACTTTGTCGCACGACATTTTGTCGCAACGACGTTCTTCCTTACCTGAGCAAGCCTAGGCCTTGGTACGGTAACAACAGGTGCGAATTCAATCTCCAAATTGATATTTCTTCGTGCGCCTTTCCCGACTCCATTTTCTGCGACACAATAATACGTCCCACGGTCTTCTTTGTGCACCGACGCAATTTTCAGAATGTTACCCCTGTTGAGAAAGGTTTCCAATTGAAATAGGTCACTATATGGATGGGTGACCATTAAAAAAGTGGTATTTATAATTTCAACCCTGTTAAAAAAGGTTTCCAATGGAAATTGATCACTAGATGATTGGGTGACCGCTACAAAAAACCGGTATTTAGAATGTTAACCCTGTTGAGAAAAGCTTCCAATTGAAATTGGTCACTAGATGGATGGGTGACCACTACAAAAGTAGTATTTATGATTGCAGCCCTGTTAAAAAAGGTTTCCAATGGAAAATGGGCACTAGTTGAATGAGTGACCGCTACAAAAAGCGGTATTTAGAATGTTAACCCTGTTGAGAAAAGCTTCCAATTGAAATTGGTCACTAGATGGCTGGGTGACCACTAAAAATGTGGTATTTATAATTGCAGCCCTATTAAAAAAAGTTTTCCAATGGAAATTGGCCACTAGTTGGATGGGTGACCGCTACAAAAAGTGGTATTTAGAGTGTTAACCCTGTTGAGAAAGGTTTCCAATTGAAATTGGTCTTGTGGCCAACCGCTGACCAATCAACAATAAAAAAAAATTATCTCAAATTGGATGGGTGACCGCTACAAAGTGGTTTGTTATAGTGGTCAATTTTGATAATGTTTGGCAAGAACATTCGGTAAGTTCGTCGATTAATCGATTTTTTTTCTGAACCTCGATTTTTATAGTAGCCTGACTCCACTTCAAATTACCTATAGATAGATCCACCGGTAGGCAAAATAGCGTTGTTCTCGCGACGCCAGGATATCTTCGGCAGTGGGAAACCACCAGCGTAGCATTCCATTTGTACACCTGAAATAAATAAAACAAAATCCATATAGACAGTTACAAAAACCTTAACTTCCACATCTTTAAGTCAAAACCTGCTCGGTGAATGCTTTTACTCAACAAAGGATTTTTTTTTTATGTGATTGAATGACGTGACGAGCAAGTCGTTCACCTGATGTTATGTGACACGGCCGCCCATAACAGTTGCAGTGTCACCCGGAACTTTAAAACAATAAAGTTTCGCGTGACACTGCACTGCGCACGTCATCCTGAGACATCACCCAGTCTAGTAATCTGATTACTAGACTGAGTGATCAGATCATAAAGTCTCATTTGCCCAGTAATTTCACTACCTACAATGCCCTTCAAACCGGAACACAGTAGTGCTTGCACACTATTGCTTGGCGGCAGAATAACTGGCAAAGCGGTGGTACCTACCTAGACGAACTTTGCAGAAAAGTCCTACCACCTAGTAGTCTGGAGGAGTTTCTGGAGTAAAAATTTAATAAATTGAAATAACTAAACATTAATTGCGACATAACCACAATCTATATTAATGACATTTAATTTTCTATGTATACTTTTGATAACTTGCATAAAATATTTAAACACCGGAAACGGTAGAGTATTGAACCATTAATTTATGTATAACATCTGTATTTACAATATTCTAATAAATAAACACTCATTCATTCATTTATTCATTCATTCATTCAATAATATAAAGAATAAAAATATATATTTCCGACTGTTACCCACGAAAAAAAGGAAAAAGATCACTCGCAAAAAAAAACACAAACGAAAAGGAATCACTCTCAAGAGAATTTTAATGCGAAAACAAAAAAGGGCAGGCGAAACAATGTGTAAGTTGTTTATTAATCCTAGATCAAAGTGTACAAAATGAGATGCAATGATACATACTTTCCCTACATTCAATTATTTATTTATTTATATTTTATCTCTTCTCTCCCTACACACACATACACACATCTTTAATCGCAAGACTTCCGCTGCTGAACATAGGCCTCCCCCACAAAACGCCACCTTGAACGCTTATTATGGGGTGGATTTGCCATAATCACCACTCTTGCCAGGCGGCTTGGTGTTCACAGAAGATTTTAATGTGCCGAGGAGAATGTTGCTGCCTAGTCCCTGGATATTCCCTTAGCCGGCTCTTACGGCACCCACGGGAAGAGATGGGGTGGTCCTATTCGAAAATGGGGACCACACGGCAGCTCTCTCCCTACATTGGGTGTTTACTCACTCTCCCTGTACAAGTGTTAGCACACTATCTCTCTAAACCCTATGCTAGCTTTTACCACAAAATACAACAGAAGTCAATCACATGTATGTACTTCACTTTTTATACCTACGCTCGGCGCTCGCGCTAGGGCCGTCAGCTTTGGCTTATGCACAAAAAAGTATCGTGGTAGTGACACTCGTATCTAGTTGTTTGATTTATTGTTGAGAATGAAACGGGAAGAACGGAAATATAACAACTAAAATAATAACTACAATATTTCTATTTTAATGTTTTACTGTTATAATATTACAAATTTGTCACAGAAAATATCTTGCGACGATTTCGACATTGGCGAAATGCACGATTATTATATTTTAAAGTGTAATAAATTCGCATTCTTATGTACAGTTGTTTACAGTAAGCCAGTGGAAAACACTTGCCAGGCGTTGAGAAAGTTAGAGCCTGTACTTCATTTAAGAGATTTTTTAGGATTTCACAGTTCAAGTAGTTTCTCTTGAAAAAGTTGCAGAATCGTTCCTCCATTGATCTGACAAATTCCACAAAACTGTCTGGTGGTATGCTTAATAAATGCTGTTCTGTGTTACGTTAAAACGAACCGTTGAAATACAAACAAATACCTTACCTCTCTGAAACAACTGGTAGCTTATAAAACGACAATTCACTGTTTAATGTTAAATTTAAGCAACCGTCCACTAAACAATTATAATAGCTTTTTTTTGTTGCTCCATTTTTGCATAAAGAATGTTCACAGACGCGTGTCTCAAGCGGGTGGCGCTCGCGCTCGCACTACTCCGACAGACTCCGAGACGTCGTGTCGGTGAGCGGTGTCTATGTGTGCGCTGCTCGAGCGCACTTACTATGTTGATTGCGTTCTGTACTATATTCTGTGCTTTTACTCACTCTTTCCCTACACCAGGTATTCACTTAGTTCCTTCCTCATTGTTCACTGACTCTCCCTAAATTATCTGTTTACACATTCTCTCCCTATACTAGACGTTCACTCACTCACTCCCTACAAATAGGTATTTACTTAACTACAAATAATTCTAATTCTAATTTTAAGTGGGGGTGATAAGTCCTGCACTGACGTCTCACTCGGGGTGTAATGTGCATTTCCCCCTGCCAGCATCTACCCGAGCCATCCCAGCTCCTTAAAATAGCGGAGTGTGGCTCTAGGTTGCTGGCACAGCTGCTCCAGTGGCACTGATGTTGGGTGTTGGAGTGACGATGGTGAGGCATTCGAGATTTCTTGGGCAGGGTGTCGAGCGTCTTCTCGTGTTAACATTCCTGTGTGTCTGGCTTTCTCTGTGGCTGTGCAATATCTTAGCACGTGTTCCACAGTCTCATTTTCTCTCAGGCACCCTCTGCATAGGGGGCTGTCCGTGGCGCCGGTCTTATACAGACGGTAGTTCAAATTACAGTGGCCAGTCACTCACCCTACAAATAGGTATTTACTTACTACTAGTAAACGGCTAGCACTCACGTAATTTTAGTCGAATAACTCGGCCTCGTTCTGCGCTGACTGCGGACCGGCGCCCGCGCCGTGCGGGGGACGCAGACCGCGGCGACAGGTGCTCAGTTGTTGGAGCAACGGCGCACACGCGTATTTCGGTGTCATTGTCACAGTCAGTCAGTCAGTTGTAGTTATGAATACTACTCACGTTAGTTTCTATAATAACATAGGTATTTACTTACTCTCTCCCTCCGTATAGGGACATAGCAAATGTTTGTTTGCTAACTATCTCCCTATACTACTTTTTACTCACTCTCTCCTCACTATTGACTCATCCCTCCTACACTATATTCACTCTTTCCCTAAATTATCTGTTCAAACATTCTCTTCCTATACCTTCCTCATTATTCACGCACTCCCTCCCTACAAATAGGTATTTACTTACTCTCTTCCTCCGTACTACTTTTTACTCACTCTCCTCACTATTGACTCACTCTCTCCCCACATGGCTTCACGTATTCCCTTTCTCGCTGTTCACTCACTCACTTCCTACAAATAGGTATTTACTTACTCTCTCCCTCCATATAGGGAGATAGCAAATGTTTTTTGCTGACTATCTCCCTATACTACTTTTTACCCACTCTCTCCTCACTATTGACTCACTGTACTCTCTCCCTGCATCAGGGATTCACGTATTCCCTTTCTCACTGATCACTCACTCCATCCCTACATTCAGGTGTTCACTTATTCCCTCACACACTATATTCACTCTGTCCCTAAATTATCTGTTCACACATTCTCTCCCTACACTAAATGGTCACTTACTCTCTCCCTCACTGGCCACGATGCTCCGAGTGGAATTATCGCTGATGATGGGCGGCCGACGCACCTGGAGTTCCACTTCAGCTGATATCTTGTTACTGATGGACAGCAGAACCTGGCATTGGTACCAGCCAGCATCGTTTTCTTGTATATCTTTGATCTGGAAAAGGGTGATCAATGTTTAATTCAAGATGTATTGCTCGACCACAGGTTAAAAGCCTATAAAATGACGAATAGGTATAGAATTTGAAGCAAAATATGAAGTTAATACTTCAATAATTTAATTATGACAGAAAATATTGTGAGTGACATGTGAGCCCAGCATAAGATGATGAAGAACATAGGAGCATCCCATCTACTTCCTGTGGGTGCTGAGAACCAGCTAAGGGAACATCCAGGGAATGAGCAGCAGCACGATCACCATGCCGCCTGCTAAGCGTGGTAATTATGGCAAATCCCCCCCTATAATAAGCGTTCAAATTGGTCATTTTTTCTCTAATCTGTGGGGGCACGATATTATCAGCTACGCTTTTATCGCCATCTAGTGATCGTGAGTGTTACTAGTAAGTGCCCAGTTTGGCCCAATATGCTATAGATGTCGCTTACTAATCTTGCTATTCAAGCTTGCTATCTTGCTATTTCAATAGATGCCGCGCTGCTCGCGGCATCTATTGAGCTATGTAGGCAAACAAAATAGCCCGAGATATGAAGCTCACGTTTCGCTGCATGGGATGAGGTATCTGTAGGTACTATATTATCTGTGATCCAGGGAATGGGCAGCAGCATACGGTACATTGTCTGCAATCACCTAACCGCCTGCCAAGCATGGTGGTTATGGCAAACACCATGTATGATAAGTATCATTTAAGTGTATGTCCAGCAGTGGACGTCTTCCAGCAGTTCCAGCTGTTGGTATGAGTACTCACCGAAAGCGTGAAGGTGGCTGTGGCGTCATCATATCGAAGAGAAAACCTTGAATCCTTGATGATGAGCCCAGCATTATTTGACAGCGGAATGGATTCTATAGTCTTGAGGCGATCAAATTTGGCCTGCAAAAAAAAAACAAACAATGATGAGATCTTTTTCTAAAGACGCGATTGGAGTAAGCTAGTTGCCTGCTTCGAGGCGAGATAGTGAATGCTAGCACGACCCTATCTCGCCCCATCCCAGCGGCGCCGGCGGACGGATCACGGGGGGGTTTTTAGTGGGTTTGAGTCCCACATACCCCCTGCCATCACCCCCGTGGTGGCAGGGAAGTTCGAGGTCATTTACCCCCCCTCAAAAAAAATAAAAAATAAAAGGCTAGTTGCCTGCTATTAAAAATTAACAATTAAACATCATTTTCATAAAGTAAGTTAAAAATGAATGCAATAATTGAAAAAAAAAAACTAAAATCGGTAACTTAATAAATCACAGAGTAATAAGCTTTTAAAGTTTCATCGACTGTCCCTTTCTCGCAAAACAGAGATCGTGTGAAGCTTCCCCACAGTTACTATGACGTTGTGACGTCACATGCCAAAGAGATTGTATGTAAAGCTAACACAGCTTAGTAATGATGTTCTATTGAAGACCACGAAGTGATGTCACTGCAAGCTTGAGCTGTCTCTTTCTATTCCTGTATTTTGAAATGATTGTAAATTTGTAATTTTTTGAGATATTTAATTTTTGTTTTCACAGCTGTTTAGTAGTATGTGGCTGTTTCGTAATGAAATCTCAATAATTGTCATCAAATTTTTTTTAACAGTATCATTTTTAATATATCCTATTTTAAGCGCCGGTTATTTCTAAGCATATTAGTGAAAACCGCATGAAAATCCATTCAGTATTTTAGGAGTTCAGTCATAACAAACAAACAAACAAACAGACAAAGTGTTTAAAAAGTGGCTTAACGTGATCAGCGGCTAATTTTAAGCCAACCTGTGTAATTTTTTTCTTGATATCTTGCAATTACAGATTTTTTTATCTCTACAGTTTTATTATATGTATAGATATAGATATAGATAGAGATTTATGCAATAAAAAAAATAGCAGGACACTAGCCTGTTACATAATTATGGACAAACGTGCTCCACCTTACAACTTCATCACTTACCATCAGGTGGGATGTTGTCAAACATATGCCCATTACAGCACAAAAAAGAAATTTAAAAAAATAATGGGAGAAATTAAAGTTGGTCGCGCTTTTTAACGGTATTTTGATTTTTTCATATCTCAATAAACGGTAATGCATACAAGCCCACCACACGGCATCAGGTTTGATCCTCGGCCCTGCACCAATGACTTATCTATTAAGTTATGTGCAGTTTTCGATGCCATCGCTTTGTGCCTCAGAGAGCAAGTTAAGCCGTCGGTCCCGGTTGTCACAAGAACATCTATGGCAATCGTTACGGGTAGTCAGACGTCTGATAGAATCTGACGCCAAATCTAACCATCCCTGTTACTGGTTCCTTATGGGTATGCCGAGGTCAGATGGCTTGTGTAATTCTGGTAGCTCGCCACTAAAGGTTAGATTGCGAGCCAACCCCAATAACAAATGGGAAAAGGCAAAAAGGAGGAGGACATAAAAGCCTCATGCTTGTTATGTTTATAGTGCATACTCTGCAGTACAACAGCAAATACTATCAACCAGCCAAGCGCAAGTCGGACTTACCCAAATAACCGGATAGTCTTGAGCATAGTGGACGGAACAGTCAAGGTCGACTTGTCCTCCGATGTCGCGTATCTGCTCTTGAGTTATGTGTGATATCGTTGGAGTCCGCTGTGTGTACACTGAAAAAAGTGTATTAGTTACTATATGCCATATAGAATATTTTGCAAGGTCCCGGTTTGCAAATAGCAATACCCCATCTCTTCCCATGGGTTCCGAAGAACTAGCTAAGAGAAAATCCAGGGAATAGGCAGCAGCATTCTCCTTGGTACATTACAATCTTCTGCAATCACCAAGCTGCCTGCCAAGTGTGGTGATTATAGCAAACCCTCCCTATGATAATCATCCAAAGTGGCGTTTTAGAGGGGAGGCCTATGTTCAGCAATGGACAATTTATGTGATATAGAATAAGAACAAGGCCCATGTTTCTGTTGAGATTGTAAACACACACTTATTTTATTTGGGGTGGTAAGGTAACCCATCTAGCCCCAAACTATGCATAGCTTGTACTATGGGAACCAGATAACTGATAGAATACTGCGATACTTTTTGTTTATAAATACATACATAGCATACAATACAACACCCAGACACACACCAAAACCTATGTTCATCACACAAAAATTTTTGTTCTGTGTGGAAATCAAACCCACAGCCTATAGTTCAGAGGCAGAGCTACTACCAACTGAGCTAACAGGCCACTTAATTTTTATGTAACAAAAACCTGTACATTAAATTTACAGTATATCAAAATTTTCTGATTTTTTAAGCATGGTGATTGTGGGAGATCTTCTCTCTACTATAAGCATTCAAAGTGACAATTTATGGGTTAAGCCTATGTTTAGGTTCAGCAGTGGACGCCTTCCATTGTTGATGTATGGGGTTATATTTATTTTTTATTTAACTGTTGATTTACTGTCTATATAAAAATTTTACGTAACAAAAACCTGTACTTTAGACTTATTGTTGGTTTGAGAGTGATGGTATGCAATGCCCCAGGACTGATCCCAGTTTGGTTGCAAACAATTATTGTTCAAAGCAAGGATTTGGTAGACTAGTATATGAAACGAGGCATTATGAAAATAATGATTTTATTAGTGGGTAGGAAATTATCTGGAACCACGATACTTTTGGTACGAAAAGCCGGGCGGCCGGTATCACTTTTTTAAACAATACATCCGTTATTATGTACAAAAAAACGCAACAAGGGAAGTGGTTATCCCTCATCCCAACGGCACCCCATCAGCTTTGGGGCAATAATTTTACAGAGGAATGCTATTATTTTTGTAAGAATTGCGATATGAATCTGGTTTAATTTTAATAAAGGATTCAGTCAAAATATATAGAATCAACTTTTAAAACTTTGGGCGTGGTGTTTTTGTTTTAGTAAACATTCATTACCACGCTTCAAAATAGGACCTAAAATGGAAGCACACTGAAATTAAAGCTTTTATATATATCAGAGTATGAAAGCAAAGTTAATTACACTTACCATTACACGTTAAACACAGTATTATTAGTAAATAAACGTAATTCGCCATTATAAAATCGCAACGCATCACCGAACAGGGACAGAGCAAAATTATGAATGAAAAAAAAAATTGAAGTGAAATTCAAATGAAGTTGTCATTAGGGATGTTCCGATACTAGTCCATAAGGATAATAGTGTTCTGTGAATACTAGTAAATACGAGTAAGTAGTTGATACATTTCTTTCAATACCAAGTACTTTTAGCATCGAATCATTCTTTCGACTTACCTTGGTATCGGAAAGAAAGTACTAGTATCGAATCGAACAGTACTGTCAAGTCAAAATAGGATAGTCATCAAAAATGTCTAATATCGCCTAATTTTAAGTCAGTAGGGTTAGCACGGACGGTAGACAAAACTGTCTTTCCCCTGTTTTACTCCAAGCAAGTATAAAGCAAGTGACGTAAAACGGGGAAAGACAATTTTGTCTACCGTACATGCTAACCCAGCTGATAGCCTAAAAAGGTAATTTTTAACATAGGTATGCTTAGGCCAAAAAACTACCCCATTTTTAATTTTAGCAAGATCAAATCGAATGCAAAGTCAAAAATAATTCCTCGTGCCAAAACACTTGGACATGTAGTTCAGTCAAAGAAACAACAAAATTTTATTGCAATATGGTAAAATTTGTTAATTTTTTTGGCTTTAATAAATAATAAAAAAAAAGATTATCGATATGAGTAGGTATCGATACTTTGGTGGTATCAGAACATCCCTAGTTGTCATCCGCGCCGCCGTTAATTTTGGTTTGGCATTGACAGTGACACATAATTGAATGAGTGAAAATAACTTTATCAAACGGTACGACTGTGATTACCATACAAAACCACAGTTTCACCCCAAGAAATTAAATAACCTAAGTAGTATTGTCAATTATCGTTATTTTTACTAGCAATTTCTACTTTTTTTTGAAGCGAGACTACACAGGAAGTTATGCAGTTTCGTGCACGTTACATAGCTAATAAAATTTTCTTGTACAACAGGCTGTGTTAGATACCTGAATACCTATTATCTACGGGTGAAACCATGAGGCACAGCTAGTGTATAATATATTATACACATATATATTAAATCGCTAGCTGCCTGCCTTTTGTTTTTAACAAGTTTTACTAGGTAATAGGACATTTCTGTAAAACTCGTCCAGGGTACCACTAAAAGTTACTCTATGGGAACTCACCAAATTTTGCCAGTTATTCTGCCACCAAGCAGTATAGTGTGCAAGCATTAATCTTATCTGGTTTGAAGGGCACTATAGGTAGTGAAGTTACTAGGCAACTGAGACTTTATAATCGGCGGAGTAATTACGTAAAATTTACAACAGCAATGCGACAGCAGTAACAAAGCAACAGCAGTAGCGAAGCACACATGCTCGACACCACTAATGATGTATGACAGCAATCATCGCGCAATTTACGCCTGTTGCAAACCTGCGAGTTAGGTAATACGTCCGCCGGTCTGATGGTCTAGATTACATACGGTTTATCTTATCACTAGACTGTGATCTCGTTAGACTGTGATGTCTTAAGGTAATGTGCGCAGTGCAGCATCACGTTAACTCACACTACATTCTGTTAAGGGCGGCTGTGTAGCCTAACACCAGGCGAACGACAAGCTCGTCACATCATTCATTTACATAATAAGAAAATGTTTTACCCGATAAAACGGATAATTATTAAATACTGGTAACTCAATAAAATGAATGAATGACAGGTTTTTGGCGGGAACGCGAAAAAGTTCACATCGTTGCATTGTATTATTTTTCAATACTTGTGTTTTATCCAGTGTTAATGTTTAAAATTGGTGGTGTTTTACGCATTAAGTGCTGAATTACGAGCATGAGTGTGGGCAAGTGATATAATGTGGTGAAACGTGGTTTTTCGTGTTGCTTCCAAAACTCCATAGAAGCCTCTAGTAAAGTTGCCACCACTTTACTGGGGCATGACTTCGACTGGACTATGACTACCAGACTTGGACTGGACTATGACGAAGTGAAATATAATATTATAATGCAGACTATGTAGACTTTTTAATATTGCGACTGAAGGACTTTGTATCCAGGTCAAGAACTAATTTAAAAAAAAAAAAAAAATTAAAAAATGAATGACAGGAGTTTTGGCGGGAACGTGAAAAAGTTCACATGGAGTTTTGGCGGGAATGCGGAAAAGTTCACGTCGGTGCATTGTATTATTTTACAAAACTTATGCTTTTTCCAGTGTTAATGTTTAAAATTGGTGGTGTTTTACGCATTAAGTGCTGAATTACGAGCTTGAGTGTGGGCAAGTGATATAATGTAGTGAAACGTGGTTTTTCGTGTTGCTTCCAAAATTCCATAGAAGCCTCTAGTAAAGTTGCCACCACTTTACTAGGGCATGCCTTAGACTGGATTATGACTTAGACTAGACTATGACTACTCTGACTACTCTGACTGTGACTATGACTTGACTTTAAGTGAAAATTTCCATAATACGATGAAAAATTACAAAACTTGACACTGACTAAATACACTATGTGTGGAGCCAAAATATAAAGAAAAAAAAAAGTTCATATCGCTGCATTGTATAAAAATTTTAAACTTGTGTTTTTTTCCAGTGTTAATGATTAAAATTGGTGGTGTTTTATGTGCTGAACTGAGCATGAGTGTGGGCAAGTAATATAATGTGGTGAAACGTGTTTTTTCGTGTTGCTTCCAAAACTCCATACAAGCTTCTAGTAAGGTCTTTGAAGAAAATCCGACATGGCGGTTGTGAATTTTTAATTTTTTACCAAAACCTGTGTATTTTTGAATTGAGGGTGGATTATTATTCTTTAAGTGTTCGTAAACGTGCACGAGTGTTGGCAAATGGTTCCAAGTTTATATACCCATCCATTTTCGTTTGCTCTTCAACGGCTTTTTAGAGCCTTCAGTAAAATATCCACCATTTTACTGATGGCATTTTGACTGACAAAATAGAACTTTGACATGGCATAACCGAACTTTTTACTCATTTGACATTGGCAAAGCCATTAACGAAGAAGAAGAATCCCTTCACGGTTAGTGGCAAAGTTGTGCCGCATTTGGCGGAAACAGTAGCCAGTACGAATCGTTTGAGGAATCGACCTGGTCTTCCGGTGACTGTGGATGGCACAAATGACCTCAAGGGTATTGCTGATAAATTTAAAAGCAATTTTGTTGTCAAATCACCTTTGGGCCCGTCAAGATCACAGGCTGCGGGGGGAGGGGTGAGTGGGGAATATGTAAATACCCGAATGAGAGCCAGAGACGTACTGAAGGCAATTAAATCTATATCAAAGGGTAAATCACCTGGCCATGACGGGTTGAGTGTTGAGCACATACAGTACGCGGGGCCTCATATATCTAGGGTTTTGTCTTTGTTGTATAATTTTTGCATATCTCACTCATACTTGCCAGCTGATATGATGAAAACTGTTGTGGTGCCAGTGGTGAAAAATAAAGCGGGGGATTTGTCAGCCTTATCTAACTATAGGCCTATTTCCCTGGCAACTATAGTTGCAAAAGTGTTTGACAGCATTCTCAATACATATTTAAATAAATACCTGCAGTTAAAAGACAATCAGTTTGGGTTTCGACAGGGGTTGTCTACTGAATCTGCGATATTGTGCTTGAAGAGTGCTGTCAAATATTACACTGCAAGAAAAACACCTGTTTACGCTTGTTTCCTTGACCTTTCGAAGGCATTTGACCTAGTGTCATATGACATCTTATGGGGGAAGATGACTGAATCCCATATACCAGATGAACTAGTCAGTATCTTCAAGTATTGGTACGGGAATCAAACTAACTGCGTGAAGTGGGCGGGAACTATGTCGGACCCGTTTAGGTTGGAATGCGGAGTGAGACAGGGTGGGTTGAGTTCTCCCTCCATTTTCAACCTATACATTGATGGATTAATTGAGGCGCTCAGCGAGCGGCATGTCGGTTGTCACATAGATGGCGTTTGTTTTAATAATATTAGCTACGCGGACGACATGGTGCTGTTGAGCGCCTCGGTTTGTGGACTCGGAAAGCTTCTGAGAATATGTGAAGGATACGCAGCTGATCATGGGCTCATTTATAATAGTAATAAGAGCCAATGTATGGTTTTTAAGGGGGGTCCTAGAAAGGTGACGGAGACGCCACCTCTTTTACTCAATGGATCACCATTGGAGAGGGTAGAGGAATTTAAATATCTAGGTCATCTGGTTACCCCCACCCTGAAGGACGACGCTGACATTGAGCGGGAACGGAGGGCGCTGTCTGTTAGAGCGAACATGGTGGTGCGGAGGTTTGCACGGTGTTCGGAGGAGGTGAAAGTAACTCTGTTTAGAGCTTATTGCACGTCCTTCTATGCCTGTAGCCTTTGGACTGACTATACGCAAAGATCATATAGCGCCCTGCGCGTCCAGTTTAATAACGCGTTCAGGATGCTGGTGGGGCTCCCCCGCTACTGCAGTGCGTCGGCAATGTTCGCTTGCGCACATGTGGATTGCTTCTACACCACAATGCGCAAGCGAGCAGCGTCACTGGTGCGGCGCGTGCGGGGGAGCCACAACAGCATGCTGGCCGTGATAGCAGGTAGACTCGATTGCCCTTATATAAATCATTGTTGCAGCCTACACATTGCACACTGCACACAATAGAGCTAATTAGTGTAAGCGTAGGTACCTATCATAGTATTATATATTTGACATTGGGTGATAATAGGTTCTATGTTATGATTATGAAGTTGACATTATTTTTATTTTATTTATCTTCAATTTGTATTTTTATTTGAAATGTAATGTATAGTTAAATAATCAATTAATGTGACTGTCCCTTTTAATGAATATGTAATTTAATATGAGTCTATGTTACTTGGAATAAACAATATTATTATTATTATTAATAAAAAAAAAAGCTTCTAGTAAAGTTGCCACCACTTTACTGGGGTATGACTTTGACTGGAATATGACTACATGACTTGGACTAGACTATACGTGAAATAATATATGTAATGCAGACTTTTTAATATTGCGACTGTAGAACTTTGTATCCAGGTCAAGAAAAAAATGACTGACATTTATTTGTTTTTTGTCTATAGTCATCTGCCTGTCAGTAAAGCAGTTTTATAACGCTTCACTATTCAACACTAGATGGCACTAGTATAAATTGTTTGCAGCGACATCCAGCGTCAAGTAGTACATAATAGATTTACTAGGTGGCCAAAACAGTAATAAACGCTCAGTAAGTTCCGATTTGAATGTAGGTATGGTATCTGATTATGGCCCGTAGCCCGTACGGTACCTCAAACGAACAAACTATAATCACTCGCAAAATGACCACTTTATGATATTATATGATTCACGATTGTACGCTGCGCTGTTTGATAATATTATAAGCCTAAAACTAAAGGTACCTATAATAGGTTTGTGTCCTGCAATTTCTTTATTGCATAAGTTAATAATATCCTCAAACAGTTGTGAAAACTAAAATTAAATATCTCAAAAAATGATAAACTTACAAGCATTTTAAAAAACCAGTATAGAAAGAGACAGTTCAAACATGCAGTGACGTCACTCCTGCTCCTTCATACAAGTACCTCATACTAAGCGGTAGCTTTACGTACAGTCTCTATGGCATGTGACTTCACAACGTGCGTTTTCATAGTAACTGTGGGGAAGCTCCTGTTTTGCGCGAGGGACAGGCGATGTCCACAATCTTGATGATCATGATCCACAACTTTAAAAGCTTATTCCATGATCTATTTACCGATTTCACTTGTTTTTTCAATTATTGCATTCATTTTTAACCTAATTTATGAAAATAATGTTTACTTGTTAATTTTTAATAGCAGGCAACTAGCTTATTATTTATTATGTACCTACGTGAGCAATTGAGCATAATACCTACCTATTATTAGTTACTATCAGTGCTCCGCGGTTTCACTCGCGTTCTTACAGGAACCGTACCCGTTTTCGTGATAAAATCTTAGGTTTTATCCTGATAAAACCTATGTCCATACCAAATTGAATCCAAATCTGTCCAGCTGTTAGAGCGTAAAAGAGTAACAAACATACACACATACAAACTTCCGCATTTACAATATTAGTGTGGTCAACTGATCATTGAACAAGGAGTAAAAAAGTCAGGAGTGACTCATCATCAACAGCCTGAAGACTTCCACTGCTGAACATAGGCCTCCCCCACAGAGCGCCACTTTGAGCGCCTGCTCGCGTCCTGCATCCATCGGCTCCCCGCGGATTTCACCATATCGTCGGTCCACCTAGTGGGGGGCCTACGCTGCGTCTTCAGGTTTGTGGTCTCTGGCGGAGGCCTATGTTCAGCAGTGGACGTTTTCAGGCTGTTGACGATGATGATGATGATGAAGAGGATAACTGTACAAAAAATCTTTTACAAATGATTTTATATCATTTATTAAAGTATTTCACAAAATCCACGGATCTTAAGGTAAGGTACAATTTTACTTAATACTAGAACTTATCCAATTACGGATTTACGTTATACTATAAAATGCCATATTAAATATAGAGAGCAGAAAGTACAAACTTAAGGAGGTTACTTGAGCTTGAGAAGAAGGCAATGGAAGAGATAAGATAAGTGATTACTTAATTAACAACACACAATAAAATACAATACAATAATAGTACATTATGATACAAGTGTGCGAAGTGCATGAAAAGTGTTTTTAACTACAACACACAATTTATACATGTATCTAACATGATACAATATAAGTCGAATTATTAACAAAAAAATAATAAAATTATTAAAATGTTTAAATAAGTAATAGGCTAATAGTATCCTGCTATTTTTTTATTGCATAAATGAATAATATTCCTCAAAAAATGAAAAGTCGTAAAAACAAATATTTAATATCTCAAAAATTTCTAAGTTACAAGCATTTTAAAATACAGGAATAGGAAGAGACAGCTCAAACGTGCAGTGACGTCACTCTTACTCCTTCCTTCATAGTGCCTCATTACTAAGCTGTGGTAGCTTTACATACAGTCTATTTGGCATGTGACTTCACAACGTGTGTTTTCATAGTAACTGTGGGACATCTCCTGTTTTGCGAGAAAGGGATAGGCGATGCCCCAGAAAACAAACTTTAAAAGCTTATTACTCCTGCACTTGTTTACCGATTTTACATATATTTTTAATTAATTGCATTCATTTTTAACCTACTTTATGGAAATAATATTTACTTGTTAATTTTTAATAGCAGGCAACTAGCTTAATCTCTGAATTTTCGTATTCCTTATGCTGCAGAACTAAGTTTAACTGAAAGCTCAGTAATATGTGCTACCCATGGGAGTTTAGAATCAAGTGTCAGACCAAGAAATGCATACACACAAGAACCGAAGAACCGGATTTTTTCTTCCTGAGACCCGAGTCTGAGAACCGACCAAAATCGAGCGGGTACCCGGGTCAACGGGTACCCGGTTCTGCTTTCCCTAGTTCACACTTCCTTCCTCGCTGTTCACCTTCACACACATTCCCTATATTAAATATTTACCTGCTCCCTCCCTCACTGGCCACTATACTTCGAGTAGAATTGTCACTGATAATGGGAGGCCGGCGCACTTGGAGCTCCACTTCTGCTGATATCTTGTTACTCATGGACATCACAACCTGGCATTGGTACCAGCCAGCATCGTTTTCTTGGATATCTTTGAACTGGAAGAGAAAGGTCAATGTTTTACGTATTGTTACGCATGTTAAAAGCCTACAAAATGACGAATTAACATCAAAAACAGGATTAAAATTTGATGTGACGAAAAGTGTGTGTGTGTGTGTGTGTGTGTGTGTGCGTGTGTGTGTTTTTGTGTGTGTTTGTGTGATTTTTGTGTGTGGTTTTTTTGTGTGTGTGTTTTTTGTGTGTGTGTTTGTGTGTTTTTTGTGTTTTGTGTGTGTGTTTGTGTGTTTGATGTGACGTAAATAAAAAATAAAATAGCCTCTAAAGTAGGAACTTACTTCATCATTATATAAAAAATAAATGAAAATTTACTGTATTACCTTTTTAACATTCTCGCAAATATAAATAAAACAATGATCGATCATGTTTGAAGCAAAATGGGTGGCTTCAGCACTGTGCCGCATGCACGTTTCCACGTGCACGCAGCGCTGTTTTTCAAGCCATCCCTCGTTCGGACTGATGATCGCCGAGAGAAAAACAGATACAAGCGGGTATCATTAGAAATCGCTAACAATAACAATCTAAGACAGCTTTTTTATTACTCGTACTAATGAGGTGGGGTGGGTTGCATGATATAACATAGTGTGTTACCATGTGATCCCAGTGTACGATGATGAAGGAGATATAATCACCCTATCTCCTTCCGTAGGTACCGTAAGAGCCGAGAGTATCCATAGAATGGGCAGCAGCATTCTCCTCGGTACATTAAAAACTTCCGTAATCACCAAGACGCCTGGCAATCACGGCCGTACCGGTACGGGGGGCGACACCCCGTCGTCGCCGCCCAAGACACGTCTTGAGCGATCCGGATGATCCTATAGCAGTCGTTGTGTCGGCTGCGCTAAGATCACCGGATCAGTCTAGCCCTTCTGGCTCAGGTACCGCTTTCGGCACCGGTATAGGATACCAGCGTAACACAATCAGACACCGACCCCGCCGGCGAGGTCGACCTACCCCCCGTAGGTTAGCTAGAACGGTCGCGACTTTCCATAGGGTCCACTCTTCCAGTGGACGTAGCCTTCTCGATCCTCTTATCCCGGCAACGGCCCAAGCCGAGGCTCGCACCCCAGGGGTGCCCTTGTGCTACCAACAGTATTAGCCCGTTCAAAAAAAAAAAAAAGGTAGGGGTTTTGGGGGTTCAAACCCCTCCCCGAAATCAGCGCCGGTCCATGGGTAGAACAAGAGTGTTTGCATTGCCATACATATTTTTTGAAATACAATACGGCAAATGTAAAAGTTAAAAAAAAGCAGCTCTCTATCGTTTATCATTTATGTGTATAAAAAGCGAATTAACTTTTTTTGAGTGATTTGAGGTATGTAATTATAATAGTCAAGCTGAATCCCCCCTCCACCCCCTCCCCCAAACTGAATTTTGGCTACGGCCCTGCTGGCAATGGTAGTAGTTATGGCAAACCATGATAAGTGTCCATCGAAATGTCGTTTTATGGGGGAGGTCTATGTTCAGCAGTTATGTCATATCAACAGCCAGGAGACGTCATATAGTACTCACCGAAAGCGTAAAGGTGGCTGTGGCGTTATCATATCGAACAGAAAATCTTGAATCCTTGATGAAGAGCCCAGCATTGAGTGATAGCGGAATGAATTCTATAGTCCCCAAGGGGCGGTCGCATTTGAACTGTAGAAAAAACAATAATGAGATAGTTTTTTCTAACGACGCGATTGGTTTGTACCTTAAGCAGTAGGTCTCAGCCGTTGTCGTAAGAAAATACTATTTTCTTACGACAACGGCTGAGACCTACTGCTAGCTTGTGCTACTAGCTTGTGACGTTTCTAAACAACTATTTTCAAAATAGTTGTTTAGAAACGTCACAAGCTTGACTTGACTTCTTGATTATGGCCTCTGCGACGGAATGATGTCGGAATTTCGCCAGTGTCACGTACTATACTAGTTTGAAAAGTAACGTTACAAGCTATTGGGTTGCGTGAAAATTATGACAAAAGAATCTGTTCATTGATTGTTAGCACTGCGCTTAGGAGTTTGCTAGTCTAGTCATATTTATGTATCTCATGGGCAGATTCAATTTATAGCAGACACCACACTTTGTCGAAACAAAGATAGAGCGTGATTGAAACTCAATGATCGCTGTGCACTGCAAACCCCCGCACGCTACCCTCACCACTTAGGTGTCATCCATTAATCACGTGATTTTCTGGCTACTTCGTGAAAAAAAAAACAGTCGTGAAAACACAAAATAAAATATCTCAAAAAATTTCAAAGTTTTTTAAATCACAGGAATAGAAAGAGACAACTCAAACATGCACTGACGTCACTCTTGCTTCTTCATAGTGTGGGTTCCAGTAGCTGCTAAAAACGCCAAGAACGCTACGAAATTATGCCACTTTTTACCCAGACAAGGCCAAATGACATTTATGATCGTTCCGGTCAATGTGAACGAAAAAAACGATAATAACGATAATTTTGTTCAACTGGAACCCGTTAATAGTACCTCATTACTATGCTGTGGTAGCTTTACAGTCTCTTTGGCATGTGACTTCACCACGACCACGTGCGTTTTCAAAGTAACTGTGGGGAATCTCCTGTTTTGCGAGAAAAGGACAGGCGATGCTCCCTCCAGAAACTTTAAAAGTTTATTACTCTGTGATTTATTTACCGATTTTGCTTATTTTTTCAATTATTGCATGCATTTTTATCTCATTTTATAAAAATAATATTTACTTCTTAAATTTTAATTGCAGGCAACTAGCCTAAAGGCGGGTGGTTCGCCGTGTGAATTTGGCAGGTTCTTGGTGAACAGGTGTGAACTCCTATGGTGGCGCACCTTTCTCCTTTCACCTTCATCCGTTCATCCTTTTCCCTTAACTTTTCCCCCCTCCTTTCTCTTTCCCATAGAACAGGATAGGAGTGGCTTTGGACCTAATACTGAAGGTTGAATGTCTGTAATTTCTGAACCACAAAACCGACGACCTTGAAATATTTACAGGACAATATTTAAAACAAAAAAGAAAAAGGAAATCGGACCACGCGTTAATGAATTACGAATAAGTACATATTTTTACTTTCATCCCCTCTCCCGCGGAAACCGTGCTGAATTTCGGGATGAAAAGTATCCTATAGCCTACCTCGTAATATGAACTCAAATCATGGCAAGTTTCATTTGAATCCATTCAGTAGTTTCGGCGTGATGCTCAGCCAAGATACAGACAGACAGACAGACAAAAATGAAAAAAAATTATAGTTTTGGCTTTAGTATCGATTATAGAGAGCCCTCCAACAAAAAATTTCAAAATATCTTCAATGTACAGAATTGACCCTGTTACAGTTTTATTATAAGTATAGATTACAAAATGGTATTCAGTGCTTTCGGCTCTCTTTAATCGCTATATCGCTAATAAATCGATTCAGTCTTTGTTCTTTCTCTATCTCGCAAGAGCGAGAGCTTCACGGTCGGCAAACGCCGCGGCACTTTAAAAGAAACCACGTAAAAAGAGCTCCGTTTTGCTGACATTTTGTATGGCATTTAGAGCTTTTCTTATAATAATTAGGTCGGTTTTGATGTTCAAACCACCCCGAAATATTTTTTTAAATTCAAATTGTATTGAATTAAGGAAAGGCGAGGAGTATTAATTACTATTACATTATTATTGAGAATTTTCTAAAGATAGCTGAAGTTTTACGTGTTTTATCTAGATTTATTTATAAAAGTGCAAATTTTTGGCGTTCGCTTCGCTTGCGCGTTTACATTTGTTTTGTCGATCGTAGTAATAAGATTTCTTTATAAGTACATTTATAAACTACTGAAGTTCTTGCGCTGGATTCGCATGCGTTTTCATTGTCAGTCATTACATTAACATTGGGAGCATTCATTTTTAAAATAGCTGAAATTTTACCTGTTTTATCTAGATAAATATAGGCACTTAAACATGCAAATTTTTGACGCTTGCTTCGCTCGCGATTTGATTTTTCGTATATATTTCATTTATAGTGGGAATGAAACACTTTTTTTCGTTGGAACCTATATGTGTAGTGTAGACATGGTCGTAGGGAGGGGGAGGTTTGGTTGGGGGTACAAACTCCATAAGCTCACTTTGCTCGTGCCTTTCATATTTCTACTGTATTTTGTTTTATAACAAGCGCGTTAGTACTGACTGACATGTAATTCGTGTTTGAATTGCCATACGCGTTTTCTGAATTACATTATACAAATGTAAAAATCTTCGCAATTCATGTTTCTGGTGTATTTTGTTTTATAGCAAGCGCGTTTGTACTGATTAGGTTGTAATTCATGTTTGAATTGCCATACGCATTTACTGAAATACAATACGGCAAATATACAAATTTTCGCGCTCCCTTCGCTCGCGCAATTAATTTCTTTTTGCTGTCTTTTGTTTTATTGCAAGCGCGTTTGTACTGACTGACTTGTAATTCATGTTTGAATTGCCATTTACGCATTTTCTGAAATACAATACGGCACATATAAAAAGTTTCGCGCTCGCTTCGCTCGCGCATTTAATATTATTTCTTTATTTGTTTTCTAGCAAGTGCGTTTGTACTATCTGACATGTAATTCATGTTTGATTTGCCAAACGTGTTTTCTGAAATACTCCTTAGGTAGACCTTAGTAATATCTCTCTTTAAAAACTCATTCGAAAAAGTCCAATAATAACTTTTGAGATGAGCAGAGCAAGCTGTTGTTAACCTGCCTCCCAAGGTCTACTGTACACTGTACAGCTCACAGTGTCACTATCACAGTTTTAATTCTATCGTACTTAGGTACTTAATAAAAAAAAAGTATTAATTACATGTCCTGATAATCATCCCAAAATACCACCTTATTGCAATTTGCCACTATATTTTAGTCTTCCCATTTGGCAACGCTAACTAGAGGATGTTGGAGAGGGTAATGATTGCATGGTCTCGAGACGCCTCTGGCCATCTATGTTAAAGCCATCGAACTAATTATAGCTATTTTAGAACCCATGACCTAAATAATTCCTCATATATATTGCACAAACATATCTTTCAAAAACTGCAAAATAGTTTTAAAATCCTCGTACAGGCAATTACGTACGTACATATCAAAATTGGCCGCTAAATCTGGTACTGAACCGTGCCGAACTCAGACCTTATGACCTTTTTATCTCGACATACCTCTTGACCGATTATGCTCATGATTAAGTAATGAATTGAGTGCTTACTATTTCTACGAAATATTATCAAAATTGACCGGTAAATGGAGCCGCAGCAAACTTCCCCCCTTTTTATGGGAAATAACCCTCCAATCAAAAATCCCGACGACAAAAATACCCCTCGACCAGTAGAACCTGTATACCAAGTTTCGTCAAGATTAGTTAAAAAATGCGACAATCCGGACAGACGAACGCAAAAATCCCGAGTTGAACCAGACTTTCGCTTCACTTCGTTCGCTCGGTCAATAATTGAAGCTTCCTATTAACAAGCACATTATCTATCTAACAAATAAAAAAGATTGTTAATTACATAATTATACTTCTTTTTTCTTACCTCAAACCTGTATAGTGCATACTCTAAAAATACTGAAAACCGGCCAAGTGCAAGTTGGACTTACCCACAGAACAGGAAAGTCTTGAGCATCACGGACAGAACAGTCAAGGTCGACTTTTCCTCCGATGTCGCGTATCTGGTCTGGAGTTATGTGTGATATCGCTGGAGTCCGCTGTGTGTACACTGAAAAAAGTGTATTAGTTACTATCTGCCATATAAAATATTTTGTGAGGTCCCGGTTTGCAAATAGGACTACCCCATCTCTTCCCGTGGGTGCTGTAAGAGCCGGCTAACGGAATATCCAGGGAATGGGCAGCAGCATTCTCCTCGGTACATTACAATCTTCTGCGATCACCAAGCCGCCGATAGCGCGCAAATTATAACAAACCGCTATGATAAGCGTCCAAAGTGGCATTTTATGGGGGAGGCCTATGTTCAGCAGTGGATGTTTTCCAGTTGTTGATGTGATATATTAATAAGAACAAGGCCTATGTCCCAGCATTGGAAACATTAAGTTGATAATGAGTAAACGGAGAAAGGTAATTTTAATGTTTTATCTGTAGGATAACCTTTGTGCTACATATTTCATGATAAATAACCATACAGTTCATAGACCTTTCTAGATAACATATTATTTATTAGGTTCTTAAGTATCAAGGACCTTGCAGATAGACTGTGGCCCGATGGAGCTTCACCTATTAATGAATAATTATTATAATGTAAATGATGAAAGCATGATGCCTTTTGGGCCTCTAGGTTTGTGTAGGTAGTAGCATTTTAATCTAATTTTCTCTTTGATATGATAATAAAAACCTAACCTATTGTAGAAAATAGGTGTTCAACAAGATTCCAAAAAGAATGCGTAAGCGCGAAAATTCACCTAATCTGCGCTATAGGACTATAGTATGTAGAAATATAAATAAAATAAATATAAATATGTGTGGACATTTCACACAGCGCCATCTAGCCCCAAACTAAGCATAGCTTGTACTATGGAAACTAGATAACTGATAGAATACTTAGATACTTTTTTGTTTGTAAATATATACATAGAATACAATATAACACCCAGACACAGAACAAACACCTATGTTCATCACACAAATGTTTGTCCTGGGTGGGAATCGAACCCACAACCTTTAGTTCAGAAGGCAGAGCTACTACCAACTGAGCTATCAGGCCAGTCAAAACACAGACTACTAAGGGTTGTAGAAATGAATGCTATTGCAACACAAGGCACAAAGTAATTTCACAAGCGCGAGCAGAGCGAGCGCGAAAATTTTTCAATCATAGGCACCCTGACAGATTTTGGCTAAATAATTTTGGAAAGAATTACTCAGATGCTTTTGGGTCGAGCTTGAGCCCCTTAGCCCCCTGAATCCAACACTGCTCAGAAATATTGATGTTTGAAACAATTACTCGTTAATTTACTCGTTATCCCTGAATTTATATCAAAATCGAAATTTACACGTTGGTTCATTTTAATCTGATTTTATCTTTGGTCTGATAATAAAAATCTAACCTATTGCAGATAAATAAGGTTTTAAAAAGAATGCGCAAGCGCAGCGAGCTTGAAAAACATGTAATCAGTGCTGTAGGACTATAATAATGTAGCAATTAACGCCACTGCAACACAAGGCATAAATTGATGTAGATAAAAAGCGCGAGCGGAGCGAGCGCGCAACATTTTTAACCATAGGCATACTGAGAGATTTTGGCATAATAATTTTAGAAAGAACCTCAGATGCTTTTCGATCGAGCTTGAGCCCCTTAGCCCCTGAATCCACAACTACTCAGAAATTATAGTGTTGCGTTTTCCCGTAATGTTTACTAAAATCGACAATTATGCTTACCTACCTACATTAACCCTAGAGCCTTTGAGCTTAGATTATGAATCAATTCATGCTTTTTGAAAGTATATAACATTATCTGATAGACGTTTCATTCCTATTTCGTTACAATTATAGGTAATAGGATTGATAGGTATACCTACCAAAGATAAAGTGCATAGGTTTTGGAAATTAGTGTCCTAAGTTTTAGTAAAAAATAAAGTTATGAAGCTTTTATTTCAGTTTCTTTTTCTTCCCGTGTACGCAAGTGGTCAGAAGGCTCAGTGTCAGAACTTTTAGGACTTAGGCCACCCAAAGGCTACTGACTTGGCTTAACGACTATTGTCTTACGATAACAGCCAGGACCGACGGCTTAACGTGCCCTCCGAAGCACGGTAGCTTTCAGCTTTAAAATTACATTGAGTATCTTGGTTCTTCGGCTGTATGAGGTTTTTTAATCGTTTGAAAATGTTTTTGTGTGAAATGATATAATGTAAATAATTATAACTAGAAATTTGGCTTGGGGCGCAGGGGGCGCGCGTGCCCCCTGCGCCCCCCCCCCCCTTTGTATCCGCATCTTACCTCACCGCGGACAGTATTTATATATTCATCAAACGCTACAATTATTGCATTCATTTTAACCTACTTAATGAAAATAATATTTACTTGTTAATTTTTAATAGCAGGCAGCTGGCCTATTTGACTGGCCTGATAGCTCAGTTCAAAGATATAAAGCCCGTTGATAGCTCTTGAACATAATTTCTCGTACAAAAACGACTCACCTGCGCGGGCAGGGGGCGAGGTAACAAAACGAGACAAAGCTATACGAAATTACAAAGAACAGAGCAGGATGGAACAAAAGACATCAACGGGTTCCCGTGATTTGTATGAAAATAGTAGTTGAAATACACTACTCATTTTCGTATGAGGGGAAGTCAACTGGATTTATAGGCAATAGCTCAGTTGGTCAGTAACCCTGCCTTCTGATCTGTAGGTTATGGGTTCGATTCCCACTCAGGACAAACATTTGTGTGATGATGATGAACATCGATGTTTGTTCTGTGTCTGGGTGTTATATGTATTCTAAGTATGTATTCACAAACAAAAAGTATACGAGTTAAGTATTTCTATCAGTTATCTGGTCCCCATAGTGCAAGCCAGGGTCTACAATCTTCAAAATGTCGGATGAGTAATGAATATTTGTTTGTGTGCGTGCGCACACAAACAAACTCTACAACTCTGCTAAACTCCGGATTAGATGGCTCTGTTCACCAATTTACAGATTTGACACGCATCAATCCAAATTGTCACAAATTGTCAACGTCGTCATGGCCGACCCCGGGTGCATTGCCAAATCCTTACTTTGGTAACGTTTTTCGTTACTTTTGACTCCTCATGGTTACTTTTCCTTCCTGGTCGAATAAGTTATTGTAAATTAGTTAGTTTTTTAAAAGCGCATACTGGCACTTACTTGCTGAAGAAATTGGCAGGGACGTGTGCTTTACGGAAGACTTATGAAATCCTAATTTCTTCATTCCTTTCTTCGTTTTAAAGTTGTTAGACTCTATTTTGCCCATTACTACGGGTCTATAGGATTATGTTTGCCGTAGAACAGCTAGGAATGCAATGATTGCCGTTATGGGCCCGTGGTATTCCGTATAGAATTTATAAACATGAATGAATGTAATATTAACTTCATGTTTTGGTGGACGCTATTATAGGCTCCACAGTAACAAGTGGTTTTTATGTAGATAGACAAGTCAAACTTGGGACATTTTTGCTCATGTACTGTAATACAGTAGATAGTACTTACGCAATTTCTGAAATATAATACGGCAACATGGACCTAATAAAAAAAGAAGGACGGAGTCCCAATTGATCCCGAACCGAGGTACCCTTAGGAAGTCGGAACGCTAATAAGTACGAGCGGACACGCACACACTTACATCATACGAAGCAGGGATGTTGCGGATGCCGATTTTTTCACATCCGCGGATGTGAATGCGGATGCGGATTTTGGAAGGCTCACATCCGCACACATCATCACAAAAACTTAGTAATCTTTTGGAAACATCTGACTCTAAGCCTATACGATAAATAATGCACACCAGCTCTAGGTCAACGCAAAGTAGGTAGGTACCCTTTAAGTTGCATCTAATATGGACAGACAGGCATACAACATACAAGACAAACGCTAGAGACAGGATTCATTTATGTAAGTGTCGACTGGTGATAGTGTTGTGGAAATATTATATTCTATTCACCATGTTATGCAAAATGTTGTGTCCCCGGATATATAAAAAATAGCTCAGGTTAGTACGAGGATATATTATACCTACATATCTGGGTGTAATCGAACTAAGCTAAAACCAATCATGTCTTTGCTTGCGCAACATAGATTAGCCATATGTCCTATTCTATGGCCTACCAAATTCCTGTTTCATAATATAGTCAAATTTTTGTATGGGTATAATAGTTCAAACGGTAGACCTCGCGAGCCCACATAAACCTTTTTACAGAGATATTCAAACAAGAAATAATCACACAAACGGTTGAATTTATAAAGCTGTGGGATATTTTTCTTTCAGGTTCTTCTGTAAGTTTGCACAAATTTCCCAATCCTTCAAAGGAGTTAACATTGTTTAATTTGTGGATCAAGACTATTGGTGGTGATATACTGGGACTGACAAATGATGATATTTTTAAATACCGTCGTGTATGCCGCATGTATACATTTCAAACAGGAGTATCTGTGCCGAAATAATAGAATCAGCAACATTGCCATGCCAACTTTGTACATGCCAGGTTAGTGATGTCATTTTACTTCACGCTTTCATACATTTTTATTTATAAAACCTTGTACGGGATCGTCCATAAATCACGTGAGATAGGAAAAGGAGGGGATAAGTTTCGGAAAAAATCATGAAACATCGCCAGGTTGTAGTGAAATATCACGTGTATTAAGAAGTATGAAGAAGAAGAAGAAGAAGACGTGTGTTAATTTTTTTGTTGAACGCGTGATTTCTAAACCAAACGCGGAGCGTGATTCGAGCCCGTGCCGTAACCAGGAAACTATATTGCCCGTAAAATATACTGTGCAAAAACACACATGAGTTTGGCTAGGGGGAGAGGTTAGTGTATCATGTACCATGTATCACCCAGGGAGGAGGTGGTGGTAAACAATTTCAAATCAAATCAAATTCAAACGTCCTCCTGAAAAAATCATCACGGGATTAATGGCCGACCCCTAATATACATGTTCATTATTGGTATTGAATTTAGAGTAGTCACGCTTTGCAAAATAGTTTAAAGTTACTATGTCAAAACAACAAATGAGGTACTGAACAGTGAACAAAAGCCAAGAACAAGTGAACCAAGAAATGAACTCAATAGGACATGGCTAAAGGACTAGTATATCCACAGCTCAAAAAAAATAGTTTAAAGTTTAAACTTTTATTCCCGCGAAAATTTTTGAATTTTTTGTCATAATTATGTTGTTGGTCAACCGTCTCGATATCATAATTTGTCACTCCGCGGGTGTTCCCGTGGAATTCTATCGTTAATCGCAAGATCTAACCCCAGCTTCAGCGCCAATCCTGTGGTAAGGAAAAGGGAAGTGTTGAAAAAGGCCGAAGTACTTCAATTCTACTTGCCCCCATAGGTGTTAGGTGAAATTCCAAGCACAAGCTGATTTGGTGAGTTTTTTCAAAGACTTCTAGTACGTAGTACATACCAGGGCCGTAGCCAGGAATTCTCTTCGGGAGGGGAGTTCAGCTTCATTACCATAATTATATGATACTCTTTATGAAATCTTGTGTGGTAAGATAGATTTTATACCTACTAATTTTATCAGTTCTCCATACATCTACCATACCCAAGTGTATATACTAAAAGCGCGAGCGAAGCGAGCGCAAAGAATTTCATATTTGCCGTATTGTATATCAGAAAATACCCTTTGGTAATTCATACATTCTTGCTCTACTCTTGGACCGGCGCTGATTTCGGAAACCAGGGGGGGTTTCCGGTTTCCTTGCCTACGGCCATGGTACATATACTTCTTTGAGTTTTTTCGACAATCTTTTACTCGTTTTCATTCGTATTTATGTCTACAATAAACTACAGTCCGCTTTATAACATAACATTATTTTTATTCCTTACGATCGGAAACTTTGTTGAACGGTTTTATTTTCGTTCTATTTTAGGATATTTTTAGTTCATTTTACCGATTTTACACGTCCATTTTATTAATTTTATGGGGCATAAAATAAAAACGTTTATCCAACCCACATTCAATATGTAACGTTCCAATTCACTTTAAAATTTATAATATTTTTAAATGAATACCTTCGTTGATATCGTTCATTCAAGTGTCAAAAGTTTGTATAGTCTATGGTTATTGATTACGCACTACTTACTCTTAGGGGTGTTCCGATACCACCAATGTATACCTACTCATATGAGTAGTACTCAAATCATGATTCGATATTACTCATATGAATACCCTAAAAGTATCGATACCTACCCGCCAAGCAGTAGTGTGCAAGCACTACTGTGTTCCGGTTTGAAGGGCATTGTAGCTAGTGAAATTACTGGGCAAATGAGACTTTACGAACTGATTTCACAGTCTAAAAATCTTTTTTAGACTGTGATCAGGATGGCGTGCGCAGTGCGTGGTGTCACGTGTAACATTGGTTTAAAGTTCCGAGTGACACTGGAATCTATTATGGGTGGCCGTGTCGCTTAACACCAGGCGAACGACTAGCTCGTCACGTCATTCGTTTACATAAAACAAAAAAGATATTGAACATTTTTTTAATATATCAAAACCGAAAAAAATAAACAAATTTTACCTCAATGCAGCAAAGTTTGGTTGTTTCTTTGACTGAACTACATTTCCAAGTGCTTTGGCGTGAAGAATCAGACATTCGAACACTGAGGATGCGTTTAGGATATTTTATTTGATAATATTCGATACAAGTACTTTGTTTCCGATACCGAGTAGGTATCGCGAGAATGATTCGTTTTTTAGTTTATTTAATTATTTTTATTAAGTATGACAACTACCTTAACTGTACTGTGTGTGTGGGTGTATGTAGGGGTGTGTTTGTGTGTATTAACTGTATTGAACACTTTGAATTAAATTTATATTCGATTCAATCCTGCTTAAATTAAAAATGGGGCTGTTTTAGCCCTAAATATACATTAAAGGATCACCTTATTAGGCTGCTTGATATAAAGTTACGCCATACTATACTTTTAAAGAAAAAATATATTATCGGAACATCCCTACTTACTCTGGGTACCACATAGTGGTTTTGTTTACGTTCACTCGGTCTCGTTCCTTGTTATTATTGTAAACTAAACAGAAGAATAGCGGTTTCTTTTCGATTTTCGTTGTTGTTCTTTTGTTAAATTATTGTCGATGTTAATTATTAATATTACAATTGAATAGAAAAAGTGCCTACATTTCAGCCGCCGTTCATAATAACATAATAATTTTAGATAGGTAATATATTTCATGCTCGCGAGGTCTACTATTCACAGAACTACTTGTTGAGTATTTTGGAGCTTACATTTGTCTGGCCTTGCTACTGCAATACTAATCAAATTGTAATTTCAGATCCTGCAACAGCCGGTTATTCACATCCTGCGACTGAACAACATCAACAACTATACCAGAGTCATGCACCAGATGTTCAAATCGTAGATAACCTTGGTAATTTTATTTCATTTTAGCAATTATAAACCACCAATTTATGCTCAACAACCTCAGTAGAGCCTCCTAACGAAAATCATGTCTAATACCCATGTTCCACCTATAGATATACCTACTTGACTGGGATATTTGGTATGTATGTAAGTAGATCATTCGTAGAACTAACAACCGATGCGGGAGAAAGGTTGTCGAGTGACAACCACATACTGGAAGACGCAGCGTAGGCTTAGGTATTGGGTGGATCAACTTATAGTCAAAACCGCAGGGAGCCGATGGATGCAGGAGGCAAGACTCAAAATGATGCTCTGTGGTGGAGGTCTATGTTTAGCAGTGGACGTCTTCAGGCTGTTGATGATGATGATGTTGATGAATTATAAAATATGACTGCTTCAAAAAGAACAAGTGAGTCTATAATGTTTTAACGTGACTATAGCGAAGAAAAACGAAGGGTTATGTTTTTGACCTGTATGTATGAATGTTCATCTGTTCCCTCCTAACTTCTAAACTACTAAACTAGTCAGTCAGTTTAGATTTCATTGTTTTCCTTTTATTAACTATGTTTAGTAACTCCTGTCTTGTTCATTTCAGGTTCAGGGAAAATGAAAGCAACAAAAATGGTTGCCCACAAGCTTCGAAGATGTGTTCCGGCAACACAATCTGAACATAGTATATATAAAAAGCTTTTGCAAGTTAGGGTCAAGCTCAGTAAATGCCACAATAAAAATAAAAAGCAGGCAATCAAAATTAAGATGTTGCAGAAATTATCCACAAATCCAGTCTTTTTTGAAAACAGTGGATAATTTATCTAGTGCTGCAAAACTTTTGACCCTAATGCAGTTCCAGGAATCTAAAAAGAAAAACTAAGGCAGAAGATCTACGACCGAAAATTTTAGGCCTTACCAATGCTGAAGCAAAGCCCAAAGAGGTACCGTTTACTCAGGAAAATATTCATCTTGCCAGCACCCCAAACTCTGTTAAAATTAATAACTAAAGCAGCCATCAAGCCTGGTATAAATGCAAACATATTAAAACAAATAAAAGAAATGACCGAGAAAATGAAAGTAGAGGACCGATTGTGTGTGGTTTTATTTGATGAGATGTCACTGAAGCCCAATGTGACCTATAATGAAAGAAAAGATACAGTAATTGGTTTTGTCAGTAATGGTCAAGCTATTGACCCTGAATTTGCAGAACATGCTTAACAAGTCTTTATGGTGCAAGGGCTCATAAGAAATTATAAGCAGCCAGTGGCTTACACATTTTCCCAAGCCGCAACCAAAGGACCAGAACTTGCAAATCAGTTGAAAATGGTTATCTCTGAACTACAAGTGGCCGGTTTAATTGTGGTTGCTACAGTGTGTGATCAGGGCACCAATAATGTGCAGTGCATAAAACTACTTACCCAAGAAGCAAGAGGTGGTTTTGCGGCAGGGTCAAGAACCAAGAGGTAACATGTTCATAATCGTCGAGCAAAAAATTATACCCTTGTATGACCCCCCACATTTAATAAAGGGTATAAGGCACAACCTTTTGACAAAAAATTTACTAATTGTACAATAAACAACAGAGAGAAAACAGTAAAATAGGAACACGTCGAGCTAATGTAAGTAAAAAAAAGGATGTAACAAATTTAATATTTTCTATCCCGAAAAATGAATGGTTTCTGTGGGATTGCAATATCACTTAACTTCATGATAATTATTATTCAACTAATTTGGATTAAATAGTATAGTAACACGATAGGCTCTAGCATGTACTAACAATCGAAATATTTTCCACCTCGGAAAAAGGAATGGTCCCTGTGGGCTATTAGTATTAGTACGCAGCAGCTTGCGAGAGCAAGTAGTCTCCGTCATCCTATTTATAGGCTCAATTATCTCTGTTTACACCTTTTTCTTCCAATAACTACGCGGGCGAAGCCGCGGGCGTTAAGCTAGTACTATATAGAGATAAAGTTTGCCATCTTCAGGCATGATGATGATGGTGATGATGATGATGATGATAAACATCTGGAACTACAGATCTGATTCTAAATATTCTATCAGTGATATAAAGCAACACTATCTCTCAATGACAATATTGGATGGCGATAGAGTAGCGACTGAAGCTAGTAATTAAAATTACACATACTTATTAGGCATGGATCAAATCACAAGGAGCAGGTGAAAAATCATATGATTTTGTGTATCATAAATCACTCTGCTACTTTTTGTCAGACACTGCTATAAATCACAGTGCGATAATCACACTTAATTGAATTGTGGCTTCGGATTTCATAATACGAGAGTAGCATAAGCTGTGAATATCAAAACATAATTTTATTTATGCTTCAGTAAACAAACTGAGACCTATATGTGATTTGTCATCATCATCATTACCATCAACAGCCTGAAGATGTCTACTGCTGAACATAGGCAGAGTGCCACTTTGAGTGGCTGCTCGCCTGTTGCATCATCGGCTCCCTGATGCACAAAAATGATGATTTTTAGTTCATCATCATCATCATCATGACCATCAACAGCCTGAAGCCCCTTGCTGAACCCTTTGCCTCCCCCAAAGAGTGCCACTTTGAGTGGCTGCTCGCCTCCTGCATCCATCGGCTCCCTGATGTACAAAAAATCTCATCAATAGTACCATCAAAAGAGAGTAGCGTTAGATTGCTTAGTAATCATTTGTAGCAGGTCGCAACTTCACTAGGTTGCTCCTTAATCACATCTCTGTTCCATTTCATAAAGCACAGCCAATCGCCATTGATCATAAATTCATTAGGCATATGAAAAATCACAGGTGAAATCACAGGGACTAAAATAAATCATATGATGAAATGACAATGATTTTAAAGTAGCAATCATTTCCATGCCTAATACTTATACAATTTAATATACATATAATAATAGTACTGTCTATTTATTTATTTATTTTTTTAGTCTAGTACAGGAGTTTATTGGATGTAAAAACTTAAATAACATGTATGTACTAAACTAAACTAGACCTACAGGAGTTATACCTAAACATTTACTACAGTCCCTAAAAATCATAGATGTGTAAGAAAACTTAAACACCTACATGACCATGTAAAAAGCGACAATATTAAACACATGTCTCATTGTTTGCAAATTTCTGATTGAAGATCTTGCTATTAACCAACCCGTGGTAGAGAATGAAGTTCACCTGGCCTAGGCCCGTGCTCTTCACAATACCGAAATATATTCGTATATTTCGAGCTAAATCAACAAATGAAAAATAATAACAATAATTAATTGTGTATTTCTTTAACAGATAAAGACATTCGTCCGGAGTCATGTAAGGACACTGCTGATGCTCTACTCTTCTTTGATAAACTGTTTAATTCAGTTAACGGCAGCTATGAGAAGAGAAATCGACACGGGAAGCCACTGTTGAGACCAGCTACGCCTAACTCTCCGCATCACCTGGTATTTGTTTAATCAAAAGAACAATTAAAAAATATGAAATTTGTAAACCGTGTTACCGGAGAGGCTGAAAATGTTCCGACTTTAAAAAAACTGGGTATGGACACCGGAAGGCATTGAAGCATTACTAAAAAATGTGAAAGAAGACTATGGTGTCACATCGGTCTGGTTGCGGCATTTAAATCAAGACCCACTGGAAAACTTATTCGGTTCTGTTAGGAGTCATGGCTCCCAGAGTGTTAACCTTACACCAGAAAGGTCCGAGTTAACGTTTACCGCGTTGCTAGTGAACAGCCTGTCTAGTGTCCATGCCCCTGGAGCCAATTGTGAGCAGGATACGTGTGTAGTATTGAATGCGCTCATCGTCACATCAAGTGAGTGTCAAGCACCGCAGCCGGCTTGTGAAATGGATAATATACCGATATATTAATCACGCCCCTTGAACACAAAAATGATCACCGACAAATAGGAGGATTGCAATATGTCAGTGGATATTTAATTAAAAAGACAAAAAAAAACGTATTGAAAGGGTGCACCCAGTGCAAATCTGATTTGATCCGTGTGTTGGTTACTGTTACTGCTTATATGGAGTTTTGGAGAGAACACAAAAATATTATTTTTCGTTGTTTGTTTTAAATCTTAGTCACACTTTTGGCGAGAATGCATAAATGTTCCGATAGTATTATATACCTTACTTATTATATAGTTATCACCTGTGGTAATTTAATGTTATGTGTTTACTTAACTTATGTTAATAATGGTAAATTACCTAGACCTAGACCTTTAGGTGCTCATGACTGTTTACAAGTGAAAACAACAGTGATCTTTAATGCTAGCCTACCAATGATAGAAAAATTATACATTTAGTTATTTTGTAAGTATGTAAGTACCTTGAGGTGAAAAGTTGTATGATGTGCTACTCGAGAGCAAAGTTTTATGCATCTCTATTTTGTAGTAGGTAGGTACCTAGTGTAAGCTAGTTTAACTAGTAGCATTCGGTAACTTAGTACCTACACTAGACCCGCGGTAATAAACAAACGTTTTGCAAGGCGGTGTCGGATGATCGAATTTGTCGGACTATAGAGTAGTCACGACCATTGTAGTCCGCAACTTTTTGGAAAGGAGTATCTTGTAATCCAACAAATTACATACCTACCTACTTATAAAAGTGATAATATCAATCCTGCTTATATGTAGGTACTAAGTACCTAAGTATTATGAGATATGTGAAATAAACAACACAGTGGGATTTATTAAAGTGTAATAACATTAACTTCATAGTAAACTCCATTGTGTTGTCTCATTCCCTATAGCACTTGCAAAAAATTGTAATTTTAATGATGACAGACCATATACCTACAAAAATGTGCTTTGTATGTACATACTGTTATTGTGGCGCTTCACATCACTGTTCGTGTTCACGTATTCGTCTTATTTGTCCAAAAACGACCATGTGAAGTTATTTATTTATTCATTTTTTGTTAGGACTAGAACGCAGTGACTATATAGGTACTCGTTGGTAAGGACGACCAACAGCTTTACTTACATAAGTTTTCTTACTATAAGTAGGTACTTATTCGCCTATATTGCCTATTTTTGACGAATAAGACAAATACGCAAATACATGAACACACGTATATCCGCCTGGTTATCGGTTTTTGGTCACATACCAAAGGATTGCGAATATACAGAATAAGTTCGTTTAGTAGATTTTGTAGTTGCTTGGCTTGCTTGGCAAAGAGTACAGTGGCGCGACAGCGACGGACTTGAATCTTAAACTTCTTGGATGTTTGCCCTAAGTACGTATTCGCTGTTCACGATGTGTTCGTGTTATTCAGACTTCTAAACTAATATAAAACATACTTAACCGAATATAAAAAACGCGTAGGTATACAAAAAAGCGATATGAAGTGCCACCCACCAATAATAGACATGTCGCATTATAGAAGGTGCTGGATTAGCCATAGACAGGATTACTGAGGATCATGTCGCGGTGTAAGAAATTTTTTTCATTGAACTAGAAGAACGTAAGTTGAATACCAGTAAAAAAACTTTTAAATTAGTTGATATTAGGTAATGCAAAAAGAACGTATAAGCAATAAGTCTTTATTTGAATCTTAAACTACTGCTTGGTTGACGATTTTAAGCGAGCCATAATAACGTACTAAGCTTATACGTTATTCTGGCGCTGCAATATTCCATGTAAATGTTAACTTTATGAACGAACCACATTAAAGTATGCCGTTAACGTCTTTTTAGGCACTTAAATTTCATAATTTAGAGTGGGTATTGGAAGACCAGAACGACGTATGTGAACTAATTCGTAAATAATTATAAATAGTTTCTATAATAATAGCGCAAAATATTTTTTTATGTTTAATGTTATTCTCTAATGGTATGAGTAAATTTCTGTATACTTTTTCATTCGTCAAATATGTATTATCCGTTATATAACACTTCAAAGTTCAAAGAAGTGAAATACTTTTTTAACTCTCCCGTAAAATTGAAAAAATGTAGATACGTTTATCTGGATCTTACACCGCGATGTGAAGTTGGTATTATTATCCTACCTAGTTTATTTAAAGAAATAAATAATTGAATATGAAGTTTCATAATGAATGTTTAATTTGCAGAATATGAAATATGTATCGTTAACTTATTGCGATTCTTATTGATGTTCATAATATGCTTAGTCATTCAATAATGAGAATTTGAATAAGTATGATACAATAATTCATATTCAAAATTTCCCTTTTATCTAGAACCTATGCTATAGGTATTTAATATTTTATGTATGTAGGTGTATACGTATATGTGTACCCACACTAGCGTAGAGAAACTAAACGTCAAAATCCCCGAATAGATGGCATTAGTTTCTTCGCCTTTTTTAAATTTCCCTGTAGCACAGCGGAAACATGCCTCTATTTCCGTTTATAAAAAGGTACTCTGTGGTGCAAGCTTTGCTTTGGGGCTAGATGGCGCTGTGTGCAAATGTCCTCAAATATTTATTTATTTATGTACACTTACCATTGCACGTTAAACAAAGTATTATTAGTAAATAAACGTAATTCGCCATTACAAAATCACAACGCATCACCGAACAGGGACAGAGCAATATTATAAATGAATTGAAATAAAAGAAAATAAATTCAAATGAATCGAAGTTGTCATCCACGCCGCCCTTCGATCATGTATATCCACAGAGTACCTTTTTATAAACATGTATATAGACTGTGGTATATAGATACACAGAATAGATATATATATTATAACCTGCGTTCGGATAGCCTACTGGTGGCAAAACTAACAGTTAAAAACGACAAAAATGATCACATGCACCGTTCGTTTTGGGAATGTGTAAGCAAAAGTCACATTTTTAACTCTTTTCGTTCACCGTTCAGATAGCTCAAAAACAGTTAAAAATGCCATCGTGAACTGCTAATTTTGACCCACCTGCGGAGGTGGCTTAAAAGTAATCGTTTACTGACATTAGAGATTGACGTATAATTTTTGGCGCGGTTATGTAAAAATTATTGATTTTTATTGTGAAAATTGTAGTTATCGTAATGATTATAGCACGGAGTAAGACGTAAGTTTAGGTGTGTAATGTAAAATTCCGCCAGTTTGTTTTGACATTTGAGATAACAAACCGCATTTGGTTATTTTGCGTTCGTTTTGGGTAGTGAGTAAAAGTGGTAAAAGTGGCATTATTGGCGAAATTCTCAAACCGAGCAGTTTACAACAACGCTAATTTTGCAAACGCCAAAAACGATCCGAACGCCCCTATAGTTGACCTGATCGAAAGTGCCACCATTCATTTTGGTTTGACAGTGACACATAATTGAATGAGTGAAAACAAGGAGATTAAATGTTCTCTGACGCTACGACCATGAGTGAAAATAACTCCATCAAACGGTACAGCACTGTGATTACCATACAAAACCACAGTTTTACCCCGAGAAATGAAGTAACTATATAGTTATTAAAAAAAACCTAAAAATATAGGCGTCTCTCACATTGCCGTCTATTTGACAAGAAGAACAACAGTTTCAGGAGTTTTAGATCTGGCAACTAAAGCCTTCAAAATTTGCCCCAGACAATTATCATTATTTTTACTAGTTGATTTATATTTTTTTATGCGAGACTACACAGGAAATTAATCAGTTTCTTTTACGTTACCTAACATATATAATTATTTAATTTCTTGTACAATACGCTGGGTTAACACATATGATACCTACCTTAAACCCGCGGGTGAAAGCACGAGGCACAGCTAGTGTATAATACGTTAAAATATTAAATCGCAAGCTGCCTGCCTTTTATTTAACAACTTTTACTAGGTGGTAGGACTTTTCTGCAAAGTTCGTCTAGGGCACCATCAAATGTGACTCTATGGGCACGTACCACCGCCTTGCTAGCTATTCTGCCACCAAGCATAACTGGCATTTAGTGTGCAAGCACTAATGTGTTCTGGTTTGAAGGGCACTTTAGGTAGTGAAATTACTGGGAATTTGGGAAAATGAGACTTTACCTGATCTCATGGTCTAGATACCTATCTTATCATTATCACTTGACTGTGATCTTATCATTAGACTGTGTGGTCTTAGGTGACATGCACAGTGTAGCGTCACGCTTAACTTTCGAGCGACATTACAATCTACATTCGTTTACATAAAATGAAAATGTTTTACCCGATTAAACGAATAATCAATAAATACTGGCAACTCAATAGAAAGAATGAATGACATTGAGTTTTTGGCGGGAACGCGAAAAAGTTCACATCGTTGCATTGTATTATTTTTCAATACTTGCGTTTTATCCAGTGTTAATGTATAAAATTGGTGGTGATTTACGCATTAAGTGCTGAGCTGAATAACGAACATGAGTGTGGGCAAGTGATATAATGTGGTGAAACGTGGTTTTTCGTGTTGCTTCCAAAACTCCATAGAAGCCTCTAGTAAAGTTGCCACCACTTTACTGGGGCATGCCTTTGACTGGACTATGACTACCTGACTTGGACTGGACTATGACTGTGACTATGACTAAGTGAAATATAATATATATAATGCAGACTATGTCAAAGAGGTATATGTACTGCGTACTAGAGAAGCTATTCAAAGCACAAATAGTTGTCATTTTTTGTATAATTAAACTAAAATCCGCTACAGCGCTTTACGAGATTAAATCGTCTAACCAACGATCACAACATGCAGCGCTAGTGCCATGGCACATTCGGATCATAATTTTTACTGCTATTCACTGCTGCACGTGCAGTCGCTTTGAGAGCTGAGCGTCGTATGAGCGAGAAGATGCTCATTGGCATATTTGCAGTGGTTGACAATGCAAGTTAGAGATGTCCTGTCTGGTGTATACATAGAAGTCTTTGGACTATGTAGACTTTTTAATATTGCGACTGAAGGACTTTGTATCCAGGTCAAGAACTAATTCTACAAAAAATAAAAATGAATGACATTTATTTTTTATTTGTCTATCGTCTGCCTGTCGGTAAAGCAGTTTTATATCACTTCACTATTCGTCAAAATTGTTTGGTGCGACATCTAGCGTCAGGTAGTATAACTTTTTAGTACATAATTAATTTACTAGGTGGCCAAAGCAGAAATAAAAGCTCAGTTTTCTACTTTTCTTCCTAGACCTCAGTTACTAACTATTTTGTGCCTCAACGCAGAAATGTTTAGTGTACCTATAGTTAGGGCCAATTTGAAAGCTTTTTTAGTTGACAGTCATAAGTTACTAAAAATATATCAGTCTCTTACATTGCCGTCTATTTGACAAGAACAGCAACAGTTTTGGAAGCATTAGATCTGTCATCTAAAGTCTTTAAAATTGGCCCCAACATCTGATTATGGCCCGTAGCCCATAGCCCGTACCGTACCTCGAACGAACTAACCACAATACTATTATGGCATAAATGGCCAAATTCCCGAAGCGCATTAAATCAGATTATAGGGTTCGTCTCACGAAAGAAGTCCCGCGTCTAATTTTTACAGATCGGCAGTGTGACCATTTTTAGAAAAAATTTGCAATCTTTTGGGAGATGGTGTAAACGATTTAAATAATTTTTTTATTATTTCCCATCTCCATCTTAGAAGATGAATGTTCTAGAAATAACGGGCTGATACATGGACCGGTTTATAATATCTACAGCAAGTGATAGCGAAACATATGATAGGAGTTTTAGTTTATCTAATAAAAAAAAAATAGTGATTCGACTGATGTATGTACGGAATAAACCCAATTGATGACCATAATCAGCTACCAGTGGTTTTAACCAGATCATCGGCCCACCTAGTGGGGGCTGGCCTACGCTGCGTCTTCCGGTTCGTGGTCGGCCACGGGAGTCATGCAGCCACTCTGTTGATGATGATGATGATCATTAATTACTTATAAAATTAGAATTTGAAATGTTTTTATTTTATTTGCTCTTCTACTATTACGGCAGTTTTTTATGGCGATTGTTTTGAGTTAGGTATTTGAAAATGTTACCAATAGCCGTCACTTTGTCTTTTTTACTCATTTTGACAAAAAAAAACATCTCGTACGAAGACAACAAACTCACGACTACGAAGACTAAATGCAAAATTTCTATAAAAAAAGTTAGTTTAGTTTTTTATTGATGTGTCAACAAAAGTCACAATTTGATAATGAGAGGTAAAAAAACACGTGTATTTAATTTGTGTTTGAACGCGCGATTCTTAAATAAAAAGCGGCGCGTGATTGGAATCGCGTGATATCCCCGCTTTAATTTGTCATAATTCAATAGGGGGTTTTCTGACAGCTGAACGGAACGTAGTTCTACAGCCAACGATAGATGGCGCTGACGAGACATCACACATTTTTTTTTCACAAGGTGGCCTCTGTGATAGCGCAGTGTCACTTTTACTTCACTCACCAGTGTGACCATTTGTGGCTAATTCCTGCCATTTTGCCACATTTTCCTCACACAATGTGGCACAAAGTGTAAACGATAAAAAAATTGTCGCAGATTTTGAAGTTTTTATTATTATTTTCCTTATATTATTACTATTATAAAAGACGAGGCACATTTCTGGGAGATTTCAAAGTATGGTCAGATTTTTAGCTTATTTAGGGCAGAATCTGCAATTTACAGATGGTCACACAGTGACACTGTGACTCACACTTTCACTCACCGTCACAGACTTCACTGTTTTTACTTCAAAGCGTGGATATGGATGCAGAGGGTAGCTGTTTATGGTCTACGCATAAATCACAGTATTGTTTTTTCCCCTAATCTGTGGCATAGAACTTCAGAACCACAGACATGGTAGTGATAATTATTCACGCCGTCTCGTCAACGCCATCTAACGGATTTCTAAGAACTAATTTATTTTTAAATTTGGCTGTCAGAAAACCTATTAGAGATATAGGGGGCTAGTTTTCAATCAGCGTGTGATGCCAGTGATGACTTATGGAACTGAGACATGGTCTCTTACTGTTAGCCTCATTAGTAAGCTCAAAGTCACGCAGCGAGCTATGGATAGAGATATGCTCGGTGTTACCCTGCGAGATAAGCTCCGGAACGAGGAGATCCGCAGGAGAACTAAAGTGACCGATATAGCTCTTAGAATTAGTAAGTTGAAGTGGCAATGGGCAGGCCACATCGCTCGTAGAACTGACACCCGATGGGGAAGAAAGGTTCGAGTGGCGACCACGAACCGGAAGACGCAGAATAGGCCGGCCCCCTACTCGGTGGGCCGACGATCTGGTGAAGGCCGCGGGGAGCCGATGGATGCAGGAGGCGAGCAGCCGCTCAAGGTGGCGCGCTCTGGGGGAGGCTTATGTTCAGCAGTGGACGTCTTCAGGCTGTTAATGATGATGAGGGGGCTAAGGGGGGACTGAGCGTATTTCTGTAGGTTAGTAGAAGGTACCCATTAGTTTTCTCCAGTAACAGGGGTGAAGTTACGGGATTCAGGTAGTGCTATTAATGAGCATGTTTTTAAGACTTAACTAGCTTTGATAGTGATTATGCTATAGGGTGACTATGGATTAGAAAGTTTGTGAATTGTTATTATTTTATTTATTTATTTATTGAAGAGAAGATCAACAGCTAATACAATAGATATTATACGTAAGTTAAATTACAAAAAAAGACCAATAACAGAACTTCCTTATTTCTTATACATGTCATAAATTATGTTCAACCCGAGTACCTGTGCCAGAGCCATATTCGAGTGTGTGAAGTTAGCCCCGCACTTTTTGAAATCTAGATTTTTTTTGTTGTGCTGAATTGTTCTAGGTTTGTTCTGTATTGTTCCAAAATAAAAAAATCTAGCGTGAAAATTGTGGGTGGAAAACCAAAAAAACAAATTTTCACGGTAGCCCCTTTTTTTGGAAATTCCCATTTTTCTTTGTTGTGCTGGATTGTTCTTTCTGGCCGCAGCTTTCACCCTAGACTAATAATATTCTGGAACAATGTAGAAAAGACCTTTTTTTTTTTTTTGAGGGGGGGAAATGCCTTCGCACTTCCCTGCCACCACGGGGGTGATGGCAGGGGGTATGTGGGACTTGAACCCACTAAAACCCCCCCGTGATCCGTCCGCCGCCGGAATGGGGCGAGATAGGGTCGCGCTAGCATTCACTATCTCGCCCCGGCGGTAGGCCCTTTCGGGCCCCTGCGCCAGTGGGTGGGTAACCTTACACCTCGGTTACCCACCAGACGTGTAGGGTCGTGTAAGCACGGCGGAGAGTCCCCCGACTCTCCGCCGCCGACCCCACTACGGAGGATGGAGAAGGCGCGCGAAACGCCTCCTCCGTCCCCCGGTCCGTCTGCGCCGGAGGGGGTCAGAGTTGGGATTATCCTCCCTGACCCGCTCCGCAGCCTCCTTCTGCGTCATCACCGCCTCGCAGAAGGAGACCGTGGCCTGCCACGCTCTCTCGCTGCCAAGCATGGCGTTTACCACGCTCGGCAACGAGAGGTCCCGGCCAACGACCGCTGAAAGTGTGCGCCGCTCAGAATCCCAAGCAGCGCACACCTCCAGCGTGTGGGGCGCCGTATCCTCCGGCGCGCCACATTCGTGGCAGGCCGGGGTCGCCTCCCGTCTTGCAATTTGGTGCAGGTACTTTCCAAAGCATCCGTGCCCGGAAAGCACCTGCACCAAACGGAAGGTCAGCGACCCAAATGGCCGCCGCACCCACTCCCGGAGGACCGGGCGGATGGCCTCCACCGTCCTCTGCCCAGGCACCGGTGGAGCTAGGTCCTCCGTCCACCGCCGCAACATGGCGGCCCGCGCCTGCCTCCGCAGGCGCTTGACCTCCTCCCATGCTGGGGGCTCTCCACGGGACCTCCTCGCCGCCACGAAGTGGTAGACTTCGGCGAGGGTCTCCGCTTCGAGCTCCCAGGGGGGATCACCGGCCAGCACGCATGCCGCCGTCCAGGACACCGTCCGGTATCCGCGGATAGCCCTCGTCGCAATGACCCGCTGCGGACGTCGCAGCAGGGCCATATTATTGCGACTGAGGGCGTCCACCCAGACCGGTGCCCCGTACATGGCCATACTCCGGATCACTCCGGAGTATAGTCGGCGGCACGTAGTGTTCGGACCACCCACGTTGGGCAGCAGCCTCCCTAGGGCGGCGGCCGCTCCCAGGACTCTTGGGGCCAGGTGGGAAAAATGAGCCCCAAAAGTCCACCTCCCGTCCAGGATGAGACCCAGATATTTCATCTGGGTCCCAACCGGGACCGGGACCCCATCCAGAAGCACTCGCGTTCCTGGAGGGGGTCCCCCCCGAGGCCCGTGGAACAACAGGGCCTCGGTCTTGGAGAGGGCAACCTCTAGTCTCAGGGAACGAATGCGGTCGACCACGAGGGTTGTTCCCACCGTGGCTAGCCGCACCGTCCCCCGGAGGTCCCACCCCTTGACTACGACTAAGGTGTCGTCCGCGTAGCACGCAACCTGCATATTTGCAGGAAGCGTGCCACGCAGAACCCAGTCGTAGCCAATGTTCCACAGGAGCGGTCCCAGGACCGATCCCTGTGGAACCCCGCAGGAGACGCGACGGTGCCTCAAGCCGTCGCGCCCTTCCACCAGGACCTCGCGGTCCCGGAGGTAATCGGCCAACAGCCTCCGCAGATACAGGGGCACTCCGTGCTAACGGAGCGCCTCCTGTATCGTTCCATGCGGGAGGCTGTTGAAGGCGTTGGCTATGTCAAGGGAGACAGCCAACGCCTTTTCCCCCCGACCGACCGCATCCTGCGTCCACCTCTTGAGCCAGAGCAAGGCGTCTATAGTAGACCGCCCTGCTCTGAACCCGTACTGGGCCTCCGACAGACCAGGCCCAGTACCCTCCAGGTGCCGGATGACACGGGATGCTACTACACGCTCTAGCAGCTTCCCCGTGTCATCCAGCAAGACGATGGGCCTGTATGCGGAAGGCGAGTCGACAGGACGACCCTCCTTCCGCAACAGGCACAATCGGCCATCCTTCCACGGCTTCGGGAATCGTCCGGACGTGAGGCACGCGTCGAACAGTTCCCGAAGCCGATCGCCCATCTCCCTCAGGGCGATTGTGAGGACCCGCCCCGGAATCCCATCGGGGCCCGGAGCGGTCCTCTTGCCCCGTAAGCGTGCGACCGCGACATCCATCTCCGCCTCCGTCAGAGGCGGGATGGAGCCCGCTAAGTCCACCTCGGGGAAGGACGGCACCATCGTCGGGGGGGTGTGGAGGGGGTTCGTGTTGGGGAAAAGCCCCTCCAACACCCTGCTCAGGAGCTCCGGCTCTAGGGACTCCGCAACTGGGGACGTCTGGCCCCGGAATTTATTCCGGGCAGCCCTATACGGACGTCCCCATGGGTCCCTGTCGAGGCCTTCCAGGGTGACGCCCCAGGCCTCCGACTTCGCCCGGCCGATGGCCAGCTGTAAGTCCCACCGCGCATCGCGGTAGGCACTATACAGCTGCCTCTCAGCTGCCAGCTCCTCGGCTGACAGCTGCTCATCCGTGCGGCCCCTACGCCGCCTCCTACAGCGCGTGTAGGGTCGCCGCGCCTCCGAGCAGGCGGCTTGGAGATCCGCTATCTCCGAGCTCCACCAATACACCTCTCGGTGCTCGGGGCGACGCCGGGCCCTCGGCATGGCCATGTCGCACACGGCCGTTACCGCCTCGCGGAAGTGACCCGCCGCGACGTCCACCTCCAGGCCCGGACACGTGCTGCAACAGCTGGGGTGGCAAACGATACGTCCACCACGGACCCCCCACGCTGCCGCACGCACGTGTGGACCGACCCTCTGTTAAGCAGAGTCAGTCCTGAGGCAACCGCCCACTCCCTGACGATCTCGCCACGAGAGTTAGTGGAGGGGTTGCCCCAATCCCGGGCCTTGGCATTCAGGTCCCCCATAACGTGGCGCCTGTCTTCTCACCGCCGCGGCTAGGAGGTCCACGAAGACCTCTAGCTCTGCAGCGGTTCTGTTGGGGGAGAAGTATGCGCCGACAATCGCATACTCCCCCCACCTGGCAACCACGTATCCCGCGCCTCTCTCCTCAACCGAGAGGGGGAGAGAGCCACCGGACCGTCTCACAATGGCCACGGAGTCGTCAAGGTCCCCAGCCCAACAGGGATGTTGGGGGGGAACGTAGTACGGCTCCGCGGCGACCGCCACGTCTATCTGCCACTGCGCCAGGGACTGCATAAGCAGATCTTGGGCTCGGGCGCAGTGGTTCAGATTCGTCTGAAGGAGGTTGTGATGTCTGACTTGATCCATTAATCAGACATCACTACCTCCTCGCATGCCGCTGGGCATGTTCCCTCAGTGGCAGCCTGGGTGACCACAGGGGCGGCCTGGGTCCGGGTGGCCTTGCCCTTCGTCTTCGGGGGAACGCAACTGCGCCCCCCCATTATGTGCCCGGAGGGCCTTCCCGACTCGGCGCATATAGCACAGCGTGGGATCGTCTTCCCGCAGCTAGCCGCCCGGTGACCTGCGTCTCCACACCGGAAGCACAGATCACCCCTGTCCACCACAGCGGGACACTTGGGGCGAGTGTGCCCTAACCCCAAGCACCTGTAGCAGCGCATGGGGCGCTCCCCCAGTGCCACCACCTGCACTGAGCTCCACCCAATCAACAACTTGCCTTTTTGCAGCAGCACTTTGGCTGCCGCAACCAGGAGGGAAACGAGGGAGAGCCAGTCCCGCGTACACCGAGGCGGATCTCCCCGGCCTTGACGGACTGTGGGTCACATGCCCCCGCATTAGCAACCGCCGCCACCACCTTCTCTTTTGTGGCTGCGTCATCCAGGCCCGTGATCCTTAGATCAGCAGACTTAACGGGCCTGGTGACGCTGGCCACCTCCGTCACTACTTCGCGGAGCTTTTCTGCGAAGCGGTCCGCCTTCTCCGCATTTTGGGAGCCAGGTATCTCTAGCAACCTAGCTCCTGTGGCCGTTTGGCGACAGCGGATCCGCTCGATCCCCAGCTCCTTGAGATCCACCTTCTCCTGTGCCGTCTGGAGGACGGCACTGTAGGTGATCCCCTTTTCTGCGGCGTCGGGGCGCAACGAAAGCACCACGGCCACAGAGTTTGGAGAATTCCTCAGCACCGGCTTAGCCTTACCGGTAGGGTGGGCTGCCGGCACACGGGCCGCAGGGGTACGGACTGCAGAAGCACGGGCTGTGGAGGCATGGGCCGTAGGGGCACGGGCCGTGGGAGTACAGGTCAGAGGAGCAGGGGCCGTGGGGGCATGGGCCGTGGGGGCACGTGCTCCAGGGGCACGGGCTGCGGGGGCAGAGGAAGGAACAGAGGACTTCCCTTTTCCCTTCCTCTTGCCCTTTCCTACCACATTGGCCCAGGTTTCCTTTTGTAAAGAAACCTGGGCACTTGGGTTCCCTCTTGAGGTAGAAGGACCCGCAACATCAGCCTGCTGGCGAGCTGGCTCAGCTCTCTCTGAGATTCCGGCCTCAGCCACTGCCCTCTTGGCATCCGCTTTCAGGGACGGACGGACCATCTTGGCAGGCAAAAGGCGGTCCTCGATCACCGCGAGTCGGGCATTAAGCATTTGCCCGAACGTGGTGGTCAAGGATCCCTTGAGCTCCTCTATGAGGTCAGCTCCCAGCACAGCAGGAGCTGCCGGCCTCTCCATAGCAGCGTGCGGGGCTAACACTTACTAACTACACACACTCGCCATATTCACCATGCAATATTTACTAGCATTGTACTGACAGTTACTTAAATCTGCTGATTTTTAGGGTTGTCGCCTCGAAATGGTTGAGCGGTATCAGAATTACGATGGGTTTACAACCTATAAAACCTATCTGATTTTTCACGATTTTCAATAGTTGCGTTAATGCTATGAATAATCTAACTGCTTGAATTTAGAAATCTTCAATAGGTGATCAAAAACGAAGATTAAAATCACCAGAGATTTATCAGTGCCAACCATAATCAATCTAGGTTTTGGGTCGGAAACAATTGGTTACTTTTTGACTATGATCCGCCGCCCCTAGCAGCCAAGAGGTTCTATATGAAGCTGGTATGAAAACTTTTTCATGGACGAGTACGCCACAGTCAGTGCAATGTTAGTAAATATTGCATCTTGAATTTTAAAACCCGCACCCTGGGAAATTTGCGCTGACATATTTAACTAGAGTGTTATTCAAATTCAACTGTGAAGAGTGCTTCATGCCCCCATACTCTGCGCTCACCACTTAACTCTGCCTACGCACATCTGACTACAAGATTACTGACTACAAGATTCCTGTACATTTATTTTTGAATTTTCCAATAGAAACCCAAACAAACCCACTGTAAAAATCACTACAGAAACTATAAAAGAAGTTACAAAGTAAATGTTTTCTCTATTTCTTGCTATAGTATGTTTCAAATCCCCAGAGAAACTCGTGCATTGCTCCCCCACTATTAGGTATGTTAGCCCCGAAAAATGTGATAGTATCGCTTTCCATACAATTACACATCGCTTCACTGTCGTTTACACGTATACCGCGTTTCGTGGTACAAGGTGTGCGAGACAAGGTCAATCAGCGGCGCTCAACATGTTTTGACATGTTTCAATGTACGAGTTTCTCAAGGGATTTGAAAATATAAAGCGACCCACCAAATGAAAATAAAAAATATGTACTTGATTGTGATTCATTAACGCGTGGTCCGATTTCATTAATTTTTTTTCGTTAGAAAAGGCATGCGGGCACATCAGGAACAAAGAAAAAATAGCCCGAATGTAAAAAAAATCTAGTGATCGTGTCATGAGCGTTACTAGTTAGTGGCCAGTGTATTCGTTTGGCCCAATACCTCGCCAATACGCAATAGACGTCGTTCGCTAATCTTGCGTTATGCAGAAATAAAATAATTCGCAAAATTGCCCGAACTATTCCTTTCTATGGGATGGGGTATCTGTATTAGTATATTATATAATCTGTGGAAAGGGATACTTTAAATATTGTCCCGTAAATATTTCAAGGTCAACGGTTTTGTGGTTCAGAAATTATCGACACCCAATTTTCAGTATTAGGTCCAAAGCCACTCCTATCCTGTACTATGGGAAAAGATAAGGGAAAAAGATGAATCACTGAAGGTGAAAGGAGGCAGGTGCATCACTCGCCGTTTCATCCATTCATCTTTTTCCGTTATCTTTTTCCCTCTTCCCTCTCTCTTCCTTTAGACTGACATAAGACGTAAAACTAATTAACCCATACAAAGCCGGGGTGGGTTAGGTAGTAAAAAATAAAAAAAGCCTTTAAAGTACTTCGTCATTATTTAATCGTGATAGAACATAGGGGTCGTCATTTAATCACGTGATGTTTCGTGTGACGCCTGACAATCGTAATAATTATGGCAAACCATGATAAGTGTCCATCAAAGTTTTTTTTTTTTTTTTTTTTATGTGATTGAATGACGTGACGAGCAGGTCGTTCACCTGATGTTAAGTGACACGGCCGCCCATAACAGTTGCAGTGTCACCCGGAACTTTAAAACAATAAAGTTTCGCGTGACACTGCACTGCGCACGTCATCCTGAGACATCACCCAGTCTAATAATCAGATTACTAGACTGAGTGATCAGATCATAAAGTCTCATTTGCCCAGTAATTTCACTAGCTACAATGCCCTTCAAACCGGAACACAGCAGTGCTTGCACACTACTGCTTGGCGGCAGAATAACTGGCAAAGCGGTGGTACCTACCTAGACGAACTTTGCAGAAAAGTCCTACCACCTAGTAGTGTGTGTAGTAGTAAGTGGCGTTTTATGGGTTTTATGGTTTTTTTGTTCAGCAGCTATGTGATATCATATCAACATCCTTAAGACATCATATTATAGTACTCACCGAAAGCGTAAAGGTGGCTGTGGCGTCATCATATCGAACAGAAAATCTTGAATTCTTGATTATGAGCTCAGCATTATTTGATAGCGGAATGGGTTTTATAGTCCTGAGGCGGTCGAATTTGACCTGTAGAAAAAAACAAGCAAGGATGAGAATTTAAGAAAATGAACTTTAATTTAGCAGTTGGTCTCAGCTGTTGTCGTAAGAAAATAGTTGTTAAGCCAAGTCAGAAGCCATTAGGGAGCGAGAAAATTCTGACACTAGCATGAGCTGTATAAATCAACAAACCTCTTCTCTTAAGAAAGCGTTTGACTAATGAACGATCACGTGGATTACGACATAAGCCTTTTATTGCGTTTTCAATGGTCCAACGCTTTTTCGAGATCAGAGATGTGTCGATTTCTACAGCTCATGCTTACCCATGCTGGACTGCCTACTTACTTACCTACACTAGGAGAAGACTAAGAAGCTACAGTTTTACTATAAGTGTAGATTATGCTATATTATAATATATAGAATAAGTAAAGGATAAAGATAGAGGATAGAGGATAAGTAAAGGGGTCCGTTTTCACTATTTAGCAAATAATTGAACATTTTTGAGGCAAAACCTGCGCGAAGCTGAGCTTAGGAGTCTGCTAGTCATATTTATGTATCTCATGAGCAAACTCGATTTATAGCAGAGACCACACTTTGTCGAAACAAAGATAGAGCGTGATTCAAACTCAATGGCGGCTGTGAAATGCGCTGCAAGCCCCCCGCACGCTGTGCTCACTGCTTACCTCTGCCCGCGCACATCTAATTTTTGCTAATGCGCAGTATACAGCGAAGTCGTCGCGAAACTGCCGCTATTGGCTTTGAATCGTACAGATATGAAATTGTTTCTTAGAGAAATTAATGAATATAAAATATTCGAATAGTAGCCACTGATTATTCGATACATAAAAATGTTAAGTTCCCTAGTTTCATTATACCTAGTATAATATTATTTCGGATTACCAAACTAAGAGAAACCGATTCATAATTAAGTACAACTATTGAATGGCTAGCACTTACGAAAATTACACCGTTACTAACTTACTACCGCTGGTTACTAGCTGTTGTAATTATGTTATTACTACTCACGTTAGTTTCTATAATGTAGTGACACTGTGACACGCCCACGCACTGTATTTTATGTAAATATTTTTATGTTGTATATAGGTATAGTTAAGCATTTTAGGTAGGAATAAATATTATATTTTTGTTGTACAGTTATTAACCCCATTATTAGATAAGTATTAGGTAGGCTTTATAATAAGTTAGGATTAATTATATTAATACTGGGAGGCTCCCTCCTGAAGGTAAGGCTGCGACGTAGGATAGGGAAATGTTTTTATTTTAAGCGTGTCACGTGACCTCTGACGTCATATGGGTCTCCAGAAAGCAAAGATCCGAGGTAGCTTAGGCAGATCCTACATTTTGTATATAAGGCCAACCGTTTCTGAATAAACACAATATCGATCATTCCGCTATCCGACACCGCCCCGAGCGGTCGTCATTCGAGCGCTCTCAGTACGCGCTTCCGAACAACTCGGCACACCTCGGTCCGCCCGGCGCCGCCATCTTGGGCGGTCGCCTCTCGCGCGCCACCAAACCACGCCCGCGCTCACCCGCCTCCTCAGGCCAACCCGTCTCGCGAGTGCCGCGAGTGAAGAGACTGTTTGCTGGACTTTTGGACAATATTAGCGCCGTCGCTACCAGTACCGCGAGTGTTGTGCGCGTTTCGCCGTTGCCACGCACGAGCGTGAGCCGCGGCCCGAGTGCGTTGCCGCCGTCGCCGCGTAGCCTCCGTGCTCGCGCGCGTGACTGGCTGCCGCCGCGTCCGGGTACACTCGTCGTCGCAGCAGGAGCTGCAGAAGGCATAGGGATCCGCGAGCCAGGTATTCACCCGCGCTGCCTTGCAGACGGTACGTTTATTAGGGCTACATCTTAGGCACACACCGCTCTGCCTTATAGGCAGGGCGTGCTTATTTACTCCCCGCACCATCCCGGGATTCGCCCGGGATGGAGTCTATCCCGTCGGATGTTGCCGCAAGGCAATTATTAGAATTTTTTGATTGGGCCATTCGGGCCAACCCCGACTTGAAGGACCTTTGGTCCAAATTTATTGCCTCTACCCCCACCGCACTGGTCGCCAGTGAGCCCGCATCACCGGTGATGCCCCCGCCACCATCCTCCTCTGTTAGCGTCGCCCGCGCACGCATACCGGAGAAAGTTGCTTCCTGCAACCGCTCCCGCTCTCCCGCCCTCCGCGGACCCTCCTCAACTCCTACGCCACGTAGCCGTGACGTTGTCGCCAGTGAGCGTTCGCGCTCACGCTCGCGCTCGCCCATCTTTTCTGCTCCACCAGAGGAAGTGATCACTTCTCTGATGGAGTTTGATACCCCCGCCTCTCCTGACCCTGTTGATGCTGATGGCTTTATCACGGTCACGAGAGGAAGGAAGCGCCCCGCGGCTACCTCCTCTCCTCCCCCGCCGCCCAAGTCTGCTTGCCCTTCCGGGGCAGTAGCTGGTCCATCGGACCGCAAAGTCTCATCTGCCTTTGAGGCTGACGTGCCCTCCTCGGGGCCGTCAACCTCAAAATCAGAGCGACCTCCTCCCCCTCTTTTCATCCAGGAGAAGGCGAAGTGGAGTAACGTCGCCTCTCTCCTGAAGTCACGTAAAGTGAATTACACTTCCGCCAGGCCGACCAGCACGGGCATTAAGGTTCAGGTCACAACCTCAGACGACCATCGTCACCTCACCCAAATTCTCCGCCAAGAGGAAATAGGTTTTCATACCTATGCCCTCGAGGAGGAGAAAGTACTCCGCGTAGTTCTACGCGGGGTACCTAAAGAGGTGAAGGAAGAGGTTATTCTGACCGACCTCAAAGCCCAAAGCTACCCTGTGCGGGAGGTTCACCGCTTGTACAGTGGACGCAATAAGATCGCATTCGATCTTGTTCTGGTTGTCCTCGATCGCTCGGCAAGGGGGAAGGCCATCTTCAATTTGAAGGAGGTCAACCAACTTTCGGGGTTCACGGTCGAGGCTCCACACCGAAATGGTGCTCCGTCCTAATGCCATCGCTGCCAGCTCTATGGGCACGCGGCACGGTTTTGTTTTGCTAGGCCCCGCTGCGTTAAGTGCCTCGGGGATCATGGCACCGCGGACTGTCTCCGTACTCGGGACAGCCCAGATCCGCCAAGCTGTGTGCTGTGCGGGACCTCAGGGCATACCGCGAACTATCGCGGTTGCCCCAAGGCACCACGCAGCACACAGAGGCCTAGCGGGCGTGCACCATTTCGCCCCAATCCCCCGACCTCTCGCTCTCAAGGGATCAGCCCTAAGCTATCCCTTGTCCCATCGAGCACTCAGCTCTCTCAGGCACCGTCTCCCGCAGTCAACGCCTGGGCCAAGCCCCCGAGCATGGTTCGGGCGCAGGCTGCGCCAGCGGCACCTCGCAGCGCTCCAGCTATTGCTAAAGCGCTGCCTCTTGCTCACGTTAGCCCCCCCGCCTCGAAGCCTAGCCCCTCTGGCCTGGCTTCATCTTCTCTGATGGAAGATCTGGCTCTGATTAAGCAGAGCCTGACAGCCATTGACCTGAAGGAAGTGCGTGTGCTAGCACACAAACTTCGTTCAGCCGTCACTCCCGAGGACCGCTTCTGTGCCCTGGTCCAGCACGATAACATTCTCGACGCTATCATGCGCTGCCCCTTACCCTCTTTTAGTAATATCTAATATGGATAGTACACCAAAAAAGGTAAAACCTCGCTCCGTAGCGTTAGCGTTCTTCAACGCAAACGGTCTCGCTCGTCAACGCGACTTGGTTCACGACTTTTGTAAGACCCATCAGGTCGATGTGATGCTCGTGCAAGAGACCCTCCTGAAACCCAGTAAGCGGGATCCTAGGATCGCCAATTACGTCGTGGTTCGTAATGATAGGCTTACCAATGCCGGAGGCGGTACGCTTATCTATTACAGAAGGTCTTTTCACTGCATCCCAATTGATACTCCCTCATCCTTAGTTAACTTAGAAGCCTCTTGCTGCCGCTTAGCTATGAACGGCCATCAGCCGATCATACTAGCGTCTTGTTACCTCCCTCCCGACAAACGTTTGCTCAGTAGTGATATCAACGCACTACTTTCTCTGGGAAGCTCCGTCATACTGGCGGGAGACTTCAACAGCAAACATGTTATGTGGAATTGTCACACTTCCAATACCAACGGTAGGATACTCGAACAACTAACTGACCCACGACCAGACGCAGACCACCACACCTTTGACATTATCGCACCCATGACTCCGACCAGGTTCCCCGGGAATCTCTCCCAACGACCAGACATACTCGACATAGCACTTTTAAAAGGCGTAACCCTCAGGTTAGGCTCGATAGAAGTGCTCCACGAACTTGACTCTGACCACCGCCCTGTTCTCATGAGACTAGGCTCGGACTCTACTGAACTTCCACCTCAGACTAAGACAGTGGTGGACTGGAAGCGATTGGGGGAATCCCTGAAAGCTATCAGTTCACCTGACTTAGACAAGATACCCGACGACATACAGACACTAGACGACGTTTCCTCCGCGATCGACGCTCTCACCAGTCACCTCAACACCGTAGTCGGTGAGTCCTCGAAGCAGGTACCAGTGGTGGACCACCGCTGGGATCTGCCCGAGGACGTGAGGAGACTGATGACAGCAAAGAACGCCGCCACTAGGGCATACGACGCGGCCCCGACCCAACGTAACAAATCCACCTTGAATTTCTTACAGCGTGCTGTTAAGAAACGCATAGGTGATCTTCGCGCTCAGAACTGGACAGACCTACTTTCGGGGCTCGAGCCAACCCACCAGGCATACTGGCGATTGGCTCGAGCCTTGAAAAGTGACACACTTAGAACGATGCCCCCTCTTGATAGGCTGAACCAAGTCCCTGCGTTCGATGACGAGGAAAAAGCTGAGTGTTTAGCTGAGAGCCTCGAGGCCCAGTGTAACCTTTCCCCCGATCACGTTGACCCTGTCCACCTCCATACGGTGGTCAGTGAAGTTGAACGTCGTAGCTCCCTGACGCCCTCCGACCCCCCTCTCGAGCTTATTAGGGCCGCTGAGGTTGAGTCTGTTGTCAAGGATCTCATTACCCGTAAAGCCCCCGGCGCTGATGGTATCAGCAACAAAGTGGTCAAACACTTTTCGGTCCCCTTGATCTATCTCCTAGTCAGCATCTTCAATGCGGCTATGAGTAATTGCTCTTTTCCCGTTGCGTGGAAGTCCGCCGACGTCATCGGCATCCACAAGCCAGGCAAGAAGGCTACCGAGCCCTCTAGCTACCGGCCTATTAGCCTCCTCAGTACTCTGGGGAAGATCTACGAGCGTCTCATTCGGAAACGTCTCTGGACCCATGTTCACGAACATAAACTCCTTCCCGACGAGCAGTTCGGCTTTAGAGCCAGACACTCTTGCGTCCAACAAGTGCACCGCATCACGGAGCACATCCTTGATGGCTTCAATTCGAAGCCAAAACCCAAAGGCACTCTTGCAGTCTTCTTAGACGTAGCGAAAGCTTTCGATAAAGTCTGGCACGACGGCTTGATATTCAAGCTGTACCACATCGGCGTGCTGGACCGTCTTGTGCACATCATACAAGACTTCCTTAGGGATCGAAGCTTTCGCTACCGCGTTGAGGGGGAGCGATCCTCTCCCCATCCTATCAGAGCCGGAGTACCCCAGGGCTCCGCGCTCTCCCCCTTGCTATTCTCGTTGTACACCAGCGACATTCCGCGGTCATTTCATCCCAGTGTGCAGCTTGCACTCTTTGCGGATGATACCGCCATCTACTGCTCCGGATGGCAGAGAGTCCATATGCGTGGTCGTCTCCAACGAGCCCTCACCGAGATCGGTGCGTGGTTCAGGAAATGGCGGATCACGGTTAACCCAGATAAGAGTGCAGCGATGTACTTTTCTGACTATAAGCGTGGTCCGCCATTGCGACCGCTGTCCTTGTTCGACAAGCCCATCCCTTGGGTTCCGTCTGCCAAATACCTGGGGGTTACCCTTGACACCAAGCTCAACTTCAGAGACCATATTAAGCGAGTGCGCGATAGGGCGGCCTTCGTCTTAGGCCGCCTACACCCTCTCCTCTGCAAGGGTAGTAAAATGTCCCTTAGAAATAAGGTGACACTTTACAAAACTTGCGTTCGCCCGATTATGACCTATGCATCTGTCGCGTTTGCTCATACATCCTCAGTCCACCTGGATCGACTTCAGGTTATCCAGAACCGCTTTATCCGCAAGGTGGTCGGAGCTCGCTGGTACCAGCGTAACCGACCTCCATTGCGATCTCGAACTCCCATCCATCCGTCAGTTTATGAAGGATGCATCCCGCCGCTATTTTGACGCGGCACCCCATCACCCCAACCCTCTCGTAGTCCAAGCATCAAGTTACTCTACAGACATGACAGACCCGCCACCCCGTCGTCGCCGCCCAAGACACGTCTTGAGCGATCCGGATGATCCTATAGCAGCCGTTGTGTCGGCTGCGCTAGGATCACCGGATCAGTCTAGCCCTCCTGGCTCAGGTACCGCTTTCGGCACCGGTATAGGTTACCAGCGTAACACAATCAGACACCGACCCCGCCGGCGAGGTCGACGTACCCCCCGTAGGTTAGCTAGAACGGTCGCGACTTTCCATAGGGTCCACTCTTCCAGTGGACGTAGCCTTCTCGATCCTCTTATCCCGGCAACGGCCCAAGCCGAGGCTCGCACCCCAGGGGTGCCCTTGTGCTAGTTGTCTCCCACTTTTAACGGTTGGGCGCCTTAAGCGCCTGCCCTCCTGCCCGGTGACGCTGTAAAGGTCGGTAGAGACCAACAGCATTAGCCCGTTCAAAAAAAAAAAAAAAAAAAAAAAAAAAAAAAAAAAAAAAAAAAAACCCAATATAATAAGAAAACAGAGTCTCAGTTATCAACCAACCTCCGACCTGCACGCACCTTCATCACTGCAACATCGAGCACCATAACACCACAATAACATTGTAGAAATCGATTCTTTTAAAAGGTATTTAATTTTGTTTTTCAGTTTGATGGACTGTAGTTCAGATAAGGGACTCCAAAGCATGGATTGTGTATGTGACCTATAAATAGGTTTATGCTGGTAGCAAACCAGTTTGGCTCTAGCAGTGGTGGTGGTGTTTTAGTGACATTAGTGGCCAGAAAACTTTAGGCAGGTATGCTCTTTTACTGCTACATATTCGGTTAGTGCCGTCCAGGGTCCATTTTAGTCATAATAAAAATGTTTACAGAAAATGAAACAGAAATACATGAATATGCCTTTGAAAGATAGGCAACAAAAAATATAAATTTGAATATTTTAAGCTTGTGTCGCCATGCAAACTACAGTGCACTTTATCGCATTGTAGGAAAAGTTATTATTCCCTATTTATTTAAATGACTGTTAACTTTCTGTACCTTCTGAAGATGAGCCAATTTTTTGTCTCATTTGAGCTTCCTATTAACAAGCACATTATCTAATAAATATAAAACATTGTTAATTATATAATAACTTAGACGTCTTTTTTTCTTATCTCAAACCTGTATAGTGCATACTCTAACAAATACTGAAAACCGGCCAAGTGCAACTTGGACTTACCCAAATAACTGGATAGTCTTGAGCATAACGGACAGTACAGTCAAGGTCGACTTGTCCTCCGATGTCACGTATCTGGTCTTTAGTTATGTGTGATATCGTTGGAGTCCGCTATGTGTACGCTGAAAAAAGTGTAGGTATAGTTACTATCTGCTATGTGTAATATTTTGTTTGGTCCCGGTTTGCGAATAGGACCACCCCATCTGTTCCCGTGGGTACCGTAAGAGCCGGCTAAGGCCCACTTGCACATTCTCGGGTTAAAATGATAACTGAATAGCCAACCCAGAGCGTTCAAAGATTGAGCGTCTTTACGACTAATACACACTGTCTCTAACTGTAAAACAAATAATACTTCACGCACTACTGAATGTCTCTTCACTGACTTTAGACAGTCACTTCTGTAGGAGGCCCTTAAATAAAACAAGGTAACGATGTAAGTAAATAAAATCCACAGTCTATATTTCACACGTTTTAAATATAAATAAGATACTGCTGCTGTACAAACTATACTACACGCTATATAAACTTGTGCGGTAAAATATCCTAACAACACTAAGCGATGTTGCACGAATGCCGAATCAAACTCAACTGCCGAATAAATATGAAAAACCAGCAAACGTTCTCCCCTGAGCCGCCATTTTTACTGGACACCAATTCGGTCACCAATGGCAGCTCAGCAGGCCTCTCATTGGTTAAATTAATTCGTTCAGAAACCAAAACTTCAAAACTACGTTCAAAAACACGAATTAACAAACCAACTTAACGTATACTTAAAACTCGCGTCTGTATTGAGGGGGCGCTAGCGTTGCCTGCAGTTTTCTAGATCAAAAAATGAAGCTGGAGTTGCCAGGCGACAACACTTCCTATTTCCGTTAAAGAAGGACTGAACTCTGAATATCCGATGAAGAAGGACCAAACACTGTTAACGACAAAACTGTTAACTCAAAAAATAACGATTGAGTGGCCACTATTTCTACCAAATATTACCAAAATCGGCCGGCACAATCGAATGGCACCGCAGCAAACTGCCCCACTTTTTGTGGAAAATACCTCTCCAATCAAAAATCGCCGACGACTAAAAAATTCCCTAGACCTGTAAGAACATGACCAAGTTTCATCAGAATTCGTTAAAAAATGCGACCTGTATGCGAGTACGTACATCCGGACAGACGAAAGCAAAAATCCCGAGTTGAAGCAGATACTTGGTAAGACTTGGCTTGCTATTTGGTACAATATTCTTAGTGGCTAGGTTGAGTGGAAAGTTTTCGTGAGAACTGGCCTTGGCACATTTTCCCATGGTTGGGCTCAAAGGTTTCTTCATGCTGTCTGTTTCTGTTTTTGTGCCAGCGGTTTTTTCCACTCATTCAGCTTATTTTTATTATTCTATGTGTGATGCTATGTAATATTATCTTATAAGGCTATAATAGATCGTCAATGTCAGGGATTGGGTGCTCGGCGTCCGCAACAGTAACAAATGTCACAATATGGTAAAATTCGTCGATGTAAATGAAGTTTTATAATATTTTTATCACCCAATAATGCATACACACAAGAATCGAAGAACTGGGTTTTTTCTTCCTGCGACCCGGGTCTGAAAACCGACCAAAATCGAGCGGGTACCCGGGTCAAAGTGAAGTGTGCTGCAAGGCCCCCCCGTACTCTGCGCTCACCACTTACCTCTGCCTACGCACATCTGTTGTTTGCTATGGTATGTTTGAAATCCCCTGAGACACTCGTGCATTGCTCCCCCAGTATTATGTTAGCCCCGAAAAATGCGATAGTATCGCTTTCCATACAATTGCGACCCACCAAAAAAATTGGTTGAGAGTCGCTGCAGTCCGCTCAGAGGTTCATGTACGAGTTTCTCAGGGGATTTGAAATACACTATACTGCGCAGCGTTTCGCGCAGACTCCATAGCCGCCATTAAGTTTAAATCACACTCTATCACATACACCACACAAAGAAAAGCAGTAACTAGTTAAATAGAGCAAGATGCAGAACCATTTTTGACTAAGTGATATGAAAACGTATGTACCTCCGGTTTTTACCTTCAGGGCTTGTGGAATCCAAGCCAAAGCCACAGAATACACACATTAAAAAAGTCTAAGCAACATGCATGATATTACAAATTTACCATTTATATTAATTAATTTCTAAGTATTTACTCACTCAAAGTGCGTAGGTAAGTAAACTTTTTTGTTATTGATGACATACTGGCTGGTTGTAAAAAAAAATTTCGTTTATGTTTAGTTTTTTCATAAAATTCAAATGACTGCGAATTTGTTTGAATTTAAGTGCGTTTTAATTGACACGTTTATTCTTGATTTTATAATTTTACCAACCATTTAAATAAAATTAGCGACAAAATTGAATCGTTAGATATTCTTCACGTCATGGAGCGACGTCATTTGACGGCAGATGAAATGCAAAGAGCTGTAGGGATGTTCCAACCGGGAAGTAATCAATCTCAGGTATCTCGACATTTTGGCATTCATAGAAGTGTTATTTGTCGTCTTTGGCAGCGCTACAATATTACAGGGGAACCTGCTGAACAGCACCCAGGCCGTAGAAGGAGTACAACCACTCGGCAAGACCGGTACATACAACTGACTGCATGATGCCAGCCGATGTTAACCGCTCGAGAGCTAAGTTTGAGGCTACAAAATCCAAGTGGTGTTGATGTAAGTCCCCAAACTGTGTGAAATCGACTGCATGAGTGCGGCCTACGAGCTCGACGCCCAATCAGGTGCCCACCGATACGTCACGGGAATCGCGCTCGTCGAAATGAATGGTGTAGAGAACGCATAACATGGACCAAGGAACAATGGGATAAAATTATGTTTTCCGATGAGTCGCGATTCGGGTTTAGGCCTGATACAAGAAGGGTGCGAGTGTACCGTCGGCCCAGAAATACTGAAAGGCTCAGGTGCGTTCAGGAAGTTCATCCATACAGCGGCTCAACAGTTATGGTATGGGCGGGTATTATGAAGAACAGGCGAACTGAGCTCGTTTTTGTAAATGGAAACATGAACGCTGAAAATTACGTTGAGGATATTCTAAGACCTTATGTTCATCCATTTGCACCAACCTTTGGCTCCGATTTTACGTTAATGCATGACAATGCGCGTTCACATACAGCTCGGCGAACCAGTGAATACTTGGCAACGGAGAACATCCGGGTATTGCCCTGGCCTGCACAATCGCCAGACCTCAACCCCATCGAGCACGCATGGGACATGCTCCAGAGACGTGTTTTGAAGGACTTGGACGGAGTGACAACAACCCAACAGCTGAAGGATTTGCTACAATTCCAAACATCGAGCGAATACCGCAAGATGACATAAACAGTCTCATTAATTCAATGAATAATCGTTGCCGACAAGTTCTGAATAGCAGAGGAGGCCATACTTTGTATTAAATTGTCCTATTCTTTTACAATAAATTCATTTTCAAAGAAACTAACGTGAGTAGTATTCATAACTAAACAACGGCTAACACGTGAGTGTTAGCCGGTTGCTAGTTGTTTAGTTATAAATTCATTTTCTTTAGAAATTTCATTTTGTAATAATTTTAAAAATAAAATACAACGTTATAATGTGAAGAACCATCCTAAAATTTAAATTAGTACATGTTGCTACTTTTTTAACTTTGTAATTTTCTTCTATCGAGAAAAGTTTATTAATTCGTGTTTTCACTATACATAAGACTTAGCATTAGCACTGAAATTTCCCATATATATTAATTTCAAAGTCATGCAATGTTGTTGACAGGACACGGGATCATGTTAAGCCTTTTTAAGCATTTTGGCGTTGAGTAGGCTCTTAAACAGTGTTAAAGTGTCACCCTACTCACCCTAAGATAACAATTTATTATAATAATCGCAGTTGTAATGTAACTGTTTATCTCTTATCGCATGCGTTGTTTACACTAGATACGCCAGAATCCAGTGCTCGCTCGCTCAGTAGGTACGTTTAAAATGTTAATTTATTACCTATAAGTTTATTATTATTTGTATATAATATTTATTTAATATGTATAAACATACTATCTGAGTTTTATTGGTATATTATCCTAAAAGGGGGTAAATCTACTCCCCAAGGTAGACAGTGTTTCTTTTACGACTTTTCTAAATTAATAGTTTTTCATTGATGCCATGTAAAGTTTACGTTCGATGATAGCCCTAGCGCAGCTGGGTGGTTGAACTTTGTCCTTGACCGAATGCACTTAAATGAGTTTGACGACCTATGTTTAGAAATGAATCTGTTTATTCATTTTAGTATCTTGTTAACTCTCGTAGCGATCGCACATGCAATTTTGTGAGTGGATTTATTTTTAAGGGCTTGTGCAAGGCCAGCGCGAATTCAAGTCAAAGCCACAGAATAGATGTATAGTACTAGGCCAAAGCGGGGATGAGCCAGGGGCCGAGCGGCAGGGGCGGTCTAAGTTAAACTGGTTCCAACGCGCAATAGTTTAGGTAATTTATTATTACACTGAATATAAAGCCCTCCATTATATTTAGTTCAACTACTACACTAAGTTTCATGATCTTATTTAAAGTATTCATTGAATAATCGCTGTTTATTTGTACGGTTTGGAGGTAGCTTTGTAATTTTTTTCTATCGAGAAAATTTTATTAATTCGTGTTTTCACTATACATTTGCACTAGCATTAGTCCTGAACTTTACCATATATTAATTTCAAAGTCATTGTTGCAATATTGTTGACAGGACACTGCTTCAAGCTAACCCATTTTAAGCATTTTGGCGTTGTATTGGCTCTTAAGAAGGAATATCAACCATAAATAGATGGCGTGTAGCTGTACGTCCTGTCGTCCGATGGTGAAACGGAGATGGTGGAAGTAGATTATGTAGCTCCACAGCACACTCACCGAAATGTAAACCTGTAGAACACTGATAGGCTGGCAACTTTAAGCTCTGGAGCCTAGCCCTCACCATTGTATCGTCACCTATGAGCTTTTTTGCTTACCTTTCCGTTGTTGAATTGAGTCCAAGGCCTGCAGCTGGCATTTAGCTGAACCGTCCCAGAGATGGCCGAACATGTATTAATATTAATCATTTATCTAACCTTAAAAATGATTATCTGAAATAACTTATTCTCCCACACTAGAAAAATGATCCTATTTACTATTTAAATATAATAATAATAATATAATAATAATAATAATATGTTCGTCTTGATAACTTCGTCCGCAATTGCACAGACAAAACCCTCGGTTTCCCCAAAGAGGTCGCCGAATCGCAGCCAGTTCACCGACGCATGCAGGTCCACATCGGGCCCTGTCAAGGCCCGATAGAACCGCCCGTGCAGCTCCTTGCCTTTCCATACGTCCCTGCGGTCCTCGGTGCTAAGTACCACCGGTTTACGCCAGTTCTCATTTGCCAAGGAGAGCGGCGTGAGGCCTTTGTCAACTGCCACCATATCGCGATGCATCCCGCACTCGTTGTTGAGGAAATACTCCCGGAGACTGCACACTTCACGGTTATGGAGGGTTTTGGCATTTAAAAAGCCTCGACCCCCCCATTTCCGCGGAATGTACAGTCTCATAACAGACGAGCGCGGGTGCAGCATGCGATGCGAGGTAAGCAGTTGACGGACCTTTCTATCCAGGGCGTCCAGCTCGGTCTGAGTCCATCTTAGTATGCCAAAGGAATATATCAGTAAGGGCATCACCCAGCCGTTGAAGGCGCGCACCTTGTTGCCACCCGACAAAAGACTGTTGAGTACTTTTGTCAGACGGCAGAAGAAGCGCTCCTTCACCGTCCGCTTAACATCCCCTACTGAAATACCCAACGACTCTGACATACCAAGATACCTGTAGGTTTCGGACTCGGAGAGGGACCTGAGAGTCATAGTCTCGGAAAGTTGCAAATTCGTGGAATTTACAACTTTCCCTCCATGTACATGCATAACCGCACACTTATCCACACCAAACTCCATCTTGATAGAGTTGCTAAAATTCTCAGTGATTTTTAACAACTCTATCAATTGTGGGCGTTGCGGTGTGAACAGCTTGAGGTCATCCATGTACAATAGATGAGATATGGTCTCACCCCCTCTCCGAAGCCGATAGCCCAGCCCTGAATCCTTCAGCAAAGTGCTGAGAGGATTCAACGCTAGACAAAACCACAAGGGGCTCAGACTGTCACCCTGGAATATGCCTCGCTCTATCCTTATGAGGTCCTGCGGGTCAGAGACGCTCTCTCCTCGACCTGGTTGACGAAGGACTGTGGTCCACTGCCTCATGCATGTACTTAAAAAGGATCTTAGAGTTGCATCTATTTTATACATCTCCAAGATCCTCTCTAGCCATGAATGAGGCACCGAATCATAGGCCTTCTTATAGTCAATCCAGGCAGTAGAGAGAGCCCCTCTGTTCCGCTGGATCTGTTGGCAGATGGCCGTGTCAATGAGGAGGAGCTCCTTAGTACCACGGGACCCAACCCTACATCCATTCTGAGCGGGGGCCAAAACATTGTTCGCAGCAATGTGCGAATTAATTTTTGTTCTCAGAATGGATGTAAGGAGCTTGTACAGCGTAGGCAAGCACGTGATGGGTCTGTAGTTTTTTGCTTCCGTGGTACTACCAGACTTATGGAGCAGAAAGGTGACACCAGTTGTCATGAAACTTGGGAGTGAACCAGCCTCGAGGGCTTCTTGGAATTGTATCGCCAAACATGGGTATGAGCACCGAATCCATTTAATCCAAAAGTTGTGCAATCCATCCGGTCCAGGACTTTTCCAGTTCTGGGCCGTCCGGATTGCACAACTTATGTCTTCGGGGTCTATCGTAATAGACCCCATGGACTCGATTGGCTCACACGCACGTTCGACAACACGCATCCAATCACCCTCCGTGTGCTCGACGGGCACCGACCAGGACCCCTATTCTCACGAATCGAGAAGAAATCTCGTCTGGGAATAAATCTCGAGACTCGAGTTTTCGGTATTCTCATGCAATATCTCGATTGCTAGCGCACGAGATGACTCGAGTGATGGAAGCATTAGCGTATAGTAGTCTGTGGATCGGAGGCAGTCGAGAGATCAGAACGAGATAACGCTATATGTAAGACAGCGACCACAAAGTCTATGCTCAGAATCAAGAACTTGAAAATTGACACTGGAACATGAAACAAACTATAGAATATAAAAGTAAGTTGAGTTGAGGTCATGGACCTACTAAAAAAAGAAGGACAGAGTCCCAATTGATCCCGAACCGAGGTACCCATAGGAAGTCGGGACGCTAATAAGTACGAGCGGACACGCACACACTCACATCATAGGGAGTCTATCGCCTGCCATTACTGCTCCGAACCTCGCCCAAGACGCATAGAATAAAATATTATAAAATGCCGTCTTGCGTTGTGAAAAGTTGTCGGAATCATAGTGGTTTGATAAAAAAAAGTCAGGGGATCACTTTTCACAAATAAGCTTGTTAATATTTCGCTAATTTCTTGCTTTTTCGATAAAACTATTGAGATGCAATCAATACACAAAACCAGCTAGTGTTTCCAACAATCAAACTTGCAAATTACCCGGAAGTGTGGGAGAATGACCAAATTATGTTCGAATACAACTTATTCACCTATATTGATCATAATTAGAGATCTGACTATATGAAAATGCATATTTCCATTATGCATATGCATGTGCTGGACTTTGCAGGTTAAAATAAATATTGTACCGGTAATGGACCTACTAATCGTACATATTTGTGCAGGTTTTCTATAATGTAGAAAAAGTAAAGTAACGTAGAAAAATACGATTTATGTGTTCATAAAACATTTTAAGCAACACCCTGGCTATAAATCTTTGTGCCAAGTTTTATTAACTGACTGGCTGACCCGACCCTGTCCAAAGGAAGAGAGAACTGGGAACTTCTCTCTTCGCTATAGCGTACAGGGTATATTCCCAGTTGCCACCCGGTGGAGACTGGGAAGCTATTGCTCCCATTTCATTCGCCGTACATTGCTGCGTAGATTGCCAACCCCTTAATTACTGTCCAAATGTAATCTATACATGGTTCTTGGGGGGAGGGGGGCAAGTGCGGGGGGAGGCAGTGCAAGTAGGGGGGTGGACTAAGTGAGGGGGGAGGTGGTGGCAAGTGCAGATGGTGGCGAGGAAAGTGAGGGGGAGGTGGGGCAAGTGTGGGGGAGGAGGGTAAGTACGGAGTAGGCGAGGAAAGTGCGGAGGGGGCGGACTAAGTGAGGGGGAGGGAGGGGGGCAAGTGTGGGGGAGGGGAGATTGCAGATTCCTTTATTGTGCGTGCGGCTATGGAATGGAACTCACTCCCGGCGTCGGTATTTCCATTCACTTACAACTTAAGTGTCTTCAAATCAAAAGTAAATAGGTTTATTCTAGGTAGGCGTCCTCCACCTTCGACCTCATCATCACTTACCATCAGGTGAGATGTAGTCAAACGCTAACCTATCGAAAGTAAAAAAAAAATAAGCCATTCAATTTTGACTACTCTGTTATAAGCTCGCGTAGCTTTTTGGTCATACGAAAAGTCACACCAACAACAGATTTTTTTTTGTCGGATTCGGGTAATTTTCTTCACATGGCAATCCTTTAATCAGTCACACATGTTTATGCGGCCGCCATTGCTGTACGTCAGTTCGATGTCAATCAAGATTCCATCCTGCTTTTTTTATAATTCTATGGTTGAGGTTATATTATTGTGATTTTCTTGTGTTCGTTATGGAAAAACGGTAAAACTGTGCAAAATGCTATAATGGTGCATCCGAAGATGTGAACGTGCGATTCCACAGGTTTTCTCTGCCTGGCAAACATGGATCTTTGAAGTAAGTAAGCCTAATAACCTACGCAAAATCCAAAAAGGTATAATGTACTACGTACATATAAAAGAGAATACTTTCTCAAAATCACGCTGCTTACACCCGTATCTCGCTCTATAGATTAAATGTTTATTATTTAATTTTTTCAGGGCGTGATTTTGGGCTGAATAATGGTATCCAGCTGGGAGCTAGACTTCTGAGGAATCACTGAAACAACTACACCAACAGCGTATAGGTATGCTATATGCAGAAGGCACCTGATTTATGGAAACAAATTTTATAATCCCAACCCCGATTGGAGCAGTAGATGTATTGTTGAAGTGCCGCCAAGAAAAATGTGCAACTTGTAACTTCACCTATGAATGTGTCAGGCTCAAACCTTCAAGTAAATTAATTTCAATTACCTGAATAAAAGTTTTCCCAGGCCGTGAGGCTATGGACCGAAGTTGATGGAAGTATTATGTTAAATCAGATAGATCCTGTGACCATGATCCTCAGTAATGAGGAACCAACCAGAGAGAGAGAGAAATAAAAGTATGTAAAAATCCAGTTCATACCAATGATATTGACACAGTTGCCTGTTGGATTTATTTTATACCAAAGGATAGGGGAATATGAGGGTTTTTCCCGTTTCTTGAGTGGGAAGCGAACCAACAACCTACAGCACAGTTGATGGAGCTGGCCTTAAGGCTATCTAAATAATATTTTCTTTTTTGCTTCAGGTACTCAATGAAGGCTTCTAGGCTGGTGTTACTATTGCTACTGCAATATCTACATATTACTTACTGTAAAGCTTCCGGAACAATTTTCTGAAAATGCTGTGAATGTGTGCTGTGATAATATAAAGTCACAGAAGAATCTTAAATCGCCACTGTATTAGACAGTGAGTGACTGTCTATATTACCATCTTCGTCATCATCATTTCCATATGTGCCACTGTAACTATTACACCAGTGGCCCTGAGGCTGATTTCGTTGGTTTAAAATTATTGATGTAAAAAGTAAAAATAAAGTTAAAATAGCCATCTTTGCTTTACGGCATTGTTTTACAACACTTTTAATGATGGCAGGATTGTATTTTGAGACTGCATGTTTCTTCATTTTATGTATTTGATAATAATAACTTTAGAACTAAACTAGGCCCAAAGTTGTTACCTACTCATATAAATATGTATAATATAATGCGATTATATATGAGTTATGTGGCTTTTATTTATTATGGTACCTTTATAAGGGTGGGTTTTTTCACCCGTTGTTAAAGTAACCAATCAAAAATGCTAACAAATTCTAACTAATAGTCAAGATTTGTTAGAGGTTTTAACCATTGGTTACCTTGAAGTAGTGTTCTGTGGTTTATTCCATCTGTGATAAGGATAATAGCACAGGATAATATAATAGTGTTCTGTGCACCACAGAGTATTTTTATAGCTGTGCATACCATAGAGTAGTATAAGTTGGTGCCACACACAGAATTCCCACTAGCCACAGATTGTTTTTTTCTCTAATCTATGGTTGGTGCACTATACAATGCAAAACACCATATTATTTTTTCTAATTTGTGAAAACACTATTGGCAAACAATGAGCAACTTCGTTTGATTTGATAGGCACGGAGCAAAGAGTATATAACACTTAGGGATGTTCCGATACTAGTGAATACGAGTATGTACTTGATACTTTTCTTTCAATACCAAGTACTTTTTACCATCGAATCATTCTTTCGATACTTACTTGGTATCGGAAAGAAAGTACTAATAGCGAATCGAATCAATGCTGCTAAGTCAAAACAGGATAGAACCACAGGATAAAAATTCAATGCCAAGCAGCTTTATTTCGCTATAATATTTTTTTCCTTAAAGAAACATAGTATGGCCTAACTTTAAGTCAAGTAGAATAAAAATGTGATATTTTAATGTATACTTAGGGTTAAAACAACCCTATTTTTAATTTAAGTAGGATTCAATGTAGTAGAAAATTAGTGTAAAGCAAAAATACATGTAAAGGTAAAATGTGAGTAGGATTTAACTTAATTTAATTGTAATTCAAAGCGTTGAATACAGTTAATACACACGAATAGTACAGTTAAGGTAGTTGTTATACTTAATTAAAATAATAAAATAAAATAAAAACAAACCATTCTCGCGATACCTATTTGGTATCGGAAAGAAAGAATTTGTATCGGAAAGAGTACTTTTATCAAATATCGTCAAATAACATATCCTTAGTGTTCAAATGTCCAATTCTTCGCGCCAAAACACTTGAAAATGTAGATCAGTCATAGAAACAACAAAACTTTGCTGCAATAAGGTAAAATTTGTTTATTTTTTCCGTATTGATAAATAAATAAAAAATGTATCGATATGAGTGGGTATCGATACTTTTAGGGTATTCATATGAGTAGTACCTATCGAATCATGATTTGATTACTACTCATATGAGTAGGTATCGATACTTTGGTGGTATCGGAACATCCCTAATAACGCTTGGCATGGCTAAAAGTATAACTATAACTTCTGTCGCCCAGACAAACTAACCAACGAAGAAAAAAATAAAGAAAAGAAGAAAAAAGTAAGAAGACAAGAAAAGACAAGAAGAAAAAGAAAAGAAAGAAAAAACGAAAAGAAGAAGAAAAGTTGCCATGCCATTAGCTTCAATGTCAATAAAATGGCAACAAATGAGCCTAAAAGTAAAGGCAAAAGCGCGTCTCATGGTGGTCTCGACTGCCTCCGACCACACGAGACATCTCGTGCGCTAGCAATCGAGAATATCACAAATTTGAAGCTTGAGTCTCGAATTTCGAGATTTATTGTGAGATGACATTGCGTCTCGATTCCCTACGAGCCATCTCGTGCGCTAGTCAATCGAGAATATCATGAATTTTAAGCTTGGGAGTAGAGACAACTCGAGTCTCGAGATTTATTATGAGATGACATTGCATCTCGATTCGTGAGAATAGGGGTCCAGATGCTACGCCAAAACTCGCTCATGGCGTTTGCATCCGGTAGCTGGCCGTCGACCACACGTTGACCGGTTCTCTCCCAGTTCCGGTACACCTTCCTTTGGTCGCTTTGGAAAAGGCGATTTTGCTGGTACCTATCCACACGTTCTCTGTAGCGGCGAATACGACTTGCCCACGCATAGACTTTCTGCTTCAGGAAGTCAATGCGCTCCGTGACACAGGCCATGTAATCCTGGGGCCTGATACCGGTCCCAGTAAAGGCCTGGGTCACGAAACGCATGACTCGGGGGCGATGATTGCCCCGGCTGAAGCAGACCAGCTTCGCTATGAGAGTCCTGAATGTAGTGATACGCTTCTCGATCCGTACCTGCCACGCGGGGGCACCATCGGCGGGTCGCGGTGCTCGGTCAGTGTCCGGAAACTTGACACGAGCCACGCGACACGTCGCGATAGCCCCACAGTACAAGATCGAGTGCGTATCAACTAAGTCTTCGCTAGTCCGTAAGTACGGAGCTAGCAAAGTGTTCAGGGCTCCCATTAGCACTAGGTTTCGTCTATTCGTAGGCAAACGTGGTAATCGCGGCCTAGAGGTAGGTGTGGATCGATACCGCAAAATCGCGTCTTCCAAAGCGCTCCTCAATTGCTCATTCGCCTGGGTACTTACGCTGTCACTCACACTTTCCTCCCCACCGATCGCGGGATCACCCCGCGGCGTCACCGGTGGTGGGCCCGTAATTGGTCCCGGGTCCGGTAGCGCGGCAGGCAGGACCCGCGGTGATGGAGAAGTAGCGCGAGTAGGCAGCGCCTCCAGGCGCAACCGATCAAGCGTAGACTGGTCCAACATCTTACAACGTTGGATAGCCCGCACCTGATCCGACAGTCGTTGTGCGGATACGGCGACGGCTGGCTCAAGGTTCTGAAACAGTGACAGCATCCGATCACGGTACGCAGTCAGGCTGCTTCCCCCCTCTGTAGCCCCATAATAGGCCCGCATGCAGTTCTCGTTCATGGCCTGAGTCCATCGCATGCGGCGCACTATACCACCGGTAGCGGGGGCCGGGCGCGGAGCAGGTTGCCCCGCAGGCCCCAAGCGTGCCGGCAGCGGTGGTCGCCCACGTCGCGCAGGTGGTGGCGGCGGCGGAGGCGACGGTGGCCCGTCCTCGTCACTCGACGCGGTGGTGTCGGGGGGAGTGCCATACTCGTCCCCCGACGACGAACTCGAAGATGACAGGACGGGCGGTGGTGGCAGGCGTGCGCTTTGTTCCGCTTGTTTCGTCCTCGATCTTGTTATCATGCTATTCTATTTCATTCCGTAGCAATTATGATATTTTATTGTTCCTTGTAGCTGTCCAGTTTGACAGCTCAACTATTTTTGTTGTGAAAAGTATATTTACAAGATTTCCAAGTAGGTTTTCGTTTTCCATGATGTAATGATGTTTGCTGGAGATGATTTAATGTATATCGTGTGCTATTTTAATAGGTTTATGCAGTGTAAATATTTTTATAAAATAAGAGAAAAATCAAAGACGTTTGTATGACAGCGGTTTTTTTTAATCGGAGAATCTCTCCGACATATCATTTCCGGTTGTTCTCATCTTGCTAACGGAGAGTACTTGCACAGACACAACCTAGTGGCCAGGATCATCCATCAGCAACTTGCCCTTCAATACGGCCTTGTCGAATCTGAGGTGCCGTACTACAAGTACACACCGGGGCCGGTTCTCGAAAATGGCCGTGCATTGCTCTATTGGGATCGCTCTATCATCACGGACAGGACTATTGTAGCCAATAAGCCTGATATCGTGCTGGTAGACCGACCCCAACGCCGGGCAGTGCTCGTTGACATCACCATTCCGCATGACGAGAACCTCGTGAAGGCTGAGAAGGACAAACTCAGCAAGTACCTTGACTTGGCTCACGAGGTAACCGCCATGTGGAATGTTGACTCAACGAGCATTGTCCCGATAGTCGTTTCGGCAAACGGCCTTATAGCGAAGAGCCTCGACCAACACCTCGAGAGGCTCTCGCTAGATGGTTGGATCAAGGGTCAGATACAGAAGGCAGTACTCCTTGACACGGCACGTATTGTCAGGAGGTTCCTCACTCTGCAGCCCTAACCACCGGTAGCTTGGGCCCTGCCCCGCTGCCGGCGGCACTCTAGGTTTAGGATTTTTTGATAGTATTTTTGTAATGTATTTTTATAACAATATTGTAAAAAAAACCTAAACCTAAGAAAAATTAATAAATGAGTGAATAATAATATAATATTTAAATCAATCATTTTATTATATAATTTATACATTTGATACGTACCTACAAGTATCATTCAGCCGCACGGCTTCTTTCAGCAGTTTCTGCTAGGCTCAGAATACATAGGATCTGCCATTCTTCTTTATTTGTTTTTCAATTTCACCTGAAAATTCAAAACACGTTGGGGGTTTATCCTCAAGGCCGACTTGTATAATATAAAAGACAGCCTGACGACCTGAAAGGCTTCAATTGGATTCGCCTTACCACAGATAATTTAGGAATAACAATCAATTATGCGCCTGACTGTCGTCGCAATGACTAGTGTACCAACATAATTTGCATTGCATAGGCCTTTCTTAGGAAGGTCACTGTGAGTGGTTGCTTGCCTCCTACATCCATCGGCTACCCACGGTGTGACAGTCGTCGGTCCACCTATTGGGGGACCTACGCTGCGTCTTCCAGTTCGTGGTTGCCACTCGAGAACCTTCCTTCCCACCAGTTGTTGTCACTTACCTACTATTTAATCTCTGTTAAATAGAAAATTTTGATTTGTTTCAGTAACCTAAGATGGAGGCCGTTGTATTTGATGGAAAGACCTTGACCCTGAAATATGAGAGCAATTACCCCATTCCCAGGATAGTCAATGATGATGACGTCATAGTCAAAGTGGAGTACAGTGGGATATGTGGGACTGACCTTCACATTATTCAGGTAAGTACTAACTCCATAGCGAATATATTTTTTTAAATTAAATAAAAAAATTAAACTTGATTTTTACTCGTCTATTGTTTGTTTGACAACTCAACTGATGGTAAGCGGTCATCAAAGAGTCAAAGATGACATTAGCTTCTACTTTTGAGTGCTCTGCAAGATTAAGTCTGGAATCGTTGTTAGTTCAAATGGTAGAGAGGACTTGGGATCCTTTATTCAAGGGTTCGAATCCATGTATGAGCTTAAGCATTCGGCACAGAGAACCATCGTGATGAAGCCATAGCACATAGTGGTGGCATTATCTAGTGCTCATCGGGGTAGCTGATCACCTTCTTTAGAGTTTGTGTCTCAATTGAGAAGTTCCCAATCCTCTTCTTCTTATTTAAGAAGCGGTGGAGGAATCAACATCACACTCTATTTTCAGCCAATGATTTGACTTCCCCGTACGACGTGACAATCTTTAGTTTTATTTGATCTGTATTATGCCCTTCTAGCTCTGCCTCTTCCTCTCTTCCTCTCTCCCTTCTAACTTTCCTTCTATGATGTTTTTCCCGATCCAGGAATCCCAATTTTGGATATGTGGTTTCTTAATTAACATCTGTTCAGGTGAAATATGGTCAAACATTAAATGTTAGTTGTACAAAAAAGTAGAGTTTAGCCACCTCTTGATTTCAGGGAGAGTTCCCAGCCCTCAAAGAGCGACCTCTGCCTCTTGGCCACGAGTCCAGCGGTGTGATCTATGAAGTGGGCAAGGCGTCTATCTACAAGAAGGGTCAGAAAGTCGTCATTGATCCGAATCGGTAAGAAACACCATGGCAGAATTATAAAAACATGCAAGTTTTCACTAGATGGTAGGACTTTTCTGCAAAGTTCGTCTAGGTAGATAGGTACCACCTCTTTGCCAGTTATTCTGCCACCAAGCAGTAGTGTGCAAGCACTACTGTGTTCCGGTTTGAAACACTGTAGCTGGTGAAATTACTGGACAAATGAGACTTTACGACCTGATCTAACGGGCTAGTAATCTTATTGCTAGACTGTGCTGATGTCTCAGGGTGACGTGCGCAGTGCAGTATCACAAGAAACTTTTTATATTAGAGTTCCGTGAGGACCGCAACTGTTATGGGTGGTGGTAGCTTAACGTCAGGCCAACGAATTGCTCGTCACTTTAATACTGCAGTGTGCACGTCACCCTGAGACATCAGCGCAGTCTAAGAATAACTAGACTACGAGAGTCTTAAAGTCTCATTTGCTCTTATAGTGCCCTTCAAACCAGAACACAATAGTGCTTGAACACTACTGCTTGGCGGCAAAATATTAGCAAAGCGGTGGTACCTACTTAGACAAACTCTGCAATAAATTTCTGCGTGTTTAAGTGTTTTGGAGTGAAAGCCATAAACACAAAAAAAGTCAGATCAAGTCTCACTTTTACACAGTAGAGATAGGGGTTATAACAACATTAGATACCCCCTGGTATGGTGTACGAGTATGGAAGGCTTTCTCCTCATTCCACAGGCCGGTGTACGAATCTGGAAAAATTCCCCTCATCGCCCTGACAGATGTACGAGTTTGTCACGGGTCGTAACTCGTGAAGTACCAAAGGAGTATTAAAGAATTGGTATTTCCCCAGCGCCTGTAACCTCTGCAACTTCTGCCGCAAGGGTAGCTACCAGTACTGCCTTACTGCTGGCATCAACAGCACTGTGGGGATATGGAAGGACGGTGGATGGGCCCAGTATGTCAGCGTGCCTCAGGACCAGGTCTACGTTTTACCTGACGGGATCACAACTGAGCAAGGTTAGGCAATTATTTGTAAATATCTAAGAAATAATATACCAGCTAACTGGTTGAACAGAGTAAATCATCAAGGACATGTTAACTCGTGATCGATCACAGTAGAACGTAGAAAAAATGAAAACAAGATAATTTTACCAACAAACTATAAAGAAGAAAAAAAAATTATATAGTGTGCTAAGATTCGGAAAGTGTGGACACAGCACGTGTCGACGACCTGAGCAAACATACTCCTGCCTAAGCTGTGGCACGGGTGACTGTTTCCACGAGCGCGGCGCAAGTGACCACACTTTGGCACCTGCGCCTCTATCACAGCCCAACAAAAACATCTAAAATGCTTATTGTTTTTACTAGACAATTAGATTTAATATTACACTATTTTTCACTTATTTAGAAAGAGAACCGATTACTGAGCATCCTCTATAAATCAGTTCAGCCTAAAGATCAGATGTTCACTGCTGAGCATAGGCTTCCCCAATGCAGCTGCCCATTACCTGGATATTCCCTTAGCTGACTCTTAAGGCACCCACGGGAAGAGATGGTGTGGTACCACGATACCATGATGGTGTGTCAAATCAAATAAAATCAAAGCAAATCAAAATTTTTTATTGCAAATAGGCTATTTTTAGCACTTTTACAAGTCAAAACTAGCTAGTTTAAAAATTATAAAAATTAAATTATTGTACATTCTAAGCAAGCATAATTAAACAAACTTACACAGTGCTTAATGTCAAAAATGTCAAAATATTATAATTATAACAATACGAGTTTGAAAAAAAAAAAAGTTCTCTTCCCCACATCAGGTGCAAGCAATCCGGCACAATGTAGAATAGAAAACCCCGAACCGTAGCTTCGATTACATCTGTAAAGAAGAAGCTACAAGAAACTTTACAGTGTCATTTTTAGATCCATTTTTTTTAAATTGTTTACAACACTTATAATTTGTTACAACATAATTAAACATGTGGTCACTGTGTGGTGGTCTTATGTATCTTGTGGTTATTAACTACAGTGCGCATCGAACCAGAACACATGCTAGCACTCTACTGCTGGTGGTAGAATATTCCTGCAAAATGGTGGTACCTATACCTAGGTACCTACGTATAGGTACGTAAACACACGCAAAGATACCTATTAGGAACGTGGTAACGCCAAGTTATTTAACTTAAATTAATCATAAATAATTTATATTATGGTACAATCCTTTATTCCATTTTCCTACCCATACATGCAAGTACTACCGCACCGCCGAGTAGCCCTCTAGCGGCTACTGAAGAAGACAGATAGTCTTGAACGTCTCGCCGCAATGGCCGCAGACGCAACCGCGCGAATTGTGCTTATAATTCGATACTATATTGTCCCGCAGTCAAGCATTGTGCTTTTGTAATTTCCCCACAAACAATCACGCTTACGCTAGTGCAATCGGATACGGTGTTGTTGATGGTGTTTGAGGATTTTGGACACCAGGACCTCGTGTGTGGCGGGCCCGCCGCGGTCGCCGTTCCCAGGAGGATCTGGAGCTTTCCCTGTGCTCTCAGAGGTATGTGCTGCATGTCCTTTCTTCTCATTCTCCTTGCCCTATTTGATTGTGCGTACCATAAATTTTAATACAGTCCACTTTAGTTTCTCCATCGAAGATATTCGGTAACATATTGGCGTGATCAGAACGAAATACACAAAACCGAGTAGGTAGGTATAGATTATAGGTAGGTAGGTACCTATAGATTATCTTAGCGCATCTATCACAATCATGTTATTATTATCAGGGTTTAACTTTATGAAATTCCCCAATTGACAAAATGGTAATTTTAATAAGGATTAAAATTGTTATCATGTTTTAAAACGATGATCTGAACAGTTAGTCATACGATCCAAAAACTTCAAGGTGCGCCGCCCCTTGGATAGGCACAGGATGATGATGATGATGATGGTTAAGAATGTTTTTTTCTATGCACAAACATTTTTCTCGTTGTTGGTGCTCAACCGCCAACCACAGAGACCGACAAAGCGCCAGAGGTCGTCGTGATAACAATGACAATGACGATGACGATGATGATGACAAAGACGGTGACGGTAACGCTGCCAATGACGATGACGGTGATGATGTCGATGAAGATGAAGACATTTGAAAATAATCCGACAAAATGGTGGTTATGAATTTTGTATTTTTAACCTAAACCTGTGTATTATGAATTTTAATGTATAATAAGGGTGGATTATTCGTGAACATAAACTAGTGTTGGAAAATGATTCCAAGTTTATAAAACCATCCGTTATAATAAAGCCTTTAGTAAAAATATCCACCATTTTACAGAAGGCATTTGACTGACAAAATAAGACTTTGACATGACATAGCCGTACAAAGTTTTACTCACTTGAAATTGGCAGAATTATTGCTAAAAAACTATAGAAAGCTATAAACGAAGAAGAAAAACGATAACATTGACTTTGACGTTGGCGGTGATGTTGATGTTGACGATGACGACGATTACGGTGAAGGTAAAAATGACGATGATGACGATAACGTTGACTTTGACGTTGGCGGTGACGTTGATGTTGACGATGACGACGACTACGGTGAAGGTGAATATGACGATGATGACAATAATGTTGACTTTGACGTTGGCGGTGACGTTGATGTTGACGATGACGGCAATTACGGTGAAGGTGAAAATGACGATGATGACGATCCATATAACCAGCAATAATTATTGGATGAATTACAGGTGGACTCTGCGAGCCATACTCGTGCGTGGCCCACGGCTTTGACCGCGCCTCTCCCCTTCTAGTCGGGGAGAAGATTCTCGTGCTGGGTGCTGGTATCATTGGTAAGTATGAGTAATTCTTATGACTGCTACATACTGGCACATTTCAAATTTTACCGTACGTGAATCAAGTTATTTTTACCTAATAAACTAGATGACCCGCCCTGACTTCGCACGGGCTTGTTAGTTTTACGCCTTATCTCAGTCTAAAGGAAAAAAGAAGAATGAGGGAAAAAGATAAGGCAAGAGGATGAATGGGTGAAACCTCCTAAAGATCCTTTTCCCTTATCTTCCCCCCCCCCCCCCCCCCCCCCCCCCGCTCTCTTTGCCATAGTACGGGATCTTAGGGCCTACTAACTACTGAAGGGTGTCTGTCATTTCTGAACCACAAAACCGACGGTCTTGAAATATTTACGGGACAATATATATAGTACCCCCTTTCTAACTAAAAAGAATGAATAAAATCGGACCACACGATAATGAATTACAACTAAGTACATATTTTTGATTTTATTCTTTCTCCCGGGAGAACCGTGCTGAATTTCGGGAGTAAAAGTATCCTATGGCCTACCTCATAATATGAACTCAACTCATGGCAAGTTTCATTTGCAGAAAGACAGACAAAAATGAAAATAAAAATAGTTTTGGCTTCAGCATTGATAATGGAAGGCCTCCAAAAAAATTTGCAAAATATCTTCACTGTACAGAATTGGACCTGTTACAGTTTTATTATAAGTATGGATAGGTACTTCTTTAGAATTGAGTACCAAATGTTTCTGCCAAATATTATCAAAATCGGCCAGAAAACGGAGCCGCAACAAACTTCCCACTTTTTCGGAGAATTTCCGCTGCGCCGTAGTAACTAGTTAAATTTGGATGAAACTGCAGTGCACCAACAATATTTTAAGGTATTAAAAAATACAATTATGTAACTTATTACATATATTATTCTAAAAGTATAATAAATAACTGTATTTTATTTTCTAAATATATACTTATAATACTTATACTTTACGTTAATTTTAATTTTAAAATTTTTAATTTGTGTTTTTAATGTTAATTTTAATTTTGACGTAATTATGCTATGATCTGACTTGTGACTGCGTTTGACATTGTTAATTATTTATAATTATATTGTGGTTAATGACTTTATTGTTATCCAATTTCATTGTATATTTTAGCATAGAACAGTCGATAGTTTTCTAAAACCTAATAAATACTTATATAAATTACATTAACATATCTTGCATACACTCATACGCACGCCCCTACACATATTTTCCTGCCACTTAAACCGCTAGGTAGATTAATATTCTAGCATGTGAATATTAAATAGACAAGATTATATTTAATTTAATTTAAGTTGAATAATTTCTGTAACCTAGCTTAGGCATTGTCGATATTGTTACCGGCGAAGGAGGCCTGGACCTCATAATACGGGCCCTGAGCCTAGTGTGGGATCCAGTGTTTCTACCTAATTATAAATGTTACCTATATGCCTTGTCCAAATAAATGTATTTTTCATTTAAAAAAAAAAAACTTATACGAAATACAATAACGGAACTATACTGATGCAGTGGCGGTATAATAATAAAAAACCTATGATATCATTATTTGATAACACAGCTTACGTTTATTTAGTTCAAGCATTATGCAGATAAACACTTACATTAGGTAATATCTTAGGGTGGATTCGACTAAACGAGAGTAAGGGTTATACTTAGAATAAATCGCCAGTTATCCGAGAGTAAACCAATTTCACATTTTACCATCTACACTCAAGCCTATTCGAGAATAACAACTTATACTACCGTTTTTGGTGGAATAATAAACTATTCCGAGAATATTTTAATGGCGGTAGCGCGCCATATAATTCCAACATTTACTTTCCTGCACTATAATACGACAAAATTGAGATGCTATGACATAAGCTTGAATACCTTGGCGTTGTAGAACAGTAATTATAAGCTGGGTAATAGTTTCGTTCATCGTTCATTCCGATATTCGCGTATAAGCTATACTATACTTTGTATTGCATGGTAAAACGACTACTGAATTATTCCAGTTTAAGATCGCAGAATAGAGTTATTCTGGTATAGTTACTCGCGCATAAATCTATGTTTGGTCAAATTCTAATGTTATTACTACGAGTACCACAACTCGGTTATAATATTAGATAGCATAGTGACTGTGTGGTAAATACCTAAATCGTAAAGATTATAGTTATCAGAATCAGCAAACACGCAAGCATTAAGGTGGAACGTTTCGTCAGCGCGGCAAATTCAAACTTTTTTGCGTTCTCTTGCCTATAATAGCTTAATTACTCAACGTGATTACATCAAAACTGATTTAACGTAAAGAAATAGAATGTATCAACAAATAACGATTAAAAGTATCTCCTAGATATCATTGGTTTAGCGACAAATGGCAATAGAATTTCGTCTTAGTTTTTCAGTCTATTGCCATTTCGCTCGCATCGCTAAACCAATGATATGAAGGAGATACTTTTAATCGTAATTTATTGATACATTCTATTTATTTCCGCAAAATTAGTTTTCATGTAATCACGTTGAGTGATTAAGCTATTGTTGGCAAAAGAACGCAAGAAAATTTGAATTTGTCGCGCTAGTGTAACGTCCCACCTTTATATAGTACGTATATCTAAGTAGGTAGGATATCTAGTATGTATGTAAGTAATACAACTTTGACTTACTTACCCAAGCATCTATCTATCACATAACACCAAGAAAGTTCTATAGTATAGGTACTTCTATACGAACAATAACACCTAACTACACTCATAGAATTATAAAAAAATAGCAGGAATGAATCTTGATTGACATCGAACTGACGTACAGCAATGGCGGCCGCATAAATATGTGTGACTGATTAAAGGATTGCCATGTGAAGAAAATTACCCGAATCCGACAAAAAAAATCTGTTGTTGGTGTGACTTTTCGTGTGACCAAAAAGCTACGTGAGCGTAACAGAGTAGTCAAAATTGAATGGCTTATTTTTTTTTACTTTCGATACGTTAGCGTTTGACTACATCTCACCTGATGGTAAGTGATGATGAGGTCGAAGGTGGAGCACGCCTACCTAGAATTAACCCATTTACTTTTGATTTGAAGACACTTAAGTTGTAAGTGGATGGAAATACCGACGCCGGGAGTGAGTTCCATTCCCTAGCCGCACGCACAATAAAGGAATCTGCAATCTCCCCTCCCTCACACTTGCCCCCACCTCCCCTTCACTTTCCCCCCCACCCCTGCACTTGCCACCACCTCCCCCCCTCACTTAGTCCGCCCCCCCTACTTGCCCTGCCTCCCCCCGTACTTGCCCCCCTCCCCCCAAGAACCATGTATAGATTACATTTGGACAGTAATGAAGGGGTTGGCGATCTACGCAGCAATGTACGGCGAATGAAGTGGGAGCAATAGCTTCCCAGTCTCCACCGGGTGGCAACTGGGAATTTTTATTCCCAGTTCCCAGAGAGAAGGGAGAGCGAAAAAGATAGGGAAAAAGGATGTATGTATGACGGTGAAGAGAGGCGCACCTGCCTCCATTCATCCTTTTCCCCTCCCAGTTCTTTCTTCCTTTGGATAGGGTTAGGGTGTAAAACTAACTAACCGGCTCGGGTCAGCCAGTCAGTTAATAGAATAGAATAGAATAGAATAGAATAGAATAGAATAGAATAGAATATTTTTTATTGTTAAACTGTGTACAATATGGTCTTAAGGTAGTATAATGTTCCAACAGTTTTGTCCATTTCGAACGTACAATATTTTAACAACTAAATAAGAAATTTATATTAATGACAATATAATATAGGTACACCGACAGTACCAACACAAGAAAAATTACAATAATTATACACAATCAAAAATAAAGAACATGCAAGGTTTACATAAAAAAATCGGGAAATATTCGTATTGACTGAGGATGAATTACGTAGGTAACCTAGACAGGGTAATGCTATAAATGACTTAATTATTAAAGTACTCATTTATATTGTAATAGGCCTTATCAATTAGCCATTCCTTTAGACTGCGTTTAAATGTATTTCCAGTCAAAAGTTTAAGATGAGTGGGTAAGTGGTTAAAGATTTTAATACCGTTTATAAAAGAGCTCTTATGATACATTGTATTATTAACCTGCGGGATACACATATTATATCTGTATTTACTGCGCAAGTTACCAGCACGACTCGACTGTGAGTTAAAATAAGTATTTTCATTGTTTTTTTACAAAAACACACAACTCTAGTATGTAGAGACAGGTGAGCGTTAAAAATTTATTAATTTTGAAGATATCACGGAGTGATTCAGTATTCTCCATGTTATAGATACTTCGCAAGCATCGTTTCTGTAGCAAGAATGTTGATTGTATATTTACAGAATTACCCCAAAAAATTATACCATAGCTCAACTGAGGGTAAACATAGCCATAGTAAGCACTTACTGCCACAGATTTGGATGCAGCGCCACTTAACACAGATAAAGCGTAACAATATGAAGTGAGTTTGTTATTAACTTTACTAATGTGGGCTTTCCAGTTAAGGTGACAGTCTAGAGTAACACCTAAGAAATTTGTTTCTTTTATTTCATTGACTTTGTGTCCTTTATTATAAATGTTAATATTGAGCGGATGAGTTTTATAGTTTTTGAATTGCATGATATTCGTTTTTTCAGTATTTACTTTCAGGTTAATGGATGCCAACCAATCTGTAACTAAACTTAATGCAACGTTAACTTCTTTTTCAAAATCAGAGTTGGTAAGGTTATTTTGAGGAATGAATATGGTGGCATCATCAGCAAACATTACACAAAGGTGTTTTATGATATGAGGCAGTTCGTTAACATAAATTAGAAATAGAAGAGGCCCAAGAATACTGCCTTGTGGCACTCCTAGGTGAATTTCCTCGAAAACAGATTGCACTTGTTCTATTGTTTTCGTCTCGCTACTGAATACATCTATTACTGTAGCCTGTCGTCTGTTACTAAGGTATGACTTAATAAGAGATAAAGGTGTTCCACGAATGCCAACTGCTTCCAGTTTACTTAGAAGAATTTTGTGTGAAACACAGTCAAATGCCATGGAGAGATCTAAAAAGATAGCAATGCCAGTCTTTTTATCATTGATCCCTTCCCAAACCTGCTTTAGCATTTTAAAAATAGCTAAAGTTGTATTTTTCCCTTTGCGAAAACCAAATTGATTTTCATTCAATGAATGATTAAGATCGAGAAACGATGTTATTCGATTATATAGAACTTTTTCAAATATTTTAGAAAAACTTGGTAGTATAGCTATCGGTCTGTAGTTCCCCATTTCTTGTCTTGAACCTTTTTTGTGTAACGGTTTAATTAATGCATTTTTTAAAGCATCGGGGAAACATCCGGATTCAATTGATAGATTTATTATGTAAATAATTGGTTCTATTATGTAATCTATACTCCTTTTTATAATTTGGACAGATATACCATCGTATCCTGCAGTTTTTTTGTTGTTTAATTGTTTGACAATACGGGTTATTTCATTGGCAGAGACTGGATTTAAAAAAATACTTTTACAATTAACATTAGATGAGTTTGGTTTTACTGAGTTATTTAGATTTATTTCATTGCGGGTTATGAAAAAATTATTGATAGATGATGCTATTTTTATTGGATCAACTAATACTTCTGAGTCTACTTTTATGCTTTCAATTGAAGTCTTGATGTTGTTAATTTGAGATGTGTGTCCTTTAATAACACCCCAAGTAGCTTTGTTTTTATTTGTACTCCTATTAATGTATTTTACATTGGCAATTTTTCTAGATACCCGAACTACCTTTTTAAATAATCTAGAGTATCTTTTATACAAGTTGTAATTCTCTTTATTTTTAAGCTGTTGGCATTTATTGTACATATTTCTTTTATTTTTACTAGCAATTTTAATTCCTTTAGTTTTCCAGTTTGCTTTCTTCTTATATGTAATTTTAACCCTTTCTATGGGGATACACAAGTTAATAGCAAACAATAAATTTCTATAAATTCATTGTAAGCGCTATTAGAATCGTCATGAGTATATACGTCTGAGAAGCTTACTTGCGAAAGGTATTTTAGGAATATAGGTAGGTGTATATCCACTTTTCTTATATAGGTAAACCAGTGCTTTTCTCGGTAGCTTAAGTTGGTGGGGACACTAATTATTTGTGCCGTATGATCAGATATACCTAAATTTAAAACTTCCGTTTTACATCTTTTCAAGTTGGTTAATATGTTGTCTATACATGTTTTTGAATTGTCAGTGATTCTTGTGGCTTCTGATATTGTAGGATGCACGTTAAACATACGCAAAGTATTATTAAATAACTCCGTATTTTTATTCTTTACAAGTAAGTTAATGTTAAAATCTCCTAATATAATAACTTTATTTTTGTTAGCTCTGACTCTTAAGGTCAATTTGTGAAGTAATGTTTCCAGGCACTGAATAAATAAATTTACGTTACTGTCAGGAGTCCTATACATACAAACAACGGTGTAATTAAGGTCTGAAATTTTAATCCCACAACACTCAAAATGTCTTTCTATTGCCATATCGGATATCCATTGTAGTTTTGTATAGGTGATTGAATGGTTAACGTAAATACAGACACCTCCTCTTAGATTATTTTTTCTACAAAAATGTGCGGCTTTTTGGTAGCCTTCAAGCTGAAGTGCTTCTACTTCGTGGCTTTTCAGAAATGTTTCGCTAAAACAACAGATATCAATTGGATGCTCATATGTTAATAGCTCTAATTGATCTATTTTAGATTTGAGACCTTGAACATTAAGATGAACAATGTTAAGATTACTTATTTTATCGTAATCATTAATCAAGAAAAAACTGAGTGGGTAAAACTGTTTATTTGGCACAAAGATTTATAGCCAGGGTGTTGCTTAAAATGTTTTATGAACACATAAATCGTATTTTTCTACGTTACTTTACTTTTTCTACATTATAGAAAACCTGCACAAATATGCACGATTAGTAGGTCCATTACCGGTACAATATTTATTAACCTGCAAAGACCAGCACATGCATATGCATAATGGAAATATGCATTTGCATATAGTCAGATCTCTAATTATGATCAATATAGGTGAATAAGTTGTATTCGAACATAATTTGGTCATTCTCCCACACTTCCGGGTAATTTGCAAGTTTGATTGTTGGCAACACTAGCTGGTTTTGTGTATTGATTGCATCTCAATAGTTTTATCGAAAAAGCAAGAAATTAGCGAAATATTAACAAGCTTACTTTTGAAAAGTGATCCCCTGACTTTTTTTAATCAAACCACTATGATTCCGACAACTTTTCACAACGCAGACGGCATTTTATAATATTTTTTTCTATGCGTCTTGGGCGAGGTTCGGAGCAGTAATGGCAGGCGATAGACTTCCTATGATGTGAGTGTGTGCGTGTCCGCTCGTACTTATTAGCGTTCCGACTTCCTATGGGTACCTCGGTTCGGGATCAATTGGGACTCAGTCCTGCTTTTTTTTATATGGTCTATGACTACACTTTTGTTCTTTTTTGTTCTTTTGTTCTTTGTTGTTGTTGTTTTTGTTGTTGTTTTGTTTTGTTTTGTTTTGTTGTTGTTTTGTTTCTTTGTTGTTTTGTTCTTTTGTTCTTTTGTTCTTTTTGGCTCCACACATGAGTATTTAGTCAGTGTCAAGTATTGTAATTTTTCATCGTGTTATTAAGGAATATTTCACGTGGAATAGTCAAGTCTGAGCCACAGTCTGGGTAGTCATAGTTCAGTATCAGGTAGTCATAGTCTAGTCTAAGTCATGGCCTAGTAAGGTGGTGGCAACTTTACTAGAAGCTGCTATGGAATTTCGGAAGCAACATGAAAAACCACGTTTCACTACATTATACCACTTGCCCACACTCATGCTCGTAATTCAGCACCGCCACCAATTTTAAACATTAACACTGGAAAAAGCACAAGTTTTGAAAAATAATACAAAACGACGTAAACGTTTTCGCAGTCCCGCCAAAACATCCTAACTATTGTTATAATGCAGATAAAGTCAAAGTCAACTCATCTTTTGCCACAGATTAGAAAAATAACAATTGAGTAGATCCTTTGCAGAAAGAAAGGCCAATGTTTAGAGACTTGTGAGCCTCTATTAACACTCCTTTTATAATAGGTACTAATGTACTCAATTTTCAATTTCCAATTATCTTTATTTTTCATCAAAATTAATACATGTTGAACATTTCTAGTGTACGTATAAATCCTAGAAGCGACAAAACATTAAATAAATATCTAGTATTTGTTTCGCAAGCTAGGACGCTTATATAAAACTATTAGCTGGGGATTAATCTTGTATTAATAAACGTGATTATTAATTTAACTGCGTCGTATACCATTTATTAGAGTGGTTACGAAAGCTTTAGTGCAAGCATTAAGTTTATAAATTCAGAATAAACAAAATAAGTAGCCGAATGGCGGTAGGTGTAGATAACGAACGCAAACTACGAGGCGTACAGTGACAGTAAGCAACAAGAACTGCGAGTTAACAGGTTAATTATCCACCACGCAAGCGCGCGCTGCCCGCCGCATATCGCGCCGCGCCACACCCGTCCTCATATGGAACTAATGTACTAAAAATACATTTTCCAGGCAACCTATGGGTGACAACTCTCCACCATCACGGCCACAGAGACGTCACTGTCTCTGAGATGAACAAGACTAGACTTGATATTGTCAAGAAAATGGGTAAGTAACAAAAGATTAGGTATTAGTCGGGCTCACCTGAAAACGAAGGTTTTCAATCAATGTGTGTTGCCAGTGATGACTTATGGAACTGAGACGTGGTCTCTTACTGTTGGTCTCATTAGTAAACTCAAAGTCGCGTAACGAGCTATGGAGAGAGCTATGCTCGGTGTTTCCCTGTGAGATAAGATCCGGAATGAGGAGATCCGCAGGAGAACTAAAGTAACCGATGTAGCTCTTAGAATCAGCAAATTGTTCAGGCAATGGGCAGGCCACATCGCTCGTAGCACTGACAACCGATGGGGTAGAAAGGTTCTAGAGTGGAGACCACGAACCGGAAGACGCAGCGTGGGCCGGCGCCCCACTAGGTGGACCGACGATCTAGTGAAAACCGCTGGGAACCGATGGATGCAGGAGGCGAGCAGCCGCTCAAAGTGGCGCTCATTGGGGGAGGCCTATGTTCAGCAGTGGTCGTCTTCAGGCTGTTGATGATGATGGTGTTTACTAAATACCATAGACCTAATTTATGTATTCATGTTCATTGTTTTTTTTTCTTTTCAGATACTGGATACAGATTAGTAACTCCCGAAGTGTTGGCGAGCGAAAAAACTTTATATGACGTCATCATTGATTGTACAGGTACATATGACGTCATCATTGATTGTACAGGAACCTACCTATTATAACAATTTGAATAAATAAATAATTTGACTTTATTACCGTGATCAGAAGGTAAAATTAAAGGGGTCAAATTAGGTTCGTAATGCATCATAAAATTTAGCTACCGCCGTTGTTTAGCCCTTCAAACCAGATTATCTGGAAAAGCGGTGGTACCTACCCGATGAACTCTTAGAGAAAAGTCCTACCACCTAGTAAATTATTGTTATCGCGATTTTAATGCGGTCCTCACGATGTTTTCATTTGCCGTTTACAATAAATATGTAAATATAAAATGAATATAAATATTTGTGGACATTTCACACAGCGCCATCTAGCCCCAAACTAAGCATAGCTTGTACAAGTGAGAACCTAATAACTGATAGAATACTTAGATACGTTTTTTGTTTGTAAATACATACATAGAATACAATATAACACCCAGACACACAGATATCTATGTTCATCACACAAATGTTGGTCCTGAGTGGAAATCGAACCCACAACCTACAGTTCAGAAGGCAGAGCTACTACCAATTAAGCTGTCAGACCAATAGGTATCAGTAATGTAAACAAATCGAAGAAAATAAAGATATTTCTGTAGAGGTCATCCTCGAAAGATAAGGAACTATAATTGTACTTGACCTTATTGAAAGTCGGTTGAGATTATTACTCAATCAAAAAGACTTCGTTACTTTGGTAAATATGTCGTTTTGATAGCAGGCAATTCACATCAAAAGTAAAAAAAAAGCCAAAAATGTTATTGTAAATGGTAAATAGGCTATTTTTAGCACACATTGCTCGCAGAACTAACAGCCAATGGAGAAGAAAGGTTCTTGACAGAAGATGCAGCGTAGGCCCCTCCACTAGGGAGTTAACGGCCTTTCACACCAGGGGGAGTTATTGGATGCAAGGCAAGCAGCTGCTCAAAACAGTAATTTAGAATATGTTCAGCAGCGGACGTCTTCAGGCTGATGATGATGATGGGAAAGAAAGGTTCTCGAGTGGCAACTATGAACCGGAAGATGCAGCGTAGGTCTCCCCTCCCACTCAGTGGATCGACGACTTGTTGAAAGCCGCGGGGAGCCGATGGATTTCATTTCATTTCATATTCATTTATTCAGTTTCCACATGTGCATATTTATCTTACATTAGAAATAAGTCCTAATTATATTATAAGGTAACAACCCCTGCTGCCCACCCTGCTGGGCACTACAGATTATATTGTGAGGGTAGGATTACTAAAATTAAGTATAGCTTAAGATTTAGATACATACCTACCAATTTTACAATTCAACTGAACTGATCAACTGGTTTACGTTTTATTCTTGTCGTCAAAAAATTCTTGCAAAGAATAGTAGCATTTCTTAACGAGATATAACTTCAATTGGTCAAAAAAGGCACATTCGCTTTGTATTTCTTTTAGACGTAGGGGAATATGATTATAGATTTTAATGCACATAACATGATTACTCGTACTGTGCATTTTTAGTTTTGAGTTAGGAAGGGCTAACCTGTCTTTATATCTAAGATTAAACGCACCTGAATAGTTAACTTTCAAAGTTTTAAAAAATTGGGGGTATTTTTTAACAAATTTGCAAATTTCTAATATATAAATGGAGGTTAAGGATGCAGGAGGCGAGCAGCCGCTCAAGGTGGCACGCTCTGGGGGAGGCCTATGTTCAGCAGTGGACGTCTTTAGGCTGTTAATGATGATGATGAGCATATATAGTTCTGTGATTGGGTGTTGTGAATGTGTTATAGCATGGCCCTCGTAGTTCCTGGGTCCCTAGATACAGGGAATCATAGTAAGGGTTCAGGATCTATGTATTTGTGATCATTGGACGTTATTACTAGTATATGGGTAAATACTTCTATAGTACCTTCCCATTTTTTCCAGGTGTGGGCAAAGTTATGGAAATCAGCTTCAACTATCTAAACCATGGTGGAAAGTTCGTGCTGTTTGGATGCTGTCCACCAACACATCAGGCCACGTAAGCTTATTATTTGTTAAATTCGCAAAATCATACAGACAGACAGCCCCGATACCAATATCTGATACTCAAGCCCAATACCTAGTACCTGTTATTCTGTACCCGATACTCAAAACACTGTACCCGATATCCCGGTGCCTCCCAGATTGTAACCGATACCTGGTACTTAACACCTGGTACCCACCCCCTGATACCCGATACCAATTACCCAATATCCAATGCATAATACCCATCGTATGATACCTGCATGATACCCAACCACCGATACCAATACCAGAAAGTCGATACTAGATTCAGGCAGTTCGATCCATGTTGGTATCCGATTCCTGATACCCGATACTCGGTAGACGGTGCATAAAATATGGTAGGTACCAAAGCTATACCCATCTACTCGATTCTCCACACCCGATATCCAATACCCGATGCCCAATACCTACCTGTAAGTCCTGTAACGCATTACATTACACGATACCCGATATTTGATACCTAAATACTCAATCCTTGGTATACCTAAATACTCAATCCTTGGTATAACATTCAACACTTTATACCTACTTCTTACTATTAATACCACTAAATAGGAAATTTCTAACGTTTGACGACTGTAGATTGTGCTTTAGCTCTGGCTTTATTAATAACAAATCTTTTTCACAGCCTGAACCCGTTCCAAATCTACGACAAGGAGCTGACCATCATCGGCGTGAAGATCAATCCGTTCAGCTTCCCCAACGCTATTGGGTGGCTCAGTGCTATGGGGACCAGGTATTTTTTGTTACTAAACTTCAGACGAGATAGTCATTCACCTGATGGCGACATGGCTGTCCATTTTTTAATAAATAATAAATAAACATGTGTGGACATTTCACGCAGCGCCATCTAGCCCCAAACTAAGCATAGCTTGTACTATGGGAACCAGATAACTGATATAACACTTAGATACTTTTTTGTTTGTCAATACATATATAGAATACAATATAACACCCAGACACAGAACAAACATCGATGTTCATCACACAAATGACCGGATGGGAATCGAACCCACAACCTATTTCAGAAGGCAGAGCTACTACCAACACCAACTGAGCTATCAGGCCAGTCAAATCAATTACCAGTTATAATGCCTCTCTGAACTAATTTCCTGCGCCAGAGAAGCTCGGGGAGCCGTTGGATGCAAGGAGCAAGCAGCGGCTCAACGTGGCGCTCTATGGGGAAAGCTTATCTTCAGGATGGTGATGATGATGATGACAGATAAATTTTAAATCACAATAATAAAGTGACTTCCTATTTGAGAAGGGTTAAGTGTAGTTCGACACCACTCGGTGGAACGACGATCTGGTGAAAGCCGATGGATGCAGGAGGCGAGCAGCCGCTCAAGGTGGTGCGTTCTGGGCACAGATAACCCCCAATAGATACCGCATTACGGGATTTTTGTTCAGATCCTAGCTCACCAAAACTGGCGGAAGGCGCGGGTTGCGGGGACTGGAGCCAATGCGCTATTATTGGCTGTTTCGAGTGACGTCCTAATAATGAACTCTAATACTTGGTCGAAACTAAGGCCGTGCTGCGAAGCGGTGATTTTTATAGAACCATTTACGTCAATGCGTGGTGCGCGGTCGTTGTCTTTCATGCGGTATCTATTGGGGGTTATCTGTGGCTCTGGGGGAGGCCTATGTTTAGCAGTGGACGACATCAGGCTGTTGATGATGATGATGATGAAGTGTAGTGGCCTACTTGTAATGATTGAGCCACTTATCCTAGCTGGTATTGCTATAAAGGTAGTTGAGACTTTGAGACCAACCATTAGGTACTAGGTGGTAGGACTTTTCTGCAAAGTTCGTCTAGGTAGTTGAACTTCCACCGCTTTGCCAGTTATTCTGCCGCCAAGCAGTAGTGTGCACTCACTAATGCGTTCCGGTTTGAAGGGCATTGTAAAATTCTCATGAGTGTGATTCATTGCAGCTAGCTATTGGCATTGTAGCTAGTGAAATTACTGAGCAAATGAGGCTTTATGATCTGATCACACAGTGTAGTAATCGATTGATGCAGCGCTCATAGCGAAGCACGACTAGCCGTTTCTAACCGATCGGTAAAGTTAAGCAACGTTCGCTGCGGTCACTACTTTGATGGGTGACCGGTACAACAAAAAGTGGTATCTACAACTGAGCGGCTACCGTGCTTCGGAGTGTACGTTAAGCCATCGTCCCGGCGGTTGTGTTATTAAGACAATAGTCGTTAAGCCAAGTCAGAAGCCTTTGGGCGGCTTAAATATTCTGACATTAGGGTTGACCACTTGCCTACACGAGAAGATCGAGAGAGAGTAATCGATTACTAGACTGTGTGATCTCTCAGGATGACTTACGCAGTGCAGTGTCACCCGAAACCATGTTAATTTAGAGTTCCGATTGATACTGCAATATGTTATGGGCAGCCTTGACGCTTAACATCAGGCGAACGACTAGCTCGTCATGTCATTTTATCAGTTTCAACAGTGAGCGCCCTCTAGTTTAATATACATGAGTCAGTTCAGCTCAGACTTCTTATCCTTTCTTTCAGATACGTGGACTATGAGAAGCTTGGAGTGAAGACCTACGCCTTATCAGAGTATGAAAATGCGATGAAAGATTTGAAAGCTGGGAGCGTTGCAAAGGCTGTTTTCAAGATTGTTTGATTAACTTATGTATAAGACATTTTTTTATTAATTAGGTAGGTATAATCTGTCGTCACATTTTCCATGCAGAAACTTGCAATCGTTCATATAAATATTGTAAGAGATGCCAGATGGTTAGACGCTTATCATGCGGTTAGGTGATCGCAGTAGATTTTAATGTACCGAGGAGAATGCTTCTGTCAATTCCCTGGATATTCCTGGTTCATAAGAACTGTTAAAATTGTGCGCATGTAGCAAACTTCTTTTCAAAATGTCGTCTGCATGACTGGCGGCCATCTTGGTTTTTGTATAAAATGATGAAATGTGTGTATTTTTATATTAAGTAAGTATATAAAATAAAATAAAAAATTTTAAACGGAGTTTTTGTTTATCCTTTCCTTAGCCTACTAATAATAAAAGCGATTTCTAAGTTGTCTATTTTTTACTAACATTTTAACGTACTGAAGAGAATGCTGCAACCCATTCCCTGGATATTCCCTTAGGGTCAATTCACATAGAGCGGCAAAATGCTCGAGCAGTGTTTAAGTGCTATTGGAATATAAACCTTATTCCATTTAGACAAAGAAAAACAGTATGCAACAATAAAATCTTACCTATTTTAATGTTGCATACCATTTTCAGCTTTGTCTAAATAGATTAAGGTTGATATTCATACAGCACTTAAAAACTGCTCGAGCATTTTGCTGCTCTGTCTGAATTGAGCCTTAGCCGACTTCTACGGCACCCACGTTAAGAAAGGGGGTGGTCTCATTCTACGGCCCGGGACCACACAGGGCAATTTTTAGACGGAGATTTTGTTTGTCCTTTTCTTATGCCTACCAATAATAAAAGTAATTTTTTTTTTATTTTTTTTTTATGTGATTGAATGACGTGACGAGCTAGTCGTTCACCTGATGTTAAGTGACACGGCCGCCCATAACAGTTGCAGTGTCACCCGGAACTTTAAAACAATAGTTTCGCGCGACACTGCACTGCGCACGTCATCCTGAGACATCACCCAGTCTAATAATCAGATTACTAGACTGAGTGATCAGATCATAAAGTCTCCTTTGCCCAGTAATTTCACTAGCTACAATGCCCTTCAAACCGGAACACAGTAGTGCTTGCACACTACTGTTTGGCGGCAGAATAACTGGCAAAGCGGTGGTACCTACCTAGACGAACTTTGCAGAAAAGTCCTACCACCTAGTATAGTCTACGGTGTCTGTTATTTTTGTTTATATTATAGGCCTATTACGTTGATGTCAAAATGTCTGGGCACATTTTTATGGGAAAAGTGCACTAATTATAGGTGATACACATTTAAGACCAACCTATAGTAAAATGGAAACAAGAAAACAGTAGTCACAAACTCGGTGCTAGAAGCGCTATACATTTCTATATAATTATCAGTCAAATTCAAGATGCAATATTTACTAACGTTGCACTGAGAGTTGAATCAGCTGGTTTTTAGGGTTGTCGCCACGAAATGATCGACCAAAATCAGAATTACGATGATTTTACCTATAAAATCTATCAGATTTTTCACAATTTTCAATAGTTACGTCAATGCTATGATAGATCTACGTGGATGGAAATTGACGACGCAGTTTACGATGGTGCATGCTTGCCTAGAAGATACCTGTTCGCTCTCGACTTGAAGACTCCCAGATCATAGTTAGATGGAAACAACGACGCTGGCAAGGTGTTCCACTCATTGGCGAGGCGTTGTGCGAGTTGATGGAATTTCAACCCTAATTATTTAATACTCTGAAGAGATAAAGTATTTTCAGGTGTGGATTTAATTAACCGATAAAAAGTGTTTACAAAATTATAAGTAGATGTAGAGTAGTTATTTTATTATTATTATAGGCATTACCTAACTTCGCCTCATGGTTTCACCTACGTGGACTCAAGTTTTTGGGATAAATAAGACATATCACTCATCAGATTCGATGATATATATTTGATTTAAGCTCTTCAGTTCTATTTCTTTGGAAAACCTCGTCTACCTACCTGTTGCTACAGAATAAATAATACTTAGTATAACCATGTTGAAAAAACAAATAGAGTTTTTCGCCCCCAAGCAATAAAGTGCGGTTTAGCTAGTACAATGCTACGGCTTAAAATTTTTATATTTTACATTTGTCATATTGTAGGTATTTCAGAAAACACATAATGACAATTCAAACATGAATAACATGTCAGTTAGTACAAACGGGCTTGCTATATGCCAAAATACAGTAGATATGTTAAAAGCGCGAGCGAAGCGAGCGCAAACATTTTTATATTTGCCGTATTATATTTCAGAAAACACGTATGGCAATTCAAACATGAATATCAGTCAGTACAAACGCGCTTGCTATATAAAAAAGCGATAGCGAAAATATTAGAAGCGTGAGCAGAGCGAGCGCCTAAATTTTTGTATTTGCTGTATTGTACTTCAGAAAATACGTATGGCAATTCAAACATGAACTACATGTCAGTCAGTACAACCGCGCTTGCTATAATTATAACAAACAGTAGAAATATTAAAAGCGCGAGCAAAGCGAGCGCGAAAATTTATATATTTGTCGTATTGTATTTCAGAAAATATGTATGGCAAATTCAAACATTCTTGCTCTGTCCCCCAAACAAACCCCCCCCCCCCCCCCTGCTTACGGCTATGGTGTGGACATTTCACACAGCGCCATCTAGCCCCAAACTAAGCATAGGTCATACTATGGGATCCAGTCACTTTCAATCACTCATTTCAAGTCACCTTTCTATCTTCTCTTACCTACCTCTTTTCACGCGTTACGTTACGGGGATGGCATGTTTAGAAGTGTTCAGGAAGCCAAAACATTTCGTATCTAAACTTGCGTTGAGAGTAATTGAATGGAGGACCAACCCACAAACAAAATAATATATTTATCAGTAGGTATTAGCTTTGATACTGATTGATTATACAGCGTACAGTGACTGTGAATTAAAATTTTCGAGGAAACTTGATTTAAAAAAACCATTCTAGTATTGAAAATTTTATATTCGTTTGAGCTTGGTTTGAGCCATTACACCATCACATCAAGAATCCCACTGCTAGGTCCCGGGGACATAGCCCACCGGCCCACCACGCTGGACAACTGCGTGATGGTGAACGCATGTGCCTTCGAATTTTGTGAATCTTGAACATGACACTGTGAAGTTTCTTGTAGCTTCTTCTTTACAGATGTAATCGAAGCTACGGATCGGAGTTTTCTATTCTACATTGTGCCGGATTGCTTGCACCTGATGTGGAAAGATAACTTTTTTTAAAACTCATATTGTAATAGCCTTGCTATATAATATTTTGATATTAAGCACTATGTAATGTTGCCTATAGTTATGCTTAGTATGTACAATATATTAATTTAAATATTTTTAAATATCTAATCTAATGTTGACTTGTAAAAGTGCTAAAAATAGACTATTTGCAATATATTTTTTTGAATTTTTAATTTTATCCAGTTTCCTCACGATGTTGTCCTTCACTGTTGTAAGAGCGAGTGGAAATTGAAAAGTCTTTCATGTGGCGCCAAGCGGGATTCGAACCTGGATCCGTCGGCTTGAAAGTCGCACGAGCTACTGCTGGGCCATATTCACTCAATGATACATTAAAGTCAATGTTTCTTCCAACCCTTAGGATCTTAAGGGATTTTTACTAGGTGATAGGACTTTTCTGTAAAGTTTGTCTAGGTAGGTACCACCATAAGCAAGGTACCACCGCTTTGCCAGTTATTCTACCACCAAGCAGAAGTGTGCAAGTACTACTGTGTTCCGGTTTGAAAGGCATTGTAGCAAGCTAGCTAGTTAAATTACTGGGCAAATGAGACTTATGAACTGATCCCACAGTCTAGAAATCTTTTTTAGACTGTGTGATGTCTCAGGATGGCGTGCGCAGTGCGCGGTGTCACGCGAAACTCTAATGTAGAGTTCCGAGTGATACTGCAATCTGTTATGGGCAGCCGTGAGGCTAACATCAGGTGAACGACTAGCTCGTCACGTCATTCTATTACCTACATAAAAAAAAAACACCTTGTATAGGACGTTTTTTCCCATCTTTTACCCCAAAATAGTGTTACCCCACTCACCTTTTCCAATAATCTTGTAGCCTCTTTATCGCTTGTTGTAAATATTTATTTTTCGTTTATGATTACGTGGGGCAGGTTTCAGAGATTATTCGATCAGCAGGTACGTCTGTATTTTTAATTTTTTTTTGGTTAAGTAGGATCTGTTAATGGTGTAAGCGACTGTGGCCGAGCGGTAGCATGTGCGCAATCTTAAGGCACCGGGTTCGATCCTCGGCCCCGCACCAATGACTTATCTAGTAAGTTAAATGTGCAGTTTTCGATGCCATCATCGCTCCGTGCCTCGGAGAGCACGTTAAGCCATCGGTCCTGGTTGTCATAAGAACATCTATGGCAATCGTTACGGGTAGTCAGACGCCTGATAGAATCTGACGCCTGATCTAACCATCCCTGTTACTGGTCTCTTATGGGTTGCGAGGTCAGATGGCAGTCGCTCGTGTTACTCTGGTAGCTCACCGCTACACGTTAGATTGGGAGCCGACCCCAAAATGGGAAAAGGCAAAGAGGATGATGATGAAGTAGGATCTGTTAGTTTTTTGGAAGGTACCAAAAGTCTAAAGTTATGTTGAGATAATTTTCTGTTAAAGAGCTCATGGGAATTTGAAGAAATAAAATATCAACGTAAGTGAGCTGGCTGAAAGCAGCCTCTTACATTGGCAACCGGTGGTCCAGCTACTAAAGGGTCTTTCAACAAGGACGGGCCGATGTTGAAATTGAATAAAACAAGCTGTGTGTGAGATATAAACGTAATTTTTTTATTCGAAAGGCCTATTAATGCCATTATTTATGAAATGTGACATCGTTTAAATGTCCGCCGCGGCTTCGAACAGTGGCACGGATCCGAGAGGTCCAATTTTCTTAGACTGCTTCATAAATCCAGCTGAATCTGAGCGATGGCCTGCGTTATGTTGAGTTTCAGGGCATCAGTTGATTGCGGTTTATTGGCATAGACTTGTAACTTCAGGAAACCCCACAAAAAAAAGTCTAACGGGGTCAAATCGCAAGATCTTGGTGGCCAGTTCACGTTACCTCTGCGAGAGATAACCCTTCCCTCAAACCGTTCATGCAGAATGTCCATCGAGTCGTTCGCTATGTGGCACGTAGCGCCGTCTTGCTGGAACCACGTGTGGTCCACGTCCATATTTTTCAATTCAGGCCAAAAGAAATTGATTGAAAAAATACGTTTATATCTCACACACAGCTTGTTTTTATTCAATTTCAACATCGGCCCGTCCTTGTTGAAAGACCCTTTATATACTAACCATTTAACCAACACCTACTTACTAGCTGTTAACGATTTTCTTTTTAGAAAGTTATTCTATATGTAGCGTTTAGCGTTTAAACAAATATTTAAGAAATATATTACAACGCAAAAATAGCCTTTATTTCAGGTGACCTAATCTTAAATGGAGGCCATTGTGTTTGATGGAAAAACCTTGACTGTCAAGTATGAGAACGACTACCCCATTCCCAGGATAGTCAATGATGATGACGTCATAGTCAAGGTGGAGTACAGCGGGGTCTGTGGGACTGACCTTCACATTATTCAGGTACCAACAGGATTTTACATAAGTACATTTTTTTTAATGTTAAAGGATTTCCTCATTACGGATCCTATTATCACGCAGGAGAACTAAGGGAACTGATATAGTGCTGTTTTTTGGAACTTTAAGTCGCTTTACGACTACGTCAGCCCTGTAATGTCTTAAAATTATTATATATACAAACACCGCTTAATCAACCAAGTCAAAAACCGTTGTAAAAAGCGTTCTAGCGGCTTCACTCAATGGCATGGATAAAGCGCTTTAAAGCTCACAAATATTTGTAAAATTCCCACACGTGATCTCGTCAACTGACTCCGAATACATTCCACCAGAAAATGATGGACATCTTCTGATATAGTTCTTAGAATTAGCAAGTTAATTGCTCGTAGAACTGACAACCGATGGGGAAGAAAGGTTCTTGAGTGGCGACCAGGAACTGGAAGACGCAGCGTAGGCTAGCCTGCCACTAATGGTACCAGCGATCTGGTTAAAACTGCGGGGAGCCGATGGATGCAGGAGGCGATCAGCAAAGTCGCGCTCTGTGGCGGAGGCCTGCGTTCAGCAGTGAACGTCTTCAGGCTGTTGATGATGATGATGAATGTTAAAGGATGCAAACAAGCATATGGTTCTACTGATGGGAAGAGATCACCGTAGCCTATGGACATCTGTAACACTATACGTGCCACTGATACTTACCCTGTAGGACTCTTTTAATCCACATTTAAAGTCCTCCACGTTGTAGCTCTGCGGAAAGATCTAGAGATCTGCGCTGGATTCCACGATTCCACATTTTTCATATCCCGTACCCGTTTTAAATTTTTTATTGATACATTTTTGGGGAAATTGTAGGGTGTGTTTTGGTAAACAATCGGTGATTTACTCAAACCGGGTACGTTTTGATGTTTTGTAACACAAAAAATATAAACTTAGTGTACGGTAGCTTTTCATTACCATAAAAATTATTATTCACTAATTTATTTACATTTCTTAAGCTTATATTTATCCTACTCCTGTTATAAATATTGTCAATGCTGCTGCGACTGCAGAACGTATTTTGATGTAAGTAATTTGGTGATAATATTACACCTCCTACTGTTCCGGTTTAAAAGGCATTGTAGCTAGTAAAATTACTAGGCAAATGAGTTTTAACGAACTGATCTCACAGTCTAGAAAACATTTCAGACTGTGTGATGTTTCAGGATGACGTGCTCGCGCAGTGTCGCGTGAAACTTTAATTTAGAGTTCCGAGTGACACTGCAGCAAACTGCTATGGGCGGCCGTGACGCTTAACACCAGGTGAACGACAACTCGTCACGTCATTCGTTAAATAAAAAAAATAAAATATATCTACTTTATTCTTTGGGGTAACCTATTATGTTACTTGTATCCATCTTTTCTAAATCTATGATCTTCTATTTACAGGGGGAGTTCCCAGCTCTCAAAGAGCGTCCTATCCCTTTAGGTCACGAGTCCAGTGGTGTGATGCATGAAGTTGGCAAAGCTTGTTTCTTTAAAAAGGGACAGAAGGTCGTCATTGACCACAGCCGGTAAGAAATACTGACTATTATCTAAAAAGATTTTATTTGAACTGTTACATACAGTTTTTTTAACGCCCAACGTTTGACAATCTCTGTGGTGTGGTGGTTTAGCAGGTCGGCTCATAACCCGGAGGCGGCAGGTTCGATTCCGGTGACAGGATAAGCATTTGTGCACATGGAAAAACAGCGCAAATAAACACATGTTCTTTGTGTGGGTGTTGTGGGAGCATGGTCCTCCTTGGTCCCTAGATTCATGGAATCCTAATTAGGGTCCAGGATCTATGTATGTGATCGTTGGACGTTATTTATTTATTTGTAACGATCACATACATAGATCCTGGGCCCTAACTAGGATTCCCTGTATCTAAGGACCCCAGGAACTACGAGGACCATGCTCCTACCTCCCACAACACCCACACGCAGAACAAGTATTTGATATTTTCCCCTCTGCACAAACAGGTACCTATCCTGTCGCGGGAATTGAACCAGCCGCCTCCGCGTTATGAGCCAACCTGCCCAACCACCACACCACAGAGGCTGTCTTTATTTATTATCAGCCGGAAGACGTCTACTGCTGAATATGGGTCTCCCCCGTCGAACTTTGAAAGGCTACTAGCTCCTTGCATCCAATGGCTCCCCATGAGAATATATTGAAGCACCAGCATGGAGTACACACTCTCTCCTAGTTTGTAATTCATGCCCGACATCACAACGCTTCAAGTCCACCTAAGCTGGCCTACTTTTCCAGTGAGTTGTCGCCACTCAAGAACCTTTCTCCCCAATAAGTTGTCGGTTCAACGAGCAATGTTGCCTGCATGCCTATTGCCATTTCAATTTGCCAATCGTGTGTCAGTGACTTCACTATACTTAGACCGCGCGCCATGTGGAACCGCGAGCGTATTACCTAACTCGCAACAGGTTTGCAACAGGCGTAAATTGCGCGATGATTGCTGTCATACATCATTAGTGGTGTCGAGCATGTATGCTTCGCTACTGCTGTTGCTTTGCTATTGCTGTCGCATTGCTGTTGCAAATTTTACTTAATTACCCCGCTGGTCTTCCCGCCCGAGCTATGGAGAGCTATGCTCAGTGTTTCCCTGCGAGATAAGATCCGTAATGAGGAGATCTGCAGGAGAACTAAAATGACCGATATAGCTCTTAGAATTAGCAAGTTGAAACGGCAATGGGCAGGCCACATCGCTCGTAGAACTGACAACTGATGGGGACGAAAGGTTCTCGGTTGGCGACCATAAACTGCAAGACGCAGTGTAGGCCGGTCGCCCACTAGGTGGGTGGACCGACGATCTGGTGAAAACCGCGGGGAGCCGGTGGATGCAGGAGGTGAGCAGATGCTCAAAGTGGCACTCTCTGAGGGTGGCCTATGTTCAGCAGTGTGGACGTCTCCCGTCTAATGAAATGTGTGTGTGACTAATTCTTCCACGCTCTTAACAATCTGGACTCTATCACGCTAAAAAACCTTGAACATAACCCTCTCCGTACAGCTCGTTACAGAGCTTACTATAACGCCAGTAGGTACGAGACCACATCTCAGTACAAAGAAATAAGGTACCTATGTCTTTTAATTTTCATGACGTTTGTTTCCACAGTTCCTGCAACCTCTGCACCTTTTGCCGTAAAGGCCAGTATCACCACTGTCTTTCTGAAGACAACGGCATTATTGGGATTGGGAAGGACGGTGGCTGGGCGCAGTACATCTGTGTGTCACAGAGTCAGGTGTACGCTTTACCTGATGGAATCACTACTGAGCAAGGTACGTCATCGCTTAGGCATGGAGTTTACATGGAGTTTACTGATCGTTTTGGCTACAGAATACATTAATAGTTTAGTACTACGGTTATAGGCCTACTGTAAAGGTACCTTACTTAATTATAGGCAATGTTTGCCTTCCTAAAATATTGATTCACTTCATCACCAATAGCCAGATAGCCAGAAGCCGTCCACTGACGAACATTTGTTGTTGCTCACGGACTGTGGAGGTTGAAGATTTTAATTTACCGAGGAGAAAAGTGCTTGCTGCCCATCCCTGGATGGATATTCCTTTAGCGGACTCTTACGGCACACATGCGAAGAGTTCTTTTTTGTTGTTTTTAAGCATTTAACCACTGTCATACCTGATGGAAAGTGATGACGCAGTCTACGATGGTGCATGCTTGCCTAGAAGATACCTGTTCACACTCGACTTGAAGATTCGATCATAGTTAGCTGGAAACAACGACGTGGGGTGGTTCTATTAGCACACCGGGACTACTAATGTATGCCCATTTTAGCATTTTAAAAAAACATGGTAACGGTGTAATATCTACCCTGTGTGGTACTATTATGTATTCTATGGTATAACTGTCTTTATGCAACGGACCACACAATAATTAATAGTTCTGGTAGCTAACACAACGGAAATTTTCGGCTCAGATTATTGAATTAGTGCCGGTCAGCCGCAAGACCGATTTGTCATCACAATATTACAGTTTATTGGTTAGAGAGTGACACAGGCAACTTTTCATAATAAGCATTGTATGCGGAGACTAGGGTTGGCAATGGCAGCTGAACCTACTGTTTTAAGGCGACATCAATACTGGTTTAACAAAAAAAAAGCATAAATACCTATTCATATTCTAGGTGTGTGCCCATTCCCATAGACAGAGTGTAGGATAGGTACAGCGAAAATATTCTAAAAAAATAGAAATAGGGTAGGTCTATGTTATTTCTGTAATAATAATAGGCTAGTTGCCTGATATTAAACTAATCCACACGCATGTCATACGTTTTTCATCACAGTTGCGAGGAAAAAACAGAGTTGTACTGTTAAGTGTCGTGCAGGCTTCTTATTTTCACGTGGCGTCAGAGAAAAACCCTGTTGATGGCGCGAACAAAATCGGTATCGACCAAAACGAAATGTAAACTGGAACTGGAACTAGAACAGGAACTGGAACTGTAACTGTAACTGGAACTGGAACTGGAACGGGAACTGGAGCGTGAATTGAGCATGTGTGATTTATATAAAACTCAATATTTGGGACCTACAGTCGAATGAATTACTTACCTGTTTGTTTTTCCAAAGTATTCTTCATTTTCCTTTTTTGTAGGTACTTTAATATGATATAATTATAGTATAAAAACATAGTCTGAGATTTTGTGAGGGTGGCGCATGATTGGGTACTGTTTATGTTTTTGAATTTATTTATTGTGTGATATTTCTAATTTTTACATTGATTTTATGTTTTACATCGACGTCTAATTTAGGTAATTATTAAAATGCTTTAATTTGAATACTTCTTTGACATCTCTGTTTTGTAATTTGTCTATTTTTTATTGTTGTGATGTTATAAATAATGATGTATAGTAATTAACTCCAAATCAAATATCAAATCAAATAATCATTTATTGACATAAAAGGGTTTATACATCTTATTGAGTCCAAAGACTCCCGAACTAGTGAGAACACTGTATTTCAGGAGCCAAGGCTTCTCCCATTCTTTGACTTTTATTATTATGTCATATTATACTAAAATATTATTAAATTTATAGTTTTATTTTAACTTTAAAATAAACAATAAAAAGAAAAGAAAAATGCTGGTTTATTGTAAGTGCCCTTGTGTGTGCGTGAGAGTATTGAATTAATGTAATTAGCATTGTAGCTAGTGAAATTACTGGGCAAATGAGACCTTACGATCTGATCTCACGGTCTAGTAATATTACTGGACCGTGTGATGTCTCAGGATGACGTTCGCAGTGCAGTGTCACGCAAAACTTTATACTTTAGAGTTCCAAGTGACACTGCGATCTGTTATGGGCAGCCGTGACGCTTAACATCAGGTGAACGACTTGCTCGTCACGTCATTTGTTCACATAAAAAAATTGGCTTCTATAGCCGTTTTAATTAATAAAATAAATAAATAAAATATTTATATTACTTTATGTCTAATTGAAAAAGTTGGCAACCCTAGCTAGCCCTGCGGGGCGCAACAAGATAATAAAATCATTGTGCAATATAACTGTGTATGATGATCGGATAAATAGATTACCTATCTGTTTTTTTTTGTTTTTGCTTGTTAACGTTATGATACAAGATTTAAATCATCTATCAGTGATAATGTAAATAGGTGTTGTTATTCAAAGTTTATTAGAGCAAAATCGATGCGACGCGTGACTTAACACTGGCACAATGAATCAGCATTGCAATGGGAGCATGGTCCTCGTAGTTACTGGGTCCTAAGGAATCATAATTTGGGTCCAGGATCATGTAGGTGATTATCATCATCCTTTCATCATCCTGTTTGCCAATTCCCATTTGTTATTGGGGTCGGCTCCCAATCTAACCTGTAGCGGCGAGCTACCAGAATTACACGAGCTACTGGCATCTGACCTCGCAACAGATAAGGGACCAGTAACAGGTATGGTTAGATCAGGCGTCAGATTCTATCAGGCGTCTGACCAGTGCCGTACATAGTATTCCTGCGCCCTGTGGAGCTTCTATAAGTACGCCCTTGTTTTTTTTAAAGATATTATTGGTACCCTGGATAGGGCCGTAGCCAGGCGTAAATACGCTCGTGCGCTGGCAAAAAAATGAGTGAATTTGTCTAATTTTTTATGATACTGGCATGTAGGTATTGTAGGTACGTATGTGTTGGAATCGACCACTAGGGGCCTAGCGGGAACTTATCAGGAGCAAACTGAAATAATAATAGTCCTGCCTAGTCTGGCCATCCTTGCGCCCCCCAGACTCTACGCCCTGTGCCTGGGCACCGGTAGCACCGCCCTATTTACGGCACTGCGTCTGGCTACCCGTAACGATTGCCATAGATGTTTTTTTGACAACCGGGACTGACGGCTTAACGTGCTCTCCGTGGCACGGAGCGATGGCATCGAAAACAACTTACTAAATAAGTAAGTCCTGCAGGGCCGAGGATAGAACCCGGTGCCATAAGATTGGGAAGCATATATGCTACCACTCGGCCACAATCCTTCTCAAGTGATCGTTGGGCGTTATTTTGAAGTGTAGTGGGTACACTTAATTATTATTAGAAGGAGGTCCAGGAGTTGGCAGTAATTAAAAGTAATGTTTAACTCACAGCGCGATGTATATTGAATTAAAAATTATTTACAAATTAAAACACAAGACAATTTTCCTTTTATATTTCCTCTTATATTTTGGCTCCACACATAGTGTATTTAGCCAGTGTCAAGTATTGTAATTTTTCATAATGATAGAATATTTCACGTAAAGTCAAGTCTTAGTCACAGTCTGCGTAGTCATAGTCCAGTCTAAGTCAGGTAGTCTCAGTCCAATCTAAGTCATGCCCTAGTAAAGTGGTGGCAACTTTACTAGAAGCTTCTATGGAATTTTGGAAGCAACACGAAAACCACGTTTCACCACATTATATCACTTGCCCACACTCATGCTCGTAATTCAGCACTTAATGCGTAAAACGCCAACGATTTTAAACATTAACACTGGAAAAAGCACGAGTTTTGAAAAATAATACAATGCAACGACGTGAACTTTTCCGCGTTCCCACCAAAACTCTCAAAAAGACAATTTTTTCTCTAAATCGCAGATTGACATCCGTAGAATCAACAAGATCCGTTGTCCATAGCAACCAGGAGCAAAGGCTATGAAGCTGCATGTAAACTTTTTCATTGGCACGCCACAATTTATGTATTATTCATTTATTTTATAATATTGCAGGTGGACTCTGCGAGCCGTACTCGTGTGTGTCTCACGGGTTCGACCGCGCCTCTCCCCTTTTAGTCGGCGATAAGATTCTTGTGCTTGGCGCTGGTATCATTGGTAAGTCTTGTATTGCAATCCTTTGTTGCTTCTAGGTTACTTCTCAGCTTGGCTTAACAACTGTTATTATACGACAACCGCCGGGATCTCAGGCCACGGTTTTTTTAATCAACGATAGGCTAACATTTGACCACGGTCTCACCTGATGGTACGTGACGACGCGGTCGACGATGGTGCATGCTTGCCTAGAAGATACAGGTTCTTATTCTTATTCTTATTCTATATGGGGGCGATAAAGGCCTGCACTGACGTCCCGCATAGGGTGTTTTGTGCATTTACCCCCGCCAGCCTCTACCCTAGCCACCCTAACTCCTTAAAGTAGCGGAGAACGGGCTTGGGTCACTGGCACAGCTATTCCAGTAGTGATGGTGATGGTGACGATGACGCTAAAGCAGTTGATGCAAAAATGGATGCGCTAGAGCATGGCAATGATGATGATGAAGATGATGATGATGGGTTTTCTTTAGGATCTTTCAGATCAGATAAGATACAGGTTCACTCTGGCCTTAAAAACTCCCAGATAATATTTGTCAGGAAACAATGACGCTGGTAAGGTGTTCCATTCCTTTGCAGTCCGAATTATAAACGAGGAATCAAAACGCTTTGTACGTATTCGAGGAATTTCTACCATATACGGATGCTGTGTTTCCGTGTGTACGATGGTAAAAAGGGGATGGGGGATGGTAAAAAGGGGAAGTTGTGCAATTCCATCGCACACTCTCCGAAGTGCAGCTTGTAAAAAACCGATAGGCTGGCAACCTTACACCGGTGTTCAAGGCTTTGGACTTTAGCCTTTACTAATTTATCGTCGCCCATTGACCTTAATAGCCCGTTTTTGTGTTGAGTCAGGGGCTTCAAGCTGATACTTAGCCGAACCATCCCAAATGACCAAACTTGTGTCTGATAAAGATCTAAGATCTGTCCTGAATGTGGAACGGTAGCACCAAAAAACGATTAGGTAGAGCGCTCAGCTGCAACTGCAAATACTTACCGCGTTTTTCGTAGCAAATTTATATACTTTCTTTCTTTCAAAAAATTTTAATGTTCCCATTTTACTGAACTTCTACCGAATATATTTTTACAAAAAATAAATTAGTGTATTCCTAACAAACATTCAGATGTCGTGAGACTAAAAACTTTGAAAAATACTATACAAAAATAGATATTAATTAAAAACCGTCAAAATCAGTCATTTCGTGCGTTGTCTTTGTCGTAAGCGCCGCGCTGAAGTGCAGACTGAATTGATATTTAAGACTACGACGTTAAGGTTGATGTTTCTTTGAACGGATTTGGATCTGCTGATCTGGCTCTACTCGGCACCTTAAGAAATGCGACCTGTAGTGGAGAACAGCTGGACATCCGCCGGCCACTCGGTTAATGATATCAATACCTAAGGTTTTCTATTTTCCAGGCAACCTATGGGTGACAACGCTCCACCACCACGGCCACAGAGACGTCACTGTCTCTGAGATGAACAAGAATAGACTTGATATTGTCAAGAAGATGGATAAGCATTTTTTTTAAAACAAACCAGCTGACTGCTCACCTGATGGTAAGCAGTTACCGTCGCTTATAGATACCTGCAACACCAGGAGCGTTGCCGATGCGTTGTCTACCTTTTTTTATTTTATTTTTCACTCAGTGCCATCTACCTCTGAACCTTCCTTGTCCCCTACTAATTACAATCTGGGTCTCTTCAAATCAAGAGTGAATAGGCACCTCATGGGCAAACGTGCTCCAACATAGACCGCACCATCACTTTCCACAGGTGAGATGTTGTCAAACGTGAGCCCATTCAAGCAAAAAAAAAACCAGATAACTGATACTTAAAAGAGAATACTTAGACACTTTTTGTTTGTAAATACATACATTTACAATATAACACCCAGACACAGAACAAAGACCTATGTTCATCACACAAATGTTTGTCCCGGGTGGGAATCTAGCCCATAACCAAAAAGAAAGGCAGAAGGCAGAGCTACTACCAACTGAGCTAACAGGCCAGTCAAAGACTCTATTTACCCCTCGTTTGAAGATCCCATGTTGTACCTCAGCGGAAACTCCTCAGAAGGTAGTCCATTCCACATCTTGCAGGTCTGTGGCAGAAATGATCTCAAGGATACTTACGAAGTTATTTCATTCGGAAAAAAAAGTGCATTAAGTTAAAAAATAATTTAAGTTTTCTTAGAAACCAATGACTAGATATAAATCCGATCAACTGGATTTATATCTAGTCATTGGTTTTTAGATACCGTAAGATTTCAGTGATGATACAACTTCCCTCATACGAAAATTATGGTGTATTTCAACCACCAATTTGTAATAAATACTATGAATTTCTAATAAATCACGGGAACCCGTTGATGTCTTTTGTTCCATCCTGCTCTGTCCTTTGTAATTTCGTATAGCTTTGTCTCGTTTTGTTACCTCACCCCCTGCCCGCGCAGGTGAGTCGTGTTTGTACGAGAAATTATGTTCACAAGCTATCAACGGGCTTTATAATCTTTGCTAAAAACCAAGGCTTTGATTTCCCGGAAGTTTTTGCCTTGTTGAACCGTTCGAACCACGCTGTGTATACAGACTTTAATGTTTTTTTTTTTTCAGATACTGGCTTCCGTTTAGTGACTCCCGAAATCTTGGCAAATGAAAACACATTGTATGACGTCATCATTGATTGCACAGGTAATTTTTTTGCACATATAAATTACCATCATCATCATCATCATCCTCTTTGCCTTTTCCTATTTTGTTATTGTGGTCGGCTCCCAATCTAACCTGTAGCGGCGAGCTACCAGAATTACACAAGCGACTGCCATCTCACCTCGCAACCCATAAGGAACCAGTAACAGGAATGGTTAGATCAGATACATTTATTAATTACCATTTCTGTGACTTCACTGCGTACGTTCCACAGTCTAAGTAATAAAATCTGTGAGATTTGGTCGTCTCATTTGCCTAATAATTTTACTAGCTGCAGTGCCCTTCAAACCGGAACAGTAGTGCTTGCACACTACTGCGTGGCGGAAGAATATCTGGCCAAACGGTGGTACATGATTCGTCCAAGGGTGGTACCTACCATTTTTTTTTGGTGGGGGAAATGCCCTCGCACTTCCCTGCCAACACGGGGGTAATGGCAGGGGGTATGTGGGACTCGAATCCACTAAAACGCCCCCGTGATCCATCCGCCGCCGGGATGGGGCGAGATAGGGTCGCGTTAGCATTCACTATCTCGCCCCGGCGGTAGGTCTGCGCCAATGGGTGGGTAGCTTTGCACCTCGGTTACCCACCAGACGTGCGGGGCCGTGTGAGCACGGCGGAAAGTCCGCCGACTCTCCGCCGCCGACCCCACTACGGAGGATTGAGGGCGCGCGACACGCCTCGTCCGTCCCCCGGTCCGTCTGTGCCGGAGGGGGTCAGAGTTGGGATCATCCTCTCTGACCCGCTCCGCAGCCTCCTTCTGCGTCATCACCGCCTCGCAGAAGGAGACTGTTGCCTGCCACGTACCACTAGCACCAACCATAGTGAACCTAACCCATTTACCCTGTGCGCTCTTGGCTTTTTTTTTTAATTGTTTATAGGCAAAGCATTTGACCACTGTCTCACCTGGTGGAAAGCGATGACGCAGTCTACGATGGTGCATGCTTGCCTAGAAGATACCTGTTCACTCTCGTCTTGAAGACACCCAGATCATAGTTAGCTGGAAACCAGGACGCCGGCAAGGTGTTTAAATATTTAATGTATTTCAATGCCAATTTATTTTCAGGCGTGGGTAAAGTAATGGAAATCAGCTTCAACTACCTGAACAACGGCGGCAAGTATGTGTTGTTTGGGTGCTGTCCGCAAACACATCAAGCATCGTAAGTGGAAAAAAAAATTGGTTATACTGCTACGAAGTTACACCAATAAAATAACTAAAATAATATAAAACACGGTTTAAACTTTAACGGCTGTTCACTCACTCATTCATTCACTCGTCAATTTTTCCGTAGCAGTTTTTCCGTTACATTTTAACTTCAAACACGGGTTTTTTTGGTAGGAACGCGGAAAAGTTCACGTCATTGCATTGTATTATTTTCAAAACTTGTGCTTTTGGCAGTTTTAATGTTTGAAATTGGTGGCGTTTTACGCATTAAGTGCCGAATTACGAGCATTAGAAAGAAACGTGATTTTTCGTGTTGCTTCCAAAACTCCATAGAAGCTTCTAGAAAGGTTGCCCACTTTACTAGGGCATGGCATAGACTAGACTGTGGCCACCTGACTTAGACTGGACTATGACTTACCCAGACCGTGACTGACACTTGACTTTACGTGAAATATTCTAAACACATGAAAAATTACAATACTTGACACTGGCTAAATACATAATGTGTGGAGCCAAAACAAAAAAAAACCTTTAAACATTGCAGACATGATTCCAATCACATTCCTGCCTAGTAAAATGAATAACTAAATATCCATTTTTGTCTTGTACAAATGCTAAACATACCTAAGTAGGCACTCAAAGTTGACACCATAAATTTTTTGGAAGGTAACCGAAATTCGAAAACCATTCGAGATTATTCTCTAAAAAGCGCATAACTACATATTGTAAAAATATCAGATTTTATTTCTCAATAAGTTATTGTTAAAAACGCCATAATTTTTTTTTCAGCTGGTTTCCTGCTAAAATCTTCATTTAGCCTCACAATACCTAAAATTTTTAATTAACTTTATAAAGTTAAATATTGCATGAAAAAACCAAATACTTAGAAAATACGTGTCGGTTATTTTTCAACTTACTTAAACTATAAAAAAGGGGGTCAAAATTTGAAGTGTCAATTGTTACACTTACCTGAAACTTTTTCATCAAAGACTTAATTTGAATGCTTTCGCATTTTTTTCCTCCAGCCTGAACCCGTTCCAAATCTACGACAAGGAGCTAACCATCATCGGCGTGAAGATCAATCCGTTCAGCTTCCCCAACGCTATTGGGTGGCTCAGTGCTATGGGGACCAGGTAAGATTTGCTTTATTGAGGATCTCCTATCTACCCCTCAATTTGTTGTCTCGCTTCCACATTTGGCTTTTTTCATTACTATTTTGAGTGGATTTGAGCGATGATGGCCGAGCAGTAGCATGTGCGCTTCGCAATCTTACGGTACCGGGTTCGATCCTGGGCCTTGCACCAATAACTTACTTATCTAGTAAGTTATGTGCAGTTTTCGATGCCATCGCTGCGTGCCTCGGAGAGCACGTTAAGCCGTCGGTCCCGGTTGTCATAAGAACATCTATGGCAATCGTTACGGGTAGTCGGACGCCTGATAGAATCTGACGCCTGGTCTAACCATCCCTGTTACTGGTCTCTTATGGGTTGCGAGGTAAGATGGCAGTCGCTCGTGTAATTCTGGTAGCTCGCCGCTACAGGTTAGATTGGGAGCCGACCCCAATAACAAATGGGAAAAGGCAAAGAGGATGATTTTGAGTGGATTACTAAAGTGAATTTTTCAGGGTTTAAAACACCAACGCCGCCAAATGGGGGAGGCCTGTGTTCAGCAGTGGACGTCTTCCAGCAGCTGATATGTGTCATTACTCTAATATCTATCTTCTTTCAGATACGTCAACTTCAAAAAACTTGGAGTGAAGACTTATGTTTTATCCGAATATGAAGATGCTATTAAAGACCTGAAAGCTGGCAAAGTTGCTAAAGCCGTTTTCAAAATGGTTTGATCTTATACATCTGTAGAACTCATTTTCGTAAAAGGACGATTACTTTTTTTGACACCGAAAGAAAATTGTGATATAAACAGCTGAAAATTAGTATTTAATATAGATAAAGATAAAGATAAATTTGTTTGCGAAACATGAGTATATAGTGTACACACAAAGACAAAATGATGCCGCACAAAAGATATTTACAATATTTATCAGTCACATCATGTTTTGCCTAAATTGGAGTGCAAAAATTAGAGAGATGCGAAATTCAATAAAAAGTACATAACAGTGAATTCATTCTTTCAAAGTTATTAAGTGATAGAAATTCTTAAATAAAATATTTTATCGTTTATAAACTTGGTCTTCTTAATAAAATTATACAAAAATGTAAAAAAAAATGATAAAATTATAATGAAATGAAATATTGAAAATGACATACACAATGGAACACAACATAGATACAGTAGAAACATAAAACACAGAGGAACAAACGTATAACATTGTGTAATGTCAGGAAAGGGCTCCGGCTCAGCATACATCTGATGAGATTGCAGATCACAATCTCAGTTACTGATTTTCAGCCAGAACCCAAATTCATGACATCACGGACTCATTCTACAAACTAACAAAAAAAATACAGTATAAAGCACAGATTAACACAAGAAAAATAACGAAGGCACAGACATATTTATCGGTGATGTCCGTGTAACAAGGCAAACATGGCAACACAGATTAGCAATCAATATATATACGTGGCAATTCAAAACGGCTGTCAGTGTCAACGTCAAACATGACATGAAAAACGTGCCAATACGTGGCAATATTTGTTTTTTTTTTCTTATATTTTGGCTCCACACATAGTGTATTTAGCCAGTGTCAAGTATTGTAATTAATCATCGAGTTATGGAATATTTCACGTGTAAAGTCAAGTGTCACAGTCCAGTCTAAGTCATACCCTAGTAAAGTGGTGGCGACTTTACTAGAAGCTTCTATGGAATTTTGGAAGCAACACGAAAAACCACGTTTCACTACATTATATCACTTGCCCACACTCATGCTCGTAATTCAGCACTTAATGCGTAAAACACCACCAATTTTAACCATTAACACTGGAAAAAGCACAAGTTTAGAAAAATAATACAATGAAACGACGTGAACTTTTTCGAGTTCCCGCCAAAACTCCCAATATTTGTTATCTCGGCAGGGTTTGTTTGTCAACAAATAAAAATTAATAATCAAAATAGAGGTAAATAAAATTTATTGAACGTTATTGTTTGTTGTGTTATTTTACCCGGACTCCCTACGAATATAATAACCGGCCAAGCGCAAGTCAGACTCGCAAAGAGTTCCGTACCATTATCTATAAAAACAAGCAAAAAAACACGTTTTTTGGATGGGACCCTTAAATATTTATTTTATGCCGTTTTTTAGTATTTCTTGTTATCTAGCGGCAACAGAAATACTACATCTGTGAAAATTTCAATTGTCTAACTACCACGGTTCATGAGATACAGCCTGGTGACAGACGGACAGACAGACAGACGGACGGACAGCGGAGCCTTTTTTTTATGTGATTAAATGACGTGACGAGCTAGTCGTTCACCTGATGTTAAGTGACACGGCCGCCCATAACAGTTCAGTGTCACCCGGAACTTTACAACAATAATGTTTCGCGCGACACTGCACTGCGCACGTCATCCTGAGACATCACCCAGTTTAGTAATCAGATTACTAGACTGAGTGATCAGATCATAAAGTCTCATTTTCCCAGTAATTTCACTAGCTACAATGCCCTTCAAACCGGAACACAGTAGTGCTTGCGCACTACTGCTTGGCGGCAGAATAACTGGCAAAGCGGTGGTACCTACCTAGACGAACTTTGCAGAAAAGTCCTACCACCTAGTAAGAGGCCTTGGTAATAGGGTCCGTTTTACTCTTTGGGTATGGAACCCTAAAAACGGTCAAGTGCGAACTAGACCTGCGCATATCGAGGGTTCCGTATTCCGTAACACATGGCGTGAGAATAGATTTCTTCAATTTCAGTATTTGTGGCGCTTGCCTCACTTCTTTTTATGCAATTTCTATTTTGTCATTACCATCATCCTCTTTGCTTTTTCCCATTTGTTATTGTGGTCGGCTCCCAGTCTAACCTGTAGCGGCAAGCTATTAGAATTTCACGAGCGACTGCCATCTGACCTCGCAACCCATAAGGGACCAGTAACAGGGATGGTTAGACCAGGCGTCAGATTCTATCAGGCGTCTGACTACCCGTAACGATTGCCATAGGTGTTCTAATGACAACCGGTACGTACGCTCTATGTACATACACCTATTTCTCTGTCCATACAAAGGTTGTCTGGAAGAGATCGATAACGATATATTGTGACAATCATCATTTCAATACTAGGAACAGAAACAAACTGAAAGTGCCAAGATTCAGACTGCAGAAAGTTAATGGGAAACTGTATACGCTTTTATAACAAGTTGCCTGGTGGTGTTGAACATTTGTCAATGCGTAAATTTAAATCGTTCGTCAAGTCAAATTTGATGAAAAAAGCCTATTACACTGTAAATGATTATTTGTCAGACAAAAAAGCTTGGCCTGACTGCCCCAAGCCCAATGTTATGAAATCTTAGGTACCGTGTCTATTGCATGTCATTGGCTATACCTACCTACAATTTTTGTTTTCTACTTGTATTTTTGTATTACGATCTTTCTAATATTCCTCTTACACTGGTGTGTAATGTATGTACCTAGTTACCTACTTTATAGTATGTTTAATTATGTTGTAACAAATTCTAAGTATTGTAAACAATTTAAAAAAAAAATGGATCAATAAATGACACTGTAATAGTTATTTATGATATTAGGGCGGTAAACTCGTGACTATGATAAGCCCTCGACTTCGTCTCGGGCTTACATTCGTCTACTCGTTTGTAGAAACCAATTTCCGCACGTGTATCATACAACGTTTTTCAACACATTCGCGAGAAAACAGTACAATAGGTAATGAAACAAACTTTCGTTTATTAGTGGGAAAGTCGCAACAAACAACCTTTGACCACAGATCAGTAATATGTAGCTTCTTTGACGTTCCTTATCTAACTAATATGAAAATGGCCTAAAACGGCGGGCATTTACAATGCAAATGGCGCCACGTGCGTATGGTGAAAATTAGAACTGCATCTCTAGTTTCATTTTCTCTTTAGTATTAAAGTGAGACAAACGTATTTTTTTTTCTTTATATTTTGGCTCCACACATAGTGTATTTAGCCAGTGTCAAGTTTTGTAATTTTTCATCGTATTATGGAAATTTTCACTTAAAGTCAAGTCATAGTCACAGTCAGAGTAGTCATAGTCTAGTCTAAGTCATAATCCAGTCTAAGGCATGCCCTAGTAAAGTGGTGGCAACTTTACTAGAGGCTTCTATGGAATTTTGGAAGCAACACGAAAAACCACGTTTCACTACATTATATCACTTGCCCACACTCATGCTCGTAATTCAGCACTTAATGCGTAAAACACCACCAATTTTAAACATTAACACTGGAAAAAGCATAAGTTTTGTAAAATAATACAATGCACCGACGTGAACTTTTCCGCGTTCCCGCCAAAACTCCGAGACAAACGTATTGAGCAAAATCGCTTCCAAGGAGTTTCGATCATTCAGCTTATTTATTCTCGTACTGTGAAACTCCTTGGTGAAATTCTTTACGGCGCTATACAAGGACCGATGTGGTAAAATAGGTACTTAGGTGAGAGTACCTATTTTACCGCACGCTTCGTTGTATGGTGCGTAATGTTTAACTTTCGAACAATGTATACAGGCTTTGTAAATGCATTTTTTGAGCAAATGTGTTGAAAAGTTTCTTGTAGCCTCTTCTTTACAGATGTAATCGAAGCTACGGTTCGGAGTTTTCTATGTGCCGGATTGCTTGCACCTGATGTGGGGAAGAGGACTTTTTTTTTCAAACTCGTATTGTAATGGGCTTGTTATAATTATAATATTTTGACATTTTTGACATTAAGTACTGTGTAAGTTTGTTTAATTATGCTTGCTTAGAATGTACAATAATTTAATTTTTATTATTTTTAAATACATTATCTAGTTTTGACTTGTAAAAGTGCTTAAAATAGCCTATTTGCAACAAAAAAGTTTGATTTGATTTGATTTGATTTGATTTGATAAGACCGCCCATTGAAGACCACTTGTAAGATTTTCTGTTATATTTATTGTTATCTTCGTGTCAATAAAGAGTTTATCTATCTATATATTCATCCGTTTTTTCGATAGAGAAATATCTACAAAGATATTAAAGTTCCGAAAAGTTTTAATAGGTGGCGGGTTTTCATTTGTTCTTTTTTATATATTTTTAACTAAATAGGCCCGTATTTGACCGCAATCTCACCTGATGGAAAGTGAAGACGCGGTCTACGATGGTACATGCTTGCCTAGAAGATACCTAATGAATGTTATGACAAGCTAGTCATTCGCCTGTTGTGAACCCTTCCAACTCACCGGATTAAACTAGTATGAGGACCATTGTTATTCTGCCATAAACACCGGAACGAGGAGATCCACAGGAGAACTAAAGTGACCGATATAGCTCTTAGAATTAGTAAGTTGAAATGGCAATGGGCAGGCCACATCACTCGTAGATCTGACATGGGGAAGAAAGGTTCTCGAGTGGCGACCACGAACCGGAAGACGCAGCGTAGGGCCCCCAATAGGTGGACCGACGATCTGGTGAAAGCTGCGGGGAGCCGATGGATGCAGGAGGCGAGCAGCCATTCAAAGTGGCGCTCTCTACGAGAGGCCTATGTTCAGCAGTCTGTAGGCTATTGATGATGATGATGACGATGATGATGATTTTGCCATAATAGCCTAGAACTTTGTAAAAGTAACACCCTTTTAGAGTTCAGTTGGCCTTGTCATCTTTTGGGTACGATCCCTACAAAAAATATCTAGTGCAACGACCTCTACCGTGTAATTCGGTCACTGTGTTAAGAAGGCAAGGCTCATCTGATTATGCTATTGTTAAAAAAAACGCGTAGGTGTCATAATTCACAAAAAGTTAGTACATTCTTTAGAACCATTTCACTATCAATATATACTTCATTCATTTGTTAAATTTTATAAGTGACTGGTGTGGTTTTTATTGTGACAAGGTGACTTATTGTGTAGGTGTTTAGAGAGTAATTTAAAAGGATTGTTCTGTTCACAGAATTTTCTTGGAAAGATTTTAAATATTATGCAAATATAGAGTGAATCTTAGGCGGTAAAAGTAGCAAAAATAATTGCAGGTACCAGTCTGACTTGTTCATCCTCGCACTCTGGATATTTATCTTCCACTTTTTTTATTTTTTTTTGTGAATTACATTTGATTCTCTCACTGTCATAGATCCTATAAAAATATATTACGAGTAAAAATCTTAATTTTTGGACCAATGGTACTCAGTTTCACTCGCTTTTTGCGGTCATTCAATAATGGCTGTGGAACCCCATATCTTAATAGTGGAAAAGAGAATTTTTTTCTCAAACTCATGTTCTTGTAATAGGCTTAATATAACAGCTAATTTTTCAAAACTGGTAGTGGTTTGTTAGATTAGTTTGGTATTATATTGTTAATTTTATAGTTTTAGTTTAGTTTTATAGAATACCTAGTTTTATTGTTGTAGTTTTACTATTATTATTTATCAAAATAACATTTAGGATACTTTTTGTTTTCTAAAACGGCCAAGTGCGGGTTGCACGAAGAAACAATTATGTAATATATATGCAAGATTTTTTAGTTTGTATATTATTTTTTTGCTTACCTATTTTTTTTTAACTCATCCTGTCGAAGGAAACAGAGAAGGGGAAGGGGTTCTTTTCGTTTCCTTCTTCCCATGGAAAGAGTTAGGTCGTAAAACTAAATAACATTGTTATATAATTGTTATTACTTATTAGGTAATCTAGGTTGTCTGGAAGTAATCGCTTCAAGCGATAAGACCGCCCATTGTGACACTTAGGTAGTTATAAGATTTTGATTAATGAATATTTCTGTATTAGGGTGTTTTCAATAAAAAGTTTATCTTTCGATTTATCTATCTATATATCCACCGTAATAACGCATAATTCAGTGAAAATTTCGGCCGCTACCTAATGACGGTTCAAGAAATACAGCCGCGTATATTTCGTACAGACAGACAGACAGCGGATGCTTAATATAATAAAATAACAAAGTCCCGATTTTACTTATTGGGCACGGATCCCTAAAAAATGCATTGTTTGGAGTGTGGAGCTACATTTTTTAAAGTTAGTTTCTTTGGTCCACAGTTTCCGTTACCATTCTATTTTGACTAATTGGCAATGTCAGTGGTCCACATGTTAACATGACAATAGTTCGAAGTCACTAATACATCATTCCGACCTACTGATATTTAAAGCTAGAAAGGTCAAGAAGGAAAGGTCTGCCAAGCGTGGTGATTAGGTACATATGCCAAACCCCCTATATAAATAGGGCCACCACGGCCACCATCATCAACAGCCTGAAGGTGTCTTCTGCTGAATATAGCTCTCCCCCACAGACCGCCACTTTGAACGGCTGCTTGCCTCTGGCATCCATCGGCCGCCATCACAGTCCTCAGCAGTTCTGCATGGTAGCCACGATGTGGTGGGCTCCAGTCTAACCTGTAGCAGCGAGCTACCAGAACTACACGAGCGACTGCCATCTGACCTCGCAACCAGTAACAGGGATGGTTAGACCAGGTGTCAGATTCTATCAGGCGTCTGACTACCCGTAACGATTGCCATAGATGTTCTTATGACAACCGGGACCGACGGCTTAACGTGCTCTCCGAGGCACGGAGCGATGGCATCGCAAACTGCACATAACTTACTAGATATAAGTCATTGGTGAGCCTCATGAAAAGGGCCATATTCTTGTTTGCTACATACAACATCGTGACGAGCTAGTCGTTCACCTGGTGTAAAGCGTCACGGCCGCCCATTAAATATTGCAGTGTCATTCGGAAATCTAAATTAAAGTTTCGCGTGACACTGCGTGCCGAGCACGTCATCCTGAGACATCACACAGTCTAAAAAATATTTCTAGACTGTGAGATCAGTTCTTAAGTCTCATTTGCCCAGTAATTGCTGGTGTTAATTTTGTTAATTGTTAATAACACTTGTCTGGTTGTTTGTTTGTTTGTTTGGGTGACTTTGACACCAATTACTGCTGAAAAGAAGCTGCTGTTGGGAAGAAGTTAACAACAAGCTTATGGTAATTTTATTACCGAAAACTACAAGTTAACGCTGGAAACCTGTAGGTAAATATCCACGCTACACCCAGGTTAACTAAATTGAATTTGCCGCGCTAGTGAAACGTTCCACCTTAAGGGTGAGTTTCTTGATCCGTAGTTAACCAATGGTCAAAATTTGAGTTTTTAACCATTGGTTACCTTAACTACGGATAAAAACCTCACCCTTAGGCCCGATTTCACCAAACTAGAATAAATTTTATTCCAGGTATAACTTTCCGAGAACAACCGAGTTACCCGAATATAGCCCTTATATCACGAATTTTGTGAAGGTAAGACTTATTCCTTGGATACAATCAAAATGGCGTCTTTTTTGTGTAATTTCATTTGTCAATTAGCTGTATCCAGGAGTAAGGAATAGCCGTATACTTGGAATAAACGTTGGTAAAATCGGGCCTTAGTCGCCTATGTCTACCTACATTTGTTTTTGCAATAATGCATTTTCTATCTATCTATATGGCAACAGAACTGCGGAGCTATGTTAGTTCTTTTTAAACCCCTATATTTAGGTGTTTTAGGACAAAAATACGTTTTAAATTAGGTAAGTACCTAAATATTTTTTACATTTGGTGGATTCAATAGGTTACATGCTATTAAAAATGAATAAGTAAATATTATTTTCATAAAGTAGGCTAAAAATGAATGCAATAATTAAAAAAGTAAGTAAAATCGGTAAATAAGTCAAGGAGTAATAAGCTTTTAAAGTTTCTGGAGGGGGCATCGCCTGTCCCTTTCTCGCAAATAGGAGATTCCCCACAATTACTATGAAAACGCACGTTGTGATGTCACGTGTCAAAGAGACTGTATATAAAGCTACCACAGCTTAGTAATGAGGCACTATTAAGGAGCAAGAGTAACGTCACTGCACGTTTGAGCTGTCTCTTTCTATTCCTGTATTTCAAAACGTTTGTAACTTTGTCATTGTTTGAGATATTTAATTTTTGTTTACACGACTGATTATTTTTTGAGGAATATTATTATTTAATGCAATAAAAAAAATAGCAAGACACTAGCCTATTTATAAAAATCTTTGAACGCTGTTCAACTCATTTTTTAAATCGTAATGAAGTCTTCTTTCAGTACCTACTACATATTGACTATAATATCCTTCCATGGGACACCCAGTATATAAAAGTGCACCGAGTCCGTATCATCATCATCATCATCATTGACAGCCTGAAGACGTCCACTGCTGAACATAGGCCTCCCCTAGAGCACGCCACCTTGAGCGGCTGCTCGCCTCCTGCATCCATCGGCTCCCCGCGGCTTTCACCAGGTCGTCGGTCCACCGAGTGGGGGGCCGGCCTACGCTGCGTCTTCCGGTTCGTGGTCGCCACTCGAGAACCTTTCTTCCCCATCGGTTGTCTGTTCTACGAGCGATGTGGCCTGCCCATTGCCACTTCAACTTACTAACTCTAAGAGATATATCGGTCACTTTAGTTCTCCTGCGGATCTCCTCGTTCCGGAGCTTATCTCGCAGGGAAACACCGAGCATAGCTCGCTCCATAGCTCGCTGCGCGACTTTGAGTCTTTGAGTTTGCGAGTCCGTATACTGCACTGCAAATATCTGTCAGTATTACTGACAGATAATTTGACAGTAGGCGTCACTTTGATAACTTCTTATGTCATCTAATTGCATATCCTCTTCACAAAAGGGACTATAATTTATAACATTTCGAAAGTACATCACTCCCGCGTCTTTCATCACGGTTCTTGATTCATACTAATATGGGGCTCTACCAATGTGTAAAAACCACAGACTATTAAGAGATACTACGTATACAAAAACTATTTGTTTTAATGTTGATTCAAACTCTTTGCCATTGATGTAAATTGACAACAATTAATTTTTTGGACGCCATGTACCACTGATTAGAGAAAAATACAATGAGGCTTTTTATTTAAAAAAAACACTGGTTCCGCTTCTTTTCTAGATGGCGCTGTAAGTACATAGTTTAAACCTTTCAAACAACAGAGTAGTTTAGACATAAGAAAATGCTTAGACTAGCTACAAAGAAATGTCAAATTCAGTTGAGTGGACCGCGAGTTTGGGGACTTACATCAACACCACTTGAATTTTGTAGCCTCAAACTTAGCTCTCGAGCGGTTAACATCGGCTGGCGTCTTGCAGTCAGTTGTATGTACCGGTCTTGCCGAGTGGTTGTACTGCTTCTACGGCCTGGGTGCTGTTCAGCGGGTTCCCCTGTAATATTGTAGCGCTGCCAAAGACGACAAATAACACTTCTATGAATGCCAAAATGTCGAGATACCTGAGATTGATTACTTCCCGCTTGCAACATCCCTACAGCTCTTTGCATTTCATCTGCCGTCAAATGAGGTCGCTCCATGACGTGAAGAATATCTAACGATTCAATTTTGGCGCTAACTTTATTTAAATGGTTGATAAAATTATAAAATCATGAATAAACGTGTCAATTAAAACGCACTTAAATTCAAACAAATTCGCAGTCATTTGAATTTTATGAAAAAACAAAACATAATCGAAGTTTTTTTTTTACAACCAGCCAGTATGTCATCAATAACAAAAAAGTTAACTTACCTACGCACTTTGAGTGAGTAAATACTTAGAAATTAATTAATATAAATGGTAAATTTGTAATATCATGCATGTTGCTTTATAGACTTTTTTGATGTGTGTACTTTAACCAATTAACTTTATTTAATTGTATATTATTTAATGTATCCATTATTTCAATTGTCATCATCATCATCATCAGCGCTGAATACGTCTACTGCTGAACATAGGCCTCCCCCATAGAGCACCACTTTGAGCGGCTGCTTGCCTCCTGCATCCATCGGCTCCCCGCGGTTCTGACCAGGGATTTAAATTGTAATTATTGTAAAATATTTGTTTCTGTTAAAAAAATGGGGGCAAATAAATTGTTTTTTTTTTTACATCTTAGTGAGAGATTTTATAAATGTCATGGTAAGTGGAGTGATGACTCTGTATGGAGCGATGACTCTAGGTGGAGTCATGATACGTTAACTACATTATGTGCCAAAATGACTCTAGGTGGAACGATGAGTCGAGCCGAAGCTCGCTCCCCAGGGATGCCCTTGAGCTAGTGGCCTTCCACTTTTGCTCCTGCCCTGTTATGCTGTAAAGGTCGGCAGAACCCAACAGTACCAGCCCGTTCAAAACTTTCAGCAGTCTCCTAAAAAGTGCCGTTCCATTTTTTGGTTTGGCGCTCGTTTTTGTATGTACCTATACTGTAGGTGCGCTTTACATTGGTGCTCTATAAATTGATTCCTTTTTGGAAATACAATGAAAACATAAATTACATTAAAAAAACAAAAATATTGTTTTTATTATTATCATCATCATCCTCTTTGCCTTTTCCCATTTGTTATTGGGGTCAGCTTCCCGTCTAACCTATAGCGGCGAGCTACCAGAATAACACGAGCGACTGCCATCTGACCTAGTAACCCATAAAGGACCAGTAACAGGGATGGTTACACCAGGCATCAGATTCTATCAGGCGTCTGACTACCCGTAACGATTGACATAGATGTTCTTATGACAACCGGAACCGCGTGCTCTCCGAGGCACGGAGCGATGGCATCGACAACTGCACATAACTTACTAGATAAGTCATTGGTGCAGGGCCGAGGATCGAACCCGGTGACGTAAGTTTGCAAAGCGCACATGCTACCGCTCGGTCACCATCGCTTTTACACTGTTTTTATGATTATATTGTATTTATTTAAAAAGGCCACAGTTTTAGACTAAGCGATGAGAAAGGGTACCTATGTTTCGAAACTTTCTTTCCGATTGCCATTTTGGCGTACATAGACTAACTTGATGACCTCTTCCTTTGACAGTCGGTTAATAAAATACTATGGTAACCCCCTATGCTTGTGTGTTTCATTGAAAACAACTATTGATGCATGCCCTACTTTCACGGATGATTCATGCGTCATGTGACATTTAAGATTAACTGTACGATGGCATCTTGTTGCATACAATCGTCCAATATGCAGAGGTCAAGAACATTTTCTGCATTGACTTTTTCATTTTAGGTCTTATTTGTTATTTTTGCCAAGCGTAGGTGTGATGTGGTGTGTAGCCTCTGGTAGTCGTTACTACTACAAACAGGCTACAAAATCAATAATATTTTTATAAGGCTTCTGCTTTTTTTTCTATGTTCCGTTTTTAATCTGAGATATAAAAATATAATGGGATTTATATTTAAAATGTGATTTCATAGCGCTTACAGAAGTTACTTGTATATGGCTTTTTTTCAACTTTTTTCAACTTTGTACATTGTTATTTTTATTTAGGCACTTTTATTTATTTTGACTAATTTTTTTATGGTAGGAGTGGTAAACAAGCACCCCCTACGCACATGTGCAACACCGAGGGTATTGCCAATGCGTTCCCAAAACTACTGACATAAATTAAATATGCCATTTTTCATGAAGTTACTAAACTTAAAATTTCTTGACAGTTTTCTCATTAATATCTTATTACGTACCTATGATACGGATGTCTTTACACTGCCCCAGTTAATAAAAAAATTGATAAACATAATTTTTAAAAAACGATAAAAGGTTGACGACACACGAGTTCAAATTATAATATGCGAATCATTGGCTGCAATTTAATTCAGTTATGCTCAAAGGAATTCGGAAATACTCAACTGGATTAATGTTTTGATGTAAGATTTATGCAAAAATGACGTCATAATGACGTCATAATGATTGAATGAACCCATAATTGGTAAACCATGCAATTTAAGTCACTCGTGGCTTTAGAAAAACTTTTAGTAACTGATACAATACTTAAATACTTTTTGTTTGTAAATACATACATACATAATATATAAAATAAATGATTAGATTTAGTAAATGGTTTACAGTAACTTTACAGTAGCGCTCATAGCGAAACACGACTAGCCGACTCTAACCGATCGTTAAAGCTAAGCAACGTTCGCTGCGGTCACTACTTTGATGGGTGACCGCTACAACAAAATGTGGTATTTACAACTGAGCGCTACCGTGCTTCGGAGGGCACGTTAAGCCGTCGGTCCCGGGTGTTGTCTTAAGACAATAGTCGTTAAGGCAAGTCAGAAGCCTTTGGGCGGCCTAAAAATTCTGACACTAGGACTGAGCGCTTGCCTACACGAGAGGAAGGAAGGAAGGATCAACCGGCTGAAGACTGCTGAACATAGGCCTCCCCCAGAGGGTGCCACTTTGAGCGGCTGCTCACCTCCTGCATCCATCCGCTCCCCGCGGCTTTCACCAGATCGTCGGTCCACCGATTGGGAACGTAAACACTGATTATTAACGCTAAATAATTACCATATTAACCTGGTTAAAGAATTCTCGCCCTGTCCTACATTCGTCTAGGGTACCTGAAGTAGGTACTTAGTGACCTAGATTTGTGTCTGACGCAATATCTGTAAAACTAGTATAAACTAGAATAAATTCTATGTAAATATTGCCCATACCTAAGTACTTTACTAGTCAATGATACCCATTAATTTAAAGGTACTGGTAGAAAAATTATGTAAGCAAGGGTTTTAAAATTTCTTGTCTATAAAGGTCCCGTCATAGACGAGGCGGTAGGAACTAGGAATGGTAATTTTGCAAAAAGGACGTACTGTGTAATGGTTAACAAAAAGGTGCCATAGGAATGGTCATTTTGGCAAAATGAAGTATTGTGTAATGATCATCAAAGCACCGATTCAATTAGTCAGTGCTTGAAAGTTGTTTAGTGCAGTGTTTTTGCAAAATGATAACGTATTTTTTACTATTTTGCAAATTGGTCTTTTTAATAGGGACGTTTTAGTTTTGTTACCAAAATGACGTTGCAGAATGTGACGTTTGGGTAAGATTTTTTTAGGAGGAAAAATGAGAAGCAAAAACCAAACAAACCAACTAAACTATTGTAAAATAAGAATTTGCATCCCAACTACCTAAACCTACATTTCGCAAAGAGGACGTCGATCAAAATGGTCATTTATAGTGTCATTTTTCGAAAACGACCTTTTGATTATACACCGTGGAATTTAATTCGATATTTTCCTGAAATGTATGTACTCAGTCCATGCTTTAGAATGTTTATTTAAAGCTAAACACAAAAGTACCTATAATGTAAAACGTAAAACTAGGTACTATAAAATTAGTCCAAATTCAAAATCTTCACAAAAGGCCTACGACATGTAATAATTTGGCACTCCGGGACAGCGGGGAGGGTGCAGGTGTTCTAGCTACCTACGAAATATTTTCCCGCAGCATGTAGTGTGAAATAGACATTTTGGTTAACGGTGAATTATTTTTTGAGGCATTTATTTTATTTTTATTTTTTTACATGTAATATTGTTCTATAGCATGGATTGAGTACATGTATACATTTCAGGAAAATATGAAATTCAATTCCACGGTGTATAAAATTCCAGGCCATTTCCATATTCCAGGCGTTTTGCAATATAGACAGTAACCTAATGTTTCTATTTTGTTTGTGTTTTAGGTCTGTGGTGTTTTTATTAGGTACAGACAAAAACATTTTTTTTTTCATTTTTTAAGGCGTGTAAGTAACTAACATTATTTAAATAATGACCAAAATTCTGGCACTTATTTGGCTCAACGAATCAGCATTGCAATTCAACGAGGCAATGCGGCCAGCATGTTGGGTACGCTATCTACCGGTAGTGGGCTGGAGCATTTGGACTGTCTAATTGTCTCTAAGCCATCGCGGCTAGTATACAGTCTAAACGTTCTTTGTAGTAGATAGTGTAGCCAGTTTACTAGTTTTAGTAGTGTAATAGTTAGTTTAAAGAATAAAGGCACATTTTTATAATGTATTATTTTATACCAACATACGAATCGATTTTATTAGCATTGTTTGTCCAACTGTATATTCAATGCAACATGTGCTTGTCCTTAAAAATACCATATTTAGGTCAAAGTTACACACCTTGATTATTATGTAAATTTTTGTACGTATCTATTTACATGGTTAAGGTGCTGCTCATTAGTTGATCTAGGTATTTAGTTGTAATTAAGGCGATAAACATTGATGCAATTATATGAAAAATCTAAGAAAATACAAAATTAGTATGACTGTACGAGCTGGCTGGTTGAAGAGCCAACCAAAAAAAATTGACAGCCTCTGTGGTGTGGTGGTTGAGCAGGTCGGCTCATAGCCCGGAGGCGGCGAGTTTGATTCCTGAGACAGGACAAGTATTTGTGCACGGAAAAAAATCGCAAATACTTGTTGTGTGTCTGGGTGTTGTGGGACCATGGTCTTTGTAGTTCCTGGGTCCCTAGATACAGGGAATCCTAGTTAGGGTCGTTCTATGCATGTCATCATCATCATCCTCTTTTCCTTTTCCCATTTGTTATTGGGGTCGGCTCCCAATCTAACCTCGCAACCCATAAGGGACCAGTAACAGGGATGGTTAGACCAGGTGTCAGATACTATCAGGCTTCTGACTACCCGTAATGATTGCCATAGATGTTCTTATTACAACCGGGATCGAAGGCTTAACGTGCTCTCCGAGGCACGGAGCGATGGCATCGGAAGCTGTACATAATTTATTAGATAAGTCATTGGTGCAGGGCCGAGGATCGAACCCGGTGCCGTAGGATTGCGAAGCGCACATGCTACCGCTCGGCCACCATCGCTCTAGCGTAGTACTTAATTATTATTTTTAAGAAAAATAAATACCTACCGTTTAATGTAAGCTGCAGGTGGAAAGATACTCTATACCATGGTATTATTCCAAAATATTAACTAATCCAGTTTTCCGAACTTCATTAATATTTCGGTGATAAATTAGTTGCAAAAGAGGAAAATTAATTCCAAATTAAATATTACCGGTTCCGTAGAAAAATGTTCAAAAATTTAGAGAACCGTAATAGTATGTAGGGATTTTCTTAGGCTGGCAGACTCATGGAGAGCCATTCCCCAAACCAGGTGTAGTGTAGTGGAGTGACAGAGACGACGCTCTGATCATCATCATCATCATCATCATCAGCCTGAAGACGTCCACTGGCCTCCCCCATAGAGCGCCACGTCGAACGGCTGCTTGCCTCCTGCATCCATCGGCTTCCCGCGGTCCTGACCAGGTCGTTGATCCATCTAATGGGGGCCTACGCTGCATCTTCCAGTTCGTGGTCGCCACTCGTGAACCTTTCATCCCTATCGTTGTCAGTTCTACGAGCGATGTGGCCTACCCACTGCCACTCTACGAAGTTAAAACTACCCAAATCCTTCTTCAGATCTCTCGAGAAAGCGTTTGACGAATGAAAATGCAACAAAAGATTGATTTATTTTATTTATTTATTCATAAAACGATAGTAAGTTTACAGTCTAAAAATTGTACAATTCGTATAAAATGACTAAAACTCACAGATAATTTCTGTTATGCTATCATTGAATATGTCGACATGCTGGATCTTGTGCGTAAATAGACTGAGCATAGACAGGGCGAGAAGGCTCAAGGGCAGGTTGCGAAGGATCTGGCAGTATTGAGAGGTGAGATTGCGGTCAAATGCGGGCCTGTTTAGTTGCAAACAAAACTGACAATTTGACGTGATGCCCGTGACCGTTCATTGGTCAAACGCTTTTTCGAGAGAAAGAGATGGCAATTTCTATAGCTGATGCTATCTTAGAGTAAAGACTAAAAGCATGGAGAGAACTTCATTATCTGTCAAGCTTATCACTTTTTTGGACACTTTTTATATGAAGTGGACACTTTGATGTGAATGAGTCTGGCAGATTTGTATAGAAAAAACAGTTGAGTCGAGTCGAAAAAATGGTACGGTGACTTTTCGCAAGCGTAGCTAATTACTATAATGTTGTTTCTTTCCTTTGCCACTGATAGCGATACGTGTGAGTAGTACAAATATAATATCGTTTTGATGATCTCTCTATGCTTTAGTCTTCACTCTAACGATGCTATCCATGCTGCAGGAGGTAAGACATACTGAAAAACTGAACCGTCTTCTTGCATATCTGGTTTTTACGGAACCCTAAAACATTAGGCGGATCTTATCTAGCACTGTCAATAAATCTATCAAATATTAACTAGTTTTCTGTAAGTTATGAGCCTTAATGGAAAACGCAGTAAAGCCGTGAAAACTGCGTTGCAGCGTGAATATGTAAATATTGTCTGACATTGGTATCGGTGATGTACACGGTATTTGTTGTGGAGATAAGTCTGAAGATATTTTTTATAAAATATTTTTTTTTATGAGAATGAATGACGTGACGAGCTAGTCGTTCACCTGATGTAAAGCGACACGGCTGCCCATAACAGTTGCAGTGCTGCAATAATATTAAAAAGGAACTCTCTTCATTAGCCGCAAGATGTTCATTGCTGAACACATGCCTCCCATAAAACGACATTTTGGACGCTTGTCATAGGGGGGGGGATTTGCCATAATCACCACGCTTGGCAGAAATCTTGCTGATCGCAAAAGATAAAGAAACTGAACCTAACGTGAGAAAAAAAACATAATTACAACTGGTAGGCACCTATAAAGCCATGAATTATCCATTTTTAGTTATTTTTTTTATTAATTTTTAATCGCATTTTTACAGAAGTAAGGAAAACGTCGCGAGGAAACCAGCATGTTCAAAAACCACAACATTCTAGAACATGTGTCATCCACCAACCCGCACTTGTCCATCGTGCTGGATTATAGCCTACACTCTCCATGTGAGAAAAGGCTCGTGTCCCAGCTGTGGGAACGTATTGGGCTGATGATGCGTAACGGCGTCACACAGTCAGACACCCTCCTTATGTTAGCTAGAATGGTGGCAGCTATATAATCCACTGTTCTAGTTTTGTGCCCCTGCTGAACATAGACATAGTGGGGCGTTGCCATAATCACCGCGCTTGGCAAACGTCTTGGTGACCACGGTAGATAATAAAACAGACCGAGGAGAACGCTGCTGCCCATTTCTTGGATATTCCCTTAGCCGGCTCTTACGGCACCCACGGGAAGAAATGGGGCCTAGTCTTACGCAAGTCATAATATTGTAGTCGTGGGACTTGACCTCAACAACTAAATCTATGACCTATGACACAGAACACTATTACTCCTAGCGGAGGCCTATTATGAGGATAAAGATAAAAAAGTCCTCGGCAACCTGCATAGTTTTGCAAACGTCACAACAATTATTTCAACACTTTTAGTCATTTGCAAAAACTTTGTTAACATTTTAATTATAATTCCACAAGGAAAAGTTACAAAACATCCCAATCTTTTATTACGTACAGTTCCAAATTGAGTCTTCTTCCAAGAAAACAAGAGAAAGTTAAACAAAAATATGTTCACAAATGCAACGATTGCATCTGACGATTAGAAAACAAAATCTAAATCGTTTCTGTTTAAACCATTATTACTAAATAGATTGTTAAAATGACAATGGTTTCGACAATGAGATGCATCTTGCGATACGTCTCGTGACACACATTACCGTGTGCGTCGCGTGGCATTGTGATTGAAGGCAAGTCTGTATGGCGTTTAAAAAATAAATCCGAGCGAACTTTAAAAAGTCATTCCGTTTTTGACTTTCCTACTGTGCGCACGTGGATTTTGAAAACTGATGACGAAAATAAAAGAACTGCAGTGATTTTGATTTTACGAGTGAAGTGTTGCAATGAATTTTGAAAATATATACGTTCAGTGGTCTTAGTAAAGGTTTCAGATGTATTTTACGTTAAAGTTTTAAAAGTGAGAATTCCACGAAAACTGTTTTTCTTGAAAATGAAATTAACTAATTTTCTTGACGAACCAAGAGTTAGAAATATGAGCTAAATACATCCTTAGCTGTTCAATACTTGATAAATCTGTAAATTAAAACAAATGGATGAAACTAAAATCATGAACTTGTATCGTTCACCCATATTTTGATTAAAAGAAAAGCTAATATTAATTAAATTAACAGTGCTTTCAACACAAGCCATTTACCAAAAAAAATAATCATTGAACTGATTGAGAAGTACTCAAAAAATCAATTTGATCATTTTCATGAAAATACTATGACGATACCTTTATTATATATTTACTTATTCCTTTTAGAAAAATAAAAAAGTGCCTACGTTGCAAGACTACTAAAAAAACACTACCAACAAAAGTGCTATTTATTCCATAAAAAGTGCTAAATCGTGAATGAAAGTGCTGGTATCCCAAAAAGGTGCTAAAACCCTAAAAATGCACGTCAAAATCTTCACGCTAATCTTCGTAATAAAAATTACAAGTGCCGACTACTTTTTGAGTAGAGTAAATCACATGGAGTTCTATCGGAATAGAACGCGGCCTTCAAAGTCATTTTCTAGCATATCCTCGAACTATTTTAACCAGAATTCTCTGTACAAACCTGGGAAGGGTTCTAAAATTCAGTGCGGGACCAGAACTGTGGATTTCAACCCTCGCAGGACGGCGAAAATCGTTGGCGGTACCGAGACACCCTATGGAGCATTTCCCTGGCAAGTAAGTAGATTAACTTCCCCTAAGTTACCACTATTTAAATTATGGCACTTTTATAACGTCAGATCTGGCAATATTTGTGAGATCTGACGTTCAAATTCAGCAGAGATTTAAGGAAGAGCACTTGCTTTTCGAAATTGATCACATTAATTTAGGTGCATAATTTGACACAATTTAGAGATCAGTTCATAAAGTCTCGTTTGCCCAGTAATTTCACTAGCTACAATGCCCTGTAAACCGGAACACAGTAGTGCTTGCACACTACTGCTTGGCGGCAGAATAACTGACAAACCAGTGGTACTAGCCTAGACGAACTTTGCAGAAAAGCCCTAACACCCAAAAGTTATTTACATCATATTGAATTTAAATTTAAAAACATAAGTGTGGAATAATTATTATTTAAAAAAAGGGTGAGTCCAACTTCAACCACCTTAATTGCATATTGAGAAGTACTTAGATTACAATATAATACGTGCTTTTTCGAGTTATTTTGACTTCAAAACCTAACTGTACCAATTTTGATGAAATTTCTATGAGACCAATCTGTCAGTACCTAAGTCCTTTTAAAAATTCCAAATTAGTTTGTAAATGACGACGGACCAACATAAAAAAAACCATACGAAAACCTCCGTCTTTTATGTCGGTTGACGAGCTTCTAAATAAACATAGGTAATGTTAGACAATGGGCAGGCCACATCGCTCGTAGAACTGACAAACGATGGGGAAAAAAGGTTCTCGAGTGGCGACCACGAACCGGAAGACGCAGCGTAGGCCGGCCCTCCACTAGGTGGACCGACGACATAGTGAAAACCGCGGAAATGATGGATGTAAGGGGCAAGCAGCCGCTCAAAGTGGCGCTCTGTCGGGGAGGCCTATGTTCAGCAGTGGACGTCTTCGGGCTGTTGATGATGATGATGATGAATGTTAGACATTGAAGACAAAGTGGTATTTAGACATTTCAATTTGTAGACGACAACATTAAAATTTAGTAGTTTGGCATTGACGGTTAGGCAATTTGGTTTAATCGATTTGTAGTAAAATGCAGCCGTGGCATTTTTCATTTTAGGTAATAAGCTCAAAACCAGAATGAGATCGTTCATGTAAATTATATCGAAGTTCAACTGGTAAGTTCGTCTGATCATCAAATATTTTTTTTATTGTTCACTCAATAGGTATATAAAATAAAGTGATATAAAAATAAAAATTTATAAAATTTTGTTTGGCTTGATTTAGCACCATGTGAACGTTGAGGTTGACGTTATTTCTCTGAAACTGTTCACAAACGCATTGGAGGACGTTTTCAAGCTCTTGAAGTGGAAAAAATCTGGCATCAACATAAATGGCGAGTACACACTAACCTTCGTTTTGCCGATGATATAGTCATAACATTTTACATCCTTCAAACTGGCTATCAATAATTTAATTGAGTAAATTTTATATTGCACAAATTTATTTACACTTGGCATAATAATATTAATGTAACACGTTTTTATTTATAACATGGTGTCAAAATTTCGTTAGTTAAGTTGTGTACGGTTATAATTGGACACTAGGCTTACAAAGCTATGTTAACTTCGATGCCATAATTATCTATGTATACGGCCTATTGTCTGTTACCGGACCTATTTCAATAAAATAAAATAAAAAATAAATAAAATAATGGAAGAGTCACTCGAGGACCTTAACACCATGCTCAACGACCTCAGTAGAGTCTCCCAGCAGGTTGGTCTTAAGATGAATATGGACAAGACGAAGATCATGTCTAATGCTCATGTTCCACCTATGCCGGTAATTATTGGGTACGATGCTCTCGAAGTTGTCGATAAATATGTCTACCTAGGACAGACTGTCCAATTAGGTAGGTCCAACTTTAACAAAGAGGTGGCACGAAGAATCCAACTCGGCTGGGCAGCGTTCGCGAAGCTTCGTCCTATCTTTTCGTTCAAAATACCGCAGGGCCTGAAACCGAAAGTTTTCAATCAATGTGTGTTGCCAGTGATGACTTATGGAACTGGCTGTTGATGATGATGATGATGATGAACGTTGAGGTTACCCAGCTCCTCGACAACACGGAGACAGCGAGAAGACTAAAACGGATAAAGGATAATAAATAAATATGTGTGGACATTTCACACAGCGCCATCTAACCCCAAACTAAGCATAACTTGTACTATGGGAACCAGATAACTGATACAATACTTAGATACTTTTTGTTTGTAAATACATACATAGTATACAATATAACACCCAAACACAAAACAAACATCGATGTTCATCACACAAATGGTTGTCTCGGATGGGAATCGAACCCACAACCTATAGTTTAGAAGGCAGAGCTACTACCAACTGAGCTAACAGGTCAGTCAAAATAGTGAACCGTAGCGAGTGATACTCAAAAAGAACACACCTAAATTGTGTGATATTAAGAATAGTGTTTTAGCTTAGGTTATATTCACGTAGGGTAGGGTTTTTGTTCCGCAGTTAAGGTAACCAATGGTTAAGTGCTAACAAATTCTAACCCGTGGTTAAAAATTTGTTAGGGTTTTTGACTATTGGTTACCTTATCTAACAAATATTATACTTTTCCATATTTTAGTATTAAAATTCTATAATAACGTGTGTGTGTGTGTGTGGATCGCTATCTATGTCTGGTGAGCTGGGCTGGAGGAGCCAGCTCCGAAGGTGGTCCAGGTTCTCGTGGTGGTGAAGAATGAAAGAGGTGTTCGGTGGTACTGAAGTGTATTGAGGCGTCTACATGGTGGAAGGCGTGAGCTTGTACTGTTGGTCGTCCTTACAAGTAGTCCGGACGCATGTTACGGGTGATAATAGGATGTAGCGGTGCAAGTCCGAATTCACACACTACATGTTTTTCTTTCCCATATTCATAACAAATCTCTTCTTCCTACTTCAAAATGCAAAGATGCGATCTAAATAAAAATAGGCGCATCTATGTAAACTAAGCTAAAAAGCAAAATAAAGTACCTAAAAACAAATAGGTCCTTAAAGATTCTTTTTAATTTAAGTTTGCACTAATGTTTACAATAAACACGTTACATAATTAAATTAAATTAAATATTCATTTATTTCAGACGTGTTGTGTCCATAATACATACAAATCCATTCATTAAATAAAATAAGTATTAAAATAAAATAAAGTCAATATTAAAAAAAAAAATCAGATATTAAAACAAACAGTAAACCATAATTATTAAAAGATAAAAAATTAATAAGCAAGCAAGAGTGCGGGCAATCCATACATGCAACCTCCACAATGAGCTGCACATCAATGTCTACAGCTCATTGTGAAGACGCATCCAGTGTGCAAACATGGGACTGTCCCATCTGGCGGCGAGCGCGGAGAGGATGCTGTTGGAGCTGCCACGCCAGCGACCAAGCAGGGACGCGCACCGTTTACGGATAAAAGCATGAAAACCATCAACATTAGCATCCGCAAACATGCCCGATGCACTGCAAAACCAAATAATACTAGTTCTTTTTTTGTAAATGAATGACGTGACGAACTAGTCGTTCGCCTGATGTTAAGCGTCACGGCTGCCCTCAACAGTTGCAGTATCACTCAGAACTCTAAATTAATATAGTTTCGCATGACACTGCACTGCGCACGTCATCCTGAGACTTCACACAGAATAGTAACAAGATTACTAGACTGTGTGATCAGATCATAAAGTCTCATTTGTTAAGTTATTTCACTAGCTACAATGCCCTTCAAATCGGAACACATTAGTGCTTGCACACTACTGCTTGGCGGCAGAATAACTGGCAAAGCGGTGGTACCTACCTAGACGAACTTTACTACCTACCACCTAGTAAAATGTAATGTAATAGTTTGGATTAAGATAAATTGAAGTAAGTAAGTATATTATGTAGAATTATAGAGCTAATTAACATAAGGTAAAAAATCCGTAAGGGGTAAGTACTCGTTTAAAAAACAAATTTACAAGGGACCACCACGCGCTAAAAAAAACACGTAAATCGGTCCAAAAACTTCTGAGAAATCGATGAATAACCATCTATCTATACTTCTAATAAAACTGTAACAGGTCCCATTATGTACATTCAAGATATTTAAAAAAAAAATTCGAGGGCTATTATCGATACTGAAACCAAAACTATACCTTTTTCATTTTTGTCTGTCTGCCTGCTTCTCTCTTCCTATAGACTGAGGCGTAAAATTAATTAACCCGTGCGAAGCCGGGCCGGGTCAGCTAAAACCTTCATACAGTCGAATATCAACTCCTTTATATGAAGTTGGCTGAAAACCTGCAAAAGAATGACTTCAGCATTCCCACAACAATAAACTGACTAAAACAGGGTTCGTTGACCTCACTGAATAACAGTGTACGTACATAATCGAAAAAATAACATAACCAAATAATGCAAATGATGTCAATGAACCTTACATTTATTGGTGTTTTTTTTTTTTTTTTTTTTTAAAAAACTATACTGGAGCTATTTTGAATGTGATTTTCAATATTTTGATCACGATGCATTATAGAGACAATAAGTCCAATTTGAAAGCTTTAGTTGACAGTCCTTAACTCTTAACTTACTCAAAATATACCCATCTCTTACATTGCCGTCTATTTGACAAGGACAGCAACAGTTTTAGAAGTTTTACATCTGTCAACTGTCTTTAAAATTGGTCTCATTATTAAGAGCCAATACAACGCCAAATTGCTTAAAACGGCTTAGCTTGAAGCAGTATCCTGTCAACAATATTGCAACAATGACTTTGAAATTAATATATCGTAAAGTCCAGAAATGAAATGAAATGAAATGAAATTTATTTCACATAAATGGAGATAGATGTAGGTGTTAGGATTTAGTAAGTAGTTCTTCCATTTAGCCATTACTTGTGGCATGTGAAAATTATTATTAGGTTTAGGTCAATACGATAATACAATTTTCAAATAAACTTAAATAATTCTATTGGTGTTATACACTTGCAAATTTAAATTAATTAATTTAATTATAGTATTATTATGTCATTAAAATAAGAATAATCATTAATTAGTTATTTAACAGTAAATAATTCTATTGGTATACATTTGCAATAAATTTCAATTATATTATATGATTGTTATGTCATTAAATTAAGAATAAATTAAATTAATGGACCAGGACTAATGCTACTGCAAATGTATAGTGAAAACACGAATTAATAAAATTTTCACGATAGAAAAAAATTACAATGTTACCTCCAAACCGTACAAATAAACAGCGATTATTCAATGAATACTTTAAATAAGATCATGAAACTTTGTGTAGTAGTTGAACTAAATATAATGGAGGGCTTATGTATAGCGGATTTTTAAAATACCCTTTATATTCAGTGTAATAATAAATTATCTAAACTATTGCTCGTTGGAACCAGTTTAACTTAGACCGCCCCTGCCGCTCGGCCCCTGGCTCATCCCCGCTTTGGCCTAGTACTATACATCTATTCTGTGGCTTTGACGTGAATTCGCGCTGGCCTTGCACAAGCCCTTAAATACTAATTGAAAAGTGGCAATGTTAAAGTAGCTCTTCCACTATTTCGGGGCGAGATAGTGAATGCTAACGTGAAACTATCTCGCCCCATCCCGGCGGCGGACGTTTCATGGGGGGGTTTTAGTGGGTTCGAGTCCCACATACCTACCCCCTGCCATGACCCCCGTGGTGGCAGGGAAGTGAGAGAGCATTTCCCCCCCTCAAAAAAAGCTCTTCCCCTATTTAACTCCAGTAAGTAATTTTTTTCTCACTATGTAGTGTTCTACCCAAAGAGTATAAGTCACACTGCTGCGTAGTAATCATAGTTATATTATGTGCCACAGTGCCACTGCACTGTGCTGAAACACCTAGTTATCTAAAGGAATAGAATTTAGAAAAAGAAAAGTAACCACTATTAAAATTTAAGAAAATAATTTAGAAAAAATCCTACGTTTTTCAATTTTGATTTATAATATAATCCTATCTACAATCAATAATTCATTGTATGACTAATGTATTTAAACGACGAATATAAACCTTGTCTTTATTTGGATAAAGACGCAAATGTTTGCAAACATTGGATTGGTTCCGTTGCCAAAATCGAACCAGCGACCTCTCTCGTTACGGCACGAGGTCACCATGACATAACATCTTTTGTCCAAAAACAAAAGATGAGCATTCACAAAGAGAACTGCAACAAAAGCAGGTCGCGTCGCTTTTGACAGATAGTGTTGTGCGTATTAAGGTCAGTGCAGTCTTGAACTTGGAACTGGTCAACTTGAACTTCAATTCAAGTCCGGAAGTAGCAGTAGGTAAACTTGGAATAAACGGCAAAGATGGTCGCTCAACATAAATATTCAAGAATCGATGCAATTGGCGAAAGCTTCGCGGTTCCATTTATAATTTAAATTATGAAAATAGTTTTTCGTCTTATTTTTGTCCTCACGTGGGCACAGACGGTCGGGACAGATAGGCACAACCCTATTTTTGTTGCATTTTTATTTTTATGGGCATATGTTTGACAACACCTCACCTGATAGTAAGTGACGAAGTTATCTAAAGTGGCGCAATTGCCCATTAATACGTAGTATATAATGTTTATTCGATACCATTTTAACATTATCATTTTTTTTGGCACATAGAACAAAAACACGGCACCCATATATGGTTGAAATTCCGTCAACCCGCCACTAAGCGTTTTGCTATGCACTTTATAGTGCGAACAGCCAATGAGTGGAACACCTTGCAGGCGTCCTTGTTTCCAGTTAACTATGATCTGGGAGTCTTCAAGACGAGAGTGAACAGGTATCTTCTAGGCAAGCATGCACCATCGTAGACTGCATCATCACTTTCCACCAGGTGAGACAGTGGTCAAATTTGCGTGTAAAGAATTTAAATAATAATAGCCAAAGCTAAGGCAAACAAGTAACAAAAAAATTAAGGTTGATTGTCGGACTTTTCTGCAAGAGTTCGTCTAGGTATCACTGTTTTACTATATACATACTTTTAGCATTTTTATTGAAGAACTACTGAATATACATTAAAAACTATTTTGTTTGACTATTTCAGTCTTTAATTATCTTTAGGTACCTATTGTTTTTTAGTTTTAATGAATAGAAGAGAATAGAAGGAGGGTTAAAAGAGTCCTACAGAGTAAGAAACGGATTGGTGACGCATCCGGGGTCGCAGATGTCCATTAGGCTACAGTGACCACTCTCCATCAGGTGGACCATCAGGTTTGCTAATTGTATGCTCCCTTTAATATAAAACAAAAAAAATATACGGCTTATACTGTGATCAAAAAAAAAACTGTCAAGATCAAGACAAAATGTACCCCAACACTAAAAGTCATACGTCAGTCTAGATAACTAAGGACTTTCGCTTTTGCCAATAAATATCCTTTTGTTACCCTTATGTAACCTACAATTAGTCTGGCTGTGTCGTTTCTCTTTCACACAAGGACATTAATCTAACGATATCATGTAGGTAACACTTAATGAGGATGTTGTCATATCTACCATTATCCATTCTCTGGTAACGCTTTTGTTGTGATACGTAATCTTGAATGGCTGTTCAACTGTTGTTAATGCTCTGTGGTAACAGTTATTTCTTTTGTAATATTATGAAATATAATTGCGTACCTATTTTTAAATAGATGTTATTTGTCGCTTTATTTTGAACCGACTTCAAATAAAGAGGGAGTTTTATGTGCTTTTTTATGTATATAAATGACGTGACGAGCTAGTCGTTCGCCTGGTGCGTCACGGCCGCCCATAACAGATGCAGTGTCACTCGGAACTCTAAACTAAAGTTTCGCGTGACACTGCATTGCGCATGCCATCCTGAGACATCACACAGTCTAGTAATAAGGTTAGGTACCTACATAGACTGTGAGATCAGGTCATAAGGTCTCTTTTGCACAGTAATTTCACTAGCTACAGTGCACAGCAATCTGGAACACAGTTGTGCTTGCACACTACTGCTTGGCGGCAGAATAACTGGCAAAGCGGTGGTACCTACCTAGACGAACTTTGCAGTATAGCCCTATCACGTAGTTATCTTTATTTTTTACTAGCAGACCCGCCCGACATCGCACGGGTTAATTAGTTGTTATTAGGTGCGCACCTGCCTCCTTTCATCTTCATTCATTCATCCTTTTCCCTTATCTTTTCCCCCTCCCTTCTCTCTTTCCCATAGTACAGGATAGGAGTGGCTTTGGACCTAATACTGAAGGTTGGATGTCTGTAACTTCTGAACCACAAAATCGATGACCTTGAAATATTTACGGGACAATATTTAAAGTACCCTCTTTCTACAAAAAAAATATGAATGAAATCGGACCCCGCGTTAATGAACTACCTACATGTAAGGGTGGGGTTTTTGACCCGCAGTTAACGTAACCAATAGTTACAAAAGGTAGCAAATTTTGACCATTGGTTAGAATTTGTTAGCATTTTTAACCAATGGTTATCATAGCTACAGATCAAAGAACCTAACCTAAGTATACATATTTTTACTTTCATCCCCTCTGTTGAGGGAACCGTGCTGAATTTCGGGGTTAAAAGTGTCATAATAGCCTATCTCGTATAATATGAACTCAAATCATGCCAAGTTTCATTTGAATCCATTCTGTAGTTGTACCATCACAGACCGCGTCGTCTCTTTCCATGAGGTGAGATTGCGGTCAAATGCGGGGCCTATTCAGTTATAAAAAAATCCCCCATAAAAAATCTTATTCTCGAGTTTATTTTTTTTCTTTCACTATTAGTGAGTTCTTTTTTTCTTGAATTACCAGTCGTTAGTTCATTATTCGTAAATTTATATTAGTAATTTTATTCTAGCACCAAATTATTTCCATTCCAGGCGGAGATCCAGATGCTGGACGTGGACAAGCTGACGTTCGAACATCACTGCGGTGGTGCCGTCATCGGCGAACGGTTGGTGCTGTCTGCCGCACACTGTTTTGACAAGGTTTGGTCTTGTTGCTATATCTAGTAATTTATTAGGTCATAGGACTTGGGGAAAATTATTTGAAAAATGAAGTAAAATGTGATGATAATGTTGATGACGATAATGATTATGATGGTGATGATAATGATGATGACGAATAATGATGATAATATCTGACAATATATTGATAAAACCAGTCTTCTTGTACCTACTAGTTCATTTCTACTTACACTAAATATGAACGTGACATGTTTGATTGTTTGTTAATGGGCTTTCACGTCAAAACGGCTGAAGCGATTGGTATAAAATTTTGCACACAGATAGCCTAAGCAACCCAATTCAACAGAGGGTTATTTTTTATTCCAAATTTTATTGAATTTTATAGGAATATTTCGGGTGACATTTCAATTAAGTTCTACTAATTATCATCACATCACCATCATCATTATAATTATGATGGTGATGCTGATGACGAGTTAAACCCATACTTGTTCAACTAGGAATTCTAATAAAAAACTGCACTGAAAACTTGAACGAGGATATATATCAACTGCGATTCTCCATACGTCGTAATTATGTCTAAACGTATTCCCCTATTTCCTACCTGGACTATGCCTCTAGACAATTTTTTTTCGTCATAGTATCAAGGTCTAGACCTAGACCTACATACTACGGACGTTAGTGTCTGACAAAATCAAGTGACAGCACTCGATTTTATCAGAAACTAACATCCGAAAATCCCAAAATATGTCCCGCTGTTACCACCGTGATCAAGGGACTACTGGGGACTACCAGACAAAATTGAATTGTTTTTAACATTTAAGGTGGAACGTTACACTAGTGCGGCAAATTCAAATTTTCTTGCGTTCTTTTACCAATAATAGCTTAATTACTCAACGTGAGTACATGAAAACTAATTTTGCGGAAATAAATAGAATGTATCACCAAATAACGAATAAAAATATCTCCTAGATATCATTGGTTTAGCGACAAATGGCAATAAACAATTTTCTTCTTAGTTTTTAAGTCTATTGCCATTTGTCGCTAAACCGATTATAAGTAGGTGATACTTTTAATTGTAATTTATTGATACATTATATTTAATTGCGCAAAATTAGTTTTCATGTAATCACGTTGAGTAATTAAGCTATTATTGGTAAAAGAACGCAAGAAAATTTGAATTTGCCGCACTAGTGTAACGTTCCACCTTAAAAAATATGAGCAAAACTTTAATGAAAAAAGTAATTGAATCAGTTCAGTTTTGGTGGTGGAAACAGGGGAATACAAAACATTGATCCCGTCAAGACTTTTGTAGGCTTTGTCGATCTAACTGCAGCTGTCCCTTACCCTATCACACTCTACAAAATGAGTTGGAATTAGTATGTTATCCCGAGAGGGGGGGACTCGGACCATGATAGCCCACAAGTTGTGAGAGCCTTACTTGAAACTGAGTGTTTCCAAACCTCCATACTAAAAAATAAATCCACACACAAAATTGCACGTGCGATCGCTACTAAAATTAACAAGATACTAAAATAAATAAACAAATTCATTTCTAAACACAGATCGTCAAACTCATTTAAGTGCATTCGGTCAAGGACGAAGTTCAGCCACCCAGCTGCGCACGTAAACTTTACGTGGCATTTCTTCAATGAAAAACTATTAATTTAGAAAAGAACAATTATTATTATTCTTCTTCTTTATTATTATTATTAATAAAGAAGAAGCTACGAGAAACTTTACATTCTCTGGATATTCCCTTAGCCAGTTCTTATGGCACCTACGAAGAGATGGGGTTGCCCTATCCCACGTAGCTTCAAATTGAAATATCTTTGATTTCAGCAACCTCTTCAATTAGACCACATCAGGCTGGTGGTAGGAGAGCACCGCCTGAAAATCCAGGACAAGCACGAGCATAGATTCCTGGCTGAGAAGGTGGTTCTCCACCCGGAGTTCAGAAAAAGTTGGTACTTTTATTTACTTGGTTAAATGTATGTTCTTTTTCCATAGCGTCTCTTCTTTCCTACTCCTTCATTATTATAGGTATGTTCTTTTTCCATAGCATGTCATCCTACTCTTTCCATAGTGTTTTGGGGACTTGGGAGAGAGGGAGGTGAAGCGTGCCGTGGTTCTTCTGTTGATTTGCGCTTCTTGCTAGAGTGGAAGTGCAGAGTTGTAGATCCAAGCAAAACGTTGAGGAGTGTAGTACACAATGGTATAACTATATATACAGATTGAGCGATGGTTGCCGAACGGTAGCATGTGTGCTTCGCAATCTGACGGCACCAGGTTCGATCCTCGGCCCTGCACCAATGACTTATCTAGTAAGTTATGTGCAGTTTTCGATGCCATCGCTCCGTGCCTCGGAGAGCACGTTAACGTCGGTTCCGGTTGTCATTAGAACATCTATGGCAATCGTTACGGGTAGTCCTGATAAAATCTGACGCCTGATATAACCGGCCCTGTTACTGGTTCCTTATGGGTTGCGAGGTCAGATGGCAGTCGCTCGTGTAATTCTGGTAGCTCGTCGCTACAGGTTAGATTGGGAGGTGACCCCAATAATAAATGGGAAAAGGCAAAAGAGAATGATGAGGTTGTCCCGAAATTCAAGGCCAGAAAGGGGAGGTCCGGGAAGAATAAAGAAAAGTTCCATATCAGTGTAGTTGTAATTGGCAATGTTGATATTATTTTCACGATTCGCATGACTATAATATGTCAAAAAAGTAAAAATGTCCAAGACCTTAACAATTCCAGTGCGACTCAAAGAAACATCACTAGTTTTAACAAACCAGCAATCTTTTTTGCTTGATTTTGTCACTGCATTGTTAAATAACCAGCCAAGTGCGAGTCGGACTCGCGCACGAAGGGTTCCGTACCATTCTAAAAAAAGGAGCAAAAAATCACGTTTGTTGTATGGGAGCCCCTTAAATATTTATTTTATTCTGTTTTTTAGTATTTGTCGTTATAACGGCAACAGAAATACATCATCTGTGAAAACTTCAACTGTCTAACTATCACGGTTCATGAGATACAGCCTGGTGACAGATGGACAGACAGACAGACAGACAGGCAGCAGAGCCTTAGTAACAGGGTCCGTTTTACTGTTTGCGTATGAAACCCTAAAAAACACAAATCTATTGAAGTTTTAGATCACAATACCCAAAAATACAATAATTATGGTGTCGGTGGTCGTGTGTTTTCCGGAGATTTTTTTTTTGTTCCCCGAAAAATAATAATCTAGGAGTTTTTTAAGGCAAGGGTGATGAAGACGGATCTCCTGAGCAAGCATGCTCCATCGTCAATCTCGTCGTAAAAACATTCTAGTTTTGGTATCGGTTTACGAAATTTGCTTTTTTTTATTGTTGATAGGCAAAGCATTTGACCACTGTCTCACCTGATTACGATGGTGCATCCTTGCTTAGAACATACCTGCTCACTCTCGATTTGAAGACACCCAGATTTTATTTTCAGTGCTTTGTTTTATCTGTTGAATAACATACTCTGATTATTGAAAAATCACGTCTTTTTCAAAAACTTGTAATTTTCATCAGGCGCTTGATAAACCTAATTCATCGTGACAGTTGCGAAATCCCTAGTTCTTTGCTTTTAGAATTTCATCAGGCGTTGTAGAATGGTCTATAACAACGCAGTCGGAGTTGTGGTGTGTCACAAGATGAAATACTGTTATTATACCTACCATCGTCTTCTCCCTTTCCAGATGGCCCTCATAGCAACGACATAGCAGTAATACTGACATCTCGAGGGGGATCTGGAGTACAGTTTAACACGCACGTCCGTCCAATCTGCCTGCCGGAATCTGCGCCGGAGTCTGGGGAATGGTGCGCGGTGACCGGATGGGGGTACCAAGCAGGTAATTTGGGATAAAGTTTGGAAATCCATAACAGACAATCACAAGTTTTTGGGAAGGTGCCGGAAGTAATTTATATCCTCTTAAAGGGTGCGTATCATTTAACCGAAATACTTTTGACATAGTTTCACTGCCGTCCATAAAGCCGGAACATGCTTTATCTGTAGACTGTTCACCGTAAGTTGTCCCCTGGTGTAGTCTTACATATATCTATTATTTAAAAATATGCAAGTCCTCCTTGTTCCATGGTAAAACATTAAACATATTAATCTGTAGTGGGTACATACAAGTTTAGATAATGCTTACGTATTTACGATAATACTTGCATATTTTTAAATAATATAAATACATCAGGGAGCAACTTACGGGGAACGCTGTGTACCTTAGAGTATAGACTAAAAGCATAGAGAGATCATCAAAACGATATTATATTTGTACTGCTCACACGTATCGCTACGTCAGTGGCGAAGGAACGAAACAAACGTAAATAGTAATTAGCTACGCTTGCGAGCAGTTATCGTACCATTTTATTCGACTCGAGTCAACTGTTTTTTCTATACAAATCTGTCAGACTCATTCACATCAAAATGTCCACATCATATAATAAGTGTCCGAAAAAGTGGTACGCTTGACACATAATGAAGTTCTCTCTATGCTTTTAGTCGACACTCTAAGGTCTGTACACAACCGTGACAAATTATCTCAAGTCCTTTCTTCTTTTTTGATTACATCCTTCACTTTTTACAAGTTATTTACGGGGTTGGTAGCGCCATCTTTTGAGATTTTTTTGCGAAGGATAAAGGATCTCTGCGGATCTCTTCATTTTGAATCTTATCTCTTATCTTCTACATAAACATAATCGATATTTTTAAATTATTTGGTAGGCTTACGCTTGATCACTATTTTCAAATTTTTCACTCCCATTACTTTTTTTCTCTTACTGTTGCCCTCATTAGTAAGCTAAAAATCGCGCAGCGAGCTATGGAGAGAGCTATGCTCGGCGTTTCTCTGCGAGATAAGATCTGGAATGAGGAGATCTGCAAGAGGACTATAAGTACTGATATAGCTCCTAGAATTAGCAAGTTGAAATGGAAATGGGCAGGCCACTTCGCTCGCAGAACTGACAACCGATGGGGAAGAAAGGTTCTCGTGTGGCGACCACTAAGCGGAAGACGCAGCGTAGGCGCCCCCACTAAGTGGACCGACGATCTGGTGAAAACCGCGGGGAGCCAATGGATGCAGGAGGCGAGAAGCCACTCAAGGTGGCACTCTCTGGGGGAGGCCTATGTTCAGCAGTGGGCATCTTCAGGCTGTTGATGATGATGATGATTACTTTTATTCACTCCTCCATCATGTATTTACTGAACATACTAATTGAAAATAGATCCTGACCCGTTCGCAGACAGCACGGAATCCTTCGCACCGGTGCTGCGAGTAGCAGCAGTGCCTGTAATGGACCTGGCAACTTGCAGGAAGAGTGATATCCTGGGTGGACGGCAGCAGACGATTCTGGACTCTATGATATGCGCAGGTGATTTGATTTTTGATTAATAGTAGTTAAAGCCGTTAAAATTGCTTAACCTGGACAGAAGTCCTCAGTTTCTACCATTTATACACACTAAGATCTGAAAAAGTAGATATTGCTATTGCTGTCTTACTCCCACTGCACTTCTGACATAATGGAGGATGAGAGTTTTTTTATAGTTTATATTCAAAGCATTTGACCACTCTCTCACCTGATGGAAAAGGATGACGCAGTCTACGATGGTGCATGCTTGCCTAGAAGATACCTGTGCATGAAATGGGTATGCACAGGTATCTTCTAGGCAAGCATGATGGTTATGCTGATGATGATGATGATGATGATGATGGTATTGACAATGATAGTGATATGTAATAAAAAAATCCCCAGGTGTTCTACAAGGTGGTGTGGACGCCTGCAGAGGCGATTCTGGTGGTCCTCTTGCCTGCATGTCTGGTAACAGGTATGTAACTTAGACTTTTTCTTGCTGGCCTCTTTCTTGCTTTCTTTCTTTCTTTCTTTCTTCAGAGGCGGGAGCACAATTATTCTGCTTTACATTGAAAAATCAACATTTTTATTCAGTTGCTATTTACCTTAGTTTTTTTTTAGTTTGGGTTGTAGTATAGTATTATATTATCTGTGGTTTGGGTAAGCAACTATAACAGTTGTACGTAGCTATTTAAATCACGAAAAGTATTGAACATTAATGCCACAGTTATGTATATAAAATTTCTTTCCAATAGGCTTGTTGCCTGAAATTAAAAATTAACAGCTAAATATTATTTTCGTTAAAAACCTGCTTTATGAATGCAATAATTGAAAAAATAAGTCGGTATATAAATACAGAGTAATAAGCTTTTAAAGTTCCTGGGGTATCGCCTGTCTCTTTTTCGCAAAACAGAGATCGTGTGGAGCTTCTCCGCAGTTACTACACACGTTGTGACTTCACATGCCAAAAATATTGTATGTAAAGCTACCACAGCTTGATAATGAGGTACTATGAAGGACCAAGAAGTGACGTCACTGAATGTTTGAGCTTTCTCTTTCTTCTCCTGTATTTTAAAATGCTTGTAACTATCATATTTAGAGATACTAAATTTTTGTTTTCACGACTGTTTATTTTTTTAGGATTTTTATTAATTAAAATAGGATGTATTAACAAATTTTAATTACGATTAAAAGTATATCCTAGATATCATTGGTTTAGCGACAAATGGCAATAGACTGAAAAACTAAGACGAAATTTGTTTATTGCCATTTGTCGCTAAACCAATGATATCTAGGAGATACTTTTAATCGTAATTTGGTAGGAACCCTTGAACATAGCTGCGCCGAAATATTGGGATCTCAGAAATGTTTCCCAATCATAAATAACGAAAAGTCTGTATTCCAGATGGAAACTCCACGGCGTGGTCTCCTGGGGAGCTGGTTGCGCCAGGAAGTCAAGACCTGGAGTCTACACGAGAGTTGCCTCATACATAAGTTGGATCAGGAGTACTGCTGCTTCTCTTGGCCATAAGCTTGCTTCGTAATCCTGGAATAGAAAAAAACATCTCTATGACAGACAGCCTCTGTGGTGGTCGGCTCATAACCCGGAGGCGGCAGGTTCGATTCCCGCGACAGGGCAAGTTACTTGTGCACAGAAAAAAAGCGCAAATATGTGCTTGTTCTGTGTGTGTGTGTGTGTGTGTGTGTGTGTGTGTGTGTGTGTGTTGTGTTGTGGGAGCAAGGTCCTCGTAGTTCCTGGGTCCCTATATACAGGGAATCCTAGTTAGGGTCCAGGATCTATTGATCGTTGGGCGTTATTTATTTAATTTATATTTATGATCTGTAAATACCATAAAAACTTAAATGTACTAAACTAAAAACCTTAACTTAAAGTAGATAAAACTAAAATATACTTAAAAAACATAAAGCAAACTGATAATGGAGAGTAAAATGCCCAGAATGCTGGCAGTATTACCAGCACATTGAATAGTAGAATGCAATTTTTTTGTGAAAAATAAGGTTCACTCCACTTGGATCTACACCTTGGATCCACGTGTGGCAGTACAAAAAAAATAAAGAAAAAATAGGAGGTTTTCTGACAGACAAATAAAAAATAACACTTCATAAAAATCCGTTAGATGACGTTGACGACACATGGCGCGAACAATTATCAGTATCATGTCTGTGGTTCTGAAGATTTATGCCACAGATTAGAGAAAAAAACAATACTGTGCCAACCATGACTCGTCAGCACCAGCTATCTTTGGCTGCAGAACTACGTTCCTTTCAGCTGTCAGAAAATCCTGTATTGTCGGTTAAAAATGTCAGCTATAAAAGTGTTTACTAGGGAGTTTTCTTCTTATAAAGCATAGCTACACTTGTCCAAGATCTTTGCTCTTTTCCAAGGTCAAAGATAAACAATCTACTCTTTGCAATAGCGTACCCAGCCCTAGACAAGGGCCATTGCTCTCTGATACCTATAAATAATCCCTAATCAAGGTCATAAATTAAACAATGTATCAATGACATTGCATCAATTAAACATCGCTTAAGTTATGTTATACTAACATTAAATTATGCGCGGCCTATATCTAGGGCTGCCATACATTTTCCCGGTATTCATAGTCGTTTAAAAAGTCTGGGTTTTGAAAAGTCCGGATTTCGTACCATTTTCATTAAAAGTATTAATGTAAGTAGGCGTAGGTTGTACTCCTTCTTTCTTTTAAGAAAGGAAGAAGGAAAGATGTATTCAGGACTTCAAACAACACTACATTACAATACGCTAATCAATATTATGTACTGTCAACTTTTCGTTGGCGTTAATGTCACGAGCGAAAACGAGACAGCGAATTCTAAGCATTGATTAAATTTAACTCATCATCCTCTCTGCGTTTTCCCTTTTGTTATTGAGGTCGGCTCTCAATCTAACCTGTAGCGATGAGCTACCAGAATTACACGAGCGACTGCCATTTGACCTCGCAACCCATAAGGGACCAGTAACAGGGATGGTTAGATCAGGCTTCTGTCTACTCGTAACGATTGCCACAGATGTTCTTATTACAACCGGGACCGACGGCTTAACGTGCTCTCCGAGGCACGGAGCGATGGCATCGAAAACTGCACATAACTTAGGTAGATAGGTCATTGGTGCAGGGCCGAGGATCGAACCTGGTGCCGCAAGTGTGCGAAGCGCACATGCCTTGATTTTTAACTAATAATGTGAAATCCCTACTACTTATTCTTATTCTACATGGGGGTGATAAGTCCTGGACTGACGTCCCGTTCGGGGTGTGTTGTGTATTTCCCCCTGCCAGCATCTATCCGAGCCATCCCAGTTCTCGACGCGAGGCCATCCCTACGACATAAGTAGATGAAACGGACCTACATAATGTAGTAGAACATTAATAATGTAAATGTAGCGTGGCTCGGGTCCTGCGCCCCCCGGGGCGGGATGGTGTACTATATAACGTGACCCTATCTCACCTTATCCCGACGGCAGCGGACGGATCACGCGAGGGTTTTAGTGGGTTTGAGTCCCACATACCCCTTGCCATCAACCCCGTGGTGGCAGGGAAGTGAGAGGGCATTCACTCCCCATAAAAAAAAACAAAATAAAGGTCTTGCGCCCGACTCAGTATACAATCAAGGCCAGAATGTGACCCCTAACAACTGATTTGCAGAAGCCATATTCTTGACAAAAAGTATAAATATTTTAAACACAAATACAGTCATACACTTTTCAAAATAAATAAATTATCTTAATATTGAAATATAGCTAAAACAAACTATTTTCAAACAATTAATATTAAACAAAACCATAACGACGAGTAGCACACGCGTTTTTGTCCTAAACAGGTTCGAACATTTTGGCCTGCCTAAAATCCGCCATTTTAATAAAATCACGATTTCGCGGCCTCTTCTAAAACTAGTGTCAATCGATAGGAAAAATCATGGGGAGCAAAAAGTATTCTATAAAAAAAACACCTAAGTAATATACTTTCAGAGATATTTGGGTTAGGATTTCTTTTTTTCATATTTTTGTAGTGTAACTTTTGAATAATCCCAATGACCTGATTTCATATTACCGCAGTGGCAACTGGCAACCCTGTGTACTTATTACTACCACGAATGACCACTGATATGATGCACGTGACTCTTAAATCGGTCATATATTACGAAAGGCGATAAGCTTGTTTAAAACACGCGTAAAAATGTATTATTAGTATAAAAATAAATTATATTAAGTTCAACAAAACCTCAGACATAATAGATAATAGCTGATATGCCTCAGACTAAAGTATGTGCTAGATACTGGTTTTGGAACATCTATTGCAGACTAAAAGTATTACAATAAATGGTATTTATTAACTATTAAAATAGAATACATTTTTGATTGTTATGCTGTGTACAAGATCTTACAGTGGTATTCATAGTCAACTGGTGAACAAACCCTCAAAATCTATCATTCAACTTTCACGTAGAAGTTAAATGTTGAATCGTTCTTCTTTCACTTTCATAAACAATCGCTGGAGAGACCCCTAACTGAATTAACTGAATGGCAGTTTAACACATATTTTTTCTCTAATCTGTGCATTTCGATCATGTTGTCGAAAATTTTCTCGGGTATCATTTTGACTTGATTTTGACGCGGCTTTTGAATTTTGATACATAATTCACTGTCATTATCTTACATTATAATTATTATTTAATAAAAATCGCTGTAGAATTCTGTGGGGTTAAGGTGATTACGAATATATCGCTTCGGCACTGATATAACTCGCATTTCCTGCAAGGCTTCATCGGGCATTCATCATTTATGAAATCCAAGCCACCATCTACTTCCATTTTTATGAAAAACACAAAACACACTCACAAAATAATAAAAAATAGCCCGTTATCAAAGCAAGGGGACCGTTTGGTTGACGAAATTCGGACAATCAGCATCCAGCCCCTGACAATGTCACATTAGGGGTTACTTTTGTTTATGAAATGCATAAAACTAGAATTCGCTACACAGCGCCTGAATCATCCCCTAGAGGAGCCCCCAACTTGACTATTAATTCCAGTGTTAGAGTAACCAATTTAATCCATTTCAAATTTACAATAACAACTAAAGAAATATCGTGACAATGAATAACACTGACAGTAGTGTTGTAAGCAATTTTAAAGAACTGTAGGAATCAAATTATTATTATAACACCGTAAAGAGTTAAAATTAAACTGCATGCGTATTAGAAGACGTTGCTGTAGGTCGCTAAGAAGAGAGATAGTGAATGCTAGCGCGACCCTATCTCGCCCCATACCGGCGGCGGCGGCGGACGGTTTTAGTGAGTTCAAGTCCCACATACCCCCTGCCATCACCCTCGTGGTGGCAGGGAAGTGCGAAGGCATTCCCCCACCCCCCTCAAAAAAAAAGGTTGCTAAGAACAATGCTTGCGTAATGGTATGATTAATATACAGTTTAGTAAATTTATTACTTAAATTCTCAGATCTGCAATTCTAGAGCAACGTTTAAACGCATGCTGTTTTTCGTCGATTTACTAGACAGTGGTCTTGCGATTTGGTATTCCTTTTTTGATTTCATGTTCAAAACTAGGCACTACATAATCTATGTGACTAGCTATCTATTTTATATACTGCTTTTACAGTCTGAGGGCAGACCTAATTTATGATTATTGTGTGATTAGCGATAGCACTCGCTATTATTAGTAATAACAAGTTCATCTTCCACCATTGTTATTTCATATTTTGACCTCAAACTCGCCTAGACTTTTTAGTAAGGTGGAACATTTCACTCGCGCGGCACATTTAAATTTTCTTGCGTTCTTTTGCCAATACCTAATAGTTTAATTACTAGACGTGATTACATTAAAACTGATTTAACGTAAAGAAATAGAATGTATCAACAAATTACGATTAAAAGTATCTCCTAGATATCATTGGTTTAGCGACGAATGGCAATAAACAAATTTCGTCTTAGTTTTTCAGTCTATTGCCATTTATCACTAAACCAATGATATGTAGGTGGTACTTTTAATTGTAATTTATTAATACATTCTATTTATTTGCGCAAAATTAGTTTTCATGTAATCACGTTGAGTAATTAAGCTATTATTGGCAAAAGAATGCAAGACAATTTGAATTTGCCGCGCTAGTGAAACGTTCCACCTTAAATGCTAAAATGGGCATACGTTTGGCAACATCTCACCTGATGGTTAAGTGACGAAGTTGTCTAAGGTTGGTGGAGCACGTTTGCCCATGAGCTGCCCATTCACTCTTGACTTGAAAAGACCCAGGGTATACCCAGGAGAAAATACTGTTGCTGGTTCCATTCCTTTGCCGTTCGAACTATGAATGACTCAAAACGCTTAGTGCGAACTGGTGGTACATCGGGTCAAAATATCCACTATTAATAATCATTTTTTTCTGTAAATATGTATGAAACGTGTCCTCGTTATATGCATTTCCAAAATCCTTGCATATCCTTTGAAAAACATTAAATAGCATATCATGACAATTATTATTTTTATAAGCAAGGAGGACAATAATTTACGGAATGCAATATAAAATAACATAACTTTATTCGTTTAAATTTGTCATAGCCATATGTTAATTCGAATTACTACCAAGTAATTTAAGTATTTAATAATTTAATGCCAAAGATCAGTTGTAATCCCTTGGTATAATGGTAGTGTAAGGATGTAATATTTATAATATAATTATGCCATAAAATTAGCGGTTATATTACGTTGCAGTCAAGGTTTGAATGTTGATTTTTTGTACAAAAGTCTAATTTTATTATAATACCTGTACTATCCAAGTTTGAATTGGTATATTATCCCGAAAGGGGGTAAATCTACTTCCCAAGATAGACAATGTTTCTTCTACGACTTTTCTAAATTAATAGTTTTTCATTGAAGATATTGTGCCATGTAAAGTTTGCATTCGAAGATAGCCCTAGCGCAGCTGGAAGGTTGAACTTCGTCCTTGACCGAATGCACTTAAATGAGTTTGATGACTTGTGTTTGGAAATGTTTCTTTTTTTATTTTAGTATATTGTTAACTCTCGTAGCGATTGTAGGTGCAACTTTGTGTGTGGATTTATTTTTTAGTATGGAGGTTTGGAAACACGCAATTTCAAGTAAGGCTCTCACAACTTGTGGGCTATCATGGTCCCAGTCCCCCTCTTTCGAGATAACATACCAATTCAAACTCAACTTGTGTTAGTAGGTATCTATTTGCACATAATGTAGTAAACATTAGCTTAACAAATATATTTTTCAACACAATTGCTCAAAAAATGCATTTACAAAGCCTGTGTACGTTGTTCGAAAGTTAAACATTACGCACCATACAACGGAGCGTGCGGTAAAATAGGTACTCTCACCTAAGTACCTATTTTACCGCATCCTCTCTTGTATAGCGCCGTGCGTAACCTTTACGGTTTATTTTTAATTTCAATAAAACACATAAAAGAATTTCACCAAGGAGTTTCACAGTACGAGAATAAATAAGCTGAATGATCGAAACTCCTTGAAAGCGTTTAGAAACTAAAGATGTAGTTCTAATTTTCACCACACGCACGTGGCGCCATTTGCATTGTGAATGCGCGCCATTTTAGCCTAGCTACATATTACTGATCTGTGATTTTAGCCCATTTTCATATTAGAGTAGGAACATCAAAGATTGTTTGCTGCGACTTTCCCACTAATAAACAAAAGTTTGTAATGTTTTCTCGCAAATGTGTTGAAAAACGTTGTATGATACACGTGCGGAAATTGGTTTCTACAAACTCGTGACTATGGTAAGCCCTCGACTTCGTCTCGGGCTTACATTTGTCTACTCGTTTGTAAAAACCAACTTACCGCCCTTATATCATAAATAACTATTGTATTTACTGGTAACTTAGCTAAACTATAGATATTTGATTTGGATTATATTATTATATTATAGGCACCATATTGTGGAAGCCTTATTAATAATTTATCAAATCCCATAATAGTTTAAATAACAATTTATTTAAAGTCTTGTTATGTCCAATTTACATCGTTTTATAGGTGTTAGTAAGCTGACAAAATAAATTTGCCTTCAAGATCAAGGTACAATGGTTTTATTTAAAATACACTAGTACCCCCAAGTTAAGAGGAACCACTTCTAACATTACTCATAAACAGTTTCAATTAGTGAGAGTAAAAAAGTTTATAGTATATTGTATGTATACATTTCATTTATATATATTCAGGTAATGCAACAGCGTAACAGTAAATTTCATAACAATTATTGTAGTTTTTCTTAGCGTTCTACGTTTTTTTTACTGGCTCAAGTAGTTGAAAGTAAGTAAGTATACGCATAGTCACTGCAATTATTTATCTTAAAACAACAACTTGTAAATTTTAATTCGACGATAAATGAGAAAAAACACATGTTTTCATCCAATTTATCAGTTTATTTAGACTTTGGAATGATTTATTACACTTCGAAGAGATAACGTATGTTTGTAGACTGAATAAAACAATGTAAAAACCTGAGTTTATTTTTATAACATTGATCATCTTAAAATAATTAATATATAATATGTACATTTATTTCGAATTTCTATGCAATTTGCTTCTAAAATATTGAAAAAGTGTAAATAAAAATATTTGCAAATAAATAAGCATCAACATTGCAGACTGTTTTGAAAATTCCTACACGGCATTGACTGTGACAAAATTATTATCATAATAACATATTTTATTACTTTACATTAAGACGTGTAGAATAAATTGTTATTAATATTGAATAATATATATACAATTGACAATAATAATATGGCAATTCGTTTTATTTACTCATCTTTACTTTTATCTTTTTTTCCTGACAGCCGATGGGGAAGAAAGCTAGGTTCTCGAGTGGCGATTACGAATAGGAACTCCCTCGCTCGGTGGACCAACGATCTGGTGAAACCCACGGGGAGCCGATGGATGTTGGAGGTGAGCAGCCGCTCAAAGTGGCGCTCTGTACCCCTACAGAGCGCCACTTTGAGCGGCCCCAGGCCTACGTTCAGCAGTGGACGTCTTCAGGCTGTTGATGATAATAATGATTCATCTTTATTTATACCTACCTTTTTTATTTTTATTAAACAGGTTTGCCACGCGATGGTAAGTGATGATATAGCTGAAGAAACCATGATCTTTACATAGGATATCTTCTACGCAAGCATGATCTATTCAAGCATCATCACTAACCATCAGGTGAGACCCTGGTCTAATGTAAGCCTACGTTTACCAGGGGGTAGGGCTTTTTTGCAAAGTTCATCTAGGTAGGTACCACCGCTTTGCCAGTTATTCTGCAGCAGTAGTGTGCCAGCGCTACTGTATTCCGGTTTGAAGGGTATTATAACTGGAAATTACTGGGCAAATGAGACTTAATGAACTGATCTCAGAGTCTACAAAACTTTTTTACGCTGTGTGATGTCCCAGGATGACGTGCGCAGTGCGCAGTGTCACTCAAAGTTTAATTTAGGGTTCTGAGTGATACTGCAATCTGTTATGGGCGGCCGTGACGCTTAACACCAGGCGAACGACTAGCTCGTCACATTAAAAAGAAAACTAAATTGTATACATGTTTCTTGAGCGAGAAAATAGTCGATAGCTAATAGTCGCTGCCTCGCCAAGTCAACTGCCTGAGCTCCGAACGAATCTTATTTCATTTTTATCTACTCTTACCTACTCTTACTGCACGCACTCATAACTTACTTTGGTTTTACTTTAGGTCAGACTTGATGTTTAAGGTCTTGCTGTTATTGGCCCATGGAGTTATTGACCGATAAAGAAGAAAGAATAACGTATGCGCTATTTTAGCATAACATAATGTGCTAACCACTTACCTAATACCATGGAACAAGGAGAGGAAAGCCAATACACTAAGAAAACAGCGTGGATCAGAAATATGCCTAAACCGTCTTAAACCTAGATGGCGCTGCAAAATGAGCGGGCTATAAGTTGAGCGTAGAGCAGAAATATGCCAAAACCTAGCCCACCGTAGCTAGCCGTATTATAGCCCGCCCATTTCGCAGCGCTATCTAGGTTTAAAACAGTTTCTTGCATATTTTGGATCTACGCTCTACTTATAGCCCGCATTTTGCAGCGCCATCTAGTTTTAAAAAATTTTTTGGCATATTTCTGATCTACGCTGTTTTCTTAGTGTGTTGGCATTCCTCTCCTCCTTGTTCCATGTTAATACTGATGCTTGGGCATGGGCACGTTCCCAAAGTCATAATCATAATCAATTTATTCATAAATATCAATTTACATGTCATATAATAATAATTAATTTCAATCATAAAAACAATCATAATAACAAACGTTAATAAAAGATTCATAAGTATACATCGTATACGAATTACTTAATTACGAACCATAACTCTCACAGTCATTAATTTAGTTCCAAAAAAAAGAATAATAACAATTGAAACACGTCACTCATTTCATTACTCAAATAGTACCAATATAAAAAAAATAAAAAAATGCTAACAATGTAAATAAAATCAAAATAACACATGCAAAATACAAAAAACATCCAAAAACATCGGAAAAAAAAAATTGGACATCTTTGATCCAAAAATTGGCAGTTACATAAAAACAATTAAAGATATCCTCCACGGGAAACCGGATGGTTCCGACACAACAGCTGCGTTGTGTCGAAATGATCCACCTCACCCTTAGTGACACTCCCTAAACTCCTCAAAATTTAATTTTAGTATACCGTTGTCATTGGGTACCCATCAGCAAAGCTTGTGGCTGATGGGTGCCTACTTTCATTTGCATGTCTCGGTAGTGATTGTGTAATTTATATTTTTTCTGTGTACACATAGTTTAAGCTGCAATCCAGAACAGATTTGTTTGTATATTTACTTATTTGGAATAAGTCGTTGATTGTAATTTGTTTTGTGTACCTATATATAAATAAATAAATAAATAAAAAAAAAAAAAAAAAAAATAAATAAATAAATAGGTACTTTATCGAAATAACTCTCCATGCGGTAGCTAAAGCGTCTTTTAAAAACAAGTAATTTGTTAGAATAACCGAGCTATGGAGTTTTCTTGCATCATTAAATCAGATGAGAAAATCCGGACATCTGCCAAACGAATGCGTTTCGCGCTCACTCGGTAAATCTTTTTATCAGAATTCTAAATCATTCTTTACTGATAAATATGTACTTAAAGTAAATTCAATGCATTTTTCCTTGTCACGTGCACGGGTCGTCTTTACCACTTCATCGTTCTGACACAGATAGCAAAGTCAGAGGGTCAGCGTGGACATAGCGATTAACATAGAAGAATTACGCTCAGAGTGATAGTTTCCCCCAAAATTACGTTCACAGTTGACGCTGAAACAGTATCCATGTACCTACGCTACTGTTACCGTTTTTATTCTATGGCGATTAATTCCACAGGTTGGACACTTACCGGAAAATATTGGCTATAAACGGTCCAAATGGCAATGAGAAGGCCACATCGCTCGTAGAACTGACAACCGATAGGGAAGAAAGGTCTCGAGCGGTGACCATGAACCGGAAGACGCAGCGTAGGCCCCCCACTAGGTGGACCGACAATCTGGTGAAAACTGCAAGAAGCCGATAGATGCAGGAGCGAGCAGCCGCTCAAATTGGTGCCTATGTTCAGCAGTGGATGTCTTCAGGCTGTTGATGATGATGATGATGATGATGACTCTTCTAGTGGAGTAATCTTCTTGATCCTCATCTCCCGGCTATGACCCATAGCTAAGACACGCAAGTCGCACCATAGGTGCCCTTGAGTTACTGTTACCCCCACTATTGTCTACGTGTCGTAGGACCATGGTCCTCGTAGTTACTGGATCCTAGTTAGGGTCTAGGATCTATATAGGTGATCGTTGGGTGTTAAAAAAATTGACGTCTGCCTTAAGGTGCCTACAGCCAGATGAGCAGGTCCAAATCCGTTCAAAGAAACATCAACCTTAGGTAACGTCGTATATCAATTCAGTCTGCACTTCAACGCGGCGCTTACGACAAAGACAACGCACGAACTGACTGATTTTGACGCTTTTTAATTAAGGTCTATTTTTATATAGTATTTTTCAAAGTTATTAAGTCCTTACGACATCTGATTGTTTGTTGCGAATACACTAATTTATTTTTTGTAAAAATATATTCAGTAGAAGCTCAGCAAAATAGGAACATTCAAAATTTTTGAGGGAACTTTACGATTTTTTTTCTATAGAGCTATATTTATTAATCTTGTATTTGCGGTCACATCACAAACGAGTTAATGAAATGAATTACATGATATATTAAATTCGAAGCTCCACGCGTTGTAATTACGCCAGGAAACGTCCCAAAAACACCTTGTTTGGTCTACCCGCCGCCTTAAGGCTCATACGATTGCGAGAGCGATTCGCACCGACTTATTCTATCGTATTAACCTATTTATAGGCGTCAGTGTAACGTACGTCCGCGACTGCGACCCATCAAATCGAACATAAACAAGTCCGCGTGAGTCATCATCATCATCAGCCTGAAGACGGCCACTGCTCAACATAGGCCTCCCCAAACAGCCCCACTTTGAGCGCCTGCTTGCCTCCTGCATCCATCGGCTCCCCGCGGTCCTGACCAGGTCGTCGGTACACCTAGTGAGGGGCCTACGCTGCGTCTTCCGGTTCGCGGTCGCCACTCGAGAACCTTTCTTCCCCATCGGTTGTCAGCTCTACGAGCGATGTGGCCTACCCAAGTGCCCACTGCCACTTCAACTTGGTAATTCTCAGAGCTATATCGGTGACTTTAGTTCTCCTGCGGATCTTCTCATTTCGCTCATTTTCGGCGTGAGTCGCTCCGATTGAAATAGCGCGAAGTCGCCAGCATTCTATAGCCCTTATGCGCCAGCCTTCCTATCCGGTAAGCCTGGAAAGTTCGGTAGAGACCAACAGCATTAACCTGTTAAAAACTTGCCAAACCCTTTTTAATACTGCGCGTCTATGGTACCTACTAAGGACCAGAATGATTAAGATCGTTAAAAAATGCAAATCAAACCTGATTTACATTTAATTAATAATTATACCTACCAGACTAGTTTATCGTGAGATTAGCGTAGGTGAATCAGAATCCCTACACTGCTAAAAAACTGTGATGGAATCAATTCTGTACATTGAAGATGTTAATAACCGGCCAAGTGTTTACTAGGTGGTAGGACTTTCCTGCAAAGTTCGTCTAGGTAGGTACCACCGCTTTGCCAGTTATTCTGCCGCCAAGCAGTAGTGTGCAAGCACTACTGTGTTCCGGTTTGAAGGGCATTGTAGCTAGTGAAATTACTGGGCAAATGAGACTTTATGATCTGATCACTCAGTCTAGTAATCTGATTACTAGACTGTGTGATGTCTCAGGATGACGTGCGCAGTGCAGTGTCACGCGAAACTTTATTGTTTTAATGTTCCGAGTGACACTGCAACTGTTATGGGCGGCCGTGTCGCTTAACATCTGGTGAACGACTAGCTCGTCACGTCATTCAATCGCATAAAAAAAAAAAAAAAAAAAATGCGAGTCGGACTCACGCACGGAGGGTTCGGTATTATCTATCTCTGCCATCCAGTGTTGAGTAGCAGTACTATTTAAAGCAGCGTCATCTATGACTCATCTGGTAAACGAGTAAAAAATCACGTTTGTTATATGGGAGCCCTCTTAAATATTTATTGTTTTTAGTATTTGTTGTTATAGCGGCAACAGAAATGCATCATCTGCGAAAATTTCAACTGTCTAACTATCATGGTTTATGGGATACAGCCTGGTGACAGACGGACTGACAGGCAGACAGACAGACAGCGGAGCCTTAGAAATAGGGTCCGTTTTACCCTTTGGGTACGGAACCCTAAGAACACCAAAAAAATCACATTTGTTGTATGAGAGCCCCTTAAATATTTATTTTAGTCTATTTTTATTGTTTGTTGTTATAGCGGCAACAAAAATACATCCTCTGTGAAAATTTCAACTGTCTAGCTATCACGGCTTATGGGATACAGACTGGTGACAGACGGACTGACAGACAGACAGACAGACAGCGGAGCCATAGAAATAGGGTCCGTTTTACCCTTTGGGTCCGTTGAACCCTAAAAACTAACTGATATCGACCCAAAAGTATTAAATAAATAAATATGTGTGGACATTTCCCAAAGCGCCATCTAGACTCAAACTAAACAAAGTTTGTATTATGGAAACCAGGTAACTGATAGAATAGGACTTAACGTATACATACCTTTTACAGCCTCTGTGGTGTGGTGGTTGAGCAGGTCGGCTCATAACCCGGAGGCGGCGGGTTCGATTCCCGCGACAGGACATGTATTTGTGCACAGAAATGCGTAAATACTTGTTCTGTGTCTGGGTGTTGTGGGAGCATGGTCCTCGTAGTTCCTGGGTCCCTAGATAAGGGGAATCCTAGTTAGGGTCCAGGATCTATGTATCGGTTGGGCGTTTTTTTTTTTTTAAACGAAAGACTGTGTTATTATAGGTCACGTGGGCGGAGTCGTGGGCAAACGCTAGTAAGTATAATTATGCATAGTTACTTATCAAAGTTTATCTAAATTTGGTTTATGAATTTGTCAAAGACGGTAAAGTATTTGATGCGTGCAGAAATGCCACTTAAGTGCGGGACCACTTCCAAACTGGGGCCACAGTGTCATGTTGCCTTATCCATGTTTTTGCATGTTACTGGGACCACAGATGCCTTAGTCCAGATTAATATGTACCTATATATTATTTTAATTAGGTGGTAGGACTTTTCTGCAAAGTTCGTCCAGGTAGGTACGACCGCTTTGCCAGTTATTCTGCCACCAAACAGTAGTGTGCAAGCACTACTGTGTTCCGGTTTGAAGGGCATTGTAGCTAGTGAAATTACTGGGCATGAGACATATGAACTGATCGTAAAGTCTAGAAATCTTTTTAGATCGTGTGATGTCTTAGGATGACGTGCGCAGCGCACGGTGTCACGCGAAACTTTAATTTGGAGTTCTAAGTGACACTGCAATCTATTGTGGGCTGCCGTGACGCTTAACACCAGGCGAACAACTAGCTCGTCACGTCATTCGCTTATATAAAAAAATTATAGAAATAATAAAAGAAGAATAGAATACAATTATAGAATTTATATTTTTAAAAGTTAGTGACACCATCTCTTTGACTGGCCTGATAGCTCAGTTGGTAGTAGCTCTGCCTTCTGAACTATAGGTTGTGGGTTCGATTCCCCGGACAAACATTTGTGTGATGAACATCGATGATTGTTCTGTGTTTGGGTGTTATAATTATTGTATTCTATGTAAGTATATACAAACAAAAAGTATGTAAGTATTCTATCAGTTATCTGGTTCCCATAGTACAAGCTATGCTTAGTTTGGGGCTAGATGGCGCTGTGTGAAATGTCCACACATATGTACTAGACGAGGACATAAGTTTTATAAATAAATATTTAGAAGTTAGGTCCATCTACCTACTTAGAACGCCCTAAATCTTTTCTGGGTATTAAGACCGGCTATAGGTATATACACAGATAACCCCCAATAGATACCGCATTACGGGATTTTTGTTCGGATCCTAGCTCACCGAAACTGGCGGAAGGCGCGGGTTGCGGGGACTGGAGCCAATGCGCTATTATTGGCTGTTTCGAGTGACGCCCTAATAATGAACTCTAATAATTGGTCGAAACTAAGGCCGTGCTGCGATGCGGCGATTTAGAACCATTTACGCCAATGCGTGGTGCGCGGTCGTCGTCTTTCGTGCGGTATCTATTGGGGGTTATCTGTGGGTATATACCACTCTCCCAGCTCTGCATTAAAACTCGGTTGTCCACCTTAGTTATGCCTGTAACGCGTACAGTTGACCTATTTCGGGCATATAATGCGAAGAGGAGATGAGTTTGGAAAAGCAGGTCATAGATTCATCATCATCATCATCATCAACAGCCTGAAGACGTCCACTGCTGAACATCTTTTTTTTTAATGTAATCGAATGGCGTGACGAGCTAGTCAAACGCCTGGTGTTAAGCGACACGTCCGCCCATAACAGATTGCAGTGTCACTCGGAACTCTAAATTAAAGTTTTGCGTGACACCGCGCACTGCGCACGTCATCCTGAGACATCACATAGTCTAGAAAATTTTCTAGACTGTGAGATCAGTTCATAAGTCTCATTTGCCCAGTAATTTCACTAGCTACAATGCTCTCATCTCGGTGGCGATCGTAGATCTACCTAGTATCTCCACGGACAAAAGGAGTGGCCTTGGTAGTATCAGTATTGAGTACTGTTGTAGACTCTGGTATCAGTAGACAGCGCAGTAGGTCCACCAGCAATGGATCATATCAGATGACCCTTTTAGGCGGGCCCTACACGGTCAATTATATTGCGCAATATTTTAAATGGTCAATAAGATTGAACACTGACTTGGCTACACACGTTCAGTTATATTCCGTCTATTAAGGTAGAACGTTACACGTTGAAAGTTTCACTAGCGCGGCAAATTCAAATTTTCTTGCGTTCTTTTGCCAATAATAGCTTAATTACTCAACGTGATTACATGAAAACTAATTTTGCGCAAATAAATATAATGTATCAACAAATTACGAATAAAAGTATCACCTACTTACCATTGGTTTAGCGACAAATGGCAATAAACAATTTTCTTCTTAGTTTATCAGTCTATTGCCATTTGTCGCTAAACCAATGATAAGTAGGTGATACTTTTAAATGTAATTTATTGATACATTCAATTTATTTGCACAAAATAAGTTTTCAAGAACGTTGAGTAATTAAGCTATTATTGGCAAAAGAACGGAAGAAAATTTGAATTTGCCGCGCTAGTGAAACGTTCCACCGCTCAATTTTCAGTTCAAGCTTTTGAAGATTGTCAATACTGCCCCTACACGGTCAGTGAGATATTTGTTCTGTGTCTGGGTGTTATATTGTATTCTATGTATGTATTTATAAACAAAAAGTATCTATGTATTTTATCAGTTATCTGGTTCCCATAGTACAAGCTAATTAGATGTCAATATTTATGACGAAGCCTCTTTACAGCGAATATTTTATTATATTTTATTAAATTTACAAGCCCTTCTACAGCTTTTAAATAAAGTTACAAACAACTAATGCTCGTAAACTAATAATGTACAATTTAAACAGCGATGACAATGCATCTCTGTCGATGATTAAAACTTTAAATAAGACAACCTAATGACGAGTCCATAAATGTACTTTCGTATAATTTGATTACATGTACCATTTATGCCAATAAATTATTTCATTTCATTTCATTTCATTTATGCTTAGTTTGGGGCTAGATGGCGCTGTGTGAAATGTCGACACATAATGTATAATATGTTTATATATATATTATATATATTTATATTTATATATTTTATATATTTATATATTATATGTATAAGATACCGCAATATAATTGAACGTGTAATGCCCGCCTAAGATATTTTGTTTGATAAAAATATCACTAACTCATATTGTAGGTACTTTGCTTCCGTGGTACATAAATTAAGTTTTTATAGCTGTTCGGCCATTGTTAAAATAATTTTGCACTGTTCAGTTATAATGTACCTATATTGTGTTTATATAGATAAATTTGCGTTCAATTAATCTTAATAGTTTATTATGGAAAAAAATTGAGCTTTTTGTTGTTTTTATTTATTTCAAATAGGATATGACTGGGGCTGGCTTGATAGCTCAGTTGGTAGTGGCCCTACTTCTGAACTGAAGGTTGTGGGTTCGATTCCTACCCAGGACAACCATTTGTGTAATGAACATAGGTGCTTGTTCTGTGTCTGGGTGTTATATTGTATTTTATGTAATATGTATTTACAAACAAAAAGTATCTAAGTATTATATCAGTTATCTGGTTCCCATAGTACAAGCTATGCTTAGTTTGGGGCTAGATGGCACTGTGTGAAATGTCCAAAAATGTATATTAATCACATATTATTGTTATACAACGCTATTACAGGGTGCTATGGTTCATTATTAAAATGAAACAACCGCTTGTGTACTATTTTATATTAGCTGGAGAGATATATATCTGTATAAGTGAGCATTGGCGCGGGAACACTTTTGAGGTTTGATTTTCATAGAGACTGTGTATCTATAGTATATTTGATTTAAGAGTGACCGCTACAAGTAGCTTTTACAAGTGAGTGCTAACCGTGCTTCGGAGGGCACGTTAAGCCGTCAGTCCCGGCTGTTGTCGTAAGACAATAGTCGTTAAGGTGGTACTAGGTGGTAGGACTTTTCTGCAAAGTTCGTCTAGGTAGGTACGACCGCTTTGCCAGTTATTCTGCCATCAAGCAGTAGTGTGCAAGCACTAATGTGTTCTGGGTTGAAGGGCATTGTAGCTAGTGTAATTACTGGGCAAATGAGACTTTATGATCTGATCACACAGTCTAGTAATCTAATTACTTGACTGTGTGATGTCTCAGGATGACGTGCGCAGTGCAGTGTCACGTGAAACTTTATTTTTTTACAGTTCTGAGTGACACTGCAACTGCTATGGGCGGCCGTGTCGCTTAACATCGGGTGAACGACCAGCTTGTCACGTTATTCATTCTCACAAAAAAAAGCTAAGTCTGAAGCTTTTGGGCGACCTAAGACCTAAAAATTCTGACACTGGGCCTACTGACCACTTGCCTACACTAGAAACAATTAAGGCGGACTATAATTTGCAACTAGCAGTTTTTTTTTGCAGTGATAATAATGATTGGTATGTATGGTGCAAAAAGCCCTATGTATCGGTGCAAAAAATCCCAGAAATAGGTGCGAAAAAATTCATGACGCCATGTTATACGATATAATTAATGGGGTAAAAAGTGGGGAAAATTTATAATTGTTAAAACAAAAAAATTGAAATTAATGACGTTGAATAGATGAAGAATAGAGGCTATATCTAACGCCTACTTTCATATTATTATTATACTACATTTCGCACGTTGTAAGTGACTTTTTGGCTGAAAAGACTCAAGACAAAGATTATAAAGCCCGTTGATAGCTCGTGAACATAATTTCTCGTAGTAAACACGACTCACCTGGGCCATAATTCTGTATGAAAACACAGATTCCACACGATACAGAAACCACGTGGTTATCGTGTCTTGTTCAAATCGTGTCACAGCAAGGAATCGTCAATTTTTGTATTCTGTATAATCTAAGGCAAATTATCTATGACAGGTTTTGGATTCTTCGAGTGCGTTCCGAATTAGAACTAAAGAATATCTCATCCCAAAACCGCTAAAAAATTCAAATAAAGGAATGGCTTATTTATGTTGTGATATAACGAAACCATGGGTAATTATTAAAAATTGACAGAACACCTTTAGAAATACCTTCACTTTACATTAAAATTAGTTTTATTTTGAATAATTAATATTGGCATAAAGTGGTGGTAACTTTTAACGGGTCGATGTTTCGGAACGCGCCTCAGTGGAACATATGATTTTTGACAGTTCAAATCGCGCCAATCCCAGTTAATTCCACATTCATTTCGCGCGGTTTCGTTCTCATTTCATAGAGAATAGATTTTTGCAGATTTCTTATGTAAGACATGGAATTCGCGTGGTTTCGAAGCAAAGAATCGTAAATTGCCCATACAGAATTAGGGTCCTGCACGGGCAGGAGGCGAGGTAACAAAACGAGACAAAGCTGTACGAAATTACAAAGGACAGAGCAGGATGGAACAAAAGACATCAACGGGTTCCCGTGATTTGTATAAAAATAGTAGTTGAAATACACCACTGATTTTCGTATAAGGGGAAGTTGTATCATTGGTCAACTGGATTTATAGTCAATGACTCATGAAGACCGTCCTGATATTTGAAAATGTTGTTGCCGTCGCTCTACTCTCCACATGTATGACAGAGACAATAGAGCTCATGAGTGAATTTACTTACATTTTAGCGTTTCGGGCGCCAACAGTTTTCACCTTCTAAAACTTAACAAAAACTTTTGATTTTGATGTCAATCGTTTGGATAGATCTACGCTTGTACGTCTTGTCTTACAACTATGTTCCTTCGTCATAATTTTCACGCCAAAATTTCGTAACTTTGATGGCTATAAATACGAAGACATTGTAAAAACTTAAAAAAGGAAGACGTACGAGCTTTGTTTTTTGGGTAGTAGACATTATAAAAAAACATCAAAATCGGGTAGCATTTAAAGGTGGAAAAGCATTGGCACCTTTTGTATGGACAAGAGGAGGTATAGGTAGGTAATCTGATGGATACAGGAGACAAACAACCACTGAAAGTGACTAGAGTCAAAGTGAGTGTTACTAGACTATGTCAAGTCTCAGGATGACGTGCGCAGTGCAGTGTCACGCAAAATTAAATAATTTAGAGTTCCGAGTGATACTGCAAGCCGTGACGCTTAACATCTGGCGAACTACTGGCTCGTCACGTCATTCATTTACATTAAAAAAAAACAATCGCTTCTAAGAAGTTGATTAGAATAGGCACAAAACGGGCCGTTATCATCTGGCCTAATAAACGACTCTTTGACGGAAGCTACATATAATGTTATCATTGAATTCGCAATATATATATATCTTAGTTATGTCAGTCGCAATTCTATTATTGGCATGTGAGGATGTTTTTAACGTGATTTTTTTGAGAACAATAGAACGTGGGTTGTGAAGAAAAGGTTGTGTTTAAAAAGTGTTTTGTGAAGGAGCGTTTTTTGGGAAATTCTGTTTCGAAGCGTAAGTGTTTCTGTTTTATTAAGGTTTATGGTCCTGTAAAATATAATACTAATTAAAAAAAATATAGTAAAATATAAAAAAAAAAATCGTAAATTAGCTATAAGTAAGTAGTTAATTTAAGATAATTTGATACAGAATTAATTAATTTTAAGAACTTTTTTTGTTGTCGAAATATTATCTAAAATATTTCAACTATGTAAAATAATTGGTCAACTTTTTTTTATGCGATTGAATGACGTGACGAGCTAGTCGTTCACTTGATGTTAAGCGACACGGCCGCCCATAACAGTTGCAACTATTTTAAAAAATCTAATAAAATAATAATGTCCTTCACAAGTAATTTTGAGAATAAGGGTGGGGTTTTTTGGTCCCTTATATCGTCGCTCGTATGACTAAAAGTCCTATCTCATTTTTGTCCATTGTTCAAAAAACGCGTTTTAAGGTTTTGACATTTCTATCTTTCAGATAGTTTCGTTCCTTGCAAGTCCAGCGTATATATTTTTATATGCTTTTGTAGATAATTTCAAGTACTTTAATTACACGTTGAAACTTTTAACTTGTTTGCATTCTAAATACCTGTTTTGATTAATCAAAATAGATAGGTCACTTAGTGAAAACTTTGTTTTGTTTAAAATAAGCCTGTGTATAAGTCTGTTTTTAGATACGACGTTTTTTAGACTAAGTATGGAAATGAATATACAAAATTTATGTTGTTAATGCTTTATTAGTGTGTTTTTTTTTTTTAGTAAGCTTTAGTAAGTTTAATGCTACAATACTGTATTTTATTCAACACAACACCATAACTTTACCAAGTACCTAACAATAAAAAACTACTTAATCAGCCTCATTTTGAGGTTGCAATAGGTAATTGAATATTATGAAGTTTAATTGTAATAATAATTAATTAATTAATTAATTAATAATTAATTATCTTGTGATCCAAAATGTTAAGAGGTACAACGATTAGTCTGATGGATATAGAATTTCGCGTTGACTAACATAGCGGTCCTAACTCAAAACAGCCAAAAAGTGAGATAGGACCTTTAGTCATACGAGCGACGAATTAAGGTAATCAATGGTTAAAAATGCTAACAAATTCTAACCAATGATCAAAGTTTGTAAGAAATTTTAACCATTGGTAACGAATGGCTAAAAAAACCACCCCATGGTTTTAGGTAACTATGGGCTATAGGTAAATGATTATGGGCAGCCGTGTCGCTTAACATCAGGTGATGACTAGCTCTTCACGTCATAATGTTAATTCGTTTTAAAATCTATCTTATCGTTGCAATTTTTGATTTTATGCCTAACCCGTTAAGAGCCAATACAATTCCAAAATGCTTAAAATAGCTTAGCTTGAAGCAGTGTCCTGTCAACAATATTGCAACAATGACTTTGAAATTAATATATGGTAAAGTTCAGGACTAATGCTACTGCAAATGTATAGTAAAAATACGAATTAATAAAATTTTCTCGATAGAAAAAAATTACAAAGTTACCTCCAATCCGTACAAATAAACAGCGATTATTCAATGAATACTTTAAATAATTTTATTTTATTTTATTTATTTATTTTATTTTATTTTCAAAGGAAAACTTACAGCTAGTTATATATACACATTAATACTACACTATAACAGAAGGCTAATTAAAAGTTTTTACAAATATCATAAACAGAATAGCCGAAACAACAAAAGTACAATAGAAAGACGGACGTGCACAAACTATTAGATATTGAGAAAAATACGGTATAGCAACAATGTTCGATACATACAATTTTACAATAAAATACTTAACAAAATAGATATAAAAAAAAACAAAATTATACAAAAATCGAAAATTATAGGTACTATAAAAAACGTTTATAAAAAGTACTTATCGCCCACAATTCTTTTTAATTTGGACACCGCCGTGTTAAACAGGTCCAAGTCAACGTCTTTGGACATGGTGTTGTAACTACTGCATGCTCTTCTAAGGTAGCTGTTTTGTCTATAATTGCTCCGTACTGCTGGAGTATGCAAAAGATTTGGTCTTCGCACGCGCGTAATAGGAGTATGCAACCCCAGTTGACCAAGCAGCTCAGGACAGTCAACCGCACCATTTGCCAAGTTAAAAAGATAAACTATGTCTGCCATGTGTCTTCGTTCGTGAAGCGGAAGTAAATGATGTTTTTTGCACCGGGCAGGATAATCAGGTAGGAAGGTTTTAGTACGGTATTGGAGATAACGCACAAATTTTCTTTGTATGCCTTCAATACGATTGATATAGATACCATAGATCGGATTCCAAACTTGAGAGGCATATTCTAGGTGGCTACGTACATACGCACAGTACAAAATTTTAATAGTTTTTATAGATGTAAAGTGAGATGACATTCTTAACACAAACCCTAGAGCTTTCGAGGCTTTTTTTACCACGCTACTGACATGACTATCAAATAATAATTTAGAATCAAAAACAACACCTAAATCTCTAATTATCGAAACTCGTGAAAGAGGAGAGTTTTTAAGAGTATAATTATAAATAATAATATTACGTTTACGAGTATAAGAGCAGACATAACACTTAGAGACATTCAAATCAAGTAAATTTCTAACACAATAGCTTTGAAATCTATTAAAATCCTCTTGGAGACGCAAGGCGTCGTCATTGGTTTGAATCGGAAACAGAATTTTCATGTCGTCAGCGTAGAGCAGGATTTTAGATGAATGGAAACAGGAAGAAATGTCAGCTACAAACACAACAAAAAGAATAGGATCATGAAACTTCGTGTAGTAGTTGAACTAAATATAATGGAGGGCTTATGTATAGTGGATTTTTAAAATACCCATTATATTCAGTGTAATAATAAATTACCTAAACTATTGCGCATTTGAACCATTTTAACTTAGACCGCCCCTGCCGCTCGGCCCCCCGACTTATCCCCGCTTTGGCCTAGTACTATATATCTATTCTGTGGCTTTGGCTTGAATTCACGCTGGCCTTGCACAAACCCTTAAGTTACTTGCAATAAGCAGGTACCTTACTTAGCATAAAAGGTTTTGTCTTATCTTTTGTTAACCTGCATAAATTAACATAAAAAAACTAATTTAAAATATTCTCAAAAAATAAAAACTTTTCGCAATACCGAAACAGGCATGAAAACTTTTTCATTTGACCTAGCTTTTACTAATTTTCAAGAACCACTTCGAGGGTTTACCCGCTAATTACCCACTTAGGAATTCTTAATTCATTGAAACAAATATAACCTACCTAATGCTATGCCCGTCTGTGAGATTGACAGCTCTTATCTTCTCACTGGAACTGAGACATGGTCTACTGTTGGCCTCATTAGTAAGCTCAAAGTCGCGCAGCGAGCTATGGAGAGAGTTATGCTCGGTGTTTCCCTGCGAGATAAGATCCGCAGGAGTACTAAAGTGACTGATATAGCTCTTAGAATTAGCAAGTTGAAATGGCAATGGGCAGGTTACATCGCTCGTAGAACTGACCGATGGGGAAGAAAGGTTCTCGAGTGGCGACCACGAACCGGAAGACGTAGCGTAGGCCCCCACCAGGTGGACCGACGATCTGGTGAAAGCTGAGGACAGCCGATGGATGCAGGAGGCGAGCAGCCGCTCAAAGTGGCGCTCTCTGGGGGAGGCCTATGTTCAGCAGTGGACGTCTTCAGGCTGGTGATGATGAAGTTCTCACTCAGTACGTGCCCAAATGCGTTGCAGTATGTACCCACGTCATAGAGGGATAAGTACGCACTTAAGAGTTGCCAAACTTTAGTGCAGACGGAAATAAGTATCCTATCTTCAATCCAGTAAAATAGTATATCCAAGCACACGTTATGTCATATAAAGTTTCACTGTCTTGGCTTCAAGTCATATAAAAACAAAAAAAAAAGATGTGGAATGAGCTTCCAATCAGATATTCATTTACTTACTAAATTTATTGTAAATCCCAAACACTTTGTTGACAACAGTAATAATCAATCAACAATGGCAAATGGTCCAATTTAGTAGGCATGGATCATTTCATAAGGAGCAGGTGAAAAATCATATGATTTTATTTATCATAAATCACTCTGCTACAAATCACAGTGCGATAATCACACTTAATGAATCGTGGTTTCGGATTTCATAATACGAGAGTATAACATCAGTGGTGAATATAAAAATATATAGTTTTGTTTATGCTTAAGTAAACAAACTGAGCCCTGTAGAGTTTAATTTTATAAACACTGTGCCTGTGGTGTAGCGGTGAACTTTGATCTAGAGAGTAGCGTTAGATTTCTTAGTAATCATTTGTAACAGGTTGCTCCTAAATCACATCTCTGTCCCATTTCATAAAGCACCACCAATCGCCATTGATCATAAATTTATTAGGCATATGAAAAATCACAGGTGAAATCACAGTGACAAAAATAAATCACATGATGAAATGACAATGATTTTAAAGTAGCACTCATTTCCATGCCTACAATTTAGCGTCTTTTTCTTTAGATATTAGGTATCAAATAGGTATACTAATTTAAGGGTGGGGTTATGGTCCGGCAGTTAAGGTAACCAATGGTTCAAAATAACAAGTTCTAACCAATGGTTAAATGGCTAAATTGATTAGTATATTTCACCAATGGTTACCTGTGTTGACCATAGAACCAATGGTTAAAATCTCTAACATGACCATTGGTTAGAATTGGTTTGTAAAATATTTCAAATTTTATAAGTATTTTGCAATAGAACTAACAAAAATCTGAATCCTAATTTGAATTTAATAACATCGCAGATTTTTGTATTAATTTGATTCTAATTTACAAGGAATTTTACTTATTTTCATGACAAAAAATGGCCTCCAATTAAAAACAGTAACCATACCTAGATACCGTATGGGTCAAACAATTCGATAGGTCTATATCTCTTTAAATACAACCCCCAATGTTATTATGCGCTTTATCTTAACGAAAACAAAAGAGCAATATGAAATCGCGTTTGTAAGCTTTGCCAATAATGAATTGAGACCTAAACGGCTGGGAAACTAAGGTCGATTCATTCATTTTTACTGCAAAAAAGACCGTGTGGTCCCAGTTTGCGAATAGGAACACCCCATCTCTTCCCATGGGTGCCGTAAGAGCCGGCTTAGTGAACATCCAGGGAATGCGTAGCAGCATTCTTCTCGGTACACTACACTGAAATCTTCTGCGATCAGGCCGCCTGCCAAGTGTGGTGATTATGGCAAATTCACCCATACGATAATGATAAGCGCCAGAGTGGCATTTTATAGGAGAGGCCTATGTTCAGCAGTGGACGCCTTCCAACTGACAATGTAACTGCAAAAAAGTAGGGTTACGTTTTTTTACAGTGTATGTACATACATATGCATGGACTTGAATGGGTTTTTTTATGGATGTACAAGACTTGAATGGGTTTTTTATGGATGTACAAGACTTGGGTGGGTTTTTTGACCTGTAGTTAAGGTAACCAATGGTTAGATTGGGCATTAGAACATTTGTGTTTTACTTATCGTGTCCGTGGAATTAAAAAATAAATAATATGGAGAATTTAATTCAACTTTTTAAGAATTTTATACTCTCAAATATATTAAGTAAATAATTATATATTATATAAATATATTAATATATTAAATATATTATATATTAAGGTGGAACGTTACACTAGCGCGGCAAATTCAAATTTTCTTGCGTTCTTTTGCTAATAATAGCTTAATTACTCAACGTGATTACATTAAAACTGATTTAACGAAAAGAAATGGAATGTATCAACCAATTACGATTAAAAGTATCTCCTATTTATCATTGGTTTAGCGACAAATAGCAATAAACCAATTTCGTCTTAGTTTTTCAGTCTATTGCCATTTGTCGCTAAACCTATGATATGTAGGTGATACTTTTAATAGGCATTTATTGACACATTCTATTTAATTGCGGAAAATGAGTTTTCATGTAATCACGTTGAGTAATTAAGCTATTATTGGCAAAAGAACGCAAGAAAATTTGAATTTGCCGCGCTAGTGTAACGTTCCACCTTAATAGGAACGATCTATTTTCATATTGACATTAAAAACAGAAAAGAGGTCAAGTTTGCAGAGTCATTAGTTTGCGATTGATTGAGTAATATTATGTAAATATTAAAATCGGTCAGATGTCGACGCCGCCGCCGCCTCAATGTCGACTGTAATTTAATAAACTTGTACTAATTATATGTAATCCCAATTAGACATTTTGAGGGTCAGTTTCCAAGAGGTAAATTTTTTATTTATATATTGGCTCCACACATAGTTTATTTAGCCAGTGTCAAGTATTGTAATTTTTCATCGTATTATGGAATATTTCACGTAAAGTGAGGGTAGTCATAGTCCAGTCTAAGTCAGGTAGTCATAATCCTGTCTAAGTCATGCCCTAGTAAAGTGGTGGCAACTTTACTAGAGGCTTCTATGGAATTTTGGAAGCAACACGAAAAACCAGGTTTGTTTTATATCACTTGTCCACACTCATACTCGTAATTCAGCACTTAATGCGTAAAACGCCACCATTTTTAAACATTAACAAATCAAATCAAATCAAATCAATTTATTTATTTGCTAGAATATGAGTACATAATAAGATGTCAGAATAATAATATTTAGCTCTCTAATATTCCACCGTATTGGCATGCAAAACTAGTAAAACACAAGCAAAATTTAATTACATCAAGAATTTGAATTACATGAGTCATAATATCAATAATAAATAATTAAATTCAATAAATAATAACTATACAATAAATTCAATAATATTAAAAATGTCAATTGGTAACATACGCATTAAAATACTTCTCAACAAACCGATACAATAGCAATAGAATACCCCAATTACAAGAACTTATCATTTAAATATTCCTTAATAGTATAATAACCCTTATTGACCAAAAATTCAAACAGCTTTCTTTTAAACAATTCAACATCTGAAGTTTCCAAAATACATTTTGGTAAATTGTTATAAAGTCTTGGGGCCATACTTAAAACACTCTTATCATGTAAAGCAGTTTGATGAGTACACATACAAATTTGATTTCGAAGCCGTTTACTTTTTGGGATATTGAATAATTTTAAGTTTTTCTTTACAAATAGCGACACTTCGTATATATATAGACACGGGTAAGCTAGTATTTTGAGCCTCTGAAAATGTTGTTTACAAGAATCTGTTGACCGTAAATGACAAACTGATCGTAAGCTGGAAAAAGCATAAGTTTTGTAAAATAATACAATGCAACGCCGTGAACTTTTTCGCGTTCCCGCCAAAACACTGTGGTAGCTTTACATACAATCTCTTTGGCATGTTACATCACTAACGTGCGTTTTCATAGTAACTGTGTGGGGAAGCTCTATTTTGCGAGAAAGGGACAGGCGATCTGTCACACTGACATCTGTCGAAATGACCACTATCTCGAACCGAAACGATATACGACGATAACGAATAGGCGATAAAACGGAAAACAGCCATTTTGATAACAGTACGTAAGCCGGCCATATAAAAAATGACAGATGTCAAAATTTCACCAAACCATATTATCAGCATCCTTTGGGACCCCTAGATATCGATTTATATCCCGATCAGAGCACCTTTACTTTCAGACGCGGACCAACAGACCGCCATTTTGAAAAAAGTACTTTTTCACTGTATGCTCCTCTCAAAACTGTACAATATTAGAACAAACCCTCCCTACAAAAGTCTCACAGTGTCGGTGCTATTTGCGAATTAAAAATCCTTTCTGGACCCCCTCCAGAAACTTTAAAAGCGTATTACTCCGTGATTTGTTTACAGATTTTACTATTTTTTTTAAATTATTGCATTCATTTTTAACCTACTTCATGAAAATGATATTATATTGTTAATTTTTAATAGCAGTACACTAGCCTCCCCAAGACGTCAAACACTTAACGCCCTTGAAAAGTTTGAGGTATTCCTGGTATTCCTGGTATTTGAGGTATACATCTTATTGAGGGTCAGTTTCGAAGAAGAAAATTACTAGGGGATTCCACGATTTTGGAGGATGTAATCGTTGGGCGTTGTTATAAAAAAAAAACATAATTTGTAACAATTTGGAACTGTGATTACTGAAATATCTATAGGTAATGGTATTTCTTATCCCGGAAAACATTTTTTTCTGAAAACTAGTAAATTTGATTGTTAGTGAAACCGCATGGCACCTTCAGTCACAAAGTTAGAATGACGAATAATGTCTAGTCACAAAGTTAGAATGACCAATAATGTCTAGTCACAAACTTAGAATGACCAATAACGCCTAGTCAAAAACGTAGAATAACTACTATTATGTATTCTGTGCCATAACGGATATTTATGGACTTATCGTAAAGAGCAAGGTCTACGGAGCTACAATGATAGTTCAACTACCTAGATAAATTATGTAACTGTATTTTATTATCCTACTAAAATTATAAATGTGGAATGTGTTTGTTTGTTTATCCATTATCATCATAATTATCATTATCATCATCATCATCAGCCTGTTTGCGGCCACTACTGAACATAGGCTAGTAATCTGATTACTAGACTGTGTGATGTCTCAGGATGACGTGCGCAGTGCAGTGTCACGCGAAAGTTTATTGTTTTAAAGTTTCGAGTGACACTGCAACTGTTATGGGCGGCCGTGTCGCTTAACATCAGGTGAACGACTAGCTCGTCACGTCATTCAATCGCATAAAAAAAAATAGACCTTAGGCATGCTATAATATTTCTCAAAAATAAACAGTTGTGAAAACATAAATTAAATATCTCAAAAAATGACAAAGTTACAAGCGTTTTAAAATACAGGAATAGAAAGAGACAGCTCTTCAAACGTGTAGTGACGTCACTCTTGCTCCTTCATTACTAAGTACCTCATTACTAAGCTGTGGTAGCTTTACATACAGTCTCTTTCGCATGTGACTTCACAACGTTTTCATAGTAAATGCGGAGAAAGGCAGATACGATGTGTCCTCCGGAAACTTTAAAACCTTGTTACTCCTTGATTTATTTACCGATTTTACTTATTTTTCAATTATTGCATTTATTTTTAACCTACTTTATGAAAAGAATATTTACTTGTTCATTTTTAATAGCAGGCAACTAGCCTATTACCACGCTTGGCAGGCGGCTTAGTGATCGCAGTAGATTATAAATTAATATGATACAGACCAAAGACGAATGCTGCTGCTCATTCCCTGGATATTCCTTTATTAGTTGGTTTTACGGCACTCGCAGTAAGAGAGATATTAGTGGTGTAGTTAGTGGTGATATTCTTACGCTGGGGTCACACCAGTAAGCTTGCAATAGCCGTAATTTTCGCAATCCTTGCTGTCAAACATCAGCAGAGCAGAAAGCGATCGAGCGCTACTTAGATCACCGTCTGTCGGACAATCGATGAACCAAAAAGTGCATTGTTTTGTTTCCATCTATTGCTGTTCTGTTGCTATTGGCGCTAGTATCAAAGGCCAATGTGCATTCAGCGACAGGCGAGCAACAGGCTGGTGACTGCGACCGATTGCTTAGTGTTTGCTATCGCTTTGCTACTGCTGTTGCTTTGCTGCTGCTATTGTAACTTTTACAATTCAGAAGCAGTAATACGGCTGCCGTTGTAATCCATAAGTATTCCTAATCTCTTCTATTTGGGGGTGGCAAGACCTGGTACTGACGTGCGGTATGGAGTAGATTGTACATTTGTTCATTCACTTCGGAACACAGTTCTATTTGCCATAATGCAGGATCCAGAAATATTTCCTTGTATTTAGGTGGACTAAGAAGGACTTGAAAGTTTTCATCCTCGTTGACTCCAGTCTCAACAGCAACTCAGCTTTATTCTGGACCCGACCATGGCACTGCTTGTTGATACTTGCTGACCTCTTCCCCTGACGTGTTCTTTTCGAACCAAGACAGATACATTGCCGTCATGGTATCTACAGCACGTAGAGTTGTAGTAGATGCAGCAGCGAGGCGGTGCCGTGATGATTGCGAGGTGGTCAAGGTTGACGTTTCTTCTTCTGCATTAAGGTGAAGTCTTCATTGTCGACGTTTGTCTTTTGTTTTTACGGGCTGGAATGCTTGTGTATTCAACAGAAGTAAGCGTAGACTTTTCAGACTGGATCGACAATTTTGTAGAGGTTGCAACCGAGCTAGGAGCGCGGTCATCAACCTGAAACGGTGTCAGATGTCGGAGACGCTGACGTGCTGAGTTGCTGACGCATGCATTATAATATATTGTGCGGACACCAGCGAAATTCTCGGCGCTGCCGTTTTGTTGCGCAATCCTGTCAGTTCAGCGTTCAATGTCTCTACTCTTTTGCTCTGCTTTTCTCTCTTTTGCTTTGATAAATCGAGTTTGAAGCGTATCTCATTGGCTCTCAGGATCATGATGTCCATCAGCAGCTTCGTAGCATGGTCAGAAGTACAGAACAGGAAGCTGGCATAGAGATCATACGTGCCGGGAAGGTCGGGACATCAGTGTCGGATTCTTTTGGACGTGAAAGATGTCCTGCAGATCCTTAGTACCGCGGCTGCCTCTGCCTCCTTCCGAGGCAGATGGTGGTAACGGTGGTGTCGGCTAACACTTTTGAAGGATTTTGTCCTTCGTGTATCTCATGGTGCAGATCTACCCAATATGGCTGAGCTCGTCCAGCTTCTGTTGCACGAAGGCTAGAAGCTCGTGGATAACTACGCGGTTGGGCATTTTGCTTCCATTCTTGCTATTAAAACCAGGATTTTTAGTCAGAGGTCAGCGATATAAATACGGCTATAAGTTCCTTACTACACCATCTACCATCTACCATTTATACCATCTATGTATACTATGGAAGCAATAAAAAATCTAAATCTAAATTTGTGGCACCAGTTTTGTGCAAGTGATACTGGCCTGATAGCTCAGTTGGTAGCAGCTCTGCCTGCTAAACTAAAGGTTGTGGGTTCGATTCCCATCCAGGACAAACATTTGTGTGATGAACATCGATGTTTGTTTTGTGTCTGGGTGTTATATTGTATTCTATGTATGTATTTACAAACAAAAAAGTATATAAGTATTGTCTCAGTTATCTGGTTCTCATGGTACAAGCTATGCTTAGTTTGGGGCTAGATGGCGCTGTGTGAAATGTCCACACATATATTTTAATACCCACCATAAAGTGGAGGTCTGTTTTTGTTGATCCATTTTTTTCCTTTTTTACGTATTTTTATCCTTTTCTATGTATTTTTTGCTAAGGTACTTATGTGGTTGTAATATTTTGACTACTGGAAAATAAAGACCTTTACCTCGTTGTCCCCAACAATGGCGATGGTATTGGGAACACTATGGAATAGTGGAAACAATAATGACCTTCACCTCTTTGTCCCCAATAATGGCCATGGTATTGGAACACTATGGAATAGTGGAAACAATAATGACCTTCACCTCGTTGTCCCCAATAATGGTCATGGTATTGGGGACACTATGGAATAGTGGAAACAATAATGACCTTCACCTCGTTGTCCCCAATAATGGCCATGGTATTGGGGACACTATGGAATAGTGGAAACAATAATGACCTTCACCTCGTTGTCTCCAATAATGGCCATGGTATTGGGGACACTATGGAATAGTGGAAACAATAATGACCTTCACCTCGTTGTCCCCAATAATAGCCATGGTATTGGGGACACTGGGATAGTGGAAACAATAAAGACCTTCGTCTCGTACTCTCCATTACTGGATCAGAGCTATGGGGCTGAGGACAACTGGAAAATACGATGTCTCCATCAATAGAGACATAAAAGTGGGAATAAATTTTTAATTATTTATTTTTAATTACACAAATTGTAAATGAATACGCGACTTGCTGGTACGCCTAACTTTAAGGAAGCAGTTTCGCTATTAGACAAGATGCATTTGAATTCATTACCATTATTAATTGAGTACAACTTAGCCTAAACTGAAATAATTATATGGTAATTGTAGATAGTTACATAGTTCTTTGAAGAGCACAGAGTGCAAATGCTTTTACGTACATAATTATTTATATTATATAAATCTACATTTTGTGATAAGTCCTCTACAGTGGTCAAATGTTATGACTAGAAATTATATTTATCTCGCACTCCAAAATAAAGACAATAACTGAGCAAAAATATAGTAACTCCATTGTCATATGAATATGTATATATAGGTATATAATATAGTGTAATTATATATTTAAATATAAATGTATTATTAATATTCATGGTAAAGATAGGTAATATATATTTATGAGTCTTAGTTTATTAACGTGTAAAAATATAATACTTTGTATATTTAAGCTGCGTTGTACTGCCACATAAATTTTCCATGTTACACCCAGGTTAACTGGAAGATAATGTTCTCTAGCATTAAGTTCGCCTATGTACCTACATTTGTTGTTTGTGCAATAAAGCATTTTCTATCTATCTATCTATCTATAAATAAAGTAATCTTATTAATATAGTCACAGATCCTAATATAGTACTCAACAGAGAATTTGTACAGGCCCGGTTCTCATCGTGAGTATAGGTTGGACCACCCCAAATCCGCGGGTGCCTTAAGAGCCGGCTAAGGGAATATCCAGGGAATGGGCAGCAGCGTTCTCTTCGGTGCGATCACCAAGCCGCCGCCAAGGGTAGTGATTATGGCAACACCCCCATGATTAGCGTTCAAACTGGGGTTTCATGGGGGAAGCTTATGTTCAGCAGGTTACGTCTGTCGAATGAATGCGTAAGATTTAAGCGGTTTACATTAGAGCAATTTAGGTACTTACTACAGATTAATTTGTAAAGTTTTATTTTATTTGTAAAGGAAAAATTTTAATTACGAGCGGGACTTGAACCCACATCCATCCATCCCTAAAGCCGGGACATTGCTTTACAGCTACCGTGACAAGTGGTCTCATGTCCAGATCTATCCTTCACCTTTTTACAACCAACTGACACGAGACCACTTGTCAGTAAAGCATGTCCCGGCTTTAGGGGCGGATGGATGCGGGTTCAAGTCCCGCTCGTGATTCAAATTTTTCCTTTACAAATTAATCTGTAGATTACGCTGAGCAAGCGATACTGCTATAAAAATCATAAATATTAGGTACTTACCATTAAATCATTGCAAGTTGCAAGCTTAAATTAAATATGCAAGCCTTAGAATCAGCGCCTGAAAAAAGACTTTTGCATATTTCATGTCGCGGAATATTGTGATTTAGTAAGGAGCTTCTGCCAGTAGCTGCGATTACGTTATGATGTGTTATATTGATGGGTATGACGAATAATCGATCATGTTGGTGAATCGATATAAAAAGTGGTAGGTATTTACAACTGAGCGCTACCGTGCTTCGGAGGGCACGTTAAGCCGTCGGTCCCAGCTGTTGTCTTAAGACATAGTCGTTATGCCAAGTCAGGAGCCTTTGGGCGGCCTAAAAGTTCTGATACCAGGGCTGAGCACTTGCCTACACGAGGAGAAGAGAGAAGTTTCAAAACTCATCCGGAAAATCAGAAAAAAGAGAAAAAAGCGCATAATGTAGGTACTTAAGCGGAGGCGTTGGCATGCCAAAACCAAAGACTTCTATGTATACACTAGACAGGACATCTCTAACTTACACTGTCAACCACTGCAAATATGCCTGTGAGCATATTCTCGCTCATACGATGCTCAGCTCTCAAAGCGACTGCACGTGCAGCAGTGAATAGCAGTAAAAATTATGATCCGAATGTGCCATTGCACCTAGCGCTGCGTGTTGTGATCGTTGGTTAGACGATTTAATCTCGTAAAGCGCTGTAGCGGATTTTAGTTTAATTATACAAAAAATGACAACTATTTGTGCTTCGAATAGCTTCTCTAGTACGTAGTACATATACCTCTTTGGCCAAAACACAGGTTTTCCTAGTTTGGGTGTCAATGTTTTTCCAACCAGGATTATAATAATTTGGATTTGTCATAATGGACTGTTGTATGCTTAAACCGATGTTTGTAAACATATATATAATAAACTAAACTAAACTAAATTTTTCGCTAATAAAAAAAATAATAAAAAAACTTACTTGTTCTATATCAGCGGAAAACTCAAGTTTCTGCATTCAGAAATGTAGATGATGTTCCAAAGCTGTAAAGGACGTCTATTCTCAGTAGTTCAATTAACAGTTCAATTGATTGAACTACTCAGATTTTTTTAATCACACTAGTTCAAAGGCCATACGAACGAAAGGAAAGAGTTTCCAACAAAATGAGCATAATGTTAGGCATCGGTGTCAACGTGCTGTTTAGTCATTTCGATTTGTAGACAATTAACTTACTAGGCAATTACAATGTTTAGGCATTGGCGGTTAGGGAATCTGCTTCTGAGTCAGTTCGTGCTAATAGGCAATATGTTGCAGTGGCATCTTTCATTTTATGTGAGCTTAAAACCAGTTAGGGGACCAGTATCTATATGTGTGATCGTTGGGCGTTATTTAATTATTTTATTGAAGGTGGAACGTTACACTAGCGCGGCAAATTCAAATTTTCTTGCGTTCTTTTGCCAATAATAGCTTAATTACTTCAACGTGATTACATGAAAACCAATTTTGCGGAAACAAATAGAATGTAACAACAAATTACGATTAAAAGTATCTTCTGGATATCATTGGTTTAGGGACAAACGGCAATAAACAATTTTCTTCTTAGTTTTTCAGTCTATTGCCATTTGTCGCTAAACCAATGATAAGTAGGTGATACTTTTAATTGCAATTTATTGATACATTATATTAAAATTAGTTTTCATTTAATCACGTTGAGTAATTAAGCTATTATTGGCAAAAGAACGTAACAAAATTTGAATTTGCCACGCGAGTGTAACGTTCCACCTTAATTGACTTATTCCATGGGTAAACTGATGAATTGCCGATAAAACTGCGTGCCTTTTTCACTTGTTAATATAATTATATTAATTTATTTTATTTCTTGTTACAGGATCACCGAAATACTGGCTGAATAAACGAAAAATAATAACGTTATTTGGAATGAAATCGTACCGAAATAAAAATATAAACAAAAATTCAAAATTAGTCAATACATTTTGATCCTATGTGCTGGACATTACTTGCAGTGTATAAGTGTGTAAAAATAAATAAATTTGATAATAATATAAAAGGAACATCGAGGGCAGAGAAAATGTTTGCTGTTAACCGTGAGTATACCTTACTTATCCATCATCCTCTTTGCCTTTTCCCATTTGTTATTGGGGTCGGCTCCCAATCTAACCTGTAGCGGCGAGCTACCAGAATTACACGAGCGACTGCCGTCTGACCTCGCAACCCATAAGGGACCAGTAACAGGGATGGTTAGATCAGGCGTGAGATTCTATCAGGCGTCTGACTACCCGTAACGATTGCCATAGATGTTCTTATGACAACCGGGATCCACGGCTTAACGTGCTCTCTGAGGCACGGAGCGATGGTATCGAAAACTGCACATAACTTACTAGATAAGTCATTGGTGCAGGGCAGGGCCGAGGATCGAACCCGGTGCCGTAAGATTGCGAAGCGCAGATGCTACCGCTCGGCCACCATCGGTCCTTACAAACTTATTAAAAAAATTAACGACTGTTACTTTTCACAAATGGTGTGTCGATTTCTCCGGTAGGACTTTTCTGCAAAGTTCGTCTAGGTAAGTACTACCGCTAGTTATTCTGCCGCCAAGCAGTAGTGTGCAAGCACTACTGTGTTCCGCTTTGAAGGGTACTGTAGCTATTGAAATTCGACGCGTCATTGGGGTTTACATTAAAAAAATAAGTTTCGAGCATATCCGATGCTCTTCCTCAGGAGGTGAGTTTACTCAGCCAGATTGGCACTTTTTTCTAACCACGATATACGTATTTCCAGGTGGATCTAACTGTCAAACTCCTTTTATGCTAAGGCCACATTATCGGAATTCAGCGAATATTCGCGTTATCGCGACAAATGTGACCGAGGAGTCTGTCGAATCACGATGTACCTGTTCAGGCAAGAACGTGATCGCGGTACTGTCGGTAAACTGGAGCGCAAAGGTTTTTGTCGCGATGATATTCGCTTGCATGGCCTTACTTCGCCACTTTAGTTGCAGTTAAATCCTTCTCCATATTACATCGCAATAATTATGGCCCACGTTGTCAGCAGTGCGATGTTTTTATCGCGACAACGCGACACGAATTATCGCGCGATAGTGTGGCCCCAGCATTATTATATTACTACTATTAGTACAACGGGTAGAAAATATAGAAAGTATTATTGCCTGAATCGCTACCTACTGATATACACCTACATACCTACAACAGGTGAGAATAACTGTTTCGTATGTACAAGGTCTATAAAGTTTCCGATCGCAATTGATTACGAAGATCCGGTATCGTATCGAAGGGGAATTACCATAAAGCAATGTTCACATTTTATCTAAAAACAAAGATCTATAATGCTAGTCATTGGCCTGATATTAAGTATTACACCTGTCCTTCGACAAAATCCGTAAAAATTACTGGTCAGCGCATCACTTGAGAACTAAACCCATTTTGCTATTTCTTATTTTTTGTTATAGACCGAATTAGGTTTTTATGAAAAGAAAAATTGGAAATGTTTCCCGAGTTATTTCCGATTGGGTTAACCCAAACGTTCTATTTTCCTTCTGCACCCCGATTCCCAACCCATCGAAAAAGTTTTTACACTCGCCGTCTCCGTCATCTACATTCAGGATGAATGAGACGGAGAGTGTAGATTTATAATCGAAACTTATTCGATGGGTTGGGCATCGGGGTGCTGATTTCTATGTATAGGCAGAAAAAAGTCTCTTCAGTACAAAATATTTTGTAGCCATGCTCATTAGAATAATTCACATGGATAATCATAATTTTATCTCAATTTTATTATTTCGTTTTTTGTAAATGCTATTTGCATTTACAGAACACTAAAAAATCATAAAATGAATTCCAATATGTAGGTACGGGAAACCACATCTTTTGTTACACTATTAGTTAAACTCAAATAATACATTACGTAAATGCATTTGATTATAAGGAGCTCTTGCAAATGTAAAGTTATTCATACCTACCATACCTATACTTATATTGAAGCGATGGTGGCTGAGCCATAGCATCTGCGCTTCGCAATCTTACGGCACCGGGTTCGATCCTCGGCCCTGCACCAATGACTTATCTAGTAGGTTATGTCATGGAAAAAGAAGGAGGGGAATGCCAGTACACCAAGAAACAGCGTAGATCAAAAATACGCCTAAAACTAGATGGCGTTGCAAAATGAGCGGGTTATAAATCATAAATATTGTCAAAAAACCGTTTTCGTAGGTACCATTATATATAAAAACAAGTAAAAAATCACGTTTGTTGTATGGGAGCCCCCTTAAATATTCATTTTATTGTTTTTTTTTGTATTTGTTGTTATAGCAGCAACAGAAATACATCATCTGTGAAAATTTCAACTGTCTAACTATCACGGTTCATGAGATACACCCTGGTGAGAGACGGACAGACAGACAGCGGAGCCTTAGTAATAGGGTCCGTTTTACCCTTCGGGTACGGAACCCAAAAATCAGGTACCTACTTAAACAGCACCCGCCGTCCAATCGACGATTTATTAATGACGGAGATTTGCAAAGGTTTAGATGCAAGTGTGGTATTACGCCTTCGACCGCATCATCGCTTCCCACCAGGTGAGATTCGCTAGCCTAGTTAAAAATTTAAAAAAAATTATGACCTACCTATGAATTAAGTACAATTTTACCTATTTTGATTAATTGGTTTTGCAGACTGATTATTTTATTTTTTTAAATTGAATAACTTACATGACCTAATTTTAATGTGCACCATTTGACATTCACTATGAATATTTGTATGCTATTTATAGCAAAAAACATGCATGTATTATTTTAGCCTGGCCTGATAGCTCAATTGGTAGTAGCCCTGCCTTCTGAACAATAGGTTGTAGGTTCGATTCTCACCCGGGACAAACATATGTGTAATGAGCATCGATGTTTGTTCTGTGTCTGGGTGTTAGGTATTATTGTATTCTATATGTATTTACAAACAACAAAAGTATCGAAGTATTCTATTCAGTTATCTTGTTCCCTTATTACAAGCTTTGCTTAGTTTGGGGCTAGATGGCGCTGTGTGAAATGTCAAAAAAAAATGAACCATATTTGTATGCAAATAAACGCTTTGATTTGATTTGATTTACCAAAATATTGTATACCTATTTATAAAAAAAAATTACCACCTTTGTTTAAATCAGTCGAAAACAAAGATTGAAACCACCACCACAGTTTATCAAGGTGTTTCTATACAGAGCACCTATCATTTTCCAGTTCCGGTATCAAGTTCTGTAGAACTGTGTTTTCCAAGGTTTTAATAGCAAACCAGGTCTAATTTCATAGAATTTCCATTTACAGACAGTATGGAAAATTACGGTAAACAATACAACATTTCTGTTAGTAAGCTAGAATTTAAATCAAGGCGAAAGATTCAGGGGTTTTCCACGGAATGAGTCTGGAAAAGACCGGTAGGCCGTGTGGTCCCGGTTTGCGAATAGGACCACCCCATCTCTTCTCGTGGATGCCGTAAGAGCTGGATAAGGGAATATCCAGGGAATGGGCAGCAGCATTTGCCTCGGTACATTAAAATCTCCGATCACCAAGCCACCTGCCAAGCGTGGTGATTATAGCAGACCTCCTACGATAAGCGTCCTAAGTGGCGTTTGTTAGGGAAGGCCTATGTTCAGCAGTGGACATCTTCCGGCTGATGTGAAGTCTAGAAAATGTTATGGTGGCTCGTTGATACGAGAAGCATTGTTGGTGGCTTAGTCGCGAGGACTACTCGCTTTAAACGCGATAGTTTACGTGTTTCAAATGAAGTTAGCTATATAAGCGCACAATTTAACAGCAATGGTACCTACATTTGCGTCAATCTGTCGCGAAAATATCAAGGTATAATATATGTGTAGACATTTCACACAGCGCCATCTAGCCCTAAACTAAGCAAAGCTTATATTATACCTACTATAAGAACCAGATAACTGATAGAATACTTAGATACTTTTTGTCTGTAAATAAATATAGGTGAAACGTTTTTCACTCCAGTTGCTGAGATCAATATAAATTATATTTTTGTCCCGGAGAATTATGAGCATAGCTAGGCCAAGCCAAAGCCACAGAATAGATATATAGTACGCCAAAGCCCAAAGTGCATGGCATGAGTCGGGGCCGAGCGGCAGAGGCGGTCTAAGTTAGAATGGTTCCAACGCGCAATAATTTAGGTAATTTATTATTACACTGAATTTAAAGGGTATTTTAAAAATCTACTATACATAAGCCTTCCGTTATATTTAGTTCAACTACTATACAACGTTTCATGACCTTATTTAAAGTATTCATTGAATAATCGCGGTTTATTTGTGCGGTTTGGAGGTAACTTTGTAACTTATTTCTATCGAGAAATGTTTATTAATTCGTGTTTTCACTATAAACAAGCGCTAGCATTTTTTTTTTTTTTTTTTTTTAAATATGTGTGGACATTTCACACAGCGCCATCTAGCCCCAAACTAAGCATTATAGCTTGTACTATGGAAACCAGATAACTGATACAATACTTATATACTTTTGTTTGTAAATACATACATAGAATACAATATGACACCCAGACACAGAACAAACACCTATGTTCATCACACAAATCTTTGTCCCGGGTGGGAATCGAACCCACAGCCTATAGTTCAGAAGGCAGAGCTACTACCAACTGAGCTATCAGGTCAGTCACTACACAGAATTAGTCCTGAACTTTACCATATATTAATTTCAAAGTCATTGTTGCAATATTGTTGACAGAACACGTCCTCATGCTAAGTCATTTTAAGCATTTTGGCGTTGTATAGGCTCTTAGAGGTTTCACAGAAAAACTGATATTTAGCAAGCCGTACCAATTAGTTGATATTAAAATAAGACAAAGCAGTGGGCAGTCGCTTGAAACGTTTTATAATTACAAAGGCTATATTTTACATAGGTATTTTACAGTAGAAATACTAATCATGTTTTAATAGCTTTTTTTGTGTGAAACGGAACTAAAAAGTGGGAAAATACATCAAAACATTAACATAATAGGTACCTGCATGTGGAAAACGTACATTCATACTTAATACAGAAAAAAGATTTAATAACAAACCAGAAGTAGCGTACGTGGGCCATAAGTGACGCAACTAAAACTACACAGTACAGTTTGATGTTCAGGTTTCCTGTCACTAGACTTAAACCTATTATCAACAGCATCTTATCGTTACTACTATCAAAAATCCTAATATTGTCTCTCAGTTTAATTAGAACTTGATATTTTTTTGTTTGTTAGTATAATCACACTAATATTATAAAGGCGAAAGTGTGTATGTGTGTATGTTTGTTACTCCTTCACGCTCAAACGGCTGCACAAATTTTGATGAAATTTGGAATAGAGACAGCTTATATACTGGATTAACACATAGGCAACTCTTTAGCTGCGGGTGAACCGCGGGGCGCAGCTAGTTATTTATAATAATATGTTATTTGTTTAAAAAGGTTATTCACTATTATCTTGCCTGTTACCGATTTGGCGATATGGTTGCGATAAGGCCATATTTATTTTGTTCTTCTATTATAAGACACAAAGTGGTTTGACTCGACATATGTAATGCGAGCAGCGAAGGAATGGAACACTTTAGCAGCGTCTTTGTTTCCCGATAAGTACAATCTGGAGCTCTTCGAGTTGCGAATAAGTATCTTCTAGGCAAGCATGTACCATCGTAGACCGGGTCGTCACTTTCCATCAGGTGAGATTGCGGTCAAATGCGGGCCTATTCAGTTATAAAAAAATACATTCTATCGCTCAAACCGCTTTCTTAGGCAGCGATAACCAATGGGGTAGACAATTGACGGGTTCTTGAGTGGTGATCGTGACTTAAAAACATAATATGATTAGGATGACCTCGAACATAGGTGGAGCCAAAGATCGGGTTCAGTGACGTACTTTGGGAAAGTCTTAATTAGCAGTAACAAATCATCATCCTCGTTGCCATTTTCCATTTGTTATTGGGGTCGGCTCCCAATCTAACCTGTAGCGGCGAGCTACCAGAATTACACGAGCGACTGCCATCTGACCTCTCAATCCATAAGGGACCAGTAACAGGGATGGTTAGATCAGGCGTCAGGCGTCTGCCTGTAACGATTGACGTAGATGTTTTATGACAACCGGGACCGACGGCTTAACGAAGTAGACGAATACAGGTTGATGATGATGATGAACAGTTGTAGTTATACTTCGAGCAGAAATACAATCTAAAAATTTTTGGCTTCATCGTTTCAAACGTGCCGTCTGTGTTATTCTCTAGTCTCTACCCCAGAACTTTTTACAGTAACTTTAGTTAACAAAAAGTTCGTTAGAACTGCCAAAAACACTGATTATGTACGTTGAATGGATTAATGATCTGACATAGATAAAGTAATCTAGTAATATTGCCAAGTCATCAAAGTATTGCATATTTTTTGTGATAGATAGCATCTACCAACCAAAGATTATAAAAGCCCGTTGATAGCTCGTGAACATAATTTCTCGTACAAACACGGCTCAACTGCGCGGACAGGGGGCAAGGTAACAAAACGAGACAAAGCTATACGAAATTACAAAGCACAGAGCAGGATGGAACAAAAGACATCAACGGGATCCCGTGATTTGTATGAAAATGTAGTTGAAATACACTACTAATTTTCGTATGAGGGAAGTTGTATCATTGGTCAACTGGATTTATAGTCAATGCTATCAACAGACAGTTTGACAGCCTCTGTGGTGTGGTGGTTGAGCAGGTCTTCTCATAACCCGGAGGCGGCGGGTTCGATTCCCGCGTCAGGACAAGTATTTTGTGCACATGAAAAAAAATCGCATTACTTATTCTGTGTGTGTGTGTGTTGTGGGAGCATGGTCCTCTTAGTTCCTGGGTCCCTAGATACAGGGAATCCTAGTTAGTGTCCAGGATCTATATATGTGATCGTTGGGCGTTACTATTACTATCAACGTATCTAAGAATGTAGGTATAGGTAACTTTGAAGGATGTCCTCATAGAATAAGGAATAAAATGCAATTATTCTCTCTTTAATATCTAAGCTGAATGCGTCAAAAGTGGAAGGCAAAGCTGCCAAGCTCTTCCGGGTTACTCCCAGAGTACCCCGATCCCCGAGGCCCCCGTCCCGGAGGACCACGATTTATTTGCACGTGGGTGCAAGCCTTGCAGCTCAATGGATTTTATGAATAAATTGGAAATTAGAACTCAAGTCTGGTAAATTAACGTCGCAATATGATGTCCACTAGCGTCACAATATGACGTCAAGTAACGTCGCAACATGACGTCAAATAACGTGCACAAAATGACTTCCACTAACGTCACAATAACACGTTAAATGACATCGCAATCACGTCGAAATGACGTTTAATTTGTGACATCGTCACGTGAATCATGACGTGATCGGACATTAAAAATGACTTCATAAATCACGGTCTTTGTTGACTGGGTCGGCTTGGACCATTGCCGGGTGTGAGGATCGAGAAGTCTACGTCCACTGGAAGAGTGGACCCTATGGAAAGTCGCGACCGTTCTAGCTAACCTTCAGGGGGTACGTCGACCTCGCTGAAGGGCGAGGTGTCTGATTGTGTTACGCTGGTATCCTATAACCGGTAACTAAGCTAGAAGGGCTAGACTGGTTCCACGATCCTATGCAGGATGCAATTGAATGCATTAGCATAAATTGAGTACAAACATGATAGTAGGTAGGTACATCAGTTACTGATGAATGATGACTATTAAATACTAAAGTGCAAATGAAAATACTTTTTTCACCTCACTAGCTCGGAAAGATCCTCTTTGTCATTCTAAATCTGGGCGCAAAACGCATTTTAATCGCTAGCGTGGAAAGTGTTTTTAAAATTCGAAGCCTTCTATTCAATAATTTTTTTTTCTTATATTTTGGCTCCACACACAGTGTATTTAGCCAGTGTCAAGTATTGTAGTTTTTCATCGTATTATGAAATATTTCATGTAAAGTCAAGTCTTAGTCACAGTCAGTCAGGGTAGTCATAGTCCAATCTAAGTCAGGTAGTCATAATCCAGTTTAAGTCATGTCCTAGTAAAGTAGTGGCAACTTTACTAGAGGCTTCTGTCGAATTTTGGAAGCAACACGAAAAACCACGTTTCACTACATTATATCACTTGCCAACACTTATACTCGTAATTCAGCACTTAATGCGTAATATGCCACTAATTTTAAACATTAACACTAGATAAAGCATAAAATTTGTGAAATAATACAATACAACGACGTGAACTTTTTCACGTTACCGCCAAAACTGTATTCAATTGAGGCTTTTTATTTAAAAAAAAACGCTAGTTCCGCTTCTTTTCTAGATGGCGCTGTAAGTACATAGTTTAAACCTTTCAAACCACAGAGTAGTTTAAACATAAGAAAATGCTTATACTACCTACAAAGAAATGTCAAATTCAATTGAGTGGACCACGAGTATATTGTCTGTAGTATCTCCTAAGTAGTCTGTGGTGCATTCTTCTTAAGTAAATTGAAGTACAGCAGAACTGCGAGACAGATAAACGTTAATACTATGATCCAAAATAAAGCCGAGCTATCCCGCAACGAAAATAAAACAAACGAAACAGTTTAGAGTTGTCAGTTAGTATCGTGACGCATTTCCAATAACCTGTATTCTATGCTTGAAACAGTGACAGTGACAGATTTTGGTAAAACCACAACTGGCGCCATCTATTGGGTCATACATAAAACACCATTTCTTTTTTTTAAATAAAACTTCTCAATGCCCGAATTTAACCTTCTTGATATTGCCAGTCTACTGAAAATTCATTAATACCACAGACTACCTACTAAAAGATACCATTAATACTTCTTTTTTTTCGTTCGCCAACCTCATTTTTAGAATAATCGAACTTTCCAGCACCAAAGAGTATATAACCAATACATTATCCAGCAACGCGACTGCATGAAAAATGGATGCAAAACACTTTTTCTTTCATTTTCAATGAATGACGTGACGAGCTAGTCCTTTACCAGATGTTAAGCGTTACCGCCACCCATGACTAAATTAATAAGTTTTAGTCTTTTAGCTGTTTTTCTTGCATTTTCCTCGCTGCAATGAGGTGAAAAGTTGTGTGTTGCACTCGGCAGCAAAGTTTTTCTGCGTCTCGTACCTTTGAAACCTATGCTACGCTCAGGATTCTTCATTTGAACCACTCGATACGCTCGTGGTTCAATCCTAGACTCCTTCGCTTGCTCAGGTTTCAATTCAAGTACTCGCGCCAAAAACCGACTTTGCAGCCTTGTATAACAAATAACTATTTATTGAAAATTATGAAAACTGCAGGCGCCTTAACGTAGTTGGCGCAAATGATTTTGATACTTTTAAAAGTTTTTGTTGTTGTTGTTTGTGTTTGTTTGTGATTTAATAATTAAAAACAGGATTTAATTATTTTACAGATTAATCTACGTATACAAGGCGATACTGCTATTAAATCATAAATATCAATTATTTTAATTTAATTCTGTACTGCAGCAGTTGATTAAGTAAGTTATCCCATATTCAGAGTTCCGTATCCAAAGGGTAAAACGGACCCTATTACTAAGGCTCCGCTGTCTGTCTGTCTTTCTGTCTATCTGTCCGTCTGTCACCAGGCTGTATCTCATGAACCGTAGACACTTGAAATTTTCACAGTTAATGTATTTCTGTTGCCGCTATAACAACAATTACTAAAAAACAGTATAAAATAAATATTTAAGCGGGCTCCAATACTACAAACGTGATTTTTCTGCTCGTTTTTATAGATAATGGTTCGGAACCCTTCGTGGTGAGTCTGACTCGCACTTGGCCGGTTTCATTTGGGGTTATTATCAATCCAGAGTTGCATCCTTTTGGGAGGGGCTGAGAAACTCGAGGAATGGTATAATTAGAAGCCTAGGGGAATACCACCACAGCCCGATCTTTAGGTACTGGCTGACGATGCACCAGAGTGCGAACAGAAAGTGACAATTAGACTGATATTTTATTTTATATCAATATAATTTTAATTTTAATCGTGATGTGTTTTAGTAAAATTGTAGCATTTTTTTTAACTTTTATCTTTTGTAATTTATTGTAATATGGGTTATTACCTGAAATAAATACATTTTATTTTATTTATTATTTATTTAATACCAAATCGATGCGTTAGAGATTCAAAGATGATAAAGCCCGTTGATAGCTCGTGAACATAATTTCTCGTACAAACACGACTCACCTGCGCGGGCAGGGGGCGAGGTAACAAAACGAGACAAAGTCATACGAAATTACAAAGAACAGAGCAGGAACCCGTGATTTATTATTAGAAATTCATAGTATTTATTAGAAATTAGTGGTTAAAATACACCACTAATTTTCGTATCAGGGGAAAATGTATCATTGGTCAACTGGATTTATAGTCAATGGATAATAAATACCAAAAAGGTGTTTGAAAGCAAGAAACTAGATACAACAAAAAAGATAGATTTTTTTTTTTATGTAATCGAATGACGTAATGAGCTAGTCGTTCACCTGGTGTTAAGCGACACGGCCGTCCATAACAGATTGCAGTGTCACTCGGAACTCTAAATTAAAGTTTTGCGTGACACTGCGCACTGCGCACGTCATCCTGAGACATCTCACAGTCTAAAAAATTTTTTTAGACTGCGAGATCAGTTCGTAAAGTCTCATTTGCCCAGTAATTTCACTAGCTACAATGCCCTTCAAACCGAAACACAGGAGTGCTTGCGCACTACTGCTTGGCGGCAGAATAACTGGCAAAGCGGTGGTACCTACCTAGACGAACTTTGCAGAAAAGTCCTACCACCTAGTAAAATTATAATACGTTATTTTATTGCGTCAAGGATTAAATAGTTATGTTAATTTATTTCTATCTTTTACGTACTAAGGAGAGCGTGTGATGACTCAAGGTCTAGCGTCTCTTTCTATCATGCAAAATTGGAAAGAGAGAGGAAAACGTGGGAATCCAGAAGGCTATGACTGTGGTTTTGTTATAACCGCACAGTCAGTGTAAATGGAAAATTATATTGTTTTGTTTTGAATACGCAGATATTTTTTCCAAGATTTTAATTTAATTTACCTTGTTTTGTTTGATATTGCTAACGTAGAATAAATTTTAAAGTGTAAGCCACATGTAGGTTTAAATTGAATCATTTTGGAAAGGGGAGTTGCTAAATTTCTTTAAAAGCCTTTGCATTAAAATATCTATAATAACCAGGTATTTGCGGCTTTCTGTTTTTAAAATATTAAATAGATTATGTAATTCTTTTTTTACAACTGAGTAAGCCCGCATTTGTTCGCAATCTCACCTGATGGAAAGTGACAACGTGGTCTACGATGGTACATGCACATTTATGTAAATAAAAAATTAAAGATAGGTCTCACTAGCTTCTTGAAAGTGGTCCGCGTAAGTTCGGTGCAAGGCACATAATTTTCCATGCGGAAAAAAGGTTTGCAATAAGTACCTACTTACGCGTCTTGAGCGACAAGTGGGTACAGGGTACACCATGCAAGCAATGCCCCTAATACTGGTCATAAGCTGCGCCGGTTACTGTTAATCGGCCAGTAGGTAAGCCGTTTGCTTTGTTGCTCAAATCGTGTTAAAAAAAGAACTCTGCAGGATAAGGGGAAAGAGCGGCGTCTTTTCCGGTTTGAGCCCCTGGAACGATCCTTTAAGGGATCAAAATATTTAAATTTTATTCCGGTTTGATCCAAAAAGAGCGAGTAAAACCGCGCGGCGTATTTGTGTGTCAATCGAAGACGTTCTTAGAAAAATATTGCAACTACAAACAGTTACCTAGAGAATTCTAACAAGGCTTTGATGATTTAATAATGATTCACTTTACCTGTTAGATTCCGTAAAATTAACAATTAGAAATTATATATCACCCCGTAATCACTTACATGCTCTTTGGAATCACAAATACGATATGGATAAACGAGTATATAATACCTATTAAGCAAATAGGAATATGTAAAATACCATAGGCGAGCCCTACACGTTCAATTTTATTGATCAATTAAATTGACGAGTCTTATTCTTATTCTACATGGGGGTGATAAGTTCTGCACTGACGTTCCGCTTGGGGTGTATTGAGCATTTCCCCCTACCAGCATCTACCCGAGCTATCCCAGCTCCGTAACATAACGGAGTGTGGCTCTAGGCTGCTGGCGCAGCTGCTCCAATGGCACTGATGTTGGGTGATGGAGTGATGATGATGAGGTATTCGAAATTTCTTGGGTAGAATCCTGTGTGTCTTCTCGTGTTAGCATTCCGATGTATATCTGGCTTTCTCTGTAGCTGTGCAGTATCTCAGCACGTGTTCCACAGTCTCGTTCTCTTTCAGGCACCCTCTGCATAGGGGGCTATCCGTGGCTCCGGTCTTATACAGATGGTAGTTCAAATTACAGTGACCCGTGATGAGACCTACTATAAGCCGAAGATCCTGCCGTTGCAACATTAGCAAGTTATTAGTGATTTTCCCGTTAATGGTCGGAAAACAGCTTCTGTTTATACTGATTAATTATAAATAATTGAAAAATCATCCGTTTTATTGCAAGACAAATTGTCCGTTTACATTAATTGTTTATAAATAACCGCGATTTTTTATAAACAATTGGTTCTTACAAAAAGACGGTGATATAATTATACAATTTTTACATCGACAATGTAACCTGAAAACTGTACAAATTTGATAGTAGCGGTAACTTGGTACCTACTGCTGGGCGGAAAGGTTTAAATTGGTTTTTAATATAATTTTAATTACGTAATTAGATTAATTAATACAATTCTATCGTATTATAATGAGAATATTTTTTTATAGAATTATTGATAAAGCTTCTGTTTATGATCGCGTAGGTAAATAAGAGAGTGAATTAAAAAAGTTAGTTCTTGTATTATATTTTATTCCTGTCCATCCAAAAGTAGCCTTTAAGTAAAGATTATAAAGCCCGTTGATAGCTCGTGCAGGGACCATTTTGGTTACCCTATGAAAGGGTTTTCGATAAGGTTTTATAATGTGTTGCCAATAAAAACTCAGACACTAAGTGTTACCCTATTAAAAGGTAATTCACTTCAATGGGTAACCCCTTCAAAACCCATACGTATTGATTACCCGTTGAAAGTGTTTTCGATGGGATTTGGTTATTGTGTCAATCAAAAACCCATTCTAAATGGTTACCACTATTGAACGGTAAGCCGTTCTGAATGGGTAACCCTTTCAACCTATGTAACACGGTAACAGTTTAAGTCGATACATTTTAAATTGATCTCTCACTGCTTAGCATTAGGTACAAATAAGTATGATTCTTTTGTTTATACCTAATTTCATTTCAACTAATATCCAGTGAAGTTATTTCGATATTTTTGTACTTACCTACCTGTATTCATTTTCAAATCAATTTAGGTGTGGGTTTAATAATCCCGAAACCGAAGTGTCGTGGTAGATGAACCACCAAAAGTTCACGAGTCGTGAACATAATTTCTCGTACAAACACGACTCACCTGCGCGGGCAGGGGGCGAGGTAACAAAACGAGACAAAGTCATACGAAATTACAAAGAACAGAGCAGGATGGAACAAAGGACATCAACGGGTTCCCGTGATTTATTAGAAATTCATAGTATTTATTAGATATTAGTGGTTAAAATACACCACTAATTTTCGTATGAGGTGAAGTTGTATCATCGGTCAACTGGATTTATAGTCATCGCTTGATACGATGAGGCCACCCGTTGTTCTACCATTCTTTGTTCTGTGTTTTATGCATTTTTGTACTTTAACCTACCATTATAATATTCTTTTTATTTTCCTGAAATTAAGAATAACAACACATCAAGGTGGGTTAGTTAGGTTAACCATCTTTAGGTTCACTAAATAACAACCCAACAGGGAAAAAAACATATTTCCTTGTTACATTCATTTTAAATCGTCAATTGCATTGCAGTAATTAAAAAAACACAAATACGTGCTTCGGAATAAAACAACAATGGCTTAGAATAGAAAAACAAATAGATGCGGCACACCGCTCTGACACTGGAGCAGTGAAACTAGAGTAGAGATCGCTGTGCCAGCAACCGGGCCTGTATTACCAGAACTAAGCTTAGTTGTGAATCTCTACTCAAGACGAAATTTCATTCACAAAACTATCAAATATTGTTTTTTTATGTAAATGAATGACGACGAGCTAGTCGTTCACCTGGTGTTACGCGTCACGGCCATTTCACCCATAACAGATTGCAGTGTAACTCGGAACTCTAAATTAAAGTTTCGCGTGATACCACGCACTGCTCACGTCATCTTGAGACATGACACAGCTTTAAAAAAATTTCTAGACTGTGAGATCAGTTTATAAAGTCTAAATTGCCCAGTAATTTCATTAGCTACAACGCCCTTGAAACCGGAACAAAGTAGTGCTTGCACACTACTGCTTGGCGGCAGAATAACTGGCAAAGCGGTGGTACCTACCTAGACGAACTTTGCAGAAAAGTTCTACCGCCTAGTAAAATTATTTATATGGAATAATACTAAATATTAATATTGAGCATATTTCTGTAATACGTCTCGCTCCAATACTTTAAGAAGCAGGGCTGGCTTGGGTGCAGGCTTGGGTAGATTATTTCTTAGCGCAATTCAATTGAAGACTGAAAACTTAGTGTGATTAGATAAGTGTGCAAAGTTGATCATTGCACTCGTCGAGAGTATATCGATCAATGCACACGCATGTCATACGACGTTTTTCATCCCAGAGAAAACCGAGTTGTACTGTTAATTAACTTTGTAAAAATGTGGTCGGTGTGGTGTGGTGTGGTGGTGTTTGTAAATGTGTGGTGTGTGTGTGTGTTTGTAAAATGTGTGGTATGTGTGGTTGTGGTGTGGTGTGTGTGGTGTGTGTGTGTGTGTGGTGTGGTGTGTGGTGTGTGTGTGGTGGTGTGGTTTGTGTGTGTGTGGTGTTGTAGTCTTATTTTCACGCGCGTGAAGGGGGCAAGGGCCTCTATTTACATTAAAATGCCATCTATTTTATTGAATTAGTCTAAGAACAATAACAATAAGATAACTATACCCGACCCATCACGTCTTAATCAATAAATTGCTTCAACCGACGCAATATCATAAAAATGTCATTAAAAAGGTATTAAATAAACGATTACAAAAAATATTGATATTTGGTTGACGGTGTGGCCTTAATTTCTTAATTATAATTGTTATTAGTTAAACTGGATCCGTTCGCTCATGGATAAATAAAGAAAGATATAATGAAAATACATTAATTACTACGTGTTACATGAATGTTATGAATAAGGAGATTTGCAGGACTAAAGTGACCTATAGCTCTTAGAATTAGCAAGTTGTACAGGCAATGGGCAGGCTCCATCGCTCGTAGAACTGACAACCGATGGGGAAGAAAGGTTCTCGAGTGGCAACCACGAACCAGAAGACGCAGCGTAGGCCCCACACTGGGTGGACCGACGATCTGGTTAGAACCGCGGGGAGCCAAGCCGATGGATGCACGAGGCGAGCAGCCACTCACAGTAGCGCTCTCTGGGGGAGGCCTATGTTCAGCAGTGGACGTCTTCAGGCTGTTGTTGATGATGATGATGATTATTCTGATATCATGAATGTTTTAAACCAAACACTGGAATTATCATCATCATCATCACCATAATTATCATCATCATTTGCCCGTGTCAACCTACTATTGTTAGGCCTCCTCTTATTTATTTTATGTTATTTGATAGATTACACCTCTCACAAGTAAGTATGACTCAGCAGTAATAGCTGTGCAACTCAAGCCAATGCACCCTGTTTTGAATCCCGCTCGCCCCACGACTTTTTAATTTATGTACAAAAGCAATCGCTCTTAACGGTGAAGGACAGCATCGTGAGGGAACCAGTATGTTGCATCAAATTCATTTACAGTGTCATTGACCTGCACTAAACGTGGCGAGTCAATTTTGTTTGCATATTTTTGGTAGTGTAATTAAAACTTCGTTTGTTTTTTATTTTGTGGTTTTGGTTTCTTTTTTTGGGCCACACATTATAGTATTTAGCCAGTGTCAAGTATTCTCAGTCTGGGTAGTCATAGTCCAGTCCAAATCATGCCCTAGTAAAGTGGTGGCAACTTTACAAGAAGCTTCTACGGAGTTTTGTAAGCAACACGAAAAACCACGTTTCACATTAAACCACTTGCCCACACTCATGCTCGTAATTCAGCGCTTAATGCGTTAAACGCCAACAATTTTAAACATTAACACTGGAAAAAGCACTAGTTTTGAAAAATAATACAATGCAACGACGTGGACTTTTCCGCGTTCCCGCCAAAACTCTTTTTTTATATTGGCAAAACCCTTTTTTAGTGAGGCTAAATTTTAGCAGGAAACCCATAGATTAAAGAAAAAAAACAATCAAAAGCCGGAAGAGAAGAAATTGAACTTAGAGTATTGATTAAAAGAATAGAGAGATCATCCAAATGATATTATATTTGTACTGCTCACACGTATCCTTACGTCAGTGGCGAAGGAAAGAAATAAACATATAGTAATTAGCTACGCTTGCGAAAAGTCACCGTACCATTTTTTTCGACTCGAGTCAACTGTTTTTCTATGCAAATCTGTCAGACTCATTCACATCAAAGTGTCCACTTCATATAAAAAGTGTCCAAAAAAGTGGTACGCTTGACACATAATCAAGTTCTCTCTATGCTTTTAGTCTATACTCTAAGAAATTGAACGCCTTAGTTTTAGTTTTTTTATGACTGCCATTAACTGAGCGTAGGCTTCACACTTCGATTATCATTTAGGCTCACTTTATTTAGAAATACTGAATATGAAAATCTAATATTTTTTTATAAGTATGAGCGCTATAGAAGATAATTTCGAAACGTTTTCTAATTTTGGGTACCTTCTAGTAAATGAATTTTAATTTGTCAGTGATAGTCTAGTACAGGGGTGGCCAAAGCGTCAAAAGCTTTTAGTGGCCCGCTAGACAAAAATAACCAAGCATTTAAAAAAAGTTAATTTGTCATTTCATTTTATGAAAACTGTCTTTATGCAACTTTTACTAGCACTTTGCTATCTTATTTTTAACTAACTAATCTGTTCAGTAATTTCAGCGTGACGCGTGTTGAAAGGAACAGACAGACAGACAGACAAGAATCAAGAAAAATAATTCACTTCTATATCTAGCCGTGACGCTTAACATCAGGCGAAGGATTAGCTCGTCACGTCATTCATTTACATAAAAGATATGGTTAAAGAAGCAATTTCGCAAATATATATAAAACTATTCAATGTATAGATTAAGGGTGAGTTTTTTTATCCATAGTTAAGGTAAGCAATGGTTAAGGGTGGGTTTTTTATCCATAGATGGTTAAGGTGACGGGTAGACTAAACAAAGTGTTTTTGGCACGTTTCCTGGCGTAATTAGAACATGTGGAGCTTTGAATTTAATATATCATGTAATTAATTTCATTAACTCGTTTGTGATGACCGCAAATACAAGAGAAATAAATATAGTTCTATGGAAAAAATCGCAAACCTCCCTCAAAAAATTTGAATGTTCCCATTTTGCTGCGCTTCTACCGAATATATTTTTACAAAAAATAAATTAGTGTATTCCCAACAAACAATCAGATGTCGTGATGACTTAATAACTTTGTGAAACACTGTATAAAAATAGATATTAATTAAAAACCGTCAAAATCAGTCATTTCGTGCGTTGTCTTTGTCGTAAGCGCCGCGCTGAAGTGCAGACTAAATTGATATTTAAGACGACGATGTCAAGGATAATGTTTCTTTGAACGGATTTGGACCTGCTTATCTGGCTCTACCCGTCACCTTAAGGGGGGCTTTTTGATTAGTTAAGGTAACCAATGGTTAAAAACTCTAACCATTTTTGACCATTGGTTAGAATTTCCCACCCTTTAGTTTATACTTACAGTTTTAGGTTATTTTGAAACATAATGTAGCCCGCTTGCTTGCGTTGTTGCTTTTGTGTTATTATATATTACTAGCTGACCCGCCCCGGCTTCGCACGGGTTAATTAGTTTTACACCTAATCTCAGTCCAAAGGAAGAGAGAAGGAAGAGGGAAAAAGATAAGGGAAAAGGATGAATGGATGATGTTCTGTCTTTCCCATAGTACAGGATAGGAGTGGCTTTAGACCTAATACTGAAGGTTGAATGTATGTAATTTCTGAACCACAAAACTGACGTCCTTGAAATATTTACGGGATAATATGTAAAACACCCCCTTTCAACAAAAAAAGAATGAATGAAATCGGACCACGCGTTGATGAATTAAAAATAAGTACACATTTTAACTTTCATCCCCTCTCCCGCGGGAACCGTGCTGAATTTCGGGATAAAAAGTATCCTATAGCCTACCTTGGAGTATGAAGTCAAATCATGCCAAGTTTCAGACAGACAGACAAAAAGATAAAAAAAAAAACACATAAAAAAAATGAAAAAAAAAAAACAAAAAAAAAAACAAAATAAAAAGAACAAAAAAAAAAATAAAAAAAAAATAAATAAATAAAAAAAATAAATAAAAAAAAACATAACACAACACAACACACAAACACACAACACAATACACAAACACAAAACATAAACACAATACATACAACACAACACAAACATAATACACAACACACAACACAACACAAACAAACAAACACAAACAACAACAAACAAACAATACATAATGATAAAAAGTACATTTTTGGCTTTAGTATCGATTATAGAGAGACCACCAACAAAAATTTTCAAAATATCTTTAATGTACAGAATTGACAATGTTACACTTTTATTATAAGTATAGATAACTAATTTCTAATTGAAAGACTGTCACGTATTGTCGTACAATATGTCGATTAAAATCTCACTGCAACTGTATTGAGTTTGGAATGTTGTATTGAATGTCACGGCTGCATAGTCGGTCCAAAAACATCGTCCTAAAGATTTTCACAATCAGTAAACATGTAACCAAAGCTCAGATAGGAGAGCGTCTAATTCTTTAGTTGAATTTAACGCGCGGGTTCAAATCCTGCTAGTAAACAAAAAGAAAAAAAAATCAAGAAAAGAAAATCAAGAAGAGAAAGAAGAAGAAGATAATTATCAGAGATTATACGATGCTATGTATCGATAGTATGGATAGTATTGTACTCATCATCATCATCATCATTAACAGCCTGACGACGTCCACTGCTGAACATAGGCCTCCCCCAGAGCACGCCACCTTGAGCGGCTGCTCGCCTCCTGCATCCATCGGCTCCCCGCGGCTTTCACCAGGTCGTCGGTCCACCGAGTGGGGGGCCGGCCTACGCTGCGTCTTCCGGTTCGCCACTCGAGAACCTTTCTTCCCCATGGGTTGTCAGTTCTACGAGCGATGTGGCCTGCCCATTGCCACTTCAACTTACTAACTCTAAGAGCTATATCACTCAGTATTGTACTCATTCGATAGTATTGCCTCGTTCTGAGCTAAGTATCGATACTATCGAAAAGCTTATAGATGGTGTTGCGATTGGCTATCAATGGACTATCGATTAGATAGTCAACTATCGATCGGCAACACTAAAATATACTTGTTCTGTGTGTGTGTGTGTGTGTGTGTGTGTGTGTGTGTGTTGTGTTGTGGGAGCAAGGTCCTCGTAGTTCCTGGGTCCCTAGATACAGGGAATCCTAGTTAGGGTCCAGGATCTATGTATGTGATCGTTGTCTGTCATTTTTTTATGTAAACGAATGACGTTACGAGCTAGTCGTTCGCTTGGTGTCACTCGTAACTCCAAACTAGTTTCGCGTGACACTGCGCAATGCGCACGCCATCCTGAGACATCACACAGTCTGAAAAAGATTTCTAGACTGAGAGATCAGTTCGTAAAGTCTCATTTCCAGTAATTTCACTAGCTACAATGCCCTTCAATCCGGAACACAGTAGTGCTTGCACACTAGTGCTTGGCGGCAGAATAACTGGCAAAGCGGTGGTACCTACCTAGACGAACTTTGCAGAAAAGTCCTACCTGGTATTTATTATTTATTTATTAATCTTGTCTTGTATTACCTACTTCATTCATTAATTCAATTCAAATTACGTAACGGAAGTTTTTGTATCGAGACAACACGGAATTAAAATAGTTACCTACTATAATTATTATAGTGACGTCAAATCCATTAGCTGGTATTCGGTATCAAACCAGAAACGAATACGTCCTGATTCACGGAAATAATCGATAAAAAATATCGGAAAACATTGGAGAGAGCTTTAGCTGCTATCTATTTATGACGTCAACGAAATTTGCATCTAATACGGCTTAGCAGTGGATATAAAATTGGGTGGAAAGTTTTACTCACCGCGGCTAATTCAAATTCTCTTGCATTTTTGCCAATCGTAGCTTAATTACTAAACGTAATTACATGAAAACTGATTTAACGTGAAGAAATAGAATGTATCAACAAATTACGATTAAAAGTATCTCCTAGATATCATTGGTTAAACAATAAATGGCAATAAACCAATTTCGTGTTGGCTTGTCAGTATATTGCCATTTGTCGCTAAACCAATGATATGTATGATACTTTTAATTGTAATTTATTGATACATTCTATTTATTTGCTCAAAATTAGGTTTCATGTAATCGCGTTGAGTAATTCAACTATTATTGGCAAAAAAACGCAGGAAAATTTGAATTTGCCGCGCTAGTGAAACGTCTTACCTTTATGCGATTTTATTATTCAATGACTCATAGGTATATAAAAGCAAAAACAACGTCACCTTCATTAGCCGGAAGACGTCCACTGCTGAACATAAGCTTTCCCCATAAAACGCCACTTTGACCAGCTACTGGCCGCTTGCATCCAACCAAGGTCTTCCATCCAAATCGTAGTGGGGGGGCTACGCTGCGTCTTCCGGTTCGTGGTCGCCTCTCGAGAACCTTTCTTCCCCATCGGTTGTCAGTTCTACTAGCGATGTGGTCTGCCCATTGCCATTCAACTTGATAATTTCGAAGGCTATTTACAACTTCATTATTCATGCTTTAAATTAATAAAAAAAAGAAGTTGATTAGGAACTTTGAGTTCTTGAAACATAACTAAAATGTTAAAAAAAAAATTAGTACCTATTAAAAAAGGCACGTTCAAATGTTAGCAAATGAAACTCAAAACTGAATAGCTTTATTGCAAATAGACGGCTAATAGCACTTTTACAAGTCAATAATCAGATAAGATACTTAAAAATATTAAAATAAATTATTGTACCTACATACTAAGCAAGCATAATAATTATAGGCGACATTACATTACAGTGTCGTGTTTTGTTTCATTTTTAAAATGTGTTTACAATGGGGTAAAAAACTGACTTTTGCTCACTTCAGATGGCAGCACTGTTGAGTGTTCCCTAAATCTGACAAATATCTGTCATCCTCCATAATAATTTTGTAAAATAAAAATAACTCAATTTATTTCATTAATATGACGTTGTGTTCAGCTTTGGATTGCAAAAAGACGGGAGTCCATGTATTCCCTAAAGATATCAAATGGAGAAAACAATGGATAAAAGCTTTACGAAGAAAAAATTGGGAGCCCACTAAATATACAAGGTTATGTGCTTTTTTCCAGTAGTAGATGCTTTTCTATTCCGCAACTGTTTTTTTAACTGCCTAACAGTCCATGTTGAATGCATTTTTGTAGTATTAGAATCGAATTCGCTGGTAAGCACAAAGAATCAAAAACGCAATATAGCGGCCATTAGGATCACTCAACAGTGGCGCCACCTACGATTAGCTTTCAGTTTTTAACCCCATACATATAATTTGTTACAATTGAGACAACATAATGAAACATACTACGAAGTACGTAGATATATTTCACACCAGTGTAAGAAGAATATTGGAATGAACTTAATAAAAATATAGAAATAGAAAATAAAAATTATATAGAAAATGAAAAAAAAAACTTCGCATTTACTGTAAATAATTAATGTCCAAGGAGTGAATAACCGCACAAAAAAAACCTCATTGTATTCCGAGCATCGCACGGGTCTTTCATATACGTAAATAAAAGGTGCGGATTAAAATTTTCCAATACTTTTAAAATGTAATCTCCATCATGGAATTTATTTAATATTTTTTTTATTTCACCAATCAAGAGCTCAAACAAAGAACTCTTGGTTCTAGATTATTTTATAAACTGGTTCGGAAACGTCATTACCTTAGGCATGCCTTCACTCACACACGCGCACCGTTTCTGTATACGTGTGATCTTGCGAAATTTTATATAAACGCACGTGCCGCACGCGCGGATTCCATAATCAGATTACACCTTCATCTATGCAGACTCAAATGGTGCAAAAAGCGCGCGTTTTTTGAATGTGGCATGTTTTTTTTATGTTCAATTTTCTTTCCGTACTTTTTCAGTGGTATGGCCAGTGTTTTTATGGGACGCTAAGTGACTTTTTCTGTGATTTCGAACGATGTCACTGTCAAGATTAGTGATACATAAGCAGTTATTAATTTGTGCTCCGTGATCTTGTGAGTGGTGGGACTAAAAACACTTTTAAAATTTTGTGATTTTATCGACACTAAAAGTTGTTCGGATTTACACAAAACACGTCGAAAATCGGTGTTTTTAACGACTTTGAATCATTCGAACATTATTGCGATAACACGGAAAGACACAAGGAACTAGTATCATTAAAAACAAATTAGTTAAGGGATTTAGTTGCTGGATACATCGCGAATTAACAACTCGTGTTTTGTGAGAAAAAAAAATCAAAATGAAAGACTTTGTTCAAATTTGGAACCGCGTTTCGAGTCGGAGGTATTCGAATGTGAATACGTCAGATCGCGAGTTGCGTGAAATATCTACGAATCGTCTGAAGAAAACTGACGTCGATACATCGACTTTTGAAACGAACTATGCTGAATGTGAAGGACTCAATAACAAATTCAATGAGGATATCGATTTCAATGACAGAAAAGATGCGATTATTAATCGATTGTTTGAGAAGAGAAGACAGGGGCACGTCGGGAGGCAGCCGAAAAGTAAGTTTTTATTTACTATCTACCCTCGTTTGGTACGAAAATTTTCCATTTTTTTTTTATAATGATCATCAAATAGTAATCTGTGTACATGTAGGTACTTATACTAATTTCTAAATGTCTGAATAAAACAATACAAATCAGGGTTTTAAAGATTGGAAACCGCAGGGTTATTTGAGCAATAAGTTAAAACTGAATAACGCAAAAACACATTTTTTCAGGGTTCCGTACCCAAAGGGTAAAACGGACCCTATTACTAAAGCTCCGCTGTCTGTCTGTCCGTCTGTCACCAGGCTGTATCTCCATGAACCGTGATAATTGGACAGTTGAAATTTTCACAAATAATGTATTTCTGTTGCCGCTATAACAACAAATACTAAAAAACAGGATAAAAAAATATTTAAGTGGGGTTCCCATACAACATACGTGATTTTTTTTGCTCGTTTTAATGATAATGTTACGGAACCCTTCGTGCGTGAGTCCGACTCGCACTTGGCCCGTTTTTTAACTTTTCAGTATGATTTAGGAAACCCACTTGTAACTTTCAATGTTTTGCTTTTTATTAAAAGGCTTTCATTTGAATAAATTGGCGAATTTTCAATGGTCAGTTAAAGGTTAACTGAGCAATTAATTTATAAGCGAGGAAAACATTAAACATTGTCTTTTCAGGGTACGGTTTACAATATTAGCTACTTATTATGTCAAATACAAAATGAAAAAAGTATATCTAGTGTAATTCCGCTAAAAATATCAATATCATCATATCATTTGCAGCTTCCCCAATATAGATAATCTTATTTGATATTTTTAGCGGAATTACACTAGATATTCTTTTTTCATTTTGTATTTAAGATGAACTTCCGCGAAGTCACGCCTGAGTCAATCAATTAACTTATTATGTCTGTTATCCATTATATTAATTATTCCCTTTATTTCGTTTTATCCAATGAATAACTTTGAACTGTCTGATACCATAAAAATCCACATCCCACATTGCTTTTTTTTTAGAACTGCAATATAAATAAGTATTCCTTTTTTTATGTAAATGAATGATATGACGAGCTAGTCGTTCGCCTGATGTTATAGGTCGCTGCCCATAACAGGTTGCAGTATCACTCAGAACTCTCTAAATTAATAGTTTTGCATGACACTGCACTGCGCACGTCATCCTGACGCTTCACACAACAAGATTACTACAAAAAATACAAAATAAATACAAATATATGTGTGGACATTTCACACAGCGCCATCTAGCTCCAAACTAAGCATAGCTTGTACTATGGGAACCAGATAACTGATACAATACTTAGATACTTTTGTTTGTAAATACATACATAGAATACAATATAACACCCAGACACAGAACAAACATCGATGTTCATCACACAAATGTTTGTCCTGGGTAGGAATCGAACCTACAACCTATAGTTCAGAAGGCAGAGCTACTACAAACTGAGCTAACAGGCCAGTCAAAAAAACATAAAGAAAATAGATCATAAAGTCTCGTTTGCCCAGTAATTTCACTAGCTACAATTCCCTTCAAACCGGAACACAGTAGTGCTTGCACACTACTGCTTGGTACCTACATAGACGAACTTTGCAGAAAAGTCCTACCATCTATAGTGCAAAACTATAACTTAACCAAAACAAGTGAAGCCGCAGGCAATACCTATCTATTACTTACTCTTAAATTTTATAAAAACCAGTCGAATTAATAAACTATTGAATGTAATTACAATAAAACTTAAGCACCTACTTATTTTATGCGACCCTTGCGAACTTGACAGTCAAAAATATATAATTAATTGTATTATGTGTAGTCGTAAGTTTCATTTAACCGTTGTTTATTATCTGTGGGTTTTTATTTGTGGGAGGTGAATTCTGGATATTGTATTTTCACTTATATGTGTGTGTTAAGAGTGTTATAAACTGATATCGCTTTCAAAATATGTAGCGTAAATAAAAGTACCTAAGAATTGTCTTCTTCTTCTTCGTTTAATATTAAAAAATAAAATTATATTTATATAAAATTATTCAATATTATATTTAAATATATATACTTTAAAAATTTGAAAAAATTTCACATAAAAGAATAAGTTTTAAAGTCAGTCAATAAATTACAAGATCCGGAAGTGATCCGGAAGGAGAACTAAAGTGACCGATATAGCTCTTAGAATTAGCAAGTTGAAAGCAATGGGCAGGCCACATCGCTCGTAGAACTGACAACCGATGTGGAAAAAAGGTTCTTGAGTGGCGACCACGAACCGGAAGACTCAGCGTAAACTAAATAGACCCACGTTTGACCGCAATCTCACTTGATGGAAAGTGACGACGCGGTCTACGATGGTACATGCTTGCCTAGAAGATACCTATTCACTCGTGACTTGAAGAGCTCCAGATTGTACTTATCGGGAAACAAAGACGCTGGTAAAGTGTTCCTTTCCTTCGCTGCTCGGATTATAAATGTCGGGTCAAACCACTTTGTGCGAATTTAATCTTTCATTAATAAAAAGGTGCTAAAAAGAAAGTTTACAGTGAAGTTGAACTTAACCAGTCAAACTTTTGACCCGGTAAATTTTGGACCCACTTTTTTTATAGTTTATAGGCACAGCATTTGACCACTGCCTCACCTGATGGAAAGAGATGACGCAGTCTACGATGGTGCACGCTTGCCTAGATTGATATACCTGTGCACTCTCGATTTGAAGACATCCACTTAGGACCCGTTTGGAAATAAGCCAGTGTTGGGGATAACTGTAAAAAAATTTAAGCAATATAAAGAAAGCTTACAAGTTCGAATCTTTGTCGAACTTTTAGTTTTAACCCGGTCAAAATAACTGTTACATTTTTTTAAACATAATTTACCGGTTTTTTATTCGTTGCGAATGACGTGCGGTGATTTGGAGACCGCATAATTATATTATTGGAAGGTTCTAGAGACATTTTGTATTGTAGTATTAAATTTTTATATTTCAAAAGTGGTTTAGGTATTGTGCGAGATTGAAAATAAACTGTATATAGAAAAGATTTGACAATGGATGAAAACTGTGTTAACGACTTACCTATAAGTCCAGCAACGAACAACTTATTGTAAAATTAAGCTGTGCTTTTTTATATTAAAGTCCATGATTTTTTGTTGAAAAAACTCTAAGCTTGTGTAATGACATTTAAAAAAATCTACATAAAACTTGCTAATTTCTTACTCAACAGTTCAGCTTGCAGAATGTTTAACTCATAGAGTTAGCAAATCTAGGCTACCTCTTGTTTTTCTTTTTTTTTTTAATTTGCTAAAAATCCTTAACGGATTCCACCAGCCGCGGGTGCATATGGGACCGTCCAGAGTGGACGGCATACCCACTAAAAATTCAGGGTGTTCCTTCACGCCGCCTCGTGCTGGGGCCCTGGGTTTGCTTATGCACTCTATGCGCGGCACCCAGCAATTGCCCGTTGTCGGACCCGTCCTGTTTTGGGGCACGTCTCGATAGCGCCCGGAAACAGGTCTAGTGATACCTATATCAACAGTTGGAAGACGTCCACTGCTGAACATAGGCCTCCCACATAAAACCCTACTTCGGATGTTTATAATGGGGTAGTTTGCTATAACCACCACGCTTGGCATGCGGTTTGGTAATCGCAGAAGATGTTAACCTACCGAGGAGAATGCTGCTGCCCATTTCCTGGATTCCCTTAGCCGGCTATTACGGCATCCACGGAAAGAGATGGGTGGATCCTATTCTAAATTCCCAGTGGCCTACTAAACTAGTACTACTGATACTCATACCACCTCATACTCGTACTACCTCATACTCATACTACGTCATACTCATACCAGTCGCCTCAGTTTTATCCGCGATCACTCTTAACTTCTGGTTTGTTGTACCTATTTCTATTAGTCTTGCCATAACTCCATAGAATTATGACTAAGATTATGACTTATGAAATAATTAAAGGCAAATGATACCTTCCTGGAGTGAGAACGTCACAGCTTGATTCTGGTTTATAAGACAAATATGACATTATGGGTAATCGTTTATTCTCACGTCATATAATAATTGGTGCAGGTTTGAGTTCGTTTCCACTGTACCACGAGATTAGTTCGACTATATTTGAAATCTGTCCGATTTTTTTTTTGAGTTGTCCGATATGTTTGATAGTTCTTCGATATATTTGAGATAAATATGTCTTTTTATTCCGATGCTACTACGCATTGTACAATAACTGACAGGGAGTTTGGTGGGAACGCGGAAAAGTACACGTCGCTGCATTGTATTAATTTTCAAAACTTGTGCTTTTCCAATGTCAATGTTTAAAACTGGTGACGTTTTACGCATTACGTGCTGAATTACGAGAATGAGTGTGGGCAAGTGATATAATGTGGTGAAACGTGGTTTTCCGTGTTGCTTCCAAAAATTTTATAGAAGCTTCTAGTAACGTTGCCACCACTTTACTAGGCATGATTTAGACTAGAAAATGACTAAAATATTTGATCCAGACTAAGACTTGACTTTACGTCATAAATATCCTATAACATGATGAAAAATTGCAATACTTGACACTGGCTAAATACACTATGTGTGTAGCCAAAATACAAGAAAAAAACTGACAGCCTAACACTGCTATGTCAGTGACTCAAGGCCGTGCTTCTCTGCATAAGAGTTGGGATGACTTGGGCGATGCTATAGCAGTGGGAAATTCACAATGCATCCCAAGTTAGTCGAGTGCAGTGCAAGTTTTACCACCTACTTGAAGTTATCAGAATAAGCACATAACAATACACAAAAACTGCAACTTGTCATAACTATTAATTTCTTAAGACATTCCGGTATTATGTATGACCCTAAAGCGTTTGGTTTTATACTGTAAGGCTTTTTGTGTAATTGAAATAAATAAGTAAATTGTTTTAATGTTTCTGATCTTTGTCAAAGTATTTTTTTCCTTTTTCGAAATTACTATCATGTGTTTATCATTGTATGCTCAAGCACTATTGGTATTATATTGCTAGACGTGAGGACCTGTAATTGGCTTCCTAGTGCTTAGTGTGGACGGGCTCAAGGTACAAGTCTCGACTTGAGCCTCGAGGAAGGATCAAAGAGACTGCATCTAATAGAAGAAACGATTAATAAAATACATTACAAAAAAAAGTTACAAATACAAATAATAATAAATAAAATTACATACTTTAAACTTTATAAATATTTACTAAAACTTTATCGTACATCAATGGAAATTGGAAACATACGCCCGTGACCTACGCAGTAACCGCTCACTATGCACATAAAATGTTGCAAATGCAATGTAACTAATAATTATTTGTGTATTTCAATAGAATCACTACAACTTTGCCCGGTGGGTTTACTTAGTATTAGCTAGTATCAGTAAAGCAATGTCCCGGCTTTATAGACGGATGGATGCGGGTCCGGATTATTCAAGTTGTTCCTTTACATTGAAAAATTAACCTTTAGAACTACCCTGCGCTGTCTCCCGCTATTTACCTGTTTTCCCATCAAAGGGATTAATTTTCCAAAATAAATTATACATGATAATTAAGTTAGTAATGTAAGCAATCGGTTTGCAAAGTTTCATCCAAATCGGCTTAGCCGTTTTGGCGTGAGAGCCTAATAAATATACAACGTTTCGCTTTAATATTTGAGTAGGGATTAGTGGGGGTAGGGGTTGTTAGAAATAGGGGTTGGTAGGAATTAAATATTCACTTTAATGTTTTAGTAGGGATCAGTAGGGGTAGGGTTTGTTAGAAATAGGTGTTGGTAGGAATTAGATAATGAAGGTAGACAGTAAAAACATCGAACGCGATCTATAATAACCGCCTTCAAGATATTGACCTTTTTAGACCCTTTTTAGGTATTTTAATAATTATGTTATTTCTCAACCGATTTCAAAAAATCCTTTTAAAATTCATTTTTGTTTTCTTTAATGTTCGTTACCTCAGAAAACCGTCATATATGACTGATTAAAAAAATGTGTCGATCAATTTTCAGATTTGATGTGTAGAAATTTCATCAAAATCGCTTTAGTCAAACGTGCTCCACCTTAGACAACTTCGTCACTTACCATCAAGTGAGTTGTTGTCAAATTAAAAGTAGGCCCATTTCAGTATTAAAAAAAAGTCATTTGGGTTTTTTAATTAAAATAACTGGAAAATTTATATGTATGATGATACCATCCAAGTATTATTTTCAGTATGAAACTAAAGCGGTTGAAGTTGATTTAATTTCTTACGGTTCCTTTTTAGAAAGATGTTATGGTGTAAATAATTTGTATAATTATGAACCACTTTTCGCCACATTAACATTACTAAATAGATCATATTACATGCAATGATTTAGATGTATTAGCTTTTCCGCATTATTATGCAGAACACCTTGACTCTTTACAGTAAATTAGCTCAACGTCAGTCTGTATGTACGAACAAATAGTTGTCTTTTGAAGAGGCAACTATACGTTCTAAGCTTTAGCACAAATATTTGTAGCTACTGACATAACTAACTTCCTACGAATCCCTACTTTCTCATTCCTACGAATCCCTAATTTCTTATTCCTACTAATCCCCGTCCCTAACATAATAAATGCTATCGTGCGTGTATTTTTCCTCATAATAGGACAAGTTTGTGGGTCTTGTTCTATCAATTATCTGATTATTATAGTGCAAGCTTTGCTAATGTATATACCTACTAGAGAATAGAAGGCACTATTCACATAATATCGTCACCGTAGTTGGAAAACTACATAACTAACACATTTTGCGAAATCAATTTTATTGCATTTCCAGAAAGTCCAATTCAAGCTGCATCTTTCTGTGTTTCTAAGTTTACATTATCATAATTTTATCGAAAAGATTAATTACTTTTTATATAACTATATGCGTTTAAAATGAATCATCAATATGATCTAAAGTTGGTATTGGTTCATAATAAGCCTGTCTAAGTATACCTACTTTGAAGAAAGTTTATTATACGTCTGCACTAAAGTTTGGCAGCTCTTAAGTTCGCACTGTACCTCTCTAGGACGTCCCGAAATGCGTTGCATAGAGCTGTCAAACTTTAGTGTAGTGTAGACGGACATAAGTTCTGTCTGACCGTTTTGCTGATAGTAACAATCAACACAGAGATTAAGTCACCACACCTGGAAATTTCAAGGGTGTTTTTATGTAAGGCTAAAGAAACGAATTTTATAAATTCAACCTCTACTTGTGTCACATTATATTTTTATTATTGATTAATTAAAATAAAAAGTCATGCTTAAAACCGCGTGGAGCAACTTGTTTTAATTAATCATTTTAAATAATGCAACCTATCTTTACAAGTCGGAATGCCTACACACAACTCTTGGAATAATTAAAGTAATTAAAACAAGATCAGTAGTAGTGCTTGCACACTACAGCTTGGCGGCAGAATAACTGGCAAAGCGGTGGTACCTAGACGAACTTTTCAGAAAAGTCCTACCGCCAAGTAAATGATTGAAAAGTCTCTTTTGTGACAGTCTGTGCTCGTGTGATCCTGATAACACAGTCAGTCTTTATTGTGTCCATATTGCATAATATTATTGTGGTAAGCAAATAATAACATGTCATTCTGCTCGTTATGAAAACATTCCGCGATTATCTTGTAAGTAGGTAAACTGAAATGAGGGCTCTGTGGCATTATGTCGCACTAGTGACAATAATGATAAAATAATAGCACGGCTATTAAAAGAAGAAGCTACTGGAGTCTAAAACACAGTAGTAACTATACATATAACAGCCGTGCATAAATACGATAGTTAAATCTAATCTAGTTATAATTTTTAAAATACAATTAAAAGTATCACCTACTTATCATTGGTTTAGTGACAAATGGCAGTAAACAATTTTCTTTTTAGTTTTTCAGTCTATTGCCATTTGTCGCTAAACCAATGATAAGTAGGTGATACTTTTAATTGTAATTTATTGATACATTCTATTTATTTGCGCAAAATTTGTTTTCATGTAATCACGTTGCGTAATTAAGCTATTATTGGCAAAAGAACGCCAGAAAATTTAAATTTGCCGCGCTAGTGTAACGTTCCACCTCAATAAAATATATGCAAGATTTTACACAGATTAAAAATAACACTTTAATAGCAGAAATAGATAATAAAATAATCCATTAATTTATGTAATTATTTTCGGGTTTTGGAGGATTGAATTAAAATAATCCGTTACCAGTTTTTTTTACGAATCTAATAATTTATTGGGTATACGTTTGACACGTCAAAGAGTTAATATTTCCATATCCAGTTTTATTTTTATTTTTAACATACTTATGAAAGTAACTAGCTGACCCGCTCCGGCTTCGCACGGGTTTGTTTATGCCTTATCTCAGTCTAAAGGAAGAGAAAAGGAAGAGTGAAAAAGATAAGGGAAAAGGATGAATGCATGAAACGATGAAAGGAGGCTCCCTCCCTTCTCTCTTTCCCATAGTACAGGATAGGAGTGGCTTTGGACCTAATACTGAAGGTTGGATGTCTGTAATTTCTGAACTATAAGCCCGACGACCTTGAAATATTTACGGGACAATATTTAAAGTACCCCCTAACAAAAATGAATGAATTTGGACTACGAGTTAATGAATTACAACTAAGTTCATATTTTAATTTCATCCCTTCTCCCGCAGGAACCGTGCTGAATTTCACGATTAAAAGTATCCTATAGCCTACCTCGTAATATGAACTCAAATCATGCCAAGTTTCATTTGAATCCATTGAGTAGTTTTGGCGTGGTGCTCGATACAGACAGACAAACAGACAAAAATGAAAAAAAAAATAGTTTTGGCTTCAGCATCAAAAATCGGGAGCTACCCAAAAAAATTTTTCAAAATATATTCAATGTACAGAATTGGACCTGTTACAGTTTTATTATAAGTATAGATTTCACTGTGTTTAGTTTTTATAACTTAATAAGTTCCGCTAAAGTATTTTTTTTAAATTATAAATAATTAGTTTTAATAACAGTTTTTTATCAAACTAATAGGTTATCTTAGTAGTTAAGTATAGGTTAAAAGAAATCTAAGAAAATATTACTTCGGTAGTTACATACATCGGGCTGCTGAGGGATGTATTTGACAGCTATACATCTAAACAAGCTGAATTAGATCATTAAATATTTTACTAACCCTACTCATCCCTACCTACCTACTCATCTCTATCAACCTACTCATCTCTATCTACCTACTCATCCCTACTTACCTACTCATCCCTACCTACCTACTCATCCCTATCTACCTACTCATCCTTATCTACCTACTCATCCCTACCTACCTACTCATCTCTATCTACCTACTCATCTCTATCTACCTACTCATCCCTACCTACCTATTTTATTATACAGTGGTAGGACTTTTCTGCAAAGTTCGTCTAGGTAGGTACCACCGCTTTTGCCAGATATTCTGCCACCAAGCAGTAATGTGCTGTGTTCCGGTTTGAAGGGCACAGCCTGATTTCAAAAATTAGCAAGTAAACATAGAGTAGGTTAAGACGGCCGAAGCGAAAACTGAATGCAATAATTGAAAAAATAAGTAAAACCGGTAAATAAATCAAAGAGTAATAAGCTTTTATAGTTTTTATCGCCTGTCCCCTTCTCATAAAACAGGAGATTCCCCACAGTTACTATTCATAGTAACTGTGGGAAATCACATGTTCTGACATCACAATTGCCAAGGAAATTGCATGTAAAGCTAACCACAGCTTAGTAATGAGGTACTATGAAGGACCAAGAAGTGACGTCACTGCATGTTTACGCTGTCTCTTTCCATTCCTGTATTTTAAAATGCTTGTTTTTTGAGTATTTAGTATTTGTTTCACTACTACTTTTTTATCAACGTTAGGCTAACATTTGACCAGGGTCTCACCTGATGGTAAGTGACGACGCGGTCGACGATGGAGCATGCTTGCTAGAAGATACCGGGTACGGAACCAAAAAATGATTTATATCCTCTTCTATTAATAAAACACCTGATTTTATTTACAATCTCATTAAAAGAGTCTTTGTCTGTTCTTCCGAGTATGATTCAACAATGACATTAACAAAATAGTCTATTAATGACCAATTTGAATCCAAGTCTGTGACCGTATAGGTAGTGACATTAGGTCTATGAATAAATTATGTTAATGCACCTTTGTCATGAAGTAAGTAACTTAGAACTAGACGACAATGCAATAAAGACAATTTGGATGTAAGTTTGTTTGTTTATTAATTTTGTAATAATAAATATAAATACCTATATGTGGACGTTTTACACAGCGCCATCTAGCCCCAAACTAAGCATAGCTCGTACTATGGGAACCAGATAAAACAATTCGTTGTTAATCGTATTTGTACTATTTATTGGTTTTTTTTTTTGTCACAAATAAATTATTTTTCTTTCTCTCTTTTCTTTCTTTAGATAATGGATATAATACTTACATATTTTTTGTTTGTAAATAATACAATACAATATAACACCCAGACACAGAACAAGCATTTATTTATTTAATTAATTCTTTATGCACAAAACGTGTACAGAGGTGGACTTAATGCTAACATCATATTCTACCAGTCAACCAAGCATCGATGTTCATCACACAAATGTTTGTTCTGAGTCGGAATCGAACCCACAACCTACAGATCAGAAGGCAGGGTTACTACTAACTGAGCTATCAGGCCAGTCCTCTGGCAATAAATTTAATACTTTAATGCACCTATATCTTCCTGGTAAGTTTGGTGCTGGACTACCTGCGTCAGGGGGGGGGGGCTACCTGCCTGTATCCGCGCCTGCATCGAACTGTGCAGACAGGCATAATAAATACATGTTTTATGTATAGTAGCAGACACGGTTAATTTATATCCATTGTAAGTAGTCATCATGCAAAATATAAATAGAGTTTAAACAGCGTCTAGTTTTATATATGATGTTTAAATACCGACAGATAATAACAAAACCAGATTTGTCACTGTGTAATAAGGATATTATAAAGTCTATTATATTAGGTATAAATAAACATAAGAAGTATAAGAAGTTAACAGTTTAAGTATTTTATAAATACTAAGTATGTTAGTAGTATGGTAGTGTATCTTTTCATCCAAAATACCGCAGAGCCTGAAAACGAAAGTTTTCAATCAGTGTGTGTTGCCAGTGATGACTTATGGAACTGAGACGTGGTCTCTTACTGTTGGCCTCATTAGTAAGCTCAAAGTCGCGCAGCGAGCTATGGAGCGAGCTATGCTCGGTGTTTCCCTGCGAGATAAGCTCCGGAACGAGGAGATCCGCAGGAGAACTAAAGTGACCGATATAGCTCTTAGAGTTAGTAAGTTAAGTGGCAATCGGCAGGCCATATCGCTCGTAGAACTGACAACCGATGGGGAAGAAAGGTTCTCGAGTGGCGACCACGAACCGGAAGACGCAGCGTAGGCCGGCCCCCCACTCGGTGGACCGACGACCTGGTGAAAGCCGCGGGGAGCCGATGGATGCAGGAGACGAGCAGCCGCTCAAGGTGGCGTGCTTTGGGGGAGGCCTATGTTCAGCAGTGGACGTCTTCAGGCTGTCAATGATGAATGATGAAGTATGTTAGTATTTATAAAATACTTAAAATATATCATATAGTTTACACAGCGTCTGGTTTTTTGTTTAAATACCGACAGATAATAACAAAACTAGATATGTCACTGTATAATAAGGATATTATTATGTATATTATAATATTAGGTATAAATATACATAAGGAAGTATTCCCGCGATGCTTCAATATGCACTATTTGTGACAGATTATTCAAAGTGTCCTCTTTTGTTCTATATCTCAACTTTTTTTTCTGTTACAAATAAATATTTTTTCTTTCTTTCTTTCACTAATATGCTTATAAATAGGGTATCAAAGCTTTACTGAGCTGGCAACGCATCGGCAACGCTTCTACCGTTGCAGATGTCGATAGCCTACGGTTACCGCTTTCCATCAACCAGGCCTTATGCTTGTTTGTTGCTCACAACATAAAAATAGAGTTAATAGTTTTTTTTTTTCTTATATTTTGGCTCCACACATAGTGTATTTAACCAGTGTCAAGTATTGTGATTATTCATCGAGTTATGGAATATTTCACGTGTAAAGTCAAGTCTTCAAGTCTTAGTCACAGTCCAGTCTAAGTCAGGTAATCATAGTCCAGTCTAAGTCATACCCTAGTAAAGTGGTGGCGACTTTACTAGAAGCTTCTATGGAATTTTGGAAGCAACACGAAAAACCACGTTTCACTACATTATATCACTTGCCCACACTCATGCTCGTAATTCAGCACTTAATGCGTAAAACACCACCAATTTTAACCATTAACACTGGAAAAAGCACAAGTTTAGAAAAATAATACAATGAAAGGACGTGAACTTTTTCGAGTTCCTGCCAAAAACTCTAGAGTTAATAGTTTAAGTATTTTATAAATTCTAACATAAGTACTTACTAATAACATAAGTACTTACTAAATATACCTGCTTTTCTGCAACTAGGATGCACACTGGCCGTTTTACCTACTAATCTCTAGCCCTACTAATCCCTAATAAGAATCATAAATATGACAGAGAGACAGAAAGATAAACACTTGCTTTTTTTGCCAAATTGAACGAATCGATTTAGGTGAGCACAAAAAAATCTTTATCCTACTAATGAGGTCAATGACGGCTACTTATTAAAAGAAGTATATAATATAATTGGGCTATACATATTATACAAACAGTTAAAATTAGTGAGATGTTATAAGAAAGCTGATACTAATAAAATTATATTTTTTTATCGAGAGATGTTTTTCAAAAATTTCTAATCTTTTTATATTTCAAAACTATTATAGTTATCTACTTAGTATTTTAGTACTTACATTGTGGTACTAACCGTAATCCAAATAATTGATTTTTTTTTAAATATTAGATACTAGTCGTTTTGGTAGTTTTGATACGTTTCTAAATAAATAAATAAATATGTGTGGACATTTCACACAGCACCATCTAGCCCCAAACTAAGCATAGCTTGTACTATGGGAACCAGATAACTGATACAATACTTAGATGCTTTTTGTTTGTAAATACATAGATAGAATACAATATAACACCCAGACACAGAACAAACATCGATGTTCATCACACAAATGTTTGTCCCGAGTGGGAATCGAACCCACAAAACCTACAGATCAGAAGGCAGGGATACTACCAACTGAGCTATCAGGTCAGTTTATAATATACAGGTAAAACTGTGGGAGTACCTTATTAGGTAGGTACGTAAAATTTTGCCGGAAACTACAATTTGCAGAGAAGTTTCTAGCAAAAACGAAGGCTTCGTTAAAAATACAACAGTAATTTAGAATAGGAAATAAAATTAAACGTGTAAAAATGGGATAATTGGAAGTTATTTGACTTTGAACGATAAAACATATAAAACATTTTATAATAAAGCTACTTTCAACCTTCAAGGTCATGACTGTGACCTATAGAACTCTTAAAATGGTTATAAATATCGAACTGTCTTAAAAAAATAACAGCTGGGTCAGGGATGTTTGTTTATTTGTTGAATCAGATCAAGTTGCAGTTTCAAGTTCAACGACCTTTTCATGCTACCCAAACTTACATTGGATACTGAATTTGGTCATGAAATTCAACGAAACTGTCGACTAAATGTGTTTCCTTCACGTGAAAATAAATTTAGCCTATAGCTTATACATTATACCATTACTTTTACTAGGTGGTTGGACTTTTCTGCAAAGTTCGTCTAGGTAGGTACCACCGCTTTGCCAGTTATTCTGCCGCCAAGCAGTAGTGTGCAAGCACTACTGTGTTCCGGTTTGAAGGGCATTGTAGCTAGTGAAATTACTGGGCAAATGAAACTTTATGAACTCTCTTATGAGATCTCAGTCTAGAAAACTTTTTAGGCTGTGTGATATCTCAGGATGACGTGCGCAGTGCGCAGTGTCACGCGAAACTTTAACTTAGAGTTCCGAGTGACACTGCAATGTGTTATGGGCGGCCGTGTCGCTTAACACCAGGCGAACGACTAGCTCGTCACGTCATTCAGTTACATAAAAAAAGCGTTGCAGCAAGAGTCGCTATTTATTCAAGTGACTTGGTGAGACTTCTGTACGTAGTACTATTATATATTCTGTACTTTAGTTTTATAACAAACAAGTTATAAATTTAATGGGAGCATAAATAAGACGTGCAAATTCAATGTAATTATTAAAACTTTATTTCAAAACTTAAATAACATATAATAATAAGTATACTAAACTAAACTAGACCTAAAAACTAAACTATACCTAAAAACTTTAAAACTAAGATATAAAACTAAAAATAACAATCTAGAGGAACCTTGAACTATCTATAGACCGGCAAAGGTCTATAGATAGTTCAATCAATCCGTGGAATCCGGCAACGTTCCCATAATGCTGGCAGCGTTACCCCGCTGTATAGCGAGGCTGATCCTTTGACCAAAGTAGACGCCAGCATTATGGTCACGTGCCGACTCAACTAAACGCCCCGCTAAATCATTATAGATTTCTATGGCATAATTAAAACTCGATATTACATAAGAAAAATAAACCTGTTATTGAATAATTATTGAATAAATCTATAATAAGCTGCATGATATAAAAACTAAATATAAATCAACAAACCACTACTTCCTAGTACTAGTATTTAGTAAGCCAATTTGGAAAGGTGACTAACTTATACCTTTTTTTTTTCTTATATTTTGGCTCCACACATAGTGTATTTAGCCAGTGTCAAGTATTGTAGTTTTTCATCGTATTATGAAATATTTCATGTAAAGTCAAGTCTTAGTCACAGTCAGTCAGGGTAGTCATAATCCAGTCTAAGTCATGTCTTAGTAAAGTAGTGGCAACTTTACTAGAGGCTTCTATGGAATTTTGGAAGCAACACGAAAAACCACGTTTCACTACATTATATCACTTGCCCACACTTATACTCGTAATTCAGCACTTAATGCGTAAAATGCCACTAATTTTAAACATTAACACTAGAAAAAGCATAAGTTTTGTGAAATAATACAATGCAACGACGTGAACTTTTTCACGTTCCCGCCAAAACTCTCCTTGTCCATTTTATTAATGGTTTTTTGACAGCTCGACGACTGACAAGTTAGGGTGGGTTTTTTCACCGATAGTTAATGTAACCAATGATTAAAAACTCTAACAAATTCCAGCCAATGGTCAAAATTTATTACAGTTTTTAATCATTGGTTACCTTAACTATTGGTGAAAAAGCCCACCCTTAGTGATGTTCTAAAGATTCTCGAATGCGACACCATTCCGATTGCACTATTATCATTAATCGAATTAGGTACGTAAACGTAATAATCGATTACATTTTATTTATTTATTATTCAGTTATTTTGATTTAGTTTTGATGAATTCCATGAAGTACAATGTTATTTGTATGAAATTTTAACGTAAACAATACGAAACTTCCCATGAAGTTTCGTATTGTTCACGTTAAAATTTCCCATAACGCCCATGCGTGAGCTGTCAAAAAACCATTCATAAAATGGATAAGGTATAATTTTATATATAACAAAAGGTCAATATTTTAAGGTGTGTCGGTGTTTGGCCTTAGTTTTTGTAGCCAAGGCCAATGTCTAGAATACCTAGAGCTTATCTTCAACGTTTTTCTGTAGGTACCTACTTGTCTAATAATATCTAGCAGGTATTTTACGTTGCTAATTTGGTATTCTTTGCGATCGCATCTCCTCTGACAATTTGATTGAGATCAAATTCTATCATCCTATATCTATACTTACTTATAATAAAACTGTAACAGGTCCAATTCTGTACATACAAGATATTTAAAAAAAAATTTGGTGGGCTCTCTATAATCGATACTGAAGCCAAAACGATTTTTTTTAAATTTTTGTCTATCTGTGTGTCTCTCTGTATCTTGGCTGAACACCACGTCGAAACTACTGAATGGATTCAAATTAAACTTGGCATGATTTGAGTTCATATTACGAGGTAGGCTATAGGATACTTTTAACCCCGAAATCCAGCACGGTTCCCGCAGGAGAGGGGATTAAAGTAAAAATATGTATTTAGCTGTTCATTAACGCGTGGTCTGATTACATTCTTTCTTTTTTTCTTAGAACATATCCTCGTACTTTAAATATCGTAACGTAGATATTTCAAGATCGTCTGTTCTGTGGTCTAGAAATTACAGACATCCAACCTTCAGTATTAGGTCCAAAGCCACTCCTATCCTGTACCATATATGTAATAAATACTAATATTACACATATGCCTGTACTATGGGAAAGAGAGAAGGGAGGGGGGAAAGATAAGGGAAAAGGATGAATGGTTGAAGGAAAGCCGTTCCATCCGTCCATCTGCCTTGGTTTTTGAAATGCAGTATTCACAAAGGTTTGTCTATAGACACATTAAAATGTCTAAAACCCTACGTCAATACATTATTATTTAATTATTTATTGATGGGGATATCGATTAGGGACTAATCAAAAACAAATCGTTCGATTTCGTAATGCGACACTAATCCTTAGTATAAGTAGTCGATTGTTTTTTCTTGTGCACATTGTAGTTTTTCTTGTTACATGTCGAATCGTTTACTTTAGTGATTCCTCGACATACTTATAGTACCTACATCTAATCTCTAGGTAAGTTTATGCTTCAATGGATGTAATCACAGATAACCCCCAATAGATACCGCATGAAAGACGACGACCGCGCACCACGCATTGGCGTAAAGGGTTCTATATAAATCGCCGCTTCGCAGCACGGCCTTAGTTTCGACCAATTATTAGAGTTCATTATTAGGGCGTCACTCGAAACAGCCAATAATAGCGCATTGGCTCCAGTCCCCGCAACCCGCGCCTTCAGCCAGTTTTGGTGAGCTAGGATCCGAACAAAAATCCCGTAATGCGGTATCTATTGGGGGTTATCTGTGGATGTAATCTAAAGATATAGCGGCTTATGAGTAGTGCTACAGCATCCACTGCACAAAAAAGTATGGAATGTTTTTTGACATCACGTCACTTTTTGCTTAGTCGAAGTTTCGCTCCGTTTTTCTTAGTTCTACGTACCGTAATAATTATATAGGCTAGTCTACAATATTATTTTCGTAATTATTAAAGCATACGCCGTGGGCAAATGCAAGGTATGCATTTTTAGTATTGCACCCCACTCGCGACGTGCCGCACCTCAGTCCCCTCGCCTCCCTGACTAAAGTTTGACGTGTTAATGGGATTAAAAACTGAAAGCTAATCGTAGGTGGCGCCACTGTTGAGTGATCCTAATCGCGGCTATATTGCGTTTTTGATTCTTTGTGTTTACCAGCGAATTCGATCCTAATACTACAAAAATGTATTCGACATGGAGTGTTAGGCAGTTAAAAGAACAGCTGCGGAATAGAAAAGCATCTACTACTAGAAAAAATCACATACCTAACCTTGAATATTTAGTTGGCTCCCAATTTTTTCTTCGTACAGCTTTTATCCATTGTTTACTCCATTTGATATCTTTACATGGACTCCCGTCTTTTTGCAATCCAAAGTTGAACACAACGTCATATTAATAAAATAAATTGAGTTATTTTTATTTGTTTACAAAATTATTATGGAGGATGACAGATATTTGTCAGATTTAGGGAACACTCAGCAGTGCTGCCATCTGAAGTGAGCAAAAGTCAGTTTTTAACCCCATTGAAGAAACACTTGCGCAAACAAATGCGGTACCCGTTTCCTGAATTTCATTCAGTCCTGAACCGTCCTTCCTAAGTAGTGAGGTAACAAAGTTGTGATACACGCAATACAGTACATCAATACTCACAGTTATCCCAACAGTGGTGACCCCGACTGTTTATTTTTTGAGGAATATTATTATTATTATTTTTTATTATTATTATTATTTTAATTTGTGTAATAAAAAATAGCCTGCTTATCTGGCCGGCAGGATTTTGACCTGTTTATCTGGCCCTACCCGGCGCCGCGGTTGTTGCAGCGTGAAGAGGGAACACACACACTCAAACTTTCGCATTTATAATAATATTTGTTGTGATTTTGTTGCATGGTAAAATGACGTCATAAAAAGGTTCAAATTAACCTTTTTATTACGTTATTATTTATATTGTAAACAAAATTGGGGTATTTAAATATCTCGCAGGCTGACCCAAAATAAACTAACCGCATTAAAACTGGCTTGTTATTTTTGGAATTTTCCGTAATGGCACTCCTGCATTTTATATTTGCATAACTACCTACCAAAGCTTTTTATGTTCCTCATTTTTGACTTTTGGTATTCGAATGTTTAAGTAATAGATAATATAATATAATTAATATATAATAGGTATAATATATAATATAATGTCTGTCTGTGCTGTGACATCGCTTCGTTCCGAACGAATTTCGATTTTTATGTTTTTGTATGAAAGATGATTTGATCAAGAATGTAAATTGCTTAATTTAATAAAAATCTGTTCAATCATTTATAAGTAATAGATACAAATATTAAAAACAACTTTAAGTATTTTGGCTATTTAATTTAAATTGTATTTTTTACTTTAAGTATGTTTTATATACCGATTAGATTTTGTGTTGTTAAATTGTAAATCTTTTTCTATTTTTTTAATAGCTTGGTTTATTTTTTTAACAATTTTGAGTATTTTACCTGCCAAAGCCACACATTAAAGAAAAAGCAACGCCAGTACCAAGTTTAAAAGTGAGCTTTTTGGGCACCTTACCCGCAGACAGCTACTTTAAACGCGGTTTTTAATTTATAAGTTTAGTTTTAGTTAAGCGCTTAGTTTAGATTACATTTAGTTTTAGTAGTTATACTTAGCTTTTTATTGAAAAAACTATTGTTGTTTAAAGTGAGTATAATAACAATCAAGTTGTAAAGATGTCGCGGTGTTGACAAGAAAAAAAATGTCGCTGTAAATAGAATGGTGATAATTTTACTGAAGGCACTAGGAAGCCTTAAAGAAAACACAGAAAGGCATGATTTAAAAACCTAAACAAATAAAAAAAAAAATACGTGTGGATATTTCACACAGCGCCATCTAGTCCCAAACTAAGCATAGCTTGTACTATGGGTACCAGCTGATACAATACTTAGATACTTTTTGTTTGTAAATACATACATAGAATACAATATAACACCCAGACACAGAACAAACATCGATGTTCATCACACAAATGTTTGTCCCGACTCGGAATCGAACCCACAACCTACCGATCAGGAGGCAGTTACTACCAGCTGAGGTATCAGGCCAGTCAAACTTGGAACCGTTAGCCGAGAACCATTTACGTTCACGAATACTTAACGGTAAATAATCCACATATACATTTAATTTATTTATTTATTTATTTTATTTGGCACACAAAACAGAATATAACCAAATGAAAGAACAAGCAGAAAGAAAAAAAATACATACATTTGGAGCTAGATAAAAACAAACAACAAACACACAAAAAAAAAAAACAAACACAAAAAAAAACAAAAACACAAAACAACACAACAAAAACAAAACAACAAAAAAACATTAAAATACACACAAAACAACAACACACATACATAAAAAAACCCGCAACAACAACGCTACATTAAAATTTAATAATATCCGGGTTTTAAAAAAAATGGAATAAAAGGTACAACCGCCATTTTCGCTTCCTCGTGAAGCACCGAAAAATAAATTATTTCACAATCATACGATAGGTACCTACTTTACAACGGTTTAGGTACGGAACATTAAAACTAGATTCAACACAAAATGTCAACTAAACATAAAGATTAATGCAAATAGCATTAGGATGATTTTGTTCATTTTGTTTATTTTTTTATTCGATGCGCTCTCGGTGGTGTCTCAAAGTCAAGTAATTTTTTTTTTTCTTATATTTTGGCTCCACACATTGTGTATTTAGCCAGTGTCAAGTTTTGTAATTTTTCATCGTATTATGGAAATTTTCACTTAAAGTCAAGTCATAGTCACAGTCAGAGTAGTCATAGTCTAGTCTAAGTCATAATCCAGTCTAAGGCATGCCCTAGTAAAGTGGTGGCAACTTTACTAGAGGCTTCTATGGAATTTTGGAAGCAACACAAAAAACCACGTTTCACTACATTATATCACTTGCCCACACTCATGCTCGTAATTCAGCACTTAATGCGTAAAACACCACCAATTTTAAACATTAACACTGGAAAAAGCATAAGTTTTGTAAAATAATACAATGCACCGACGTGAACTTTTCCGCGTTCCCGCCAAAACTCAAGTAATTTATTGCAAATAGGATATTTTTAGCACATGTAAAAGTCAAAATTAGAATACGTAGACAATCCTAATTCCAATCAGGTTAAATTGCCCCTTAGAGTATAGACTAAAAGCATCTATACTCTAAAAATTGCCCGGTCTGCACCAAAGTTTGACAGTTTTGAATTTCGCACTTATTTCTGTATGACGTGCCATGAAAGAAAGAGGTTCCATCTCAATCAATAAAAAAAATGGTAGGTAAAATTTGTCTAGTGAAATTACTGGGAAAATGAAGCTTTATGATCTGATCACTCAGTCTAGTAATCTGATTACTAGACTCTGTGATGTCTCGGGATGACGTGCGCAGTGCAGTGTCACGCGAAACTTTATTATTTTAAAGTTCCGAGTGGTTCCGAGTGACACTGCAACTGTTATGGGCGGCCGTGTCGCTTAACATCAGGTGAACGACTAGCTCGTCACGTCATTCAATCGCATAAAAAAAAAGTCTCAGTAAGAATGCACTTTTTTATTTTAAAATAAAAACGCCCAATTTTTTGAGATAGTTGTGATTTTTTATTGGATTGTAAAGAAGACATGTTCCGATTAAGTATGGAATAAAATACCCGTCAAATGTCCCCCACGGCTCTGATGACAGGTCGTTACTCTTTTCATGGAATTTTCCATGACTTTTTCACAGAGATGTGGCTGTGTCTCACCGATGACGCGTTGGATCTCGGATTTGAGCACAGGAATTGATTCTAGTTTAATCGCATTTTTCTTTGGGGTATTGTGAAATCTCGGGTTTATGCAAATAAGTCAGAAATAATTCCTGAGCTCAAATCCAAGATCCAACGCGTCATCGGTGAGATACCGCCACATCTCTGTGAAAAAGTCATGAAAAATTCCATGAAAAGAGTAACGACCTGTCATCAGAGCCGTGGGGGACATTTGACGGGTATTTTATTCCATACTTAATCGGAACATGCCTTTTTCACAATCCTATAAAAAATCACAACTATCTCAAAAATACGTGTTTTTATTTTAAAATGACAAAGTGCATTCTTACTAAGACACCCTATACCTACTGCAACGCATTTAGGTAGGTACGTCCTAGAGAGATAGGTATGAACTTAGAGCTGTCAAACTTAAGTGCAGACTCATCGAGGTCGATGACCCTTCCAACGTAATGAGACGTAAGACCCCCCGCCCTTCTTTCTCTTTCCTTCCTTGGATCTGAACTTGGATTTAAATTTATCGACCCTGACAGTGAATTCAAAAAAAAAAAAAATAAAAAAAAAAAAAAAAAAAAAAAAAATAAGACGTATATTACCTATACCTATCCCTAATGTTGTAAACCCTGGTGTTGAGAAGATTGAAAGCAAGACCTCAGTGTTATTTTATATTCTAAATATTAATAAAGAAGCGAAAAGTGTCACTCGGATAACCAAACTTTATGTGCTGATTACCTGCAACTCGTAGGGCACAAGAAACACCAGCGGTGAGCTACATTTTTGATTGAATTTTCACATTGCACACTATTTGAAGAAACTGTTATCCATTAATTTTGAAAATATATTCGTTCATTTTGGAATTTGGCAACAATTTATTTAATATAAATAATTGCATTTCGTGTTTTCGGTGACACAAGTTGAATGAACTGTGAACTGCCATTTATAACTGTCAAACGTCAGAAATGTATGGTTGACGTTGCTTGCTTTGATACTGGCACATGGACTCTACACTAAACGGATACGATCTAAAATCGATTTTTCTTCACGGAGAAAATAAAAATCGATACAATAAGATTTAATATTTCTACGTGCATATTGTATATTAAATAGTTTTCTTTTTGTGGCGTACCGTATAAATATTGTTAAAAATTTTGATATATAAATTGAAGTCACTTACTGTGCCGACATGAACACGGTAGTTACCAGGTCAAAAGCGAAGTTGCTAAAGGAAAAGAAAAGTAACCGAGACATAGACATAGATGCTACTATGAAAAATTATGACAAAATAATCAATACATTAAAAAAACAAATAGAAGAGCGTGATGAACTCAACAAAGTTCTAGTAGAAGAACATGACCACAATGCGAAAGAGTTCGAAAAAATGTGCAAACAATTAAATGCTATGAAAAAAAGAGTTTTTGAAGAAGAAGAAAAGAATGCTGATCTGCAAGAGAGCATTAATAAATTACAAATTGAAAACACTATGTTACTAGAAGAGCAAAAGGTATGTGAAACTTTATATAAACGATATGACTTGGAAAAAGAATTAAGTGATAAAACAAGAGAGTGCAAGGAAATACAGCTTAAATACAGCGAGTTGATGGTGAAATCCTTAAAAACAACAAGCTTTGAAACTGGGTACACTTTTTTAAAAAACACGCTTAAAAAAAGAAGAAATCTGAAGGCTAAACTTAGAAAAAATGCGATCAAAGTGAGAAAACTCACAATTTCAATCAAAATTATGGAAAAAGAGTTAGAGAGAAGAGAAGAATCTATTACAACATTCCAGAAAGAGAGTGAATGCCTTCTAGAGACTATATATCAGTATGAACAAGACCTAAAAAGTAAGGAAGTTACGTATTGTAAAGTAGTGTACCTTGAACAACAGCTACGAAAATTACAAAAGATTATTGAAGACATGGAAAAAACACATTGTAAAAACAAAGACTTAAAGTGCAATCTTATTAAGGATAGAGAAATAGAGTCAATAATACAGAGTGACATAGGGTTAAACACACAAGTAAATCATAACTCAGCCGATAAAGACAATACTGGTTTGGCGGTAGCAAGTCAAATAAAATGCACAATGGAGAACCCAAAATATCCTAAGTGCAAAAATATAAAAATGTTTTCTGACATATATGGTCGAGGTATGGCAAGAACTATCCGAGAATACCTACCTGACAACTATGATTTTTTAAATATTTGTAAGCCATTTAGCAACTGGGATGAAATAATAAACGACGATATAAATTACGTAAATAATGATGATATAATTGTAATTCTAATCGGAGATCACAAAGGCATCATTCCAAGATGTAATAAATATCTAACAAGAATAGAAAAAATTACTAAAGAACTTAAAAATCAAAAAAAGAAGTTAATAGTATCCACACTTAAATATGGAACGAATCAAAATATCAACTTGAATATATCAAGGTTCAACAGTAAACTATATATCCTGGCATCCTTGCTCGACAATCTTAGTATTATCGAGCTAAATAAGACAAAGGAAGATCTGATTTCTACTTCGATTATGAGAGATGTTGCACACAGCATAGCTATAGCGAGTCAGTACAGTACAAATAAAAGTAACTTGAAAGTTTTAGTTGATGACACAATCACTACTACTCATGGTATTATGTGTGCCTCTCAAAATTTTCCTCTGGTTCTAATACAGGAAGTCGTGAAATAAGAGTGTGTCATCAAAATGTCCAAAGCATATCTAGCAAGGAGAACATTCTAGGTCTATTTTTGGCTCAGGAAGGGATTGATATAATGTGTATGTCTGAAACATGGCTTAATGTAAATAGTATAAATGTATTTCATGTAGAAGGATTCAAAACTGCTTCAATATTCTGTAGAAAGACTTTTAAGTGCGGTGGATGTCTCATCTTAGTAAAAAATAATGTAAAATTTAAATCAAGGGAAGACATCAATAAAATGTCAGTAGAAAAACATTTTGAGATATGTTGTATAGAATTGAGTGGTTGTGTAATTTTGGTGGTGTATAGATCGCCTTCTGCTGATTTGACTATTTTCCAAAATAAATTAGAACAGTGTCTGGATAAAGTAACAAATTGTATTAACAAAACAGTTGTACTCTGTGGAGACTTTAACATAGATTTTCCCATAGTGAAGGGCACTAGAAACGTATTGTCGGATGTGCTGGACAGTTTTTTACTGAGACAACTGATATTTGAATATACTAGAGTTACTAATTCTTCGAAAACATGTTTGGATAATATTTTCACAGATTCGCAATCCATTAAAAATATAAAAGTGTTACCTGGTGTAAATTCAGATCACAGTGCACAAATAGCTGACATAGAAGTTGACATTGATCATGTCAAAAATAACAAAAACTTGTGTAGAAAAATTACTGACTCTAAAGTGAATACTCTCAAACTTGTTCTGAGAGAAACAATGCAATGCCCTGAATCCTTTAAAGATTATTCGACATATTTTGGTGTATTCTTAAGCAAATTGAACGATGTTATTCCGGTTACGGAAGCTATACACAACCAAAAAAACGTTTGTGAATGGGCTACTAAGGGAATTCTAATATCTAGGAAGAGGTTGTTTGACTTATATGCCTTATACGGAGATAATGTCATATCTAGATCCTATCTTACCAAGTATAGTAAGTTGTTTAAAAAAGTATGCTTGACTGCTAAAAAACTACATTTAAGCCGCAAAGTAGAGAAGGCTGACAATAAAATTAAATGTGCTTGGCAAATCATTAAAGAGGAAACTGGGAAAAATCCGAATTGTGAAGCAATCTGTGATAAAGTTCTTAATAGTAATGGTAAATGTATTGATGATAAAACAGAAATCTGTAATATATTTAATAACTACTTCATTAGCATTGCTAACGACCTCACAAATGATTTGCATTGCTCTATTACCGAGTCACTGACATTTCTTAATAACTATGTGTGCAGTCAAAATTCAAATTTTATTTTGAAACCCATAACCTTTAGTCGTGTAGTCAAAATAATTAGACAAATGAAACCTAAAAGATCAAATGATTTTTGGTATATCTCTCCATATCTGTTGAAACGACTGGAAACCGAAATTACAATTCCAATCATGAATATTATAAATAATTGTATTGGTAGTGGATGTTTCCCTGATGAGATGAAAGTAGCTAAGGTAGTCCCAGTATTCAAAAAAGGTGACATAAATAACTGCAACAACTACCGTCCTATATCGATCTTACCTAGTTTGAGCAAAATTTTTGAAAAATATCTGGCCGAGGAACTTATGCTTTATATGCTTGAACAAAAGCTGCTAAATATGAGACAATTTGGATTTCAAAAAGCTAAATCTTGTAAACATGCTATTTCTGCGCTAATTAAAGACATCTATTCGGGCCTCGAGAGATCGCAAAAAACCTATGGTGTATTTTGCGATCTCTCGAAGGCGTTTGATTGTGTTTCACATGATATTCTAGTTGCTAAACTGCAACATTATGGGATTAGATCTAAAGAATCTGATATATTAAAATCTTATTTAAGTAACAGAATACAAGTAACAGAACTAAATAAATGCAGATCTAATATCAATCAACTTCATATGGGCGTCCCTCAAGGATCTATTTTGGGGCCCTTGTTATTTTTGATATATGTAAATGACATATCTGTATTAACTGGGGATGTAGATGTAGTTTTGTTTGCAGATGACACTAGTTTAGTAATAAAGGACAAGACCGAGGATGGTGTAGGTCATAAACTAAAAGCTACCATAGAAAAAATGAAGAAGTGGTTTTCAGCTAACAATATGTTGCTAAATGTTGAAAAAACTCATATTGTTAACTTTGTCTTAGGGTCAAAACATAACAAACAACCTGGTGGATGTCTTGAAGAAACGCTTAAGGGTCTCAATGTAGCTACAACAAATAGAGTCAAGTTCTTAGGCGTATGGTTAGATAACAAGTTAACATGGTCATCTCATATAGAAGAGTTGTCTAAAAAGCTAAGCTCGGCAACATATGCTATTAAAAAAATAAAAGAACTGGCAGGTATGAAAGCAGCTCGTGATGTTTATTTCGCTTACTTTCATTCCTTAATGACCTACGGAATTCTATTCTGGGGGACAGCTGCTGATTCCAAACGGGTGTTTATTTTACAAAAACGAGCAGTACGGTACATATTGGGACTTAAGCACTTAGACTCCTGTAGAGACAAATTTAAAGAATTGAATATAATGACAATGACGGGTGAATTTATATATCAAAGTATATTGTATGTAATAGAAAATTTAGAAGATATGATTAAGACTGAAGATGTACATAATTATAACACTAGATATAAACATCAAATAATTGTTCCTTACACTAGATTGACCAAAATAGCAAAAAGCTTTTACTGTTTAGGTATTAAGTTTTATAATAAGATCCCTGAGTGTGTTAAAAATAATGACAATGCTTTAAACTATGTAAAAATGTGTCTCATAGAAAAGAGTTATTATAATATTACAGAGGCTATTGCCGACCGAAGTATATTTAAAGCATTAGACTGTACGTCTTAAATTGTTATTATTTATTTACCAAATTGTATATGTACACTTTTATTGTTAAATCTTATTTTAATGTATTAATTTTACTATAATTTGCAACTATTTTGACGATGCTATTGCAGATACCTACTTAACTTATACTTATATTATTGTTTATTTTTGTTGTATTGACTGACTTATCTAAGAGCATGTAAATATGTCTAAAGATAAATAAACAATTGAATTGAATTGAATTGAATTGAATTCAAACCACACACGGTAATAACAGAGCTTTCAAAACTGTGGTCATTGACTGCAACCTTTTTTCTTTTTTTTCTTTCGCCTGAGGACCATTTGGAGCCAGTGTGGGAGCGGTTTTGCACTCGCTCTTACAACAGTGAAGGAAAGCATTGTGAGAATACCCCAAAATGACTAGCCTTTTAACAGGAATCAGGGATTCTTAGCTTGCTTGCGCTTTTTGCTTATTTACGTAGTTATAGCATATTCACTCCGTTTAGTTAGTTTTATTTTTATAATTATTTTTTCGTATAATATTTTTGTTTTTCTTTTGGGCTATCGGTGTATGTCTGCTCTGTGGCTTCACTTAGAGGTCCCAACGGAAGACCAGCACCGGTTCGTAAAAACTAGCACCATCTGAGTTGGGGTCGATTTGTAACATTATAAATCGTCAGTCTACTGTAAATCTATATTATTATTTTTATGTCTGTTGCAAATAAATACTTTTTTCTTACCTATACTTACATTTAATTATTTCCCCGGTATTTTCTTAGTCTACATTCTATTATTGTGCAAACTCAAAGTTAGTACTTTTTTGGCTATACTCTAGCAGGATTGTGATGTATCACAATAAATAAATAATATGGATGGTAGGGATAAGTATGAATTAAAATTAAAATACCAAACAATTTGTGTGGTTACTTTGTAATTAGCGCTAAATGTGTTATTTCGACGAAGAATAGAAACAATTTTAAAAATTATCCCTAAATGTCTTCCGTGAAACATTCCAAGTTGATAAACATTATAAATTGCAAGTGCACTGATAAGATATACACGCATCAACTAGGAGCTGCTATTAAGAATAATAATAATAATAGTAATAGTTGTTTTCCACGACACAGCCAAAATATAAATAAATAAATATGTGTGGATATTTCACACAGCGCCATCTAGCCCCAAACTAAGCATAGCTTGTACTATGGGAACCAGATAGCTGATAGAATACTTAGATACTTTTTGTTTGTAGAGCGCTTATCGTTTAAACGCTAGCAAACGAGCTACGGACTCGTCTATTCTAGTAAATAGAAGTCATTTTTTGGCATACCTTTTTATAAAGCTACGAGAATTCCAATAACGAATCTGCGTTGTAGTGGCGAGTGGAAAAATATAACAATTATAATTATAGCTTTTTTTTAATGAAATTGGCAGCTGCGGTCCACCGCGGAATTTTGTTGCATAAAAACCTGTTGACTAATTTTAGATAATTATTTTAATACTAGCTGGCCCGCCCCGGCTTCGCACGGCTCGCCTTTTTACAGGATAAGAGTGGCTTCGTCTTCGGTTGCCGGCAATATTTTATAGTAGCGTATCTAATAAGGATACGTCATGTAGGTGCCTACTTAGCTTTCCACTGTGCATTATGTGTAGGCCGGCCGTAATATTTTACTCCATGAAATTGCAGAATGGATTAAATTGAATAACTTCGTCATTAAAATAAATATTTGTGGACATTTCACACAGCGCCATCTAGCCCCAAACCAAGCATAGCTTGTATTAGGGGAACCAGATAACTGATAGAATACTTGTATACTTATTGTTTGTAAATACATACATAGAATACAATATAACACCCACACAAAACAAATATCGATGTTCATCATACAAATGTTTGTCCTGGGAATCGAACATTGTTCAAAATATTAACATAAATCTATGTTATTTTATGCAAATGAATGACGTGACGAGCTAGTCGTTCTCCTGATGTTAAGCGTCAACAGATTGCAGTATCGCTCGGAACTCTAAATTCTCTAGTTCTGTTACCATTTTAGATTTTTACGATCTTCTAAATCATACACAAATTATTTCCTTATTGCTTCGTTCAACCCACACTTGGCCGTTTTCGAAAACATAAAGTATCCTTTATTTTATTCTGAAATATTAGCTCTAACCACACAAAGTTTTATCGAATTCCGACCAGTAGTTTCAGCGTTATGCGCGTTCAAAGGGACAGACAGACAGACAGACAATAAATGTAAAAATAGTTATTTGTTTTATATTTTATAAGGCTGCAAAGTTGGTTTTTGGCGAGTACTTGAATTGAAACCTGAGCAAGTGAAGGATTCTAGGATTGGTTCTAGGTTGAAGAATCCTGGGCGTAGCGAAGGTTTCAAAGGTACGAGACGCAGAAAAACTTTGCTGCCGAGTGCAACACACAACTTTTCACCTCATTGCAGCGAGGAAAATGCAAGAAAAACAGCTAAAAGACTAAAAAAGAATAGTTTTTAAACTTATTAATTTAGTTATGGGTAGCGGTAACGCTTAACATCAGGTAAACGACTAGCTCGTCACGTGATTCATTGAAAATTAAAGAAAAAGTGTTTTTCATCCTTTTTCATGCAGTCACGTTACTGGATAACGTATTGGATATATATACTCTTTGGTGCTGGACAGTTCGATTATTCTAAAAATGAGGTTGGCGAACGAGAAAAAGAAGAAGTATTAATGGTATCTTTTAGTAGGTAGTCTGTGGTATTAATTGAATTTTCAGTGGACTGGAAATATCAAGAAGGTTAAATTCGGGCAGATCTGTGGTTAAATCCTCAATTCTTGACGAGAAAATTATTGAATAGAAAGGTTCGAATTTTAAAAACACTTTCCACGTTAGCGATTAAAATGCGTTTTTGCACCTAGATTTCGAATGACAAAGAGAGTCTTTCCGAGCTAGTGAGGTGAAAAATATATTATTACATCTATATCGATAAAGAAGAGTATAGCAATCAAAATTTTCAAAAAAGATTGTATGTATAAAATTTGCCTAGTTACCGTTTTATTATAATTGTATAACATAATATATACTAATGTATTTTTGAGATTCTAGAACCAGATAGAAAGGTTGTCATATAGGAAGACATGAAGGTTATTTAATCATTTCAATTCACAATTTTATACTTGATGCAATTGAAATCATTAGCATAAATTGAGTACATGATAATACATCATTTATTGATGATTATTAAAGAGTAAAGAGTGCGATTTAATATTTTTTATTGAAAATTATGAAAATTGCCGCGGCGCCTAACGTAAGTAGTTGGCACGAACGATTTTAATACTTTTAAGAGTTTTTATACCTTGTACGTAATAATTAAAAACAGTACTTAATTATTTTAATTTAATTTTGTACTGTAGTTATGTTGACTATGCAAGTAATCCCATTTTGGAGTTAATAAAAATTCCAAAAAATGCTTTAGTTTTCAAAAATTTTGCTCCACTCGTGACCGGTGTTAGGAGTAGGTACCTAACTTCAAAGGATGCTAATGAATTAAACTACTCCCAGTACTTTTTATGGTTACGTTACTAAACAAGTTTTCGTTGAATTGTGCTAAATAAGGTTAGGTTTTTTTTATGTTAATGGGAGCAAAGAAGCATACCCACCTGTTGAGAAATAGTCACCGTAGCCTATGGACAATTGGTCATCTGTAACACCGGAGGAGGCGTCACCAATGCGTTGCTTACCCTGTAGGACTCTTTTAACCCTCCTTTTAAAGTACTCCATGTTATAACTCTGCGGAAGGACCGCTGGCGGGAGCTCATTCCATATTTTGCAAGTGTACGGCAAGAAAGAACGCATGAATCGAGTCGTATGAGATTTCCACGGCTTAATAATATGTGGATGAGCTTTTTTGCGGTGGTACCTAAGTATTCATAATTTCAATTTATACGAAGGATAAATTAGAATCATGGGCGGATCTAGTCTTTTTGCTTCATTAAATTAATCCTTTGGGAGCGTTACATAAGCGATGGTGCTATAAATCATAAAGCTTTATTTCTATTTTTGGATTAATATTATTAATACGTACTTTATACTGGGTGGCGCAAAAGTAAAGACCCTATTTGGTTCAGCTATAACATTTTTTCTAAATTAGAAAACTAGATTTAGGTTTTTTTAAATGTATATTTGTGCCATTAAATTTCGTACCATTAGGATTTAAAGATGATGTCTTTTAAATGGTGACCTCCAGAGTTGATACACATTTGAGCCCTATTTATGACATTTTGCATAACTTGCCGTAACACTTCCTGCGATATGTTCGTTATTTCTTGACGAATGTTTTCTTTTAGAGCTGCGAGAGTCTGTGGCTTGTTCACATACACCCGAGATTTCAAAAAACCCCAAAGAAAGAAGTCTGGACTGGTCAGATCGGGTGATCTTGCAGGCCAAGGCAAATCGCCAAAACGAGAGATAACTCGGCTTGGAAAAGCGTCCCTCACTAAGTCCATAGTGTCGCGCGCTGTGTGTGCCGTAGTGCCGTCTTGTTGAAACCAGATGTGCTCCAGCCCCAATTCGTCCAAACTGGGTATCAAAAACTCACGTAACATGGTTCTGTAGCGTTCTCCAGTGACAGTTATCGCATTGCCTCCAGCGTCTTCGAAAAAATAGGGTCCGATCACTCTGTCAACACAGATGCCACACCATACAGTAACTTTTAGTGGGTGTAGAGGTGTTTCTTGAATAATGCGCGGATTATCAGTGCCCCAGAACCGAGTATTCTGCTTATTGACATGCCCTGAGAGATGGAAATGCGCTTCGTCACTCATAACCAATTTTGAAGGAAAATCATCCTCTTCAAGGTTGAGGTTTATGACGCGCTGGCAGTAATCTAGACGAGCTCGGTGGTCAGCAGGCAGCAGTTGATGAGTCATTTGAGTTTTATACGGGAACATCTTTAAGTCTTTCACCAAAATACGCTGCAGGGTCCGTCTGGAAATGCCCAATTGCGTGGCACGTCGCCTCGTTGATGTTTCTGGACACTCTTCCACATCTTCGCGCACAGCATCGATATTTTCAGCTGAACGGCCTGTTCTTGGTCTCCCAGACTTAGGTCTATCCAATGTTGAGCCAGTTGCTTCAAGGCGTGTGGCAAAGCGTCGAATTGTGCGACCAATCGGTGCCGGACGGTGGGGAAATCGTCGACGAAATTCACGTTGTGTTCTTATCACTGATGAATTATTCCGTAAGAACATTGACACAATTATTCCACGTTCTTGGGGAGTAAAACGGTCCATGTTTATTTTCAGTGTATTTTACATTTGTTCACTACACAATTTTCAACAACAGAATGACAGAAAATGTCATATAAAAAAAATAAAAGTATTTTCTTTAGTGCCAGTACTTTTGCGCCACCCAGTATATACAAAATAAAAATACTAAATTCAAAAATATTATTGCAAACAGGATATTTTTAGCACTTTTACAAGCCAATATTAGATTAAGTATTTAAAAATGTTAAAATAAATTATTGTACATACTAAAGCATAATTACAGGCAACATTACATAGGTACTGCTTAATGTCAAAATATTATATAGCAAGCCTATTACAATGCGAGTTTGAAAAAAAGAAGTTCTTTCCCACATCAGGTGCAAGCAATCCGACACAATGCAGAATAGAAAACTCCGATCAGTAGCTTCGATTACATCTGTAAAGAAACTACAAGAAACTTTTCAGTGACATATTTGTTTAATTTTTTTTTTCATATTAATACCGCATCAGCCTACTGTTGGGACACGGGCCTTTTCTCACAGGGAGACCATATTATCTAAAAAGCTGGCTTTTATTTTGCACAAAGGATAAGCATTCAGCGTGGTAATGCTTCCAGCATTCTGGGCACTTTTCCCTCCGCCAACGGTTTATTTTATGTTTTATATTTTAGTTTTATTTTTAGATCGTTTATTTTAGTACAGATTTAATTAAGTTTTAGTCTATATATTTTGTGTTAGGTATTATTAATCTAAAAGCTAAAATTAATGTAGTATAAAATATTATATCAATCGAAACCAACCTGTAACTTTCAAAAGCACCTACTATGATTCAACTGGAAAATCATAATAGACACTTACTTTACTATACATACATCATTAACGGCCTGAAGACGACCACTGCTGAACATAGGCCTCCTCCAGAGAACGCCATATTGAGCGACTGCTCGCCTCCTGCATCCATCGGCTCCCCGCGGTTTTCCCCAGATCGTCGATCCACCTAATGAGGGGCCTACGCTGCGTTTTCCGGTTCGTGGTCGCCACTCGAGAACCTTTCTTCCCCATCGGTTGTCAGTTTTACGAGCGATGTGGCCTACCCATTCCCATTTCAAATTGCTAATTCTAAGAGCTATATCGGTCACTTTAGTCCTCCTGTATATCTTATTAGTACTTCGAAATAAACAGCCGCTCAGCGCGCAGAATAGAATAGAATAGAATAATACTTTATTGCACACCAAAATAACTATACACAGAAGATACTGCACATGTAAGTACCTAACAAACAAAAATATTTCCAAAAGGTAGTACAATGGGCGGTCTTATCGCTTAAAGCGATCTCTTCCAGACAACCTTTGAATGGACAGAAATACAGATAAACTAGAGAGGCCAGAGGTGCACAGTAAATATCTAACACTTACGGAGTATGACACTAAATACTTACTATCTATATAATCATAAATTACGAATACACATACTACTATAAATAGCATATACTTACATAAACTTACCTCAACTTTTATGATACATAGCATAAACTTACTTACTATTAAATAAATAAATATACTTACATAAATATTATCATAATACTAGCTGTGGTTGGAGAGGTAATGTGTCTTCAACATAGTTTTAAATATTGTCAATGATTTTGCTTGCCTGATTGACACCGGGAGCTCATTCCACAGCATAACAGCCAGGTCAAATACAACGTTTTTTATGTTCTAGATGTATATTTAAAAAAGGTACATCCTGGTCAAATGATTAGATTCACTTGGCGGAACCTATATACATAAATTCGCACTTTGTTTTTTGTATTACAACAAAAAAACATCAATAAAAAATGTGTATACCTACGTACGATCTTAATGCGCGTATAACGTGATAGAAGCTAATCTTTGTGTGTTATTACAACTCCTTAAAAGCACCCATAAAATGTATGTAGGTATGCGAATATATAATGAGGCTTTTTATTTAAAAAAAAAGCTAGTTCCGCTTCTTTTCTAGATGGCGCTGTAAGTACATAGCTTAAACCTTTCAAACCACAGAGTAGTTTAAACATAAGAAAATGCTTATACTACCTACAAAGAAATGTCAAATTCAATTGAGTGGACCACGAGTACATTGTCTGTAGTATCTTCTAAGTAGTCTGTGGTGCATTCTTCTTAAGTAAATTGAAGTACAACAGAACTGCGAGACAGATAAACGTTAATATTATGATCCAAAATAAAGCCGAGCTATCCCGCAACGAAAATAAAACGAACGAAACAGTTTAGAGTTGTCAGTTAGTATCGTGACACATTTCCAATAACCTGTATTCTATGCTTGAAACAGTGACAGTGACAGATTTTGGTAAAACTACAACTGGCGCCATCTATTGGGTCATACATAAAACACCATTTCTTTTTTTTAAATAAAACTTCTCATTTAAACGGCTCCAGAAAAAATCAGCTCCAGAGACAACAAAGAGTTCTCTATCTATCTATCTATTTATGATGATGTTCTGGTTGTTTGGTTATTCTGTGTACTACCTCTTGATGAATATTTCTTACAGTTATGTATTTGACAAAGATAGCCTGTAGATAGCTAGTGAACATAATTTCTCGTACAAACACGACTCACCTGCGCGGGCAGGGGGCGAGGCAACAAAACGAGACAAAGCTATACGAAATTACAAAGGATAGAGCAGGATGGAACAAAAGACATGAACGGGTTCCCGTGATTTGTATGAAAATAGTAGTTGAAATACATTACTAATTTTTGTATGAGGGGAAGTTGTATCATTGGTCAACTGGATTTATAGTCAATGGTATTTGAAATGCATAATGCATTAAAGTATGCTTCTATTTTATTGTATTTTGTGTATTCTAACATACTTAATTGATTATTTAAATATTATATTTATCAATATAGGTAAGTATGCTCAATTAATATAATATATTAAATTTTTTAGATTTAAATTTGTTGTATTATTATAAGCAAATCAAGAAGCGAAAGGCTAGTTTATTAACAAATATTTGGCATAACTAATTACGGTATATGATTTTTTGTAACGTAAGTGTTATGCCAATCATAGATATTCATCTCCGCCTATTGTCTTCATGTTTTTTTTATATTATTATAAATTGATTTGTTTTTTAGCCAGCATTTTGTTTTTTTATAAAACCAATTAATTTTGCCGATTAGTAATAAATGTTTTAGTATCGTTGAACCATCATATTAACGGTAGATAATTATATTAGAAATAAACATTTGTAGCTTTATCTGGTCTCAATAAAAACAAGAACAATATAATAATATAAAATGATATTTTTTTGTGTGGACATTTCACACAGCGCCATCTAGTCCCAAACTTAGCATAGCTTGTACTATGGGAACCAGATAACTGATAGAATACTTAGATAATTTTTTGTTTGCAAATACATACATAGAATACAATATAACACCCAGACACAGAACAAACACAAATGTTTGTCCTGGGTAGGAATCGACCCACCTATAGTTCAGAAGGCAGAGCTACTACCAACTGAGCTAACAGGCCAGTCAATCAATTCAATTTAATGATAATGTATTCAATAATATTACTTATATTATTAAATAAACAATTTTATATACGTTTAATCCTTTATATAAAAATATTTTTGCAAGCGAAATGATCACCACGGATTTTAGGTGCGTGATAGTTACTTTGCAAATAAAAACATGAACTGATCACAAGGTCAAAAACCTTGAAAGTGTATAGCCATCAAGGCATTCGTGTAATCATTCATATACATATATAATTGTGTCCGCATTTACATACCATTCTGCCAATTAAGAAAAAAAATCGCACGTTTTATCTAATTATGGTATTATTGATATTGGTAGAATTACTTGTAGATATAACAAATTGGAGGTCACATTTTAATTATTAAGTAATATCATCTTCCTCTTTGCCTTTTACCACTTGTTATTGGGGTCGGCTCCCAATCTAACCTGTAGCGGCGAGCTACCAGAATTACACGAGCGACTGCCATCTGACCTCGCAACCCATAAGGAACCAGTAACAGGGATGGTTAGATCAGGAGTCAGATTCTATCAGGCGTCTGATTACCCGTAACGATTGCCATAGATGTTCTTATGACAACCGGGACCGACGTCTTAATGTGCTCTCCGAGGCACGGAGCGATGGCATCGAAAACTGCACATAACTTACTAGATAAGTCATTGGTGCGGGGCCGAGGATCGAACCCGGTGCTGTAAGGTTGTGAAGCGCAAATGCTACCGCTCGGCCACCATCGCTCCATTATCGATTAATTAAATATCATAACTTTTTATAATATTACTTATTATAGCATAGCATAAAAATTATTGTTATCCTGATTAATAGCCAAGCTACCAAAATACTTAGGTAATAAATACGATGATGAAGATGACATAATATGGATTAATAAAAACATTCATTTTAGTTAATATAAAATAAATAAAAATAAATTATAATATACTTACATAATTATATTATTCTAAATCCAATTGCAAATCTGGTTGATATTTGAAGAAAGATATTTATATTGCATTTTAGTATTAACATACCCACCTACTCATATTAAATTATAAATATATTTTATTTATAAAAACGTATTTTTTTATTCAGAAATATGTAAATAACAATTGAAAATGGCATGGATTTTTTATTAACATCTAAATAATAATTATTAGAGAATAAAAGCACCTTGCTTGTCATAACTGAATAAGCATTAGCCCCTTTACCAATAAACATTACATATCAGTGGAATAGCCTACTCACTGTTTTATCTTCTTTTATCTAGGCCCATTTCAAACATAACAGAGTGAGACAAAACACTAAATAACTATTCTTCCGCTATACAACCTCTATTAGTAAGGCGGTAGATGTTCAAATTACGTCAAAATCAGTTCTCTTAAGGTGGAACGTTTCACTCAGCGCGGCAAATTCGAATTTTCTTGCGTGTTTGCCAATAATAGTTAAGGTGACGGGTAGACCAAACAAGGTGTTTTTTGGGCCGTATCCTGGCGTAGTTAGAACATGTGGAGCTTTGCATTTAATCTATCATGTAATTCTCATCAAGTCGTTTGTGATGACCGCAAATACAGGATTAACAAATATAGTTATATAGAAAAAAAATCGCAAACCTCCCTCAAAAAATTTGAATGTTCCCATTTTACTGAGCTTCCACCGAATATATTTTTACAAAAAATAAACTAGTGTATTCCCAACAAACATTCCGATATCGTGATGACTTAATATCTTTTAAAAATACTGTATAAAAATAGATATTAGTTAAAAACCGTCACAATCAGTAATTTCGTGCGTTGTATTTGTCGTTAGCGCCACGCTGAAGTGCAGACTGAATTGATATTTAAGACTACGCCGTTAAGGTTGATATTTCTTTGAATAGATTTGTACCTGCTTATCTGGCTCTACCCGCCACCTTAATTACTCAACGACATTACATGAAAGCTAATTTTGCGCAAATAAATAGAATGTATCAATAAATTACAATTAAAAGTATCACCTAGATATCTATATAGTCAAGGATAGTTTAGCGACAAATGGCATTAGACTGAAAAGCCAAGACGATATTGGTTTATTGCCATTTGTTGCTGAACCAATGATAATACTTTTAATCGTAATTTATTGATACATTCTATTTATACACACAAAAAGGCAGACTATAGGTGCTTTCAAATTTACAATGCCATAATTGGTATGGTAAGCACATAAAAGATGTGTCACGCATTAGAGACCTGATTTAGTGGACAACTAAGCAAAGTTATTGGCATGAATAGTAAAATTTTTATATTTATGACGCGGTATGATTTGCATGTTTGTAAAATGCTATCATGGCGCACTTTTTTACCGGACCCGGATCTAGGTATGTTTACTATTAAAGCCTTAAAAATGTGTTAATATCTATCTAATTGTTTTTTTTTCATTTGCCAGTTATGTTGTATATTTATTTTATAATTAACAATGGACTTTATAAATAAATGATTTTAAAACGAACTATTTTTAGAAATAAAAGAAAATATTTAAAAAATAAATATTATAATAAATATTTATCTAAAACTAAAACTCATCATCATCATCAACAGCCTGAAGACGTCCACTGCTGAACATAGGCCTCCCCCAGAGCACGCCACCTTGAGCGGCTGCTCGCCTCCTGCATCCATCGGCTCCCCGCGGCTTTCACCAGGTCGTCGGTCCACCGAGTGGGGGGCCGGCCTACGCTGCGTCTTCCAAACTAAAACTACATATATCTAAACTTATAAATAAAAATCTGCGGATAGGGTCACAAAAAGCTGGCGACATTACCTCGTTGAATGGCCAAACTTAGGGTGGGTTTTTGACCCGTAGTTAAGATAACCAATGGTTCAAAATATTAACAAATTCTAACCAATGTCAAAATTTGTTAGGATTGTTGAATGGCCATACTTAGTCTTTGGCCGAGGTAAGAGCCAGCTCTGTGGTCTAATTGTTTTAAACATCTCATGGGCAAACGTGCTCCACCTTAGACAACTTCCTCACTTACCATCAGGTGAGTTGTTGTCAAACGTATGCCCATTTTAGCATAAAAAAGTACATCCCGAACTCGGACCTCACGGCCTTATATCTCGACAACCTCTTGACCGATTTTGCTCATATTTGAAATACATGTTAAGAATTAAGTCCCTAATTTTTCTGCTAAATATTATCAAAATAGGCTGGGAAATGGCGCCGTTACTTCCCCCTTTTTTTGGGATAATACCCCACTAACCAAGATTCGCCGACGACAAAAAAATTCAAAACTTTACTATGACACTGAAAATTTTAGTGTGTTGAATCCCCAATAATATTTTAATTTCAAATAATTAGTTAATTCAAAATTTTTTTATTTAATAATTTATTTTGTGTCTGGTTGTTATATTATTGCATTCTATGTATGTATTTACAAACAAAAAAAAAGGTATTTAAGTATTATATCAGTTATCTGGTTCCCATAGTACAAGCTATGCTTAGTTTGGGGCTAGATGGCGCTGTGTGAAACGTGCACACACATATATTTTTATTTTATTTTATTTCAAAATAATGGATTACTTGTCTTGGTCCTTGCTAGGACATAGTAAGTAGTTTTGTAAGATAATAAAAACAACATATTCATTCATATCCTGAGTAACGTCTTGTTTATAACAATTGATTAATTGTTTACTCATAATAAACAAACACAAGTGACCTATATTTGTGAATCAACAATACCAGCCGCATTATGTCGCAAGTTATCAGTGAAATTACACATAATTAATAAATCTATTAATTTGCCAATAACCTATAACATATTAGATTAGACAGGGTGCAATTGAGTTATTTACATAAATTGAGTACATGAAAGTACATCATTATTGATGATTATTAACTACTAGCAGCGCCTCGCGGTTTCACCCGCGTTCCTACAGGAACCGTTCCCGTTTTTGGGATTAAAAGTAGCCTATGTTTTAATCCAGAGTATAAGCTACCTCCATACACCCCCCCCCCCCCCCCCCCCCCCCCCCCCAGCCAGACCACCAGTGGCCCTTGAAAACAGATTTTAAATTGATGCGTAAGGGGTGCTACACACTTAAGCGGCACATTCAGTTCGGCAGTATTTGTTAAACGGCAAGGTCAGCCCGAAGCAATTACTAATATTGATCGCCAAAACTCGGCGGGAATAAGCCGGGTGGCCTTGTTCTCGAATATCCATCTACATAAATTCATATTTGATTTCACCGGTCGGGTGTGCCGAATGGCGATAAATGCCGACCCACTTAAAGGCGTTTTCAACTGAAGACCTAAAGTGAATCGCTAATTGTAGCGATTCACTTTAAGTCTTCAGTTAAAATTGTAATTGTTACCGTTCAAATTATATTGACAATTTGTTCGGTAGCGATTCAATTTAGGTCTTCATTTGAATCGCGCTAAGAGGTAAAGAGAACTAAGGCCACCGAGCGTTATTCGCTACCGCTGTGGATATAGAGGTAATAACGCGCGGGATTCCGCCTCATATTTTGTAATGAAATTCCGCTGCCACTTAGAGCAAAATTTTGCGTGAAAAAGTGTGAACAGTAGGATTATCGCATACCGCATCACATGCGGTTTTCGCTGCCGCACGCAGTTAGCGAATGACGCTGAGGTCTAAATAGGCCTTAAATGTATAGCCTAACAGATTACTTATTGATTCTGTTCAAAATTCCATAATACCTATAAACATTCAACAAAATATACGTATTCATATTTATTTTGAAGATGGTTCACACAATCACGACTTTACTTCGACTTGATGGACTTTAGCGATCTATGAGGGGTTTTATTTTAAAAAAAAACACTAGTTTCGCTTCTTTTCTAGATGGCGCTGTAAGTACATAGTTTAAGCCTGTCAAATTACAGAGTAGTTTAAACATAAGAAACTGGTTAGACTACCTACAAAGAAATGTCAAATTCAGTTGAGTGGACCACGAGTACATTGCCTGTAGTATCTCTTAAGTAGTCTGTGGTGCATTCTTATTAAGTAAATTGAAGTATAGTCTAACTGCGAGATAGATAAACGTTAATATTATGATCCAAAATATAGCCGAGGTATCCCGCAATGAAACTAAAAAAACGAAAGAGTTTAGAGTTGTCAGTCAGTATCGTGACACATTTCCTCTAATCTGTGGTCTATGCTTGAAACAGTACCAGTGACAGATTTTGGTAAAACCACAACTGGTGCCATCTATTGGCCGCGAGTGTATAGGTATCTTCTAGTCAAGCATGTAACATCGTAAACCGCGTCGTCACTTTCCATCAGGTGAGACTGCGGTCAAATGCAGACCTAACTAGTTATTAAAAAAAAAAATTTAACTTTAACAAATGCGACACCAATCGATACTACCTATTGCAAAGCATTTGGATAAGTCCTAGAGAGATACCGAAGTACGAACATAAGAGCTGTCTAACTTTAGTGCAGCATTTAATGTTTTTGTAATTATGACAAATGGGATATACTTTTCAAAAAAATCAAAAAAAATAAAAAAAAAATCTATTAGTTCATTTTTTTATCCTTACTTTAGCGGATTTACGATAGATTTGTTTTATTGTGTTTAGGTGAACTGCCGCGAGGTCGCGGTCTGGTTTTTCTATAGTTTTATTAAATTACTCGATACCTACTTACGTTTTTGTACCTACACCCAAACTGTAGGACGTCAAGTAGGTGAATAGTGTGCCAATATCAAGGCCAGTAACCCAGAAGTAACGTGTTTTTCTACTTTTTAGTTAAATTTTTTACTATACAATTTATTCATTGTCTGAACAGGGTTTGAACATTTTGTTTTAGGTTGGTAGTTTTATGCAAGAAGTACCAAGTAACTCCGCAAGAGAACTAAACTGAAGTGATAGGGACATGCCTACAGTATAAATAGATTTTACGAATTAAAAAAAATTGTCTACAGGCTTTACTAGGTGGTAGGACTTTTCTGCAAAGTTCGTCTAGGTAGGTACCACCGCTTTGCCAGTTATTCTGCCGCCAAGCAGAAGTGTGCAAACACTACTGTGTTCCGGTTTGAAGGGCATTGTAGCTAGTAAAATTACTGGGCAAATGAGACTTTACGAACTGGTCTCACAGTCTAGAAAAGTTTTTTAGACTGTGCGATGTGTCAGGATGACGTGCGCAGTGCGCAGTATCACACGAAACTTTAATTTAGAGCTCCGACTAGTTCCGAGTGACACTGCAACCTGTTATGGGCGGCCATGTCGCTTAACACCAGGCGAACGACTAGCTCTTCACGTCATACGTTTACATAAAAAAAAAACATGGAAGGATTTGGGGCAATACGTTTGGACATGATAGTACATCATTAATTACTGATGATTATTGAATAGTAAAGAGTGCAAATGAAAATAATATTTATTATTGGTAATTATTAAAATTGCCAGCGCCTAATGTAATTGGCACAATTGATTTTGACACTTTTAAAAGTTTTTTTTACCTTGACTATGTCATAATTAAAGGCAGCACTTAATTATTTTAATTTAATTTTGTACTGAAGCAGTTGATTGCGTAAATTATTCAATTTTTAGGAATTATTATCAACACCAAATCGATGCGTTAGATTTCATAAATGTTGGTCCACACGTGACCGGTGTCAGGAATAGGTACTTAGTTTCAAAGGATGCTAATGAATTCAATTACATCCAGTTTATCTAATTATGGAGAACCGCAGCTTGATATCCTCTTATCCTAAAATGATTATATAACAAGAAATCAATGAGAAGGTCACTATGTAGGTTGGAGTTACCTTGGGGATTCCCATCTGTTAGGAACTTTTGCGGCCAAACCAAAATAGATTGTGTATGGTCAATGTCAGGCGAACCTGAAAATGTCATGACATGACTAACTACAGTAATACAATGTATGGTTATAAGAGCCACTACCTACAGTCACAGAGTACCTATTTATAAAGGGAGAGTGTTGAAAATGACTCGAAATTGTCGGTCGAAATTTTGTTTTTTTTTTTTTCCAAAAACCTGTGTTTTTTTTATTTTAATGTTTACTCACTTGACATTGGCAGAAGCCATTAGCCATTAAACGAAGAAGAAGAACTTAAAAGGGAATTTCTACCAAAGTTGTACGAGATGTTACATCGAAGATATTTAAGCTGTAGGCAGATACAATTGAGACACGGACTAAATGGATGAAGGTGAAAGGAAGCAGGTCCAGTACCTGCCTCCATTCGCCGTTTCATCCATTCACCCTTTTCCTTTATCTTTTTCCCCTACCCTTCTCTCTTCATTTAGACTGGGATAAGGCGTGCGAACCCGGGGCGGGTCAGCTAGTATTTCTATAAAATAAAGTCAACAATAAATCATAAATAAAACAATGCATCGTATTTATGTTATAGATGGATCGAAAATATTGTTACATTATAAAACATTGTCACTCGATAACATTGAAATTATAAAAACATACATTTTTTTTTTTTTTTATGTAAATGAATGACGTGACGAGCTAGTCGTTCGCCAGATGTTAAGCGTCACGGCTGCCCATAACAGATTGCAGTGTATATATTTAATAATTTCAAATGTTGAAAACATAAGAATTTCCATTATTTAAATTAAAAATATAATACAAAACTAATCTGTATAGTTTTAGTTTGGTAGTAGTTTAGGTTTATAGAATAGTTTGTTATGTACAATTTTTTTATTAATGACAAATTAAAAAACATAAAATCACAAAACTAGGCCTAAAAACTAAACTATACCTAAAAACTTAAAAAAAAACAAGTAAATCAACAACAATAAAATTAGATATTCTATAAGTTAGTAAGTTTGTTAGGTTTACTTTATTAAAATATTATATTTATGCTTAAATACATACGGTTATATAAATCGATTCGCAAAATCATAAATTTGAATTTTATTGCCAAGGTAGCATGCCATACTGATTATATTATACCTACATAAGGTTATGTATGAAGGTTAGAGTATTATCTATATTATATTAATTTAGGTATGTCACTGACCTCTTCCGTGTTAACCGACTACGAAAAGGTCAAGTAACGTAATTCATGTTATCATTCATTTTTTCTTTAGGTGGTAGGACTTTTCTGCAAAGCTAAGCAGTAGTGTGCAAGTACCGGCCCCGGTTTGGAGGGCACTGCAGCTAGTGAAATTACTGGGCAAATGAGACTTAATGATCAGATCATAGATTGCTAGACTTTGTGATGTGTCTCAGGATGACGTGCGCAGTGCGCAGTGTTACGTGAAACTTTATAATTTAGGGTTCTGAGTGATACTGCAATCAGTTATGGAGCAGCCGTGGCGCTTAACATCGGGTGAAGGACTGGCTCATCACGTCATTCGCTTACATAAAAAATCTTAGTATCCTTATTTTTTTCTGTAATACCTAGAAGCAGCCTAGTAGTCGCTCTGTTTTTCCCTAGGGAACTTTTGTTTTTCCAAAATCAAAAGTAAGTAGGTCTTAAACTTTTATATCGAGTGTAAGCAATCTCTTTGCAAAATTCAATCCAAATTAGGACAGCTATTTTGCTTTTATGTTATAACACTTAGGCCCGATTTCACCAAAGTTTATTCCAAGTATACGGCTATTCGTTACTCTTGGAGACAGCTAATTGACAAATGAAATTACACAAAAAAGACGCCATTTTGATTGTATCCAAGGAATAAGTCTTATTCCTTTACAAAATTGGTGGTATAAGGGCTATATTCGCGTAACTAACAACAACTATTAACAACTATTTGCGAACTGGGCGTCGTCGGCACCAGTTGTTCGCTTGTCCAGTACCGCGGACGCACCACTGCAATAATTCACCCACGTTGCGGGCACTAGCCTTACTAAATGCATTTACTCACAAGTGCCAGCATGTTGATGTATTTCACGATAATTTACGGACCATATGTAATAACTTTATGATTTATACCTGTCACCATTGCAATAGTTAGCGTTTTGGTAATACTGTAAGCTAACTATTATAAACTGAATAATAAATAAATAATAATAAATAAATAAATAACTCCGTTGTTCTCGGAAAGTTATACCTGCTGGGTTAGCATGGACGGAGACAAAATTGTCTTTCCCCGTTTTACGTCACTTTCTTCATACTTGCTTGGAGTAAAACAGAGGAAAGACAGTTTTGTCTACCGGCCGTGCTAACCCTACTGGAATAAAATTTATTCTAGGTTGGTGAAATTGGGTCTTAGTGTAGTGGAGTTATTGTTATTAGGTTTAAGATTAGTAGCTGTTATTTAATAAAATACACCGTGGAATTTAATTGGATATGTTCCTGAAATGTATGTACTCAGTCCATGCTTACACCTACACCGCCCGTAGGTGTTTTAGCTACCTACGAAACATTTGCCCGCAGCATGTAGTGTGGTATAGATATTTCGGCTAACGGCAAATTATTTTTTGAGGCATTTTTTATTTTTATTTTTTTATTTAACTCTGTAATATTGTTCTATAGCATGGACTGAGTACATACATTTCAGGAAAAGATTGAATTCAATTCCACGGTGTATATTATTATCGCATAATTATAAATATTGCATAATGTATACCGGTCTACTATTTTATTTGAATACTCATTTTCTAAGCGGAATTCAAGCCTTTTATCATACTTTATATTATATTAATATATAATTTGTTTTGTCACTTGTAATTAATCATGAAGCTATACATGTAATTATGGCAAAAGCTATATATAACCGGTATGGGTTTTATCTGTCGCAAATTATGATCAATGCGATAATATTAGAGGTTAGTTCTTGTCAACGAACAGTAAATAGTGGCCACTTCTTATTAGATTTTTTTTTAAATTTTATTTTTATTGTTATGTGTAAATGTGTATATATAATAGACCATATTAGTTGTCTAAATAAATAGATATTAGATTGATTGATTAAATAAAATTTATAAAAATAAAAGAAGAACAACTAAATAAAAATATTTAATCGTGTTTGTGGATATTTAACATGGAAAAAATTAACATTTCTGAAATAACATAATTTGGGCGAGCTAAATCGATATTAGTAGAGATTTTAACCATTGGTTACTACAGATCAAAAAACTCATCTTAAAAGGCAATTTTTTTCACATAACTTACGATCCGGCCAATCACGCACCAGTCAGTACAACCAAACCGAAAAACATAAATTCACCCACCTTAATTTCGGAAAGAACAAATTAATTAACTCCCGATAGTACTATTTTAATGCAGTTAAAAAGACAACTAACTAACTAATAAACTAACTTAACTAGTTAAGTTAACTTTATAATATGAGGTAAAGTCGCGAAAGCTTAAAAAGTGTTAATGCGATTAAGTTTGAAGCAACTAACTATAGTTTAGTCGAAGCCGTTTCTTTTTTTCGACAAAACAATACTAAAAATCTAAGTTAACCAGTTTAAAACCAGTCGAAAATTCAAATTAGTTGTCATAAATTTTTGCAGTTATCGCTAGAAGGTCTCGTTTGGCACGTGACATCATGTAGGCTATTACAAATTATAGGCCGCTTTGAAAATGAAACCTTTTCGAAACCGAGATTGCGGTGTCAATAATTGTACGATCCATTTGTAAGCTCTATAAGAAGTACATACATGAAACATTTAAGATAAACTTCAATACTAATAGATACAAGAGAAATACAAGAGAAAGTCGAAAAAGAAACACAAGATAAACTAAAAGGAAAGCAAGAAAAATAAAAGATGTTTTCTTTTATTTTTCTTGCTTGCTCTTTTTTTTCGGTGAAATCCAAGAGAAATGCAGGAAAAATGCAAAAGAACGTTGAATTGCAATGCTGATGCATTGGGCCAAATAAGTTCCAGCATTTTGGTCACGCGTCGCATCGACCAGGCGCTCTTTCTATCGTTTTTTATTTTATTTTATTTATTTATATTCCTGCTATAGATAATAAATTGTATTTTATATGAGCAGTTGTTGAAACGTCGTTAACTAACCCAGTTATGCAAATCTCAGTAATTTCATTTTGGCTTAGCTTTTAGCTGAAGGCGCATTCAGACCTTTTAAAAACCAGTTTTTTAGGTTTTTCCTGGTGGCCTGTACCGTAATAAAATTACCACTACAAAAAAAAATATGAGTGGACGTTTCACACAGCGCCATCTAGCCCCAAACTAAGCATAGCTTGTACTATGGGAACCAGATAACTGATACAATACTTAGATACTTTTTTGTTTGTAAATACATACATAGAATACAATACATAATATTTATCTGTAAGTTCTTCGGAAGGGAGTTATGGGTTATATATAGGCTGTCGGCCCAGCTTATTACTTAGCAGTCGCGAGGTACTATAGAAAAGAGCGTTTAAAATTTCTAATTTTACGCTGGGTTTTTTTTTCATAGAAACCTACTAAAAGTCTACTAAAAACCGGCTAAGTTACCGGTAGAGCAAGCAATCTTTGTGCAAAGTTAAATTCAATTCGCCCGAGCCGTTTCGCCTTGAAGAGCACCCAAACATTTTACTTTTGTAGCTCCATAACAATAACCACAAAACTATTAAGGTGCCCATTACATACCTATTTTTGGCGAGCTCAGGACCGCGCGCGCGGTTCTGAGCTATCTATCTAGTCTCATTTATTGATATATATAAAAAAGAGCATTATTTTAAAATTATGAAATAATTTGTAGTAGTTTAGATAAATAATGAACTTTATTTTGGTAACAATATTTTGTCGGTGTAATATTAAACTCCGGAGATGTTTGCCCTTTTGTTGGACCCTTTTTTGATAAAAATCAAATTTAATTTAATATTTTTTTAATTAATTTAAAGGGTAATATCAAAATTCTGTTCTATTTTTATGGAAATATGGGATTTATTTAGTGGAGTATAATTTAGTTTGGAGACTTACGTTACACGGAACTTGTAAATTAGAGCTCTCAAATCGGGTCTCTGTGTGTTTTTGCCAAAACGAACACCAGGAGAATGATGATTACTAAATAAATAGGTAAGTTACCTAAAATTCACTCTGTCATTATCGAAGAAGATGAAATGAAGGGTATTTTTCATATAATGGCTAAGTATAGATATTAAAGCTATGCATCAAATATTCACAACGAAAACCTTGCAACTACGCATAATTTTGTAACAGCCGCCTTAAAGCTCGCTCCCGGATATATGTTAATGGAAATTTTTCCACAAAAGCTCTGTTGTTTATTCGAAAACACTACTAAATGTATCTAGTGACGCCATCGAACCCACATTTTATCGAATGCGTAGTGAGTTACTGATTTGATTTAATACTTAAGTCGTTAAATAATTAATTCGTGTAAAGCCAGACGGGTCAGCTAGTGCCTGATAATTGGACCTCAATTTGATGATCGATCGTTTAGTTCCTTTAATTCAATTATAGACACGGATTTAAAAAATGATGCGGTAAAAAAATGACCATTTATAACGGCTAAACGTTATTAAAAAATTGATACTTGATTTAGGTATATTTCAATGCTAGGATAACATTGCAATTCAGCGTGGCAATGCTGCTAGCATGCTGGGTACACTGCTGACGTAAGCTAGTCGTTCGCCTAATGTTAAGCGTTACAGCCGCCCATAACATATGCAGTGTCACTCGGAACTCTAAAATATAATTTTTTGCGTGACACTGCACTGCGAAAAGCATCCCGAGGCATCAGCAGACAGTCTAGTAATATGATTACCATGCTGTGAGGTCATACAGTGTCTTTTCAGAGTGAATTCACTAGCTACAGTGCTCAAGCCGGGAACACAGTAAATCAGTAATGCTTTACACGACAGCAGAATATCTGGCAAAAAACTGTTCAACTATTGGAAGTTGGAACACATTGTAACGAAATGGATCACTTTTGTTCAAACAGTTGGATCGTCGAGCTATTAGTAGGGTGACATGGAAACGAGTTATGGTCCTACCTAGACGAACTCTACAGAAAAGTCCTATCACCTAGTAAGAGTTCTGTCACTGATTTTAAAATATCTATAAAATATTTTGAAAATTTCATTGTTGTCGCTGCTTTTCATGCGTATGATAGAGGCAATAGAGCCCATGAGTGAATTTACCTACATTTCAGCGTTTCGGGCGCCAACGGCTTTCACCCTTGAAAACTTCACAAAATCTTTTGATTTTGGTGTCAATCGTTTGGATAAATTATAACCTATGATTGTGCGTCTTGATTTTTTTAGAAAATATGTTTCGTGTTCTACTTACAATTACAATTACTTTTCTTCGTCATAACTTTGACGCCAAATATTCGTAACTTTAGGTGGCTATAAACACGAAGATATTGTATACGCAGATCAACAACAATATCATATTAATCCAAACAAGTTTTCATACATAAAAACGGTTACGAATGAAAAAAACTTCGATACCGTTGTATTTATGAAACCTTGTTTGCATTAATATGATTTTTTTTTAACAGTTGTTATGTTATTCACGACAATATAGTTTAGCCAGAGTTTGCGTCAGTAAATTCAGTTGATTTAATATCTTCAAAAATGTCGCAACGCGCGAGCGAGATAGTGGATCTTAGTACACAGCAGCCTTAAGCTGTGATGGGATACTGCAAGTTTATTATTATACAAATATGTTAACAGTATTTCTGTTTGTCCCCAGGTCTCTTCATTCTGTTGATGCTTGGTTTCATCTCGCTGCTCGCTGGACTTTTCATCTTATTTGCGCACCCATACGACTTCTTGTTCAAGCAGGTAAGAAACATTCTCTTATGACATAATTACCATACCTGTCTTCTAATCTTTGACTGGCCTGTTAGCTCAGTTGGTAATAGCTCTGCCTTCTGAACTATAGGTTGTGGGTTCGGTCCCCACCCAGGACAAACATTTGTGTGGTGAACATTGATGTTTGTACTGTGTCTGGGTGTTATATAGTATGCTGTATGTATTTACAAACAAAAAGTATCTAAGTATTGTATCAGTTATCTGGTTCCCATAGTATCTATGCTTAGTTTGGGGCGATGGCGCTGTGTGAAATGTCCCTAAACCTATAGAAAAATCTATAGTTCAGAAGGCAGAGCTACTACCAACTGAGCTAACAGGCCAGTCAATGTTAATGTTTCAAGTTTTGAAATAAGTCTTCGAGAAAAAGCTCTTATTACCCTGTAAAGAAGTGCCATTTTTCTAATAACCTTGTATACAAATCTCCGTTTATCTCCACAGAAAGTGGTACTCCAAGATGGAGGTGAGATCTTCGAGATGTGGAGAAAGCCAGAAGTCCAGCTGTACTGCCGAGTGTACCTATTCAACATTACCAATGCTGAAGAATACATGGCGGGGAAAGCCAAGAAACTGATAGTGAACGAAGTTGGCCCTTATGTTTATAGGTATAAGATACTTTTTTGACTGATAGATTTACAACGAAAACGTACTTCGAGACTGGTCAATGTATGACCAGGGGGTCTAGCAAAAATCTCTTACCATCGATAACTCCAAAATGTATGGGAATGACATTACCTAGATAGGTAGGTACCATTGCTGCCAGTTGTTCTGCCACCGAGCACTACTGTGTTCCGGCTTGAAGGGCATTTTAGCTAGTGAAATTACTGGGCAAATGAGACTTTTCGATCTGATCACACAGTTTAGTCTTATTACTAGACTGTGTGAAGTCTCAGGCTGACGTGCGCAGTGCAGTGTCACGCAAAACTATATTAATTTAGTTCTGAGTGATACTGCAATCTGTTATGGGTAGCCATGACGTTTAACATCAGGCGAACGACTAGCTCGTCACGTCGTTCATTTACATTTAAAAAACCTTGGCTCATTACGCTTTTGCGTAAGTAATTTCATTCCCATACATTTTGGAGTTATCGTTTGGAGTTTGTACCGTGGCTAAAGACAAATGTGTAACCTAATTTCGACCTTATCCCATTTTACTAGTTTGCACAACATAGGGGAAAAAGAAATGAAAGAAATGTATTTATTTTGAAAGTGTGACCGGTGGGGATTCGCAAAAACTGTGACAGAACGGGTTTGTGACCAAACGGTACTAAGTCTATGAAAATACGCTGGGTAAGCCGTACGGCATTTCTTAATAATTATTTTATTTATTTTTATTCCGACAACCAACAGCTTTCTTACTAATTTATATAAAACATAATTATAAACAAAAAAAAACAAATCAATACAAACCAATAACCAATATAAACCAATGTAAACATTTATTGATAATTTGGCTTAGAATTATACCTACGTTAAACATTGGTTTTTAAATTAAGTCATAAATAATTATATAAAAATATAAGTAAAAACAATTCAATATAACACAACTACCCGCTATATACACATATACAGTTATATACAGTTATATAACAGGTTTTAATATCATTAGATAAAGGTAGATGTTCAAAATGGTATAGCGCAAAGTGTGCGTGTGACATTACATAAAAAGTATGATAAATTTAAATATTTAAATATTTCAAGCTACATAATCATATGTAATTTAAATACCTAACCAAATAAAATATTCAATTGATTTTTTAATCAAACTAAAGGTTAATGTTTAATCCGGATTTGAAGAGTAAAGCACTCAATAATATTTTTTGTAGACTAGAATATCTAGACTAGAATATACGTTTATTTCAAATATAAAACAGTACAGTGGAAGCTTAAAACTAATTTATAAAACACATTGGTATTAAATTTAGTTCGTTATTTTCCTCAGATATATACAGCGGACCCACAGTAGGCTCAAGGTCCGTGTCGTGGAGACCTAAAGATATACATGGTACCAAAATACTATTACATTAGAGGCATCCAAACTTAACGTGTTTTTAATTATAAGTACCTATAACTTACAAAATGAGAGCTAAGGACCGTTTTACCATACAAATTATTTTTTATAATAAAGTGCTATAATAGCTTATTTGCAACATATTATTTGACTTGACTACAAAAACCTTAATTTAAGTATATGTTTGCCATACAATGTGGGGGTGTGTAACTGTGTGAGTGGAGTAATGGAGTAATTTTAAGTAGGTATATAAATTAAACGAAACAAAAATCTTTAATACTTGATTTTTATTAGTCGATGAGTTTTATAGGCTGCTTAGTAAAGATATTAATTGTACAAAATTGTACATTATTATACTTTGCCCAAATCTGACAAAGACAAAACTCACTGCCAGTTGGCAGCTTAGCCAGCATGCTGGCAGTATTGCCTAATTTGCCTTAAGGGGGCTTTTACATTTTGGCGAGCTCAGTACCGCGCGCGCGTACCGAGCTCGCAGAATCCGTCGGTTTGACCAAATATGTCCAATTTCATTTATTGATAAATAAATAAAAGCACTAATTTAAAACTATGAAATAATTTGTAGTAGCTTATAAAAATGATGAGCTTTATTTTGGTAACAATATTTTGTCGATGTAATATAAAACTCCGGAGATATTAGAACATTTTTTGAAGCCTTTTTGATTAAAAATCAAATTTCATTTAATATTTTTTTAATTGCTTGAAAGGTAAAAATTAAAAATCTGTTCTGACATTATGGAAGTACAGGATGTATTTAGTGGAGTATAATTTAGTTTGGAGACTTACGTTACACAGAATTTGTAAATTAGAGCTCTCAAATCAGGTCTCTGTGTGTTTTTGCCAAAACGAACACCAGGAGAATGATGATTACTAAATAAATAGATAAATTACTTAAAATCGGTTCTATCATTATCGAAGAAGATGAAATGAAGGGTATTTTTCATATAATGGCTAAGTATAGACATTAATGCTATGCATCAAATATTGACGACGAAAACCTTGCAACTACGCATAATTTTGTAAAAGCCCCCTTAACTGCTATTCGTGGATTTTCTGCATATAACAAGTTTCATATGTTAGGATATGACTGATATTTTTAAATCGCACATTTTAATTAAACTACAAAAATTAAAATCAAATCAAATCAAAGTGTTTTATTGTAAATAGGCTATTCATAGCACTTTTACAAGTCAAACGAGATAGGTACTTCAAATACTTAAATTAAATTATTGTAAATACTGAGCATATAAAATAACAAAGTGCGTAATGTCAAAAATTGTATATAGCAAGTCCATTACAATAATGTGAGTTTGGGAAAAAAATGGTGTACCATCTATTTTTTGCCCAAAGCTGACGTAGACAAAACTTACTGCCAGTTGGCAGCATACCCGACATGCTGGCAGCATTGCCCCGTTGCCTTGCACCATTTGCAATGCTGATTCTTTTTTTTCACAGAGAGCTTCTCGAGCACGAAGTGACGTCATTCAACGAGAACGGCACCCTCTCCGCTGTTCCTCATCATCCCCTGCAGTGGGTGGAGGAAATGTCTGAGGGGAACCATGAAAACGACACCGTGTTTATGCCTCACATTGCTTTACTGGTACGTTCTTGATTTTTTTTATTGAATATTTTGTAAATAAATATGTCTTTTTTTATCAACGAAAGGCTAACATTTGATCACGGTCTCACCTGATGGTAAGTGACGACGCGGTCGACGATGGAGCATGCTTGCCTAGAAGATACCGGTTCACTCAAGCCTTTAAAACTCCCAGATTATATTTGTCAGGAAACAATGACGCTGGTAAGGTGTTCCATTGCTTTCCTGTCTGAATTATAAACGAGGAATCAAAACGCTTTGTACGTATTCTAGGAATTTCTACCATATACGGATGCCGTGTTTCCGTGCGTCTAGATGTACGATGGTAAAAAGGGGATGGGGGAATTAAGTTGTGCAATTCCGTCGCACACTCTCCGAAGTGCAGCTTGTAAAAAACCGATAGGCTGGCAACCTTACGCTGGTGTTCGAGGCTTTGGAGTTTAGCCTTTACTAATTTATCGTCGCCAATGATCTTAATAGCCCGTTTTAAAAAGCTGAAAAGTCTTTGAAACCTTAACTTAAAAATGTGTTTTGTACCATTTCTGTGATTGTCAGTTTGCGTCAAATTCAACATCAACTGTAAGCATATACGACTGTTTTGAAATAGTTAAGTTATCCATTTTCATTTATTCAATCATTTGATTTTATTTATAAAAATAATCTTACATTTGATCCAGACTCCACTGTTTTTAACTGACTTCAAAAAAGAATAAAGGTCGCAATTGGTTAATATATTTTTTATTTTTTATATTTGATACCCCCAAGGTTCTCAAGTCGTTTATATATTTTTCTTTTTTTATATTTAATACTTCAGAACTCCGTCATTTATAAACTGTTTTGGATTTTTTTATTATTTGAAAGGGTTTTACTTTAAGAATGGTCCTACAGTTTCTTCAAAATCAGTTCAGTAGATGGTTTTATTTTTAAATTATAATAACTGAAAATAAATCAGATGATATCAACCAAGTATGTAAAAAACCTTTTTTTTAAGGATATCACTTGATCTTTCTCATAATAGGCTAGTTGCCTCTTTTTTTATTGCACAAATTAATAAAATTGCTTAAAAAATACCAGTCGTGAAATCAAAAATTTAATATATAAAAAAATTACAATGTTACAAGCATTTTGAAGTACGGGAATAGAAAAAGACAGCTGAAACATGCAGTGACGTCAGTTATTGGGCCTTCGTAGTACCTCATTACTAAGCTGTGGTAGCTTTGCATACAGTATCTTTGGCATATGACGTCACAACGTGCGTTTTCGTAGTAACTGTGGGGAAGCTCCACACGATCTCTGTCGATGGCGATGCCCCCTCCAGAAACATCAAAAGCTCATTACTCCGTGATTTATTTACCGAAATTACTTATTTTTTCAATTATTGCGTTTATGTAAATAAATGCAATAATTGAAAAATACACACAAAATCTTTAAAGATCTTTGTAAGCGTCTGGTTGAAGCAACGCGTGACCAAAATGCTGGCCCCTATTTGGGCCAAAGGTTAAGCATTGCCATTCAACGTGGCAATGCTGCCAGCATTTTGGGCACTTTGCCCACTGGTAGTGGTTTGTTAGATTAGTTTTGTATTATATTGTTAATTTTATAGTTTTACTTTAGTTTTATAGAATACCTAGTTTTATTGTTGTAGTTTTACTATTAGAATAAATTTTATAGATTTCTAATTTGCTAAATAAAGTCCTGTAAATAATATTTGCTTGTTAATTTTTAATAGTAGGCAACTAATCTAATTTCGTTCCTTAAAACTCGTGCGCTCATAAAAAACACACTACTTATACTAAAGAATTTTCATTCGTCAAACAACCTTTAACCTTGAATTTAGTGTAATCACACACTCTTATAACTTTTACGTAATAATATATATTAAATTTATCAATAAACTACAAAACGAATGGCAAAATATTTCACAATAATTTTATTCAAATTGTATTAGTTTTATGCAAAATTGTAGTAGGTATATGCCCATCTGAATAATAACTAGCTATATGTAAATATACACAGTTTACTTAAGTTAGGATGTACTGTACCTGCTAGTCGTGTATGTTCCACAACTACAATTGTCATTTAATTTTTTTATTTCATTTTAAAATGTTCAAAATGGACGTACACATCATCCAAAGACTAACAGTTCGAAAACGTGCCTGATATCGATAAAGAAGTAGTTTTTTTTTTTTGGGGGGTTTTGGCGGAAACTCGAAAAAGTTTACGTCGTTTCATTGTATTATTTTTCTAAACTTGTGCTTTTTCCAGTGTTAATGGTTAAAATTGGTGGTGTTTTACGCATTAAGTGCTGAATTACGAGCATAAGTGTGGGCAAGTGATATAATGTAGTGAAACGTGGTTTTTTGTGTTGCTTCCAAATTTCCATAGAAGCTTCTAGTAAAGTCGCCACCACTTTACTAGGGTATGACTTAGACTGGACTATGATTACCTGACTTAGACTGGACTGTGACTAAGACTTGAAGACTTGACTTTACACGTGAAATATTCCATAACTCGATGAATAATTACAATACTTGACACTGGCTAAATACACTATGTGTGGAGCCAAAATATAAGAAAGAAAAAAAAGTAGTTTGTCTGTCTGTCTGTCCCTTTGAACGCGCATCAAGCTGGAACTACTGAACGGATTTCGCTGAAATTTGTTATGGTTATAGCTAATTTTTCAGAATAACATTTAGAATACTTTGTTTTTCTAAAACGGCCAAGTGCAGGTTGCACGAAGTAACAAAGAAATCATTCTATGCAAGAATTTTTTGTGTATAAATTTTTTTGTTTGTTTATACTCATCCTGTCGAAGGGAGAGAGAAGGGAAAAGGAAAAAGATAGGGGAAAAGAATAAAGGCGAGAAGAAAGGCGGCTTCGCATGTTGCCTTCTATTGCCGTCCCACCCATTCATCTTTCACCCTATCTTTTTCCCTTTTGCTTCCATCTTAACCCATGCGAAGTCGGGGCGGGTCAACTAGTAAAGAATAATATAGGCACTTAAATATCTAATATCTACCTATTATAATAGGTAATAGCACTTAGTCCTGACAGTAAGGTTGGGAGGTCAGCACTGAGACGTGATAATAACAACAATTTTCGATCAATTTATTCAATAAAATTATTTCGAAATGCTTATTAATGCTTATGCTTTACTCATTTTAAGCAACTTCCATAAAGAAGGAGGTAGGGGGTTTTGGCGGGAACGCGGAAAAGTTCACATCGTTGCATTGTATTATTTTTCAAAACTTGTGCTTTTTCTAGTGTTAATGTTTAAAATTGGTGGCGTTTTACGCATTAAGTGCTGAATTACAAGCATGAGTGTGGGCAAGTGATATAATGTAGTGAAACGTGGTTTTTTGTGTTGTTTCCAAAATTCCATAGAATAAGCTTCTAGTAAAGTTGCCACCACTTTACTAGGGCATGACTTAGAATGGACTATGACTACCTGACTTAGAATCGACTATGACTAACAAGACTATGACTAAGACTTGACTTTACGTGAAATATTCTATAACTACGATGAAAAATTACAATACTTGACACTGGCTAAATACACTATGTGTGGAGCCAAAATATAAGAAAAAAAAAAAGAAGGAGGTACTGCCAGTGCATCTATTGCTTACAGATAATACAGGTGGTATAGGACTTTTCTGCAGAGCCCGTCTAGGTAGGTAGCACCGCTTTGCCAGTTATTCGCAGACACTACTGTGTTCCGGTTTGAAGGGCATTGTAGCTGTGAAATAATTTGGCAAATGAGACTTTATGGTCTGATCACACAGTCACTAGTAATTCTATTACTAATAGACTGTGTGAAGTCTCAGGATGACGTGCGCAGTGCAGTGTCACGCAAAACTATATTAATTTAGAGTTCCGAAGGATACTTCTTCCATGTTAATCTTGCCATGTTATGTGTTTCCTGAAACTTACAACCTGGGTGTCTTCAAGGCCAGAGTGTATGTGCCATCTAGATTACATGCTCTCTATGTTCAGCCACACCGTCGCTTAACCTCCTAGTTGGTAGTCAAACGTGATTTGTTCACAAGCACAGATCGTGTTCACAAAGATGCAATAAAAAAACAATCCAAGCCACAGACCCAGAATATTCTAGTTACGTCTTAGGTCTACAATCAAAGCTGTGTTTTTATTTAAAAACTCGTTTAGTATTAGGTAATTTTGAAACATATAGTAGTGGCATATGTGTAATGAATACTACTAGTGAGTCAACTCGGCGGCTAGACGGAGCAACGATGGGGTGCGGTATGAAGGAGAGCGGAGGTCCACCCCTGCCCGCGACGTCTGCGGTAGTACCGACCGGCTTCGCTTGCGGGTCGGTACGCCCGTTCAGGCGTGTCGCTTACACAGAACAACAAGGAACTACATTGTTTGCATATAATTTGATAAAATTGAATGTTTACTAAGAAGTACTACCTAGATCCTACTTCAAGAAAATGTGTATGTACTTATGTATCTATTTTAGCTGCATAAAAGATCTTTGTTAGTATAATACTGAATCTGTAAATTAAGTATTCTTCTATTATACGTATATTGAACGTACTACGTGAATAGAAGAGGAATCCTTCGAAGAAAAAGAATACTTCGACCTATCTTTTCGTCCAAAATACGAGTAACTATATAACGAAGGTTTTCAATCAGTGTGTGTTGCCAGTGATGACTTATGGAACTGAGACATGGTCTCATACTATTGGCCTCATTAATACCTAAGCTCAAAGACGCGCAGCGAGCTATGGAGAGAGCTATGCTCGGTGTTTCCCTGCGAGATGAGATCCGTAAGGAGGATATATACAGGAGAACTAAAGTGACCGATATAGCTCTTAAAATTAGCAAGTTGAAATGGCAGCCCACAACGCTCGTAGAATCTGGTGAAAACTGCGGGGAGCCGATACATACAGGCGAGTAACCGCTCAAAGTGGCGCTCTGTGGGGGAGTCCTATGTTCAGCAGTGGGCGTCTTCAGGCTGATGATGATACTACGTATAACTTGTAGTAAGATATTGAGGACTTAACTGAATCAAGATATCGTCATAAAACAGTAGTGCGGTAATGTAAAGTAAAAAAGCACGCGTCCGTAATATCTTGGATTATGAACTTAAAAGCAGTGTGATAAGCGCCACTGTACAAGCAACTGTGACGAAAAATAAATTATTACGAAACAAAAATTACTATCTAAGAAAATGTTTTTCTGACAACCCTTGCTTATTTTTAGGGACTAGACGTCGAGACGGTCATGTATCCGCAGGAGAACTAAAGTGACCGATATTGCTCTTAGAATTAGCAAGTTGAAATGGCAATGGGTAGGCCACATAGCTCGTGGAACTGACAACCGATGGGGAAGAAAGGTTCTCGAGGGACGACCACGAACCCGAAGACGCCGCGTAGGCTCCCCACTAGGGTCCGACGATCTGGTGAAAACCGCGGGGAGCCGATGGTTGCAAGCGCTCTCTGGGTGAGGTCTATGTTAATAGTTCACTCTTTGGATATAGTAATAATAATAATAAACGCAGGGGCGGCTTTGTAGCGAGCCGTCGGTGAGTGGCGACACCGCGTACCCTGATTCCAAGGGGCTAAATGAGACCCCTGACCCCTGGCTTGCCTTAACTGGATGTCCGGGGGTGGAAGTCGCAAGAGCTAAAACCTAAGCTCCAGGGTGGAAGTGTTAAAGGGCATAACGCCGCGAGTAGCGTTCAGGGAAAGTGCAGCACACCTCTCGACACCCTAAGCCACCCACACCAATGTTGCTTCCTCGGCACCAATATGCGGTAGCCACTATAGGGGGCCCATTTAGTGGGTGGCAAGTCATCACCTGCCTCAAACATTTTGATATGAGACAAAATTGGCAGGTGCCGCTATCTCATTCCATAACCCAATGTACATCATCCATCAAAAGTTCACCACAATAGCCCAGATTTATTTTTTACCTTTACCTAATACAAAATAGTTTATCATATGCCATACCATGCCTTGTCAGTTATAATTAGTTTTGTATTCAACAGGGCCTCTTGGTGTTAGCTTCGGCCCCACCAATGCCTCCCAAATGTCCGGGCTAGACCCGAGAATCAAATTAAATAGAAGAATAATAATTATCACTCTTGCAGAAGTTTTTGTCTGTAATTTGAATTTTTCTTGTTCGTGCTCTAACTTTGAAGTGCTGATACATCATTATTAATTCAAATAGAATAAACAAACATTATCAGTATTCTGCATTAATAATGTTTGATTTAATTTGTTTGCAAATACCATTAAAGGTTTTTTTGCCATTTTACTTTACTTTTGCTTGATTCAAGAATTGGCAAATATATATTTAGTTAATATTAGTCCTGTCTTCCGTTTTGCTGATTTTTGAAGGTCAACAATGATAAACGTTATTCTAATTTAGGCGACTTTATAAAACTAGAATCGAAAATCAAAAATCTATACATAATAATTATAATAAAACTGTCACTGGGATAAACCTGTACAAGTGTACATTAAATATTTTTTGAAAATTTTGATTGCATTAAACTTCTTTATTTATTTATTTATTTATTTATTTATAGAAACACCAACAGTACATATATTTAACATAACCAGTAGAGAATTATATCTTAATCTAATCTTTGTCGATATACAAGTGATAATTTTTTTAATTTTTGTTCTGTCTGTCTGTCTCTTTGAACACGCATCACGCTGAAACTACTGAACGGGTTTCGCGGTTTGGTATGATTATAGCTAATTCTTCAGAATAACGTTAAGAGTTATGTTTTTCTAAAACAGCCAAGTGCGGGTTGCACGAACCGATAAGACTGTAATTTTTATGCATGAATATTGTTTATATTTTTTTTTGTTATAAGTACTATTTTGTCGATGGATGCAGGAGGCGAGCAGTCGCTCAAAGTGGCGCGCTCTGGTGGAGGCCTATGTTCAGCAGCTGACGACTTTAAGCTGTTGATGATGATGATGATGATATTCTTACTACTGGACATTGGCTACTTTTTACCCGCGGGTGAAACCGTGGGACTCAGCCAGTATTTTTAATAGTATGCTTAGAACAACATTAAATGAAGTATATCAAGTTCTGATTTTTGACTTGTATCAGTGCTAATTACAATAAATTATTTAAAAATAGCACTTTTACTTTTTTATTTTTGTTATTTAAATTATTTGAGGTTGAATTTAAATCTGGTCCAGTCTGTGGAATGCTGTTACCTAATATTATGAAATCATTGTCACGTATTTATAGAATACTTGTCTAATGGGCCAATAGAGTTTGCCAAACAAAAGCCTTTTATTTGATATCAAAGTATAACAGTAATAATATTATCTGTGGTAACGAGCACGTGTAGTTACAAAATCGCGCGAGCCATTGTACATTTCAAATTTCGACACAACCCAAGGGCCATTTGCAATCAATTTCATTATGAATTAATGTGCCATAATGAAATAAATGTAATATTAATGCATCTCTAGAAAATTCTACGAGAAACGGAAGGGCCCTTGAAAGTTTATTAACTTTGATGTCGGTTCCACCATTTACTGAAAAATGATAACGGGCAAGTTAATAGAGACTTTTTAATTTAATAATTTAATTTCTGGAAGATTTGTTGTGTAATTTGACAATGGAAACTTTTTCGGCAGTTTAGAATTACAGGTGCTTTTAAATCCCCATTTGCTATCTATTTTTATAAAGTTGTACCGTAACGAGTTTGATACTTTTTGTTAATTTGTTTATATTTTCATGTCTGGTTAGGTTTTTTATGTTAATGAATGACGTGACAAGCTAGTCGTTTGCCTGATCTTAAGCGTTTCATTCGCATTTATTCACTTTCTAAAACCAATTTAATGCATACGTTCTACTAGCTACATAGCATTAAACCTCCTTTTACGTACAACATTTTTAACTAACAAATAAAGAGCTTAATGCTGCACGTTGGAAAGCACATCACTTGGAAAATGATAGACCGATCTGGCTATTTTTTTGTTTTGAAATGTTTGTAACAAACATTGCAAACAACAACAACAACAACATTTGCAACATTTTTTTGTGTTGTATTAAGTACTTTGTGGTATACAATAAATATTTTTTGTATTGTATTGTATTGTATTGTAACAATGTTTATATGGAAAGAAAATACTGTAAAAAAAGCAAGAAAAGTTGTATTTCCTTTTTTCTATGACATTTTTGTGTGGACAGGAGAAAATCTGTTCGGTCAGCGGCAGCTAGTAAATTAATGAATAAAAACTTACAAGATGCTATTAATGCTAACGACAAAGCGTTAGGAAGGTAATTCTTACTTACAATTTTATCTATAGGCGGTAAAATGGTCCCCCACGTTTAGAGGTCAAATTGAGTTTTGTTGCCAAACTTTTTGATGTGCCGGCGAAGTGGAAATAGTTTTATGATTAGTGTAGTAAAGTTACCCATGATATAGTAAGAGTCTACAAGCTTTAGTCCGTGGCTTTACTCGCTTAAAAAGACTGTATTTTATTTTGAAAGGCTTATTATAATACCTACTTTCGTTTTTGTTTCTTTTGTAATAGTATCAGTGCGCGTCTTTAGCGATACCAACACGAGTTTCCGTGTCACTTTGACCGGCTACTTGCCTCTTGCATTCAATGGTCCCTCACAGTTTTGACCATCGTCGATTGATCTATTATAATATTAATGACGCCTTGCAGCTTCTGCTTCGTGGTAACTTCTAACGCAAAGCCAATCTATATTATTAAATAAAATGTTCTTTGACAAAAAGTAAATTATACATTATCAAAAATATACCACAGATTACCAAAATGTTATTTTTATTTAAATTAATAACGTGACGAGCTAGTCGTTCGCCTGATGTTAAGCATCACGGCTGCCTATATCAAATTGCAGTATCACTCAGAACTCTAAATTGATATAGTATTGCGTGACACTGCACTGCACACGTCATCCTGAGACTTAACAGTCTAGTAAATTACTAGACTGTGTAATCAGATCGTAAAGTCTCATTTGCCCAGTAATTTCACTAGCTACAATGCCCTTCAAACCGGAACACAGTAGTGCTTGCACACTACTGCTTGGCGGCAGAATAACTGGCAATGCGGTGGTACTTTGCAGAAAAGTCCTGCCGCCTAGTCCACTAAGTAGTTATAACGACTATACCGAGATTACCAAAATTGCGCCACGGGCTAACGACTTGTCTTGAAGAAAACCTTCAGCTCGGGAGGAATTCCTTACTGTCACCTCTAAATGGAACTTAATGGTGACAAGACAAGAACAGTCAAAGAAATACGATGCGCATTTAAAGTTTAAAAAAGATTTGTGATTTGGATCAAGTCTTTATTGCTACCTTTTTAAGCGTGTTTTTTAACCTTAAAAACTGTTAAATTTATTTTCCATGACCTTTTTCAAAAATGTACTCAATAACTTGTTCCTTTCAACCTCAGACTGTTAGGAAGATAAGATACTATTCCCTCAGTACTTGGACCTTCTTTTTTTTAACTCTTTTTAAGTAAAGCATTTGACCACTGTCTCACTTGATGGAAAGTGATGACGCAGTCTACGATGGAACATGCTTGCCTAGAAGATACCTGTTCACTCTCTACTTGAAGACACCCAGATCATAGTTAGCTGGAAACAAGTAGTAGTGAGCTAGTGAAATTACTGGGCAAATGAGACTTTATGATCTGATGACGTGCGCAGTGCAGTGTCACGTAAAACTACATTAATTTAGAGTTCCAAGTGATACTGCAATCTGTTATGAGCAGCCGTGACGCTTAACATCAGGCGAACGACTAGCTCGTCACGTCATTCATTGAAATAAAAAAAGTGGTGACCACATCTAACGTCGCTTAACTTTACCAGGTAGGGCCCAAGCTACCGATGGTCAGGGCTACAGGGTGAGGAACCTCCTGACAATATGTGCCGTGTCAAGGAGTACTGCCATCTAAATCTGACCCTTGATCCAACCGTCTAGCGAGAGCCTGTCGATGTTTGTCGAAGCTCTTTGCTTTTAATATTGTTATTACCATTAAAATCCTGAGAATGGCTACTTAAAGTCTATTTATAGGATTTCGTAATTCGTAAGCCTTACCTTTAAGGATGAGGCAATGTTCTTAAGAGTCTATACAACGCCAAAATGCTTAAACTTAAAATTGCTTAGTATGAGGCAGTGTCCTGTCAACAATATTGCAACAATGACTTTGAAATTAATATATGGTAAAGTCCAGGACTAATGCTACTGCAAATGTATAGTGAAAACACGAATTAATAAACTTTTCTTGATAGAAAAAAATTACAAAGTTACCTCCAAACCGAGCAAATAAACCGCGATTATTCAATGAATACTTTAAATGAGATCATGAAACTTTGTGTAGTAGTTGAACTAAATATAATGGAGGGCTTATGTATAGCGGATTTTTAAAATACTCATTATATTCAGTGTAATAATAAATTACCTAAACTATTGCGCGTTGGAACCATTCTAACTTAGACCGCCCCTGCCGCTCGGCCCCCGACTCATCCCCGCTTTGGCCTAGTACTATATATCTATTCTGTGGCTTTGGCTTGGCCTAGCATAAGCCGTTAATACCCACTATATTCTTTATGATAGGTATTATACTTCAAGACAGGTAGGTAGGCACTCTAAACGATTATATGTACAGTAGATAAGATACACCGTTACTTTCAAATAGATGCAAGCTTAATAAACAATGTACAGGTAATATATACCTAGGAGATTCTTAGGGATATTGTCCAAAGGCGAACATAGGCCTCGCCTACACTGCGTCTTCCGGTTTGTAGTCGCCACTCGAGAACCTCCCTTCCCCATCGGTTGTCAGTTCTACGAGCAATGTGGCCTGCCTATTGCTGAGTTGGGACCGATTTGTGGCAAATAACAATTTACTGCTGTTTAATTGTATTTGTACATGTATTTGTGTGTTTTTTTGTCACAAATAAATTATTTTTCTTTCTTTCTTTCTTTCCATTTCAACTTGCTAACACTAAGAGCTATATTGGTCCCTTTAGTTCTCCTGATTTCGGATCTTATCTCGCAGGGAAACACAGAGCATAGCTCTCTTCATAGCTCGCTGCGCCATTTCCTCGTACAATTGTCAAACCCGTGTTAAGCTAACACATCAAATACTACACCCATTGGTTGAAGAAAGCCGGTGATCAGCAGGCAACCAATGAGAACCAATATTTCGTTTTTAAAAAATTGGCATTAGTTGTAGCTATTTGACTTTTTAAGTGATTTTATTGACCTTGGAATGTACTTCCTGAGTGTAAACAATTGTATGTTAATTTTATGATAAATAAGATTGTGGTGTTATGGTGCTTGATATTGCAGCGATAGCGCAGCGATGAAGGTGCGTGCAGGTCGGAGGTTGGTTACAACTGAGACTCTGTTTTCCTATTATATTGTGTTTATTCAGAAACGGTTGGCCTTATATACAAAATGTAGGATCTGCCTAAGCTACCTCGGATCTTTGCTTTCTGGAGACCCATATGACGTCAGAGGTCACGTGACACACTTAAAATAAAAACATTTCCCTATCCTACGTCGCAGCCTTACCTTCAGGAGGGAGCCTCCCAGTATTAATATAATTAATCCTAACTTATTATAAAGCCTACCTAATACTTATCTAATAATGGGGTTAATAACTGTACAACAAAAATATAATATTTATTCCTACCTAAAATGCTTAACTATACCTATATACAACATAAAAATATTTACATAAAATACAGTGCGTGGGCGTGTCACAGTGTCACTACAAGATTATTAATTTTGCGGTATCAGATAATTCCTTTGAGTCGTAAGCATTAGATATCTAGGTCTTAGAATAAGTACCTATAGAACCCCAGTAAATTTGTGAAATTTAAGCCGTTTAATTGGTGCCATATATGGCACCATACGACGTTCCCGTAGTTCCCGACGAAATCGTTCCACAGCACATCAGAAAAAGAGTTCAGGGGGCGTACCGTGAGCTCTTAGCGCGATTCAAAACTGAGCCTATATTGGATCGCTTTGTTTTCTTTTTGTATGGGGATTTTGACAAGCGATCCTGTGTAGGCTCTGTTTTGAATCGCGCTAAGAGCTCACGGTACGCCCCCTGGTGTGATATTCCACTGGTCAGCTATGTTTTTTTTGCATAAAACGTCTAAAATGACAAAAAAGTGGCTTACGTTTTGAGAAGGCGTTGATTGGAAACATACCTTGTATAGGTACTTATTCTAAGATCTAGGTATTAGTCAGAACTTGGGTAGGTCAGCAGACATGTGGCCTAGGAATAGACTAAGAAATTGTGCAAGATCTATCGTCTTATTGAATATTTGCAATGTTAAATGCTAATGAATACAATAAACTTTAAATCTAAGTGATTTACTACTTAGTGAATGTGAATTCGAGAATGTTCTCTGCAGATCTTAGAGTTCCTTAGCCGAATGGAAACATAATTATTTTGACTAGGTGGTAGGACTTTTCTGCAAATTTCGTCTAGGTAGGTACCACCGCTTTGCCAGTTATTCTGCCGCAAAGCAGTAGTGTGCAAGCACTACTGTGTTCCGGCTTGAAGGGCATTGTAGCTAGTGAAATTACTGGGCAAATGAGACTTTATGATCTGATCACATAGTCTAGTAATCTTATTACTAGACTCTGTGAAGTCTCAGGATGACGTGCTCAGTGCAGTGTCACGCAAAACTATATTAATTTAGAGTTCCGAGTGATACTGCAATCTGTTATGGGCAGCCGTGACGCTTAACATCAGGCGAACGACTAGCTCGTCACGTCATTCAATTACATTAAAAAATATATATATCTTATGGTTTATTTTTGGCTTGGATTTAAGTACCTACTTTGATAAAGATAATAATTATCTTAGATAGATAGACACTACCTATAAATGTATTATGTGTTAATAAAACTACTGGGCAAATGAGACTCAGGAGCTGAGTCTATTAATTCAGTCTCAGGGTGACTGACGTGCGCAGTGCAGCGTGAATAAGGAATATTTTACATGAAAAATATTTATTCATACTTATGTCAATTCAATTATTCTGTGTCATTTTTGGCCATTTTTGGCCATTTTGATCAAACTAAAAAAAACTAGTCATTTTTTTGTTTATACTGGTTATTCAATTGAATAGCCTATTGATTAAGAATTTTGGAACGCATCTTATATCTTTTTTTAATGGGAATGAATAACGTGACGAGCTAGTCGTTCACCTGATGTTAAGCGACACGGCTGCCCATAACAGCTGCAGTGTCACTCAGAACTTTAAAATAATAAAGTTTCGCGTGACACTGCACTGCGCACGTTATCCTGAGACATCACACAGTCTAGTAAAGTCTCATTTGCCCAGTAATTTCAGTAGCTACAATGCCCTTCAAACCGGAACACAGTAGTGCTTGCACACTATTGCTTGGCGGTAGAATAACCGGTAAAGCGGTGGTACCTACCTAGACGAACTTTGCAGATAAGTTCTACCACCTAGTAACACCATATGATATTCAAAGAAATAACTATAAGGAACTCTCAATGCTTAGCCCGACACACCCTTAGCCATCTTGATGAGCAGAACTCGCCCGATTTCACCGATTGTTTTGCCCTTGAATTGAATATGACCAATTCGAATCGGTTCTTGATCCCAAACCGTTACTAACGTGTAAAGAACTTTATTCTAGAACTATAGCTGACCCGCTCACCGGCTGACCGGCTTCACACGGGTTTATTAGTTTTACGGAAGGTTTTAGTCTAAAGGAAGAGGGAAGGAAGAGGGAAAAAGATAAGGGAAAAGGATGAATAGGTGAAACGGCGAATGGAGGTAGGCGCTAGCGCACCTGCCTCCTTTCCTGTCACCTTACAGGATAGGAGTGGCTTTAGGCCTAATACTGAACGTTGGATGTCTGTAATTTTTGAACCACAAAACTGACGACCTTGATAACAGAACAATATGTAAAGTACCTCTTTTCTAACAAAAAAGAATAAATTAAATCGGACCGCGGGTTAATGAATTACAACTAAGTACATATTTTTACTTTCATCCCCTCTCCCGAGGGAACCGTGCTGAATTTCGGGATTAAAAATATTCGAAAGCCTACCTCGTAATATGAACTCAAATCATGCCAAGTTTCATTTGAATCCATTCAGTAGTTTTGGCATCAGCATCAATAATAGGGAGCCACCCAAAAAAAAAACATTTCAAAATATCATTATTGTATAGAATTGGACCTGTTATAGTTTTATTATAAGTATAAATATTATCCGATCAATTCCTTCTGAATTGTAATTTACTGCAACCACCAAAACGTCTGCCATGCAATTGTAGATAAGGCCCCCTCCACTTAATTATGGCTACCCTTTGAGAGGCCTGTGCTGTGTTCAGCATTGGACGTCTTTCGGCCGATGATGATGAAGAATCAACGCCCTTAGTTCAACAGCCGGAAGACGTCTACTACTGAACGTGCGTCTAAAGTGGCGTTTTGAGAGGGAGGCCTCTCCCTCTCAAAACGCCACTTTAGACGCTTATCATAGGGGGGTTTTCCATAATCACCACGCTTGACAGGCAGCTTGGTGGTCGCAAAAGATTTTAATGTACAGAGGAGAATTATGCTCCTGTCCATTCTCTGTACATTCCCTTAGCTGCTGGCTCTTACGGCACCCACGGGAGAAGATGGGGTGGTCCTGTTCGCACACGGCCTTCGGAATCTACGTCTTATTTCATCCAATTTAGGTACTCAATACCTAAATGATAATTACGTAACCACGTCTATTATCTTAACAAATGCACTTAAGTAACACATATTCCGCGCAAATATTTGTACAGAATAATTTGCAACTAAATAAACATATTTAATGCGAAGCCTTTGCCTCCTAGATTCACCTAAGCCTAAGCGGAGTGAATAATCTATTGAAAGAAATTACCTACTTATAACCTATACCTATCCTCGTCTTCAGAAGCTCAACCCTGGCTGGGTTAGCACAGACGGTAGACACTAGACAAAATCGTCTTAACCCGTTTTATGCCACTTTCTTTATACTTGCTTGTCAATAGGGTTTTAAACTCATTTTCAAAAATAGTTTTAAACTGATAAGAATTGTCATAAATATATGCAAAAAATATTATTTCCCGGAATTACAGTCGTTAAGTTTCGTTATTTTCGTTATTTTTATTTTAAATATTGGTATACTGTATGTAACAAAAACCCTGTTAAAAACCTCGAACCGTGATCGAGCGTGCCACCGCGCTGCGCTCCTACTCTCCGTCTTTCGGTTCGTGGTCGCCACTCGAGAACCTTTCTTCCCCATCGGTTGTCAGTTCTGCGACCGATGCGGCCTGCCCATTGCCAGTCCAACTTGCTAATTCTAAGAGCTACGTCGGTGACTTTAAAAGTTGATAAACATTTCTAATTTGTTACAGAGCATTGCCAACGTGGTATCAAAGCAGAGTCTCTTCACAAGGATAGGCTTGAACCATCTGATCAGCATGACGAGCAGCCAGCCTCTCGCCAAAATGACGGCGAAGGAGTTCATGATGGGCCACCAGTCCAAGCTGATGGCTTTGGGAAACACCTTCATGCCCGGATGGATTTATTTTGATAAGCTTGGACTCATTGATCGGGTGAGTTAAATGTTTTGTTGAAAACGTGAACTTACTTTTTGATGTGGATATTAGGTTAAGACCCGTCCTGGCTTTTGAAAATGTTATTGTCATCGCTCTGCTCTTCACACGTATGATAGAGACAATAGAGCCCAAGAGTGAATATACCTACATTTTAGCGTTTCGAGCGCCAACACTTTTCACCCTCTAAAACTTCACAAAATCTTTTGATTTGGTGTCAATCGTTAGGAATGCTTGTACGGCTTGATTTTTTAGAAAATATGTTTCGTGTTCGTTTTACAACTACTTTTCTTCGTCATAATTTAAACAACAAAAATTCGTGACTTTAGTTGGCTATTTGTAGAATAACATTGTAAAAACTTAAAAAAGGAAGACTTAAGAGCATCAATTTTTACTGGGCAGTAGAAAATATAAAAAAAATCATCAAAATTGGAAACATTTAGAGGTGGAAAAGCGTTGGAACTTTTTGTATGGATAAGAGGGGGGTATACGCTTCTCTTAAGGTTACTATACCACAGCGCAACACAATCAGACACCGACCCCGCCGGCGGTTGACGTACCCCCCGTAGGTTAGCTAGAACAGCCGCGACTTTCCATAGAGTCCACTCTTCCAGTAGACGTATAGCCTTCGCGATCTTTTCTTCTCGAAGCCAACTAGGTATTTAAAGGGTTCTCATATTATAACTTCTTTCACAGATGTACGATTTCAACGGCGACTACGAGACCGTCTTCACCGGTGAACACGATGTCCGGTTCTCAGGTCTCATTGACACGTATAGAGGTTCCACAGACCTCCCTCATTGGGAAGGGAAACACTGCTCCAACGTTCAAAATGCGTCTGACGGTACCAAGTTCAAAGGCGGAGTCACTAAGAATGATGGACAGCTGTTCTATAGGAAAAGTCTTTGCAGGGCAGCTCCTTTGGTAAGAATATATTTATTTCACTAGGTGGTAGGACTTTTCTGGATTGTTCGTCTAGGTAGGTACCACCACTTTGCCAGTTATTTTGCCGCCAAGCAGTAGTGTGCCTTAAGGTGCCATTTCAATTCTTGTGTGGTATCCATAATTATTTATGGATACCACATGGCTGGACTGGCCTGATAGCTCAGTTGGTAGTAGCTCTGCCTTCTGAACTGTAGGCTGTGGGTTCGATTCCCACCCGGGACAAAGATTTGTGTGATGAACATAGGTGTTTGTTCTGTGTCTGGGTGTCATATTGTATTCTATGTATGTATTTACAAACAAAAAGTATATAAGTATTGTATCAGTTATCTGGTTTCCATAGTACAAGCTATGCTTAGTTTGGCGCTAGATGGCGCTGTGTGAAATGTCCACACATATTTATTTATTATTTATTTATTTATTTTCAACCATCTCTAAAAATTTAGCGACATAATAAATATCTCATATCATTATATTTTGATTTTTTCGAATTCTTGTCTCTCTCAACAGCCGTCGTTCTAAACTTTTTACTGTTGCAGATAGCCACAGAAGAAGGTGTGAAGAATGGACTTACGGCGTTGAAGTACTCTTTCCCTGAACACATGATGGATAACGGGAAATATTTAGAAGAGAACAAGTGCTTCTGCAGGAAAGGTAATTGGTTTTAGACAGGGTTGCATTTCACCACATCGTTTCGCTATGACCGCTCATACGAAGCTCGACTAGCCGTTCTTAGCCGATTGGTAAAGTTAGGCAACGTTCACTGTTTTCACTATTTGAATGGATGACAGCTACAAAAAGTGGTATATGTATATCTACTTATTACAACTGAGCGATAACGTGATTCCATTTTGTGCTTGGGTGGCCATGTTATCTTTAGCCCCAGCTGTTGTCGTAAAACAAGTCAGGAGCCTACGGCTGGCCTAGAAATTCTGACACAAGAGCTGACCACTTGCCTACACGAGAAGAAGAAGACATGATGTTAAGTGACAATATTCATGTTTTTTTTTTATGCGACTGAATGACGTCCACACATATTTATTTATTTATTTATTTTTATATTAAAATTAACCTGTTTTAGCAGGTGAAACTGCTAAAACCCATGAACCTTCATAAAAACTCTTTTTTTTTTCTCAGGTTTCTGCCTCCCAGATGGTTTGATTGACGTCACAGACTGCTACTACGGATTCCCGATAGCCCTCTCCTACCCCCACTTCTATCAGGGGGAGGATATCCTATTCAGCAAAGTGGAAGGACTTACACCCAATAAGGAAAAACATGAGACTAAGTAAGTATATCACACTATCGCACTATATATATATATATATATATATATAATATTATAAAGGCGAAAGTTTGTATGTTTGCATGTGTGTTTGTTACTCCTTCACGCTCCAGCGGCTGAACGGATTTGGATGAAATTCGGAATATAGATAGCTTATGTACCGGATTAACACATAGGCTACTTTTAGGGTCAATTCAGACAGAGCAGCAAAATGCTCGAGCTCTTTTTAAGTGCCATTGGAATATCAACCTTATTTCATTTAGACAAAGCTGAAAATAGTAGTATATTAAAATCTTACCTATTTTAACGTTGCATACTATTTTAAGCCTTTTTTTAAATGGACTAAGGTTGATATTGCAATAGCAATTAAAAAGTGCTCGAGCATTTTGCTGCTCTGTCTGAACTGACCCTTATCCACGGGGGAAACCGCGGGGCGCAGCTAGTAGTAACATAAAAATCAATAAATTGCTTTTATTATAATTGGAAACACAAATTATGATATTTGCAGAGTGGCCCCATAATTTTTTTTATCAAAGTCGGTTGTGTAGTTTGCTTTTTGTTTAACCCCATTTTTTTATGATTTTTTAATGTAAGTATCTTCTTTTATATACTGGATGTAATTGAATTCATTAGCATCCTTTGAAACTAGGTACCTACTCCTGACACCGGTCACGTGTGGACCAACATTTATGAAATCTAACGCATCGATTTGGTATTGATAATAACCCCAAAAAATTGGAATAACTTCATGAACTGACAGTACTAAATTAAATTAAAATAATAAAGTAGTGTTTTTAATTACATACCTAAAAGGTAACAAAAACTTTTACAAGTAACAAAATCATTCGTGCCAGCTCCGTAAATATGCGCCGGCAATCTTCGTAGTTTTTAATAAAAAATATTTTAGACACCCACCGGAAGAGATCACACCGGACCACACGGCCAATATTACTGCCAGTGTCTAACTAGATTTCTTGTCAACAGTTTCTGGGTGCAGCCCGACTCCGGTCTGCCCTTAGACGTTAGCACCAAGTTTCAAATCAACATGGCTTTGGGAGACATATCGTCGATCACGAACACCGAACTCTTCTCCAATATGTACCTGCCTATGCTGTGGTTCGATATTGTAAGTATCAATAATTATTAACTTGTTCTGTGTCTGGGTGTTGTGGGGGCAAGGTCCTCGTAGTTCCTGGGTCCCTCATCATTCATCATTCATCATTAACAGCCTGAAGACGTCCACTGCTGAACATAGGCCTCCCCCAGAGCACGCCACCTTGAGCGGCTGCTCGCCTCCTGCATCCATCGGCTCCCCGCGGCTTTCACCAGGTCGTCGGTCCACCGAGTGGGGGGCCGGTCTACGCTGCGTCTTCCGGTTCGTGGTCGCCACTCGAGAACCTTTCTTCCCCATCGATTGTCAGTTCTACGAGCGATGTGGCCTGCCCATTGCCACTTCAACTTACTAACTCTAAGAGCTATATCGGTCACTTTAGTTCTCCTGCGGATCTCCTCGTTCCGGAGCTTATCTCGCAGAGAAACACCGAGCATAGCTAGCTCCATAGCTTGCTACGCGACTTTGAGCTTACTAATGAGGCCAACAGTAAGAGACCATGTCTCAGTTCCATAAGTCATCACTGGCAACACACACTGATTGAAACCTGGGTCCCTAGATACAGGGAATCTTAGTTAGGGTCCAGGATCTATGTATGTGATCATTGGACGTTATTATTTAATAATTAATATGCCCATAAATATTTATTGATTTATTTAATTAATAAATGAATTGTTTCCACCCGGTTCTACAACGGCATTGAAAGCATCGGCGGAGTGATAAGGGATAACAGGTTTCCATGAAATGTTTCAGTACAACATGCTTACGAATATAACACAGGGTATCCTAATTGACTTTGAATCGTACGCACCAACGGCCCGCACCCATAGAATTAAAAAAAAGGTCCATGCCTGCACCAGTGACATTCCAAATAACTTGCAGAATTTGCATTCGCTTTAACAATTTTTTTATTTTATAATTTTCTTGTGGGGTGATTTACTTTTTAGATCTTCATTTGAATTGCGCCAAGAGGTTACGCCTAATAAGGCTTATACAGATATGATTTTCATACAAATCACGGGAACCCGTTGATGTCTTTTATTCCATCCTGCTCTGTCCTTAATTTCGTATGAGTTTGTCTCGTTTTGTTACCTCGCCCCCTGCCCGCGCAGGTGAGTCGTGTTTGTACGAGAAATTATGTTCACAAGCTATCAACCGGCTTTATAATCTTTGGCCCTGGGTAAAGCGATGGAATAGATTAGGTATGTAGCAATAAGATGTAGGAAGAATCGGGCAATAGATGCCTTGATTGAAACGAAATTTTGTCACCATTTCAATCAAATATTTTCCACTACATATTTACTAACATGCATCTTCGTCCACAGAGAATGTACGAGCTCCCACCATCAATGGAACAGCGGTTTAAGCTATACCTGAACATTCTGCCAGTCGTGGAGCAAGCAGCCATGTACTTCCTCCTAGCAGTTGGAGCTGTCCTCATCCTGGTCACCATCTACATAGTCACCTTCAAAGTGATGTTCAAGAACTTTGACAAACAGGACTTTGAGAAACAGAACTTTGACAACTGGAACGATGGTAAATCCAAAGATATTTATGCACCCTGCGAGATTCCTTTAGACACGGATACCGATGATGATTTAAAGATCGATATTGAGAAGAGAGGATCTATCTTTGGGGATATAAAAGATTTAAGTAATAGACTTACAGATAAGATGTATGATACGGTTGGTAGTGTTAAGGACAAAGTGTCTGATATGAATGTTAGGAATATCTTTGATAGACGAGGGTCGATGAAGCACGAACAGAATGAGGCGTTCAAAGGTGATTCTTCGTCAGATGAGAAGGAAGGTTACAAAGCAGTGAACCAAAGTGACAGTGATGACGATTGCAGATACTTAGAGGTTGTTGATGACGACGTCGATTTTGATAGACCAGATAGTGCAGAAAAGTCCAAGCTAGATCCTGTCAACCGTAGACTAGCTTTGTACATTGAATGAAAATTGAAACTATAGTTTGAAAATGAAGTGAAAATGAAACTATATTTGATTGCGACATTCTGCAGAATTTGGGATGCCTCAAATATTGTTTCAGAAAGTGTTGCCATAAATACTGAATGTTGAAATATAGTCTGATAAAATCAATAGTATTATATAGAGAGAGGTTTTCTTTTGAGGGTACTGAGAAATGTGAAAATCTTGTTTGAATTTTTCGTTTCACGACCACGTGTAAACCCGCATTTATAATAATAATGTAACGATATAAACGTTAAGCACAAACGTCGTTGTAACGACTACTTTAAACGAGATATATCTAATAAAGATAATAATGTTCTAAGGCCTGATTTTACCAAAGTAGACTGAATTTTATCCTAAGTGCAACTTTCCGAGAACAGCCGAACCCCTATACCGCCTATTTTGAAGGAATAAGAAGCTTATTTCTTGGACACAATCAATATGGCTTATAAGTAGATCAAGGAGTCGGTGGTGCTGGTCGATATCGTGAGAACAAGAGTGGAAATAAAACTATAAAAATATATATGAAAACAGAGAAAATGTAAGCGTCGTCTTTTTTCTGTCGTTCTGTCGTCTGAAGTCTTTTCTGTCAAAGAGGTCGGACGCCGCGACAATGGCGTCATTTGAATTGTCATTTCATTTGTCAATCAGCTGTATTCAAGAGTAGCCAGTAGCTTTATACTTGGAATAAAATTTATTCCACTTTGGTAAATTCGGGCTTAAGTACACTAACGTAGCAGTATACACGTGAATCACGTGATTGCTACGTAACGTAGCACTACGCAATATTTTTGCTACTTAACGTAGCACATTTATTTGGATAAGGAAAAGGAAATTGGTATATATAATTGCAACCAATTCTAAGTGCTACGGATATCAAAATATAATTTGATTTAGCTACAAACTTAAAATGCAGTGTACGTAACACAATGCATTCGAGCGTATTGCTCGAAAACTATTCAAGTATACAATAAACAACTATTCAACAACAACAACAACAACAAAACAACAACAACAACAACAACGAACAACTAAACAACTATTCATTCTATTTTTCAACTATTTGTACTGTTACGTAATAGAATTTCTTTGTTGCCAAATGCGCTAATTTCTATCAATATCTAGAAGTCTTTTGAAGGCGGAGTACGTCAGGTAACATAAAAGCTTATGTATTGTACAAATGTGTATTTTGTATTGTTATAGTTTAACTTTGCGTTTTTTTATGCATTGGTCGTAATCATAGCGTCATATTTTCAATTTTTTAATGCTCTGTGAACGTAATCTGTGTAACAAATACTGTATCGCAAGGCATCTACCGTTTCAGATAGATGTTTAGTGCGATAAGTCACCAGTACACAATAATCTATGTACAAGGTACTGCGAATGAGCGAACAATAAAATTTGTTGTAATCATAAAAATGTAGACTAAAACTAAACGAATTTATAAAAATGGCGTAAACATTACGTTATTTTTTTTTTTGATTGCTCAACGACTTTTGCTCAAGAGTGCAATATTTTTATGGTTGTTGGTGTTTGTCATAGCATTTTTTACCTACGTACTAACGTAATAAGGTACACTGATTGGCACAGTCAGTGATAAGATATATCGCCACATACATCCCGTTTTTTAATGTATTAGTTTTCCGATAGTTGGCTTAACAAAGTTCTAAATCATATAGGTATAGGTACATGGTGCTGACGAGACACGGTTATTTTTCATATTATAACCACAGATTAAAAAGAAACAATTGACACTATTCTCGCAGTTAACAAAAATATAGTCGGTGGAAAGTCACGGTATAAACTACGGTTTTTTTTATCGACAGTTATTAGCCCGTTTTTAATGATTTTGCGTCTTCCATGTCTCGTTAACGCTACTTACGGCTGTCGTATTATGTTAAAGTTGCAACAGCAGTAGCAAAGCGACAGCAAACACTTAGCAATCGGTCGCAAGGTGTCACTGGAAATTGTCGCTCGCCTGTCACTCGCCTGTCACTGAATGCACTTTGGTTTTTGATACTAGCGCCACTAACAACAGAATAGCAATAGATGGATACAAAATAATGCCATTTTTAGTTCATCGATTGTCTGGCAGTCGGTGGTCTAGCGCTCGATCGCGTTCTGCTCTGCTAAAATGATGTTTGACAGCAATGATTGCGAAATTTACGCCAGTTGCAAATTTGTTGCGAGTTACGTAATTAAGCAGCGGATTATCGTGAACTTTATTTTTCTTAAAGCTTCTCATAAATCAGGCATTCCTAATGTACCTATTCATTCAACAAGTAACTGAATCTCTTTCATTTTAATTTAAGGATAACTTTAAGTTCTACTTAAACTGTAAATATTCGATGCATCACTTGCCATTAATTTTAGTTTTAATTCAAGTTATTTTTTATGTAATTGAAAAAGAACTAAAATTGGGATTAATATTAATTTGCCAGTGAGACACAGTAGGTAGTTTTATTCAAAACTGTAAAAAAAACTTGGCCTATTTAATTATTCTTCACTTATATTCTTCAGAAATATTGTATAAAATATTAAGCGGCTGTTTTTCTGAATCCTGTAATATTCTAGAATCCACTTATATTAGTGGTCCAATTGGACCACGCGCCGCCTGACTGGTTTTTAATCTGGCTCAAATTATACAACCCTAAGCTACCTATAGAAACTAACCCTTTCATTCATAAGCACTCGATAAGCTTATCTGATGACAAGAACTTTTGTACCGACTTCTCGCGTTATACTGGGTGGCGCAAAAGTAAACACCCTATTTGGTTCAGCTATAACATTTTTTCTAAATTAGAAAACTAGATTTAGGTTTTTTTAAATGTATATTTGTGCCATTAAATTTCGTACCATTAGGATTTAAAGATGATGTCTTTTAAATGGTGACCTCCAGAGTTGATACACATTTGAGCCCTATTTATGACATTTTGCATAACTTGCCGTAACACTTCCTGCGATATGTTCGTTATTTCTTGACGAATGTTTTCTTTTAGAGCTGCGAGAGTCTGTGGCTTGTTCACATACACCCGAGATTTCAAAAAACCCCAAAGAAAGAAGTCTGGACTGGTCAGATCGGGTGATCTTGCAGGCCAAGGCAAATCGCCAAAACGAGAGATAACTCGGCTTGGAAAAGCGTCCCTCACTAAGTCCATAGTGTCGCGCGCTGTGTGCCGTAGCGCCGTCTTGTTGAAACCAGATGTGCTCCAGCCCCAATTCGTCCAAACTGGGTATCAAAAACTCACGTAACATGGTTCTGTAGCGTTCTCCAGTGACAGTTATCGCATTGCCTCCAGCGTCTTCGAAAAAATAGGGTCCGATCACTCTGTCAACACAGATGCCACACCATAAAGTAACTTTTAGTGGGTGTAGAGGTGTTTCTTGAATAATGCGCGGATTATCAGTGCCCCAGAACCGAGTATTCTGCTTATTGACATGCCCTGAGAGATGGAAATGCGCTTCGTCACTCATAACCAATTTTGAAGGAAAATCATCTTGCAAAATGTCATAAATAGGGCTCAAATGTGTATCAACTCTGGAGGTCACCATTTAAAAGACATCATCTTTAAATCCTAATGGTACGAAATTTAATGGCACAAATATACATTTAAAAAAACCTAAATCTAGTTTTCTAATTTAGAAAAAATGTTATAGCTGAACCAAATAGGGTCTTTACTTTTGCGCCACCCAGTACAAGGTGAGTTTGAATTGGCATGTTATCCCGAAAGAGGGGGACGGGGACCATGATAACCTACAAGTTGTGAGAGCCTTACTTCAAACTGCGTGTTTCCAAACCTTCATACTAAAAAAAATCCACTCACAAAGTTGCACGTGCGATCGCTACGAGAATTTCTAAACACAGGTCGTCGAACTCATTTAAGTGCATTCTGTCAAGGACGAAGTTCAACCACCCAGCTGCGCTAGGGCTGTCTTTGAACGTAAATTTTACATGGCATTTTTTCAATGAAAATCTATTAATTTAGAAAAGTCGTAGAAGAAACATTGTCTACCTTGAGGAGTAGATTTACCCCCTCTCGGGATAATATACCAATTCAAACTCAGATAGTATTACTCGTCAGCGAGAAGTAGACATCATTTTACAGTTAAGATTAGTTGGAGTGTTGATTTGAATGTGAGGGTTGAAACATTTAATTATAGCCTATTAATTATTAAATAAAGCAAAGCTTCAGTAGAATTAAGTAACTATAATGAAGCCATTAGTTATTTTACGCACTTGATTAAATTATTAATTAGCTTACTTAAATTGAAGCTGTCTTGGTATATGATATTAAATATTATTTAAACTGCGATAAACTTATGTATTAATAATATTGTAGGTTCTTAAAAAGCATTAATATAATTCATTCCTTTATTAATTTGGGTAGTTCTAAAACGATCTAGAATAGGTAAAAAGGTAGTATTTGTATATAGGTATCTATTTATCACTTAGCGCTACCCTACCGTGCTTTGGAGAGTACGTAGGCCGTCGGTCCCGGCTGTTGCCTTAACAACAGTCGTTAGCATGTGCACTGCGACAAAATTTTCTCGACTTATTTTCTCGTGAGAGACCGTGACAAGACTATGGTAGGCCTAATTGTGTCTCACTCTAACAGCGACGACAAGATTTCTCGCGGTGCGCATGCTAGGCCATCAGGGCTATCCACAGATTAGGTACACGAGAAACAAGGGAGGAGTTTAATTATCATTATTATTCTCCATTTATGTATAACGCAGTTTTTTAATTTATTTATTTATGAATTTATTTACTCAAAATCAAACTCATATAGGTTTTACATACTTCGACAAATCTTAGTTGTGTTAAACACAGCACTTTGCTTATTACGTGTATATCCAAGCAATATTGACTTTACCTACCTAATCATATCAACGCAGAACGTGTAAAGGTTTGCTTATATCTACAGACAGCGAGCGTGACAGAAACGTGCCGTGACAGACACGGACCGACACTGTTTATTTCTTAGAGTATAGACAGAAAACTTGATTATGTGTCAAGCGTACCACTTTTTAGCACACTTTTTATATGAAGTGGACACTTTGATGTGAATGAGTCTGACAGATTTGAATAGAAAAAACAGTTGACTCGAGTCGAAAAAATGGTACGGTGCTTATCGCAAGCGTAGCTAATTACTATAATTATGTTTGTTTCTTTCCTTCACCACTCACGTAGCGATACGTCTGAGCAGTACAAATATAATATTGTTTGGATGATCTCTCTATGCTTTTAGTCTATACTCTAAGCCGGGCACGACACGTGTCTGTCGGCGTCTGCGTGGTCGTGATACGATAGATGTAAATAGTTACACACTGTATAGGATAATATTATTTTGTCTGGCACGCGCTATGTCTGTAAATGTAATCGAACCTTTAATCTGGTATTAGTAAAAAATCTTTGTCTTGCTTCCACACGTGATTTTGCTCGTCAGCGAGAAGTGGACAGATAATTTTAAAGCATACTAGAGTAGCTTATAATAGCGTTTGTGAATAAGAGGGTCCAGGGTCTAGACTGTGATTTTATAATAATAATATATCCACAACAGCTCAAAACTCAAAAATGTGATTTATTTATATAATAAAAAGAAATGTATTTAAAATGATATAATTAATTTTAAATGTAAGTAATTATAAGAATTATTTTATATTTGGTACTTGGATACTTGTAAATATAGGTTATTATTTAAAAAATAAACCGTTTAACTTTATAAATGTATTTCATTGTACCTACCATGCACTTAATAGCTTTGTACTTACTTCATTAAGGTGGAACGTTTCACTAGCGCGGCAAACTCAAATTTTCTAAAAAATTTCAAAATAATTACTCTGCTCCTAAAAAAAGAACACCTGTTATTGGTATTCCGGAATTTCCGGATATAATAAACCGGAATATTATGTTGTATATACATCCTTTAAGGTGCAACGTTACACTAGCGCGGCAAATTCAAATTTTCTTGCGTTCTTTTGCCAATAATAGCTTAATTACTGAACGTGATTCCATTAAAACTGATTTAACGTAAAGAAATAGAATGTATCAACAAATTACGATTAAAAGTATCTCTTAGATATTATTGGTTTAGCGACAAATGGCAATAAACCAATTTCGTCTTGGCTTTTCAATCTATTGCCATTTATATCTAAACCAATGGTATGTAGGTGATACTTTTAATTGTGATTTATTGATACATTCTATTTATTTGGGCAAAATTAGTTTTCATGTAATCACGTTGAGTAATTAAGCTATTATTGGCAAAAAACGCAAAAAAAGTTGAATTTGCCGCGCTAGTGAAAGTTTCACCTTAATACAAGAATATGTTATTTCATTACCTAAGCATTTTATACTTAATGATTCAGTAGCTATTTAACCTTGATTTTTTTAATACAACTTAAACTCAACAAAAATAAAAATTAACCCCAACAACTCTTAACTCTTAATAATCATCGGTCAATAGCTAAAAGAAAAATTGTACCTACAATTATTTTATAACAAACGAGTTAACAGAACATGGGAAAATACAGGTGAAACCACGGGGAGCCGCTATAGTAGTAACTTATTTTCAGTTATACTGTAAAAGTACCTAATTTACAGTATAAAAGCCGCGTACAAGACGTCTCCATAATAATAGATCACGATTTTCCAAAGCCACGAGAGGAGGTACCCGTAGAACAAAACTTTCACAGTCATGTCGAGAATAGTTAATCTGAAACAAAAATGACACTATTTTCTCAAACATGCTTGGAAATTTGAACATTATTTTGGCAACCTTCTCCGAGATAAATCGAAATTGCTGTACTGGCGAGCAGCGGCCAGCAAAAGTTGTATGAAAATTCATATCTGTCGTGGTTTAGCGGCCAAATAAATTATATACATACAAAAATCATATCGAGTTTTTGGCGGGAACGCGGAAAAGTTCACGTCGTTGCATTGTATTATTTTTCAAAACTCGTGCTTTTTCCAGTGTTAATGTTTAAAATCGGTGGCGTTTTCCGCATTAAGTGCTGAATTACGAGCATGAGTGTGGGCAAGTGATATAATGTGGTGAAACGTGGTTTTTCGTGTTGCTTCCAAAATTCCATAGAAGCTTCTAGTAAAGTTGCCACCACTTTACTAGGGCATGACTTAGACTGGACTGAGTATACCTGACTTAGACTGGACTATGACTACGCAGACTGTGACTAAGACTTGACTTTACGTGAAATATTCTATCATTATGAAAAATTACAATACTTGACACTGGCTAAATACACTATGTGTGGAGCCAAAATATAAGACAAAAAAAAACTCATATCTGTCGTGTAATTTAAAAATGGAACTAGCTTTTACTCCGATACATGGTAACCAAGGAGGTAACTTATCAAAGGTTTTATTTAAATTTCGAACTGGCTTGCTAGAGTTTTGTTAGAGGTTTTAACCATTTGTTACTTTCACTACAGATCAAAAATCCCACCCCTAGTCAGCACTAACTAAATATGTTACTACCCCCCCACCCCCCCCCCCCATACACGTTCAATTTTATTGAAAAATAAAATTGACGACCCCATTTCCGTCAATGTTTCTCCATACTGTAAACCGAAAAACATTGACCAATACCATGGACGTAGCTATAGCTTTCACGTAGGGGGAAAGCTAACAATGTATATTATTATGCTCCGGTGGGCTTGGGTAGAGCGAGATAAGTCTTTTAAAAATGTTATTACTAGCTTCTGCCCGCGGCTTCGCCCGCGTGGACTGTCCCTCAGAAACCGTTTATTTTGTCAGGATAAAATTAACTTAAACTTCCTATTTTGGGAGCCGTTTAAAAAGCGTCTAAAAAAGACACTACAAACAAGCCAGTCATTTATTTATTAAAAAAAATGCAATACACATAATTACTATAAAATAGAATCTATAAACTCATGCGTGATAACGGGGGGTCTAGCAAAGGTCTAGTTATCTCCAAAATGTATGAAAAAAAACAAACAAAACAAACAAAAACACAATGACAAAAAAAAACAAAAAAAAACAAAATGACAAAATGACAAACAAACACAAAATAAACAAAAACACAAAAAAAACAAAAAATGACAATGACAAAAAAAAACAAAAAAAAAACAAAAAAAAACACACATGACATGACATTGCCTGCCGAAAACATTTCCGCAGCTAAAGTCATAACTAATGACTTTCCCAGGGTAGGAAATGTCTAGATTAGAAATTAGGATAGGAAGTATCTAGGGTAGGATATAAAGTACCTAGGGTAGGTAGTGGTATCAGAAAACGGGGTAGGAAGTAGGATAATCATATCCTAATAAGTTAGATTCGTGATATAGTTACAATCTGGTATGTATCTACCTTTTCATATGTGCTTTAGCGCTTGGTATATCTTCGTCTTTTTCTTTCAACAAATACTTTCTTCCTGAAAGACAGCACATTTTGAAATAACTTTCCAAGTTAATTTTTTCTACTTCATAGTAGAAATGGTTCAGGTCTTCGTTCTTCAAACTGGATCGTAGGGTGACAAAGTTCTTGTTGTCGAAAGTCCATTGCTGCGTGATGTAGTAACGAAGAGCCAAGTTCGCTATGTAGATACGGCGTTGTACTTTAACCAACCTGCAAAATTCAAACACTATTTTACACGAGCACGTTTTATATAACCCCCTTCTATAAAAGCTACTATTTGCACTGCTATAATTTTTAGATAGGGACAGTTTACTTAAAAATACTGAAAAAATCTAGGGTAAATAGTATTGGTTTTTCAATGCTAAACAGAATATGCTCCCTAGATTCAGAATACCGCTCCGGACAGCCAGCGAGGTCGGTGACCTTACTGCGGTAGGCCGGGTAGGCTACCTAAACTTGCACAAGTGTGCGAGCGACGTAGTCGGGCAAAACCCGCGATGCTTAATAAATGTTACGATTTTTTGTTGATTCGAGTTGAGTAATAAATGTAACGTCTAATGAATCATTATGAATGCACATGTTTAAAAACTACAGCTACGTCTAAAACGTCAAGTCAAATTATGGGTTTGACGCTTATTTCTCAAATGAATGGATTTAATTTATTGCTGTTTTTTATTAGAAAGATATTCGCGGATCACCGCCATCATCACCTTCTTAGGTCACTACGCTAGAAAACTTACTGATGTTATCGAAATGTTTCATAGATTATAGTTATAATCATCATCAATAACATTATGACGATCTGACAATTCACTATCATCATCATTTGATTGTCATATCAGCCTTTTTGCGGGCTCTAGGCCTCCCGCATTAGTGCCATGATCACTCTAATGTATGAGTCTCGGGGAGAATGCTGCTGCCCATTCCCTGGATATTGCCTTAGCTGGCTCTTATGGCACCCACGGGTAGAGATGAAGTGGTCCTACCCTATTCTTACGCCGGGACCAAACCGCCAACGTCATCATCAGTTTCATTGAATTGTCGAAGTCAGCTTTTCACTTACATAGTTTTCCTTCCCAGCATCCACAGTACCATATCAACGAATATAGCCGGCAATAGATGTAGAAATAAAACCTGTAACAGATTGATTAGCTCATCATAGAGGCAGTTAGAAATGGTTGCATTAGACCACATACATACCCTCTACTACCTTCTGTCATGACCCTTATGGTGGTAGGGAAATGCGAGGTCTTTTCCCCCCTTAAAGAAGATCCTTTTTTTTGCACAAGAGGGCATAATACTTAAAAAGATTTCTCTCTCTCTCTCTCTCTCTCTCTCTCTTTCTATCTGTGCTTTTGATTTAGATTTACCTTCTTTTAAGATTTGACAGGTGTTTAAAATTGTTTGCCTTCCCCTAGAATTCTTACGTTCAAATACCTACCTTCCAGTGAGGCTACCATCAAATAAATTTCCTGCCTTCAAATAAAGTTTTCATCTTCAAATAAATTTCCTACCTTCAAATAATGTTTTCACCTTCAAATAAAGTTAACATAGTAAAGATAAACATCAACATCGACAGCCTGAAGAAGTCCACTTCTCAACATAGACCTACCTCAACGAGTGCCACTTTAAGCAGCTGCTTGCTTCTTGCATCCAACGGCTTCCCGAGGTTTTGACCAGGTCGTCGGTCCATAGTGGGGGACCGGTCTTCGTTGCGTCTTCACATAGACATGTTTACTACCAAAAAAGCGTTGCCATTGCCACAGTTCCCATCTTCAAATAAAGTTTTCACCTTCAAACAAAGTTCATAACTTGGAATAAAGTGGTTTTTATTACCTCTAAGTAATACAGCGTAGCATTGGTAGTTACATGGACGCTGGTGGTCCAAAGTGCCCCGTTCAATGGTACATCGCAGGAAACCCGCTGGGCCAAGTCTACTAGATCCTCCATCACAATGCCTTGCAGTTGACCAGCGCAGCAGTTGTAGATCGGAATGTCATCTGATTTCTCAAGCCTGAGGGTTTTAGTATGCGTTTTAATTAATTATACTATCTGAGTTGGAATTGGTATTTTATCCCGAAAGGGGGTAAATCTACTTCCTAAGGTAAACAATGTTTCTTCTACGACTTTTCTAAAATAATCGTTTTTCATTGAAGAAATGCCATGTAAAATTTCCGTTCGAAGATAGCCGTAGCCACAGATAACCCCCAATAGATACCGCATGAAAGACGACGACCGCGCACCACGCATTGGCGTAAATGGGTCTATATAAATCGCCGCTTCGCAGCACGGCCTTTCGTTTCGACCAATTATCAGAGTTCATTATTAGGGCGTCGCTTGAAACAGCCAATAATAGCGCATTGGCTCCAGTCCCCGCAACCCGCGCCTTCCGCCAGTTTTGGTGAGCTAGGATCCGAACAAAAATCCCGTAATGCGGTATCTATTGGGGGTTATCTGTGGCCGTAGCGCAGCTGGGTGGTTGAACTTCGTCCTTGACCGACTGCGTTTACATGAGTTTAACGACCTGTGTTTAGAAAACAATTTGTTTATTCATTTTAGTATCTTGGTAACTCTCGTAGCGATTGCACGTGCAATTTTATGAGTGGATTTATTTTTTAGTATGGAGGTTTGGAAACACGCAGTTTCAAGTAAGGCTCTCACAACTTGTTGGTTATCATGGTCCCAGTCTCCCCCTTTCGGGATAACATACCAATTCAAACTCACCTTGTAGATGGGATGTGTATGATGTATGTAGGGCAGTTGTGACACTCTTTTTGATAGTGGTTCGCTTAAATTAGGTGCACGTGTATCATCGGCCGGAAGACGTCCACTGCTGAACATTGGCCTCCCACTTAAAACGCCACTTTGGACACTTATCATAAAGCCATAATCACCACGGTTGGCAGGCGGCTTGGTGATCGCAGACGATTTTAATGTACCGACATAGAATAGATATACAATAGTACCATGTACAGAAGGCTCATTCCGCGAAGTCACATAACCGAATAGCAACTCTTGCTGCAACGCTATAGAGTGTAGTTCAGCTCGCACAATGTTACAAGCCTTCCTTAAACAGTTGCCTCTCATTCTATCCGTATATCACTGCTCTTCTGACGCGTTACCTAATTTAAAAAAATCGTAGATATGCGTGTTTGCGATGTTTGCGTTTTCGGGTCGATATTGATTGACTGGCCTACAAACTTGTACATTTCAAATTCGATAGAGAAACACAAAACAAGATATAACTAAGTATACCTCCGCTATACACAACAATGTTAATAAATAAAGGGGCGTGTGAATAAATTAATTTAGAATGTTCCTTACTCTTTAATCCCTCTAATCCAAGCCGCTGCTATAATATGCTTCACGCATGTGTCGACAGGAATGTAGTCAGACACCACATCTGGCTTTGTATGGATGCTGTGCATTATACCTGTATACATAATATTATATGAGTTAACGACACATCGCTCGCAAAACGTACAACTGATAAGGAAGAAAGGTTGTCCAGTGGCGACCACTGCCTGGAATACCAGGCTAACAGCGCCTATTTTAGTCTATAAAAAAAAATAGGCGCTGTTAGTCTGGTATAGTCACATGTTTACTGTAAGTTATATGCAATCTTAAACTATGTCTAGTTTGTACGCGGTGTTATTATGATTAATAAAGAACTTTCAAAAATCAATCAATCAATGTCGTGGGTTCATCTAGTTTGGGGGCCTACGCTGCGTCTTCCAGGCAGTGCTCGCCACTAGACAATCTCTCTTTCCTATTAGTTGTACGTTTTGCGAGTGATGTGTCACACGACATTGATCACACCGTGGAGAGCCGTTAGATGCAAGAGGAAAGCAGCTGCTCAAAGTGGCGCTATATGGAGGAGGCATATGTTCTGCAGTAGACGTCTTCAGGCTGATGATAGCTCTGGCACGACACGTAGTACACACGAGTCTGGTCTGACACGTGGTATCTATTATATTATTTATTCTGTGTCAGTCTTTGCTCGGCGATAGATCCTAAACTTGGGGGCGGTAGCTATCCAGACGAGTCACCACTTGGAAACGGTACAATTATGTTTTTTTTTTATGTTTGATCAAGATATTTTTCTGCACCAAAAGCGCAAGCAGGATTCAAACCCGCATTCGCTATTGCAATCCAACGTCATTACCAAGAGCTTATCATCTGTCCAGGACTCCACTAGACGAAAAAATTTTGTCCAGTAGATATTTGCATTATTCTTGCCATGTCCTATTATTATGTTAACGAATGACGCGATAAGCTAGATGTTAAGCGTCACGGTCAGCCGTGGACGCACCCAGGGGTAGGGATAGGAGCGGGAAGCTTCCCCCCCTCTTGGAATCCGAATGCCTACCCATCGTTGGCGATAAAAGTTATAACAAATGTGTAAAACAATAACCAATTCGTGTAGTTGTAGGGGAAAATAATCTTGGGGCCCAGCATGAGAAATTTTCGATTATATTTATACCTTTTCCACAGGCTACGAAGATGCCAACTGGTCCATTAAAGTTTTCAACCCATCCTGGGACCGGCTCCTCAATACTCGCTATCACTGTGGATAGAACACACATTTTAAACACAGTGTAGTTTTAAGGAATGGAATCTTAAATAAATATGTATCCGACTGTTATGTTACTCACGAATAGTGTGTCGATTTCTGGACCAGGTTTTTTTTTATTCGTGAGTACCAGTCGGATACATATTTATTTAAAATGAGTCACACTCATGAGTGGAATCTTATTTATAAACCTGTATCTTAAATTCACAGACGACCACTGATGAATATAGATCTCCCCATAAAATGCCACTGTGGACGCTTATCATAGAGGGGGAAGGGGCGTGCCATAATCAGCACGCTTGGCAGACGGCTTCGTAATCGCAGATTTTTTGATCAGGCTTTACCGACATTTACAGCGTCATGAGACGTTCAGCTGTCAAAAGTAGGAAGCAGCTATCTCAATAGTGTACAGCTTGCGCCGTTGCCGGGAGGCGAGGATCGAAAAGGCTACGTTCACTGGAAGAGTGGACCTTACGGGGGGGGGTACATCGACCTCGCCGGGGCGGGCGACGTGTCTGATTGTGTTACACTGCTAATGGTGCCTGATCCAGAAGGGCTAGGACTGGTCTGACGATCCTAGCGCAGTACGGTTGTGATGAGATCTTCCAGGTACCAACACGTATCTCGACAGACGAAATGTATGACAAATAAAGCGGTCGTCCTCAGGTGTGAATACAGACGGGGCCCGCAGGGGGCACGCGTCCCCCCTTGGCTCAGGCAGTCCAGCACCAAGCGCGGTAATTAGCCAATTTACCAGGAAAATACAGGTGCATGGAATTCAACATTTAAAAGAAGAGAGCACAAATGGCGCCCCTCCCCTAAGGAATTTCTCTTAAGCCCTCAACTTACTCACCAATAGAGGGTCTTATAATGACAGCTGGGATCTGTCCCCGGAGTTCGTATACCACGTGCTCCGCCAGCTGCTTCGTAAACGTGTAAGTATTGGGCAGTTCTCCTAAGTACCTGCAAATTACATAAGTTTATTGTTAAACTTGCGGCTAACCACTATCCTATAAGAGAAGGAAGGACAAAAAAAAAACGGAGAATAGGGGGCAGGCTAATTTGTCTGCTCCTAAGACCGGGTTTCCCCTTTGCAAGAAAACTTCTGCAAGAAGTGTCCCAACCGTCTATCAGAGTCATCATCATCATCAGCCTGAAGGCGTCCACTGCTGAACATAGGGCTCCTCCAAAGAGCGCCACCAATCCAATTAGGTAGGTCCAACTTCGACAAAGAGATCGCACAAAGAATCAACTCGGCTGGGCAGCGTTCGATCAGTGTGTGTTGCCAGTGATGACTTAATGGCACTGAGACGTGGTCTCTTACTGTTGGCCTTATAAATAAGCTCAAAGTCTATCAGAGTGTATGTAGATTGCGAATGTAAAGAAGGTAGCTTATAATAGTGTAAACTACAATAGTTTAAGCTTTCAAGTTTAAATTAGTTTAAACTTTCAAGCTACACTCTGATAGATGGTCGGACACTCCTTGCAGAAGTTTTCTTACAGGTGGAAATCTTGCCTAATATTTTGAACTTTTTTAGAACCACCCGCATTTTGTAGTCTACTCGCGAACTGTGTTGAAAATATAAAGAACACTGATACGGTTGACTTAAGTAATCAAACCCATTCCAATCACGGTATAGATCCCGTAGGTACTATTAAAAATATAGGATAATAAAGACTTACTAACTACTACATTAATAAAAACTAATAAACTAGCTACACTATCTACCACAAAAAACATTTGGACTGTATACTAGCCGCGATGGCTTATAGACAGTACAAATGTAGACTGTGTGATATCTCAGGATGACGTGCGCAGTGCAGTGTCGCGCGAAACTTTAATTAGAGTTCCGAGTGATACTGCATCTGTTAACACTTAACACCAGGCGAACGACTAGCTCTTCACGTCATTTGTTTATATGTAAAAATGCCGGTAGGTAGCGTACCCAACATGCTGGCTGCATTGCCTCGTTGAATTGCAATGCTGATTCGTTGAGCCAAATAAGTGCCAGCATTCTGGTCACGCGTCGCATCAACCAGGCGCTCTGATAAACTTTGGAAAACGCAATGAGTGAGAATGAGACTTACTTAGGAGTGAGCATCTTCAGCGTATGCTCGTCAGTTTCCCGGCAGACTTGCAAAGTGTCTCGCCAGTCCGCATGGGGTGGGTACATGACCTCCTCTATTGGATCGTGGTTGGTGTTAGAATATGAGGTTGATACATGTACCAAAGACTGAAATTAGAAAAAAAGAAATAAAGATGTAAATAAAAAAAAAGAATAAACATTCTATTCAATTCAATTCTGTATTTGCCTGAACATGGGTACATACAAAGATGATAAATAACATAAAATTAAGCTCTCCACATTCTACCGAAATGGCATGCAAAAAATATTTAAACATAAAATACAGCAAGTGTCAAGTAAATAACTTTAAACAATCTAAATTAAGAACCAAACACATATCATATCTTTAAGCAAAATATGATATTTATGACTGTTTGGTTTTAAATATGTTAAACGAAATTGCAATGTTGACCCAACGAAAATTTATCCCAATAGTTATTTCGACGAACAACCTTTTATCGAAAAGTCTCTCGTATCGTAACATCGCGAGAGTTTGAAAGATAAACAAAACTACATGGATGTATCATCCTTCAAAACACAGATTAGAAATATAAAGCCGGTTGATAGCTCGTGAACATAATTTCTCGTACAAACACGACTCACCTGCGCGGGCAGGGTGCGAGGTAATAAAACGAGACAAAGTCATACGAAATTACAAAGAACAGAGCTGGATGGAACAAAAGACATCAACGGGTTCCCGTGATTTATTAGAAATTCAAAGTATTTATTAGAAATTACTGGTTGAAATACACCACTAATTTTCGTATGAGGGAAGTTGTATCATTGGTCAACTGGATTTATAGTCAAACAAACAACACCCAACAATCACATACATAGATCCTGGACCCGAACTAGGATTCCCGAACTAGGACCCAGGAGTTCAGGTGTTGTGGGAGCATAGTCCTCAATCCTCATAGTCATGAGGACCATGCTCCCACAGCACCCAGACACATCAGAACAAGTATTTGCACTTTAAAGAAGACGGGAACACACGAAACCACCACCATGTTAAGAAGGTGTATTTACAGATAGATCTCTGATATCCTTCGCTAGATCCATAATTTCCTTTGTGCCATTTAGATTTAAATTTGCTGCAAACTTCAGTGGGTCATCGAACCTGAGAAACGGAATAATTAATTCTATTATCTTCGTTATCATCATTACCATCGTTATCATCATCATTACATCATTATCATTATTATCATGGTTATCATCGTTAGCATGGTTGGGTTTTTAGCATTTTTATTTCGACTTGAGCATGGGAGAAAACTGTCTAATCATCAAGTGATCACTTTAATTGCGAGTGAATGAAAATTTTTGAAAATAATGCTATTTAGTTCGACTGGAACGGGCCCAATATCGTTATCATCATTACTATCATTATCATCATTACAGCACTATCATTATTATCATGGTTATCATCGTTAGCATGTTTATCATTTATCATAAATAGTTATCATCGTTATATCTTCAATCAAACATCGCCGATGACCAAAAAACATTGTAGAACTTTTAGCTATACTAAGGTTTCTTCAAGATTCGTTGTTAAATACAACCTAAGTATGCAATACCAACATACGTCCGGTACAGATGAAAGCAAATTTTGCGAGTTGAAGCAGATACTTCGCTCGCTCGCGTCAGTATACAATCTGAGTTTGAATTGGTATATTATCCGGAAAGGGGGTAAATCTACTCCTCAAGGTAGACAATGTTACTTCTACGACTTTTTCAAATTAATAGTTTTACATTGAAGAATTGCCATGTAAAATTTACGTTATTATTTTACCCAAACGCTTCGAAGATATAGCGCAGCTGGGTGTAGTTGAACTTCATCCTTGAACTCCTTGAACTCCTCCGAATCGAATGCACTGAAATGAGTGCGACGACCTGTGTTTTAAAACTCTCGTAGCGATCGCACGTTTTTTTTGAGTGATTTATTATTTAGTATGGAGGTTTGGAAACACGCAGTTTCAAGTAAGGCTCTCACAACTTGTGGGCTATCATGGTGCCAGTCCCCCCCCCCCCCCCTTTTGGGATAACATACCAATTCAAACTCACCCTGTATATATTCACGCGAGCGAGCGACATATAAATAAATAAAATTATATTATACTGTTACCTTACGCTTGCTGCAACATGGAACACTACATTTACACGGTTGACCAATAAAGTCCTGTCCTCGTCTGATAAACCTGAAAATTTAATTGGTTAAGGCCCGATTTCACCAAACTAGAATAAATTTTATTCCAGGTAAAACTTTCCGAGAACAACCGAGTTACGCGAATATAGCCCTTATACCACCAATTTTGAGAAGGAATAAGACTTATTCCTTGGATACAATCAAAATGGCGTCTTTTTTGTGTAATTTCATTTGTCTATTAGCTGTATCCAAGAGTAACGATAGCCGTATACTTGGAATAAACTTTGGTGAAATCGGCCCTAAGTCATATATTCATACTTCTGTATTTAAGCTTGTGTTCCTATTTAGAGATTGAATGAAATTAAATTAAATAAATAACGCCCGACGATCACATCCTATACAGATCCTGGACCTTAACAAGGATTCTCTGTATCTAAGAGCTATCGTCATAGATCTCTCTCGAGAAATAAGATAGGTACCTAGACAAACTCTGTATTGTACGTACACACCAAATAATAGATCTATTCAATTTTACAAGGAGTACAAATATTTACGAGACCTGTCTAACGGGCGACCTTGTCACAAAAAGCGATCTATTGCATGCAACCGTTGGATGGAGAAAGAAAGAAAGAAAAGAAAGAAAGAATAATAATTTATTTGTGACAATAAAACAATAAATAGTACACATACGATTAACAGCAAATTAAACAGCAGTAAATTGCTATTTGCCACAAATCGGTCCCAACTCAGCTTAATGCTGGTCATGAGACCAGCGCTGGTCTTCCGTTGGGACCGGTTCAGTGTCGTCACGGTGCAGGATTTAGGAGAGGATTTATCGTAGCGGAGAAAGGTATAGGAAAAGAGATATGTCAAATTTTATAGCTCAGGCTAGTCGTTCTGTACAAACTACAAGCTTAGCAACAAAATACATAGTGTGCGCTTACCTAAGCCAGGTTCAGCGACATCGCCTGAGATAACAAACACTTTTTGAGAGAATATGTCTGGCTTTTCTTTCCGTAGTCTATCAAAGCACTAAAAAAATGGCAAAGAACTATTAATGCAAGTGAAAGGAAGACAGAAAGAATGAAAGAAAGAAAGGGAAGACAAGAAAAAAATAAATAAGTAGGTAACTCAAAAACTAGTACGAAAGTACTAATTTTTCATCCGAAAAAGTCATACTAGCTCTATGTTAGATAGTATGGCTATTTCGGGAAGGTACTCGAGTGGCGGCCACGAACCGGAAGACGCAGCGTAGGCCGGCCTCCCACTCGGTGGACCGACGATCTGGTGAAAACCGCGGGGAGCCGATGGATGCATCAGGAGGCAAGCCGCCGCTCAATGTGACGCTCTCTGGGGGAGGCCTATGTTCAGCAGTGGACGTCTTCAGGCTGTTGATGATGATGATGATGAACAATACTATCGACCGTATCTATAGTATTGCGTCGATAGTATCAATACTATCGATAGTGTTTCGATTGTTTGGCTATCGATAGACTATCAATTAATCATCGATCGGAAAGGTAGGTACTATCTGTATCTGAATCTGAATCTACTATACCTATTTTCTGGAAAGGTTCGTCTAGGTAGGTACCAAAGCTTTGCCAGTTATTCTGCCGCCAAGCAGTAGTGTGCAAGCACTACTGTGTTCCGGTTTGAAGGATATTGTAGCTAGTGAAATGACTGGGCAAGTGAGACTTTATAATCTGATCTCGCAGTCTATAAATCTTATTAAGTATTAGACTGTGTGATATCAGGTGCAGTGTGACGCGAAACTTTAATTAAGAATTCCGAGTGACACTGCAATCTGTTATGGGCGGCCGTGACGCTGGCGAACGACTAGCTCGTCACGTCATTCGTTTACATGAAAAAAAATTAAAGAAAAATACAAAGAAAGAAAAACGGAAGTTTAAGAAAAATAGAATGAAAGAAAGAAAAATCAAAGAAAGGTAGACAAAGAAGAAATGTGGTACCCTGTCTGCAATAAAGATATAACTTACAGGTAATGAGTACATCTGATCCAGTCTGTCCTCAGACTTGACTCCTTTCTTTTCTCGCAGCAGCAGGTAGATCCTGTCTAGGTCTGTGCAGCTGTATAGGAGCTTTTCTATTAACACTTTACCGATGAATCCTGGGAATAAAATTCGTTGCAATATAATATTTTTCAGGCATTATGGTTTCAGTTATAACATGTAACAAGGAGGAGAGGAATGCCAATATACAAAGAAAACAGCGTAGATCGAAAATATGCCTAAAACTAGATGGCGTTGGCGTTGCAAAATGAGCGGGTTATAAGTTAAGCGCAGATCAGAAATATGCTAAAAACCGTTTTAAACATAGCCCACCGCAGCTAACCGATAGCCCGCTCATTTTGCAGCGCCAGTGCCTACCTATACGTGCAAACCCGCAGGGCCCAGTTCATAAAGCCATAAAGAATAAATAAAATGATAACTCACCGGCCCGGTAAATTAACATTACAGTAGGTAAGGAAATAGGGGATTTAGGGGCGAAAACGTAGGTCCCAGTTCATAAAGCCGTAGAAAATAAATAAAATGAAAACTCAATCAGCCTGGTATATTGAGATTACAGTAAGAAAATAGGGGATATATGGGCAAAACCGTAGGGCCCAGTTCATAAAGCCGTAGAAAATAAATAAAATGAAACCTCAACCAGGCTGATATATTGAGGTTACAGTAAGAAAATAGGGGATTTACGGGCAAACCGTAGGGCCCAGCTCATAAAACCATAGAAAATCATAGTACATAATTAAGTAATAATTATTTTTATTACCATTGAAAATGTATTTTTCTATTTTTGTATGTCTGTTACTACACAGGAGGAAGATATTGGCTGCTGTAACACAGGCACGACCTAGCACGGCTGCTAATGTCCGACTATACAGGTTGGGGAAAAAGTCTTTTTGCATTATAGTAAGTATGAACTTGTAATAAAATCTCTTTGGCTATACTATTTGTATCTAGCTGGTTTTGGTGTCATTAAAAATTTAAATTTTAAAGAAGATAATTCCATATTAAAATTAGGAAAATGTGTGATTTTCATTTGTTTTTCGTACTGTGAAGATGAGTGAATCTAATGAAGAAACTCGATACATTTTAAAATTTTACTACAAAAAAGGTGAAAATGCAACGCAAGCCGCGAAAAAAATTTGCGATATTTATGGACCTAGTGCAGTGTCTGTGAGAGTAGCACAAATTTGGTTTAAGCGTTTTCAATCTGGAAATTTTGATGTCAAATATGCACCTCGCTCTGGTCGCCCTATTACGAATAAACTGGATGTCATTTTTGAAAAAGTGGAGCAAGATCGGCTATCAGTAGTTACGACGTAGCTGAAGAACTGGGAATTGACCACAAAACAGTTTTGACGCATTTGAAAAAAACTGGGTACACAAAAAAGCTCGATATTTGGGTTCCTCACGAGCTTAACAGATATTATTATAGGTCTTAAAATACAGTAAAATATTGTATATAGTATAGTAGTATTCTAAAATAATTTAGTAACACTTTTATTTGATCAAATTTGATGTGTGTAACAGTTCTTGATTTGACTTTAAAGTGTAAAGTTAGGTACGAGTTTGCCAGATATTATTATAGGTCTTAAAATACAGCAAAATATTGTATATATCATAGTAATATTCTAAAATAATTTAGTAACACTTTTCTTTGATTAAATTTAATGTGTGAAGACATTAACAGTTCTTGATTTGACTTTAAAGTGTGAAGTTGGCAGCAGTTTTGCTTATAAAAACGAACTGAAGTGTCAGATTATGGCATTCCGAGTCCAACTGGCAGACAGAACAGACGTAAGTGTTCTTTTGTGTATTTATGATTATGTACTATGTATTAAGTTAAGGTTATTGATTCATTGCCTTGCAAAATTATGTAATCTATAGTATATTATTATTATTATGGAGATATCTAAATCTTAATTCTATTAAATAAATATAATTATAGTACTTTACGTTATATAATAATATATCGTATGGAAGTGTTAAATAAATATAGGTTAAAGGTAGAATAAATTAATAATTGATATGTGATCTTTTATTCCATTCCATAGATAGCCCTCTAGCTATATCAATATCTATCTCTCTTTACCAAGTACCGTAGAGTAGACGTATATATTTTAGTCTTTGATTGGGTAAATCTAACAAGCTCATTGAAAGAAACCTAATGAACCGTGTACTCATTTGTGATTCTTTATTACGACGTAATGAAACCGAACCATTTTTGAAGAAGCTGATAACTGGTGATGAGAAGAGGATCACGTACGACATGAACGTGCGAAAAAGGTCGTGGTCAAAGCCCGGTCAGGCTTCACAGACTGTGGCGAAACCCGGGTTAACTCGCAACAAGGTGATGCTGTGTGTGTGGTGGGATTGGAAGGGCATTGTTCATTATGAGCTGTTACCACCAGGCAGGACCATCGATTCTGAACTCTACTGCGAACAACTGGTGAGATTAAAGCAAGAAGTTGAGAGAAAGCGACCGGAATTAATCAACAGAAGGGGTATGGTTTTTCATCATGATAACGCTAGACCTCACACATCTTTAGCCACTCAGCAAAAACTAAGAGAGTTTGGCTGGTTGGTGATAATGCATCCGCCGTATAGTCCTGACCCTGCACCTACAGATTTCCACCTGTTTCGGTCTCTTCAGAATTCTTTAGGCAGTGTCAGGTTAACATCTAGAATATAATCTAGAATAGTAGAATTTTATTATTATGTTATTTAATAATGATTACATGGACTGTGCATGATTATTTTACCAATTATGGATTATCATTGAATTGTTTTGTACTTAAAATAAATTTTTGTAATAATTTTTGTATGCCAGTTCTGGTGGAATATGCATGAACATTTTTGTACTATATACCTACCACCTACATTTACCATATTTCGTGCAAATAAATTAATTTCATTTCATTTCATCACGAGAAGACTGCCAAAACTGCTTGTCGCGGTTTTTTGATCAGATGCCCCAAAATTTCTATAGCAATGGGATCATGTCCCTACCTACAAGATGGTAAAAAGTTATCGAACGAAATGGTACCTACTTACTTTAGTTAAATGTAAATAAACTATATTAAAAAATATTTTGAATTTTCTTAAAAAATGCGAAGAAACTTTTTCCCCAACGTAATACTTACATATTTTTGATAGATTAATAAGATTTTGCAGAATAGGTATAAACTTTAATATGTATTCTTGGTAATAAACATAATTTTCATTTCATTTTCATTTCAATCTTGGTAGATCTTGTTAAGTAAGGAGATATTAATTGATTAAGGCAAAAATACTCATCAATAAATTTTTATATGTACCTAAAAAAAATATAAAAATAATAAATAAATAAATAGACTCACCGGATCCTCCAGTAATAAATATTGTTTTCCCCTTAAAATATTCAGGGATCGTTGATGCATTGCTCAGGTCTCTTTCCTCTAAAAATCCCATCTTGCACAATTCTTAATTTAACAATAGATAAATCCCAATATGCCACAAATTCCAATGCGTATTGCTTTCAAAAATAAAACGGCATATTAACAAAAAGTAAACAGGAACGTCTAAGCTTAAAAAACTAACAATAAAAATGGTTCTCAACACTAAATCCGAGAAAACGGGCGTAATATCCCTAAATCGACTGCCGTCTTCAGCCCTTGCGGTCAAATGAACGCGTTTGAGTTTTGAATAACGCTACATTGGTGTTATTTAGGTACCTACCTACTACCTAACCCGCCCCGGCTTCGCACGGGTTAATTAGTTTTACGCCTTATCTCAGTCTAATGAAGAAGGAAAAAGACAAGGGAAAAGGATGAATGGATGAAATAGCGAATGGAGGCGGGTACTGGCACACCTGCCTCCTTTCCCTTCTCTCTTTCCCATAGTACAGGATAGCACTGGCTTTGGACTTATAATACTAAAGGTGTGTCTGTAATTTCTGAACCACAAAGCCGACGACCTCGAAATATTTACGGGACAATATTTAAAGCACCCCCTTTCTAACAAAAAAACGAATTAATTTATAGGTACTACGCGTTAATGAGTTACAAATAATTACATATTTTTACTTTCATCCCTTTTCCCGAGGGAACCGTGCTGAATTTCGGGATTAAAAGTATCTTATAGCCTACCTCGTAGTATGAACTCAAATCATGACAAGTTTCATTTGAATTCATTCAGTAGATCCGGCGTCATGCTCAGCCAAGATACAGACAGACAAAAATGAATAAAATTATCGGCTATTATTATTATCAGTTTTGGCTTCAGTATCGATTATAGAGAGCCCCTAAATTTTTTTTTCAGAATACCTTCAATGTACAGAATTGGACCTGTTACAGTTTTATTATTTAAGTATATAGAAATAGATGAACGAAACAATGGCGTCATTTATTGAACTCGACAGAATGACCGCGCATTTTGTGGTGAACGGTCTAACTAAGCGATGCATTAATAAACATTAAACTTTCGAGGTTAATAGTTCACCATATACCTACCGGTATGCAACAATGACTTGAAGATATGGTTGCCACACAAAATGGATTATCCATGTCCAGCCGCTGATAGAATGCATTTTAACGTTAAATCAAATCAAATATTTATTCGCTAGAACAAAATTTACAGAGAAGATCTTAAAATAACATAATATGGCATTTTGCGTTCAACCTGCATGCAAGCGTGCAAATATTAAATGGTGTTGCTGTGATATCAAAAACTGATTAGCAGTACCTACCTATAGCGAAGCACGACTAGCCGTTTCTAACCGATGCGTAAAGTTACGTTCGCTGCGGTCACTACTTTGATGGGGGACCGCTACAGCAAAAAGTGGTATTTACAACTGAGCACTACCGTGCTTCGGAGGGCACGTTAAGCCTTCGGTCCCGGCTATTGTCGTAAGACAACAGTCGTTAAGCCAAGTCAGAAAACTTAGGGCGGCCTAAAAATTCTGACAATACTGACCACTTGCCTATACGAGAAGAAGCTGTATCCATCCACACAGGACAATCCACTACGCTCTGATCGCAGATGGCAGCGTATCGTGGTCATCATTAGTCTGAAGACGTTCCGTTCCTTCCCCAACCCCATGATACCGCCAAAGAAACACCGCTATAGGCACACCTGGTGGTGTCTTTTTGGCGGTGTCATGGGGCATGACACTTCGGGAACTGAGGAATCACTATTCTCGGTGACCCAACCCTAGTGATGTTCTGACGTTTATGGGTTAGGTATACTAGGTACTAGCTAGGTACCCGCCCCGGCTTCGTACGTGTTAGGTGGTGGTGAGTATAATGGCTACACAGCTCTGTACCTTGTGGAGGCCAGCCATATTATCTTATAGGTACCTAACTACCTACTTACCATGAAAATAAAGCAAGGGTTAATTTGAATATCATCGTCATTTTTCAAGATCTCGAAATATGTCTTTTACCATCATCATCCTCTTTGCCTTTTTCCCATTTGTTATTGGGGTTGGCTCCCAATCTAACCTGTAGCGGCGAGCTACCAGAATTACACGAGCGACTGCCGTCTGACCTCGCAACCCATAAGGAACCAGTAACAGGGATGGTTAGATCAGGCGTCAGATTCTATCAAGCGTCTGACTACTCGTAACGATTGCCATAGATGTTCTTATGACAACCGGAACCGACGGCTTAACGTGCTCTCCGAGGCACGGAGCGATGGCATCAAAAACTGCACATAACTTACTAGATAAGTCATTGGTGCAGGGCCGAGGATCGAACCTGGTGCCGTAAGATTGTGAAGCGCACATGCTACTCCGCCATCATCGCCCCACCATCCGCCCCTATACTTTTTTTTCATAAATCAATTTTACTTAAACAAAGTAGGTACCTAATGTTAATGCTAACGTATGCTTCTATTGTATAATTACAATTAGGCAGGTAGTCGCGGTCAAAGAGTAGGCATATTTTATAATCACTTCGTTAGTTTTAGTGACCAATGACGCAAATAATTTATATGCCTGTATTTTAGTAAAGTTTAACAATTTTGACAATTAAATATCGCATTTTTAAAGTGTAAAACAAAATGAGGATGATACGTTCCTGAACATTTGTTCAGGAACGTATCATCCTCATTTTGTTTCAACCATTGACTTGATGGGTGAACTTTTTTGTAGGATCTGTGGGTGACATTTAATTGAATCAACTGTTGGTGGAACGTTTCACTAGCGAGGCTAATTCAAATTTTCTTGCGTTCTTTTGCCAATATTAGCTTAATTGCTCAACGAAATTACAATAGTTATTTGTTATACAAGGCTGCAAAGTTGGTTTTTGGCGCGAGTAGGTTGAATTGAAACCTGAGTAAGCGATGGTTTCAAAGGTACGAGACGCAGAAAAACTTTGCTGCCGAGTGCAACACACAACTTTTCACCTCACTACAGCGAGGAAAATGCAAGAAAACCAGCTAAAAGGCTAAGAAAAGATTAGTTTTTAGCTTATTAATTTAGCTATGGGTGGCGGTAACGCTTAACATTAGGTAAACGACTAGCTCGTCACGTGATTCATGGAAAATTAAAGAAAAAGTGTTTGTCATCTATTTTCCATGCAGTCGCCGTGCTGGATAGCGTATTGGTTATATACTCTTTGGTGCTGGACAGTTCGATTATTCTAAAAATGAGGTTGGTGAACGAGAAAAAGATGGTATCTTTTAGGAGGTAGTCTGTGGTATTAATGAGTTTTCAGAAGGTTTTCAGTGGACTGGCGATATCAAGAAGGTTAAATTCGGGCAGATCTGTGATTAAATCCCCCCCCCCCCCCCCCTTTCCCCTCCTCCCCTCCTCCTTTAAACCTGGATGGCACTGCATAATGGGCGGGCTATCCGGCTAGCTACGGCGGGCTAGGTTTAAAACGGTTTTTTTGGCATATTTCTGATCTGCGCTCAACTTATATCCCGCTCATTTTGCAACGCCATCTAGTTTTAGGCATATTTTTAATCTACGCTGTTTTCTTGGTGTATTGGCGTTCCTCTCCTTATTCCATGCCCTAGCCTAATTTGTTTCTTTAGTTTCCAGGTTTTTTCTAGAACTAACAATCGAGAGGTTATGTGTAAAAATAAAAATCCAGAATGAAACTAAACATTTTATTTATTTTACAACGGTTCCCCAATCCCCAAGATGAGTATATCCGTACAAACCCAGCTATATCTATGAAATATTATAATAGGTAATAATTTAATCACAGTTTCCTATAGAAAACTTAACTAGTTACCTATTTTACAAAAATAAATAGGTATCGCTATGGCAGATCAGCCTCCGCTAATAGAAAATATCTGTAAGTGACGACCGTTCTATTGTTTTCGCACTCACACCCATACGTTGATATATAGGTGGGAATGAGAGAACAATAGCGGATGTAATTTCGAAATGACGTCAAATCCCGAATGACATTACCTGACCACATAACATATTCTCTAAATATATGTACTTAGAGGCGATATTTCGATGGCTAGATAAAGGTTTTCCGACTAGTAAATTGAGATAAGGACTTTTTTTTCTGAAAGAATTGGTTTCTTCTGTGGGGTAAACTTGTATTATCTGCTTTCATTCGACACTTGACGTTATCTTAAGCTATACAGGGTTAATTTTAATTTAACAAAAACCTTTTGGGGCATAACTCACATCACTGACACAAACAACTTTTGTTCTACATCATTCAATCGTTTTTTTTTTCCAAAAAATTTTTTTGTTAAAAAATTTATCATAATTCGGGTCAATAATAAATTAAACAGAATAATTGCGCCGTCACATGTTCACGAGACAAAAGTTAGGGCCGGCGCCGCGGCTAATTCGGCCGAGCAGCTAAAACGGTGCAAATCTCGGTAGCGGTTACATATTTGAGCCGTATGTGATTGAATGACGTGACGAGCAAGTCGTTCACCTGATGTTAAGTGATACGGCCGCCCATAACAGTTGCAGTGTCACCCGGAACTTTAAAACAATAAAGTTTCGCGTGACACTGCACTGCGCACGTCATCCTGAGACATCACCAAGTCTAGTAATCAGATTACTAGACCGAGTGATCAGATCATAAAGTCTCATTTGCCCAGTAATTTCACTAGCTACAATGCCCTTCAAACCGGAACACAGCAGTGCTTGCACACTACTGCTTGGCGGCAGAATAACTGGCAAAGCGGTGGTACCTACCTAGACGAACTTTGCAGAAAAGTCCTACCACCTAGTCACCTAGTTGGTGTTGAGACCCTGGGTCCGTGGGGACCGGGAGCTCATCGCGAGCACCAAAGTCTATCAGAGCGCCTGGTCGATGCGACGCGTGACCAAAATGCTGGCACTTATTTGGCTCAAAGCATCAGCATTGCAATTCAACGTGGCAATGCGGCCAGCATGTTGGGTACGCTACCTACCGGTAGTGGGCTGGATCATTTGGACTGTCTATAGGCCATCGCGGCTAGTATACAGTCCAAATGTTCTTAGTAGTAGGTAGTGTAGCTAGTTTACTAGTTTTTATTATTGTAGTAGTTAGTTTAAAGAATAAAGGCACATTGCCCGTTAAAAAACAGAATAATAAGCTCTGTAGTCTGTATTATTGCCAACATGCAAAAAAAGAAATTACAGTTTTTAAGCGAAGTTTTAACTCTTTATATTGGCGAAAATATTAAGATTAGAAAAAAACTTTAGAACAAAAGTTGTTTGTATAAATAATGTGAGTTACCCCCTAAAAGGTTTCCGGTAAATTAAAAATCACCCTGTATATCGAATCTAACAATTTTACAGCAAAGGCAATAGTCCCAAGCTAAGCGAGCAGTTTACTTTATCAGGCCGGCATTATTTAACTTTGTTGAACAAGGCCGGGCCGAAGCAATAGGGGATTTTCTGACAGCTGGATGAAACGTAGTTCTACAGCCAAAGATAGATGGCGCTGACGAGACATGGCGGACATGGCAAATTTTTTTCACAGGGTTACTTTGCCCTCCTTCATAGCGCAGTGTCACTTTCACATGGTCTACGCATAAATCACAGTATTATTTTTTCCTCTAACCTATGGCATAAATCTTCAGAAGCACAAACATGTTAGTGATAAATATTCACGCCATGTCTCGTCAACGCCAGCTAACGGATTTTTTAAGAACTAGTTTTTTTTTTAATTAGAGTCAATTTGGCTTTAATTAAATTCAATCAATTTGGAGTTAATTTGGCTGCCAGAAAACCTCTTATTCCTGAATATTCATCGCCTAAACCTGAACGGCATGAGCCGGCTGGCCTTGCTCTCGAACATCCATCTACAGAATATGTTCAATTCTGCCGCCAGGGTGTATTGATTAAAGCCGGCCAAATTAAACGTGTGGCAACCCTTACTCCGTGCTCCAAGCACTTTCTATCATATTAAAATTTAAATAAAATATACATTAAATATTCGTGGTCATGCATGACTATTAAATTTATTTATGAAATTAAATTTGACATATTCGACCGACAGTTACAGTTTTATTATAAATAGAGCCTTTAGTGTTTAAGTAAAAAACAAATATAAAAAAATTACTAGAATATCATCACGAAGATTTCAAAATATTCTGAAGACGTATCAAAATCTTCATGAAGACTTAGTATAATCATCATGAAGATTTCAGAACATTTTGAAGACGTACTAGAATCTTCATAAAAAATCCTAAAACTTTTTGAAGACATATTAGAATCTTCACGAAGACGTAGTAGACTCATCATAAAGATTTCAAAATATTTTGAAGACGTACTAGAATCATCATGAAGATTTCAAAACATTTTGAAGACGTATTAGAATCATCATGAAGATTTTAAAACATTTTGAAAACGTAGTAGAATCATCATGAAGATTTTAAAACATTTTGAAGACTTACAAAAATCTTCATGAAGATTTCAAAACATTTTGACGCCTTACTAGAATCATCATGAAGATTTTAAAACTTTTTGAAGACATAGGTACTAGAATCATCATGTAGATTCCAGAACATTTTGAAGACGTACTAGAATCTTTATGAAGATTTATATATAACAAGTGTTAGTAGAGAAGGTTAGTTTTGAACACAGGAATGTGAGATTTTTATTTGTACGTAACAAGAAAGGAATAATTTTACTTTTTTTAAATTAGCGTTAAAATGCGTCTTATTTCCTAACATTACAGTGATGATTCCAAAATATCACTAGTGACCCTTTGAGCTGTAGCCTGTAGACCTCCCGAGTTTCTTTGCATAGTTTAAAACCAAAAAATATTTTTTACGTTTTCAACCGTGTGCTCCCAGTGAGTATACGACCACCCCATCTCTTCCCGCGGGTGCCGTAAGTGCCGGCTAACGGAATATCCAGGGAATGGGCAGCAGCATTCTCTGAGGTACATGGTATTCTTCTGCGATTAAAAAGCTGCCTGCCAAGCGTGGTGATTATGGTAAACCCCTATGATAAGCGTCCAAAGTGACGTTCTATGAGGGAGCCCTATGTTCAATAGTGGACGTCTTGATATAACGCGACTGTTTTTTTTTAAATATTTTGGAACCATCAACGCTTTAAACTATTCATTACATAAATATTCAATCATTAAATACTTCAGTTCCTAAACTCACCAAAAGTACAGGTTAGACCTATTACGTTTAAATAACTTATGAAACGATAAAAACCAACGATATAATAACATACATAAAAATATTAACAATTCTGTTCAAATCGCATTAAGGCGAAGGGTAGGGCAAACAAGGTGTTTTTGGGCACGTTTCCTGGCGTAATTACAACACTTATTACAACAAAGCTTTGAATTTAATACATCATGTAATTCATTTCATTAACTCGTTTGTGATGACCGCAAATACAAGATTAATAAATATAGCTCTATAGAAAAAAATCGCAAACCTCCCTCAAAAAATTTGAATGTTCCAATTTTAGTTCTCTATAGAGTCTCTATAGAACATATTTTTACAAAAAAAATAATAGTGTATTCCCAACAAACATACACATTTTGTGATAAGTTCATAATTTTGAAAAATAATATATAAACACAGATATTAATTAAGAACCGTCAATATCAGTCATTTCGTGCGTTGTCTTTGTAGTAAGCGCCGCGCTGAAGTGCAGACTGAATTTGACATTTTTTGACATTAGTAGTTTATTAACTCTTAGTCTATTCCCTCATCATCTTCTCCTTTTGACGCGCGAGCTTCTTTTTCGATAGTTTCTTCTTTGCGGGAGCATCATCAGCGGGCGCCGCGCGAGCGAAGGCGTCTTCCCTCTCGCTCAGACAAACCTCGATGTGACAGGGAGAGGACATGTATATGTATGGGTTGATGCGACCGTGCGCACGATACGTGCGCCTGCGCAGACACGGCGCGCGGTTTACCTGAATGTGATCAATGACCAGCCTGTCCACATCAAGACCTTTGTAGTCAGCGTTAGATTCAGCATTCCTGAGCAATTGGAGCAGGAACTCTGCAGATTTCTTAGGCCAGCGACCCTGTGTAGTGCCAAACTGTTTGGCTTGTGCACACCGGCCAACTCCTCCATTGAAGCGACGGAAGGGAATGCACTCTTTCTGTTCTGTCACGTTTTTAAGGTAGCGGATAGCACGGCAGAGTGGCAGTTTCCTAATAGCCATCGCAGTCTCGTATGTGTTCTTGAAATGAACACGGAGGTTTGAGCCACGCGCTTTGCATGACTTCGCTGGGTTATCCGGTTCCCGAGAGTAACGACCCATTTTTGTTCTCTTAGGGAAAAATTACAGGGAAAAAAAGAATTGAATTTAAGACTACGACGTTTAGATCGATGTTTCTTTGAACGGATTTGGTCCTGCTTATCTGGCTACCCTTCACCTTAAGACCAGTTGGTGCACTCCGCAGTTTAGGTATGAAGCTACAAACACAGCCTATCTTCATAAAACGTAACGCGACAAAAGATAGAAAGTGACATACGTTAGAAAGAGAGGTCATTAGTAAGCGAATAGCGTTGTGAGCTAAATTGCACTTTATCGCGTTGTGTCTAAGAGTCTACATTTATTATGTTTTTGCAGATTGAGTTTTTTTTTCTTTTTTTTGGCTCCACACATTGCGTATTTAGCCAGTGTCAAGTATTGTAATTTTTCATCGTGTTTAGAATATTTCACGTAAAGTCAAGTGTCAGTCATAGTCTGGGTCAGTCATAGTCAAAGTCAAAGTGGTGGCAACCTTACTAGAAGCTTCTACTGAGTTTTGGAAGCAACACGAAAAATCACGTTTCACATTATATCACTTGCCCACACTCATGCTCGTAATTCAGCACTGAATGCGTAAAACACCACCAATTTTAAACATTAAAACTGCAAAAAGCACAAGTTTTGAAAAATAATACAATGCAATGACGTGAACATTTCCGCGTTCCCACCAATACCCTGATTGAATCTCTGTCTATCGTAATCAATGAATGGGCATCAATTGGGTAGTTTCTGCCAACCGCGGTGGAACGTTACACTAGCGCGGCAAATTCAATTTTCTTGTGTTCTTTTGCCAATAATAGCTTAATTACTCAACGTGATTTACAACGTGATACTTTTAATCGTAATTTGTTGATACATTCTATTTATTTCCGCAAAATTAGTTTTCATGTAATCACGTTGAGTAATTAAGCTATTATTGGGCAAAGAACGCAAGAAAATTTGAATTTTCCGCGCTAGTGTAACGTTCCACCTTGACTACGGATCACAGACCCAGCCTTAAGCACGCAATTTTTTTTAGAAACTTACTTTACAATAATGCCGTTATAGAAACATATTAATTATTTCACAGCCATGAGCCGCATTACTAAACATATAATTTTATAATGGGGCCAATTTTAAAGGCTTTAGTTGAGAGATCTACAACTCCTAAAACTGTTGCTGTCCTTGTCAAATAGATGGCAGTGTAAAGGACGGCTATATTTTTAGTAAGTTAAGAACTGTCAACTAAAGCCTTTAAAATTGGGCCTAATATAATTTTAAATGACTTCAATACATTCGCTAACATCACTTTAAAAGCAAAAATAGTTTTTTTACTAAGTACCTAAAATTATGTGATTTTAAAGTCTGTACTGAGTTCGTTACCCTCTGATATTTTATATGATAATTTTTATTTTGAGGGAAATCTGAACGGGATTCAAACACGCGACTGTCTGAGCATCGATGAATCTAACCACTGAGCAAACGGCAGTCACAGCATCGCCGTCCAAATTTTCACATACTTTATTAGCTGTATAAGGGGATGAACACGACAGCTATTCGCAGTGAGAACAATAGGCTGGTGTACTGCTATTAAAAATTAACAAGTTTATATTATTTTCATAAAGTAGGTTAAAAATAAATAGAAAAAAAAATCGGTAAATAAATCACGGAGTAATAATCTTTCTTCTGGAGGGGGCATCGCCTGTTCCTTTCTCGCAAAACAGAGCTTCTCCACAGTTACTATGAAAATGCACGTTAGTAACGTCACATGCCAAAGAGATTGTATGTAAAGCTACCACAGCTTAGTAAGGAAGTACTATGAAGGAGCAAGAACTGACGTCACTGCACGTTTGAACTGTCTCTCTCTATTCCTGTATTTTAAAATGCTTGTAACTTTGTCATGTTTTGAGATATTTAATTTTTGTTTTCACGACTGTTTATTTTTTGAGGAATACTATTAATGCAATAAAAAAAAAAGCAGGACACTCGCCTATTTTACAATTAGCTATTATAATGAGTTTGAATTGGTATATTATCCCGAAAGGGGGTAAATCTACTCCCCAAGGTAGACAATGTTTCTTCTACGACTTTTCTAAATTAATAGATTTTCACTGAGGAAATGCCATGTAAAGTTTACGTTCGAAGATAGCCCTAGCGTAGCTGGGTGGTTGAACTTCGTCCTTGACCGAATGCACTTAAATGAGTTTAACGACCCGTGTTTAGAAATGAATTTATAATATCTTGCGATCGCACGTGCAATTTTGTGAGTGGATTTATTTTTTAGTATGGAGGTTTGGAAACACGCAGTTTCAAGTAAGGCTCTCACAACTTGTGAGCTATCATGACCCCAGTCCCCCACTTTCGGGATAACATACCAATTCAAACTCATCTTGTAGTCCATTCCACAAACCATTGTTATTCACAGAGTATATAAGTAAGGGCTAGTGTTTAAATCCCGGTACATTTATTCATTACAACTAACTATGGCTATGGATTTCTAACTAATATTGCTTGTGTGTTACTGCTCTATGTCCAAGGCGGACATTTTTCTAACGAACTCCAGACGTTGTGATGGTGTTAGCTCCTGAAATAGAAAATTAAATTGAATTTATTTTCCACTAGCGGTCCGCCCCGGCTTCGCACGGATCGTTTTCACAGCGCACGCGATGTAAAGAATATTTTAGGTAACTTTTTATACACCGTGGGTTAGTTATTGGAGTTCTAGTAAGGATCACTAATTTTTTTGAAAATATAATATAGTCTATGTCACCCGGGGATAGTGTAGCTTCCCAACTGTGAAAGAATTTTTCAAATCGGTTCAGTAGTTTCGGAGCCTATTCAATGCAAACAAACAAACAAACAATCAAATCTTTCCTCCTTATATTATTGGTATTGATAACTAGGTGGCAGGAGTATTCTGCAAAGTTCGTCTAGGTAAGTACCACCGCTTTGCCAGTTATTCTGCCGCCAAGCAGTAGCGTGCAAGCACTACTGTGTTCCGGTTTGAAGGGCATTGTAGCTAGTGAAATTACTGGGCAAATGAGACTTTATGATCTGATCTCACAGTAGTGTTGTTGCTAGACTGTGCTGATGTCTCAGGATGACGTGGGCAGTGCAGTCACGCGAAACTTTATAACAGTGAGAGTTCAGAGCGACACTGCAACTGTTACGAGCCATGTTGCTTAACATCAGGTGAACGACGAGCTCGTCACGTCATTCATTAACATAAATAAAGTAAAATCCATCATGGAAGAAACAGTAGAGGGAAAGAGAGGGAACGAAAGACGGGGAACAACTGGAAGAAAAGACTCATGCCGTAGCAAGAGCTGAAAACGCTGACTTGAAAACGTGAAGATCCTAATAATATTATAAACTAGCGGCTCGCCCCGGCTTCGCACGTGTAGTGGTGTAGCCTATGTTACTCAGGGTGAATGTAGCTTTCCAATGGTGAAAGAATTTTTGAAATCGGCGCAGTAGTTTTTGAGTTTATTCATTACAAACATACACACAAAAATACAAATCTTTCCTCTTTATAATAGTGGTGTGGTGTAGATGCGAAAGTTTGTGTGTGTGTGTGTGAATGTTTGTTACCGTTAATCTCCGTAACTACTAAACCAAATTTTGATGAAATTCGGAATGCAGATAGCTTATATGCTGGATTAACACATAGGATACTTTTTATACTTTTTGTTTTTACTTTTTTTTTCTAGTGTAAAAAACAATTCTGTGTAGTTCTGTGGTTCTGAGTGATTCTGCTTGGTTCTACACAGAATCAAAAAGAACCAAACAGAATCACTCAGAACCACTGAGACCCACCAGTCAAATATAAGTAATTATTAGCGAAATGAATAACATTTCATTACTTGTAAGGTAGGTTTCGAATCTCGAAAACCATTTTGTGATCATCCTATAAAGTGCTTATATACATATTTCACATACAGCATTTCTCAAGTTACTAATAAAAAACCGGCCAAGTACGAGTCGCGCACGAAGGGTTCCGTACCATTATCTATCCCTGCCATCTAGTGTTGAGTAGCAGTACTATTTAAAGCAGCGCCATCAATGGCTCCTCTCGTAAACGAGCAAAAAAAATCACGTTTGTTGGGGGATATCTCAAATATTTATTTTGTTCTGTTTTTTTAGTATTAACTGTTATAGCGGCAACAGAAATACATCATCTGTGAAAATTTCAACTGTCTCGCTATCACGGTTCATGAGATACAGCCTGGTGACAGACAGGCAAGCCGAGCCTTAGTAATAGGGTCCGCTTTACCCTTTTGGTCCGGAACCCTGAAAAGACTTCAACGCCAAGGCATTTTCTCTTCTTTCTCGCTTCTAGCTAAAAGGTTAATATGGCATCACTTTCTACAAAATTCAAAAAGTCTTCAATTTTAATAAATGCATTAAGAACAAAATTAAAATATACGTGTCTGTTATTTTTCAATTAACTTTTAATAAAACCATTGGAAAACTGGGGTCAAAAATTTTGAATTGATGTCAATTTCTCTAGATATCATGTATCATAATGTGTTTAATATGAACTTCCAGGAACTTACGCCTGATTTTTTTAAAGCTCAATGTCACAACACTCACCATAACAAGGTTGTTGACCGCCTGCATGATGGCATCTTCTCTGACCGACCGGAGGTTCCTCTCCAGCACTGAAGCATCATCAGCTGCTTGCGCCTCGAGCCATTTGCAGACCGCCTCGTTGTCGTGCTCCCATTGATGGGACTGTGGGCAAGATATGGGCAAGATTAATAAATAACGTGTGGACATTTCACACAGCGCCATCTAGCCCCAAACTAAGCAAAGCTTGTACTATGGGAATCCACTATCCGGCCGGCTGCAGCAGCACCCTAGTAGTTGATAGCACTATGCCCCCTACTACCTACAGCATAGAGTCCACATTCACCTGGGTCTCCCACACACTCCCCGGCCGGCTAGAATAGTCCACAGCACTATGCCCCCTACTCCCTAGAGCACAGAGTCGACCTTCACCTGCGTCTCGCCGCGGTCCTCGGTGAACCACCTGCGCAGGGTGGCGGCGGCGGCGCCCTGGTCCATCTCCCCGGCGGGGCGCGCGGCGCTGCGCACGCGCCCCTCCTGCCAGTTCTGGCGCAGCAAGCGCCGCAAGCGCCAGTACAGCAGCCGGCGGGACGACCGCCATGGGATTATGTCCTGCAACAACATACATTCTATGTAAACTATACCCTGTTCCTGAATCTTTGATATTTTATGTAAGCAAAGGGGATAACAGTGCAAAAAATATCTTTTATAATGGTAGGTTACTATATTTGACCAAAAAAATATTAAATATTATTTTCTAGTTATAATCTGCTTAATTATAAAATAAAAATCGTTTCGTACTATCTATTTTAACGTTATATCCGATATATAAAATGTTATGATAAAGAAATCGATTTTTGGTAGAAAATATTTTATTATACTGGTAAGACTGTAGAGGATCTAAACATTTTGTTCGTTGTCGTTCTGGGATTTGTATGATGGTATCATACCATTATATGCCTATTTTCTTCAAAGCCACATGGTGCTACTTTCGTGCACTTTTTGAGATATGATGTATAATGAAAATATATGAAAAGTATGTAAAATATAAAAAACAGGTCAAACTGAATAGTTATAGATCAAATATGAATAAATCTCTAGATTTAAAATTATGGAATGTTTGTCAGAATAATTTATAAGGTTTCTGGTCGGTTAAAAAACTTAAGCAATGTATGTTAATGTTTTATTTACGTCTTCCTAAAATTTTACCTTTAGAACTTTGGAATTGAAAAATCCTACTTCATATCCTACTAACATTGAGTATGCAAAGTTTTGCTTGTTAATCAGTAAGATTGATACTCTTTAACTCCATTTAATAAAAATATTTTTTACAAGTAAAAAATGTTTTGGGCAACTGCCATGTCACTTTCACAGTGACTTTTCGTGACATTACTTTGTTTACATAAAATATCTAAGATTCAGGAACAGGGTTTAGTAGTTCTGCGAACGATAGACCTTGCGAGCACGAAACGTTTTTGCAACGACACGTGTATGATGTACTTTACATCCCGAACTCAGACCTCACGGCCTTATATCTCGACAACCACTTGACCGATTTTGCTCATATTTAAAATACTGGTTTAGAATTGAGTACCCACTATTTCTGCCATATTATCAAAATCGGCCGGCAAATGCCACCGCAGAAAACTTTCCCCCTTTTTTGGCGGAATCCCCTCTAAATCCTCCAATCAAAAATCACCAACGACAAAACTCCCTGACCTGTGGAACCTTATACGAAGTTTCGTCAAGATTTGTTTTACAATGCGGCCTGTACGCGAGTACGTAATTAACATTTAGCATCTACTTTCGTCACTATAAAAGTAGAATACAATATGCAAACTAAAAATGTTGAATTGACCGGTTGAAAGCTTCCTTCATTACCTACTTAAGACGTCACAGAAAGGCCATCTTGGAATTCGCGCGTATTTGACGATATTTAAAATTAAAATTAAAAAAAACGAAGGCTTAACGACTGTAATTCCGGACATAATACTTCTCGCATATATGTATTAAAACTAATATTTATGATTTTTATAGCAGTATCGCCTGCTTAGCGTAAACTTTTTCACTAGGTGGTAGGACTTTTCTGCAAAGTATGTCTAGGTAGGCCACCGCTTTGCCAGTTGTTCGGCCGCCAAACAGTAGTGTGCAAGCACTACTGTGTTCCGGTTTGAAAGGCATTGTAGCTAATGAAATTACTGAACAAATGAGACCTTATGATCTGATAACTCAGTCAGTAATCTGATTACTAGACCGTGTGACGTCTCAGGATGACGTGCGCAGTGCAGTGTCACGCGAAACTTTATTGTTTTAAAGATCCGAGTGATACAACTGATGCAACTGTTATGGGCGGCCGTGTTGCTTAACGTCAGGTAAACGACTAGCCCGTTACGTCATTCGATCGCATAAAAAAAATCTAACAATTTATTTGTAATGGAAAAATTTGAATCACAAACGGGACTTGAACCCGCATCCGTCCCTGAAGCCGGGACATGCTTTACTTAAGCTACCGTGAGTAGTGGTCTCGCATCCGAATTTATCCTTCACCTTTTACAACCAACTCGCGGGGTCGGATGGATGCGGGTTCAAGTCCCGTTTATGATTCAAGTTTAAAACTATTTTTGAAATGGGGTAGCAGACCCTGTTGACACTATGGAGCTACAGACGGTAGTAATTTCGGACATATACTTACAAATATACATCCTTTTTCTAACATCCTCTCAGCCGTGTCGTGTAGTTCCGCAAATTGGACGGCGATCTAGAACAAACAATAATTAAAGTTAGACTTTGTCCTCATTTAAACGAACAGTGAGCGGATAACCCTTCTTTTTGGCGTTGCCGTGGTCGGGCAAAAAACTTAGATAGATAGATAGAAAATGCTTGCACAAGAGTAAACCAAGGTGAAGTTAATGCTAAGTAGCATTTTCTTCCAGTTAAGGTGACGAGTAGAGCCAGATGCGCAGGTCCAAATCCGTTCAAAGAAACATCAACCTTAGCGACGGAGTCTTAAATATCAATTCAGTCTGCACTTCAGCGCGGCGCTTACGACAAAGACAACGCACGAAATGACTGATTTTGACGGTTTTTAATTAATGTCTATTTTTGTATAGCATTTTTCAAAGTTATTAAGTCATCACGACATCTGATTGTTTGTTGCGAATACACTAATTTATTTTTTGTAAAAATATATTCGGTAGAAGCTCAGCAAAATGGGAACATTCAAATTTTTTGAGGGAGGTTTGCGATTTTTTTTTCTATAGAACTATATTTGTTAATCTTGTATTTGCGGTCATCACAAACGAGTTAATGAAATGAATTACATGATATATTAAATTCGAAGCTCCACGTGTTGTAATTACGCCAGGAAACGTCCCAAAAACACCTTGTTTGGTCTACCCGCCGCCTTAACCTTTGTGTAGTGTGGGTTGAGTGGTAGTGATGGTTGAAAAAAGAAAAATGTAATATTATCCAAATAAAAAATATTAATTAGAGATAGCTATAGATAATAATAATAGTTTAGATATATTCCAAAGTTTTTAAATAATAATCAATAATGCATTCAATAAATAAATATGTGTGGACATTCCACACAGCGCCATCTAGCCCCAAACTAAGCATAGCTTGTACTATGGGAACCAGATAACTGATACAATACTTAGATACTTTTTGTTTGTAAATACATACATAGAATACAATATAATACCCAGACACTAAACAAACATCAATGTTCATCACACAAATGTTTGTCCTGAGTGGGAATCGAACCCACAACCTACAGTTCAGAAGGCAGAGCTGCTACCAACTGAGCTAACAGGCCAATATTAAATTAAAACAAGTACTTATAACTATTTTAGGTGTTCAATCAAAAACTTACTTCATGATATATAGGAGAGAGTTCCTTTTCCCTTGCTTTCATGGTCTTCTCGGCAGCTAAGAGTTCAGTCTCCAATTCCCTGACTTTGCTCTCCGCTTGCTTGCCTCTATCCGTTTTGATGAGAACTTCGTCTATAGACCCTCTCCTGTCGAGATTCTTTGAGATTTCCTTTATTTGGTCCTTTAATTCTGTATCGAAATACAATTTTATTCGCACATGCAATATTTTTATGTAAATTTTAACATTCTGCCGAGCTTTTTCCTCATAATAGTACTACGAAACTCTCACTAGGTGGACCGACGACCTGGTCAGAACCGCGGGGAGCCGATGGATGCGGGAGGCAAATAGCCGCTAAGTGGCACTCTGTGGGGAAGGCCTATATTCAGCAGTGGACGTCTTTACGCTGATGATGATGATGATGATGAATAAATAACGCGCAACCGTCTTCCGATATAGCTCTTAGAATTAGCAAGTTGTTCAGGCCACATCGCTCGTAGAACTGATAACCGATGGGGAAGAAAGCGTTCTCGAGTGGCGACCACGAACTGGAAGACGCAGCGTAGGCCCCCCACTAGGTGGATCGGGGAGCAGATGGATGCAAGAGGCAAGCAGCCGCTCAAAGTGGCGCTCTGTGGGGGAGACCTATGTTCAGCAGTGAACGTCTTCAGGTTGTTGATGATGATGATGATGATGAACCGTCTTACGGCTGATGATGTGTGTTTGTGATAATAAAAAAAAACTTAGAATTAGTGTTTGTAAAGAGGTACATTCACCTGCAGCCCTGGCAGCGTGTCGCAATAACTCCGGATCTATTCTGTGCATAGCTTTCAGTATGTCCCGCTGTTTGAACTTCACCTCGACCACCCCTTCCGCTTCTAACACACCGCCTCTGTAATATAACACAACAGATATTATAAACAAATTGGTCGATTTGCCAACATGATCCGTTTTGCTGAGCTCACCATGCATCACCAGGGGGGGGGCTTAAAAATTGCTAAAAAACATCATTCGATTAAAGGACGACCCCGAAGGGTGGGTTTCTTAATCCGTAGTTAACGTAACCAATGGTTAAAAATGCTAACAAATTCTAACCAATGGTCAAAATTTGTATGAAGTTGCATCGCATACTCTAAAGCTAAACTTAACTTAAACTATTGCAGCACTCTTCTGGTAAAACGAAAATGACAAAGACGGAGATACCTAAATAACGCTACAGCAAAGTTGCTCCATTTTCCAGAATTAAATGCCTTTATCAACCGCGCCCGTCGGTCATATAATGAGAATTTCAATGATTTGGATATATTCTTGTTAACTTTATCCACAGATAACCCCCAATAGATACCGCATTACGGGATTTTTGTTCGGATCCTAGCTCACCAAAACTGGCGGAAGGCGCGGGTTGCGGGGACTGGAGCCAATGCGCTATTATTGGCTGTTTCGAGTGACGCCCTAATAATGAACTCTAATAATTGGTCGAAACTAAGGCCGTGCTGCGAAGCGGCGATTTATATAGACCCATTTACGCCAATGCGTGGTGCGCGGTCGTCGTCTTTCATGCGGTATCTATTGGGGGTTATCTGTGAACCAGTATAACCAAGTTTTAGACCCTACACATAAAAGATGTCGCGAGTATCGCTCGGTCTATTATACAGGGTGTATAAACAGTTTATAAATAAATATAAATATATAACACCGGTCTCATACATAGATCCTGGACCCTAACCAGGATTCCCTGTATCTAGGGACCCAGGAACTACGAGGGCCATGCTCCCACAACATCCAGACACAGAACAAGTTTGCGCTTTATTTTCATGTGCACAAATACTTGTCCTGTCACGGGAATCGAACCCGCCGCCTCCGGGTTATGACCTGACCTGCTAAACCACCACACCACAGAGGCTGCCAAATATTTAGTAGGGGTAGAGTGGATCCACTATATGAAATATATCGATACAATCTGAGGCCTTATCGTGTAAGTTCGGTGGCGATGGTGATCGTATGCTCTCTCGCCCGCACTCACGGACTTGTGAATTGGCACGAGCAGGATGACAGGCGGTGTCCATGTCCAGAACAATTACGCGATAGGAGTGCTGTTTTGTAACTTTCTACATTTCTAGGCAAGTATTCAATAAAAGAGATCCACAGGAGAACTAAAGTGACCGACATAGCTGTTAGAATTAGCAAGATGAAATGGCAATGGGCAGGCCACATCGCTCGTAGAACTGACAACCGATGGGAAAGAAAGGTTCTCGAGTGGCGTCCACGAACCGGAAGACGCAGCGTAGGCCCCTCACTTGGTGGATCGACGATCTGGTGAAAGCGGGGAGCCGATGGATGCAGGAGGCAGTCGGTCAAAGTGGCGCTCTCTGGAGGAGGCCTATGTTCAGCAGTGGACGTCTTCAGTCTGTTGATGATGAGATTCAACAAGAATGTGTTCTACAATATAGTACCAACCGTGCCTCGGGGTCCGCGTACATCTCCATCCTAGCACTGTTGACGCTGGGGTCCACCACGGCCCACGCGCCCCCGCGCAGCTCGGCGCCGGGCGGGATGTACACCAGCACGGGCGCCGCCGCCGCGCGCAGCGCGCGCACTATCTCCGCGCCGAACTTCAGGATCTGCTCGTACATGTCTGGGGGGGGAACGTTTGTTACCTCTGGAATTGTGTAGAAAGAAAGAAAGAAAAGAAAGAAAATACATTTATTCATGACACACGACACAACACTACACTGCATGACATTACAATATCCTGATACACATGTTACGTTGCCGTGTGACGTCAGTCCACAGCTACTGGTGCCATCCAGGCATGCGCCGACGCAGCAGACAGTGTCTTATGTCATTTCACGTGGTTTTGAATGGCATAAGGTACTCCGGTCCCGGCCTTGGGGCCGGAAGCACCACTTTAGATTGTAGGACTAGTAAAATACGTACATCGTGTAATATTTGAACGTCAAATATAGATTAATTTACCATAGACAACATCTTAGTTTCTCTTCTGCATCCTCCACCTGCAGCCTCCGTAACTCACACAATAACAACACAAGTAATATGATACACATGTAAACACAAGCAGTGCAATGCTGCGCGGTGTCACGAATAGGCTCCGACTCAGCATACAATTAAGGTCCTAAGCAAGACCCTAATTACTGATTTTCAGTCGGAACCCATTTGTGGCACCACCAATGTCAGGACATGCTTAACAAATTTACAAAAAATACAATAAACAAAAAGAGCGATACAAACAAAAGACGTTCCTATTTTCACAAATTATTGTATGCACTACCCTCATATTTATAACAAAAGAAAAAAAATGAAAAATGAAAAAAAAATGGTTATTCTTTCATCCAGGGTGCTAGAAACAAGATTTTTATCCAGTTTTCTCCACTTTTATCTAAAAAAGGTGGTTAAAAAGCAAAGCCTAAAATATTTGTCTCCAGGGCAACAAATAAGGTAGGTATTTTAGATTTGTGTATTTTGTATTATAGCGCGAAAATTGCCATTGTTGGTTTTGTTTTCCAAAACATGGATTTCTAAAACGCATAAATATTTTAAAACTAGCAGTGCCCCGCGGTTCTACCCGCGTTCCTACAGGAACCATTCCTGTTTTCGGGATGAAAAGTAACCTATGTTTTAATCCAGGGTATAAGCTACCTCCATACCAAATTTCATCCAAATCCGTCCAGCTGTTAGAGCGTGAAAGAGTAACAAACATACACACATACACACATACGCACAAACTTTCGCCTTTATAATATTAGTGTGATACTAAAAACATATCCGTCTCTTACATTGCCGTCTATTTGACAAGGACAACAACAGTTTTAGGAGTATCAGATCTGTCAACTAAACCCTTTAAAACTGGCCCCACTGGCTCCAGAAGTGTAACTTGTTTATTGCCTCTAGAACAGAACATTTCTAGTCAGAGGTCACAAACAGTTTTCAAATCAGCCCTACTTGGTAATATTTTTTTAAACATTTAGAGAATCTTGAAAGTATTTTTTTTTGTAATTACATCAAGACATTTGCGACTTACTGAATTATTTTTCGTTATTTTATGAATTTTAATCGTTAAATATTTTTTGTATGGTCAACAATAGCTGAAAGATATACTTCCATCACCTATCGAGTGTGTAGTGGAAGGGAGAAAACGATAGATCGTTTTTTTAACAGCCTTACCTTTCTGCCCTCCACTGAAGCCTCTCCAGTTGGCAAATATGATAATGGGCAAATTCTCCCTGGAAAAGTCATTGATCGCCTGCGCCGTTTTATATGACGAATCTGGGAACCAAACCTGGGAAAAGGTTCACAATTTTTACATTCATGAACGCTATATTTTTTTTAACAACTAAATAGGTAATAGTGTTTGACCGCAGCTCACCTGATGGAAAGTGACGACGCGGTCTACGATGGTACATGCTTGCCTAGAAGATACCTATTCACTCGCGACGTGAAGAGCTCCAGATTGTACTTATCGGGAAACAAAGACGCTGGTAAAATATTATGGATCATAAATGTCGAGTCAAACCGCTTTGTGCGAATCGAAGGAATATCAACCATAAATGGATGACGTGTAGCTGTAGGTACGTCTTGTCGTCCGATGGTGAAATGGAGATGGTGAAATTAGATTGTGTAGCTCCGCAGCACACTCACCTAAATGTAACCTGTAGAACGCTGATAGGCTGGCAACTTTACGATGGTGCACCCGCAACATATTCAGTAATCTGTGGTAATAGTGGCTGTATACTGTATAGCCACTATAACGTTCATGATTTGTGACGTCACATGCCGGAGATTGTACGAGCCATTAAAGAAGTACCACAGCTAAGTAATGAGTTACTGTGAAGTAATCATTTGTACTACTAAAAATGAACCAATAGTAAGGAAAATAGGAAATAATATTTCCTATATTATTTCCTTAAAATATGTTAATATAATTATGTATAATTATGACAGGCTCAGTCACTGGCTATATTTAAAAACAAAGTTAAAAGTTTTTACTTATCGCAGTTGTAAGTATATGTAAATTATATATTTGTATATATATTTATTTATATATGTATATCTATTGTAGGTAATTAATATTGTCAATTATATATTTATTAAATGTAAATTAGTATTAACTTATTTAGTCTAGCAATAATAATAATAATACAATTGTTTACACCACCGACCTCTTATCTCTCCAGTAATTCTTTCCATCCAAAGGTTGACTGGAAGAGATCGCTATTAGCGATAAGTCCGCCGATTGTACTATAGATTAAGCTGTTTATTTCTGTATCTTTTTTTTATTTTCATTCTTGGTGTACAATAAAGAATTTTTGTATTGTATTGTATTGTAATAATAGGCTAGTGTCCTGCTATTTTTTTTATTGCATAAATAAATAATATTCCTCGAAAAATAAACAGTCGTGAAAACAAAAATTAAATATCTCAAAAAGTTACAAAGCTACAAGCATTTTAAAATACAGGAATAGAAAGAGACAGCTCAAACATGCGGTGACGTCAGATCTTGGTCTTTCATAGTACCTAATTACTAAGTTGTGACAGCTTTACATACAATCTCTTTGGCATGTGACTTCACAACGTGTGTTTTCATACTAACTGAGAGGAATCTCCTGTTTTGCGAGAAAGGGACAGGCCCCCCTCCAGAATATTTAAAAGCTTATTACTCCTTCATTTATACCAATTTACTTAAGTACTTTTTCAATTATTGCATTCATTTTTAACCTACTTTATGAAAATAATATTACTTGTTAATTTTTAATAGCAGACAACAAATTTGAATTTGCATAGAGCACCACTTTGAGCGGCTGCTCGCCTCTTACATCCATCGGCTCCCTGCGGCTTTAACCAGATCGTCGGTCCACCGAGTGGGAGTCCTACGTTGCGTCTTCCGGTTCGTGGTCGCCACTCGAGAACCTTTAATTTTTTTTTCATGGTTTCATAATCAGTTGCTAATGAGCACTAATTAATCATCTTTGTACGAAATTATCTGACATGGTTCATGGTTTCATATTAAAAACACTAACCTGGCCCGCCTGCTGCAAGGTCTTCGACTCGGAGTCCAGGTTAGCTGGGTCGGCTGGTAGGGTAAACTCCACCGTTCTGGTCTCCACCGCGATAACACCCACTGGGATCCCGCCTAAACGGGCCCGACCTGGGACGAATAGATACGTCCATTTATTAATATTTTTGATGACTGTTGTATTTTTAATATACCGTACAGTCCCGGTATGCTACTAAAAATTAGGCCAAAGAAAGAAAGAAAGAAAGTTTGAAGAAGTCAATGTTTGATGCATAGCTATAATGTCTGTAGCCATTATATGAAAATTACCCTTCATTTCATCTTCCTCGATAATGACAGAGCGAATTTTAGGTAACTCATCTATTTATTTAGTAATCATCATTCTCCTGGTGTTCGTTTTGGCAAACACACTGGAGGGGCGTGTGAATAGCCCTTCCAGGGGTGTAGCATTACTACTTATTTTTAAAGCGTAAATATGTACCTATCCAAATGAAAACTGCGAATATGGAATACAAATGCCGGCCGACAATAACAAGCTCGAGGACTGCACCTACCTCAGATGCCCTTATACAGTCCTTACAGAGACCCGATTTGAGAGCTCTAATTTGCAAATTCTGTGTAACGTAAGTCTCCAAACTAAATTATACCCCACCAAATACATCCCGTACTTCCATAATGACAGAACAGATTTTTGATTTTTACCTTTCAAGCAATTAAAAAGAAAATTGATTTTTATTAAAAAAGGCTTCAACAAAAGGTCAAATATCTCCGGAGTTTTATATAATATTACATCGACAAAATATTGTTACCAAAATAAAGTTCATCATTTTTCTAAACTACTATAAATTATTTTAAATGAATGCTCTTATTTATATATGAATAAATGAAACTAGATATATTTGGTCAACCCGACGGACGCTGCGAGCTCGGTACCGCGCGCGGTACTGAGCTCTAACTCTAACAAACAACTCACCAGTGATAACAGTCTGCGCCCAAGGCTTCATGATCTCATCGAAGGATCCAGCATCAAAGAACCCCGCCTTGTGTCCGTCCCCGGCCAGCATGTGGCGGGGGTCGTGGGGTCCCCGCGGGGGCACCCACTCCACGCCGCGGTCCACCGGGTCCCCCGCCCGCATTATGGGGACCATGCTCACTTTATCCTACGGAGCGGAGAGCTATCTTAGGTTGGTTGCTCTATGTACTTGTTATTTTTATAGCACATTACTGCAGCGGCCAGCAACAGAGGCATTGATGGACGAACGTGTAAATGTGGGCACACATACGTAAGTCCATCAATGCCTTGTTGTGGCCAAGGCTTGTATAGTAATTTTCTCAAACATGCTTGGAAATGTGAGTATTATTTTGACAACTTTCTTCGGGATAAATCGAAATTGCTGTACTGGCGAGCAGCGGCCGGCAAGAGTTGTATGAACATCCATATCTGTCGTGGTTTAGCGGCCAAATAAATTACATACAAAACTCATATCTGACGTGTAATTTAAAAATGGAACGATCTTTTACCGAAACATGGCAACCAAGGAGGTAACTTAGCGAAGGTTTTATTTAAATTTCGAACTGGCTTGCCAATAGAAAGCTGTTTATAGGAAAAAAGTAACACTTTATGGCGGGAAAAATTAATTTCAACTAAAAAATTCTTTGTTTTAATTTCCGCGCATTATTTGAGAAAAGTACTAATATAAGCCTTGGCCACAACAAGGCATTGATGGACTTACGTATGTGTGTGCCCACATTTACACGTTCGTCCATCAATGCCTCTGTTGCTGGCCGCTGCAGTAATGTACTATTTCTCAAATAATGCGCGGAAATTGAAACTAAGTAGCCATGTCACGACAGATACGAGTTTTGTATGTAATTTATTTGGCCGCTAAACCATGACAGATATGGATTTTCATACAACTCTTGCCGGCCGCTGCTCGCCAGTACAGCAACTTCGATTCATCTCGAAGAAGGTTGTCAAAATAATACTCACATTTCCAAGCATGTTTGAGAAAAAGGATTCTTTTTCGGTAATTGTTACTGCTTTGCATGGTAGCATTCTCATATCAATAACCGGAAGACTGCCATAATCACCACGCTTGGCAGGCGGTTTTAATGTACCGGAGAGCTGCTGGCCATTCCCTGGATATTCCCTTAGCCGGCTCTTACGGCACCCGCGGGAAGAAATGGGGTGCTCCTCACACCACCCGGGACCAAATAACACGGTACATTCAATTGGCTTGATACGAGTTGAAATTCAGTATTTATGTCGGACATTGGTCCATGTTGACAAACTCTGTGGTGTTGTGGCTGAGCAGGTCAGCACATATCAGGCGACGGGTTCGATTCCCAAGACAGAACAAATTAATATTTGTGTGCACAGCGCAAATACTTGTTCTGTGTGTGTGTGTTGTGGGAGCATGGTCCTCGTGGTTCCTGGCTCCCTAGATACAGGGGATCCTAGTTAGGGTCCAAGATCTATGTATGTGAACTGAAAAAGGAAATTGAAAAAAGACCGTGCGTTTCATTTAAAACACAAGATAATTCTTGTGATAATTGTGAAATCACCCCGTCTAACGCGTTCCTTTCCGCGCCACACACCCACACAAAGGCCTCCTACGGGGCTATTTGTGTTTCATCATAAAAATGATTTATTAAATTAAACTCGGCTACTAAATAAACGGAATTTAAATGACATTATAAGATGATTCAGTGTATGCATTACAAAATATTGAAAATATGCAAAGCAACATCCATTGTAAAACAATGTATTAGTCCACAGATAATGTAATACCTAGATTAGGCTGACCCCGGTGTATGATTGCCAAACTTATGTTAAGGTGGAACGTTACACTGGCGCGGCAAATTCAAATTTTTTTGCGTTCTTTTGCCAATAATAGCTTAATTACTCAACGTGATTACATTAAAACTAATTTTGCGCAAATAAATAGAATGTACCAATAAATGTTTATGATTTTTATTTCAGACTTAAAATTACTTAACTAGGCCTACAAAACTAAACAATAAAATACAAAATACAATTACAAAAACTAAATTAAATCTAAACTAAGTACTTATCTAAAACTAAAACTAAACTTATAAATAAAAAAACCGCGTTTAAGTCGCTGTCTGCGGGTAAGGTGCCCAAAAAGCTGGCGACATTACCTCGTTGAATGGCCATACTTAGTCTTTGGCCGAGGTAAGAGCCAGCTCTTTGGTCAATAAATTACAATTAAAAGTATCACCTACTTATCATTGGTTTAGCGACAAATGGCAATAGACTGAAAAACTAAGAAAATTGTTTATTGCCATTTGTCGCTAAACCAATGATATCTAGGAGATACTTTTAATCGTAATTTATTGATACATTCTATTTATTTGCGCAAAATTAGTTTTCATGTAATCACGTTAAGTAATTAAGCTATTATTGGCAAAAGAACGCAAGAAAATTTGTATTTCCCGCGCTAGTGAAACATTCCACCTTAACTTAACTTACCAAATACTATACGCTCATTGGTTGACCATAGCCGATGACCAACGAGCAACCAAGTTCAGTATTTGAAATTCGACAAGGAGTTTTTTTTCTTTTTTTTTTAATTCTTTATAGGTAAAACATTTGACCACTATCTCATCTGATGGAAAGTGATGACGCAGTCTACGATGGTGCATGCTTGCCTAGAAGATACCTGTACACTCTCGTCTTGAAGACAAACTCGAGTTTAACTTTAACAAACGGTCTTTTCATAAACGAATCAATATAACGTTTCATTCATTCATTCATTCACCTATTGCAGCCATCTTAATTTTTTTTTTTTTTGTTTGTGTAGATATTAATTAGTAATTTGAACAAAAGATACGTGAGTGTAGAACCAGTATTCATACTAGGTTACCCCGTGTTATGAATTACCCGTCCTCACCCTCCCTTCTAAATTATAACATTGGCCTTTACTTATAAATCATCTTCATCAAATAAACTAAATATCAGTTAGGTTTCATAACCAAATAGTAGTGAACAATTTTATTTAACATCTCAACTATTAAAGGGTATTTATAAGTAAGACTGGTGGAGACGAAATTGGTATTTAAATTAATTTATCTGTATATTTTGCCACGTACCTTAGGCACAAATCCGAGCCACCTGACCGCTGTTCTCACTGCTTCGAGATCAGTCGGCGCTGTCGCATGCGACACGCCATTGTTGTGCATTATCTGTATACCTCCCAGCTGATTGTTGCTGGCATACACTGCACGACCTAACACTTTGTTCAACGCTGCGTAACCTGTTAGGATTATGTAGGAGGATTCTACTTGGATGACGCGGTGGCCGAGCCTGGAAAGAAAGGGTTTCTGATTTTTTTTATGTAAACGAATGACGCACTGCGCACGTCATCCTGAGACATCACACAGTCTAAAAAGGATTTCTAGATTGTGAGATCAGTACTTAAGTCTCATTTGCCCAGTAATTTCACTAGCTACAGTGCCCTTCAAACCGGAACACAGTAGTGCTTGCACACTACTGCTTGGCGGCAGAATAACTGGCAAAGCGGTGGTACCTACCTAGACGAACTTTGCAGAAAAGTCCTACCACCTAGTAAAATGATGTGATTTCGATGATACCAGGACTTTTAACTCGACTCACGACTTCATAGCTAACGAATGTCAAAACACGAAATAGTGTTGCCACACCCAGACTAATAAAAAACCAGCCAAGTGCGAGTCGGGCTCGCGCACGAAGGGTTCCGTACCATTATATATCCCTGCCATGTAGTGTTGAGTAGCAGTACTATTTAAATTAGCGCCATTAATGACTCATCTGGTAAACGAGCAATAAAATCACATTTGTTGTTGGGGGAACCCCTTAAATATTTATTTTACTCTGTTTTTTAGTATTTGTTGTTATAGCGGCAACAGAAATACATCATCTGTGAAAATTTCAATTGTCTGACTATCGCGGTTCATGAGATACAGCCTGGTGACAGACAGACAGACAGTGGAGCCTTAGTAATAGGGTTCGTTTTACCCTTTGGGTACGGAATCCTAAAAACAATTATATCGTTTTTCTTTTTTCAATGTAAAGCATTAATTTCGCTCCGCACATTGTTGTTGTGTAAATATGCTAAGACCTGTACGTAAAAGTCATAATGATTGTATATAGGCTATTTGACTACTACTAAAAATGAACAAGTATTATTTTCTTAAAAAAGGTTACTAAATGATGTAATAATTGAAAAAATAAGTGAAATCGGTCAATAAATCACGGAGTAATAAGCTTTTAAAGTTTCTGGAGGGGGCATCGCCTGTCCCTTTCTCGCAAAACGGAGAGTATCTCGCAGTGACGTCACATGCCAGGATATTTTTATTTGTATGTAGAACTACCACAGCTTAGTAATTGAGATACTATGAAAAAATAATTTCTGACGTCACTGCGTATTGGAACCGTCTCTTTCTACTCTTGTGTTTTAAAATATTTGTAACTTAGCCATTTTTTGAGATATTTAATTTTTGTTTTCACGATTTCATTAAAATTGCAGTAGTGTGCAAGCACTACTGTGTTCCGGTTTGATAGGGCAATGTAGCTAGTGATATTACTGGGCAAATGAGACTTTATGATCTGATCACTCAGTCTAGTAATCTGATTACAAGACTGTGTGATGTCTCAGGATGACGTGCGCAGTGCAGTGTCACGTGAAACTTTATTGTTTTAAAGATCCGAATGATACTGCAACTGTTATGGGCGGCCGTGTTGCTTAACATCAGGTGAACGACTAGCTCGTCACGTCATTCAATCGCATAAAAAAAAATATAACAGTCAAATACCCTACTGAGTGTAAAGTACTTACCGAACGACATAAGAGCCGATACCGATAGCTCGGCAAGTGACGACCGATATCGTGACGATATCTTCGTACGCCTGCGCCGTCTCGCCCGCTATAAGGCCGGCGTCTCGTAGGGATTCCACCCCTAAACCATCTTCTTTGCCTAGGGGTGGGAAAGAATAACGTTGATTGGCATACTATACCTTGTCCATTTTATGAATGGTTTTTAGACAGCTCACGCCCATGAAGTTTCGTATTGTTTACGTTGAAATTACATACAAATAATATTGTACTTCATGGAATTCATCAAAACTAACTCAAAATGTACATTTATCGTATCGATTATCACGCTTACGTACCTTATTCGATTAATGATAATAGTACAATCGGAATGGTATCACATTCGAGAGTCTTTAGATTTTTGTTGTTAGTCGTCGAGCTGTCAAAAAACCATTAATAAAATGGACAAGGTTTTACAGCTCCTAAGCTCAGTCTTATCTCTCTATGACATACCTATTGCATTTGGGTAAATCCTTGAGATAAGTGCGTACTTAAGCTGTATACCTTTGAGTGTACAAATGTACCGAGTTCCGAGTGGCACTGCTACTTTTATGGGCGGCCGTGACGCTTAACATCAGGCAAACGACTAGCTCGTCACGTGGTTCATTAAAATGCAATAATGTAATACTCCTACTTTTTAACAGGTTGGATTTCCCCAGCCGTTTTGATCTGAGAATAAATAACTTGACTCCAAGTCCAGAAACACCAGATAGGATCCAAACTCAGTGGTCATATGAATAAATTAACAATTAAATAAATACAAGGTCGTATTGAGTTCAAGTTAAAGGTCATACTGAGACAGTACAAAGGTCATACTGAAGTCCATTCAAAGTCATATTGAGCCATACCTAAAGTTCATATATGACCCAATTTAAGGCGCACTGAACTCAATATAAGTAATTTTGAGCCCATTCTAAAGGTCATGTCAACCCCAATCGCCATATTAAACCCAACCTAAAAGTCATATTGATTAAACTCATATTGAACCAAATCTAAGTCATGTTGATTGAACCCAATATAAAGGTCATATTGAACCCAATATAAAGGTCATATTAAACCTAATCTAAAAGTCATATTGAACCCAATATACAGGTCATATTGAACCTAATCTAAAGGTCATATTGAATCCAATCTAAAAGTCACATTGAACCCAACATAAAAGTCATATAAAGCCCAATCTAAAGTTCATATTGAGCTTAATATAAAGATAATATTAAGACCAATCTAAAACTGAGTCCATCCAATCTATACATTACATTAACGTCAAAATAGGTTTCTTTTTAATTAAAACTACATGGTCTTACCAATAATATCAGTGATCTTGTATCTGGATTCGCCCTCGTCTTCAATAAGCTCAGCCTTTACAGCCCCTAAAGGTCCAAGCTTGGAGAATGTCTCCGGAGATAGGTAGAGGTATTTGAAACCTCTTTCCGGCCTCTCTGAGTCAAGCCACGCGACGTTAAACTCTGACTTCACTTCTTCGGCTACGCCTATACGAGCGCCTGAGTTTACGCTTATGTAAAGCTGTTGGGGAGAAAATGAAATAAATAAATTTTTGTAATGGAGAAAGTACTTTGAAGTAATTCCAGAGCGTTGATTAAGGTGGAACGTTTCACTAGCGCGGCAAATTCAAATTTTCTTGCGTTCTTTTGCTAATAATAGCTTAATTACTCAACGTGATTACATTAAAACTAATTTTGCGCAAATAAATAGAATATATCAATAAATTACAATTAAAAGTATTACCTATGTAGGTGATACTTTCATTGGTTTAGCGACAAATGGCAATAGACTGAAAAACTATGACGAAATTTGTTTATTGCCATTTGTCGCTAAACCAATGATAACTAGGAGATACTTTAAATCGTAATTGGTTGATACATTCCATTTCTTTTCGTTAAATCAGTTTTAATGTAATCACGTTGAGTAATTAAGCTATTATTAGCAAAAGAACGCAAGAAAATTTGAATTTGCCGCGCCAGTGAAACGTTCCACTTTAAAGGATGTATATACAACATAATATTCCGGTTTATTATATCCGGAAATTCCGGAATGCCAATAACAGGTGTTCTTTTTTTAGGAGCAGAGTACAATTTTTTTGGTGTTGTTTTACGTAACAGTATTTTATCATCTTCTTTGTCAGAAAATAAAAAAAAGGATATATATTGTCGGCTTCCTTGTTTCCTGAGAAATATAAGCCCTGAGACCTAACCCTGAGACAAAGCCCTGTCAAAAAAAGACGTCCAATGCCTCCATAGACCGTCTCCCATAGACTACTGCCATTTCAACTTGCTAATATTCTCAGCTATATCGATGACTTTACTTCTGGGGATATCCTCTCAAATCCAGTCGGCCAAAACGTCCTGAAATATATTAAGGTGACGAGTAGAGCCAGATAAGCAGGTCCGAATCCGTTCAAAGAAACATCAACCTAAAAATAAAATAAAAAAAACAAAAAGTCAAAGTCAAAGAAAAAAAAAAGAAAAATAAGAAAGAAGTCAAAAAGTTAAAGTCGTAGTCTTAAATATCAATTCAGTCTGCACTTCAGCGCGGCGCTTACGACAAAAACAACGCACGAAATGACTGATTTTGACGGTTTTTAATTAATATCTATTTTTGTATAGCATTTTTCAAAGTTATTAAGTCATCACGACATCTGATTGTTTGTTGCGAATACACTAATTTATTTTTTGTAAAAATATATTCGGTAGAAGCTCGGCATAATGGGAACATTTAAATTTTTTGAGGGAGGTTTGCTTTTTTTTCTATAGAGCTATATTTATTAATCTTGTATTTGCGATCATCACAAACGACTTAATGAAGTGAATTACATGATATATATTAAATGTAAAGCTCCACATGTTTTAATTACGCCAGGAAACGTGCCAAAAAACACCTTGTTTGCTCTACTCGTCGCCTTAAAACTCTACCCTGTCAAAACCAAAACAACTTACCCTAGGTATCTTCAGTTCCCTGGCATACGCGGACGCCTTGTAGAACACCCAGTCCTCTTGGGGTCCGAACGACCCCATGTAGTATGTGAGGTCGTTGGCTATCAGGATGATGTCTCGACCATCTGGGCATTCTGGCGTGAACAGTGTTATACGCCATGCTACCATGCCCACCTGTGGGGAAAGTGGGACACGTCACTATATATATATCATCATTAACAGCCTGAAGACGTCCACTGCTGAACATAGGCCTCCCCCAGAGCACGCCACCTACCCGACACCGGTCAAGTGTAGACAAATGAAATCTAACGCATCGATTTAGTATTGATAATAACTCCGAAAATGGAATAGCTTACTTAATCAACTGCGACAGTGCAAAATTAAATTAAAATAATAAAGGGTTGTTTTTAATTATTACATAAAAGGTTAAAAAAAACTTTCAAAACTATCAAAATCATTCGCGCCGTCTACGAAATTTTAACGTCAAACTGACGAAGTAGGTAGTTGTAAATAAGAACACGAAACTTATTTTTTAAAAATCAAGACGTACAAGCACAGATTATATAATCTATCCAAACGATTGACAACAAAATTAAAAGTTTCTGTGAAGTTTCAGAGGGTGAAAACCGTTGGCGCCCGAAACGCTAAAATGTAGGTAAACTCACTCATGGGCTCTATTGTCTCTATCATACGTGTGGAGAGCAGAGCGACGGCAATAACATTTTCAAATACCAGGACGGCTCTCTTAACGGCCTACACTGTCTCAATATGAGAGAAGGCCCGTGTCCCAACTGTGGGACCGTATTGAAATGATAACAACGCCGAATATTCAACGTCAATATCGTGACACTTACGTTGTTCTGTCCCGGTAGCCTGGTGATCTCCACCACTCGCCGCTCACCATCAGGCTCGATGACCAGCTCTACTGCTATCATCACGTTATCCGGCATCGGACCTGGGGATGATAACAAATACATTTAAACATCTTTTGCTAGTTTTTAAGGGTAAAAACGGTATCCCTAACTACCTTTCTTCTCGTGTGGGCAAGTGGACAGCCCTGTCCGCATCACGATAAAAAAATCTCGACACGTTTTCTCGTGAGAGACCGTGACAAGACTAAGGTAATGCCTAAGTGGTCTCACTCTAACAGCGACGACAAGTTTTCTCGCGGCGCGCATGCTAGGCCATCTGGTGTCAGATTTTTTAAGCCATCTGAACCCTTCTGACTGGGCTTAATGGCTGGTTTTAAGATAACAGCTGGACCTGACTTAACTTGCCCTGCGAAGCACTCGGTTTTAAATACCACTTTTTGTAGCGGTCATGTATCAAAGTAGGTATATGCTTACAAACAAAATGATTAACAAGTAAATAGGGTTTTGGCGGGAACGCGGAAAAGTTTACGTCGCTGCATTGTATTATTTTTCAAAATTGTGCTTTTCCCAGTGTTAATATTTAAAATTGGTGTCGTTTTAATTACGAGCATAAGTGTGGGCAAGTGGTATAATGTGTTGAAAGGTGGTTTTTCGTGTTGTTTCCAAAATTCCATAGAAGCCTCTAGTAAAGTTGCCACCACTTTGCTAGGGCATGACTTAGACTGGACTATGACTACCCAGACTGTGACTAAGACTTGACGTTACGTGAAATATTCTATAACACGATGCAAAATTACAATACCTGACACTGGTTAAATACACTATCTGTGGAGCCAAAATATAAGAAAAAAAGTATATAAATAGGTACATCTGCTGGGTTAGCATGGACGGTAGACAAAATTGTCTTTCCCCGTTTTACGTCACTTTCTTCATACTTGCTTGGAGTAAAACCGGGGAAAGACAGTTTTGTCTACCGGCCGTGCTAACCCTACAGTTATCCGGTTTCCTTAGTACAAGCTATGCTTAGTTTGGGGCTAAGATGGCGCTGTGTGAAATGTCCACATAATAAAAATTTGTTTTTATTATTAATTTAAAGGAATGCAGGAGACAAGCAGCCGCTCAAAGTGGCGCTCTCCGTGGGTCTATCTTCCGCAGTGGGCATCTTCAGGCTGTTGATAATGATGATGATGGTGATGAAATAAAAGAGTGTTTACCATCAACACTGCCGTCTTCGATACACTCCCGCCACCTGTCCTCGACAACTTGCCGGAACATGTCCGGCATGTCGTACACATATGTGGTGCCCTGCGACGTCGCCTGCGAAATGTACACGTAAATATACGCTTTTATAAAACACAAGAATGAATTCCTTCAAATAGGTTAATACGAAAAAGATATAAAACTGCGAGAGTAAGAGAGGTGGCTATCTTTACACAGCTGCGCTTCAAATGTGCACGACAAATTACGGTCGACTTTGTAAGACCAAAATCAACAAAAAACACTTTTTTGACTTCACTAATGTGCCGTAAAGAGTTAAAACAATCACATGAAAAAATTCAATGTCAATAGTAAATAAAACGACAAAAACGCCCGTATATTTGCGTTATAACTGCTGATTACCTAACAAATAACAAAAAAGTAACACAACGGAATTTTATGAGTGTCTCCATCACAGATAACCCCCAATAGACACCGCATCAAAGACGACGACCGCGCACCACGCATTGGCGTAAATGGTTCTATATAAATCGCCGCTTCGCAGCACGGCCTTAGTTTCGACCAAGTATTAGAGTTCATTATTAGGGCGTCACTCGAAACAGCCAATAATAGCGCATTGGCTCCAGTCCCCGCAACCCGCGCCTTCCACCAGTTTTGGTGAGCTAGGATCCGAACAAAAATCACGTAATGCGGTATCTATTGGGGTTCATCTGTGGTCTCCATACAAAAAGAACTGTTTTTTACACTTTTTGTTTTTTTTATAATATATTTATATCAAAAACAGTAATACATTCAAGCCTAAATTCACAGTTATAAAATAATAATAAATATATTGATGCAAATTGTTCGAAAACCAGAAGCAATGGAGGGTACATAAGCAACGTTTGCACGTAGCCAGGCTTTCTCATTCATTCTGTCGCCAGCCGTCGTCGAGGGAACATCGCTCTGACACTGTTAAACAATTTACTTGTCCATTTGGTTACTTTCGAATCCTAAACAATCCTAATGATTCTGTTGTATTAAAATTAAATATTTTTGTAGAAATTATTGATTTTTGATTCTGAATTTTTGTTTTAAATAAATCAAATTTTTTTCAATAATACATGTATTCTAATCTAAACTTACCAAAAACCTTTTCTGTTGCAGATAATCCTTGGTGACGTACGGCGTTGAGATTGGAAGCCCGTGCATAGGGCCCTGCCGCGATCCGAACGATTGGAATGTTATCTGAAATCATACATTCTATGAATAAATGAATGAATGAAGATGAATGATTTGAATGAATAGTTTGAATAAATAAACGATTTGCGTGAAAGATTTAAATGAACAAGCCCCGTTTTCTCGTACGCTTGGAAAAAGTTAAAATCACTCAATTTAAGGTGGAACGTTTCACTAGCGCGGCAAATTCAAATTTTCTTTCGTTCCTTTGCTCAATTACTAAACGTGATTACATTAAAACTGATTTAACGTAAAGAAATAGAATGTATCAATAAACTACGATTAAAAGTATCTCCTAGATATCATTGGTTTAGCGACAAATGGCAATAAACAAATTTCGTCTTAGTTTTTCAGTCTATTGCCATTTGTCGCTAAACCAATGATAATATGTAGGTGATAATTTTAATTGTAATTTATTGATACAATCTATTTAATTGCGCGAAATTAGTTTTCATGTAATCACGTTGAGTAATTAAGCCATTATTGGCAAAAGAACGCAAGAAAATTAGAATTTGCCGCGCTAGTGTAACGTTCCACCTTAAAAATACGGAACGCTCATTGGTTGCATGTTGATCATCGGCTGCCTTCAACCAATATGTCATTTATATATTTAAACCATAGAAGAAACAGTAAAACAGGCACAGAAACTTCACTCCGCGAAGTCACTTAAACAAATAACAACTCTTACTACAACGCAACAAAGTACAGTTCAGCTCGCACACTGAGCACCGCTACAAGCCTGTTCTAAACAGTTTTTTTGTGGATAACTTACCACACCAATCCTAGGGTCCGAGATCTCCTCATAGGTGTAAACATCCAGGGAATACCCAGAGCCGTTAGAAAGACACAGCCTCACGTTCTTGGTCGGGGCACCGGGGCCTAGGAGAAAACGCGTTTATTAAAATAGGACATAAGCCCGTGGATTTCTAACCTTTCGAACCCCATTTGGGGGTCAACTTTTGGGAGTTTGTGTTTTTTAAACCCTATCTTAGTTCACCCCTACAGCATAAGTACAACATCCTAATGAAGTGAAACACATAGAACGTCTCTTCCATTTTGTATATTTCTTATACAAACTTCCAACGAGAGTTGACTGCTTTTTCAACTTTTTCGTAATGCCTGATCTCCCCCCCACCAAACTGAATATTCCTGAGGCGGAACCATCCATGATTGACTGATGGTACCAACCAATCACGGCCCTTCGGACAGTTTGCCAACCAAAACAGCATTTTTGAGCATTCTACCAAATTCACACACGTCTTAATTTTCAAAAGTAAGAATCAATTAATAAATTTCACGACATTAAGGTTAAATGTCAGGTGTTGCTAAGCACCAAAATCCGCGCGATGGCGCTGTTTCCCCAAAAAACATGTTTTTATATATTTTACGATAAATAACAAGAAATAAACTCATTTTAAGTTATTTTGCGGGTTTTTGATTGTGTTCTTAGCATATATTAGACATAGTTGAACCTAGTAATGCCTACACTTTTGAGTGTAAGTCAATCAAAATCCAATTCCTGTATAATATAATCGAATAACGCACACATAAGCAGAAAGTAAAACTGAAGTTAGTGTATTGTGAAATTGGCCATATTGTCAAGCTTCTAAATGGCGCAGTTGTAACATTGGTAGATTTGCAATCGTGTAACTCGAGTTCGAATCTCAATACTCGTAGTTTTATTTTGCTATAACTTTTTAACATTATATATTGGCTATCTATTGCGCTGAGTAATAATATCAATAATTGCTATTATTAGGTAAAAATTTAGCTTAGTGTACGCAACGTACTGCACTAGATTGAAAAGTAAAATAAAAGTCCAGATTACATTCAAAAAGATTTATTTTCAATTATTATAAATCTATACATTTAGCATTTATTTTTTACTCTTCTCAGTAAGATTTTTGGCAGCACGCACTTTTTATAAAATGATGATTTCTGGACCATCTTCTCAATAAAATCTTCGTCTCTTGGTATTTCTAACACAGTGATTGGTTGCACTGGTGAAATGAAGCACACAAAGTACTACAAATACTGGGTGGCGCAAAAGTAAAGACCCTATTTGGTTCAGCTATAACATTTTTTCTAAATTAGAAAACTAGATTTAGGTTTTTTTAAATGTATATTTGTGCCATTAAATTTCGTACCATTAGGATTTAAAGATGATGTCTTTTAAATGGTGACCTCCAGAGTTGATACACATTTGAGCCCTATTTATGACATTTTGCATAACTTGCCGTAACACTTCTCAGGGCATGTCAATAAGCAGAATACTCGGTTCTGGGGCACTGATAATCCGCGCATTATTCAAGAAACACCTCTACACCCACTAAAAGTTACTGTATGGTGTGGCATCTGTGTTGACAGAGTGATCGGACCCTATTTTTTCGAAGACGCTGGAGGCAATGCGATAACTGTCACTGGAGAACGCTACAGAACCATGTTACGTGAGTTTTTGATACCCAGTTTGGACGAATTGGGGCTGGAGCACATCTGGTTTCAACAAGACGGCGCTACGGCACACACAGCGCGCGACACTATGGACTTAGTGAGGGACGCTTTTCCAAGCCGAGTTATCTCTCGTTTTGGCGATTTGCCTTGGCCTGCAAGATCACCCGATCTGACCAGTCCAGACTTCTTTCTTTGGGGTTTTTTGAAATCTCGGGTGTATGTGAACAAGCCACAGACTCTCGCAGCTCTAAAAGAAAACATTCGTCAAGAAATAACGAACATATCGCAGGAAGTGTTACGGCAAGTTATGCAAAATGTCATAAATAGGGCTCAAATGTGTATCAACTCTGGAGGTCACCATTTAAAAGACATCATCTTTAAATCCTAATGGTACGAAATTTAATGGCACAAATATACATTTAAAAAAACCTAAATCTAGTTTTCTAATTTAGAAAAAATGTTATAGCTGAACCAAATAGGGTCTTTACTTTTGCGCCACCCAGTATTTCTGCATTTTTGTCACCCTTAGCCTGGCCTTGTACCTGTAATCCAAAGAATATGAATATTTATTTCAAACACATAAGATTTTATGCATTACCATAAGCTAGAACATAGAAAATGTTTCGCCACCAAGTCTTTATTTTTACCCAGCTACGCAAGGAGGTTTATGTTTTCCGAGTACATATTTCTTTCGTATTACCACTTCTCATTTCTATAGCCGCATAATGTCTTGAGTAGGTATATAACAATTGACAAAACATTATATTACATTATGACATGTTTTTACTTATTATTTATTATATAGAGGTACTGCACTTTTTTGCCAACACCATCAACATTTTCTTTCATCATCATCATCAGCCTGAAGACGTCCACTGATGAACATAGGCCTCCCCCAAAGAGCGCCACTTTGAGCATCCGCTTGCCTCCTGCATCTATCGGCTCCCCGCGATTCTGACCACTTCGTCGGTCCATCTTGTGGGGCCGACCTAAGCTGCGTCTTCCGGTTCATGGTTGCCACTCAAGAACCTTTCTTCCTCATCGGTTGTCAGTTCTACAAACGATGTGGCCTGCCCACTGCCACTTCAACTTGCTGATTCTCAAAGCTCTATTGATTACATTTTCTGTACTAACGTAATATTATCCACTTGTATTCACACTGCATATCCAAATATCCACATCCACATACCTGGTAATAATAATTGTGATTTTCATTCATTTTCAGTCTTCCATCTATGAATATAAGTGGAAAAACGTTTTTTTTGTTTGGCAACCTGAAACACTACTGAATTTCTAACCTCTAACTAGGTACCTATGGTAGGCTTAGATTTTTTGCAATGCATCTGCCCGTCTGTAAAAAAAGAAATAAGTAAGTAGGGACGAAGCACTCGGAATCTAGGATAGTCTTTGTACTAAAAAAAATAGTTCTATTTATGTGTTTATGTTCAACACTTACGAAACATCTTCGCCATGGAAACGCTTGAGCTGAGCATGAACCCGTTTTCGGTTACTTTTAGGCCCAGACTATCCGTGAGTTTTATACTCGATTGTGATAAGTTAGGTGTATTCATTTTTCTGTTCAGCAAACTTACAAAATACAAACAGTATACCTAACCTAAAACAGACGACAGACTCCACAGAGTACCTTTTCATAAACGGAAAACAGACTCTGAATTTGTGTTGCCAGTGCACAGCGGTCAAAAAGTTTCTTGGATCTTGTATTTGCCTTTCCTGATAAAAGTGATACAGCTTGCAAAACACTTTTCTTTGCTGATATGAATGACATTTTCAAAGGAAACGCGTCAACAATAGAAATTATACGTAATCTCTATGAAAATTTCCAATAGTATACAATCAGATAAATAGCGGGGGTGTAACGGTATAATTATCATAAGTAACTCAAAATGTACACTTGGAAAGTTCTGGCAGCACTGAGTTGAATACCTCACAGTTTGAATTATTTTGTTATTACGATTTTGTGTTACACGGACACGGATCGGCAACGTCGCGCGCTGCGACATAGCGCCGCTCTGCTCTCGCAAAGTAATGTGTACTTGCTTACACCATGCACAAACTGACAACGTCGCACGCACAATGCACCACTACAAATGTAAAATTTGTCGAATTTACTAGGCTAAAATAATATACTTCCTAGCTATTATACAATAATGTTATTGATTTTGCGGCTACACAAGCCTAAATAAGGGCTATGTTAAGTTATGGCGACTTTTAAATCACACCAGGAACTGAATCTAAGTCAAGCAAAGTTTGTATGGGAAACGTTTAACCTTAATATCAAGTTTCCGTATCCAGATTTGGGTTGCACCAATAACTTGCAAGTTACGTGCGCAATTTGCAATCGCTGTTACAACGGTAAAGGTAAACATCGTGAGGAAACTTTACAGCATTCTAAGACATGTGTCAACTCGCATTAGTGCAGCTTAGTGGATTATATGCTGTACATTTAGAATAAGTACCTATTATCAGGGTTGGTCTGGCCTCAGGGCATACCGGGACTTTTCCCGGTAGGCCGGTCCAGACCCAGAGCCGGCTCCATATTCTCTACATTTTAATGGAGAGCCGAGCTGTGATGACTGAACCAATTATTGTCAACTCATTTATTACAATTTCTTAGGTTTACGTTTTTTTACAATATTCCTATAAAAATAAATGACAAAAATACTATGAAAAAACCTAAACCTAGAGTGCCGCCGGCAGCGGGGCAGGACCCAAGCTACCAGTGATCAGGGCTGCAGAGTGAGGAACCTCCTGACAATACGTGCCGTGTCAAGGAGTACTGCCTTCTGAATCTGACCCTTGATCCAACCGTCTAGCGAGAGCCTCTCGAGGTGTTGGTCGAGGCTCTTCGCTATAAGGCCGTTCGCCGAAACGACTATCGGGACAATGCTCGTTGAGTCAACATTCCACATGGCGGTTACCTCGTGAGCCAAGTCAAGGTACTTGCTGAGTTTGTCCTTCTCAGCCTTCACGAGATTCTCGTCATCATTATTATATTATTATTATCTAATTACTTGCCTAAACTAACAAGATGTTGTATCTTAGAACTAACAAAAAAAATCTGGTAATAAAGAAAGTAATTCAGGGTTTTTAACAAGTTAAAAATTTGGCTCAACTTTAGTTCAGCACCATTCAAGTTGGAGGAAAATTACCTCAAAAAATTTTGCTGTGGGCACGTATTGATCTGACTTACCTATCCTGAGCGTGAATCTAATCTCAGCCTGTAGTACCCTCAGTTTCCAAAGTCGAGGTCCGTATCGCATCACCATACCCAACACTGATTCCTCAATCTGGAACCAGAATTTACAATTTCATTATAGACCTTAAAGTAAGGTCCCATCTGCCAGATTACGCGTTCATTTAAATCGCTTGGAAAGTCATTTCACCACACTACCAATCAGCCTATGTTGGCCATGAGAGAGGAAATAAATATAAACACAGAGATTAGTTTGACTCTGAAATTAAAAATGTCTTTGGCACTGCACTGGGGAATCGGGAACGTTGGAGGATTTGGGTATATACGTTTTAAGAAGTTAAGGGTCTGGAGTTAAGATAAATCATACAACGATTTCCTTATATGTTTGACAAGGTTTCAAGCACGGTACTGCAGCGATTAACAACGAGTATATGCGAGGTCTTTGGAGAATACCACCACTGGATCACAACAAAATATACTCACTGCTCAGCTATCTTTCTTTTCTATGTAAACAAATGACGTGCCGAGCTTGTCGTTCACCTGGTGTTAAGTGATACGGCCACCCATAACAGATTGCAGTGTCACTCAGAACTCTAAATGAAAGTTTCGCGTGATACTGCGCATTGCGCACGTCATTCTGAGACATCGCAGTCTAAAAAAGTTTTCTAGACCGTGAGATCAGCTCGTTTGCCCAGTAATTTTACTAGCTACAATGTCCTTCAAACCGGAACACAGTAGTGCTTGCACACTACTGCTTGGCGGCAAAATATCTGGCAAAGCGGTGGTACCTACCTATCTGTCTTTGAGGAAAGGTCAATCCAAGACCCCTTAGTCTTTTGGAGAATATCTCCACTGGTTTTCAAGAAGTCAATCTTTGGCAATCTGCCTTTGAGGGATGCTAAAGTGTATCTTTTATATTAGTATACTATTTATTTATTTATTCGATCATCAACATCGTGTACACTGATACATTCTATTATTATTATACTAAAAGTAGTACAAGCCAAATGCCACAACAATTACAGATGAAGACAACATGCTAGACAAAAAATCATTAAAATCGATAGAACGAGTAACAGAAAGCTTAAAAAAGAAACATTTTTATATAAAACAATGTTGAAAATTTAATTTATTAGGTAAATATGTGAAATAATTTAATTTAAAAATGTATAAATTAATTAAAGAAAGACAAATGCATACCCACTATAGATACACAGTCTCTATACAAACCAAACCTCAAAAGTGTCCCCGCGCCAACGCTTACTTATACAGGTATACATACATCTAGATTACTCTAAGCAAGCGAAACTTCTATAATATTCATAAATATTGTTAGAACTGTTGTTTCAATGCCATTGTGCATTATACGCATTATATTTATTCATTTACCTTAGCTGGGTCCATGATGACCGTGGGCCCAAAGTTGAGGAATATGTGGTTGCAGTCGGTCCTCTTCGCCAGCGGATGTGAATATGCCACTTCTAACTCATCCATCGCTTCTAGAAGCACCCTGTATATGAATGAACAACATTTCAATTTTGGAAGGTACCAATATTCGCAGGAGAACTAAAGTGACCGATATAGCTCTTAGAATTAGCAAGTTGTTCAGGCAATGGGCAGGCCATATCGCTCGTAGAAATGTCAACCGATGGGGAACAAAGGTTCTGGAGTGGCGACCACGAACCGGAAGACGCAGCGTAGGCCCCCCACTAGGTGGACCGACGATCTGGTTATAACTGCGGGGAGCCGATGGATGCAGGAGGCAAGCAACACTCAAAGTGGCGCTCTATGGAGATGCCTATGTTCAGCAGTGGACGTCTTCAGGCTGATGATAATGATGACCTATATTCGAAGCCCATGTCGAAATTGTCCTCCAAAGAGTAAAATAATAATAATCAGATTTTTATATCAAGTTGTTAATAAAATAATTAATGTGAAGCCAAATAACTGCCATAAAAAAGATTTCGAAACAATGGCGTTTAATTTTATCCCCGTCTGGAGCCTAGCTGAAATCTTCATTTTTGGCATACCCACAACCGCCATCTTGTTTTTTCTTCAAAATAGCGGCCACTCATAAAACCTATACGAATCGATAGCTGAGACCAATACGAACAAGGTTTGTATGAGACAAAATCTACTCCAGCGTCACGTTTCCAAGATATACCCTTTCAAAGGTACACTGGTGGCACCGCCGGTAAGTTGACTTAGAACTAAACTAAGGGCATGAATTGACTCTAAAAATATTGTTTTATAATGATCCAAGTATTTGATGCAATTGAGACAACTTTTCGTGTAATGAAAAGCTGTTTCAATTGCATCATCATCAGCAGCCTAAAGACGTCCACTGCTGAACATAGGCCTCCCTCACATAGCGGCACTTTGAGCGGCTGCTTGCATCCTGAATCCATCGGCTCCCTGCGGCTTTCACCTGGTCGTCACTTTTCATTACATTTCAGTAAAATTTATTTATTAAAATTACAACTATCATTACAGACCTGCCCAATCATCATTCATTCTGCTTTCATTTGTTTAGGCATTCAGTTTGGTATTTTCTTTTGCGGGTATAGACTTTGGTGGACCAGTCGTTTTGTGGAAGAAAGAAATTAAAAATGGCATCTTTAAAATATTTTTTACGAACCTTTCGCCTTCGTTCTGTAGATACTCGAAGCTAGCCTCTTTGGTGATGAGATCTTGATGCCTGATGATGGAACGGATGAAAAATCTGAAGTCGGTCACCTCTTGACCTTTCTTCACCTGTGAATAAGTAAAAGCATTGCTGACTTATGGAACTGAGACATGGTCTCTTACTGTTGGCCTCATTAGTAAGCTCAAAGTCGCGCAGCGAGCTATGGAGACAGCTATGCTCGGTGTTTCCTTTCGAGATATGATCCGAAATGAGGAGATCCCGCAGGAGAACTAAAGTGACCGATATAGCTCTTAGAGTTAGCAAGTTTTTCAGGCAATGAGAAGGCCACATCGCTCGTAGAACTGACAACCGATGGGGAAGAAAGGTTCTCGAGTGGCGACTACGAACCGAAAGAAGCAGTGTAGGTCTCCCACTCAGTGGACCGACGATCTGGTGAAAGTTTCGGGAACCGAAGGGTGCAGGAGTGCGAGTAGCCGGCTCAAAGTGGCACTCTTTGGGGGAGGCCTATGTTCAGCAGTGGACGCCTTCAGGCTGATAATGATGATGATGAGAACGTACACATTTTGTTTCGTATTTCTCAAGCTGATAGGATTCGAACCCGGCTATTCGTTTCGCCAGCCAAACGTTCGCCAATCACGCCTTGCAAACCACATCATCTTCACTTAACATCAGGTAAGATAGTGGTCAAGCGCAAGCCTGTCAAACAATAAAAAAAAACATCAACACCACCGAAATTCTCCTTACCTTAGCTTTGCCGAGATACAAGTGCATCTTCTGGTTGCTGGTAGGTAACGCTTCAAGTTCGTAGCTTCTCATTCTGTAGAGTTCCAGTTGGAAAGCAGACGCTGGTTCCAAATGACGGTAGATCGTGTCTTCTGTGAAGTCGTTGCGAGCTCGGTATGTGAAGAATTTGGGGAATTGGCGTCTGGAAAAAGATATAGGAGTTGAAATGGAAACAAAAATGTTTTTCAATATGACTTTGATGTATGTGAGTCACGTAAAATCTTATTTTGTATCATAGTCCTATTTTTCTTTGAGATAAAGTTCTGCCTGCAAGTATTAGTGTAAAAGCATTAAGCACGAAAGTTTTCAGTGGCACGAGAAGAGGGAAATTCTCTCCCACGTGGCATACCAAAGCGACTTGAATCGACAGAAGTCGCCAAAGTAACTTGACACGGCGGAAGTAACCAAAGTAACTTGAAACAGTCGCTAAAGTGAGTTTTATCCGCAGAAGTCAACAAAGTGACTGACTCCGCAGAAGTCACTAAAGTGACTTGCCTCAGCAGAAGTCACCAAAGTGACCTGACCCCGCAGAAGTCGCCAAAGTGACTTGACTCATCCAAAGTCACCAAAATGTCTTAACTCGGCAGAAGTCGCGACGTAAGTTTCCATGGTCATTTCTCACAGCCATCAACTTCACTCGATCATTAGCTCGTTATTTGTTTTATTTACACTCAATAAGAAGCATAAAGGTGATACTTTTGATCAGCTTCTAGTGCAAGGCGCGGCGACGCGCTCAACAGAAGTTCCTGAAGCAACGCGACAGAAGTTTCCGAAGCAACGCATCAGAAGTGGCCAAAGCGACTTGACGCAACAGAAGTTTCTCTATTACTCACTTTATAAGCAACATGAAAGTAATTCTTCTGATCCGTTTCTGATGCAAGGCGAGGCGATGCGCGCGACAGAAGTTCCCGAAGCGACGCGACACGGCGCTGTCGTCGCTCTCTCCAGTGTCGCGGACACCGATCATCAGGATATGAATAGGTTCTAATGGCTGGAGAATTAGGATTATTAACAAACAGTACTTTAAAACTTTTCTACTTGAAGACAATACATATATTCTATTTTTATTTCAACAAATACTTACAAAAGTCATTTAAAGGGCAGGGGTATTTTAAGCAATGCTTAAATAAGTAAAATTTACTATAAGTACGGTTTTAAAACGTAAATCAAAACTGGTGATGCTAAATTTCAGGGAAGGCAAATTAATACTAAACATAATATCAATGTTTTTTTTAATGAAAAATGAGTGGCTTGCTATTTGAGCGGCCTGTACGTTCAGCAGAGTACAGGAAGAGGCTCATGACGATGGTAATCAAACTGTGTCTAATTCTTGTCTACAGAAGCAAAGAGGTCAAAAATGAGAAAAAAGAAGACAAGACCAATTTTTATTGGAGCTATCTACTTTCCATGGATATATGATTACTCACCACATCATCACCGATGTCGAGTATCGGTTTGTAGTCTGCGCCGACGTTGATGCTAGTGCTGTCACGATTCTCACTACCATCTTGTAAAGCTGCTAGATCCTAGAACGAATACCCAAGTTTTAGTCCGAGCCTTTAAGTACAGTTGACTTGAGGAAGTGTAATAGGCTACTGGACTATCAAAATCAAAAAGCAAATACAACTTTTTTAAATTACGCCAAACCTACGTTTCATATAACAAAAATACTATACGTGACTGATGATTGTCAGTCATGTTGACTGACGAACTGTAGGTTTATTATGATTTGTCGCTTTATGAAATAGGGAACGACCTTAGAGTATAGACTAAAGCAAAGAGAAATCATCAAAACGATATTATATTTGTACTGCTCACACGTATCGCTACGTCAGTGGCGAAGGAAAGAAACAACATATAGTAATAAGCTACGATTGCGAAAAGTCACCGTACCATTTTTTTCGACTCAAGACAACTGTTTTTTCTATACAAATCTGTCAGACTCATTCACATTAGTGTCCACTTCATATAAAAAGTGTCCAAAAAAGTGGTACGCTTGACAGATAATCAAATTCTCTCTATGCTTTTAGTCTATACTCTAAGGGGAAGACCGTGACGACTCCTTCCAAGTCTACTATTTGAATAGATACGTCGGATTTCGACCATAATTAAAAATTGCCACCTAAAATGCGATAACATTTTTTTATAATTGTTAGTCATTGTTATTGACAGATTTTACCTAGGTAGTCTGTCAAAAAGCGATGATCGTAGAGAAATGCAAACCCAATTTGAGTAGTAGGTTTGGGGGCCTCGTTGTACTTATTGATATTCATTTATTCATGCATGACTGAGATAAAGCCTATTTAACAGAACCACAGATCTCAGAAACTATAGGGAGGTAAAGGGGGCTGGGCCGGTGTCGCAGCAATATGCTTAAAAACAGAACACATTTAATGGTTCAAAATACCATGTGGCCGAGCGGCAGTCACGATATTGTATGTAAGCAGGTAACAATGCTCGCTCTTTGCAACGCCTGTTCGTACGTTCAGTTGTAATAACACAATGGATAAGGAATACATTAAAGCTAACACAATACCTTCAATAGCGCCGCTGCTTGCATTCGTGAGGCTCTAATGCGACACTGGTTTCGTACAGGGTCCTAATTCTGTATAAAAACACAGATTCCACGCGATGCGAAACCACGTCGTTATCGTGTCTTGTTCAAATCATGTCGCAGCATTAGAAATACCTTCACTTTACATTAAAGTTTTTTTAATTTCGAATAAATATTGACTGGTGGTATTGGTGGTAACTTTCGACGTGTTGATGTTTCGGGACGCGTCTCGATGGAACATTATGATTTTTGACAGTTCAAATCGCGCCAATTCCACATTCATTTCGCGCGGTTTCGTTTTCATTTCATAGAGAATAGATTTTTGCAGTTTTCTTATGTAAGACAAGGAATTCCGATGGTTTCGAAATAAGGAATCGTCTGGAATCTCTCTAGATCTCTATGGACAGACTACTCACCTCCCGACGAACAGTGGCATCGCTAGCGAAGTCGTGCACCAAATCGAACAACTCATCAGCATACTGCACGAAATGTTCGAACGAGTCGAAAGCGGCAAGCGCTCCGGTTCTATGGTGACACTTCCTCATGGCGGCGGTGGATAGCTCGGCCGGTACGCCTTCTTGGTCTTCGGCTGAGGACAGCTCAATCTCAGATTGGCTGATTGGGATCCTGACAAAGGGATTGTCTGTACAGTATAGGCTATTTGACTACTACTAAAAATTAACGAGCTAATATTATTTTCTAAGAGTGCCGTCCTGGTATTTGAAAATGTTATTGCCATCGCTCTGCTCTCCACACGTATGATAGAGACAATAGAGCCCGTGAGTGAGTTTACCTACATTTTAGCGTTTCGGGCGCCAACGGTTTTCACCCTCTGAAACTTAACAAAAACTTTTGATTTTGGTGTCAATCGTTTGGATAGGTTATAAGCTTTGCTTGTAAGTCTTGATTTTTTTGAAAATATGTTTCGTGTTCTCGCTACAACTACTTTTCTTCGTCATAATTTTGACGCCAGAAACTCATAACTTTAGGTGGCTGTAACTACGAAGATATTTTAAAAACTTAAAAAGGGAAGAGGTTCACGCAGTTTTTTTTTTTAAATATGTATCGTGTTCTAGTTACAATTACTTTTCTTCGTCATAATGTTGACGCCAAAAATTCGTAATTTTAGGTGGCTATAAATACAAAGATATTGTATAAACTTAAAAAAGGAAGAGGTACACGCATATTTTTTTTACTGGGTAGACAACATTTAAAAATAATCATCAAAATCGGATAACATTTAGAAGTGGAACAGCGTTGGCACTTCTTGTATGGACAAGAGGGGGGGTATTACGCTTCTCTTACGATAAATTAATAATAATTGAAACAAAATAAATTACCGAGTAATACGTTTTTAAAGTTTCTGGAGGGGGCGGAGTAAGTGAATAGTTTTTATTTTTATATTTTTATTTGTCTATAACAATATTATAAATAGGAAAAATTTGATTGTTTGTTTGTTTGTTTGCATTGAATAGGCTCCGAAACTACTGAACCGATTTCAAAAATTCTTTCACTATCGGGAAGCTACACTATCCCCGAGTGACATAGGCTATATTATATTTTTAAAAATTATGGATCCTTACTAAAACTCCAATAATGTAACCCAACGTGTAAAAACTAACTTAAAATATTCTTTACATCGCGTGCGCTGCGAAAACTATAATACCCGTGCGAAGCCCGGGCGGGCCACTAGTATGTTCATCATCATCATCATCATTAACAGCCTGACGACGTCCACTGCTGAACATAGGCCTCCCCCAGAGCACGCCATCTTGAGCGGCTGCTCGCCTCCTGCATCCATCGGCTCCCCGCGGCTTTCACCAGATCGTCGGTCCACCGAGTGGGGGGCCGGCCTACGCTGCGTCTTCCGGTTCGTGGTCGCCACTCGAGAACCTTTCTTCCCCATCGGTTGTCAGTTCTACGAGCGATGTGGCCTGTCCATTGCCACTTCAACTTACTAACTCTAAGAGCTATATCGGTCACTTTAGTTCTCCTGTGGATCTCCTCGTTCCGGAGCTTATCTCGCAGGGAAACACCGAGCATAGCTCGCTCCATAGCTCGCTGCGCGACTTTGAGCTTACTAATGAGGCCAACAGTAAGAGACCATGTCTCAGTTCCATAAGTCATCACTGGCAACACACACTGATTGAAAACTTTCGTTTTCAGGCTCTGCGGTATTTTGGACGAAAAGATAGGACGAAGCTTCCCGAACGCTGCCCAGTATGTTATATTTTCCCAATAGTTGACAGCTACCTGTTGGGGTGGCCGGTGGGCAGCACGAACTGGAAGTGCACGACGCCGAGCTCGCCGGACAGGCCGAGGTGCTGCAAGCATGTGATGTCGTACGACGTGTACGCGCGACGGACGTACACTTCTAATGCGGCGTTGCATACCTATGGACAATGTTCGGGCTAATTATACTTTTTTTTTTTAAATTAGTTCTTGACCTGGATACAAAGTCCTTCAGTCGCAATATTAAAAAGTCTACATAGTCTGCATTATATATATTATATTTCACTTAGTCATAGTCACAGTCATAGTCCAGTCCAAGTCAGGTAGTCATAGTCCAGTCAAAGTCATGCCCCAGTAAAGTGGTGGCAACTTTACTAGAAGTTTCTATGGAGTTTTGGAAGCAACACGAAAAACCACGTTTCACCACATTATATCACTTGCCCACACTCGTGCTCGTAATTCAGCACTTAATGCGTAAAACACCACCAATTTTAAACATTAACACTGGATAAAACACAAGTATTGAAAAATAATACAATGCAACGATGTGAACTTTTTCGCGTTCCCGCCAAAACCCCGCTACTTATAGAAGTTACCGATGCTGTCTGGTTGTCGCTTCTGACATTTCACATCAGCAAAAAGTTAAAAAAATTAATAATAAATATGTGTGGACGAACCACGAACCGGAAGACGCAGCGTAGGCCGGCCCCCCACTCGGTGGACCGACGATCTGGTGAAAGCCGCGGGGAGCCGATGGATGCAGGAGGCGAGCAGCCGCTCAAGGTGGCGTGCTCTGAGGGAGGCCTATGTTCAGCAGTGAACTTCTTCAGGCTGTTGATGATAATGATGATGATGATGTGTGAACGATTCACACAGCGCCATCTAGCCTCAAACTAAGCAAAGCTTGTACTATGGGAACCAGATAACTGATACAATACTTAGATACTTTTTGTTTGTAAATACATACATAGAATACAATATAACACCCAGACACAGAACAAACACCTATGTCTATCACACAAATGTTTCTCCAGGGTAGGATTCGAACCCACAACCTACAGTTCAGAAGGCAGAGCTACTACCAACTGAGCTAACAGGCCAGTCAGTAAAGTACAATACAGAGTACTTACCGCAGCATTCGTGTGGTAGAAGAAGTCGTGCAGTATATCAAATATAGATGTCTCTGACAGGATCAGTTTCTGCAGGTTCTCCGGATGGAAGTCGTGTCCGTACATGTCCACGGCCGACAGGAATATCGACTCCATTTGGTTGTGGCGAAGCTCGTACGCCGGTTGATGCGCTGCTATCAACACCTGGGAACATGTTCATTATAATTTAAGAGAAAAAATATTTATTTATGCGGTAAGTTGGTTTTTACAAACGAGTAGACAAATGTAGGCTTACCATAGTCACGAGTTTATAGAAACCAATTTCCGCGCGTGTATCATACAACGTTTTTCAACACATTTGCGAGAAAACAGTACAATAGGTAATGAAACAAACTTTTGTTTATTACTGGGAAATTAGAACTACATCTTTAGTTTCATTTTCTCTTTAGTATTAAAGTGAGAAAAACGTATTAAGCAAAAGCGCTTCCAAGGAGTTTCGGTCATTCAGCTTATTTATTCTCGTAATGTAAAACTCCTTGGTGGAATTTTATATATTCTTATGGAAATAAAATAAACCGTAAAGGACACGCACGGCGCTATACAACGGAGGATGCGGTAAAATAGGTACTTAGGTTAGAGTACCTATTTTACCGCACGCTCCGTTGTATGGTGCGTAATGTTTAACTTTCGAACAATGTATACAGGCTTTGTAAATGCATTTTTTGAGCAAATGTGTTGAAAAATATTTATTAAGATAGATTTGAATCACGAAGGGGATTTGAGCCCGCATCCATCCACCGGGACATGCTTTTCTTTTTTTTTACCCTAATCAGTCGATAGGTAAGCATGTACCATCGAAGACCACGTCGTCACTTTCCATCAGGTGAGATCGCGGTCAAATGCGGGCGGGCCTATTTAGTAATAAAAAAAAATTACATCTATGATTATAATTGTTTATCTGCATCCCACAATGTCCCGCCTCCTAATTACCTAACTCGCAACAGGTTTGCGACAGGCCTAAATCTCGCGGTGATTGCTGTCATACATCATTAGTGGTGTCGAGAATGTATGCTTCGCTACTGCTGTCGCATTGCTACTGCTGTCGCATTGCTGTTGCAAATTTTACGTAATTACCCCGTCGGTGAGCGCCCACATTGAAGGTGGTTTACTGGGTGGCAGGACTTTTCTGAAAAAGTTCGTCTAGGTAGGTACCACCGCTCTGCCAGTATTCTGCCGCCAAGCAGTAGTGTGCAAGCACTACTGTGTTCCGGTTTGAAGGGCATTGTAGCTAGTAAAATTACTCGGCAAACGAGACTTAAGAACTGATCTCACAGTCTAGAAATCCTTTTTAGAGTGTGTGCTGTGTCAGGATGACGTGCGCAGTGCGCAGTGTCACGCGTAACTTTAATTTAGATTTCCGAGTGACACTGCAATGTGTAATGGGCGGCCGTGATGCTTAACACCAGGCGAACGACTAGCTCGTCACGTCATTCGTTTCCATAAAAAAACCCGGGGTCAATGGCACTTTTTTCCAATGGCACCGGGGCAGAGATACGCTAAGTGTTGACCGACTTCAAAAAAACAAGGTTCTATAGGTCTCCACTCACCTGTCTAGCTCTCAAAGCGACGCGGCTGTGTTCCGCTCGATGTAACGAAGTCAATTCGTTGAGGGTTGCAGCCAGTTCATCTGTTAGACCAGGCTCGTTCGACCAGAGGTGATCGATTAGGAGCGTCACCTGGAAGACACGATTGATCATCATCCACTTCATCATTATCAACTTTATTATCAACTTTATCACTATCAACTTTATCATTAACAACTTTATCACTATCAACTTGTATCATTATCAACTTAATCATTATTAACTTCATCATCATCAACTTCATCATGACTGACCACATCAATCCGTCGACCCGAACCGCTAAATAATTCGTGAATTCCAGAGTTTCATTTGAGAATTCATCACCATAATAACAACCATCATCATCATCATCAATGGCAGCCCGTTTCGCGCCTCAATTTATTCAGACCATCAGTCTCTCGGCAATATAAATTGAACGTTAAAAGGCGTATGCATAGGCTCAAAATACATTGCCCAGACGAGTTTCCGTGGCCATCACTTACCAGCAAGTTCTTCTTGGCGACCTGGTTATGCGAGAATATGATGTTGGAGACAAGTTGCATGTCATCTTTGTATCGCTCCCTGAGAGCGACCACACATTTGTCGTACGAGCCCAGCTGGAAGTGGCTCTCCACCTGGTAGTACTGTTTCAGGAGGTCGTGCACCGCCGCCTTCATCCTGCCTCGGATACCGTTCCTATAACAATTGTATACTTTAGTTGAGACGCGGATATGACCCAATTCTCACGTTTAGTACAGCAGTCGAACATGAAACGTATGTTGTATTGCATAGGGTCACTTTTTGCGTAGCAATAATATGGACACTGCGGGCCGGCACATTCGGTGTACCCTAAGCCTAAGTGTGTAGCGCGAATTTCATACTGAGAATTAAATAATATTATAATACATACTATTTCTAGTTATTTTGATTTAAAAACCAATCAACTGATATAATTTTGATTTAAAAAAAATTGGGACAGTATATCCTTTCAAATAAAAAAAAATAGAATAGCCGTTAAGTCAAATTAGAAGCCTTTGTGCGGCCTGAAAATTCTGACACCGAGATTAACCACTTGCCAACATGAGAAGTAGAAAAGAGAATTTTCAAAATCGGTTTATATATGACAGCGGTAGGAGGTAACAATTATTTTAAAAAAAATAGAGAACTTACTACTATTTTGAAGTCGGTGGAAAATCAATAGCAAACTTACCTATATCTTTGCACCAAAAGAACCAGCGCCTGAGTGCTCATGAAGAAGACGTCACGGTCCGCTCGCTTCGGCAATGACGCTGCATGGCTGTAAACAATACGATCTCAAACATACCTTTCTCACTCTTACCACTCCTGTCTAATGTGTGGTGAGAGCGAGAAAACTATAAATAAATATGTGTGGACATTTCACACAGCGCCATCTAGCCTCAAACTAAGCGAAGCTTGTACTCTTTGAACCAAATAATTGATACAATGCTTAGATACTTTTTGCTTTTAAATACATACTTAAAATACAATATAACACCCAGACACAGACCAAACATCGATGTTCATCACACAAATGTTTGTCCTGGGTGGGAATCGAAACAACTTACAGTTCAAAAGGCAACTACCAACTGAGCTATCATGCCAGTCTGAATAGGTTGTCAGATCCTTTCAGAACATTTAATGGCGCAACATTATGAATTGCTAGAGGTGCCTGTGGTTAAACATGCAATGATTCAGTTTTTCGTGTGGTCCCGGTGGGCAAATAGGCCCACCCCACTACTTCCCGTGGGTACCGTAAGTGCCGGCTAAGGGAATATCCAGGGAATGGGCAGCAGCATTCTCTGAGGTACATTATAATCTACTGCGATCACCAAGCCCCCTGCCAAGTGTGGTGATTATGGCAAACCACCCTATGATAAGCGTTCAAAGTGGCGTTTTATCGGGAAGGTCTGTGTTCAACAGTGGACGTCTTCCGGCTGAGTGTTCCTGCTGAAACCCCAATATTTCCAGGACAAAAAATAGTTTATATCACTCCCCGGCCTATATCAATGCAAAAAATCCATCTATCGAATCAATATAAATCACTTTTTGGTGTGTACTCACTGATCAATAACACTAGCGATCTGTTGACTCGGAAACTGCGCTAGTACGCTCGTGATATTTCTCTCGTACAACGCCATCAGTTTACGTACTTTCTTCTCTACCGCTATTGGAATACGGCCGGAAGTCGATGATAGTACCTAAAAGTGGATAAAAATATTCTATTGCATTCATCCCTTAGAGTATAGACTAAAGCAGAGAGAGATCATCAAAACGATATTATATTTGTACTGCTCACACGTATCGCTGCGTCAGTGGTGAAGGAAAGAAACAAACATATAGTAATTAGCTACGCTTACGATAAGTCACCGTACCTTTTTTTCGACTCGAGTCAACTGTTTTTTCTATATATGTAGTATGTTTAATCTGTCAGACTCATTCACATCAAAGTGTCCACTTCATATAAAAAGTGTCCACAAAAGTGGTACGCTGTTCTCTCTATGCTTTAGTCTATACTCTAAGATTCATCCAGTTCAGCACGACTTCTTTGACAAGTAACAATTGTCAAAACACGAAATAATGTTGCCTCTTCCAGAGACACTGGCAGAAAAACATCAAACAGCGTTTAAAAACCACTAATCAAAAAAACGAAGAAGACCAATAGTGGTGGCCACAGCTCAGATTAACATGTGAAATGTAAATCAATCACTCAAAATGTATCAATTTATCATGTATGAAGCCGAATATTACGATTCCCGGAAGGTTTTCCAGTATAACAATGATCCTAAAGGATGGTGATCAGTCTCATTACAACACATCTGAATGAGTGATTCAACTGTTCACTCATTTGAATGAACTGTTATCAGTGTCTCGTTTTTAACAGAAATATTCAGTTTTCTTCAAAAGTTGGCATCCCTCTTACTGTAATGTCGTGATTCGAATTACAAGTCATGGTATAGCTAGGGGGCTCGTTTGCTTTGTAGTAGTGTGCGCTACAACGGCTGAATCGGCAATTTGAGATTAGGTACATGATCACGTCGGGGTCACCACTTTACCTATAATAGGGTATTGCGGAGGTGACAGAAACTACTTAGCGTCGTAATCACTTCATTTGTATTTAGCCAAAACTGGGTACATCACGTGCGACGGAGTGGGGACGACTGCCTGCCGATGCGCGCTAGCGCTCTTGATCATGTACTTTTTTTATGCGATTAAATGACGTGACGAGCTAGTCGCTCACCTGATGTTAAGCAACACGGCCGCCCATAACAGTTGCAGTATCACTCGGATCTTAAAACAATAAATTTTCGCGTGACACTGCACTGCGCACGTCAGCTTGAGACATCACACAGTCTAGTAATCTGATTATAGTAATCTGATTACTAGACTGAGTGATCAGATCATAAGCTCAGTAATTTCACTAGCTACAGTGCCCTTCAAACCGGAACACAGTAGTGCTTGCACACTACTGCTTGGCGGCAGAATAACTAGCAAAGCGGTGGTACCTACCTAGACGAACTTTGCAGAAAAGTCCTACCACCTAGTAAAACCCAAAACACCTAGTAAACCTAATCTCAAATTGCCGATTCAGCCGTCTGTAGCCGCACACCGCTACAGCTTGATTGCTACCTTCCTACAGTATAAAAAAAACTTTCTAAAAAGCTAGCTTACCTCTTGCAACTCCAGCAAAGGCAGCGACGGATCGCGCAAGCTCTGCATAAACTTCTCAACTACTTCCCGCAACCGCGGAGTGTTATATGGCTCCGGAAGGCAAAACCCTGCGACAAAACAACAAGTTTTTTTTTTATCAACGATAGGCTAACATTTGACCACGGTCTCACCTGATGGTAAGTGACGACGTGGTCGACGATGGAGCATGCTGGCCTAAGATACCGGTTCACTCTAGCCTTAAAAACTCCCAGATTATATTTGTCAGGAAACAATGACGCTGGTAAGGTGTTCCATTCCTTTGCTGTCCGAATTATAAACGAGGAATCAAAACGCTTTGTACGTATTTTAGGAATTTCTATAATACAATACGCATAACTTATTATCATCTACCCGCAAGTTCTTCAGTTCAACCGTGATCATGGAGTTTGCAACAGCTCGGAAATATCGCCAACGTGAATAGGTATCTTCTAGGCAAGCATGTAGATTGCATCGTCAATCCCATCTGGGCCCTAATTCTGGATGCCCTCTTTACGATTCCTTACTTCGTAACCACGCGAATTTCTTGTCTGACATAAGACATCTGCAAAAATCTATTCTCTATGAAATGAAAACGAAACCGCGCGAGAGAGCTGAGATGCGTTCCGAAACATTAACACGTCAAAAGTTACCACCACTTATGTCAATATTTATTTAAAATAAAAATAACTTTAATGTAAAGTGAAGGTATTTCTAATGCTGTGTGGCACGATTTGAACAAGACACGATAACGACGTGGTTTCGTATTGTGTGTAATCTGTGTTTCCATACAGAATTAGGGCCCAGGTGAAATTGCGGTCAAATGCAGGCTATTTAGTTATAAAAACAAACTGGAACCAAATAAATTACATGGTAAATATCCCGTAATAAACAAGTTTTAAAATATTTCGATAATGTTTTATCGAAATATTTTAAAACAAGCAACATCGACAGCCGGAAGACGTCCACTGTTGAACACAGGCCTCCCCATAAAACGTCACTTTGGACGCTTATCATAGGTGGGGTTTGCTATAATCACCACGCTTGACAGGCGGCTTGGTGATCGCAGATTTTAATGTACCGAGTAGAATGCTGCTCCCATTCGCTAGATATTCCCTAATCCGGCTCTTACGGCTGACATGCGAAGAGATGGAATACAATAAACTTCTTGTTTACTAGATAGACTTGCGTTTGACCACAAAACGCGACAATGCGGTCGACGCTCGCCTATAAGTAACCAGCTGGGTTAGCACGGACAGTGGACAAAATTGCCTTTCCCCTGTTTTACTCCACTTGACAAGTAAGCAAGTATGAAGAATGTGACATAAAATGGGGAAAGACAATTTTGTCTACCGTCCGTGCTAACCCTGCAGGGGGTCTAGCAAAGATACCCTTTCCATTAGCGTTAACGCCAAACGATAACTCAAAATGCATGGGAATGACATTACCGGCGGAAAACTTTCCCGCAGCTAATGTCATTCCCATACATTTTCAGTTATCATTCGGCGTCAACGCTGATCGAAAGGGTATCTTCGCTAGACTAAATCACAGATAATACTATACTAGACCAAATTGAATTAAAAAAAATATTTTTAAAACCAAACAACTCAACCCGCACTAAGCGTTTTCTATGCACTTTATAGTGCGAACGGCCAATGAGTGGAACACCTTGCCAGCGTTCTTGTTTCCATCTAACTATGATCTGGGAGTCTTCAAGTAGAGAGTGAACAGGTATCTTCTAGGCAAGCATGCACCATCGTAGACTGCATCATCACTTTCCATCAAATGAGACAGTGGTCAAATGCTTTGCCTATCAACAATTTAAAAAAACCCCTGTTCACTCTCCTTTTGAAAACACCCAGATTACAGCTTCCAATGTTAGCTTTGGAATGCAGATTCCAAAACACAAATTGTTAAATTTTTTTATGGCACTGATTTAAAGAGGCAGTTGTAAATAGCAGTTTTGGTAAGTTAAAAATTATAAATGGCACGTTTAATAACTAGTCCAGCAGTTAAAACTAAGCAGTAAAGTAAACAAAAATGAGTAATAAAAAATGATGAAATGGATCAGTGAATATATAATTAAGCAGGAAAATAATTAAATGGGCGGTAATAGTAGATTACTAGCCAAGGGCTGTAAGGCATCAATTGCAGCCCGAGATATTTAATCCGCCTATAGTTCGAGGGTGCAATTGATGCTTACACCCGAGCTAACTACTCTGCTTTACATCTCGATTGTGAGGTAAGTAGAAAAAAACCGGCATTACAAGAATAAAGTAAAAGTTTTCTATTCCCGCCTTTGTTCATCTTTTTTTTTAATTTTTTTTTTCAAGAACGAAATTGAGCTTCGCCGTTCGATATTTAAAATTGATGACCATTATACTCATACGAAGACAAGGCTGAATAGCGAAGCGACCTCTTTTGTCATTGGGCTGAATCACAGAGCATTGAAAAATATGACACTTCGCACCTAGATAGAGGCGCCCTGATGACATTTGACACAAAAAATCAACTATGGCAGATGTCATACATAATATCGACGGCAGCAAACAACAAAGAGCTATCTACAAAATCAATTGTTTCCAGAAGAGCGTTCCTCAGGCGAAAATGTAATAACTTCATAAAATAAATAAAGCTAGATACTTCAAACTTGCAATAGTTAATTATAACAACATTTGAAAGAAAATCTAATATAAATAAAATATTTAACTACATTAAACGTACTCTGGTAACGCAAACAGAACATGAAACTGTGAAGTACCTACACTGAGATAGCCAATAAATCCAATAATCAACCAAAGTCTAAACGAACAAGTAGCAGATGCCTTTTGTACTTATAATTGGCGTGCCGAATGGTACGACACACAGACGGACAATTTGTAGATGTGCGTGTGTACTTTGTTACTTCGTAAAAAGGTGTAGTTGTCTTTATATACGCGACAAAATACCAACAAATAATGAGATATTTATCATCAACAGCCTGAAGACGTTCACTGCTGAACATAGGCCTCCCCCAGAGAGCGCCACTTTGAGCGGCTGCTTGACTCCTGCATCCATCGGCTTCCCGCGGCTTTCACCATATCGTCGGTCCACCTGGTGGGAGGCCAGCATACTCTTCGTCTTCCAGTTCGTGGTTGCCACTCGAGAACCTTTCTTCCCCATCGGTTGTCAGTTCTACGAGTGATGGGGCCTGCCCAGGGCCATTTCAACTTGCTAATTTGTGCTATTCAGTCACTTTATTTTTCCTGCGGATCTCCTTATTTCAGATCTTATCTCACAGGAAAACACCGAGCAAAGTTCTCTCCATAGCTCGTTGCGCGACTTTGAGCTTACTAATGAGGCCAACAGTAAGATACCACGTTTCAGTTCCATAATTAAGTCATCACTGGCAACACACACTGATTGAAAACCTTTGTTTACAGGCTCTGTGGTGTTTTGGACGAAAAGTAAGTCGAAGCTCTCCGAACGCTGCTCAGCCGAGTTGGATTCTTCGTGCGACCTCTTTGTCGAAGTTGGATCTACTTAAATACTACCTAAGTTAGATAGAGATATTAGATATATCATCTAGTCTAGGGCGTTTCTTTCCGCGCCACACACACCCACACAAAGACCTTCTTCGGGGCTACTTGTGGTTCATCATAAAAATGATTTACTAAATATTCGGCAACTAATTAAGTGTGGAATTAGAATTACATTATTAGGTGATTCACTGTATGCATTACAATGAATCCTTCAAATATGGAATGGATGCAGAACAACACCTAGTATAAAGAAAAATGACAAAATGCAGTTGTCTTTGTTTCTTTGCTACCATCGATTATGTTTTGACATTGGCTTGAGCTGTGCTCAGGACTTCGGCAACAGAAGGGCGCCTCTATCGGGGGCGAAGCGAATTTTTTTTTCTTGCTCTGTGGGCTGAATGCATGATGTCTATTGCCAGTATGATGGTTAGATGTACGCGAACTTTTTGAAAGAGTGAAGAGTTTTTTTTTAAATACTTACCGCCCTAGGGCTTTTCTAGCTACATTATTACCGTGTTATTACCCTAGAGCGCTAATTGGTTACCTACAAGCCCCATTTGGGGTAATAAGGACCTACTTACCGAATATGAGAGATGTAAAAATTATTGAACGAGCAGTTACAAGTGAACCTAACCTAACCTAACTAATTAAAAAAAATGTTTAACAAAGAGCACTGACCCCGGTGTCTGTGGAAATGCAAATATAACAAAAAACCTAACCTAACTTATAAAATAACCGACTAATTGATTTTTTATTACTGTCCATGTTTTACTGTCGCAATAACTAATCAACCGCCATTAAATTAAATAACTGCTCAATATGTTTTTGAACTGATCATAATAACATCTCGAATATTTAAATAACAGCTCAAAAAATTAGTTCCCCTTTTTTACTATTTTAGCTTACCTGCCAGTGTATTCTCCAATATGGCTCTGTATTTCAGATGCATATGGTGCAGCTTCTCAGACAGCTCCGGGTTGTCTTCTAATGGGAACTGCCCTTTGTAAGGCTGCGCTGTGGTTACTAGAGACGGATCGTCCAGTTCTGTAACGAAAAAATGCTTGTTTTATAACGGTATACTTAAAGAATTATTTAAAAGTAATGACCATGAAATGAGGAGATCCGCAGTGACCGATATAGCTCTTGGAATTAGCAAGTTGTTCAGGCAATGGGCAGGCCACATCGCTCGTAGAACTGACAACCGATGGGGGCGAAAGGTTCTCGAGTGGCGACCACGAACCGGAAGACGCAGCGTAAGCCCACCACTAAGTGGACCGACGATCTGTTGAAAGCCGCGGATGCAGGAGGCAAGCAGACGCTCAAGGTGGCGCTCTCTGGGAGAGGCCTATGTTCAGCAGTGAACGTCTTCAGGCTGTTGATGATGATGATGATGAATATTAAAATGTCATACTTAAAAGCAGAACTCAATTATTTTAATTTAATTTCGTACTGTAGCAGTTTATTAAGTAAATTAGTATTATTTTAGAAGGTGTCTATAGTTTCAAAGGATCCTAATGAATTAAATCACCAGTAAAGTATGCACTTACCCAAGGTACCAATAAGGGATCCCATATCTAAAACAGCGCCCGGTCGTAGGCTCCACGTTACATTGCCGGATTCGGGCGCTGATAGTGTCATCACCATTTTCATCACCTGGTGATGAAACAAACAATCTTCGTTAGGATGTGAGTAAATTAGCTATAAGGATTTAGAGTACTCAAATGTACTAATTTTAAAAGTATCACAAAACACATAAATTAGCCTGCTATATTTTATTTCGGTCTACTCAAAATTCCAGCACCTTTAATTCGGTATACTATCAGAAATGTCACTAATAATAACTATAGAGCGTAGTCCACTACATTTTCTTTCGGTCTACTCAAATTTCTCGCGTCTTTTACTCGGTCTACTCACCTCGATTTCAGCGTAAGGTTGTCCTTTATCGACATGTCCTCCGTCTTCTATGAGTGTATTCACCAACTTGCCAGCCGATGGGGCGCGAAGTTTAGAAGGATCCTTTTCCTTTTCGAAGACCACGGTTTGATTTCCAATTACAATACGGTATTTGTCAACTTCGTCTTTTAGGTACGTGGTGAAAGAAGACCCGTCTATTGACAAAAGTGTGCCTGGAAAAAAAATCAAAGGTTTTGAAGAAACTGCAGCCTGTTGAATGTTTAGACTAGTAAAATATACTATTCCCGATGGATGCAGGAGGCAAGTAGCCGCTCAAAGTGGCGCTCTAAGGGAGAGGCCTATGGTCAGCAGTGGACGTCTTCAGGCTGTTGATGATGAAAATATAATATAGCAATTCCGTTTTGGAAATTTTGATGCATGTTTTTGCGGTAAAACAAAAAACCACTAGTATCAGCTTACTGCAGGGCTTCATTTGAATGTAGGTCTACTACGGTCACTACGGTCTACTAGGTCTACTCCCGGTCTACTCACCACCATCAGTCAGCTTATGCACTTCCAGCTCCTTAAAACTGCCATTCATGACGAGGAAATACGAAGTGGGCCCGTATTTCGTGGCGGTCACTTTGTATTTATCACCAGAGTGAATTAGTTCAACTTCGACTGTATTCGAAAGTTGACTTGAAGCTTGGATTTGACCTCTGTAGGAAAAAGATAGCTGTTATGAAAACCAGAGAACATACAACAACAGCACAACCCCAGCATCAGAACAGCGGGGCTACCGTCTAAGGCAATCATAATCGATGAATGGGCTCCATTTCGTAATTTCCGGCAAGTTGGCATTGTGTAACATCTCCATCCATTAGTGTTTTCTCACTATTTCTCATTATTATAGTTAATCAATGTTTTGTATATTCAGTTCTCCGCCTAAGGGATCATAATACCGATGGATGAGGATTTTACACCACCTGAAATTACCAAATGAAGCCCATTCATCGATTACGATTGAGTAACACAGCTTACAACTTGGCACGCTACTAAATAGAGACAGAAGTACTACCAAAGATGTGTATCATTTGTGTTATTGTGTGTGAAATTAGATCTACTATGGGCCGTCTGATCTTGAAGATCATAGAGAAAACCCATCATCACCATCATTGCCATGAGCTAGAACATCCATGATTGCACCACCTGCATTAGCATCATCGTCACCATCACCATTGGAACAGCTGTGCCAGCGACCCAAGGGCGTTCTCCGCTACTTCAAGAAGTTAGGGTGGCTAGGGTAGAGGCTGGCGAGGGTAAATGCACAAAACACCCCATGCGGGATGTCAGTGCAGGCGTTTATCGCCCCCATTTAGAATAAAAAGACTGCTCTATTTCGTCTACTAGATTACTACCTTTAAATGGTTTATAAACCTTTTTGATCTGCAAATACAGATTTGACTGTAATACAAAACCATTGATCTACTTAACACGTTGGTCTACTCGGTCTTTTAGACTATAATTGCATCATCAATTACTTATAACATTGCTGTAGAACTCCATCATCTAGAATCGCAACGCACCAACAATGGCCTCCGAGTTGCAGATGGCCGTAGGCAGCGGTGACTACTTACCATCAGGTGGACTGCCTGTTTGTATGCCCCTCATTTCAAAGAAATCTTAATTTTGAACGGATAGATTGTGGTGTACTATAAATAGCTACCGATTTAAGTCTACTTGGTATACATGGGTACTGGTCTCTTTGGTCTACTCAGCTAATCTACTAAAACATTAGTCTTTATAGTCATTGCTTGTCATCGTCATCATTATCTTATCATCATAATCTCATCACTTACTTCTCAAGACAACTCTTGAACTCCTGGAAGTGACTGGTGATGATCGTGTCAGCGATGAGAATCGAACCACACATCACTCCAAGCATGATATCTGGTTTCTCTGATTGTACCTGAAAAAAAATGTTTTTTGTAATTCTTATCATAACTTACTATACTTTAGGAGTCGTCCATGATGGTGATGATTCGCGATTTTTTTCGGGACCACCGAGATTTTTAGGGGCGGGAAAGGTTCGCTGCCGTCACTACTTTGATGGGTGACCGCTACAAAAAGTGGTATTTACCATTGAGAGCTACCGTGTTTCGGAGGGCACGTTAAACTGTCGGCCCCAGCTGTTGTCGTAAGACAATAGTCGTTAAGCCAAGACAGAAGCGCGGCGGCCTAAAAATTCTGCCAACCGATGGCCTAACATGCGCACCGCGACAAAATTTTATCGACCATTTATCTTGTGAGAGATCGTGACAAGACTATGGTAGCGCCTAAGTGCGTCTCACTCTAACAACGACGGTTAGACTGGTCTGACTACTTGCCTGCACGAGAAGATTCCAAATTGAAGATCAGCCTCGGAAAGCTCAATCTATCACCCATAAAAGGTCAGCGTTCAAAGGGACTGTGTACTAGACCGCGGTCTACTCAACGGTCTACTCGAGGTCTACTAGTCTACTATGGTCTACTCACCCTCTCAGCAATAAGTGCATCAAGCCAGCTGGTATCAATGTTATTCTCTTGGAATGAACTGGTCTCCAACAAAGTAATAAGGTATTCCACCGTGGTCCGGAAGTCACCTCGAATGCTAAGCTCTTTTAGAGCAATCACAAGGTTTCTACAAACAAATAATTAGTGACTAAAACGTGCATACTTGCATAGTTAAAAGACTGTAATGGTCTACTATTTTCAATGAACAGTCTACTAGTTAGACTGTTAACGAATAGGTTTGGTCTTCTGGTCTACTCACTCTCTAGCCTGCTCCCTAGTCTCGCCCCAAGAGAAGCAATGTCCAAACTGAGAATCTGCGAACTCATGAAGACCTCCCGATGCTGCTACGCTGAAGTAACCCCACACGTTCTTCGAAGACCTGAAGTTCAGCTCTTGAACTGTTCCAGATGACGGTTTGAATCCTGGTCAAAATTAAAAAGACCAATGCTATATCTTTCCGAAATAATAAAACTTACTGATACCCGTTGAGATTCTCATGGTCTACTCGCGGTCTTCTGGTCTACGGGTCTACTAACCTTCGTCAGGGTTCTCCGACGTAATTCTGGCAGCGATTACGTGTCCCCAAGGCGAAGGTCGTTGGTTCGGCTCATCGAAGTTTATCTTCGTCATTCCCCATGGAGATTCGCCGTAGAGAAGACGGATGTCTTTTATGTTGTAGAGTGGAAGACCCATGGCGATCTGGAAGAATATTCTACTCAATAGATGTTTGGTTAAGTGACCCTGTAATGCTCATTCACTTTATAAGTTCTCGCAAAGCCCTGTAGAGTATCTAACTGACCTGGAAAGTGCCTCACTGACTTACTCAAATACTTGTTGTAAATGTCTAACTGACCTGAAAAGTGTCTCACTGACTTACTGCAATAACTTGTTAATGTCTAACTGACCTGATAAGTGTCTCAATGACTTATTCAACTCCTTGTTAAGTGTGTAACTGACTGACGTACGAAATGTCTCACGGACTTATTCAAATACTTGTTATAAATGTCTAACTGACCTGAAAAGTGTCTCACTGACTTACTTCAATAACTTGTTAATGTCTAACTGACCTAATAAGTGTCTCAATGACTTATTCAACTCCTTGTTAAGTGTGTAACTGACCTACGAAGTGTTTCGCTGACTTATTCAATGCCTTGTTAAACGTCTAACTGATCTGAAAAATGTCTCACTGACTTACTTCAATAACTTTTTAAGCGTCTAACTAACCTGCAAAGTGTCTCACTGACCTGAAAACGACTCACTGACTTAAAAAGTGTCTAACTGACCTGCAACTGCGCAGCGGGTAAGTTGACATCGGCGACCATCTCAGTGCAGGGATGCTCAACCTGCAGTCGCGGGTTCAATTCCAGGAAGTAGTACGAACCCGACATAGGGTCGTAAAGATATTCCACTGTACCGGCCGATACGTAGCCAACCATTTTGGCTAAGCGGACCGCAGCCTGGAAAATAAAATATTGTGTTTAAAACCTGTGCCTGTACCTATAAAATGTTGTGAAACCCTGATGAGTGAGAGTGACGCAAAATATGGCGTTTGCGGGGGCACTAACTATGGCAGATCTAAAAATGACTAGGACAATATTTCCAAGCGCGTTGAGGTTTTTCGTATTTTCCCAAAAACAGAAGATAAACGTTTATTTCTTCCGCTCTTTCTCTCTCCCTCTCTCTTTTCCTGTCTCTTACCTTCTCCATCTCAATGAAAACGTCAGGTTTTGCGACGGCGGCGGGCGCCTCCTCTATAATCTTCTGATGCCTACGCTGGATAGAACAGTCTCGCCCAAACAGGGATATCGCATTACCTGTGAAAGAGTTTTTTTTTTACTTCACGCGATTGATGTATTTAGCCAGTCACCTACACCCAGTGACTCAGGTCACCCTCGCGAAAGTTCATCTTAAGGCAAAAGGTAGGGCAAACAAGGTATTTTTGGCACGATTCCTGGCGTAATTAGAGCATGTGTAGCTTTGAATTTAATATACCATGTAATTCATATCATTAAGTCTTTTGTGAAGTCGCAAAACAAGATTAATAAATATAGCTCTATAGAAAAAATCACAAACCTAATCAAAACAAAAAAATTGAATGTTCCAATTTTACTGAGTTCCTATCGAATATATTTTTTCAAAATGAAATGTGTATTCCCAACAAACATACACATTTTGTGATGACTTCATAATTTTGAAAAATACCATCAAAATCAGTCATTTCGTGCGTTGTCTTTGTCGTAAGCGCCGCGACGAAGTGCAGACTGAATTGATATTTAAGACCGATACGGCGATAGGGCGATGTTTCTTTGTACGTATTTGGACCTGCTTATCTGGCCCTACTCTTCACTTTAAATACAAATACTGCAATCAAGTTACGTAATCGCCTATCTGTATAATAAATTATTTGGAATCATGAGCAGGTTTATGTATTTATTCCATTAAAATCGGATGATCCAAAATGAAGATACATACATTTTTAGACGAAGGGTTCTCCACACCTTAAGTTGAATTTGGTATTTTCTTAACTTTGCAAATTATTTTTAAATTAAATTATTTCTCATTAAGTATTAGAGAGAACCTGCAAATTTTTAGGATAAGATAATAAATAAATATGTGTGGACATTTGCACACAGCGCCATCTAGCCCCAAACTAAGCATAACTTGTACTATGGGAACCAGATAACTGATACAACACTTAGATACTTTTTGTTTATAAATACATATATAGAATACAATATAACACCCATACACAGTGCAAACACCTATGTTCATCACACAAATGTTTGTCCTGGATGGGTATCGAACCCACAACCTATAGTTCAGAAGGGAGAGCTACTACTAACTGAGCTAACAGGCCAGTCACATGATTTATTAAATTCAAATCTATACTGGAACTTCCACGTTTTCCAGCGGATTCACAACATAAACATACCGCTGCATTAAGTCAAAATACCTCGCTTCAAATCGATTAAAAATCATGGCCAAGTGTAATCTAGTCACTTTCAAGTCAAAGTCTGCGGTCAAATGCGGGCCCATTTAGTTATACAAAAAAAAAGAAAGAAAAGACAACTGATCGTGCAAGATTAGATGACGAATGGAAATGCTTACCATACTGATCAGCCAAGAGTTGCACCTCCAAATGGCGGGCGGATTTGGCGAGCTTCATCACAAATATTGGTGACCCAGGTACTTCTGCTTGCACCTGAGATAAATTATAAATAAATTATTGGAGGACATTTCACACAGCGCCATCTAGCCCCTAACTAAGCAAAGCTTACTATGGGAACCAGATATCTAACACAACACTTATAAATTATAAGTAAAGCCCCATTCAAACCAGCGTGTTATTTGTACCGCTGTGGGTAGCGGTATACCGCGCGGGATTACGCCCGGGTATTTTGTATGAAGTTTCGCAAGTTTCGCATTAGCCGCGGAACTTCAATACAAAATACCGCCGCGGGATATTTACCGCTACCCACAGCGGTACGAATAACGCGCCGGCTTGAATAGGGCTTAATAAAATATAACACCCACACACAGAAAAACATTGATGTTTATCAGACAGATCTTTGTCCTGGGAGGGAATCGAACCCACAGCCTACAGTCCAGAAGGCAGAGTTACTACCAACTTAGCTGGCAGCGTAATCTATCCAAACGATTGACACCAAAATCAAAAGTTTTTATTAAGTTCTAGAGGTTCACGTTGCTTTATAAATATTTATTAATATGCCTAAATGTATGTATTTCATCACAGCCTGAAGACTCCACTGCTGAACATAGGCCTCCCCCAGAGCAGGCCACCTTGAGCGGCTGCTCGCCTCCTGCATCCATCGGCTCCCCGCGGCTTTCACCAGGTCGTCGGTCCACCGAGTGAGGTGCCAACCTACGCTGCGTCTTCCGGTTCGTAGTCGCCACTCGAGAACCTTTCTTCCCCATCGGTTGTCAGTTCTACGAGCGATGTGGCCTGCCCATTGCCACTTCAGCTTACTAACTCTAAGAGCTATATCGGTCACTTTAGTTCTCCTGCGGATCTCCTCGTTCCGGAGCTTATCTGGCAGGGAAACACCGAGCATAGCTCGCTCCATAGCTCGCTGCGCGACTTTGAGCTTACTAATGAGGCCAACAGTAAGAGACCATGTCTCAGTTCCATAAGTCATCAATGTATGTATTTATGTGCTATATATTCTCGAATTCTTATAAGCTTATAATATTATATAAGGTTTTTATTGTATTTATAATACCTATTTATTTATTTATTAATGTGTATGTGTATGTATATTATAATATCATACCCACTACTTATCTGTAAAAACTATTGTCCACAGAGAGCTAGTTTGTTTAATTTTAGTTAAATGTTTAAGTCTTTTTGTTTACATTGCGCACCGCTGACTACTCCTTATGCCTGTGATACTATCCATCCAAAGGTTGCCTGGAAGAGATCACTTTTATTGATAAGGCCGCCCAATGTACCCCAACCTACTTTATATATTCAGATGTTTTAGTTTTTATCCTGTGTTGGCATGTGCAATAAAGAGTTTTTCTATTCTATTCTATTCACTGACGGGCTCTATTTTCTCTATCATACGTTGTGGAGAGCATAGCGACGGCAATAACATTTTCAAATACCAGGACGGCACTCTTAAAAAGTAATCCATTGATAACATACCTGTCTAAACATGTTGTTGAAGTCATCAGGGTTCTCAACTTTTCGGATACCCTTGCCGCCGCCGCCTTCTGATGCCTTGATCATCACTGGGAACCCTGGATATCGGGAAAATATATAAAAACCAAGATCCAACCTAGATATTTCTTCAAAACTATCCTTAACATATAAGGGGCGAAACAGACCTCAATCGCCTTAAACCCATACTGTAAAAGTACTTTGATGGGCTATTTTTGCAGTTGTTTTGATTTAAAAACCTAACTGCAGAACCGATTTTAATGGATTGATGATGAATTATTTAATGAATTTGTGGGAATATTCCAGACAGGTATACAATCATTCTCTTTGCCTTTTCCCATCTGTTGTTGGGTTCGGCTCCCAATCTAATCTGTAGCGGCGAGCTGCCCGAATTACACGAGCGACTGCCATCCGACCTCGCAACCCATAAGGAACCAGTAACTGGGATAGTTAGATCAGGCGTCTGACTACCCGTAACGATTGCCATAGATGTTCTTATGACAACCGGGACCGACGGCTTAACGTGCTCTCCGAGGCACGGAGCGATGGCATCGACATCTGCACATAACTTACTAGATAAGTCATTGGTGCAGGGCCGAGGATCGAACCCGGTGCCGTAAGACTGCGAAGCGCACATGCTACCGCTCGGCCACCATCGCTCGCTCGGCCACCATCGCAGGTATATATCGTTTAAAATATAAAAAAAACCAAATCGGTATATGAATCAAGGAATTCTAAGATAACAAATATTAAAACCTTTTTTTTAAGTCAGTTAAAACATGTATAATGTATCAGGACCCAACCAAGATGTTTTTGAAAATCAAACTACACATTAATGGTTTTAAAAGCGGGAATCTTCGAAGCCCTCACATCACTTAGTCAATAGGTCCCACGTCGGCTCTTGTCGATCAAGACACGTATTGCTATCTCACTCTGAACGGCAAGTTGTGTGCGCTGCACCTAATATAAGCTACAATGGAGATATCTTCTCTCTATCAAAAACTAAACTGTAAAACTATTTGCTAATAAAATAACTTGTATTTGGTCTGGCCGCATAGGATTTTTAGTTTATTCTAATATTAATTATAACAATTTATCAATTATCAACAACAGTTCCAAGTGCCACTGCACTGTTTTTGGAAGCCATTACACTTAACATTAGGCGAATATATTAAAAATTGATATGTTATAAAAGTTTTATGTACATTACCAATTTTCTGTGCAGCCTGTAATCCTTGCTCCGGTGATGTGATGCACCCTTTAGCGAACAAATCAGACGATATCTTGATCTTTTTCGTATTGTATTCTGCTTTCAGTTCTGTAATATCACAGAATACTTAGTAAAGGTACAGAAGGCCCACTCCGCGAAGACACTTAAACAAATATCGACTCTTGATGCAACGCTATAGAGTGCAGTTCAGCTCGCACAGCGCTAAAAGCCTTCCTTAAGGCTGCTTTTACATTTTGGCGAGCTCAGTACCGCGCGCACGGTACCGAGCTCGCAGCGTCCGTCGGGTTGACCAAATATATCTAGTTTCATTTATTGATATATAAATAAGAGCATTATTTAAAATTATGAAATAATTTGTATTAGTTTAGAAAAACGATGAACTTTATTATGGTAACAATATTTTGTCAAACTCCGGAGATATTTGAGACCTTTTGTTGAAGCCTTTTTTAATAAAAAAAAAACAAACTTAATTTAATATTTTTTTAATTATTTGAAGGGTAATAATCAAAAATCTGTTCCGTCATTATGGAAGTACGGGATGTATTTAGTGGAGTATAATTTAGTTTGGAGATTAACGTTATACAGAACTTGCAAATTAGAGCTCTCAAATCGGGTCTCTGTGTGTTTTTGCCAAAACGAACACCAGGAGAATGATGATTACTAAATAAATAGGTAAATTACCTAAAATCCGTTCTGTCATTATCGAAGAAGATGAAATGAAGGGTATTTTTCATATAATGGCTAAGTATAGACGTTACAGCTATGCATCAAATATTGATGACGAAAACCTTGCAACTACGCATAATTTTGTAAAAGCAGCCTTAAACAGTTGCGTCTCATTCTATCATCGTCGCGTTACTCATATGTATCATGCGAACGGTTAAAGAGTGGACTCTTTACCAGTCTGTGTTTCCGAATCCTTGAGGTATACATAGAGTCACAAACATGCAAAAGAAATGTCCGCACCAAAACTCTGCGCCCGCCACGCGCAGAGGTTTTGGTTAGTTGTAAGGCAACCGGGATCCGAGTCGGTAGTGCGGGTTGATAGCGTATCTCTTTCCCACGTTAATCAAGCGTGTAAGAGTAAAAGAGACACAGTCTCGCGCTTCATTGGTTACGAGAAAGTGGCGCGTATAATGTGTTCTAACGAAAAGCTATGGAGTCGATAACATTTTTTGAGGAAGAGCAAATTGCGCACATAACTTGAAAGTTATCGATGCAGGGCCGAGTGGGATTTGAACCAGGGTGCGTCGGTTCTAAAGTCGCACAGGTCCCCCACTGAGCCATATTTGCTCTGCCTTAATACCGCTTTTTTTTGTTAAATAAAAGATTAAGGACTTTATCACATCTCCAACTGGAAGACGCCCACTGCTGAATATAGGCCTCTCCCATAAAACGCCACTTTGGACGCTTATAATAGCGGGTTGACATAATCACCGCGCTTGGCAAGCGGTTTGGTAATCGCAGAAGATTTTAACATACCGATGAGAACGCTGCTGCCCATTCCCTGGATATTCCCTTAGCCGGCTCCTACGGCATATAATGAAAAAGTGCTTACCGCTACCGCTCCAAGGCAATGTGGGTATATTGGCAGTCTGTGCCACTATTGAAGAAGCTATCTTGTCTCCGAGAGCCCACATGGCCTTCTCCGGAGGTCCAATGAACACCAGTCCGTTTCTATGGAGAAGTTCTGGCAACTTTGGGTTCTCTGATGCATGGCCCCAGCCTGCCCAAACTGCCTGGAAGATATTGGAGAAAAATTGGTATAACAAAATATACAAATACAAATTTATTTATAGACACAATAGATTAGTGTCCTCCTATTTTTTTATTGCAAATTAATTCCTCAAAAAATAAAAAGTCGTAAAACAAAAATTATATATCTCAAAAAAATACGTTACAAGCATTTTAAAATACAGGAATAGAAAGAGTTCAAACGTGCAGTGACGTCAGTTCTTGCTCCTTCATAGTACCTCCTTACTAAGCTGTGGTAGCTTTACATCCAATCTCTTTGGTATGTGACGTCACTAACGTGCGTATTCATAGTAACAGTGGGGAAGCTCTGTTTTGCGAGAAAGGGACGGGCGATGCCCCCTCCAAAAACTTTAAAAGCTTATTGCTTCGTGATTTATTTACCGATTTTACTAATTTTTCAATGAGGCGATTTATTAAAAAAAAAAGAAATTGTGTTTTATGTATGACACAATAGATGGCGCCAGTTGTGGTTTTACCAAAATCTGTCACTGTCACTGTTTCAAGCATTGACCACAGGTAGAGGAAATGTGTCACGATACTGACTGGCAACTCTACACCCTTTCGTTATTTTTATTTTCGTTACGCGATAACTCGGCGTTATTTTGGATCATAATATTAACGTTTATCTATCTCGCAGTTCTACTGTACTTCAATTTACTTAAAATGGATGCACCACAGACTACTTAGGAGATACTACAGACAATGTACGCGTCGTCCACTCAACTGAATTTGACATTTCTTTGTAGGTAGTCTAAGCATTTTCTTGTTTAAACTACTCTGTGGTTTGAAAGGTTTAAACTATGCACTTGCGCCATCTAGTAAAAGAAGCGGAACTAGTTTTTGTTTTTAAATAAAACGCCTCATTATTATTGCATTCATTTTTAACCAATTTTATGAAAATAATATTAACATGTTAATTTTTAATAGCAGGACACTAGCCTATTGGTTATGTACAAAGCTATGATGAACCCATAGACTCCCGAACTAGTCGAAACTGTGTTTCAGGAGTCAGTGGCTTCTCCCATTATTTATTTAACTTAAGGTATGTCATACTGATTAAGAAGATATCTAATACAAGATTTTATTAATCTTTCATCGTACATATCCCGTTAATAAACAATATTTTAGTCATCTCTACTATATATATCTGAAACTGTTTGTTCGTATGTTTGTTTGAGTGGATTTCACTTCGATATATAACGAAATAAGAGCTCACGCCGCAAGTGAGCTGTTATTTCCCGAGACGGCTTTTTTGCGCCGATACGATATCTAGGGTATATCTGATCGAAGGGATTTCACTTTAAATCGGCTTAACCGGTAACGAAATTTTGCACATGGATTGCTTAATATGACTGGAATCAATTTAGGATACTCATTAACCCGGAAAGTTTTGAGTTTCCGAAAGAAAACGCGTTGAGAGTAAGACCGCTTTTAGGTAAACATTGATATCAATTTAAACTTTATTATAGGCATTACAAGCCTATAATAAGGTTTAAATTGCATTTGGCTCTTCACAGCTGTGAGCAATTAAACCAGATTGATCCAAAATAAACTGAACCTCCTATATAATAAGGTCTAAATCTCCCTACCTGTACTTGAGCCCTCACAGTTGCTGTCGGCAAAGAAATACGATGAATCAACACTTCTACACCACTATTATAAAGAGGAAAGATTTGTATTTTTGTATGTTTGTAATGAATAAACTCAACAACAACTGCGCCGATTTCAAAAATTCTTTCACCATTGGAAAGCTACATTCACCCTGAGTAACATAAGCTATATTTAGAACCCATGCGAAGCCGGGGCAGGCCGCTAGTCTAAAATACACTGTATCCTTTACGTCATCATCATCAACAGCCTGAAGACGTCCACTGCTGAACATAGGCCTCCCCCAGAGCACGCCACCTTGAGCGGCTGCTCGCCTCCTGCATCCATCGGCTCCCCGCGGCTTTCACCAGGTCGTCGGTCCACCGAGTGGGGGGCCGGCCTACGCTGCGTCTTCCGGTTCGTGGTCGCCACTCGAGAACCTTTCTTCCCCATCGGTTGTCAGTTCTACGAGCGATGTGGCCTGCCCATTGCCACTTCAACTTACTAACTCTAAGAGCTATATCGGTCACTTTAGTTCTCCTGCGGATCTCCTCGTTCCGGAGCTTATCTCGCAGGGAAACACCGAGCATAGCTCGCTCCATAGCTCGCTGCGCGACTTTGAGCTTACTAATGAGGCCAACAGTAAGAGACCATGTCTCAGTTCCATAAGTCATCACTGGCAACACACACTGATTGAAAACTTTCGTTTTCAGGCTCTGCGGTATTTTGGACGAAAAGATAGGACGAAGCTTCCCGAACGCTGCCCAGCCGAGTTGGATTCTTCGCGCCACCTCTTTGTCGAAGTTGGACCTACCTAATTGGACAATCTGTCCTAGGTAGACATACTTGTCGACAACTTCGAGAGTATCGTTCCCAACAATTACCGGTATAGGTGGAACATGAGCATTAGACATGATCTTTGTCTTGTCCATATTCATCTTAAGACCAACCTGCTGGGAGACTCTACTGAGGTCGTTGAGCATGGTGCTAAGGTCCTCGAGCGATTCCGCCATTATGACTATATCATCGGCAAAACGAAGGTTAGTGATGTACTTGCCATTTATGTTGATGCCAGATCTTTTCCACTCCAAGAGCTTGAAAACATCCTCCAATGCGTTTGTGAACAGTTTCGGAGAAATAACGTCTCCCTGTCTCACGCCTCTTTGCAATGGAATTTGTTCCGTACTCTGGTCCTGTAGTCGGACTGACATAGTGGCCTTACTGTACAAACACTTCAAAACTTCGATATACCTATAGTCAATTTGGCATCGCTGCAAGGACTGCAGCACCGCCCAAGTCTCGATTGAATCGAAGGCTTTCTCATAGTCCACAAACGCTAGGCATAACGGCCGATTATACTCTTCGGTCTTCTGTATAATCTGGCGCAGCGTATGGATGTGGTCTATGGTGCTAAAGCCTTTTCGGAAACCGGCTTGTTCGGGAGGCTGGAATTCATCAAACCTGCGTGCGAGACGATTCGTAATGACTCTCGAAAACAGCTTATACACATGACTCAAGAGCGAGATGGGCCTATAGTTCTTCAATAAGGTGTTATCGCCTTTTTTGAAGAAGAGCACCACCACGCTCTTGTGCCATGCCTCTGGCGTTATACCTTCAAGGATGACAGAATTAAATAACTTCTGGAGGACTAAAAGTACCGGTCTACCACCCGCTCTCAGAAGTTCGGTCGTAATTCCATCTTCACCTGGTGCCTTGTTGTTTTTAAGCTGTTTGAGGGCCATTCTAATCTCGTACAGGCTGACGTCCGGGATATCTTCGGTATAGTGTCGGACTAACTTGGCTCTGATGTCCTGAGCTGTGTTAGTAGCGGGCTTACGTGTCGAGGTGTATAACTGTCCATAGAAGTTCTCGATCTCTCTCAGAATCTCAGGCTTGGATGAAATGACGCTACCATTTTCGGTCTTCAGTTTTGTCATTTGGTGTTGCCCAATAGACGAATCCTTTGCGAACACTTTAGAGCCTTGGTTCCGCTCAATTGCGGCCTCAATACGTGAAGTACTAAGAGCACGCAAGTCGTGTCGCAAGGAACTCCAGATTCGTCTATTGAGTTCACCGTAGGCTGACATATCAACTGAAGACTGCAGCTTCATTTCGCTCCGGTCGGCCATTAGCTCAAGAGTTTTTTCTGAGAGCTTTTGAGTCTTCTTTCGGCGTTGGGTCTTAAAGAATTTCGATCCAACAGCTTGGACAGTTTCCACCAACCCGTCGTTTAGCTCGTCCACTGTGTTACAGTCGGCTAGGCACTGGAAGCGATTTTGGAGTTCCAGCTGAAAGCCTTCGGGGTTTTGGATTTGGACAGGATTTGGACGGAGCGTAGACTTCACCAGACGTGACCTTTCGAGCTTAACATTGATATTCAATGTGCCTCTAACAATACGGTGATCGCTCCCGGTTTTCACCTTGCTGATCACAGAGACATCATCGAATATGTGCTTCTTGGTCGTCATGATGAAGTCTATCTCATTTTTAGTGGAACCGTCGGGACTTATCCACGTCCACTTCCTGGATGGCCGCTTCTCGTAGAAGGAGTTCATCATAAAGAGTCCCTCCTTCTCCATGAAGTCAGCCAGCCTCTGTCCTCGAGGGTTCCGCTGCCCGTATCCAAATGGCCCCACTCTCAGCTCATCGCTATTCCTTGTGCCCAACTTCGCATTGAAGTCTCCCATCACAACGGTGAAGTATGTTTCGGAAGTATGCATGGCTTCGGATATGTCCTCATACATAGCTTCTACTTCATCGTCTGAGTGTGCCGATGTCGGCGCGTATACCTGTATAACCTTCAACGAATACCGTTTGGTTATTCGGAGTACCAGGTACGCTACCCTGGCCGACACACTGTCGACTTTGACCACGTTGTTGACGAGAGACTTGCGGACGAGAAACCCGACACCCCCTTGGGAGAGTTGGTCTCCCTCCCGGTAGAAGAATAAGTTACCGGAATTTAGGATTATCGTGTCCTGTCCCTGTCTTCGGACTTCTGACAATCCCATTACATCCCAGCGTAACTTACCCATCTCCGCCTCTAGCTCGACCATCCTTTCGTCAGCCTTCAGTGTGCGCACGTTATGTGTTGCCAGGGCCAGGGGTCGTCGTTGGGGTTGGTAGCCGGGCGTCTGCCGGGGATTCTTCGCACCCCTTGCCCTGCCGTTACCGTGGCCGCTACCGTAGCCACGGGATAGCAGAGCTGCCGGGGACTGGGGGCCGTTTTTATTTGTGCTTGTCATTAGGGGGGGGGGGTTTGCCATAATCACCACGCTTGGCAGGCGGCTTGGTGATCGCAGTAGGTGAAGATTGATTGCCACCAAGACCGAGGGGAACGCTGCGACCCATTCCCTGGATATTCCCTTAGCCGCCTTCTACGGCACCCACGGGAAGAGATGGGGTGGTCCTATTCGTAACCGGGACCACACGGGACATCCTTTACGTAATAAGGTCTAAATCTTACCTGCACTTGAGTCCTGACAGCTATGTCGACGATAAGCTCGACATTTGCATAGTTGTTATTATTGGAACCACCAGGGACCGGCACATAATGGTCAGCCATTTTGATGTACTCCGCATTGGCTTTTAGATCTTCTGGGGTCACCTGGAAGTGGGAGGTAAAATTAAAACTAAGTGTGGTTGTAGCACTTTAAATCCAACAGCATGGCTCCAGCATGGTTCTAAATCGAATACCACCCGGTGCCCTAGACAAGGAATTCGCGTGGTTTCGAAGTAAGGAATCGTAAAGTGCTCATACAGAATTAGGGGCCTGGGGCCGTACTGTGACCTCTTAGCGCGATTCAAATGACGACCTAAACTGAACCGCTACCGTCCAAATTGTATTGTAGCGGTTTAGTTTAGGTCGTCATTTGAATCGCGTTAAGAGGTCACAGTACGGCCCCTGGTTGGCCGCCCGCTTGTTTGACACGCATTTTATTAAAAAATTGAGATTTGATTATGGTGTATGAAGTTTCCTATGAATGATATACGAAATACATCATACCATAACCACGAAGCGCACAGCGCGTTCGTTCTTGAACATTTCGTAGGACCATCTTCGGATTGATCTCATGCATTTTACAGCTCCGATACCGTTGTTCGCTATTAAGACCTGTAAAAAAAACCGTATAAATCTGACATGTTTATTTTAATTTACTATATACTTTATTTATTTATTGGTAAGGGGGGTAATAACTGAGTAAATGTTAGGTATTTAATACCACCGGCCACCACCGGATGAGTTATTAAACTAAAATTATGTGAGTGCTGCCGTTTACTAGTAAACGGCAGCAGTAGTTGTGGTATTTAATATTGTTTTAATAGGAAATATTCAGATTATTCTTAATACAATAAAGAAAAATCTTTTTACACCAGGTATGAAATCAGATACAGAAAGTTCTAAACTTAGAGCATGATGGCCACAATGGGTGGACTTATCGCTAACAGCAATCTCTTCCTTTTATGTCCTTTAGCTATTTATATTATAAACAACAAAAACAACACAACAACAACAACAACAACAATGTTGTTATTAAACAACATTTTACAAGGCACAGTAGTATTTGTCCTTCACTTTGCGATCGTAACTAAATCATGGAGGGTAATTCGCAATAATTAAATTTTATCCTACCTTCATCTTATAATCATATTTATCATATTACATAACACTTCCAGTCAACTTTTGGATGGAAAGAGATGTGTTTTAATTTCGTTTTTTTAAATTTTGTTCTGTATTTTTTCCCATATTACTCAACTTTGTACCCTAGAACCTCCACACAAAGTAAAGTATGATAATTAAAAAAAAACAATATTGCTTATGAAAAATTTTCCACATACTTTTTCTGTGTTTTAGTAAAATAATTTGCTAGTTTAGTTCTATATTTTTTACCTTATTAATAGACTTTGTACCCTGGAATCTCCGCACAAACTCTTCTGGAGTTGCAATAGTGAAGTCTTTCTCTTGGAACCGCTGGCTGTGTATTACGGTGCCCTGGGACATGGAAGGCCTGCAACGGAACAAGGATTTTAGATTAGTACTCCCTTCTTATGTATATTAGTGGTTAGCACAGTTTTTAAGGCATTGCCTTAACAACTGTCATCTTCTTACTACCATCTGTATAAGACCGGCGCCACGGACAGCCCCCTTTGCATAGGGTGCCTGAGTGAAAATGAGACTGTGGAACACATGCTAAGATACTGCACAGCCACAGAGGAAGCCAGACACACATCAGGAATGTTAACATGAGAAGACACTCAACATTCTGCCCAAGAAATCTCGAATGCCTCATCATCGTCACTCCATCACCCAACATCAGTGCCACTGGAGCAGCTGTGCCAGCAACCTAGAGCCACACTACACTATTTTAAGGAGTTGGGCTGGCTCGGGTAGATGCTGGCAGGGGGAAATGCACAATACACCCCGAGTGGGACGTCAGTGCAGGACTTACCACCCCCACATTAAATTAGAATTAGAACTGTCATCTTGCAGCAGTCTTAATAATGTGTTATCCAAGCTCCGGATCAGAGTTATCTTTCTGCGTTGTGCTGGATGTCTTGTACCAATATCCGAAGAGAGAAATCTCATCACATATGACCATATATCATCTTATCTCATCTCTCTCTCTCTCTCTCTCATCTCTCATCTCTTCTTATAAGCTCATTATAATAGGCTCGCTATATTTGACATTAAGAACTTAGTAATTTTATATGGTTAAAACAATAACTTAAATCAAGTATTTTAAGTATTCTAATTTTGACCTGTAAAAGTGCTTAAAATAGCCTATTTGCATTACATTAGTATCTTATGCTCACAAGGCTAAACTCAAGAGGCTCGGGTGGATGACTTTTACGCCATCATGCGCAAGTGTATAGCCTCCCTGATGCTGCGAATGTGGGGAAGTACCAACAGCCTCCTGGTTGCTGTTGCTGAGAGGGTGGATGGTCCGATTCTAAAGCATTGGATGGGGATGCTTGTGTTCCCGACGCATCAACATGCCAAGTAATTTTTTGAGTATATAAAAAAATTGTAATATAATTTGTACTTAATTAATTTGTGGCTTTTTGACATTTATGGTAATTAATAATTATGATTCTACTAATATAGCTGTAAGTCTTAGTGTTACTAATAAATTGGATTGAATTATCTGTAATGAAATGAAATGATTATTAATATTATTAAACTTTAAAAGACTTATACAAGTAGTTTTAGTCTAGTTAATTAACAAGTGGAAAGTTAAGCAAACTGCATAACAATGGGAATTGAATTGAACCTTAGTTAATGGCTTCTCCAGTAATTTCACCACAATTTTGCCAATGTTGTGTACTAGGATAGACCATCAAACGAAGGAGATTGTTTTTATAAATGAAAACTGTACCCAACACATCTCAAAATTAAAACTCATGTCATCATTTTGCAACATGGGCTGTTTTAATTTTGAAACTCTACTGACTAAAAACTATATTAACTTAATTTAATTTTAGTAATACATGTTTAATTTTTTTTTTTATTGTTTAAAGGCAAAGCATTTGACCACCAAAAAAAAATATAAAAAGAATATTGTAAGCAGTACTAACATAAGTTTTTAAACAGTAAATTCTATGTAGGTACATACCAACACCTGTTCAACAGTATAATTAGTAATCTTTGTAAAGTAATCATAATCAGAGAATTGCAAGGACCTTTGAAGATCACCTCAGATATGCTATGGAAACGGGGTAAATACTGCGAACGTAAAGAGAAAACAGAAATCATAGCCGTGAAATTCTTGACACATTTATGGGAATATCATCAAATTACCACTGCATATTCCACACATAGCTATACCAATACATACTCTATACTATGGAAAATGGTAAGGTAAGGTTTTGTAATTGTTTTAAGAGAAATAAGCTCGCAAATAAAAATTAAATATTCTAACCTGTAAGGCGTATCCGAGTATAAGCCATTCATGCCAGGATACATTTTTATACACAAACACACGGCAAATACACAGGTGCACTCACTCTGGTAGTTTTTTTCACACAACTATTATTATTTTAAATTAAAAATTACATTTTATCCGCCAAAATAGCCATGAAGTTTTTTTGTTTTCCTTCTTTGACGTATCACCAATCAAATCGGACTCGAGTGACTGACGGATCATACGATCACGCTATCTCGTTCGCACTCTTTAATTAACTGAAGATAGAAAGGGATATGTAGATAATTGGTTCAAAGTTGCCATTAGGCAGCAACGGAGGAAATTGCAGAAGATTTTGCGTAATTTATGTACTGCGCTTCTATTTTACTGCGCATTGTTTACAATAGGGCTGTGAAAGTTCAAGTTTGTCGATAACAAATTACTGTGATTAGGATTGCATTACTATAATTTTCCACGACACGATCATGTTAATTATTTTTTGATATACATAACCAGTTGTTTAATTATACATTATATCTTTTACATTAGGTGCATAGCTTTATTATGTTGATATATAATATATAAGTTAATTTTTGTAGTTAACTATACTAATACAATAGGTGGTATTTATCTGTATGGGCAGTAGGTAGGTAAGTACTTATACATATAAGTACTTAAAATATATTTTGTTATTGCGTAAATCAAGTTGTTGTAGGCACCTACCCACTCTAATTATATTATTATTAACTAATTAAGAAGATACAGCCATCAAAGTATTTAATATCTTGCCATCAATCTTTATTATAATGTGGGTAAGCATAATTATTTGCACTCGTACAAATTATAAATAATTAAGAAGGATTATTATATGTAAATAAAATAGGTACGACTTACATTATAGATTTACCTTTCAATATCATCTGTAAGTTCAGACCTTTAATTAAGAAAAAGTACAATTATTATAAAAAATACTACAAGCAAAGGTATAGTACGCTAGGCAGTACCTACTATCTCGGACTTCTATTTAAATCAAGCTTGTTAAAACGGCAAATTAAGATGCTCAATAGAATAAATTTTCTACGTTTCGAAACCATCTTTTATTTAATTATTTTCCAATAATCGGTTCATCATTCACGTGGTTGCTATAGTACCTATAGGTAAAGCAATATAGTCAATTGAAAAGTTGAATTATTATTATTATTATTATTTAATATGTTGAGGTTATTATTCTAAATACACTAGCAGCTGTTTAGCTGATGTGTGTAGGTATATCTTGACAGATTTAAATCATGACATTCAAAATCTTGTCAACGTGATTTAATTGTTATGTTAATATTATTTTTATATGATTGTCACTACAATCAATCGAGATAATAACAGCATAAAAAGTGGGCACAGCAAGCAAAACATATAGAAAAAACATAAGCACTAATCAAAGACTTGAGGCACCCTAAATCGGCCAGTACCGAAATCCTAATCTTAGCAAGCTTCTCAATGAGGCAAAGAAAAACTATGACTTAGCCAATAGTCAGTATGTTTTTCCTGTATGTTTTGTTTGCTGTGCCTGCTTTTAATTCTTTTATTATCTCGATTGATTGTAGTGGCAATCATATCAAAATTATATTAGCTTAATGAGCTATGCTCGAAGGAGCCCTCAGCACATGACACCAATTGTCTTTAGAAAAAGGTGACTGCAAGCTTGCTTGAAATTAAGAGTAAAATAATTGTAAATAATGCGCCACAATATCTTGTAACAAAATGAGGAAACTGTATTATGGTGATGTGATGTATTTTAAAACCAGTCCATTCAGTTAAGGAGTTTTATGTCAAGGAGACTGTTATTAAGTTCGAATAAATCGGTAAAACAATGAATTAATTTGGAGTTAAATTTAAAACTAGAGGTAAATAAATGCTTTTAAGTATGGTGTATGTACCTAATACCTATCTGATAGTGTTTTTATGTTATAGTTTGTGGTGTAGAGTCTTACCAAAGAAAGTTCACGACTCATTAATTGATATCCACATAATCTAATTTAGGTACCTAATTTACCTACAATTAGATTTTGTGACTAAATTTAGCAATCTAATATCACTAATATTAATATCTACAATAATTTACAGTTGCTAGAGTAGGGACTAATAATACCTAATTACTGGAATAACATTATTTGTAAAATCTAGAAGGACTTACTGTAAAGTGCCAGTCTTAGGTGGCTGCAGCAGCTTTCCATCTTCTTCTTTGATGCCCTCTTCTTTACAAACGTCATCGTCTGGTTCTGCATCCAAGGTCATCTGGAACTTCTGTACCAGGCTTGAAGGTATCACCTCCATCGGTTCCTCATCATCGAAGTTCTGTACGTCATTACTGTCTCCAATGACGAAACGTTTTGAAGTTCTGCGTTTCATCATGTTGAATAAATTCCACATGAAATTCACTACTGTGTCGTATGTAGTTCGTTTTGTATTCATGTAACACTTTCACGTTTCATCACTGTCTCTATCGCACTTTTATTAAAAACGTTTATAAAGTTCCGTTGGGATTTTGATTACGTCTTTTTTGTTATTATAAGTTACTTACTTACCTACTTGCATGTATAGAAAATTATAAAAGTCAAAACGTAAATATTGTAGATTCTTATTCTTATTCTTACCTAAAATATGTATATTTTACTACAGCTATGCATACATATGCTCAAAAACTACTTAACCTAAAATATCTGCTAATACAGTAAGCGTATTAGGTATGGGTAGTTTTTTACATGCAAAGTTTGCTAGAGCTAATTATTTTAATACGGAAACCTACAATAACTACACAATACAGTTGTTGGTCACATAGAAAAAGTATCAATTTATTCAGTAATTAAAATATTGTTTGTGGTAGCTCTGCCTTCTGAACTATAGGTTGTGGGTTTGATTCCCACCCGGGGCAAACATTTGTGTGATGAATATCGATCTTTGTTCTGTGTCTCTAGTTGTTATATTGTATTCTATGTATGCATTTATAAACAAAAAAGTATCTAAATATTCTATCAGTTATCTGGTTCATATAATACAAGCTACGCTTAGTTTGGACCTAGACGGTGTGTGAAATGTCCACACATAATATTTATTTATATTTATTATTTATTTTTGTAGGTAGTTCATCAAAATAAATCAGTAAATAATGACAAAACTCAATAGTTATATTGATTTATTGTTATAAGCATTATTTCATAGAATACTTAAGTACCTCATTTTAAATGACTGCCCTTACTTTCTATTATAGTAAGTATATAGGCTATAAAACAGAAGTACCTAATTAGTAAAGGTACGTAGTACTATTATCTATTCTGTAGTAGAGGTACCTACTCTACTCATCATGAAATACCTGCAGTAGGTAGCCATAGCATAAACATAAATTATACAGTAAGGCTTATTATTCTAGCGCAAATATTGCAAAATAGCCATCGTTACCGTCATAGAACTGTATAAGCTAAGTTACCGTCATTACACCGCAATTGTAAATTGTCGTACAAAAACTACTAGAAATTAACCTTGAAGCTAGAATAATTCATAAGTTACAAGAACCTAACAACAAAATAATGAAACAATTTAAAGATAGCATCTTAGAAATAACATAAGTAATAACTAAGTACCTACTCAGTAAAATTTGGGGTTAAATACTCCTCATCATATAACTAACGTTTAGGCCTTAGGCCTAAACCTAAGGTAATCATAGGCCAATCATAGGTATATGTCAGCTCATATCCCGGAATGTGCAGATTAAACATGACCGCACAGAAAAAAAGCGCAAGTGTAATTGTTCTGGGTGTGGGTGTTGTGACAAGTAAGTATTGATTATTATTCTGTGTTTGTGGTACCATACCTGGGCCCTGGGCTCCTGGATACAGGAAATCCTAGTTAGCTACCATACCAGAGACCATGTGATTGTTGGGCGTTCATTTACTTTTTAACTTCCTGGATGTCAAGTAGTGACGTCAACTGGAAATCAGATAGTCACCTAATATTCTTTTGAAGCGTTTAAGTACGCAATTATTATAATGTGATTAAGGAACTTGAATAATTATTATAAGTAAACGTTCATAATGATTACTTGGTGCTATAATTAATTTTCAAGGAAAATATCAAGAGTTAAGTTATTACCCCTTCTCTTCCTGTGGATAGGTGCCGTAATAATCAGCTAAAGAAATATCATGGGAATGGACAGCAGCATTCTCCTCAGTACATTAAAATCTGGGACCACCTAGGCGCCTTTGTGTGATTATGGCAAACCCCCCAATGATAAGCGTTCAAAGTGGCATTTTATGCGGAGGCCTATGTTGAGCAGTAGACGTCTAACAGCTGATGATGAACTTGATTATTATTATACGCGTTGCGCGTAGCTACTACCTAGTAAAAATATTTGTAACCTATATTCGATACTGTTACCTATTCATAAATATCATTACAATTAGATTGTTATTAAAAAAAGCAGTTTATATATTCGACAGACTGTTAAGGCTCAAATTATAAGAAACAAAATTAATTTGTAGCATCATGAAAATCACGAATGCATCATAAGGTGATAACTCCATCTATTTTTCTTTTAAAGGCAGTTAAAAACATTTGACTTTGGTGGTTTTTAAACAAACGCAAGCGTCACTGCTAGTTAAACGTATACCTAAAGCAAACATTTGAAGACCAGCGGCCTTCGTGCTGCTAGAACAGCAATAAACTATGGATTTTTAGCTTCCAGCTCGACAATTGAATCTTAAATAGTTGCAGAAAAATATAAACTTAATTATTTTAAAAAATTACAAAATAAATAACTAAAACTTCAACATGTTATATTTATATGAAAAACCGTGATGGTATTGCTTTGGTATTATACAAACTTTTTACTATGGAATTTTTGACAGCGCGAATGATATTTATTGTCTAATAGCTGACCCGTCCCAGCTTCGCACGGATTAGTTTTACGCCTTATATCAGTCTAAAGGAAAAGAAAAGGAAGGGGGAAAAGATAAGGGAAAAGGATGAATGGATGAAACGGCGAATGGATCCTTTGACCTTCATCCATTCATCCTTTTCCCTTATCTTTTCCCCCCTACCTTCTCTCTTTCCCATAGTACATGATAGGAGTGGCTTTGGACCTAATACTGAAGGTTGGATGTCTGTAGGTAATTCTTGAACCACAAAACCAACGACCTTGAAATATTTACGGGGCAATATTTAAGGTACCTCCTTTCTAACAAAATAAGAATGATTGGACTCTGATCACGATTAATGAGTAGTGAAACCATGCTGAATTTTGGAATTAAAATTATTCTTATTAGCCTACCTCGCAATATGAACTCTAATCATACCAAGTGTCATTTCAATACATTCAGTAGTTTCGGCGTGATGCTCAGCAAAGATACGGACGAAAATGAAAAAAATTAAAGTTTTGACCACAGCATCGTCAGTGGGGAGCCCTCCGAATTCTCTACGGAATCTCACTGTTGTTGCTGTGGAACTCAAATGTTGTTAATTGAATTTGCATTTTTACATAGAGTAGATAATCATCATACTGTGTTAATTTTCTAGGTACCTACATAGTGCAGAACATCACCTTACATAATTTACTACACATAAGTACACAATATACAAAAACCGGAGACAACTGAATACACACTTAATCCTTTTAAATCAATAACCTGGTTGTACCTACCAACCTAAGTACCTACTAACTAATAAATAATTTACAATATTCAATTTTAGTTGAAATTAAAGTACAAGAGACAAGTGAAATTAGCGTCCCGAGGGTTAATTATTCAACAAAGTATCATTAAAGGATTTTCATACACGTTTTATGAATACTGAACAGCAAAAATAATAAAAATGAAGTGTAAAAGTACTTTCTTGTAATCACCTATAATTACACTCGAGTTTTTAAAGAAGACTTGACGTAGGTACCTACTGACTTATTAAAATAATGCAAAATGCAGAACATTAATATTCAAAATACTGCGACTTCGCGAAACATTTTCATACCTTGATTCAATTCTTGGTAGTAACAAATAACAAAAATTAGTTAACGCTGTTTCGTATTGAAATAATTAGCATGTTATTATGTAGATCTAAATAACATTTATACTTAGAGACTTGTTAATTAATATTGGCCAATACGTACCTCAAGTTTCAGTCATTACAATTAATATTATCATGACTGCTAAGTATTTGAAGTAGGTATGTTCACCAAGTGCAATAATAGCGAGAAACAAAATATCACGGAAACAATTTTTTACCGACCAGCCAACTACCGTAAGTACCTACATACTTTTTCATTTAAAACTAAATTAAAGCTTCTGTATTGAAAAGATACCTATCACTTGTTTATTTTTTGTTATAAATAGGTATAACCAACTCAAAAAGATTTCCGTGAATTATTTCAACAAAGTTATATGTTTATGGCTGAGCTGGCACCCTTAGAGCATGTACTAAAGCAGGCACACATTCAATATTTTTTTGTTTTTTACTCGTATTTCATCATAAGAATATTCATAAAATTTTGTTTTATACCTTTTTTTAAAGCGAGTATTGAATAAAATTATTAATAATTTATTTAAGTATTCTACTTTATTTTATACTAGGTATTAGGTTGCTTATTGGTAACACGGTAACAACTTAATAAGTACATAATTCTCATTAATATAAATAAAAAAATCTTAGTCCAACTGACTGATTGGCAGACAAAACACAGTCCAAACGAGACTTAATAATTAATTGGACAATATCTTTTCTTTAGGCGTAAGGCTAGGGGTGAACTAAGAATTTGTTCTAAAAAAGTTAATCCTGAAGACTAACTAATACCTACAGGAAATACCTAATTGAATATCATTGTTTTAAACTTTCACCGTTGTTCACTTTCACTATAGTATAGTAACCTATAGTATAGTAAGTATCTACATTAATATTAGTACTACTAGGCACTTCCAGTACAGGATCCTTTACTTATCATCATCAAAAATATCAACATAGTTAAGTAAATAGATTTTCTATAAAAAGATATCTCCGAATACCTACGCTGCGCTGTATTATTGTGTGTCTGTGTAATTATCAATACGGAACTGTATGATCAAACAAAAACTTTATGAGGACGAGCAAAAACAGACATCTAAGTACCTACGTATAGTGTCATGCTCCAAAACTGTTGACGAATGCTATTAAAAATACAAATCAAAATAAAAATGCATTAAAAATATAAAAGTTGGGTACTAAACATTCCGGTACCAGGTGTAGATATAAATAGACAAAGTAAAACAAAAAGCTGCAGTAATCTACGGGTATTTAATAACAGCAAAATACTACGCAAGCAGCGTTGCTTACGTAGGATTTTTGTTTTTGTTTGTTATATTGATAAATGGTATTATTATTCAAGTAGATACCTACTAACTACAACTTCGACTTCATTTTATATTAAAAAACACGTTTAACTTAAAAAACGACACTAACCTACTTTATAAATATGACATCAAAGTCATTATTACGTCTACGATCAAATCGCATTAACTACTCAATCAAGTATTTACTATTTTATAGTAGCTAGATCACATTCTACTAAGAACAATATAGATTTTTTAAACATCCTGTTATTAATAGTTATTCCGCCAACAAATTAATATTAAAATGCACGACACGATTTAGGACTATCATTAGAAGCCAAAAATAATAGGTATAAGACAAGCTTATTTCAAAAAATCAAATCCATTGATGTAAATTCAGACGTATTCTATTTAAGCTAAATTTCTAAACCAATACCTACCACACCAAGGTGATTAACTTCTATACTATACCAATGCTTTAATTTAGGTATCTATTACATAAAGTGATTACTATAATACTTTTGTATGTTTATTTAGAAAAAAATAAGTATTTAGTAATATATCACATACCCTGTCAAATGTAGCTGCCGATTTTGCCACATTATTTCACTTTAGACTTAGGTGTACTCCTTTTACTCAATAAGATTTATTTGTGTTAAATTTATGATTACTTTAATAAATTAGTGCTAAACAAAGTGTCTTACCAAGCACATGTGATTCTTTATAGATGCTATAATATAATCGTTATCAGTGATAGCATTTTTTTATCACAATATCACGATTTTGTTACGGTATCTATACTATAGCTGTTATCAACGAGCTGCTATCAACTGTCGAATTGTTTTCATTAACTATTAACCATATTGTCGAGCAAGTACGTATTAGTCATCTATTATCATTATTACTATTTTATATCTGTGTCGATAACATCGATAGAATTGGCAAAATATACATCACTAATATGCTGAAAGCAGGCAACATTGAAAAAAACTTTACAGTTCACACCCCAACGGAACTCTTAAAAACATTTAAAAAAAGAGCACACAAATGAATCGTAATCCATAGCACTTATTTATTTTACTCTATTCGAAAATTACCACCAATCATGAACAAAACAATATATCGCGATAAATTACCCAATGATTATCTAGGAAATAAGAAGCCGTGCACGGACCGCGATGGCTTGTTTGGCACTAGAGCTAGAGGTTATGCCGCCAAATCGAGCTCCTGTCGATTCGTGACGTCATCAAAAAGTTGGTAAGGTAAGTCCGAACTCCGCAGGCCTTTGGAACTTGGATTATGTAATCAGCAGTAGCAATAAGGCTGACATTGATGCGAAATACATTTTTTAAAACTTGTTTCGAATAAGTTCCATACAGTTTAGTGTCAAGGTATTTAGGTACCTATCTAACAGGACAATAGGTAGAGGTACCTACTAATATACCTACCTACTAGGTACCTAGGGTGCATATAGGTACCTAAAGTACCTATAGATACTTAAAACAGGTTCTTATACCAATGGGTAGTAGCATAGGAGAGCACAGTTAATCCAAAAGTTAACTTCGTTAATCATTCACGCGTTAAGGCGACGAGTAGAGCAAACAAGGTGTTTTTGGTACTTTTCCTGGCGTAATTTAAACATGTGGAGCTTTGAATTTAATATATCATGTAATTCCTTTCATTAAGTTGTTTGTGACGACCGCAAATACAAGATTAATAAATATAGCTCTATTGCAAAAATTGCAAACCTCCCTCAAAAAATTTTAATGTTCCCATTTTACTGAGCTTCTACCGAATATATTTTTACAAAAAATAATTTAGTGTATTCCCACAAACATTTAGATGTCGTGATGACTTAAAAACTTTGGAGAATACTATACAAAAATAGATATTCATTAAAAACCGTCAAAATAAGTCATTTTGTGCGTTGTCTTTGTCGTAAGCGCCGCGCTGACGTGCAGACTGAATTAATATTTAAGACTACGATGTTAAGGTTGATGTTTCTTTGGATTGATTTGGACCTGCTTATCTGGCTCTACTCGTCACCTTAATAAAATAGTTAGCTTTGTTAATCGTTAAAACTTTACAAATTTGAAAATTTAACGCAAATTAAAGTTAACTATCATCCAAAACGTATACAACCCTCCAAAGTGTCAGGTTTTTCTGTTAGGTGATGTTGTATAAATCATATTAAATGTTTATTTTATTTCAAACCTATAAAATTAGATTGTGACACTTTACGAGGTGTTACAGGACATTTTGTTGTTTGTATTGGTATTAATCGCTATTTATTTTGAAACAGGTTTAAAAAGTGGCTACCCAAAAATAAGAAATTAAAGTGGCACATTTTAAATCCATGCCAAAATGTTACAACCCCTTTAATTGCAGTAATACTTTTTTCATTGATAGAGAAGTAAAAACAACGTTTTGTTTAATTTTATCCCTGTCCTGTTGCTCCCTTTTTTATCATTAGTTTCATTTCATCTCTTTCATGAACATAAGCAACAGTGCTGCCCCGCGCCGAAATAAACAACATGTAAAAAAAGTAACCAAATTAATGGGCTAAAGTTAACGCAAGTTCAATTTAAACGGAAGTTAACAAGAGCGTGAACATTTTTTTGAGTCAACTTAAAAGTTAATCCGTAAAGCATTTTGTCAACTTCGTTAATTAATGATTAACGGCCACCTTATTAATAATTACAATCACATAAAACACAGTAGGTACTAACCTAAGTTTGACGGGTTTATGAGCTGATGCATGTGTTCATGCCAGTGTTGGGTGGCATTAGTCAGTAGAGACTGGAGAATGAGAAAGAGTTACCTCTTACCCCTCGATGGGGTATAAGTCCTTCTCAATACTAGCATTTACATAAGTCACATAACTAAGCTTGGCCACAGAATAGAATATTAGTACTACGGTTTGGCGTATTTTCCAGTTAACGAAAGTTGTGACGTTACGTGTACTAAACTGCCATCAGATGCAAAATCAGAGGGGTTAATTGGAGAATGAGTCTTGCCTGGGAATGGGGTACAAGTTCCCTCCCCAACACTAACACTTACATAACACACTTACCTAAGTTTAGCGCGTTTCTCAGCTAACGCATGCTGTTGACAATGTCGTGCTGGTTTTGGGTGATGGTTTGGGTGAGATGCAAAGGCAGGGGTGCGTTGGAGAATGAATCTTACGGCGCATAATCTCCCTCTCCAATACTAGCACTTACAAAAGACACATACCTAAGTATGGCATGTTTCTCAGCCATCGAAAGATGTGACTTTGTGACGGTGTTGGAGATAGAGGTGCGTTGGAGAATGAGTCTTACCCGTCAATCAATAGGACATAAATATGGGGTATGGGGTACAGTTTACCTCTCTTTAATACTAGCACTTCCATCACACACTTACCTAAGTTTGGCGCGTTTCTCAGCTAATGCGAGCTGTTGTGCCGGTGTTAGGTGCCGCCTGATGATGTTAGGAGGAGGTGCATTAGGAAACGAGTCTCGTCCTTCGTGAGCTGGCTCCTCATCGGGTTCGGGTGGGTCGGACTCGTCGCCCACAGTGAAGTTTGCGTTGACCTGGGGTAAGTGCATAAGTACCCAAGTTAATACTTTGGTTCGAGCATCATCGGCCTGAAGACGTCCACTGCGGAACAAAGGCCACTCCAATAAAATTAAGTCATAGTTCGATGTCTACTTTCATAATTATAATGTTATTATTTCACATAACCACTTACATTATCTTCGCGTGCTTCTTCGGAATCAATCTTTTCAAAGTTATCGCTCTCACTGGACGAGCAACGAGCCTGCTCTTGGTCAGCCATCTCTACTTCTGCAAAGACATTGTACAGTGTTATGAACCAGTGAGTTATTGATATCATTGTTATGAACTAGTAGTTCTGCGAACAGTAGATCTCGTGAGCACAAATTGTCACATCAACAGCCAGATGACGTCCACTACTGAACACAGGCCTCCCCCATAAAACACCATTTTGGAAGCTTATCATAGGGGGTTTTGCCATAACCACGGCGCTTAAAAATCAATAAAAAAAGAACGGGTTACGGTTACAAAGCAGTTAAAATAAGAGAAAGACTGGTGTGTGACGTCACAATAAGAACTGCAAATAAAATATTATTAACATCAAACACAAATGTGTCGAATTTAAATTTAATTTTGCATAATGAACTATTTAAGATAACGAACATCTGTAAGCAACATTGTGTAACAAATTTATTATAATCAAACTAATAATTATGTTCATTATTTCCTTTACATATTGACTCTTTCGTGAGGTCGTCCTCCTCTCTCCTAATTTGCTGCGCCCGACGGGGTCCATAATGAGCCTACTTAATTAATTTTATACTTATTCTACCTATGTACACTATGGAAGCAATAAAATATCTGAATCTGAATCTGAAATGCAAATAAACAATTGAAGTTGAATGAATGACCGTCCCTGAAAGTGTGAAAATCGCGGAGACCTTATCCTATTCTTATTTTCACCACATGATAGTTCTTACACAAAGAAAGAAGTTGTAGTTACATAGGTACTATCTTACTGCATAATTTTAGTCATCATTGTAATTTTCCAATGTTGGTAAGTAATACAAAATAATAATGATAAAACTTTATAATCACTTGCATTATCAGCACTGCAAGAAACAAATGAGCGTGTTGATGATAAGTCTGTGACTTTTTTGACAGGCGCTGGTATATATACAACATTTTTTGAGGGTACCTATTCTTATAACCTCGCAAATCTATAACCAATATCTCCACGAATGGCATTTCATTCGCACCTCGTATCACAAGGAATTTAATAATGAAAATCGCACGGATGCCTTTCTGCTGTCTGTCGGAAACTGGGACCAACTTCATCGAGTAAATGCTTCAAATAAAACATAACGGTTAAAGTAATTCAATTGACTCAGACGTGACTTGGCGGAAGTAATACAAAATGATACCGAAATATCATTTTGTAGCGTTTAAAGACTTCCGCACATTTTTTTTAATTGACGCACTATGTAACCTCCTCTTATTACCTACAATGAAATGTAGGTATGTAGGTATCTTAATTCCCGTTACGTTAGAAATACATAAAAATAAATTAGGTAGGTGACAGTCATGAAGGCTTGCAATATTTTTGTACTTAGAAGAAACGAATGAACAGGGAAAACGTGAAAGGTGAATTTGTGATCATCTAAATAAATGTAACCTATATTCGAGCAAATCAAGGTTTCTTTCATTCATTCATTCAATATTGGACATTCAGCGAATATATAGTATATACTGTGACGATGTCATCCTCCTTCGTCATCGTTTCAGCTATTCACCTGCTTTTTTAGTTTTCGCATCAAATATTGGCCACTCATAATCTAGATTTAAATTCAAAATTAGAACATTAGTCACATTCCTTTCATTTTCCATACATTTTCGTCATTCTTCGTCTAACCACCGAGGCGTACGGTTCTCGCTTGTGCTACACCAAATTTTAATATTCCTCTGTTTATACAATAATCAGTGCTCTATTCGAGCAGTTTTATTTTACGGCCGTTCGAGTCGAACGAGTCTGCCATTTTATAATATATTCAGTGACTTCCAGGCCTTTAAACATACAAAATTATTGTTACATCTGTGAATAAACCCGTTCTCCCGAAGCCTACCGTTGTTATTTACAATAGTTCCGGATTTCCCAAACGTTACTTACGTGTTCCCGTGAGTGTCCTCCCCTTTCTGAGCTACCGGGAAGAAGCTTTGGGGGGACCTCCGGGACACTGGCGCCCAACGTGGGGGTATGGAACTTCCTTGCATTCTAGCCACAGATTAGAAAAAAAAACAAACTGTGCATTCTGCATATTTGGTGTAGACCTACATATTACTGATCTGTGGTGTAGACCCACAGTATAGTCATTTGTTTTTTTCTCTAATCTGTGTGTAGACCGTACTGCGGGGCATTGATATTTTATTTCACTTTTATTCCAACTCACTGCTGCGAGGTGCTTTGCGAGATTGCACCAGATTTATCGCGGTAAAGAGTTCGATGGGTCGGCTCGTATCTATTAGCGCGTAACCGAAGATTAAATACCTACTTAATTACATTTTTAGATCGTTGTTCGGTTCACTTTAGAAAACCATGTTCGGTGCATCTGTAATTTTCTACAAAATATAATGATGCTAATAAGTATTTAATATGTATAGGTACGTTATAATTCATTTAACATAATAATAACTCCTCTACTACTTCTACGGTGCTAAATGGGCCAACAATAGAAAAAAACCATTGACCTTACAATAAAGTATTTAATAATTATTTTATAATATTAATTATTAAATATACAGGGTACATTTTTTCCTAGTTGACGTAAGTCACACACTTCAGTCTTAATAGATTAGACCATAGTTAAGCAGGTGGCGAGCGCTATACATGAAACTCCTTTCGGAACGACCTTCGAGTTCCATCGGTGTTGTGCATTACTCACAGCAACCAAAGAAAAATTAGTGATGAGGAGCTGAGGACCCACCGAATTGATGACCCGAACTGAACTATAAAACATAGTTAATTCATTCACATAATGACATCCTCAGCGAGCAGAGTAGTTATAATCGTTCAAGAACTATGCACTTCAATCGTTCATGTGTTTTTTTTCTTTTTTTTTCTTATATTTTAGCTCCACACATAGTGTATTTAGCCAGTGTCAAGTATTGTAATTATTCATCGAGTTATGGAATATTTCACGTGTAAAGTCAAGTCTTCAAGTCTTAGTCACAGTCCAGTCTAAGTCAGGTAATCATAGTCCAGTCTAAGTCATACCCTAGTAAAGTGGTGGCGACTTTACTAGAAGCTTCTATGGAATTTTGGAAGCAACACGAAAAACCACGTTTCACTACATTATATCACTTGCCCACACTCATGCTCGTAATTCAGCACTTAATGCGTAAAACACCACCAATTTTAACCATTAACACTGGAAAAAGCAAAAGTTTAGAAAAATAATACATTGAAACGACGTAAACTTTTTCGAGTTCCCGCCAAAACCCCCGTTCATGTGTTCGTTACCCTTCCCATCACTAAAATCCATAGACAATCAACACTTCTGCACGTCAAAATACTGTCATATAATTTTGTTTCCATTGCCGATGCCGATCATTTGCATAATTGCAATTTACGGCAATAATGGTTTATTTAAGAAATTCTTTATTTAAGGTGGAACGTTACACTCGCGCGGCAAATTCTAATTATCTTGCTTTCTTTTGCCAATAAGATTACATGAAAACTAACTTTGCGCAAATAAATATAATGTATCAATAAATTACAATTAAAAGTATCACCTACTTATCATTGGTTTAGCGACAAATGGCAATAGACTGAAAATCTAAGAAGAAAATTGTTTATTGCCATTTGTCGCTAAACCAATGATATCGAGGAGATACTTTTAATCGTAATCTGTTGATACATTCTATTTATTTCCGCAAAATTAGTTTTCATGTAATCACGTGGAGTAATTAAGCTATTGTTGGCAAAAGAACGCAAGAAAATTTGAATTTGCCGGGCGAGTGTAACGTTCCACCTTAAATTAAATTTTGCCTTTTACAAAGATTAATAATGTTAATTATCTACCTACTTACTTATTTATTATTTTTAATCTAGTGAGGATATAAATGTTACGATTTATTTAAATTGTAAAATTGTATTTTTCGAGGCATTCGTGTTTCTTTTATTACTCGAGACGGACGTTCACGGCCAATATGTTATTATTACGGAAAATTATGATTTTGAAGCGGAGTGTTGTTTGTTTACAAAACAAGACAGGTATAAAAAGAAGAAGCAGACTTTAGGTACTTACGTGGTTACAATAGTGATGAGACAAGGAACAATCGATAAAGGAATGGCGATTTCACCTCATGTTAACATTTATCTAAATTAACGGTTTATCGTAATGTCAAATGTCAAACCGATGTCATGATGTCCGCATGCGCATTGTGAAGGTGAAATAGGACATTTTGATAATGATGAAGAAGTATGCTGAAGGTCTTTAGCTTAATAAAATTTGTTGCAAAACAATGTGTAAGTAGTTAGGTACCTAGTTATTGGCTGGTGAATATATATATTACATATTCAGTCCGATATTAATATTTGATAAATTCATTATCGTGATCATACATGGTTTACCTAGGTACTGCAAGTTGATATTATAGTATAATAGATAATACGTACCCTACTTCTAGTGACGACCGACGTAGCCCTAACAAATAGCCCAGGCTCAATTGGATAACAAAACTAGTTACAAGACTTGCGCAAAAATTACAGGATATAACATTTTTCTTTACTAAAATGTTTTTAAAGTTCTTATTTAAATGTTTTTATGTGTAATGGATTTTTTATTGTTTGTTGTATTAATTATGTAGATGACCTGCATCTTTTCTTTGTAATTCATAATTGTACATCTAACGTCATTTAAAATAGTAAAAATTATATTAAAAGCTTAGGAATTCAGTATAATTAATCGATATCTAAAATTATAATAAGTAATTAGGTATTGTATTATTTTCCAGGTGGGCTACAATTAACGATGCGAGATAATATATGCATTTTTTGTCATTATATAAGCTAGGTTATTTTATTCCTTATTTTCGTGATTGCTATCTTTTGTTGTTGTCATTGTTTTAAATATGTTTGTGATTACCTAATTAATGTAAACGAATTTTGCCGTTTTAATTTATGATAAAAAAATCGTCGTCGTAATATCTCGTGTGGAAATGTCAAAATTCACGGTATTCATGCTAGCCTGATAGTCTACATAAATAGTTTCTTCACGTCTTTTAAGCTGTAGTGGCTAAACTCATTTTTTTAAATTTTGAAACACTTTCAGCTCTCAGCATGGCTTGCACGTTGATTTCTAAACTGAATATACGTCTTGACTCTAACATGTGTTGTACAAAACTCGAATATAAAACAAATTATTCGCCTGTATTCGTATATACGTGACACTATGAACTCTGTGACGACGACCGAACTCATTTAAATATAATGGAATTGATGGTAATTCGCCTCATTGTAATAAAAGACCGGTGTCTTACTATTTTCCCGTTGGAGCTACTCCTTAGATTTTGGCGGGTTTGGACTGGAAAGCAGTTTAATTATGTGCGAGGATAGCATTCCGCGTTGTGCAGCAAATCTTGCAAAACTACCCGCGCAAATAATTATACCTACAAGTATATTTTTTATCCACCTAAAACCTTTAAGGTTTCAAAGTCATATTATTTTGTTATATTATAGTATTTATCTAAACTTTACATTTTCACTATTCAAAAACGTAAGTAATTTCCGCTTTTTTGCTTGCAAGGCAAGCTTTTTTTGTACAATGCAGCTTACGACTCTATATTTCTGACCTACCAATTTTCATATATTTAAAAGTTTTAAAATCAGAAGTGACTTTGCGCTTTGAATTGATCATGCTGGTTTCAATATTGAATACCAAATGTCCGGCAAATAAGTTGAGCTATTATGGCTGAGGTACTACGTGACCGGAGCTAGTAGGTAGCAAAAAATAAGTACCTAGCGTAAGTACGTACTGTGCAAATCATGTTAGCGTACATGTGACGCTTGGTCAGTGACTTAGTTAGGTACCTAATAATTAAAATTTTGACTTTCATAGGTATTAGATTTTTTTAAAAATATGAATGTCAAATGATCTTAGGATTTGGTAAGTCTAATGGTATGAGCAGTAAGCCTGCTTACATAATTATATTTACATATTGTTAGATACATGTAATAATTAGGTATACATATGGGTGAATCTAACATTCTTCACCGTGTGGCCCCACGGTGTAAGAATAGGACCACAACATGAGACCACCCCATCTCTTCACGTAGCCGTGGGTGCCATAAAAGCTGGCTCAGAGAATATCCAAGGAATGGGCATCAGCATTCTCCTTGATCTGCATCACAATCTATCTGCGATCACCAAGACGCCTGCCAAGCGCGAGTGATTAGTGCAAACCATCTGAACATACATTCCGTGACTCGGCCATGGAATGTATCTTCCACCACGGCCACGGTGCCATGGTGGCCGTGTGGTCCCAGCGGTGTGCGAATAGGACCACCCCATCACTGCCCGTGGGTGCTGTAAGAGCCGGCTAAGGGAATATTCAGGGAATGGGCAGCAGCAAGCAGCATTCTCCTCGGTACATTTAAACCTTCTTTGATCACCAAACCGCCTAAGCGCGGTGATTTGATTATGATAATCGTCTTAATTGGCGTTTTATGGGGGAGGCCTGTGTTCAACAGTGGATGTCTTCCGGCTGTTGATGTGTGGCGTGTGAACATTCAGCAGTGGATACAGAGGCGGATGATGGTGATGATGATTATTATCATCTAACATTCTAACGTAATTTAAACCGTTTTTAGCGATTGCAGTTTACATAGTTCTGTGTAGTTAGGGAAATATGTATTGAAAGCACTCTTTAAAATGTTGTATCTTGAGTTTTCCAGGTTGTTAGTGGTCCCTGTATGTATCCAACCTCAATGTCCCTGACCAAACAAATATATTAATAGACCGTAGACTTTTTATTCCATCAATCACTTTATTACCCTCACGTTCAGTACGTAGTTTTCAGCTGTTTAACATGCCACCTACCTATAATAATGTTTCATGGAACAGTCCTTTAATCAGGATGTGCCGCACATATGACGAATTAAGCGATCCCAGAGACATGTTTTCATGCAGTTTTACATTCTTCAAACTGGCTATCAATAATTTAATTAAGTAAATTTTATATTGCACAAATTTATTTACACTTGGCATAATAATATTAATGTAACACGTTTTTATTTATAACATGGTGTCAAAATTTCGTTAGTTAAGTTGTGTACGGTTATAATTGGACACTAGGCTTACAAAGCTATGTTAACTTCGATGCCATAATTATCTATGTATACGGCCTATTGTCTGTTACCGGACCTATTTCAATAAAATAATATAAAATAAAATTATTTTTAAATAAATAACCACATAACTAAGCATACATAATTATCTAGAATTCAATTATATTACTTTATCTTTGTGAATGTTATGTAAAATATTAGTGTCATTTTTGGGTGGGTACAAGATTCTTGGTTCTAATAATAGTTTATGAGATGCTAGTTAAAATTCGTGTTATACTGGTTATGTACTACGTATACTTGTAACTAAGTGTAGCTTCGTTCACATACTCATCTACTGGTGGCTTGATAGCTTTGCAAAACTTTGATTTTATAGGTACTCATAGTCGGATCGGAAGTATTAACAATATTAAAAATTAGTCTAATAAAAACGCATTTAGTACGGTTATTAAACTTTTATAGGTAGGTATAATAAAGTGGGTATATAGGTACTTACTTTTATCTGTTCTCTCAGTTCGATCCCTAAGACACTTTATAACATAAATAACAAAAAAAACTCCAATTAGGAACGGAATCGTAAATAACATATAATACTATCACAACACTACACAACCGCCAGCCATACTAGCCAAAATTAGAAAAAAATAAAATTAAAATAGCACGTCTTTCCGCCAAGTTTAAGACGTGCGACTGTCATTCCCGCGCGACGCACGCCGAACGCAACAAATAAACCATTTCCATCCTTACTTTATTTTATTATCGCGATGTAAATAACCAATAAGAGATAAAAACAATTACACGAATCTATTTAGTGGAAATGTTGGTCCACGTGAAGTGACATGGTCCATCCACGGGACTGCCGAACAATAATCATTTCGGTCATCTAGCGACTTGACCTTGCTTCATATTGGATGATACTTTTAAACAGAGCAAGGTTGTATATTGAATTCAGCGCTGTTTTTGCTTTATTGTGCTAATGTTATCGTACGATACGATCCACTTGAGATGTGGTCTCTGAACTTCTTTGACATGAATCAACGAGATTGGTGTCCTGTAATGTAACCCTCGACCCTCTGCTGTTACACTTAAATAATTGTATTCTTTTCCGTCATAAAAACAGTGGCTAAATTATATTATCATGCAAAAACGATAGGCTTCCCTTTTAATATTTCTTTCTATTCTTCTCAAATAAACTTTTTACAATAGGTAGGTATCCACTAGGTTTCACTGCTATGTGCGCACTGATGCGCAATATAATAACGAGGTACCTAGTATCTAATTTTATTAGTTACACATTTTTATCGGTTTTCATAGCACATAATAGTTTATGTTAATTTCATTATATTCATTCCCCACGTTTCAAATATGTACACTTTACAACAAAAGTGTTATGTACCTGCCTAGTTGAATATTTAAATAAATGCTAATAGTGTAGTTTACGTAAGGTTCCGCTAGAGTCTATAGATCCGTTAGACAAAACAGTAGTAATATTTTAACGAATTATGTAAATTATGTGAACACCCATTACATTTTTTCTGATTAATAACACAATAAATAAATGTGCTGAAAATAAGCGGAATTTTGTGATTCTTTGAACACGCGTCTGTTGGTTTCCTCACGCATAGGCTTGTGTAGTTCGCGAACGACCTTGTTCAGAAGAGCGCTCTTTTATGTGAACTACGCGAACTAAGTCCCGGTTGCGTCAGATTTTAGTTCGTTCGTCCTCTGACAATTTTGCGGTGAGAGTCCGCGCCGTGTCGAGGAGCCCGCTCGTGAGCGGGAGAGCGGCAAGAGCGCTCGCTATAACAACCGCTTAGCCTGCGCCGTGCTAGTAGTACATTATATCTATCCTGTGCTAGTGCTAAAAACTTATACTGTTACTGTAGGTAGCCTTGCCTATTCCAAAAAGGTGATAAAACTAAATAAATATTTTTCACCTAATACCCAAGTACGTATAGTTAAAAAAATCATACAATACCATGCAATGCCACTAAATTAATAAATAAAATATGTGGAAATGTACCTAGTTAGTAGAGTTATTACAACACAGAAGCTATTACAATATATACCTATAAACAAAAAGAGCATAGTAGAAGTTCAGCTCTTCAGCTCTTTGGCTGTTCCAATCCAAGTAGCTCGCTCTTGCGGGACCGGGCAAGAGATCGCTGAGAGCAATCGTTTTTCCCGCTCTCGGTTGAGCCGCGAACTAGTGAACTAAAAGAGCGACCTAGTTCACCAACGACCTGCGAACTAAAATGAGCAAGGCTATCACGCACGATGTTTTCCTTATTCTATTCGAGCCACACCTAACTTGTCATTCGTGTTCGTGTAGGGTTTCATCGGTTTCATAGTGTCTCTTAGTCGTCTGTGTTCATACCAGTGTTGGTTATGGTTTGAAAGTTGCACAAGCTGCCGCTGAATCATAAATAGTTTACAGCTTTTATCGACATTAAAGATCGTCAATAAAGGAAATGATCGAATGGTAAATAAAAAATCAATTAGACTACCAAAAACGCCTTACATAACATTATAGGTAGTTGGTAAGAATTTGACGTGACGAGCTAGTCGTTCGCCTGGTGTTGAGCGTCACGGCCGCCCAATACAGATTGCAGATTGATTAAGCTATTATTGGCGAAAGAACGCAAGAAAATTTGAATTTCCCGCGCTAGTGAAACGTTCCACCTTAAATACGACTACTATGAGGCATTTTATTTTTAAAAAAACACTAGTTCCGCTTCTTTTCTAGATGGCGCTATAAGTACATAGTTTAATCCTTTCAAACCACAGAGTAGTTTAAACATAAGAAATTGCTTAGACTACCTACAAAGAAATGTCAAATTCAGGTGAGTGGACCATGAGTACATTGTCTGTAGGGGTCTGTAGTATCTCCTAAGTAGTCTGTGGTGCATTCTTATTAAGTAAATTAATGTACAGTAGATCTTCGAGATAGATAAACGTTAATATTATGATCCAAAATAAAGCCGAGTTATCCCGCAACGAAACTAAAAAAAAACGAGAGTTTAGAGTTGTCAGTCAGTATCGTGACACATTTCCTCTAACCTGTGGTCTATGCTTGAAACAGTGACAGTGACAGATTTTAGCAAAAAGCACAACTGGCGCCATCTATTGAGTCATGGAGAAAAAACAATTTCTTTTTTTAATAAAACGTCTCATTGTTGAAAACTTCAAAATATCAATGAAAGTCATTGAATTGTAATGAGCCATACATACTATACACTATTGGGTATTTTTTTTACCATCAGCAGGCTACGCAGTACGCTCTTCGCTGCTATTGTAAATCGTCGTGCTTCGTCGTGACTATAGGATGTATTTTATTACCCAAATACCCACCCAACACCCAATGCTTTTACGCCAATAGTGTAAACTACACTCAAATCTTTTTCATCATTGGCTCTCTATTCTACACCGTAAAGAGCCAATGATAAAAAAAGTTTCTGAATTCTACCTTCTAATTCTACATTATTGGCCGTAGTCTTTGAATATCTACGAGTAGAACCGTAGTATATGACGTCATTCATGGACAACAAGGAGAGCGCTATACATTCGGTACCAAGAAAAAAAAGACGAACGTAATATCTTTGGTCCTTGTCACTGTTACCGGCGGGGTAATTACGTAAAATTTGCAACAGCAATGCGACAGCAGTAGCGAAGCATACATTCTCGACACCACTAATGATGTGTGACAGCAATCACCGCGAGATTTACGCCTGTCGCAAACCTGTTGCGAGTTAGGTAATTAGGGGGCGGGTTTTTTTATTTGGCTTCGTTTGATCTAAGCCAAACAGGTTAAAAAGTTTTTGAAATTGTTGTTTTTTGTGAAATAATCCTATTTAAATGGTGATCTAGGCAATAAATATATGAGAAATAATGTGTGTGCAGTGGGTGGTTGCAGGCAGCATTTTAAGCAACAGAAGTCGTACTGAGGCGTAAATATGAAGGAATAACATTTCACAAGTAAGTAGCCATTATTTTGTCTGTTTTCCCTTTTTATTGTGAAAAATATAAATACAGCGTTACATTTCATGTAATAACAAGTCCTCAGCTAAACAGAAAAACAGCTAAATGATTAATGAGATGTTTTATTAAAAAAAAGAAATTGTATTTTATGCATGACTCAATAGATGGCGCCAGTTGTGGCTTTTGCTAAAATCTGTCACTGTCACTGTTTCAAGCATATACCACAGGTTAAAGGAAATGTGTCACGACACTGACTGACAACTCTACACTCTTTCGTTTTTTTTTAGCTTCATTGCAGGATACCTTGGCTTTATTTTGGATCATAATACTAACGTTTATCTATCTCGCAGACCTACTGTACATCAATTTACGTAATTAGAATGCACCACAGACTACTTAAGAGATACTACAGACCCCTACAGACAATGTACTCGTGGTCCACTCAACTGAATTTGACATTTCTTTGTAGGTAGTCTAAGCATTTTCTTATGTTTAAACTACTCTGTGGTTTGAAAGGTTTAAACTATGTACTTACAGCGCCATCTAGAAATGAAGCGGAACTAGTGTTTTTTTTAAAATAAAATGCCTCATTAATGGATAAAATAACCATACCTAACCAAAAAATTCACTGTCAAGGTACTGCCAGTTTATGATTTTTAATTTCCCATAAAACCAGCTAGGTACCATGTTGATTTGCAAATGTTTATAAGTCGGAAAAAATCCTTTTGTAGGTATATTAGCTAATTATTTGCTTGATTAACCTTAGTAAAATATATCATTTTATATTTAAGGTCAGGTGGAGTAAGTGAAACATACTTGCACATCTATCCACTTTGTGAATTCTGCTTGGACGCTAATTTTTTTACACATAGAAAGCCTAAATCTGAAATGGCAAATGACGGCAATAAATACTTTTCAACAAAATAATTTCTGAAAATTCAATTTGCGTGAATGAAACATCACTTCAAAAATGGTTCACGGTTTTGACAGAAACGTTCTAATTCAATATTCTGACGGTAGGTTGACATTGGCGTTTGACTATTTTGCAGTTGACTATATTGACAGTTTTGTTTTTATTATCTGTTACCCGCAGTCATTATATTAGGTACCTACTTATATACAAATAGCTGCCAGGTATCACTTTATTAGCGCAGAATCACCATCTCTTTCTTTGGGTGCCGTATAAGAGCAGACTAAGGGACTATCCAGAGAATGGGCAGTAGCATTCTCCTTGGTACATTATAATCTTCTGCGATGACAAGCTACTTGCTAAGCGAGGTGATTATGGCAAACCTCCCTATAATCAGCGTCTAAAATGGCATTTTATGGGCATGCCTGTGTTCAGCACTAGACGTTTTCCAGCTGTTGATGTGAAATACGTGATTTTCGCCCATGGGACATTTACAATGACATTTGTAATGTAGTAGGTATTTGATTGATTTTATTACCTGTGTCGTCTGTGACTGCAAATACTAACCCCACATTACGCGCCATTTCATGCATTATTTTCGTGTAAAAATGTACATAAACACTATTAAATTGCTTCATGGCATCAGCCGACTTGTGTTTTGTAAACTTAAAGATAGCTGATTTCTTTTTATTTTATGACCTAGCAGAAAGATTGTGTGACGCGTGTGCTAGAGCATTGAAACCATTTCGCCACATAGCATAGAGCTAAACTGCGTGATTTATTGATTACGATAGGGTTTCACTTAGGTACTCCTTTGTTTCACTTACCCCACCTGACCTTACATTTTAGTTTTTACAATAAAAAAGCAGTAAACACTGGTAAAACATAAATTCTAGGTATCAAGGTAAGTTACTCTATAGATAGAGCTAATGAAATCGCCCATTTTCTACCCAAAATTTTGGGAGACGTTCTTATTCAGGCAGCACTTCGTGTGGGAGCAAGAAACAACTAGGCGGCCACGCGAAATAGATTTCTACTAGTGGGAATTCTGTGGCCGTAGTAGTTTCTTTAGTAGATCGTGCTGGCAGCATTATTAAAAAATGGTGGTTTGACTTTGACATAAAACGTATTAATTTTTTTTTTTTTTTTTGTTCGCCCTATTGGGCAGGCTAAAGTCATGAGACCATACCGCCTATAAAACGTATTAACCTTCGTATTAACAATACACAGGGTTGCTAGAAATTGAGAATGCAATTTGCCATTTCAGGAAAAATAAAACTCTTGAGGTATTTTTCTGTAGAGTTGTAAAGTGGTAGTCAACAATAGACACTATTTTTGGAGCCAAGGAATATACAATCAAGCATTGATTTGTTAGATGAGGGCTAGACATTTCAAACGACATCGTCATTAAGTATTGCAAGACAAGAAGGTATTTATGTTTGCCAAGGCCAATTTTATGAATGCTTTTCTAGGTATAAAATAGGTATAGATTGCAGAACTGTGGCCAATGCCGTCTAGCGAGAGACTAATGTTGCTATACTGTGTTCCATAATCTTCGATTTTTTATGTAAACAAAGGAGATAACTGGGCAAAAATTATATTTTATAATAGTAGTTTACCATATTTAACCAAAACAGAGTTCAATTGTTTGTTTCTGGTCGTAATCTGATCAACTATAAAATTATAATCGTTTTGTACTATCTATTTTAACGTAACATCTGTTCTATAGAATGTTATAATAAAGGAAACATTTTTTGATAGAAATATTTTATTATACTGGTAAGACTGTAGAGGTTCTAAACATTTTCAAGAGAACATTTCTGCCTCATTATTTCCTTTCATTCGTTTTTGTTTTCTGGAACGCAAATGTTCTTCTCCCTGCGTTTGTGGAATTTTATTGTGATTTTTTTTGTAAACTGGTTGGTTATTGTTATTAGTGTTTAATTTTGTTGTTCCGTTTTTTTGTTAAGTTTGATCAACTTCTTCCCGAAAGTACGCAAAATAGAGCCTCAGGCAGGTCCCTCGACCTCAAGGAACTTATGTAAAGAACAAATAATCTATCACCAGTCAAAAAGCGGCCGCGGAAATCTTTGAGTGCCACGGAAAAACTCGTGGTAATGAACGTTTACAAAGAGAGACATACATGAAGTGGCCTGAGGCCGAATATTGGTCACTAACAGACCATGCAAACAAAACAGCTTAATCAAAATAAAATCAAAAATATTTTACACCATGGAAAATTTTTGCACAACTGGCATGTCACTTTGACAGTGACTTCGTGACATTTCTTTCTTTACATAAAATATCTAAGATTATGGAACACTGTATAAAATGTTATTATTTGTCAGAAAACTGCTTCTTAATTATACAACACCTACTTAATTTGTTCTACTAAAATAATGACCTACCTACATTTAACTAAATTCTTGGTTTGTAACTAAAAAGAGTTTTGGGGATATTATTGTGTCCTGAAAATCATTGAGTATTAATTTGGGGAAACATAGATTTTAAATTTGAGGAAAATTTAAAACGGCATCTGGCAGCCCCATATAATTTTTTTCCACAAAAAAGAATTTCTGTGATACGTGAAGGACGTGATTTTTGTGAAGCAAATTTCAAACTTTTCCTTGACGCTACTTACAAACAGACTATATAGAACAAGTGCACATTTATTGGATTGTTGTGTGTGACCTATATTTTTATATCTAGACAATATGATTATCGAGAATCCGGACATTTTTAAGTCTTGGCTGACTTCCATATTGGAACCCTTGTGAGTATATCCGCTGCCATATTTATTTTATTATTTACATTTAATTTCTAAAAATTGCGAATATAACCCTACCATTGAACTTTTTTACGTAATACCGTTGTTTTGTACTGATCGAGGCCAAATAAAGTCGGTTTGGTATCAAATGTCGGTTTCGTAATGCTACTAAAGTTCACCTGTCAATTTGGAATGCACACATGGCGTTTATTTTGATGATTTCACTACGCATTTCAGCATTTTCAGGCGTTCATTTGCCAACACTTTCACCTAACCTTCAAATTGATTCATCCATGAATTGCTTTAAAGAGATAACGTAAAGCTAGAACTGTGATTTGCTTAGCATTATTCTCATTCATGATAGAAAGTCTAGCTAGCACGAAGCTAGCTTCGTTGCTAGCATCACACAAGCCAGTGAATGGAATTATCGAATCCTTTTTCTGTGACGTCTCACGTCTGCACATTGCAATGAGAGGTACAAAAGGACGAAAACATAGACTCGGCGTTTAGAACTAGAATGTGAACCCAGAAATATAATAAGAAATCGCAAAATCATAACTTTCCGCCCGCATTATTCTCGAGCAGCGATCAAGAGCAACATCTGAATAGATACCATTTCTGTGTATCTAGCACAAGCTTTCTAGATAGAGTCAGATTCCTCTATAAGAATAGGCAACACACCGGCAGTGCCCTCGGTGTTGCATGTCTAGGTGGTGGTGACCGATTACCGTCAGGTGGGTCGCCTGCTTGTTTCCTACTCATTTCGTGCAAAAAAGACCAACACAGATTGAAAATAATGAGGGTACTTAAATGTTGTGATTCTTCATGTTGAAGTGCTGAGCACCGAGTCAGTTTGCTCTTGATGTTGAAGAATGTCACCACAAATACATAATTATTTTTAATTTAAGTTAAATTTAACTTAAATAATGTGTGTATTATTTACCTGTAATTTTATTAACTGCTGTTACACTTATTTAAGTTTGTGTATTTAATTACAAAATCGAATGCCGGTCTGCACTAAAGTTTGACAGGATTGCACCTTATCTCTCTAGCCCCTGGTTTCTCATACATTTGTAAAACTCATGTCAAGTCACACACCAAATACTGTACCAATGTCTGCATTAGTTGAAGACAGCCAATGGTCAGCGGGCAACCAATGAGCATTTAATATTTGATGTCCCAAGTTGCCACAACTTTAACAAACATACTAAAACCCTGGGGAAAGTCTTGCTTAGCTAAGCTGTATTTTAACAAACTTCAGTGCAGACGGGTATAACAGTTTAATGTATCAAAAATACACCAGTAGTAAACAATAATTGTAATAGCTGTGTTTTACTAGGTGGTAGGACTTTTCTTTACTAGGTGGTAGGACTTTTCTGCAAAGTTCGTCTAGGTAGGTACCACCGCTTTGCCAGTTATTCTGCCGCCAAGCAGTAGTGTGCAAGCACTACTGTGTTCCGGTTTGAAGGGCATTGTAGCTAGTGAAATTACTGGGCAAATGAGACTTTATGATCTGATCACTCAGTCTTGTAATCTGATTACTGGACTGGGTGATGTCTCAGGATGATGTGCGCAGTGCAGTGTCACGCGAAACTTTATTGTTTTAAAGTTCCGGGTGACACTGCAACTGTTATGGGCGGCCGTGTCACTTAACATCAGGTGAACGACTAGCTCGTCACGTCATTTAATTACATAAAAAAAAAAAAAAAAAAAAAAAAAGCTAAATAATGGTAACAACAATTGTAAATGCTTCTTAGGAATCTTAGTTAAGGCCCGGAGCTATGTATGCGATGATTGAGTGTTATTTATTTATGACAATACAAAAGGAAACTACAAAATAAGTTTGGCGCAGATGCAAAAAAGCATACGGCTGAACTGAGAACAGTCTCCATTAGAAAAGTTTTTTAAAAATAAATCTAGGTGCCCACACGCTATCAACTGCAACTCTATTTATATACCACCTCCACAGAGCAGCCAGTGAGTACAAACCACACAGGTTGATTATTATAATAATGTCTAATAATAGAATTGAATCTCTGCATGGTGTATTTCATTAATTTAAAATAGACAGATCTTTACTCACAGGGGTTTTTTTATTATTGTTAATGGGTCAGCGTTTGGCCACAGTCAGCCACATGGCAAAGTGTGGTTTGCTAGGTCATATAAACCTAGTTTACATTAGTCAAGTAGGTGACCAAGTCATGTAGCGAGCAATAAAAAGCAGGCGATCTCAACCAGTGTATTATAACTAAAGGGCAAGTAAACTGGGCTGAGTATTGAGTGAATCGAGTGGTCTCACGCGGATTGTAGTTGCTCAGCTGAGTTCATCCCCCACCACCTACTACTTGACTTGGTCTGCCTACTCTGTGTGTAAACTGTTGACTCAGTCCAAAAGCGAGTTGAATGGAATGTTACTGGGCCCAATTACTTTACCAATAAATGGTGGAAGTTGAGTTGAGTAATGCCCATGTTACTGGGTCTAGTTGGCTAGGCCGAGCTGCTGGGTTAATGTAAACTAGGCTTTAGTGTGGGAGCAAGCAGGATTTAAACCATGGTGTGTGGGACTGTAAATTGCGTTTTCATTTAGTTAATAGCCGGCCAAGTGTGAGTTGGACTCGCGCACAAAGGGTTCCATACCATTATGAAAAAACAAGCAAAAAATCACGTTTGTTGTATGGGAGCCCCGTTAAATATTTATTTTATTGTTTTTTAGTATTTGTTGTTATAGCGGCATCAGAAATATATCATCTGTGAAAATTTCAACTATCTAACTATCACAGTTCATGAGATACAGCCTGGTGACAGACTGACAGACAGACAGACAGCAGAGCCTTAGTAATAGGGTCCGTTTTACCCTTTGGGTATGGAACCCTAAAAACACTGCCTATGTGACGTGTGTTAAAAACACAGATAACCCCCAATAGATACCGCATTATGGGATTTTTGTTCGGATCCTAGCTCACCAAAACTGGCGGAAGGCGCGGGTTGCGGGGACTGGAGCCAATGCGCTATTATTGGCTGTTTCGAGTGACGCCCTAATAATGAACTCTAATACTTGGTCGAAACTAAGGCCGTGCTGCGAAGCGGCGATTTATATAGAACCATTTACGCCAATGCGTGGTGCGCGGTCGTCGTCTTTCATGCGGTATCTATTGGGGGTTATCTGTGGTTAAAAACAATGCATCAAAATAATAACAGATTGATAGTTATTATTGTATTGTCTGTCTAAACTAAATGGTGTACCTTTACCATATTTTATGTTATTATGCATGGGAAATACCAATTTATTTTGATGTGTTTGAGTCTAATTTTGTGTGGCTTACGCCAGAACGGCGGATCCGATTGCGATGAATGTATCTTATGGATTACACTGCAGATATCAAGGCTTCCTATCCTCGCAAATTAGGAATTTCCCCTAGAAAATTCCCAATTCTAGGAAAAATCTATTGAGGAGTTAAATATTGCTGGTTATACCCACGATTTTTCCTGTTGTGTTGTGGGGTTTATCTTCTAGGCAAGCATGCCCCTATGCCCCATCGTAGACCACGTCATGGCTTGTAGTCAAATGCTTTGCCTATAAGCTGTAACCAATATTAAAATACCATTTTGATCGAATTTTTCTCTGGTTTTTGTGCGCCTTCTCCATAACTTATCATGAACATAATTATATATAATTTATAAGTTAAAAAGTTATTGCTTACACAATATTTCGAGTAAATTATACACACAAGTCTTATCAAAGGTACGAGACTGTTTATTATTACAGAAACGTTTGATATTGATAAGGAAATGTTGAGCCGGTTGATTGATTCTGTAATATTTCTGTTGCTATGCCGCGATTCGCCGGCGCAACTGAATTTGTACTCACGGCTCACGGAATAAGTCTGGGAATGGCATGGTGGCATCTGTGCGTTCTAAGCGAGCCTCCGCGCAGATGATTCGATTAAAACGCGAAAGTTTTCGCGTTGGAAAAGAAGTTAGGTCTACGTATACACGCTCAAAAGGGTACATGCAAAGTTTGGTTATTGCAGTTATGTTCTTCGTATGAGCAAATTACCATTTCCGCCAGAAAAACGCCAAACAGCGTTTAAAAGCCACTAATAAAAAAAGAAAAATGCAGCATTTGCCAGACGACGCGCGCTGCGTAATTATGGCATATCTAACTATATTAATATGCTGTGTGATTGTATTGAAGCAGGGTGGCATAGTCACATTTTCCACCCACCTTGACAACATTTATCGGTGACCACAGAGCAGGAAAAAAGTCGCTCGCGCCGAGATTATGACGAAAATAATAACATTATTCTTTCTTTATTTATTTATTGGCGATTCTAGTATGAACATATACAAGTAATAAACACTTGTCAATTAACAATCATAACTTTCATAATACTAAAACAACATAATCATGCAAAATTAGACTCAAGAAAAATGATTACCCACTTAGTGAATAAAACATCACACTGACACCCAGTACAGAAACCTCTGTTTCCTGGTTGTCAGTGGAGTTTCAACCAATAATAAAATTTACTTTACTTTATTCTGCCGAGCACATAAGTATCTCTTCACGCAGCAACGGCTGAACGGGTTTCAATAAAATCTAGAATTGTATTAGTTCATACGCTAGTTTAACACATAGGACCTTTTATCCGCGGGCGAAACCGTGGAGCGCATCTAGTATTCATCAACAGCCTGAAGACGCCCACTGTTGCACATGGGCCAGTTTGAGCGGCTGCTTGCCTCCTGCATCCATCGGCTCCCCGTGGTTCCACCGTGGGGGCCTACGCTGCGTCTTCCGATTCGTAGTTGCCACTGGAGTACCTTTCTTCCCCATCGGTTGTCAGTTCTACGAGAGATGTGGCCTGCCCATTGCCATTTCAACTTGCTTGTTCTAAGAGCTATAGGTGACTTCAGTCCTCCTGCGGATCTCCTCATTTCGGATCTTATTTCGCAGGGAAACCCATAGCATCTAGTATTATTATTAAACTATCATATCTTCCAGATGCGATGCGGACCCGGCCGCTCTTGCCAAGTACGTGTACGCGCTCGTCAAGAAAGACAAGCCGGTGGAAGAACTCCGAGAGGTGATGGTGGATCAGCTCGACGTGTTCCTGCAAGCGGGTATCTATCTAGCTTATCACGCATCATCATCATCACCCTCTTTTAGTCCACCATGGCCTCTCTCAAGCTCAAGGCACCCGTCATTACTGCCCTCATAGTGAAGAACGCAGTAACTAACGTTTTTGGCAAAATTGAGTTGGATACATATTCGGAATAGCCAAAAAAAAAATTATATTCTGTTCTTTCTTCAAAATTCCACCTGGAACCCAAAAACTCAGGAAGTAAGAATGCAGCAACTCGACTACTCTCGACTACTCGCAATTTCTGTATTCGCGTTTTCTCGAAAACATGTTTTACCTACTTACTGCATCTTTCATAAGGACGGCAGATTAGGGGCGTCCATTAATTGAATAAGGCATTTATTAAGGGGGTCGAGCCGCATCCCACTCAATCTCACGCGGGGAAGAGGTGGGGTTTTGAAAAATATCACGTAATTTTTTATTTCCGCAAAAAATATCTAAAATAACATCATCATCATCATCATTGACAGCCTGAAGACGTCCACTGCTGAACATAGGCCTCCCCCAGAGCACGCCACCTTGAGCGGTTGCTCGCCTCCTGCATCCATCGGCTCCCCGCGGCTTTCACCAGGTCGTCGGTCCACCGAGTGGGGGGCCGGCCTACGCTGCGTCTTCCGGTTCGTGGTCGCCACTCGAGAACTCACTCGTGGTCGTCTAAAATAACATGCAGTAATAATTATCGCGGTTATCACCACGCTGGGCGAGTGCGGTTTAGTTGATGACACATGTTATGGAAAGTGATTCTTTAACATGCCGGTTTCCTCACGCTGTATTCCTTCATCGTTGTAAAAAAACTTGTAAAGAAATGTTATTTATAAAAGCATTAAACAATAACGAGGAGATCCGCAGGAGAACTAAAGTGACCGATATAGCTCTTAGAGTTAGTAAGTTGAAGTGGCAGGCCACATCGCTCGTAGAAACTGACAACCGATGGGGAAGAAAGACCACGAACCGGAAGACGCAGCGTAGGCCGGCCCCCCACTCGGTGGACCGACGACCTGGTGAAAGCCGCGGGGAGCCGATGGATGCAGGAGGCGAGCAGCCGCTCAAGGTGGCGTGCTCTGGGGGAGGCCTATGTTCAGCAGTGGACGTCTTCAGGCTGTTAATGATGATGATGATGAAACAATAACGTCCTTATTAATAAACATTGTTGAACATTATAATAGGTACTTAGTATTTTCCTTGTTTTGCTGATTCTTGTTGTTTTGAAATTGCCAATTTCAAGTTTATTCGAGTGACACAAAACACTAACATGACTATTCCGCCGCTAAACAGTGTTTATTAGTAAGACCACCCCATCTCTCCCCGCCGGCTAAGGGAATAATAGGGGAAAGGGGGGGGGGGGGTCCAGGGAATGGGCAGCACCATTCTCCTCGATACATTTACGTCTTCTGCGAACGCCAAGCCGCCTGCCAAGGGTGGTGATTATAACAAACCCCTTATCATAATAAGCGTCCAAAGTGGCGTTTTATGGGGGAGACCTGTGTTCAGCAGTGAACGTTTTCCGGATGTTGATGTGGCATGTAACTACTCTCCGACAGAAACCAAACCGTTTGTGGAGATGCTGTTCAAATCTCTGGAGACGAATGAGTACCTCAAGCCCGCGGAGATGGACGACAAACCGCCCACGCCGCCGCCCGAGCCGGTCGAAGCGGAGAAGACCGAGCTGGATATTGATTTACCTGGTGAGTACTATTGTTGGTAGACGACAGACCAAAAGGTGCGAAGAATCCCTGGCAGACGCCCGGCTGAAGACGCAGCGTAGGCTGGCCCCCCACTCGGTGGACCGACGATCTGGTGAAAGCCGCGGGGAGCCGATGGATGCAGGAGGCGAGCAGTCGCTCAAGGTGGTGCGCTCCGGGGGAGGCCTATATTCAGCAGTGAACGACTTCAGGCTGTTGATGATGATGATGATGATGATGGGCAGTAGCATTCACCTCGGTCTGCATTATAAAAGAGATAGGTTAGTACTATTCTTACGCCGCCAGCACACGGCATCTAGTTATAAATTGTCTATCGCGCAGCCTATGATACAAAATACAGATAAGATAGCTTCCGTATCGAATGGATACGCAATAAGCTACCTAAGTTGTTTTATCTAACTTCTGAAGGTCAACTCAAAGACTATTACTGGATTGTTTTGATAGTTGTGTTTTTTATGTCAATTAATGACGTGACGAGCTAGTCGTTCGTCTAATGTTGAGCGTCACGGCCGCCCATAACAGTACTCGGAACTCCATAATATAAGGTTTGCGTGACTGCACTGCGCATGACATCCTGAGATGTCAACACAGTCATAAAGTTGAAAAGTGCTAAAAGTAGCCTCTTAATTAACAGCCTGAAGACGTGCACTGCTGAACCACTTTGTGCGGCTGCTCGCCTCCTGCATCCATCGGCTCCCCGCACTTTTACCCACATCGTCGGGCAAAAAAAAAAGACTATTTTGCAATAAACTGTTATCATTTATATCCTTGTCCGCAGCTACAAACGGATGCACAGTGGAGCCACGGGCGGTGGCGCCACCTGTCCCCGCGGTGGCGCCACCCGTGCCCACGGTGGCGCCACCGCCGCGACACCGCGTGGTAGTCTCACGGGCGCCACCACTAGAACAAACTCTTGTTAAGGTAACACCATATAATAATAATATAACCTTTATTTCAGACACAATAAATTAACAATACAAACTGAAATGTAGATAATATTATGATACATTTAACGCTGGTCTCTTTGATGTTTACTTAATTTGCCTCGACAACTTCGTCTGTTTGTCTTTTGACAAAGGTCTCCTCCAACTGCTTCCATAATCCTCTGTCACCTGCTATCCTGGTCCAGGTGTCAGTAGCCACCACTCTAACGTCATTGGCCCACCTTTTAAATGGCCTGCCCCGTTTTCTTTTCCTGTCCCTTGGGTACCAGTACATCATTGTTTTGCACCACTTCTCTCTTCCTCTTATTACGTGACCTGTCCATCTCCATTTTAATGATTTTATAGTGACCGAAACATCTTTGGTTCTAGTCTGTTTTTTAATTATTTCTGTCCTTACTTTGTCCGATAGTTTTTTCCCCATCATGCTTCGTTCCATGGCATTCTGGCAAGTTTCTAATTTCGTAGCTTGTGCTTTGGTGAGGGCCCAAGTTTGACAGCCATATAAGGTAACACCATACTTTATTGTTAATTTGTTGCTAGCCTAGCTCATTCCACACAGGTACGAAGCGGCAAGGATTCGCACGACTAATGTAAAAAAGAAAAATATCCAAGAGCTTTATAATGTCCAAATATAAAAGCGCCTCATCGGTAAACCGTTCAAGTATAGAAGCATCCAACTGGAAAAATGACCAAGCATAGAACTATAAAATGTTTCAAAATAAAAATGCCCAATTAGAAAAATGTCTACAGTTCTTATTTTGCATGGTTACAACATCTGCTTAATTATAATAGTGTTGTACTTATAATGAGGCGTTTTATTAAAAAAAATGTCTTTTATGTATGACCCAATAGATGGCGCCAGTTGTGGTTTTGCCAAAATCTGTCACTGTCACTGTTTCAAGCATAGACCACAAGTTAGAGGAAATTTGTCACGATACTGACAGACAACTTCAAACTGTTTCGTTTTTCTTATTTTTGTTGCGTGATAGCACGGCTTTTTTTTTGGATCATAATATTAACGTTTATCTATCTCGCAGTTCTACTGTACTTCAATTTACTTAATAAGAATGCACCACAGACTACTTAGGAGATACTACAGACAATGTACTCGTGGTCCACTCAACTGAATTTGACATTTCTTTATAATATGTAGTCTAAGCATTTTCTTATGTTTAAACTACTCTTTGGTTTGAAAGGTTTAAACTATGTACTTACTGCGCCATCTAGTAAAAGAAGCGGAACTAGTTTTTTTTTAAATAAAACGCCTCATTGATATTTATTCCTGTTTTTTGACACCTAAACACTTTAACGTTTTAAATATATTTTGGAGTTTTGGCGGGAAGGTGAAAAAGTTCACGTCGTTGCATTGTATTATTTCACAAAACTTATGCTTTTTCTAGTGTTAATGTTTAAAATTAGTGGCATTTTACGCATTAAGTGCTGAATTATGAGTATAAGTGTGGGCAAGTGATATAATGTAGTGAAACGTGGTTTTTCGTGTTGCTTCCAAAATTCCATAGAAGCCTCTAGTAAAGTTGCCACTACTTTACTAGGGCATGACTTAGACTGGGTTGTGACTACCTGACTTAGACTGGACTATGACTACCCTGACTGACTGTGACTAAGACTTGACTTTACATGAAATATTTCATAATACGACGAAAAACTACAATACTTGACACTGGCTAAATACACTATGTGTGGAGCCACACTATAAGAAAAAAAAAATATATTTTGACATTTGCACGTTATTACTATTCGTATGGACATTCTGACACCTGTAAATTTTAATATATGCTGACACATGTATGTTGTAACTATGATACAATCAACTATTTCGACATATTGGCATATGAACCAATTGGACCCCTATATCGTCGATTCAGTTTTTGGAACTTATCAAGATAGCTGAGCCATGGGGATTGAAAACGTAAAAAAAAAATTGCTATTTGCGCTATTTATATAAGTGTCTAATTAGTGAAACTTACCCCCGGTTTCTCGTACGTTTGTTAAAGTTAAACTCATGTCAACTTAAATATACTGAACGGTCATTGGTTGAAGGCAGCCGATGATTAACAGGCAACCAATGAGCGTCCCGTATTATCTAAAAGTTACAACAGCAGTAGCAAAGCGACAGCAAACACTTAGCAATCGGTCGCAAGATGTCACTGGAAATTATAAGTCGCCCGCCTGTTGCTGAATGCACTTTGATACTAGCGCCACTAGCAACAGAACAGCAATAGATGGAAACAAAATAATGCACTTTTTAGTTCAACGATTGTCCGACAGACGGTGATGTAACGTTCAATCGCTTTCTGCTCTGCCTAATTGATATTACACAGCAAATTTCGCAATTATTGACAGCAATAATTGCGAAATTTACGCCTGTTGCAAACTTGTTGCGAATTACGTAATTAGCCAGCGGGGGCTAGTGTGTTTGATATTAAAATAGCATTATTTGATTTTTCCAGGTACTACCTTTGACTGAGTTGTTGGAAGAACCGGTTGATCAACTACCTAGGAGGAGGGACAGACGGACAGATCCGGTTAGTAGTTACTCATCATCATCATCAACAGCCTGAAGATGTTCACTGCTGAACATAGGCCTCCCTCCCTCATAGAGCGCCACTTTGAGCGGCTGCTTGCATTGATCTGTGCCTAAAATTAAAATAATTAAAATTACTTTATTTAGATTATATGTAGTTGTACATAATAATTTTAATGTAAAGGAAAAATTTAATCACTAGCGGGATTTGAACCCGCATCCATCAGCCCGTTAAGCCGGGACATCCTTTTCTACCTCTAATATTTTGGGCGGCGTTAAAAACTAAACTACTGAGCCGATTTTGATGAAGTTTCTATCGATGGTTCCACTAATCTGAAACTATATCTATAAAGTATAATGATTCAAGAAAAAATATTTTCAAATCTGTTAACGTATGCCGCCGGAGTCCTGACGTCAAACATTAAAAAAAACCGAATAGAGACCTTTTAGAAGTAGGTTGAAAAAAACATTGATGTTTTTGGGTCTCTGTTTTATAATAATCTTAATTATGTATTTACAAACAAAAACTATAAATAATTCAAGTATTATATCAGTTATCTGGTACCCATAGTACAAGCTATGCTTAGTTTGGGGTTAGATGGCGATGTGTGAAACGTCCACACCGATTTATGTTATCTATCCCTCTCCCACAGGCCCGCGACGGAATAGATCGGCGGCGTCGTCGCTCTCGCTCTGCCGACAGGCGCGTGCGAGCGAGACGGCACGCGCGAGACTACCCGCACGATGACGCACGGAGGTATGATAGCAGGTACTTACTAACAACCACCATCGCTTTCATTACTAACATTATCTTCATCATCATCATCATCATCATCATCAGCGTGAAGACGTCCATAATACTTCATGTTGGCGTTTATAGCTATCAAGCTAATGCAAATCATTAACTAATCGAATTGTTATCATTGTTTAATGTCCGCCATCTTGAACCGCATTGGCCAACAACTTCAGGTTATTTAGTATGGTGTGCAAAAAAGTCAAGCTTGCAGAAAACAAAAACAAAATAATTATAGAAAGTAAAACCAAGAACACCTCTTCAACTTCTGTGTATTCTTCTTTCTTCAATATATATTGGAAGTTTTCACTGGCAAGCCATATATTAAGGTGCAGCGGTTCACTCACGCGGCAAATTCAAATTTTCTTGCGTTCTTTTCCAATATATAGCTTAATTACTCAACGTGATTACATGAAAACTAGTTTTGCGCAAATAAATAGAATGTATCAACAAATTACGATTAACAATATCACGTAGATTGGTTTAGCGACAAATGGCAATAAACTGAAAAGCCATGACGAATTTTTTTTATTGCCATTTGTTGCTAAACCAATGATATTTAGGTAATACTTTTAATCGTATTTTGTTGATACATTTTATTTATTTACGTTAAATCAGTTTTCATGTAATCACGTTTTGTAATTAAGTTTAAGTTACTTAACGCCAAACGATAACTCCAAATGTATCAGAATGATATTACTTGCGGAAATCGCTTTTGCGCAGGTAATGTCATTCTGTCATTCATTCTGTCATTCGGTGCTAGACCCCCTGATCGCTTTTCCTGCGCAACCGCTCGACTCTTCCTCTCGTCCAATCGCGCGCACGTCAGTGTTACCACCAGAAAAAACAGGTCAGCCAACTTACGAAAAATAGAAACAAATACACTGCGTCTTCCGGTTCGCGGTCGCCACTCGAGAACCTTTCTTCCCCATCGGTTGTCATTTCTACGAGCGATGTGGCCTGCCCATTGCCTGGACAACTTGCTAATTCTAAGAGCTATAACGATCACTTTAGTTCTCCTAATAAATTCACGATAAAACATTTTAATTTCACTGTAAAACTGTGTTATCTAAATCACACAAAAAATACGATATAAAATGGCGCCTCGCGTGACATGTCACCCGGTGAGAATGGGATGAAAAACATAGTGGTTACTCTATCTAAAAAAGGAAACGCGGCGCAATGGATTCTCCAGTGTGTCTTTAAGGCCTATTCATACCGCCTCATTCCTACCGCTGTGGATAGCGGTAAATACCGTATTTTGTAGGCATGGATCAAATCAAAAGGAGCAGGTGTTTTTCATAAATCACTCTGCTATTTTTTGTCAGACACTCTGCTACAAATCACAGTGTGATAATCACACTTAGTTAATTAAATCGTGGCTTCGGATTTCATAATACGAGAGTAGCATAAGCGGTGTATATCAAAACATATAATTTTATTTATGCTTCAGTAAACATACTGAGACTTCAAGAGTATAATTTTATTAACATTGTGGTGTAGCGATGAACTTTGATCTTGTTTAACTTAGGAGAGTAGCGTTAGATTACTTGTAATAATTTGTAGCAGGTCGCGACTTCACTAGGTTGCTCCTAAATCACATCTCTGTTCCAAAAAAACACAGCCAATCGCCATTCATCATAAATTCATTAGGCATATGAAAATTCACAGGTGAAATCACAGAGGCTAAAATAAATCATAAGATGAAATGACAATGATTTTAAAGTAGCAATCATTTCCATGCCTAGTATTTTGTATGAAGTTTCGCTCTAGCCGCGAAACTTCGTACAAAATACTGTACGTCAAGTGGCGTCAGTGCCAATCAGCCATTCGGTGTCCATCGCTGCCTGTGTTCGTAGACGGGCGCGCCGCGATCCCCGCGGGCAGCGATGGACACCGGATGATAGTTTCGCGTCGTAGATGCGCCGCGTGGGGTCGAAGCTTTATGGTGCTAACGCTACTTTTACAGTGGTATTCATAGTCAACGGGTGAACAAACCCCCAAAATCCATCATTCAACTTTCACGTAGAGGTTAAATGTTGAATCGTTCTTCTTACACTTTCATAAATAATCGCTGGAGAGACCCCTAACTAAATGGCAGTTCAACACATATTTTTTCTCTAATCTGTGCATTTCAATCATGTTGTACTCTATGAACATTTTCTCGGGTGTCATTTTGACATGATTTTGACGCGGCTTTTGAATTTTGATAGATAATATAACGCGGGAACGGGCCTCTCGTAAGCTCGTAACCATGGTCCGAGGTGGGACGATCGGTTGCCATGGTTGCGAGAAGCCCGTTCCCGCGTTATATCCATAATTTAATTCACTTCCATTATCTTACACTATAATTATTATTTATAGAAAAGTTAATATGATTAAAAAAAAACTTTATTAGTTCACACAGGTTTTAAGGGGAGTACATCAACTTGTAGTGTAGTAAAAATAAATTGGTTTGTATAAAGTTAAAGTTATTGTGTATTTACATTATGAATATATCGCTTCGGCACTGATATAATTCGCATTTCATTGAAGGCTTCATCGGCCATTCATCATTTATGAGATCCAAGTCACCATCTACTTCCATATTTATGAAAATCACAACACAACACTCAAACAATAATAAAAAATAGCACGTTAGCACATTATCAAAGCAAGGGGACCGTTTGGTTGACGAAATTCGGACAATCAGCATCCAGCCCCTGACAATGTCAAATTAGGGGTTACTTTTGTTTATGAAATGCATAAAACTAGAATTCGCTATACAGCGCCTGAATAATCCCCTAGAGGAGCCCCCAACTTGACTATGAATTCCAGTGTTACTGAGTTACAATATGAAGTTAGTCTCGTATCCAGTCTTGTTATTAATTAAAACGCAATCGACGCCCTGTCAGTAATATTTCAGTACTTGCTATCGATCTTGTGGTATATTTTATGTTACGGTTACAAATATTAAAATGGCGTCAAGTATTGAAGTACTAAGGCAGTTTATTAAATTGTAAATATATTTTATAGTTTCGTTTTCAAAGTATCTAGATTCCGCCCCTCTTACTAAAGCCCTATTCAAACCGGCGTGTTATTCGTACTGCTGTGGTAACGGTAAATACCGTGCGGGGATCCCACGCGGAATTTTGTACTGACGTTCCGCAACTAGAGCGAAATATGAGCGAAGCTTCTTACAAATAAAAATAGCCGGGCGGAATTCCGCTACCCCCAGTGCTACGAATAACGCGTTGGTTTGAATAGGGCTTAATACTTCTAATAAACATTGCGCGGTGGAAGAAATTTTGTTTTGTTTTTCACGTTTGAAATAGGCTAAGATAAAACACTGAAAAGCTATTCACTGTTACTTACTTATCAGTAAGGGGGATTATATTTGTTTGTATGTGTGGGTGTGTGTCATTCATGTGTGATAAGTATTTGTGTGTGTCAGTGTGTTTGGCTAATTCCATTCCTTAAACGGGTAAAAAAGTTTGTATGATAAAAGTAGTGTAATCGAGAGACGCATCTCGGTAGCTTTGATGTCAGAATTTTTTAACTGTTTACAAATTCTCATTCATTTTGCTTATACTTTTGGACAAATCACCAGAACTGCGTCAACCCTCATAATGGACGCCCCCTTATTAGTTTCCCACTCTATCATCACGTCGAGAGTGTAGTAAGAGTGAGACAGCAATAGAAATGTCTGTTCTATTCAGATATTTTATTTAAAGTCGCATGCATCAGCCGGAAGACGTGTCCACTGCTGAACACAGCCCTCCCTCACAAAACGCAATTTTGGCGCTTAGCTTTGCCATAATCACCACGCTTGGCAGGCGGCTTTGTGATCGCAGATTTTAGTGTACCGAGAAGAATGCTGCTGCCAATTCCCTGGATATTCCCTTAGCCGGCTCTTACGGCACCCACGGAGAGATGGGGTGGTCCTATTCGCAAACTAGGAGCACACGGCTTTATCTAAAATCCGCATTTTATGTATTGTCGTAGACGAGTGTCTCGGTCGCCGTCGCCGCGCGGTCGGTACCGGAATCGGAGTCCACCGCTGCCGACCGACCGCGTGCCTTCGCGCTCACGGTAACTATATCATCATCATCATCACTATTATCATCATCGTCATAATCATCATCACCACTACCACCACCACCATCACTATAATTAGCATCGTCATAATCATCATCATCATTTCCACCACCACTACCATCATCAACAACACCAAAAACAAGATAATCACTAGTTACCAGGACTTTTCTGCAAAGCGAAACTTTATAATTTTGAGTGCCGAGTTGTACTGCAATCTGTTATGGGCAGCCGTAAAGCTTAACATCAGACGAACGACTAGCTCGTCACGTCATTTGTTTACATAATAAAATATTATCGTCATCATCATCATCATCACCAGTTAACAACATCATTACTAACATAGTTATCGTAATTTTTTTTTCATAATTTGACAGTTTGCAATAGTTTTAGAACCGTTAAGTCAGTTTAGTTTTCGTATGACATGATTGTCATTATCATCATCATCAATTGTCTATTCTTATCCCATGAAATGCGGTTAATAATGTAGCATTAAAGTGCTAAAAATAGCCATTTTGCAATAAATAATTTGGCTTTTCTCTTCTTCTCACTTTACACTTCTTTTCTCACTTTAACAGCCGCCATAAAGTCAATTCCATCGGCGCATTTGTTTGTCGGTTTGAACTCGCCAATTTCGAAACGTAATCGACAGACTTTGATACAACTTTCACTAGTAGATAGGTTGATCATCTGGGAAGATTTATGTGTATTTATAATTTATTTGTCGGTTATATTATTTGAGATATTAAAGTATTAATAAAAATTGCCTGAAAATAAAACATAAAATTCTGTTTACTTTCGCAGATCAAGATCGCCAGTGCTGAATCGCGAGCATGAGAGGGAGCGGGACAGACTGCGTGTGCCGCGCGAGTTGGAGCGCGACAGAATGTCGCGTGACAGGGAGCACAGAGATCGAGTGTCCCGCTCTAGAGAGAGGGACCGGTGAGTTTTAGTTTATTAGTAGACTTCGAAATGATTATGAATTTGACAAGATCTCGCTCACACGCTTTATTGTCTGTGTCTGCTTGTTCAAAAAAATAACGTGATTAAAATCACCTTGTTTGCTATATCTTTTGCTTTAAGGTGGCACGTTTCACTCAGCGCAGCAAATTCAAATTTTCTTGCGATTTTTTGCCAATAATAGCTTAATTACTCAACGTGATTGCATAAAAACTAATTTTGCGCAAATAAATAGAATGTATCAATAAATTACAATTAAAAGTATAACCTAGATATCATCAGTTTAGCGACAAATGGCATTAGACTGAAAAACTAAGAGGAAAATGGTTTATTGCCATTTGTCGCTAAACCAATGATATCTAGGAGATACTTTTAATTGTAATTTATTGATACATTCTATTTATTTGCGCAAAATTAGTGTTTATGCAATCACGTTGAGTAATTAAGCAATTTTTGTCAAAAAACGCAAGAAAATTTGAATTTGCCGCGCTGAGTGAAACGTTCCACCTTAAGAGGTAGTCATGCACCCCGATTCCCAACGTATCGATTAGAAATTAAGCTCTCTGTCTCCCTTCATCTACATTCCCGATGAAAGAGACAGTGAGCGTTTGGAATCGAAGCGTTTTCGGCGGGTTGGGAATCGGGGTGTTGCACCCTTAGAGTGTACACTAAAGCATAGAGAGATCATCAAAACGATATTATATTTGTACTGCTCACACGTATCGCTACGTCAGTGGCGAAGGAAAGAAACAAACATATAGTAATTAGCTACGCTTGCGAAAAGTCACCGTACCATTTTTTCGACTCGAGTCAACTGTTTTTTCTATACAAATCTGTCAGACTCATTCACATCAAAGTGTCCACTTCATATAAAAAGTGTCCAAAAAAGTGGTACGCTTGACAGATAATCAAATTCTCTCTATGCTTTAGTCTATACTCTAAGGCTGCAACCCTACCGCGTAACCGCTCTGGTAATGAACATCGCCTGCCATCCTGCTCGCGCCCATTTACAAGTCCGTGAGTGCGAGCAAGACAGCACACGATCACCATCTCCAGCAGACTTACGGAGCATATTGTGACGTGTTGTGGCAGGTCCCGCTCCCGCGGCAGCACGTCGCCGCGCGCCGAGAACAGGTTGGAACACAGCGACACCTACAAGCGGAGGTGTCGGGACTTTGATGGTATGTACATTTATTTCTTTATTTATTGCGTGATAGCTCAGTCGGTAGTAGCTCTGCTTTCTGAACTATAGGTTGTGGGTTCGATTCCCACCCGGTACAAACATTTTTTGATAAACATCGATTTTTTTCTGCGTCTGGGTGTTATATTGTATTCTGTATGTATTTACAAACAAAAAAGTATCTATGTATTTCTATCAGTTATCTGGTTCCCATAGTACAAGCTATGCTTAGTTTGGGGCTAGATGGCGCTGTGGGAAATGTCCACACATTTATTTATTATTTGTTTATTCATATCGGAACGAAAAAACTTTTTGGTTCTGTTTTAATGTATGAAAACTTGCTTGGATTAAAGTGATTTTTTGTTGTATGTATGTATGTTAGTTTTAAGGTGTTTCTATGGATAGATTTTTCGTAAGTAAATACTACCGTTTAATAACTTCAAAAATGTCGCAATGCGAGAGCTGTATCTTGTTCCTGAATCTTAGATATTTTATGTAAACAAAGGGGATAACAGTGCAAAAAAAATATTTTATAAAGGTAGGTTACTATATTTGACCAAAAAAATATTAAATATTATTTGTCTAGTCATAATCTGCTTAATTATAAAATAAAAATCGTTTTGTTCTATCTATTTTAACGTTATATCTGATATATAAAATTTTATAATAAAGACTAGTATTTTGCCCCGTGCGCGGGCCGCGAGCGGCCCGCGTGTGTGTTTTCGTGGCGTTCCATTTGTTCAAAACGCTATACTTGGAGCTAAACTTTAAATTTTGCAAGTACTTGTACAAAACTGCCGTATTTATCAAAGAAAATGATAATGCGCGTGACTTTGCATGGCGGCCATTTTGTTTGACTTGACAGCGTCATTTGCACCATGAGTAGGATGCAACCGGCACACATGCACCGTGCGCGGTGCAAGTGTTGGTCGTGACCGTCCACTTATACCAAACTACAGTATACTTGGTGCTTGCTTCGCTCGTCGTTGCATTTGGTAGGTTGGAAAAAAATTGACATTTGACATCTATCAAAAAATTTGACATCTGTCAAAATTTTGACGTTTGACATCTGTCACACTGACATCTGTCAAAATTTATTTATTTATTTATTTATTTTATTTGGCACACAAAACAGAATATAACCAAATGAAAGAACAAGCAGAAAGAAAAAAAAAATACATACATTTTGAGCTAGATTATATCCCAAAACATGTGTACACATCATGATTGACATAACTGTTATTAGAATATTTAGTAAAAATAGAAAAAAAAAAAAACAACAACAAAAAAAAAAAAAACAAAAAAAAAAAAACAAAAAAAAAAAATTACAACTATCTCCTTCCGAAACTGTAGTACCATAGGCAATAAAACGGAAAACAGCAATTTTGATAATAGTATATACGGCGGCCATATTAAAAAATGACAGATGTCAAAATTTGACCAAACCATGTTGATCAGCATCCTTTGGGGCCCCCAGATATCGATTTACATCCCGATCGGAGCTTCTTTATTTTCGGACGCGGACCAATGGACCGCCATTTTGAAAAACATTCTTTTTCACTGTATGCCCCTCTCAAAACTGTACAATATTAGAACAAACCCTCCCTACAAAAGTCTCACAGTTTCGGTGTTATTTGCGAATTAAAAATCCTAAAAAAGTGAAATTGCATGTTCGCAATATTTCAAAATGGCGGAATCAAAAAAGTTTTTACACATTCCTACCAAGTGTACCGTGGGATTTTCAGATATCGATTTTCATTCGGATCGGACAACTTTTACTATGAGTCGGTACGTCTACAGCCGCCATCTTGAAAAAAATTGATTTCACTGATATTGCATTCTTACCCTTATAACATCTATACTTGATCCCCAGGAACGACTTTTCTAAATCACTCGCAACGGAGGCGCAAAAAAGCAAAGTTGATATTTCAATAAAAGCACCTTTGTATGGCAGCCCCATTGAAAGTTGACACATGTCAAAATTTGATTACAGAATGTTGATCATCATCCTTGGGGACCCCCAGATATCGATTTTCATCCGGATCGGTGAAACTTTTTTTTCCGCCGCGGCCAAAATTTCCGCCATTTTGAAAAAAAAAATTTTTCGCAATCTTCCCCTCTGACCTCCAACTAATATTAGTTCGAGCTCTTTATACTAAAGTGTCATAGTTTCGCCGTCATTTATGGTTAAAATTTGTATGGCGGATTTTTTTTTCCGCCATTTTGAATTTTTTTTGACATCTCCAAAATCGTCCCAGGGTTTGCTATGACATTCCTTAAAACGCACATGATCTATCTTTTATGGTTTGGCCAGGCCGTTGACCGTCCGAGTGACCGAAGTTCGGAAGACCAGGTCGCGAATTTTTTTGAAGACACCTCGATCATCTGGACACAAAACACAACAAAGACATTCAAAATTTTCCATAGGTGTCGAGAAACAATGCGTCAAAAATGAAAAAAAAAATTTGTATGGCAGCCATCTTTAAAAATGGCGGAATCCAAAATTTTTTTTGAAATATCGAATCTGCGGCCCCGAAAACCCCCCAATGCAAAAAATCACCCCGATCGGACCAACTTTCAAAATGGCCGCCATTTTGAATCCGCCATCTTGGATTTTCATGACAACCATCTGACAGCCCCCGTCATCCTCTATGACATTTGGTCGAGCACCACCCACATACCTCTTACCGTTGCCGAATTATGAGCGTTTCAATTTTGTATGGGGGCCACCGTTTTTTGTTCGGGGGCCCCCATTTTTTTCATTTCTCTGGAAACATCCCAGGGTCTACTCCAACATTAGTTAAAACTGGACCCCCATATCTCTTGTCGTTTTCGAGATCCGTTGACCTGTTCCATCTCAGAGACGATTTTCTGGTAATGTCAGATTTTTCCTGGGGTGACATGACCCATCACTATACAGCCTCATACTCAGTTTTGACTGACCACTTCTGAGAGCTGAGATCAATTATGTCAATCATCAGTCAGTCAGTCACTCATGGGTATCCAATTTTATAGTAATAGTAAAGTAAAATCGTATACCTATAATTATAGATACCTACAAAATATAATATGCTCAGTAACACCACCCTCTCAAGATAATAGTTATTTTGTTGTCTCCTTTATATTATTAACCAACACCAACACTTGACAACTAAATAAAAAATCAAAACGAAACAGTAGCGTTTATCTATTTTTCGATAATATCGAAACACAACAAACGTTAATGGTCAGTTCTGCTAGTGATGTGGCCTACCCATTTCAACTTGTTATTCTAAGAGGTATATCGGTCACTTTAGTCACTTATATTATTCTATTACCTACTGATATAAAATATTAAACCTTCACTATGATTATGCCTGAATTCACTGTTCATCATCATCAACAACGAAGAAAAACGTTCACTGCTGAATATAGGCCTTCCCCAAAGCGCGCCACTTTGCGTGGCTGCTTGCCTCCTACATCCATCGGCTCCCCGTGGTTTTCACCAGGTTGCCATTCACTGTTCATGCTTGGCCGTAATGCCCATATAAGTGAACAATTTCCTTTATTGCTCTATCTATAGTGTGAATTCCTTTATATTATATGAAAATATTTATTGCACTTACCAGTGGCGACACATCGGATGTTCATCCTTGCCTTCTTCACATTGCCAGCTTTCAACCTAAAATCAAGTAATAATTTATTATTTGTCATTTAAAAAAAATGTAATTGACATGAATGAATTTGACAGCCTCCACGGTGTGGTGATTCTGCAGGTCGGATCATAATCCGGAGACGGCGGGTTCGATTCCCGCGACAGAAGTATTTGTGCACAGAAAAAAGCGCAAATACTTGTTCTGTGTGTGGGTGTTGTGGGACCATGGTCCTCGTAGTTCCTAGGTCCCTAGAGACGGAACCCTAGTTAAGGTCCAAGAACTATGCGATTGTTGGGCGTCATTTATGTGTTATCCGTTACTGGAATTAGACCTTTTCATATATGCCGCTTACCATAGGTGCGGGTTTGCCATACTCACCACCACGCTTGGCAAGCGGCTAGGTTTTCGCAATATATAGGTGATGGTTCACCGTGTTGTCCTGCTGTGCGAACAGGACCACCCCATCTCTTCCCGTTGATGCCAGCTAAGTGAATATTCAGGAAAAGGGAAGCAGTATTCTCCTCGGTGGTCATTATAATCTACTGCAACCACCAAGCCGTCTGCCAAGCGTGCTGTTGATTATGGCAAACCTCCTACTGATTAGCCTCCAAAACGGTGTTCTCATGGTGGAGGCCTAAGTTCAGCAGTAGACGTCTTCCGGCTGTTGATGTGATTATGGGATGTGATACTTTTGGTAGATAGTTACACCATATCTGTTTCAATTCTGAAGACAACATAAATGACTAATAGAAATCCATCACCATGCCCATTGTATGTAATGAATAAATACAGTATAGGTATATTTACAATTTTAAAAAAAGTTGTATATAATTCGACCAGGTAAATTTAAAAAAAAGGTAATCAACAGCACGGGTTACATAAAGCCGTAAACTATCAAACTATCTAGACACCTGATTTCATTAAAATCCGGTCAGCCGTTTCAGCAGTAAGTATCCTTAATGATAATTCACGATAAACTATCAACACACCAAATTTCATCAAAACCTGTTTAACCGTTTCAGAACTAAATGTTTACGGTAACATTTAAAACACAAATAAACAACACATTTTCAAAAGTAGGTAAATAATTATTCAACTACTTACATTTTAATTTTCGTTCTCGAGTTCTCTTGTAAAAATCAGATGTAGTCCTTTTATCGTCGCGTCACAGACAAAGTAGGTTGCGTCACGTAGCGAAACACTATTTAAATAAAAAAAGTATAAATTAAAATATTAAATTATTTAAAATTACGACTGTTCTTGTGAAATGCGTGCAAGTTATAAACAATAAGTACCTATATAACTAAACCAATGAAATATCATACATCGCGTTTGCACGCGTTGTATGATATTTCATTGGTTTAACTAACTATTGGTAACGTTGCATTCATTTTTCCGATCAGCGGCCCACGTAGGTACGTACTTAAAGTGCTTTATTTTTCTATTTTAATTCTTTTCCTGATGTCTCTACAATAAAATGTAGATTGCCATAATCACCATGCTTGCCATGCGGCTTCGTGATCGCAGTAGACACACATCAAGACCGATGAGAATGCTGAATTGCTTAAAGTGATCAATATACCTCTTAGAATTAGCAAGTTGAAATGGCAATGGGCAGGCCACAGCGCTCGTAGAACTGAAAACCGATAGGGAAGAAAGGTTTTCGAGTGGCGACCACGAACCGGAAGACGCAGCGTAGGCCGGACTGATGATCTGGTGAAAGCCGCGGGGGATCCGATGGATGCGAGAGGCGAGCAGCCGCTCTAAGTGGTGCTCTCTGGGAGAGGCCTATGTTCAGCAGTGGACGTCTTCAGGCTGTTGATGACGATGTAAACAAATTATTTTTATTCAACCAAGTAAACTGTACTACTTACATTTTAATTTTCGTCCTCGCGTTGTCTTGTACGAATGCAATGTAGTTTTTTTAACGTCGCGTCACAAATCAAGCAGGGTGCGTCGCGTAGCGAAACATAAATAAAAAAGTATAAATTAAAAATTAAATTATTTAAAATTACGACGGCTCTTGTAAAATGCGTGCGAGTAAAATATAGTAGGTACCTATAGCCATGCCAAGTCAATAAAAACACAGTATAAATTATAATAGTGTTACGTAATGAAACAATGAAATATAAAAATAACCTGCCTGATACCATACAACGTTCAACAGTGGACGACTTCAGGCTGTTGATCATGAGGCTGATGATAACTTAAAATAACTCTGTAACCATTGTAGGTATAATAGTAGGTATAATATAAATAGACCAAGTAAAACAACAACCCGAAGATGCCGAAGACGTCCACTAGCCGGCCTCCCCCACCATACAACGCCACTTTATTTGCTTATCATTATGAACATCTGCCATGTTCACCACGCTTGGGCAGGCGTTGTGTGATTGCTGAAGATTTTAACGTACCGAAAAAACCCGCTTCGTCATGTTCTCGGATCAGGTTAGTAATAGGCAATATTCCCTTAGCCAGCTGTGACGGCACCCATGCGAAGAGATGGGGTTTTTCACAGGGACCCTACGGCTCCTGAACCTCAATCAATTTTAAAATGTTTTAAAAATAAATAATATTTTGCACTTACCATTCACACAGGAAAACAGAAGTGACGTTTAACAAACGAATAAACTTTGTTTCGTTGCTTTGGAACACTACGTTTAAAATTTAAAATTCTTTTTTTTGCCTGCCAGTATTATTTCAGCACGATAAAATTTTGTCTTTTTCTATGGCACCTACGTACATATCTCCCAAAGAGTATATAATTTACTACGTAATCCCTCCCTATACTAATAAAAAAATTGTTTTTTACGTACATTATTGCGATAGCAACGGTTCGTCTTAGTATACCTATAGTTATCTGTGGGATTGTCATAACTATGTACACCACTATATTAATTTCACACAAAATCCCATAAAAAGCAAAGGGAGAAAAAATATTCCTTATCCCACCCACCCACACGAATTAAGCATAGGTACTTTCATATTGGCTCGCCCGGTGACGCTGTAAAGTTCGATAGAGACCAACAGAAATAGCCCGTTAAAAAAATCTCATATTCTTCAGGCCGATGATGATGAACCTGTCCATGACTTGGCTATGGCACAAACAAAGAAAACTGCACTTATGTCCGTGTGTGCTAAACTTCAATAGCTCATAAGTTCGCTCTTATCTCCCTCACTCATAAAGCGCTTAAAAAGAGACAGAGTCAAACGAAATTGCCAAAACTGTCTATTTTATTATTATTATCTAGTATAATAATAAAACGAAAAGTGGTGGTACCTACCTGCGTAAAGGTGTTAGGTGGTAAATAATATGTAGGTAGTTAAGTGCTTACCTACGCAAACTCGTTCAAAAGCCCTACCTTAACGAAGTTTTTTAATACCTACTTAGTGGATACGAACCGCAAAAAAACCTATTTTTAACAAATATAGATAATCATGACAATGTATCGTGCTCTCATATTTAATCACTAATGTTTTAGGGATGACTTAACCTTAACTGGTTTGTGCAGAGGAAGTTATTGCGGAAGTAGAAGTTACTAACGCCGAACTACAAAACGTATTTTGTAGACGTATGACGTGACGAGCTAGTCATCCACCTGATCTTAAGCGACAGAAGCTCACTGAAGAACATAGGCCTCCACCAGATGACGTCACTTTGACCGGCTGCTCGTCTCTTACATCAAACAATACAATCTTACATCAAAAAAATATATTATATATATGACATCTTTCTACACTTGATAGCGGTATTAGCGCGGGCCGCCAGCGGCCCGCACACGGTGCAAGTGTTGGTCGTGACCGTCCAATTATACCAATGACGGTAAACTTACTCGCTTCGCTCGAATTTGGTAAGTTGGAAAAAAAATTGACATTTGACATCTGTCCAAAAAATTGACATTTGACATTTGTCAAACTGACATCTGTCTACACTTGACAGCGGTATTAGAACAGTGCACAGGTCGCAAGCGGCACACTTGCCGCGTGCGGCCCGCGCACGGTGCAAGTGTGCAGGTGCAAGTGTTAGTCGTGACTGTCCAATTATACCAATGAGAGACAATAGACTAACTCACTCATCGCCGCATTTGGTAGGTTGGAAAAAAAATTGACATTTGACATCTGTCAAAAAATTAGACATCTGTCAAAAGTTTGACATTTGGCATCTGTCACACTGACATCTGTCAAAATTACAACTATCTCCTTCCGAAACTGTAGTACCATAGGCGATAAAACGGAAAACAGCAATTTCGATAATAGTATATACGGCGGCCATATTAAAAAATGACAGATGTCAAAATTTGACCAAACCATGTTGATCAGCATCCTTTGGGACCCCCAGATATCGATTTATATCCCGATCAAAGCACCTTTACTTTCAGACGCGGACCAATAGACCGCCATTTTGAAAAAAGTACTTTTTCACTGTGTGCCCCTCTCAAAACTGTACAATATTAGAACAAACCCTCCCTACAAAAGTCTCACAGTTTCGGTGTTATTGCGAATTAAAAATCCTTAAAAAGTGAAATTGCATGTTCGCAATTTTTCAAAATTGGCGGAATCAAAAAATTTTTTACACATTCCTACCAAGTGTACCGTGGGATTTTCAGATATCGATTTTCATTTGGATCGGACAACTTTTACTATGAGTCGGTACGTCTACAGCCGCCATCTTGAAAAAAATTGATTTCACTGATATTGCATTTTTACCCTTATAACATCTATACTTGATCCCCAGGAACGACTTTTCTAAAGCACTCGCAACGGAGGCGCAAAAAAGCAAAGTTGATATTTCAATAAAAGCACCTTTGTATGGCAGCCCCATTGAAAGTTGACACATGTCAAAATTTGATTACAGAATGTTGATCATCATCCTTGGGGACCCCCAGATATCGATTTTCATCCGGATCGGTGAAACTTTTTTTCCCGCCGCGGCCAAAATTTCCGCCATTTTGAAAAAAAAAATTTTTCGCAATCTTCCCCTCTGACCTCCAACCAATATTAGTTCGAGCTCTTTATACTAAAGTGTCATAGTTTCGCCGTCATTTACGGTTAAAATTTGTATGGCGGATTTTTTTTTCCGCCATTTTGATTTTTTTTTGACATCTCCAAAATCGTCCCAGGGTTTGCTATGACATTCCTTAAAACGCACATGACCTATCTCATATGGTTTGGCCAGGCCGTTGACTGTCCGAGTGACCGAAGGTCGGAAGACCAGGTCGTGAATTTTTTTGAAGACACCTCGATCACCTGGACACAAAACACAACAAAGACATTCAAAATTTTCCATAGGTGTCGAGAAACAATGCGTCAAAAATGGGAAAAAAAAATTGTATGGCAGCCATCTTTAAAAATGGCGGAATCCAAAATATTTTTTCAAATATCGAATGTGTGGCCCCGAAAACCCCCTCATGCGAATAATCACCCCGATCGGACCAACTTTCAAAATGGCCGCCATTTTGAATCCGCCATCTTGGATTTTCATGACAACCATCTGACAGCCCCCGTCATCCTCTATGACATTTGGTCGAGCACCACCCACATACCTCTTACCGTTTCCGAATTATGAGCGTTTCAATTTTGTATGGAATTTTTATTTTTTGTATGGCAACACTTTTTTTTTTAATTTCTCTGAAAACATCCCAGGGTCTACTCCAACTTTAGTTAAAACGGGACCCCCTTATCTCTGATCATTTTCGAGATCCGTTGACCTGTTCCATCTCAGAGACGACTTTCTGGTAATGTCAGATTTTTCCCGGGGTGACATAACCCATCACTATACAGCCTCATACTCAGTTTTGACAGACCACTTCTGAGAGCTGAGATCAATTATGTCAATCATCAGTCAGTGACTCATGGGTATCCAATTTTATAATAGTAGTAAAATCGATTTTTGGTAGAAAATATTTTAATAGACTGGTAAGACTGTAGAGGATCTAAACATTTTTTCGTTTTCGTTCTGGGATTTATATGATGGTATCATAGCATTATATGCCATATATTCTTCAAAGACACATGGTGCTACTTTCGTTCACTTTTCGAGATATGATGAAAAGTATGTAAAATATAAAAAAAAACAGGTCAAACTAAATATTTATTGATCAAATATCAATAAATCTCTCGATTTGAAATTATAGAATGATTGTCAGAATAATTTATAAGGTTTCTGGTTGGTTAAAAAACAAGTAATGTATGTTAATGTTTTATTTACGTCTTCCTAAAATTTTACCTTTAGAACTTTGGAATTGCAAAATCCTACTTCATATCCTACTAATATTGTGTATGCAAAGTTTTGCTTGTTAATCAGTAAGATTGATACTCTTTAACTCCATTTAATAAAAATATTTTCCACAAGTAAAAAATGTTTTGAGCAACTGGCATGTCACTTTGACAGTGACTTTTCGTGACATTAGTTTGTTTACATAAAATATCTAAGATTCGGGAATAGAATATAGATCGAGGATGCACGAAAATACTGGCCTTACTGCTGCTGGCGGTCTACTCTCGCGTAGCAGATAAAATATCACCATCGATATCACAAGAATTGTCAAAATATTGAAAGTGATATGTTATCTACTACGCGAGAATAGCCCCCTGTATACGCAGATCCACTATCTCGCTCGCACTTTGCGACATTTTTGCGTAAGTAAATTCAGTTATTCAATATCTTCAAAAATGTCGCAATGCGCGAGCGAGATAGTGGATCTGCGTATACAGCAGCTTTAAGTGACTTCGCAGCGTTAATTCTCTGTACCTATTTTGTGTTTTTACAGAGAAAGGCTACTGCATGCGTGGTGACCAATGCCAGTGGGACCATGGGAACGATCCTGTCGTGTTGGAAGACAACGCGCTCACCAGGGTCCTGGCGATGCCTCCACCTGTTCCAGGTAATCATCATCACTATCATCATCACCAAGTACACAGTCATCATCATCGGCTGGGAGACGTCCACTGCTGAACATAGGTCTTCTCCATTGAGCGCCACTTAGCGGCTGCTTGCCTCCTGCATCCATCTGCAAGTACACAGAAGAAAACAGCTCAAATACTTGTTCTGTGTGGGTGTTGTGGGAGCATGGCCCTCGTAGTTCCTGGGTCCCTGATACAGGGGATCCTAGTTAGGGTCCGTAAGTGATCGTAGGGTAAATAAAAAAAAACATAATTTTTTAGCTGTTTGTTTTATTGCATGTATAGAGTTATATGCATTTTAACGTTAAGGGCTTGTGCAAGGCCAGCGCAAAGTCAAGCCAAAGCCACAGAATAGATGTATAGTACTAGGCCAAAGCGGGGATGAGCCAGGGGCCGCGCGGCAGGGGCGGTCTAAGTTAAACTGGTTGCAACGCGCAATAGTTTACGTAATTTATTATTACACTGAACGTAAAGGGTATTTTAAAAATCCGCTATACATAAGCCCTCCATTATATTTAGTTCAACTACTACACAAAGCTTCATGACCTTATTTAAAGTATTCATTGAATAATCGCTGTTTATTTGTACGGTTCGGAGGTAACTTTGTAATTCTTTTCTATCGAGAAAATTTTATTAATTCGTGTTTTACTATACATTTGCAGTAGCATTAGTCCTGAACTTTACCATACATTAATTTCAAAGTCATTGTTGCAATACTGTTGACAGGACACTGCTTCATGCTAAGCCATTTTAAGCATTTTGGCGTTGTATTGGCTCTGAAGATTCCCAGTCTGGAAACGTTTGACCCAAGTTTTGTTGCTATTTACAATGACTTGAGATACTTATACCGATTTCCAGTTATGTACACTTATTTTCCGTAATGAGGAGTTCCGCAGGAGAACTAAAGTGACCGATATAGCTCTTAGAATTAGCAAGTTGTTCAGGCAATAATGGGCAGGCCATATCACTCGTAGAACTGACAACCGATGGGGAAGAAAGGTTCTCGAGTGGCGACCACGAACCGGAAGACGCAGCGTAGGCCCCCACTTGGTGAACCGATGATCTGGAGGCGAGCAGTCCCTAAAGGTGGGCCATGTTCAGCAGTAGACGTCTTCAGGCTGTTGATGATGATACTCATTTTCAAGGATTGAGTGTGGCTAGCCGTAATTCGTGAGTCTTTCAAATCGACGCACTCTGGTTCAAATCCTACTCACCCCTTCACCAATGACTTTCCAAGTTACGTGCGCAGTTTCCACTCGCTGTTACAACGGTGAAGAAAAACATGGTGAGGAAGCCGGCATGTTCAAGAATCGCAACATTCGAGTACATGTGTCGTCCACCAACCCGCACTTGTCCAGCGTGCTGGATTATGGTCTACACTCTTCCTGTGAGAGAAGGCCTGAGTCCCAGCTGTGGGAACTTGTCGACATGTAACGCTGCCTTTTGTTCCAGAGTACAACCCGCTGGTCCCGGACATATGGATGGGCCCGCCCGGGTTCGCGCCCTTCCCTCCGCCGCATCCACCGCCGCCGCCCAGGGAGCTCATACACATACCCAGGTTGGGCATACACTCATCATCATCTTTATACACATACCCAGGTTGGGCATACACTCATCATCATCTTTATACACATACCCAGGTTGGGCATACACTCATCATCATCTTTATACACATACCCAGGTTGGTCATACACTCATCATCATCTTTATACACATACCCAGGTTGGTCATACACTCATCATCATCTTTATACACATACCCAGGTTGGGCATACACTCATCATCATCTTTATACACATACCCAGGTTGGTCATACACTCATCATCATCTTTATACACATACCCAGGTTGGTCATACACTCATCATCATCTTCATCATCAACCGGAAGACGTCCGCTGTTGAACACAGGCCTCCTATAGAGTGCCAATTTGGACGCTTATCATAGGGGGGGTTGCCATAATCACCGCGCTTGGCAGGCGGCTCGGTGATCGCAGGTTTTAATGCTGCTGCCCATTCCCGTTTTAAACCTAGATGGCGTTGCAAAATTAGAGGGCTATAAGTTGAGCGTAGATCAGAAATATGCCAAAAACCCGATTTAAACCTAGCCTGCCGTAGCTAGCCGTATACCCCGTTCATTTTGCAACGTCATCTAGGTTTAAAACGGTTTTTGGCATATTTCCGATCTATCGCTGTATTGGCATTCCTCTCCTTGTTCCATGATAATACTCGTTTAACACTCCTTTTAAATTGCTGTAGGTTGACAAATGTTGTTACAAATGAACAGTTTTTGTTTCATTCTTAATGAACAATAGTTAACCCAATATACTCCGTAGGGTCCGCCACGCGGCCCCGCCTTTAGGTCCGGCCCCACCTCGGATCCCGGCTCCACACAAGAAACACTTCGACTACGGACGGCTCGGGAACAAAGGTACGCATTCGTTATCATCACTCCATCACCCATGGAATGAACGGACATTATTTCATTTTTTCGCAAGATAAAGTGCGATCCAAACTCAATGGCGACTGTGAAGTCAGCGCGAAACGCTGCGCAGTAGCAAAAATTAGATATGCGAGGGCAGAGGTAAGGTGGAACGTTTCACTAGCGCGGCAAATTCAAATTTTCTTGCGTTCTTTTGCCGATAATAGCTTAATTGCTCAACGTGATTACATGAAAACTAATTTTGCGCAAATCAATAGAATGTATCAATAAATTACAATTAAAAGTATCACCTACATCATTCATCATCATTGGTCATCATTTTATCATCATTGGTTTAGCGACAAATGGCAATAAACAATTTTCTTCTTAGTTTTTCAGTCTATTGCCATTTGTCGCTAAACCAATGATGATAAAATGATGACCAATGATGATGAATGATGTAGGTGATACTTTTAATTGTAATTTATTGATACATTCTATTGATTTGCGCAAAATTAGTTTTAATGTAATCACGTTGAGTAATTAAGCTATTATTGGCAAAAGAACGCAAGGAAATTTGAATTTCCCGCGCTAGTGTAACGTACCACCTTAAACGGTGAGCGCAGCGTGCGGGGGTTTGCAGCACACTTCACACCCGAAACTAGAAGATCATTTTTTTTTTGAGATTATCCTATACAGAGCGCATGTAAAAAGTATCAGATTTTTATATTCAGTTTTTCCTAAGTTCTATTTAAAATGAGGATTTAGTGAGGATTTATGATGGCGACGCGTGAAGCCTTAATTTGTACAATGGGACCAATTTCACAGGCATGTAGTTGACAGATCTTCTTAAAATAGTTGCTGTTCTTGACAAATAGACGGCAATGTAAGAGACGGATGTATTTTTAGTAAGTTTAGGACTGTCAACTTCTAAAGCCTTCAAAATTGGGCCTAATGACAGTTTAAAAAAATACTACCACACCCTTAGAGCATAGACTAAAAGCATAGAGAGATCATCCAAACAATATTATATTTGTACTGCTCAGACGTATCGCTACGTCAGTGGCGAAGGAAAGAAACAAACATATAGTAATTAGCTACGCTTGCGAAAAGTCACCGTACCATTTTTTCGACTCGAGTCAACTGTTTTTTCTATACAAATCTGTCAGACTCATTCACATCAAAGTGTCCACTTTATAGTGTCCAAAAAAAGTGGTACGCTTGACACATAATCAAGTTCTCTCTATGCTTTTAGTCTATACTGTAAGACTACACCCTTCTATTCTAATTCTATTCTTCTCCACAATTCTATTTTAATCTACACGACTATTATAAAGAGGAAAGATTTGTATTTTTGTATGTTTGTAATGAATAAACTCAAAAACTACTCTGCCGATTTCAAAAACTCTTTCACCATTGGAAAGCTACATTCACCCTGAGTAACATAGGCTACACCACTACACGTGCGAAGCCGGGGCGAGCCGCTAGTTAATTATATTCTAAATGTGTCAATTCCCAGGTGCGGTACGTTTGCCGACGCCCGCGAACGCGGCGCATTGTTCGCTGGAAGTGAAGAAAGTGCCGCGCGGCATGAACGATATCACGCACCTTAACAACCATTTCAGCAAGTTTGGGAAAATCGTCAACATACAGGTATTTATTTATTGAAATCTTCGAAATAATAAACGTGATTATATTAGGGGATAATTCATTACGTAATTCGTTTAAGGGGCGAGGGGCTCGAGCCGCAACTTACCCGAATCTCACATGGCGGAGAGGGTACCCCTAGGCAATTCACGTAATTTTTTCCCCGAAAGAAACTGTAAAATTGCGTTAAAACTGCAAGATGTGGAATGATCTTCCTCCTGAGGTTTTTCTGCATAACTACAGTATGGGGAGCTTCAAGAAAAGTGTTAAAAGAGTCCTCTCTAAGGGTAGGCAACGCACCGGCAATGCCTTCGGTGTTGCAGATGTCTGTAGGCGGTGGTGACCACTTACCAGCAGGTGGGCCGCCTGCTTGTTTGCCACTCATCTCATTTAAAAAAAACCGGTTACATTAAGTAGAACCTAATCTATCACGGTCAAGTACAGACAGATTAACGTATTTACACTAAAAATATGCGTTTTGGGAAATATTGAGTAAGGGAGCGAGGGTCAAACCAAAAATCTCACGGGATGTCACAAAGGGGGTGGACCTATCGACAAAATTGCCACACGTAATTAATAAACACACCAATAAATTAAAAATAATCCAATAAAGACTTTATTGGATATTTTTTTTTTGCACTTAACGACTGTAATTCCGCCCCTTAATTACCTAACTCGCAACAGGTTTGCGACAGGCGTAAATCTCGCGGTGATTGCTGTCATACATCATTAGTGGTGTCGACAATGTATGCTTCGCTACTGCTGTCGCATTGCTGTCGCATTGCTGTCGCATTGCTGTTGCAAATTTTACGTAATTGTCCCGCCGGGATATAATATTTATTTATATTTTAGTAATTTATGACGATTTTCAGTTTGAAACCATTTTTTCTAATTGAGTCAACAATCCTGTTCCATACTCTATCGCCATGGTCGTATTGAATAGCTGAGAACAGTAATGACGGTGCGGTGTCATTATAGTATTAAAACGAGTATTTACAGACGCTTTCAATTTAATACTAGTTGCGTTCCGCGGTTTCACCCGCGGACAAAAGCAGCCTAATTGTTAATCCAGCATATACAAGTGAGTTTTTCAAGTGGGCGTGATACGCCAAATCCGAAACAGGAATACCGAAAAGTACTCAAAGGAGTTGGGCCCGATTATGATTATTTCCTGACAAATATAATCTGGGAGTTTTTAAGGCAAGAGTGAACCGGGGGGTAATTACGTAAAATTTGCAACAGCAATGCGACAGCAGTAGCAATGCGACAGCAGTAGCGAAGCATACATTCTCGACACCACTAATGATGTATGACAGCAATCACCGTGAGATTTACGCCTGTCGCAAACCTGTTGCGAGTTAGGTAATTAGGGGGCCGGTATCTTCTAGGCCAGCATGCTCCATCGTCGACCGCGTCGTCACTTACCATCAGGTGAGACCGTGGTCAAATGTTGGGCTATCGTTAATAAAAAAAAAAACGAAATGAAGAAAACAAAAACTGCATCTTAGATTTTTGAAAAATCAATAGTCCTAGCCATAACTCAGTAGATTTTGAGAAGAAAAAAAAACATCCTGTATTATTACAGCATTACAGTAACAAACACACGAACCTTCGTATTTATATTATTTTTTAATATATTTAACAATTTACTGTTTGTCCCTACAGATATGCTTCGAAGGCGATCCCGAAGCGGCTCTTATAACGTTCTCGAACCCAACAGAAGCTAACGTCGCCTACAAAAGCACAGAGGCTGTCCTCAACAACAGATTCATCAAGGTGTTCTGGCATAACCCTGACGTGAGTTGTTTTCTCTAAGCTTACTGTTATTCACACGACATCAATGCGCTAGGTGTTGTGGCATAGCCTTGACGTGAGTTATTTTCCTTGAGTTAACTGTTACCTATAAGGTGTTCTGGCATAACCCTGACGTGAGTTGTTTTCCTTGAGTGGACTGTTACCTATAAGGTGTTCTGGCATACCCCTGACGTGAGTTGTTTTCCTTGAGTGGACTGTTACCTATAAGGTGTTCTGGCATAACCCTGACGTGAGTTGTTTTCCTTGAGTGGACTGTTACCTATAAGATGTTCTGGCATAACTCTGACGTGAGTTATTTTCCTTAAGCTTACTGTTACTTATATGGGGTTCTGGCATACCCCTGACGTGAGTTATTTTCTTGTTACCTATAAGGTGTTCGGGCATAACCCTGACGTGAGTTATTTTCCTGTTACCTATAAGGTGTTCGGGCATAACTCTGACGTGAGTTATTTTCCTTAAGCTTACTGTTACCTATAAGGTGTTCTGGCATACCCCTGACGTGAGTTATTTTCCTGTTACCTATAAGGTGTTCGGGCATAACTCTGACGTGAGTTATTTTCCTTAAGCTTACTGTTACCTATAAGGTGTTCTGGCATACCCCTGACGTGAGTTATTTTCCTGTTACCTATAAGGTGTTCGGGCATAACCCTGACGTGAGTTATTTTCCTGTTACCTATAAGGTGTTCTGGTATAACTCTGCCGTGAGTTATTTTCCTTAAGCTTACTGTTACCTATAAGGTGTTCTGGCATACCCCTGACGTGAGTTATTTTCTTGTTACCTATAAGGTGTTCTGGTATAACTCTGACGTGAGTTATTTTCCTTAAGCTTACTGTTACCTATAAGGTGTTCTGGCATAGCCCTGACGTGAGTTATTTTTCCCTTAGCTCGTGAATGTTATTCGCACGACATCGGTGCGCTTTTTTGCATTGTTCATTTATTTATGAATCTTGAATAGTGCTACCATGTTTAAGAATCAAGTTTAAGTGTGCAAGCACTACTGTCTTCCGGTTTGAAGGGCATTGTAGCTAGTGAAATTACTGGGCAAATGAGACTTTATGATCTGATCACTCAGTCTAGTAATCTGGTTACTAAACTGGGTGATGTCTCAGGATGACGTGCGCAGTGCAGTGTCACGCGAAACTTTATTGTTTTAAAGTTCCGGGTGACACTGCAACTGTTATGGGCGGCCGTGTCACTTAACATCAGGTGAACGACTAGCTCGCACGTCATTCAATCACATAAAAAAAAATCATCAATTTATCTACTATTACGCAAACTAAGGGCATTCGACGGGTTTGTCATGCGGTTACCGCTTTTAGCCAGGCTCAGTTTATTTATGTAATCGACTGACGTGACGAGCTAGTCGTTCGCCTGATGTTGAGCGTCACGGCTGCCTATAACAGTTGCAGTATCACTCGGAACTCCAAATTATGAAGTTACGTGCGACACTGCACTGCGCACGCCCGCGCCATCTTGAGACATCAGCACAGTCTAGTAATAAGATTACTAGACTGTGAGATCAGATCATAAAGTCTCATTTGCTCAGTAATTGTTATTAAGGCTGCTGTATACGCAGATTCACTATCTCGCTCGCGCATTGCGACATTTTTGAAGATATTAAATAATTGAACTTTCTTACGCAAAATCTGGCTAAACTATATGATTATGAATAACATTACAATTGTTCAGCCCAAAATATCATATCAATCCAAATAAGTTATCATACATAAAAACGGTTACGAAAGAAAAAAAACTTTGTTACTGTTTGTTGTGTATTGAAAAAGGTTCATAGATATCAGTTTACAGTCAACCTCTTTTATATTGTTTTATTCTTCTTTCTTGTATTCTTTTGTTATTTTGATTGTCATTTGTTTTTGCAGTTGTTTGATTGTCTTGCTCCTTAGCTCAATAAACATGTGCTTACTAAAGTTGTTTCAATCGTTTTATTAAACATGTATTATGTTGTATTTATGAAATCTTGTTTGGATTAATATGATATTTTTGTTGAACATTTGTAATGTTATTCATGAGAACATAGTTTAGCCAGATTTTGCGTAAGTAAGTTCAATTATTTAATATCTTCAAAAATGTCGTAATGCGCGAGCAAGACAGTGGATATCTGCGTATACAGCAGCCTTAATATTGTTGTATTGTTTGTGTAACAGAGTAAGCAAGAGAACATGGCCCCTGGCGGCGTGGCCAGTAAGCCGGCGACAGACCGCGGCGCGCATCCCACCTCACACAACAAGGTGCTCATCAATAGAGACAACATCAAGGCCACCGCTGACATCAAGCAGAACTCCATTGAGAAGGTAAGCAAGAGGTTACTTCAGGGTCAAACAGTCGAAGCGTAGGGCAAACAAGGGGTTTTTCCACGTTTCCTGGCGTAATTAGAGCATGTGCTGTGTCTGGGTGTATTGTAATCTATGTATGTATTTACAAACAAAAAGTATTTAAGTATTGTATCAGTTATCTGGTTCCCATAGTACAAGCTATGCTTAGTTTGGGGCTAGATGGCGCTGTGTGAAATGTCCACACATATTTATTTATTAAAATGTAAGAGAAACTAAAACTTGCTTAACTCCGTCCATTTCTTCCCTTAGGAGAAAGAGAAGCAAATAGCCAACGGCCAAGAACTTCGCAAGGAGCCTGTAGTAACTTCGGGAGACAAGGCCAAGCGAGCCAGGGAATTGCTAGAGACGCAGCTGCAGCAGCAGCGGCTTCTCATACAGAAACTAGAGTCTGGTGAGTACTACCCACTACCCGTTGCACCCTAGGGAGAAAAGAAGACAACTATAAACATAAGTAACTGTGATGCAAAATAATGCTTAATTCCCCCATCCCCCTTTTTACCATCGTACATCTAGACGCACGGAAACACGGCATCCGTATATGGCAGAAATTCCTCGAATACGTACAAAGCGTTCTGATTCCTCGTTTATAATTCGGACAGCAAAGGAATGGAACACCTTGCCAGCGTTATTGTTTCCTGACAAATATAATCTGGGAGTTTTTAAGGCTAGAGTGAAATGCGGGGTAATTACGTAAAATTTGCAACAGCAATGCGACAGCAGTAGCGAAGCATACATTCTCGACACCACTAATGATGTATGATAGCAATCACCGCGAGATTTACGCCTGTCGCGACTTGGGTAATAACGGGGCCGGTATCTTCTAGGCAAGCATGCTCCATCGTCGACCGCGTCGTCACTTACCATCAGGTGAGACCGTGGTCAAATGTTAGCCTATCATTGTTAAAAAAAAATGCAACTTGTGGTAGAAAGTAATATGTAGGGAATAAAATTGTTTTTTTTTTAAATTGAAATAACTTAAATGATACTTTGGGACACCTGAAAAAGGTTTTGCACGACTGACCTGCCACTGACTATGACATTTCTTGTAATTTTTTGGTTCACAAAAAAAAATGTGCTTACGGAATGGATTATAGAATTTTATCAGTGCTTATTGTAAATGTATTAAAATGACTTGTGATTTTGTATATTTGTCTTTGCAATCGCACTTACAACGGTAAAGGAAAACATCGTGAACATGTTCAAGAATGCAACCCGCACTTGGCCATCAGAATCAGTATAATTTATTGAATAATTGATACAATAATGTTTAGCTAGGTGTGATTGCGCAATAAAGCAAGATCAATTTACCTACATCGGGCATTCAATATTATCAAGAATTATAGAAATATAAATGGAAATTATGATTAACATCACTGATCCGAACACACAGATAACCTCCAATAGATACCGCATCAAAGACGACGACCGCGCACCACGCATTGGCGTAAATGGTTCTATATAAATCGCCGCTTCGCAGCACGGCCTTAGTTTCGACCAATTATTAGAGTTCATTATTAGGGCGTCACTCGAAACAGCCAATAATAGCGCATTGGCTCCAGTCCCCGCAACCCGCGCCTTCCGCCAGTTTTGGTGAGCTAGGATCCGAACAAAAATCCAGTAATGCGGTATCTATTGGGGGTTATCTGTGTCCGAACACAAAATATAATCAAATTGTAATAATAACACATGTTGTAAACCCAAGACTTGAAATAATACATGTGGTAGAAAAAAAAAATTTGTTGAAAAAAAATTTATTGAAAAATCAAAAAAATATGTCAAGAAATATCAAATAATAATAGTATTATTCATAGCTCATTTTCAATTACATTTTTACGCAGTCATTATGGTCTACTCCAGGGGTGGCCAAACTTTTCGAGTATATGGTCTACATTATAATGAGGAGTTTTATTTAAAAAAAAAAACACTAGTTCCGCTTCTTTTCTAGATGGCGCTGTAAGTACATAGTTTAAACCATTCAAACCACAGAGTAGTTTAAACATAAGAAAATGCTTAGACTACCTACAAAGAAATGTCAAATTCAGTTGAGTGGACCGCGAGTACATTGCCTGTAGTATCTCCTAAGTAGTCTGTGGTGCATTCTTATTAAGTAAATTGAAGTACAGTAGATCTGCGAGATATATGATCCAAAATAAAGCCGAGCTATCCCGCAACGAAAAAAAAATTAAAGAGTTTAAAGTTGTCAGTCAGTATTGTGACACATTTCCTCTAACCTGTGGTCTATGCTTAAAACAGTGACAGTGCCAGATTTTAGTAAAACCACAACTGGCGCCATCAGTGGGCAAGCCACATTCTGTTTTACGGAAACATAAGTAATTTTGGTAGGTAGGTAACTATACTTTTTATAACTATTACGAACACATAATACTACCGTTATTATTAGTAACCTATTGAATTATTGATTTATTATGTAGGTATGCCATAACTGAGTAAATTGGTAAACTAGGGTACGGCTTTTTCTTGTTTTAGTTCAGGTAAAATATCATTGTTTTAGTTGCATAATTTATAATTTCTATTAGATATGACATAACCTTCATCTGGACCTGGGAAGCCGCCCCTAAAGCACTTGCCTGTTATTACCTACCTACCTACCTACTATTATACTGTTAGTATAGTACCTATTGTTATTGTAAGGTACTTGTTATTCATTTAAAGTAGTTGTAAATAGTGCATTAGGCTAAGTTATCGCAAATAAATCATTCATTCATTCATTCATTCATTCATCTATTGGGTCATGCATAAAATACAATTTCTTTTTTTTTTTTAATAAAAAGCCTCATTCTAAAGAGCCCAAATGGTCTACCTCCAGCAAAAAAAAAACCATTGGTAAAGAAACAAACAAAACTCGCGTTCTGAGGATTCCGATATTTCTTAAATCTACTTTCTAAACATATTTTCATATTTTCCTCGTGCTTAGTTCGGGGCTCATAGTTAAGTTTAATTTGATGGAAATGTATATTCTTCATTCACTTATTTGGGCAATAAATTTATCTTATCTTATCTTATCTTATCTTATCCTCCATTCGACAAAAGCTCATGCAGTTTTTTTTTCCAGACAAATCAAATATAATATGAAAATATCGCCTAGGTTAACTTTATTTATATATTTTAATATGTATTATATTTGTATAGTATTATTGTGTGTTTTTATTTTATGTATTTATTGTGTTAATCATACTTTCATCAGTTTAGAGAAATTAGTTAAGTTGTTGTTTTTTCTTGTCTTTTGACACAGATATTTAAATATACTTACTTTTTATATATCTTCAGTATTGCACTACCGCAATAAACAATTCCATAATACAGCGGGGTTAACTGGAAGAGAATGCTCTATAGCATTAAGTTCGCCTATGCACCTACTATTGTTGTTTGTGCAATAAAGAATTTTCTATCTATCTATCTATTTTGTGATCATTTCACATGGGAATCATGGGTTTTTTGGATTTTTCTCTGTGATTTTACGTAGTGTAAGAGAATGTATAGTTTAACCACGAGGTAGGACCCGAGAATGGTGCGAGTAGGTAATTGACAATGGCACTTTTTGGTCATATCATAAGGCGGGCTACCGGGCTACCTACACTCTCCCTGTGAGAGAAGGCCCGTATCCCAACTGTGGGAACGCATTGGGCTGTTGACGATTGCGTATTCTCCTTACAGGTACTTTAAACGCTCAGCAGAAGACTGCAGTGATGAGCGCCATTAAATCCACGCTAGAAGGAATCGAGAAACTCCAGAAAGAGCTGGCCTCTTTCCAAGGGTACAGCGTGAAAATGCAGGTAAATGCACCAGTTTTACTGCTCAATATAGGTCTTCTCCCTCGCACATTTGTTCGGGAGTGAAAGAGACTTACGGTCGCCGTGTTACGCCGTGTATTTGCGATATATTTACTTGTCGAAAACTATCTTAATATCGGTTTAAATAAGAATTCAGTTGTTAATATTATATTGTCGATTGAATATGCCCTAGATTAGATATATTTGATCGTAGTATCATAGGATCTACCTTATAGTGCTTGTGCACTGTCAAGTGTTTGGTTCGTTGTCAATACAAAGTGACTACTTATAGAGAGTTACAGCAAGACAACGTTGATGTGTTTTTTGCATATACTACTTTAAAATACATTTTTGTTGCCGGTAAATATCTATTAGAGCCGGTACGGTTTCGTTTTCACTAATATATTGGGAACTTCCGAAAACCCAAAATATCACCACAACGGAGGTGCAACTCCTTTAATATTTGTTATTTTTCTGTGAACGACTAAGGGCGGGTATTTTGATCTATTAAGGTAATGGTTAAAAGTTTTAATAAAATTTAACCAATGGTCAAAATTTGACCATTGGTTACCAAACAAGGAGGACAGAAATGCCATTACACCAAGGAAACAGCGTAGATCAAAAATATGCCTAAAACTAGATGGCGTTGCAAAATGATCAGAAATAGGCCAAAAAAACCGTTTTAAACGTAGATGGAGCTGCAGAATGAGCGGCTATACGGGTAGCTACGGCGGGCTAGGTTTAAAACCGTTTTTTGGCATATTTCTGATCTGCGCTCTTCTTATAGCCCGCTCATTTTGCAGCGCCATCTAGTTTTACATGCCTATACCCTATACCTATGGATCAAGAAAACCACCCTTACTCGTCGTTCGTGTACATAAAAATAACCTTCGTGTTTTTTATCGCCGCAGAATAACAGCTTCTCCGACGAACCGAAAACACGACAGTGCACAATGACTACTCGAAAATGTTTCCAAACATACATAATCAAATAAATATACTATAAATTCAAATATAAACCACCCCATTTAATATCGCAGGAAGATACGGTAGCGCGGATGTCTCGGCTCCAACTCAACCAGGTACTTGAGCGTTTGATGCGTACACGCATGCTATTGTGCATCTTCACAACATATAATGTGTCATATATACTCTGTGCATTGTGATATCATTAATATTTGTAACGCACTCATCGGGTATAATGTACCTTACATTTAGACGTATTTCTATGATCTGTCCCACGACGTATGTTAAAGCGAAATAAATGAATTGCGAAATCCAAGTTGAAAGATTTCCAGCTGGGTTAGCATGGATGCTAAACAAAATTGTCTTTCCCCTGTTTTACTCCACATGACAAGTAAGTATGAAGCAAGTGACATAAAACGGGGAAAGACAATTTTGCCTACTGTCCGTGCTAACCGGGCTGCTGCCCTAGCACGGATGGTAGACAAAATTGTCTTTCCCCGTTGTATGTCACTTTCTTCATACTTGCTTGCTTGTCAAGTGGAATAAAACAGGGGAAAGACAATTTAGTCTACCATCCGTGCTAGGGCAGCTGAGCCAGCTTCCACAAAGTTATCATAGATAGTGATAATTTTATGGCATAACGAATTGTCGATTTTAGTTAGATGTAGATAATTGTTAACTTAGTGTTACTGTTCTAATTGCATAACTGTTAATAGTAAAATACATGAGCTATGCACATTAAATTATATCCGTTAAAAAAAGGGGTGAAACTGACTCCAATCGCCTTAATTTGCTCGTCACGTCATTCCTTACAAAAATAACCGGCTAAGTGCGAGTCGGACTCGCGCACGAAGGGTTCCGTACCACTATCCATAAAAACGAGCAAAAAACATCACGTTTGTTGTATGGGAGTCCCCTTATTTTTTTGTGTTTTTTTTAGTATTTGTTGTTATAGCGGCAATAGAAATACATCATCTGTGAAAATTTCAACTGTAACTATCACGGTTCATGAGATACAGCCTGGTGACAGACGGACAGACAGACAGACAGCGGAGCCTTAGTAATCTTCTTAGTAATCTGTTTTACCCTTTGGGTACGGAACTCTAAAAAGATACTGAGAAATACCTAATAAAGAGGCAGGCGTGAAAAAAAAGGAAAACCTTCAATAGAAAAAGTATCATAATGGCATAACTCTACATATCTCGAACAAGTCGGGATATCATCAGATGGGTTGGTGATCAAACACATGCACTTACACAGAATAGGTATATAGTACCACGTACAGAAGTCTCACTCCGCGAAGTCGCTTAAATAAATAGCGACTCTTGCTGCAACGCTATAGAGTGTAGTTCAGCTCGCACAGCGCTACAAGCCTTCCTTAAGGCGGCGGGTAGACCAAACAAGGTGTTTTTTGGGACGTTTCCTGGCGTAATTACAACACGTGGAGCTTTGAATTTAATATATCATGTAATTCATTTCATTAACTCGTTTGTGATGACCGCAAATACAAGATTTATAAATATAGCTCTATAGAAAAGAATTGCAAAACTCCCTCGAAAAATTTGAATGTTCCCATTTTGCTGAGCTTCTACCGAATATATTTTTACAAAAAATAAATTAGTGTATTCGCAACAAACAATCAGATGTCGTGATGACTTAATAACTTTGAAAAATACTATATAAAAATAGATATTAATTAAAAACCGTCAAAATCAGTCATTTCGTGCGTTGTCTTTGTCGTAAGCGCCGCGCTGAAGTGCAGATTGAATTGATATTTAAGACTATGACGTTAAGGTTGATGTTTCTTTGAATGGATTTGGACCTGCTTATCTGGGTCTACCCGTCACTTTAACACATTTGTCATACATTTCACCAGACCCAAGTGCACGGTCCTCGGAATTACAGATGCACAAGAGTGAGTGGGGTTTGCAGAATATAGTATGTGCTCGTAATATAACATACGCTTTTACGCGCAAATACGTCGTAAATATGTGTTATTATAAAGATGATACTTTGCCAAAAGTTCCGTAATCAATTCTGTTTTTATTACAGTGTATTTAAAATGAAAACCATATTTTTAATATGGACCCTCCAGGTGGGTCCTCGGGCCCGCGAATGCGGATAAACTGAACCCTCCAGTAGGGTTAGCACGGCCGGTAGACAAAACTGTCTTTCCCCTGTTTTACTCCAAGCAAGTATGAAGAAAGTGACGTAAAACGGGGACAGACAATTTTGTCTACCGTCCATGCTAACCCAGCAGCTGGCCTAGTACGGGCGGTGGAGAAAATAGTCTTTCCCCGTCTTACGTCACTCTCTTCATACTTGCTTACTTGTCAAGTGGAGTGAAACAGTGCCCGGGCTGCCGCCGTCCCTGGCACTGAATGGGTTAAACAGTTGCCTCTCGTTCTATCGCTATATCGCTGCTCTTCTGACGCGTTACACGTAACCGACCGACCCGTCTGCACGGCCCGATCCCAAGCACTTGTAGCTTCATACCTAAAGCGAGGAGTGAGACAGATCTGACTTATAACCGAAAATTGTAGATGTATGCCAAGGAGTTGATAATAGCTACCCATATTTTATGCATGATGATATGAGTTTATTTTTACGTCTTGTTGATTTGCTCTTCGCTCAGTGTTCACTATCTCTTTTTACGATTCTGAATATCTTAACCTGTTGTTTCATTAACCGTCTTGAGTGGCGCGAGGCCGATATCGGTTGTTGAATTCTTGGTAACCAGGAACCGGCCGAGTTAATATTATGACTTGAATGTCTTGACTGTCCTGCCTGCCTAGTACGGGCAGTAGAGAATAGTTATTTATGATATTAGGGCGGTAAGTTGGTATTTACAAACGAGCAGTCACGAGTTTGTAGAACTAGAAACACATTTGCGAGAAAACAGTACAATAGGTAATGAAACAAACTTTTGTTTATTAGTGGGAAAGTTGCAACAAACAATTTTTGATGTTTCTAATCTAATATGAAAATGGGCAAAAAAGGCGCGCATAAATTTACAAGGCAAATGGCGCCGCGTGCGTGTGGTGAAAATTAGAACTACATCTTCAGTTTCATAGTCTCCTTAGTATTCATTAAAGTGAGACAAACGTATTGAGCAAAAACGCTTCCAAGGAGTTTCGATCATTCAGCTTATTTATATTCGTAATGTGAAACTCCTTGGTTGAGTTCTTATATATTTTTTATGGAAATTAAAAAAAAAACCTTAAAGGTTACGCACGGCGCTATACAAGGGAGGGTGTGGTAAAATAGGTACTTACGTGAGAGTACCTATTTTACCGCACGCTCCGTTGTATGGTGCGTAATGTTTAACTTTCGAACAATGTATACAGGCTTCGTAAATGTGTTGAAAAATTCTTTCCCGGTTGTATGTCACTTTCTTCATACTTGCTTGCTAAGAGAAATCGTTAGATCAATGAAAACGCAAGAAATGGTTATGACGTGATCCGCGTGATCGTTGATTGGTCGACGCTTTCTCTAGAGAAGAGGTTATGTCGATTTTTACAGCTTAAACTACCCGTGCTGGTCATATATTTAAGGCGGCTGTTACAAAATTATGCGTAGTTGCAAGGTTTTCGTCGTCAATATTTGATGCATAGCTTTAATATCTATACTTAGCCATTATATGAAAAATATCCTTTATTTCATCGACTTCAATGACATAGTGAATTTTAGGTAACTTACCTATTTATGTAGTAATCATCATTCTCCTGATGTTCGTTTTGGCAAAAACACGCCGAGACCCGATTTGAGAGCTTTAATTTGCAAATTCTGTGTAACAAAAGTCTCCAAACTAAGTTATACTCCCACTAAATACATCCCGTACTTCCATAATGACAGAACAGATTTTTTAGTTTTGCCTTTCAAGTAATTAAAAAAATATTAAATTAAATTTGAATTTTATTAAAAAAGGCTCCAACAAAAGGCCAAATGTCTCCGGAGTTTTATATTACATCGACAAAATATTGTTACCAAAACAAAGTTCATAATTTTTCTTAAACTACTACAAATTATTCAATTTGCTCGGTTTTAACAATAAAAAAGCACAAAAAAGTAATTTACAACAATGTTGCATAAATGTAATTGTAAATTAAAAAAACATCTCACTGGATGGCACTTAAGTACCAACCATTTGCACTCGGCCCAATATTGGTAACATCAATATCTAAATCAATTTTATTGAATTACATAATGACCTTAGAATAAATACCTATAGAACCCCAGTACGTCATATCTGTGTGAAGAGCTCCCAGAAAATTATTTTGCATAACAGAAAAGCAGCTTTGGAGTTCTGCTGGCTAATTACGTAACTAGCAAACAAGTTTGCATCGGGCGTAAATTTCGCAATTTATTTCTGTCAAATATCACTTTGGCAGAGCAGAAAGCGATTGAGCGTTACATCACCGTCTGTCGGACAATCGATGAACTAAAAGGTGCATTATTTTGTTTCCATCTATTGCTGTTCTATTGCTAGTGGCGTTAGTGTCAAAAGCCAAAGTGCATTCAGCGACAGGCGAGCGACTGCGAGCGAATGCTAAGGGTTTGCTGTCGCTTTGCTACTGTTGTTGCTTTGCTACTGCTATTGTAACTTTTACTTGATACGGCTGCTGGTGTGACTTTCCACTGGTAAGCTATTAATTTTCTTCCTTAAATCGTCTTAAATACCAAAAAAGCGTGCGTTTTGAGAAGGCGTTGTTTGGAAATTTACCTTCTATAGACTGGCCTGTTAGCTCAGTTGGTAGTAGCTCTGCCTTCTGAACTATAGGTTGTGGGTTCGATTCCTACCCAGGACAAACATTTGTGTGATGAACATCGATGTTTGTTCTGTGTCTGGGTGTCATATTGTGTTCTATGTATGTATTAACAAACAAAAAAGTATCTAAGTATTCTATCAGTTATCTGGCTCCCATAGTACAAGCTATGCTTAGTTTGGGGCTAGATGGCGCTGTGTGACATGTCTACACATATGCATAGGTACTTATTCTAAGATAATGGCATTCGTTTCGTAATCGTACATCATAGTATATTTAGTTCAGCACCAATTTTAAAGTAAACCAAGTAGCGTACCGTATAAACCAAATTAAACCTTAAACAGTACATCATAAAGTTCATTTCAATGCACAACGCATGTGTGTACTGCATCTTACGTTCATTTCGTTTCACTGTCCTTTATAACATCCTTCATAGAGCATTTGTATAATAATAATCATTATTAGTATGTGGTTTTATATACATATATAATATATATTGTATTATATAACAATATTGTAGTGTTTTATCTTGAATTATATAATAACAATAAGATATAAAATTATATTGATTACTAGTTTACCCGCCCCGGCTTCGCACGGGTTAATTAGTTTTACGTCCTAACCCTGTTTACGGTTAAGAGGGAAGCGAAAGGGAAAAAGATGGGGAAAATGAAGAGATGGGCCGGTGAAGGAAGGCAGGCTTTTTCCTCCTTTCCCTTCCATCTTCCCTTCGACAGGATGAGTATAATAAAAAAAGGGACAGACAGACAAAACATTCAAAAATATTGTTTTGGTTGCTACGTGTGCCCATAACTTATTATCATCTACCCGCAAGATCTTCAGTTCGTCCGTGATCGTGGTGCTTGCAACAGTACCGAAATATCGGCAACTCGATACAAATAAACTACATGGTAATACATATCCCGTTAATAAACAATATTTGTGTAATATTGTTTCCACTTCGATACCGATAAAGAAGTGTAAAGCTACCAAAATTTTCAAAAAATATTAAATATACAGATTTATCCCAGTTACAGTTTTATTATATGTATAGATATATTATAGTGACGTTGATATAACTATCGTAGTGTAGATAGATTATAATTTGTAGTACCTTTCACGTATATAGATTTTGTAGAATACAAAAAGAATGGTAGAAGTTATTAAAGTAGCAACAGTGCCACTGCATTGTCAGTTGAATCTCTCGCCGTCTCTCTCCAATTATGCAGGGAATTGCCTTAATAGAAAGAAACGGTGGAGGATTTAACTGAAAAGATAAATTAATGGCACTTCTTATTACTAGACATTACAGTATCAGAATTCAGAACTATAAAGTGAAACCAACAAAGGAATATGTAATTCTAAAATCATTTCATTTTGTCCGTATTATTAAACATACCGTCATTTCATGAGTTTATGTGAATGGGCTTCTAATGGTTTAAATGATTGTTTGTAATGTGTAAATAACTGACACCATTACAATATAAACGTTGGTTAAATTCAACTAATGCTTAAAATGGATGTCACCTTTTCTTGAAATGTCACTAGCGAAAACGAGTGGTTCTTTTAAGCAGTGATAGAATTTAACTAGCGTTTATAAGTCAAGACCCTGATTACTGCTTCAATTCAAAAATGTGTTTTAAATTGAGCTTTTGTGTGGTTGTATTCTTAAGCTTTTAACAAAATAAAGTTCAATCAAAACGAAAACCGACCCCCCATATCTTTACCGTAAAATCCGGCTGAGGGAATATCCAGGGAATGGTCAGCAGCATTCTCCTCGGTACATTAAAGTCTGCGATCACCAAGCCCCCTGCCAGGTGGGGTGATTATGGCAAGTCTCCTATGATAAGCGTCCAAAGTGGCGTTTTATGGGGTGGCCTATGTTCAGCAGTGGACGTCTTCGTATGATGATGTGAAAACCGAGCGCTTATGTGTTCTCGTAGCCTCATTCGAGAGCTATTTCTTAATTCGTAGCGTGGCGCCACCTTCAGACGTTTTATCGAAGCTATTAAAAATGGCTTCGTCACCAACCCAATGCGTTCCCACAGCTGGGACGCGGGCCTTCTCTCACAGGGAGAGTGTGGGCTATAATCCAGCACGTTGGACAAGTGCGGGTTGGTGGATGACACATGTTCTCGAATGTTGTGATTCTTGAACATGCCGGTTTCCTCACGATGGTTTCTTTCACCGTTGTAAGAGCGAGTCCAATTCCGCACGTAACTTGAAAAGACATTGATGCAGGGCCAAGTGGGATTCGAATTAGGGTGCGTCGATTTTCAAGTCGCACGGGGTAAACTGCTAAGCCGCACTGGCTCTCTAAAACTGCTTAACATTTTGTAAATAAATGTACAAAATGATTTCAACTAAAGCTGTAAATATTCGCTAAATTAATTGAATTACGCTTTGTATAAAGTGAAACATAAATACTTAAATATGCATAATCCCTAATGCGTAAACGTTGGCATGTCTTGTAATGTATCGAGAATAGATCCAAAGTTATGTCGCCATGATGTAGATAGATAAACTCTTTATTGAAACACACAAACCATTAAAAACTAAATGAACAAAACTTAACAAAAGTGTATCAATGGGCGGTCTTATCGCTCAAAGTGAAGGTGTACTTCTATCGAAAACTAATATCCGCTAAATAGGGTAATTTTCTTCAAAATTTTTAGAACCCCCTTCGTCGACTTGAACATAGCTAACGTATCTTCAAACGGCTGATCAAATTTTCTTGCATCATAGCTAAGAACAGCCTCGATCAAGTCACCTTTCTAAGAAAAAAAAGACAAAAAGATCAAAATCGGTTCTTCTGATTGAGAGCTACAATACCACAGTCACAGCGTATTCATGAACCTTTGAAAAGATTTTTTTTTGGGAACCAAAATGTTAATATAATTTGATAGATTTCTTTCTGTAATTCATATTAATTCTGTCTAAAGGAATTCCCCCATCCCCATTTTACCATCGCACAACTAGACGCACGGAAACACTGCGTCCATATAACTATATGGCAGACTTCCTCGAATACGTACAAAGCGCCATTCCCCCGCGTCATTGTTTCCTGGCAAATATGATCTGGGTGTTTTTAAGGCTAGAGTGAATCGATATCTTCTAGGAAAGCATGCTCCATCGTCGGCCGCGTCGTCAATTACCAGCAGATGAAACCGTGGTCAAATGTTAGCGTATCTATGATAAAAAAAGGTTTTATAGAATGGATCGCCAATCACCCTAATGGGGTCATATGTTTCGAAATTCAATATTTGCATAATACAATATGTTGTACATAATATGTTAATTATTGAGTATAATTAGGGGCTAAAATGTGAAGATACCGTATTACCATTTGTTTGTCTTCAGGTAAGGAAGAAGCTCAAGACACGGGAGGAAGCTCAGAAGGAAATATTGGACGCCGAGCTGGATTTGTTCACGAAACAACAGGTAAAGTATATTAACATTTATGTCTATTTTGTTAAGGATGCATGTTACCTGCGTCTTCTATCTAGCTTCCATTACGACGTTTGCACAATTTTGTTACAAGGGCTTGTGTCAGAATGGACACCGTTTCATTTTTTCAAGATACCAAAATTTGGAAAACAAGAAACAAAAAATAGGGTGTTAGAATTTGAAAAAAAATCCCATATAATTAAGGTATTGATGCTACAGTAAATATGAATAAAACCTTATCTGTAGCAGATTTCTGAGATATGAGCTAATATCTAAAAAAGGACATTCAAACCCCTCCCCCGGCTCACCCCTTACCCTCGGAGATTTTCAGTATATTCATCAGTACACTTCAAAGTATGACTGTATCACGTAAACGGTTTTTCGCATATTTCTGATCTGCGCTCAACTTATAACCCGCTCATTTTGCAATGCCATCTAGTTTTAGGCGTATTTTTGATCTACGCTGTTTTCTTGGTGGCATTCCTCTCTTTGTTCCATGATAAATCTAAATAAACCTGAGGAAAATTTTTTTTAATGTGGTGTCCATTATGACATTTGCCATTTCGCTTTGTGCCTTTTCCAGTGTCTGTTCGTATGTTGTCTTCTAAACACTAATTGTCACCTGCAGGAAGGCCAAGACGTGACGGAGCTGATGAAGAAAATAGAAGAACTCCGAAGGCAGATGGCGATACAGTTCCCAGTACACACCGCTACCATACGGAGACCACACTCCAGGTATATATTTACACTGTACGATCACATTCTTCTTCTTCTTCTCGTGTAGGAAGAAGAAGAAGAAGACGATCACATATAATGCGAGATAAGATCCTGAATGAGGAGATCCGGAGGACTAAAGTGACCGATATAGCTTTTAGAATTAGCAAGTTGAAATGGAAATGGGCAGGTCACATCGTTCTTAGAACTGACAACCGATGGGGAAGACAGGTCTCGAGTGGCGACCACGAAACGGAAGATGCAGCGTAGGCCTCGCACTAGATGGACCGACGATCTGGTGAAAGCTGCAGGGAGCCGATGGATGCAGAAGGCGAGCAACCGCTCAAGGCGGCGCTCTCTGGGTGAGGCCTATGTTCAGCAATGGATGTCTTCAGGCTGTTAATGATGATGATGATGATGATGATAAATACGGGCCCTAGTATACCCGTAATAATTTATAAGTTTAATTAATAATCCAATTCTTATCTCTTATTTTTCTCTCTCTTAAGTTATTTTACGATTCGTATTTTGCTACGATTGTTATTTGTTTTTTGCATAAATAAATAAACAAAACAATCTAAAATACATTGATTGAATAAACTTTATTGACAAAACTGCAACCTTATTTTTCAAGCTATCGTATTGTGAAGAGAAAACTAAGGTATGTAAACATAGCTACGAATTATCTGCGTTGGGTTTTAATGAAATGACAAAATATGACCCGTACAGCGTACACTCGGGTCATATTTTGTCTAACAAAAAAGATCAAACCCGGTTCATCCGTTATGCTACAATACATAGATCGTCATTGTCACCAGCCCAATTAGTTCCCACAGCTGGGACGCGGGCCTTCTCTCACAGCGAGAGTGTAGGCCATAACCCAGCACGCTGGACAAGTGCGGGTTGGTGGACGACACATGTTCTCGAATGTTGCGATTCTTGAACATCCGCCCCCTAATTACCTAACTAGCAACAGGTTTGCGACAGGCGTAAATCTCGCGGTGATTGCTGTCATAAATCATTAGTGGTGTCGAGAATGTATGCTTCGCTACTGCTGTCGCATTGATGTTGCAAATTTTACGTATTTACCCCGCCGGTTTCCCCACGATGTTTTCGACGAAAAAATCTGGCTAAACTATGTTCTCATGAATAACATTACAAATGTTCAACAAAAATATCATATTAATCCAAACAAGATTTCATAAATACAACGGTATCAAAGTTTTCTTTCTTTCTATCCTGTTTTTATGTATGAAAACTTGTTTGGATTATTATGATATTTTTGTTAAACATTTTTGTAATGTTATTCATGAGAACATAGTTTAGCCAGATTTTTCCTAAGTAAGTTCAGTTGAATAATATATTCAAAAATGTCGCAATGCGCGATCGAGACAGAAGATTCGCGAACTTAACCAGCAAGAATGAGACAACTGCCCTGTGCGCGTTGCAAATTGAACCTTATATCCATCAGCAGAGGAGGCAAGTACAACACAGCGACCCGCTACACTCGAGGCGCGGTGAACAAGTTCCCAGGAAGCCAGTCCGTTGACCATCGGCCCCGTGCCCTGCTCATATCCGGATTCGAGGCTGACGAATTGGACGCATTATACACACACTTCTCTGTAAGTAAACTAGGTATATAATCTGTGGTATCACTCGCCGCTGTAGTAGAAACCACAGAGTAGGGAAAAAAATTGAATAGCGCTCTGATAGAGACGCTTTGCTCAACACTTACCGTTACAGAATAAAACTTTGGTTTACTTGCTCAGATGACATTAAGCCTGAATCACACCAAAACGTGAGGACTTTTAATGTATGAAATTCTAGGAAAGACGTCACACTACATGCAGTGCGCGTGCAGTCACACGAGGACTAGTAATGTATGAAATTCTAGGAAAGACGTCACACTACATGCAGTGCGCGTGCAGTCACACGAGGACTAGTAATGTATGAAATTCTTTGAAAGACGTCACAGTATATGCAGTACGTGTGCAGTCACACGAGGACTAGGAATGTATGAAATTCTTTGAAAGACGTCACACTATATGCAGTACGTGTGCAGTCACACGAGGACTAGTAATGTATGAAATTCTTTGAAAGACGTCACACTATATGCAGTACGTGTGCAGTCACACGAGGACTAGTAATGTATGAAATTCTTTGAAAGACGTCACACTATATGCAGTACGTGTGCAGTCACACGGGGACTAGTAATGTATGAAATTCTTTGAAAGACGTCACACTATATGCAGTACGTGTGCAGTCACACGGGGACTAGTAATGTATGAAATTCTTTGAAAGACGTCACACTATATGCAGTACGTGTGCAGTCACACGGGGACTAGTAATGTATGAAATTCTTTGAAAGACGTCACACTATATGCAGTACGTGTGCAGTCACACGGGGACTAGTAATGTATGAAATTCTTTGAAAGACGTCACACTATATGTAGTACGTGTGCAGTCACACGAGGACTAGTAATGTATGAAATTCTTTGAAAGACGTCACAGTATATGCAGTACGTGTGCAGTCACACGAGGACTAGTAATGTATGAAATTCTTTGAAAGACGTCACACTATATGCAGTACGTGTGCAGTCACACGAGGACTAGTAATGTATGAAATTCTTTGAAAGACGTCACACTATATGCAGTACGTGTGCAGTCACACGGGGACTAGTAATGTATGAAATTCTTTGAAAGACGTCACACTATATGCAGTACGTGTGCAGTCACACGGGGACTAGTAATGTATGAAATTCTTTGAAAGACGTCACACTATATGTAGTACGTGTGCAGTCACACGAGGACTAGTAATGTATGAAATTCTTTGAAAGACGTCACAGTATATGCAGTACGTGTGCAGTCACACGAGGACTAGTAATGTATGAAATTCTTTGAAAGACGTCACACTATATGCAGTACGTGTGCAGTCACACGAGGACTAGTAATGTATGAAATTCTTTGAAAGACGGCACACTATATGCAGTACGTGTGCAGTCACACGAGGACTAGTAATATATGAAATTCTTTGAAAGACGGCACACTATATGCAGTACGTGTGCAGTCACACGAGGACTAGTAATGTATGAAATTCTTTGAAAGACGTCACACTACATGCAGTACGCGTGACTGCATGTAGTGTGAGTCTTATCTCTCATAGATATTTCATACATTTCTTAGTCCTCGTGTACTGCATTCGCAACGGACACGGACTGCAACTGAATTTGGCGTGGCTTTAATGTATTGTTTTGGCATTACTGTTAGCGCTCGGCGCCTATTACGCTCTCACGGTAAATTTTTGCTCGACTACATAAAACAAGGAACCTTATAGATACCCACTTATCTCTCTAGGAAGTACCCAAATGCGTTGGAGTTGGTACGTACAGTACTTTAGGGCAGCATTAGACCCGCCCAAGTTTAACTCATATAACATTGCAGCAATTTGGTGAGGTGAGCAGTAAGGAAGTAGACCTGGCGGTACCACAACTGGTGCTACAGTACAAGGCGCGAGCTCACGCTGAACAGGCCATGCTGAGGGGAAAACAGCACAATGATCGCACGCTCTCCGTGAGTACACACACACTCACACCCTCCACACTCACTCATCCACATTCACACACTTATCTACACTAACACGCACTCATCTACACTCACTTATACTCGTCCACACTCACTCACACTACACACTTACACATACCCTCTCACAACCACTCTTCATACAGCCTTCAACACTATGGAATTGTATTTAATATTGACACCATCTATATACATACACTATGGAAGCTATAAAATATCTGAACAGCCTCTGTGGTGTACTGGTTGAGCAGGTTGGCTCTTAACCCGGAAACTGCAGGTTAGATTCCTGCGACAGTACAAGTGTTTAGGCATAGGGAATATAGCTTAAATACATGTTTGTTGTGTGTGTGTTGTGGGAGCATGGCCCTCGTAGTTCCTGGCTCCCTAGATACAGGGAATCCTAGTTAGGGTCCAGGATCTATGTAGGTATGTGATCGTTGGGCGTTATTTATTATACACTCTCTCACTTCACAGTTATCCTCTTACACACTCACTGTCTCTACACCATTTTTATATCGCATTCACCAAAAAAACCGTATACTTCACACTCCACACCCTCATCCTCTTACACACTCACCTCTTCTACATACCTGTTCATCCTACATTCACCCAAAACCAATACTACACACACTCTCTCATCCTTTGACACACATTTTTTTTCGATTGTGTGTGTTTCCAATCTTTTCTGACGCATTTTTACATAGTAGTCGTTAAGTATAGAGTATGAAATATTATCAATTTTCAGGCTGTTGTTGATGATGATGATGATGATGATGATGAATATTATCTATGTTATCAGATCACGTGGGTCAGTAACCCGAAGCCGGCGGGCGCGGCTGCGGAGCGACCGCACAATGGTGAGGTCAACACAGAAGAACTTAAGGACCAGGTAAATAACACAATCAAACTTGACCGTTATACATGTACTGATTAGGTCTAAATTATCTTATTGGCTGTTGATGAGTACTAGACCTTTTTATAAACCCGTTTCACTTTAAACTTTAATTCAATAAGATAGACAGCATAGCATGCACACCAAAAAGAAAATACATAAATGTATATTATATAAATATATTTTTTTATTGAAAAATAAAGCATAAAAGCCTATTGAGGTCGAAATATATTTATTAAAATGTATTGATTTTAATCATGGTATCGTCTTAAAAGTTATCAAATTCCGTTAAAAAAATCTCATTATCGTTAAATCTTCCAAGTCAAATAATTTATTTCAAATAAGCTATTTTTAGCGCACTTTTTCAAGGTAAAATCAGAATACTTAAGATACTTAAGTTATTTTTCTAAGCAAATCACATAGCGATGAAAAAAACATTAAAAATTAAATTTGGGAAAAAAAAACTTTTATACAAGTAAAAAAGAGATTACGTTCTACCTTGCTTGCTATATGGGATTGACTTTTTCGTGGGACCTACATCCCCGAGCATCCCATAATAACCATTAGAGTCTGACTCAAACTTTATGGCGGCCGTGAAGTCGGCGCGAAACGCTGCGCAGTTGCATAAATTAGATGTACTCCCGGGCAGAGAAAATGTGGGGGGCTTGCAACGCACTTCACAGCCGCCATTAAATTGGAATCACACTCTACCCCCGTATTCACAGACAACAAACCCGCACGAGGACGTGCTTCTACGTTTCGAAGAAGAGGACGAGGACGATCGCGAGGACCGCTCGTGGAGACGTTGACACCAGCCCGACCGTCGCGGGCCGCGGCGAGGGTAGCCACTCGGCAATGCCGACTGCTGGGCAATGCCGGGGGTTTGTGGGGATCTACTCGACCATATGTAGCTATTGTAACACTACTCGTTTATTTATTGTTGGCAATGTTTATATTTTAATTGGAATAAGAATGTCTAGTTTATTTCCGCTAAAAAGAAAATATAAGATTATCTATACCTATAGTTTTATTGTTGCAGATAAATCTAAGTCAAAAGAATAAGATAAATATTTGTTATAATATTTTGTGAAATATAAATATTTGTTATATTATTTAATATTTCATAAAAATATTATAACTAATATTTATGATTTTTATAGCAGTATCGCCTGCTTTGCGTAATCTACAGATTCATTTGTAAAGGAAAAATTTGAATCACGAACGGGATTCGATAGATTTGTAAAGGAAACAAATTAATCTGTGAATATTGTTATTTTGTTACTAATATTTGTTGTAACATTATTATGAAACAAAATATTGTTACGTAATAATGTTATAACAAATATTTATCTTATTCCTTTTGGCTTATATTTACCTAAAATAGTCCTTTACAACTGCCCCGATATAGATAATCTTATTGTTTGTTTTAGGACAATTACACTAGATATTCTTATAAATATATAAATAGGTAAGATTTTAATGTTGCATACTATTTTCAGTAATGTCTTGATGGGTTAAGGTTGGTATTCCAATAGCACTTAAAAAGTGCTCGAACATTTTGCTGCTCTGTCTCTCTAAATTGACCCTTAATAATTGAATGCATTTTGTTATAATATTTTTTACACACTGAAAGTTTATACAATAGTGATCTGACTTACATCACAAATGTAAACAAAGTAATGTCACTGTCAAAGTGACGTCTGAGGTGTTGAAAACAATTTATCCTAAGATTACACTCAGGATTATTATCGGTTTTTAAATACGGACCTGTTAGTTATGCATTTTCCTGGTACCCTCAGTTATTTATAATTAATAACTTTTCTATTTATTTTTAAAGCAGCGGCTTTTTATTTTGAAACAATAACCAAAATTTCGAACCTTGAAAATTTTTGACCGTAGACAATATGATTTTTCCGTTTTCGAAGATTTTAAACCAGAATAGAATACTTATAAAATTTTAATCAATTTAAAACATAATCAAATGGTAAACAAGGAAAACGAATACTGCCAATTATAATTATAAAATGTCCCACAAACCTCCTAGGATTATACTATTATACTTACTTATACTCAAAATTATCGAAAATAAATTTATAATAAATTTAAAATTTATACTAAAGTTAACTAGTATTTTGCCCCGTGCGCGGGCCGCGAGCGGCCCGCGTGTGTGTTTTCGTGGCGTTCCATTTGTTCAAAACGCTATACTTGGAGCTAAACTTTAAATTTTGCAAGTACTTGTACAAAACTGCCGTATTTATCAAAGAAAATGATAATGCGCGTGACTTTGCATGGCGGCCATTTTGTTTGACTTGACAGCGTCCTTTGCACCATGAGTAGGATGCAACCGGCACACATGCACCGTGCGCGGTGCAAGTGCTGATCGTGACCGTCCACTTATACCAAACTACAATAAACTAACTCGCTTCGCTCGTCGTCGCATTGGGTATGTCGGAAAAAATTTGACGTTTGACACCTGTCAAAAATTGACATTTGACAACTGTCCTAAAAATTGACATTTGACATCTGTCAAAAAAATTGACATTTGATATTTGTCAATAAATTTGACATCTGTCAAAAAATTTGACAATTGACATCTGTCAAAAGTTTGACATTTGACATCAATCAAACTGACATCTGTCTACACTTGACAGCGGTATTAGAACAGTGCGCAGGTTGCAAGCGGCACACTTGCACCGTGCGCGGGCCGCACGCGGCCCGCACACGGTGCATGTGTGCAGGTGCAAGTGTTAGTTGTGACTGTCCAATTATACCAATGAGAGACAATAAACTAACTCACTCATCGCCGCATTTGGTAGGTTGGAAAAAAAAATTGACGTTTGACATCTGTCCAAAAAATTGACATTTGACATTGGCAATAAATTTGACATCTGTCATCAAATTTGACATTTGACATCTGTCAAAAGTTTGACATTTGACATCAATCAAACTGACATCTGTTTACACTTGACAGCGGTATTAGAACAGTGCGCAGGTTGCAAGCGGCACACTTTCACCGTGCGCGGGCCGCACGCGGCCCGCACACGGTGCAAGTGTGCAGGTGCAAGTGTTAGTTGTGACTGTCCAATTATACCAATGAGAGACAATAAACTAACTCACTCATCGCCGCATTTGGTAGGTTGGAAAAAAAATTGACATTTGACATCTGTCCAAAAAATTGACATTTGATATTTGTCAATAAATTTGACATCTGTCAAAAAATTTGACAATTGACATCTGTCAAAAGTTTGACATTTAAAATCAATCAAACTGACATCTGTCTACACTTGACAGCGGTATTAGAACAGTGCGCAGGTCGCAAGCGGCACACTTGCACCGTGCGCGGGCCGCACGCGGCCCGCACACGGTGCAAGTGTGCAGGTGCAAGTGTTGGTCGTGACCGTCCACTTATACCAAACTACAGTATACTTGGTGCTTGCTTCGCTCGTCGTTGCATTTGGTAGGTTGGAAAAAAATTGACATTTGACATCTATCAAAAAATTTGACATCTGTCAAAATTTTGACGTTTGACATCTGTCACACTGACATCTGTCAAAATTACAACTATCTCCTTCCGAAACTGTAGTACCATAGGCAATAAAACGGAAAACAGCAATTTTGATAATAGTATATACGGCGGCTATATTAAAAAATGACAGATGTCAAAATTTGACCAAACCATGTTGATCAGCATCCTTTGGGGCCCCCAGATATCGATTTACATCCCGATCGGAGCTTCTTTATTTTCGGACGCGGACCAATGGACCGCCATTTTGAAAAACATTCTTTTTCACTGTATGCCCCTCTCAAAACTGTACAATATTAGAACAAACCCTCCCTACAAAAGTCTCACAGTTTCGGTGTTATTTGCGAATTAAAAATCCTAAAAAAGTGAAATTGCATGTTCGCAATATTTCAAAATGGCGGAATCAAAAAAGTTTTTACACATTCCTACCAAGTGTACCGTGGGATTTTCAGATATCGATTTTCATTCGGATCGGACAACTTTTACTATGAGTCGGTACGTCTACAGCCGCCATCTTGAAAAAAATTGATTTCACTGATATTGCATTCTTACCCTTATAACATCTATACTTGATCCCCAGGAACGACTTTTCTAAATCACTCGCAACGGAGGCGCAAAAAAGCAAAGTTGATATTTCAATAAAAGCACCTTTGTATGGCAGCCCCATTGAAAGTTGACACATGTCAAAATTTGATTACAGAATGTTGATCATCATCCTTGGGGACCCCCAGATATCGATTTTCATCCGGATCGGTGAAACTTTTTTTTCCGCCGCGGCCAAAATTTCCGCCATTTTGAAAAAAAAAATTTTTCGCAATCTTCCCCTCTGACCTCCAACTAATATTAGTTCGAGCTCTTTATACTAAAGTGTCATAGTTTCGCCGTCATTTATGGTTAAAATTTGTATGGCGGATTTTTTTTTCCGCCATTTTGAATTTTTTTTGACATCTCCAAAATCGTCCCAGGGTTTGCTATGACATTCCTTAAAACGCACATGATCTATCTTTTATGGTTTGGCCAGGCCGTTGACCGTCCGAGTGACCGAAGTTCGGAAGACCAGGTCGCGAATTTTTTTGAAGACACCTCGATCATCTGGACACAAAACACAACAAAGACATTCAAAATTTTCCATAGGTGTCGAGAAACAATGCGTCAAAAATGAAAAAAAAAATTTGTATGGCAGCCATCTTTAAAAATGGCGGAATCCAAAATTTTTTTTGAAATATCGAATCTGCGGCCCCGAAAACCCCCCAATGCAAAAAATCACCCCGATCGGACCAACTTTCAAAATGGCCGCCATTTTGAATCCGCCATCTTGGATTTTCATGACAACCATCTGACAGCCCCCGTCATCCTCTATGACATTTGGTCGAGCACCACCCACATACCTCTTACCGTTGCCGAATTATGAGCGTTTCAATTTTGTATGGGGGCCACCGTTTTTTGTTCGGGGGCCCCCATTTTTTTCATTTCTCTGGAAACATCCCAGGGTCTACTCCAACATTAGTTAAAACTGGACCCCCATATCTCTTGTCGTTTTCGAGATCCGTTGACCTGTTCCATCTCAGAGACGATTTTCTGGTAATGTCAGATTTTTCCTGGGGTGACATGACCCATCACTATACAGCCTCATACTCAGTTTTGACTGACCACTTCTGAGAGCTGAGATCAATTATGTCAATCATCAGTCAGTCAGTCACTCATGGGTATCCAATTTTATAGTAATAGTAACTAGTATTTTGCCCCGTGCGCGGGCCGCGAGCGGCCCGCGTGTGTGTTTTCGTGGCGTTCCATTTGTTCAAAACGCTATACTTGTGTTTAAACTTGTAATTTTGCAAGTACTTGTACAAAACTGCGGTATCTATCAAAGAAAATGATAATTCATCTGACTTGTGCATGGCGGCCATCTTGTTTGACTTGACAGCGTCATTGGCACCATTAGCAGGTCGCAAGCGGCACACTTGCACCGTGCGCGGGCCGGACGCGGCCCGCACACGGTGCAAGTGTGCAGGTGCAAGTGTTAGTCGTGACTGTCCAATTATACCAATGAGAGACAATAAACTAACTCACTCATCGCCGCATTTGGTAGGTTGGAAAAAAAATTGACATTTGACATCTGTCCAAAAAATTGACATTTGACATTTGTCAATAAATTTGCCATCTGTCAAAAAATTTGACAATTGACATCTGTCAAAAGTTTGACATTTAAAATCAATCAAACTGACATCTGTCTACACTTGACAGCGGTATTAGAACAGTGCGCAGGTTGCAAGCGGCACACTTGCACCGTGCGCGGGCCGCACGCGGCCCGCACACGGTGCAAGTGTGCAAGGTGCAAGTGTTGGTCGTGACTGTCCAATTATACCAATGAGAGAATATAAACTAACTCACTCATCGCCGCATTTGGTAGGTTGGAAAAAAAAATTGACGTTTGACATCTGTCCAAAAAATTGACATTTGACATTGGCAATAAATTTGACATCTGTCATCAAATTTGACATTTGACATCTGTCAAAAGTTTGACATTTGACATCTATCAAAAAATTTGACATCTGTCAAAATTTTGACATTTGACATCTGTCACACTGACATCTGTTAAAATTACAACTATGTCCTTCCGAAACTGTAGTACCATAGGCGATAAAACGGAAAACAGCAATTTCGATAATAGTATATACGGCGGCCATATTAAAAAATGACAGATGTCAAAATTTGACCAAACCATGTTGATCAGCATCCTTTGGGACCCCCAGATATCGATTTATATCCCGATCAGAGCACCTTTACTTTCAGACGCGGACCAATAGACCGCCATTTTGAAAAAAGTACTTTTTCACTGTGTGCCCCTCTCAAAACTGTACAATATTAGAACAAACCCTCCCTACAAAAGTCTCACAGTTTCTAGTATTTTGCCCCGTGCGCGGGCCGCGAGCGGCCCGCGTGTGTGTTTTCGTGGCGTTCCATTTGTTCAAAACGCTATACTTGTGTTTAAACTTGTAATTTTGCAAGTACTTGTACAAAACTGCGGTATCTATCAAAGAAAATGATAATTCATCTGACTTGTGCATGGCGGCCATCTTGTTTGACTTGACAGCGTCATTGGCACCATTAGCAGGTCGCAACCGGTACACTTGCACCGTGCGCGGGCCGCACGCAGCCCGCACACGGTGCAATTGTGCCGGTGCAAGTGTTGATCGTGACCGTCCACTTATACCAAACTACAGTACACTAACTTGCTTCGCTCGTCATCGCATTGGGTAGGTTGGAAAAAATTTGACGTTTGACATCTGTCAAAAGTTTGACATTTGACATCTGTCAAAAGTTTAACATTTGACATCTGTTTAACTGACATCTGTCTACACTTGACAGCGGTATTAGAACAGTGCGCGGGTCGCAAGCGGCCCGCGTGTGTGTTTTCGTGGCGTTCCATTTGTTCAAAACGCTATACTTGGAGCTAAACTTTAAATTTTGCAAGTACTTGTACAAAACTGCCGTATTTATCAAAGAAAATGATAATGCGCGTGACTTTGCATGGCGGCCATTTTGTTTGACTTGACAGCGTCATTTGCACCATGAGTAGGATGCAACCGGCACACATGCACCGTGCGCGGTGCAAGTGCTGATCGTGACCGTCCACTTATACCAAACTACAATAAACTAACTCGCTTCGCTCGTCGTCGCATTGGGTATGTCGGAAAAAATTTGACGTTTGACACCTGTCAAAAATTGACATTTGACAACTGTCCTAAAAATTGACATTTGACATCTGTCAAAAAAATTGACATTTGATATTTGTCAATAAATTTGACATCTGTCAAAAAATTTGACAATTGACATCTGTCAAAAGTTTGACATTTGACATCAATCAAACTGACATCTGTCTACACTTGACAGCGGTATTAGAACAGTGCGCAGGTTGCAAGCGGCACACTTGCACCGTGCGCGGGCCGCACGCGGCCCGCACACGGTGCATGTGTGCAGGTGCAAGTGTTAGTTGTGACTGTCCAATTATACCAATGAGAGACAATAAACTAACTCACTCATCGCCGCATTTGGTAGGTTGGAAAAAAAAATTGACGTTTGACATCTGTCCAAAAAATTGACATTTGACATTGGCAATAAATTTGACATCTGTCATCAAATTTGACATTTGACATCTGTCAAAAGTTTGACATTTGACATCAATCAAACTGACATCTGTTTACACTTGACAGCGGTATTAGAACAGTGCGCAGGTTGCAAGCGGCACACTTTCACCGTGCGCGGGCCGCACGCGGCCCGCACACGGTGCAAGTGTGCAGGTGCAAGTGTTAGTTGTGACTGTCCAATTATACCAATGAGAGACAATAAACTAACTCACTCATCGCCGCATTTGGTAGGTTGGAAAAAAAATTGACATTTGACATCTGTCCAAAAAATTGACATTTGATATTTGTCAATAAATTTGACATCTGTCAAAAAATTTGACAATTGACATCTGTCAAAAGTTTGACATTTAAAATCAATCAAACTGACATCTGTCTACACTTGACAGCGGTATTAGAACAGTGCGCAGGTCGCAAGCGGCACACTTGCACCGTGCGCGGGCCGCACGCGGCCCGCACACGGTGCAAGTGTGCAGGTGCAAGTGTTGGTCGTGACCGTCCACTTATACCAAACTACAGTATACTTGGTGCTTGCTTCGCTCGTCGTTGCATTTGGTAGGTTGGAAAAAAATTGACATTTGACATCTATCAAAAAATTTGACATCTGTCAAAATTTTGACGTTTGACATCTGTCACACTGACATCTGTCAAAATTACAACTATCTCCTTCCGAAACTGTAGTACCATAGGCAATAAAACGGAAAACAGCAATTTTGATAATAGTATATACGGCGGCCATATTAAAAAATGACAGATGTCAAAATTTGACCAAACCATGTTGATCAGCATCCTTTGGGGCCCCCAGATATCGATTTACATCCCGATCGGAGCTTCTTTATTTTCGGACGCGGACCAATGGACCGCCATTTTGAAAAACATTCTTTTTCACTGTATGCCCCTCTCAAAACTGTACAATATTAGAACAAACCCTCCCTACAAAAGTCTCACAGTTTCGGTGTTATTTGCGAATTAAAAATCCTAAAAAAGTGAAATTGCATGTTCGCAATATTTCAAAATGGCGGAATCAAAAAAGTTTTTACACATTCCTACCAAGTGTACCGTGGGATTTTCAGATATCGATTTTCATTCGGATCGGACAACTTTTACTATGAGTCGGTACGTCTACAGCCGCCATCTTGAAAAAAATTGATTTCACTGATATTGCATTCTTACCCTTATAACATCTATACTTGATCCCCAGGAACGACTTTTCTAAATCACTCGCAACGGAGGCGCAAAAAAGCAAAGTTGATATTTCAATAAAAGCACCTTTGTATGGCAGCCCCATTGAAAGTTGACACATGTCAAAATTTGATTACAGAATGTTGATCATCATCCTTGGGGACCCCCAGATATCGATTTTCATCCGGATCGGTGAAACTTTTTTTTCCGCCGCGGCCAAAATTTCCGCCATTTTGAAAAAAAAAATTTTTCGCAATCTTCCCCTCTGACCTCCAACTAATATTAGTTCGAGCTCTTTATACTAAAGTGTCATAGTTTCGCCGTCATTTATGGTTAAAATTTGTATAGCGGATTTTTTTTTCCGCCATTTTGAATTTTTTTTGACATCTCCAAAATCGTCCCAGGGTTTGCTATGACATTCCTTAAAACGCACATGATCTATCTTTTATGGTTTGGCCAGGCCGTTGACCGTCCGAGTGACCGAAGTTCGGAAGACCAGGTCGCGAATTTTTTTGAAGACACCTCGATCATCTGGACACAAAACACAACAAAGACATTCAAAATTTTCCATAGGTGTCGAGAAACAATGCGTCAAAAATGAAAAAAAAAATTTGTATGGCAGCCATCTTTAAAAATGGCGGAATCCAAAATTTTTTTTGAAATATCGAATCTGCGGCCCCGAAAACCCCCCAATGCAAAAAATCACCCCGATCGGACCAACTTTCAAAATGGCCGCCATTTTGAATCCGCCATCTTGGATTTTCATGACAACCATCTGACAGCCCCCGTCATCCTCTATGACATTTGGTCGAGCACCACCCACATACCTCTTACCGTTGCCGAATTATGAGCGTTTCAATTTTGTATGGGGGCCACCGTTTTTTGTTCGGGGGCCCCCATTTTTTTCATTTCTCTGGAAACATCCCAGGGTCTACTCCAACATTAGTTAAAACTGGACCCCCATATCTCTTGTCGTTTTCGAGATCCGTTGACCTGTTCCATCTCAGAGACGATTTTCTGGTAATGTCAGATTTTTCCTGGGGTGACATGACCCATCACTATACAGCCTCATACTCAGTTTTGACTGACCACTTCTGAGAGCTGAGATCAATTATGTCAATCATCAGTCAGTCAGTCACTCATGGGTATCCAATTTTATAGTAATAGTAAAGTAACTAGTATTTTGCCCCGTGCGCGGGCCGCGAGCGGCCCGCGTGTGTGTTTTCGTGGCGTTCCATTTGTTCAAAACGCTATACTTGTGTTTAAACTTGTAATTTTGCAAGTACTTGTACAAAACTGCGGTATCTATCAAAGAAAATGATAATTCATCTGACTTGTGCATGGCGGCCATCTTGTTTGACTTGACAGCGTCATTGGCACCATTAGCAGGTCGCAACCGGTACACTTGCACCGTGCGCGGGCCGCACGCAGCCCGCACACGGTGCAATTGTGCCGGTGCAAGTGTTGATCGTGACCGTCCACTTATACCAAACTACAGTACACTAACTTGCTTCGCTCGTCATCGCATTGGGTAGGTTGGAAAAAATTTGACGTTTGACATCTGTCAAAAGTTTGACATTTGACATCTGTCAAAAGTTTAACATTTGACATCTGTTTAACTGACATCTGTCTACACTTGACAGCGGTATTAGAACAGTGCGCGGGTCGCAAGCGGCACACTTGCACCGTGCGCGGGCCGCACGCGGCCCGCACACGTAGCAAGTGTGCAGGTGCAAGTGTTAGTCGTGACTGTCCAATTATACCAATGAGAGACAATAAACTAACTCACTCATCGCCGCATTTGGTAGGTTGGAAAAAAAATTGACATTTGACATCTGTCCAAAAAATTGACATTTGTCATAAATTTGACATCTGTAAAAAAAATTGACATTTGACATCTGTCAAAAGTTTGACATTTGACATCAATCAAACTGACATCTGTTTACACTTGACAGCGGTATTAGAACAGTGCGCAGGTTGCAAGCGGCACACTTTCACCGTGCGCGGGCCGCACGCGGCCCGCACACGGTGCAAGTGTGCAGGTGCAAGTGTTAGTTGTGACTGTCCAATTATACCAATGAGAGACAATAAACTAACTCACTCATCGCCGCATTTGGTAGGTTGGAAAAAAAATTGACATTTGACATCTGTCCAAAAAATTGACATTTGATATTTGTCAATAAATTTGACATCTGTCAAAAAATTTGACAATTGACATCTGTCAAAAGTTTGACATTTAAAATCAATCAAACTGACATCTGTCTACACTTGACAGCGGTATTAGAACAGTGCGCAGGTCGCAAGCGGCACACTTGCACCGTGCGCGGGCCGCACGCGGCCCGCACACGGTGCAAGTGTGCAGGTGCAAGTGTTGGTCGTGACCGTCCACTTATACCAAACTACAGTATACTTGGTGCTTGCTTCGCTCGTCGTTGCATTTGGTAGGTTGGAAAAAAATTGACATTTGACATCTATCAAAAAATTTGACATCTGTCAAAATTTTGACGTTTGACATCTGTCACACTGACATCTGTCAAAATTACAACTATCTCCTTCCGAAACTGTAGTACCATAGGCAATAAAACGGAAAACAGCAATTTTGATAATAGTATATACGGCGGCCATATTAAAAAATGACAGATGTCAAAATTTGACCAAACCATGTTGATCATCATCCTTTGGGGCCCCCAGATATCGATTTACATCCCGATCGGAGCTTCTTTATTTTCGGACGCGGACCAATGGACCGCCATTTTGAAAAACATTCTTTTTCACTGTATGCCCCTCTCAAAACTGTACAATATTAGAACAAACCCTCCCTACAAAAGTCTCACAGTTTCGGTGTTATTTGCGAATTAAAAATCCTAAAAAAGTGAAATTGCATGTTCGCAATATTTCAAAATGGCGGAATCAAAAAAGTTTTTACACATTCCTACCAAGTGTACCGTGGGATTTTCAGATATCGATTTTCATTCGGATCGGACAACTTTTACTATGAGTCGGTACGTCTACAGCCGCCATCTTGAAAAAAATTGATTTCACTGATATTGCATTCTTACCCTTATAACATCTATACTTGATCCCCAGGAACGACTTTTCTAAATCACTCGCAACGGAGGCGCAAAAAAGCAAAGTTGATATTTCAATAAAAGCACCTTTGTATGGCAGCCCCATTGAAAGTTGACACATGTCAAAATTTGATTACAGAATGTTGATCATCATCCTTGGGGACCCCCAGATATCGATTTTCATCCGGATCGGTGAAACTTTTTTTTCCGCCGCGGCCAAAATTTCCGCCATTTTGAAAAAAAAAAATTTTTCGCAATCTTCCCCTCTGACCTCCAACTAATATTAGTTCGAGCTCTTTATACTAAAGTGTCATAGTTTCGCCGTCATTTATGGTTAAAATTTGTATGGCGGATTTTTTTTTCCGCCATTTTGAATTTTTTTTGACATCTCCAAAATCGTCCCAGGGTTTGCTATGACATTCCTTAAAACGCACATGATCTATCTTTTATGGTTTGGCCAGGCCGTTGACCGTCCGAGTGACCGAAGTTCGGAAGACCAGGTCGCGAATTTTTTTGAAGACACCTCGATCATCTGGACACAAAACACAACAAAGACATTCAAAATTTTCCATAGGTGTCGAGAAACAATGCGTCAAAAATGAAAAAAAAAATTTGTATGGCAGCCATCTTTAAAAATGGCGGAATTCAAAATTTTTTTTGAAATATCGAATCTGCGGCCCCGAAAACCCCCCAATGCAAAAAATCACCCCGATCGGACCAACTTTCAAAATGGCCGCCATTTTGAATCCGCCATCTTGGATTTTCATGACAACCATCTGACAGCCCCCGTCATCCTCTATGACATTTGGTCGAGCACCACCCACATACCTCTTACCGTTGCCGAATTATGAGCGTTTCAATTTTGTATGGGGGCCACCGTTTTTTGTTCGGGGGCCCCCATTTTTTTCATTTCTCTGGAAACATCCCAGGGTCTACTCCAACATTAGTTAAAACTGGACCCCCATATCTCTTGTCGTTTTCGAGATCCGTTGACCTGTTCCATCTCAGAGACGATTTTCTGGTAATGTCAGATTTTTCCTGGGGTGACATGACCCATCACTATACAGCCTCATACTCAGTTTTGACTGACCACTTCTGAGAGCTGAGATCAATTATGTCAATCATCAGTCAGTCAGTCACTCATGGGTATCCAATTTTATAGTAATAGTAATATTCAAAGTTCAAATATAGATGTTGTGAATTATACGTTGCGGCGTTTGACGGGCACACCTAAGCGAGACGCGCGACTGCAGATATTGTAAAACAGTAATTAGGTTATATAATAAAAGTGGACTTTGCCTTTCGGTTTAGTTATTAAACACTAGCTGGACCCGGCAGACTTCGTACTGCCTTTATATGGGAAAAAGAAAAGGGCTGTTTTTAGGGTTTCCCCGGCAATTATTCGAATTTTTCTCACCTTTTAAACCTTCCCTAGACCTCAACGAACATTTACCAAGATAAGATAAATCCGTTCAGCCGTTCTCGAGTTTTAGCGAGACTAACGAACAGCAATTGATTTTTATATATATAGATAGATTATGTGGGATCTCTTAAATACTAATATGGATGCAGCTTAGTGAACAACCGTGAATGTTTGAAACTGTCAAATTGAAAGCATTTCTGATCCACATCAGGGGTCTAGCAAAGATCCTTTTCCATCAGCGTTAACGCCAAACGATAACTCCAAATTTATGGGAATGCCATTACCTGCGGAAATCGCTTTTCCGCAAGCGTCGCTTTTTTAATTGCAGTATCGCCTGCTTAGCTTGTCTAGTAAGTTGTGTGCAGTTTGCGATGCCATCGCTCCGTGCCTCTGAGAGCACGTTAAGCCGTCGGTCCCGGTTGTCACAAGAACATCTATGGCAATCGTTACGGGTAGTCAGACGCCTGATAAAATCTGACGCCTGATCTAATCATCCCTGTTACTGGTGCCTTATGGGTTGCGAGGCCAGATGGCAGTCGCTCGTGTAATTCTGGTAGCTCGCCGCTACAGGTTAGATTGGGAGCCGACCACAATAACAAATGGGAAAAGGCAAAGAGGATGATGATGATGAGTATCGCCTGCTTAGTTATTTTTAAACATGAACGGGGTTTGTACACAACAATAAAGGCTTTAGAGTGAATTCAAATTTTGATTTGAATTCACTCTAAAGCCTTTATTAATCTATAATAAACAATATAAAACAAAAAGAAGGACGATGTAAAAAGCCCTGTGAGTTGCTCTACAGAAGTTGAAATGACGACATAAAACGCATAGTGTATTTTCGTAACGCAGTCGCGCCTATTGCTTAGGTGTGTCCTAGTCAGGTGATATAACTTGCGCCATACATGAAACGATTCTTAAGTCAGCCGAAAACAAGTTACTCTCACAAATCTGTCAAAAAAAACGATAGAAGAGTCTACTCTATTCAGGGCCCTGGGTAGCAAAAATACCTTTCCATTAGGGTTAACGCCTCACGCTACCTCCAAAATTTATGGGAATGACGGAAAAGTTTTCCGCAGCTAATGTCATTCCCATACATTTTGAGTTAGCGTTTGCCGTTAACGCTAATGGATAGGCATCTTTGCTAGCCCCCCCGATTCGCTATGACCATTTAAACACGTAACGCGACGCGTTACGATATCTTCGTGGAATGGTTTTTGGCTTCAAATGCTATTCTGTATGCCGTTGTCAAAGAAACGCGACAAGGCTCGTTACACGCACGTTAAAAAATAGAAAACACTGGCCACAAACAACCTAACGCGTGACATACAGAATACAATTTTTCTTTCCATGTCGTGGCGCGTTATAGCCCGCGTTTACGTTTAGAGCACGTTATGAAGTCACGCGTTATTGACAAGGAATCTCATGTGGCATAGCGAATAAGGCTCCAGAATACAATTTTTGAATTCCATGTCGTGACGCGTTAAAGTCCGCGTTTATGTTTAGAGCACGTTATGACGTCACGCGTTATTGGCATAGCAAATAAGGCCCCAGAACTTCAATATTGGTGCAAGTTATAGATGCGTCATCGTCGTTTGATAGCGTAATATAGTAATTACTTAGCGACCGTTAGACATGCTAGATTTCATGTTTATTATTATATTAAGCTATTGTAGGCAGAGTTATATGTTATACAGGATGGTTCATTAATAGCCGCGTACTGACTGAGCGAGCAGCCTCGCCAGGCAGCCTCGGACGTTTGCTTCGCAACGTTTACCACGCGAGGCAGCCTCGGTCTGTATTTAAATACGCATGAGACTGCGCGCGCGGCAAAGCCGAGCCGGAGCGAGGCTGAGCCACAGTCGAGACTCGAACGCTCAGTGGTGACTTACAAGTTGAACAGAGGCCACGCCAGCATAGCGCATATTCAGTTCTGCTCAAGATTGTCATGGGGCCGTGCATTCGGAAGGCTAGCGCCACCGCTGCCTTTGTACTGATTCATCAACTTATGCAAAATTCATTTCCCGGTTTATGTTTTTCCATGCATCTTCTATTAGTCCTCTGTTGGTATAATCAGGACATTGCGCGTCCCTAAGTATTCTATATTCGCCATATAATTGTACCAATTTGAGACACTGTTCTTTATTCAAGATTCCGTGTTCTTCGAACAAGCGAGGCAACATACAACCGTCTTGAGTGCGCGCGGCAAACCTACTGAGGCGCTTTTGAGCATGGACAAAAACCGACAACGTTTGGCTCGGGCCGCGGCACGCTCGTGGGTTTGCCTCGGGCGAGGCTCGTCTTGACTGACCGAGGATTTGCCTCGCGCGGCTGCCTCGCGAGGCTGCTCGCTCAGTCAGTACGCGGCTAATAGTACAGTATTTATAACCCGCGCCAACAAAGATGCTATGTGAAAACGACGCCCGTTCCATTGCCTTTTCTCTACCATTTATCGTTTTTAGGGTTCCGTACCCAAGGTTTATACTATCTGTATGGAAAAATAAATACATCGATACGTCGCTTCTTTGCTGCGTGAGAGAAAGACGGTCATCGTTGTCGTCGCCCGACTGATATAAAACGGGCATCGTTTTCAATAGTACCTCTTGTCTGGTGTGTGTGTTATACCAGCTGGGTTAGCACGGACGGTAGACAAAATTGTCTTTCCCCGTTTTATGTCACTTTTTTCATACTTGCTTACTTGTCAAGTGGATTAAAACAGGGGAAAGACAATTTTGTCTACCGTCCGTGCTAACCCAGCAGGGTATTAGACATCGATAAACAAAACTCGATCCTACCGCGGCTTAGCGGTTAGACCGACAGGCAAAGTAAAGGTAGCACGTTTCAATACCGCGCGGGGACGAATATTTGCGATTTTTTCGGCCAATATCGTAAAATGACACTATTGCGTCTAAGCGAAAATGATTTTTTTTCGGTTGGACGTTTATGGGTTGGGTCATATCTATAAGCACGGAATCGTGTTTTGTCGTCGCCTTTTTCTATCTCTCAGAATCGTCATTGAAGTGAGAAGGATAGCGGGCTATCTTTCTCACTTCAATGACGATAGAAAGGGATAGAGCGTGGGGAAATGCGATGCAGATGTGGCTCAACTGTAATACAACGTATCTTGCCTTAGTATCTATACAATAATAGTGAACAATGAAATAGTAAATAGTGATCCGATTTTCGCTTTATACGGTGCGGGTTCTATTCCAATGCACCGTTTTGAGAAAACATGCAAACTCGAAATTATAATTATCAATAATTATTTACTATAACACACGTACAGCCTCTACCACAATTAGCATAAAGTATAAGGTTAAAGTCTACGCTAGCAAACATAAGTCGAAAAAACATTAAAAAAAAGTTTAAGCATGACAAAAAACACTTTAAAGAATACTAGGTAATTTTAATACTGTAAAACTAACCTAACCGGTCGGTAAGTTAAGGTGACGGGTAGGGCCAGATAAGCAGGTCATTAATCGTAATCTTAAATATCGATTCAGTCTGGACTTGAGCGCGGTGCCTACGACAAAGACAACGCACGAAATGGCTGATTTTGACGGTTGTTAACTAATACCTGTGTTTATATAAGTAGTATTTTTCAATATTATGAAGTCACCACAAAATCTGAATGTTTGTTTGGAATACACTAATTAATTCGTTCCAAAAATATATTCGATAGAAACTCAGTAAAATTGGAACATTCAAATTTTTTGAGGGAGGATTGCGATTTTTTTCTATAAGTATAGCTATATTTATTAAACTTGTATTTGCGGACGCCAAAAAAGTCTTAATGAAACGAATTACATGATATATTCAATTCAAAGCTCCACATGCTCTAATTACGCCAGGTAAAACACCTTGTTAGCCCCACACTTCGCCTTAAGCAACTTTTGCTGAGGTCACTACATGGATGGGTGACTACAAAGAGTGGTATTTACAACTGAGCGCTACCGTGCATCGAAGGGCACGTTAAGCCGTCGGTCCCGGCTGTTGTCGTAAGACAATAGTCGTTGAGCCAAGTCGGAAGACTTTGGGCGGCTTAAAAATTCTGACACCAGGGCTGACCACTTGCATACACGAGAAAGAAGTAGATATTAATCGAAGTTAATTACTTGAAGATTTATCGATAAATACAATTTCGAGCCTTGTTATGATTTCTCGTAACGGTACCTAGGATAAGCCTACCATTCTTGAATACTAGTGCCTCTAACACAAATGATAAATATCGCATTATATACTATAAACGGTTATAGTAATAAACTATCTTTAGTATAAAGTATCTTTAGTATACAGTATGATAACATACTCCAGAGCTAGTTGTAATATAATATACAAATTAGCGATAACTTCTTTTTTATACTAAATTAATGAATTTTTAAAATTAATTCTGTAAAGTTTTTTTCTAGAAGCGATAAAGACGGCGTTTTTGTTATTTTTTTAAGGTATTTGATTATTAAAAGAAGTGTTTGTAACAACGATATTTAAGCTCTTAAAAAGACGAATAATGCATGTTGGTATAAAAAAAGTACTTAAATTTATATTTTGTACTATAGATTGCATTGAAAAAGTCAAATGAAAGCGTATTTAAACTTGCTTGTACGCATTTTTGATGCCTTGGATCACACCTTGCTCAAACGCCAATATATCACACTAATAATATTATAAAGCCGAAAGTTTGTGTGTATGTGTGTATGTTTGTTACTCCTTCACGCTCAAACGGCTGAACGGATTTGGATGAAACTTGGAATATAGATAGCTTATGTACTAGATTAACACATAGGCTACTTTTTATCCGCGGGTGAAACCGCGGGGCGCAGCTAGTTTGTTAATAAATATTTATCAACGTAATCAGATTTATCGCTAAATTTAAATTGGTTTGTTAAATGCATTCGTTAACATGATTGTAGTTTAAATAAATTGCTTTGTGAATATTTTTATGAGATAGACGGTCCAAATGCTCCAGCCCACCACTACCTGTAGGTAGCGTATCCAACATGCTGGCAGCGTTGCCCCGTTGAATTGCAATGCTGATTATTTTAGCCTGGTCACATTAGGTTGTATTTGGAAACTTGAATTTAACTTTTTTTACATATATTTTTACAGAAATTTCCCTTCGCTTTTTATTTATAAAAAAAAACTGCAACCTTCATTAAGGTGGAACGTTTCACTAGCGCGGCAAATTCAAATTTTCTTGCGTTCTTTTGCCAATAATAGCATAATTACTAAACGTGATTACATGAAAACTGTTTTAACGTAAAGAAATAGAATGTATGAACAGATTACGATTAAAAGTATCTCCTAGTTATCATTGGTTTAGCGACAAATAATGGCGATAAACAAATTTCGTCTTAGTTTTTCAGTCTATTGCCATTTGTCGATAATCCAATGATATGTAGTGATACTTTTAATTGTAATATATTGATACATTCTATTTATTTGCGCAAAATTAGTTTTCATGTAATCACGTTGAGTAATTAAACTATTATTGGCAAAAGAACGCAAGAAAATTTGAATTTGGTGCGCTAGTGAAACGTTCCACCTTAATTGAAAAATGTGGGTTTCATTTTAGTATGAGACTTTTAGTCGGCACGTCTAATGGCAATACACTTTTTAGTGCAGTTTTCAAAGACAGTTTATCTTTAAAAACTATTATCATAAAGATTAACCTGAGGCCTTATCGCGTAAGTCTGGTGGAGATGGCGATCGTGTGCTATCTCGCTCGCACTCACGCACTTGTGAATTGGTGCGAGCAGGATGGCAGGCGAAGTCCATGTCCAGGACAGTTACGCGATAGCAATACATCTGAGGTAATGACTCGCACTCTTGTGTTTTCTCAACCGCGGCACCGAATCATAGCAGGCATAGATAACCGTGTATACTTGGAAACACCGAATAAACGCCTGTTAGTTAAAAATCGATACGCACATACAAAGATGAAGAATAGGCTAGTGTCGTGCTATTTTTTTATAGCATAAATGAATAATATTCCTCGAAAAATAAACAGCCGTGAAAACAAAAATTAAATATCTCAAAAAATGACAAAGTTACAAGCATTTTAAAATACAGGAATAGAGAGAGACAGCTCAAACGTGCAGTGACGTCAGTTCTTGCTCCTTCATAGTACCTCATTACTAAGCTGTGGTAGCTTTACATGCAATCTCTTTACCATGTGACGTCGCAATCACGTGTTTTCATAGTAACTGTGGGGAAGCTCTGTTTTGCGAGAAAGGGACAGGCCCCCCAGAAACTCTAAAAGCTTATTACTCCGTGATTTATTTACCAATTTTACTTATTTTTTCAATGATTGCATTCATTTTTAACCTACTTTATGAAAATATCATTTACTTGTTAATTTTTAATAGCAGGCAACTAGCCTTTTACGTCGCACTAGTTTGTACGTTACACAATGGTCATAAAGTCCAATATGCTATGTGCAATTCGGTTCGCTTGTACCCCATTTCGCGGCGTTACCTGAGCCTCCCCTTGCTAATACACGCAGTGGAATAGCTACTGAGTGTTTTCTCTCGTTTCTTCTTTGCCCATTACAATCTTGATAGAGAGAGACAAAACACATAATAACGACTTCCGATACATGTTTCTTAGTAAGAAGTTGTATATATGAATTAGTCATATATAAAGGTTCTTTTCCACATAACCGGAAATACTGCCAACATCATAAAAGTTCGCTATAGTGAACATTGGTCCTAAGATTACGTACAGATAAAAAAAATATATTTAGTTTTAACATGAAACAGTTACATAATTTATTAGTTAACTAAAACTAGGGTTTAATTGATTTTATTTAGTTTTTAGTTGTGTGTGTGTGTGGTTCATTTTTTTTTATTACGATTGTTTTTTTTTATCTGTAATATATATATGTAAGGATGGAGTCTTTTATATTCTGCTTTCTGTTTAATTTAGCGATCTGATTTGGAAAAGTTGTTTGATAGTAACTTTTTTTTGCATTAAAATACATTAAAGATTATTAGAAATACGTATAAAGTTAAACATCAAATAAAAGAAACGTTTGTCACCAATCCCGTTTAAATATATTTTTCTCCCTCCCACTACACTTTAAACAAGAGTAGTGCGAGTGAGAAAGGTCTATTTCTAGATTCTTAATCTGATCGCATATCAATACATCGGACTACAAGATCAAAATAGACTCGGCAATCAGAACTAGAAAATGAAGCTATAAAAGGAATACTAAATCGTAGTCATACCATTCTATTCGTATTATTTTCGAGCAGCAGTCAAGTGCAACGTCTAATAGCGTACGTAGCCTAACTAGCTAGTCATGTAGTCTAACGAATACCGATCGTAGATCAAAAATAATGCGGGTGTAACGCTACGACTCCGATATTGCATCCCTTTTTTGTACTTGCTGCTGGATCCTCTATCTCCCTTGCGCTATTTTGAATATATTAAAATATAATATTGTGACTATTTTGAATATATTAAATCACTGAATTTACTAATATCATATTAATCCAAACAAGTTTTCATACATAGGAACAAAAGCAAAATTTTTTCGTTCTACCCTATTTTTATGTATGAAATCCTCATCATCATCATCATCATCCTCTTTGCCTTTTCCCATTTGATATTGGGGTCGGCTCCCAATCTAACCTGTAGCGGCGAGCTACCAGAGTTACACGAGCGACTGCCATCTGACCTCGCAACCCATAAGGAACCAGTAACAGGGATGATTAGACCAGGCGTTAGATTCTATCAGGCGTCTGACTACCCGTAACGATTGCCATAGATGTTTTTATGTATGAAATCCTGTTTGGATTAATATGATATTTATGTTAAACATTTGTAATGTTATTTTTGAGGGGTTTATTAGATTTTTCGTAAGTGAATTTAGTCGTTTAGTTATCTTCGAAAACGTCGCAATGCGTGAGCGAGCTAGAGTATGTCAGCAAAAAAAAAAAGAAAAATCGTAGTGTTTCTGTTAAACCTGCATTATTTTTGATCTACGATCGGGAGCTAAGTGCCTACATAGATAATGTACCTATAAGTTAGACGTTACTCTTGTTCGCTGCTCGCAAATTTTGCGGGTCGTGGTATGACTTGCGTTTTAGTATTGCTATTACGACGTTCTGAACGTTCAGTCCATGTATTATTTGTCATCAAAGCAGAGAAAACTCCATTTGTAAATAGTTTGCTTGATTTTTTCTCTAATTATATTATAATTAATTATAAAAATATTCTAGTTATACACAATGTTATAAGATGATTGTTAAGAGCTGGTTTATATCAGACGATGGTTTTTAGGGTTCCGTACCGAAAGGGTGGAACGGGACCCTACTTTGCGAGATATGCCCGTCTGCATAAACTTTTGAGTGCTTCTAAGTTCGCACTTATCCCCTATTGCAAGGCATTTCGGTGCATCCTAGAGAGAGATAGATAGATAGATAGATCAACTCTTTATTGTACACCGTAAAATAACAAAAAAATTACAAATAGAAAAAACTTAATTAACTTACACTAGTACAATAGGCGGTCTTATCGCTTAGAGCGATCTCTTCCAGACAACCTTTGCATAGGAAGGATATCAGTACTTAAAGTTATGGGCTTCGGTGTACAGGTAAATCAAAACAACATAAAAATAAATAATAGAATGATACATGGAAATACTATTACACAAGTTTTATTCTACTTAGAATATAATGCAAAAAGAAAAATATATACAAATAATAAACATACATACAAATATACATACTGTATGAAATAAAGTAAATATATACCAATCAATAAACATACTGATAGATACCTACTTTATTTACTACCTAACGTATTATGCGAACTTAAAAGCTGTATAACTTAAGGCGTGCATTATTTGTTCTAGACTTGTGCTTGTGTAATGCCCTGTATAAAGCTTGTTACGAAAAAAATGTATCGGTTCAGTCCCAACTGTGGGACTTTTATCCCAGCTGGGCAATCACGTAACTTGATTGCAATGGATTGAAACTAATGTCTGTCTGCACTGAAGTTTTTTTTATGACGAATGACGTGACGAGCTAGTCCTTCGCCTGATGTTAACCCGGCCGCCCATAATAGATTGCAGTCCCACTCGGAACTCTAAATTAGTTTCGCGTGACACTGCGCACTGCGCACGTCATCCTGAGACATCGCACAGTCTAAAACATATCTAGACTGTGAGATCAGTTCTTAAGTCTAATTTGCCCAGTAATTTCACTAGGTACAATCCCCTTCAAACCGCAACACAGTGCTTGCACACTACTGCTTGGCGGCAGAATAACTGGCAAAGCGGTGGTACCTACCTAGACGAACTTTGCAGAAAAGTCCTACCACCTAGTAGAAGTCTTGAGTTCGTACTCATTTCTCTAGGTCGTACCCTAATTCGTTGCAGTAGGTCATAGAGGCATGAGTGCGTACTTGGAGTGGTCAAACCTAGTGCAGACGGATATAAAACGGATTTGACAGTTTCAGTGCGTTTTATATTATGGAATGAAATTTCACGTATTGCGTTTCTATTAAACTTTTACATGATCACAAAAAATTATTACAGCCAATTGCAAGAGCTAGCTGCCTTAGGGTGAGTTTTTTTGATATGTAGTCAAGGTAACCAATGGGCAATATTTGAATTTTTAACCATTTTTTTTTTTTTTTTTATTATTGTAGTAGTTAGCTTGAGTAATAAAGGCAATTTGCCCGTTAAAAAAAAATTTTTAACCATTGATTACCTTGACCACGTATCAAAAAACTCACCCTAAAGTTGACAGTAATTGTTTTTGAGTTTATACAAAGTTTGGGGCAACATGTCGATTACTTCTTTTTTTTTTTGAACGGGCTAATGCTGTTGGTCTCTACCGACCTTTACAGCGTCACCGGGCGGGAGGGCTGGCGCTTAAGGCGCCCAGCTGTCTAAAGTGGGAAGCAACTAGTTAAAGGGCAGGGGTGTGTGCCTCGGCTTGGGCCGTTGCGGGGAGGCGAGGATCGAGAAGGCTACGACCCACTGGAAGAGTGGACCCTATGGAAAGTTCGATTACTTCTTTGAGAGTAATCCCAACAGTGGGCTTGTAAGTCCAACACTAAAACCTCGCCCTATATAAACCAGTCTCCATAGTACCCGAAACGAACCGTTTGTCTTAGCAATAATTTCAATAGATTATAGAACCTACACTTAATAACAATAATGGTAATTAAGTCAACAATATGTATAACTATAATAGTGTTTGTACAGATAGAATGTAACGCTTATATTATATGTGTCTGACGTAGTCTGTAAATTGTGTAAAAAAAGAAATCTTATGATGAAAAAATAAAAACTACCCACGCCGATGAAAAGAACGAATGAGCGGCGAAAAAGATATTTTTTGACAGTCAGTGCATCGTATTTAAATGGCGGCCGCACGGTTACTTGAAAAAACAGAATTGTAACGCGAGAAAAAAACGGCTCGTGCGTTTGGTTTGATTTTGTAAAAAAAGAAAAAAATTACGCGGTCGCCAAAATAAAAAAAATGGTTCCCTGGTTTCTGGGACAATTCACAACATATTCAAACGAAAGGTTTTTCTTACAGCGGAAGAAAAGAATGGAAGTGGATGGTTCAGCTCATATATGAACTATCGTGAGCAGCAATCACTATTTAGTACTAGTTGACCCGCCCCGGCTTCGCTCGGGTTAATTAGTTTTACGCGTTAACCCTGTTTAGGGGTAAGATGGATTGCCTTTCCTTTCGACAGGATGAGTATAAACAAAAAATTCTAACATGAAAATTACGTACATATTTCTTCGTGCAACCCGCACTTGGCCATTTTAGTAAACAAAAAGTATTCTAAATGTTATTCTGAAAAATTAGTTATAACCATACTAAATTTCAGCAGAATCCGTTCAGTAGTTCCAGCGTGATGCGTCTTCAAAGCGACAGACAGACAGACAATAATTCAAAAATAGTACAGTACGATACAAGTGTGCAATGTTGATCATTGCACACGCATGTCATGCGACGTTTTTCATCACAGTTGCGAGGTTTTGTTAATAAACTTTGTAAAAAATGTCGTGCAGGCTTCGTATTTTCACGCGCCGTCAGAGAAAACTCGTGTTGATGGCGCGAACAATATCAACATCGACCAAAACGAAACGAAAACTGGAATTGGAACGAAACGTAACAACGAAAATGTACGTATAGCTTGCAGTGAGTGAGTGTGCGTGAAACTTTAACTGAATCGGGTTATCATAATTATTATAACGTGTGTGGTAATTTAGAGTAAAAAAACACACGTCTGAAAGGACATTGACAGTCTTGGTATGGGTTTTGGTCCAAATACTGCCGAAAGAAACGAGTATCATTTTTACACTCCTGACATAAATAAATACTTGTACACAAAATATTTTCAAAAACTGACCATGGATTAAAAAAAATTAGGTTTATACAGGATGGATTTTTGAAACGGGCCAGCAAGGGCAGGTACCTTAACCGCTATAGCTACTGGAAAACGTTCCTAGAAGACTAAACATGAAGTTTTGAGATACTCTGAACTGCATTAACTGATTTTGGGAAAAATGTACAGTCAGCGAAAAATATCCAAAAATACACAAAAAAATGTTTTTACGCCAATCGATCCTATTTCATGTAGGGATCAAAATATTGTATAGGATCATTTAAGGTATGAGTACTAGAAATTACAGAAATCGTGAAAAACTTATCCCATACATTTTTCACGGGAAAACGATTAATTCACTCCAAATATGATAATGATGATGCTGAGATAAATATTTGTTATCCCAATACTTAAGTCGGGCAAGGTCCTATAGTACCAAATTCAATATTAAAAATTAATTTAAAAAAAAACCCATGGTCGTATTTCGAAAATATTTGACGTGTAGTTACAAATGGATGGAAAGAACGTAATGTAGGCACTCTCATCACTGGGCAGTATTTGGACCGGATCCTGTCAATGTCCTTTGTTGGATTTTGGTTCTAAAAGCGGTGGCAGAAGAACCACTACGAGCGACTGAGATGAAAAAACTGTTTCCACTTTATCGATAAAGAAGTGTAACGCAAGCAAAATTTAAAAAAAAAACTGAATGTACAGATTTAGCCCAGTTACAGTTTTATTATATGCATTGAAGTGACTTGAGCTTCTTGAAAGAGAACGACATCCTGAAAGAAGAAATAAAGTGGCACGTGTTTCTTATTTTTCCTACACCCCATGAAGTATCCTTGTTATCCTGCAAAGAGGCACTGCCCGATTACCGGTGTGATATCTTTTTCCCGGGACAAAAAGTAGGTTTCTATGTGTTTTTTTACTGAATAGGCCCGCATTTTACTGCGGTCTCACCTGATGGAAAGTGGCGACGCGGTCTACGATGGTACAGGCCTTGAACTTTCACTCGCAAAGAATATCAACCATAAATAGATGTCGTAAGACAGTTGTACGTGTTGTCGTGCGACGGTGGAATTAGATTGTGTAGGTGGCTCCACAGTGCATTCGTCGTAGTAGACCACTCTGATGGGCTGGCAACTTTACAACGGTGCTCTAAGCTCTGCACCATTCACCATTTTGTCGTCGCCTATGAGTTTTTTCGCTCGCCGTTCATTTGAGTCCAAGGCCCGAAACTGGTATTAAATTCATCTGAATTGGTATCGGCGATAAGTCCCAGGCCGATGAATGCAGGAGGCGAGCAGCCGCAGTGGCGCTCTCTAGGGGAGGCTATTTTCAGCAGTAGACGTCTTCAGGCTGATTTCCATATTTATTATCCGATTTTTTTTAGTACGCATTATTATTAAGTAGTCCTTAATTTTAATTATACAATAACTGAATTTTTCGCATTTTTATTTTCTTAATTTTTCGATCAAGGGGCGCGGCCGGCTTAACTGAAATTGAAACTAGTACCTACTCATTATTTATATCGGCTACACATAGGTAAGTTTGGATTTTTTGCAACCAAAACCCAATTTTTGACTTAAACTTTCAGTTAGGAATGAGGCCCAACTGCCTGCGTCGAGTCATAAATGTGTACCTTTGTTTCAAGTTGAAACAAAGGTACACATTATGACTCGACAGGTTCAGGTCAGGACAGGACTTGTTTCAGGATTGACAGCTTGAATTAGTCGAGGTAGGTACTCAGTAGAACTTGACCCGCGGGCTGGGTGGACAGCGTCTCAGATACCTAGATAAGTATTTACATGTAGCATAGTGTTTGTTTATCTGCACAATCTAAGAATCTACAGGTACCACCAAGACAGCCTGGTGCTTTGTGACCACTCGCCTTGAGGCGTCCGCAGACTGACAGGCAGGAGTCAAGGTGTTAAACTAAGCAGGTTTGAATGCGAAGACCATATAGGTACCTACACATATTTGCACTACATCAATAGCTGGAAGACGCATCTGAACACAGGCCTTCCCCAAACGCCACTATAGATAGATGCTTATCATAGGGGGGGTTTGCCATAACCACCACGCGGCTTGGTGATCGTAGTAGATTGTAGTTGTAGAGAATTTGGTCATCTTTTATAATGCGTTACCAAATTTTCTATGACACATCGTTTTCGAGATGTAAACAAATAACCGGCCAAGTGCGAGTCGGACTCGCGCACGAAGGGTTCGGTAGGTCCCATTAGATCCACAAATGAGCACATAAGATGAAACCAGGGGTGACAACCATTATGTATAAAAACGAGCAAAAATATCACATTTGTTGTATGGGAGCCCCCTTAAATATTTATTTTATTGTTTTTTAGTATTTGTTGTTATAGCGGCAACAGAAATACAGCATCAGTGAAATTTTCAACCGTCTAACTATCACGGTTCATGAGATAGACAGACGGACGGACAGCGGAGCCTTAGTAATACCCTTTGGTTACGGAACCCTAAAACCGGATCGTCTTTGTGGCCATCCCCTCCCCCCCTAGGGCTCACCTCCGAGGGATGGGGACTTAGTATGCGTGTCTCTTAACTAGGCCAAACAATCAAAGTCCCAAAGTCAAACTTTCTGCTTTCGACCTTTTTATCCACACCCACGTGAGCATTTATTTACCAAGCTACAGCTTTTCCCTTTCTCCTCCACTGGTGGGAAAAAAAGTTCTTTTTCTCTCGGTTTCATAAGACCGCTTTCACATTACAGCGTTAGGGTCAATTCAGACAGAGCAGCAAAATGCTCGAGCAGTTTTTAAGTGCTATTGGAATATCAACCTTATTTCATTTAGACAAAGTTGAAAATAGTATGCAACATTAAAATCTTACCTATTTTAATGTTGCATACTATTTTCAGCTTTTGTTTAAATAGATTAAGGTTTATATTCATATAGCACTTAAAAACTGCTCGAGCATTTTGCTGCTCTGTCTGAATTGAGCCTTAACAGCGCGGCAGAAGCAGATGCATTCACATTGTAAGAACAGTTGAGCGACTGCCGCGATGCTAGTTGCCTGAATCACCTGAATGTGAAAGCGGCAGTTATACTTTACAAGTCTAGGGGGGGGGGGGGGGGGGGGAGTGGGGGTAGGTATAATGCTGAAAATAAAAACACCATGTAATTTAAATATAAATATTTATTTATATTACTATCACAAGTAGGTATATCTACATGTACCGCGTGACGTACAGACAACAAGCAACTGTAGTTATATATGTATTACATACATTTATAATTATTACATTTAATAATAATTACAATAAATTGACGTAATTATAATTGGCTAAACGATAGTAACTCTAGCACCTTTACGTTTGTGTTAAAATAATTAATCAACTTAATTTCATTAATAATCTGCCAGTTGGTTTTTTAAACATATTCGTATACAGGATGGAATTTAACTCATTAGCATATAAATTGAGTATATGATAGTACATCATTTATTGGTGATTATTAAAGAGTAAAGAGTGCAAATGAAAATATTTTTTGTTGAAAATTATGAAGTTTGCCGCGACGCGACGCCTCACGTAGTTGGCACGAACGATTTTGATACTGTTAAAAGATTTTTTTACCTTTTGTGTAATAATTAAAACAGTAATTATTTTAATTTAATTTTGTACTGCAGCAGTTGATTAAGTAAGTTATCCTATTTTTGGAGTTATATAAGTACCAAACCGATGTGTTAGAAAAAATGTTGGTCCACACGTGACCGGTGTCAGGAGTAGGTACCTAGTTTCAAAGGATGCTAATGAATTAAATTACACCCAGTATAAAAAAAGCATTGTACAGGGTTAATTTTAATTTAGCAAAAACCTTTTAGGGCATAACTCACATTGCTGAAACTAACCACTTATGTTCTACATCTTTCAAAAAATTTCACAAAAATTTTTCTTTATCTTTTATTTTGGCGTTAGTACATACCAAAAAATTAATCAATAATACGGGCAATAATCAATTAAACAGAATAAAATGCTCTGTAGCCTGGATCATTGCCTTACACACAAAAAAAGAAATTACATTTTTTTAAAGTAAAGTTTTAACCCTTTATATTGGCGAAAATATCAAGATTAGAAAAAAACTTTGGAACAAAAGTTGTTTCTTTAAATGATGCGAGTTACGCCCTAAAAGGTTTTCAGTAAATTAAAATAACCTTGTATAATTCTTGCATATCTATTTTTTTCTTTTATAACAGTACTATATTTTTAACGAATATTTCTGAGAGTCATTCTTGCATATCTTACTAACTGTTTAACAAGAAAAATGTATATTTTATCTAGATACAAGTATTCCCGTGTGTATCTAAAAATAATTTTCTATTAGGCATAACAAATTACGTATAAAATAATTTAAAGTGGAGAAAAAAAAAATACTGGTAACGATTTCGAATTTTATCACAATGATTTCTATTAATAAGTAAGCACCTGTGTTAACCGATTCATCTATTTATAATACACACATCAAAAGTCTAAGCAACATGCATGATATTACAAATTTACCATTTATATTAATTAATTTCTAAGTATTTACTCACTCAAAGTGCGTAGGTAAGTAAACTTTTTTGTTATTGATGACATACTGGCTGGTTGTAAAAAAAAATCGTTTATGTTTTGTTTTTTTCATAAAATTCAAATGAATGCGAATTTGTTTGAATTTAAGTGCGTTTTAATTGACACGTTTATTCTTGATTTTATAATTTTACCAACCATTTAAATAAAGTTAGCGACAAAATTGAATCGTTAGATATTCTTCACGTCATGGAGCGACGTCATTTGACGGCAGATGAAATGCAAAGAGCCGTAGGGATGTTGCAAGCGGGAAGTAATCAATCTCAGGTATCTCGACATTTTGGCATTCATAGAAGTGTTATTTGTCGTCTTTGGCAGCGCTACAATATTACAGGGGAACCCGCTGAACTGCACCCAGGCCGTAGAAGGAGTACAACCACTCGGCAAGACCGGTACATACAACTGACTGCAAGATGCCAGCCGATGTTAACCGCTCGAGAGCTAAGTTTGAGGCTACAAAGTTCAAGTGGTGTTGATGTAAGTCCCCAAACTGTGGGAAATCGACTGCATGAGTACGGCCTACGAGCTCGACGCCCAATCAGGTGCCCACCGATACGTCACGGGAATCGCGCTCGTCTAAATGAATGGTGTAGAGAACGCATAACATGGACCCAGGAACAATGGGATAAAATTATGTTTTCCGATGAGTCGCGATTCGGGTTTAGGCCTGATACAAGAAGGGTGCGAGTGTACCGTCGGCCCGGAAATACTGAAAGGCTCAGGTGCGTTCAGGAAGTTCATCCATACAGCGGCTCAACAGTTATGGTATGGGCGGGTATTATGAAGAACAGGCGAACTGAGCTCGTTTTTGTAAATGGAAACATGAACGCTGAAAATTACGTTGAGGATATTCTCAGACCTTATGCCCATCCATTTGCACAAACCTTTGGCTCCGATTTTACGTTAATGCATGACAATGCGCGTTCACATACAGCTCGGCGAACCAGTGAATACTTGGCAACGGATAACATCCGGGTATTGCCCTGGCCTGCACAATCGCCAGACCTCAACCCCATCGAGCACGCATAGGACATGCTCCAGAGACGTGTTTTGAAGGACTTGGACGGAGTGACAACAACCCAACAGCTGGAGGATTTGCTACAATTCCATTGGGAGCGAATACCGCAAGATGACATAAACAGTCTCATTAATTCAATGAATAATCGTTGCCGACAAGTTCTGAATAGCAGGGGAGGCCATACTTTGTGTTAAATTGTCCTATTCTTTCACAATAAATTCATTTTCTTTAGAAATTTCATTTTGTATCAATTTTAAAAATAAAATACAACTTTATAATGTGAAGAACCATCCTAAAATTTAAATTAGTACATGTTGCTTAGACTTTTTTGATGTGTGTAGATATTTCTAGCCTAAATAAAACACTGAGATAAGTTACATAAAAAATTAAAAAAAATGCGTCTGAAATTGTTTTTTTTTATGTAGACGGATGACCTGACTAGCTAGTCGTTCGCCTGGTGTTAAGCGACACGGCCGCCCATAACAGATTGCAGTGTCACTCGGTACCCAAACTAGTTTCGCGTGACACTGCGCAATGCGCACGCCATCCTGAGACATCACACAGTCTAAAAGAGCTTCCTAGACTGTGAGATCAGTTCGTAAAGTCTCATTAGCCCAGTAATTTCACTAGCTACAATGCCCTTCAAACCGGAACACAGTAGTGCTTGCACACTACTGCTTGGCGGCTTGGATATACTTCTTATGATGAAAAAAAATAAACAAATTTTCCTATAATTTTCTACTCAAACATCTACGGTCCTTAACAAAAAAATAAATAAATCTTAGACAAGTGTTGAACGCCTTTGAACTTTTATAGAAGGCTTAATAGTTACAGAAGTTACAGAAGCTTTACTCCGCGAAGTCAAATAAATAGCGACTCTTGCTGCAACGCTATAGAGTGTAGTTCAGCTCGCACAGCGCTACAAGCCTTCCTTAAACAGTTGCCTCTCGTTCTATCGGTATAGCTTTGCTCTTCTAACGCGTTACGCGTAACGAAACGACCCGTCTAGACGGCCGGTCCCATGTAGTTTCGTACCTAATTTAGTAATCTGTGCGTGCGGCAGGCCTGGTTAAAATAGAATAGAATAAAATTTATTCTGGAGAAAAGATCAAACACGGGGCCAATTTTAAAGGCTTTAATAGACAGATGTAAAACTCCTAAAACTGTTGCTGTCCTTGTCAAATAGACGACAATGCAAGAGACGGATATATTTTAAGTATAGATCTTAAATGTAATTTTTTTGTCTGTATGATTTAGCAAATTATATCCGTTTTATTTTTATTATAATATAAAACCGATCACCCTCCCACTCTGCAAACTATTCTTTCTTGGATTTGTCGGTCTACTTGACATTGGCAGAATTGTGGTGGAATGGCAACACCATAGAGGCCATTAACCAAGAGTTGAAGTTATTTTTAGTAAGCTAAGGACTGTCAAACTAAAGCCTTACAAAAACTCAGCCTACTGTCTAGTTGAATCGTTTATGATTTCGTGCTAAAACTACTTTTCAAACTCCGTACCTAACCTACATAGTTTGTATATAAATACATAACATAGCAATAACCTTGGTATATATATCTATGCGGACGGCAGTTAAGTTTAAATGTTTATAAGGCTTTTTTAAGTACACAATAGGTTAGTGTCCTGCTATTTTTTTTATGCATTTTTTTTTATGTGATGAGTGGCAAACAAGCAGGCGGCCCACCTGCTGGTAAGTGGTCACCGCCGCCTATGGACATCTGCAACACCGAAGGCATTGCCGGTGCGTTGCCTACCCTTAGAGAAGACTCTTTTAACACTTTTCTTGGAGCTCCCCATACTGTAGGTTTGTTACTGTAAATAAATAATATTTCTCGAAAAATAAACAGTCGTTAAAACAAAAATTAAATATCTCAAAAAATTACAAAGTTACACGCATTTTAAAATACATAAGAGACAGCTCAAACATGAAATGACGTCAGTTCTTGGTGTGGTATCTTTACATACAACCTCGTTGACATGTGACGTCACAACGTGTGTTTTCATTGTAACTGTGGGAAAGCTCCACATGATCTCTGTTTTGCGAGAAAAGGACAGGCGATGCCCCCTCCAGAAACATTAAAATCTTATTACTCCTTGATTTATTTACCGATTTTAGTTATTTTTTTCAACTATTGCATTTATGTTTAACTTTCTCGGCTTGGCCTCGGCCCACATTTACACGTTCGTCCATCAATGCCTCTGTTGCTGGCCGCTGCAGTATAATCATCACGTGAATTTGAGTGAGTGTATCTTGTTATCGTGTGTATTCGAATGAATGCATCTTGTTATCGTGTGTATTCGAGTGAATGCATCATTTCATGACGTGAATTTAGTGAATGCACCTTGTTATTTCGTGTATTCGAGTGAACGCATCTTGTTATCGTGTGTATTCGAATTAATACATCTTGTTATCGTGTGTATTCGAATTATTGCATCTTGTTATCGTGTGTATTCGAATTAATGCATCTTGTTATTGTGTGTATTCGAATTAATACATCTTGTTATCGTGTGTATTCGAGTGAACGCATCTTGTTATCGTGTGTATTCGAATTAATGCATCTTGTTATCGTGTGTATTCGAATTAATGCATCTTGTTATCGTGTGTATTCGAATGAATGCATCTTGTTATCGTGTGTATTCGAGTGAACGCATCTTGTTATCGTGTGTATTCGAATTAATGCATCTTGTTATCGTGTGTATTCGAATTAATGCATCTTATTATCGTGTGTATTCGAGTGAACGTATCTTCATCGACATCGAGTGAACGTATTCGACCAATACGTGATTCGAGTGGGATTTTCTAAACATGTCGGTTTTTTTTTCTAATTAGCTTACGGTTTAAGTAAATGCATAAAATAGTTAAGGCATTTCGTTACAGTAAAGCACCAAACACTATATAATCACAGATGTAGTACCTTAATAAAATAAATAAATTCGTGAAGAATGAATTCAGTAAAAATAAATTCGAGATAGAGTGAATACGTTAAAATAGTAAAATGAGAAGAAACTGTTTTAGAAAAATAAGTTTTGGTAATATTTGGGGATTTCTTTGCTTATGTATTTGTTCAAAGTTAATAAATTATATAAAAACCATGAATACTCGTCAGTGTCAACGTCGCATATGACAATATCAAGGCGACATTGACAGTGACGAGTGTGAGGCTCTTGCGGTGTAGCGTATGCCGCCACAATAATAAACAATTGTTATGTAGTAATCAATTAAGAACCACCAAGTTTTTTTTAAACTGGCTAAGTACTAAAGTGCACAGATACAAACTAAAATATTAATTTAATTAGCTATGTTTAAGTATCAGTTCTGTATTACAAAATCCTAACTTTAATTTGTAGTTCTAAAGGTATCTCGGTCCTTGTCACGTCAATCTATAACGAAAGGGATAACAACATTTTTAGAACTGTCAAATGAGGTTTACGATTTTGCAGAACAGAATCGGCACCATTAGGCTCAATTTACATCGCAATATGAACTTTATGTCAATTGTGTAACGTGCAAAATAGTATGAGTTACAAAACGGTATTCAAATTTAGTTTTCACGTTACACAGTTCTTTGACATAATAATGCCATTTACAATTTCGGCCATTTCTACTCCGTACCGTGGCAATGTAAATTGAACCTTATACAATGTGGAATAAAGTAACTATCTATACCAGAGCCATATTCAAGATGCAATATTTACTAACATTGCACTGACAGTTGAATCAGCTGATTTTTAGGGTTGTCGCCACGAAATGGTTGAGCGATATCGCAATTACAATGATTTTACCTATAAATTCTATCAGACTTGTCACAATTTTCAATGCTATGAAAAATCTAACTACTTGAATTTAGAAATCCTTAATAGGTGATCAAAAACGAAGATTAAAATCACCAGAGATTTATCAGTGCCAACCATAATGAATCTCAGTGTTGACGTCCTGGGTAGGAAACAATTGGTTACTTTTTGACTATGATCCGTCGCCCCTAGCAACCAAGAGGTTCTCAATGAAGCTGGTGTGCAACCTTTTTCATGGGCGAGTGCGCCACAACCAAAAATGTTTATAATCCCTGCTATTAGCTGATTCTACTGTCAGTGCAATGTTAGTAAATATTGCATCTTGGATTTGGCTGATATATACTATGATAATGATAACTTCATACACTATATTTATTTATATCTAATATTATAATGAATACTGAATTTTGTATAGAAATCACAAGCCCTCCCTAAAGGAATGTTTTGTAAATTTTCCTAATTAATTTAACTAAATCATGTAATTTGTTCAGGAGTTTTTCTTCTTCTCTTCTTGTTTCTTGTAGCTCTGTGGAAATACAAATTAGATGTTTAAAATTTAGTGATAGCATTTTTGAATTTATTAAAAAAAATTGAGTTAATTTTTTTTTTTAAATTTATGTGTGGACATTTCACACAGCGCCATCTAGCCCCAAACTAAGCACAACTTGTACTATGGGAACCAGATAACTGATACAATACTTAGATACTTTTTGTTTGTAAATACATGCATAGAATACAATATAACACCCAAACACAGAACAAACATCGATGTTCATCGCACAAATGTTTTTCCCGGATAGGAATCGAATCCACAACCTATAGTTCAGAATGCAAAGCTACTACCAACTGAGCTAACAGACTGAGCCAGTCAAGTAAATATATCTTATTATTCATAATCCCTGATGCAAACAGAGATGTCAAACGTTTCATAATATATCTGCCGGTGACATCGTACCGGCAGGGTGTCTATACCTTTTCCATTTACAAATATAACCACATGTGCGATGAACATCGATGTTTGTTCTGTGTCTGGGTGTTGTGTTGTAGGTATTCTATGTATTTATTTACAAAAAAGTATTTAGGCATTGTATCAGTTATCTGGTTCCCATAGTACAAGCTATGCTTAGTTTGGGGCTAGATGGCGCTGTGTGCAAATGTTCACAAATATTTATTTGCTTAGTTTGGGGCTAGATGGCGCTGTGTGCAAATGTTCACAAATGTTTATTTGCTTAGTTTGGGGCTAGATGGCGCTGTGTGCAAATGTTCACAAATATTTATTTGCTTAGTTTGGGGCTAGATGGCGCTGTGTGCAAATGTTCACAAATATTTATTTGCTTAGTTTGGGGCTAGATGGCGCTGTGTGCAAATGTTCACAAATATTTATTTGCTTAGTTTGGGGCTAGATGGCGCTGTGTGCAAATGTTCACAAATATTTATTTGCTTAGTTTGGGGCTAGATGGCGCTGTGTGCAAATGTTCACAAATATTTATTTGCTTAGTTTGGGGCTAGATGGCGCTGTGTGCAAATGTTCACAAATATTTATTTGCTTAGTTTGGGGCTAGATGGCGCTGTGTGCAAATGTTCACAAATATTTATTTGCTTAGTTTGGGGCTAGATGGCGCTGTGTGCAAATGTTCACAAATATTTATTTGCTTAGTTTGGGGCTAGATGGCGCTGTGTGAAACGTTCACAATAAAAAAAAGGGGTTGATGTTATAAGTTACCTCCTCAGCGATTCTGTATAACATAGCTGCCGTCTCCGGACCGGTCTGTTCGACTAGAGCCTTGAATATCCCGCCGCCACCTGCTTCATGCTCACTGCTCTCCGATCTGTGGATGGATAGTGTTTTACAGGACGTGTGGTCCCGACTAATATGTCAACTAAACAAATGGGGAAAATCTCACTAATTAGTAAACTGGACTCACTAATTCTACGTTTTTAATAGTAACTATCTGACCCGCTCCGGCTTCGCACGGGTTAATTAGTTTTACGCCTTATCTCAGTCTAAAGGAAGAGAGAAGGAAGAGGGAAAAAGATAAGGGAAAAGGATGAATGGATGAAGGTGAAAGGACCCCTTCCCCCCTCCCTTCTCTCTTTCCCGTAGTACAAGATAGGAGTGGTAGGCTTTGGACCTAATACTGAAGTTTGGATGTCTGTAATATCTGAACCACAAAACCGACGACCTTGAAATATTTACGGGACAATATTTAAAGTATCCTTTTTTAAAAAGAATGAATGAAATTGGACTGCCGCTAATGATTACAAATAAGTACATATTTTTACTTTCATCCCCTCTCCCGAGGGAACCGTACTGAATTTCGGGATTAAAAGTATCCTATAGCCTACCTCGTAATATGAACTCAAATCATGCCAAGTTTCATTTGAATCCATTCATTGGTTTCGGCGTGATGCTCAGCCAAGATACAGACGGACTGACAGACAAAAATGAAAAAAAAAATTTTGCCTTCAGCATCGATAATCAGGAAAAAATTATTCACAATATCTTAAATGTACAGAGCTAGACTTGTTACAGTTTTTTTTAAATTATTATAACTATGAATACAAATACGGGATTTCACCATGATCACTACTTCTGTCAAATAAAACTGTGGAAAAAAATTTTTTTTTACTCCAAAATGCACATGAAACCTCGCGGGTTTGTCCGTTGTATGTACCTGTTAGAATACGTCCGTATTCTGTCCCTTGCTATCAGAACTGTCTCTTTCTGTTCGTCGAGACGCTCTCCAGTTGTCGCGTCGTACGCAAAGTTCTCAGGAATCGCGAGCGGAGCCTGGAACAAAGACTTGTACCATAATAATGATTGAAATCTACAAAAAATGCCTATAAAACGTAAAACAAAACGTACTATATGAATACTGTTTACAAGTTGTGCGTAGATCAGAAATTTGCCAAAAACCGCTATAAACCTTGCCCGCCGTATAGCCCGCTCATTTTGCAGCGCCATCTAGGTTTAAAACGGTTTTTGACGTATTTCTGATCTAAGCTGTTTTCTTGGTGTATTGGCATCCCTCTCCTCCTTGTTCCATGTTACTACTCACCATTTATTTTTAATGTTTTTTTTATAAATTTATTTATTATTAAATATTTTTTTTTATGTGATTGAATTACGTGACGAGCAAGTCGTTTACCTGATGTTAAGTGACATACGGCCTCCCATAACAGCTGCAGTGTCACTCGGATCTTTAAAACAATAAAGTTTCGCGTGACACTGCACTGCGCACGTCATCCTGAGACATCACACAGTCTAGTAATCAGATCACTAGACTCAGTGATCAGATCATAAAGTCTCATTTGCCCAGTAATTTCACTAGCTCCAATGCAAAAGTTACCAAGGTTACCAAGTTACCTGGCTTTTGGAAAGCAGCGACCTTCGCGGCTGGTTCTCTTGCTTGCCCGTGACATTTGGTTGAGTTAGAAGCTCGAATGGATGACCGGATTCCACCACACGACCTCTGTAAAGACATTATTTTATGTAAACGAATGACGTGACGAGCTAGTCGTTCACCTGGTGTTAAGCGTCACGGCCACCCATTACAGATTCCAGTGTCACTCGGAAATCTAAATTAAAGTTTCGCGTCACACTGCGTACTGCGCACGTCATCCTGAGACATCACACCGTCTAAAAAAGATTTCTAGACTGTGAGATCAGTTCTTAAGTCTCATTTGCCCAGTAATTTCACTAGCTACAATGCCCTTCGAAGCGGAACAAAGTAGTGCTTGCACACTACTGCTTGGCGGCAGAATAACTGGCAAAGCGGTGGTACCTACCTAGACGAGCTTTGCAGAAAAGTCCTACCACCTAGTAAATTTTTTTAAATCACATTTTTTTGTAAATATAATAGAATAGAAGAATAATAAGCGAGTGTCCTGCTATTTTTTTATTGCATAAATTAACAATATTCCTCAAAAAATAAACAGTCGTGGAAACAAAAATTAAATATCTCAAAAAACGACGAAGTTACAAGCATTTTAAAATACAGGAGTAGAAAGAGACAGCTCAAACATGTAGTGACGTCACTCTTGCTCCTTCATAGTACCTCATTACTAAGCTGTGGTAGCTTTACATACAATCTCTTTGGCATGTGACTTCACAACGTGCGTTTTCATAGTAACTGTGGGGAATCACCTGTTTTGCGAGACAGGGACAGGCGATGCCCCCTCCAGAATCTTTAAAAGCTACTCCTTGATTTATTTACCAATTTTACTTGTTTTTCAATTATTGCATTAAGTTTTAACCTACTTTATGAAAATATTTACTTGTTATATTAGCTAATTGCGGCATTATACTCTTTCCACTATGTTATTGTATTCTAGACAGATTGAAATAGTGATGGCAAGAAAATATTAAAATAAGTATAGATTATTTTACAATCGAAATCGATTACTAAAATTATCGAATAAACAATAAAATATTAGGTACCATTTTTTTTTGTTTATTGTAAATAAATAATTAACAAAAGTACATTATAAAATATTTCATAATTAATATGGTATATTTATTACGCAACTCGCCGTTTTTTATTAAAATTTCATTAATAATTATTTAAAAAAATAAAAAAAAACCACACTTTTTTTTTAAATTATTTTTTTTAATAAATTATATATTAAAATAAAAACGCAGTCATCTTGTTAACATTGACCCCAAAAATACAATGTTTTCGGCCTATATATAACAAACCAAGGAAGTTGCGGTAAACTTTTATTCGATTATTCGATCACTACTCACGATCAATCGATACTACATTTTTCCAACTCATCACATCCTTCAATTATTTTCCCGAACTACGTAGCCTTGTTAAGAGGTATTGCTGAATATGTCAAAAAAAAAACAAAACCAAAAATACTTCTCAAAAAAAACACAAAAAAACAAAAAAAACAAAAAACCAAAAAACACAAAAAACAAAAAGTTTCAAAAGTTTTTTTGTCAAAATACTATTAAAAAAATGTTATTCCTCGTTTTGGCTGTAATGTTATGTAAAATTTAGTTTTTTTTTGTGTTTACTAAGAGCTGTGGGATAAATAAATAAAAAAATTAAATAAATAAATAAATGTCTGTTTATTTGTATGAATTTTGTTTTTAAGACGCTAGGACAAGGTTACCCCATAATTTTCTATGAGCTGTCTAAAAACGATTTACAAAATGCAAAAGTTATAGAGAATACTCACTTGTCCATCACAATAACCTTGTCGTAGTCCATGACAGTGTTGAGTCTGTGAGCTATAGTGAGAACTGTTGAGTTCGCGAACTTATTCCTGATTGTTTCTTGAATATGTTTGTCGGTTCTGTAATACGAAATTGTTTGGTTACACATCTGGTCAAATCGCGAAAATTTAAAAAGTGTTAACCAATTAAGTCACTCAGAACCAATTAGATCAACCCAATCCAATTAACTCACTCAGTGTCCACATTGGCGGTAGCTTCATCCAACACGAGTACATTAGCCCTCGCGAGCGCGGCTCTCGCGAGGCAGACCAGTTGCCGCTGACCTATGGACAGGTTGCCGCCACCATCGCCTACTTTAGTAGACAGGCCAGCTGGCATCTTGGCAACCATGTCTCGGAGTTCCACCTGGGAAATGTAATAAAAAGTAGATTGTGGCACAAGGGCCTAAAATGATGTATTTAGGACCACAGCGATTGTTTGAATCCAGAGCGAAGCGGAGGATTCTAGAGACGAATGTACAAATACTGACAAAATGCAAGTTTTAGAAAGATATTTTTTTTAAGGTGCAACCGTCACTAAATCACAATAGCCGCCATTTCACAGCGCACACAGACTCTCACAGACCAAGTATTAGAGTAGGTAAGGATACTATACCCACAGCCTACAAAAGATAGACGTAGAGATACCAACTAAAATATTACATTGCTAAAGCTATATCCTAACATAGAATCCTAAGGGTGGCGAGAAATCTAAAGTACGCCACTCAGGGTTAAATAATTTTGGTACCGTCTACTTTTCATCCCCATCTACGTGAAAAGTCATATCTCACTGTTATTAAGTGCGTCTAAAATGGTTCATCCCATTTTGTTGCTCACCTGCTCCACCGCGCGGTATATCTCGGCATCAGTGTACCTCCCATCGGGGTCGAGGTTGTCCCGCAGCGTGGCGGCGAACAGCGCGGGCCGCTGCGGCAGCGCGCACAGCCGCGCGCGCCACCACCGGAGCCCGGCTTCTGCAGCGGTCACACCGTCCACTGATACCGTGCCTGATATCTGGCTTAGTCTGCCGAGGGAGATGCTTGTAGGTAGACTAGTTGACCCACCCCGGCTTCGCAAGGGTTAGTTGGTTTTACGCCTTAAGCCGTCCATAAATTACGTGAGGCGATTAGGGGGGGGGGGGGGGGGCAGGCAAAATCTCACCAAATCTCACGTGGGGGAGAGGGGGGGTCTCGTCAAATCTCACGTAATTTTTTCCTTGAAGAAATCGTGTAACATCTTGAGAAAACTGGGTTAAATGAATCTAAATCGCGTTTCCAGTAGTCACTCCACTAGAACACACGTGAAGATACACGTGAGATTTAGGGGGGGGGGGGGATAAGCCAAATCGAAAGAGAAAAAGATAGGGAAAAGGATGAATGGATAGATAGATAGATAGAAAATGCTTTATTGCACGAACAATAAATGTGGGTACATAGGCGAACTTAACGCTAGAGAGCATTATCTTCCAGTTAACCTGGGTGTAACGTGGAAATTTGTATGTGGCAGTACAACGCAGCTTAGATATACAATGTCTATATTTATTTGAATGATGTTTTGATTTTTTGGGCCGGCGAAGGAAGGCAGACTTCACTTGATTCCCTTCTATTGCCGTCTCATCCGTTCATCCTTTTCCCCTATCTTTTTCCCTTTCCCTTCCATCTTCCCTTCGACAGGATGACTATAAATAAAAAATAATACAAACAATAAGTTCTTGCCCAAAAATTACATACATGTTTCTTCGTGCAACCTGCACTTGACCGTTTTAGAAACCAAAAAGTATCCTAAATGTTATTCTGAAAAATTAGCTATAACCATACCAAATTTCAGCGAAATCCATTCAGTAGTTCCAGCGTGATGCGTGTTCAAAGGGACAGACAAAAAATTAAAAAAAAAATGTTTCTTTTCAAAATGTATTCAATGTACAGATTTAGCCAAGTTACAGTTTTATTATATGTATAGACTATATAGTATCATAGTAGTAGAATAGTGCCTTCACTTCACGCCCCCTCAACCTCTAACCTTCTTCTCGCACGCATTTACACTCTACAAGGTGAGGTTTAATTACCACCTACAAAACATTACCTATGCCTTAAATCACACAATCAACCCACACAAACATCCACAACTCACAACACAAAATCCCCAACCCACAACTCAAAATCCCAAGCTCAGAACACAAATATCTCCAAACCCCCACCCGTCATCGTCATTGGTTACCATAAAAATACCCCAACCCAAAACACAAAATCTCCAAACCGCAACACGAAATCCCCAACCCCCCAACACAAAACCGCCAACATACCTGAACAAAGCATTAACAAGGGAACTCTTCCCAGCGCCAGTCCTCCCCACAACCGCCACCTTCTCAGCCGGTCGGACTATGAAGCTGACGTCACGGATCGCGTACGCTGGCTCTTCTTTGATTTCTTGTACCTCTTTCTTAGGTGGACGCTCGTACTCTAACGACACGTTTTCGAAGACTATTTCACCTGAAAAACAATATAATGATTAAAAAAATTATAGACTAGAGGCAGCATGCGGTTTTGCCCGCTTTTTAGAACCCCGCAAGAACTGTTAACTTTCCGGGACAAAAAGCACCCCATGTTGATTTGAGTAGTGCTAGTGACAGAGCAGAAAAAATAACCAGCCAAATGCGAGTCGGACTCGCGCACGAAGGGTTCCGTACCATTATCTATCCCTGCCATCTAATGTTGAGTAGCAGTACTATTTAAAGCAGCGCCATCTATGGCCCATCTCGTAAACGAGCAAAAAAATCACGTTTGTTGTATGGGAGCCCCCTTAACAAAATATTTTATTCTGTTTTTTAGTATTTGTCGTTATAGCGGCAACAGAAATACATCATCTGTGAAATTTTCAACTGTCTAACTACCACGGTTCATGAGATACAGCCTGGTGATAGACAGACAGCGGAGCCTTACTAATAGGGTCCGTTTTACCCTTTGGATACGGGCCCTAAAACTACGCTCGAGCCCAGATAGAGAAAAAATAATCATATTAGGTACGGGTCAATACTCAATGAAACAGAATAATAAGCTCTGCCGTTTCTACCTGTCACACAGGATACACACAGGTGGGTGTGTCTGCGTGACTGTCTGTATTACCTTTCACGGCAAAAAGTGGAAATTACAGTTTTTTTCATCAGTTGTTTTGTTTTTTTTTTAGTTTTGTTAGTTTTCCTTTTTGATGTTTTTGTGTTTTTTTTCCATTACATTAGCCAAAAAAAAGGTAGAACAAAAGTTGTGTTTAAATGATGAGTTGTACCCTAAAAGGTTTCAGGTGCGTTAAAAATAGCCCAATTATTAAAAACTCTCACTTGGTGGACCGACGACCTGGTGAAAACCACAGGGAGCCGATGAATGCAGGAGGGAAGCAGCCGCTCAAAGCGGCGCTCTGTGGGGGTATGTTCAGCAGTGGACGTCTTCAGGTTGTTGTTGTTGATGACGATTTTGATGATGATGATAGTGATGATGATGATTATTCAAAAAAGGGATACGGATTCATACCTTTAGTGGGCCATTTGTCGAAGTCCAAGTCGGGATGGTTATTTTTCAGCGCCTTTTCGTCCTTCTCGACCGGATGTTCTGCCGGCAGGTTGGTGTACTCCAAAATTCTTTCCACCTATTATATAAAACGATAGTTGACGGACTTTTTAAATTGTAATATCACCATCTGAAGTCGCCCACTATTGAACATAGGCCTCCCCCACAGAGCGGCACTTTGCGTGGCTGCTTGCCTCCTGAATCCATCGTCTCCCCGCCGGTTTTATTGTATAAATAAATTATATTCCTTAAAATATGAGTAGCCAGGAAAAAATAAATAATAAATATGTACAAGAAAGTGTGAAGTAGCTCCAGACGATATCTGTTTAGAGAGAAAGGGATAGATGATGCAGAAACTTTGTACGGACGTATTTATATTAGTTTATTTAATGATGACAACAATGATGTTGGTGGTAATGATGAGGATAGTAATAACGATGGCAATGATGTTTATGACAATGACGAGGATGGTAATGATGATGATGATGTGGATACAATGGATATACTTACAGAGGTCATCTGATTCTCGACTTCTGCGGTTTGCCGCATACCATACTGACACATGCCGACCAGACCAATCACTTGGGTGATGGCCAGACCAACCCTGCCTCCAAAGCCATCTGAAATAACATTAACTAAGATATTTCTCAAAGAACCAATCAAAAATGAATATCAATAAATGTACAAAATTCCTAATTTCGGTTCAAAAAAATTAAACGTTGCCATTAAAAATAACGATTACTTTTTTACGATTTAGACTAAATATATGGTTAAAATGTGTCTCTTGGACGTAATTATACAAACTAATTATTTTGTATCTTCTTTTTGAGTTAGACAATAAAAAAAACCTATAAATGAGCCAAGTACCATTGTGCCAAATGTTTTTCGCAGCAAACTGTTCAAGATGCATCAGTAAAAATATCATTATCTATCAAAAACGCCAGTTGCGAGTAACTTACCTTCGCTAGAAAATAGGAAGAAACTAAACGTAACGAAGGCCAAGTATATGCAGCATAGCATATCCATCCATAGTCCAAAGGCCCTGCAGACAAAATCTATATATTATCAAAAGGCTTTGTCATGAGTGAATGGCACGTACATCCCAATCTAGGTACTAGGTGGTAGGAAGTTTCTGCAAAGTTCGTCTAGGTAGGTACCACAATTTTGCCAGTTGCTCTGCCGCCACTAGTAGTGTGCAAGCACTACTGTTACGGTTTCAAAGGCACTGTAGCTAGTGAAATTACTGGGCAAATAAAACTTCATGACCTGATCTCATCATCATCGGCCTGAAGACGTCCACTACTGAACATAGGCCCATGTTCAACAGTGGAACTGATATCATAGTCTAGTAATCTTTTTAATCGACTGTGCTGATGTCTCAGGATGACGTGCGCAGAGTGATGTTACGCGAAGTTTTATATTTTGGAGTTCCGAGGGATACTGCAACTGTTATGGGCGGCCGTGTAGCTTAACATCAGGCGAACGGCTAGCTCGTCACCTCATTCATTTACATAAAAAGATCGGCTGGACCCTAAAGACTTTATATTTGCAGGGGGTCGTCCTGTTATGGCGTAAGGGTATATTAAGAAAAGGTTTTTGAAATTGCAACCCCTTTAGGTGCAAAATGGGGCATCAAAGTTAAAACCAAGTTAAAAGACAAGTAACCCTCACCGGTTAGTGACAAGCAGTAACGTCCACGAAGAGCTATGCAAGTCTTGAAGCTTGTCGAACTCTCGAGCCAGCGTGCGCTGGTGCTGCGTCGATCGGATGGTGGTGAGACCAGATACCGTTGAAGACAGGTGGTTTAGGGATTGGCTTCGAGCTGGAAGAGGAAAGACATTGAATCACCATCTTCTAACCAAAAATGTCAATTTTTTACAAGCCGAAGTAAACACTTACAAAGGAAAGTCAAGGTTTACAAGTCAATGTCAAATGAATTTACAGCAAGAATTAGTTAAGGTTTACATGTTCAGTAAAAGTTAAACAAGTCATAGACAAGGTGTACATAGTTTTTGTTTAACACAGCATTTAATAGCGCTAAAAACATTCTTTATAAAAACACAAGGTAAATAAATAAAGTTTTTACGCGATTAAGTCCTATGTTAAACTAAATTATATTTTCATAACACATAAATTTAAGGTGTACATGTTGAAGAAGTGTGGTGTGTTATAAACTCTTTAAGTTTATAATACACCACACTTCATATTTAGTATTTTTGGCGATCGCATAATATAATTCTTAACTGCGTACGTGTTTAGCTTATTTAATACTCAAATACTCCTTTTCTGGCGACGAAAATGGGATACGAAGACACGCGTGCAATTTGTAACATTATCAAAGTGGTATTGTGTTTTGTGAGTTCCTAACGACTTACCAATAGCCTCAATTCTCTTCAACTCCCGACTGGTGCATAGAAACAGTGCTCGCAGTGCAAACAGCAATACTGCGACGCATCCAGTCGGCGGTATCAGCCACCAGTTGACCGTGCATACTACCACTAAGATCGCTATTACTTCTAGAAAGAACTGTGGGGGAACAAACATGAAATCATCAGACAACGTTCAGGAAGTTCGGAGTATATTATTTGCTAGAGGTGCCTCTCATTTTTCCCCTTTTCCGCAGTCTCTTTATTTTCCGCGTAAACATAAGTATCATAATGTTGATCTCAGTAATGCTCGAAATTTCACCCAAATAGGTGATAGACGGACAAACAAACAATTAAGCCATCGAATTTTCAATTTTATGTTTTTTTTTAATGTAAACGAATGACATGACGAGCTAGTCGTTCGCCTGGTGTTAAGCGTCACGGCCGCCCATTACAGATTGCAGTGTCACTCGGAAATCTAAATTAAAATTTCGCGTGACACTGCGCACGTCATCCTGAGACATCTCAGTCTAAAAAGGATTTCTAGACTGTGAGATCAGTTCTTCAGTCTCATTTGCCCAGTAATTTCACTAGCTGCAATGCCCTTCAAACCGGAACACAGTAGCTGCAGTACCAGTAGCTTACACACTACTGCTTGGCGGCAGAACGGCAACTGGCAAAGCGGTGGTACCTACCTAGACGAACTTTGCAGAAAAGTCCTACCACCTAGTAAAATGTTTTAGGCCTATGGATATAAATTGTATTCCTCAAAACATAGCCAATCAAGAAACTAAAAAATACATAAGTAAGCCTTTTTATAAATCCAATGATTTAGGAAAAAGACAGAAGGCACTACACGATGTTGCCACGTGTCACACCTACGTAACTCCATAATAGATCCACACAATTTAGCAACAAAAGTCAAGCAGGTAATGTTTGAGAAATTTTAAAAGCGTAATATCCGCCATTTATTTACCAATTTTGTTTATAATTGGTGATCAAACGAACTTCTCAAGTGACGTCAAAATTATGTGAGCGAGATTTTAACGCGGTTTATAATTAATATTAATATCATGTCTTTCACCAACTTTAAAAAAATAATTTTCTATAGTTTATTTTAAGCAATGGTTAAATAACAGTATCATAATAATCAGCATTGTAAACTGTATCATTAGATTTTTTTATTAACCGCATGTACTTTTTGACTGATGTTGATGATGATGACGATTCTTGATGTTTGATGATAGTCCGATGATGTTTGGTAATGGTTGATGATGTTTAATGATATTTGAAGACGTTTGATGATGTTTAATGATGATTGAAGGTACACTTACTCCAAGACAATCAACAAGAGCGACGGGCAGCAGTGTGTCCACCTGCCCCATATCCTTGGAGAATCGGTTCAGGATGCGCCCTGATGGGTTGTGGTGGAAGAACCACATGGGGGCACTTGTGACGCCTCTGTCAAAATGGAGAAATATATAAACCTATGTACACTGTACCTTGATGTTATCGGTGTATATTTGAAAATTGCCGTGTTGTGTGAGAATAGTACGACCTCATCTCTTCTCGTAAGAGCCGGCTAAGGGAATATCCAGGGAATATACAGTAGAATTCTTCTAGGTACCTTAAAATCTGCAATCACCAAGCCGCCTGCCAAGCGCGGTGATTATGGCAACTCTCCCCTACTATAAGTATATGGGGGAGGCCTATGTTTAGCAGTGGACGTCTTCCAGCTGTTGATGTCATGATGTGATTTGAAATTAGTTAAAATTGTAAGAGATTTAAATAGTTTTCAAGCATCATAAGTTACGCAGTGTCATGTTTTATTAATACCATTATCTGATTAGGTGACATCAGATAATATCAAGTGTTATCAGGCAATATTAGATGATATCATTCAGGTGATATCAGTTTTCTTCGGTTGATATCAGGTCTATCTTGATCTCATTAGGTAATATTCGTTCATGATTAGTTCTTTTCGGTTATGTATATCAGCTCTGGTCAGTTAATATTAGCTCTTATCATGTAAATCTGATCATCGAACTAAATAATCGGACTACCGGATAGTGATGTTATCTCATCAGGTTTCATCAGGTAATATATCAGGTGTCATCAGATAAAATCAGGTCTCATCAGGTATCAAGCTCAAGTCTTATCAAGTGATAGATATTTATTATAATAATTATAATCGACTGTGTAAAAAATGAATAATAATAAATAATAATAACAAATATGTGTGAACATTTCACACAACGCCATTTAGCCCCAAACTAAGCAAAGCTTGTACTATGGGAACCAGATAACTGATAGAATACATTTAATTTTATACTTTTTGTTTGTAAATACATATATAGAATACAATATAACACCCAGACACAGAACAAACACCTATCTACATCACACAAATGTTTGTCCTGAGTGGGAATCGAATCCACAACCTACAGTTTAGAAGGCAGGGCCACTACCAACTGAGCTATGAGGCCAGTCAATATATAATAATAATATGTAAATAATAGAATATTAAAATTTAATTTAATATGTAAAAATGGACTTACCTGTACATAGTTTCGTGTAAGGTGACCGAGGCTTTGATACAAGTATTGTAGAAGACGACGAGTTTGTTCCAAGTAAAGAATATACAGATTGCAATGAGACCTCCATAAACGTACAAGCACTGCTCGCGGTTCAAATGGAATGTGTTCGAAGAAACGCTTTCAAATACCCCTTCTGTAAGAAATATAATAATATCAATGCTCAAAATCATATAAAAGCACTTTTTTGAAAGCCCAACGCGACGTGATTTGTCAAAATAATCATATGAAAAAAATTGTTATAGAAGTTAATACGAAAAACAGGGGTTTTCTAATGGGATGACCATAAAATATTTATTTGACATCCATATTTCACTTAGGGTGGGTTTTTTCACCAATAGTTGAGGTAACCAATGGATAAAAACTGTTTTCTAACCATTGGTCAATATTTGTTAGAGTTTTTAACCATTGGTTACCTTAACTATTGGTGAAAAAACCCACCCTAAATAAAAAAAAAACCCCGCAAAATTAACTACACGATGAGATACAAACATTAAACATAGTGAGAGACATTATATTTACTCCTTTTTAGTGTTTCGTAACCAAAGGGTAAAACGGACCTTATTACTAAGGCTCCGCTGTCTGTCTGTCTGTCTGTCATCAGGCTGTATGTCATGAACCGTGATAGTTAGACAATTGAAATATTCACAGATGATGTGTTTCTATTGCCACTAAATATACAAAGAACACTAAAAAAAACAGAATAAAAAAACTACCATACAACAAACGTGATTTTTTGCTCGTTTTTATAGATAATGGTACGGAACCCTTCGTGCGCGAGTCCGACTCGCACTTGGCCGGTTATTTTAATAATCTACAATTTTATTCAGGTTACGACGGGGCTGACATACACATTGTTTTAAAAGCCTCTTTAAAGCAGGTTAAAAAAGGTTGTGAAATAGTACTTTATAAGTGAACTGTTGTTGATGATGATGATGATGTTGTTGATGATGATGATGATGATGATCACGATGCTATGATTGTACCTGTGCTAGAATTTGAACTGGAGATATTCCTTGCGCTGTACCCTTCTTCAACGTCAACCCTGTAAACAAGACGGGCATTATTATTCAGACGAAGATGATAAACGATAATAGTGCATAAATTAAAAATGAATAATATTGGCGAATAAGAATGAATGATGTTGAATAACCTAAGTGATGATGACGAATGATGACTTTATTCACCATCATCATTCTAGATAAATGACGATTATGATGATGATGATAAGCGATAATCACTATTATATCATTCATATTTAAATAAATAAATGATGGTGGTGTATCAGGATGGATGGTGACGAATTAATGTTTATAAATGACGACGGAAAATAATGATAATGAAAAGATCGATGAGGTTTACAATGCATAATATAATTTGTAGTGATGATGATTAATGGTCGTTTTGCAACATGAAGTCTTATGGTCAAAAACTACCATCTCCGATGTAAAACTACCATAAGCAAAGCAGGGCTGGGATGAGTTTAAAAAATCGAAATACCTCTTCTCTCAAGAAAAATTTCGTCCAATGAACGATCACGTCATATTGCGGCGAGGTGAACCTCTTCGCTGCAGTAGCAACCTTCTTTCTAGTGGCGACAGAAAAGTCTTATTGACAGTAGTGACGCGGTGTCAACCAGTGAAAATATTATCACGGCAAATTGTTCATTTATAATTCTTTTTAATTTGTATATACTTATCTAATTCACAGTAAAACCAGTTATTATTTCTTCTCATCAACCATAACTACCAGGTAGCCCCCACATATATATTTCTTGGGTTTTTATTAGTATAACGCTTTCCCGAGAGAAAAGATACGTCAATTTTCATAGGCCATGCTAGCCGTGCTGCAATAGGCTAGATGACTACATTTTTAATTGCACATATTAATAGTATTCCTCAAAAAATAAACAGTCGTAAAAACAAAAACTGATTATCTCAAAAAATGACACAGTTACAAGCATTTTACAATACAGGAATAGAAAGAGACAGCTCAAACACGCAGTGACGTCAGTGTATGGTCCTTTATAGTACCTCATTACTGCGCTGTGGTAGTGTTTTATACAATCTCTTTGGCATGTGACGTCACAACACGTGTTTTTATAGTAACTGTGAGGAAGCTCTGTTTTGCGAGAAAATGACAGGCGATGGTCCCCACCAGAAATTAAAAAGCTTATTACTCCGTGATTTATTTACCGATATTACTTATTTTTCCATTTATTGCATTCATTTTTAACCTACTTTATGAAAATAATATTTACTTGTCCATTTTAAATAGCAGGCATCTAGCCTATCACGTTTTTCTTACCAGTATCTAAGCCAGATATCGGTAGAAGAGTAGAATATCTGCGCCAGTATGAATAGAACGAATAGTAGAAACATGGACAGTTTGGTCCCTCCTTTTTTTATGTATGCCATGTAAACGCTGTTATCGACGGAACCCTTGTTCTGTGCCTCGCCTGGAAATAATAAATTAAATACATTTAATCATCATCATCATTATCATAATCATCATCATCATAATCATCATCAACATCATCGACATCATCATCATCATCTGAACATAGAGAGACTCATTAGGGTGGGGGTTGCCACAATCACCCCGCTTGGCAGGCGGCTTGGTAATCGCAGTAGATTATAATATACTGAGGAGAACGCTGCTGCCTATTCCCTGGATATTCCCTTAGCCGGCTCTTACGGCACCTGCGGGAAGAGATGGGGTGGTCATATTATCACATCTGCAGTAAATGTCTAAGTTATTTTTTTATGTACACGAATGACGTGACGAGCTAGTCGTTCCCCTGATGTTAAGCGTCACGGCCGCCCATGACAGTTGTAGTACCACTCGAAAGCCTAAATAAAGTTTCGAGTGATACTGCACTGCGCACGTCATCCTGCGACATCAGCACACACAGAATAGTAATAAGATTAATAGACTGTGAGGTCAGCCCCCGTGTTGTGTAACTCAATCGTAATCGATGAATGGGCTTCATTTGGTCATTTCCGGTTGTGTAAAATCCTCATCCATCGGTATTATGGTCCCTTAGGCGGAGAACTGAATAGACAAAACATTGATTAACTATAATAATGAGAAATAGTGAGAAAACACTAATGGATGGAGATGTTACACAATGCCAACTTGCCGTAAATCAAATGAAGCCCATTCATCGATTACCATTGGCCCCGATCATAAAGTTTGAAAGGCATTGATAAAGAGGGCAAATGAGTTGCCCTCTTTATCAATGCCTTTCAAACTGGAACACAGTAGTGCTTGCGTACTACTGCTTGGCGGCAGAATAACTGGCAAAGCGGTGAACTGAAGAAAAGTCCTACCACCTAGTACCATCGCAATATTTTTTAAAATAAAATGAGTTCCATCTATTTCATTGTAATCAAAGCTACATAATAACCCTTCTGGTGTCAACTCTATGCTCCTTATTCCTACGTACCTTCCTTATATAACCATTATCTCGCACTCCAAAATAAAGACAATAACTGAGCAAAAATATAGTAACTCCATTGTCATATGAATATGTATATGTAGGTATATAATATAGTGTAACTATATATTTAAATATAAATGTTTTATTAATATTCATGGTAAAGATAGTTAATATATATTTATGAGTCATAGTTTATTAACGTGTAAAAATATATATACTTTGTATATTTAAGCTGCGTTGTACTGCCACATAAATTTCCATGTTACACCCAGGTTAACTGGAAGATAATGCTCTCTAGCATTAAGTTCGCCTATGTACCTACATTTGTTGTTTGTGCAATAAAGAATTTTCTATCTATCTATCTATCTATCTACCTTCGTATTTGGGATCCTGGTTATCCATATCCAAATTGAAGGACAACTGGGAAGCCTCCGACATAGATCTTTGTGAGCGCAGCTTGTAGCTGTGTTCCTGTAAATGTACAATAAAAATTATAAATACACAATAACACTTAATAAAAATACAATAATATACAATAAAAATAGTATAGATAGTAATGAAATACTATAAATCATAATTAAAGTTAATAATAATAGTATAAAAACAATATAAATGCAACACACTGAAATATGGGAAAAAACAACGATCACCTTTAATCCTATATAGAAATGGAACTATGTATGTTTGTTTATGTGGCTTCCACGGCGAAACGGCTGCCCAATTTGGATAAAATTTTGCACACGGGCTTCTTATTTTGATTTTTTTATCCCGGGATATTATAAGTCCCGGCGGGAAAACGGGTAACTTGTGTGTAATATTCTTGTAATTAATTTTTTGTAAGTGAGTAACACAGTAAAAGCGTTTCTTCTGGAGAAAAATTATTATAGCATAAATGAGTACTTGACCTAGCATTGGGATACTGTGACTTTTGTTTCTATGTTATTTGTATTCCTTACCATATTATGACATGACCTATTATAAAACTATTTTAATTTTGCATGCACCTACTTAGCCAATTATTCAATTATTTAATTTAATAACTGTAATGAAATTAATTCTAATTTTATTTAATGTACCTAATTCAAACACAATGTATGTTGTTTACGAATAAATACAATACAATACAATACAATACAATAATTATTACTTTTTCTTTCTTAAGCTATAGTGTAGGGCCTCTAGTTAATAATATTAATAGTATATGTCAGATAGTTTTTTTTTCTTTTATTTTGGCTCCACGCATAGTGTGTTTAGCCAGTGTCAAGTTTTGTAATTTTTCATCGTATTATGGAAATTTTCACTTAAAGTCAAGTCATAGTCACAGTTAGTGTAGTCATAGTCTAGTCTAAGTCATAATCCAGTCTAAGGCATGCCCTAGTAAAGTGGTGGCAACTTTACTAGATGCTTCTATGGAATTTTGGAAGCAACACGAAAAACCACGTTTCACTACATTATATCACTTGCCCACACTCATGCCCGTAATTCAGCACTTAATGCGTAAAACACCACCAATTTTAAACATTAACACTGGAAAAAGCATAAGTTTTGTAAAATAATACAATGCAACGACGTGAACTATTCCGCGTTCCCGCCAAAACTCGTCGGATAGTTTACACAAACAACTATTTAAAAAATACAGCTCATGTTAAAAAAAAAACTTAAAAAAATACTGTGTGAACTTCAACAAAAAGTAACAAACAAATGCAGAAAGCGAATTTTCTCTAAAAACATGATACCAATCGAAGCAAAACGCGCTGCCCCGATTGGTCAGCAACAACTATGATTGGCCAATAGACAGTTGCCAATGTCAAACTATAATTTCTGAGCTGTGATTAGAGTAATGAAGGGTTAGCTATTAAAGCAGTGTTTACGAACATTGAGATCAATAAAAAGAATTAGAAACTTTTAACTAACGCTTTTCTTTGCATCCGCTCTGCCTTCGGCTTTCACCAATACATTGTACACCTTAAAATACATTCAGAGCTCATTTTATTATTTTGTCAGACAAACACATAATAAATTAACTTTAGTTGGAACATTTACTGAAGCGGGAAATTCTAAATTATTACAGTTTTTTTGCTTTTGTAGCTAGCATTATAACTTTCCAAAGTCTATCAGAGCGCCTGGTCGATGCGACGCGTGACCAAAATGCTGGCACTTATTTGGCCCAACGCATCAGCATTGCAATTCAACGTGGCAATGCGGCCAGCATGTTGGGTACGCTACCTACCGGTAGTGGGCTGGAGCACTTGGACTGTCTATAGGCCATCGCGGCTATTATACAGTCCATAAGTGTTCTTTGTAGTAGGTAGTGTAGCTAGTTTAGTTTAGTTTAGCTTAGTTTTTATTATTGTAGTAGTTAACTAAGTGATTATGAAGAGATCTGCCGACATAATACAATACAAGTCTATGACAGTAAGCGTATAGCGCATACTATACCTTGTCCATTTTATTAATGGTTTTTGACAGCTCGACGACTGACGAGTTAGGGATGTTCTAAAGATTCTCGAATGTTATACCATTCCAATTGTACTTGTATTAGGTACGTAACCGTAATAATCGATACGATAAATGTACATTTTGATTTAGTTTTGATGAATTCCATGAAGCACAATATTATTTGTATGAAATTTTAACGTAAACAGTACGAAACTTCGTGGGCGTGAGCTGTCAAAAAACCTTAGAGTATAGACTAAAAGCAAAGAGAGATCATCAAAACGATATTATATTTGTACTGTTCACACGTATCGCTACGTCAGTGGCGAAGGAAAGAAACAAACATATAGTTATTAGCTACGCTTGCGATAAGCACCGTACCATTTCTTTCGACTCGAGTCAACTGTTTTTTTCTATACAAATCTGTCAGACTCGTTCACATCAAAGTGTCCACTTCTATAAAAAGTGACCAAAAAAGTTGTACGCTTGACAGATAATGAAGTTCTCTCTATGCTTTTAGTCTATACTCTAAGGGTGGTGCAGCATGAAAAAATGACGATTCGACCCCAGATAGAGACGAAATTCTAAATGAATTTCGTGCTGACAGTTGGCGCATAGCGCATACTAATGTCATCTGCCATAGTCGATTGTTTGTGTAAATTGATAGACGTTTTATTGGAAGCGCATACTAATGTCACCAGAGCGCGTCTATCTCGGAGCGAAACGTCATTTTTTCGTGCTCTGCGTGACATACCATAGTTTCTTGGTTCTCGTATGCGGCAGCCTTCTGCTTCAATTTTTCTTCTTCGTTTTTTTCCGTCATTTCTATTAAGTTCGCGAATTCCGACACGTCGTTCAATTCATTGTAGGACCCTTGAGCTACGATCTGTCAAAGGAACGTCAAAATAAATACGCAGTCTTTTAAATAAGCCGGCCAAGTGCGAGTTGGGGTCGCGCACCGATGGTTACTCCAAGTCTTACAACCCCACACAACTTATGATATGTAAAATAATACAAGAATTACTAGTGTAATTTTTTCGTTTGATTTAAGATCGTTAGCGCGAGTCCAACACGCGCTTGGCCGATTTTTATATTATTTGCTAAAAAACAGGATATGAATATGACACATAATATGCAGAAATTTTAACATCATAGCTATAGTTTAGTTTTTGAGAGACTCCGTTACAAAAAGGGTCTACAAACTTTGACAGTCCCTCATTCCCTCAACGCAATAAAGTTCATTTCAGCTAGCACGGCGCTCACTAATCTAGGGCAAATTATATTCAACTAGCGGCTCGCCCCGGCTTCGCACGTGTAGTTGTGTAGCCTATGTTACTCAGGGTGAATGTAGCTTTCCAATGGTGAAAGAGTTTTAAATCGGCAGAGTAGTTTTTGAGTTTATTCATTACAAACATACAAAAATACAAATCTTTCCTCTTTATAATAGTGGTGTAGATAATAATCACCTCTTTCTATTTTCAGTAAATTATTTGACCTTAACCTTGACCTTGACTTTAACTTTGACCTTTAATTTGACACTCACCCGTCCGCTGCTCATAACGCACACGTTGTGCGCATGCTTCGCATACTGAACCCTGTGGGTGACCAGAATAGTAGCAGACTCCCGAAGGAAGCCTCGGATGCAGTCGTCGTATATAGCTTGAGCCACCTGTGAAAGAAAAATAAACTCTATACACCCATTCTAAGGTTCATATTTGTGTAACAGTAGTATACACAAGACTAGTAAAGGTAAAAAGAAGCGTCACTCCGCAAAGTAAGTTAAATAAATAGCGACTCTTGCTACAGCACAATAAAGTGTAGTTTAGCTTGCATACCGCTACAAGGCATAAAAAGATGCCTCATTTCTATCGCTATCTTCTGGCTCGTTACGCAATCAGTTTAATTTCATAGTGAAAAGTGAAGTGACTTGGATGACATACTATTTCCAGTTATTAAGTATGTAATGTTACGTATGTAAGTATTGTATCAGTTATCTGGTTCACATAGTACAAGGTATGCTTAGTTTGGGGCTAGATGGCGTTGTGTAAAATGTCCACAAATATTTATTTATTTAATTTTGAAACCAAACAACTTGATCGATATCGATGAAAGTTCTATGGAACCAATTTGAAAGTCATCATCATCATCAGCCAGCCTGAAGACGTCCACTGCTGAACATAGGCCTCCCCCAGAGCGCGCCACCTTGAGCGGCTGCTCGCCTCCTGCATCCATCGGCTCCCCGCGGCTTTCACCAGGTCGTCGGTCCACCGAGTGGGGGGGCCACTTTGAAAGTACCGTTTACCATTTCAAATGAAAAAAGAATTCTCCAAAACGGTATAAACGTAATAAAATACAATCGAATTGAGGACCAATTCCTTTATTTGAAGACGTCATATTTAGTAATAAAGAAAAATAAGGAAATGTACCTTAGAATCGACAGCAGCCAAAGGATCGTCCAGTAGATAAATATCTGCAACTTGATAGACGCATCTGGCCAGCGATATCCTTGCTCTTTGACCGCCTGATAGCGAAGTACCTACAAAACAGTTTAGCAATTTAAAAGGAGTAATTTTGCTTAAAATATTTTAAAAATCCGTAATTCCCTGATAATCTTTAAGCGGCTGCACAGATTTTCAGTTAAGCCGTCGGTCCCGGTTGTCCTAAGAACATCTATGGCAATCGTTACGGGTAGTTATACGCCTGATAGAACCTGACGCCTGATCTAACCATCCCTGTTACTGGTGCCTTATGGGTTGCGAGGTCAAAAGGCAGTCGCTCGTGTAATTCTGGTAGCTCGCCGCTACAGGTTAGATTGGGAGCCGACCACAACAACAAATGGGAAAAGGCAAAGAGAATGATGTTATTTTTCAGTTATAGTTGATAACCGCTTCATTCCTATGGGAGCTAGAATACCACGGACACATACATCCTTACTAATAAACGCGTTGTAGCTTTAGATTAGTCTCACCATCTTTTGTCTTATTCGATCGCTTTCAATATTCAAATGTCAAAAAAGGACAAAAGCTGAAGTAACTAGTCTAAAACTACTTGGCGTTTATTAATAGCCTATAGAGATAAACACGTTAATACAAACAACAAACAACCAAAACAACTCTTTGATGCGATTATGTTAGAGAACTTACCTCTTTCCCCAACTATAGTTTTATCTCCGTTCGCCAGTATTTCTAAATCACTCTTCAGTTGGCAGCATTTGATAACCTGCTTGTATCTTCTAAGGTCTAAATCTTGACCAAATAGTATGTTTTGACGGACCTGTAATCATAATGGTAGGTAAATCATCAGGGATCCGCTGATGAACGAATGCCAGTCTACGTACCCAAATACGTTGTACGTACGTCACGTAGTATGAACGTTCATAGAGGGATATGTACGAGTTTAAGAGCTGTCAAAACTTTAGTGCAGACGGCTAATATTCCTCTAAATTAAAGTAAATGAAAACACTACTTTTCTACATAAAAAGACATTAACCCTTGGACACCCAGTGGCTCGATATCGAGCCGGCATACATTGTTATTATATTGTTATGAAAAATGCTGGTATTCCAAAAGTTAAGAAAGAAAAAGCAGTAAAAAGGCAGGCATAAATTACAGTCATAAGTCATAACGTAAGCGAGTAGGCGATTATTTGGCATTTCAAAATACACCTTAAAAAGCCATGGACATTTCAAACCGAAGCGAGCTTATTATAAGAAAAATTTAGAATTGCCGTGTGGTCCCGGCGTGAGAATACAGGACCACCCCATCTCTTCCCGTAAGTGCCGTAAGAGCCGGCTAATGGAATATCCAGGGAATGGACAGCAGCATTCTCCTCGCTCGTATAAACAATTTCTTTCTTTCTTTCTTTCTTTCTTTTCGCTCTGCATTACGATCTACTGCGATCACCAAGACTCCTGCCAAGCGTGGTGATTATAACAACCCCTAATGGGGAAGACCTATATGCAGCAGCGGACGCAAAATGTTAGTAATGCCACGGTTTTAATGGGCCTAAAACACAGTAGGAGTCATTCAGGCTAATAAAAGCCTTTAAAGACTTACCGAAGCATCAAAGAGCCAAGGATCCTGAGCAGCATAAGCCACGACTCCATTTACTTGCAAATGGCCGTGGGTAGGTGATAACTCTTTCAGCATGGCCAGTAGTAGCGTTGACTTGCCTGACCCCACTGTACCCACTACTGTTGTTAGGGTATTGGGTTTTACCTGCAGGGGAAGTTTAGGGGATGATTAATTTTATTATTGATCACACAAAACGATACATTATTCATCAGTGACGTTTTTCATTAAATAATGTACTGGTCTGGTAGTCTGCTTTTTAAGCTAATTATTTAGAATGACTCAAATAGTGTTAAAGTCATGATCATGACTTCTATTCATGCTGAGTCGAGACCTATATCATGGCGTCACACAACATCATATTTTTTTGATCTTTTTTCGTTTTTCATATATCTGATATTTATATTGTAAAAGTGTGATGTTGTGCAATGTCTTGAATAAATTTGTTTTGTTTCTTTCTCTACGACAGTTTTCTAACTGCCTGTATTATGGTGAAGACACTTTGTTTCTGTGTTCTTTTTAGATAGCACTTACTTGTGCCATACTACATTATAATATATGGCGTGTCAATAACAATAGTTTCAGACAAAGGTGCCGCTTACTATCAAGCCTGCTCATTTATTATCAAAATAGTAAAACGAAGAAATAACTTACAACCAAATTGATATCGCCGAGCGCAACCACTTTCCCGTCCAAAGACTCGTCGTCGGCGTTCTTCCAGTTAGCAGTGTAGTCTTTCATGCTGATTAATACTTGAGGTTTCAGCTGTTCTAGGTTGTTTTCAGATTTTATGTATGCTTGTTGGCTAGAAACCAAAGAACGGCATGTAAGTGACGGAAATTTGAAAGTTTTTGATAAGTCTTCTATTATGTTTTGTTTTATGTAGACGACATCGTGACTTTTAGTGAAAAAAAATATGGAGCCAAACTCCATTGGTTTGCTTCTAATTTTGGCCTATGAAATAATTCTAAATTAACGAAAGACAGAACTTTAAACACGAAGCAATATAACGAATAGCTTAACTTTCATTACCAGCTAGCCCACGCCCATTTTTCAGTTTCCGTTCCGTTACGTTCATTTGCCTTGATAATTTTGCCAAAAATATTTGAAAGACCAACTCACCCATTCCCAATCTTCTCAAATACCCCGTTAGTCTTCACCAGACTTTTTTCTTCATCAATGGTCAGCAGATCGACAGCATCTTGTCTCTCCAGCTCAGGAAGGAGTAGAAACTCTTGCATCCTTTTCACACTGACGTAGGCTTCGAGAGTGAAAGTTATAGCCAGTGGGAGGAAGTCTACAAGGGTGTATTTCAGGATGTCATAGTAAGAGAATATTACGAAGACCTGAAAAAGAAAACGTATATTTTAGCAAAAGTTTTTATTGACACATGTTTAAAAAAACCTGTATTAGTTTATGTGTGTTTACACATAAATTTTCTTCAATAATCAGCCTATCGATTAGGGAGAATTGTTTCAAAATCAGTCTTGCTTTTTGACTGTAACTTGACCAAACATGATGTATATTTATTTGAATAAACAGAGATACACAAATATAACTGCTTACAAAATGAGAAGGCATACAGTAATTACATAAATACCACTAACTTATCTATTCACTTGGATTTTAGGTCATCTGTTTCAATTAATGTAGAGATGAGCCTCAATAGGAAGGGACAGAGAAATATTCAGTGAATATACCTTAGCAGCAGTAAGTTCATTATCAGCCGATATGTAAGTGATGATGCTGAGTAGAATGGCAACTTTGGTGTTCAGTTTAACGCAAGATATCATCACAGCGCGCAACCACGACATCTTCTTGATTACGTTCATTTCCTTCCTGGAAAGTAAGGCGTTAGTTAGTGGCTTATTAATATCATTTATTAGTGATTTTTTTGTTGGTTTAGAGACACCCGTTGGATGACATTAATTTGCCTAGCCTATTGGTGTTATAAGAGTAAATGTTAGACTCACTTCCTAGCCTGGCCTATAATCCTGGCGAAGGCGTTCTCCCACGCGTACATTTTGATCGCCTCTATACTCTGTATGACTTCATTCATCAACCTTATGCGATTGTCTGTCCGTATGGCGGTCTTCCGGCGAAGCTTGCTTGATATTTTGCCCAGGTAACCTGGAACGTATTTTGTTGGAGACAGGATACATTTTACACTAGCAATTTCACCAGCAAATTACACGATTTCCTCTGAAATTCCTAAATTTTTGGGTTAAAAAGTATCCTAATGAAGTGTAAGTTTCTGTGTAAAGTGTTGCCACACTTTCACTAAATATTTTACATGGCGTTTATTTTTTAGCCCATGAAATGGACGTCATGAGGAGTGTACTCAATAACACTTATATGTGGTCATTATTTGGACAACCTTCTTTTTTTATTCTTTATAGGCAAAGCATTTGACCACTGTCTCACCTGACAAAGCAAAGCAAAGTTGACGTTGCTACTCGAAAAGGCGCCAGCAAAGTTGTAGGATATTCAAATGCTGGTGAGTTTTAGCCACCAGCAATTTACTTTGACAATCTATAGAGTCAAGTTTTATTTCGTAAGATGAAAATGAATCAAAATGAATCAAACTGAATCAAAACTAATCTACAGGAGTCAAAATCGTTGAGGCTATGGGTCATGTTTGATATTAAATACAAACGATTAGTACGGGTTAAGGTGGAACCATAGACATATATAAGCTAACTTAAACGGTGAAACGTTTCACTAGCGCGGCAAATTCAAATTTTCTTGCGTTCTTTTGCCAATATTAGTTTAATTACTCAACGTGATTACATGAAAACTAATTTTGCGCAAATAAATAGAGTATATCAATAAATTACAATTAAAAGTATCACCTACATATCATTAGTTTAGCGCTAAACGGCAATAGACTGAAAAACTAAGACGAAATTTGTTTATTGCCATTTGTCGCTAAACCAATGATATCTAGGAGGTCTACTTTTAATCGTAATTTGTTGATACTTATATTATATTTCTTTACGTTGAATCAGTTTTAATGTAATCACGTTTAGTAATTAAGCTATTATTGGCAAAAGAACGCAACAAAAAATTTGAATTTGCCGCGCTAGTGAAACGTTCCAGAATGAAAGTTTATTGTAAATCGTTCACAACAGCAGTACATGGGACGGAGGCCGGATACAGAAGAAGTGTCATCAGACAGACCACAGATAAAAGCTAATCCCATCTGCATATACTAATAAAGTTATACTATACACGGTCAGTCTTTATACCTAAAGAGGGGCATCCACACATTACAGCAAAAATTAATCAAAAATAATCGAAATGAATCAAAATTATATTAATTATTTCGTTAATAATCAATAAACTCACCTTGCAAAGGAATGAAAACCAACAAAAAAGAAACTCCAGCAAAAGTGGCAACACCAATCTGTCTGTACATCAGATACACGATCAGAGCGCTCTCTATCGGCGTTCTGACGAGATCCACCAAAAACAGGCAAGCCATGTCGAACCGTTGCGCGTCTGTGGTCAGGAGATTGATCACGTGACCTGTCAGACCTTCGGACGCTTTGCCACCTACCGTCAGATCTAGACGCATTAGCTGAAAAAGGGCACATTTTTTGTATTCGTTGTGGTCATCATCATCAACAGCCTGAAGACGTCCACTGCTGAACATAGGCCTCCCCCACAGAGCGCCACTTTGAGTGGCTGCTTGCCCTGCATCCATCGGCTCCCCGCGGTTTTCACCACCACGAGAAACCCCCCACCCCACCGGTCCACCGAGTGGGGGGCCTACACTGCGTCTTCCGGTTCGTGGCCGCCACTCGAGAACCTTTCTTCCCCATCGGTTGTCAGTTCTACGAGCGATGTGGCCTGCCCATTGCCACTTCAACTTGCTAGTCAGTAGTATTTGTGGTAGCGTTTGACTGTTATGTAACCTGATGTTATGTGATGACGGAAAGTGGCACCACGCATCGCCCGAATTGGGGACTAGCTCTCAATGGGCAACATTTAAAACTCTTGATCGTCAGTTTTTATTGTGTTTTACTTTGAAAATATTGTAGGTCTGTGGTTTTATAAAAAGTTAGTACAAAAATAACAGACACGCACTGAGAAAAATACTTTCATGAATTACGAACAATTTGAAAGGAATTCCGGCACTTTTATCCGTATTCCTGACAAAAAGGGACTAAGAGTTCTTACTAACAATTTGTACGTAAATCATAAAAAACTATCATGAACAGACGTCACCATTAAACATCAGAAAACAGCACGATATTGCTAAGTGCTGTATACTCAAGTTTTATCGTTACGCGTCATGACAAACTATCATGACGAACTCTTTGTACACTTCAAACGGTAATGACGAGACATCATGATGGGAATGATAGAAATTGTAGAAGTAATGGTACGGAGTCATTATTTCGATGTTAAATTGGTCTGTACATCACAATAGTATGAAGATATTTCCTAATAACGTTAAAGGAAACTTAAAAATATTTTTCATTACAGTCATTGCGGTTTAACTAGCTTCCTCATATTTTACTCATGGTAAACTCATATGATGCAATGACCATCTATAATAGTTTGTTGGTATCGTAATGATCACTGTGAATTGAAAGATACCGAAAACTCTAATAAAACTGTTCATTTAACAAAAGCTACTTAATTGCTACGAACAAAACACCACCGCGTGCTAACTTTTCTACTAACGCCATCTAGTTTACACAGCCTCAAGTAAATACTTCGATATTGTTCTATATTACTAAAATAGCCTTTAGAATTAGCAAGTTGAAATGGCAATGGGCAGGCCACATCGCTCGTAAAACTGACAACTGATGGGGAAGAAAGGTTCTCGAGTGGCGACCACGAACCGGAAGACGCAGCGTAGGCCAGCCCGTGCTAGGTGAACCGGCGATCTGGTTAAAACCCTGGGGAGTCGATGGATGCACGAAGCAAGCAGCCACTCACAGTGGCGTGGGGGAGGCCTACGTTCAGCAGTGGACGACTTCATGCTGTTGATAATGACTATTATGTACTTAACACATTTCTTTTCACGTAAAAACCCGTTAAAATGTATTCTATTGTGCCTGTCACGAAAGTTTATCATGAAATCACACTGTCACGATAGTTTATCATGAAATGTGATATTTTCTATTAACTTACGGATTCATTAAAGGTATTTTATTTATAAATTGTCGTGCTTACATCTCTATCAGGACAAACTTTCAAATTGTCGTAATCTTCTTGATAAAACACCAAGTTAGAACCGACAATTCAATATTATGTAACTTAAATTTTAAATGATAAACAATAATGAAAACCAATCATTAAATTCCCTTAAACTAGTAGTGATGAACCGTAAATTGATTTGACTGACTTATATTTCATCATGTGCATGATAATATTGTAGGCGTCCGAATAAAATATAATTCTTCATGTTAACATTTAATGAAGTACCGAAGTCATTTTTCTCAGTGCGTGTTTTTTTTACTTTGTGTTTGATGTGTTATTTAGAATTGTAGATATTTTTTTATATTTTGGGTATTATGGAGCTAAATTAGCTAGAAGTCAGAAAGAAGAAAAAACGCCTTTCTTTTAATGTCTTTATAATGAACGGATATTTATTTATATCCTCAAATATAGGTTACTTATACATTAAAAAAACATGTTACATTTTTTTAGCGGGCAATATGCCTTTATTCTTTAAACTAACTACTACGCTACTAAAACTAGTAAACTAGCTACACTATCTACTACAAAGAACATTTGAACTGTATACTAGCCGCGATGAGCTATAGACAGTCCAAATGCTGCAGGCCACTACCGGTAGGTAGCGTACTCAACATGCTGGCAGCACTGCCTCGTTGAATTGCAATGCTGATTCGTTGAGCCAAATAAGTGCCAGCATTTTGGTCACGCGTCGCATCAACCAGGCGCTCTGATAAACTTCGGAAAACGCGATGAACTCCCGGTCCCCACGGTTTAATTAAATTAGGTTAAATAGGTTAGCCATACTTTGCATTTCTCTATATTCAACTTAGTATATTATAGCTATGATTGTTTTCATTCACCAAATGCTCGAATAAAGAAAATTGAACCTTACCTTCCTATAAATAAGGGAGCCACACGCGACTCGAATCTTCATTGCCATGTTTAGCAGCCATAGAAGCATTGGATGCATTAGACTAGCGCTAACTGCCATTAAGCTGAAAAAATAAGGTATTGTGTTTGACCAAAAGATGGTGCTACGGTTTTGACAAAACAAACTTGGAAAGTGAACTGTATTACTGAGTAATTAAGGTAGGTAGTCATATGATTTTATTATTGTATTATTATATTAATTAAACTCTATGGTATAAAATTAAATAATCGTTTTTTATGTAAACGAATGACGTGACGAGCTAGTCGTTCAGCTTGTGTTAAGTGTCACGGCCGCCCATAACAGATGCAGCGTCACTCGAAATTCTATTATTAAAGTTTCGCGTGACACTGCACTGCGCACGTCATCCTGTGACATCACACCTTAGACTATAGACTAAAGCATAGAGAGAACTTGATTATGTGTCAAGCGCACCTCTTTGTTGGACACTTTTTATATGATGTGGACCCTTTGATGTGAATGAGTCTGACAGATTTGTGTAGAAAAAACAGTTGACTCGAGTCGAAAAAAATGGTACAGTGCAAGCGTAGCTAATTACTTTATGTTTGTTTCTTTCCTTCGCCACTGACGTAGCGATACATGTGAGCAGTACAAATATAATATCGTTTTGATTATCCCTCTATGCTTTAGTCTATACTCTAAGGTCTAATCGATTTCGATTGTAACTTAACCTACATTTTAATATTTTCTTGCAATCACTATATCTTGTTCCTGAATCTTAGATATTTTATGTAAACAAAGGGGATAACAGTGCAAAAAATATCTTTTATAAAGGTAGGTTACTATATTTGACCAAAAAAATATTAAATATTATTTGTCTAGTCATAATCTGCTTAATTATAAAATAAAAATCGTTTTATACTATCTATTTTAACATTATATCTGATATATAAAATTTTATGATAAAGAAATCGATTTTTGGTAGAAAATATTTTAATAGACTGGTAAGACTGTAGAGGATCTAAACATTTTTTCGTTTTCGTTCTGGGATTTATATGATGGTATCATACCATTATATGCCATATTTTCTTCAAGGACACATGGTGCTACTTTCGTGTGAGATATGATGAAAAGTATGTAAAATATAAAAAAAAACAGGTCAAACTAAATATCTATTGATCAAATATGAATAAATCTCTTGATTTAAAATTATAGAATGATTGTCTGAATAATTTATAAGGTTTCTGGTTGGTTAAAAAACTTAAGTAATGTATGTTAATGTTTTATTTACGTCTTCTTAAAATTTTACCTTTAGAACTTTGGAATTGCAAAATCGTACTTCATATCCTACTAATATTGTGTATGCAAAGTTTTGCTTGTTAATCAGTAAGATTGATACTCTTTAACTCCATTTAATAAAAATATTTTTCACAAGTAAAAAATGTTTTGAGCAACTGGCATGTCACTTTGACAGTGACTTTTCGTGACATTACTTTGTTTACATAAAATATCTAAGATTCAGGAATAGAATATAGTTTAATTTGTCTAGAATACAATAAAATAGTGGAAAGAGTCTGTGAATAACTTACCCAACCACGCCTACCGCGTACAAGTACGCATGCTGTGCCGAAATGCCCCCGTGTGCTGGTGAAAAGTAATTTATCAATCCTCCCAGGCATGTCGGTATTAGTAATCTGGAATAACAGGTAAAATTGACGATAAAAGAGCCCGAACAATCCATAGACAGGGGGTCTAGCAAAGATCCCATTCCATCAGCGTTAAGGCGGCTGTTACAAAATTATGCGTAGTTGCAAGGTTTTCGTCGTCAATATTTGATGCATAGCTTTAACGTCTATACTTAACCATTATATGAAAAATACCCTTCATTTCATCTTCCTCGATAATGACTGAGCGAATTTTAGGTAATCTACCTATTTATGTAGTAATCATCATTCTCCTGGTGTTCGTTTTGGCAAACACACTGGAGGGGCGTGTGTATAGCCCTTCCAGGGGTGTAGCATTACTACTTATTTTTAAAGCGTAAATATGTAACTATCCAAATGAAAACTGCGAATATGGAATACAAATGCCGGCCGACAATAACAAGCTCGAGGACTGCACCTACCTCAGATGCCCTTATACAGTCCTTACAGAGACCCGATTTGAGAGCTCTAATTTGCAAATTCTGTGTAACGTTAATCTCCAAACTAAATTATACCCCACCAAATACATCCCGTACTTCCATAATGACAGAACAGATTTTTGATTTATGCCTTTCAAGTAGTTAAAAAACTATTAAATTAAATTAGATTATTATTAAAAAAGGCTTCAACAAAAGGTCAAATATCTCCGGAGTTTTATATTACATCGACAAATATTGTTACCAAAATAAAGTTCATCATTTTTCTAAACTACTACAATTTATTTCATAATTTTAAATAATGCTCTTATTTATATATCAATGACCAAAAAATAAATAAATATATCAATAAATGAAACTAGATATATTTGGTCAAACCAACGGACGCTGCGAGCTCGGTACCGCGCGCGCGGTACTGCGCTCGCCAAAATGTAATAGCCACCTTAACGCCAAACAAAAACTCTAAATGTATGGGAATGACATCACCTGCCGAAATCGCTTTTCGGCAGGTAATGTCATTCCCGTACATTAGGCGTACAATTGTAGTTATATATATTTCAAGGGCGTCGCGTCGGTTTTGTGGTTCAGAATTTACAGATATCCAACCTGCAGTATTAGGTCCAAAGCCACTAATATCAATATCCTGTACTATGGGAAAAAGATAAGGGATGGGGGAAAAGATAAGGGAAAAGGATGAATGGGTGAAGGTGAAAGCCCCGTTTCATCCATTCATCCTTTTCCTTCTTCTTTCTCTCTTCCTTTAGACTGAGATAAGGCGTAAAACTAATTAACCCGTGCGATGCCGGGGCGGGTCAGCTACACTCTATTTTTTAATCAGACGGAGTAAACTGACAGATCGAAATGTCACTTGTGAAAATAATGCTGCCAACTTCTAAATCACAGTAATGATATAATTCAGCTCCTACAGTTCAAAAGAGTGGAACTATAATTTGTCACTACAAAAAAATGCCACTATTTTAGTTTTAAGTACTATCGCCGACACCTTTTTGGTTTGGTGCTAGATAGTGAAAATGATTCTTCCGATATTGAATAAAATATGAAATTATAAAATTTTGTTTGCAATTTTTATTCAAGTATATTCCATTTTTTCACAGGCCGCTAATTAATGTAAATCAAAATCAATCAGGAATCACAATTTTTTGAAATGTTCCAAATATAAAAGAATGGTATAGATCACTAAACTGAAATAAATCAGTGAACTGTATCTTTTTTTCCCACCACTATTTATGTTTCATGAAAAAGTGGCAACACTCGTAATGTCAGTTTACTCCGTCTAATTAAATAATAGGGAATAGTTAATATAGGAGGAAAAACACCTACGTACCGCGCGGCAGCGTCGACGAATGCGAATATGACGTTTCCTATGATAAACGACCAACCATGGATCTTCACGATTGCGCGGAGCAGTGAGGGTTTCTTGCCCTCTCCTGGAAAAAATACAATATCTTATTCTTCTTCTCGTGTATGCAAGTGGTCAGCCCTAGTGTCAGAATTTTTAGGCCAATAAACAGAACGGACGGACGGACGGTTTTTTTTGGGGATTTTTTTGGGTTTTTTTAGTTTTAGGGCGCTTCTGACATGGCTTAACGACTATTGACTTACAACAGCCGGGACCGACGGCTTAACGTGCCCTCGAATCACAGTAGCGCTCAGTTGTAGCTGTAGTTTTATTAGGTGGTAGGACTTTTCTGCAAAGTTCGTCTAGGTGGGTACCACCACTTTGGCAGTTATTCTGCCGCCAAGCAGTAGTGTGCAAGCACTACTGTGTTCCGGTTTGAAGTGCATTGTAGCTAGTGAAATTACTGGGCAAATGAGACTTTATGATCCGATCACACAGTCTAGTAATCTTATTACTATACTAGTAATCTAGTAATCTTATTACTATACTGTGTGAAGTCTCAGGATGACGTGCGCAGTGCAGTGACACGCAAAACTATATTAATTTAGAGTTCCACTGGTGACTGGTGAGTGATACTGGAATCCGTTATGGCAGCCGTGACGCTTAACATCAGGCGAACGACTAGCTCGTCATGACACACATCACACATCACATTTACATTTTAAAAAAAAACACTTTTTGTAGCGGTCCCCCATCAAATTGCCGATCGGTTAGCAACGGCATATACCTACTGCTCTTTTATATCTCTAGCAAAATTAAATATTCTGCCCATTGTACTACAAGCTGTGGTTTTAAACTGGTTCAATACTGTTCGTGCTGTAAGATTTAGCTAGGACCCATACTAAAAAAAAACTAGAGCAAAAACAGAATATGCTTCCTAGTTTCAGAATACCGCTCCGGACAGCCGCAGCGAGGTCGGTGACCCCACCCCGACTGGTTACCTAAGGGGCAATTCAGATAGAGCAGCAAAACGCTCGATCAGTTTTTAAGTGCTATTGGAATATCAACCATAATCCATTTAGACAACGCTGAAAATAGTATGCAACATCAAAATAGGTAAGAGTTTAATGTCGCATACTATTTTCAGCTATGTCTAAATGACATAAGGTTGATATTCCAACATTTCAGCAACTTCAGCATTTTGCTTCTCTGTCTGATTGACCCTAAAGTTGCACGAGACAGCGAGACAGCCGCGCAAATGCCCGGGATATTTTTTTTTACTACTAGAATAATGTATAATTTTTCTGCTATGATTTATTTCACCTCTGTGGTGTGGTGGTTGAGCAGGTTGGTTCATAACCCGGAGGCGGCGGGTTCGATTCCTGCGACAGGAAAAGTATTACTGCATGACAAAAAAAACCGCAAATACTTGTTCTGTCAGTTCTGTGTCTAGGCGTTGTGGGACCATGGTCCTCGTAGTTCCCGGGTCCCTAGATACAGGGAATCTCAGTTAGGGTCCAGGATCTACGTATGTGATCGTTGGGCGTTAATTATTTTATTTATTTATTTATTTGTTTGTTGTATCGGGTTCAGTAGTGATACCTACGTCTATAAATATTGGAACTGCCCCCGCGTTGTGTAGCTCAATCGTAATCGATGAATGCGCTTCATTTGGTCATTACACGTGTTCATGTTTTTGTTTATGTTCTACATGTTTACTAACCAAGATTTGAAGTTGAAATTGACATGTTGAATATTGAGAAATTAATTTATTACTAATATCTTCGTTTTATGGTGTGATGTTGGAAATGTTCTGTAACCAATTAATGGAAATGGTGTTTATTCGCCGTGTTAATTTAAATAAATAAATAAATAAATTTCCTGTGTAATATCCCCATCCATCGGTATTTTCATCCCTGAACCGGAGAATAATTACCAAACGAAGCCCATTCTTAAACGGTATCGGTGTTTAAAACCATAGCTGGTATTAGCTCAAAGTTATTTCTTATTGTGATTTTTTGTATGGTATAGTATGATATTTATGATGATAATTACCTTGTTTCTGTAGTTCTTCTTTCCATTTAACACCTAAAGCGTCACCTCTAGGGGCAGCTCTGTGGTTTGGGGAACATCTGAAACGTACAATTACGGTCTTTTAGAAACTTAAACAACTTTAAAGAAGGAAGATTCTATCAGGTTTATACAAGGTAAGTTTGAATTGGGGTATTATCCCAAAAGGGGGTAAATCTACTCCCCAAGGTAGACAATGTTTCTTCTACGACTTTTCTAAATTAATAGTTTTCCATTGAAGAAATGCCATGTAAAGTTTACGTCCGAAGATAGCCCTAGCGCAGCTGGGTGGTTGAACTTCGTCCTTGACCGAATGCGTTTAAATGAGTTTAACGACCTGTGTTTAGAAATGAGTTTATAGTATCTTGTTAACTCTCGTAGCGACCGCACGACTTCATAACGGCCATTGAGTTTGAATCGCACTCTAACGTTTGGTCCCACTTCACCTGATGATACTGACTAGTATAGTATTATATTATCTGTGACAATGATAAGCATGAGGCCTATTAAATCTCCCAATTTTTTTTTCAGTTTTTTGTATATCTATAATAATGATTGATATTTGATACATACCTGTATAGATCTGATATGCTGAGCTGTCCCTTTCGACCTTTCTGGAATAATTCTCGTGTGTACCTGAAATATTTAATATTTTAATTTTCAACTTTAAATTACACCTGTTAGCCTTTAACAAAGTTTGTAATGATTTTTTTATTTCATCGTCATCATCATCATTAGCTTGAAGACCTCCGCTGCTGAGCATATCCCTCCACTATAAACGGCCACATTGAGCGACTACTTGCCTCTTACAACCATCGCCTTCCCGCGGTGTGACGTTTGTCTGTCCACCGAGTGGGGGCCCTACGCTGCGTCTTCCGGTTCGTGGTCGCCACTCGAGAACCTTTCTTCCCCATCGGTTGTCAGTTCTACAAGCGATGTGGCCTGCTCATTCCCATTTGAATGCTATGTCAGGGGCTTTATTTCTCCAGCGGATCTCCTCATTTCGGATTTTACCACGCAATTTGTTTAATTTAGATAATAATTATTAAAATGCTATAGAAGCTTATGCATATAAGCAAACACGTTTTTGAAAATATTCACGTATTTTTCAGATGTAAATCAGTGTTGAATTCAATGAGCGACTGTTATGAAAAGCTATATACAGGGTGGAACACAATATTGGTACCACAAGTCAAAGGTATTAAAATAGGAAAAAACTACTAAAGAAAGCGACTGTCTCCTTTAAGGAGAGTAGTTTTTAGTAGTTTTTATTATGTCATATTAATGATTGGATTGAGTTTATTTTGGAAAAAAATATCCGCACTCCATATTTCTGAGAAAAGTGATTCAACATAGGAATTACTACGTTTGTTAAAAACCCTGATCTTCTCTATTATACAAGTATCCTGGATAGACGATATTGTACAAAAATTGTGAATTTCTTGTGCCAATTTGAAACGCCACTCCGAGCGTCAAGAGAACTATAATTTGAAAATCCATCGCGTTGATTGGTTGGTTTAATTAGTTCCGAGGACAGTCACGGTGTCACTCTTAGCAATCAGCGCCAAAATAGTGAAAATCAAATGCCTTCAGTCAATGTTCGTCAGTATGAAGTCCAGCCGTACTAGTATAATAGAGTTCAGTGCTCAAAACAATATTATGTATTGTCTCAATCGACATTTATGATTCCTCAGAATCAGAAGTGTCGATTGATGTCGATTGATCTTTACCCACGATAAAAATGTTAACTTAAAGAAATATACCAAAGTTACAAATTGAATCATAAAATTTTCCAAAAGCTCAAATCAGTTTTCTCATAAACTTTAAAAATGTACTAAATACTAAAGCTACAATAATTGATTGACTCAGGCGTGACTTCGCGGAAGTTCATCTTAAATACAAAATGAATAAGGTATATGTAGTGTAACTCCGCAAAAAATTTTTTTAGCGGAATTTCACTACAACATATCTTCGCACGTATGACTAAAAAGGTCGTATCTCATTTTTGTCCATTGTTCAGAAAATGAGTTTTAAGGTTTTGACATTTCTAACTTTCAGATAGTTTCGTTCCTCGCAAGTCCAGCATATTTATTTTTATATGCTTTTGTAGATAATTTCAAGTAATTTAATTACACGTTGAGAATTTTGCGTTGACTAACATAGCGGTCCTAACTCAAAACAGCCAAAAAGTGAGATAGGACCTTTAGTCATACGAGCGACGATATACTTCTTCATTTAGTACTAAAGTTACAAATTGAATCATACAATTTTTCAAAAGCTCAAATCACCTTTCTGTATGTACAAAAACAAAACACAGTTCTTTCCTTTTTTGTAAACGTAATGCTAAAACCTGCCTGCACCTTGACTTGAGCTCTCATGATTTTGCCCCAGCCTGTATAATATTTTGTTGCCTTCACCTTGATTTGTTGCGTCACTGTCTATTTTGTTTCTCAGTTACAGTAATTATTTCTACAGTCACGCCATAACGTTGGCTACAGTACCTAGCAGTCATTTATTTTGAAACAAAATGATATTTTGAATGTCCGCAAAAACTATTTTTATTTCGTCATTCAAGTTTTTTTTATTCCAAGTTTTGCGGCTTATATCGTCACCGTCACGTCGTCGTCCGTCCTTGAAAAAATGTTTAGAAAAGTTGTTCGTCGCTATCAGACTGTTTTTCACTCAAATTTAAAAAAACACAGAATAAAGTTATGTAATTTGTTTAGCGCGGGTACTTAACTTTTTTTAAATTTATTTAGAGGGCTCACATGGCGATGTGGTCGCTAAGCGACAAATCGCTTAGCGACCACATCGCCATGTGAGATAAATCAAAACATATTATAAAAAGCAACTTACCAAAACCAGAATTTTGACAGTAAACTCGCCTTTTCCCTGGGATTCTGCTTCCTTTCAATATCAAAATACCCCGGATCCATATTTTAAGTAATAAATAAGTACACTTAAGTTATCGCTAAGTTATTTGGCACCTTTTGATATGACTTCAGTTATTCTATATATCACTTGGGTTTAAGTATTTGAAAATACTTAGTTTTAAGTACTTGGTTATAAGCTTAAGTACTTAGTTAAACGATTAAGTACTTAGTTAAATGTTTAAGTACTCAGTAAAATGTTGTAGTACTCAGTTTATGTTTAAGTAATAATGTATATTTAAGTATCAGGCATCGTGGTTGGATCTGTAACAAACGACAATTCAAGTATTAATCAATTGTGTAATTAAATATACAATAAGCTAGAACTAATAGAACCTTACTCTCAAATCCCACACAATATTTAATTATCTGTGTAAGATCCTGCGACACAGGCATGCCTAGTGCGGGATCTAAGGCTCCATAATATTATGTAACACTTACTTAAGTTAGAATTAAATAAATAAATAAATAAATTAAATAAATAAATAAATTATTATTAGATATTATTCATTATCATTTACAATTTCAAACTCATTATACAAGGTGTACCTATTACAATATGTTTATGCTGAGGGCTTATGCCAACCTTGAAGACGAATAACTTTAGTTCTAAGATTTTATGTTATTCGTCATTAGTTAAGAAATTTTTGAGGTTTTTACCAGTGGAACAACAATCGGTTTACAATCGAAAATGATGAACGATCGACATGTCTTAAAGTAAGGTTATTGACCTTACCCTCGAGAAACAGCTGTTTTTTGTATGACTATAACCTCAAATATTTCTCCAAAAACTACACAGTTTCAAAAAGTCATAAGCTAAAGCTACGGTGTGCAGAATAAGCCCTTTGGAATCTAATTTAACACATACTATGAACGTGCACCTTGTATAATATCTGTAAGTAGGCATTTCCAATTGCACGCCTGCCACTGAGGTTCTTTCTATCTATGTAGTTTGTACTAGTCGCTTTCTCCGACCCGAGCCCACCTGGCCACTTGTACTATTATTTAGTCTGTGGCCTGGTGACCAAGCGAAACGCTACTTAAGGTGGAACGTTTCACCAGCGCGGCAAATTCAAATTTTCTTGCGTTCTTTTGCCAATAATAGCTTAATTACTAAACTTGATTACATTAAAACTGATTTAACGTAAAGAAATAGAATGTATCAACAAATTACGATTAAAAGTATTTCCTAGATATCATTGGTTTAGCGACAAATGGCAATAAACAAATTTCGTCTTAGTTTTTCAGTCTATTGCCATTTGTCGCTAAACCAATGATATGTAAGTGATACTTTTAATTGTAATTTATTGATATACTCTATTTATTTGCGCAAAGTTTTCATGTAATCACGTTGAGTAATTAAGCTATTATTCGCAAAGGAACGCAAGAAAATTTGAATTTGCCGCGCTAGTGAAACGTTCCACCTTAAGCAAGAACCAAGTAATAAACACATAAAAACACAAGTACCTACAGTAGCCAACAATATAAATAGGTATAGGAAATGCACGCCGTTGATAAATCTATTATAACGAAAGTTACCAAAAAGACCAATAAAAAATGGAACTGACTAAAGAATGACGTATCAACCCCCATCAACCGTAGGTACCCAACCCACGGAACAACATCGATTTTCCCTCAGGCCCAACCCTAGGGGTGCGTCGAAGGTGAACGCACGAATTAATCACGAAAACCACTCCTGATAGCGTAGGTACCGCGCTGGCGCTGGTATCGTTGAACTGTTCTTCTTTTCAATATCATTGATTGTCCTGTTAGTTCAGTTAGTAGTAGCTCTGCCTTATGAACTATAGGTTGTGGATTCGATTCCCGCCCAAGACAAACATTTGTGTGATGAACATCGATGTTTGTTCTGTGTCTGGGTGTTATATTATATTCTAATATGTATTTATAAACAAAAAAGTATCTAAGTACTTCTATCAGTTATCTGGTTCCCATAGTAGTTAGAGTGTGGTTAGAGTGAGACACACTTAGGCGCTACCATAGCCTCGTCACGGTCTCTCACGAGATAAAGTGTCGAGAAAATTTCTCGCGGTGTGCTAGCCGTGCAGGTTGGTGATAATCATTGACTGATGCAGTTGACCAATGATACAACTTCTCCTCATACGAAAATTAGTGGTGTATTTCAACCACTAATTTCTAATAAATACTATGAATTTCTAATAAATCACGGGAACCCGTTGATGTCTCTTGTTCCATTCTGCTTTGTTCTTTGTAATTTCGTATGACTTTGTCTCGTTGTATTACCTCACCCCCTGCCCGCGCAGGTGAGTCGTGTTTGTACTAGAAATTATGTTCATTGGGCTTTATAATCTTTGGTGATCTGTACTATAACTACAGATTATGCTGAGCAAATGAGACTAAGTATATGATCTAATCTGGCCGTCTAGTAATCTTATTACTAGTAGACTGTGTGATGTCTCAGGATGACGTGCGCAGTGCGCAGTGTCACGCGAAACTTTATATAAAGTTCCGAGTGATACTGCAATGTGTTATGCACAGCTGTGACGCTTAACATCAGGCGAACGGGTAGCTCGTCACGTCATTCTTTTACATATTTAAATAAACCCCTCAGCGCGCGAGTCTGAATTATACTTAGCCGGTTTTATTCAATGTCGCGATTTTAAGTATTCTGTGCTTGGTCGTTATGATATGCAATTGCTAAGATAAGAAATATACACAATGTATTTCGTAATCTGAAATGGGTCGTGGCGAGAATCGCGTAAGTGTCAATATCTATCTATTTATCAGCACTCCACAGACGTTGATCTTCACGCTCACTTGGACCGGGTGTGACGAATGTGACCTTTGCGGATCATAATTATAGTTAATCAAGATACAAGTCTTTTTCATCAAGTGATTGTATTCACAACATAGCACTAATAATAGATTAAAGATCTTTTTTGGGTTCCGTACCCAAAGGGTAAAACGGACCCTATTACTAAGGCTCCGCTGACTGTCTGTCTGTCTGCCCGTCTGTATCTCATGAACCGTGATAGTTAGACAGTTGAAATTTTCACAGATAATGTATTTCTGTAGGCGCTATAACAAAAAATACTAAAAAACAGAATAAAATAAATATTTACGGGGCTTTCATACAACCAACGTGATTTATTGCTCGTTTTCATAGATAATGGTACGGAACCTTTCGTGCGCGAGTCTAGACTCGCACTTGGCTAGTTTTATTTCTTAATTAACTCGCAAATAACACTTTTCTAAAAGTCTAAAAGGGACCAATCTGAAAGGTTTTTTGTTTGTCTCATATCTCCATAATTAATGCACCAACGTGGTTTTTTTTATTTGAAGCGGTTATCTTTCTGTTTGGTCCCATACAAATTTCATCAAATCGATTCAGTAGTTTGGTTTTTAAATCAAAATACTAATAAATAATCTTGGCTAATGTTATTTTGGCGTTAATACATACCAAAAAATTAATCAATAATACGGGTCAATACTTAATGAAACAGGATGACAAGCTCTGTAGCCTGTATTATTGCCTAACATACAAAAAAAGGGAAATTTCAGTTTTTTTAAGTGAAGTTGCCCTTTATATTGCCGAAAGTAGTCAGACTAGAAAAAAAAGGTAGAACAAAAGTTGTTTGTTTAAATAATGTGGCTTACGCCCTAAAAAGTTTCCGGTAAATTAAAAATCAGCCTGTATATAATATTGATAAAATCTAAGAGTAGTTTATACATTATATCAACGTCGAGGTAGATAAATAATGTTTTTAGAACAATTAAGTCCTGTTGGTGCGAGAGCCCACTGCAAAAATACCTACGTCATCGGGTACCCCAATAGGCTATCTTTAGATCGTTAACCGACACTTACACATGTAAGAAAAAACAGGTCTGCCAGTTCCGATCCTGCCGGGTCATGCAAATAATCCCCCTCCACCAACTTCAAATGCCTTGAATACTAAGTTTCGCCAAGTTTAGACCTGGCAGACCTTTTAATCTATTATCAGGGGCACCTTGACTATTATTGGACGTAGGTTACATCGGGGTATTCGCTGAGATAGGTAAAGCGTCTGAAGGGCACATTCTTAGAGATCTGCCAGGTACTTACGGCAGGGTGTGCAATGGTAGACCAATTTTTGCCGCTTTGCCAGTTATTCTGCCGCCAAGCAGTAGTGTGCAAGCACTACTGTGTTCCGGTTTGAAGGTCATTGTAGCTAGTGAAATTACTGGGCAAATGAGACTTAAGAACTGATCTCACAGTCTAGAAATCTTTTTTAGACTGTGTGATGTCTCAGGATTACGTGCGCAGTGCGCGGTGTCACGCGAAACTTTAGAGTTCCGAGTGGCACTGCAATCTGTAATGGGCGGTCGTGACGCTTAACACCAGGCGAACGACTAGCTCGTCACGTCATTCGTCTACATATATAAAAAAATTATTTACTTAATTAATCAATGGTTAACTGTTGCCAGTACTTTCATTCGGGTACCTTATGACGTAATTTTGACAAAATTATATGTCAAAAAATTTCAATTATTTCCATGACCCGGCAGGATCGGCACTGGCAGACCTGATTTTTTTACATATTTAGCCGGTCAAATTGACCGGGGCCGGGTTTTGCCGGTTAACGATCTCAAGATAGCCTGTTGGGGTACTCGATGGCGTAGGTATTTGTGCGGTGGGCTCTCGCACCATGTGTTAAACAAAAACTACATTATATCAACAACTCTTACATTTTATCAAAGCAAATACTGAATTTATCAGCAAATAGAGTGGAGTACTGTCATTGACCTACTAAAACGTGGCCAGAATTCCATGACCCGTAATTGCAGGGCTCACTATTGCAATGAGAGGTCTTGCGTAATGGATGTTTGTAATGAATAATAATTATAAGCGAGGAGAATCGCGACTAGCGAGCTTTTTGATTGACTATACACCGTAGAAATGAATTCGATATTTTCCTGAAATGTATGTACTCAGTCCATGCTATAGAACAATATTACAGAGTTAAATTAAAAAATAAAAATAAAATAAATGCCTCAAAAAATTATTCGCCGTTAGCCGAAATGTCTATTCACACTACACGCTGCGGGAAAATGTTTCGTAGGTAGCTAAAACACCTGCGCCGCCCGCCCTCCCCGCTGTCCCGGAGAGTCAAATTATTACATGTCACAGGCCTTTTGTGAAGAATTTGAATTTGGACTAATTATACAGTACCTAGTTTTACGTTTTACATTATAGGTATTTTTGTGTGTAGCTTTAAATAAACAACCTATGTATAATAGTATGTATTTTCTGAAAATAAGTTAACTTAAACATTTTTAGTTTTCTTTTGTAAACTGTTCCGTGACGACACCGAAACGGCCTTAACGGAAGACCAGCGCTGGTTGTATGGCCAGCTCTATGCTGAGTTGGGACCGGTTCGTGGCAATTGACAATCAATTTATATTTATTAGTAGTTAGTTATATTTATTAGTTATTGTCATGTTTTTTTCTTTTTTTTCCTTTTTATTTTATTTGTATCTTTTGCCATTAATAAACAATTTCTTTCTTTCTTTCTTTCTTTCTTTCTTTTCATTCTGTAGCATGGACTGACTACATACATTGCAGGAAAATATCGAAGTCAATACCACGGTGTATTTATCAGTAATTGCCTACATTTGAATAACCTAACTATGATAATTTTATTGTTTTCAAAGTTTAATCATTACTTTGACAGGTGTAGTGGTTGAGCAGGTTAGCTCATAACCCGGAGGCGGCGGGTTCGATTCCCGCGGCTGGACAGGAAAATTTGCCGTTTTTTTTTTTAATGTCGAATGAGCCTGCGTTTGACTACTTTTTTTTGGATCTCTTACAATCAGGTACCTACTGAGTGCTGACTTTTAGCTTTACAGTTTTATTGTCTTGAGCCTATGCATTTAGACCACTTGGGAGTTTCACATCGCGGTGTGAACCACATGCGGTCCGAAACACCGTTTAGATATACGGTATTATGTACCCGTTTAGATATTTAATTCTAGAAAATAGCTAATTAGTGCATAAAACTAATTAATTTGAAACGCGTGGGGTGCACAGTTTACTTTCATAAATCAATTCCTTTTTTGTAATAGGTACTGTAGACACGCAGCGTGCCGACGTTCTACCGGTTTACCTATCGATAACTGCAAATCGCTTACAGAGTTACAGGCAAAAAACCCCAAACGCGGTTAATAGAAAAAACAAGTGACTTTTAGCCTTCAAATCAATGATTACGTTTCGTGAAAGCAAAATTATTATCTATGGTCTATGAATTAGACTTGTCCTAATTAGCGTAGAGGTTAGTTAAATATCGAAAGGCGGTAATTTTTATCGTAACTTACTACTAAATAAATACACACTAATTATTCATTTACATCAGCCTTTCCACTGAACTGTTGGATAGTCAGAAATTACAGACATCCAGTATTAGGTCCAAAAGCCACTAATATCATTCAATTCAATTCAATTCAATTTATTTTTAAAAAAATGCAACATTACAGGGTCCAAATCATTACATTCTTATGAGCTAAAAACAATGAATAAAAACACAATACAATTCAACGATATAAAAAGAGAGAAAAAAAGATGTAAACATTATACAGTGTGCTGCTCAGAGTAGAGGATGCTGAACTTTGATAATTTACCAAGGGTGTCAGCAATTATGTCCACCTCTGGATACAGAGCAACCATTGCGTCAAGGTGGCGTACTAATAAGGGAAAGAGAGAAGGGAGGGGGAAAAAAGATAAGGGAAAAGATGAATGGATGAAACGGCGCTATCCATCCTCCATTCACCGTTTCATCCATTCATCCTTTTCCCTTATCTTCTTCCCTCTTCCTAGAGACTGGGATAAGGCGTAAATCTAATTAACCCTTGCGAAGCCGGGGCGGGTCAGCTAGTTTTTAAAATAAGTCAACAGATGACAGAGTTCTGGGGTAAAAAACATTTAAAAAAAAATATAGAACCGATTTGACAATCTTCTTCTTATAAAGGGTTGTAATTACTTCACTAGGTAGCTCTGCCCGCCCACCACGGACGGTAGACAAAATTGTCATTCCCCTGTTTTAGTCCACATGACAAGTAAGCAAGTATGAAGAAAGTGACATAAACTTTGTATAAAATGGGGAAAGACAACTTCACTAGGTAGCTCTGCCCGCCTACCACGGACAGTAGACAAAATTGTCATTCCCCTGTTTTAGTCCACATGACAAGTAAGCAAGTATGAAGAAAGTGACATAAACTTTGTATAAAATGGGGAAAGACAACTTCACTAGGTAGCTCTGCCCGCCTACCACGGACAGTAGACAAAATTGTCATTCCCCTGTTTTAGTCCACATGACAAGTAAGCAAGTATGAAGAAAGTGACATAAACTTTGTATAAAATGGGGAAAGACAACTTCACTAGGTAGCTCTGCCCGCCTACCACGGACAGTAGACAAAATTGTCATTCCCCTGTTTTAGTCCACATGACAAGTAAGCAAGTATGAAGAAAGTGACATAAACTTTGTATAAAATGGGGAAAGACAACTTCACTAGGTAGCTCTGCCCGCCTACCACGGACAGTAGACAAAATTGTCATTCCCCTGTTTTAGTCCACATGACAAGTAAGCAAGTATGAAGAAAGTGACATAAACTTTGTATAAAATGGGGAAAGACAACTTCACTAGGTAGCTCTGCCCGCCTACCACGGACAGTAGACAAAATTGTCATTCCCCTGTTTTAGTCCACATGACAAGTAAGCAAGTATGAAGAAAGTGACATAAACTTTGTATAAAATGGGGAAAGACAATTTTCTCCACCGCCCTTAATAGGCGGGCTCAGTAGTCACTTACCATCATTCTATATTATCATTAAACATTTCACAACGCAAGCAAGACTTAACACAGTTTAATATTTGTTTTTGACTATAAGTCACCTACAGCCTATGTTATGTACAGACAATGTTTGTCAAATAAAACAATGCAATTGCGCAAATGCATAGATAAACATCCTGAATTACGTCTTTATCACCTTTCTAAAGTGTTGCCACATAAATCAAATTAATAATTATAATATCCTTAAGAAGACCGTCCGGTCCAGGGGGTCTAGCAAAGATACCTTTCCATCAGCGTTAAGCTAAACGATAACTCAAAATGTATGGGATTGACATTAGCTGCGGAAATATTTTCCGCACAAAATCACGTTTGTTGTATGGGAGCCCCTTAAATATTTATTTTATTCTGTTTTTTAGTATTTGTTGTTATAGCGGCAACAGAAATACATCATCTGTGAAAATTTCAACTGTCTAACTATCACGGTTCATGAGATACAGCCTGGTGACAGACGGACAGACAGACAGACAGACAGCGGAGCCTTGGTAATAGGGCCCGTTTTACCCTTTGGGTACGGAACCCTAAAAAGCATGCCAAATACTGTACGCTCATTGGTTGGAGGCAGCCGATGATAAACAAGCAACTATGAATGTGAGTTCCACCCCCTTATTACCTAACTCGCAACAGGTTTGCGACAGGCGTAAATCTCGCGGTGATTGCTGTCATAGATCATTAGTGGTGTAGCTTAGCATACATGCTCGACACCACTAATTATGTATGACAGCAATCACCGTGAGATTTACGCCTGTCGCAAACCTGTTGCGAGTTAGGTAATTAGGGGGCGGACTTGGTTAGTCTTTGGGAAAACGTTACAATTTATAAATAAATAAAAAAAATATACTATGAAAAAAATAAAGAAAAAATAAATAAACAAAAAAGTGTTAAATAAGTAGTATAGTGCGTGTGTGTGTGGGGGTGTGTGCGGGGGGGGGGGGGGAGGAAGGGGGGTTTAGTGTTTAATAATATACATTTGAAAAATAAAGAATGAACAGAAGTCCAGGTTTTAATAACAATTGTAGTGTGCTACGTACAATCGACAGTACCTAGCAAACTCGGGTTATCAGAAAGACATGTTGATGCAACAGCACTGACACAAGAGCTGAAAACTATACTCTGTTTAATTTTTTTTCTATAAACATTCGTAATAGCACTAAAGTGTTTTATAAATTGCATGTTCGATTACCTAGAGGGGGCAACATTAGAATTATTAGAATAATTGTAAATTCTGTTCATAAATAGGTCCAATATATAGTCCATTTTTGTCCATTGTTCAGAAAACGCGTTTTAAGGTTTTGACATTTCTAACTTTATGAATGTATGAACACGCCCGACCTATATAGTTTAGCCGATGTAGCCGACCGACGGCCCAACGCAAGAGGATAATTGGAGAGCAGCAGCAAGCATCATCCCTAGAGACCAGCGTTAGGACCTTTGGATCTCAGCCCAGCAAGATCAGCCACGACCCCGTCTTCAATTAGCCCCAAGTTCCACGAAGTTCTAATTTTTTTATTGCGTGTTTTGTTATTGTAGAACGGAAAAGTAAGTACCTACCTATACATTTGTTGGTATTTTTTTAAATTCGAGAGTTGAGTTATTTTTTGTGTATGTTTTACAAGACCATCTTTAATTAGCCAAGCCAAGCCAAGCGGTACTTCACGCCGGGCCAACGGCTTATGCTTTATAAAGCACAAGTCAGGCCGCATATGGAGTACTGCTCTCACCTCTGGAACGGTGCGCCAAAGTACCAGCTTCAGCCTCTTGACTCCTTACAGCGACGAGCCGTTAGACTCGCCGATGATCCTGAGCTCACCAAAGATTTAGAACCACTGAGTTTACGCCGAGACATCGGTTCCCTCTGTGTGTTCTACAATTCCACAAAATCTTCAATGGGGAATGCTCTGAAGAGCTGTTCAACCTAATCCCAGCATCGCGGTTTTTTAACCGCACAGCTCGTCACCGTCAAAAAGCTCATCCACACCTCGTGGACCCATGGAAGTCTCGCACAGTCCGTTTCACGAGATCATTTCTGCCACATACTTGCAAGATGTGGAATGAGCTACCCTCTGAGGTGTTTCCGTTGAGCTACAACATGGGGCAGTTCAAACGACGGGTAAATAGAGTCTTAAAAGGTAGGCAACGCATCGGCACCGCCCCTGGTGTTGCAGGTGTATATAGGCGACGGTAACTGCTTACCATCAGGCGGGCCGTCAGCTTGTTAATCTGTCCGTGATTTAAAAAAAAATTTGTATTTTTTACAATTTTTACTTTTTTTTACATTGATATATTATTTTTTACAAGTTTACAAGTTAATATAAAATGGAACATTTTGATTTAGAGACGGCTATTGCCTTGTTACCAGTAATTACGGGACAAGAACATGTAGCAAAATCTTTGATTGATAGTATTGATTTTTATAATATGCTAATTGAAAGTTCCAAGCCTTTGCTAATTAATTTCGTTTTAAAAACAAGGCTAACGACAAGTGCAAAATTTTATTTAAAATCAAATTATGACGATGTTGAGAGTTTATTGCAAGATATGAAAAACATTTTATTGCAAAAAAATGCCCAGTTGCATTGCAAAACAAAATATTAATTTGTAAACCGGGCAGCAGATCAATTAAAAGTTATGGTTCGGAATTAGAAGATATTTTGGTTGAATTAACACAAGCACAGTCTGACAATGAGATTGATGTTTTACACCCAATTAATGAAAGAATGGCTATAAACGTTTTTGCGAATGGTCTTAATAACACGAATTTAAGAATCATTATTTCATGTAGACGGATTAAGTCTTTGTCTCAAGCCATTCAAACGGCAATAGACGAGCAGATTATTAAGTCATCCTTTAGAGTCTCCTTAAATACGAATTTCCAGGAAAATTATTATACCAATTTTCAAAGTCACGGATACAAAAATTACATCCCACGTAAAAACTACAATAAGACAAACGTGTGGAATTGTAAAAATAATTTGTGCAACACGCCCTTATAAGAAACGTGTCATGATTCCATACCGAGCAGCGATCGTACTTTGCCCGATCAGCGTAAGAATAAGAATAAGAAGTATTTATTTGCTTAAATGTCGGTATATAAGGTTTTCGGTACATAATTAGTGCCAGATACATTTTGCCACCAGCGGCAGCATACAAATATTTTAAACATAACAATTAGATACAAAATTGAATGAATTGAAGAAGTGTAGAATTTAGACAGAAACAAGAATTTAGCATCGCAATGCGATAGTAATGAGGAAATTTCGGATTCCAAACAAAATAAAAATGGGGAATATCGAAATATTTACCGGATTTGACAACCTCAGTACCTTCTGTCACCAGGCCTGATCAACCTGCGGTAGTTAGGGAAGTAGAGGATACCATGGATTTAGGATTCGATATTTTGTTTTCGGAGAGTATAGACATAGACATATATAGAGTTCGGTGACTCAATTGAAAATAAAAAATGTAGTGAAAATAGTAAGTATGAAGTAAGTTTGAAAGAAGAATTGATGAAAAATGATGATGATGATTATGATAAAAAGAGATTATATGAGATAAAATGTATTAAGAATAATGTTGAGAAAAATAATGAATAGACGGAAATTTTAGACAAAAAGTTGATGAAAAACGATGACGAGCATGATTTATTAAACGAGTTGAACAAAAGAAAAATATTGACATATCGAACGATAGATAGTGAAGGAATTTTAAAGAAAATAGGTCAAGATTGTAGTATAAAACGAAAAATAATTATATGAAATGGTCAGACCGACAAACTTTAGATAGATTTAACGAGAAGTACGTCGAACGATGTGTAGGTATAACTTAGAATTTAATTATATATAGAAAGAATTAGAAATAATATATAGAATTTATAGCTATACAGCTATACACGGTGTTTCCCTGCGAGATAAGCTCCGGAACGAGGAGATCCGCAGGAGAACTAAAGTGACCGATATAGCTCTTAGAGTTAGTAAGTTGAAGTGGCAATGGGCAGGCCACATCGCTCGTAGAACTGACAACCGATGGGGAAGAAAGGTTCTCGAGTGGCGACCACGAACCGGAAGACGCAGCGTAGGCCGGCCCCCCACTCGGTGGACCGACGACCTGGTGAAAGCCGCGGGGAGCCGATGGATGCAGGAGGCGAGCAGCCGCTCAAGGTGGCGTGCTCTGGGGGAGGCCTATGTTCTGCAGTGGACGTCTTCAGGCTGTTAATGATGATGACAGCTATACACATACGTGTATTTTTAGATTTATACAAAAGTAGTATGATAAGATAGTATGAAAACTTTGTAATAGATACATAGATAGATAGATAGATAAACTCTTTATTGTACACCAACTAAACAAAAACATACAAAGAAACTTAATAGACTTATAATTGCTAGTGCAATGGGCGGTCTTATCGCTTAAAGCGATCTCTTCCAGACAACCTTGGGATGGAGAGAAAATGAAAAAATTAAATTGGGACTACGGTGTACAGCTAAACTTAGTAGTGATATTACACTCATAATTTCAAATATAAGAAATACATATATATACCATAAATAATTATACTAACTATATATATGTATATATATTGCGGATATATTTAAACAAATATTATAGATACTGATTTATTGTTAAGTAAATGTCTGATCTGTGATAAGTACATTTTCTTCACTCTATCTTTAAACATATGTAGTGACGTAGACTGACGTATAGACACAGGTAAACTATTCCAGAGGCGAATGGCTTCAACGGTAAAAGATTTGTCGTAAAAGGAAGTTGTATGAATAGGCATATTTAACTGCAGTATATGTGTATAATAGTACGAATATCAAAGTTTAAATAAGTTTAGAAAAATAATTAGTATTGTAAGAAATGTTTGAATTTGTTTTTTTTAATAAATAGGCATTTAGAATTAGATCGGCTGAGTATGTAGTAGGTAAGTAAGTAAAGCTTAAAGAAATTACTATCACGTAGAATCATTATTTTTGTTATAGGTTTTTTTAGAGGTAACTAGATCAAATATGTACTGATATTGGTAAAATAAAATACATTCTTACAAAACTCATTTATTAAACAAGGTGAGTTTGAATTGGTATGTCATCCCGAAAGGGGGGACTGCGACCATGATAGCCCACAAGTTGTGAGAGCCTTACTTGAAACTACGTGTTTCCAAACCTCCATACTAAAAAATAAACCCACTCACAAAATTGCACGTGCGAACGCTACGAGAGTTTCTTAACACAGGTCCTCGAACTCATTTAAGTGCATTCGGTCAAGGACGAAGTTCAACTACCACCCAGCTGCACTAGGGCTATCTTCGAAGCGTTTGGGTAAAATTATAACGTAATCTTTACATGGCATTCCTTCAATGAAAAACTATTAATTTAGAAAAGTCGTAGAAGAAACATTGTCTACCTTGGGGAGTAGATTTACTCCCTTTCGGGATAATATACCAATTCAAACTCAGATTGTAGTACCAGCGTATGTAATAAAACTTATTAAATTAGTGGAATGTTTAAGGTGAAAAATTAAAACGTATTATTATAATGTAAGAGTGTAGGTCTAGGTAATAATAACTTCTAAGATTTTTTTTATAATATTATTAGTTAACCTTTTTGCTTTTACGGTATAATAACTTTTTGTATAAGTTATGTGAAATGTTTTTACGATTTAAATGAATATATGACTTATAAGCATAAGGACTAAAAATTGTATGACGAGTATAATGATGAATGGTTGATATTTGTTGACGAATAATATTTGTAATGTGTAATATAATCTTTAATTTATATATTTTTATCTCACATAATTATAATGACTGCTTGACATAATGTAATTTAATATTTTATAAATTTATTGTTTAAAATTTCAATTTGCACACCACTGTCGTGGTAGAATGTACGGACAGTTTACTTATAATACCAACTATTTGTACTACATTCGGAAATAAATTATATTCTATTCTATTCTATGTTTTTTTAGTAAACTGAGTTATGTATCTTTTTTGTATTAGCATAAAAATGTTTTTTCTTTTAGTATAAAAAACATTTTTTTCCAATAAATCGGGTGGTGTAGTGTATGAACACGCCCGACCTATCTAGTTTAGCCGAAGTAGCATAAGAGCTTAGTCAGTCACCATGTAGAAGCCGAGAAATACACTTGTGTACCGCAATACCATCTTTGATTGCCAACATGGCCCACCACCTACCATAAGAGTTCCCACCACACCAAGAACCTGCAACCTTTACATGGCAAAACCATGCCACATTACATGGCGATCCTGCCAGCGGTTCTTCACACATTACACGCATGCGATATAAAGAATATTTTACGTAATTTTTTACACCTTGGGTCACAGAGTTTTAGTAAGGATCCCTAATTTTTTTGAAAATATAATATAGCCTATATCGCCCGGGGATAGTGTAGCTTCCCAACAGTAAAAGAATTTTACTGTTGGGAATTTTATTTTGTACTCATGCTCACAATTACTTCATGCACATTGCACAGTTCCAACCTACCTACACAGTTGTTAAGTTCCCTACCCTCTCGTGCGCAAACAGTATTTTTTCCCCAACAATAACAACCACCTCTCGCTAAAATACAAACTTAAATACCTACCTACCACCTTACGCAAATTGAGCCTACATAGTTAGTTAATTATATTATAGTAATTATAATTATATTCCATGCCTAATCGTAATTTTACCTTTTTGTGTGATGATTTAATTATTTTTTTGTTGTTTCCTACCTACATTTATGTTTTATTTATTTACTTATACCGATACACAGCTATCAGCCTGTACTTTAAACGAATTATTACCTGTCTTGGGAGGAGGGCGTTGATATGCCATGTCACAGGTTTTATCCTAGTTTGGGTACCAACAACCCTTCAAGGATTTACAACAATTATTTAAGTTTTTTTTTACTATAATTATTGTGTCAAAGTTTGTTAGAGATAATAAATCATTTCATTCCATTTCATTTCATTTCAATTTTTCAAATCGGTTCAGTAGTTTCGGAGCCTATTCAATGCAAACAAACAATCAAATCTTTCCTCTTTATAATATTGTTATAGATTATAGATTATATATGTATAGACAAGTACTATCTCACATGACGTAGCCCGATGACCTTGATGATGAAAATTAAATAGCCAAATGCATCGACTATAAATCCAGTTGACCAATGATACAACTTCCCCTTATACGAAAATTAGTAGTGTATTTCAACTACTATTTTCATACAAATCACCCGTTGATGTCTTATGTTCCATCCTGCTCTGTCTTTTGTAATTTCGTATGACTGTCTCGTTTTGTTACCACGTCCCCTGCCCGCGCAGGTGAGTCGTGTTTGTACGAGAAATTATGTTCACGAGCTATCAACGGGCTTTATGATCTTTGGCCAAATGCGTGTCTGAATTACATTTATAGGTGTGACGGCGCTTCGATTATTTTAGAGTGGCAAGGAACGTAACTGGTAGCTGACAGTTGACAGCGGCCGTTTGACAGCTGACGTTTCTCCACTCTGACACAACTCCGGGCGCTAGTGTGCTATAGGCGCGGAACAGGACGGATAGCGGCCATTACGAAGAGGGTGGTCAATCCGTTTGCATCGCGCTCGCGCATTACGTGTTCGGCGGAGTGTCTTACGTTGATTAATAATTGGACTATCCTTATTGTGTTCGTAGCCATATTTAAACAGATTATTGTAAAACTCGATGATTATAGCATACTGTGTGAAAAGTTTGGTTTCTATTCTCCTCGCCCGATAAATCCACGCCTGCCATTGAAATATGAGTATGGAATCTCCCGATAAAGATCCTGATATTGACCATGTGTCTATATCAGAAGTGGGATGTGAAGGGCAAAGATCAGAGGAGAATACCCGCAGCAGAAATGAAACGCCCGGGTCATCGTCAGTGCCAAACTTATTGTATCATATGGAGACGCTGCTATCCAGAATATTGGCAAGCCCTCAGCCTAATAACAACACAACCACGCAACTGATCCGATTTGACCCAGATGATGCCGAAGCAGACATAGAAGGCTGGTGCAAAGTGTCGGAAATAATAATCAACAGTAGAAAGCTAGAAGGTGCTGAGTTATTGTTACTGCTAACGCATGCCTTGAAGGGACGAGCCGCTACTTGCCTAACCAGACTGCAGGCTTCTCAGCTACCAGTTACGTTCCTTGCCACTCTAAAATAATCGAAGCGCCGTCAGGTGTATTATCTTTCCCCGCCGCTAGTGGCAACAACAACATAGACTCCGTATTTAAAAAATCTAAAAAATGTGATGAGTGCTCCAAAATCGATTAAAATAGGATATATGTGGTGATAACGTATCAGTGCTTCAGTGATATTGTTATTTATTAAAACAACTACAGCTTGACACCAAAAAACCCAGTGATAAAATATCGGACCAAATAGTAGAACAAGCCAAGAGATAAACTGTAAACAAACCAAAGAATGGTGTTTCCACATACTCTAAATGTAATAAGGTAAAATGGTGTGAATATATAATAAGAATTTAACGTCTTGTTCACGAAAAACCATCGAAAAACTAACTAACTAAAGCCGTTGAGCACCTACCGTCACGGCCGTATAAAACATTTACCTTTGCACCCGACTCGTAACAAGATTGACATCAGTGAGCGCCAGTGAAAACATAAACGAGTTACTAACTTCGGCGGATGATCGTATGTTACCGTGGCCTAGCGTCCGAAGACAGGCACATTGCGCTAGCGCAGCACCGAATTCGAGTCTCACCGATCGATGTGAATTTTTGCACTTTTATTTTTTATATTTTATGAAATTATTTGACATCATTTTATAATTATTTTATTTTGGTTTATTTGAATTCTAAGTAATTTACCATGGAGGAAATGGACACAGATAACGTGACATTTAGATTTCATCAAAGGCGGAGAGCTAGTTCACTAGGGAACCTTACAGAATCTTCCTTATTTGAGTCTACTAGAATTAGCCTGCCACAAACAAGTTTAGACCAGAGCGATGCAAACTGTGTGGTTAACCAAAGAATTAGTGACCTTGAAAATCAGGTTCTGGCCGCTAATAACGAAATCGATAATTTGGTATTGGAAAATGAACAAATTAAAAAAGAATTAGAGAAAGCGATCAAAATCGTAGATGTCTACAAAAAAATGGATTTTAGTGAGAATCATAATACACCCTTGTTAGGTCGAAAGAGAAAACGTCAACGAATTTCAATATGCCCAGAAGAGAGCATGAAAACTGCAAAAGGGCCATCAACGACTAGTACAGAACACCAAAAATTCGAATATGAGAGGCAGCAAGAGACAATAGATAAATTAAACCTAGAAATAGAGTGGTTGCAAAAATGGCTGGCTGAAGAAAAAGAGAGAAATAACGATAATAATAATGACAAAAAAAAGGATAAAATAAAGAAACGCAGCACAAAACATATAAAAGTAACGACTCGAAAAACGCGAGCATCCTTATTAAGAAAGTTAAAGAGGGTCTCTAAAAAAAGTAGAACATTACAGAAAAAATGCGTGATTGCAAATAAAGAAAACGCGCAGCTAAAACATAAAATTCTCGAGCTACAATCCCAGCAAAGTCTGCGATGTGAAAGCAGTCTGAATATTGTAGGTTCCAACAATAATCTTAAACTGAAACAATATGCTCAGCATAGTCAAGAAGTACCGTGTCTCTCTGGACCACAAAATACAGAAATACAAAAGTCATCAAACATCGTAGCACTAGAAAGTATAGATCCAAATTTAAGAAACATACTCATTTTCTCAGATATCAAAAATGATTAATAATATGGACGAAGGAACTAAAGTTATGAACTACTGCAAACCAGGGGCCAATTGCTTGAAAATACTAGACAGCTTCCATGAAAGAACTAAGAACCTAAACACAAATGATACAGTAGCTATACTCATAAGTAGATACGAAGAAACTATTGACGCTAGAACGAAGAAGCAAATCTATGTGAAAGTGTTAAATGATATTATAGGCATGAAATGTAGAACATACAATGTAATTGTCAGTGGGATACGATATAATAACATAAACGACGAAGATATATACAATACTAACAGAAGAATAGCATACTTAGCGAATTTGTCAGAAAATGTTAAATATGTTGACCCTAATATAAGACAAAATGGTAAAACCAACACTTACTGGCTGGGTACATGCAAGTTTATTTGCTGATGATACCCATGTGGGAATGAGTGACAAATGTGAAACTAAATTAGATTTTAAAATTAACGAAGTTATGAATATGCTCAAGAAGTGGTTTTATGTTAATGGGATAGTTCTTAATGCTGACAAGAGCGTAATTATGAAATATCACACAAGAAAAGTTGCAAATAGGAAAATTGAAACAAAACAAAATGTATTTTTGGGCTATACTGTTTGTTGGTTTTGACACACACGTGTATTTATCCGTAACCTAGGTAACAACTAGTTTACATCTCTAACACACCCCCTTAAACTAGGAGTTACTACTTACATATCAAGCCTAATACAAATTGGTTAAACTTAACCTTACACAAAGGCTTCGTAAGTATGTCTGCTAACATCTCAGCCGTAGGAAGATACCTAATCCTAAGTATACCATTGTTTACAATTTCTCTTATAAAATGATGTCGAACATGAATGTGCTTGGTGCGCCCAGAATACATCATATTCTCAGTGATTTTCTTTGCGGATTGATTATCGTTGTATAACGTAATCACAAACGATTGCCCTAAGCACTCTTTCAAGAAACTCTTTATAAACAAAGCTTCCTTCGCGGCGTCACAGATAGCAAAATATTCTGCCTCGCTACTGGATAACACAGCGGTGCGTTGCTTACGGCTTTCCCACGAAACCAAGTTCTTACCTATCTTGAAAACATATCCAGAATACGACCGTCTGTCACTAACACAGCCAGCAAAATCAGCATCAGCATACCCAGTGACGTCTATTCCTGTTTTCTCATAAGATATTCGGTACTCCATAGTGCCTTTCAAATATCTCAACACTCGTTTCGCAGCCTTCCAGTGTTCATCCGAATAGCAGTCATTAAATTGACTCAATACACTCACAGCATGAGCAATATCAGGACGAGTACACACTGCTAAGTACATTAAGCAGCCAATTAGACTTCTGTACTCTAATTTTCCTTTCTTCTGTTCACTCTTAGTTAGCTTTAGTCCAACCTCCATGGGTGTAGTAGCCGGTTTACATTCCGCCATGTTAAATCGCTCAAGTACCCTTTTCAAGTAATTCGATTGATCCAACACAATCTTGTTATCTTGTCTCTCGACTCGCATACCTAAGATGTGCTTAACTGGACCAAGGTCCTTCATCACGAACTCCTTCATGAGTTCTTCCTTAACCATATTCTTTTCAGAATTATTTGTATTTGTGAAAAGCAATATGTCATCTACATAAAGGGCAATAATCACCATATTTCCCTCTCTTGACCGTATGTAGACACATGGTTCAGTAGTCAACCTCTTGAATTTAAGCTTCTCAGTCAAAACAGAGTTTATTTTCTCATTCCACGATTTAGGCGCTTGTTTAAGTCCATAAACAGCTTTGTGTAAACGATAAACTTTGTTCTTGCCTTGATTAACTTCAAATCCTTCAGGAACTTCCATGTACACTTCCTCTTTCAGGTCTCCATTCAAGAAAGCTGTTTTAACATCCATATGATCAATTTCCATATCATACTCAGCAGCCAAAGCCAGCAGCATCCGTATTGTTGAATATCTCACAACCGGCGAGAAAGTTTCCTGGTAATCGATACCATACTTTTGCGTAAAACCTTTTGCAACTAATCTTGCTTTATATTGCAAAAGTTCACCGTTCAAACCTCTTTTCTTCTTAAAACCAAAGACCCGTAAATGATCCAAGTTTACCTTGTTTCCCGACCATTTCTCCTCAGGTGTAGATCCCATCACCGCCTTTGTGGGTGATCTATTTTTGATGTAAATTGCAGTACTAACAGCTTCAGCCCAGTATTCCTTACTCAAGCCAGCCTCCTGCAACATGCACCTCGCTGCTTCGATGATCGTACGGTTTGCACGTTCTGCAACTCCATTTTGTTGCGGACAGTAGGGTACGGTAGTTTGATGACGTATCCCATGCTCCTTCAGATAATTCTGAAACACATTATTCATGTATTCACCACCATTGTCACTCCTACAAGCTTTAATTTTATTGCCTGTTTCATTCTCGACGAGGGCCTTAAAACGTTTGAACCGATCAAACACTTCCGTTTTCGACTTCAACACAAACCCGAAAGTCTTCCTAGTGTAGTCGTCAACAAACGTCAGAAGATATCTCGCACCTCCGAGAGACTCGTGTGACACGGGCCCACATACATCTGTGTGTACCAAGCCTAATACCTGCGTAGCTCTACTCACAGACTTTTTCGGAAAAGGAACCCTAGTCAATTTTCCTTCAATGCAGGAAATGCACGGTGTAAAATCAGCTTTATCAAAACTAATACCTAAAGCCATACCTGATTTCAATAGGTTCATGCTCCGTGCATTTAAATGACCTAGTCGTCGATGCCAAAGTCCTTGACTTTCCTCCTTCACATTGGATACTGGTGAATTTTCCTCGGACCCCTTGATAATAATAATAATAATAATAATATTTATTCAAAAAATTACATTATGCTAAAATACAATACAATATGAATCTTAGGAACTATACATAAGTCTAACAAAGCACGGTGCCTGTACTAGGATAAACCTGTGTCACAGGCGGCATAAGGGCAGCATTCAGCAATACGAGTATAAATACGTGAAAAATTAAATTATTAACAATATTTTACATTAAAACTAAACCTCTATTTATAGGCAAGCATACAATAATTATTTTATAAACAAAAGTATTATCTAAAAGTATATTTACCATAATTTACTTATCAATTACTTAAGTAGAGTATATTAGAATTTAACAGAAGGAAAAAAAAAAAAAAAAAACTAGTTTACTTATTTATCAATGTGTAACAGTAATTCGGTCTGATCATAGGTCAGACCTTGTAAATGCTTATACAGTATTAATTTAGTACTAAAATAATTGAGGTCATACATAGATAATGCCTTATTAAGTTTATTGTACAGAAAAGGACCTAAGAAAAAGAAGAACCGGTTTGTGAAAACAAACTTAGACACAGAAAGTGAAGTACATACAATATCTTTCCGCCTCTTGGTGTTAGTAAGCAGTGCATTATGCGTCTGAGTGGTGTGCTGTTTTAGGACAGTGTACATTATGAAAAGTTGTCGGACAGTCAAAACATTGCAACATTCATAAAGTAGGCGTGTAGGGAAAAGGAACGGTCTGGACGTGGCTACTTTCAGGATCGCTCTTTGGGCACGTTCGATAGGTAACATAGTGGTTTTTGGAGCGCCGCCCCAAGACGTAATGCAGTATTGAATAACAGATTGACACAAAGCTTGATAGACTTGAATAATTATTTTTTTATCCGCAATATAGCGCAGCTTTTTGAAAACAAATATTAACTTACGTACTCTGTTAGCTAGAGTGGAAATGTGTTTTTTGAAAGAAAGGGTGTCGTCAATTATAATGCCAAGATATTTAATGGAATCAGTTTTATCAATAAATGGACAAGTGCAAACGTCAAGCAAGGTGTTGTCACAGGAGTGTGCACATAATTGATTATTGTTAGAAAGGCTCTGGATTTTCCGCATGCAAAAACTCATAAATTTCGTCTTATCAGCATTAAGCGTTAGTAGGTTACGTTTAAGCCAGCTATTTACAACATTAAAGCCTCATCATCATCAACAGCCTGAAGACGTCCACTGCTGAACATAGGCCTCCCCCAGAGCACGCCACCTTGAGCGGCTGCTCGCCTCCTGCATCCAACGGCTCCCCGCGGCTTTCACCAGGTCGTCGGTCCACCGAGTGGGGGGCCGGCCTACGCTGCGTCTTCCGGTTCGTGGTCGCCACTCGAGAACCTTTCTTCCCCATCGGTTGTCAGTTCTACGAGCGATGTGGCCTGCCCATTGCCACTTCAACTTACTAACTCTAAGAGCTATATCGGTCACTTTAGTTCTCCTGCGGATCTCCTCGTTCCGGAGCTTATCTCGCAGGGAAACACCGAGCATAGCTCGCTCCATAGCTCGCTGCGCGACTTTGAGCTTACTAATGAGGCCAACAGTAAGAGACCATGTCTCAGTTCCATAAGTCATCACTGGCAACACACACTGATTGAAAACTTTCGTTTTCAGGCTCTGCGGTATTTTGGACGAAAAGATAGGACGAAGCTTCCCGAACGCTGCCCAGCCGAGTTGGATTCTTCGCGCCACCTCTTTGTCGAAGTTGGACCTACCTAATTGGACAATCTGTCCTAGGTAGACATACTTGTCGACAACTTCGAGAGTATCGTTCCCAACAATTACCGGTATAGGTGGAACATGAGCATTAGACATGATCTTTGTCTTGTCCATATTCATCTTAAGACCAACCTGCTGGGAGACTCTACTGAGGTCGTTGAGCATGGTGCTAAGGTCCTCGAGCGATTCCGCCATTATGACTATATCATCGGCAAAACGAAGGTTAGTGATGTACTCGCCATTTATGTTGATGCCAGATCTTTTCCACTCCAAGAGCTTGAAAACATCCTCCAATGCGTTTGTGAACAGTTTCGGAGAAATAACGTCTCCCTGTCTCACGCCTCTTTGCAATGGAATTTGTTCCGTACTCTGGTCCTGTAGTCGGACTGACATAGTGGCCTTACTGTACAAACACTTCAAAACTTCGATATACCTATAGTCAATTTGGCATCGCTGCAAGGACTGCAGCACCGCCCAAGTCTCGATTGAATCGAAGGCTTTCTCATAGTCCACAAACGCTAGGCATAACGGCCGATTATACTCTTCGGTCTTCTGTATAATCTGGCGCAGCGTATGGATGTGGTCTATGGTGCTAAAGCCTTTTCGGAAACCGGCTTGTTCGGGAGGCTGGAATTCATCAAACCTGCGTGCGAGACGATTCGTAATGACTCTCGAAAACAGCTTATACACATGACTCAAGAGCGAGATGGGCCTATAGTTCTTCAATAAGGTGTTATCGCCTTTTTTGAAGAAGAGCACCACCACGCTCTTGTGCCATGCCTCTGGCGTTATACCTTCAAGGATGACAGAATTAAATAACTTCTGGAGGACTAAAAGTACCGGTCTACCACCCGCTCTCAGAAGTTCGGTCGTAATTCCATCTTCACCTGGTGCCTTGTTGTTTTTAAGCTGTTTGAGGGCCATTCTAATCTCGCACAGGCTGACGTCCGGGATATCTTCGGTATAGTGTCGGACTAACTTGGCTCTGATGTCCTGAGCTGTGTTAGTAGCGGGCTTACGTGTCGAGGTGTATAACTGTCCATAGAAGTTCTCGATCTCTCTCAGAATCTCAGGCTTGGATGAAATGACGCTACCATTTTCGGTCTTCAGTTTTGTCATTTGGTGTTGCCCAATAGACGAATCCTTTGCGAACACTTTAGAGCCTTGGTTCCGCTCAATTGCGGCCTCAATACGTGAAGTACTAAGAGCACGCAAGTCGTGTCGCAAGGAACTCCAGATTCGTCTATTGAGTTCACCGTAGGCTGACATATCAACTGAAGACTGCAGCTTCATTTCGCTCCGGTCGGCCATTAGCTCAAGAGTTTTTTCTGAGAGCTTTTGAGTCTTCTTTCGGCGTTGGGTCTTAAAGAATTTCGATCCAACAGCTTGGACAGTTTCCACCAACCCGTCGTTTAGCTCGTCCACTGTGTTACAGTCGGCTAGGCACTGGAAGCGATTTTGGAGTTCCAGCTGAAAGCCTTCGGGGTTTTGGATTTGGACAGGATTTGGACGGAGCGTAGACTTCACCAGACGTGACCTTTCGAGCTTAACATTGATATTCAATGTGCCTCTAACAATACGGTGATCGCTACCGGTTTTCACCTTGCTGATCACAGAGACATCATCGAATATGTGCTTCTTGGTCGTCATGATGAAGTCTATCTCATTTTTAGTGGAACCGTCGGGACTTATCCACGTCCACTTCCTGGATGGCCGCTTCTCGTAGAAGGAGTTCATCATAAAGAGTCCCTCCTTCTCCATGAAGTCAGCCAGCCTCTGTCCTCGAGGGTTCCGCTGCCCGTATCCAAATGGCCCCACTCTCAGCTCATCGCTATTCCTTGTGCCCAACTTCGCATTGAAGTCTCCCATCACAACGGTGAAGTATGTTTCGGAAGTATGCATGGCTTCGGATATGTCCTCATACATAGCTTCTACTTCATCGTCTGAGTGTGCCGATGTCGGCGCGTATACCTGTATAACCTTCAACGAATACCGTTTGGTTATTCGGAGTACCAGGTACGCTACCCTGGCCGACACACTGTCGACTTTGACCACGTTGTTGACGAGAGACTTGCGGACGAGAAACCCGACACCCCCTTGGGAGAGTTGGTCTCCCTCCCGGTAGAAGAATAAGTTACCGGAATTTAGGATTATCGCGTCCTGTCCCTGTCTTCGGACTTCTGACAATCCCATTACATCCCAGCGTAACTTACCCATCTCCGCCTCTAGCTCGACCATCCTTTCGTCAGCCTTCAGTGTGCGCACGTTATGTGTTGCCAGGGCCAGGGGTCGTCGTTGGGGTTGGTAGCCGGGCGTCTGCCGGGGATTCTTCGCACCCCTTGCCCTGCCGTTACCGTGGCCGCTACCGTAGCCACGGGATAGCAGAGCTGCCGGGGACTGGGGGCCGTTTTTATTTGTGCTTGTCATTAGGGGGGGGGGGTTTGCCATAATCACCACGCTTGGCAGGCGGCTTGGTGATCGCAGTAGGTGAAGATTGATTGCCACCAAGACCGAGGGGAACGCTGCGACCCATTCCCTGGATATTCCCTTAGCCGCCTTCTACGGCACCCACGGGAAGAGATGGGGTGGTCCTATTCGTAACCGGGACCACACGGGACAAATGACACGGGATTAAAGCCTCGTTGCGCGTAATTATGTACATCTGTGCTGGAGTCAGCGGAGAAAATTAAAGCAGTGTCATCAGCATATGAAATTATTTTCCCATGCTCTAGCTTTAAATTACAGAGATCATTTATGTAGACCAAGAAAAGTGTAGGTCCAAGGATGCTTCCTTGGGGAATCCCAAAAGGAGGAATTTTCATGTCCGTGCTGATGATATTACCTATTTTGACACATTGAGACCGATTCTGCAGATAGTCACCAAAGAGTTTCAACTGCATGCCTCGAATTCCTAGTACTTCTAGTTTGTTAAGAAGGATAGGAACAGAAATTGTGTCAAAAGCTTTGGCCAGATCGAGGAAAATCCCTGTTACTCTTTTACCTTTTCCTAGTTCCTCGGTGACGTAGTTAGTTAAGTGATGCACCGCGTCTGCTGTAGATAACCTAGATCTAAAACCAAATTGCCAGGGGGAGAAGAGGGAATTATTTTCTAAAAACGTTACTAATCTGTTGTTAATTATTTTTTCCAAGACTTTAGAGAGTGATGGTAATAAAGAGATAGGTCTGTAGTTTGTAACGAGGTCTTTTCTACCAGCTTTATAAATCGGAATAACTACAGCTTTCTTAAGAGATTTCGGAAAAATCCCATCATTGAGACATATTTGAAAAATGTGCGTTAAAGGGGGGACAAGAATACGTTTAAACCTTTTCAAAAAATCATTGCTGATATTATCCCACCCGGCTGATTGGTTATTTTTCAAACTAGAAATAACCCTATCCACTTCCGTTTCATCCAGATCTAACATAGCAAACGACTTTCCACTTTGTAGCTTGGTCAGGGTTAGTGGCGTTGCGGAATTGTTGGAATGGCTGTCATTTTTAATTAAAATCTTTTCAGCCAGACTTTTACCGACATTTACAAAAAAGGAATTGACGTTTTTAGCGGAGGTAAGCGGGGAAGTGTGTGTATGCAATATACTCGAATCTGACTTTTGCTGATTTGACGTAATAGTGACATTTTTAATGATTTTCCATAGTTGTTTGCTATTATTTCCTGCTTGAAGCAGCTGTTGCTTATCATATTCAATTTTTAATTTTCTCAATAAGCTATTGCAGAAATTTCTGTACCTTTTATAAGATAACTGTAAAATAGAATTATCGGGACGTTGCTTTGATCTCTTATGCAATTTATCCCTGTGCCTTATACACCTGATAAGACCCGGGGTAATCCAAGGTTTTATAGAATAATTTTTCTTATTAACTTCAATAAGCGTTGTGTTATGCAAAATTATGTGTAATGCTTCTTGCAGTTTTTGAATTACATATGATAAACAAATATTAGCATCAGCAGTATTGTAAACTGGATTAAAGTCAAGGTTGCATAAATCACGTTCGAGACTACGCATGTTTATTTTAGATTTTTGCTGAGGGCGATTTTTGTGCTTACACAGCGACAAATCGAGGGTTAGTAGGACAGCGCAATGGTCTGTTACTGTTGAGTTAGTTACAAGTGTTAAACACGGAAGTCTGGCCTTGAGCATGACGTGATCCAGGCAAGAACCGCTTTGATGTGTTGATAAAGTATGAGAGGGGAAAAGTCCATGGTAGGCGCATAGATTAAGGTAATCCTGGGTACTTAGGCTTGCATCGCTATTTTCCGAGTTGATATTTATATTAATATCTCCAGTTAATATGATATTTCTAAACGAGGATAGAGTTTGCAATGTCGTATTAAGACTATTATGAAAAATATCTAATTGTTTAAAAGAAGGAGGTCTATATATAGCAATAATTGCGACGTCAGCACCAACTTTAATGACTAAACAATTGCATTCATGAACATTAGGCTCCTCGACTGTGAGAAGTAAGGATTTTTTAGTATATACCACCACACCATCGTTCTGGTTGAACGATGCTGTAGTGCAGAAACTATTGTACCCTGGTAAAACAGGCAGAGCCCCCTCACGATTTGAAAGCCAACATTCGGTAAGGACCATTACGTCACACTCAATGTTAAGCCTATGTAAGAAAACGTTAAGGCTATCTATATTCTTATAAATACTACGGATGTTTTGGGTTAGTACAGTTAAAGGGCTTTTATACTTAGAAAGATATTGTTTGCAATTTTCGGTGTCACACACTTTTGACTCAAAAATACAAGTATTATCTAGGTCATTCATTAATTCATCGGCCATGAGTTAAGATAATATACGCTAGTAACGGCAAGAAACAACTAGAAATAAACGGCGCTCTAGGCGCCCTCATAGTTAACAGAGTTTATATACCTTTTTTCGGCCATTAATTTTGCTGGGCACTCGATAGAACCGGTGGTATGATTGCTTGGTTTTTTGAAGTGCAAGCAAGTAGCACATTTTGCTTCCTCTGACTTTTTCGGGCACTCTTTTATAGGGTGACCTTGATCACCACAGTGGCCGCAAGTGGAGGTAGTTTGCCGACATGACTTGGCCGCATGACCATACTGCTGACACTTAAAACATCTAGTGACCAAAGTGAAATCTCTTACGGGGCACGATGACCAATTCACAAAAACTCTTTCTTTAGTTATGAGTGCTTTACGTACCACTGGAGATACTTCTATAACATAGTTACAGGTCTCAGCGTCTTTCCTGCCTGACTTATGGCTTAGTTTAATTGAGGTTAAAAATGTTTCCAGGGTAGAGTCCTGAAGTTTGTCCGCAAGATTCTGGTGGTACAAACAGGTAAAAACTTCCTTATCCTGCATTGATGAGGGTACTCCAATGATCACCACTCTAGGGTTCCGCTTAAGAGGTTCGTCAACTATAAGGCCTGAGTTCATGAGCTGCTCTGATTGTTTTAGTTTCACGATGTCGTCTTTCGAGTCAGTGCTGATGATGACACCACCGTTCCTGGTCTTGCGCAGGCCTCTCACGTGGAGCTTCATCTGTTCTGGGCAGATAATCTTTTGGACAAGTGTTTTCGTGTCGTCGCTTGTCTTCAATTTATCGTGGGGATAAATGGCCACTGAATTCAGATGAATGGGCTGAATGAAATTGTTGGCACCTTTTTTAACCATGTCCGCAAAAGAGGCACCCGAGGCAGGCTTAGCATTTTCTTCAATAGCCAGTTTAAGATCCTGTAAGCGCTGTGATAAGTCTTGCTGGGCTTTGAGGGTTTGAATAGTAGAGTGGCCTTGGATCGCTTTAAGCTTTAAGGACTGATACTGTACTGCCATCTGCGAGGTACCGTGACCTACTTTCCGGCATAATGAGTTGATGCGGAGTTTCTGCTCAGAGTTCAGCTTACCCTCAGAAGCGATGTTGCATACCTCATTAAGCCATTGTTCGATTGAGGTCATCCAGCCTTGTATTTCTGAAGTAGAGACCGCTTCAGGAACAACAACTTGACTCGATGACTGAGGGCGAGGTGCAGGTGGTGAAGGTGCGTGTGAGGGTGGCGGGGAGCGCGCAGTCCTATCGCTCCGGCTGAAGGGGCTGCCGTCCATAGTTATACAAGTAATTTACTTGTCTTGTTCACTGAACATTTCCACAAAAAAAGTTGACACAAACTATGCATAAAAATATGACATAGTTTTACGTTACTACCGGCTGTCGGTAAAAACAAGGTCACGATTCAGCTTAATATTATTTGTTTATTGTAATAATTGAACACGTCTGTTCGCAACGATGCTCTGAGATGTGTGTCCTGTTGATGCCCCGACCCTGTGCTAAAGATTGTACACCGGACTTATTAGTAATCGCCCCGAATGATACCTTCTTTACGCGCTCATTGACGGTATTTAATTTGTACATACCATCACAAAGATTCGCGGTCGCATCAAGCACATTTTTGTTTGAATATATTTTACAAAAATCTTCCGAAAAAACAACTCTAAAATCAAAACGTGTCAAAAACCTAACAGATATCAAATTAGTTGACAGATCCGGAAAATAGACAACGTCACTTAGAGTCATTACACCTCCCTTCTCCAAAAAGAGTTTCGCATCACCTCGACCAGCACTAAAAAGTTTTTCACCGTTGGCGACGGTCACCTCCCAAGTTGAGTCAGGTACGAAGTTCGTCAGCAGATCAGCCCTGTTGCACATATGACACGACGCTCCGGAGTCGACGTACCAAGCGTCTCTCTTCACATTTGAAGTCAGTGCTATCACGTTGGCTTCTACTTTACTTCGACTACGTTCCGCTTTCTTCGGTTTCTGGGGACAGCTCTTGCTCATGTGCCCAACCTTCTTACACCGAAAGCACGTAATATCAGCCCTCTTCTCAGGCTTAACAGCTAAGACTATCTCGTCTTGGCGTTCAGTGCCATTGTCCCGTCTCGTGTCTTCTTGTAGCAGTTTCATTTTTACAAGATCACTGGACAAGGTCACTTTGCTGTATTCCAGCGCCATAACCAGTGGGTCATAATTTGTAAGCCCACTTAGCATAATCACTGCTAGGAATTCATCCTCTATCGCCGCTGACATACCGCTCAGCTTATCCGCGATATCCATTATACTTCCCAAATAAGCCTCTAACGACGGGAACTGCTCCAACTTCATATTAAAGAGCTTTCTCAGTAGCCCAAGGCGTCGACACAATCCTCGGTCTTCAAACGCCTTCTCCAAGCTATCCCAGGCTTCGCGTGCCGTCGTAGCATTACGCACATGGTGCTGCACAGAAGTACTCACGTTTAAACAAATCTTTGCTAACGCCTTCTGCTGTTTCTTCTGGTCACACTTCAGGTCTTCAACACAGTCCCAAAGATCGTGATCAATTAAAAACATTTTCATGTTGAATTTCCAAGAAGTCCAGTTGGAGGACCCTTGTAGTTTTTCCAACATATTCGCACCGCCACACGCCATTTTCGGAAGTAAAAACCGCAGGTCACGTCTAAAAATTGAAAATCAGACGCTCTGCTACCATGTTGGTTTTGACACACACGTGTATTTATCCGTAACCTAGGTAACAACTAGTTTACATCTCTAACACTGTTGATCATACAATTACTCACATAGCACATATAGAGAAACTATGCAAAAAAATGTCAAGTGCTAATTATGCGCTCCTAAAACTTAAGCCTTTGCTGGACAAGAAATCTCTCTTATCTGTATACTATGCATATATACAATGTATAGTTAGATATGCGATTACTGTTTGGGGCAATGCTGCCGATATCAGCAAGGTACTAAAAACACAAAAGAGAGCAATCAGAATAATGTTTGGTTTACGAAAACGAACATCAGTCAGAGAATACTTCAAAAAGAATAAAATAATGACAGTAATTTCTCTGTATGTTTATAACAGCCTCTTAGAAATACATGACGAAAAAGAAAATCTGACGAAAAATAAAGATCGACATGCACGTAACCTAAGAAACAAAGATAAATTACATCAACCAAAAATAAGATTAACCAAGGTCCAGAAGCAAGGGATATACAATAAAATATGCATGTACAATAAATTACCGTTAACTGTTACTCAGTTACCTACTAACGAATTTAAACGTAAACTCAGAATATTCTTTGAAACAACACCGTTCTATTCCTTAAATGAATTCATGGAAATGCGTCTCACAGAATCTTCATTCAAGTATGAGAATCAAAGTTAGCAAGTATGTATAATGTATAATTCTATTAATTACCTACTCATTATGACATTGTATTTTTTTTTTTATACTTTTTCTTTTATAAAATTGATTGTAAAATTGACGTGCCAAGTGTAACAAACACAGTTATAAGGCTAATAAATAATTCTATTCTATTCTATTCTATTCAAATGCGTGTCTGAATTACATTTATAGGTGTATTTATGTTAATAAGCCACCCGAATTTAACCTTGGGAAAGTCTAACACGTAAGGTCAGTAATAAACAATAGCCATTATTGGGGTTCCCAAAGGGTAAAATGGACCCTGCTACTGAGGCTCCATTGTCTGTCTGTCTCATGAACCGTGATAGTTCGACAGTTGAAACTTTCACAGATGATGTATTTCTGTTGCCGCTATAACAACAAATACTAAAAAAAAACAGAAATAAACATATAGTATTTTAAGTTTAAAGTATTTCTTATTAGTATTTTTTTATTGTATAGAGCCTGGGGTTTGTTGTATGGGAGGGCTCCAATACAACAAACGTGATTTTTTTTTTCTAGATAATGGTACGAAACCTTCGTACGCGAGTCCGACTCGCACTTGACCGGTTTTTTAAGCCTTGACATAAGCTGACTGTTTAGGGTGCTATTTTATTTGGACTTATCATAAATGTAAGTATGGAACCCTCTAGGTGCGCGAGTCCAGCTCGCACTTGGCTGGTTTTATTGTATCTTTGTGTGGTTATATTATAATCTTTGTACAAATATTATGTCTATTTACTTACATAGTATTTAAAAAGTTTTTACCCCTTCAAGTGTTTGCATACTGGCACAGAGTAAATAGGATTTTGTAACACATGTGTGTACCTATAATATCAATCAGAAATTATTATTTTTTAATCTGAAGCACAGTCTGAAGTACTATTTGTTTTATGTACACACGCACGTATAGAAGTGGACCGTTATATATGTTTTTAACCGACTTGAAAGAAGAGGTTCTCAAAAGGCTAGATGATTATTATTTTTTATTGGTTAAACTAATACTTAATATTCCTCAAAACATAAACAGTCACGAAAACGAAAATATAAACATCTCAAAAAATGACAAAGTTACAAGCATTTTAAAACACAGGAATAGAAAGAGATAGCTCAAACATGCAGCGACGTCAGAATTTGGTCCTTCATAGTACCTCATTACTAAGCTGTGGTTTACATGTAATTTTTTGGCATGTAACGTCACAATCACGTGTTTTCATAGTGTGAGGATGCTCTGTTTTGCGAGAAAGGGACAGGCGATGCCCCCTTCAGAAACTTTAAAAGCTTTTTACTCCTTGATTTATTTACCGATTTTACTAATTTTTTCAATTGTTGCATTCATTTTTAACCTACTTTATGAAAATAGTATTTGCTTGTTCATTTTTAATAGCAGGCAACTAGCCTATTCTGTTGTTTTATTTTGTTTAATTATCTCGATCAGTATTTTTTTTTTTTTTTTTTAATTGTTTATAGGCAAAGCATTTGACCACTGTCGCACCTGGTGGAAAGTGATGACGCAGTCTACGATGGAACATGCTTGCCTAGAAGATACCTGTTCACTCTCGTCTTGAACACATCCAGATCATAGTTAGCTGGAAACAAGGACGCCGGCAAGGTGTTCCACTCATTGGCTGTTCGCACTATAAAGGTATTTAAGGTTCTGTTTGATTTTTCTGCGAATTAAAAATATTCTATTTATAAACCGGTTTGGAACATTATTTTTTTTATTTGAAAGATTATACTTTCAGATAGGTTCCATAGAAATTTTATCAAAATCGGCTCAGTACTTTGATTTCTAAATCAAAATAACTGGAAAAGTATCATCCACAGCTTGAAGACTTCAACTGCTGAACACAGGCCTCCTCTATAAAACGCCACTTCGGACGCTTATCATGGGGGTTTTTCAAATTATCACGGCGCTTGGCAGGCGGCTTGGTGATCGCAGAAAATTTTAATAAACTCAAAACTCAACAATTTTATTGCAAATAGGCTATTTTTAGCACTTTACAAGTCAAAGCTAGATAATGTATTTAAAAATAATAAAATTAAATTTATTGTACATACTAAGCAAACATAATTACGTAAAATTACATATTGCTTAATGTAAAAATATTATATAACAAGCCTATTACAATAAGAGCATGAAAAAAAAAAGTTCTCATCCCCACAACAGTTGCAACAGGTGCATGTAATGTACCGGGAAAACGCTGTTGCCCATTCCCTGGATATTTCCTTAGCCGGCTCTTACGGCACCCACGGGAAGAGATGGGGTGGTCCTATTTACAAACCGGGACCACACGTCCAAGTATTTGTTAATGCGTTAATTTGGTAATGTGTTTGTAAAATTTCAGCCGGCTAATATAGAACGGCCTCGGCTTGGGCCGTTGCCCGGAGAAGCGGATCGAGAAGGCTACGTCCACTGGAAGAGCCCCTACCCCCAGGCGCGGATACAGGGGGGGGGGCGCAGGGGGCGCGCGCCCCCTCCTTGGCGCAGGCAGTCCAACACCAAGCGCAATAATTAGCCAATTTACCAAGAAGATATAGGTGCATGGAATTCATCATCTAAAGAAAAGAGCACAAATTGGTCTTGTATCGTATACTTGTATGTGTGTTTTATCACTATATCTCCAAATTTCCCTCTTGGACTCCCCTACTATAATGATTTGTGCGCCCCCCCCCTTGAGAAATTTCTGTACCCGCGCCTGCCTACCCCTACCCTATGACCCTATGGACCCTATGGACCCTATGGAAAGTCACGACCGTTCTAGTCATTGACTATTGGGCTTTATAATCTTTGGTTCTAGCTAACCTACGGGGGTACGTTCACCTCGTCAGCGGAGTCAGTCTCTGAATGTGTTACGCTGGTATCCTGTACCGGTGCAGGTACCTGAGCCGGAGGGGCTAGACTGGTTCGACGATCCTAGCGCATCCAATACTACTGAATGTTGCAATAGAATCGTCCGAACCCAACGCGTAGGGCGACTACAAGGAGCTTGATAATGAAGCTCATTGCATCAATTGGTACTAGTTAGCATTCATTGATGTAAGTTTTAAGCATCTCGATACGCGCATGTAAATACGTTGTTTTATATGTCTCTGTATTTTTTTTTATACTAGAGGTAGCAAACAAGCATACGGCCCCCCTGATGGGAAGAGGTGACCGTAGCCTCTGGACATCTGTAACACAAGATGTGCCACTGATGCGTTGTTTTGTATTTGTTGTTAATTATTAACAACAAAAAGTAATTTGACTTTTTTTGTGTTTGCTGCCAAGGAAGGCAGACTTCGCTTGGCCCTTCTGTTGCCGTCCCATCCATTCACCTTTTTCCCTTTCACTTCCCTCTTCTCATGAACACTACAAAGGTGCGAAGGCCGATGCAAGTCAGCCGGTATTATTATAAACTGGAAGATAAATGTGCAAATATCTGTTTTCGTGTAGCTGCTGTGGGAACAGGTTGGATGCTCTTCAAACCACCATTCGGGGAAAACCTTTTCTATTTTAGTCTGTGGGCTGACGTCACATCAAACATCGGTATTTTAGTAGTTCCGCGAACTACAAACTTCGCGTACACAAACAACAATTTTATTGGTGTTATTCATACTGGATATTTTGACTGGCCTTACAGCTCAGTTGGTAGTAGCCTGGCTTCTGAATTGTATCTTGTGGGTTCGACTCCTACCCAGGACAAACATTGTGTGATGGACATAGGTGTTTGGTCTGTGATGTATTCTATCAGTTATCTGGTTCCCATAGTACAAGCTCTTAATCTTTGATGTTATCAAAATCGGTCGGCAAACTCCCCCCTTTATGGGGGAATACCCCTCCAATCTAACCGCTCATGAGTGACAACGCGTGGTTTGAACTACTGGCTAAGAAATGCACTATAAGACGTCAACTTTAAAAACGCGTTACCTGATTACCTCCCACGTCACAACATAATTTGCCAAAAATGTGACCGTATCTGTGGCTCTCGTATTTATAACGACAAAAAATCCCTTAACTTGTAGAACCTGTTATACACCAAGTTTTGTTGAAAAATGCGACCGCTGTACGCGAGTAGGTACGTAACATCCGGACAGACGATGGCAAAAATCGCGAGTTGAAGCAGAGACTTTCGCTTCCTTCGTTCGCTCGATCAATAATAATAAAAAAATAATCTTGACATTAACAATATACCTCGGTAAATCAAAAGGTTTTTTTGCGTTCTGTCCTAAATCCTAGTTGACCGAACGAACGAAGTGAGCGAAAGTCTCTGCTTCAACTCGCGAAAGCTTTCATCTGTCCGGATCACAGATTAGTTATCTGTGGTCCGGATGTAGGTACATACTCGCGTACAGGTCACATTTTTCAACGAATCTTGACAAAATGGTATACAAGTTCAAATTTTTTTAAACTATTTCTTCTTCTCGTTTATTTAACTAGGCAAGTGGTCAGCCCTGGTTTCAGAATTTTTAGGCCGCCCAAAGGCTTCTGACTTGGCTTAACGACTATTGTCTAATGTCTTACGACAACGCGTTGAAATAGACAACTTGTGCAATTGGAAAGTGCATGTAAATACTGTTTGTTCAAAAGTGAATAGATTTGTTTTCGCAACTAAACGGATAAGACAAGTGGTTTCGAGAGAAGCCGCTCTCCATGCACACCACGGATATGTAGCTTCCGTTTTGCAATACGGGCTAATTATCTGTGGTAATTCCACCGATTCCGATAGAGCTTTTAGAGCACAAAAAAATGTATACGTGCCATTTGTGGTGCGCATTATTTAAAGCCTTGTAGACCCTTGTTCAAATGCCTTAAGTTGCTAACGGTCCCGTCGATGTACATAAAACAGCTAGTTTTATTCGTGAAACAACATCCGGAGCTTTACACGGAACAAGAGATGCGCCACCGTCAACTTCGTAATAAGACAAACGAGCTTTTACTTATGCCGCTGTGTAACTTATCTCTGCGGAAAAATGCTCATTTCATGACTGTCAAGGTATTCAATAGTCTTCCGGAGGATTTTAAAATTTTACCATTAAATATTTTAAAATTGCGTTTACATAAGTGGCTAGTAGAAAAGTGCTTCTATTCAGTTCACGAATTTTTTAATATGGATAAAAATGTGTAGTTTTATTTTAATCAGATGACATTAAATTAATTTATTGTAATATATTTTGACATCATATAAATTATAATTATTTTAATATTTATTGGGCAACATGTAAGTACTGTTTTTTCTTTTGTTCCGTTCGTGTTATAATTAATTTATATTGTTATCACAGAAGCCCAAGCCAAAGCCAAAGTAAAGTATAAATATTTGCATGCTGTTAAGTAAAGAAAATGTGCTGAACCAAATACCTGTTGAACTTAATCATCATCATTATATTGTACCCATATTTTCGGCAAATAAATGATTTGATTTGATTTGACAACAGCCGGGACCGACGGCTTAACATGCCCCCCGAAGCACGGTAGCGCTCAGTTGTAAATACCACTTTTTGCTGTAGCGGTCACCCATCAAAGTATTGACCGCAGCGAACGTTGCTTAACTTTACCGATCGGTTAGAAACGGCTAGTCGTGCTTCGCTATAGGCGCTACTTGATTTTAACTATTTGATGAATACGAGCAGCATTACTGCTGATGTGTCACAGTGTTGGAAAGAAAAGTAAAGCAGAATACGAATAATTTTACGATATAGCATGTAGCGTAACGCTATTTTCCTACTGTATTTATTCTGTGACTGCGGCATCGGGGTATTTCCCCAACGCTTCCGAGATAGAAGGAAAATACAATCTGAACCTATAATTGAGTACAAGACTGTACTATCGCTTATTATTATGTATCTATGAAGGCAACAAACAGTAAACGTGAAAATCCGTTGAAAAGATGTTGGTTTGCCAGAGGCCGCAGCCCTCAAGTACCTATAGGTAAAATAGTATATTTTTAGTATTAAAATTCTCATGAGTGTGATTCATTTTAAATAAATATGTATCCGACTGTTACTCACGAATATTGTGTCAATTTCTCGACCAGGTTTCGAGCATATCCGATGCTCTTCCTCAGGATCAGTCTGGTCGAGAAATTGACACACTATTCGTGAGTAACAGTCGGATACATATTTAGTATATTTTTATAATAAGTGATTATCGCAATCGACATAAAATCATTTTTTTTATCAACAATAGTCTAACACTTGACCACGGTCTCACCTGATGGTAAGTGACGACGCGGTCGACGATGGAGCATGCTTGCCTAGAAGATACCGGTTCACTCTAGTCTTAAAAACTCCAAGATTATATTTGTCAGGAAACAATGACGCTGGTAAGGTGTTCCATTCGTTTGCTGTCCGAATTATAAACGAGGAATCAAAACGCTTTGTACGTATTCGAGGAATTCCTACCATACACAGATGCAGTGTTTCCGTGCGTCTAGTTGTACGATGATAAAAAGGGTTAAAAAGGGGATGGGGGAATTAATTCTTTGTCCCTACCCCTAACAAGTCTAGCAAAAATATCAACACTCCGGCGCGCGAACTATCATATTGCATAGTATTGATAGTACCTATAGTGTATTAGGTATTAGTAGCCTATATCATTTATTTATGACTAGCTGACCCACCCCGGCTTCGCACGGGTTTTAGTTTTATGCCTTATAAATCCCCATTTTACTAGGTGGTAGGACTTTTCTGCAAAGTTCGTCTAGGTAGGTACCACCGCTTTGCCAGTTATTCTGCCGCCAAGCAGTAGTGTGCAAGCACTACTGTGTTTCGGTTTGAAGGGCATTGTAGCTAGTGAAATTACTGGGCAAATGAGACTTTATGATCTGATCACTCAGTCTAGTAATCTGATTATTAGACTGGGTGATGTCTCAGGATGACGTGCGCAGTGCAGTGTCGCGCGAAACTATTGTTTTAAAGTTCCGGGTGACACTGCAACTGTTATGGGCGGCCGTGTCACTTAACATCAGGTGAACGACTAGCTCGTCACGTCATTCAATCACATAAAAAAAAAAAAAAAAAAAAAAAAAAAAATAAGAGGGAAAACGGTAAGGGAAAAGGATGAAGGTGAAGGGGGGTCACCGTTTCGCCTTATCTTTTCCCCCCTCCCTTCTCTCTTTCCCATAGTACAGGACAGGAGTGGCTTTGGACCTAATATTGAAGGTTGAATGTCTGTAATTTCTGAACCACAAAACCGACAACCTTGAAATATTTACGGGACAATTTTAAAGTAACCCCCTTTCTAACAAAAAAAGAATGAATGAAATCGGACCACGCGTTAGTGGATTAAAACTAAGTACATATTTTTACTTTCATCCCCTCTCCCGAAGGAAACGTGCTGAATTTCGTGATATGAATTCAAATCATGCAAAATTTCATTTGAATCCATTCAGTAGTTTCGGCGTGATGCTCAGCCAAGATACAGACAGACAGACAAAAATGAAAAAGAAATGTTTGACTTCAGCACCAATAATAGGGAGCCCTCAGAATTTTTTTTGCAAAATATCTTCAATGTACAGAATTGGACCTGTTACAGTTAATTGTATAGATGGGAATGACTCAAGCCATGCGCGTTGTTATTGCGAAATGTTTCACCATATTATTTAGTTGAATGTTAGCTATCATCTGTATGATAGCTAAATCTAAAGTGACGGGGAAGAAAGGTTCTCGAGTGGAGACCATAAACCGGAAGACGCAGCGTAGGCCCCCCACTAGGTGGACCGAAGAAGTGGCGCTCTCTGGGGGAGGCATATGTTCAGCAGTGGACATCTTCAGGCTGTTGATGATGATGGTATATACATCCATGTGTAAATTGGTACAGTGATTCTCAGGTAGAATACCTACTTGTAGCTACTTATTTATTTAGCGCTAAAGTTCTGTTATCTCTAAAGTTGTTGACTGAAGCAGACTGAAACAAATGATTTCCAAACAATGTCGGGACTGGAGGTGGAAATGTGACTAACTCAGCTCTTTATTGCAGCTTCTATTGTTAGAAATGACAGTTAATATGAAACAAAGTTAATTGTACAGGCTTATCTAACTACTTCAGTTACACACATGGTGTTATTACCTATGTACCTATAATATTAAGGTTAGGTACATTCGTTTTTATCTCGGAATAGTGCATGCTGTGTTTGCATATCCCCTACAAATGTGGAGTCACCGTGATTTTACTAATAATGTGATTTTACTTTACTGTACATGTCATTCATGTTTCAATTGCCATTCATATTTTCTGAAATACGATATGGCGAATGAAAATTTGTTGCAATTGCTTTGCTAGCACTTTTAATATATAAAATATACTTAGCAACTTACATGTATGGAGAGCTGATAAAATGATAAAATTAGTAGGTGTAAAATCTTACTGCACAAGTCTTGCGAAAAATTTCATAGATAGTATATATAATAGTTACATCATTAAGGGGAGGGTATAGTGAGTTGTCACATGTAATTTTTTTTTCTTTGAACGCGCGAGTTGCGTACCAAAAGCGACTCGTGATTTGACTTGCCGTAGTAAGACAACAATATTTCAGTCTTACCTATATTGAAAATAATATTCTGAATTTTTTGAAAATTATTTGTTCCAGAGAAATACGTCTTCTCAGGGGGGTTAGTCCACGACCTCACCTTTGGTTGATGTTGAACAGGTTTCACAAGAATAGGCATTATATTGACTATAATTACCTACCTATAAAGGAAAAGATTAAAAGTGTTAAAAGTTATCAATGAAAGGGTTAGGTAGGTAAAGTTCCGCGCATAATTTATATGATACAACCTAAAAGTCATACAAAATACAAGTAGACTTCCCGTTTCATTTTTTATTTGAAAGGTAGACTTACCAGTAGGAAATCAGCTGTTTCCCAGCTGAGAGCAATACCACCAAGCACTCACAAGCACAGCACCAAAATTACCTACAACTAAATACTAATTTACTATTTTAATACAATGTTTTGTACATAAATGCCGATGAAATAACTAGTAAATTAAATTGTATTACGGCACAAGGACGAATTTCAAAAGTGTCTCGTAAGCTAGTAATCTGTCACTCTCTCTTGCACAACACGTCAAACATCAACCACGATCGCTTAGACAATGACCACAGACAGAGTACCTTTTTATAAACTGAAAACAATGACAATTTGACAAATTGAAATTCAATTAATGAATTGACATTGACAACAGAGAAGATGACAATAATGACAATGACAAAACAATTAATTTGCCAAATGAATGAATGAGTGAATGTGAAAGTGAACCTTTGAATATCGATTCTGTGAAGTGAACGGATGTAATTTTGTTAGGTTGGTGGAATTGTTCTATTTTTGCTACTCGACAATAGATGACGCTGGGCAAAGAGTATTTAAGTTAGTGGCATCTTGCGGCAAGTAGGCAAACATAGCTTTCTCAATAATTCGCTAGATGGTAGTTATTCAAAACGCTACACTTGTCTATGGGAAAATCTTCATTTGTTTGTTTTTTGTTTTGAAGTGTATTTGAAATAGTGACGGTTATCTACCCGTCAGTTTTGTTTGTTTGATTTTCTGATAGGAAAAAGTGGCGAGTTTTATTTTTAATGTGTTTGAAATGATATTAAAAATTTTGTGTCGTTGTGATTACCAAGGTTGAAAGTCTTATAATTTCAATTGTACGTTCCGCAAAGGTACATTCATTATTGCAGTAAGTCGTAAATAAGCAATAGGTCGTTTCGTACTTGTAGGCTAGGCCTTGTAGCTATTTATTTGTAACTAGATTTTCATGTAATTTTATTATTTCTGATAATAGCTTTCACCTACAGATATGCTCAAAATCAGTAATACGTAAAACCCAAGAAAAAGCGGTAAAACGCAGAATAAACCAATTCCCTCATTGTGATTATTCTCTTGCCGTAAAAGCCGTATTGGATTTTCGATCCCATCATATTTGTGCACAATAATTATAGTTGCTTGTTCACACAGGGTATGTTATGAACTGAGAGCCCAAACTAACACTCTTGACCTATAAACAATCCAAATATGCTTCAGGCCACTGTAGTTGGCTGCTCTGTAATGAAAGCATTCCCTGTTAAAAGCGTTTAAAATAAGTACTGTGGGTTTTGGTGATAATCTCGTTGCTTTATCGCTGAGTACTTAATTGTTCCAGATTTCCAAGATAGTACACAAAAATCTAAATTATCCTATTAGTATCTATGGATAAAATGGAAGACCGCCTGAATAAGTTGAGGGAAGAACGAGTGGCAAGAGAACAAGCAAGGCTACAAAAGGTAACATGGTAGAAATAAATACTTATAATTTTACTTTTTTTTTGGAAATATCTGATGTGATCTATTTTGAAAATACTTAAACATTATGTTCATTAACTGCTTTTCATATGTATATCTAAAGAAAGAAAGAAAGAAAGAGAGAAATTGTTTATTCATGGCAAAAGATACAAATAAAATAAAAAGGAAAAAAAGAAAAAACATGACAAAACTAATAAATATAACTAACTACTAATAAATATAAATTGATTGTCAATTGCCACAAACCGGTCCCAACTCAGCATAGGGCTGGCCATACAACCAGCGCTGGTCTTCCGTTGGGGCCGTTTCGGTGACTATTATTTATTTATTTATATCCTGTATCAGATTTTATTGTTCCTTTGTTTTAATGATCTGTTTTTAGGGTTCCATACTCAAAGAACAGACATACCCTATTACTAATTATTAATTACTCACAAAGACACATTAATAGAATATGCACAATCACTCTAGCCAGGTTGACAGCTGCAGACTAACTGTTTTCCAATGTACCCTCACATAGGTACATAACATGCCTTCCCCTTGAGATAGGTCCATTTCCACAACACCTTCACGTAATGTCTATTTACTTTTATTAACACTATTCACACAACATTGATTATATAGTTCTTATTAATTATAACTTAAAACTATGGGTATTGTTCATATGATTTTGTTGAATTCAAAATGAATATTCATCCTCTGTATCAGTACCTAGATCTTCATCTTCAGATTCTAGGCTCCTTCCAACTCTTATTTTCTTTGATTCAGATGTCGGAGGGGTTATTGATAATGCTTGCTTGCTCCTTGTGACTTCTCCTGTGTTGTCTGGGATTACCATATCTTGTGGCCCTGATACTCCAATTACCTCTGCCCATTTCCGGGGTGAGGGTATTACTATGCGGTTATCTTCATTGTTTTCTTTTTCCTTCACCTCCTGTTCTACTATCCCACAGTTGTGCATCTGGTTAATGTGTCTCAGCAGCAATCTTCCATTCCACCGTACCAAGTATCTGCAGACTACCGTATTAGGTGTCGCCCGTAGCCCATACAACATTGTAGGAAGGCGTATATGCCAAGGTTCTGGTGTAATCTTTTTTAACTTATTCTTGACTGTCTGTACTGTGCGTTCAGCTTGTCCGTTTGATGCTGGGTGGTACAGAGCTACCAATACTTGTCTGATACCACAGCTTTTTAAATATTTCCTAAATTCCTCTGATACAAAGCTTCTACCATTGTCACTTACAATGGAGTCTGCTAATCCTTGTTCTGCAAAAATCTCTCTCAAAGTTCTAATCAATGTTGCACTACTCAGGACATTGACTATCTTTACTTCGGGCCATTTTGAGTATGCATCTATCAGGATCAAAAAAGTTTTCCCTTGGAATGGTCCTGCATAATCAATGTGTAGCCTGGACCAAGCTTTGTCAGGTTTAATCCAATGGTGGCTAACCTGAGCTGGCATATTCCTGTTCTCTGAACATGTGGTACAATTTTTTACCATCTCCTCTATGTGTTTATCCATTGTAGGCCACCAAAAATAGCTCCTAGCTAATGCTTTAGTGATCACTATTCCATCATGATTCCTGTGTAACTCTTCCAGAATGTGTGGTATCATCTTTTCTGGAACCACCACTCTATTACCCCATAAAATGTTACCATGAACTGATAATTCATCTCTTCTCTGCCAAAACATTTGGTAATCTTTGTCTACTTTTCCGGGCCACCCATTCCTTATCCAATACAAAATTTTACTCAGTACATTATCTCTCTTTGTAAATTTTGCAACCTCTATAGCTGTAAATTCCAGTTCCACTGGTGTTTCTTCAATCAGTAGAACTCCAGAGTCAATCAGTAGAACTCCAGAGTACTCTTCTTCCGTTGCTGATTCTTCTGAAGGCCACTGACTCAAGGCATCTGCATTTCCCAACTTCTTCCCCTCCACATATTCAATATCATAATCATAGGAGTTCAACAACAGAGCCCATCTAAGCATCCTGGGCGAAATAATGTTTGGGATTGGCTTTCCAGATCCAAATATGCCCAATAGCGGTCTGTGGTCTGTCCTGATCACCACCTTTCTTCCACTAATATATTGGTGAAATTTCTTCAGCCCAAAAATTATTGCTGCAGCTTCTTTGTCTATTTGAGCATAGTTCCTTTCATGCACATTCATGGTTCGGGATGCAAACATTACTGGTCTTATAGTGCCATCATCCATTTCATGCTCCAACACCGCTCCAAGTCCAAACTGAGAAGCATCACAAGACATTATTAATTTCCTGTTACAATCATAGTGTGTCAGGTTATCATCGCTAGATAACATCGTTTTCAAGGCTTTGAAAGCTGCCTGATGTTCTCTGTTCCATTTCTATTTAGCCTGTTTCTCTAACAACCTGTATAAACGCTCAGCTATTGTAGCTTTATGTGGCAGAAATCTGTCATAAAAATTAAGGAGTCCTAAAAATGCCTGTAGTTCCTTCACGTTTTTTGGGGCTGGGGTCTTCTCTATTGCATCAACCTTCTCTTTGGTGGGATGTATTCCCAATTCACCTATTACAAATCCCAGAAATTGAACCCTTGGTACTGCAAACTTGCACTTATCTCTGTATACCCTCAAGCCTGCTTCCTTTAATCTCTGTAACACCATCTCCAACCTTTTGTTATGAGTATTTATCATTCCCACATATGACAATATCATCTAACAGAATAGCTATCCTTTGGATGCCTGCAAGCAAAGAGCCTCTGAAAAATGCCAGGACAAGCTTTAACGCCAAAAGCCAAACGCTTTACTTTATACAACCCTTTTGGTGTGTTCAATGTCAGCATGTTAGCTGTTGTGTCCAGGATCCACCTTATCTCGTCTAATACTGTTGATGCCTACCTCATACAACCCATTACAGCTCAAACTACTCTTATTATCAGCTTGTTTTGACTTCATAAAACAAACTGCTTCTATATGCCCTATTTTCCTACAATGGTGGCACTTACTCCACCTAAATCGACACTTTATGCTGTCGGCCACAGCGGAAACAATTAGTTGACCTATCATTGTCATTTGTTACTTTCTTGCTAAAGTTGCTAGTCACTTTGTTAATATCCATTGGCACAACCATGTCTTGTGTGGCCTGTGTTATGTTGCTTGTGCTTGGCCCTGACTGAATGATGCAATTTGCATCATTATTAGCTGTTTCATGTGATAATGCAATGTCACACGCCTGCTCGAAAGTTAACTGACTTTGTTGTAACAGTTTCCTCTGGATATCCTTATCCTTTATCCCACAAACCAGCCTATCGCGCAAGGTGCGATTCAGATCCGAAAAATTACAATTTATACTTAATTTCCGCAATTGAGCAACATAGTCCCTCATCATCTCACCTTCTTCTTGATTCCTAGAATGAAATTTATACGATTCCATGATTTTATTTGGTTTTGGATGAAAATGAACATCCAAAACACTTCTGATCTGTGCGAAAGTAACCTCACTTATTTTCAGTGGAGAAATCAAGGAAATAGTTAAGTCATACAATTCAGGGCCACATACTGCAAGTAAATTCGCCTTCTTCTTCGTATCTTCTGCAATTTCACTAGCTTCCAGGCAGTAGCAAAACCTTTCGATGTAATTCCGCCAACACCCGCGTGCTATGTCGAACTCGTTAAATTTAATACCCATTGTACCAAACTGTTCAATTATCACTTTTAACCATATATTTCCATTTTTACACCTTTTTCTCTCGTCGCCACTATTAAATACTCACAAAGACACGTTAATAGAATATGCACAATCACTCTAGCCAGGTTGACAGCTGCAGACTAACTGTTTTCCAATGTACCCTCACATAGGTACATAACACTAATGCTCCGTTGTCTGTCTGTCTGACACCAAGCTGTATCTCATGAACCGTGATAGTTAGACAGTTGAAATTTTCACAGATGACGTATTTCTGTTGCTGCTATAACAACAAATACTAAAAAACTGCTTTTTTCACAAAACGTTAGTACCTAAATTAAATATTTTGAAATCGATAATTTCTTTGAAGTTGTAGCTAAGGCTTAATAATGATACCATTGTATTAATTACTAAAATTATTATCTATTATTTATATCTATAATAATGTATAACTAACTCTCTAGCGTATTTTTGTATAATCAATAAATTATAATGCAATTAGGCATACATAGTTTTGGAATGTAATTTAGAACAATAATAATAATTTTCTTAATATTTGTAGCTGTACAGATTGCATTCTGTTTTGTGTGCTATTAAATAAATAAATAAATAAATAAATAAAAAAATCAAAAAAATAAATATTTAAGGGGCTCTCATACAAAAACGTGATTTTTTGCTCGATTTTATAGATAATGGTACGGCACCCATCGTGTGTGAGTCCGTCTCGCACTTGGCCGGTTATTTAATTGGTTCTACGATCTGTGTGTCCTTTGGCAAAGGCCTCCTCCTACCCCTTCCATTGCATCCATCCATTATCTCTATAATGTACTTACAAATTTTTACAGCTAAGAGAACTGAATTTGAAAAAATATCCGAGAAATGATTCCCTACCAAACATAACCAGCCAACTAGCTAACACCAGCAAAATAACTAAAACTACAAGCGCTTCCCAGTTGAAAAATGGAACGGAAGCCAAAAATGCTATTGTAAACAAAACAAAGAATGTAAAAAACAATTTCCATGTAAACAACACTAGTAAAAGACCAATCACCGCACCTACCATTAACAAACCTGATTATGCCAAAACAAAACCTAAAGTGGTATTGCGCACTGCTAAATGCTTTGCCAAAACTGCTAAAAGTGATACCCAAGATCAGATTGGTGGAAATAAAAAAATGCAGGTGCCAGTTGCATCTACAAGCAATTCCAGTTTGGAACCTCCAACCAAGATACCAAGTGCTAAAAGCAGTTGTGCGGTAATTGGTGAGAAACGGTCAACATCTGATGTTGGCAAAGTCATATCAAACGATAAAATATCCCCTGAAACAGTTGATAAAGTTATTTCACCGAACAACGATCAGACAGATAATAAGGTTCTGACTGAAATCACTAAAAAGGCAATTGTTAATCCAAAAATTTTCACACAAAACAATCCCCGATCGAGGAAAAGTTTAGCCGTACCGAAAAGCATGATTGGTTTTGATAATCTGAAAACCACAGCATCAAGGAAGTCAATGCTGCCCAGACTAGCGGAGAACAGCAAAGAATCTGTCTTTGACAGACTGTACAAGCCCAAATTCATTGCTAAAAAGACTCCAAATCACATTGACAAGCTTAAAACCGATCCAGGATATTTGAAAAACAGTATAACCTCTCGTTTAACCATGAACAAGCGTCATACAGTCTTTGATAACACAAGAATAGCTGCAGCAAATGCGGTTCCTAGAAGATCAATATCAGCAGTTCATTTTAAGCGTATAAAGCAGAGTGAACTTAGCAACTGCTTTCATAAATCATCCTCGATCGGAGACAAATTGAACGAAGTAGACTTGGAAGCGAACGAAGATGATAAAATCAAGGAAGACAAGGTAGTATCTGCAATCAGGAGTGAGAGGAAGAAGGTCAAATTCATGACTCCAGTGCCATCCAACTTTAACACACCAAAGCCGGAAGAACTCCAATGTAGACTGAAATCCTGGCTCCAGAAACGTGGCAAATCTTTAGATGCGTACCATCATCTCCAATGCTTCGGTATAAACCACCTGAAGACTGATATAGAAACTCCAAGACGTATCCTATCCCAAGATGTCTTCCAAACACCAACAAGCAACTTTGATGAAGAAAACAAAGAAAATATTGCATTAGATTCGGACACCGATGATGGGTCATACGTTGATACTATGAATGAACAAGAGACCTTATGCGATGGTGATAAGATTGATATTGATAATTGGAGAAGCGCAAGCATAGATTCGGAGAGCCTTGGGTTTGTTGCAACTCCAAACATGAATGATACAACGCTGACATCAGGAGATACATTGTCAAATGTGGATGAGCTGGTCATCGGAGCATTGAACGATTTGACTTCTCTTTTGCGTGAGGTAATTATTACAATTTATTTTTAGCTAGAAGTGTCTCACATCCGAATATTTGTCACCAAATGCAAAAGCCTCAGTGGTGTGGTGGTTGAGCAAGAAATAAAAGCGCAAGCACTTGTTCTGCGTATGGGTGTTGTGGGAGCATGGTCCTCATAGTTCCTGGCTCCCTAGACACATGGAATCCTAGTTACGGTCCAGGATCTATGTATGTGATTCATCATTCCCTTTGCCTTTTTCTCATTTGTTATTGGGGTCGGCTCCCAATCTAACCTGTAGCGGCGAGCTACCAGAATTACACGAGCGACTGCCATCTGACCTCGCAACCCATAAGGAACCAGTAACAGGGACGGTTAGATCAGGCGTCAGATTCTATCAGGCTTCTGACTACCCGTAACGATTGCCATAGATGTTCTTATGACAACCGGGACCGACGGCTTAACGTGCTCTCCGAGGCACGGAGCGATGGCATCGACTACTGCACATAATTTACTAGATAAGTCATTGGTGCAGGGCCGAGGATCGAACCCGGTGCCGTCAGATTGCGATGCGCACATGCTACCGCGCCGATGCGATTGTTAAGCAATAAAATTATCTTGTAATTGGTTTGTATTATCAATACAAAATCGATGCGTTAGATTTCATAAATGTTGGTCCACACGTGACCGGTGACAGGAGTAGGTACCTAGTCAAAGGATGCTAATGAATTCAATTACACCGTGATATCTATTATGTGGTCTAGTTTGCTAATATTCTCGTTTGTGCCAGGGTTTCGATTGGCAGCAAGCCGCTCGCTGGTTGCGTTCGATACGCGAGCGGTTCCCACACGCTCCCAAGATCGCAACCTATTGGGAATGTCGCGCTGCTTTGGAGGACAGCCGTGGTGACTTGCCCGCTTCACTGCAGTGTTGGGAAGAGGCATTAGTTAAAGGGACTGAGGTAAGCCACATAACACATAAATACATATAAATAGTTTCATTTAAAAGGGGTCAGGTGCCTTCGTTTCATTTAATTGAGAAGGAAAAAAAACTGGAAAAAAATATCAGCCTGCTTTAATTACATATTTTTCCATATATTTTGATTGATATATCATCATCATCATCAACAGCCTGAAGACGTCCACAGCTGATCATAGGCCTGCCTCATAAAACGCCACTTTGGACGCTTATCATAGGGGGTTGGCATAATCACCACGCTTGGCAGGCGGCTTGATAATCCAAGAAGATTTTAATGTACCTCAGAAAATGCTGCTGCCCATTCCCTGGATATTCCCTTAGCCGGCTCTTTCGGCATCCACGGGAAGAGATGGGGTGGTCCAATTCTCACGCTGCCGCACCGAGACCATAGACAGACATTTTTTGAAATAAACAAAATTTTTTTTTATTAACTATGTGTATGTATACATAAGACGACGAGCTAGTCATTCGCCCGATGTTAAGCGTCACGTTATCCATACATTTTTTTTCATATTTACATAAAAAATTTCAGCGTTCCGTGGCAGAATCTAGCCTCGACCAGCTACTGGTGAAGTTTATGCATCTAAAGATAAGTCCAAAGAGCGGCGGGCCCAGAACTCCTGACCCGAAGCTGGTGAACGTGAAGAATGTCTTCAAGAGTTCCATCATCAGGTTCGCTGTGAAACAGGCTAAGCTGTGAGTACATCTATACTTATAATAAAACTGTAACAGGGTCAATTCTGTACATTAAAGACATTTTGAAAATTTTTGTTGGTGTCTATAATCGATACTAAAGCCAAAATTTTTTTCTTTTTTCATTTTTGTCTGTCTGTCTGTCTGTATCTTGGCTGAGCATCACGCCGAAACTACTGAATGGACTCAAATGAAACATGCATGGTTTGACTTCATACTCCAAGGTAGGCTATAGGATATATCCCGAAATTCAGCACGGTTCCCGCGAGAGGGGGTGAAAGTTAAAATGAATAAATATTGTCCCGTAAATATTTCAAGGACGTCGGTTTTGTGGTTCAGAAATTACAGACATCCAAACTTTAGTATTAGGTCCAAAGCCACTCCTATTCTGTAACATGGGAAAGAGAGAAGTGAGGGGGGAAAAGATAAGGGAAAAGGATGAATGGATGAAGGTGAAAGGAGGCTAAGGGAATATCCAGGGAATGGGCACTTGGGCAATAGCACTCTCTTCGGTACATTATAATCTTTTATAGAACTTCATCATCATCATCATCAATGGCCTGAAGACGTCCACTGCTGATAGGCCTCCCCCACAGCGCCACTTTGAGCGGCTGCTCGCCTCCTGCATCCATCGGCTCCCCGCGGTTTTTTTTTTTTTTGGTTATTTATTTATTTATTTATGGACCTTCAACAGTACTACATGATTTACAAATGTAATAAAAATTTTAGCTTACATGATATACATGACAGGTTTTGAATTACATGTAGGCCTAATTACAGAATGGCCACATCATGCATTCATCCATCATCATCATCAACAGCCTGAAGACGTCCACTGCTGAACATAGGCCTCCCCCAGAGCACGCCACCTTGAGCGGCTGCTCGCCTCCTGCATCCATCGGCTCCCCGCGGCTTTCACCAGGTCGTCGGTCCACCGAGTGGGGGGCCGGCCTACGCTGCGTCTTCCGGTTCGTGGTCGCCACTCGAGAACCTTTCTTCCCCATCGGTTGTCAGTTCTACGAGCGATGTGGCCTGCCCATTGCCACTTCAACTTACTAACTCTAAGAGCTATATCGGTCACTTTAGTTCTCCTGCGGATCTCCTCGTTCCGGAGCTTATCTGGCAGGGAAACACCGAGCATAGCTCGCTCCATAGCTCGCTGCGCGACTTTGAGCTTACTAATGAGGCCAACAGTAAGAGACCATGTCTCAGTTCCATAAGTCATCACTGGCAACACACACTGATTGAAAACTTTCGTTTTCAGGCTCTGCGGTATTTTGGACGAAAAGATAGGACGAAGCTTCCCGAACGCTGCCCAGCCGAGTTGGATTCTTCGCGCCACCTCTTTGTCGAAGTTGGACCTACCTAATTGGACAATCTGTCCTAGGTAGACATACTTGTCGACAACTTCGAGAGTATCGTTCCCAACAATTACCGGTATAGGTGGAACATGAGCATTAGACATGATCTTTGTCTTGTCCATATTCATCTTAAGACCAACCTGCTGGGAGACTCTACTGAGGTCGTTGAGCATGGTGCTAAGGTCCTCGAGCGATTCCGCCATTATGACTATATCATCGGCAAAACGAAGGTTAGTGATGTACTCGCCATTTATGTTGATGCCAGATCTTTTCCACTCCAAGAGCTTGAAAACATCCTCCAATGCGTTTGTGAACAGTTTCGGAGAAATAACGTCTCCCTGTCTCACGCCTCTTTGCAATGGAATTTGTTCCGTACTCTGGTCCTGTAGTCGGACTGACATAGTGGCCTTACTGTACAAACACTTCAAAACTTCGATATACCTATAGTCAATTTGGCATCGCTGCAAGGACTGCAGCACCGCCCAAGTCTCGATTGAATCGAAGGCTTTCTCATAGTCCACAAACGCTAGGCATAACGGCCGATTATACTCTTCGGTCTTCTGTATAATCTGGCGCAGCGTATGGATGTGGTCTATGGTGCTAAAGCCTTTTCGGAAACCGGCTTGTTCGGGAGGCTGGAATTCATCAAACCTGCGTGCGAGACGATTCGTAATGACTCTCGAAAAACAGCTTATACACATGACTCAAGAGCGAGATGGGCCTATAGTTCTTCAATAAGGTGTTATCGCCTTTTTTGAAGAAGAGCACCACCACGCTCTTGTGCCATGCCTCTGGCGTTATACCTTCAAGGATGACAGAATTAAATAACTTCTGGAGGACTAAAAGTACCGGTCTACCACCCGCTCTCAGAAGTTCGGTCGTAATTCCATCTTCACCTGGTGCCTTGTTGTTTTTAAGCTGTTTGAGGGCCATTCTAATCTCGTACAGGCTGACGTCCGGGATATCTTCGGTATAGTGTCGGACTAACTTGGCTCTGATGTCCTGAGCTGTGTTAGTAGCGGGCTTACGTGTCGAGGTGTATAACTGTCCATAGAAGTTCTCGATCTCTCTCAGAATCTCAGGCTTGGATGAAATGACGCTACCATTTTCGGTCTTCAGTTTTGTCATTTGGTGTTGCCCAATAGACGAATCCTTTGCGAACACTTTAGAGCCTTGGTTCCGCTCAATTGCGGCCTCAATACGTGAAGTACTAAGAGCACGCAAGTCGTGTCGCAAGGAACTCCAGATTCGTCTATTGAGTTCACCGTAGGCTGACATATCAACTGAAGACTGCAGCTTCATTTCGCTCCGGTCGGCCATTAGCTCAAGAGTTTTTTCTGAGAGCTTTTGAGTCTTCTTTCGGCGTTGGGTCTTAAAGAATTTCGATCCAACAGCTTGGACAGTTTCCACCAACCCATCGTTTAGCTCGTCCACTGTGTTACAGTCGGCTAGGCACTGGAAGCGATTTTGGAGTTCCAGCTGAAAGCCTTCGGGGTTTTGGATTTGGACAGGATTTGGACGGAGCGTAGACTTCACCAGACGTGACCTTTCGAGCTTAACATTGATATTCAATGTGCCTCTAACAATACGGTGATCGCTACCGGTTTTCACCTTGCTGATCACAGAGACATCATCGAATATGTGCTTCTTGGTCGTCATGATGAAGTCTATCTCATTTTTAGTGGAACCGTCGGGACTTATCCACGTCCACTTCCTGGATGGCCGCTTCTCGTAGAAGGAGTTCATCATAAAGAGTCCCTCCTTCTCCATGAAGTCAGCCAGCCTCTGTCCTCGAGGGTTCCGCTGCCCGTATCCAAATGGCCCCACTCTCAGCTCATCGCTATTCCTTGTGCCCAACTTCGCATTGAAGTCTCCCATCACAACGGTGAAGTGTTTCGGAAGTATGCATGGCTTCGGATATGTCCTCATACATAGCTTCTACTTCATCGTCTGAGTGTGCCGACGTCGGCGCGTATACCTGTATAACCTTCAACGAATACCGTTTGGTTATTCGGAGTACCAGGTACGCTACCCTGGCCGACACACTGTCGACTTTGACCACGTTGTTGACGAGAGACTTGCGGACGAGAAACCCGACACCCCCTTGGGAGAGTTGGTCTCCCTCCCGGTAGAAGAATAAGTTACCGGAATTTAGGATTATCGTGTCCTGTCCCTGTCTTCGGACTTCTGACAATCCCATTACATCCCAGCGTAACTTACCCATCTCCGCCTCTAGCTCGACCATCCTTTCGTCAGCCTTCAGTGTGCGCACGTTATGTGTTGCCAGGGCCAGGGGTCGTCGTTGGGGTTGGTAGCCGGGCGTCTGCCGGGGATTCTTCGCACCCCTTGCCCTGCCGTTACCGTGGCCGCTACCGTAGCCACGGGATAGCAGAGCTGCCGGGGACTGGGGGCCGTTTTTATTTGTGCTTGTCATTAGGGGGGGGGGGGGTTTGCCATAATCACCACGCTTGGCAGGCGGCTTGGTGATCGCAGTAGGTGAAGATTGATTGCCACCAAGACCGAGGGGAACGCTGCGACCCATTCCCTGGATATTCCCTTAGCCGCCTTCTACGGCACCCACGGGAAGAGATGGGGTGGTCCTATTCGTAACCGGGACCACACGGGATCCACGGGAAGAGATGGGGTGGTCCTACATGCATTAAGAAGTGAGAATCCTATAGTAAACCCTACAGTAAAATAAATACATATTTAAAAAGACAAAGATTACAAACAATAGATAAACAAAAATTATACCTACACAGCAGCACAGACAACGCATTTTGCATAGACCATTGTTACAATACATTTCATCACCTAATTATTCAATGACTTTTATTAGCTTAAAATGAATATAATATACACTCGCTCAAAGCAATAAACCAAGTTAAACCAACATTTTCAAGAATCATTAAAACAACAAAGAGTATGTAGCGCTAGTAGTTTACAAACCAGCCGTGATTGAAATGTTGCCTGCTGCATCTACCCAAGTAAGTACCCAATGCCCACAAATACAACAAAATATACTTAACTCGGACATTCAATCATAGTTTTCACCAGATCATCGGTCCACCTAGTGGGCGGTCTACGCTGCGTCTTCCGGTTCGTGGTCGCCACTCGAGAACCTTTCTTCCCCATCAGGCGAATAGAACTCTTATCAATAAATAAATAAATAAATTGACATTTCGATGCCATCGCTCCGTGCCTCGGAGAGCACGTTAAGCCGTTGGTCCCAGTTGTCATAAGAACATCTATGGCAATCGCTAATGGTAGTCAGACGCCTGATAGAATCTGACACCTGATCTAACCATCCCTGTTACTGGTTCCTTATGGGTTGCGAGGTCAGATGGCAGTCGCTCGTGTAACTCTGGTAGCTCGCCGCTACAGGTTAGATTGGGAGCCGACCCCAATAACAAATGGGAAAACGCAAAGAGGATTATGATTAAATAAATTGGCACTATTTTGATCTAGATTTTTATATTTCCAGTCGCCGTCAATCAGAAATCCCGGTGTACACAGTGACCCCCGTGCGACGGAGCGCGCGGCTGTCGCACTGCCCTCTCGCTCGCACCCCGCTGCGGCTGTGCGACACGGTGCAACAAGCCGCGACAATTGCGCCGCAACACATCTTTCAACCAAACAAAAACTTCGTACAAACGCCCTGATATTTAGTTCGTAAGCCCTTATATTTGGTCACCTACATATCATTGGTTTAGCGACAAATGGCAATAGACTGAAAAACTAAGAAGAAAATTGTTTATTGCCATTTGTCGCTAAACCAATGATATGTAGGAGATACTTTTAATCGTAATTTGTTGATACATTCTATTTATTTCCGCAAAATTAGTTTTCATGTAATCACGTTGAGTAATTAAGCAATTATTGGCAAAAGAACGCAAGAAAATTTGAATTTGCCGCTCGAACATAATATTTACCTACTGTCAAAATAATATCATAGAAACTAACGTGAGTGCTAGCCGTTTAGTAGTTACTGTCAAAATGTTTGAGTTTAAAAAAAATACTAAAACGGTGAACTGGAATTTTGCTCACATCTACACTTTTGTTATCCTTGCAATTCAAAAACCACGGTGGCTCCAACCGGCACAAAATCATTGAGGGATCAACCAGGAATTTCATTTGATAAATTAATAGCACTGGGGGTCTAGCAAAGACGCCTTTACATTAGCGTTAACGCCTCACGCTAACTCCAAAATGTATGGGAATGACATTAGCTGCTAATAAATACAAACTAAATATACATTGAAGCTATTTTTATTTCGTAAAATCAAGTATGACAGATTTGACATGCATCAACTTTTGGACTTATTTTTTTATAAATGTAATGAGGTATATATCAGCTGCTATGGAAAGGTTTTCCGCAGGCAATGTCATTCCTATACATTTTGGAATTAGCGTGAGGCGTTAACGCTAATGGAAAGGCGTCTTTGCTAGAGCCCCAGTGCTATTAATTTATCAAATGAAATTCCTGGTTGATCCCCCAATGTTTTTGTGCGGTTGGAGCCACCGTGGTTTTTGAATTACAATGATAACAAAAGTGTAGATGTGAGCAAAATTCCAGTTCGCCGTTTTAGTATTTTTTTTAAAACTTAAACATTTTGACAGTAACTACTAAACGGCTAGCACTCGCGTTAGTTTATATGATATTATTTTGACAGTAGGTAAATATTATGTTCGAGCGGCAAATTCAAATTTTCTTGCGTTCTTTTGCCAATAATTGCTTAATTACTCAACGTGATTACATGAAAACTAATTTTGCGCAAATATATATAGTGTATCAACAAATTTCGATTAAAAGTATCATCTACTTATCATTGGTTTAGCGACAAATGGCAATAAACAATTTTCATCTGTAGTTTTTCAGTCTATTGCCATTTGTCGCTAAACCAATGATAAGTAGATGATACTTTTAATTGTAATTTGTTGATACACTATATATATTTGCGCAAAATTAGTTTTCATGTAATCACGTTGAGTAATTAAGCTATTATTGGCAAAAGAACGCAAGAAAATTTGAATTTGCCGCGCTAGTGTAACGTTCCACTTTGAACATAGTGATTAGGGACACACTTTGTTATATTATTGTTTCTCTTTGATGTGTAAATTATGGTGAAAATATTAACGATAGTTTTGTAGCAGGTAATTAACTACTTAAAAAAATTATGAAGATAATTATTATTATCATTAAAAGATTTGAAGTTTTCTTTTTTACATAAATATTATTATGATTATGTTAGATCAGAATTTGCTGTTTTTTTGCGTTTGTTAGCTGATACTGTTAGCTGGACTACATAACCTTAAATCATGGATTGGTGTGCTAAATCTAAGCTCATAATAAAAAAAATATTTGGTTGTCTTTGGTTTTATTTTTCACGATAGATAATTATGTGTAGGTATATTTGTAGTGTAATTATAAAAAGTTAAATGCATACTCATATATTTTGTAAATGTTGTTTTATTGCTTTATTCCTATAATCAATGCCTGACAGGTACAGGATCTGTGATGCCTGATTTCATAGAAAAAGATAGAGCAAGATAAAATACGACTCCGTGCAGGGCTTACGATTCCTTATTTGGAAACCACAAGAATTCCTTGTTTTACATGAGAAATCTGCAAAAATCTATTCTCGATGAAATGGAAATCGCGCTGGCGCGATTTGAACTGTCAAAAATCACAATGTTCCCTGAGACGCGTTCCGAAACACCAACACGTCCAAAGTTACCACCGCTTATGTCATATTCAAAATATAAAGTGAAGATATTTCTAATACTGTGACACGATAACGACGTGGTTTCGTATCGTGTGGAATCTCTATTCATACAGAATTAGGACCCAGGTATAGATATTGGAAGGTGGTCAAGGTGGAACGTTACACTCACAAGACAGTTAAACATGATGTTGATTAATTCTGTTTTATTTGCGGTGAATTTATTAAAGTAAGAAACAAAAAATTTGCTTTGGGTGCCTATCAGAGAAGCAGGGAGATCGTTTTCACCAAGATGTGATGTGGTGGAACGACGTTACCAAGGGCAGTACAACGAGAACATGATGGGAGATTACATTTGGGGATTAATACAAGAAAGCCCATACAAACAAAAGATCCACTAAATATATTCATTTTTGAACTTGATTTTTTTAATTATTGTATAAAAAGACTTTTATGTTCAATAAAAACTTTTCTTATTGTAATTTTAAATAAAATTACAAAGAAACATATTAGTATTTTTTTTTTAAATTCCGTACCTAACATTGCTCTAGTTTCTACAAAAGCAAACTTTGATCGGAACATGTATTTTTTTATTTATTTGTAACATAGGAGAAACCAAAATTTCACATTCAGGAGCCAGACCCAGAAATCGTGTTGACCGGTGTTATTCTTAATTTTCAATGTAATCAATATTTTCATTTCCACTCTTTACTCTTTAATAATCATCAGTAAATCACGTACTGTCATGTACTTAATTTATGTTCATGACTTCAACTGTACCTTGTATAAGTATTAAATATAGGTACACAGAACAAGAATATTTTCGTTATGGTTGCTCTGCGACTGAAATGACGCACATACTATCAAAATTCCTCAATGACTAGAGGAAAATGGAATGGGATCAAAGACACCATGCCTGCATTATAATATAATATTTATATACCTACGACCGCGCAGTAAACTCTGATAATGATGGCACAAACAATAATTAACAAACCACAACAGTAAATACCTACCTACTAAGGGTAGGTTTTTTGTTCCTTAGTTAACATAACCAATGGTTACAAATTCTAACAAATTTTGACCATTGGTTTTTTTTTAATGTAGAATGAGCCTGCGTTTGACTACATCTCACCTGATGGCAAGCGACGATGCAGCCGAAGGTGTACCACGCAGGTTCATGAGGTACCTATTCATTCTTGTCTTAAAAAGACCCAGGTTATATTTGTTAGGAAACAAGACGCCGGGAGCAAATTCCATTCCCTAGCAGTCCGCATAATGAAGGACTCAGCGAAAAGCTTGGTGCGGCAAGTTGGCAAGTCTACTACATAGGGATGAAACTACTCTCCGCGCCTCGTAGTCCTGTGGCGGAATGGATGGTGGGATTAACTCGTGCAGCTCTTGTGCGCACTCCCCGTGGTACAATCGGTAGAAAATTGAAAGACATGCCACCAAAACGTTGCAAATGAGACTTTATGATCTGATCACACAGTCTAGTAATCTGATTACTAGACTGTGTGATGTCACGCAGTGCAGTGTCACGCGAAAATTTATTATTTTAAAGTTCTGAGTGACACTGCAACTGTTATGGGCGGCCGTGTCGCTTAACATCAGGTGAACGACTAGCTCGTCACGTCATTCATTCGCATTAAAAAAAAAACCCTCCGTCGGTGCTCTAGGCTCTGCAGTCTACCCACAACCAGCGCCTCGTCGTTTATGAGTTTTCTGGCGCGACGTTCTATGTGATTAATTTAGAGCTTAAAGATGGGTTAAGGGAAAACGTTTCCTCAGCGCGGCAAATTCAAATTTTCTTGCGTTCTTTTGCCAATAATAGCTTAATTACTCAACGTGATTACATGAAAACTAATTTTGCGCAAATAAATATAATGTATTAATAAATTACAATTAAAAGTATCACCTACTGAAGGAATAAGACTTATTCCTTGGATACAATCAAAATGGCGTCTTTTTGTGTAATTTCATTTTGTCAATCAGCTGTATCCGAGAGTAACGAATAGCCTTATACTTGGAATAAACCTTATTCTACTCTACTTTGGTAAAATCGGGCCTTAAATACCAGCTCGCGGCTCTGGGGGCGTACCGTGAGCTCTTAGCGCGATTCAAAATAGAGCCTATATTGGATCGTTTGTCAAAAAACTCATACGAAAAAAACAAAGCGATCCAATATAGGCTCAGTTTTGAATCGCACTAAGAGCTCACAGTACCCCCTTGACTCCATAGAACGTCGCGCCAGAAATCTCATTAACGACGAGGCGCTGGTTGTGGGTAGACTGCAGAGCCTAGAGCACCGACGGAGGGTTTTTTTTTTAATGCGAATGAATGACGTGACGAGCTAGTCGTTCACCCGATGTTAAGCGACACGGCCGCCCATAACAGTTGCAGTGTCACTCAGAACTTTAAAATAATAAATTTTCGCGTGACACTGCACTGCGTGACATCACACAGTCTAGTAATCAGATTACTAAGACTGTGTGATCAGATCATAAAGTCTCATTTGCAACGTTTTGGTGGCATGTCTTTCAATTTTCTACCGATTGTACCACGGGGAGTGCGCACAAGAGCTGTACGAGTTAATCCCACCATCTCCATTCCGCCACAGGACTACAAGGCGCGGAGATTCGTTTCATCCCTATGTACATAGTAGACTTGCCAACTTGCCGCACCAAGCGTTTCGCTGAGTCCTTCATTATGCGGACTGCAAGGGAATGGAGCTTGCTCCCGGCGTCTTGTTTCCTAATAAATATGATCTGGGTCTTTTTAAGACAAGAGTGAATAGGTACCTCATGAACCTCCGTGCTACACCTTCGGCTGCATCGTCGCTTACCATCAGGTGAGATGTAGTCAAACGCAGGCTCATTCTACATTAAAAAAAACTTCAAAATTTGTTAGAATTTGTAACCATTGGTTATGTTAATTATGGAACAAAAAAGCCTACCCTTAGTAGGTAGGTACTTACTGTTGTGGTTTGTTAATTATTGTTTGTGCCATCATTATCAGAGTTTAATGCGCGGTCGTAGGTATATAAATATTATATTATAATGCAGGCATGGTGTCTTTGATCCCATTCCATTTTCCTCTAGTCATTGAGGAATTTTGATAGTTTGTGCGTCATTTCAGTCGCAGAGCAACCATAACAAAAATATTCTTGAGTTTTGGCGGGAACGCGGAAAAGTTCACGTCGGTGCATTGTATTATTTTACAAAACTTATGCTTTTTCCAGTGTTAATGTTTAAAATGAGGTGTTTTATTAAAAAAAAGAAATGGTGTTTAATGTATGACCCAATAGATGGCGCCAGTTGTGGCTTTTGCTAAAATCTGTCACTGTCACTGTTTCAAGCATAGACCCCAGGTTAAAGGAAATGTGTCACGATACTGACTGACAACTCTAAACTCTTTCGTTTTTTTTTAGTTTTATTGCGGGATACCATGGCTTTATTTTGGATCATAATATTAACATTTATCTATCTCGCAGATCTACTGTACATCAATTTACTTAATAAGAATGCACCACGGACTACTTAGGAGATATTACAGACCCCTACAGATAATGTACTCGTGGTCCACTCAACTGAATTTGACATTTCTTTGTAGGTAGTCTAAGCATTTTCTTATGTTTAAACTACTCTGTGGTTTTAAATGTTTAAACTATGTACTTACAGCGCCATCTAGAAAAGAAGCGGAACTAGTGTTTTTTTTTAAATAAAATGCCTCATTGGTGGTGTTTTACGCATTAAGTGCTGAATTACGAGCATGAGTGTGGGCAAGTGATATAATGTGGTGAAACGTGGTTTTTCGTGTTGCTTCTAAAACTCCATAGAAGCCTCTAGTAAAGTTGCCACCACTTTACTAGGGCATGCCTTAGACTGGATTATGACTTAGACTAGACTATGACTACTCTGACTGTGACTATGACTTGACTTTAAGTGAAAATTTCCATAATACGATGAAAAATTACAAAACTTGACACTGGCTAAATGCACTATGTGTGGAGCCAAAATATAAAGAAAAAAAATATTCTTGGTCTGTGTAGGTACCTATATTTAATACTTATACAGGGTACAGTTGAAGTCATGAACATAAATTGAGTACATGACAGTACGTGATTTACTGATGATTATTAAAGAGTAAAGAGTGGAAATGAAAATATTGATTACATTGAAAATTAAGAATAACACCGGTCAACACGATTTCTGGGTCTGGCTCCTGAATGTGAAATTTTGGTTTCTCCTATGTTACAAATAAATAAAAAAATACATGTTCCGATCAAAGTTTGCTTTTGTAGAAACTAGCTCAATTTTAGGTACGGAATTTTTAAAAAAATACTAATATTTTCCTCTGTAATTTTATTTAAAATTCATCATCATCATCATCATTAACAGCCTGAAGACGTCCACTGTTGAACATAGGCCTCCCCCAGAGCACGCCACCTTGAGCGGCTGCTCGCCTCCTGCATCCATCGGCTCCCCGCGGCTTTCACCAGGTCGTCGGTCCACCGAGTGGGGGGCCGGCCTACGCTGCGTCTTCCGGTTCGTGGTCGCCACTCGAGAACCTTTCTTCCCCACCGGCTGTCAGTTCTACGAGCGATGTGGCCTGCCCATTGCCACTTTAACTTACTAACTCTAAGAGCTATATCGGTCACTTTAGTTCTCCTGCGGATCTCCTCGTTCCGGAGCTTATCTCGCAGGGAAACACCGAGCATAGCTCGCTCCATAGCTCGCTGCGCGACTTTGAGCTTACTAATGAGGCCAACAGTAAGAGACCATGTCTCAGTTCCATAAGTCATCACTGGCAACACACACTGATTGAAAACTTTCGTTTTTAGGCTCTGCGGTATTTTGGACGAAAAGATAGGTCGAAGCTTCCCGAACGCTGCCCAGCCGAGTTGGATTCTTCGCGCCACCTCTTTGTCGAAGTTGGACCTACCTAATTGGACAATCTGTCCTAGGTAGACATACTTGTCGACAACTTCGAGAGTATCGTTCCCAACAATTACCGGTATAGGTGGAACTAAGGTGGAACATGAGCATTAGACATGATCTTTGTCTTGTCCATATTCATCTTAAGACCAACCTGCTGGGAGACTCTACTGAGGTCGTTGAGCATGGTGCTAAGGTCCTCGAGCGATTCCGCCATTATGACTATATCATCGGCAAAACGAAGGTTATAGTGATGTACTCGCCATTTATGTTGATGCCAGATCTTTTCCACTCCAAGAGCTTGAAAACATCCTCCAATGCGTTTGTGAACAGTTTCGGAGAAATAACGTCTCCCTGTCTCACGCCTCTTTGCAATGGAATTTGTTCCGTACTCTGGTCCTGTAGTCGGACTGACATAGTGGCCTTACTGTACAAACACTTCAAAACTTCGATATACCTATAGTCAATTTGGCATCGCTGCAAGGACTGCAGCACCGCCCAAGTCTCGATTGAATCGAAGGCTTTCTCATAGTCCACAAACGCTAGGCATAACGGCCGATTATACTCTTCGGTCTTCTGTATAATCTGGCGCAGCGTATGGATGTGGTCTATGGTGCTAAAGCCTTTTCGGAAACCGGCTTGTTCGGGAGGCTGGAATTCATCAAACCTGCGTGCGAGACGATTCGTAATGACTCTCGAAAACAGCTTATACACATGACTCAAGAGCGAGATGGGCCTATAGTTCTTCAATAAGGTGTTATCGCCTTTTTTGAAGAAGAGCACCACCACGCTCTTGTGCCATGCCTCTGGCGTTGTACCTTCAAGGATGACAGAATTAAATAACTTCTGGAGGACTAAAAGTACCGGTCTACCACCCGCTCTCAGAAGTTCGGTCGTAATTCCATCTTCACCTGGTGCCTTGTTGTTTTTAAGCTGTTTGAGGGCCATTCTAATCTCGTACAGGCTGACGTCCGGGATATCTTCGGTATAGTGTCGGACTAACTTGGCTCTGATGTCCTGAGCTGTGTTAGTAGCGGGCTTACGTGTCGAGGTGTATAACTGTATTATATATTTGTATTTAAAATTACAATAACAAAAGTTTTTATTGAACATTAAAGTCATTTTATACAAGAATAAAAAAATCAAGTTCAAAAATGAATATTTTTAGTGGATCTTTTATGTTTGTATGGGCTTTCTCGTATTAATCCCCAAATGTAATCTCCCATCATGTTCTCGTTGTACTGCCCTTGGTAACGTCGTTCCACCACATCACATCTTGGTGAAAACGTTCTCCCTGCTTCTCTGATAGGCACCCAAAGCAAAATTTTTTGTTTCTTACTTTAATAAATTCACCGCAAATAAAATAGAATTAATCAGCATCCTGTTTAACTGTCTTGGTGCAATTTTCTAATTAAATACGACATAAAAGTCGGTTGTTACAACAGTAATAGGCCTTTTTTTAATAGTAATGGACAAGTAAATACTGACTAGTGCCGTTCAGAAATACTGCACAATTTACAATTAAGATAATCAAAGTGCTACCACCTATTGCTCATAAAAATCAGTTGAAATCTTCAAAACGTACTTATTACAATAAAACAGACAAAAGCAAACTTTGAGAGTTAAAAATGGATACTAGAGTGTTTTTCGATGTTTGGGATCAGAATTCAAACATAAGAACAGAAACACAAAAAAAAAATTTTTTTGTAGACCTGTGTTATTATTGCCGGCGCTTGAAATGAAATGAAATGAAATGAAATGAAATGAAATGAAATGAAATTAAATTTATTTCACATAAATGGAGATAGATGTAGGTGTTAGGATTTAGTAAGTAGTTCTTCCATTTAGCCATTACTTGTGGCATGTGAAAATTATTATTAGGTTTAGGTCAATACGATAATACAATTTTCAAATAAACTTAAATAATTCTATTGGTGTTATACACTTGCAAATTTAAATTATATTATAGTATTATTATGTCATTAAAATAAGAATAATCATTAATTAGTTATTTAACAGTAAATAATTCTATTGGTATACATTTGCAATAAATTTCAATTATATTATATGATTGTTATGTCATTAAATTAAGAATAATAATAAATAATTAATTAGTATATGTATATCAATGAATTACTTATTTAACATTAGATAGTCATTCATACAGTAAAAAGACTTTTCTAATAGCCAGAGTTTAAGTTTTTTCCGGAACATTCCGTAGGGCAAGTCTTTTATAGACGGTGGTAATTTGTTGTACACAGTGATACACATGGCGTAACAGTTTTTTTGGAACAATGTGGTCTTAGGCACACGGGTGAGTACAAGCCTTTCCCCATTCCTTGTGTTTCTTAAAAAGAAGTCTTTTGCTTTGGTAAACAGTGCAGGATGACATCGCACAAACACTCCTATTTCAAAAATGTACATACTGGTCAGAGTCAAAATTCCCAGTTCCTTAAATAACGGTTTGCAAGATATATAGGGCGGAAAACCTACAATAGCTCGTATACACCTCTTCTGCGACAAGAATGCTCTTTTTATGTCGGTAGAGTTTCCCCAAAGTAGCAAACCATACCGTAGCACCGAGCTTACATAGCCGTGGTATGCTAAAAGAACAGTCTGCCGTGTTGAAGTTTTCCTTAATCTATTTAATACGTATACAAATCTGTTTACTCTTGTACATACATTGTCAATTTGAGACTTCCAATCACAATATTTATCTACAGTTAATCCCAAAAACGTAGCTTTATTAACCTCTTTCAATGCGCTATTATTATGTAATACATTTTGAGCGATACTTTTTGAACCCCTGGTTTGAAACTGTATAAAGTTAGTTTTGGTCAAATTAACCTTTAAATTATTATTATCTAACCATTGAAGTATTGATTGAATTGTATTATTTATTTCTATGTCAAAATTTATCGCATTTTCGTTTGTCAATATTATGGAAATGTCATCTGCAAATAAAGTACACTTATAATTAGTTATGTCAGGTAAGTCATTTATGTATAATAAAAAGAGAAGCGGTCCCAAAACGCTTCCCTGAGGTACTCCATACTCATTTACGTGATATGGAGATCTATCATAGCTTAAGGTAGCATTTTTATCTAGACTACATATTTCAACACACTGTTGTCGATTAGACAAGTACGTACGGATCCATTCCAAGGCAGGTCCTCGTATTCCATAATTATCTAGTTTGTCTAAAAGTAGTCTGTGGGAAACGAAATCAAACGCCTTAGACATATCGAAAAATATAACCATTGTTTGTATTTTTTTATCTACACTAGAAAGAACATTTTGTATCAATTTAAAAGCAGCAAGAGTCGTTGATTTCCCTTTTTGAAATCCATTCTGTTCTTCTTTTATCACAGCAAATTTGTTCAAAAATGAGGTAAGCCTCTTCTATATAGCCTTTTCAAAAATTTTTGATAACACTGGAATTAATGTTATAGGTCTATAATTATTCAAATCAGACTTATCCCCTTTTTTATGGAGGGGTTTAACAATAGATTTCTTTAAAACTTCAGGGAAAATACCATTGGCAAATGAAAAATTTATTAAATATGTCACAACAGGGACAATTTTGTGAATACATTTTTTTAGAATATCCGTCCTTATTTCGTCATATCCGACAGAGCTTGTATTTTTTAGAGACTTAACTATATTGTGTACTTCTACATAACTTAAAGGTCCAAGAAATATGCTACTATTCAAGCGGGTTTTATTAGTATTTACACACCGTTTAGTGTTGTGATTGTATAGTGCAATAAGGTAATTATTAAACTCATTCGCTATTTCTTGAGGAGTATCAATTAGCCTATCCTCCACTTTAATGCAATCGATAAAGTTATAGTGGTTATCCTTTTCCGTATCTTCATTTATAACTTTCCACGCGGCTCTACACGTATTCTGAGAATGCGAAATAAATTTATGATTGCAAATTTGTCTCGACTTGTTTATACAACGTCTTAAAATTTTGGTATAGCTTTCATAATTGTTCTTACTATGTTTAGTCTTCCGTCTGTAAAAATCGTAGCGCAACATTCTTTTTGTTTGACAACTGCGTCTAAGGCCTTTAGTTATCCATTTGAGATTCCGTTTGTTTTGTGTTACTTTTATTCTCAGCCTTGGAAAACATAGATCATAGAATAGTCTAAAGTTCTCATAGAAACATTCAAAGGCAAGATTTAAATTTGGGGCAAGATAAACATCACTGAATGTCAAGTTTTCTAAACATTCACAGAACTTGTCGATATTTTCGGCACTGTAATCACGATTATAGATATAATAAACAGTCGGTTGAAATAAATTCTTCCTACAAGGAATAGTTATCATTTGAGCAGTTTCGTGATCTGATAGACAGAGTTTCAATACCTCACTCGAGCTATTTTTTACGTTACTGATTATATGATCAATACATGAATTTAATCGAGTAGGCTCATTAATATGTAAAATCAAATTGTAAGTATTCAACATGTCAATCAGGTTCTCAACTACTCTACTTGCCCTAAGTGTATTTATGTTTATATCACCAACCAAAATCAATTTCTTTTTACTATTAAATAACAACTTAAATAACAATGTATCTAGATATTTCAAAAACGCATCGACATTAGAGCTCGGCGTTCGATAAACACACACTAATAACAGCTTCAGACCAACAACTTCAATACCACAGCACTCAAATACACCGTTGCAAGCATAATTTTTAAGAATAGCCATATCTTTGTATTTTATACCTTTTTTAATATACACACACACTCCACCTCTAGACTTTTCTCTGCAATAAATAGACCCTAGTTCATAACCGCTTATATTCATATTACGTTCATTCCCATTCTTTATAAATGTTTCTGAAAAACATAAGCAATCAGGAAGTTTATCGCTTGAGTGCAGTTCAGTTAAGGCTATCTCAAGTACATCTGTTTTAGAAAGAAGTCCTGCTATATTTTGGTGTAAGATTCTGAATCGTGCTGTGCTTTTAGGAACGAAAAAATGTTTTAGACGAGTTTCCTTGAGAAGTTCTATTAAAGTAGAAGGGAATAGTTCCTATTTTAGGGTTTTCCGACAGAAGAGGCGCATCAGAACCTCTTGCAGGCGTCGCCACGTGCTCCTTCTCAGGAGAGAAGTAATAAGGAATAGTGCCTCGCCGAGGAGCGACAGACTTTATAGCTGCACTCATGTTTTCAACTACGCACGCAGTGACATTTTCTGGCTGTATATGTACATTTTTCAAACACCTATACACTGCTGAACTGTTAGCCCTTGAAGTAGGTAAGCCCATGTGCATCCCTGGCTGGGTCATTTTTACACAATTATCTAATATATTTTTACTCATAGCCCGATACATTTTATTTTTGTTAGACTGCTCCTTATGTATATTTAACAGTGTATGTAATGTTACCAATAGTTTATCGTCATTTAAATTTTTATTAGTCAAGTACTTATTAGTCAGATCTATGAATTTACAATTTGAATATTGAGAACAAATGGTCTTTAAAAAGTAATTTAACATTTTTTCATTTAAATATCGATTCTTTTTTACACCTAATACGTAAACTTGTCGGCCATCTAGCAGTTTTAGCGCTGCAGACAGCTCTGTCATTACTTTGGTAGGATTATTGTCGTGTTCGCCAATTGAAATTACGATTTTGTCGACTTCATCCGGTTTATTAAGAAGGCAACAAGTTTTTAAAATTTCTTCAGTGCTGGCTTCTGGCTTGACAAAAACTTGACGTAGTAGGCGCGAATGATTTTGATACTTTCAAATGGTTTTGTTACATTGTAATTGTAATAATTAAAATTACATAATTACAATTTTGTACTGCCTAGCAGTTGATTAAATAGGTAACTTAACCCATTTTTTGAAGTTATACCTACCTAATGAATACCAAATCGATGCGTTAGATTTCATTTTTGGTACACACGTGACCGATTACACCCAGTATATATGCTTGCCTTTATGTATACACTAGCTTTTGCCCGCGGCTTCGCACGCTTGTATTGTGTTATTTCTACGTTTAGGTACTCTAATAATAGATCATGCATTTTCTATGTACCAAACAACAAATCCACTAAATCTTTTCGGAGCTGAGCACGTATTAGCACACGTGTAAAATGCATTTACCTATACGACGCGTACGTAATTAATTTTGTTAATACCATTTAGAAATTACGAATACTTAAGTACACCACTGTAAAAGGAGTCGACATTTATATGTCCACTATTTTCCACGTTGTCTCATTTCACTGCACTTTCAACATAGTGGAGGGAGTGAGGAAATAACATGTGTACAAAGCTCAAATCAGAATCGCTTTTGCAAAGAATATTTCATTTTTAGGGTTCCGTAACAGTTTTGAAATAAAGAAACCCTTTGTGGCGAAGTTGGGCATGACATGACAAGTACGTCTCCACACTATCATGCCTGCCTAAGGTTCCATTATAGGTTAGGTGTAATGTACGCCACAAATGAAATGTTACAGAGCATCATTGAAAGGAATAGAGGAAACAGTTCTTATTTTTACTTATTAGGTGAGAGTCGCCTTTGATACCATGAAAACACCAAGAGCCACAGCTAAGTGGTAGGATCCTCTCACCAACGAGTGAAGTCATTATCAGATGCGAACTTACTTCTCCTCACCTTACCTTCAGGACCCGAAGGTCCCGAAGGAGGGTCTACCAGCCTTCCCCATTTGACCCGCCCTTACCACCGTGCAAAACTCTTTCTAATTCCTCTTTATTTCCCTTTCAATAAGACTCACATCAAAAGTTAAACTATCATCACAAGGGAACTCTTTGATCACAAGTAATCTTAGTTTTTAGGTCTAGTTTAGTTTAGTATACTTATTATTATATGTTATCTAAGTTTTTAAATGAATCGTGTTATAAGTTTGGAATATAAAAAGTAATCTTTGAACCACTTACTCAGCCTAGCCAGGATTATTAACAATTACCTCTCGTAATTGTTTCGTTGAGGTTATTCATTGCTACACCAAATTTTCTTAATATCGTTTTACTTCATACTCGCTTCGCTATCTTTTTCTAAATAAAACCAAGGCAAGGCACCACTCCCGCCTTTTTTCTCTCATACAATAGAATGTTATCAGCACAGATAACCTAAAACTCAGAATCGATTCACTTACTTACCTCTCGATTAAAATCGCATTTCGCGACACCCTTCATTTGGGTTTTATTTTTAGTGTTTTGTTTTATCTAATGAACATCTTTTATCTGATGATTGAAAAATCACGCCTTATAGTATCATACCTAATAATATTACACTTTTTTCTTTAATCTGTGCCTCCAGATAAACATGTAGCACCACAGACCTGCAGGGTTACTCTTGACACTCGATTTCAATCGTAATTTGGGATTTGGAACGAAATCGTAGCATTTGGTACTCTTGAATTCGATACTAGCGCACGATTGGAATCTTTGTCCGTGGAATTTTACGGAACTAAATGGAATCGACTCATTTCTACACCATCCGCTTTTTCGGTACTCTTGACGCGATTTGACATTGGCAAATTGAGTTTGAAGTAGAGTTTGCGATAGAATTTTCAGACCTTTCAAAAGTTAACTTTTTTGCGTTCGAGTGTGTTGTGTTAAGTGGTTTCGGAAGCATTTCGGAAGTAAAATGGCACGTTTAGCTCTTATTTTTGATATTTTGGACAATGCACATAGAGAAGATCTAAGGCAACGTCGAAACCTAAGAAGAATGGTGCGATACACTGAGAAAGCTTTTGCCATGAACGACAACGAGTTTAAGAAATGTTACAGAGTGACGAAAGACCTTTTTGAGGTCACATGTGGCGATTTAGAGCCTCTGATGGCAAAGCCTACTCGTCGTAGTGACATGTCCTCGAGATACGAGGTTTGTAAATATAGGTGGTAGTTCTTTCATGCGTGGTGTTTTACGAGAAGTCTCTCTCCTCCAACTTTTTGAACTTGTAGGCCTGTTTTAATAGTTGCCTTACATAGCATCACAGAATTGGTAATTTCTGTCGTCCCATTTCTTTTTTGTCTCGTATTTGCCATGGGCGGACCGCAACAGACCTTTTGCTATCCCTGGATTGTCCCCAAGGAAATCCGCTAGAGCCTCCAGCTGCTGGTAGATTGGCCTACTCATAATCTTTCCTGTTAGAACGGACGAATATCTCCAACCAAATACTTCAAATCTTGAAAACAAGACCGCTAAACAACAGCTGGAGCGGAGTTTTGGCGGGAACGCGGAAAAGTTCACGTCGGTGCATTGTATTATTTTACAAAACTTATGCTTTTTCCAGTGTTAATGTTTAAAATTGGTGGTGTTTTACGCATTAAGTGCTGAATTACGAGCATGAGTGTGGGCAAGTGATATAATGTAGTGAAACGTGGTTTTTCGTATTGCTTCCAAAATTCCATAGAAGCCTCTAGTAAAGTTGCCACCACTTTACTAGGGCATGCCTTAGACTGGATTATGACTTAGACTAGACTATGACTACTCTGACTGTGACTATGACTTGACTTTAAGTGAAAATTTCCATAATACGATGAAAAATTACAAAACTTGACACTGGCTAAATACACTATGTGTGGAGCCAAAATATAAAAAAAAAAACAGCTGGAGCACACAGAACATTGATACTAGTTTTTTTTTCTAGACAACCATGATGTCAATAATGACATTATTCATTCAGCCGTTCTTGATATTATTCGTCGGTAAATAACCGCTTTTATTTCTTTGAAAGTGACTAAATATCATCAAAAGTGAAGGTTTTATGGTAATATATTTTTTATCACTGTTATTAATAAGGTTTTTACATGTTTTCCACAAATTTTAGTATTAATATTTTCTATTATGTGTGCATGGCAACACTTACATAGTGTTGTACTTTTATGGGTCACAATATTAAAACAAAACAACAAAATCGAGATCGAAATTGGAATCGGAAATGCAATCGACTTAATATTGTGACCCATAAAAGTACAACACTATGTAAGTGTTGCCATGCACACATAATAGAAAATATTAATACCAAAATTTGTGGAAAACATGTAAAAACCTTATTAATAACAGTGATAAAAAATATATTACCATAAAACCGTGAAGGTTTTGATGATATTTAGTCACTTTCAAAGAAATAAAAGCGGTTATTTACCGACGAATAATATCAAGAACGGCTGAATGAATAATGTCATTATTGACATCATGGTTGTCTAGAAAAAAAAACTAGTATCAATGTTCTGTGTGCTCCAGCTGTTTTTTTTTTTATATTTTGGCTCCACACATAGTGTATTTAGCCAGTGTCAAGTTTTGTAATTTTTCATCGTATTATGGAAATTTTCACTTAAAGTCAAGTCATAGTCACAGTCAGAGTAGTCATAGTCTAGTCTAAGTCATAATCCAGTCTAAGGCATGCCCTAGTAAAGTGGTGGCAACTTTACTAGAGGCTTCTATGGAATTTTGGAAGCAATACGAAAAACCACGTTTCACTACATTATATCACTTGCCCACACTCATGCTCGTAATTCAGCACTTAATGCGTAAAACACCACCAATTTTAAACATTAACACTGGAAAAAGCATAAGTTTTGTAAAATAATACAATGCACCGACGTGAACTTTTCCGCGTTCCCGCCAAAACTCCGCTCCAGCTGTTGTTTAGCGGTCTTGTTTTCAAGATTTGAAGTATTTGGTTGGAGATATTCGTCCGTTCTAACAGGAAAGATTATGAGTAGGCCAATCTACCAGCAGCTGGAGGCTCTAGCGGATTTCCTTGGGGACAATCCAGGGATAGCAAAAGGTCTGTTGCGGTCCGCCCATGGCAAATACGAGACAAAAAAGAAATGGGACGACAGAAATTACCAATTCTGTGATGCTATGTAAGGCAACTATTAAAACAGGCCTACAAGTTCAAAAAGTTGGAGGAGAGAGACTTCTCGTAAAAACACCACGCATGAAAGAACTACCACCTATATTTACAAACCTCGTATCTCGAGGACATGTCACTACGACGAGTAGGCTTTGCCATCAGAGGCTCTAAATCGCCACATGTGACCTCAAAAAGGTCTTTCGTCACTCTGTAACATTTCTTAAACTCGTTGTCGTTCATGGCAAAAGCTTTCTCAGTGTATCGCACCATTCTTCTTAGGTTTCGACGTTGCCTTAGATCTTCTCTATGTGCATTGTCCAAAATATCAAAAATAAGAGCTAAACGTGCCATTTTACTTCCGAAATGCTTCCGAAACCACTTAACACAACACACTCGAACGCAAAAAAGTTAACTTTTGAAAGGTCTGAAAATTCTATCGCAAACTCTACTTCAAACTCAATTTGCCAATGTCAAATCGCGTCAAGAGTACCGAAAAAGCGGATGGTGTAGAAATGAGTCGATTCCATTTAGTTCCGTAAAATTCCACGGACAAAGATTCCAATCGTGCGCTAGTATCGAATTCAAGAGTACCAAATGCTACGATTTCGTTCCAAATCCCAAATTACGATTGAAATCGAGTGTCAAGAGTAACCCTGCAGGCCTACAAGTTCAAAAAGTTGGAGGAGAGAGACTTCTCGTAAAAACACCACGCATGAAAGAACTACCACCTATATTTACAAACCTCGTATCTCGAGGACATGTCACTACGACGAGTAGGCTTTGCCATCAGAGGCTCTAAATCGCCACATATGACCTCAAAAAGGTCTTTCGTCACTCTGTAACATTTCTTAAACTCGTTGTCGTTCATGGCAAAAGCTTTCTCAGTGTATCGCGCCATTCTTCTTAGGTTTCGACGTTGCCTTAGATCTTCTCTATGTGCATTGTCCAAAATATCAAAAATAAGAGCTAAACGTGCCATTTTACTTCCGAATTGCTTCCGAAACCACTTAACACAACACACTCGAACGCAAAAAAGTTAACTTTTGAAAGGTCTGAAAATTCTATCGCAAACTCTACTTCAAACTCAATTTGCCAATGTCAAATCGCGTCAAGAGTACCGAAAAAGCGGATGGTGTAGAAATGAGTCGATTCCATTTAGTTCCGTAAAATTCCACGGACAAAGATTCCAATCGTGCGCTAGTATCGGATTCAAGAGTACCAAATGCTACGATTTCGTTCCAAATCCCAAATTACGATTGAAATCGAGTGTCAAGAGTAACCCTGCTGTGTGTGTGGCACAGAGTGTAGTCAATGGTTTTTTGCTCTCATCTGTGACATATCGTAACTTACCGTAAGTAGCCAAAAAAAATCACCAATCGGCCATGTTGTTTAAAACTCTGATTCGTTTCGTAATGAAATCTTAATAATTCCCATAAAAAAAATTAACGATATTTCAATTTTAATATATCCTATTTTAAGCGCCGGCTATTTCTAAGCATATTAGTGAAAACCGCATGAAAATCCATTCAGTATTTTAGGAGTTATAACAAACAAACAAACAAACAAACAGACAAAGTGTATAAAAAGTGGCTTAACGTGATCAGCGGATAATTTTAAGCCAACCTGTGTGATTATTTTTTTGATATCTTGCAATTACAGACTTTTTTATCTCTACAGTTTTATTATATGTATAGATAACGTGGGCACAAAATACGGTGTTGCCAACCGTAATAAAAATATTCGGCAAAAATTACCTGAAAAATCGGTTTTTAAAAGAAAAATCGATGGTTTGAAATTAAAAAAGATATCGTGAGATCGAATTTCCACAAATAAGCACTCATCCATTGCTAGTCTGGTTTCAACTCGCAACTTTTGCTTTCGTCTGTCCGGAATTGGATGTACGACTCGGTCATAGATTTCAGCGAATCTTGACGATACTTGATACACAACTCCGATGACAATACGTCAAGGGTTTGATTTCCTCAATAAATTCTTATCATCTAAATCGACACCTACGTTTTATACCCCACCCACGTGTACTTGTGTTTCCTCTAATTTCAACAATGGGAATAATATATTATTTACCATGCACTCTAAGGTAGGTAGGTCTACCTAAGATAGATATCATGATTATATGATATGTGTCTAAAAATAATCGTTAATCGGTATTATGTATCTAAAATAATCGTTAATTATCGAACCGAATATTGGCCTACACATCACTAAAATTGTTTTTTGACATGTGACAGATGACATTACATAAGCTTCACAGGTGCCTTCCAGTTTGAAAACAATTAAAAAATCAATCGGCCATGTTGTTTAAAACTCCGATTCGTTTCGTAATGAAATCTCAATAATTGTCATCAATTTTTTTAACGATATATCAATTTTAATATATCCTATGTTAAGCGCCGGTTATTTCTAAGCATATTAGTGAAAACCGCATGAAAATCCATTCAGTATTTTAGGAGTTCAGTCATAACAAACAAACAAACAAACAAACAAACAAACAAACAGACAAAGTGTTTAAAAAGGGGCTTAACGTGATCAGCGGCTAATTTTAAGCCAACCTGTGTCATTTTTTTCTTGATATCTTGCAATTACAGATTTTTTTATCTCTACAGTTTTATTATATGTATAGATTACTTAGTTATTTACCTAATAATTGAATACACATAATATGAGTAATATAATATCGTCGATGAAGTACCAATACCTCCTAACTGACATTTTGGTCCAAAATTACTTTCTTAATTCAATAGACATAAAACTCATATTCGCATGGATTGAATTAACTTCTAACCAACATTTCTTTGATTTGATTGGTTAGAAGTTAATTCAATCCATGCGAATATGAGTTTTATGTCTATTGAATTAAGAAAGTAATTTTGGACCAAAATGTCAGTTAGGAGGTATTGGTACTTCATCGACGATATGATGTTTTCTTTTCCTTGACCAGACAGTTAGTAGTGATCCGTGATCGAAAGTTGTCTTGAAACATGCATCCGCCTGGAGTTTCACTCGGGATCGCATATTGATTAGGTAACTTTATTCAACCAAATTTTTTTTATATTAGCTGATCTTACGTAGGTGTCAAAAAAAATGGTGGTACTCTTCTAATAAAAGAGTAATGAAAAGGACGGTGATATTTTTACTCGTCTGCCGTCGGATACGATAACAATAGATTTTCTATTTTTTGAGTTCTGGGGCCAATCGCAGCGAACGTGTTAATTGTTGTTTTTAATGCTAAAATGGGCATATATTTGACAACATCTCACCTGATGGTAAGTGACGAAGTTGTCTAAGGTAGAGCACGTTTGCCCATGAGATGCCCATTCACTCTTGACTTGAAAAGACCCAGGTTATACCCAGAAATTCGTTTAGGGATCATTGTGGCAGTAAACGTGAGTGACGGTCATTTGACGGTGAACGTGACTGTTTGGGGATCATTTGGCAGTGAACGTGTGTGATGGTCATTTGACAGTGAACAAGATTGTTTGGGGGTCATTTGACAGTGAACGTGTTTGGGGGTCATTTGGCAGTGAACGTGTGTGATGGTCATTTGACAGTGAACAAGATTGTTTGGGGGTCATTTGACAGTGAACGTGTTTGGGGGTCATTTGACAATGAACGTGTTTGGGGGTCATTTGACAGTGAACGTGTTTGGGGGTCATTTGACAGTGAACGTGTTTGGGGGTCATTTGACAGTGAACGTGTTTGGGGGTCATTTGACAGTGAACGTGTTTGGGGGTCATTTGGCAATGAACGTGTTTGGGGGTCATTTGGCAATGAACGTGTTTGAGGGTCATTTGGCAGTGAACGCGTGTGACGGTAAATTGATAGTGAACGAGATTGTTTGGGGATCATTTAGCAGTGAACGTGTTTGACGGTCATTTGATAGTGAACGTGATTGTTTGGGGATCATTTGACAGTGAACGTGATTGTTTGGGGATCATTTGACAGTGAACGTGATTGTTTGACGGTCATTTACGGATCATTTGACAGTGAACGTGTTAATGTTAGAGGGTCATTTGGCAGTGAATGTTAATTGTTTGAGGATCATTTGGCAGTGAATGTTAATTGTTTGAGGATCATTTGGCAGTGAACGTGTAACTTCATGACCGATCTCATAGTATTTACTAGACTGTGTTGATGTTTCAGGATGACGCTGACGTGCGCAAGTATATGTATAGCTTAGAGCATAATATAAGTAGGTAGTCTGTTTTGTCAAGGCAAGCCTATACTTGTCACGACTCGATGACGCGAACGTGAAACATAGAAATGCGAGTGGCACCAGCTAATGCTATGTGCGGCCGCCGCGGCCGTGTCGCTAAGATTGCATGAAGAAGAGGAAAGACGTTGTACCTACTTTCCACATTAGTTTGAGGCGGGGATAGATAGAGTCACCGATAACTATATGGATAGAGTGATACAGATTTATGGTGTTTTATAACTTTTATATAAAAAAATTAAGACGCGAAAAAAAAGACTTAGAAGAAGTATTTGTTAAGTTAAGTTAAGGTGGAACGTTACAATACCGCGGGAAATTAAAACATTTCTTGCATTCTTTTGCCAATTATAGCTTAATTACTCAACGTGATTACATGAAAACTAATTTTGCGGAAATAAATAGAATGTATCAACAAATTACGATTAAAAGTATCTCCTAGGTATCATTGGTTTAGCGACAAATGGCAATAAACAATTTTCTTCTTAGTTTTTCAGTCTATTGCCATTTGTCGCTAAACCAATGATATCTAGGTGATACTTTGAATTGTAATTTATTGATACATTATATTTATTTGCGCAAAATTAATTGTCATGTAATCACGTTGAGTAATTAAGCTATTATTGGCAAAAGACCGCAAGAAAATTTTATGTTAGTGATTTAGTGTGGTTTCGATTATTTTTCCAAGACGTAATTAGATGTAGGTATGATTGCTATGTAATGTTTATGTTATACACTGTATGTACAACAAATTTTATTATAACAGAATGAAAGAGACTGAACTTGACACGGGATTTATCCTAGTGTGGTGTTCAGGGATCTGCCACTCTACTCACAATGTTAAAATATAGAAAGTAATTATATTATAACATTAATGTAACAAATAAGTTTATATGATTAAGTTAAGAACTTTATTGTGTGAAATGCCATTCCATTTTGTGCAAGGAAATAAATTTCATTTCATTTCATTTCAATTAAGCTATTATTGGCAAAAGAATGCAAGAAAATGTTAGTTTCCCGTGCTAGTGTAACGTTCTACCTTAAATAGATTGTTTTTTTCAGGCATTCCGACAACAGCTGTTATAGTACTGGCATGTATCTATGGCTCTGTTCTTGCCCTTACATTCTTAATATGGACATGTTGTGGTAAGCCTTGATCTTCGTTTTTTAGGGTTCCGTACCCAATGGTTAAAAACGGGACCCTCTAAGGGTGAGGTTTTTGATCCATAGTTAAGGTAACCAATAGTTAAAAACTCTAACAAATTCTAACCAATGGTCAAAATTTGTTGGAGTTTTTAACGATTGGTTACCTTAACAATGGATTAAAAAAATCTACCTAGCCCAGCCTCGGGTGTCTGTCTGTCTGTCCGACCTATAAACGATGGCATCTCTATTGAATCCCAATAGGGTAGGTATAGCTGGCTGTAGATATGCGTTTACGGCGGATTATCGAACAAATAATAAATTTGCAACAATGTGGCATCGTAGCTCCCAACCCATGAGCCGATTTTTATTGTTTTTTTTATTCTTCTATGTTCGCCTGGGTGAATGAACAAAGTGTAACGTAAAGCTGCGCAAGGCATATCTTCGAACGTAAACTTTACATGGCAAATTTTTTCAATGATAAACTATTAATATAGAAAAGTCGTAGAAGAAACCTTGTCTACCTTGGGGATAGATTTACCCCCTTTCGGGATAATATACGAATTCAAACTCAGATTGTATTTACCGTGGTACCTACGGTACCTACCTCATTTTGACAGACTACCTATATGTACCCTAATCTGTAATGTAGTGTATAATATCAGATATTTTATTGCTTCCATAGTGTACATAGGTGGAATAAGTATAAAATTATTTAAGTAGGCTCATTATGGACCCCGTCGGGCGCAGCAAATTTGGAGAGAGAAGGACGACTTCACAAAAGAGTCAATATGTACTTACAAAGAAAATAATAACATATTAGTTTGACTATAATAAAATTTTACTCGCAATGTTTTAATTGTATTTATTAATTAATTTAATGTCAATGGAGTACATAAATATATATATATATATATATATAAAACTGATTAATTATCATTCAATGTCATTCTTATCGATTCTAAATACCTAATATGATATAAATTTTTAATGTCAAATGTTGGTACCTACATACTATTCATTATCTTAAATTTTCATTTGGACATAATATTTTCGTTTAAATACTCATTTACATTATAATAGGCCTTTTCAGTGAGGAACTGTTTCAAAGTACGTATAAACCTATTATAATTTTCTATGTTCTTTAAATCATCTGATAGCCCATTATAAATTCTTATAGCCATAGGTAATGTACTAGAAGAGTGCATTTTTAATCGGGACTTGGTATTTGTAGCACTAGCCGGTTTTTTTCTTGAATTGTTTCGCTTGTAGGTTTTGTAAATAAAAAGTTTCTTACGTAGTGTATAATATTCCAGTATGTTGCTGCAAAAAACGTTTCAAGAGTGGTGAAGTGTTGACAATCATCAACGTGGAGAGCTGCAAAGAAATAAAAAAAGGACTGAAAGGGGGCGAAGTGCTGGCCATTACCAAGTTTGAATTCGAAGGAAATCATTACGAAGAAGTCACGTGCAAGGAGTTTGGTAACAATGTTTATTTAATGATTCTACTCTCATAATGTAAAATTGTTTCTATTGATATACTTACTTTATAAACAAAATATGATAGCGCTCATAGCGAAGCACGACTAGCCGTTTCTAACCGATCGGTAAAGTTAAGCAACGTTCGCTGCGGTCACTACTCTGATGGGTAACCGCTACAGCAAAAAGTGGTATTTACAACTGAGCGCTACCGTGCTTCGGAGGACACCTTAAGCCGTCGGACCCGGCTGTTGTCGTAAGAAAATAACCGTTAAGCCATTCGGCGGCTTAAAAATGCTGACACTTGCCTACACGAGAAGAAAAAGAACAAAATATGATCTTATGGCAAAACCCACCCCATCTCTTTCCCATATATATATCCCGTAACGGCACCCTCGGGAAGAGATTGGGTGGTCCTATTCTAACACCGCGCCGCGACCACTCAGCAAGAGGGGGTATTATTCTTCTTAAGGTGACAAGTAGAGCCAGATAAGCAGGTCCAAATCCGTTCAAAGAAACATCAACCTTCACGTCGTAGTCTTAAATATCAATTCACTCTGCACTTCAGCGCGGCGCTTACGACAAAGACAACTGATTTAGACGGTTTTTAATTAATATCTATTTTTATATAGTATTTTTCAATGTTTTTAAGTCATCCAGACCTCTGAATGTTTGTCGGGAATACACTATTTTTTTAAATATATTCGTTAGATGCTCGGCATAATGGGAACATTCAAATTTTTTGAGGGAGGTTTGTTTTTTTTCTATAGAGCTATATTTATTAATCTTGTATTTGCGGTCATACGGTACATACGACTTAATAAAATGAATTACATGATATATTAAATTCAAAGCTCCACATATTTTAATTACGCCAGGAAACGTACCAAAAACACTTTGTTTGCTCTACTTCATCAAATTCAAAATTCTAACAACAGTGTTTTTGTATATCCTAGAAATCTGTAAACTAGTAAAGAAATACCCTCAATTTTTCAAAAAAACTGGCGGATTGCAATCGAGGCTATGAACTTAGATTAAATTATAAATATGACTTAATAACACCCCAGTCAAAATTAGCAATGCATAGTTCCGGCACGCATACAATGGCCACAAGAATATATAGCAAATTACCGGTATATTTAAAAGAAATTGAAGAAGAGAAAAAATTCGCCGTAGCTTTAAAAACTGTGCTACTGGGTAAAAGCTACTATACATTAGACGAATTCCTTTCGGAACGATTCACTGTAGACTAGGTCGATTCGCTCCGCACGTTATTGCCATACCCAAGCAGGGTCGTTATGTTACCTCTAAACATGCTATTTAACACCTTTATATAATGTATAATAATGTGTGCAATAAATTATTGAGTATTGGGTATTGAGTACTCGTCGCCTTAAAACGTAAACAGTAAAATACTCAAAAAAAGCTCATAAAAGCGCTTAAAGGCTCATAGGTGATGATACAATGGTGAGGGCTAGGCTCCAGAGCTTGGAGCACCGTCGTAAAGTTGCCAGCCTATCTGTGTTCTACAGGTTACATTTCGGTGAGTGTGCTGCGGAGCTACACAATCTAATTCCACCATCTCCGTTTCACCGGACGACAAGACGTACTACACGCCATCCATTTATGATTGATATTCCTTCGATTCGCACAAAGCGGTTTGAATCGACATTTATAATCCGAGCAGCCAAGGAATGGAACACTTTACCAGCGTCTTTGTTTCCCGATAAGTACAATCTGGAGCTCTTCAAGTCGCGAGTGAATAGGTATCTTCTAGGCAAGCATGTACCATCGTAGACCGCGTCGTCACTTCCCATCAGGTGAGATTGCGGTCAAATGCGGGCCAAAAAACTTAATAATGACATAAAGTATCCCCTTATATTTTTCTAGACGTAAGAGCTGCTCCAGCTTCCACACGCGTGAGCCCATTACCACCAGAAATTCTACCTGGTAAGTCTAACTTCTTGGTATTGTGGTATCAGGGTGTCCCAAGATATATGGATCAAAATGAATCGCGAGGTAGAGGATGGAGGACCCCAAGGGCTACGATCTAATTAGGTACCCACCTAATTACCTTATGTTGAAGCGAGTAATGGCCTACGAACTTACTTGGGAATCCGTGGCCGTGCGGGTGGGTGTAGTCAGCTGATCTTCTCCTGGTTTGGTGTGGTGATGTCTCAGTGGTATTTCCATAGGTTTCTAGTCCTGTTTATCTTCTCTCTCTAACTAGGAATGAGATGAGCGCTGGCACTTACTGCTTCTGGAGCTGCGCAGCTCCAGAAGCAGTACGTGCCAGCGCTCTGTAATGCAGACGCTGAAGAACTCCTCGGAGACGAGCTCCAGGAGTTGGTGGACAGTTTGTCGTGGTCCGCCCTCGCGACGGGCATCTCATTCCTAGCTAGAGAGAGAAGACAAACAGGACTAGAAACCTATGGAAATACCACTGAGACATCACCACACCAAACCAGGAGAAGATCAGCTGACTACATCCACCCGCACGGTCACAGATTCCCAAGTAAGTTCGTACGCCATTACTCGCTTCAACACCTTATTTAGCCCCAATAATAACCTATACCACCACCTAAAGATTATAAAGCCTGGATTTATAGTCAATGCCACCACCACTACCACTAATACCTATTGGTTTTCCTAAAATATAGTTAAGTGCACCCCGTTTTTACAACTTTTCTGAATCATTTCCATCCAAAGGTTGCCCGGAAGAGATCACTCTTAGCGATAAGGTCGCCCTTAGTTCCGTAACTTTCCTTTTCTATTTAAGTATTTAAATGAGGACTGGGTGTAATTGAATCCACTAGCATCCTTTGAAACTAGGTGACAGCGGTCACGTGTGGACGAAAATTTATGAAATCTAACACATCGGTTTGTTGTTTATAATAACTCCAAAAAAAAAGGATAACCTACTTAATCAGCTGTACAGTAAGAACAAAATTAAATTAAAATAATGAAGTACTATTTTTAATGATTACATACAAGGTAAAAAATCTTATAAAAGTATCAAATACATTCGTGCCAACTACGTAACGAAAAACGGCAAACTTCATTATTACCAAAAAAAAAACGCTTGCACTCTGTAATAAGTTGGATCATCAATTTTAACAAATAACCAGAGAAATTTTCCTTCAGGGCCGTCTTCTTCACGTCGTTTCGCAGAATTCCGTGAACTTCGAACCAGTACATTCACGCAGCATTTCAACAGATGCATTCGCCTGCCGAGCATCGTCCGGAGCCCTGTTGAAAGAAAACCCAAATCCCAGGCCAAGGTGAAACTGACGAAGGAACGAGTCGTCGTGCTAACGATGGGCGGAGCTTGGGCGCAGGCAGACAAAACTAGCACCGATGATACTGACTCCAATCATTATATGCCAATGACTGGCAATAAACAACGAAAATTTAGTGTTTAACCCGTAATAAAATACACACATCAAAAAGTCTAAGCAACATGCATGATATTACAAATTTACCATTTATATTAATTAATTTCTAAGTATTTACTCACTCAAAGTGCGTAGGTAAGTAAACTTTTTTGTTATTGATGACATACTGGCTGGTTGTAAAAAAAAAATTCGATTGTTTTGTTTTTTCATAAAATTCAAATGACTGCGAATTTGTTTGAATTTAAGTGCGTTTTAATTGACACGTTTATTCTTGATTTTATAATTTTACCAACCATTTAAATAAAGTTAGCGACAAAATTGAATCGTTAGATATTCTTCACGTCATGGAGCGACGTCATTTGACGGCAGATGAAATGCAAAGAGCTGTAGGGATGTTGCAAGCGGGAAGTAATCAATCTCAGGTATCTCGACATTTTGGCATTCATAGAAGTGTTATTTGTCGTCTTTGGCAGTCTAGAAATTAATTAATATAAACGGTAAATTTGTAATATCATGCTTGTATCATGCATGTTGCTTAGACTTTTTTGACGTGTGTATATATACCTATTTTTTGCACGTAACGTACTTTTTATGTAACGGGCAATATGCCTTTATTCTTTAAAGTAACTACTACAATAATATAAACTAGCTACACAGCCATAACTTACTTAAAAACAAAATATAAACTTTCTAAAACGTAGTCATCATTTTTTAAAGTAATTCATAGTTTTACATTTCCAAGACTAAAAAAGATTAACTACAAAACTAATTAAAAATGAAATAAAAATTGACAAATTAATGGTACAACTAGGTATAAACTAAGTGTTATCAAAAAGACCTTTGGTGGAGAGGACAGTGCCCAGGACACTGGCTGCATTGCCAAGTTGAATAGCAATGCTGATTTTCTGCCAGCTCTCTGGTCACCAGTCGTCTGCACCAAAAGTTTTGCCAAGTCCCTGTAAATTTCTATTGCACCTGGCCCCCACAGTCCATGGTTTCAACCCGAAACGGCACAAACGTATAACTCCTGTCGAGATGTTCATATACTAAAACTTCTATCTTTACATACATATCCTAACTAAAACTAAATTCTCTAACCTAAAACACTACGTAGTACTTTAGAAGGATTCTGTGCCTAAAATAAACTATATTTATATAAAACTACAAATATCCAAACTTATAAATAAAAACCGCGTTTACGTCGCTGTCTGCGGGTAAGGTGTCCAAAAAGCTGGTGACATTACCTCGTTGAATGGCCAAACCTTCTTTGGCCGAGGTAAGAGCCAGCTCTTTGGTCACCTATAATTTCTATTGTAGCCAATAATTATTATAATATACCACAGATAAACCCCAATAATATACCTACCTACACGGTGATCTAAGTAATGATCGGTTTTTAACCATTGGTTAAAAAAACCCACCCTTAGGATGTGGCAAGACCAACAATGACAATTTTAATAGGGCTAGGATTATGGTATGGTACAGGATCACAAAATTCGTGGAACAGACCGAGACCGTACCGATCCGCCTATACGATACGTATACGTCGTGCTACATATAATATAAGTAATCTGTAGACTTGTAGCACGAGCAACTACGGACCGTCACCGTAAGATGTCCCCTGATGTACCTATATTATTTAAAAATATCGTAAACGTAAAGTAATATGTAAGCATTATCTAAACTGTATATGTACCCACCACAGATTAATATGTTTTACTTGCATATTTTTAAATAGTATAAGTACATCAGGGGACATCTTACATTGAACGGTCTGTACAAGCGTTAGCGTTTAGCGTATAATAGTCTGTGGGTCGGCAGTAGACCAATTCTGTGGTAGTAGAACTTGCTACAATGAATTAATGAGTGAATGTGAAAGTAAAAGTATGTATTTTTGTTAGGTTGGTGGAGTTGTTCTATTTTTGCTACTCGGCAATAGATGACGCTGGTTATTAGTGGCAAAGAGTATGTAAATTAGTGGCATCTGGCGGCAAGTAGGCAAACATAGCTTTCTTAATAATTTGCTAGATGGCAGTTATTCAAAACGCTACATTTGTCTACGGAAAAATCTTCATTTGTTTGTTTTTTTTAAGTGTATTTGAGTATTTGAAATAGTGACGAAAAAAGAGAAAAAAACAAGTGATACTACCACAGAATTCACCCTATTTACATAGGTCGATACATACCAATTGTTTTTTCTCTAATCTGTGGTTGATACTACGCTTTATATACTACGTATTTGTATATTAGATAGCTTTCATTATGATTATACCCCAAATATAATAAAATATTTTATTAAAATGGTAATGTTAATTGCAATGCTAAAAATCTATAATTCATCATTCCAATCTACGGAACATAAAATAGTTAAGACCGCAAAAAAACAAAGAGAATGGGTTCCTAAATCTATACTATATAAAGGTATTATACTTATAACCATAAATCTTTACATGATGTGCGACAAGAATTTCAGTGAGTTTAATAAGGGCACAAGAGTGACAAGAGAAGTTTGTTATTTCCTATTTCGTTTATATGGTTGATATTTACTTATCTTTCTCCAGAATAGGAAAAAAAACCGATGAAATAATAACCGAAGAATAAGAGTATTGGCGAGTAATCAGCTGGCTGCAGAAAACCCTTACAGAATTATTTTGTTGTCCATCTGTCCATTTATAAACCTTAGGCCCGATTTCACCAAACTAGAATAAATTTTATTCCAGGTATAACTTTCCGAGAACAACTGAGTTACGCGAATATAGCCCTTATATCACCAATTTTGTGAAGGAATAAGACTTATTCCTTGGATACAATCAAAATGGCGTCTTTTTTGTGTAATTTCATTTGTCAATTAGCTGTATCCAGGAGTAACGAATAGCCGTATACTTGGAATAAACGTTGGTGAAATCGGGCCTAAGTAGTCTATTTATTTTGTAACTAGCTAATGTATCGAGAATGTCATTAGCAGACACAATAGATAACAAAGCCTGTGACAAAGTAAACAACAGAAAACTGTAGTTATGAATTTACGATTCAGTGAAAGTGGACCATACACAACACACAGGTTTTCCCAGCACGGAACCCTAAAAACATGCAGTTCTACCAACCCGATAGTATTGAGACAGCTGACAGCTGTCACATTCACGTCACCTCCTAGCGCCTCGGTTCGGTTTGTCAGGTTGGCACTGCCGCTAGTGTTAATGCCCGCTTGGTCACGAGTGCGCCAGTCCCTCCGCGATTTAAATCGAATAGACCGAGTTAAATACAGTTTTATTTGTGAATTTAATCAGGTGAGTCTATTTACAAACTCATTTATCTATTCACGTCCTTACATTAACATTTTTGCTAGGTTTTGTGTCTGTACAGTGGCAGAATGTGAAATGCATGTGCATGAAATGGAAAAAAAAGATCGCCGGCCGGCTGTAGTTCGTGAGATTTTTGCAAACAGGTTTTGCTTCGACCTTCGTCTCGTACGCTTTTGTTTTAATATTTTTATCCAGTTTTAATGCATATCGAAACGATTTTATACCGCTATTGTGTCTAGTTTAACGCACCTCTACATATTTTGATGCCAATTTGCGTTATAGACTTATATACCTATTTATTATTCTATTTTCTATGCCTATAAAAAAATGTCGTGATTATCTTTTTATTTGGAAGGTAGGTACTTTTTAGTCTAAAGTATTACAGAGAAATCAAAAATATAATTCAATTTCCTTTCGCTTATTAAAAACGGAATGTAAAGTAGGTATTTATTTAATAATTAGATTTTACGTTTTACCTGCTAAGGTGGCCATGATTTTATCGATACAGGGATTGTCCTGCAAAAATCGCGTGCGTGGTATCGTATAACTCGATGTTGTCATGTTAATACAGGAATAATAAAGAATGAAATATTTAATATGTCTACAGTACAAAGTAATCTAACTTAACTTGCAGTACTTACCTACTTAATCTTTTATTACCTATGGAATTGCAATTAGCCTACTTAATTTATAAAATTGATAATAACTGTTTATTTATATTTTGTATATAAATAGTAATAAATACCTATCAGGAGTTGAATCTGTGATTTTTTTAATGTAAATGAATGACGTGATGAGCTAGTCGTTCGCTCGATGTTAAGCGTCACGGCTGCCCATAACAGACTGCAGTATCATACGGAACTCTAAATAAATATAAGTAGTTTTACATGACACTGCACTGCGCACCTCATCCTGAGAAATCAGCACAGTCTAGTAATAAAATTACGAGACTGTGTGATCAGATCAAAGTCTCATTTGCCCAGTAATTTTGCTAGCTACAATGCCCTTCAAACCGGAACACAGTAGTGCTTGCACACTACCGCTTGGCAGCAGAATAACTGGTGAAGCGGTGGTACCTACTTAGATGAACTTTGCAGAAAAGTACCACCTAGTAAATCTATAATAAGAAAAATGAGGTAGGAAATATAATATGTATTTTATTTCAGTATTATTAGAACACAGTTAATTTTATTATTATTTGCATGGATAAGTATTCCATATTTCCATAGGGAAAATAACTAACCTTCATTATACTTATTTAACCAAAACTTTGAGGATAAATAACTTTACTACTATGTAGGTAAATATGTTTATAATTTGTTTATAGTAATATATTGGCATAGCATATTACACTTGTACTCCATATAATATTATTTAAAATAATTAATTATTATGTCACATTATGTCATAAAAATTAAATTATGAAAGAAGTTATTGTAGTAAATAGATTGAAGAACAAAGGCCTTTTAAAAAAGTTTTTAATTTAAATATTAATCACAACCGAAAACCGCATCCAAATTAGTTTAGGTATTAGCTTTGAACCCTATGTAACAAATAAACATAAACAGATGAAGACACTAAAAACAAATGATTTCACTGAACTCTAAATAATCGAAACTAGTTAATTTTTCAGACTACCTATGATTATCACACTATCACACTAATATTATAAAGGCGAAAGTTTGTGCGTATGTGTGTATGTGTGTATGTTTGTTACTCTTTCACGCTGTGACAGCTGGACGGATTTGAATGAAATTTGGTATGGAGGTAGCTTATACCCTGGATTAAAACATAGGCTACTTTTTATCCCAAAAAACGGGAACGGTTCCTGTAGGAACGCGGGTGGAACCGCGGGGCGCTGCTAGTGTGTAGTAATATATGGGACTACAGTTACAGTCTTTAGTTTAGAATAGAATAGATTTAATGACAATTTATTTTAACATAATTTACAACACTTTCACTAACATTTGAATTTTTTGATAAAATTCGTCTTAGCACACTAAAATATCATAAATGCAAAAGTTCGTGCGTGTGGGCGTGTTTGTTACTTGTAACCCCTGTAATTTATATAGGACCGCCACGAAAGCTTCCGCTAACGAATAAAATAATAATCGTGAAAATGGTCACCATTACTCATTTCGAAATTATAAAATTGGGGCGCATACTTGTTTCATACACATAGTGCGTTTGAAAACAGCATGCCCCAATTTGAAAACCTTTTTTTAAAGATATAGATATACTTTTTACGAGACATAGCTTCATGGAATGTTTTTCTCGTTTTTGTGACGTCATTTTAGTTAAATAATGTGTCAAGACTGGCTCTCAACGTAAAAATAACTGCTGTTATCTCAGCGGAGTCATTAACGTGGCTAAAGTCCTTTTATCACGTGCCATTAAGCAGTCGTTTCCTTCGTTATCTCGTGTCACACACACTGCACAACTCACGCTTTCTCATTGTTTAATGAAGGCCAGGTACCTATTCTTGATTTTAGAGAAATGTCGTACTCTAATGTCTGCTCTCTTGATATTACTGCTCCGTATGGAATCGAACGAATCTTGAGGTTTTGTAGGAAGATAGCTTGAACCCTGAGAAGGGTAGGACAAACAGCTATAGTAGTCCACGTGTGTAAAACCACGGGCAGTGCAGCAGCAACACGATTTATCTCGATTAGTAGAGAATAATTTATTGAGTGAGCGAGTGAAGTCTCTGCTTCAACTCGCGAAATTAGGTTTCATTTCATGTATGTTGGTAACTTGAAACTTTCTAATTAATTATACAGTTGTATTTTTCAATGAATTTTGTAGAATTGCTGCTTCTGATCCAATCTCTTTGACTTTTTGACCATGGATGACACTCTCGCTTTCCATCTTCCATGTTTGACACTCGTCTATAGTCATGGTAACGTCACTGTGTCTCACACACAACACGTCGCAATCATAACGATGCCCGTTTTTCCCTGACCTACCATTTTGGCAAACAACTACGTCGTCACGTTTACATAAAACAATTGCGCTTAACATCAGGCGAACGACTAGTCACGTCATACGTTTACATAAATAATGACTCTTGTCGTTTTTGCATTTCTGCCATATATAATGAGATTGAACTTTTAATTTAGGTACGCGAATTGCCCTTGGTCTTTGGAACTATGGACGACCATGCTATGCCTGTATAAACTGCCCGAACCTTATAATACCTGTGATGGCGGGTGATTTTCCCTGAGTGGGCCATTTATATCCATGGTACATTCTCATTTTGTACAGTCCTATTTGATCCTTTCGGGTGACACTACAAAACAGTGTGAAACTTCAGGACACTGTTCCTATTGTTTTTTTTCGTTTAAGAGTTCTTGTGTCTTTTGTATGTTGCAAGTGTATAATCGTGGTATCAGTCTTTAAGCCAGCTGAAATTGTAAGTTTTTTTACCCATGTTCCCATCAATAAAGTATTATTAAAGTTTTTTAAATTTACAATGTATCTTAGATGTTTTATCTTGGAAATCTATGCGTTCTAGATATATTAAATACTTTCTTTTTCTATTGCGAAATGGAACGTGTTTACGTGTTTAATTCTGTCGCTCGCAGTTTCCATTCAGTTTTTTACCGCTCTCAAGCACATTTAAATGCATTTTTCATTAATTTAGCGACGGTTGATAAGAGAAACAAATGAAAGTTGATTCCGAGTGCGAATATTTACCAGCAAGGATAATATAATGACGTCGCTTTGACTCAAGGTTGTACATTAACACGTTCAAAACGTTTACGTTGAGTTTACGAAACCGGCGCATGTCCTGATTAATTCGATTCTAACAAATCGTTTTCTGTTAATCACGTAGGTACACAGTTGAACTTGTGAACAAATGTTTTGACTTTTGACGCAATGGCACCCAAAAGCCATACATAGTCCTTGATCTGTAATAAAGTAGAACGTTGTCTGTTCGTTTGTTTAGCTTTCATCCCAAAACGGTTGACATTTTGACCGAGAGCAACATAATAGGATAATAAAATCATGATTTTGCGCGGTATATCCGTCAAAACCGCGGGAAATTGGACAGAATCCGCGGGGCAACTCCAGTTTTCATAAATAACTCCATTGCTGTAAAATAACTGTAAATTCCTGATTACCTTGCACTTAAACTACACTAGTGCAGGCATATTGGCAAAAAAGAGCAGTTCGAAGGTAAACTGCATCGAACAGCCACCCACCTAGTATTCTGTCACTGTCACCATAGGTCTCTCAGAGAACTACTATCTGACGTAAGTACGATAAAACCTGCTGATAAAGTATTTGTACCCATATCTGTGGATCTTGTTGATAAACTATTTACTATTGAGGAAACGATACCTTTTACTGCAAATGATTCATGTAGTCTCCACACATGACTGCTTAAATCGATTTCTCGTGTATTGCACTGAGTCATCCGTTAACGTTAAGTTTGTCCGAAAATAGAAACGACATGGTCAAGTTACGAACGTGTCTTGTTTATTTAGATGACGTTTGAGGGATGGGAACTTCAAAGGCCTTGGATTCATTTTGATATGTTTGTAGTGGTCAGGCACGTTATAGTGCTGTGGATTTGATCATCTTGATCACTAGGTGGTAAGAATTATCTGCAAGAGTTCCCCTAGGTAGTACCACCGCTTTGCTAGCTTTTCTGCCGCCAAGTGTGCAAGCACTACAGTGGATTCCAGTTTAAGGCGGCGGGTAGACCAAACAAGGTGTTTTTTTGGGACGTTTCCTGGCGTAATTACAACACGTGGAGCTTTGAATTTAATACATCATGTAATTCATTTTATTGACTCGTTTGTGATGACCGCAAATACAAGATTAATAAATATAGCTCTAAAAAAATCGCAAAACTCCTTCGAAAAATTTGAATGTGTCCATTTTGCTGAGCTTGTACCGAATATATTTTTACAAAAAATAAATTAGTGTATTCGCAACAAACAATCAGATGTCGAGATGACTTAATAACTTTGAAAAATACTATATACAAATAGATATTAATTAAAAACCGTCAAAATCAGTCATTTCGTGCGTTGTCTTTGTCGTAAGCGCCGCGCTGAAGTGCAGACTGAATTGATATTTAAGACTACGACGTTAAGATTGATGTTTCTTTGAACGGATTTGGACCTGCTCATCTGGCTATACTCGTCACCTTAAAGGGCACTCCTATGAAATGACTGCGTAAACGACGTAAACTTTATGACTTGACCTATCTAGAAGTTTTATTATTTTAAATACGGTCCATATAGGTTCTACAATTCTACATAAACCCAGATATAGGTAAGTAATATAAGTAGTAATGTCGGATTGTTCGTCACAACTTATCATACAATCGCCCCTTCCTTCAATTGTTATGAGTTTGGTGTTGGCCCATTGTGGAACAACATAATATTGTCATTCATCATGACTGCATTATCTGTGTTAGTAAAAATAATGATCGCATAGACTGAATACGACTAGATAAACTTTTTGTTTGAGATGTAAATAAAAGAGGGAAGCAACGGATGACAGCATATGCATCGGGAATCGGTTCTTAGATAGACAGATACTCTTTATTAAAACACCACATCACAAATCATTAAAAACTAAGTTTTTTTACATCAGACTTATAGCATTTGACCACGCTCTCCCTGATGGAAAGTGACAATGCGATTGAAGGTGTGGCGTACTAGCTAAGTAAGCACCTACTTATTCTCTTTGATTTCACGCTTATAATTAAAACCGCTAAAGAATGGAACGTCTGTGTTTCCGTAAAATATGACCCGGGCTTGTTCAGAAACACGCCCGGGTCATATTTTGCAGGGCTTACATTCCTTAGCGGTTCTAATTATGAACGTGGAATTCAATCGCTTGGTACGAATGCATAGTAAGTGAATAAAAATAGAAGTTCCATAATGAGTGGTCGTATCGCTCACACCGATTTCTTCTAGACGACCAATCGACCATCGACGGTGTTTTATATCGGGAATAGCTATTACCTGGTAATGATCAACTGACCTGACATAGATATAAAATATGCACTACGGAACTTCTCAGATCAAAATATTAATTATGTTGTTTGGAGTGGTGTGGTGATTTTAATTACAAAGTTACGCTCCATACTGTTTTTAATCTAGAGGAGGGACAAATAATTATCCCTACTAATGCATTAAAGTGAAACTTTGCCTGTTTGTGGCTAAAGTGTAGATTTCACATCGCAAATCGCAACGGCTGAATGATTTAGTATACACCTACATTTTTTTTTATCAACGTTAGGCTAACAGTAGACCACGGTCTCACCTGATGGTAAGTGACGACGCGGTCGACGATGGGGCATGCTTGCCTAGGAGACACCGGTCCACTCTGGCCCTAAAAACTCCCAGATTATATTTGTCAGAAAACAATGACCCTGGTAAGGTGTTCCATTCTTTTGCTATCCGAATTATAAACGAGGAATCAAAGCGCTTTGTACGTATTCGAGGAATTTCTATCATATACGGATGCCGTGTTTCCGAGCTTCTAGTTGTACGAGTGTAAAAAGGGGATAGGGGAATTAAATTGTGCAATTCCATCACACACTCTCCGAAGTGCAGCTTGTAAAAAACTGAATTTACTTTTTATCCCGGAAAATTAGGAGCAAAACAGGTGCCCAGTTAGAAAATATAATCTATGTCACCAACATAACTCACCATTATCTTAGATTGCATGCCAAGATTGCCAAGTATAACATTTTCAAGATCAAGGCTCTAAAAGCTCAAAATATGTATGCGTGCCCGGCCCAACTAAATATACGAGTCAGAACAGAATACCACAAAAATCGTGTAAAATATTTTAATAGGTGCTTACCATGCAAACGGGCGAACGGTCAACACAAATATGTATTTAGAAATTTATAACAACAGCGCAACCCAGTCACAGACAGGCTGAAGGCTCTCAATCGACCTAACTTGAATGTAATTTTCTCAAAGTGTATATCATTTACAAAACTGAAATAAATACATGTTAATACTGGTCCTATCTTCTTTCCGACTGTTAAAATCAAAACACGTTTACAAAAGAAGTGACATTTAAAAAAACAATTAAATTAAAAAAAATGTTACATTATGCACCCGATTATAATAAATCATAGTGATAAGTTATGTTTCAATGCATCCAACTGTTAACTTATTTTTTTATAACAATAAGTATTTCTTTTATAAATAATAATTTATATATCAAAACGGAAAAGTCGACGCGCAATGCAATGTTTACTAGGTGGTAGGACTTTTCTGCAAAGTTCGTCTAGGTAGGTACCACCGCTTTGCCAGTTATTCTGCCGCCTAGCAGCAGTGTGCAAGCACTACTGTGTTTCGGTTTGAAGGGCATTGTAGCTAGTGAAATTACTGGGCAAATGAGACTTTATGATCTGATCACTCAGTCTAGTAATCTGGTTATTAGACTGGGTGATGTCTCAGGATGACGTGCGCAGTGCAGTGTCGCGCGAAACTATTGTTTTAAAGTTCCGGGTGACACTGCAACTGTTATGGGCGGCCGTGTCACTTAACATCAGGTGAACGACTAGCTCGTCACGTCATTCAATCACATAAAAAAAAAAATTTTTACTACGCAAAAAGCGACCCTATATAGTATAGTATACGTTCTACGTTTGACTACTGTAATAAACATCCTCGCAGTGGGTGCTGTCAGCGTCTTAAAAATTGGTATCGGTTTTTTTTAAATTCACTTTTATACTAAATTCTTATACTGGGTGGCGCAAAAGTAAAGACCCTATTTGGTTCAGCTATAACATTTTTTCTAAATTAGAAAACTAGATTTAGGTTTTTTTAAATGTATATTTGTGCCATTAAATTTCGTACCATTAGGATTTAAAGATGATGTCTTTTAAATGGTGACCTCCAGAGTTGATACACATTTGAGCCCTATTTATGACATTTTGCAAGATGATTTTCCTTCAAAATTGGTTATGAGTGACGAAGCGCATTTCCATCTCTCAGGGCATGTCAATAAGCAGAATACTCGGTTCTGGGGCACTGATAATCCGCGCATTATTCAAGAAACACCTCTACACCCACTAAAAGTTACTGTATGGTGTGGCATCTGTGTTGACAGAGTGATCGGACCCTATTTTTTCGAAGACGCTGGAGGCAATGCGATAACTGTCACTGGAGAACGCTACAGAACCATGTTACGTGAGTTTTTGATACCCAGTTTGGACGAATTGGGGCTGGAGCACATCTGGTTTCAACAAGACGGCGCTACGGCACACACAGCGCGCGACACTATGGACTTAGTGAGGGACGCTTTTCCAAGCCGAGTTATCTCTCGTTTTGGCGATTTGCCTTGGCCTGCAAGATCACCCGATCTGACCAGTCCAGACTTCTTTCTTTGGGGTTTTTTGAAATCTCGGGTGTATGTGAACAAGCCACAGACTCTCGCAGCTCTAAAAGAAAACATTCGTCAAGAAATAACGAACATATCGCAGGAAGTGTTACGGCAAGTTATGCAAAATGTCATAAATAGGGCTCAAATGTGTATCAACTCTGGAGGTCACCATTTAAAAGACATCATCTTTAAATCCTAATGGTACGAAATTTAATGGCACAAATATACATTTAAAAAAACCTAAATCTAGTTTTCTAATTTAGAAAAAATGTTATAGCTGAACCAAATAGGGTCTTTACTTTTGCGCCACCCAGTACCACAGAATTCGCCCTATTTAAATACTTGTACTACTTAAATATTTGCAGTACAGGGTAAACACAAATATGAAAGCATAACCGAACCAACGTCATAGTTTTTTATCATTAATATTTTTTTTTCTCTTATCCATTCTGGTATGCCAGCCCCTAGTAACGTCATAAATTGATAATATTAGAAAAAAAACTGTGAAATTAGATAGTTCATCATCGCACGCTGTACTATTTGGTTGTGAATACTCCGTTAAAAATACCTGTCTTAATACTTCTACCAGTTCAATATAATATTATATACCTACCAACACCTTCCAAAAGATTACACATACACACAACCGGAGAAAATAGAAATGATGGTAATCCTTATCGGATCCAATCCAAGTAGCTTATAAATCCAGTACTGAGCTAGTCATTTAAAATTTATCAAGGTATTCGCGACCGCTGTGAGGTATTAAAAATTTACAACAGCGCTACCTGAATTTGGAGCACGTTAAGCCTTCGTCTTCGGTTCTGGTAATTGTTTTGATATCAGAATCCTTTGGGCAGCAAATATTCTTCAGAGGCAGAACATAGCTAAGCCAGGTAAGGTTGTAGCTGTCCACAGCCTTTGAGCGGTTGCTTGCCTCTCATCCTGCATCCAGCGGCTCCAGCAGTTGTTTTGACCAGCCCCCGTATTGTGTAACTCAATCGTAATCGATGAATGGGATTCATTTGGTCATTTCCCGTTGTGTAAAATCCTCATCCTTCGGTATAATGGTCCCTTAGGCGGAGAACTGAATAGACAAAACATTGATTAACTATAATAATGAAAATAGTGAGAAAATACTAATGTATGGAGATGTTACACGATGCCAACTTGCCGGAAATGACAAAGTTAAGCCCATTCACCGATTACGATTGGCTTAGACGTAGGCGGTAAGCCCGCAGATCGTCGGTCCACCTAAAGGGAGGCTGGCCTACGCTGCATCTTCCAGTTCGTAGTCGCCACTCGAAGTCCTTTTTTCCCCATCGGTTGTCAATTCTACGAGCGATGTGGCCTGCCCATTGCCATTTCAACTTACTAATTCTAAGAACTATATGGGTCATCTTTACTTATAAGCAATAAAAGAAAAGAAAAGAAAGAAAAATGATTTAAACTAGTAAACAATAGTTAAACTTAATGCTTAATGTGCTGTCAATTTCTTGCTCAAGTGAAATGTTACGAGCGAAAACGAGACAGGGCATGAAACATTGAGTTTGTAAGTAAGGCCAACCAAAACCAGGGCGAATCATGTGACAAGGCAATGCAACAGGCGAAATAGTGTTGCTATTTTAAAAAAACCAGAGTATAGTACTATGCACATAAACTGCGTATTGGAACTGTCAAATCCATACAAATTTTAGTTCTAATCTTATTATTCTATGTTCTAATCAATTTACGTGATCGCCTGGTTGGAAAAACCTAACAGATTTGTATGGATTTGGCAGTTTCAATTCGCAGTTTATGTGCGTAGTTACTTTGGAACAAAAGGATTTCACATGTTGTATTGCAATCAAAGTTACGTAACTTATCACTTGCGTATTCAAGAAGTAAGGATTCGTAACGTAATTTTGGTCAAAAACCATTTGTTATGTAATAGGCGTTAAAAATTAAAATATATTTAAGATCGGCTATACCTCTTCAGTAGACGATCGTGCCTTATCTTTCTAAACCATCACTTGACTTCATAAGGGTCATTGTAATGTGGATCTTTGTGGTGTGCCAATTACTAGTGCAATTTTGTGGTTTCACCCGTAAAAAGCAGTTTGTGTCACATAAATTAACTCAATGCGTAAAATCGCTGGCCCAAAATACAGGGAATCCTAGTTTGGAGGATTAGTGAACTTAGCAAGATCAGAATGACGACTAACACCACAGAATAAATACTATGCACTACCACCTTTGAATGAATGATAACAATAAAAAAGTTGCCATGATCGGCTAAGACTGGCTAATAAAATAGCAATCACACAATAAAACAATAAACTAATCATTTCAATCCGGTGCTCCATTGAAAAGATTTTCCTAGCGGATATCCGTATTTTCATACAGTTTTGAGAGCCACTCACTCGTCTGATTAGACGAGTTAGTGGCTGTCAAAACTGTCCCAGTTATGTAGAACTGTATGGTTATCCTAGCTAGATAGTCGTAGACTAGACAGAAGCCATTGTTTTTGTTTTTCTCTAGTTTGGCTCGCTATCCGATTATAGAGCCAAGTTAAACAGACATATTCTCCGGTCCTTTACGCAGAATGATTCACGCGTTGGTATTCATCACGCATGCGCCGGTCCTGCTCATTAATTAGAGATACAACACGTCCCTCTGAGTCAGAATGTTTTGCTTTTGTGCGTTTTTTAGGAAGTGGTTTTAAGGAATGTTCGCGATAGAATACCTTTTCGACCTTCGTTCTGATATGCTTTTTGACTAAAAAGGCCTAATTCTACAAGCTACAGGCATGTAAGTTTTTTTTTAAATTGCATTACACATAAATGTTTTTTATTTAAAACATGGTTGAACTGAGAACGTCTGTTTTTGGACTAATTTTAGTAACACTTCTGTTCATTTGTACAGAAATTTGTAACATTGCAAAAAATTCAACCAAGTCCATCAAATCGATTTTTACTGTTAGACATTCTATTGACTACAAGTACATACGTCTGATCTTGAAATTTTGCAGAGTTACGCTGTACCTCACCATGTATTTCTGATAACAGTTAATATTTAAATATCATGTTAATGATTTGATTATGAGACTCTGCGTATTAAATCCAGGAAAGTCTCGTTTTTAGATAAATACTTAGAGACCACAGCAAAAAGCGCAGAAAATCATTCTGAATTTTAATTGAATAAAGATAAATAAATAAATATGTGTGGACATTCCACACAGCGCCATCTAGCCCCAAATTAAGCATAGCTTGTACTATGGGAAGCAGATAACTGATATAATAATCAGATACTCAATAATACAACTAAATTTAAAAGATTTTTTTTTTAATATCTTATTTAATTTTGCATACTGCAAAGTTATTCGGAAATAATTGGCGAATATATTTATGGGTCTAATATTATTTTACCTATATTCAGTATGTAATTAGATAAATTATAACTTTTTTATTTCCGGATGGACAATAATATTAATCATTGAATAAATACTTCGTGCCTTTGCCTATTTACCAATCATATTTATGTTTTCTTTTTATATAAATACATTGTTTAATGTTTATTTTTAGTCCTTATTGAAATGAAACTAATGTTTAAACGTTTTAATTTAATGAAATGCCTGCTCAGACTGTAATAAAAGCGAACTATAAGTTTGCTACGATAGTTTGACGGAAACAATTCCGGAAACAACGGAAACTATTATATTACAGAGTTGAATCAAAGGAAACATTGTCTAGCGTCGACGTGCAGTATTGTTTCCAAGAATTTGTACATTGTAATATGGCGACAGGTTGAAGAGAGGTTGGAGAGATTGTATTTAAACACAAGCTAACTTAATTTTTGTAAGGCGGTTATTAAAAGGTATTATATAGCATAGGTTAGTAATTACAATTTATTTATAGCATTCTAGAACAGGAAAAGAGCCTACCTATAATATACCTACCTAAAAACATTTTTAGTCGTGTGTTTATATGAACCACCCGAACCGATCATATTAAAAGCCTTATTCTTGACTAGCTGACGTACTCCGGCTTGCACGGTTTAGTTTTACGGAAAAAGGGGGAGAGAAAATGATGAATATGTCGGACGTCGAAGGGAAGTCTCTCTTCCCTCTTCCTTGTGATGTGACAGAATAGATACGTAGGGAATTTATATCCTTTGCCTATTAAATACCTTATTCTTGATTACAATGTTAAATAGGTACATATAACGCGACGCGATTCAATAAAGAAAAGAACTGAAAAGAAAAAGCACTTCTATTGCTGTCTCCCCTCTGCTCTTAACCACAACAGTGGAAGAAGGAAAACAATAGTTTCTTGTTTGCGTCAGATTATTTCTTTAATGACACGCTTAATTTTATTTTCATATCTGAAATGCTTCTGATACACATGCTTGCCTCACTAGTCTGTAGCACTGCCTGAGGCCTAATAGTAAATTATTTTCTACCATAAAACACTTTTTCTATATTTTATCACTAGAAAACTAAACCTGCGATGAAAGGTAGATTTCTATAAATGATATTATAATTTATACTAGATTCTTATTTACATACACTGAATAATAAGGTCGTCGGCCTTTGATTCTGCAACATAACTGAATAAATTTTTTTCAAATCAACCGGTTTGTTTTGTATATTTTTATAAATATTTTCTACTTAATTAATAAAAAACAATATTATTAATTTATAATGTAATAAACTAATCATAACTAGGTGATTTTTATTTGTAATATCAATAATATATGAAATAAATACTAATTTAAACGTTGTTGTTAATAAACAACAATATCTCGTATAATGATATGTCTCACTTAAATTCTAAATCATAGTCACCCTGAGAAATTTCAAAAATCGAATTTCTTTTATTTTATTTGATAAAGTAACCTACAGTTTTGGCGGGAACGCGGTAAAGGTTAAAATATACGTATTTATTAAACCTTGTCTTCTAAAACAAGTTAATTGCAAAATAATTGACTTTTAATTTGAATGTTTTAATGACACGAAAAACAGAATAGGTGTCACGCAGATACATCACTGGTTGACTTAAATTAGAACCTCGTTATTAGAAGTTAAAATTAACAGTTTCCGAGAACGATTCAGATCCAGACAGATGGTACATGACGTGTCCTTTCAGCTTTTTTGCCGTTTCATATCGTTTTGTCCTTCAATCTTCAATGCAGCCCTAAAATATTATTTTTAGAATGACCAGTGCTCCGTTGTGAAGTTTCCATGCTTAGCAAAAGTTCGTTAACCTTTGATTAGTACGTACGACTGATTAATCATAGGGGTCGTCCGTTAAGCACCTTTTATCTTTATCTTTAAATACAGGTACATTATAATCTAATTTAATTCTGAAAAATAAAGGCGAAATATGGCAAATCACTCGCCACTTACAGAATAGAAACAGCGCGTTTTAAAAAAAAAATACACGTGATATCTCACTACATAGTACACACCCCCTCTCCCGCCTCGTGGTGATGTTTAGTGTTTGTCCGAACACCCTCCAACCCTTCACTTTTCCAGTGGACGTAGCCTTCTCGATCCTCTTATTCCAGCAACGACCCAAGCCGAAGCTGGCAGCCCTAGTGCCCAAGAACCAAAAGCAGGAAGGCAACTAGCTCAAGCTGAGCTACTTGCCTCCTACTTTTCACTAGATGCCAGCACCAGCCCTCTCGCCGGCCGACGCTGCTGTCAAGGTCGGCAGAGATCTGTGGTTACAGGATCCTAATTCTCTATGAAAACAGATTCCACACGATACGAAACCACGTCGTTATCGTGTCTTGTTCAAATCGTGTCACAGTATTAGAAATACCTATACTAAAGTTATTTTTATTTTGAATACATATTGACATAGCGATACTGGACATAGTGGTGGTACCTTTTGACGTGTTGATGTTTCGGAACGCGTCTCAGTGGAACACAAAGAGTATCCTATGTGGAACACACAGAATTCGCCCTATTTACATGTTGGATTGGAACATTATGATATTTGACAGTTCAACACAGTTTCATTTTCATTTCATAAAGAATAGATTTTTGATTTTTGCCTTAGAGTATAATAGACTAAAAGCATAGAGAGACCTTCATTATCTGTCAAGCGTACCACTTTTTCGGACACTTTTTATATGAAGTGGACACTTTCATGTGAATGAGTCTGACAGATTAGTATAGAAAAACAGATGACTCGAGTCGAAAAAATGGTACAGTGACTTATCGCAAGCGTAGCTAATTACTATATGTTGTTTCTTTCCTTCGCCACTGACGTAGCGATACGTGTGAGCAGTACAAATATAATGTCGTTTTGATGATCTCTCTATGCTTTTAGTCTATACTCTTAGATTTTTGCAGATTTCTTATGTAAGAAAAGGAATTCGCGTGGTTTCAACGAGCTGCCATGAAGGCGAATCAACTTGTTTGTTTTATGATATGAACTTATTAATATTTCGTTTACGTTGTAGAATGAAATGAAAGCGAATGTTTTGGGCATGTGCGGCGAAAGTGAAATGAGATCGAAAACAACTTTTACTTGGAGAGGTGTTGGTTTAAGTGATTTGTCAAGATTATTGAATACTTCTCAATTCTCAACAAGTTACTACGGAATACAGTTGACTCCCCAATGCAGATTTTATTGCCAGCGACTTGTGCTAGAAAACGAAAGTTATCAAGCTAGGTGTTCAAGCTAGATATTGTTCCAATAGCTTTATCAACCCGCCTGTCGGTCATATAATGAGAATTTCAATGATATGGACATGATTTGGATATATTCTTGTTAACCTTATCTAAAGTTTGTGAACTTAAATCTCATAAGATCTTTTTAATTTAAACTTTTTTTTTCATTATCTCGTAGGTATTTTAAATCACTTTTCTGATGTTTAAAATTCATCATTTCATCATCATTGACAGCCTGAAGACGTCCACTGCTGAACATAGGCCTCCCCCAGAGCACGCCACCTTGAGCGGCTGCTCGCCTCCTGCATCCATCGGCTCCCCGCGGCTTTCACCAGATCGTCGGTCCACCGAGTGGGGGGCCGGCCTACGCTGCGTCTTCCGGTTCGTGGTCGCCACTCGAGAACCTTTCTTCCCCATCGGTTGTCAGTTCTACGAGCGATGTGGCCTGCCCACTGCCACTTTAACTTGCTAATTCTAAGAGCTATATCGGTCACATTAGTTCCCTGCGGATCTCTTCGTCCCGGAGCTTATTTCGCAGGTTTAATTTTTCAGTCATGATTTATTAATGTATAGAAACTTTATTGGTTTGAGTGTAAGTAAGATTAGTTAATTAAGTTAAACACCTAATAAAAAAACTTCTTTTTGGTAAATCAATGATGTAGTTACCCACCACGCTGCACGCACGATTTGAACCTGGTTGCGTCGGCTTGATGTCGCACGGGTTATCACTGAGCCACGCAAGCTTTTATCATTATCGTAAAATACAAAACTTCATAGTGCGAACAGCACAGTTTTTAGTGTGTGTGTGAGTGGAACACCTTGCCGGCGTCCTTGTTTCCATCTAACTATGATCTGGGAGTCTTCAAGTCAAGAGTGAACAGGTATCTTCTAGGCAAGCATGCACCATCGTAGACTGCATCATCACTTTCCAGCAGGTGAGAGAGTGGTTAAATGCTTTGCCTATTATATAAAAAAAAACAAAATAGTTATTTCTACCCCCGTGTGAAATTGGTGTTGGGATAGACATAGCCCCAAATTACTACTATCGGGACAAGGCGCCTACATAATGTATAAAGAAATTCATATGAGATGACGCACGCAAAGGAAGTCGCTCTGTGTTCACTTCACATGATGTCATGTCCTCAAAGGAATGAATCGGTAATACGTTGGATTATTTGTAAATGTAGATAAAGAAACATAACTTATTGGGATCGCGGGCAATTGGAACTGGGGGCATAAAGAACGCACCCAATTTTTTTAATGTAACGACGCGGGGGAAGCTTTACCCGGGGTATAAAGAACGCACCCAATTTTTAGGGTTCCGTACCCAAAAGGTAAAACCCTATTACTAAGGCTCCGCTGTCTGTCTGTCTGTCTGCCCGTCTGTATCTCATGAACCGTGATAGTTAGACAGTTGAAATTTTCACAGATCGTCGTAGCAAAATCAAACCCAATATGACATTTTTGGTGAAAATTACCTTTTTTATATATATATTTGGGTTGCCACTTGAATGGGCCATCGCCTGCAAAGACTCCTGTGTGAATATCTTATTGCTGCCGCTATAACAACAAATACTAAAAAAACAGAATAAAAAATAAATATTTTAGGGGGCTCCCATACAACAAACGTGATTTTTTGCTCGTTTGTATAGATTACTAGCGGCTCATCCCTGCTTCGCACGTGTAGTGGTGTAGCCTATGTTACTCAGGGTGAATGTAGCTTTCCAATGGTGAAAGAATTTTTGAAATCGGCACAGTAGTTTTTGAGTTTATTCATTACAAACATACACACAAAAATACAAATCTTTCCTTTTTATAATAGATGGTACGGAACCCTTCGTGCGCGAGTTCGACTCGTAGTTGGCTGGTTATTTTTTATAAAAGAACGATATGAGCAGATTTTGGAAATGGACAATTTAAGAAGTGGACCAAACCGACTAGTTGTTCTCCTGATGTAAAGCGTCACGGCCTCCACAATAGTTGTAACCACTCAGAACTCTAGATTATAAAGTTTTGTGTCACACTGGTGCACTATGGACGGTCTTATCAGCACAGTTTACTGTGATATCATATTACTAGCTTATGCCCGCGGCTTCGCCTGCGTGGACGGCCCTTCTGTATTACCACCTGGGGCCTTTTAATTCTAATTCTAATTTTAAGTGGGGGTGATAAGTCCTGGACTGACGTCCCGCTCGGGGTGTATTGTGTATTTCCCCCGCCAGCAACTACCCGAGCCATCCCAGCTCCTTAAAATAGCGGAGTGTGGCTCTAGGTTGCTGGCACAGCTGCTCCAGTGGCACTGATGTTGGGTGTTGGAGTGACGATGATGAGGCATTCGAGATTTCTTGGGCAGGGTGTCGAGCGTCTTCTCGTGTTAACATTCCTGATTTGAGTCAAAGACTTCTATGTATACACCAGACAGGACATCTCTAACTTGCACTGTCAACCACTGCAAATATGCCAATGAGCATCTTCTCGCTCATACGATGCTCAGCTCTCAAAGCGACTGCACGTGCAGCAGTGAATAGCAGTAAAAATTATGATCCGAATGTGCCATTGCACTAGCGCTGCGTGTTGTGATCGTTGGTTAGACGATTTAATCTCGTAAAGCGCTGTAGCGGATTTTAGTTTAATTATACAAAAAATGACAACTATTTGTGCTTTGAGTAGCTTCTCTAGTACATAGTACATATACCTCTTTGATTTGAGTCTGGCTTTCTCTGTGGCTGTGCAGTATCTTAGCACGTGTTCCACAGTCTCATTTTCTACCTGGGGCCTTTTCATCACCTCTTAGCGCGGAGAGCTAAAGCTAGTCGCTACAATAATACAATTTTCACTTTAGCAATTCACTTTGAATCCCGCATGGAGGTAATGGGCAAGGCCCCTGGTGTCACAATTTTCTTTGTTTTAGCAGAATATATTTTTAAATCTACTTACGCAGATTAGTAAGTTAGTGAAAGTTTAAAACTGTTTTGGCACGGTAGAGCTTGCAGGAGCCAAATGGGTCAACAGATCGATAAAGTTCTAGGTCAAATTATTATACATGTATAGGTGAACTGGACGCAACCTCTGATAAACACCCTAACCTAACTTACTGAAATTAAGTATCAAGCTATACTTAATTTTAGTAATCCTACCCTCACAATATAATCTGTAGTGCCCAACAGGGGTCAGACGATAGGAAACGGGGCACTATGAAGACTTAGAAAATGTTCACAAAAAAATACAACGCTAAAGCATACACTCGGTGAGATGTTTTTTTTTAATTCATGATAATGACACGGCCGATGCCCACAGCCCATAACACCTTGACCTCGAGGTCAAAACACTACGGTACTCGCTGGCCGCTGCCGCGGCACGCTCGCTACGCTCGCTCGGCTCGTGCATCGTGTGGTCACTGTTCACCTAACGCTCCTCCTCGCTTCGCTCGTCGTCGCACCTATTTATGACTTTGCCTATAACATAAAAATTTCGAATTTCCTCAGTGCCCCGTATGCTACAGTCCAACCCGGCAGGGTCCATGTTGCTACCTAGTAATATAATTAGGACTTATGTCTAATTTAAGATATATGCACATGTGGAAATAGAATAAATGAATATGTATGTGAACCTTCTTACATCACTTAAAATATTGTGTTATATAGGTACTATGTTTCGGTTTGACTGGGTTTGTAGCTAGTGAAATTACTGGGGAAATCAAATGAGACTTTTAATGATCAGGGGGTCTAGCAAAGATCGCTTTCCATTACCGTTAACGCCAAACGCTAAAGCCAAAATGTATGAATGACATTACCTGCGGAAAAGCGACATCCACAGGTAATGTCATTCCCATCCATTTTGTAGTCATCGTTTGGCGTTAACGCTGATGGAAAGGGATCTTTGCTAGACCCCGGGGGTCTAGCAAAAATGTATGGGACATGACATTGCCCGCGGAAAAGTTTTCCGCAGCTAATGTCATACATAGCTAATGTCATTTCCCATACATTTTCGCACTGGCATCTTTGCTAGCCACAGTGTTCACACAGTCTTGTAATAAATTACTAGACTGTGCTGATGTCTCTGACTCTGAACGTTGTACTCAGTGCAGTCACGCGAAACTGTATAATTTGGAGTTCCAAGTGACACTGCATCGGTTATGGGCGGCCGTGGCGCTTAACATCAGACGAATGACTACGTACCTACGTCATTTATTTAAATTGAAATTATAAAGTGAACCTTTCTTCCCCATTGGTCGTCAGTTCTACGAGCGATGTGGCCTGCCCATTGCCATTTCAACTTGATAATTCTTAGAGCTGTATCGGTCACCTTAGTCCGTTAAATACCTACCTAACAGTATGATTACATAGGTAATTAAAAATAAGTAAAACCTCAGACTTAGATCATCACAGAAGCCTGACCGCGTAACAAGATTGTGAATTCAAGGAGAGGGTCGTCCAGCACGTGCGTCTAGTCGTGACATAAACAAAGAAATGATATAATGTTTGTTTATTAGTCCTATACTAGCTGTTGCCCGCTTAATGCTTTTAAAGAAGGGGTTAAACCGCCTTCAATCGTTTTAATGTCATATTGAGAAATATTTGGATGCTATTTTCATGTTATACTAGTTGCGCCCGCGGTGTTACCCGCGGATAAAAATGTGTTATATCAGTTGAAATTTTCACAGATGATGTATTTCTGTTGCCGCTATAACAACGACTATTAAAAAATAGAATAAAATACACATTTAAAGGGGTTCCCATACAACAAACGTGATTTTTTTCCTCGTTTTATAGATACCACGGCTTCGTGCGCAAGTCCGACTCGCACTTGGCCGGTTATTTAATTTTAATTGTACTTCCAGCGTTTGTATATTTTACTAGTTTGTTTGCGTGTTGTACATTATAAGCCGGTACCAGGCTAATAGACACGTACACAGGCGCGGATACAAGGAGGGGGGCGCAGGTGGCGTGCCCCCCCCCCCCCCCCCCCCCCCCCCCCCCCCGGCGCAGGCAGTCCAGCACCAAGCGCGGTAATTAGCCAATTTACCAGCAAGATATAGGTTCATGGAGTACATCATTTAAAGAAAAGAGCACAAATTGGTCTTGTATCGTATACTTATGTGTTTTACCACCATATCCCCAAATTGCCCTCTTGGACTCCCCTAATATAATGATTTGTGCGAATCCCCCTTAAGAAATACCTGTATCCGCGCCTGCACGTACATTATTATGTAGATATAGCTATGCAACGTGTAGATATAACTACAATGTAATACATAATTAATTCAAGAGCTCATTCACATAGAAAATCCAACACAATTCCGAGAAAACGAAATAGAAAGTGTCTAGGTAACTTCAGGTTAACCATCACATCAGAATTCGAGATAATATATCTGACAGTATCACTGTTTATCTTGTGATAGGATCCGCCCAATAACACTTGAGTTAGGTAGGTACTTAGTGATGTATCTGGTATACGATAAGCTGGAGATATTATTCTCCTTTTTTTTTAGCCGGTCTAACGTTTGCAGTTGTGGATGGGTGACCATTATTAAGGTGGAACGTTACACTAGCGCGGCAAATTCAAATTTTCTTGCGTTCATTTGCCAATAATAGCTTAATTAATCAACGTGATTACGTGAAAACTAATAATGCGCAAATAAATAGAGTACTATATCAATAAATTACAATTAAAAGTATCACCTACATATCATTGGTTTAGCGACAAAGACTGAAAAACTAAGACGAAATTTGTTTATTGCCATTTGTCTCTAAACCAATGATATCTAGGAGATACTTTTAATCGTAATTTGTTGATACATTCTATTTCTTTACGTTAAATCAGTTTTAATGTAATCTCGTTTAGTAATTAAGCTATTATTGGCAAAAGAACGCAAGAAAGTTTGAATTTGCCGCGCTAGTGTAACGTTCTGTAAATTCTGGAACATACATAATTAGTGGCTCTGTGAGCGGTTCTGTTTTGTGGCTGTAAGTAGACCTGGTGAGTCTGCCATTGCATAGCTTTGGCCCCACCGGCGCGGCGCGTCTCCGAAGCGGCAGAGTCACGACGCGAATGGACGAGTCTGCGTCCACCTTCATCCATTCATCCTTTTCCCTATCTTTTCCCCCCTCCCTTTTCTCTTTCCCTTAGTACAAGATAGGAGTGGATTTGGACCTAATACGGCGAGTTGGATGTCTGTAACTTCTGAACCACAAAATCGACGACCTTGAAATATTTACGGGACAATATTTAAAATACCCCATTTATAACAAAAAAAGAATGGATGAAATCGGATCACGCCTTAATGAATTACAACTAAGTACATATTTTAACTTTCATCCCCACTCCCGAGGGAACCGTACTGAATTTCGGGATTAAAAGTATCCTATAGCCTACCTCGTAATATGAACTCAAATCATGCCAAGTTTCATTAAATCCTTATTGTATTCATGAAGGAAGGAAGAAAGAAATGCGACGTGCTGCCCTAGCACGGATGGTAGATAAAATTGTCTTTCCCTATTTTATATCACTTTCTTCATACTTGCTTGCTTGTCAAGTGGAGTAAAATAGAGGAAAGACAATTACCAGGAACAGCCGGATATCCACCGGACATAAATCATTTTTGCCAAAGCTGAAATAAATTAAAATAATGAGTAAAAGTAATTAGGTACCTAAGTATTGTAATTTGTGTCGTAAATATAAGTACTCAGAATTTAAAATGACTCTCTATCATTACAGTTAAAACAGCATCATGATAAGCGCAGTCAACGAATTTCTAGACGACCTGCGGTGAGTGAGTCAAAACTGGGCTTACTAACATAGTTATTAAAGCTTGACTCAGTACTAACAAAACTGTGGGTCATTGTCAAAAGTTGGTCAAATGAATCCTTTTTGACATTGACCCAATTACCAAGATTTTTCTAATCAAGTACCAGTAGGAATAGGAATCATCTTGCATTGAACATCTAATCTTCATTAAGCATGTAATATGGTGCTGGTTTTTTTATAATGACTGATTTACTCACTTTAATCAATGTGTGAGTAAATTAGATTTATGACACATGCAGTTACTTATGATATAAAATTTAAATGCATAAATGAAAGCTATTACTAACGTTTATTAACATTATTAGCTATTTTTAACATTATTAGATTTTTTAGACATCAGTTTTTTGGTCCGTTAAACTTACTTATCATTTCATCAAAGCATGCAAATCCTGTTACTACTGCAGGCATTGATTAGTTTTACTCTTTGAAGTGGAATGGGCCGAATGGAAATTATTTTTGGTCCGACGCCCGATTATTTCTTTTTGTTATTGACCTATTTGTCAACAAGTTAAAGAAAGACCTTGGGTTAACATCAAAGTCTTGTATTGTAACTAACACATTAATTGAATTCCATTATATTAGATGTAGGAGGGAATGAAATTGACATTGTCAGAATTATTATGTCATTTTTGTCAATGACTCATTCATAACAATGGGTCAAAATTAAGATGACTTTATTTTAAAGCATATGACTGAAGTACGGTCACAACAGTACTGTACACTTTAACTAACTTTACTGACGAGCTAGTATCAATGGTTGTCTGAAATATATCGCCATTTAGGCCATAATACCGCTCACTAACATAACTGTAAGCTTTAGTTTTTTGTAACCTTACTCTTGCCTTTGAATTTTGTGATTCTTGACCATGCCGGTTTCCTCAAGATGTATTCCTTCGCCGCCGCGCCGTTGCAAAAGCGAGTGCAAATTGCACACAACTTTGGTTAAGTCGTTGGTGAAGGCCCGAGCGGGATGAAGCTGGGTACGTCGGTATGAAAGTCGCTCAGGCTACCGTTGAGCCCTAGCTAGTCAGTCCATTTTACAAGATAATTTCTGCCACACACTTGCAAGATGTGGCATGAGCTTCCAGCTGAGGTTTTTCCGGTGAATTACAATATTGGGCACTTCAAAACGCGGGTAAAAAGAGTCTTATGGTGGAAAGTTGTACTCAGCGCGGCAAATTCAAATTTTCTTGCGTTTTTTGCCAATCATAGCTTAATTACTAATTTAACGTGAATAAATAGAATGTATCAACAAATTACGATTAAAAGTATCACCTAAATATAATTGGTTTAGCAACAAATGGCGATAAGCCAATTTCGTGTTGGCTTTTCAGTCTATTGCCATTTGTCGCTAAACCAATCATATCTAGGTGATACTTTTAATTGTAATTTATTGGTACATTCTATTTATTTGCGCAAAATTAGTTTTCATGTAATCACGTTGAGTAATTAAACTATTATTAGCAAAAAACGCAGGAAAATGTGAATTTGCCGCGCTGAGTGAAACGTCCCACCTTAAAGGGTAGGCAACGCATCGGTAGCGCCCCTGGTGCTACAGGTGTCCATAGGCGACGGTAACTGCTTACCATCAGGCGGGCCGTCAGCTTGTTTGTCCATCCCTGTTATAAAAAAAGTGAGGTGAGACCCAAACTTTGAGCGCCACTGGCTTAAACCAATGACAAACGAACATCCAGTCAATTAGCACATTAGCACTGTTAACAAGCGGGTGTAACCGCACGCTACGATAGTACAGGAGATAGTGACACTTTTAGACACGAGTCACTAGTCAACTTTTGTGATTATGATGATGGTCCGCCGAAATCAACGTTGTTTACCTAGTTAGTTCATCATCATCAACAGGTTGAAGACGTCCACTGCTGTACCTATACCTACATAGGCCTCTTCCACAGAGCGCCACTTTGAGAGGCGGATCGGCTCGGTGGACCGACGACCTGGTGAAAACCGCGGGGAGCCGATGGATGCAGGATGCAAGCAGCCGCTCAAAGTGACGTAGTTACATAGGGTTTTGATCAAAGTTCCGGGGGCGCTTATTCTTCTTCACACTAATATTATAAAGCTGAAAGTTTGTATGTGTGTATGTTTGTTACTCCTTCACGCTCAAACGGCTGGACGGATATGGATGAAACTTGGAATATAGATAGCTTATGTACTGTATTAACACATAGGATACTTTTTATCCGCGGGTAAAACCGTGGGGCGCAGCTAGTTGCCTATAAAGTGTTCCCACTCAAAAAATACGAAAATACTCTTAATTAAACCATCCAGCCGCTCCCCGACTAGTATACTCACGACCTACTGTATAAACCATGAAGGGAGAACGCCATCAATGAGTTTCCCATAATGAATACTTTACACTTAGCTAAAGAACAAACCCAAACTAAATTCAGTCGCCTAGTTAGGATTCGGGAAAGGAAGCTACTTTATCCTTTACTTGCTATCCAGTTAGGCCCGATTTCACCAAACTAGAATAAATTTTATTCCAGGTATAACTTTCCGAGAACAACCGAGTTACGCGAATATAGCCCTTATACCACTAATTTTGTGAAGGAATAAGACTTATTCCTTGGATACAATCAAAATGACGTCTTTTTTGTGTAATTTCATTTGTCAATTAGCTATATCCAAGAGTAACGAATAGCCGTATACTTGGAATAAACGTTGGTGAAATCGGGCCTTAGTTGCCTAATATGACTGGCCTGTTAGCTCAGTTGGTAGTAGCACTGCCTTCTGAACTATACGTTGTGGGTTCGATTCCCACTCAGGACAAACATTTGTTTGATGAATATCGATGTTTGTTCTGTCTCTGGCTGGGTATTGTAATGTTGTATTCTATGCATGTATTTACATAACAACAAGGTATCTAAGTATTGTATCAGTTATCTGGTTGCCATAGTACAAGCTAAGCTTACTTTGGGGCTAGATGGCGCTGTGTGAAATGTCCACACATATTTATTTATTATTTATTTATAATTAGGGACCAATTTAGGAAGCATTTAGTGATGACTAAATGCTATTACACCTTCCATTACATAGCAAGTAAGGATCGTTTCCCGAATCCTAACTAGGCGAGTGAATTTAGTGTATTGTAATTGCGGCATTAGCGAATCTAAACATAGACTTATATGTAAATGGGCGAACTCTGGGAATCTAAAAGGGTTTTATTACAAAACGTTAAACGTAGGCCATAGAAAGTACTGAGTTTAGTCTATGAACTAACCTAAATGTATGGATTGATATGTATGATAATATGGATTAAAAATTAAGTTATCTAGTAAGTACCCACCTATTAAATTATCTGTGACCAAAGTACCAATAAAGCTGCACCGGCGCGTGCTGCATCGGCCATTCGGCACTCATCGCTGCCGAATGCTTGATAGACGGCCGCGCCGCGATCCCCGCGAGCAGCGATGGCACAGATAACCCCCAATAGATACCGCATGAAAAACGACGACCGCGCACCACGCATTGGCGTAAATGGGTCTATATAAATCGCCGCTTCGCAGCACGGCCTTAGTTTCGACCAATTATTAGAGTTCATTATTAGGGCGTCACTCGAAACAGCCAATAAGCATTGGCATAGCGCATTGGCTCCAGTCCCCGCAACCCGCGCCTTCCTCCAGTTTCGGTGAGCTAGGATCCGAACAAAAATTCCGTAATGCGGTATCTATTGGGGGTTATCTGTGAGCGATGGGTACCGAATAGTTCGCGTCACGGTTTATAAAAAGGTACTCTGTGGCGTCACGCTACCGCTTCGCAGACGCTCCGTACCGGTGGGCCCTACCTAACCCTAACCGACCGCAGACTAAAACAGTATGAAAGACGGCACGCGCAGCACTATAAAATTGAGGGCTCTAAACGTGAGTCTTAAAGTAATAGGTTACCTACTCGTTATTATAATACCGTAGTCATACTGTTATAGAGGCCGGGAGCGTCAGTCAGTGTTAATGTATTATGTTGTTTGAATGTGTGAGTGTAAGTCGTTTATTTCCAATTGAAAAACATTGTTACGTAACTGGTAAATTAAGTAATTAGATATCTGTTTTCCAGTACGATTTAGATGAAACTCAAAACAGGTTTCCAACGGATAGGTACTTATTATCCCAGAAAATTGAAGGGAAACGGGTATATTGCTGCAGGTGGTTTGTTTCTAGTTAAATTACGAACGTGCAACGTCTTGATACTTAGAAAATACCGAAGTAAGAAAGAGTAAATGATGTCATTTAATTATTATGAGCAGTGAAAGTGCTGTGAGAAACTGACTCTTTATGATAATGGATTTATTATGAGATGAGTCATCGTATGAAAACAAAGCAAGTGAAATTTCCCAAAGACCAAGTTGAGCACTTGACACTGATGGCTAAATAGACAAATACCATAGAGCTAAACATTTTATTTAAAAATATTGATTATCGGGCTTGAAAAGAAGAAATCGGAAGTAAAGCAGGCAACCTAGCTTTGCATTTTTGTACTGAGGCGTACGTAATTAACAAAGCATTTGAGACCGAACTAAAGTAAAAAGTTAAAGAAACTGGCAATAGTGATTAGAGTTTACTGTTTTAAAGGTTTTGACATGTTATTGTAGCTGTCAAACGCACTCTCCCAAGAGTACAGAGTACTTTTGTATATCGGGGTATAGACATGCTTTTAGTCTATACTCTAAGCTCTCAACAACTGGACTTGGAACAGAAGTATTTTTTTTTCGGTTTGTTGCGGTTTTTGTTTTTGTTTCGGTATGTAGTAAGCTAAAAATAAAAAAAATGTACTCGAGATGTATAGGTGTAAGACAACCGATTTGAAACGTTTTTAATAAAATGTTGCCGTTTTAAACCCCAAATAAATCGTTTTAAATTGGTTGAAAACTCGCCTACAAAAATAAAGAACTGTGTTGACACTTTATTGTAGGTAATTTTGGTAATGTAGGCAAAAAAAACCGTCCGTTTTCGTTTTAAACGGATTAAACCATTAATTGGTTTTAAACCGGCCATACATCTATATATATACCCGAGCCATACGTATCTTAACAAGATCATTAGTACTTTCTGTGTGAATAAAGTACCTAAGTAACAGTATTTAGGTACATCGAAATTTTCTATTTTTAGTTTAATTTACACCATCCATCTTATCACGTCGCGTCCGAGAGTGCTAAAATGATCTTGAATTTTCCACGCGCGGTGTCAGCCGTGAGGCCTCTTTTTATTCAGTCTTTGTCTAGTACGCGAATAAAATAGTAAACTTCTATTCTAATTTCAAATAATTATTACAATACTTGTAGTGTTAAAAATGGAAGGAATTTGAATTGGTACATCTATCTCCTAATTATTGAATTCTGAGTGCAGTGATACCAGTGTGAAGCATAATTTGTGTTTTGGTAGTTTCTGGGAATATTTTTTTTATGGCCAAAACCTTAGAAGAATTGATTGTGATAAAAAGAACTGCGCTTAGATATCTTCTAGCACGAGAATCTAAACTTCTAGCGTTAGGAAAGAAACCAGTTAACAAGAAAATTTCAAATTTTGTTCAAAAACACCAAGATAACAATGTTTGGTCTAACTTTTTCGATTCTTTGAACGAAGATTTGACGAGAAATATAAATGTTTATGAATGGAAATTTGGGGAAGAGAAGAAGCAGAATCGGCGAAGAAGATACCGGTTGTTTTCCGAGTCGAAAGAAGCTTTGTGTAGAAGTAAAATGTTTTCATGGTAAGAATAGAAAATATTCATGCGTTAAAGGGCTTTTTATTACTGATCCAGCTAGAGTGAATTTCCAATAAGCGTGTGCTGTATGTACTTACTTATCTCTGTTTTTATTATCATTGTTATTATTACAACAACTTATCATCATCATCATCATCATCATCATCATCATCATCATCAACAGCCTGAAGACGTCCACTGCTGAACATAGGTCTCCCCCACAGAGCGCAGCTTGGAGCGGCTTGCCTTCTGCATCCATCGGCTAGGGGACAATGATCACAAAAATCCTAGATGGTTGATTTAAAATGGTGTCTATTTTAAAAGTAGCTTAATTCGGGCTGATTTTGTTATTACTTGTCTCTGTTTATGTCATTATTAATGTTAAATGTTCAATTTGAGATCAAATGTAATATACTATCTGAGTTTGAATTGGTATATTATCCCGAAAGGGGGTAAATCTACTCCCTAAGGTAGACGATGTTTCTTCTACGACTTTTCTAAATTAATAGATTTCACTGAAGAAATGCCGTGTAAAGTTTACGTTCGAAGATAGCCCTAGCGCAGCTGGGTGGTTGAACTTCGTCCTTGACCGAATGCACTTAAATGAGTTTGAAGACCTGCGATTAACAATGAATTTGTTTATTTATTTTAGTATCTTGTTAACTCTCGTAGTGATCGCACGTGCAACTTTGTGAGTGGATTTATTTTTTAGCATGGAGGTTTGGAAACACGCAGTTTCAAGTAAGGCTCTCACAACTTGTGAGCTATCATGGTCCCAGTCCCCCCCTTTCGGGATGACATACCAATTCAAACTCATCTTGTAGTTATATTAGATGTAACTCCAAAATTATACTACTATCATTATTGTAACGTTAAAATTAGGGGACAACGAAGTTCTCAAAACCACATTCGCCACACAATTTTCCTGGAATACTTAAACTTAACCGAACATACTTAAATCGAATTCAAGTCAAAATTCCTACCTAAAAACTTTATTTTGACAAGGTTGCACTTCGCCAAATCACAGTGATAACGCGAATTGCATGTTGATGACATTAATTGATGCAAACGATACAATCTATATTGCGTTTAGATTAGATTAATAACCATAATCTCACAACTGTTTAATAATACGTCGGTACCTATGCCTACCTGACAAATCAAAATATAGATAAACTCTTTATTGAATCATCATCATCCTCTTTGCCTTTTCCCAATTATTTTTTTCTCTTATATTTTGGCTCCACACATAGTGTATTTAGCCAGTGTCAAGTATTGTAATTTTTCATAATGATAGAATATTTCACGTAAAGTCAAGTCTTAGTCACAGTCTGCGTAGTCATAGTCCAGTCTAAGTCAGGTAGTCTCAGTCCAGTCTAAGTCATGCCCTAGTAAAGTGGTGGCAACTTTACTAGAAGCTTCTATGGAATTTTGGAAGCAACACGAAAAACCACGTTTCACCACATTATATCACTTGCCCACACTCATGCTTGTAATTCAGCACTTAATGCGGAAAACGCCACCGATTTTAAACATTAACACTGGAAAAAGCACGAGTTTTGAAAAATAATACAATGCAACGACGTGAACTTTTCCGCGTTCCCACCAAAACCCCCCTTTTCCCAATTTGTTATTGTGGTCTGCTCCCAGTGTAACCTGTAGCGGCGAGCTACCAGAACTTGATTGTCTGTGATATATAAGTAATTAAGTCTAAGACTATTCATATTTGTCCATTTATTCATGGTTCTTTATTGATATAGTTAGTAGGGACCTATAGTATGTAGATTTTATTACTTACTGTTGATGATCGTTAGTTTCTATTGTTATATTAAGTATTGGATAGAGGAAGTTATCCAAAACGTTAGTAATCTTTGTGCGCCATCTATCGAGTTCATTGAATAACTATAACATCATCATCATCAGCCTGAAGACGTCCACTGCTGAACATAGGGCTCCCCCAAAGAGCGCCGCTTTGAGCGGCTGCTTGCCTTTTGCATCCATCGGCTCCCCGCGGTTCTGACCAGGTCGTTGGTCCACCTAGTGGGGGCCCGGCCTACCCTGCGTCTTCTTATTTCTTATTCTTATTCTACATGGGGGCGATAAGTCCTGCACTGACGTCCCGCTTGGGGTGTATTGTGCATTCCCCCTGCCAGTATCTACCCGAGCCACCCCAGCTCCGTAAAATAGCGGAGTGTTGCTCTAGGCTGCTGGCACAGCTGCTCCAGTGGCACTGATGTTGGGTGATGGAGTGATGATGATGAGGCATTCGAAATTTCTTGGGTAGAATGTTGTGTGTCTTCTCGTGTTAGCATTTCTGATGTGTACCCTGCGTCTTCCGGTTCGTGGTCGCCACTCGAGAACGTTTCCTCCCCATCGGTCGTCAGTTCGACGAGTGATGTGGCCTGCTCACTGCCACTTCAACTTGCTAATTCTCAAAGCTATATCGGTGACTTTAGTTCTCTTGTGGATCTCCTCATTTCGGATCTTGTCTCGCTAGGAAACTCCGAGCATAGCTCTATACATAGCTCATTGCGCGACTTAGAGCTTACTCATAAGGCAAACAGTAAGAGACCACGTCTCAGTGCCATAAGTCCACACTGCTTGAAAACTTTCATTTTCAGGCTCTGCGGTATTTTAGACGAAAAGATACGTCGAAGCTTCCCGAACGTAACCCAGCCGATTTGGATTCTTCGTGCGACCTTTGTCTATAATATAGTTATTTGTATGGCTCATTGCTCATTGCAAAACTTTTCTATTACTGACACCGTTACGAAACAAATACGAGAATAGATAGTGTATCAATCGTTTATCAAAGTAGATAAAATTGTAGTGAGCCCTAAAGTTTTGGTTGAAGTGTGTGTGAGTTGGCTATAAAGATTAAGTCAGTTTTCTGTGAGCGTATTATTTCCTGGGAAGGTATTTTTATCTTGATTTTTAAAATATTGGCTGTAGTCTTACGCATCCTGGTACGAATCCCACTCGGCCCTGATAAGTTAAATTGCAATTTCCACTCGCTCTTACAAAGGTGAAGGAAAACACCGCGAGGAAACCGGCATGTTCAAGAATCACAACATTCGTGAACATACTTACTACTATCGTGGATGTGAACGTTCATAATCCATCACGCTGGACACTTTGTCCAGCGTGATGGATTATAGCCCACACTCTCCCTGTGAGTGAAGGCCCGTATCCCATCTATGGGAACGTATTGGCACAAAACAGATAAGTAGTTATCTGTGAAGAGATATGCCGATTTTCATTAGGATGCGTGTCTGCTGGGGTAATCCACGGAGTTATGTCGCTGACGAATAACTCTTTGGCGAATAACTTTGTTCGGAATACCTACCATATAAGCTTTTTCCATAGCCCTCTGAGCGACTTTTAGATTTTTATTTTTTGTGGGGTACTGAAAACGTATTAGGCTCCTCCCCCCACACACACACATAGGGCGTGCGCATTCCTCGAGCGTTTTACCGGCACATACAAGCAGCATTTGCTCACACGCGCCGCACGCCACACGCTGGGAAAACGCTTGAGGAACGCGCTCGCCCAATGTGGGGTCAGCCTTATGGTGCGAGAGAGAGCTGTAATTATAACAAAAAAAATACGTTTAAAAATTTCAATTATTTCCATGACCCGGCAGGATCGGCACTGGTAGACCTGTTTTTTTTTTTACATATTTAGGTGTCGGTTAACGATCTAAAGATAGCCTATTGGGGTACCCGATGACGTAGGTATTTGTGCAGTGGGCTCTCGCACCATTAAGACGAAGGGTATATAGCAAACAAGATGTTTTTTGGCACGTTTCCTGGTGAAATTAAAGCATGTGAAGTTTGAATGTAATATATCATGTACCTAATTCATATCTTTAGGTTATGTGTGAGTCGTGTGACGTTCGCAGATACCTACAAGATAAATAAATTCAGTTCGACAAAGAAAAAATTTAATGTACCATTTTTACCCAGTTTCTATCGAATACCTATAGGTACCTACTTAATAAAAAAAGTGCGTTATCGTGTTATACCAGCAAACATTCAGATATTCTGACGTTTTCGATGTTTAGAAAAATAAAATATAAGTAAACACAATCTAGGGAGCCAGAAACTACGAGGACCATGCTCCCAGACACAGAACGAACTTTTTTCTTATGCCCATATACCTACAACCTACATGTCATGTCCTGTCGAGAGAGTCAAACCCGCCATCTCGGGTTATGAGCCGACCGGCTCAACCTCTACACCACAGAGGCTCTAGCAATAAAAAAATAATACTTATAATGAAATTGACATTATTGATTGAAAAATGTGATTGAGCAGGTCGGCTCATAACCCGGAGGCGGCGGGTTCGATTCCCGCGACAGGACAAGTATTTGTGCACAAAAAAAAGCCCAAATACTTGTTCTGTGTTTGGGTGTTGTGGGAGCATGGTCCTCGTAGTTCCTGGGTCCCTAGATACAGGGAATCCTAGTTATGGTTCTAGGTGATGTGATCGTTGGGCGTTTAAAAAAAAACAAATAATTAAAATCAGTCATTGTGTGAGTTGTCTTTGTGGTAAGCGCCGCGCAAAAGATGTCGGTGTTTCTTTGAAAGGATTTTGCCCTACCCTACGCCAGACTTAAATAGTAATTTCTTTCATCTTCAGCGGCGGCAGAATGGAAGACGCACCGGTCGTGAAGGTGGATGAGGGTCAGCTCCAAGGGAAGGTCGTGAACACGCCATCAGGAAAAGGATACTTCGCCTTCCAGGGGATCCCTTACGCCAAACCACCGCTGGGATCCTTGAGGTTCAAGGTAAGGACCACGAAGCTAGTTTACTTTGCGGTAATGTAATATAGTATACATATAATATAATATATAATAACGTATACAGTGACGAATCAATCGCGAGCGTGATTTGTTTTCCTGTACTGTATAAAATTTGAAAAGACTAGTGTTGCAGAACTATCGATAGTTTAAATGTCGATAGTTGACCTCTAAAACTTCAAGATATCGATAGTATTATCCACAGTCGCCACGTGTTAATGTCGATAGTTAAGGCAAAACAAATAGAATACAGAAATCTATCGATAGTATTGTCATAATAGGCTTGTGTCGTGCTATTTTTTTTATTGCAAAAATAATAATATTCCTCAAAAAATAAACAGTCGTGAAAACAAAAATTATATATTTCAAAAAATTACAAAGTCAGAAGCATTTTAAAATACAGAAGTAGAAAGAGACAGTTCAAACGTGCAGTGCTGTCAGTACGTTCTCCTTAATAGTACCTCATTACTAAGCTGTGGTAGATTTACATGCAATCTCTTTGGCATGTCACTTTACAACGTGTGTTTTCTTAGTAACTGTGGGGAAGCTCTGTTTTGTGAGAAAGGGTCAGGCGATGCCCACAAACTTTAAAAGCTTATTACTCCGTGATTTATTTACCGATTTTACTCATTTTTTTCAATTATTGCATTCATTTTTAACCTACTTTATAAAAATAATATTAAGTTCTTCATTTTTAATAGCAGGACACTAGCCTATTATCTCAATACTATAGATAGTACTTTTCGAGAAATACTGTTGATAACGGTAATACTACCGAACCGATGCTGTGTTTCAGTTATTACTGGCAAAATTTGCAAGTAATAACCGAAAATACCGGAAGGTGCAGCGAAGGCCGGCCCCCCACTAGGTGGACCGATGAAACTGCGGGAAGCCGATGGATGCAGGACGCAAGCAGCCGCTTAAAGTGGCGCTCTATTGGGAAGGCCTATGTTCAGCAGTGGATGTCTTCAGGCTGTTTGATGATGAACCGAAAACAATCCGTAGTATCGATAGTATTGCCACATGGTAATAGACACTTTCGATAGATTTAGTTAGGTACTATTGATTTTGCCTTAACTATCGATAGCGGACTATATCGATATTGAACACTATTAGAGACCAAAGGCAAAGTGTGGCATGCTTAGAGTATAGCCTAAAAGCAAAGAGGGATCATTAAAACGATATTATATTTGTACTGCTCACACGTATCGCTACGTCAGTGGCGAAGGTAAATAGTAATTAGCTACGCTTGCAAAAAGTCACCGTACCATTTTTTCGACTCGAGTCAACTGTTTTTTCTATACAAATCTGTCAGACTCATTCACATCAAAGTGTCCACTTTTCATATTGTAATTATGTAGCGTAGTTTGTAGTTATAGGATATTTTTTTTCTTTTGTTTCAGGTACCCGAAATTCAAAATTTCGTTTTTATTTATCATTTCTCTTTTGACATGACGCTGGCAAAAATGTGAAAAACAAATGCCATTAAAAAAAAAAAGTGTCCACTTCATATAAAAAGTGTCCAAAAAAGTGGTACGCTTGACAGATAATGACGTTCTCTCTATGCTTTTAGTCTATACTCTAAGGTGGCATGTGTGATTCAAATGTAGGCTGTATAAGTATATCGTAATCTGTGATGTTGGCCATAGTTAGCGTGACTACGTAACCTTAGCGAAGTTGTAATCAGAGACTTGTGAGGTGTTGATACTTTGCTTGGCTGCTTGCAGCGGTCTAGCGGAAAATGAGCGTTCATATATACCTATACATACCACGGTACTAATGTACGTAAATTACCTTTTACTAGAGGTACCACGTGTTTGACTCTCAAGTTTTTTCGGAACTTAAATAATGAATAAAAGATATTTATTTCAGGCAAAACACCCATAGTAAAAATGACAAAGTAACACAATTCAATTATTTTTATATGAAAAACACAATAAAAAAAACACTAGATAAGTGCGAAAACGCAAAAAAAAGATTAAAATAAACCTGCACTACACAGCACAAGGTTCGTCATTTTCGGTTCTGTTTCATATGAACCGATATCCATTGTCCAAATATCGGACTGTGATGAAAATCCTCGTAGACTGTTTGCCAGTTATTCTGCCGCCAAGCAGTAGTGTGCAAGCACTACTGTGTTCCGGTTTGAAGGGCATTGTAGCTAGTGAAACTACCGGGTAAATGAGACCTTACGAACTGATCTCACGGTCTAGTAATTTTTTTTGTTTTTATTATTTATAGGCAAAGCATTTGACCACTGTCTCACCTGGTGGAAAGCGATGACGCAGTCTACCATGGTGCATGCTTGCCTAGAAGATACCTGTTCACTCTCGTCTTGAAGACTCCCAGATCATAGTTAGCTGGAAACAAGGACGCCGGCAAGGTGTTCCACTCATTGGCTGTTCGCACTATAAAGTAATCATATTACTGGACTGTGTGATGTCTCAGGATTGAGTGCAGTGTCACGCAAAACTTTATACTTTAGAGTTCCGAGTGACACTGCAATCTGTTATGGGCAGCCGTGACGCTTAACATCAGGCGAACGACTCGGCTCGTCACGTCATTAGTTCACATAAAAAAGACTGCGTTCAGTATTTTGTTGCCAGAGTGACTCAGGAGGTTCCAAAAAGACGCAACACGCGATCGTAACACGGCGACAAAGTCGGGACTTAAAAATGTTGTTGAATATCCAGGGAATGGGCAGTAGTATTCTCCTCGGTACACTAAAATCTGCGATCACCAAGCCGACTGCCAAGCGTGGGGATTATGGCAAACCTCCCTATGACCATCAACAGCCTGAAGACGTCCACTGCTGAACATAGGACTCCCCCAGAGAGCGCCACTTTGAGCGACTTCTCGCCCCATCGGCTCCGCGCGGCTTTCACCAGATTGTAGGTCCACCTAGTGGGGTGCTTACGCTGCGTCTTCCGGCTCGTGGTTGCCACTCGAGAACCTTTCTTCCCCATCGGTTGTCAGTTGTACAAGCGATGTGGCCTGCCCATTGCCATTTCAACTTGCCAATTCTAAGAGCTATATCGGTCACTTTAGTTCTCCTGCGGATCTCCTCATTTCGGATCTTATCTCGCAGGGAAACACCGAGCATAGCTCTCTCCATAGCTCGCTGCGCAAAAAAACAATGCACCTGTTATTAAAAAAAAACACATCAAAACTGGGAGTCAAAGATTTGAAAAGTTGACAATTTTGTCTTGTATTTCACGTGTGTTTGATCCGAATTCGTTCAGCCGTTACAGGAGCTAGTTTTCATGTGTTTTTCTTCCAATTAGAATATGAATACGAATTGGACTTATTACACTTGCATTCCAAATAATGGTGACGTAATCTTTCCAAAAGCACCCAACACGATTTCAACTCTAAACTGTGGGTGTCATAGCTTAATTTAGAATGGATGTTAGATTCATAAGTGACAGAGTAGTTCACAACGAATTTATGTTTATTAAATATGATGACAATAGTGTTTGTAGTACACTATCCTAAACCAGGCTATGATACTTCTAAATGGTTCTAAAACTATTGCGGTCCTTTTCATTTCTATGTTTAAGAAAGGGACGGCGAATTTAAAACTCATGTTGGATTTTAGGGTTCCGAACCCAAAGGGTAAGAACGCTTGGTTAATTACGTAACTCGCAACAAGTTTGCAACAGCCCTAAATTTCAAAGTCATTGCTGTCAAACATCACTTTGGAGCAGAAAGCGATCGAGCGCTAGATCACCGTCTGTCGGACAAACGATGAACTAAAACCTGCATTATTTTGTTTCCATCTATTGCTGTTCTGTTGCTAGCAGCGCTAGTATCAAAGACCATTCAGCAACAGGCGGGCGACTTACGATTACCTATTACAAAGTTGAGCCGTAAAAGGTAGCCGACTGAAATCTTCACAAAGTATACGCCAAGTAAACAAAAAAAAAAATTAAGGGGGTCTCCATACTAGAAACGTTGTTATTTAAACTATTCGTACTTAATTTAAAAAACGGTCTTTTAATTTTGTGTTCATTTGTCAAAATGTACACAAGTACTCTGTGTCAGTACTCTGTGTCTGTAGTATAAGATCAAAATATTAAAAACCAGCCAAGTGTGAGATGGATTTGCGATGAAGGTTTTCAACCTGGACAGCTCTGGTAATTTTTTTTTATGTAAATGAATGACGTGACGAGCTGGTCGTTCGCCTGATGTTAAATGTCACGGCTGCCCATAACAGATTGCAGTATCACTCAGACCTCTAAATTAATATTGTTTTGCGTGACACTGCACTGCGCACGTCATCCTGAGTCTTCACACAGTCTAGTAAGATTAATAGATTGTGTGATCAGATCATAAAGTGTCATTTGCCCAGTTATTTCACTAGCTACAATGCCCTTCAAACCGGAACACATCAGTAGTGCTTGCACGCTACTGCTTGGCGGCAGAATGACTGGCAAAGCGGTGGTACCTACCTAGACGAACTTTGCAGAAAAGTCCTACCACCTCTTCAGTTTAGGGAGCTATTAGGCCCAATTTTGAAGGCATTAGTTGATATTCCTTAACTTACTAAATATATATCCGTCTTGTACATTGCCGTCTATTTGACAAGAACCGCAACAGTTTTAGATCTGTCAACAAAAGCCATTCAAACTGGGCCCATTTTGTTTGTTAGAATCACAAATGTAATATAGGTAACGGAACCCTTAATACGCGAGTGCGTTTCGCGCTTCACCGGTTTTTTATGTACTTATTTCACTATCTGATGGAGATGCCTAACTAAATATCTTTGCCCAAGGCTGTACTTTATGCAAATGATTTCTGCAAACCAAACTCCTAGTAATCTAAAAAAACACGCGTATATCGCCTTATCGTTCATCAAATAAGATAACAGATAACGAGTTTTACAGCATCTCAGTTATTCCCAGATGTATCATAGCTTATGTAAGAGAAGTTGCGTAGATTGGGGTAAGTACAGAATAAATAGGGGTAAATGTTGTATGTACAAAATTAATCTATTATGTCGAATGACACGCCTTGTTACGATATTTATTAAAAATTCAAATGCTTTCATAAAGAGGGTTAATTAGGGTTCCGTACCCAAAGGGTAAAACGAACCCTATTACTAAGGCTCTGCTGTCTGTCCGTCTGTCACCAGGCTGTATCTCATGAACCGTGATAGTTAGACAGTTGAAATTTTCACAGATGATGTATTTCTGTTGCAATATTCCAACAAAAACTAATAAACAGAATAAAATAAATTAATTTATTTAAAGGGGCTCCCATACAACAAACGTATAGATAATGGTACGGAACCCTTCGTGCGCGAGTCCGACTCTCACTTGACTGGTTATTCTCTTATTATCTTCTTATCTTAATTACCTGACACACTGGTTAACTCGACTTTAATCACAACCCCCTTAATTAATTTTTTTTAATGTACCTAAATGAATAACAGATTGCAGTGTCACTTGGAACTCTAAATTAAAGTTTCGCGTGACACTGCGCACTGCTCACGTCATCCTGAGACATCGCAGTCTAAAAAAGATTTCTAGACTGTGAGATCAGGTCATACGTCTCATTTGCCCAGTAATTTCACTAGCTACAATGCCCTTCAAACTGGAACACAGTACTTGCACACTACTGCTCGGCGGCAGAATGACTGGCAAACCGGTGGCACCTACCTAGACGAACGTTGCAGAAAAGTCCTTCCACCTAATAAATCATATTCAAAGCTACAAGCTATGCTTAGTTTGGGGCTAGATGGCGCTGTGTGAAATGTCCACACAAGTGTGTAGTACAGTATTCTTCTATTCTACTCTACGATACATAAGCTATTTATCATTGAGAAGTTCCTATATTTAGAATATCTTCAAAGCTTACGGCGTGCTCAACTGTCAAGGCAATGGTCAGTTCTAGATACCTTACGACAACAGCCGGCATCCTTACTTTCGAAGAACGGTAGCGCTCAATAATTGTAAATAGGATACCAATTTTTGTATCGGTCATCCATCGAAATGACAGCAGCGAACGTTGCTTAACTTTATTGATCGACAACGGCTAATCGTGCTTCGCCATGAGCGCCGTTTCCGTAGTAACAACAGCTGTTTCTAATATCCCTTCTCATCTTTTCCAGGACCCTCAGCCACACGAGCCATGGGAAGGAATCCGCGACGCCACATCCGAGGGCAACGTTTCAGCACAAATAGACCATTTCGTTTCCAAAACCTACGTTGGAGACGAGAATTGCCTGTTCTTAAACATTTACACTCCTAACCTAGACGGTGCCTTCCTACCAGTAATGGTATACGTTCACGGTGGCGGGCTATTCTTCGGCTCAGGCAATACTGACCTCTATGGACCTGATTTTCTGATCGAAAAGGACGTGATCGTTGTCACACTGAACTACCGGCTTGGCGCGCTTGGCTTCCTCAGTTTAAACACACCTGAAGTACCAGGAAACGCTGGCGTAAAAGACGTTATCCAAGCGCTGAGGTGGATCAAAGATAACATACAACATTTCGGCGGTAACAATGGAAATCTGACGGTGTTTGGCGAAAGCGCTGGAGGGGGTATTGTGTCCATGCTAACAGCAAGTCCGTTATCCAAAAACCTCATCAACAGAGCTATCTTTCAATCCGGAACAGCATTGCTAAACTGGTTCGCACAGAAAACTCCAGTTGACAACGCTCGAAAACTGGCGAAAGCTTTAGGAAGCGAAGCGGAAAGCCCTGATGAAATTCTGGAGTTCCTATCAGCTACTCCCGTTAAGGACATTGTCGAAGCAGCCGCTGGGCTAACCCCCTTTGAAGGGATTCTGCTGGACAAAACTCCAAACCTGTTCTCAATGGTTGTTGAGAAAGAATTCCCTGGCGTCGAAGCGGTGACCACGGAACCGTTTATAGACTTGCTCAAATCAGGTCGGGTAGCCCAAGTGCCCATCATGATTGGAGGAACAGCTCTTGAATTCTCCCTCGAGAAGAAGCCAGAAGACTGGCAGCCGATAATACCGGAAGAGTTGAACATAGAGAAGAACTCTGTAACCTCGTTGGCTATTGTCGATGAAATCAAGAAGATGTACTTCAAGGAAGGTGAACCAAGTCATCTGGAATGCAGCCAGTTGTTCTCTGACCGGTATATAAACGTCACCAATCATAGATACATCCAGTATCTTCTACATGCCACAAATGTTCCGGTTTACGTCTACAAGTTCGATTACGTCGGCGAATTGAACATTTTCGGCAAAATGACTAAACTTGCGATACCAAATCATGCGATGCATTGTGACGATTTGGGGTACCTCTTCAAGAATGATTTCCAGAAGGATTTGGAGCCGAGTCCTGAGGACCTGAAGATGAGGGAACGGATGGTTAGGCTGTGGACCAACTTCGCCAAGACTGGGTAAGGATCCAGGAATATTCACTTCTTTTTGATACCTGCAGGTGCTTGCAGAGGTGCAACGGCTACTCAGAAAAAAATACTATGACCTGGGGCCGTACTGTCAACTCTTAGCGCGATTCAAAACGCCTAGAAGAGACCCTATACTGGATCGCTTGTCAAAATCCTCATACGAAAAAACAAAGCGATCCAATATAGGCTCTGTTTTGAATCGCGTTAAGAGTTCACAGTACCCCCCCTGATCTCACAGTCTAGTAATCTTATTATTGTGCTGATGTCTCAGGATAACGTGCGCAGTGCAGTGTCACGCGAAACTTTATATTTTAGAGTTCAGAGTGACACTGCAACTGTTAATATGGGTGCCGTGCCACTTAACATCAGGCGAACGACCAGCTTTTCACATCCTCTTTTGCCTTTTCCCATTTGTTATTGGGGTCAGCTCCCAATGTAGCGGTGAGCTACCAGAATTATACGAGCGACTGCCATCTGCCTTGCAACCCATAAGGGACCAGTAACAGGGATGGTTAGACCAGGTGTCAGATTCTATCAGGCGTCTACCAGCTCGTCACATCGTTTATTAATATCAACGACAGCTTGTATATAATCGACCAGTGGTGTTTTATGGGGGAGACGTATGTTCAGCAGTGGACGTCATCGGGTTGTTGATGAGTCAATAGCTTAACTATTTTGCTCTTTGAAAGATTTCTGAACCTTATTAAAGGGTCTATAATGGTTAGTGCAGATAATAATAATAAATATGTTTATTTACCAAAAACCGTTACAAGAGATTTGTATACAAAGCTACACAAAGTTAACAACAGGAAATTAAGTAACATCTTATCTTGAGTTTGCAGCGAGGCTCAAACTAGGCGGTAGCCTGTGTCTTGAGACTCGAGAGATGCTATTTACCTAAACTGAGATTACAGTAATTACAATTCCATCGGTACCTTAAAAAGAATTTAAAAATAAAATTAATGAGGGTATCTGATAATAATTATCGTGAACACAAAACATATGTTTTTTCTCGATAATTATACGAGATCCTTTAATAATGTACATCCTTTACCGTGTGGTCCCGATTTGCAAATAGGACCAACCCATCTCTTCCCGTGGGTGCCGTAAGAGTCGGCTAAGGGAATATCCAGGGAATGGGCAGCAACATTCTCTGAGGTACATTAAAATCTTCTGGGGTCACCAAGCCGCCTGCTAGCGTGGTGATTACGGCAAACCCTCTTAAGATAAGCGTCCAAAGTGGCGTTTTATGGGGAGGCCTATGTTCAGCGGTGGACGTCTTCTGGCTGATAGTGTATGTAATGTAATGGTTAGTGGAGAAATGTTAGTTTTTTTTTTAATATTTAATTTAGATTTTGTTTTTTTTTGCAGTAACCCAACACCGGAAAAGAGCCACTATATCACCGTAACCTGGCTTCCGGCGGTGAGAGAGAACGAAAACTACCTGCACTTGGCCAAAGAACTAAGTCTCGGCGCAAACTACGATAAAGAAAAAATGGAATTCTGGGATGACCTTTACCAGAAACACTTCAGAATTTGGGACCAGCCACAATCGAATGCTATCGAAATTACCAGAACAGAGCCTGTCATAGTTGAAGCTTACACAGTTGTGACCAGCTCAAACGAAACTACTCATTCTAGCGAGACGGTAGAAACATCCAGTGAGGTGGTAGAAACATCGAGTGGGTGGGTAGAAACAACGAGCGGGGTGACACAAACCTCGAGTGGGTGGGTAGAAACATCGAGCGGGGTGACAGAAACATCGAGTGCGGTGACAGAAACGTCGAGTAGGGTGGTAGAAAGTTCGAGCGGGGTAGTAGAAACTTCGAGTGGGGTAGTAGAAACTTCGAGTGGGGTGGTAGAAACACCTAGCGAGGTGGTAGAAATACCTAGCGAGGTGGTCGAACTACCTAGCGAGGTAGCAACCGTTCCTGATGTGATAGAAACAGTCGAAGTTGTCGACGCACCAATATTTACTGAAGTAAAGAAAATAATAGAATCGGCTGGTTTTGATGAGAAGCCGCATTTAAATGGAAATGGTGTCGAAAAAGGCGTAAAGAGGACATCGAATGAAATAAAAATGGTACAAAACAGTAATGGGGTACCAAAAGACGTTATTAGAGCTAACGATCCCCCGGAAGATGATTTGCCGAAAAACATAGGCGTAAACAAATTTGTTAATTTCTTCGAATCACTCGGCGGCAAGAAGTAGTTATAGATAATGTAGCTAGGTTATGTTTTAGTTTTAAATTGTACTATCACAGCTTGAGTTGGCTCGGAAATAAGGTGAGTTTGAATTGGTATGTCATCCCGAAAGGGGGGGACTGGGACCATGATAGCCCACAAGTTGTGAGAGCCTTACTTGAAACTGCGTGTTTCCAAACCTCCATACTAAAAATAAATCCACTCACAAAATTGCACGTGCGATCGCAAGATACTATAAATTCATTTCTAAACACAGGTCGTTAAACTCATTTAAGTGCATTCGTTCAAGGATGGAGTTCAACCACCCAGCTGCGCTAGGGCTATCTTCGAACGTAAATTTTACATGGCATTTCTTCTATGAGAAACTATTAATTTAGAAAAGTCTTAGAAGAAACATTGTCTACCTTGGGGAGTAGATTTACCCCCTTCCGGGATAATATACCAATTCAAACTCAGATTGTATAACCATTCCTTACGCATTTACGTTGTATTTGTCAATCAGAATATGTAAAGCGAAATTCTTTTGCGTTCGATTTAATCACAGAAATTGCTCAGAACTTAATTAAAGTCTTTAAATAAAAAAATACAGATAATAGACTCAGTTAACGAGTCAGTTAAGAACTTAAGTTGTTTGAACGTTTTCGATTTAGATCAAAACTTTTTTTGATTTCTGTAATTTGATGTTCTGTGAGAATAGTAGTTTGATACGTAGTAGGGGGAAATAGCATTTTTTTTTAATTCTCCCACTTTTGGGACTAAAGCTGGTGGGACAAAAAAACCCTAAAAATATTCGTAATCGAGAATTAAAACAATCGGTAAAGTCGACAATTAATATTAAATGAATCCGGTACATACCTTAATTATTAAATAACAGCGTGACATTAAACGAGCTGTAAGAATTTTAATACAGTATTTATGTTTACATTCCTTATTTTTTTATTTATGTCTGTAGAAAATAAGTACGAAGCAATATTATAAGCCATATCTTTGAATACAATTTTCATTTTTTAATTAGTCATATCTATTTGGGCTGTTTACAGTAAGCCCCTATTTATTGTAACGATAATCGAGATCACAGTTCAGAAAAACAGTTAATGGAGAATACTTAGAGGAAATCGCTAAACTATTAAACGCTACATCGTGCGAGAGACAAGGTATGTAATAAGAGAAGTGTGTACCCCCCCTCTTATCCATACAAAAGGTGCCAACGCTTTTCCACCTCTAAATGTTATCAGATTTTGATGATTTTTTTATATATTGTGTACCCAGTAAAAAAATATGCTCGTACATATTCCTTATTTAAATTTTTACAATATCTTCGTGTTTATAACCACTTAAAGTTACGAATTTTTGGCGTCAAAATTATACTGAAGAAAAGTAGTTGTGACAAAACATGTTTTCAAAAAAATCAAGACGTACAATCATAGATTATAATCTATCCAAGCGATTGACACCAAAATCCAAAGTTTTGTTAAGTGTTAGAGGGTGAAAACCGTTGGCGCCCGAAACGCTAAAATGTAGGTAAATTCGCTCATAGGCTCTATTGTCTCTATCATACGTGTGGAGAGCAGAGCGACGGCAATAACATTTTGAAATACCAGGACGGTCCTCTTATTTGCGTTTGCTATTGGACGTCCTGAAATTCATTAATATTACGCGCTTCCCGATTGGTTGCTTAAAGTTTATTTATGGAATTCGTCCAATCACAAACAAGAATGCATAACAGGAGTACGGCTAGCTTCTATCACCACATCTACGTAGAACTTAGAATATGGTTGTATGCTTTATGTACTCTAAGACGTAGAACCACAAATTGTTTTTTTCTCTAATCTGTGGATAGAACCCGGACCGTAAAGAAACCGTCTCGAAGTAGGTCCTATAACATTATAAGTGACGGTCTAGCGAATCAAAACAATAGTCTTCCTAAATTGTTATTATGGTTGTCTAACAGCCAAACATCGGTGCATAGACTAAATATTTCATATAATTTCTGTTTTTTTTAATCTTCTAAATTCTTATTTAAAATTGTATATTTAACTGTATTGTAGATATTTTGTGCCAATAATTTTAGTCATAATAATCATATTCATTGTATTTTAGTCACTAGGATCATATTTTTATATAATTTTATGATTACGACTCAATAAAATAATTTTCTGAAATGGTTTAGTTTTATTGATTGGAACACAGACCTACAATATTTTCGATTTCGACTCACAAGATCAAAAAGTCCTTTGTAGGTTGATTAGCTATTAAAGGCGCGAGTGCTCAATAGTACCAGTGCGATTTTTAAGCTGACGCGCCCAGGTTCACATCTCCCTCGGCCCTAGTCACCTAATTTAAAATCGTTAAGCACTAAAAGCATCTACTACCTACTTAGTCTGTGCTTCGCACATTGGGTTCTACCTACGAAGTCTGTACGAAGAGAGTTTTGGCGGGAACGCGGAAAAGTTCACGTCGGTGCATTGTATTGTATTTTACAAAACTTATGCTTTTTCCAGTGTTAATGTTTAAAATTGGTGGTGTTTTACGCATTAAGTGCTGAATTACGAGCATGAGTGTGGGCAAGTGATATAATGTAGTGAAACGTGGTTTTTCGTGTTGCTTCCAAAATTCCATAGAAGCCTCTAGTAAAGTTGCTACCACTTTACTAGGGCATGCCTTAGACTGGATTATGACTTACTATGACTACTCTGACTGTGACTATGACTTGACTTTAAGTGAAAATTTCCATAATACGATGAAAAATTACAAAACTTGACACTGGCTAAATACACTATGTGTGGAGCCAAAATATAAGAAAAAAAAAAGTCTGTACGAAGCCGCTACAAGTACCTCATAAGACCGGCGTCGATGCCCGGCGGACAGAGCCTGTTTTAAGGGATACTACATATAAAGCTTCTTGACCTACTTTAAGTAATCAAGATTCAAGATAATTGAAATTGTTTTTTAAACAGTGTAATTATTTCAATTAGAACATTGCTATGAAAATACCTACCTTAAAAACATACATTGAGCAAATTCTGTTTAAAACAATTACTGTATTTGTTCCTGCCTTCCCTACAATTCAATTATTATGCACAAGGTAAGGCATACAGCCCTTTGCGAGCTAAACTGAACTTTATTGCGTTGTAGCAAGTGTCGTTATCGTTATTTATTTTAAAGTGAACAGTCTGTTTCTGTGTTAAATTTACTATTAAACGTGTCTGGAACAATCTGCTTGAAGGGATAAGCATAAGCACTTCATTATATTATTTTTCTCTATGACTTCACTCTTTTCTCCCCGCCATAACATCATTGAAAATAGGTTATCTATGCATACTTATAATAAAACTAGTGTCACAGGTCCAATTCTGTACATTGAAGATAGTTTCCAATTTTTTTTGGAGGGAATAGGGTGAGCGGATGAAGGTGAAACGAGGCGCCTCCTTTGACCTTCATCCTATTATCTTATATTTTCCCTCTTCCTTTAGAAAAAAAAACAATTATTTCTATGACCCGGCAGGATCGGCACTGGCAGACCTGATTTTTTTACTTATTTAGGTGTCTGTTAACGATCTAAAGATAGCTTATTAATTGGGGTACCCGATGACGTAGGTTTTTGTGCAGTGGGCTCTCGCACCATTCCGGCTGTTGATATTTTTTCTCTAATCTGTGCCGCCGACTGCCGTGCATCCACTTGTAATCAAGGAACATATATACTCTCTAGAGCTTGTAATCAACTCACAGATTAGAGAAAAAAATCTGTGGGTAGTTTTTTTTTTTTTTTATATTTTGGCTCCACACATAGTGTATTTAGCCAGTGTCAAGTATTGTAATTATTCATCGAGTTATGGAATATTTCACGTGTAAAGTCAAGTCTTCAAGTCTTAGTCACAGTCTAGTCTAAGTCAGGTAATCATAGTCCAGTCTAAGTCATAGCCTAGTAAAATGGTGGCGACTTTACTAGAAGCTACCTAGCAGGGTGTAATTGAATTCATTAGCATCCTTTGAAACTAGGTACCTACTCCTGACACCGGTCACGTGTGGACCAACATTTATGAAATCTAACGCATCGATTTGGTATTACTACACTACAAAATTAAATTAAATAATCATGTATGTACTTGTTTTTAATAATTGCATTCAAAGTATAAAAAAAAAAATTAAAAGTATTAAATCATTCGTGCCAACTACGTTAGCCGCCGGCAATCTTCACTATTTTCAATAAAAAAAATGTATTCATTCGCACTCTACCCTTTAATGATCATCAATAAATGATGTACTATCATGTACACAATTTATGCCAATGAATTCAATGAGGAGTTTTATTTAAAAAAAAAAAACCTATTTCCGCTTCTTTTCTAGATGGCGCAGTAAGTAATAGTTTAAACCTTTCAAACCACAGAGTAATTGAAACATAAGAAAATGCTTAGACTACCTACAAACAAATGTCAAATTCAGTTGAGTGGACCACGAGTACATTGTCTGTAGTATCTCCTAAGTAGTCTGTGGTGCATTCTTCTTAAGTAAATTGAAGTGCAGCAGAACTGCGTGACCGATAAACGTTAATATTATGATCCAATCGAAAATAAAACAAACGCAACAGTTTAGAGTTCGTAGTTAATATCGTGACACATTTCCTATAACCTGTGGTCTATGCTTGAAACAGTGACAGTGACAGATTTAGGTAAAACCACAACTGGCGCCATCTATTGGGTCATACATAAAACACCATTTTTTTTTATAAAACGTCTCATTGCATCCTGTATATCTATTCTGTGACGCCGGGCCCATATGGGTTGGGTATAGACTCAATAGCATGTGTGACCTTCTGGGCCGAGGTACTCGTAAGTACCAATGCCTTAAGAGTCTATACAACGCCAAAATGCTTAAAATGGCTTAGCATGAGGCAATGTCCTGTCAACAATATTGCTACAATGACTATGAAATTAATATATGGTAAAGTTCAGGACTAATGCTACTGCAAATGTGTAGTGAAAACACGAATCAATAAACGATCTCGATAGAAAAAAATTACAAAGTTACCTCCAACATACAAATACACAGCGATTTATCACTTTAAACAAGATCATGAAACTTTGTATAGTAGTTGAATTATATATAATGGAGGCTTATGTATAGTGGATTTTTAAAATACCAATTATATTCAGTATAATAAAAATCGCGTTGGAACCATTCTAACTTAGACCGCCCCTGCCGCTCGGCCCCCCGACTCATCCCCGCTTTGGCCTAGTACTATATATATCTATTCTGTGGCTTTGGCTTGGCCTAGCACAAGCCCATATTTTTAATAATTATATATTATTGAAATAAAACTCCAATGTTACTATAAACAAATCTATTTAATGGATAAAAAAAAACTAAAAACTATTATTAAAAATAGAACTCCCGCTAAGATTCGATGAAATAAAAAAGTTATATGATACAAAAAACTTGTTTAACAAATAACTATTATAATATGATATATAAACTATATCATATGATTCTATTTTGCTTATGTGTGTGGCAGTCATTACTTTTATATACATTTTTATATATTTTATTAAAACTACATACATACATAAGTTAAAAATGCCTTTAGAGTATCGCTGCTCGTAAAATTTAACAGATAACTGGCAACATTCATATTTAACAAATACAATTTTAATTTTATTGCTAAATCCTAACATACACAAAAAGGCATTTTTTTTAAACGAATGAATTAAAACTTTTCACTAATAATGAATTACTCCTTTATATAAAAAACTGGAGTTTACAAGAGATTATCGGGATACAGAAAAAAATATATTAAGACCCCTTTAAATTAACCGTATTACCGTAACATTTTTTTAGATTTTTTTAAAATTTAATTTAAACAAAAGTCACATTAAATTAAAACAAATGTTCGAATGTGATTTTGTGTTTCCACTGAGGAGCGATTTTTTATGTGTCACAAAAAATGAAATATTTATATAGTCTCCACAAATTACTCATCACAGTCATGTTCTAAATTAAACTTAATATTAAAAAGTCGTTCCTCAAGTGAAGGCTACCCAATAGGAGGTTTACTATGGCCTTAATGAACAGATCAAAACAATTAAATTTGACCAATGCAACGCTTACACAATTTATTACGTTTATAAATTCATATAAATTAAACAACTTTTGTTCTACAAATTAAAAATCCAATTTTTCCATTCTTTTTTTGTTTTGTTGTTATAAAATACATAAAAATTATTTTATACTTATACATGCTATTACCTATCAAAGAAAAATATGACCTGTGCACTGTATTATTGACAAGTACCCAAAAAAGAGTATTTAACAGTTTAAAGCAACGTTTTAATTCTTTTGCGTAGTCTGAGAAAATATTTATAAAAAACTTAAGTGTCTATAATGAAATTCGAGAAACTACTACGTTAATACACGTACACAAAATATTTAAGCTTTAGCAGCCACATTGGTCTGACCGAGAAAAAAAACATACAAAAAACAAAACCAGAATAAACCTCCCAAGTGTATAACTAGCCCTATAATGTATCCACGAATTTTTTATGGATCGTAAACATATATCTTCCATATTAAATAATTCAATGGATTATTTATTTAATGTTAAAATTAAAAAAAGCATAATCAGTTTTATTATTTTATATTTTTTTTAAATTAAAAAGCTACTATGCTACATGAATAAAAACTTTTTTATCTGTACTTAATATTTACAATAAATGTTTTGAATAATGATTAAATAATATTTTTTTTTCAATTAAACGCTCGTTTGATTTTTTGTTGCCAGCTCTAAAAATATCTACAATTTTTTTGTGATGGTGCGTTTAGCAATTTTAAGTTTAAATAGCAGATTAATCAATTTTAGATCTAAGCAGATGCGCAGACAGAGAATATTAGAAACTATAAAAGAAAGAGAAAAAAAAATTAGAATGCTTGTAATTGAAATATTGTTACTATATTTTTTTGTGAATAAGAAAAGTTGCTGTAACAAATTCTCGCAACATTTTTTCAGTTATTCGTCATGTTCACGCGTGGCAAAGTTACAAAAATTCTGGCTACTGTTGTACAATGTTTGGAAGTTTTGAACAAGATTTGGCATTTTAGCACAATGTCTGGCAATGATGCAAAATAATCCGGTGATGTTGAACAAAGATTGACAATGTTTAACAAAACCTGGCAATGATGCAAAATAATCTGGCGATGTTGAACAAAGATTGGCAATGTTTAACAAAACCTGGCAATGTTGCAGAATAATCTGGTAATAATGAACAAAATCGGTAAAATTTTGCACAATAATGCCTGGCTACATAATGAAATACAATTAATGTTACAAAACGAATTTACAAGTGTCTTCAATAAAGCAAAAACTGTTGCTTCTAGAAAAAGAAAGAGTGACAGAAATAGTAAAAAACCTATACAGCCTGTAAATACATAAAAACCAAACTTGGTTCTGAAAGCTACACGCATTTTTTTATTACTAGACAGGCTAGCGTTTGACCACATTTCGCCTGATGATAAGTGGCGATGCGGTCGATGATGTAGCATGAACACCTTTAAGAATCTTTTAGACAAAACTTAAATTATTAGCACTTTAAACTTGACATAAACAAATTCTAGTCAAAATTTAAACAATGCCATGGCAATGTTGACATTTATATTCTTGTATTTTTTTTTAAATCTTTAAATCTACTTGCATTTAGTTTTCTTGATAACCGTGCCATTATTAACACTATTTACACTGCATGGATCTATAAAGGCACACCTAGAGGTATTTAATTCAAAGTGTACCAAGGTCAATGTGCCCTTTTTGCTCGATAACTAAAAACAAAACCCAATAAATATTATGTTTTAAATAAATCTCGCCCAGTGATGTTGTAAAAGAGCCTCGCGTTTTTTGATTATGAATCCTGGCATACCTAACGTTCGCCATCTTGATATTTCTTCAAAATGGCGGCCACTCATAAAACCTTAGAGCGTAGACTAAAGCATAGAGAGATCATCGAAACGATATTATATTTGTACTGCTCACACGTATCGCTACGTCAGGGGCGAAGGAAAGAAACAAACATATAGTAATTAGCTACGCTTGCGATACGCACCGTACCATTTTTTTCGACTGGAGTCAATTGTTTTTCCTATACAAATCAGATATGTGTGTCAGATTCGTTCACATCAAAATGTCCACTTCATATAGAGTCCAAAAAAAGTGGTACGCTTGATACATAATCAAGTTCTCTCTATGCTTTAGTCTTATACACTAAGCATAAATCCCTAAATGAATCGATAGATGACATTAACACGAACTCGGTTTGTGTGAGACAAAATCTCCTCCAGCGTCACGTTTCCAAGATATACGCTTTCAAAGTTGCACTGGTGGCACCACCGGTAAGTTGACTTAGAACCGAATTGAAAGTACAAATGAGCTTTAAAAGTGTCATCCATCGATTCGCATGTTTTATGAGTGGCCGGCCGCTCATCTGCACTAAAGTTCGTCAGCCCTTAAATTCGTAGTTATTTCTAGGACGTACCCAAATGCGTTGCAGTTTGGATGGGTAGTCAAAGGTTTGCAGTAGGTACGTCATAGGGTCAATTCAGACAGAGCAGCAAAATGCTCGAGCAGTTTTTAAGTGCTATTGGAATATCAACCTTATGCCATTTAGACAAAGCTGAAAATAGTATGCAACATTAAAATCTTACCTATTTTAATATTGCATACTATTTTCGAGCATTTTGCTGCTCTGTCTGAATTGACCGATAGGGACATAAGTACTAACTTAGGAGCTGTCAAACTTAGGTGCAGACGGGCATAAGAGTACATTAACGGGCTCATAATGAACGTAACGCGTATAAAAAGAGATGCGTTAGAAAGAGAGGCGACTAGTTAATTATAATTTTAGGCCTATGCAAGCCAAATTGCGTTTTATTGCGTTGTAGCAAGTCGCTATTTATTTAAATGCCTTCGCGAAGTGATCATATAGTATATGTACTATCAAGTATTCTGTGGTAATATTGATTCTATTATCTATACGGATAGATAATGAAATAAGTATTGTGCCAAATTATTAAATCTATTAATAAATTCATTTTAAAATTTGCGAGGATTGATTCAGACAAAAATAGTTTTTTTGGTCTTAAAATAGTCGATTTTGACCTTAATAGCCGGTTTGACCTTAACAGTCAGTCTGACCTTAACAGTCAGTCTGACCTTAATAGTCAGTCTGACCATAAAATCGGTCAGTATTGACCTTGTTAGCTACATCCAAAGTACTGCTCAATTTACTAATACAATCAAAATTTCCGAGCGCAACAGAAACTCGTGTCGTAAAAAAAAATATTTCTGACCGAAACGTCACATTTTTCCCAACAGTGTCTAGACAACCATTGTTATTTACAATCGACAATGACCGGTTCAACACCGGTCAAGTCATTAGCTTGTACATTCCTGTATCCTCCATCTCGCTCGCTCATTGCGACATTTTTGGTAGAAAAAAATGGTAGAATTTACTTACGAAAAATCAATCCATAGAAATACCTTAAAACAACGTCACAAATGTTCAACAAAAAATCACATTAATCTAACTATTCATACATAAAACCAGAATCAAACAGGACAGAAAGAATAACACTTTTGATCAAGTACCAAAACTTGTTTGGATTCATGTGATTTTTTGTTGTACATTTGCGATGTTATTTTTAAGGTATTTCTATGGACAGATTTTTCGTAAGTAAATTTTACTGTTGTCAAATGTTGCAATGTGCGAGTGAGATACAAGATTCACGCATATACGAGCCTTAATCAAAGTCGGAACACCCTGACCGACGATGCCAATTCACCGATCCATTCTGACCGATACGGTCTGACCGTCGTCAGAGACAAAGATGTTTGACCAACTGCTCATGTACATCAATTTTGGTCAAATCCGCGAATTCCGCGGCTTTCCCCCTCTGTAGTATCTCTATGGTACTTCTCGAGTCGATTTGCCTCAAATGGTAGGTTAACTTCGACTCGGATAAGGGTTTTAACGGTCTTGCAACATTTAGGTTTGTGTTTTTGAGCGCTCGCGCGAGTGTTTTGAGGAATTTCGACCATTGCCGCTCGTTGGATGTCGCTTCTGGCGTGTTGATTAAGCTGCCAGCTTTTTCTATTAACGCGCACACAACTGTTAGCGTGAACTGGAAAGAAAATAAATGTGTTAGTTAAAACCGTGTGGTCCCGGTTTGCGAATAGGACCACTCCATTCCCAGTAGATGCCGTAAGAGCCGGCTAAGGGAATGGCAATGAATGGGCAGAATGAATGCTAGGGAATGGGCAGCAGCATTCTCGGTACATTAAAATCTTCTGCGATCACCAAGCCGCCTGCCAAGCGTGGTGATTATGGGAAACCCCTATGATAAGCGTCCAAAGTAGCGTTTTATGGGGGAGGCATGTGTTCAGCAGTAAACGTCTTCTAGCTAATGTGTGTATTTAGGATTAGGAGAACTAATGTAGAGTTCCGAGTGACTGCAATCTGTTATGGGCGGCCGTGACGCTTAACACCAAGCGAACGACTAGCTCGTCACGTCATTCGTTTACATAAAAAAGTAGGCCAAAATTCCATTGAAATCAGTTTACTGAGTAAAAAATTGTAGGATAAGATTGGGAGGATATCAGAATTTCAACAAAATCAGTTTAATAGGAGTTAAATAGAGGAGATCCGCAGGAGAACTAAAGTGACCGATATTGCTCTTAGAATTAGCAAGTTGAAATGGCAATGGGCAGGCCACATCGCCGTAGAACTGACAACCGATGGGGAAGAAAGGTTCTCGAGTGGCGACCACGAACCGAAAGATGCAGCGTAGACCCACTACTAGGTGGACCGACGATTTGGTTAAAATCGCGGGAGCCGATGGATACAGGAGGCGAGCAGCCGCTCAAATTGGCGCTCTGTGGTGGAGGCCCATGTTCAGCAGAGGACTTCTTCAGGCTGTTGATGACGATGATGATGAGGAGTAAAGAAATAGATAAGAAGGATAATTGGAAGTATGATATGGTGCATCAAAATGCGTTTAAAAGTGTCGTGAAATTTATGAATTGATTCTTACTTTTAAAAATTAACACGTGTTTTTGATTTTTTTGGTTAGCAAACTGTCATAATCATAATCATAATCATAATCATAATCAATCGTTTATTTGCTAGGATACACACATACAAATTACATTTTAGATTACAGGTAATGTCACAGTCACTGTACCCAGCCCGCAAGCAGGCGTGCAAATATTTATATGAAGTTATATTAATTATACATTAATTATATTACAAATTGCTATTATTATTATTACACGTCATTTATTTTACTTAATATTATCAATGTCATAATTTATTACCTACTTAAAGTTCAAAAATTCTTGCATGTTGTAAAAACAATTGTCGATCAGCCAACTATACAAACTTCTTTTAAATATGTTTCCCTGCAGTATCTTAATATTATCCGGTAACTTATTATACGCTAATATACTCATATTAACTACGTTCTTCTTATAAATGTCTTTATGATAGGGAGGTTGATAAAGTAGATGCATGAACTTAGAGCGCTTCTGTCTAGGCATAATTTCATTTCGCATAATAAAATATTGTGGGTGATTTTTAGCAAACATACACAAGTCTCTAATATACATACATGGAAGTGGTAGAATATTACAACGTCTAAATAGTGGCTTGCAGCTGTCCAGATACCAAGCCTTACTTATAGCCCTCACGCACCTTTTTTGTATCTTGAAAGCTCTGTGAGACTCAACTGAGTTTCCCCACAACATAAGACCATAGCTTAGTACCGAAGACACATATCCGTGGTATGCAGTTAACGCTGCTTCTTTAGAGACCGTCTGCCTCAGTTTTTTAGAGCAAAAACAAAGCGGCCAAGTTTTAGACAGACTTCATTGACATGTAGTTTCCAATTCAAGTGCCTGTCTAGATGAATACCCAAAAACTTATATGTTTCCACTTCCTCTACCTTTTGATTTCCATATGTAATGTCAATAGAATGTTTATAGTTATTATAAGAGGAAAATTGAATTATTTTAGTTTTATTTAGATTAATATTTAAATTATTATTTTCTGTCCAACTAATTATATCCGCTAATGCTTCGTCCACAATCGTCTGAGGAGCATCTTTCTTGTCACATTTTATAATTACAGTAGTGTCATCAGCAAAAAGTATGCATTTGTGTCTAGTGTATTCTGGAAGATCGTTAATGTAAATAAGAAAAAGTAAAGGACCTAAGATACTGCCTTGTGGCACTCCTTTGCTATTTATAAGTGGTCCTGACCTGAACTTATGTTTGGAGAAATTGTTCCTATCTTTGACTATTTTAGTTATTTCGGTACATTGCTTCCTATTCCGCAAATAGCTAGCCAACCATTCTAAAGCTTCTCCCCTCACTCCGTACCAATCAAGTTTTCCTTAGAGCTTGGTATGGTTCACAAAATCAAACGCCCTTTTCAAATCGAGAAAAAGAGATACTACTGACGATCCACAATTAATGCTTTCTGTCACCTCTTTGATTAAATTGAAACATGCAAGTGCAGTTGAGCTTCCTTTCCGAAACCCGAACTGCTCATTCTTGAGTACATCATACTTATTTAAAAAGTTACTAAATCGTAGATGTGCTGTTTTTTCAAAAATTTTTGACAATATAGCAATAATAGCTATAGGCCGGTAATTATTTATATCCAATTTATCACCTGCTTTAAATATTGGTTTAATAATAGAAAATTTAAGTTCGTCTGGGAAAACACCTTCCACAAACGATAGGTTCACTATGTGCGCGATTGGCTTACATATGAAATGGGCACAAAACTTCAACAACTTTGTTGATATATCATCGTACCCGCTGCTTTTGCTATTGTTTAGAGACATGATGATTTTATAAATTTCATATGGATCCGTAGGATACATAAACATTGAATGTGGATTTTTGAATTTTAAATTAACTTTATTATTTGGATTATCATGTTGAATTGATGTCAAATTGATAAAATAATTGTTAAATATATTGCAAATGTCAGTTGAGATTTGTCAGATGAGACGTGATTGGTTGATAGGTTGGTAGTGTTACCATGAGCCAATCATGGATGGTTCCGCTCGAAAAATATTGAGTTTGCTGGGGAGAGTTTGGGGAGAGTCCAAGCAATACGAAAATGTCGAAAAAGTAGTTAATTCTCGTTGAGCAGCAGCAGCGTCAAGACATGTGACACTTAGGGTGGATTCGACCAAACGAGAGTAAGGGTTATACTTAGAATAAATCGCCAGTTATCCGAGAGTAAACCAATTTCACATTTTACCATCTACACTCAAGCCTATTCGAGAATAATAACTTATACTACCTTTTTTGGTGGAATAATAAACTATTCCAAGAATAGTTTAATGGCGGTAGCGCGCCATATAATTCCAACTTTTACTTACCTGCACTATAATAAGACAAAGTAGAGTTGATATGACATAAGCTTGAATACCGTGGCGTTGTAGAACAATAATTGTTAGCTGGGTAATAGGTTCGTTCATCGTTCATTCCGCTATTCGCGTATAAGCATAGCTATACTTTGTATTGCATGGTAAAACGACTAATGAATTATTCCAGTTTAAGATCGTAGAATAGAGTTATTCGTACCCAACCTTACTAGTATTTGAATTTTGTATAAGAAGCAACAAATATACATAATGGAAGATGCAAGAGGAAGTTTCATTTCAGAAGTAACTCACAGGCGTTGTCAAAACGTATGGAGTCCGTGCCGGGTCCAATGACTCCGCGAGCAAGCTGCAGTATTCCAACACCGTTGACCAGCCTGTACTGTTTTCTATGTAACTGTAACGGAAATAAAGATAGATAAGTACCAACTCAGTAACAACTATACAGAAGTTCCACTTGCCGGACTAATCCGATCAGTAAGGTTATGCAACGTTCGCTGCGGTCACTACTTTGATGGGTGACCACTACAAAAAGTAGTATTTACAACAAGGCTTGTGTCGTGCTATTAAAAAGCAGGTTAAAAATGAATGCAATAATTAAAAAAAAATAATAAAATCGGTAAATAAATCACAGAGTAATAAGCTTTTAAAGTTTCTGGATGGGGTATCGCCTGTCCCTTTCTCGCAAAACAGAGCTTCCCCACAGTTACTATGAAAACGCACGTTGTGAAGTAATATTACTGATTTGTGCAATAAAAAAAAAGCACGACACAAGCCTATTATAAATATTCCTCAAAAAATAAAGTCATGAAAACAAAAATTATATATCTCAAAAAATGACAAAATTACAAGCATTTCAAAATACAGGAATAGAAAGATACAGTTCAAACGTGCAGTGACGTCAGTTCTTGCTCCTTCATAGTACCTCATTACTAAGTTGTGGTAGCTTTACATACAATCTGTTTGGCATGTGTGGCTAGTGTAGTGTATAGTGTAGGGTAGTCACCGGGTAGCGGCGGGCGCGAGGGCGGGCAGCGAGCCGTCGCAGGCGCGGCGCGCGAGGTTGGGCGCGGCCCGCAACACGCGCCACCAGAGCGCTCGCAGCCGCATGTGCTGAGCTGGGACTCGGGAGACGAAACGGGACACCAGCGTCTGCAGCCGATACAAGCAATCCGTTACAGCCAGCGATCTTTATGCCCGTCTGGCAGTAATACCCCACTTTACGAGAAATTTGCTTTAAGAGAAGCGTATAAACCCCCCTTTTTGTCCATACAAAAAGTGCCAACGGTTTTGCACCTGTAAATGTTATCCAATTTTGATGTTGTTATATGTTATCTACCCAGTAAAAACCTATGCTCGTACGTCGTAAGTTTTTACAATATTAGGTAGTTACAGCCACCTAAACTTACGAATTTTTGGGGTCAAAAGTATGACCAAGAAAAGTAGTTGTAACAGAATACATTTCCTATAAGCACTCTGATAAAGTTGAATGTACCAATTTGTCTCAGATCCTATAGAAATAATTTTCACAAAAAAAAGTTGTGTATTCCCGACAAACATTCATTTATTTATTTTATTTGGCACACAAAACAGAATATAACCAAATGAAAAAACAAGCAGAAAAAAAATACATACATTTTGGGCTAGATTATATCCCAAAACATGTGTGTTACACATCATGATTGACATAACTGTTATTAGAATATTTAGTAAAAATAGTTAACCTTATGGTATCGATTTAAATCTTGAATGCACAATAATCATTCAAAGTTCCGAAATATAATAGCTGAAACGTCTCATTTAAATTGTGCTAGATTTTGGTCAAAAATGTCAATTGAGCTGTGGTGTTCCTTCAGGATGTCGTTATACTGCCGAAACATTCTAACCAAAGGGTTGTAGAACGAAGTATTATTCGTAAACACCTGAAGTGAGAAAATATTTAAATGAGGGTGACGAGCTCTTCAATTTACTTGCGAAAGCAGAAAAGGCGAGTCAACGATAGAGTGTATAATTTTGAAAAGGCAAATGAAGTCAAAATATGTCCGTCGCGTTTTGAGAGGTAGCAGTTTAAATTTTGATAATCTTTCAGAATACGATCGAAGTTGGCGATTCAGACCAAGTCTGTAACACAGTATATTCAAACACCGCTTTTGTACGCGTTCTATCCGATCACTATGCACAGCGTAATGCGGAGACAAAAACATGAGCACAGTACTCATGAACACTTTTAACCATAGCATTGTAAAGGCTTAGAAGACATCGTGGATTCCTGAAATGTTTAGTAATGCGAGAAACAAAGCCCAAGAGTTGGGTACTTCTGTTAATGATATAATCGTAATGATCTCGGAATGAAAGCTTTTCATCAAAATAGACCCCTAAATCTCTCACAACCGATTGCCTCTGTTAGTAACTGGTCTTTAATTTCATATTTGTGTAATATTTTGTTGGCTTTAGTTGTAAAAGATACAACGTAACACTTTTTAACGTTCAATAACATCCTGTTTCTTTGACACCATACATCAATCACATCCAAATCATGCTGGATAGCATCGGAGTCTTTGGAGTTTCTGACAATTGAATAAAGTTTTAAGTGGTCAGCATATAATAAGCAAGCACTTTTAATCTCATCAATGAGGTCATTAATGAACGCAATGAAATTCAGATCTTTTGACGTTTTCATAGTTTTAAAAGATACATCAAAGTACAAGTATTGTCTTTATCGTAGTAAGCGCCGCGCTGGAGTTGGGGCTGAATTTATATTTAACCCTACGACGTTAAGGTCGATGTTTCTTTGAACGGATTTTGACCTGCTTATCTTAAACCAATTTCGACACTCACCCGTCCTTTCCTCACGTTCATCATTTGAACAAGTCGATCGCCGTGAAGTAGCCCTGCGAACATTTTGTTCACGAGGTCATCCTTGTCTTCGTCTAAGAGGTTCTTTATCGGCACAGGTTTTTGGGAAATCGCTAGGTTTACTACCTGAAAATAAGGTTGAAATTAACACCTACAATACCTTACTCCTACCAGCGAGAATATTCTAGTTGCCAGCTATTAAAAATTAACAAGTAAATATTATTTTCAAGAAGTTTGACATGGATGCAATAATAGAAAAAAAATTAGTAAAATCGGTAAATCAATCGCGAATATAATAATAGCTCGCCGCTACAGGTTAGATTGGGAGTCGACCCCAATAATAAATGGGAAAAAGGCAAAGAGGATGATGATGGTAAATAAATTACGGAATAATAATCTTTTAAAGTTTCTGGAGGGATAGACTCTCCACAAACTTCTCGCAAAACCGAGCTACCCCACAGTTACTATAAAATTACGTGATTGTGACGTCACATGCCAAAGAGATTGTATGTAAAGCTACCACAGCTTAGTAAAGAGGTACTTATTAAGGAGCAAGAACTGACGTCGCTGCATGTTTGTGCTGTCTCTCTCTATTCCTGTATTTTAAAATGCTTGTAACTTTGTAATTTTTTGAGACATTTAATTTTTGTTTTTACGACTGTTTATTTTTTGAGGAATTATATTAATTTATGCAATTAAAAAATAGCAGGCAACTAGTGGTCTGTTTGCTCCTACCAACTGCTATCTCCACTAATGTAGGGATTTTGAGTGTGTCGGAACGTAATGTGAGAAAAAAGGATGGATGACCGCAAGAATGAATGTTTGAAGAGCGAAACCGAGGCCTTTATACTGACTGACCTGGCGTTTGTCTATGGTTTCACTTTTAGGGCTATCTTGTTTAGGCCTCCTCTGCACAGATTCTATGTTCTTCAAGAAGATGTTCGGTTCTTCTTCTTGCTCGTTCTCCATCTCCTTTTGCGCCGCTTCAAGCTGCTTTTGCTTCTCTTCTCTTTCCTGATAACAATAAAATTCTTTGCTTTTACCTGCATTGGTACATGAATAGGCTATATGACTACAACTAAAAATTAACAAGTAAAATATTATTTTCTTAAAATAGGTTAATAAATAAATAAAATGGGGAAGAAAGGTTCTCGAGTGGCGACCACGAACCGGAAGACGCAGCGTAGGCCGGCCCCCCACTCGGTGGACCGACGACCTGGTGAAAGCCGCGGGGAACCGATGGATGCAGGAGGCAAGCAACCGCTCAAGGTGGCGTGCTCTGGGGGAGGTCTATGTTCAGCAGTGGACGTCTTCAAGCTCTTGATGATGATGATGATGATGAAATAAATAAATATGTGTGGACATTTCACGCAGCACCATCTAGCCCCAAACTAAGCATAGCTTGTACTATGGGAACCGTATAACTGGTACCATACTTAGATACTTTTTGTTTGTAAATACATACATAGAATACAATATAACACCTATACCAGAGCCATATGCAATATTTACTAACATTGCATTGACAGTTTAATCAGCCGATTTTTAGGGTTGTCGCCACGAAATGGTTGAGCGATATCAGAATTACGGATGTTTTTTTACAACTAAATAGACCCACATTTGACCGCAATCTCACCTGGACCCTAATTCTGTATGACCACTTTACGATTCCTTACTTCGAAACCACGCGAATTCCTTGTCTTATATAAGAAATCTGCAAAAATCTATTCTCTATGAAATGGAAACAAAACCGCGCGAAATGAATTTGGAAATGACGCGATTTGAACTGTCAAAAATCATAATGTTCCACTGAGACACGTTCCGAAACATCAACACGTCAAAAGTTACCACCACTTAATATATCAATATTTATTCAAAATAAAAATAACATAATGTAAAGAGAAGGTATTTCTAATGCTGTGACACGATTTGAACAAGACACGATAACGACGTGGTTTCGTATCGTGTGTAATCTGAGTTTTCATACAGAATTAGGGCCCTGATGGGAAGTAGCACAGTGTCACAATTTCCAATAGTTACGTCAATGCTATGAAAAATCTACTTCAATTTAGAAATCGAATAGAAAGGCATATTGTATGCCTTGTTTAAGCGGTGCCGTTTCCGATTCGGCAATCGTAGATTTACCCTATATTTCATCGTAGGTCAAATACCCTGGTTTATGCAAAGAGGTATATGTACTACGTACTAGAGAAGCTATTCGAAGCACAAATAGTTGTCATTTTTTGTATAATTAAATTAAAATCCGCTACAGCGCTTTCCGAGATTAAATCGTCTAACCAACGATCACAACACGCAGGCGCTAATGCAATGGCACATTCGGATCATAATTTTGACTGCTATTCACTGCTGCACGTGCAGTCGCTTTGAGTGCTGAGCATCGTATGTGCGAGAAGATGCTGACATATTTGCAGTGGTTGACAGTGCAAGTTAGAGATGTCCTGTCTAGTGTATACATAGAAGTCTTTGAGTTTATGTAAGTAGTAAGCTTTTCTCTCTGATTGAGGATAGATACACAATGAAAATCTTCCACGCAATCATTCATTTTGATTGGTAATCAGTTTGAGATATAATAACAATACTAATCGATAATTCTTTAATTTTATCAATCAAGTACCTACCTAATTGTTTTAATCATAATAACTTATTATTTGGACTACATGCATTGTATTGGTTGACAGAGTTGCTCAAACTTTAGACTTAGGGTCAATTCACATAGAGCGGCAAAATGCTCGAGCAGTTTTTAAGTGCTATTGGAATATAAACCTTATTCCATTTAGACAAAGCTGAAAACAGTATGCAACATTAAAATCTTACCTATTTTAATGTTGCATACCATTTTCAGCTTTGTATAAATAGATTAAGGTTGATATTCATACAGCACTTAAAAACTGCTCGAGCATTTTGCTGCTCTGTCTGAATTGAGCCTTAGACTGCGTTTCCACCAAAGATGATTTTGATAAAAACTAAAAATGCATCATTGGGTTTTGGAAAAATCAATAGGTTTAGCCAGGAATCGAACCCGCTGATTTTGAAAAAAAATAAAATACACAGTCTGTATTGTTATACCATTCGATGTTAAGGATTTAGGTGAGACAGTGGTCAAATGATATGCCTATAAATTATATAACAAAAAAAAATCTGGGAAGTACGACAAACTTATGAAAAGTGTTAGATTTTCATAAACTACTTCTGATTTGCTGACTGCTTTGAAAAAGTCAGACAAACTTTGAGAGCCACTGTTGTGATAAGCAACGATTAAGAATCGGCATATTATCAAAAAACACAGGCAATATTATAAAAAGATTACTAGTAGTTTAGTCATTAATAGTCATTCGCAAGATGTATAGATATCTACTTTTATTAAATTTCTGTATGAAATATGTCTACAGCGAAGTTACTATAGTAAACACTACTCAAGGCTTCGTGCGTGGTTTAGCAGGCGAAGATGGGGACTATAACATGTATTTGGGCATCCCATATGGCATAGTAGATCCGAATAACCCGTTTGGGGTAAGTCTATTAAAAAGAATTACTCTATACCTATTTGCTCTATAGGACTGTCATCCTTAAAAGGTGGAACTTTTTTTTTTTTTTTAATGTAATCGAACGACGTGACGAGCTGGTCGTTCACCTGGTGTTATGTGACACGGCCGCCCATAACAGATTGCAGTGTCACTCGGAACTCTGATGTAAGTTTCGCGTGACACCGCGCACTGCGCACGTCATCCTGAGACATCCCACAGTCTTTAAAAAATGTTTCTAGGCTGTGAGATCAGTTCATAAGTCTCATTTGCCCAGTAATTTCACTAGCTACAATGCCCTTCAAACCGGAACACAGTAGGGCTTGCACACTACTGCTTGGCGGCAGAATAACTGGCAAAGCGGTGGTACCTACCTAGACGAACTTTGCAGAAAAGTCCTACCACGTTACACTAGCGCGTGAAATTCAAATTTTCTTGCGTTCTTTTGCCAATAATAGCTTAATTACTCAACGTTACATGACAACTAATTTTGCGCAAGTAAATATAATGCATCAATAAATGACAATTAAAGGTTTTACAACGTTATACCCAATGACATTAAAAATTTCAACGAAAATGTTTCAACAAATATCCTAATATAAAGTAAAGCGCTTACTATAAAATTGATGAATTCCTTACGGACAAAAGATCATGGAAACTATATCTTTTTTATTCTTTATAGGCAAAGCATTTGACCACCATCTCACCTGATGAAAAGTGACGACGCAGTCTACGATGGTGCATGCGCTGTCACCACAATATCTCTCTGTAATTGTATTTTATTTTGATTTGATTGACATGTTAATTTATTTATATTGGAAAATGTGTCTTATCGACATAATAATTATTATAAGCAACTGAGTGTAACCTTCTGACTATCACAAGTGTACCTGCATTACAGGTAATATAATACCTAGTACAGACCTGCATAATGTGAAGTATACCTACATGAATTGAATTGAATCAATCCACCCAGTTAACACTTTAATAAATCTAGTAAAAACCACCTGACATAAGCATTTAAACCGGTTTCAGCCGTCATTACCGCATCCAGACTTTGACGGCACTTTCAATGCAGTCGACGACTCCGCCATATGCCCACAAGTCGAAGAGTTCAACGGAACATTAGCGGGCAGCCTCGACTGTCTGCACCTCAGCGTATTCGTACCAAACACTGTGGCAACCCCAAAACCTGTCCTAGTATGGATCTTCGGAGGCAGATTCGAACTCGGCTACTACGGGCGATATATATACGGTCCAAAGTATTTAGTCCGACACGACATCATACTTGTAACACTGAATTACAGATTGGGACCGTACGGTTTCATGTGCACAGATCACCCGAGAGTGCCAGGGAATCAGGGGCTGAAGGACCAGTTGCTAGCATTGAAATGGGTGGCAGAAAATATTGGGAACTTCGGCGGAGATCCGAACAAAGTGACAGTGGCTGGGAACAGCGCTGGAAGCATGTCGACCGACTTCCAAATTCTAAAAAACCATCAGCCTAGATTATTCAACCAGGCGATTTTACAAAGCGGTACCAGTTTAGCTCCGTCTTTTCCGTTCCCCAACAAAAATGCCCCGTTGATTCTGTCGCAGCATTTCGGTTTAGAAACGCACGATATTACAGAAGCGTTGAATTTCCTAGCACCGATCGATCCTTTATCTGTGATTGAAGCGTCTTATGTTTTGGGATTTGCATTCAGACCCTGCATTGAAAATAACTTTGAAGGCGTAGATCCTTTCGTAAGTCACAACTGGGTGGCGAACGAAAACATGCCTTCATCTAAAGATATGAATATCATGATTGGTTTTAACGACGATGAAAGTTTGGCGGGATTCCTTTTAAACAGAAGTATTGCCAACTCTATCGACGAAAGTCTAAGCACAACTTTCGACATAGATCACGAGGAATTCAGCGGTGTGTCCCAAGTCAAAAATTTCTTTTTCGGAGACGAAGATATCGACTATGACGTTTTGCAAGAAGCAGTGGATCTTCGATCAGATATGTCTTTTATTTATCCAGCAATAAGATCCTTGGGTAAATTCTTGAAGAGCGAAGTGAGGAAGGTGTATTTGTACATGTTTACATACAGCGGAGGGAGGAATTTCGTGAAGTCGCGGAGTAATATTACGCAGGGAGGTGCAATACACGCCGATGAAATAGGATATCTATTTGATATTGAGTATATGGATGAACCAGCGGTGGATGATCAGCTGGTCTTGGATAGAATGACCGAGATGTGGACGAACTTTGTTAAATACGGGTAAGCTATTTACATTTTTACATAGAATTGATATGATAACTATATCATCAACAACTTTAAGACGTGCACAGCTGAACGTAGGGTTTTGACCAGATCAATGGTCGCCTAAGCCTGGGGGGCTTTTTTCCGTTCGTGGTCGCCACTCGAGAACCTTTCTTTCCCATCGGTTGTCAGTTCTATAAGCGATGCGGCCTGCTCATTGCCATTTCCACTTGCAAATTTTAAGAGCTATATCGGTCAGTTTAGTTCACCTGCGGATCTCCTCATTTCGGATATTATCTCGCAGGGAAACACTGAGCGATGAGTGGGATCGTTCTTGTATTATTGTATGGACAATATAACATTCAACAATACAAGAAAATTCCACCACCAGGGTCATAATTCTGTATGACCACTTTACGATTCCTTGCTTCGAAACCACGGGAATTCCTTGTCTTACATAAGAAATCTGCAAAAATCTATTCTCTATGAAATAAGAACGAAACCGCGCGAAATGAATGTGGAATTAACTGGGATTGGCGCGATTTGAACTGTCAGAAATCATATATTCCACTGAGGTGCGTTCCGAAACATGAACCCGTTAAAAGTTACCACTACTTATGTCAATATTAATTATTCAAAATAAAAGTAATTTAATGTGAAGGTGTTTCTAAAGGTTTTCTATAAAATTTTAATAATTACACATGCCTTCGTTATTTCACAGCATAAATATAAGCCATTCCTTTATTTTTTTACCGGTTTTGTGATGAGAAATCCTTTAATGTAATTCGGAATGCATTCGAGGGATCCAAAATCTGTCATAGATAATTTGTCTTAGATCATACAGAATACAAAAATTGACGATTCATTGGTTTGACACGATTTGAACAAGACACGATGACGACGTGGTTTCTGTATCGTGTGGAATCTGTGTTTTCATACAGAATTATGGCCCAGTATTATTCCGATTTATACGAGAATATCTAGCTTATTGAAAACACGTGCTCTCTACCACGAATCACAAGTAACCATTAAAATCACTGACCCACCATAGCTTAAAAATACCCCTTTTTGTTTTCCAGAGATCCAACTCCCGAAACCACCCCTCTTCTACCCCTAAAATGGGAGCCAATCACAACAGCGTCAGATCATCACTACATGAACATAAACCTACAATTAACAGCTGGCACAAGACCTCTTAACAAAAGGATGGCCTTCTGGGACATGTTCTTTGAATTGAATGGACATTTGCAACTGTTTCTATTGAGTGACGAAGAAAATAATGTTTCGAAACAGCTGTTGGATGTAGTTATACCTTACTGATGTAGTAAATAAATATTTTAGGTTAAAATATTTTCAGATGGAATTATTTGAGTGACTCATGCCTAATAATATGTTCTCACTACTGGGACTCGGGCCTCTTCTCTCAAATGAAGGCCATAATCCACCATGTTGGCCAAGTGCGGGTTGGTGAATAATATATTTATTGATTGAATTCGCACGCCCCGCCCCGCTAAACGTTCTATTTGAACTGGCAAGCCCCGCCCCGCTTGACACTCGATTTAAACTCGCACGCCCCATCCCGCTTGAAGCATCATTTAAACTCACACGCCCCACCCCGCTTGACGCACGATTTAAACTCGCACGCCCCACCCCGCTTGACGCACGATGAAAACTCGCACGCCCCACCCCGCTTGAAGCATGATTTAAACTCACACGCCCCACCCCGCTTGACGCACGATTTAAACTCGCACGCCCCACCCCGCTTGACGCACGATGAAAACTCGCACGCCCCACCCCGCTTGACGCACGATGAAAACTCGCACGCCCCACCCCGCTTGAAGCATGATTTAAACTCACACGCCCCACCCCGCTTGACGCACGATTTAAACTCGCACGCCCCACCCCGCTTGACGCACGATGAAAACTCGCACGCCCCACCCCGCTTGACGCACGATGAAAACTCGCACGCCCCACCCCGCTTGACGCATGATTTAAACTCACACGCCCCACTCCGCTTGACGCACGATTTAAACTCGCACGCCCCACCCCGCTTGACGCACGATTTAAACTCGCACGCCCCACCCCGCTTGACGCACGATTTAAACTCGCACGCCCCACCCCGCTTGACGCATGATTTAAACTCACACGCCCCACTCCGCTTGACGCACGATTTAAACTCGCACGCCCCACCCCGCTTGACGCACGATTTAAACTCGCACGCCCCACCCCGCTTGACGCACGATTTAAACTCGCACGCCCCACCCCGCTTGACGCACGATTTAAACTCGCACGCCCCACCCCGCTTGACGCACGATTTGGGCGGGCACTTTGGCCGTAAATCGAGGCAGTAAGGAATTACTTTTTATTTAAGTTCATATTATTGACTTACCTTTAATATTAACGCGTTAGATATCGCTAAGGGATCGTTTAGTTCTTCTATCCTCAACAGAATCAGGTACAAAGCTTCTATGTCTAGTAGTAATTGTTTTGTTCTTTTCATTTCTCTCGGCACCTATCGAGGGAAAGTTATAAGTTAGTATGATGTAAAATGTGGTCCCAGTGATTGGAGAATAGGACCACCCTATCTCTTTCCATGGATGCCATAAAAGATAGCTAAGGGAATATCCAGGGAACAGGCAACAGCATTCTCCTCGGTACATTAAAAAATCTTATGACCAAGCCACCTGCCAAGCGTGGTGATTATAGTAAACCCACTCTGCTAATGGGATGCAAATAGGCTTTTTTATCTAAATGAATGGCGTGACGAGCTAGTCGTTCGCCTGATGTTGAGCGTCACGGCCGCCCATAACAGATTGCAGCACCGCGCACTGCGCACGTCACCCTGAGACATCGCACAGCCTAAGAAACCTTTTTAGACTGTGAGATCAGTTCATAGTCTCATTTGCCCAGTAATTTCACTAGCTACAATGCCCTTGAAGGACCAAGAACTGACGTCACTGCATGTTTGGGCTGTCTCTTTCTATTCCTGTATTTTAAAATGCTTGTAACTTTGTCATTTTTTGAGATATTTAATTTTTGTTTTCACGACTGTTTTGAAGAAATTTATTAATTCATGCAACAAAAAAAGCCACACTAGCCTATTTTTAAGATGATAATAATTTACGAGTGTCTAGTCTACAAATTCGGTAAAAGGATCCATAGGATCCATCGACTGTGGGTCCTATTAGGAAGTACCTCTGCAGGCGTGGTGCTGGCGACACTAGCCGCGCGGGAGCCCCGGCCAGACGGCGCGGGATCCGAACCCACTACCTCCAGGTCGATGATCTTACGCGGAGCGGTTACACTGCCACACTGAAACAAATACAGATATGGATTAAATTACATTGCAACACAAAAAATCTAAAAAAGTGTGTATAATTGCACACAGCGCCATCTAGCCCCAAACTAAGCATAGCTTGTACTATGGGAACCAGATAACTGATACAATACTTAGATACTTTTTGTTTGTAAATACATACATTGAATACAATATATGAACAGCCTCTGTGGTGTGGTGGTTGAGCAGGTCGGATCATAACCCGGAGGCGGCGGGTTCGATTCCCGCAACAGGACAAGTATTTGTGCACAAGAAAAAAAAGCGCAAGCACTTGTCCTGTGTCTGGGTCTGTGGGAGCATGGTCCTCGTGGTTCCTGGGTCCCTAGATACAGGGGGTCCTAGTTAGGGGCCAGGATCTATGTATGTGATCGTTGGGCGTTATTTATTTACTTAATAAAACACCCAAGACACAGAACAAACACCAACAAATGTTTGTTCACAGTCAAATCAATGTTCAATGTTGTTTGTGTTTGTTTGTTGTTGTGTTGTGTGTGTTGTTGTTGTTGTGTGTTGTGTTTTGTTGTATGTTGTCAGTTCAATGTTTGTTTGATCTGCGGGGTGATCATGTAAATTCATGAAAATTTCCATAGTAACTCTGTACATAAGCTGCATACTGCAACTGTCAAATCCATACATTTTTGTGTTTCTATCGGTTGCCAACAAGTTACATGATCGCCTAGCTGGTTATCTAAATAAAATAAATAAATAAATAAATGTGTAGACATTTCATTTTTATCTATATAATTTATTTTTGATTAAAAATAAATTGAACCAGTTACTACCGAGACGCCCACTGCTGAACATAGGCCTCTCCCAGAGAGGGCCACCTTGAGCGGTTGCTCGCCTCCTGCATCCATCGGCTCCCCGCGGCTTTCACCAGATCGTCGGTCCATCTAGTGGGGGCCCTACGCTGCGTCTTCCGGGTCGCCACTCGAGAACCTTTCTTCCGCATTGGTCGCCGGTCCACCAAGGCCTTTTTTTTTTTTAATGTGGTTGAATGACGTGACGAGCAAGTCGTTCACCTGATGTTAAGTGACACGGCCGCCCATAACAATTGCAGTGTCACCCGGAACTTTAAAACAATAAAGTTTCGCGTGACACTGCACTGCGCACGTCATCCTGAGACATCACCCAGTCTAGTAATCATATTACTAGACTGAGTGATCAGATCATAAAGTCTCATTTGCCCAGTAATTTCACTAGCTACAATGCCCTTCAAAGCGGAACACAGCAGTGCTTGCACACTACTGCTTGGCGGCAGAATAACTGGCAAAGCGGCCTCTACTAACATTAGTATTATTACAATAAATACATATATATACCTGCAGCTTCCCTAGTGAGTTTTCAAACTGTGTCGGCACATAAGTACGGGGCGCGGTGTCTTCGCTCGTGGAGTTATGTCGGCCCGAGTTGTGTCTCTCACGGCGCACTGGCTCTTGGGCTACACCTGATAAAATATTAATAAAAACATTAAATATTTATTTATCAATCGATTTTTTTTAATATTCAAATGAATGACGTGAACTAGTCAATCAAAAAATAAAAAAAAAAATGAAGTGATTCTCCAAAAAATTATTCAAATGAAAAAAAAAATGTTACATTATAATAAGACACGCCATTGAAATAAATCATAGCGATAAGGTTTCAATGCATCCAACTGTAAGCTTATTTTTTTTATAACAAAAAGCATTTTTTTTTTTTGGCTCCACACAGTGCATTTAGCCAGTGTCAAGTTTTGTAATTTTTCATCGTATTATGGAAATTTTCACTTAAAGTCAAGTCATAGTCACAGTCAGTGTAGTCATAGTCTAGTCTAAGGCATGCCCTAGTAAAGTGGTGGCAACTTTACTAGAGGCTTCTATGGAATTTTGGAAGCAACACGAAAAACCACGTTTCACTACATTATATCACTTGCCCACACTCATGCTCGTAATTCAGCACTTAATGCGTAAAACACCACCAATTTTAAACATTAACACTGGAAAAAGCATAAGTTTTGTAAAATAATACAATGCACCGACGTGAACTTTTCCGCGTTCCCGCCAAAACTCAAGCATTTCTTTTATAATTAGTTATTTGTACGCAAAATGGTAAAGTCGACGCGCAACGCAACGTAATGGCCATATTTTTGCCACGCAAAACGCGACCCTATATATTACAGAATACGTTCTATATAATATGATATTTTCTTGCTGATAATGTGACGTTAAATAAAAAAATAAAGTTACCTCCGCTGTAGAATGGATGATTCTGCTGGTTCACTTTGTGAGCCTCTTTCACCCCTTCCTTTTCCTTCATCGCCTGCCTTTCTAAGAACACCTGAAACGCAACAAGTTTATAATACTAGCTGCTGCCCGAGACTTTGCATGGTTTTCGCGTATAAAAAGTATTAATGCCTAAAAATTCTGACACCAGCCCCTTAATTACCTAACTCGCGACAGGCGTAAATCTCGCGGTGATTGCTGTCATACATCATTAGTGGTGTCGAGCATGTATGCTACGCTACACCACTAATGATGTATGACAGCAATCACCGCGAGATTTACGCGTGTCGCAAACCTGTTGCGAGTTAGGTAATTAGGAGGCCGGGCTGACCACTTGCCTACACGAGAAGAAGAAGAAGAAGAAGAAGAAGCGATAAAAAGTATCCTATCTCTCTAATCATCATCATCATCAACAGCCTGAAGACATCCACTGCTGAACATAGGCCTCCCCCACAGAGCGCCACTTTGAGCGGCTCCTCACCTCCTGCATCTATTGGCTGCCCGCAGTTTTCACCAGATGGTCCACCTAGTGAGGGACCTTTATTGTCTTCCGGTTCATGGTCACCACTCGAGAACAACCACGCTCTATATAATTTATCTTAATAACAACCGCTGTAACAGCTGTCTTGATTGGCCGAAATAATCATCATTTTCATCATCATTAACAGCCTGAAGACGTCCACTGCTGAGCATAAGCCTCCCCCTACAGAGCGCCACTTTGAGTGGCTGCTGACCTCGTGGATCCATCGGCGCGATTTTCACCAGTACGCCGGTCCACCTAGTGGGGGCCCTACGCTGCGTCTTCCGGTTCGTGGTCGCCACTCGAGAACCTTTCTTCCCCATCGGTTGTCAGTTCTACGAGCGATGTGGCCTGCCCATTGCCACTTCAACTTACTAACTCTAAGAGCTATATCGGTCACTTTAGTTCTCCTGCGGATCTCCTCGTTCCGGAGCTTATCTCGCAGGGAAACACCGAGCATAGCTCGCTCCATAGCTCGCTGCGCGACTTTGAGCTTACTAATGAGGCCAACAGTAAGAGACCATGTCTCAGTTCCATAAGTCATCACTGGCAACACACACTGATTGAAAACTTTCGTTTTCAGGCTCTGCGGTATTGGGCAGGCCACATCGCTCGTAGAACTGACAACCGATGGGGAAGAAAGGTTCTCGAGTGGCGACCACGAACCGGAAGACGCAGCGTAGGCCCCCCACTCGGTGGACCGACGACCTGGTGAAAGCCGCGGGGAGCCTATGGATGCAGGAGGCGAGCAGCCGCTCAAGGTGGCGTGCTCTGGGGGAGGCCTATGTTCAGCAGTGGACGTCTTCAGGCTGTTAATGATGATGATGATGACGACTTACACCTTTATCATTCTCATGAGGGGTTTTCTCATTAGTAAGCTCAAAGTCGCGCAGCGAGCTATGGAGCGAGCTATGCTCGGTGTTTCCCTGCGAGATAAGCTCCGGAACGAGGAGATCCGCAGGAGAACTAAAGTGACAGATATAGCTCTTAAAATTAGCAAGTTGAAATGGCAATGGGCAGGCCACTCGTAGAATTGACAACCGATGGGGAAGAAAGACTGAAGTGGCGACTACGAACCGGAAGACACAACGTAGGCCCCCACTAGATGGACCGGCGTACTAGTGAAAATCGCGCCGATGGATCCACGAGGTCAGCAGCCACTCAAAGTGGCGCTCCGTAGCCGAGCCCTATGCTCAGCAGTGGACATCTTCAAGCTGTTGATGATGATGATCCTGTCTCTGGCTTCCTTACAGTAGATCGTTTTACCATATTGTCTGTGGTCACCCCTTTGCTCTTTTCCCATCTCTGGTACAGATAAAAAATATACTTACAGTATAGTAAAAGTCGTGTAGATAGGGTGTTCCAGTATTTAATTGCAACATCTGTATATTAATCAGCCACTGTTTCTCCCTTTGAGACATTAGTCCCGCGTATTCGTCAGAATCACTTCCCGCATCGTCACCATTCATCACTGATCTGGAAGATTGAGAAAAGACAGTTTAAACTTTATTCACTTGGTGGTACGGCTCAAAATTGAATGAATGTTTGCGAAACACCTTTAAAATAGTTTGCTCCCTTTGGTGCGAGAGCCTACTGCACAAATACCTACGTCATCGGGTACCCCAATAGGCTATCTTTAGATCGTTAACCGACATCTAGCTATGCAAAAAAAATCAGGTCTGCCAGTTCCGATCCTGGCGGGTCATGGAAATAATTGAAATTTTTTGACGTATTTTTTTTTGTCAAAATTTACCCGAATGAAAGTTCTGCCAACAGTTAACCATTGATTAATTATGTAAAAAAAATTGGTCTGCCATTGCGCACCCTGCCGGAAGTACCTGGCAGACCCCTAAGAATGTGCCCTTCACACCCTTTACCTACCTCAGCGAATACCCCGATGAAACCTACGCCTAATAATAGGCAAGGTGACCCTGATAATAGATTAAAAGGTCTGCCAGGTCTAACTTGGCGAAACTTAGTATTCAAGGCATTTGAAGTTGGTGGATGTGCATTATTTCCATGACCCGCCAGGATCGGAACTGGCAGACTTTTTTTTTACATGTTTATGTGTCGGTTAACAATCTAAAGATAGCTTATTGGGGTACCCGATGACGTAGGTATTTTTGCAGTGGGCTCTCGCACCATTTGGTAAACAATAATAGTAACGCCCAACGATCACATACATAGATCCTGGACCCTAACTAGGAGTCCCTGTATCTAGGGACCCAGGAACTACAGGGAACATGTCAAATCAAATCAAAGTGTTTTACTGCAAATAGGCCATTAATAGCACTCTACTTACAATACTTAAATTAAATTATTGTACACTCTGTGGGGGAGGCCTATGTTCAGCAGTGGGCATCTTCAGACTGTTGACGATGATGATGCAAGTACTAAAAAGCCGGCCAAGTGCGAGTCGGACTCGCGCACGAAGGGTTCCGTACCATTATATAGAAAAACGAGCAAAAGATCACGTTTGTTGTATGGGAGCCCCCTTAAATATTTATTTTATTCTGTTTTTTAGTATTTGTTGTTATAGCGGCAACAGAAATACATCATCTGTGAAACTTCAACTGTCTAACTATCACGGTTCATGAGATACAGCCTGGTGGCAGACGGACAGACAGCGGAGCCTTAGTAATAGGGTCCGTTTTACCACTTCTAAACAAATTTTTGAAAATACTTTGTGCTCCCGAGGTCTAATGTTTGCAGAACTACATCTTATTCTTATTCAGAGTGGGGGCGATAAAGGCCTGCACTGACATCCCGCTTGGGGTGTATTGTGCATTTCCCCCTGCCAGCTCAGTTACCCTAGCCAACCTAACTCCTTGAAATATCGGAGCACAGCCTTGGGTCGCTGACATAACTGTTCCAGTGATGATGATGGTGGTGACAATGACAAAGGAGTCAATACGGATGAGCCCAAGCATGCCGATGATGATGAGCGATTCCTGTGATTGGTGGGTTCCGACATCTCAGCTTGTAGACCCGTTTTAATTCTTGCATCTTCCGTGGCTTCGCAGTGCAGCAGCACGTGCTCCACGGTTCCTTGCTCCTGCATGCAACCACGACACAGAGGACTGTCCGTGTCTCCGATTTTGTGCAGATGGTAGTTCAGGTCGCAGTGCCCCGTCAAGATACTCACCATAAGGCGGAGGTCCTGCCTACCTAACTTTAGTAGGTCATTTGTTACATTCTTGTTTAGGGATGGAAACGTCATTTTTACATGTCTGCAGTACTACTAATCTACTAACAAACAATTTAACTTACCTCGTCCCACAAGTGCTTGTATTACTGCTGAAACTACCATTATGCCTCTGGTTATTTAGCATGGGGTGATTCAAGTTGTTAAACTGGCTATTCCTATTTAACAAGGGATGATGCGTAGCGTTATGGAAACTGTTGTTAAACTGTAACATCGGATGAGTATTCTGGATGAGTTGAACCAGGTTCTGTGACGTCAAACTCTGGTTCTTCGAGTTATTGTAGATCCTTGTCGGCTGCTTCTTCTCCTTCGTAACCTTGTTAGGAGACAGGTTAGGGTTTTGCATTTGGTTGCTCTGGTTCATATTCGTGAGCTGGTTTTGGTTCATATTACCCAGCTGGTTCATGTTGGTGAGCTGGTTCAGATTGGTGATCTGGTTGCTCTGGTTCATATTTGTGTGTTGGTTGTTTTGGTTCATTTGGTTTTTGAACAATATCTGTTTGTCGATCATGTTTGGTTGTTGTTCGTTCGGTTTTGGAATTGGGCCCTGGAATTAAAATATATTGGATAAGTTTCTTTATTAGGGAATGGAATTCTTTACCGGTGTCTGTATTTCGGAACAGTTATAATCTTGAAGTTATCAAGAGAAGAGTGAACAGGGTTTTTTAAGGTGGAACGTTTCACTAGCGCGTCAAGTTCAAATTTTCTTGCGTTTTTTTGCCAATAATAGCTTAATTACTCAACGTGAACAAATTTCGTCTTAGTTTTTCAGTCTATTGCCATTTGTCCTAAACCAATGATATGTAAGGTGATAATTTTAATTGTAATTTATTGATACATTATATTTATTTGTGCAAAATTAGTTTTAATGTAATCACGTTTAGTAATTAAGCTATTATTGGCAAAAGAACGCAAGAAAATTTGAATTTGCCGCGCTAGTGAAACGTTGCACCTTAAGGGGGCATACTACATCGTCAACCATATTATCACTTAACATCATACTAAATGTGGTCAAACGTAAGCCTATCTGACTAAAAAAACAAATTCAAAAGAAGTACCTAGTACTTACACGAAAATTATGGTTAAATTGGCCCATGTTAGGACTAAAATTCTGCCGCGGCATATTAATACCAGGGGGCGGGACCATCATCCTATTCTGGCCGATCATATGCTGGAACTGATTCATTTGACCAAACTGGTTCCCATTTGGCATGGCATGGTTAACACTCTGACCCATTTGGTTAACACTCTGAGCCATCTGGTTAACATTCTGACCCATCTGGTTAACATTTTGACTCATCTGGTTTGAATTCTGACCCATTTGGTTAACGTTATGGCTCATCTGATTATTCTGAGCTATGTGATTCACATTGTGACCGTGGTTCATATTCTGGGCCATGTGATTCGAGTTCTGAGCCATTTGGTTGTGGTTCTGGCTCAGCTGACTCATGCCCATCTGGTTTTGCATCATCTGATTGTTCTGATGCATGTTCTGAGACATCATCATATTGTTCTGTCCGTGATTGTTTTGAAACTGCCCCATCTGGCTGTGTTGCATGAACTGGCTCACGTTTTGGTTCATTTGATTCACGCTTTGACCATGTTGGTTCACGTGGCTCGGCATCATTTGATTGTTTTGAGCCATTTGGTTCATTTGAGGGTTTTGGTTCAGTATGTTGTTGAGCGGTTGGCTCATCTGGTTCATATTGTTTATGGGTTGCTGTGGCGCATAGGGTAAAGGCACCGGCCCTTGCAGGCCGGGCGGTCTTTGTAGAATAACCGGAAATCTAGGCTGTAAGGAATAATCAGTAATTAATGGTCTGTATGAAACTTTAATTCACAATATACATTCAGAGAATAGTTTTATTGTGAATCAGAGAAGATAAAAGCATGACCATCATACATCCCTCCTAAGTTTGTTCCTAAGGTATCCAAATAACAATTCGAGGTATTTGTCTCATAAAAAAAATATAAAAAAGAAAGAAAAACGGGATGGGGACAGAAGGGAGAAAAACAGGGAAACAGAGACAAAGGGAGAGCGAAAACAGGGAGAGGGAGAAAAAGGAGACTGAACCGAAGACAGATCGGGAGCACTTTCCCTTTCCATCATCCGATCTGTTCAGAAAAACACGGCGGGATACACAAAAGAGAAACAGGAAGAAATAAAAGTAGAGGGAGAGAAACGGGAGAAGTATAAAAGGAATAAGAAAGAAACGCACCTGGAAGTAGTTCTGGTTATTGTAAGGCTGAGGCGGCTGCTTCTGCCGTAGCTGCCGCTCCAACTCTTCGACGGTGCACACATTTTTCAGCTGGACCGGCGGGGGCTAAACGACAAGTTTTAGTATAACGCGTTACAATAAAGAAAAGAGAAGAAATTTGCTTCTATTGCTGTTTCACTCACGCTACACTTAGGGGGTATTCATTAGAATGTACGAGTAATGTATAGATAGATGTAATGAATAATGTCCTCTGGACTGCGATTGTACCTAACAGACCCCGATGTTACTAGGTACAGTTTACTAGCTACAAAAGTAAAAAAATATACAAAATACAGAATTTCCCGTTCAAAAGGACCAACAGCTTTAAATTACGTAAAACTTGTTTCTCCATTAAAATTATTGCAAGATTATTTTTTTTTATCAACGATAGGCTAAGATTTCACCACGGTCTCACCTGATGGTAAGTGACGACGCGTTCGACGATGGAGCATGCTCGCCTAGAAGATACCGGTTCACTCCAGCCTTAATAACTCCCAGATTATATTTGTCAGGAAACAATGACGCTGGTAAGGTGGAACACCTTTGCTGTACGAATTATAAACGAGGAATCAAAACGCTTTGTACGTATTCTAGGAATATCTACCATATACGTATGCCGTGTGTGGATGTTACTAGTATCAAAAATATGTTTCAAATTAGTGATAAGAAAAAGAAGAAGGTGTACTAACCTGGACAGGAGGATCGTGTCGCCATACACTGGAGCCGAGCGTGTGGTGAGGTGCGTCAGTCTCGTCCAACACTAGCTGCGACAGTGAAGCTTCTGCGAAACGTAATATAATATTCACAAAAACCATAATTCATGTGTATTGATACGTCACAGGTATGGAATCCTGTTTATAATATATATACACAACGCGCATTGAACGAATCCATAAGCGTCTCTTGCGCTATCTTCAATTTAGAATCAAGACTTATCTCCCTGACTATACAAATAGATGTAAAAAATTCCATTTATTACCGCTGTATGAGAGAAGGCGCATAGCTGATATTGTGTACTTGATCAACATAGCAAATGGCACGGTTGACTGTTCTGAGTAGTGGTGGTTAAAAAAGCACAAAGCATCCAAAGCGGGTCCGCTTTTGGCCCACAACGTACAACGCCCGCTTTCGTGGCTCTCACTTGGCGCTTTTTATATCGCGCAGCGCCTAGACTTAGAGCGTTGTGCATCGCACGCGCTGCGTACGGAACTACGCGGCGCGAGCGCAATGAGCGAGTAGTAGGTAAAAGCGCCGCGTTTACTAAAGCGGAGCTGCTTGTGCTTACCGAGATATCGCGGCAGCGGTCGGGCAGCCAGTCATCGCTTGCTTTTGGACGCGGCACGCTTTCTACGACTCTCGCGCGAAAGCGTGAACTCAGGCCGGCTCACGTAATATACACCTACGCTTACTTTGGTACGCTTTATGTTTTTTGTTGTGCTTTTGATTACAATCTGTGATAGGACACGCAATAATATTTATTTTGAGTGTTTAATGTTTATTAATTTATATGTATTATGGACCCAATATGTCTGAAATAAATGAATATTTCATTTAATTTTTAATACAATAATTATGTGGTTGTGTGATTTGTGAATAAGTGGACCTACCTTAGTTTAAGGGTGAATAAAGTGAACATTTAATGAAAAAAAAAAACATATTTTTTAGTGGAGATTTTCCAATATGGAACTATTACCGATGACTTAAGTTCTCCTCGTTATAACTTAAGCACTTAAAAAAGCGTGCTTTTAAAAAAAAGCACAAAGTTTGTACCACGCTTTTGACATTAAGCATTTTTGAACACCACTAGTTCTGAGTTGTTAGGGGGCCATAGGACTGAGGGTCCCGTTTGCATCATTAAGGAGGCCTTGCACATTGCATGTTGCCGAAGGTAGAACCAACTACATAAGGAACTAGCAAGCGATTCAATGACTTGACCGGGACACATGATATTGACCTTTTTAATACCACTGAATACTGAATAACTAATCAGCTGAAGAAGTAGTGTATTTTTTGGTAATTAAGATGGTCATTAATGGTGTGTTATTATTTGTATTTTTATTTTTTGGTAAGTATCTTCTATACCCTATTCTATTCTTTTCGTCCAAAATACCGCAGAGCCTGAAAACGAAAGTTTTCAATCAGTGTGTGTTGCCAGTGTTGACTTATGGAACTGAGACATGGTCTCTTACTGTTGGCCTCATTAGTAAGCTCAAAGTCGCGCAGCGAGCTATGGAGCGAGCTATGCTCGGTGTTTCCCTGCGAGATAAGCTCCGGAACGAGGAGATCCGCAGGAGAACTAAAGTGACCGATATAGCTCTTAGAGTTAGTAAGTTGAAGTGGCAATGGGCAGGCCACATCGCTCGTAGAACTGACAACCGATGGGGAAGAAAGGTTCTCGAGTGGCGACCACGAACCGGAAGACGCAGCGTAGGCCGGCCCCCCACTCGGTGGACCGACGACCTAGTGAAAGCCGCGGGGAGCCGATGGATGCAGGAGGCGAGCAGCCGCTCAAGGTGGCGTGCTCTGGGGGAGGTCTATGTTCAGCAGTGGACGTCTTCAGGCTGTCAATGATGATCTTCTATACCTACTTACATAATTAAGTTTGATTTTTTTTGGGTTTGTGTGTCTGTCTTTCTAAGTGCACCCACTTAATTATTATTTCTATTACCTATCTACGGAAACTTGTAATTGGCCTTCTTCACATGTTCATTTCTCTATACTTGCACCTAGGTGTAAGTTTTCTTAAAATCTCAAAATAAAATAAAATAAAGATGAAGGATAAAGGACATGAGAGATTACTTGTCACGGCAGCTTAAGATTAGAGCCAGGCACAATCCATTCAAAGAAACATCAACCTTAACGTCATCATTAACAGCCTGAAGACGTCCACTGCTGAACATAGGCCTCCCCCAGAGCACGCCACCTTGAGCGGCTGCTCGCCTCCTGCATCCATCGGCTCCCCGCGGCTTTCACCAGGTCGTCGGTCCACCGAGTGGGGGGCCGGCCTACGCTGCGTCCGGTTCGTGCCAACCTTAACGTCGTAGTCTTAAATATCAATTCAGTGTGCACTTCAGTGCGGCGCTTACGACAGAGACAACGTACGAAATGGCTAGTTATGACGGTTTTCTACTAATATCTATTTTTATATAGTATTTTTCAAAGTTATTAAATCATCACGACATCTGAATGTTTGTTATGAATACACTAATTTATTTTTTGTAAAAATATATTTGGTAAAATTCAAATTTTTTGAGGGAGGTTTGCGATTTTTTTCTATAGAGCTATATTTATTAATCTTGTATTTGCGATCATCACAAACGACTTAGGCCCGATTTCACCAACGTTTATTCCAAGTATATGGCTATTCCTTACTCCTGGATACAGCTAATTGACAAATGAAATTACAAAAAAAGACGCCATTTTGATTGTATCCAAGGAATAAGTCTTATTCCTTCACAAAATTGGTGATACAAGGGCTATATTCGCGTAACTCAGTTGTTCTCGGAAAGTTATACCTGGAATAAAATTTGTTCTAGTTTGGTGAAATCGGGGCTTAATGAAATGAATTACATGATATTAAATTCAAAGTTTTACATGTTTTAATTATGCCAGGAAGCGTACCAAAAAACAACTTGTTTGCTCTACTCGTCGCCTTAAGAGAAGCGTATTCCCCTCCTCTTGTCCATACAAAACATGTCAACGCTTTTCCACCTCTTAATTCTATCAGATTTTTATGATTTCGTTTTATATGTTGTCTACTCAGTAAAAAACTATGCTCGTATTTCTTCCTTTTTTACGTTTTTACAATATCTTCGTATTTATAGCCACCTAAAGTTACGAATTTATGGCGTCAAAATTATGACGAAGACAAGCAGTTTTAACTAGAACACCAAACGTACTTTCAAAAAAAAAAAAACAAGAATGCAAGCATAGATTCAAGAAAGAAGATTTTTTTTTCCCAAACGACTGACACCAAAATTAAAAGTATTTGTTAAGTTTTAGAGGGTTTAAAGCTGAAAACCGTTGGCGCCCGAAACACTATTGTTTTTTTTTCTATATCTAGCCGGGAAACTTAATATCAGGCGTACGACTAGCTCGTCACGTCATCAGAATACATAAAAAAATCTTTAAGGTGGAACGTTTTACTCAGCGTGGCAAATTCAAATTTTCTTGCAGTTTTTGCCAATCATAGCTTAATCACTCAACGTGATTACATGAAAGGTGATTGTGCTCAAATAAACAGAATGTATCAACAAATTACGATTAAAAGTATCACCTAGATATCATTCATTGGTTAAGCAAAAAATGGCAATAAACAAATTTCGTCTTGGATTTGCAGTCTATTGCCATTTGTTGCTAAACCAATGTTATCTAGGTGATACTTTTAATCGTAATTTGTTGATACACTCTGTTCATTTGCGCAAAATCAGTTTTCACGTAATCACATTGAGTAATGAAGCTATGATTGGCAAAAAATGTAAGAAAATTTGAATTTGCAGCGCTGAGTAAAACATTCCACCTTAAAGAACAGAACCGCAATCTAAAATTTTCTAAAAATATTGTATTTACAGATTTAGTCTAGTTACAGTTTTAGATTGGTGGTGGTACCGGTAGACCGTTGGGTTAATTTGAATCATAATGTAGCTATTTGGCCACCCATGTGGTATTATAGGCCATAATCTATTGTAGTACTGGGTAATAGAACTTTTATACAGATACTTCTTTTGTTATTCAAAGATGTGATGAGCTTGTCGTTCACCTGACGTTAAGCCTGACGCCCATAAAGGTTGCAGTCATTCAGAACTCTAAAATAAAAAGTCTCGCGTGACACTGCACTACACACATCATCCTAAGACATCAGCAGTCTAGTAATATTACTAGACTGTGAGATCAGGGCATAAAGTCTTATTTGCCCAGCGATTTCACTAGCTACAGTGCCCTTTAAACTGGAACAAAGTAGTGCTTGCACAGTACTACTTGGTGGCAGCATAACTGGCACAGTGTTGACACCTACCTAGACGAATACTGTAAAGTTTTACCACCTACACTTCAGCACTGAAAAAGAGCAGCAAAACATCTGGGATAAAACAAAGGACTGCAGATATGCAAAAGCCGTTTTTCCAACCATCAACGGAAAAATCACAAATAATCTGCTAAAGTTGCAGCAGCAAAATCTCCGGCTTAAAGCAGGCCTGATCACTGGTCACTGTAATTTAAACTACCATCTGTATAAGACCGGCGCCACGGACAGCCCCCTATGCAAGGGTGCCTGAGAGAAAATGAGACTGTGGAACACATGTTAAGATACTGCACAGCCACAGAGAAAGAGAAGAGAAGAGAAGACATGCAACATTCTGCCGAAGAAATCTTGAATGCCTCAGCATCATCACTGCAACATCAGTGCTACAGGAGCAGCTGTGCCAGCAAACTAGAGCCACACACTACTATTTTAAGGAGCTGGGATGGCTCAGGTAGATTCTGGTGGGGGGAAATGCACAATACACCCCAAGTGGGATGTTAGTGCAGGACTTTTCCACCCCCATGTAGAATTACAAGTCGTACCACCTAGCAATCTTGTAAAAAGACTTACCAAGTTGTGAATTAGAGATGTCATCAATACCGTCATGTCTTCGACTGCTTTCGAGCTGGTGAGCCAGTTGCTCATGTTCCACCTCCCAGTCAAGTTCATCGGCTGGAAAGTTTTATTTTATATTAAATAGGGTTCATCAGCAAGTTGAAATGGCAGGCCACATTGCATGTGACAACCAAAAGAATGAAAGTGAAATTACCCATTTACAATTTTTTTTTAAGTAAACAAATGACGTGTGAGCTAGTTGTTCACCTAAAAGTGCCATTACCACCCACAACCGATTGCAGTGTCAGTCGGGACTCTAAATTAAAGTTTCGCGTGACACTGCACACATCATCCTGAGACATCACGCAGTCTAAAAAAGATTTCTAGACTGTGAGATCAGTTTGTAAGTCTCATTTGCCCAGTAATTTCACTAGCTACAATGCCCTTCAAGCCAGAACACAGTAGTGCTTGCACACTACTGCTTGGCGGCGGAATAACTGGCAAAGCAGTGGTACCTACTTAGACAAGCTTCGCAGAAAAGTCCTACCACCTAGTAAATGTAAGAAATCCAGCATTAATCACTTACTTTCGTGGCCAAAGGTCTCATCGTTAAGTGCATCATATTCTCCTTCTGAGCCTTCACCACCACCTTCATCATCATTTAAGTTCTGAAAAAAAAAAACATACACGTTAGTAAAGCTCATTAATGCTCAGTCCAGTAACAAAACACAAAGATAAGTTTATTAAGGCTCAGTCAAGTTCATTAGGGCCCTGTCATGTTTATGTTTGTATTTTTGTTGTTTATTTGTTTGTACTCACTCCTGAAATGGCTAAACAGGCTTTGATGAAATTTGGTGTATATAAAATTTAGACCCCGGATTGACTTATAAGATATTTTTTATTCTAAATAGTGTATCCAAGTAGCTGCAACTGCGCGGCGCAACTATGTGGTCAATAATATGAAAAACAATATTTGCAGTGGTCACAGTGAACTGAACACCCTTTAAATAACCAAAATCTGTGTCAACATATCAGTGTTCAAAGCAAGACACGTCATAACAGCTACATAACATAATTACGTACCTATATTACAAGAAAAGTGACTCAGAGAAATTGTGTTCACAGCAGAGAGCACCTAAATACAAACTGTTTGATCTGTACCATACATAGCATTTTAGTGTTATTGCACCAGATTATCAGTAGGACAGCAACCTTGCTATGTTTCTAGAACGATTATATTACGCGTTTTAACAAAATATATGAACAGATACAAACAAAATGACATGTACGGATTCCCTCGGAATTTATACTATGTATGTAGGAAACTATGGTAGGATTTTCATGTTTCCCGCAATGGATACAATTTTAAGTTTCTAAATAGGTAAATAATTTTATTAGTGAGATAATATTCAGAAATAACACTAGTAAAACGCTGAAACGTGATGAAAAATGGATTTCAGGCAGACCTACTGGCGCGTTGGCATTTGCGTTCACCGTGCAAAACAAAGCGTATTATACCTCAAATAAAAGGCCTAATCACGTAGATTACGTTGCAAACTTACCGATAACGATGCATCGAACCCAAAGAAAGAATCTGCCATTGGAATTTTTCATATAACATCGACATAAATGACATGACTTGTCACGCTACATATGTCGCACAAGCGATGGCGGATGGCGGCCATGCATGACACTTTTAGAGTTGAGGTCAGTAGGGATGTTCCAATACTAGTAAATACGAGTAAGTACTCGATACTTTTCTTTCGTTACCAAGGACTTTTTAGCATCGAATCATTCTTTCGATACTTACTTGGTATCGGAAAGAAAGTACTTGTATCGAATATTGTCAAATAAAATGTCCTATACCCTATTCCGTAATCTTAGATATTTTACGTAAACAAAGAAATGTCACGAAAAGCAGGCGCGGATACAGAAATTTCTCAAGGGGGGGCCGCAGTGCCGTAAATAACCTTTTCTGCGGAGGGGGGGCAGGGGGGGGAGTGTTTCATCTTGACTAATATTGTCAAAATACTCTTTATGAAATCTTTCGCAGTGCTTGTGCAATAAGATTGTATACATCTACCTCTATCTAATTGTTATATTCGCCGAATTGTATTTCAAAAAACGCGTATGTATGGCGATTCAAACATGAATTCTATGGCAGTCAGTACAAACGCGCTTGCTATAAAACAAAATACTGTAACCACATTAAATACGCCAGCGAAGCAAGTGCGAATTTTTTATATTTGCTGTATTGTATTTCAGAAAACGCGTATAGCAATTCAGACATGAATTACTTGTTAGTCAGTACAGTGAGGTCACGGCCTCGTGCTTAGCTATTTTAAGCATTTTGACGTTGTATAGACTCTTAAGATTTCATTTTTGGGCCACTGCGGTCGGTCGGAGACTAAGTGGCAGCCGGCAAAAAAATGAGCGTGATGTTTTGTCTAATTTTTGATGATACTGGCATGTAGGTACGTATATGTTGGAATCGAGCACTAAGGGGCGCAGCGGGAACTTATCAGGAGCAAACCGAAAAAATAATAGTCCTGCCTGGTCTGGCAATTCTTGCGCCCCCCAGAGTCTACGCCTTGTGCCTGGGCACCGGTGGCAGCGCCCTATTTACGGCACTGGAGGGGCACACAAATCATCACAGTACGGGAGTCCAAGAGGGAAATTTGAGGATGTGGTGGTGAAACACATAAGTATACGATACAAGACCAATTTGTGCTCTTTTCTTTAAATGATTAATTCCATGCACCCATATCTTCCTGGTAAATTGGATAATTACCGTGCTTGGTGCTGAACTGCCTGCGCCATGAAGGGAGGGGGGCGCGCCCCCTGCCCCCCCCCCTGTATCCGTACCTTACGAAAAGTCACTGTTAAAGAGACATGCCAGTTGCACAAAACATTTTTCCCTGGTGCAAAATATTTTTGTTTTATTTATTTATTTATTTATTTATGGACCTTCAACAGTACTACATGATTTACAAATATAATAAAAATTTTAGCTTACATGATATACATGACAGGTTTTGAATTACATGTAGGCCTAATTACAGAATGGCCACATCATGCATTAAGAAGTGAGAATCCTATAGTAAACCCTACAGTAAAATAAATACATATTTAAAGACGTATTTTTATTTTGATCAAGCTGTTTTGTTTGCACAGTCTTTTAATGACGAATATTCGCCTTCAGGCCACTTCTTGTATGTCTCTATTTGTAAACATTAATTACCACGAGTTTTTCCGTGGCACTCAAAATTTTCCGCAGCCGCTTTTTGACTGGTGACAGATTTTTTGTTCTTGACCCGGCTGAGGCTCTATTATGCGAACAAATTTCGGGAAGAAATTGATCAAACTTAACAAAAAACGGAACAATAAAAAAAACATTAATAACAATAACCAACCAGTTTACAAAAAATTACAATAAAATTCCACAAACGCAGGGAGAAGAACATTCGTGTTCGAGAAAACAAAAACGAATGAAAGGAAATGATGGCGGCAGAAATGTTCTTTTGAAAACTTTTAGAACCTCTACAGTATAATAAAATATTTACCAGTATAACAAAATATTTAAGATTTCACATTTCTATTTTGTGGTGAAAATACAATCCTAATGCTTAAGAAAAACTACTAAAAGGAACAGTAAAATATACAAGAAATGGAATGAAGGCAATTAATTCGCTTTTAACTCACTTTTCAATAAAAAAATATAAATAAATTATTAAAGTAATTGATGGCAAAGGGGTTTGTAATATTTTGCTATAGTGATTGGGAGCCATCTTTTTTTTTCATATGCGCGGCCACCTTTCAAATCTATGTAGAGGGCATTGATACAAGCAATAAATGTCAAGAAAGTAATCTTGTAAAGCGTTGCATTATCCTGTTATATAACAGAAACAAAAATATAATATTTAAAAAAAGTCAAATGTGTTACCATCTAATTCATGCAAAATAGATCATTTATGTTTACTGCAGAGCACGCGCAGGGCCTAAGTTTATGATTATTAAAAAAACACCTTTATAAGCGAAGTACCCGACATGAAATTGGACAATATTAGGCTACTATAGACTTTTTTTGTAACTAGATAGGCCCGCATTTGACCGCAATCTCACCGCTCCGCAGGGAAGTGACGCTGCGATCTACGATGGTACATGCTTGCCTAGAGAATAAATATATTATGGTATATTACGGCTGCTTGGCATTGATTTTTTGGCAACTATCCGGTTTTCACTTGGCAGCACTGATTCGATACGATACTAGTACTTTTTCCGATATCAAATTGGTATCGAATGAATGACTCGATGCTAAACGTACTTGGTATCGACCACAGATTAGAGAAAAAAACAATGTATCGACATTAAGCTGCGCGTCCTCTGCGTCGGAATCGGAGCGTACGGAGCGTACGAGGCGTCGGTATTTACAAAATGCCGATAGGGTGCGTCCACTGCAGTCGGATTTTGCATCGGCAATATCGTTATTTTCAAAGCAATCGAGTTCGCCTGTGCTCATTATGGAAGATAGCGACGAGGATATTGTAATCATTAGTTGTTTATTATCAGCAGATGAAAAGAAAAACAAAAGGAAACGAAAGATGTGGGTTCATAATATAAACATAAAAAGGCCTATTTTCGGAGATTTTCATACAATATATTTTGATTTATTAGGAGATAATGTTGATGTTTTACATGTGAAGTTCTACATATCTTTCCACTAAAGTAATTAAAATCAAAACTCGTTGTTATGAGTGTAAATGTAGGTAGGTGTATGCACAGTAGTAAGCGTCGCAAACACGTCAGCACTCAAAGCGATCGGGATTAGAATGGTGCGTTCACTGCGGATGACGTCATCGGCAGAAATACCGGTCTCTGGCGCAGTTATGGAGATCCAGTGGACGCTCACCATACAAAGCAACAAATCCTTCCGCTCCGTACGCTCCGATTCCGATCCAATGGACGTGCGGCTTTAAAATAACGAGTACTTACTCGTATTTACTAGTATCGGAACTTCCCTATCTGTCAAATCAAAAAAACGAAGTTTATCTCTATCTAGCAGTGTTGCCAAATCAGCTCTTTAGGGCTAAATGCAGCTCTTTTTCCCATCGGCAGCTCTAAAAATATATGTATATTTAGCTCCTTAGCAACTTTTTGTAGGATATTGGCTCACTTGTGTTTTATTAGGTAAATAGTTATATAGTTTCCCACACAATACAAACGAAAGTGTTGTGGCCAAAAAAGTGGCTCTTTCTTGAAACTATCTTAATTTTAACATTGACATCTCATATTGAGATAGGTATTCCCTATTTTCGATAGATTTCTACTGAAAGGGGAATTTTCCTGAAATTGTAGTCCGATACTCCGATTTCTATTGATTGTACGTATTTTTTTACAATTTCAATTCTTATCAACTTCTGAGTATTGCCCGAGATGTGGTGTTGTAGATATTAGACTAAACAATAATTTATAAGGCTCTTTATTAAAAACTCCGTGATTAATGGCTTTGAAAAGGCGCCATTTCAAGATTGGCTGAAAGAAGTGAGTAACAAAAAGCCCAAAGCATACAGTAGTCATTGTCGGTGCGAGTTAAAGCTTTAGAGTTAGTGCTTGGGATTTACTGAGAATAGTTGTTACCACACAGATCTGCAGGTCTAAAGTGACCGATATAGCTTTTAGAATTAGCAGGCCACATCGCTCATAAAACTGGCAACCGATGGGGTAGAAAGGTTCTCGAGTAACGATCACGAACCAGAAGACGCAGCGAAGGCCAGCTTCTGGTAGGTAGGTACCTACTTACCTTAGTCGTTATTCTGGGATTCATTGAACTCTATGATTAAAGGGTTTATCTAATTTACTGGCAAATTACAAGATGGTTGCACCATCACGCCAAGTAAAGACATGATTAGAAAAATCATGAATCCATGTATGACGAGAAAAGAGGAATATAAATAACGTTGATTAGGTGATTAATGATAATTTTCCTCTTTTTTCCATCATTTCTACATGAATTTTGGGTTCCTGTTTAATAATTCCTTGATATTTTAAAATAAATATAAGTAAAAACTAACGAAAAATATTTCTATTAGGTATTTCCCGTGTATTTGTTTTTTTTTTTTTTTAATTAAATTTATTTTTTAGGACCTTTATAATAAATTACATGTCGGTCCTATCGTATTCGCAGCAAGTATTCACCCATATGGTTAAAGTAGGTTGACATCGACAGTATAACGTTGCAAGTCACTTGAAGTGACTCACAGATCTGAACAGCTCGTATGCTGCATCTGAATTTGGATCAGCCAAAATGTTGTGAAATATACCCACAACCTGCATATTCAGATTGTAAGTCACTACAAGTGACTGCCTTTCACGCTGAAAGCGGACACACTCCATCAGCAAGTGGTATACATCTTCCACTACTCCACATGAGACACAGTTTGGTGAGTCTACTTTCCGCATCAGAAATGCGAACTTTTTTTAAGGCATATGGCCAGTTCTCAGTCTATGTGCTGTTACAATAATTGAACGAGTAAGCCCTGGGTAGCTAAACCAAGGTATATGGGGAGGCTCACACTGAATAGTTTGGTACCAAATCCCCTTTTGTAGTGATATTTCGTTAAAGTATTCTTTCTAAATTAGGTAGCATCTCTTTCTGTATTTTGGCAATATTTCCGAATAACTAGGCAATATACTGTATTCTACTCCTTCTTTACATCCTAGTTTCGCGAGTGTGTCAGCCTCCTCATTACCCTTTAGCCCAACATGCGAGGGAACCCACTGCAACTTAACTTCTATCCCGCGATTATATAAGTCATATAATTTTGACAACACTGAGTATGCTATCGAAACACCTCTCCTGCCAGAGGCGGTGTATTTGTACTATTACAAGACGAGGCATATTTCTGGGAGAATTCAGTGTGGGCACATTTTTAGCCTATTTAGGGCAGACTCTGCAATGTACAGATGGTCACACTGTCACAGCCTTCCCTGGACCCCTATTCTCACGAATCGAGATGCAATGTCATCTCATAATAAATCTCGAGACTCGAGTTGTCTCTACTCCCAAGCTTAAAATTCATGATATTCTCGATTGACTAGCGCACGAGATGGCTCGTAGGGAATCGAGACGCAATGTCATCTCACAATAAATCTCGAAATTCGAGACTCAAGCTTCAAATTTGTGATATTCTCGATTGCTAGCGCACGAGATGTCTCGTGTGGTCGGAGGCAGTCGAGACCACCATGAGACGCGCTTTTGCCTTTACTTTTAGGCTCATTTTTTGCCATTTTATTGACATTGAAGCTAATGGCATGGCAACTTTTCTTCTTCTTTTCGTTTTTTCTTTCTTTTCTTTTTCTTCTTGTCTTTTCTTGTCTTCTTACTTTTTTCTTCTTTTCTTTACTTTTTTCTTCGTTGGTTAGTTTGTCTGGGCGACAGAAGTTATAGTTATACTTTTTGCCATGCCAAGCGTTATTAGGGATGTTCCGATACCACCAAAGTATCGATACCTACTCATATGAGTAGTACTCAAATCATGATTCGATAGGTACTACTCATATGAATACCCTAAAAGTATCGATACCCACTCATATCGATACATTTTTTTTTTATTTATCAATACGGAAAAAATAAACAAATTTTACCTTATTGCAGCAAAGTTTTGTTGTTTCTATGACTGATCTACATTTTCAAGTGTTTTGGCGCGAAGAATCGGACATTTGAACACTAAGGATATGTTATTTGACGATATTTGATAAAAGTACTCTTTCCGATACAAATCCTTTCTTTCCGATACCAAATAGGTATCGCGAGAATGGTTTGTTTTTATTTTATTTTATTATTTTAATTAAGTATAACAACTACCTTAACTGTACTATTTGTGTGTATTAACTGTATTCAACGCTTTGAATTACAATTAAATTAAGTTAAATCCTACTCACATTCTACCTTTACATGTATTTTTACCTTTACACTAATTTTCTGCTACATTGAATCCTACTTAAATTAAAAATAGGGTTGTTTTAACCCTAAGTATACATTAAAATATCACATTTTTATTCTACTTGACTTAAAGTTAGGCCATACTATGTTTCTTTAAGGAAAAAAATATTATAGCGAAATAAAGCTGCTTGGCATTGAATTTTTATCCTGTGGTTCTATCCTGTTTTGACTTAGCAGCATTGATTCGATTCGCTATTAGTACTTTCTTTCCGATACCAAGTAAGTATCGAAAGAATGATTCGATGGTAAAAAGTACTTGGTATTGAAAGAAAAGTATCAAGTACATACTCGTATTCACTAGTATCGGAACATCCCTAAGTCTTATATACTCTTTGCTCCGTGCCTATCAAATCAAACGAAGTTGCTCATTGTTTGCCAATACATAGTGTTTTCACAAATTAGAAAAAATAATATGGTGTTTTGCATTGTATAGTGCACCAACCACAGATTAGAGAAAAAAACAATCTGTGGCTAGTGGGAATTCTGTGTGTGGCACCAACTTATACTACTCTATGGTATGCACAGCTATAAAAATACTCTGTGGTGCACAGAACACTATTATATTATCCTGTGCTATTATCCTTTTGTTTTTTTCTCTAATTTGTGATTATCCTTATCACAGATGGAATAAACCACAGAACACTACTTCAAGGTAACCAATGGTTAAAACCTCTAACAAATCTTGACTATTAGTTAGAATTTGTTAGCATTTTTGATTGGTTACTTTAACAACGGGTGAAAAAACCCACCCTTATAAAGGTACCATAATAAATAAAAGCCACATAACTCATATACTGGGTGGCGCAAAAGTAAAGACCCTATTTGGTTCAGCTATAACATTTTTTCTAAATTAGAAAACTAGATTTAGGTTTTTTTAAATGTATATTTGTGCCATTAAATTTCGTACCATTAGGATTTAAAGATGATGTCTTTTAAATGGTGACCTCCAGAGTTGATACACATTTGAGCCCTATTTATGACATTTTGCATAACTTGCCGTAACACTTCCTGCGATATGTTCGTTATTTCTTGACGAATGTTTTCTTTTAGAGCTGCGAGAGTCTGTGGCTTGTTCACATACACCCGAGATTTCAAAAAACCCCAAAGAAAGAAGTCTGGACTGGTCAGATCGGGTGATCTTGCAGGCCAAGGCAAATCGCCAAAACGAGAGATAACTCGGCTTGGAAAAGCGTCCCTCACTAAGTCCATAGTGTCGCGCGCTGTGTGTGCCGTAGCGCCGTCTTGTTGAAACCAGATGTGCTCCAGCCCCAATTCGTCCAAACTGGGTATCAAAAACTCACGTAACATGGTTCTGTAGCGTTCTCCAGTGACAGTTATCGCATTGCCTCCAGCGTCTTCGAAAAATAGGGTCCGATCACTCTGTCAACACAGATGCCACACCATACAGTAACTTTTAGTGGGTGTAGAGGTGTTTCTTGAATAATGCGCGGATTATCAGTGCCCCAGAACCGAGTATTCTGCTTATTGACATGCCCTGAGAAGTGTTACGGCAAGTTATGCAAAATGTCATAAATAGGGCTCAAATGTGTATCAACTCTGGAAGTCACCATTTAAAAGACATCATCTTTAAATCCTAATGGTACGAAATTTAATGGCACAAATATACATTTAAAAAAACCTAAATCTAGTTTTCTAATTTAGAAAAAATGTTATAGCTGAACCAAATAGGGTCTTTACTTTTGCGCCACCCAGTATAATCGCATTATATTATACATATTTATATGAGTAGGTAACAACTTTGGGCCTAGTTTAGTTCTAAAGTTATTATTATCAAATACATAAAATGAAGAAACATGCAGTCTCAAAATACAATCCTGCCATCATTAAAAGTGTTGTAAAACAATGCCGTAAAGCAAAGATGGCTATTTAAACTTTATTTTTACTTTTTACATCAATAATTTTAAACCAACGAAATCAGCCTCAGGGCCACTGGTGTAATAGTTACAGTGGCACATATGGAAATGATGATGACGAAGATGGTAATATAGACAGTCACTCACTGTCTAATACAGTGGCGATTTAAGATTCTTCTGTGACTTTATATTATCTCAGCACACATTCACAGCATTTTCAGAAAATTGTTCCGGAAGCTTTACAGTAAGTAAGATGTAGTTATTGCAGTAGCAATAGTAACACCAGCCTAGAAGCCTTCATTGAGTACCTGAAGCAAAAAAGAAAATATTATTTAGATAGCCTTAAGGCCAGCTCCATCAACTGTGCTGTAGGTTGTTGGTTCGCTTCCCACTCAAGAAACGGGAAAAACCCTCATATTCCCCTATCCTTTGGTATAAAATAAATCCAACAGGCAACTGTGTCAATATCATTGGTATGAACTGGATTTTTACATACTTTTATTTCTCTCTCTCTCTGGTTGGTTCCTCATTACTGAGGATCATGGTCACAGGATCTATCTGATTTAACATAATACTTCCATCAACTTCGGTCCATAGCCTCACGGCCTGGGAAAACTTTTATTCAGGTAATTGAAATTAATTTACTTGAAGGTTTGAGCCTGACACATTCATAGGTGAAGTTACAAGTTGCACATTTTTCTTGGCGGCACTTCAACAATACATCTACTGCTCCAATCGGGGTTGGGATTATAAAATTTGTTTCCATAAATCAGGTGCCTTCTGCATATAGCATACCTATACGCTGTTGGTGTAGTTGTTTCAGTGATTCCTCAGAAGTCTAGCTCCCAGCTGGATACCATTATTCAGCCCATAATCACGCCCTGAAAAAATTAAATAATAAACATTTAATCTATAGAGCGAGATACGGGTGTAAGCAGCGTGATTTTGAGAAAGTATTCTCTTTTATGTATGTACGTAGTACATTATACCTTTTTGGATTTTGCGTAGGTTATTAGGCTTACTTACTTCAAAGATCCATGTTTGCCAGGCAGAGAAAACCTGTGGAATCGCACGTTCACATCTTCGGATGCACCATTATAGCATTTTGCACAGTTTTACCGTTTTTCCATAACGAACACAAGAAAATCACAATAATATAACCTCAACCATAGAATTATAAAAAAAGCAGGATGGAATCTTGATTGACATCGAACTGACGTACAGCAATGGCGGCCGCATAAACATGTGTGACTGATTAAAGGATTGCCATGTGAAGAAAATTACCCGAATCCGACAAAAAAAAAATCTGTTGTTGGTGTGACTTTTCGTATGACCAAAAAGCTACGCGAGCTTATAACAGAGTAGTCAAAATTGAATGGCTTATTTTTTTTTTACTTTCGATAGGTTAGCGTTTGACTACATCTCACCTGATGGTAAGTGATGATGAGGTCGAAGGTGGAGGACGCCTACCTAGAATAAACCTATTTACTTTTGATTTGAAGACACTTAACTTGTAAGTGAATGGAAATACCGACGCCGGGAGTGAGTTCCATTCCATAGCCGCACGCACAATAAAGGAATCTGCAATCTCCCCTCCCCCACACTTGCCCCCCCCCCTCCCCCTCACTTAGTCCGCCCCCCCCCCCGCACTTTCCTCGCCTACTCCGTACTTACCCTCCTCCCCCACACTTGCTCCACCTCCCCCTCACTTTCCTCGCCACCCCCTGCACTTGCCACCACCTCCCCCCTCACTTAGTCCACCCCCCTACTTGCCCTGCCTCCCCCCGCACTTGCCCCCCTCCCCCCAAGAACCATGTATAGATTACATTTGGACAGTAATTAAGGGGTTGGCAATCTACGCAGCAATGTACGGCGAATGAAATGGGAGCAATAGCTTCCCAGTCTCCAAGCAAGCAGGGGCGAAGCATGTGGGGGCAACTGGGAATATACCCTGTACGCTATAGCGAAGAGAGAAGTTCCCAGTTCTTTCTTCCTTTGGACAGGGTCGGGTCAGCCAGTCAGTTAATAAAACTTGGCACAAAGATTTATAGCCAGGGTGTTGCTTAAAATGTTTTATGAACACATAAATCGTATTTTTCTACGTTACTTTACTTTTTCTACGTTATAGAAAACCTGCACAAATATGTACGATTAGTAGGTCCATTACCGGTACAATATTTATTTTAACCTGCAAAGTCCAGCACATGCATATGCATATGCATAATGGAAATATGCATTTGCATATAGTCAGATCTCTAATTATGATCAATATAGGTGAATAAGTTGTATTCGAACATAATTTGGTCATTCTCCCACACTTCCGGGTAATTTGCAAGTTTGATTGTTGGTAACACTAGCTGGTTTTGTGTATTCATTGCATCTCAATAGTTTTATCGAAAAAGCAAGAAATTAGCGAAATATTAACAAGCTTACTTGTGAAAAGTGATCCCCTGACTTTTTTTTTATCAAACCACTATGATTCTGACAACTTTTCACAACGCAAGACGGCATTTTATAATATTTTATTCTATGCGTCTTGGGCGAGGTTCGGAGCAGTAATGGCAGGCGATAGACTTCCTATGATGTGAGTGTGTGCGTGTCCGCTCGTACTTATTAGCGTTCCGACTTCCTATGGGTACCTCGGTTCGGGATCAATTGGGACTCTGTCCTTCTTTTTTTAGTAGGTCCATGACCTCAACTCAACTTACTTTTATATTCTATAGTTTGATTCATGTTCCAGTGTCAATTTTCAAGTTCTTGATTCTGAGCATAGACTTTGTGGTTGCTGTCTTACATATAGCGTTATCTCGTTCTGATCTCTCGACTGCCTTCGATCCACAGACTACTACACGCTAATGCTTCCATCACTCGAGTCATCTCGTGCGCTAGCAATATTGCATGAGAATACCGAAAACTCGAGTCTCGAGATTTATTCCCAGACGAGATTTCTTCTCGATTCGTGAGAATAGGGGTCCTGCTTTTGCTTCACAGCGTAGACAACTAGACATAGATGCAGAGAGTAGCATCTGTTTATGGTCTATGCATAAATCACAGTATTTTTTTTCCTCTAATCTATGGCATAAATCTTCAGAACCACAGACATGCCCCCTTATTACCTAATTTGCGACAGGCGTAAATCTCGCGGTGATTGCTGTCACACATCATTAGTAGTGTCGAGCATGTATGCTACGCTACACCACTAATGATGAATGACAGCAATCACCGCGAGATTTTTTTTTTCTTATATTTTGGCTCCACACATAGTGTATTTAGCCAGTGTCAAGTATTGTAATTAATCATCGAGTTATGGAATATTTCACGTGTAAAGTCAAGTCTTCAAGTCTTAGTCACAGTCCAGTCTAAGTCAGGTAATCATAGTCCAGTCTAAGTCATACCCTAGTAAAGTGGTGGCGACTTTACTAGAAGCTTATATGGAATTTTGGAAGCAACACGAAAAACCACGTTTCACTACATTATATCACTTACTCTCACACTCATGCTCGTAATTCAGCACTTAATGCGTAAAACACCACCAATTTTAACCATTAACACTGGAAAAAGCACAAGTTTAGAAAAATAATACAATAAAACGACGTGAACTTTTTCGAGTTCCCGCCAAAACTCCACCGCGAGATTTACGCCTGTCGCAAATTAGGTAATTAGCCCCATGGTAGTGATAATTATTCACGCCACGAAAAAAGTCTAGGTCTGTGGTTCGCGGCCATGTCTCGTAAACGCCATCTAACGGAGTTTAAAGAACAATTTTTTATTTAAATTTGGTTGTGTGAAAACCTCTTTTTAGTATAAATTTCCTTGGTAAACCAAGTTTAACTCCTTTTTTTCTGAAAGTTTGGGCTCTTTTTTACGACACCTTAGCTCTCTTTGGCGAATCAGTACTGGCAGCACTGCTATCTAGTTTGTGCACTGACCTCTATAATACAAGTACGCTGGACTTCATACTCTCGGATGTTATGAGAAGCCATTTGATTTTCGCCATTTTGGCGCTGATAGCAGTGTGAGGGTCCATGGAACTAATATTAGGGATGAGACATAACTTTCGATGAAAATACGATATCGATATCGCTACGGATTCAGGCAGTTATTTAATTCCATGTGCATATACGGGTACTGAGACAAAAAAAACATACTATACATACCCAGTAAAATAAATAAGCGTTTTTTAATATATTTGCGTTTAAGAAATCTACTTAATTATTGTTAACTAGCTGCACTCCGCGTTAATCCAGCATAATATGTGTCTATGTGTCTAGGGTCATAGGTATTCTCAATTTCCGAATTCCATCATAATCAGTCCAGCCGTTTAAGCGTGAAGAAGTACGTGATGTGCACACAACTTCTTTAAAATATTAGATTGATAGTCCGATTTCATAAAGCCAGTTTTCCTTGTTCCTGTTGATTCAGTACTAGTAGGGGTAGGGTACTGGGTAATAAAATAAAAAACGCAGATAATAACATAACATTTATATTTTACACTAGCTTCTGCCCGCGGCTTCGCCCGTGTGGCCAATAGGAAATGAATGGCATATTATTCTGCAGAAACAAACATTATAAATGCTCTCACTCGGCCGCGGGCCGCTTGCGACCCAGCGAACACAGGAAACTCGAAATAAAAACGCCAACTTCTACCACATGTCACCTTCACTACACAGTCGCGGGCCGCTTGCAGCCCAGTGAACACAGCAATCCTTTTTCATATTTTCCACCCATAATAGCTGCTTAGTAAGAGTGTCAGTGGGAAACCTAAAAGCACAAAGTAAAACTTAATAAAATATACAAAACAACATTATTAGTACTAGCGAGTTAAATATTTAGTTTATATTAATGAAAAAAAAATCTGGAGCCAGATATTCATCGTAGATTATTCTGTACCTACGTACATTATTGAGCATTGCCGAAATTCTGCTAGTTACTCACTATCGAAGAACATTATCGACACATTATCGATATGAAACATTCACAACCTATGTACCTATTTCAATAGTATGAATTCATTGAATAACTAAATCCTACTTACATTTAAATGTGATGAAATTAAATAAACTAAGTATAAAATAGTATTAAAAACCTTCAGACATACAATAAACATAATAATGTAGCATTTTTTTATAGTGAGGTTCACTTACTTGTCGAAGGTTATTCCGCTGCCTTTTCGGTAGCGATTTGTACAAAATACGCATAACTTCATCACATACATGTACCGTAATCAAACACCAAACACAAAAAGTAGCCTTTTATCATCTTATTTTACGATTTTTCATGAGAGACGCAGCGAACTTACGAACATCCACTATGAAAAATGACAATTTTAGTACCCGAGACCCTCAAGAGGGGCGCTTTGAATCGGCACAAAAAAGAACTGTCATTTCCTAGAGAATATTTAGTCCAGCGTACTTGTATTATAGAGGTCAGTGAGTTTGTGCGTTATTTTCTCTATGGTTTGTGCACAGAATAGTCTTTCCGTATATAACAAGGTACTCTGTGGTTGAGTTTAGTAAATTATATATACTCTTTGAGGTTGAGTTTGTGCGTGAAGTAGTTTATAATCTGTGATCAAAATCCAATATGAATTCGTGTTTTTTTAAATTTATTATCTCATCTGAAATTATTAAAAAACATTTCATGATTCATCTATTTTAATATTCCAGCCAGTTGGTCATCATGTTGCTATTATAAATTGAAACTCAGGATCTAGAGAGATAATGTAAGTTATTTTAAATATAAATATAAACAGGATTATTTTTATCATATAGAAATAGGAATTATACAGAATAGAATAGAATACTTTATTGCACACCAAATACCCACAAAAATACATAACAGTACGAAATATTTGACAAAATAAAGTACAATGAGCGGTCTTATCGCTTAGAGCGATCTCTTCCAGTCAACGTTTGGATGGACAGAAACAAATATTAGAAATGAAAACTATAAATCCTAAAACTACTAACATACATATGATACAACATAACTTACACAAACATACACACTAGGTAAATATATTATACATAATATTACAGATATGGTACATAATTATATACATATATATCTAAATACTGGGTGGCGCAAAAGTAAAGACCCTATTTGGTTCAGCTATAACATTTTTTCTAAATTAGAAAACTAGATTTAGGTTTTTTTAAATGTATATTTGTGCCATTAAATTTCGTACCATTAGGATTTAAAGATGATGTCTTTTAAATGGTGACCTCCAGAGTTGATACACATTTGAGCCCTATTTATGACATTTTGCATAACTTGCCGTAACACTTCTCAGGGCATGTCAATAAGCAGAATACTCGGTTCTGGGGCACTGATAATCCGCGCATTATTCAAGAAACACCTCTACACCCACTAAAAGTTACTGTATGGTGTGGCATCTGTGTTGACAGAGTGATCGGACCCTATTTTTTCGAAGACGCTGGAGGCAATGCGATAACTGTCACTGGAGAACGCTACAGAACCATGTTACGTGAGTTTTTGATACCCAGTTTGGACGAATTGGGGCTGGAGCACATCTGGTTTCAACAAGACGGCGCTACGGCACACACAGCGCGCGACACTATGGACTTAGTGAGGGACGCTTTTCCAAGCCGAGTTATCTCTCGTTTTGGCGATTTGCCTTGGCCTGCAAGATCACCCGATCTGACCAGTCCAGACTTCTTTCTTTGGGGTTTTTTGAAATCTCGGGTGTATGTGAACAAGCCACAGACTCTCGCAGCTCTAAAAGAAAACATTCGTCAAGAAATAACGAACATATCGCAGGAAGTGTTACGGCAAGTTATGCAAAATGTCATAAATAGGGCTCAAATGTGTATCAACTCTGGAGGTCACCATTTAAAAGACATCATCTTTAAATCCTAATGGTACGAAATTTAATGGCACAAATATACATTTAAAAAAACCTAAATCTAGTTTTCTAATTTAGAAAAAATGTTATAGCTGAACCAAATAGGGTCTTTACTTTTGCGCCACCCAGTATAAAGATAACTAAATCAATAAACTTTCAAAATAGCTGAGCTAAATTACAAAGGCAATTCAGCTTATTTAAAAAAAAAAATACTATATTTTTTTATAGAATAACGCGTAAAGTAATTTTTTATTCATTCATAGTTGTATTCTATTAGTTTTCTGGTTCCCATCCATAGTACCTACAAGCTTTGCTTAGTCTGGGGCTAGATGGTGCTGTGAAATGTCCACTAATATTTATTATTTCAATAATATTTTATATTTACCAGCTGTCTTTCCCTGGACAACAACAATTGCTACAACATGCAGCAATTTAAAAGGTCAGGGTCAAAAGAGTACCCATCACAGGGTAAGCAACGCATCAGTGGCATGTCTTGTGTTACAGATGTCCATAGGCTACGGTGACCTCTTCCCATCAGGAGGGTCGTATGCTTGTTTGCTACCTATAGCATAAAAAAAAATATATTTCAAATGTTTAGGTCAGTCATGCATTATACAGAATGAGTAATAGTACATGTAATCACAATTTTTAGTGTTTAATTATACATAAATACCTACTGACTTCAGAAAAGTCCTAAGTAGTAGAAGTCAGTCAAGCCTTTGGTACAGTATATAAACAGTATAAATAACAGCTGGTTGACTAGACTCACAGGTTGCAGCGCAATTACAGTGTGATTAAAACTTAATGGCGGCTGTGAAGTCAGCATGAAACACTGCACAGTAGCAAAGATTAGATGTATGCGGGCATCGGAGTGTCATGGACACAAAAAGAAGTTACGGTTAAAGAATTTATTTCTCATGAGAATTTACAAATTCACTTACAGAGAAACATAATTTTATATTAAAATTAAAAGCTGGTGAACTGCAAGTTATCAAGTGACGTTAAATACTATTCTTAATTATATTTATTAGCTAAGAACCTACGTATCTCACAATATCTCCAAAAACATTTCCATTCCATTTTTGTTATCAATTAGTATTAAACGAAACAATATATTATATTAAATCGAAACTTACGAACCAGACCGAATTGTACAGTATCAATTTATTTTTCTATCTACCCGCGTAAAACTTGTGGTAAAACTAGTCAAACATTCGTAGTAATCGCAGCGCGGGTATCCCCGCGCGTCGTAACGCAGTAAACATGTTTACTAAGGCTTAGGACATAGTGAGAAGATTTTACGTAGGTGAAATTATTATAGTTTTATGTGAAGACTAGTTTAACTTCCCGCGCATAAATTTTCAATTAATGAAAAATCCTTTAAAACATGGCTCTTTAATAGTTTTTTGAAAGTAAATAGAGAGTTAACTTCTTTGATGTCTTTTGGTAATTCATTATATAATTTTACCCCTTCATACTTTATATTTCTTTTTCCGTAGTTGGTTCGAGGTGATCTTAAGCAGATATTATTAGCTTGCCTAGTCATACGTTTTTGAATGGTCATTGTTTTATTTAATAGAGGTATGGGGAACAGCAGCTAAAACCAATTTACAAAAATTACAAACAGCTCAAAACAAACTAATTAAAACTCTTGTTTGCTATGAATACTTAACTCCCTCCATAAAAATGTATAAGGAAACTAAACTCATGAATATATTACAAAGTTACAAATATACAACGTGTATTTTAATTAGGAAAATATTAACAAAAGATATTCATTCACAAATAATATTTACAAAAAAAAGTTACAAGTATTTTTTTTTTTTTTCTTATATTTTGGCTCCACACATAGTGTATTTAGCCAGTGTCAAGTTTTGTAATTTTTCATCGTATTATGGTTTTCACTTAAAGTCAAGTCATAGTCACAGTCAGAGTAGTCATAATCTAGTCTAAGTCATAATCCAGTCTAAGGCATGCCCTAGTAAAGTGGTGGCAACTTTACTAGAGGTTTCTATGGAATTTTGGAAGCAACACGAAAAACCACGTTTCACTACATTATATCACTTGCCCACACTCATGCTCGTAATTCAGCACTTAATGCCTAAAACACCACCAATTTTAAACATTAACACTGGAAAAAGCATAAGTTTTGTAAAATAATACAATGCAGCGACGTGAACTTTTCCGCGTTCCCGCCAAAACTCTCAACAAGTATTATTGTACCCCAAAATTACTTCATTGCACTGACAGTTGACAGTTGATTTTTTGGGTTGTTGCCACGAAATGGTTGAGCGATATCAGAATTACGATGTTTTTAGTTTTTACCTATAAATTCTATCAGATTTGTCACAATTTTCAATAGGTACGCCAATGCTATGGTAAATCGTAACTACATGTATTTAGAAATCTTCAATAGGTGATCAAAAACGAAGATTAAAATCACCAGAGATTTATCAGTGCCAACCATAATGAATCTCAGTTTTGACGTCCTGGGTAGGAAACATTGGTTACTTTTTGACTATGATCCGTCGCCCCTAGCAACCAAGAGGTTCTCTCTCTATGAAGCTGGTATGAAAACTTTTACATGGGCGGGTACGCCACAGACAAAAATGTTTGTAATCCATGCTATCAGGTGATTCTACTGTCAGTGCAATGTTAGTAAATATTGCATCTTGAATTTGGGTGATACATATATAGCTAAGATTGCCTTAAGAGACCAACGAAAACCATTAAAATTGCACGTACCTAATTATTTGTGTATACCAGTGAGTTGAAGGAGCGATGGTGGCCGAGCGGTAGCATGTGCGCTTCGCAATCTTACGGCACCGGGTTCGATCCTCGGCCCTGCACCAATGACTTATCTAGTAAGTTATGTGCAGTTTTCGATGCCATCGCTCCGTGCCTCGGAGAGCACGTTAAGCCGTCGGTCCCGGTTGTCATAAGAACATCTATGGCAATCGTTACGGGTAGTCAGACGCCTGATAGAATCTGACGCCTGATCTAAGCATCCCTGTTACTGGTTCCTTATGGGTTGCGAGGTCAGATGGCAGTCGCTCGTGTAATTCTGGTAGCTCGCTGCTACAGGTTAGATTGGGAGCCGATCCCAATAACAAATGGGAAAAGGCAAAGAGGATGACGATGATGACCAGTGAGTTGAAATAAAGGTTAAATATCATTGGTGTATAGTGTATACACATTACATTGTATTAAAATAATAGATATGGTTTTTTATCTGATTCTTACAACGCGAATAATAAAATAAATAATAAAAGTAGGTTTTTCGTGCAAATACTGCAATCTAGGTAGGTAGGTATTTAGATCATTTAAATGTAATTGTTATCAACTTATCACTGACGTGTCGAACTTATCTATGTATTACATTATCTAGCTGGCACATAATACTTATAATAAAGCTGCATCTAACCGAGGTCAAGTGTAGTCGTAAAAGGTAGGTCTAGGTGGTAGGACATTTCTGCAGTTCGTCTAGGTAGGTACCACCGCTTTGCCAGTTATTCTGCCGCCAAACAGTAGTGTGCAAGCACTACTGTGTTCCGGTTTGAAGGGCATTGTAGCTAATGAATTTATACGCAAATGAGACTTTATGAACTGATTTCACACTCTAGATAAGTTTTTAAGCTCTGTGATGACGTGCGCAGTGCACGGTGTCACGCGAAAAGGGTTCCGAGTGACACTGCAATCTGTTATGGGTGGCCGTGACGTTTAACATCAGGCGAACGACTAGCTCGTCACGCCATTCATTTACGTTAAAAAAAGAGGATAATTAAAAAGAAAAGTGGCTGATCTACCAAAATTGGAGGAATATAATGATGAATTTATATATTTGTTCATATTTGTTTAAACTCATCATCATTATCATCATCAGCCTGAAGACGTCCACTGCTGAACATAGGCCTCCCCCAGAGAGCGCCACTTGAGCGGCTGCTCGCCTCCTGCATCCATCGGCTCCCCGCATCGACCGCGCGGTTTTGTTGGAATTAAGTTGGTTCAATTATTTTTTCTGTTTGGTAACACTTACTGGCGCGTGATTTGACGAGAGGGCGAGTCAGGCGGGCTAGCGTCAGCGACGTGAAACTGTTCGGTACCCATCGCTGCCCGCGGGGATCGCGGCGGCGCGGCCGTGTACGGACACGGCCAGCGATGGGTGCCGAATGGCTGATTTTGACGTTTCACTGACGCCACTGGACGCGCCGCCGGTGCGGCTGAAGCTTTACTAATAAAAAGTCGCGATGTATATTAAATAATGAAAAACAAACAAAAGTTTAATTTAGTAAAATTATTTGATTTCCAGTTCCATTTACCAAACATGGCATCGTGTCAAGTCAAAGTTGAAGAAGGACTACTTCAAGGCAAGCAATGTACAACATTCTATGGAAAGGAATATTATAGTTTTGAAGGAATACCTTATGCAAAACCTCCTGTTGGGAAACTTCGGTTTAGGGTATGTATTTTCTCCTTACCTACTACTAGTTGAACCCCACGCTTGTTAACTCATACTTTGACTACCTTTTTTTACCCTTTAGAAATGGACTTTAGCTCAAAGTCGCGCAACGAGCTACGGAGAGAGCTATGCTCGGTGTATCCCTGCGAGATAAGCTCCGGAACGAGGAGATCCGCAGGAGAACTAAAGTGACCGATATAGCTCTTAGAATTAGCAAGTTGTTCAGGCAATGGGCAGGCCACATCGCTCGTAGAACTGACAACCGATGGGAAGAAAGGTTCTCGAGTGGCGTCCACGAACCGGAAGACGCAGCGTAGGCCCCCCACTCGGTGGACCGACGATCTGGTGAAAGCCGCGGGGAGCCGATGGATGCAGGAGGCGAGCAGCCGCTCATGGTGGCGCGCTCTGAGGGAGGCCTATGTTCAGCAGTGGACGTCTTCAGGCTGTTGATGATGATGAGACAACTACGGTGGAACTACTAGTAAAACTACGGGCAATGCTACTTGTCTATAGTCTTGCTGATAGTATCTTCTTATAACTAACTGGTTTTCAAAGTCTTAGGTAATACTAACTTACACTCTCTCTCTCTCTCTCTCTCTCTCTCTCTCTCTCTTTCTCTTTCTCTTTTACTTAGATTTTTGACACTAGTACAATCAAAAGAAGACTTTCTTTTGATTGTACTAGTGTCAAAAATCTACATACTATTTTGCTTTCTGCGAAAAGGTAACATGTGATCCCTCACTTATTCTTCTTCGTCAACCATCTCTTTCCATTCCAACGATGTATAGGTAATTCTTTTTCAGAACCCTGTACCTGGCGAACCATGGGAAGGCCTCCTAGACGCAACAAAACCTGGCAACAAAGCAATGCAATCCAACCCCTATTCTGCAACTCCAATAGACGGCTCAGAAGACTGCCTGTACCTCAACATATACACTCCAGTGTTGCCAGCCGAAAACACACGAAAACTCCCTGTCCTATTCTTCGTTCACGGCGGAAGATTAATTTTTGGATATGGCAACTATTACACCCCGGATTACTTAATAAAACACGATGTTATATTTGTAACAGTCAATTACAGATTGAACATTTTAGGGTGGATGTGTTTAAATATACCCGAATGTCCGGGAAATGCTGGCCTTAAAGATACAGTCATGGCGTTAAGATGGGTTAATAGAAATATTAAATACTTCAATGGCGATGAAAATAACGTAACAGTTTTTGGGGAAAGTGCAGGAGCAGCAATGGTAACATCGTACATGACTTCAAAAATGACAGAGGGACTTTACAGCAAAGTTATAGCGCAATCTGGCAACTCGATGTCGGACTTGTACTTGATTGAAGAAGATTCTGTTAAAAAAGCTGCCAAAATTGCGTCACTTTTAGGAAAAACTCTTACAAGTGAAAGGGAATTGTATAATTTTCTAGTCAGTGTTCCGGCTGAAGATTTAATAATAGCATTTACTGAAGCAGAAATTGGTAGACCTCGCTCTGTTTTAAACGCATACTTTCTGCCAGTAGTAGAAAAAAGATTCGACGGGGTAGAAAGGTTTTTTGCCGAGCACCCCAGAGTTGCCATTAGAGAAAACCGTTTCCACAAAGTGCCAGTTTTGTCAGCGGTCAACTCGCACGAAGCCGCGATATTCTTTAACGAAAACGGCAAAGCGATATACGAGAACGACTTCTGTTATTTCGTGCCGAAATTCGCGTTTGTCGACAGAGACACGCATAAAGCGAAAAAAATTGCGGAGAAAATAAGAAATTTTTATATTGGCGACAGAAATGCAGATGACGTTGTAAAAGAGGAATATATCCAAATGGCTTCGGATGTGTTTTTTTGGAGGGACATAATACTTTTTGCTGAATACGTGTCCAAATTTTGGGATCAGGTTTATTTGCTACAGTTTAATTATACTGGCAATATGCATACGAGAGTTATGAAGAGTATCGGTATGAAAGGGGCAACGCATGGTGACGTGATTCAGTATCAATTTTACAGGAAAAGTAAAATGGTTAATGCTACGGAGAAAGACATAAAAATGGTGCAGACTTTAAGCGAAATCTGCTGTAATTTTGCTAAGAATGGGTAAACATTTTTGTCAGCTCATACAAGGTGAGTTTGAATTGGTATGTTATCCCGAAAGGGACTGGGACCATGATAGCCCACAAGTTGTGAGAGCCTTACTTGAAACTGCGTGTTTCCAAACCTCCATACTAAAAAATAAATCCATTCACAAAATTGCTCGTGCGATCGCTACGAGAGTTAACAAGATATTATAAATTCATTTCTAAACACAGGTCGTTAAACTCATTGCGTGCATTCGGTCAAGGACGAAGTTGAATCACCCAGCTGCGCTAGGGCTATCTTCGAACGTAAACTTTACATGGCATTTCTTCTATGAAAAACTATTAATTTAGAAAAGTCGTAGAAGAAACATTGTCTACCTTGGGGAGAATTACCCCCTTTCGGGATAATATACCAATTTAAACTCAGTAGAATATCTTTTTTAATTAGGGTAGCGTTTGACCACATGCCATCTTTATATTAATTGTTAATATGGCCGACTGTGGCGCTACTTTACACCTACATTAGTTATTCAATACTAGATATTCTTGTATATTAATTTTGTGTGCTAGATTAGTTGTCGCACTGCTGTGATTGGTGGTCGAACTGCTGCTGTGATTGGTTGTCGAACAGTAGTGAGTGGTTGTCGAACTGCTATGACTGGTTGTGGAACTGCTGTGACTGGTTGTCGAACTGCTGTGACTGGTTGTAGAACTGCTGTGATTGGTTGTCGAACGCGATTGATTATCGCACTGCGATTGGTGGTCGTATTACTACGACTTGTGTGCACACTATTGTCTGGTTGTCGAACTGTCTATGATTGGTTGTAGAACAGCTGTGATTGGTTCAATAAATGACCTAGAGTTTTTTTTTATTACAGGAAACCAACGTGGACGGATCAGAAGGTGGACTGGCTACCCTATACAAACGGTCAGAAGCACACATTATTAGTAGATGACGAAATAACACTAGCAAAGGACTACGGCTTGGATCGACTAAATTTTTGGATGGAATTAGCTAAAGAATATAATAACGCTACTTCTAAATTGTGATACTGTCTTTATGCACCAGATTTTGAGGGAGGATAGCTCTTACCCAGCAACCCTTGACTCGAAAGGACAATGTTTTTCGAACTTTTAACCCGCAGTTTTTAATCTTAGTTTTTATCTTGGTTAAGGGATATTCAGAAGTATATTCAAAGGTACAGGTATCTGCCGCTAAATAATGCACATAATGACGGAAATAGATAGACACTTTTACTAGGTGGTAGGACTTTTCTGCAAAGTTCGTCTAGGTACCACCGCTTTGCCAGTTATTCTGCCGCCAAGCAGTAGTGTGCGAGCACTACTGTGTTCCGGTTTGAAGGGCATTGTAGCTAGTGAAATTACTGGGCAAATGAGACTTTATGATCTAATCACACAGTCTAGTAATCTGATTACTAGACTGTGTGATGTCTCAGGTGCGCAGTGCAGTGTCACGCGAAACTTAATTATTTTAAAGTTCCGAGTGGCATCGCCACTGTTATGGGGCGGGTGTCGCTTAACATCAGGTGAACGGCTAGCTCGTAACGTCATTCATTCTCATAAAAAAAGATATTTAGATAAATAAACTCTTTATTGAAAACACCATAATACAGGAACAATCGGTAACATAATTTACCGCCGGTATCTGTAAACCACAGAGTAATACCGGTTTCCAATTTACCGGTTTTTTACCGGTAAAAACCGGTTTAAGCGTATATTCCGTTCGGAGTGAAACCGTTAAAAGAGCGTTTTAAAAACCTTTATTAACCGGTTAATTCCACGAAGTACTCGCGTCCAAGCGTCGCGTTGCCGTTGACTTTTCTCAATCAGTAAATTAGGTCTATCAGAAGAGTATAATGAGGAAGTACACACCGGTTGTCTGTATGACCGAGGTGAGATCACACAAAAATCGTTATACGTAGACAATTTTACAATTGATGTTCGTAATATATGGAGATAGATACTTAAAAACTCATGAAAAATAAATATTAGATCAACAAAGTTACCAAACCTTTATCCTGCCTACACGCAAGGCTTGATTGTTAAAAAATATTTTGTACTATGTAGTATTCCAGTTTGTGCCACCAACGATAACCGCATCCCATGTGCGTTTGTTACGACTTGATCTATGATACTGTAAAACACTGCGTGCAAAAACCGTTCTAAACCGGTTTATTGAACGAAACCTTTATTACGAACTTTTTAAAACCAAAACCCGTGTGATAGAGGTTTCGGTAGAACGAAACCGAAAAGTAAAGTTCCCTATGTACTTTTTTTTTTTTTTTTTTATGCTATTGAATGACGTGACGAGCTTGTCATTCACCTGATGTTAAGCGACATGGCCGCCCATAACAGTTGCAGTGTCACTCGGAACTTTAAAACAATAAGGTTTCGCGTGACACTGCACTGCGCACGTCATCCTGAGACATCGCACAGTCTAGTAATCAGATTACTAGACTGAGTAATCAGATCATAAAGTCTCATTTGCCCAGTAATTTCACTAGCTACAATGCCCTTCAAACCGGAACACAGTAGTGCTTGCACACTACTTGGCGGCAGAATAACTGGCAAAGCGGTGGTACCTACCTAGGCGAACTTTGCAGAAAAGTCCTACCACCTAGTAAAACCACTTAGGCGTTAACCGGTTCGAAAATTAACCCGGTTTCCAAGCCCTATTACTAATAACAAACGTATTTATGTTTGTGACGTCCCGCGGTCTTGCCTGCAATTTACCCGTTTTTCCGCGGGAAATTTTTAACATTCCTGTATGAAAAGTATCATAAGGTGATCTCGGTAGTATAATTTAATTTTGATGCACGCTTACATCCCTCTCTCTAACTATGTGTGGGATGACTGGTAGAAAATGCTTTAGCCATTAACTATAAGTCCAGTTGACCAATGATACAACTTCCCCTCATACGAAAATTAGTGGTGTATTTCAATCACTAATGTCTAATAAATACTTTTTTTTTTTTTTTTTTTTATGCGATTGAATGACGTGACGAGCTAGTCGTTCACCAGATGTTAAGCGACACGGCCGCCCATAACAGTTGCAGTGTCACTCGGAACTTTAAAACAATAAGGTTTCGCGTGACACTGCACTGCGCACGTCATCCTGAGACATCACACAGTCTAGTAATCAGATTACTAGACTGAGTGATCAGATCATAAAGTCTCATTTGCCCAGTAATTTCACTAGCTACAATGCCCTTCAAACCGGAACACAGTAGTGCTTGCACACTACTGCTTGGCGGCAGAATAACTGGCAAAGCGGTGGTACCTACCTAGACGAACTTTGCAGGAAAGTCCTACCACCTAGTAACCACCTACTATGGATATCTAATAAATCACGGGAACCCGTTGATGTCTTTTGTTCCATCCTGCTCTGTTCTTTGTAATTTCGTATAGCTTTATCTCGTTTTGTTACCTCGCCCCCTGCCCGCGCAGGTGAGTCGTGTTTGTACGAGAAATTATGTTTACGAGCTATCAACGGGCTTTATAATTTTTGGCTTTAGTATTCTTCTTCTTCTCGTGTCGGCAAGTGGTCAGCCCTGTAGGGTTAGCACGGCCGGTAGACAAAACTGTCTTTCCCCTGTTTTACTCCAAGCAAGTATGAAGAAAGTGCCGTAAAACGGGAAAAGACAATTTTGTCTACCGTCCATGCTAACCCAGCTAGTGTCAGAATTTTTAGGCCGCCCAAGGGCTTTTTACTTGGCTTAATGACTATTGTCTTACGACAACGGCCGGGGCCGATGGCTTAACGTGCATTCCGAAGCACGGTAGCGCTCAGTTATAAATACCACTTTTTGCTGTAGCGGTCACCCATCAGATTAGTGACCGCAGCGAACGTTGATTAACTTTACCGATCGGTTAGAAACGGCTAGTTTTGTACTCTTTTAGTGATATAAAGAATTAAGTAGATAAATAAATAAATAATTAGTTGGTTCAGCCGCCGCCAGCGTCTTTGTTTCCCGATAAGTACAATCTGGAGCTCTTCAAGTCATGAGTGGGTATCTTCTAGGCGAGCATGTACCATCGTAGACCGCGTGGTCACTTCCCATCAGGTGAGATTGCGGTCAAATGGGAGACTCAAAAAAGTTGTAAAAAAGTACTTACTTAGTTTTGCCGTAAATGTCACACAAAAGAGCACAGGAGGGAAAAGGTTTTGGGTTTTTTTTAATGCACAAATAAGAAAAATAGTACTTAGATATTTTTGTACCAGATAAGTATTATTTAATAATTTTAAATGGGTTTTTCTACTTATTTCCTCATGTTATGTACTTAAATAGTTTATATTTATGTTGATTTTAATAAAAGTATTAATCTATTGAGTTTGTAGTTTTAATTATTTTAAGAATAATAATAACGCCCAACGATTACATACATAAATCCTGGACCCTAACTAGGATTCCCTGTATCTAGGGACCCAGGAACTACGAGGGTCATGCTCCCACAACATACACATACAGAACAAGTATTATGCACTTTTTATAGAAATAATAACCGGTCAAGTGCGAGTCGGACTCTCGCACGAAGAGTTTCGTACCATTATCTATCCCTGCCATCTAGCGTTGAGTAGCAGTAGGTACTATTGCTACACGAGCAAAAAAATCATGTTTGTTGTATGGGAGCCCTCTTAAATATTCATTTTATTCTGTTTTTTTAGTATTTAATGTTATAGCGGCAACAGAAAAACATCATCTGTGATAATTTCAACTGTCCTGTCATGGTTTGTGAAATACAGCCTGGTGACAGACGGAGAGCGGAGCCTTAGTAATAGGGTCCGTTTTACCCTTTGGGTACCCTAAAAAACACCCAAAAGCAAATAAGTACATAAATATATTTATTCCACAGGCACTCTGTGGAATAAATGTAGGTATTTCTGCAGTAAGTAAAAGCTAAAATTAAATAAAACAAAAAAATCTCCTCGTTGACAAAATCAGTTTTCATTATTTACCAAATTGAAGATCAAACTTACATAAAATATTTTGTGACGCTTTTCATTGACTGTAACTACCTACTACATATTTATACCTACTTTTATAAAACAAATCACGTTGTCAAGTTGATTTCAACAAAACCAGTAAAAAAATCGAGTTAATTTTGGGTTCGGCCATTAGTTAGGTATAGTATTATTCAATTGCAGTGGGGCCAAATTACTACTGTATCTTTGTGTGAGGCATTTGGACCCGCGGGCCCTGTGCCTAAAACGCGACTAGTCAAAGTTAATCCTCAGCATTGTCCAGCACAAATCGCTGCAGATGCCTGTTCTTCTCATAGAAGAGGTCCCAGAAAGCCATACGTTCATGGAACGGCCTGGTGCCGGCCTCCAGATTGACTCCAATATGCATGTAGTGGTATGGAGACGTGGGGGTGATGAGTTCCCATTTCACTGGGAGTACGGGTGTGATCCCTGGTGTTGGATCCCTATGGATTGAAGAGCATAGATTAATATGATGGCACCAACAATAGCCAAAACGTTTCCGCTTCTGGGACATGGGCCTTCTCTCATAATCATCATCCACAGCCTGTAGACGCCCACTGCTGAACATACGCCTCCGCCAGAGAGCGCCACCTTGAGCAGCTGCTCGCCTCCTGCATCCATCCCGTAGCACAAGCAAATATTCAAAAGCATTCTGACAAGATTCGGAGCTAGGAGTGGAAACCTATCTATAATTTTTATCGACATAAATGGAACATCTTAGTGGATGTGTAGGAGTGCAAGTCCGCAAAGCCGCTCTTTATCAACCACGAAATCCTATTTAGAAAGAGAGAAAGAAAGAAAATACATTTATTCGTGACATACGCAACATGATATCACATCACAATACCTTAATAATATTACCTGCATAGGTAGGTTACCAATCCTGCCACTACAAGTAAACAAACAAACATATTATATAGATACCTACCTACCACAAACACCAGCAGTGCAATGCTGCGCGGTGTCACGAATAGGCTCCGACTCAGCATACAATTAAGGTTCTAAGTAAGACCTTAATTACTGATTTTCAGTCGGAACCCATTTGTGGCACCACGAACGAAACCAAGCTTAAGGAACACTATAAATATATATGGATCCAAAATGGAAACATTTTATTAAAAAAGAATGATACATGTAAAAAAATTCAACAAGTAAGATCAGAAACTGACATTGTCACTTTTTCCGAAAAAGACACTGAAGAGTAGTGATTCTTAAAGTACCTACAGTAACGTTTTATGTTTATAAAATCTACAGAGTAGTGGTCAAAATTAAACACTTAAGGGTGCTGTATACGCAAATCCACTGTCTTGCTCGCGCATTGCGACATTTTTGAAGATATTAAATAATTGAATTTACTTTGCAAAATCTGGCTAAACTATATGATCATGAATAACATTACAACTGTTTAACAAAAAAATCTTATTAATCCAAACAAGATTTCATAAATACAACGGTAACAATGTTTTTTTTCATTCGTAACCGTTTTTATGTATGACTAGCTTTTGCCCGCGGCTTCGCACGCTTGTATTGTGTTATTTCTACGTTTAGGTAGTCTAATAATAGCTTAGTTCATGCATTTCCTATATACCAAACAACAAAATCCACTAAATCTTTTCGGAACTCAGCACGTATTAGCAGATTAGGTAGCACACGTGTAAAAATGTTGTTTGGGTAGTAGGTAAGTATGGTTTTTCACGTGTCATCAGGTCACCCACACATTGATAAAATAGTGGGTTAGAAACTGCAAATCATAGGTACAATATTTAATTAAATATGTACCTACTTAGACCTACCTTATACTTAAACGTTAGTTTTTTAAATATACGATATGTCTACTGTCTAGGCATCTAACTAATAAAAGTTCTATAATACGGTATACCTACATACCAGTGATACGGTCGATCTTTCCCTTGTCATTTTCACTTCAACAGATTATGTTCTTGTGTTTTCATTATAAAAACCGTTCAAGTCTTCATAAGAGGTTCCAGTAAATTTTGTTTAGGTAGTAAGTATACCTACCTAAGTACTTACCTATTATTTAGGCAGTTTAGAAAAATACAAAACAATCAACGATGCTGTTTTGGTCAGGTTTTCATATCCGCGCGCTTTACGTTCCAAAGAGTATCTTTGTTGCATTCACCACATAATTTTTTTACTTACTTAAGTTTGGATCCATACAAATTGAGTATTTAGCCAGTGTCAATAATAAGTTTATTAAATACATACTTTACAGCGGGAGTATTGCACTTACCTATACGATGCGTACATAATTAATTTTGTTAATACTAATTAGAAATCACAAGTACTTATACGTACGCCACTGTAAAAAGAGTCGACATTTATACTGGGTGGCGCAAAAGTAAAGACCCTATTTGGTTCAGCTATAACATTTTTTCTAAATTAGAAAACTAGATTTAGGTTTTTTTAAATGTATATTTGTGCCATTAAATTTCGTACCATTAGGATTTAAAGATGATGTCTTTTAAATGGTGACCTCCAGAGTTGATACACATTTGAGCCCTATTTATGACATTTTGCATAACTTGCCGTAACACTTCCTGCGATATGTTCGTTATTTCTTGACGAATGTTTTCTTTTAGAGCTGCGAGAGTCTGTGGCTTGTTCACATACACCCGAGATTTCAAAAAACCCCAAAGAAAGAAGTCTGGACTGGTCAGATCGGGTGATCTTGCAGGCCAAGGCAAATCGCCAAAACGAGAGATAACTCGGCTTGGAAAAGCGTCCCTCACTAAGTCCATAGTGTCGCGCGCTGTGTGTGCCGTAGCGCCGTCTTGTTGAAACCAGATGTGCTCCAGCCCCAATTCGTCCAAACTGGGTATCAAAAACTCACGTAACATGGTTCTGTAGCGTTCTCCAGTGACAGTTATCGCATTGCCTCCAGCGTCTTCGAAAAAATAGGGTCCGATCACTCTGTCAACACAGATGCCACACCATACAGTAACTTTTAGTGGGTGTAGAGGTGTTTCTTGAATAATGCGCGGATTATCAGTGCCCCAGAACCGAGTATTCTGCTTATTGACATGCCCTGAGAGATGGAAATGCGCTTCGTCACTCATAACCAATTTTGAAGGAAAATCATCTTGCAAAATGTCATAAATAGGGCTCAAATGTGTATCAACTCTGGAGGTCACCATTTAAAAGACATCATCTTTAAATCCTAATGGTACGAAATTTAATGGCACAAATATACATTTAAAAAAACCTAAATCTAGTTTTCTAATTTAGAAAAAATGTTATAGCTGAACCAAATAGGGTCTTTACTTTTGCGCCACCCAGTACTATGTCCGCTATTTTTCAGGTTATGAGAATATAGTTAAGCCAGATTTTGCGTAAGTAAATTCAGTCATTTAATATCTTCAAAAACGTCGCAATGCGCGAGCGAGACAGTGGATCTGCGTCACAGATAACCCCCAATAGATACCGCATTACGGGATTTTTGTTCGGATCCTAGCTCACCAAAACTGGCGGAAGGCGCGGGTTGCGGGGACTGGAGCCAATGCGCTATTATTGGCTGTTTCGAGTGACGCCCTAATAATGAACTCTAATAATTGGTCGAAACTAAGGCCGTGCTGCGAAGCGGCGATTTATATAGACCCATTTACGCCAATGCGTGGTGCGCGGTCGTCGTCTTTGATGCGGTATCTATTGGGGGTTATCTGTGATCTGCGTATACGTATTTACCTACTCAGATTACAAAACAAGACCTCTATTTATTTATTGAGCAGTTGGACGGAATTCTTAAAAAAAATTACAAGAATAGATAACGTGATAATTTAGATTAAAAAGATAATAATATAAGTGATCATCGATGTATATACCTCTAATTATAGTACCTACCTATCTAATTATTTAAGGAAAGGAAAATTAAGTAGTTCGTATTATTGTAGTAGTTGATTTGTAGAATAAAGGCACTTTGCCCGTTCGTCTAGGTAGGTACCACCGCTTTGCCAGTTATTCTGCCGCCAAGCAGTAGTGTGCAAGCACTACTGTGTTCCGGTTTGAAGGGCATTGTAGCTAGTGAAATTACTGGGCAAATGAGACTTTATGATCTGATCACTCAGTCTAGTAATCTGATTATTAGACTGGGTGATGTCTCAGGATGACGTGCGCAGTGCAGTGTCGCGCGAAACTATTGTTTTAAAGTTCCGGGTGACACTGCAACTGTTATGGGCGGCCGTGTCACTTAACATCAGGTGAACGACTAGCTCGTCACGTCATTCAATCACATAAAAAAAAAAAAAAAAAAAATTAAAAATATACGTACTTATATAAAAAACAACAAAAAAAAACATTTATAATACCATAATAGTGGCTTGGAAATATAAACGTAATTATATGACATTCATCACATATTACATAATAGAACCTATTAGTATTTTTATACATTTTCGCGAAATTTTAAAATAAAGTAAGTAAATAATTTTAGGTTTTATATATTAGTTTTAAAGTTTTTAGGTACCTATAGTTTAGTTTTTAGGTCTAGTTTAGTTTAGAATATACATGTTATTTAAGTTTTTACATCCAATAAACAGTTACTTAGTAAATAAGACGAGGGTAAATTAGAATGTTTTTAGTGTGAATAAGTCATGTGTAAACAAATAACTATATATAATTATGTATATGTCTAGTTGTCTATTGGTATATTATACGTTTAGTAATAGTACCTACCGAGTAGTGGATGAGGTTTGTAATTGACACAAAACCCATGCTTTCAACTAAGCTAAGTATCTTGTTCTGCAGTATGGAATTAAAATTGGCTTTTATTTGATGGATTAAAGTGTCAATTGAAAATCTTTAGAAAGAGAAATGAGAGTTTGTGTCTGCCGACAAACTGCTCAGCAGTTTGGCAGAATAATGTATATTTAAATTAAGATGTATTCTGTAAAAAAAAAATAAAAAAAAAGAATAACAAGGAGCTGAAACCATACCTTGCCCGTGTGGTCCCGGTTACGAATAGGACCACCCCATCTCTTCCCGTGGGTGCCGTAGAAGGCGGCTAAGGGAATATCCAGGGAATGGGTCGCAGCGTTCCCCTCGGTCTTGGTGGCAATCAATCTTCACCTACTGCGATCACCAAGCCGCCTGCCAAGCGTGGTGATTATGGCAAACCCCCCCCCCTAATGACAAGCACAAATAAAAACGGCCCCCAGTCCCCGGCAGCTCTGCTATCCCGTGGCTACGGTAGCGGCCACGGTAACGGCAGGGCAAGGGGTGCGAAGAATCCCCGGCAGACGCCCGGCTACCAACCCCAACGACGACCCCTGGCCCTGGCAACACATAACGTGCGCACACTGAAGGCTGACGAAAGGATGGTCGAGCTAGAGGCGGAGATGGGTAAGTTACGCTGGGATGTAATGGGATTGTCAGAAGTCCGAAGACAGGGACAGGACACGATAATCCTAAATTCCGGTAACTTATTCTTCTACCGGGAGGGAGACCAACTCTCCCAAGGGGGTGTCGGGTTTCTCGTCCGCAAGTCTCTCGTCAACAACGTGGTCAAAGTCGACAGTGTGTCGGCCAGGGTAGCGTACCTGGTACTCCGAATAACCAAACGGTATTCGTTGAAGGTTATACAGGTATACGCGCCGACATCGGCACACTCAGACGATGAAGTAGAAGCTATGTATGAGGACATATCCGAAGCCATGCATACTTCCGAAACATACTTCACCGTTGTGATGGGAGACTTCAATGCGAAGTTGGGCACAAGGAATAGCGATGAGCTGAGAGTGGGGCCATTTGGATACGGGCAGCGGAACCCTCGAGGACAGAGGCTGGCTGACTTCATGGAGAAGGAGGGACTCTTTATGATGAACTCCTTCTACGAGAAGCGGCCATCCAGGAAGTGGACGTGGATAAGTCCCGACGGTTCCACTAAAAATGAGATAGACTTCATCATGACGACCAAGAAGCACATATTCGATGATGTCTCTGTGATCAGCAAGGTGAAAACCGGTAGCGATCACCGTATTGTTAGAGGCACATTGAATATCAATGTTAAGCTCGAAAGGTCACGTCTGGTGAAGTCTACGCTCCGTCCAAATCCTGTCCAAATCCAAAACCCCGAAGGCTTTCAGCTGGAACTCCAAAATCGTTTCCAGTGCCTAGCCGACTGTAACACAGTGGACGAGCTAAACGACGGGTTGGTGGAAACTGTCCAAGCTGTTGGATCGAAATTCTTTAAGACCCAACGCCGAAAGAAGACTCAAAAGCTCTCAGAAAAAACTCTTGAGCTAATGGCCGACCGGAGCGAAATGAAGCTGCAGTCTTCAGTTGATATGTCAGCCTACGGTGAACTCAATAGACGAATCTGGAGTTCCTTGCGACACGACTTGCGTGCTCTTAGTACTTCACGTATTGAGGCCGCAATTGAGCGGAACCAAGGCTCTAAAGTGTTCGCAAAGGATTTGTCTATTGGGCAACACCAAATGACAAAACTGAAGACCGAAAATGGTAGCGTCATTTCATCCAAGCCTGAGATTCTGAGAGAGATCGAGAACTTCTATGGACAGTTATACACCTCGACACGTAAGCCCGCTACTAACACAGCTCAGGACATCAGAGCCAAGTTAGTCCGACACTATACCGAAGATATCCCGGACGTCAGCCTGTACGAGATTAGAATGGCCCTCAAACAGCTTAAAAACAACAAGGCACCAGGTGAAGATGGAATTACGACCGAACTTCTGAGAGCGGGTGGTAGACCGGTACTTTTAGTCCTCCAGAAGTTATTTAATTCTGTCATCCTTGAAGGTATAACGCCAGAGGCATGGCACAAGAGCGTGGTGGTGCTCTTCTTCAAAAAAGGCGATAACACCTTATTGAAGAACTATAGGCCCATCTCGCTCTTGAGTCATGTGTATAAGCTGTTTTCGAGAGTCATTACGAATCGTCTCGCACGCAGGTTTGATGAATTCCAGCCTCCCGAACAAGCCGGTTTCCGAAAAGGCTTTAGCACCATAGACCACATCCATACGCTGCGCCAGATTATACAGAAGACCGAAGAGTATAATCGGCCGTTATGCCTAGCGTTTGTGGACTATGAGAAAGCCTTCGATTCAATCGAGACTTGGGCGGTGCTGCAGTCCTTGCAGCGATGCCAAATTGACTATAGGTATATCGAAGTTTTGAAGTGTTTGTACAGTAAGGCCACTATGTCAGTCCGACTACAGGACCAGAGTACGGAACAAATTCCATTGCAAAGAGGCGTGAGACAGGGAGACGTTATTTCTCCGAAACTGTTCACAAACGCATTGGAGGATGTTTTCAAGCTCTTGGAGTGGAAAAGATCTGGCATCAACATAAATGGCGAGTACATCACTAACCTTCGTTTTGCCGATGATATAGTCATAATGGCGGAATCGCTCGAGGACCTTAGCACCATGCTCAACGACCTCAGTAGAGTCTCCCAGCAGGTTGGTCTTAAGATGAATATGGACAAGACAAAGATCATGTCTAATGCTCATGTTCCACCTATACCGGTAATTGTTGGGAACGATACTCTCGAAGTTGTCGACAAGTATGTCTACCTAGGACAGATTGTCCAATTAGGTAGGTCCAACTTCGACAAAGAGGTGGCGCGAAGAATCCAACTCGGCTGGGCAGCGTTCGGGAAGCTTCGTCCTATCTTTTCGTCCAAAATACCGCAGAGCCTGAAAACGAAAGTTTTCAATCAGTGTGTGTTGCCAGTGATGACTTATGGAACTGAGACATGGTCTCTTACTGTTGGCCTCATTAGTAAGCTCAAAGTCGCGCAGCGAGCTATGGAGCGAGCTATGCTCGGTGTTTCCCTGCGAGATAAGCTCCGGAACGAGGAGATCCGCAGGAGAACTAAAGTGACCGATATAGCTCTTAGAGTTAGTAAGTTGAAGTGGCAATGGGCAGGCCACATCGCTCGTAGAACTGACAACCGATGGGGAAGAAAGGTTCTCGAGTGGCGACCACGAACCGGAAGACGCAGCGTAGGCCGGCCCCCCACTCGGTGGACCGACGACCTGGTGAAAGCCGCGGGGAGCCGATGGATGCAGGAGGCGAGCAGCCGCTCAAGGTGGCGTGCTCTGGGGGAGGCCTATGTTCAGCAGTGGACGTCTTCAGGCTGTTGATGATGATGATGATGATGATGAAACCATACCTACTAAGTAAGTATACGGAGTTTTGGCGGGAACGTGAAAAAGTTCACGTCGTTGCATTGTATTATTTCACAAAACTTATGCTTTTTCTGGTGTTAATGTTTAAAATTAGTGGCATTTTACGCATTAAGTGCTGAATTATGAGTATAAGTGTGGGCAAGTGATATAATGTAGTGAAACGTGGTTTTTCATGTTGCTTCCAAAATTCCATAGAAGCCTCTAGTAAAGTTGCCACTACTTTACTAGGGCATGACTTAGACTGGATTATGACTACCTGACTTAGACTGGACTATGACTACCCTGACTGACTGTGACTAAGACTTGACTTTACATGAAATATTTCATAATACGACGAAAAACTACAATACTTGACACTGGCTAAATACACTATGTGTGGAGCCAAACTATAAGAAAAAAAAAAAAAAGTAAGTATACCACAGTTTTGGCGGGAACTCGAAAAAGTTCACGTCGTTTCATTGTATTATTTTTCTAAACTTGTGCTTTTTCCAGTGTTAATGGTTAAAATTGGTGGTGTTTTACGCATTAAGTGCTGAATTACGAGCATGAGTGTGGGCAAGTGATATAATGTAGTGAAACGTGGTTTTTCGTGTTGCTTCCAAAATTCCATAGAAGCTTCTAGTAAAGTCGCCACCACTTTACTAGGGTATGACTTAGACTGGACTATGATTACCTGAATTAGACTGGACTGTGACTAAGACTTGAAGACTTGACTTTACACGTGAAATATTCCATAACTCGAAGAATAATTACAATACTTGAAACTGGCTAAATACACTATGTGTGGAGCCAAAATATAAGAAAAAAAAAATTAGTATACCTACCATAGACCTAGGATGTATAGTAACGAAAACATTCTATATAGGTCTTTCTGTGAAGTCGGTACCTATATAGTACAAACAGACTCCGCAAGAGGTCCGCACAAGCCATTGAGATAGAAAAAGGAACAGAAGAAATAACATACCCATATTTAACGAAGTTGGTCCACATTTCTGTCATCCTGTCCACAATCAATTGATCTTCTTCATTTGGTTCATCAAAATGCGACACGTTAAACAAGTATCCGAGTTCATCTCCATGCGCTGCGCCTTCTAAAGTAGTGTTTATACAACGCTTCAAAAGATTCCTCTCACCATCATACGAGAATAGATACAGGTGCACCTTCCCAATAGCACTTTTCAAGTATCTGTCTACACACATTATAGAAGTGTAAACGAATGACGTATCTGATCTCAAATCGATGGCATTCTTAAACTGTGTTTCATCAATATCTTCATCGCCAAAATAGAACTGTCCGACTTCCGAAAGACCTGACAGATCTTCGTGGTCTATCGCGAATGTCTCCTGTATACTAGCGTTTACAATGTTGCTTAAATCTGAAGTTGGAACGAGGTATAAACCCAAGGCTTCATTTTCGTTGAACCCTACCATAATGTTCAAATCTTCCGCTGTTGGAATTATTTCTTTCAACAGCCAGTTTTCAGTCATAAAGGGTTCCATGCCGTTAAATTCCCTTTCTATGCAAGGAAAGAACTTCAAACCCAGCAGTCTGCTAGCTATTATAAGCCTTAAAGGTTCTATTGTAGCTAAAAAGTCTAAAGCATCATCTACGTCATCAGTTTCGAAGTTGAAATGTTGAGCCAAAATCAATGGAGAGTTCCTCACTGTTGGTGGATAGCTTGGTAAGAACGCGACTCCGCTCTGCAAGATAGCTTGCTGGAAGAGCTTAGGACCATCATTCTTTCTTATTATTTGCAGATCTGCTGACGTTCCTCCAGCACTACTCCCAGAGAGAGTAACTCTATCAGGGTCTCCGCCAAAGCTGCCAATATTATCCCGCACCCACCTCAGTGCTAACAGCTGGTCTTTGAACCCTTGATTGCCTGGTACTCTCGGGTTATCAGTACACATATACCCAAAAATACCAAGTCTATAATTAAAAGTTACGAGGATTACGCCGTGCCTGACCAAGAATTTGGGTCCATAGGTATACCGCCCGTAAGAACCAAATTCGAAGGCACCTCCGTGGATGAACAATAGAACTGGTAACTTGGTGGTGTTGGCTGACGGTGGGACGAAGACGCTGAGGTGGAGGCAGTCCAGGCTGCCGACCAGAACACCGTTGCTAACTTGGGGACATGCTGCGGAGTCATCTGTGGCGTTGAATATGCCTTGGAACGCGGGACCTGGTTTGGATGGCTAGAAAAAATAAATAATAAGAGAAACAGCGGATAAAAATCGTGTCCTGACAGTTGCGATACCTATATCTCTATGTATAGCTTTAATTTAACTCTTTTAAGCTTCAACATTTAGATATAATTTTATTAAAATGTCTAAAGGGTGGTCCATGGCAAAAATAGTTACCCTTTGCGTACCTAAAATGTATTGATTCAGACAGCAAAGGAATGGAACACCTTACCAACGTCATTGTTTCCTAACAAATTTATACAATCAGCGAGATTGTAAGCCTAGAGTGAAGCGGCGAGCTGGGCAACTTTAATAAGTGGACCACGGGAAAGCCTTAAAATGACAATGCAACTTACCCCGAAAGGATTGTTCGAATCCACTGCCCCATATGGAATGCCAAGATACATGTAATAGGCTCCATCTTCAGCTGCCAACCCTTGCACCAGTCCTTGAGTAGTACTCACTATAGGAACATCTTGTCCGTACACAAAGTTAATCAAAATAAATAAAATTGTATAATTAATAAAGGCCATAGTCGGTTGAGGTAATTAGATGAACTGTTTTCTGCACTGGTCGTACCTAATTGAATGTCGATCAATCATTCGTTTTTAGGGCTCCGTAGCCATTTTAGAAAACGAGTTGTCCGAAAAATGTCGTCTGTATACAACATACATAAGTATACATAATGCTAAGAGGGATATTTTTTCCTTATTCCTTATAAACTCAACTTGTATAAAGTGCTTAACTTTCTGGGCTAAGTACAATCATCATCATCATCCTCTTTGCCTTCTCCCCATTTATTATTGGGGTCGGCTGCCAATCTAACCTGTAGCGGCGAGCTACCAGAATTACACGAGCCATCTGACCTCGCAACCCCAGACCAGTAACAGGGATGGTTAGACCAGGTGTCAGATTCTATCAGGCGTCTGACTACACGTAACGATTGCCATAGATGTTCTTATGACAACCGGCGGGGTAATTACGTAAAATTTGCAACAGCAATGCGACAGCAGTAGCAATGCGACAGCAGTAGCGAAGCATACATTCTCGACACCACTAATGATGTATGACAGCAATCACCGCGAGATTTACGCCTGTCTCAAACCTATTGCGAGTTAGGTAATTAGGGGGCGGGACCGACGGCTTAACGTGCTCTCCGAGGCATGGAGCGATGGCATCGAACAGCCATATAAAACAAAAAATATTTGGTACTTAAGTTTGAAAACCACGGCCTAAATTACTACAAAGAATGTACCTAATCATCGATGTTAATCATAATAAAGTAATGATAGTGATTAATTTTATGAAACATGTTCTAGTGTATTTTTACCTGATAGCATTGTCAATGGTAAATACGAATAATTATGGTGTAGCGGAAGCAGAAATAAAATGGGCAGAGTTTCGGTAGCTTCTTGTATTTGTTCCTTCTTATAAAATTGCAACAGGAATGAGACATAATAATGGCTGGCCTAGGCTTATATTGACACGCTCTCCCCTCCAAGGCTTGGCATGGCTGGCTGGCAGGCAGGGCTGGCGGAAGGGGCGGTGTCAATATGGCCGCTTCCGGCTTGGCTATGGCGGGCTGGCACGCAAGCTGTCGTCACGTCCGTTACAATGAATTAGTAGATTGTTTACCAAGGAAACAAACAACAGCAGCGGGGTAATTACGTAAAATTTGCAACAGCAATGCGACAGCAGTAGCAATGCGACAGCAGTAGCGAAGCATATACATTCTCGACACCACTAATGATGTATGACAGCAATCACCGCGAGATTTACGCCTGTCGCAAACCTGTTGCGAGTTAGGTAATTAGGGGGCAGGTTTTTTAAGGGCGAGAATTTCTTTGAATCCAGAGCCGGTCGAAGGATTCCAGAGGATTCAAAGTACCTAGGTGCATCACTCGATTTAAAATAGTGATGCTCCCGAGGTGGACACTTTTTATCATCCTCTATAAATCATTAATAGGTAGGGGCAGCGACAAAAATAATAACGTTGCTTTTGTCCCCACCAAGGAGAAATGGCTATGTACCTTATTAGGTACTAGCTGACCCGCCCCGGCTTCGCACGGGTTAATTAGTTTTACGGCTTATCTCAGTCTAAATAGAGAAGGAAAAGGGAAAAGATAAGGGAAAAAGATGAATGCATGAAACGGCCGTTTCATCCTTTCACCTTCATCCATTCATCCTTTTCCCTTATCTTTTCCCCCCTCCCTTCTCCCTTTCCCATAGTACAGGATAGAAGTGGCTTTGGACGTAATACTGAAGGTTGAATGTCTGTAATTTCTGAACGACAAAACTGGCGACCTTGAAATATTTACGGGACAATATTTAAAATACCCCCTTTAAAAAACAAAGAATGAATGAAATCGGACCACGCGTTAACGAATTAGAAACTAGTACATATTTTTTCATTCATCCCCTCTCCCGCGGGAACAGTGCTGCATTCCGGGATAAAAAGTATCCTATAGCCTACCTTGGAGTATGAAGTCAAATCATGCCAAGTTTCATTTGAATCCAGTCAGTAGTTTCGACGTGATGCTCAGCCAAGATACAGACAGACAGACAGAGACAGACGGACAGACAAAAATGAAAAAATATAGTTTTGGGTGTAGTATCGATTATAGAGAGCCCTCCTGGAATTGACCCTTTTACAGTTTTATTATAGGTAGATAGTAGCTTTTTTTTTGCATTTGAATAATTTTTTAGAGGTTAATTTATGATTTTTTTAAATCAAGAAAACTGTTCGGAAACTTGTTTGGATTTCTACAGTTGGAAAGAAAATATAATCAGTATTAACATGCATTTTTTCAATCCTGTAAATGATATACATTTTAAGAACATTACCAGGGCGATGTGGTCGCTAAGCGACAAAGCCCGCCAAACAAAATAAAATATAAAGAAAATTACATTCAAGTTAGTCGATTTGGGAGCATTTAGCCTCTCAAGAGCCAATACAACGCCAAATTGCTTAAAACGGCTTAGCTTGAGGCAGTGTCCTGTCAACAATATTGCAACAATGGCTTTGAAATTAATATATGGTAAAGTTCAGGACTAATGCTACTGCAAATGTATAGTGAAAACACGAATTAATAAAATTTTCTCGATAGAGAAAAATTACAAAGTTACCTCCAAACCGTACAAATAAACAGCGATTGTTCAATGAATACTTTAAATAAGATCATGAAACTTTGTGTAGTAGTTGAACTAAATATAATGGAGGGCTTATGTATAGCGGATTATTAAAATACCCTTTATATTCAGTGTAATAATAAATTACCTAAACTATTGCGCGTTGGAACCAGTTTAACTTAGACCGCCCCTGCCGCTCGGCCCCTGGCTCATCCTCGCTTTGGTCTAGTACTATACATCTATTCTGTGGCTTTGACTTGAATTCGCGCTGGCCTTGCACAAGCCCTTAATAGTAGTGTGATATCGAATACTGCTATCTAATAAAAATTGAGCCGTTTGGTGTTGAGACCCTGGGTCCGTGGGGACCGGGAGCTCATCGCGTTTTCCAAAGCCTATCAGAGCGCCTGGTCGATGCGACGCGTGACCAAAATGCTGGCACTTATTTGGCCCAACGCATCAGCATTGCAATTCAACGTGGCAATGCGGCTAGCATGTTGGGTACGCTACCTACCGGTAGTGGGCTGGAGCACTTGGACTGTCTATAGGCCATCGCGGCTATTATACAGTCCATAAGTGTTCTTTGTAGTAGGTAGTGTAGCTAGTTTAGTTTAGCTTAGTTTAGTTTAGTTTAGTTTTAATTATTGTAGAAGTTAGCTATGGAGCGAGCTATGCTCGGTGTTTCTCTGCGAGATAAGCTCCGGAACGAGGAGATCCGCAGGAGAACTAAAGTGACCGATATAGCTCTTAGAGTTAGTAAGTTGAAGTGGCAATGGGCAGGCCACATCGCTCGTAGAACTGACAACCGGTGGGGAAGAAAGGTTCTCGAGTGGCGACCACGAACCGGAAGACGCAGCGTAGGCCGGCCCCCTACTCGGTGGACCGACGACCTGGTGAAAGCCGCGGGGAGCCGATGGATGCAGGAGGCGAGCAGCCGCTCAAGGTGGCGTGCTCTGAGAGAGGCCTATGTTCAGCAGTGGACGTCTTCAGGCTGTTAATGATGATGATGATGAGAAGTTAGCTAAACGAATGACGTGACGAGCTGGTCGTGCGTCACCAGATTGCAGTATCGCTCAGAACTCTAAATTAATAGTTTTGCGTGACACTGCCACGTCATCCTGAGACTTCACACAGTATAGTAATAATAATAAGATAAGACGCAATAACTATTAAAGTTGACATTTCTTTGCTATCAGCTAAAATACTTATAGGGACCTAAAATTAATGATTAAGTATTTATCTTCTTAATACGATTATCATTAGTACATTATTTACAGTAATTTAAGCAGTGGTTTTCAAACTTTTACGTATAGGTAGTGATTCTGCAAGGGTGGGCTTTTTGACACGTAGTTTAGGTAACCAATGGTTAAAATCTGTAACAAATTTTGACCATTTGTTGGAATTTTTAACCATTGGCTACCTTAACGGATCAAAAAACCCAACGTAAGACATTTTGTATAAGTACACAGACATTTTATAACCCAGACGATAATACGACCCTAACCCTACTTATCTCCCTACATAAAATCTACTAGCTGACCCGCCCCGGCTTCGCATGGGTTAATTAGTTTTACGCCTTATCTCAGTCTAAAGGAAGAGAGGAGGAGGGAAAAAGATAAGGGAAAAGGATGAATGGATGAAACGACGAATGAAAGCGCCTCCTTTCACTTTCATCCATTCATTTTTCCCTTATCTCTTCCCCCCTCCCTTCTCTTTTTCCCATAGTACAGGATAGGAGTGGCTTTGGACCTAATACTTACTGAAGGTTGGATGTCTGTAATTTCTGAACCACAAAACCGACGACCTTGAAATTGTTATGGGACAATATTTATAGGTACCTTCTTTCTAACAAAAAAGAATGAATAAAATTGGACCACGCGTTAATGAATTACAACTAAGTACATATTTTTACAGCCGTTGGATGCAGGAGGCGAGCAGCCGCTCAAGGTGGCGCGCTCTGAAGGAGGCCTATGTTCAGCAGTGGACGTCTTCAGGCTGTTAATGATGATGATGACATATTTTTACTGTCATCTCCTCTCCAAAGGGAACCGTGAATTAAAAAATGAACTCCTTAGTAAGAAATTATTTTTTTATCAACTACTGAATCAAATTTTTGTAGCACACTTTCAAACGACCCACCAGATGGTAAGTGGCGACCGTTGCTCCAAGACTTTCGCAACACCTGGGCTGGGGCGCTGATGATGCGAGTTGCTCATCTTTGTTTGAATTTGTTAAATTGCTACTTCAATTTATTTAAGAGTTTTATGAGCAAACTCAAAGTTGCACAGCGAGCTATGGAGAGAGCTATGCTCAGAGGATCCGAAATGAATCCGCAAGAGAAGTAAAGTCACTGATATAGCTTTAAGAATTAGCAAGTTGAAGTGACAATAGGCAAGCCACATCGCTCGCAGAACTGACAACCAATGGGGAAGAAAGTTTCTCGAATGGCGACCACGAACCGAAAGGCGCAGCGTAGGCCGGCCCCTGGCTAGGTGGACCGACGACCTGTTCAGAACCGCGGGGAGCTGATGGATGCAGGAGGCAAGCGGCCGCTCAAGGTGGCGCTCTGTGGAAGAGGCCTATGTTTAGCAGTGGAAGTCTTCAGGCTGATGATGATGATGATGATAATGAAGAGTTTTAAAACATTCAGAGCTATTGAAGGATGTTCTAAAGAGTTATTCAGTTTGATAACGGCTTCGTGTTTCTACAAGTGCACCTCTCGCCATCGCTACAAACTCATCCGCATATATTATTGGGTCGTAGAAAGCGCACACGACTCGATTCATGCGTTCTTTCTTCCTTGCCGTGCATCTTCAAAAAGTAGAATGAACTCACCCCAGTGGGCTTTTTCGCAGAGCTTGGCAACCGTGGAGCACTTTAAAATGAGGGTTAAGAGTCCTACAGGGTAAGAATTGCATTAGCGACGCCTCCGGTGTTCCGAACAGGGGTTAAAGATGCCCATGTGGCTACGGCGACTGCAGTGGGGTGCATGTTTGCTTGCAAATTTATACTAAAAAAAATTTAATTCCTGTCGATTACTGTATGGACAAATTCGCTTGCTTTGAACACCACTGACCAAGATAATAAGAGAAAGAAAAGCGCGTAAAGCTCGCTTTTCGAGGGTTCCGCCCAATATCTCCTGAACAGGGTATTATATTATCAGTGACAGGGTAAACGTCTTCTTTCTGTGCATGCATATAAAATAACTAAAGACTTTTGTAAATAGGGTGAATTCTGTGAGTATAACTTTGTTTGATTAAACAAAGAGTACAGTAAATATCTGACATAGAAAGAAATTCATGGGATTTGAATTACCTAGTTATTTTCTTTAAGTACGTGTGCCGGCTATCTTAGAGCCGAACGGTATTTCACGTGACTATGGTAAGAGGCCTGACGGCATGACGTTAATTCCGTGGTGTCGTGGAAGGCCGCTAGTGTGGGATGCTACCTGCGTTGACACACTGGCGCCTTCCCACATTAACAACTCAGCTCGGGCGGCATGCGCAGCGGCAGAAGCTGCAGAAAACCTCAAACGGAGGAAATATGAATCCCTAGGTGAGGGTTACATATTTGTTCCGTTTGGGGTTGAGACAATGGGTCCCTGGGGCCCACAGGCACGACTTCTAGTCAGGGAGCTGTCCAGACGTTTAGTCGAGCTGACGCGTGACCAAAGGGCTGGCACATACCTCGGCCAACGAATTAGCCTGGCAATTCAACGAGGGAATGTCGCCAGCTTTTTGGGCACGCTACCCGCAGATAGTGACCTAAATTCTGTTTTTTATTTATAACTTTTTATTACTCACTTATTTTGTTTTCTTAGGCTTAGTGTACATAGATATACGTAGTACGTGTAATGGTAAATTTCAAGGTTCTAGATCAACGGAAAGTACGTACTTTTGATGACGGGTGAAATAAGAAAAAAATCAGTTCACAATCGAGCTTTTTAGTCGTCTTTTTTGTTGTAGGCGTTAACGTAGAAACTTATCTAGGTACTAGGCCCAATTTTGAAGGCTTTAGTTGACAGTCTTTAACTTACTAAAAATGTACCCATCTCTTACATTACCGTCTATTAGACAAGGACAGCAACAGTTTTAGGAGTTTTAGATCTGTCAACTAAAGCCTTTAAAATTGGCCCCACTATCTATTTATTCTACAGGAGTGTGTCGCCGTAATAGTTCTTAGTATTTGATACCGATTTTACGTACCTACCCTTTGGCTGTTACTGAAAAAAGACAGACAGACAGACAGACAGTCTATGTAGTCGGAAAAACATTTTTCGGACAAGTCATTTACCAAAAATTCTTAGGGAACCCTAAAAATTTATGATTGATTGTGATCCAATCAGCCCCTGCAGTCAAGAAAACAGTTTATCTATAATTACCTCAATAGAATGGCTTTTAATAAATGTATATTTTTATTAATTTTCGTTAATTTTGTGTACGGACAAGATGTGCCTATAGTGAGTACTACCCAAGGACTGGTGCGAGGGTTGGCAGCCGAAGATGGAGACTATTACATGTATCTCGGCATTCCATATGGGGCGGTGGATTCAAACAATCCTTTTGGGGTAAGTTAAGCCCTATTCAAACCGGCGCGGTATTCGTACCGCTGTGGGTAGCGGTAAATACCGCGCGGGATTCCGCCCGGGTATTTTGTATGAAGTTACGCTCAAGTTTCGCGCTAGCCGCGGAACTTCAGTACAAAATACCGCGCGGTATTTACCGCTACCCACCGCGGTACGAATACCACGCTGGTTTGAATAAGGCTTTCCCATGGCCCTATTAAAGTTCCCCACGCTTCTATTATAAGTAGCCCGAACCGGAGAAAAAATGTCCCTTGTTTTTATCCACGTCTTGCTCTGCGAAAGTGGATAAAACTTGTCTCCAGTCAGTGCTGGACAAAAATAATACTTGTAACGTAAACAAATGCAAATTTTTAAATGACAGGTAGAAAAGTTGGACTCATGCGAACGAACCGGAGCAATAGACCTGAAGAGTCAAATAATCTTCTTTATCATTGATAGGCTTACATTTGATTGCTGTCTCACCTGATAGTAAGGGAGGATGCGGTCGATGACGGAGCATGCTTGCCTAGAAGATAGGTTCACTCTAGCCTTAAAAACTCCCAGATTGTAGTTTTTAAGAAACAACGACGCTATAGCCGATCCGAAATTAGGAGATCCGCAAGAGAACTAAGGTCACCGATATAGCTTTTAGAGTTAGCAAGTTAGTGGGTAGTGGGCAGGCCACATCGCTCGTAGAACTGACAACCGATGGGGAAAATAGGTTCTCAAGTGGCAACCACGAGCCGGAAGACGCAGCGTAGACCGGCCCCCCACTAGGTGGACCGACGACCTGGTCAAATCCGCGGGGAGCCGATGGATGCAGGAGGCAAGCAGCCACTCAAAATGGCGCTCTATGGGGAGGCCTATGTTCAGCAGTGGACGACTGCGTCCTGTACGCGAGCATGTACATCCGGATAGATGAAAGCAAAAATCGCGAGTTGAAGCAGAGACTTTCACTCACTTCGTTCGCTCAGTCCCTACATTTAGGTAGACACTGGCAACTAAATTTCCTATGAACCACTTAAGTATACCTACTGCTCTATATGGATATTAATATCTAACACAAATCTAACAAGCAAAGCACAGGAGTCAGGGTGTTTAAGAAGTACCGGAACTCTTAGGACGCATGTTTTAGTCACTTCTCTTACTTTATGTGTTTTCTAGCCATCACAGCCAGCCCCAGCTTTCGAAGGCATATTCAACGCCACAGACGACTCCGCAGCATGTCCCCAAGTAGAAAGCGGTGTTCTGGTCGGCAGCCTTGACTGTCTCCACCTCAGCGTTTTTGTCCCATCATCAGCCAACACAACCAAGTTACCAGTTCTATTGTTCCTCCACGGAGGTGCCTTCGAATTTGGTTCTTACGGGCGGTATACCTATGGACCCAAATTCTTGGTCAGGCACGACGTAATCCTCGTAACTTTTAATTATAGACTTGGTATTTTTGGGTATATGTGTACTGATAACCCTAGAGTACCAGGCAACCAGGCATCGAAAGACCAGCTGTTAGCACTGAGATGGGTGCGGGATAATATTGGAAGCTTTGGCGGTGACCCTGATAGGGTTACTCTCTCTGGGAATAGTGCTGGAGGAATGTCAACAGATCTGCAAATAATAAGAAGCAATGATGGTCCTAAGCTCTTCCAGCAAGCTATCATGCAGAGCGGAGTCTCGTTCTTACCAAGCTATCCACCAACAGTGAGGAACTCTCCATTGATTTTGGCTCAACATTTCAACTTTGAAACGGACAACGTAGATGATGCTTTAGACTATTTAGCTACAGTGGAACCTTTAAGGCTTCTAAATGCTGGCAGACAGCTGGGTTTGCAGTTCAGGCCTTGCATAGAAAGGGAATTTAATGGCGTGGAAGCCTTCATGACTGAGAACTGGCTGTTAAAAGAAGTTATTCCAACAGCGGAAGATTTGAATATTATGGTAGGATTCAACGAAAATGAAGCTTTGGGTTTATTCCTCATTCCGACTTCAGATTTAAGCAATATAGTAAACGCTAGTATAAGAGAGACATTCGCAATTGACCACGAAGATCTGACAGGTTTTTCGGAAGTCAGACAGTTCTATTTTGGCGATGAAGATATTGATGAAACACAGTTTAAGAATGCAATCGATTTGAGATCAGATACATCATTCGTTTACACTTCTATAATGTGTGTAGATAGATACTTAAAGAGTGCCATTGGAAAGGTGTATCTGTACCTATTCTCATATGATGGAGAGAGGAATATTGCGAAGCGCCGTCTGAACACTACTTTAGAAGGAGCAGCGCATGCAGACGAAGTCGGATATTTGTTTGACGTGTCGTATTTTGAAGAACCAAATGAGGAAGATCAAGTGATTGTCGATAGGATGACAGAGATGTGGGCTAACTTCGTCAAATATGGGTAGGTGTTTTGTCTCTTTCTATGTCGGAATGTCCATGTTTTCATGTTTTTGAGGACCTCTAGCAAGAATCTGTTTGTGGTACGGTCCAGCCCCTCTTTGTCCATTAATTATCTAACTGAAAATTAACTAAAGAGACCAAAAATTAACCGTTATCTATAATACATGTATTACCCATAAATGGAGACACATAGACGCAGATTTTTGACTGGTAATTTTTATGCTATAATGGGGCCATACGTTTGACAACATCTCACCTGATGACGAAGTTGTCTAAGGTGGAGCACGTTTGCCCATAAGATGCCCATTCACTCTTGACTTGAAAAGACCCAGGTTATACCCAGGAGGAATAGTTATTTATGATATTAGGGCGGTAAGTTGGTTTTTACAAACGAGTAGACGAATGTAAGCCCGAGACGAAGCCGAAGGCTTACCATAGTCACGAGTTTGTAGAAACCAATTTCCGCGCGTGTATCATGCAACGGTTTTCAACACATTCGCGAGAAAACAGTACCTACAATAGGTAAAGAAACAAACTTTCGTTTATTAGTGAAAAAGTCGCAACAAACAACCTATGACGTTTCCTATCTAACTAATATGAAAATGGCCTAAAATGGCGGGCATTTACAATGCAAATGGCGCCACGTGCGTGTGGTGAAAATTAGAACTACATTTCTAGTTTCATTTTCTCTTTAGTATTAAAGTGAGACAAACGTATTGAGCAAAATCGCTTCCAAGGAGTTTCGATCATTCAGCTTATTTATTCTCGTACTGTGAAACTCCTTGGTGAAATTCTTTTATTATGCTTTATTGAAATTTAAAAAAAAACCGTAAAGGTTACGCACGGCGCTTTACAAGGAACGATGCGGTAAAATAGGTACTTAGGTGAGAGTACCTATTTTACCGCACGCTTCTTTGTATGGTGCGTAATGTTTAACTTTCGAACAATGTATACAGGCTTTGTAAATGCATTTTTTGAGCAAATGTGTTGAAAATACTGTTACGGAAGAGCATTCCATTCTTTGGCCGTTCGGACTATGAATGACTCCGCAAAACGCTTAGTGCGAATTGGTGGTACACTTACGACGTCATGCGACCATACTTCACGAACTAAACTCTAGCTCGTGAGAAGACAAAATAAATGTCGATTTTCATGTTAGCCCTGCCCGCCTAATAAAGGCGGTAGAGAAAATTGCCTTTCCCCGTTTTATGTCACTTTCTTCATACTTGCTTACATGTCAAGTGGAGTAAAACAGGGGAAAGACTATTTTGTCAACCATCCATGCCACAAACGTTCTATCGTCTTTACGCCAGTTGTTTAAAAAACTGTACGTATTCTAAGTTTTTGAGTGACACAATGATGATACTGCAAATTATGACGTAGTGTAGGCACAGCGCGGCCGGTAGACAAAACTGTCTTTCCCCTGTTATACTCCAAGCAAGTATGAAGAAAGTGACGTAAAACGGGGAAAGACAATTTTGTCTACTGTCCATGCTAACCCAGCTGGTATATTCGACATAACCTTTGATCAAAACAAAAAGATACCATGTAGCCTATAATATCCGATTGTTTTGGACGCTTTAAATTAAATACGTAAATAAGTTTGATTAGATTTCGATATACCTAAGTATATAGGTAGCTACTATCTATTCGCGCTTTATCTATGTTAAGTAAGATAGATAAAGGGTGCAAATTTTTTATTAAACTTTAGACGTATAAATAGCCGGTCCCGGCAAACTCAGCATCATAATCATCATCATCATCATCATCATCATCATCATTGCCATGCTCTGGCGCATCCATTTTTGCATAACCTGCTTTAGCATCATCGTCACCATCACCATCACTACTGGAACAGCTGTGCCAGCGACCCAATTCTGTTCTCCGATACTTCAAGGAGTTAGGGTGGCTAGGGTAGAGGCTGGCGGGGGTAAATGCACAAAACCACCCTATGCGGGACGTCAGTGCAGGCCTTTATCGCCCCCATCTACCCCACTATTAGAAAGAGGAAAGATTTGTAATTTTGTGTGTATGTTTGTAATGAATAAACTCAAAAACTACTATGCCGATTTCAAAAATTCTTTCACCATTGGAAAGCTACATTCACCCTGAGCAACATAGGCTACACCACTACACGTGCGAAGCCGAGGCGAGCCACTAGTCTATACATATAATAAAACTGTAGAGATAAAAAAGTCTGTAATTGCAAGATATCAACAAAAAAATTACACAGGTTGGCTTAAAATTAGCCGCTGATCACGTTAAGCCACTTTTTAAACACTTTGTCTGTTTGTTTGTTTGTTTGTTTATTTGTTTGTTTGTTTGTTATGACTGAACTCCTAAAATACTGAATGGATTTTCATGCGGTTTTTACTAATATGCTTAGAAATAACCGGCGCTTAACATAGGATATATTAAAATTGCAATATCGTTAAAAAAATTTGATGACAATTATTAAGATTTCATTACGGAACGAATCGGAGTTTTAAACAACATGGCCGATTGAAGGTTTTTTTGTTTTGGTTACTTATAGTAAGCAAAGAGAAAATAACCGCTTACGCTGAAGAGATGGGACTCCCATAGAGAAAAGAGTTAGTTGTATGAAACGTGCGCTACATGTATAAGTGTAGCACACGTTTCATACAACTAACTCTTCTCTGTCTATCAATATTTTTAAATGCGTTATTGAATGAATGGGAAGGTTTTAGGTACGTTACTAAGTTAGGTTTTTAGGTAAAGGTTTTAGGTAAGTTTTTTTTAAGTTGGCTACTGTTTCCGCCATAACGGTAAGTTGTAAGCTGTGGTTGTAAGTTACCACATTAGAAATAAAACAATCGACTACACTCTGTGCCACATATTTATCTGGAGGCAAAGATTAAAGAAAAAGACTCTGTGAATGGATATGACCAAAGAGTAATATTAGTACCGCTACTCTAAGAGAATCAAAACATTTTATAGGTTTCCTATTTATATTTTTACAGGTTGTTTAGCATTTTAGAAGTTAATTAAATAGATACATATACCAACAAATATTAATAGTGTGAAAGTAGATGTTTTTATTTATTTTGGCATTAGATGACATTTGTACTTAGCCAATGATACGAAATATTTTATGAAAAATGTTTTAACAGGGTACTTACTTAGAGTATAGACTAAAAGCATAGAGATATCCATCAAAACGATATTATATTTGTGTTTTTGTTTGTGTATTATATTTGTTTGTTTTTTTGTGTTTTTGTGTTGTTTGTTTTGCTCACACGTATCGCTACGTCAGTGGCGAAGGAAAGAAACAAACATAAAGTAACTAGCTACGCTTGCGAAAAGTCAAACAGAAAAAACAGTTGACTCGAGTCGAAAAAATGGTACGGTGAAATTTCGCAAGTGTAGCTAATATTGTATGTTTGTTTTTTCCTTCGCCACTGACGTAGTGGTACGTGTGAGCAGTACAAATATACTATCGTTTTGATGATCCCTCTTTGCTTTTAGTCTATACTCTAAGGTTTTTCTATACAAATCTGACAGACTCATTCACATCAAAGTGTCCACTTCTTATAAAAAGTGTCCAAAAAAGTGGTACGCTTGACAGATAATGAAGTTCTCTCTATGCTTTTAGTCTATACTCTAAGGGTACTTAGATATAGGTAAGTATAATTATACTTTATGGTAAGATCCTCGAATTAGCAACATGGCCGTGTAACGTTCGATTTTGATTTCTTCTTCTTCTTTCACGTAAGTAAATGAGTTTTAATAGTTAAAATATTTTAGGTCTGTGGGCTTTTCAATTAGCAAACTAAGCAGTTATATTCTATTTGGGACAAACCACAGGTTAGAGTAAAAATTATCGGTTACTCGGTTGCTCCAATAAGGTTAATTATATCTTTGGGTGTATATATGCAATCAGAAATTAAACTTCTTTTTTCTTTTTTGGTGGTAATTGCTTGGCTCTACGGACAAGTTGTAAAGTTTATTAGAATTTGGCAAGAAGAAGAAAGGTCTTTGAAAGTGGACGTCTTCAGGATGTTGTTGTTGATGATGATGATTATGATGATGATAGCCGTATTTGAATTAATTGATTATAGATATCAAATTTAATTCTTTCCGTTATTCCTAAAATAAGTAATGGTCTCGACAGATATTTAGAAAGACAAACAGACGGACAATAAAGTGATCTTACCTCAAATTCAAATTCAAATTCAATTTATTTCACAGTTTGTAACATAACAGTACAAAAAAGCGTCTAAGGCGTTACAAATAAAATATTTTTAAAAAAAGTCATCATCATCTTATTATTGACACTGGTTAAATACTCAGTTCGTATGGAGTCAAACTTATGAAAGTAAAAAAAAATATGTGGTAAATAAATGGTAATAAAAAGCGCGCGGATGTGAAAAACTGACCAATGTGTGTTTGTTTTGTATTTTTCTAAACTGCCTAAATAATAGGTAAGTACTTAAGTAGGTATACCTACAACCTAAACAAAATTTACTGGAACCTCTTATCAAGACTTGAACGGTTTTTATGGTGAAAACACAAGAACAATCTGTTGAAGTGAAAATGACAAGGAAAAGATCGAACGTATCACTGGTATGTAGGTATACCATAGAACTTTTATTCGTTAGATGCCTAGATCTACCGTATATTTAAAAAACTAACGGCTAAGTGTAAGGTAGGTCTAAGTAGGTACATACATATGATTTGCAGTTTCTAACCCACTATTTTATCAATGTGTAGGTGATCTGATGACACGTGAAAAGCCATACCTACCTACAACCTAAACAACATTTTTACACGTGTGCTACCTAATCTGCTAATACGTGCTGAGCTTCGATTTTTTTTTGTGGATTTTGTGATTTGGTATAGAGGAAATGCATGAACTAAGCTATTATTAGACTACCTAAACGTAGAAATAACATAATACATGCGTGCGAAGCCGCGGGCAAAAGCTAGTATAGAATAAAAATAAGAAGCCGGTCCTGGCCGTTTAGGTCCCGGTGTGCGAACAGAGCACCCCATCTCCCATGGGAGCCGTAAGAGCTCACTGAAACTTAACTGAAACTCAAAGGTAGACTGGAAGATAATGACACTTAGCATTAAGCTTGCCTATGTACTTGGTTTACTCTTGTGCAATAAAGAATTTGCTATTTAGGTATCTATCTATCTACGAGCCAAGGGAATATCCAGGGAATAGGCAGCAGCGTTCTCCTCGTACCCATAAAAATCTGCGATGAAGCCAAGCGTGCTGTATGGCAAACCGCTTCGAGTAGTTCTTGATGGCTGCTCGTCCGATCTAATGGCTATTAATGCTGGTGTACCTCAGGGGTCGGTTCTCTCAGCGACACTTTTTTTACTGCACATAAATGACCTGCTTAAGCCCGGCACCTTTGGGTATGCAGACGACAGTACTGTTGTTGAGAGATTTATATCCAGTGCCCGTGATGGGAGTGAGGATACTCTTCTTCGGAGAGAAGCCATGGTAGAGCGTTTGAACTTAGCTTTGGAAGCCGTATCCGATTGGGGGGATGCCAACCTTGTAAAGTTTAACGCTACGAAAACACAGGCGTGTTTGTTCTCCACCAAAAAGAGCCAATTCAATTTGTCTCATACTTTCCGTGGTGTATCTTTACCGATAGGCAACCATCTAGAGCTTTTGGGTGTCACACTGACGTCCAATCTGAACTTCGGCTCTTTCATTGAGTCCAAAGCGAAAGTAAAGTAAAAGTAAAGTAAAAGTAAAATATTTTATTTGCAAGAATGTAGGTTTACAAAAGTATGGTGATCAGATTATTAGGAGAGCCGTGTACATTCTACCATTACAAATGGTGTGCAAATCTCCATGCAGTCAATGAGCATGGTTCATCTAAATAACAACATTTCAATAATAATAATAATAAGTGTCACTTTCTAAATTACGGTCATATCTATTGGAATTTTATAAATTGAATTAAGCTATTATTATGATTAGAAATTGTTTCATATAGTCAATGGTTTCTATTATAATATCATTATTGTCAATTATTATCAATATTTAATTGCGAGATGTCATAAATTCTTTAATGTCATAAAAATTTTTTTCGGCCAGCCACTGTGTTAGTTTCCGTTTAAATATTGGTGAGGGTAAGTCCTTGAAAACATTTGGTAATTTATTATATACATTAATTGCATTAACAAACACATTTCTTTTATATAATTCAAGTTTGCATTGTGGAAAGTGAAGTTTAAATTTGTCCCTAGGGGCAGCCTTCCTTGAAACCACGTCAGCATGCTTTTTAAAATATTGTGGATGCCCATGCACAAATACACACAATTCTTCTATATACATGCAAGGCAACGGCAAAATTTTTAATTTTTTGAAGATTGGTTTACAACTTTCCAAAAACCAAGCCCCACAGATTGCACGTACACATTTTTTTTGTATTTTAAAAGCTTTCCCTATTTGAACTGAGTTACCCCACAGTAAAAGACCATATGATAATACCGATGAAACATATCCATGGTATGCACTAAGTGCTGCCTCTGTTGACACCGTAACTCTCAATCTTTTGATGGCGTAAACGAATCTGTCCAGCTTGTCACAAACATAATCTAAGTAACTGCCAGAAAGCTTGGAATATTGTCCAAGGTTAGGCAGTACTTCACACCGGGACAGCTTCTGACCCTCTATCAAGCACAGGTCCGGTCGTGTATGGAGTACTGCTGCCACCTCTGGGGTGGGTCAGCAAAGTACCAGCTGGCAGCTTTGGATTCCATTGAGTGACGTGCTAAACGGATTATCGGTGACGATTTCTTGGTGAACACTAGGCTTCAGCGCCTGGCGCACCGACGTGAAGTCGCGAGTCTATCGGTTTTCTATAGGTTGCACTATGGAGAGTGTGCACAAGAACTGCATGACCTAATTCCTCCGGCACCTTTCCATTATAAAACTACCAGGTGGTCGGCCAAGCGTCACCCTTTTATGGTCGAAATACCACCAATACGTAATAACCGTTTCGACAACACTTTTCTAATAAGAACTGCGAAAGTGTGGAATGTCCTGCCCTGGTCGGTGTTTCCTGAAAAATACAACCCGGGGTTGTTCAAGTCAAGAGTGAATAGGTATTTATTACTAGACAAGCGTGCTACACCTTCGACCGCATCATCACTTCCCATCAGGTGAGATTGTGGTCAAACGCTAGCCTAGTCAAATAATAAAAAAAAAAAAACCCTCCTATGATAAGCGTCCAAAGTGGCGTTTTATGGAGGCCTGCGTTCAGCAGTGGACGTCTCCCAGCTGTTGATGTGTGATGTTGATATTCTTAATTTAATTAAAACGCCTGAACTATTTAGTCACCCGACTAAGGGTAAGTTTTTTGATACGTAGTTAAGGTAACCAATGGTTAAAATCTCTAACAAATTGTAACCCTCCCCTTTGCCTTTTCCCATTTGTTATTGGGGTCAGCTCCCAATCTAACCTGTAGCGGTGAGCTACCAAAATTACACGAGCGACTGCCATCTGACCTCGCAACCCATAAGGAACCAGTAACAGGGATGGTTAGATCAGGCGTCAGATTCTATCAGGCATCTGACTATCCGTAACGATTGCCATAGATGTTCTTATGACAACCGGGACCGACGGCTTAACGTGCTCTCCGAGGCCACGGAGCGATGGCATCGAAAACTGCACTTAATTTACTAGATAAGTCATTGGTGCAGGGCCGAGGATCGAACCCGGTGCCGTGGTGCGGCACATGCTACCGCTCGGCCACCATCGCTCTCTAACAAATTGTAACCAACGGTAAAAAATTTTTAGACTTTTTAACCATTGGTTACCTTAACTATGGATTAAAAACCCACCCTTAATGATGACTGGAGCAAACGTTGCTTAATTTAGCGATCGGTTAAGAACAGCAAGTCGGGTTTCATCATGAGCCCTATACGGGTAATAATTAATCTATGCTCTTCAATCCCCAGGGATCCCACACCAGCAATCACACCCCTACTCCCAGTGAAATGGGAACTCATCACCCCCACATCTCCGTATCACTACATGCATATTGGAGCCAATCTAGAGGCCGGCACCAGACCGTTCCATGAACGGATGGCTTTCTGGGACCTCTTCTATGAGAAGAACAGGCATCTGCAGCGGTTTGTGCTGGACAATGCTGAGGATTAACTTTGACTAGTCGCGTTTTTGGGACGGGCCCGCGGGTCCAAATGCCTAATACAAAAAGTTGCATTAGTAATTTGACCCTACTGGAAATGGCTCTATAACAAGACGTGCGGGCAGAGGGGTGGATTCGACCAAACGAGAGTAAGGGTTATACTTAGAATAAATCGCCAGTTATCCGAGAGTAAACCAATTTCACATTTTACCATCTACACTCAAGCCTATTCGAGAATAACAACTTATACTACCGTTTTTGGTGGAATAATAAACTATTCCGAGAATATTTTAATGGCGGCAGCGCGCCATATAATTCCAACATTTACTTTTCTGCTCTATAATACGACAAAATTGGGTTGCTATGACATAAACTTGAATACCTTGGCGTTGTAGAACAATAATTGTTACTTGGGTAATAGTTTCGTTCATCGTTCACTCCGCTATTCGCGTATAAGTATTCTATACTTTGTATTGCATGGTAAAACGACTAATGAGTTATTCTAGTTTAAGATCGTGGAATAGATTTATTCTGGTATAGTTACTCGCGCATAACTCTAAGTTTGGTCAAATCCACCCTAAGAGACGCCAAAATTTTTTTACTACTGTTTTTAATACTACCTGTCCACGTGTTTTTTTTTAATAAAAGGTACCTATATAAGTACTGTCAGCTAAAAATGTGATCAAACACCTATTTAATATGTTTTGGAATTTCGATCTTCAATTTTTATCAACTGGAGTTGTTTACGAGTTTGTAAAATGAATTGAATAAAAACTGATTTTATGCCAACGACCAGAAACGGACGATTTTTATTTTTTGATTTTACTTTTCACCCACTATAGGAACACATTTCTTCCATAGTGGAAGGAATACACTTATTCCGTAGTGGAGGGAATGGAATAAGTATGCTACAAAGGTTCTATCCCCTTTCTTTCAAATCCGTCCAGAAGTTTTGCCTTACTTTGGTCCCTTGTGACACAATCTACTATAGTATGTTTCAAATCCCCTGAGAAACGCGCACATTGACCTTTGAGCAGACTACAGCGACTCTCAACCTACTTTTTGGTGGGTCGCTTTATAATTTAAAATCCCTTGAGAAACTCGTACATTGAAACATGTCAAAACAGGTTTAGCGCCGCTGATTGACCTTCTCTCGCACACATCCTTGTACCACGAAACGCGGTAGACGCGGAAACGACAGTGAAGAAGCGATACTGTAGCTTTTTTCGGGGCTAATATTATATAATACCGGGGCGCAATGCACGAGTTTCTCAGGGGATTTGAAACATACTAATATTTTATCACATCTGTTCGAAAAGAGCTAATGGTCCTTGATAAACATGGGCTAAAATAGCTCTTTAAGGTGGAACGTTACACTAGGGCGGGAAATTCAAATTTTCTTGCGTTCTTTTACCAATAATAGCTTAATTACTCAACGTGATTACATGAAAACTAATTTTGCGCAAATAAATAGAATGTGTCAATAAATTACAATTAAAATTATCTCCTAGATATCATTGGTTTAGCGACAAATGGCAATAAACAATTTTCTTCTTAGTTTTTCTGCTATTATTGGCAAAAGAACGCAAGAAAATTTGAATTTCCTACGCTAGTGTAACGTTCCACCTTAATCCCCAGGGATCACACATTCCAATCCACATTCCAAATTCCATATAGACTAATAATAATTTGAATTTGGTATGTGGATATTGTTAGTAAAAGTCCAATCACCAAAAAGATACAATGCAATAATTTTTGTCTGAAGTCCCTACCTAGTATTGCTAGAGAAGCAGAGGATTAGCTTTGAGAGAAAAAACTCTGGGATCTAAACCTACCACAACTAAAAGCTTAAGTCTGGAAAAAATCCAAATCTTTTCCTTGCGCTATTTTATGTAACGAATTTATTTATAATTATAATACCTATAGGCTTACGGTTGGCCAATTTCGCACTCAAAAATACTGATATTTATATTATTATCCATAGACTTTGAACACCACTGACCAAGATTGTAATTTTGAGACGACAAGTGCGTGAAACTCGCATGCAGAGGGTTCTGATTTCTCTCGTACTTCTGTGCAGCCTTGCCCGATAACCATACATTAGATCATCACCCATGTCATCAGCTAGAAGACGTCCACTACTGCCATAAAATGCCACTTTGAACCACAGACAGACAGAGAGGCGTCTATGTATTGTTTTTACCAAAAATTCTTACGGTACCCTAAAAATTAATGATTGATTGCCATTAAATCATCACCAGTACTGAAAACAGTTTATCAAATTACCTCAACTGATATGGTCTTCATTAAATATACATTTTTATTAATTTTTATTAATTTTGTGCACGGACAAGATGTGCCTATAGTGAGTACTACTCAAGGACTGGTACAAGGGTTGGCAGCCGAAGATGGAGACTATTACATGTATCTTGGCATTCCATATGGGGCAGTGGATTCAAACAATCCTTTTGGGGTAAGTTACAAGTTATATTAAGGTTTTCCCGTCGTCCACCCATTTAAGTTCTTCAGCACGCGCACGCCTCTAGCACGAACCAGGGACAAAAATCATCCCTTCTTTCTATCCACTTTTCACTCAAAAAGTTTTTGGCTCCAGTCAGTGTTAGGAGTACTGGATAGATGCAAAGAGTAAAAATCTTTTTTTATCATAGATAGGCTTACATTTGACTATTACCTCACCTGATGATAAGGACGATGCAGTCGGCGATGGAGCCGGCTTGTCTAGCTAGAAGATACCGGTTCACTGTTCACTTTATAGACGCGATTTTTATCTACTTTTTCTTATTATTTTTGTTTTCTAGATATCAAAACCAGCTCCCGCGTTCGAAGGCATATTCGACGCCATAGACGACTCCGCGGCATGCCTCCAAATTGGCAACGGTGTTCTGGTTGGCAGCCTGGATTGCCTCCACCTCAGTGTCTTCGTCCCATCGTCAGCTAACACCACCAAGCTACCAGTACTGTTGTTCATCCACGGAGGTGGCTTTGAAGTTGGTTCTTACGGACGTCATATCTATGGACCCAAGTTTTTGGTCAGGCACGACATAATCCTCGTGACTTTTAATTATCGACTCGGTATTTTTGGGTATATGTGTACTGATAACCCGAGAGTACCAGGCAATCAGGCGTCGAAAGACCAGCTGTTAGCACTAAGATGGGTGCGGGATAATATTGGAAGCTTTGGTGAAGATCCTGATAGAGTCACTCTCTCTGGGAATAGTGCTGGAGCAGCGTCAGCAGATCTGCAAATAATAAGACAGAACGATGGTCCGAAGCTCTTCCAGCAAGCTATCTTGCAGAGCGGAGTCGCGTTCTTACCAAGCTATCCACCAACAGTGAGGAACTCTCCATTGATTTTGGCTCAGCATTTCAACTTCGAAACGGACGACGTAGATGATGCTTTAGACTTTTTAGCTACAGTGGATCCTCTAAGGCTTCTAATAGCTGGCAGGCTTCTGGGTTTGCTGTTCAGGCCTTGCATAGAAAGGGAATTTAACGGCGTGAAACCTTTTATGACTGAAAACTGGCCATTAAAGGAAGTGATTCCAACAGCGGAAGATTTGAATATTATGGTAGGATTCAACGAAAATGAAGCGTTGGGTTTGTTCCTGCTTCCAATTTCAGATTTAAGCAATATTGTAAATGCTAGTGTACAGGGGATATTCGCAATAGATCATGAAGATCTGACAGGTCTTTCGGAAGTCAGACAGTTCTATTTTGGCGATGAAGATATTGATGAAACGGACGAAACACAGTTTAAGAATATCATTGATTTGATATCAGACACATCATTTGTTTACAATTCTATGATGTGTATTGATAGATACCTAAAAAGTGCTATTGGGAAGGTGTATCTGTACCTATTTTCGTATGACGGTGAAAGGAATATTTTGAAGCGTCGTCTAAACACTACTTTAGAAGGAGCAGCGCATGGAGATGAAATCGGATATTTGTTTGACGTATCTTATCTTGAAAAGCCAAATGAAGAAGATCAATTGACTATCGATAGGATGACAGAAATGTGGGCTAATTTCGTTAAATACGGGTACGTAATTATCATTTATTTTTTAACGTTTGGGGGTGCATATAAACGTACGACTTACCTACGCGACCTTCACGTAGGCCGTACGTATGTTATTATAAAGTGTTTAATGAATCACGTTTAGCGGCGTCAGACTGATTTATTTATTTTATGTAGCAAGACAATAATTATATTTTATGAATACCCACAATATATTAAAAAGGCTTACGGCCACACCATGGACTATGGACATCTGTTATCTGTATCACTGGAGGTGCGTTGCCAGTTTTTTCTTTTTTCTATTTTGCAATTTTTTGTGGACCTCTAGCGAGAGTATGTTTGGATGGGTAGGTAGTAAGGCATGCATTTCGAAATTTCGAAACTTCATAGTTTCGAAATTTCGGACCATATTTGCATGTTCTGTAATTTCGAAATTGATACCCTATAGTTTCGAAATTTCGAAACTTACTTTTATTTAAATGCGGCTAGTAACCCAACGCAGAAAGAAGACTCATAAACTCTGAATACAAACTCAGGAAGTTCTGAGACTAATGGCAGACTGGAATTAAATGAAACTGCGATCTTTAGTTGATATGTCAGCTTGTGGTGCACTCAATAGCCAAATCTGGAGTTCCGTGCGACACGACTTGCGTGCTTTTTTACATAGGTACTTCACGTATTAAGACCCCAATTGATCGGAAGCAAGGCTCTAAAGTATTCGCAAAAGATTTGTCTATGTGGCAAAGCTAAATGACAAAACAGAAGACCGAAAATGGCAGTGTCATTATATCCAAGCATGAAATTCTAAGAGAGATCGAGAACTTCAATGGACGGTTATACACCTCGACACGTAAGCCCGCTACTAACAAAGCTCAGGACATTAGAGCCAAGATAGTCTGACACTATCAGCCTGTACGAGATTAGAACGGCTTGAGGACAGCTTAAAACGAGGCGCCAGGTCAAGATGGAATTACGACCGAACTTCTGAGAGCGGGTGGTAGACCGGTACTTATAGTCTTCCAGAAGTTATTTAATTCTGTCATCAACAAGAACAAGAGCGTGGTGGTGCTCTTATTAAAAAAAGGTGATAAAACATTACTGAAGAACTATAAGCCCATCTCGCTCGTTAGTCGTGTACAAGCTGTTTTCGAGAGTCATTACATACCGTCTTGCGCGCAGGTTCAATGATTTCCAGCCTCCCGAACATGCGGATTTCCGCAAAGGCTTTAGCACCATAAACCACATCCATACGCTACGGTAGATTATGCGGAAGTAAACGGTATACGTATTATACAGAAGACCGAAGAGTAAAGGCGCCGTTATGCCTAGCGTTTGTGGACTATGAGAAGCCTTAGATTCAGTCAAGACCGCAGTCTTTATAGCGATGCTAAATCGACTATAGTTAAATATATATCGAAGTTTTGAAGTGTTTGTACAATGTACAGCAAGGCCACTATCTCATTCCGACTACAGGACCAGAGTACGTTACAAATCGCATTACAAAGAGGCGTGACACAGGGAGACGTTATTTCTCCGAAACTGTTCACCAACGCATTGCAAGGCGTTTTTAAGCTCTTGGGATGGAAAAGATCTGCCATCAGCATAAATGGTGACATCACTAACCTTCGTTGTGCCAATGATATAATCATAATGGCGGAGTCGCTCGAGGACCTTACCGCCATGCTCAACGATATTAGTAAAGTTTCCCAACAGGTTGGTCTTTAGATGAACATGGACAAGATGGAAATCATATCTAATGCCCATGTTCCGCCTATACCGATAAGTGTGGGAACGACACTCAAGGTGTCGCTATGTCTACGTAGGACAGACTGTCCAGTTCGGTAGGTCCAACTTCAGCAAAGAGGTCGCACGAAGAACTCAACTCGGCTGGGCAGCGTTTGAGAAGCTTCAACCTATACTATCGTCCAAAACACCGCAAAGCCTGAAAACTATGAATCTATTTATGTGGCCAGTTATGACTTATGGCACTGAGATGTAGTCTCTTACTGTTGGACTTATGAGTAAGCTCAAAGTCGAGCCGCCAGCTACGTACAGAGCTATACTCGGAGTTTACTTACGAAATAAGATCTGAAATGAGGAGATCCGCAAGAGAACTAAAGTCACCGATAAAGCTCTTAAACTAGCTCTTAGAGTTAGTGAGTTGCAGTGAGCAGGCTACATCGCTCGTAGAAGTTTTACAGTTTTATTATCAGACCAGACAACTCCTAAAAGTGTCAGAGATATTGCATAGCGTAAACCTCCATAATAGTGCAGACCTTTGTGTTTGCTAGGTAATACGACACGTGATCCATACGTTACGATAAAACATTGTCGACAACGACGATGAAGCTGCTCGTGTTTCTGCTGTAGGTACTAGGAAAGAGAGACGGGAAAATGATGAATAGATGACGGTGACGAGAGGCAGGTGCACCTGCTAGTTACCTAGTAATAATAATTGTAGTTCCTAGTTTAATTATTCATCATCAGAGCGTAAAAAAAAACAAAAAGTATAATGTATTTCATTGTTACTAGGTATCTACTATGTACATGTTTTACACTTTAATCATTCAAGATTAAAGCATAGAGCAAGAAGATAAAGCTAGAAGTTCAATTTGTACTAAATCAGATACGTGTCATGAGTTCCGAAATTTCGAAATTTCAAAACTCATGACACTAATTTCATAGGCCAATTTCGAAACTGAAAATCTATGAAACTGCACGCCCTAGTAGGTAGGTGCCTAGGTACCTAACAGTCCCTGATTTTCATAATAATCCACTGCAAAATTTTCATCTCGACATTCTAATATTGGTGAAAAATTTAATATAACACAGCAGGGACACCGATGAAATAGCTAACATATGTGACGAATGGTCAGTAGGTTTTCAGTTATATCTATAAGTGTCATCATCATCAACAGCCTGGCGACGTCCACTGCTGAACATAGGCCCCAGAGAGCGCCAATTTGAGCGGCTGCTTGCCTATCGGATGCAGGAGGCAAGTAGTTACCATACATACCATAGTTTTTGATGTATGGCTGATGTCGAACTGTTGCATGCCATCATAATATTAACCCATGCTCTTCAATCCCCAGGGATCCAACACCAGTGACCACACCCGTACTCCCAGTGAAATGGGAACTCATTACCCCCACGTCTCCGTATCACTACATGCATATCGGAGCCCATCTGGAGGCCGGCACCAGGCCGTTCCATGAACGTATGGCTTTCTGGGACCTCTTCTATGAGAAGAACAGGCACCTGCAGCGATTTGTGCTGGACAATGCTGAGGATTAACTTTGACCAGTCGCGTTTTTGGGCACAGGGCGCGCGAGTCCAAATGCCTAATACAAAAAGTTGCATTAGTAATTTGACTCTACTGGAAATGGCTCTATAACAAGACGGGCAGACCAAGAGACTCCAAAGTTTCTTTACTACTTACTGTTTTTAATACCACCTGTCCACGTGATTTTTTTTAATAAAAGTAGGTATATACTGTCAACTAAAAATTTGAACAAATACTTGTATTCTGGAATTTTGTTCTTGAATTTTTATCAACTGGAGTTACAGGTTTCAAACATCAATTGGATAAAAACTGATTTTATGTTAACGAAAAGAAATATGGATGATTTTTATTTTTTGATTTTACCTTGTCCCCTACTACAGGAATATATTTCTTCCATAGTGGAGGGAATAGGTACCTACATTTATTCCGTAGTGGAGGGAAAGGAATACGCTGCCAAGGTTCAATCCCCTTTCCAGAAGTTTTGCCGTAATAAAGTTATTTTTACGAGGGAATAGGTTTTAATTTTGTTGTTAATAATGTTAGTTTTTGTTATTATTTATACCTCGAAAATTAGCAAATAAAGTACAAGACATATTTTTTGTACCAGATGGGTATTTTTTTTATAATTTTCTATATTTTCGCTACTTATTTACACTTGTTATGTACTTAAATAATTTATATTGATGTTGATTTTAATGAAGTAATAAACTATGAAGTAGGTATGTAGTTTTTGTCATATTATACCATTACAACTAGTAATGGGAAATAAAGGTTCAGGCCGACTTTCCACTAGGTGGTATATCGACGATCTGGTTAAAACCGCGGAGAGCCGACGGATGCAGGAGGCGAGCAGCCGCTCAAAGTAGCGCTCTGTGAGGGAGGCCTATGTTTAAACTCCTGAAACCGTGAAATGTTTAGGTACTTTCGGCTGAAGTTCAAACGTGGAACCTTAAAAGTGCGCATTAAAATCTACAATTTACTGGATTTTAGAATAATGTTACAGCCAATTTCAATTATTAATCAAGAAAATAAGCAATTATTCTCTGTCGTTATCATCAACACTATCATCAAGTGTTATTTACCCGTCATTTGTCCAATTTCAACTCGTACAGTAGACTCCCAATGAGAGTCAATTGATGAAAAAAAAATAAGCTTATGACTACTTGGTTGCTCTAACTCTCGCTTTGATACCAAGTTTGACTGGCCTGATAGCTCAGTTGGTAGAAGCTCTGTCTTCTGAACGGTTTTGGGTTCGATTCCCACCCGGGACAAACATTTGTGTGATGATCATCGATGTTTGTTCTGTGTCTGGGTGTTATATTGTAATTGTAAGTGTGGCGTGACTTAAGCCCTAGGTCAGGAATTATGTTTTAACTGATGCTAGATACATATGACTCTTAGGAGAATACTGGATCGCTTGATTTATCGAGATAATTTGGGAAACTCACCACGGCCTGTGCGCCGCCGGCCGCTTTGCCGGCACCGCTGTCAGATGTTTGTTGTTGTTAAAATTACAACTATTTATAGGATTTCAGTCACTGTCCACATTCACACATTATTTCTTGATATGGATAACACGATTTCTATTGTTTTCACACAAGCCCATGAAGTATTGATGGGTAATTTCGTTAAGTTTGCAAAACCGCCGCGGTCAATTTGTTCACAGACGCTTACGGGGGGTTTTCGCATCGACGGTAGCGACACCACGCGCAGTAGATTGGCAACTCGCGCATTACACGGCGCGCGATTCAAATCCTCGTTGTGTTTGGCCGAGGCATAAGGAAAGGAATAGGAAAGGGAATACCAAGCTCCAACAAAGTGTGTGTATTTTTTACAAACAAAAAAGTGTCTATGTGTTCTATCAGTTATCTGGTTCTCATAATACACGCTATGCTTAGTTTGAAGCTAGATGGCGCCTTATGAAATGTCCACAAAAAAGTATTTACATGGATGATACGTTTGTCGAAAGGGGGTGGACATCTTTACTTGTGAGTATCTTTGGAACCCATCAATATTATTTGATTTATAATATCTCATTAGAAACCCATTGAAAAGTACACGTTTTTAAAATAATTTACTGAATAAAATACTTAGTCAACTTTTTGAGATAATTCAAGTTTTTTGCTAGGGTCATTCTTTTGAGGATAAAAATTGTTTCACGTTTAAGGGCTGTTTTTGAAAACTATGGTTAATTATGATTAACTTTAAGTGTCAGTAGAGTCACTGAGGTTTCTTTTATGTAATTATAATCAAAAACTTATTAGTCAATAGTACTTACAGAAATCAGTGATTTAAGGTTGAAAACGGGGATTTTTTCCAATTTTCACAAAATTTTTAAATTATTTAGTAAAAAAACCCTGAACTAAAGTTACGCTTAAAAGATAGCCCAAGACCTGTTCAAGGACACCCTGAAAGAACACGGTCTACGTACCAATCACCCTGTTATTATCCCTATGCTTTGAACATTACTGACCAAGATAATAAGTGACGAGAAGCGCGTGAAACTCGCGTCCAGAAGGTTCCGATTGATTTTACTGCTGTGCAGCCTTGCGCAATAACCATGCAGTACATCATCACGCACGCCATCAGCCAGAAGGCGTCCATTGCTGCCACAAAATGCCACTTTGAACCATAGTGTTGCCGCACACGAGCCACTTGCGACAGCCACAAAAGCTGGCACAAAAAGCTAGAAGACACTAGCAGCGAACAGCGACGATTGTAGCTTGTGGCAGCCACCGGCATCAACCGTGTGCGGTGAGTCCATATAAAATGTATGAAAACTATAGGAAATATGCCGGTGGCGGCGTTTTGTGGTTGTGATCGGTGGTCCATGTGCGGAAAGCCTATGTGACGCCGTGTTTACTAGGTGGTAGGACTTTTCTGCAAAGTTCGTCTAGTTAGATACCACCGCTTTGCCAGTTATTCTGCCGCCAAGCAGTAGTGTGCAAGCATTACTGAGTTCCAGTTTGAAGGGCATTGTAGCTAGTGAAATTACTGGGCAAATGAGACTTTATGAAGTCTCAGGATGAATTGCGCAGTGCAGTATCACGCGAAACTATATTAGTTTAGAGTTCCAAGTGACACTGAAATCTGTTATGGGCAGCCGTGACACTTAACATCAGGTGAACGATTAGCTCGTCACGTCATTCATTTACATTAAAAAAACTATCGTTTACCAAACATTCTTACGGTACCCTAAATATTAATGATTGATTTAATTAATGATTCAATCACCACCAGTACCGAAAACAGTATATCTAACAACCTCAACTGAGAATGTCCTTTATTAATTACACATTTTTATTAATTTTAATTAACTTTGTGTATGGACAAGATGTGCCCATAGTGAGTACTACTCAAGGACTGGTGCAAGGGTTGGCAGCCGAAGATGGAGACTATTACATGTATCTCGGCATTCCATATGGGGCAGTGGATTCGAACAATCCTTTTGGGGTAAGTTACAAGTTATATTTTAAGGCTTTCCCGTGTTCCACGTATTAAAGATCCTCAGTACGTCTCTAGTACGAACGAGGGGCAAAAATTAACCCCTATTTTCACCTACTTTTCATTCAAAAAGTGTTTGGCTCCAGACAGTGTTAGGAGTAGGTACTTACTCCATAATAACCTCTTATATCATGGATAGGCTTTCTTTTGACCACTGGCTCACCTGATGGTGAGTGACGACGTGGTCAACGATGGAACATGCTTGCCTTCTAATGAGAATGACATTACCTGTGGATATCAGATATCACTTTTTCGCAAGTAATGTCATTCCCATACATTTTGGAGTTATCGTTTGGCGTTAATGCTGATGGAAAGGGATCTTTGCTAGACTCCCTGTATTAATACACCATTCGGTAGTGTCGCTAATAAGGATCGAAAGTAATGACATTGTTTTTTTTATATTCAAAATGAACAGGTTTGATTCCTGTCTAGGAATAATTTTTCAAAAATCGAATGATGCAGTTTTAATTTTCATTAAAATCGGGCCCAAGACTAGCTTGAGTGCTTTTCGCTATTCCTCATAGTTTCAGGGTTGGCCTACCACGCCCACTTAAAAAAAGCACCCTGTACATCTAAAAGTTAAAGCTATAGGTACTTAGGAGGTGTTTAAGATTTACTGGATCTCTCAGGACGCGGTTTTGGCCACATTTTCTCTAATTATTTTTATTTTCTAGCCATCAAAACCAGGCCCCACGTTTGAAGGCATATTCAACGCCACAGACGACTCCGCAGCATGCCCCCAAGTAAGCGGCGGTGTTCTGGTTGGTAGCCTGGACTGTCTCCACCTCAGCGTCTTCGTCCCATCGTCAGCCAACATCACCAAGCTACCAGTTCTACTGTTCCTCCACGGAGGTGCCTTCCGATTTGGTTCTTACGGACGGCATATGCATGGACCCAAATTCTTGGTCAGGCACGATATAATCCTCGTGACTTTTAATTATAGACTCGGTATTTTTGGGTATATGTGTACTGATAACCCTAGAGTACCAGGCAATCAGGCATCGAAAGACCAGCTGTTAGCATTGAGATGGGTGCGGGATAATATTGGCAGCTTTGGCGGAGACCCTGATAGAGTTACTCTCTCTGGGAATAGTGCTGGAGGAATGTCAACAGATCTGCAAATAATAAGAAAAAATGATGGTCCTAAGCTCTTCCAGCAAGCTATCATGCAGAGTGGAGTCGCGTTCTTACCAAGCTATCCACCAACAGTGAGGAACTCTCCATTGATTTTGGCTCAGCATTTCAACTTCACAACGGACGACGTAGATGATGCTTTAGACTTTTTAGCTACAGTGGAACCTTTAAGGCTTCTAATAGCAAGCGGATTGCTGGGTTTGCAGTTCAGGCCTTGCATAGAAAGGGAATTTAACGGCGTGGAAGCCTTCATGACTGAAAACTGGCTGTTGAAAGAAGTTATTCCAACAGCGGAAGATTTGAATATAATGGTAGGATTCAACGAAAATGAAGCTCTGGGCTTATTCCTCGTTCCAACTTCAGATTTAAGCAACATTGTAAACGCTAGTATACAGGAGACATTCGTGATAGACCACGAAGATCTGTCAGGTCTTTCGGAAGTCAGACAGTTCTATTTTGGCGATGAAGATATTGACGAAACACAGTTTAAGAATGCCATCGATTTGAGATCAGATACGTCATTCGTTTACACTTCTATAATGTGTGTAGATAGATACTTAAAGAGTGCTATTGGGCAGGTGTATCTGTATCTATTTTCGTATGATGGTGAAAGGAACCTTGTGAAGCGTCGTATAAACACTACTTTAGAAGGAGCAGCGCATGGAGATGAAGTCGGATATTTGTTTGACGTGGCGTCTCTTGATGAACCAAATGAGGAAGATCAAGTGATTGTTGACAGGATGACAGAGATGTGGGCCAACTTCGTTAAATATGGGTATGTAATTATTTTCTTTTTTTTTATGTTATGAGTCCAAACAAGCATACAGCCCCCTGATGGGAACTGGCCACCGTATGTAGGAACTACCCTATGTACCGTACCTATGGGCATATGTAACACCTTCACTATGCGTTGCCTGTTGCAATTGTCTCTCTTTCTATCTTGCTATGATGTTGCAGACCTCTACCGAGAGTCGGTTTACACCAGTCCCTCTTTGCTCATAATAATCTACTGTAAAACTTTCACGCGTCATTTTCTCAGCGAAACATTTCATGTTACCTATCAGGAATAGGTAGTGATGAAATAGGTAGCTACCTAATTATGACGAACGATGAACAGGTTCACCAGTAGGTATTCAAAAACCTCCTATCCAAGTGTTCTGTCTAATTTATGGTTTAATCTAAGTTAAAAATTAGGGGCTGGCTCACTTATAGTTAGAGCGCGTTAAGCTCATTGGCTAGTTTACTATGCTGCTAAAATCACTACCCTCTCTTTGACTATATCATCACACATCATCAGGCGGAGGATACTGCTGGTGCTGAGATAGGTGTCCAGTGAGGAATGTGTCCCATGCACGAAAGTGTCCAATACACCTACACCATCATCAACAGCCTGAAGACATTCGCTGCTGAACATAGGCCTTCCCGAGAGAGCACTATTTTGAACAGCTGCTTGCCCCTGCATCCATCGGCTCCCCACGGCTTTCCCCAGATCGTCGACCCACCAAGTGGGGGGCCAGCCCCTACGCTGCGTCTTCTGGTTCGTGGTCATCAGTTGTCAGTTCTACGAGCGATGTGTGTACCCTGCCCATTGCCATTTCACCTTGCTAATTATAAGAGCTATATCGGTCACTTCAGTTCTCCTGTGGATCTCCTCATTTTGAATCTTATACCCAGGGAAACACTGAGCATAGCTCCCTCCACAGCTTGTTGCGCGACTTTGAGCTTGCTAATGAGGCCAACAGTAAGAGACCACGTCTCAGTTCCATAATATGTCCAATATACAAAATTATTGAATTTAGTAACTATAGTGGCCAATTATAGGGAAAGTTTTGACCGGTTTCTGGACTTGCTACTCTTAACCCAACATCCAATGGGAGCTACCTACACCTGCCTAGGTTTTTGGGTAGCACAGATTATGACTTAACGTAGGTAAACACATAAGTAGATATGTAATCGTTGATCAGTTTTTTGTCCTTACGATAACATTGATCAAAACAAAGCCAATCAGTTTGCTTTGGTTCAAAACTCATAAGCAATCATGTAATTACATACCTTGATTATGAATTCGATATAAATAGGTAGGTACATAAAATCTATGCTCGCTTTATCTGATATCGCTTTATGTGATAGCACGGTTTTATTACACACACATCATCATGATTAGCCAGAAGACGTCCACTGCTGAACATAGACCTCCCCCATTAAACGCAACTTTGGACGCTTATCATAGGGAGGTCTGGCACAATCACCACGCTTGACAGGCGGCTTTGTGATCGCAAGAATACTGCAGCCCATTCTTTGGATATTCTCTTGGCCGGTAAATTAAACACCGACTTAAAAAATAGTGGTGTACCTATGTGGTATCGTAGCGTATCTAACGAATGAACAGATATTAATAATTCAAATCAAAAAATGGACAACATATTGTGTCACCAACGCGTACTTAACCAGCGTGGTGGATTAAGTCATACACTCTTTTCCTGCAGTTGAATTGCGGGCTGATGTTAAATTAATGGGTGCCATCATTAACCTATGCTCTCCAATCCCCAGGGATCCAACACCAGCGATCACACCCCTACTCCCAGTGAAATGGGAACTCATCACCCCCACGTCTCCGTACCACTACATGCATATCGGAACCAATCTGGAGGGTGGCACCAGGCCGTTCCATAAAAGGATGGCTTTCTGGGACCTCTTCTATGAGAAGAACAGGCACCTGCAGCGATTTGTGCTGGACAATCCTGAAGATTAACTTTGAGCAGTCCCGTTTTTGGGCACAAGGCCCGTGGGTCCAAATGCCAAATACAAATAGTTACAGAAGTAATTTGGCCCCACTGCCATTTTAAGCTATAACTAATATTTGGCGAACTTCTTGAAATTTTTGTTTCCTGATTTGTCCGGCCACTTGGTTTTTTAAATAAATGTACCTACGTATTAGGTAGGTATATAATAACAGTCAATGAAAAACGTCATACAATATTATTTGCAACTTTGATCTTCAATATTTTCAACAGGAGTTGCAATTTTCAAAAAAAATTGCATAAAAGCTAATTTTATATACACTCGAAGAAATGGACACTTTTTGATTTTACCCTTTTTCTCCAATATGAGAAACAAATTTATTCCATAGTGGAGGGAATACATTTGTTCCATAGTGGAGAGAAAACATACATTTATTCCGTAGTGGAGAGAAAGGTACTGACATTTATTTACCTTACTCCCCACTGGTGGGAGAAAAATGGAATAAGCATTCCCAAAAAAGTATTTTTTAGATAAGTAAGGCATAATAAAGAAAACAAGCACTTCCTTATTCAAAAATAATTATTTTATTGATTAAGGTTTGTACAATAAAAAACCCATTATTTTTCTTACTACAAACATGTTTTCATTAAGTATTAACATATTATTCAAAACGGATTATTAGATATAATTATTTATCACATTAATAAACTCGCCATGAGCACTTGCAAATTTAAAAATACCCAAATTGTGTTCTTATTTTTTTAACCTCTTGGCTAAACTTTGATTCAGGCATTTCTTAGATATAAATTCTATACAAACAAATAATCATACTAGCAGGCGTTGTTATCTGTTAGGCTAGTTAAACTGCTTATGTTTGGTTAATCTTTGCTTAGGTTTGATTTAACTCTGCTTAGGTTTGATTTAACTCTGCTTAGGCTCGGTTCTTCACTTAGGTTTGGCTTACATTTGGCTAAACGAATACATATTAATTTAATCTTATGAGTAGCTGACCAGTTTTAGTTCCTGAAGAAAATCGAAGACTGTTTCGACTAGTCGATACTTCATGTCGAAGGTTGTTCGTCTGGCGTCGACAGAGCCGTACGACATGTTAAGTGTAAACAAGTCGGGGTAAAACTGCAAATAAAATTGAAAAACTGTGATAGATACGCAAAGTTAAAGTAATATGCATAGGGATTGCAATTTGCACTATATTTTAACTTGCTTGCTTGGTAATCTTGCAAGCTAAATACTTAAGATATGTCTGATATTCTGATGTTTAAAATTAAGTATGTATTACGTAGGTACTTACAATAGGGTGTTTTTTCATTCATGATTTATTAATGTAGAATCTTTATTGGTTTATGTATAAGTAAGATTATTTAATTTAGTTAAACACCTATAGTACTAACAAAATGAAAAAAGTATATCTAGTGTAATTCCGCTAAAAGATCATATAAGATTATCTATATTGGGGAAGCTGCAAATGACTGTTGTAGGCAAATGTATTACAAAAAATTATTAGAAAAGTTTATAATGTATAATATTTATTGAAACCAAAACTGGGACGGCTAAATTGGTCCAACATTCGTTGCGCAGGATTAGGAAAAACCCAGTAAAAACCTAATCAGACCAATGGCAAACTAACATAAACGATCAAAATTAATTTTAAACAAATAAATTATAATACTGGTATTTAACTATTAACTTAGAATACTTAAATATATTAATTAAATTAAATGAATATAAATAATTCCGAGAAATAATCTAAACGAATATAATAATAAATTTAAATGAATATAACCCAAAATTACATATACCTAAAATATACTACATATACCTAACAACAATCACCTACACTAACCCAATATAGACAATCTTTACCGACACGTGTTTCGCCTCTCCACGAGGCATCCTCAGGACTGATGTTGACTCGACGAAGGCTCGTGCAAAAGTGACTGGGCCCGCCGGCCAGCCGCGCTTATATACGATTTCGTACCCTACCCCCGCTAAAATACGTAGCAAAGGTGACGAAACAATATTGGTTTGGTCATTCAACAATGTACTAGATGGGCTGTTGTGTTTTAGAATCTCTAATTGTTCCAACACCCGCGAAGTCACGCCTGAGTCAATCAATTACCTATAGTACTGTTTTTTTACACTTAAACAAAAATGTCAATACTTAGATGTGACACAGCCCTACTTAGGCTTGACCATCCAAGTTGAAACAAAAAATGAAAATTTTAAGTTTACTTGGTAAACCAAGCCAAATAGCTATTTAAAATAAGGCAGTACTTAGGTTTGACACTTAAGCTGAACTTTAAATTAGGTTCAGTTTACACTTTGCTTAGGTTTGTTTCGATACAAAATGTGCACAGCAGCTGGAAAATTAATAGATACCTAATTATGATTTCAGACCGGAATGGAAACGTGGAAAAACTGATTCCTATAGCTACTCTTTTCTTTGCACAATCAAGGTTGTATGATAACTTTTTTTTTTTTACATAGGACTTATTTAGCATTTAACCGCGCTCTCACCTGATGGAAAGTGACGATGCGATCGAAGGTGTAGCATGCTAGCTAAGTAAGTACCTATTCACTCTTCTCTTGAACACGCCCGGGTCATATTTTGCCGGAAACACAGACGCTGGCAGGGCATTCCATTCCTTAGCAGTTCTAATTAAGAACGAACAATCAAACCGCTTGGTACGAATGGGTGGTACTTAGGGTGGATACTTTGATCCGCTAAAACCTTTTTTTATATTTTTTTTTGGGGGAGGAAAATGCCCACGCATTCCCCTGCCAACACGGGGGTGGCGGCAGGGGGGACTCGAACCGACTAAAAACCTCCCCATGAGCAGTCTACCGCCATGGTGGGGCGAGGTGGGGTCGCGTTCGCAGTCGAGCCATCCCGCCCCGGATCCGCTAAAACCTAACCTAACCTAACCAATGATTAAAAATTGTAACAAATTTTTACCATTTGTTAGAATTTGTCAGAATATTTGATTATCAGTTACCTTACAGATCAAAAAACTTACCCTAAATTACGCAAGATTAAAGAGAGTATTGTTTATGCTAGGTTTTAGTGATGACAATATCAAGCCATCTAACGCCTAACGGTAAGCAGTCATGATCAACAAAGCGCGTTGCAGACATCTTTTTTGTATTACATAAAGTGGATTTATAAATAGTAATTCTCACCGGAAATCCAGTCATAGGTTCAAAAGAAAACTCCTGGGTCATCTCGTTGTTTTTCAAAATGGTGGCGCGTTGAGGTGTTACGTAGAGAAGTGAAAATTTGCCCTAAAAGGAAAAAATATTTTTTTTAATTTTTATTTCACTTATAAAAGAATAAGCCAATTAAAGCTCCTCACGGATAGACGTTATTAAAAATAGTATACAACTGAAATATAAAAATAATAAAAATAAATAATTATACATTTTCTGGTTTGAAACTTGTATCATAATTATTTTTACTTTAAAAATTGAAAGTGTTATGTTTTGTGTACCGAATAAATAAATAAATAAACATAATATACACACTATACATAATAATTAATTATACATAAATAGATAAGTAAAGTAGCAGCTAGCCTACATAGTGACTAAGAATATATTAGTTAACGTTACGCAATAGTTAGTCAAAAAATTCACTGCTCAACTGCTATAGTCCAGCGTTTTTTTTATAACCCTCTATAGGCCCCGCCATTGACTATAAATCCAGTTGACCAATAATACAACTTCCCTTCATACGAAAATTAGTAGTGTATTTCAACTACTATTTTCATACAAATCACGGGAACCCGTTGATGTCTTTTGTTCCATCCTGCTCTGTCCTTTGTAATTTCGTGTGAGTTTGTCTCGTTTTGTTACCTCGCCCCCTGCCCGCGCAGGTGTGTTGTGTTTGTACGAGAAATTATGTTCACGAGCTATCAACGGGATTTATAATTTTTAGCCCCGCATTTGACCGCGTTGTATTTTGTATAGTCGTACAGTCGAAGCTGTTAGTATTGGCCTATGGGGAGCCTCTTCAATCTAGTCTCACCCAAATTATATTTGTCAGGAAACAAGGAAGCCAGGAGTGAGTGTTCCCTAGCTGTTCGCATGATAAACCTGGAGTGAGACGTCCATTGCTGAACATAGGCCTCCCTCATACAGCGCCACTTTGGCGGCTGCTTACCTTCTGCATCCATCGACTTCCCGCGGTTCTGATCATCGGTCCACCTAGTGAGCATATGAGTCTTCCGGTTCGTGGTCGCCACTCGAGAACCTTTCTTCCCCATCGGTTGTCAGTTCTACGAGCAATGTCATGCCCATTGCCATTTCAACTTGTTTTCTAAGAGCTGTATCGGTCACTTTAGTTCTCCTACTATCTCCTCATTTCGGACCTATCTCATTATTCTTATTAGAAAGGAGACTCAATTTTAAATAATGAGGCGTATTATTTAAAAAAAAAACTAGTTCCGCTTCTTTTACTAGATGGCGCAGTAAGTACATAGTTTAAACCTTTCAAACCACAGAGTAGTTTAAACATAATAAAATGTTTAGACTATCAAAGAAATGTCATATTCAGTTGAGTGGACCACGAGTACATTGTCTGTAGTATCTCCTAAGTAGTCTGTGGTGAATTCTTCTTAAGTAAATTGAAGTACATTAGAAATGCGAGATAGATAAACGTTAATATTATGATACAAAATAAAGCCAAGCGATCGCGCAACGAAAATAAAAAGAACGAGAGAGTTTAGAGTTGTCAGTCAGTATTGTAACACATTTCCTCTTGCCTGTGGTGTATGCTTGAAACAGTGACAGTGACAGATTTCGGTAAAACCACAACTGGCGCCATCTATTGGGTCGTATATAAAATAAAATTTGTTTTTTTTATAAAACGCCGCATTGGTAGAGAAAAAAAAACTAAAAAAGAAACGTTAACTAACGTAATTATTAAAATATTATTATTATTTTTTATTATTTATATATTAAAATATTTCAATAATTAATTAAATATCTACCTCTCGTTTCTTGTCCACTGCTTCTCGCAATTGTATCACAATGCTACGCCAGCCAGCTTGGGCGTTCCATCTGGGAAGATAATGGCCGTCTGCACTAAAGTTTGTGCTCCTAAGTTCGTACTTATCTCTCTATGATAATAATATGTAATATGAAACGGATCACGTGGGCGCAAGGAACAATTATTGCTATGTGAAGTGTATTTCCGTGGCGTTATGTGCTAATAAACTGTTATCCATAAGCGTAAGCGTCCTAGAGTGACATAAGTGCGAACTTAGCTATTAAATTTTGTGTAGAGACTTACACGTTATTTTAATCGTTGTCTAGAAGGTTTCTGAAACTACGTAAGTATTATTGTAATAATTATTATGTTATTTGCTATAGATTTGATTTTGAAAATAATTTCACTAATACGAAGCTTTAGGTACCTTTACTAGGTGGAAGGACTTTTCTGCAAAGTTCGTCTAGGTAGGTACCACCGCTTTGCCAGTTATTCTGCCGCCAAGCAGTAGTGTGCCAGCACTACTGTGTTCCGGTTTGAAGGGCATTGTAGCTAGTGAAGTTACTGGGCAAATGAGACTTTACGGACTGATCTCACAGTCTAGAAAACTTTTTTAGACTGTGTGATGTCTCAGGATGACGTGCGCGGTGTCACGCGAAACTTTAATTTAGAGTTCTGAGTGACACTGCAGTCTGTTTGGGGCGGCCGTGTCGCTTAACACCAGGCGAACGACTAGCTCGTTACGTCATGCGTTTACATAAAAAAAAAATGCAGAAAAGTAGTTCAAACGAAGACGAATAGGCTAGTGTCCTGCTATTTTAGTATTGCACAAATTAAATATAATCTTCAAAAAATAAACAATCATGAAAATTAAAATTAAATATCTCAAAAAATGCCAAGGTCACAAGCATTTTAAAATACAGGAATAGAAACAGTCAGTTCAAACGTGCAGTGACGTCAGTTCTTGCTCCTTCATAGTACCTCATTACTAAGCTGTGGTAGCTTTTTGTTTACATACAATCTCTTTATTAGCATGTGACGTCACTAACGTGCGTTTTCATAGAAACTGTGGGGCAGCTCTGTTTTGCGAGAAAGGGAAAGGCGATGCCCCGTCCAGAAACATTAAAAGCTTATTACCCCGTGATTGATTTACCAATTTTACTATTTTTTTTCAATTAATGCATTCATTTTAACCTACTTGCTAGCCCTGCACGAATGACTTACCTAGTAGGTTATGTGCAGTTTTCGAAGCCATCGCTCCGTGCCTCGGAGAGCACGTTAAGCCGTCGGTCCCGGTTGTCATAAGAACATCTATGGCAATCGTTACGGGTAGTCAGACGCCTGATAGAATCTGACGCCTGATCTAACCATCCCTGTTACTGGTCCCTTATGGGTTGCGAGGTCAGATGGCAGTCGCTCGTGTAATTCTGGTAGCTCGCCGCTACAGGTTAGATTGGGAGCCGACCCCAATAACTAAATGGGAAAAGGCAAAGAGGAGGAGGAGGATTTTTAACCTACTTTATGAAAATAATATTAACTTGTTAATTTTTAATAGCTGGACACTAGCCTGTTATAGTTGTTGCGGGTAGGCACGTGTTCTGCGACAGACTGTCTTCTGTCTCACCTGCTCCACTGAAAGTTGTAGGCTCTGGATAGGAATGCCATGGCATGGTAGTTGTGACGCTCGAGCGCCCATTCCTTGGGACAGGTACCTTCTATGTGGCTGTGCGCGTCGAAATCAGGGAAGAAGTCGCAGGCTGCTTCACGCATTATCTGAAAGTTTCAAAGAAGCTGGGGCCTTGGGCTGGGTGCCTAACCTAGAGAGGTAGGACTTTTCTGTAAGATTTCGTCTAGGCACAGATAATATAGGTATAATACAGATATCTATAGAAATTGTATAAGACAGGTAATGTATTCCTTTGTAGTAATTCCGATACCATTGAATGACGAGAGATGGTGCGATTGCCAAATCTATCATGGATTGATTTTTAGAAACTATAATATATCTTTATAGATTCTATATATACCTGAAGAGTGGTTTAAACTTTAAAAAACAATCCATGATAGATTTGGCAAGCGCGCCATCTCTCGTCATTCAGTAGTATTGGAATTACTACTAATGAATAAAATACCTGTCTTATACAGGTTCTATAGATGTCGCCACGACTGCTTAGTCGGTGAACACAATGTAATCCTTAAGATTTTCGCGGTCATGCGACCATAGCTCAATTGGTAGAGCGTCTAATCCGGTGAGTTGGAAGGCACGGGTTCAAATCCTGCTGGTTGTTAAATTTTAGGAACTATAATATCTTTACCTGAAGCATTCTTTTGACGGAATACCGCTTGTTGTAATGTTCCTTCAAGGCGGGCGTGGTGGCGTTAGCTATAAACTTCAAACGCACCGAGTTACCGCGCAGCAACCACGTCACCGTGACGGCTACACCTGTCACTGTGAGGAGTACTCCATTCCTATTGGACATCAAATCAAATCAAATCAAAATGTTCTATTGCAAATAGGCTATTCATGGTACTTTTACAAGTGAAATAAAATTAGGTAGGTACTTAAAATACTTAAGGTGGAACGTTACACCAGCGCGGGAAATTCAAATTTTCTTGCATTCTTTTGCCAATAATAGCTTAATTACTCAACGTGATTACATGAAAACTAATTTTGCGGAAATAAATAGAATGTATCAACAAATTACGATTAAAAGTATCTCCTATTGTTTATTGCCATTTGTTTCTAAACCATTGATATCTAGGAGATACTTTTAATCGTAATTTGTTGATACATTCTATTTATTTCCGCAAAATTAGTTTTCATGTAATCACGTTGAGTAATTAAGCTATTATTGGCAAAAGAATGCAAGAAAATTTGAATTTTCCGCGCTAGTGTAACGTTCCACCTTAAAATACTTTGGTGATCGCAGACTTTAATGCCTACCGAGGAGAATTGCCTTTATACGGTATCCATGGAAAGGTGGTGGTCCTATGCACAAACCGGGGCCACACGGCCTTTTACAGTACCTAATATCTAGATTTTATATGATAATGTCAATTGTAATCGTAGGGTTCGCTATATCATCACCATCATCCACCTTTCTACCTCTTTTTATTTCACAATTTTCAGTGATTTAACCTCATTAAGTTACTGGTACTCTAAACTTTTTATCTTTCGAACTCTATCTGGTGGCACCTTAGAGTATAAACAAGCATAGAGAGAACTTGGTCACGAGTCAAACGTACCACTTTTTTGGACACTTTTTATATGAAGTGGACACTTTGATGGAATGAGTCTGACAGATTTGTATAGAAAAAACAGATGACTCGAGTCGAAAAAATGGTACGATGCTTATAGTACTCTACTAACTAATGTCCGTAATAGGTTCCAGGGTCTTAGGTAGGATTAACTTGATGGTCGACGACCCTCCGAGGCCGTTACGTGACATAATAAAATTGTAAACAAAGATATAGAACATACGTTTACATATATTTTTAAGTCTCGCAGGGGTGCCGTAGCAATGTCATTGAGCCTCTACGCTGCTGATTTTCTTGCTTTTCATAAATCTCTGGATCCTATCTACAATGAACTCTGAGCCTGAGAAAATGATGACCAACTTGTTAGGGTAACTCACCCTTTAGGATCTGGTTTCATGTCCCATCCCTGGTACGGCATATTACCGTATCTCAGGGCAGCGATACCAATGGGCCCTGTGATTGGGAAATCATTTATTAGGTACACAAAACAGAACACTTTCAATATTTAAACTGGTCAAATAGTACAAAATTACCAACGGAAAAATGTCTATAAATATTTCAAAATGGTTGCTTCCCACTTTTAACGGCTGACGCAGTAAAGGTCGGTAGAGATCAACACTTCACTTTTCACTCACTGATTCCTACTGCCCTAGCACGGACGGTAGACAAAGTTGTCTTTCCCCTGTTTTACTCCACTTGACAAGACAAGTAAGCAAGTATAAAAAAACAGGCCAAGTGCGAGTCGGACTCGCGCATGAAGGGTTCCGTACCACTATATATAAAAACGAGCAAAAAAAACACGTTCGTTGTATGGAAGCCCCATTAAATATTTATATTATTCTGTTTTTTAGTATAATATTTATTGTTATAGCGGCAACAGAAATACATCATCTGTGAAAATTTTGACTGTCTAACTATCACGGGTCATGAGATACAGCCTGGTGACAGGTGGACAGACAGACAGACAGACAGCGGAGCCTTAGTAATAGGGTCCGTTTTACCCTTTTGGTACGGAACCCTAAAAATGGACGTCCCACTTGTCACACACTGACTCCTGGATGTTAATATGGAAAAAGTCATTGCTTATCAAAAATATAGAACCCTCATAAATCTCACATAAAACTCCAGTCCTGAACTGAATTGTCAACTTGTCCTCATTAAACTTGTAGTCGTTGATGTAGTTACTGGTCCAGAGGGTCCTTGCTTCTTGCCACTGGCACACCACCGGCGGCTCCGACCACATCACGTCTTGGGGTAAGCTGGAACAAGATAGCTACATCACCTCTAGGGGTAAACTGGAACAAGACAGTAAGCTACATACACCACTTCTTAGGGATTAACTGGAACAACATAGTAAGCTGCATTACTTCTAGGGGCAAACTAGTACAAGATAGTAAGCTGCATTACCTCTAGGGGTAAACTGGAGTAGCATAGTGAGCTGCATTACCTCTAAGGGCAAACTAGAATAAGATAGTAAGCTACATTATCTCTAAGGGTAAACTACAAGATAGTAAGCTACATTACCTCTAGGGGCAAACTAGAACAAGATAGTAAACTGCATTACCTCTAGGGGTAACCTAGAACAAAATAGTAAGCTACATTACCTCTAGGGCTAAACTAGAACAAAGGTAGTAAGCTACATCACGTGTAGGGGTAGACTGGAACAAGATAGTTAGCCCCATCACGCCTAGGGGTAAGCTAGAAGGGTTTAATATGTTCAGCAGTGGACTCAAAAAAGCTTAAGACGTGAATATCTTACTCTATAAAAACCTGCGCTAGCTTCTCGTATTCCAGCTCCGTTCTCTTCATCTCTGCCTCTATTTCCTCGGGGGTGCGGGTAACTCCAGGGGGAGGGGGGGACGGTGCCCTGTACTGCACTTGATACTTTACCGGCTTTATAGCCTTCGGTAGTTCGACTGAAACAAAAAAACCAAATAAAACATAAAAAACGTTACGCGCACCGAGGGTTATACAAAGGTACCTACTTTCATCGCAAGTACAACACGCACCGGTTGGCTAGTTAGGTAACTCGCAACACGTTTGCAACAGGCGTAAATTGGCAATCATTGCTGTCAAACATCACTTTGGCATAGAAAGCGATCGAGCGCTAGATCACGGTCTGTCGGACAATCGTTGAACTAAAAATGCCGTTATTTTGTTTCCATTTAGTTTAGCGCTGTTCTGTTGCTAGTGGCGCTAGAATCAAAGGCCAAACGTGCATTCAGCGACAGGCAAGTAACAGGCGGGTGACTGCGACCGATTGCTAAGTGTTTGCTGTCGTTTTGCTACTGTTGTTGCTTTGCTACTGTGCTGTAACTTTTATATAATACGGCTACATTTTTGACGTTAAATATTTCAGGACTGGAAACGCTTAAACCGACATTGTGTGCCTGGAAAATAATGTGCTCTAACCCTCTATTGTTGTTAGTGCAAGAAACCATTTTCTATCTATTTACTAGGTGGTAGGACTTTTCTGCAAAGTTCGTCTAGGTAGGTACCACCGCTTTGCCAGTTATTCTGCCACCAAGCAGTAGTGTACAAGCACTACTGTGTTCTGGTTTGAAGGGCATTGTAGCTAGTGAAATTACTGGGCAAATGAGACTTATGAACTGATCTCACAATCTAGAAATCTGCCAATGAGTGGAACACCTTGCCGGCGTTCTTTTTTCCAGCTAACTATGATCTGGAAGTCTTCAAGTCGAGAGTGAACAGGTATCTATCTTATCTTCTAGGCAAGCATGCACCATCGTAGGCCGCGTCATCACTTTCCATCAAGTGAGACAGTGATCAAATGCTTTGCCTATTTTTTTTAGCCCAACGATCACATACATAGATCCTGGACCCTAACTAGGATTCCCTGTATTTAGGGAACCAGGTACTACCAGGAACATGGTCCCACAACACCCAGACACAGAACCAGTATTTGCGTTTTTTTTTCTTTCTGTGCACACAAATACTTGTCCTGTCGCGGGAATTGAACCCGCTGCCTCCGGGCTATGAGCCGGGTTATGAGCGGGCCGTTCGGCGCCGCGTTCAGCAGATGTTTTTTTTTATAACACGGACAGACAAACAAGCTGACGGCCCGCCTGATGGTAAGCAGTTACCGTCGCATATAGACATCTGCAACACCAGGGGCGGTGCCGATGCGTTGCCTACCTTTTAAGACTCTATTTACCCGTCGCTTGAACTGCCCCATGTTGTAGCTCAACGGAAACACCTCAGAGGGTAGCTCATTCCACATCTTGCAAGTATGTGGCAGAAATGATCTCGTGAAACGGACTGTGCGAGACTTCCATGGGTCCACGAGGTGTGGATGAGCTTTTGACGGTGACGAGCTGTGCGGTTATAAAACCACGATGCTGGGATTAGGTTGAACAGCTCTTCAGAGCATTCCCCATTGAAGATTTTGTAGAACACAGAGGGAACCGATGCCTCGGCGCAAACTCAGTGGTTCTAAATCTTTGGTGAGCTCAGGATCATCGGTGAGTCTAACGGCTCGTCGCTGTAAGGAGCAGATGTGTCGCTACACTTATACTGAGCTACAACATGGGGCAGTTCAAACGTCGGGTAAAATAGAGTGTTAAAAGGTAGGCAACGCATCGGCAGCGCCCCTGGTGTTTCAGGTGTCTATAGGCGACGGTAACTGCTTACTATCAGGCGGGCCGTCAGCTTGTTTGTCTGTCGGTGTTATAAAAAAAAAAAAGCTTACACTACGTCATCCATCCATCACCACAGAGCCTATAGCCTATAGGCTCTGTGGTTAGATGGATGACGTTTTAAGTTTAAGTTCAAGGTTAAGTTTGTTTTTCAAGCATGTAACTATACAAGCTTGAAAAACTTAATTTAAAATCTAATCCACAGATTATAAAACAATGCTGTATATGATAAACAATGTCCATACTCGATATACTATGACTATTTATAGATAAGATACGCACTATCACACACTATCTCTTGATACTTCAATATTTTATCCGAATACGCGCAAACTGTACGTAATTACTCCAGGAAATATTGAAAATACACAAAAAAACAGGTCTAAATCTCCTAAAGTGTCTAAATTGAAGTGTCTAAAGTTTCGCACAGGAGTGTCTAAGAAGTGTCTAAGGTGTAAAGTGACTCAAAGTGTAAAAGTGTTCATTTTTCGAAGACAGAGTACGATGCGTGACCATTTTTAATAGAACTATTGTAATTTGACAACATGCGAAGGCTTTGTATGAAAATACCATGGTTTTGAGGATCATGTAAGTCACTTATAAGATCGATAAAAGACGAGTTCTTTCTTTAACGGCCCCTGTGGCGTGGTGGTTGAGCATGTCGGCTCATATCTGCGAGTGCGGGTTCGATTCCCGCGACAGTACAAGTTTTCCGAAAACGGGGTTTTTTTTTTTCGTTATATTTTGGCTCCACACATAGTGTATTTAGCCAGTGTCAAGTTTTGTAATTTTTCATCGTATTATGGAAATTTTCACTTAAAGTCAAGTCATAGTCAGTCAGAGTAGTCATAGTCTAGTCTAAGTCATAATCCAGTCTAAGGCATGCCCTAGTAAAGTGGTGGCAACTTTACTAGAGGCTTCTATGGAATTTTGGAAGCAATACGAAAAACCACGTTTCACTACATTATATCACTTGCCCACACTCATGCTCGTAATTCAGCACTTAATGCGTAAAACACCACCAATTTTAAACATTAACACTGGAAAAAGCATAAGTTTTGTAAAATAATACAATGCACCGACGTTTTCCGCGTTCCCGCCAAAACTCCGAAAACGGGGTTCTTCCTCGTGTTCGAACTGTGTAGTATGATTTGTTCCACAGAAAAAAAACCGTGAACAAATATTATCTGTGAGAAATAGTACAATAATTGAAAAGCTATGATTTTTTTAAAAGTAGATACACAAAAAAAAAAAAAACTTTCAAATGAATATAAATAAATAAATAAATAATTGTGGAGATTTCACACAGCGCCATCTAGCCCCAAACTAAGCATAGCTTGTACTATGGGAACCAGATAACTGATACAATACTTGGATACTTTTTGTTTGTAAATACATACATAGAATACAATATAACACCCAGACACAGAACAAACATCAATGTTCAACACACAAATGTTTGTGTGGGTGGGAATCGAACCCACAACAGTATATACACATATGTATATGTGTGTCAGTTATATTATCTGTGATAGTATTATATTATCTGTGCCACAACCTACCCCATACAAAATTACCATAAAATTAAAATTACACGTGTTTTTCCGAAGTTTAATTTTTGAAAGAAGTTTTAATAGGGGGCTAAGTAAACCGATTTCAATCTCTTTAATTTCATACTAAAGTACTTGGAATATTATCATTATTATTTTTCCAGTAATTTTGATTTAATAACCAAACTACTGAACCATTTTTGATAACATTTCTATGGATCCAATCTGAGAATACTTGAAACAATTATCCTCTAAACAATATTAAAAAGTGGCCGATGGATGCAAGAGGCGAGCAGCCGCTCAAATTGGGCTTGGTGTCATCCTCCCCGGTGGCGCTGCCCCGGTACCGGGGACGATGAGACAAAAGGTGTCATCCTCCCCGGTAGCCTCAAAAATGCTACTCACCGGGGCTGATGAAACAAAAAAAGTGTCATCTGCCCCGTTATAGTCGGATCGATGAATTCATCTCGGTGACAGCGGGGCCGATAGGGAGTTATAGTCTGATCATCCCCGGTACGGCCAGTGCTGGTGCTTTTACGTATAACGGGGAGGATTACACAATTCTAGTTTCATTAAGCCCAGCATGGAAGGTAGGGTGCTATGATAAAGAATTTGCCTAATAATGTATAAATGAAACGAGTCTGTTTATAATGAATATAAATGTAATAGAGCAATATAAATATACTATGGTTAAAATTAAAATAACAATGATTTAGTAGAGAGACGTAAGACACAGAACAAAACGCTAACTAAATAGCTTTTATTAAAATAAACGTGTTAGTTACCTCTTATTTTTATAATTACAAATAATTATTATGTACCTATCTACATTGACCCTTCTTTATTCAACATTGTTTACATTCAATAACACAGATAGTTGTTTTTTGTGGTAGCTGTTAGTAGTAAAAACTCGTATTAACTTTGAAAAGTAAGTAGAAAATAGATTTTCTGTATGATATTTACAGTCGGACAAAATTTGGCAGATGTACTATTAATCAAAATGAATGAAACTGAACACAACCTAGCGGTAAAATCGATAGCTAGCAATATCCCTCCTAATTCCATGTCACTGTTCCTGACTGATATTGTCGAAGTGAGAGCAGTTATAAATGGATTGCGCTCAAGTAGTGCACCGGGCTGGGATAAAATTAGCACCAGTACTTTGAAACACGTTATCTCATATATTGTAGACCCTATCACATACCTTTGCAACCTGAGTTTCGAGACTGGCACCTTTCCTAGCATCTGTAAAAAAGCAACTGTGTGTCCAATTTATAAATCTGGCAATAAAACTAATCCCTCTAATTATAGACCTATTTCCCTACTAACAACGCTAATCTAATCTAAAGTATTTGAAAAATTGTTTAACAAACGCCTGATGAACTTCCTCGAAAAAAATCAAATTCTACACTGGAATCAATATGGGTTTAGGGAAAAGAAATCTACTGAAGATGCAGTTTTAAAACTTACTACTCTTGTGACTAATTACTTGGATAATGGAGAGCGTTGCATAGGAGTGTTTTTAGACTTACAGAAAGCCTTCGATACTGTGTCCATTCCAATTCTCATAAGTAGGCTAGAAAAAGCTGGCATAAGGGGAGTGGCATTGGAATGGCTGGAAGATTACCTAACTAATCGGAAGCAGAATGTGAGGCTCAATGAATATGAGAGTGATATTGAATTCAGCAGATTCGGAGTACCACAGGGTAGTACGTTAGGGCCATCTCTATTTCTCGTATACATCAATGAGCTTAGCAAAACCACCATTCCAGGAATGGAGCTTTTGATGTTTGCTGATGATACAGTACTTCTGTTTCACGATAGGTCTTGGGATTCAGTTGCTGCACTAGCCGAAAAGGGACTTTCTAAAGTCACTTCTTGGCTGGAAGATAGTCTCTTGTCACTTAACATCAGTAAGACAAAATACATTTGCTTTAGCAAAACAGGGGTGTCAAGTCCCGCTACAGATTTCAACCTTACTATTCATACGTTTCCATGTAACCGTACAGTAAATGATATAAATGCTAACTGCCACTGTAAGTGTAATAAGTTGGCTCGTGTTACAACTATTAAATATTTAGGAGTTACCGTTGATGCAAACCTCAACTGGAACTGCCACACTACCACCCTCTCTGCAAGAATTAGAAAATTAATTTACATATTTAAAAACCTGCGGGCGGTAGCTAATCATAAGCTATTAATACAAACCTACAAAGCATTATGTGAATGCATCATTAACTACTGCATCTGCATCTGGGGAAACGCTGCCAAAACACATCTTATAATGGTAGAAAGAGCTCAACGAGCTGTACTCAAAGTGCTTATGCACCTACCTTATAGACATCCCACAACAGATGTTTATGAAAAAGCGCAGGTACTTACTGTAAGAAAACTTTTTATTTATCAAGCATTGAGAAGATACCATAAAAATATTGTGCCATACTTACCTACTACAAATAAACGCGTTGATCGGTGTCCTGTACCACGTGCCCGAAGTAAATTTGCTCAAAGACACTTTGATGTTGTAGCTCCCCACCTGTACAACAAACTAAACAGTGAATTAAAAATTAAAAAATACTCAAATAATGAAATAAAAAAAGTAATACTCACCTGGCTAAAAAAATTTGATTATGACTATGTAGAAAGTATGTTATCCAAAATGTAAATTTCTACTAATAACACTGCACAATAATAATTTTGAAGAACACAAGCCCAAGCATTGTGGAATACCCGCTGTATTGTCCTGTTCAAAATACGTCATTTATATTTTTTGTCATGTTAGTTTGTGTCCGCAGGACAGGCGGGAGCTTATGATGGGTACCTGCCTTCTTTAACTGCAGGTACTTGCCATGCTCTCTCTGCACTGTATTACGTACCCCCTCGCCCTTCACCATCTCACACCCAAACACCCTAACATATACCCGTACACGCACGCATACAACCTCCCACTCTCCTACCCTCCCTAACACACCCATCCCATACATACTCTCATACACACACAAACACCCTCTCACACCCCCACTCAAATACACGCGCGTACACTTCAATCCTATACAAAACTCACGCATACAATACCTACAACATACATGCACACGGGGTAGTCTATCTATTACAATAATAAAATTGTTACACTAGTTTATATTAATTAGTTTGTATGTAAACTTTATTAATTAATTGTTATTATTGACAACCAAAGTGCCTCATTATAGGAGAAGACGCCGGACCCCGAAACACAGTTCTCAACTAGTTCGGGGACTGGAGGCTTCATTTAAATAATTTTTGTACCTAAAATTATGTCAATAAAAATATTTGATTGATTGATTGATTGATTGATATTTGCTATGCTCTACTAAAAATAATAACGGAATTTATAGTTTGTGGTCTACATATCAAATCTCTTCGGGTGTTTATATTTATACCCGCACTGTACAAAATTTATTATCGGATTAAACAATTATACCATACAGTTATGTAATAAGTAAATCTAAGTATGGTGGTTCTTTGTTTCTCTTGTTATTCTTTCGTTGTTCCATAAAAACTTGTTTGTCAGTGCGGCTTTAAAAAAGGGAATAAGTACCCAGGTGCTTAACAATACACAGTCATAAAAGTTCAGTTTGCATTTGTTTTTAGCACTTCACTATTATATAGGTGAGTAATATTTAAATGGAAAAAGATGAAAAAAATGGTTATATTTTAAGAATCGTAAGCTAAATATATATATATGAGTTTAGCCTACTAACAGCTACCACAAAAACAACTGGCTGTGTTATTGAATGTAAATAATGTTAAATAAAGATGGGTCAATGTAGTAATGTACAAAAAAGGTAAGGTAATAATTATTTGTAATTGCTTGCTTAATATGTACAATAATTTAATTTTTATTATTTATAAATACGTTATCTAGTTTTGACTTGTAAAAGTGCTGAAAATAGCCTATTTGCAATAAAGAATTTGAGTTTGAGTTTGAATTACAAAAGTAAGAGGTAAATAATACGTTTATTTTACTAGAAGCTATTTAGTTATAGTTTTGTTCTGTGAACTACAATGTCTGGTTTTATCTACTAAATCATCGTTATTTTAATTTTAACCTTAGTATATTTTTATTGCTCTATTACATTTATATTCATTATAAACAGACTAGTTTCATTTATACATTATTAGGCAAAATCTTTATTATAGCACCCTACCTTCCATGCTGGGCTTGATGAAACTAGATTTGTGTAATCCTCCCTGTTAAAAGCACCAGCACTGGCCGTACCGGGGATGATGAGACTTTAATTCTCATCGGCCCCGCTGTCACCGAGATGAATTCATCGATCCGACTATAACGGGGCAGATGAGACTTTTACTGTTTCATCGGCCCCGGTGAGCGCCATTGTTGAGGCCACCGGGGAGGATGACACCTTTTGTCTCATCGTCCCCGGTACCGGGGCAGCGCCACCGGGGAGGATGAGACCAAGCCCTCAAATTGGCACTCTGTTGCTTATGTTCAGCAGTGGACGTCTTCAGGCTGTTGATGATGATGATGAACATTAATATAATACAACCGAACTGAGAAACTCCTTTGTTATGGTCGGTTGAAATTTTTTAACTTATGGTGAGGTCAGTGTCCGAGCCTGCTATACTGCGCAAATGAAGTCACAGGCAATAGCTACTACATATAAAAGATTTATATAACACAATATAATAAAATACAATCTGTATACTTACATTTTATAATTTAGTTAATGGGTCTGTACATGTATATTCGTCATTGATAAAGTCATTTTATCATAATTAGCGCTGCTCTGCGTCTGTTCTTAAGCGATTGTAGAGTTAAGAAAAGTCCGTTGCGGTCACTACTTTGATGGGTGACCGCTACAAAAAGTGGTGTTTATAACTGAGCGCTACCGTGCTTTGGAGGGCACGGTAAGCCGTCGGTCCCGGCTGTTGTCAAAATTAAAAAAACAAAACAAAGTTTAAATTTTTATTGCAAATAGGCTATTGGCTATTTTCGTAAGACAATAGTCCTTTCTTATTGCTAGAAAGACTGTTAGATAGACTGTCAGCCTTTGGTGGTTGAGGTCGGCTCATAATACGGATGCGGGCTTGATTCTCACGACAGAATAAATATTTAAGCACCGAAAAATGCGCAAATACTTGTTCTGTATCTGGGTGTTTTGGGATCATGTTCCTCGTACTTACTGGGACCCTTACTCCCGTTTTTTTCTTTTTTTATGCTAAAATGGGCATACGTTTGACAACAACTCACCTGATGGTAAGTGATGAAGTTGTCTTAGGTGGAGCACGTAGCCCATGAGATGCCCATTCACTCTTGACTAAAAAGACCCAGGTTATACCCAGGAGGAAACACTGTTGCTGGAGGAGCATCCCATTCCTTGGCTGTGCGAACTATGAATGACTCAGCAAACTGCGTAGTGCGGACTTGTGGTATACTAACGACGTAAGGATGTGAAGAATCATAAAGCCTTGTAGTTCTATGACGGAAAGGGGATGACGGAATGAGCTGATAAAGGGCATGCGCACAGTCCAAAATGTAACTGATAGAAGACCGACAGACCGGCGATCTCTGTGTTCAAGAGTTTGAATTCTCCCTTTAACTAGTTTCTCATCGTTGATCCCTAGATACTATATACTTACAGGGAATCCTAGTTAGGGCCCAGACCAGGATCTATGTGGGTTGATCGTTGGGCGTTATTCATCATTAACAGCCTGAGCCCGTCCACTGCTGAACATAGGCCTCCCCACAGAGCGCCGCTTTGAGCAGCAGCTTGCCTCTTGCATTCATCAGCTTCCCACGGTTTTAACCAGATCTTTGGTCCACCTAGCGTGGGGCCGCCACCTGGGCGTTAATATCATCATCAACAGCCTGAAGACGTCCACTGCTGAACATAGACCTCCCCCAGAGAGCACCACTCTGAGCCGCTGCTTGCCTCCTGCATCTATCGGCTCCCCGCGGTTTTCACCAGATCGTCGATCCACCTAGTGGGGGGCTGGCCTGGGCGTTATTATATTAATTTAAATTCTCGGGTCTACGCTGGACATTTGGGAGGTATTGATGGGTCCGAAGATAACACCAAGAGACCCTTTTGAGTATAAAAATAACTACAACTATGACAAGGCATGGTATAGCATATTATAAACCATATTGTATACAAAGGTTAAAAATAAATCTGGGCTATTGTGGTGAGCTTTTGATGGATTATGATTTATTTGGTTTATGGAATGAGATAACGACACCTGCTAATTTTGTCTCATATCAAATTGTTTGTGGCGGGTGATGACTTGCCACCCACTAAATGGGCCCCCTATAGTGGCTACTGCATATTGGTGCCATGGAAGCAACATTGATGTGGGTGGCTTAGGGTGTCGAGAGGTGTATGCTGCACTTTCACTGAACGCTATACTCGGGGCACTCCGCGTATGCTCTTTAACACTTCCACCCTGGAGCTTAGGTTTTAGCTCTTGCGACTTCCATTATATTAATTATTATTATATTGTTTAGCCTATACTGCTGCCTGTTATTGATCCCGTCTGAGTCCCGTAAGCTGCAGATATGCCTGACCGGCTACATGACAGAAGTACAGACATGGGTGGACGACAAAGGAGTCCTCACAAACGCCATCGGTGAGTTGGCAGTTTCGTTTTCATAATAATATTCTTCAGAAAAGGTTAAGACATCTTCAATCGAATACATCGCAGAAGATTTTAATGTACCGAGGAGAATGCTGCTGCCCATTCTCTGTATATTCCCTTCCCCGGCACGAACGGCACTCACAGGTGATGGGGATTTTGATTCAACAATTGAGGAGTTCAGTTATTTATCTCGAAAGATCTCAATCAGATCTTCACCACCACGCAAAGTTCTTATACCAAACGAAAAGAAACACGTATTTATGTTAGTTATTATAGACTCGAACTAAATGAACGAGAACCTCTGTGGTAGTACGACCCGCGGCTTGGGTCATTGCCGCGGGGGAAGAGGATCGAGAAGGCTACGTCCACTGGAAGAGTAGACCCTATGGAAAGTCGCGACCGTTCTAGCTAACCTGCGGGGGTTACGTCAACTTCGAGAGGTTGACATCTGATTATTCTATGCTGGTATCCTATACCGGTGCCGGGAAGGGCTAGACAGGTCTAACAACCCTAGCGCAGCTGATACAACGGCTTCGATAGGATTGTTTGGGTTATCCAAGATGGATCTCTGGAAGTGAGGAACAGAAGTGGGAACGCATGGGATGATGATAATCTTTGATTGCAGATTACCATACAGCCATAGACTTATCAGCGAACTCAAACCCTGTACCAATACTCCAGCAGAAGATGACCATCATGAGGTCTTCTGGAGAGGTCTCTGTCAAGTATTTGAGTCTAGCAAGGTGCCGGCTTAGCAGAGTACCGACGGTAAGTCGAGGAAAAATATTGACAGTAAGTATTTTAAAATTTTGGCTCTATGGGCGTGGTCAAGCGCTTTACCTCGCATTTAAATCTTACAATAAATTATTTCGACTTTGATTTTGACCATTTTTGCTTCTTCTTCTTCTTCTCGAGTAAACAAGTGGTCAACCCAGCCCGGCTAGCATGCGCACCGCGACAAAATTTTCTCGACACTTTATCTCGTGAGAGACCGTGACAAGACTATGGTAACGCCTATGTGTCTCGCTCTAACAGCGACGACAAGTTTTCTCGCGGTGCGCATGCTAGGCCATCTGTTATTTTTGTATATGTATATCTGTTATGTTTGTCATATGAATTTTTAGGTCGCCCAAAGGCTCCTGACTTGGCTTAACGACTATTGTCTTACGACAACAGCCAGGACCAACGGCTTAACCTGCCCTCCAAAGCACGATAGCGCTCAGTTGTAAACACCACTTTTTGCTGTAGCAGTCAGCCATCAAAATAGTGACCGAAGATTGGTTAAAAACGGCTAGTTGTGCTTCGCTATGACAGCTATGGCTTTTGACTGGCCTGATGGCTCAGCTGGTAGTAACCCTGCCTTCTTCTGAAGGCTGTGGGCTCGATTCCCACTTAGGAAAAACATTTGTGTGATGAACATCTATTTATTATTTATTATAAATTATTATTAATTTTTTTTTTAAATCTATGTTTGTTCTGTGTCTGGGTGTTATATTGTATTCTATATTCTATGTATGCATTTACAAAATAAAAATATCTTTCTTTCTTTATGTTTTGTGTTTGCAAACGCAAAACATAAAGAAATCAATTTTTTACAAAATTATCTAGCACGTATAACGTATCTTGATTGATTCGAGGAAACGCTTCGTTAATGATAAGTCAGTAAATAAGGCAAATTATTTATATCAACAACTGTTTGTTTAAATTATCTTCTAGCTAAATATTAGTATGGTCTTTCCCACTCGGTGTTAGGTTGGGGCTAAAAACACTAAGGGTCTGATCAGTAGTTAAGGTAACCAATGGTTAAAAACTAAAAAATTCTAACCAATAGTCAAAATTCGTTAACCGCGCTTTGTAAACCGCGGGTAGCTGATGAATGCAGGAGGCAAGCAGCCGCTCAAAGTGGCCCTTTGTGGGGGAGGCCTATGTTCAGCAGTGCACGTCTTCAGGCTGTTGATGATGGTCAAAATTTGGAGTACGCATCAAAAACCCCACCCTCAGAAGCCAAACTTGTCTCCATTTCAGGTCTTCCAATTCCGGGACTCCCAAGGCCGTGACTTGGCACAGACTGTGGAGTACATGACGTTCTTTGGGAACGTCTTCCAAGACATCAGCTCGCCGGGAGAACAGTATGATGTCAGCATGAACGCGACGCAAGCGCGGGAGAGGATAATCGGAGTTGGGTACCAGAGGAATTGTAAGTAGTGGGTAGGTGATGGTAACTGAGTCCGTAGGTAATCTTGTGGATCCATTGGTCATCATCAGCCTGAAGACATCCAATGCTGGCAGGTGTCAATCCCGTGACAGGACAAGTATTTGTGCTCGGGAAAAAAGGGCAACTTGTTCTGCGTCTAGGTGTTGTGGGACAGTGGTCCTTGTAGTTCCTGGGTCCCTAGATACAGATAATCCTAGTTAGGGTCCAGGATCTGTATAAGTGATCTTTGAACGTTATTTATTATTTATTGATTCACATATACCTGTGTGGTCTGCACATTACATTGATTTCGTATTTTTCTGTTTTCAGCAAACGCAGTATGGTCTACAGGTTTCAACAAAATCGATTTCCCTCGACTGAAGGAACTAGACCTTAGAGCTTGCTCCATCCAAGTTCTCAGTGGACACATCTTTGAAGGCATGCCAAACCTTGAAGCTTTGTACATAGGAGAAAACGAGATAGTCTACATTGATGCTAACGCTTTCCAAGGTTTATCCAACCTTATTCATTTAGACATGAGTAAAAACGAGGCATACGACAGCATTGGGAACTTTAAAATGATGACTGTCGAGACGTTTTATGTCTTCGAACCTTTAGTGAACCTGGCTTCGCTGGATTTCTCATTCACAAAACTGTCATCTCGGCATACAACTATGTTCCAGATCTTGGGGCCCAAAGTGAGCAGATTGTCTATTTGCCACTCGGGTTTGACAGCTTTAGAAGATGATTTTTTTAATCGAACATCATTGAGAATTCTGGACGTGTCAGGGAACAATGGGATTCTGTCAAACAATAACGTTTTGAGAGGATTGGAGAGTAAGCTGCATGTGCTGTACGCACAGGACGTTGGATTAAGGACAATGGAACTGGTCAACGGTTTTGACAAGCTGGAAATTCTTAGCTTGACCATGAACGAGATCGGCGCCGTCAGCGCTGAAGTTGCAAGGACTTTGAAAAGTCTCCAAGTTTTGGAGTTGGATAAAAATCGCATCAGCTCATGGTTCGGACAGATATATTCCCTCATGCCCAACCTGCAGCTTCTATCCTTTAGGGATAACAACGTAAACGTTATATCTGAAGAAATGATCGAAGACATTGCTAAAATAAATTACGTGGCCATGTCTGGGAATTTCATTGTTTGCAACTGTCATACCAGGGATTTTTTCGACTTGGCGTTACGTAACGAGCAGATGTATGAGACGCATAAGTTGAAAGAGAAGACTGAGTTACCAAGACAGCACCCCATAATGTCATATCATAGAGGTTTCATAGACATAAACAAAGTCATAACGAACAGAAAAGAAGTGTTTGTGAATTGTACCAAGGAAGCGCCATGCTACGACGATTTGCACGAAGACGTTGAAGGAAATTTCTTGCTTCTTGACTTCCATCCAACCAACTACATGTGTTTGCAGGTACCTGAAAGCAAGTCTATAGAGTTCTCCGAAGTACCTGGCTGTAACAGGTCATCGAGAGACATTGATTACGATAAAACCATCGAAGATGGTAGAACTAGAGTGTTTGTCAGTTTGATTTTTTTTCCACTTCTTCTGATAATCATGGCGATTGGCTTTATCTTTAGGAGGAATCTAAGATATTTCTGCATAACGATGAAAAACTCTGCGCTGCTGAGCGCGATAAATAAGGATGAAGTTTTGGATGGTGAGTGCAGCCTTCATTTGTTGACATGGATGATTTGTTAAATAACTTTGATGTGAACTCTCATGGCTATTCCCCTGTCTACGTTTCCACTATGGACAGGGGTCTTATCTCATAGGGCGTAGTCGTTCGCCTTAACCTACTACACTGTCCAAGTGCGGGTGAGTGCAAAGCACCATATCCTCGAATTCCGTGATTCTTGAGTTTCCTCACGATGTTTCCCTCGCAGTTGTAGACGCGAGTGTGAACTCAGTATATATCTTGAGATCTGTGATGTGGGGTTTAGCGAAATTCAAACTATGGTGCGTACCTAAGAAGAAAAGTCGTACCAGCAGGTACCTCAGCCACACTTGCTCTACACATATCAATTACTGCAAATAATTCTGCAGCTGGAAAGGTCAACGTACCCCCGTAGTAATTTTTTTAATGTAAATGAATGACGTGACGAGCTAGTCGTTCACCTGTTTAGCGTCGCGGCTGCCTATAACAGATTGCAGTATCACTCGGAACTCTAAATTAATATAGTTTTGCGTGACACTGCACTGCGCACGTCATATTGAGACTTCACACAGTCTAGTAATAAGGTTACTAGACTGTGTGATCAGAACATAGTATCATTTGCCCAGTAATTTCACTAGCTACAGTGCCTTTTAAACTGGAACACAGTAGCATTTTCACATTACTGCTTGGCGACAGAATAACTGGCAAAACTAAGTAGTAAGCTGGAAAGGTCACGACATAACTTTCCGTATGATTCTCTCACAGAGCCCTCGCGATCTTCTTTGTTTCTTTTTAAGCCAAAGCCTGCATCTCTGAGATACCCTTGGGTTAGTTGCCTTTAAAGTTTGACGTCTGCGCGTCTTAATATGTCCTGCTGATGCTGTAAAGATCAGTAAAGACCAAAAACATTTGAAAAAGGGCAAATATTTGTGGTCACCGTATCTTTCTTTCTAGCCCTTAGAACTATAGATAGCAGTGGTTTCAGAGACTGCAATCTTCCACTACGACGTGTTTGTATCGTACTGCAACGAAGATCGGAACTGGGTGCTGGACCACCTACTTCCGCACTTGGAGAGCGACTGTAGCATCAGCGCATGCTTGCATGAGAGAGACTTTCAGGTAAAATACATTCTTGGCAAAATTACATACATAATGAAATACCTATATTTTTATGTGGCTTTTCACGCCCAAAAAAAACTGGTTTAATTAGAATGGTTTATATTTCATCACAGTCAGTCAGTATCATTAAATTCTCATGTAACAATTGAAATTTGAATTTGATTTGAATTTTTATTTTATTGATTTGATTAAGTTATTTACTACACTGTGGTTTTATTATTGTTATGTATATACATGAAATTTTAGTCTATTGATTTAATTGTAAAAAAAGTGTTCAATGTATTGTAAGCATTAGGATATGTAAAGTTTTTATACAATCTGAGTTTAAATTGGTATATTATCCGGAAAAGGGGTAAATCTACTCCCCAAGGTAGACAATGTTTCTCCTACGACTTTTCTAAATTAATAGTTTTCATTGAAGAAATGTCATGTAAAGTTTACGTTATATTTTTACCCAAACGCTTCGAAGATAGCCCTAGCGCAGCTGGGTGTAGTTGAACTTGGTACTTGACCGAATGCACTTAAATGAGTTCTACGACCTGTGTTCAGAAACTCTCGTAGCGATCGCACGTGCAATTTTGTGAATGGATTTATTTTTTAATATGGAGGTTTGGAAACACGCAGTTTCAAGTAAGCCTCTCACAGCTTGTGGGCTATCATGGTCTCAGTCCCCCCTTTAGGGACAACATACCAATTCAAACTCACATTGTATACTAACTCAAATATTTGCACAACTGAAAAGTTGAGTATAGAGAAACGTGAACTTTGTGACCATCTAGATGTAACCTATATTCAAGCAAATAAAATTTCATTCATTCATTCATTTATCACAATCCTCACATTCATCATAATCATAATAAGCAATCATCAAAATCACTAATAATCATCATAATCATAATTATCATCATAACCATCATACTCATCATAATCACCACAATCGTTGTAATCATAACATTCATCATAATTAACATAATCATCACAATCATTACAATCATAGTCGTCGTTATCAGCAGCAGTATCATCACCATCACACTCATTATTATTTCAGGGGATTTAAAAATGTTATTGAAAACAGGTTGATCTTAATTTTTCAGGTGGGCCACTCAATCCTGGAGAACATTGTGTCATGCATGGACAGATCCAGGTCCATAATGCTCATCATGTCTCAGAGGTTCCTACTCAGCCAGTGGTGTCAATTTGAAATGCATTTGGCGCAACATCGGTGAGAATAGCTCAGCAATCTCTAATAATTTATAAGCTACATAGTACTAATACGTGGTCAAAGCATGCAGAACTAAAACGACCGACACAGCTCTTAGAATCAGCAAGTTGTTCAGGCAATGGGCAGGCCACATCGCTCGTAGAACTGACAATCGATGGGGAGGAAAGATTCTCGAGTGGCGACCATGAACCGCAAGATGCAGCGTAAGCCCCCCCCTAGTCGGATCGACGATCTGGTGAAATCCGCGGGGAGCCGATGGATGCAGGAGGCGAGCAGCCACTCACAGTGGCGCTCTCTGGGGGAGGCCTATGTTCAGCAGTAGACGTCCTCAGGCTGTTGATGATGTACTTACATCAAAGCAGCTGAATGCTGTGATGAATTGAGCTAATAATACATGAAGATAATTAATTAAACGAGTGAATAATTATAAAACTCCGGATTCTTTTCTTCCAGCCTATTAGAGACTCGTCGAGAAGACCTAACCCTGGTTCTTTTGGAAGAGATCCCCCGTCGTCTTCGCCCCAATACCCTTCACTACCTGATGCTGACAAAGACATACATAGTCTGGCCAAATGATGAGGCCGAAAGGACACTGTTCTGGAAGCGACTGAAGAAGACCCTGGTAACTATGAAGTTGAAGCAAACATCTGCAGCAGAAGCATCGTCTATCGCTTAAGATTAGTATTTTTTTATAGGAAAGATGACAAATTTTATTTTTAGTTAAGGTAACATTGTCTTGTTTTAACATACGTACGCTCACAAATCTTAAGTGCTGTATTTCTGTTTTTTTTTTTTTAGTTTATATTGTATAGATCTTATTTTAATAAAATGTTTAAGGTATTTCGTTTAAAAATGTTTTGTATCATTAATTTTTCGTATGTGTTAAGTTTCTCTTGAAAAACTTGAAATTGGAGAATTGCACTTTTATCTTCAATAACTTTCCATGGAGCGACAGTATCATGTGCAAGGCGCAAAATGTGCAAAACTTGTAATAAACAACTAACAAGTCCATGCAAAAGTTATACATTGTAATAACCTTATGTAATTACATTTACAGCTACACGATATTTCAGCCAAAATCCAGCCAGCTTTCAAAAATTATGCATTAGTAACGAATTACTTACATGCGGTAACGGTGACCTCGTTTCTCATCTTCTTTGGTTGCGGCGGGGTTATCAGCAAATCTAAGTTTAGCACCCCTCCGCATATTCTAGAACAATATTAGAAAAAAAAATCTACACTTTCTTTTATATTTTTAGCTATAAATAGTTACAGCAATAATCTTCACAAATCTCTTACTTTTATAGATCCCAAAATAGATATTAAATAATTAATTTATGTACTCATTAACCTCGATGATATCAATTATTCCTTTGAAACGAAATGCAAAATTGAAGCAGCCGTGTCTACATCATCGGATGATCTAACGCGCTCTGAAGGAATCCTTTTCCGTAGCGCATTGGATCGTCCGGTGGTGGACACAGCTATTTGGTACCAACCTGTATTTCCTAAGATTGACTTCTCCAGTTCTAGTTCTTGTTAGGCATGACTTCAAATATTTTCGATAGGATTGTTCTGAAAAATTAAACGTTTGTGATAGTTATAGTTTCTAGCCCTTTTTTTGAGGAACGTGATGGCATTGGTGAAGGTACTAGGTTGGTAGGTTGGTAGGTAGGTTGGATTTATTATTTGATTGTGATTACAATTATGATGACCATGACGATACCTAACGTTGATGATGAAAATGATGAAGACGACGATAGTGACGACATTATTGAATGTGATGACGATGATGATGGCAATGACGTTGATAACGATGATTATGATGATGATGATGACGATGGTGATGGCGATAGTGAAAGTGATTTTGGTTAGAGTGAACTCGTACCATTTGTTTCACCAATAAAAGTTCGTGGATCAGGCAGGAATGGCGGCTCACTCATATTTAGATTGTCCAAGTCTTCTTTCTCTTTCTCATTTTTGGTGTAACTAAAAAAGTAATTTTTTTACTCATCTCATATCTACTTACATTTTTTTTTATACCTTTGTGTCAGTGTATTGTGTTGTGCCCTGTTAGGACTTTAGGTTAACTAAAATTTACATTCATATGCCAAGTTAAAACTTATTACCCGCGCAGCAAACGTTGCTTAACTTCACCGATTGGTTAAAAGAATATTAAAGCTTCACTATGAGCGCTACTTACAAAAAAATCATCATTGCTTCTATTACACTCACGGGTTTGTTTTCAAGAAGTTCTCAAGCGCTCGTATTTTTTCTCTGGTATCCTTGTAGAAAGTTGATCTTATGTGGTCTTGCTCTGTCTTCAGTTTTTGCACTTCGATATGCTCTTTCACGTTGAAGACAAACATATCTATTCAGAAAACAAATATATAATAATTGGTTAAAATACTTTTTTTTATTTCAAATTTCGTTTTTGACTGTTTAACTGGAAGACACAGCATGCGACCCCACTATGTGGACTTGGTCGAAGCCACGGGGAGCCGATGGATGTTCAAAGTGGGGGAAGCCTATGTTCAGCAGTGGACGTCTTCAGGCTGTTGCATTCACTAACTACTGGTAAACGTATTCCAACATAAAACAGCAGTGAAAACTCTTAAATACGGAGTTTTATTACACCTAGATTAGGAACAGGCTCAAGTGAACTTCACATCTGGGCCATAATTCTGTATGAAAACACAGATTCCACACGATACAGAAACCACGTCGTTATCATGTCTTGTTCAAATCGTGTCACAGCAAGGAATCGTCAATTTTTGTATTCTGTATTATCTAAGAGAAATTATCTATGACATATTTTGGATCCCTCGAGTGCATTCCGAATTAGACTAAAAGATTTCTCATCCTAAAACCGGCAAAAATTAAAATAAAGGAATGGCTTATATTTATGTTGTGATATAACGAAGCTATGGGTAATTATTAAAAATTAACAGAAAACCTTTCGAAATACCTTCACGTTACATTACAATTAGGTATTTTTATTTTGAATAATTATGGTAACTTTTGACGTGTTGATGTTTCGGAACGCATCTTAGTCGAACATATGATTATTGACAATTCAATTCGCGCCAACTCCAGTTGATTCCACATTCATTTCGCGCGGTTTCGTTCTCATTTCATAGAGAATAGATTTTTGCAGATTTCTTATGTAAGACAAGAAATTCGCGTGGTTTCGAAGTAAGGAATCGTAAATTAGTCATACAGAATTAGGGTCCAATATTGGCATCAGCTTAATACATTCCCACTGCTGGGACACGGACATCTCTCGCAAAGTGAGAGAGAAAGGTTAGGTGCAGGTTAGATAGGACATTTCCCTGAATTTTGTAATTCATGAATATGCCGGTTTTCTCACTGTTTTCCTTCACCGTTGTCAGATCGAATGCAAATTCTAACTAATGCTTGACATACAAATTAAAAGCAGACATTTTGGGAAATGGTCTTTATTTACCTAAAGGAACTTAAGTCATTGGTGCGATTATGATCGAGTGGGATTTCAACCTGGATGCGACGGTTCGAAGGGCTACCACTTAGACACAATCGCTCTTTACAGTACAGGGAATTAGGGTTACCACGTCAGGATCTTGGAAATTAAGCCATGGTTGATGCGCATATACCTACGCATAAACTATCTACACTACTACAATAACATTTGGACTTAATACTAGTCGCGATGGCCTATAGACAGTCCAAATGCTCCAGGCCACTACCGGTAGGTAGCGTACCCAACATGCTGGCAGTATTGCCTCGTTGAATTGCAATGCTGATTTATTGAGCCAAATAAGTGCCAGCATTTTGGTCATGCGTTGCACCAACCAGGCCCTCTGGTGAACTGTGGAAAACGCGATGAGCTCCCGTTCCCCACGGACCCAGGGTCTCAACACCAAACGGCTCAAATATGTAACCGCTACTAGCTGCTCAGCCGAATTAGCCGTGGCGCCGGACCTAACTCGTGTCTCGGGAAGATGTCACTTAAAGCCTACCTTCATATCTGTCAGGCATATCGGCGTTAAGAGCGTAGGTTCTAGAACCCTCACTGAGCAAGTCTATCAAGGATCTTGCCGCTCGTACAGTGACGCAGGTACCATCTATGATCTTTGGCAGTTTTACACCGACTTTCATCGCTGGGAAGTTTAGTTCTACTGGTTCTCTGGAAGAAGATTTTAAGGAGTTAGAGGTCTAAATTCGACCAATGATAAACATAGCATCTGACAGTGATAGCTCTCTTACGGTTCTGGTTCCACTGGCTTAGGTTTCCTCGTTGGCATCCTCACAGCTACCCAGAGGTTCAGCCTGAGAGCTTTAAACTCCCTCTCGTACGTCGCCAGCTTGATGCTCTTCCACGTAAGATTCTTTTCTAGGTCTCGGAGTAGCGCATACGATGCCATTTGTATGGTTGAGGACAGCTGGGCTCTTAATGACATACGTACCTAGAAATATTGAAAGACACAAGAATGAAAAACATTGATTTAACATTCACCAAATAAATTAATTATAAGAATATTAACTACACACAACTATTAAAATAGCAGAGTGATGCAAAAGAGATAGAAGATTGGATTAGATGGCTCTCATATTTCGTCGCTTGTTTGACTAAGTGACGTATCTGACATTTTTACGTATCTGGAATTTTAAATGTAGCTTTTATCTACTTTCAAAGACGCGTCGAACAGTCTATTCAACTTATTTGTAGAAAAAATGTCAATACGTCACTTAGTCAAACAAGCGACGATTTTTAGGCTGACATATCCACCCGCCACCATTTTTATTTTGTTTCTTAAAGTCTCCGCGAATGATGAGAGTATTTGGGTAGGGGACACTCAAACAAAAAATTAAAACTACTTAACCCTACAGTGTCACGCTTCTCATTTATTTGGAGGCAAACATCGCCGTATGAAGACAATGAAAATCATTAAAAATGCAGTAATTGCGTTATGTAGGTACACTCATTCCATTGTATTCAAATAATAGATCCCAAGTTGATTTATAAAATTCTGATTCTGATTTACATGGTTTTGTTCATTTTACTACGCGATATGATACGATTATAAAAGTAAGTGTTTCGTTCAAATATTTTATATGCCTTCTGTTTTAATAAATAGTGAAATCAACCTGGGAAATACAACTGACCAAGTTCTACCAGGGTCAAGTGGCAAACGATTCGAAGAGATTAAGTCAGGATACATGCCTCGTTGAAGTTATCCGATTGTGATTTAGTATACAATCTGGCATTGGCTATGAATTCTTCCAACATTTCTAGCATCTGCAAAAAAATGCATTTAGAATAAGTATACACATAAAGCGTCTAATTTGTTTTGACTGGCAGAAAAAAGTGGGTAGAAGCGTAGAAAAATGGCCTTGTCACCTGTAACTACCTGGCAAATAGCCCCGCGATCTGGAAAATTATCATCATCATCATCATCATCATCATCATCATCAACAACCGGAAGACGTCCACTGCTGAACATTAGCCCTCCCCCATAGAGCACCACCTTGAGCAGCTGGTTACCTGCTGCATTCACATCGGCTCCCCGCGGTTCTGTCCAGATCATTGGTTCACCTAGTGGGAGGGGGAGGGGCTATCGCTGACAGTATGGCTTCACAACCTGATAAACAGCTCTATCACCTAGCAAATCAGGTCTGTCAGCTGGCAAAATGGCTCTATCAACTGGAAGTCTACTAATATTATAAATGCAAAAGTTTACAATAATTGCATCTCACCGGAAGTGCCTCAATACACCGCTTCTCTAGTTCACTGTCATCACACGTCATGTGCAACCTCCACAGATGGAGGTACGTGTTCATCTGCTTCACCACTCTTGGGTCCGGGAGGCCATCGCAACGGAGGTATTGTTGCCACTGGAAAATAATCATCACAATCATCGTCATCATCATCATCGTCACCATCGTCATTACCGGCATCATCGTCACCATCGTCATTACCGGCATCATCATCAGCATTATCATCAGTCTTTTAAAGTTTTAGTCCACTGCTGCATAGATATCAGCGTTTCCCATGGTACGGCTCTAATCCGAGACTGGTCCAGATATTAACCGGTCTTCCACTACAGCTAGAGATGATTGTGGAAGTGAGAAAACAGTATATTGCTTTTGTCAGTAGTTAGTGTACTTTTTCAATGACACTCTTTGGGCATACTGACCAACAAAAAAAGCAAATATTTTTCTCTAAATGTCGTCTTTCCACAATTTGTTGTGGTATTTAGTGGCTAATGAAGATGATGATGACTTAATGATGAAATGTCTTACCTCAGCTTGCATCTGCTTTTTGTTAACGTAGTCCATTTTTTGATGCTCAAATTCTGAAAAGTCCTTAATTGTTAGTGCTCATTTTAAGTGTGAAATTTTGTGGTTCCTCACGATGTTTTCCTTCAGCAATGTAAGAGCGAGTACAAATCACACTAATATTATAAAGGCGAAAGTTTGTATGTGTTTTGTGTGTATGTTTGTTACTCCGTCACGCTCCAACGGCTGGACGGATTTGGATGAAATTTAGAATATAGATAGTTTATGTACTGGGTTAACACATAGGCTACTTTTTTCCGCGGATGAAACCGCGGGGCGCATATAGTAATATTATAAAGGCGAAAGTTTGTATGTGTGTATGTTTGGTACTCCTCCACGCTCAAACGGCTGGACAGATTTGGATGAAATTTGGAACAGCGATAGCTTACACTGGATTAACACATGCTGCTTTTTATCTGCGGGTGAAACCGCGGGGAGCAGCTAGTTCTACATATAACTTGAAAAGTTATTGGTGTAGTCGAGTGTCGTTCTAACGTACCCTCGTTTCCGCTGATTCGAATGCTGCCACCGCTGAAATACACTCGCTTATTTTGATTTCTTCATCAACAGCCTGAAGATGTCCACTGCTGAACATAGGCCTCCCCCAGAGCGCGCCACCTTGAGCGGCTGCTCGCCTCCTGTATCCAACGGCTCCCCGCGGCTTTCACCCGATCGTCGGTCCACTGAGTGGGGGGCCGGCCTACGCTGCGTCTACCGGTTCGTAGTCGCCACTCGAAAACCTTTCTTCCCCATCGGTTGTCAGTTCTACGAGCGATGTGGCCTGCCCATTGCCATTTCAACATGCTAATTCTAAGAGCTACAGCGGTCACTTTAGTTCTCCTGCGGATCTCCTCGTTCCAGAGGTTATCTCGCAGGGAAACACCGAGCATAGCTCTCTTCATGGCTCGCTTATTTTGATTTACTTACTATGAAACAGATTAGCCGTTTTCTGGAGTATGTCTCTCCTGATTTCCTGCTCGGCATTGTCTTTTACCATAAGATCCGCCCTCTCCTTTGCGAGGGCGAGTCTCTTCTCCTTTGCACCCGCCAGGATTGCTTGTCTGGAGGAGTGAAATAGAAGAAATAAACACACAAATGAAGAGAACATAATAACAAAAAGAATACAAAGTATTATCACACTATATATATATAATATTATAAAGCTGAAAGTTTGTATGTACATACACACATACACTGTGTGTATGTTTGTTACTCCTTCACGCTCAAACCGCTGGACGGATTTGGATGAAACTTGGAATATAGATAGTTTATGTGCTGGATTAACACATAGGCTACTTTTTATCCACGGGTGAAACCGCGGGGCGCAGCTAGTATTACATAAATAAAACTGATGAATAACATACAATCCTAACAAGTAATGGAAACAGAGACGTACATGGAATACCTAACGAAAGAACTAAAATAAAATAACTTAAAAACAAAAAATAAAAAGAAAACTAAATACAACTGAAGTTTTTTTTTTTTTTTATGTGATTGAATGACGTGACGTACTAGTCGTTCACCTGATGTTAAGTGACACGGCCGCCCATAACAGTTGCAGTGTCACCCGGAACTTTAAAACAATAGTTTCGCGCGACACTGCACTGCGCTGTCTCAGGATGACTCCTGAGACATCACCCAGTCTAATAATCAGATTACTAGACTGAGTGATCAGATAATAAAGTCTCATTTGCCCAGTAATTTCACTAGCTACAATGCCCTTCAAACCGGAACACAGTAGTGCTTGCACACTACTGCTTGGCGGCAGAATAACTGGCAAAGCGGTGGTACCTACCTAGACGAACTTTGCAGAAAAATCCTACCACCTAGTAAGTGTGCAGCTTGTATGATTAAATAACACTAAATTTAAAAAAAAGGATTTACGTTAAAGCTTTGTATAGCAGAGAACACTCGCCATCAAGTCAACTTTCAAACAAAAAGAATAAAAACAAAATTGGTACATCCATTTGGGAAAGGTATGGGATTTGAGCTACGAGCTACCATATCACAAAAATACATATTAACATAGATACAAAAGTTAAACTTAAAATAATGTTTGCGTCGAGAGCTAAAGGAAGACCAGATGAAAATAAATCAATTAAGCACGAAAAAACTGTGATACAAATAATCAAGCTGATGTCAAATTCATACATTTTGTGTTTCTATCGGTTGCGATCACGTTAGATGAGCGCTTAGCTGGTCAATATCACGGGGCGTTGTTGGATGCAAGAGGCAAGAAACCGGTCAAAGTGGCGCTCTAAGGGGGAGATCTATATGATTAACAGTGGAGGAACGTCTACAATCTGATCATGAAAATAATTACATATGAAAAGTGTGATAAATGCATATAGGAGACAAAATCTAATACAATTTAATGTTCCGACGTTATGAAATACAAAAAAAAACAGGAATTTGACTTTAAATAATGGACTTCTGCTGGCTGATGATGGTGATGGCGATGACGATGATTACGATGATGATGATAATGGTGATGTTAATAAAGATAAAAATGATGATGAGGGATATTTACACAGTGATGAATAGAAAAGTTGTATTGGAACTAACCAAAGGAAATGAAGTAGGAAAAAGGAAAAGAAAGGGAGAGGTAACTAACTTCTCCGCCTCCTTCTCAGCCCGCCACTGCTCTATCCTCTCCTCCATCCATATGTCCCTCTCTTTCTTGTTCATCTTCTTCCAATTCTTGGGCTGTTCACAATTGGTTAGTACATAGCGTTTTTCGTTATCCGTGAACTTATCCATTTTGAATATTTTTTTAAACCTTTAGCTTGTTTGACTTTCTTCTCTTTTTGTTAACTTTTATCGTCTATTTAATTATTTGTAAATCTGTGTGTGTCTCGTGCTGAGGTGGGACTTGTTAAGGGCTTGTGCAAGGCCAGCGCGAATTCAAGTCAAAGCCACAGAATAGATGTATAGTACTAGGCCAAAGCGGGGATGAGCCAGGGGCCGAGCGGCAGGGGCGGTCTAAGTTAAATTGGTTCCAACGCGCAATAGTTTAGGTAATTTATTATTACACTGAATATAAAGGGTATTTTAAAAATCCGCTATATATAAGCCCTCCATTATATTTAGTTCAACTACTACACAAAGTTTCATGATCTTATTTAAAGTATTCATTGAATAATCGCTGTTTATTTTTACGGTTTGGAGGTAACTTTGTAATTTTTTTCTATCGAGAAAATTTTATTAATTCGTGTTTTCACTATACATTTGCAGTAGCATTAGTCCTGAACTTTACCATATATTCATTTCAAAGTCATTGTTGCAATATTGTTGACAGGACACTGCCTCAAGCTAAGCCGTTTTAAGCAATTTGGCGTTGTATTGGCTCTTAATATGTTTCCATGTCGAGTTGGGTTAGGACTAAGATGGTTTAGGATAAATGTCTATTTACCACTGTTGTCGTACCCAGATAGTAAGCTTATTATTAAGCAATTAAGCATATCACTTTGACTAGATTTGTAAAGTTAGGTAATAAATTACATATTTCTATACTTGACTTACGAGTCGAATGTTTTGTATTTTTAAATTTATGTGCATGTTATTTTTATGTTAAATCCATTGAAATTTTAATCTATTTTATGTCTATAACTGATTTCTACTATTAGTTGTGTATGCAACTTCACAGTTTTTAAGCATAATAATCGTAATCACAAATATCTGAACTAAGGAACATAATTACGTTTTCCAGCATTAATTACGTAAAAATTTAGACAAAGCATTGTTAAAAACACTTAGAACAAACAGTGGGTAGTAAGTATTTTATAAGGCGAACGCGTACGAATTTTTTTCCACCAACATTTACATATTCCCAAACATTTTTCCTGAAACTCACAACAACACGTCTATGCTATCGACTTTATCACAAGAACCTGAGTTTTATTTAAAAAAGAACGACAGTTTTCGTGTGAAACTGTAATATGATACGAGAAATAGGAAAGGAAGCGACAAGGGAAGATTATTTATGGGCCATAAAAAAAGGATATTTGGTTATGATTTCTTTTTACTTGGGGGTTCGGTATCGGATTCGTTTTAACGAATTCTAAATTCAAAAACCCAATGATGTTCGATTGTTTGTTTCCGTGCTGGGCGAGGGTCGTTCCGAGATGTACCTACGTCATTCAAGCAATACTCAAAAAGATATTTGTGAAACGAGAGTCGTTAAGGCACGTCAGAAATTTTGGGCTGCATGACTTATAAAATTATACCTAGACATCTCGAGAAAGCGTTTGACCAATGGAAACGAAAGAAAGGTTTATCAAGTGATCGATCATTGGCCAAACGCCTTCTCGAGAGAAGAGATACATCAGCTTAGAATATAGACTAAAAGCATAGAGCGATCATAAAATAGTTATTAGTTATACTAGGCTACAAAGTTGGTTTTTGGCGCGAGTACTTGAATTGAAACCTGAGTAAGCGAAGGATTCTAGGATTGAACCACGAGCGTAGCGAGTGGTTCAAATGAAGGATTCTGAGCGTAGTGAAGGTTTCAAAGGTACGAGACGCAGAAAAACTTTGCTGCCGAGTGCAACACACAACTTTTCACCTCACTACAGCGAGGAAAATGTAAGAAAAACAGCTAAAAGGCTAAGAAAAGATTAGTTTTTAGCTTATTAATTTATTTATGGGTGGCGGTAACGCTTGACATCAGGTAAACGACTAGCACGTGATTCATGGAAAATTTAAGAAAAAGTGTTTTTCATCCATTTTCCATGCAGTCGCCGTGCTGGATAGCGTATTGGTTTTATACTCTTTGGTGCTGGACAGTGCGATTATTCTAAAAATGAGGTTGGTGAACGTGAAAAAGATGATATATTTTAGGAGGTAGTCTGTGGTATTAATGAGTTTTCAGTAGACTGGCGATATCAAGAAGGTTAAATTCGGTTAGATCTGTGATTAAATCCTCAATTCTTGATGAGAAAATTATTGAATAGAAACGTTCGACTTTTAAAAACACTTTCCACGCCAGCGAGCAAAATGCGTTTTTGCGCCCAGATTTTGAATGACAAAGAGAACCTTTCCGAGCTAGTGAGGTAAAAACGATATTATATTTGTACTGCTCACACGTATCGCTACGTCAGTGGAGAAGGAAAGAAACAAACATATAGTAATTAGCTACGCTTGCGATAAGCAGCGTACCATTTTTTCGACTCGAGTCAACTGTTTTTCCTATACAATTCTGTCAGACTCATTCACATCAAAGTGTCCACATCATATAAAAAGCGTCCAAGAAAGTGGTACGCTTGACAGATAATCAAGTTCTCTCTATGCTTTAGTCTATACTCTAAGTACGTCGGTGTTTATAGCTCATGCTAGCTTTACAGAGCTGACCGCACTAGCTTACATAGAAAGAACAGGTTGGACGGCTCAAAGCCCTTAAAAGTATAGATTGAAAAAAGAAGAAAGGAGCTATAAAAAAATAGAACATAAAGCTGACTTTACGTACCTTGTCAAACACAGGTATTTCCTCCACAGGTTTTTCTTTCTTGCCCTTCTTTCCTTTTTTCTTTACGACCTTGCGTTCCTCTTCTTCTACTTTATGATGTTCTTCTACATTGAAAGATATAAGCATTAGATAATAACACACTTCACAAAAAAAGATAAGAACGCTCGATCAAGTCACCTTTCAAATAAGAAAAAATTTACGGTTTAAGCAAACCGCACAACAAAGCTTAAAAGTACCTACACGTTCCCGCGGGTCAGCATTTTTACTCCACAGCAATGATTTATTTATATTTTAACGTCAGTACACATAGCGCCTACGAACCATCAACACTAATTTAACTCTAACTAAACTATTGTACTCACTAACGAAATAAACGAAGAGCAAGAATTCGTAAACTTATTTAAACTATTCAACAATTAAAAGAGTGTAGGGTGCAAACCATACAAAATAGACATTGGTTTATCCATTTTGGTACTACGACGCCAGAAAAATGTACACAGATATCTATACACACGTTAAAATTTGTAACATCCTTAGAGCTCTTTTCCACCACACCGTCACCGAGCCGTCACACGAGATGATGGTACCGAAGTAGCGGTACATACATTTACTATGACTATGACGCCCGGGTGCTCAGTGATGAGCGTGCAGTGGACAAGCCACCATAATAAATGTATGTACCCTTAGAGTATAGACTAAAAGCATAGAGAGAACTTCATTATGTGTCAGGCGTACCACTTTTTTGGACACTTTCATGTGAATGAGTCTGACAGATTTGTATAGAAAAAACAGTTGACTCGAGTCAAAAAAATGATATGGTGACTTTTCGCAAGGGTAGCTAATTACTATATGTTTGTTTCTTTCTTTCGCCACTGACGTAGCGATAAGTGTAAGCAGTACAAATATAATATCGTTTTGATGATCTATCTATGGTTTTAGTCTATACTCCGCTCAGTACCGCTATTTCGGCGCTGCCATCTCGTTCTCGGGTGACGGCTCAGTGACGGTGCGGTGAACATTTGAACAAGCGGCCTTAGCGTCGGGGCTTAAAAATCTTAAGTTAATAGAAATAGAGGCATATTACCTAGACACAGAAATAAAAGTGAAGCCAAAAAGTAAACCGTTCGCATAATCATAAACAGTTTTTAACCAACTTCAAAAAAGGAGGAGTTTCTCGATTCGGTAATATGTTTTTTAATGTTTGTTACCTCAGAACAGTACGTGATTTATAAACTTTATTTCAAAGGGTTTCAGATTGGTCCCAAAGAAATTTCATCAAAATTGGTTCTGCAGTTTGGTTTTTAAATTTGGGAAAATATATTTAAAATTACTGACCAAGTGCGAGTCGGACTCGCGCACGAAGGGTTCCATACAATTATCTATAAAAACGAGCAAAAAAATCACGTTTGTTGTATGGGAGCCCCCTTAATTATTTATATTATGTATTCTGTTTTTTAGTATTTGTTGCTATAGCGGCAGCAGATATACATCATCTGTGAAATTTTCAAATCTCTAACTATCACGGTTCTTGAGATACAGCCTGGTGACAGACAGACGGACGGACGGACGGACGGACAGACAGACAGACAGATAACGGAGCCTTAGTAATAGGGTGCGTTTTACCCTTTGGGTACAGAACCCGAAAAACAATGCTTACTAGAGTTTGGCCTGTGCGTTTGGAAAAAATATATGATTATGCGAATAGGTATTCCTTTTTCCGCCAAGAATAGAATAATAATCGTGATATTAACCAATCAACGATTCACCCGACCATTGGAACATTTCACTGGGTTTCTCGACTGCATCGTGAATTATCTAAAACATAATTTTAATGATGATTATGATGATGCTGCTACTGCTGATGTTGCTGATGATAGTGATGATGCTGATCCTGATAACGATGATGACGATGATCTATGAAAACATCAAAGCAAGGTTGAAACACACCTGAATTCTATTGTATCTACTAAAAATTATTAAGGGAATATTAACTAAAGTTGATAACAGTCATGTAGGTAAGTAGAACAGAAGTTTCTTGTTTAAATTGAGTGGTTGATTGTTGGCAAAGGAAGGCAGGCTTAGCCTGCCTCCCGTTTTCTGTTATCCCAACCTTTCATCGTTTCCCCTATCTTTTCCCTTTCGCTTCCATCTTCTCATGATTAAGGTTAGGGCGTACAGCTAATTAGCACGTGCAAAGCCGAGGCGGGTGAAAATAAAACTGTATGATGATGTCAATGATAATGCCATGATGATAATGATGATGACGATTATGATTATGCTGATGATTATGATGATAGTATTTAAAGCTAAATTTACCCCAGACTTCTTTGCCTTGGCCCCCTTCTTTTTCTTCGGCTTGGGTTCTGAAAGTAAGTATACAAAAATTACATATAAAAAAGAATGGGAAGCAGAAAACTGATTCTGTATTCATAATTATGATGAACGGATTAATATTACAATAATAATATTCTACAGATTAATTTGTAAAGGAAAAATTTGAATCCCAAGCGGGACTTGAACCCGCATCCATCCGTCCAGCCGGGACATGCTTTACTTAAGCTACGCAATAGGTATTCTTGCTTACAACTGATACGGAGAAGGTTCTCTCATTTCGACCACTGCCCTCTCTGAAGACACAGCGTAGGCCCCCCACTAGATGGACCTATGGCTATCACACCGCGGGGAGACAACGAACGCAAGAGGCAAGCAGCCACTCAAAGTGGCGCTCTAGAGGAGGCCCATGTTCAGCAGTAGACGTCTTCAGGCTGATGATGATGATGATGATGATGATGATTCTCGACCTACAAAATTTTACGTCATCTCATGTATGATATTAAACTCTAGTCTTATTCTACACATTTATATCACTACGTCTAAGTCTCTCATCATCATCATCATCCTCTTTGCCTTTTCCCATTTGTTATTGGGGTCGGCTCCCAATGTAACCTGTAGCGGCGAGCTACCAGAACTACACGAGCGACTGCCATCTGACCTCGCAACCCATAAGGCACCAGTAACAGGGATGGTTAGATCAGGTGTCAGAGATTCTATCAGGCGTCTGACTACCCGTAACGATTGCCATAGATGTTCTTATGACAACCGTGATGTGACGTGTAGTGTGACTACTTCTAAGTCTCTACCTTACATAAATTATCCTCACATATTTTTTTAGATCCGCTCGCCATTTTATCTCACTCTGTTCTCCCCGCTTGTAACCATTGAAAATCGATCGAAAACCAATAACAACTCGACATTGACTCACCCTCACATTTTTATTACAAAACAATGTAATTTTGTGATGTTATTTACGATTTTTTAACACACATACACTTCAGATTGTATATTTCCAATGCGTTGCTAGGAGGCATTGATTTAACTGTGGTAACCCCCACGAGTTTTCGACGAAGCGACAAGGGGTAACTATATATTTCATAGATGTATTGGCATTTTGTATGGAGCGATCGACAGCCGTGTACCTAGTCTCAGCGTAAGAACAGGACCACCCCATCTCTTCCCGTGGGTGCCGTGTTAAGGGATCTAGGTGGTACTTTTTACTAGGTGGTAGGACTTTTCTGCAAAGTTTGTCTATAGGTACCACCGCTTTGCCAATTATTCTGCCGTCAAGCAGTAGTGTGCAAGCACTACTGTGTTCCGGTTTGAAGGGCATTGTAGCTAGTGAAATTACTGGGCAAATGCGACGTTATGACCTGATCTCACAATCTAGTAATTTGATTACTAGACTGTGTGATGTCTCAGGATGACGTGCGCACGTGCGCAGTGCAGTGTCACGCAAAACTTTATTATTTTTAAGTTCCGAGTGACACTGCAACTGTTATGGGCGGCCGTGTCGCTTAACATCAGGTGTACGACTAGCTCGGCACGTCATTCATTCTCATAAAAAAATATATATCTGGGGTTATGAACAGCAGTGGAGCGCTCATAGCGAAGCACGACTAGCCGTTTCTATCCGATTGGTAGTTAGTCAAGCGATGTCCGCTGCGGTCACTACTTTGATGGGTGACCGCTACAAAAATAACCTAGTATTTACAACTGAGCTCTGCCATGCTTCGGAGGGTACCTACATTAAGCCGTCGGTCCAGGTTGTCGTAAGACAATAGTCGTTAAGCCAAGTCTTTCGGGGTGAGCGCGACCCTATCTCACCCCATCCCGGCGGCAGACGGATCATGGAGGGTTTTAGAGGGTTCGAGTCCCACATACCCCCTGCCATCATTCCATGGTGGCAGGGACGTGCGAGGGCATTTCCCCCCCTCAAAAAAAATCAGAAGCCTTTAGATGGCCTAGAAATTCTGGCACCAGATGGCCTAGCATGCGCACCGCGAGAAAACTTGTCGTCGCTGTTAGAGCGAGACACACTTAGGCGTCCATAGTCCTGTCACGGTCTCTCACGAGATAGTGTCGAGAAAATTTTGTTGCAGTGGTGCGAGAGCCCACTGCACAAATACCTACGTCATGGAGTACCCCAATAGGCTATCTTTAGATCGTTAACCGACATCTAAATATGTAATAAAAATCAGGTCTGCCAATTCCGATCCTGCCGGGTCATGGAAATAATTGAAATTTTTTGACGTATTTTATTTTTGACAAAATTTACCCGAATGAAAGTTCTGGCAACAGTTAGCCATTGATTAATTATGTAAAAAAAAATTGGTCTGCCATTGCGCACCCTGCCGGAAGTACCTGGCAGACCCCTAAGAATGTGCCCGTCACACCCATTACCTACCTCAGCGAATACCCCGATGAAACCTACGCCTAATAAATAGCCAAGGTGACCCTGATAATAGATTAAAAGGTGTGCCAGGTCTAAACATGGCGAAACTTAGTATTCAAGGCATTTGAAGTTGGTGGAGGTGGATTATTACCATGACCCAGCAGGATCGGATCTGGCAGACCTGTTTTTTTTTACATGTTTAAGTGTCGGTTAACGATCTAAAGATAGCCTATTGGGGTACTCGATGACGTAGGTATTTTTGCAGTGGGCTCTCGCACCACAGTATGCATGGACGGGAAGAAGAAGCATAAGCAGCCTTCTCCTCGGTCAATTCAAATCTGCGATCACCAAGCCGCCTGCCAAGCGTGGTGATAATGACAAACCCATGAAAATAATAAGCGTCCAAAGCAAAGACTTCTATGTATACACTAGACAGCACATCTCTAACTTGCACTGTCGACCACTGCAAATAAGCCAGCCTGACTCTTCTCGCTCATACGATGCTTGGCACTCAATGCGACTGCACGAGTATTGCCATAAAAATTATGATCTGAATGCCATCGTGCGTGCTTAGATACTACAAAAACCAGTCGGGTAAAACAAACAAACGCGACGGAATCGCTTTTACACAATAAGTTTAGAATTTGGAACAAAATACACCGAAATAAAATATTATTTTGTCGGTTTATAATGGTGCCAGAGCGCGCGGCGGCAGCCATATTGGCAGAGTGAACGAACACTGACCGAACAGTACAACCTACAAGCACTAGCGCTGCGTGTTGGAATCGTTGGTTAGACGATTAACACTGGAATTCATAGTCAAGTTGGGGGCTCCTCTAGGGGATGATTCAAGCGCTGTGTAGCGAATTCTAGCTTTATGCATTTCATAAACAAAAGTAACCCCTAAATTGACATTGTCAGGGGCTGGATGCTGATTGTCCGAATTTCGTCAACCAAACGGTCCCCTTGCTTTGATAACGTGCTAACGTGCTATTTTTTATCATTGTTTGAGTGTTGTGTTGTGATTTTCATAAATACGGAAGTAGATGGTGACTTGGATCTCATAAATGATGAATGGCCGATGGAGGCTTGAATTAAATGCGAATTATATCAGTGCCGAAGCGATATATTCGTAATGTAAATACACAATAACTTTAACTTAATACAAACCAATTTTTTTTTACTACACTACAAGTTGATGTACCCCCCTTACAACCTCTGTGAACTAATAAAGCTTTTTTTAATCATATTAACTTTTCTATAAATAATAATTATAGTGTAAGATAATGAAAGTGTATTAAATTATGGATATAACGCGGGAACGGGCCTCTCGTAACCATGGCAACCGGTCGTCCCACCTCGGACCATGGTTACGAGAGGCCCGTTCCCGCGTTATATTATCTATCAAAATTCAAAAGCCGCGTCATTGGTCATAATCATGTCAAAATGACACCCGAGAAAATTTTCATAGACAACATGATTGAAATGCACAGATTAGAGAAAAAATATGTGTTGAACTGCCATTTAGTTAGGAGTCTCTCCAGCGATTGTTTATGAAAGTGAAAGAAGAACGATTCAACATTTAACCTCTACGTGAAAGTTGAATGATGGATTTTGGGGGTTTGTTCACCCGTTGACTATGAATACCACTGTTAATCTCGTAAAGTGCTGTAGCGGACTTTTATAGCAAAAATGGCAACTATTTGTGCTTCCCATAGCTTCTCTAGTACGTAGTACATACCTATACCTTGTCCAAAGTGGCGTTTTATCGGGGAGACGTGTGTTCAGCAGTGGTCGTCTTCCGGCTGATCTGATGATGTGATACCTTCAATAACTGGCGGTAAGGACTCGAAAGACGCGCTGGTGTAAGAAGTATCAGTGAACTGAACTTCTTCTTCCGGCTCCAAGTTCGTGGTCGCCAGAAGCAGCTCATCTTGGGTTTCTTGTTCTGGTGAAGAGGAGTGACTGAAATTAACCTTGTGATATTATGAAACTGCGGGGAGATGATGCATGCAGGAGGCGAGCGGCCGTTCAAAGTGGTGGTATGTGGGAGACTCCTCCCCCACAGAGCGCCACTTTGAGCGGCCTATGTTCAGCAGTGAACGTCTTTACTAGGTTGTTGATGATGATGACTATGAAATAGATATTATGGTGTGCGGATATTATCTATTGTTAAACAAAACATACCCGCATAACAGGAATAGAACAAAATAAGCATTTTTTAGGTCATCGATTGTTCGTCAGACAGTGATCTAGCGCTCGATCGCTTTCTGCTCTGCCAACGTGATGTTTGACAGCAATCATTGCGTAATTTACGCCTGTTGCAAACATGTTTTCAAGTTACGTAATTAGCCAGCCGCTTCTCCATTTGTATTTTTTTATTATTTGTTAGATCGACGCCGTAATCCTAAATCCTAATACCTACCCTTCCTAATCCTATCCTATCCTACTATATAATAATGTAATGAATGCAAAAGTGTGTGTGTGTGTGCGTGGGCGTGTGTGTGTGTGTGTGTGTGTGTGTGTGTGTGAGAGAATGTTTGTTACCTTCTCTAACGGTAACCACTAAACCGATTTTGATGAAATTCGGAACGTATATAGCGTATACGCTGGACTAACACATGGGATACTTTTTATGCGCGGGTAAAACCGCAGGGCGCAACTAGTAATGCATATAATTTGCGAAGTATATTAATGCGAGTTTTTCAAAATAGTGACATTTATACAACAGAATAATTTTATATACCTACCACTAGTACTTATATAGAATAGAATAGAATAGAATTATTTATTAGCCATATAACATTGCATGTTACACAAGGCAGGTCAAATTACTTATATATACTTATATATATAATTAATTATATACCTATATTTGGCTACTATTAAAACACTCTAAAATAATTAGGTGTAGTATAGATTTAGGTATATTGTCAAAAGAAGCTTAGGCACTTGTTATGTGTAGACGCATCTGCATAGATAACAATCATAATTCACCATAGATAAGAAATAACATTAAATAAAATATAGAGGGTTATAGCATAAAAAAGGGGAGTATTAATAATAGAAAAACAAAAGCATACAACGCAGTTTTACTTTACCTGGAGGTTCACTGGATTCCTGAAAAAAAAAACAAGCGTTTAATAACTGTAACAATAATAAATATTTATATAAAGAAGAAAGAAAGAAAGAAAATACATTTATTTATGACACACAACACAACATTACACTACATGACATTACAATACCCTGACACACACAGTAACAACACAAGTAAACACAAGCAGGTTTTTTGGTGGGAACTCGAAAAGTTTACGTCGTTTCATTGTATTATTTTTCTAAACTTGTGCTTTTTCCAGTGTTAATGGTTAAAATTGGTGGTGTTTTACGCATTAAGTGCTGAATTACGAGCATGAGTGTGGGACAGTGATATAATGTAGTGAAACGTGGTTTTCGTGTTGCTTCCAAAATTCCATAGAAGCTTCTAGTAAAGTCGCCACCACTTTACTATGACTTAGACTGGACTATGATTACCTGACTTAGACTGGACTGTGACTAAGACTTGAAGACTTGACTTTACACGTGAAATATTCCATAACTCGATGAATAATTACAATACTTGACACTGGCTAAATACACTATGTGTGGAGCCAAAATATAAGAAAAAAAAAACACAAGCAGTGTATATGTCAGCATTGTGGGTAATGATAATTAATCAGTTTTATATATATATATATATATATTTATGTACTCCATTGACATTAAATTAATTAATAAATACAATTAAAACATTGCGAGTAAAATTTTATCATAGTCAAACTAATATGTTATTATTTTCTTTGTAAGTACATATTGACTCTTTTGTGAAGTCGTCCTTCTCTCTCCAAATTTGCTGCGCCCGACGGGGTCCATAATGAGCCTACTTAAATAATTTTATACTTATTCCACCTATGTACACTATGGAAGCAATAAAATATCTGAATCTGAATCTGAATCTAATAAATAATAACAAAAATTTATAAAAAAAATTACTCAGTGTGTCAAACCAAATCTATAACAATATTATAAAGAGGAAAGATTTGATTGAGGGTGAAAACCGTTTTCGCTTGGTAAATTCACTCGTGGGCTCTATGGTCTCTATCATACGTATGGAGAGTAGAGCGACGGCAATAACATTTTCAAATACCAGGGGGCGTACCCTGACCTCTTAGCGCGATTCAGAACAGAGCCTATATTGGATCGCTTTGTTTTTTTGTATGGGGATTTTGACAAGCGATCCAGTGTAGGCTATGTTTTGAATCGCGCTAAGAGCTCACGGTACGCCGCCCCCAGGACGGTCTCTTATTAGCCTACAAAGGATTAAGGTTTGACAAATTTCGTCTCAGATTATCTACCGTAGAATAGAATAGAATAACACTTTATTGCACACCATAATAATTATACACAAAAGGTAAGACACGAGTAAGCACATAACGAACAAACATGTTTACAAAAGGTAGCACAACGGGCGGTCTTATCGCTTAAAGCGATGTCTTCGAGACAACTTTTGAATGGATAGAAGTACATAGATAAACTAGAGAGGCCAGTGGTGACACCATTGACTATAAATCCAGTTGACCAATGAAACAACTTCCCCTCATACGAAAATTAGTAGTGTATTTCAACTACTATTTTCATACAAATCACGGGAACCCGTTGATGTCTTTTGTTCCATCCTGCTCTGTCCTTTGTAATTTCGTATGACTGTCTCTTTTAGTTACCTCGCCCCCTGCCCGCGCAGGTGAGTCGTGTTTAAGTACGAGAAATTATGTTCACGAGCTATCAACGGGCCTTATAATCTTTGGGTGACACCTACCGTCTACCGTAAAAGTATAAGATTAAAAAAGGTCTGTATTAATTTTGTTTACCTTAGGTATACCTAACTAAAACAATGTAAATAATGAGCATAAAATTGAAAAGGTGTAGGGAATTACAATTGAGGATGAAATGAATATCTTTTATCCCTTTATCACACTATCACACTTCATCACACTAATATTATAAAGGTGTGTGTGTGTGTGTGTATGTTTGTTACTCCTTCATGCTCAAACAGCTGGACGGATTTGGTTGAAATTTGGTATATAGATAGCTTATTTACTGGATTAACACATAGGCTACTTTTTAGCTGCGGGTGAAACCGCGGGGCACAGCTAGTATCTTCATAATTTGTGAGAACAAATACATTATAAAGTATAAACCAGTCATAACTAACTTTAGATTTTTTATCCTTTTTCGCCATTATCTAAAGTGACATAAAAATATTTGTAAATATATAGAAAATTAACACACAATTTTAATACATAAAAACTGAAAATGTAGAAATAAATAAATAAAATTAAAATTCAATATGCATCCGACATTCTAAAATGTCAAAGATGTCAAAATTGCATATTGTCTAATTGCCACAAACACGCCAATGTCACGTCAAATAAATTACCAAAGAGGATTTAACCCTTAGGTCCTATACCACAGATAAGAGAAAAAATCAAACGTTACTCTGTGAACACTAACCTATAGGTAGAGAGACATACTCTGAACTCTAAAGTAGAGAGTTGGTAGAGGCAACCGATCAAAGTGACATTCTATGGGGGTCCAGGAGTAGACGTCTTCCAGACAATGATGATGATGATGATGGTGATGATATGATGATGTTAGTTCTATTAAAAATCGTGTGCCTTGGTACAGAGAGGTAGTATAGCTGACAGGCCACCGTTTTTTACTATCCCATCATCCACTTTGCCTTTTCCCATTCGGTATTGGGGTCGGCTCCCAATCTAACCTGTAGCGGCCAACTACCAGAATTACACGAGCGACTGCCATCTGACCTCGCAACCCATAAGGAACCAGTAACAGGGATGGTTAGACCAGGTGTCAGATTCTATCAGGCGTCTGACTACCCGTAACGATTGCCATAGATGTTCTTATGACAACCGGGACTGACGCCTTAACGAGCTCTCCGAGGCTCGGAGCGATTGCATCGAAAACTGCACTTAACTTACTAGATAACTCATTGGTGAAGGGCCGAGGATCGAACCCGGTGCCGTCAGATTGCGATGCGCACATGCTACCGCTCGGCCACTATCGCTCTACCGGTTTTTGCGATCTATAGACTAATTATAATGACCCCATAATCAGGAATTTAAATGCCTACTACGCCTAAATCAAATATACCGATACAGTCTCTATGAAAATCAAACCTCAAAAGTGTCCCCGCGCCAACGCTTACTTATGTACAGACTAGCAGCGCCCCGCGGTTCCACCCGCGTTCCTACAGGAACCGTTCCCGTTTTTGGGATAAAAAGTAGCCTATGTTTTAATCCAGGGTATAAGCTACCTCCATATCAAATTTCATCCAAATCCGTCCAGCTGTTAGAGCGTGAAAGAGTAACAAACATACACACATACACACATACGCACAAACTTTCGCCTTTATAATATTAGTGTGATGTGATGTGATGTGATGTGATGTGATGTGATAGTGTGATGTACAGATATACCTCTCCAGCTAATATAAAATAGTCCACAAGCGGTTGTTTCATTTCAATAATGAACCATAGCACCCTTTTTTATGTGATTGAATGACGTGACGAGCTAGTCGTTCACCTGATGTTAAGTGACACGGCCGCCCATAACATTTGCAGTGTCACCCGGAACTTTACAACAATTAAGTTTCGCGTGACACTGCACTGCGCACGTCATCCTGAGACATCACCCAGTTCTGTAACCAGATTACTAGACCGAGTGATCAGATCATAAAGTCTCATTTGTCCAGTAATTTCACTAGCTACAATGCCCTTCAAACCGGAGCACAGTAGTGCTTGCACACTACTGCTTGGCGGCAGAATAACTGGCAAAGCGGTGGTACCTACCTAGACGAACTTTGCAGAAAAGTCCTACCACCTAGTACCTACCACCCTGTAATAGCGTTGTAAAACAATAATGTTATTTTACAAAGCATTTAGATTCTTGCCTATGAATATAATGCGGCCCTAAAATGCTGTTATGAAATACCTAAGTAGGTAAATATTTAAATGTGTATGTGGCTTAAACGCGGTTATATGCTGATTAATTGTTAAGGCGAATATGTATGGCATTGTCCAATCAAAACATGATATTTTTAAATGCGAAATGTGCATTTTTCAATGTAAATGAGTTTGCTAAAAGGATGCAATCTATACATAGCTACTTATAATAAAACTGTACATTGAATAGTATTTTGAAAATTTTGAACACTTCTTTATCGATACAGAAATTGGAAACAATTTTTTTTTAAATTTTGTTGTGTGTCTGTCTGTCTGTACCTTTAAACACGCATCACGCTGGAACCACTGAACGGATTTCGCTGAAATTTCGTATGGTTATAGTTCATTTTTTTGAATAACATTTTAGACAGCCTCCTTATTCAAACCAGCGCGGTATTCGTACCGTGGTGGGTAGCTGTATCCCGCGCGGGATTCCGGCCGGGTCTTTTGTATGAAGTTTTGCTCAAGTTTCGCGCTAGCCGCGGAACTTCAGTACAAAATACCGGTATTTACCGCTACCCACCGCGGTACGAATACCACGCCGGTTTGAATAGAGCTTAATCCGCTGGAGAGTTGAACTTTGAAATTTTGTCTTTATGCCAAGAAGCTTATAATTATTATAATAGGTAGGTAACTTACCCACCTATTAAGATAGGTTTTTTGAAATGTATATTACGTTTTAACCGAATTTAACCATTTAGGGGTCTGAGGGGTTAAAATTGGGTAAAAACGTATAAAAGTCCTTTGTTTGTGAACTTTTATACGGTGTTTGTGTGTGAAGTGTACCTAATGTGGCTTTGCCAACAAAACGAACTGAATTTCAAATTCAAGAGAAAATTTACTTTAAATAATCTTTGAAAATGTGTTGACTTCGCCTTAAGTAGAATACTTAAATAACGTAAAATCAGGAATCGGCATAATCCGTGGACATTTGAACCCGACGCGTGTGCGGAGTGACTTGTGTGTTTTACAGTGATAGTATTGCAGGTTAGTTTTGTAATTTGTGTATTATCATTATCATCATCATCATCAGCCTGAAGACGTCCACTGCTGAACATAGGCCTACCCCAAAGAGCGCCACTTTGAGCAGCTGCTTGCCTCATACACTGATCGGCTAACCGCGGTTCTGACCAGGGGGTCTAGCAAAGATGCCTTTCCATTACTGTTAAGGTGGAACGTTTCACTAGCGCGATAAATTCAAATTTTCTTGCGTTCTGTTGCCAATAATAGCTTAATTACTCAACGTGATTACATGAAAACTAGTAAACTAACATAATTTTGCGCAAATAAATAGAATGTATCAATAAATTACAATTAAAAGTATCACCTACATATCATTGGTTTAGCGACAAATGGCAATAGAATGAAAAACTAAGACGAAACTTGTTTTTTGTCATTTGTCGCTAAACCAATGATATCTAGGAGATACTTTTAAACGTAATTTATTGATACATTCAATTTCTTTACGTTAAACCAGTTTTAATGTAATCACGTTTAGTAATTAAGCTATTATTGGCAAAAGAACGCAAGAAAACTTGAATTTTCCGCGCTAGGGAAACGTTCCACAAAATTTATTTATTTTATTTATTTATTTATTTATTTATTTATGCACAAAACAAATTACAATCGAAAGAATATTAAGGTACAAAACGTCATTTAGGTCTGGATTATAATTCAAAATCATGTGCAAACAGCTAAACAAGTAAAATCGATCATAACAAGCGAACAACATGTATGGGAATGCCATTCCCATACATTTAGAGTTGGCGTTTGGCGTTAACGCTAATGGAAAGGCATCTTTGCTAGACCCCCAGGTCGTCAGTCCACCTAGTGGGGGGCCTACGCGGCGTCTTCCGGTTCGTGGTCGCCACTCAGAACCTGTCTTCCCCATCGGTTGTCAGTTCTACGAGCGATGTGGCCTGCCCACTGTCACTTCAACTTGCTAATTCTCAAAGCTATATCGGTGACTCTAGTTCTCTTGCAGATATCCTCATTTCGGATCTTCTCGCAAGGAAACTCTGAGCATAGCTCTCTCCATAGCACGCTGCGTGACTCATACGCCAACAGTAAGAGACCACGTTTCAGTGCCATAAGTCATTACAGGACCCTAATTCTGTATGACCAATTTACGATTCCTTACTTCGAAACCACGCGAATTCCTTGTCTTATATAAGAAATCTGCAAAAATCTATTCTCTATGAAATGGAAACAAAAACGCGCGAAATGAATTTGGAAATGACGCGATTTGAACTGTCAAAAATCATAATGTTCCACTGAGACACGTTCCGAAACATCAACACGTCAAAAGTTACCACCACTTAATATATCAATATTTATCCAAATTAAAAATAACAATGTAAAGAGAAGGTATTTCTAATGCTGTGACACGATTTGAACACGATAACGACGTGGTTTCGTATCGTGTGGAATCTGAGTTTTCATACAGAATTAGGGCCCTGGTTGAAAACTTTCGTTTTCAGGATTTGCGGTATTGTAGATGAAAAAATAGGTCGAAGCTTCCCGAACGCTGCCCAGCGGGCAATTACTTATCTACCTTTATTTTATGTGATACCTTATGTCCTTCTGTGGCCTATGTATAATCTGTGGGTGAAACTACCTAACATGTTATTAATAAATACTGTATATTTTCAGTAAAACAACGCAAAGTAATAAAGTATATATCACCCGTAATTGTTGGAAGAGGTCGTCAACATTTTTATACTCAGAAAAATGGGACTTCTAGAGGGTGATGAATTGGATGATGTGCCCACGATCCCGGAATATTTTAGCGGGAAAAATATATTTATTACTGGAGGCACTGGTGAGTACATTATCTTTTTATCATCATCATCATCGTCATTACCGTCATCATCATCATTGTCATCGTTATCGTCATCATCATCACGATGATGCTTATGTTCTTAGTCGTGGCGAATGGTCATGGTCATAACCATAGTCAGGGTCAGGGTCAAGGTTATAGTCATAGCCATGGTCATGGTTGTGTCGTCGTGATGTCACCGTCATTGTCATCTTCATCAACATAAGCTGAAAATCCATTCATATTTTTAGAAAAAACGTTCCAAAGGTTTTTGTTTTACAGAAGTACCATTTTACATTTTTTTCAGTAAACCTTTATAAAACATCTAAATATATATTGTTTTTGTACAATTTCAGGTTTTATGGGCAAAGTCTTGATAGAGAAACTCATCTACTCGTGCACGGAACTAAATCAAATTTACCTTCTTCTGAGGTACAAGAAAGGCGTCGGACCTGATGACAGGATAAAGGAAATGTACTCATCACCTGTAAGTATTTAAAATGCTTTTGATTGCTAGCTAAACGGTACCGCCCTGGATTCACACGGGTTAATAATGATGATTGTAACAAATAAAAATGTAACAAACACCGCGTACCCTGATTTCAAGGGGCTAAATGAGACCCCTGATCCCTGGCTTGCCTTAACTGGCTGTCCGGGGGTGGAAATCGCAAGAGCTAAAACCTAAGCTCCAGGGTGGAAGTATTAAAGGGCATAACGCCGCGAGTAGCGTTCAGTGAAAGTGCAGCACACCTCTCGACACCCTAAGCCACCCACATCAATGTTGCTTCCTTGGCACCAATATGCGGTAGCCACTATAGGGGGCCCATTTAGTGGGTGGCAAGTCATCACCTGCCTCAAACATTTTGATACGAGACAAAATTGGCAGGTGCCGTTATCTCATTCCATAAACCAAATATCAATCCATCAAATGTTCACCACAATAACCCAGATTTATTTTTAACCTTTATACAAAATAGTTTATAATATGCCATACCATGCCTGTCAGTTATAACTAATTTTATATTCAACAGGGCCTCTTGGTGTTGGCTTCGGCTCCACCAATGCCTCCCAAATGTCCGGGCTAGACCCGAAAATGGGCATGAATATGATTGTAACAAATCCATCAAAAGTTCACCGCAATAGCCCAGATTTTGTTTAGTCTATTATTTAAATATAGATCGTCGGTGGACCGACGATCTGGTGAAAGCCGCGGGCAGCCAATGCATGCAAAAGGCCAGTAGCCGCTCAAAGTGGCGCTCTGGGGGAGGCCTATGTTCAGTAGTGGACGTCTTCAGGCTGTTGATGATGATGATTATTTAAATAGTTTTTATTAAAATAAGAATATAAAAATAAAATAAGAATAACTTGGGTGTAACATTATGTCACACCCCAGTTAAACTTATATTAGGCCTCGGTCTCCTATTAAATGCTATATGCAGCGTCCGACTTCAGCGTTTTCTTTCCAATCGACGTTTGAACGCCAGGCACAGCGTCAGCGGTCAATACATTTCATAGCGAACGATGACGTCTCGTTCACAACAGCAGGTAGTCGATAAACAGTGCTCGCGTGTAATCGTGAGATATAAAATAGATATAAATTCGACACTTTGGGCGGCGCTTGTGTTATTTTGTAGGCATATTGCACTATAACATTTGACTAATACAATCAATAATTCGTCTTTCGACATTTTGTACTGACGCCAAATTCGACATTCACGCTGCAATGCTTCGAAATAACTAGAGACGCGGCGCAAAGCGTTTGAACGCCGCCTACGGCGTCCACACGACAACGACAGCGTGTGAAAGAGTCCATAGCAGTACGTTTATATAGTAAGCATCGTGACGCGGCGTACAGCTTACGCGGTTGACGGCGTTTATAGGAGACTATAGCCTTAGGTGGTAGGACTTTACTGCAAAGTTCGTCTAGATAGGTACCACCGCTTTGCCAGTCATTCTGCCGCTAAGCGGTAGTGTACAAATACTACTGTGTTCCAGTTTGAAAGGCATAGCTAGAAAACTTTTGTAGACTGTGTGATGTCTCACGATGACGTGTTCAGTGTTATCACGTGAAATTTTAATTTAAAGCTCCAAATGTTACATGTCCATGATGTTATACACCGTGAGGTCACCTCGTTAGGCATCTATCTAGGCTAGATTACCTTAGTCCAATGTCATCGAATTCCTAGTTATCATAATATCCATGATTTTTGGAAAATTTACCAAAATCATATGCTTATGCTATAATAAATAATTTTTTGTTTATTTTGTTTAAATAAATAAATAAATACATTGTTTGATGATGATGATAATTGATGACGCTGATGACCAGACTCACAGATGTATTACTAACTTTATGATAGAAAAAAATTATGGCAAACCTATGATAAGCGTCCTAATAGGCGTTTCATGGGGGATGCCTTTGTTCAGCAGCGGACACCTTCCTGGTGATAGTGATGTTGGTGATGATGATGATAATAGAAAAGACAGTATGCTGAAAGCGTCCGACCCATTTAAGATCCACATTGCCACAGACGACAGACAGACAGACCTACATACATACAGATGTCAAACATCTATCGTTTTCAAATTAGTAGTCAGCGATTAAAAACAAAAGAAGTATTGTTGTATTCTTTTGTGATTTCAATGACTAATGGTAAGGCCAAGTGAGGGATCAATGTCGTAAAAGGTATTTATGTTTTATTACAAAAGAGGTAGCGAAATATTTATAGGTCTGTGCAATAAGTTGTTCAAATCGTGTCACAGCATTAGAAATACCTTCACTTTACATTAAAGTAACTACTACAATACTAAAAACTAGTAAATTAGCTACACTATCTACTACTAAGAACATTTAGACTGTATAATAGCCGCGATGGCCTATAGACAGTCCAAATGCTGTAGCCCACTACCGGTAGGTAGCGTACCCAACATGCTGGCCGCATTGCCTCGTTAAATTGCAATGCTGATTCGTTGAGCCAAATAAGTGCCAGCATTTTGGTCACGCATCGCATCAACTAGGCGTTCTGATAAACGCGATAAGCTCCCGGACCCCACGGACCTAGGGTCTCATTAAAGTTATTTTTATTTTAAACTAGCTTTTGCCCGCGGCTTCGCACGCTTGTATTGTGTTATTTCTACGTTTAGGTACTCTAATAATAGCTCATACATTTTCATGCATTTTCTATATAACAAACAACAAATCCACTAAATCTTTTCGGAGCTGAGCACGTATTAGCACACGTGTAAATTGCATTTACCTATACGATGCGTACATAATTAATTTTGTTAATACTAATTAGAAATTATAAATACTGACTTAGTACGCCACTGTAAAAGGAGTCGACATTTATATGTCCACTATTTTCCACGTTGTCTCATTTCACTGCGCTTTCAACATAGTGGTGGGAGTGAGGAAATAACATGTGTACAAAGCTCAAATCAGAATCGCTTATGCAAAAAATGTTTCATTTTTAGGGTTCCGTAACAGTTTTGAAATAAGCCAAGCAATGGGATCGGTATCGTTTTTGGTATTTACAAAATTAGCGTTGTTGTAAACCGCTCGGTTTGAGAATTTCGTCAATAATGCCACTTTTACCATTTTTACTCGCTACTCAAAACGAACACAAAATAACCAAATGCGGTTTGTTATCTCAAATGTCAAAAATAAATTGGCGGAGTTTTACATAACACACGTAAACTTACGTCTGTCGTCTTTCTTCTCACTTCTCCGTGCTATATCATTACGATAACTACAATTCTCACAATGAAAATCAGTAATTTTACATAACCGCGCCAATAATTCTACGTCATACTCTAATGCCAGAAAATGATCACCTTTAACCACAGCTTTTAACCCACCTCCGCAGGGGGGTCCAAATTGGCAGTTCACGATGGCATTTTTGACTGTTGGTAGGACTGGTAGGTTGGTAGGTTGTGACTAGGTGGTAGGACTTTTCTGCAAAGTTCGTCTAGGTAGGTACCACCGCTTTGCCAGTTATTCTGCCGCCAAGCAGTAGTGTGCAAGCACTGCTGTGTTCCGGTTTGAAGGGCATTGTAGCTAGTGAAATTACTGGGCAAATGAGACTTTATGATCTGATCACTCGGTCTAGTAATCTGATTACTAGACTTGGTGATGTCTCAGGATGACGTGCGCAGTGCAGTGTCACGCGAAACTTTATTGTTTTAAAGTTCCGGGTGACACTGCAACTGTTATGGGCGGCCGTATCACTTAACATCAGGTGAACGACTTGCTCGTCACGTCATTCAATCACATTAAAAAAAAAAAAAAATAAAAAAAAAAAAAAAAAAAAAAAAAAAAAAAAATGTTTTTGAGCTATCCGAACGGTGAACCGAAACAGTTAAAACGCAACTCATACCCAAAACGAACGGTGCATGTGATCGTTTTTGTCGTTTTTAACTGTTAATTTTGCCACCAGTGGGCTATCCGAACGCAGGTTAAGAAGATTTAAGCACGGATGTACAGAATATATGTACCTACTCCGTGGAAGTATAGTAATCCTCATTGCATCATTTTTGCTCTAAGCTGTGGTTCTTCCAAAGAGAATATCACCACTTAGTTTGTTCATTGAAAAGCCCACAGACCTTAAATATTTTACCTTAAAAAACTCATTTACATGAAAGAAGAAGAAGAAATCCAAAACGCGGCCATGTTGTTAATTCGAGTATTTTACCATAATGTATATACTTACCTATTTCTAGGTACCCTTTTAAATTATTTTTCATAAAATATTTCGTATCATTCATCATCAACAACCGGAAACGTCCACTGCTGAACACAGGCCTCCCTAAAACGACAGTTTAGACGTTTATCATAGGGGGGGAATTTTCCATAACCACCACGCTTGGTGGGCGGCTTGGTGATCGCAGAATGTTCTAATGTACCAAGGAGAATGCTGCTGCCCATTCTCTGGATATTTCTTCAGCCGCACCCACGGGAGGAGATGGGGTGGTCCTACTCGCAAACCGGGACCATACGGTGAATCATCAATGGTTCTTATCATTGGCTAAATACAAATGTCGTCTAATGCCAAAATAAAAAATATCTACTTGTTGCTTTTATTTTATTTTATTTTTTTTATCTATTTGTTGCTTTTTGTCTAACTTCTAAAATGCTAAACAACCTGTAAAACATAAATAGGAAACCAAGAAATAGTTTTGATTCTCATAATGGTGATTTTTCAATGGCTGGATAACGGCTATTCGGGGCTAATAAATTATAAACCAGCTAAAACAAAAACATTTCAATTATCAGTATTCCGCTTAAAAAAATCGCTTTTTATTTTTACAGTGTTTTGTTTTACCTAATGAACAACTTTTATGTGATGATTGAAAAATCACGCGTTAGAGTACCGGTATCTACTAATAATACTCTTTGGTCGTATACATTCTTCACAGAGACTTTTTTCTTTAATCTATGCCTCCAGATAAACATGTGGCACAGAGTGTAGTTATCCAAAACATTAGTAATCTCCCCCCTTTTTATGAGTGACTATACCTTCATGGTTAGTGGCAAAAATGTGCCGCATTTGGCGGAAACAGTAGCCAATATAAAAAAGTAGTCGATTGTCTTTTTCTCTAATCTGTGACATGTCGTAACTTATATACCGTAAGTAGCCAAAAACAACACCAATCGGCCATGTTGTTTAAAACTCCGATTCGTTCCGTAATGAAATCTTAATAATTGTCATCAAATTTTTTTGACGATATTTCAATTTTAATATATCCTATGTTAAGCGCCGGTTATTTCTAAGCATATTAGTAAAAACCGCATGAAAATCCATTCAGTATTTTAGGAGTTCAGTCATAACAAACAAACAAACAAACAAACAAATAAACAAACAAACAGACAAAATGTTTAAAAAGTGGCTTAACGTGATCAGCGGCTAATTTTAAGCCAACCTGTGTAATTTTTTTGTTGATATCTTGCAATTACAGACTTTTTTATCTCTACAGTTTTATTATATGTATAGATGTATAGATAATTATTGACATAAGTGGTGGTAACTTTTGACGTGTTGATGTTTCGGAACCTTTCTCAGTAGAACATTATGATTTTTGACTGTTCGATTCAAAATTGGTAGATTTCTTATGTAAGGCTAGCGGCCCACCCCGGCTTCGCACGGGTATAGATATTAGTTTTTGCAGCGCACGCGATGTAAAGAATATTTAATAATTACTAATAATATTAATAATTTTAGGTAACTTTTTTACACCTTGGGTCACATTATTGGTGTTTCAGTAAGAATCCGTAATTTTTTTTGAAAATATAATATAAACTATGTCATAGTAGCCGGGGATAGTGTAGCTTTCCAACAGTAAAAGAATTTTTCAAATCGGTTCAGTAGTGTCGGAGCCTAATCAATTCAAACAAACAAACAAACAATCCAATCTTTCCTCTTTATAATATTGGTATAGACAAGGAATTCGCGGTTTCAAAGTAAGGATTCGTAAAGTGGCCTTGCAGAATTAGGACCCTGGTTAAGAGCAGGGTCCTAATTCTGCAACTCAATCCATGCACATTTTCTTCGGTCTTCCTCTTCAGTTAATCTACTGTTATGCAAAACTTCAGCGTTATCGGAATGTTTCTTAGATCATCGGTATCACCAGTATCGGTGTCATGAACATCATCAGCACCATCAAAACTCATCCCGCATTTTTTTATTTTATTGAATGACATGATGAGCGGGTAATTCGCCTGATGTTAAGCGTCACTGCCGCCCATAACAGTTGCATTTGAGGAGTGACGGAACCAAAATGATAATTCCATAATGTGTTTCATATAATATATTATATGGAGGACATTAAGGAATTATCATTTTTTGTTCCGTCACTCCTCATTTATTCACCTCATTACGATACGTATCGTCGTCAATGTTGCGGTTGGCCCTAATATTTAAACAAAGGAATACAAATTAATTAATCTTTTGTTCTGAATTTGAAATTAAAATAAAGCTGTAGCAAAGGTCATGGTCATGACTGTCAGTCACTGTACAATAACAATGCTTCTGAACCGGCCCCAACGGAAGACCAGCGCTGGTCTCATGACCAGCATTAAGCTGAGTTGGGACCGATTAGTGGCAAATAGCAATTCACTGCTGTTTAATTTGCTGTTCATCGTATTTGTACTATTTATTGTGTTTTTTTATCACAAATAAATTATTTTTCTTTCTTTCTTTCTTCTTCTTCTCGTGTAGGTAAGTGGTCAGAACTGCTCAAAATTTTAAGACCGCTTTAAGGCTTCTGACTTGGTTTGACTACTATTGTTTTCTAAGAACAGCCGGGAGTGACGGTTTAACGTGGCCTCCGAAGCACGTAGCACTCAGATGTAAATACCACTTTTTATAGCGTCATTAATATTACTTATTTTCAGTGTTTTGACAGATTACGCCGAGAAAAGCCAGGAGTGTTTGAATCCAAAGTATGTGTGATCCCTGGCGATGTCACGGAAATCGGTTTAGGTAATTTTTGTGCAACCATCTTTGACTATGACGATGATGATGAAGATGAAGATGACGATGACGATAACGATTATGATGACGATGGTGATGAAGATGACGATGATAACGATAAATATACGACTACAACTACGACTGCGACTACGCCTACGCCTAAGACTACGACTACGACTGACTATATCGATGCCAATGCCGATATTGATGTTGACGACGATAATAAAAATAACTTAATTGTTATTTCAGGAATGTCAGAAGATAATCGCGCGCTTTTGATAAACAAAATTGACATCATTTTTCATGTTGCTGCTAGTGTCAGGTAAGGGCATAGTCACACAGAATACATTCTAACTGCTACTGCGTTGTTAATTATTAAGTAAGTAACAATATTTTTCAGTTCAATACTTATATTACAGCTATAAATATTTTTTAGATTTGATGACCCCCTAAAGTTTGCTGCCACCTTGAATCTCAGAGGAACCAGAGAGATCACGGAGTTGGCGAAAGAAATGAAGAACTTATCTGTATGTGAATTATTAGTTTTTAAATTGATATTTCGTAATCATCGTAGACTTTTAAAGGCCGCTGATCTATAGACAGTCGCCCATTACCAGCAGGGTGTCCAGCATTAGGAACATGACAAATGTCTGATTCTGGCATCCGGCATCATTCATCATCATCATCAACAGCCTGAAGACGTCCACTGCTGAATATAGACCTCCACCAGACAGCGCCACTTTGAGCGGCTGCTCGCCTCCTACATCCATCGGCTCCCCGCGGTTTTCATCAGATCGTCGGTCCACCGAGTGGGGGTCCGGCCTGCCCTTCATCTTCCTGTTCGTGGTCGCTACTCGAGAACCTTTCTTCCCCATCGATTGTCAGTTCTACGAGTGATGTGGCCTGGCCTGCCCATTGCCATTTCAACTTGCTAATTCTAAGAGCTATATCGGTCACTTCAGTTTTCCTGTGCATCTCCTTATTCCGGATCTTATCTCGCAGGCAATTATCCGGCAACATTGCCCCATTGAATTGAAATGCTGATTCCTTGTGCCAGTACTGTAGTCTCGCGTTGCATCGACCAGCAGGTCCACTTTGATGTGGAAAGTCAACTCGAAAGCCATTTTCCCGTAAACTTTACCTGGGAGAAATGTTGGGTGAGTTGTCTATTAACTCGATTATGTTACGTCACTACCGGCTACGTAATGTTTAGTTTCCACGTGCAAAAAATGCGTTAGTGAAACAAATTATCGAGTTGGTCTTCAAGATATATTTCGAGTTGACTTTCGATTTTGGCGCGGAAAGCGACATGAATCGTTATGCATATTCTATGATAAACTTTAGAATATACAAATTTATATTATATTAATTTAAAAAAACTATGCTGTTCCAGTCACTAGTCCACGTCTCCACTTCGTATTCGAACACCAACCAGAATCCAGTGGAGGAGATAATGTATCCACCTCACGCAAACTGGCGAGATATACTGCAGATTTGCCAGGAAGTCGATGAGCATACTATTCGAGTGCTCACTCCTAAGTAAGTTTTGAGGGTTTCTATCATCATTCAGCTTATGGGAGTGGTGGAGAAAGCGGGAGTAAATACCGCAGTGAGCGTGGCAGTGAAAGCTGTCTGGCTCAATGGTCTGAGCCTCTCAGCATGACATTCGTACTTTGCTGGCTTGTAAAGCAGAGTCATTATCATCATCATCATCATCAGCCTGTCTAGTCCACAGCTGGACATAGGCCCAACGTATGCCACTGAGCCCGGTCTTCCGGCACTGAGCCCGGCGCAAATCGTCGCTCTACCTAGTCGTAGGTTTTGGTCAAACAGATTAAAACAGGGAATATACCCAGATTTCCTGAAATATAGTTTTAGGAACCTGGATGTCTTTAAGGGCAAAGCGAATTGTTTCTTTTTTAGATTTACGTTCTTCTATTTTGGCCACACCATTGCTTGTGTTTTTGCTTTTAGGCAAAACATTTTTTAAATTTACTTGCACACTGTGACTTTCTGCCTCAAGTTATTTGGAAAGTGTGCTAGTGTGCAGGAAGAGCTCCTTCAAGTAGATTAAGATAGGGGAAAGAACTGTCTTTCCCCTGTTTCGTTACCAAGTGGCAGTCAGTGTGCTAGTGTGCAGGGAGAGTATGAGTATTGGTGAGGGTGAGAGGTGAGAGTGAAGATGAGAGTGAATGTGAAGGTGAGAGGATGCGCTGTGGGAGTCTGAGTGAGAATGTGTATGCGAGTGAGCTAAGAAGGAAAAATTTAAAAAAATAATACGAAGCGCATAGCGTGATTTTGTTATTAAATTTTCTTCCAGAATACTGGGAGAGCTTCCTAACACGTACACATTTACAAAACAGCTCGCAGAACACGTGGTGTACGAATGCCAAGGCCAGCTGCCAGCTGTCATCTTCAGACCTTCTATTGGTAAGGCCTTAGCAGAACTTGAGATCTTTTTCAGAGGCTAGTTCATAAAAATATAGGGTCCGTTTTTTAAGAACCTTTGGGCACGGAACCCAAACTAGACAATAGATGAAAGATAATCGTACTGTTGCTTAGATCATCCTTACCATAACCATCATCATCACGATGAATACCACCATCACCATCGTTGTTGTCATCATCGTCATCGTTGTCGTCATTCTCATCGTCACAATCACCACCCGCAAATAAATTAATAATTACTGTTTTGTATTCCAGTTATTTCTAGCGTAGAAGAACCTGTGAAAGGTTGGGTGGAAAACTTTAACGGACCTGTCGGACTCTTGGTAGCTAGTGGGAAAGGTAAAATAAGTTCTTTTATATCATCATCATCATCATTATCAGCCGGAAGCCGTATATTGCTGAACATAGGCCTCCCCTATAATACGCCACTTTGGACGCTTATCCTAAGGGATTTGCCACAATCACCACGCTTGGCAGGCGGCTTGGTGATCGTAGAAGATTTTAATATACCGAGGAGAATGCTGCTGCCCATTCCCTGGATATTCTCTTAGGTCTTATGGCACCCACGAGAAGAGATGAGTGGTACTCTTTTAACGCTTAGAACGGCTTATTAGCTCAATATCTTTTTTTTATGTAAACGAATGACGTGACGAGCTAGTCGTTCACCTGGTGTTAAGCGTCACGGCTGCCCATTACAGATTGCGGTGTCACTCGGAAATCTAAATTAAAGTTTCGCGTGACACTGCGCACTGCGCACGTCATCCTGAGACATCACACAGTCTAAAAAAGATTTATAGACTGTGAGATCAGTTCTTAAGTCTCTAGACATGAAGTTTCTTTCCAGGTATAATGAGGAGTCTCTATACGAATCCTGACTTAAAAGCTGATTATATGCCAGTTGATGTTTCTATCAAGGCCTTGATAGCTGCAGCTTGGGCTCGAGGCACCAAGAAGTGAGTAATTTTACGTCAGCTTATTTGGCACAACAACTGGATAAATTGCTAAAGCAATTGCAATAAAGACTTAATTTTGACTTAGAATGAAAGTCAAAGTCAAATCTTTTAGTCTGCATTGCAATTTTATTCATTTGTGAAATGCTGCCAGGATGTTAGGTACGCTACCTAGTAGTGGGCTGGAGCATTTTGACTGTCTATAGGCTATCGCGGTCAGTATACACTATATAGTCCTGTAGAACAGTTTTTTTGTGAGAATGGATGACGTGACGAGCTAGTCTATCACCTGATGTTAAGCGACACGGCCGCCCATAATAGTAGTAGTGTCACTCGAACTTTAAAATAATAATGTTTCGCGTGACACTGCACTGCGCACGTCATCCTGAGACATCACACAGTCTAGTAATTAGATTACTAGACTGTGAAATGAGGTCATAAAGTCTCATTTACCCAGTAATTTCACTAGCTACAATGCCCTTTAAACCGAGATACAGTAGTGCTTGCACACTACTACTTGGCGGCAGAATAACTGGCAAAGCGGTGGTACCTACCTCGACTAACTTTCCAGAAAAGTCCTACCACCTAGTAAATAAAGAATAATTATAGATTACTTTTACAGAACGATGACGGTATTTTTACAGAATCATTGTGATCATCTTATAGAAAAAAGATGATACTTTTGCGGACTTATTTCTTGTTATGTAGCCCTAAAATTTTTTAGCGATATTGTAACTAAAAAGTAGTGACACAAATTCAAGTAGAGTTAGTAGAGTATGAATGAAATGTGTTAATTAACAATTTCCTTAAGATCACCGTCTCTACAAGAATTTACAGACTGATGATGATGCTTTAACAGAGTAACGATGAGACTTTTACAGAAAGATGATGGTAGTTCTTTTACAGACTAACAATGATATACTTTTACAGAAAGATGATGGTAGTTCTTTTACAGAGTAACAATGATATACTTTCACAGAAAGATGATGGTAGTTCTTTTACAGACTAACAATGATATACTTTCACAGAAAGATGATGGTAGTTCTTTTACAGACTAACAATGATATACTTTCACAGAAAAATGATGGTAGTTCTTTTACAGACTAACAATGATATACTTTTACAGAACGATGATCATAGGCTTTTTGAAGACTGATGATAGCACCATTTCAGATTGAAAACCGATGACATCTCGATCTACAACTGCTGTTCTGGCAACCTAAACACCATCACTTTAGGCGAAGTAGTAGAAATTGGCCGTGAAATAGCCAAGAAGTACCCTATGGAAGGCATGCTCTGGCACGTTGGCGGGTCTATCACTACATCACCAACTTTACATTATATTAAGGTGATTATTGTAATATTTACATTAAGATTAAAGGTCGCAGCTTCTCTATAGGTTCCTCCTAAACACATCTCTGTTCTATTTCACAAAGCACCAGCACCACAGTCACCATAACATTGATCTAATTCATAGGACCGTGACCGTGATAGTGACGTTGACCGTGTGGTCCCGGTTTGAGAATAGGAGGACCCCATCTCTTCCCGTGGGTGCCCTAAGAGTCGGCTAAGGAAATATCCAGGGAATGGGCAGCAGCATTATCCTCGGTACATTAAAATCTTCTGCGATCACCAAGCCGCCTGCCAAGTGGTGATTGTGGCAATCCTCCCTATAAGAAGCGTCCAAAGTGACGTTTTATGGGGGAGACTTATTTAGTTTTAGTCATTTATCTGATCGTTTTTTTTTCAGGTACTCTTTTTACATTTGCTGCCAGCAATTTTAGTAGATACCATATTGAGGGCCCTGGGTAAAAAACCTATGTAAGTGTTTATGACTATCATCATCCTCTTTGCCTTTTTCCCATTTGTTATTGAGGTCGGCTCCCAATCTAACCTGTAGCGGCGAGCTACCAGAATTACACGAGCGACTGCCATCTGACCTCGCAACCCATAAGGGACCAGTAACAGGGATGGTTAGACAAGGCGTCAGATTCTATCAGGCGTCTGACTACCCGTAACGATTCCCATAGATGTTCTTATGACTACCCGCGGGGTAATTACGTAAAATTTGCAACAGCAATGCGACAGCAGTAGCAATGCAACAGCAGTAGCGAAGCATACATTCTGGACACCACTAATGATGTATGACAGCAATCACCGCGAGATTTACGCCTGTCGCAAACCTGTTGCGAGTTAGGTAATTAGAGGGCGGGACCGACGGTTAACGTGCTCTCCGAGGCACGGAGCGATGGCATCGAAAACTGCATATAACTTACTAGATAAGTCCATTGGTGCAGGGCCGAGGTTCAACCCTGGTGTCGTAAGATTGCGAAGCGCACATGCTACCGCCCACCATCGCTCTTAAGACTATAATGTAATTTAAAATGTATTTGTTTTATCCACCAAATAATACTGTAATTTATAATATTCGCATTACACATTCATCATTACACTCAGTCATTAGATGCTAAGGTCGCCACACATTGTCATTTAACATTAACAGAAACGTGCTCAAACGCAAGCCAATATAACCTATTTCTATATCCAGTGTGTAAGCTATCTGCATTCCAAATTTCGTCAAAATCTGTTCAGTAGCTGCAGAGATAGAAGGTAACAAAGATTCACACACACACACCCAACCCACCCTCCCTCCACTCACACTTTCGCATTCATAATAGTATTGTAGGATAGGATAGGTAGGAGGTAGCGAGTACAAGAGTTTTATTTATATAAACGAATGACGTGACGAGCTATTCGTTCGCCTGGTGTTAAGCGTCACGGCCGCCTATTACAGATTGCAGTGTCACTCGGAAATCTAAATTCGAGTTTCGCGTGACACCGCGCACTGCGCACGTCATCCTGAGACATCACACAGTCTAAAAAAGATTTCTAGACTGTGAGATCTGTTCTTAAGTCTCATTTGCCCAGTAATTTCACTAGCTACAATGCCCTTCAAACCGGAACACAGTAGTGCTTGCACACTACTGCTTGGCGGCAGAATAACTGGCAAAGCGGTGGTACCTACCTAGACGAACTTTCCAGAAAAGTCCTACCACCTAGTAAAAACAGTAGTTAATAGTAAGTTAACAATAGTTTTACTTTACTTGTCTACATTTTTAGGGTTCCGTACCCAAAGGGTAAAACGGACCCTATTACTAAGGCTCCGCTATCCGTCCGTCCGTCTGTCTGTCTGTCTATTCATCTGTCACCAGGCTGTATCTCATGAGCCGTAATAGTTAGACAGTTGTTACAGATGATGTATTTCTGTTGCCGCTATAACAACAAAGACTAAAAACAGGATAAAATAAATATTTAAGGGGCTCCCATACAACAAACGTGATTTTTTTGCTCGTTTTTATAGATAATGGAACCCTTCGTGTGCGAGTCCGACTCGCACTTGGCCGGATTTTTTTGTATTTGTTATTGGTTGCAGGTTAGTCAAAGTCCAAAGACGGATCTACACGGCGAACATGGCTCTTCTATACTACATCACGCAGCAATGGACCTTCGATAACAAGAACTTGATTGCCTTGAGATCAAGCATAAAGGAGCAGGACAAGTAAGGGTCAATTCAGACAGAAACAAAATGCTCGAGCACTTCTAAGTGCTATTGGAATATCAACATTCATTTCATTCAGACCAAGCTGAAAATAGTTTGCAACATTAAAATCTTATCTATTTAAATGTTGCATATTATTTTCAGCTTTATCTAGATCAACAAACAAACAAACAAAGCTGAAAATAGTATGCAACATTAAAATCTTACCTATTTTAATGTTGCATACTATTTTCAGCTTTGTCTAAATGAAATAAGGTTGATATTCCAATAGCACTTAAAAAGTGCTCGATCATTTTGCTGCTCAGTCTGAAATGACCCTTAGACCCACAAATTTTCACACTTTTCTCGACCGTTTACTAAGACACACCTCATGTCTTCCCGCGGGTGCCGTATGAGCTGGCTAAGGGAAACTAGGAATGGGCAGCAGCATTCTCCTCGGTAATCTTCTGCGATGGCCAATCCGCCTGCCAAGCGTGGCGATTATAGCAAACACCCGTATGATAAGGGTACAAAGTGACGTTTTATGGGGGAGGCCTATGTTCAGCAGTGGACGTCTTCAGACTGATGATGATGATGATGATGGTACTGCACTGCGCACGTTATCTTGAGACATCAGGTTTGTAAACCTAACCGTTGTACCTGGTTTGTAACTCGTGCGTTTGTTTGTTGCAGTGGGCAATAAAGAAATTTCGTCTTAGTTTTTCAGTCTATTGCCATTTGTTGCTAAACCAATGATATGTAGATGATACTTTTAATTGTAATTTATTGATACATTCTATTTATTTGGGCAAAATTAGTTTTCATGTAATCAAGTTGAGTAATTAAGCTATTATTGGCAAAAGAACGCAAGAAAATTTGAGTTTGCCGCGCTAGTGAAACGTTCCACCTTTTGGTGAAGATTTTAATTTAGCTCATCCGGAACCGGAAGTATAATTAATATTTAATTTCTTTTTCAGAAAACAATTCTTCTATGATATAGAGAATGTCGACAAGAACGAGTTCTATTTAAACGGTATTCTTGGAGGAAAGAAATATCTCTTAAAAGAAAAAGAAGAAAATTTTCCAAAGGCTAAGGCCCATGCTAAAAGGTAAGACAAAAGTGCTTGTCGAAGTAACCTCGCTTTTTAATTTAAGCAAGTGCTCTGCGAACTGACTTCAAAAAACAGGAAGTTTTCAACCCGCTTGTGTTTTTTGTACCATTTATTTGTTACCGTCGTTTATAAACCAATTTGGTTTTTTTTTTATTTGAGAGTATAATACTTTCAGATTGGTTCCATAGAAATTTTATCAAAATCGGTTCAGTAGTTTGATTTTTAAGTCAAAATAACTGGAATGATATCATCCAAGAATTTTTCAGTATGAAATTAAGGCGATTAAAGTCGGTTGAGCACCTTTTATTAAAAAATATTATTAATAATTATAGTGCTGTGTGGCACTGCACTGCGCGCGTCATCTTGAGACATTAAAATAATTAATTTATTTAATTTTAGACGTCAGTATAGTAAATCATTACGATTACTGCGAAGGCAATCCTAATAAAAAAAGAAGTTGTCGACAAATATGTCTACCTAGGACCGACTGTCTAATTAGGTAGGTCCAACTTTGACACAGGTGGCACGAAGATTCCAACTCGGCTAGGCAGCGTTCGGGAAGCTTCGTCCTATCTTTTCGTCCAAAATACCGCAGAGCCTGAAAACAAAGGTGTTCAATCAGTGTGTGTTGCCAGTGATGACTTATGAAACTGAGACATGGTCTCTTACTGTTGGCCTCATTAGTAAGCTCAAAGTCACGCAGCGAGCTATGGAGAGAGCTATGCTCGGTGTTTCCCTGCGAGATAAGCTCGTAACTAAAGTGACCGATATAGCTCTTAGAATTAGCATGTTGAAATGGCAATGGGCAGGCCACATCGCTCGTAGAACTGACAAGCAATGTGGAAGAAAGGTTCTCGAGTGGCGACCACAAACCGGAAGACGCAGCGTAGGCCAGCAACCCACTCGGTGAACCAACGATCTGGTGAAAGCCACGGGGAGCCGATGAATGCAGGAGGCGAGCAGCCGCTCAAGGTGGCGCACTCTGGGGGAGGCCTTTGTTCAGCAGTGGGCGTCTTCAGGCTGTTGATGATGATGATAATGAACCGTGATAAAACTAACTGAACTGCAGTCTAAAATCCATAAAAAATCCGTAATGTTAAACAATAACTATCTTTTTCACAGAATGTGGATATTACACGAAGTCGTTCAATTCTGGTTATACGCGTTTCTTGCCTGGTGGGTGATCAATATGGACTGTTTTAAAAATGCTGCGTATGGCTTGGCAGCAATGTTATAATCTTAGCAATTGTAAGTTCTTAAATATATTTTAATATCTTGTTTTAAATGGAAGTTTTATTTTAAAGGGTAACGGTTTTTGGCGCAAACATCCCTCACGGCTTGAAAGGTGTATTGGTTAGACAGTTGATTAATGTGATTTAACGCCCCAGCGTCATTGTTTAGGTGGTTAAAACCTAAAAACTCTTTAAACTGACAATTTTTTATAAAGCTATAATAATGAGCTGGCTACTAATTGACAACGCTTCTAGAGTTAACGATGTTCATAGGCTTCAGTTACCGCTTTGCGTCAGGCGAGCGTATTTTTCCTTGTCACATTTCTCAATGTTTTTGGTATCTACCTAACGTAATTGAATTGGCCCACTGCTGTTACCACTGTTATTACGTCTTTCCCAAAGGTGCATGCTTATTATTTATACGCTCATGTACTTTTTATTATCAATCGCACAAAATATACTAATACGTTTTATGAAATTAAACGACAAAACCTGTTTCAAAATTATAATTATATAATATTTAATTCACTTTATTATCACAGAATCAATTATATCATTTGAACATTCAACAATTTTGTAACGACCATTTTATGGCTAAAATAGAAAAAGTATTTGTCACTGGGAATGAGTTACTTACAATCGTTTTGCTTAAATTTAACTTTAAACATGTGAAGACAATTTCGCATTTATTTTGGCAAATAATGCTATGTTTATTGAAATAGAATAATCCTTAAACAACTTACTAATACTACACTACGACTACAATCAAGCAAGAAGATGAAATAAAATCACAATCACAAGTCACAACCTGTCAAAAAAACACATTTTTAATGTAATTTTTTTACAATTCACTATAATTATAATATCACATTACATTTATTGCAGGCTTTACAATAAAATTATGCAATTAAATTTTGGTTTTACATCGCAATGTGGCCATAACAAATAAGTATTGCAACAAATAAGCATTTTTTATAATGGAAAGTTCTGTTGCGTCTGCAAAATGGCAACATTAGCTCAGCAACAGAGTTAATATAGGTCTTGGAATTAATTATTGCTTTACAGTGCGAGGTGTGAGTGAAACTTAATTGCATTTGACAACATTTTTCTTAATCATTTTTTCCTGCTAAGTATCACAAATAATATTTTGTATTATAATCAGTTTAACAACATAAATAACGATAGTTAAGAGATACTTGGTAAAGTATAGTAATAGAAGTCAGTAATATACAAAAGAAATAGGAGAAATTTCACAGAATTTATGAGATTCTCTAAAAATAAATATACCTAATACAAGAGAGCATCATAATACAGAAAATAAATAACAAAAATACAACAATAACGGCAATTATTTTCACATAAATTAAATTATAAAAACTGAGCCAGTTGAAAATTTATAATAACAATAAATGTTGCATTTTAAATGCTAAAACTCTAACACGAAAAATCCAATATCACCAAAACTGTCCGACAATTTTGGCCATAACGCTTCAAACTACCTTTTTGGCAAACACAATTCACAAAGGTCAGCGTTGATTTGGGGCATAATTCTGTACAAAGTAAAAAGAAAGCATTTTTAATAAAACCATCGTTTTATACTTTTGGGTCAAAATTAGATTAATTTCCATTATGATTCAGAGAAATTTACTTGAATACCTTTTCAAAATATTCAATAACTAACAAAAACTGAAGTAATATCCCTGTTTTGTATTCCTTGTTAACATGAATCACATTCCTTAAACTTTTTTTTATAACCAACTCCAAAATACTCCTTTCCCCATTACGCACAACAAGTTCATCCTTGTACAATATTTAGGCCAAATCAAAACCGAAACTGGTCCATCTCCTTTATTTTCAACATTTCAGACAACATTTTCTTTTCTGTCTCGCTTCCTCAATGATTCCCTTGTGGAAGCTCGCACCGATGCTCTTATTGATGCTCTAGAACTGATAGCCGTTGGCAAAGCCCTCACAAAGTGTTCTTCTTCTTTGGGAGCGATGGAAGGCCGTTTGATATAACGCTCTTGGTTTTCGGAATCCTCTGGTTTTTTCCTGTGAATAAGATAGGAATACGTTGTTTACTTACATTCTAGGTGCAAAGAATTTAGTGCTTTCTAAATTATATCTTTTTCGTATACAAATCGATGTAAACCTATTGTCATCATCATCAACCTGAAGATATCCACTGCTGAACATAGACCTCCCCCATTTGAGCACCACTTTGAGCAGCCGCTTACCTCCTCCATCAATTGGCTCCCCGCGTTTAAGCTTACTATACTGTGTCTATAATAAGAGTTTGGAAAAAAGGAAGTGTCCTTGTAAAGCAACCCTGCATGATACAGAAATTTCAATTTCACCCAATGTAAAAGTTTTATAATTCTTCTTACCTTGGGAAACACGGGATGTCAGTCCACCTCTGATCCAGGCCAAAGTTCTCCGCATCCTGAAGAGTCTGCGGCATTTCAGTGTCCATGGTCTCAGGCAAGAGTAGACAGAGAAGGCCACCAGCAATGCCCAGTGCGCCAAGGATAACCAGTGGCAGATCAGGAGAGACGTTAGCCTTAAATAAAATTAAAATTTTATTAGCTTCGACTGATGATGATAATGATGGTGATGGTGGTGTTGATGAGGAAACAAACTAATAGGTAGTAGTAATAATGCCAACACATTCCAATTAAAGCAGCCATCTCATGCGTTTTTGTAAAGGAATACAGCCTACGACTCTCGATATTATTAATGATGGCAATGATGACGGTGATAGTATAGTCCCGTAGATCCCGTATGAACAAGCTATATAAAGTAATTACGTTAAAAGTGGTATATCAGTGTACTAGGTTATCTAATGCAATGAAAAGGTTAAAGCTTTTGACAGGATTGACTTAGATGATACAATGTAAGACAATGTGTATCGAATGACTTTGTTAATTTGTTATGAGCTTATATTGCTGCTTATAAACAGTAACTGAACTTCTGCAAATAAACCTTGAATAGCAAATTTTAAAGTTTTTTAGTATTGGCGTGGCACAAGGGTCGATTTTGGGACCCGTTCTAATTCAAATAGACATTTATTTGCTTTTATTAAGCCACCAGATGAAGACAGATAGCAGTAGGCATTAGTAGTAATAATTACCAGGTAAACGACAAAAGGTGCGACAATAGAAGCGACGTAACCCATGATATGTATCAGAGCTACGCCTTGTGCCCGCACAACGGTGGGTAGTAACTCTGCAGCGTACTGCAGCCCAATGTTATAGGAGATGTTGACGGCAAAACGGCCGAGAATGGCGAGAGTTGCTGAAGGAGGACCTGAAAACATTCGTATAGAGGTATACGTAAAAATAAATATAAAGGTAAACATGAAGGAAGGTAAAAGGGATAAAAAAATTAAAAACTGGGTTAAGAATCTGTATACACTTGATATGCTCCAGCAGAAACACTAGAGAGCCAGTACTTCATCCGAGCGTAGCGTGGTGCTTCGAATATATCGACACAGCGATACTTAACATTAGGTGACATTACTTTGTGGGCAAACGATGAAATCTGTCTCTCATACTACCACTATAAATAAGGAAGTAACTTGGTCCTGAGGGCCTAGCAAAGATACCTTTCCATTAGCGGTAACTCTAAACGATAACTCAAAATGTATGGGAATGACATGGCAATATCATTCCAATACATTTTGAAGTTAGCGTGAGGTGTTAACGCTAATGGAACGGTATCTTTGCTAGGCTCTCAGGACCAAGTTACTTCCTTATTTATAGTGGTAGTATGAGAGACCCCCTACCCGTCTATCTCTTTGTTATCTTATCCAAAATAAATAAACACTATTAAGGGGGAACGTTTCGTCAGCGCGGCAAATTCAAATTTTCTTGCGTTCTTTTGCCAATAATAGCTTAATTACTCAACGCGATTACATGAAAACTGATTTTGCGGAAATAAATAGAATGTATCAACATATTACGATTAAAAGTATCTCCTAGATATTTATTTATTTGTTTATTTGAATGAATGCCATACCTTCAAGTGGACATTACAGTTTCCTAATTCGTCCACTCGAGGTCCTAAAACTAGTGTACACAAAAACAATAAAAACAACAATGTTACAAAAAAAATACATAAAAATAAATATAAACAGGAGTCAAGAATGTTTACGTCACTATGTAAGTCTCTACAAACTCCAACGCCGTTCTATGGAACTCCATTGGTGTACATTGGATATCATTGGTTTAGCGACAAATGACAATAAATAATTTTCTTCTTAATGTTTCAGTCTATTGCCATTTGTCGCTAAACCAATGATAAGTAGGTGATACGTTTAATTGTAATTTATTGATACATTCTATTTATTTGCGCAAAATTAGTTTTCATGTAATGACGTTGAGGTTGAGTAATTAAGCTATTATTGGCAAAAGAACGCAGGAAAATTTGAATATGCCACGCTAGTGTAACGTTCCACCTTAATAAAAAATATAAAATGGGTGTTTGAATCGAATGAAAATTACAAAAGACTTGGATTTTTTTTGTCCAATCTGTATGCTCTTGTATACATACGAGCTGCAACGAAAGTACTTACCGACAGGCACAGCAGTGGCTAATAAACTGAAGATACCGCTGATGACCATTGACCCACAAGCTAACCACCTTCTGCCCCATCTGGAAAGAAAAATATTTAACTATGAGTTTTATTATAAAATCATTAGTAAGTTTTTTGAACGATGGTCTAACTATCATGTACAGGGGGCGTACTGTGATATTGGATCGCTTTGTTTTTTTCGAATGAGGATTTTGACAAGCGATCCAGTATAGGGTCTGTTTTGAATCGCGCTAAGAGGTCACAGTACGGCCCTAGCTCCATCAAGTGCTATCAATACTTGATAGTAATAGCTAAGCTCAGCGTTTCCCTGCGAGATAAGCTCCGGATTCCGGAATGAGGAGATCCGCAAGAGAACTAATGTGACCAATATAGCAATGGCAATGGGCAGGTTCACATCGCTCGTAGAACTCACAACTGATGGGGAAGAAAGGTTCTCGAGTCCACAAACCGGAAGACGTAGCGTAGGCTCCCCACTCGGTGGACCGACGATCTGGTGAAAGTCGCGGGGAGCCGATGGATGCAGAAGCCAAGCAGCCGCTCAAAGTGGCGCTCTCTGAGGAGGCCGATGTTCAGCAATGAACTTCTTCAGGCTGTTGATGATGATGATGATGATGATGATGATTATTACTATTAAGTATCGGCTACATAGTATCACTTCAAGTATAACTATCATGTATCACTATCAAGTCTCACTATCAAGTATCACTATAAAGTATTACTATCAAGTATCACTATTAAGTATCACTATCAAATATTATGATTATTATAAAACTTTACCTGTCCAAAACCGCAGTCAAGAAGGTATCAGCTGGCAGTTCTGTAGCAGACGCTATCGTGAAGGTCAGGAATATGTCCAGTCCCAACGACCCCACGTTCCTGACATGACCATCGAAGACCAGAGATATGGCCATCCAGATGATGATGAGGAGGATGGAGTTGCGTCGGAGACGAGGTGTTCTGAACAGGTCTAAGACTGAGTAGCTTCGTGATTCAGATTCTGATTCCTTAATCGCTTTCAATGAGGATTCCTGAAGAGGAAAGACAAAAATCTATCTGTAGGGTTAGCACGGCCGGTAGACAAAACTGTCCCTGTTTTACTCCAAGCAAGTATGAAGAAAGTGACGTAAGACGGGGCAAGAAAATTTTTCTACCGTCCATGCTAACCCCGCTAATATACAATGGCTATATGGATTCACTAAATCTACCTACTATACATAAAAGATAGCATTATTATTTGCGTTTTTGTCCTTATAAATTTACGTTTGACCACCAAATCTACTGATGGTAAGCGACGGTGTGGCCGAAGATGAAGTAGTACGTAAATAAAAAGGTATCTTTCACTCTGGCCTTGAAGACATCCAGGTTATAAGTTCTTGTCTCTGTCATTGACCATCGGCGTGCTTAGATGTCAACGTGTGTTGACGAGAAAGTTGGCGTACCTAATTGAGGCTTTGATAAGGGCAGTAAGAGGATTAGAAATATGTCACGTGACTTGCGGCAATTTCTCACCACAATATGGCGGCGGTACCGCCCACTATGCATACAAACCTCAACTTGATTACACTGTGTGTTTGTGTTCCGGTTGGAAGGGCATTGTAGCTAGTGAAATTACTGGGCAAATGAGACTTTATAATCTGATCACTCAGTCTAGTAATCTGATTACTAGCCTGTGTGATGTCTCAGGTTGACATGCGCAGTGCAGTGTCACGCGAAACTTTATTGTTTTAAAGTTCCGAGTGACACTGTAACTGTTATGGGCGGCCGTGTTGCTTAACATCAGGTGAACGACCAGCTCGTCACGTCATTCAAGAAATCTTTTATACTCTGTGGTGCTCGCCATAGCACCACAACATGGCGGTTGTGCCGCAAGGCGTGTTTTGTATAGATAACTTTGTGCCGGATCCTTATTACTTATCAAAGACTTGACGTGATTGAAATGTACGTTCTGCTTGATCTATTGGCAGCCATATTATGTAATAGATACAACAGTAGTAGCAAAGCGTCAGCAAACACTTAGGAATCGGTCGCAGTCGCCCGCTTGTTGCTTGCATGTCGCTGAATGCACTTTGGCCTTTGACAGTAACGCCACTAGCAACAGAACAGCAATAGATGGAAACAAAATAATGCACTTTTTCTTTCATCGATTGTCCGACAAACGCTGATCTAGCGCTCGATCGCTTTCTGCTCTGCCAAAGTGACGTTTGACAGCAATGATTGCGAAATTTACGCCTGTTGCGAACTTGTTGCGAGATACGTAATTAGCCAGCGGAGGTTCTATAAAGGGAAATCTATAACGGGGTACCCACTTTGATAGTTTTGGTACTAACCCGCGATTTTGGTGCCTCATATCTGCAGTTTATTATGGGGAGGTTTAAGGTTTCTAAAAAGGTATGATACTTACAGTGAATTCACTCAGGACCTTATCAGGTATTTTGGTTTTGTTGATTCTTTCGAACTTTTTCATGATGGTGAGTGCCTTGTCTATCTTGCCTTGGGAGATGAGCCATCTGAAACCAATGATAGATTTTAGAAAACTTTTTTTTTACGGGCAAATTGCCTTTATTACTCAAGCTAACTACTACAATAATAAAAACTACACTAAACTAAACTAAACTAAGCTAAACTAAACTAAACTAGCTACACTACCTACTACAAAGAACACTTATGGACTGTATAATAGCCGCGATGGCCTATAGACAGTCCAAGTGCTCCAGCCCACTACCGGTAGGTAGCGTACCCAACATGCTGGCCGAATTGCCACGTTGAATTGCGATGCTGATGCGTTGGGCCAAATAAGTGCCAGCATTTTGGTCACGCGTCGCATCGACCAGGCGCTCTGATAGACTTTGGAAAACGCGATGAGCTCCCGGTCCCCACGGGCCCAGGGTGAAAACTAACTTTATAGTTTCACACCAATCAAATTTGTTTACAATGAGTGTCATAATAGGAATCTAAACTTGTTTGATTTCTCTGCCTGTCTTCAATTTTTTCGTTGCTTTTATGACTCATTCTTTACACACTTCTTTGTCTCCCAACCAACTCTCCGAAAGATTTTCTATATAGGTACTCTACTTTATACTATTTCAAACACTTGTTTAATTATATTAATTAACGAGTTTGCTAGACCATTTTTTCTTTCGAATCTCTTAATTACTATTTTCACAATTATCCTACATCTTTGAGTTTTCAATTTTACTCTCTTTGATGTCTTCTCTTTAATGAGCCCACTTTTAACTCCTTTTTGACTCCCATCCATGACTCTTCTCCTTGACCTTCCCTAATGGATCTCCTCCACTCCCATCTATCATGTATATCTATCATGACTCCCATCCGACTCTCGTTTACGGTCATGATGTAAATGCACTCCATTTTGACTCCCATTTTTAACTACCCTCTTTGATTCTCCTGGACTCACCTGGCACTCTCAGGCACCAACCACGGCGTAGCTAAAGCCAACACGAACGGTGCACTAGTGATAAGTGCGAATGTCCTCCAATCATCCGCCCACAGCGCGATCCAGGGCAGTAAGGAAGCCGCCAACGTGAAGAACAGTGCTATTGACATGTTGGCCACAAACGTACGCCATTTAGGGCCAACGTATTCCAAGACTGGAATGGAGAATAATAAAATTGTAGTCATCTATTAGATTGTAGTTACTATTATTTAATTTTTTTTACTTTTTTGTCGGTTCTTGCTAAACTGTCACAGTCGTACCAACAACTACTGAATTGCTACTAGCTACCCCAAAAATTGTAATGGCAATGGGCAGGCCACATCGCTCGTAGAACTGACAACCGATGGGGAAGAAAGATTCTCGAGTGGCGACCGCAAACCGGAAGACGCAGCGTAGGCCTCCCACTAGGTGGACTGACGATCTGCTGAAAACTACGGGATCCGATTAAGAGGCAAGTAGCCACTTAAGGTGGCGCTCTGTGGGGGAGGCATATGTTCAGCAGTGGACGTCTTCAGGCTGATGATGATGACTACAAGAACATTTAGCAGTGCTGACCTATAGACACTCCAAATCCCACTACTAATAGGCACCTATAGCGTATACCCAACATGCTGGCAGCATTGCCTCATTGAAATGTACCTTAGTTGTTTGGTTAGGTACGCGGTTTCATATCGACCAGGCGCTCGCGATATTTCAGTTATAATTTTTAATTCTTAAAGGGAGTGACGAGCTAGTCGTTCGCCTGATGTTAAGCGATACTGTTATGGGCAGCCCATAACAGTTGCAGTGTCACTCGGAGCTTAAAAATAATATTGTTTAGCGTGACACTGCACTGCGCACGTCATCCTGAGAACAGTCTAATCTAGTACTTTCCCATCCGGTACGGACCAACAGCAAGGTCTCTCAAAGCTACGTGACTATTATTCTTGTATTGTAAACTTTGTTAAACACGTATAAAACGTGTCATCCAAGGATATACCATTGAGAGCGCGTGATTTGTCAGAACCTTTCTATATTTTAGTTTACGTAGCGGCAATATGCTATAGCTGGAGAGAGATCCTGCAGGGGCCTCTGTTAAGCACTGAGGCAGGATACCGGGGGGTTCCATCATCATCAGCAAGAAGACGTCCACTGCTGAACATAGGCCTCCCCCAAAGAACGCCATTTTGATCGGCCACTTGCCTCTCATCCAACGGCTCCACGATTTTGACGAGGTCATGAGTGTACATAGTGGGGGGGCCTATACAAAATACGCTGCATCTTCCAGTTCGTGACTGCTACTCGTGAACCTTTCATCCCCATTGGATTTCCGACCAATCTACGTCTAATCTTTGTCGATCTACGAGCGAATGTGACCTGCCCATGCCTAGTCTGCAGGTTTTTAGTGGGTGAAAATCCGACAAAAACCGGTTGTAGCTCAATGCAACAGGGCATCTTTTAAAGATTTTCTTCTCTACGAAACCGACTCTAGGTTATAGATAACCCTTTTAAGCTTGTTGTGCTTTATTTATGGCTGGTACTTGTAGGTACTTTGCTATTAAACACTTACCTAGAATATACATCATAGTGAAACAGTTGTCAAATGCAAGTCCGACTAAGAACCTGCACAGCGCGAAGGACCAAAAGCTGTTGCAGAACGCGGTCCCGACACCCGCTATGAAACCCATTAGATTTGTTCCTGAAAAAATAAATTAGCATGTTTACTATTAAAAAAGTAAATAAAATTGGTCGAATAAGACTTAAAACAAATTGGACTTGACAGATTGAGAGTTGGTCCAAATAGGCCTTTTCCCATTTGTTATTGGGGTCGGCTCCCAATCTAACCTGTAGCGGCGAGCTACCAGAATCACACGAGCGATTGTCATCTGTTCTCGCAATCTGTCCCTATGTCCCTATGGGTTCATAAGGGACCAGTAACGGGGATGGTTAGATCAGGCGTCGGATTCTATCAGGCGTCTGACTACCCGTAACGATTGCCATAGATGTTCTTATGACAACCGGGATCCACGGCTTAACGTGCCATCCGAGGCACGGAGTGAAAAAGAAACTGCACATAACTTACTAGGTAAGTCATTGGTGCAGGGCCGAGGATCGAACCGGTGCCGTAAGATTGCGAAGCGCACATGCTACCGCTCCATCGCTCTAGAACATTATGGGATTTGGACTAATAATAAGACTTGGACACAATGAGGCTTGGGTCTGAACCCGAGGTGATCTTGAGCTAGTTGCCTGAGTTGCCTCCCACTTTTTACGGTTAGGTGCCATATCTGATAGGCTCTGTCGCCTGGTGCTTGAGCAGGGCCGCTCATAACCAGAAGGCGGCTGGTTCAATTCCCGCGACAGGACAAGTATTTGTGCACAGAAAAAAGCGCAAATACTTGTTCTGTGTGTGTGTTGTGGGAGCATGGCCCTCGTAGTTCCTGGGTCCCTAGATACAGGGAATCCTAGTTAGGGTCCAGGATCTATGTATGTGGTCGTTGGGTGTTATTTGTTTATGCGACGTGACGTTGTAAAGAAGAAGAAGAAGAAGAAGATAAAGAAGATTATAAACTCACCGACTAAAGCTGGTATCCGACCATATTTGTCCGCTATCCAGCCAAACACCAGACCCCCGACTATGGCACCACAGAAAAAGATGGACTGTGCTGTCGCTGCTAGGTTGTCCTTCTCGCACACCCAGTCTAGCTGTAATTAGAAAGAGACAAGTACATCAATATGAGCCTACCGAGCATGACTTCGAGGGTGCCTGTCTCCTCGTGAACCTAATAGAAATAACCGGCCAACTGCAAGTCGGACTCGCGCACGAAAAGTTCCGTACCATTATCTATCCCTGCCATCTAGTGTTGAGTAGCAGTACTATTCAAAGCAGCGCCATCTATGACTCATCTGGTAAACGAGCAAAAAAATCACGTTTGTTGTATGGGAGCCCCCTTAAATATTTATTTTATTGTGTTTTTTAGTATTTGCTGTTATAGCGGCAACAAAAATACATCATCTGTGAAAATTTTAACTGTGTATATATCACGGTTCATGAGATACAGCCTGGTGACAGACAGAGAGACAGACGGACAGCGGAGCCTTAGTAATAGTGTCCGTTTTACCCTTTGGGTTCGGAAACCTAAAAAGAGTAAAAACCTTGAAAGAAAGAAATTGCGGCCTAAAGGGAGATAGAAAAGGTGTTATATGGTATTCTATGTATGTATTTACGTATGGTCCCGGTGTGATAGGTACCCCCCTACCACCCAAGCCCCACCATCCCCACGGGTGCCGCAAAAGACGGCTAAGGGAACATATCCAAAGAATGGGCAGCAGCATTCTCCTTGGTGCAGCAAAATCTTCTACGATCACCAAGATGCCTGCCAAGCGCAACAATATTATTGCAGTCCCCTGTGGTAAGCATCCAAAGTGGCATTTTATGGGGAGGCCTGTGTTCAGCAGTGGACGTCGTCCGGCTGCAGATAATAATTTAACTTTGTTGCCCGACAAATTGCTATATTAAAATTAATCTGCCTATACCTAATACTAAAAATACTTCACCTATTGACTACTAAACATGTATTTTAATCATAGAATTGTTTCTACGTAGTTTGAATATCTTTTTTATGTAAGCTGTGCAATTATGAGTTGATGTAAATTATTGACCCGCAATCTCACCATAAACACCTTTGTTCGAGAACTGGGGTATGCTGAAAATCAGCCCTGCGTAGACCTTGCTGTTTACGCAGCACAGTGCTGAGCATACCCCTGTTGCCAGCTAAGAATAGTGTACCTATCTATTACAAATTGTCGTAAGTCTGTTGTAGTTTAGGCAATAAATATTATTTTATTCTTATTCTTATTATATACTGATCGGACGTCCACGAGCTCCTAACAACTCCTCCTCCTCCCACTTTTTGTTTTTTTTGAGGGGGGGGAAATGCCCTCGCACTTCCCTGCCGTCACCCCCGTGGTAGCAGTAGGTATGTGGGACTTAAACCCACTAAAACCCCTCCGTGATCCGTCCGCCGCCGGGATGGGGCGACATAGGGTCGCGCTAGCATTCACTATCTCGCCCCAGCCTAACACCCCATTCAACCCAAGCAAAAATGACACTTACCTGCGAAGCAATAGTTTCATACGGCACATCCTTCCTGTCGTATTCCCAGCCGTGGGAACAGGGGATCGTTTCCCACTCGTCGTCGGGGGTCGTCCGCCCTTGAGCGAGGGCGGCCGCCCAATTCGCTGAGTACATACGGCATCGGTCGTGGGAAAATGGACCTTCAGACTTTGCAGGGATGGCCAACGCCCGCCTGAAAAGTTAAAGGATTTTTTTATGTAAATGAATGACATGACGAGCTAGTCGGTCACCTGATGTTAAGCGTCACGGCTGCCCATAACAGATTGCAGTGTCACTCGGAACTCCAAGTTAATACAGTTTTGCGTGACACTGCACTGCGTACGTCATCCCGAGACTTCACACAGTATAGTAACAAGATTACTAGACTGCGTGACCGGATCATAAAGTCTAATTTGCCCTGTAATTTCACTAGCTACAATGCCCTTCAAACCGGAACACAGTAGTGCTTGCACACTACTGCTTGGCGGCAGAATAACTGGCAAAGCGGTGGTGCCTACCTAGACAGAGGATGTCGTGAATAGTTGAAAAACGAAATAAAGTATGCAATCAAATATATTATGATTAACTAGCGGTCCGCCCCGGCTTCGCACGGGTATAATAGTTTTCAAAGCGCACGCGATGTATTTTATTTAAAGAATATTTTAGGTAACTTTTTTACACCTTGGGTTACATTATTGGAGTTTTAGTACAGATCCTTAATTTTTTTGAAAATATAATATAGCCTATGTCACCCGGGGATAGTGTAGCTTCCTAACAGTGAAAGAATTTTTCAAATCGGCTCACTAGTTTCGGAGCCTATTCAATGCAAACAAACAAACAAACAATCAAATCTTTCCTCTTTATAATATTGGTATAGATATTGGTATAGAAGATAAAATCCAGGGAATGGATAGCAGCTTTCTCTTAGGTTTACATTATAATCTTCTGCTATCACTAAGACGCCTGCCAAGCGTGGTGATTATGGCAAACCCTCCACCTCAAATCCTGAATGGGGGACGCCTATTATTCAGCAGAGAACAAAAAAAGCTGTTGATGAAAAGATAATAACCGGCAAAGTACGAGTCGGACTCGCGCACGAAGAGTTCCGTACCATGATCTATCCTTGCCATCTAGTGTTGAGTAGCAGTACTTTAAAGCAGCGCCATCTATGACTCATCTGGTAAACGACCAAAACACCACGTTTGCTGTATGGGACCCCCTTAAATATTTTTTTTATTCTGTTTTTTAGTATTGTTTGTTGTCATCTGTCTAACTATCACGGTTCATGAGATACAGCCTGGTGATAGACTGACAGAAAGACAGACAGACAGCGGAGCCTTAGTAATAGCCCATTGGGTAAAACGGACTCTATTGTCCGTCCTAAATCAGTGGGAATATTATTACTGAATCAGTGGGAAATTATTACTGAATCAGTGGGAATAAATACCCAATAATCAACAATAACAATAATTAAAAACCTTACAGGTACACAACAAGAAAAATCAGGTAAAGGTTTCTATGAGAAAATTTAAAAAAAACCTTGCTCGCTTCCGGTTTTAACACCCTTTCCGGCGACTGATTGACATTCCCCAAACGTTTTAAGTTTTAAAGAATGTGACATGGCCATAATAAGGTGCCAGAATAAGTGGACTTGCCATATAAAACAATTCCCACGCTTTTAATCATATGCATTGCTCATTGCCCTTGACTTTGGCGAATACCTTACGTTGCTTACATTCATAACAACTTTTACTTACATCACGTTTGAGTTGCGATTTATTCAAGATCAAATTACAGCCAACACTCTTACATGTAGTTACTATAATTTAATCTGTGACTGCGCCTGCGTGTGCGAAAAAGTATTGCGAAACCGGCATCGCGTTTCTACCACCGCACCTCTCGCCACCGCAAAAAAGCTCATCCACATATTGTTGAGTCGTGGAAATCTCATACGACTCGATTCATGCGTTCTTTCTTGCCGTACACCTGCAAAATGTGGAATGAGCTGCCCCAAGCGGTCTTTCCGCAGAGTTATACATGGATTCGAGTACTTTAAGAGGAGGGTTAAAAGAGTCCTACAGGGTAAGCAATGCATAGGTGACGCCTCCTCAGGTGTTACAGATGTCCTTAGGCTACGGTGACCACTTCCCATCAGGTGGGCCGTATGCTTGTATTGTATGCTCCCTTTAATATAAAAAAAAAAGAAATTGCAAATCATTGCCTAATTTTAGCCATGTGGTCCCGGTTTGCGAATAGGACCACCTAGCTCTTTCCGTGGGTGCCGTAAGAGCCGGCTAAGGGAATATCCAAGGAATGGGCAGCAGCATTCTACATTATAATCTTCTGCGATCACCAAGCCGTCTGCCAAGCGAAAGGGAACTTTACTAAAGGACAAAAAATGAAAAGGTTCTGAATTCAGTTGTATTTTTGTTTTTTTTTCTGTTATTTATAAACCATTTGAATTTTTGATTTATTTAAAAGATTAGATTTAAACTTTCAGATTAGTCCCGTAGAAATTTCATCAAAATCGGTGCAGTAGTTTCTATTTGAATTAAAAATAGCTTGAATTAATAAACGCCAAGTTTTGAACTAAATAAACATTTATTTTGATTTCACGGTTCATTTAGCATGCGCCAATTTACACAATATTTGCACCAACACATAACCTGTCAATAAATATTTGTCGAACCAATAAAAAAAGTTACACTTCACCGCCTGCCTGAGGTCAACCATTAAACCAATAATTAATGAGTAATAAATCAATTACTTAATATTAAGGAAATATTTACTAAGAACCGGACGTTTACCGCACCGTTAGACTCGCCCTTGGTGAATTGCACGATTTTGTTGACCTTATAAATATAGACAGTATATCAACTCGATCACCTAAATCCCTACCCTTACTTCCTTATTTCCTATAACGTCAGTAATTGAATTTTAGTAGCCACAGCTTAAAATTAACTCCTGCTTAATACTAGTAGTTCTACGAACAGTAGACCTCACGAGCACAACCTTTTTTTTTAATCTTTATTTATTATAGAGGGTTTGATCCGACATGATCATGCCACCCTCATAGGCGTCTAATGGCTATTTGTACAAGTTTGTACAGCATTCTGGCCTTCTGATTGAGGATAGGACAGGATGCTGTTACATTCACCAAGCTTTTGGAGATCAATTCCTGTTTTATAACGTACCATTGTTCTTTCAGCTTCGTTCCGGGCACACTCCACCAAAATGTGATACACATCTTCCACAACGTTACACTCTGTACAATTTGGTGAGGCTGATTTACGCATTAAGAAAGCAAAACTGTTCAGCGGGATATGCCCGGAACGGAGTCTCAGAGCAATCACAATCTCAGATCTAGTCATAGACCACTCCTCTCGGGGATATCTATACTTATAGAAAATTTATAATAATTACGTCTGTCAATCTCTGTATCTAATTATTAAAACATATAGGTACACATTTCTATATTATATTCCAATATGAAAAAGTAAATAAAATATGTAAATATATGTATGTTATGGAACAATGAGGAGAGGAATACACCAAGAAAAGAGCGTAGATCAGTAATATGCCAAAGAACCGTTTTAAACCTAGATGGCGCTGGATTTTGTTTGGCTTTGACAAAAAAATCTAGTAAATGGATTTCGATGAAACTTTGCACACAGGTTGCTAGTTTTAATATAAAATACTTTTAATCCCGGAATATGAAGGGCTTCTGCGGAAAACAGGTAAATTTCGGGGAGTGCTAAATAAAAAAAAATTTGTTCTAGTGAATATAAAAAAATCTGATATTTTTTAAATGATCTCTTTCTTTATATGACAATCTCGAATGGTTTTTAGTTTTCGGTACCTTGTAAAAAAATGAAATGTCATCCGTTGAGTACACTCCATACTGTTATTACTGTGATTGCACCAATTTTCTGACCTCTAATTTTGTTTGGCACGGACGGGACTACCGGTCGGAGGTCAGCGCTATCGTGAGCAGAGGCTGGGGTTTTGTCCACTGACTAATTGACGTGTTCTACTGTCACTAACTGTGGTCACTCTAAGTCTTACAGCTGCGGCTAACTACGTAACTCGCAACAAGTTTGCAACAGCCTTAATTTTCAAGGTTCTCAAAAAACAGGCTTCTAACTCTCTGAGTTAGAAGCCTGTTTTTTTACAGGAATATAAACTGTTTAATCTTTTTAGCTTAACCCCTTGAGCTGTTCGTGAAAACAAGATAGACAAAAGCCAGACAGACAAAAGATAGACAGACAGACAAAAAGTGCTAACCTAATAGTTCTATTCTTCCAAATTGGGTGCGGTACTCTAAAAAACGTCCTAAAACAGGCAAACGACAAAAGAAAATGGTATATCTGACATTTATTAGGTCATTGGCATCATAAAGGTCGAGCTGTATTGTTCGCGTCCAAGGCGTATACAAGTAAGAATTACTACGAATTATAAACAATAGGCTTTCCGCGATAAAGTGAATCGTCGTCCGTTAATTCTGAGTGGCATTTACCCAAGGACCAATATGATAGATAGATAGATAAACTCTTTATTGAAACACACAAATCATTAAAAACTAAGTGAACAAGATTTAACAAAAGTGTAACCATGGGCGGTGTTATCGCTCAAAGCGATCTCTTCCAGACAACCTTGCACGGAAAGGAATAACTTAAAAATATATGGACGGTGGCTTCTCCAAAAAACTATTCATAAACGTACATACTATGCATATACATACATACGGACAGCCTCTGTGGTGTGGTGGTTGAGCAGGTCGGCTCATAACCCGGAGGCGGCGGATTCGATTCCCGCGACAGGACAAGTATTTGTACACGTAAAAAAAGCGCAAATCCTTGTTCTGTGTGTGGGTGTTGTGGGAGCATGGTCCTCGTAGTTCCTGGGTCCCTAGATACAGGGGATCCTGGTTAGGGTCCAGGATCTATGTATGTGATCGTTGGGCGTTATTTATTTATTTATTTTATGGAGAGATTTCCCCATAAAACCTATTTTTAAATTAAAAAACATTATCCAACGCTTCCGATTTGCTTCGCTATTTTTGCCAAACTTTTTTGCATCGTTTAAAAATGGCCGTCAAATAGGATCGTATCGTGATGTTCAGTTTCCTTATAAAAAATGGATATACAATCACGTTCAATTTGGTGTTAAGTGGCCAATTAAATTAAAAATTAAGGCAGGTTGAACTAGTTTGGCGTAATTAGTTACATTTTACGCCTTTTTCGTTTTAGTAATAAGCGTAATAAGGCGCAAATACAGCCTTTGTCGAGTAGCCTCACAGCTGAGCTGTGACAGCTCATGTTGGTAGTAAATACTCAAATAATATATGTGTCGACATTACACACAGCGCCATCTAGCCCCAAACTAAGCATAGCTTGTACTATGGGAACCAGATAACTGATACAATACTTAGATACTTTTTGTTTGTAAATACATACATAGAATACAATATAACACCCAGATACAGAACAAACATCGATCTTCATCACACAAATGTTTGTACTGGATGGCAATCGAACCCACAACCTATAGGTCAGAAGGCAAAGCTACTACCAACTGAGCTAACAGGCCAGTCGAAAGTAGCTCTGCCTGCTGTGCTCTAGTTTGTGGGTATGTGTGATGAACATCGCTCTTGCCCAAAGATTATAAAGCCCGTTGATGGCTCGTGAACATAATTTCTCGTACAAACACGACTCACCAGCGCGGGCAGGGGGCGAGGTAACAAAATGAGACAAAGCTATACGAAATTACAAAGGACAGAGCAGGATGGAACAAAGATATCAACGGGTTCCCGTGATTTGTACGAAAATAGTAGTTGAAATACACTACTAATTTTCGTATGAGGGGAAGTTGTATCATTGGTCAACTGGATTTATAGTCAATGCTCCTGAGCAACTGGACAGGTTCTCTCAAGTGTTAATAAACTGCCAACTGGATAGATTTGCAACTGGACGGATTCGTAACTGAACGAATAACAAACTGGACTGGACGGATTCCAAACTAGGCCTAATGTCAACTGGAGAGAATTTGTACAGCCACAAGCAATGTTTATTATTCAAAATTAAAATGCACAATAATTTATACTTTTAAGAAGTAGTTTTTTAGGGTTTGAACACCCAAACCTTGCCTCCCCCTCATGAGTACGGCCATGACTAAACCGTTTCAAAAAAATCCATAATATTAATCTGAATGTAGGTATTTCATTTAATTAAAACGGAAAATGAGAGATCTGAGGTTACAAACAAAAAAAAAATATGTTGGGAACCATTTCTTTTAAAGTCGGTTGAAAAGACAGCCAAATTGAAAGTTAAAGATTGTATGAAGGAACATGGGCGATACCGCGGTCTACTTCTAATTTTTTTTTTCTTCCCACCGAAAAGAGGCGAAGGAGTCCTCGATAAATGCGCCGAAAATAGGCCATTTAGGCGCAATTAATAACAGTGACAAAATTACCTTGCAGCAGACTAAGACTAAGAGTGGGTTTTTGACCGTAATTAGGTTACCAATGGTTAAAAATGCAAACAAATTATAACCAATGATCAAAATTTGTGAGAGTTTTTAACCATTTAGTTAAAGTGTGACACGGCGTGACGTAGTTACCTTAACTACGTATAAAAAACCCACCCTAAGCAGAGTAACTACGGATAAAAAACCCACCCTAAGCAGAGTAACCACGGATAAAAAACCCACCCTAAGCAGAGTAACTACGGATTAAACCCACCCTAAGCAGAGTAACTACGGATAAAAAACCCACCCTAAGCAGAGTAACTACGGATAAAAAACCCACCCTAAGCAGAGTAATTACGTATCAAAAAAACCCGCCTAAAGCAGAGTAACTACTGATAAAAAAGCCCACACTAAGCAGAGTAACTACGGATAAAAAACCCACCCTAAGCAGAGTATTTACGGATAAAAAAAACCCGCCTCAAGCAGAGTAACTACGGATAAAAAACTCACCCTAAGCAGAGTAACTACGGATAAAAAACTCACCCTAAGCAGAGTAACTACGGATAAAAAGTTCACCCTAAGCAGAGTGTGTCACACTTTAACCTCGAGCGACATTGACTATAAATCCAGAGCGACGTACATTGAATCCCTCGCTACGCTTAGGATTCTAACACTAGAATTCTTCGCTTTGCTATGGATTCAAAGAATCGCTCCTACCCTAAATACATTATTTTGGTCCCTTGTTACACAATCTACTATATAGCGTGACATACTTATCTATGTAGGTACAAATAGTTATGGTACATCCACACGATCAACCTTCGCTTATGCGGACATCCGTCAGTCTGTCAGGATCATTATCAATTAAGTCTTTAAACCTTAAGTCATGGGCGTTTTAAGCATGATTTTACACTTGTTTTTGATGTTTCTGTCTTTTTACACGTGATAAAATATAAAGTACTAAGGTTGGGTGTTTCGAACCATAGTTAAGGGTTTTTTTTAACATCGGCCTTATCTAGCATTTGGCCACGCTCTCACCAGATGGAAAGTAACAATGCGAACGAAGGTGTAGCATGCTAGCTAAGTAAGTACCTATTCATTCTTCCCTTGAACACGGCCGGGTCATATTTTGCCGGAAACACAAACACTGGAAGGGCATTCCATTCCTTAGCAGTTCTAATTAAGAACGAAAGTTAAATGTTAACTTGATAGAGATGTTCTTCCTTGACTACGAATCGAAAATCTACCCTAAGAGGTGGCAAAGTCCCAGTTCAGTCCAGCTTCACAGTAGGCCAGGGTAGGCCAAAATACAAGAGCTTAAAATCAAGATGTCTCTTGGCCGCCTCTGGCGGAAAAACCTCCTCCATAGCTGGAAGAGGCATAGGATTTCAATTTTTGCCTGTTTTTAGTAGGTCGGTTCCAGAGTTTTCCCACGATATGGACTGTGTTCCTGTCCATAATGGCAGTAAAATATATAATAAAATCCAGGAACAAATTCTCGCTCAAGAAAAAGAATCCGTTTTTAATAAGGTTTTAAAAGAATTCCTGATAATTAAATGTTATTACAATTTGACAGATTTTTTTTAATGACAAAAGTAAGCCACTTTAGTATTAACTTTGCCCAAAGGTATTTGTAGATTTTATTTAATAGATCGGCCTGGGGGCGTACCGTGAGCTCTTAGCGCGATTCAAAACAGAGCCTATATTGGATCGCTTTGTTTTTTTTTGTATGGGGATTTTGACAAGCGATCCAATATAGGCTCTGTTTTGGATCGCGCTAAGAGCTCACGGTACGCCCCCTGGTCTTCACCTAACCTGTTGCTATACCCTAATGGGGTCATATGTTTTGCACACACATACATAACACCTGCAGGGTTAGCACGGCCGGTAGACAAAACTGTCTTTCCCCTGTTTTACTCCAAGCAAGTATGAAGAAAGTGACGTAAAACGGGGAAAGACAATTTTGTCTACCGTCCATACTAACCCAGCTGGGAGCGTACCGTGAGCTCTTCGCGTGATTCACAACAGAGCCTATACTGGCTCGCTTGTCAAAATCGCCATTCAAAAAAAACACAACGATCCAATATAGGCTCTGTTTTGAATCGCGCTAAGAGGTCACGGTACGCCCCTGTACTATTAAATATGTACATATGTTGGCAATAAATAATTGAGTATTGAGTATCTTTGGAGTGGTCTACCTCATTTGCGGTTTGTGTCCCTGCAACTCCAGTTCGTCGCAAACTGAGCCCATCTATCTCCCTCTAGATTAGAGGAATGGAATGAAATTAGGTCACACTTAGAAACTATAGAACCAATGATCAAAAGTAAAAAAAAAACCATTGGTTAACTTAACCGCGAATCAATAAACCGCCCTTAGCGCGATTCAATCGAACACCTAAATTGAATCGCTACAGTACAAATGCTAAGAGGCAGTAATAAGGCTCCAAAGCTAAGCTTTAGGCTGTTAAGGTGGAACGTTTCACTAGCGCGGCAAATTCAAATTTTCTTGCGTTCTTTTGCATTAATAGCTTAATTACTCAACGTGATTACATGAAAACTAATTTCGTGCAAATAAATAGAATGTATCAATAAATTACAATTAAAAGTATCACCTACATATCATTGCTTTAGCGACAAATGGCAATAGACTGAAAAACTAAGGCGAAAATTGTTTATTGCCATTGGTCGCTAAACCAATGATATCTAGGAGATACTTTTAATCGTAATTTGTTGATACATTCTATTTCTTTACGTTAAATCAGTTTTAATGTGATCACGTTTAATAATTAAGCTATTATTGGCAAAAGAACGCAAGAAAATTTGAATTTGCCGCGCTAGTGAAACGAGTAGTGAGACTACCAACTGCGCTATAAGGCCAGTCAATAGACCAGTTTTTATCCCGGTAAATAAAAAAAAATCCCCTTGGCCTCTAATAGTTGCAGTCACGTTTATAAATATTTTTTTGTAATTATTTTACGTCAATCTATTTTACAATGACGTAGTCTTTACAACGTGCACATCACGATTAAAAACATTCTTGTGTACTTCTAACCACAACGGACAACCAATGGAGCTATAAACCTTAACAATAAGAGCATAAAGGTTACCCATTACATTTAATATCGAAAAAAGGGTATACAAATACAGCCTTGATCCTGATCCAAAGATCGAATGTAAAAAAGTATATAACAATCATCGATGGGCAAGTGTGAGTTGGACCGTGCCCGAAAGGACCCGTACTATTAATTATACCTGTGGCATCGCACCACAAAGGTTTGTTTTATTTTTTATGTTCTCTATGCAATGACATCCTTTGAAATATGGAACTCTTAGAGTACAGATAAAAAGCATAGAGAGATCATCGAAACGATATTATATTTGTACTGCTCACACGTATCGCTACGTCAGTGGCGAAGGAAAGAAACAAACATATAGTAATTAGCTACGCTTGCGATAAGCACCGTACCATTTTTTCGACTCGAGTCAACAGTTTTTTCTATACAAATCTGTCAGACTCATTCACATCAAAGTGTCCACTTCAAATAAAAAGTGTCCAAAAAAGTGGTATGCTTGACAGATAATGAAGATCTCTCTATGTTTTTAGTCTATAGTCTAAGATACTTATAACTTGTAAAAACAAATGAAGTTCGTTGATTTTCTGACAGGAATGAGAGGGAAAAGTTTCATGGTGAAAAGTACACACTTTATAATCTCCTCAAGAAATAAATGCTGTATCAGTGATCCCGCTGGTTTTAATTACTACGCATAGTCCGTCCTGCAAAGTATAGAGTCGGGCAACTTTCTCTGGGACTCGCAGCCTGCAGACTGCGCAGCCCGGCACGTAGCGGCACGACGTGCGACGGTGCAAAAGCAACAACGGTGGCGAAGTCGCATGGTCGTTTGCTCACTATAACAACGATGAGAAGTTTTCTCGCTGTGCGCATGCTAGTGGGTGATTCTCATGAAAGTGAGCAGGAAATTATTAGTTTGTCATGAGCCCAGGCTTTTGAAATCGTACAAAATAGTTTTTCAATTTAAGCTACCTACGTAAAGACATACTTGCGGGGTTTACAGTTCACAGAGCCACGAGTTCTAAACGCTTATAGAACTATATCAGAATTATCATAAGCAATATTAATCCCGCATCGTAGGATTTCCCCGTGATGTTTGGACCGATTTACATGTTTTTTTTTAGTAGTGGGACCTTGAATGTGTACTAGACAGACAGCGACATAATCCTGAAAGGATTCCGTTTCTAAGTCCGAGGTACGGAACCCTAAATAATCTTCGATAAACGATACCAATCTTTCTACGAAAGAAATAACCACAAACCTTGTATTCTAGTAGGTAGTTTAATAACGAAAACGTGTGGTGATAAAATGCTTCATCATCACAATTGCGTCATTTTAATTCCCATCGGAGGCTGTGAGGTCGGTTAAACCGAGTACGAACCTAACAGTTTTTATTCATCACCATCAACAACCTGAAGACGTCCACTGCTGAACATAGGCCTCCCCCACAGAGCGCCACTTTGAGCCGCTGCTTACCTCCTGTATTCATAGGCTCCCCGCGGTTTTTACTCAGATGGTCGGTCCACCTAGTGCGGCCTACGCTGCGTCTTCCGGTTCGTGGTCGCCACTTGAGAACCTTTCTTCCCCATCGGTTGTCAGTTCTACGAACGATGAGTGCCCATTGTCATTTCAACTTGCTAATTCTAAGAGCTATATCGGTCACTTTAGTTCTCCTGCGGATCTCCTCATTCCGGAGCTTATCTCGCAGGGAAACACCGAGCATAGCTCTCTCCATAGCTCAATGCGCGACTTTGAGCTTACTAATGAGGCCACTAATATGCAGCGCTTTGACACTCCACCGGCCGGCCGAGTCCAAGAACAACTATTCTGTATTTGAGGAAGTCTCAAAGGAGCTTTGTTAAAGTTGATCGTTTTAATGTTAAAATAGTTCTCATTTGAAATGGAAAAATGGGTTGAGTTCGCTAATAATTTTGAGCACAGCGTTGATGAATTCTTTTTTGGGAGTCATTAGAACGCATGATGTTTGGTAGAACGATTTTATTAAAAAAAAAAACCCAGAGCGTTTAGTTAATAAAATAGTGTAAAAGTATTTTGTTTATTTTGTGCTTAGACCTCGCCTTAAAATAAAACCTACTACAATAAGTATCTCATAGATGAAATACCTAAGTGAAAGGTATGCGGCCATTCCCAGGCAAGAACTTGTTTGCTGATACCTATATACCTGATAGGCGCACAGGTACTTTAATTATTTATTTTGTGGTAGGAGGCACTGTTTCGCAAATAAATGTCAGCAGCCCGGTTAGCACGGACGGTGGACAAAGTTGTCTTTCCCCTGTTTTACTCCACACAACAAGTAAACAAGTATGAAGAAAGTGACATAAACCGGGGAAAGACAATTTCATCTACCGTCCGTGCTAACCGGGCAGAACTGGCCGACCCAACAAAAAAAAAAAGAAATGACTTGTCATGTGGAACGTTTCACTAGCGCGGCAAATTCAAATTTTCTTGCGTTCTTTTGCCAATAATAGCTTAATTACTTAACATGATTACATGAAAACTGTTTTTGCGCAAATAAATAGAATGTATCAATAAATTACAATTAAAAGTATCACCTACACATCATTGTTTTAGCGACAAATGGCAAAAAACTGAAAAACTAAGCTGAAATTTGTTTATTGCCATTTGTCGCTAAACCAATGATATCTAGGAGATACTTTAAATCCTAATTTGTTGATACATTCTATTTATTTCCGCAAAATTAGTTTTCATGTAATTAATATTTATGATTTTTTAGCAGTATCGCCTGCTCAGCGTAATCTACAGATTAATTTGTAAAGGAAAAATTTGAATCACGAGCGGGACTTGAACCCGCATCCATCCGTCCCTAAAGCCGGGACATGCTTTACTTAAGCCTTTAACATAGGCCAAACGCGTCTTTTTAACTAATCATACTGAAGAACCTATGAATTCTACAGACATGAAAAAAATATCACCAATAAGATCATTCTGCACCTGTACTTATCAATTGAACAAAATATTCGATTACTAGGTACATTATGAATAAAAAAAATACTTTTAGAACGCCTTTCCAGTCACACAGTGTACAATGCCGCGTAAAGGAAGATTGCGTCATTAAATATTTTTACACCCTCGGATAGGAAATTTAAAAATATACAAGCTCAATTGATCATTTTATTTTTAGAGCCAAAATTAAGTCTGTTTAGTAATATTTTGCGTTATTTTGCGGCGAGCCAAGGGCGAGGCCCTTGGCGGGGCATGAATTAGTCTGCCCCGGCATGTGCCAACGGGTGGACGCGCTGCTGTTTTTTATAAAATATTTTACATGTTTTTCTTATTTGTATGAAAATTATCAATTAAACAGCCAATAAATAGGTATTGACTATACGAAAAAGTCGGTTTTAGAGCCATTTGATTAGTTCTTAGTGACTTTAATGTCAGTAAAAGTATTTGGAACAATAATAGATCGTTAGCACAGAAGGTCAGTATAGGTATTTTAAACTCTTTTGGCAGGGTAGGGTTCCAGTCGAACTAAATTAGCGTTAGGCCCCATACACGTTACATTTTATTGATCAATCTTTGTGATTAATCAATTTTATTGATCGTTTAGGGTTAGTATTGGTCAATGTTCTTCGGTTTACAGTATGGAGAAAACATTGACTTAAGTGGTCTCGTCAATTTTATTGATCTATAAAATTGAACGTGTTACCATCACCAGTTATCAGCTTCTTCAAAAATGGTTCGGTTTCATTACGTCGTAATAAATAATCACAGATGAGTACACGGTTCATTAGATTTCCTTCAGTGAGCTCGTGAGGGACCCAAATATCGAGCTTTTTTGTGTACCTACCCATTTTTTTTCAAATGCGCCAAAACTGTTTTGTGGTCAATTCCCAGTTCTTCAGCTACGTCGTAACTACTGATATGCCGATCTTGCTCCACTTTTTTTTTTTAAAATGGCATCCATTTTATCCGTAATAGGGCGACCAGAGCGAGGTGCATCTTTGACATCAAAATTTCCGGATTGAAAACGCTTAAACCAAATTTGTGCTACTCTCACAGACACTGCACTAGGTCCATAAACATCGCAATTTTTTTTCGCGGCTTGCTTTGCATTTTTTCCGTTTTTGTCATAGAATTAAAAAAAACAGGAATGAGTTTTGATTGACATCGAACTGACGTACAGCAATGGCGGACACCTAAACATGTGTGACGGATTAAAGAATTGCCATCTAAGAAAATTACCCGAAACCGACAAAAAAAAAGATCTGACGTTGGTGTGACTTTTTGTATGACAAAAAAGCTACGCGATCTTGTAACAGGGTAGTCAAAATTTAATAACTTATGTCATTTTATTTTTCATCCCTCAGGGTTAGTCCTATCTGAATTTGTAAAAAACTAATACGACATAAATATATATATCCTTTTATACGCTATTAATGCTATATTTGCTCCGTTTCAGTATGAAAATGGAACCCATATAGGATTAGTTTGTTGTGTATCTGTCTGTCCATATTAGATGCAACTTATAGGGTACCTACCTACTTTACGATGACCTAGAGCTGGTGTGCATTATTTATCGTATAGGCTTAGAGTCAGATGTTGCCAAAAGATTACTAAATTTTTAATCCTAGCGGTAATTTCATGGTGTACGATAGTACGGTGAGCTTCGGCAGTGCAGCCCTTGTAGTTACAGTTATACCTGCGTGATGTAATCCATACACTACGATAAAACATCGTCAGCAACGAAGTTGACGCCACTCCATATTATCCTTTATGCTATAGGGAAGAGGAAGGGAGAGCGAAAAAGATAGGGGAAAAGGATGAATGTATGATGGTAAACAGAGGCGCACCTGCCTCCATTCAGGCTTTTCCTCTCCCATTTCTTTCTTCCTTTGGACAGGGCTAGGGCGTAAAACTAACTAACCGGGTCGGGTCTGCTAGTCAGTCAATAAAACTGTTTATTTCGCACAAAGAATTATAGCCAGGCTTTTGCTGAAAATGTTTTATGAACACATCACTATCGTATTTTTCTACTTTACTTTTGAAATGAAACTTGCTTCTTCCATTATGTATATTTGTTATTTCTTATACAAACTTCCAATACTAGTAAGTGGCATATGTCTTGACGCCACTGCTGCTCAACGGGAATTAACTGCTTTTTCGACATTTTCGTAATGGCTGGACTCCCCAGCAAACTCAATTTTTTTTTGAGCGGGACAATCCATGATTGGCTGATGGTATCAACACTACCAACCTATCAAGTATCAACCAATCATGGCTCTTCTGACAGTTTGCCAACCAAAAAAGTCAAAAACACGTCTTAATTTTTAAAAGTAAGTATCTATTAATAAATTTCACGACACTTTACTTTTTTTACGTTAAAGAAAACCTGCCCAAATATGCACGATTAGTAGGTCCATTACAGGTAAAATATTTATTAACCTGAAAAAGGCCAACACATGCATAATATGCATAATGGAAATATGCATTTGCATATAGTCAGTTCTCTAATTATGATCAATATATGTGAATAACTTGTATTCGAACACAATATCGTCATTCTCCCACACTTCCGGGTAATTTGCAAGTTTGATTGTTGGCAACACTAAGCTGGTTTTGTGCATTGATTGCATCTCAATAATTTTATCGAAAAAGCAAAAAATTAGTGGAATAATAACAAGCTTACTTGTGAAAAGTGATCCCCTGAGTTTTTTTTATCATACTGCTATGATTCCGACAACTTTTCACAACGCAAGACGGCATTTTTTTTTTTCTAAGCGTCTTAGGCGACGTCCGGAGCAGTAATGGCAGGCGATAGACTTCCTATGATGTGAGTGTGTGCGTGTCCGCTTGTACTTATTAGCGTTCCAACTTCTTAAGGGTACCTCGGTTCGGGATCAGTTGGGACTCCGTCCTTCTTTTTTTATTAGGTCCATGTTTTTTGTAGTAAAATTTTAAAATGTATCGAGTTTCTTCATTAGATTCACTCATCTTCACAGTACGAAAAACAAATAAAAATCACACATTTTCCTAATTTGAATATGGAAATATTTTCTTTAAAATTTAAACTTTTAATGATAAAACCAGCCAGATACAAATAGTATAGCCAAAGAGATTTTATTACAAGTTCATACTTACTATAATGCGAAAAGACTTTTTCCCCAACCTAATAATATTTAAAAAGTGTTACGATTGATTGTATTTTGTAAAATATATTTTAAAATCATCTCGCTTAATTTTATTTAATGCAAGCCTCCAAAATAATATTTTTTTATGTATTAAACACAAGCGCAATTTTTAATTGTAAATATTAGCAAAATCAGCAAGAGATTGACGAGATAAATACGTCGCTAGTTCTATTTGTAGTCCAATATATTTTTAACAATTTTGTACTAAGTAGGTACGTCAGACAACTTTGTACTAGCAACTCGTAAAGTACATTTTTCAGCGGGCCGTTGGTTGGTCAGCCCTGCTTGTGCTAGAAATTATGTGTTTAGAGTAGGTTGAATGATTTATCCCTAGCTGATATCAGAGTTTTTAGGCCGACCAAGGTCTCTAACATAACGACGATTGTTTATTTTGATTGTACAAGTTGACGTGTCATCATTATCAATCAACTCACGGTAGGTAGGTAATGCCCTATTTTATATGCTACTCACGATTACCTATCTCAGAACGAACCTGCTGTACCTGCGAACGAAGCTGGTCCAAAGGTGGGCTCCCGGTTTTTTAGCTACTAGCTAAACCACCCCAGCTTCGCACGGGTTAATTATTTATTTTTACGCCTTATCTCCTAAGGAAGAGGGAAAAGATAAGGGAACAGGATGAATGGATGAAACGCCGAATAGAGGCAAGTGCGCCACCTATCACCTTTCCCCCTCTCTTCTCTCTTTCCCAAAGTATAGGATAGGATAGGAGGAGGAATTACAACTAAGTACATATTTTTACTTTTATCCCCTCTCCCGAGGAACCCGTGCTGAATTTCGGGATTAAAAGTAGGTATATGCTATAGCCTACTTCATAATATGAACTCAAATCATGCCAAGTTTCATTTGAATCCATTCAGTAGTTTCGGCGAAATGCTCAGCCAAGATACAGACAGACAGACGGACAGACAGACTGACAAAAATTAAAAAATGTATACTTAGATACTTTTTTGATTGTAAATACATACACAGAATACAATACAACACCCAGCACCAGAACAAACATCGATGTTCATCACACAAATGTTTGTCCCAGGTGGGAATTGAACCCACAACCTATAGTTCAGAAGGCAGAGCCATTACCAACTGAGCTATCAAGGCCATCAAAATGGAGCCCTCAAAAATAAATTTCTATATATTATCTTCAATGTACAGATTTGGACCTGTTACAGTTTTATTATAAGTAATATAGATAGATATATTATATAAGTAATAAACCGGGCACCATAATATTATTATAATAGGTAGATATATTTTTCACGGAGTTTCATCTGGAATTGTTTATCTTTGACAAACTCTAGCTCATTGTCAAACCTACGAGTGTGGCGCCCCAGGTGGCTCTTATTAATAACTTTGTGTCCAACGCTCAAGGTCATTGGCGCATGTTAAACTCTTAAGCTACCGTGACAAGTGGTCTCGTGTTCGAATTTATCCTTCACCTTTTTACAACCAACTTACGGGGTTGGCAGCCGCTAAGTCCCGCTCGTGATTCAAATTTTTCCTTTACAAATTAATTCATGTAATTAAGTTAAGTAATTAAGCTATTATTGGCAAAAGAACGCAAGAAAATTTGAATTTGCCGCGCTAGTGTAACGTTCCCACTTAAACTACAGCGTTTACAAAGAAACATGAATAATAACGTTAACTAACAAAATAGCTATGTAAATTAAGGAAATATAAAGGAATCTTAACAAAAAGCTTATGAATCTTAGACTGTGGTATTTTGATTACAGATATAATAACACTGCGGTCGATAAAGATAAACTGCGGTTATTGTGATCATCTCACAGACCACTAATAACATTGTTTATCATAGGAATAATATCTTGTTTTTGTTTCTAGGAATTTGATTTATTCGAAACATTACCACTACAAAACATAAAAAATTATATTTTTACTATACTACCTACAAACTAAACTATTCTATAAATCTATACTTATGATAAAACTGTAACAGGTCCAATTCTGTACTAAATTTTTTTGAGGGTTCCCTATTGCTACCCGATGCATTCGCAATTCCCTGCCACCACGGGGGTAATGGCAGGGGGTATGTGGGACTTTAACCCACTAAACCCCTCCAAACAACCACCTTTTACTTTTACAGTCGGTTAAACTAAGATATTTTTTTGTAATTATTCTAAACCTGATTCATTTAATTGTAAACAATTATTATTGATTGTTTAATAAATATTCATTAAGTAAGTACGTATTTAACATTTTTTCTTAACGAGATCTGTTGAAGAGTAATAATATTTATAATTATTTTGTATTGCACGTTAAGCCGTCGGTCCCGGTTGTCATAAGAACATCTATGGCAATCGTTACGAGTAGTCAGACGCCTGATCTAACCATCCCTGTTACTGGTCCCTTATGGGTTGCGAGGTCAGATGGCAGTCGCTCGTGTAATTCTAGTAGCTCGCCGCTACAGATTAGATTGGGAGCCAACCCCAATAATAAATGGGAAAAGGCAAAGAGGATGATGAATTATTATGTATTGTTGGTGCATAGTCTCATAGGTAAATACTCTATTTTATTTACATTCAAGGAAAAGTGGGGGTCCACAATGTGGCTTACTTTTTTTTAAATATTTGTTACGTTTACTAGGAAAGTGAAAGAAACAGGAGAGGTGAGTGTAGGTGGCAGGACTTTTCTGCAAAGTTTGTCTAGGTAGGTACCACCGCTTTGCCAGTTATTCTGCCGCCAAGCAATAGTGTGCAAGCACTACTGTGTTCCGGTTTGACGGGCATTGTAGCTAGTGAAGTTACTGGGCAAATGAGACTTTATGACCTGATTTCACAGTCTAGTAATCTGATTACTAGACTGTGTGTTGTCTCAGGATGACGTGCGCAGTGCAGTGTCACGCGAAACTTTATTATTTTAAAGTTCCGAGTGTCACTGCAACTGTTACGGACCGTGTCGCTTAACATCAGGTGAACGACTAGCTCGTCACGTCATTCGTTAACATAAAAAAACATAAATCTCCTTCGACATTTTTTATACTACGTTCAGATTGGTTCCTTAGAAATTTTACCAAAATTGTTTGGTTTTTTTTTTTCAAAATTATGTATGTTATTGATCATACGTACTTGATACATTTTTGCTTCTTAATTTTTTATGGTAATAACGGCATTTTTAATGCCGTTACCAGCTGGTCGCTCGCCTGATGTTAAGCAACACGACTTCCCATAACAGTTGCAGTGTCACTCGGAACTCTAAATTATAAAGTTTCGCGTGACGCTGCACTGCGCACGTCATCCTTCTTCTTCTTCTCGTGCAGGAAAGTGGTCAGCCCTGGGGTCAGAATTTTTAGTCCGCCCAAAGGCTTCTGACTTGGCTTAACGACTATTGTCTTACGACAACAGCCGGGACCGACGGCTTAAAGTACACTCCGAAGCCTGGTAGCGCTCAGTTGTAAATACCACTTTTTGCTGTAGCGGTCACCCATCAGAGTAGTGACCGCAGCGAACGTTGCTTAACTTTACCGATCGGTTAGAAACGGCTAGTCGTGCTTCGCTATGAGCACTACATCAGCATGTCATCCTGAGACATCAGCACAGTCTAGTAATAAGATTACTAACCTGTGAGATAGTATCATGTGCCCAGTAATTTTGTTATTTTATAATAGACACCTTGTTTATTTATAATTAGTTTCACCATTATGTTGATAATCATGAGCCGTTTTATTAAAAAAAAGAAATCGTCTTTTATTCATGACCCAATAGATGGCGCCAGTTGTGGTTTTACTAAAATCTGTCACGGTCACTGCTTCAAGCATAGACCACAGGTTAAAGGAAATGTGTCACGATACTGACTGACAACTTTAAACTCTTTCGTTTTTTTTTAGTTTCGTTGCGAGATACCTTGGCTTTATTTTGGATCATAATATTAACGTTTATCTATCTCGCAGATCTACTGTACTACAATTTACTTAATAAGAATGCACCACAGACTACTTAGGAGATACTACAGGCAAGGTACTGCTCTTAAAAATAATGTTAAGAATATTCTTTTGCGTAAAGCTTATTATAAAATTGACGAATTCCTTGCGGACAAAAGATCATGGAAAACTATATCTCTGTAATTTTATTTGAATTTGATTGACATGTTAATTTATTTATATTGGGAAATGTATACTTATATATGCGTAAACAATTATTATAAGCAAATTACTGTAATCATCTGACTCTCATAAGTGTACCTACATAATGTGTTGTGTACCTACATGAATAAATGAATTGAATTGAATTGAATTGACTCGTGGTCCACTCAACTGAATTTGACATTTCTTTGTAGATAGTCTAAGCATTTTCTTATCTGTGGTTTGAAAGGTTTAAACTATGTACTTACAGCGCCATCTAGAAAAGAAGCGGAAGTAGTGTTTTTTTTTTAAATAAAACTCCTCATTCTCAAAAACTCATTAAATATGTCAATAATAAAAAATATGTACCTATACCTGTTTTGATTAGTAGGCCGTGTCAAGGTGTCAGATTGCAAATAATACAATAAAACCATTCAATTGGAGTTTTGGCGGGAACGCGGAAAAGTTCACGTCGGTGCATTGTATTATTTTACAAAACTTATGCTTTTTCCAGTGTTATGTTTAAAATTGGTGGTGTTTTACGCATTAAGTGCTGAATTACGAGCATGATTGTGGGCAAGTGATATAATGTAGTGAAACGTGGTTTTTCGTGTTGCTTCCAAAATTCCATAGAAGCCTCTAGTAAAGTTGCCACCACTTTACTAGGGAATGCCTTAGACTGGATTATGACTTAGACTAGACTATGACTACTCTGACTGTGACTGACTTGACTTTAAGTGAAAATTTCCATAATACGATAAAAAATTACAAAACTTGACACTGGCTAAATACACTATGTGTGGAGCCAAAACATAAGGAAAAAAAAAAGAAAAAAAACCATTCAATTAAAATAACTAGATCAATTTCCGTATTTATTCGAATATTAATTGATAAATTAACATTTTTATATATACCAAATTGATATAAACTATATTTTAGGTACCTATGTAGTGAATTTATTAATTTATTCCTGAAAATTGTTTTAGGGTTCCGTACCCAAAGGGTAAAACGGACCCTATTATACTAAGACTCCGCTGTCTGCCTGTCTGTCTCCCCGTTTGTCACCAGGATGTATCTCATGAACCGTGATAGTTAGACAGTTGCAATTTTCACAGATGATGTATTTCTGTTGCCGCTATAACAAAAAATACTAAAATACAGAATTAAATAAATATTTAAGGGGGCTCCTATACAACAAACGTGATTTTTTTTGCTCGTTTTTATAGATAATGGTACGGAACCTTTCACGCGCGAGTCCGACTCGCACTTGGCCGATTATTTTTATTATTGTAGTAGGTATATAGTTAGTTTAAAGAATAAAGGCAATTTACATGTAAAAAAAATTAAAATGATGTACATTTTTGTGGTAATGCAAATGATATTTTAGCTATGGTAATGCTTTATATTTGATATTCGAATATCAAATAAAAGTCCATATTGCTCCAATTAAAAATCCATGTACCTACTACTTATTAAATTTTACAATTATAATTTAACTTTTTGCCATTTATGGTAATTTTATATTTATTTGTTTAACCTTGCCTTAATTTAGCATTTGATGTTTAATTTGAAGAGTAAAAAAATTTTTTTTACAGAGCAATTGTATTTTTCGCACTTCCTACTACAATTAAGTAGATATAATAATATTTTTGACGACGTAAAAAACCACGTCGATAAAAATATTTTTATAGATCTTATCTATATCCCTTTAATAGCAAAATGTTCTTTTGCAGTTTATAAAAAAATTACCATCACAAAATTTTAAATAAATCTAAAATAAAATAAATCGCTGAATTGATGTTACGCGTAAAAGGTAGCCTACCCTGAAAGAACAAAAGAGGAAGGCGCATGCCCAAGACCTTTGAAAAAAAAACCTTTGCTCAATGTCAAAACCCAGGGAAAAAACAGATGACTACTTTTTGAATGGAACTCCATTGGAACTTCTTCGAATATGGACTGGAATCCAAGAGAGTTCCAGTAAAGTTCCAGTCTGCAACTGGAAACCATCTCAGAGCAAAGTAGTTCTAACAGAATAATACGTTCAACTTCCTCGTCTCAGAGATGGTCTATTCCTGTTGAGCCCCTGAAACGATCCCTTGAGGGATCAAAAATATTTCATAATTCATTTTTATTCCGGTTTGATCCCCAGTAAAGGATCGTTACAAAATTCAAATATTTTATTACTTTATTATTCCGGTTGGATCCCCTCAGGATAGTACTACTTGCATAAAAATTAATTTTTTTTGATATAAATAACATGATGACACCTATTGCTATTATTGTTTATAGTACCTATGTTTCAAATCCGGACTGCAGCGACTCTCATCCTATTTTTTTGGTGGGTCGCTTTATATTTTCAAATTCTTTAAGAAACTCTACATTGAAACATGTCAAACAGGTTTGGCGCCGCTGATTGAACATGTCTCGCACACTTCCTTGTACCACGGAACGTCGTCGACGCGTAAACGACAGTGAAGCGATGCATAATTGCATGGAAAGCGATACTGTCGCTTTTTTCGGGACTAACATAATACGGGCGGAGCAATGCACGAGTTTCTTTGGGGATTTGAAACGTACTATAGAACTCTCTCTTGCACATCTGTTTGCGTCCTTGTCTAGAACTCTCTTTCCTACCTAAACGAATCTATAGATAAACTTTTTGTGTGTTTTCTCAATGAAAGAAGTAAGTACTTTCTTAACACTTCGTGACGGACTTGGCATAATAATTATACTAAAGCAATAAAAAAGTTAATTTAAAAATAGTAAGTAGCTACTAAGTAGTACTACGATACGGCGGTAAATTATTATTCTTGTGAATCGTCAATACTTTAGTTATGTTTTTCATGTCAAGTTTAGTATCCAAGAATAAACTGTGATCAAAATTCCGTTTCAATCAAAATTGTAAGCACTAATTAGCATAACCTGCACTTAATGTGTAGGTTCAATACTTGACACTGGCTAAATACACAATGTGTGGAGCCAAAACAAAAGGAAAAAAAGGTGTAGGTCGGATGCTTCATGATGCCTACCTGAAAAAATTCTGGGTTCCACAGCAAGCTTTTTGTTTCAAATATTTCATACAAAGTAACAAAATAGAGTGGCAAATAGCAATAATAAAGACTCACCTCTCTTCAACTGTCAAATTCGCCAGCTCTGGCACCCAGCACCAATGCACTTCTGGCGCAATCGTCATAAAAATTTGCGAAAAATATACAAATGCCACGAAAAATGCGAAAGGAATCATCAATAAAAACAAAATCTTCTGGTACAGTCCAAATTCTCCTATATATGGCAGTAAATCATCGAAGTCTGATGCTTTTTTTCGTTGTTCGTCTTCATTATTATTTGTGGCAACATTTTCGTTATTTCGACTGGCAACATCTGTTCGGTCATTTTCGTAGCCTTTATTGACGAAACCCATGTCTATGTTTGGCAGATTGTTGCGGTTGTCTATGGTAGTATTTTGGCGGGAATCATCTTCTTGCTCGACGTAGGTGGTTCTTTCTTGTGGTGCCATTTTTTCGCTTTTTTATGTTTGCATGCTATGGTAATTTTGTTTATATCTGAAACAAAATAAAGGCGATTGTCAGATACTATTTTGAACATTTCTAATTACACTAATTTGCAGTTGTTTTTCAATGATTAAAATTTCGAAAGATACTTTGATGACGTACCTACCCATACGTCGTACGTACGTAAAGCCACATTCACACCTTGTCTGGTCGGATCAGAAAGATTATTAATGTCATGAGGCAGCTTCGAGAGGTGGCAGGCTTCGACACGCTTAAGTCAGTGTACTACGCTCTGTGCCAGTCTCAAATAATGTATTGCATCACCTGCTGGGGGTCCACAGCGAAAAGTGTCCTAATAGAAGCAGAAAGGGCTCAACGCTCTGTACTTAAAATTATGCTTAAAAAGCCGCGCAGATACCCCACAGAGTCTGTGTACAAAGACAGCGGTGTTCTAAACGTACGTCAGCTATTTATCTCTAAGATGTTTATATTAGTGCATAAAGTAGTTCTTTCTTCAGCCATCTATCAGGTCTTGTTAAAGCGTAGAGTTTACCGGCTCCCCCAAATAGTTGTTTCCACAAAATTTGCTCAACGTTTTGGAGAATTCATAAAATCATATATTTACAACTTGGTTATCAAATATTCTGACAAAAATCTTAAAAATTCAAATGTCCGTCAAGCGAAAATTCTGGTGCAAAAGTGGCTATTATCACTAAGCTACGAAGAAACCGAAAGGATTATTAAAGTCATTGAATAAGTAGCTCTTAGGAATATTAAAATTTTTAAATAGTTTCATATATACAATTTTCCATTGTTTTTATATTTACCAGTTTCTTTTTAATATATTATATTTATGTAAAATAGTTTATATTGTTATTATTAGGAGACACAAAATTAAAGTGGTTATATACCTGACTGGCCTGTTAGCTCAGTTGGTAGTAGCTCTGCCTTCTGAACTATAGGTTGTAGGTTCGATTCCTACCCAGGACAAACATTTGTGTGATGAACATCGATGTTTGTTCTGTGTCTGGTTGTTATATTGTATTCTATGTATGTATTTACAAACAAAAAAGTATCTAAGTATTGTATCAGTTATCTGGTTCCCATAGTACAAGCTATGCTTAGTTTGGGGCTAGATGGCGCTGCGTGACATGTCCCACACATATTTTTTTTTTTTTTTTTTTTTATATAATTATTTTTATTTTATATATGTATTTGTATCGTATTAGTTGTTAGATGAGGTGTAATCTTCTTGTTAATTCGTACTTAGGTCCCCACGATACAGGCTGAGCTTAGTGTGGGGATCATTAGATAACTTTGTGTATCCGAAGACAAATCTTACTGCATAAATCCTGAGAAACTGGGAAACAGCGTGTAAGCATGTTTACTTTATAAGTTTTTATGCAGCAAATAAATCATTTTCATTTTTCATTTTCATTTTTTCATACATTGGGTTAATATCTAAGTGCTTCAAAACAGGATTGTTATGCTAAAAATAAAGGTCTATCTATTCTGTATATGACTCAAAAATGTAATTACCTAGAGGATTTTGCACTGTTATTCAATTTGACAGTGACAGGGGTGTTTTACATGTTTCATAGCGAATTCATTAGAATTTAGGTACTGTAAATGGGGTTAAAAACTGAAAGCTAATCGTAGGTGGCGCCACTGTTGAGTGATCCTAATCGCCGCCATATTGCGTTTTTGATTCTTTGTGTTTACCAGCGAATTCGATCCTAATACTACAAAAATGTATTCGACATGGAGTGTTAAGCAGTTAAAAGAACAGTTGCGGAATAGAAAAGCATCTACTACTGGAAAAAAGCACATAACCTTGAATATTTAGTTGGCTCCCAATTTTTTCTTCGTAAAGCTTTTATCCATTGTTTTCTCCTTTTGATATCTTTAGGGAATACATGGACTCCCGTCTTTTTGCAATCCAAAGCTGAATACAACGTCATATTAATGAAATAAATCGAGTTATTTTTATTTGTTTACAAAGTTATTATGGAGGATGACAGATATTTGTCAGATTCAGGGAACACTCAGCAGTGCTACCATCTGAAGTGAGCAAAAGTCAGTTTTTTACCCCATTACCTAACAACAATAATAAATAACACGACCTTTAATTCGATTCACGACATGACAGTTTGTGCCAAATGTGGTCACTAATTATTTTGCTTCATAATGATGTGAAAAAATGATACACTGATAACAGTTCATCCAAATGAGTGAGTTCATGAATCGCTCATTGAGAGTTAATATTAAACGAAACTTTGATCACCATCGTTGTAATATTGGAAAACCTTCTGGAAATCGTAAATTCCGTCCTCAAATTAGCACAATAATTGATACAGTTTGAGTGAATGATACACATTCACATTACATGTTAATCTGAACTGTAGCCAGCACTATTGATCTAGGTGTAGCAACATATTTCGTATTTTGTTTAGGCTTGGGCAAAATCGTCCACCTTGGTGAAGTCGTTCATCAAATCTCAGTTCAGTGAATCCGAACGATCGATATGATGTTCAAGTCTCTGCGATCTCGTTCGGATTTACTGAACTCATTGAACTGCGAACTGTGGAACGATTTTCAAAGTTCCTGTTCAAAGTTCTATATACGAACTGTGAACGAAATCACTCCTGGGACTGGGAGTTACGTTGCGGGCGGACGCAACTCCCAGTCCCGCCGCTCGCTTGACTATTGAGTTCAATGAGTTAGAACTGGGAACTGGGAACGACTGAATGAAAACAGTCGGTGGAGGTGAACGAGTTTCTTTCGTTCACCACAACTGAGCAGTTCTTTGGAACACTCGTTCAAGAGTTGCACAAGTCTAGCTGTCAAGTCGTGAATCGAAGTCTTGATAATAGTCTTCTGATGCCGTCATTTAAAGGTAAAATAAAGTTATTGCCGTCCTGCACTTAAGGTTTGTACTTGTCTCTCAAGGACGTACCCAAACGCGTGGCAGTAACGTCATGATATGTGCAAACTTAGTGTTGTCAAATTTGAGTGCACACACCATCAGCCAGAAGAAGTCTACTGCTGAACATAGGCCTCCCCTGGGCCTCCCCTATAAAACGCCATTTTGGACGCTTATCATATTGGGGGATTAGCCGCAATCATCACGCTTGGCAGGTGGCTTGGTGATCGCAGGTTTTAATGAGAATGCTGCTGCCCATTCTGTGGATATTCGTTTAGCTAGCTTTTATGGTATCCATGGAAAGAGATGGGGTGGTCCTATTCGCACACCGGAACCATATGGTCAATTTTAGTGCACTGACATTAAACCTTGAACATTATTTTGTAATTGGGCCTTTTAAAGGCCTGACATAAAATGACTCGTCTAAACATCGTAGCAAGAATAAGTAAACCGTAGTCAGTTTGCTCCTAATGACCATTGCGACATTATAGCTGCTAGTACGACCTTGTCTACGGTATTTAGTTCAAACACGTACGTTGTAGGCCTTCGTTATATCATCGTGGTGTGGATGGTCGGTCTGCGGGTTCAAGGAGTGTCATGACATTGAAGGTGTTTTAAGTTCAAAGTGATAATTCCTTAGAAAATTGTTGTTTTTAGGGATGGAACAAGGAGAGGAAAGTCAATACACCAAGAAAACAGCGTAGACGTAAACGGGTTTTTGCCATATTTCTGATCAGCGCTCAACTTATAGCCCGCTCATTTTGCAGCGCCATCTAGTTTTATAACGGGTTTTGGCACATTTCTAATCCACGCTGTTTTCTTGGTGTAATGGTATTCCTCTCCTCCTTGTTCCATGGTAAAACGGACCCTATTACTAAGGCTCCCTTGTCTGTCTGTCTGTCCATCTGTCACCACGCTGTATCTCATGAGCCGTGATAATTAGACAGTTGTTTTCACAGATGATGTAGCTATAACAACAAATTCTAAAAAACAGAAAAAATAAATATTTAAGAGGCTCCCATACAACAAACGTGATTTTTTTGCTCGTTTTTATAGATAGGTACGGAACCCTTCTTGCGCGAGTCCGAATCGCACTTGGCCGACTGTGAAAATTTCAACTGTCTAACTATTTTATTTATTTATTTATACTTTAGCACAAAACACTGTACAATGAGGACTTCTATCACGGTCCATGAGATACAGCCTGGTGACAGACGGACAGACAAACAGACAGTGGAGCCTTAGTGATAGGGTATGGACCCCTAAAACATAAATCCAGTTGACCAATGATACAACTTCATACGAAAATTAGTAGTGTATTCCAAATACTATTTTCATACAAATCACGGGAACCCGTTGATGTCTTTTGTTCCATCCTGCTCTGTCCTTTGTAATTTCGTATAGCTTTGTCTCGTTTTGTTACCTCGCCCCCCGCCCGCGCAGGTGAGTTGTGTTTTTACGAGAAATTATGTTCACGAGCTATCAACGGGCTTTATAATCTTTGCCTAAAAAGATGCATCGCCCTCAGAGTCGCCTTGTTGACATTAGTATGCACTTCTTATAAAACCTCTATTAATTTACACAAACCACTAAGATTCAATTCAATTTACACAAACAATCGACTATGGCAGATAACATTAGTATGCGCTATGCGCTTACTGTCGGCACGAAATTCATTTAGAACTTCGTCTCTATCTGGGGGTGAAGCGTAATTTTTTTGTGATCTGTGGTGATACCAGAGCCTTTATTGATAGTCTCGATATTACTTTGGCTGAGGAACCCTAAAATTGGATACTGATGTAATGAAACACAGACAGATTTAAACCAAAGAGTTATATGTACTAAGAAGTCTTTGATTTAAACGCGGTTTTTTATTCATAAGTTTAGATATTTGTAGTTTTACTTTTAAATAAGTACTTAGTTTAGATTTAATGATTTTTTTTAGGTATATAATATATTACATTTATTCATATTACAAGTCATATTAATTTAATAATAGGTCACTCCAATAACCCACCCCTTATTGTTCCCGGTGCAAAAGTGCCCATAACGCTTGCTGCGTTGCCACGTTGAATGGCAATGGCCAACCTTTGCACCAGAAACGCACCGGAGCGGGAGTCACCCGACCTTTCGGCCATCCTACGCCCTAGCTCTGACACCAAGTTCTTTGCTTCTGCTCCCCAACTGCCCATGGTCTCCACAGCGATGGGCACAAAATAATAATGGGGCTCCATCGCTGCGTATTTCAGCCGCTTTTTGTAAGCGACCTCTTCCGCTGCCGCTGCCGGAGTGTGGGCAGTACGACCCAGATGGCTAGCAGCAACCGTGCTGACGCAGGTGGCGTCCCATACCAGACATTTGCCGCCTTTCCACGGGACTAAGGTCAAGCCATCTGGTCTCTTGCCGTCGGACCTGCTAAGCCCTGGCGGTTCTAGCACACCGGGCACATTAGCCGAGACGAAAGCTCTACGGACTATGTCGTTGAGGGCATGGTGACGTGGAAACCTACCGGAGCATCGACGACAACTCAACGCGTGGTGACCATTGGCCTCCACCATGGAACCACAGGTGCATCTATGAGGTTCACACACCTTGCAGCCAAGATTTAATTTCATTTTAGTAATTATATTTTGCTATCTATAGATGTTATATTTACTCATTTATTTATTATTAATATCGTAATTAAATAAAACGTTGTCTTCCAAAAACAAATGCCAATGCAAATGCGGTCAGATGCTAACGTACTAGGGCGTCTAGGCTATTTGCTAGGTTAAACCTAGCCTAATAGCCTAGACCTGAAATGATGATCTAGGTCAATCAATGATCTATGATATAAAAACAACCTAATCATAAAGATAGGTACCTACCTAATTAACCGCTATACTAAAGAAAGGCTTGAATAAATTGGCGACGCCTTGAGAAGAGAACAGAATATTTAGGTTAAAATTTAGTAGGGTGACCATTTTTTTGTACGACGTACTATATTTTTAACCCAAAACAGGGGAATACTACAAGTTTAACGAGATTGACAGCCTCTGTGGTGTTGTGGTTGAACAGATCGGGTCATATCCCGGAGGTGGTGGGTTCGATTACTGCGGCAGGACAAGTACTTAGCTATTTCATCATCATCAGCCTGAAAACGCCCACTGCTGAACCAAGAGTGCCACTGAGCAGCCACTTGCCTCCTGCATCCATCGGCTCCCCGCGGTTCTGACCAGGTCTTCGGTCGACCTAGTGGGGGGCCGGCCTACGCTTCGTCTTCCGGTTCGTGGTCGCCACTTGAGAACCTTTCTTCCCCATCGGTTGTCAGTTCTACGTGCGATGTGTCCTGCCCATTGCCGCTTCAACTTCCTAATTCTCAAAGCTATATCGATAACTTAAGTTCTCTTGCGGATCTCCTCATTTCGGATCTTGTCTCGCATGGAAACGCCGAGCATAGCTCTCTCCTTACTTATTTGTACATAGGGAAAAATGCGCAAACGTGTGTCAACAATGTTTAAAATTTCTAACAAATGTCTATTGGTTATTATTTGTTAGCATAACTACGGTAGTTAAGGTCATCATTAACACCCTGAAGACGTCCACTGCTGAACATAGGCCTCCCCTAGAGCACGCCACCTTGAGCGGCTGCTCGCCTCCTGCATCCATCGGCTCCCCGCGGCTTTCACCAGGTCGTCGGTCCACCGAGTGGGGGGCCGGCCTACGCTGCGTCTTCCGGTTCGTGGTCGCCACTCGAGAACCTTTCTTCCCCATCGGTTGTCAGTTCTACGAGCGATTTGGCCTGCCCATTGCCACTTCAACTTACTAACTCTAAGAGCTATATCGGTCACTTTAGTTCTCCTGCGGATCTCCTCGTTCCGGAGCTTATCTCGCAGGGAAACACCGAGCATAGCTCGCTCCATAGCTCGCTGCGCAACTTTGAGCTTACTAATGAGGCCAACAGTAAGAGACCATGTCTCAGTTCCATAAGTCATCACTGGCAACACACACTGATTGAAAACTTTCGTTTTCAGGCTCTGCGGTATTTTGGACGAAAAGAAGGTAGTTAAGGTGGTTAAAAATGCTAACACATTCTAACCAATGGTCAAATTTTTTTAGAGTTGGTTACCTTAACTACGGATGAAAACACCCACCCTTAGTTTTTGTAATCATAGCTACCAATGAAGATGAAGTATGAATCGATACTCAAGGATATGGTAGTTATAAATTGCACAAGCATAATTTGTCTATAATAATTAATCTTGTTACTTATCCTGGACCCTAATCAGGATTCCCTGTATCTAGGGACCCAGGAACTACGAGGGCCATGGTCCCACCAACACCCACAAACAGAACAAGTGTTTGCGCTTTTTTCTATGCACAAATATTTGTCCTGTCGCGGGAATCGAACTGCTGTCTCCGGGTTATGAGCCGACCTGCTCTACCACCACACCATAAAGACTGTCGATGTGCATTGCACTAGCCTTATACCTACTGACAAGGTAGTTATTTCCTTCTATTGCAATACCAAGCCCTGATATTAATTCATGCCCTAACCTAACCTACTTTCAAAATGTCTTTATCATATTAGCTAACGCGTTCAAAGGTTGTCCAATCACTAAATTATTAAATGCAAAAAAAATACCATATTAAAGTTATCAATAATCTTTTGATGATGGTGATGATGGTGATTACATAATCATCATCATTATCGCTATTCATACAAGATTTCATTCCCATCAATGAAAAAAAAAGAAAAAATGAATGAATGATGAATGTCATCCATGTTGATGATGTGCTTTCATTGATTTTGTTTTTTTTTTCTATTTAGGCTTTTGAATTATTATTTTTTTGTAATCCCGGACGTCTGAGAATAGGATAAAACCACCCATCTTACCAGGTTACATATCGGTGAGTGTGCTGCGGAGCTACACAATCTAATTCCACCATCTCCGTTTCACCATCGGACGACAAGACGTACAGCTACACGCCATCCATTTATGGTTGATATTCCTTCGATTCGCACAAAGCGGTTTAACTCGACATTTATAATCCGAGCGAAGTAATGGAATACTTTACCAGCGTCTTTGTTTCCCGATAAGTACAATCTGGAGCTCTTCAAGTCGCGAGTGAATTGGTCTTGTAGGCAAGCATGTACAATCGTAGACCGCGTCGTCACTTTCCATCAGGTGAGATTGCGATCAAATGGGGGAGTCCCTGTGGGATAAGCTCCGGAATGAGGAGATCCGCAGGAGAACTAAAGTGACCGATATAGCTCTTAGAATTAGCAAGTTGAAATGGCAATGGGCAGGCCACATCGCTCGTAGAACTGACAACCGATGGGGAAGAACGGTTCTCGAGTGGCGACTACGAACCGGAAGACGCAGTGTAGGCCCCCCACTCGTTGGACCGACGATCTGGTAAAAGCCGCGGCGAGCCGGTGGATGCAAGAGGCGAGCAGCTGCTCAGAGTGGCGCTCTCTGGGGGAGGCCTATGTTCAGCAGTGGACGTCTTCAGGCTGATGATGATGATGATGAAGTACAAATACATCATGCCGTGTGGTCATAAGAACGGTTATGCTAGCGATGTCTACCGTTCGCAGAACTTCTATTAATATCATTTATAATATTTATTTTTTATTTTATTTTTTTATTTTTATTTAATACCAAAGAACAACAATAGGAAATGCATTTTTGATAGCAAACTTAAAATACAAAAGACTGCCAATTTTACGACAAACTGTAAAATTTTCAGTAACTCGTATTAGAAGCTGTTAAAGTTGATATTAGATTGAACAGTGTGATTTAAATAGTATAATATGTTGTAAGCTGTGACAATGACCTCGATGAGTACTGATCACGACGCTATTGTACTACAAGTGAAGTAATTACAAGGTACAAAGATGCGAGATGAGAATGGATGTGGCAAATTAAATAATATCTTTTCAAAAATGGGGTCACTAATCACTATCATCATGTATCACTGTTGCAAAATGACGATATCGCCGCAACGTCTTGATGGCATATTAAACAATATCTGTCTAATAATGTCTTGTGTTGTTATTGTGTGTATCAGGGTATTGTAATGTCATGTAGTGTAATGTTGTGTTGTGTGTCATGAATAAATGTATTTTCTTTCTTTCTTTCTTTCTTTCTTATCTTTTCAAAAAATGGGGTCACTAATCACTATCATCATATATCACTGTTGCAAAATGACAATAGTGCCCTGACGTCTTGGTACTAGAACGCCGTAATTACTAGATAGACATGAGAAATGCCCTTGAAACCAAAATGCCTAAATCTTAAAATGTCATTATACAAAAAACATTCATCAAAAATAAAAAAAAACAACAATCAACAATCAACAATCAAAAAACAACAACAACAACAACAACAAAACAACAACAATCAATCAATCAACAACAAACAACAACAACAAAACAACAATCAATCTTCAATTCATTTTTTTTGTCATTTTTTTTTTTGTTGTTTGTTTTTTGTTATTTTTTGTTTGTTTTATTATTTTGTTAGCATAATAGGCCATTTGCCTGGTATTTTTTTATTACATAAATTAATAATATTACTAAAAAAGTAATCTGCCATGAAAACAAAAATTAAATATCTTATTAAATTACAAAGTTACAAGCATTTTCAAATACAGGAATAGAAAGAGACAGCTCAAACATGTAGTGACGTCAGTTTTTGGTCCTTCATAGTTTCCTCATTGCTAAGTTGTGGTAACATTTATACAGGCATGTGACGTCACATCGTGTGTTTTCATAGTAACTGTGGGTAACCTCCACACGATCTCTGTTTTACAAGAAAGGGTCAGGCGAGGCCCTCAGGACCATTAAATTTATTACTCCGTGATTTGTTTACTGTTTTTACTTATTTTTCAATGATTACATTTTTTTGTTCTTTTTTTATAGCAGGCAACTAGCCTATTGTGTACTATTAACCTGGCCCGAAAACCTGACCTGGGTGTCTGGGAGTGGGTTAGGTTAGGAACAGCAAAAAAGTGATTTTCCGTTATGTGCTCTGTTAAAAATGAGATTAGATTATGCCTTCTCTACATAGTCATCATTCGTGCATCCACGGCAACGCACCTTGGTTGTAAATAAAGGCTACTGCAGATTGGCCAAGCGTAATCACTTTATTAATTTTACCCACATTTGTATATTGTTTTGCATGTTTTTGCTGTAATTTACTGCTATGAGCGGGAACGACCAACTCGTCACGTCATTGATTTATGCTTTAAAACATTAAAGCTTGTGCAATGGAATTACACGAACTAATACCTTTATTTCCATTCTTTCATCGGACTAGGCATGGAAATGATTGCTACTTTAAAATCATTGTCATGTCATCATATGATTTATTTTTATCACTGTGATTTCACCTGTGATTTTTCACAGCCTGTGATTTTTCATATGCTTAATGAATTTCTGTACGCCTTGTAGTCCGATGATCGGACTACAAGGCGCACAGAAACTCGGCATTCTTATATCGTTAATATTCCTACAGCCCGCACTAAGTTATATAAAAAGCATTTATTATTATTATTATTATTATTATTAAGTTAACTATCAAAAGTCGCGCCAAAATAGCACCTGAGAGGGTATCATCGATTGTTTATGAAAGTGTTTATTCACCTTCCCTTATTTTTTTTTTTACCATGAGAATTGGATATTTTAATAGTAAAACTACAACAATAAAACTAGGTATTCTATAAAACTAAACTAAAACTATAAAATTAACAATATAATACAAAACTAATCTAACAAACCACTACCAGTGGGCAAAGTGCCCAAAATGCTGGCAACATTGCCACGTTGAATGGCAATGCTTAACCTTTGGCCCAAATAGAGGCCAGCATTTTGGTCACGCGTTGCTTCAACCAGACGCTTATAAAGTTCTTTAAAGATTTTGTGTGCACTTGGTCCCCATGGCCCGAGAGTCTCGACCCCAAATGTTGTAAGGGAAAGTTGAATGATAGATTTTGGGGGTTTAGTCACCCCTTGACTTTAAATTCCACTGTAAGTTCATAATCAAAATAGTTTCAACCTAAATAAAATTGTTTTTTCTTTCGTGAAAAGCCATCTTCTAGGCAAGCGGGTTACATCTTAGACCGCATCGTCACTTACCATCAGTGTGAGATAGTGGTAAAACGCAAGCTAATTAAAATTAAAAAAGTAAACGCTTTTGCTTCGTGAAAACTACATAACAAACAAACGGACAATGTTTCTGCAATTTTGTATTTATATATTTATAATTTATACCTAAGTGAATTCAAAATATGTATAATTATGTAGCTCCTTTGATTTTTAGTTTTAATTATAGTATAATTATAGATCATGGTCGATACTAATTAAATTTGAAATACACTGTTTTAAATTTTACGGTTGTTTACTTACAATATTAAAAATTTACAAAGTAGTAGAGGGGCAGTTGGGATTTTTTTAGGGCAGTTGGGAATCCAATTCCCAACTACCCCTCATTGTAATGTACGAAGCCACGCAGCCAGTAAAGTTGATTTAGGGTTCAATTTCGCATGTCAAATTGTCTAAATGATTCATTGTAATCATAGTTAAAAAGTATGTATCAGCATAATGTCAATACGTTACACAGATTAAATAATACTACCTACTTATACTGGGTGGCGCAAAAGTAAAGACCCTATTTGGTTCAGCTATAACATTTTTTCTAAATTAGAAAACTAGATTTAGGTTTTTTTAAATGTATATTTGTGCCATTAAATTTCGTACCATTAGGATTTAAAGATGATGTCTTTTAAATGGTGACCTCCAGAGTTGATACACATTTGAGCCCTATTTATGACATTTTGCATAACTTGCCGTAACACTTCCTGCGATATGTTCGTTATTTCTTGACGAATGTTTTCTTTTAGAGCTGCGAGAGTCTGTGGCTTGTTCACATACACCCGAGATTTCAAAAAACCCCAAAGAAAGAAGTCTGGACTGGTCAGATCGGGTGATCTTGCAGGCCAAGGCAAATCGCCAAAACGAGAGATAACTCGGCTTGGAAAAGCGTCCCTCACTAAGTCCATAGTGTCGCGCGCTGTGTGTGCCGTAGCGCCGTCTTGTTGAAACCAGATGTGCTCCAGCCCCAATTCGTCCAAACTGGGTATCAAAAACTCACGTAACATGGTTCTGTAGCGTTCTCCAGTGACAGTTATCGCATTGCCTCCAGCGTCTTCGAAAAAATAGGGTCCGATCACTCTGTCAACACAGATGCCACACCATACAGTAACTTTTAGTGGGTGTAGAGGTGTTTCTTGAATAATGCGCGGATTATCAGTGCCCCAGAACCGAGTATTCTGCTTATTGACATGCCCTGAGAGATGGAAATGCGCTTCGTCACTCATAACCAATTTTGAAGGAAAATCATCTTGCAAAATGTCATAAATAGGGCTCAAATGTGTATCAACTCTGGAGGTCACCATTTAAAAGACATCATCTTTAAATCCTAATGGTACGAAATTTAATGGCACAAATATACATTTAAAAAAACCTAAATCTAGTTTTCTAATTTAGAAAAAATGTTATAGCTGAACCAAATAGGGTCTTTACTTTTGCGCCACCCAGTACTAAACTCAAAAATACAATACAATACAATACAATATACATAGGAGGATTAATTAAATACATAGGAGGAACCATTATTAAATACATAGATACAATTTTAGTACGGTAATAATTAAAATGGATTAGGTATGGAAAAAAAAATTATACTTATACAAACATTATTATAAATGCATAATAATGTATATGCAACAGATTATGCAAATATGTTATACTTGCATATTGCGGATATTTTTGTTCTTTATCCAAATCCATTCATTTCCTTATTTTAATATATTTTTTTGCTATAAATTAAAATATTTTGTACAACAAGCACTGTTAATCACATTAAGTATAAAAATCCTTTTTACTGATTTGTTTGTACAAAAACTTGGTTTTTGATAGAAAGTAATTCTAAAATTAGTAACTACCCGCATAATGAAAAAATCCAACTCACCAGGATTCCCTTTTCGTTCGAAAACTGGAACACTCAAAAACAAAACACTGCACCTTCTAATTGTTATCTCAATGGTTCAATTTCAAATTTAGAATTCTAACCAATTTAAATAACACACACAAGTACTATACGGTTTGGCGCGTAAAATTACTTGTTTTTTTTTAATGGCACTGGCAAACGCAGCCTCCGCCGTGTCTACCGCAACTGAAGCAGTTTAAATCTAGCCTTGCTTTTAAATAATGCATTAAAGTTATATCATTGAACATTTACTAAGGCTCCCAGTTAACGCTGACCCTGATTCGTTTGTTGACCATTCTTAATCAGAGGTCTAATTTTCCTGGCTAATAAGAATTTAACCGGCCGACAATGACCAGTTAAAAAGAGCTATGGTTTTGTGGTGTTTATTAGGAATTAGGAGTCTTGGTGGTTGGATTAAAAAATGGGGAATGTTCCTTGTTGGTTATAGCTTTAGGGCTTGTGACGTCATCGCACATGATGAATGGCATTCGAATAGAAATACTTGAATAATAATAGAAATAATAGAAACACTTATTCGGCCCAACGCATCAGCATTGCAATTCAACGTGGCAATGCTGCCAGCATGTTGGGTACGCTACCTACCGGTAGTGGGCTGGAGCACTTGGACTGTCTATAGGCCATCGCGGCTATTATACAGTCCATAAGTGTTCTTTGTAGTAGGTAGTGTAGCTAGTTTAGTTTAGTTTAGCTTAGTTTAGTTTAGTTTTAATTATTGTAGTAGTTAGCTTGAGTAATAAAGGCAAATTGACCGTTAAAAAAAAATTATTGAAATAATGTTTTGGAAAGTTAAAGGAACTGAATTCTGTATTGTTAAAAAATATAAACATTTTTATTGTCATTATTAAACAAAGAAAATAAAAATGATACTGTAAGTACTAGTTTAAGTAGATTAATCGTCAATAAATTGATTACAATTAGGTACTTATCATTATCGAAGTCATCATCATCATCGACAGCCTGAAGACGTCCACTGCTGAATATAGGCCTCCCCCAGAGATCGCCGCTTTGAGCAGCTGCTCGCCTCTTGCATCCATCGGCTCCCCGCGGCTTTCATCAGATCGTCGGTCCACCTAGTGGGAGGCCTACACTGCGTCTTCCGGTTCGTGGTTGCCACTCGAGAACCTTTCTTCCCCATCGCTTGTCAGTTCTACGAGCGATGTGGCCTGCCCATTGCCATTTCAACTTGCTAATTCTAAGAGCTATATATATCGGTCACTTTATATAGCTCTCTCCATAGCTCCATTATTATTATTTAGCCTCCATTATCGAAGTATGACATTAAAATAATAATAAAAATATAATTGATGTATTTTTTTTATCTCATTCCAATCCAACTTTATTTAAATACGTCGTTTTTAAAATTTTTTGAGTTTTTTGTCCTTGCTTTTATTCAAGTTGAACTGGTGATTTAAATAGTAGAATATTATTGAAATATTAACATAAACAATTTTCAAACAGGCCTATTACACGTATCTAAGATTAAATTGCATCATCCTGTATCATTCAAATTATACAGGATGTATAAAGAGGATCGTCATGGTATTTGAAATAGTTATTAGGGCGGTAAGTTGGTTTTGAATTGGAATGAGGAGATCCGCAGGAGAACTAAGGTGACCAATATAGCTCTTAGAGTTAGCAAGTTGAAATGGCAATGGGCAGGCCACATCGCTCGTAGAACTGATGTGGGAGAATGGTTCTCGAGTGGCGACCACGAACCGGAAGACGCAGCGTAGGCCCCCCACTCGGTGGGCCGACTATCTGGTGAAAGCCGCGGGGAGCCGATGGATGTGACGCTCTATGGGGGAGACCTATGTTCATCAGTGAACGTCTTCAGGCTGTTGATGATGATGATGATGAAGTACATCTTACATTCAGTATGAAATTAAGGAGACTGTAAAGTAAAGTAAAAGTACAAAAAAGTAAACTACAAAGTCTTAAGATGGAACGTTTCACTAGCGCGGCAATTTCAAATTTTCTTGCGTTTTTTGCCAATAATAGCTTAATTACTCAACGTGATTACACCAAAACTAATTTTGCGCAAATAAATAGAATGTATCAACTAAATACAATTAAAAATATCACGTAGGCATCATTGGTTTAGCGACTAATGGCAATAGACTGAAAAGGCATTTCAGTCAGTTTATTCATGAAATTACTTTATTGCCATTTGTTGCTAAACCAATGATAACCAGGTGATAGTTTTAATCGTAATTTATTGATACATTCTATTTATATACGTTAAATCAGTTTTCATATAATCACGTTGAGTAATTAAGCTATTATTGGCAAAAAACGCAAGAAAATTTGAATTTGCCGCGCTGAGTGAAACGGGTTAGGAATACATACTCCTTTTATATTGTATCCATCCTCAGAGTACCTATATAAGCTATGGTAGGTTGCTATAGCGACGGTTAATCTGTTATTTTCATTCCTTTATTATTCGATCTACTACAAGTTAATATATGAGTTTTGGCGGGAACGTGAAAAAGTTCACGTCGTTGCATTGTATTATTTCTCAAAACTTATGCTTTTTCTAGTGTTCATGTTTAAAATTAGTGGCGTTTTACGCATTAAGTGCTGAATTACGAGTATAAGTGTTGGCAAGTGATATAATGTAGTGAAACGTGGTTTTTCGTGTTGCTTCCAAAATTCCACAGAAGCCTCTAGTAAAGTTGCCACTACTTTACTAGGACATGACTTAGACTGGATTATGACTACCTGACTTAGACTGGACTATGACTACCCTGACTGCCTGTGACTAAGACTTGACTTTACATGAAATATTTCATAATACGATGAAAAACTACAATACTTGACACTGGCTAAATACACTATGTGTGGAGCCAAAATATAAGCAAAAAAAAAAAAAAAAAAAGTTAATATATTTTGTTAAAGCTGTTTTGTGTTATTCACACCATCCCATATACTCCTACCGCCTCTCCCTTACTTTAATAAAACGTTCCCCCCTACTATTCATTAGCACCACAAAACAAACGTCAGACGTCCTCAAAAGATACACCATGAAGGTCTACCACCTATCTGAGACCTAGACTAATTATTAAAGGACATAATTAAGATTATATAGCTACAAAAAACCAGGTTATAATGATTGCACCGTGACGACTCAAAGTTCCAACGAATAAAGTAATGTACATAAGAAATATAATAGTCTCTTGCTACCAACAAAAAAAGTATTAACTCATAACTTTTTTATGCTACTGTAAACGAGAATACGGCCTTCATGATGGGAACGCTTATGCCCGTTTTCACCAAAAATCCCTAAATTTTAAGGGACCCTTAAAAGATTTAAGTGACATCTGACAGTAATTTTGTTTTCACCGGCGATTAAGGGACACTCAAAGCTCCGGGATCAGGGATCAGGGATCCCTTAAGTTTAGGGAGCCGAAGCTCAGCCCCTTAGCGTTAAGTGGCAAGTTAAATTATCTAAACGCCAGGTTTTTTTTTTTTCAATTGTATTTGGCAATTGGTTCTACCCGCATAACGCCAGAAAAGGTATTTGTTTTAATTTTTTTCGGATGCATAATATATTATAAACTCTAGTGCTAATATCAATAAAGCATGTTGCTTGTATTTTTGACGATTATTCTCTAAAATATATAAATAAAATAACGAAAATCAGCAACGTACGGTTTTTGGAAACCGTAGAAAAGAATAAAGTATCACTTTACAATTTAAGTGTAACTCAGCGCTGTGAAAACGAATTTAGGTAAGGGTCAAATCTAAGGGGCTTCCTTCATCTAAAGAATCCCTTTAGCTAAGGCAAAGGGATTCTAATTCAGCTCCTACAGTTCAAAAGAGCGGAACTACAATTTGCCAGTACAAAAATAGCCACTATTTTAGTTTTAAGTACTATCGCCGACAACGTTTTGGTTTTGTGCTAGATAATGAAAATGATTCATCCAATATTGACTAAACATTAAGTTATAAAAATGAATACTTGTTTTATTTTGTTAATTTTGCAATTTTTATTTTAAGTATATTCCATTTTTTCACAGGCTGCTAATTAATGTATATCAAAATCAATGAAAATTACGATTTTTAGGAAATGTGCAGAACATCCGCAGGAGAACTAAAGTGACCGATATAGCTCTTAGAGTTAGTAAGTTGTTCAGGCAATGGGCAGGCCACATCGCTCGTAGAACTGACAACCGATGGGGAGGAAAGGTTCTCGAGTGGCGACCACGAACCGGAAGACGCAGCGTAGGCCGGCCCCCCACTCGGTGGACCGACGACCTGGTGAAAGCCGCGGGGAGCCGATGGATGCAGGAGGCGAGCAGCCGCTCAAGGTGGCGTGCTCTGGGGGAGGCCTATGTTCAGCAGTGGACGTCTTCAGGCTGTTAATGATGATGTGCAGAACATAAAAGAATGGAATAGATCCCTAAACTGCAATAAATCAATGAACTGTATCTCTTTTACCCACCACTATTTATTTTGATGAAAAAGTGGCCACACTTGTTATGTCGGTTTACTCCGTCTAATTAAAAATAAGGTATAGGGTTAATGGCGTCTTTTTATTTACATCCAATCACAGTCACATAATCAGCCAGAAGATGTCCGCTACTGAACACACGCCTCCCCGTCTGGACGCCACTGGACGCTTGGTGCAGGCGGCTTGGTGATCGCAGAAGATTTTAATGTACCGAGGAGAATACTGCTGCCCATTCCTTGGATATTCCCTTAGCCGGCTCTTAGGCCAAGCTAAAGCCACAGAATAGATATATAGTACTAGGCCAAAGCAGGGGCCGAGCGGCAGGTGCGGTCTAAGTTAGAATGGTTCCAACGCGTGATAATTTAGGTAATTTATTATTACACTGAATATAATGGGTATTTTAAAAATCCGCTATACATAAGCCCTCCGTTATATTTAGTTCAACTACTACACAAAGTTTCATGACCTTATTTCAAGTATTCATTGAATAATCGCGGTTTATTTGTACAGTTTTGAGGTAACTTTGTAACTTTTATCCATCAAGAAAAGTTTATTAATTCGTGTTTTCACTATACATAAGCCTTAGTATTAGTCCTGAACTTTACCATATATTAATTTGAAAGTCATTGTTGCAATATTGTTGACAGGACACGGCCTCATGCTAAGCCATTTTAAGCATTTTGGCGTTGTATAGGCTCTTAATGCACCCACGGGAAGAGATGGGGTAGTCCTATTCTCAGTGTGACACGGTGTCTTTTTATTAATTTTACTTTATTTCATTTTCTACCGGTTCCAATCAATTATCATATTTTTTGCGCACCATCCGATCATTACTGTTTTTGTTATTTATTTCAAGTTATCGGCTTAGAACAGTTCCTGAACTATTAAACTGGATTCTATAAAAAGGCTAGGCCGTCTAGCTAGTCTAGGGTTGCCATATGGAATCCAAATGGAAGACGTTACACTTACGCACACTCAAATTGCATGAAACGGTTAGCCTGTTTTCTCTAACGTAAAGTCAGTATCGCTGTCACGTTCACTCACTCATTGACCTGATTCTGCGTGCGATGTGCCTGACCATGTTCAAAACCACATAACGAATTCGTAGCTTCATTTATTCAGGTGTCAACCCTTTTTCAAAAATCCTCCATTTTATACAATACAATCATCAGCTCTCCTTTTCCATTTTTCTATCTGGCAACCCTGAGATATTTTTAAAATGCCTTTGCACTACCCTGCTACCACGGGGGTGATGGCAGGGGATATGTGGGACTTGAGCCCACTAAAACCCCCCGTGATCCCGTCCGCCGCCGAGATGGGGCGAGATAGGGTCGCGCTAGCATTCACTACTTCGCCCCGGCGGTAGGCCTTTTCAGGCCTCTGCGCCAGTGGGTGGGTAACCTTACACCTCGGTTACCCACCACAGGCAGAGAGTCCCACGACTCTCCGCCGCCGACCCCACTACAGAGGATGGAGAAGGCGCGCGAAACGCCTCCTCCGTCCCCGGGTTCGTCTGCGTCGGAGGGGGTTAGAGTTGGGATCATCCTCCCTGATCCGCCCCGCAGCCTCCTTCTGCGACATCACCGCCTCGCAGAAGGAGACCGTTGCCTGCCACGCTCTCTCGCTGTCGAGCATGGCGTTTACCACGCTCGGCGACGAGAGGTCCCGGCCAACGACCGCTGAGAGTGTTCGTCGTTCAGAATCCCAAGCAGCGCACACCTCCAGCGTGCGGCAACCCTGAGATAGTCTAACCGATTCTAACCCGTCTTATTTTAAAGCATAGTTTCGGTAGTTCCGTGTCAGTGGGTATTGGGCAGTTTCGTTTTTCAACTGACTTCAAAAAAGGAGGTTTTAAATAATCATTCTAAAGTCGGTACGAAAAATTTTTGTTACCTCATCTATACCTAAACTTATTTGCATTCTTTTTTATTTGAATCGATAACATTCAAGTTGGTCCCATAAAATGTCACCAAAATCGGTTCAATAGCACAGAATAGATATAAAGTAATCAGTAGTGTAGATTTTATTCTAAAAAAAAAACAAAAAAATTTTCACTATGAAGTTAAGACGCGATTGAAGTCGGCTTAACTCCATTTTTTTATTATTCTACGGAAAATTTGGACTAGAGAAGATAATTATTTTATTAACAAAAACCACAGCTCTTTTTAAACAAACAAATCTTCTAAATAAAACTTACATAAATACTTACATAAAACTTACTTTAAAATTATTCCTGTACTGAAACCACCGTCCTTATTGTTGGTTCCTTTCGCTGTTTTCCGGGTTGTCCGGAAGAGATCGCTTTAAACGATAAGACCGCCCTTTGTGCCACTTAGTTTTATGTTTGTGTGATTATCAATATTGTTTCTGTAATGTGGTGTTTCAATAAAGAGTTTTATCTATCTATCTATCTATCTTACAGCCAATTATAACAAATTATTTAAATGCATTGGTATCTAATAGAAATGATAATTTTATTACTAACGCTTTGCTACACGGACATAGTGAGAAGACTAAAAAGGATAAAACCTTTTGAGTTGGTTTAGTGATAGTGATAGTGAACCATAGTGTAGTGAGTGATGCTAAAAAAGAACACGCTAACATTGTGTCTTCCCCTTAATAGAGACATTAAGAATAGTGTTAATGGACACATTCTTAGAATTACTCTACTTAGCAGTTTAGGTTAAATTCATATTACTTATTAGCCATTTATAGGCTAGATTGTAATTTTAATGACGAACTTTTTAATGTTCTTCATTACTTTAAAAAAAAAAAAAAAAAAAAAAAACTAACGCTTTGCTATTTTCAATTTTTAATCTAGATATAAATCTCATTCATTGCATGACATTTAAATAAAATCACTAATCATGCAGGAACTGCTCAATAACTTTAATTTAGATTTGTTAAGTAGGTATCAGGCCATTGGCCTGCAATCTGGCTCCTATTTCATAAAGCGACAAATCATAATAAATCTATACAAATGTCAGTCGAACACGTTTCATAAAACAAAATTACTTTACATGATTAATGATTGTCAGTCATATTTACTGACAATAATAATTAGTAGTAGGTTTTTTGGCGGGAACTCGAAAAAGTTCACGTCGTTGCATTGTATTATTTTTCTAAACTTGTGCTTTTTCCAGTGTTAATGGTTAAAATTGGTGGTGTTTTACGCATTAAGTGCTGAATTACGAGCATGAGTGTGGGAGTAAGTGATATAATGTAGTGAAACGTGGTTTTTCGTGTTGCTTCCAAAATTCCATAGAAGCTTCTAGTAAAGTCGCCACCACTTTACTAAGGTATGACTTAGACTGGACTATGATTACCTGACTTAGACTGGACTGTGACTAAGACTTGAAGACTTGACTTTACACGTGAAATATTCCATAACTCGATGATTAATTACAATACTTGACACTAGCTAAATACACTAGGTATGTGTGGAGCCAAAATATAAGAAAAAAAAATTAGTAGTAGCTTCTTTTTTTTTTTTTTTTTTCTCTTATATTTTGGCTCCACACATAGTGTATTTAGCCAGTGTCAAGTATTGTAATTTTTCATAATGATAGAATATTTCACGTAAAGTCAAGTCTTAGTCACAGTCTGCGTAGTCATAGTCCAGTCTAAGTCAGGTAGTCTCAGTCCAGTCTAAGTCATGCCCTAGTAAAGTGGTGGCAACTTTACTAGATGCTTCTATGGAATTTTGGAAGCAACACGAAAAACACGTTTCACTACATTATATCACTTGCCCACACTCATGCTCGTAATTCAGCACTTAATGCGTAAAACGCCACCGATTTTAATCATTAACACTGGAAAAAGCACGAGTTTTGAAAAATAATACATTGCAACGATGTGAACTTTCCCGCGTTCCCGCCAAAACTCCGTAGTAGGTTCTTCGCTTTATGAAATAGAGCTGGGCACAGATTAGAGAAAAAAACAATTGACTATATTGACCATAAAATGATAATGGAAATTATGTACAAACCAAATTATTAAGCCATATTATTTATTTCTTGAACTAGCTGGGCGATACAAAAGAAGTCAGTTCTAGTTATCAGGTAGGTACCCACCTACTATTTTTTCCTCCGGACAGCGAACATAATTGAGCCTTCCATCATCCCTACACAAATTAGAGAAATTAGCTTTGTTTATTTTACGTTTTATTCAATTAAAACTCAGTTCAGCGAAGTATCGATATCGATAAAACAGCGTCTCATGACTATTTTTCAGAAATAGGTATGAAAATAATACACTGATGTTCTCTCTGGCTACTCTGTGGCCCTAGAGGTCTAAAGATGCCTTTCCATTAGCGTTAACGCCAAACGCTAACTCAAAATGTATAGACCCATGTAGCAAATCTTCGTCATAAAGACGTCTTTATCAGGTCATTCTGTGACGTAAAGACGTCCTACAATGACGTCTGGGAGTACCAGAAAAGTACGTACATTTGTCACAGCCTGGAGGAGGGGAGAGGGAGGAGGGTTACAATAGGCAATTAGGCAGGAAGTAAGGGTAAATAAATCTATATATTTGATTTCGAGTTAGTATGGATTTACTTTCGTTTACAGAGAACGTAAAGTTCCTGCAGGCCTCCTGCCTGCCTGGTGGTTAGTAGTGTTCAAAACTGCTTAATGTCAAAAGCGTGGTACAAACGTTGTGCTTTTTTTTAAAAGCACGCTTTTTTAAGTGCTTAAGTTATAACGAGGAGGACTTAAGTCACCGGTAAAAATTCCATATTGGAAAATCTCCACTAAAAAACATGTTTTTTTTTTTCATTAAATGTTCGCTTTATTCAGCCTTAAACTAAGATAGGTCCACTTACTCACAAATCACACAACCACATAATTATTGTATTAAAAATTAAATAAAATATTCCACGTTTTCGCGTGGGAGTCGTAGAAAGCGTGCCACGTCAAAAAGCAAGCGATGACTGGCTGGATGAACTCTGTGAGCACAAGCAGCTCCGCTTTAGTAAACGCGGCGCTTTTACCTACTACTCGCTCCTCGCGCTCGCGCCGCGTAGTTTCGTACGCAGCGCGTGCGATGCACAACGCTCTAAGTCTAGGCGCTGCGCGATATAAAAAGCGCCAAGTGAGAGCCACGAAAGCGGGCGTTGTACGTTGTAGGCCAAAAGCGGAACCGCTTTGGATGCTTTGCGCTTTTTTAACCACCACTACTGGTGGTAATGGTACTGAGACTACAGCAATAAGTCGATATGCGTGCGTGAAACGCTTGCGTGTGCTAACTTGCATGCTGGCGCCATCTAGTTGTTTTGTGGATAGTTCCATCATTTGAAACTAGATGGCATGTTTAACAATAAACTTAAATGACCTTAAAATGACGACATTGCGACGTACACATGCGACGAGTTCCGCACGTCTTTAAAAGACCTTAAAATAATGACATTATGACGTACACATATACCGAATTCCGTACCGACCCTAAAATGACCTTAAAATTACGTCTTTTTTTTGTCAATGACGACATTTTGCTACCTGGGGAAATGACATTGCCTGCGAATTTTTTATCCGCTGCTAATGTCATTCCCAAATGGAAAGGGATCTTTGCTAGACCCCCTGATATACAAATGGTGGATATTAATTGATCATATTAATTATGATTTATCATAGGTTACTAGCTGCGCCCCACGGTTTCACCCGCGGATAAAAAGTATCCTATGTTAAACATTTCTATTCCAAATTCCATTTAAATCAGTTCCCCTACAGTGGCGGATCAAAAATCACACATAAATACGATAGGGAGCGTATTGAGAAGGGAGAAGAAAAAGATAGGCCGTCCGCCGTTTCATCCATTCATCCTTTTCCCTTCTTTTACCCTCTTCCTTCTCTCTTCCCTTGGGGCGTAAAACGAATAAGAGGTTTTCTGGCAGCCAAATTAAAAAAAAATATTCTTAAAAATCCGTAAGATGGCGTTGACGAGATATGGCGTGATAATTATCACTACCATGTCTGTGATTCTGAAGATTTATGAAAATTAGAGGAAAAAGCAATACTGTGATTTATTCGTAGACCACGAGAAGCCATCTGGTTAACAAAAATTTGCCATGTCCGCCATGTCTTGTCAGCGCCGCCTATCTTTGGCTGTAGAACTACGTTCCTTCCAGGGCCCTAATTCTGTATGAAAACTCAGATTCCACACGATACGAAACCACGTCGTTATCGTGTCTTGTTCAAATCGTGTCACAGCATTAGAAATACCTTCACTTTAAATTATGTTATTTTTATTTTGAATAAATATTGATATATTAAGTGGTGGTAACTTTTGACGTGTTGATGTTTCGGAAACTCAGTGGAACATTATGATTTTTAACAATTCAAATCGCGTCATTTCCAAATTTATTTCGCGCGGTTTTGTTTCCATTTCATAGAGAATAGATTTTTGCAGATTTCTTATATAAGACAAGGAATTCGCGTGGTTTCGAAGTAAGGAATCGTAAAGTGGTCATACAGAATTAGGGTCCTGCTGTCAGAAAACCCCCGTGCGAATCCAGGGCGATTCAGCTAGTTAATAATATATATGGTAAGTATCTAAAATTTCTGGAGCATGAATAATTACGTACAGGTTTATACGATGTAACTCAATCTGCGCAAGTTTACCGACCACGGAGGTTTTTTTGGTTGAGTACACATCAATAAACAACGCTGTTAGAGATGCGGAATTTAATATGAGTCACAGAGCATTACATACAGACATTAAAATTTAAATATTATTTTTTTAACAAAAAACAAACAAATATCGATGTTGTTGTTGTGTTGTTGATGTTGTTGTTGTTGTTGTTGTTGTGGTGTGTGTTGTGTTGTCGATGTGTTGTGGTGTTGTTGTGTGTGTTGTGTTGTGTGTGTGTGTGTGTGTGTATCGATGTTTGTTGTTGTTGTGGTGTTGTTATCGATGTTGATGAGTGATGTTGTGATGTTGTTGTTGTGTGTGTATCGATGTGTGTGTGTGTATTATCGCTGTGTATCGATGAACATGGATATTTGTTCTGCGTCTGGGCATGGGGTCTCATCAGGAACAAAGAAAAAATACAGATTAATTTGTAAAGGAAAAATTTGAAACAAAAAAAAAAAAAAAAAAAAAAAGCCCAAATGTAAAAAAATATACCTAGTGATCTTGTCGTGAGCGTTACTAGTTAGTGGCCAGTGTATTCGTTTGGCCCAATACCTCGCCAATACGCAATAGATGTCGTTCGCTAATCTTGCGTTATGCAGAAATAAAATAATTCGTAAAATAGCCCGAATTATTCCTTTCTATGGGATGAGGTATCTGTATTAAGTATATTGTAACGGACGTGACGACAGCCTGCGTACCAGCCCGCCATAGCCAAGCCGGAAGCCGCCATATTGACACCGCCCCTTCCGCCAGCCCTGCCAGCCAGCCAGCCATGCCAAGCCTTGGAGGGGAGAGCGTGTCAATATAAGCCTAAGCCAGCCATTATTATGTCTCATTCCTGTTGCAATTTTATAAGAAGGAACAAATACAAGAAGTTACCGAAACTCTGCCCATTTTATTTCTGCTTCCGCTATAATATTATATAATCTGTGGTCTGGGTGTTATATTGTATTCTATGTATGTATTTACAAACAAAAAAGTATCTAAGTATTGTATCAGTTATCTGGTTCCCATAGTACAAGCTATGCTTAGTTTGGGGCTAGATGGCGCTGTGTGACATGTCCACACATATTTATTTATTTATTAAAATCTGACAACATCATTACTACTTAGGTAGGACTTTTCTGTAGGTACCACCGCTTTGCCAGTTATTCTGCCGCCAAGCAGTAGTGTGCAAGCACTACTGTGTTCCGGTTTGAAGGGCACTGTAGCTAGTGAAATTACTGGGCAAATGAGACTTTATGATCTGATCACACAGTCTAGTAATCTTATTACTAGACTGTGTGAAGTCTCAGGGTGACGTGCGTAGTGCAGTGTCACGCAAAACTATATTTATTTAGAGTTCTGAGAGATTCAGAAATCTGTTATGGGCAGCCGTGACGCTTAACATCAGGCGAACGGCTAGCTGTCACGTCATTCATTTACATAAAAAAATCATCTCCATCTTTCTTGTGTCCACTTCTGAACATAGGCTTCCTCCATCACCATCAGGGGGTTTAATATAATCACCACGCTTGGCAGGCGGCTTGGTGATCGCAGTAGATTATAATGTACCTCAGAGAATGCTGCTGCCCATTCCCTGGATATTCCCTTATCCGACTTTTACGGCACCCACGGGAAGAGAAGTGGTCCTATTACATAATGTATAAGACAAACAAAAGGGTGGCACTTACTTGATTTTTTTAGAATTAGTTCTTGACCTGGATACAAAGTCCTTCAGTCGCAATATTAAAAAGTCTACATAGTCTGCATTATATATATTATATTTCACTTAGTCATAGTCACAGTCATAGTCCAGTCCAAGTCAGGTAGTCATAGTCCAGTAAAAGTCATGCCCCAGTAAAGTGGTGGCAACTTTACTAGAGGCTTCTATGGAGTTTTGGAAGCAACACGAAAAACCACGTTTCACCACATTATATCACTTGCCCACACTCATGCTCGTAATTCAGTACTTAATACGTAAAACACCACCAATTTTAAACATTAACACTGGATAAAACACAAGTATTGAAAAATAATACAATGCAACGACGTGAACTTTTTCGCGTTCCCGCCAAAACTCTCTTGCAATTCAACGTGGCAATGCGGCCAGCATGTTGGGTACGCTACCTACCGGTAGTGGGCTGGAGCACTTGGACTGTCTATAGGCCATCGCGGCTAGTATACAGTCGCAATGTTTTAGCGGGTAGTGTAGCTAGTAGCAGTTGAAATTAGTACGTCAGTATAAAATAATTGAAAGTCATTATTGTAAAGCTGTAACTATACGTTTTTTATTTTATTCTACATCAAATACGTAATTAAACCATAAACAATTGCGAATATTATGTATTGTTGTATAATGATTGTCATTTGACAAGCGGGCCAAGGTTGCTGCACTAGTGCTGTCAAAATGTATAGGCGCTAATATAGTATATGTGAAAACAACAGATGTATCTACCACAAGCCACTGTGGCCCAGCGGTTAATTCCCCAACTTTCAATCCTATACGTACCACAGGTAGGTACTTGTTACTTTGGGCCCTTTGGGTAACAGTACCCCTAATAAAAAAAACAACAAATTTTCTTGCGTTTTTTGCCAATCATAGATTAATTGCTAAACGTGATTACATGAAAACTGATTTAACGTAAATAAATAGAATGTATCAACAATTAAAAGTATTACCTAGATATCATTGGTAGGTATAGCAACAAATGGCAATAAACCAATTTTGTGTTGACTGTTCAGCCTATTGCCATTTGTCGCTAAACCAGTGATACTTTTAATTGTAATTTATTGATACATCCCATTTATTTCGGCAAAATTAGTTTTCATGTAATCATATAATAAAACTATTATTGGCAAAAACGCAGGAAAATTTGAATTTGCCGCGCTGAGTGAAGCGTCCCACCTTAACCTAAGTAATCGAACCCTTTCATTCATTACTGAAACGGGAGCGGAGCGCGATGGATGCAGGAAGCAAGAAGCCGCTCAAAGTGGCGCTCTGTGAGGTAGGCCTATGTTCAGCAGTGGTCGTCTTCAGGCTGTTGATAATTTTCTGTTTGCATTAACAAACAAAAAAAGTATCTAAGTATTGTATCAGTTATCTGGTTCCCATAGTACAAGCTATGCTTAGTTTGGGGCTAGTGGCGAGGACTATCGGGCAATTAATTTTAATTTATGTTTTATCTGCAATTAGTTGTTTACTTATACTAAATACAATAGTCCGCAAGGACTTTGTTGTGACAATCTCTCGGGGTGTGGGGTTATAGTTAGCGATAAGCGGTGTAACTATCAAATAAGGTAAGAAATCGCTCTCCAAAGGCAAAGACTTCTATGTATACGCTAGACAGGACATCTCTAACTTGCACTGTCGACCACTGCAAATATGCCGGCCAGCATCTTCTCGCTTCACCGCGCAGTGAATAGCAGTAAAAATTATGATCCGAATGTGCCATTGCACTAGCGCTGCGCTTGGGATCGTTGGTTAGACGATTTAATCTCGTAAAGCGCTGTAGCGGATTTCAGTTTAATTATACAAAAAATGGCAACTATTTGAGCTTCGAATAGCTTCTCTACTATGTAGTGCATATACCTCTTTGTCCAAAGGTTCCGCCCCCTAATTACCTAACTCGCAACAGGTTTGCGACAGGCGTAAATCTCGCGGTGATTGCTGTCATACATCATTAGTGGTGTCGAGAATGTATGCTTCGCTACTGCTGTCGCATTGCTGTTGCAAATTTTACGTAATTACCCCGCCGTTCTTCCTTAACACCTTGTATGCAAGTTGTGATGGTGGTGGTGTATGGTGTAAAAATGATGCCAACTCTCTAGAATTGGGGGATGAGACCTTGGTCCTGGTGATAAGAATAGCCCAACCCCATCTCTTCCCGTGGATGCCGCAATAGCCAGCTAGGGGCATGTCTAGGGAATGGCCATAGATGTTCTCCCCGTATATTAAAATCTAGATAAATAAAACGTTGTATTCCCGAGATCTACTGTTCGCAGAACTATACCTACTAAGGCCCGATTTCACCAAACTAGAATAAATTTTATTCCAGGTATAACTTTCCGAGAACAACCGAGTTACGCGAATATAGCTTTTATATCACCAATTTTGTGAAGGAATAAGACTCATTCCTTGGATACAAACAAAATGGCGTCTTTTTTGTGTAATTTCATTTGTCAATTAGCTGTATCCAGGAGTAAGGAATAGCCGTATACTTGGAATAAACGTTGGTGAAATCGGGCCTAAGTAATTTCCTAATAAGTACTTAATTATTCTTTTTATACTTAAATGGGCATACATTTGACAACAACTCACTTGATGGTAAGTGACGAAGTTGTCTAAGGTGGCACGTTTGCCCATGAGATGCCTATTCACTCTTGACTAGAAAAGACCCAGGTTTATACCCAGGAGGAAATACTGTCGCTGGAAGAGCATTCCATTCCTTGGCCGTTCGGACTATAAATGACTCAGAACGCTTAGTGCGGACTTGTGGTACACTAACTACGTAAGGATGTGAAGAATCACCAAGCCTTTTAGTTCTATGATGGCGTTTATTCTCAGTAGTTCAATTAACAGTTCAATTGATTGAACTACTGAGATTTTTTATTCACACTAGTTCAATGAAATATTTTTATTGAACTACTAGTACTTATCTATTCACAGTAGTTCAGTTAACAGTTCAATTGATTGAACTACTGAGCCTTGTAAGTCTCATTAGTTCAATTTAAAAAAATCACTGAACTTAGGAGATGAACAAGGCTCAGTAGATCAATTGCGAGAATTTTTATTTTTTAATTTACATCATTACCTTTCTATGTCTCTTTTATTTACTTAATTACTACCAGTAATACTACTAAATTTTTACCAGCCCAAGATAGTTTTACGGTTTACGGTTTATGAATTTATTTCTCAAAAGAATTACAAAAAATTCACTTACAGAGAAAGAACAGTTTTAAGTTATAAAATTAATGTGCCGTTGGGCGTAGCGTTAACATAAATAATATAACAAATATTCAAAGCGTTTGAAATAACAACAATGGATAAGTATTACGTACTTTTATAAACTTACATGTAATGTAGGTAGTTGCATCAGAGGAGCCAGTTGCACGATCGATCAGTAAGTTTGTGCAGGGTAGGTATTAAAAGAACTGGCGGCCGGGTCACCGGTAGACTTCGGCCACGGCCGGTAAATTGTTAGGGCCATTCTACAATGCTGAGTTTACTTTATAAATTAGTTCAGATACTTTTGGAAAGTTTATGTTATTATGAAGTTAATTTCGTATGCAATTATATTTTATGGTTATGTTTTATATATGGAATATTTATTAGGTATATTTATATTATTACATTAGTTATGCTGTGCTGTAGTATGATCACTTAATTAAGGCTTCTGAATGAAAATATTATTTTTTTAGAATTTTAATTCAATATTATTAGCCGCAGTTTTAACTAACATTTTTTTTTGTAATTTCGGTGTAGGTATCTGAATGTTTGATTAGCTATATGACTTTTTGGTACAGATTTATTTGATTTATTATAATGTGAAGATTTTACATATTGACATATGTCATTTTGACAGTTGTAAAACTATCTTGGGGTGGTAAAAAATTAATAGTAGTGTGTACTGGTAGTAAGGTAGTGATTTCAATCAAAAATTAAAAATTCTTGCGATTGAACTACTGAGCCTTGTTCGTCTCCTTAGTTCAATAATTTTTTTAATTGAACTAAGGAGACTTACAAGTCTCAGTAGTTCAATCAATTGAACTGTTAAATGAACTACTGTGAATAGATAAGCACCAGTAGTTTAATCAAAATATTTCATTGAACTAGTGTGAATAAAAAATCTCAGTAGTTCAATCAATTGAACTGTTAATTGAACTACTGAGAATAGACGTATGATGGAAAGGGGATGACGGAATGAGCTGATGAAGGGCATGCGCACAGAGATTAGTAGATTTAGGAGACACCTATACACGGTCAGTTTGAATTGGTATGTTATCCCGAAAGGGGGGGACTAGGACCATGATAGCCCACAAGTTGTGAGAGCCTTACTTGAAACTGCGTGTTTCTAAACCTCCATACTAAAAAATAAATCCGCTCACAAAATTGCACGTCCGATCGCTATGAGTTTCTAAACACAGGTCGTCAAACTTATTTAAGTGCATTAGGTCAAGGAAGAAGTTCAACTACACCCAGTTGCACTAGGCTAGGGTCTTCGAAACGTTTGGGCAACATTATAACGTAAACTTTACATGGCGTTTCTTCAATGAAAAACTATTAATTTAGAAAAGTCGTAGAAGAAACATTGTCTACCTTGGGGAGTAGATTTACCCCCTTTCGGGATAATATACCACTTCAATCTCAGATTGTATAGGTAACCAATTTCTCACAGATAAGAACTCTAACCCTGGTTAGCTTTAGGCTGGCCAATTTAACCATAATAGGGCATACATATCTAACTCAAACGTGACTTACTTAAGTATGTCCATTTTAGGAAGGTACTTAAAAATCAATTTATGGATCATGGTTACTGTTAAGGACATAAAAGTTACCGTTATAAATGTATACTTCTAAAATTCATCATCATCATTAACAGCCTGAAGACGTCCACTGCTGAACATAGGCCTCTCCCAGAGCGCGCTACCTTGAGCGGCTGCTCGCCTCCTGCATCCATCGACTCCCCGCGGCTTTCACCAGATCGTCGGTCCACCGAGTGGGGGGGCCGGCCTACGCTGCCGGTTCGTGGTCACCACTCGAGAACCTTTCTTCCCCATCGGTTGTTAGTTCTACGAGCGATGTGGCCTGCCCATTGCTATTTCAACTTGCCAATTCTAAGAGCTATATCGGTCACTTTAGTTCTCCTGCGGATATCCTCGTTCCGGAGCTTATCTCGCAGGGAAACACAGAGCATAGCTCTCTCCATAGCTCCCTGCGCGACTTTGAGCTTACTTATGAGGCCAACAGTGAGACCATGTCTCAGTGTCTTCTAAAATTACTAATTGTATATTCAAAACGTGTGTCTGTAGGTACCACAGAGAACGAAAAAAAATTCTCTAGTGTCGCGAAACGTCATTTTTTTTAGTGCTCTGTGGTCTGTTGCCTAGTTGGACTCGGGAGGAAGCTTACTTGCTACCCAGTTAGTGGCCTAATCAGGAACCAATTTAGGTAGGACTAAATGCTGTTCGTCGTCAATGTCAACAGCCGGAAACGTCCACTGCTGAACACAAGCCTTGCCGGTAAATGACAACGTCCAGGACGTTTATCATAGGGTCATAGAGTTTATATCTGCTGCCCATTCTCTGAATATTCCCTCAGCGAACTTTTACGGCACCCACGGAATGAGATGGGGTGGTCTTATTCCGGGACCACACGGTGAAATGCTATTACACCTTCCTTAATCGGTTCCTAATTAGGCAGCTAACTGGGTAGCAAGTAAGCTTCCTTTCCTGAATCCTAACTAGGTGACTGAATCTAGTGTAACGTAATTGCGGTAAAAGCCGGTGACACAGCGAGAACTCAATGTCTATAAAGTTGGACGGTGGTTGGTTTTTGCCGTCACAATTCGCAACAATTCGTCACAAACGCTAATTCGGCTGAGCAGCTAAAACGGCGCAAGTATATTAATCTCGGTAGCGGTTACATATTTGGGCTGTTTGGTGTTGAGACCCTGGGTCCGTGGGGACCGGGAGCTCATCGCGTTTTCCAAAGTTTATCAGAGCGCCTGGTTAATGCGATGCGTGACCAAAATGCTGGCACGTATTTGGCGCAATGAATCAGAATTGCAATTCAACGAGGCAATGCGGCCAGCATGTTGGGTACGCTACCTACCGGTAGTGGGTTGGAGCATTTGAACTGTCTATAGGCCATCGCGGCTAGTATACAGTCACAATATTCTTTGTAGTAGGTAGTGTAGCTAGTTTATTAGTTTTTATTATTGTAGTAGTTAGTTTAAAGACTAAAGGCCCATTGCCCGTTTACAAAAGAAGTTAGTGTAATGTTATTGACCTTCAATAAAAAAATAATGGACTATTCAGTACTACCTACAGTAGTTAAAAATGCTGCTCCAATTTTGGTAAGTGCATAATTAGCGATAAATAAATAAACACTTTGCATCCAACGCATACAATAGTGAGTCAGCAAACTCATAGGCACAGAAAAATAATACTATGGTAGCTACGGTTTCTCTTATGCTTTTTTAGAGTTCCGTACCTACACTTTATAGAAAAAAAAAACACATGTTTTAAAAAATAATTTGGGTAACGGACCGACCCGTCTAGACGGACCGGTTCCATGTACTTGTAGCTAAGGGTCGACCGAGATCTCGGTCTCGGTCACGGTCTGGGAATTCTCGGCTACAAATTTAACCGAGAACTCGGTCTCGGTTCTCGGCTAAAAGTCACCGAGATTATCGGCTATAGCCGAGATTGTTGTGCGCTATGGGGTTAGAATACATATTTGCCGTGCGCGCCCACGATCGCCGCTCGGTATCAAGTGCGTGCGTGGCGTGAGTGAGCTATTGATTGTGATTTCTCACTTCACTGCTTTTGCAATAAAACAATTATTGTTTGTTATTGAAAGTTTGTTTACCCATATTTCGTTGGTAGTAGAAAAACCATGTTGTTTAATTTTCAATATTAAAACAATTATTATCACCTCATTTATTTTAATTTCTTAAATTTAAGTTTTTTTACAATATTCGTATAAAAATAAATTACAAAAATACTATTAAAAAACCTGAACCTAGAGTGCCGCCGGCAGCGGGGCAGGACCCAAGCCGGTGCCGGACCGGTGGTTAGGGCTGCAGAGTGAGGAACCTCCTGACAATACGTGCCGTGTCAAGGAGTACTGCCTTCTGAATCTGACCCTTGATCCAACCGTCTAGCGAGAGCCTCTCGAGGTGTCGGTCGAGGCTCTTCGCTATAAGGCCGTTCGCCGAAACGACTATCGGGACAATGCTCGTTGAGTCAACATTCCACATGGCGGTTACCTCGTGAGCCAAGTTAAGGTACTTGCTGAGTTTGTCCTTCTCAGCCTTCATGAGGTTCTCGTCATGCGGAATGGTGATGTCTACGAGCACTGCCTGGGGATTGGGACGCATTGGGATCGGTCTATCAGCACGATATCAGGCTTATTGGCTACAATAGTCCTGTCCGTGATGATAGAGCGATCCCAATAGAGCAATGCACGGCCATTTTCGAGAACCGGCCCCGGTGTGTACTTGTAGTACGGCACCTCAGACTCCACAAGGCCGTATTGAAGGGCAAGTTGCTGATGGATGATCCTGGCCACTAGGTTGTGTCTGTGCAAGTACTCTTCGTTAGCAAGATGAGAACAACCGGAAATGATATGTCGGAGAGATTCTCCGGGACGGCGGCATGCCCGACAGATGTCGACCGTACCGTCCTTCATGATATATTTCCGGTAGTTGTTCCTCTTGATAACTTCGTCCGCAATCGCACAGACAAAACCCTCGGTTTCCCCAAAGAGGTCGCCGAATCGCAGGCAGTTCACCGACGCATGCAGGTCCACACAATTATTATTATTACATTTAAAAAAAACTTAAAATCATAACAATTTATAGCAAATAGAGTAATTTTCCACATGTAAAAGTAAAAAAACCAGAGTAAAATGTACAGAAGGCTTTATGATATTGTTCTAAGCATATTATGTTTTTTTTTTATTTCTTTTTATTTATTGAATAATAATATTATGCAAAATAAACGTGCGTCTCTTTTTTTTACGATTTACTTATTCTCGGTCTCGGTCTCGGTCTCGGCCGAGACCAAAAATCATGTCTCGGTTGACCCTTGTAACTTCATACCTAAAGCGCTGAGTGAGACAGGCCAGCCACGGGTGAAACCACGGGGCGCAACTAGTAATAGAATATATATTTTGACCTTACAAACTCAAAACCTTACCTTGTATTTAAGGCTATTTTAATTATGCATTCGAAATTATCGAAACCAAAATGCTACCTTGAATTTGATTGATATAAATATTTAAATACCCAATGTAACGGAACTGAATTATACGGATGTTTTTTTACTATGTAGGTAGGTATGTATACTTTTTTATAACTATCTTGAATGTAGCTCTACCCACGTTTGATTTACGCAATTAAGGAGATTAATCATCATCCTCTTTGCCTTCCATTTGTTATAGGGGTCGGCTCCCAATCTAACCTGTAGCGGCGAGCTACCAAAATTACACGAGCGACCTCGCAACCCATAAGGGTAACAGGGATGGTTACATCAGGCGTCAGATACTATCAGGCGTCTGACTACCCGTAACGATTGCCATAGATGTTCTTATGACAACCGGGACCGACGGCTTAACGTGCTCTCCGAGGCACGGAGCGATGGCATCGACAACTGCACATAACTTACTAGATAAGTCATTGATGCAGGGTCGAGGATCGAACCCGGTGCCGTAAGTTTGCGAAGCGCACATGCTACCGCTCGGCCACCATCGCTATCGCATATCAATAATACCTGAAATTAAAACGAAGAAATACCTTCATTTGTCCACATGTAGAACCAATATGTTGAATCACTCCCCGGTACACCGCATGTGCAATAGCTATAATGACGTAAGATTACAGGATTCGTTTGATATTTTCAACAAGGGTTCGATGTCCTCAATTAAGGGCTTGTGCAAGGCCAGCGCGAATTCAAGCCAAAGCCACAGAATAGATGTATAGTACTAGGCCAAAGCGGGGATGAGCCAGGGGCCGAGCGGCAGGGGCGGTCTAAGTTAAACTGGTTCCAACGCGCAATAGTTTAGGTAATTTATTATTACACTGAATATAATGAGTATTTTAAAAATCCGCTATACATAAGCCCTCCATTATATTTAGTTCAACTACTACACAAAGTTTCATGATCTTATTTAAAGTATTCATTGAATAATCGCTGTTTTTGTACGGTTTGGAGGTAACTTTGTAATTTTTTTCTATCGAGAAAATTTTATTAATTCGTGTTTTCACTATACATTTGCAGTAGCATTAGTCCTGAGCTTTACCATATATTAGTTTCAAAGTCATTGTTGCAATATTGTTGACAGGATACTGCCTCAAGCTAAGTCGTTTTAAGCAATTTGGCGTTGTATTGGCTCATCACCAAGATAGTTAGATTTTCATTATGAAGTAGGTAGACAACTTTTCTTTTTAGATATTAGTAGTTGCAGCCTTATTTTTTGTAATTTATAATGCATTTTGTTTAATGTTATTATTTTGGGCCATTTATGATAGTCTGGTTGTTTAACAGTTTAGCAGTTTTTAAGGCAGATATGTGTAATATAGGTTCACATTTGTAAGGCGTTATGTAAAAACCGTTTTTATGTATGATTTGTTCGTGATGTTTATACATAAAGCTGTTTTATGAACTTTCAATAAAAAAAAACAAAAAAAAATTAACACTCATGCAGGTTATGTAAGGTGTGATTCAAAGCTTAATTTCGGGATTTAAAAAAAGTATCCTATAGCTACTTCGTAATACGAACGCAAATCGTGCCAAGTTTCATTTGAATCCATTTAGTACTTTCGGCGGCGTGATGCTCAGCCAAGATACAGACAGACAGACAGACAAAAATGAAAAAAAATATAGTTGTCTACAGCATCGATAATAGAGAGCACTCAAAAAATAATTTGCAAAATATCTTCAATGTAAGTACAGAACTGGACCTGTTTTTAACACTTTTTTTATCCCTATTCAAACCGGCGCGGTATTCGTACCGCGGTGGGTAGTGGCAAATGAACTTGGTTTACTCTTGTGCAATAAAGCATTTTCTATCTATCTATCTTTTATATTATCCGCGGATCCACATGTGGACCCGAGCTGTGGATCCAAGCCGAATGAGCCTTATTTTTTTACTTTTAATGATACAATTTAATTTATGAATGAACCGAATGAATGAAAACGTAGAATGTCTGGTAGTACGTCCCAAAATAACAGAACTATAAAGCAGTTTTTGTTGTATTTTATGATGTGTTTTATTATATGAGTATTCTGTACGCACATGAATTAACTCATAACCTCAGCTACACAAAAAAGGTAGATGGTGCGCTATGCTATATAATAGCTACCACAGTAGTCTAATATACATACAGTAATACCCTGGTGATAAGACAAAGGTACTAGAGCGATGGTGGCCGAGCGGTAGCATGTGTGTTTCACAATCTTACGGCACCGGCCCCCTAATTACCTAACTTGCAACAGGACCCTAATTCTGTATGAAAACTCAGATTCCACACGATACGAAACCACGTCGTTATCGTGTCTTGTTCAAATCGTGTCACAGCATTAGAAATACCTTCACTTTACATTATGTTATTTTTAATTTGAATAAATATTGATATATTAAGTGGTGGTAACTTTTGACGTGGAGTTTTGGCGGGAACGTGAAAAAGTTCACGTCGTTGCATTGTATTATTTCACAAAACTTATGCTTTTTCTGGTGTTAATGTTTAAAATTAGTGGCATTTTACGCATTAAGTGCTGAATTATGAGTATAAGTGTGGGCAAGTGATATAATGTAGTGAAACGTGGTTTTTCATGTTGCTTCCAAAATTCCATAGAAGCCTCTAGTAAAGTTGCCACTACTTTACTAGGGCATGACTTAGACTGGATTATGACTACCTGACTTAGACTGGACTATGACTACCCTGACTAAGACTTGACTTTACATGAAATATTTCATAATACGACGAAAAACTACAATACTTGACACTGGCTAAATACACTATGTGTGGAGCCAAACTATAAGAAAAAAAAAAAAAAAAAAAACTTTTGACGTGTTGATGTTTCGGAACGTGTCTCAGTGGAACATTATGATTTTTGACAGTTCAAATCGCGTCATTTCCAAATTCATTTCGCGCGGTTTTGTTTCCATTTCATAGAGAATAGATTTTTGCAGATTTCTTATATAAGACAAGGAATTCGCGTGGTTTCGAAGTAAGGAATCGTAAAGTGGTCATACAGAATTAGGGTCCAGGTTTGCGACAGGCGTAAATCTCGCGGTGATTGCTGTCATACATCATTAGTGGTGTCAAGAATGTATGCTTCGCTACTGCTGTCGCATTGCTACTGCTGTCGCATTGCTGTTGCAAATTTTACGTAATTACCCCGCGGGTTCGATCCTCAGCCCTGCATCAATGACTTATCTAGTAAGTTATGTGCAGTTTTCGATGCCATTGCTCCGTGCCTCGGAGAGCACGTTAAGGCGGCGGGTAGACCAAACAAGGTGTTTTTGGGACGTTTCCTGGCGTAATTATAACACGTGGAGCTTTGAATTTAATATATCATGCAATTAATTTCATTAACTCGTTTGTGATGACCGCAAATACAAGATTAGTAAATATAGCTCTATAGAAAAAAATCTCAAAACTCCCTCGAAAAATTTGAATGTTCCCATTTTGCTGAGCTTCTACCGAATATATTTTTACAAAAAATAAATTAGTGTATTCGCAACAAACATTCAGATGTCGTGATGACTTAATAACTTTGAAAAATACTATATACAAATAGATATTACCTAAAAACCGTCAAAATCAGTAATTTCGTGCGTTGTCTTTGTCGTAAGCGCCGCGCTGAAGTGCAGACTGAATTGATATTTAAGACTATGACGTTAAGGTTGATATTTCTTTGAACGGATTTGGACCTACTCATCTGGCTCTACTCGTCACCTTAAGCCGTCGGTCCCGCCCCCTAATTACCTAACTCGCAACAGGTTTGCGACAGGCGTAAATCTCGCGGTGATTGCTGTCATACATCATTAGTGGTGTCGAGAATGTATGCTTCGCTACTGCTGTCGCATTGCTACTGCTGTCGCATTGCTGTTGCAAATTTTACGTAATTACCCCGCCGGTTATCATAAGAACATCTATGGCAATCTTTACGGGTTACGGGTCGGTAAATAAATCAAGGAGTAATAAGTTTTAAAGTTACTCCGTGATTTATTTACTGATTTTACTTGTTTTTTTTTCAATTATTGCATTCATTTTTAACCTACTTTAAAAAATAATATTTACTTGTTAATTTTTAATAGCAAGAAACTATAGGCTAGTAGTTAAGGCACTTATAGGGCTGGATCTTGCTACGGTTCTTCTTCTTCTTCTCGTGTAGAGAAGTGGTCAGCCCTGGTGTCAGAATTTTTAGGCCGCCCAAAAGCTTCTGACTTGGCTTAACGACTATTGTCTATTTTTAGACCGCCCAAAGGCTTCTGACTTGGCTTAACGACTATTGTCTATTAGACAATAAGAAGCCTTTGGGCGGCCTAAAAATTCTGATGCCAGGGCTGACCACTTGTCGTTACAACAGCCGGGTCCGACGGCTTAACGTGCCCTCCGGAGCACGGTAGCGCTCAGTTGTAAATACCACTTTTTGCTGTAGTGGTCACCCATCAGAGTAGTGACCGCAGCGAACGTTGCTTAACTTTACCGATCGGTTAGAAACGGCTAGTTGTGCTTCGCTACGAGCACTACGCTACACTAATTTGGTATTACTTTAGGTGGCTTCACCTTTAGGTTGTTTGCACAATCTATTTATTCTTTTATTCTGATATTAATAATGAATTCGACCAAATGTTGAATCCGTTTTTATTCTGTGCAATACCCGTAGAAGTACGACCTCGACGATTTTTTGCGTAGATTACCTTCAATACTAAACTTGTATTAACCGGAACTATTTTTTAACATTTTTTTTTTTAATTACAATGTGTTAGTTGTTTTAAATTAATTGGCTTCATTAATATTGATTCATTAAGGTGGAACGTTACACTGGCGCGGGAAATTCTTATTGCCATTTGTCGCTAAACCAATGATATCTAGGAGATACTTTTGATCGTAATTTGTTGATACATTCTATTTATTACCGCAAAATCAGTTTTCATGTAATCACGTTGAGTAATTAAGCTATTATTGGCAAAAGAACGCAAGAAAATTTGTATTTCCCGCGCGAGTTAACGTTCCACTTCCATCTTAATGCGAGGTAAATAAATGACACCGGACAGTGACTTACAACTTGGGTGTTTTAACCTTCTCAAAGAAAGCTGGCAATTCCTTTGGTTCACTACTTTATGTATTTACAAGTTGAATGACCCTGGCTTCGCACGGGTTAATTAGTTTTGCGTTTTAACCTTGTTCATGGGAAGAGGGAAGGGGCTCTCTGGGCTCCACCAGGCTCTTTTTGACCTATCTTATTCCTTTTCCTTTCTCTCTTCCCTTCGACAGGATGAGTATACATAAATAGGTAAATAAAAACATAATTTACTTACAAACAAAAAAAACTTGCATAAAACTGACATCTTTGTTTCTTCGTGCAACCCGCACTTGGCCGTTTTAGGAAACCAAAAGCATCCTATCCTAAATGCTATATTGAAAAATTAGCTATAACCATACCAAATTTCAGCAAAATCCGTTTAGTAGTTCCAGCGTGATGCGTGTTCAAAGGGACAGAAAGACAGACAGACAAAAAATTCAAAAAAAGTGTTTTTATTTCTATATCGATTAAGAACTGTAATGCAATCAAAATTTTCAAAAAATATTCATTGTACAGATTTCGCCCAGTTACCCACAGTTTCATTATATCTATAGATTACGCCACAATGGGCGGGCCACGTCGCTAGTAGAACTGACAACCGATGTGGAAGAAACGTTCTCGAGTGGCGACCACGAACCGGAAGATGCAGCTTACGCCAGCCCCACATACTACAAGACAATTATAATGACGCGTGACCAAAATGCTGGCACTTATTTGGCCCAACGCATCAGCATTGCAATTCAACGTGGCAATGCGGCCAGCATGTTGGGTACGCTACCTACCGGTAGTGGGCTGGAGCACTTGAACTGTCTATAGGCCATCGCGGCTATTATACAGTCCATAAGTGTTCTTTGTAGTAGGTAGTGTAGCTAGTTAAGTTTAATTTAGCTTAGTTTAGTTTAGTTTTAATTATTGTAGTAGTTAGCTTGAGTAATAAAGGCAAATTGCCCATTAAAAAAAAAAAATTATAATTAAACAAAAAATATTTAATTAACGGGTTTGACCCAGTTACAGCTTCAGATAATAGTTATATGCACGGATATAATAACAAATAACTAGTTTAAATCATAATAACCGACAGGTAAAATTAATGTCACTTTGACATCTGTCAAACTGTCACGCCTCCCTCCAAGGGCAAGGTTCAGAGAAGGGGGCTCCCAGTGAACGCTCACTCACGTACAATCTTGTATTTACGAATTCTGTTAGTATAATAACAACGGCTTGCATGCAAGCAAGCATGTAGGCAAGCGGGGTCATTGTGGCGAGCCCCCCTAATAGGGGAGGCATTTACAGCTGTATGGTGCAGAATTCCACCATGAGACAACCAGATGTACGAAAAAATGCCACCGATACATGGTTAACATCCCAAATTTGCGAACAAAGCGATTTGCTTCCACGTTCATCATGCGAACACCCAAAGAGTGGAACGCTTTGCTGGAACGTCCGTGTTTGGGGTCTTCAAATCGAGAGTGAACAGGTCTCTTCTAGGTAAGCGTGTTACACCCTAGACCGCATCGTCACTTACCATCAGGTTAGATAGTGGTCAAGCGCAAGCCTACCAATCAATAAAAATAAAAAAATATAAAAAAGCAAAGTGAACGCGTTATGGAACGTTACACTCACGCGGGAAATTCAAATTTTCTTGCATTCTTTTGCCAATAACAGCTTAAATACTCAACGTGATTAGATGAAAACTAATTTTGCGGAAATAAATAGAATGTATCAATAAATTACAATTAAAATCACCTACATATCATTGGTTTAGCGACAAATGGCAATAGACTGAAAAACTAAGAAGAAAATTGTTTATTGCCATTTGTCGCTAAACCAATGATATCTAGGAGATACTTTTAGTCGTAATTTGTTGATACATTCTATTTATTTCCGCAAAATTAGTTTTCATCTAATCACGTTGAGTAATTAAGCTATTTATTATTGTCAAAAGAATGCAAGAAAATTTGAATTTCCCGTGGTAGTGTAACGTTCCACCTTAAGTTCATCCATATTAATAGTTTTGCACAAAGGTGTACTTTGTGCAAAACTATTAAATAAATAAATGTGGTGCTGGAGGCGCATGCTAAAGATACCATGGACTGCCATGAGAACAAATTTGTTCATTCTCCAAGAGCTTAACCAAACGACTCTATACTGTATGGAAAGTCAGTCAAGTTTTTTCGGCCACATTATGCGATCCCAGAGCATTGACTATAAATCCAGTTGACCAATGATACAACTTCCCCTCATACGAATATTATTGGTGTATTTCAACCACTATTTTCTAATAAATACTATGAATTTCTAATAAATCACGGGAACCGTTGATGTCTTTTGTTCCATCCTGCTCTGTTCTTTGTAGTTTCGTATAGGTAGCTTTGTCTCGTTTTGTTACCTCGCCCCCTGCCCGCGTAGGTGAGTCGTGTTTGTATGAGATATTATGTTCACGAGCTATCAACGGGCTTTATAATCTTTGTCCCAGAGGCACGAGCTGGAAAAATTACTAATAGTGGGTCAAATGCAGGGAAAACGCCCCAGGGGCCGCGTACCAGTACGATGGTCTGACAGCATAAAGGAGGCAACAGGCGAAGCTCTACGGCGGACGCTTGGTCTGACACAAGACCGCACCATTTGGAGGGCCTTCTGTGCACATCACGATCCTCATCAGTGTGGGAACGAAACGAAAGAAGAAAGAAAGATATTCGCAGTGGATGCAAAAAGGCCGATGTGTGATGTGAAGTCATTTTTCGTGGTATCGGAAGTCTGGCTTATTCCATAAATTCCCATAGACAATCCTCTGCAAAGGGGATTTGCGACTTTTTTTGTTCAGAAATCCCCTATGTATCTTCTTTGGGTGCCGGAAGGGGCTACAGAGAGTTGGTTTGTCTAGTTTTAGTTAAATGTTCAAGTCTTTTTTTTTGTTGTACCGCTGGTTACTTATTATTTCTGTAATATTATCCATCCAAAGGTTGCATGGAAGAGATCAATTTTAGTGATAAGACCGCCCATTGTGCTACCTATAGTAGGTACATAATACTCTAATGTTTAGTTTTATTTTATGTCGGTATAATTGAAATAAATTTTTGTATTATTTATATCTTCTATGTCTTATAAAAATATGTATATACATACCTATTATATCTTTTTCTCACAGATTTCATTCCTCGGCTCAGAGTACCAATTTCCATCAAGTTCAAAATAAAACATAAAAAATACATATCAAATTAAATTAAACGGTGTACCTATTGTTGAATGTTAGTATGAACTCGAGATGTTTGGTCAACTCAAATGTACGGGGAACCTATTGCTTCTGGGAAAACGAAAGGCTTGTCCACACTGGTCACAAAATAAACCGCAAAAATATAAGCCCCTACTAATCCATACTATTCCAACAAATCCCTACAATTAAAAAATGAAAATATCTAGTTGTACCACTAATAAGCCCCTACTAACCCTTACACTCCTACGAATCCTTGCAATAAAAAATTGAAAATACCTATTAGTTGTACCGATAATACGCCCCTACTAATCCCTACAATAAACAGTTGTAAATATCTAGTTGTACCGCTAATAAGCCCCTACTCATAGAGGAAATTATTCTATGCCCCTACTAATCCCTACTATTCCCACAATCCCTGCAATTCCCGAGCAAGTTCCGAGTGACACTGCAACTGTTATGGGCGGCCGTGTTGCTTAACATCAGGTGAAAGACTAGCTCGTCACGTCATTCAATCGCATAAAAAAAAAAATTTGTAATTATACCTAGTTGTTAATGTGCTTGTTTTATATATCACTAGCTTTTGCCCGCGGCTTCGCACGCTTGTATTGTGTTATTTCTACGTTTAGGTAGTCTAATAATAACTTAGTTCATACATTTTCTATATATACCAAACAACAAAATCCACTAAATCTTTTCGGAGCTCAGCAAGTATTAGCAGATTAGGTAGCACACGTGTAAAAATGTTGTTTGGGTAGTAGGTAAGTATGGCTTTTCACGTGTCATCAGATCACCTACACATTGATAAAATAGTGGATTAGAACCTGCAAATCATAGGTACAATATTTAATTAAATATGTACCTACTTAGACCTACCTAATACTTAGACGTTAGTTTTTTTAAATATACGATAGGTCTAGGCATCTAACTAATAAAAGTTCTATAATATGGTATACCTACATACCAATGATACGGTCGATCTTTTCCTTGTCATTTTCACTTAAACAGATGTTCTTGTGTTTTCACCATAAAAACCGTTCAAGTCTTCATAAGAGGTTCCAGTAAATTTTGTTTAGGTAGTAGGTATACCTACTTAAGTACTTACCTATTATTTAGGCAGTTTAGAAAAATACAAAACAAACACACATTGGTCAGTTTTTCACATCTGCGCGCTTTTTATTACCATTTATTTACCACATATTTTTTTTACTTTCATAAGTTTGACTCCATACGAATTGAGTATTTAGCCAGTGTCAATAATAAGATGATGATGACTTTTTAAAAAAATATTTTATTTGTAACGCCTTAGACGCTTTTTTGTACTATTATGTTACAAACTGTGAAATAAATTGAATTTGAGTTTGAATTTGAGGTAAGATCACTTTGTTGTCCGTCTGTTTGTCTTTCTAAATATCTGTCGAGACCATTACTTATTTTAGGAATAACGGAAAGAATTAAGCTGAAATGGATATCTATGATCAATTAATTCAAATACGGCTATCATCATCATCATCATCATCATCATAATCATCATCATCAACAACAACATCCTGAAGACGTCCACTTTCAAAGACCTTTCTTCTTCTTGCCAAATTCTAATAAACTTTACAACTTGTCCGTAGAGCCAAGCAATTACCACAAAAAAGAAAAAAGAAGTTTAATTTCTGATTGCATATATACACCCAAAGATATAATTAACCTTCTTGAAGCAACCGAGTAACCAATAAATTTTACTCTAACCTGTGGTTTGTCCCAAATAGAATATAACTGCTTAGTTTGTTCATTGAAAAGCCCACAGACCTAAAATATTTTAACTATTAAAACTCATTTACTTACGTGAAAGAAGAAGAAGAAATCAAAATCGAACGTTACACGGCCATGTTGCTAATTCGAGGATCTTACCATAAAGTATAATTATACTTACCTATATCTAAGTACCCTTAGAGTATAGACTAAAAGCATAGAGAGAACTTCATTATCTGTCAAGCGTACCACTTTTTTGGACACTTTTTATAAGAAGTGGACACTTTGATGTGAATGAGTCTGACAGATTTGTATAGAAAAACCTTAGAGTATAGACTAAAAGCAAAGAGGGATCATCAAAACGATAGTATATTTGTACTGCTCACACGTATCGCTACGTCAGTGGCGAAGGAAAAAAACAAACATACGATATTAGCTACACTTGCGAAATTGCACCGTACCATTTTTTCGACTCGAGTCAACTGTTTTTTCTGTTTGACTTTTCGCAAGCGTAGCTAGTTACTAGTTAGCTAGTCTAATGCCAAAATAAAAAAAAACATCTACTTTCACACTATTAATATTTGTTGGTATATGTATCTATTTAATTAACTTCTAAAATGCTAAACAACCTGTAAAAATATAAATAGGAAACCTATAAAATGTTTTGATTCTCTTAGAGTAGCGGTACTAATATTACTCTTTGGTCATATCCATTCACAGAGTCTTTTTCTTTAATCTTTACCTCCAGATAAACACGTGGCACAGAGTGTAGTCGATTGTTTTTTTTTCTAATCTGTGACAATATGTGGTAACTTACAACCACAGCTTACAACTTACCGTTATGGCGGAAACAGTAGCCAACTTAAAAAAAAAACTTACCTAAAAACCTAACTTAGTAACGTACCTAAAACCTTCCCATTCATTCAATAACGCATTTAAAAATATTGATAGACAGAGAAGAGTTAGTTGTATGAAACGTGTGCTACACTTATACATGTAGCGCACGTTTCATACAACTAACTCTTTTCTCTATGGGAGTCCCATCTCTTCAGCGTAAGCGGTTATTTTCTCTTTGCTTACTATAAGTAACCAAAAAAAAAAACCATCAATCGGCCATGTTGTTTAAAACTCCGATTCGTTCCGTAATGAAATCTTAATAATTGTCATCAATTTTTTTTAACGATATTGCAATTTTAATATATCCTATGTTAAGCGCCGGTTATTTCTAAGCATATTAGTAAAAACCGCATGAAAATCCATTCAGTATTTTAGGAGTTCAGTCATAACAAACAAACAAACAAACAAATAAACAAACAAACAAACAAACAGACAAAGTGTTTAAAAAGTGGCTTAACGTGATCAGCGGCTAATTTTAAGCCAACCTGTGTAATTTTTTTGTTGATATCTTGCAATTACAGACTTTTTTATCTCTACAGTTTTATTATATGTATAGATTAAAAGTATTGTCTAATTGCTTTCGTGGACGGTCCTTTTTGGGGGTACAAGCGTCTGAAACCTTTTTCGTAGCATTATTAGACGGACTTTTGATGTTAAATTAACACCGCCGTCACATCTTCCCGAGACACACGTTAGCAGCTAAAGCGGCGCAAATATAGTAATCTCGGTAGCGGTTACTTATTTGAGCCGTTTGGTGTTGAGACCCTAGGTCCGTGGGGATCGGGAGCTCATCGTGTTTTCCAAAGTCTATCAGAGCGTCTGGTCGATGCGACGCGTGACCAAAATGCTGGCACTTATTTGGCCCAACGCATCAGCATTGCAATTCAACGTGGCAATGCGGCCAGCATGTTGGGTACGCTACCTACCGGTAGTGGGCTGGGGCACTTGGACTGTCTATAGGCCATCGCGGCTATTATACAGTCCATAAGTGTTCTTTGTAGTAGATAGTGTAGCCAGTTTACTTTAGTTTAGCTTAGTTTAGTTTAGTTTAGTTTAGTTTAGTTTAGTTTAGTTTTTATTATTGTAGTAGTTAGCTTGAGTAATAAAGGCAATTTGCCCGTTAAAAAAAAACACTGGGTTTTATAAAACAAACGAAATAAGCGATTAGAAACGAGGAGATCCGCAGGAGAACTAAAGGTACCGATATAGCTCTTAGAATTAGCAAGTTGAAATGGCAATGGGCAGGCCACATCGCTCGTAGAACTGACAACCGATGGGGAAGAAAGGTTCTCGAGTGGCGACCACGAACCGGAAGACGCAGCGTAGGCCCACTAGGTAGACTGACAGTTTGGTGAAAACCGTGGGGAGTCGATGGATGCAGAAGGCAAGCAGCCGCTCAAAGTGGCGCTTTCTGGGGGACTTAACAATAAAAAACGATCACAAAAACCTTGCCGTTTGGTCCCGGTTTGCAAATAGGACCACCCTATGTCTGCCCGTGGGTGCCGTAACAGCCGGCAAAGGGAATATCCAGGGAATGGGCAGCAGCATAATCTTCTTATGGGGGGGGGGAGGGGGGGGGCGAATCCCCCCAATAAGGGTAGGTTTTTGTGATCCCTAGTGAAAGTAGGTTGTAGGACTTTTCTGCAAAGCTCGTCTAGGTAGGTACCACCGCTTTGCCAGTTATTCTGCCGGCAAGCAGTAGTGTGCAAGCACTACTGTGTTCCGGTTTGAAGGGCATTGTAGCTAGTGAAATTACTGGGCAAATGAGACTTAAGAACTGATCTCACAGTCTAGAAATCTTTTTTAGACTGTGTGATGTCTCAGGATGACGTGCGCAGTGCGCAGTGTCACGCGAAACTTTAATTTAGATTTCCGAGTGACACTGCAATCTGTAATGGGCCGCCGTAACGCTCTACACCAGGTGAAGGACTAGTTCTTCACGTCATTCGTTTACATAAAAAAATAGTAACCAAGTAAAAAACTGGTTAAAAGTTTTGACCACTGGTCAGAATTTGTTAGCATTTTTAAACATTAGCATTAAAAAAAACCACCTTTAGACATGTCGTAACTTTATTGACACTGAACATTGAACACTGAACTTTATTATTTTAAGGACTCCGTAACCAAGGGGTAAAACGGACCAAAGAGTCCGTTTTACCCTTTGAGTATTTTTCTGACAGACAGCGGAGCCTTAGTAATAGTACTAAGGCTTTGCTGTCTGTCTGTCTCTTTGTCTGTCTGTCTGTCCGTCTGTCACCAGGCTGTATCTAATGAACCGTGATAGTTAGACAGTTGAAATTTTCACAGATGATGTATTTCTGTTGCTGCTATAACAACGAATACTAAAAAAACAGAATAAAATAATTATTTAAGGGGGCTCCCATACAAAAAAACCTGACTTTTTTGCTCGTTTTTATAGATAATGGTACGGAGCCCTTCGTGCGCGAGTTCGACTCGCACTTGGCCGGTTTTTTAATGTTTGTCACGTCCGAACTCCCCCCATAAAAAAAACAAACGAAAAAAATTAAAAACCAATTGTAGGTTTCGTCGACTCCCAGTGTAAACAAGTCCTTCTCTAAAACAATGGTCGGGTTACTTAACAAGTGTAATTAGTCGTAACAGTTTTCAGTATCGGTACGGTTTCCGAAAGGAAAACAGCAATCAATAGGTCAACTAACGTTAGTTCACTTTTAACTGTCAACGAACCTTTTTTAAAAAAACTACTTATTCGAAGTCGATCATCAAAAGTAACTCAAAGTGTGCCGGGAATATTGTTTAAAAAGACATTAAGTAATAAAAAAAAAATGTACAAACGTACATGCGTGATAACAATTTGAACGTATCTATGTAATACCAAATAATATTGTTATGTTAAAAACAAATGGAACCAACTGGCTCGCGTGGAGTTTAAAAATCTGGGTCTACAAAACGGTCTGACTACATATTTTGAAGAAAATAAAGACAATACAGTTACTAATTCGTAAATGAGATATTCCTTCATAAAATCTCTTTTTTATATCTATCATCATCACCATCATCATCAGCCTGAAGACGTCCACTACTGAACATGGGCGGCTGCTTGCCTCCTGCATCCATCGGCTCCCTGCGGTTCGTCGTCGGTCCACCGAGTGGGGGGCCGGCCTACGCTGCGTCTTCCGGATCGTGGTCGCCACTCGAGAACCTTTCTTCCCCATCGGTTGTCAGTTCTACGAGTGATGTGGCCTGCCCACTGCCACTTCAACTTGCTAATTCTCAAAGCTATATTGGTGACTCCATAGCTCACTGCGCGACTTTGAGCTTACTCAAAAGGCCAACAGCAAGAGACTACGTCTCATTGCCATAAGTCATCATATCTATCATAAAACCCAAATATAGAAATGTTGTAGTACCAAATGATTTATTTATTTTCTGAAAGTAAATCCTTATACATGAGCTTAACAAGTTAGTTTTCGTTAATTTAATAACTTACATTTATAATCTTCAGCTTCAAAAAATAGTACAAATTGTGTAGTCTATTTAAAAAAAATAGTACCTTTTTAAGTCTAGGAATAGGTATGTGTCAACTTGGCGTTAACACGTCAAGCGTAGGTTTAAACCCATTTTTATTTGTTTCTTTCCGCAGTCAATCTGCATTCTAATTAAACAGAACTAATAAATTAATTAAAGAACATTTAATGATCAAACATGGTCAAGTTATTGTGGATATCGTTGCTGTTACTGCTGTATACCACCCAACTATTGTGTGTGAAAACTAAAATTGAGTGCGGCTATAAGGTAAGAGAAAAGAATAGTGCCATTGTACACTTCTTTTAGTTTCTGTAATCTGTGATGTTCTTAAACCAAAGAGACCTTTGAGGGTTTACCATTTTATGTCACGAAGTACCTACCAGGGATCAAGTTAATATCAAAGAGGTTCGTGTGCTACATAGGTTATGGTACTTCACCAGGGGTCATTTCTTTCCCCCTTACTATATCTAATTGTTACTTTTTCAGCAATGTACTCAAACCAGAGAGGGCGCTTTGAACGTCCACCTGATTCCTCACTCCCACATGGATGCTGGCTGGGTGAAGACCTTCGACGAATACTACTATGGAAGTAAGTATGAGGACACTGTTTTTTTCATTTGTTTGCTTTAGGTCAGATTCTTTTTTAGTCAAATTCACTTTGATAGTTTCTCGTTAGAAAATGTAGGTACTTCGAAACAAGACATTCTGTGTTTCACCATTTTGTAAAGATTCAAAGCTTTTCAGGAACAACATGTGCGGTATTGCTGTGGCCATAGTGATTAATCAAATGTACTGTTTTCAGCAAAGACATCAATTAGCTCCGCAAATGTTCAGCTCATCTTCCACTCCGTCCTTTCTGAGCTGCTCCATGACAAACGTAGGAAGTGAGTAAAACCTACTTGGGCGTCTATAAAATAGCAACTAAGGACAAGAATATTATAAAAAACCTAAACTTAGAGTGTCATTAGCAGCGGGGCCGCGTCAAGGAGTACTGCCATCGGAATCAGACCCTTGATCCAACCATCCAGCGAGAGCCTCTTGAGATGATGGTGATTTTTGATTGGAGGAGTATTCCCTCTAAAAAGAGTTTGCTGCGGCAGAATCATTACCTAAGTACACAATTCTAAACAAGAACTTCGAATACAAGGTGAGTTTGAATTGGTATGTTATCCCGAAAGGGGGGGACTGGGACCATGATGCCCACAAGTTCTGAGAGCCTGACTTAAAACTGCGTTTCCAAACCCCCATACTAAGAAATAAATTCACTCACAAAATTGCACGTGCGATCGCTACGAGAGTTAACAAGATACTAAAATAAACAAACAAATTCATTTCTAAACACAGGTCTTTGAACTCATTTAAGTGCATTCGGTCAAGGACGAAGTTCAACCACTCAGCTGCGCTAGGACTATCGAACGTCTATATACATGGCATTTATTCAATGAAAAACTATTAATTTAGAAAAGGAGTAGAAGAAACATTGTCTACCTCGGGGAGTAGGTTTACTCCTTTTCGGGATAATATACCAATTCAAACTCAGATAGTATAAGCAAAATTGGTGAAGAGATTGTCAAGGTTTCAGTTACGAGGTTCTCCAGACTTGCTTTTTAACGGGCATACCTAATGGCTTTATTGTTTTAACCCATTCAGTGGCGGGGACCCTACAGGGGGTTCAGCTTATCAGCATTCGCGGCCCCGAGGACCCGTTTCGAGGGTCCATATTAAAAATATGGTTTTCATCGTAAATACCTACAATGTAAATTTTTTCGGAACTTTTGGTAAAGTATCATCTTTATTACACACACATATTTACAACGTATTTGCGCGTAAAAGCGTATTTTATATTTCCGCGAACCCTCCTCGTGGGCACACCCCGGGCGGCGCCCCAGGACCCTCCGCGCTCGGGTCTGGTGAAATGTATGGCGGCATGGGGTATGAGCTCTATGAATAGGGGAAGAATGCGAATGCGTTAACTAATTACTACAATGATAATACTACATACCTAGCTTACACTATCTACTACAAAAAAGCTTTGTTCGTATTATATTCACTGTCAGTTACCACCTCGAGATGGAAGAGACGAGACTGAAAACAGCCAAAAAGTTTGAGTTCCCGAAGTCTACTGATTGCTCGCGAAGTGTAGGATTCAGCGACCCTGAAACTTCTGACTAGTGACTGGTCTTCTTATTCTGCAGATTCACCTTTTCGGAAACGGCTTACTTCTGGCGCTGGTGGAAGGAACAGCGTCCAACTACTCGTGCTACCTTTAGGTAATGGTAGCTTTTTTTTTAAGTTTTTTACTAATCATAACATAGTCGTGCTTACAATGTATTTTTTTTTTAACTTTACAACATTTTGAAAAACATTTTTAAATTGACGAAAACCACCCTTCTAGGGTAGAAGACATACTTATGAAGTTGTATACTTATTATATACTAGCTTTTGCCCGCGGCTTCGCACGCATGTATTATGTTATTTCTACGTTTAGGTAGTCTAATAATAGCTTAGTTCATGCATTTCCTCTATACCAAATCACAAAATCCACAAAAAAATTTCGAAGCTCAGCACGTATTAGCAGATTAAGTAGCACACGTGTAAAAATGTTGTTTAGGTTGTAGGTAGGTATGGCTTTTCACGTGTCATCAGATCACCTACACATTGATAAAATAGTGGGTTAGAAACTGCAAATCATATGTATGTACCTACTTAGACCTACCTTACACTTAGCCGTTAGTTTTTTTAAATATACGGTAGATCTAGGCATCTCACGAATAAAAGTTCTATGGTATACCTACATACCAGTGATACGTTCGATCTTTTCCTTGTCATTTTCACTTCAACAGATTGTTCTTGTGTTTTCACCATAAAAACCGTTCAAGTCTTGATAAGAGGTTCCAGTAAATTTTGTTTAGGTAGTAGGTATACCTACTTAAGTACTTACCTATTATTTAGGCAGTTTAGAAAAATACAAAACAAACACACATTGGTCAGTTTTTCACATCCGCGCGCTTTTTATTACCATTTATTTACCACATATTTTTTTTACTTTCATAAGTTTGACTCCATACGATTTGAGTATTTAGCCAGTGTAAATAATAAGATGATGATGACTTTTTTAAAAAATATTTTATTTGTAACGCCTTAGACGCTTTTTTGTACTTTTATGTTACACACTGTGAAATAAATTGAATTTGAATTTAAATTTGAATTTGAGGTAAGATCACTTTGTTGTCCGTCTGTTTGTCTTTCTAAATATCTGTCGAGACCATTACTTATTTTAGGAATAACGGAAAGAATTAAGCTGAGATTGATATCGACGATAATTTAATTCAAATACGGCTATCATCATCATCATCATCATCACCATCATCATCATAATCATCATCATCAACAACAACATCCTGAAGACGTCCACTTTCAAAGACCTTTCTTCTTCTTGCACAATTCTAATAAACTTTACAACTTGTCCGTAGAGCCAAGCAATTACCACCAAAAAAGAAAAAAGAAGTTTAATTTCTGATTGCATATATACACCCAAAGATATAATTAACCTTCTTGGAGCAACCGAGTAACCAATAATTTTTACTCTAACCTGTGGTTTGTCCCAAATAGAATATAACTGCTTAGTTTGTTCATTGAAAAGCCCACAGACCTAAAATATTTTAACTATTAAAACTCATTTACTTACGTGAAAGAAGAAGAAGAAGTCAAAATCGAACGTTACACGGCCATGTTGCTAATTCGAGGATCTTACCATAAAGTATAATTATACTTACCTATATCTAAGTACCCTTAGAGTATAGGCTAAAAGCATAGAGAGAACTTCATTATCTGTCAAGCGTACCACTTTTTTGGACACTTTTTATAAGAAGTGGACACTTTGATGTGAATGAGTCAGACATATTTGTATAGAAAAACCTTAGAGTATAGACTAAAAGGAATTATTTAAATATCTCGGTGACACTCATGAGCGAGAACTTCGATCTACTTCTAACCTTCTCCTGGCTCCTCCCATTCACCATACCTCCTTCCGAGACAATTCTTTTTCCGTTGTGGCAGTCAGATTGTGGAATTCCTTGCCTAAGGAATTAAAAAAGGTTACTTCTAAAGAAGTCTTTAAAAAGCAAGTTCGCATCTATTACATTAAAAATTATTATGCTGAATAAAACTCCCCTAATAATTACTGTTTATACCCTTTGTTTTTATGTAAGTATTTATGTATATTAATTATATTTATGTAAGTAGGTATATCATATTATTTGTATAGTTAAGTATATATTATTTTGTAGTATTTTTATTTTTATTCTTATATAAACACGATTTTATTTTAACATTAATCTTACCGCACCGCTACCATTTTTTTTTTCTTGTACATCCAGGTTGACTGGTAGATAATGCTTCATAGCATTAAGTCCGCCTTGTACATTTATTTTTGTGCTGAAGTATAAATAAATAAATAAATAAAAGCAAAGAGGGATCATCAAAACGATAGTATATTTGTACTGCTCACACGTATCGCTACGTCAGTGGCGAAGGAAAGAAACAAACATACGATATTAGCTACACTTGCGAAATTTCACCGTACCATTTTTTCCACTCGAGTCAACTGTTTTTTTCTGTTTGACTTTTCGCAAGCGTAGCTAGTTACTTTATGTTTGTTTCTTTCCTTCGCCACTGACGTAGCGATACGTGTGAGCAGTACAAATATAATATCGTTTTGATGGATATCTCTATGCTTTTAGTCTATACTCTAAGTAAGTACCCTTTTAAAACATTTTTCATAAAATATTTCGTATCATTGGCTAAGTACAAATGTCGTCTAATGCCAAAATAAAAAAAAAAATCTACTTTCACACTATTAATATTTGTTGGTATATGTATCTATTTAATTAACTTCTAAAATGCTAAACAACCTGTAAAAATATAAATAGGAAACCTATAAAATGTTTTGATTCTCTTAGAGTAGCAGTACTAATATTACTCTTTGGTCATATTCATTCACAGAGTCTTTTTCTTTAATCTTTGCCTCCAGATAAACATGTGGCATAGAGTGTAGTCGATTGTTTTTTTTCTAATCTGTGACAATATGTGGTAACTTACAACCACAGCTTACAACTTACCGTTATGGCGGAAACAGTAGCCAACTTAAAAAAAACTTACCTAAAACCTTTACCTAAACACCTAACTTAGTAACGTACCTAAAACCTTCCCATTCATTCAATGACGCATTTAAAAATATTGATAGACAGAGAAGAGTTAGTTGTATGAAACGTGCGCTACACTTATAACATGTAGTGCACGTTTCATACAACTAACTCTTTTCTCTATGGGAGTCCCATCTCTTCAGCGTAAGCGGTTATTTTCTCTTTGCTTACTATAAGTAACCAAAAAAAAAACCATCAATCGGCCATGTTGCTTAAAACTCCGATTCGTTCCGTAATGAAATCTTAATAATTGTCATCAAATTTTTTTAACGATATTGCAATTTTAATATATCCTATGTTAAGCGCCGGTTATTTCTAAGCATATTAGTAAAAACCGCATGAAAATCCATTCAGTATTTTAGGAGTTCAGTCATAACAAACAAACAAACAAACAAACAAATAAACAAACAAACAAACAGACAAAGTGTTTAAAAAGTGGCTTAACGTGATCAGCAGCTAATTTTAAGCCAATCTGTGTAATTTTTTTGTTGATATCTTGCAATTACAGACTTTTTTATCTCTGCAGTTTTATTATATGTATAGATATACCTACGCTCTCTTATTGCACAAACTTTCAAATAACTACCTAGGTGGTTATTACATTTTGGCGAGCTCAGTACCGCGCGCGCGGTACCGAGCTCGCAGCGTCCGTCGGTTTGACCAAATATATCTAGTTTCATTTATTGATATATAAATAAGAGCATTAAGTATTTAAAATTATAAAATAATTTGTAGTACCTTAGAAAAATGATGAACTTTATTTTGGAACAATATTTTGTCGATGTAATATAAAACTCCGGAGATTAAAAATCAAATTTATTTAAATTTTTTTTATTAATAGAAAGGCAATATTAATCAAAAATCTGTTCTGTCATTATGGAAGTACGGGATGTATTTAGTGGAGTAAAATTTAGTTTGGAGACTTACGTTACACAGGATTTGCAAATTAAAACTCTCAAATCGGGTCTCTGTGTATTTTTGCCGAAACAAACATCAGGAGAATGATGATTACTAAATAAGTAGGTACCTAAGTTACCTGAAATTCGCTCTGTCATTATCGAGGAAGATGAAATGAAGGGTATTTTTCATATAATGTATAGACATTAAAGCTATGCATTAAATATTGACGACGAAAACCTTGGAACTACGCATAATTTTGTAACAGCAGCCTTAACAGTATCTAAGCATACCGTTTTAATATAGGCCAATACTTTTACAAATTCACAATAATAAATATATATAAATTTTGCTAATAAGAGCCAATACAACGCCAAATTGCTTAAAACGGCTTAGCTTGAAGCAGTGTCCTGTCAACAATATTGCAACAATGACTTTGAAATTAGTATATGGTAAAGTTCAGGACTAATGCTACTGCAAATGTATAATGAAAACACGAATTAATAAAATTTTCTCGATAGAAAAAAATTACAAAGTTACCTCCGAACCGTACAAATAAACAGCGATTATTCAATGAATACTTTAAATAAGATCATGAAACTTTGTGTAGTAGTTGAACTAAATATAATGGAGGGCTTATGTATAGCGGATTTTTAAAATACCCTTTATATTCAGTGTAATAATAAATTACCTAAACTATTGCGCGTTGGAACCAGTTTAACTTAGACCGCCCCTGCCGCTCGGCCCCTGGCTCATCCCCGCTTTGGCCCAGTACTATACATCTATTCTGTGGCTTTGACTTGAATTCGCGCTGGCCTTGCACAAGCCCTTAAATAAAAAGATTGTAACAAAAACCCTACACGTGTTACAGGTCACTGGTGCATGATGGAAGAGTAGAGTTTGCTGGAGGTGGCTGGACACACGCCGACTCCGCTGCCGTCTCTTACCAACAATCCCTTGACCTTTGGACTTGGGGACTCAGGTATTTTATCACACTGGACCAGGTTCTCTACCTCTAATAACTCCGTAAATGTACGCCCGTTCCGATAAAGCAGATGGGCATAAGTCCCATGCGGAATGGGACAAGCAAATCTCGGCCGAGTATTATATCTTTTGAGTAGGTACTGATGTCAGCTCATAAGTAAAAGCATGGAACAAAAAGGAGAGGAATGCCATTACACAAAGAAAACAGCGTAGATCAAAAATATGCCTAAAACTAGATGGCGTTGCCAAATGAGCGGGTTATAAGTTGAGCGCAGATCAGAAATATGCCAAAAACCGTTTAAAACCTAGCCCGCCGTAGCTACCCGTATAAACAGCTCATTTTGCAGCGCCATCTAGGTTTAAAACGGTTTTTTGGCATATTTCTGGTCTGCATCAACTTATAACCCACTCATTTGACAAATTTTTGATCTACGCTGTTTTCTTGGTGTATTGGCATACCTCTCCTCCTTGTTCCATGGTAAGAGTGAATGTGGCTCTACAGCCAGCTCGTGCGACTTCCAAGCCGACGCACCCAGGTTCAAATCTCACTTCGGTTTTGCAATGACATTTTAAGTTACGTGCGGAATCTGCACTTGTTCTTATAACGGTGAAGGAAACATCGTGAGGAAACCGGATGTTCTAGAATCACATCATTCGAGAACATGTGTCATCCACCTACCCGCACTTGTCCAGCGTGGTGTATTATAGCCTATATACACTCTCTCAGACTCCTTCATGTGAGAGAAGACCCGCTGGCTAATTTTTTTTTATGTAATCGAATGACGCGACTAGCTAGTCGTTCGCCTGGTGTTAAGCGACACTGCCACCCATAACAGATTGTAGTCTTACTCGGAACTCTAAATTAAAGTTTCGCGTGACACTGCGCACTGCGCACGTCATCCTGAGACATCTCAATTACGTAGATCTATAGATTTATGTTTGTACTGGGTGGCGCAAAAGTAAAGACCCTATTTGGTTCAGCTATAACATTTTTTCTAAATTAGAAAACTAGATTTAGGTTTTTTTAAATGTATATTTGTGCCATTAAATTTCGTACCATTAGGATTTAAAGATGATGTCTTTTAAATGGTGACCTCCAGAGTTGATACACATTTGAGCCCTATTTATGACATTTTGCATAACTTGCCGTAACACTTCTCAGGGCATGTCAATAAGCAGAATACTCGGTTCTGGGGCACTGATAATCCGCGCATTATTCAAGAAACACCTCTACACCCACTAAAAGTTACTGTATGGTGTGGCATCTGTGTTGACAGAGTGATCGGACCCTATTTTTTCGAAGACGCTGGAGGCAATGCGATAACTGTCACTGGAGAACGCTACAGAACCATGTTACGTGAGTTTTTGATACCCAGTTTGGACGAATTGGGGCTGGAGCACATCTGGTTTCAACAAGACGGCGCTACGGCACACACAGCGCGCGACACTATGGACTTAGTGAGGGACGCTTTTCCAAGCCGAGTTATCTCTCGTTTTGGCGATTTGCCTTGGCCTGCAAGATCACCCGATCTGACCAGTCCAGACTTCTTTCTTTGGGGTTTTTTGAAATCTCGGGTGTATTTGAACAAGCCACAGACTCTCGCAGCTCTAAAAGAAAACATTCGTCAAGAAATAACGAACATATCGCAGGAAGTGTTACGGCAAGTTATGCAAAATGTCATAAATAGGGCTCAAATGTGTATCAACTCTGGAGGTCACCATTTAAAAGACATCATCTTTAAATCCTAATGGTACGAAATTTAATGGCACAAATATACATTTAAAAAAACCTAAATCTAGTTTTCTAATTTAGAAAAAATGTTATAGCTGAACCAAATAGGGTCTTTACTTTTGCGCCACCCAGTATATTATGTTGTATTGGGTAGATGTATATATATAAGTATATATATATGTGTGTGTGTGTGTAGTATAGTATGTTAATATATGTATATATATTATGACTTGGTTTATCATCTATTTATTTATTATTATATTAAGTTCTTTCGTTGTGCTAGAACGAAAGAACATATGAAACTTCTCTGGAAGAGATCGCTTTAAGCGATAAGACTGCCCATTGTGACACTTAGTTATAAGATTTTCCTCTTCGCTTTGCTACTGCTGTTGCTTTGCTTCTGCTGTTGTAAATTTTACATAATACGGCTGCCGTATCCCAGTAGTGGGAAAGTAATGGCCTGTTGAAATAGTTTTTTTTTTTCAGAAAACTGAATGACACTTTAGGCCCCTGTGGCAAACCAAAAGCAGCCTGGCAGATTGACACTTACGGGCACACGAGGGAACAAGTGTCTCTCTTAGCTCAGATGGGATTTGACGGACTCTTTTTAGGTGAGTAAAAAGGTACCACCCTACCGCGTAACCATTCTGGCATTGACTATAAATCCAGTAGACCAACGACACAACTTTCCCTCATACGAAAATTAGTGGTGTATTTCAACCACTAATTTCTTAAATCACGGGAACCCGTTGATGTCTTTTGTTCCATCCTGCTCTGTTCTTTGTAATTTCGTATGACTTTGTCTCGTGTTGTTACCTCACCCCCAGCCCGCGCAGATGAGTCGTGTTTGTACGAGAAATTATGTTCACGAGCTATCAACGGGCTTTATAATCTTTGTATGCATTCTGGTTAAGGAAATCACCTGCCATCCTGCTTGCGCTAATTTACAAGTCCGTGAGTGCGAGCAAGATGGCACACATTCGCCATCGCACCACCAGACTTACACAATAAGGCCCCTGGTCAGAACCACGGGGAGCCGATGGATGTAGGAGGCAAGCAACCGCTCAATGTGGCAATCTATGGAGGGAGGCCTATGTTCAGCAGAAGCTGATGACGATGAAAGAGGTAAAGACGATCGATCAGAACTGCGGGAAGCTGGATGGATGCAGGAGCCAAGCAGCCGCTCAAAGTGGTGCTCTGTTGGGGAGGTCTATGTTTAGCAGTGGACGTCTTACGGCTGATGATGGTGAAAGAGGTAGAGAGGTGCGAAGTATTTGTGAGTGGGTATAATAAAATAGTTTTAAAGATTTTCGCAACCATTGGGTAATGCGACCATAGCTTAGTTGGTAGAGCGTCTAATCGGTTGAGTTGGAAGACGTAGGTTCAAATCCTGGTGGTTGCTAAACATTTTAGAAACCATAATAAAATCTTTGTAATCTATTTCATGAATAAAGACCACTGGCCATTCGACGGCCTCTGTGGTATAGTGGTTAAGCGTGCTGGTTCATATCCTGAAGGGTACAGGTTTGATTCCCGCGACCGGGCAAGTATTTGTACAATGAAAACAAATGCAATCTTTGTGCCTGGGTGTTATGGGACCATGGTCCTCAAAGTTCGTGGTTCCCTGGATACGGGGAAACCTCACAGAACTGACAATCAAGTTAAAACTTTTAGGATGATGAAAATGATGATAATGATGATGCTGATGATGATGATGATAACGCTGATGATGATGATGATGATAAACTGTTTATTCTTGTTATCAGGCCGAGTAGACTACAAAGAAAGAGAAGCTATGATGGAAGAAGACAGAATGGAGTTCATGTGGAGAGGCAGTGACGTACTTGGTAAGAATTCTTTAGGGTTGGTACTGTAGGGTTTTTTTATTATTTTACTGAGCAATTTGGCTGAACTAAACCACCAGTTGAATGGTTAAAAACTTTAACATGGACATCGGTTAGAATTTGTCAGCATTTTTAATCACTGGTTACCTTAATTACAGATAAAAGACCCACCCTCGAGTCGATTATTTTTTCTCTAATCTGTGGTTTGTCTTTCTTGTGTTCCTCAGGCAAGATGTCAGATATAATGTCTCACGCGATGTTCAACCTCTACAATGCTCCCAATGGTTTCTGCTTCGATTGGTTGTGTGGAGACGAACCGATCGTGGATGATGTGGACAGCCCTGCTTATAATGCTGACGTGAAGGTAATAGTCATTGTCATAGTAGTCAGTGTCATTGTAGTCATCGTCATTTTACTCAATGTTATAGTTTTATCATGGTAAGTCATTATTTATCATAGAAAACCATACTTAGTCGCTGTCATAGTTAAAGCCATACCAAGCCACTATCGTAGTCATTGTCATAACGCATAATATATGTTTACTGTAATAGAAATCTTAAACCAGTCGTTGTCATAATTATTAGATGTTTATTGTCGCAAAAATATAAAAGTCTGTCATAATCAGTACTTATAGTTTACAGTTATTGTCATAGAATCCATAGTAGTCACGTTACAAACATGATCGTCATAATAGCCATAGCGGTCACTGTCACTGTGGGTGTCAGAGTAGAAGTGTCACAAATATTGCCATAAAAGTCATTTAGTGGTCACGTCATAGTAGACGCGTCATACGATTGAGTCTATCGACCAAAACTTACGCCTTACGAAGGCTTTTGTGATAAATATGGAGAAATAAATTAGAGTCATTGTCATAGTAGTCGCTGTCATACCTGTCATAGTTGACATGTCATAAAACTTGACTAACTAATCACTACCCTAAGAAGGCTGTTCTAGTCACAGACCAAGAATATTTTCGCTGTACATCTTAAGTCTATGGTTCTAATAGATCTTTTGTTCTAGGTAAACGAATTCATAACCCAAATAGAGAGGCAAGCCAAGTATTACGACCATGACAATATCATGGTGACCATGGGCGGAGACTTCACGTACCAGAATGCAGCCAACTGGTTCATGAACATGGACAAACTTATCAAGTAATGATTTTGCTTATATTTAACATTGCAAATTAATTTTAGGGGTAATGACCGCTTGATGAACTATGATTTTCAAAATGACCACATTTTAAAATAGCTTGATCTCTATAGAGTAGCGATGGTGGCCGAGCGGTAGCATGTACGGTTCGCAACCTTACGGCACCGAGTTCGATCCTCGGCCCTGCACCAATGACTTATCTAGTAAGTTATGTGCAGTTTTCCATGCCATCACTCCGTTCCTCGGAGAGCACGTTAAGACATCGGTCCCGGTTGTCATAAGAAAATCTATGGCAATCGTAACGGATAGTCAGACGCCTGATAGAATCTGACACCTGGTCTAATCATACCTGTTACTGGTTGGTCCCTTATGGCAGTCGCTCGTGTAATTCTGGTAGCTCGCCGCTACAGGTTAGATTGGGAGTCGACCCCAATAACAAATGGGAAAAGGCAAAGAGGAAGATCTCTCAACATGATGACTTTTAAGGGTGACCTTTCAGTGGACGGACGCATTTTTGTTCTGACCAGCGGGACTACAGTCTAAGCCAATCGTAATCGATAAATGGGCTCCATTTCGTCATTTCCGGCAAGTTGGCATTGTGTAACATCTCCACCCATTAGTATTTTCTCAGTATTTCTCATTATTATAGTTAATCAATGTTTTGTCTATTCAGTTCTCCGCCTAAGGGACCATAATACCGATGGATGAGGATTTTACACAACCGGAAATGACCAAATGAAGCCTATTCATCGATTACGATTGAGTTACACAATACGGGGGCTGGTCATCGGTTCGTGGTCACCGTTCGAGAACTTTCTTCCCCACCGAGTGTTGGTTCTGTGAGCAATATAACCTCCCCACTGCTATCCCCTCTCCACTAAAATTTGACAGTTCTTAAGTGTTCTTCGCTCTCTATGACGTACTCAAATGCATTGCAGTAGGTCATAGAAGGATTTATAACGCCCAACGATCACATACATGGATCCTGGACCCTAACTAGGATTCCCTGTATTTGCGACCCAGAAACTGCTAGCACCATGTTCGGTACCCAAAGGGTAAAACGGACCTTATTATTCTAAGTCTCCGCTGTCTGTCCGTCACCAGGTTGTATCTCATGAACCGTGATAGTTAGACAGATGAAATTTTCACAGATGATGTATTTCTGTTGCCGCTATAACAACAAATACTAAAAAACAGAATAAAATAAATACTTATGGGGGCCATACAACAAACGTGATTTTTTTGCCGTTTTATAGATAATGGTACGGAATCCTTCGTGCGCGAGTCCGACTCGCCTTTGGCCGGTTTTTTTCCTTTCGAACCCGCCGCCTCTAGGTTATGAGCTGATGGACTGCCGTCTGCTCAGCCACCGCACCACAGAGACTTTGAGTCTGGTTTTATTTCTTTGTTATTTATGTTACAGCCATGTGAATACTCATCCAGCCAACCTGTCGGATATAAATATATTCTATTCCACCCCTTCCTGTTACTTGAAGGCAATCTACTTGTATGGGAGGCGCGACAAAGCTATTTATACGGAGAAGGTGAGATTAATGAACTCCTAGATCACAATGATTTAACTAATGATTTTTTTTACATCGGACTTATCTAGCATTTGACCGCGCTCTCACCTGATAGAAAGTGACGATGCGATCGAAGGTGTAGCATGCTAGCTAAGTAAGTACCTATTCACTCTTCCCTTGAACACGGCCGGGTCATATTTTGCCGGAAACACAGACGCTGGCAGGGCATTCCATTCCTTAGCAGTTCTAATTAAGAACGAAGAATCAAACCGCTTGGTACGAATGGGTGGTATTGCGACCATGAAGGGATGGCGCCTAGCCGAGCGTCTGGAGGTCCGGTAGTGGAATGGTGACAGGGGATTAAGAGCGAACGTGAGTTAGCCCAGTGTGCGAGTCGGACCACCCCATCTCACCCCGTAAGTGCCGTAAGAGCCGGCTACGGAAATATCCAGGGAATGGGCAGCAGTATTCTCCTCGGTACATTACAACCTACTGCGATCACCAAGCCGCCTATCAAGCGTGGTGATTAGCATAATGATAAACGTCCAAAGTGGCGTTTTATGGGGAGACCTATGCTTAGCAGTGGACGTCTTCCGGCTGATGATACGAAAACACTACTACTCTACTAGGTGGCAGGACTTTTCTGCAAAGTTCGTCTAGGTAGGTACATACCACCGCTTTGCCAGTTATTCTGCCGCCAAGCAGTAGTGTGCAAGAACTACTGTGTTCCGGTTTGAAGGGCATTGTAGCTAGTGAAATTACTGGGCAAATGAGACTATGATCTGCACTCATTCTAGTAATCGGGTGGGGAAGAAAGGTTCTTGAGTGGCAACCACGAACCGGAAGACGACGCGTAGGCTGGCCCCCCATGAAGTAGACCGACGACGGTCTGGTGATAACCGGGGAACCCGATGGATACAGAAGGCGAGTAGCCGCTTAAAGTAGTGCCATCTATGTACAGCAGTGGACGTCTTCAGCCTGTTGTTGATGATGATGATGATGATGATGATGATGTACCGATCTATCATTTCAGGGCGACCACCTACCGTACGGTAGCGATGCTTCTACATACTGGACTGGTTTCTACACATCCAGACCCAGCATGAAGTACTTCATACGAAGAGTTCACGTTTTTCTACAGGTTTGTATAAATAATTCAAAGAGTTATATGTACTACGTACTAGAGAAGCTATGGGAAGCATAAATAGTTGCCATTTTTAGTATAATTAAACTAAAATCCGCTACAGCGCTTTACGAGATTAAATCGTCTAACCAACGATCCCAACACGCAGCGCTAGTGCTTGTAGGTTGTATATAAAAAAACAAGGCTCTGGTTTTGAAAGTCGGTTCAATATGTCGCCACTTTACGAAGGATTTGCTGCGTGGTCTTAGATTGCAAAAAGACCACTCCCATCTCTTCCCGCGGGTGCCGTAAAAGCCAGCTAAGGGAATATCCAGGATATGGACAGCAGCATTCTCCGTTGTACATTATAACCTGCGAACAACAAGCTGTTCAGCAGTGGATGCTAAGGATTCATCGCGATGTCATTCTTCAGCTCGAAGTCAAAAGCTTTTTTATCTCCAGGTCTTGAAACAGCTGTCGGTGATTGCGAGAAGCGGTGACTCCTACGAGCTGCACCTGTTGAGACATGCTGTGGGGTTGGCACTCCATCATGATGCGATAACTGGTAGGTAAATAAAATATGTTCTTAGAATAGAATAGAATAGAATAAACTTTATTGTATAAAAACTGTGTACATGCAAAGGTCTTAAACTATAAAAATTGTCACAAACAGTATTATCCATTCCGGACGTACAATAGAAGTGGACCAATACCAATTAGTATTTATAGTAACTAAATGGGTATAAAACCAAGTATTTATTTACAACATGAATAATGCTAGGAAGCATAAAAAATCTCTGTGTAAAATTTGCGTACTTAAAACATTGTCTTTTATTGTTCTACCCACCTAATCACCATCACTATCAAAGAATTCGTTTACATTGTAGTGAGCCTTACCTAACAACCACTCTTTGAGACCATTTTTAAATTGGTTACCATTGAGAGACTTTAAATGTGGAGTTAGATGATTATAAACTCTTACGGCACAGGCGAAAGAGCTTTTGTAAAACATGCTGTTATTACTTTGGGGAATACAAATGTTAAATTTATGTTTATTGCGAAGAATACCCGTACGACTAGATCGTGTAGTGAAGAAAAATTCGGTATTATTTTTGACAAAAGTACAAATTTCTAGAATATAAATTCCTGTAACAGTAAGTAATCGATTTTCTTTAAATATATTGCGAAGAGAATCTGTGTTTTCTAGATTAAAAATACTTCGCAAACAACGCTTTTGCATTATGAATGTTGACTGTACGTTAACAGAATTTCCCCAAAAAATTATGCCATAACTTAACTGAGGATAAACATACCCATAATAAGCGTTTATAGCGATATGTTTAGATGACACACGGCTCAGTATCGACAAGGCATAACAGTATTTGGATATTTTATTATTGATTTTGCTGACATGGGCCTTCCAATTTAAATGTGAATCGAGAGTCACACCTAAAAAATGTATTTCATTTATTTTATTAACTGGTTTACCTTTATTTTTGATATTTAGCTGTAATGATGACATTTTATAATTTTTGAATTGCATCAGTTTAGTTTTTTCAATGTTAACTTTAAGATTAATTTGTTTTAGCCAATTTGTAACAGATTCCAGTGTACTATTTATTTCTAATTCAAGGTTGCACTCATTGTTTTCTTGTGGAATGAAGATAGTAGCATCATCTGCAAACATTACGCAGAGGTGTTTCGTGCTCTGTGGCAGGTCATTGATGTAAACGAGGAACAGGAGTGGCCCAAGAACACTTCCTTGAGGGACTCCTAAACTTACATTTTGATACTCTGATTTTACTTTTTCTACAATTTTTGAGCTTTTATTGTAAACTTCAAGCTGTATTAATTGACTCCTACTATTAAGATATGACTCTATCAAAGTCAGCGCTGTTCCACGTATTCCTATGGTTTCTAATTTGTTTAATAATACTTCAATTCTTCATCATCATCATCATCAATAGCCTGAAGACATCCACTGCTGAACATAGGCCTTCCGCACATAGCACCACTTTGAGCGACTCGCCTCCTGCATTCATCGGCTCCTCGCGGTTTTCACCAGATCGTCAGTTCACCTAGTGGAGTGCCTACGCTGCGTCTTCCGGTTCGTGGTCGCCACTCGAGAACCTTTGTTGCGGGTAGTAGTTAACATTAAATGGCAAATTCTTGTAGGGTGGGTTGGTAGTTCGGCGTACGATGGGTTGAATTGACAGCAATTATCGTGTAATCTTTTCTTCTCATGACAGCCACGGATTGGTTATAGTAAACATAAGATTTGTGAGTGTTTCTCGGCAATGGTAAATATGTATACCTATGTACTGCGGCGGCTGTCCGGTTAATCGTGATATATTATACGATATATTATTTAAATTATATTAACAGAAAGTTCCTATTTAAGTAGTTACTAAACTTATAATTACAGAAAACAACCTCAGCTAACTTATCGCGTTTGAGTGGACAGCGGTCGGCGGTTGAAAAACTACTTACCTACCGGACAGTTTGTATTGTACCAGCACCAAGCGGGAATTATGTACGGATGGTTGCTTTTATTATTATGTACGCGTCAATAGTTCTGGTATTGCGTTATCTAAGGTACCCAAGATACAGGCTTTTGCCTAGTTTGGGGCCCGTTGGATTCTTAGTACATATAGTATAACAATAAATCTAATCTAATATTTTTGTAATAATGATAAACACTTATATTTTTTTTCTGGAAATAAATTATTCTTATTCTTATTCTTATTCTTTCGATTGTCAGTAAATGTTCGTATACCCGAATTATTTAACTCGCTCGCGCATTGAGACATTTTTTAAGATATTAAATAAACTGGATTTACTTACGAACAATCTGGCTAAACTGTATCCTCGTGAGTAACATTACAAATGTTCAGAAAAATATCATAAGAAGGTGGAACGTTACACTATCGCGGCAAATTCAAATTTTCTTGCGTTCTTTTTCAGTCTATTGCCATTTGTCGCTAAACCAATGGTATGTAGGTGATATTTTTAATTATAATTTGTTGATACATTCTATTTATTTGCGCAAAATTAGTTTTAATGTAACCACGTTGAGTAATTAAACTATTATTGGCAAAAGAACGCAAGAAAATTTAAATTTGCTGCGCTAGTGGAACGTTCCACCTTAATCCAAACAGTACCAAACAGTATCAAAGTTTTCTTTCTTTCTTTTGTATCCTGTCTGTATGTATGAAAACGTGTTTGGATTAATATGATATTTTTGTTGAACATTTGTAATGTTATTCACACAGAGCATTAAAAAGCATGATATGAGAACATAGTTGATATTGAACATATTGATGTATTCGGTTAGACTGTCAGGCTGGCAACTTTTTACTAATTCATTTAGTCACGGATTTTTGGCGGGAACGCGAAAAGTTCACGTCGTTGCATTGTATTATTTTTGAAAACTTGTGTTTTTTCCAGTGTTAATGTTTAAAATTGGTGGTGTTTTACACATTAAGTGCTGAATTACGAGCATGAGTGTTGGCAAGTGATATAATGTGGTGAAACGTGGTTTTTCGTGTTGCTTCCAAAACTCCATGGAAGCCTCTAGTAAAGTTGCCACCACTTTACTGGGGCATGACTTTGACTGGACTATGACTACCTGACTTGGACTGGACTATGACTGTGACTAGGACTAACTAAAATATAATATATTATAATGCAGACTTTGTAGACTTTTTAATATTGCGACTGAAGGACTTTGTATCCAGGTCAAGAACTAATTCGAAAAAAAAAAAAATCATTTAGTCACTTTTATTTTCAGGTACAAGTCAGCAGCACGTCGCAAATGATTTTGTGAAAACCCTGAGCGAAGCTGTGGACTCCGGCACCAAGAAACTGTCCACCTTACTCGGGTATACACCGGTGACAATAATGCTTGTGTGTGTGAGTGAATGCTTGTGTAGCCCTGTGGTCTCAGTGTGAGAACAAGACCACCCATCCCTTCCCGTGGGTGCCGTAAGAGCCGGCTAAGGGAATATCCAGGGAATCGGCAGCAGCATTCTCCTCGGTACATTAAAATCTGTGATCACCAAGCCGCCTGTCAAGCGTAGTGATTATGGCAACCCACCTATTGGGCTGACAATATTTAGAAAATGAAATGAAATGAAATGAAATGAAATGAAATGAAATGAAATGAAATGAAATGAAATGAAATGAAATGAAATGAAATGAAATGAAATGAAATGAAATGAAATGAAATGAAATGAAATGAAATGAAATGAAATGAAATGAAATGAAATGAAATGAAATGAAATGAAATGAAATGAAATGAAATGAAATGAAATGAAATGAAATGAAATGAAATGAAATGAAATGAAATGAAATGAAATGAAATGAAATGAAATGAAATGAAATGAAATGAAATGAAATGAAATGAAATGAAATGAAATGAAATGAAATGAAATGAAATGAAATTATTTATTTGTTCGAAACACGGTTAGGTATACAGGTTATAAAAAATTCGTTGAATGTACTCGTGTTTCACCATATAATCTGGCATACAAAATTCAAGAGAAAAAATAATAATTAAAGAAATTACTAAAGTATGTACTCCGTTAATATAGTTAGTCATGTACATGGTAAAATATTAACATTAACCCAATAAGAAAAAAAAAAAGTTGAAATGTCACACAAAATCTACTAAAATAATTAATGTCAAATAATTACAGTCAGTTCATAAAATGAATAATAAAAACAAGTCAATCCTTACATTCTAAATACTCTTTTACGTCATAAAAGCAATGTCCGATGAGCCACGTACGTAATTTGAATTTAAAATAATTCAATGGGAGCTCCCTTATGTCTTTTGGTATTTTGTTAAATACTTTCATTATCATACCATTACAGTTTTTTAAGTAAAGTGTAGTTTTGCATGGGCACATCTTCAGTCTTGTGGGATCTCTACAGACACCTTTAAAATAAGGATTCTCATCAAATTTAGTGAATAAGGTCCAGTGTTCTTTAACAAAAATACCAATCTGCATTATGTACAGTCCAGTTAATGTCAACAGTTTAAGACTCTTAAAAATAGGTCTACATGAGTCCAAGGGACCTATTCCACTTAACGCTCTTATACATTTTTTCTGGGCAATAAAAGCATAATTAATATTAGTGGAACCACCCCATAACAAAAGACCATATCTAAGAACCGATACTACATAGCCGTGGTATGCAGTGAGAGCTGTCTTTACGCTTGAAATGCGCCGTAAACGCTTTAGGGCGAATACGAATCGGTTTAATTTCGTACATACTTGGTGGACATGAGACTTCCAATTACAATGTTGATCTACTATCAAACCAAGAAATTTGTACTCATCGGTTTCTTCCAGCAACTGTCCCCGACATAATACGTTATATTTGTTTCGTGCCATTTTATAGTTTCGAAAGTTAATATACTTCGTTTTTCCTATATTAGCGCATAGGTTATTCTGATCTAGCCAACTCACGATCGCTTCAGCTGTTGAGTTTAATGAGTGACTATGGTCGACTATGGAGAGTTTAGGTCGCCCAGAAACTATGACAGAAACATCATCAGCAAAAAGAACGCAATCATGGCTAATCACTGAGGGAAGGTCATTAATATAGAGGAGAAATAATAATGGTCCAAGAACACTGCCCTGTGGCACACCGTAGTTATTAGACAAATAAGCAGACCTGTGTGAGATAGCTGTCTGATTATCACCCAAGGATGAGATTTCAACGCATTGGGTTCTTTTACTAAGGTAATTTGACAACCAATTAAGCACGGGACCCCTTATACCATAGTTTTCGCACTTACCTAAGAGCAAATTATGATCCACATAATCAAATGCTTTACTCATATCGTAAAATATTACGGATACTGGCTTCTTTTTATCAATACAATCAATAACTTTCGTTACTAGTGAGTAAGCAGCTAATGTTGTTGACTTACCCTTGCGAAAGCCGTTTTGTTCTTCGTTTATAATTGTAAATTTATCGAGATAGCTCATGAGGCGATAGTGCATGACTTTCTCAAAAATTTTGGAAAATATTGGAACCAAAGTTATGGGACGATAGTTATTCATATCCAATTTATCACCTTTTTTATGTAACGGACGGACTATTGACTGTTTAAGCCTATCCGGAAATGCACCTTCAGCAAAAGAAAGGTTTATCAAAAATTGCATAATGGGTGATATAAGATTCGCACACATTTTAACTATTTTTGTGGGTATATTATCAAAGCCAACAGCCATGGTATTATTAAGAGATTTTATTATTTTTACAATTTCGTCGGAATGACAAGGCTTCAAATACATGCTGTGGTTGTGTATGTGTACAGGTATCATATTTATGCTTACATTATTTACTTTACTTACATTTTTGGTGACGCCTATAAAAAAGTTGTTAAAAGCTTCTGCAATCTGGTCTGGCTCACATAACGTTTTGCTATCTGTTTTAACGGCAGCAATCCCTTCCCAAGACTTTATTAGAATAGAATAGAATAGAATAGAAGATCATTTATTCAACTTCACAATACTTACACAATACACAATAAAAAATAACAAACAAGGAGCTTACTTAATTTTATATTACTGTGCATATAGATAATTATTAAAAGAAAAATTATTTTCGTGGTGAAGTTGAAAGGGCGTTCAGCTCAGCATAAATGTCAAGCACCTTCCCTCGGTACCAGACGCTGATTTTCAGCTGAAACCCCGCGGGCGGATAAATTTTGCAAACGGATAAAAAAAAGAAATACTAAATAACATTAAAAATTATTTAAATACACACATAAATAATAAACATATAATATACACAATTACACATAATAAATACACATATCATTACTTAATATAGTAATAGATATAAAAGTTTAAATATAAGCTGGATTAGGTAAATACTGGGTGGCGCAAAAGTAAAGACCCTATTTGGTTCAGCTATAACATTTTTTCTAAATTAGAAAACTAGATTTAGGTTTTTTTAAATGTATATTTGTGCCATTAAATTTCGTACCATTAGGATTTAAAGATGATGTCTTTTAAATGGTGACCTCCAGAGTTGATACACATTTGAGCCCTATTTATGACATTTTGCATAACTTGCCGTAACACTTCCTGCGATATGTTCGTTATTTCTTGACGAATGTTTTCTTTTAGAGCTGCGAGAGTCTGTGGCTTGTTCACATACACCCGAGATTTCAAAAAACCCCAAAGAAAGAAGTCTGGACTGGTCAGATCGGGTGATCTTGCAGGCCAAGGCAAATCGCCAAAACGAGAGATAACTCGGCTTGGAAAAGCGTCCCTCACTAAGTCCATAGTGTCGCGCGCTGTGTGTGCCGTAGCGCCGTCTTGTTGAAACCAGATGTGCTCCAGCCCCAATTCGTCCAAACTGGGTATCAAAAACTCACGTAACATGGTTCTGTAGCGTTCTCCAGTGACAGTTATCGCATTGCCTCCAGCGTCTTCGAAAAAATAGGGTCCGATCACTCTGTCAACACAGATGCCACACCATACAGTAACTTTTAGTGGGTGTAGAGGTGTTTCTTGAATAATGCGCGGATTATCAGTGCCCCAGAACCGAGTATTCTGCTTATTGACATGCCCTGAGAAGTGTTACGGCAAGTTATGCAAAATGTCATAAATAGGGCTCAAATGTGTATCAACTCTGGAGGTCACCATTTAAAAGACATCATCTTTAAATCCTAATGGTACGAAATTTAATGGCACAAATATACATTTAAAAAAACCTAAATCTAGTTTTCTAATTTAGAAAAAATGTTATAGCTGAACCAAATAGGGTCTTTACTTTTGCGCCACCCAGTATTAATAGCAATAGACAGGTACATAAAAATATAAAGCAATTAAATTAACATACAACTAAAACGACAGGTAATAATATTCGTTGACTATACTGCAGTCACTTGTGTTATTAAATAAAGGACCGATCATAAATAATGTTGCCATGTTTCACTTGCTCATCAATTAAATATTTTTTAAGCATGACTCTAAAACCATCCACACTTTTCAACGCTCTAATTGGCGGTGGTATATTGTTCCAGCATTTAGAAGCAGCATACCGAAAGCCACCCCTAAATGCCTCAGTACGGTGCCTTGGTATGGACAGCTGATTAGAGCCATGCCTATTCGAACGTTGTCTGGTGTCGCAAGTCCACTTCAGTTTGTCATGCAAATATGAAGGAATCCCGTAAATTGCTACACCAAACAGAAGGCAGGCCAGATGCAACTTGTAACGTGATTTCATTTTCAGAATACGATAGTTATTCAAAAATGGCGTAACGTGGCTTCTTGGCGGTATTGCAAAGCAGAACCTCGCGCATGCATTTTGCACTCGTTGCAGTAAGCGTTGTGTTCGTACCAGCAAACGAGGCCCATACACGGTGTCGGCAAAGTTTAACTTCGACAAAACTAACGATTCAACGAGTTGAATTCGCAATTCCTGGGATAAGTAGGGTCTAAGCTTATAAAGAGTTTTAAGCCGATAAAAACAGTTTCGTACTGAGTCAGCAACATGCTTTTCAAATCTTAATTGTACATCAACGTACAACCCTAGGTTACGCGCCTCGTAAACCCGTTCTATTGTCTCACCCAAAAGCGAGATGTTGATCACAGGCGGAAGAGATGATAACTGGCGTTTGCTACCCAGCACCATAAATTTAGTTTTATTTGGGTTGAGTAGGAGACAATTGTCAGATGACCAGGCAGCAATCCTGCACAGATCTTCTGCAACATCTTGTATCGCCGATTCAATATCCTTTGGATGAAACGACAGATATACTTGTATATCATCAGCATAAATATGATATCCACATTTCTTAAAAGAGCTTATGATATCAGCAGTGTAAAGGATAAATAGTATAGGACCTAGTATGGACCCTTATTCGATCAGACTTATTTTTTATAATATCCCAAGTAGCTCTACATTTATTTTTTGCATTTAAAATGAAAGTATGATTTATTTTATGTTGAGAACATACGATACATTTTCTCAGTAAGGTGCTGTAATTTTTATACTTCTTTTTATTTTGTGTGGTATTATTTTTGTAGCAACTGTACCTTAAACTTCTTTTGCGTTTACATGATTTACGGATACCTTTTGTAATCCAAGTAGGGGTAGAACTGATCGCTTTTACTCTATATCTCTCAATCGGAAAACAAAGGTTAAAAAATAAGCAGAACATGTCATGGAAAACGTTAAAAGCATTATTCAGATCTAGTTCATCGGTCACCTCAGTCCATTTTAAAGATGACAAGCATTCCACAAACAGATCCAAATTTTTTTGTTCATAATTTCTCTTTTCTATATACCAGTACTCAAAACTTTGTGCCTTCTTTGCAACCGGAATAGATAAAGTCTGTCCCGTGTTGTGATCTGACAAATACAGATTATGAACTTCGCCCTTAGCTTTGTCAATGTTACTTATTATATGATCTATACAAGATTTTTGACGCGTAGGTTCTCTAATATGAAAAACAAGATTATAGTTTAATATAATGTCACTTAAACGAGAAGAAATCAAGTTATTTTTAAGAATGTCAATGTTTAGGTCACCGGTAAGAACTACTTTTTTATTAGATTTTTTTGTCACTTCATTTAAAATTAAATCAAGTTTGTCAAAAAATATATTTATGTCGCTATTAGGGGTCCTATATACACACAAAATTATGAAATTCCACGATGGTATGTAAATTCCACAACATTCAAAATTTTTATCTATAGATTATTTTTTACACAGAGGAAGTTCATGAAATTCCATACCGTTTCTTAATAGAATACACACCCCTCCCCGCTTTTCCTTGCTTCTTGAATGAAAAGCAACCAGTTTAAAATGTTTCAAATGAATATTAGACTCATTACCGGATTTAATGAAAGTTTCTGATAAGCATATAATATCAATATAAACCTGTTTTTGCTGGAAGTCATCCAAGCACACCTCTAGGTTGCAAAGCTTGTTGAGCAAACCCGCTATGTTTTGGTGAAACAATGTAATAGTACAATCTTCATTACTTGGGGTCACGAAAAAACTTGACTCTGGAAATATCATTGCTGACTGCTCTCTCTACATTACCTTCGCTAGTACCACCCTTAGTAACGACAGGGAAAAAATCACGCAAATCCTTTTTTTTTCTTGATTGTTCGACTACATTTGTACTGATCACACTTTGGTAAGAAGCACAAGTCTTTTCTTTACTAAAGTACGATGAAATAGTTGTCTGTTTTACAATTTTTTTAGTCGGCTTTAAAATAATTGTGGTACAATTGTCCAGTCTCTGTTTTATCTTAGTAGCATCTAAAAAGTTTTTGTCATAATATGTACAGTCAAGCTTAAAACTAATTTTCCTGCTTAGTATAATCAGGTATTGCTCCTGAGTCAACAAAGGACTATTCACACCTAAAAAAGTACAATTTCGGGTGTTTCTGCATAAATTTTCAATCATTTTATTAAGTTTTACTTCATTGAGGTACCTATTATTATTGACGCTCAGAACGAACACATTAAATTTTCCTAACAGTTTAAGAGCCGCGGCGAGCTCAAACATTAATTTTGTAGGGTTGGAATCATTTTCTCCTACACTTATAACAATTTGGTCACGTTCTGGTTGCATATTTAAACTATTACAGGAGTTAACACAGTCTTTCAAAACATTTTCAGCAGTTGCGAGCGGTTTCGTGTAGGCTGAAACGTCATATTCTTCATATGGTGTATACTGTCGATGTGCAATTAGGTGCTTTGCCAAACCTTTGCACTGTTGGCTTCCAATAATAAATAACTTAGGCTTGACAGGGGGGAGCTCTAATAAATTCGTACTGGGGGCTCCCTCTACCGGCTTGCTGGTCGACTGAGTTGCTAGTTCCAATAACTGGCTACTAGTGGCTCCCTCTTGCGGACAGCCGGTTGGTTGCAGTGTAATATTAGACATTTTAGTTTCAATATCGTCTGATAGACCTAGATCAAAAGCACTAGAGTTGATTGCTTGATTTGACTTTCGGTATTTTTTCATGTTACTCTTTTTTTCTCGTCTACTACTACAGGCTGAACCTGAACAAATTCTAGTCAAATGATTTATTTTTTTTTGTTTTTCCTCATTTTCTTTTAACAACAACTTATTTTTCATTGATAACTCATCTATTTCCATATGAGCACTGACAAGTTGTGTTTTCAGTGACTCTATTAGCTCTTTTTGATCGTCTTCGTTGAAGTCTGTGGATAGGTCGGGCAAACTTCGAGCTCTCATGTCAGATAATGTCGATATAAATGAGTTGTCATATGAATCATCCGATATTCTCCTTCGGTGGGTTCTCGTTGTAACATTACTGAACTGCATATCCATCGTAATAATAACAACCAATAATAAACTTAATCAATTGTAATACTGTTGTGTTTTTAGTTTGAATAAACAGAGCTATGTTACAGAAATAAAGCGTCTGTGGGATACACACAACGCCAACGGCTCCCAATCAATTCCAACAGTTTATCGTTCACATTTGATAATTTATCCGTGCACAGTAAATAATGCCCAGCCCAAGTTCACGTCTCTCTTGACTGCGCAGTCAACGCTCGCGAGAAGAAGGTCGTATATGCGGCCGAGCTCGAATACGCTTACGCGTTCTTGTCATACACTTTTTAGAACCGATGCATAAATTCAAAGTGGGTAATTTTATATTACACCACACTATATTTTACGTTGTTTTGTAATTATTTCAATGTTCTATGCATTCACTGATACACCATAACATCACTCGATCCTTAGTTCATGTTCTATCCAAGATTCAGACATTAAAACTCACTTTTAACACATTTTTCGAATTAAATTACGGAACAACGCGATACAGATGTTATCTTCAATCACTTTTCGGTTTTCCTCTTAAAAGTCTTAGGAAATAGACTAAAGCAAAGAGAAATCATTAAAACGATATTATATTTGTACTGCTCACACGTATCGCTACGTCAGTGGCGAAGGAAAGAAACAAACATACCTATAGTTTTTTTTTTTTTTTTTTAATTTTGGCTCCACACATAGTGTATTTAGCCAGTGTCAAGTTTTGTAATTTTTCATCGTATTGTGGAAATTCAAGTCATAGTCGCAGTCAGAGTAGTCATAGTCTAGTCTAAGTCATGATCCAGTCTAAGGCATGCCCTAGTAAGGTGGTGGCAACTTTACTAGAGGCTTCTATGGAATTTTGGAAGCAACACGAAAAACCACGTTTCACTACATTATATCACTTGCCCACACTCATGCTCGTAATTCAGCACTTAATGCGTAAAACACCACCAATTTTAAACATTAACACTGGAAAAAGCATAAGTTTTGTAAAATAATACAATGCACCGACGTGAACTTTTCCGCGTTCCCGCTAAAACTCCATACCTATAGTTTTTTTTTTCTCTTATATTTTGGCTCCACACATAGTGTATTTAGCCAGTGTCAAGTATTGTAATTTTTCATAATGATAGAATATTTCACATAAAGTCAAGTCTTAGTCACAGTCTGCGTAGTCATAGTTCAGTCTAAGTCAGGTAGTCTCAGTCCAGTCTAAGTCATGCCCTAGTAAAGTGGTGGCAACTTAACTAGAAGCTTCTATGGAATTTTGGAAGCAACACGAAAAACCACGTTTCACCACATTATATCACTTGCCCACACTCATGCTCGTAATTCAGCACTTAATGCGTAAAACACCACCAATTTTAAACATTAACACTGGAAAAAGCATAAGTTTTGTAAAATAATACAATGCACCGACGTGAACTTTTCCGCGTTCCCGCCAAAACTCCATACCTATAGTTATTAGCTGCGCTTTTGAAAAGTCACCGTACTATTTTTTTCGACTCGAGTCAACTGTTTTTTCTATACAAATCTGTCAGACTCACATCAAAGTGTCCACATCATATAAAAAGTATCCACAAAAGTGGTACGCTTCACAGATAATCAAGTTCTACCTCTATGCTTTAGTCTATATACTCTAAGAGAAAAGTAGATAAACTATATCATTTCATTGCCAGGTATTTGACACCGACTTGGGGTGGGAGCAGAAGATCCAAGAACAGCCAGCAGTTTGTTGTTTGCCACCAGCTTAACATCAGCCAATGCAGGGTATGATCACTATTTTAGCCCTCGCAACCCGAATTTATAGCTGCCTGCTATTTTTTATTCCATAAATCAATAACGTTCCTCAAAAAATAAGCGGCCGCGAAAACAGAAACTAAATATCTCAAAAAATGACAAAGTTACAAGCATTTTTTAAAATACAGGAATGGGAAGAGACAGCTCAAACATGCAGTGACGTCAGTTCTTGGTCCTTCATAGTACCTACCTCATTACTAAGCTGTGGTAGCTTTACATACAATCTCTTTGGCATGTGACGTCACAAAGTGCGTTTTCAAAGTGACTGTGGGGAATCTCCTGTTTTGCGAGAAAGGGACAGCCGATGCCCCCTCTTCAGAAAACTTAAAAGCTTATTACTCCGTGATTTATTTACCGATTTTCCTTCTTTTTGTACTGCAAAATGAACGAGTCGACGCGCAACGCAACGTAATCGCCATATTTTTGCTAAGCAAAAAGTGACGCTTATATAATTAAAAAAAAAATTACACCCAATGATCACATAGATCGTGGACCGTAACTAGGATTCCCTTTATCTAGGTACCCAGGGACTACGAGGACCATGCTCCCACAACGCACACACAGAACAAGAATTTGTAATTTTTTTTCATGTGCACAAATACTTGTCCTGTCGCTGGAATTGAACCCGCCGCCTCCGGGTTATGAGCCGACCTGCTCAACCACCACACCACAGAGGCTGTCGAAATTCAGCATACGTTCTATGTTCGACAGCTGTAATGAACGTGCTCGCATTTGGTGTTGTCAGTTGTCAGCATTTTAATGATGACGTGGCCTGCAATGAAGCATTCCTAGAAGATAGACCATTTCATACTATTTTTTCCAGTTCGTCGAAACACAAGAATCGTTGTTGGTTCTGGTATACAACCCGTTGAGCGTGAAGACCTACCACTATGTCCGGTTGCCGGCGATAGCGTTGCACTACTCCATCAGAGATTTCAATGGTATAGTGTTAATTATTGTAAAGATCATTAATTTATTTCGTTAAGCATTTTTTTATGTAAATGAATGACGTGACGAGCTAGTCGTTCGCCTGATGTTAAGCGTCACTGCTGCCCATACCAGATTGCAGTATCACTCGGAACTCTAAATGAATATAGTTCCGCGTGGCACTGCACTGCGCACGTCATCCTGAGACTTCACACAGTATAAAAGTAATAAGATTAATAGACTGTGTGATCAGATCATAAAGTCTCATTTGCCCAGTAATTTCACTAGCTACAATGCCCTTCAAACCGGAACACAGTAGTGCTTGCACACTACTGCTTGGCGGCAGAATAACTGGAAAAGTGGTGGTACCTACCTAGACGAACTTTGCAGAAAAGTCCACCACCACCTAGTAAACAAAACAAGTCAGCGTTTTGTTACCTAATAGAAAAGGGCTGTGCTGCTTGAGAACGTGGAAACACCTTTTGTGCTATTACATATTTTGTCGAGTCGAGACCCGGGCCTGACTTACCTATAAAATAATAAATATCTTAGCTATTTACACAAATAATGTAAAACATACAGATCAGGCTCGGTTACGTGCTTTGAGAGACGCTTATATTATGCAGCAGTAATAGGTACACACACTCACTCTGTCTGTCTTACACATTCTGTCTTTCACAGTCTGACTTGGACACACTGATAGAAGTTACACAACCTAACTTAGACTCTATGACTTTCAAATTTCAAAATTGGCTTTAACATCCCGAATTTCACAACTTGAATTACGTCTCCTAGCTTGTAATACCTGACTAGAACCTGATATCTCTCGACTTTTAAATCCTGGCTTATATCTCCGGACATATAAATCTCTACTTACACAACTTGGCTTGCACAACTAGACTTACATAACCCAACTTAAATACCTAGTATAAAAATACTTCGAGATGAAGAAACGAAGTACTAGCCCAATTTTCTTCCAGCAGCCATCATCAATTTTCCTGAAAAATCCTCTACAGCTATCTTTAAGTTATGGTTCGAAGCCGAGACCATCCACATCTCCTGACTTACACAACTTGAAGCACATCTCCTGGCTTGTAAATCCTGACTTACATGATTTGCCTTAGATGTCCTGACTTATAAATCTTGACTTACATAACTTGGCTTACACAACCTAACTTACACAGTGTAAATCCTTCCAGATGAAGAAACAGAGTACCAGCTGAACTCCCTCCCTGCAGCCATCATCAACCTTCCCGGGAGATCCTCTACAGCTATCCAGGAGTTGTGGTTCGAAGCCGAAAACGTTCCACCTTTGGGATACACTGCTTTCTATGTCACTCCTGTGAGAGACCAGCTGGTAAGGTTTAACTAGCTACATCCTGTGGCTTTACCTACTTCTATCATTGGGAATAGGCTACTGGCCTGCTATTAAAAATGAATAAGTAAATATTATTTTCATAAAGTAAGTTAAATATGAATGCAATCATTGAAAAAATAAGTCAAATCGGTATATAAATCACGGAGTAATAAGCTTTTAACGATTCTGGAGGGGGCATCGCCTGTCCCTTTCTCGCAAAACAGAGCTTTACACAGTTACTATGAAAACACGTGATTATGCCTTCAAATGCCAAAGAGATTGTATATAAAGCTACCACAGCTTAGTAATGAGGTACAATGAAGGACCAAGAACTGACGTCACTGCATGTTTGAGCTGTCTCTTTCTATTCCTGTATTTTAAAATGCTTGTTACTTTGTCATTTTTTGAGATATTTAATTTTTGTTTTCCCGGCTGTTTATTTTTTGAGGAATATTATATTATGCAATAAAAAATAGCAGGACACTAGCCTATTGTAGCTTATAGCCACAGATTGCGTTATTACTTACCAGCTATCAGCCATCATCCTGAAGGATGATATCTTATGATTTATTTTCCAATTTCTGCAGTTTCATTAATTATTGGCGTAATTGACTATGGCCGTGTAATTACTCATAGTTCATTAGTTAATCTGGTGAAACAATAGTAAAATGGTATGCATAATAATTATAAACAAAAAGAAAGTCGTAGTTCAGGGTTAATTAACATAATCTGCTAATTAAACCATTATAAACCTTTCTAAGTATATTTGTTGTTGTTATTTTTGGAAGCTTGAATAGAAAATAGGTATGTACTTCAACATTTCTGTTCCAATATATATCTACAGACTACAGTCATCATTCTCTTTGCTTTTTCCCATTTGTTCTTGGGGTCGGCTTCCAATCTAACCTGCAGCGGCGAGCTACCAGAATTACACGAGCGACTGCCATCTGACCTCGCAACCCATAAGGAACCAGTAACAGGGATGGTTAGATCAGGCGTCAGATTCAGGAGTAATAGTGTTCTGTGATCAGGCGGCTGACTACCCGTAACGATTGCCATAGATAATAATAATAAATAATAATAAATAAATATAGACTTACACACAGCGCCATCTAGCCCCAAACTAAGCATAGCTTGTACTATGGGAACCAGATAACTGATGCAATAAATACTTTTTGTTTGTAAATACATACATAGAATACAATATAACACCCAGACACAGAACAGATGTTCTTATGACAACCGGCCCCCTAATTACCTAACTCGCAACAGGTTTGCGACAGGCGTAAATCTCGCGGTGATTGCTGTCATACATCATTAGTGGTGTCGAGAATGTATGCTTCGCTACTGCTGTCGCATTGCTACTGCTGTCGCATTGCTGTTGCAAATTTTACGTAATTACCCCGCGGGACCGACGGCTTAACGTGCTCTCCGAGGCACGGAGCGATGGCATCGGAAACTGCACGTAACTTACTAGATATGTCATTGGTGCAGGGCCGAGGATCGAACCCGGTGCCGTAAGATTGCAAAGCGCACATGCTACTGCTCGGCCACCATCGCTCATCTATAGACTACAGTATGTAACAAAAACCCTGTCATCCGCGGGCGACGTATCCGGTGTCAACTGAAAGTTGTAAGAATACTGGTTCTAATTAAATGTGACATCACCCCGTAGCGGTAGCGGTAGCGGCGGCGACCGTTTCTACAAAGAGCAAAGGCGGCCGGCCCGTGAGAACTGGGTTGGCGCCAAAAGCTGCAGTCATTGTCCTCAATACCGATTATTACCTACTCTACTGAACTTTGACGCTGCCTTAAATTAAGAATTTTACAGAGCCATTCGTTTTTACAGGAGGAAAATAACTACAAGAAAACTACGCAAAATGGCGCTGATCCGGAACAAGAACTCACTCCATATATTTCAAATGAGGTAAGTTTATAATCATTTATGTAAAAATGTGAAGGGAAATAGCTCTTAGAATTAGCAAGTTGAAATGGCAAATGGGCAGGCCATATCGCTCGTAGAACTGACAACCGATGGGGAAGAAAGGTTCTCGAGTGGCGACCACGAACCGGAAGACGCAGCGTAGGCCCCCCACTGGGGGCACCGATGATGTGGTGAAAGCCGCGGGAAGCCGATGGATGCAGCCGCTAAAAGTGGCGCTCTGTGGAGGAGGCCTATGTTCAGCAGTGGACGTCTTCAGGCTGTTGATGATGATGATGATGATGATTAAGTCATAATGATAGCGTTCAATAATTTGCGGCCGTTGCCTCTACATAATAAAAAAACGTTACTCCATGTGTTAATGTCAATAATGTCACATTTACACAAAACACACATCATAATCTTTTTTTCTTCCCTTTTTTTTGTTCATAGGTTCAGGCATTTCCTCCATTTAGTTATGCGTGACGTCATCATAAGGTCAGATGAAGGTTGTTCAATTAAAGCCTAAAATACTAAAAATGCGTAACTATTTCGGATTTTTTTATAAGTAGTGATTAAACCTATCCCTCGAAATGGTTTTGTAATGGGGTTAAAAACTGAAAGCTAATCGTAGGTGGCGCCACTTTTGAGTGATCCTAATCGCCGCCATATTGCGTTTTTGATTCTTTGTGTTTACCAGCGAATTCGATCCTAATACTACAAAAATGTATTCGACATGGAGTGTTAGGCATTTAAAAGAACAGTGGCGGAATAGAAAAGCATCTACTACTGGAAAAAAGCACATAACCTCTAATATTTAGTTGGCTCCAAATTTTTTCTTCGTAAAGCATTTATCCATCGTTTTCTCCTTTTGATATCTTTAGGGAATACATGGACTCCCGTCTTTTTGCAATTAAAAGCTGAACACAACGTCATATTAATGAAATAAATCGAGTTATTTTTATTTGTTTACAAAATTATTATCGAGGATGACAGACATTTTTCAGATTTAGGGAACACTCAGCAGTGCTGCCATCTGAAGTGAGCAAAAGTCAGTTTTTACCCCAACAAATAAAATAAACAACAAATGAACAGTCCCTTTTGAAACTCCGTACAATAACACAAATCAATTTTTTTTTTTTTTTATGTGATTGAATGACGTGACGAGCTAGTCGTTCACCTGATGTTAAGTGACACGGCCGCCCATAACAGTTGCAGTGTCACCCGGAACTTTAAAACAATAGTTTCGCGCGACACTGCACTGCGCACGTCATCCTGAGACATCACCCAGTCTAATAATCAGATTACTAGACTGAGTGATCAGATCATAAAGTCTCATTTGCCCAGTAATTTCACTAGCTACAATGCCCTTCAAACCGGAACACAGTAGTGCTTGCACACTACTGCTTGGCGGCAGAATAACTGGCAAAGCGGTGGTACCTACCTAGACAAACTTTGCAGAAAAGTCCTACCACCAATTGAGTAATTATAGTTAATTATAGCTTATAAGAAGAGGATTGAACTAGAATGAACCTGCGATAGAGTAGCGGAGAGCTGTCATTTCCAATTTCCATATACTGGATGTAATTGAATTCAATAGCATCCTTTGAAACTAGGTACCTACTCCTGACACCGGTTACGTGTGGACCAACATTTATGAAATCTAACGCATCGATTTGGTATCACACTATCATCACACTAATTACATTACACTTATAATATATAATATTATAAAGGCGAAAGTTTGTGCGTATGTGTGTATGTGTGTATGTTTGTTACTCTTTCACGCTGTAACAGCTGGACGGATTTAGATGAAATTTGGTATGGAGGTAGCTTAGACCCTGGATTAAAACATAGGCTACTTTTTTATCGCGAAAACGAGAACGGTTCCTGTAGGAACGCGGGTGGAGCCGCGGAGCGCTGCTAGTATTATAAAGGCGAAAGTTTGTGTGTACGTGTGTATGTTTGTTACTCTTTCACGCTCTAACAGCTGGACGGATTTGAATAAAATTTGGTATGGAGGTAGCTTATACTTTAGATTAAAACATAGGCTACTTTTTATCCCAATAACGGGAACGGTTCCTGTAGGAACGCGGGTGGAACCGCGGGGCGCTGCTAGTTGATAATAATTCCAAAAATGGGATAACTTACATAATCAACTGCTACAGTAAGTACAACATTAAATCAAAATAATTAAGTACTGTTTTAGTTATTACATACAAGGTAAAAAAAATCTTTTAAAAGTATCAAAATCATTAGTGCTAACTACGTTAGGCGCTGCGGCAATCGTCATATTTTTCAATAAAATATATTTTAATTGCACACTTACCTACTCTTTAATAATCTTCAATAAATAATATGTCTAGTTTGAAAAGTACCTACAAAAATATTTAAGCCTTCTCCTTTCTTCTTCTGTATATTTCTGTACATTTCAGTATTTAAAAGTCACAATAGACAAGACGACAGGACTCCTCGAGTCCATCCAGCACGTCGACGGTGTCAAGATCCAGGTGTCGCAGAACTTTTATTCCTACAACCAGGGTCGGCAAGGGCTGCAGTCCGGGGCTTACAGCTTCAGGCCGGAACAGTCAAGACCTGCTCCGGTAAGGAATTTGGTTTGGATTTAGGTAGTTTTATATTAGAAAGGAACTTCACATCTACATGGCCACATCGCTCGTAGAACTGACAACCGATAGGGAAGAAAGGTTCTCGAGTGGCGACCATGAACCGAAAGACGCAACGTAGGCCCTCACTAGGTGGACCGACGACCAGCGGGGCTACCGTCTAAGCCAATCGTAATCGATGAATGGGCTTCATTTCGTCATTTCCGACAAGTTGGCATTGTGTTACATCTCTATCCATTATCATTTTCTCACTATTTCTTATTATTATAATTAATCAAGATTTACACAACCGGAAATGACTAAATGAAGCCCATTCATCGATTAAGGTTGAGTTACGCGATACAGGGGCTGGTCAGAACCACAGGGCGCCGATGGATGCAGGAGGCGAGCAGCCGCTCGAGGTAGCGCTCTGTTGGGGAGGCCTATGTTCAGCAGTGGACGTCTGCAGGCTCTTGATTGATTGATGATGGTATTAGAAAACCTAAATCAATTATTAGTTCCATTGATTGTACTAGTGGGACTTTTGTCTCATAAGTTGAAATAATGGCGTATGGCATACTAGCTGTGCCCCGCGGTTTCACCCGCGGATAAAAAGTAGCCTATGTGTTAATTCAGTATATAAGCTATCTATATTCCAAGTTTCATCCAAATCTGTCCAGCGGTTTGAGCGTGAAGGAGTAACAAACATACACACATACAAACTTTCAGCTTATAATATTAGTGTGAGTGTGAAGTGTGATGTGATGGATACTTACGTATCAAACGTTATGATTTTGGTGACAGGTGGCAGAACGTGTACAGTTCAATACAGTCCGAGGGTCGCTTATCAAGGAGATCAGGCAGAGGTTCACTGACTGGATATCACAGGTACAGAAGTTTCCATATCATTAAGTCAGACTGTTACTTACATATCCAAATTTTTTTATATTCATGGCTGACGCGACGAGCTAGTCGTTTACGGCCGCCAATAACAGATGCAGTGTCACTCGAAACTCTATTTTGCGTGACACTGCACTGCGCACGTCATCCTGAGACATCAGCACAGCCAAGAAATAAGATTACTAGACTGTGAGTTCAGGTCATAAAGTCTCATTTGCATCAATTTCACTAGCTACAATGCCTTTCAAACCGGAACACAATAGTGCTTGCACACTACTACTTGGCGGCAGAACAACTGGCAAAGCGGTGGCATTTCAGGACTTTGCCCATCTCCTGGATGTTGCTATAGACGGCTAGCACCTGCTGCGGCCCCACGAGATGTGAAGGAGTGGTCCTACTCTCACACTGGGACCACACGTTTACGTTGTTTAGTATGTTAATAAAAATGATTGTTTGCAGGTGATCCGATTATACCGGGGCGAGGAAGTTGTGGAATTGGAATGGACTGTGGGCCCTATCCCGATTGGGTGAGAAATATCACAAATTGAGGACGCTCCTACGCTGCGTCTTCCGGTTCGTGGTCGCCACTCGAAAACTTTTCTTCCCCATCGACTGTTAGTTCTACGAGTGATGTGGCCTGCCCATTGTCATTTCAACTTGCTAATTCTAAGAGCTGTAACGATGACATTAGTTCTCTTGGACATCCTCATTTCAGATCTTATCGACACATTATGCAGACGTGATAAAGTTTGATAAATCAATCATCTTTGCATCATCATTGTGTTGTTGTTGTGTTGTTTTAAGTTCATTATTAACGTTTTGTGAGTCCCGTGACCCTAAATCGAATATTTGATGTTGTGGAAATTACTCTAGCTATTAGCCATTAATTCAATTTATTTAGTAGAAGATGTTTATTACTGATGAGTATTTGATAATATGTTTAATTGCAAATGCGTTCATATTATTACAAATAAATAAAAATTACAAATAAATAATAAATAAAATCATCATCTTCTTCTTCAGGCATAGTCCTCTCCCATAAGAGCACCACGTTTAGCGGCCAGTGGTCTCTTTTATCCGACAGCTTCTTGCGGGTTCGTGGAATAGACTCTAGCTCCCACTACTTTGCAATAATTGGTCTGTTTACCACGTGCCCTCTTTCTCATCATCATTAACAGCCTGAAGACGTCCACTGCTGAACATAGGCCTCCCCCAGAGCACGCCACCTTGGCTCCATCGGCTCCCCGCGGCTTTCACCAGGTCGTCGGTCCACCGGGTGGGGGGCCGGCCTACGCTGCGTCTTCCGGTTCGTGGTCGCCACTCGAGAACCTTTCTCGCCCTCTTTCTGGCTTAGTCTTTTATTTGTGCCATCCATACAAGTTTTGGATCTGCCATGTTTTTCATTTTGTTAGTTCGTTGCCCGCTTCCGGTGTTAGCCCCTGTAACTAAATATTGTCACCGATATAGCTTTGAGTGGCAGTGGGCGGGCCACATCGCTCGTAGAGCTGACAACCAATGGGGACGAAAGGTTCTCGAGTGGCGACCACGAACCAGAAGACGCAGCATAGGCTGGCCCCCACTAGGTGGACCGACGACCTGGTCAGAACCGTGGGGAGCCGATGGATGCAGGAGGCAAGCAGCTGCTTAAAGTGGCGCTCTTTTCGGGAGGCCTATGTTCAGCAGTGGACGTCTTCAGGCTGATGATGACAATGATGACTAAATATTAATCAATAGAATAGTGTTAGGTACATTGACATAACGAGCTAGTCGTTCTTGGCTGCCTATCCTGTAACAGTTGCAGTGTCACTGGGAGCTCTACATATAAAGTTTTGCGTGACACGGCACTGCGCACGTCATCCTGAACATCAGCATTGTCCAGTAATAAGTTAACTGTGAGATCACGTTACAAAATACCATTTGTTTATTAATTTCACTAGATGCAGTGTCCTTCAAACCGGAACACAGTAGTGCTTGCACACTGCTTGCCGGCAGAATATCTGGCAAAGCGATGGTACCTACCTAGACAAATTCTTGCAGGACAAGTCACCTAGTAAACTCTTCATTATTCTCATGGTCTTTCCACCTTCAGGGCTGATCTTGGGAAGGAAGTGGTCTCAATATTCAAGACGAACATCAGCAACGCTGGTGAATTCTTCACCGACTCCAACGGACGGCAGATGATGAAGAGAACTTGCTGGAATGAGTCTGCCAGTAAGTTATAGTCATGCCCGTTTTCACCAAAGATCCCTAAATTTTAAGGGACCCTTAAATTTAAGTGACATTTGACAGTAATTTTGTTTTCACCGACGATTAAGGGATACCTAAAGCTTAAGACTTAAGTTTACGGGGCCAAAGCTCGACCCCTTAGCGTTAAGATGTTAGTTTTTTTAAATTGTATTTGGTAACTGTTTTACCCGCATAACGCCAGAAAATGTATTTTTTTTTATTTTTCTGATGCATAATATTATTATATTAAAAACTCTAGTACTTGTTAGTACTAGAGTTTTTAATATAATAATAATTTTAATTCAATAAAACATTTTGCTTGTATTTTTGACGATTACTCTCTAAAATTATATAAATAAAATAACGAAAATCGGCAACGTACGGTTTTTGGAAACCGTAGAAAAAAATAAACTGTCACTTTACAATTTAAGTGTCGACTTTTGGCGGGAACGCGGAAAAGTTCACGTCGTAGCATTGTATTATTTTTCAAAACTTGTGCTTTTTCTAGTGTTAATGTTTAAAATTGGTGGCGTTTTACGCATTAAGTGCTGAATTACGAGCATGAGTGTGGGCAAGTGATATAATGTGGTGAAACGTGGTTTTTCGTGTTGCTTCCAAAATTCCATAGAAGCCTCTAGTAAAGTTGCCACCACTTTACTAGGGCATGCCTTAGACTGGACTATGATTACCTAACTTAGACTCGACTATGACTGTGACGACTGTGACTAAGACTTGACATTACATGAAATATTCTATAGCACGATGAAAATCACAATACTTGACACTGGCTAAATACACTATGTGTGGAGCCAACATACAATAAAAAAAAATTTAAGTGTCACTCAGCACTGTGAAAACGAATTTAGGTAAGGGTCAAATCTAAGGGGCCCTTAGCCAAAGGGATTTTTAGTTAGGGTGTAGTTTAGGGATCTTTGGTGAAAATGGGCATCAGTGTCTTGAAAAAAGGAAGTGGGAATGCAAAATACAGCACAGGCAGTATGAGCTATAGAAATCGACACATCTCTCCTCTTGAGAAAGCGTATTGACCAATGAGCGATCACGTGGGTCACGTCATAAACCTTTTGTTACGTTTCCATTGATCAAACGCTTTCTCAAGAAAAGAGATTATAGAGAAAAGAGATTTGTACAGCTCATGCAAAGATAAAGCCCGTTGATAGCTCGTGAACATAATTTCTCGTACGAACACGACTCACCTCACGACGGTATTGTATCAGTTATCTGGTTTCCATAGTACAAGCTATGCTTAGTTTGGGGCTAGATGGCGCTGTGTGAAATGTCCACACAATACTTTTTCACCTCACTAGCTCGGAAAGGTTCTCTTTGTCATTCAAAATCTGGGCGCAAAAACGCATTTAGATCGCTAGCGTGGAAAGTGTTTATAAAAATTCGAACGTTCTATTCAATGAGAGGATTTAATCACAGATCTGCCCGAATTTAACCTTCTTGATATCGCCAGTCCACTGAAAACTCATTAATACCACAGACTACCTCCTAAAAGATACCATCTTTTTCTCGTTCACCAACCTCATTTTTAGAATAATCGCACTGTCCAGCACCAAAGAGTATATAAACAATAGGCTATCCAGCACGGCGACTGCATGGAAAATGGATAAAAAAAAACACTTTTTCTTTAATTTTCCATGAATCGTGACGAGCTAGTCGTTTACCTGATGTTAAGCGTTACCGCCACTCATAGCTAAATTAATAAGCTAAAAACTAATCTTTTCTTAGCCTTTTAGCTGGTTTTCTAGCATTTTCCTCGCTGTAGTGAGGTGAAAAGTTGTGTTGCACTCGGCAGCAATGTTTTTCTGCGTCTCGTACCTTTGAAACCTTCGCTACGCTCAGGATTCTTCATTTGAATCTTAGAAACCTTTGCTTGCTCAGGTTTCAATTCAAGTACTCGCGCCAAAAACCAACTTTGCAGCCTAGTATAACAAATAACTATTATTTGTTTATTTATTGACCAGGCACTCTGATAAAAATTGGAAAACGTGATGAGCTCCTAGTCCCAAAGGACCCAGGGTCCGATTAACTTGTGCAATGTATCTAGTCCAACAGCAAAAGAAACCAGTCCCAGCATGTTACTATCCAGTGACGTCACGCATTTGCATCAGTTCCGTGAACATTACTGCTACCATGTGCGTGCTCACTGACAGAACGCAGGGCGGGACTGGGTACAATGATGGAGAGATGGAACTTATGGTAAGTAAATAGTTCATTTGTTCTTTTGTTCTTTCACGCAGCAGTTTAAGGAGCAATTTAGTGGTACCACTACCATGTGCGTGCTCATTGACTGATGGTGGGTGTGGGTACACTGATGGAGAGATATTTGGAGATTACTGTAAGTAATACTTCATTCGTTCTTTCAATCATACACACAGTAGGTCAAGGAATTTTGTTCATTCAATTATTTACAATATTACATAAGTGCTACCACGTGCATGCTCACTGACAGAACACAGGTCAAGACCGGGTATAATGACGGAGAGTGGGAGCTTATGGTTAGCAGTTCATTCGTTCTTATGTTCATTCAATCATTTACAGAACAGTTCACAGTTCACTACGACACATGTACGAGTTGAACAAGAAAATGCATCTGCAATACCTGTTGTACTTAATAATACATAGCGGACTGAATATCTATGCGTTAGGCTTTACCATTTCCAAATAAAATAATAGGTAGTTCATTCATTCGCTCTTACGTTCACTTGGTCATTCACTCATTAACAAATGCCATTCATGCATTCTCCTGATCAATGTTTGATCAGTTTATCTTATATAGAGTACCTAATTAGATTGTCAGCTCAGTGTTTTTTAAGATAGGCATGTTGCTACAAACAAACGTGTAAATATAGCGTCATTTCTACCATTTTTTCATGCCGAATCTGTACAGTTTACATGAAAAAGTGACACCCCTAATACCTAGGCAGTGAGTACTCTATCTCGCTCGCGCATTTAGAGTTATAGGCATGTTGCTCATGTACATTTTCAAATCGTTTCCAACTTGACTGACCCGTAAAAGTCATGTTTCAATCCAGTGACTGGACTATTCAATATCTTATCTACTTCAGCTTAATTTGTTTTTGCTTACAGGTCCATAGAAGACTGCTTACAGATGACGGTTTCGGTCTAGAAGAACCATTGAATGAAGAAGCTCATGGAGTCGGTCTTGTGGTGAAGGGAACTCACAGGATTGCATTTGGAAACTTTAAACATAACGGTGAAGACTTGCTTGATAACTGTTGGGGTTGACCCACAGTGTCAGTACGAAATCGTATTTTTTCGTGCTCTATCCTTTTCTATCGTTGGCCATTTCGTGGAACGAAAAGGATAGCAGATAGCAGGAGTGCTATCTTGCGCAGCAGTGTCAGTGATGCGATGCACTCATGCTATCTTTCTCGTTCTGGGACAACCCTGAGTAATAGAAAAGGACAGAGCGTGGGCAAATGTGGTTCCGTGGTAACAGATGTGACTCAACCCTAAAGTTCCGAGTGTTTAGCCCTGCTGTAGGTATACGCAGATCCACTGTCTCGCTTGCGCATTGCTACATTTTTGAAGATATTAATAAACTGAATTTACTATGATCATGAATGACATTATAAATGTTCAACAAAAATCTCATGTTAATCCAAATAAGTTTTCATACATAAAAACGGTTACGAAAGAAAATAAACTTTGTTATCGTTGTATTTATGAAATCTTCTTTGGATTAATCTAATATTTTTGTTAAATATATGTAATTTTTCAAAAATGTTAGTGAAAAATATTACAAAAACTTTCCGTTAGGCGCCCGTATGCTTGTTTGTCGCTCATAACTAAAAAAAATATTCATTAGAACATAGTTTAACCGAAGACTTCTATGTATACACTAGACAGGACATCTCTAACTTGCACTGTCAACCACTGCAAATATGCCAGAATCTTCTCGCACATACGATGCTCAGCACTCAAAGCGACTGCACGTGCAACAGTGAATAGCAGTTAAAATTATGATCCGAATGTGCCATTGCACTAGCGCTGCATGTTGTGATCGTTGGTTAGACGATTTAATCTCGTAAAGCGCTGTAGCGGATTTTAGTTTAATTATACAAAAAATGACAACTATTTGTGCTTTGAATAGCTAGCTTTGAATAGATTAGCCAGATTTTTCGTAAGTAAATGCAGTTATTTAATATCTTTAAAAATGTCGCAATGCGCGCGCGAGATGTTAGATCCGCGTATATAGCAGCCTTAAGTGACGCAACGTTCGCTGCGTGCCGCCCTCGCCTCGTCATTATAAAAAAGTGTACTGGCGAAGTAATAAAAACTATAATAAAATATAAACTTTCCATAGAGCCATCTCACTCTTCCAGTAGACATAGTATCTCGATCCGCTTCTCATAGCAACGGCCCAAGCTGAGATTCACGCCAGCCAGCCCTAGCACGGACGCGGTAGACAAAATTGTCTTTCCCCTGTTTTACTCCACTTGACAAGCAAACAAGTATGAAGAAAGTGACATAAGACGGAGAAAGACAATTTTCTCCACCGCCCGTACTAGGCCGGCAGGAGTGCTAGATGCTTCTAGTTTTCTCCCACTTTTGATGTCTTTATGTGACCGCCTCAGTGACATTGTAAAGGTCGATAAAGACCATAAACATAAGACCGTTCGAAGAAAAAGAACATCAAATAAAACGTTGGCGTTTTTCTTTCAGTCGACGATCTAACTTCCTTTGAGAGGGTAGCGCGGACCGCCAGGAAGTGGGAGATGGAACCATGGCTCTTTTTCACTTCTGGAGACAAGGTAGAGCCCTTAACAACCTAAACTTTAAATAAGGATGTTAGATCTGCTGATCTGCTTAGAACAAGTCGGCGTCCTTGTTTCCAGCTAACTATGATCTGGGAGTCTTCAAGTCGAGAGTGAACAGGTATCTTCTAGGCAAGCATGCACCATCGTAGACTGCGTCATCACTTTCCATCAGGTGAGACAGTCGTCAAATGCTTTGCCTATCAACAATTAAAAAAAAGTTCAAGTTACTTACCTCATCATCATCAGCCTGAAGACGTCCACTGCTGAACATAGGCCTCCCCCAGAGCGCGCCACCTTGAGCAGCTCCTGCATCCATCGGCTCCCCGCGGCTTTCACCAGATCGTCGGTCCACCGAGTGGGGGGCCGGCCTACGCTGCGTCTTCCGGTTCATGGTCGCCACTCGAGAACCTTTCTTCCCCATCGGTTGTCAGTTCTACGAGCGATGTGGCCTGCCCATTGCCATTTCAACTTGCCAATTCTAAGAGCTACATCAGTCACTTTAGTTCTCTTGCGGATCTCCTCATTCCGGAGCTTATCTCGCAAGGAAACACCGAGCATAGCTCTCTCCATAGCTCGCTGCACGACTTTGAGCTTACTAATGAGGCCAATAGTAAGAGACCATGTCTCAGTTCCATAAGTCATCACTGGCAACACACACTGATTGAGAACCTTCGTTTTCAGGCTCTGCGGTATTTTGGACGAAAAGATAGGTCGAAGCTTCCCGAACGCTGCCCGACCGAGTTGCATTCTTTATGCCACCTCTTTGTCGAAGTTGGACCTAGCTAATTGGACAGTCTGTCCTAGGTAGACATATTTGTTAACAACTTCGAGAGTATCGTTCCCAACAATTACCTAACGGTATAGGTGGAACATGAGCATTTGACATGATCTTTGTCTTGTCCATATTCATCTTAAGACCAATCTGCTGGGAGACTCTACTGAGGTCGTTGAGCACGGTCCTCGATGCTATTCCGCCATTATGACTATATCATCGGCAAAACGAAAGTTAGTGATGTACTCGCCATTAATGCTGATGCCAGATCCTTCCCACTCCAAGAGCTTAAAGACCTACCTACTTTTAAAATTTGAATCCAGTTATTATAAATATTTTTAGAAATAGTTTTACTTATATCTTTACAGGTCAATAGAAGGAAGTGGCAGAATGTTCGAAATAAACGGGTAAATATGGCGTCATTCATATCACTTCAGTTTTCATGTCCAATCTGTACAGGGTACATGAAAAAGTGACACCCCTAATCCTTAAGAGTCCTTGATACCTGGGTAGTGAGTACTCTACCTCGCTCGCGCATTTCAAATTATTCGTAGCAAAGACTTTTTTTCTTTGGTTTTTATGTGTGAAAACTTGTTTGAATTACCATGATACTTTTGTTTTTGTTATTCTTGAGGGCCTAGTTTAGCTAGATTTATGTAAGTACCTACATTCAATCTTCAAAAATATCTATACTATCTGAGTTTGAATTGGGGTATTATCGCGAAAGTGGGGGGGACTGGGACCATGATAGCCCACAAGTTCTGAGAGCCTTACTTGAAACTGCGTGTTTCCAAACCTCCACACTAAGAAATAAATCCACTCACACTAATGCACGTGCGATCGCTACGCTACGTTAACAAGGTTAAACTCATGTATACGCAGTCGGTCAAGGACGAAGTTCAACCACCCAGCTGCGCTAGGGCTATCTTCGAACGTAAACTTTACATGGCATTTCTTCAATGAAAAACTATTTATTTAGAAATGTCGTAGAAGAAACATTGTCTACCTTGGGGAGTAGATTTACCCCCTTTCGGGATAATACCCCAATTCAATTCTCACCTTGTATGCGCGAATGAGGAGAGGCAGGAATTATAGACTCTTTATAACTATCGTGCATTAACAGTAGTGATTATTGTAGGTGTGTCATGTTTTGACGGGTGCTCGACATCCCATAGGTTGTTAAAAAGAGAATTTGATACAATACTTCATTCTATGGAGTGTATCGCTTGTGTATCGTAATGAATCCAAAATCACTTTATTTTTCGAAAATTATTGATTTCCCGTTAGACAACAGGACCCTAATTCTGTATGACCACTTTACGATTCCTTACTTCGAAACCACGCGAATTCCTTGTCTTATATAAGAAATCTGCAAAAATCTATTCTCTATGAAATGGAAACAAAACCGCGCGAAATGAATTTGGAAGTGACGCGATTTGAACTGTCAAAAATCATAATGTTCCACTGAGACACTTTCCGAAACATCACGTCAAAAGTTACCACCACTTAATATATCAATATTTATTCAAAATAAAAATAACATAGTGTAAAGTGAAGGTATTTCTAATGCTGTGACACGATTTGAACAAGACACGATAACGACGTGGTTTCGTATCGTGTGGAATCTGAGTTTTCATACAGAATTAGGGCCCTGGTAGGTATTTAGCGGGAGTAGCCGCACAGTGCTTATTCGTTACAAATAGTGAGGATGTCGATATGATGTCCCCACCTCACACCTGGCACCCAAAAGAAAAAGATCCTTTTGGTCTCCATAGGGACGTAACAAATGGGACTTAACATGAATTATCCTATAATTCCAGTATTCAGCACTCCGTCTCCACGGATTACCAGCTCACATCCACATTTTGACCCTGGAGCCATGGAAGGCTGGCTCCGTACTCTTGAGGTTGGAGAATACAATGGAAACTGCTAATAGAGGTACCTTTTACTAGGTGGTAGGACTTTTCCGCGAAGTTCGTCTAGGTAGGTACCACCGCTTCGCCAGTTATTCTGCCGTCAAGCAGTAGTGTGCAAGCACTACTGTGTTCCGGTTTAAAGGGCACTGTAGCTAATGAAATTACTGGGCAAATGAGACTTTATGATCTGATTACACAGTTCAGTATTACTATACTGTGTGAAGTCTCAGGATGACGTGCGCCGTGCAGTGTCAGGCGAAACTTATTAATTTAGAGTTCCGAGTGACACTGCAACTGTTACGGGTAGCCGTGACGCTAAGCATCCGCCCAACGATTAGTTTGTCGCGTCATTCATTTACATTAAAAAAATAAAAAACCTAACAAAAATAAAAAAATAACATTCAAGGTTCTAATGCCCAACCTTTTTTTTTTTTTTTTTTGGGGGAGGAAAATGCCCACGCATTCTCCTGCCGACACGGGGGTGGGCGCTAATGTTTGACAGCACTTGAGTTCGCACGCATCCATTACGTCATAGAGCAGGGGTCTCCAAACTTATTAGCTTAAGGGCCAGATTGCTCGACAAAGCCCCAAGGGCCAAAATCTAGGTAGCTCATCAGATAAACTGCCATTACAGTTTTCAAAATTGAAGTAAAATGCAGTATTGAATTTCTCTCATGTTTCCATTTCGTAATACTTTCGAAATGTGAAAATGTACTTTTGTGTGGATTATTGTATTTAGTTGGTAAATAAAACATCTGAACATTGTTTTGTATGATTGATTTGTTTCATTTGATTTACTTTTAACTAGCAGCTCGCCCCGGCTTCGCACGTGTAGTGGTGTAGCCTATGTTACTCAGGGTGAATGTAGCTTTCTAATGGTGAAAGAATTTTTGAAATCGGCACAGTAGTTTTTGAGTTTATTCATTACAAACATACACACAAAAATACAAATCTTTCCTCTTTATAATAGTAGTACAGATTATTTATTTATTGAAAAACTAACAGCTTATTTTAACAAAATTATTTATCAATGTAGCCATAGAAAGCCAGTTACATTATTAAAAAAAAACTTATAGGGTTGGCCAGATACCAGGCCGGTCACGCCCGCGGACGCGGGCCGGATTGGTGGTGCTCGCGGGCCGGTGTTGGCCCGCGGGCCGTAGTTTTGAGACCCCTGTCATAGAGGATAAGTGTGAATATGAGTGAGCATAGTGCAAGCGGGCATAGGTCCAGGTTATCAGTGTGAGTAATGCACAACACCGATGGAACTCGAAGGTCGTTCCGAAAGGGGTTTCATGTATAGCGCTCGCCACCTGCAACTATGGTCTTGTCTATTGAGACTGAAGTGTGTGACTTACGTCAACTAGGAAAAATGTGCCCTAAATATTTTATAACTAATATTATAAAATAAACCTTTCAATCAGGAATACCATACAATCAGGAAGAGTAAAAGGCTAGTTAGCTGCTTTTAAAAATTAACAAGTAAAAAATACTATTTTCACTTCACTAGCTCGGAAAGATTCTCTTTGCCATTCAAAATCTGGACACAAAAACGCATTTTAATCGCTAGCGTGGAAAGTGTTTTTAAAATTCGAACGTTTCTATTCAATAATTTTCTCGTCAAGCATTGAGGATTTAATCACAGATCTGCCCGAATTTAACCTTCTTGATATCGCCAGTCCACTGAAAACTCATTAATACCACAGACTACCTCCTAAAAGATACCATCTTTTTCTCGTTCACCAACCTCATTTTTAGAATAATCGCACTATCCAGCACCAAAGAGTATTATAACCAATACGCTATTCAACACGACGACTGCATGGAAAATGGATGAAAAACACTTTTTCTTTGATTTTCCATGAATCACGAGACGAGCTAGTCGTTTACCTGATCTTAAGTGTTACCGCCACCCATAGCTAAATTAATAAGCTAAAAACTAATCTTTTCTTAGCCTTTTTTCTAGCATTTTCCTCGCTGTAGTGAGGTGAAAAGTTGTGTGTTGCACTCGGCAGCAAAGTTTTTCTGCGTCTCGTACCTTTGAAACCTTCGCTATGGAGTTTTGGCGGGAACGTGAAAAAGTTCACGTCGTTGCATTGTATTATTGCACAAAACTTATGCTTTTTCTAGTGTTAATGTTTAAAATTAGTGGCATTTTACGCATTAAGTGCTGAATTATGAGTATAAGTGTGGGCAAGTGATATAATGTAGTGAAACGTTGTTTTTCGTGTTGTTTCTAAAATCCCATAGAAGCCTCTAGTAAAGTTGCCACTACTTTACTTAGACTGGATTATGACTACCTGACTTAGACTGGACTATGACTACCCTGACTGACTGTGACTAAGACTTGACTTTACATGAAATATTTCATAATACGATGAAAAACTACAATACTTGACACTGGCTAAATACACTATGTGTGGAGCCAAACTATAAGAAAAAAAAAACCCTTCGCTACGCTTAGGATTCAATTCAAGTACTCGTGCCAAAAACCAACTTTGCAGCCTTGTATTACAAATAACTATTTCATAAAGTAGGTCAAAAATGAATGCAACAATTGAAAACAATAAGTGAAATCGGTAAACAAATCACGGATTAATAAGCTTTTAAAGTTTCTGGAGGGGGCATCGAATGTCCCTTTCTCGCAAAAAAGGAGTCTCCCCACAGTTACTATGAAAACGCACGTTGTGAAGTCACATGCCAAACAGATTGTATGTAAAGCTACCACAGCTTAGTAATGAGGTACTATGAAGGAACAAGAGTGACGTCACTGTACGTTTGAGCTGTCACTTTATATTCCTGTATTTTAAAATGCTTGTAACTTATAACTAACAAAATCGAAGACTGGTAAAATTATATAATTAACTAGCGGCCTGCCCCGGCTTCGCACGGTTATATTATAGTTTTCGCGATGTCCAAATATAGCCTATATTACTCAGGGTGAATGTAGCTTTCCAATGGTGAAAGAATTTTTGAAATCAGCACAGTAGTTTTTGAGTTCCTTCATTACAAACATACACACAAAAATACAAATCTTTCCTCTTTATAATAGTAGTGTAGAAGTGTAGATTAGAAGGAAAGGCACCAAAAGAAAATAAATATTTTTTAATACTCAGATCGTGTACAAACCGACTCGGACCTCCCAGAAGACGTTAGGTCTCACATTACAGTAGACCTGCGCAAGATATTCATGCAGCACAAGATCCGGTTGGTGCGGGAGACGACCCTCGCGGCGAACCAGTGGCTGGATGATGCGAGGCAGATGGACTGGAGTACCAGGTATTGGGGATGTTAGATGAAGAAGAAGATGATGACGATAATGAGGTTAGAAATACGTTTCAGTAAAGCATAAGTTGACAAACCTCAGGGCGAACCAGTGGCTGGATAATGCGAGACAGATGGGTATAGTATAGGGGAAAAAAACAAGTGTTTAAAATACCTGGCTTGATGATGGTGGGGGTGGAGGTAGTGGTGGTGATGATGATGGTGACGATGGTGATCTAAAAAGCATCCCAATTAAAACTTAATAGGTTAGAAATATATTTTTGTATAGTAAAGCATAATTACATTTTTTTAAATTGAATCTACGACGGATAATGATTATGACGATGTTGAAGAGCTACTAACATCATCATCGCATCGACATCATTGTTTCCCAAAATGTCGCATACTCCATGAAGATGGGCATCTTTATTGCCTGTAGGCCTAGCACGAATATTTGCATAAAAGTAAATAAACCGTTAACGTAAGCCATTTGTATGGCATTTGATCAGCGCCCTACCGGACGTAAAACGAATCAAAATTTGGTGGCACGAAAGATTTTGGTTACTATCGTATCGCCTTCGTAGCGCCGCGTAACGCTAACGTTAGACATTTTGTATGAAAGCGCGAGCACGAATATTGCTTTGACGTAAACTCGAAAGCTGGCTATCGTAGTGTCATCGTAATCTTACGAAGGTTTACTGGAATGTCTGACCCACCTCTCTTTCAGGGAAAACCGGTGCAGTTATGTAATCAGCTTGACCTACTTGGCGTGCAAATATCCACTAGCTTAAATTACGGACGTTTTATAGAGTCTAGAGCTAAGACGGCTGCAAGAAAACTTGGAGTACTGTCTAAAGTTAGGCAGTACTTCACACCATGCCTGCTACTATATCAAGCAGATAAGAGCTGGTATGGAGTATTGCAGCCACATATGGGATGGTTCTCCAAAATACCAGCTTGCGGCTCTGGACTCCATAGAACGTCGTGCCAGAAAACTCATAAACGACGAGGCGCTGGTTGTGGGTAGACTGCAGAGCCTAGAGCACCGACGGAGGGTGGCATGTCTTTCAATTTTCTACCGATTGTACCACCGGGAGTACAAGAGCTGCACGAGTTAATCCCACCATCTCCATTCCGCCACAGGACTACAGGCGCGAAGAGTCGTTTCATCCCTATGTAATCGACTTGCCAACTTGCCGCACCAAGCGTTTCGCTGAGTCCTTCATTATGCGGACTGCTAGGGAATGGAATTTGCTCCCGGCGTCTTGTTTCCTAACAAATATAACCTGGGTATTTTTAAGACAAGAGTGAATAGGTACCTCATGAACCTCCGTGCTACACCTTCGGCTGCATCGTCGCTTACCATCAGGTGAGATGTAGTCAAACGCAGGCTCATTCTACATTAAAAAAAATTGTTCGATATAATAATTCAATAGTTGTATAATTGCTTCGTGCTACCACCTAGCGTCGCCCTGCGTAAGACTCAATTCAGACAGAGCAGCAAAATGCTCGAGCAGTTTTTAAGTGCTATATGAATATCAACCTTAATCTATTTAGACAAAGCTGAAAATAGTATGCAACATTAAAATAGGTAAGATTTTAATGTTGCATACTGTTTTCAGCTTTGTCTAAATGGAATAAGGTTTATATTCCAATAGCACTTAAAAACTGCCCGAGCATTTTGCCGCTCTATGTGATTGACCCTAAGTGTACGTTTAAATAATCGTGCTAGGCCTACTGAACACCGGTCGAGTTATTCGACTAAAATTACGTGAGTGCTAGCCGTTTACTAGTTGTTGTCATGAGTACAACTCACGTCAGTTCCTATAATATTATCTTTCTTCCCTTGTCAAAATTATCAGCTTCTCCATAACAATTTCTATATGTTTACTATAGGTGGGGTTTTTGATAAAAGCTCAACAAATTTTAACCATTGGGTAGAATTTGGTAACATTTTTATCCATTAGTTACCTTAACTACGGACCACAAAACTCACCCTAAGTCATGACCTCCATCTCCATTAAAGAACAAATGACCCACATATTCGGTTTCTGTAAATGACCAGCCTTCTGTCACATCAGTGTGATTATCTTTGTCAGAGTTTATTTCAACTACCAATTTCCAATATACGATTAACATTTACCATTTAGATACGTCTACAATGGAGGTGACGATGGTATATTGCCAGAAGACGTCCCTGAAGATGAAGACAAATCGATCAAAAATCCAGAGACTGATAAAGACTCAGGTAATCAAATTTTGCATATCTAAAAGGTTGATTGGTCAGAAATGTATGAAACAGGAAGTCTTGCTGACAAAAAGGAAAAGAAAATGATAGACAAGGTTTGAATCGGGGCTAGGCCACAGTACAAAAAAGATGTCGAGTAAGTTTTATCTTAATGCGCATGCTAGCCGGGCTGATACACGTAATATTTACATATGCACCTTGTATTTTCAATTGTAGTGCCTTAGTATTAAAATTCTCATTAGTGTGATTCATTTTAAATAAATATGTATCCGACTGTTACTTGTTGTTATTTATTTATTTTTTGTAGTGCCTTACTCTGACGAAGAACCAGAATACCAAAAGAAATATCCAATCCAAAGAAATTCGGACAAAAGTAGAATGAAAATAAGCAAAGCTACAAAAGAAGAGAGAAACAGACACAACTATGAAAGAACTAAACGTGCTATAAACGAATCCGTCAATATCAATGACAACATTGTTATCAATGATACTGTAAAAGACCTGAAACTTGATCTACAAATACATGATTCTTTCGAAATTACAACAACTGAAAATTACATATCAGCTAATTTGACTATTAGAAGAACGCTAAAGCCTAAGATATCCAAAACGTCTCCGAAATTGAGTTTTTGGAATAAACCAAGGTTGCTAAAACAAAAGACGACGTATTGGGAGCTCGATGACGAAATAAGGTCGTCTGAAGAAGACTTCTCTTCGAATTTAAAGAAGAGATCGCCTAGACGGAAAAAGAATAAAAGTTCGAAGAAGATTATCAAAGAAGGTAAGTAAAGAATGGAAAGTCTTCTCTAAAAGTATAATATTTTTATGAAACAAAGTTCAAACGTGCATCTTTGGAATCCTTTACACCCTTTAAATGCTTAGCCATTATTGATACTCCTGAATAAAATCCAAGAATAGTAACTTTTTTTTAAATATTTAATAAGAACAGATTAAGTCACCTTTCAAATAACAACAGTCAAATCGCTTAATCCATTTGAGAGCTAAGCCACAGACTTCAATTCATCAGTTTGCGTCGGGAGCCAAATACTGAATGTGATGCCTATTTGAAACTATTGTCTATTTGTCTTTTGTCTTTCTTTTCCAGAAATAATAATTGACGATTCCGATGATGGCATCACCAAATCCATGTACGAAATGTATTACAAACCTTTATTACCCAAAAACCCGTATAAAAGATCAAAATCCTCCGAAGAAGTAAAGATTATAAGGAGGAAGAAAGCTAAAAGAATGGAAGAGAGTGAAGAATACACAGAACGCACCAGAAGAATAAGAAGTAAAAAGAAGAGGTACAATATCGATATGCCCTTCTTTATTACGGATAAAAGAAATAGAGGGAAGGAAAAAGAAGCTTTGGATATGGACGATGAAATTGTTATACATGGTAATTTAAAGGTCTTTTTTGTACCCTGTGCTTTGTCTCTTTCTATCGAGATTGAATTTGGTAAAGATAAAATGAGAGATAGCACTGAGTAGACGATGTTAATTAGTATTTAAGGCGATAGTAGCTCAGTTGATGCTGATATCTACTAAATCACGTGAAATGTAGTCTTTTTGTACGAGCTAGTCGTTAGCCTGATGTTAAATGTCACGGCTACTCATAACAGTTGCAGTGCTTGGAACTCTAAAGCTTGAAACACACCAAATCCAGTTGCAGTCTGTATCCGTTACGGGTGCAGAACTTACATGAGGACTAGTGCACATGGCATTGACTATAAATCCAGTTGACCAATGATACAACTTCCCCTCATACGAAAATTAGTAGTGTATTTCAACTACTATTTTCATACAAATCACGGGAACCCGTTGATGTTTTTTGTTCCATCCTGCTCTGTCCTTTGTAATTTCGTATAGCTTTGTTTTGTTACCTCGCCCCCTGCCCGCGCAGGTGAGTCGTGTTTGTACGAGAAATTATGTTCACGAGCTATCAACGGGCTTTATAATCTTTGGCACATGGTGACTGCAAACATACTGCACACGTACTAAAATGAAAAGAAATGATACGAAACGAAATGAAATGATCATTATTACGGACCTACAATATCGCATAAGTAATATTAATACAAGGACAATAGAAACTTTCATACACACTCTTAAGCTATGCTGCTCGATCTCAGGATTAGGTCAGGCTCCCATACAACTAAGGCTCCAAACAACAGCCTCAGTCACTGATTTTCAGCCGGAACCCATGCCATGACTGCATGTAGTGTGACGTCTTAGAACTTCATACATTACTAGTCCTCATTTACTGCACCCGCAACGGACTCGGGCTGCAGTGAGACGTTTTATATAAAAAAAAACTAGTTCCGCTTCTTTTACTAGATGGCGCAGTAAGTACATAGTTTGAACCTTTCAAACCAAAGAGTACTTTAAACATAAGAAAATATTAGACTATCTACAAAAAATAATCAAATTCAGTTGAGTGGACCACGAGTACATTGTCTGGAGTATCTCCTAAGTAGTCTGTGGTGCATTCTTCTTAAGTAAATTGAAGTACAGTAACTGCGAGATAGATAAACGTTAATTATCAGCCTTACTCATAAACTCCTCTTATCTTTTAGTCAATTGCTAAGCAACAGATTAACAAAATTCTTACCTATAAACGCGATTTAGCGCTAAGAGGTTGCTAAGTAATTCCTAAGTAGCTGTCAAAATTAACCACCGCCATGACTTAGTTTAGGCCTGCTAAGAGCCAAGATGGCGGGTTAAAAACAGCTGTTTGACGGCAAACGTTGTTGTCAAAATCAAAAAGGTGGTGTGCTTTGAGGTTACTGTTATTAAGTCTCTCCTTGTTGAATATTTCAATCATCATCATCCTCTTTGCCTTTTCCCATTTGTTATTGGTGATCGACTCCCAACCTAACATGTAGCGGTGAGCTACCAGAATACACGAGCGACTGCCATCTGACCTCGCAACCCATAAGGGACCAGTAACAGGGATAATGGTTAGATGAGGCGTCTGACTCGTCTGTTCTCAGTAGTTCAAACTACCCGTAGCGATTGCCATATATGTTCTTATTACAACCGGGACCGACAGCTTAACGTGCTCTCCGAGGCACGGAGCGATGGCATCACAAACGCACATAACTTACTAGATAAGTCATTGGTGCAGGGCCGAGGATCGAACCCGGTGCCGTAAGATTGCGAAGCGCACATGTTACCGCACGGCCACCATCGCTCGCCACCTTGTTGAATATTTCAATAAATATCAAAATAATTCTTGCTCAGTGATTATAATGGACTTTGACAACCTTCGGGAACAATTTGCCCGACAACATGAAATTTAAAAAAAAAAAGTTAATGTTAACTGTCACATTCGTCCTAATCATGACATTCACGACCTTGTCACAGATGCAAAATCGAATTTTGAGAACAAATATTCGTTCTATTTCGTATTTTAGTCGATTATTTTGGTTGTTCTCTGTGGCGACAGTCGTTTAAACGTCTCTTATCTAAGCAAAAGCTAAGTAACGTTTATAGGTAAGGAAATGATAATCGTGGTTTAGGAGTTTAAAAACTGATTAGTTGAGAGGTGGCTAAGTACTACATAGCGAGGTTTTTATAAGTAAGACCCATTATGTTCCAAAATAAAGCCGAGCTATCCCGCAACGAAAATGAAAAAACGAAAAAGTGAGTTGTCAGTCAGTATCGTGACACATTTCCTTTAACCTGTGATCTATGCCTGAAACAGTGACAGTGACAGATTTTAGTAAAACCACAACTGGCGCCATCTATTGGGTCATAATAAAACGCCTTTGGCGTGGATTTGGTGTGATTCAGGCTTAAAAAGTTTCGCGTGACACTGCACTGCGCACGTCATCCTGAAACATCAGGACAGTCTAGTAATAAGATTGCTAGACTGTGAGATCAGGATAGAAAAGTTTATTTACCCTGTAATGTCACTAGCTACAGAGTCTTTCAAACTGAAACAGCAGTGCTTGCACAATAATTGCTTGGGGCCTATTCGTGACACCGCGCAGCATTGCACTGCTTGTGTTTACATGTGTATCATATTACTTGTGTTGTTATTGTGTGTATCAGGGTATTGTAATGTCATGTAGTGTAATGTTGTGTTGTGTGTCATGAATAAATGTATTTTCTTTCTTTCTTTTCTTTCTTTCTTTCTAATACCTGTTTGGCGACAGAATATCTATCAAAGCGCGTCCTAAATACACGACATCTTGCAATTCTGACCACATAGTAAAATGTGGACTTTTTTTTCTTCTTGTATTTTGGCTCCACACATATTGTATTTACCCAGTGTCAAGTATTGTAATTTTCATTGTGCTAAAGAATATTTCACGTAATAATATCAACTCTTAGTCACAGTCATAGTCTAGTCTAAGTCAGGTAGTACCTAATAGTCCAGTCTAAGTCATGCCCCAGTAAAGTGGTGGCAACTTTACTAGAAGCTTCTGTGGAATTTTGGAAGCAACACGAAAAACCACGTTTCACCACATTATATCACTTGCCCACACTCATGCTCGTAATTCAGCACTTAATGCGTAAAACGCCACCGATTTTAAACATTAACACTGGAAAAAGCACAAGTTTTGAAAAATAATACAATGCAACGACGTGAACTTTTCCGCGTTCCCGCCAAAACTCTCAATGTGGACGTTAAAAATAGACATAAATATTTATAAATCCTTTTCACAGAAGACAGCACATCTACCAGAAATCTAAAGCGTCGTGAAGTAGACTCAACAACAGCAAAAAGCTCAAAACGTATTCTAGTTGAAGATATTGATGATGACGACGATGATGATGATTATGATGACTACGAAGCGAGGAGAAGGAGAAAGAACCCTAGGAACAGGATGAAAAGGTTTGTTTTCAACGGTGCCACTTTAGTTGTTCAGGTTGATTCAGAGGAAGACAATGGGGGTCACGTTTTGCGACTTTATAATGATGAGCCACTATTACCTCATTACACAATAGGGGCTCAAAATTACATGATTTCTGACAAATAACAGCAAACTGTCAAAGGAATATTTTCACGTTACCGTCAAAACTCTTAAACTAGTTCAAGTAAAATTCTTTTAAAAAGAATTTTAATGTAAATTTTAATGTAAAAGAAAAATTAGAAGGCGGGTCCACACAGAGCGTCCAACAGAGCGTCGAGAGGCACTTGTTGCGCGAAGCTCGCTTTGTGCGGAGTTATGGACCCGCCTTCACAAGCCGGTACCGGGTGGTTTAAAAAAAATTTTTTTTTCCTCCTAGGAGGGTTTGGCTTTGCACGTCTTGTGCATCTGCCAGTGCCATGAAAACATAAATTTTCTTGTTTGCAGCTGTTTTTGAATAAATAATTTTTTTCTTCCATCGCAACTGGTTGTAAAACATGGTTGCGATGGAAGAAAAAAAATATTTCTTCGTAACCAGTTGCAAACAAGGTTTCTTTTCTATATTTTGACGTTTTAAAACTTATCTTTCAGAACATTAGTAAAAGACGAAGATCTGAATGAAAACACGTCAGAGCAAGAGCAGAATGAGCCAGAGTATAAAGTTACGCTACGTACAACACAAATACGCACTTTTGTCATCTGGTTCATGAACGTGAAAAAGACTTATGTTATTTAAAATAGGTGCTTATCGTTATAATTGGATATTCTATGAAAAGCTGGCGATCAAAACCTTCAACTTAAGGTGGAACGTTACACTAGCGCGGGAAATTCAAATTTTCTTGTGTTCTTTTGCCAATAATAGCTTAATTACTCAACGTGATTACATGAAAACTAATTTTGCGTAAATATATAGAATGTATCAACAAAATATGATTCAAAGTACCTCCTAGATCATTGGTTTAGCGATAAATGGCAATAGACTGAAAAACTAAGGCGAAATTTGTTTATTGCCATTTATCGCTAAACCAATGATAAGTAGGTGATACTTGTAATTTTAATTTATTGATACGTTCTATTTATTTGCGCAAAATCAGTTTTCATGTAATCACGTTGAGTAATTAAGCTATTATTGGCAAAAGAACGCAAGAAAATTTGAATTTCCCGCGCTAGTGTAACGTTCCACAAAAAACACCAAACTAATAGGTTAGTGACCTGCTATTAAAAACTAACAACTTAATATTATTTTCATAAAGTAGGTAAAAAATGAATGCAATAATTGAAAAAAATTGTAAAATCGGTAAATACACCACGGAGTAATGAGCTTTTAAAGTTTCTGGAGGGGGCATCGCCTGTCCCTGTCTCGCAAAACAGAGCTTCCCCACAGTTACTATGAAAACGCACGTTGTGAAGTCACATGCCAAAGAGATTGTATGTAAAGCTACCACAGCTTAGTAATGAGGAGGAGAATAACTACCTCAGTCGTCCTCATCGTGCAGTGACGTCAGTTCTTGCTCCTTCGTAGGAGCTGTAACTGCTTGTAACTTTGTCGTTTTTTAAAATAATTTCATTTTTGTTTTCACGACTGTTTATTTTTTGAAATAATGTTATTAATTTGTGCAATAAAAATAGCACGACACAAGCCTATTGCCCGTGCTTGCACACCATGTACTGCTTGCTGGCAGAATAAATCTGGCAAAGTGATAGTACCTCCTTACTGGTACCTACTTACTGGTACCTACTTACTGGTCTACTTACTGGTCTACTTACTGGTACCTACTTACTGGTCTACTTACTGGTCTACTTACTGGTACCTACTTACTGGTCTACTTTCTGGTACCTACTTACTGGTACCTACTTACTGGTACCTACTTACTGGTACCTACTTACTGGTACCTACTTACTGGTACCTACTTACTGGTCTACTTACTGGTACCTACGTACTGGTACCTACTTACTGGTACCTACTTACTGGTACCTACTTACTGGTACCTACTTACTGGTCTACTTACTGATACCTACTTACTGGTACCTACGTACTGGTACCTACTTACTGGTACATACTTACTGGTACTTACTTACTGGTCTACTTACTGGTGCCTACTTACTGGTACCTACTTACTGGTGCCTACTTACTGGTACCTATTTACTGGTACCTACTTACTGGTACCTACTTACTGGTACCTACTTACTGGTCTACTTACTGGTACCTACTTACTGGTACCTATTTACTGGTACCTACTTACTGGTACCTACTTACTGGTACCTATTTACTGGTACCTACTTACTGGTACCTACTTACTGGTACCTACTTACCTAGACAAACTCTGCAGAAAAGTTTTGCCAATTAAGGGTGAGTTTTTGATACGCAACTAAAGGTAACTAAAGGTAATGGTTAAAAATCTAACACATTTTGACCATTGATTAGAATTTGTAAGAGATTTAACCATTGGTTACCTTTTTGGTTTATTTGTTAACTATGGATAAAAAACCCATCCCTAGAGTGGGTTTTTGATCCACAGTTAAGGTAGGTAACCATGGTTAAAAATGTTAAGAAATTCTAACCAATTGTCATAATTTGTTTAAGTTTTTAACCATTACCTTAACTATGGATAAAAAAACGAACCCTAATTGATCCATGTTTTATTTAATGCAGGTATATAATTTGTTTTTCGAAATAGTTATTTTTAACTTTTAATATTGAAGTATCTATATATATTTATATATCTAGGTATCATAAAACAAGCGTAACCTGTGTACCTAAAAATGTAATGATTTTTGTAGTTCCTACATTAATAACAAGCGGCCTGCCCCGGCTTCGCACAGGTATAATAGTTTTCGCAGCGCACGCGATGTAAAGAATATTTAAGGTATTTTTTTTACATCTTGAGTTATTTTATTGGAGTTTTAGTAAGGACCCCTAATTTTTTTTGAAAATATAATATAGCCTATGTCACCCGGGGATAGTGTAGCTTCCCAACAGTGAAAGAATTTTTCAAATCGGTTCAGTAGTTTCGGAGCCTATTCAATGCAAACAAACAATCAAATCTTTCCTCTTTATAATATTGTTATAGATTAGTTAGTCATTAAATTGAGATTATAATTTATTTTATTCCTTTTCAACAAAAAAAGAATGATTAAAATCGGACTACAATTTAATGAATTACGAATATGTACATATTTTTACTTTCATCCCATCTCCCGAGGGAACCGTGCTGAATTTCGGGATTAAAAGTATCCTATAGCCTACCTTGTAATATGAACTCAAATCATGCCAAGTTTCATTTGAATCCATTCAATAGTTTCGGCGTGATGCTCAGCCAAGATACAGACAGAAAGACAGGCAGACAGACAGACAGAAACGAAAAAAATTATAGTTTTGGTTTTACTATCGATTACAGAGAGCCCTCCAAAAAATTTTTCAAAATAATTATCTTTAATGTACAGAATTGACCCTGTTGCAGTTTTATTATATCCATTATTATCCATTCCATACGTATGGAACTGAGCTCTGGGGCGGTGCAGCGGATTCCGAACGTGTACTCATCCTACAAAAGCGGGCTATCCGCGCGATTGTAGGCGTGAAGTGGGATGTGTCTGCCAAGCCATTTATTGTGGAATTAGGTGTACTGACGGTACCATCTATTTTAATATACCAAATATGCATCTTTGTGAGATTAAACCCTGGTTCATTTGCACAACTTGGAGCATCACATAAATATGAGACTAGGCATAAATACAAACTAAGAACACCTGCTCACACGCTCACTAAATCCAAAAGGTCCGTATACGTTGGTGGACCTAACATTTATAATCACTTACCTGATCTGATAAAAAGTGCAGAATCCACCAACATATTTAAAAGGAAATTAAAAACTTTACTCTTGAGTAAAGCTTATTATTCGCTTGCAGAATTTAGCAACGACAAATTATAAATTTATATAGCTATTTAATTTTATTTAATATTTGACTTGTAATACTATTTTATGAATAAATTTCTGTATCTGTATCTGTATCTGTATTATAAGTATAGATTTTGCCAATATTTCCAGTAACAATTATCTTACCGTGCTATCAAATTCAAATAGCTTTATATATTGTCTAGTCTCCACGGCCGGCACGGTAGTATTGCCTGTGTAAATACTGCCTTAGATTAGATTGTTAAAATAAACAATATCTAAATTATAGTACTTTTATTTGCATTACCAGATACATCCCACGGTTTAAACTTCACTCTCAAGAATTGAGGAAATAACCTTCTTGATCCTTATCAGGTAACAAAAAAATAGGTAACTGACATTATTTTGTAGCGGTCATTGCGCGTGGTCCACCTACATAGGCCACCTGGCTGTACCAGGAGCAATTTTTTCATCCCGTGGTCCACTTCGAGGTAACTGGTCACTGTCCGTGGTCCCCCTACATAGTTCCCCTGGCTGTACCAGGGGCAAGTTTTTCTACCTGTGATCCACCTGAAGATAACCGGTCACTGGCTGTGGTCCACCTATATATTCACCTGGCTGTACCAGGGGCGAGTTTTTCTTCTCGTGGTCCACCTACGTAATTCACCTGGCTGTGCCTACCAGGGGCAAGCTTTACTTCCCGTGGTCCACCTCAAAATAACTAGCTGTTTTTTTATCATGTATAGGCTTACATTTGACCACGGTTTTACCTGATGGCAAGTGACGACGCGGTCGACAACGGAGCATGCTTGCCAGGGGTATTTATTTTTATGACTGCATTTAAGCTGTGTATTTATTAAAACGTGAGATTCACGGTTTGCTCGCAAGAGTCCAACTTTCTCATGAATTACACTTTTCAAACTTTCATATAAAAAGTAGCATTTCTTTACTTACCCTCTTTACTTTACCATCTTTGGCAACCACAGAGCACGAAAAAAAATACGGTTCCCCTGGCTTCCCCGAAGTATTATATTTTTAATGCTCTGTGTTGCCAACCTTGTCACAATAAATATTTATTTCAGGAGATAACAAACGCTTTGCAGATAAATGACGTCACTCAGCGAGACAAACATCGTAATTGGTTACATAATATCAAGACATAATGTACAAATAGAAGTTATTGCTTGTTATATTCAATTAACAGATTTGTTGCTATGCCACAGAATACCTAAAAGTTTGTTCTCAGTGTTTCCTTTAGCAGTTTTTTTTTAATTTAAGGTAGAACGTTTCACTAGCGCGGCAAATTCAAATTTTCTTGTGTTCTTTTACCAATAGTAGCTTAATTACTCAACGAGATTACACGAAAACTAATTTTGCTGAAGTAAATAGAATGTATCAACAAATTACGATTAAAAGATATCATTGGTTTAGCGACAAATGGCAATAAACAATTTTCTTCTTAGTTTTTCAGTCTATTGCCATTTGTCGGTAAACCAATGACATGTAGGTGATACTTTTAATTGTAACTTATTGATACATTCTATTTATTTGCGCAAAATTAGTTTTCATGTAATCATGTTAGTAATTAAGGCATTATTGGCAAAAGAACGCAAGAAATTTTGAATTTGCCGCGCTAGTGTAACGTTTCACCTTAAATAAAAATGTTTAGTGGCAATATTTTATCCCTAGATAGGTACCCAAAGAAACCCAATAAAAGGTATCTTCTAGGCAAGCATGCACCACCGTAGGCCACGTCATGACTGGTGAGACAGTGGTCAAATGTTAGCGTATAAATTATTAAAAAAAACCCTATCTGGCCAAACTTGAATAAAGACAAAACATTCAAAGGAATCAGGTAGCGATCTCACAGTCTAATTAATTTTATTACTGACTGACTTATTACTGAGACTGTCTAATGTCTCAGGATGAAGTGCGCAGTGCAGTGTCACGCAAAATCCGAGTACACTGCAACCTATTATGGGCAGCCATGTGAACGACTAGCTCGTCACGTCGTTCGCTTACATAAATAATACATAAGATATCTAGTTTTTGCTGAAAAAGCTGAAAACCTCAAACGGCGCAAATATGGAAGCCTTGACAGAGGATACATGTTTGTGCCGTTTGGGGTAGAAACCATGGGACCGTGGGGACCAGGCGCTTTTGAAATATATAGGGACTTGGCAAAACTTTTGGTGGAGGCGACCAGTGACCAGAAGGCTGGCTCTTATTTTGCACAAAAAATCAGCATTGCCATACAGCGTGGCAATGCAGCCAGCCTTCTGGGAACATTCCCCTCTGCCAAGGGTCTTTTTGATAATTTATGAATGTAAGATTTTTTAATAAATTATAATAAAAGCAATCAATAAGATATCTAGTTCCATAAATTATCGCAACTCATCTATAATCTATCCATGGTGTTGTTTGTTTATACAATTATCGCCACCTATAACTGGGCATATGATACAAATAAATATTGTTCAATTTGAGTTATCAGTATGACAATGACATGTTTATGGGTTTGTTCTTGGTCCCCATTATAAGGCGAGATGATATCACCGACCGGATCCTCCTCATGAAGATATTTCAAGTCTATAAAATCGCCTATACGCCTGATCTAACCATCCCTGTTACTGGTCCCTTATGGGTTGCGAGGTCAGATGGCAGTCGCTCGTGTAATTCTGGTAGCTCGCCGCTACAGGTTAGGTTGGGAGCCAACCCCAATAACAAACGGGAAAAGATCAAGAGGGTGATAATGAATAAAATTAAACATAATTATTAATTTTTTACACTCTTTTTTCTCTATGATAACGCTTATATTCTGTAACTAAGATTAGTTTAAAGCTATCAAACCCATCTTTATATGAACCGCCAATTGCTTTAAATTGGAACGGGCATGCAACCTTGTTTGATTAACTGTAAGTACTTACTGTACCTACTGACGTAGACACAATAACCAGCAGTTACGCTGTAAAACATATCGCTCGTAGAACTGACAACCGATGGGGAAGAAAGGTTCTCGAGTGGCGACCACGAACCGGAAGACGCAGCGTAGCCCCCTACTCGGTGGACCGACGATCTGAGGAAAATCGCGGGGAGCCGATGGATGGAGGAGGCGAGCAGCCGCTCAAGTAGCACTCTCTGGGGGAGGTCTACGTTCAGCAGTGGACGTCTTCAGGCTGTTTGTTGATGATAATGCTGACGCTGTAAAATACACTGGTAGAGTCGCCTAAAAAGCAATGCTGCTTGAGAAGGCAAAATACCTAAAATGCAACATTACAATTTTTAGGCAAGCATTTCATCGTCGATTGCGTCGTCGCTTACCAGTCAAATATAAGCCTATCTTAGGTAAAAAAAGACTAATTTGAAGTTAGGGCGGTAAGGTCTGCACTGACGCAATGTCTTGGGGTGTAGTGCATTTCCCCCAGCATCTGCCCAAGCCAGCACTGCGGCCGTACTGTCACCTCTTAGCGCGATTCAACTGAAGACCTAAAGTGAATCGCTACAGTACAAATTAAGGGTAGATTTTTGGGGTTAAAGTAACCAATGGTTAAAATCTCTAACAAATGACCATTGGTTATAATTTGTTAGAGTTTTTAACCATGGGTTACTTTAACTACGGATCTCTATTAGGCAGTGCAGCCCAGCTCCTTAAGGTGGCGAGTAGAGCAAACAAAGAGTTTTTTGGTATTAAGTAAAATTTAATATATCATGTAATTCATTTCATTAAGTCGTTTGTGATGTCCGCAAATACAAGATTAATAAATATAGCTTTATAAAAAAAATCGCAAACCTCCCTTAAAAAATTTGAATGTTCCCATTTTACTGAGCTTCTACCGAGTATATTTCTACAAAAAATAAATTAGTGTATTCCCATCAAAAATTCAGATGTCGTGATGACTAACTAAGCGCCGCGCTGAAGTGCAGACTGAATTGATATTTAAGACCACGACGTTATGGTTGATGTTTTTTTGAACGGATTTGGACCTGCTTATCTGGCTCTACTCATCACCTTAAAAATGAGTGCGGCTTTAGGTTGCTGGCACAACTGCTCCAGTATCGGTGCCGCAGGTGTTGACGATGATGACTGACGTATTTTTTCGTTTTCTATCCTTTTCTATCGCTCAGGGTCGTCATTTGGAGCGATAAGGATAGCGGGCAGCATTGCCATCGATGCGATAGAACTAATGCTATCTTTCTCGCTCTGGGAGGTGGCTATCCTATGCGATAGAAAAGGACAGAGCGTGGGAAAAGCGATTCCGTGCTGACAAATTTCGCTATGTCTTATATCTACGTGATTGTACCGCAGTGCATTCATTCATCTTTGTAAGTAAACTACCTCAAGAAAAAACAAAAATAGTCCCGTCTGATACTTTCTTTAGTCTATGCTGAACATCGAGATGCACTATTGTACTGTACATGTCAATTAGACTTCAAAGGCTAACCGAAATGCGTGCAATAGCTGCATACCATATTTTACAACTAAGGAAACTGCTGTCTTCTTTTTGAGCGGACCATTGCTGTTGGTCTCTACCGACCTCCACAGTGTCACCTTTGCATAAGGCGTCTTAGCTGATAAAAGTGCAACTAGCTGGTCAGCACCCCTGGGATGCGAGCTTGGGCTTGGGCCGTTGCCGGGATAAGAGGATCGAGAAGGCTACGTCCACTGGAAGAGTAGACCCTATGGAAAGTCCCGACCGTTCTAGCTAACCTACGGGGGTACGTACGACCGCCGCGAGGGGGGTGTCTGATTGTGTTACGCTGGTGTCTTATACCAGTGCCGGTACCTAAGCTAAAAAGGCTAGAATGGTTTGACGATCCTGGCGTGGGCGCGTATCCTAATACCCAGTCGTATCGCAGCCGAACACACTGGTTAAACAAGACTTTGTGATCTCACAGTCTAGAAATGTGATTTTTAACTTATTTTTACTGTGCTGATGTCTCAGGATGACGTGCTTTCACCCCGTTGTCGCCGCCCAAGACACATCTTGAGCGACGCGGATGATAGCACGCGATCCTATAGCAGCCGTTGTGTCGGCTGCGGTAGAATCACCGGATCAGTCTAGCCCTTCTGGCTCAGGACCGCTTTCGGCACCGGTATAGGATACCAGCGTAACACAATCAGACACCGACCCCGCCGGCGAGGTGGACGTAACCCCCTAGGTTAGCTAGAATGGTTGTGACTTTCCATAGGGTCCACTCTTCCAGTGGACGTAGCCTTCTCGATCCTCTTCCTCCGGCAACGGCCCAAGCCGAGGCTCGTACCCCAGGGGTGCCCGCCATCTGGTTGCCTCCCACTTTTGACAACTGGGCGCCTTAAGCGCCCGCCTAGTGACGCGGTAAAGGTCGGTAGAGACCAACAGCATTAGCCCGTTCAAAAAAAAATGCTGACGTGCATTACAAGTTTTGTACACAGGAAAAAATCGCAAATAGTGGTTCTGTGTGTGGGTGTTGTGGGGACCATGGTCCTCGTAGTTTCTGGGACCTGTAGGGAATCTAGTTAGAGTCCAGGATCTATATTTATATGATCGTTGGGCAAAAAAACGTTCTAATTCAGAGTTCTGGTCGCACTGCAACTGTTATGGGCAGCCGTGACCGTGACGCTTTACACTAATAATTGAGTGTTTTTTAAAAGCATTTAATACGCGTGACACGCCTTGTTAACTGAATCAATATCTATCAAGAACAATACCAACGTCTGAAGTCTGAATTTCAGTCAGTCTCGATCCAGCCTTCCAAGCAGGCACACGCACACCTGAACAAAATTAGATTTCTCTTCAACGTAAATACGACATAGCGTTTTCTGTGGATACGACGGATAAAGCTAGTAAGTGTAATATAACCTTATTTTTTGCAGCCGGGAAAGAAAAGCGCATACTTGATCTGAGTCTGAGTGCATGTTGGGAGCATGGTCCTCATAATTCCTGGGTCCCCCGGGTGGGTTCCTGGGTTCCTGGGTCCTAAGTCCTGGTTAGAGTCCAGGAGCTATAAACCAGCGCTGGATGTCGCCGACAACCAGCACATGCGGAGCCGACGCCCATTCAATACTTGTTTATTGGTTATTATTTATGTTTGTTCTTTATTCGTAATTGATCAGCCGTTGCTGTAAGAGCCAAAAAAGTAGCCAAAAAACATCACGTGAGTAATGGACGACGCCCAAGGGTGATGATTATGGCAGCCCCTCTCCGATGTTCGGCAGTGGATGCAAAAAGGGCTAATAATTTGATGTAATGCTTTTATTGATAGAAAACGTGACCTTCGGTAATTATAGTCAATGGAATTGATGCCTTACTTAGAACAGCGGTGACGTAAGCGACGTGTCTGCTTGCTATACGAATTTACAGGTAAATTAAGCCTATACCTTAAACCAACCTGGATTGGGTGGTACGAAGCCTTAGGCCGATCGTCCAGCGTCTACCGCCCGCTGAACTAAGTTTTTCATACATGTGGCCAAGGCCTTATTTACCCATAGGCTAACTAGGCTAGAGCCTAGAGCGAAAGGACTAGGGGGGCGCTGAGTTTGACTTTAGACCACTTATAACTTATAGAATAACACTTGGTAGAAAATTTAAAAATAGATTTTTATTCTATTATAAATTCAAATATTCTGGATTAAGTAAATATAAAATTTAATTTCTCGAGGAATATACCTGATGAGAAGCAAGGCTAAAGAGCTGCAAGACTTGGATATAGAAGATGAATTTTCTGGCGTGTGTGTCCATTTGGCACAGAGGCCGTACTGGGAACTCTTAGCGCGATTCAAAACAGACTCTATACTGGATCGCTTGTCAAAATCCTCATACAAAAAAATCAAAGCGATCCAATATAGGCTCTGTTTTGAATCGCGCTAAGAGCTTACAAACAATCGATGTTTTGCTTGCAAATGTTTTACATCAAATATCAAGCTCCAACAACGGGTTCGAATAGTTTTAACCACATAGAGACGATAGATTAATCTGTTTATGATCTATTGTTCATATCTTGATCAGCCATTGTAATTCTTCAACGCCTCTGCGCCGAAAAACACAATCGATTTGATAATCTCTTACTTTTTCGAAGTTTTTGTTGAAATGTAATACTAATTTGTAGATTACGCTGAGCAGGTGATACTGCTATAAAAATCATAAATAATACTAAATAGTTTTAAATTAAATAACTTTTAACTTAAAAGCCTAGTCTCGCACGATGTGGGATCTCTTCCCGTGGGTGCCGTAAGAGCCAGCTAAGGGAATATCCAGGGAATGGGCAGCAGCATTTTCCTCGGTACATTAAAGTCTTCTGCGATCACCAAGCCGCCTGCCAAGCGTGGTGATTATGGTAAGTCCCACTATAAGCGTCCACAGTAGCGTTTTGTGGGAGAGGCCTATGTTCAGCAGTGGACGTCTTCAGGCTGTTGACGTGATGTGTGTGTATCTTAAAAGACTTTGCTAGAATAGGTACCTATTTCACAAACTAATCATAAAGCCAACAAAAGCTATAAGTACTTTATCACAATCTGGTTATCACCGGTTGACGTAAATTGATGTTCAAATATCAACGGAGATATACAAATATGTTTGTTCAAATATCAACAATATATTTGGCTTCCTCTTAAACCGACTTCAACAAAAAAGGAGCTTCTCAGTTCTGTTGTAATTGTTTATCCTTTTTTTATGTTTGTATTGTCCACTTTCAAAATTGTCAACTTCCTACATGCCATGATACGCAAGCAATATAGTGGATCCGCGTACACATAACACCCAAGAAAAGCCTTGATTACAATACTGTAAAGTGTGTAAAATTGAATCCAAATCTGTTAGCCATTTTGGCTTGAAAATCACATAAACTAACAAACAGACACCGTATCACTTTTATATATAAGTAAAGACTAGCTGACCCGCCCCGACTTCGCACGGGTTTATTAGTTTTACGCCTTATCTCAGACTAAACGAAGAGAGACGGAAGAGGGGAAAGAATCCTTTCACTGTTTCATCCGTTTAGCCATTTCATCCATTTCGTCGTTTCCCCGTTTTTCCTCTCTCTTCTCTCTTTCCCATAGTACAGGATAGGAGTGGCTTTGGATCTAATACTGACCTTTAGTATTAGATGGATGTGTGTAATTTCTGAACCACAAACCGACGACCTTGAAATATTTACGGGACAATATTTAAAGTACCTCCTTTCTAAAAAAAAAGAATAAATGAAATCGGACCACGCGTTAATGAATCACAACTAAGTATTTTTTTTTTAATGGGCAAATTGCCTTTATTACTCAAGCTAACTACTACAATAATAAAAACTAAACTAAACTAAACTAAGCTAAACTAAACTAGCTACACTACCTACTACAAAGAACACTTATGGACTGTATAATAGCCGCGATGGCCTATAGACAGTCCAATTGCTCCAGCCCACTACCGGTAGGTAGCGTACCCAACATGCTAGCCGCATTGCCACGTTGAATTGCAATGCTGATGCGTTGGGCCAAATAAGTGCCAGCATTTTGGTCACGCGTCGCATCGACCAGGCGCTCTGATAGACTCTGGTGGTCGCGATGAGCTCCCGGTCCCCACGGACCCAGGATCTCAACACCAAACGGCTCAAATATGTAACCGCTACCGAGATTACTATATTTGCGCCGTTTTACCTGCTCAGTAGAATTAGCCGCGGCGCCGGCCCTAACGTGTGTCTCGGGAAGATGTGACGGCGCCATAGTATCGACGCAAGTAGCGTCCCACACTAAAGGCCGCCCCATCTTCCAGGGAACCAGAGTCATTCCGGCGGGTCTTTTACCATCGTCACGCATGAGACCATTCGGTTCGAGAATGGCTGCAACATTGGCGGTGGTAAAAGCCCGGTGAATGATGTCATTAAGACTAGCGTGGCGCGAAATTCGACCAGCGCTTTTTGAACACGAGAGACCGTGATGACCGAGCTGGTCAACTGCAGTATCGCACTGGCAGCGATGGGCCACACAGCATCTTGCGCCCAAACGTAAGCTAAACGAAAAGTAGTCGGATCTAAAAGGTTACCAGTGTTGAAAGAAGGCATGGCCTGTAACCAAAGTCCTGTCTCTACACAGAGACTGCGAGAAGCCGAGCACGATCAGCGACGCTAGGACACGTATCTCTAAAAGATTTTTCCGTGCTAGTTCGCAGAGCGGTCGGTCCCACAGCCTGTATATATTTTTACTTTAATCCCCTCTCCCGAAGCAACCGTGCTTAATTTCGGGATTGAAAGTATCCTATAGCCTACCTCGTAATATGAACTCAAATCATACCGAGTTTCATTTAAATCCATTCAGTATTTTCAGCGTGATGCTCAGCCAAGAGACAGACAGACAGACAGACAGACAGACAGACAGACAAAAATGAAAATAATTTAGTTATGGCTTCAGCATCAATAATAGGGAGCCCTCTAAACAAAACTTTCGAAATATCTTCAATGTACATAAATGAATCTGTTACAGTTTTATTATAAGTATAGATTATTATTTCTACCTAGCTAGATAGATAATTTAATTTAATCTGTAAGCAAACTAAAGTTTAACTATATAAGATACGAGTTCGCGTAAAAATTTTATTATTAAAAAAGCTATCAAGTTGATAACTTCTAAATAAATATTTTGATATAGAAATATTTAATAAAGATTTTTATAGTTCCCTAATAGTGAATTTATAATACAGCCAGTGTGGATTTTGACGATTGAGTCAATATTAAAGTGAATTGAAGCAGGTAGAAATTCTTGTGTAATAATTAAATAACTGCTTTGACAGGCTCTGCGGTGTGATGGTTGAGCAAGTCGGCTCATAACCCGGAGGCGGCGGGTTCGATTCCCGTGACAGGACAAGTATTTGTGCACATGAAAAAAAAGCGCAATTATACTTGTTCTGTCTGGGTGTTGTGGGACCATGGTCCTCGTAGTTCGTCGTATGTATGTGATCTATTTATTTATTAACTACCTAGGTACCTAAAAAAAAAAAGTAAAGAAAGTAAAGAAAAAAGTAAAAAAAAAAAAAAAAGTAAAAAGTAAAGTTGCAGAACATTGGCGCGGCCTCTATACTAGCTGTGGTTTTTAAAAGATTCAATATTTTTCGTGCTGTAAGTATTAGTTATACCTAGTAGTGACAATTTCTTACACAGAGCGATGGTGGCCGAGCGGTAGCATGTGCGCATCGCAATCTTACGGCACCGGGTTCGATCCTCGGCCCTGCACCAATGACTTATCTAGTAAGTTATGTGCAGTTTGCGATGCCATCGCTCCGTGCCTCGGAGAGCACGTTAAGGCATCGGTCCCGGTTGTCATAAGAACATCTATGGCAATCGTTACGGGTAATCAGACGCCTGATAGAATCTGACGCCTTATCTAACCATCCCTAATACTGGTTCCTTATGGGTTGCGAGGTCATATGGCAGTCGCTGGTGTAATTCTGGTAGCTCGCTGCTACAGGTTAGATTGGGAGTCGACCCCTATAAGAAATGGGAAAAGGGAAAGAGGTTGATGAAGTGACATTTTCTTACACATAAGTAGTGCATACTAAAAAAAATTGGTGTACCGACTTAGACAGTTTAGGTACTGGAGTACCTAGCTTATTAGAATACAATTCATCCCGGAAGATGGGGTGATTTCTGTGGGATAGATATAAATCATCGTCAACACGGGTGAAACTACCATATCTAGTACATCTGCCAAAGCTTTCTTTGATTTTGTTACAGATCAGCGCTCCTCACTTAAGTTTCCAGTAACAGAAAGCGCGTCAGGAAAAGTGTCTTATAAAGCGAAAACGTTTTTCCAAAATGGAATCACATGAGAAGAATGAAAGCGGCGCGGGCGCACCTCACGCCGCTTGCACCGTGGACTCCTTGGAGATGCAAGAAAAAGGTTTGTGGATAAGAAAACCAGTAGGTACAGTAGGAACTATACCTACTGGTACCCTTGACTACCTACTGGTACTGGTGGCCCTAAAGTAAGACTTCATTCGAATATACAATAGTGTACCAGCTATCGAGTATTAATACAATCTTTATACTAGTCTTCGTAAACTGTGGACTTCGCTAGTCTGTTTTTGCATATTAAAACTAAAAAACGACTTTTCACGTTTTCAGCCACTTCCAAAAACTAAATTAGAGTTCGTCTAGGTACCACCGCTTTGCCAGCCATTCTGCCGCCAACCAGGTGTGCAAGCAGCAAGCACTATACTGTGTTCCGGTTTGAAAGGCATTGTAGCTAGTGAAATTACTGGGCAAATGAGACTTTACGATTTGTTCACACAGTCTAGTAATCTCATTACTAGACTGCAAAGTCTCAGGATGACATGCGTAGTGCAGTGTCGCGCAAAACTATATCAATTTAGAGTTCCGAGTGATACTGCAATCTGTTATGGGCAGCCACGACGCTTAACATCAGGCGAACGACTAGCTCGCCACGTCATACATTTACATAAAAAAGTAACTGCGATCGGGTAATGGGGCGTTTCACACCGCGGTTTGAATCGCGCAAGTGCTCTAAATGTATAGGCTCTTTAGGATCGCGGTGTGAATCACCTCTGCTATTATAATACTTGGGCGATTCGGAGCGCGGTCGGGTCTCCCAAATGTCATATCCCTTCTTTACCTTTCAGCAAACGGCCTCCCATCTCGCCGTTTGAAAGACCTGGATGACTTACTACCATATGTCGGCGATTTCGGGTGGTACCAACGCGTTCTCTTCCTCCTGATGATACCCTACGCCTTCTTCTTTGCGTTTGTCTACTTCGGACAAATTTTCATGACGGTGGTGCCGGCTGAGCATTGGTGTTACGTGCCTGAGTTAGCTAACCTCACCGTCGAAGAAAGGTCAGATCTTTAATATTGGTTTTTAACGAGCAAGGTGTAGCCAGATAAGCAGGTCCAAATCCGTTCAAAGAAACATCAACCTTAACTTCGTACTCTTAAATATCTATTCAGTCTGCACTTCAGTGCGGCGCTTACGACAAAGACAACGCACGAAATGACTGATTTTGACGGTTTTTAATTAATATCTATTTATATATAGTATTTTTCAAAGTTATTAAGTCATCACGACATCTGAATTTTTGTTGGGAATACACTAATTATTTTTTGTAAAAAATATATTCGGTAGAAGCTCAAAAATATGGGTACATTCAAATTTTTTGAGGGAGTTTTGTGATGTTTTTCTTTAGAGCTACTATTTATCAATCTTGTATTTGCGGTCATCACAAACGACTTAACGAAATGAATTACATGATATATTAAATTCAAAGCACATGTTCTAATTACGCCAGGAAACGTGCCAAAAACACCTTGTTTTCTCTACCCGTCGCCTTAAGTAAACAACTTGATTGTTTAAATAAGTAGGTAACTTAAATGTTCAATAAGACTTTATTATTTAAACAAATGACTCGATTGTTTAAATAGATTGGCAACCTATATGATTAATTTAAGTACCACTTTATTTTTCCCAGACGCCATCTCGCCATTCCTTTATCACGAGATGCAAAAGGATTCAAATTTGACAAATGCCAAGTCTACGACGTGAACTGGACCAATATTCTAGAAGAAGGCTTGCGAGACCCTGATCCAAGATGGCCGACCATGAAATGTCAGAAGCAGTGGGAGTTCAATTACACCGATGTGCCCTATGAAACTATTGCTACTCAAGTAAGTATAAGAAAAGACAGGTCTGTCTTTAGGAGCAGCAACACGAAGCGTTTTTGGGAAGTGTTGTTTTTTTTTATGTAAACGAATGACGTGACGAGCTAGTCGTTCGCCTGGTGTTAAGTGTCAGAGCCGCCCATTACAGATTGTAGTGTCACTCGGAAATCTAAATTAAAGTTTCGCGTGACACTGTGCAATGCGCACGTCATCCTGAGACATCACACAGTCTAAAAAAGATTTCTAGACTGTGAGATCAGTTCTTAAGTCTCATTTGCCCAGTAATTTCACTAGCTACAATGCCCTTCAAACCGGAACACAGTAGTGCTTCCACACTACTGTTTGGTGGCAGAATAACTGGCAACGCGGTGGTACCTACCTAGACGAACTTTGCAGAAAAGTCCTACCATCTAGTAAAACCCACAGAACACTTTTATTCTGACGGAGTTGTTCCTTCGACGGGTAGGAAGCCAAGTGAGCGCTCCATCCATTCATCGCTTGTCCTTTAGTTCAGTGTGAAGTTGTACAGTACCGACTGGAGTGAAGTTGCTGCGTAGACGACGTCACATCCAAATCCGAGCCATTCCATTCCAGCGCTGGTTTAGATCGCTGGTTTAGAGTGGTAATGGAATAATCTGAACCGGGCATTTAACTGACCATTGCTGGTCTCTACGGACCTTTACATTGTCATCGTGATACGAGACGAGCGTCCAAATTACAACACCTTTCTCTTTTCAACGTTGGGAATTACTCAGTAAAAAAGCACATGTGACATAGCATTTTTGAGTAACAGTATAGAAAGCATACCCTTTGAAAAGCATTTGTCCCTTTTTCTTCCACAGCAAGGGTGGTTGTGTGATAGAGATAGCTACATGCCCCATTCTTGGAGAAACAGTACAGAAAGCATATTTAGGTACCATTTGAAAAGCAGTTGTCCCTTTCTCTTCAACAGCAAGGGTGTGTGTGTGATAGAGAGATAGCTACCCGGCTACATTCTTGGAGAAACAGTACAGAAAGCATATTTAGGTACCATTTGAAAAGCAGTTGTCCCTTTCTCTTCAACAGCAAGGGTGGGTGTGTGATAGAGAGATAGCTACCCGGCTACACTCTTGGAGAAACAGTACAGAAAGCCTATTTAGGTACCATTTGAAAAGCAGTTGTCCCTTTCTCTTCAACAGCAAGGGTGGGTGTGTGATAGAGAGATTGCTACCCGGCTACACTCTTGGAGAAACAGTACAGAAAGCATATTTAGCTACCATTTGAAAAGCAGTTGTCCCTTTCTCTTCAACAGCAAGGGTGGGTGTGTGACAGAGATAGCTACCCGGCCACGGCACAGGCAATCTTCTTCTGTGGAGCCATCGTCGGTGGGCTTGTCATTGGATGGACTGCTGACAAATATGGAAGGATTCCGGCCCTTGTTGGTAAGTTTTTTAGAATATACAGCTTGAAACTTATTCCAGAAGAAAGAAATTTAAATATGGTTGAAATTCTGCGGTCACACACGGCCAACTTATCACACCCTGCTTGGAGATCTCATGAATGTTTATCGAACGTTAGGTATATTGCGACGTAAAGTTGCCAGCTTATCGGTTTTTTTATAGACTGCATTTTGGAGAGTGTGCGAAAGAATTACACGATTTTATTCCTCCACTTCCCTTCTTCCACCGGACATCAAGGCGCACAAAAACACGGCACCCATATATAAATACAAAAATACAAATACAAAATATTTTAATTACCTAAAAATGTACAGTAAATGACACATTGCTAGTAATCCCCGCACTAGGGCAAGCCTGTATCGCGGGAGACTTGTTATCGATTACAATATATATGGTCGAAATTTCATCAACCCGTAACATACGTTTTGCTATGCACTTTATAGTGCGAACAGCCAATGAGTGGAACACCTTGCCGGCGTCCTCGTTTCCAGATCTGGATGTCTTCAAGTCGAGAGTGAACAGGTATCTTCTAGGCAAGCATGCACCATCGTAGACTGCGTCATCACTTTCCATCAGGTGAGACATTGTTAATGATTTGCCTACACGGAATTTAAAAAAATCTATTTACTCGTATACCTACTCTCCTTTTCCCTCTATCTTACAACTTCTTGTAAGATAGAGTTTAAGTTTAAGTTTTGTTATCTCAGTTAAGTCTGTCCTTAGCTGCTAGCCAGTTAGGTCAAAAATGATACACTTTCAGGGGCAAACCTGGCCGGCTTCGTCGGCGGCATCGGCACTGTGTTCACCAATTCGTTCTGGTCGTTCTGCCTATGTCGTTTCGTCACTGGACTGGCTTACGACAACTGCTTCATCATCATGTACATTGTAGGTATGTAAAGGTTATCCCACGGAATAGGAATGGAATGGTATAATGGCTACGTCACATACTATGCCTTGTGTCTTGGATGTTTGACGCCTTGGAACATCGTTGCAGCCTTGTTGTGGCGCAGTCGGTAGGATCACAGATACAACTACCAAAAACCATTAATAAGTATTTATAAGACGCGCAATGCCCATATATGCCGATAGGCGATAAGTAAGTACCTTCTGGTACGCTAGATGCCGCTAAGTGTAACAAATTGCTTAAAATTACAACATTTGTATGGTGGCCATCCTTGGTTTAGAAAATTGTCTCAGGGAGATACCAAGTCTCATTGCAATAATTCAAATTTATCGCCTTCAAAAGCCAAAACAAAAATTCCCAGGTCAGCCTCAGCACCATCTAGCAATAATACGGGATCAGCTTTTTGCGGCGTATGATTTACGGTACGGGCATTGTGATTCTTATACTTATTACACAGAATTCGCCTATTTACATAACTGTATGACTTATGGTCTTTGCAACTACTGATAAATGGGATATCATTGGGAGACAGATGAGCTAGTAATTTAATTTATTTATGTGAAAGGTTTTTTAAATATTGAACATTATAAATAATCTCACAGTCAGAAATTATCAAAAAGACCCTTGGTGGAGGGGAATGTTCCTAGAACGCTGGCTGCATTGCCACGCTGTATGGCAATGCTGATTTTTTGTGCAAAATAAGAGCCAGCCTTCTTCTGGTCACTGGTCGCCTCCACCAAAAGTTTTGCCAAGTCCTCCACCAGAAGTTTTGCCAAGTCCAGATGAGCTAGTTAGTTGATTTAAAAACTTAAAAAATATATTTAGTCTACAATTCAAGTAAGAGATGGCATTGTTACAATTTTCAATCTTGCAAAAATGGGTATGCTTAGAAGAATCTTGATAAAGAAAGTCCTTTGATTTTTTTAAATTAACTAGGCAAGTTTTGTGTGATGTTGATTAAATTTAAATAATACATCACAAGACGATTTAGCTTATGAGTTCAAGAAAGTAATGTCGAGGGTAAAACATCAACACTTACTTTAAAGTTACTTAATTATAATCAATCAAAATTATTTTCTCTCCCCAGTGGTAGAATACGTCGGGCCGAAATGGCGGACATTCGTGGCCAACATGTCCATAGCAGCTTACTTCACCTTCGCAGCCTGCCTCCTACCCTGGATAGCTTTAATTGCTAACGATTGGCGCATTTATACACTTGGGATCAGCGTTCCTTTGGTACTAGCTGTATTGACACCTTGGGTTGTGCCTGAAAGTGCTAGGTAAGAGATTTTCCACGAATAGCTCTTTTTTTGGTTTCCTGGATCCTGGCTTTTGGCCTACGGGTATTTTGTGCCGGTAGTACAAGAAAGTTCCTTTGATGTTGTACCCGAAATAAATAAGGCGTTTTAGTATTGTGGGTTCACCAGATGTGGGTGAGCCAGAGAATATCCCACATTTATATTTTGCAATTAAATGCAGAAATGGACTTGCGGATGATCAGGAGTACACTCAATAATGTTCAATTCACATTTATATACACTACTAGCTGACCCACCCCGGCTTCGCACGGTTTAATTAGTTTTACACCTTATCTCAGTGTAAAGGAAGAGAGAAGGAAGAGGGGAAAAAGATAAGGGAAAAGGATGAATAGATGAAACGGCGAATGGAGGCAGACGCTGGCGCACCTGCCTCCTGTCACCTTCATCCATTCATCCTATTCCCTTATCTTTTCCCCCCTCCCTTCTCTCTTTCCTAGGAGTGGCTTTGGACCTAATACTGAAGGTTTGATGTTTGTAATATCTGAACAACTGACAAAACCGATGACCTTGAAATATTTACGAAAAATATTTAAATATTTGATTTGATTCGACAATATTTCCTTTCTAACAAAAAAGAATGAATGAAATCTGACCACGTGGTCCATCTATTGGGAGACCAAGTTGCATCATCCGGGCAGTGGTCGCCATCAGAGAACCTTTCTTCTCCATCGATGGTCGGTTCTGTAAACAATGTGACCGGCCCATCGCCATTTCAATTTTTCTTTTGCGTGCGGATATAATTATGCTGAAATGGAACCTTTTGTTACAGATGGCTGATATCCCAAGGTCGTATCGAAGAAGCGATCAACATCATGAGAAAGGTTGAAAAGATGAATAGGAAGAAAATACCCGATGATGTCATTAACGAATTTAGAGTAAGTTCGTTTTACACTAGCTCCTATATACAACGAGGAAAACGTCGTGAGACAACCAGCGTTTATGGTCAGGTTGATTCTTTCCCGTTGTCGCTGCTCAAGACATGTCTTGACCCAGATAATCCTATTGCAGCTGTAGTATTGGCTGCGCTAGTATTGGCTGGATCACCGGACCAGTCACCGGACCTTCTGGCTCAGGTATCGCTTTCGGCACTGGTAGGTATAGGATACCAGCGTAACACACCGGCCCCGCCGGCGAGGTCGACGTACCCCCCGTAGGTTAGCTAGAACGGTCGCGTCTTTCCATAGGGCCCACTCTTCCAGTAGACAAAGCCTTCTCGATCCTCTTCTCAAATCAATGCACAATACACCCCAAGCGGGACGTCAGTGCAAGCCTTTATCGCCCCACTCAGTATAAGAATAAGATCCTATGCTCCCGGCAAAGACCCAAGCCGAGGCTCGCACTCCTTGGTTTGGGCCACCAGGTAGTTGCCTCCCACTTTTAATGGCTGGATGTCTTATGCGAAGGTAAAAACGCTACGCCGTAAAGGTCACACAATCAGCCGGAAGACGTCCACTGCTAAGCAGAGAGGGGCGTTTTATGGGAGGGGGGCCCCCCATAAAACGCCTCTTTGTACCTATGCTTATTATAGGGGGTTTACCATAATTACCACGCTTGGCAGGCGTCCCGTTGATCGCAGAAGACTTTTAAGGTGCCGAAAAGAATGCTGCTGCCCATTCCCTTGATATCCTCCTGCGGGAAGAGATGAGGTGTTCCTATTCTCGCACACGGAGTAAGACTCCCTCTTCAGCTCAATGCGCATACCGCAACTGGCAACTGTACAGTGTTTTCATTTCAGTTGACAGCCACAGAAATAGCGAAGGCAGAACAGGAGTGCAAGAACTACAGCGTACTCGACCTGTTCAAGACTCCGCGGTTGAGGAGGAACAGCGTCTTATTGATCTTCATTTGGATATCTATCTCTATGGTAAATATCACGCTGGGTTCTCCTAATCAGATTTTTTTAAAGTTTTGATAGGTTCTCGTTTGACCAATATATCTCACCTGATGGTAAGTGGCGATGCAGTCTAGGATGTAAGGATTTAGCGCACTTGTCTAGAAGGTACCAACACGGATGGCATGAGCTATAAAACTTGACGTATTATATGCAAATGAATGACGTGATGAGCGAGTCGTTCGCCTGGTGTTAAGCGTCACGGCTGCCCATAACAGATTGCAGTGATATCACTCGTAACTCTAAATTAAAGATTCACGTGGCACTGCGCACGTCATCCTGAGACATCACACAGTCTAAATAAGATTTCTAGACTGTGAGATCAGTTTTTAAGTCTCATTTGCCCAGTAATTTCACTACCTACAATGCCCTTCAAACCGAAACACAGTAGTGCTTTCAGTATGCTTGGCGGCAGAATAACTGGCAAAGCGGTGGTACCTACCTAGACGAACTTTGCAGAAAAGTCCTACCACCTAGTAAAATCTCGACCGTGACTTGAGAAAGCGTTTGATTAATGAAAACACTGGAAATGTTTTATGACGTGATCCACGTTCATTCATTGGTTTAAGAGCTTTCTCGAGAGAAGGGATATGTCAATCTTATAGCTCATGCTAACTCTGCAGCTTAATAATCCTCCAAACAACAAATCCATACTAGAATCGCTAAATAAAGATTTAGTACAGTACTGCAGCGGCCAGCAATAGAGGCATTGATGGACGAACGTGTAAATATGTGGGCACACATACGTAAGTCCATCAATGCCTAGTTATGGCCAAGGCTTGTATAGTACTTTTCTCAAATAATGCGCGGAAATTAAAACTAAGTAGCCATGTCACGACAGATATGAATTTTGTATGTAATTTATTTGGTCGCTAAACCACGACAGATGTAGATTTTCATACAACTTTTGCCGGGCGCTGCTCGCCAGTAGGTACAGCAATTTCGATTTATCTCCAAGAAGGTTGTCAAAATATTTCAAGCATGTTTGAGGAAATTATTATGAATCCCCTGCGCTGGTGTCAGTCGACATCGTTATTATAACACTGCAAATTTCCCAGGTGTTCGACGGGCATGTCAGAAACGTAGGGGCGTTAGGGCTGGATCTTTTCCTGACCTTCACCGTCGCGACGGCTACCGAGTTCCCCGCCGATATACTCCTGATCCTGACACTTGATGTGTAAGTCGCACTTTATTAGATGTTTTGGGTTCCGTAGTACTACGAAGAGTTCTTCATGTCTATCTGTCAGTCTGAATCCTTTACAGTTTAACTTTTAAAGTCATAAACGTACGTGCAAGGAATTTTTCGCAACGATAGTTTATATAGATTTTTCAAGTTTCAAAAAATATAAATTATCTTTTCTTTATTAAGCCCGCCCCGGGTTAATTTTATTTTACGACTTAACCCTGTTTATGGGTAAGAGGGAAGTGAAAGGGAAAAGATAGGGAAAAAGGATGAATGGATGGGACGGCAATAGAAGGTAGGCAGGCAAAGCCTGCCTTCCTTCGCCGGTATAGATAGATAAAAGTAACTCATATACGTGTAAAGGAAAAATATACTTAACTGCTTTTTTTCATTAGGCATAATCTACAGACCATAGGCAATTTTGAAAAATTAAATGTTATATTTCATACATTATAATGTAGGTCTTCTATTTCCACCTATATCCCTAAGCCAAGTCAGCCACAGCCAGGGGACTACACAGCTCTCGTTATTCCAATCAAATCCCTTATGGGACTCAACTATTACCGACAAACCCTCTTCCACTAAAACTCACTATCGATTGCGTCAACTAATTGCTTCATTGGTTATGGGGGGGGGAGGGGGTTATATGTTGAAAATAGAGAAGATATACTAATTTTTTTCTAATTACTGTATTGCCACATGTACAGGCTGGGGCGTCGCTGGCTGGCGTTTGGTTCGATGGTTGTTAGCGGGATCTTCAGCCTCGCAGCTGCAGCTGTACCTATAGGTAAGTAATGGAGCTGTCCGTACCTCCATACATACTCGGGCCTGGATGTACATCTATGATACCTACATTTTAGGACTAAGATGAATAGCACATTTCATTTGTGAATACGATTTTTATTATAACCGTGGGGTTTCAGAGATATTTTGATTTTAAGATAGGAAAGATTTATCATCACATTCACATGTCACACAACAACTTTGCAAATTGTACATAATGTTATTTATCATCATGATCATCATCAACAGCCTGAAGACGTCCACTGCTGAACATCATAATGCTTCTCCTATAGAACGCCACTTTGAGCGGCTGCTCGCCTCCTGCATCCATCGGCTCGCCGCGGTTTTCACCAGATCGTCGGTCCACTCAGTGGAGGCCGGCTTACGCTGCGTGTACGTCTAAAAATGAAAATGAAGAAATGAAAATTATTTATTTGTGTCAAACACCATACATTATAGTAGTACTTACATATAAATTTAACATAGTAACTAATAGTGTTTGCCACAACCCGGCCCCAACTCAGCAAAATGCTAGTTGCAGGCAACCAGCGCTGGTCTTCCGTTGGCACCGGCAAGTGACATCACGCACGATTTGCAACTAAAAGGCAGCGCACACACACAGCAAAATATAACTAATACAGGGCATGACACCCCCCCCCCCCCCCCCCCCCCCCCCCGTATTACCCAAGTAACAAAAACACTAGGTACTTTTCTATATTTAAGACAAGTTTTACAGTTCTTGTGGTGTAGGTATATATGATCGTAACCCACAACGAGTGCGCAATAGGGCGCAACTAGTAGTACAGTATAAAATAAATGTAGGTATATATATTATATATATATATATAAAATAAATAATTTTAGGTATATGCAAACTATGCAGGTTCCTTATCGGTCTACGTTATTTAAGTGTCTATAAAATAGAATAAATACATATATTTTGTTGAAATTTCACAGAGCGACATCTAGATCTCAAACCAAGCATAATCTTATATTAATAGCGGTACGAGTTTTTTAGAATGTACATTACGGTACTGTATATCTACTATCGTAACACATTTGTATGAAATGCCAGCACAGCGCCTCTAGTGGTAACTGTACGTAACTAAGAATTTCATACAAATGTTTTACGACTAGTTGCCCCGCCCCGGCTTCGCTCGGGTTAATTAGTTTTAGGCCTTAACCCTGTTTATGGGTAAGAGGGAAGCGAAAGGGAAAAGGATCCCGTCCATTCATCCTTGTCCCCTATGTTTTTCCTTCCTTCGACAGGATGAGTATATAAATAAAAAAATAAATCAAAAATGATACAAACGAAAAATTCTTACATGAAAACTACATACATGTTTCTTCGTGCAATCCGCACTTGGCTGTTTTAGAAAACAAAAAGTATCTTAAATGTTATTCTGAAAAATTAGTTATAACCGTATCAAATTTCAGCGAAATCCGTTTAGTAGTTCCAGCGTGATGCGTGTTCAAAGGGACAGACAGACAGACAGACAAAAATTTCAAAAAAAAAATGTTTGCACTTCTATATCGATAAAGAAGTGTAATGCAATCAAAATTTTCAAAAAATATTCAATGTACTAATTTAGCCTAGTTACAGTTTTATCATTTGTATAGATACTTGATACCTAGTGCAGTAATCTACACCTCTATACCCCTTCGGCCGCACCACTATTATAAAGAGGAAAGATTTGTATTTTTGTGTGTATGTTTGTAATGAATAAACTCTAAAACTACTGCGCCGATTTCAAAAATTCTTTTACCATTGGAAAGCTACATTCACCCTGAGTAACATAGGCTACACCACTACACGTGCGAAGCCGGGGCGAGCCGCTAGTGTATAATACATTCGAATTGTCCTCAGGTCTCCCATCAGCTTCTCTCGCGATAATGGGCCGGTTTGCCGTCAATATATCATACAACATCGGTATGCAGTATGCAGCAGAGTTGCTGCCAACAGTGGTCCGAGCTCAAGGCCTGGCTTTTATACATATCACAGGGTACATTGCTACCATACTGGTGCCATACATAGTTTATATGGTAAGTTCTTAATACATACAATGCGATTTTAATAAGAATAGGTTTGCACAAACTTCACACTTAAAAGCAATGGGCAAAACAAAAGTCACGTGACCGACAGATCTCTTCCAAATCCTATCCGACTGAAGTTGCAGTTCTTGTTGTGACGTCACAGGCTAGTCCTATTTTTATTTTAACGTGGAACGTTACACTACCGCGGGAAATTCAAGTTTTCTTGCGTTCTTTTGCCAATAATAGCTTAACTACTCAACGTGATTACATGAAAACTAATTTTGTGCAAATAAATAGAATGTATCAACAAATTACGATTAAACGTAGGTATCTCCTAGATATCATTGGTTCAGCGACAAATGGCAATAAACAAATTTCGTCTTAGTTTTTCAGTCTATTGCCATTTGTCGCTAAACCAATGATATGTAGGTGATACTTTTAATTGTAATTTATTGATACATTTTATTTATTTGCGCAAAATTAGTTTCATGTAATCACGTTGAGTAATTAAGCTATTATTGGCAAAAGAACGCAAGAAAACTTGAATATGCCGCGCTAGTGTAACGTTCCACCTTAAGGGCTTGTGCAAGGCCAGCGCGAATTCAAGTCAAAGCCACAGAATAGATGTATAGTACTAGGCCAAAGCGGGGATGAGCCAGGGGCCGAGCGGCAGGGGCGGTCTAAGTTAAACTGGTTGCAACGCGCAATAGTTTAGGTAATTTATTATTACACTGAATATAAAGGGTATTTTAAAAATCCACTATACATAAGCCCTCCATTATATTTAGTTCAACTACTACACAAATTTTCATGATCTTATTTAAAGTATTCATTGAATAATCGCTGTTTATTTGTACGGTTTGGAGGTAACTTTGTAATTTTTTCCTTCGAGAAAATTTTATTAATTCGTGTTTTACTATACATTTGCAGTAGCATTAGTCCTGAACTTTACCATATATTCATTTCAAAGTCATTGTTGCAATATTGTTGACAGGACACTGCCTCAAGCTAAGCCGTTTTAAGCAATTTGGCGTTGTATTGGCTCTTAAAAGCAATGGGCAAAACTAAAGTCACGTGACCAACAAATCTTTTCCAAATCCAACCCGACTGAAGTTGCAGTTCTTGTTGTGACGTCACAGGCTGGACCTATTCTTATTTTAATCGAATAGGCTAGTTTTCTGCTATTAAAAATTAACAAGTAAATATTATTTTCATAAAGTAGGTTAAAGATGAATGCAATAATTGAAAAAACAAGTGAAATCGGTAAATAAATCAAGGAGTAATAAGCTTCTAAAGTTTCTGGAGGGGGCATCGCCTGTCCCTTTCTCGCAAAACATGAGATTCCCCACAGTAATTCCCCCTGTATGTAAAGCTAGCTAAAGAGTGACGTCACTGCATGTTTGAGCTGTCTCTTTCTGTTCCTGTATTTTAAAATGCTTGTAACATTGGCATTTTTTGAGATATTTAATTTTTGATTTCACGGCTGTTTATTTTTTGAGAAATATTATTAATTTATGCAAATTTAAAAATAGCAGGACACTAGCTTATTGTACCTGTGAATTGTACTGACTGGTTGAACAGTGTAAATAAGTAGGTAAATACTCATGGACATGATAATCCAGCTCACATGTAAAATACAAAAAATAAAATCAAGAAAACACCAATAAATTGCAAAAACAAACGTTAAGTAAATAAATGTGCTAAGACTTCGAAAGTGTGGACACAGCGCGTGTCAACGACCCTTACGGACATACATCTACCTAAACTGTTGCGCTGGCGACTGTTTCTACGCGCGCAAACGCGCTGCTATTGTGACCATGACTACTGTTTTTACTAGATAATTTAGTCAATCACTTTTTTACTTATTTATAACTACAATTGAGTACTGAGCACTCTCTATTAATGTGTTCACTTAACCAGTCAGGAAATCGATTCCATGGAGATTTATTTTACGCTTACTCGTATCGTCGGTCGTTACTCGTTGGTCTAACGCCTTTATAATTCTCTTCCAGGCAACAATAGCTACGGAGATCCCGCTAATCATCCTAGGGACTCTGGGCATAGTCGGGGGGTCCCTATGTTTGCTGCTCCCTGAATCTATGGGGGTTGTTATGCCGCAGTCCATACAAGATGGGGAGGAATATGGAATGGATCAGAAGTTCTGGGACTGTCCAGCTTGTTCTAGGTACGTATAATCTTGTTCAGAATTCGCGAAAAAAGTAAACAAAGGGGTTAACAGCACAAAAAATGGATATAAAATTGTGCAATCCACAATTTGATGACAGAAATTAGTTTTACATATTTTTAAAGAATATTATGATACAATTGAATTATTAAATTATTTTAAAGGTTTGTGTTGGTTATTATTTTAAACAAATTTAGACTAGCCAAAAGTATTTTTGTGCAGTTGTTTTTCTTAGACTGCTGAGGTTCAAAACATTTTGTCCCGCTTTTATTATTCGTTATTCGAACTCAATCTGAGTTTGAAGACTCGAATTGAGTTATTTTATAAATAAAAAAGAAAAAAATTTGGTTGTTTTATTAATTCACCTATTAGGTAGATCATAGATACGCACACTACTAACTTTTATATGTACCTTCGTACGTTGAGAACTTGGGAACTTGAAAAGTGCTGCGCACGAAATTCAGGGTGTTCTTATAATGCCTCATCAATGCGTATAAAATCACAAGAGAAATGCAATCATCATAAAAAACAGTAGAAACATCCATGAATGCAATTATTTTACCAGTACTAGTATAGTACCTAATATATCATTTGTGCCAGTACTGTTTTATAGCAGGTATATAAAGTACTTCTGAATGTTTTGAAGTTTTTTGGGTGAGAAAATGTGCAGTACCTCTGAAATGTCGCTTTGACACTGACATTTCTTTGTTTACCTTTTTGATCTCGAATTCTGAACACTAGTATAATACATTGTGGATTTGTGAGATCAGCATGAGCTATAAATCGACATATCTCTTGTCTCGAGCAAGCTCTCCAGGGGAGGCCTATTTTCAGCAGTGGACGTCTTCAGGCTGTTGATGATGATGATTATGATTATTTTTTTGTTGTTTTTGTATATTTGGCTTCATTCGTTTTTATAATTACTGTTTGTTTTTTATTCACAGAAAGAAGAATGAAAAGGAGCCGGCCACAGCCGTCATAAGTCTATAACACATTGAATTCATAAAATTACATACATCAAGGCCTTACTAGTTGGTAAAATCGATAAAAATGTTAAACCGATTGACAGATCAAATAAAATTATGGAGATTTTTTTGTCAGTAATTATCAGAATAAAGTTTGTAGTTTTATCTACTTTATTTTTTGATTAAAATCAATGTTTTTTTATGCCTAACCACAGACCTAGAACATTTTTATACTAGGTATATCTATCTAATCAGTAATTTTTTTTTTCTACAAATACTATTTTCTCAAACATGCTTGGAAATGTGAGTATTATTTTGACAACCTTCTTCGGGATAAATCGAAATTGCTGTACTGGCGAGCAGCGGCCGGCAAGAGTTGTATGAAAATCCATATCTGTCGTGGTTTAGCGGCCAAATAAACTACATACAAAACTCATATCTATCGTGTAATTTAAAAATGGAACGATCTTTTACTCCGAAACATGGCAACCAAGGATGTAACTTATCAAAGGTTTTATTTAAATTTCGAACTGGCTTGCAAATAGAAAGCTGTTTATTGGAAAAAAGTAACACTTTATGGTGGGAAAAATTAATTTTAACTAAAAATTCTTTGTTTTAATTTCCGCGTATTATTTGAGAAAAGTACTCTAAAAGCCTTGGCCACAACAAGGCATTGATGGACTTACGTATGTGTGCCCACATTTATACGTTCGTCCATCAATGCCTCTGTTGCTGGCCGCTGCAGTAATGTACTATTCTATCCCACAGAGCATTTAAAAATATGGCGCGGCGGTGAAGCGTATTTTTTTTCGTGCGCTGTGATCAATCGCATTATTTACCCATTTCAAATTAATACAATCACATAGTTTTATCATAGAGTTTTATATTCATTGCGTACACTTTGTTCTCTTAATTTAGTTAATTAAAATCAATAAATTACAAAAATACCTATAAATTACATTTGAGCCGTTTTCATTTGTTTTAATATGTTTTCGTTGAGTCTGAAAACAAAGAAAAAGATAATTAAATCTAATAATCCATACTTCCATACTAATACTAAAAATTCGAAAGTCTGTCTGTCCTGTTTGTTGCCTTATCACGGCCAAACGGTTGAACAGATCTTGAATAAATTTGGCATAGAGATAGTTTGAAAACTGGAGAAGGATATTGGATACTTTTTAGGGTCAATTCAGACAGAGCAGTAAAATGCTCGAGCAGTTTTTAAGTGCTATCGGAATATCAACCTTATTTCATTTAGACAACGCTGAAAATAGAATGCAACATTAAAATCTTACCTATTTTAATGTTGCATACTATTTTCAGCTTTGTCTAAATAGATTAAGGTTGATATTCATATAGCACTTAAAAACTGCTCGAGCATTTTGCTGCTCTGTCTAAATTGAGCCTTATTCTGATAAACTGTAGTCCACGCGTGGGAAGGTGCAGGCAGCAGCTAGTATTATACATGCGAATGTTTGTGTATATATACAAGGTGAGTTTGAATCGATATGGTATCCCGAAAGGGGGGGACTGGGACCATGATAGCTCACAAGTTGTAAGAGCCTTACTTGAAACTGCGTGTTTCCAAACCTCCATACTAAAAAATAAATCTACTCACAAAATTTCACGCGCGATCGCTACGAGCGTTAACAAGATACTAAAATAAATAAACAAATTCATTTCTAAACACAGGGCGTTGAACTCATTCAAGTGCATTCGGTCAAGGACAAAGTTGAACCACCCAGCTGCGCTAGCGCTATCTTCGAAAGTAAACTTTACATGGTATTTCTTCAATGAAAAACTATTAGTTTAGAAAAGTCGTCGAAGAAACATTGTCTACCTTGGGGAGTAGATTTACCCCCTTTCGGGATAATATACCAATCAATCTCGGATAGTATGTACTACCTATGTATGTTCAGCGTTAAAACAGATGAACGGGTTTTGACGAAACTTTAGGTCTTGGCTTATCACATAGGATACTTATGCCCGTTTGCACTAAAGTTTTATAGCTCGTAAGTTGATACTTATCTCTCTATTCCCCAGGTCCTCGTATAGGTAGGTACGTTTGCCAACTCTTGTCAAGACAACACACCAAATTACGCTATTTGATTGAAGACAGCTGATGATGAACAGGCAACCAATGACCGTTCAGTATTTGGTTTGCCAGCTTGATATATACGAAAACCTAAGTATTTTGATAGGCTTTAGTGCAGTAGGTATCTCAAACTATTGTGTCCATTAAAAGTCCTAGCTGATTTAAGCAATGTCCTGGTTTAAGGGACGGATGGATGCGGGTTCAAACCGGGTTCGTGGTTCAAATTTTTCTTTTATCTATAATAAAGTTTAATAAAATAATTTGAACATACCTTCTAACATAAGCCCTTCGTTTCGCTTGCAAGTCGAACGCCATCGGGTCAATATCGACCCTAGAGTTGCTGTCAAGTAGACCCGGCATTATGTCTGAAGTACCATCGCTGGCTGTTACCACTGAAAATATAAAAAAATACTACATGTATAATATAATTTTTGTAACCAAAATGCTATGTTTATATATGCTGCGAACGCTGATTTGAATCTTTTGCTACGTTCAGGATTCTAGAAATAGAGTTAATTCTATGTTAGAATCCTGAACGACGTAAGAGATTCAAAACAGGTGGCCGGTGGCAGGTGGGTGGTGGTTCAGGTGGACCGTATGCTTGTTTGCTCCTTTTAACATAAAAAAAAGACCACAATATAAAAGTTAAGTAAGGTCAGAGCCAGAGTCAAAATTAGAGCCAGAGTAAGGGCCAGAGCCAGAATAAGAGCCAGAGATAGATCCAAAGACACAGTTAGGGTCAGAGAGTCATTATAGAGTAAGAGCCAATGTCAGCGCCAAAATCAGTCATAGTCACACCTTCCCGAGACACACGTTAGGGCCGGCGCCGCGGCTAATTCTGCTGAGCAGCTAAAACGCCGCAAATATAGTAATCTCGGTAGCGGTTACATATTTGAGCCGTTTGGTGTTGAGACCCTGGGTCCGTGGGGACCGGGAGCTCATCGCGTTTTCCAAAGTCTATCAGAGCGCCTGGTCGATGCGACGCGTGACCAAAATGCTGGCACTTATTTGGCCCAACGCATCAGCATTGCAATTCAACGTGGCAATGCGGCCAGCATGTTGGGTACGCTACCTACCGGTAGTGGGCTGGTGCACTTGGACTGTCTATAGGCCATCGCGGCTATTATACAGTCCATAAGTGTTCTTTGTAATAGGTAGTGTAGCTAGTTTAGTTTAGTTTAGCTTAGTTTAGCTTAGTTTAGTTTAGTTTAGTTTTTATTATTGTAGTAGTTAGCTTGAGTAATAAAGTCATAGTCAGAAAGTCAGATTCAGAGCAAGAGCCAGAGCCAAAGTCAGGCTCAGACTCAGAGCCAGAGTCAAACCAAGAGTCATAGCTAAAGCCAAAATCAGAACCAGAATCAGTGTCATAGTCAGAGAAGAGAGTCAGATTCAAATTAAGAGTCACGAGTCGAGTCAAATCCAGAGTCAGGGTCGTTTTCAATTCAGAGTTTATTTCAGAGTCAGGGTCAAAATAAACTGAATACTTACTCATCCGTCCATAGTCGCTGATGTGGACGCTCCCTTCGTAGTACACGTTACCTTCTGTGTCTGGCTTCAGATCTGTTACAAATGCACAACTGTGTTAGATTACCATGGAACAAGGAGGAGAGGAATGCCAATATACCAAGAAAACAGCGTAGATCAGAATTAGTACCGATCGGTCACAGGCCTGTTCGGTCATCCATAAAAAACTAGAGCCGTTCGGTCACCCATTACGAAAAAAATTATATATTTTTAAAAATGATGCCCCGATCGGTCACACTTTTCAATAAGTACCAAAAATGAGAAAATACACAGTCAGCAACACTAGCAACTATCTAGCAACTTAGTCCGCTTTACCTACTAAATGTCCTTGAGCAGGGATCCTTACATACTAGGTCAGAAAGGAATAACTATATCCTGATAGTTCAGGAAGTTTTCTTATTTCGATCGGGACTCGTTGTATGGGTTTGCAATACTGTAACCGAAAGGGCCTGTGACCGATCGGTACTAACTCGATCAGAAATATGCCCAAAACCGTTATAAACCTAGATGGTGTTGTAAAATGAGCGGGCTATAAGTTGAGCGTAGATCAGAAATGCTACCCGTATAGCCCGCTCATTTTGCAGCGCCATCTAGGTTTAAAACGGTTTTTGGCATATTTCTGATCTGCACTCAACTTATAGCCCGCTCATTTTGCAGCGCCATTTAGGTTTATAACGGCTTTTGGCATATTTCTGATCTACGCTGTTTTCTTGGTGTATTGGCATTCCTCTCCTTCTTGTTCCATGATATTATGTAGATACCTATCTAAGGCACCTATTTATTAAAGAGTTTCTCCTATTCTCCACACAGCAAACTAATTTTATTTTTATGGGTGGGCATCGCCACCAGCCCAATACGTTCCCACTGCTGGGACACGGGTCTTCTATCACAAGAAGATCGGGAGAACCGGAAGGTGCAGCGTAGGCTGGCTGCGGGGAGTCGATGGATGCAGGAGGCAAGCAGCCGCTCAAAATGGCGCTCTATGGGGGAGGCCTATGTACAGTGGACATCGTCAGGCTGATGATAATAATGGTGATGATGATGATGATGATGATGATGATGATGATGATGATGATGACGATGAACGTTTAGGCTACAAAAACAAGCAGATAACATATTTACAACTGAGCGCAACCGTGCTTCGGCATACTACGTTAAGCCGTCGGTCCCGGCTGTTGTAAGTCAATAGTCGTTAAGCCATGTCAGAAGCCCTCGGCGGCCTACAACTTCTGACACCAGGGTTGACCACTTGCTAACACGAGAAGAAGAAGACCAAGAATAAACTCACCATATTGTTTTAAATTGGATTCCAATTCATCGTTATCTAAAAAAAAGCGAAAGTAAGGTAAACCTTTTACTAAAATTGTACAGAATTACAGACTAAGTCAGTAGAAAGTAGTAGCAAGTTGTACAGTTTACTAGGTGGTAGGACTTTTCTGCAAATTTCGTCTTGGTATGTACCTACCACTGCTTTTTTTTACAACTATATAGGCCCGCATTTGACCGCAATCTCACCTGATGGGAAGTGACCACAGATAACCCCCAATAGATACCGCATTACGGGATTTTTGTTCGGATCCTAGCTCACCGAAACTGGCGGAAGGCGCGGGTTGCGGGGACTGGAGCCAATGCTATTATTGGCTGTTTCGAGTGACCGTGCTAAGGCCGTGCTGCAAAGCGGCGATTTATATAGAACCATTTACGCCAATGCGTGGTGCGCGGTCGTCGTCTTTCATGCGGTATCTATTGGGGGTTATCTGTGGAAGTGACGATGCGATCTACGATGGTACACGCTTGCCTATTCAGTCGCAACTTTGCCAGTTATTCTGCCGCCAAGCAGTAGTGTGCAAGCACTACTGTGTTCCGGTTTAAAGGGCATTGTAGCTAGTGAATTTACTGGGCAAATGAGACTTTATGACCTGATTTCACAGTAGTAATCTGATTACTAGACTGTGTGATGTCTCAGGATGACGTGCGCAGTGCAGTGTCACTCGAAACTTTATTATTTTAAAGTTCCGAGTGACACTGCTACTGTTATGGGCAGCCGTGTCGCTTAACATCAGGTGAACGCTCGTCACTTCATTCATTCTCAAAAATAAAAGAAACAAAAAGTCAGATCGGAAAATGGGCTACCGTATTCGCGATGACAAAGACCTTGGTTTTTTAAATATTATATATAAATAATTTTATTAACTTCAAAAATAGGAGTTTTGGCGGGAACGCGGAAAGTTCACGTCGGTGCATTGTATTATTTTACAAAACTTATGCTTTTTCCAGTGTTAATGTTTAAAATTGGTGGTGTTTTACGCATTAAGTGCTGAATTACGAGCATGAGTGTGGGCAAGTGATATAATGTAGTGAAACGTGGTTTTTCGTATTGCTTCCAAAATCCCATAGAAGCCTCTAGTAAAGTGGCCACCACTTTACTAGGGCATGCCTTAGACTGGATTATAACTTAGACTAGACTATGACTACTCTGACTGTGACTATGACTTGACTTTAAGTGAAAATTTCCATAATACGATGAAAAATTAGAAAACTTGACACTGGCTAAATACACTATGTGTGGAGCCAAAATATAAAGAAAAAAAACTTCAAAAATTAGACAGTTCGATACGGTAGTATTCCAGAGTTAAATAGTTACTAACCTGGGAAGAATATAGCTTGTGTAGCCGTATTCTGTTGCGCAGGCACAGCGTATAGAGGAGTCACTATAGGCTCAAGGGTGGTAGCTGGAGCTGGAGCCAAGGGTTCACTCACAATAACTACTGGTTGTACTGTGGGCAAAGCATTTATTTGTATATGTCGGGGTATGAGCAGAATGCCCACATTGTGGTACGAGCAGCAAAAGCAACATTAAAACTGGTCGCAATCGGGCAAAGATTATAAAGCCCGTTGATAGCTCGTGAACATATTTCTCGTACAAACACGCCTCACCTGCTCGGACAGGGGACGAGGTAACAAAACGAGACAAAGCTATACGAAATTACAAAGGACAGAACAGGATGGAACAAAAGACATCAACGGGTTCCCGTGATTTGTATGAAAATAGTAGTGGAAATCAACTACTATTTTTCGCACGAGGGGAAGTTGTATCATTGGTCAACTGGATTTATAGTCAATGCAATCGGGTATTGCGTCACATTCTACAACTACCGTACCGCTACCGTGCTTCGGAAGGCACTTTAAACAGTCGGTTCCGGCTGTTGTCGTAAGACAATAGTCGTTAAACCAAGTCAGAAGCCTTTAGGCCGCCTAGTTCTGAAACCAGATGGCCTAGCATGCGTACCGCGAGAAAAAATGTCATCGCTGTTAGAGTCAGACACACTTAGGCGCTACCATAGTCTTTTCACGGTCTCTCATGAGCAAAAGTGTCGAGAAAATTTTGTCGCGGTACGCATGCTAGCCAGACAGAGCTGACCACTTGCATACACGACAAGAAAAAGAAGAAGAAGATGAACTTACGTGAGGTCAAGCCTAAACCAATCGACTTTTACAAAAAAAATCTTACCCGTACTAAGCGTCGACATTTCATTGCGTTCGGTCACGGTCGCCTCTACGGTGGGTTCTGGTACTTCTAACGTCATTTGCGGCTTCACCTCTTTCATTATCGTCACAGGAGGCGGAGTAAACGCATTCATTGCTGAAATAAAAAACAATGGGCGCAAAGAAGATATTGATGATGATGATGATGATGATGATGACCATTATGGTAATGATGGTGGCAATGGTGATAGTTATCATGATTATGGTAATGATGTTCTAGGAAGCAGTCTTTATAAATGTAAATTACCGAAGTAAAAACCTATGACTGATGATGAAGATGGTAACTGTTCTAAGAAACATCCTGATCCAATCAGCTATACAATAAAATTAATAAACATTGAAATCTCTAGGAAGCTAAAGACCGTCTATCTGTCTTTAGCTTCGGGCATCGATAGAGAATCTTCACTTACCCATAAACTTCAATCTTCTCAACGCTTTTTCAATACACCATTTCAACATTTGATCGTTCGTATTTTGACCTATTTCATTGCAAAAATTGGACGCCATTGTCATGAAAGGACCATTCTTTACTGGGTTCTCATTCTTTACTTCATTTGAAACTTGATCTATTTTTATTTTTTCTTCTTTCTTCTTATTCATGTCTCTCTGCTTGTAATCATCGTGAATTCTATTCGCTTCTTTAGAATTAAGAATTTTCGTCGTCTCTTTCCTGTGTCGATTGAGTCTCCTATATTTGTTTTTACTGAAATGGTTAATCCATCTCCTTTCTCTTTTCACTGGCGATTCATTTAAGTTATTGTTTATAGGTAGCATTATTGTAGTCTCGAATTCATCTCGTTTGTTCTTTACTTGATTACTACGACTAACTATTTCTACACTGTTTAAATTAGTTGCGTAATTGTTTAAAATTTTGCTTTTCATTAAATTATCTATAAAAGTATTGTTGAAATAAAACTTGTAAACCAAATCGTCGATTTGCTTATCATCTTTTTCTTTTATAATCATAGCGTCTTGATTTTCTAATTTAGACTTTGATGGTATAGAAAATAGATTTATTTTCATAGCTTGAGTGTTAGGAGGTAAAGGTGTTGTTATTAGAGGTATAATTGTTTTGTCAATCTTAACTTTGTTTATGTCACTTTGTTTTTGCGTATGATTTACTTTAGTTTTGTTATCGTTGATAATTTGCTTTGCTTTTTTCAGTATTCGCGCGAAATTGTTCTGTCTATGCGATATTTCACTTTGAGTTTTCGCAATCAGGTTTTGTTTAGCATTTATCTTTTCATTTTGGGTCAACATTAATTTCTGTATGCCGTAAAACTGCCTCTGTTGTGCCAAAAATTTCTTTTGTTGGTTTTGAAATTCCGTTAATGTATCTTGTATTGCCTTCTTTTTAGTTTCAAAGTACTCATTCTGAGTTTTCAGTTGTGATTCAAACGATCTAATTTTATCATTGAATTGTATCATATCAGAGTATTTAGAATCGAAATCTTCAAACTTAGCAGTCAGCTCAGCTACTTTACGATCAAAAACTTCGTTAACATTGGTTAGCTTATTATGAATATCTTTAATTTCACCATGTTGCTTCATTATCTTTTTGAACGTTTTCGTAAGCATTGATATTACTTTGATCAGACCTCTTTCTGTAACACTTTTAGGCTTTTCAGGTTCTTGTGTAACAACTTTGTAAACCGTACTGTCTGAAAGAGGAGTATTAAGGTTCCAAACCTTATCGTTTTCATGAAAAATGTCCCTGTTTTGTTTATTTGCGTCAGTATCGATACCTGTTTTGTTATATTCCTGAACCGCGTTGTAGTTATTTCCGACAACAGTGTCGTAATCATGTTTTTTACTGCGTTTAGGAATTTTATTTAGCGTGGCATTCGTATTAAGCTGTACAAATTCAACTTCTTCTCCAACACGATCTGTATCATTTTCAGATTTAGTTTCGGTTACATTCAATTGGTTTTCAATTACGATATGCTCGGTAGTTTGAGTTGTATTATTATCTACATTCGACTCATCATTCAGTAAGATAGCCACTTCATATGGATATTCGTTAAATACGGATGAAGGCTTAAGATCTGACATGAGCTTAGATTTTATCATGACAGAATCTTCTATACTGTTTTTCATGATTCTTGATGCTTTCATACTCTTTCTAGGACGCCGTTTCCGTATGTCTGGAAAAAATAAAATTATGTTTTGTTTCTGTCTGTTAAATGTGAAATATGTAAAGATAAAACAAGAGCAATCGGTGAAGTAAAAAGTGCATTGTTTTGTTTCCATCTATTGCTGTTCTACGTGGCGTGGATACAGGGGGACCCCCCCCCCTCTGGACTCCCCTACTGTAATGATTTGTGCCCCCCCCCCCCCCCCTTAAGACATGTCTGTATCCGCGCCTGGCGACAGGTGAGCAACAGGCAGGTGACGTACGATTTCCAGTTACATCTTGCGACTGATTGCTAAGTGTTTGCTGTCGCTTTGCTACTGCTGTTGCTTTGCTACTGCTGTTGTAACTTGGTGATATTTACAGCTGGTAATATATATACTAGGTCTAGGCCTTGTCATTTGAACATCTATGGCAATCGTTACGGGTAGTCACACGCCTGATAGAATCAGGCACCTGGTGTCATCCACTGGTTCCTTATGGTCTGAGGTCAGATGGCAGTCGCTCGTGTAATTCTAGTAGCTCGCCGCTACAGGTTAGATTGGGAGCCGACCCCAATAACAAATGGGAAAAGGCAAAGAGGATGATGATGACTAGGTTTAGGCCTTCACGAGGCATAAAACTTACGGTCAGGCGATCGCCGTGCCCTCTGAATATAATTCGACACAAGCGGAGTTTCTTGCATAGAATTCTCCCCAAAAGCGTCAAAGTTGTTTTGCATAACATTGTCTACGTCTATGGAAATCGGCCTGAAGATGAAGTTGCCTGGAAGAAAAAAGTTCAAGGCTCAAAACTGGTTGAAAAGAAACTATAATTTTATTTGTGATTTTCAATTGCGGGGAGCCGATGGATGCAGGAGGCAAGCAGCCGCTCAAAGTGGCGCTCTATAGGGGAGGCCTATGTTCAGCAGTGGACGTCTTCCGGCTGTTGATGATTACAAATATAGGTACATTTTGTAATTATTAGTAAGATCGACGATAAATATGAATTCAATAAAACATAAAAACCCGGGCAAGTGCGAGTCGGACTCGCGTGCGAAGGGTTCCGTGCCATTATCTATAAAAACGCGCAAAAAATCACGTTTGGTGTATGGGAGCCCCCTTAAATATTTATTTTATTCTGCTTTTCAGTATTTGTTATTATAGCGGCAACAGAAATAAAGCATCTGTGAAAATTTCAACTGTTTAACTATCACGGTTCATGACAGACGGGCAGACATCCTGGGTGACAGACGAACAGACAGACAGCGGAGCCTTAGTAATAGGGTCCGTTTTACCCTTTGGGTACGGAACCCTAAAAATTAAGCGGAATCAATATTATTCAACGCTACCAAATTCAATAAAAAATATTGTAATTAATAATAATAATTCTTATGAAATAAATGAGATAATAATAATGGCACCGATCACATACATAGATCCTGGCCCCTAAATAGGATTCCCTGTATCTAGGGACGCAGGAACTACGAGGGCCATGTCCCCACAACACCCAGACACAGAACAAGTATTTAATATTGCAATTTTTTGTATACAAATTGCCTTGCCGTGAGAATCGCACCCATCGCCATCTGAGATAATTATGAGACGATATTCTTAACCACCACAAATACCGTATATAAAACATGTATAGATAGTATAGGTATTTCAATTATTATCGATACATATAGCTGCGTCCTGCCGTTTTACCCGCGGATAAAAAGTATCTTATGTAAAACGAGTGTACAGCTATCTCCATCTCGAATTAATTTCAAACCTATTCAGATATTGTGGCGTGAAAAGGCAACAAACAGAAACTTTCGCGTTTATTAAGCGTGATAGTGTGATAGTTATTATTCGACTTTCTCAATATGAAATTAAAATACCCCGATGACACAAATGTCGCGTTAGCAGCCGATAAAATACGTAAGCAGTATAACAGCATGCTGTCATTAAAGCGCAAAAAATATGGGATAAATAAAATTGCTACGGCCCCTAATAAGAGCAAGTGTATGTGGAAAGTTATTAATGCTGAAACAGGGCGTGCGCGCACGCAACGCATCGACTACACGGACATGATAAGGGATGATAAGGGTATGCCTTTCGCATCCAAGTTACAGCTGGTGGACCAGCTCAATGACGAGTTCATAAGCGCCGCAGCGCGGTGTGGTGCCCCCGCGGCGGACCGTGCCCAGTGCGCGACTGCACTCGCGTCCCGCTCCGAGCCTTGTAACTCCTCCCTGCGCTTCAAATCATTTTCACCGGGCGAGATAGTCGAATTACTGTCTACGTACATAGCAAATAAAGGCAGCTTGGATGTATATGGCATATCCGTTCACCTGTTGAGGCATGTAATACATGATTTGTGTTATGTACTGAGCACGCTTTATAACACAAGCATTAGGCAAGCTAAGTACCCAACCACCTTAAAAAAAGTTAAAATCTCTCCGCTGTACAAGGGCAAGGGTAGTAAATTTGTTATGAAATCATATCGACCGATATCTCTTGTCCCCGGGTTGAGTAAAATATTTGAAGTAGGGTTAAATCAACGCCTTATATATTTTATGTCCCAGAACAATACTTTGACACATAAACAGTTCGCGTATTGTCGAGGACGGTCCACCACTGACCTGGTGCGGGAAGTGATCTGGCGCGTGCTAAGCGCAAGGGAGCTCCACCACCACGTTGCCCTGGTGTGTTGCGACCTGTCGCGCGCGTTCGACACCGCCGACCACGCGTTGATAGCGAGTAAACTGCACCACTATGGCATAAGAGGGCCTGCTCTGAATCTGATCTCGTCTTTCATGTCAGATAGGAGTCAAATAGTTGTAGGCGACCAGGGCAAAATAAGATCATCTGAACGATCCAACGCAATTGGCGTCCCGCAAGGATCATGCCTGTCAAACACCCTATTTACCATCCTACTGAATGATCTGCCAGCGGCGATCGATGGCGCAGACATTTTTATGTACGCCGATGACGTAGCTGCTGTCGTGACAGAGAAAACGGCTACGGAGTTGGAATCAAAGTGCTGTGACATCGTTCGCCACCTCGCTAACTGGTTCAGAGGTAACGGCCTTGCGTTAAACGTAGATAAGACTTATCTACTTAGCTTCGCGCTGGGTGGCCGACCTCCACCACCATTACGAGTAAATGCGGGAGGCATTTCGATATCCCAGGTCTCCCGTACGAGATTACTGGGCTTCGAACTCGACAGTGCGCTCAAATGGGATGTCCATATTGATAACGTATGCTCAAGACTTGGAGGAGCTTGTTTTGCTCTGCGCAGGCTCGCCGCTACGGCCTCAAAAGAAGTGGTTAGAGCGTGTTATTTTGCTACCGTTCACGCCGTTCTCTCGTACGGCACAGAGTTGTGGGCACGCGCAGCCGACCGGCTTCGCGCGTTTAGAATGCAAAAACGTGCCGTGCGAGCGATCGTAGGTATCAAGCAGGATGAGTCTGTCAGAGAGCACTTTAAAGCCGTGCGTTCACTGCCTCGGCATCGGAGCGGAAGGATTTGTTGCTTTGTATTGATTTGTATGGTGTAGCGTCCACTGGATCGGCATTTCTGCGCCAGAGACCGGTATTTCTGCCGATGACGTCATCGGCAGTGAACGCACCATTCGAATCCCGATCGCTTTCAGTTCAGACGTGTAATTTGCGACGCTCAGACTACTAGGGATGTGACCTAAGGGGTGAAAAATCGATTTTTTATTAATCGGTTATTTTTTTGGTTGAAAATATCGATTCACCAATAATCGATTTTTTTGAGAAAATATCGTTTTTTGCCGTATTTCATAGAGTAATAACAAAAAAAACAGGTTGAATTAACTTTATTTATATTAATTATTTGTTTGAAACGTGAATGAGTGACGTGCAGTCTAATCCTTTGCCTGATTTTATGCATCAAAACTCAAAACTCAAAAAAGGGCTTTGGGTAAAAGTGGCGTCGCTTTCAAAATTACTGCCCAGTAATGAAACTAGTACTATTTAAAAGCGCCACTAATAGTGAGTAGAATTTGTTCAAGCAGTTCCTATCTAAACCATATCGGAGCTGAGTTATTAGACTCCAAAGATCACAAATATAATGTCAGGTTTTCCATTATTTTTCAAATAACTCTTCTAAATAATGATATTAAATGAATATTTTTTTTAATACAGTGTAGTTACACATGCTTACACTTGATAGGCCACTTCTAAGCCTCCGAAGCCAATCATCCATGCTGTCTCCTCCTGGGCTGGCTGCCTAGGGGGATGCAGTTCTGGGCCTTGCCCTCTCCTGTGGTGTTCAATTCGCCGGCTGCAATTTGGAGCCGGGTCGCGTTAGGACGTAAACTTAATTGCTTCCCTCTGCCCTTCCGGCTGGGAGCAGTAGTTGTGGTGGTGAGCCATGAACGCACCAACGTCTTGACTGACCTTTTAGCGTCCGGGCTGTCTCGGCTATTAATTAGTCTTCGTCACCAGAGAGTTTAAGTGTTCTGAACGTGCACCACCAGTTTCCACTTCGCGATCAATGGTGGTAGCTCGTCCAGAACCCAGTATCTTGGTGACAGCATTGTGTATTTTAAAAAGAAGCTCTCATGTACGCTTCGTCGTCCGCGTACAAGGCAAGTGTTGATCTATCTGGCGTGGGGAAGTCATCCGTGTCAGCAGCGTAACAGACTAGGTTCAAGTAGATACCTTGTGGCACGCCCACCTCTATCGGGTACCTTTTGGACAGCACTGCTTCCACCTGCAACTGGAATCGCCTCTTTCAGGAAGGCGTGAAGCAAGCTTCTAGTTATCTCTCTTTTTTTTATTAGTTTGGCCTTTAATACCTTCTTCATATCTAAGAATACTCCTTCTTGTGGAGGTTTACGACTATGTGATGCGAGAGTTCTCCTTGAAATGCAAATCTAGTCTTGGCGTTAGATGTGGCGTCAGGTGTTTGAGCAGCAGCCTCTCAAACAGTTTGTATATGCTTGGCAAATGTGCTATGGGCCCTGTAGCTTTTCGGCTTCACTTCATTATGTCCTTCTTCTTTCCCGGCTTTGGAAGCATAATTACGTCCAGCAGCTTCCAGGAATGTGGGAAATGCCCACAGTGTAGTGTGGCCACTGCTGCTACTGCTTTATATGGTGATTGGCGCAGTGCTGTATTTCCGATATTATCTGCACCCGGGATGCCGTTCTTTGACTTGAGCTGTCTGGTAGCATGATGAACTTATCCAGGTGTGATGACTAGGGCTGTATTGCTCTGCCAGGTATCTACTCCTCCATTAGTTTCAATACTCCTGACACACTCTTGCGGCTGCTGCTCAACCTTACTGAAGAACTATAGGCCCATCTCGCTCTTGAGTCATGTGTATAAGCTGTTTTCGAGAATCATTACGAATCATCTCGCACGCAGGTTTGATGAATCCCAGCCTCCCGAACTAGCTGGTTTCCGAAAACGCTTTAGGATTATAAACCACATCCATACGCTACGCCAGATTATACAGAAGACCGAAGAGTATAATCGGCCGTTATGCCTAGCGATTGTGGAGTATGAGAAAGCCTTCGATTCAATCGAGACTTGGGCGGTGCTGCAGTCCTTGCAGCGATGCCAAATTTACTATATGTATATCGAAGTGTTGAAGTGTTTGTACAGGCCACTATGTCAGTCCAACTACAGGACAAGATTAAGGAACAAATCCCATTGCAAAGAGGCGTGAGACAGGGAGACGTTATTTCCGAAACTGTTCACAAACGCATTGGAGGACGTTTTAAAGCTCTTAGAGTGGAAAAGATCTGGCATCAACATAAATGGCCAGTACATCGCTAACCTTCATTGTGCTGATGATATAGTCATAATGGCGGAGTCGCTCAAGGACCAAAGCACCATGCTCAACGACCTCAGTAGAGTCTCCAAACAGGTTGGTCTTAAGATGAACATGGACAAGACGAAAGTCATGTCTAATGCCCATGTTCCACCTATACCGGTAATTGTAGGGAACGGTACTCTCGAAGTTGTCGACAAATATGTCTACCTAGGACAGACGGTTCAATTAGGTAGGTTCAACTTCGACAAAGAGGTCACACGAAGAATCCAACTCGGCTGGGCAGCGTTCGGGAAGCTTTGGCCTATCTTTTCGTCCAAAATACCGCAGAGCCTGAAAACAAAAGTTTTCGATCAGTGTGTGTTACCATTGATGACTTACTGTTGCTTTGCTACTGCTATCGCATTGCTGTTGCAAATTTTACGTAATTACCCGCCGATTTTACCAAAGTAGAATAAATTTTATTCCAGGTGTAACTTTCCGAGAACAACCGAGTTGCATGAATATAGCCCTTATACCACCAATTTTGTGAAGGAATATGACTTATTCCTTGGATACAATCAAAATGGCGTGTTTTTTGTGTAATTTCATTTGTCAATCAGCTGTATCCGAGAGTAACGAATAGCCTTATACTTGGAATAAACCTTATTCTACTTTGGTAAAATCGGGCCTAAATGGTAGATATTCCATATACAGGGTTATTGGTAATTCGACGTATTCCCGTTAAGGGGTGATAGGGGTGGCTATTTGCGATAGTTTTAACCCAAAAGGTAATAAATAAATAAGGTATGCAAAGGTGAACCATTTCTGAGTAATCATGTTTTTTATCTTTTTCAAAATAAGTCAAAAATGCAACTTCAATAATTTATTTTAAAAAAGTATTAAGAACCAGTACTACTTGTTTTCGGGTAGTGTATAGTTTATCTACTTATAATACCTATATCGAAATTATCGATAACCCATCGACACCTGTAAAATCATCTCTAATTTCGAAATGTAAAAAACTGTATAACCTTCTTGTGGTTTTACGATTTGTACCAAAAATCAAATTTTAACTTAATTGCAGCAATTAAATCACCCAATTCTAATCCAGCAACAACAAGACATCAAGGAAACAAGGACAACAAGAAAAGCGCTATACATTCGGTAGTAAGCAAAAAAAAGACGAACGTAATGTCTTTGGTCCGTTACTGGGTTTTCTTATTTGGCTTCGTTTGATCTAAGCCAAACAGATTAACAATTTTTTGAAATTGTTGTTTTTGTGAAATAATCCTATTTAAATGGTGATCTAGGCAATAAATATTTGAGAAATGATGTGTGTGCAGTGGGTGGTTGTAGCATTTTAAGCAATAGAAGTCGCACTGAGTGACTGAGGCGTAAATAAATGAAGGAATAAGATTTCACAAGTAGGTAGCCATTATTTTGTCTATTTTCTCTTTTAGAAGTGTTTATTGTGAAAAATATAAATACAGCGTTACATCATCATGGTCATGTAATGACAAGTCCTTAGCTAAACAGAAAAACATCTTCTAATAAATCAAAATATAATGTATGAAATTCTCCGAAAATAGACTTTTTTAAGTTTATGTTATGAACCCACATCTTTCGTTTCTTTTTGTTTTTCTTTTCATCTGCTGATAATAAGCAACTAATGATTACAATATCTTCGTCACTATCTTCCACAATGTGAATACGTGCACAGGCGAACTCGATTGCTTTAAAAATAACAATATTGCCGATAGGTATGTTCCGATACTAGTAAATACGAGTAAGTACTCGATACTTTTCTTTCGATTCCAAGTACTTTTTGGTATCGAATCATTCTTTCGATACGTACTTGGTATTGGAAAGAAAGTACTAGTATCGAATCGAATCAATGCTGCTAAGTCAAAACAGGATAGAATCGCCAAAAATTCAATGCCAAGCAGCATTATTTCACCATTATATATTTTTTCTTTAAAGAAGCATAGTATGGCCTTTAAGTCAAGTAGCCCAAATTTTGTTAAATAGAATGTTTGATATTGTTTTTATTACATAGAGAATAATTGATTTTGTATAATGGTATCATCGAGTATTTATTATGGTGCGAGAGCCCACTGCACAAATACCTACGTCATCGGGTACCCTAATAGGCTATCTTTAGATCGTTAAACGACATCTAAATATGTAAAAAAAATCAGGTTTGCCAGTTCCGATCCTGCCGGGCCACAGAGTTAATTTTTGTCGATAAGCAATTCTACTTCCGTTAGTCTATCTTGTCTTTTGCCTTGTCAAATATGCCGGTTTTATTGTAGCACCATATATAAATTAATTCAAGTTTATCTTATAATAATGTGATCCAGAGTTCTATTATTGAATAATAAAGCCAGGATTGACAGTAAGTAAACCATTGTATTTTGTTATTTCTACAACATCGCCCCGCCTGTGCCATAGCTCTTTACGTGGTGCTTCCCTGCGCAGGCTCACCACAAATTTAATGTATAGTTAGGACTAAAACAACCCCGTTTTTAATTTTAAGCAGGATTAGATCGAATGTAAATTTAATTCAAAGCGTTGAATGCAGATAAAGCGGGCTCCTTAGTTGATCGCGCAGTTTCCTAGGACTTGTTTATAACACCTATAACATAGCATGTAACAATAATCGCTACAGGAATAGCTACATACCTTCTGCGTTTTACTGTATTGGACTATGTTTTGTTCCCACTTACAATAAATAAATGATTACTATTACTGCCATACATCATGTGTTACGTTTGGATAATTATATTGTCTGAGATTTATGATTGCATTCCATACCTATTGTTTGTAGTCCTGAGGAGGAATCTTAGTGGCTGTAACACAGGGCTTCCTAGTACGGCCACTAACGACACTCCTAGGTATGGTTACTAATAACACAGTGTTCATAGATATTTAATTATGTAGTAATATAACCAACTTAGGTAAATAATGTTTATGTGTATATTTGGAAATAAATAAATTTGATAATTATTATTATTAAAAAGTTAATACGCACAAACACACCTCCACACACACAGTACAGTTAAGGTAGTTGTAATACTTGATTAAAATAATTAAACACGAATCATTCTCGCGATATAGGTATCGCGAGAATGATTCATGTTTAATTATTTTAATCAAACGAAAAAACTTTCAAAAAAGAACTTACTTTAACTTAACATACTTTTACTTTAACTTTAAAAAGAACTTTCATAATGAAAGTTCTTGTATCAGAAAGAAAATACTTGCATAGAACATTGTCAAATAAAATATCCTAAACGCATCCCTAGTGTACGAGTGTGTGATTCTTCGCGTCTAAACACTTGGGAATGTAGTACAGTTAAAGAAACAACACAACTTTGCTGCAATAAGGTAAAATTTGTTTATTTTTATAGGTCTTGACATGTAATAAAAAATGTATCGATACTTTTAGGGTACTCATATGAGTAGTATCGAATCATGATTTGAATACTACTCATATGAGTAGGTATCGATACTTTAGTAGTATCGGGTAACATCCCTAAATGCCGATGCAAAATCCGAATGCAGTGGACGCACCCTATCGGCATTTTGTAAATCCCGACTCCTCCTCCGCTCCGTACGGTCCGATTCCGACGCAGTGGACGCGCAACTTAAAACAGAACGCATACTCACCTTGACAAATATGTATGTGTTTCAGGTTGCAGTTTTCGTACACGCTAATAAACACATGTTCGAACAGCTTGGAGCACATCATAAGTACAGTACACGAAACAAGCATAAATTAAAAACAAAAACACACCGCCTGAAAAAATCTGAAATGTCGGTTTACGTGGCGGGTGCTGCTGTTTACAATAAAATACCCGACGACGTTGTGAATGCAACTTCCATCAACACTTTTAAAAGTAAATTGAAACTGTGGCTTATTGAACGACCATGTTATGATTTAGATGAATTTTTTAAATTATAATTTTACTATTTTACGCGATTTCGAAATTAATTATAATTTTTGTATTTATATTTTAGACATGTAGCTTTTGCTATTAATAAATTTTTCATTTTCATTTTTTTCATTTTCATTTTCATTTTAGTTCTGTATTATTAATCCTATAATTATCACCTGTAAATACTACCGATATACCTAGTATCTACCATTATGGATACGGTCTAGATATTGAAGTCAACTATCGATATCAACTATCGATAAAACTATCGACAGTTCACACTATCATCACCTTGCCTAGCCTAGTGTTCTCACCTGAAGTTAAATGACGATAAGATCGAGAATGGCTCGGTAACACGCTTGGCTTGTAATAGTTACTGGGCATCAAGCTGCGCTTCAGGACTTCCGGTGGTATAAAAAAAGAAAAGCGTATATCATGAGTCACATATTTGACGTAATTTTAATAGGGATTTGGGCCTACAGGTTGTACCAGAGGAAAAAAAAACAAAAAGAGTTAATTAATTAATTAAGAATTACTTAAACCTATCTACATTATTTATTTTATGCATATAATATTTAGAATATAATAATCTGAGTACAAAAGAAACGGTACACACACATACCTACATTACCTAGATAAGTACAAATATCAGCTAAATGCCAAAAAGGATTTTAGGATATTTAGGCCAATTTTAAAGGCTTCCGATGATAGGTCTAATGCCCGTTTTCACCAAAGATCCCTAACTTTTAAGGGACCCTTAAAAATATTTAAGTGACATCTGACAGTAATTTGGTTTTCACCGGCGATTAAGGGACACCCAAAACTTAAGGGATCCCCTAAGTTTAGGGGGCCGAAGCTCAACCCCTTAGCGTGAAGTGGCAGGTTGAATTATCAAAACGCCAGTTTTCTTTTTCAATTGTATTTGGCAACTGTTTCTACCCGCATAACGCTAGAAAATTTATTTGTTTTAATTTTTCTGATGCATAATATATTAAAAATTCTAATGCTAATATCAGTAAAGCGTGTTGCTTGTATTTTTGACGAGTATTCTCTAAAATATATAAATAAAATAACGAAAATCAGCAACGTACGGTTTTTGGAAACCGTAGAAAAGAAAAAACTGTCACTTTACAATTTAAGTGTCACTCAGCGCCGTGAAAACGAATTTCGGTAAGGGTCAAATCTAAGGGACCCTTAGCCAAAGGGATTCCTAGTTAGGGTGTAGTTTAAGGGTCTTTGGTGAAAATGAGCATAAAACTCTTACTGTTCTTGTCAATAAGACGGCAATGTAAAAGACGGCTATAATTATATTTACTATACAATAAAATAACTCTTATCTGTTTATTGACACCACCATAATAATAGCATGAAGAAATAAGAATCACATAATAAAAAGATACAATGGGCGGTCTTATCGCTAAGAGCTATCTCTTCCAGACAACCTTTGGGTAGTCAGAGATATGAGACACTATGAGCATGGACGGTGGTGCAAATAATTAGTATATATATTTAAGTATTTACTAGAGTATTATTAGTATGTTAAGTACGCACTGTCAACTAAAGCCTATAAAATACAGATATCAAATCTGTTATTATAAAAGTATCGATACTATACTAGCATCAATACTTTTAACACGATTCGAAGCAAATCTGTAACCAATACTTTTGAATAATACTTCAAGGATATCCCTGCGACAGAAGGACAGGACAGGACAGAACGGACAGGACAGGACTAGGGCAGGAGGAAAGTCCTAAGTCCCAATCCTGTCTTTTCTTTTCCCTTCTTTCTTTTTTCTTTCTTTCTTTTTTGCTTTTTCTTTCTTTTTTTTTCTTTTCCCTTTTTTCTTTTTTTTACACCTTCTTGAGTAGGACTTTCCTTGCTGCTAGATACCAATATATAGGGACAATATAAAGGTACCCACATAAAAGTATTTGGGTTTGGTGTTACACTCCGGTGGAAGTTTTTAACAGCCACCGATCTTTTAATATTATATTTTATGAATTAATTATTAAGTGTATCATTAACGTTCTTGTATTATATCTAAATAGTCAGTAACTGTGTTTGTGCTATCCACACATCATTCAATTGAAAATTCCAAGGTAAATGCCTAAAGTTAAGTATTCAACTTACCTAAGTTATTCTGCTCAAACAAATCCTCTTGATGTTTATTCCGGACCCAGATCCCCTTATTAACAATATTATTCCGTTCCAGCTTAGGTTTTAAATAATTAGATTCCGCTTCTAAATACAAACAATCGATTATTTTAATCGATATAGTTATAGCCAAAAGTATTTTTACGGACATCACTAATTCTGACGCATGTCAGTTGAACAATTGAGGTGTGAAACGTGAATGGATGGAATTTAGGATGTTTAAGACTTTGTATTGACTGCTTTATTATTTGTAAATATGTGATTAGGGTTGAGGTAGTGGTCGATAAAATGTTATCGATGAAATCCGTTCTCCGGTTTGTGGATACTGCTATCATTAGGTTCAACTAAAAAAAACAAACAACTTTGAATTAAAAGTTCTTAATAGTGTAGCAATTCTAGAAAATCTAAGAGCTGTAAAATTAAATTTACTTATAGAACCGAATCGATGCCAATACAAACCTATCTTGAGAACCATACATAAACTTTGACCAGAACTATTAGCGCACATAATGGCTTTATTTTAATATAAACAAGAAAGACTAATAAGACGTTCTAGGAATAGTGAAAAAAAATCTTATTAATATTTACAAATTATCTGATAAACCTTTAAAAGCTTTAAACTATCAATTTTATTTGCATCGAGTGTACTACTAATAAATGTGGCACAATAAAAATGAAACTGCCAAAACAAACATCTTGAAAAGTATCGATATTTTTCCCCACTCTATTACCGTCAATATTTACGTTCCTCCGCCAAAAAACACACACAAACTGTTTACGATTTGGCGCATTTTCTTCTATTTTTGTAAACATTTACAGCTTATATGGAGCATTGGGATTCGCCATTGTAATTTAGGCTTTAATTAGATTACTATTAGGACTATAAATGTATATTGATGAGTGTAAATTTGTCTGGAATCTGAACTAGCTCGATGGAAGGCAATCTGTATCTCTCTGTGTACTAATTTATACTACTATACAAGGTGAGTTTGAATTGGTATAGAAAAAAGAAAGAAAGAAAGAAAGAAAGAAAGCAAGCAAGCAAGAAAGAAGAAAGAAAGAAAAAAGAAATACAGAAAGAAAGAAAGAAAGAAAGAGAGAAAGAGAGATAAAAAGAAAGAATGAAAAAAAGAAAGCAAGTAAAAAGAAAGAAAGAAAGAAAGAAAGAAAGCAAGAAAAATGAAAGAAGGAAAGAAAGCGAGCAAGAAAGCAAGCAAGCAAGAAAGAAAGAAAGAAAGAAACACACAACATTGGTGGCTTTCACATCAAAACTGCTGCATCGATGAGGATAAAATTTTGCACATAGTTTGCTAGTATTACTGAGTTCATAGGAAATCGTCTATATTGGAAAATATAGAAATCCCGCGGGGAAAAGGGATAAATAGCAGGTGAAATCGCAGAGCGTCTCTATCTTCTATTATATAAAATGCTTTGTCCTGACTGACTGACAGACAACGTACTGCCCAAACTGCTGAGCGTAGAGACTTGAAACTTGAAGAAAGTATACATGAAAATTCAACCCCTAAAGGCATAAAAAGGGGGGGGGAACGTTTGTACGAAAAACCTACATTTCGTAACGTTTGTTTTGAACTTGACACATACAAACAAATATAAAAATAAATGAAATGGAACAACAAAGAAATAACTTCTAAAGGGTAGAATTTTGTAGTTAAAGTTCCAATGGAAATTTTAAAAATTTTGTCCGTATCATACTGAAACTTGGAATGTGTGTAGAACATACAAAACAAATACATATGAGTCAAGGCAATTTTTGAATTTCATCCCTTAACGGGGTAAAAAATACACGACAACGTCTCTTCACAAAATTTAGTTTTAGAATAAAATTCAAGCCCTATTTGTTACAGCAACAGAAGCTACTCTCTATAATTGTCCTTTTTTACTGCTATATGTTGACCTATATAATTATTGCATATTATTTTACATATTATTTAAAAAATTTTTTTTTTGCAGGCACATGACACATATTTTATATCATAATTATACATAAGTAGTAACTTTACTAAATTCAAATCTACTAAATTTTTTTTATCTTTATTACCTGTAAATCTATGTACACTAAGCCTAAGAAAACAAAATAAGTGAGTAATAAAAATACTTTAATGAGAAGTTTTATTTAAAAAAAAGAAATGGTGTTTTATGTATGACCCAATAGATGGCGCCAGTTGTGGTTTTACCAAAATCTGTCACTGTCACTGTTTGAAGCATAGACCACAGGTTATTGGAAATGTGTCACGATACTGACAGACAACTCTAAACTGTTCCTTTTTTTTTTGTTTTCGTTGCGCGATAGCTCGGCTTTATTTTGGATCATAATATTAACGTTTATCTGTCTCGCAGTTTTGCTGTACTTCAATTTACTTAAGAAGAATGCACCACAGACTACTTAGGAGATACTACAGACAATGTACTCGTGGTCCACTCAACTAAATTTGACATTTCTTTGTAGGTAGTCTAAGCATTTTCATATGTTTAAACTACTCTGTGTTTTGAAAGGTTTAAACTATGTACTTACAGCGCCATCTAGAAAAGAAGCGGAACTAGCGTTTTTTTTAAATAAAAAGCCTCATTACTTTAAATGTATTAGTACTATGTATTTTTTCTTAGTTTATACTTATAGTTAATTTTTTTTATTTATCGTAGCTCTAATTAAGACAATTAACCCCCCATAATAATATTATGCCGGCCTTGTGGGCGTTAATTATTATAATTTTTCAATTTCTTGTTTTATCGTCTCATAACAGGTTTTTTCAGATAGTTAATACTGCTAGTACTATATAATTTTTTTTTTTTCATTTTGCAACTCACCTTATCATTCTGAAAAAGTGTTTTTTTTAGGGAACTTCTGATTATTATTTTTAATTTATAACAGTACCCGTTATTACTATTTCATCCATTTATTACATTTTCTTAGATTTAGGTTTTGTTACAATATTCATATAAAAATAAATTACAAAAATACTATAAAAAAACCTAAACCTAGAGTGCCGCCGGCAGCGGGGCAGGACCCAAGCTACCGGTGGTCAGGGCTGCAGAGTGAGGAACCTCCTGACAATACGTGCCGTGTCAAGGAGTACTGCCTTCTGAATCTGACCCTTGACGCAACCGTCTAGCGAGAGCCTCTCGAGGTGTTGGTCGAGATTTCATTATTATTAGTATCGTCGTCACTCAAGGTCTGGACTGTAAATCAGCGCCGTGGATTCGTCCATGGCACATGCTGAGCTTTGACCATTTTGTACATCCATCACTATACACACACAGCTACAATGTTCGTACACAGATTCTATATGTAAAGATAGGCGTAGAGTTTTTTTTTAATTAGTTATAGGTTCTTTTTTATTTTTAGTTTAGCATAATTATTATTGTTGTTTGTATCTGTGTACAGTTTGTATAAATAAAGTGTTTCTTTCTTTCCTTCTTTCATCGTAAGACGCTCGCACAGCCGAAGCCGCTGCAGCTAAAATCTTGTTTTAAAGATACATTCAGTGTAGGGGTGCGCTAAAACGGAAGTTTTATCCTGGAAAAATAAACGGTTCCTGAGGGATAATGCAAGCGGATGAAGCCGCGGGCATAAGCTAGTAAATAAATAGATACGAACTTCGAACGGTCATACGGATCATAATAGGTTGTGTGCAAAGCCTGTTCAAGTTTGCGACAATTGATAAAACCTTTTTTCTTGAACTAGAGCTAAAAGTTGATTCTTGATAACGATAGTTTGGAAAACAATCGTATAGTACTTAGGTACTTCAGTATCCATCGAATATTTGAAAGCAGCCGAGGTGTTAGTACAGGTAATAAAATAATTATAATATTTAATAATGTAATTATTAACTAACAGTTACGTTACATGTGTAAATAAATAAGTGTTCAAATCACGATTTAAGAAATACAATTTATTCTTCCATGAAAATATAATGTATTTATTAAAATAATAATATCATTATTAATATAATCCCGAAGAGCGATGAGCGATAGTGGCCGAGCGGTAGCATGTGCGCTTCGCTAACTTACGGCACCGGGTTCGATCCTCGGCCCTGCACCAATGACTTATCTAGTAAGTTATGTGCAGTTTTCGATGCCATCGCTCCGTGCCACGGAGAGCACGTTAAGCCATCGGTCCCGGTTGTCATAAGAACATCTATGGCAATCGTTACGGGTAGTCAGACTCCTGATCTAACCATCCCCGTTACTGGTCCCTTATGGGTTGCGAGGTCAGATGGCAGTTCGTGTAATTCTGGTAGCTCGCCGCTACAGGTTAGATTGGGAGCCAACCCCAATAACAAATGGGAAAAGGCAAAGAGGATGATGATTATTAATATAATCCCGAGTAATCATCATCATCATCATCATCATCAACAACAGCCTAAAGACGCCCACTGCTGAACATAGGCCTCCCCCAGAGCGCGCCACCTTAAGCGCCTCCTGCATCCATCGGCTCTCCGCGGCTTTTACCAATTCGTGTGTCTACCTAGTGGGGGTGGGGGGTCTACGCTGCATCTTTCGGTTCGTGGTCTCCACTCGAGAACCTTTCTTCCCCATCGGTTGTCAGTTCTACGAGTGATGTGGCCTAATACTTGCCGCGAGTGTTGTTGTGTTGTTGTGGCGAGTACCCAATCATTATTAATAATTATGCTAATGTAGTTTTTCAAAATAATAATGTAACTATTAAAACAATAATGTGATTATTACAGCCACTTGTCCTCTCGTGTAATTTTAAGACGATTAATATAACAGTTATTAATCTTTTAGAAAACCACATCCTGTATCTATGTCACGATGGGACTACGACACCGTATTCTACAGGGTGTTCTGTATCACTCTGCTCGCTGTAGCGTTCACTTTTACTGTCATATTGACCAATGTCTTCGTTGATATTGACGGTCTACTGTATAAAAAGGACAAGGGTAAGTGATAAAATATATGTCAATGGTAAAATATCAGTATGTATATTTTTATATGTAAAAGAATGACGTGACGAGCGAGTCGTTTGCCTGATGTTAAGCGTCACGGTCGCCAGTCTTAATAGGAGGATTTCTGAGAGCCAAATTAAAAAAATATTGTTCTTAAAAATCCGTTAGATGGCGTTGAGTCATGGCGTGAATATTTATCACTACTATGGTTCTGAACATTTATGCCACAGATTGAGAAAAAAGCAAAACAAACATTCAACCTTCAGTATCAGGTCCAAAGCCACTCCTATCCTGTAGTATGGGAAAAAGATAAGGGAAGGGGAAAAGATAACGGAAAAGGATGAATGGATGAAGGTGAAAGAAGGCAGGTGCGCCAGCACCTGCCTTCTTTCACCATTTCATGCAATCATTCTTTTCCCTTATCTTTTTCCCTCTTCCTTCCTTTTTCTTTAGACTAAGATAAGGCGTAACACTAATTAACCCGTGCGAAGCCGGGGCGAGTCAGCTAGTTAGAATTGTTAAAGAAAACTTCACTGTAAGGAATATTTATCATATATCTGAGTAACTTCTTACGTTTCCAGGTAAAACACCAAAGCCAGCTTCCATACAAAATAATGTACCAGTTCGAAACGATATAATAATATCGGATGCCCTCAATGGCGACATGCGACAAGAAGATAGGTCTGAAGATGTGTATGATGATAAGGATTACCAGGACTCTAACGATTTATACAGAAGTAAAAGATCTTTGGGTAATATTAGTTCGCAATCTATATACAAGATAATAAAGATGGATAACTATAATAATTACAACGTAAACTAAAAAACATTTAGCTCTATGTCACTTGGACACCTTATTCATCAAAAACGGATGAGTGGTATGGGCACTACGGTGGTGGAACATACGTAAATCTGCTTAAACATTCCTACCGGGTCCAGGAATGTTTAAGCAGATTAATTCTGTATGACCACTTTGCGATTCCTTACTTCGAAACCACGCGAATTCCTTGTCTTACTTAAGAAATCTGCAAAAATCTATTCTCTATGAAACGAAAACGAAACCGCGCGAAATGAATTTAGAATTGGCGCGATTTGAACTGTCAAAAATCATAATGTTCTACGAAGACGGTTTACATAACATCAACACGGCAATAGTACCACCACTTATGTCAATATTTATCTATACCAATATTATAAATACGAAAGGTTTGATTGCTTGTTTGTTTGTTTTCATTGAATAGGATCCGAAACTACCGAACCAATTTGAAAAACTCTTTCGCTGTTGGGAAGCTACACTATCCCCAGGTGACATAGGCTATATTATATTCTCAAAAAAGTTAGGGATCCTTACTAAAACTCTAATAAATCCAAGAAGTAAATAAATTACCTAAAATATTAATTACATCGCGTGCGCTGCGAAAACCATTATACCCCGTGCGAAGCCGGGGCGAGACGCTAGTTCAAAATAAAAATGAAGGTATTTCTAATGCTGTGACACGATTTGAACAAAACACGATAACGACGTGGTTTTGTATCGTGTGGAATCTGTGTTTTCATACAGAATTAGGGCCCAGGTGGAATTATACTAGAAAACACATCAATAAATTACCTACTTACATGTACAATATTCTTTACGAGCAGAAATATGAGAAACATTTGCAAACGATAACAAAAGAACTTATTGAAAAATATACTATTTTAGCACTTTTACAATTAAACATTAAAATACTCAAAGTATTTTTTGAATTAATGTTATTATAGCATTTTAAGAAAATATATAAAAACCTAGTCATTTCGGTAAGTTAACACAAGCAAATGATTCTGAACTTTTTTCAGAATCTGCCCAGTTATTCCACATAAAGGACCCAAAAGTCAAAAAGATAATAAACAATCGCTTAGCATCACTCTTGGATAAGCTAGATGAAGAAGAATCTAACAGAAACTACAATCTAAAAACCTCCATTGAAATTAAAGATCGAAAAAGGAACAAACCCAAACATGCAGTCTTCGAAACCCATGAAAAAGGAAAAATGGATGAATACAAAGAACCATTACTTCTTGTACTTGGAGATGAAGATAAGAAAAGAAATAAAGAAGCCATAGACGATTCAAACCACGTAATAGAAAATAAATTACAATCAGATGGAGTTCAAGATGTAGCAAAAGCCGTGGATAAGAAAGATGAGTTGCTTCATTTAGCTATGCACAACATAATACTGCAAGGTATTATTGGAAATATGAATCTGGACGAGGTCTATAAGAGAGTTGCAGATTTAGTCAAAAATTTTGAATTTGACCACGCAAATGTTAACAAAGGTAAGACAAAAGGGATACAAGAGAATAATAAATTATTTCCTACTGTAAGTGACTGTAGGCTAATCTTTTCCGGCCTTATAAACTCTACTTGATTGTCGCCATTAGGTAACGATAATTATTTTATTCAATGTCAAAATACAATCATACAATAAAACTGTAATAAGCTAAATAATATAAAAACAAAAACCTAATCCAACAAACCACTACCAGTAGGCAACGTGCCCAATATGCTGGCATTGCCACGTTGAATGGCAATGCTCAACCTTTGGTCGAAGTAGAGGCCAGCATGTTGGCCACGTGTTACCTCGACCAGACGTATGCAAAGGTCTTTGAAAATTTGGTGAGCACTCGGTCCCCAAGGCCCAAGCGTCTCAACCCCAAACGGTGCAAATATAAAACCGCTATCAAGGTTACTGTATTTGCGCCTTTTTACTTGTTCAGCAGAATCCACCGCCCGCACCAGCCCTATTTTGTGTTCCGGGAAGATGTGACGGTGCAAGGGTGTCCACACACTTAGCGTCCCACACCAACGGCCGCCCCATCTTCCATGGAATTAAAGTCAAACTCTACTTAAATTAACAAAATGACATTTAAGTTCTATGCAAAAATATGTTGCGCAATTTTACCTAATTTCATTTAAGTTTACGAGGTGTTTATTTGTAAGACTATTAGTTTACAAGTAAAAAATTTGTAGTATTCCTTTTTCAAAGAACGTCACTCAGTCCAATATCTATCTGCAGCTTTTCGTATATCATCGCTACTAGCCAAAAACAAAAGAAATTCTTACTCGCTTTTCAGAGAAATTCAGAAATCTGTTTTTAAAAACCAAACCATTCGAAAATAATAACCAGCAGATCAAAGAAGATAATATGGATGCAACAATGAAAAAGAAGAAACTAAATGTAAAAAACGCGGAGGGAAGTATGACTAAGAAAGTAATTGATGACAAAACTGTACAAGCCACCGCGAGTGCTAAACCAAAAGGTAAAGCTATAAATAATTTTCTAACAGAAAATGCTTTCTATTTAGTAACTGTCTGCTCCATCTAACCGCTAACAAAACATACCGCTACTTATCTACACTAATTAATAACAATTTAATGTTGCAGCCCACAATGTAATGATCAAAACAATCATAGACATTACCACATTGACTAACGATAAAAGTAATAAAGAAAATGATACTACGTAAGTATTTTAGTTATATAAGCCGATTTCTAAGAAATATTGTGACGATAGTTAATTTCATTAAGAAAACATTAAAGGTAAAAATGCTTACAAGTTTTTAAGCATTGGTTACCTTAACTACGAATCAAAAACCCACTCTAAGTATCTGAGGAGCTTCAAGTAGAGTTTGAACCCACGACTCTGGACTATAGTTTCATTGCGCAGCCTGGCTAAGCTTGCCTAATATACGCCTAATTCTTTCAATCTGAACAAATTACTTTATTTTAAAACTTTCTTAGTTATGACGTTATGATCCAAGGGTCATTCACAAACTTTTACCAAGGACACTAGCCTAGCATACCTACACGTCTTTACTTCATTGTACAAAGTGTCTGCAATGAAGGACTAAAAATTAAAACTAAGTCACGAAACAGCTACGGAAAATTTGTGAGCCAATTTGCATCTGATTGCTAATAATAAATATTATTTACCTAATCCTTCACTGAGTGGAGAACTAGAAAAGTATTACGATGGTGTTTATTAGGAAGTCAGCTAGAAATCAGTTTTATTTGAATTTAAATATACCTATTTTCATTTCATTGTCTCATTGTTAATGTTTCAGAAACTCTAAAGATAAAATCAACGGAATTGTCAAGTTAATTTATAATGGTAAAGCTATGAAATTTAAGAGAACAGATGATGATGTTAGCACGAATACCCGAAACTATTCCAAGAATGATATTCTTAAATCAACTCTAAAGCCTGCTCAAGAAAATATAGAAATCACTGAAAGACCTAACGAGTCTGACACTGATATTTTCGTACCAGCTCCAAAGTATTACAACAAGGCAATTCAAGACTACTTGCAAAAATATCAAGGTGGGTCGCACAGCAACGAACATGACCAAATATTTACAAGAAAACGTCTAAAGAGACACATAAAAATACGTTACGACCATAAAACAACTGAGAAGCCGAAGGTTCATATGAAGAAAAAGGAGGATGACGAGCTTTTTGTAGAGATCGAAACACATTTTGATAGCAAAGGCGCTAAAGGTGAGAAAAAGAAAAGACTGATAAGAGACCTCATCGAAAAAATACAAAAAGCAATTCACTCCGATAAGGAAATTAAAAAGAAGAAACAAAAACATTGGCACGTGAAAAAACGAATACAGGATCCACTGGGTAGGAAAACTGCTGCTGCTTTTATAAACAAACTTATGTTGCCCTTGAAATCAATGACGCATAGACATTTGGATCCTATAAGTAAATCTGTACCTGAACATGAAGATATGCCTATGGTAACAGATGATTTTGGTCACAATAATTGGCAGAGAAAATATAAGAGTCCGCCATTTTTTGGAAAATCCATCAATTCTGCTGAAATGGGGACTGTTGATACGGAATATGATAAAGTTTCGATTCACAACGGCATACCCCAAAGGCTGCAGAAACCATTAAATACAGATATGAGCGATGAATTTTTATTACAAGATACTAACATAGTAGATTTAGGGAAAATCAAATTACTAGTCAAAGATATTGCCGGTTCCGGTTTCTCGGTCGGCTACAATCAGTACACAGGCGCAGCACCAGATCCAGAGACGATGAAACTTTTCATGGGCTTAGAAAATATGATACAAACATATCACCAGAAATACGACCAAGATTCTATTCAAGATTTTCAACAAAAAAGCGTTGGTGATAACGCTGATAATGTTGAAAATACATATACACATCTTGAAGAAATCAATGAAAACCCAGATTTTGAAATGGAACAAGCAGATCAACATCTGATAAAACGACGATCTATCAAAGATATTCATGAAACAGACCAACACTCTAATGAATATAATATTATTTTCAATTCAAACTTTTTACCTTATGATAACTATCAAGATATATTAGATCCTAATAAAGGAAAAACATCAAAACCTAAGTTTGATAAAAACAATATGACAAAAAAACATTCATTCAGCATAAACGAAAACATGCTAAGAAAACGTTTAAAACCCGCTGAAATACTTTCAATGGCAAACATGTTTCAGAGACGGAAGAGATCAATGAACGTGAAAAAGATTTCAAACGTGAAAATGAATAAGAAAATAAGCCGATATCTAAATACAAAAACGATGGCTACAAAACGTGTATTTATGAATAAAAAAAGAAGTAAACGGCAGGTTGATAAAATAAGAATTGTAGCAAGAGATTTACCAAATCAACATTTACGCAGAGATTCAGAGGAAGATATTTTCGTTGTATCGGATGAGAAAATATTTGCTGATCGAGCTTTAGTAAGAGAAGTAGATATGCCAGAAATAGACCCTAATGAAAAAATGCACGTAGAAGAACATTTTGATATAATATCACCCCAAAAAGAAGAATACCCTTATGATATCATGGGTGCCAATCAAAAAGTAAACGATGATACTTTTGACCTCAGTAATCCATACTTATACGAAATTCCAGCAAAGCCGTATGAATCCTATAACAATGAATTTAGTAGCCGCGCTAGGCATAACTCTTTGATGTCCAAATATCCACATATTATAATGGAAGAAATGACGAAGTCGAAAGAAGAAATTATTCCAGATACGCCATATACATATCAAAATGTACTTGTAGAGACTTCCACAAGCGCGGCTGCAGTTCCCACTTTAAGGGACGTATCACCTAGCGCTCAAGATATTGCTGATATGATATTGCCACCTAAAGACAACAGTAATTACAAAGTTACAGTAAAAATAAGGCCCAAAAACGTAACTGGTATGTCTGGCTATAAAGAAGTACACACTAGTATCAATAAAAGCTATAACAAAAACGGTTTAACTTACACTTCTTTAGTTAACGTGTCACAGCTATCAAAGGTCGAAAAAATGAATAAAAGTATCTCAGCACTGACTAAAACCAGAAGAGATTCTGAAAATTCTGAAATATCACATTTAAAACAACAACAAGATCTTATTAAGACACTGATACGGCAGCATAAATATCGCATTGATCAACAACTGCACCAACTAAACTTAGAAAAACAGAAATTAGAAACTATGAATATTGAGACTACAGAAATTTTACCCGATAAGCTTGTAGATATATCTCTTCCAAATAATCCAAAGAAAATAATTCATTTAACTCCAGAGGAAGTCAATAACTTAATGGCTGGAGACATCAGCACTACGGTGGAAACCACTACACCAGTCCCAGTAAAACAAACGACTGTTACGGAATCTTCAATCATAACAACTACCACCACAGAATTCATATTACCAGTAACAATGGATCCTGAGAAAATGAAAATAATCAGCACGATCGAGAGAAACGAAAACATAACAAACAACATACTGAAAAAGATCGATCAAAATACTGAAGTGTTAAAAGAGTTTTTAGGTAAACTCGTGAATAAAATGGATGTGAATCCTAGAAGAGCTGAGGACGCATCGATAGCTTTTAATGCAGAATCTAGCCTAAAAAGCGACGAAACGCTAACAGTCAAAAATAAAGAACCATATATGAATATGAATGCAACGACCCAACCTAAGCCACCAATGATTGTTAATAATAACATCCCATATAACTTCGCAGACTACCAACAAAGTATACCAAATATATTCTTCAGAAATGCACCGACACATGCAAACAACACTATGGGAATACCTTTTGTATATGCGTATCAGCAACCATACAACACGGTTTCAAATAAGGATGCGGCAATGGCTAGCGTTGTTTACCATGGGCATATACACGCCAATACACTTAATAATAGAGACATACCTTATTATTATAAGCCAGTAGAAGCTAAACTACCTACTAATAATAATATACCTGTTAATAATTTACCCGTTAATAATATACAGGTTAATAATGTACCCGTTAACAATGTGCCTGTAAATAATAATAATGCTTTAAAAGACAATGCTGCCAAACCTAAAAAACGAAAGTCTAATGAGTTTTGGAAACCTAAACCTGGAGAAAAGGTCATAAATGATTTTATAATTAAAAATAATACGAAGTTTTTTCTTGATGATTCTGTTAATGATTTTAAAGTACTGCAAGGCGCTGTGATTGGTGAAGATAAGAGGAATTATGGTCTTGGTTTAACTGGTAATAATACTAAGGTATAAATAAATGGACTAGCTTGGTGTTGTTAGTGAAATTTAATTCTTTTGTACTTTAATAATGTGGGTACAGCTACAACAATTTTACATTCATGTCATGGTGTAGCTAACCCACCTAATAAATTATAACCAATCGCTGTTTATATTTTTATATCATCATCATCATCATCATCATCATCATCATCACTGCTGAACATAGGCCTCCCCCAGAGAGCGTCACTTTGAGCGGCTGCTCGCTGCTGCATCCATCGGCTCCCTGCGGGTTTCACCAGATTATCGGTCCACCTAGATGGTCAGTCTATTTTTATATTATTAAAAAATAAATAAATAATTATGGAATATTGTTTTTCTTTACGTCCTATTGACAGCGTTCGAATACCATGATACTCCACAGAAATACAGTCTATTCCGGTTTGAGCCCCTGGAACGATCCCTTGAGGGATCAAAAACAAGACTATTATCAGAAAAAAATAATAATATTTTATTTGAGTATTGTTTGAGTAGATAATCTATGAATGGCGACGGCAATTGATATATTTTTAAACCCCGGCCAAACAGAGCGGTGTTGATCGGATGAACCCACTTTGACTTTTCTTTTTTTTGTGGTTGTAGATTTTTTTTATGCGATTGAATGACGTGACGAGCTAGTCGTTCACCAGATGTTAAGCGACACGGCCGCCAATAACAGATGCAGTGTCACTCGGAACTTTAAAACAATGATATTTCGCGTGACACTGCACTGCGCATGTCATCCTGAGACATCACACAGTCAAGTAATCAGATTACTAGACTGAGTGATCAGATCATAAAGTCTCATTTGCCCAGATGCAAACAGGGTGGGGTTTTTGATCTGTAGTTAAGGTAACCAATAGTTAAAAAATGCTAGCAAATTTTGTGAATTGTGTTAGCATTTTTAACCATTGGTTACTAAAAATTATTATTAAGTTATTAAAATTCAAAATTCATCAGTTTTATTGCAACTAGGCTATTCTTAAAAATCAAAATTTGATTAGGTATCTAAACATATTAAAATTAAATTATTGTACATACTTACCGGTAGCGAGGCTTAGACTCTTAAAGCTGACACTCAGAAACGACTCGAAGCATTTGAGATGTGGTGCTATCGTCGGATGCTTCGCATTAGCTGGACTCAGCGTTCTTCAGCGCGTCGGCCGAAACCGCGAATTGTTGCAAACTGTCGAGCGGAGGAAAGTTGGGTATCTTGGGCACGTATTGAGACACGAGAGATACCAACTTCTCCAGCTCATAATGATGGGCAAAGTAGCAGGAAAGCGGCGTGTTGAAAAAGAAGAAAAAAATCTTGGCTGCGAAACATCCGAGAGTGGACAAATATTGCTAGCGTAGAAGACCTGTTTCGCTTGGCACAGGATAGAGAGAGATTCGCAGAGCTGACTGTCAACCACCAGTAGTGGAGAGGCACCAGAAGAAGAAGAAGACATACTTACCATAATTATAGGCAACATTACAAAGTGCTTAATGTCAAAAAATGTTTATTTTATTTTATGCGATTGAGTGACGTGACGAGCTAGTCGTTCACCTGATGTTAAGCAACACGGCCGCCCATAACAGTTGCAGTGTCACCCGGAATTTTGAAACAATAAAATTTCGCGTGACACTGCACTGCGCACGTCATCCTGAGACACCACACAGTCTAGTAACCAGAATACTAGACTGAGTGATCAGATCATAAAGTCTCATTTGCCCAGTAATTTCACTCACAATGCCCTTCAAACCGGAACACAGTAGTGATTGCATAACTGGCAAAGCGGTGGTACCTACCAAATAAAATATTGTATAACAAGTCTATTACAGCATGAGTTTGAAAAAACAGTTCTCTTTTTTTTTATGTAATCGAATGACGTGACGAGCTAGTCGTTCGCCTGGTGTTAAGCGACACGGCCGCCCATCACAGATTGCAGTGTCACTCGGAACTCTAAATTAAAGTTTTGCGTGACACTGCGCACTGCGCACGTCATCCTGAGACATCTCACAGTCTAAAAAAGTTTTCTAGACTGCGAGATCAGTTCGTAAAGTCTCATTTGCCCAGTAATTTCACTAGCTACAATGCCCTTCAAACCGGAACACAGTAGTGCTTGCACACTACTGCTCGGCGGCAGAATAACTGGCAAAGCGGTGGTACCTGCCTAGACGAACTTTGCAGAAAAGTCCTACCACCTAGTAAAGTCTCTAAATAGTAGTCTAAGTAGTAGTCTCTTTCCCACCACACGTGCAAGAAATCCGCACAGATAACTGCCGATCAAAAATCCCACCCTTAATCAAGACTGCTCTAAGCACTATGATCCAAGACAATCGGTTCAGCTATCATCAGCTCTTTTCTAGTTGATAACGGGAAAGTTTTTTTCATATATTGAATAAGTATAGACCTGTTTTCAATAAATTAGGTTTTATTTTTTATTCTGTATAGGCAAAGCATTTGACCACTGTCTCACCTGATCATTGACTATAAATCCAGTTGACCAATGATACAACTGATGAGCCTGAAAACGAAAGTTTTCAATCAGTGTGTTGCCAGTGATGACTTATGGAACTGAGACATGGTCTCTTACTGTTGGCCTCATTAGTAAGCTCAAAGTCGCGCAGCGAGCTATGGAGAGAGCTATGCTCGGTGTTTCCCTGTGAGATAAGCTCCGGAACGAGGAGATCCGCAGGAGAACTAAAGTGACCGATATAGCTCTTAGAATGAGCAAGTTGTGCAGGCCGGCCACATCGCTCGTAGAACTGACAACCGATGCGGAAGACAGGTTCTCGAGTGGCAACCACGAACTGGAAGACGCAGCGTAGGCCATCACTAAGGATGGGCTTGTTGATCCGCAGTCAAGGTAACCAATGGTTAAAAACTCTCTAACCAACTGTCAAAAGTACACCGATAATCTAAGATTTTAAACTTCCATGGTCACTACCATTACTCAAACCCATCCGTCAGTGATCATGGTGCTTGCAACAGTACCGAAATATCGACAACTCGAAACAATAAACTACATGGTAAATATCCCGTTAATAAACAATATTTGAGTAACCGATACTCTGGTCAAAACCGCGGGCTGATGATAAGAATTATAACAATTAACTAATGATTATATAAATAAGCAATCGTTTAACTTTAGAGCAAATAACATTTGAAACTCTGAACAAAGATAACGTGTTGTTAGAATTGTTTAATAATGGAGAAAAAAACTGTGAGTATGATGAAAGTTTTTTATTTCTGTCTTCATGTAAAAATGAAACGTCTGTTTGTTTGTGTCTTTCCCGTCAAAAGCGCTGAACAGATTTTGATGAATAAAGTACCTATAGGTCATCGTCACAGACCTCCCCCATAAAACGACACTTTGGACGCTTAGGCACACCACGCCACACTACAGGATTGGTGGTCGCAGAAAAAAATTAAACGTGCAGTACCGGCCGTAAATAATGCACATTGAGCTAGAGACCGTGTGGTCCCACGTTGTAAGATGGGACCACCCCATCTCTTCCCGTGGGTGCCGTAAGAGCCGGCTAAGGGAATATCCAGGGAATGGGCAGCAGCATACTCCTCATAACAAATAAGGAAATTCACTCGGTAACAATATTATCTTTTAAAATAACAATAAAGTAAATTCAATAAGTAACATTCTATTTGACAGGCCTGATAGCTCAGTTAGTAGTAGCTCTGCCTACTGAACTATAGGTTGTGGGTTCGATTCCTACCCAGGACATACATTTGTGTGATGAACATCGATGTTTGTTCTGTGTCTGGGTGTTATATTGTATTCTATGTGTGTATTTACAAACAAAAAATATCTAAATATTGTATCAGTTATCTGGTTCCCATAATACAAGCTATGCTTAGTTTGGGGCTAGATGGTGCTGTGTGAAATGTCCACACATATTTATTTATTATCTTTTATAATTCTTGCAGATTGTTTGGCTGTTTGTTGTTATGGAACTGGTTGGTGTGTATGGTCTTTATATAAAAGAAGAGGTGAGTAACATTTATTTATTTACTTACTCTTATCATGTTTATTTTGTCATCGATCTCCACAATACGAGTAAATCTAAAGAGAAACACAGTTCTCCAAAGATGAACGACTGTAACGGTACGGGGTCCCGTTTACATTTATAAAATAGGTTTCTTTAACAGTAAATAATATTAAAAATAACTTACGTACTGTAGCTAATTGTTACTGAAGAAAACTATTCAAATAGTATGATTAATACACCACTATTCTTTAATTATTAGGAAAAATGTGAAAATAGTTATAGAAACATCATTATTTCTAATAAAGCTAAGTTACAGTCTATTAGCAGGATTAGAGGAATGGTTTAAACAAACTGATCGTCAATTGTTTATTCTAAGATCATATTTTCAGCTGAAGTCGGAGTCCACGTGGAGTGGTCCACGTGGAGTGTGATCTCAGTACTTAGTAGTAGGAACTAGTTCGACCAATCAGAGAGCAGAATAGCAAATCTAGATGGTCATGAGATGTATGAGAAATGTAGGTCCACGTGGACTACGGCGGTTCTTGACCAATCAGGAAGGAGAATGACGATGTTGAGATGTGACGAAGAGCTGTGATTGGTTGCTGGGAGCTGATGAAGGAGAGTTCCAGAGTTTAAAAAGAAGATGCAGGAGGGAAATCGTGATAGTCTCGGTCGCGCTTTCTTGGAGTAATTAACCAGGAAATTCTTTTAATTGTTTTAAGTAATTAACTAAAGAAATTGTCTTTAGTGGTTCGGTTTGGGATAGTAGCTTCCCTTTACGGTTTCGGTAGTGCCATTGGATTGCAGTGTTTATTGGATTGCAGTGTATTGGATTGCAGTGATTAAGGATTTGGATATTATTTGTGAGTAAAGTAGACATTTTAGTAATTAATGAGATTTTAGCTAGGAAAGCTGCATTTACTAAATATTTTCAAAGGTTTTGCTCATATTAAGAAAGTTCATATATTTCTTTGATTGAAATTTTATCATATCGGTTTGAGTTGAATAGAGCAATTATATTCTAGTGTTTTAACTGAATAATCACTTACTAATAGAGATTCAAGAATCTGTAATGTACGTTGTTGTATTCAAGAGATATAAAGATGTCTGAATACTACTAATAGTGGTAGCTATTGATATATTGTTAAATTGTTATGCAATAATATAAGATTAACTTAGAGTAATCATCTATTTTTAATAGAGCTACTTATTGGTTTGGATAACCTAAGACTGATCATTTGTAATGAATTAAACTTATTCCATGGTTGAAATATCTAACTGGGACAACAGTTATTGTTTGGCTAATAGCTTTCAGTTGATATTTGGAGCGGGAGTCTCCGAAAGTATACCTAAATTCCAAGGGGAATGCGGGATCTTTCAAATGCAGCTTGAGAGTTAATGGCTGGATCGACGGTTAATATTAGGAGCGAGAGACTCCGAAAGTATACTTAAATTCCAGAGGGAATGCGAGATCTTTCTTATACAGCTTAAGGGTTAATAGTTGTTTTATTCTTCATCTGATAGAAATCAGTGATCAGTCTGGGATAGACAGATTAATGAAGTAGCGAGAGTCTACATTTTACATCATTATAACTATGTGTTGAACTAAATCAACTTATATGTAAATAATCTAGTTTGGAAAGTATTCCAAGCAGTCAAAAGAGGGAGTGTTCCCTGACTGCTATTTATTGAGTTATATACTTGTATAAATTATGAGATTTAATATAAATCGTTTTTGCTCATTCTATTTTAGAGAGTTCATGTTTATTTATCTGTATTGAATTGTAGAGATATTGTGATTCTGGATTAATAGAGTCTAGGCACCCAGCCTTCAAACTTGGGACAGTGGAGGTACCCACCCTTCTAATATGGGACAGTTGAGGAATCCAGCCTTCTAACATGGAAGTTGAAGGGTGGTACGGAATGGTTATGAGGGGAGGTTTGGAGACCATTGGGGGAAACCCCTAAAACCTTTTGTGTAATCCAGCAATGTATTTTTACAATAAATACAGGAAATAAGGATGCTACATTGTTTATTATACATTCTCTATGTTTTCCAGAATAAATTACGATATTTTCCATTTGGTAGAAAATGTAGGCCTTTAGATCATCTTCAGTCTAGGTATTAGGTTAAGAACTAACTTATTTCGATGTTCAACTTATAGGTCGATTATATCGCAATTTTACGTATTGATTGTGTAATTGTGTAAAGGGAATGTTTTAAATAGGGCGTAGCTAGGGTTACGAAACTCGTAGACAATTCGTAGCTCTTGGATTTATTTCCTTACTGAATTATTTTAGACATAATTTTATTTGTACTAGTCTCAAGGTAGAACTTTAATACATATTTATATCTAAATTCTATGTGAAATATCGTTAAAAGTTGTACTATAATTGTTTACAAGAAATTCATACTATTAATTATTTAATCGGAAAAACATAATTTAATTACCATTTAAAAATACAAGTGAAAATAGCTCTAATTACGACATTAAAATATAGGTATTGATAATTAGTCTTTTATTCAATCTATCACGTAGGGAATAGATTTATAGGTTCTTTATTATGCTTATACTTATTCGCTACTTGGGTATAATACGATCACAGCGGAAGGTTTATCCACTAGACGATCATTTGGCCAAAATAAAACAAAAGCACATCGTTGCTAATTAGGTAAATTAGGATTAGTAGGTAATTATAGGTATAGATCAGGGTAGGTAGTAGTTAGTTGTATCATGCATGTAATTAAAGACAATTTTTATATATATATAGATATAGATGGGGGGGGGGGGGGGGTTACACGACGACGAAGACGTATATTCTAAAAAAATTAGCAACTTAGCGGGATTGAAACCCGCGCTTTCTTTTTTTTATGCAAACGAATGACGTAACGGGCTAGTCGTTCGCCTGGTGGTAAGCGTCACGGCCGCTCATAATAGATTGCAGTGTCACTCGGAACTATAAATTAAAGTTTTGCGTGACACTGCGCACTGCGCACGTCATCCTGAGACATCACACAGTAACAGTAATAAGATTACTAGGCTGTGTGATCAGATCATAAAGTCTTATTTGCCCAACAATTTCACTAGCTGCAATGCCCTTCAAACCGGCCCCCTAATTACCTAATTTGCGACAGGCGTAAATCTCGCGGTGATTGCTGTCATACATCATTAGTGGTGTAGCGCAGCATACATGCTCGACACCACTAATGATGTATGACAGCAATCACCGCGAGATTTCTAAACTATGAGATCAGGGGGCGTACCGTGAGCTCTTAGCGCGATTCAAAACTGAGCCTATATTGGATCGCTTTGTTTTTTTTGTATGGGGATTTTGACGAGCGATCCAGTGTAGGCTCTGTTTTGAATCGCGCTAAGAGCTCACGGTACGCCCCCAGTTCTTAAGTCTCATTTGCCCAGTACTTTCACTAGCTACAATGCCCTTAAACCGGAACACAGTAGTGCTTGCACACTACTGCTTGGCAGAAACTGGCAAAGCGGCGGTACCTACCTAGACGCACTTTGCAGAAAAGTCCTACCACCTAATAAAGTAAGTCACTATATTAGACGCTCTCCCAAATGGGCTACGGTCGCATTCCTGAGCGGCTACAAATATCCTTAGAACGAAAGACAGATACAATAAATGAGACTCAATAGATCCACATTTTTTAAAATGTTTCTAGTGTTAGGCCGGATTTCCACCTGCAAGAAAACTTCTGCAAGAAGTGTCCGACCGTCTATCAGACTGTAGCTTGAACGTGTAAACTATTGTAATTGTAGTTTAGGTACATTTATAAGCTTCAGTCTATATAATAGACGGTCGGACGCTTCTTGCAGAAGTTTTCTTGCAAGTGGAAACCCGGCCTTAGATGTAAAATATGTTCGTAACATGATCTTAAGTCTGAGATGGTTCTGGTAATGAAAGAAAAAATCCCATTGCAACCATAATGGACCTCATAATTATAATTATAATTACGATCTATCAGATATTTATATACTTATATATGGTCTATAGATTTATATATGTACTGGGTGTAATTGAATTCATTAGCATCCTTTGAAACTAGGTACCTACTCCTGACACCGGTCACGTGTGGACCAACATTTATGAGATCTAACGCATCGAATTGGTATGGATAAAAACTCCAATTTGATAACTTACTTAATCAAATTAAATTATAACATTTAAGTACTGTTTTCTTGTCGTTTGTTTTTTTTAAGTACCGCAGGAGAACTAAAGTGACCGATATAGCTCTTAGAGTTAGTAAGTTGAAGTGGCAATGGGCAGGCCACATCGCTCGTAGAACTGACAACCGATGGGGAAGAAAGGTTCTCGAGTGGCGACCACGAACCGGAAGACGCAGCGTAGGGCGGCCCCCCACTCGGTGGACCGACGACCTGGTGAAAGCCGCGGGGAGCCGATGGATGCAGGAGGCGAGCAGCCGCTCAAGGTGGCGTGCTCTGGGGGAGGCCTATGTTCAGCAGTGGACGTCTTCAGGCTGTTAATGATGATGATGATGACTGTTTTCTAGTTAAGTAATCTTCATAATTTTCAATAAAATTATTTTAATTTTTACTCTTTACTCTATAATAAACATAAAAAAAAAAAAAAAAAAAAATGAGCTGCTATCGTGCACTCAATTTACGCTAATGATTTAAATTCCACCCTGTATATTAGTACGCCGATTAGATAAATATAGGTACATACTTAACTTCTAACTCGGTAGCGGTTACATATTTGAGCCGTTTGGTGTTGAGACCCTGGGTCCGTGGGGACCGGGAGCTCATCGCGTTTTCCAAAGTCTATCAGAGCGCCTGGTCGATGCGACGCGTGACCAAAATGCTGGCACTTATTTGGCCCAACGCATCAGCATTGCAATTCAACGTGGCAATGCGGCCAGCATGTTGGGTATGTTAGTAAAGCCTTTTTGATAGTAGTATTTAAATTAAAAATAATTTATGTTCTCTGTCTACCTTTTGATACCTGCCTATGTACGTCACTTTAATAGAAAACTTTACAGCATACAGAGTTGTTTTACTATTTATCTTTTATTCTCTACTTTCATATTTAGATGTTATTTATTGCCGCCACTTCCACACTCTGCTGCGAGGGCCGTAACCCTAACATTGGTTATGGGCCCAGGACGGAAGGCGAAAATTATAGCATTGTAGTGAGTGTCATTGCTGAAAAATAATTTGCTAAAAAGATTGTGCTGAAGTGCTGAAGAAACATTGAGCTGAGGTAATTTTATTGAATGGTTAAAATGGCTACAACAAGAATGATTGAAGTTTTAACCAGAGAAAATTACGAGAGCTGGCGAGTACAAGCAGAGGCTTTACTGATCAAGAATGATGCATTTGGGTATGTGGATGGTAGTAAACAAAAACCAACGGAGGAAAGAGCAGCGCAGGCATGGATTGTTGGAGATTCCAAGGCGAGAGCTGACTTAATCCTGAGTATGTCTCCTGGTGAGTTACGGCATGTAAGAGGGTGCAAAACGTCCAGAGAGGTATGGTTAAAGCTAGAATCCATATATGCATCAAAAGGACCAGCGAAAAAGGCTACTTTGTTGAAAAGGTTGACGATGATGAGATTCACCGAGCCTGGCGACTTTTACGAACATATTTCAACATTTTTTGATATAAAGGATAAACTGAGTGCAATGGATGTAGAAATTCATGATGACCTATTTTCGATAATGTTGCTCTATAGTCTTCCTACAGAGTTTGATAATTTTCGATGTGCAATAGAGTCCCGAGATGAAATTCCAAATCCTGAAACTCTGAAAATCAAAATCGTTGAAGAGTACTGTTCGAGGCACAAATCTGAAGAAAAAGCAATGATCGCGAAAGAGAATTTGAGAAAAAAGAAGTTTAATAAACAACGGGAAACATTCAAGTTTAAATGTTTCAAATGCCATAAAGTTGGACATAAAGCATCAGAATGCACGGAAAACAAAGAAAAAGATTCTGCAAAGTACGTTGTAGATAGTGATACATGTAAAACATCTTTTGATACCAGTTTTGATTCTTTTAATTGTGTTACAGATCAATGTAATGGTGTGTACAGCGGAAATGGAAACTGGATCTTAGATAGCGGGTGTACATCACATCTATGTAAGGACGTAAACAAATTTGTGGAGGGTTTGTTACCGTCATCGAGTCAATTAAATTTAGCTTCCAACTTGACCACAAAAGTTGAAGGTAAAGGTATGGTCACACTGTCTGCATATAAAGGTGAGTCCAAAACAAATGTTCAATTGCCAGACACATTGTACGTTCCCGATCTGCGATGTAACCTAATTTCAGTGGCAAGGATTACAGATAAGGGTTATACTGTAATGTTTACTAAGGATGAGGCCATAGTAAAAAATTGTCATGGGGAAATTGTAGTAGTTGCGGATCGTAAAAGTAATTTACATTACGTTAGGGAACAGAATGAATCTGCATCAGTAGTGTCAGAGGATAATGTGTGGTTGTGGCATGAACGAATGGGACACTTAAATGCAAGGGATTTATTAAGAGTTTTGACCAAAGCTGGTATAAAAACTCAGAGGATAAATGAGCATGAGCTGCATGACTGTGACGTGTGTGCGAGAGGGAAAATGAGTTCGTTACCATTTTCAAAATCAAACGGACCCTGTAATGAGGTTTTGAGGATTGTATATTCAGATGTGGTCGGACCTTTTAATACGCAGGCAATAGGCGGCGCTAAATATTTCGTTACTTTTATCGACGATAGTACACGTTGGTGTGAAGTGTACCTATTGAAACAAAAAAGTTCCGTTTTTACTGTTTTTAAAATTTACAAAAATTATGTTGAAAACGTAACGGGTAAAAAGATAAAATATTTGCAATCCGACAACGGAGGTGAATATTGCAATCGAGAGTTTGATGAATATTTGAAGAACGAAGGTATCGGTAGAAGATTGACAGCTCCTCGGACTCCTCAGCAAAACGGAGTTGCTGAGAGGATGAATAGGACATTAGTCGAAATGGCGAGATGCATGCTTATATCCTCAGGTCTTTCGGCGGGTTTTTGGGCAGATGCTGTGGTGACGGCTTGTCATATAAGAAACCGATGTCCATCGAATGCTCTTGGAGGAGACATACCGTATGAGAAATGGTATGGCAGACCTGTCAAGTTACATTACCTACAGAAGTTCGGAACTAAGGTACATGTTTTAAATAAAGAACCAAATAAAAGTAAGTTGGCAGAAAGGAGTCAAGAAGGTGTTTTTGTTGGTTATCCAAGAGATGTTAAGGGATATAGAGTTTGGATTCCTACCGACAAGAAAATCGTAATATCGAGAGATGTTAGATTTCATCTAAGCGGAAATCGTTTGGAAGATAATTTGATAAAAGATCCGCTAAACATTGAAAAATGTGTTTCTCCTTTGAAAATGCAACCTACGTATGCGGAAATAGAGATTAATTCGGCAGAAGTTTCTGATCGTAATTCTGATGAAGTAGGACCCGATGGTGAGCATACTTGTGTGGATTCTTGTATTGAATCAACGATGCCATTAATGCCAAATATTGAATCACACTGTGATGTTCTTCAAAGTGGTGATATGGGACCGGATATAAGGCATGAGGAACCAGAAAAGATATATAAGAGAGCTCCAGGGAGACCACGCCTAGATAAAAGTGGTACGGGTCGTCCGAAGAAAATTTACAAATTGATTGAAGTAACTTCAGAAAGAGAAGAAGAGTTACCACAACATCCGTGTGAGGGCGAAGGTGTATCGTCAGACCCGGATGAGTTTACCGACTGTCAAGATTTTGCAGGTGCTACAGAAGTTACATTAAAACAAGCCCTTTCTAGTAATGAGAGGTATGGATGGGAACAGGCTATCTTATCCGAAGTCAAAAGTTTACTGAAGAATGGAACTTGGGATATTGTTAAGAAACCAGCAAATCGTGACATTGTTGGATGTCGCTATGTTTTAACTACAAAGTTAAATCCAGATAAAACTGAAAAGAAGAAAGCTAGATTAGTAGCACAAGGATTTAGCCAAAGGTATGGTATTGATTATCATAGTACATTTTCTCCTGTGGCGAGACTTGAATCAGTGAGACTGTTAGTTGCTCTTTCAGTGGAAATGGACATGGAAATTCATCAATTGGACATAAATACAGCGTATTTAAATGGAATTTTGGAAGAAGAAATTTACATGAAAATTCCTCAATTGCTTAAGAATTGTCTTTTGAACATTTCAGGAAACCAGAGTGAAGACTTAACTGTTAGAGACAAAGCCGAAAAGATGTTAAAGGATCTTGAAGCCGGAGGAGATGTTTGCCGATTAAAAAAGGCATTGTACGGATTGAAACAGGCGGGGCGGCAATGGAACATAATGCTGGATCAAAAACTTATTAAAATGAAATTCAAGGCTTCCATAAATGAACCTTGTTTGTATTTTAAGGAGGAGAATGGAACAAAACTTTTTGTTTTGGTCTATGTTGATGACATTTTGATAGCATGTAACAAAAGAGTTCACATTGACGACTTTAAGAAAGAATTATCCAAAGAGTTTGAACTAAAAGACTTTGGACATGCCAAATATATTCTCGGTATTGACATTGTCAGAGATAAAGGTGTCATTACGTTGTCACAAACGAAATATATTTGGAAATTATTACAGGATTATGGAATGGAAAAATGCAAGGAATCTGTTGCAATTCCATTGTGTCCGAATGAAAAATTAATATACTCCAAAAGTGAAATTGATGTGTCTGTTGTGAATAATACACAAGGTGGATATAGAGAGCTCATAGGAAGCTTGATGTACCTGGCAACGGGAAGTCGACCAGATATTATGAATTGTGTGGTAAAATTAGCACAATTTAATGAAAATCCGAATGACATGAGTTGGAATTTCGCAAAGCGTGTGTTGCGATATTTGAAGAGAACACACGATTACGGACTTTCGTTTAAAAAGACTGGTGAGTCAATGATAGGATACTCAGATTCGGACTGGGGAGGTTGTGAACTAGATCGACGTTCATATTCCGGATATGCTTTCATTTTAGGTGGTGCGTGCGTTTCGTGGAAATCACAGAAACAAAGATGTGTCTCAACTTCTTCTTGTGAGTCAGAGTACGTTAGCCTATCACAATGCATGAAAGAAGCGGTTTATCTGAACAGTCTGCTTACTGAAATTGGGTTACTCAGGTATGCTAGAATTACTTTATATGCAGACAATCAGGGTGCTATCGCGCTAGCTAAGGATCCAGTTCTCCATTCTCGTTGTAAGCACATAGACATAAGGTACCATTTTATTAGAGATGTGTTAAAGAATAATAAGGACATTTCTTTAAGATACATTTCTACAAATGATATGACGGCTGATATATTAACGAAAGCCTTGCCTAAGTGCAAACATTATAGATGCATGATAGGGTTAGGGCTTCAAGATAATATATGTGTAACTTAGGGGGTACGTTGAATAGGCCCTGAGAGCATAAATTAAGGGGGCGTGTTAGTAAAGCCTTTTTGATAGTAGTATTTAAATTAAAAATAATTTATGTTCTCTGTCTACCTTTTGATACCTGCCTATGTACGTCACTTTAATAGAAAACTTTACAGCATACAGAGTTGTTTTACTATTTATCTTTTATTCTCTACTCTCATATTTAGATGTTATTTATTGCCGCCACTTCCACACTCTGCTGCGAGGGCCGTAACCCTAACAGGGTACGCTACCTACCGGTAGTGGGCTGGAGCACTTGGACTGTCTATAGGCCATCGCGGCTATTATACAGTCCATAAGTGTTCTTTGTAGTAGGTAGTGTAGCTAGTTTAGTTTAGTTTAGTTTAGTTTAGTTTAGTTTAGTTTAGTTTAGTTTAGTTTAGTTTAGTTTAGTTTAGTTTAGTTTAGTTTAGTTTAGTTTAGTTTAGTTTAGTTTAGTTTAGTTTAGTTTAGTTTAGTTTAGTTTAGTTTAGTTTAGTTTAGTTTAGTTTAGTTTAGTTTAGTTTAGTTTAGTTTAGTTTAGTTTAGTTTAGTTTAGTTTAGTTTAGTTTAGTTTAGTTTAGTTTAGTTTAGTTTAGTTTAGTTTAGTTTAGTTTAGTTTAGTTTAGTTTAGTTTAGTTTAGTTTAGTTTAGTTTAGTTTAGTTTAGTTTTTATTATTGTAGTAGTTAGCTTGAGTAATAAAGGCAATTTGCCCGTTTAAAAAAAAAAAAATACTTCTAACTACTTAATTTGTGGCATAGTTATCACTAAATGATAACTTGCTTAATTACATTTTAATTTTATAGCTTACACAGAACAAAAACAACAGCGATGTCTTCGAAATAAAAGAAGATTTATCAACAAATACTCTTACCATTATAAGCCCGACACACCAGAAGCCTATTTTAAGAGAAATAACATACTATCACATTATAGAAAAACCATATGAAGATAAACAGGTAATTAGCAAACATAATAATAAACAATCAACATGATTCTGACAGCAAATTTAATAAATCTAGTGAAAAAAACAATGAATAATATATTAGGATTAACAATGAGACTGATTTTGTTGTAATAAAAATTGATAAAACTATCACAAGTATAGAAAATGTAGATACCAATGATCTTAAGGCTGAGGATGCATTAAAAACCATTGAAAATAAACCTAGTGTACTAGAAAATAAAGATAAAAGTGACAATGATATCGACAAAACTCAGGAAGGCATTAAATCTAATAGGCATATGTTCAGCAGTGGACGACTTTTAGCTGATGACAATGAATTACCTATCTGATGGTCTTATTAATAAACAAATGAATAACTTAACTGATGATTATGAAAACAATAAGCAAATCAATGACAGCAAACAATCAATGAGGCTTTTTATTTAAAAAAACGCTAGTTCCGCTTCTTTTCTAGATGGCGCTGTAAGTACATAGTTTAAACCTTTCAAACCACAGAGTAGTTTAAACATAAGAAAATGCTTAGACTACCTACAAAGAAATGTCAAATTCAGTTGAGTGGACCACGAGTACATTGTCTGTAGTATCTCCTAAGTAGTCTGTGGTGCATTCTTCTTAAGTAAATTGAAGTACAGCAAAACTGCGAGACAGATAAACGTTAATATTATGATCCAAAATTAAGCCGAGCTATCGCGTAACGAAAATAAAACAAACGAAACAGTTTAGAGTTGTCAGTTAGTATCGTGACACATTTCCTATAACCTGTGGTCTATGCTTGAAACAGTGACAGTGACAGATTTTGGTAAAACCACAACTGGCGCCATCTATTGGGTCATACACAAAACACCATTTCTTTTTTTTAAATAAAACTCCTCATTGACAATAAACAAGTGATGATTGAAACTGAACAGTTAGCTGACCATAAAGAAGGAATCTATACATAATAATACAACTGTAACTGAGCTAAATCTGTACATTGAAAATTTTGATTGCATTACATTTTTTTATTGATATAGAAATAGAAACAACATTTTATTAATTTTTTTTCTGTCTGTCTGTCTGTCCCTTTGAACACGCATCACGCTAGAACTACTGAACGGATTTCGCTGAAATTTGGTATAGTTATAGCTAATTTTTCAGGATAACATTTATTTTTTACTGTTTGTTTCCTAAAACGGCCATGTGTGAATTGCACGAAGAAACTTGTATGTAATTTTTATGCAAGAATTTTTTTCTTTGGATTATTTTTTTATTTATACTCATCCTGACGAAGGGAAGATAGTAGGGAAAGGAAAACAGATAGGAAAAAAGGATGAATGGAAGGAAGGCAGGCTTCCTTCACCGGCCCGTCCATTCATCCTTTTCCCCTATCTTTTCCCTTTCGCTTCCCTCTTAATATGTAATATGGTGCAGAGATGTTATATAATTAATGAAGTCCAACATATCAGCCATTACTGGCATACAATAACAATATTTAGAGGTCAATTATAATTATTCCAAATTTCATGTTTCTTAAATTTATGTCAATTTTAGGTATAGTATCTACAATAGTCAATAGAATTAATCGTGTGAATGTCAATAAGATTTTACAATGATATAATTATGTAGCCACGTGATATTATTTTATTTGCGTTAGATATCAAGAAGTTGCCAAGTGTCTTCACACTTCACACAAAACCAGGATGATAAGCTGATAATGTCAAAACAATGGAAATTAATTTCTACTCACGATTTTCTGCAGGAGAAAACACCTGCTGATCCACCACAACCAAGTAATGATGATGCAATCACGGATACAGAAAATCCTGCGATTCCTGATGAAACAAATGAAAGCGATTTAAATAAAGTAATAGCACATTCATACAACGTAACAATTTAATGATAGAAATATTGATAGATAAACTCTTTATTGAAAACACCACATTACACGAAATATTTAGAAGGAAATATTATACTGGGTGGCGCAAAAGTAAAGACCCTATTTGGTTCAGCTATAACATTTTTTCTAAATTAGAAAACTAGATTTAGGTTTTTTTAAATGTATATTTGTGCCATTAAATTTCGTACCATTAGGATTTAAAGATGATGTCTTTTAAATGGTGACCTCCAGAGTTGATACACATTTGAGCCCTATTTATGACATTTTGCATAACTTGCCGTAACACTTCCTGCGATATGTTCGTTATTTCTTGACGAATGTTTTCTTTTAGAGCTGCGAGAGTCTGTGGCTTGTTCACATACACCCGAGATTTCAAAAAACCCCAAAGAAAGAAGTCTGGACTGGTCAGATCGGGTGATCTTGCAGGCCAAGGCAAATCGCCAAAACGAGAGATAACTCGGCTTGGAAAAGCGTCCCTCACTAAGTCCATAGTGTCGCGCGCTGTGTGTGCCGTAGCGCCGTCTTGTTGAAACCAGATGTGCTCCAGCCCCAATTCGTCCAAACTGGGTATCAAAAACTCACGTAACATGGTTCTGTAGCGTTCTCCAGTGACAGTTATCGCATTGCCTCCAGCGTCTTCGAAAAAATAGGGTCCGATCACTCTGTCAACACAGATGCCACACCATACAGTAACTTTTAGTGGGTGTAGAGGTGTTTCTTGAATAATGCGCGGATTATCAGTGCCCCAGAACCGAGTATTCTGCTTATTGACATGCCCTGAGAAGTGTTACGGCAAGTTATGCAAAATGTCATAAATAGGGCTCAAATGTGTATCAACTCTGGAGGTCACCATTTAAAAGACATCATCTTTAAATCCTAATGGTACGAAATTTAATGGCACAAATATACATTTAAAAAAACCTAAATCTAGTTTTCTAATTTAGAAAAAATGTTATAGCTGAACCAAATAGGGTCTTTACTTTTGCGCCACCCAGTATATAACTAAGAGTCACAATAGGCGGGTTATCGCTTAAAGCGTCTCTTCCTGGCGACCCAGAAGTATCGAGAGATGGTGAACAACAAAGACGGTGGCTTTCAGTTTACAAAAAGTTATAGTAGAACGAAAGAACTTAATATAATAAATAATAAATAAATAAATAGATGATAATCCAAATCATAATATAATATAAACATATAATAACATACTATACAAGTTACGGAGGCTGCCGGAGGATGCAGAATAAAACTGGAGATGAGTTTTAACGTAAAATAATCTATAATTAAGAAATTAAAATATTACATGAAGTAATAAATTAAATGTGCCTACAATCTAGCTGGCTTCCAGTACCAAGGTCGGGACTGGAGTACCTTATATAAATCAAAGAATTAAGTAAATGACACGCGACATATGCAGCGTCGGCGCATTGCTTAGCCGACGGCGGCCGCGGTATGCTGTGGTGACGTCACACGACGGTGCGCGTAACATATTGTGAAAGCATGACCAATGGAGCAATACGGGTAATCCCGATAGTAGTGACAGTGAATAACATTTCTTATTATTTATTTATTTTTATTTATTTTATTTTTTTGTTTAATTCTGACTTTATTTTATTTGACATTTGTAATAATCCATTGTACCTATTTTTTTTTTTATTATTTAATGCTTTGACATGTTTATTCTGTATGAAATGTTTTGTGGTAATTGTAATTGATTTTGTCGTTTTTATCACAATAAATAAATAAATAAATAAATAATAAATACATGTATATAACTATACATATGTATAATATGTCTACCGAAACATAGTGTTTTGTTTTCGTAGCAAGAGAGGGTTGCTTTTTTATGTTGGTGAATTACCTACATGACGAGCCAGTCGTTCGCTTGATGTTAAACGACACGTCCACCCATAACAGTCGCAGGTACCTAACCTTACCTTACCTTTGATCTTTTCCTATACCTAAGTACTATAAGAAAAGATGAAAGATGACTAAGCTGCGGCCAGTCAGAATATTTCAGAAGGCGCTATGAAGTAGGAAGGGTAAAGGGTAGGCAACGCATCGGCAGTGTCCTGGCAGTGTCTTACGACGGTATCTGCTTACCATCAGGCGAGCAGTCTGCTTGTTTTTCTGACCACGACACATCACTACAGTGAAGATGATTTAAATGTATCAGCATATACATAGGTAGATTGATAAAACACTTTACAGATACACCACTTTTTTTTTTTTTTTTTATGAGATGAGTGGCAAACAAGCAGGCGGCCCACCTGCTGGTAAGTGGTCACCGCCGCCTATGGACATCTGCAACACCGAAGGCATTGCCGGTGCGTTGCCTACCCTTAGAGACGACTCTTTTAACACTTTTCTTGAAGCTCCCCATACTGTAGTTATGCGGAAAAACCTCAGGGGGAAGATCGTTCCACATCTTGCAGGTTCGTGGAAGAAACGAGCGCAAGAATCGCGTCGTATGAGATTTCCACGTGTCTACAATATGTGGATGCGCTTTTTCACGCTTTGTTCACGTGCCGAGAAGTTCGATAATAAAATCGAGAAGATGGGATGAGGTTAAAGATTTCTTCAGAGCATTCCCCATGATAATAGCGGTAGAAGAGACTCAGAGAACCGATATCTCGTCGTAGACTTAAAGGCTCTAGCTTGTCGGTGAGCTTGGGATCGTTCACAATTCTAACGGCTCTTCACTGTAGGGAGTCAAGTGGTTGCAGTAAATACTTCGGTGCCCCACTCCAGAGATGAGAGCAGTACTCCATGTGCGGCCGAACCTGGGCTTTGTATAACAAAAGACGTTGGTTCATTACAAAAATAACGGTAACAGAAACTTAAAATGCAAGTGCCACAATGGACAGTCTTATTGCTAGCGATCTCTTCCAGACAATTCGGAAATATTGCGAGGAGAACAACAAAAATAAGGACGGTGCTGGTCACAGTTTGCATTAAGAAGACCGTCCTGGTATTTCAAAATATTATTGCCGTCGCTCTCCACGCGTATGATAGAGACAATAGAGCCCATGAGTAAATTTACCTACATTTTAGCGTTTCGGGCGCCAACGGTTTTCACCCTCTAAAACTTAACAAAGACTTTTGATTTTCATGTCAATCGTTTGGATAGATTATAATGTACGCTTGTACGTCATGATTTTTTTGAAAATATGTTTCGTGTTTGAGTTACAATAACTATTCTTCGTCAGAATTTTGACGCCTAAAATTCATAACATTATGTTGCTAATAAATACGAAGATGTTGTAAAAACTGAAAAAAGGAAGACGTCGAGTATAGTTTTTTACTGCGTAGATAACATATAAAAAAAATCATCAAAATCGGATAACATTTAGAGGTGGAAAAGCATTGGCACTCTTTGTATGGGCGAGAGGGGGGATATACGCTTCTCTTAAACGCAATAAATTAAACTATAATATTTACCAGGTAAATAAAGTTCTACCTCGTCACAAAGTTCGTCTAGGTAGGTACCACGCTTTGCCAGTATTCTGCCGCCAAGCAGTAGTGTGCAAGGTCTACTGTGTTCCAGTTTGAAGGGCACTGTAGCTAGTAAAATTATTGGGAAAATAAGACTTATGTTCTGCGGGGCTACCGTCTAAGCCAATCGTAATCGATGAATGGGCTTCATTTCGTTGTCATTGTGTAACATCTTCATCCATTAGTATTTTCTCACTATCTCTCATTATTATAGTTAATCAATTTTTTGTCTATTCAGTTGGAGAACTGACCATTACAACATGACATGACCTAAGGGACCATAATACCGATAGATGAGGGTTTTACACAACATGAACTTCATTAGAAAAATGAAGCTTTATTAATATAATCTATAAGCTTTATTAATATAATATAATAATTTATTTATTTCAGGTACCCATAGTAAAACGATCTTTACTTGATGGAGTAAGCGACGCTTTTAAAAAAATAGTAGAGGTCCCAAAGGCACTAGTAAGGAGAGTAACAAATAGACTCCAAGGAAACACTGATAATGGATTGGACCTTTCTGAAGACCGCGGGAACGTTTTTAACGTAAGTTTTTACATCATCATCATCATCGTCACTTAGACAAGCAGAGCAATATGCCTATGCCCGTTGTAGCTTTATTTTATAAACTACTAGCGGCCTGCCCCGGCTTCGCACGGGTATACAATAGTTTTCGCGATGTAAGTAATCTAAATATAGCCTATGTTACTCAAGGTGAATGTACCTTTCCAATGGTGAAAGAATTTTTGAAATCGGCACAGTAGTTTTTGAGTTTATTCATTACAAACATACAAAGATACAAATCTTTCCTCTTTATAATAGTGAAAAGTGTAGTGTAGATAAAAATAACAGTACTTTTATTATTTATCAACGTAACTTCCACTGTTATAAAAGAATCGATTTTAGTATTCGGTTCTTAACGGCGCACATGCATCTTGTCACTCATATGGGTATTTGGTCAATCTACGCGGCCAAAATTATTTTATGTTCATTGTCGATCCTAATTGATATGACATGATGGAAAAAAATACTTTTTGTAATTTTCAAGTAAAATTTATTAAAAAAAAATATTTAAGTTAATATAACTTTTAATCTGTTTATTAAGTCATAGCTGATACCTGTTATGTCAGAAGCCAATTTGGGGTCTTCGAAAAATCTCCGACTCGTATTGCCATCATTGGTATTTCCAAAGTTTACCTTTGGTATATCCACCAATAAACCAGTTTCTTTACGAAATCTAGCCTGTATCTCCAGTGTTCTTCACGTTCTTTTCTTTATATTTTTTGTTCTTCTCTCTCTGTATTTTTTCACTGGCAACTTATATGCCAAATGAAGAATGCTTTCAAAAAAGCGAATTCTGGCATGTAATAATGAAAGCCCAAACTCGATAGCCTCAGGATTTAAATCTTTTTCAATTTCAAATTGGTTGAAATCTTTAGAAGTTGCACCACATAAATATGTAGCATCGGCTTTTAGGTTTTGTACCAGTGGCAGCATTGCAAACCTTGCCATCTACCATTGTCATGATGAATACATATTTAACAAGGAAAATCTTTCCATTTATGTTAATCTCTGTGGCAGTAAGCGACTTTGCAGAATTTTTCACGTAATTGTTTACTTCTTCAGTTATGTAAGTACTTTCTTTTACAAAATGGAATCTTATAGGACGACAAAACCGTGGAGAAGAAGGTGTTAGATTTTCCCATAGCAGCTTTTCATCTTCTTTACTAAAAAACTAATCTTAGAGGGTCGAAACAACTTTGAAATATGTTCGCATCCGAGTCTGCATCAATTACAATTTTTTGTTTAAACTTTTTGCTGATTGCTGCGAGCCATCACAACCTCATTTACAAATTAGCTTTAGGCTACCTCCTCCTCCTAACCTCTTTCAATGTTATTAGCACTTCTTCTAGGAATGTAGACAAACGCCTAACTGTATGATCAACCAAAGGTTGTAAATCGCTTTCGGCGTAGGTACTGGTTACTCAGCAGGTTTCTAAAGATGGATAACACTCTTGTTTTGCTTTTTGTATCAGAGAATAACAAGGGAAGAACTTCTTGTTTGTATTTCTTTCTCACTACTTCGTATCGTCGACGAGTTAAACCAGCTTCCACGAACATAGACAATGCTAGTGTTGGTGTAAGAGAAAGTTTTTTTTATCGTCTGATTTAGAAAAAGCCGTTTTATATTTTCTAGTACGTTTTGGGGTACCATGATGTCTTTTAGTATTTCGGAAGCATCTCGTTTTCCAGCTTTCCGCAATCCAACCTGAGCAGCATGAATAATTACATGATTTTCAGTAGTAGACCGTACCTCTTCAGTTTTTCTCCTCTTACTTCTAACACTCGACTCTTGAAATAACTTAGATGGTCGACCTGGCCGATTGTGTGCTGGAATAACAGTAAATAAATAAAATAAAATAAAAGTAAATTATAACAGTAATTACTGGGCAAACGAGACTTAAGAACTGATCTCACAGTCTAGAAATCTTTTTTAGACTGCGTGATGTGACATCACCGATGTCTCCGGATGACGTGCGCAGTGAGCAGTGTCACGCGAAACTTTAATTTAGATTTCCGAGGGACACTGCAATCTGTAATGGGCGGCCGTGACGGTTAACACCAGGCGAACGGCTAGCTCGTCACGTCATTCGTTTACATAAAAAAAATGTTCCTTCTAGCCATGAATCAAAAATACGTCTTCCTTCTTGTGAGCTTTTAACCAAATTTGCTTAATTTGTCATCTAAAATGTGCAAAATTGCGTTTCAGGCTCTCAGTTTGGTCTTCAGTGTCTTAACGAAAAAAAATGCTTTTCAAAAATTTAACTTATCTTCTAAATTAGACAAATCAAGCGCTTGTAAACGATCGAATAAGTATTTACGGGTCACAATTTCCACTCCCGAAGTACCTTGTGAACCTAAAACAAAAACACATTCTTGTAAAATGCTCCAACTTCAATAGACGAAAAATGTTCAATGTTCTAAAATTGAGCATATGAGCCTGTCCGCGATCTTCCACGGCTGAGTTTTTTATGATCTGCTCTGCAAGTTTTAATCTTTCGATGGTATGAGAAATTAAAGCAGTATCTACCTTGACAAATACTCGATTAAACAAAAATAACAACAAAAAAAATCTCCGTATTTTGTAAGTACTTACAAAATACCATATATGAACTTTTTTTTTTAATGAAAAAAAAAAAAATAAAAAAAAAAATAAAAAAAAAAAAACAAAAAAAAAAAAAAAAAAAAATATGAACTTAATAATAACTTTAAAAAATGAGGCCAATAATGAATCACTGCATCACCTGTTGTATCAGGATATTCAGGATCCATCACAATTAAGTCTGAGGTGAACGTAGATTATTATATATTTGACTGCAAAGTTTAGGTTTTAACACGGAAGCCGAGAATAGACACGTGCACTAACTTGAACCATCGAATTACGACTAAAAGCAGACGCTTTTGGCCGATAGATTGACCAAATTCCCGTATGTGCTCGCGGGCCTGTCCAGCGGCGACGGGCCGCGCGTGATTGACAGCTGACTGACACACCTAAACCCGAATTGACTACGAAGCAGCTAAGCTACCGAATTGACTATATTGGATCGCTTTGTTTTTTTTGTATGGAGATTTTGACAAGCGATCCAGTATAGGCTGTTTTGAATCGCGCTAAGAGCTCACGGTACGCCCCCTGGTCTGTGCACGCCACCTTCCCCCCCCCCTCCTGTATCCTGCACGGGTCATATTTATGCATATTATGAATTCATCATCATCCTTTTTGCCTTTTTTCCCATTTGTTAGTGGGGTCGGCTCCGAATCTAACCTGTAGCGGCGAGCTACCAGAATTACCTACACGAGCGACTGCCATCTGACCTCGCAACCCATAAGGGACCAGTAACAGGGATGGTTAGATCAGGTGTCAGATTCTATCAGGCGTCTGACTACCCTTAACGATTGCCATAGATGTTCTTATGATAACCGGGACCGACGGCTCTCTCTCGTGATCCCCGAGGCACGGAGCGATGGCATCGAAAACTGCACATAACTTAATAGACAAGTCATTTCTGCAGGGCCAAGCATCGAACCCGGTGTCGTAAGATTGCGAAGCACACATGCTACCGCTCGGCCACCATCGCTCTATTATTAATTCTATTATTTATATATTTCAGGTACTCAGAGTAAAACGATCTATATTTGATGGAATAAGCGACGCTTTTAAAAAAATAGTAGAGGCCCCACAGGCACTAATAAAGACAGTTACAAATGGAATCCAAGGAAACACTAATGGAATGAGCCTTACTGGAGACCGCGGGACTGATTCAAACGTAAGTTTTTACACCGTCATCGCCATCATCATCAGTATCAATATTGCTTTGCTTGTCTAAGCAAAGCAATATGCCTACGCCCGTTATAGCGATTTTATAAACTATAAAAATAACAGTGCTTTCATTATTTATCAACGTAACTTCCACGAATAAAAAAGAATCGAATTTAGTATTCGGTTCTCGACGCCAGTCTAGCGGCGACGGGCCGTGCGATCGATTGACAGCTGACATACCAGGGGGTCTAGCAAAGATGCCAGCGACTCCAAAATGTATGGGAATGACATGGCCTGCGGATAACTTATCCGCAGTTAATGTCAAAGTTAATGTCATTCCCATACATGTTGAGAGGGGGCGGGGGGGGGGGGGAGAAACTCTGGGATGTACATGTACAAACTCAAAAATGTATTAATAATAATAAACCATTTATTCCAGGCAACAAGCTTATAAAATAAAAACATAGGCCCATATTATAAATACCTTAAAGACTAACATACATATTTTATTATAAATTACGTTGGGCACGTAGAGTCGGCGTGCTGAGCTGGCTGCACGTAATCTTCCTCGTAACTTGCGGTACATTACACCTCTAGGCCAAAAATCCAGGCCAGGCGTACCGTGAGCTCTTAGCGCGATTCAAAACTGAGCCTATATTGGATCGCTTTGTTTTTTTTGTATGGGGATTTCGACAAGCGATCCTGTATAGGCTCAGTTTTGAATCGCGCTAAGAGCTCACGGTACGCCCCCTGGCCTGGTATTGAGTGCGCCGCTAAATACACAAAATGGCGCAAGGCAATTGCGAAGTCATTGTACCTAATGGTTACAGATGAGCTATGGCTCTGCTGATATCTGTTTAGCATAATTGACCTATAATAAAATATTGTACTCGAGCTTGGTCACTCTATGGTTTTGTCTAGCCTACTTTCCATCTACCACTGTTGCTAAAATCGCTTACGGCACCCACGGGAAGAGATGGTGACCCTATTCGCACACCGCGCCGAGACCACACGGGCCACATTTATGCATATTATGAATTCTATTATTTATTTATTTCAGGTACCCAGAGTAAAACGATCTTTATTTGATGAAGCAAGCAACGCATTTAAAAAAGTAGTAGAGATCCCAAAGGCAGCAGTAAAGACAGTAACAAATAAACTCCAAGAAAAAACTAATGGATTGAGCCTTACTGGAAACCGCGGGAATGATTCGAACGTAAGTTTTAACACCGTCATCACCATCGTCATCATGAGCATCGTCACTTAGACAAGCAGAGCAATATGCCTATGCCCGTTGTAGCGATTTTATAAACTATAAAAATAGCAGTGCTTTCATTATTTATCAACGTAACTTCCACGATTATAAAAGAATCGAATTTAGTATTCGGTTCTCGACGGCGCACAGCGCACACGCAGCCCGTCAGTCACCGGTCCAGCGGCGACGGACTGTGCGATCGATTGACAGCTGACACACCCGAGATGGTGAATGCTAACGCGACCCTATCTCGCCCTATCCCGGCAGCGGACGGATCACGGGAGGGTTTTAGTGGGTTTAAGTCCCAAATACCTTCATGGGAAATGCCTTCACACTTCCCTGCCACCACAGGGGCGATGGCAGGGAAGTGTGAAGACATTTCCTCCCCTCAAAAAAAAGGGGGTCTAGCACAGATGCTGAAAATGTATGGGAAATGTCATTGCCTACGGATCATTTTTCCGCAGCTAATGTCAAAGCTAATGTCATTCCCATACACTTCGGGAGTTAGCGTGAGGCGTTAACGCCTCACGCTGGTATCTTTACTAGACCCCCTGAATAGGCTACGAAGCTGAGAGCACGCCACTAGTAGGTAGGTATCTCTATCTGGTCTGTCCCGCCACCTTGTTACGCGATCTCAGCCAGCTGCTCTTGAACCCAATTCAATTTTAAAATTTAGATAAATACGAAATAATCACCATTTACCCTCGCTATTGGGTAAGTATTAATCTATAGCCGTATTAATGTTTCTTTTATGAATGTATTAAGTGCACCGCTAAATACACAAAATGGCGCAAGGCAATTGCGTAGTCATTGTACCTAATGGTTACACAATGTGCCTACACCTAGCTATGGCTCTACTGATTTCTGTTTAGCATAAATGAACTATAAAATATTTTACTCGAGCTTGGTCACTCTATGGTTTTGTCTAGCCTACTTTCCATCTACCACTGTTGCTAAAATCGCTTACGGCACCCACGGGAAGAGATGGGTGATCCTATTGTCACACCGCGCCGAGACCACACGGGCCACATTTATGCATATTATTAATTCCATTATTTATTTATTTCAGGTACCCAGAGTAAAACGATCTTTATTTGATGAAGCAAGCAACGCATTTAAAAAAGTAGTAGAGATCCCAAAGGCAGCAGTAAAGACAGTAACAAATAAACTCCAAGAAAAAACTAATGGATTGAGCCTTACTGGAGACCGCGGGAATGATTCGAACGTAAGTTTTAACACCGTCATCACCATCGTCATCATGAGCATCGTCACTTAGACAAGCAGAGCAATATGCCTATGCCCGTTGTAGCGATTTTATAAACTATAAAAATAGCAGTGCTTTCATTATTTATCAACGTAACTTCCACGATTATAAAAGAATCGAATTTAGTATTCGGTTCGCGACGGCGCACAGCGCACACGCAGCCCGTCAGTCACCGGTCCAGCGGCGACGGACTGTGCGATCGATTGACAGCTGACACACCCGAGATGGTGAATGCTAACGCGACCCTATCTCGCCCTATCCCGGCAGCGGACGGATCACGGGAGGGTTTTAGTGGGTTTAAGTCCCAAATACCTTCATGGGAAATGCCTTCACACTTCCCTGCCACCACAGGGGCGATGGCAGGGAAGTGTGAAGACATTTCCTCCCCTCAAAAAAAAGGGGGTCTAGCACAGATGCTGAAAATGTATGGGAAATGTCATTGCCTACGGATCATTTTTCCGCAGCTAATGTCAAAGCTAATGTCATTCCCATACACTTCGGGAGTTAGCGTGAGGCGTTAACGCCTCACGCTGGTATCTTTACTAGACCCCCTGAATAGGCTACGAAGCTGAGAGCACGCCACTAGTAGGTAGGTATCTCTATCTGGTCTGTGCCCGCCACCTTGTTACGCGATCTCAGCCAGCTGCTCTTGAACCCAATTCAATTTTAAAATTTAGATAAATACGAAATAATCACCATTTACCCTCGCTATTGGGTAAGTATTAATCTATAGCCGTATTAATGTTTCTTTTATGAATGTATTAAGTGCACCGCTAAATACACAAAATGGCGCAAGGCAATTGCGTAGTCATTGTACCTAATGGTTACACAATGTGCCTACACCTAGCTATGGCTCTACTGATTTCTGTTTAGCATAAATGAACTATAAAATATTTTACTCGAGCTTGGTCACTCTATGGTTTTGTCTAGCCTACTTTCCATCTACCACTGTTGCTAAAATCGCTTACGGCACCCACGGGAAGAGATGGTGTCCCTATTCGCACACCGCGCCGAGACCACACGGGCCACATTTATGCATATTATGAATTCTATTATTTATTTATTTCAGGTACCCAGAGTAAAACGATCTTTATTTGATGAAGCAAGCAACGCATTTAAAAAAGTAGTAGAGATCCCAAAGGCAGCAGTAAAGACAGTAACAAATAAACTCCAAGAAAAAACTAATGGATTGAGCCTTACTGGAGACCGCGGGAATGATTCGAACGTAAGTTTTTACACCGTCATCACCATCACCATCATAATCATCATCACTTAGACAAGCAGAGCAATATGCCTATGCCCGTTGTATCGGTTTTATAAACTATAAAAATAACAGTACATTCATTATTTATCAACGTAACCTCCACGATTATAAAAGAATCTAATTTAGTATCGCTATTAATTAGTGATTTAGGGTCGTAAGCGGGGAGGGGGTAGGGGGGAGTTTTCCCAATTTCCACAAAGTGGATACTCGCTATTGGGTAAGAGTGAACATAATCACATTGATATCCATAGCCGTATTATTGTTTCTTTTATGAATGTATTGAGTGAGCCGCTATTGGTGCGAGAGCCCACTGCAAAAATACCTACGTCATCGGGTACCCCAATAAGCTATATTTATATCTTGTTCCTGAATCTTAGATATTTTATGTAAACAAAGGGGATAACAGTTCAAAAAATATCTTTTATAAAGGTAGGTTTACTATATTTGACCAAAAATATATTAAATATTATTTGTCTAGTCATAATCTGCTTAATTATAAAATAAAAATCGTTTTGTACTATCTATTTTAACGTTATATCTGATATAAAATTTTATGATAAAGAAATCGATTTTTGGTAGAAAATATTTTAATAGACTGGTAAGACTGTAGAGGATCTAAACATTTTTTCGTTTTCGTTCTGGGATTTATATGATGGTATCATACCATTATATGCCATATTTTCTTCAAAGACACATGGTGCTACTTTCGTGCACTTTTCGAGATATGATGAAAAGTATGTAAAATATAAAAAAACAGGTCAAACTAAATATTTATTGATCAAATATTAATAAATCTCTCGATTTAAAATTATAGAATGATTGTCAGAATAATTTATAAGGTTTCTGGTTGGTTAAAAAACTTAAGTAATGTATGTTAATGTTTTATTTACGTCTTCCTAAAATTTTACCTTTAGAACTTTGGAATTGCAAAATCCTACTTCATATCTTACTAATATTGTGTATGCAAAGTTTTGCTTGTTAATCAGTAAGATTGATACTCTTTAACTCCATTTAATAAAAATATTTTTCACAAGTAAAAAATGTTTTGAGCAACTGGCATGTCACTTTGACAGTGACTTTTCGTGACATTACTTTGTTTACATAAAATATCTAAGATTCAGGAATAGAATATAGATCGTTAACCGACACTTAAACATGTAAAAAACAGGTCTGCCAGTTCCGATCCTGCCGGGTCTACCTAAATTCATCTAATATACTTATGTACCTACTCATGTTATTTTTCTCAGTTCCGACTTCCCTGTACCGCAACACAGACAAACATTAGGGTCCTCGTATCTACTGAACTGATTGTACATTACTAGAATTTTTCTGGCGGGTACATGGAACCAACTACGTAATCCAGGACGAGTCCTAACGGAACCGAAAATAATTTCAGGGTTCACCGAACAAGCTTGATGCGCTTGGTGCAGCCAGCCGATTGAAGACACTCCTTCCTTTCCCATAGCGAGCAGCCAACCACCAGGATAGTACCCATCCTACGATACGGCGATCCAACCTTCACAGTACCTAGGCCAGCTCACGTACCCGTACCTATTCATAAGGCTATTTTCTGTATAACTGTACTTTGTATTAATCATTTCATGAAGTTATGTATCTCAGGCACTGCCCTAAGGGCAAAGATTATAAATCCTGTTGACAGCTCGTGAACTTAATTTCTTGTACAAACACGACTCCTGTGCGGGCAGGGGGCGAGGTAAGAAAACGAGACTAGTCATACGAAATTACAAAGAATAGAGCGGGGTGGAACAAAAGACATCAACGGGTTCCCCTGATTTATTAGAAGTTAGTGGTTGAAATACACGACTAATATTCATATGAGGGGAAGTTGTATCATTGGTCAACTGGATTTATAGTCAATGCCTGAGGGTGTAGCAAAGATGCCAGCGTGAGGCGTTACGCCTTACGCTAACTCCAAAATGTATGGGAATGACAGTTCCTGTGCGGATATAAATAACTTTTCCGCTGGCATCTTTGCTAGACCCCCCGGTCACCTGCGGCCACAAATGGCGCATTCAACGTGGTTATGGGTTAATTTAATATCTGTGCTTTTTTAGGTAAGATTGGATCGTTGCGTATCGTAGTTTGTGTTGTGTGCGTGTAATTGTGAAGTTTGTTTTTTTTTTGTTTGCTTTCCTCATGATGAATTTACTTCTTATGTAATCGAGGACTAGTGTGGTGGTCAACCTTATCGATAATATAATCGATATAATATAATTGATCGATTATCGAGTATTATACATATAATTAATCGATTATTATTTTAATCATTAGCATTATTTTTGCCACATTTAGACACTAGTTGCAAAACTTAATACCTACTTATGGATTATACTCAATAAAAATAAAATAAATAAAAAACTTACTCGTTTACTTATTTTGTAACGGAACGGAGTATTAGCATAAGGTTATTTTTAATATTGTTCACATTTACCCAAATATTGATACAAGCTCTAAAATGTCTTACGATATAAAGTTTTGCGCTGCAAAAAACCGAGCTCGATTATGGGTGGGTTGTTCGGTAGTTAAGTTAACCAATGGTTAAAAATGCTAACAAATTCTTACCAATGGTCAAAATTTGTTAGAGATTTTTACTATGGATCAGAAAACCCACACTGTTATTTTTTTTTTTCTAACAGTACAAGGATATTTGTTTGTTTATTGGAGTTAGTAAACCCACCCTAAGTTGAGATTAGGGGAGAGACCGCTGCCGATACCGTCCAAGAGTTACGTAAACAAATTGTAAAACTGGTACAATTATTTCCTTCTGAGGATATATTATTATCACATTTTGACCCCACCGTCGACACGAGTGCGGTCGCTGATAGTTTAATAAAGTGAAAAAGTCTATTAAGGCGGCGGGTAGACCAAACAAGGTGTTTTTTGGTACGTTTCCTGGCGTAATTACAACACGTGGAGCTTTGAATTTAATATATCATGTAATTCATTTCATTAACTCGTTTGTGATGACCGCAAATACAAGATTAATAAATATAGCTCTATAGAAAAGAATTGCAAAGCTCCCTCGAAAAATTTGAATGTTCCCATTTTGCTGAGCTTCTACCAAATATATTTTTACAAAAAATAAATTAGTGTATTCGCAACAAACATTCAAATGGCGTGATGACTTAATAACTTTGAAAAATACTATATACAAATAGATATTAATTAAAAGCCGTCAAAATCAGTTACTTCGTGCGTTGTCTTTGTTGCTTACCGTGCTGAAGTGCAGACTGAATTGATATTTAAGACTATGATGTTAAGGTTGATGTTTCTTTGAACGGATTTGGACCTGCTTATCTGGGTGTACCTGTCACCTTAAGCAACTACACAATAGATGAGACAAAAATCTTTTAGATCGGACTATAAACTTAATAAATCATATATATCTTCGTTTAAACAGAATCGATTGCTCGTACCAACCGGATGCTTTAGACAGTTGTAACGAGTGCTTGAAACGGTTGCAAAGGTTTGACTAGCCTGTTAGCTCAGTTGGCAGTAGCTCTGCCTTCTGAACTATAGGTTGTGGCTTCGATTCCCACTCAGTACAAACATTTGTGTGATGAGTATAGGTGTTTGTTCTGTGTCTGGGTGTTATATTGTATTCTATGTATGTATTTACAAACAAAAAGTATCCAAGTATTGTATCAGTTATCTGGTTCCCATAGTACAAGCTATGCTTGGTTTGGGGCTAGATGGCGCTGTGTAAAAAAAAAGCCAGAAAATGGCCCTTTTTCATCTTCACTGATTGATTGGTTTTAAAATTTCTTTATTAACATAAAAATACATTTTTGCAAGACTTAGCGTTAGCGTCTAAGTTACAAATTAATCTAAGAAAAAAACTAACTAAGGTTTTGTAGGCTGAGGGCACCTCTTAAAACTAACAATACTTAACAAAGTTAATAAATAACCAGTAATTTATGCTTTAAATAGATTTAAAGCATAAATTTTAGGGTAGTTGGAAAAAAGATAATAATTTTACGCATTACTTCGCTGTTTCGTGCGTTTTTAGCATGACTGAATGATGATTTTCATCTTCACTGGTACCAGCGGAATCACCAGAACACACCGGACAAGTTATGGTATCCTGTGACCGTGGGCTGACGCTGACATCAGATCTAACTAAACTTGAATACAACGGTAAGACTTGCGTGCGGGCTTTTGTCTTAAGCGCTTATGATTTCATTAAAGCTAGGAGCATTACTTCTAGTACAATGCTGTAACTACATGCAGGATATTGTAACTACATGGGAAGAAGTTTGCATCCAGCTTAAAATAGATTTTAGTAACTGACTATGACTAGGTACCGTTTTTTGTTTATTTATTATTAAATAATAACGCTCAAAGAATTTAGTGTTACAGGTTGCCACGTCAAACTATGTACCAACCTGTGTCAAATGTTATCCGCATTATCTTTGTAAAACTGCAATTATTACTTGCTTATTGATCATTATGAAATATAACTTCGATATCGATTTGACTAGCCCGATAGCTCAGTTGGTAGTAGCTCTGCCTTCTGAACTGTAGGCTGTGGGTTCGATTCCTACCCAGGACAAACATTTGTGATGAACATAGGTGTTTGTTCTGTGTCTGGGTGTTATATTGTATTCTATGTATGTATTTACAAACAAAAAGTATCTAAGTATTGTATCAGTTATCTGGTTCCCATAGTACAAGCTATGCTTAGTTTGGGGCTAGATGGCGCTGTGTGAAATGTCCACACATATTTATTATTATTTATTATTATTTATCGATACATTTTGGAATAATGTATCTATGTCCCATCACTACAAGTTTGAAGAATCAACGCGTGGTGATGGCTCAGCCAATTAGAGCGCGTTTTCTGTGTACAAAAGTTGGTGGAATCGATTTCAAACAGATCGTAGTGCCATCACTTCTGGAGTTCTGGGTAGTTCCTTGATGCTTGCACCTGGTCCAGTAGTGGGAAAGAGAACTTCTTTTTTTTCTAACTCATGTTGTAATAGGCTTGTTATATAATATTTTGACATTAAGCACTTTGTAATGTTGCCTATAATTATGCTTAGTATGTACAATAATTGTCGCGACCTAGCATTGGACCGCTTCAACAACTACTTTATTCATTTACCACTAACGCCTACAAGCACTCAAGAGCAATCGATGTATTTTTTCCGAACCACCCTCATTACTTTTACTTACGTTTAATTTATTGAACTACATACATTGATTTTATATATCTACCTACATTCGACAACGATTCCAAAATACAACACCAAAACTTTATACTCTGCATTTTATATTGAAAATACAAGAAAAACAGCACGACAATCTATAATTCGGGTTTTATTTCGTCAAGTAATAGAACTCGCAGTGTCTCCTCGCGTAGACATAGTTTTTTTGGCGACAGTGACAGGACGAAGATCGACGACGTGCCAAGTTAGCATCAAGCCAACGATGTCACATCGAATTCAATCCAATATTCATAAAGGAAGGAATCCCACAACTGGGCAACGGCAGGTCTGGCAGCGAAGCACTAGTGGTGAAACCTCGCCACGATCACAGCAGGAACGACCGAAAGATAGGATTACCAGACTGTGTGATCAGCTCATAAAGTCTCATTCACCCCGTAATTTAATAGGTACAATGCTCTTCAAACCGGAACATAGTTGCAGTTGTTCACATTGAAAGAATTAGGCGTGTATTAGGCAAGCTCAGACAGGCTGCGCAATGAAACTGTAGGTCAGAGTCATGGGTATAAAATTTACATCAAAATCCTGAGATACTTATTCCATAGGAAATTAACCATCCTCACAATACTTCTTAGAAAATGGTTCCTGCGAATAACTAAAATACTTACATATCATTTTCTTTATTGCTTTTATCGTTAGTCAATGTGGTAATGTCTATGATTGTTTTGATCATTACATTGTGGGTTGCAACATTAAATTGTTATTAATTATTGCAGATAAGTAGCGGTATGTCATGCTAGCGATTAGGTGAAGTTACTAAGTAGACTGAATTGCATTCAAAAACTGAATTGTTAGAAAACTATTGATAGCTTTACCTTTTGGTTTAGCTTTCGTGGTGGCTTGCACAATTTTGTCATCAATCGCTTTCTTATGTTGCATCCATATTATCTTTGATCTGCTGGTTACTGTTTTCGAATGGTTTGGTTTGGTTCTAAAAACAGGTTTCTGAATTTTTCTGAAAAGGGAGTGAAAGTTTTATTTGTTTTTTGCTAGTAGCGATGATATACGAAAAGCTGCAGTTGGATACTGGACTAAGAGACGTTCTTTGAAAGAGGAATACTACAACATTTTTACTTGTAAGCAAACTGTTAGCCATCGGTTGTCAGTTCTACGATGTGGCCTACCCATTGCCATTTTAACTTGCTAATTCTAAGAGCTATATCAGTGACTTGAGTTTAGTTTGACAGACTCTCTGGTGTGGTGGATGAGCAGGGCCCTTATTCGCTATGACCATTTAGACACGGAACGCGACGCGTAACGATATCTTCGTGGAATGGTGTTATAAGTTAATACAACCGATGGGGAAGAAAATTATCGAGCGGCTACCACAAACCGGAAGGTGCAGCGTATATAGGCTTCCACTAAGTGAACCGACAACTCAAAACCGCGGGTTGCTGATAAGAGTTATAACAATTAACTAATGATTATATAAGTAAGCAATCATTTAACGTTAGAGCAAGTAATATTTGAAACTCTGGACAATGATAACGTGTTGTTAAAGTTGTTTAATAATGGAGAAAAAAACTGTGAGTGTGATGAAAGTTTTTTATTTGTGTCTTCATATAAAAATGAAACATTGTCTGTTTGTTTGTGTCTTTCCATTCAAAAGTGCTGAACAGATTTGGATGAATAAAGTACCTACTACGCTTAACCCGCATAACAAAAAAAAAAAAAAAAAATGTAATAAATTTTTATTACATTTGTAAATCATGTAGTACTGTTGAAGGTCCATAAATAAATAAATAAATAAATAAATAAATAAATAAATAATAACAATCAAGTAAATTCCCTCGGTAACACTCTTATCTTTTAAAATAACAATAAATTCACTAGGTAACAATTTATTAATTTTAAAATTCTTGCAGGTTATATGGCTGTTTATTGTTTTGGAAATGGTTGGTGTATATGGTCTTTATATAACAGAGGTAAGTACCATACTTTTATTAACTTACTTTTACATGTTTATTTACTAAGTGTCATCGATCTCCACGCATCCGGTTCGTTACAAACCACAATACGAGTATCTAAAGAGAAACAGTTCTCCAAAGACGAAGGACGACGAAGACGTATATTCTAAAAAACTTAGCAACCTAGCGGGATTTATACCCGCGCTTTCCAAGTCTCATTCTCCAGTGGCTGCTAAAATCTTTAGAACGAAAGACAGATATATGAGACAGTTGTCAATAGATCCACATGGTTCTAACAATGAAAGAAAAAAACCCGTTGTAACCATAATGGATCTAGGCAATGGACCTAAAGAGAGTCGTCCCTATTTTCAATGGTGGAATACCTCATAATCATTATTATAAGGGTCAATTCAGACAGAGCAGCATTAAAATCTAACCTATTTTAACGTTGCATACTATTTTCAGCTTTGTCTAAATGAAATAAGGTTGGTATTCCAATAGCACTTAAAAAGTGCTCGAGCATTTTGCTGCTGTCTGGATTGACCCTAACGCTTATGTAGCGCTCATAGCGAAGCACGACTAGCTGTTTCTAACCTATCGGTAAAGTTAACCAACGTTTGCTGCGGTCACTACTTTGATGGGTGACCGCTACAGCAAAATGTGGTATTTACAACTGAGCGCCACCGTGCTTCGGAGGGCACGTTAAGCCGTCGATCCCGGCTGTGGTCTTAAGAAAATAGTCGTTAAGCTAAGTCAGAAGCCTTTGTGCGGCCCAAAAATTCTGACACCAGGGCTGACCACTTGCCTACACGAGAAGAAGAAGATTATTATAATTACGGTCTATAAGATAATATTTAAGTTTGGGTTTTCCATCAGTGTGTGTTGCCAGTGATGACTTATGGAACTGAGATGTGGTCTCTTACTGTTGGCCTCATTAGTAAGCTCAAAGCCACGCAACGGGCTATGGAGAGGTTTCCCTGCGAGATAAGATCCGTAACGAGGAGAGAACTATAAATGACCGATATCGCTCTTAGAATTAGCATGTTGAAATAGCAATGGGCAGGCCACATCGCTCGTAGACAGCCGATGGAGAAGAAAGGTTCTCGAGTGGTGACAACTGGAAGACGCAGCGTAGGCCCCCCACTAGGTGGACCGATGATCTGGGGAAAACTGCGGGGAGCCGATGGAGGTAGGAAGCAAGCTGCCGCTCAAAGTGGCGCTCTCTGACACAAAGTGGACGTCTTCAGGATATTGATGATGATGATGATGATAATAACTAGCTTAATTAAATTTTAATTTTATATTTTACACAGAACAAAAACGACACCGATGTCTTCGAAGTAAAAGAAGATTTATCAACAAATTCTCTTACCATCATAAGCCCGACACCCAAGAAGCCTATTTTAAGAGAAATAATATACTATCACATTATCGAAAAACCATATGAAGATAAACAGGTAATTAGCAAACATAATAATAACAATCACTATGAATCTGACAGCAAAATTTATAAATCTAGTGATAAAAAAGCTGAATATATTAGGATTCACAATGAGACTGATTTTATTGTAATAAAAAGTGATAAATATATCACCAGCAATGAAAATGTAGCTGCCAATGATCTTAAGGCTGGGATAGAATTAAAAACCAATGAAAATAAACCTAGTGTACTAGGAAATAAAGATAAAAATAACGATGATATCGACAAAACTCAGGAAGATAGTAAATCTAAAAGACATATGCTCAGCAGTGGACGTCTTTTAACTGATGATAATAGCAATATACTAATGAAATACTTATCCGATGGCCTTATCAATAAACAAATAAATAACTTGACTGATGATTATAATTACAATAAGCAAATCAATGACAGCAAACAAGCAATTGATAATAAACAAGTGATAATTGAAACTGAACAATTAGTTGATGATAATGAGGTTATCGAACATAAAGTGATTGACGACAAACAAGTGAGAGACAACAAACCTAAGAGTCACAATGTACATATCGCAATTGAAAATAACGAACACGTGATTGGTGACGATCAGGTTGTTGACCATAAAGAAGGGATAGACAATAAACAAGAGAATAATAATGAACAAATGATAGACATTCAACTAATAAATGACAATAAACAATTTATTGTACACCAGAATAAAACGATAACTGATAATAATGTAACTGGAAATAAGCAAGGTGATTCCAACAAACATTTCTATGCCAAAGAACCAGTAATTGACAATGGACACGAAATTAACAATGATCATGTTCTGGACTACAAAAATAAAACAGCCAGCGAACTTTACGATAGTTCAAGTACAATAACAGATTTTTATTTCAACGACAATCAAAGACTCTTCACAAATGGTCACGGATTTCCATACTTTAATATCGATCCTGAATATGAGGTAACATTTGGCTCAGTAACTGAATCTTTGAGGTATGCTAATGGAAATGCAATAGATGTATTGCTAATTTGTGAAAACAATGGGTACCTAGTATTTTATTCAGTTTGATTTGAAGCTCTTCGTTAGGCACCCGAATTATTTTATTTGCGCTAAACATCACGAGGTAACCAAGTGTAGGCATGTTATTTTATTTGCGCTAAACATTACAAGTGAGCAAGTGTCTTCACATTTCACACGAAACCAGGATGATAAGCAGAAGGTGTCAAAACGACGAAAACTTAATTCTACTCACAATGTTTTGCAGGAGAAAGCACCTGCTGAGCCGTTAAATCCAAGTAATGGTGATGCAATCACGGATATAGAAAATAATGCGATGCTTGATGAAACAAATGAAAACGATTTAGATAAAGTAAGTAGGACAGTCTTCGCACGGATTTATTAGTTTTACGCCTTAGAGAGAAGGAAGAGGGAAAAGATAAGGGAAAAGGATGAATTGATGGAACGGCGAATGCGGCTTCTGCTGCATCCATTCATCCGTTACCCCCTTCCCTTCTCTCTTTACCATAGTACAGGATAGGAGTGGCTTTAGACTTAATACTGAAGGTTGGATGTCTATAATTTCTGAACCACAAAACCGACGACTTTGAAATATTTACGGGACAATGTTTAAAGTACCTTCTTTCTAGCAATAAAAAAGAATGAATAAAATCGGACCACGCGTTATTGAATTACAACTATGTACATATTTTTACTTTCATCCCCTCTCCCGAGGGAACTGTGCTGAATTTCGGGATTAAAAGTATCCTATAGCCTACCTCGTAATATGAACTCAAATCATGCCAAGTTTAATTTGAATCCATTCAATAGTTCCGGCGTGATGCTCAGCCAAGATACAGACAGACAGACACAGACAGACAAAAATGAAAAAAATATCGCATCCACAATAGCGAACCCACCCAAAAAATATTTTCAAATTATCTTCAATTTTTCAGAATGTAACAGAATTAGACCTGTTACAGTTTTATTATAAGTACCTATAGATGTTATTAATTCTATTATTTATTTATTTCAGGTACCCATAGTAAAACGATCTATATTTCATGGAATAAAGCACGTATTTAAAAAAATATTAGAGATCCCAAAAGCAGTAGCAAAAACAGTAAGAAAAGGGAGAAGTATTGAATTCCCAGGAAAAACTTATGGAATGAGCCTTACTGGAGACCGCGGGACTGTTTGGAACGTAAGTTTTATACCGTCATCACCATCACCATCATCATCATCATCATCACCATCATCATCACCATCATCATCTTCATCATCACCATCATCATCATCATCATCATCATCATCATCATCGTCGCCACTTAGACAAGCAGAGCAATATGCCTATGCCCTTCTATAGGTACTAAAGGTGCATAGTTCTTAGTTCTCACGTATCTCTCTGTAGGCACCTAATGCAACGCATGCGGGTACTACGTCCTAGAGTTAAGTGCGAACTTAAGAGCTGTCAAACTTTAGCGCAGACTAGCATTAGACTCATCAAGGACTCATCACTCAAAAACAGATTTTACAGCCAACTAACCTATAAAAACCTTAGAGTATAGACTAAAGCATAGAGAGAACTTGATTATGTGTCAAGCGTACCACTTTTTTGGACACTTTTTAAATGATGTGGACACTTTGACGTGAATGACTCTGACAGATTTGTATGGAAAACACAATTGACTCGATTCGAAAAAACGGTACGGTGCTTATGGCAAGCGTAGCTAATTACTATATGTTTGTTTCCTTCCTTCGCCACTGACGTAGCGATACGTGTGAGCAGTACAAATATGATATCGTTTTGATGATCTCTCTAAGTTTTAGTCTATACTTCTAAGATAAAAACTCTAACACATAAAGTTTACTTCTGCAAATGTTGCCTGCCTATATTGACATTTCAAATTACTATTTTGAGTGAATTTACATAATACATGGACGTATTCCAAGACAAATAACATTTTAAGTAAAATAAAACGTTCCATCTCAGGATGTATGCAACTGACTTTATTTACATCAAATATCTAGGCGTTTGACCACGCTCTCACCCAATGTTGCCACCTTATTGGAATTTCCACTAAACTGGTGGCTTCGACCCCTCGTTTAGTGGCGAAAAATTGCGTTTGGTGGCTGGTGAATTTTTCTAGTCGTTTCGTAGCTCTCACCTGATGAGAAGTGACGATGCGGTAGAAGTAAGTAGGTACTTACATAATCACTCTTCTCTAGAACACTCCCGCGGAAACAGACGCTGGCAGGGCATTCCAGTCCTTAGCTGTTCTAATCATGAACGTAGAATCAAGGCGTTTGGTACAAACTGAACTCAGTAAGTGGTGAGCGGAGCGTGCGGGTTTGCAGTGTGCAGCGCACTTCACAGCCACCATTAAAATTGAATTACGTACTACGAATGGCAGCCGAACTTGTCCAAGGTCTTACGTTTTAGCTAAAAGGCATCAAAAATACCCAAAAACATATTTGATTTTATTTTCGCAGAATTTAAATGATCTCGACACATCTCATTATGTCGGAGACACAAACAATGGAATTCAGGTAGTAATAATTAATTTACTATACATATTTTATTGGGGTATACGCTACCTACCGGTATATAGTGGGCTGCAGCATTAGGACTCGCGGATACCAAAAGTACAGTCCAAATGCTTTTGTTGTATTAGGCTGTGTACCATTTAGTAGTTGATATTTTGTAGTATTAGATAGTTTAAAGAATAAAGGCACTGCCCGCTTTTCCACCTCTAAATGTGTTCTGATTTTGATATTTTTGTTTTTATATTTGTCTAGCCAGTAAAAAACTATGCTTGTACGTCTTCTTTTTTCAGGTTTTTAGAATATTTTTGTATTTATAGGCTCCTAAAGTTGCGAATTTTGTCGTCAAAATTATGATTAAGAAAAGTAGTTGACACAAGAACACGAAACATATTTTCTAAAAAATCAAGACGTAAATGCATAGATTATAATCTATCGAAACAATTGACACCGAAATCAAAAGTTTTAGAGGGTAAAAGCCGTTGGAGCCCGAAACGCTACAATGTAGGTCAATTCACTCATGCGCTCTATTGTCTCTATCATACCTGTGGAGAGCACAGCGACGGCAATAACATTTTCAAATACCAGGACGGTCCTCTTAAGAGAAAACTAAATATTTCATCTACACACTCTATATTAACAAGTGAAAGCTGTCTAAACTGGAGATGCCCCGCAATTTCATACGTTATTTATCTACCTACCCGTTTTCCCAAGGGAACTTCTAATTTTCCGGGATAAAAAATATCCTATGTTGATCTTGGTAGAATCTATAATCTGTGTGCAAAATTCTAGCCAAGTCATTCCAGCCGTTTTAGCGTGAAAGCTAAACAAACAAATGAACAAACATACAAACAAACAAACAACGTATCCCTTTTAAATATAGTAATTTAATTAGTGATAACTTAAATAAGCTAAAAAAAACCCGTTACATTACAGAATATTAAAAAATTTGATAAGTCAGAACTGAGAGTAACCGGAAATAAAGAAGACATTAATAACAAAACTGACAAAATCAACCTGGAATATACAGCTTCAAAAGAACCAAGAGTTGAAGAACCAGACGATAAGAAACCAAACGATGCGGAATCGAAAACCTTTAAGGCAAACGATAACGAACCAAAAGCTGTTAAGGCAAACGTTAAGACATTAAAAACCGTTAAGAGAAACGTTGAGGAACCAAAGACCGTTAATCCTAACGTTGAGGAGCCAAAAACCAATAAGCCAAACGTTGAGGATGCAAAAAACATTAAAGCAAACGTTGAGGAACCAAAACGCGTTAAGACAAACGTTGAGGAACCAAAATCTGTTAAGCCTAAACTTGAAATACCAAATACAGTTAAGCCGAACGATGAGGAGCCAAAAACTGTTAAGGCAAGCGATAAGGAAGCCAAAATCTTTAAAGGAAACGTCGATGAACCAAAGACCGTTAAGCCAAACGTAGAGCTGCCAAATGCTGTTGAACCAAGCGCTGAGGAATCAAAAGTTATAAAAACAAATGTTGATGTACCAAAGATGTCTGGCAAAACATACGGTATGACTCTTACTGGAGATGTCGGAACGGTTTGGAATGTAAGTTTTTTTTTTTAAATATGCAGTTGAGTGATCTACCATTAACCGGAGAATAATCTATTACAAGCTAAGCTGATAATTAATTTATAATATTTTGTTTAGATAAATTTATACATTTCTTTCTTTATAAATTTATACCATCGTAGACTGCGTCATTTCTTTCCATCAGGTGAGACAGTGATCAAATGCTTTGCCTATAAAGAATTAAAAAAAACTATGTTAAATCATGGGGTCTCATCAGGAACAAAGAAAAAATAACCCGAATGTAAAAAAAATCTAGTGATCGTGTCGTGCGTGAGCGTTACTAGTTAGTGGCCAGTGTATTCGTTTGGCCCAATACCTCGCCAATACGCAATAGATGTCGTTCGCTAATCTTGCGTTATGCAAAACTAAAATAATTTGTAAAATAGCCCGAATTATTCCTTTCTATGGGATCTGTATTATTATATAATAGTATATTATATAATCTGTGGTTAAATAGTTGCCCACGATATCGAACTGTATGATGTGCTTAATGTTGATAATAACAGAAATATAAATAAAAAGTCTTCCAAAACTTCTATTCCAGTCACTGGATCCACTAAATTTTATTTCTTTTTTTTTCAACACTAGCGCTGCTGAGGCTTGCAAAATTTCGTCAAGTGCTCGTAGCTTATATAAATGTAATTATTAATATCTCAACACTTTCATTTAAACTTAATTTTTTAATCACAGGACTTAAATGGTGGTCGAGTATCTTACAACGTTGGTGACTCTGTTGAAAACAGCAAAGATGAAAAACTGTCAATGAGAGCAAATAGAAATGAAAAAGTAATAGATGACCTGATAAGAAAGTTTAAGAAAGATTTAGAAGAAGCAGCTTCAGATGAAAAACCGAGCGGTGAAGAGCCAAATGCTAAGAAACCAAGTGTAGAAAAATCAAATCAAGACGAAGCGAGAGCGGAAAAGCTTGAGGAAACTATAGTTAAAGTGCCCGACACTGATAAACCAAACACTGACGAACCAAATATTGAGGAAACAAACTTTCGAGATCCAACTGTTAAAGAACCAAACTCTGAAAAATATAATGCACCAAGCTATAACGAATCAAATAATGGAAAACCTAACATTGAGAAGTCGGCGAAAGCTGAACTTGAGGAAACACTAGTTAAGGTGCCAAACACTGATAAACCAAACACCGACAAGCCGAATATCGAGGAAACAAACGCTGGAGAACCTAACATTGAGAAGTCGAACACTGAAGAATCAGGGAAAACATACGGAATGAGCCTGCGTGGTGATTACGGCATTGTCTGGAACGTGAGTGTCGTGCCAAAAAATTTAAAATGAATTTTGTGAATTTGAACTAATGAGAGTTAATAACATATTTTTACATTTCTTCTTATTGTCTTACAGGATTTAAACGGTGGTCGTGTATCTTATCACGTCGGGGAAACCACTAATGAAAATGAGGTAAATCATTTTCGAATTATCCAAATGTGCTAAACAATTAATTTTATATGAAAATCGATTGAAAATAAAATAATTAGGTAGATCGATTTACTCTTTGATAGAATAGGTGATATATCGTTTTTGCTTATTTTATTACAGGAGAAAGATAACGGCAACTTATCTGAGCTACAAGAAGGCATACAAAAACTAATGGAGAACGTGAGTAAAGCAAAATGAAGATGAAGTAGCAGTAAATCTAAATGATAGAACCAAAGATGGGCTCTACCAAACCATCACTTTGCTGTTATTATTACGGGACGACCCGCGCAAATCGGGACACCTGGCAACCCTAGTTATTATCTATTAGCTTATTGAATACTTTTCATTCAAAACTAATCAAAAAAATCTTATCCTACTATCGTTTTAACGATGCAATAAATTATTGTCTCTTATACATACACGTTATTCAATTATCTTTATCTAAGCATCTTAAATTAATTGCGAATCATGTTTTTACAGGATCAATTTTGGAAATGGTTTAATGACTGGTCAACTGCTTATATTGATATACTAATGAATGTAAGATATTAACGATATTATTTTTACTTTGAAATAGCAGTGTAATAACAAGAAAACTAATATTATACTTTTATTTCAACAGCACGTCGATACCCACATAAAAGAAGAAGTGTCAAAGCAAATCGAAGATTATTTTGCGACACACAAACTCGAACATAGTGCAGATGAAACAAATACCATTGATAGCACTGACAAAAGCGAAATTCTTGATCCTAACTACAACAAGAATAAAGAAAACTTAGATGAAGACCTATCCAAAAAACGAAAAGAAAAAGATTCCGACGATAACACAAATAAAGAAGCTCCAGTTAAGATAGTAGCAAGCAACGTATACGGTAATACTGTAGGCAACGGAAATGTTACAAACATATTTATTTTTAATATCAGTGAAACATCGGCTCATAAAAATATCGCACCATTGAGTAGCAACACGAATGACCTTTTTGGTTTTGGGAATAACGAAAAGAAACCTGCTGGGAACGAGTTAGAAGGGAACAAAGAAAGTGAAGGCGGGAATTCAGAAACCCTTAACGATCCTACTAACATTTTAGAACATCAGAATATAAAAGACGCTACAACTGAAAAATCAACAACAAAACCCGAAACTTCTGTAGAAAACAATTCTAAACAACCAACCGAAAATCCGAAAGAACTCGTAGAATCGACAACCAAACCCGTAGAAAACTACTTTATGGATAAAGATAAGGAAAGTGATTTACTTAAAGGAAATAAAAATCATGAACCAAATTCAGTAAAACCAATCAATTCTTATATTGACTTGCTTTTGACAGAATAGACCATATCACCCTGATATCGAAACTCCAGAATATAGGCATCCGTGGAGACTTACTTAGGTGGTTTTCCTCGTATATCGACATGAGATCTCAAGCTGTCGTCATCAATAATTACATATCAAGCTGGGTTATTGTCCCCAGCGGTGTCCCCCAAGGCTCCTTGTTGGGACCCTTGCTGTTTGCGATTTTTGTAAATGATATTTCAGAATGTTTTTTAAATTCTAATTTGTTATGCTTCGCTGATGACATAAAAATTTTTGCAAAAATATCCTCGACGGTACATGCGCAGGCACTCCAAGAAGACCTATTTAGATTAGATAACTATTGCGAAGTGAATAAGCTAGACCTTAACCCAATTAAATGCTCCGTCACCACTTTCAGCAGAAAGAAAAACGTTTTAGCACCTATGTACACACTTAAAAATCAAATCGTTCAACAGGCTGAAGTTGTTCGGGATCTTGGCATTTATCATGATTCAAAGCTATTGTTTGATGAACACATCTCTCACATAGTAAGTAAAGCTTCTAAAGCGTTAGGTTTCATAATGAGAAGCTCCAAAGGTTTCACAAAGGCAAAAACTTTAAAGATTCTTTACTGCACTTTTGTTCGTAGCATATTAGAGTATGCGTCACAAATATGGAATCCGCGGTATAACAAGTACATCATGCGAGTGGAGCGAATACAAAGAAAATTTGTCAAGTTTTTATGTTTTCGACTTCACATTCCTTACAAATCAGATAACTACCTTCAACTTTGTAAACAATTTCACCTTTTACCGCTCAATATTAGACGTGATATATCCGACACAACATTTTTACTAAAAATAGCGTCTGATAAAGTAGATTGCCCTGACCTAGTTAAAAAAATTAAGTTGAATGTCCCTATCAAATTCACTAGACACCACCCACCCCTTAGCATTCCAGTTGTTAAAACCAACTATCGTCAAAATTCATATCTGATTAGAGCGAGCAGAAACTTTAACAAGCTATGCAGTGAGTGTAAATCATTAGACCTGTATAATACGAGCGTGGGCTCGGCGAGGCGACTGCTGTGCAGAGACTTTTTTGTCGATTAAGTCACATAATACTACTCATGTTTATTATTGAATGTAACTATCTATTTATGTATACATATTATGTTGACATTTTACCCATTATGCGTAGTTTTACTTAATCTCAATTTTTTTTTTGTTTAGAGTTTCCGATCTTTGTCAAAGTATTTTTTATTTTGTACTTTTTCTAAATTAACATCAGGTGTCCATCACTGTATGCTCAAGCACTATTGCTATTATATTGCTAGACGTGAGGACCTGTAATTGGTTTCCTAGTGCTTACTTTAAATTTCTATTATGTAAGAAAAGTTGTTGGTCTTCCTAACAATTAATAAATAAATAAATAAATAAATATATTCTTATAGTAAATCAGAAAAAAAAAACAATTCTTTGAATCTCCCCGAAGATAATATTAATGATGCAACAACTGAAAAAGAAACGTTAAAGCCAGAACAAACCATTGAAAACCCAAAAAGAGATTTAGATTCTACAACTAAAAAAACCGAAGATTTGAAAGAAAATAATGATAACGGGAGTGATGACATTGAAGGTAACGGCAATGAACAAAACCCTGAAAACCCGAATGAACTTTCAGAGAATACTATAAAAGAAACGGCAACTGAAAAAGAAACCTCTAAGCCCGATGGTGAAGAAACTGCAGAAACTACAACAGAAAACGTACAATCTACAACAGTACCCTCTAAAGACGATGAGTCAAACACAAAAGGCAATGTAGTAAAATTGAGAAAGACAAAGAACAAAAACCCAGTGAGCCTTCTGAAGATAGTGAGCTGAAAGAAACGACAACTGAAAAAGTTACATCAAAGCCAGACGATGCTGAAGAACTGCCTGAGAAAAAACTAGAAAAACCGGAAGTAACTATAGAATCTACCACTAAGCTTACGGAAAGCTATGATTTAAAAGAAAATGACATAATCGAATATACAACCTCTGATGAATCAAAAGTTGAGCCATCACAAGATTCCAGCGGAGACAACAACAAGGACAGCGAAGATTCAAACAAAAAAGACAATGAACGTAATAAAACTTAAGAAAACCAAGAACTTAAAATTCCTCTGAGGACGGTGAGCATACAGAAATGACCACTGAAAAAGTTACATTAAAGCCAGATGACGTAGAAGAAAAAAGCTTGAGAAAACAACAGAAAACCCGATAGAAGACAAGCACAACAAAACACCTAAATCCTCAGGCAAAGATAACAAAAGAACAAAAGACTCCAAAAACGATACCACAGACACGCCGATAATGACGTCACAGCTGAAGTAAGACTCGAAAGAGGATATCCCAATTTCTAATATGAGAATAAAAATGAATCCGAAATTCAAGCTAAACGAAAACCAAACCTGAATACTGATAGTAAAAAAATTAAAAAATAGGAAATACCTAATTTATGAGCGATATTGTGGTATAGACATAGGCAAAAGTTGTAAATACACAATCCAATCATAAAATATAGTGCGTTTCAAATAAGAATAGGAGTGGATTTGCACGAACTTCACACTTGCGAAAATATAGATGTGGTTACGTGACCGACAAATCTGTACCAAATCCAACCCGACTGAAGTTGCAGTTGTTGTGACCATCCTATTCTTATTTGAAACTTTTGATTTGTCATAAGACAACGTTTTGTGGTTAGTTTTTCTAAGATGATTCTCAAATCTGCTGAGTCACAAACCTTCATAAGAGTTTATTTGAATCTACAGTATACCTACTCGATATCGAGCAGCATATTTTGTGTGAAACCCTTAGTTACAGTGCTTTGTTATTATATATTATGCAGTCGTGAAATGTTTGTTGTCACAGCTACTTACCTTTTTAATGGTTTTAACTGTATAATCTTTTTTTTTTTATTGTTCGATAGGCTTGCGCTTGACCACTATCTCACCTGATGTTAAGTGTCGCGAATCTATAAATACTTATAATAAAACTGTAACAGGGTCAATTCTGTACATTAAAGATATTTTGGAAATTTTTGTTGGATGGCTCTCTATAATCGATACTAAACCCAAAACTATTTTTTTTTTTTTCATTTTTATTTGTCTGTCTGTTTGTCTGTATCTTAGCTGAGCATCACGCCGAAACTACTGAATGAAGGGGGTGTTTTAAATATTGTCCCGTAAATATTTCTAGGTCGTCGGTTTTGTGGTTCAGAAATTACAGACATTCAACCTTCAGTATTAGGTCCAAAGCCACTCCTATCCTGTAATATGGGAAAGAGAGAAGGGAGGGGGGAAAAGATAAGGGAAAAGGATGAATGGATAAAGGTGAAAGGAGGCAGGTGCACCAGCACCTGCCTCCTTTCGCCGTTTCATGCCTTTTCCCTTATTTTTTTCCCTCTTCCTTCTCTCTTCCTTTAGACTGACATAAGGCGTAAAACTTATTAACCCGTGCAAAGCCGGGGCGGGTCAGCTAGTTATATTATAAGCCAGGTATTGAGGGCGAGTTTGTTGTGATCGCACACTGATACGACACATAGGTATCGATGAAGTAAGTTGGATCATCACTAGCATATTCCGTGGTAGTGGGAGATCTTAGCCCCCGATTTCTAAGGGGCCTTGCATTTTTGAGACAAAGCAAACCGCTTGGAACAGGTGTTCCTGGGGGTGATCTGAGCTGATTTAGCCCGGTTGCCACGAAGTCCCTCCCATCAAGTGGGCAGGGGAGGGGGGGAAAGAGTGCGTCCGCCGCGCCTCACTCTTTGATTCATATCTGCATACATCTAGGAACTATATCAAGATTGGTGTCTTTTTCTTATAACTCGAGGACGAGGAATTCATTTTTGGAACCAAATTTTACTCGCCCATACAAAATCACGAGAAATTAATAAAACAAAAATTTTCTTCAAGATTTTTATTCCGAAAATCTTCTCCAGCGTTAAAACTATGAAGATTTTCTCCAGGAAAAAAATACGTGGGAATAGTCCAGTTATTCTACTATATAGAATAATAAACTTGTCAGACATAGACAGCTGTTCTACCTTATTATGCTCGTGTTTACACGTATGACTACGTTAGTTCTACTCGTGAGAACCTGTAATTGGCTTTCTATGGCTACATTACCAATTAATTTTGTAAAAATAAGCTGTTGGTTTTCCAATAAATAAATAAATAAATAAATAAATAAATAAATAAATATTTGTCTAATAACTGTGTTAAAAAAAACATTTATGTCGCGCGGAGGACCTGCAAAGTAAGAGCGGTTTGCAGCTTTTAGGGATTTTTCAGTTATGTTTAGATAACCTTTGATAATTTTTTACTAATAATATAAATAAATAACTTTAAGTAAATAACTTTCCTTCAAGGGTTTTTTATTTGCTACTGCATCATATTTTAGGGAAAGATGATAAAAACTCCCAAAATCGGTAAAAACGTGTATTTCAGGTTAAAGTTCAAGCACGGAACCTTAAAAATGTGCATGAAAATCTACAATTTACTGGATTTTAAAATAACATTATAGCCGTTTTGAGTTATTAAACAAGAAAATAAGCAAACTTTCACTTTTATTATCATCAACAATATTCAGTGTTATTTACCCGGGATTTTGTCCAATTTCAACTCGTACGGTAGGCTCTGTGTATCAATGAGACCATTGATACATAAAAACAAGTTTATCACTGCTTGGTTGCCCTAACTCTCGCTTCATGGCTTAACGTTAATCGTGATACCAAGTATTTACATGGATGGTTTCATGTGTCGATGAGGGGGTGGACATCTTTGGTTGTGAGTATCTTTGGAACCCATCAATATTTTTTGATAAATGGTATCTCATTAGAAAGCCGTTGAAAAGGACATGTTTTTAAAACAATTTACAGAAAAAAACTTCAGTCAGCTTTTTGAGATAAATCAACTTTTTTGCCATGGTCATCATTTTCAAGAAAAAATTTGTTTCACTGTTAAGCACTGTTTTTAAAAACTATGGTTAATTATTATTAAATTTAAGTGTCAGTAGAGTCATGAAGGTTTCTTTTATGTAATTAACATCAGAAACTTAATAATAAACAGCTGTGCTTTCATAAATCAGCGATTTGAGGTTAAAAACGGAAAAAATTTCAAAATTTCACATAATTTTGAATAACTCCATAATAAAAAAAAATCGTTGAATTAATGTTACGTTTAAAAGATAGCCCAAGGCCTGTTTAAACACACTCTGAAAGGATACGGTCTACGAACGAATCACCCTGTATATATTAGTGGGGGGCCCCAACAGGAATTTTTATTCCTGTTGACCCCCATGAGGCCGAAAACGTGGGGACAACAGGAACAACCCACCGTTTCTACTACGAGTACTCTCAGTATTTATGATTTTTATAGCCTGCTCAACGTAATCTACAGATTAGTTTGTAAAGGATTTTTTTTGCATGTCCCGGTTTTAGGGACGGATGGATGCGGGTTCAAGTCCCGCTCGTGATTCAAATTTTTCCTTTACAAACTAATCTGTGAGCACACTCAGTATCAACTACAGTATTGCACATCCGAGTAAACTGTTACTAGGGGTAGTGGGATAGGCTAGTGGCCTGCTATTAAAAATTAAAAAGTAAATATTATTATAATTTTCATAAAAAAGGTTAAAAATGAATGCAATAATTGAAAAATAAGTAAAATCGGTAAAAAAAATCACGGAGTAATAAGCTTTTAAAGTTTCTGGGCATCGCCAGTCCCTTTCTCGCAAAGCAGGAGATTCCCCATAGTTACTATGAAAACACACGTTGTGACGTCGCATGCCAAAGAAACTGTATGTAAAGCTACCACAGCTTAGGTACTATGAAGGAGCAAGAGTGACGTCACTGCGTGTTTGAGCTCTCTTTCTATTTCTGTATTTTAAAATACTTGTAACTTTGTCATTTTTTGAGATATTTAAATTTTGTTTTCCCGGCTGTTTTTTTGAGGACTATTATTATTTATACAATAAACTAGTGTTTTAGATATAAAATAAAACAAGTTATAATCAAATATAATATAACACTTTTATTTCTATACTACTATTAATTAACGAATCCCTGATCGTATGGCACGAGCGCTATAGAAAACAGTTAAGCATCAGACTTATTTAGACTAACATACATACAAAAATATTAAATACACTGTGTTTTATATGCGACAATATTCCAAGAACTAGAAAACGGTTTTTTATACAAACGATATTCTAAAAAAAAAAAGGAAATTTTTCTAGAATTCTAGTAACACTAGTGTTAGTTTATTTAACATTATATTTTTTTCTAAAGGGTGAATATTTATACTAGTATAGGAAAATTCCTACCAGAGTTTTTCTTTGTGAAATAGTTTAGAATTCTCACATACTGTTTAGAAAAAATGTCCACCCGGTTTAATAATAATTACAATTATTATTTTTGTATGTATTTAATAATGGAAGATTTTATATTTATATAAAATTTTAACTTAAAACTATATTCTACTAAACAGGTATAAAAATAAAATATTTTCTATAACACATGTTAATATTCCTGTTAATATTTTAACGACACCTCATTACACATATCATAATTATTTTACGCAAATATAAGAAAGCAACTGTGATAATATTGCCTCGTCACTCACACCCCGCTTTTGCTAATGAAGTGCGAGTGAGAAAACCATAGATTGTCAGCTCTTCATTGGCTCTTAGTGTAGTTACATACCCAAAAGCTGTTAAGAGGTAAATGGACCCTTTAGTAAGAGTTCGAATGTACATTACTTTTGCTATCGATTTAGCCAGAAGACGTCCACTGCAGAACGCTGGCATCCCCTCTAAGACGTAACCGTCATGATGGCGGGTTTCCTGGGGCGTCTGCCACTGAGTACATATTCAAAAATTGCTACCTATTTGCCACCTTTCCTAAATAATAGCTACCTATGATAAATTCTGAGAAATTAGAAAAATAAATTGACCAGCCATTCTGATATCAGAATGGCTGGTTCCCACTAAGTTTGGCATGAAGGGCGCAAATTTTCCAGAAGGTTGTATTACCAATAATTGCTACTTATTTGCTACTTCCACGAATTAAAGTTTCAGCTGTGTATCTGTATTGGTTTAAAAAATATAAGATTGAAAATTTTGCAAAGCGCCTAATAAAATTGTAAGGGCAACATTTCTTAACACTATGTAGTAAGCAGGCGTTCAACATTTATTTATTACCTTTATTTATATTTTTTTAACTAATGTACTTAGATACAAACTGAAACTGAAACTTTAATTCATGAAAGTAGCAAATAGGTAGGAAATTATTGGTAATACAAATTTCTGGAAAATCTGCGCCCTTCATGCCAAACTAAGTGGAAACCAGCCATTATGATATCAGGATGGCTGGTCAATTTATTTTTCTAATTTCTTAGAATCTATCATAGGTACCAATTAATTAGGAAAGGTAGCAAATTGGTAGCAATTATTGAATATACACTCAGTGGCAGACGCCCCAGGCAACTAGCCATTCTAACAGTAACCATAAAACGTCACTTTGGACGCTTATCACACGGGAGTTTGCCACAATCACCACGCTTGGCAGGCGGCTTGGTGATCACAGGTTTTAATGTACCGAAGAGAATGCTGCTGCCCATTCCCTGGATATTCCCTTAGCTGGCTGTTAAGGTACCTGCGGGAAGACGGGGTAGTCCTATTCTCAAACCGGGACTACACGCCCGAGTATAAAAAAATAGTCAGCGTTCGTAGCGTTCGTGTATCTCTTATTACTCGAAACAGTTGTTCATGGCCAAAATTGTATGCTTTTGATGGATTATTGTTGCTGTCTGCTTACAAAATATGTCAAGAAAGAAAAATTAGACTATATGTTTAAGGTGGAACGTTACACTAGCGCAGCAAATTTAAATTTTCTTGCGTTCTTTTGCCAATAATAGCTTAATTACTCAACGTGATTACATGAAAACTAATTTTGCGCAAATAAATAGAATGTATCAATAAATTACAATTAAAAGTATCACCTACATATCATTGGTTTAGCGACAAATGGCAATAGACTGAAAAACTAAGACGAAATTTGTTTATTGCCATTTGTCGCTAAACCAATGATATCTAGGAGACACTTTTAATACAACATAACACAAAACAAACAAACATACAATAAATTCGGCTCCTTGATAGCGGGTACCGTAATGTACTAAGGCAATTAGGTCCAATTTTGAGGGCTTCAGTTTACAGTTCTAAGTTACTAAAAATATATCCGTCTCTTACATTGCCGTCTATTTGACAAGGACAGCAACAGTTTTAGGAGGTTTACATCTGTCAACTAATGCCTTTAAAATTGGTTGAATAGTTTTTGATTTGGATAAAGTTGTAGGTAATAGGGGTGTAGAATATTAACATGAAAATGTTTTAGAAAAACACCTACATTTTAAATTAGTTATAATATCTATGCAAATTCAGGATGGAAACGTTAGCTTAATATTAGTAAAAAGTAACAATTAATATATATATTTTATTTATAAAATTGGCAGTTCTCGTATGCGCTAAAAAAAAGGACATAAGTGATTTTCATAAATTAATTAGAGGAAAAGTGCTTTTGATGAATTTTTTGCCAACAGCTTTTTTTTAATTTATTTCAAAGTTTTTGATGGCCGAAGAAATAACTATTTAATGGTGTTAAAGTTATAAATGTATAATTTTATTTAATGTGTATAATTTATACAATAAATAATATTTTTATTTATTAAGGAACAGATCGTCGAATTCGTTTATAAGAAATTACAAGTAACAAAATACTGCATTATGTAACTTATGTAAGTGGTTTTATTTCACGTGGATATAAAATATAAAATGAAAATTAACTTTAAATAACATAATATGTATATCTATTATGTTATTTAAAAATGAATATCTAACGTTTCTTAAAATTCTAAATAATATATTATATATAATAAAAATATTAATAATATTCTTGATCCAATAAAATGTTTTTAAAATTCGTAAAAAACAGTATTGATATTGGAAGCAAATTCATAGAACACGTTTTATTTATGTTTAAATAAAGGCAAGACATAATCATATTTAATAATTACAATATATTTAAAGTAATAATTTTTTTACCATCAATGTGTGCCAGGAATAACACAAATAGTTATATATTTATTATGATTTTATAAATATATTTATATAATAAAAAAAAAATATCATAGTAAGCTTTAGTTTACCTCTCTTCGATATGCATGACAACGCAAAAACAACACAAATTATATTACGCAGTAAAAAAAACTATGCAGTATAAAATACTTAAAATATAAAACAATTCGTATAAATAAAATAAAAATAAAGGATTATAATAGTAAATTCATTTTTGGGGCAAGAAAAACTATACAAATATATTTCGTATAAATATACAAAAGTAAATTAGAATAAATTCATTTTTGGAGCAGGACATCTCAGTTTTTTTAACGGTTTCATAAAAGATTTAAGCAAGCAACATTATTAAAACTTATATGAAATATATAATATTAATATTAAACTATTTTGATTCATTTATATAAAATATATTAATATTAAAATTAAAATAGTGTTCGACTACCTTATTAATTATAACAGGAACTAACGGTTGAGGAATAACAATTTAAATATAATTGACATTTAAAAAAATATATGTATACAAGGTGAGTTTACAAGGGGTATTATCCCGAAAGGGGAGGACTGGGACCATGATAGCCCACAAGTTGTGAGAGCCTTACTTGAAACTGCGTGTTCCCAAACCTCCATACTAAAAAATAAATCCACTCACAAAATTGCACGTGCGATCGCTACGAGAGTTAACAAGATACTATAAATTCATTTCTAAACACAGGTCGTTAAACTCATTTAAGTGCATTCGGTCAATGACGAAGTTCATCCACCCAGCTGCGCTAGGGCTATCTTCGAACGTAAACTTCACATGGCATTTCTTCAATGGAAAACTATTAATTTAGAAAAGGAGTAGAAGAAACATTGTCTACCTTGGGGAGTAGATTTACCCCCTTTCGGGATAATATACCAATTCAAACTCAGACTGTATAATATTATTACATAATTATAACTGTGTGTATAAAAATAATAATTTCCAAATAGAATGATAGACAAACATAACTATAGTATAACGTATGGGGATTCTGCGTGATTAGTTTATAAGAATTATGCCCGTTAAAGTTGGGCAATTCTTAACGCGAAGGGTAGGGCAAACAAGGTGTTATTTGGCACGTTTCCTGGCGAAATTAGAGCATGCGGAGCTTTGAATTTAACATATCATGTAATTCATACCATTAAGTCTTTTGTGACGTCCGCAAATACAAGAATAATAAATATAGCTCTATAGAAAAAATCACAAACCTCCCTCGAAAAATTTGAATGTACCAATTTTACTCAGTTTCTACCGAATATATTTTTACATAAAAAAATTAGTGTATTCCCAAGAAACATTCAGGTGTTGTGATGACTTCATAATTTTGAAAAATACTACACATAAATAGATATTAACTAAAAACCGTCAAAATCCGTCATTTCGTGCGTTGTCTGTCGCACCACGCTGAAGACTGCTGACTGAATTGATATTTGAGACTACGAAGTTAAGGTCGATGTTTCTTTGAACGGATTTTGACATGCTTATCTGGCCCTACCCGTCGCCTTAATAAAATTTTACTCGACACACGAATCAGCCACGTGGGGTCAGGTGGGGTAAGTGTTGCTAACTTTTTTTTCAGTTGATCCTCAATTCAGCCAGTTCTTTCTCCTCGTCCACTTCATCTTCATCCTCGTTATCCGATCCGTGGACTGATGCTGCCGGAGTTGTACCTCCTAGAAAAGTTAAGCGAATTAATACCTTATCCCGTTGCATTAGCAGTCATAAGGGAATACCCTATCTATAATAGGCTCGTGTCCTGAAAATTAACATTTTAATATTATTTTCATAAAGGTTAAAAATGAATGCAATAATTGAAAAAGAAAAAAAAACAAATTCAAATTATGTTTATTGTAACATGAACGGCATACCTACCAATTATACATATTACACAATAATAGATCAACATATTATTACAATTCATTATAAGAATTAAAACAATGAAGACGTAAAATCGGTAAATAAATCACGGAGTAATAAGCTTTTCTGGAGGGGGCATCGCCTGTCCCTTTCTCTGCAAAACAGAGCTTCCCCACAGTTACTATGAAAACGCACGTTGTGAAGTCACATGCCAAAGGTATTGTATGTAAAGCTATCACAGCTTAGCAATGAGGTACTATGAAGCTGAACGAACTGACGTCACTGCACGTTTGAACTGTCTCTTTCTAATCCTGTATTTTAAAATGCTTGTAACTTTGTCATGTTTTGAGATGTTTATTTTTTGAGGAATACTATTAATTTGCGCAATAAAAAAAAATAGCACGACACAAGTCTATTGTGCGTCACAGTTACACAGTGTACAAAAAATCTACGGTGAATATCTTAAATGAATTATACAATAGATACACAGTCTCTATGAAAATCAAACCTCAAAAGTGTCCCCGCGCCAACGCTTACTTATACAGATATATACCTCTCCAGCTAATATAAAATAGTCCACAAGCGGTTGTTTCATTTTAATAATGAACCATAGCACCCTGTAATAGCGTTGCAAAACAATGATATGTGAGTTACATCAATTTCAGTAGGCGCGGTCTGACACGCGACTGAGAACAACAATAAGGCATATTGATTGTATTGACGGTGCCGGATTTCGAGCACCAGTGTTCGGGTTTCCTACAGAAATAAGTGCGAACTTAAAAGCTATCTAGCTTTAGTGCAGACCGGCATAAATGTAACTCCGCTAAAACCAATAGGATGAAACCACCATCGGAAATATAAATCGGGATCTACAGTGAAATTAACCAAAATTATCCGCTCTGAAGTTGCAAACAAGTCGTGCGAGTACTGGCGGTAAACATATCAAGCTAGAGAGAGACAGTAGCTAAAGCGGGAGCTAAAGAGGGAGATAGCGGCTAGTATCGGCTTCGTTGGGAGAAGCAAAATGTACAGGGAAAATGGAAGCGAAATGTATTTAAGAGCTAATATTGTAAAAAATGAGCGATGGTTGAAGGAGTAATGTGTGAGAGCGAAATGTAAAATAATAATGGGAGCGAAATAAGAACAAGAATGGAGTTTAGTTAAATATGGTGTTAGTTTAGAAGTAAGAATCAAAAAGTGACTAAGCTACGATATGAGTGATAAAGCGCACGAGAGCGAAATATAAAATTATAACGGGAGCAAAATAAGAAAAAAAGGAGTGTAGTTAGATATAAAAATACAGTGTTATTTTAGGAGATAGAACCAAAGGTGATTAAGCTGCGATATGAGTAATAAAGCGCATGTGAGCGAAATATAAAATTATAACAGGAGCAAAATAAAAACAGGGAGTTTTTTTTTTTTTTTTTTTTTTTTTTATGTGATTGAATGACGTGACGAGCTAGTCGTGATTAAGCTACAATATGGGTGCGGGAGCGGGATAGGAAAAAGAATAGAGTGCAGTTACAAAGATACAGTGCAGTGAATTAAAACGGCCCGGGTTACAGTTACAATCGAAAAGACTACACTACTGTTGGACGTACAAAGACCTAAATAACAACCGTCCGAAGACAATCCATAGCTCGCAGCGAGTGAGGCCGAGGTTGAAAGCAGCGAGTCGCTCGAACCCACCCGGGTTCACCCGGTGGATAACCAGATCTGTTGATTGATCACTTAGCAATTTTATCCAATATAACCAGTTTGTTTTTATGTAAATGAATGACGTTTACTAGGTGGTAGGACTTTTCCGCAAAGTTCGTCTAGGTAGGTACCACCGCTTCGCCAGTTATTCTGCCGCCAAGCAGTAGTGTGCAAGCACTACTGTGTTCCGGTTTGAAGGGCATTGTAGCTAGTGAAATCACTGGGCAAATGAGACTTAAGTACTGATCACTTAGTCTAGTAATCTGATTACTAGACTGTGTGATGTGTCAGGATGACGTGCGCAGTGCAGTGTCACGCGAAACTTTATTGTTTTAAAGTTGCTAGTGACACTGCAACTGTTATGGGCGGCCGTGTCGCTTAACATCAGGTGAACGACTAGCTCGTCACGTCATACAATCGCATTAAAAAAAGATGTGACGAGCTAGTCGTTCGCCTGATGTTAAGCGTCACGGCTGCCCATAGCAGATTGCAGTATCACTCGGAACTCTAAATAAATATAGTTTTGCGTGACACTGCACTGCGCACGTCATCCTGAGACTTCACACATTATAGTAATAAGATTACCAGACCGTATGATCAGATCATAAAATCTCATTTGCCCAGTAATTTCACTACCTACAATGCCCTTCAAACCGGAACACAGTAGTGCTTTCACAGTATGCTTGGCGGCAGAATAACTGGCAAAGCGGTGGTACCTACCTAGACGAACTTTGCAGAAAAGTCCTACCACCTAGTAAAGTGTGTGACAAAAAGTAGCAGGTGTGACTTATGAAAAAATATCCGAAGCGAAACCTCGGGCTTAGGGTTGAACCACATGTGGTCAGCACGGAATCATTCTCCACGCTCTATCCTTCTCTATCGCTCAGGATCGCCACCTCCCAAAGCGAGAAAGATGCTATTTTGCTCGTTCTGGGAAGTGGCGATCCAACGAAAAAACTGGCGAAAAAAGTAAACATGAACGAGAAAGGTGCTATCTTTCTCGCTCTGGGAAGTGGCGATCCTGAGCTTTAGAAAAGGATAGAAGAGCACGAAAAGATAGGATTCTAATCTGACAGATGTGGCTCAACCCCTAGTTCCCTACATACACACGCATTCACATTTACGCTACGCACACATTGATATATCGTCATAGTAACAACACTTCATAGACACGGGATTGTATCAATGTGTGCGTAGCGATGTGAATGTGTGTGTATTTCTATATGAATTACCTGCCTAAAAAGTACCCACTTATTTGTCTTCTCTTTAAGGCGGCGGGTAGACCAAACAAGGTGTTTTTTGGGACGTTTCCTTTCGTAATTACAACATGTGGAGCTTTGAATTTAATTTATCATGTAATTCATTTTATTAACTCGTTTGTGATGACCGCAAATACAAGATTAATAGGTATAGCTCTATAGAAAAAAATCGCAAAACTCCCCTCGAAAAATTTGAATGTACCAGTTTTACTGAGTTTCTATAGAATATATTTTTACAAAAAATAAATTAGTGTATTCGCAACAAACAATAAGATGTCGTGATGACTTAATAACTTTGAAAAATACTATATACAAATTAAATTAAAAACCGTCAAAATCAGTCATTTCGTGTGTCTTTGTCGTAAGCGCCGCGCTGAAGTGCAGACTGAATTGATATTTAAAACGTTAAAGTTGATGTTTCTTTGAACGGATTTGGACCTGCTCATCTGGCTCTACTCGTCACCTTAAACTAGCGTATGATTTGTCATCTTTTCGCTAACGGGAAATGCCACACGTGAAAGCGAGACAGTTTATCGAGTTTATCAATTAAAGATGGTTAGTATTTTGAACGCTATTTTCACCAATTTTGATGTCATATTTAATTTTAGTTTCCTATTTATATATTTTTAAAAAGCCGCGGAAAATCTCCTTTTTTAAAACTACTTTTCAAATATAGAAACATAACTAAGTGACCAATCAACACCGTGTCTAATAAATTCCAAATTCAAACTCCAACACACCGACTACCCTCGTTCGCTAAAAACCACACATTGCAAGTACTGAAATAATCGGTGCCCGTTACCTAAAATAACACAAATACTACTAAATAAAAAAATTTAACCTATTCTCCATCAGCACAGTCGTTCAGTTTGGCGATCAGTTGATCGATTTGTTCGGCAACTGCGTCATTTAAAGGCTCCAGAAAGGTTTCGTTCGGCGTTAGGTAATTCTCGTGCTCAGATCCGGCAAAGTTCGGCTTTTCGAAGCTAACTTCGAGATTGTCTTCGGGCAAATCGGTGATTTCTAGTATTTCTAGAGATTTCTGTACGGTCAGTCGTTTTTGGTCGTCGTCGGTTTGGACTTGCTCGTCTTTCGTCGGTTTCTCCGTCGTTGACGACGAAAGGCTCAGGCGGGATGGGTCGTGACGACGAACTACGTGACAATAACCCATGAGTAACCCACTTAAATCATCTCTTGTAGATGTAAATAGGCCAATGATGATGATGAACCCCCAAAAACTAATTTGTTTTTAATGCTAAAATGGGCATACGTTTGACAACATCTCACCTGATGGTAAGTGACGAAGTTGTCTAAAGTGGAGCACGATTGCCCATGAGATGCCCATTCACTCTTGACTTGAAAAGACTCAGGTTATACCCAGGAGGAAACACTGTTGCTGGAAGAGCATTCCATTCCTTAACCGTTCGGACTATGAATGACTCAGCAGAACGCTTGCGGACTTGTGGTACACTAAAGACGTAAGGATGTAAAGAATCACCAAGCCTTGTAGTTCTATGATGGAAAGGGGATGACGGAATGAGCTGATGCGCATGCGCACACTCTCCAGAACGTAACCGATAGAAGATCGACAGACTGAAGTATATTTCAAAATAAATAAATACAGGGTAGTCAGACGCCTGATAGAATATGACGCCTGATCTAACCATCCCTGTTACTGGTTCCTTATGGGTTGCGAGGTCAGATGGCAGTCGCTCGTATAATTCTGGTGGCTCGCCGCTACAGGTTAGATTGGGAGCCGACACCAACAACAATTGGGGAAAGGCGAAGAGGATGATGATTATATATACAGGGTAAAATGGGGAAAGGCAAAGAGGATGATGATTATAATATATACAGGGTAAAATGGGGAAAGGCAAAGAGGATGATATATACAGGGTAAAAATAAATACTTACTAGACTGCGAGGGGCTGGGCGGTTCAGATATAGGCCGGGGGTAGTTGAACCTCTTCTCTAACTGTTGGTCCATTTGATCCACGTAGTCTGGGTACACTGTCTTCAAAGCCTGCGCCCGCGCTTGTCGGTAATACTGTAATCAATATAATTCAGTGTTAATCGACAACCGATGGAAAGGATGTCGATTAACACATTAACAATACATAAATTCCCCCATCCCCTTTTTACCATCGTACAACTAGACGCACGGTAACACGGCATCCGTATATGGTAGAAATTCCTCGAATACGTACAAAGCGTTCTGATTCCCCGTTTATAATTCGGACAGCAAAGGAATGGAACACCTTACCAGTGTCATTGTTTCCTGACAAATATAACCTGGGAGTTTTTAAGGCTAGAGTGAACCGGCATCTTCTAGGCCAGCATGCTCCATCGTCGACCGCGTTACCATCAGATGAGACCGTGGTCAAATGTTAGCCTATCGTTGATAAGAAAAAAAAGGGTTCTCGAGTGGCGACCACGAACCGGAAGACGCAGCGTAGCCCCCCCACTAGGTGGACAGACGATCTTTTTTTATGTAAACTAATGACGTGACGAGCTATAGTATGTTGCAAATCCCCTGAGAATTTCGTACATTGACTTTTGAGCGGACTGCCGGGTCTCCCACCTATTTTTTTGGTGGGTAGCTTTAGATTTTCAAATCTTCTGAGAAACTCGTACATTGAAACATGTCAAAACAGGTTTAGCGCCGCTGATTGACCTTGTTTCGCACACTTCCTTGTACCACGAAACGCGGTAGACGCGTAAACGACAGTGAAGCGATGCATAATTGTATGGAAAGCGATACTGTCGCTTTTTTCAAGGCTAACATAATACCGGGGGAGCAATGCACGAGTTTCTCTGGGGATTTGAAACATAGTATAGTCGTTCGCCTGGTGTAAAGCGTCACGGAAGCCCATGACAGTTGTAGTACCACTCAGAACTCTAAAGTTTCGCATGACACTGCACTGCGCACGTCATCCTGAGACATCACACAGTCTAAAAAAGATTTCTGGACTGTGAGATCAGATCATACAGTTCCATTTGCCCAGTAATTTCACTAGCTACAATTCCCTTCAAACCGGAACACATTAGTGCTTGCACACTACCGCTTGGCGGCAGAATAACTGGCAAAGCGGTGGTACCTGCCTAGACATTCTTTGCAGAATAGTCCTACCACCTAGTTGATCTGGTTAAAACCACGATGGATGGATGATGAAGGTAAGCAGCCGCTCGAAGTGGCGCTCTGTGAGGCCTATGTTCAGTAGTGGACGTTTTCCGGTTATTGATGTATTCAGTATGGAGATTGCTTTTACGCTGGATTAACACATTGGATAGTTTTCATCAGCCCTATCTATAAGTTCCCACTGCTGAACACAGATCTCCCCCATAAAACGCCACTTTGGACGCTTATCATAGGGGTTGCTATAAGCACCACGCTTAGCAGGCGGCTTGGTGATCGCAGATTTTAATGTACCGAGGAGAACGCTGCTGCCCATTCCCTGGATACTCTCTTAGCAGGATAATACATGAATAAAATAAAAATGTGTGGACATTTCACACAGCGCCATCTAGCCCCAAACTAAGCATAGCTTGTACTATGGGAACCAGATAACTGATACAATACTTAGATACTTTTTGTTTGTAAATACACACATAGAATACAATATAACACCCAGACACAGAACAAACATCGATGTTCATCACACAAATGTTTGTACTGGGTAGGAATTGAACCCACAACCTACAGTTCAGAAGGTAGGACTACTACCAACTGAGCTACCAGGCCAGTCAATAATGACGGTGTATTGACTTACTATGCCCAAATTCCTCCAGTCCATGAGGTCTGAAAGCCGTTCCGTTCTGTTCCTCTGAATGATGCGCTGTCGTCGAGTCATTCTGAAACGAAACAACAATATTAAAGCGCCTTTTTGGGGGAAATATGCTATTTGGCTACTACTAAAAATGCACAAGTATATAATATTTTCATAAAGTAAGTTAAAAATGAATGTAATAATTGAAAAAACAAGTAAAATCGGTAAATAAATCAACGAGTAATAAGCTTTTAATGTTTCTGGAGGGGGCATCGCGTGTCCCTTTCTCGCAAAACAGAGCTCGTGAGGAGCTTCCCCAGAGTTACTATGAAAACACACGTTGTGACGCCACATGCCAAAGAGACTGTATGTAAAGCTACCACAGCTTAGTAATGAGGTACTATGAAGGAGCAAGAACTGACGTCACTGCATGTTTGAGCTGGCTCTTTCTATTCCTGTGTTTTAAAATGCTTGTAACTTTGGTATTTGTGATTTTTTGAGATATTTGAAGACTCTATTTTTTGTGGAATCATATATATTTTATATTAAAAAAAATGCAGTAAAATAGCCTGTGGGAGTATTTCGGAGATTGTATGTTCTAATTCAGGAAGCTGAAGTTTTCAGTCGCGTTTGTTCATAACACCCCCTATTTAAACCTCAAACACCCTTAGAGAAGTAACAAAAAGAGTGTATAAAGAAATGCGGGTGACCTCGCAGCCTGTTTTTAGTAACAAATATATACAAATTTGTCCTTTAAACAAAAGTTTTTTGTTGTTTCTTTGTTCTTTATATGGCAATGGGCAGGCCACATCGCTCGTAGAACTGACAACCGATGGATGCAGGTAGCGAGCAGGTGCTCAAAGTGGCGCTCTATGTGGGAGGCCTAAGTTCAGCAGTGGACGTCTTCAGGCTGTTGATGATGATGATGATGATGATGGTGATGATGATGATGATACGCTGGATTAACACATAGGATACTTTTTATTCACGGCTGAAACCGCATGGCGCAACTAGCATAAAATAAACACGGTATTGCAACTAACATGTAAAGGTTGATTTTCGAAAATATTTCAATGATTATTTTTTTTATCAACGATAGGCTAACATTTGACCACGGCCTCACCTGATGGTAAGTGACGACGCGGTCGACGATGGAGCATACTTGCCTAGAAAATACCGGTTCACTCTAGCCTTAAAAACTCCCAGGTTATATTTGTCAGGAAACAATGACACTGGTAAGGTGTTCCATTCCTTTGCTGTCCGAATTATAAACGAGGAATCAGAACGCTTCGTACGTATTCTAGGAATTTCTCACACAGTGAGTGAGATCAGTTCGTAAAGTCTCATTTGCTCAGTAATTTCACTAGCTACAATGCCCTTCACACCGGAACACAGTAGTGCTTGCACACTACTGCTTGGCGGCAGAATAACTGGCAAAGCGGTGGTACCTAACTAGACGAACTTTGCAGAAAAGTCCTGCCACCTAGTAAAATGATGGTGATGATGATGATGATGAGCACTTACTTGGTAAAATCGAACATGTACTGAGCGAGTTGTTGGACTGAACCTTCCAGCGATATGTAGCGGCGGTCGACCACATAGATCCCGTACGACATAGGATCAGCTATATGCTCCTGCATAAAGCAACCGAAGCCTGGAGACAAGACATATGACTAAATAAAAGCATTGCAATTCAACGAGGCAATGCGGCCAGCATGTTGGGTACGCTACCTACCGGTAGTGGGCTGGAGCACTTGGACTGTCTATAGGCCATCGCGGCTAGTATACAGTCTAAAGGTTCTTTGTAGTAGGTAGTGTAGCTAGTTTATTGGTTTTTATTATTGTAGTAACTAACTAGTTTAAAGAATAAAGAATTAAAAAATTACCCCCAACGATCACATACATAGATCCTGGCCCCTAACTAGGATTCCCTGTATCTAGGGACCCAGGAACTACGAGGACCATGCTCCCGCAACACCTTGACATGGACAAGTATTTGCGCTTTTTTTCATGTGGCACAAATACTTGTCCTGTCACGGGAATCGAACCCTCTATATATAGTCGTCACAATTTCAAAGAGACAACATCATTCGGAAGACGTTCACTGCTGAACACAGACCTCCTCCATAAAACGCCACTTTGGACGCTTATCATAGGGGGAGTTTGCCAGAATCACCACGCTTGGCAGGCGGCTTGCTGATCGCAGAAAATTTTAATAAATCGATGAAATGCTGCTGCCAATTCCCTGGATATTCCCTTAGTCTGCTCTTACGGCACCCACGGGAAGGGATGGGGTGGTCCTATTCACAAACCGGGACCACACGGCCAAAATACATCCGGCTGTTTGATAAAAAAAACTGATCATCATATAATTTTAGAAAACACAAATACCCTGCGCGTGCGAAGAAAAGGAGGCAGCTCGACGATAAATCTGATGGCTTGATCAAAACATTTTGTCAAAATATCGTTTGGGACACTTTGATCCGAAACAAAAGGTTGATGAAAAAACTAATGGCTTGATCAGACTATTTCGTCAAAACATCATTTCCGACTATACACCATAATTAAAAATATAGGGCAGCGGCTTGAAGAAAAAACTGATGGCTTGATCAGAATATTTTATCAAAACATACATAATTACAAACTAAAAGACAGCAGCTTGAGGAAAAAACGGACGGCTTGATGGAAAACTGAACACATTTCTCTTACCCGAAAGATTGGTAGTGACGCTAGGGATGCCCATGACGGTGCATTCAGCGGGGGTGTATCCCCACGGCTCGTAGTACGAAGGGAACACCCCTAGATGGCAGCCGCGGACAAACTCTTCGTACTCTAACCCGAAGAGAGGGTTTGTGGATGTCAAAAACTCTGGGTGAAAAATTACCTGCAAATAATCAGATAAGGGTTTGCTGTGCTTGTTTTTGTAAAATGACAGTATATTAAATGACGTAGTATTATATACATTTTTACATATAGTCTATAGTCTATATACTTATAATAAAACTGTAACAGGTCCAATTCTGTACATTGAAGATATTTTGAAAAAATTTTTGGAGTGCTCCCTGTTATCGGTTTTGAAGCCAAAACTATATTTTTTTTATTTTTGTCTGTGTGTATGTCTGTCTGTATCTTGGCTGAGCATCACACCGAAACTACTGAATGGATTCAAATGAAACTCGGTGTAATTTGAGTTCATATTACGAGGTAAGCTATAGGATACTTTAAATCCCGAAATTCTGCACGGTTTCTTTGGGAGAGGGGATGACAGTAAAAATATGTACTTAAACCATATTTTTGAGTTTTTTGGCGGGAACGCGGAAAAGTTCACGTCGTTGCATTGTATTATTTTTCAAAACTCGTGCTTTTTCCAGTGTTAATGTTTAAAATCGGTGGCGTTTTACGCATTAAGTGCTGAATTACGAGCATGTGTGTGGGCAAGTGATATAATGTGGTGAAACGTGGTTTTTCGTGTTGCTTCCAAAATTCCATAGAAGCCTCTAGTAAAGTTGCCACTACTTTACTAGGGCATGACTTAGACTGGATTATGACTACCTGACTTAGACTGGACTATGACTACCCTGACTGACTGTGACTAAGACTTGACTTTACATGAAATATTTCATAATACGATGAAAAACTACAATATTTGACACTGGCTAAATACACTATGCCGTGTGGTCCCGGTTACGAATAGGACCACCCCATCTCTTCCCGTGGGTGCCGTAGAAGGCGGCTAAGGGAATATCCAGGGAATGGGTCGCAGCGTTCCCCTCGGTCTTGGTGGCAATCAATCTTCACCTACTGCGATCACCAAGCCGCCTGCCAAGCGTGGTGATTATGGCAAACCCCCCCCCTAATGACAAGCACAAATAAAAACGGCCCCCAGTCCCCGGCAGCTCTGCTATCCCGTGGCTACGGTAGCGGCCACGGTAACGGCAGGGCAAGGGGTGCGAAGAATCCCCGGCAGACGCCCGGCTACCAACCCCAACGACGACCCCTGGCCCTGGCAACACATAACGTGCGCACACTGAAGGCTGACGAAAGGATGGTCGAGCTAGAGGCGGAGATGGGTAAGTTACGCTGGGATGTAATGGGATTGTCTGAAGTCCGAAGACAGGGACAGGACACGATAATCCTAAATTCCGGTAACTTATTCTTCTACCGGGAGGGAGACCAACTCTCCCAAGGAGGTGTCGGGTTTCTCGTCCGCAAGTCTCTCGTCAACAACGTGGTCAAAGTCGACAGTGTGTCGGCCAGGGTAGCGTACCTGGTACTCCGAATAACCAAACGGTATTCGTTGAAGGTTATACAGGTATACGCGCCGACGTCGGCACACTCAGACGATGAAGTAGAAGCTATGTATGAGGACATATCCGAAGCCATGCATACTTCCGAAACATACTTCACCGTTGTGATGGGAGACTTCAATGCGAAGTTGGGCACAAGGAATAGCGATGAGCTGAGAGTGGGGCCATTTGGATACGGGCAGCGGAACCCTCGAGGACAGAGGCTGGCTGACTTCATGGAGAAGGAGGAACTCTTTATGATGAACTCCTTCTACGAGAAGCGGCCATCCAGGAAGTGGACGTGGATAAGTCCCGACGGTTCCACTAAAAATGAGATAGACTTCATCATGACGACCAAGAAGCACATATTCGATGATGTCTCTGTGATCAGCAAGGTGAAAACCGGTAGCGATCACCGTATTGTTAGAGGCACATTGAATATCAATGTTAAGCTCGAAAGGTCACGTCTGGTGAAGTCTACGCTCCGTCCAAATCCTGTCCAAATCCAAAACCCCGAAGGCTTTCAGCTGGAACTCCAAAATCGCTTCCAGTGCCTAGCCGACTGTAACACAGTGGACGAGCTAAACGACGGGTTGGTGGAAACTGTCCAAGCTGTTGGATCGAAATTCTTTAAGACCCAACGCCGAAAGAAGACTCAAAAGCTCTCAGAAAAAACTCTTGAGCTAATGGCCGACCGGAGCGAAATGAAGCTGCAGTCTTCAGTTGATATGTCAGCCTACGGTGAACTCAATAGACGAATCTGGAGTTCCTTGCGACACGACTTGCGTGCTCTTAGTACTTCACGTATTGAGGCCGCAATTGAGCGGAACCAAGGCTCTAAAGTGTTCGCAAAGGATTCGTCTATTGGGCAACACCAAATGACAAAACTGAAGACCGAAAATGGTAGCATCATTTCATCCAAGCCTGAGATTCTGAGAGAGATCGAGAACTTCTATGGACAGTTATACACCTCGACACGTAAGCCCGCTACTAACACAGCTCAGGACATCAGAGCCAAGTTAGTCCGACACTATACCGAAGATATCCCGGACGTCAGCCTGTACGAGATTAGAATGGCCCTCAAACAGCTTAAAAACAACAAGGCACCAGGTGAAGATGGAATTACGACTGAACTTCTGAGAGCGGGTGGTAGACCGGTACTTTTAGTCCTCCAGAAGTTATTTAATTCTGTCATCCTTGAAGGTACAACGCCAGAGGCATGGCACAAGAGCGTGGTGGTGCTCTTCTTCAAAAAAGGCGATAACACCTTATTGAAGAACTATAGGCCCATCTCGCTCTTGAGTCATGTGTATAAGCTGTTTTCGAGAGTCATTACGAATCGTCTCGCACGCAGGTTTGATGAATTCCAGCCTCCCGAACAAGCCGGTTTCCGAAAAGGCTTTAGCACCATAGACCACATCCATACGCTGCGCCAGATTATACAGAAGACCGAAGAGTATAATCGGCCGTTATGCCTAGCGTTTGTGGACTATGAGAAAGCCTTCGATTCAATCGAGACTTGGGCGGTGCTGCAGTCCTTGCAGCGATGCCAAATTGACTATAGGTATATCGAAGTTTTGAAGTGTTTGTACAGTAAGGCCACTATGTCAGTCCGACTACAGGACCAGAGTACGGAACAAATTCCATTGCAAAGAGGCGTGAGACAGGGAGACGTTATTTCTCCGAAACTGTTCACAAACGCATTGGAGGATGTTTTCAAGCTCTTGGAGTGGAAAAGATCTGGCATCAACATAAATGGCGAGTACATCACTAACCTTCGTTTTGCCGATGATATAGTCATAATGGCGGAATCGCTCGAGGACCTTAGCACCATGCTCAACGACCTCAGTAGAGTCTCCCAGCAGGTTGGTCTTAAGATGAATATGGACAAGACAAAGATCATGTCTAATGCTCATGTTCCACCTATACCGGTAATTGTTGGGAACGATACTCTCGAAGTTGTCGACAAGTATGTCTACCTAGGACAGATTGTCCAATTAGGTAGGTCCAACTTCGACAAAGAGGTGGCGCGAAGAATTCAACTCGGCTGGGCAGCGTTCGGGAAGCTTCGTCCTATCTTTTCGTCCAAAATACCGCAGAGCCTGAAAACGAAAGTTTTCAATCAGTGTGTGTTGCCAGTGATGACTTATGGAACTGAGACATGGTCTCTTACTGTTGGCCTCATTAGTAAGCTTAAAGTCGCGCAGCGAGCTATGGAGCGAGCTATGCTCGGTGTTTCCCTGCGAGATAAGCTCCGGAACGAGGAGATCCGCAGGAGAACTAAAGTGACCGATATAGCTCTTAGAGTTAGTAAGTTGAAGTGGCAATGGGCAGGCCACATCGCTCGTAGAACTGACAACCGATGGGGAAGAAAGGTTCTCGAGTGGCGACCACGAACCGGAAGACGCAGCGTGGGCCGGCCCCCCACTCGGTGGACCGACGACCTGGTGAAAGCCGCGGGGAGCCGATGGATGCAGGAGGCGAGCAGCCGCTCAAGGTGGCGTGCTCTGGGGGAGGCCTATGTTCAGCAGTGGACGTCTTCAGGCTGTTAATGATGATGATGATGATGAAATACACTATGTGTGGAGCCAAAATATAAGAGAAAAAAAACTATATTTTTTAATTAAACGGAGTAAACTGACAGATCGAAATGTCACTTGTGAATATAATGCTGCCAACTTCTAAATCACAGTGATGATCTAATTCAGCTCCTACAGTTCAAAAGGGCGGAACTACAATTTGCCAGTACAAAAATAGCCACTATTTTAGTTTTAAGTACTATCGCCGACAACGTTTTGGTTTGGTGCTAGATATTGAAGATGATTCTTCCGATATATAATAAAAAATATTAAGTTATAAAAATGATAACTTTTTTATTTTGTTAATTTTGCAATTTTTATTTAAGTGTATTCCATTTTTTCACAGGCCGCTATTTAATGTAAATCAAAATCAATTAGGAAAAACTATTTTCAGGAAATGTTCAGGATATAAAAGAATGGAGTAGATCACTCAACTGAAATAAATCAGTGAACTGTATCTCTTTTACCCACCACTATTTATTTTTCATGAAAAAGTGACAACACTCCTAATGTCAGTTTACTCCGTCTAATTAAAATATAAGGTCTAGATGTAATTCATTAACGCGTGGTCCGATTTCATTTATTCCTTTTTTTTGTTAGAAAGGGGGTACTTTTTGAGAGTTTTGGCGGGAACGCGGAAAAGTTCACGTCGTTGCATTGTATTATTTTTCAAAACTCGTGCTTTTTCCAGTGTTAATGTTTAAAATCGGTGGCGTTTTACGCATTAAGTGCTGAATTACGAGCATGAGTGTGGGCAAGTGATATAATGTGGTGAAACGTGGTTTTTCGTGTTGCTTCCAAAATCCCATAGAAGCTTCTAGTAAAGTTGCCACCACTTTACTAGGGCATGACTTAGACTGGACTGAGACTACCTGACTTAGACTGGACTATGACTACGCAGACTGTGACTAAGACTTGACTTTACGTGAAATATTGTATCATTATGAAAAATTACAATACTTGACACTGGCTAAATACACTATGTGTGGAGCCATAATATAAGAGAGAAAAAAAGGGGGTACTGTCAATATTGTCCCGTAAATATTTTAAGGTCATCGGTTTTGTGGTTCAGAAGTTACAGACATCCAACCTTCAGTATTAAGTCCAAAGCCACTCCTATCCTGTACTATGGGAAAGAGAGAAGGGAGGGGGGAAAAGATAAGGGAAAAGGATGAATGGATGAAGGTGAAAGGGGTGCGCCAGCACCTGCCTCCATTCGCCGTTTCATCCATTCATCCTTTTCTCTTATCGTTTTCCCTCTTGCTTCTCTATGCCTTTAGACTGAGATAAGGTGTAAAAAACCCGTGCAAAGCCGGGGCGGGGGTCAGCTAGTATTATATAAATACGTAGTATAAATAAGTTTTAATTTTAAAATACTACTAAACTTATTTAAACTTACTACTAAACTTATCTGTACTCACTTTGACTTTATCGTTGACAGTGTTGAACAGTTCACATCTCCTCACTCCATTCAGTACCGGATCGCTCCAATCATCCACCTGGACAAACAAGATAACTCATCATCATCATCGTATGCGCTGCGAAAACTATTATACCCGTGTGAAGCCGGGGCGGACCGCTAGTCAAACAATAAAAAAAAAGTTTGCGCACTTAGGTTTAAATTTTTGGTATTTCAATAAAGAGTTTATCTATCTATCTTTTTTTAAAGGATATTTTTACACTGTAATTATTTTGCAGTGGAGCTCTCTGGGAGAGGCCATGTTCAGCAGTGGACGTCTTCAGGCTGTTGATGATAATTAATTTAAAAACCAAACTAATCAATATATTTTGATGAAATTTCTATGAGACCGATCTAAATGTATGTTCTATTAAATAAAAAAAGAATTTCACAATTAGGTTTATAAATGACAGAGTTCTCAGTTAACAAACACTTAAAAAACATTTAACCCTAATCAATACTTCCTTTATTTGAAGTCGGTTCGCAAACCCTACCAAGTTTAATTGGTGATTTTGAAAGTGACCGACGATGATGATGTTGAAGACGATTATGATGGTGATGATGATAGTGGTGGTGACGAAGATACTGAAAATTCCCTTGAATCTTGAAATTTTCATAATACCTGATTTAAAATTGTCTATTATATTCTGATACGTAATTAAAAAATCTTGAATCTGAATTTGATGCTCCAAAGGGGGGGAAACGGACTGATTTTTTTTAACTAACACAAATGATAAAAAAATTGTTGAAATGTTGGTTTCTTACTTTTGACTGGCCTGATAGCTCAGTTGGTAGTAGCTCTGCCTTCTGAACTGTAGGTTGTGGGTTCGATTCCTACCCAGGACAAACATATGTGTGATGAACACAGGTGTTTGTTCTGTGTCTGGGTGTTATATTGTATTCTATGTATGTATTTACAAACAAAAAGTATTTAAGTATTGTATCAGTTATCTGGTTCCCATAGTACAAGCTTTGCTTAGTTTGGGGCTAGATGGCGCTGTGTGTAACGTCCACACATTTTTTTTTTTTTTTTTTTTACTTTGAGCGAGTGTATAATATTATATTCATTTTAAGCTAAAACACAGATCAGTAATATGTAGCTAGAGCTAAAAGTCATAGAATAATTAGGTGATGAAATGTATTACAACAATGGTCCATGCAAAATGCGTTGTCTGTGCTTCTGTGTAGGTACCTATTTTTTGTTTATCTATTGTTTGTAATCTTTGTCTTTTTAAATATGTATTTATTTTTACTGTAGGGTTTACTATAGGTTTCTCACTTCTTAATGCATGATGTGGCCATTCTGTAATTAGGCCTACATGTAATTCAAAGCCTGTCATGTAAATCATGTAAGCTAAAATTTTTATTACATTTGTATATCATGTAGTACTGTTGAAGGTCCAGAAAGAAATAAATAAATAAATAAATAAAATAATGGTAATGGTGGTGACTATGATGATGATTATAATAATGGTGATGATGATGGTGATGATGATGATGATGATGAAATTAGCGTTATGTGTTCACTTACAACATTATGCGTAGTGACGGGCGGCAAGCCATCCCGTTGAAGCGCGTAAATACATCTTTTAAGACGCACGGTATCTTCTTTTTGCATCAGATCCGATGCTTCGGGCAAATGGCCTCTGGGAACAAAAAGTATATAGGTATTGCATCAGTTGTCTGGTTCCCATCTTAGAGTATAGACTAAAGCATAGAGAGATCATCAAAACGACATATATTTGTACTGCTCACACGTATCGCTACGTCAGTGGCGAAGGAAAGAAACAAACATATAGCAATTAGCTACGCGAACATATCGGTTAAGGCGAAGGGTACAGCAAACAAGGTGTTATTGGCACGTTTTTTGGCGAAATCAAAGCATTTGTCTACTCGTTTGTAAAAACCAACTTACCGCCCTAATATCATAAATAACTATTATAAACCAAGCCATTAAACCAAATCAGCACATAAAGTAACGTAGAAATTATCCCTCACCTCAAGCAAACGTCATACATCCGCTTGCCGACTTTCTGCTGTATATCTTGAATGGTGTCTCTCAATGCTTTGGTGACGGCGTGCCCTCTCAGCGACTCCACGTTGAAATTGTTTGTTTTAGCGGGAAATATGAGGAAGGCGACCACTGTCATTTCGGAACCGGATGCCTGAAAAAAAAAAACAAAAAAACTTGTATATTCCTTTATTGCCTAGCCTGTTAGCTCAGTTGGGAGTAGCTCTATCTTTTTTTTTTTTTTGACTAGGCTAGCGTTTGACCACAATCTCACCTGATGGGAAGTGATGATGCGGTCGAAGGTGTAGCACGCTTGTCTAGTAATAAATACCTATTCACTCTTGACTTGAACAACCCCCCAACAACAAAAAAAAAAAAAAAAGGTCTACCTTCTAAACTATAGGTTATGGGTTCGATTCACACCCGGGACAAACATTTGTGTGATGAACATAGGTGTTTGTTCTGTGTCTGGGTGTTATAATGTATTCTATGTATGTATTTTTTTTCTGTTTGTTTTTTCTTTTGTATGTATTTTTTTTTATCTAAGTATTGTATCAGTTATCTGGTTCCAATAGTACAAGCTATGCTTAGTTTGGCGCTAGATGGCGCTGTGTGAAATGTCCACACATTTTTAATTTTTTAATTATTATGATCATAAATTAATTAAACTAAAACTTTTTATGTTAGTCATAGACAAACTTAATAACTGATACAATTAAACTACTCCTTTTTGGTAATTAGTTGTCGGGTAAGCATTGCATTAGTGGCACCCTCCTAGGGCCTTTCTGTTATGTCATTGAATAACGTGACGAGCTAGTCGTTCGCCTGATGTTAAGCGTCACGGCTGCCCATAACCGATTGCAGTATCACTTAGAACTGTAAATTAATACAGTTTTGCGTGACACTGCACTGCGCACGTCATCCTGAGACTTCATCATTGATCAGGTCATAAAGTCTTACTAGGTGGTAGGACTTTTCAGCAAAGTTCGTCTAGGTAGGTACCACCGCTTTGCCAGTTATTCTGCCGCCAAGCAGTAGTGTGCAAGCACTACTGTGTTCCGGTTTGAAGGGCATTGTAGCTAGTGAAATTACTGGGCAAATGAGACTTTATGATCTGATCACTCAGTCTAGTAATCTGATTACTAGACTGTGTGATGTCTCAGGATGACGTGCGCAGTGCAGTGCCACGCGAAACTTTATTGTTGTAAAGTCCGGGTGACACTGCAACTGTCACCTATAAATAGTGATTAATTCAGGCCAAAGCTTCGATGAATATGTCGGCACCTTTTACCGTATTCGTATCGGCAGACGATCAATAAATATACAGTTAATAACATCATCATCATCATCATCACCAAGGGTTAATTTCAAAGCCGTCTTAATAGACTCACGTCTATCAATATTACCTATACAGAAAAATACCTGATGATGACGATGATGATGATGATGAAGAATAGATTACCTTTAAATAGTGATTAAGTCTGGCCAAAGCTTCGATGAATATGTCGGCACCTTTGTTACCATATTCGTATCGGCCAGCGATGAAGAAATATAATGTCTTGTCTAAATCGAAGTTGAAGTGGCTGTAACGAAAATAAATTAATGGTAAAAACATTTTTAAAACAAACTTTTTGTAGGTAATTTTACTTTTTCATACTCTTCTCAGCAAACCCTTTCATTTGATACCCATATCATGGGCGTGTGAAAAATAACCAGTCCGCCATCTCGGACCGTCCGCCATATTGGATTTAGAATGACGTCAATTAGCTAACCATGCATTGTCATTCAAACTAAACGTGTATGCAAAATCTCATCTCAATCAGTTGAGGGTAACTGCTTTTAAATTAATTTCCAAGTTTTGATCAGCTAGGCGATCATGTACCTTAATTGCATCCGATAGAAATGCAAAACGTATGAATTTGACGTTTCAATACGCAGTTTATGTGCATATTTACGGTTGTGGGTTCGAGTCGCACTGAGGACAAACATTTGTGCGATGAACATCGATGTTTGTTCTGTGTCTGGGTGTTATATTGTATTCTATGTATGTATTTACAAACAAAAAGTATCTAAGTATTGTATCAGTCTGGTTCCCATAGTAAAGGTATGCTTAGTTTGGGGCTAGATGGCGCTGTGTGAAATATCTTTTTATAACTATATAGGCTCGCATTTGAACGACCGCAATCTCACCTGATGGGAAGTGACGACGCGGTCTACGATGGTACATGCTTGCCTAGAAGATACCTATTCACTCGCGGCTTGAAGAGCTCCAGATTGTACTTATCGGGAAACAAAGACGCTGGTAAAGTGTTCCATTCCTTCGCTGCTCGGATTTCGGTCTTTTTTTCTTTTTTTTTCTTTTTCTTTCTGTTTACACATGACTTACTATAACCGTTTTGGAAAATACATTTCCTTATTTCTTAGCGATCAACCAGTATTCTAACCTGTCCAACAACCCCATCAAAATCGGCTTAGCACTCACCCGTAGAAATGTCCCCTGGAGAACTCGTTTATCTTCTCCTTGGCCAACGCGTGCAAGTTTTGAAACTCGTGCAACGCTGAGAACTTCTTCACGTTCAATCCGTTTGGCGTAATGATATCAGGTTTGCGTTTCAGGAGATGTTCCGCTTCGTAACCTGAAACAGGTGACGTTTGAAAGTTTATGATGATGATAATGATGATGATGATGATAGTGATGATAATAGTGGTAGTGGTGGTAGATAAAAATAAATCATTAAATGTCCTATTGAGTGCCACTTTGAGCAGCTGCTCGCCTATTGCATCCATCAGCTCCCCGCAGTTTTCTTGAAATCGTCGGTTCACCTATGCACACTATGTATATTTAATGTAACCCAAACAAGCTTATTGTAATTGTAAATCACACCTAAAACACAAGGAAAGAGATAGAATAATTATGATATAGATATGGAAGAAAGAGGGGGAAACACAACGCACCTGTGATATCAGAGACTGTAGTGAAGATATGCGTCATGTGAGCCGCGGCACGCTCCATGCAATATCTGTGGTATATCTGTCTCTTTCCCGCCTCCTCGTCCACTGAGAACTGTGAAAGAGATAAAAGTAGTAACAGTTATGTATTTCTATACATATAATGAGACTTAAGAACTGGTCTCACAGTGTAGAAATCTTTTTTAGACTGTGTAATGTCGCAGGATGACGTGCGCAGTGCAGTGTCACGCGAAACTTTAATTTAGAGTTCTGAGCGACACTATCTGTTACGGGCAGTCATGCTTAACACCAGGCAAACGACTAGATAGTCACGTCATTCGATTACATTAAAAAAAAATTGTACAGTGTTGCTTAGCTAAGTTGCATTTTAATAGGGCAGGCATTAATCTACAAACAATAATCACCTTATCCAAATTGTTGTAGAAGTCAGTGTTGCCAGCGCACAGATATCTCCCGAGCAAAGTCGCGTGAGTGGTGAACACAGTGGCGACATCTACATGGCGAACTCTGAAAACGAAAAACAACTGGCTGACCTGATAGCTCAGTTGGTAGTAGCTCAGCCTTCTGAACTATAGGTTGTGGGTTCAATTCCCACTCAGTACAAACATTTGTGGGATGAGCATAGGTGTTTTTTTTTTTATATATATTTGACTAGGCTAGCGTTTGACCACAATCTCACCTGATGGGAAGTGATGATGCGGTCGAAGGTGTAGCACGCTTGTCTAGTAATAAATACCTATTCACTCTTGACTTGAACAACCCCGGGTTGTATTTTTCAGGAAACACCGACCCGGGCAGGGCATTCCACATTCCATGTTTGTTCTATGTCTGGGTGTTATATTGTATTCTATGTATGTATTTACAAACAAAAAGTATCCAAGTATTGTATCAGTTATCTGGTTCCCATAGTACAAGCTATGCTTAGTTTGGCGCTAGATTTTTTTTTTCCATTTCCTAGACTACCTTCTTACTGAAATAAGCACTCTACTAGAATCACAATCTAGCCATTATTTTGGCTAATAAGTAATTTAAATTTAACCTAAACTTCTATAAACCTTATTATCTAAGAATGTGTCCAATAACACTTGTCTTATTGTCTCTATTAAGGCGACGACACTTTGTTCTTGTGTTCTTTTGGGTGGCACTAGCACTGCACTACATTACACTAATTTGTGAAAATTCACTAATAACACTACACCACAGATAACCCCCAATAGATACCGCATGAAAGACGACGACCGCGCACCACGCATTGGCGTAAATGGTTCTATATAAATCGCCGCTTCGCAGCACGGCCTTAGTTTCGACCAATTATTAGAGTTCATTATTAGGGCGTCACTCGAAACAGCCAATAATAGCGCATTGGCTCCAGTCCCCGCAACCCGCGCCTTCCGCCAGTTTTGGTGAGCTAGGATCCGAACAAAATTCCGTAATGCGGTATCTATTGGGGGTTATCTGTGCACTACACTAACTCAAATACTAACACAACTAACGCTAGATGGCGCTGTGTGAAATATTCACACATACTTTTTTTATTTATTTTTTTTATTTTTTACCTGAGCATAATGAGTCCCACGCCCGCTTGCCACTCGTGGAAGTGTGCGACCACGCGCGGAGGTGTGTCACTGTAGTTTTCAGCCGCTTTTCGAAACTACAATCAAATTAAACTATTAAGGCCCGATTTCACCAAACTAGAATAAATTTTATTCCAGGTATAACTTTCCGAGAACAACCGAGTCACGCGAATATAGCCCTTGTATCACCAATTTTGTGAAGGAATAAGACTTATTCCTTGGATACAATAAAAATGGCGTCTTTTTTGTGTAATTTCATTTGTCAATTAGCTGTATCCAGGAGTAAGGAATAGCCGTATACTTGGAATAAACGTTGGTGAAATCGGGCCTAAGTAATTTAATAAATAAATAGGCTAGCTGCCTGCTATTAAAAATTAACAAGTAAATATTATTTTCATAAATTACGTTAAAAATGAATGCAACGATTGAAAAAATAAGTAAAATCGGTAAATAAATCACGGAGTAATAAGCTTTTAAAGATTCTGGAGGGGGCATCGTCTGTCCATTTCTCGCAAAACAGGTCGCGTGGAGATTCCCCACGGTTACTATGAAAACGCACGTTGTGCCGTCACGTGCCAAAGAGATTGTATGTAAAGCTACCGCAGCTTAGTAATGAGGTACTATGGCGAACCAAGAAGAAATGACGTCACTGCATGTTTGAGCTGTCTCTTTCTATTCCTGTATTTTGAAATGCTTGTAACTTTTTCATGTTTTGAGATATATAATTTTTGTTTTCACGACTGTTTATTTTTTGAGGAATCTTATTAATTAATGAATTTATTATTAATTAATGAAACTATTATAGTCGAAGAGCTACCCACCTCAGTAATGAACTGTGCGACCATGAAGCCCAATATGACCGCGTCGTTAGCTTCCACGTCCAGGTGTGGGATTCCAACGGAGCAAGTGTCCCACAACTCTTGCTTGTAGCCGTCGAGTTGCCATGCGGCTGAGCCGATATCGAATAAAATAATCTGTGGGTTGCCATCCACCAGCCATGTGCCTGTATGAAGCTGTAAAAAAGATTTAATTCAATTTAAAAAGTATTATTTATATACTTTTTTAAATGTTTCTTATCCAAAATTGTAAAATAAAATAAAATAATAGAGGATTTTTTTGTAAACTAAGTACGCGGCTTTCCCCACGAAAACGATTTTAACCTGCGATGAAAAATAGACTAGATTCTATCCACGATCACCGCCTTGAAAACGGCACCGTTAAAACAAGGCATATGCCCTGTTTTTGTTCTCAGTCGCGTGTGACCGCGCCTAATGAAAGTGATGTAACTCACATATTATTGTTTTACAACGCTATTGCAGGGTGCTATGGTTCATTATTAAAATGAAACAACCGCTTGTGGACTATTTTATATTAGAGGTATATATCTGTATAAGTAAGCATTGGCGCGGGGACACTCGAGGTTTGACTTTCATATAGAGACTGTGTATAGGTAGTGTCAAAATCTTAAATCAACTATGCTATAGATCTATCATCATCAACAGCCTGAAGACGTCCACTGCTGAACATAGGCCTCCCCCAGAGCACGCCACCTTGAACGGCTGCTCGCCTTCTCCATCCATCGGCTCTCCGCGGCTTTCACCAGATCGTCGGTCCACTTAGTGGGAGGCTTACGCTGCGTCTTCCGATTCGTGGTCACCACTCGAGAACCTTTCTTCCCCATCGGTTGTCAGTTCTACGAGCGATGTGGCCTGCCCATTGCCTGAACAACTTGCTAATTCTAAGAGCTATATGGGTCACTTTAGTTCTCCTGCGGATCTCCTCGTTCCGGAGCTTATCTCGCTCTCTCCATAGCTCTCCATAGCTCTCCATAGATCTTTAGTATATTTGATTTAAGATTTTGACCCTTTCAATCTTAAGTTAGATGAGAAATAGAAGTCAGCCCCTCTTACCTTGTACCCCTGGCTCCTCATAGCATTAACGGCGGTGGTGAGAGGGGAGTGGGGGGGAAACTCCGCCTCCTCTACCTCTGTACGAGCGCATTGCTCTTTGTATGGACCTGCCATAGACAAACAACACCTAAACTTACTTCATTCGAAGGCGAAGGGTTAGGGTAAACAAGGTGTTTTTTGCCATGTTTCCTGACGTAATTAGAACATGTGGAGCTTTGAATATAATATATCATGTAATTCATATCATTAACTCGTTTGTGATGACCGCAAATACATGATTAATAAATTTAGCTCTAAGTATAGAAAAAAATCGCAAACGTCCCTCAAAAGAATTTAACGTTCCAATTTTACTGAGTTTTTTTATTGAGTATATTTTTACAAAAAATAAATTAGTGTATTCCCAACAAACGTTCAGATGTCGTGATGACTAATTAATTTTGAAAAATACTATATTAACATAGATATTAATTGAAAACCGTCAAAATCAGTCATTTCGTGTGCCTTTGTCGTAAGCGCCGCGCTGAAGTTCAGACTGAATTGATATTTAAGACTACGACGTTAAGGTCGATGTTCCTTTGAACAGATTTTGGCCTGCTTATCTGGGTCTACCCGTCTCGGGTTTTTAAGGAATACAACTTATTAATACAATTCAATAATATCGAAAGAGTTAAAAAGAAACATTCACAAATAAGTCATTCATTCATCCCACCGCAAGAATAGGACCATCAAATCTCTTCCCGCGGGTGCCGTAAGAGCCGGCTAAGGGAATATCCAGGGAACGGGTGGCAATATTCTCCTCGGTACATTAAAATCTTCTGCGATCATCAAGCCGCCTGCCAAGCGTGGTGATTGTGGCAAACCCCCCTTGTGTATTGATATGCGTCCAAAGTGGCGTTTTATGTTTAGCGGTGGACATCTTTCAGCTGTTGATGACGTTAGGAGCTAGTCGTTCACCTGATGTTAGACGTCACGGCCGCCCATAACCTGTGTCATTCAGAACTCTATTTATAAAGTTACGCGTGACACTGCACGTCATCCTGAGACGTCAGCACCGTCTAGTATTTCTAGACTGTGAGATCAGCGGGGTGATCATGTAACTTTGATAGCAATGCAACAAAAGAAATTTCAATCCAAATTTGAAAATTTCCATAGTAACTTTGTACATAAGCTGCATACTGCAACTGTCAAATCCATACATTTTTGTGTTTCTATCGGTTGCCAACAAGTTACATGATCGCCTGGCAGGTCATAAAGTATCATTTGCCCAGTAATTTCACTAGCTACAATGCCCTTCAAACCGGAACACAGTAGTGCTTGCACACTACTGCTTGGCGGCAGAATGACTGGCGAAGAGACATCCTCTTCGCCTACCTACCTACGTAAAGTCCTAGCACCTAGAGTAGTGAATTTGTTATTTATTTATTTATTTACCTAAGATTTACAGCTATTATCAGTTAGTTAGTTATAATTAAAGTAGTGATTACTTACCAAGAAGACAATAGTTGTCACCCATTTCTTCGGTAGATACATAAGCCTTGGAGCGGATCACAGTGTAAATTCCACCGACTGAAAATAACAAGACGATGTTATTAAATAAATAGAATATAAATAAATAAATATAAGTTTACAAAAAAAAAATAACGCCCAACGATCACACAGATCCTGGACCCTAACTAGGATTCCCTGTATCTAGGGACCCAGGAACTACGAGGACCATGCTCCCGCAACACCTAGACATGGACAAGTATTTGCGTTTTTTTTTCATTGCACAAATACTTGTCCTGTCGAATCAAACCCGCCGCCTTGAGTTATGATTATGAACCGACCTGCTCATCCAACAAACCAGAGGCGGTCTTTTTTTTAAAAAAGGGGTTTGAACTGACTTCAATCGCCTTGATTTTATACTAAGAAATACTTGGATGATATTCATCATCATCATCAACAGAAACGTCTACTGCTGAACATAGGCCTCTCTAGAGACCGCCACTTTGAGCGGCTGCTCACCTCCTGCATCCATCGGCTCGGCATCGGGCCTACGCTGCGTCTTCCGGTTCGTTGACAGTTCTACGAGCGATGTGGCCTGCCCATTGCCATTTCAACTTGCTAATTCTAAGAGCTACATATATCGGTCACTTTAGTCCTCCTGCGGATCTCCTTATTCCGGAGCTTATCTCGCAAAGAAACACCGAGCATAGCTCTCTCCATAGCTCGCTGCGCGACTTTGAGCTTACTAATGAGGCCAACAGTAAGAGACTACGTCACAGATCCATAAGTCATCACTGGCAACACACTGATTGAAAACCTTTGTTGAAGGCTCTGCGGTATTTTGGACGAAAAGATAGGTCAAAGCTTCCCGAACGCTGCCCAGCCGAGTTGGATTCTTCGTGCGACCTCTTTGTCGACGTTGGACCTGCCTAATTGGAAAATCTGTCCTAGGACGCGAGCAGCCGCTCAAAGTGGCGCTCTGTAGGGGAGGCCTATGTTCAGCAATGGACGTCTTCAGGCTGTTGATGGTGATGATTTTTTATTTATTAATCAGATTTGCATATAGAGATTGTTATCAAAACTGAAATCGCTTTATAAACTTAGCCTGAGTACTCTGAAACGAATCCTAGGCGCCAAGCCGCCAAGGCAAGGCAGGTCTAGAAACTCGACACCTATTGTGTTCGTCCAAAACGCGTTCATTGAGATCTAGATTTACTTGTTCTAGCGTTATTGTTGTCATAATGTGGTTTGGGGCAAGTAGGCCTGTCTTTAGAGCGAGTGTAGATTAGCAGTAGTGCAACTTTCAAACCGACTGACCCAGGTTCAAATCCCACTCAGCCTCCCGTCTCGCGATTTGGTGCAGGTACTTTCCGAAGCATGCCCGGAAAGCCCCTGCACCAATCGGACCCTATAAAAGAATCAAAATTTATATCATCTCATCTTTTATGTCTCACTGTTGAGTGAGACATAAAAGATGAGATGATATAAATTTTAAAAGATAGACCTCGTCATTAACTTCCCCATGCTGGGCCACGGGCCATCTTTCACAGGGCATAATATAGTGTTGGACACGATCCAGCACGCTAGACAAATGCTAATTCTTTTGCCAATGTAAATTATGCAACAAACAACATTTACAACATTGTCATTGTAATGTTGTTGTGTTGACACCAACATTTGTGTTGCAAAAATGTGCGCATACATTGAGCACAGAAAAGTCATTAGTTTTAGACCTATCGAGTTAAATTTAGCTTAGAATTTATTCAACAGAATCCGGAACAAAAATGCAAATTGTTTTACAGTACCAAAGCGGCCTCAAAGGTTCATCTGTTCTCCTCGCAAGAAGTTTGTCCTCGGTCCATGAACGAAGTCCGGTCATGGGTGGAATTCATTCAAAAGGTAAGTTATTTTTTCTATTGCTGTTTTTTTCGTGTTTACCTTTGTCAAAGTCAATTACGCGTGTTGCTAATGGCACAATGTCAATACAACAACAACACAAAATGTTGTTGCTGTCGTTATGTACAGTACCTTTGTCAGCAGCTTCCCAAGCGGTCTCGAAGGTTCTCCTCGCAAGTGGTGTGTCCTCGGTCCATAAACGAAGTCAGGACGTGAGTGGAATTCATTAAAATTAAGTTATTTTTGCATACTATACTTTTGTCAATGTTAATGGCACAATGTCAACACAACAACAAATAATGTTGTTGTTGTCGTTTGGTACAGTACCTTTGTTAGCAGCTTCCCAAGCGGTCTCGAAGGTCCATCGATTCTCCTCGCTGGCGGTGTGACCCCGGTCCATGAACGAAGTCAAGTCGTGGGTGGAATCCGCGCGGTAGAACCGACGCGATGTTCTGTCGCGCGACATCTTGCCCTGTAACGAATAAGAAAGTAACCATTACAACACGTAGGTTTTGGGTATAACAAAATTTGATGGAATAAAAACGGTCGGGGCGGGGAGGCGCTGGATGCAGGAGGCAAGCAGCCGCTCAAAGTAGCACTAGCACTCTGTGGGGGAGGACTACAGGCTGCAGTGGACGTCTTCAGGGTGGTGATGATGATGATGATGATGATGATGATGATGATGATGATGATGATTATTCATGTAAAGTGGGGATATACTTTTCATTCAACCCCGTTATGTCGGGTTACGGGTATCATTGAATAGATCTCTTAATATGAAAGTTTTCTACGCCATTTTTAAGGTTCTGTACCCAAAGGGTAAAACGGACCCTATTACTAAGCCTCCGCTGTCCGTCTGTCTGTCCATCTGTCACCAGGCTGTATCTCATTAACTGTGATAGTTAAGACAGTTGAAATTTTCACAGATGATGTATTTCTGTTGCCGTTATAACAAACAAATACTAAAAAACAATAAAAAAAAATTCAACTGTCTAACTATAAGTCCATGAAATACAGACGGTGACAGACGGACAGACAGACAGACAGCGGAGCCTTAGTCTTAGGTCTGTTTTACCCTTTGGGTACGGAACCCTAAAACTGCACCAGAAAAATAAATAGGTATTTTTTTCCCCGATTCAGAGTGAACCAACTGCTTTAATGAAATATTATCTTCTACAACGAAATATTAAGTAAGTAAGTACCTATTAATAAGCATACATTGATGTCAACTCGTTTTAAATTTCTATCACCGAAACAACCTTGAAAGCACGTCACTGTCAATCAAAAATAGCTTTTATTACGCTTTGCGTAAGTAGCATAAGACATCCTGACATTATTGACTATTTTGACTTACAAATTATGCAAAAATGACACGTGTTTTGTATTGGACGGCATCCAAATGTCTACGTATGAGTTGACAAGATGGCTAAGACTAAAAGAAATCACGCAGAGAAAATTAGTAGGTATGCACTTATGATGAAAATTGTCAACCTACTGCATCAACCTCCTTGTCATAAAGATAATACAAGAAAAACGTCTACAATATGTGCATATCTGTATACCTAATTATATAAAAATGCTAACAGGTAATATATTCAAAAAAACATTGCATGACTGGTTGTTGCAACACACATTTTATAGTGTTAAAGAATTCCAAATGTATTGTAACAATAACACTATTTAAGAGCCAATACAACGCCAAATTGCTTAAAACGGCTTAGCTTGAAGCAGTATCCTGTCAACAATATTGCAACAATGACTTTGAAATTAATATATGGTAAAGTCCAGGACTAATGCTACTGCAAATGTATAGTGAAAACACGAATTAATAAAATTTTCTCGATAGAAAAAAATTACAAAGTTACCTCCAAACCGTACAAAATAAACAGCGATTATTCAATGAATACTTTAAATAAGATCATGAAACTTTGTGTAGTAGTTGAATTAAATATAATGGAGGGCTTATGTATAGCGGATTTTTGAATTACCCTTTATATTCAGTGTAATAATAAATTACCTAAACTATTGCGCGTTGGAACCAGTTTAACTTAGACCGCCCCTGCCGCGCGGCCCCTGGCTCATCCCCGCTTTGGCCTAGTACTATACATCTATTCTGTGGCTTTGACGTGAATTTGCGCTGGCCTTGCACAAGCCCTTAATATTTGCACGCTTGCATGCAGGGCAAAATGCCTTATTATGTTATTTTAAGATCTCTGTAAATTGTGTTCTAGCGAATAAATATTTGATTTGATTTTACTTGATTTGATTCGAAACCAAAACCAGTATGATAGCAGTTTGGAAAACGCCCCGAATTTTGATAATGCATATGTTTTCGAGCATTACGTTGGTGAGAGAAAACAATTTTAAGTTTGCTTATGGGTCAAATTATTTATTTATTTATAATTCACCATCTTACAACATAGCACGTTATATTCGGCATGTCCACGTTCCACATTCTATTCTTTGTAAAATATCCAAACTACCTTTCTTCGGTTTTGAAATAAATCATGGCACCATGACCGATATCTTTTCTGCTGTTTTTTTTTCGTAACTAACAATATTATCGCGCTCAGCACAACGACCGCTTCGTCTGACGATGATGACGATGACGGTGATGAGCTAAGAACCACGTTTCAACCAGAATTCGAATAAAAATCACATTGAATACGGAATTATCCGTGTAGGAGGTTAAAAAAGGAATACCACATCGCAAAATCACTATTCGCCTGCAATGCAACGGTTCTAAGCGACGTCTCATTTTTTCCGTTTGAATGAGTAAATGTTGCTGCACGCTATGCTTCAGGTGCGCATATTTTCTGTGTCCGACTAGCCTAGGTACAAGCGGTGGGTTCTTGCTTGTGGGATGTCACTTACTGGAGAGCGAAGTGTCGAGTTGGTGTCCCTTTCTACTAGGGCGCCACCAGTTATTCACTGGAAATTATTGTTATAACAAATGAAATCCCATATTCACCTCAACATTGTTATATTTTATACAAGTAGTACACGGTTGTTCTATATAATTTGGAAAATTTTAAGTGTTCTATGACGGAAAGTTTAAATCTAAGGTTAGTTCTAATTCTAAACAATATAGGCCGAGAGATATTCTAGGTTCTTATTCTATTCTTATTTAAATTCTTTATATTCTGCTACAATAAGCTTCTTACATAGGAAATTCTATTCCGGCATGTAGACGGGCCCTTCTACATGCGGGTTTCTTTTATACAAAAGTTCTTATATCATAAATTCCTAACACAGCATCTCAATGGTGACGGGGCTAGGCTATCCTACCAACATGTGGCGGCTTCACTGGGAGCGTCTCACCACGCTGGAGGACATGTGGTTGGGGTGAAGAAAAAAAAGAAAAAACGGGAAAAATTAAAAAGACATCACCCTATCTGTCAGCTCTTGGCGGGGAGGGGCTTCTTGGGCTCCCTTCTCACGCACACGCCTCCTTTTTAGAGGTTAACCATGGAACGGCAATCTGTGGACGAATAATGCTCCGTTACAGATTGCCACGAAAAATACTACATTCTGAAGGCTGTCCGAAAGCAAGAAGAACTGACCTGCCGTTCCATGTCCCTCGCCGGCGTCCAAAGCAGCACATGGCCGAAGCGTGGCGTTGCGGCCGGTCGTCGCCATGCGACCAAGTTTCCTACGAAATTCACGGATATATGAGAAAACAACGCCTAGGGAACAAAAGGAGCTTTAGCCCAGGACGGGGACTCACTTACTTTCACGCTTTCTTTTAATTTCTCTTAATAGAAATCCTCTCTCGTTGCACTTCTAATGTCAAAAAAAAAAAGAGACCATTGAGCAATTCTTATTTTTATTTTCTCGAAAGGCTTTTGCGATCAACACTATGACGCCGACCAAATCCTACTAACAATTTTGGAGAAGATGCCCTAAATAAGACGGAGACTACTTCTGAAACGATAAAAAGGTGTCCTAATGGGATTAAAGCTATATTAAAGCGGATTCTGCAATAAAAACTACAATTTAGAAAAATCGGTAAATGATGAAATATACGGTTTCTTGCAATGGCAATGATTTTAAATTTAAGTAATATTTTTGCAATGGTATCATCGCCGTAAACTTCTGTACTCTTTGATTTCTGTCTACTAAAAAAGTGAAATGCAATGTAAACAAACGAAATTAACGTTTTATAAACTTTTAAGCAAAGTATATGGATAAAAGAAAGAAATGTGGGTCCAGTATGAATATCCTCGTTCCGATGCCCAGGGACGAGCTATTGTATGTTTCTATGTAAAGGATTCTAGTGAGAAAACAGGTAATAGTTCCTACAGAATGCACCCAGTGAATTACGTATCCTATTCGTCTTTCTCGGCGTTGTTAATGGTGTTGAGCCATTAACACAGCCTTCGCAGACCGTCCTACGACCGACGAACAAGATACGTCCTTCCCCAAGTAGCATTCTACAGAAAAAACCTACAGTACAAAAATTACATGCAACACACCCCCCCGGCAAGAGCGAAATTAGGGTGAGCAATACGAAAGCTATAATTTCGCGATAAAGAGGAACAACTTCTACTCAAAGTTAACCAAAGCTAAACAAAAACTATGACTTAGTTGATGAATGGATTGACTTCTATAATATCAGGCGAGTGAAGCAAAAACTACCATTTCACAACAAAAAGTATCCCAAAGGAGACAATTCTGTGGCGGCAGTGATGAAACGACTGCTGCCTTCTTCTGAAACATGATGCTATTAAGATGAGGCTCCATTTCGGAACATCTACGTACATCTTAGTTTCTACAGAGTGAGCTGTAGAGTACCAATGACCCATTGTATAATCAAGCTCTAATTACTGTATTCTAATTCTAATAAATTCTAATCCTGTTATCTTATAACCTGGAAATTCTAATTCTGAAAGTTCTATTCAAGTTAACGAGTAACTAGAAAAATAAAGCTTAATCAAAACAAACCATAAGTTTGGTATTTATTCTCAACACCAAGCGGTGTCCATAACTGACTTGCAGTGTAGTATAAAATGGTAGTTACCATTAGGAAGCTATAACTACTATACCTATGCTACTTAAATTTAAGGCCCTTTTATCTAAATCCTTACCTAAAAACATTTCCTAATCTAAGTTTTAGTGCATGCACATATCCTACTAACTATGGTTTATTGGGCTGGCCAGCCATTATTATTAAATAGTAAGGTAAAAGAAAAGTTAAAGCTTTACAGTCACTCTAGTCAATCTCTTCTTAACATCCGTCCACTCTTTTCATTCAATCTATCTTGCATGCTTATCATTCACTTGAGCTTCTGCTTTTCCCTTTACTGACATATATACATGCATTTTACATAATTTATCTAAACCTAATTTACTTTAATTTTTAAACTACGATCACTATTATTTTTATAAAGTTACAATCTAATTTTTTTTTTTAACTAAATTTCTTATTCTTTCTATTCTAATTTGGACTAATATGTATAATATCCTTTATATGGGTTAGCCCTAACTTCTTACCATTTATCGCTCTTAGGCGATAAATTAAGGGGCTAACTTTCTCCTCAACCACACACTTAATGTTTCTAGGTGCTAATTTACTTGCGAAATTATCACTAGCTTTGGAAAGAGTGTAATCTTTCTTCCACACAATCTGACCAACCTTCAAGCTGATTTCTCTCTTTCTCCTATCATACAGGCGTTTCCCTCTTTCATACGCAGAATTTAATTTTTCCTTTACCTTGAGAAATATTGTTTTAAGTTCTCCAAGCGATCCTACATAATCTTTCCTTTCTGGGAAACACAAGTCTTGTTGATCGAATGTGTTGAATTTATAATGCTCTGTATCCAAAACTATTTCTCTACCATGTGCAATGAAAAAAGGTGTGAAGCCCGTAGCTTCATGTACACTATTATTCATGGCTGACTGAATATGGGGCAAATGTAGGTCCCAATCTCTATGGTCATTCTTTAAAAATGATGATATGGCATCACCTAGTACTCGGTTAACCCTCTCTACCGGATTCACCTGTGGGGTGTATACGGCTGTGTAAAATAAATTGGGTATTTTATACCGGTCTATTAGTTCTTTAAATTCTTTGGAAGTGAATACGCTACCATTGTCACATATCAAGGTCTTAGGGACCCCATGTACCAAGAAAACGAATTCTTCTAATTTCTGATTTATGGTGGTAGTGACTGCTCTTCGTATGGGAAATAGGAAAACATATTTTGAAAAATAGTCCGCAACTACCAGCACAAATGTATTGCCTTTCTTAGACCTTGGCAACGGACCATGTAGATCTATAGATAAGGTTTCAAATGGTCTGTTTACTCGTTTAGGCTGTCCCATCAGTCCAGGCCTAGCCTTGTTTGTAGACTTGTTAGCTAAACAAACTTCGCATTTTCTAACATATTCTTTAACATCCTTCAGTAATTTCGGCCAATAAAATCGTACAGCTATGCGCTTTACGGTTTTACTGATCCCGAAGTGTCCTGCTGTCGGTCTGTCATGATTTTCTGATAAAATTTTACCTCTATTCTGGAGGGGTACTACTGATTTCCAAGTAGTATCATTTTCTAAGGCGTATTTGCTTTTAATTAATTTATATAGCCTGCCTTCTATGATGCTGAATTTAGGGTAACGTTGTGGAAACTTCTGGCAACTTTCATACAACACATCATACCATGTGTCACCTGAAGGGTAACAAATTTCTTCTACTGCTTCTACTTCTAAACGACTAAGTGCATCTGGTACTACATGTAAGTGTCCTTTTCTGTGTTTAATTTCAAACTTATATTGCATGAGTCGCATAGCCCATCTGGCTAACCTACCACTGGGAGATTTAATGCTCAGTAACCACTGTAGAGACGCGTGGTCAGTGATCACGGTGAAGGGGTGACCCTCAATGTAGCACCTAAATTTTTCTACGCTAAATAACGCGGCTAGACATTCTTTCTCGGTTACTGAGTAGTTTCTTTCTGCTGCCGTGAGACTACGTGAAGCATACGCTATTACTTTCTCTAAACCATCAATATTCTGAGTTAAGACGCTACCTATACCTTTGTCACTGGCATCACATTGTACAGTAAATTCTTTTGTGAAGTCAGGACATGACAAAACCGGTGACGTCACCAAGCACGTTTTGAGTTTGTCAAAAGCTTCTTGAGCATCCCCGTCCCATTGCCACTTCTTCAGCTTTTTACTGGTCAAACGATTCAGTGGAGCTGCTACAGTAGAGAAGTTGGGAATGAAACGACGGTACCACCCTACCATTCCCAAGAAACTTTTAACTTCTTTTGGCGTGCTAGGTACGGCCAACTTTATTATAGCCCGGGTTTTGTCCGGGTTAGTTCTGAGCCCTGTTCTATCTACCTTGTATCCTAGATAGTCTAACTCGTCCCTGCAAAAATGTGATTTTTCTATGTTGACTGTCAACTTTGCAGATCTGAGTTTTTCGTATACTCTATCTAGGAGCTCTAGGTGCTCTGAAAAATCGCCTCTACTAACCAAAATGACGTCATCTAAGTACGTAAACACTGATAGAGTTAGGTCTGCGTTCTGAAACTCGGCCGTTAGCAACCTATCCATCAGCCGTTGCAAAGTTTGAGCAGCTGTGCTCAACCCAAAACACATACGGCGAAATTGGAAGAGTCCTCGCCCTGGTACGCTGAAAGCGGTCTTTTCTCTAGATTCTGGACATAACTCTATCTGCCAATAGGCTGATTTTAGGTCTATTGAAGTCATATACCGAGCGCCTCTCAGACTATTCAAGATGAAGTCAATGTTCGGCAAAGGGTAACTATCAAACTTGGTGATAGAGTTTAATTTTCTACTGTCGAGACAGACCCGTGGTTCTCCATTCGCTTTCTTAACTACTACCAATGGGCTGTTCCAAGGTGAGTTGGAAGGTTCTATAACACCTAGTTCAAGCATTCGATCAACTTCGTTATGTATGAGTGCTAGCACTGCAGGCGAAAACTGGTGACATTTCTGCCTTGCAGGCGGGTGGTCACCTGTGTTGATGGTGTGCTGAACCAGATCTGTTTTACTAAGGCCACATTCTGAAGTTAAATTCTTAAATTTTTCTATACGGGTGTTAAGTTGAGCTAACTGTTCTAAGGTTAAGTCGCTTGCAGCTTGTAGCGAACCCGTTTCTACAAAACAATTCTCATTGGTCAGACTATCTACCTCTATAAGTTTCAAAACATCTCTGCCAATGTTAAATATTTTCCAAAAATCTATGCCAAAAATAATAGGAGTTTTAATTTCCTCTATTACTATAAATTTTATTGTGTGGACTGAATCCTTGTACTCTACAGGCAGGTGTGCGTAACCAGTGGCTACGCTCTCCGAACCATTGGCAGTAATGATGGGCATGCACTCGGTTGTATTCAACGTAGCCCCATACCGCTTGAGTATCCGGAAAGCAACACCATTCATGACGCTGACCATTGCACCAGAGTCCAAAAGTCCTTTACATTTCCGACCTAAAATGGATACTTCCAGAAAAGGTCTGGTTTCCCCTGGCATAGGGTTAAAATAAACTTCTTGAATTTTTGGGTGCTCTACCAAAATATTTTTATTTATAAACTTCTGATTTTCTGTGACTCTACATTTTGACTCTACTATTTTATTGTGGCATACTTGGTTGTCATGACCTTGGTTAGGTTGGTTTAACCCACCTCGCTGGAAGAGGCCCCTTTTGAGTTTAAATAACTCTTAGACTGTGGGTTGCATTTCTCGCAGCGTGGTCGTGTGACACCTTCCTTACCGCAGCCATAACAATAGATAGTCCCATTGTATTTACAATCTGTTTCATTATGGCCCTGTTTCTTACATTTATTACACACTGAGTGTTTAATTTCAGGTGCCCGAACAGAACTTTCTATTTTCTTTTTCTGTTGCTGGCCGCTATTATGAAAAGTCTTTGTTTTGAAACACAAATCTGTGTGCAGAGAGTTAGGGTTGGCAGTCGGTGGGTTGACATGTGTTGAACATTCCAGCTTCATGTCTTCTATCCACTTACACCTCCTACGTAACTCATCTATGTTTGAGAATGTGTCACAAAAAACTTTTGACTTATAATAGGGAGCAAGATTGTCCTTTATAATTTCCACTTGTTCTTTTTCTGAAATAGCCGTGTCTAACCTATCAAAGTAGACTTTCATGGTATAAATGTATGATATGACACTTTCTGATGGATGTTGGGTCCTGTTATAAATTTCTTTTAGCGTTCTCCTGTTGTAAGAAGTAGGTAGAAACTCCCGTTTTAAAGCACTGACAAAATCATTCCAGGTAACATAGCGTTTGCCATAGAAACGATACCATTCTGCGGCACTACCTTCCAACAGATCATTCATACTTCTTAATAATTCTGAGCGGCTAACATTCTTAGAGATGCACAGTTCATCTATTTTTTCCAAAAAAGCATGTAAACTGATTTTGCTATCCCTACCTGAAAACCTAATATTCCAGTTGGATATGTTACGCGTTGGGTCAATGGTAATCCGCAGCTCACCTGTTCCAACTGAAGAGTCCTGTGTTGTCACTGCCCCCGCAGCTGAAGTACTCGGCTCACTGTGCAACGGAGTCGCCTCAACCGGTGGTGGCTCGTCTGCGCAACTCATAGCACCCTTTCCTGAAATGTCCACGTTCAACAAGTTAAGAAGACTCTCGCTATCCGCTTTGAGGGCTGCGATTCGTCCCAACAATTCTTGGTCATCTGTCTCTAGACGACTTAACCGAAGTTGAGTGTGTACAATCCGAGAAATAAACCTTTCTTTCTGAGAGGAGGTCAAGTCTCCGGATGAAATCGACTGACCTATGTCATTTAATTTATCCTCACAAGTTTCTACTTCAGATTCTACATCAAATTCTAAAGGATCAATTATTACCTCCAAACGTGAAGATTTAGACAGAGCAGATATTTTTGCTCGCATGCCTGCAACCGTTTTGATGTTGAGATGACCTCTGATCTTGAGTTCATACTTGAGTTCCTCGCTGAGGAGATGTCTGAAGTTCATATCTGACTCAGACATTTTGTCAGCTGTTGTGAAATTCTAAGATTCTAGAAAAAAAAAAAAAACCTACCAAACAACAATAATGATTGATAGAAAAAACCAATGAAACACCAACCTCAACGCTAATCCAGTAAAACCAGGCCCCACGTTGGGCGCCAATTTATGCTGCACGCTATGCTTCAGGTGCGCATATTTTCTGTGTCCGACTAGCCTAGGTACAAGCGGTGGGTTCTTGCTTGTGGGATGTCACTTACTGGAGAGCGAAGTGTCGAGTTGGTGTCCCTTTCTACTAGGGCGCCACCAGTTATTCACTGGAAATTATTGTTATAACAAATGAAATCCCATATTCACCTCAACATTGTTATATTTTATACAAGTAGTACACGGTTGTTCTATATAATTTGGAAAATTTTAAGTGTTCTATGACGGAAAGTTTAAATCTAAGGTTAGTTCTAATTCTAAACAATATAGGCCGAGAGATATTCTAGGTTCTTATTCTATTCTTATTTAAATTCTTTATATTCTGCTACAATAAGCTTCTTACATAGGAAATTCTATTCCGGCATGTAGACGGGCCCTTCTACATGCGGGTTTCTTTTATACAAAAGTTCTTATATCATAAATTCCTAACACAGCATCTCAATGGTGACGGGGCTAGGCTATCCTACCAACATGTGGCGGCTTCACTGGGAGCGTCTCACCACGCTGGAGGACATGTGGTTGGGGTGAAGAAAAAAAAGAAAAAACGGGAAAAATTAAAAAGACATCACCCTATCTGTCAGCTCTTGGCGGGGAGGGGCTTCTTGGGCTCCCTTCTCACGCACACGCCTCCTTTTTAGAGGTTAACCATGGAACGGCAATCTGTGGACGAATAATGCTCCGTTACAGATTGCCACGAAAAATACTACATTCTGAAGGCTGTCCGAAAGCAAGAAGAACTGACCTGCCGTTCCATGTCCCTCGCCGGCGTCCAAAGCAGCACATGGCCGAAGCGTGGCGTTGCGGCCGGTCGTCGCCATGCGACCAAGTTTCCTACGAAATTCACGGATATATGAGAAAACAACGCCTAGGGAACAAAAGGAGCTTTAGCCCAGGACGGGGACTCACTTACTTTCACGCTTTCTTTTAATTTCTCTTAATAGAAATCCTCTCTCGTTGCACTTCTAATGTCAAAAAAAAAAAGAGACCATTGAGCAATTCTTATTTTTATTTTCTCGAAAGGCTTTTGCGATCAACACTATGACGCCGACCAAATCCTACTAACAATTTTGGAGAAGATGCCCTAAATAAGACGGAGACTACTTCTGAAACGATAAAAAGGTGTCCTAATGGGATTAAAGCTATATTAAAGCGGATTCTGCAATAAAAACTACAATTTAGAAAAATCGGTAAATGATGAAATATACGGTTTCTTGCAATGGCAATGATTTTAAATTTAAGTAATATTTTTGCAATGGTATCATCGCCGTAAACTTCTGTACTCTTTGATTTCTGTCTACTAAAAAAGTGAAATGCAATGTAAACAAACGAAATTAACGTTTTATAAACTTTTAAGCAAAGTATATGGATAAAAGAAAGAAATGTGGGTCCAGTATGAATATCCTCGTTCCGATGCCCAGGGACGAGCTATTGTATGTTTCTATGTAAAGGATTCTAGTGAGAAAACAGGTAATAGTTCCTACAGAATGCACCCAGTGAATTACGTATCCTATTCGTCTTTCTCGGCGTTGTTAATGGTGTTGAGCCATTAACACAGCCTTCGCAGACCGTCCTACGACCGACGAACAAGATACGTCCTTCCCCAAGTAGCATTCTACAGAAAAAACCTACAGTACAAAAATTACATGCAACAATGTCAAATAATTTAGTGTGGTCCAGGCTTTAGTCTCAAGTCTCCGACCTTTACAGAGTCATCGGGCGGCAAGTGACATCTCATAGTCAATAGTAAATAGTCATACTTATACTGTGGACGGAACGCCATGCGCCATGGTTTTCACGTCTCACAGTCAATAGTAAATACTTAAATAGTCATATACTTACTATGGACGGAATGCCATAGTTTTTCTATGTGGTATTCCTTTTGTTGAGCAGCCGCTCAAAGTGATGCTCTATGGGAGGCCTAGGAGGAGGTTTTTTTTTGTTCAATTTTGCTTTTTGTATTTAGTTCAGAGTACACTATCTATGTTTTTCTGTTTTTCCGAGCTTGTATAGGTAGGTGTGTCAACATTACATAACGCTTATTTACTGCGATAATAAGCCAAAAAACAACGAGTTAGAGTCAATAATATAAACGTTAGACTATATTTATACGTAACTGGTTTTTTAGTATTAATAAACCCTGTTTTTCCTATAGAACGCTTCATGGTATTTACGTACTTACTCATAAATATTTGCAATTCTTTTTTTATATTTTGTCTTTCCCTCCCTAGACCATAAACTGTTATCGTCATCATCCAATACGTTCCCACAGCTGGGACGCGGGCCTTCTCTCACAGGGAGAGTGTAGACCATAATCCAGCACGCTGGACAAGTGCGGGTTGGTGGATGACACATGTTCTCGAATGTTGTGATTCTTGAACATGCCGGTTTCCTCACCATGTTTCCCTTCACCGTTGTAAGACCGAATGGAAATTCCGCACGTAACTTGAAAAGTCATTGGTGCAGGGCTGAGTGGGATTTGAACCTGGGTGCGTAGGTTTGAAAGCCTCACAGCTACCGCCGCTAAACCAGTCTCGCTTACTATAAGTTTTTTTTTAAACGTTGACCTAGAACTACATTATTTAGGCTTTTTATATTTATTTATTTATGCACAAAACAAACTACAATCGTAAAAAAATGTGTAAAATACAAAGCATCATTTACATCTGGATCTATAATTGAAAATTGTGCAAACAGCTAAACAAGTAAAATCGATCATAACAAGCGAACAATGCTCGAGGTTAAACAAATTCAGGCAGGACTTTTCTGCAAAGTTCGTCTAGGTAGGTACCACCGCTTTGCCAGTTATTCTGCCGCCAAGCAGTAGTGTGCAAGCACTACTGTGTTCCGGTTTGAAGGGCATTGTAGCTAGTGAAATTACTGGGCAAATGAGACTTTACGAACTGATCTCACAGTCTAGAAATCCTTTTTAGACTGTGTGATGTCTCAGGATGACGTGCGTAGTGCGCAGTGTCACGCAAAATTTTAATGTAGGTTTCCGAGTGACCCTGCAAAATGTAATGGGCGGCCGTGACGCTTAACACCAGGCGAACGACTAGCTCGTCACGTCATTCGTTTACATAAAAAAAAATTAAACAAAACTCAAGTGGCGTACAGCTCACCTCCACCCAACACATTTGACCACGGTCTCGCCTGGTGGTAAGTGACCACGCGGTCGATGATGGAGCATGCTTGCCTAGAAGATACCGCTTCACTCTAGCCTTTAAAACTCCGTGTTACCGCGGAAACTCCATAAAATTATTTCTAGAACACGAGATCAATGTAACGGTTCCCAAAAATACCGGTATTTTAAGGCTAGAAGGCTAGGCAATGGCCCAGCCTACCGCGTTTTTTGGTACCGGAACCCAAAAATGTCGATATTTCAAGCCTAGAATTGGGCCCCGAGTACGACGTCTGATCCGGTATCACACAGGCCAGGCCAACGGTACCGGTTCCGATAAATGCCGGTATTTCATAGGTCACGAGCAGGCACCCGCCTGCCAAGCGTGGTGATTATGGCAACGCATGATAAGCGTCCAAAGTGTCGTTTTATGGGGTGTACCAACATGTAAAACGCATATAACCGTGGACATGCGTACTACACATGACTACGCGTATAACCTTATCAGGGTCTAGTTCCAATCCAAACAGGCGCGGATACAGAAATTTCAGGGGCAATAAGATATCTTGAGATATGCGTGTAATAACAAGTCATTATAGTAGGGGAGTCCAAGAGTGGAATTTGGGGATATGGTGGTAAAACACATAAGTATACGATACAAGACCAATTTGTGCTCTTTTCTATAATGATGAATTCCATGCACCGATATCTTCCTGGTAAATTAGCTGATTACCACGCTTGATGCTGGACTGCCTGCCCCCCTTCGCCCCCCATCTGTATCCGCGCCTGAATCCAATACCCACCATACATTGTTTATTGACATACTTGTAACGTGCGCGTGGCAATAGCCTGACGACGTAATCTTGAACTATGGAGATAAGGATTTCTTTATCTTACGCGACCGACAGAAATGTTCCTACACGGTCAAGATCAAATGCTTTGCGCATTGGTTGCGTATGAGGTTTTGGAATTCATATGCCAGTGCTAGCCGTGTGATCCCGGGTCGAGAATAGGACAAGCTCATTGCTTCCCGTGGGTGCCGACTTATCTATGCTTATAATAACACTGTAACAGGTCCAATTCTGTATTCTATGTGTACTCCAAAGACTTCTATGTATACACTAGACAGAACATCTCTAACTTGCACTGTCAACCACTGCAAATATGCCAGCATCTTCTCGCACATACGATGCTCAGCACTCAAAGCGACTGCACGTGCAGCAGTGAATAGCAGTCAAAATTATGATCCGAATGTGCCATTGCACTAGCGCTGCGTGTTGGGATCGGATTTAAACTTGTAAAGCGCTGTAGCGGATTTCAGTGTAATTATACAAAAAATGGCAATTATTTGTGCTTCGAATAGCTTCTCTAGTACTTAGTAGGTACATATATACTTCTTTGGTGTACTCATAGAAAATTGCGCGAATTCGATGTCAATGTATCAAAGTCGATCATCAGTAGACTCAATGCGAGCTCAAGGAGTAGATGCTACTCTCTTGAAAGATTTAATTTCAGTTTTTTTCTCGTTATCCACTTCTATGGCTTTATCTACACTATTTTAATAATTTACTTACAACTTACAACAATAATTGAAGGTATCTCATTGTAACAAGATAAGGGGCAGATAAAATATTTTTCTGATACAAGCGGGCATTATACAGTAGTATTATCAATGAGTTATGTAGATTTTCTTTTTTTTTTTTTTTATGCGATTGAATGACGTGACGAGCTAGTCGTTCACCTGATGTTAAGCAACACGGCCGCCCATAACAGCTGCAGTATCGCTCGGATCTTTAAAACAATAAAGTTTCGCGTGACACTGCACTGCGCACGTCATCCTGAGACATCACACAGTCTAGTAATCAGATTACTAGACTGAGTGATCAGGTCATAAAGTCTCATTTGCCCAGTAATTTCACTAGCTACAGTGCCCTTCAAACCGGAACACAGATTATAAATATGCCGTGTAGCCACGGCGTAAGAATAGTAGCTACCTACCATCCCATATTTTCCCGTAGTTGCCGTGAGAGCCGGCTAAGGGAATATCCCGGGGAATGGGCAGCAGCATTGGTAGTAGGACTTTTCTGCAAAGATCGTCTAGGTAGGTACCACCACTTTGCCAGTTATTCTGCCGCCAAGCAGTAGTGTGCAAGTACTACTGTGTTCCGGTTTGAAAGGCATTTTAACTAACAAAATTACTGGGCAAATGAGACTTTATTATCTGATCACAGTCTAGTAATCTTACATTTTGGCGAATGTGCCCTCCATCAGCTCATTCCGTCATCCCCTTTCCACCATCGAACTACACGGGTTGGTGATTCGTTACATCCTTACGTCTTAAGTGTAGTGTTCGCGAGTCATTCATAGTCTGAACGGCCAAGGAATGGAATGCTCTTCCAGCAACAGTATTTCCTCCTGGGTATAACCTGGGTCTTTTCAGGTCTAGAGTGAATGGGCATCTCACGGGCAAACGTGCTCCACCTTAGACAACTTCGTCACTTACCATCAGGTGAGATGTTGTCAAACATATGCCCATTTTAGCATTAAAAAAAATGTTGTAAATACTGTTAAGAGAAAAAAAATACCAAATAGTCGTTAATCGCGCCTTTAACCATTCTGAAGCTGAAGAAATGCACTTTGTCTGTAATTGGACTGGCCTAATAGCTCAGGTTGGTTGGTGGTGGCCTATAGATTGTGGGTTCAATTCCCATTCAGAACAAACATTTGTGTGACAAACATTGATGTTTGTTCTGTGTCTGTGTGTTATATTGTATTCTATGTGTGTATTTACAAACAAAAAGTATCTAAGTATTCTATCAGTTATCTGGTTCCCATAATACAAGCTATGCTTAATTTGGGCATATGTGTAATAATGGTTTGGGGTTGTGTGGTGCTGTGTAAAATGTCCACACATTATTTATTACTAGCTGACCCACCCCAGCTTTGCACGGGTTCACTACTTTTTCACCTTCTTTAATTTAATATTCCCTCTCAAATTTTTTTTTTTTGGGTATGAATGTCGTGACGAGTTGGTCGTTCACCTGATGTTAAGCGATACGGCCGGCCATAACACCTGCAGTGTCACTCGGAACTTTAAAATAATAAAGTTTCGCGCGACACTGCACTGTGCACGTCATCCTGAGACATTACACAGTCCAGTAATAATCACGAGACTATGTAATCAGGTCATAATGTCTCATTTGCCCAGTAATTTCACTAGCTAGAATGCCCTTCAAATCGGAACACAATAGTGCTTGCACACTACTGCTTGGAGGCAGACAACTCAACTTCAACAACTTTGTCAACTTTCTTAGATTCTGATTAATGGATGTCTGTTGCCTGATTACCTTCAACTGTTTACAAAATATAAACAAAATTATGCAATTCTGACTTAATAATTAAGATAAAAGAGTAATTATGCAAGTTGTTATCTATGAATTTCTGCATTTACTGCAATAAACAAAATTGCAAATGGCAATGAATAATCACTTTTATGTTTGCTATAACGTGAGTTATTTTTCAGTGTTTTGGGATAAGTGACTTGTGTTCTTTTACAATTTAATCTAAGGTTACAATACTTACAATAAGGGTTGTTATTATATGTTATTTAGGTACTTTATTCAGTGGTGCAACTTTCATTTCACACATACTGTTTTTTCTTGTTTTCTGTCTAGGGTTGTGATCTACTTTTAACCAGATATAAATAATCCTGTTCTGATAGCTAAGTGCTGAGATGGATGGGCTGCATATGAACTGCATGCTGCTAAAACGCAGTTATGATGCAGTTTTTGTGCAGTTTTATGGAACTGCCAACCAACTACACAGTCTGCTTGCAGTTGGCATGTAGTTCCAACAACTACACACTGACTGCTGGCTAACTACACATAAGTAAGTGATTCAACTGCATTATGCATGTGAAATGTGAATGTCACACCCTAAAATGACTAAATAGATTTTAAATAAAATAATGAAACTAATTGAAGACCGAATTAAAAATGATGTATGCTAAGGGAGTGAATTTTGAGACATCCAACTGGTGTCTGAAAGAAATGAGTGGAAGAAAACAATATGCTCCACCAACCCAATGCCTTTTAAAATGGAATAAGGGTGGACAGATGAGGAATGAAACTAAAGTGCAAATGGGAAAATAAAATGGAATCTTAGTTTTCCATTGGGGATCAGTCAGGAAGATCAATGTGTAACTTATAGCACATTCTATTGTTTTTTAAAATGGGCCTGTTACCTTGTGGCATCTTATTCTTATTTTATTCGGAGGTAAGGCCTACACTGGCTTCCTGCAGGGGGGTGTGCTGTGCATTTCCCCAAACAAACTCCATAAGACCAACAAAAATAATGAAGCTAGCCAATTTTACGGCCGAGCCAGTCCAGCTTCTACTTTTTTTTTACTTTATTAGTCGATTTGCTAGCTATTTGACTTTTTGACCTCTTTGTTCAGCTGTTGCTGTGTTAAGAGGGAACAAACACACAAACTTTCACATTTATAAAATTAGTGTGCAGTGTGATGGTACAGGTAAATAAAATACCTATATAATCTAACGCTGAAAATTAACTAAAGCAAAAATACTTAGAAGTATTTAGGTACATAATATAACACTTCATTTGATTCCTAGATCTCTAGGAGCTAGCAAACTTTGGAGCATTAATATTGTAGGAATAGGTAAATGTTAGAACTTAATATTTAGCTAAATTCACCCAAAGAGAGAAACCTACTCAGTAAATTAATTTATAAAAAAAACAATTAATATTTTTGTAGAAGTGGGGTGTGCACTTGATATGTAGGTAGGTCTAGGTACCTATGTGAAAACAAGAAATAAAATTAGGACCAATGATAAAACTGGACACTAGTTTAAGGTTTTCCGTGATATTTACTCCAAACCATTCATTTACTAAGTAAAACTGGGTACAAATTATAAACTTTGCAAAACGCACGCAAAGTTGTTTCTAGTAAACTTTTTGGTCCCAAAATCCCTCTCGATTAATAAGCATTACGGGCACGCGTTATAACTATTTTTAACCCCAACCAAACGACTCAATGAAACGTGTACTAGACGATATAAAATAGGGGAAAAACTTACGATTGAAAACGGAAATTAACACCGAGGAGTCCTCTTCCAAGAATCACGTTATTACACCGGTATATCACTTAAAATCCTGTGGCAGCGCGGCGGTAGGCAGTTTTATTCACTAAATACGAGAAATAAAGTTTGTTTCAAGAATCAAGCGGCGAAAAACATGACCGCGCGGGTAGAAAATTCAAACGAATTTAGTTTTTTTGTGACAGAATGTCAAACTCGCTTAGCTTGAAGGTCACCTTGAAATGACAGTTGTAGTGATGTTGTAAGTTGAGGGATTTTTAAGTACGTGTATAATCGATTACATATAGACCGTAGCAAAGAATACATAATTTACTACGTAAAGCTGTCTCCTCCTCGTGTTTTTTCGAAACATTACACAAAAACATTCAAAGAGTAGGTAATATATAATTCTATGCACCTCGGAAGCCAAAAACTAGACAAATGTGTATGGCCACGCCCCTTTGTGAAGATGTGTTTGTGTAATGTTTGGGAAAAACATTTGCAGGAGGCGCGGCTTAAGAGAGCGTAGCGAATACGTGTCCTATCATAGTTGTTTTACTTTACTGGCATCTGTTGGTTAGTGTTTTTCAAATCAGGTTAATTTTCGTTAATAAAATAAACGTATAATATTACTTTAAAAAGATTTTGGTTGGTAATAGTGGCTGTATTTGAAAATTTTTTCACTGATAGAGCTACTCTACATTTTTATCTTCATACCATACTTGCATACGTGCGGAACTTATAAAAACTCGTCATCATCATCAGCCTGAAGAAGTCCACCGCTGAACATAAGCCTCACAGAGCGTCACTTTGTGCGGCTGCTTGGTCCTGCATCCATTGGCTCCCCGCGGTTTGCACTAGACCATCGCATCGTCGGTCTACCTAGTGGAGGACCAGCCTACGCTGCGTTTTGTTCGTGGTCGCTACTCGAGAACCTTTCTTCACCATCGGTTGTCAGCTCTACCACAGATTACTAAATATGTTACTACGTAACAGATAAATCACTCACTGCATAGAAAAACGTGCGTGGCCTTGGAGCCAACGCAACAACGCCAGGGCTACCTCTCAGTATAAATATTTATGTACCTACCTTCAATAATAAAACGCTTTTTACTACTTTTACATATTTATTTGTTGATGAATAAAAAAAGCAATTTATAAGTGTGCTATTCATAGATGTACCTAATGATTAATTTTCTTTGCACCTTTAAATTCACGATTATTAACTTTATACGCGAAATACCTAAAAAAACAATTTCTAATATAGAAATGATGCCAATTCTCCACACGGGGGATTGTTCATTTTTTGGCCACCGCGGTAAAACTTGAATGACTTCGTTATTTATCAAAACATCCAAATAATTATTTATGATTTTACAGCAGAGCAGTATCGTCTGCTCAGCGCAATCCCGTTCGTGATTCATATTTTTCCTTTACAAATGAATCCAACTAATTATTACACACTTTGTTAATACAAATACCTACTGTAAAAAATGGATTTTGACGTTAAGGAAACTTCTCCATAGAAGCATATGACGGTGCCCCGCGTGTAAATTGTAACATGTTGAATCGTGTTTCGGAATAGCTTAGTTACCCCGCTGGCGGCAGCCCTCATTGGGTGTATACGGATAAGGTTTGTCGACAATCCAGCAGCCAGTAGGTAATTAGCGCGCGCAAGTACATCGAGTGAAAAAAGCCAGGGGGTCTAGCATACATCCCTTTCCATTAGCGTTAATGTCAAACGATAACTCCAAAATATATGGGAATGACATTAGCTGCGTGTTATCGCTCTTCTACCGGTAATTTCATTCCCATACGTTTGGCGTTAAAGCTAATGGAAAAGGATCTTTGCTAGACCTCCTGGACCCCTATTCTCACGAATCGAGATGCAATGTCATCTCATAATAAATCTCGAGACCCGAGTTGTCTCTACTCCCAAGCTTAAAATTCATGATATTCTCGATTGACTAGCGTACGAGATGGCTCGTAGGGAATCGAGACGCAATGTCATCTCATAATAAATCTCGAGACTCGAGTTGTCTCTACTCCCAAGCTTAAAATTCATGATATTCTCGATTGACTAGCGTACGAGATGGCTCGTAGGGAATCGAGACGCAATGTCATCTCACAATAAATCTCGAAATTCGAGACTCAAGCTTCAAATTTGTGATATTCTCGATTGCTAGCGCACGAGATGTCTCGTGTGGTCGGAGGCAGTCGAGACCACCATGAGACGCGCTTTTGCCTTTACTTTTAGGCTCATTTGTTGCCATTTTATTGACATTGAAGCTAATGGCATGGCAACTTTTCTTCTTCTTTTCGTTTTTTCTTTCTTTTCTTTTTCTTCTTGTCTTTTCTTGTCTTCTTACTTTTTTCTTCTTTTCTTTACTTTTTTCTTCGTTGGTTAGTTTGTCTGGGCGACAGAAGTTATAGTTATACTTTTAGCCATGCCAAGCGTTATTAGGGATGTTCCGATACCACCAAAGTATCGATACCTACTCATATGAGTAGTAATCAAATCATGATTCGATAGGTACTACTCATATGAATACCCTAAAAGTATCGATACCCACTCATATCGATACATTTTTTTTTTATTTATCAATACGGAAAAAATAAACAAATTTTACCTTATTACAGCAAAGTTTTGTTGTTTCTATGACTGATCTACATTTTCAAGTGTTTTGGCGCGAAGAATCGGACATTTGAACACTAAGGATATGTTATTTGACGATATTTGATAAAAGTACTCTTTCCGATACAAATTCTTTCTTTCCGATACCAAATAGGTATCGCGAGAATGGTTTGTTTTTATTTTATTTTATTATTTTAATTAAGTATAACAACTACCTTAACTGTACTATTCGTGTGTATTAACTGTATTCAACGCTTTGAATTACAATTAAATTAAGTTAAATCCTACTCACATTTTACCTTTACATGTATTTTTGCTTTACACTAATTTTCTACTACATTGAATCCTACTTAAATTAAAAATAGGGTTGTTTTAACCCTAAGTTTACATTAAAATATCACATTTTTATTCTACTTGACTTAAAGTTAGGCCATACTATGTTTCTTTAAGGAAAAAAATATTATAGCGAAATAAAGCTGCTTGGCATTGAATTTTTATCCTGTGGTTCTATCCTGTTTTGACTTAGCAGCATTGATTCGATTCGCTATTAGTACTTTCTTTCCGATACCAAGTAAGTATCGAAAGAATGATTCGATGGTAAAAAGTACTTGGTATTGAAAGAAAAGTATCAAGTACATACTCGTATTCACTAGTATCGGAACATCCCTAAGTGTTATATACTCTTTGCTCCGTGCCTATCAAATCAAACGAAGTTGCTCATTGTTTGCCAATAGTGTTTTCACAAATTAGAAAAAATAATATGGTGTTTTGCATTGTATAGTGCACCAACCATAGATTAGAGAAAAAAACAATCTGTGGCTAGTGGGAATTCTGTGTGTGGCACCAACTTATACTACTCTATGGTATGCACAGCTATAAAAATACTCTGTGGTGCACAGAACACTATTATATTATCCTGTGCTATTATCCTTATCACAGATGGAATAAACCACAGAACACTACTTCAAGGTAACCAATGGTTAAAACCTCTAACAAATCTTGACTATTAGTTAGAATTTGTTAGCATTTTTGATTGGTTACTTTAACAACGGGTGAAAAAACCCACCCTTATAAAGGTACCATAATAAATAAAAGCCACATAACTCATATATAATCGCATTATATTATACATATTTATATGAGTAGGTAACAACTTTGGGCCTAGTTTAGTTCTAAAGTTATTATTATCAAATACATAAAATGAAGAAACATGCAGTCTCAAAATACAATCCTGCCATCATTAAAAGTGTTGTAAAACAATGCCGTAAAGCAAAGATGGCTATTTTAACTTTATTTTTACTTTTTACATCAATAATTTTAAACCAACGAAATCAGCCTCAGGGCCACTGGTGTAATAGTTACAGTGGCACATATGGAAATGATGATGACGAAGATGGTAATATAGACAGTCACTCACTGTCTAATACAGTGGCGATTTAAGATTCTTCTGTGACTTTATATTATCACAGCACACATTCACAGCATTTTCAGAAAATTGTTCCGGAAGCTTTACAGTAAGTAATATGTAGATATTGCAGTAGCAATAGTAACACCAGCCTAGAAGCCTTCATTGAGTACCTGAAGCAAAAAAGAAAATATTATTTAGATAGCCTTAAGGCCAGCTCCATCAACTGTGCTGTAGGTTGTTGGTTCGCTTCCCACTCAAGAAACGGGAAAAACCCTCATATTCCCCTATCCTTTGGTATAAAATAAATCCAACAGGCAACTGTGTCAATATCATTGGTATGAACTGGATTTTTACATACTTTTATTTCTCTCTCTCTCTGGTTGGTTCCTCATTACTGAGGATCATGGTCACAGGATCTATCTGATTTAACATAATACTTCCATCAACTTCGGTCCATAGCCTCACGGCCTGGGAAAACTTTTATTCAGGTAATTGAAATTAATTTACTTGAAGGTTTGAGCCTGACACATTCATAGGTGAAGTTACAAGTTGCACATTTTTCTTGGCGGCACTTCAACAATACATCTACTGCTCCAATCGGGGTTGGGATTATAAAATTTGTTTCCATAAATCAGGTGCCTTCTGCATATAGCATACCTATACGCTGTTGGTGTAGTTGTTTCAGTGATTCCTCAGAAGTCTAGCTCCCAGCTGGATACCATTATTCAGCCCAAAATCACGCCCTGAAAAAATTAAATAATAAACATTTAATCTATAGAGCGAGATACGGGTGTAAGCAGCGTGATTTTGAGAAAGTATTCTCTTTTATATGTACGTAGTACATTATACCTTTTTGGATTTTGCGTAGGTTATTAGGCTTAGGGTGGATTCGACCAAACGAGAGTAAGGGTTATACTTAGAATAAATCGCCAGCTATCCGAGAGTAAGCCAATTTCACATTTTACCATCTACACTCAAGCCTATTCGAGAATAACAACTTATACTACCGTTTTTGGTGGAATAATAAACTATTCCGAGAATATTTTAATGGCGGCAGCGCGCCATATAATTCCAACATTTACTTTCCTGCACTATAATACGACAAAATTGAGTTGCTATGACATAAACTTGAATACCTTGGCGTTGTAGAACAATAATTGTTACCTGGGTAATAGTTTCGTTCATCGTTCACTCCGCTATTCGCGTGTAAGTATACTATACTTTGTATTGCATGGTAAAACGACGAATGAGTTATTCTAGTTTAAGATCGTGGAATAGATTTATTCTGGTATAGTTACTCGCGCATAACTCTAAGTTTGGTCAAATCCACCCTTACTTACTTCAAAGATCCATGTTTGCCAGGCAGAGAAAACCTGTGGAATCGCACGTTCACATCTTCGGATGCACCATTATAGCATTTTGCACAGTTTTACCGTTTTTCCATAACGAACACAAGAAAATCACAATAATATAACCTCAACCATAGAATTATAAAAAAAGCAGGATGGAATCTTGATTGACATCGAACTGACGTACAGCAATGGCGGCCGCATAAACATGTGTGACTGATTAAAGGATTGCCATGTGAAGAAAATTACCCGAATCCGACAAAAAAAAAATCTGTTGTTGGTGTGACTTTTCGTATGACCAAAAAGCTACGCGAGCTTATAACAGAGTAGTCAAAATTGAATGGCTTATTTTTTTTTTACTTTCGATAGGTTAGCGTTTGACTACATCTCACCTGATGGTAAGTGATGATGAGGTCGAAGGTGGAGGACGCCTACCTAGAATAAACCTATTTACTTTTGATTTGAAGACACTTAAGTTGTAAGTGAATGGAAATACCGACGCCGGGAGTGAGTTCCATTCCATAGCCGCACGCACAATAAAGGAATCTGCAATCTCCCTTCCCCCACACTTGCCCCCCTCCCTCCCCCTCACTTAGTCCGCCCCCTCCGCACTTTCCTCGCCTACTCCGTACTTACCCTCCTCCCCCACACTTGCCCCACCTCCCCCTCACTTTCCTCGCCACCATCTGCACTTGCCACCACCTCCCCCCTCACTTAGTCCACCCCCCTACTTGCACTGCCTCCCCCCGCACTTGCCCCCCTCCCCCCAAGAACCATGTATAGATTACATTTGGACAGTAATTAAGGGGTTGGCAATCTACGCAGCAATGTACGGCGAATGAAATGGGAGCAATAGCTTCCAAGTCTCCACCGGGTGGCAACTGGGAACTTTGTTCCCAGTTACCACCCGGGGGCGAAGCATGTGGGGGCAACTGGGAATATACCCTGTACGCTATAGCGAAGAGAGAAGTTCCCAGTTCTCTCTTCCTTTGGACAGGGTCGGGTCAGCCAGTCAGTTAATAAAACTTGGCACAAAGATTTATAGCCAGGGTGTTGCTTAAAATGTTTTATGAACACATAAATCGTATTTTTCTACGTTACTTTACTTTTTCTACATTATAGAAAACCTGCACAAATATGTACGATTAGTAGGTCCATTACCGGTACAATATTTATTTTAACCTGCAAAGTCCAGCACATGCATATGCATAATGGAAATATGCATTTTCATATAGTCAGATCTCTAATTATGATCAATATAGGTGAATAAGTTGTATTCGAACATAATTTGGTCATTCTCCCACACTTCCGGGTAATTTGCAAGTTTGATTGTTGGAAACACTAGCTGGTTTTGTGTATTGATTGCATCTCAATAGTTTTATCGAAAAAGCAAGAAATTAGCGAAATATTAACAAGCTTATTTGTGAAAAGTGATCCCCTGACTTTTTTTTATCAAACCACTATGATTCCGACAACTTTTCACAACGCAAGACGGCATTTTATAATATTTTATTCTATGCGTCTTGGGCGAGGTTCGGAGCAGTAATGGCAGGCGATAGACTCCCTATGATGTGAGTGTGTGCGTGTCCGCTCGTACTTATTAGCGTCCCGACTTCCTATGGGTACCTCGGTTCGGGATCAATTGGGACTCTGTCCTTCTTTTTTTAGTAGGTCCATGACCTCAACTCAACTTACTTTTATATTCTATAGTTTGTTTCATGTTCCAGTGTCAATTTTCAAGTTCTTGATTCTGAGCATAGACTTTGTGGTCGCTGTCTTACATATAGCGTTATCTCGTTCTGATCTCTCGACTGCCTCCGATCCACAGACTACTATACGCTAATGCTTCCATCACTCGAGTCATCTCGTGCGCTAGCAATCGAGATATTGCATGAGAATACCGAAAACTCGAGTCTCGAGATTTATTCCCAGACGAGATTTCTTCTCGATTCGTGAGAATAGGGGTCCTGGTTCTACGAGCATTGCTGTGGCCTCTGCCCATTATATTGTCCATACATTATAAAAACTAAATCGACTTTATTATTTCGATACGACTCATCAGAATAATCGTGATTTGGACAACACTATAATAGTCAAATATGTGTTGCCATATTTCAGGATACTCCCTAATCAAACGGAAATTATTGTTCGTCTTCTTCGTTTATGGCTTTCTATCGCTTTTTAACAATAAACCTGCCAATGTCAAGTAAGTAAAAATTTGTACGGTTATGTCACGTCTAAGTTCTATTTTGTCAGTCAAAATGCCAGCAGTAAGATGGTGGATATTTTACTGAAGGCTCTAAAAAGCCGTTGAATAGAAAACGAAAATGCATGGTTATTTACATTTGGAACCATTTGCCAACACTCGTGCACGTTCACGAACACTTTACGGATAATAATCCACCCTTATTACACGTTAAAATGTCGGATTTTCTTCATTCGGAAACTATTGTTCGTACTAAGTATCGTTTTTGACGAGAACGCGGAAGAGTTCAAGACGCTTCATTGTATTATTTTTTCAAAACTTGTGCTTTTTCCAGTGTTAATGCTTAAAATTGGTGGCGTTTTACGCATTAAGTTCTAAATTATGAGAATGGAGTGTGGGAAAGTGATATAATGCGGTGAAACGTGATTTTTCAAGTTGCTTCCGAAATTCCATAGAAGCTTCTTATAGTAAAGTTGCCACCACTTCACTAGGGCATGACTTAGACTGAACTGTGCCTAAAATATTTGACGGAGACTAAGACTTGACTTTACGTGATAAATATTCTATAACATGGTGAAAAATTAATACAATACTTGACACTGGCTAAATGCACTTTGTGTGGAGCTAAAATATAAGAGAAAAAAGTATCACACAAACACAGACCTCCCTTTATAACCTTTGTGTGAAGACCTCGCACGAACTTTGGGAGTGTGAAAAAGAAGAGACTTTTACAAAGGTAATTTGGCCGTGTACTGAGCGGGCGGTGCACTATCGTTTTCACTGCAAAGAAAAATTGGATTCAGTTATCCAGCACCAGGAGCTGAGCCCATTGCTGAAAGCTGTCGATTCCTCCTCCCTCCTCCTCTAGCCTATATTAACAGTGTGAAACTGTAAAAGCCACTAAAAATATTTCTGGTAGATGTTCTAAGATGTGAACTTTGTAACAAAACAATCACCAAATGAACGAAAACAACGCTTTAGAAACGTATTTAATTACTACAAAACAACATTTACAATGTACAGTAAAGTTTTACAAAATATCAACAATAGGTTCAAAATATCACGTATCTTTAAAGTTATTTAGTAGAAAATAGTATCTTTCTTAATCTAAACTCAAAGGAGGGCTTCCATCGAAATCTTCAGCAAAATGATCAACAGTGATGTCACCATTTTCTACCATGACAGCATTTTCGGAAAAGTTTAATTTCACTGGGTTTATACTACTCCGAACGACATATGTCCGGTTCGTCGCTAAAATTGGACTGCTCACTATATTCTGTCCACTGACATCTAATTTTACACATTGATCGGGTAATTTCGTCAGTGTGGCAACATTTTCTGAATTATTTACACTGACAACAGTTGCCGTTTTATTTGGAGTAGCAACACCATCGGTTTTTGAAAGCAACGGACTTTTATAGGAACTTGCAGCGTTTTTAGATTTATTTATTAAGTTTATAGGGCTCAAAGGAGGTGGTTCTCCGTACATTTTAAGTCTGGCTATTTTTTCATTGACTTTCTTTTTCCTGAATAAAGTTTTCGGCGAGAGTTCTTGCGTGTCTTGCTGTTTAAATGTCGACTCAAAGTCAAGGCCAGTTAAGTTTAAGTCGTCTTGCTTACTTTTAGCTACTTTCACTCCAACAGGAGTATCTATAAATATTTTATTTCTAGCTAAACTATAATCACTATTGTGAAATGCATGAGGCGATATTTCACTGTCTCTAAAGGATTTTATGACGGAATAATTTTGTTTAACTGCCAAGCAGTCTTCGCAAAATTTTCTACGATCTAGTCCGAACATTTTTTTATTTATTTCTTCAGTAATTTCTCTCGCTTTTCCAAACCTTGGAGTTTTCGTGAATAACGAAAATTCCGTTGCGCGGTATTGCGGTATATTTTTCCGACTGTTGCCAGCTCGCTTCTGCAAATTACCACAATATACCACTTGTCCAGTGTCCAATACGTTTTCATATCCAAACTTTTTGATTCCTCCCCAAAAATTGATGGAGATCATATTTTTATCGATGTCAGCTAGATACAAGTTTTGGAATTGGTTTTTAATCGATTCGAATTCTCGATTTGGGGGATCGATTGAGAATATAATGCCAACGGTATCGATTTCATTGTACTCGGTTATCATTGATGGGCGTTGAGATAGCTCCTTAATTTTGCAGCATGTTCTTTTTAATGATTCCCAGGAGGACTTTAAGATATCTTCTTCCTTGTGTTTTATCCGTCTGAAAACCGATTGTCTACCAGCTGACAACTGTATTTCAGAGTTTCTGTAACAAAAAAAAACTTTAGCAAGCAAATATCAGAAAGTTTTTTGACAGTCTCTGTGGTGTGGTGGTTGCGCAGGTCGGCTGGGAGTATTTGTGCACAGAAGAAAAGGAGCGCAAATACTTGTTCTGTGTGTGTGTTGTGGGGACATGGCCCTCGTAGTTCCTGGGTCCCTAGATACAGGGAATCCTAGTTAGGGGCCAGGATCTATGTATGTGATCGTTTGACATCCTTAGGAAGTGGACGAATTAGGATTTGAAGGATTACAATTATTTAGAAAAAGGATGTTGCAGGAGTGGACAACATAGGTAAGAACTGAATAAGAAATAGACGAATGGGGAATGGACACTTTAGGAAGTGGACGAATTAGGATTTGAAGTATGACAACTTAGAAAAAAGACGTTATTAGTATCGTCACTTGTTTGACTAAGGGTCAATTCAGACAGAGCAGCAAAATGCTCGAGCAGTTTTTAATTGCTCTGTCTGAATTGACCGTTAGTGACGCATCTGACATTTTTACGTATTTGAAATTTTAAATGTAGCTTTTATCTACTTTCAAAGACGCGTCGAACTGTCTAATCAACGTATTTGTAGAAAAAATGTCAGATACGTTGCTTAGTCAAACAAGCGACGGTATAGGACGAAGAGGACAGTTTTAGAAATGGACAATTTAAGAAGTGGACCAAACCGACCGGAGGGAGTATTATGTAAACTTCTGAACCAATTTTGATAATTCTACTAAATGTATAAATCAATTACCTGACACCCGTTGGGAGAACATTCATTACTTCAAACCAGGATCCTTCTTTGAAGATATCCAGTACTTCTTCATTTGGTTTCCAAACTGACAGCATTCCTAAAAAAAAATGCTTTGATGAGTCAACAAGAGAGGGAAGTGGGCACAGTGAGGGCTGTTAATAGGGGTTAATGACGGTTTTTGTAGGGTTAGTGAAGGGTATAATGTGGCGATAGTGAGCGGTGTCTGTGGTGTTAGTGAGGTTGTATGTGGGTTAGTAAGGTTATATGTGGATTAGTGAGGAATGTGTGTAGGTTGGTGAGGTGCATCTGTGGTAATAGTGAGGTGTGTCTGTGGTGTTAGTTGGGTTTGTATGAGGGGTTAGAGAGGGTACTAGAGTCGCCATAAAATGGAGATGCTGGGATATGCATTTCGCCATAAAGTGATGGAGATATATTAGGCAAAAACGTAAAGTAGGCACAAAGATCATTTTTAAAGTAGTACAACTTTATCGCAATGTTTTGTATTTGTGTATAGTGTATATTTATTGTGTATAGATATGGTTTATGACTCCATTTTATTCACATTAATAGCTCTCTTCTTATAGCCGTAACTAATAGTTATGATTTTAAATTTACTAATATATCTCCATCACTTTATGGCGATATGCATATCCCAGCATCTCCATTTTATGGCAAAAACTAGTATAGTATTATATCATCTGTGGTGAAGGGTTTGTGTGTAATTAGTGAGACGAGTCCAGAGAGCACCACTTTGAATAGCCGCTCAAAGTGGCGCTCTCTGGGGGAGGCCTATGTTCAGCAGTGGACGTATTCAGGCTGTTGATGATGATGATGATTATGACGAGTGAGATGAGTCTATGGTGTTAGTGAGGGGTGTCTGTGGTATTGGTGAGGGGTGTCTGGTGTTAGTGAGGTTGCATGTGAGTTAGTGAGGAGCATTTGCAGGTAAGTGAGGTGTGTCTATGGTATTAGTGAGGTATGTCTGTGGGGTTATCGACGCGTGTCTAAGTTAGTGAAAAGTGTCTGTAGTTAGGTTTGTAAGTGGGGTTAGTGAGTGAGGGGTTTGTGTGTGATTAGTGAGAGGAGTCTGTGAGGTTGGTGGGGCGTGTCTGTGGGGTAAGTGATGGATGTCTGTGGGGTAAGTGGGGAGCTCTGTGTGGAGTATAAGGATATTAGGATGGTAACGTTTCGTTTGTCACCAAAGTTTGGTGTATTATTATATTACCTTTGGTAACAACAACATTATCTCCCTTCCTCTGCAGATCAACAATCCTTCCCCTAACGAGCGTGACGACGTTCCTCGGCCGCATCCTCTCCTGCACTTTATCTTGTATCGCTTGTAGGTGCTTGTCGCGTTGTGCAGACGTATGCTCTTGCAGTAGTTGCACTTGCGTTGAAGTTAATTGGGCCTGGAAGTTATAATTAATTAATAAGTAAGTAAGTGGTTTTTTGGCGGGAACGCGGAAAAGTTCACGTCGGTGCATTGTATTATTTTACAAAACTTATGCTTTTTCCAGTGTTAATGTTTAAAATTGGTGGTGTTTTACGCATTAAGTGCTGAATTACGAGCATGAGTGTGGGCAAGTGATATAATGTAGTGAAACGTGGTTTTTCGTGTTGCTTCCAAAATTCCATAGAAGCCTCTAGTAAAGTTGCCACCACTTTACTAGGGCATGCCTTAGACTGGATTATGACTTAGACTAGACTATGACTACACTGACTGTGACTATGACTTGACTTTAAGTGAAAATTTCCATAATACGATGAAAAATTACAAAACTTGACACTGGCTAAATACACTATGCGTGGAGCCAAAAAAAAAAAAAGTAAGTAGGTACTGCCCGTGTGGTCCTGCTGTCGTATTTTTTTTTTTATTCGATTGAATGACTTGACGAGCTAGTCGTTCACTTGATGTTAAGCGACACGGCCACCCATAACAGTTGCAGTGTCACTCGGAACTTAAAAAAACAAGAAAGTTTCGCGTGACACTGCATACTGCGCACGTCATCCTGAGACATCACACATATCAGATGGTATGATCAGATCATAAAGTCTCATTTGCCCAGTAATTTCACTAGCTACAATGCCCTTCAAACCGGAACACAGTAGTGCTTGCACACAGCAGTAGCAAAGCGACAGCAAACACTTAGCAATCGGTCGCAAGATGTCACTGGAAATCATAAGTCGCCCGCCTGTTGCTCGCCGGTCGCTGAATGCACTTTGGCATTTGAGAACAGCAATAGATGGAAACAAAATAATGCACATTTTAGTTCATCGATTGTCCGACAGACGGTGATCTAGCGCTCGGTCGCTTTCTGCTCTGATGTGATGTTTGACAGTAATGATTGCGAAATTTACGGCTGTTGCAAACTTGTTGCGAGTTACGTAATTAGCCAGCCGGTTTGCGAATAAGACCACGCCATCTCTTCCCGTAGGTGCCGTAAGAGCCGGCTAAGGGAATATCCAGGGAATGGGCAGCAGCATTCTCCTCGGTACATTAAAACCTGCGATTACCAAGCCGCCTGCCAAGCGTGGTGATTATGGCAAACCTCTCCTATGATAACGTCCAAAGCGGCGTTTAGGAGGAGGCCTATGTTATGACATACAATAATAATCACAGATCTCAGAAACTAAGGAGAGATATGGTAAGAGGGCGGGGCCAGTGTCGTAATATGCTCAAAAATAAAACACATTTAATGGTTAACAATACCATGTGGCCGAACGGCAGTCGTGATATTGTATGTAAGCAGTTTACAATGCTCGCTCTTTGCCAACGACTATGCGAACGTTGAGTTCTAATAACGCAATGGATAATGAATACATCGAAGCTAACAGAACATACAAATGCGCCGCTGCTCGCAGTCGTGACCTTCTAATGCGACACCGCTTTCGTATTGAACACACGCGAGTGGCATCTATCTGTATGATAATGTTGATTATGATGAATTGAATGACGTGACGAGCTAGTCGTTCACCTGATGTTAAGCGACACGGCTGCCCATAACAGTTGCAGTGTCACTCGGAACTTTAAAACAATAAAGTTTCGCGTGACACTGCACTGCGCACGTCATCCTGAGACATCACACAGTCTAGTAATCAGATTACTAGACTGAGTGATCAGATCATAAAGTCTCATTTGCCCAGTAATTTCACTAGCTACAATGCCCTCCAAACCGGAACACAGATGATGATGATGATGAATAAGCTCCTCACCCGAAATTCCATAGGATCCTTGCTCGTCTTCATCTGCTTGGCAATCTGCGAGCCGCTGTCACAGCATTTCCTTTTATTGCTGGAGTCTAACGTGCCATCAGAATCTTGAGACTCCTAAATAATAAAAAATAGGACCGTACTTATACTTTATTAATTATAAGATCCGTAATGAGGAAATCCGCAGGAGAACTAAAGTGACCGATATAGCTCTTAGAATTAGCAAGTTGTTCAGGCAATGGGCAGGCCACATCGCTCGTAGAACTGACAACCGATGGGGAAGAAAGGTTCTCGAGTGGCGACCACGAACCGGAAGACGCAGCGTAGGCCCCCCCACTAGGTGGACCGATGATCTGGTGGAAGCCGCGGGGAGCCGATGGATGCAGGAGGCAAACAGCCACTCAAAGTGGCGCTCTCTGGGGGAGGCCTATGTTCAGCAGTGGACGTCTTCAGGCTGTTGACGATGATAAAATGTGACTTTGTTTGTGTACGGCTAAGCTTTAGCCCATGCGACTTTCAAAACCTACGCACCCAGGTTCAAATCCCACTCACCCCTGCACCGATGATTTTTCAAGTTACGTGCGGAATTGCACTCGCTCTTAAACGGTGAAACAAAACATCGTGAGGAAACCGGCATGTTCAAGAATCACAACATTCGAGAACATGTGACATCCACCAACCCGCACTTGTCCAGCGTGCTGGGTTATGGTCTACACTCTCCCTGTGAGAGAAGACTCGTGTCCCATCTGTGGGAACTTATGGGCTGAGGACGATGAATAGATAGTTCACCTGTTCTGCGAGTTCTTTCTCAACTTCCTCGTATATTTTCTCAATCATTGCCTCTCTTTCTGCTTCGTATTTCATCTGGTATTGGTATTCTAGCCGCTCTGATCTTGTTACTGTAAAGAGAAGAATCTCTTATAAAACATTATTTATTTCTAGACCAAAATGCTGGCCTCTACTTCGGCCAAAGGTTTAGAAAGGAGCATTGCCATTAAACGTTTACGAGGAGGTAGGACTTTTCTGCAAAGTTCGTCTAGGTACCGCCACTTTGCCAGTTATTCTGCCGCCAAGCAGTAGTGTGCAATCACTACTGTATTCCGGTTTGAAGGGCACTGTAGCTAGTGAAATTACTGGGCAAATGAGACATTATGATCTAATCACACAGTCTAGTAATCTTATTACTTTACTTACTTTGGCAGCCGTGACGCTTAACATCTTGCGAACGACTAGCTCGTCACGTCATTCAATGAAAAAAAAATATACATAGATCCTAGACCACCCACCCCACCAGAAAGGCTATCAAAATGGTATATTGTAACTAACCAGTAGACCCATCCTTCAACCTCTCAACATAAAGCGGAGGATATCTCCTCACGAGCCCCACTCGAAGTCGCATCGCAGCCCCGCCGGTCGGCCTTACCGCTGCCAGGCGTAACGGGCTGGCAGCGCGGTGGAGCCCTAACCTTGCTGTGGAATGTACTGGAAAGGTACTGTTGCCTGAGATGGAAAGACGGATAGCTGATGTGTCCTGTAAAAGACAGGTCTATCAGGCATGGAACACACAAATAAATAACGCCTAACGATCACATACATAGATCCTGGACCCTGAAGGATTCCCTGTATCTAGGGACCCAGGAACTACGAGGACCATGCTCCCACAACACCCACACAGAACAAGTATTTGCGCTTTAATTTCTGTACACAAATCCTTGTCCTGTCGCGGGAATCCAATCCGCTGTCCCCGGGTAATGAGCCGACCTGCTCAACCACCACACCACAGAGTAGGCTGTCGGCGGGAGGAATGATCAAAAAATGATCATTTCAAGTAATGTCTCTGCACTAAGTTTGAAAGCTCCTATGTCAGCACATCAAATCACAACAAATGTTTTCAATCAGTGTGTGTTGCCAGTGATGACTTATGGAACTGAGATGTGGTCAGTGTGGTCTCTTACTGTTGGCCTCATTAGTAAACTCAAAGTCGCGCAGCGAGCTATGGGAGAGCTATGCTCGGTGTTTCCCTGCGAGATAAGCTCCGGAACGAGGAGATCCGCAGGAGAACTAAAGTGACCGATATAGCTCTTAGAATTAGCAAGTTGTTCAGGCAATGTGCAGGCCACATCGCTCGTAGAACTGACAACCGATGGGGAAGAAAGGTTCGAAATTTACTCAATTACGAAATTCACGTTTCTGCCAAATATTATAAAAAACCGGTCGGTAAATGACGCCGCAGCAAATTTCCGCCTTTTGGGGGAAATACTTCTCCAATGAGAAATCGGCGACGCCAAAAAAATCTATGAAATTGTAGATGTGTATAGTGTATACTGTATACCAAGTTCCACCAAGATAAGTTAATAAATAGGACTTCGGTACTTTTTTTTATAAGGAGACCGAAATAGTTGTGTTATTATTTCCGTGGGTGCAAATTCTTTAACATCAGCTAGCATTTAACAGGTTAATACTTGATGGAAAATCATACCTCCCAAGGAGACACCCCCTGATCACAATTCATCAGCTCCGCCCCCGAAACCATGATCTTCCTGCCAACTACAATCTTCTTCTCATAAACCAGGGTTGACAGCATCTTGTCTATGGTCGCCTTTAAGAAGTACCAACCGTCTGTCAGTAACAGCTCAATGTTGCTTGGGTTGTCGATGCTGGAATGGTCAGTTTTATCAAAATTTGTTAAGTTGAGCTTGCATAGCAATGGCCTCGCCCCATAAAACGCCATTTTTGACGCTTATCATAGTGGGATTGCCACAATCACCACGCATGGCAGGCGGCTTGGTAATCGCTGCAGATTTTATGAATGTACCAAAGAGAATGCCCATTCCCTGGATATTCAATGGAAATACCAATGCTTCACTCTTTTCCCCCTAAAATATTGAAAAACGTCATACCTGGTAACACTAGCACCATCCACAAGAACCCCAGCCACACACAAAACCATAGTTTTCGTTGACACATCATCCTTCTCTAAGATCTTTCTCAAAACTGGTCTCTCCATATTATACAGCTCCCTGTCATATCTGTATTTCAACTGATCAATTACATTTTGTACTGTACATACAACTCCTAAGCTTTCTGGGAATTTAATTTCATATGATATAAGCTTCCACAGTATCAACTTTAGTTGAATATCCATCCAACCTTCAGGGATTAATTTTTTATCTGTAGCTTCTGTAAAAAGTTGCCTAATTTTGTCCATGGTCATTTTTTCTTCTGTCAGATTGTTTCTAGTTCCAGTAAACTCAAAATCCAGTATATTTTCTAAATTAAAGTTCGTAATGTATGGATCTATACTTTTATTCTTGCCACTCTCAAGTATGCTTAAATCTTTATAAGTATATGCTTTGTTTTTTTTATAATTATCTTTAAATTTGATAATGTTAGCTGGTTCTTTGACTTTGTCTATGTCTTTGTTAAAATCTATCACAGTTTTGGGATTGCTTCTATATGGGGTTTCAAATTTCTTTTTTTTCTTAGCTCTGGGACATGGAAGTATTGGACTTCCGGACCTTTTGTTTGGTCTCGGTGTGTCTTTGAAATCTTCTGTACAAAGATTCTCTTCAAAATTATTCAGGACTTGTGTGTTTAATATACCATCTATATATATGGCATCATTCTTTAATTTCAAATCTTTACAATCGTCTTTTTTAGTTTCCATTGCTGTAGTTGTTTTGTCTCTTTCAAATACAGTGTCTTCCGCAAAAAACTTTCTAGTTTTCATAAAAGAATCTTCAGAAACTTCAATCTTTTTATTGTTACCAGCTTGGAAACCAAACACAGCTATTGGGTGACTTTTTACTTCGATTCTAGCGCCACTATCACTGTTTGTGTTGATATTATCTGTATTATTAGCATTAATATCATTTTCTGTGTCTATATCATGAAATAATTGTTTACTTTTCGCTATAGACTCTTTGGATACAGTTACTTTTTCATTATTAGCGGTTTGAAAGCCTCTAAAAGAGGTTTCTTTTTTGGCAGAATCGTCATCGTCAACTAACAGATGCTTAGCCTTTTCTAAGGCATCTTTCGGTATTTCTACCACTTTACTGTTGGCTGCTTTAAATTCTTTCAATACATCTTTGTCTAGCTTTGACGGTTTAGGAGCAAAATCTTGAATATCATCAAATAATCTTTTACTTTTAGCTAAAGCTTCATCAGGAATGTTAACGTTTTTATTACTGGCAGTTTTAAATCCAATGAAGTTTTCTTTTGGGTTGTCATTAAACTCGTTAAATAGTTTTTGACTTGCAAGCAAAGCCTCTTTCCTAACTTCCACCGGTTTTTTATTAGCTGTCTGAAATCCTTTGAAACCAAATTGTTTTGTATTAGTTGGGATCTCTTCAGGTATGTTTTCATTGCCATCATCAATATCTTGAAATACTCTCTTACTTCTGGCTAATGCATTTGCTGATACGGAAACAGGTTTTTTGCTTGCTGTTTGAAATCCTTTAAATACAAGATTTTCACCTTTATTAGCTTCAATAGAAGCCAATGCATGTTCAAAATTATTTGAATTTACATCTGCAAATAGTTTTTTGCTATTAGCTAAAGCTTCTGCAGATAATATGTTTACTGCATTATTATTAGCTGTTTTAAAACCTGCACAATCTAGTTTTGTATTGCGATCTAGAGCTACAGATCTCTCGCTTGGTATCACATCTATGACTTGAAATAATTTTCTACCTTTTTCTAAGGCTTGCTCAGATACTTTAATATTTCTGTTACTTGCAGTTTTAAACCCCTTGAAAACGGATTTATTATCTTCGTTTTTTAAATCTGCAAGCGCGTTTTTATCGATATCATTGAACATGTGCCTAGATTTTACCAAAGCATCATCACATATTTTAATATTTTTATTACTGGCGGTCTTAAAGCCTGCAAATACAGCATTGCTAGTTGTTGGTAGATTGACTTTATCAATAACTTCTGTTTCAGGTTTTTGTTTGTCAATATCTTTGAATATATCTTTAGTTTTACAAAGTGCTTCATCAGATGTTTTTATGTCTTTATTGTTGGCAGTTTTGAAGCCAACGAATACAGCTTTGCTGGTCGATGGTTGATTGACATTTTCAGTAACTCTTATTCCAGGTGGGTCAATATCTCTCACTCTGTCAATATCTTTAAATACTTGTACGGTTTTGCAGAGTGCTTGATCTGATACTGTTATATCTTTATTATTAGCAGTTTTGAATCCTATGAATACAGCTTTGCTTGTTGACGGTTGATCTTCTATTATATTTAATTCATTATGCATTTTGATGTCTTGAAACAAACTTTTAGTCTCAGCAAAAGCCTGAGTTGATAGATCGATATTTTTGTGATTAGCTGTTTTGAAGCTGATTATATTATCTGACCTAATAAATGCCGACATAAATTGATCAGAAACTTTGTTCGCTTGTGGTTTGAGAGTTATTTCCTTTTCTCTTTTGTTTAATTCTTCATCAATTCCTTGAAAAACATTTTTAGTTTTAGACATAGCTTCTTTTGATATCGAAATATTTTTATTGTTAGCAGTCTTGAAACCTTTAAATGCAATATCGTTCACAGGTTCGTTTTTGTTTTCATTATCTTCTAATGACATTTCAATATTTTCAAACTCTTGTAGAAGTAGCTCATCGTTTATTTTATCATCGACAGTCATTTCTTCCACATAATCAACATCGCTAGCTTTCTTTTTGTTTTCATTTTCATAAGTTACTATATTTTTTTCAGGATCTATCTTTACAGAATCAACAGCATCAAAACCGTCATCTAGATCAATATCGTGAAAAGCTTTTTTACATTTTTCAAAAGCTTTATCAGACATATTGATTTTCTTAAAGTTTGCAGTCATAAATCCAATGAAATTTTGATTTTTTATAGCATTTTCACTATTGTGTTTTAAATTATTTGCTGGTACTTTTGTCTCAAGATTTTCACACGGTTCGTTACTCTCTTCTTTGTGATCGTATCTTTCTTTTAATTTCTCTTCGTTTATGATTGAGCCTGATATCATCCCTGCTTTATTCATTTCAGTAGCATCTTTTACTTGTTCAGTTGTAGAATTTGTACTATTTTCAGGTTTAGCTCTAAAAACGTCAATTTTTTCTACCAACTCTGAAAAACTAAATTCCTTCACAGTTTCTTCTTTTTCTTCCAGAATAGATTGTGCCTTATCAAAAGAATCTGTGCAAATTTGTATAGACTTGTTGCTGGCCGTTTGAAAACCGACATACATAGTTTTTTCTAAAACACCTGGCTGATTGTCGATTGATGTTTCTAAAGCACAAGTTAGTGGTAGATCATTCAATTCTTTGTTAATGTATTCATTCTCTTCATCACTACTAAAAAGAATTTCATCTTTCAAACTATCACTACGTTTTTCTGTAATATTGATGTCTTTTAATGGAATGACATTGTCAAATATCTGTTTTGTACTTGAAGTCTTTAGATCTTGTGAGTTTATTTTCAATTCATCTCTTTTCAATTCAAGTATAGGACTGTAGTTTCTTTCAATCCCAGACAGGATTTCTGTGTTAAAATTTAAGCAAAGTTCTGTTCCTAATATTTGAGAATTTATCAAGTGCTTTGCTGTTTCATAGTCTGTGTTATCTTCTATTAGAGTAATGGCCATGTTTTCAAAATTTTCAAATGTTTCCAGAGAAACTACTAAAGGAGAATGTGTCTTTGATTTTCTATCTCTTGGTTTTAGGTTAAACACTGGGCTATGAGACCTTTGTTCAGTGTCAATATATATTTCTTCAAAATCGCCGTCTATCTCTTTCAATTTATCATCTGTTTCTTGTGTGCTTGGTAGAATTTGAATGAATATATTGGAATGATCTTCTGAAGCAGTTTTTGATACTGAAGAATTAGCATCACACTTGTATTCTGTTTTAATTCTTACTATTTCTGTAGTCTCTCCAGCTTGTTCTTCTTCAATGCTAGGTTCATAAACAATATTTTTTTCAGTTCCATTATTTTTTGCTTCAACAGTATCAAATATTTCTCCACTTTGATTGATTTTCTTAACAATTGCTTTGTCTTTCTCTTGGTCTAATATTACTTCATCTTTTTTGACATCTTCACTGAAAACTTTTGGACCTTTCCCAACATATTTATCTCTTTTCATATTCTCACTGTTTTTATATTCAATATGTGATTGCGATGTTATTTCAATATGTGAGAATGTTGTGTCAAATTCCTGGGTCATTCCTGAATTTGTGCCTATTGCTTCCGAGCCATCTATAATATTCATTATTTGTGTGTTTAAGTCACATTGAGTTTCAAATTTGTTTTTATCTGGCACAGGTATCTGGAAATTAGAAATTAACTTGAACTGCCTGTATAGAACTTAGAATTTACTTTTTATGTGTTTAGCTAAACTAATATGACGAGTGAGCCATTAGCCTTGACAAGCTGTCCATAACAGTGTCAGTGGCACTCAGAACTCAAAGTTACACAGTTTTGTGTAACACTGCACTGGGCATGTGATCTTGAAACATCACACTAATACCTTTGAGTTAAAACACATTTTCTTTCATAGAAACCTGTAGTATGAATAGAGCATGCATAATATTTTCGCAACTTTATGAAAATTATGAAAATATTAGGAAAACGTTATAATCTGGCTATTTTTTAGGAAGTACATACATCTATAATTTTAGCTAAAATCCAATACCTAGTAGATATTAAAACTACAGCTTGAATAAAATAACAGAATAGCAATGTGTGTTCAGTAAGAGCAGAGCCTCCACTGAAAGATCGGCTACAGAACATTTTTTAGGAGCTTTGGTCATTTATGCTAACATCACAATCACACCTAATTTAACACCTAATTTGTTTCTTTTTAATTACCTTGCAGTATCACCGGTAATTCAACCGTTTTCCCTCAGGAATTTTATTTTTCAGTGAATTAAAATCTTACCTATATATTAGGTTTGGTAGCGTATGAGGGTTGACCATTTAGGTGTAAAAAGCTACTTTTAAAAAAAAATGTAAACTGGTGTTTATTTTGTTTAGATAAGTAGCAAATTAAGTTGTGACCTCAATGATTTAGTTTGATTAAGTTATGTCCACACATAAGGCGAGTTTAGTTTTAAGTATCAGTGTATTGCGACTTGCCAAAGTATGAACTGTACTAAACTTGTCTGTTTACATGTGGGGCGAGTTTAGTGATTTAGTTGTTGGGGTACAATAGACACACGGAGAGGGGTGAACTTGACTCAAAAAATAGAACCTGTGCCTATTCACTGTACTTAATCGTTAACTTACTACTAAACTGGCAAATCCCTGTCCAAATAACAATAAGAACTAAATTTGATGAAGTAGCTAGTTAACTCACTACTTAACTAAACAGAGTGTAAACCAGCCTTATGAGATGGATGTATTTTTAGTAAGATACAGTAGCACTTAGGGTGGGTTTTTTGATCCTTAGTTAATGTAACCAATGGTTAATAACTAACAGATGCTAACCAATGGTCAAAATTTGTTGGAGTGTGGGTTCCAGTAGCTGCTAAAAACGCCAAGAACGCTACGAAATTATGCCACTTTTGACCCATACAAGGCCAAATCACATATGACCGTTCCAGTCAATGTGAACGAAAAAAACGATAATTTCGTTCAAGTGGAACCCGCTATTAGTAGGACTATCTTTGACTTTGGCCTTCAAAATTTTTTGGGGCCTATCTATTATCATAATTTTTATGAATAGGTACCTGATTTATTTGATGATACACCGGCAACTTATTTACAGGCAAGAAATCCGATTTCTTTGGTTTAGTCAAGTCTTTACTGGTCTTTTTCACATTTTTAGAGCAGTCAGCCAGATGCATTGCTTTCATTTGGGAATAAACAGCTTCGATTACATCTTTGGGTTTATAAGTCGGTTCACTTGTAGTTAGATCCTTACTGTAAAGTGGAAGCTTTGTGGAACTCTTTTTCTTTAGAAGCTGCTCAAATTCAATTATATATTTAGAGTTGGCCATAGCAATAAACAACGCATATTATTGTTATTTTTAATATTCTTTTTTTTTTAATCTATTTTATTTTCAATATTCAAACAAAAAAAAATAACACGACTTTTTTTTCACATAATTTTAGGGATGCTCCGATACTATACTAGTAAATACGAGTATGTACTTCATGCTTTTCATTCGATACCACTGTATTTTTCCTCTAATTTGTGTTTTTTTTTTCTTTATATTTTGGCTCTACACATAGTGTATTTAGCCAGTGTCAAGTTTTGTAATTTTTCATCGTATTATGGAAATTTTCACTTAAAGTCAAGTCATAGTCACAGTCAGAGTAGTCATAGTCTAGTCTAAGTCATAATCCAGTCTAAAGCAAGCCCTAGTAAAGTGGTGGCAACTTTACTAGAGGCTTCTATGGAATTTTGGAAGCAACACGAAAAACCACGTTTCACTACATTATATCACGTGGGCAAGTGATATAATGTAGTGAAACGTGGAAAACTCATGCTCGTAATTCAGCACTTAATGCGTAAAACACCACCAATTTTAAACATTAACACTGGAAAAAGCATAAGTTTTGTAAAATAATACAATGCACCGACGTGAACTTTTCCGCGTTCCCGCCAAAACTCCCTAATCTGTGTTCGATACCATTGTATTTTAGCATCGCTGATTCGCTGGCATTTTATTGTATTTTTATTTCATTTCTGCCAACTAAATAGGGGATTTTCTGACAGCTGGATGGCACGTAGTTCTACTTCCAAAGGTAGGTGGCGCTACTGCGATATGGCTTCTTTTTTTGTGAGATGGCTTTGCTATCTGTCATAGTGTAGTGTCACTTTCACTTCACTCACCAGTGTGACAATTTTTGGTAGATTTCTGCCATTTTGGCAGATTTTCCCTTCACCTGTAGCACAAAGCGCCAGTGTAAATGTGGCAGTGGCTACTTAAAAATTCTGACTGATTTTGTTTTTTTTTTTAAATTTTGAAGTAAAATTCTGAAATATAGCTACGAAATAAATTCATTGACTTCGATATTTGTTTGGAATCATTGTTACTACACTGACAGCTCCTGTCAGTTGAGTATGGTCTATGCATCTAATGTACAATTAATATTATAATATTTCAATATTTTTTTCACAAGGTGGCTTTGCTCTTTGTTATAGCGCAGTGTCACTTTCAGTTTACTCACCAGTGTGACCATTTCTGCCATTTTGGCACATTTTCTTCACATATATACAGTAGCACAAAGTGTAAACGACTGGTGACCAGAGGGCTGGCTTGTTTTTTGCCAAGAAAATGAGCATTGCTATTCATCGGGGCAATGCAGCCAGCGTGCTGGGCACTTTCCCTTACACCAAAGGCCTTTTTGATAACACTTAGTTTATACCAATTTGTACATATTTTAATTTATCTTAGTTAATTATTCAGTATTATAAATTATGTCTACAAGTTTAGTATACAAACATTAAAAAATTGTGGCAGATTTTGAAGTTTTTACGATTTTGAAGTAAACAGAAATAATTAGTCAGGAAATATTAATCCATTGACTTCGATATTTGGCAGAAATCATTGTTACCACCCAGATCCGCAGGAGAACTTAAGTGACCGATATAGCTCTTATAATTAGCAAGTTGAAATGGCAATGGGCAGGCCACATCGCTCGTAGAACTGACAACCGATGGGGTAGAAAGGTTCTCGAGTGGCGACCACGAACCGGAAAATGCAGCGAAGGCGGGCCTCTGGTAGGTTGGTATTACCTACTTACCTTAGTCCTTATTCTGGGATTCGTTGAACTCTATGATTAAAGGGTTTATTTTATTTACTAGCAAATTACAAGCCGGTTTCACCTTCACGCCAAGTAAAGACATGATTAGAAAAAATATGAATATAAAATACAAGTATGATGAAAAAAGAGGAATATAAATCTAATGTTAAATTAAAGATTTTAGGTATAGTATAGTTTAGTATATTATTATATGTTATTTAAGTTTGTGTTTTTGAAAATATAAAACTATAAATCTTATGTTGATTCGGTGATTAATGATAATTTTCCTCCTTTTTTTTGATCACTTGTACCTTAATTTTGGGTTCCTATTTAATAATTGCTTGATATTTTAAAATAAATATGGGTAAACACTAATGAAAAATATTTTTAACATTTCCTTTATATTATTAGTATTATATAGCATAAAAAAAATGTATGCTATATTTTGCAAACAAGAATACGGCCTTCCTGATGGGAAGAGGTCACCGTAGCCTATGGACATCTGTAACACAAGACGTGCCACTGATGCGTTGCTTACCTTGTGATAATACTCTTTTGACCCTCCTTTTAAATTGCGGCATGTAAAAAAAAAACAAAAAAATTATAATAGACGAGGCATATTTTTAAAAGATTTCAAAGTGTGGGCAGATTGTTAGCCTATTTAGGGCAGACTGCAATGTACAGATGGTCACACTGTCGCCTGTTTATGGTCCATGCATAAATCACAGTATTGTTTTTTTCTCTAATCTGTGGCATAAATTTTCTGAACACAGATATGGTAGGTCTGTGATTCTCAATCATGTCTCGTCAACGCCATCTAACTGATTTTGAGGAACTAATTTTTTTTTAATTTGGCTGCCTGAAAACCTAGGGGATCGTACCGTAGCTTAGCATACATGCTCGACGCCACTAATGATGTGTGACAGCAATCACCGCGAGATTTACGCCTGTCGCAAACCTGTTGCGAGTTAGGTAATTAGGGGGCCTTTGTTACTATAAAAAGGTACTCTGTGGTTACTATCTGGATATAAGTGTTCTGTGGTGTTATTGTTAACTAATTTTTGAACGAAAAAAAGCTTTTCGGAAAGTACCGTGGTTCATATAGAGAACCATCCCCTCCATATCCTAGTTATGAGGGTTGGTTTGAACAATTTATGGATAGACTGGCTCCTCCCTTTGTTCCTGATTTTGTCAATACTATGGCATCTAGTTCTTCTGTTTATGATGCAAGTTTTACTCCTTTTTCGATGCAGGAGTTGTGTCTTGTTCTATCTGCTCTTAAAGATTCCTCTCCTGGTCCGGATGGGATCCCTTACTCTTTTTTGGTTAAAGCTGGAGAAAAAGTTTTAAGCTATTACCTTGAAATTATAAATTTGATGCTAGATTTAGGGTTTGCTCCAGCTGCAATGAAAACTCAAATAATTGTTCCAGTTTTAAAGCCCGGCAAAGATCCGGAAAGCCCTGATAGTTATCGTCCAATAGCTATGTCTTCTGTTCTGACAAAGATTGTGGAACATCTTGTAAAAAACCGACTTGAATGGCTAATTGAATCTAGAAATATTTTGCCTGAATCACAATATGGTTTTCGAAAAGGTAGAGGAACTTTAGATAGCTTGTCCATTTTTGTTACAGATATTAGACTCTCTTTTTCTAGAAATGAGTCCATTGTTGCTGCATTCCTCGATATATGCTCTGCATATGATAATGTTAATCTCTCAATCCTCAAAAATAAGATGGAACATCTGTGTCTTCCAAGGAAAATTATTAACTTCATACTTAATCTTTTTTTAGATCGTACTGCTCAGCTTAGAGTTGATGGTGAGATAAAATGTTCAAGATCGGTACATAAGGGTTTGCCTCAAGGCTCTGTTTTAAGTCCTCTCCTCTTTAATTTGTATACTTATGACTTAAATAAGTGTGTCTTACCTTATTCTAGAGTACTACAATATGCAGATGATCTTGTTTTATATGTGGCTGATTGTGATATATTAAGTGCTGCCAACAAATTATCTCAAGCTCTCGAGTCATTAAATATTTGGCTAGGTCATAATGGTCTAGATGTAGCCCCACTAAAAAGCTCCATTGTTATCTTTACCAGAAAACGGTTGAAACCGAGACTTAACATACTGCTTAATAAAACCAGGATTCCTGTAGAAAACGAGAAAAAGTTTTTAGGTCTTGTTCTAGACAGCAAATTAAACTTTTCTTCGCATATTAACTATGTTTCAGTTAAATGCGAGAAAAATCTCAATATTTTACGATGCTTGGCTGGTGTTTGGTGGGGTGCTCACCCCTATTACTTAAAGCTCCTTTATAATGCTATAATCCGTAGTGTTATAGACTATGCTTCATTTTTATATGAGCCAGCTTGTAAAAGAATGCTCAATGCTTTGGACTTAATTCAGGCAAGAGCTTTACGTATTATCATAGGAGCAATGAAGTCTACCCCTAAAAATGCTATGCAAGTGGAATGTGATGATCCTCCTTTAGATCTGAGACGTCAATATCTCTCGGATATGTTTTTATTTCGTTTGTTTCAGTTTTCCTCCCATCCTCTATTTCCAAAACTGCAGCTTTTGTTTAGGTATATTTCTATGCCTTACTGGAATCATAAAAAGACTCCTTGTCTAGTTACAAGTTATGCAAAAATTATTAACCTTAGATTCACTACCCATAGAACTCTTAAACTTCCCTTATTTGAATTTGATTATCAAACTATCTTATATCAACCCTCTTTACATCTTAATTTAGATTTGATGAAAGGGGATACCTTCGCCAATAAACACTTTCTTCGGATTAAAGATAATCTTTGGCATGGTTGGCATTGCATTTTCACAGATGCATCTAAGCTAGATCAAAATGGGTGTGTTGGTGTTGGTTTATTTCATCAAAACTATAATATTGTTCAAAAGATTAAGTGCCCCCCTGAAACATCAGTTTTCGTTGGTGAATGTAGGGGTATTATGGAAGCTATCAACTATATATTGTTGTTCAAATTAAATAAAACCGTTGTATTCTCTGATTCATTGAGTGCTCTTCAAGCCTTCCAGAGTAATCCTTTTAAAACAGGCTCCAAAAACTGGATCATATTTAAATCTAAAGACTTGCTGTTGAGATGCTCTAATTTAGGCTATTCTGTGCACCTAGCTTGGATCCCTGGTCACAGCAATATTACTGGCAACGTAAAGGCTGATGAGATTGCCAAACAAGCAGTCATCTGTGGGGATAAAGTCCCTTTTAAAAATTACCCCCAAGACCTTTTGCTTTTGCCTACCCGTGACTTAAAATCTAGATGGCTGAATAGATGGTTGATAACTAGTAGACGGACAGGTTCAAATTATGCTAAGTATCAACCCAACATTCAAATTAAACCGTGGTTCTTTAAATTTAAATACAATAGAAGAGTATGTTCCACAATATCTAGGTTAAGATTTGGCCATTGCTGTTCTGGCGTACATTTAAAAAAACTGCGAATAAGAGACTCATCCATCTGCGAATGTGGTATGGACGAAGCTGACTTAAACCACATTTTCTTCGCTTGCCCTAAATTTGACCATAATCCATTATTCAACTCATTAATCCATTATAAATTTCCATTCCCAGTTCACATAGATAATATTTTGTGTAAAATAGACCCTACTTCAATAGATATATTATCATCTTTCATTACTGAAAATAATATTAAATTGTAATCAATATATCTTATAATGTAATTATATTCAATGCTCCTATGTAAATCCTGTTGTATCCCATTATTGTAAATAAATAAACATATTCTTCATATTGTCATTATGTAGCGTAGTTTGTAGTTATAGGATATTTTTTTCTTTTGTTTCAGGTACCCGAAGTTCAAAATTTCGTTTTTATTTATCATTTCTCTTTTGACATGACGCTGGCAAAAATGTGAAAAACAATTGCCATTAAAAAAAAAAAAAAAAAAAAAAAAAGCTTTTCGGATTGCAAGATTGGACGTATATAATATTCTTTACAGATTTTGATTACAAAATAAAGAAAACTATTGCAGCCACTATTTCTGACTAACTGAACTCCTACACAATGGTAAGTTCAACTATAAATTTCGCGTACAAATCGTACAATTTTGTGTCCAGAAATGGCGGTAAACTGAGGTTATATTTTTTCCAGTCTCACACAATTTTGCTGGTTCAGCCTGGCCCAAGGCCGGAAACTAGAACTTACTCGGATTACGAAAGCGTTAATGACTGCATGGAGGGCGTTTGTAAGATATATGAAGAACACTTGAAAAGGCGAAACCCCAATACTCCCACCATCACTTACGATATTTCACAGTTGTTTGATTTTGTAGATCAGGTAAGTTTTTCTAGTTCTTCTTTCTATTATTCTTAACCAAACTTTTAGTTATCATTGTCTTGTTTGTTTCTTATAGTAACAACTTTGTAATAAATGTAACTCTTCAATTTTAGGTTCTGTACAACTCTCAAGTTAAACTTGCACATAATGCAGCTGTTCCTTGTCCTTCTTCTTCTTTTTGCAACAGAGAAATACTTTGAACGTGCATATTCTCTACTCAACTGAAACAACAATTGTGCAATCTTACTTCTAGTAGGGTTCAAATAAGGTGTAGTTTCTATGCACAATACAAATATGCTTTGACATAATTTATATCGTGAATACTGACAGTAACATTGCAACAGCTTGACTTTTTAATATTTGGGTTTCTTATGACTGGCATGTTAGCTCAGTTGGTAGTAGCTCTGCTTTATTTACTATAGGTTGTGGATTCAATTCCCATGCAGGACAAACATTTGTGTGATGAACATAGTTAATTGTTCTGTGTCTGGGTGTTATATTGTATTCTATGTATGTATTTACAAACAAAAAGTATCTAAGTATTGTATCAGTTATCTGGTTCCCATAGTACAAGCTATGCTTAGTTTGGGACTAGATGGTGCTGTGTGAAATGTCTGCAGATATTTATTTATTTACTTATCTTTTGTTTCAGCTTGCAGACCTCAGTTGTCTAGTATATCAAAAGTCAACAAACACATATGCACCATACAACAAAGATTGGATCAAAGAGAAGATATATGTACTATTACGCCAAGCCGCCGGGCAGACTGATGCTTGAACTCCTAGGTGTACGGTATTATGTATAAGACCACAGACTATACCCTCTTATTCGTTAAAAACTACCCCCATCCTATTTGTGTAATTTAGATAATACAAAAAACATTTTAATTAAATAATCATGTCTAGTTAGTACAAAATTTGCTGCTAAAATTAACTTAGCACACTAAGTACTACTCATACTAAGATGTATCCAGTTTTTGATAGCACTAAAAATGGTTCTTTATTATATTCCTTTATTAAAAAGAAAGGCTCCCTTGACATGTCTGTCTACAACAAGTAAGTTATTCGTCTATCATTGCGTGGCAACACCTTGTTTAAATATAAATGAGTGCAAAAACAGCAATATATTATATATATCATGCTATCTTGAGTAGTAATTCAAGTTCGGCAATTGGTCCAGTGTAGTGAACAATAAAACATTACAATGATATATCAAATCATATGTAATCATATAATCATCATGTGTAATCATATGTGTGTGTATATGTATGTATTATTATGTATTTTTTCAAATCACCTATAAATCATTGTGATGATGATCACAATGATTTATAGGTGATTTGAAAAAATTGCAATGGGCGGTGAGAATGAGCACTGACCTATAGTATATTTACTCTATCCATGTGCTATTGCCGAAGTTTCAACTCTTTTTCTCTCTGCGGAGTTTGCCATACCAAAATTCTGTCAATATCAAGTAAACCAAATCGAAGAAAGAAAATTTCTTAGAGTTGGTGATCATATAATTCAATAATTAGGTTGAAGTGGACTTTTACAAGGGTACAAATATGAAAGTTTAGTTGTAGCGAATAATGTACATTATTGGCAATAATTTTTTGCCATTCACAAATAAGAGGGTATTATTTCTCCAGCTATCTGACATTTAACTTTAAGTTTATCTTTTGTTACTGCTGTTTCTTTATTGCTAACAAGAATAGCAAAATAAATACCATAAAAATATAATAGTTGATTATACATTGTATAAACCGTATTTAGTAAATGTTAAGCTAATTAATTCTAAATCTATACTGCCAGCGAAAGTGTCCATAGACAAATATGGTTAAAGCGAATTATGTCTTAAGCCCTATTCAAACCGGCCGGCGCTTTATTTGTACCGCTGTGGGTAGCGGTATACCGCGCGGGGTTTTGTATTGAAGTACCGCGGCTAGCGCGAAACCTGACTGATCATCATCATCGACAGCCTGAAGATCTCCACTGCTGAACATAGACCAGAGCGCGCCACCTTAAGCGGCTGCTCGCCTCCAGCATCCATCGGCTCTCCGCGGCTTTCACCAGATCGTCGGTCCACCAAGTGGGGGTCCGGCCTACGCTTCGTCTAACTTGACCGATACTTCTTACAAAATACCAGGGCGGAATCCTGCGTGGTATACTGCTACTCACAACGGTGCGAATAACGCGCTGGTTTGAATAGGGCTTTATAATTCTAAATAAATATTAAGCAGCAGCGCTTGGCAAAAATAATGATATTAAAAACTTCTTACTTACTAAAGTACAGTAATTCAAAATTATTATTTGATATTTCAAAGAGGTTCAAATGTAGGTGTAATCATCTTTGATTTGTTAAATTAATATTATTAAAATTCTTGATCTGGATACTGAACAAACTTGATTAAGGCTGGGTGTTATAAACCATTGGTTACCTTAACTGTGGACCCAAAAACCCACCCTAAGTATAAAAGTAATGTGATTAATGATCTAAAATAAACATACAGTATCACCTTAAAGCCCTATTCAAACCGTGACGGTATTCGTACCGCTGTGGGTAGCGGTAAATACCGCGCGGTATTTTGTACTGAAGTTCAGCGTGAAACTTGAGCGGAACTTCATACAAAATACCCGGGCGGAATACCGCTACTTAGAGCGGTACGAATACCGCTACCCACAGCGGTACGAATACCGCGCCGGCATGCGCACCGCGAGAAAACTTGTTGTTATGCCGCGCCCACATTGTCGGCGATGTATGTAACATTCGCCGTAGCCCGCATAGTGGGCGCCGGCGAATGTTACATACATCGCCGACAATGTGGGCGCGGCATTAGTGAGACACACTTACCAAAGTCAAGGTAATTTTGTCGCGATGCGCATGTTAGGCGGGCAGGTTAATTTTTCGCCATCTCTTTCTAATGCCTAATTAAAAAGCGAGAAAGTATTCAGTTTGTGGTACTGTACTCAAGTCTGCTTCCTGTTTGGAGTGGACCAGTGATTATTATATCTGCTATACTGTCGTTCTGCTCACACGCTGTTGCCGTCTCGTTCAGGCGCCGCGACCCCTTTTTATGTTGATGATTGAAATCTCTGAATACACCACAATAACATGCGGCTTGTGGCAGTGAGGCTATTTATTCCCTTCTGCTCACCAGTGGGGAAATCTGGAAAAACTAAGCGTTCCCTTTTCCCCACGCCACTGTGCAATATGCGTGTTAGTAGTGGGGAAAAGAGAATTAGCGGTATATTAAGGCGGCGGGAAAAGGGACCGTACTCAACATACCGTTTTTAAATAATTCACTTTCCCCACTGGTGGGGAAAAGGATATAAACCCCACTGCCAACGGTTTATGTAGAAAAAACGCATAAAGCGTCAAGCTAAAAGAAGAGTTACCTAAGCTAGATTTGGTCCACTACCAAATATATTTCAAATGTTTTTTCCCCATTTGAAAACAACTTGTTTAGAGCTTATAGATTGTAAAATTGAAATATGATTAGTAATTCGTTGTTGATTTGAAAATGAAACTTGATATTACGCGTTTAAATAAAGAAAAGGTCTGGAGCTGACATTTCTATTGCAGTCTCACTTCCCACTGCACCTAGACATAATGGTAGAAGTGAGAAAACAATAGTTTCATACTTTTGTCAGAAATTTTTCAATGATACGCGTAATTGATTTTACAGCATGTTTCTCAAAATTATGTATGTCTTGGTTCAACTGCGTCATTGACTTGAGTTACCTAGTCTGAAGTTCTCAATCCAAATTGTGAACTTTGTAAACAAATATCAGCTTTCTAATATTTTTATTTTACCGTCTTATTGCCATGTTCAATGGCGGTAATATTAACGCGCGATGCCGCGCGGTATTTACCGCTACCCACAGCGCTACGAATAGGTTTGAATAGGGCTTAACAAAGTCCGTTAGTTATTAAATATCGCATAAGTTTTTTTTCGCAAATCTGCCATTTCCATTTAAAAAATCAATCTAAAACAAGAGGTAATAAAAGCAAATTCTAAAATTTATACGTTAGATTTTATTTTTTGCTGAACATGGAATCGAGAATATTTTGTTTTTTTTTTCCGAGCTTTTTCCACTTAGTTTTTCGTGTTGTTAACTGTTTAGGATTAAGATACAATAAGTACCTTTATATAAAATAAAGATTTTCAGATTATAGTGTTGTTTTATTAAAAGATATTTCCTAATTACCCTATTGTACCTGGCGGTGGTACCTAGACGACCTTTGCAGAAAAGTCTAGCTAGTCATAATAATAATAATAACAAAATGAAAAAAGTATATCTAGTGTAATTCCGCTAAAAAACGCGGAAACGCTTTTTTTTTAGCGGAATTACACTAGATATACTTTTTTCATTTTGTTATTAAGATGAACTTCCGCGAAGTCACGCCTGACTCAATCAATTATAATAATAATACTTATCATGATATGATTATGATGCATAAATAAAAAAGCCAAAATTTCAATCAATGACTAATATATTAAATTCTAATAAAATATTTACATTTAGGTACGTCCCTAACCTTAGATAAAAGTAGAAACATTTTGTCTATATTCGAAAAATTTCCTTGTGCACAAATCAGAAACTCACACATTATACATTACTCGTCATCATACAATAGATTCCCACTGCTGGGACACGGGTCTTCTCTCGTTCCTTTCCCATGACACTGGATAGCACGGATGGTAGACAAAATTGTCTTTCCCCTGATTTACTCCACTTGACAAGTAAGCAAGTATGAAGAAAGTGACATAAAACGGGGAAAGACAATTTTGCCTACCGTCCCAGCGTTCGCGTGTCATGGGGAATTACTATTCCCAGTGACACACAGATGTAATAAATAATATGTGTGGACATTTCACACAGCGCCATCTAGCCCCGAACTAAGCATAGCTTGTACTATGGGAACCAGATAACTGATACAATACTTAGATACTTTTTGTTTGTAAATACATACATAGAATACAATATAACACCCAGACACAGAACAAACATCGATGTTCATCACACAAATGTTTGTCCTCGGTAGGAATCGAACCCACAACCTATAGTAAAGCAGAGCTACTACCAACTGAGCCATCAGGCCAGTCAAATTTTTAGGTTAAGTGGATTTTTGTGTGTCTTGGCATCACTGTAAGCACAATTAGCATTTGAAATAAAATAAAGTCTATTTTAAAAGATAATAAATGCTGATTATGTCAATATTGACCGTTTTGTAATTCCCAAATATCAACAAGAGATCGTGGATCACAGAATACCCAATGAAGCCCTATTCAAACCGGTGTGTTGTTCGTACCGCTGTGGGTAGCGGTATACCGCGCTAGATTCCGTCCGGGTATTTTGTATGAAGTTTCGCTCTAGCCGCGGAACTTCAGTACAAAATACCGCGCGGTATTTACCGCTACCCACAGCGGTACAAATAACGCGTCAGTTTGAATAGGGCTTAAAATGTAAACAGAACATCACTAGCGGTGGGTCACTGGGGATAGTGATTCCTCATGACACACCTTTTTTTTATGTAATTGAATGACGTGAAGAGCTAGTCGTTCGCCTGATGTTAAGCGTCACGGCTACCCATAACAGATTGCAGTATCACTCGGAACTCTAAATTAATATAGTTTCGCGTGACACTGCACTGCGCACGTCATCCTGAGACATCACACATTATAGTAATAAGATTACTAGATTATGTGATCAGATCATAAAGTCTCATTTACCCAGTAATTTCACTAGCTACAATGCCCTTCAAACCAGAACCTAGCGGTGTCATGGGGAAGGAACGTCTTCTCTCACAGAGAGACCCACGCCGCTGCCGCGCTGCTAACGCTCTAATGTGAAAGCGGTCTCAGTATGTTTGTCTCCTAACCTGTCATGTGGAACATTTCACTAGCGCGGTAAATTCAAATTTTCTTGCATTTTTTTGCCAATAATAGCTTAAGGGCTTGTGCAAGGCCAGCGCGAATTCAAGCCAAAGCTACAGAATAGATTTATAGTAATAGGCCAAAGCGGGGATGAGCCAGGGGCCGAGCGGCAGGGGCGGTCTAAGTTAAAATGGTTCCAACGCGCAATAGTTTAAGTAATTTATTATTACACTGAATATAATGGGTATTTTAAAAATCCGCTATACATATGCCCTCCATTATATTTAGTTCAACTACTACACAAAGTTTCATGATCTTATTTAAAGTATTCATTGAATAATCGCTGTTTATTTGTACGGTTTGGAGGTAACTTTGTAATTTTTTTCTATCGAGAATTTTTTTTAAATTCATGTTTCACTATACATTTGCAGTAGCATTAGTCCTGAACTTTACCATATATTAATTTCAAAGTCATTGTTGCAATATTGTTGACAAGACACTGCCTCAAGCTAAGCCGTTTTAAGCAATTTGGCGTTGTATTGGCTCTTAATTACTCAACGTGATTACATGAAAACTAATTTTGCGCAAATAAATAGAGTATATCAATAAATTACAATTAAAAGTATCACCTACATATCATTGGTTTAGCGACAAATGGCAATAGACTGAAAAACTAAAAGACGAAATTCGTTTATTGCCATTTGTTGCTAAACCAATGATATTTAGGAGGTACTTTTAATCGTAGTTTGTTGATACATTCTATTTCTTTACGTTAAATCAGTTTTAATGTAATCACGTTTAGTAATTAAGCTATTATTGGCAAAAGAACGCAAGAAAATTCGAATTTGCCGCGCTAGTGTAACGTTCCACCCTTTCTGCTTTCGACCTTTCCATCCACACCCCCCTTGCGAGCATTCATTTACCAAGCTACAATTTCTACTATTAATACAATACCACTGGGTAAATATTTAAAGAACAAAATTCGACATTTCTATTTAAATTGAACTGTATTACGAAGACGCAGAGTCCACTTCTGTGATAGATTTCTTCTTTTCCTTTAAATGCATTTTGTAAACGTGGCTCCTCAGATCTTTGGGTTTCATGTACCTGAAACAAAATGCTAGGCATGGCAAGAAAGCAAATAAAAATAAATTAATATTTACTATGTATCATTTTTATGTAAGCCGCACGAGCTATGCAGCGAGCTATGCTCGGTGTTTCCCTGCGAGATAAGCTCCGGAACGAGGAGATCCGCAGGAGAACTAAAGTGACCGATATAGCTCTTAGAGTTAGCAAGTTGTTCAGGCAATGGGCAGGCCATATCGTTCACAGAACTGACGACCGATGGGGAAGAAAGGTTCTCGAGTGGCGACCACGAACCGGAAGACGCAGCGTAGGCCCCCCACTAGGTGACTGACGATCTGGTGAAAGCCGCGGGGAGCCGATGGATGCAGGAGGCGAGCAGCCGCTCAAAGTGGCGCTCTGTTGGGGAGGCCTATGTTCAGCAGTGGACGTCTTCAGGCTGTTGATGATGATGATTATTAACTTTTCTTCTTTAAGTTTCAGACCCAGTTCATTCATTTCGGAAAAAAAATGGTTTTCAAATTACATACTCTGTTTAACATTGTTTGTTCTTTTTTCCTTACCGTCTTGGGCAGAGTTCACACTGGTGCGGGAATAGGCCCTGGTCTGTATGCACCCTTAGGACGTGGCGATCGCGGATGGCTTCCGTTGAGAAGCATTTGTGACACACATCGCATGTGTGAGGCTTTGCACCGCTGTGGGACTGGAAGAGAATATTATGGTTAGACTTAATGCCCATTGTACCATGTTATATTATGTGTGTCAAAATATTCAACAAACTGCCATCAGATTTAAAATACCCTGAATTCCAGTCAGTGCAAGGGCAAACCACACTTATGGTTAGTGGAAAGATCAAATCAAAATCAAATCAAATAATATTTTATTGACATAAAGGTTTTTACATTTTATATTGTTGAGTCCATAGACTCCTGAACTAGTTTAAAACTGTATTTCAGGAGCCATGGCTTCTCCCCTTATAAATGATTCACATAAATTATGTCATACAAAATAATTCATAGTTTTATGTTTACGTATTTAACATTTTAACTAATGAAATTAAAATGTAATATAAAATAATATAATCAAATCAAATCAAAACGTTTATTCGCTAAAATACATGTACAGTAGATGTTGCAGCAAGTTTTGTTCATGTATTTAGTCTGCAAGCAGACGTGCAAATGTTATTTAATAACTAATTACAATTTTTATTATTTATAATTTATAAGTAAACATTGGTACAAAATTCATTATAATCCTTAACACTATAAAAACAGTTGCATTGAAGCCAGTCAGTCAAACATTTCTTAAACTTGTTACCCTCTAATATCTTTATGTCATTTGGAATATTATTGTTTATAAGTATTTTAGCTGATGTGTTATATAAGTATGTATGTGTATGTATATGAGTATGTGTATTTGCATGTTTATGTGTATGTGTGTGAAAGTGTGTTTGTTTATGCATAGTTGTACGTGAGGGTGTGTGTGTGTTTGTGTAATTATGTATATGTGTATAATAACCACACTAAAAGTAAAAGTAAAAGATGTTTCTACACGGTGCATGAATTCATGACATGTAAAAATTAGTACTTATAACTAATTAACATATCATCGTAAAATCTTATTGACATTCACACGTTTAATTCTATTGACTATTGTAGATACTATACCTAAAATTGACATAAATTTAAGAAACATGAAATTTGGAATAATGGAAATTGTAATTGACCTTTTAATATTGTTATTGCATGCCATTAATGGCTAATATGTTTGGCTTTATTAATTATACTAGTATTTTGCCCCGCGAGCGGCCCGCGTGGGTGTTTTCGTGGCGTTCCATTTGTTCAAAACGCTATACTTGTGTTTAAACTTGTAATTTTGCAAGTACTTGTACAAAACTGCGGTATCTATCAAAGAAAATGATAATTCATCTGACTTGTGCATGGAGGCCATCTTGTTTGACTTGACAGCGTCATTGGCACCATTAGCAGGTCGCAACCGGCACACTTGCACCGTGCGCGGGCCGCACACGGTGCAATTGTGCAAGTGCAAGTGTTGATCGTGACCGTCCACTTATACCAAACTACAGTAAACTAACTCGCTTCGCTCGTCGTCGCATTGGGTAGGTCGGAAAAAATTTGACGTTTGACATCTGTCAAAAATTGACATTTGACATTTGACATCAATCAAACTGACATCTGTCTACACTTGACAGCGGTATTAGAACAGTGCGCAGGTCGCAAGCGGCACACTTGCACCGTGTGCGGGCCGCACGCGGCCCGCACACGGTGCAAGTGTGCAGGTGCAAGTGTTAGTCGTGACTGTCCAATTATACCAATGAGAGACAATAAACTAACTCACTCATCGCCGCATTTGGTAGGTTGGAAAAAAAAAATGGACATTTGACATTTGACCAAAAAAATTGACATTTGACATTTGTCAATAAATTTGACATCTGTCAAAAAATTTGACATTTGACATCAATCAAACTGACATCTGTCTACACTTGACAGCGGTATTAGAACAGTGCACAGGTCGTAAGCGGCACACTTGCACCGTGGATTCTGCGTTCGGAAGTGATAGCGAGTGAACTTGTCGGAGAGGTTTAGGTGTTTTTATATTTAAATCGGCCTCAATTGAAACAAAATATTACCAATTTGATTTATATAAGTGTTGTGTTGTCCTAATCAGGTGGAGGTAAGTCAGTAGTTTCTGTGTTTATATATTTTTTCCCGGCTTTGAGGTTTCTAACCTCAAGCCGCCATCATGGAGTGTGATCCGCCGCGTCCACCGGATCCACCGGACCCCCCTTCTAATATCCCATCTACAAGTGCAGCTAAGCGCCGTATGGAGACAACCGTACAGCCTCCTGCAAAAAAAACAATTACATCAACAGAACTAGCATCTGCGTCAATTGAAACCGTGTATACAGACCCGACTATTGTTATCGGCGGTCTGTCATACAGCGCACTTGATAAAGGTCCTTATGTGGTTCACGTTTCTCGTTCAGAACCAGACTTTTCCGCTGGCACCACTATAAGACCAATTAAATTTGGGCAATTTTTAAAATCCCACAAGGTCACAAACATTTGCGCCGATGGAGTTAAAAAAGTAGGACGAAATAAGATTTCCGTAGAATTTACCTCCGCTGATGATGCAAATAAATTTCTATCTTCTCCAATTCTCCCTATGTGTAAATATGCGGCAACAATACCTACCTATAACATCACCCGGATGGGTCTCATCCGACAGGTTCCCACAGATATGTCAATGACTGAGTTTGTAGAGTCTCTCGATCTCCCGTCAGGCTGTGGCAAGGTACTGAAAGCTAGGCGTCTCAACAGAAAAAATAGTGAGGAAGGAAAAGTCACATGGGTCCCGACCCAGACGGTCGTAGTGACCTTCCGAGGTCAAATCTTACCAACAAGAGTTTTCTCCTACTACACCTCTCTGCCCGTGGAACTGTATCAGTACCCAACCATACAATGTTTTACATGCTGCCGATTCGGACATGCAAAGACACAATGCAGGTCTAAACCTCGATGCTTCCGTTGTACCAAGGAACATACCGGTGATAGTTGTGAGGTCCTAGAAAAGGACTCCCTCTGCCTTCATTGCTCGGGTCGGCACTTTGCCACTTATAGAGGCTGCCCGGAGCATGAAAGGCAAAAGTCTATTAAAATTGTGATGGCCCAGGATAGTATATCTTATGAAGAAGCTGCAGCTCAGTTCCCAAAGGTCTCTCGGTCTTATGCCGAAGTTTCACAAGAACCTACATCAACCCTCATCCCCTCCTCTCAAGCTTCCGGGTCTTTCCAGGATTCCCAGCCCCGCCTAATCCGGTCTAGTCGCTCATATGCAAAGACGGTTTATGCTACCCCCAAGCCTAAAACCCCACTCGGGAAGTCTTATGACAAAGTTGCCCACCAAATGATTGTAGCTGATCCAGCACCATAATTACAGAACGGTTGTGCTCTAAACAACAACCAGCTTTCAGATTCCTCCCCACAAAACAACAATATGTTGGAAACTCTTATAAATTTAATCATCAACATCATCCTCATGAACCCTCAACCCTTACCGTCCAACGTTGCCTCTAAAATTACACAATTGGTCTCATTATCTCAATATGGATCCAGTAAAGATTTTGCAGTGGAACGCCCAGAGCATGCGTCGAAAGAAGCATGAACTGGCCCACTTAATTACTAAATTCCACCCGTCAGTCATTGCCGTCTCGGAGACATGGTTAGTTCCGGGCTCCCAATTTCGGGTGCCAGGTTACTCCTGTCTACGGGACGACAGGGCTGACGGGTACGCAGGAAGTGCTTTGCTAACTAAGCGCTCCCTTCAGTTCTCCCAAATCCCCCTCCCTCCCCACCCCCCTGATATCAATATAGTTGGTATCAGATCCTTAGATATTTCTTTTGTATCAATTTATATTCCTCATCCCAATTCTTCTCTTATTCCAGATTTACTTCTTCTTCTTTCGTCTATTCCTCCACCAATGATGGTAATGGGTGATTTTAATGCCCACCACATCCTATGGGGCTCTAGCCACTCAGACCTATTTGGCCTCTCACTTCTAGATATCTTCCATGATATAAATCTCTGTGTGGTGAATGATGGTTCCCCTACCCGAAGAGTTTTTCCCTTTCAAAATCCAAAAAGTGCTGTTGATCTCTCTCTGTGTTCACCATCACTTCATCCCCTTCTCTCTTGGACAGTTCTCCCGCTTACATATGGTAGCGACCACTTTCCTATCGTTATTTCTATTCCTGACAAGGTATCCCCTTACTGCAATCCTTGCCCTTCTTTAAAATACAAGCTTTCCTCTGCTGACTGGACTTCATACGCTTCCACACTTGATCTCAAATTAGATTCTTCTTCAATATTTCCCATAGACATTGACCCCATTACTTCGTATAAGATATTTATAGAGAATATTATTTCCTCTGCTGATCTCCACGTCCCCCTTAAGAAGCCTGCTAAAGATTTCAGAATCTCAACTCCGTGGTGGAATTCTGAATGCACCTCTGCAGTTTTGGAGCGTAAAGAGGCAGAACAAATCTACAACTCATCCATGACTGAGGCAAATTTCTTAAAATACCAACAAGCCGCAGCAAAGGTCAAAAGATTGGTCTCTAAAACGAAAAAGTTGGGATGGATAAATGTCTGTGAAGGCCTATCTCCAAGAACCCCATCATCTCTGGTCTGGAAACAGATCAAACGTTTTAGAGGAGCTTCTAATTATGAGAATATATCAGCCAACGACCCCTCGTCTTGGTTAGAGGCCTTTTCAGATAAATTAGCCCCCCCTTCTGCTCCTAGCGCTGATTCCTTACCTTCACTACCATCCTTCATACCATCTCACAACTGCTTTGATTGCCCATTCTCCCTTTCTGAATTAAATCTTGCCCTAGACGGACTGACTGACTCTTCTCCCGGCATCGATGGAATCCCTTATTCTTTTATAACTAAATCTTCTGATAAAGCCAAAAAAATTTACTTAGATTTTATTAATCATTTTTTCCAAAATGGCATAGTCCCAGACCAATGGAAATCGCAAATTGTCATACCAATATTAAAACCTGGTAAGGATCCCTCTGATCCGAGCAGTAGAAGACCAATAGCATTGTCATCTGTCTTAAGTAAAATTACAGAACATCTAATTAAACAGCGGTTGGAATGGTTTGTTGAAAATAATTCACTACTGGCCAAATCTCAATATGGCTTTAGGAAGGGACTAAGTACCATGGACAGTTTAGCGATTTTAACGACTGACATCTTCATAACATTTAAGGAAAAAAAGCTTCTATTCGGAGTGTTCCTTGATGTGGCGGCAGCATACGATAATGTCCTGCTTCCGGTTCTCAGGAGAAAACTCATTCAGCTGAGTATTCCAGAGAAGCTTGTACGATTCATATGTAACATGCTTATGGAACGGTCGGTAATAATAAAATCAAATAACACCTTCTTACACCCTAAGACTATATGGAAAGGCTTGCCACAGGGATCAGTACTGAGTCCATTACTCTACAGCCTTTATACTTACGACTTGGAGAGGTCTGTAAACTCATTTTGTGAAGTGCTTCAGTACGCTGATGATCTTGCTCTCTATGTACAAGTACACTCAATTGAAGAAGCAACTAATAGACTTAACTCTGCTTTATCATACCTTAGTGATTGGTTACATGACCATGGCCTGTCATTGTCCGCTTCTAAAAGCTCAGTGGTAGCTTTCACACGAAAAAGATTAATTCCGCACATTGAACTATTTATAGGTGAAGAAATTATCCCACAATGTAGTAGCACCAAATTTTTAGGCATTTTACTTGACTCAAGAATGACTGGCAACTCCCATTTTGACCGCATAGCTCAAAAATGTGAAAAGAATATTAATATACTTCGTTCGCTTTCTGGGGTCTGGTGGGGATCTCACCCTTATACCCAAAAGCTTCTCTATAACGCCATAATTCGAAGCCACTTTGATTACGGCTCCTTCCTTTTGAACGCCTGCAACAAATTCGGTCAAGATAAAATCACCAAAATTCAGTCAAAATGCCTGAGAATTATTCTTGGAGCCATGAAATCTTCTCCGATCAATGCCTTGCAAGTAGAGTGTGGTGACCCTCCTCTAATCATTCGTAGTCAGTTCCTCTCAGATAGATTTCTTTTTAAACTAGTTCAATACTCTAATCATCCCCTCCTTCCAAAATTAAAACATCTCTCGGACCTATATGACTCTTCCAATATTTCTAGTAAAACACCATGCTTACTCCTTAGTTTTATCAAATTGTCTAAACTTCCAGATCCAGTCAATCAGTTCACTACAAATCCTCTATACTCAACCCCATATGAAGCCCTCACATTCCAACCTAATGTAATGTTAGATTTTGGTATAACCAAAAATTCTGTTGATGCACGCAGAATATTCAGTGAACAAATTTATAGTAAATTTAGAGGATGGCATCTCATATTTACTGATGCATCCAAGCTCTCCTCCAACAGTGTTGTTGGTGCAGCAGTATGGATTCCCTCCTCAAAAATATGTTTAAGCTTTAAGAGTCCATCTTGCTCGTCCGTGTTTACTGGTGAAGCCCTTGCTCTTTTGGAGGCCATTCTGTTTGTTAAATCGCATAACCTTCTAAATTCTATAATATTCTCTGACTCAAAAAGCTGTCTCGAAGCTATTCTCTCTAATCCTTTCAGATCCTCTTCTAGATTCCCTTTAATTTTGAAAATCAAACAAGCGCTATATGAGTGCCATAACCTTAGTATCAATATCATCCTTGCTTGGATTCCAGGACACTCAGGAATCCCTGGTAATGAAACCGCTGATTCCTGTGCTAAAAATGCTATACAGACAGGCTCTTTGGACCATTTTAAAATATATTCCCATGACCTTTGTCTTCTCCCCAAAGTTCATCTACAAGCATCTTGGTCAAAGCTCTGGGAAACTTCCAAAAATCAGAAAGGTAAGTTCTATGGCGACATACAACCAGAGATCCCAGCTGCCCCCTGGTTTTTTAAGTTTCGAAAAGCTAATAAAACTACCACCTCCACAATCTGTCGGCTAAGATTAGGACATTCATGCACTCCTGTACATTTAGCCAAACTCCGGATCAGGGATCACTCTATGTGTGAGTGTGGCCTGGACGAAGGAACCGTGGACCACATATTTTTTGACTGTCCTAAATTACGTTGTTCACTTTATGATATCCTCCCCTCAGCTATCCCTCGTCCTACTTCCTTAAAATGTCTATTATCCCTTACCTTTTCACCATTAGTCAATTTTATAATATGTAAATTCATTAGTATAAATAAAATTAGGTTGTAGTATATATTATTAAGTATATAAGATATATATATATATATGTATGAGTATTCAAATAATATACCCAAGCATGAAGTAAAACAAGTTTTATGTATAATTAACCATAATATAATATATAGTAGTTTTACTAACATTGTGTTTGTCTTAGTTGTGTTGTCTCTATGTTTTTTCAGAATAAATCATCTTGGTCTGCAGCATTCGGGTTGAGTCTCCCTCATCTCCACCGATCATATTCTTAATATTAGCATCATCTCCAAAAGTTCATGACACTAGCATGAAACGGACATTGGCAGAATTGTGACAACTAGCCACAGAAGCCATAAACCAAGAAGTCAAGTCAAGTCAAGAAGTCACTTGCACCGTGCGTTATATAACATCTCTGTACCTTATTACCGTAATAAAAATTTGTATCATGCAAGGACCCCCCTTGGCGGTAAAATCCTTCTCCAATAACTTCCAAGATAGCGAAGCAGGACTAGCCGTTTCTAACCGATCTGAACTGTTTGAACTGTCTCTGTTTTTTAATTGCTTTATTTTAAAATGCAACTTTGTCATTTCTTTGAGATATTTAATTTTTGTATTCAAACTGTTTATTTTTTGAGGAATATTATTATTTTTTGCAATAAAAAAATAGCAGGCGACTAGCCTACTCTGGGTTGTCTGGAAGAGATCGCTTTAAGCGATAAGACCCCATTGTGACATAGACACTTGTAATGACCGATTGCTCCTGAATTTGGTGTTTTCAATGAAGAGTAATTATCTACGACGGGGCAGGTGTGGCTCCAGGGTTTTTATAGAGACGGTGACGTCATCCATGGCGACGTCACTGTTGTCATCAAGGGCATCATGGTAATCATGGTGATAACATCATTGAATGAAACTCCAGTGAATGGTTTACAATCATTTATTGAGCAACAATATCCACTTCATTGATACAGTGTTTGCTCGGGAGCTCTGAACAGTACGACGGCTCAAGTAAGACTGAATATCGGACGTTCGAAAGCCCTGTATTTATACCAAAACTCGGGCTTGCACAAGCGATGTTTGCAGTTTCATAAATACTTGCACAAACATCGTTTACAAATGTTTTGGATTAAATATTAACCTCAAACAACAGCTTTGAATGGTTTTAACTATTTAGTGACGATAGATTAATCTATTTATGATTTCTATTTTTTTTTCATATCTTGATCAGCTATTGTAATTCTTCAACGCCTCTGCGCCGACATCTATTATAATACTTATGTGGTGTGGTGATTGAGCAGGTCGGCTCATACCCGGAGGCGGCGGGTTCGATTCCCGGGACAGGACAAGTATTTGTGCACAGGAAAAACCGCAAATACTTGTTCTGTGTGTGTGTTGTGGGAGCATGGTCCTCGTAGTTCCTGGGTCCCTAGATACAGGGGATCCTAGTTAGGGGCCAGGATCTATGTATGTGATCGTTGGGAGTTATTATTATTAATATTAGATACTTACCACTTTGACATGCCTCTTTAGACTAGAGTTTGTGACGAAGCTGGAATCGCAGATATCACATTTGTATGGTTTGTCGTTTCTGTGTGTTCGCTCGTGAACCTGAAAATAAAATAAATTGTGTCAATAAGGGGCTGAGGGGTGATGATGAGAGGGTAGGGGGTGTTGATGAGAGGCTGAGGGGTGTTGATGAGAGGCTGAAGGTGCTGATGAGAGGCTGAGGGGTGCTAATAAGAGGCTGGTTGGAATTGATCAAAGGAAGGGTGGTGTAGATGAGTGAGATACTTTGAGATACTTATACCAGAGTAGTCTTGAGGCTGTATATAAGACGTTGAAGGTTTTAATGAGAAAAATGGTGTTGGTGAAAGGCTATTAGTATAAATAAAGAGCTGTAGTTTTAATAAAAGGCTGAGAGCTGTTGATTAGAGATTCATGTGATATCGAAGACATTAATGAAGGGCTGTAGGGTTTTATTAATTTTATTTCTGGTTTTTTGAAGTTTTTTAGGCAATTTTAGCCTGCATGTTCATGCCAGGCCAGACCTATTAGTTACACAATAATAATTACAAACTCTTAATCACATCATCGCATAGGCCATATATCATCCTAGCAGTGACTGATGTGCTATTAATAATGTGCATTATGATACTAATAATGAATCTGATGGTAATGATGAAGAGCTGAGAAGTTTTGATGAGGGGCTGAGAAGTGTTGATGAGGGGCTGAGAAGTGTTGACGAGGGGCTGTGTAGTGTTAATGAGGGGCTGAAGAGTGTATGACTTTCTGAAATACACATCTGTTCCGTAATTACTCACACTCAAATTGTAAGGTTCGTAAAATCCTTTCGCGCAGTAAGAACAGTGGTAAGTGGTGCCGCGCGCCATTCTCTCATGCGTTTTCATGTGAAGCCGCACTAACAGCGCAGAGCCGAACATTTTGGAGCACTCCGGACAGGCATGGGTCTTTTCCTAAAGGATGAGAAGAGAAACTTGATAAAATCGGATAGGTGCTATCTATAGAAGACCAGAAAGAGGCGCGGTTTCATCCGAGTTTACCCGTTTTTCAGTGAGAAAATTTATTTTCCCGAAATAAAAAGTCATCATCATCATCAACAGCCTAAAGACGTGCACTGAACATAGGCCTCCTTCACGGAGCGCCACTTTGAGGGGCTGCCTGCCTCCTGTATCAATCGACTCCTCGTGTTTCGGACTAGTTTGTCGGTCCAGCTAGTGGGGGGGCCTTCGCTGTCTTCCGGTTCGTGGTCGCCACTGGAGAACTTTTCTTCCCCAACGGTTGTCAGTTTTACGAGCGATGTGGCCTGCCCATTGCAATTTCAACTTGCTAATTCTAAGAGCTATATCGGTCACTTTAGTTCTCCTGCGGATTTCCTCATTTCGAATCTTATCTCGCAGGGAAATACCAAGCATAGCTCCATGTTCTTTGATCTCGGTTGTATAAGCAATCAGTGTGCAAAATAACATCAAAATTGGCTCTGCCGTTTTTGCGTGAAAGCCCAACAAACTGACAGACAACGTTTCTAATAAACCATCAAAATGGCGAAGGGTCGATATGCCTCAAAGCTTCTAACCCCTTTGTCCTCGAATAAACCGGTAATGCGCTTAAATTATATACAGCGGGGTTAACTGGTGGATAATGCTCTATAGCATTAAGTTCGCATATGTACCTACTATTGTTTCTTGGGTGACTTTCTGTCTATGTACGACAAAATTAAGCTTTCACTTAAAAACATCATATCGACCGATAGATGGCGCTAAAACAAATTCACTCATCATGTGCATGATGTGCATGTCAGCGTGTTTAGCAAGCAAGTGTCTATCGATATCTATGATAAAACTAGGCATTACATCAAAATACACAAAAGTTGCACCATATCGACCGTTAGATGGCGTTAAAATAAATTCACTCACCAAGTGCGTGTCGGCGTGTTTAGCAAGTGAGTGTCGGTACTTGAAATGTTTGGGACACCGCGGACACTGGTACGCGCCCGCGTCCTTGTCCTCGTGGCACGCCATGTGCGCGCGCAGCGCCCGCGCGCCCGCCACGGGCGCTCCGCAGACGCGGCACTCCGTCACCTCCGCCATGTGGCTTCTGGAACATTCACTTCTTATTATCTGTACCAAGATAAAATCTGTACATTGAACATAATCTTAGAAAAACATTTTTTGTGAGGAAAAAATATTTTTTTTAGTATGCTGCATCGTCGACCACATTGTCGCTTAACAGCAGGAGAAATGTGGCCTATCCAAGTCTATCTAGTATATAAATAACCGGCCAAGAGCGAGTCGGACTCGCGCACGAAGGGTTCCGTATCATTATCTATAAAAAAACCAAAAACATCACGTTTTTTGTATGGGAGCCCCCTTAAATGTTTATTTTATTCTGTACTTTAGCATTTGTAGTTATGGGGGCAACAGAAATACATCATCTGTAAAAACTTCAGCTGTCTAACTATCACGGTTTATGAGATACAGCCTGGTGACAGACGGACAGACAGAGGAGCCTTAGTAATAGGGTCCGCTTTACCCTTTGGGTACGGAACCCTAAAAAATTATGTCAAGTAGAATCCAAGTAGCACGCAATGATTATTTTGACGGTTTTTAATGAATATTTCTATTATTATCTTTATTGGTGTTCAAAACTTAGAGTATAAGCATAGAGAGAACTTGATTACCTGTCAAGCGTACCACTTTTTTGGACACTTTTTATATGAAGTGGACACTTTCATGTGAATGAGTCTGACAGATTTGTATAGAAAAAACAGTTGACTCGAGTCGAAAAAATGGTACGGTGACTTTTCGCAAGCGTAGCTAATTACTATATGTTTGTTTCTTTCCTTCGCCACTGACGTAGCGATACGTGTGAGCAGTACAAATATATGTCGTTTGGATGATCTCTCTATGCTTTTAGTCTATACTCTAAGGTTTAAAACTATGAAGCGTAAAAAGATCGCAAACTTCCCTCAAGAAAGAATGTACCAATTTTACTCAGTTTCGATCGAATATATTTTTACAAAAAAAATGTTTAGTATTGTATTGTATTGTATTGTATTGTATTGTATTTATTCATAAACAACATACATTGTGTTTGAATTAGGTACATTAAATAAAATTAGAATTAAGTTCATTACAGTTATTAAATTAAATTAAATTAAATAATTGAATAATTGGCTAAGTAGGTGCATGCAAAATTAAAATAGTTTTATAATAGGTCATGTCATAATATGGTAAGGAATACAAATAACATAGAAACAAAAGTCACAGTATCCCAATGCTAGGTCAAGTACTCATTTATGCTATAATAATTTTTCTCCAAAAGAAATGCTTTTACTCTGTGTTTAAATATATTAGGCTTGTAGACTACTTCTTTAATATCATGTGGCAATTTATTAAATAATTCCACTGCTTGGTATAAGATGCTATGTTTGGTTATATTTAATGTAGGATGTATTTTATGTTTAAGGTCTTTCCTTCTTGTACTTTCTCTATCAATTCTTTCCTCTTCTGTCTCAAAATCGAATATATATTTCACCAAAAAATTAAACACCACTAACATGTAAAGGCTTGGAACTGTCATAATTCCCAATCTTCTAAAATGATCCCTACATGAATCTCTTTGCGAAATACGAACCATTGTCCGGATACTTCTCTTCTGCAAGATGAACGCTTTCTTAATGTTATACTCATAACTTCTACCCCAAAATTGAATACTATATCTGAATTTTGATTCAATTAATGCGTAGTACACCATTTTTAGCTGATCCATGCTCAGAAGGTCACGTAAGCTTCTAAGTGCATAGCACGATGAGCTGACTGAGTTTTCGAGAGCATGGAGTTCAGGTTTCCAAGACAACAAAGAGTCCACATAGACTCCTAAAAACTTGGCAGAGTTAACCACTATAAGCTGATCACCATTCAATGTGACATTTAAGTTGTCGTTTTGTCGGGTAGTAGATTTAAATAGCATAATATTTGTCTTTTTGATGTTTATCTGTAATTTATTCGCCAAAAACCAAGAGCTAAAATAACTCAGAGCTAAATTTACATTTGTGTTCAACGATTCCATTCCATTAGCACCCAGGATTGCATTAGTGTCATCAGCAAAAACCACTAATTCTGTGTTTGGACTTTGCCTGTTAATAAAATTGATTAAGTCATTTGTAAATAAAATGAAAAGAATCGGGCCAAGTATAGAACCCTGTGGAATGCCAGTGGTTACATTAACGAAACTTGACCTGTGTTCAGTGATATTATTATTCTTTAAATGTTTTACTTCCACAAACATTTTTCTATTGTGCAAATACGACGTGAGCAGCTTTAGTGCCGTACCTCTAACTCCATAGTAGTTTAGTTTCACCAATAGTAACTCATGGTTGACTGTATCAAAGGCAGAGCTTAAATCCAAGAAAATTCCTGCTACTTTCATCTTATCATTTAATCTACAAACCACATTGTTAACCAAGGTATTTATAGCGTCAGTAGTGCCTACACCTTTTTGATAACCAAACTGTTGTTTATTAATAACTCTTCTCAAATTTAAATGACAGAGGAGCCTACATTTTATTAGTTTTTCAAAAATTTTTGAGAGAACAGGCAATAATGAAATGGGGCGATAGTTACTTGCATCAGTGGTTGAACCTTTTTTAAGAATTGGAACAACTTTCGCTACCTTTAGTTGATCCGGAAATATGCCCTCTTCAAAACACTTATTATAAAAACTGGCAAGCGGTATAGCTAATATATCAACATTATCCCTGATAGCTGCCACAGGTATATCGTCATAGCCACAAGATCTTTTATTTTTCATATTACGTACAATTTTTTTTATTTCCGATGCGTCGGTTGGTCTTAAACTCATATCTTTATCCACTTTTTCCGTATAGCTGTTTAAAAATTGTATCCCCTTCTCTATTTCCGTTGATACAGAACTCGATGCTCGATTAAAAGATTTGGCAAAAGCTTCAACTATATCAGAAGGGTTATCTGTCATTTTATTGCAAATTTTTAGACGACAATTCTTTAATCTATTATCTTTTAATTTTTTGGTGAATCTCTGTACTATTTTCCATATGTCTTTGCATAAGTTAGGAGAGTTCTTTAATTCGTTCGCTATTGCTAATCTTTTAGCATTCTTAAGTACTCTTCTATATAACTTGATATAAGTCTTCCGATAGGTAAGGACACTACTGTGTACCCTATTTCCACTAATAGAACATAAGAATCGCTTCATTTTACTACTTACTTTTATCCCCTTTGTTGTCCATTTCAACCCATTAGACTTCATTAATTTTAATTTACGTGTTTTCTTTTTGTAACTGCTCCGAAACACTTTATTAAGTGTACTTAAAAATACATTCACCCCCATATCAGTCCAATTTTCCTGTTCAATTTTTGCTTTAAAAAGTAAATTATTTTTAACACTAAAACTTCTCTGATTTAAAAAAAATTTATGTTGTTTATTCATTGTAAGATGATCTTCTACAAGCAAATCACAAAAAAGACCTCCATGTCCATCCGCTAAGCCATTATGATCAATTTCACAAAGCTCTACAAAATCATCGGGAATGTTTGTAATAAAATTGTCCAAACAAGAAGATGCCTGATTACGAATAAAAGTAGGAGAATAAACCAAGGGTCTATAGTTGTAGCATTTTAACAGGCTTAAAAACTCGCTTTGTTTATTGCCCTCGGCTAGCAGATCAACATTGAAATCGCCACAAAGTATGCATTTCTTTCTGAAAAAATAATCAAGTAATTTTTCCAGTCTGTCCATGAAACAGTCAAAGTTTTTGTCATCTGGACACCTATAACAACAACATACGTACAAGTTAGTTTCCACATCTCTAACGCAACAAATTTCAAAACTTCCCATTTTATACAATTTATTCAACTGTACATCTTCCACATGCCTACTCTTCAGACCTAGAATTAACGTACCACCCCTCTTTTTATTTTTTCTTGTGTTGTAAGAGACCAGGCTATAATCTTCAAGACCAAACAACTTTGCTGCATCCTGGTTTAGAAAATGTTCACTTAAACATATGAAGTCCAATTGTTTCCCTTCTATGTATATTTCCAATTCATCCATCTTATTACTAACACCGCAAACATTTTGATGAAATAACCTTATCTTCTGTACATTACAAAAATCCGCAATTTCTGTTAAAACGGTTTTAGGAACGAAAAAACGTGTTTTCCTCAACAGTAACCTTAGCCTCTGGCGACATAGATCCTTTCAGAGCCTGGGCATAACTTTGTTGAGACATTTCGGATTGAATAGAATTGCTCTCTAACAGAACACGTTTTTCTACTTTCAAGGATTTGTGGACAGCCAACTTATGACTTACATATCTATTGTAACTGTGTTTGTAATTGATGTGTAATATTTGTCTGTGTAAGAGTTTGCAAGCTTCGTACTTATTAAATCTAAAGGAATATTCATTCTTATTATTATCCATTGCGACATAGTGCGCATTATTAAAGTTATTACATACACGTTTAACCATCCTATTCAATTCTATTCTATTTAAGTGTTGATTGTTGTTATAGATTTTGCCAACCAATATGTTTGTATTAGTTAGTTGCTTTATAGTGTAGTACAAGGTTGACTGGACATTTAATGTACTGTTATCATTCGACCCCGTCAAAATCAATACAAAATCAGACCTCGTAAAATCTTTACAATTATAAAACGACGACTTCATTACTTGATCTGTCGTTGCGTAAGGCCACAGCCATGCAGTAACAATGAAATTTTCACCCAGAAGATTCTGCAAAAGGCGCCGCATTCCACTTCCAAACTGGTCTGCTAGCACCAGTACACGCTGTCGTACATCCTTTATTGTACTACTTATAGTTGGTGTAACAGTTTCTGCCTGCACAGCTCGAGAGGTAGCGTTTGATGTACCTACAAGACCCGCCGCAACCAAACACGTACGGTTAGATATTATCTCGCTGGCTTGCTGTATCTGCTCAGAGTGCTCTGTTGGATTTTTATTAACGGCCTTTTCACATTGTGGTATCTGTTTTTTGCCATCAGGTTTTGAGGTTAATATGCAGCCTACTAAGATCTCCGAATTTTCGGCAGGCAAGTTGGCGCCAGATAATAGGGGGGATAGTACTGAAGAATCCTGTGATAAATTCGTTGCGATATTCGTGACCTTCAGCCGTCTTCGCTGCCTCAGCGAGAACAATCTTTGGGGCGTCACACTGCCGCTGCTGCTTAAATCATCAACACCGACGGATTTGTATAGTTTTAATTTATTTTCATACTCCAAGCACTTTTTTTTCAGGATAATGTTTTCAAAATTTAAGTTCTCTATTTCTCTATTAGCAATTTCTAACTCTAGGGCTAACTTTTCTTTCTCTTCCTTCAGTAACATTATATTTTCTTCATTTTCCAAGCTACCGGGCAAACTTTGATAAGAGATCTCATTATCACTGCTGCAATAGATAACCCGCGTGCTATGTCTTCTCCTTTTAGTTATATTTACATAGTTTTCGCTACTAACATCCATGTTAAATATCGTGCAAGAATTCTTTCCCAGTCAAAAAGTAATAAAATAAAATAAATTAAATTTGAAATTGGGTGCAAAAAGACAATCTTCAAAATCTCCGAGCCCGGGAGCGAACTTGGTCACCTCTGCGCAGGTACTAATCAGTCAGAGGAGCACACCAATAGGCTAATCGCACCATACGTCAAGGCGCGAAATTTCCAAGTAGTAGCGCCAGCTGTATTAGCGCTTCTCAAAGGTAATGATTTTTTGAAGCACCCTCATTTACAAAAATAATATTTAATTACTTGCACTATTCTATGTTTATTATTGCAATGAAAAACACATAATATAGTCCGTGAATTAAGATTGCTGCACAGTTATGTGTTCAAACTACACGAGAAATCACTTAGGAGAACTGAAATCATTATTCACTTTGTTTTGTTTTTTAACACAGTCTCCCGGAACGTAATTATTAAACTGAATTATTTAACTTATTCATGGATTATATGTTTCACAAACACCTTTGCATATTCTTTTAACACAGATCAACGTAAATTTGTAAGTGATAGCTAGCTACTTTAAATTTTAACTATTTTTAAACATTTTTAAACACGGAGTAGACTTTGCTGCGGCAGCAGCGCCCTCACGAAGTGAGTAGTATTCCCATCATGTGCCAAAATTATCTTGTATTTGCGAAAATCACATAAAACTTAAAGATATGAGTTACATGATATATTAAATACAAAGCTCCACATGCTTTGTTTTCGCCAAAAAAACGTGCCAATAACACCTTGTTTGCTGTACCCTTCGCCTTAACCGATATGTTCGCTGCGGTCTGTGATGGGTGACCGCTACAAAATGTGCTATAGTGTGTTTCAAATCTCCTGGGAAACTCGTACATTGACCTTTGAGCGGACTGCAGCGACTCTCAACCTATTTTTTTGGTGGGTTGCTTTATATTTTCAAATCCCTTGAAACACTCGTACATTGAAACATGTCAAAACAGGTTTAGCGCCGCTGATTGAACTTGTCTCGCACACTTCCTGGTACCACGAAACGCGGTAGACGCGTAAACGACAGTGACGCGATGCATAATTGTATGGAAAGTGATACTGTCGCTTTTTTTCGGGGCTAACCTAGTACCGGGGGAGCAATGCACGAGTTTCTCAGGGAATTTGAAACATACTACAAGGTGAGTTTGAATTGGTTTGTTATCCCGAAAGGGGGGGACTGGGACCATGACAGCCCACAAGTTGTGAGAGCCTTACTTGAAACTGCGTGTTCCCAAACCTCCATACTAAACAATAAATCCACTCACAAAATTGCACGTGTGATCGCTACGAGAGTTAACAAGATACTATGAATTCATTTCTAAACACAGGTCGTTAAACTCATTTAAGTGCATTCGGTCAAGGACAAAGTTCAACCACCCAGCTGCGCTAGGGCTATCTTCGAACGTAAACTTTACATGGCATTTCTTCAATGAAAAACTATTAATTTAGAATAGTCGTAGAAGAAACATTGTCTACCTTGGGGAGTAGATTTACCCCCTTTCGGGATAATATACCAATTCAAACTCAGTTACTATATTTACAACTGAGCGCCACGGTGCTTCGAAGGGCACGTTAAGCCGTCTTGGCTTTGACTTTGACCCCTTACCGTCTATGGGCTTTCAACCCGCTTCTTGTATGGAACATCTTATCACAATCTTTGCATGGGAAATTCTGCTCGTCTTCTCCGCCCGTACGACCCACTTCACTCAACCTGGAAATCAATAAACATAGGAATAATAACGCCCACTCATACACATCACATCAACAGCTGGAAGATGTCCACTGCTAACACAGACCTCCCCCATAAAGCGACACTGCAAATCGACTATCGAGACAATGCTTGTTGAGGCAAAATTCCACATTAATATACTATTATTCTTTTCAATGCTATATAAAGTAGGGTTTCCAATTGTATTATTCAAATTAATTTCGTACTGTAATTTGTAATCTTTAGTTACGTAAAGTTGCCGCTGTGCACTGTGCTGGATTTCATGCAAATATTTTATATCTACGAGAGTGACTCCATTAAGAGGCTCCCAAATCGACTAACTTAAGTGTTGTTCTCAAAATGTATACACCATTCACATGACATTCGGCTCAACTCCTCCCCCCCTAAACACCTCACGTAATTCATAGACACCCTTAACTGAATAAATAGCCTTATCACATCAAGTCAAACAAAAGTATTACCTTTGCATAGTCCTCAGTTCTCTCTTCTTTTCCTTTTCTCTTGCTATCTCTGCTCGCTTTTCATTCAGAAGCCCGAACTTATGCCATTTTGTGTGGATGAGAAATTTCTTAGGATTATGTACCAGGAGCAAGCAGTGAGGACACTGGAAGTAGCCTTCCGATTTGGAACCTGGCAAGATTAATTTTTAAGGTATTTTTTTTATAAGTATATACACAGGATCCTTTTTTTTATGTTAGAGGAAGCAAACAAGCATATGGCCCACCTGATGGGAAGACTGGACCCTAACTAGATTTTTGCCATATTTCTGATCTACATTGTTTTCTTGGTGTATCGGCATTCGTCTCCTCTTTGTTCTATGGTATTATAATATTACCTCTTAAGGTGGACCGTTTCACTAGCGCAGCAAATTCTTAACTTGCTGTCTTTTGCCAATAATAACTTAATTACTCAACGTGATTACATGAAAACTAATTTTGCGCAAATAAATAGAATGTATCAACAAATAATTTTACTAGGTGGTAGGACTTTTCTGCAAAGTTCGTCTAGGTAGGTACCACCGCTTTGCCAGTTATTCTGCCGCCAAGCAGTAGTGTGCAAGCACTACTGTGTTCCGGTTTGAAGGGCATTGTAGCTAGTGAAATTACTGGGCAAATGAGACTTTATGATCTGATCACTCAGTCTTGTAATCTGATTACTGGACTGGGTGATGTCTCAGGATGATGTGCGCAGTGCAGTGTCACGCGAAACTTTATTGTTTTAAAGTTCCGGGTGACACTGCAACTGTTATGGGCGGCCGTGTCACTTAACATCAGGTGAACGACTAGCTCGTCACGTCATTTAATTACATAAAAAAAAAAAAAAAAAAAAAAAAAAAAAAAAATTACAATTAAAAGTATCACCTACATATTATTGGTTTAGCGACAAATGGCAATAGACTGAAAAACTAAGACGAAATTTGTTTATTGCCATTTGTCGCTAAACCAATGATATCTAAGAGATACTTTTAATTGTAATTTGTTGATACATTCTATTTCTTTACGTTAAATTAGTTTTAATGTACGTCACGTGTTTGTGTGATGTGTTTTGTGTTGTCACGTTTAGTAACTGAATTTGCCGCGCTAGTGAAACATTCCACCTTAAGTATAGTGGGTTGAAATTATTGAAAATTGCGCAACCAGCATGGTAAAAACTCCTGCATGGGTGGCATGAGCTGTACAAACCGACGTATCTCTTCTGTCAAGAAAGCGGTTGACCAATGAGTGATCACGCAGATCATGTCATAAACCTTTTGCTGCATTTTCATTGGTTGAACGGTTTCTCCAGAGAATTGATTTCTACATCTCATGTTAACTGTCACCTGTGCAGATACATAGAGATATGGCTAGTAAACTGTTACGAGCTAGTCGTTCGCCTGATCTTAAGCATCATGGCCACCCATAACAGATTGCAGTATCAATCGGAATTCTAAATTAATATAGTTTTGTGTGACACTGCACTGCACACGTCATCCTGAGACTTCACACAGAAGAGAAGATTACCAGACCGTGCAATCAGATCATAGTCTCATTTGCCCAGTAATGTCACTAGCTACAGTGCCCTTCAAACCGAAACACATTACAGATTGCAGTGTCACTCGGAAATCTAAATTAAAGATTCGCGTGACACTGCACACTGCCACACGTCATCCTGAGACATCACAGTCTAAAAAAGATTTCTAGACAATGAGATCAGTTCTTAAGTCTCATTTGCCCAGTAATTTCACTAGCTACAATGCCCTTCAAACCGGAACACAGTAGTGCTTGCACACTACTGCTTGGCGGCAGAATAACTGGCAAAGCGGTAGTACCTACCTAGACAAACTTAGCATAAAAGTTCTACCACCTAGTAATTGTAGTTAGTAAGTGTTAGACTTACCATTCTTAATACTGGCTAATGCTTCTTCAACACTATTCTCTGTACCTATAATCATTACATCTCCTAAATCACTCCTGGGAACTCCGTTACTATCTCTCTGAAACGGATTTGCGTAATCTTTATCAGGCCATGCAGAATGTTCCTCTTTGACTTTAACATCATCCTGTTCGACTTTCATTCGATGATCAAACTGTACATCCGTTTCAACTTCTATTACATGAGACCGCCTTGTGCTTTTAATTTTCTTGGATGGAGAGATTCGCTTTGCTTTCCGTTTCCTGTTCTTCTTAGGAACTTTTTTTATTAACGCTTCATCGTCACTATCCATCTTTTCATCATCAGTCTGATTTTTAGGTTTTGGTGAAAACGCTAATGGATCTTCCATTGTTGAAACAGAGTTTTCTGACTTTAAGTTATTGTTAGTAGATTTAATTAAAATGCTTTCAATTAAACGGACAGTTTTCTCAAGGCTCTTTCGTTTTCTTTCACTGATATACTTATTCATGGGTGATGCCGTGTTTTGATTGTGGTATACGGATTTGCTTGGGATATTTTTCTCATCAATAGACGTTTCCTGGATTACTGGTGTAGGTGTTTCAGGTTTGTTTTGAGATGAGTCTGTATTGTGTTCATTTAAATTTGTAGGATGTTTAATATCAATTTTGTCAATGTTACTTGATTTTGTCGCTGGTATGTTTTCAAATATTTTGCTACATATATTTTCCAATGAGGTTTTGTTGCTATGACTAAGACTTTTAGTGGTTTCTAAGTCACTTTTGTTCAGGTTCTCCAAGTTTAGATTTAGAATGACTTCTGAAGGTTTATCTGGTTTATTATCATCTGTAGCACAGCTTTGACTATGATTTTGAGAGTTGTTTGAGTAATTATCAATGTTAGAGCTTCTTGGATATATTTTTGTAGGTACATGTGGTATATTCAGTGGACAATTCTTGATTAAATTCGGTTCTATGTTTGATGTAGGCGGTAATTCAGCTAAAGCTTTCAGATTAAAATTTTGGTGAAAATTCAACGTGTTATTGTGATGCTCTATTTGTGAAGTTGTACTGACAGCTGGAAAATAGTCTTGTGAAGCACTATCATGCAAAAATGCAGAGTTATGCGGCAGATATGCTGACGGGTGCCCCACCGTCTCGTACCCTTGAAACCGGGGTATGTATGGAGGTATACCAATAGGAGGCGTTCCAAAATTAGGAAAATTATATCCTTCATATTGTCCGCTAGCTGATGAAGACGCTTGCTGCGAGATTTTACCAAAACTATTCAAGTTATGGTTGACATTGCTGGAAGGTAGCGACCTATTTGTGGATGAAACCATGTTGTTTGACGCTTCGTCGGACCCGTAAGTCTCACTATTATTAAACATGTTTGACAATTCACTTAATTATTCACTGTTCGATACGTTTAAATAGTCCGATAAGTTGTTTTAACAAAATAAACATGAATCAACAAACAAGCCATTTTGGCAACTTTTGCCTCTCCCCCTTCACCCTTATCAACCTCGCCGCCCACTTTTTTTTTTTTTTTTTTTTTGTTCGCCCTATTGGGCAGGCTAAAGTCATGAGACCATACCGCCTAGTCTTTCGTAGGATTTACTTCTTTCGTCATAGTTAGGATATTAATTTCATAGTCAAATCCGGATCATTTTTGTCATAAGTAAGAGGATCATCGTCCTTTGTTCATTTCCGAGATAATGAAAGTCAATTTTAATTTTTCCCTTACAATTAGTAGGTACCTTATAACTTCAAGCGTCAATTGTTGACGTTTACTTCATCACTCCGACACTGACAGACAGACTGCCAGTGTCAGACTGTCAGTCAAACCTTTATTTACATTTACATATTTACACACAAAAAAGAACTTTATAAAAAAAACCATTGTAATATGTATTGTAATAATAAAATTATCATTTTATATCTTATTCTAAATCTCATTTACAGTACACAATATAAATTTATACAAATAGGTAAAAACAGAGGCATTTTCAAGCAACTCCTGAATGCACCGCGGGACCAGTTCAGGTTTATCATAGATTTGTAGAAGTTCGTCTATCAACACAAGGCGCTGAATGCTGAAAGATGAACACTCAAAGAAAATGTGATCTAAGGATTGGATATTCGAGGACTGACAATAGTCACAATATGGGGAATTCACCATTCGAAGGCGATGGAGATGAAAGTTCAAACGACAGTGACCAAAACGCATACGACAAACAGTTGAATAAAACTTTCTGTTTAAAAAAGTACCGGCCTTGCAGAACCATGGCTTTGAATTTATCTGAACATCTAAAGCGGCATACCAAGAACCTTTGTTTTCAACTTGTGTACAATGGTACGAATGTTTCCCCCATAGTTGAACCATCCTTTGTTTAAGGAGGCTTACAATATCTGTGTATGGCAATCAAACATCTGCATCATTGGCATACCTGGAAATAACATCTGAAAATTTAACTATAGTGCTGGCTAAATAGTCAGCTTTTTCATTGCCATCAACACCTATGTGTGAAGGTACCCACGCAAAGCTGACTTGTATGTTTGAATCAGATAATTCCACCCATAACTGTTTTATAAAGTAAATAATGTAATTAGTGTTAGCATGTAATTTGTTATTTGCCAAGTTTTTCAAAACACTCATGCTATCACTAACAACAACCCATCTTGTGTGTCCCTGATTTTTGTTTTTGATGTGCTTCAAAGCACTCAAAATAGCAACAGCTTCAGCAGTAAAAATGCTAGCATGTTTATCAATTCTATATCCCACAGCAATGTTCAATGAGGGTTCAAATATTGCGTAAGACACAGCATTATCATTTTTCGACCCATCTGTGTAAACAAATTTGTGACCTGTCCACTCTGCCAACATTGTATATACTTCTTCTTTTATTGACAGTTTTTTGTTTATGACTATATTCATTGCTGGAAATTTGCTAATAAAAGATCCTTCATAACAAGGCAAAATATGATTTGATTGATAGATATTTAGATTTTGAAGAAAATCTAAGAAACCTTCATATCCCTGTAGCATATAAAACGGTTTAGCAGTGGATTGGGTTAATGTATTAGACAGATTAGTTATAAGACTATTGTTAGAGACACTGTAGAGTTTAAGGAGAAATCTTTCTTTAAGATACCTAAAACGAATGGTCATGGGGGGCAGACTGCATTCAATCTGCATTGCATTTATAGGTGTGCTTCTAAATGCCCCTGTTATTATTCGCATGCATTTGTTTTGAAAAGCATCTAGACTATTTACAATTTTATCATCTGCAGAAAAGCATAAAAAACCATATTCAAAATGACTACGAACTAATGATTTGTACAATAATAGTAGAATTTGTGGGTCTGCACCCCAGTATGTACCAGACAAAGATTTTAATACATTAAAAGCTTTGTTAGCTTTGTTTATTAAATGTTTTAAATAATTGTTCCAGGATAAATTGTGGGAGAACAATACTCCCAAGAATTTAACATCAAGTGAAACAGGTAAAGAAGAACCTTTATAATGAACAACAGGCATATTGGGACACCTTTTCCCAAAGAGAACAACCTTTGACTTTGAAGGATTAACATCAAGTTCAAGGTAAGAAAAATAATTATTGAGATTTGCCAATGCATCATTAACAATTTCAACCAGTTGATTTATATTATTTCCTGATGCATAAACAACTAGGTCATCTGCAAACTGCAAATTTTTCACTTTTGAGCCTAATATTATATTTAAACGACGTATGTACAATATGAAAATTAATGGCGATAAAATGCCGCCTTGACAAACTCCTTTTGTTGAAAGTCTAGGACCATATAGATGCCTATTATATTTAACAAAGACTTCACGGCTACTTAAAAAAATTTTAATCCAGTGTATAATCTTTCCAGGTATTCCTGTTAACAACAATTCCTGACAAAGTATATCAATATTCACACTATTAAAGGCCCCTGTGATGTCGAAGAAAACAGCAAGGAGATGATTATGTGCATCTAAAGCATTATGGATATCAAGTTGTAACTGACAGATACTCTCCCTAGCTGAACGATTTCTACGGAAACCAAATTGGTTTGAAGGTAAAATTTTATTTTGTTCTATATAGAACTCCAAACGCTGCTTTAACAATTGTTCAAATATTTTTCCAACACATGAAGTAAGCGCTATAGGGCGATAGGAATCAGGACACAATTTTGGTTTGTTAGGTTTTAAAATTGGTACCAGACAATCTACTTTCCAATCGTGGGGTATATTATTGTTTTCCCAGAGTAAGTTCAGTATTTTTAGGAAGATTTCCATACTCTTACTGCTGAAATTTAAAAAAAAAGAATATGGTATACCATCAAGACCAAAGGCAGTATCTCTTCTAGATGTGACAGCAGATATTAATTCATTGATAGAAAATGGACTAAGGAAGTAACTATTACTGGAGTTTATATTGCCAGTGCTACTATATGATGTGTTGAGACCATTTGATACAAAATCTGGGGTATACATCTGTAGAAAATCTAAAATCCAGGAATCATCTGCATTATTGCTAGAAACATATGTTTTATTAAATTTACGCATAAATTTCCATATAATGGACATAGGAGTACAACGATTAAAAGTTTCGCAGAGAGATTTCCAACTGTTCTGTCTTTCTATTTTTATAATAAGTTTTTTGAGAGCTCAAAGTCTTTTAAATTCCAAGTAGTTGGTTTCTGTTGGGTTGTACTTAAACTTAAGATATGCTTCTTTGAATTTTAGAACAGCTTCTGAGCACTTTTGGTTCCACCATGGAAGGTGAGGTTTTTTACCGAGATTCCTATGACAGGATTGATTATTGTTGTTAGAACAACTACTATTTAAATTCGAAGCGGATTTTGCTGCTGATTGTAATATTTTACAAAATAGCAAATATGCGTCCTGAGGACTCCAAAGATTCAATTCAAAATCATTCAATAATGCATCTACACAGCTACCAAACATTTTCCAATCTACCTGTTTATAATTTGGGTAGATGGGCAAGTGTTTGCCATTACAGTAGTTTCCATCTGAATTTACATTATTATTACTAAGCAATACTTTTATGATTACAGGAAGGTGGTAACTAGTACCAAGAGGAGTATCAAGAACGGACCATTCACAATGAAGAGCCAGTGATGGGGAAACCAACGACAAATCAAGTGCGTTTGGACGCCACGTTAATGAACCAACTGTTGTTGCTTGACCATCATTAAGCAAGACTAAATTGTTGTCATCGATGACTTCCAACACCTCCCTTCCACGGGGAGAGTCAGAACCGCAACCCCAAGAGGTGTGATGGGCATTGAAATCCCCTGCGAATATGAAAGGACTAGGAATCGATTTTACCAACGTATCAAATTTAGCTTTATTAAAAGCTGGGTTACAATTAGTAGGACTATAAAAACTGACAATACATAAATCCTGTTTATTTACTGTGATTTTGACACAGATATTTTGTATCGAATCATCAAAGTATGTGTTGATATTTGAATATGTGATGCTTTTATGAATGATTATGGCCACTCCATTATGGCTATTTCCACGATTATTACGTTCAATGTTGTAATTTTTAATTTTAAAATTTTGGTTAGCTTTAAACCATGTTTCTGAAATGATCGCAATATGTATATTATTTGTGTAGAGGTAGTTAATAAATATATGCTTGTTACTATTTAGACTTTGTGCGTTCCACTGTATAATATTTAAATGATCCATTATGAGGAAGTAGGAGGTAATTTATTACTGAGGGTTTTTTTAAGAGTCTCTCGAATAGACCCTGAGTTTATAGGTACATCTTTGTTACTGATAATTTTGGTTATTGTTTCAATTAGAATGTTAATAAATGTTTCTGATTTCATAAGGTTGTTTACTTGAACATCAAGTGTTCGTGCTGCTAGTGCTGGGAATGACTTTGAATCAAACAAATCTGAGAAGGTAGCATTTCGGGACTTAATCTTGTTTTCTTCGACTTTTTGTTTTTTCATGGGACATGCTGATGAAATGGCTATGTGATTACCTTTGCAATTGACACACTTAGCATTTTTGGAGTCAACTTGACATGTTTTGAAATTGTGGTTTTCTGAGCAGACTGAGCATACCTCGGTGTTCCTACAGAATTTGGCTATGTGGCCGTAAGACATACATTTCAGACACTGTTTTACGGGAGGTATGTACATTTTCACCTCATGACGCCATGAGTCAAGATAAACGTACTCGGGAAGGTTGGTAGACGCAAATGTAACTGCGACTGCCTGCGTGGGTACGAAGGACGCGCCAGCAGCGCCACCGTCAACTCTAACTCTGCGCATAAAGCGCCTGACCTGTATAACATTCTTAGAGCTTCCGATTAGTGAGAATATCTGCTTATTAGACATGTCGGTCGGCACCGAGGTGAGTACACCCGTCACTTCGGTGTCTCCAGCCGGTATATTTGCCTTCAGGGACAGTTGCTCCAGTAACTTTTTATTTTGCAGAAACATGTTGGCGTTGTTAGGTAAATCGAAGGTTATACCTACTTTGTACTTGTTTATAGACTTGAGGTGCATGACGCCTGAAACACCATGCTCCCGCAAACCCTTGGACAGTGCCATACGATCCTTGTCGCTGAAAGTAATGTTTTCTTCCACGTGCGAAAGAAACACAATAAACTCGGTCTTTTTCGAGTCTTCAGGGTACTTACGCGAGTATCCACGTACCTTAAAGATGTCATACTTATCCTTGTTTTTAGCTTTTGGTGTTTCTACAGCGATCGACTTCAGAGAGTCCGAGTCGGAATCGCAAGACTCGAAGGATGAGACCTGCCGCTGCTGCTGCTCATCAGGTGGAGAGTCATCTCCTTTTCTTTTACGTTTTTTGCCCATCCTTGGGCCCTCTCTAAGGTTGTGCTCTATTTACAAATATATACAAGACTATATACACGAAAAATATACAAATTTACAATAATTTTGGGTTTTTTAAAAATATTTGTTTAAAAGCGCGCCTTTTCACTTTTCGGGTCCCGCCGAAAAAAAACCCTCGCCGCCCACTCCCACAGCTCTTCTTTTTTTTTTTTGTCTACTTTATGACAATTTTGATCGACATTGGCGAAATTGCGGCAACCCCGCAGAAGCCATAACAAGAAGAAGTTGAAGTTGACAATTTTGATTGACATTTTGCGTTGACATCGACGTTGACGCGCTAGTCAATATTGCCAGTTTCAAGTAAAAACGGTACAGCTTGGCAAAAAAGTGTAGAAACGGAAATATTCTTTTTATCTTCTGGCAACACTGTCATTGTTTATTTTATTTTTAGGACTTATTTAAATAATTAAACATAATTATTCAGAGCCTAAAAAAAATTAACTACAGAACTACTTAAAACTAACATAAAAATTGATAAATTAAGGTATAGGTCTATATACCAGAATCTGAAGGCAAATAGAGAAAATAAAATTTGTAGTAGGCAGCACCGGATATAAATGGATTAATATGTCTTGATACTTCCTTCACTTCCGGCCGTCTTGGCAACTAAGTTTCGCAACTTTATTAACTTTTAAGCCATAATTTTCTGTTATTCATTCATTGGATCAAAAGAAAAGGCAGTGAAAATAAAAGTAAATTTTATAAACGTTATTATTATGAGTATGGTAGTGTTTACTTTTTTTATTATAGAAATGAATGACGTGACGAGCTAGTCGTTCGCCTGATATTAAGGGTCACAGCTGCCCGTAACAGATTGCAGTATCACTTGAAACTTAAAAATTCATATAGTTTTGCCCACAGACCTAGAACTTTTTCGTTACTCTCGAAAGTCTCACGAAGGGTGGGAGCGAGAAGTGCAAATCAAGTAGGTACACACTACCCAAGAGGAAAAGAGATCGTGAAATAATGGTGGATGTGTCAGAGTACTAGCACAAAAAGGCTCGAATCTTTTTCACGACGAAGAGCATATTGATCATATACCACCATATTAATATCAAAGTGAAAAATACTATTAAATACTATTATTATTAAATCTTATTCCGTAAGTGAATGTGATGTTAAAAACATACTGATCCGAACAAATACACGCATCACAGCACACATAATTTCTTAAATATCTTGTCCCATTTTCAAATTGTCATTTTTGGTCTTGTACATCCTAAGTCTATGGTTTTGTGTGACACTGCAATGCGCACGTCATGTTACAGAAACAATATAGGTAAAGTTTTTATTATGACCTATAAGTAAAAATAAAGTCATCATGAATGTAGGTACAGCTACTCTAACTTTTTATCCACATTTTTTTTCTTTTTTTCTTTATTTCTGAACACGAAAATTATTTGGTTTCATCAGATGATGATGAAGATTTAAAAAGGTATTTATACTACAGAACTCTTCTATAACATTTCAACTAATCCGTCTAAGTTGATTTTCTTCTTCACCCTCTTTCACAGGGGTAGAAAAAAACACACCAGTTTATGACGTGCCTTTACCTTTAATTCAGCCATAAAGTGGTAGGTACTAAAACGTCTTTAAAGAAAAAGAAGTCACAATTTAAGTGCGAGAATCTAAAAGATCACTACGTAGTAGTTTGTAGCTAGTGAAATAACTGGGCAAATGAGACTTTATGATCTGATCACACAGTGTAGTAATCTTATTACTATACTGTGTGAAGTCTCATGATGACGTGCGCAGTGCAGTGTCACGCAAAACTATATTAATTCAGAGTTTCGAGTGATACTGGAATCTGTTGTGGGCAGCCATGACGCGAACATCAGGCGAACGACTAGCTCGCCACGTTATTCATTTACATAAAAAGAAAGTATCCTCTACTTGGTCCACGGAACAAAAAACCGAAAGTATCAAAACAACGTGGTCAGTTGTCAATTTGATTTGAAAGGTGACAATTTGGTATTGCCGTATGAAAATCCATTTTTTTTTTAATTTTGTGCCATGAGATCACAGATTAGAGAAAAAAACAATTGACCATGAGATTCTGGTAGACCTATATCTACTGTCATTTTATACTTCCATGAATAATATTGGTTACACAAAAGTAGGGTTTATTTAAACTGATGAGGTTTGATTATAGTCTTTAAACATAAATAGATAGAGTCTATTTTTTCTTGGATGTTGTTTATACATTAATCTGGAGAAAACGAGAAAACAAAATCAGCGTTGCCCACTGAGAGTTTATATAGCTAAATTTAGCTATAAATCAACATCATCAGCTACAAAAAACGATCTAGCTATTAAGCGATTTTTGGCTACAATTTTAGCTTTTTTATACTGACGCGTCTACTTCAAACAAAGATCGTATAAATACGATTTAAATCGTATGGTTCCTAACAATAGTAACAATTGTTTGACGATTCAATCACAATGGGACGTTTTCTAACAACCAAATTATAAAAAAACTAGAATCTGTACTGTGGTTCTGAAGATTTTGGACGAATGAATATGTGTTGTGTAGACCATAGACAGCTACTGTCTGCATCTATGTCTACGCTGTGAAGTAAAAGCAGCGTAGACAGAGAAGGCAATTTATGAAAAGCAGTGAAGGCTGTTAAGGTGTGAGAGTTAATAAATAGGAATTCAAAATTCATCAAGGAATTATAAAAAAACCAGGAAAATTACTATTAATGTATCACCGTTAGATTCATATTCCTCTGTTTTTCATCATACATGGATATTACTTTCATATTTTTTCTAATTATGTCTTTACTTGGCATGAGGGTAAAACCGGCTTGTAATCTGCTATTAGGTAAATGAATAATAATAATAAGTTCTGTTGAAATGAAAATAATTTTAATGTCCCCTTTTATTTGTGTTCTGTTATTTTTGTTGTTCTGTTAATGTTTGTGACTCATTAAAAAACCATCAAAACCTTTTGGCTAACTTTTTTCAAACATTTAGCTTTTTTTTTAGCTATTTCTTTTTGCTGATCTGGCTATCTTTTAAAAACTGGATTGGCAACACTGAACAAAATCATTCTTCCTTCTCTGAGTTTTGGCGGGAACGCGAAAAAGTTCACATCGTTGCATTGTATTATTTTTCAATACTTGTGTTTTATCCAGTGTTAATGTTTAAAATTAGTGGTGTTTTACGCATTAAGTGCTGAATTACGAGCATGAGTGTGGGCAAGTGATGTAATGCGGTGAAACGTGGTTTTTCGTGTTGCTTCCAAAACTCCATAGAAGCCTCTAGTAAAGTTGCCAACCACTTTACTGGGGCATGACTTTGACTGGACTATGACTACCAGACTTGGACTGGACTATGACTGTGACTATGACTAAGTGAAATATAATATATATAATGCAGACTATGTAGACTTTTTAATATTGCGATTGAAGGACTTTGTATCCAGGTCAAGAACTAATTCTAAAAAAAAAAATCATTCTTCCTTCTCTGAGTTTTGGCGGGAACGCGAAAAAGTTCACATCGTTGCATTGTATTATTTTTCAATACTTGTGTTTTATCCAGTGTTAATGTTTAAAAATAGTGGTGTTTTACGCATTAAGTGCTGAATTACGAGCATGAGTGTGGGCAAGTGATGTAATGTGGTGAAACGTGGTTTTTCGTGTTGCTTCCAAAACTCCATAGAAGCCTCTAGTAAAGTTGCCACCACTTTACTGGGCCATGACTTTGACTGGACTATGACTACCAGACTTGGACTGGACTATGACTGTGACTATGACTAAGTGAAATATAATTTATATAATGCAGACTATGTAGACTTTTTAATATTGCGACTGAAGGACTTTGTATCCAGGTCAAGAACTAATTTAAAAAAAAACATTCTTCTCTGGCTAGTGGGAATTCTGTGTTCTCTGGGGGTTTTGGCGGGAACGTGAAAAAGTTCACGTCGTTGCATTGTATTATTTTTCAAAACTAGTGATTTTCCAGTGTTAATGTTTAAAATTGGTGGTGTTTTACGCATTAAGTGCTGAATTACGAGCAGGAGTGTTGGCAAGTGATATAATGTGGTGAAACGTGGTTTTTCATGTTGCTTCCAAAACTCCATAGAAGCCTCTAGTAATGTTGCCACCACTTTACTGGGGCATGCCTTTGACTGGACTATGACTACCTGACTTGGACTGCACTATGACTAAGTAAAATATAATATATTATAATGCAGACTTTGTAGACTTTTTAATATTGCGACTGAAGGACTTTGTATCCAGGTCAAGAACTAATTCTAAAAAAAAAAAAATCATTCTTCTCTTCTCGGAGTTTTGGCGGGAACGCGAAAAAGTTCACATCGTGCATTGTATTATTTTTCAATACTTGTGTTTTATCCAGTGTTAATGTTTAAAATTGGTGGTGTTTTACGCATTAAGTGCTGAATTACGAGCATGAGTGTGGGCAAGTGATATAATGTAATGAAACGTGGTTTTTCGTGTTGCTTCCAAAACTCCATAGAAGCCTTTAGTAAAGTTGCCAACCACTTTACTGGGGCATGACTTTGACTGGACTATGACTACCTGACTTGTACTGGACTATGACTGTGACTATGACTTAGTGAAATATAATATATATAATGCAGACACTGTAGACTTTTTAATATTGCGACTGAAGGACTTTGTATCCAGGTCAAGAACTAATTCTAAAAAAAAAAACATTCTTCTTTAAGTTTTGGCGGGAACGCGAAAAAGTCCACATCGTTGCATTGTATTATTTTTCAATACTTGCGTTTTATCCAGTGTTAATGTATAAAATTGGTGGTGTTTTACGCATTAAGTGCTGAATTACAAGCATGAGTGTGGGCAAGTGATATAATGTGGTGAAACGTGGTTTTTCGTGTTGCTTCCAAAACTCCATAGAAGCCTCTAGTAAAGTTGCCACCACTTTACTGGGGCATGCCTTTGACTGGACTATGACTACCAGACTTGGACTGGACTATGACTGTGACTATGACTAAGTGAAATATAATGCAGACTATGTAGACTTTTTAATATTGCGACTGAAGGACTTTGTATCCAGGTCAAGTACTAATTCTAAAAAAAAAAAAAAATTAGTCTTGTCTCTTCTATTTCGCTTTTTTATTTACGTTTCAATAATTTCGTTTCAGGAAGATGGTTGTGTGGTTATTCATGAAACTCAATCAATTCTCATTTTGTTATTAAAAATTAACAAACTATATTGAAATAATGGCGCTGGCCGCCGCTGCCGAGGAGTATTTTCGGTCGATGAACCCTCTCGCTTCGAAAATATACGATGATGTAGTCGAAGCGAAAAATTCCTATGAAAATATCTGGGAAACGCTTACGGAAAAAGAAAAAGTGAGTAAAACGCTTCCTATTTCGTAATTTAAACGTTTTGTAACACGTCTAATACATAATTGTTGCATGTTCATGCATTATTTCGAATAGTTTGTGGCGGACCCACGTACGGTAATTATTTTATTAGTCATCATTACAATATTACCGCTAATAATAAGCTATGCCATAATACTCTGGATGTCCTTTTCTAAACTTAACATATATTCCAGGAGGAAATCATTAACGAATCTATAATAAAACCCGAGATATCTCTGAAATATGCTCTCTTAGACAATCTAGACTTCGATATCAATGATCCTCCTGTGCGAAAGGATGACCTAATGTCATTCTTCGGCCGAGACCACGGCATGAAAGTAATACATGATGAAAACGGATCATATAAAGATGAACACTCAGCCCCGTTTCTTTACCAAACCAAAAGTCAGCTAAATCTATGCATACTGAGTGAGCATCGGGCAAGTAAAGACATAAAACCTACCTCACCACCACCAGTGATGTCCGAACTAGCGTTATCCCACTCCAAAGTTGTGTCCGAACTGAAGAATGCATTGAAATCCCATGAACTAAGAAACACATACAAAGAAGATCGTGAAGTCACATCACCAAACTTTATAAGCAAGTTTATAGGCAATTTTAAAAATAAAGATGAAGAGAGGGAATGTCTTGTGGCTATGGGACCACAGACGCAAATTGTAGCATCTTCAGATAACTTCTTTAGGACTAACTTCAAGAGTCCTCAGGCTGACAGCAAGTTTGAAAAGGAGTATAGGAGCAGCGTGATAAAATCAAGTAGTGGTAAGATATTCTATTTTAAACATTAATCTAACAGTTTACACTGAAACGCTAGCTATCTTACACAGTGAGTATTTACAGCCTGTCTCTGATTTCTTATGGTTTCTTTGTGTTTAATGGCCTGGTAGTAGGATAAAGTAAAATGTTTAAGTTTCAAGTCCACTTTGTCCCTTCCAACATTTTTGGGGTCCGTACCTTTTATGTCCTTTAGCTATTTCTAATTAAACAACATTTTACAAGGCACAGTAGTATTTATTCTTCACTTTGCAATCATAACTCAATCATGGAGGGTAATTCGCAATAATCAAATTTTATCCTACCTTCGTCTTATAATCATATTTATCATATTACATAACAGTACCCAAAGGGTAAAACGGACCCTATTACTAAGACTCCGCTGTCTGTCTGTGTGTCACCAGGCTGTATCTCATGAACCGTGATAGTTGACAGTTGAAATTTTCACAGATGATGTATTTCTGTTGCCGCTATAACAACAAATACTAAAAAACAAAATAAGACAAATATTTAAGGGGGCTCTCATACAGCAAACGTGATCTTTTTGCTTGCTTTTATAGATAATGGTATGGTACCCTTTGTGTGCGAGTCCGACCCGCACTTGGCTGGTTATTTATAACTATACCACAAAGAAGCGTTACTTTTAAAAGATGGCAGTAGCAATAACTATTATTTTTTTGTGGCAATACCAATAGTTGGCTTATCATGCCTATATTTACACTCTAACCTGATTAATAGTTAAACTCACGTATGTAAACACCATTGTATGCTAAACAATGACAAATGAATGATGATTCACTACAATGCAATGTCGTGCTTAGATTAGATGATTTAGTTATGTAAATATACTAATCATGGAAGTTATTAAGGTTGAACATTGCTTGAAATAATTGAAGTGGACAGTCTTTTTTTAGGGTTCTGTACCCAAAGAGTAAAAACGGGCCCTATGACTTAAGGCCCCCATACAAGTTCAATATTATTGATCAATCTTTGTGATTGATCTATTTTATTGATTGTGTAGGGTTAGTATTGGTCAATGTTTTTTGGTTTTCAGTAAGGAGAAAACATTAACGGAAGTGGTCTCGTCAATTTTATTGATCAATAAAATTGAATGTGTATGGGGGCTTTATACACTGGGTTAACACATAGGATACTTTGTATCTGCAGGAACTGATAATTTTAATATTTTTAATTACTCCTTCCACAGATCTATCGGAAGAGAACCGCGGTCTTCTATCTTCAAGCCAAGCATCTTCCGGCACCAATTTTCAATCTACAGAAACCCTCACAGACTCCAACGTGCCAAAAACTGGATACGACTTCTTGGATAATTGGTAACGAAGTGGGTGGTCTAGTAAATGAGCTTCCATTGTGTTAGTCTTGTGGAAGTATAACTTAACCAGTTGGGCAGCGTGCGGTCCAATTCGGTCATTAACAGATTTTTTTTTAAAGATTTATGGACTTTCAGATTAGTCCTTTTGAGTTTTATCAAAATTGGTTCAGTATTTGGTTTTTAAATCAAAATAACTGGAAAAATTAAATTTCATGCTCTACTTTCGCCAGGAAACGTACCAAAAAACACCTTGTTGCCTTCGCCTTTTACTAGGTGGTAGGACTTTTCTGCAAAGTTCGTCTAGGTAGGTACCACCGCTTTCCCAGTTATTCTGCCCCCAAGCAGTAGTGTGCAAGCACTACTGTGTTCCGGTTTGAAGGGCATTGTAGCTAGTGAAGTTACTGGGCAAATCAGACTTTATGATCTGATCACACAGTCTAGTAATCTGGTTACTAGACTGTGTGAAGTCTCTGGATGACGTGCGCAGCCGCAGTGCAGTGTCACGTAAAACTATATTAATTTAGAGTTCTGAGTGATACTGCAATCTGTTATGGGCAGCCGTGACGCTTAACATCAGGCGTACGACTAGCTCGCCACATTTACATAAAAAAAAAGAAAAAAAGGATTTTATTTAATTATAGGCCTTATTTTTGAGAAGCTACGCTATAATTTGCCATGTTATACTTCTATGGACAAACACATTCTGTCACACAATGGATTCTCTTGTGTTACATTGTGTAACGCGTGCCATTGAAAAACGATTCTGATGAAAGCAACAAAGTATTGTTGTCTCACTTCCACCACTATCCCGTAAGTGCAGTAGGAGTGAGACAGCAATAGAAATGCCGTTCTTTACAGATATTTTCTTTATTGATGCGCGTTATACTGGGTGGCGCAAAAGTAAAGACACTATTTGGTTCAGCTATAACATTTTTTCTAAATTAGAAAACTAGATTTAGGTTTTTTTAAATGTATATTTGTGCCATTAAATTTCGTACCATTAGGATTTAAAGATGATGTCTTTTAAATGGTGACCTCCAGAGTTGATACACATTTGAGCCCTATTTATGACATTTTGCATAACTTGCCGTAACACTTCCTGCGATATGTTCGTTATTTCTTGACGAATGTTTTCTTTTAGAGCTGCGAGAGTCTGTGGCTTGTTCACATACACCCGAGATTTCAAAAAACCCCAAAGAAAGAAGTCTGGACTGGTCAGATCGGGTGATCTTGCAGGCCAAGGCAAATCGCCAAAACGAGAGATAACTCGGCTTGGAAAAGCGTCCCTCACTAAGTCCATAGTGTCGCGCGCTGTGTGTGCCGTAGCGCCGTCTTGTTGAAACCAGATGTGCTCCAGCCCCAATTCGTCCAAACTGGGTATCAAAAACTCACGTAACATGGTTCTGTAGCGTTCTCCAGTGACAGTTATCGCATTGCCTCCAGCGTCTTCGAAAAAATAGGGTCCGATCACTCTGTCAACACAGATGCCACACCATACAGTAACTTTTAGTGGGTGTAGAGGTGTTTCTTGAATAATGCGCGGATTATCAGTGCCCCAGAACCGAGTATTCTGCTTATTGACATGCCCTGAGAGATGGAAATGCGCTTCGTCACTCATAACCAATTTTGAAGGAAAATCATCCTCTTCAAGGTTGAGGTTTATGACGCGCTGGCAGTAATCTAGACGAGCTCGGTGGTCAGCAGGCAGCAGTTGATGAGTCATTTGAGTTTTATACGGGAACATCTTTAAGTCTTTCACCAAAATACGCTGCAGGGTCCGTCTGGAAATGCCCAATTGCGTGGCACGTCGCCTCGTTGATGTTTCTGGACACTCTTCCACATCTTCGCGCACAGCATCGATATTTTCAGCTGAACGGCCTGTTCTTGGTCTCCCAGACTTAGGTCTATCCAATGTTGAGCCAGTTGCTTCAAGGCGTGTGGCAAAGCGTCGAATTGTGCGACCAATCGGTGCCGGACGGTGGGGAAATCGTCGACGAAATTCACGTTGTGTTCTTATCACTGATGAATTATTCCGTAAGAACATTGACACAATTATTCCACGTTCTTGGGGAGTAAAACGGTCCATGTTTATTTTCAGTGTATTTTACATTTGTTCACTACACAATTTTCAACAACAGAATGACAGAAAATGTCATATAAAAAAAATAAAAGTATTTTCTTTAGTGCCAGTACTTTTGCGCCACCCAGTATTAACTCATATTGTCTATAAGTATGGGACTGTATTTATATTTACGTTAAGCTTATAAAACCTATGATAATAATCGGCCTTGTGTAAGATAAGCGATCTCTCCCAGGCAACCTTTGGAGGTGGTTACGGCTATGTAAGTTTAGCCAGGTGAAGCTTAGAAACACCACTGCATAATAGTCAAATAGCTACTCGTGTTTTATCTTGTTTTATCTTTACCAATTTCTAACTTAATAGAGAGAGACAAAGCACAACGTAACTATATTCCCTTATATCGTCGCTCGCATGACTAAAGGTCCTATCTCATTTTGTCCATTGTTCAGAAAACGCGTTTTAAGGTTTTGACATTTCTAACTTTCAGATAGTTTCGTTCCTCGCAAGTCCAGCATATTTATTTTTATATGCTTCTGTAGATAATTTCAAGTACATTAATTACACGTTGAAACTTTTAACCTGTTTGCATTCTAAATACCTGTTTTGATTAATCAAAACAGATAGGTCACTTAGTGAAAACTTTGTTTTATTTAAAATAACCTGTCTGTTTTTAGTTACGACTTTGTTTAGACTAACTATGGAAATAAATATACAAAATTTATGTTGTTAATGCTTTATTAGTGTGTGTGTTTTTTTAGTAAGTTTAATGCTACAATACTGTATTTAATTCAACACAACACCATAACTTTACCAAGTAGCTAACAATAAAAAACTACTTAATCAGCCTCATTCTTTTGGGCACCCAAGATACAGGCTTTGCCTAGTTTGGGGCCCGTTGTAAATCTTTTATTTTATTTTTACTAGTTAATGCGAAACAGTTAGTAGCTTGTAGTTAGTTAAACAAGTAGTTAGCTTGAGTAATAAAGGCAATTTGCCCGTTTAAAAAAAAAAAAAAATGCGAAACATGTCACGTTCTATTGTACCTAATTAATTGCTCTGGAAATAAACTTATTCTTATTCTCATTCTTATTCATTCTGAGGTTGCAATAGGTAATTGAATATTATGAAGTTTAATTGTAATAATAATTAATTATCTTGTGATCCAAAATGTTAAGAGGTACAACGATTAGTCAGATGGATAGAGAATTTAGCGTTGACTAACATAGCGGTCCTAACTCAAAACAGCTAAAAAGTGAGATAGGACCTTTAGTCATACGAGCGACGATATATAGTCTGAGTTTGAATTGGTATATTATCCCGAAAGGGGGTAAATCTACTCCCCAAGTAGACAATGTTTCATCTACGACTTTTCTAAATTAATAGTTTTTCATTGACGAAATGTCATGTAAAGTTTACGTTAAAATTTTACCCAAAACGCTTCGAAGATAGCCCTAGCGCAGCTGGGTGTAGTTGAACTTCGTCCTTGACCGAATGCACTTAAATGAGTTCGACGACCTGTGTTTAGAAACTCTCGTAGCGATCGCACGTGCAATTTTGTGAGTGTTTTTATTTTTTGGTATGGAGGTTTGGAAACACGCAGTTTCAAGGCTCTCACAACTTGTGGGCTATCACGGTCCAAGACCCGGGATAACATACCAATTCAAACTCACCTTGTATTCCCTAACGTACGTTTATTAGTAAGGAGGCTTATAAAATAGCTTTAGTGAACAAGAATCATTGTAATTAGGTAGTTATTGTAAAAATAATGTGCTAAAGATAATAGGCTAGTTGCCTGCTATTAAAAATGAACAAGTAAATTATGTTATCATAAAGTAGATTAATAATGAATGAAATAATTGAAAGAATAAGTAAAATCGGTAAATAAATCACGGAGTAATAAGCTTTTAAAGTTTCTGGAGGGGGCATCGCTTGTCCCTTTCTCGCAAAACAGGAGATTCCCCACAGCTACTATGAAAACGCATGTTGTGACGTCACATGCCAAAGACATTGTATGTAAAGCCACCACAGTTTAGTAATGAGGTACTATGAAGGACCAAGAACTGACGTCACTGCTTGTTTGAGCTCTTTCTACGTTTTATTGTCTATTTACACAGTTTTTTTATCCGATTATTTGGCCACGTCACGTCGCACTGTGCCTTGGCCATGGCCTTAATTTGTATTATTAATTATAGGACAATACTAGTATTATCTAGTTCTAGGTACACTGAAATTGTATGCTCTCGAAATTTTTGCATTTATAAAGTTATATTTACTTTTTCACCTAATTTATTATTTTTATATTTTAGAATTTATTAATGTGTGATCAAAAACTTGTAATCTCATATTATTAAGAAATAAATCGATTTGTAAACAATATTTTGTTTTATTTATTTGGATAACGTTTATCTATACCACAGATAATATAATAGGTACTATACTTTGAATATGTACGAGTAGAACCGTAGTATATGACGTCATTCATGGACAACAAGGAGAGCGCTATACATTCGGTACTAAGCAAAAAAAAGACGAACGTAATATCTTTGGTCCTTGTCACCGTTACCGGGTTTTTTTTATTTGGCTTCGTTTGATCTAAGCCAAACAGGTTAACAATTTTTTGAAATTGTTGTTTTTTGTGAAATAATCCTATTCAAATGGTGATCTAGGTAATACATATTTAAGAAATAATGTGTGTGCAGTGGGTGGTTGCAGCATTTTAAGCAACAGAAGTCGCACTGAGGCGTAAATATGAAGGAATAACATTTCACAAGTAGGTATAGCCATGGACTTTTGGCGGGAACGCGGAAAAGTTCACGTCGTTGCATTGTAATATTTTTCAAAACTTGTGCTTTTTCTAGTGTTAATGTTTAAAATTGGTAGCATTTTACGCATTAAGTGCTGAACTACGAGCATGAGTGTGGGCAAGTGATATAATGTGGTGAAACGTGGTTTTTCGTGTTGCTTCCAAAACTCCATAGAAGCTTCTAGTAAAGTTGCCACCACTTTACTGGGGCATGACTTAGACTGGACTATGATTACTTGACTTAGACTCGACTATGACTGTGACTAAGACTTGACATTACGTGAAATATTCACATGCACGATGAAAATTACAATACTTGACACTGGCTAAATACACTATGTGTGGAGCCAAAATACAAGAAAAAAAAAAAGAAAAGTATAGCCATTATTTTACTATTTTCCCTTTTTAGAAGTGTTTATTGTGAAAAATATAAATACAGCGTTACATTTCATGTAATAACAAGTCCTCAGCTAAATTATTAAATAATGGATATAATAACCATACCTAACCAAAAAATTTCATTGTCAAGGTACTGCCAGTTTATGATTTTTAATTTCCCATAAAACCAGCTAGGTACCATGTTGATTTGCAAATGTTTATAAGGCGGAAAAAATCTTTTTGTAGGTATATTAGCTAATTATTTGCTTGATTTAACTTAGTAAAATATATCATTTTTTAAGTCAGGTGGGGTAAGTGAAACATACTTGCACATCTATCCAGTTTGTGAATTCTGCTAACTCGCTAATTTTTTTTTTAACATAGAAAGCCTAAATCTGAAATGGCAAATGACGGCAATAAATACTTTCAAGAAAATAATTTTTGAAAATTCAATTTGCGTGAACGAAACATCACTTCAAAAATGGTTCACGGTTTTGACAGAAAGGTTCCGATTCAATATTCTGACGGTAGGTTGACATTGGCGTTTGACTATTTTGGAGTTGACTATATTGACAGTTTTGTTTTTATTATCTGTTACCCGCAGTCATTATATTAGGTAGGTACCTACTTATGTAATAATAGCTGCCAGGTATCACTTTATTAGCGCAGAATCTCCATCTCTTTCTTTGGGTGCCGTATGAGAGCAGACTAAGAGACTATCCAGAGAATGGGCAGTAGCATTCTCCTTGGTACATTATAATCTTCTGCGATGGCAAGCTACTTGCTAAGCGAGGTGATTATGGCAAACCTCCCTAATTTCTAATTCTAATTCTAATTTGGCATGGGGGCGATAAGACCTGCACTGACGTCCCGCTTGGGGTGTATTGTGCATTTCCCCCGCCAGCATCTACCCAAGCCATCCCAGCTCCTTGAAATAACGGAGCACGGCTCTGGGGTGCTGGCACAACTGCTCCAGTGTTGGCGTCGCCGATGTTGACGATGATGAATGGGTAATAAGTTTATGCGCTTGTTCACGCAATCCGGTTTTAAATCTTATTTCTTCCGTGGCCTCGCAGTGAAACATCACATGCTCCACGGTCTCGTCCTCCTGCAGACAACCACGACAAAGCGGGCTGTCTGTCGCTCCAGTTTTATTCAAATGATAATTTAAGTTGCAATGGCCCGTAATAAGGCCTGTGATAAGGCGGAGATCATGCCGTGTAAGCCGAAGTAAGCTGTTTGTCACTTTTCTATTGAGAGTAGGAAAAGCTGACCTAGCATGTCTGCAGTCCGTTCTCCTTTCCCATAGCTTCTGCTGTTCTTTTTCCGTGTGACGGCTCAATAGTTCTCGCACTTCCATCGCTGATGGTTTGCATAGTCCCATTAGGTCATCAACAGTCGCTTTTTGCGCTCCCTCTTTGGCAAGAGTGTCAGCCGTAATATTACCCTGACACGAGCCATGGCTCTTTGTCCATTTTACTATTGTTCTGTAGTTCTCTGCTAACTTTTGCAGGGCCCTATGGCACTCTAGAATGACCCTTGATCTGGTCACAGGTCGCCTTAGTGCGTAGATGATAGCCGCACTGTCTGTGGTGAAAACTATAGTTCCACCCTCCTTTTGCATAAGCTGCACTTGCACCGCATCAGAAGATGTGATTGCTCCTGCAGCTAGCAGGAGGCCCATAGCCTCTGCTTGCAACACTGTTGCAGTTTTGTTTAGAGCTATGGACTCAGATAGGCCCAGTTCCGATGAATAGAAACCACAGCCTGCACCTGTCTTGGTTTTTGAACCATCTGTATAGACGTTCCAAGATGCCGAGAGGTCTCCCAGATCACCAGCTTGTCCCGGAGGTCCCCCCAAAGCTTCTTCCCGGTAGCTCAGAAAGGGGAGGACACTCACGGGAACACGTAGGTAACGTTTGGGAAATCCGGAACTATTGTAAATAACAAGGGATGGCTTCGGGAGAACGGGTTTATTCACAGATGTTACAATAATTTCGTATGTTTAAAGGCCTGGAAGTCACTGAATATATTATAAAATGGCAGACTCGTTCGAGTCGAACGGCCGTAAAATAAAACTGCTCGAATAGAGCACTGATTATTGTATAAACAGAGGAATATTAAAATTTGGTGTAGCACAAGCGAGAACCGTACGCCTCGGTGGTTAAATGAAGAATGACGAAAATGTATGGAAAATGAAAGGAATGTGACTAATGTTCTAATTTTGAATTTAAATCTAGATTATGAGTGGCCAATATTTGATGCGAAAACTAAGAAAGCAGGTGAATAGCTGAAACGATGACGAAGGAGGATGACATCGTCACAATACCCCGCTTCCCCGGGAAAAAAAAATCATGTAATGATTTTTTCTAAGTTTAGGTACCATAAAAATATTGTAAAGGTTTTAAGTTGTTAGTTAAGTAACAAAATATTAAAGTTTTTTTTTTTTTTTTAATTAAAGTTAAACTTTTTTTTAAATTAAAGTTAAGAAATGCATTATGAAGTTTATTTTTGGGGATGGGGATGGTTTTTACAAGAGAATGTACAATAGATATTGTTCCTAATCCATACAAATCAACCATTCATACTTCCCTTTCTAAGTCTTGTTTCCATCGTTGGAAAGAAAACTCCTAGTATAGAGGAACCCTAATAATTAACAGGTTACTCATGGAACAAATCTATAATTAGTGTAGGCTTTTTTAACAGTCACAACCCGCTGGTGAAGTGATGAATAATGTATATTTACAATGTTATTTAGTGTAGGCTTGTTTACGCAGTCACTACCCGCTGTTGAAGTGATTATGTACAATGGTTGTTAGTGGTCAGTGTTGGCTTATTTATGCAGTCACTACCCGCTGAATAAGTGATAAGTGAAAATATTTATATAATACTTTACGTACAGCAAACGTACGACGCACGTGTGGGAAACACGAGTCTAAGTATGTTATGGTACTTAGTGAAAAATATAATAATAAGTAGAAGTAGATCGGCACGCAAATATTAATGCGGGCTACGTATTATAGCAGGTAGGTAGTACCATTCTAGTAGAAGTAGTACAAGTCAATTAAACTTGTAGGTAATTGAGAAACATAAGATAAATTATAATTGTACAACTATGTCTACGAATTAAGGTAATCTTTGAATATTATCAAAGAAAGATAGTATGGGAAAGTACCCATGTAATATTAAAAAGAAATTAAATTCAATAACCGATTAATCAATCATGACTTCGAAAAAGTTAATGAACAATGAGTATAAAATTTTAAGCAAAATGTGGATTTAAATCCTGGGAAAAAAATTGTTATGGTTACCCTAGTTCATGTTCGTGTAAGATTATTAAGGTTAGTGTATACCCGTATGAAAAATATTGTTAAGGTAGTGTAGATTTGTAAAGTACCTAATTAAAATGTCAGTTACGTGGAACAGGTTTAATGTCTTTAACATGCCAACGTCCTAAGGGTTTGCCTGTTAAGTCGACTAAATCATAAATCAGTGGTGAAACTTTCGCTGTAATAATGCATTTTATGAATTTGGGTGCTAACTTAGCAGAAAAATATTTGTCAGCTGAACTAAGCGGATAATTACGTTTCCAAATAATGTCACCTTGTTTGAACTCTATGTTTTGATGACGTTTATTGTAAGATTTGGCGTTAATTTCATGTGCACGGAACAATCGAGCTTGCACTTCTGCGAATAACGGACTAAGCAAGCCGATATTATCTGCATACACATCGCGAGGAGCAAAAATAAGTTCGTCTATTAAATCTGCGGAATTATAGACGGAACCACATGATACCAATTCACTTCCAAATACTAGAAAGGCAGGAGTAAACTTTGTAGTTTCATTTACTGCAGAATTAATGGCAAATTGTATTTTGTTTAAGTGTAAATCCCAATTGCGATGATCGTTGTCCACGAATGTGGCAATCGCTGTTATGATTGTTTTGTTATAACGCTCAACGGTGTTGACTTGAGGACAATAACGTGGAGTGTAGTGAATTTTTGGAATGTTGTAAAACGTAAATAGTTCGTGGAGTTCATTACTTATGAATTGCGGACCATTATCTAGAATAATTGTTTCAGGTACGCCATAATTCATGAAGACTAAGTTTTCCAAGATATGTTTGATTACGGAAGATGTTGCTCGTTTGACTGGGAAAAGAAGGCAGTATTTGGAAAAGCAGCATGTGACTACGAAAATGTACCTGTTAAGTTTATGTGTGATAGGAAGTGGACCAATCAGATCGATCGATATACATTGAAACGGACGAGAACAGTTTTTGGGTTTCCCCATCAGACCAATAGTGTTTTGATTTTGATGTTTAAAAGCAAGACATTTCTCACATTTGGAAATAAATGTAGCTACGTCTTTGTACATTCCTGGCCAAAAGTATTTTTCTTTTAAGCGATGGTATGTTTTGAACGTACCAAAATGTGCTGCTGTTGGTAGGGAATGATTTTCATGTATAATTGATTCACGACATTCTAATGGAATTACTTCTTTCCAAATGTATTCGGAATGAGTAGGAGTAGTTGCACGGGTGTACTTGAAAAGTTTATTATGTTGTATCATAAAATCAGGGGTAGATTTGGGATTAGTACTACACCTAGAGTACACGGAAGTATACCAAGAGTCAGAAGTGACTGCTGGGTTATAATTAATAATATCAATTGGTTTAGATCGAGATAAGGTGTCTGGAACAAGATGTTCCTTACCGCGTTTATGTTTAATATCAAAATTAAACATAGATAGACGTATGCTCCAACGTGCAAGTCTACCGGTAGGGTTGTCTAAATGTAAGAACCATTGAAGTGCAGAATGATCTGTATAGATAGTAAATTTTTGACCATTGTCTAAGTAACAACGCCAATGTTCAAGCGCGGTGATAACGCTTAGGAGTTCACGTTCAGTGATCGAATAATTTCTTTGTGGACCTGTAAGGGATTTACTCATGTAAGCAATAGGTTTTTCAACTCCGTCAAATTCTTGGGTAAGCATGGCTCCAAGGCCGAATGCGGACGCATCGCAATGAACTGCGAAGGGTTTGGTAAAGTCTGGACAAGCTAAAATAGGGGTAGAAACTAATGCTTCTTTGATTTTATGAAAAGCTTCATCGGCTTCTTGACTCCATTTGAAAGGTGGAGCTTTTTTGCTGGTTGAAGTAAGTTTTGTGAGAGGAGCTGCTAATGTGCTAAGATTTGGTATAAAACGTCTGTACCAACTAGCCGTGCCTAGAAATTTCTTGACGTCTCGTGAGGACTTGGGAGGAGGAATGTCTAATATGGCTTTGACTTTATCAGGGTCTGTGTGAAGACCTTTTTCATCGATAACATAGCCCAAATACTTAAGATCTTTTCTAAAGAATGCACATTTTTGAAAGTTCACAGTTATGTTTGCTTGTGAAAGTTTTGAGTGTAGTTTGTTAAGTAAGCGTACGTGTTCTTCGTATGTATTAGTTGCGATTATGACGTCATCTAAATACGAAAACATTGAGTTGTCACACTCGTCAGAAAGCAGATTATCAATAAATCTTTGTTGAGTAGCAGGCGCATTTGTAAGACCGAAAGGCATAACCTTAAATTGATAAGTTCCGCGGCCTGGAACGTGAAAAGCTGTCTTAGGTCTGTCTTCTAATCTCAATGGGACCTCCCAAAACGCTTTGGCAATATCAATTGAGGATAGGTATTTAGCATCTTTAAGTTGATCAATGATATCAGAAATAAATGGCAACTTATAAGCATCTTTTTTAGTAATATCATTTAATTTACGGCTGTCGACACAAAACCGCCAAGTGCCATCTTTTTTTGGAGTGATGATCACAGGATTAAGCCAAGGGCTCTCACTAGGTTCTATGACGTCAAGCTCAAGCATTTTGTCAACTTCGTTACGAAGTGCTTTCTGCTTTTCAGGAGATAAACGATAACATCGTTGACGAATTGGTGCGTGATCACCTGTATCGATATGATGTTCAACGAGGTGTGTTTTACCTAAGGGTCGTACATCAGTAGATATGTCTCTAAACCTCTGTATAATTGCGTTTGCAAGTAAAGACTGAGTCTCAGTAAGACTATCGAATGTATGCAGTTGTACATTTTCAGTGTTAATAATGAATGTGCATTAGAATGTTTACGCATAATGATTGTTTCAAGTATATCTGGAGCAAGGTTAAAAGTTTTCCAAAAATCAATACCTAATATGAAAGGTTGCGTAATACTTGGGATTACGTGAGCAGTAATAATGGAAAACTTATTTTTGAACTTTATTGGAAGCTTAATAGTACCAATGGAGTAGATAGGTTCACCATTCGCAACTGAACCTTTAATTGTTTGGTCACATTGCAATTGAAAACCGTGTTTCAATAGTAACTTTTGGGAATTGTTCCCTAAAATTGTAATGGAACTACCACTATCGAGTAGGCCATTTAATATCAAGTCGTTGACATTGATTTGTAGGTATGGACGTTCAAAATCTGAAGAATCATCGAAGAGGAGCGTGGAAACTTTGTATGCCTTAAAATATATGCTAATAGTATTAAGCCAATCATTCCATTCGAATTGATTAAAATTATTAGAAGTTTGAGTTGAATTTTGAAGTTCACGTTCCTCAGTAATTAGTTTTTTTGGTTAGCTTTATTGCAAACAGGACAGTTGGTAAAAGTGAAATCTTTTTTACCACAGCGAAAGCAAACTTTATAGTCGTAAGGACATTTATCCAACGTGTGATTGTTATGTCTACAACGTGGGCAAAGAAATTTGGTAGGAATTTTCATTGAAACTTCTTTTGAAGTATTTATTGATTGAACTGGGTAATAGACAGGATATGTGTAAGGTTGTGTATGTGCATGTGCATAAGATTGGTTGGTATTATGGAACGGATATTGTGGTATAACTGGTTCTTTCTGATAGGTAGGTACTTGTCGTTGTATTTTTGAAGTCGACGGCATTGATAAATCATGGGTAGAAGTAGAGCAATTTGAATTTGAAATTTCAATACAGCTTTCGTACCATTTGCAGGATTCAAATAAGTTAACAACTGAAGTAAGATCACTTGGCGATAAACGTCTACTAAATTCTGGGCGTAAATTGCGTCTAAGGATATCAATTTTCGCTTTCTCGGATAATGGTTCGTGCAACTTCGAAAATAAAGATTCCATTTCGGAAAAGTAAAAAATTGTGCGTTCGTTCTGTTTTTGTTTTCGTGAATCAATAGATTTTTTTAATTTGTAATCATAATCTGTAATTTCAAAATCTTTGAGTAAATTATTTTTGAAAGATTGCCAATCCTTAATGGTATCTTTACGTGCTCGAAACCATTCTAAAGGTGTCCCTGTAAGAATGTCGTATATGTGATGGTAAAGTTTGTTATCTGTATGATTTCGTGAAATCGCAAATTCCTCAACTTTCATAATAAAATCTTTCGGACAAGTATCACCTTTGTACGTAAAACGTTTTATTTCATTGCATGATTTGTCGGAAATATTCATAAGTTTCTGTGAAAAAAGGTCGAAATAGGGTAAAATATTCGTTTGAACCTCTGGTGCAGAGTTCTGCACAGATTCTGAAGAGTGGTAGACGGAAGTCAGTGTTGGATTTTCTAAACTTTGAAAACGTGTGTTGTATTCTGAATATTGTTCTGAGATAGTTCTGTAGCTCTTTAAAATGTCAGCTGTTAAATCAGTGGTGATATTCATATTATTTAACCTATCCCTAACATGTATGAGATATGTTGACACTTTTTCTTTACGATTTGGATAAGAAATTAATCGTGCAGAAATGAGTGTCAGACATTTTTTAAGTTCCTCTATGTCCTGATCAACGGAATATGGGCTGAGACCCTGTACCTGGTCCGTAGAACTTTCTAGTAAACCTGTGAGCTGTGAACGCAATTCTTCTGCTGTATGGGTAGGTAGAATTGTCGCATTTCTTAACTTTAGTTCATAGATTAGTTCAGGCTTATTTAAATGGATTGGATCCATATTGAACGAATGTCAGAAAACCTATTAGATTAAGTAGGTACCTAAATTTATTTAAATATATCGGTAGGATAGCGGCGGTAAAAGGGGTACGTGTGATATAGGTAGGGATGACGCGAAATAATAATAATTAAGCGGTAAGTGTAGGTAGGTACTTACCTTACCTAGATAGGTACTTAATTATTTATGATTAAAGTAAGTAAATGATTGAAAATGGTAAAGGCAAATGATGGACGAAATAAACGAAATATGAAACTAATATGATTTATTGTATGTATTGTGTAATGTGTGTGGAGTCTTGGACAGCCTCAACGGTCACGTACTTTCCGAGTCGGCCTCGAAGACCTAGGAAGTATACGCAACGCGCTTCGGAAGTCTGCGTGCACGTTTACGTAGGGATACTCTCCCTACGCACGTTGTATAGTCAGTACCAACTTCCACCTGGAATGACCGTAAGGTTTTAAACACTCCAGGTTTCAGTTGGCTGTGAAACTACACATGGGTAGCCTGTGATTATGTTTAATGTGAGTACTGTAAGTATTATTGTATTGAGTTATGAATGTTTGGTGTGTAAACTATTTACGGATGAATGATGTTAATGAAATAAAATAAAATAAATGACAATGACACTAATTATGTCACTAAGGGATGGATGTGGCTATATGGAAATACAAATGGATAATGAAACACTGATATATTTGGAAACTCACCCTCGCTTGTGCTTACTCTGTAAACTGTTTTAAAAAATGTGTTAAATTAATATTTTTATTATAAATTACAATGTATGCCGCACTTTAAATGTAGTAAAAAAAATAACAATCCGGAGTCCCTATTGCCGAAAGAAAATTTTAAAATTGTTCACGTTGGCGATTATGCCTTTTTGAATTTTGAAAAATTAATACGACTTAAAATATTTCACACGTTCACTGATCTTGAAGTTGTATCCTGGATGTATCTTGATATCTTGATGTGGAATGTAATTGTAATGGTAGGTTAGCCACGTTGTAGGCGCCAGTGTCCCGGAGGTCCCCCCAAAGCTTCTTCCCGGTAGCTCAGAAAGGGGAGGACACTCACGGGAACACGTAGGTAACGTTTGGGAAATCCGGAACTATTGTAAATAACAAGGGATGGCTTCGGGAGAACGGGTTTATTCACAGATGTTACAATAATTTCGTATGTTTAAAGGCCTGGAAGTCACTGAATATATTATAAAATGGCAGACTCGTTCGACTCGAACGGCCGTAAAATAAAACTGCTCGAATAGAGCACTGATTATTGTATAAACAGAGGAATATTAAAATTTGGTGTAGCACAAGCGAGAACCGTACGCCTCGGTGGTTAAATGAAGAATGACGAAAATGTATGGAAAATGAAAGGAATGTGACTAATGTTCTAATTTTGAATTTAAATCTAGATTATGAGTGGCCAATATTTGATGCGAAAACTAAGAAAGCAGGTGAATAGCTGAAACGATGACGAAGGAGGATGACATCGTCACAAGCTTCAGTGACCAACTCATACCTTTTACCATCAAGGTGTGTGTTGCCCACCTTGTCAGTGCCCTTAGAAGCCTCTGGGATGACTTTTATCGCTCTGTCGATTATTCTGCAATGGTTTGTAATGGGGCCATTTCCCTTCCATTGGTTTGTGGATTTAATCCTTAGAGCAGATGCCATCGCTTCCTGCTGTATATGCAGGTGCAGCGGCGTCAAGCCTAATATAATGTCTAAGGCTGCTGATGGTGTTGTCTTTGAACATCCACTAATCAGGGAGCAAGCCAGTCTCTGCGTTTGCTGTAGTTTATTTATCACAGTTACCAGATTTGTACGTGTCCACCACACTACACAGCCGTAGGTAAGGACCGGTCGTACAATTACTGTATATAGCCAGCGGCACAGTTGTGGCTTGAGGCCCCAGTCTTTCCCAACAGCTCTGGTGACCTGCCACAAAATATTTGTTGCCTTTGTGGTGACATGATCTAGATGTTTTCCCCACAAAAGTTTACTGTCTAGCCAAACCCCTAGGTATTTGACTTCTTTGTTCAAACTTAATCTTGTGCCAAACAGTGTTGGCAGGTTAAGTGTTGTTAATTTTGTTTTCCTAGTGAATAGCACCATTTCAGTCTTTTGTGGATTCACGGATAAATTGTGTTTTTGGCACCATGCCTCAACAATTCTCAGTGCTTTTTGCATTTTGTCGCACAGGGTTGCTTCAAACAGTCCAGAGACCATAATGGCCATGTCATCCGCGTAGCCGACTGTCACCACGCCATTTGCGTTTAGAAGCTCTATGAGTTCGTTTGCCACTACCACCCACAGTAGTGGAGACAGCACTCCACCTTGCGGACAGCCTCGCGTAACGAGGCACCGGGTCGAACTCAAAGTCTCTATTTTGGCTGTTCTGTTGGACAGCAAACCTCCCTATAATCAGCGTCTAAAATGGCGTTTTATGGGCATGCCTGTGTTCAGCACTAGACGTTTTCCAGCTGTTGATGTGAAATACGTGATTTTCACCCATGGGACATTTACAATGACATTTGTAATGTAGTAGGTATTTGATTGATTTTATTACCTGTGTCGTCTGTGACTGCAAATACTAACCCCACATTACGCGCCGTTTTATGCATTATTTTCGTGTAAAAATATACATAAACACTATTAAATTGCTTCATGGCATCAGCCGACTTGTGTTTTGTAAACTTAAAGATAGCTGATTTCTTTTTATTTTGTGACCTAGCAGAAAGATTGTGTGACGCGTGTGCTAGAGCATTGAAACCATTTCGCCACATAGCATAGAGCTAAACTGCGTGATTTATTGATTACGATAGGGTTTCATTTAGGTACTCCTTCGTTTCACTTACCCCACCTGACCTTACATTTTAGTTTTTACAATAAAGAAGCAGTGAACACTGGTAAAACATAAATTCTAGGTATCAAGGTAAATTACTCAATAGATAGAGCTAACGAAATCGCCCATTTTCTACCCAAAATTTTGGGAGACGTTCTTATTCAGGCAGCACCTCGTGTGGGAGCAAGAAACAACTAGGCGGCCACGCGAAATAGATTTCTACTAGTGGGAATTCTGTGGTTTCGCGTGACACTGCACTGCGCACGTCATCCTGAGACATCACAGAGTTAGTAGTGCTTGACACTACTGCTTGGCGGCAGAATAACTGGCAAAGCGGTGGTATAAAAAAAATACCCACCTAGACGAACTGTGCAGAAAAGTCTAGTCAGTTTGTCTATGTCAGCGGTGATTAAAGTTGCCAGCCCATGAAATTTTTCCCAAAAAGTCAGTATATTTTTGTAGGAATTTTATCGAGCTATCTTAGTTTTTATTCGACGGGCAATATGCCTTTATTCTGTTAACTAACTACTACAATAATAAAAACTATACTATCTACTAAAAGCTACTAGCTACACTACCAACTACAAACTAAAAAAAAAAAAAATTTTGAAAGCCCTGTCAAGTCGTATTTTTTTCGGCCTATTTTTCGATAGGGTTTTTCAGGTTTTTTTGCTGCTTTTTGGACAATTTCTGTCCACCAACTAGCCGTCTACAACACGGGATTCTCGAGGTACTATTTGTAGAGCTGGCGACAGTCTCTACTTATTTTCCATATTCTTATTTTATCACGGTCTACTGCTAATTTGTTATTTTTGTTTCCATGTCAACGCCGCCTGGCGTCGGCACGACGGGCCTCGACGTCGCTCCTGACGGACGTCAAATCTATACAGACCCTAAGTTTATTTATTTACTTACTTTGTAAACACAGCATCTTTTGGAAAAAATGAGTACCCAAAACAACGTGGTGTCGCTGGAAAACAGGATACAGTGTCCCGACTGTCCCCAGGTACGTTTATTCAAGGGCCAAAAGGGCCTTAAAATTCATCAATCGAAATGCCACAGAGTGATCCAAATTCCTCTATCAGCCCCCGTTTCAGGTTCGTTAGTAGCCAGTAGCAGCCCTACGAGCGCTGCTACTCCTTCCAAACCGTTTTGGGAGGTTTTGAGCTCGTACAAAAGATTTATTCCGGTTCTAAAACGCATCCCGCGTGGTGCTCGCATTTCGGTTGCTCAATCATTATCATCATCCATTAGGAACGTTATATCTAAAAACACGAAACATGCCTGGGAGCATCTCCTAACTTTTCCGTACCATGTACTTTACGTAAAATTAGACCCTACAAACAAATCTTCCCTTACTAAAAGAGTAAAGGAAAACTGCGTAAGGTACAAAGTACTGGAAGAGCAATGTTTGGATCATGAAATTATTGTTCCGCTTAACAGGCGAAACAATATTATAAATTCAAAACAAAATAACGATTCGGCCACCTTTAAAATCGTAGAGAGCAAAATTAGTGACGGCGACATTAAGGGCGCCGCCCGCGTCCTGTTCTCTAGCGACACAATAGCCCCATATTGTTCTGAAACAATTCAATCACTGCAGGACAAACATCCACCTGCAGCAGCAAATCTCCACCTTCCTGAACCACCCCTACCAAATGACGTCACTGTTGAAGTGACCCCACAGGAAGTAGCTGCAGCCGTTACTTCTTTCCAGAGTGGTTCAGCCGGAGGTCTTGATGGCCTTACCCCTCAAATTCTAAAAGATCTTTTATCGGGCATTTCCGGCGAAATTGGCGAGGCCCTCTTGAGAGACTTAACGGCTTTAGTAAACCTGATGCTGTCAGGGCAAGTCAACAGTGACGTCATCGAAATTTTGTATGGCGCAAACTTGTGTGCCCTTATCAAAAAAGACGGTGGTATCAGACCTATTGCGGTAGGCACCACATACCGCCGTCTCGCTGCCAAGGTCGGCTGTAGGAAAAAGGTTGCTTTTTTAAGCAACCTTTTTCAGCCAATACAGCTGGGCTTTGGTTCGCGGGGTGGCTGTGAGGCCGCTGTTCATTCACTTAGAACCTTTCTCAAACTAAATTGTGGTGAAGTGTTGCTAAAGGTGGATGTTAAAAACGCTTTTAATTCTGTCGACAGAGGCGCTCTTTTGACACAAGTCAAGGATAAAATTCCCGAACTATATAAATTCCTTTATCAATGTTATGGCAATCCAACAAAATTAAATTACCAAAATAACGCGATCCTATCCTCAGTCGGATGTCAACAGGGCGACCCTCTAGGTCCGGCCATTTTTAGCCTTGCCATCCATCCAATTATTCAACGTCTTCAGTCCAAACTTAATGTTTGGTACTTGGATGACGGAACCCTAGGAGGCGACGTGAACACTGTTTTTAATGATCTAGGTATCATTATTAACGAATTTCGCGACATTGGTTTGGATTTAAATTTTTCTAAATGCGAACTTTTTGTTTGCGATACTTGTCCTGATAAAGATTTGGTTTTTGAAAAGTTTAATAGTCTTGCTCCGAATATCAAATTAGTAGACAAGCGTTCTCTTCGCCTTTTGGGTTCGCCGATTCTGGATGAGTCTATCTCACCTTTTGTAGAAGAAAAAATTCAAAAGTTCAATAACGCATCAGACAGGTTACTCAAAATTAACGCCCACATGGCTTTTACAATTATTCGTTTTTGTCTATTTGTCCCTAAATTTACTTATATTTTACGATGTTGTCAACTGTGGAAACACAGTGAGCTCCTTATGGGCTTAGACAGCATTGTAAAAAACACTCTGGTTTCGGTCTTGAATGTTGATATGGATGACAGGACGTGGTCGCAAGCCTCTCTACCTGTGCGCTTAGGAGGTTTAGGGATACGCAAAATTTCGAGTGTTGCATTACCGGCATTTTTGTCCTCTGTACATGGTACACATAAATTAATAGAAAAAATTCTTGCTCCATCTTTAGGTACTTTCGAAGTAGCCCATTTGTCTGAGGCCAAGAATGCCTGGGGGTTGGCTAGTCCAAATTCTGATTTCCCGGTGGTACTTTCCTCACAGAGGCTGTGGGACCGACCGCTCTGCGAACTAGCACGGAAAAATCTTTTAGATACGTGTCCTAGCGTCGCTGATCGTGCTCGGCTTCTCGCAGTCTCTGTGTGGGAGTCAGGACTTTGGTTACAGGCCATGCCTTCTTTCACCACTGGTAACCTTTTAGATCCGACTACTTTTCGTTTAGCTATCAGCTTACGTTTGGGCGCAAGATGCTGTGTGGCCCATCGCTGCCAGTGCGGTACCGCAGTTGACCAGCTCGGTCATCACGGTCTCTCGTGTTCAAAAAGCGCTGGTCGAATTTCGCGCCACGCTAGTCTTAATGACATCATTCGCCGGGCTTTTACCACCGCCAATGCTGCAGCCATTCTCGAACCGAATGGTCTCATGCGTGACGATGGTAAAAGACCCGACGGAATGACTCTGGTTCCCTGGAAGATGGGGCGGCCTTTAGTGTGGGACGCTACTTGCGTCGATACTATGGCGCCGTCACACCTTCCCGAGACACACGTTAGGGCCGGCGCCGCGGCTAATTCTGCTGAGCAGCTAAAACGCCGCAAATATAGTAATCTCGGTAGCGGTTACATATTTGAGCCGTTTGGTGTTGAGACCCTGGGTCCGTGGGGACCGGGAGCTCATCGCGTTTTCCAAAGTCTATCAGAGCGCCTGGTCGATGCGACGCGTGACCAAAATGCTGGCACTTATTTGGCCCAACGCATCAGCATTGCAATTCAACGTGGCAATGCGGCCAGCATGTTGGGTACGCTACCTACCGGTAGTGGGCTGGTGCACTTGGACTGTCTATAGGCCATCGCGGCTATTATACAGTCCATAAGTGTTCTTTGTAATAGGTAGTGTAGCTAGTTTAGTTTAGTTTAGCTTAGTTTAGCTTAGTTTAGTTTAGTTTAGTTTTTATTATTGTAGTAGTTAGCTTGAGTAATAAAGGCAAACTACAAACAACATGTTGACTTTATACTAGCCGCGATGGCCTATAGACAGTCCAAATCACAGACTACTAAGAGATACCGGTCCAAATGCTCCAGCCCATTACCGGTAGGTAGCTTACCCAACATGCTGGCAGCATTACCTCGTTGAGTAGGAGGCTTTCTGACAAACAAAATAAAAAAAACTTAAAAATTCATTACATGTAATGAATTTTTAAGTATTTTTTTTTGCGTTGACGAGACATGGCGTGAATATTTATCACTACCATGCCTGTGGTTCTGAAGATTTATGCCACAGATCAGAGAAAAAAACAATACTGTGATTTATTCGTAGAGCATCAACAGCTACTCTCCGCATCTACAGACGGTTCACAGTTATTTTACCTTTAGCTGTAATGTTGGCTACATTGGAGCTATGTTGCCAAATTCCGTCTCTATGAATCCCATTAGCGAAAGGATATTTATTTCTTATATGTTCTTCAAATAGTAGTAGTAGGTGCTAGTCATTTCATGTACTTAGGTTATAGAAAATAATTTTATTTACTGACTATACTGTTAATTATATGCTTATGGTTAGATACATTTCATAAAAAAACATGCATTTTAGTTGTAATTTATTTATTTTGAATGTGAGTGATCCAGGTGGATTGCCAATGGTGCACAATCACTATCCGATGAACTTGTGTCATCGTAACTGCTGTCAGATTCAGTGTCAGACTCCTCGTCTAATTCTATAATAAACTTGTCTATTTCAGCGTCCATGCATCCATCTCTTTCGCGAAACTTTTCTTCAATGTGACGCACATGTTCGCATTGCTTATGCCAGTCTTCTGCTGTGATAGATTGGAAAGCTTCTTCGGTTAATTTGACAATGTTTCCTGCCTCTTGCCCTACATTATTACTAGCTACTCGTCTTTTAACCAAACTCCACATAAATTCAATGGCGTTGAGTTCACAATGGTAAGGAGGTAACCTAGCCACTTTGTGACCATGACTTTCAAGCATTTGATCAGCTTCGTATATAGGAGCTTCTTTATGCTCTTTAATGATTTCGTAAAGTTGGGCTTTCACCATAGTAGGCAGATAGGATAATCCCTTATTTGTGATCCATTCTTGCATTGTAGCTTTGGTGGAATTTAATGTGGGTGCTTTATTTAGCTTAACAGTATGGTAAGGCGCATTATCCATAACTATTAAACTATTAGGCGGTAAATTAGGTACAAGTTTATCATGTAGCCATTTCATAAAATTTGTTTTGTTCATGTCATCATGATAATCGCCAGATTTTGACTGGGATTTAAATATCAGTAGCCCGTTTGGTATAAAACCCATTTCACCGCCTGCATGAACTATTATCCAGCGGGCACCAACAGAATCGCTTGTTAGGACACCTTGTTCATCCTCATTTTGCCAGCACTTTTTTACGGAGTAAGAAGCGTGAATATACGTCTCATCAAGGAACACAATTGGTCGACCTTCATTACGATTTTGTGTTAAAATGTTTAAGTATCTGTATCTCCAGGCTACTATGTCATGTCGCTCCATTAACAATTTTCGTCTAGACCCACATTTTTTAAATCTAAATCCGATTTGTCTGACAATTTTCCATAATGTGGTATGACCTCCCTTGAAGGAAATATCAATTTTTAATTCGGCTAATAGCTTCCCCAAAGTTGGAACCTCCTTTCTGACAGTGTACATTTCATGTATTTTATTTCTCACTGCACAAAGATCAAAATCATCCAACTGTATTTTCTTTTGTTGATTGCGTTTTTTTCTTGGTGTAGATATTTTTTGAGATGTGGAAGCAGCAGCTTCTCCTTCTTTGGTAATTGTACTAACTGTTTTCTCAGATAAACCTGAAATATGAAAAAAAGAATCACATAAAACCGTTTTGTTAATAGAAAAATCTTACTGGGATAATAAGTGACCATAGATTACGTAAACTTTTTTATCAGAGTTCATGACTTCAAATTGTATTGTAAAACATGTAAATACGCGACGAAAACGCCGCGCCGGCACTCAATAGTTAGGACTTACGACACGTACCTAATTCTAAGTTCCACCCACTACTATGGGGTAAATGCTACATACAGGTAACACTAGTTTACATACCTGTCATGGCAGCTACTCGTTGTCGAACATTTCCAAATGGAATTAAAGGGGCTTTATTGGCTTTTTCTTTTTCACAAAAATCACGCACTGATAGCACAATTTTTCTACCACTACTCTGAATCCTTTTTGGCATGATGCGAGATGAATAATCACCAATAAAATACACAAATCTGAAGAGCTCTGTTGTGCGACTCTGTAAGAAATGCCAACCTAGCGAAAAGATACAGTGACAGCCGTCAGAGGTAAAACAACTGTGAACGGTCTGTACGTCCACGCTGTGATATAAAAGCAGTGATGGCTGTGACGGTGAGTGACAGTGTGACCATCTGTGAATTGCAGATTCTGCCCTAAATAGGCTAAAAATCTACCCACACTTTGCAATCTCCCAGAAATAGGCCTCGTCTTTTATAATAGTAATAATATAAGGGATATAATAGAAATATTTTTCGTTAGAATTTACTTATATTTATTTCAAAATATCACTGAATTATTAAATAGGAATCCAAAATTCATGTAGAAATGATGAAAAAAATTGAGGAAAATTATCATTAATTAATCAACGTTAGATTCATATTCCTCTTTTTTTTCATCATACATGGATTTTACATTCATATTTTTCTAATCATGTCTTTACTTGGCGTGAGAGTGACACCAGCTTGTAATTTTCTAGTAAACAAAATGAACCTCAAAATCATAGACTTCAGCGAGTTCTAGAATAAGGACTAAGGTAAACCTACCTACCAGGCCTACGCTGCGTCTTCCAGTACGTGGTCGCCACTTGAGAACCTTTCGTCCCCATTAGTTGTCAGTTATACGAGTGGTGTGGCCTGCCCATTGCCATTTGAATTTGCTAATTGTAAGAGCTATATCGGTCACTTTAGTTCTCTTGCGGGTCTGGGTGGTAACAACGATTCCCACCAAATATCGAAGTCAATGAATTAATAATTTTTTGTGGCACAGTGTAATTTGAGGAAAATGTGCCAAAATGGCAGAAACCTTTCTCAAATAGTTGCACTGGTGAGTGAAATGAAAGTGACACTATACTATGACAGAGGGCAAAGCCACATTGTGAAAAAAAACGCCATGTCTGCCATGTCTCGTCAGCGCCATCTATATTTAGCTGTAGAACTACGTTCCGTCCAGCTGTCAGAAAATCCCCTGTTGCAATGCTAATAGGAGGTTTTCTGACAGCTAAATTAAAAAAAAATTAGTTCATAAAAATCCGTTACATGGCGTTGACCAGACATAACGTGAACAATTATCACTATCAGTCTGTGGTTCTGAAGATTTATGCTACAGATTAGAGAAAAAAGCAATACTGTGCCAAACGTGTCTCGTCAGCGCCATCTGTCATTGGCTGTAGAACTACGTTCCGTCCAGCTATCAGAAAATCCCCTATTCGTTGAGCCAAATAGGTACCAGCATTTTGGTCACGCGTCGCTTTGACAACGGCGCTCTCATAAACTCTGAAAGACGACACAAAACGGCTCAAATATAGACAGAACTTCGAAGGTGTTTCTTCATTTTTAACACTTTACATACTTAAATCACTGCTGTCGTGCCAAAATAAAAAAAAATCTCCATATTGTTAACCTAAGTTTACATCATGCAAATTGGCACTGTTGCCAGAAGACAAAAACATTAGTTCCGTTTCTAGACTTCTTTGCCTATCTATATTTTCACTGGATTTATGAAGGCTTTCCAGAGTGTGTAGTTTTTCTGTGTATTAAAAAAAACCGCGAAGTCTTCTAATCTATCACGGCCAACTCTGTTACCAAAAAAAGTGAACTTTACAACTTTGAAATAATTTCTCGAAAACTATTTTCGCATAAAAAGCCGCGAGTGTTTGCTTCTATAGACTATTAATACCTAGCGTTTAAAACCAATAGGTACCACTGATGCTAAGCTTAAATATACCTCTTTTTTTCGGGAAAGTTGAAACGAGAGTCCTTATAAAATGAGGTGGGAGGATTCTGGCAGCCCAGATCAGATTGTCTATAGTCCATATCTATTATCTATAGAAAAATTGCTAAAAAAAAGTGAATTCCTTTCTTTAACGCCCGTTTAACGTCAGACGCACGAAATATATGTTTAATTTAATTATTTTTTAGTCATTTCTTACATTACTCACGTCTATATCACGTAATTTTTCATACTTTTTTACCCGGTGTATTAAATAAATGCATTTATATTTTTAGTAAACAAGCCTTTGTTAGGTTAGAAAATGATCGTTAAAAATAGCGAAATTTTATTTTCTATCTGAAACGTATTAAAAATAAAAATGGACTACGTTAAACGTGAAGATGCTAACGTAATTGACGAGGAGAATTACAAAGCATACATGGATAATGTAAGTAACACTTTTCTTACATGTTTTTGTTGTAAGTAATATTTTCACTTCCTGCCTGCTATAGCATGCTTACTTCGTTGAATTTGTATATATTGTGTTTTTCCTGTTTGTAAGTAATTTAATTTAGAACATCTATGAGTAGAATAAAGAAATGCACTTTGCCCATAAAAACAATTTGTACATCTAAAATGTCATATGTTTTCAATTGAGTGTTTTTTAATGTAAATAATCTACTTATTAAGGAGTGCAATAAACATTCGAATTTAGTGCAAGTTTTTTTTAATAGACAAACAGGTAACATACACTTCTGTGCCCCTTTATTTTAAATTTTATTTTTGTTGTTTTATTCACTAAGGTTGTCACTCCCATCATAACCTTATGCTTATATTAACAAGATATATTCTTTTCAGTTACAGAAATCACATCAAATTGAAGCTATGGAGTATCAACACACACCAATATCAATGGAACAGCTACACCAAGCGATGCAGTCTTCGTTGAACACCAGCAGCATCATCCACAACTTTCAACTACCGCTGTCACCTCGCCAAATGTCCACACTCATGCTTAAAACAAACCTAACAAGAAACTTTGCTGAAATACCCGCACACTTATCGCGCAACCTAGAAATTGACTTAACCCATTCATTAGCTAACGAGTTACCTCATAATCTACGTCCCGATGACATCCTAACCCAAACATTGAATAGAAACATAGATATCTCCTTAGTCAGGTCTTTGGGTAATGAGATAGATTTGCAAAATAGCATAGCCCATACCCTAGTTCAGAACATGACTGAGGATTTGAGAATGAGCGATGTGAACTTACCGCAGAGTATAAGGCCCGATCTGCCTCACGATTTAAGTCATGAAATAGATTTATCTCATCATTTGAATAGACAGAGTTTGGAGCAAGAAATTTTACATGAAAGACGTTCTCCAATGGTGATACAATGTGTACCGGATAGTCATTTGTTCCAACAAAGTTTGCATCGAATAAACCAACATGTTGATCAGCGTTTGGACGAAAACCTAGCTCAAAGGCTGGATCAAAACATACAAAGGTTGGAGCAAAGTATTGTGCAGCGATTGGGTAATGCAGCTCATGTAGATCATAGGTTGGACCAAATAGGGCAGAGGTTGGACCAGTCTGTGGTGCAAAGGTTGGATCAGGTTGATCAAAGGTTGGACCAAGGCTTGGAGAATGGGCAAAGACTGGACCAAGTTGCACAGAGATTGGATGAAAGATTGTTGAATAGTAATGATAGACAAATAAGTCAAAATGACCATGTGCCGATGCCGTTTCATATAAAATGTGAGCGGGAAGATGATTATTTCTATGAGAATATCAATCATGGTTTGGCTCACGTTGAAGGAGCGAATGGTAAGTGTAAATACAATTTTTTGTAGTTTCTAAAGTTTTTTACAGCTAGCGAGTTTTGAGTTGCACTGGTGGCTTCCAATCCTACTGACCAGATTATACTTAAACCAACCTATCTATGATTGCACATCCCAGTGGTTGTGAATATCAAATTAATAAACCAATATTATTCTCTATATTAATTGGATATCGTCATATAAATAAAATAAAAAATAAAATAAAAATAGCCTTTAATCGGATATCGTCATATAGTATGTATCGAATCCCCAGAGAAATTCGTGCATTGCTCCCCCGGTATTATGTTAGCCCTGAAACAAAGCGAGAGTATCGCTTCCCATACAATTATGCATCTCTCATGGTCTCTTACTGTTGGCCTCATTAGTAAGCTCAAAGTCGCGCAGCGAGCTATGGAGAGAGCTATGCTCGGTGTCCTGCGTGATAAGCTCCGGAATAAGGAGATCCGCAGGAGAACTAAAGTGACCGATATAGCTCTTAAAATTAGCAAGTTGTTCAGGCAATGGGCAGGCCACATCGCTCGTAGAACTGACAACCGATGGGGAAGAAAGGTTCTCGAGTGGTGACCATGAACCGGAAGACGCAGTGTAGGCCGACCCCCCACTCGGTGGACCGACGATCTGGGGAAAGCCGCGGGGAGCCGATGGATGCAGGAGGTGAGCAGCCGCTTAAAGTGGCACTCTCTGGGGGAGGCCTATGTTCAGCAGTGGAAGTCTTCAGGCTGTTGATGATGATGATGACTATAAAGTGCATAGCAAAACGCTTAGTGCGGGTTGATGGAATTTCAACCATGCATGGGTGCCATGTGTTGTCCTTATTTAAAGTCGGTTGATAAAGCAAGATTTTAACAACTTCCAAAAATGTATTTCTTCGCAAAGAGACGCCATTAAAAAAAACTGATACAATATTAAAATGAGGTAACTAATGCATTAGAATTCCAAGTTCAAGGCTAGAAAAATAAATAAAAAGTCTAGACTGAAGGTCAGATTTGTCGTTAAACTAGATGTGTATAATTTATTCAACTAAACATTTAATCTATATCTACATAACTAGTGGCGCCACGCGGTTGCACCTCCAATATGCTTGGCAACAGAGTATCTCGAGTTGATCAATATTTTTTCGGTACATGTATGGGCAGCAGGTTCAGCAGGGGACATCTTCAGACTGTTGATGATGATGATGATGATGGTGATGATGATGATGATGTATGGGGAAAGTTTTAGCGATTTCTGGCATTTCTAGTAGGTACAGTTTTTTTGCTGACTGTATTTATTTTTAAATCTGTGAATGCATTTTGGAATATCCCAAAAAATTATGGTTTTATTTATTTATTTATTTATAAAACGGTCTCAGAGGAACACCCTTACTGTCCCGTCTCAAAAATCCACCTTTCCACCCATCTGCACTAACGTTTTACATCTTCTAAGTTCATAAGTCATCAATGCTAGAAATGTCATTACCATAGCCATAGACAAATTGAATTTATTAACCTTTTTCTTTCGAATCATTTTCAAATGACAAAGGTCATATACAAATATAGATGTACAAAACCAGTTTGTAAGTTTACTTGCATGGAACTGCTTTCATAAGTTTGTTTTAAATGTATATTAAATACTAGCGCTGCTTCGCGGTTTCTCCCGGAAGTATTTTGAATAAAAATAGGACTACCCAATCTCTTACCGTTGGTGCCGTAAAAGGCCTGGGGGAATATCCAGGGAATGGGCAGCAGCATTCTCCTCGGTAAAAAATCTTCTGCGATCACCAAGCCGCGCCTGCCCAGTGTGGTGATTATGGCAAACCCCTAATAAATATAAGTAAATAAATGTGTGGACATTTCCCACAGCGCCATCTAGCCCCAAACTAAGCAGAGCTTGTACTATGGGAACCAGATAACTGATACAATACTTAGATACTTTTTGTTTGTGAATACATACGAGAATACAATGTAACACCCAAATACAACAAACATCGATGTTCATCACACAAATGTTTGTCCTGAGTGGGAATCGAACCCACAACCTATAGTTCAGAAGGCAGAGCTACTACCAACTGAGCTATCAGGTAATGAGGAGGCGAATGTTCAGCAGTAGGCATCTTCCGGCTATTTTTTTTTAAATGTTAATAAATGGCGTGACGTGCTAGTCGCCTGATGTTAAGCGTTACGGCTGCCCATAACAGATTCAAATTTCAGTATCACTCGGAACTGTAAATTAATATAGTTTTGCGTGACACTGCACTGCGCACGTCATCGTGAGGCTTCACTCAGAAGACAAGAATAAGAATAAGAATAAGATTACTAGACTGTGAGACTTTGTGATCAGATCACAAAGTCTCATTTGTCCAGTAATTTCACTAGCTACAGTGCCCTCCAAACCGGAACACAGTAGTGCTTGCACACTACTGCTTGGCGGCAGAATAACTGGTAAAGCGGTGGTACCTACCTGGACGCACTTTGCAGAAAGTCCTACCGCCTAGTAATAAATACGAAACAAGCAAAACGAATAATAATAAAATTAAATTGTTTTCAGGGCACATTCAAACGGAGCACTCACAGCCCGTACACACTGAAACTCAAATATACTCCGTCTACACGCCCCAAGTAAGCTCCATTCCCGCCTTAAACCCCATAGATTTATACTCGCGTAACACAAACTACGCCCAGTATAGAGAAAACCCACAAAACCTAGTCATACACAGACAGTATGACAACTCCAGCCCTTACCCCGAAGAGTTTAAAAAACAAGATGGCGGCGACGCAACGAAATCGAAAATCGAAGAACCCAAAGAGAATTTAAAGCCCACAGACCAAAACAAGATTTACAATGAAACGTATTCGGGTGAGAAGAGTAACGATACGAAATTGACTGAGGAATTGTCTATGAGTATTAAAGGCGAGTATGTGTGTTATAAATGCAATGAGATATTTCCTTCGAAGCGCGGCTTGAAACAGCACGCGAAAAGTTGTATAGAAAGCGAGGATTCGTTGGAAAAGGTGGGGAAGTTTGGGTGTAGCCAGTGCGCTTACAGATGTCAATCGCCGGCCATCTTGAAAATACATGAGCGGACTCATTCCGGGGAGAAACCGTTCTCCTGCAACTTCTGCGATTACAAATCGGGCCAGAAGAACAATGTTGCAAAACACATTCTAGTGCATATGAAAGAGAAACCGTTTAGATGTCAGTACTGTGATTATAGATGCGCACAGAAAAACAATTTAGTGGTCCACGAAAGAACCCATACCGGTTATAAACCGTTCGCTTGCCCTTACTGCGATTACAGGACCGTTCAAAAACCCAACTTGGTGAAACATATGTATTTACACACAGATCAAAAACCGTTCAGTTGTGATATGTGCAGTTATAAATGCGTTCAAAAAACGAATTTGACGAAGCATAAGCAGAGGCATTTGAATGAGAAAGATATTGGAGTCGTAGTCAAAGACCAAAGGCCATATCGGCCTAGACAGAAAACGGTGCAATGCGCCCATTGCGCTTATAGATGTGTCCAGAAGTCTAGTATGGATAAACATATGCAGTTTAAGCATGCAGGGTTAGATACAGTTTTTGATAACGGTGACATACAAAATTTAAGTGTTAAAAAAGATGGTTACGGTGATAATGAATCGTTGCAAATACATAGTTAGACCTGTGAAGTGTAAATATATTAAACAGGATTTGAACCTCGGAACGGTTCATCGCTAAGCCGTTGTCTTGTGGATTTTTCTACATTTTTAGTTTTTCATGACGCGATCTGTTGGGTTTTTTTTTTGTAATGCGTCTCTGATTGCTGACACGTGAAATAGGTCCTGTATACCCGCTAGCTTATTACGTAAAGTTTGCAACAGGCGTAAATTTCGCAATCATTGCTGTCAAAACTGTCAAACGTCACTTTGGCAGAGCAGAAAGCGATCGAGCGCTAGACCACCGACTGTCGGACAATGCATGAATTAAAAGTGCATTATTTTGTTTCCGTCTATTGCTGTTCTGTTGCTAGTGGCGCTAGTATCAAAGGCCAAATTGCATCAGCGACAGGCGAGCAACAGGCGGCGGGCGACTGCGACCGATTGCTAAGTGTTTGCTGTCGCTTTGCTACTGCTGTTGCTTTGCTGTTGCAATTTTTACATAATACGGGTGCCGAATTCTTTATCTCGCTTGCGCAGTGCGACACTTTTGAAGATATTAAATAACTGAACTACTTGTATTGTAGCTAGTGAAATTACTGGGCAAATGAGACATGAACTGATCTCACAGTTTAGAAATCTTTTTTAGACTGTGTGATGTCTCAAGATTACGTGCGCAGTGCAGTGTCATGTGAAACTTTATTTTAGAGTTCCGTACGGGCGGCCGTGGCGCTTAACATCAGGCGATCGACACGCACGTCACGTCATTCGTTTACATAAAAAAACTTACGAGAAATTTGGCTAAACAATGTCCTCATGAATAACATTACAAATGTTCAACAAAAATATCATATTAATCGAAAGTGACAAGATTTCTTAACTAGAGTTTTTTTTTCTATCCTGTTTTTATGTATGAAAACTAGTTTGGATGTTTTATTTTCAATAGTCAATAGTAGTTTTTTCATGAATTCAATTTACATATCAAAAATATACATAATAAAATAGTATTAGGCAAAAAGACCCTTGGCAGAGGGGAATGTTCCCAGAAGGCTGGCTGCATTGCCACGCTGTATGGCAATGCTGATTTTTTGTGCAAAATAAGTGCCAGCCTTCTGGTCACTGGTCGCCTCCACCAAAAGTTTTGCCAAGTCCCTATATATTTCAATAGCGCCTGGTCCCCACGGTCCCATGGTTTCTACCTCAAACGGCACAAACATGGAAGCCTTGACAGAGGATACAAGTTTGGATTAATATCTCCAACTTTCCAGGATGTGTCGGTAACAGACCACCTTGAGTTGCTGGGTGTTATGCTAACATCCAGTCTCAACTTCGGCTCGTACATCGAGTCCAAAGCTAAAAAAGCTGCGAAAATTAAAATATTTCCTAGGATTCCAAGCTTTTTTCTTTTAAATTTAAGAGCTGTGGTTTTTGTTAAATAAAAACAAAAAAAAAGCTTGGAATCCTAGGGAAGGTGCTGCAGTATTTCACATCGCGACAGCTCCTAAACCTTTGTGTAGCGCAAGTTCGATCCTGTATTGAATACTGTAGCCATCTCTGGGATTGTTCGGCTAAATACCAGCTCGAAGCCTTGGACTCCATTCAGAGACGAGCCAAAAGACTCATTGGTAATGATGCGTTGGTGGAAGCTAAGCTCCACAGTTTAGAGCATCGACGCAAAGTTGCCAGTTTATCGGTTTTTTATACACTGCATTTTGGAGAGTGTGCGAAGGAATTACACGATCTTATTCCTCCATCTCCCTTCTTTCACCGGACATCAAGGCGCACAAAAACACGGCACCCATATAATAATGGTTGAAATTCCAACCCGCACTCAAAGACTTCTATGTATACACCAGACAGGACATCTCTAACTTGCATTGTCAACCACTGCAAATATGCCAATGAGCATCTTCTCGCTCATACGATGCTCAGCACTCAAAGCGACTGCACGTGCAGCAGGGGATAGCAGTAAAAATTATGATCCGAATGTGCCATGGCACTAGCGCTGCGTGTTGTGATCGTTGGTTAGACGATTTAATCTAGTAAAGCGCTGTAGCGGATTTTAGTTTAATTATACAAAAAATGACAACTATTTGTGCTTTGAATAGCTTCTCTAGTACGTAGTACATATACCTCTTTGCCCGCACTAAGCGTGGAGCTATGCACTTTATAGTGCGAACAGCCAATGAGTGGAACACCTTGCCGGCGTCCTTGTTTCCAGCTAACTATGATCTGAGTGTCTTCAAGACGAGAGTGAACAGGTATCTTCTAGGCAAGCATGCACCATCGTAGACTGCGTCATCGCTTTCCACCAGGACCCTAATTTTGTATGACCAATTTACGATTCCTTGCTTCGAAACCACGCGAATTCCTTGTCTTACATAAGAAATCTGCAAAAATCTATTCTCTACGAAATGAGAACGAAACCGCGCGAAATGAATGTGGAATTAACTGGGATTGGCGCGATTTGAACTGTCAAAAATCATGTTACACTCAGGCGCGTTCCGAAACATCGACCCGTTAAAAGTTACCACCACTTATGTCAATATTAATTATTCAAAATAAAACTAATTTTAATGTAAAGTGAAGGTATTTCTAAAGTTATTCTGTCAATTTTTAATAATTACCCATGGCTTTGTTATATCACATAAATATAAGCCATTCCTTTATTTTATTTTTTTGTGGTTTTGGGATGAGAAATCCTTTAGTTCTAATTCGGAACGCACTCGAGGTATCCAAAACCTGTCATAGATAATTTGTCTTAGATTATACAGAATACAAAAATTGTCGATTCCTTGCTGTGACACGATTTGAACAAGACACGATAACGACATGGTTTCTGTATCGTGTGGAATCTGTGTTTTCATACAGAATTATGGCCCAGGAGACAGTGGTCAAATGCTTTGCCTATAAACAATTTAAAAAAATGATATTTTTATTGAACATTTATAATGTTATTCATGAGAACATAGTTTAGCCAGATTTTTCATAAGTAAATTCACTTATTTTATATATTCAAAAATGTCGCAATGCGTGAGCGAGATAGATGAGTTCGAACATACGAGCCTTAAGAGCCAATACAACGCCAAAATGCTTAAAATGGCTTAGCTTGAAGCAGTGTGCTGTCAACAATATTGCAACAATGACTTTGAAATTAATATATGGTAAAGTTCAGGACTAATGCTACTGCAAATGTATAGTGAAAACACGAATTAATAAAATTTTCACGATAGAAAAAAATTACAAAGTTACCTCCAAACCATACAAATAAACAGCGATTACTCAATGAATACTTTAAATAAGGTCATGAAACTTTGTGTAGTAGTTGAACTAAATATAATGGAGGGCTTATGTATAGTGGATTTTTAAAATACCCTTTGTATTCAGTGTAATAATAAATTACCCAAACTATTGCTCGTTGGAACCATTCTAACTTAGACCGCCTCTGCCGCTCGGCCTCACGACTCATCCACGCTTTGGCCTAGTACTATATATCTATTCTGTGGCTTTAGCTTGAATTCACGCTAGCCTTGCACAAGCCCTTAATGAACTTTTTCATAGTAACTATGCAAGATAGAAGGAAGGTCCAAGATCAGAACTTTAGTTGAATCCTCTGCCGTCTTTTTCCAATGAAGCTATTCTTAGCATTATTAGAAAGAGAGCGAAAAATCCAACTGAATCAATAGTTGGATATTAGCTGAAAATGACGCCCGTTCTCTTGCTTTCTCGCTTTAACCCATGGTTTGTGTATTGGTGCGAGCGAGAGAACAAATGTACGCACTTTATTTTCTGACTGTTTTTTACTTAACTGGTATTAAGAATGTTTTTTAGTTACTTTTTAGTGAATATTTATAAGCTGGTCATATTTTTTTAATCAAATGAATCAAATTAATATACTACAACAAAAATCAACAAAATCAGTAGTCATATGTGTAACTGAAACGAAACGGGTGAGCTTGGTAATGGCCCGCTTAAATTAGGTGCTACGCACATAATTGCATATGCGAAAGAAAGAGACATAACAGAGAGCTTCTTGAGCAATAACAGAGCGAGACAGCTCTGCTACCCTGCAGAATATTTTCTTGCTAACTGTACTACGCTGTTGTCTTTAAGTTAATGCTGCAACCACACTACCATGATATGGCAATGGTTATGGCCATAGTTTAAGATAACACCTATACCCTATTGTTTTATTCTTAGAGTATAGACTAAAAGCATAGAGAGATCATCCAAACGATACTATATTTGTACTTCTCACACGTATCGATACGTCAGTGGCGAAGGTAAGAAACAAACATGTAGTAATTAGCTACGCTTGCGAAAAGTCACCGTACCATTTTTTTCGACTCGAGTCAACTGTTTTTCCTATCCAAATCTGTCCAGACTCATTCACATCATATAAAAAGTGTCCAAAAAAGTGGTACGCTTGACACATAATCAAGTTCTCTATGCTTTTAGTCTATACTCTAAGGTTTTTTTTTTTTTTTCTTCTTATAGTTTGGCTCCACACATAGTGTATTTAGCCAGTGTCAAGTATTGTAGTTTTTCGTCGTATTATGAAATATTTCATGTAAAGTCAGTCTTAGTCACAGTCAGTCAGGGTAGTCATAGTCCAGTCTAAGTCAGGTAGTCACAACCCAGTCTAAGTCATGCCCTAGTAAAGTAGTGGCAACTTTACTAGAGGCTTCTATGGAATTTTGGAAGCAACACGAAAAACCACGTTTCACTACATTATATCACTTGCCCACACTTATACTCATAATTCAGCACTTAATGCGTAAAATGCCACTAATTTTATACATTAACACTAAAAAAAGCATAAGTTTTGTGAAATAATACAATGCAACGACGTGAACTTTTTCACGTTCCCGCCAAAACTCCACTCTAAGGTTTATTAGACGGAGTAAACTGACAGATTGAAATGTCACTTATGAAAATAATGCTGCCATCTTCTAAATCGTAGTGATAAATATAATTCAGCTCCTACAGATCAAAAGAGTAACTATAATTTGCCACTGCAACAATGCCACTTCTTTTAGTTCGAAATACTATTTCCACCAATTATTTGGTTTGTTGCTAGACAGTAAAGACGATTCTTCCGATACTAAATAAAATATTAAGTAACTAAAATGATAACTTGTCCTATTATGTTAATTTCGCAATTTTTATTAAAAATAGTCCATTTTTGCACAGGCCGCTAATTAATGTAAACCACAATCAGGCAGGAATTATGATTTCTAGAAAATGTTTAGATTATAAAAGAATGGAATAGATTACTAGTGATCTAACTATTCCATTCTTTTATCAGTGAAGTTCACTGATTCACTTCAGTTTATTGATCTATTCCATTCTAGTTCACTGATTCACTTCAATTTAGTGATTCTATTCCATTCTTTTATCAGTGAAGTTACCTAATTCACTTCAGTTTAGTGATCTATTCCATTCTTTTACATTCTAAACATGTCCTAGAAATCGTAGTTCCTGCCTGATTGTGGTTTACATTAATTAGTGAACTGTATCTTTTTTTTTACTCGTTACTAATTATTTTTCATGAAAAAGAGGCAACACTCGTTATATCAATTTACTCCATTTGATCGAAAAATGGGGTATAGGTGTAGCCACGATTTATGGCCATAATTTTAATTATATTTTTACATAATTTTACGGTAATTTATAGTTTAATGACATAATTAATGTGGTGTGGCGTGTGTGGTCGCAGCATTAGAAACAACGCACATAGGCTGGGCCTTATTCCATGAAAACTGTAAACTGACAAATTGACTTATGTAATTTTTGTTTATTACCATTTTTAAATGTTTTTTAAATAAGTTATATTTTAGACAACACCGTGTTTATATATTTGAAATTTTGAATCTTAGATGTGAATAATAGGGAAGTTAACCCTAGCGAAATTGTCCGCTTAAATTAGGTGCAACGCACACAATTTGCCGTGCGAAAGAGATAGCAAGGAAGATTGAGACGCATGACCAGTTTTTGGGGTTTTGTGAGTCCTTATAGTGCTTGCCCATTTTATTAACAGTTTTTTGACAGCTCACGCCCATGAAGTTTCGCATTGTTTACGTTAAAATTTCATACAAATAATATTGTACTTCATGCAATCCATCAAAACTAAATTAAAATTTACATTTATCGATAGCGATTATTACGTTTACGTACCTAATTCGACTAATGGTAATAGTACAATCGGAATGGTAACACATTCGAGAACCTTTAGAACATCACTAACATGTCAGTCGTCGAGCTGTCAAAAAACCATTAATAAAATGGACAAGGTATAATTTTAAATTAGATGTATGAATTGAATTTTTTTTTTAATTAATAGCTTATTGGATATAGGCTGTGAGTTTTCCATGATATTGTAATTTTTAACATCGTTACCAAGAGATTGAATGTACCTTATTAATTGTGCATCACAAAAATGATTGTGTATATTAGTTTTAAGATTTAGTTTGTATTTTTTATGTTAATCATTATTTTGTATGTTTTTTCTTATTAAATGCCGCTTACCAAAGTGATGTCATGATTTTTTATTGTCTGAGGTTTTTTGCTCATTTGTATGTGTGATTTGACCACGACTTCAACCGGTGGCGATGATGCGGCCTAGGATGGGGCATGCTTGGCTAGAAGATACCCTGTTCATTCTTGATTTGAAAACTGCCAGGTTAGGTACCCCACTCATTATCTGTGTTGTGTTCGCACCATAGAGAACATAACCGCTTAGTTCGCATTATAAATAGCGGGTTCCACTTGAACAAAATTATCGTTCTTTTTGTTTTTTTCGTTCACATTGACTGGAACGATCATATGAGATATGGCCTTGTCTGGGTAAAAAGTGGCATAATTTCGTAGCGTTCTTGGCGTTTTTAGCAGCTACTGGAACCCACACAAAGTACTGCTTGTCGTATAAACAGATTTTGCTACTCCATGCTAGATGACGCTACGTGTGCTAGGTATACCAACTTATTAAAAGTCCGCGCTGGAAGAAGCCAAAGAGGGGTATTTCGAAGAATCATGCGGGCTAAGGGGGATTATAATTTCCAACAGCAATAACCAAAACCACCGTCATTGGCGGCTCAAGGTAGGTTTTGTAGGTACAAAGGTACTTATGTTGTATTAAATTGTTACCAACGGAATAAAATAAAACTATTAATGTAATTGGCCCCTTATGAAATAAAAACTTCATGATCGTTGTCCTCAGTGGTAGGTACTAGGTATTTTATTACCTGCGGCACAGATAAATAACGCCTGTGGTGGGTAGAACCACAGATTTTTATGCACAAGCATACGGCCTTCCGAAGAGGTCATCGTAGCGACATCTACTGTAACACCTGTGCTCGCTTTATATACGTTACACAGATTTCGCTACTCAACGCTAGATGGCGCTCTGTGTATCAAGCTTCTGTCTCTGCAGTATGAGTACTATTATTTATTCTGTGTCTGCAGCCATACAAGCTCGTAGTAGATGCCGATACCACAGTATAGTATTTAAATAGATTTGTATTACTTATAGCGGTCTTTCCCCGTTTTACGTCACTTTCTTCATACTTGCTTGGAGTAAAACAGGGGAAAGACAGTTTTGTCTACCAGCCGTGCTAAACCCTATTGGTTGGTATGTTGTTTCTTTCTTTTTAAATTCTGGTATTCCTGGTTCTCGCCAGTGTTTTTACAGTATATATGCCTTTATTCTTTAATGGGGAACGTTTCCTCAGCGCGGCAAAATCAAATTTTTTTGCGTTCTTTTGCCAATAATAGCTTAACTACTCAACGTGATTACATGAAAACTAATTTTGCGCAAATAAATAGAATGTATCAATAAATTGCAATTAAAAGTAGCACCTACTCATCATTGGTTTAGCGACAAATGGCAATAGACTGAAAAACTAAGAAAATTGTTTATTGCCATTTGTCGCTAAACCAATGATATCTGGGAGATACTTTTAATCGTAATTTGTTAATACATTCTGTTTCTTTACGTTAAATCAGTTTTAATGTAATCACGTTTAGTAATTAAGCTATTATTGGCAAAAGAACGCAAGAAAATTTGAATTTGCCGCGCTAGTGATACGTTCCACGTTAACAAGCACATATAGATGTTTACCTACTGTTACTGTTAAAGTATTTAATTAAAATAATCTTTATAATAATATAAAAAATGCGACGCAGAAAAAATAAAATTAAAAAAGAAGTAGTTAATGCAGTCTGGAGCTGCCAGTTAATAAATCGAATTCTCCCCAAAATAAGCAGCTCGCCTGCCTCTGACCGCGCCTCGGGCCGCGTCAATCAAACGCCTGCCGCTAATTGTTTCTGTTTTCGAACGGATTTCCTATAGAATGCGGAAAAGGCCTTGTGCATAAAATTTGAAATACGAAATTAGTTACTATATGGTGAAACAACGATAAAAATATTTTTAACCCTTTTTTAACCTTTTTCTTCTTTTATTTAAAACATCTTAAAAACACATTAAAATAATTATAGAAATTATTGATCAGTCAATCAATCAATCAAATATTTTTATTGACAATTTTAGGAACAAAAAATTTTATTAGACGAAGACTATTTGTGACTTACTTCTTCTAATGGTCATTTGCACTAAAGCCTGACTTAAGCTCGCACTTATTTCTACGTATTCCTATTAAGTAGACACGTTTTATAGAGATAGGTACGTGCACGTACCTATCTCTATAAAACGTGTCTTAGGAGCTGTCAAAGCTTAGTGCAGATTGACACAAGTGTTAAAATATCTAACCTATTTAATAAAAGAAAAAACTGTAAAATATGTCTTTAAAAAAGATATCCCTCAAGTGTCATTTTAGTTCTAACAAAAATCTGATAACTTTTTGATGATAAATAACAAAATTCAACGAAAAAATAAAGTTTATAACAAATAACACGCGTCTATCATTACACGTCCGAGTTTTCCAACGTCAAAACCAACTCGCTAAACAAAAACAATTAAAACGGTCTGTTTCTAAACTGCGGACGTCAGAGTTCGGATTTTTGAACGAAAATGGGAACGCGGGAAAGTCAATCAAAACGGATGCCGCAGACATTTTGCCACGGGCTAGTTTAAAAATCATGTTTTTACTGTTTAACCTCGACGCGTGACGTCAGAATAAAGATACCTAACTAAATAAAAAATTTTTGATCCTTTGTTAGACTCGCAAGTTACATTACGGAATGACAACGGAATAACGGAACGGAAAAACGCACACGAACTAAAAAAACATCCCGTTCATTATTAGCGATTATTAGTAATAAAATTACTGTGTGATTCACGCACATCATCATCTTCAACCTGAAGACGTCCACTGCTGGACATATGCCCCCATAGAGCGCAACTTTGAGCGGCTGCTTGCGTTCTGCATCCATCGCCTCCCCGACGTTCTGACTATAGGTCGCCTAGTGTTTTTTCAAAGCTTCGATTATTTCCCGCAATCAAAATAGAGTTTTTTTTATGAGAATGAATGATGTGACGAGCTAGTCGTTCAAATAATGTTAAGCGACACGGCCGCCCATAACAGTTGCAGTGTCACTCGGAACTTTAAAATAATAAAGTTTCGCGTGACACTGCACTGTGCACGTCATCCTGAGACATCACACAGTCTCGTAGTCAGATTACTAGACTGTGTGATCGGACCATAAAGTCTCATTTGTCCAGTGATTTCACTAGCTACAGTGCCCTTCTAACCGGAACACAGTAGTGCTTGCACACTACTGCTTGGCGGCAGAATAACTGGCAAAGTGGTAGATCTACCTAGAGGATTATATTGGTGGAAACACCGTAAGAAAGTTACATAGCTCTTTGAGATGTTACTAAGTGGGTACCAACATAATAATTACCCTATTACTTAAAAAATGTTACGATAACTCTCGCACCCTTTACCCATAAATCAACTCATCGTCAAATGACGCGTGTGATGCGTTCAAAATATTTATTAAACAGTTATTTGTCGCTGAGTATTTGTAAAGTAAGTTACGAGCCCACAGATGGTTCTGTGAATACATCGTAAACTACGAATCCGTATAACTTGAGCTGGAAAAGACATTCCTGATTTTAAAAAAAAGTTTATTGACGTCTCTATTGTTGTTTCTCTAATCTGTGATGTCTCTCTTTTCTGACATACATTTTCTTTCATCCGCCTATGGAATGGAATCATAATTTTGCAACTGGTAGTGTATAGGTCATAGATTTAGTATAAATAGGGCGAATTCAGTGGTGTAGGTATTTCATGATAAAAAGAAAGTTGCCACAAAAAAAAAAAAAAAAAAAGAAATAGTGTAGGCATAGTTCTCATAGCGAAGGAAGTCGTTAAAGTCAAACAACGCTTGCTGTGATCATAAGGTACCTGGATGGGTGACCACCAATGATTATACAGGTCTAATTATATTTTACCAAAAACCTTTTAGTACATATCTCACATCATTGTAACAAACAACTTTTGTTCTATGACTTTCGAAAATTTAAGATTTTTTCACAATATTTTTTTGTTAACTTTTTGTTAACAAAAAAATATTGTGTTTCATTATGTTGTCTCAATTGTAACAAATTATAAATGTTGCTAACAAATTTAAAAAAATGGATCAAAAAATGACACTGTAAAGTTTCTTGTAGCTTCTTCTTTACAGATGTAATCGAAGCTACGGTTTAGAGTTTTCTATTCTACATTGTGCCGGATTGCTTGCACCTGATGTGGGGAAGAGAACTTTTTTTTCTTCAAACTCGTAATGTAATAGGCTTGTTATAATTTTAACATTTATTTTGACATTAAGCACTGTGATTTTGTTTAATTATGCTTGCTTAATATGTACAATAATTTAATTCTTATTATTTATAAATACATTATCTAGTTTTGACTTGTAAAAGTGCTAAAAATAGCCTATTTGCAACTAAGAGGTATATGTACTACGTACTAGAGAAGCTATTCAAAGCACAAATAGTTGTCATTTTTTGTATAATTAAACTAAAATCCGCTACAGCGCTTTACGAGATTAAATCGTCTAACCAACGATCACAACACGCAGCGCTAGTGCCATGGCACATTCGGATCATAATTTTTACTGCTATTCACTGCTGCACGTACAGTCGCTTTGAGAGCTGAGCATCGTATGAGCAAGAAGATGCTCATTGGCATATTTGCAGTGGTTGACAATGCAAGTTAGAGATGTCCTGTATGGTGTATACATAGAAGTTTTTGATTTGCAATAAAGAATTTGAGTTTGAGTTTATTTTGACGTTAATACCTACATACCAAAAAAATCGGGTATCTGTGTGTTTTTGCCAAAACAAACACCAGGAGAATCATGGTGAATAAGTAAATACGTAAGTTACCTGAAATTTGTTCTATCATTATCAGAGAAGGGTATTTTTCATATAATGACCAAGTATAGACATTAAAGGTATGCATCAAATATTGACGACAAAAACCTTGCAACTACGCATAATTTTGTAACTGCCACCTTAAGGTAACCAATGGTTAAAAATGCTAACAAATTGTAAACAAGGGTCATTTGTTAGAGATTTTAACCATTGGTTACCTTAACTACGGATAAAAAACCCATCCTTGAACTCACACTTCTGTGGGTGTTCTGTGGGTGACTTGGTACTTATTAGACACTTCTATGTAAACACATGCATTTTGGAGCTAACAGACGGACAGCACGATAGACCGACATCAGAAAATAATACCGGATTTCTCAAGGAGTTTATGTACCGGAATAATTTCTAATTAAGACATCCGAGGAACCGGTATCCGAATCATTTGTAAACATTAACAGTTTTTAAAATCAACTGTAGCGTGAAAATACTTAAATGCAACATTATTTATGGTGTACAAATGCGTAAGAATGATTCTTTACAAAACATTCATTAATAAAAAGCTCTTTTCATCGTCAAAACATCGATAAATTATGTGACAATTGAATTCGCGCGTTTTTTAATGTCAAATTAGGGCGGCCATTTTTGTCGATTGTCGATCCTCTTTTGTTCTTTTTTTCGGATGCGTTCACGCGTTGACTTCTTTTTTTTAATAGGAAGGGGTGACTACGGCTAATGTTTATATGGGGTTTGGGATATTTTTATCGTTTTTTAGTATCTATTTGAGATTGCGTGTGGCCTTTTCATGTTTGATGTAGGATTAGGTGTCTTTGTTGCTTGTAATCCTTGTAGGAATGTTGTAAAGTTCTATTTTTTATGGTTTTTGCACGTGTTGCCGTGTGAACTCTTTTCTCTTAACCTTAATATCCTTTACATTTAACTTTTTTATGGATTAGGTACTTTTGGTCAATTTAACGACTAATTCATGCAAACTCTTATTTACAGGTGAGCCAATTTTGCATGTACCTACTTATCATCCTACCACTCGGTGGACCAACGACCTGGTGAAAACTGCGAGAAGTTGATCGATGCAGGACGCAAGCAGCTGCGCAAAGTGGCACTCTGTGGGGGAGGGTTATATTTAAAAAAAAATCTTTATAGGCAGAGTTGACCACTGTCTCACCTGATGGAAAGTGATGACGCAGTCCACGATGGTGCATGCTTGCCTAGAAGATACCCGTTCACTCTCGACAGATCATAGTTAGCTGGAAACAAGGACTCCGGCAAAGTGTTCCACTTATTGGCTGTAAAGTGCATAGCAAAACGCTTAGTGCGGGTTGATGGAATTTCAGCCATATATGGGTGCCTTGTTTTTGTGCGCCTTGATGTCCGGTGAAAGAAGGGAGATGGAGGAATAAGACCGTGAAATTACTTCGCACACTCCAAAATGTTCAGCAGTTGACGATGGACGTCTTCAAGCTGTTGATGACTTATCATCAACCTGTCTCTAGTATGTGGGAGATAAAATAATTTAATTCCAAAATGGAACTCAAAGATGACTTTTATTAATGTAAACGTATTTAAATAATATAATTAAGTCATAATTACTTAATTAATTGTAATAACATAATCATAATAATATAATCAAAATAACGATATCAAAATCAATAATAATTATCATAATAATATCAACATAACAATCAAACCGAACATACCTGAGACAGGAAAGAGACAGTTCAGAGCACTTGGTAGTGCCGTGTTCGCCGTAGCTGGACAACTTCTGATCAGTCGACACGGTTACACGGCCTTTTTATGCAGGTCTGTCTCGTCAGAGGTGGGCGTCAGCGGTGGAGCGATTCACTAGTCAATTGCATGTCTTTTAAAAATACCACATACCAAAAATACAACCGTAGACAAATAAATAATCATAAAATGAGGTTTCACCTCCCACAAGTATTTTCAAACAGGAGGTATTATTAGATATTGAGAGATAGACCAGAAGCACTCCAATATTTATCAGTGCTTAAATTCTTAATTTTTCGGGGGGAATCATATCCTACATTGATCTCGGCAGACCCATAAATAAGCCACCTGTGTGCGAAATTTCATCTAAATCAGCTCAGCCGTTTCAGCGGGAAATCCAGAGAAATAAACAAATAATGAAACAGACAGTCCCACTTGTTCTCTTGTTCCCTTATGTTTAGTTTCACTTGGCCTGAGCTAAATAATGCATAATATTTCAGGGGGCTGGGGGAAAGATCCATAAGCGTTAACGCCAAACGCTAACTCCAAAATGTATGGGAATTACATTAGGTACCTGCAGAAATGTGGAACGTTTCACTTAGCGCGGCAAATTAAAATTTTCTTTCGTTTTTTGCCAATAATAGCTTAATTACTTAACGTGAATACATGAAAACTGATTTTACGCAAATAAATAGAATGTATCAATAAATTACAATTAAAACTATCACCTATCTTGGCTTTTCAGTCTATTGCCATTTGTCGCTAAACTAATGATATTTAGGTAATAGTTTTAATCGTAATTTGTTGATACATTCTATTTATTTACGTTAAATCAGTTTCCATGTAATCACATTGAGTAATTAAGCTGTTATTGGCAAAAAACGCAAGAAAATTTAAATTTGCCGCGCTAAGTGAAACGTTCCACCTTATTGGCGTTAACGCTAATGGAAAGGGATCTTTGCTAGACCCCCTGTTTTGTTTCGCTCGCGTAAATTAGTCCAAGCTATTAACTTCCGGTTTCTGGTACGTTTGTTAAAGTTAAACTCATGTAAACTTAAAAATACTGAGCGCTCATTGGTTGAAGACAGCCGATGACAAACAGGCAACCAATGAGCGTTCAGTATTTTTAAGTTGACATGAGTTTAATTTTAAGAAACGTATGAGATTCCGAGAGTGAGATGCCAATTATACAAGGTGAGTTTGAATGAGTTTTATTTAAAAAAAAGAAATGGTGTTTTATGTATGACCCAATAGATGGCGCCAGTTGTGGTTTTACCAAAACCTGTCACTGTCACTGTTTCAAGCATAGACCACAGGCACCCACAGGTTATAGGAAATGTGTCACGATACTGATTGACAACTCTAAACTGTTTCGTTTATTTTATTTTTGTTGCGCGGCTTTATTTTGGATCATAATATTAACGTTTATCTGTCTTGCAGTTCTGCTGTACTTTAATTTACTTAAGAAGAATGCAGACTACTTAGGAGATACTACAGACAATGTACTCGTGGCCCACTCAACTGAATTTAACATATCTTTGTAGGTATTCTAAGAATTTTCTTATGTTTAAACTACTCTGTGGTTTGAAAGGTTTAAACTATGTATTTACAGCGCCATCTAGAAAAGAAGCGAAACTAGTGTTTTTTTAAATGAAATGCCTCATTGGTATGTCATCCCGAAAGGGGGGACTGGGACCATGATAGCTCACAAGTTGTGAAAGGCTTACTTGAAACTGCGTGTTTCCAAACCACCATACTAAAAAATAAATCCACTCATAAAATTGCACGTGCGATCGCTACGAGAGTTAACAAGATACTATAAATTCATTTGTAAACACAGGTCGTTAAACTCATTTAAGTCCATTCGGTCAAGGAAGAAGTTCAACAACCCAGCTGCGCTAGAGCTATCTTCGAACGCAAATTTTACGTGACATTTCTTCAATGAAAAACTTTTAATTTAGAATAGTCGTAGAAGAAACATTGTCACCTTGGGGAGTAGATTTACCCCCTTCCGGGTTAATATACCAATTCAAACTCAGATAGTAGTAGGTACCGCATACCGCATCCATTCAGTAAAATCGTCACCAAATTCACCATTCATCAATAGCACTATACCTACTACAAGCTACACTGCTCACACATGTTAGTGCGTGTAGTGGGCTTGTAAACACGGGGCTTGTGTGCGACAGAGACGGATTGGTTGATGGAATACCGAAATGGACCACGTTCGAATTCTTTTTTTTTTTCTTACATATTGGCTTCACACATAGTGTATTTAGCCTGTGTCAAGTATTGTAATTTTTTAATTTTTCATCGTGTTAGATATTATTTCCCGTAAAGTCAAATCTTAGTCACAATCTGGGTAGTCATAGTCCAGTCTAAGTCATGCTCTAGTAAAATGGTGGCAACTTTACTAGAAGCTTCTATGGAATTTTGGAAGCAACACGAAAAACCACGTTTCACTACATTATATCACTTGCCCACACTCATGCTCGTAATTCAGCACTTAATGCGTAAAACGCCACCAATCACACTATCACACTAATATTATAAAGGCGAAAGTTTGTATGTGTGTTTGTGTGTATGTGTATGTTTGTTACTCCTTCATGCTCAAACAGCTGGACGGATTTGGATGAAATTTGGAATATGGATAGCTTATGTACTGGATTAACATATAGGCTACTTTTAATTTGCGGGTGAAACCGCGGGGCACAGCTATTTAAATATTAACAATGGACAAAGAGTCCTACAGGGTAAGCAACGCATTGGTGACGCCTCCTCCGGTGTTACAGATGTCCATAGGCTACGGTGACCACTTCCCATCAGGTGGGCCGTATGCTTGTTTAGGGAGCAAACAAGCATACGGCCCACCTGATGGGAACAGATTAACATAAAAAAAAACACGAGTTTTGAAAAATAATACAATGCAACGACGTGAACTTACCGCGTTCTCGCCAAAACTCCCACTAAACTTTATACCGGTTTTATTAAACTTTGGGCTGCCAATCCATCCCTGAGAAGATTTATTTTTAATTTATAAGTGACCATCAAACATACGATTTCGTGTCCAACCCCATAAAAATGGACGTACAGTATTTCCCTTTGAAAATAGTCCTGTGTTTTTACAAACTTTCCTTCCGTAAAACCCTAATTTGGACTACCCGAATATTTTTCCTAAAATGTGGGTACGGGCGGATTGCACAATCACCACGCTTGGTAGGCGGCTTGGTGATCGCAGTAGATTATAATGTACCTCAGAGAATGCTGCTGCCCATTCCCTGGATATTCCCTTACCTGGCTCTTACGGTACCCACATAAAGTGATGGCGTTGTCCTATTCATAACCCCGGGGCCACACGTCTTCTCACATCACTTAGTTAAAAACTCTGACTCCATCCCTGCCCCCCACTTAAATAAGCATCGTATTACGCCTCGCAAACAATTTGTGGCTTATTGGATACATTCACAGTTACTAAAATGTTAAACGTTCATTCGCTAAATTTAACTAACTACTACATTAATGAAAACTTAAACTACTTTTGGGTTCCGCTACCTACCGGTAGTGGGCTGGCGCATTTGAACTGTCTATAGGCCATCGCGGCTAGTATACAGTCCAAATGTTCTTTGTAGTAGGTAGTGTAGCTAGTTTATTAGTTTTTATTAATGTAGTAGTTAGTTTAAAAAAAAGGCGCACTGCCCGTTAAAAAAACTTGGAATTTTATTGTCTTACTGGTTTTATGGTTGCCTCCATTTATTTTTGCTAACGTTAATTTCATTTAAAAAAAGGAGTTATAAATACTAACTTCAACCGTTTTATTTCATATTTTGATGTAGGTAATTCGATGACATATTTTCCCCGTAAGGATTTAAAAACCGACGTTTATAAATATTTATTAATTACACTGTTTTTTTTTAAATTTGTTTACAATTTCTATAGAATAAACCATCTGAATTGTTTCGATAAATAAAAATAAAAAATCTCTTAATCTATAATCTGAATTCTTTCAATAGAAAAAGGTTTTCCAAATCGCTTTATAAATGACGGAAATATTTATGAGGTAACAAACACGAAAAAATACAAACTAATTGACAAGGACGAAGGGTGGATGTTTTTATCCGTAGTTAAGGTAACCAATGGTTAAAAATGCTAACAAATTCTAACCAATGGTCAAAATTTGTTAAAACTTTTAACCATTGGTTACTTTAACTATGGATCAAACCCCTAAGTAGATAAGTACTATTTAGATTAGTTAGACTAAGAAATGACGTAACAATTATAAATTAATTAATTATAATGATAACCTTATAGCAAAGAGCCTCGATCAATACCTCGAGAGACTCGCTGGACAGTTGGATCAAGGGTTGGATTTAGGTATAACTCCTCAACACGGCACGTATTGTCAGGAGGTTTCTCACTCTGCAGCCCTAACCAGTGACCACCGGTAGCTTAGACCCTGCCCTGCTACCAGGGACACTAGGTTTAGATTTTATATAATACTTTTGTAATGTTTTTCATAGAAATATATCAGTTGACCGGCCCCGGCTTCGCACGGGCTAATTACCTAGTTTTACGTCCTAACCCTGTTCATGGGAAGAGGGAAGCAAAAACGAAAAAGGATAAATGGATGGGCCGGCAAAGGAAGGCAGGCTTCGCCTGCCTCCTTTCTATTGCCGTCACATCCATTCATCCTTTTCACCTATCTTTTCCCTTTCCCTTCTCTCTTCCCTTTGACAGGATGATTATAAAAAAAATATGTAAATTAAAAAAAAACACAAACAAAAAACTCATGGATAAAAAATTAAATCCTCGTGCAACCCGCACTTGGCCGTTCTAGAAAACACAGAGTATCCTAAATATTATTTTGAAAAAATTGCTATAACCATACTACATTTCAGCGAAATCAGTTCAGTAGTTCCGGCGTGATGCGTGTTCAAAGAGACAGACAGACAGACAGACAATAAATTAAAAAAAAATTGTTTCTTTTTCTATATCGATTAAGAAGTGTACCTAATGAAATCAAAATTTTTAAATAACATTCAATGTGTAAATTTAGGTCAGTTATAGTTTTATTATATGTATAGAGTAAGTATAGATAGATGTAGTATATTCTATATATATATATATATTATATATATATATAATATAAGTATATTCCATGGAAGATGGGGCGGCCGTTGGTGTGGGACGCTACGTGTGTGGACACACTTGCGCCGTCACACCTTCCTGGAACACAAAATAAGGCTGGTGCGGCGGCGGATTCTGCTGAGCAACTAAAAAGGCGCAAATACAGTAAACTTGATAGCGGTTTTATATTTGCGCCTTTTGGGGCTGAGACGCTTGGGCCTTGGGGACCGAGTGCTCACCAAATTTTCAAAGACCTTTCCAAACGTCTGGTCGAGGCAACACGTGACCAAAATGCTGGCCTCTACTTCGGCCAAAGGTTGAGCATTGCCATTCAACGTGGCAATGCTGCCAGCATATTGGGCACGTTGCCTACTGGTAGTGGTTTGTTAGATTAGGTTTTTGTTTTTATATAATTTAGCTTATTAAGGTAGTTTTGTATTATATTGTTAATTTTATAGTACTAGTGTGGTATTAGTTTAGACTTTTGTTTATTACATTTAAAATAATAATAAATTATTACATTTGTAAAAAAATAAATATGCATGTGGTCAGTTATAGTTTTATTATACGTATAGAGTAAGTATAGATAGATAGAAGATAGACTGTAAATATATAAAAAATAATATATATAATATAATATAATAGGTGAGTGTTTAATAAACAATCAAAGAACAAGAACAAATTATCCCGTAAAATGTATTAGTAAAGCGATAGCCTGGCAGAATGGCCAAACACATTTAGCAGTATTTGTTGCAATCTGCAACACAACACCGTCACCCGATAGGGGCCAAAGTGCTTCGGTAAACGCGGGGTCCAAAGATTGTTAGATATATGCTCTGTTTGCCTTTTGCCACGGTGATGCACGATTGTTTAAGCCTCTAAGGCATCCAGACAAGCAGTTTCGGAATCGCCTAAGAAGCAATATTGACTAAAACATGAATTTACTAGGTGGTAGGACTTTTCTGCAAAGTTCGTCTAGGTAGGTACCACCGCTTTGCCAGTTATTCTGCCGCCAAGCAGTAGTGTGCAAGCACTACTATGTTCCGGTTTGAAGGGCGTTGTAGCTAGTCAAATTACTGGGCAAATGAAACTTTATGAACTGATCTCACAGTCTAGAAAACTTTTTTAGGCTGTGTGATGTCTCAGAATGTCGTGCGCAGTGCGCAGTGTCACGTGAAACTTTAATGTAGAGTTCCGAGTGACACTGTAATCGGTTATGGGCGGCCGTGTCGCTTAACATCAGACAAACGACTAGCTCGTCACGTCTAACATTTACTTTAAAAAAATTGGCGAAATTGCCGAAAACCTAAACAGACAAATATCTGTGAAGCAATGTAGCGCCTTAAAATAATAAACGTCTAACCAATCACCAACCGTGTGGTCCCGGTTGTGCGAATAGTACCACCCCATCTCTTCCCGTGGGTGCCGTAAGAGCCGGCTAACGGAATATCCAGGGAATGGGCAGCAGCGTTTTCTCGGTACATTAAATCCTTCTGTGATCACCAAGACGCCTGCCAAGCGTGGGGATTTTAAATACCTTTGATCAGGGATACCTGATCGAAGATAAATACCTAATTAAACAAATAATAATGCCCAATGACCACATACATAGATCCTGGACCATAAAGGATTCCCTGCTCCTAGGAACCTAGGAACTACGAGGGCCATGCTCCCACAACACACACACACACACACAGAGAACAAGTATTTGCGCTTTTTTCCTGTGCACAAATACTTGTCCTGTCGCGGGAATTGAACCCGCCGCCTCCGGGTTATGAGCCGACCTGCTCAACCACCACACCACAGAGGCTGTCACGGATTATGGCAGCGCTAGGAAACCCGTCCCCCCTATGTTAACCTATGACTCCCATGGTCGCGATATTGTGTCATCCAGTTATTGTTATTCTATTATATTATTTTGCAGTAGGTATTCAATGAATTAAGCGTCAAAAGTTCAACAGTGGTGTCTATGCGAGAGGCTTATGCTCAACAGTGGACGTCATCCAGTAGAGCTCATAGCAAAGCACGACTAGCCGTTTCTAACCAATCGGTAAAATGAAACAACGTTCGCTGTGGAGCTGAGCTGTGCTGCGGAGGGCACGTTAAGCCGTCGTTCCCGGCTGTTGTCTTAAGACAATAGTCGTTAAGCCAAGTCAGAAGCCTTTGGGCGGCCTAATAATTCTCAGGGCTCACCACTTGCCTACACGAGAAGAAGAAGGTGATAATGTGAACAAAAAATCCAATTGTACATAATATGTACTTAGATTCGGAATTTGTTTGTGTAATCAATTTTTAAGAGAGGACCAAGATCAAATTAAAGTCAAAACAAAAACCTCAAACCATAAAACAACAATCCAAAAGCAAAACCAACCAATCTCCCGAAGGACGCATGCATTTTAAAGACGTCCCGTGAACAAACAGAAGGGTTCCGTCGATAATAGGATTCCTTCATTGTGCTGTCACATGCAAACGGTTATCTAAACTAAGTGATATCTCGCTTTGATGTACCCGCGGGTGTGGGGAAATTTGCTGGAGCTGGCAACTCTAGTGTGTTTTTTTAAATATTGGAATAGCGAAACTTTTGCTGGCAAAAAGAGTTTTTATTTGGTACAGCTATCTATTATTCGGTCCATTCTGTGGCCGTGTCGTAGACAGCGATACCTTTAGTACATACTTTAAGGTGACGAGTAGAGCCAGATAAGCAGGTCCAAATCCGTTCAAAGAAACATCAACCTTAACATCCAAGTCTTAAATATCAATTCATTCTGCACTTCAGCGCGGCGCTTACGACTAAGACAACGCACGAAATGACTGATTTTGACCGTTTTTAATTAATATCTATTTATATATAGTATTTTTCAAAGTTATTAAGTCATCACGACATCTGAATGTTTGTTGGGAATACACTAATTTATTTTTTGTAAAAATATATTCGGTAGAAGCTCAGTAAAATTGGAACATTCAAATTTTTTGAGGGAGGTTTGCGATTTTTTTCTATAGAGCTATATTTATTAATCTTGTATTTGCGGACATCACAAACGAGTTAATGAATTGAATTACATGATATATTAAATTCAAAGCTCCACATGTTCTAATTACTCCAGGAAACATGACAAAAAACACCTTGTTTGCTCTACTCGTCACCGCACAGAAGATCTGTGCTCTAAGGTATGTAGTTACTATTTGGGCCGTGTGCTCCTGGCGTAAGAAAAGGATCACTCCAATCTCTTCTCGTGATGGGTGCCGTAAGAGCTGGCCGAGTATCCAGGGATTGAGCAGCAGCATAAGACTCGGTGCTCCCAACCCAAACAGATGAACTGATTTTGATAAAAAAATATAAAGGTGACTAACTCGGGCAAGAGTGGTCTTAGCTATGTTTCAAGAAAACCTGTTCAGTCATTCGTAGATCATCAGTTTAATATTCTAGTTGATGATTGTTACTTACATATTGAACTAAATGTCTTATATTTTGACAAGAAAACTAGACATTAATTGGTTTTTTTTTTATGTGATTGAATGACGTGATGAGCAAGTCGTTCACCTGATGTTAAGTGACACGGCCGCCAATAACAGTTGCAGTGTCACCCGGAACTTTAAAACAATAAAGTTTCGCGTGACACTGCACTGCGCACGTCATCCTGAGACATCACCCAGTCTAGTAATCAGATTACTAGACTGAGTGATCAGATCATAAAGTCTGATTTGCCCAGTAATTTCACTAGCTACAATGCCCTTCAAACCGGAACACAGTAGTGCTTGCACACTACTGCTTGGCGGCAGAATGACTGGCAAAGCGGTGGTACCTACCTAGACGAACAGCAGAAAAGTCCTACCACCTAGTAAAAGATAAAGATAAAGATCATTTATTATAAGAAAACCTGGTAAAGATAAAGATCATTTATTGTAAGACATAGGTAACTACATTTTTGAAAATGAAGCTGGTTAAAGTTTAATGGTTGGTGCTTTAAGATTTGACAGAGTGTATCTTCTTTTTCCATTCTAATTTTTTTTACATCAGACTTATCTAGCATTTCACCACGCTTTTAATTTGTATTTATCCAAATACTTACCATCTCATACCTACACTGTGTCTCCCTCGCACACCATATGACGGCCCATGACGCCACGCGGCCGCCACGCGCGCTCTCCAGATTTGCCACGCAGTTGTGCGCCCAAAGATTTATGTTTATTATACCATGAAAAGATTAGGATTGCTTCATTAGAACTATTAGGAAAAACATATTTTTCCTTTACATTATAAAATATCTACATATTAGAGCTTGGTTTTTGCAGATGGAATACGAGTGCTATAGAATCGAAGCCAAAATAGAAAAAAAAACTAAGGAGGAATTTCCGGTGTCTTCTTAGCATAGATCGGCCGAGCGTGATTCGAACTAGGACATGAAAGTAACTAAAAGCATGGGTTATCGCTGAGCTCATGAATGAGGTTTACTTAGAAGTACTATTAAAAGGTAGTAGAGATAGGATTCACTTCTATTGAGGGTTATAATAAAGTCTTTCAGTGATTGACAGAGACAGTAAAGCTTCTTTCACTTCGTTAAGGGGGAATGTTACATTCGTGCGGCAAATTCAAATTTTCTTGCGTTCTTTTGCCAATAATAGCTTAACTACTCAACGTGATTACATGAAAACTAATTTTGCGTAAAGAAACAGAATGTATCAACAAATTACGACTAAAAGTATGTCCTAGATATCATTGGTTTAGCGACAAATGGCAATAAACAATTTTCTTCTTAGTTTTTCAGTCTATTGCCATTTGTCGCTAAACCAATGATAAGTAGGTGATACTTTTAATTGTAATTTATTGATACACTATATTTATTTGCGCAAAATTAGTTTTCATGTAATCACGTTGAGTAATTAAGCTATTATTTGCAAAAGAACGTAAGAAAATTTGAATTTGCCGCGCTAGTGTAACGTTCCACCTTCAGCCAGGCAGCCAATTCAGCAATAGAAAAAAAATACAAACAGTCTCTTTCATTCTCTATGGGTAACCCCAAAACCAATATGCATATAAAACGCAGAAATCCCATCAAATAAACACTATTTATTTAAATCTATCGCTTGAGGAGTCGTGTAATAGCCAGATCAAACGGCGCTTAAACTTTTACTTGAAAAACGTCGTAACTCACTAAGTTATTACGTAACTTACATCGTTCTTCCATTAACATCAAGATCATTATGCCAGTCACCGAAACATTACAACTTACCTCCTTTTCCATAGATACATAGGACCTTTTTCTTGTAGTAAATATACACGGTTATTTCGAAAAAGTCATAACTGATCTATTTGTGACGTCGCATAGGCCGTTTTTCAACTACTGGCAGGTAATTTGTTGTTTGCTACGCGAATGTGTTTGACATTAGTTTTGGCGGGAACGCGTGGCACACACGTGGCGCCACCGTCTGGTGGCCATCGATCGAACTAAGTTGCGAGGGGATTTTCATTTTCATATGGCAAGGATGTTAAATGCAGAATGTGCTAATTTAGAATCTCACACTTGAGAGAAAGCGTCGGTTTTTAGTGATACGCTGGATCTTCGCATCACTAATAGAAAAATACCACAGTTAAGTTATCTTTACCTAATATTTATCTAATACCACATTTAAATTCTCGTAGCGCTCATAGCGAAGCACGACTAGCCGTTTCTAACCGATCGGTAAAGTTAAGCAACGTTTGCTGCGGTCACTACTCTGATGGGTGACCGCTACAGCAAAAAGTGGTATTTACAACTGAGCGCTACCGTGCTTCGGAGGGCACGTTAAGCCGTCGGTCCCGGCTGTTGTCGTAAGACAGTTCGTTAAGCCAAGTCAGAAGCCTTTGGGCGGCCTAAAAATCTTGACACCAGGGCTGACCACTAGCCTACACGAGAAGAAGAAGAAGTTCTATAAAAAAAAAAGAAAAAAGAAAATTAAAGGAGAAAGAAGTTTGAAGTTTGGTTGAAATTTTTTTATGTCCCGGCTTTAGGGACGGATGGATGCGGGTTCAAGTTCCGCTCGTGATTCAAATTTTTCCTTTACAAATTAATCTGTAGATTACGCTGAGCAGGCAATACTGCCATAAAAATCATAAATATTGATTTGGGAGGCGTTATCTTTACAGCATTTGTGTTGATGTAACTTGACCGTGCTGGTTCGGATAATTCTTAAGAATTTCTCAATAGATGGCGCTGCCAACCCCGTAAGTTGGTTGTAAAAGGTGAAGGATAAATTCGGACATGAGACCACTTGTCACGGTAGCTTAAGTAAAGCATGTCCCGGCTTTAGGAACGGATGGATGCGGGTTCAAGTCCCGCTCGTGATTCAAATTTTTCCTGCTGCGGTCTGGGGGTTCGATTCCCGCGACAGGACAACGTGTCTGTGCACAGAAAAAAAGCGAAAATACTTGTCTTGTTCTGTGTATGTGTGTTGTGGGAGCATGGTCCTCGTAGTTCCTGGGTCCCTAAGATGCAGGAGATCCTAGTTAGGGTCCAGGATCTATGTATGTTATCGTAGGGCACTATTGAAAAAATGCTGACGTAGGCAAATTAGAATATCTATGATTTTATAGCAGCCAATATAACAAAAACAAAATAGCTAAATATATAGCATAGCTAAAAGCGTTTAATCATGTATGTACACATGTTTTGGGATATAATCTAGCTCAAAATGTATGTATTTTTTTTCTTTCTGCTTGTTCTTTCATTTGGTTATATTCTGTTTTGTGTGCCAAATATAATAAATAAATAAATAAATAAATAGCTATTATATTTTTTGGTTTTTATTGATTTTTTATAGCAGATTTTTTCTGTTTTATTTTTTATTTATTTTTATCACCTGCTTAGCGTAATCTACAGATTAATTGAGAACGAGGAAAATTTAAGTCACAAACCAAATTTTTTGTGATTAAAATTTTTCCTTTACAAATGAATCTGTTAATTAGGATACTTTTGAATTAAGGTGGGACGTTTTACTCAGCGCAGCAATTCAAATTTTCCTGAGTTTTTTGCCAATAATAGTGTAATTAATCAACGTGATTACATGAAAACTAATTTTCCGCAAATAAATAGAATGTATTAATAAATTACAATTAAAAGTATCCCAGAGATATTATTATTGGTTTAGCGACAAATTGCAATAGACTGAAAAGCCAACACAAAATTTGGTTTATTGCCATTTGTCGCTAAACCGATAATATCTCTGTGATACTTTTAATTGTAATTTATTAATACATTCTATTTATTTGCGCAAAATTAGTTTTCATGTAATCACGTTGGGTAAATAAACTATTATTGGCAAAAAACGCAGGAAAATTTGAATTTGCCGCGCTGAGTGATATGTTCCAACTTGGTAGATTAGTTGACATGTCAGTGAGGTTGCGATCTGTAGGTACATTGTGGGGTTGGACCCTGCAACGAGCTTGAGTGTTGAGCTTGAGTTTTCGCTGAAAGAAAACTCAAAGGAATTTTTATAAGCTAAAACTTGACCCCGGCTAAATACGATAAACGCAAAAACCAAACTTGAGTTAAAATTACCCTTTGTAATTGTAACCTTTATGAAGGTGCAAATTAGAATAAGGAAATGTTCTTTTTTAAAACCTATAATAAAATATAAACTCAATCCTCCCATAGTGGGCGGGCGGTCAGCATAAATATCTAAAGGTGTGAGCACACGTCACCAGCAGTCGACACGCGCCCGTTAGGTATATTTATACCTTCGCACCTCCGCCTCTCGTCTGGCGACACCTTTATGCCTTTATAGTCGATATATTTCTTTATTTTTGTGGTATTTATTTACGACTAGCTGACCCGACAGACCTATATAAATAAATAAATAAATATGTGTGGACATTTCACACAGCGCCATTTAGCCACAAACTAAGCATAGCTTGTACTATGGGAGCCAGATAACTGATACAATACTTGGATACTTTTTGTTTGTAAATACATACATAGAATACAATATAATACCCAGACACAGAACAAACATCGATATTCATCACACAAATGTCTGTCCCGGGTGGGAATTGAACCCACAACCTATAGTTCAGAAGGCAGAGCTACTACCCACTGAGCTAACAGGCCAGGCTTTATTAGTACTTACGAGTTTTTGGAATGTTAGGTTTTTTTTTTTTTTTTTTTTTTTAATGTAGAATGAGCCTGCGTTTGACTACATCTCACCTGATGGTAAGCGACGATGCAGCCGATGGTGTAGCACGCAGGTTCATGAGGTACCTATTCACTCTTGTCTTAAAAAGACCCAGGTTATATTTGTCAGGAAACAAGAACGCCGGGAGCAAATTCCATTCCCTAGCAGTCCGCATAATGAAGGACTCAGCGAAACGCTTGGTGCGGCAAGTAGGCAAGTCTACTACATAGGGATGAAACGACTCTCCGCGCCTTGTAGTCCTGTGGCGGAATGGAGATGGTGGGATTAACTCGTACAGCTCTTGTGCGCACTCCCCGTGGTACAATCGGTAGAAAATTGAAAGACATGCCACCCTCCGTCGGTGCTCTAGGCTCTGCAGTCTACCCACAACCAGCGCCTCGTCGTTTATGAGTTTTCTGGCACGACGTTCTATGGAGTCCAGAGCCGCAAGCTGGTATTTTGGAGAACCATCCCATATGTGGCTGCAATACTCCATACCAGCTCTTATCTGAGCTTGATATAGTTGTAGTAGCAGGGATGGTGTGAAGTACTGCCTAACTTTAGACAGTACTCCAAGTTTTCTTGCAGCCGTCTTAGCTCTAGACTCTATAAAACGTCCGTAATTTAAGCTAGTGGATATTTGCACGCCAAGTAGGTCAAGCTGATTACATAACTGCACCGGTTTTCCCTGAAAGAGAGGTGGGTCAGACATTGGCATCGGTATGTCATTTTATTCGATATCGAGCATCATAAAATAAAATTTAATTTAATATATTTTATTTATATATTTAATTTATTTGAAATCGAGCACAGCGCCTTTAGCGGTAGCTATAAATAATTTTTTTAATGTAAAGGAATGACCTGACGAGCTAGTCGTTCACTTGATGTTAAGCGTCACGGCTGCCCATAACAGATGCAGTGTCACTCGGAACTCTAAATTAATATAGTTTTGACACTGCACTGCGCACGTCATCCTGAGACTTCACACATTATAGTAATAAGATTACTAGACCGTGTGATCAGATCGTAAAGTCTCATTTGCCCAGTAATGTCACTAGCTACAATGCCCTTCAAACCGGAACACAGCGGTGCTTGCACACTACTGCTTGGCGGCAGAATAACTGGGAAAGCGATGGTACAGTTCCCAAGTGGCGACCACGAACTGGAAGCCGCAGCGTAGGCCCGCTAGGTGGACCGACAATCTGGTCAGAACCGCGGAGAGCCGATGGATGCAGGAGGCAAGCAGCTGCTCAAAGTGGTGCCCGATGGGGGAGGCCTATGTTCAGCAGTGGACGTCTTCAGGCTTATAATGAATCTGTAACTATAAGCCCTGATAGCCACCACGCTCGCCAAGTGCGGGTAGGTGGAAGACACATGCTCCCAAATTTTGTAATTACCCACAAGGTTTAATTAGCTCAGACAAAAATGATACAACAAATAAAATTTTCACATTTTATTTCCACATATAATTTATGACATATTCAATTAATTTAACGTAGAGTCTTGATCACTTATTAATTAATTATAAACGCTGAGATCGCTTAATTAACTCCTTAATTAGGTATAATATTTACATATTTTGGTAATGCTGGTAACATATTGACAAAATGAAAAGAGGCGCCTGTCACTTCGTCATTAATTTCCGCTTGAGGATTTACTTTTGTGAGATACTAAAGTACATTATAAAGTATCTTCATTTTTTTTCTTATATTTTGGCTCCACACATAGTGTATTTAGCCAGTGTCAAGTATTGTAGTTTTTCATCGTGCCTACACGAGAAGAAGAAGTGTGGGCAAGTGATATAGTGATAGTGGTAAAACGTGGTGTTTCGTGTTGCTTCCAAAATTCCTTAGCAGCTTTTAGTAAAGTTGCCACCACTTTACTAGGGCATGACTTTGACTGGACTATGACTAGAATATTTGATCCAGACTGTGACTAAGACTTTACGTGAAATATTCTATAACATGAAAAAAATTACAATACTTGACACTTGGCTAAATACACTATGTGTGGAGCCAAATATAAAGAAAAAAAAAACAGACAATTTTTCACTTTTGTAAAAGTTTATTAGAGTTTTGGCGGGAACTCGAAAAAGTTCACGTCGTTTCATTGTATTATTTTTCTAAACTTGTGCTTTTTCCAGTGTTAATGGTTAAAATTGGTGGTGTTTTACGCATTAAGTGCTGAATTACGAGCATGAGTGTGGGCAAGTGATATAATGTAGTGAAACGTGGTTTTTCGTGTTGCTTCCAAAATTCCATAGAAGCTTCTAGTAAAGTCGCCACCACTTTACTAGGGTATGACTTAGACTGGACTATGATTACCTGACTTAGACTGGACTGTGACTAAGACTTGAAGACTTGACTTTACACGTGAAATATTCCATAACACGATGAATAATTACAATACTTGACACTGGCTAAATACACTATGTGTGGAGCCAAAATATAAGAAAAAAAAGCAAAAAAAAAGAAAGTTTATTACAAAGCAGGTTACTGATTCCAAGTACCTAGGTATTGAAATTAACGATGTAGGTACTGGTAGGTACCTACTTCGGGACGGATTTGAAGAAAACATTCTCACAAAAGATAAAGAATAATAAGTTCGGGAAAAAGTCTTCGTATTTTGAACGTATGAATTTGAAATTGAACTTCTTTGGTCGTACAGATATCATTAGAAGAAAGCAAATTTTAAGCAATGAAAAAGTAAAAAATATTTTAAGCATTACTTATTTCCATTACTTCCATCTTTAAAAACGAGTGAATTTAACTAAGACAATCAATTCTTTAGTTTTCCAATAAAAAACTAATTAAATTAAGTAATTGTGACACAAAAATGTGTTCAGTTTACGGATCATGTAGTGTAAGTGAGGATAGCTCTGTTAGTTCAAGCATTTCGAGTCCGTGAATTTGGTGACGATTTTACTGAATGGATGCGGTATGCGGTACCTACTACTATCTGAGTTTGAATTGGTATATTATCCCGAAAGGGGGTAAATCTACTCCCTAAGGTAGACAATGTTTCTTCTACGACTTTTCTAAGTTAACAGTTTTTATTGAAGAAATGCCATGTAAATTTTACGTTCGAAGATAGCCCTAGCGCAGCTGGGTGGTTGAACTTCGTCCTTGACCGAATGCGTTAAAACGAGTTTATCGACCTGTGTTTAGAAATTATTTTATAGTATCTTGTTAACTCTCGTAGCGATCGCACGCGTAATTTTGTGAGTTGTTATATTTTTTAATATGGAGGTTTGGAAACACGTAGTTTCAAGTAAGGCTCTCACAACTTGTGGGCTATCATGGTCCCAGTTTCCCCCTTTCGGGATAGCATACCAATTCAAACTCAACTTGTAGAGTCATCGAACAGAATACGAAGAATCTTTTTCCCTGACATAATATACAAATAACTCTACTTCAGGTTCTCAGATCTATGCTATAGGTACCTTTTTACATTTATAAAGCTTTAAAGACAAAAAAAATGTCGTGTTTGGAGTATGGGAGTATGAAGGCACTCATGTACCTACATAATACAGTGCCCAGGAAGATTTCTATATTCAATACTATCTGTACTTATAATAAAACTGTAACAGGTCCAATGCTTTTTTTTTTTTTTCTTATGTTTTGGCTCCACACATAGTGTATTTAGCCAGTGTCAAGTATTGTAGTTTTTCATCGTATTATGAAATATTTCACGTAAAGTGAAGTCTTAGTCACAGTCAGTCAGGGTAGTCATAGTCCAGTCTAAATCAGGTAGTCATAATCCAGTCTAGTCATGCCCTAGTAAAGTAGTGGCAACTTTACTAGAGGCTTAGCTATGGAATTTTGGAAGCAAGACGAAAAACCACGTTTCACTACATTATATCACTTGCCCACACTCATGCTCATAATTCAGCACTTAATGCGTAAAATGCCACTAATTTTAAACATTAACACCGGAAAAAGCTTAAGTTTTGTGAAATAATACAATGTAACGACGTGAACTTTTTCACGTTCCCGCCAAAACCCGTCCAATGCTTTATACATTAAAGATGTTTTGAACATTTTTTTGGGGGCGCCTGTTATAGATGGTCTGTGTTTTGGCTGTGTTTTTTTTTTTTTTGTTCTTCATTGGCCATGACACGGTTTGTGTATTGTGCCAGTTTTCATGTCGTTCTTCTTTTCTTTATTTAGGATTCTTGTGTCTTGTTTTTGAGTTCGGTTTAATATTATTAATTTGTCTAATTTTTACTTTTATTAAAAACGGGGAAAGGCTGTGTGTTGCTTCAGCCAAAACTGTATTTTTTTTCTTTTTTATCTGTCTGTCTGCCTGTATCTTGGCTGAGCATTACGCCGAAACTACGGAATGGATTCAAATGAAACTTAGCATGTTTTGACTTCATATTACAAGGTACGATACTTTTTATCCCGAAATTCAGCACGATTCCTTAAGGAGAGTGGTTGAAAGTTAAAATGTGTACTTAATTGTAATCCATTAACACGTTAACCGATTTCATCATTCGTTTATTGTTAGAAAGGAGATACTTTGAATATTCTCTCGTAAATATTACAAAATCGTCGGTTTTGTGGTTCAGAAATTACAGACATTCAACCTTCAGTATTAGGTCCAAAGCCACTCCTATCCGGCACTATGAAAGAGAAAAAGAAGGGGGAAAGAGATAAGGGAAAAGGATGAATGGATGAAGGTGAAAGCCGTTACATCGTTTACGTCCTTTACTGGGATATGGCGTAAAGCTAATTTAATCTGGGCCCTAATTCTGTATGAAAACTCAGATTCCACACGATACGAAACCACGTCGTTATCGTGTCTTGTTCAAATCGTGTCACAGCATTAGAAATACCTTCTCTTTACATTATGTTATTTTTAATTTGGATAAATATTGATATATTAAGTGGTGGTAACTTTTGACGTGTTGATGTTTCGGAAAGTGTCTCAGTGGAACATTATGATTTTTGACAGTTCAAATCGCGTCATTTCCAAATTCATTTCGCGCGGTTTTGTTTCCATTTCATAGAGAATAGATTTTTGCAGATTTCTTATATAAGACAAGGAATTCGCGTGGTTTCGAAGTAAGGAATCGTAAAGTGGTCATACAGAATTAGGGTCCTGTACGAAGCCGAGGCGGATCAGCTAGTCATGAAATGTCTAGAATGTATACTTACTATAAAACTTTCTTGTATAGTGCAGATTAAAAAAGGAGTTCCATACAAAGAGGTATATGTACTAAGTACTAGAGACGCTATTCAAAGCACAAATAGTTGCCATTTTTTGTATAATTAAACTAAAATCCGCCACAGCGCTTTACGAGATTAAATCGTCTAACCAACGATCACAACACGCAGCGCTAGTGCCATGGCACATTCGGATCATAGTTTATTGCTATTCACTGCTGCACGTGCAGTCGCTTTGAGAGCTGAGCATCGTATGAGCGAGAAGATGCTCATTGGCATATTTGCAGTGGTTGACTTTGCAAGTTAGAGATGTCTTGTCTGGTGTATACATAGAAGTCTTTGGTTCCATAGATATTCAATTTTAGGACTTTTTGGAGTTATTCCTTACACTTGTTATTGGAATGTTTCGAATTAATAATTTTATTATGACATGAATTATTATTATTATACAACATATCTTTACAATTTGTTATTTAAAACATGTGTTATCTAGAGCGATATCCGTAAATCTAACCATCAACCAATAAGCACAGTAATTTACAGTGACCATAGCCTAAAACTTAAAACAAAACACGTCAAGTTACATTGATTTCTTCGTCAGAGGCGCTGGCGTCGCTCTCATAGTCATCACCTTCTTCTATATTCGAAAATTCGCGGGAAAACATCGGAGCGGTCGCCATCTTGTCTTCATAACCTCTAAAGTCAGACGTAGTTGGGTATCCTTTTTTTATGTCTTCGTTTTGTTCTTCATTGGATAAGGGGGATAGTTTGGGTTTGTCTGCTTCTGCGTCTGATAGGTCAGGGTGGGGGTTGTTCTTGTTAGGGAGGGTTTGTTCGCGAGATCCGCCGGAAGCGAGCAGTTCGCGCTCTTTAGAGTTGCGCCATTTCATGCGGCGGTTCTGGAACCAGATTTTTACCTGTGGAAGAAAACAAACACGGTTTCATTGCAAAATCGGTTATAGTAATCACAACAAAAAAGATTTGATTCTCATTTTAAGCCACAAACGGTTGATAAATGTTCACACATATTTGAGGCCTATAAAATCAAAGGCAGCTAAATCCAAGTCTGTCAAATTATAATCAGTAAGCTACAAAAATCGATAACTTAGTTCAGGTAGCTACAATATTCTATATTTTAAGACAGATTTGTAAAGAATGTGAATATTAGAAATAATCTGACTTTTAATTAATAAAGCTTCCTGTATATTTGAGTACAAAGTATAGTTAACTAATTTTACGATATTATGGCGTTTAGCTGCCTTTGATTTTATAGGCCTCATTTATTCTTTATGTATATCTATTACCGACTTATATGCAATTAAGCGTTTTGCCGAGTCATTCATAGTCCGTGTGATGTCTCAGGATGACGTGCGCAGTGCAGTGTCACGCGAAACTTTATTGTTTTAAAGTTCCGAGTGACACTGCAACTGTTATGGGCGGCCTTGTCACTTAACATCAGGTGAACGACTAGCTCGTCACGTCATTCAATTGCATAAAAAAAAGACCGAACGGCCAAGGAATGGAATGCTCTTCCAGCAACAGTGTTTCCTCCTGGGTATAACCTGAGTCTTTTCAAGTCAACAGTGAATGGGCATCTCATGGGCAAACGTGCTCCACCTTAGATAACTTCGTTACTTACCATCAGGGCCCTAATTCTGTATGAAAACTCAGATTCCACACGATACGAAACCACGTCGTTATCGTGTCTTGTTCAAATCGTGTCACAGCATTAGAAATACCTTCACTTTACATTATGTTATTTTTATTTTGAATAAATATTGATATATTAAGTGGTGTTAACTTTTGACGTGTTGATGTTTCGGAACGTGTCTCAGTGGAACATTATGATTTTTGACAGTTCAAATCGCGTCATTTCCAAATTCATATCGCGCGGTTTTGTTTCCATTTCATAGAGAATAGATTTTTGCAGATTTCTTATATAATACAAGGAATTCGCGTGGTTTCGAAGTAAGGAATCGTAAAGTGGTCATACAGAATTAGGGTCCAGGTGAGATGTTGTCAAACATATACCCATCTTAGCATAAAAAAAAACTAATAGGACAGCTCGGCCCCCAATTTCATCATGACTACCTATGTTTTTATGAATTTTAAAACAAGGGTAGGACGTACCTAAACCTACTTATACCTTATTATATCTAGGCATTTTATGGACTCTACCTATTTTATCATATCAAAATAAGTTTTCTTTAGTGGCATGGCCAATTCTGACTACTACCTATAGACAACGTGGACGGTGATTAAAAGCACAAAACCAAAGTTACGAAAAAAAGTAATAATCATTAATCACAACCGTCAATAGTGCTGAGACATCAGCTTTTTATTATCGATACATTTACCGATTTTTTTACTTTTTTACGTTAAAAATAACAGCATTCATAATAAAGCGCGGGAAACTAGCATTGTGTACGTTTTTATAAAAATATTGTGTTTGTGACGGCATTGTATTGATGTGTTTTTTTATTGACGGAGGTGTGGCAGGCTGGCGTTATGCGAGGGCGTGCCTTTGCCACTGTGCGGATAAAAAGAATGACTTCTGACCGCCCAGCAGGACAGCAGGCGATTAAAGGTGGGCGCAATATATCATAAAATTATTATTTAAAGTAAAACATTGATTTGAGGCCACTCTCTCTACGATGTTTAGTAAGTTTATGAGGCACCTATCTTACTACTTTTTATTCATCGATTAAATTAAGACAAAATGACATTTAAAAAAAGATATTTTGATTTATCACGCTTCAAAATAAATCGGTTCATAATTCATATTCTTTTTTCGTATAAAAAGATCCCGTTACATCATTTTTAAAACAAATTTGAAATCGGAATGACAAATAGCACCGGCGATTGGCCGTAACCAATTACCCAATGATAGATGTTGGCTCGTACGTTTTTAAATTTCATAAATCGATAGCGTTGAATCATTTGTCAAACTTTTGAATATCGCACGAGAGTTTTAGGGTTCAATTGGCTTCGTATATTGGAGAGAGAAGATTATTGATTAATTTAAGAAAAATCTGTTAAAAATCTGGCCAAGATCAAAGGTAGCATAATCATATCTTTGAAAGATTTCTAAACAATGTGGTTTTAACTTGGTTAAAAATTTAAAATAATAACAAATAAATAAATATGAGTGGACATTTCACACAGCGCTCTAGGCCTAAACAAAGCATAGATTGTACTATGGGAACCAGATAACTGATTAAATAATTTGTGTTTGTAAATACATACATAGAATACTATAAAACCCAGACAAAGAACAAACACCTATGTTCATCACACAAATGTTTCTCCTGGATGGCAATCGAACCCACAGCCCACAGTTCAGAAGGCAGAGCTACTACTAACTGAGCTAACAGGCCAGTCTAGTATAGCTAGATACCTTGAAACTTTGGAAATAAAGATTTCATTATGTGTTGGACCTCACTACTCAACTTATTATAGACCCCACACCCTTATATAATCTGTATTACAACTGCCTCAACTTATACCTACTTATTATGAGTGGCAAGGCAGATAAACAAACGGCCTACTGTTATGATAAGTACCGTGGTTTATCTACTATAGGTACAACGCGAATGCTGATGATGCGTAAAAAAGTAAAGAAATTAAAAGTATTACTACATATTATAATCACAAAAAGTTGTTTGTTTTAATCACTCTGAATTCCTTCGCCATGAAATTAATTTAATAAAAACAATAATTGAAATTACTATATTATACAAAATAGTTTATTGACATAAATATTTTTACATTATTTTAATGAATCCATAGATTCCCGAACTAGTTTTTAAATTGTATTTCAGGAATCAGTGGCTTCTCCCAACAGTTTAACACATTATTATGTCACAAAAAGCAGTAGGTATACCAGTAAAATTTGGAAAGAAAAAAAAACTTATCATAAAATAGACGAATAGAAAAAAAAATTCATACTAAATACAACTTTCATGGATAATATAGGTAAAGTACAGAACCCCATACCAGCAGAGTTTATACCCGCTTTATCATATGTCACCTAATTGGTGACGTGCGTGCAATTCTATCGATTAATCGCTTTGTCGATAGTAACGTCTTCATATCGATTAGTGAGTAAAATTTCGTATGATTGATTATTATATTGGCATGCATGTCGAAGCAATAGATGCGCAACGAGTCGGTTCATTATAGGTAAAACATGATGAGGCGCTTCGAGCCGTAATCGCACGCATCCTAGTTATGTTTCTTTAATAATAACAATTTAAAAAGCGTTTTCAATCGACATAATTTAGTTTTGCAAAGTACTTGGAATTGGAAGTCCCGTTGTGTATCTCCGAAGATCTTCATATGCTTTTTAACCTTTACATGAGACCAGCGCGAAAATTTCTTCCATTGCCAACAAAGAAGGAAAACTTCTCCATCACAACCAGTTACGAAACTCAGTTGCCAAGATGGCAGGAACGATAAAAAAGAAAAAATACAGTACAGTCGAACATCAAATATTTCCTCGGGACAACGGTTTCACGGCACGGAAGACGCATCCACTGCTGAACACAGGCCTCCCCCATAAAATGCCACTTTGGACGCTTATCATAATGGGGGATTTGCATAATCGCCAACGCTTGGCAGGTGGCTTGGTGATCGCAGAAGATTTTAATGTACCGAGGAGAATGCTGCTGCCCATTCCCTGAATATTTCCTTAGCCGGTTCTTACGGCACCCACGGGAAGAGATGGGGTGGTTCTAGATATTAGACTGGCTAGATTATAGTATACGATATGGGGTGGTCCTATTCGCAAACCCGGGCCACACGTTTAACAACAAAAACACTCTGACAACGGCTTACATGCTGTTAAAACTATAGGGCCCTTCTAGTGAAAATAATAAACATAAAAAAAATCTGGAAATGCCCAAAATCTGTTCTGTGTAAAAGTCTGCTAAATGCCTACAATAATCCATGCGAAAAGATTGATCCATCAAAACAGATGGACGCAATCTCAGTAGTTCTGGGGCGGTGTGGGGGCGACAATACGTCGCGAGCAGATGACGCCGGACCTTTCCTTTAGGGCCCGTGTAGGGACGTGGTATAGAAGATACAATGTCGATATCGATATTTAGTTTGATTTAGCATCACTAACATTAATGACTTGTTTTACTAGGGTTATTTTATTAGCTACAATACATCTCTGCAAGTGCAAGCATTGCATTGTGATTCAAAAATGGAAATTAGCAGTGCAGCTAAATAAATATAAATAAATAAATAACGCCCAACGATCACATACATAGATCCTAGACCTAAACTAGGATTCCCTGTATCTAGGGACCCAGGAACTACGAGGACCATGGTCCCACAACACCCGGACACAGAACAAGTAATTGCGCTTTTTTTTTATTGTGCACAAATACTTGTCCTGTCGCGGGAATCGAACCCGCCACCTCCGGGTTATGAGCCGACCTGCTCAACCACCACACCACGGAGGCTGTCAATCTGCCAAGCTAAGCATACTGCCAAATGGTTAAGCTGTAGCAGTTAGTTAGAAAATTAAGACACTTGGCCCGTTTGAAAATAGTACTTATAACACGCAAAACAAATTTATTTGGTTTGTATATACATTTTAAGTTAGGAACAACACTTTTGCTGTGAGGCTATGCCGTTACGCTACGCCTAAGCCTACAGAGAAAATTCAGTGACTACCAGAAATAATTTAATTTTGTATAGATAAATATACTTAGGTATCATTCATCTCAAGCAATAATTTTCTAACTGTAAGCCTGAATTAACATCAACATTATAAAACATTAAGAAATACAAAACATTCTATCGATAACAAAATATAATAACCATCGACTTTTACCTCATCACTAGCAAGAGACAGGCCCCTCACACAGAATTAATTACTTTTTGACATATTCACTTTTATTACGAATTACACAAGGGATAGAGAGATATCGAGAAACATATGATTGTGACGTGGAATTATTTGGGGCCGGGGATGAATAGAACAGAATCACGTTCCTTCAGAAACAATTTGCTTACGAAATTGACTATGTTTGTTATAAGTATTAGTTAACAAGCATAACACACAGATCCTAATATACATAAGATCTGTGGCATAATGGCCCTCCATTCTATAATCCTACCTACTACATTCAATTTTACGGTGGAACATTTCACTAGCGCGGCAAATTCAAGTTTTCTTGCGTTCTTTTGCCAATAATAGCTTAATTACTCAACGTGATTACATGAAAACTAATTTTGCGGAAATAAACAGAATGTATCAACAAATTACGACTAAAAGTATCTCCTAGATATCATTGGTTTAGCGACAAATGGCAATAAACAATTTTCTTCTTAGTTTTTCAGTCTATTGCCATTTGTCGCTAAACCAATGATAGTAGGTAGGTGGTACTTTTATTTGTAATCTATTGATACATTCTATTTATTTGCGCAAAATTAGTTTTCATGTAATCAATCACGTTGAGTAATTAAGCTATTATTGGCAAAAGAACGCAAGAAAATTTGAATTTGCCGCGCTAGTGTAACGTTCCACCTTAAAGGCTTTAGTTGACAGATCTAAAACTCCTAAAAATGTTGCTGTTGTCAAATAGACCGTGGTTTTTGGCGGGAACGCGGAAAAGTTTACGCAGTTGCATTGTATTATTTTTCAAAACTTGTGCTTTTCCCAGTGTTAATGTTTAAAATTGGTGGCGTTTTACGCATTAAGTGCTGAATTACGAGCAGTGATATAATGTGGTGAAACGTGGTTTTTCGAGTTGCTTCCAAAATTCCATAGAATAGAAGCTTCTAGTAAAGTTGCCACCACTTTTACTGGGGCATGACTTAGACTGGACTATGACTGTGACTAAGACTTGAAACATTACGTGAAATATTCTTTAGCACGATAAAGATTGTACAACACTTGACACTGCCTAAATATTTACGAGAAAAGTAGCTTCACCCTACCCTCTGCTACAATTTATGGCAACACTAAAATTAAAAATCGACTGTGAACTGCAACTGCTATGAGCGGCTATAACGCTTAACATCAGGCGAATGACTAGCAGTTTATAAAAAGGTACTCTGTGATGACTAGCTCGTCATGTCATTCGTTTACATTTGCAAAAAACTTTAACTAAAGAGGTTCCAATTCCAATGGACTAGAGTTTGGAGTTTGTATTGTAGGTACATAGATAAACGTAAACAGCCAACCACATTTCGCATCCAATGAATTCGATATTCGGCCGCTTCCAAATTTCAAATATTCATATTTGGAATGAATATTCAAACGGCGGCCATGTTTACATTCGCGCGCTTCCAATTTCAAATATTTGCATTTATTTATTTTGGGCCAGTATTCCTCGCGCTTTTTCCATTCAGCCAGCGCGGCAGTTTGCATTTTTAGCATGACATTCTTTTTAAATTTTTGATTGTGGTATCTTTTTTTATAGTTTGTTTTTGACTTTTTGATTGACATTTTAGATATTTGCATTCATATTTTGCGTTGGTATCAAAGTAAACATTACTTCTGTTATTCAAATAATATCGTGATTTGGATTGTATTGTTGTAATAGATAACCCTTTCTTTGCATTTTAACCGTATTCATGAAGCGACCTAAATACACGTACCTAGCGAGACATTATAAATACAGATTAATTTGTTAAGGAAAAATTTGAATCTCGAACGGGACCTGCCGCATTTGTCCCTAAAGCCGGGACATTCTTTACTTGGTTAAGCTACCGTGACAAGTGGTGTCGTGTCCGAATTTACTTATCCTTCACCTTTTACATCCAACTTACGGGGTTGGCAGCGCCATCTATTGACAAGTAAAAAAAAAAAAAAAAACAAAAAAAAAAACATCCAAAATCCAAACGAATCGAAATCGAATAAAAAAAGCGATTTTTTTCATTATCTTTGCATACCGTTGTTTTAAGGTTAGGGTGAAGCTACTTTTCTCGTAACAATTTAAAAAAAAAACGTAGGTTCAAGCTGTTAGTGGATTCCAAAATCACTACTCTAGTTAGGTAGGTGGTACTGAGTTATTTTTTTTTTAATTTTTTTTTTATGTGATTGAATGACGTGACGAGCTAGTCGTTCACCTGATGTTAAGTGACACGGCCGCCCATAACAGTTGCAGTGTCACCCGGAACTTTAAAACAATAGTTTCGCGCGACACTGCACTGCGCACGTCATCCTGAGACATCACCCAGTCTAATAATCAGATTACTAGACTGAGTGATCAGATCATAAAGTCTCATTTGCCCAGTAATTTCACTAGCTACAATGCCCTTCAAACCGGAACACAGTAGTGCTTGCACACTACTGCTTGGCGGCAGAATAACTGGCAAAGCGGTGGTACCTACCTAGACGAACTTTGCAGAAAAGTCCTACCACCTAGTTAAAACGAATCATGTGAGATGGTCAAATGCAGCATAGATGTCAAAAATAAAAGGGGCCAAGTGCGAGTTGGACTCGCGCACGTAGGGTTCCGTACCATTATCTATAAACCCGGCAAGAAACGTTTTTTGTATGGTAACCCCAATAAATATTTATTTTATTCTGTATTTTAGTATTTGTTGTTATAGCGGCAATAGAAATACATCATCTGTGAAAATTTCAACTGTCTAACCATCATGGTTCATGAGATACAGCCTGGTGACAGACAGCGGAGCCTTAGTAATAGGGTCCGTTTTACCCTTTGGGTACCTAACGGTTCGGAACCCTAAAAACATAAATAAAAAAGACTGTTCCTACAATTGACAGGCAATGTAAGTACAGTCCAAACCGCTGTACATAGAGACTTGCATTTTGGAGTGTCTTTCTTTTATGGCGTAGGGGTACTAAGGGGTTTTAAAACTTCAATCCCTGGTTCAAATGAGGTGCTAAATATTATACGTATGAAACCGCTAGCTGCTTTTAGACACTGGACCCTAACTAGGATTCCCTGTATCTATGGACCCAGGAACTACGAGGGCCATACTCCCACAACCATGGCCGTAAACAGGGGGGTTTGGGGGTTCAAACCCCCGCCAAAATCAGCGCCGGTCCAAGGGCAGAGCAAGCATGTTTGGATTGCCATACATATTTTTTGAAATACAATAATTGTGGTAGCATCGCTCGTGCTTTTTATATCCCTGATATGTAATTCATGTTTGAATTGCCATACGACGTGTTTCCTAAAATACCATACGGAAAATGTAAAAATGTTTGCGCTCGCTTCGCTTACGCTTTTAATATTTCTTCTGCTTTTATTTTGTTTTATGGCCAGCGCACTTATAATGGCATAGTAATTCTATTAGAAAGTTTATTACAATGATTTCATGCCTCATTCTATAAGTGTTAAGTTACATAAACTGTAGGAGGCAAGCAGCCGCTCATAGTGGCACTTCTTGGGGGAGGCCTATGTTCAGCAGTGGACGTCTTCAGGCTGATGATCATGATGATGATGATGATATAAAGCAGATTAATTTTCTTTTTGAACTGTGTATGTGTTTTGTGTGTGTTTTTGCTGAACCCCCTCCGAAGTGAATTCCTGGCTACGGCCCTGCCCACAACACACACACACACAGTATTGGCGCTATTTTTCCATGTGCACAAATACTTGTCCTGTCGCGGGAATCGAACCCGCCTCCTCCGGGATACGAGCTGACCTGCTCAACCATCACACCACAGAGGCTGTCCCGGTTACCACTATCTGCGTGCTTATGATTATAATTATAAAATTATAATTATACCAAACGTCAAGAACTCCAAGTAAGCGTCTCAAGCGGTTATCAAACCACAATGGAGTTTAATTTATTGTTTTATAACAATGCCCTGATCTGATAAACGCTTTTGATGTGGGTTCCTTCTATTTTACCATGCTCCTTTAGATGTGACGCAAAGTAGATTAGACCTTATTTTGTTAGCCATAAGGTCATATAGAGAAGTGTAATTTGTGCATTACATCTCTCTACGGCTCCATACACAAATTCATTGAAATAAAAACTGTTTAAGGTGGAACGTTTCACTAGCGCGGCAAATTCAAATTTTCTTGCGTTCTTTTGCCAATAATAGCTTAATTACTCAACGTGATTACATGAAAACTAATTTTGCGCAAATAAATAGAATGTATCAATAAATTACAATTAAAAGTATCACCTATTTATCATTGGTTTAGCGACAAATGGCAATAAACAAATTCGTCTTAGTTTTTCAGTCTACTACCATTTGTCGCTTAACCAATGCTAAGTAGGTGATACTTTTAATTGTAATTTATTGATACATTTTATTTATTTGCGCAAAATTAGTTTTCATGTAATCACGTTGAGTAATTAAGGTATTATTGGCAAAAGAACGCAAGAAAATTTGAATTTGCCGCGCTAGTGTAACGTTCCACCTTAAGCAAGCTTATTTGTTATTTAAATATGGAACGGTTATATTTTCTTTTTCTTACCATCCAACATTGGCTAAATTAAAAAGTTTAATTTGATTATCGAACGGTGTCTAGCTACGTCTAGTCCAGTTTAGAAGTTCAGTGTGTACAAGACTAATTGCTCAATGCGTCGTGACGAAAACGTTATAGGCACATGAATAATGGAGTATTAAAAAAAAACAAGAAGGTTAAAAATGCTCGATTCTGTAAAGATGAATAATTAATCATCATAAAATAAAAATACTACAAATATTTGAGGCTAACGTACACAGATTAGAGAAATTACAATTGTTACTTAATTTTTAAAATCGCATCCGCAATCTCGGCTAACTTTAAATATCGAATCTTGCACACATTGCCACAGATTACTAAACATCATTGCTTATATCGCTTCCCCGATCCCTCCGTTCACGATTACGAAATTAAAAAGTAAAGTTCAAATATCGAACGCGGCATAAGGCGAGTGCACATCGCCGCGTCCGTATCCGCAATCTTGGCGCGCCGCTTGCGTTTGACGTTAAATAATTGTTGGGTGCCGGCCGGTGGGGGCTTGCGATTCCGTAGAACTGGCAACTGTTGTACACCTTTTTTTGTAGAAAAGATTAATTGGACTGTAAAATTATGACAACCGTTGTTTTATGGTTGCCTACACTGAAAGGGTTAAAACTTGATTGATCATCATCATCAACAGCCTGAAGACGTCCACTGCTGAACATAGGCCTCCCCCAGAGAGCGACACTTTGAGCGGCTGCTCGCCTTCTGCAGCCATCGGCTTCCCGCAGCTTTCACCAGATCGTCGTTTCCTATACTTTGGGTAGCGTTACTAAAATAAAGTTACCCAAAGTAAATGAGCAGCTAAGTAAGTGTGTAAGTGGGAAACTTAAAAAAAAATTATAGTAATTTTATGGCTATTCCCCACGACTTGCCGTGTCACGGTGGGAGAATAGAACCACCCCATCTCTTCCCGCAGGTGCCGTAAGAGCCGGCTGAGGGAATATCCAGGGAATAGACAGCAGCATTCTCCTCGATACATTAAAATCTTCTGCGATTACCAGGTCACCTGCCAAGCGTGGTGATTATGACCAACCCTATGATAAAAGTCCAAAGTGGCGTAAGGAGAGTGCTATGTTCAGCAGTGAACGTCTTCTGGCTCTTGATGTGAATCGACGAAAATAATAAATTAATTACTAATTATTGCCTGGCCTGACAGCTCAGTTGGTAGTAGCTCTGCCTTCTAAACTGTAGGTTGTGAGTTCGATTCCTACCCAGGACAATCATTTGTACACTATATAACACATACAATAAAACACCTAGACACGGAACTTACGTTCTGTGTCTGGGTGTTATATTGTATTCTATGCATGTATTTACAAACAAATAGTATCTAAGTATTGTATCAGTTATCTGGTTCCCATAGTACAAGCTTTGCTTACTTTGTGACTAGATGGCGTTGTGAGATTTTCACAAATATTTATTTATTTAATTATACGCCAGTTCTAAACCTTGCTACAGTCTACGCGAGGGGTGAGTTAAGCAGGCGTCGGCACGCGACGTCGACCTATTTAGGACACTCATCGCTTGTGAGCTTAATTCTGTTTGTTTACAGATCGATTATAATATCTTCTTTCGAGCAAAGAGGTATATGTACTACGTACTAGAGAAGCTATTCAAAGCACAAATAGTTGTCATTTTTTGTATAATTAAACTAAAATCCGCTACAGCGCTTTACGAGATTAAATCGTCTAACCAACGATCACAACACGCAGCGCTAGTGCCATGGCACATTCGGATCATAATTGTTACTGCTGTTCACTGCTGCACGTGCAGTCGCTTTGAGAGCTGAGCATCGTATGAGCGAGAAGATGCTCATTGGCATATTTGCAGTGGTTGACAATGCAAGTTAGAGATGTCCTGTCTGGTGTATACATAGAAGTCTTTGCTTTCGAGTCTTCAGTGATGGATTGCATTTAAAGTGTAAACCACGCTTAAGGTATCTACAAAGATATTATAGGGTACATTTACTAGGTGGTAGGACTTTTCTGCAAAGTTCGTCTAGGCAGGTACCACCGCTTTGCCAGTTATTCTGCCGCCAAGCAGTAGTGTGCAAGCACTACTGCGTTCCGGTTTGTAGGGCATTGTAGCTAGTGAAATTACTGAGAAAATGAGACTTACGAACTGATCTCACAGTGTAGAAATCTTTTAGACTGTGTGATGTCTCAGGATGACGTGCGCAGTGTGCAGTGTCACGCGAAACTTTAATTTTGATGTCCGAGTGATACTGCAATCTGTAATGGGCGGCTGTGACGCTGAACACCAGGCGAACGACTAGCTCGTCACGTCTTTCGATTACGTAAAAAAAAACAATTTTTGTTTTCACGACTTTATTTATTGAGGAATATTATTCGTTTATTCAATAAAAAAAAAAACAGGACACAAGCCCATTGTTCTTGGGTCCCTAGATACAGGGAATCTTAGTTAGGGTCCAGGATCTATCTATGTGATTAGCCGATGTTATTATTACGTATTATTAATGTAAATATATTTTTTTTAACACATTTGATCTAAGAATATTTTTAGTGTAGCTAGTGAAATTACTGGGCAAATGAGACTATGCCACTCACAGTTTAGTAATCTTGTTACTAGACTGTGTGATGTTTTAGGATGACGTGCGCAATGCTGCAGTGTCACGATCTTAGAGTACCGCATTTATGAGCGGCTGTGACGCTTAACATCAGGTGAACGCAAGCTCGTCACGTCATTCATCATAAAAAAAACTATTGCAAAATAATAGAACAACAAAAAGTTTTACTTTTTTTTTTCTTTTTTTTTTCTTTCCTCGTATGAGGAATGGATGGCGCCGCACAAGTTTTACTTGTTTGACAATCTTGTCATCAAGTCTAAACGATCAAACAGTGTGGACTCCCCCTTATATCATATCAGAATCACGTTCGAAAACCATCAGAAAATCTAAACAACATACCAAATAATCCGTAAACATTCATACAAACCGAATACCTGCTACCAAGTGCGTCGTAAAAATCGAATAACCGTAAAAAATCGACTCCAGCAATATTACCCCAGCACTAAAAAAAGCAAAACGCTCAACGACCAATGGTAACTCGCGGAAGTTTTATACGATACATATCGACCAATAGAACCTGCCGTTTTAAGACGCAATTCAACGTTGTGGCCGTCCCTTTCGTTCTTATTGTGGATTGTATTGCTGTTCCTTTCAGTTTTGTCTTAAGATGCTAGAGCCATGTCCCGAGAACAGTTTTACGAGGAATGTTATGGCTATATTTTTGTGTTGTATTTTTGTTATTGAGTAAAAACGATTGTCTCGATGGCTTTGGCGTGTAATTTCGTTTTGTTTCGTTTGAAATTGGCGTTTGTTCGCTATTTCCCGAGGCAATGATGCAGATATTTGTTTGTTTTTTTTATTGACGTAACAGTTTCGTGGAACGCGGTGTTTGCAAATGCGTTTTATATGAAAATGAGTCGTACCGCAAGGTGAGACCTTGGTCACATGTTAGCCTATCATTGATTAAAAAAAAAAAATACTAGGTGCCTAAATAAACATAAAAAATCACAAACGAAGAACCACTTCCGTTTTTGAAATCGGTTTTAAAATAATATTTTGTTGTTTAGTTTTTTATTTAAATATGCGACCGCATTCCCGCCGGATTCTGTGAGCCGCCATGACACCTTTAAGATTCAAGAGTTTAATTTTTTTTTTAATGTGATTGAATGACGTGACGAGCAAGACGTTCACCTGATGTTAAGTAACACGGCCGCCCATAACAGTTGCAGTGTCACCCGGAATTTTAAAACAATAAGGTTTCGCGCGACACTGCACTACGCACGTCATCCTGAGACATCACCCAGTCTAGTAATCAAATTACTAGACCGAGTGATCAGATCATAAAGTCTCATTTGCCCAGTAAAGCCTTCAAACCGGAACACAGTAGTGCTTGCACACTACTGCTTGGCGGCAGAATAACTGGCAAAAATAAATAATAACATTGTAAACATGTCATTGTAACATTGTGTGTGTCATTGTAATATTTTACAAGAGCTATTTGCCATCCTGGCCCTAATTCGACAATGATCGTCAATTAATCGCGGCGCCCTATCTCGCCCCTTGTGGCGCTTTGCAAGCCTCTATAGGGCTCCGCAGGGCTCCGCTGGGACTAATGAATCGCAGACACCCTTGTTTGTGTTAAGTATTCAAAATAACAGCTTTAAAACGATCTTTGTTGTTAAAAGGCTACTCATGAATGACAGCCCTTATGGTGTGGTGGTTGACCAGCGGGGTGATCATGTAACTTTGATAGCAATGCAACAAAAGAACTTTCAATCCAAATTTGAAAATTTCCATAGTAACTCTGTACATAAGCTGCGTACTGCAACTGTCAAATCCATACATTTTTGTGTTTCTATCGGTTGCCAACAAGTTACATCAGCGGGGTGATCATGTAACTTTGATAGCAATGCAACAAAAGAACTTTCAATCCAAATTTGAAAATTTCCATAGTAACTCTGTACATAAGCTGCGTACTGCAACTGTCAAATCCATACATTTTTGTGTTTCTATCGGTTGCCAACAAGTTACATGATCGCCTGGCAGGTCGGCTCAAAACCCGGTGTGTTTCTCTCAAACGTGCAGTGACGTCACTCTTGCTCTTTCATAGTACCTCATTACTAAGCTGTGGTAGCTTTACATTTTTTTTTTACTATTGTTAGAGTGCCCAATTAAAATTAAGCATTCTAACCAGTAGCTTTACATAGAGTCTCTTTGACATGTGACTTCACAACGTGCGTTTTCATAGTAACTGGGTGTAACAATGACAACCGATGGGGAAGAAAGGTTCTCGAGTGGCGACCACGAACCGGAAGACGCAGCGTAGGCCGGCCCCCCACTCGGTGGACCGACGACCTGGTGAAAGCCGCGGGGAGCCGATGGATGCAGGAGGCGAGCAGCCGCTCAAGGTGGCGTGCTCTGGGGGAGGCCTATGTTCAGCAGTGGACGTCTTCAGGCTGTTAATGATGATGATGATGAAGTTATATTAATATTTTGTTCTGCAAGATTCGTAGCATAAGAACAATGCTACGAGCTACGAGTCTACGAGCTACGAGTCTACGAGCTGCGAGGCTACGAGCTACGGGGCTACTACGTAGCTGTGCGTAGCACATTGCGTAGGCGTATAGAAACACTTATCAAAGATTTATATACCTAGAGGTATGTGAAATTTTTCGTTACTCTAATGCCCATTTTCACCAAAGATCCCTAAACTACACCCTAAATAGGAATGCCTTTGGCTAAGGGCCCCCTAGATTTGACCCTTGACAGTTTATTCTTTTCTACGGTTTCCAAAAACCGTACGTTGCCGGTTTTCGTTATTTTATTTATATATACATTTTCTGGAGTTATGCGTGTAGAAACAGTTGCCAAATACAATTTAAAAAAACTGGCATTTTGATCACTGATAACTTGCATTGCTTGCGTTAGTTTACTAAAATTTACAAATGATTGCAAATTATAGGGGTCAAGAGCAAGACTAACAATAAAATATCTGAATCTGAATCTGAATCTGAATCTAAATAAAATTGTAAAAAATGAAACACCATAACATTAAAAGTAAATAATTTTCCATAATGGTTTTAAAATAACGATGTTCTGAGGTAACAAACACAAAAAAATATAGCTTCCTCTTTTTTTGAAACTCGGAAGATTCAGATTCAGATTCAAACAAATGCTTTACTAGGTGGTAGGACTTTTCTGCAAAGTTCGTCTAGGTAGGTACCACCGCTTTGCCAGTTATTCTGCCGCCAAGCAGTAGTGTGCACGCACTGCTGTGTTCCGGTTTGAAGGGCATTGTAGCTAGTGAAATTACTGGGCAAATGAGACTTTATGAACTGATCACTCAGTCTAGTAATCTGATTACTAGTCTGTGTGATGTCTCAGAATGATGTGCGCAGTGCAGTGTCACGCGAAACTTCATTTGTTTTAAAGTTCCGAGTGATACTGCAACTGTTATGGGTGGCTTAACATCAGGTGAACGACTAGCTCGTCACGTCATTCAATGGCAATAAAAAAAAATGCAAATAAACAGTTGAAATTGCAATTGAAATTCAGATGTTTATCCCATATACCATACCATAGACCTAGAATTTTTTCGTGTACATCCTAACTCTATGATTGCTACTGACCGACCGTTTTATAGAAAGAGGTATCATCAAAAACAGTTCAGTAAAATTACTGAAAAAGATTTCCTCCGAGTACTTCTTAGTATGAAATTAAGACCTTAGTTTAGTTTAGTTTAGTTTAGTTTAGTTTAGTTTAGTTTAGTTTTTATTATTGTAGTAGTTAGCTTGAGTAATAAAGGCAATGAGGAGTTTTATTAAAAAAAAAGAAATGGTGTTTTATGTATGACCCAATAGATGGCGTCAGTTGTGGTTTTACCAAATTCTGTCACTGTCACTGTCACTGTTTTAAGCATAGACCACAGGTTATAGGAAATGTGTCACGATACTGACTGACAACTCTAAACTGTTTCGTTTGTTTTATTTTCGTTGCGCGATAGCTCGGCGTTATTTTGGATCATAATATTAACGTTTATCTGTCTCGCAGTTCTGCTGTACTTTAATTTACTCAAGAAGAATGCACCACAGACTACTTAGGAGATACTACAGACAATGTACTCGTGGTCCACTCAACTGAATTTGACATTTCTTTGTAGGTAGTCTAAGCATTTTCTTATGTTTAAACAACTCTGTGGTTTGAAAGGTTTAAACTATGTACTTACAGCGCCATCTGGAAAAGAAGTGGAACTAGCGTTTTTTTAAAAATAAAAAGCCTCATTTGCCCGTTAAAAAAAAATAAATAAAAAAAAGACCTTAGAGTATAGACTAATGCATAGAGAGATCATCAAAACGATATTATATTTGTACTGCTCACTCGTATCGCTACGTCAGTGGTGAAGGAAAGAAACAAACACACAGTAATTAGCTACGCTTGCGATAAGCACCGTACCATTTTTTTGAGTCAACTGTTTATTTCTATACAAATCTGCCAGACTCATTCAAATCAAAGTGTCCACATCATACAAAATATTATCAAGTTCTCTCTATGCTTTAGTCTATACTCTAAGATTAAGATGATTGAAGGCGGTTTGGACGCTTTTTTTAAAGGAAATTTTAATGTGGCAACATTTTTCCATCATAATCCAACACCCGCGCCATTGCCAGATTCCGTATCAATTTAAAAAAGTAAACTAGGGAGGGGAAACATCCGATTACTTCCGCAATTTGCCGGCGAACCGACTCAAGTGGGGTCCGAGTATTATGATAATCATGCCTTTCGATGTTTATTTAAAAACTTGGGATATTTTTTCTTATTTTATTAAGTCGTTCTTGGATTGTGTCGAAGAATTCTATTCTCGGGACGGTTCGATTTTTAAATTATTATGACGAATTCGTTTTATTTTAAAAATAAGTTATGATAAATATGATTGATACGACGTGACCATAATGATGTATCGGTCACTTTAGTTCTCCTGCGGATCTCCTCATTCCGGAGTTTATCTCGCAGGGAAACACCGAGCATAGCTCCCTCCATAGCTCGCTGCGCGACTTTGAGCTTACTCATGAAGCCAGCAGTAAGAGACCACAGTAACAGTAAGACATAGCTCTTAGAATCAGCAAGTCGAAATGGCAATAGGCAGACCACATCGCTCGTAGAACTGACAACCGATATGGAAGAAAGGCTCTCGAGTGGCGACCACGAACCGGAAGACGCAGCGTAGGCCACTAGGTAAACCGACGATCTGGTGAAAACCGCGGGGAGTCGATGGATGCAGGAAGTAAGCAGCCGCTCAAAGTGGCGCTCTATGGTGGAGGCCTATGTTCAGCAGTGGACGTCTTCAGGCTGTTGATGATGATCATAATGTTGATAATTATTTAGCACAATGAATCAGCATTGTGAAAATTTGAAAACGAACGGGATTTGAACCCGTCTCTAAAGCCGGGACATGCTTTGACAATTGAGTTTATGCCCCTTATCCTTTAACTTTTAGGAGTCAACTTACAGGGGTTTTCCTCCCCATTAAACTTATTTTGTTTGTGTTTTAATACAATGTTTAGTTGAGTACTTTTTCTTACAGCACTTCCTTGACTTGACTTGAGAAGAAGCAGATCTCGTAACTGACAATAATAAATGTCCAACCTTACCTGCGTTCGGATAGCCTACTGATGGCTAAATTAACAGTTAAAAACGACAAAAACGATCACATGCACCGTTCGTTTTGGGAATGTGTAAGCAAAAGTTGCGTTTTTAACTGTTTTCGTTCACCGTACGGATAGCTTAAAAACAGTTAAAAATGCCATCGTGAACTGCCAATTTTGACCCACCTGCGGAGGTGCCTCTAGTAATGTTGCCTCTACTTTACTAGGGCATGACTTAGACTGGATTATGACTACCTGACTTAGACTGGATTATGACTACCTGACTTAGACTGGACTATGACTACCCTGACTGACTGTGACTAAGACTTGACTTTACATGAAATATTTCATAATACGATGAAAAACTACAATATTTGACACTGGCTAAATACACTATGTGTGGAGCCAAAATATAAGAAAAAAAAATGAGGCAGCCGAACATTCGACAGATTTTCAAAAAACGAAAAACTAAATGTATGGCTCATCGAAAGTTCCCGCCAATAGGAAAAAATGGCTAACACACATCCACCCATTCAGCCAACAGATTAAAAAGTGCCTAATCCAAAAATTGAATCGCTTAATATCGAATTCACCGAGTAATTGTTTTAAAGGCCGCTTCCTCGAGGGGCGTGCCCGGTTCCCCTAACTCCTGCGTATGACAGCCCCCTCCCCTATTTGTACCCTTGGGGTAGCAATTTTTTGTAACACCCTGTGTGAAGCTCCCCTAAAGTTGGGAGCGTTTCACCTCTTTCGCGTCAGTAGTGGATTTGAATTAAAGATGTTATCTTTTAATTTTTGATGTGCCAAGGATTAATTTGATATGATTAACTTACTTTAATTATTATTACCGTTGTTCTATTCCTATAGGTACTTAGTTATTGGGTTTTTACATCTGTTTAGTGATTTTCGTTTTTACAAAGGTAAATTTTTAAATGTAAATCCGTTATTGACCTTAAAGTTTTATTGTAAGTTTCATACAATACATGTATTCGTTTTAAAGAGCTGTGGATTTTGTTACTATATAAAAAAAAAAAATAGCAGTTATTTACAAAACTTCGTAATTAAGCAGCTATAATAACTATCGCGTTTGTTTAATGAATTCTGATGTTACATTTGTAAAATTAGTTTTTTTTTACCACAGACAATGAAGATTACTCCGATAGACTAAAGTTGTATGCAAAATGTTCCAAATTCGTTTGTTTGTTAGAGCAATACTGACAGATGCACAACACGTGCCAAACCACATTCTCTTAAGAAAAAAAGTTGCGATCGTACCTGACTATCCTTCAGGCCCAATTTCTCGGCCAGCTTCTTCCTGTCAGGTTTAGAGATGTACTTCTGGACCTGGAAACGTTTCTCTAATCCTTTTCGTTGTAAATCTGAGAAGACGGCCCGACGCATCATGCCTCGACGAGGCTTGCCTGCGAAACACAATAATAATTTAAAGTAACTAGTTATTTCATAACGGTTTTACCTACCACTACTTAGTTTTGAAAACAATTGTTTGTGTTTGTAACTCAAATAAGTTAAATTTAAGTTATTTTTTTCAATGAATAAGATTCTGCTAAATTATCTCGCAGTAAATATATTTTGATTTTCTTGATTAACCACTGTCAAAACATGAAGGTTAGAAACATTACAGAGCGAAAGACTGTTGTTCAGCGCCATATGCAAATGATAATAATTGATAAGCAGAAAAATCGAGTCATATATCATATCATATAAGTCATATGTATACAGTATGAGTCATATATCGTGGCTTAGCCACCTTTACATATGGGCTAAAGGTAATAATACTGGGTCACTCCCTGTTACTTACAACGCAGTAATAATTAAAATAGCAGTTATTAAAAAGTAGGCTTTTTGCATAACATTATATTACGTTACGTTGTCTTACGCATCAATAGTTAAACAGGCAGACAGTGTTTTCTAGGCAAGCATGCTCCATCGTCGACCGCGTCGTCACTTACCATCAGGAGAGACCGTAGTCAAATGTTAGCTTATAGTTGATAAAGACAAACAGTTTTTCGCTACATTAATAATTAAATACAAACACACAACTAACCTCTTTAACTAATTATAACAATTACTAAAAAGCATGCTTTTTGCATAACGAGTAACACAACGTAACGTAATAAACGTTGTCACGCGTGTGTCACAAAACAGTTTTCCTTATTCTATTATCTGTTTAATTATACTAATAATTAATGCATACAAACATACAAAGAACTAACCTCTCGAACTGTGTGCCCAGGGGAAACCACCAGGTAAAGGGAACACTTGGGTGTGCGCTTGAGCTGGCCGCACTGGAACAAGCAGAACATACCTAAATCAAATATACTATAGATACACAGTCTCTATGAAAATGAAACCTCGAAAGTGTTTCCGCGCCAATGCTTACTTATACAGATATATACCTCTCCAGCTAATATAAAATAGTCCACAAGCGGTTGTTTCGTTTTAATAATGAACCATAGCACCCTGTAATAGCGTTGCAAAACAATAATAGGTGAATTACATCACTTTCATCAGGCGCGATCACACGCGACTGAGAGCTAAAATAAGGCATATGAGTATATGCATAAGGTAATAGAGATCCATGGGCTACACTGAGCCATAAATGATCATTACAGCTTATTTTACTTACTTCAAAAAACTACAAATCCAAATTAAGTCCATAAACAATCACAGTTATGTTTTTAAGGTGGAACGTTTCACTAGCGCGGCAAATTCAAATTTCCTTGCATTCTTTTGCCAATAATAGCTTAATTACTCAACGTGATTACATGAAAACTAATTTTGCGGAAATAAATAGAATGTACCAACAAATTGCGATTAAAAGTATCTCCTAGATATAATTGGTTTAGCGACAAATGGTAGTAGACCGAAAAACTAAGAAGAAAATTGTTTATTGCCATTTGTCGCTAAACCAATGATATCTACGAGATACTTTTAATCGTAATTTATTAATACATTCTATTTATTTGCGCAAAATTAGTTTTCATGTAATCACGTTGAGTAGTTAAGCTATTATTGGCAAAAGAACGCAAGAAAATTTGCATTTCTCGCGCTAGCGTAACGTCCCACCTTAAGCCTCAAAACAGACAAATGCTAACTAACTCCGGTACTCGGTACTGAGTAACGGTTGCGCCATCTAGTACCGAGTAATGAATCGTTACTCGCATTTTTCGTAGTATGGGTACCTCCCTAATTCATAATCTGTTTCTGTCCATCCAAAGGTTGTCTGGAAGAGATCGCTTTAAGCGATAAGACCGCCCATTGTACTACCTTTTGTCAAATAATTCATATTGTCATGTATCTTTGTGTATGTTTTGGTGTACAATAAAGCATTCTTCTATTCTATTCTATTCTATTCTTCTATTCTATCACTGTTTCACGTACGCAATACTACTCGATTCGTTGCTCTAATATAACATGCCGTGTTATGAGGTATCAGATGTAACGAGTAACGTATCGATACAATAGTAACGAGTACTAATTGTTATAGTATCGAATACATACGGGTACATTTTTTTTTCGTTACTTTTACACCTTTTTACTAGGTGGTAGGACTTATCTGCAAAGTTCGTCTAGGTAGGTACCACCGCTTTGCCAGTTATTCTGCCGCCAAGCAGTAGTGTGCACACTACTGTGTTCCGGTTTGAAGGGCATTGTAGCTAGTGAAATTACTGGGCAAATGAGACTTTATGATCTGGTCACACAGTCTAGTAATCTGATTACTAGACTGTGTGATGTGTCAGGATGACGTGCGCAGTGCAGTGTCACGCGAAACTTTACTATTTTAAAGTTCCGAATGACACCGCAATTGTTATGGGCGGCCATGTCGCTTAACATCAGGTGAATGTCTAGCTCGTCACGTCATTCATTCTCAAAAAAAAACCTCTATAATGAACCAAACAATCCAACTTTTTTTTAAGTGGGTAGGTACCATCAGACTCGAGTCGTTTCTTCATTTCGTTCTTAAAAATACTCTGAAAAATATACCTCTTGTTAAAATTTATTAAGAGCTCACAACAATAAAAATAAGTAGATTTTTTTAATAACCCACAGCTAATAATTTTATTACTCAGCCGTTTTTAATATTCCCAATAGAATCGCAAAAATCTAAAATAGGCGCAAAATCACACCCACTCTGGCAACAAAAAATAAGAGAGAAGAACGAATGAAACTAACACCTTGAGGGTTCCGTACGGTACCTGTGAAAATCATTAAGGCACACGCTAACCCTACAAAAGAAAAAGAAAGAAAGGTAGAAAAGACATTTAATCAGGACATCATCACCATCATCATCATTATCGACAGCCTGAAGACGTCCACTGCTGAATATATGCCTCCCCCACAGAGCACCACTTTGAGCAGCTGCTCGCCTCCTGCATCCTTAGGCTCCCTGCGGTTTTCACCAGGTCGTCGGTCCACCTAGTGGGGGGCCTACGCTGCGTCTTCCGGTTCGTGGTCGCCACTCGAGAACCTTTCTTACCCATCGGTTGTCAGTTCTACGAGCGATTCGTCCGTGATTTTTAGGCATCGTTAATTACACGGAAATTAAACGAGATTTCATTACAAGATTATGAAGCTGTTTCTGATAATAGCGAGGGATAGCGAGTACATTTTAATAAACTCTAATAGAGGTGTCTGTGAGGCGTGCCTCGGAGAGCACGTTAAGCCGTCGGTCCCGGTTGTCATAAGAACATCTATGGCAATCGTTACGGGTAGTCAGACGCCTGATAGAATCTGACGCCTGATCTAACCATCCCTGTTACTGGACCCTTATGGGTTGCGAGGTCAGATGGCAGTCGCTCGTGTAATTCTGGTAGCTCGCCGCTACAGGTTAGATTGGGAGCCGACCCCAATAACAAATGGCAAAAACGATGATGATGAGAGGTGTCTGTGAGGGTTCCATTATTTTTTTCGGAACCCTAAAACGTTGAACTGGCAAACGAGATTGCGTCCACACATCCACAATCGAAAAAAAAACACAATACATCATTGCTCAATAGAATTTACGCTATAATGTGGATTTTATACAATGGTGATGCATCAAATATGATGAAACGCGTACAAAGGGCGGTAAAAAGTGCAATAATAGATTGTAATGCGAAGGGAATCGATATTTGTGATGATTAATTAGATTTGATATATCGATATGTAATTTTAACGTGCTGCCTACAGAAATTACTCGACTCTGCGATATTTTTTATGTAAACAAATGTGTCCAGCTAGTCGTTCGCATGATGTTAAGCATCATGGCTATAATACCCACAAGAATATTATACCTAAAGAAAAGAAGCCACCCATAACAATTGCAGTGTCATTCGGAACTTTAAATTATAAGTTTCTAGACAGTGAGATGTCATAAAGTCTCATTTGTCTAGTAACACAACTATACACACTGTCATCCCAAAGGTTGTCTGGGAAAAAAGATCACCCATCATAAAAAAAACAGTTTATAGAATTACTAGCAGCGCCCCGCGGTTCCACCCGCGTTCCTACAGGAACCGTTCCCGTGATTAGGATAAAATGTAGCCTATGTTTTAATCCAGGGTATAAGCTACCTCCATACCAAATTTCATCCAAATCCGTCCAGCTGTTAGAGCGTGAAAGAGTAACAAACATACACACATACACACAAACTCTCGCCTTTATAATATTAGTGTGATGACATTTTTTCGTGCTCCTACAAGGAAAAATGACATTTTTATGTAATAATTAATATGAGTTATCAGTTATTCTGCCGCCAAGCAGTACTATGTTCCAGTTTGAAGGGCATTGTAGCTAGTGAAATTACTGGGCAAATGAGACTTTATGACCTGATTTCATAATGTTTTCTGTGATGTCTCAGGATGACGTGCGCAGTGCAGTGTCACGCGAAACTTTATTATTTTAAAGTTCGAGTGACACTGCTACTGTTATGGGCGGCCGTGTCGCTTAACATCAGGTGAACGACCAGTTCGTCACGTCAACCAATCTCTTAAAAAAAAAACCAAAATTGCATTGATTTTTTTGAATTGCACTCTTCTAATGACATCCAAACCAGTCGGGTACAAACCGAACTGCAACCAAAGAAATGCGATTTCAAATTCATACGTACAATATACAAAAATACTTTTTGTCAATGCTTGAACGCAAAAATATATTCAAATTAAGATGGAACGTTTTACTAGCGAGCTAAATTCAAATTTTCTTGCGTTCTTTTGCCAATAATAGCTTAATTACTCAACGTTTCATTTTTTTTTTATGTAAACACGATCACACAGTCTAAAAAACTGTCTAGCCTGTGAGATCAGTACATAAAGTCTCATTTGCCCAGTAATTTCACTAGCTACAATGCCCTTCAAACCGGTGCTTGCACACTACTGCTTGGCAGCAGAATAACTGGCAAAGCGGTGGTACCTACCTAGACGAACTTTGCAGAAAAGTCCTACCACCTAGACAAAAAAAAATGATTACATGAAAACCAATTTTGCGCAAATAAATAGAATGTACCAATAAATTACAATTAAAAGTATCACCTACATATCATTACTTTAGCGACAAATGGCAATAGACTGAAAAACTAACACGAAATTTGTTTATTGCCATTTGTCGCTAAACCAATGATATCTACGAGATACTTTTAATCGTAATTTGTTGATACATTCTATTTCTTTACGTTAAATCAGTTTTAATGTAATAACGTTTAATAATTAAGCTATTATTGGCAAAAGAAAGCAAGAAAATTTTAATTTTCCACGCTAGTGAAACGTTCCACATTAAGTAAGTACAATGAGGTCCGCTACAAAACAGCCCTCGTACGATGTAACAGTAACCACAAAGCCCACAGACAACAAACTTAAGCTGCACACAAAACACTCATTTTTTAATCATCAAACCCCATTTTATTATCATCTGTGTATTTATTCCTCGTATTATCAACTCTATTTATGTTAAAGATTAGTTTAACAATAGCAACATTTTGTTTGTGCAGCAAATTGGGCGTTTTATTTTTTCTATCTGGCAACTTGTAACAATAAATTGTTATTGCAAATGGCAACAGTTGTTTCTTTGTGACCTTGTTTATGGGAGGTCTTCTTTTATGCTTTTTATTGTTTTTTTTTGGATTGCGTCTTGGGAATGATTCAGTTTTTATTGACTGGATTAAGTGCAATATTTTTTAATTTTTATTCGTTTTTTATCTTTTTATTGGTAACTAGCGGCTCGCTCCTGCTTTGCATGGGTAGTGGTGTAGCCTATGTTACTCAGGGTGAATATAGCTTTCCAATGGAGAAAGAATTTTTGAAATCGGCATAGTAGTTTTTGAGTTTATTCATTACAAACGTACACATTAAAAAACAAATCTTTCCTATTTATAATAGTGGTGTAGAAATACTAACTCAAATGTTTATAGTCTCAAATAGTAGGTGGGTCATTCTCATTTTTACAATTCTCATCGTCACCTTCATGTAAAATTTGATTTTGTACTTATTTCAACTATTTATGTAAAATTACTTATAGCGCCTGATAAGACGAGTAAATTCATGTGTAACCTAATCAAATAGAGAGTCTCGTTTGGACCTTAGAGTATAGACTAAAAGCATAGAGAGAACTTGACAATGTGTCAAGCGTACCACTTTTTTGGACACTTGTTATAGGATGTGGACACTTTGATGTGAATGAGTCTGACAGATTTGTATAGAAAAAACAGTTGACTCGATTCGAAAAACATGGTACGGTGCTTATCGCAAGCGTAGTTAATTACTATATGTTGTTTCTTTCCTTCGCCACTGACGTAGCGATACGTGCGAGCAGTACAAATATATGTCGTTTTGATGATCTCTCTATGTATTTAGTCTATACGTTTGAAGCTCCAGATGCCACGAAAGTGACGCGACCACAGAGTACCTTGTTATACAGGGAAAGACGAGACGGTCCACGAAAGTGACTCGGTAACTGTTATATACTTTGATTGCTGTGGCTATGGCTATGCTATGGCAATGAGAAGGTATTCAGTGACCAAGACTCTTGTCGAAAGCTTTTTTTACGTTAAGAATGACGTGACGAGCTAGTACTTCACCTGGTGTTAAGCGTCACGGCCGCCCATAACAGATTGCAGTGTCACTCTAAACTCTAAATTAAAATTTCGCGTGACACTGCACTGCGCACGTCATCCTGAGACATCACACATAATCAGATCATAAAGTCTCATTTGCCCAGTAATTTCACTAGCAATTCCCCTCAAACGGGAACACAGTAGTGCTTGCACATTACTGCTTGGCGGCAGAATAACTGGCAAAGGGGTGGTACCTACCTAGAAGAACTTTGCAGAAAGGTCCTACCACCTAGTTTTATGGGGGAGAGCTATGTCCAGCAGTGGACGTCTTCAGGCTGATGATGGAAGTAAAGTCCTAGGTTTCCTCCTTCATGGTAACTTACCAGCTAAGTACGGATGGTGACAGTGCGCAAGTAAATGCTGCAAATGTTGGTGCTGCACAGGGATTGGTCGGGACGCGATTGGCTTCGCGATAGGCCATGGGTTGCCCATGATTGGCTGTCGATATTCTGGAACAAAAGATTCAAATTTCAAAAATGTTTCCTTGTTCCGTATAGTGGTGTAGCTTTCCAATGGTGAAAGAAATTTTGAAATCTGCACAGTAGTTTTTGAGTTTATTCATTACGAACATGCAAAAATACAAATCCTTCCTCTTTATAATAGTGGTATATAACAGCCTTGTACATAAATATATATATATCTACACCACTATTATAAAGAGGAAAGATTTGTATTTTTGCATGTTTGTAATGAATAAACTCAAAAACTACTGTGCAGATTTCAAAATTTCTTTCACCATTGGAAAGCTACACCACTACACGTGCGAAACCGGGGCGAGCCGCTAGTTAAATATATATATGTATGTGTATATCTGTCTGTGGCATCAAGCTGGATGAACCAGTTTTTTTTTTATTTTAGTAGGCATTTAATCCAGAATATTCTTAGCATAGGTTTTTAAGTGTACTGAAAACGAATCGATCAAAAATGTAAAAAAAAAATATTTTCATTAATCATTCGTAATAATAATATCGGCTAATCACATAGATAGATCCTGGACCCTAACTAAGATTCCCTGTATCTAGGGACCCAAGAACAATGGGCTTGTGTCCTGTTTTTTTTTATCATATCGTCATAAAGTCAGTCAGTTTTTACATAAATGAATGACGTGTCGAGCTAGTCGTTCGCCTGGTGTTAAGCGTCACGGCCGCCCATTACAGATTGCAGTGTCACTCGGACATCAAAATTAAAGTTACGCGTGACACCGCACACTGCGCACGTCATCCTGAGACATCACACAGTCTAAAAAAGATTTCTAGACTGTGAGATCAGTTCTTAAGTTTCATTTGCCCAGTAATTTCACTAGCTACAAGGCCCTTCAAACCGGAAAACCGGCTTGCACACTACTGCTTGGCGGTAGAATAACTGGCTAAGCGGTGGTACCTACCTAGTCGAACTATGCAGAAAAGTCCTACCACCTAGTAATAGCTCAAAAATCTCAAAAAACAAAGTTACAAGCATTTTAAAATACAGGAATAGAACAGCTCCAACATGCAGTGACGTCAGTTCTTGCTCCTTCATAGTACCTCATTACTAAGCTGTGATACTTAGCTTTGCACACAATCTCTTTGGTGACTTCACAACGTGCGTTTTCATAGTAACTGTGGGGAATCTCCTGTTTTACGAGAAAGGGACAGGCGATGCCCCCTCCAGAGACTTTAAAAGCTTATTACGCCTTCATTTATTTACCGATTTTAATTATTTTTTCAATTATCACATTCATTTTTAACTTGCTTTATGAAAATAATATTCACTTGTTAATTTTAAACAGCAGGCCACTAGCCTATTGAATACAAGTACCTAACACACCTTTCACGTTTTAGTTATTTCTAAGCTTAGCATATCTATGTAGATATAGACGTTATATTTGGGGCATAGACTATAAATCCAGTTGACCAATGATACCAATTCCCCTCATACGAAAATTAGTATTTGATTTCCACTACTAATTTCTAATAAATATGAATTTCTAATAAATCACGGGAACCCGTTGATGTCTTTTGTTCCATCCTGCTCTGTTCTTTGTAATTTCGTATGACTTTGTCTCGTGTTGTTACCTCGCCCCTGCCCGCGCAGGTGAGTCGTGTTTGTACGAGAAATTACGTTCACGAGCTATCAACGGGCTTTATAATCTTTGATTTAGGCGTATCCTTGCAACCGTTGAACCTTGAGCCGTTAAGCCAATGGTCTTAAGCTGTTGACTGGCCTGATAGCTCAGTTGGTAATAACCCTGCCTTCTGATCTGTAGGTTGTGGGTTCGATTCCCACTCGGTACAACCATTTGTACGATCAACATGAATGTTTGTTCTGTGTCTGGGTGTTAATACATTGTAAGTAGTCTATGTATGTATTTACAAACAAAAAGTATCTGAGTATTGTAACAGTTATCTGGTTCCAATAGTATAAGCTATGCTTAGTTTGGGGCTAGATGGCGCTGTGTGAAATGTCCACACATTATTTATTTAATATTGACTTCCAACGCAATAGTAAGGGCATTGTGCATATCCATTTACAACTATGTGCCTAATGACATGAAGATATTAGAAGGTAGTTTTTTTTTCTTATATTTTGGCTCCACACATAGTGTATTTAGCCAGTGTCAAATATTGTAGTTTTTCATCGTATTATGAAATATTTCATGTAAAGTCAAGTCTTAGTCACAGTCAGTCAGGGTAGTCATAGTCCAGTCTAAGTCAGGTAGTCATAATCCAGTCTAAGTCATGCCCTAGTAAAGTAGTGGCAACTTTACTAGAGGCTTCTATGGAATTTTGGAAGCAACACGAAAAACCACGTTTCACTACATTATATCACTTGCCAACACTTATACTCGTAATTCAGCACTTAATGCGTAAAATGCCACTAATTTTAAACATTAACACTAGAAAAAGCATAAGTTTTGTGAAATAATACAATGCAACGACGTGAACTTTTTCACGTTCCTGCCAAAACTCTAGAAGGTAGTTCATATATGGAATATTTGACTGACTGGCTTCAACGCAACTGTTTTTATAGTGTTAAGGATTTTATGGAATTTTTACTGAGATCTATTTGTAAATGATAAAAATAACTGCTTAATAAATAACATAATATTTGCACGTCTGCTTGCAATGAGCAATCAACTAATGTTAAGGTGGAACGTTACACTAGCGTATCAACAAATTAGGATTCTACATCTCCTACATATCATTGGTTTAGCGACAATTCTATTTATTTGTGCCAAATTAGTTTTCATGTAATCACGTTTAGTAATTAAGCTATTATTGGCAAAAGAACGCTAGAAAATCTGAATTTACCGCGCTAGTGTAACGTTCCAACTAACCTATTACGGTTAGTTGAAATGTTAATTTAAGGACGGCATCATTTGTCGATCGTTTGGCTCGAAACCCGTACTGGTTAGATGCTAACAGACCCTCTGTTTCGAAGTGTTTTACTAGCTTAATGTTAGCTATTTTTGCAAGGATCTTTGACGGGACTGAGAGTAAAGATATATTTGATTTAGTTTTTTTTTTTTTTTTATGTGATTGAATGACGTGACGAGCTAGTCGTTCACCTGATGTTAAGTGACACGGCCGCCCATAACAGTTGCAGTGTCACCCGGAACTTTAAAACAATAGTTTCGCGCGACACTGCACTGCGCACGTCATCCTGAGACATCACCCAGTCTAATAATCAGATTACTAGACTGAGTGATCAGATCATAAAGTCTCATTTGCCCAGTAATTTCACTAGCTACAATGCCCTTCAAACCGGAACACAGTAGTGCTTGCACACTACTGCTTGGCGGCAGAATAACTGGCAAAGCGGTGGTACCTACCTAGACGAACTTTGCAGAAAAGTCCTACCACCTAGTAATTTAGTAGTTTAGTTCTGCATTTAGGAACTAGATGGCGTTGTACGTCCTTAAAACACGCAAGTGTTTTGTAACCAGATTATTAGGTAGGTTTTAGCTTCATGATGTGGAACTTAAAGAATTATCTTGTACAATATTGTAATTTTTAGTAGCACGAACGAAATCTGCAAATATTCAGTAGAATCGTGCTTGTCTCGTACTCGTACTACTCGTAGTATCAAACGGAGTGTAATAAATAAATAACGCTTTACGCTATAATCCAATAACTATCAGTAATCGCGTTGCGTGAATTACTTGGTATGTTACCGGCACAGACTAGTAGTAGTATTTAGGCAAGGAGCAGGTGAAAAATCATATGATTTTATTTTTCATAAATCACTGCTACTTTTTGCCACACACTGCTACAAATCACAGTGTGATAATCACACTTAATGCATTGTGGCTTCGGATTTCATTATACGAGAGTAGCATAAGCGGTGAATATCAAAACATATAATTTTGTTTGTTTCAGTAAATAAACCGAGATCTAAAGAGTATAATTTTATTAAAATTGTCGCTGTGGTGTAGCGGTGAACTTTGATCTTGTTTAACTAAAGAGAGTAGCGTTAGATTACTTAGTAATCATTTGTAGCATGTCGTAACTTCACTAGGTTGCTCCTAAATCACATCTCTGTTCCATTTCATAAAGCACAGCTAATCGCCATTGATCATAAATTCATTAGGCATATGAAAAATCACAGTGACAAAAATAAATCTTATGATGAAATGACAATGATTTTACAGTAGCAATCATTTCCATGCCTAGTAGTACTGTGCATTACGATTGAAATTTACCAGCAATCTGTATAACATAGGTAACCCGGTATTCTATTTCTACTACACGTGACTTAGCCAATATAATTATATAGCATGTGGTATAAATTATTGATGCATACTACACTCTATTTTTTAATTAGACGAAGTAAACTGATGAGTTATGGCGGGAACGTGAAAAAGTTCACGTCGTTGCATTGTATTATTTCACAAAACTTATGCTTTTTCTAGTGTTAATATTTAAAATTAGTGGCATTTTACGCATTAAGTGCTGAATTACGAGTATAAGTGTTGGCAAGTGATATAATGTAGTGAAACGTGGTTTTTCGTGTTGCTTCCAAAATTCCATAGAAGCCTCTAGTAAAGTTGCCACTACTTTACTAGGGCATACCTTAGACTGGATTATGACTTAAACTAGACTATGACTACTCTGACTGTGACTATGACTTGACTTGTAGTGAAAATTTCCATAATACGATGAAAAATTGCAAAACTTGACACTGGCTAAATACACTATGTGTGGAGCCAAAATATAAAGAAAAAAAAATCTAATTTAAAAATAGGGAATAGGGGTCAGTTTTTTTCTTCTTCTTATGGTGCCATCTCCTACCGGAGGTCGGCTATCATCAGGGCAATTCTTATTTTGGATGCTGCTGCTCGGAACAGGGATCTCGTGCTAATCTTAAACCACGTGCGAAGGTTTTTGAGCCATGGGGTACGTCTTCTTCCTGGTCTTCTATTTCCTTGAATTTTACCTTGCATTATAAGCTGGAGCAGGTGGTATTTGTCATTCCGCATATCGTGACGAAAATATTGCAATTTACGGGTTTTTATAGTAGTTAAGATCTCCACCATTTTGTTCAATTTCCTTAGAACCTCTTCATTTGAAACTCTATCCGTCCACGATATTTTCAATATTCTTCTGTATACCCACATTTCAAAAGCCTCAGGTCGGTTTTTAAATAGCGCTAAATCTGCATATATTCAGTAGATTCGTGTTTATGTATGAAAACAAATAATAATCTTTATAAAAGAGGATTCAATCAAACCTGCTATAACCCAACTCTTGACTGATTTGATTAATATCCTTTTCTTTTTTTTCCTTATATTTTGGCTCCACACATAGGATATTTAGCCATTGTCAAGTATTGTAATTTTTCATCGTGTTACAGAATATTTCACGTAATATCAAGTCTTAGTCGCAGTCTTGGTAGTCATAGTCTAGTCTACGTCATGCCCTAGTAAAGTGGTGGCAACTTTACTAGAAGCTTCTATGTAATTTTGAAAGCAACACGAAAAACCACATTTCACCACATTATATCACTTGCTTACACTCATGCTTGTAATTCATCACTTTAGGGTGAGTTTTTAATTAAAGTAACCAATGGTTAAAAATTTGTTAACAATTTGTTAGAATTTTTAACTATTAATTACTAGGTGGTAGAACTTTTCTGCAATGTTCGTCTAGGTTGGTACCACCGCTTTGCCAGTTATTCTGCTGCCAAGCAGTAGTGTGCAGGCACTACTGTGTTCGGCCCCCTAATTACCTAATTTGCGACAGGCGTAAATCTCGCGGTGATTGCTGTCATACATCATTAGTGGTGTCGAGCATGTATGCTACGCTACACCACTAATGATGTATGACAGCAATCACCGCGAGATTTACGCCTGTCGCAAACTAGGTAATTAGGGAGCCGCCCCCTAATTACCTATCTCGCAACAGGTTTGCGACAGGCGTAAATCTCGCGGTGATTGCTGTCATACATCATTAGTGGTGTCGAGAATGTATGCTTCGCTACTGCTGTCGCATTGCTACTGCTGTCGCATTGCTGTTGCAAATTTTACGTAATTACCCCGCGGGTCTGAAGGGCATTGTAGCTAGGAGAGTAATAAAAATATCCTAGGTCTGTGGTAGCTAGTGAAATTACTGGGCAAATGAGACTTTACGATTTAATCTCGCTGTCTAGAAATCTTATTTATACTAAAATAGGTACTCTACTCTATACTTATAAGTACTTACTAAGTTATAATAAAACTGTAACAGGTCTAAATCTGTACATTGATTACACTTTAATCAATTGAGAAAGGCACTGATTTAAAGAGGCAAAAAAAAAAGGTGCACTAACATAAAAAAAGAAAGGTGGTATAGGTGTAAATAGCAGTTTTGGTAAGTTAAAACTTAAATGGCACGTTTAATAATAAGTTCAGCAGTTAAAACTAAGCAGTAAAGTAAACGAAAATGAGTAATAAAAAATAGGGATGTTCCGATACCACCAAAGTATCGATACCCACTCATATGAGTAGTACTCAAATCATGATTCGATACTACTTATATGAATACGCCAAAAGTATCGATACCTACTCATATCGATACATTTTTTTTATTAATTATCAAAACTGAAAAGATAAACAAATTTTACCTTATTGCAGCAATGTTTTGCGTTGTTTCTTTGACTGAACTACATTTCCAAGTGTTTTGGTGCGAAGAATCAGACTCTCGAACACTAAGGATATGGTATCTGACAATATTCGATAGAAGTACTTTCTTTCCGATACATATAAGCTATAAGTAAGGCTTGGTATTTGGACAGCTGCAAGCCACTATTTAGACGTTGTAATATTCTACCACTTCCATGTATGTATATTAGGGACTTGTGTATGTTTGCTAAAAATCACCCACAATATTTTATTATGCGAAATGAAATTATGCCTAGACAGAAGCGCTCTAAGTTCATGCATCTACTTTATCAACCTCCCTATCATAAAGACATTTATAAGAAGAACGTAGTTAATATGAGTATATTAGCGTATAATAAGTTACCGGATAATATTAAGATACTGCAGGGAAACATATTTAAAAGAAGTTTGTATAGTTGGCTGATCGACAATTGTTTTTACAACATGCAAGAATTTTTGAACTTTAAGTAGGTAATAAATTATGACATTGATAATTTTAAGTAAAATAAATGGCGTGTAATAATAATAATAATAGCAATTTGTAATATAATTAATATTTTTTTTTTTTTGTTCTATTTTTATCTGCGATCAGTCTTCGGACTATGAGCAGGTCTGTTGTAGGTAGTTTGGCGTTTAGGAAAAGTGGTCCAGTGATCACATCTCCTTTTATTTATAAATCCTCTCCGTCCAGCTCCATGATGTGTTGTCTGCGCAACCTCTTCGGGTAGCTGATAGTCGTGAGCTGTGTCGCCAAGGGATTCGGATGCACATTAAGTCGCTTTTTGTATCTGGATGATTGTAGCTTTATCTCATCGTTGACTGTGTTCATTTCCAGTTCGTTATGCAACTCGGTAGTCATCAGGAACCATGGAGCATTTGATATGTTTCTCAGAATGTTATTCTGTGCTCTTTGTATGATAGAGGTGTTCGATTTGCAGGTGGATCCCCATAGTTGAATGCCATAACACCAGATGGGCTTTAGTATGAGCTTGTAGATCAATAGCTTGTTGTCCATACTTAAGACTGAGTTTCTGCCTATCAACCACAGGAGGTTTCGGTATCGGATATTTAACTCGTCTCTTTTTTTCTGTAAGTGTGTTCGCCAGGTCAGTCTGCAGTCCAAATGCATTCCCAGATATCTGACAGACTCACTGTGTGGTAGTGTGTTTGCTCCCAGATTAACGGGTGGACAGTCTCCTTTGCGAAGGGCGAATGTAGCATGTGTTGATTTTGAACCACTGGCCTTAATTCTCCACTTTGTCAGCCACTGCTCTATTTTGTCTAGCCCCTTTTGAAGAGACTCCGATGCCTCTTTCGGGTTTTTGCTACTAGCAAGGATGGCAGTGTCGTCAGCGAAGGTAGCAGTAACTACCCCTGGGGTTTCAGGTAAGTCTGAAGTGAAGATGGTGTATAGGACAGGGCCAAGGACAGATCCCTGGGGTACGCCTGCTTCTATATCCTGAAAGTTCGATGTGTACTCCCCATCCTTTACTTGGAATATCCTTCCTGACATGTAAGATTTCAGTATTCCAAAGAACGAGTGTGGTAGTAGGTTCTTTATTTTGCAAAGGAGGCCCTTATGCCAAACCTTGTCGAAAGCCTGTTGGATGTCCAGAAAGGCCGCTGAACAGTACTCTCTTAGTTCTAGGGATTTTCTAATTTTATCGACGACTCTGTGGACTTGTTCAACTGTGCCATGCTCTTGTCTGAATCCAAATTGATGATCTGGGATTATCGATCTTTCAGTAAGGGATTTGAGCATTCGTGTAAGCAGGATCTTTTCAAAAAGTTTTGAGATCACCGGTAACAAGCTAATGGGTCTATAAGATCCAACCTCATTGGCAGGTTTTCCTTCTTTATGGATCATGATTATCTGTGACATTTTCCAGATGCTTGGGTAGTGTCCCACCCTCAAGATTCCATTAAATAGTGTGGCAAGAAATACTACTCCTTTCTTTGGTAGCTGTATGAGGATCTCCTTTGTGATTTGGTCAAATCCTGGAGCTTTATTGTTGTCGAGCTTTGTTAGATGCTTAATTATTTCTCTTGGAATGGTTGGCTTAAGCGGTAAGTCTAGCTGGAAATCCTGATTTATAATGGAGTCTATTTCCGTGTCTCCGTCTCTAGTTGTGCTGTCTATACCATTTGGTTTGAACACGTCAGCCAGGTGGTCCGCGAAGGTGTTAACCCTCTGTTGCGCCGTTCTGGCCCATGTGTTATCCGGTAGTCTCAGTGGTGGGCGTGTACTTTTTGGTTGATTCAACTTTGATGTTTCTTTCCAGAGGGAGTAGTTAGTTGATTTTGTGGCTGTGAGTGATTCCAAGTGTAGCGCTAGGGTTGCATTCTTAGCCTCACTTAAGAAGTCCTTGAGCTCGACTATCGCTTTGTTGAAGGCTTTTTTGTCGTCGTCATGCTGGCTACAATGCCATACTCTGCGGAGTCTCCGCTTCTCTTGGATCTTAGCTCTTATTTCATGCGAGACTGAGTTATGCCTGCGTGTCTTAGTTGGTATTTCAGGGGTATATAACCAGCATGCAATTTGGATTACGTTGGTAAAGTTAGTTGCAGCCACTTCTATGTCATCGGAGGTCTTCAGAGCAAACTGTAGGTCCAGTCTATTTTCGATCAATTTTCTGAAAGATTCCCAGTCTGTAAATCTATTGCACATTTTAGGGGTAGTTTCGTACTCCAAGAGTGTTGTGCCAATAGTGAGTAAAATAGGGGTGTGTGCTGAGGAGCCATCTAGGCAAGAATTAATTCTGGTAGAGTATTGTGACATACCCTTACAAACAAAAAAGTCAATGATGTCCGGTTTTCTGTCTGAATCGGTAGGCCAATGCGTCGGTTCTGATGTGGATAGTGTTGTAAGGTTATTGTTGTCAATGGATAGTTTAAGCTGTCTTCCTCTTGTAGTAGCCAGTCTTGAGCCCCAGTGTGGATGTTTACAGTTATAGTCTCCTCCCGCAATAAATCGTGGACCCAGCGCATTAAAGTAGTGTGTAAACTGATCCTGTTTGACATTATGCTTAGGTGGGCAGTATATTGCAGATACGTTGAAGTCGCCATTTCTACCTTCCACCGCAATGGTAGTTGCCTGCAAATGTTCAGTCTTATATGCTGGCAGTTCATGGTGTTTCAATGATGACCTCACTATTAATGCTGTTCCTGCATGAGCAGTCCCATCAGGGTGTTGGGTGCTATAGGTGGTATAGTTTTTTATATTTACTCGGCTCCTCTCTGTGAAATGCGATTCAGCAATCAACAGTATATCAAGTTTGTGGATGTTTAGTAATATTTCAACTTCATGCACATTGGGAGCCAGCCCATTAACGTTCCATGCGGCTATATTTAGGGCATTTATTGTGGCATCTTTTGGACGAGTGTCATGATTAAGCTCATTAGCGTACTCATTTGACTGAAGAGCATGTCCATTTTTTCCAGTTGCTTTATCAACAAGTCTCGAATAACTTGTGTTGACGTGCTGTGAAAAAACTCCTCTTGTGGTGATTCTTGTTGTGATTTCTCTGATAAGGGTTCCCTCGTGTTGATAATATGTTGTTGTGATGATTCTAAATGTTTTAACTTTGGTATGATAACTTCACTTCTATTTGATCGTTGAGTGTTGTCGGCTATTTCAGAATAGGTTTGTCGCCTGTTCTGTGGCTGTCGGGTTTCTGCTTGTTTTTGAGGGTCCTTGTCTGGTGTTGGTTTTACGCTTGATTCAAGGTACTTCCTTATGTTTTGACTGTTTTCTTGTCTCTTTTCTGTTGCTTTTGGTTTCTCTGTGATCTCATTAAGCCGCTCTGGTTTCTGCTTTCTAGAATGTTCGTTTGTTTTTGGCCAGTCATGTTGGGTGTTATTTGTGGTTTGTACTTTTACCTCTTTTATGTTGTGTCTTTGGGTTTCTTCTAGGCTAGGAAAGACTTCGGGCCATCTTACAGAATTGTTGTACGTATTGCGTTTATTTCTGCGGTGTAAGATTTCTTGGTATACTCTGCATCCTTTATAATTTGCAGGGTGCTCTCCTTGACACAGTACGCATTTTGCTGGTGTGCTGCGGTCTTTCTTTTGACAATCACTAGTATTATGTGACCCTGCACATTTAACGCATCTATACGGTCGCATGCAGTTGTTTTTTGAGTGACCATATTGTTGACATTTGTTGCATTGCACGATGGTGTTTCTTTTCCTTGGGTCCTCAATGGTAACCGCTGTGTTGTAAATAAGCTTGATACTTTTCACTGCTTTGTTGTTGGGATTGCGCTCAATGTTTATGAAGAATGTTGAAGTTGGCTTCTTTTCTGGTCCAGATCTTGCATTAATTATTTCTCCACATACAAGCGCTCTAAGTTCATGCATCTACTTTATCAACCTCCCTATCATAAAGACATTTATAAGAAGAACGTAGTTAATATGAGTATATTAGCGTATAATAAGTTACCGGATAATATTAAGATACTGCAGGGAAACATATTTAAAAGAAGTTTGTATAGTTGGCTGATCGACAATTGTTTTTACAACATGCAAGAATTTTTGAACTTTAAGTAGGTAATAAATTATGACATTGATAATTTTAAGTAAAATAAATGGCGTGTAATAATAATAATAATAGCAATTTGTAATATAATTAATATAACTTCATATAAATATTTGCACGCCTGCTTGCGGGCTGGGTACAGTGACTGTGACATTACCTGTAATCTAAAATGTAATTTGTATGTGTGTATCCTAGCAAATAAACGATTGATTATGATTATGATTATGATTACAAGTATTTTCTTTCCGGTACAAGCACTTTCTTTCCGGTACCGAGTAGGTATCGCGAGAATGGTTCGTTTTTATTTTATCTATCCTGTTGGCGGTTCTATCCTGTTTTGGCTTAGCAGCATTGATTCGATTCGATACTAGTACTTTCTTTCCGATACCAAGTAAGTATCGAAAGAAAAGTATCGAGTACTTACTCGTATTTACTAGTATCGGAACATCCCTAATAAAAAATAATGAAATGGATCAATGAATATATAATTGAGCAGGAAAATAATTAAATGGGCGGTAAAAATTATTGAACGAGCGGTTCATAATAAAACAAAACCTAACCTAACTTGATAAAATAACCGACTAATTGATTACTGTCCATGTTTTACTGTCGCAATAATTAATCAACCGCCATTAAATTAAATAACTGCTCAATATGTTTTTGAACTGATCATATTAACATCTTGAATATTTAAATAACAGCTCAAAAAATTTGTTCCCATAGAGAAATATACTTTTTTTGTTGTCTGTCTGTCTGTCCCTTTGAACACGCATGACGCTGAATCTACTGCACGTATTTTGCTGAAATTTTATATGGTAATAGAAAATTTTTCAGCATAACATTTGGTTTATGTTTCCTAAAACGGCCAAGTGCGGGCTGCACTGAGCAATAACGAAGTAATTTTTATTCAAAAATCAAATACACCTATCTTCTATAAATCTATACATATTTTATGTACACATATATTTATATTTATTAGTATTTATTTATTATAATAAGAACGGAAATATGCCAATAACATTTATTATTAAATTAATTTCAGTCAAGAACAATAAAAAAAAAAAATTAAATAATCAAAATGAAATTAAACCATTAGTCTAATTAATTTAATAAATAAGCAATCAATCAGTAATAAATTAAAAAATAAATGAAAGAGAAAATAGTCAATACAGTGTAAAAATAAAAATATTTAAAAAGTCATCATAACAATAAAATAAGAAAAATTACAGATAAAATAAAAAACTTTATAAACTTTCACAAAATGATAATAATAATTTAAGAATACCCTGCCATTTATCACAATAATATCACATTCAGAATTGGTGCTCAAGAATTATAAATATTGAATATTGAGACCGCTTATACAACGGCATAAAGGGGTTTCGGCTCTAGCCACTGTACGGGAACTAGGAACAGAAAAGAGCCTGTTGCCTTCGACATGACCAGACGCGGATACAGGAAGGGGGGCGCAGGGGGCGCCCCCCCCCCCTTTGGCGCAGGCAGTGCAGCACCAAGCGCGGTAATTATCCAATTTACCAGGAAGATATAAAATAAAAATAAAAATAAAAAAGCCTCTTTATTCCAGTAACAATCACCTAATAAATACACAGTAGATTAAATTTCTTATTCATTCACAATTATTATTATTATTATTCTTTTTATGCTCAATATTTTAATATTTCATTCATAATTTTTACACAATATTTATTTTTATTTATACTTACTACCTATCAATTATTATTATAGTGTTTTAAATCATAAAATATGATAAGTTTTTATAGTTTGGTGCTTATGCTGATTTATTGCTTGTTACGTGGACCCCTCTTCGGGTAAAGGCCTCCTCCAGGGTATTCCATGTTTCTCTATCCTGAGCGGTATTTGACCAGCTCACACCTGCGGTGGACTCTAGCTCGTCCTTCCACCTCGCCTTCGGTCTGCCTCTACGTCTGTAGCCATGAGGACCCTTCCACAGCGTCACAGTTTTCGTCCATCTATTATCGGAGTAGCGAGCCACATGCCCAGCCCACCTCCATTTCAGACTCTGGGCAAAAGATAGAGCGTCTGTAACTTTTGTTTCCTTTCTTATTACACTATGTCTTATTTTATCTTTCAGTTTGATTTTGAGCGAGCTGCGTTCCAGTGCCCTTTGACATGATGTGAGCTTCCTTCTGGCTAACGAGTCGAATATCCACGTTTGGCTACCGTACGTGAGACATGGTAGAAGGCACGAATCCATTACTCTCTTTTTATATCTCGGTTGCATGTCTGACTTCATGACTTCTTTATAACTCCAGTACTTCTTCCATGTAATGGCGACGCGTCTGTTTATCTCTTCTATATTGTTACTGTTTCGGAAGGATATTTGTTTACCAAGATATATGTACTCTTCTACATATTCTATTACCGAGTTATTTATTTTTAAGGGTCTTTTGATATGGTTAGTCATTAATTTTGTTTTCGTGATATTCATTTCTAGGCCAATTCTTTTGCTGACTTCGTTAAGCTCTGCCATCATTGATTGAAGTTCTGTAAGGTTTTCTGAAAATAGCACAATATCATCAGCGAATCGAAGATGGTTGAGACGGTTTTCTTTTATTTTTAAACCTTTGTTGGACCAGGGTAGATCTTTCATGATGTTTTGGAGCACCGAAATAAATAGCTTTGGAGATAGCGGATCGCCCTGTCTTACGCCCCTGCTAATTTTTATTCTTTGGCCAGAGCTTTCCAATTTGATTTTACTTGTGCTGTTTACATATATATGTTTTATTATATTTATATATTTATTGTTTACGCCCTGGCTGTGAAGAGCTTTCCAAATGCTATTATGAGATATGCTGTCGAAAGCTTTTTTATAGTCGATAAAAGCCAAGTAGAGCGGCTTTCTAAACTCCGAATATTTCTCAATAATTTGTTCAAGTACTTGTATGTGGTCAGTTGTACTGAATGATTTTCTAAAACCAGCTTGCTCAATTGGTTGGTGGTGCTCTATATCTGTGCTGATTTTGTCTAATAAACATGAAACAAACAGCTTATAAATACATGACATCAGACTTATGGGGCGGTAATTACCCACGTCGGTTGGATCTCCTTTTTTGTATAAGAGTATTATTTCAGACTCCGTCCAGGGTCTTGGCACTTTTTCTTCGCAGAGGACTTTATTGAATAGTTGAGTAAGTGGTCTAAGAAGCGTAGCTTTGGCCGCTTTAATACTTTCATTGGATATACCATCGAAACCGGAGCTTTTATCATCTTTCAATTTCTCCAGCTTCTTCAATACTTCGCTCTCCCCGAATAGATCAGTATCCACGTTTTTATGTTGGGTGGTAGGAATGACTACATCATCATCTTCACGAGTGTTCTCGGGAGTACTGTACAAGTGTCTGTAAAAATCTGTAGCGGTGTTGATGACCTCTTGTCGACTTTGTTGTTTTGAAGGCTTGGAGGTTAGCGACGGAATCCACTGTTTTTCAGCATTTAGTTCCTTTATAGCCTTCTTGACACTTCCCGTTGATCTTAGATGTCTTGAGATAGTGGACTCTCTGTAATCTTTGTAGTTTTTCTTTATTTCTTTATTTGCGGTTTTAAATAATTGTGCTAGCTCTAACTTTTCCTCACGACTTAGCTTGCTTTTGTGCAGTAGTAGGCTTCTTTCCCTGATGAGTTTTTTGGCTTTCTCTGATAATATTGGTGACTTCTTTTTTGTGTATTGTCCTGACGTGTGTTGTAAACATTTTTTAATTGTACCTTCTAGTTTTTTGTAATATGTTGAGCCTGTGAGATTTTCATGATTGCAAAGTTCTAACTCAAAATTCTTTAATTTAGATATGAAGTCCAATCGTTCATCTGCTGACTTGAGTTGATTTTTTGAGGAAGTTTTTTCTGCTTTTTTTGAATGATTTTAGTTTGATTGTGCCTCTCAGTAACTTGTGATCCGATGGAAACGTGGTAGTTAAAGTTTCAAAGTTAGTGAACATTTTAGGAGAGTTTGATGTAATAAAATCAATCTCATTTTTAGTTTTCTTATCAGGCGACAACCATGTCCATGTTCTATTCTTGCTTTTTTTAAATAATGTGTTGATGATCATTAGCTTCAGTTCAAAGACAAATTGTACTAATCGTTCGCCCCGCTTATTTCTGGTACCAAACCCGAACCGTCCAGTGACTAACGATTCCGTTTTTTTAGGCTGTCCAATTTTGGCATTAAAATCGCCCATGCATATGACACATTTCCCCGCCATATCGTAGGCTTTTTGAATCTCCTCGTAGAATGATTCAACTTCTTCCTCGTCAGCGTTTTCGGTAGGGGCATAGACTTGAATTAATGTCAGTTGGTGTCTATCGAACTTCAGTTTCAACATACACACTCTATCTGAAATGCCTGCATAGCTGTCTATGTTAGATTTGAGATCTTTCTTAATTAGGAAACCAACACCATACTGGCCCATTGTTGTTCCAGTAGAGCATAAAATATGCTCATCGTCTTCAGTAATTTTTGTACCCAATCGCCGAACTTCTGCTAATCCTATCACGTCGTATTTAATGTTTTTAAGGGCCTCTTTTAATTCCAGCAATTTTTCAGTGGTGCTCAGCGATCTGATGTTGTACGTGCATATGTATAGCGTCCTGGTCTTCTTCTCTATTACCTCTGGAGCGTTATAGTCGCAAATCCCCGCGGTGACAAGCCGTGCTGGGGATGATTGAGGAGGGGGCCTCGCTAATTGCTATTGGATTGTTTGGTTTGAAGTAGAGCAGCTTGGATTGTACTCTTTTTGTAATTGTGGTGTTCCAGGTACTCCTCTCTTCGGTGCGAAAAACGGATTTATGCTTGTTTTATTCTTCTTGTGAGTTTGTATGGCCATACTTCGGGTTTTCGTACCATTTTCAACTGGTGATAAAGACAAATTTCTCTTTTGATTACTGTAGCTTTGTTTGTAAATCTGTTTCTCTCTGTTCTCTAAAATTACAATCTTATCATACTTAATTATAGCTTTAATGCCTTCTGCTTCGTATTTTGCTACTTGTTTTTGTAACTCTTTCCTTTTTTCAACCACCTTCGGCGGAAATTCCTCTTTTAAATAATATTTAGTACCATCCAAGCTTTTCTTGTTGCGTAATAGCTGTATCTTTTTTCCTAGGGTCGAGACAGTTACAGAAATTGGCCTCGGATTGTCACACTTCTTGCCAATTCTTTTTATAAATTCCATTTCAAGTTTCTCGCAGCTTATTTTCATGTCTTTATTAAATATGTTTAGTACTATATCTTCTAGCTGCTGATAACTCTTTTCTGCCTCTTCTACCCCAAATAGTAAAATATTTTTTCGCCTTGTTTGCCGTTCTAACATGTCGATTCTTCGCTCCTGATCTTTAGCTTGTAGTTCGAGTTGATTATATTTCTGTTCAATTTCAGTGAATTTTTGATCTATATGTTTGTTTATGTTATTCGTGATATTTGTTTCCATTTCTTTCATATGTTTTTTCTGCTCTACCTGTTCTTTTTGTATAGATAGTAAAATTTTTGTAATATCTTCCATATTTCTGCACAGCTCTACCTGCTCTATGACAGCAATGTAGAAATGGACCTCTACTCTTAGATCTAAACCAAACGTTGTTGTCACTCGTCAATAGGTGGCGTTAGTTGTCTCTTAGTTTGATGGACTTCCGCAACACCGTTACTGTCAAAGTTGGTAGTTCCGTTACTCCTCACCAGATGGGGGTTTATTATAACTTCTTGTTCATAAAGTGATTCGTAATGTTTCTAATCATGTATTTTTAGGTTATTTCAATGGACTGATTTTCTTTCTACTCACTGTTTCTGCTATTATAGTAATTAATTTCGTAGGCTTTCTTCATAGGCAAGATTTTTAATGGATAATTTCCAGTTTTGTTGTGTATTTTCACTTGATTGTAGTTTTTTAAACGATCGTAACTTTTTCACAGTTTCCAGTCTAATCTTTTAAAATATCCTATTTTTCTATTTGCACTTCATATAACGTCTGTATTTAACACTGAATAACTGATGAACACATACAATTAACGTTTTGTTCACTTTGAAATAACTATTATTACGGAGCACTTTCAAATCAGCTGTTAACAACACGGACGGTGGCGCCCACCAGGAAGATATAGGTGCATGGAATTCATCATTTAAAAAAAAGAGCACAAATTGGTTTTGTATCGTATACTTATGTGTTCTACCACCATATCCCCAAATTCCCTTCTTGAACTCCCGTACTGTAATAATTTGTGCGCCCCCCCTTTAGAAATTTCTGTATCCGCGCCTGGACATGACCTCACCTGGATGTAGTTATCAGGCACAAAAAGCCTACACAGAACATTGTGCAATTCTGAAGAGTCAATGGTGCCTCTTACTAATTTACAGGAAGTAATGAGCTGATCAAAAGACCTCCTAACCTCTGACGAGTTGAAACCAAGATGCTTAAGGTGGAACGATTCACTCAGCGCGGCAAGTTTAAATTTTCTTACAATTTTCTCTTACGCATGAAAACTAATTTGGCGCTAATAAATAGAATGTATCAACAAATTACAATTAAAAGTATCAACTAGATATCATTGGTTTAGCAGTAAATGACAATAAACAATTTTCGTCTTGTCTTTTCAGTCTATTGCCATTTGTCGCTAAATTAATGATATCTAGGTGATACTTTGATTCGTAATTTATTGATAAATTCAATTTATTTGCGCCAAATTAGTTTTCATATTGGTTGGGCGGAATGCGAATGCGACAAAGAAGTTGAAGAGAAGAAGACCGTGTTCACACCAAATTAGAAATAGTAGACCAAAGGCTAATGCACTCACCGTTAAGCCAGCTGACTCGTCTTCCAAGCACAGCAGCGTCCAGTGGTTAGGCAGGTGGTGAGGATGGCGTCAATGCACACAGTCAGTCCCACGCGTGGGAATATAGCACTTTCCCAGTCCAATAGGGGTAGCACACACGAGTATATAGGTGGTCTTCTCTTCTTGAAGATCGGTAAGCACTCTGGTGGCAGCGTACCGAGCCAGAGGTAGATAAGCGGGAGAAAAAGCGACCTTTTTCAATGTGAAATATATGCGGCGGCGGTTAGCGTTCGAATCACACTGACGACTCATCGGCGATAGTCGGCTTTCTTCGGGCGAGGTCGGCGCGTAGCTAGCGCCGCATGCGGCTGCGTTGGTCAACTTATCGACCGACTTAGGGGTTCCTGCATGAGCGCTAGATGGCAATACTATACACATTTGATGTGAACAATAACGGCCTGAACACATATAATCACGGGAACCCGTTGAAGCTTTTTATTCCATCCTGCTCTGTTATTTGTAATTTCGTATGAGTTTGTCTCGTTTTGTTACCTCGCCCCTGCCCGCGCAGGTGAGTCGTGTTTGTACAAGAATTTATGTTCACGAGCTATCAATGGGCTTTATAATCTTTGCAGGTGCCTCTGGATAAGGTTAGGGCGTATAACTAACTAGCCTGTGCGAAGCCGGGGCGGTTCAGCTAGTTTTATATTTAAAGACAGCCCTCTCACTTCACTCTATGTACAAGGTTTTCAATTCAACCCGTCGTCACTCGTGACATGCACCCGCGCACGGGTTTTCTTACCCCCACTGTCAGAAGCACGCCTCGATAATATATTAGGGACCTTTGTAATACGATTAATCATTCCGCTCAGCGTTTTGTTTTTGACTTCGCTCGTATTAATTTAACGCGCGATTTTCGTTTGATGCTCTTGTTAGGTTAAGTACTTTCATTAACGATTATTATTTTTAGTACCTCACTTCTTAGACTAGGTGGTGGAACTTTTCTGCTAAGTTCGTCTAGGTAGGTACCACCGCTTTGCCAGTTATTCTGCCGCCAAGCATTAGTGTGCAAGCACTACTGTGTTCCGATTTCAAGGGCATTGTAGCTAGTGACATTACTGAGCAAAGGAGCTTATGAATGGCGGAAACTGAAAATACTCCATCTTGGAGAAGATTTTTTGTTAATTTCAGATTTTTCTGGCATAATCACCGGTTCATCCTCTACACCCCCATATATTTATTTTACCCCCCATCGCTGTAACTGCTCCAACAATGATGTCAATCAGTCAGACTCTATCATATCTATCTAGGTATTTAGGTGGGTGTTTAAGTAGAAAGAATAACCGGTACCAAGTACCGGTACCCAGCGTTGGTACCTATCTATAAATAAATATATGTGTGGACATTACACAGCGCCATCTAGCCCCAAACTAAGCAAAGCTTGTACTATGGGAACCAGATAACTGATACAATACTTAGATACTTTTTGTTTGTAAATACATACATAGAATACAATATAACACCCAGACACAACCAACATCTATTTTTATCACACAATGTTTGTCCTGGGTAAGAATCGAACCCATAACGTATAGTTCAGAAGGCTGAGCTACTACCAACTGAGCTATCAGGCCAGTCAAAATACCGGCTATTGATGATTACAGAGCCAAACAATGTATTACCGAGGTGTGTTTTTGATAGCCAGGGAAGGAATCGAAGGGTGCGAGTGTGGGTGGTACATGTCAAATGCGATAGCGGGTTTATTTTATTAAAACGCGAGCAGATTATGGCTAAGCTAATTAATCAAAAGTGCTATGCTAAGAACTGATTTTTGTATAGAAAACAATTATAAAAGAAGATACTCATTTATTCACGACATCACATAACATTAAATTTTTACAAGTAGGTACCTACTTCTCACACTAATATTATAAAGGCGGAAGTTTGTATGTGTGTTTGTATGCTTGTTACTCCTTCACGCTCAATTATATATCTCATTCAAAACATCCATATAATTATGTGTGCAAATGACACAAACTTCGCATAAATTTATAAGAATACTAGCTTTTGCCCGCGGCTTCGCACGCATGTATTATGTTATTTCTACGTTTAGGTAGTCTAATAATAGCTCATGCATTTTCTCTATACCAAATCACAAAATCCACAAAACTTTTTCGAAGCTCAGCACGTATTAGCAGATTAGGTAGCACACGTGTAAAAATGTTGTTTAGGTTGTAGGTAGGTATGGCTTTTCACGTGTCATCAGATCACCTACACATTGATAAAATAGTCAGTTAGAAACTGCAAATCATATGTATGTACCTACTTAGACCTACCTTATACTTAGCCGTTAGTTTTTTTAAATATACGGTAGATCTAGGCATCTAACGAATAAAAGTTCTATGGTATACCTACATACCAGTGATACGTTCGATCTTTTCCTTGTCATTTTCACTTCAACAGATTGTTCTTGTGTTTTCACCATAAAAACCGTTCAAGTCTTGATAAGAGGTTCCAGTAAATTTTGTTTAGGTAGTAGGTATACCTACTTAAGTACTCACCTATTATTTAGGCAGTTTAGAAAAATACAAAACAAACACACATTGGTCAGTTTTTCACATCCGCGCGCTCGTCGTTCCAAAGAGTATCTTTGTTGCATTCACCACATATTTTTTTTTACTTTCACAAGTTTGACTCCATACCAATTGAGTATTTAGCCAGTGCCAAAAATAAGATTATATAATACTTACTTTACAGCTGGAGTATTGCATTAACCTATACGATGCGTACTTAATTAGTTTTGTTAATACTAATTAGAAATCACAAGTGTTTACGTACGCCACTGTAAAAAGAGTTGACATTTATATTATGTCCGGTATTTACCACTTTGTCTCATTCCCACTGCACTTTCAACATAGTGGTGGGAGTGAGAAAATAATATGTGTACAAAGCTCTAATCAGATTCACTTTTGCAAAGAATGTTCCATTTTTAGGGTTCCGTAACAGTTTTAAAATAAAGGAACCCTTATAGGTAACTGTACTTACCTAATAATATTAATAATATGACATTGATAATACTGTTTTTTTATTAGTTGTTTTTATATTGTATACATTAAATGACTTTTTTTTATATATTTTATTTGTAACGCCTTAGGCGCTTTTTTGTACTGTTATGTTACAAACTGTAAAATAAATTGAATTTGAATTTGAATATGAATTTGAGGTAAGATCACTTTGTTGTCCGTCTGTTTGTCTTTCTAAATATCTGTCGAGACCATTACTTATTTTAGGAATAACGGAAAGAATTAACCTGAAATTGATATATATGATCAATTAATTCAAATACGGCTATCAACATCATCATCATCATCATCATCATCATAATCATCATCATCAACAAAAACGTCCTGAAGACGTCCACTTTCAAAGACCTTTCTTCTTCTTGCCAAATTCTAATAAACTTGACAACTTGTCCGTAGAGCTAAGCAATTACCACCAAAAAAGAAAAAAGAAGTTTAAATTCTGATTGCATAAATACACCCAAAGATATAATTAACCTTCTTGGAGCAACCGAGTAACCAATAATTTTTACTCTAACCTGTGGTTTGTCCCAAATAGAATATAACTGCTTAGTTTGTTCATTGAAAAGCCCACAGACCTAAAATATTTTAACTATTAAAACTCATTTACTTACGTGAAAGAAGAAGAAGAAGTCAAAATCGAACGTTACACGGCCATGTTGCTAATTCGAGGATCTTACCATAAAGTATAATTGTACTTACCTATATCTAAGTACCCTTAGAGTATAGACTAAAAGCATAGAGAGAACTTCATTATCTGTCAAGCGTACCACTTTTTTGGACACTTTTTATAAGAAGTGGACACTTTGATGTGAATGAGTCTGACAGATTTGTATAGAAAAACCTTAGAGTATAGACTAAAAGCAAAGAGGGATCATCAAAACGATAGTATACTTGTACTGCTCACACGTATCGCTACGTCAGTGGCGAAGGAAAGAAACAAACATATAGTAATTAGCTACACTTGCGAAATTTCACCGTACCATTTTTTCGACTCGAGTCAACTGTTTTTTCTGTTTGACTTTTCGCAAGCGTAGCTAATTACTTTATGTTTGTTTCTTTCCTTCGCCACTGACGTAGCGATACGTGTGAGGAGTACAAATATAATATCGTTTTGATGGATATCTCTATGCTTTTAGTCTATACTCTAAGTACATACCCTTTTAAAAAAAATTTCATAAAATATTTCGTATCATTGGCTAAGTACAAATGTCGTCTAATGCCAAAATAAAAAAAACATCTACTTTCACACTATTAATATTTGTTGGTATATGTATCTATTTAACTTCTAAAATGCTAAACAAACCTGTAAAAATATAAATAGGAAACCTATAAAATGTTTTGATTCTCTTAGAGTAGCGGTACTAATATTACTCTTTGGTCATATCCATTCACAGAGTCTTTTTCTTTAATCTTTGCCTCCAGATAAACATGTGGCACAGAGTGTAGTCGATTGTTTTGTTTTCTAATCTGTGACAATATGTGGTAACTTACAACCACAGCTTACAACTTACCGTTATGGCGGAAACAGTAGCCAACTTAAAAAAAAACTTACCTAAAACCTTTACCTAAAAACCTAACTTAGTAACGTACCTAAAACCTTCCCATTCATTCAATAACGCATTTAAAAATATTGATAGACAGAGAAGAATTAGTTGTATGAAACGTGCGCTACACTTATACGTGTAGCGCACGTTTCATACAACTAACTTTTTTCTCTATGGGAGTCCCATCTCTTCAGCGTAAGCGGTTATTTTCTCTATGCTTACTATAAGTAACCAAAAAAAAAACCATCAAGCGGCCATGTTGTTTAAAACTCCGATTCGTTCCGTAATGAAATCTTAATAATTGTCATCAAATTTTTTTAAACGATATTTCAATTTTAATATATCCTATGTTAAGCGCCGGTTATTTCTAAGCATATTAGTAAAAACCGCATGAAAATCCATTCAGTATTTTAGGAGTTCAGTCATAACAAACAAACAAACAAACAAACAAACAAATAAACAAACAAACAAACAGACAAAGTGTTTAAAAAGTGGCTTAACGTGATCAGCGGTTAATTTTAAGCCAACCTGTGTAATTTTTTGTTGATATCTTGCAATTACAGACTTTTTTATCTCTACAGTTTTATTATATGTATAGATAGATTAAGAGATCCCAACGGAAACCAGCGCTGGTTTAGCAGAACCACCATTATGGTGAGTTGGGACCGGTTTGTGGAAGCGGTTTTTTTCTTCTTTTTATACTTATAGGTAGTATACCTATACTTATACCAATATGTGCTTAAAACTGTTGTTGTTGCAAAGAAATTAATTTAATTGAACTTCATTATTATTATTCTTAGTTATTATTTTAATGTATTAATATATATTACTATAAATGGCAACTTTTTTGCTATTTATTTTTGTTTTTTATTTTTTCTATTTTTTGAACTCCTTTTTTTATATTTATTTATTACTATTTTAAATTATTATTTTAATGTATTAATATTACTATAATTTGCAACTATTTTGACGATGCTATTGCAGATATTATATTATTGTTTTCTTGTCATATTGACTGATTTATCTAAGAGCATGTAAATATGTATAAAGATAAATAAACAATTTAATTGAATTGAATTGAATTAGTGGGTGCTAATAATAATGAATAAAAAGCGATAGGTATATTTTGAACTTGTACCATACACCAACGATCGAGGACTCCCCTTCTGTATTTATAATACCGTTGTTAAACGATTACTTGTACGTTTAATATGAAGGCCCAATCTCTTTGTAAATCTTAATTTAGTACAAGTAGGTATGTACTTATACTTACCTATACAAACTTATTTAATTAAGGGAACTAATTTTTTGAGCTGTTATTTAAATATTCGAGATGTTAATATGATCAGTTCAAAAACATATTGAACAGTTATTTAATTTAATGGCGGTTGATTAATTATTGCGACAGTAAAACATGGACAGTAATCAATTAGTCGGTTTTTTTTTTTAAATCAAAATGCATTTCCACAGACACCTGGGTCCGTGCTCTTTTTTAACATTAATACACTTTATTACTTTACATTTTTATAAAATTTAGAACATCAATATAATACAGGAGGGACAATTTTTTTTTTTTTAATGTATACTTTTTTGTAATTGCATAACTTTTTTTTTCTTTTGATATTACAGAATTAAAAATAAAAGGGGAATACAATTTTATTATTAGTAGGTTATTTTATCAAGTTAGGTTAGGTTTAGTTAGGTTAGGGTAGTTAGTTATTTATTATTAACCGCTCGTTCAATAATTTTTACCGGCCATTTAATTATTTTTCCTGCTCAATTATATATTCACTGATCCATTTCATCATTTTTTATTACTCATTTTTGTTTACTTTACTGCTTAGTTTTAACTGCTGACCTAGTTATTAAACGTGCCATTTATAATTTTTAACTTACCAAAACTGCTATTTACAACTGCCTCTTTAAATCAGTGCCTTTAATTAATCGATTTTTACCTCCACTGACTTTTAAAAGGCTCACACAAACAAACACAGATCCAATATGTTGTCTAAATTTCAGAAATAATAAAACAGCCGTGGTAGCAAAGATTATAAAGCCCGCTGATAACTTGTGAACATAATTTCTCGTACAAACACGACTCACCTGCGCGGGCAGAGGGCGAGGTAACAAAACGAGACAAAGTCATACGAAATTACATAGAACAGAGCAGTATGGAACAGAAAATATCAACGGGTTCCCGTGATTTAATAGAAATTCATAGTATTTATTAGAGATTAGTGGTTGAAATACACCACTAATTTTCGTATGAGAGAAAGTTGTATCATTGGTCAACTGGATTTATAGTCAATGCGTGGTAGGTATATAAAAGTTTCATTATATTAAAATAACGCCAATATAACAGAGTAAAAAAATAAAAAACAAAATTCATCACTTAAATATTTTATATTAATTATTTATTATAAGCCGTGTGGTCCCGGTTTGCAAATAGGACAACCCCATCTCTTCCCGTGGGTGCCGTAAGAGCCAGCTAAATGGAGTATCCAGGGGTTAGGCAGCATTCTGCTTGGTACAAAGTAATCTTCTGTGATCACCAAGCCGCCTGCCAAGCGTGGTGATTATGGCAATCCCCCCTATGATAAGCGTCCGAAGTGGCGTTCTATGGGGGAGGACTGTGTCAGCAATAAACATCTTCCGGCTGATGATGTGATATTAAGATGTGGTATATATTAAATTATTAATTTTATTTAAATTGTGTTCGTGCTCTGTAACACACGTTTTACTAGGTGGTAGGACTTTTCTGCAAAGTTCGTCTAGGTAGGTACCACCACTTTGCCAGTTATTCTGCCGCCAAGCAGTAGTGTGCAAGCACTACTGTGTTCCGGTTTAAAGGGCATTGTAGCTAGTGAAATTACTGAGCAAATGAGACTTTATGATCTGATCACTCAGTCTAGTAATCTGATTACTAGACTGTGTGATGTCTCAGGATGACGTGCGCAGTGCACGCGAAAATTTATTATTTTATAAAGTTCCAAGTGACACTGCAACTGTTATGGGCGGCCGTGTCGCTTAACACCAGGTGAACGACTAGCTCGTCACGTCATTCATTCTCATAAAAAAATTAAGTAAAAAAAATTAAAACAGGTTTTGAACTCGCTGCCTTCTTTAATCTTGTACCACGCCCAAATCGGAGAATACCCATTGTGCTCGTAATGGCGTTATTAAAGATAACTTGAGCTTAATGCGAGACCGATCTCTTTGATGACGAGTATGGGTGTGTATTTAATTAACCTTAATAATCTACTATAACAGCGATGGTGGCCGAGCGGTAGCATGTGCGCTTCGCAATCTCACGGCACCGGGTTCGATCCTCGGCCCTGCACCAATGACTTATGTTATGTGCAGTTGTCGAGGCCATCGCTCCGTGCCTCGGAGAGCACGTTAAGCCGTCGGTCCCGGTTGTCATAAGAACATCTATGGCAATCGTTACGGGTAGTCAGACGTCTGATAGAATCTGACGCCTGATCTAACCATCCCTGTTACTGGTCCCTTATGGGTTGCGAGGTCAGATGGCAGTCGCTCGTGTAATTCTGGTAGCTCGCCGCTACAGGTTAGACTGGGAGCCGTCAGCCGACCCCAATAACAAATGGGAACAGGCAAAGAGGAGGAGTAAATCTACTATAACGACTGGTCTGATAGCCCAGTTGTTAGAAGATGCCTTCTGAACTGTAAGTAGGGTTTCAACTACCACTCAGGACAAATACTTGTGTGATAAACACAGGTGTTGATTCTGTGGATTCTGTGGTTCCACCCTTAAGGCGACGGGTAGGGCTAGATAAGCAGGGCAAAATCCATTCAAAGAAACATCGGCCTTAACGTCGTAGTCTTAAATATCAATTCAGCCTGCACTTCAGCGCGGCGCTTCAAAGACAACGCACGAAATGACTGATTTTGATGGTTTTTAATTAATAGCTATGTTTATATAGTATTTTCCAAAATTATGACGTCATCACAATATCTGAATGTTTGTTGGGAATACACTAAATTTTTTTTGGAAAAATATATTCGATAAAAACTCAGTAAAATTGGAAAATTCAAATTTTTTGAGGGAGGTTTGCGTTTTTTTTCTATAGAGCTTTATTTATTAATCTTGTATTTGCGGACATCACAAACGACTTAGTGAAATAAACTATATAATGTATTAAATTCAAAGCTCCACATGTTCTAATTACGCCAGGAAACATGCCAAAAAACACCTTGTTTGCCCTACCCGTCGCCTTAAGTTCCAATTCAGTTCCAGTTCGGTCGATTTGGGAGTATTCCAGTCTGAAGGCTTCCAATCGACCTAACTGGAATGTAATTCTAAAATGTATAATTTATAGGATTGAAATAACCGGCCAAGTGCGAGTCGGACTCGCGCACGAAGGGTTCCGTACCATTATCTATAAAAACGGCAAAAACTCACGTTTGTTGTATGGGAGCCCCCTTAAATATTTATTTTAGTCTGTTTTTTAGTATTTGTTGTTATAGCGGCAACAGAAATACATCATCTGTAAAAATTTCAACTGTCTATCTATCACGGTTCATGAGATACAACCTGGTGACAGACGGATGGACAGACAGGCAGACAGATGGATGGACAGCGGTGCCATAGTAATAGGGTCCGTTTTACCCTTTGGGTACGAAACCCTAAAAATGCATATGAGCGGGGAGCCGATGGATGCAGGAGGCATGCCAGCCGCTAAGAGAGGCGCTCTGTGGAAAGACCTATAGGTATAGATGTTTAGCCTTAGACGTCTTCAAGCTGATGATGATGATGATGATGATGATGATGATAAAAAGTACTAGATGTTTCAGCCCACGTGTACATAAATAAGTACGTTAATTGGTTCATCTTATCAACCCCCGCACCCCGAAATTAATACTATAAAATAATTAAAATAACACCCCCACGTTTTAAATCGTTAAACGAGGGTTGCTCAGGGCGAAGTTTTCCGGGTGACGCCTCTCCTTAATAACTTAGGGTGTGCTTTAAGGGAGGTTATTTTCTTGACTTTTGTTTCTTTTTAAGATTTTCGAAACTGCAATAAACTTTAGATGGGTGTATTTTACATATTATCATGTGTTGCCTGGAAGAGATCAGTTTGAACGATAGGACCACTCATTGTTACACTTTTGTTAAGTAGTCATTCATCATCATTATCAACAGCCTGAACACATCCACTGCTGAACATAGGCCTCCCCCAGACAGCGCCACTGTGAGCGGCAGCTCGCCTCCTGCATCCATCGGCTCCCCACGGTTTTCATCAGGTCGTCGGTCCACCCAGTAGGGAGCCGGCCTACGCTGCGTCTTCCGGTTCGTGGTTGCCACTCAAGAACCTTTCTTCCCCATCGGTTGTCAGTTCTACGAGCGATGTGGCCTGCCCATTGCCATTTCATTAACTTACTAACTCTAAGAGCTATATCGGTCACTTTAGTTCTCCTGCGGATCTCCTCGTTCCGGAGCTTATCTCGCAGGGAAACACCGAGCATAGCTCGCTCCATAGCTCGCTGCGTGACTTTGAGCTTATACCTATACTTATATAGTTTCAAATATAAAATAAATCTGTTCATAAATAACTGAATCCGATGGCCTATAGACAGTCCAAGTGCTCCAGCCCACTATTGCAATTCAACGTGGCAATGCGGCCAGCATGTTGGGTACGCTACCTACCGGTAGTGGGCTGGAGCACTTGGACTGTCTATAGGCCATCGCGGCTATTATACAGTCACAATGTTCTTTGTAGTAGGTAGTGTAGCTAGTTTACTTTAGTTTAGTTTTTATTATTGTAGTAGTTGGGGAGGGGGGGGGGGGGATGTGGGCAGGACACGTAAGCCGCGTGCACCCAGATCGCTGGGCAAGGATCATCACGCAGTGGGTACCTGAAAACGGCCGTCGCCGCCGAGCCAGGCCCTGTAAGAGATGGCGTGATGACCTCGACGCCTTTCAAGAGCAGTGGTCTGAGGTTTCCGGGTTTGAGGGGGACCGGGATATCTGACCTTTGCCCAGCAGTGGGACAGTATAGGTTAACAAAAAAAAAAGCAGTTAGCTTGAGTAATAGAGGCACTGAGTCCTGGCAAAAACATTAAATAATACATCCGAATTGAGAATTCTTTTATTGTCGACAAACTGTGATATTTTGAATTTCCCATGTCAGTGTGAATGGCCATCTCCACCATAAATGGAAGCAATAATAGATCATGGATTACTAATTTACTAATAAAACTAGGTGTTAAAATTATTTTACTAGGTGGTAGGACTTTTCTGCAAAGTTCGTCTAGGTAGGTACCACCGCTTTGCCAGTTTGTGTGTTATTCTGCCGCCAAGCAGTAGTGTGCAAGCACTAATGTGTTCCGGTTTGAAGGGCATTGTAGCTAGTGAAATTACTGGGCAAATGAGACTTTATGATCTGATCACTCAGTCTAGTAATCTGATTACTTGACTGTGTGATGTCTCAGGATGACGTGCGCAGTGCAGTGTCACGCGAAACTTTATTGTTTTTAAAGTTCCGAGTGACACTGCAACTGTTATGGGCGGCCGTGTCGCTTAACATCAGGTGAATGACTAGCTGGTCACGTCATTCAACTGCATAAAAAAAGACAAAGTTACAAGCATTTTAAAATACAGGAATAGAAAGAGACAGATCAAACGTGCAGTGACGTCACTCTTGCTCTTTCATAGTACCTCATTACTAAGCTGTGGTAGCTTTACATACGATCTCTTTGGCATGTGACTTCACAACGTGCGTTTTCATAGTAACTGTGGGGCACCTCCTGTTTTGCGAGAAAGGGACAGGTGATGCCCCCTCCAGAAACTTTAAAAGCTTATTACTCCGTGATTTATTTATCGATTATACTATTTTTTTCATTTATTGCATTTATTTTTAACCTACTTTATGGAAATAATATAAACTTTTTAATTTTTAACAGCGGGACATTAGCCTATTACAAAAAAAGGTGAATTAATCAAACCAAAACGGTAAAAATAACAACTTCCGACATTATATAGCAGTAAAAGAAAAAATCACTTACTACGTAATAGCATTTTAATCGGCTATTAACGTTTTAATCAACTGCTATAATTAACAGTTATAACGAAACGATTGAGAGCGTTATCGGCTGACCGGGTGTCGCCGCGTTTCGCGCCAATTTTTACGCGGGAAGTGTGAAAATAATTGATTCGGGAGGGGACCGTTCGGTTTATTGGATTTTAGTATTGTGCGCTGGCCAGACTTTCATTTTTAAATTGGTTCCCGTAATAAAAGGTGGATGAAATGGAAAAATTTGAATTTAATAAGATTTGTAAAATGAAATGAAATGTAACTGAAACAAAAACGATTAGGGTCAAGTGGGGTAAGTGAAACCAACTTTATTTTTAATTTTACGTTAACAGCTCTTCCACGTGTGCCATACGAGTCTGCTTGAGAATATCCAGGGAATGGGCAGCAGCATTCCGTTCAGTACTTTTATACTTTCTGCGATCACTAAGACGCCTGCCAGGCGTGGTGATATCTATATAGAAAATCGCTTCTATGATAAGCGTCCAAAGTGGCATTTTATGGACAAGGCAGTCATCTTTAAGCTGTAGATGGGATCATGAGAAAATCAAAAATCTGATAGTCATTCAGCCTCATACATCATCACAGCCATTTTGGTGCTTCACTGGCATCTAAGGTTATGTGGAATCCTTTATAAACTTTCATGATTGTGATCATGGAGAAGAAATGTTCTCGAGTGATGACTACTGCCCTGAAGACGCAGCTTGTCCTTTACTAGGGGGACTGACGACCGTCACAACACGAGGAGAAAACGTATGTAAGAAGGAATCAGTCAAGCACAGTGACGCTCTATGGGTGGTTCAGCCCGTCGTCGCCGCCCAAGACACGTCTTGAGCGACCCGAATGACCCTATAGCGGCCGTTGTTGTGGATGCGCTAGGATCACCGGACCAGTCTAGCCCTTCTGGCTCAGGCAGGTACCGCTTTCGGCAACGGTATAGGATACCAGCGTAACCGCATTAGTCTACAAAAAGCTTTCCGCAGACAATGTCTTTCCCATACATATGGAGTTATCGTTTGGCGTTAACGCTAATAGAAAGGGATCTTTGCTAGACCCCCTGACGAACCAGTGGCTCACGTTAAGCGTCACGGCCGCCCATATCATTGGCAGTGCCACTTAGAACTAAAATATAAAGTTCCGCGAAGGTTAAGGTTAGGATAACTTAAAGTACTGACGAAAGCCACAGGCTCCGGTTAGTGTTAAATAAATCATGATTGTGACTCAAATAGAGAAACAATGTAACCAATAATTGCCATCGCGCATAATTACGGGAACTGTGTGTTGCGGTGGGCGGTGGCGCTGACATTATTATGTTTTGCGCACTGCTGGCTTTCGTATGCCAGCGACGCGACGTGTTCGGTTTATTTTCTGTAGTGGCAACACTGGGAACATGATGCTGTAATAAAATCATTTATGATGGCAATATCATTAATAGTTATGTACTGACTGGGACTGTACTGTTTCAGGGTTAGACTGGGTGAAAGTAGCAAGAACTAGGTGGTAGGACTTTTCTGCAGAGTTCGTCTAGGTTGGTACTACCACCGCTTTACCAGTTATTCTGCCGCCAAGCAGGAGTGTGCAAGCACTACTGTGTTTCGGTTTGAAGAGCACTACCTGCTGTAATAGCAGGTAGTGAAATTACTGGGCAGATGAGATTTCATGACTTGATTTCACAGTCTAGTAATCTGATGTGATCTGTCTGTGAGATGTCTCAGGATGACGTGCAGTGCAGTGTCACAAGTTCCGAGTGACACTACAACTGTTATGGGCGGCCGTGTCGCTTAACATCAGGTGAACGACTACCACGTCACGTCATTCTCATAAAAAAGGCAACATAAAGTTAGCTAAGAATTTTGAATGTCACTAAGTTAAGAGTGAATGATATTTTGTCATAATTGCAGTTTTCCTGACGGCAGTGTAAATAAAGAGGTTAAGGAAATATTGTATAGGTAGGTACTGTCCAACAACAAATATCAGACTTTAGTTTTTCGTAAATAGGTAGTACTTAATGACCAGTACAAGACTGCCGACTAAACCAATCTAAATAGGGAAATTATTTGAAAAAGTTCCCGTGATACTCCTTCCCCGTAAACACCCTAATATGAAGTAAAATTCTACAAAAATCGTTACCTTCAACCTTTTATCTTCAAAATTCAAATTCTAACCCAAATCAAGTCGATCGCGGTCTCATGGTCTCGTTAAAATTCAGAACGCGCTGCGGTCGTGTTAACCGTCGCGAGTGTTTCAAAATAGGAACGGTACACATATGGGAATTACAGGCAGTATGAGCGCGAGGGAATTATTAGACCGTTTTCACATAGAGCGTTAGCACAGCAGCGCGACTGTTGCGCGGCAGTACCTAGCAGAGATCTTCACATTATAAGAGCAGTGCGACTGCCGCGCAATGGCGGCGTAACAGTGTTCTCAGGGGCTTATAAACTGCTTTAATTACTGCAAGTTTTCGCTCACAATAATATATTTCTCAGGAAACAGTTCCTAAAAAGTTAGAAAATGATCTCCTTGAATTGTAATTATTTTTAAATGCATTTTTAATACCAATTAACAGTATTAACACCATTATAATTTTCACCTCAAAGTCAAAGTCAATTTTTTTATTGCAAATTGGCTATTTTAGCACTTTTACAAGTCAAGATGTTATTACCTAAAATATTCAAAATTATCTCATTATTATCATCTATTATTATCATATCTGTCGGTGCAGTAAACAATTTCAAATTATTACTTCCATTATAGAAAAGAAAAATCCATTTATTGAGTTAATATAAGTAAACGAAGAATGTGAAAACTAGGTAGGTATGTAGTATCCATACTGTCAGCACAGCACACAACTGTTGTATTAACAGGTGTAGTGTGCGAAACTACATAAGCGTAGTTCTGTTTAACAGGTTAATTTATAATAGCTATTACATAACTGCTACATGCTATTTTAGTTGTCAACAACATGCGTTGTTTGAATTCGGAATTACGTACGCTATTATGAAGCAATGGCTAATCCTTGTAAGAAGATGAAAAGAGTTGCGGTTAGTCCCACTCGGTGGCCTTGTAAAGGTCGGTACAGACCAATGTTTACTGAAACGCTATGCTAAGCAGGCGATACTGCTATTACTCACAAATCTATAATTTATTGAAAACTATTAAATGGCAGTACAATATTTAAGTTATGAAGACAAAAGTTCACCCTTTTGCCTCTAACCGCTATTGATCCTGTGGAAACTAACAGAAAATAGCACTACCTTACACCTGCTACATAAAAAATCCCCACCCCCTCTCTATTCCAATAACAGATATAAAAATATAACGATAATCGAATTGAAATTTAACGTATAACGAATAACGATTTATGCCGCCGTGATCTTTCCGAGTTTATGACAATCGCGTAAAAAACGGACCCGGCAAATCTGAGTAATATCAACGACCAAATTAAACAATCACTCACAGAAAAACACTCAACCTTACGCCTTACACTTTACGATCCACAACTGGCTGGCATAAAGCGTAAGAGCCGAAAAAGAATATTGGTTTTGGTTGAAACGTTAAAACAGTTACTTCACTTAAAGAAATCACTTCTGAAGTTTGATACCAAGGCGTAAGGTCTAGAATCGATTGAAAATGAACTTGAGTTACAGTAAAACGGTTTCGGTGTGGTGAAAGCTGTAGAGAAGGTAGTCGTTTCGAAATCCGAATATTATCGCAATATGGCGTCCAATGACATGTTAATATGGGCCTTCGGGAGCGATATGCATAATTTTATAACGCTCTCATGTAGATTTTTGCGAAGTCGAGTTATATAGGTCTGTCGTATGGATTTTTGTTAGCAGATTGTGTTCACGGATGTGAGCTTCAGTTCATGGGTAAATTCCAGCTGATGCGCTCGTTGCGCATCCCTAATATCCATTCTATTTTTAAAACCGTACCGCAGCGTTTATGACCTATAGTAATATAACCCAAATTGAAGATGCAATATTTACGAACATTGCACTGGCAGTAGAATCAGCTGATTTTTAGGGTTGTTGTTACGAAATGGTTGAGAACGTTACGAAATTTTACCTATAAATTCTATCAGGTATGTTATAATTTTTAATAGTTACGTCATTACTATGAAAAATCTAACTACTTGATTTAAAAATCTTCAATAGGTGATCAGAAACGAAGATTAAAATCACCAGAGACTTATCAGTGCCACCCATAACGGATCCCAGTTTTGACGTCCTGGGTAGGAAATAATTGGTTACTTTTTGACTATGACCCGTCGCCCCTAGCAATCAAGAGGTTCTCTATGAAGCTGGTATGAAAACTTTTTCATGGGCGAGTACGCCAAAGCCAAAAATGTTTGTAATCCCTGCTATCAGCTGATTTTACCCTCAGTGCAATGTTAGTAAATATTGCATCTAGAATTTGAGTTATATACCTCTATAGGTGGTATTTTGGTGCTGCAAAGGTATGGATATCAGTGTATGCATAATGTCAGACAACGCAAAAATTTGGTTTACCTATATTTTCAACTTTACCCACGCTTAGATAAGAGCTAAGTAGGATTAAAACTACATAGTTTGTGATTTAAATAACATACGATATGTTCGCTAAAAGACAGCCCTCCAAATGAAATTTTAATGTTCTTGATATACAGGTACATGGTATCGATAGTACCTATAAGCAATCTGTGTGCAAAATTGCACCCTAACGCTTCAGTTTTATGTAAAAGCCACACAAACAGACAATTATTATGGTTCATATAGATAAATGGGTAGGAAACTAATAGATACTAACTTACTAAGTTTCATAATAACTTTATTTTTCTTAGATTAGTAGGTACCTAATCCAAGAAAGAAGTCAATATCAAATCTTTTAAACAGTGTATTTTTAGTGATTAGTACTTACTGAAATACTCTGCTTAAAAGACTTGGTACGTAGGTAGATAGCTAGATACCTACTCTTACAAGTTCAATTAAAATTCTAAAAATAATGAAGGAAAATAATCTTATTCACTTAGATTAAATCCTTAATAATTTTTAAAATATTTAATTAAAATGTTTCAATGAGATAATGTGATCCTTAAACTAGGGAAGGGGGGGTGTCTTTTCTTATCGTTGGTACAAAGCAGTTCGGTACAAAACAGAAAAGAAAATCTCATTCTCCAATTTAGCTTCATACGCACTTAGAGTAATAATAATTACGTTTTTTTGAACAACTACCGGAAATATATCATGAAGGATGGTACGGTCGACATTTGTCGGGCATGCCGCCGTCCCGGAGAATCTCTCCGACATATCATTTCCGGTTGTTCTCATCTTGCTAACGGAGAGTACTTGCACAGACACAACCTAGTGGCCAGGATCATCCATCAGCAACTTGCCCTTCAATACGGCCTTGTGGAGTCTGAGATGCCGTACTACAAGTACACACCGGGGCCGGTTCTCGAAAATGGCCGTGCATTGCTCTATTGGGATCGCTCTATCATCACGGACAGGACTATTGTAGCCAATAAGCCTGATATCGTGCTGATAGACCGATCCCAACGCCGGGCAGTGCTCGTTGACATCACCATTCCGCATGACGAGAACCTCGTGAAGGCTGAGAAGGACAAACTCAGCAAGTACCTTGACTTGGCTCACGAGGTAACCGCCATGTGGAATGTTGACTCAACGAGCATTGTCCCGATAGTCGTTTCGGCGAACGGCCTTATAGCGAAGAGCCTCGACCAACACCTCGAGAGGCTCTCGCTAGACGGTTGGATCAAGGGTCAGATTCAGAAGGCAGTACTCCTTGACACGGCATGTATTGGCAGGAGGTTCCTCAGTCTGCAGCCCTAACCACCGGTAGCTTGGGTCCTGCCCCGCTGCCGGCGGCACTCTAGGTTTAGGTTTTTTTATAGTATTTTTGTAATTTTTATGGTTCACTGTCGAAACTTATAAAATCGTTTATCATAATTTTGTTACAAATAAAAATGTTACTTATAATCATCATTTCACATAATGTGATTTAATATACTTTCACTACATCTAATTTTCTTTATTATAAATCAAAATTAATAATAATCCAAATTTATAAGAATGAAACTCATAAGGCGTATATAACATAACAGTACAAATTTATAATGTTCTTTTACCATAAGTAACTTAAATCATAAAACAAATTATCTATAATACTGTAAATTAATGTGACTGGAACTGTTGATTATTATATATATCTTAATCAGTTATAAAAACGTATTACGGCAAGCCAATTTGTTCTTCAATCTATGCAGGCACTTTATCCAGTCGAAACAATCAAAATTAACGTGTTTACTGTAGGTAATTGTAAAATAACTTATATTTTCTCATGTTATGTTGATTTTGGTGTTGTTTAGTGAACTTTTTTTTAAATCAAATAGAGGTTATCTGAAACTTAATATAGATGGTTTCTGTAATTTTTTATATAAGCATAAGTGACTTCTGGCACTTCGCCGGCCGCTGCCGCGGCACGCTCGCTACGCTTCGCTTCGCTCGCTCGGCTCGTGCGTCGTGTGGCCACAGTTAACCTAACGCTCCTCCTCGCTTCGCTCGTCGTCGCACCTATTTATGACTTTGCCTTAGACTAGTATCTTAGTATCTTTAGGGTATACATGCATATCTATGTAATGATTTAACTACCTCAAAATTATTATTATGTTAACTAAAAAATATGAAAAAAAAAACATTATAAACAATATAATTATGAATGCTGATTATTATGAAATTATAAGTAATGATATGTATAATAAAATAAAATATGATAAAAAAATTCTTAACATTGATATTATAACATAAAATTTTATTAATTTAAACATTATTTGAATAAATTGTATAAGAAAAGATCAATATAAAAAGTAACTATTATGAACAAAGTTATTTATAAATATCCACCATTATAAATTTCATCATTATTAAAAATGAGATATGTGAAATGAAATTATGAATAATGAAATTATTAGTACAGACGGTATCCCAATTTTTATATGAATATTGTAACAAAACCTAAATCTAAGAAAATGTAATAAATGAGTGAATAATTACGTTTTTAAATCCATCTGGCTAAATAGTTCTTAGTTACCCTTAAGTTAATATATATTACTTGTCAGTGAGATTGCAGCTTATATTCTAGGCCTAGAATCTGCAATAAAGAAATCTTTCAATGTGTATTTAACTATATCTACTATTAGACGTGTATGTCTTAATAAAAAAATACAATAATAAGTTATTTTTAAACCCGAAGCAGCATCAAGTTAAATAGTGCCTGTGGCAATACCAACAACCTTATAAAGAAACCAAATTACATTTCCCCGAACAATCTTTTTCAATTACAAAGCTTTCCCAATAATCTTTCATGCCGCATAAAAATAGCGTAACAGCTTTCCTATAAACGCTATTACAACGTTTGCTATAACGCTATAACGTATAACATAACGCTATCCAATAACAGTTTTCTCTATCCAACGCTACATCTTAATCTACTAGCGGAAAGTCGCAATATGGCGGCTGACTTTTTCAATAAAACGGTAACATCTGGACAGACACTTAAGCTTGGGGGCGGGAATGAGATGGCACTACCACTTATCGTGTTAGTGCGAGCGAGAGAAGTTTACTCGAGGGTCTTAGCGAAATTAATATGTCTTTTCTCCACGTTTCTGGAGGCTATATTATTTTATTATTGATGTTCTGTGTAATGTAGTTTTTGTCCAACGGTTAGTAAGCAATTAGAGATAGTGTGATAAATAAAACAGATCGTTGCGCTAGAAAGGCTGCTCTAATCGAATATGTCTTAGGAAAAATCGTGGGAACCTTTTCTTAATAACTTCGTTATAGATTGCTTGTAGGTTGTATAGTCTCTTATGCTAATGAGGCGCTTACGGAGTTTCAACCACAATTTATCCGCATCCCGTATGAGGCTTTTTATTTTAAAAAAAACACTAGTTCCGCTTCTTTTCTAGATGGCGTTGTAAGTACATAATTTAAGCCTTTCAAACCACAGAGTAGTTTAAACATAAAAAAATGCTTAGACTACCTACAAAGAAATGTCAAATTCAGTTCAGTGGACCGCGAGTACATTGTCTGTAGTATCTCCTAAGTAGTCTGTGGTGCATTCTTCTTAAGTAAATTGAAGTACAGCAGAACTGCGAGACAGATAAACGTTAATATTATGATCCAAAATTAAGCCGAGCTATCGCGCAACGAAAATAAAACAAACGAAACAGTTTAGAGTTGTCAGTCAGTATCGTGACATATTTCCTATAACCTGTGGTCTATGCTTGAAACAGTGACAGTGGCAGATTTTGGTAAAACCACAACTGGCGCCATCTATTTGGTCATACATAAAACACCATTTCTTCTTTTTAAATAAAACTCTTCATTGACTCACGTTATAATGAGCATCATACTTACACTCTATTTTTTAATTAGACCTTATTAAACGGAGTAAACTGACAGATCGAAATGTCACTTGTGAAAATAATGCTGCCAACTTCTAAATCACTGTGATGATCTAATTCAGCTCCTACAGTTCAAAAGAGTGGAACTATAATTTGCTACTACAAAAATGACTATAAATTATAGCTCAAGTGGCAAAGTGTTATTAAAATTGATTTGGACGCTTCCCCTGCCTCCCTTGTATTGCCGTCCCATTCATTCATATTTTTCCCCTAGATTTTTCCCTTCCAATTCTTTCTTCCCTTCGACAGGGTGAGTGTATAATTAAAAAAATAATATTCAAACAATAAAATTCTTGCATTAAAATTATATCCTTATTGCTTCGTGCAACCTGCACTTGGCCGTTTAAGAAAACACAAAGTATTCTAAATGTTATTCTGAAAAATTAACTATAACAACACCAAATTTCAGCGAAATCCGTTCAGTAGTTCCCGCGTGATGCGTGTTCAAAGGGACAGACGGACAGACTTACAAAAAAATTAAAAAAAAATTGTTTCTATTTCTATATTGATAAAGAAAAACAAAACAAAATTTTAAAAAATATTCAATTCACAGATTTACCCCATCAGTTACAGTTTAGCTGACCCGCCCTGGCTTCGCTCGGGTTAATTAGTTTTACGCCTTATCTCAGTCTAAAGGGAGAGAGAAGGGAGAGGCACAAAGATAAGGGAAAAGGATGAATGCATGAAACGGTGAAAGGAGGTAGGTGCTGGCGCACCTGCCTCCTTTCACCTTCATCCACTCATCCTTTTCCCCCCTCTCTTCTATCTTTCCCATAGTACAGGATAGGAGTTGCTCTGGACCTAATACTGAAAGTTGAATGTCTGTAATTTCTGAACCACAAAACCGACGACCTTGAAATATTTACGGGACAGTATTTAAAACACCCCCTTTTTAACAAAAAAAAATGAATGAAATCGGACCACGCGTTAATAAATTACAAATAAGTACATATTTTTAATTTCATCCCCTCTCCCGCGGAAACCGTGCTGAATTTCGGGATCAAAAGTATCCTATAGCCTACCTCGTAATATGAACTCAAATCATGCCAAGTTTCATTTGAATCCATTCAGTAATTTCGGCGTGATGCTCAGCCAAGATACAGACAGACAGACAGCCAAAAATAAAAAAATTATAGTTTTGGCTTTAGTATCGATTATAGAGAGCCCTCCAACAAAAATTTTCAGAATATCTTTAATGTATAGAATTGACCCGGTTACAGTTTTATTATAAGTATAAATTGTAATAGATTTTTATACTACGCCTTTTTTCTACTTTTCTTTACTTTTCTACTTTTTACCAGTTTTTTATCACTAAATACAATAGGCACGCATTTGACTGCAATCTCACCTGATGGGAAGTGACGACGCGGTCTACGATGGTACATGCTTGCCTAGAAGATACCTATTCACTCGTGGCTTGAAGAGCTCCAGGTTGTACTTATCGGGAAACAAAGACGCTGGTAAAGTGTTCCATTCCTTCGCAGTCACATTTCTTTAGTTCTATTTCCCGACGGGAAAGTCTTTCTAGTCATCGGAGTCGCGCTAGAACAGCTGGTAGGTATAGGGAGCCTGCCTATAAAAATTTGAGAAAATTTCTGGGTCTCAAAATCTTAAATCTATACCCTATAACTATATCTATAATATACTATAGATGCACAGTCTCTATGAAAATCAAACCTCAAAGTGTCCCCGCGCCAATGCTTACTTATACAGATATATACCTCTCCAGCTAATATAGAATAGTCCACAAGCGGTTGTTACATTTTAATAATGAACCATAGCACCCTGTAATAGCGTTGTACAACAATAATAATGCTCGTCGTAAAAACTCTGCTCGTACGTCTTGTTTTTCTAAGTTTTTACAATTTCGTGTTTATAGCCGCCTAAAGGTACGAATATTTGGCGTCAAAATTATGACGCAGAAAAGTAGTTGCAACTAGAACACGAAACATATTTTCAAAAAATCAAGATGTACAAGCATAGATTATAATCTATCCAAACGATTGACACCAAAATCAAAAGTTTTCGTAAAGGTTTAGAGGGTGAAAACCGTTTTCGCCCGAAACGCTAAAATGTAGTAAACTCACTCATGCGCTCTATTGTCTCTATATCATCCGTGTGGAGAGCGACGGTAATAATATTTTCAAAAACCAGGACGGTGCTTTTAAATCTAAAGATCTTCCGCGCACCGACCCGGGGCTACCGTCTAAGCCAATCGTAATCGATGAATGGGCTTCATTTCGTCATTTCCGGCAAGTTGTCATTGTGTAACATCTCCATCCATTAGTATTTTCTCACTATTTCTCATTATTATAGTTAATTAATGTTTTGTCTATTCAGTTCGCCGCCTAAGGCCCCATAATGCCGATGGATGAGAATTTTACACACCCGGTGATGACCAAATGAAGCCCATTCATCGATTACGATTGAGTTACACAATACGGACCAAAAATGAAATAAATAATAATAATAAATAAATTGTAATTCTTAAATGTAAATGTGTGTGTGTTTCTTAATTGTGTTTCTTAATTTTTTAATTGTATTTCTTTTTGAGTGTAAATTTAAGTAATATTTTGTTTATTGTGTTTGTAAGAGCTGTGGATTTTTTTTAAATGTAAATTAATGACGTGACGAGCTAGTCGTTCGCCTGATGTTAAGCGCCACAGCTGCCCATAACAGATAGCAGTGTCACTCGGAACTCTAAATTAATATAGTTTTGCGTGACACTGCACTGCGCACGTCATCCTGAGACTTCACACAGTATAGTGATAAGATTACTAGAATATGTGATCAGATCATAGTCTCATTTGCCCAGTAATTTGACTAGCTACAATGCCCTTCAAACCGGCCCCCTAATTACCTAATTTGCGACAGGCGTAAATCTCGCGGTGATTGCTGTCATACATCATTAGTGGTGTAGCGTAGCATACATGCTCGACACCACTAATGATGTATGACAGCAATCACCGCGAGATTTACGCCTGTTGCAAATTAGGTAATTAGGGGGCGGAACAGTAGTGCTTGCGCACTACTGCTTGGCGGCAGAATAACTTTTTTTTATTTATTTTTTTATTTAAATGAATGACGTGACGAGCTAGTCGTTCGCCTGGTGTTAAGCGACACGGCCGCCCATAACAGATTGCAGTGCCACTCGGAACTCCAAACTAAAGTTTCGAGTAACACTGCGCACTGCGCACGCCATCCTGAGGCATCAACTGGCAAAGCGGTGGTACCTACCTAGACGAACTTTGCAGAAAAGTCCTACCATTTAGTAAAAATAAAGTAAATAAATAAATGCCTTTGATGTGCGGATTATGAAAGAATTTCCGAAACGATTTGAACGAATATAATAATAACAAATGATAAATAACGCCCAACGACCACATACATAGATCCTGGACCCTAACTAGGATCCCCTGTATCTAGGGACCCAGGAACTACGATGCTGTTTTGTAATATGTATTAATATTTTTTTTGTTGTAACTAGACTGTGTAGTACTGGTAAATGAGTAGAATAGTTCTGGGTACTGTATATTATTGTATGAAATACTATTCATATCGTAATGGGGATCATTTATATTGTATCTTTTGCCACTTATGTAGTTGATTGCATACACTATAATAAAAAAAGCGCAAATATATTTGCGCTTTTTTTCAATGCACAAATACTTGTCCTGTAGCGGGACTCGGACTCGCCGCCTCCAGGTTATGAGCCGACCTGCTCAACCACCACACCACAAAGGCTGTCACGCAATATGTTGTGTAGTACTGTACGTCACTTATTTAGCTAATGTCAACGTAAGTGGCCCGGGGCTGCGTCCCCCGTTCTGAATAAACCAGGGCATAAATGGCCGTCTAATTGTTTACATCACCGTTCCTCCCAAATACCTAATACAATATATGGTACGGCATAAGGATGGACAATTTAAAAATAAGCGTTTTACTTACCAACGTTAGTCTTCACCACGCTTTCGTCTCGATCTCCCAAAATAGCACTAACACTAAATTTAAGCAACGGCTTTTTCTGTTCGTTGTAATCTTCACAACTCCTGACCATGTCTTCGGTATTAAACTGTTTCTCTTTCGCCGTGTCCTCGTCAGAGTTCTCCTGATAACTATGAAGGTTAAACCTCTTTTCTAGTTCTTCTAACCGTCTAATCCCAGATTTTTTACATGCAAAAGGTGGACAAGAAAAATCGCCGCAAGTCTGACAGCGCCGGCTTAGGTTAGGTATGTTCAGAACCTCTTTTTCGTCGCTTCTTTGATAGTAATCGCTGTTGTAGTACTCGTTCTTAACGCCTGTGAAGTCTTCGTCTCTACTTTTCGAGTCTTCGTCCTCGATTTTCGAGTCTTCGATCGACTCATCGTGTTTTTCGTCTTCGTTTTCTATGTTTTTTGTCTCGTCTATTTCGGGGGAGTTTTCTCGGGACCTTTCGTAATGCTGTCGCTGCATATAGTTTTCTATCTGCTGATTTAGGTACTGGTTATGGAATTCAGCGGTTTTTTGTTGATGCAAGATATTATCAACTAAGAATGGAGACGACATGTTGAAAGGAGTATTATTCTTGTAACACAAGTTCTGAATCGTTTTCAACATAATGTTGTGGTCAAGTTTATTTGTAAACGGATTCAACTTCAAAGGTCCATGTTTCATATCCGTTGGGTACATTATACGTTCATAGCTGCTATTTTAAGCAATTATAACGTTAAAAATAGCAGTTAAAATAACTTGTGTGCACATCACAAAAATCATCAAATGATCAATGTTCGAAAATTAAAACGTAAAAAATAATTGACAATCGCGTTCGAAATTATTTGTTATCGAAATGCGACACATGTGTATCGGATCAGAGTAGAAGAACGACTGACTTGTAGGGAGTGGTAGCTAAAAGGGGCGGTTTCGGAACGCTCGGGGTGGCTTTTTGTACGCTTTTGTATTACGTACCAACTTACTGAGACCTCCCGCGGTCTTCCTTCACTAACCCTTTCCAACAAGGCGAGGGAAATCGCTTACGTCTGCAGAGCTCATGTTACACTGGTCACCTACCGACTTACAATTTCGTAGATCCACACGAATTTATCCAATTATATCTTTTATTTCTTTGTGTTAAGACTGGTTTTTGATATGATCGCTTTTCTAAGAAGGAGAGAATGTGTGTATTATTCATAGGTTTAGAGCAAAAAGGGTGTATATTCCAGTTTTTTTGTTTCATATCAAATTTATTGACTGAAGCTTTAGCGGTTAAGGATTTGCTTTGCTTTAGGAGTACGATGAGAAAATGTTGAGAAAAATTATATTATTTTTATTTCAATGTATTTTAATTTTTAGTCTTATTGGATTTTACTACAAGTTCATGGGTACTTTTGTCTGTCTATTGGCACATTCAGCGAGTGGTCAAAAGCCTGTGGGCAGTAGTGACATTTCACGAATGAATAGTTTTCTAATGTTAACTTTTGCAAATGGGACTATTTGTAGTAATGGCGTTTGTGTTATGTAACTTTTGCGAAAGCATGGGTGGCGCTTACTATAAATTGACATGCCCTTTAAATTTACTGTGATCTAAATTTTTAGATTAAGGTGTTGGTATATTGATTTTATTAATAAGTTCATAATATTTGCTCAGAATTTATCAATCGTATTGATATTAAAAGTGCTGAAAATAGTTTAGATAGCAGCTAATTAAATTGATTGACTTTAACTTGACTTTGAACCAAGACTTGCAAAAGGACTTAAAATTAATTTATCTTGCTACTGCTACAGCGTAGGTGCTCTATGCCTTAGCTTTAGCGTAAACCATCTACGAATCGTAGCAAATAAAACGTGACAGAAAGGACAATCTTCTAAAATGCAACATGTTTTGTACATAGAATATTAATAATAAAACACTAGCTTTAACCCGCGGCTTCGCTTGCGTTGACCTTAATATTTGTTAATACAGCAATTTCTTAATTCATATATAATTATTTGGATAGCATTTGAATGTACATTGAACACCATTAATAGTCAGTTTAAATGCATTTTCTAATGCAATGTAGAATGGGTGGCCTTATCGTCGAGATGTAAACTCTTACGAAAATAATTATCAATTTACAGATGAGTGAAATTACGGGGAAAATGGCGCTTTAAACGTATCACAGTTTAGTAAGTAACAAAAAGTGTAAATTATTTGCATTTAAATTCATAATCTCTTTTTTGGACCACATTACAGTAAAAATGGTGTCTAGGTGTCTTATCATTATAGTCTATACTACGTTAATATGTTATCTATGCTCGAAGAAATGAAAAAAAAGTTAAAAATAGCATTTAACATAAATCCATATCCATAACAGCTATAAAAATAGCGGTCAAGCACTAAATAAGCGTTATAGCAGCCACACGTCAGACGCAAGACTGGCCGAAAAGAAAAGAATCACCGACCGCGCGAAAGAAAAAAGTGTTCCAATTTTCAAATTAGCCACACCCCCGTTTTGTTATTGGTCCTTATTCTCCCATCCAAACGTTGTAAGTGCAAATCATTTTTACAGACTAATTTGTACTCTATTTTTACAAAGTTAGAGTTTAAATTATTTTTCTGTGGAAACTTGCAAGTAGTTTTTAAAAGGTATTATTAGGGTTGGATATGAATTTTATTCGCTTGTATTTTGATGAGAAGATTAATAAGCTTTCGCTTTGAATAAGTCAAATACAATCGTCTCATAACAATGGAGATTAAGATTGTCGATTTTCACTTACTATTGCTTTGTTTTATATGAATGATTGACGTGACGAGCTAGTCGTTTACCTGATGTTAAGCGTCACGGCCGCCCATTCGCAAAAGTTGCAATCTAACCTGTAGCGGCGAGCTACTAGAATTACACGAGCGACTGCCATCTGACCTCGCAACCCATAACGAACCAGTAACAGGGATGGTTAGATCAGGCGTCAGGTTCTATCAGGCGTGTGACTACCCGTAACGATTGCCATAGATGTTCTTATGACAACCGGGACCGACGGCTTAACGAGCTCTCCGAGGCACGGAGCGATGGCATCGCAAACAGCACATAACTTACTAGATAAGTCATTGGTGCAGGGCCGAGGATCGAACCCGGTGCCGTGAGATTGCGAAGCGCACATGCTACCGCTCGCCCACCATCGCTCCAGAGAAAGATACACCTATTATTTATCTACGTACCTACAGTGAACGTAACTAGTGCCATGAGAAAAAATACTAGCTGGTATTTTTTCACTGGTATTTGTCACAGGTATGGCCAAGTCACAGTCACAGATTCACCTAGTATTTTATTCACCTAGTACGACCCACCTCTTTTATTTTTTATTTTATTTATTATTAATATTACCAACATAATGTAACCATAGCCAAGTTTGATTACACAATTCAAAGGAAACATTGCTAAGGCCACACACGTTCAATTTTATTGATCAATAAAATTGACGAGACCACTTCCGTCAATGTTTTCTCCACACTGTAAACCGAAAAACACTGACCAATACTAATCATACACGATCAATAAAATTGACTAATCACAAAGATTGATCAATAAAATTTGTCGTGTATGGGGGGGCCTAAGTGTCATTACAGTTACAGGTAAAGACTGCATGCAAAATTATAGAATAGGAGTGAATTTTGAACAGCTGTTCAACTAATTTACAGAAGACAAGGGATACATAGTTAAAAATTCAAGGATTTAGTATTCTGAATAATAATAAAAACGATTGTATATAATTGAATGGATTAAAAATATTAAATAAAGTAAAAAATAACAATCAATAATAATAACTGATAAAGATTTAAAAATTAAAATACACAATATTACAGATTTTCAACAGTCTTTCAAATTATTTTTTTGGGCCGCTCAAAAAATATTAATACTAAAAATAACAATAAAAGAATTTTAATTCTATTCAAATGTTGCCACACACAAAAAACCCGTTCAAAAGCTAAGTACCACGATATCCCTATTCAAATGCGTTCCGCAATTACAGCAATTCGCCGCGGACAGCTATAGGGGTGGCTGGCAAAACAGTATTAAATTAGCCCTAGGGATGATGTTCAATTTATTAAAATTGTTATTGTGATCTGTCCATTATTATATTCATTATTTATAACAATAAAACTTACTTTTAAATGAGTAGGTATGCATTGGTGGAAGCCATTGACTATAAATCCAGTTGACCAATGATACAACTTCCCTTCATACGAAAATCAACCACTAATTTCTAATAAATACTGTGAATTAATAAATCACGGGAACCCGTTGATGTCATTTGTTCCATCATGCTATGTCCTTTGTAATTTCGTATGACTTTGCCTCGTTTTGATACCTTGCACCCTGCCAGATCCACAATCGCCGCCTCGAAAATGGCACCGTCAAAACAAGGCATATGCCTTGTTTTTGCTCTCATTTGCGTGTGACCGCGCCTGATGAAAGTGATGTAACTCACATATCATTGTTTTACAACGCTATTGCAGGGTGCTATGGTTCATTATTAAAATGTAACAACCGCTTGTGGACTATTCTATATTAGCTGGAGAGGTATAGGTATATCTGTATAAGTAAGCATTGGCGCGGGGACACTTCTAAGGTTTGATTTTCGTAGACTGTGTATCTATAGTATATTTGATTTAAGATTTAAACTGTTTTTTTTCATCTAATTATGTTGTTTCACGTCGCAGTGGGCGTGTTTGTACGAGAAATTATGTTCACGAGCTATCAACGGGCTTTATAATCTTTGGTCGAAGCTAAGCTCCAGAGCTTGGGGCATAGACGAAAAGTTGCCAGCTTATCAGTATTTTATAGGCTGCATTTTGGAGATTGTGCGATGGAATTACACGAACTAATTCCATTCTTTCATCGGACTGCAAGGCGCACAGAAACTCGGCATCCTTATATCGTTAATATTCCTACAGCCCGCACTAAGCGTTTCGCATCAAACTTTATAGTGCGTACAGCAAATGAGTGGAATACCTTTTTTAGTCTTTAAAAAACAAGTTCGCATCTATTACATTAAAAAATATTATACTGAATAAAACTCCCCTAATAATTTAAAACCTTTAAAACCTTTGTTTTTATGTAAGTATTTATGTATATTCATTATGTATATTGTATATATATAAGTAGGTATATTATTATATTATTTGTATAAGTATATATCTACCTATTATTTTGTAGTATTTTTATTTTTATGCTTATAAACACGATTTTATTGTAACATTAATTTTACTGCACCGCTACCATATTTTTCTTGTAGGTACATCCAGGTTGACTGGTAGATAATGCTTCATAGCATTAAGTCCTCCTTGTATTTTTTTGTGTGCTAAAGTATAAATAAATAAATAAACACCTTGCCGGCGTCTTTGTTTCCAGCTAACTATGATCTGGGAGTCTTCAAGTCGAGAGTGAACGGGTATCTTCTAGGCAAGCATGCGCCATCGTAGACTGCGTCATCACTTTCCATCAAGTGAGACAGTGGTCAAATGCTATAAATTATAAAAAAGTATAAAAAAGTGTTTCCTTTAATATCTTGTTTTTGAATGAATTTCTCAATGTAGCCCTTTTTATAACTTATTCAAATGTTTACGCTATCGATTATCTATAGGTAACTCTACTTATTGTACCTAAAATATCAATTCAGTCTGCACTTCAGCGCGGCACTTACGCAGAGACAACGCACGAAATGACGGTTTTTAATTAATATCTGTGTTTATATAGTATTTTTCAATATTATGGAGTCATCATAACATCTCAATGTTTGTTGGGAATACACTAACTTTTTTTTTGTAAAAATATATTTGAAAGGAACTCGGTAAAATTGGAACATTTAAATTTTTTGATGGAAGTTTGCGATTTTTTTCTATAGAGCTATATTTATTAATCTTGTATTTGCGGTCATCACAAACGACTTAATGAAATGAATTACATGATATTTTAAATTCAAAGCTCCACATGTTCTAATTACGCCAGGAAACATGCCAAAAAACACCTTGTTTGCCCTACCCTTCGCCTTCAGAGAAAAAGCATTTGACTATAATAATCATGTGAAAATAAACAAATTCGGTAATCTGTGTCTCAAACAAAGAAATTAACAAAAAGATATTTATGACATTTTTTTATTTGACATCTGTGGTTGACACACATTTAGGCGGGAACGCGCGCACGTGCTGCCATCTATTTAGCGATTCGACTCGCTCTTTAGTCGCGCAGATTGCGTAACCCATTTCAGTTTTTATCATTAAATTATTGTTATATTTTATAGTTATTTATGAATTGATATTTTTGCGATTAGTGATTTTACGCTTCGGTTTATTTAAATGGGTTGTGACGTGTGCCGTGTTTAAATCTGTGAGAAATCCGAATTACTAATTTGAAATGGTTCAAGATATAGAGAAACAATACTTTCGCATAGGGTTACCCAAGTCCAAAAGTACACAGCTATGAAAATCGAGGGTTTGACTGACAATGACAAAAAATGCTTTCAACTCTACTATAAAAAATCGCGGAAGATTTGCCTAATTTATAAGTCGGATGCCCCATGCATTATCATAATTCTTACCACTATTATTAAATTTATTCGGTTCAAATAGTAAACTTCAGCTTCAAAGGATCCTATTTCATAATAAATGATATAGCAGCATCACGATCTGTGAGCAGCATATTTCTTTTGTTATTTGGAAAAGTAGGGTATTGACATCTATCGTTGAGTAGGATGACTATAAAAACTTCGTAAACATTCTCAACCACGATGTCGCTACTACTAACGCCATCTCGGGACGAGTAGATGTACTTTCATAGAACCTAAAACTTGCTACTACCACAATGTAACTTTGCGATTTGGTTGCATGAAACACGCGGGGGTTCTTTTCCCACTAGTTCCGTGGAACCACTGGTACCAAGCGAGATTTCATCTGAACAAATATTGCAACCTACTAGACAACGCTTGCGATTTTATTCAATTATTTCTCAATTGTTCTAATATTAATGAGGTGTTTCATTAAAAAAAGAAATTGTATTTTATGCATGACTCAATAGATGGCGCCAGTTGTGGCTTTTGCTAAAATCTGTCACTGTCACTGTTTCAAGCATAGACCACAGGTTAAAGAAAATGTGTCACGATACTGACAGACAACTCTAAACTCTTTCGTTTTTTTAGCTTCATTGCGGGATACCTTGGCTTTATTTTGGATCATAATACTAACGTTTAACTATCTCGCAGACCGTACATCAATTTACTTAATAAGAATGCACCACAGACTACTTAGGAGATACTACAGACCCCTACAGATAATGTACTCGTGGTCCACTCAACTAAATTTGACATTTCTTTGTAGGTGTATAAGCATTTTCTTATGTTTAAACTACTCTGTGGTTTGAAAGGTTTAAACTATGTACTTACAGCGCCGACTACACTGTGTATAGGTATTATTATACTCTGTAAACTATATGTAATATAAGGTACTCTGACACGAATTAAGTCACGCGGCGAGTGAGGACGCAAAAAAAACCGAAATAAAAATAATGTATTTATTTCTTATATTAAAATTACAGTAAAAATAAACTTAATTAGTGTCGATCGCTCGATGTATGAAACGAAAGTGAGGTCTTTTTCCTATAAACGTAGCCGGTGTCCACAGGTGTCCGTGCCGAAAGCCCTGTATCAGCAATCTGCAGCGCCGGTATTGCGAAATGCATGATTAGTCACCGTTGTCCCATTGTCTTACACTTGATGGTAGCACATAACATCTCCCTCCTCAAGATCAGCGACTATTGGCGAGCTAGGTTCGAAAATAGCGCTGACATTCCAGGTTGAGATTGATGAGAATCTGCTACGGCCAGTGTATGTTCCTTGGCTTCTTCAGTATTGATGGTAACTTGTCGCGTTCGCTTTCTTAAGTAATTGCGGATAGCGATCCAAGTGCTCAGTGCAACTGCACTCAACATCAGTATGTACAATGGTATGACGGTATGGTATACGCTTTTTATTTCAGCTTTGGAGATAGCTATCGGTGCTTCCATGGAGATGTCAATGTTACTGGCATGTAGCTTTTGAAGGTCAATGGAATTGAACTTGATTTTTCTTTCTTCAAGGTTGTATTTTGATTCTTCAATAGGTGGCAGCTTCATTATGTTCATTATGTGTCCCTTAATGTGGTCTTCTTTATTCGTTATTGTGAATTCTGTAGTTTGAAGTAGACAGCCCTTGGGTATCATAGCTAGGAAACTTCCTTTTATGATGTCATATTGGTCCTGGGTGCATGATAGGCGAATTTTCTTTGGCGTGGGAAAACTTAGCACGTAGTGTCGATCGTCTAGTTGTTCCACTGCTTCGGTTCCTAGGGTAATTGAAGTAAAGTGACAAGACTCGTCGATGCGCTGCATTGTGACCAGCTGAAAGATACAGTCAGCTTGGCTTCCACGATGGTTCAGCTTGTCTTCACATAGATAACCGAGGCTAGACTTCGGGCATTCAGCCTCCATGTACATAGAATCTTTGTCGTGAATTGCCAGGAAGGGATAAGAAGGGATTAAAACCTTATTGTCAATATTAGGGACTATGGAAAGTTTAAATAGGTCATAGCTAGTGGGGCGGACAACCGGGAACTTGAATACTAGTATTACATTTCTACTGCTGTAATAGTAACCTACCTTTATAAGATCAAAATATTCTCTAAAATTAACCTGCGGTACTTGCTCTCTGCTATAGAGTTCATTTAACCGATCTATCATATTCCTAAGTGTATCTAAGTTAAACATAAAGTGGTGCGTACTCTTAGCACGAATAAAACCTAATAGATTTTCTAACCTAAGTATCTCTTCAGATAAATCTTCCACGTTGTCTGCTAAAATAATTAGATGTTGCGCCAGGTGAGCATATCTAGTCATGTCATACTCATGGTTTAAATCTCTTTGCATTAAGTCCTGTACAGCCTTTTCTAATTTAAGTTGATTTTCAGCTAAACTAGATAATATATCAGAGTTTTGTAGTGTCCAATTCCTGCTCAAACTTATGTGGTTATTAATTTCTGTGACCATTTTATCCTCATTTTCTTGTAAGGTTTTAATCGCGTTATCGTATTTTATGGCGTCGGTATAGTCAAGGTTTCCAGAAATACTTTTAATGACTGAGCCCAAACCGTCAATGAGACCTCTCTTTACACGATTATTAGGTTCGAAGGTTTCCAGCTGGCTAGACAACTTTTCTATTTTATTACGTAAATGCTCAATATGGGGTTGGTATAATGAAAGGGTCTTGTTATGAAATTGTGGGGAAAGAGTGGCTAACTGTACTTTGACTAGGTTAATGTTTTCTCGTAAGTTTTCTAGGTCTATAGGCTGAAGAAAAGAGTGGTAATGCGAAATAATCTTTGCTGGTCCAAGATTGAATGGCAATATACCCGGTCCATTGTCCAAGCTAGTCAGGGTTGGTTCTTCCGCTTGTACTAGGCCCAGGATCAGGAGTAGGACCCTGTAACAACGGGGCGCTATTAGGGACTCTCTTTAATCTCGATTTGGCCACGGGGCCACGCTTCTTCCGGGTGTAAATGTGTATAGGTAAATCAGCAAGTACAGTGTCGTGGGTATATCTAGGAGCTAGTTTCTGACGGCTTGCCAAAGGATTCCGAACAAAAACCTGCTGGTCTGGATAGTACTGAATCTCAGGCTCCCGGTTCTTATTGGCGTTCTCTGTAATTTGAGTGCGCCGATGTAGGGAGGACTCATTAATCATTTCATAGACTTTTTGCATTCTATTACGATGTTCTTGACTATAATGTTGAAGCATGTTTTCAGATAGGTTTATGTCTAAAGGGTCGCGAGGGTCTAGGTGTCCCGTTATTATATCTATAGGTCTGCATTTGGTGAAACTATGAATTGAGCTATTATAAGCTAGGACGGCATAGGGCATTAGATTTATTACAGAGTCACCGTGGTGTTTCAATTTTAGTAGGCGAAGATGCTCTAGTAAAGTAGAGTGTAGTCGCTCTACCATGCCATTTTCATTCGGAGCGTACGCCAAAAGCTTGTGGTGATTTATTTTATGTAATCTCGTGAATTCTAGGAAAATTTGGTTTGTAAATTCAGGACCACGATCAGTTACAACTGTCATGGGTACCCCATGATGAGTACTGAACGTTAGCAGGGCCTGGACTACGCTGACAGCTGTCGCATCTCTAAGATAATATGCTTGGGCATATTTCGAGAAAGCGTCTATGATCGTGAGGTACTTTTGAGTTTCTACGCTAAGAAGGTCTAGGTGGACAATTTCAAATGGCTTAGTCGGGGGTGGCACTATACAAAACTTTTGCTGAACCGGTTTCCTATCGTATTTGCCTTGGCCGCATACCGTACACTCGTTTATGTATTTAGTTATATGGTCTTTAAGTTTTGGCCAAAAGTATTTTCGAGACAGGGCTAGGAGAGTTTCGTTTATGCCACGATGATTCGTTTTACCTTCGTGGTAGTTCCGTAGTATCTCTTGCTGTTTTAGGTAGTCTTTTACATTTTCTAGTTCTACTTTTGTCAAAACCAAATCCATCGCAGAGCTTTTAAACTTTTCCTGTATTATCGGGATAATGGAATACATAGCTAATGGAGGGTTAATCAAAATGCCAGTTTTTACTTTAGGGTTGACGTATGCTTTGATAGCGGTCACCACATCTTCGTCTAGATTAGATTTGCACAGATAGATACTAGTCCTGGTGTGATTGTCAAAGGGCTTTGTAATGGTTGGTCTGCTCTTAACGTCGTCAACTACTGTGAGTATTGTCTGCCTACTGAATTTATTTAAGGGAAAGTCGGATATGGGAATTTCAAGTATTGGATTTTCAGCGTCAGTATGTATAGTCATAGTATTAGAATCAGAATGTGCTGATAGAGTTTCAGAATCGGAATGAGCTGTAATAGTGTCTGAGTTAGAGTTTACAGTAATAGTGTCTGAATTATCCTGCTGGGAGTTTCTGCCTACTGAGGGTGGTCTTTCAGATGTGTTCACTATGAGAGAACTGGTTTCTTCGTTGTGCAACTCAATTCGGGATAAGGCGTCAGCGTTTATGTTCTGCTTGCCCTGCTTATAGGTCACGGTAAAGTCATACTCACTAAGCTTCAGTCTCCATCTAGTGAGACGAGAGTTGGCGTCTTTTAGATTCATGACCCATTGAAGGGGTCTATGATCTGTGATGATCTTGAACTTTCGACCAAATAGATAGGGGCGAAAATATTTCGTAGCCCACACTATAGCCAACAGTTCTTTCTCAACAGTGCTGTAGTTGATTTCGCTACTGTTAAGGGTTCGTGACGCATAAGCAATTGGTTTATCTGAGCCTATTGGTCCTTGGGAGAGAACAGCCCCTATGGCTAAATTTGAAGCATCAGTTGTGAGGACAAAGTCCTTGTTAAAATCGGGATATTGAAGGATGGGGTCGTTCATGAGAAGGGTTTTGCACTTTTCGAAACATTCTGTATAATTTTGGTCTAGGGTAATTTTTGAACCTTTTTTCAAACACTGGGTACTGGGCACTGGGCTTTGTAATTTTGGCAAAATCTGGAATGAACTTTCGGTAATAACCGAGAAGTCCCAAGAATCTCTTTATTTCTGTTGGAGTCCTTGGAAGAGGATACCGTTGGATGGCAGATATCTTGTCTGGATTAGGCTTGATGCCTTCTTTACTGATGACATGTCCCAAGTAAGCAGTCTCGAGTTTGAGGAACTCAGACTTGTCCATCTGGATTTTGAAGTTGGACTCGCGCAGTTTTTTGAAAACCCTTTCGAGATTTATGATATGCTCCTGGAGAGATGTGCTAAACACTATAATATCATCTAAATAGACAAGGCATATAGTGTTCTGCAGTTCTCGGAGAACGTTGTCCATGACTCTCTGAAAAGTTGAAGGACTATTCTTGAGACCCATGGGCATTCTCAAAAACTCGAAATGGCCATGTTCTACGTTGAACGCGGTCTTGGGGATGTCAGCGGCGTTCATTTCTACCTGATAGAAGCCGCTAGCCAAATCTAGTGTTGTGAAATATTGGCAGTTCCCTAGTTTATCCAAGACATCGGTAATATTCGGTATGGGATATTTGTCAGGTTAAGGTTTTCTCGTTTAATTTCCGAAAATCTACAACTAGACGCCACTTCACTTTTCCAGACGCGTCTGCCTTCTTTGGTACCACCCAAATTGGTGAGCTCCACGCGGAGTCTGATGGCCTAATTATCCCTTGCTCTAACATCCTACTAATTTGATCTTGAACCTCCTGCCTATGAACGAAGGGATAACGGTAGCTTTTGGTATACACGGGTATCTCGTCAGTGGTCTTAATAGAATGTTTGATCTTATTTGTGAAAGTTAAATTTTCGCCTTCTAGATAGAATACATCCGCGTACTGAGAACATAGCGCTTTTAGATTGGCACGTTCTTCGTCGTTCAGGTGATCCGTGCGTAAGCGCGACAAAACTTCTTTTACGCGTTTGGATTGTTCGTCTATGTGCGTATATTGCTCGTTATAAATTTCGGCACACACAGGGCGGTCCATAGAAAAAATGACATCGTTGCGGCTTGGGTTGTGGATTTCTAGAATACCTCTATTGTTACTGACAGTGGTCAAACATTCGGCTATATGACAGTTTGAGATAACTTGTCCTATGACTACGGCATCTCCGTCATGAACATTAATCGGCAGCCTAACCAACTTTGATGAACCGGCTGGTATGACGTCTTCAAATAAATTCGCGTTTCGTGAATCGAATACTTTAATAGGATTCGTAGCGTTTCGCGTTTTCAAGGTCTTTGTTTTAAAGTCAATTGTGGCTTCCCATTTATCCAATAAATCCGATCCTATAAGCCCGTCAAAATAGTCGTGAAATTTATAGACGAAAAATGTGACGTCGTTGTCGCAGTCTTTAAATTCTGCGAAGCAGGGTAGCGTTATAGAATAATCACTACGCGTTACGGCATGTACGTTACAGACCTCAAAAGGATCGTAATTTAAAGTCACGTCATTAAAATAAGTTTGTACAGCATCAGGACTGATGAAGGATTGATTAGCTCCAGTGTCAATCATAAACTTAAGTGGCGGATTATTAATTTGAATAAACGGCAGCTGTCTCTGGGTTTGGAGATTTACCTCTATTTTTGTTTTTGTGATTTCGGGATATCCCGAAAATCCTGATCAGTTGTAGTAGGTGCACAGGATGGTTCCTCGGTGATAGGTGTAATGTCTGCTGGCTCCTGGTACAGCAGCGGCTCGGAATCAGTACAGTAGTATTCGGCGTACTGATCATACTCACTGCTAGGATAGAAATCAGTGTAGTAGTCTTCGTAGTAGTTTGCGTAACCTAGGCAATCGTTGAAGTTCATTTCCCTAGTCTTAAAATAATTGCTAGGGGGAGGATTGCCTGATTTACTCCAATCATGTCCCCGCATAAAAGATGTAGGTGGTAAAGTACGGGGAACAAAATGGCTCACACCGCTCATAGGGCGGGGCTGCTGCGGCTGCGTCACTGGATTCCGCTGGGGCATTCTGAATGCATTGCTAGGGTTGCAGTTCGGGGGTGCAGCACGGAATATCTGCATGGTACGCGTCGGACCTACCTGGTTCTGCTGGTTGAAGCTAGGTCTCCACTGCGGTGCGGATGCCTGCGCATATTGAGGCTTTGAAGGTCCGGGCATGCTAAAACCTTGATTTCTAGGGGGAGGTGCATAGAAGTTTTGAGATGGCATTTTAAATAGCATAGGAGGCTGATGAGGTCTCCTATCTGATAGGTGTTCATTACGGCTTTGCAGATATAAAGTACTTTGTTCCTCGTGCACAAACTCGAGGGCTTTCTCGATAGTTTCCGGGCGCATACACCGGATGCGTGAGCCTAGGGGATCTTTTAAGCCACGTAGATAAGCCTGCAATGTGAGTTTCCTATACAGTTCCCTTTTTGCCTCAAGGGTGGTTGGAATATTTTCGTGCAGTGTAATGTACGTCATCAGTGTGCTAAAAAGATTTTGGCAGCGCTCATAGAACTCCTGGGGAGTTCCTTGTCCCTGGGTTAGTAACGCTAAATCGTTATAAAGGGCGGTCTCATCACGTTGGTCCGAAAAATTATTTATAAGCGCTCCACGTATACCTTGCCAATTGGTGGGGATGCCATTCGAATTTATCAAGCGGGCTGCAGGTCCAGTAATTTTATTTAGAATTCCGTTAATTAAAGCTACCTCTTTTAATTTGTTCGTTGGCTCCCGGACTAAAAATTCTTCAACTAACTGGTCACATAAACTAATGAACCTGGTCAAAACATTCACGTTCCCATCAAAATCAGGTAGTAGTCGTAGTGCTTTACAAATATGGTCTAAATCAGCCATATTATTGCCTACTTCCGGTTTCTCCGAGATAAAACTAGTCACTACCGGCTCTTCCGGAATAACATCCAGTTCCGGAATAAAACTATCGCTATAATCTAAATCTCTATTTAAATCTAGATACCTAGATCTACTGCTACCACTACTCAAGTTCCGCGATTCTTTAGGAAAAAAAATTTTGGAAGTTTAAAATTAACACACAATAAAATAACTAAGGATAAAAGGATAGCAAGACACTAAAAGATTTTAATGTACTTACAGTATGTGCATTTCGGCCTCTCTTGCTGTATCTATGTTCGGATACACCTCGTTCGGATGACTCGTAGATTCTGATCCTTGCGCGGGGCTTGAAAACCTCCAGAGCGGCTCCACAGGATAATCTTGAGTTTTTTCAAGTTCTTCAATCCGAGAGACGGCTCTCAAGAATCCGTACGACTGCGCCAATTAAGTCACGCGGCGAGCGAGGACGCAAAAAAAACCGAAATAAAAATAATGTATTTATTTCTTATATTAAAATTACAGTAAAAATAAACTTAATTAGTGTCGATCGCTCGATGTATGAAACGAAAGTGAGGTCTTTTTCCTATAAACGTAGCCGGTGTCCACAGGTGTCCGTGCCGAAAGCCCTGTATCAGCAATCTGCAGCGCCGGTATTGCGAAATGCATGATTAGTCACCGTTGTCCCATTGTCTTACACTTGATGGTAGCACATAACACACGCAATAACAGATTGTTTTATTTATTTTCGTAACCAACCTGTGGAAAAAAAATTGTGTTTATACCTAGCTTCGAAGTTATTTTATTATTCTACGTTATCTCAGATAGGTCACTTGGAAAATGTAGTTATGTCTGTGGTCGACTATAAATCCAGTTGACCAATGATACAACTTCCCCTCATACGAAAATTAGTGATGTATTTCAACCACTTATTTCTAATAAATCACGGGAACCCGTTGATGTCTTTTGTTCCATCCTGCTCTGTTATTTGTAATTTCGTATGAGTTTGTCTCGTTTTGTTACCTCGCCCCCTGCCCGCGCAGGTGAGTCATGTTTGTACGAGAAATTATGTTCACGAGCTATCAACGGGCTTTATAATCTTTGGTGGCTATACATACTATTTTTATTTTTATTTCCGATTTAAAAGCATGCCGTCAACTCTTGTCAACCTTTTTAATGAATAACCAGATAAATAAAAAGCATCATGAATCGAAACAAGCACATTTATTTGATACAATAATTATTATTATAATAAGGCAAATATACAAAAACATTAATTTATTCACAACTATCAGCTATCCGAATATTCCAACTTTGGTCGCGTCACCTCACTACAGACAAACTTACAGTACCAGCCAGGCGATATGGAACGTCTGATAAACACTGAAATAAACATATTTAACTAATTTATTTTATTTTATTTTGACAAGTAATTTGTGGGCATTTCACACAGCGCCATCTAGCCCCAAATTAAGCAAAGCTTGTACTATGGGAACCAGATAACTGATACAATACTTAGATACTTTTTGTTTGTAAATACATACATGAATACAATATAACACCCAGACACAGAAAAAACATCGATGTTCATCACACAAATGTCTGTCCTAGGTGGGAATCGAACCCACAACCTGCAGTTCAGAAGGCAGAGCTACTACTAATTGAGCTATGACGTCTAAAATAACAATGAGTAGATCCAAATCATTGGTAATTAAACTATTGTAATTTCTATTCATAAAATTTCAATTTGGTTATTTTAAATTTTGGGCCAAAACCAAAACAAAATGTAGGCCGAAACAGGATTTTTATTTTTTACATTGGTCGAATCGACACTATGGGACGAAGGTGGCATGAATCGTTTTTGTTGATTTTTCCATCAAATTTTGCATTTAAAAGACGTGCCATATTTTGACGTGTACATTACATTATGTAAGTTCGCCTAATGCCTAGCACAAATTCAATATGTTGCAGTCATATATACAAAAACCGGGCATCTTGCGATGCGCCTAAAATGTTAGTCAAAACAGTACTAACTTCCAATATTATACAAAACATAATAGGAATGTTCGTGTCTGCAAAAATTACTTAGTTAATTGACATTTCTAATTTTTTAATCATATTAATACGAAACATTGAAAAACACAAATTTACCAATCGTAATAATACTTTACGATTATCAACATAAAATCGACTTTAGATTTCAACAATACTATTATGTATTTTATTAAGTAAATCTGTTTGAAAGAAAACTTAGCTTAACTTTGAATTTGGCATACCTACAGTCCGCCATCTTGACATTTTTTCAAAATGGCGGCCACCCATAAAACCTATATGAATCGATAGCTGACACCAATACGAACAAGGTTTGTACGAGACAAAATCTCCTCCAGCGTCATGTTTCCAAGATATACGCTTTTAAAGTCACACTGGTGGCGCCGCCCAGTAGGTAAGTTGACTTGGAACTAAATGGAATGTGTTAATAAGTTATTTGCCTGCTATTAAAAGTTAACAAGTAAATATTATCTATTTACTTTAATGTTTCTGGATATAGCCTGTCCCTTTCTCACAAAACAGAGATCGTGTGGAGCTTCGCCACAGTTGCTATGAAAACACATATCGTGACGTCACGTGCCAAAGAAATTGTATGTAAAGCTACCACAGCTTAGTAATGAGGTACTATGAAGGAGCAAGAGTGACGTCACTGCACGTTTGAGCTGTCTCTTTCTATTCCTGTAATTTAAAATGCTTTTAACTTTGTAATTTTTTGAGATATTTATTTTTGGTGCACGACTGTTCATTTATTGAGGAATATTACTAATTTATGCAATAAAAAAATAATAGTCATCTAGGTCACCATAACGGTGTTGCACTGTTGATCGTTTTTGTGTTAAATTGTTAATATCGAGGGCGTAGAAGGGAAATTAGATAACTGACAAAACCATTATCGCGAGAATACAATGACTTAGTGATTTTTTTGACAAAATTGGTAATATTTTTTTTTGTAGGTGCAAAATTACTGTGGGCTTTTTTATATGTTATGTAATGGTTCAATATGCAACTTTTGAGTTCATCATGGATGCCGCAGCTCTTCACGGAATTTTTATGCATTTTATGTGACAACAAAATGGTGATTCTGTGAAATTATACATTATTTGGTCAGTTATCCACTTCTTCCTCTCAAGTTTTACAGCTATTATTGAAGGTTCATTTCTGTTACAAAAATACCTTTTTTTGAATAATTTTGGCACGGAATAATAAATCCGAGCTAGGGTAAGGCCAAAAGATGCGTCGTGGTTTGGGCTTCATCGTCATGCCAAAAAGTCGGTTTCGCAAAAAGTGTTAGTTATCTAATTTCCCCACTACGCCGTCGATATGTTTATGTTAAATTGTTAATATTTTTGTGTTGAATTGTTCATATTTTGAGTGTTCAATTGTTTATGTTTTTGTGTTAAATTGTTCATATTTTTTGTGTTAAATTGTTGATATTTTTGTGTTGAATTATTCATTGCAAGTATTTTTGCAGACATTACACATCAACATAGAAATATACATAAAAAAACAGAGAAGAAAATATGAGATCGAATTAAGAACTAAGTTACAGACATCCCACCAAGTCGGACATCAAATAAGAAATAATTTAGATATAAATAATTAAAAAAAAGCATTTCACTGCAAGTAGACAATTATATCGCTAAGACTATTTAACTTCTTTTTAACTTAGTACTGTTGATCTCTACCTACCTTTACAGCGTTAAATACTAAAATATAAAGCTGTAACAGAGCCATAAATGTAAATAAAGAGGATAAGGCAAGTTAATGCCCCGCTTAAATTAGGTGCAACACACCTAATTGTTCTTGAATGTCCCATCGCGCTGTGTTATCGCTGTGCTGCAATATGACAGATACGAAGTCGCGCTAAAAAAACTAACGCGGAGGTCTTTTAGTATAGATTAATACTAAAAGAGAGACGAGATGAGCTCCCGGTCTGCGACGCGTGACCAAAATGCTGGCACTTATTTGTCCCAACGCATCAGCATTGCAATTCAACGTGGCAATGCGGCCAGCATGTTGGGTACGCTACCTACCGGTAGTGGGCTGGAGCACTTGGACTGTCTATAGGCCATCGCGGCTAGTATACGGTTCATAAGTGTTCTTTGTAGTAGGTAGTGTAGCTAGTTTAGTTTAGTTTTTATTATTGTAGTATTTACCTTGAGTAAAGGCACATTGCCCGGTAAAAAAAAACGTTTAATACAGGAAATTGCAATCCAAAAGTCAACTGGTCCAAATTTCTCTTAGCGATATAACCTTGCAAAATTACCGTCATTTTTAAATTTGTTTTAGTTACAACCACAAAGCGTCGATCTAAAGCTAGCATTATCTGCCAGAAAAGCATTGTAAAAGTAAGATAGGTATATACGTGCACGCACACGTGCGAGCTAGACGGATGTACATTTTAAATTGGGGGAAAAAGTCAACTTTATTGTCACATAGAATTATGCGTCTGCACTGAAATTCCTCAGCTACTAATCTCGCATTTATGTCGTACCTACTGCCACACATTTGGGTACATCCTAGAGATAAGTGCGCACTTAACAGCTTTCAAACTTTAGTGCAGCCGGACATTACTATCTTATGGATCCATAGATATAAAGAAAACTATATTGTAACATTGATATGACGTTATCCTGCAAAACGTAATAAGTCAAAAATCTTCAAAAATTGATAATAAATACAATGTATTAGGAAAAAGAACTAAAAATATTTTACAGATACTTTTGCTTTAACATGCAAAACTAAATTGATTAACAATATTTTTTTAAACTAAGATTACAATTTTTTTTTTAAAATGATTTAAACTAATCCTTTACAAACCGTAAAAACTAAAAACAATCTGGATGATTAAATTAAATTAATATTTCGAGTAAGATCTACGGCTAATAAGTTATATTATACTATAAAAATTCACCCGATTTTTTATTCATTATATTTCCTTTTTAGTAGTACCAATCAAGATTTTTTTTTACATTATACAAAACAAGAAAAAAATCAAAGGGGATTTTCACAAAGCAAAGGTTGACCTAAATGTATTTTGTCAATACTGTAATTTGTAATTTAAACAACACCGTTTTAGAGTGTATTATGAACCAACCCTGTTTATTTTAACGTAAATACAGTTTACATACTTTATAATATATACCAATTTACATATTAGGTTACACAAAATCAATTGTAATCGATCAAAAATTACAATTTATATTAAATTAAATCTTAACTATTTTTGGCGGGTACTTTAAGCAAATGAATTGGTACTATAAAAAAGTCACTGAAGCACAAAAATGTATTGTTTATAAGTTTAAATTTATTTATTTAACAGAAATAAAAATTAAGGTAAATAAGAGAATAGTTGGTTGCTATATTTATGTTTCGATTTATATAATCTCACTTTACATCTAATATTTAATGATTAAATTATAAATTACATTTAATATAGGTACTCATTTTAAATATACAACTCCGCTCCGGTATATTTCTGAAACAGCTGACAGATTGCCGTCTCCCTCCCACCGTATTTTCGTCAGCAGTGCGAGCGAGATAGTTGTATTCTCCGTTTTCAGAATATGTTGGCGCTAAGTATGGCGACAGCTGCCTTACATTCTTTTATTATAAACATTTTGAGACATGGCGTTTTAGTCTATATTTTTTGAGAAACAGTGAATAATGTAACTTAAATTAACAGAACTCTCTCAAATCGAGTTTTCATTTATAAAATGAATCATTTTGAAATCTAGACTTCAGTAACGATTCGTGACTGAGGGTCGGCATCGTTCTATAAATACGGGCCTATAATTTTTATATTGGATATTCAGTTCTGTAAATTTAATTTAAATAATATTTTATTGATGTGTTATATTTTTATTTGTATTATATTCAGCAAATAATACAAAGTACATTCACTTATCATAAGTATTTTAAAGTATTTTAATCTCTTAGAAAAAAAAATATGGCGGACATAATCCGCCACATTGGTATTTTTATAATCCAGTGTTTATGCACAAAATTCCTGCCTCAAAATTAAACCTAAACATTACAAAAAAGAAAAAACCTATTATTTAAACATATCACAATATGGGGAAAATGGAAGATTCATTTAGGACATAAGTTTTTTTTTAATAATAACCTTCTCACGTGTTTTTTTTCTTAAATTCGTATGAAAACTGATCACATTCATTAACATAAGTGTAAAGGCACTTTAAAATTAAATTAAAGAATTAAAAACTATTGTAAAGTGGCCTTATTAAACCTTTAATTCTTAAAGTCAAACTTAAAAACTTTAATTATTATTTAAAATGTGCGTACTTGTCATCGCTTTAACGGTGAACAATTTTACAGTCAGGGACAAAATTAGTAAACAAATGACACGTGCCAACCCGCGCTTGACCAGAATGTATTATGGCCCATCTCTCTCTCTGAAACAAGGCCCGAATCCATGCAATAGGACTGAAATAATGATAAAGATATTATAGTCCTTAAAATTTTAGCGACCAGCGGGATTCGGACCCGCGCTTTCCTACCCACCGGATTAGACGCCCTACCGATATCCCTGAAATGTGGTTTACACTTAAAAATCAATCCATGAAATAATGATGTTAACGCAATTTTTTTTTTCTTATAATTACCTATTCATTTATTGTTTATTTAGAAATATAATGATGAGGAAATAAGTGGTGCCATTTTTTGTTTAATTTCTCTCTATCAAATTTGAAATAGGGCAAGAGAAAACACTGAAAAGTAATACAAATACGCTCAACGATCGCATACATAGATCCTGGACCCTAACTAGGCCCCCTACCCCTGTATCTAGGGAGCCAGGAACTACGAGGACCATGCTTCCACAACATCCACACACAGAACAACGTATTTGCGCTTTTTTCTGTGCACAAATGTTTGTCCTGTCGCGGGAATCGAACCCGCCTCCTCCGGGTTATGAGCCGACCTGCTCAACCACCACACCACAGAGGCTGTCTAGCAAAATAGCTGCTCCACTGTTATGCAATGTTATCTACACCACTATTATAAAGAGGAAAGATTTGTATTTTTGTGTGTATGTTTGTAATGAATAAACTCAAAAACTACTGTGCCGATTTCAAAAATTCTTTCACCATTGGAAAGCTACATTCACCCTGAGGAACATAGGCTACACCACTACACGTGCGAAGCCGGGGCGAGCCGCTAGTTAGAAAACGCGTGGATTTTTTCGTGATAATTTGTAAAATACTTTTAACAGAAAACAAAAATCATAAATATATTACAGATTTCCATAGAAATCTGAACAATTCAGTATATTCGAGGCGAGCGCTCTATACATATTTCTTTCTTTACCATGTCATATTGAATATTGCTGTCCCTAAACGTTAATTTTATTTATTCACTAATTTAATGTTCATAAGAAATTTCTATTATTTGTACATTTTATATGATTATCTGTTTATCTACCAAAATATGAGTTGAAAGTATCTCGAAATAAATGTTTTTTTTTTTCTGTAAGGTATATTCACAGATAACCCCCAATAGATACCGCATTACGGAATTTTGTTCGGATCCTAGCTCACCAAAACTGGCGGAAGGCGCGGGTTGCGGGGACTGGAGCCAATGCGCTATTATTGGCTGTTTCGAGTGACGCCCTAATAATGAACTCTAATAATTGGTCGAAACTAAGGCCGTGCTGCGAAGCGGCGATTTATATAGACCCATTTACGCCAATGCGTGGTGCGCGGTCGTCGTCTTTCATGCGGTATCTATTGGGGGTTATCTGTGGGTATATTATATGCAAATATGGGCTTGTTTATTTCTAAGCTAGTTGTCTGAACTAAATGAATTAATAATATTTATTAATTATTTATTTAATTGGCATTTTAAGGTGGGACGTTACACTCAGCGCGGCAAATTCAAATTTTCCTGCGTTTCTTACCAATAATAGTTTAATTACTCAACGTGATTACATGAAAACTAATTTACAGTCCAAATGTTCTTTGAAGTAGATAGTGTAGCTAGTTTATATTATTGTAGTGGCTAGTTTAAAGAATAAAGGCACATTACCCGTTAAAAAAAATTGATAAGCCCAAAACAGCAAATTTAATTCGCAGTGTTGTTTACGTTGAAAAGCACTATTTGACAAAGTATTCTTTTGGGGGGTTTTCTATGATTTCATTTTAAAAAACCCAAATGACTTAGTTAAATTGTATTCCATCACCGTTTTTCTTCGCTTTATTCCCTATTTAAACCTGCGATGAAATATAGGGTAGATCCACAATCGCCGCCTCGAAAACGGCACCGTCAAAACAAGGCATATGCCTTGTTTTTGCTCTCAGTCGCGTGTGACCACGCCTAATGAAAGTGATGTAACTCACATATTATTGTTTTGCAACGCTATTGCAGGGTGCTATGGTTCATTATTAAAATGAAACAACCGCTTGTGGACTATTTTATATTAGCTGGAGAGGTATATATCTGTATAAGTAAGCATTGGCGCGGGGACACTCGAGGTTTGACTTTCATATAGAGACTGTATCTATTGTATATTTGATTTAGGGTGGATTCGACCAAACGAGAGTAAGGGTTATACTTAGAATAAATCGCCAGTTATCCGAGAGTAAACCAATTTCACATTTTACCATCTACGCTCAAGCCTATTCGAGAATAATAACTTATACTACCGTTTTTGGTGGAATAATAAACTATTCCGAGAATATTTTAATGGCGGCAGCGCGCCATATAATTCCAACATTTACTTTCCTGCACTATAATACGACAAAATTGAGTTGCTATGACATAAACTTGAATACCTTGGCGTTGTAGAACAATAATTGTTACCTGGGTAATAGTTTCGTGCATCGTTCACTCCGCTATTCGCGTATAAGTATTCTATACTTTGTATTGCATGGTAAAACGACTAATGAGTTATTCTAGTTTAAGATCGTGGAATAGATTTATTCTGGTATAGTTACTCGCGCATAAATCTAAGTTTGGTCAAATCCACCCTTAAGATTTAAACTGTTTTTTTTTTATCTGATTATTTTGTTTCACGTCGCAGTGGGCTTTTAAAAATAGTGCATTTTGTTTATTTTGTGATAAGACTCCGCCTTAATTAATATATTTGTTGAACATTTGTAATTATTCTTGAGGGCCAATGTTAGCCACATTTATTTGTTATTGAATGACGTGACGATTCGTCTGATGTTAAGCGACACGGCCGCCCACAACAGTTGCAGTGTCACTCGAACTCTAAAGTTTCGCGTGACACTGCACTGCGCCCGTCATCCTGAAACATCACACAGTCTAGCAATAAGATTTCTAGACTGCGAGATCAAGTCATAGTCTCAAAGTTTTCTTTTTAACTGGATAGTTTTAGTACAAACTACTTCATAATGATAAAACAGTCAATAAAATTAGATTATGCTTAAATTTAAGGCCACATTCACACTTATAACTTAACCATCCTTACATATATCTGCATATATCTATATCCTCTTCGTCCGTCTGTCTGTCCGCTCTATTCTAAGCGGGGAGGTGACCGATTGAATGATCTCTGCAAGCTGGGAGTCAACTCTTGGCTTTTGGAGGCGTTTCGCTGAACGGGTTCGGTACTTCGCAGACTCTTGTGTTGCCATTGCGCTTGGTGTTAGCGATTTTATGCATCTGTAAAGAGGTTTTATAGTTAGGTTTGCTATTAGAGACTTAAGTACATATCAGCTTGTAACCCTTGGTTTCTTCTTTTGTGCTCGTTTGTGGATCTGTGGGACTCCCCGCAGATAATAAATTAATTCACCCACAGAGCCACCACTCTTTCTAAGTGAAACTGACAGAATAACTGGCAAAGCGGTGGTACCTAACCACCGCTTTGCCAGTTATTCTGCCGTCAAGCAGTAGTGTGCAAGCACTACTTTGTTCCGGTTTGAAGGGCATTATAGCTAGTGAAATTACTGGGCAAATGAGACTTTATGATCTGATCACTCAGTCTAGTAATCTGATTACTAAACTGGGTGGTGTCTCAGGATAACGTGCGCAGTGCAGTGTCGCGCGAAACTTTATTGTTGTAAAGTTCCGGGTGACACTGCAGCTGTTATGGGCGGCCGTGTCACTTAACATCAGGTGAACGACTAGCTCGTCACGTCATTCAATCACATAATAAAAAAGGTCATTCTCAGAACTAAGATCGATTTCGTTATAAATTGATTCAATGAAAACCTGATATGAGCCCACTAAAGACCTCACATCTGCCCACTAAAGATCTGAATCAAGCCCAATAATAACCTGATATTTTCCCACTAAAGACCTAATACTTTCCTACTACGGACCTGATATAGGCCCACTAAATACCTGATATTTGCCCACTAAGAACCTGAATTAAGCCCACTAATAGCCCGATATTTTTCCACTCTACTAGAGATATATAATACAAGTTAATAAGTTATATATACTTGATATTTACCCACTAAAGACCTGATATTTTTCTACTAAGATCTTATATGAGCCCACTAATTCTAATTTTACATGGGGGTGATAAGTCCTGCACTGACGTCCCGCTCGGGGTGTATTGTTAAGAGCCCACTAAAGACCCAACACTTTCCAACTAAAAACCTGATATATATATCCATATTTATAGATCCAAAACCTACATTTTACGTTATTAAGACCGGATATTTTGCCTACTAGACACAACACGGGCGCACAGCCTACATTTTTTTCTACATACCTGGCGGCTTCCTGCAGCTTCCTACTAAGCAGTTCGACCTTCATCTTAGCAGCGGTAAGTTCACGTCTCAACTGCGTCTTGCTTTTATTCCCCGACGGGTGAAGAAGTGGGTGGCGACGTAATCTAGCCGCCGAAGGCCTAAGAGTAGGATCCGGATCCACCATTTTCTGTTGAGAATAGGAAATTATGAATGATCGGTTACACTAAACATGGAGACCACTTTATAGTTAGTTACCTTTATAGTTAGTTACCACTCTATAGTTTTTGGCGGATAAATATTGACTTATGCATTTTTTAATGAATTATTTTGAACTGACATTTTATTAATTATTGTTATTTATCATTTTCGTTCTGTATTTTATTGAAATTTATTGTTTTACTGGTATACCTTTTTAATATGACTATTCAATTGACATGTACCTATGTAACCATTTTAATGTATTGACATGTTTGTACTATTTATTGACATTGTTAATTAAGTAGTTACATTATTATTGCATGCTGAAAAGCAGTATATGGCGCTCTTAATATTAAAATTGACACCTATATTATTGTACCCATTTACGCAATGAATAAATGAATTATGAATTATTATGAATTATTATTTAATTTAAAAATTAAAATGTTATCAATATATACCTATTTTATTTAACTAAGTTGTGTTGAATTATTTTGTTCTGGTAAAGAGTATTTAGAATGTAAAGATTGACATATTTTATTATTCATTTTATGAACTGACTTCGTAATAATTTGACATTAATTTTATTTTATTTTTATTTTATTTAATTATTGTAATACTATTTATGTTTTTGAAGCATGTAGCCTGAGCATGTAGCATGGTTATTTACTATTACAATAGATATTATGTTAATCATTGCCACGTTAATATTTTTTTTTTAAATGATTATTTTGTGTGACATTTCATTTTTTTTTCTTGTTGGGTTAATGTTAATATTTTACCATGTACATGACTCTAACAGTATTAATAGAGTATTTTAGTTTTTCTCATGAATTTTGTATGACAGTTTAAAGGCTTATTACACTACCCAATTTTAAGGGACCCTTACCCTAACTAAGGGTGGTGTAATAAGAGTTAGAGCGTAAGGGTCCCTAACTAGGGCGACCGGGCGGTCCCGGCAAGCCTTGCTCCCTAATCGCCCTTACAACCGGGCCCTGAATATCGTGTAGTGTAATAGGCCTTTATATGGTGAAACACGAGTACATTCAACGATTTTTTATAACCTGTATACCTAACCGTGTTTGGAACAAATAAATAATTTCATTTCATTTCGTTTCTGGTTGGCAACACTGACTTGTGCGTGACTGAACGAGAGCGTGAGTTTGACCATAGACCATAGCTCAGTTGGCAGAGCGTCTAATCCGGTGAGTTGAAAAGCGTAGATTGCTAAAAATTTAAGGACTGTAATATCTTTATAGATATACCTTAAGTGAGGTTTACACTTTAAAAATCAAATCCATGATACTGCAATTGCCTATTCCAGGTGTGCGAGCGAGACAGCCAATTCAGGGCAAAAGTCCCCTAAGATCGGCAATGTACTCACTTTCAAAAGCTGGTTAAACTCGCGTGACAGTTTGGGTAAGACGGGCAGCTTCCCATCTCGGTAGTCGTGCCACTGCTGGCCGTTCTTAGGCAACGGGCCTCCGCCACCGGCTTCGAATAATGTTAGACCTGGTAAAAAACATATGGTTAAAATTCAAACCTGTTATCATACTGTAATCTAGCTACTATCATACTACAATCTAGCTACTATCATACTACAATCTAGCTACTATCATACTACAATCTAGCTACTATCATACTATAATTATTTTTTATTTTTTATATAAACGAATGACGTGACAAGATAGTCGTTCAGCTGGTGTTAAGCGTCACGGCCGCCCATTACAGATTGCAGTGTCACTCGGAAAACTAAATTAAAGTTTCGCGTGACACTGCGCACTGCGCACGTCATCCTGAGACATCGCACAGTCTAAAAAAGATAACCATCTTTAGTGTAAAATACAGCAACTTTAAAACGACTGATTATCAGTTAACAGCTAATTAAATCTATACTTATAATCAAACTGTAACAGGTCCAATTCTGTACATGGAAGATATTTAAAAAATTTTTTTTTGGAGTGCCCAATTTCTTTTATCGATGCTGAAGGCATACCTATTTTTTTTTTTCCTTTTGTCTGTCTGTTTGTGTGTATCTTTGCTGAGCATCACGCTGAAACTACTGAATGGATTCAAATGAAACTTGGCATGATTTGAGTTCATATTACAAGGTAGGCTATAGGATACTTTTAATCCCGAAATTCAGCACGGTTCCCTCGGGAGAGGGGATGAAAGTAAAAATATGCAGTTAGTTGTAATTCATTAACGCGTGGTCCGACTTCATTCATTCTTTTTTTTGTTAGAAAGGGGGTACTTTAAATATTATTCCGTAAATATTTTAGGATCGTCGGTTTTGTGGTTCAGAAATTACAGACATTCAACCTTCAGTATTAGGTCCAAAGCCACTCCTGTCCTGTACTATGGAAAAGAGAGAAGGGAAGGCGAACGGTGAATGGAGGCAGGTGCTGGCGCATCTGCCTCCTTTCACCTTCACCCATTCATCCATTTCCCTTATCTTTGTGCCTTTTCTCACCCTTTAGGCCGAGATAAGGCATGAAACTAATTAACCCGTGCGAAGCCGGGGCGGGTCAGCTAGTAATCACACTAATATTATAAAGGCGAAAGTTTATGTGTATGTGTGTATGTTTGTTACTCTTTCACGCTGTAACAGCTGGACGGATTTGGATGAAATTTGGTATGGAGGTAGCTTATACCCTAGATTAAAACATAGGCTACTTTTTATCCCAATAACGGGAACGGTTCCTGTAGAAACGCGGGTGGAACCGCGGGGCGCTGCTAGTTTAATATAACTTCTTCGGGTTAAAGTACTCACCAAAAGCGAATATATCAGCTTTCGTTAAATGCGTGAAATCCTCCTGCAGCACCTCTTTAGGCAAGTATCTGCAATCGCCTTCTTCGACGGAAGGGGATGAAATGCAGGTCACATGTCCTAGGTCTCCTTTAAATACATGAATAATTTAAGTTAATGACTAAATCAATGAATTAAGATTAAATTAATGAATGGGGGACATTCCATCAGGACAGGACAGTAATAATCGTAGCGCTCATAGCGAAGCACGACTAGCCGTTTCTAACCGATCGGTAAAGTTAAGCAACGTTCGCTGCGGTCACTACTCTGATGGGTGACCGCTACAGCGAAAAGTGGTATTTACAACTGAGCGCTACCGTATTCGGAGGGCACGTTAAACCGTCGGTCCCGGCTGTCGTCGTAAGACAATAGTCGTTAAGCCAAGTCAGAAGCCTTTGGGCGGCTTAACAATTCTGACACCAGGGCTGACCACTTGCCTACACGAGAAGTAATAATAATGAAATAAATGATTGAATAATAAACAAAATTAACAATTAATGTTAAAACTTAACCATTTATTCATTAAAATGTAATTAATGATTTGGTTCAATTTTAACCATTCATAGAATCTGTTATACCTTGTCCATTTTATTAATGGTTTTTTGACAGCTCAACAACTGACAAATTAGTGATGCTCTAAAGATTCTCGAATGTGATACCATTCCAATTGTACTATTATCATTAATCGAATTAGGTACGTAAATGTAATAATCGATATGGATATATGTATATTTTGATTTAGTTTTGATGAATTCCATGAAGTACAACATTATTTGAATGAAATTTTAACGTAAACGAAAATTCATGGGTGTGAGCTGTCAAAAAACCATTAATAAAATGGACAAGGTATAATTGTTCAAATAACCGTTAAATGATCAAATGATTAAACAAACATATGACATACCTATTTTATAGCTATGATGATGAGGATGATGATTAGGCTCATCATCTTCGTAACCATCATCGGAATCATTTGTCCTCTCTCCGTCAGCGCTACATATGAATATGTTACCCGGCTTCACATCCATATGCACTAGCTGTTGCGAATGGATATACCTGGAATATAACATAGTTTAATATCAGATCTAGTAATAGGTATAAGAATAGGACCACCCCATCTCTTCCCGTGGGTGCCGTAAGAGCTGGCTAAGGGAATATCCAGGGAATGGGCAGCAACATTCTCCTCGGTACATTATAATCTACTGCGATCACCAAGCTGCCTGCCAAGTGTGGTGATTATGGCACACCCACCCTATGATAAGCGTCCAAAGTGGCGTTTTATGGGGGACGGCTGCTGATGTGGAAAAAGGGGTTAAAACCTATTTCAATTTAATTTCATACTGAGAAATACATTTCTTATTTAAACTAACTACTACAATTACTTTTACTAGGTGGTAGGACTTTTCTGCAAAGTTCGTCTAGGTCGCTTTGCCAGTTATTCTGCCGCCAAGCAGTAGTGTGCAAGCACTGCTGTGTTCCGGTTTGAAGGGCATTGTAGCTAATGAAATTACTGGGCAAATAAAATTTTATGATCTGATCACTCAGTCTAGTAATCTGATTACTAGACTGTGTGATGTCTCAGGATGACGTGCGCAGTGCAGTGTCACGCGAAACTTTTTTGTTTTAAGATCCCAGTGATACTGCAACTGTTATGGGCGGCCGTGTTGCTTAACATCAGGTGAACGACAAGCTCGTCTCGTCATCCAATCGCATAAAAAATAATAATAACAAATATACTAAAAAACATTTAGACTGTATACTAGTCGCAATGGTCTATAGACAGTTCAAATAAATATTAATTGGGTCATATCATCATAATTATTATTTCAATTACTTTGTTAAAACCAAAACACTATCCTATGGGACCAATCTGGACTTAAATATTGTTTCAAATATAAAAAAGTATTTTCTGGTTAATAAAAATCAAAAAATAAACAAAAAGAAAATTTAAAAAAAGCCACTGAATTTAAAACCTTCTTTAATTGAAGTCGGTATAAGCGTGATGGTGGCCGAGCGGTAGCATGTGCGTTTCGCAATCTTACGGCACCGGGTTCGATCCTCGGCCCTGCACCAATGACTTATCTAGTAAGTTATGTGCAGTTTGCGATGCCATCGCTCCGTGCCTCGGAGAGCACGTTAAGCCGTCGGTCCCGGTTGTCATAAGAACATCTATGGCAATCATTACGGGTAGTCAGACGCCTGATAGAATCTGATACCCAGTCTAACCATCCCTATTACTGGTCTCTTATGGGTTGCGAGGTCAGATGGCAGTCGCTCGTGTAATTCTGGTAGCTCGCCGCTACAGGTTAGACTGGAAGCCGACCCCAATAACAAATGGGAAAAAGGCAAAGAGGATGATGATGGTAGAAGTGGGATGTTAAAGATGAAGATGTTGCTTACGCCAAACCATCAGCTATGTGCCGCAACAACAGCAGCAGCTCGCTTTCAGGCAACGGGCCTTCTTCCATCTTCTGCTGTAACGAACCCTCATCACAATACTCGTTCTGTATTATCATGTGATCGTCTTCCGCCCACGCGGAGTAGTATCTGTGGACAAATATGCATAAATTAATTATAATTTAAAAAAAATTGTTCCCCACTTCACTCTCACCTCACTAAAATTGTCCACACACTTCGCAGTCACTTCACGATTGTTGACATTTCCCACTCACCTCACAACAATTATTCACAAACTTCCCACTCATCTAATTACAATTATTCACACACTTTACAATTACCTCACAAAATCGATTGCAACTTTTTTCGTTTTTTTTTTTTAAGGTGAGTGCAAAGGTTATGTACAATTTTGTGACAGTAGTACTAATGGCACAACATTGTCCATAAACTTTGCACTCACCACACACACTTCAAACTCACCTCACAAACATTATTGTTCACTAACTTCACACTACTCGCACCACACACCTCGCAACCGTTCACACACTTCACACTCACCTTACAATCACCTGACACTCACCTAGCAACAATTGTTCACACTTCTCACTCACCTCACAACAATTGTTCACAAACTTTACACTACTCGCAACCGTTCACACTTCCCAATCTCCTCACACTCACCTCACAACGTGCGCATGTTTCCCAAGCGCAGCATGTGCATACACTTCAGTAATGGCGGCACGTTCAGCTGCCGAGCCTGCGACCGGCCGCAACGACCGTTTCACGGCGTACACGCACCCATCCAACTTGTTCACGCACTTCGTCACGCGACCGAACTCCCCGCGGCCTATCACGCCCATCTCAACGAACTCTATGTTGTACCGGGATATGTTCGATTCCTGTGGACAATGAAATTTTATGTTAAATTCGTGTGATTTTGTTCTTGTTGTTTTGATTGTCCATGGGTGTTATAAAGATACTTAAAGATATTTTATTTGTCAGAACATCACACTATTATCACACTATCATCACACTATTATAAAGCTGAGTTGTATGTGTGTTTGTGTGTATGTTTGTTACTTCTTCACGCTCAAACGGCTGGACAGATTTGGATGAAACTTGAAATATAGATAGCTTATGTACTGGATTAACACATACTACTTTTAATCCGCGGGTGAAACCGCGGGGCGCAGCTAGTGAGTAAATACATTTACAAAACTACATGAATTTGTGTTATGGTGTTTTTCAGTCCACAATGTCTTGCCTGCACAGGCATACAAATAATAGTTTGACAATCGCCCGGTTGTTGTTTGACAATAAATTGTTTGAACATTTATATATAATCATCATCATCATCATCATCATCATCCAAAAAAACCTCCACTGCTAAAAATAGGCTTTCATCGTGTGGGTTGGTGGGAGGACAAGTGTTCTAGAGATTTACTTAAGTGATACTTGAACAAGCCAGTTTCCTCACGATTTGATTTGATTTGATTTGATGTTTTCTTTCACCGTTGTAAGAGCAAATACAAATTGCGCACATAACTTGAAAAGTGCAGGAGCAAGAGGGATTTGAACCTGGGTGCTTTAGTGTGAAAGTCGCCCGGGTTACCGCTGAGTCACAGTAGGAAGTTTTAAAGTTACTTACCCGTAACCTCTTAGCCGGTTGTTCTGGCGTTGCATCCCATGTCGGCGTTTTAGATAGAGCTCGCTTCTTTTTGTTCAGAGCTTGACCTACGAAAATCAAAAATAAGTTTAGTACAGACTTGATACACACGAGGTTATCTACCTACACGACTTACAAGAGGGTTACCAATAGCTACATGACTTACAAACGAGTTACCAATAACTGCACGACTTAAAAAGAGTTACCAATAACTACACAGCTTCCAAACGAGGTGACCATCAGACTACACAACTTACAATAGGGTTATTAATAGCTACACGAATTACAATAGAGTAACCAACAACTAAACTACGTACAAAGGGGTTGCAGATAGCTACACAACTTACAATAGGACAACCCATAGGTATACGACTTCCAATAGAATGATTAATAGCTACACAACCTGCAGTAGGTGATCTATTTCTTTCTTTTGGGTAATCAATTATTTATTTATTTATTATTCAGTTTATAATAGTTAGCTTACAGTATTACCAAAACGCAATAGATAAATGACTTACAAAGAGGTTACCAATAGCTACACACCTTACAATAGGATGACCCATAACTACACGACTTACAATAGGATGACCCGTAGCTACACAACTTACAATGGGGTGATCTATTTTTTTTAAAGGGCTAATGCTGTTGGTCGCTGCCGTCCTTAACACTCTCACAGGGTGAGGTTGGGTGAAAAATAGCTACACGACTTACAAAGGGGTTACCGCTAGGGGTTAATAGCTAGGAAACTCACCATCAGGTGTAAAAGGGTTGATGTTGGCGATAGGTCGGCGCGGAGCGAGGCGAGACTCGTCAATATCATCGGGCGGTAGGCTGCCCAGTGCGCTGTCTTCGTCGCCAGACGGAGGGTGCAAGTGGTGGCTGGAACCCGACGGCATGCCTGGGGAATTATTCACTTTGATTATATAATACTAGCGGCTCGCCCCGGCTTCGCACGTGTAATGGTGTAGCCTATGTTACTCAGGGTAAATGTAGCTTTCCTATGGTGAAAGAACTTTTGAAATCGGCACAGTAGTTTTTGAGTTTATTCATTACAAACATACACACAAAAATACAAATCTTTCCTCTTTATAATAGTAGTGTAGATACAGTATCTGTATTAACAGATGCCTCATCCCATAGAACGGAATAACTAGAGCTATTTTAAGAATTATTTTGTTTCTGCACTAGCTGACCCGCTCCGACTTCGCACGGGTTAGTTTTACGCCTTATCTCAGTCTAAAGGAAAAGAGAAGGGAGGGGGAAAAAGATAAAGGAAAAGGATGAATGGATGAAGGTAAAAGCCGTAGCTCTTTGCCATAGTACAGGACAGGAGTGGGTTTGGACCTAATACTGAAGGTTAGATGTCTGTAATTTCTGAACCACAAAACCGACGACCTTGAAATATTTACGGGACAATATTTAAAGTACCCTTTCCAACAAAAAAATGAATGAAATCGGACCACGCGTTATTGAATTACAACTAAGTACATATTTTCACTTTCATCCCCTCTCCCGCGGAAACCGTGATGAGTTTTGGGATTAAAAGTATCCTATAGCCTACCTCGTAATATGAACTCAAATCATGCCAAGTTTCATTTGAATCCATTCAGTAGTTTCGGCGTGATGCTCAGCCAAGATACAGGTAGACAGACAAAAATGAAAAATATTACAGTTTTGGCTTCAGTATCGATAATAGACCCCTATTATCGATACTGCCAATATCCAAAATCCATAAAAAATCCAAAATGCTATCCAACAAAAATTTCAAAGTATCTTCAATGTACAGAATTGGACCTGTTACAGTAAGTATAGATAACGCAAGATTAGCAAGCGGCATCTATTGCGTATTGGCGAGGTATTGGGCCAAATGAATACACAGTGTCCAGTGTATTCATTTGGCATGTAAAGCCGTGTCTCCTCCTCGTGTTTTTTCGTAACATAACACAAAAACATCCAGAGTATATATAATTCTATGCACCTCGGAAACTAGACAAGTGTGTATGGCCACGCCCCTTTCTTGCGATGTTTTGTGTAATGTTTGTCAAAAAACACGAGGAGGAGACACGGCTTAACGCTCACGACACGATAGCTAGATTCTATCACGTTCGGGCTATTTTTCATTTGTTCCAATCACCACTCGAGAACCGTTCTTCCCCATCAGTTGTCAGTTCTACGAGCGATGTGGCCTGCCCATTGCCTGAACAACTTGCTAATTCTAAGAGCTATAGGATTTGATTACATTACCTGTCCGTGCGTTTAATTTAGGTGGAAACAACCTTGTCCTTGAAGGGTTGTGCGTAGGAGTGGAGCATTTCTCCAGCAACGTTTTAGGGGTGTGCGGGCTGTCAAATAATCTGCAAACAATAAAAAAAGCAATTAATATTAAGTATGAGACAACTCAGCTCAGGCGGCATGCGCAGCGGCAGAAGCTGCAGAAAACCTCAAACGGAGGAAATATGAATCCCTAGGTAAAGGTTACATATTTGTTCCGTTTGGGGTTGAGACAATGGGTCCCTGGGGCCCACAGGCACGACTTCTGGTCAGGGAGCTGTCCAGACGTTTAGTCGAGCTGACGCGTGACCAAAGGGCTGGCACATACCTCGGCCAACGAATTAGCCTGGCAATTCAACGAGGGAATGGTGCCCGGTTTTTGGGCACGCTACCCGCAGATAGTGACCTAAATTCTGTTTTCTATTTATAACTTTTTATTACTCACTTATTTTGTTTTCTTAGGCTTAGTGTACATAGATATACAGGTAATATTGATAAAAAAAAATTAGTAGATTTGAATTTAGTGAAGTTACTACTTATGTATAATTATGATATAAAATATGTGTCATGTGCCTGCATCATAATAAATAAGTATGAGAAGGTTTGTAACAATCATGGGGTTTGATTCCATCATTCTTGGCTCATTCATCAACAGCCTGAAAACGTCCACTGCTGAACAAACTCCCAGTCCCGCCGCTCCGCTCTCGCACGTTCAATTTTATTGATCAATCTTTGTGATTGATCAATTTTATTGATCGTGTAGGTTTAGTATTGAGCAATGTTTTTCGGTTTACTGTATGGAGAAAACATTGACTAGGCTACAAAACAGCTATGAAATCAAACAGCCCTATTTGAAAACCAGGCAATATGTGCTGTATACCTTAGAAATTAATCCACCTTCAAACAGCTAAAAGCTCATCCCACACACACAAATATTGTAAGTATTACACAATAGACTCACACATTGACAAATACCATTGTATGCACACCTGAAGATGGCACATGCCTTGCCAAACTATACTGGGATCATCAGATGTTAAGGGGTCTTAAGATTTACAATATTTTACTCCATGCTTTTTCACATTACACAATCATTAAAACTTATTCTAATTAAATACTGATAACTCTAGTGCCAACAATTTTGATTAAAAAATCATTATCTATACATATAAAAAAAACTGTAACTGGGCTAAGTCAGTAAATTGAATATTTTTTGAAAATTTTTGATTGCATTATACTTCTTTATCGATACAGAAAAAAATATTTTTGATATTTTTGTCTGTCTGTCTGTCCCTTTGAACACGCATCACGCTGGAACTACTGAACGGATTGTAGTGTTTGGTATGGTTATAGCTAATTTTTCAGAATAACATTTAGCATACCTTTTGTTTTCTAAAACGGCCAAGTGCGGGTTGCATGAAGAAACATGTATATAATTTTTATGTAAGAATTTTTTGTTGTATTATTTTTTATTTATACTCATCCTGTCGAAGAGAAGATGGAAGGGATAGGGAACAAGATACCGGAAAAGGATGACTGGACGGGACGGCAACAGAAGCCCTTCGCCGGCCCATCCATTCATCCTTTTCCCCTATCTTTTTCCCTTTCGCATCGCTCTCACCCATAAACAGGGTTAAGGCGTAAAACTAAATAACCCGTGCGAAGCCGCTGCGGGTCAACTAGTGTATTATAAATTGCAACAAAATGGCTTCTTTAGAAAATTTTAGAAAATTAAAAATACTATGTATAAAGTTTGCCTGTTTTTTTTTATTTATTTATTTGTATTAAATTTTACATGGGCTTACGTACTAGCATCAGTAAACTTCGCAGAGGTTTGTCTTGGCGCTAGGGGTCCTCTAAGAAGCTAGAAAATAAAATAAAATAAAACTAATAATTATTATTACTTACCCATTCTATTTTACACTCACTTGTGTAAGTAACCCACACCTACTACTATTATTCCTAAAAAAAAATGCCCATGAGATCATATTTTTCATCATCATCATCATCTGCCTGAAGACGTCCACTGCTGAACATGGGCTTCCCCCAGAGCGCACCGCCTTGAGCGGCTACTCGCTTCCTGCATCCATCGGCTCCCCGCGGCTTTCACCAGGTCGTCGGTCTACCTAGTGGGGGGCCTACGCTGCGTCTTCCGGTTCGTGGTCGCCCCTCGAGAACCTTTCTTCCTATCGGTTGTCAGTTCTACGAGCGATGTGGCCTGCCCATTGCCATTTCAACTTGCCAATTCTAAGAGCTATATCTCCTCATTCCGGAGCTTATCTCGCAGGGAAACACCAAGCATAGCTCTCATCATTATTTTTAGTCAGGTGATAATTAACACAATTTTGCCACTTTTTCTCAACATGAAGATCAATACATTCTCAGGTAAAATGTATCGCACAATCAATACACAGCTTTACAGCTTAAACATCAAGGTTCATTTTCGGGTGTGTATCGACACAAGGTGCAAGTGTGATTTTTTTTGGTAGCAGATGTCAGCTGATTATTAGATCATATGTTTTGTTGTTATTGTGTTCTGTAACTGTAGTTTAACTGAATTTTCGTAACCGAAATTCGGAGAGAAAGTTGAGCTTAGTTTATTTTACTTTAGTATTAAAAATTTATATTACTTTAAACTTCATCATCATCATCATCATTAACAGCCTGAAGACGTCCACTGCTGAACATAGGCCTCCCCCAGAGCACGCCACCTTGAGCGGCTGCTCGCCTCCTGCATCCATCGGCTCCCCGCGGCTTTCACCAGGTCGTCGGTCCACCGAGTGGGGGGCCGGCCTACGCTGCGTCTTCCGGTTCGTGGTTGCCACTCGGGAACCTTTCTTCCCCATCGGTTGTCAGTTCTACGAGCGATGTGGCCTGCCCATTGCCACTTCAACTTACTAACTCTAAGAGCTATATTGGTCACTTTAGTCGGTCGGGATCGGTTTCTTCTGCGGATCTCCTCGTTCCGGAGCTTATCCCGCAGGGAAACACCGAGCATAACTCGCTCCATAGCTCGCTGCGCGACTATGAGCTTACTATTGAGGCCAACAGTAAGAGACCATGTCTCAGTTCCATAAGTCATCACTGGCAACACACACTGATTGAAAACTTTCGTTTTCAGGCTCTGCGGTATTTTAAACTTGTTCTTCTGCAATAAGACCTATCATTTTTCTGTTTTCATGTTGCAACTCATTTTTCTGGATGAAAAGTATTTTTTTCAGAAATTAAAGAAGGTTACAAAAATATATGGACCTATTTTCATTGACAATTATTATTTATGTACCTATATGCTGTTTTACTATCAAAGAACATGGAAGTACTATTTAAAAAATACCATAGACCTGCCATTAGTATGTATTTATTTATTTTTTAAACAAATACATGCTTTGAATTGATTCTATTTCAATTAAATTTTTGGGTTGTTGTAATAAAACTTTCAATAAACCAAATAACAATATATGGACCTATTTTCATTGACAATTATTATTTATGTACCTATATGCTGTTTTACTATCAAAGAACATGGAAGTACTATTTAAAAAATACCATAGACCTGCCATTAGTATGTATTTATTTATTTTTTAAACAAATACATGCTTTGAATTGATTCTATTTCAATTAAATTTTTGGGTTGTTGTAATAAAACTTTCAATAAACCAAATAACTTTAAGTCCAATAAATAATTGATGACTGAATCTTATATAATGAAATCTAAGTTGAAATAGACTTACAATAAACAATTTGTTAATAAAGTTAAACACTAAAGAACAATATTTTTTTCATAACAAACAATATAGGTGTTTTTCTATTTCTAACCCTTCCTATTAGATAAGAGTTCTAAAAGAACACTTGAATAATAGCAAGCAAACTATTCAACATCCAAAAACCACTTTCATTTAACAGTATTTTGTCTAGAACCAGTTGGACAACTCAGAACAAGGTCAAACAAGTTATTGTTACTGTGCCGTCCTTATTTTCCTTACTGTTGTTGCTCTGTACATGTTCCAACTTGTCTGGGAATGTGTATACAAGTCCTCTTCTCATTGTACATGGGGGTGATAAGTCCTGCACTGACGTCATATCATCGGGCTGAAGACATCCACTGCTGAACATAGACCTACCCCATAACACACTTTGGACACTTATAATATGGGGTTGCCGTAATCACCACCCTTGGCAGGCAGCTTGGTGATCGCAGAAGATTTTAATGTACCAAGGAAAATGCTGCTGCTCATTCCCTAGACCCTACTACACTTGGGGTATTGTGCATTTTGACCTGACAGCATCTACCCGAGGCATCCTAGGTCCTTGAAGAAACGGAGTATGGCTTTAGGCTGCTAGCTCATCTGCTCCAGTGACATGGTTGGGTGATGGAATGATGATAAGGCAATTAAGATTCCTAGAGTAGGATGTTGAGAATATTATAGATATTTGTAACATACATTTGGGAAGGGATTTGGATTTACTGGGCGCATTTAATTTGCAGGTGCGTTATTTACTAGGTGGTTAGCAGCAGTTGGATGAGATGAGGAAACACTGGGCTCTGTGGCATGCCCTGGGAGAGGACTAGGTCCAGCTACCCTAGCATGGATGGTAGACAAAATTGTCTTTACCCCACTTAACATGTATACAAGTATGAAGCAAGAGACATAAAACAGGGAAAAGCAAAAAATATATATCAAAGTTCGTACATATTTCATATAGTATGTAGTTATTGCTGAACACCATCTCCACTTTGGCAGATATTTAGGTACCTAATAATGGTGTGCAAGCAACATTGTTTCCAATTGGGAAGCACTGTAGCAGTGAAATTACTCATCCAACAATGTCTCGGGATGACAAGTGTAGTAGTGTCATGCTGGGCTTTAAAACATTAACTAATGGGTAGTACCAGAGTTGAAATATATAGAGATAGCGGAACTATACTGCGTTAAAAACTAACTAGACGCTGCCTATGCATACCTACACATGTTTATTATGAAGTTTGTGAAGAATATGAGAGACTATAATAATATGCCACGTCTGTTATTAGAGACTGTGGGGGAATGTCTGTTACAAGTTATTAGCTACTCGTTAATTGGCCAGAGCACCGGTGCCTCTGTGACATTGCGATAAAACAAATTACGATACTTATGCATGAAAAGAAACATTTTTTGACACCTGTGTAGTTTGTGTAGTGTCTATATATACAGGAATGCATTTAATCACAATATTTTTGTCAAAAAAGAAACAATTAATGGAGCGCAACACACAGATGCAATTAAGGCAATTACCTTGAATGTGTTTAGTTAATTATGGTGTGGGTACAACTCATCTACGGGTACAATATCACTGGGTGGTGCTGCAGTTGTTGTGTGCAGGTGTGATGACAACATCAGGATGTAGCACCATGTTATATTACATTTTTATTGCAAACTAAGAAAGCCAAACATAATTTAGTTTTGTAGTATCCCCAGCATTTCACAGAAGTTAAATAATAGACAAATGTTGCATAATTTGTGGATTATATAACTTAAATGCTTGTGTTTGAGGTAGACCTTATGAAATTTCATGAGAGAAAATCTAATTGCCTTATTGGTCTAGTGAAAATTCTGCTTAAACATGTATTGGGGACGCGGTAAATACCACTCAGAGACGTATCGTGGTATTTTGTGTTCAGCATATCAATGGAAATGGTAGGAGACATACCTGAGAGCCCTAACTCTCTTGTAAGGTGGACTATGTGACGGAGGCGCCGGTGCAGCGTCCCTGAGTCCATCGTCGTCATCCATACTGCTAAAATCCAGCTTCCTAGGCACTATAGACGCTGGTATCGGACTCAAATTGTCCGTAAATATATTGTAAGGGTCTGACATTTCACATGAAGTTTCAACAGACAATTCCGACGAGTTGTGTTTGTTGTTGAAACCGTTACTCATTCTATACCACTCCGTCATGTTTAATAGCACAATTATAATACTTTAACAATACAATATCACAAAACAATCACTTGATTTCGTTAATTTGATCAATTTTGATCACAAAGCGCACTTTCACGAACATAATCAACGTTATGGCGGATGACGCATAGAACCTGTTTGAGCTTTCAACCAATCAGGGAGCATCAAATGACCGGTGAGATTAAAATTTAAATTCTATTGGATATAAGAGTAAAGATGGCGTTCTAAAGCTCCCATTGGCTTATTAAGGATGCGTTTACGTTAGTGCCTGTTAGTCAGAAGCACAGATTAGAGAAAAAAACAATTGACAATAGCTTATTATCATAGACTATGTATTATTGTATATACCGCAGAGCAACAAAAGAAAATACGGATTTATGAAATTGATGTATGCATGGACTGATTTTTGTTATTATGCGAATTAAAGAGCGCATATGACTTAGGACGTTTCCTAGCGTACCTAAGTTTAGTTCTCGCCGATAAAGTTATATTATACGCTTGCATATTAATTTTATTTAATTATAATAATGATCATAAATTAAAATTATTATCAACCAACCACACAAATTCATTCAATATACGGCCCACAGATCAGTAATATGTACGGCCCTAAATACAAGCAAATCAAAGACAATAATGAAATGATTGTTTTAACCTCATTTTTCTCAACACCTGCTAAATTGCTCACAGGTTAGAGAAAAAAAAACAAAAATTGCTATAATAATTTCACTCGTGAACGAAGTGAAACAGATAGATTTAGGACTCCCGTGGTTGCGATGGAGAGCGCACGCTACCTGCCACTGTAATGTATGATGTATAAAGCAATATGATGCGAGCGATGAATTCGCTTCACACTTCACAAAGTTTCGCAACTATATTTAATTTGATAAATGCTAACAAAGTAATCCCCCCGGTTTCTGGTACGTTTGTTAAAGTGAAACTGTTGTCAACTTTGAAATACTGAGCGCTCATTGGTTGCCTGTTTATCGTCAACCAATGAGCGTTCAGTATTTCAAAGTTGACAACAGTTTCACTTAACAAACGTTCCAGAAACCGGGCGATTCCCAAGGTTTCTGAAAATTTGATGCGAATGCTAATTAATCCATCACTACTTCCTACCCACAGACCCAGGATATTTTCGTTGCATAGAAAAAACATTCGACTTTAATAGACGAGCGACAAGTGACCAATGACGACGTATCATGAAACTCGAAATTAGATAATCGTGGAGTTTTGGCAGTACGCACAAAAATTCACGTCACTGTGTTGTATTATTGTTCAAAACCTGTGCTTTTTCCAGTGTTGATGTTTAAAATTGGTGGCGTTTTACGCATTAAATGCTGAACTACAATACGATCATGAGTGTGGGGGGCAAGTGGTATTGTGGTGAAACGTAGTTTTTGTGTTGCTTCCAAAATTCAATAGAAGCTTCTAGTATAATAGTGGCCACCACTTTACTAGGGCATGACTTAGACTGGACTATGACTAAAATATTTGACTCAGACTGTGACTAAGACTTGACTTTACGTAATAAATATTCTTTATCATGATGAAAAATTACAATACTTGACACTGGCTAAATACACTATGTGTGGAGCCAAAATATAAGAAAAAAAATGACCGTGAACACATTTTTGACCGTCAATGACTGTTGACACTTGACAGTGGACGTTGATGTTGTAAGGTGCGTTCGGATAGCCTAATGATGGCAAAATTAACAGTTAACAACGACAAAAATGACCACATGCAGCGCTCGTTTTGGAAATATGTGAGCAAAAGTTGCGTTTTTAACTGTTTTCGTTCACCGTTTGGATAGCTCGAAAACAGTTAAAAATGCCACCATGAACAATTTTGACCCACCTGCTGAGGTTTATACAATTTATAGGCATAGCATTTGACCACTGTCTCACCTGATGGTAAGTGATGACGCGGCCTACGAAACATACGAACATTCTAGTGTTGCCACCAATTCGTTTTTTTTTAATTTGAAATACCACACCGCATTTGTTTATTTTGCGTTCGTTTTGGGTAGTGAGTAAAAGTGGTAAGTGGCATTATTGGCAAAATTCCCAAACCGAACGCTTTACAATAACGCTAATTTTGCAAATGCCAAAATCGTTGCCGATCCCAATCCGAACGCAATATTTGTAGTAGAGTAGGTTTTGTTTTGGAAAATCTATCCTCATTATCCTCAATTCCTCAGTCCTCTTGTACCTACTGCATGCAGATTATTCGATTTTTATAAAGCAAAGATCAAAAATATCGACATTAAATCTTCAGTGATGCATATAAATCGGTTAACAATTAATTCAGTGCAATAATTCTTCTATTGATGTTATTCAATATCAAATATGACGCCTGTAACTTGGATAAAACTTAGCATACTTATGTGTCTACCTTACATAAGTTTGCAACAGAGCCTCGGGCGAGATGAAATCATATTTCACTACAATAATACGTGAGTATCAAAGCAAACTAGTATAAAATAATCTTTATTGTTCTTTTAGGAACGTATTCGTTCATATTTCCAAGCTTCTGGCTTAATATTGGAGTCGTATGCTTAGTAACTAAGCGGTGGGAAGTTGTTAGTTATTGGCAAAGTTTTCTATAGCGGCAGTTAGATCAAAGAAGAAAAATTAATGACTCATCACAGCCAGCTGCAATTATGAGCCGATAAGGCCCTTTAACTTTTTCTTTACAGCTTGCATTGTAAACAACAACAGAACAGGGCAATAATCCTTGATGCACCTTTATCACATGCTATTAATTATTTTTGTACAAAACATTGTCGATATTATAGCTGCTGGTTAACAGAAATTGACTGTGGAAACACAGTTGCATTCTTTTCTATCCTATCAACTCAGCTAGCATGCGCACCACAACAAAATTTTCTCAACAATATTTTTTTTATTCTGATGTTTTTTTGGGGTTTCATGAGAGACTGTGACAAGACTATGGTAGTGCCTAAGTGTGTCTCACTCTAATACTGATGACAAGTTTTCTCAGGGTGTGCATGCTAGGCCACTCATCATCTTTGTAACAGTCATCATCATTAATTTTATGGTTATCAATCACCATTGTAATCTGTAGTAAGATTTTTACTTTATGACTAAAAAGTTACTTGGACAATGACTGTATTGTTAAATGGTATGAAAGTGAACTTTGAACAAAGCTACTTTGTCAAATTTTGTTATCCTTGACTGCTCAATTAGGCTTTGTCAATGCAGCTTTAATGAGAATGATTTTCAGATCAAATCTCAATTTCAATTCTTTATTTGCATTCCACAATGTTCTTATTCTTATTCTTATTCTATATGGGGGTGATAAAGGCCTGCACTGACGTCCCACATAGGGTGTTTTGTGCATTTACTCCCGCCAGCCTCTACCCTAGCCACCCTAACTCCTTAAAGTAGCGGAGAACGGGCTTGGGTCGCTGGCACAGCTGTTCCAGTAGTGATGGTGATGGTGGTTCCACAATGTTGTTTACAGATGTTAATTTTTAAATACCAGTTCATTGTAGACCCTGTCGGGCACGGAACATTAGAAAAGAGGAAGATAAATCATTATTTCCTTAGTCAACATGCAGTTACAAATATTACAAATCTTTTGACAGCCTCTGTGGTGTGGTGGTTGCGCAGGTTGGCTCATAACCTGGAGGTGGTGGGTTCGATTCCTGTAACAGGACAAGTATTTGTGCATGTAAAAAAAACACATAAATACATTTACAACTAAACACACACATGGCACTTTACATGTTCTGTGTCTGGGTGTTGCAGGACCATGGTCCTGTAGTTCCTGGGTCCCTAGATACAGGGAATCCTAGTTAGGACCCAGGATCTTTGTATGTGATTGTTGGGCGTTATTTATTTATTTACATGGAGACTGATCATCACTATTTTAAAATTTGTTAAAATGTTATTTAATTGCAGATACCAGTACAAAGTTCTTTATACGGTTGATGTAGACAAAAATACGGAATACATCATGGAGTTTGCCGGGGTAACAATAATCATTACTTTATTTGTAAAAAAATGACATATTTATTTATAAAAACTAATAATTTATGCAATTAAGCTATTTTTCAAGTCAAAATCATAATACATAAAGTACTTAATTTATGTTATTACTAGCTGCGCCCCGCGGTTTCACCCGCGAATAAAAAGTAGCCTACGTGTTAATCCAGTATATAAGCTATCTCTATTCCAAATTTCATCCAAATGTGTCCAGCCGTTTGAGCGCGAAGGAGTAACAAACATACAATCATTCGCCTTTATAGTATTAGTGTAATGATTTTAAGCATACAAAATTATAAAGGGCTTAATGTCAAATATAGCAATCTATACTTGCAGGGACAATTCTGTACATTAAGATATTATGAAAAATTTATTTAGATGGCTCTCTATAACCGTTTTTCATTTTTGTCTGTCTGCCTGTTTGTTTCTTGCCTGAGCATCACACCAAAACTACTGAATGGATTCAAATGAAACTTGGCATGATTTGAGCTCATATTACGAGGTAGGCTATAGGATACTTTAAATCCCAAAATTCAGCACGGTTTCCGCGGGAGAGGGGATGAAAGTAAAAATATGTACTTATTTGTAAATTCATTCTTTACACGTGGTCCGATATCATTCATTCTTTTTTTGTTGGAAAGGGGGTGTTTTAAATATTATCCCGTAAATATTTCAAGGTCTTCGGTTTTGTGGTTCAGAAATGACAGACATTCAACCTTCAGTATTAGGTCCAAAGCCACTCCTATCCTGTACTATGGGAATAAGAGAAGGGAGGGGGTAAAGGATGAGTGGATGAAGGTGAAAGGAGGCAGGTGCGCCAGCACCTACCTCCTTTCACCGTTTCATGCATTCATTATTTTCCCTTATCTTTTCCCTCTCCCTTCTCTCTTCCTTTAGACTGAGGTAAAGCGTAAAACTAATTACCCCTGCGAAGCCGGGCGGGTCAGCTAGTGTATAATAAAATAGCTGCACACCATTTTGCATGTCAGTCTATCATGGTAAAACTATCCTTGATCCCTTCCCAGGGTTTAAGTAATTCTGCATGGTACAATTCCAGGATTATATGGCATATGATACCCCGGCCCGTGTGACAGTCGCCAGCAATTTTGCTAACAGAACTTATCCACTGTTCATAACTGCTAGACAGCAAAAAGGTAAGATTAATTTCAACTTCTTATTATGCTAAAGGAGGCCATAATACAAAGAATTCTATGTATACACGAGACGGCACATCTCCAACTTGCACTGTCGACCACTGCAAATAAGCCGGCTAGCGTCTTCTCGCTCATTCGAAGCTCGGCACTCAAAGCGACTGCACGTCTATTGCAATAAAAATTATGATTCGAAAATTCCATCGTGCGTGCTTAGATACTACAAAAACCAGTGGGGTAAAACAAACAAACGCGACGGAATCATTTTTTAACAATAAGTTTAGAATTTGGAACAAAATGCACCTAAATAAAATATTATTTTGTCGGTTTATAATGGCGCCAGAGCGCGCGGCGGCAGCCATATTGGCAGAGTGAACGAACACTGACCGAACAATACAACCTATACAATATAATCGCGCGTTCCAAGAAAAAAATGATCCCTAAAGTGTGGGGTGCCCCAGGCCTGAAGCAAATGTTTCTATAGTGTCAAGGAATGTAACGAGTAAAAAAAAAATTTGCATGCCTGCTTGCAGACTGAATAGGTACACATATCCGCCCAATTTTTTTTATGTAAACGACGATAGACCTTACGAGCTAGTCGTTCGCCTGGTGTTAAGCGTCACAACTGCCCATAACAGATTGCAGTATCCCTTGTAATTAAAGATTACAAAGTTTTGCGTGACACTGCACTGCGCACGACATCCTGAGACATCTCACAATCTGGTAATATTAGATTTTTAGACTCAGATCATAAAGTCTCATTTGACCAGTGACCTCATAGTGTATTCATGAAAATAATTGATTTAGTAATGGTGAATAATGTTGGGTGTTATATTGAATTCTATGTATGTATTTACAAACAAAAAGTGTCTTAAGTATTGTATCAGTTTTCTGGTTCCCATAGTACAAGCTATGCTTAGTTTGGGGCTAGATGGCGCTGTGTATTGAAAGGTCCACACATATTTAATTATAATTCATTATTAATGGTTCCAGGTGTATTCTCCTGGCAGCTTCCAATGCTGGTCCAAACGCCCGTTGGTCTGGAACAGTTCACCAACATATCCAGAACATTGTGTCCGCACAATAATTTGTTCGCTGAAGATGCTGACACCTGCGGTGAGACTAATAAATGGTTTTTGTTCTGATATCATTATCGTCATTATCGTCTCTATTCATCGTCACCATTATTCATCATAGTCATTATTCATAGTCGTCATAATCCATCCTCATTATCTTGTTTTGGTATGTATTAGTAAGGATAGGGATAAGAAGAGGTTGCGGATAACTGATTTTTAGGGTTCCATACCCAAAGGGTAAAATGGACCCTATTACTAAGGCTCCGCTGTCTGTCCGTCTGTCCGTCTGTCACCAGGCTGTATCTCATGCACCGTGATAGTTAGACAGTTGAAATTTTCACAGATGATGCATTTCTGTTGCCGCTATAACAGCAAATACTAAAAAACAATAAAATAAATATTTAAGGTGGCTCTCCTACAACAAGCGTGGTTTTTTTACTCGTTTTTATAGATAACTAGCTGCCCCCGCGGTTACACCCGCAGCTAAAAAGTAGCCTATGTGTTAATCCAGTATATAAGCTATCTGTACTCCAAATTTCATCCAAATCCGTCCAGCCGTTTGTGCGTGAAGGAGTAACAAACGTACACGCATACGCACAAACACACACACACATACAAACTTTCGCCTTTATAATATTATATATATAAAACAAGTTTATATAAGTAAATGTGATGTGATGGTACGGAACCCTTCGTGCGCGAGTCCGACTCGCACTTGGCCGGTATTATAACAAAATACTAGCTATACTACAAAATTGTGAAATATGTCCAATTTAACATTATCAATAATCTAATTTATTGTGGAAACCATCAGAGTTGCCATTAAACACAAAAAATAAACCACTAAAATATTTTTTCTATGCTGGCTATACGAAAATAGTTCTAAAGTGATTTAAAATAAGTAATCTCAGCTCCAAACAGTCCCCCCAAATAACGATAATTTAAGTTAATATCATTTTTTCTTTCTGTTCACGCCTACTTAGCCAATGGGAAATGGATAAAAGTCTACTGTGGGCCTTTAATACGTAAATAAAACTATAAAATCATTAATAAAACATTTTCCACGCTGGCAACACGAACAGTAGTTTTCCTTTTTCAGATATATCAACACTAAACACCCCGATCGTTCATCTCACTTCGTCGTCCCCGGATCCGATAAAAGTTACCATAAAGGTAGAAACTGAGCAGGATTTTTACATAAAACTAAATTCTACCACGAATTTGACTAGCACTCCGAGTCAACCGAAGTACTATTTCTATCCGTTCGATCAAAATAAAAAGAAGGTGGTGGATTTGAAAACGCAGAATTTGAAGCGGAAGTACATGTGTAATAAGGAGTTAAATGACTCTGAACAGAATAAATTGAGGAGTTACTATGAAGAAATGAAAAGTTATTATGAGGAGATGAATCTATACAAGCAAACTGGATGGATGTCTCGGCCGAAAAGTGTTATTGTCATGATAGAATCTGACGATGATATATGCGCTGTTGTTTCCATACAGAATTTTTCGGTAAGATATTTCTTTCTAATTTAATTTAGTACAAACATGTTATAGTATTTGTAAGAACTTATTTTTTAATGTAAATATAATATTTCTTATGTTTGTAATTTTTTTTTTCATGTGTTTTCATATAAAAATACATGAAAAAAAAAGTTCATGACTATAAATTGGAATTACATGTAATGCGAAACTTTGCTACATTTAATGCAAAAACCTATCACATTTAATTCGAAACCTTGTCACAGTTTAATGTGAAAACAACACATTTAATACGAATCAATGTTACAATTGAATGTAAAAACTTATCTTATTTAATCAAAACCTTGTTACTTTTTCATGTAAAATCTTATTACATTTAATCAAAACCTTGTTAAAATTGAATGTAAAAGTTTATCACATTTAATGCTAAACCTTGTTACATTTTAATGTAAACAATCAAAATATGTAATGCGAAACCTTGTTACATTTCAATGTAAAAACTTATCTAATTTAGTCAAAGCCTTGTTAACTTATTAAACGTAAAACCTTACAAGTTCTTCCATATTTGAACATCTCAATTTGAACTTTGAACCCATTAATAAAATAAAACAACCAGAAATAATTATATAAATATAGTAAATCCTCGTTTGTTTTAGTGCCCAGTGTTCGACAATGAAAGAGACATTTTGTACGATGGATATTATTTGACAATGACTAGAAGAGGTGGCATTACCCTTACTGTGAGTTTGTAAATTAACAAAATATTCCACAAAGCTCTCTCCCACACTAACATCTTCCTCTTACACACACACTAAACTTCTCTATTTATCTACACTAACACTTTTTGTTTCTTCCACTAACACCTGCTCACGTACTTAATCCTCTCCTAAACACTAGCCCCTTCCACAAGCTAAAACAATTTACTTTACTAACACCTCTGTGTCACACTGACATCCCAACTCCATTAGGCCTTCTTCTTTCACACTTCACCTCCTCTACACTAAAACCACCTACACCTAACACTACTTACACAATAACATTCTTCTCCTTCACACAAACACACAAACACACATCACACTAACTCTACTCGCACACTACCACCTACGTATACACTAAACCCTCTCCAACAACACAAAGCCCTTCCCAACACAAAAAATAAAAAAATAAAAATCTTATAACACTTTTCAGCAAGACACATTCCCTCTAGGATTTTACATAGTATTTATAGTGAAGACATCTGACGAGGATTGCACTGACGTAGCTCAAAATGGGACGGTGACGCCCTCTGTCGCACAATACTTTGGATGGAGCCAGAAACAATACGTAGAGGTCGCTAGTGAGGGACGGGTCAAACATTTTAGGTAAGAACTACACGCCTGCAGTTTTTTTTAGTCTATAACAATATTATGAAGAGGATTATATATGTGTTTGTTTGCATTGAATAGGCTCCGAAACTACTGAACCGATTTGAAAAATTCTTTTACGGTTGGGAAGCTACACTATCCCCGGGTGACATACGCTATGTTATATTTTCAATAAAATTAGGGATCTTTACTAAAATTCCAACAAAAGGTGTAAAAAAATGACCTAAAAAATTCTTAAGAACGCGTGCGCTGCGAAAACTATTGTACCCGTGCGAAGCCGGGGCGAGCCGCTAATTTGCAATAAGATTACTAGGCTGTGTGATCATGTCATAAAGTCTCATTTGTCCAGTAACTTAAGTAATTTAACTTCATTTGTCTGATATAAAACCCCCACTAGGTGGACAAACGACCAGCTGCCCTAGCACGGACGGTAGACAAAATTGTCTTTCCCCTTTTTTACTCCTCTTGACAAGTAAGCAAGTATGAAGAAAGTGACATAAAACGGGGAAAGACAATTTTCTCCACCACCCGTACTAGGGCAGCTGCCCCCGTATTTTGTAACTCAATCGAAATCGATGAATGGGCTTCATTTGGTCATTTCTGGTTGTGTAAAGTCCTCATCCATCGGTATTATGGTCCCTTAGGCGGCGAACTGAATAGACAAAACATTGATTAACTATTATAACGAGAAATAGTGAGAAAATACTAATGGATGGAGATGTTACACAATGCCAACTTGCCGGAAATGACGAAATGAAGCCCATTCATCGATTACGATTGGCTTAGACGGTAGCCCCGCTGGGCAGAACCGCGGCGGGCTGATGGATGGAGGATGCAAGTAGCCGCTCAAAGTCACGCTCTGTTAGAGAGGACTATGTTCAGCAGTGGACGTCTTCAGGATGATGATGATATAAGAATTCCCCATCAGTTTCAGGATAATTGAGACGATATCGTATCGCGAGTACGTAATAGCCGCGAGTGCAGCCCTGGCGTTCTTTCTATCTTTCTACGTGGCGTTTATCATATCTATCTTCTGCGAGAGACGAGGGTATATGCAAGACAGACTGGTCATCAACGAAGGTGAGACTGACGCACCTTTAAATGCTCATTTATAGATAAAACAATGCCCGTCTTCGCTAAAGTTTAACAGATTTTAAGTTCGCATTTATCTCTAGCTTCTGGTTGCTCGTATGCAGGCGCGGTGTTTTTTGGTACACAAAGATCACAGCTTATTAATGAGGTACTACGAAGGACCAAGAACTGACGTCACTGCATGTTTGAGCTGTCTCTTTCTATTCCTGTATTTTAAAATGCACCTGTAACTTTATCTTTTTTTAAGATATTTAATTTTTGTTTTCACGACGTTCATTTTGTGAGTAATATTATTATTTTATGTAATAAAAGATAGCAGACTACTAACCTCTTGATTACAGTTACGTGATAACTTTCTTTTGTACCACCAGAGGGCCACATAGTTGCGCCTGACACGCCGCACGATAGCGCCACTGTGGCCACCATCAAGCGACGTCACGTCATGAACCATAGCGGCGAGAGCAGCACGTCCAGGCAGTTTCCGGTGGGAGACGGAGATGGAGGTAAGAGGGCGACAGCAAGGGCGGTTTTACTTAGTTCTTTCCATGAAGTTTCTCGGCTTGACTCAACCGAATTTTCAACCGATTGCGAAAAACGTGGAGGTTGTCAATCTGGTTGTATGGTTTTTTTTATGCCTGTTGCCCCAGAACGTCGTTTACAAATTGAATGGAACAACATTGCGTTTTAGGGAAGGTACCGAAATTCGAATACCATTTGGAGATGCCATCTAGACAGCTATAAAAATATCAGATTTTTATATTCAGTATTTCTCAAGTAATTGATAAAAAACAAAGTGAGGGTAAATGATAAATGATAATCGACGTGGCAAGCCTGATTTGTGCCAATGATTGCCATAAAAAAGACGTTGAAGCAAAAACGTTGATTCTTTTCCTTGGCCTCTAGCTAAAATCTTCTACTGTATACCGTGTATTAACCGTATACATTAGTTGCGACGCACTCAATTTGCCGTGCGAAAAGAAAGAGCCATACGCGTTTCGAGCGAAAAGGAAAACGCGACCCAGAGCAAATTTTTGACTAAGTGATCTGTGTAAGTTATTTTTATTCTTGACATTGACAGATGGCAGTTCATCATCAGACACTGAGTCTGACATATCGACGGTGGCAACGGAAGACAATCCTGACAAAGACTTGATCAGAAGCGGGAAGCTATGCGTCGCCAACTTAGCCAGGTAAGTCCAGGATCATCTTCGTCATCATTATCAGCATCGTCATTGTCATCAACGTCATTATCACGAACGTCATTATCCTCATTATTGTCGTCATCGTCATTATCGCCATCATTATAATAATAGCGTACATAAATTTATTTATTTATTATTTATTTATTTATTATAACAATTAGAACGGATGACACACCCAATTACTCTAATCATACAATTACTTACATAAAAAAAAACAATAAAATACAAATCATCAAAACAACTTACAATAAGTCGCAGAATAATGATTGTCAATAATTAAAATTAAAATAAACACATGTCAACTTAAAAATCAAGACACCGCTACCATGCATTCACCTCGCAGTATCTCAAACATTCCGATAATATTACCTTCCATTTATCAGCAAACACATCGCAATCAGGGTTGGCATCCAGAAGAGCATTAAATGCACTGAGGGTTCGCGGTATGGGTCAGCGGAGACTAACCTAATATAATACGATTCCCTGTATTTAAGATCCCAGAAAGGAAAAATGGTCTTACAGGCCAGGGGGCCTGGATGACATATCGATGTGTGATCGAGTGGCGATGCTGATCATGTACTCTCTTGCTCGCACTCACGGACTTGTAAATTGGTGCGTGCGGGATGGCAGGCGAAGTCTATGTCCAGAACAGTAACGCGATGCTAGCTTAATCGCACTCCGTACTTTAGGTACAAAGCTTCAAGGCTGTCTCGGCTACAAATCCACCCGAGAACTTGGTCTCGGTTTTTTGGTTAAGAATTGCCAAGATTTTCGGCCATAGCCGAGACTGTTGCACGCTATAGGATTCGAATTGTATTTGCAAAGAAATGCTAATATTTTTGAGTCCTTGCATTCGTCACCTTGTAGCTACAGCAAAAAAGTTTTTATAATGCTTTTCGTAGAGCTATACGACGACCGAAATTATTTTCGTCCAAAATACCGCAGAGCCTGAAAACGAAAGTTTTCAATCAGTGTGTGTTGCCAGTGATGACTTATGGAACTGAGACATGGTCTCTTACTGTTGGCCTCATTAGTAAGCTCAAAGTCGCGCAGCGAGCTATGGAGCGAGCTATGCTCGGTGTTTCCCTGCGAGATAAGCTCCGGAACGAGGAGATCCGCAGGAGAACTAAAGTGACCGATATAGCTCTTAGAGTTAGTAAGTTGAAGTGGCAATGGGCAGGCCACATCGCTCGTAGAACTGACAACCGATTGGGAAGAAAGGTTCTCGAGTGGTGACCACGAACCGGAAGACGCAGCGTAGGCCGGCCCCCCACTCGGTAGACCGACGATCTGGTGAAAGCCGCGGGGACCCGATGGATGCAGGAGGCGAGCAGCCGCTCAAGGTGGCGTGCTCTGGGGGAGGCCTATGTTCAGCAGTGGACGTCTTCAGGCTGTTAATGATGATGATGATGATACGACGACCGAAAGGCGACACTCTTTGAGATGTAAAAACTTGTTTTTTTTTTGTGCTACAACATACCTAATGTTGTTTAATTTTGAATATTAAAACAATTTTTATTATACACTCTTTAATTATATTATCCAAAATTAACGCATTTTTTCACGATTTATTTATTCTCGGTCTCTGCTCTATGACTCGGTCGAGATTTTATTTTATTCTTGGTCTCGGTCTCGGCCAAGACCGATAAACCTATCTCGGTTGACCCTTATTAATCACTACACACTGCACCACAGAAGCCGTCACATACATGTGTTTGTTCCAGATGCCGCCCGCGCGTTTTACAAGCCCGCTCCATAATGTATTTGTGGAATGTTCTCACGGTGGCTGTGTTTTACACTCTTCCAGTATTGCAGCTTGTTGTTACTTATCAGAAGGTATGGACGTGTAAACTAGCTTCCATTTATGAGTTCAAATGTCAAAACTCAAAAATTTTATTGCAAATAGTCTATTGTTAGCACTTTTACAAGTTATGTATAATATAGCTTCTGAAACTTAAAATGTTGTCCATTTTGAATAAATATTATTGATGGATCGATAAATCTCTAGTCTAAATAATCTAGATATAGTAAGATGTGTGCGAAATTCCAGTAATTTTTGTAGAATTTTATTGTAGATGGTAAAATGTCAAATTGATTTACTCTCGGATAACTAGCGAATTATTCTAAAAATAAAACTTGCTCTCGTTTGGTCGAATCCACCCTTATTCAGTTAAAAAAATGTATTTATGTGATTGAATGACGTGACGAGCTAGTCGTTCACCTTATGTTAAGTGACACGGCCGCCCATAACAGTTGCAGTGTCACCCGGAACTTTAAAACAATAGTTTCGCGCGACACTGCACTGCGCACGTCATCCTGAGACATCACCCAGTCTAATAATCAGATTACTAGACTGAGTGATCAGATCATAAAGTCTCATTTGCCCAGTAATTTCTCTAGCTACAATGCCCTTCAAACCGGAACACAGTAGTGCTTGCACACTACTGCTTGGCGGCAGAATAACTGGCAAAGCGGTGGTACCTACCTAGACGAACTTTGCAGAAAAGTCCTACCACCTAGTAAAGTAAGTGTTTCTTTATTCACATGACAATTTTTCGGCAATATGTGGTGTCCACAGCCATATCGTGAATGGATTCAAAATTCCTAGTATACTATAAAAGGGAGATTAAATTTTACCCATTTCAGATGCTAAACCAATCGGGCAATCAAGACCTGTGCTACTTCAACTTCCTATGCGCCCACCCACTGATGGTGTTATCGGATTTCAACCATGTGTACTCAAACTTAGGGTACATAACACTCGGGGCTTTGTTTCTGTGTCGAGTGTGGCGCCGGCACAACCAACATCGGGGGAAGACGGATGAACAGGTTAGTCTAAAAAAGTAATTCTTCTTCTTCTTCTTACGGTGCCATCTCCTACCGGAGGTCGGCTATCATCAGGGCAATCCTTATTTTGGATGCTGCTGCTCGGAACAGGGATCTCGTGCTAATCTTAAACCACGTGCGAAGGTTTTTGAGCCATGGGGTACGTCTTCTTCCTGGTCTTCTATTTCCTTGAATTTTACCTTGCATTATAAGCTGGAGCAGGTGGTATTTGTCATTCCGCGTTTGTTTGTCAAAAAAGTAATTGCAAACAAAAAATAATTAAGTTTCTATCAGTTGCCGTGTGGTCCCGGTGTGCGAATAGTACCACCACATCTCTTCCCGTGGTTACCGTAAGACTACGTGCTCTGAGGTACTTTAAAACCTGCGACCACCACGCCGCCTGCCAAGTGTGGTGATTATGGCAACCCCTATGATAAGCGTCCAAAGTGGTGTTTTATGGGGAGGCCTTTGTTTAGCAGTGGACGTCTTCAGTTATCTGGTTTCATAGTTAAAAAGCGTTTACCCCAATATACACAAACCTCTTAGACCTACATTCGAAAATAAACCTCCCTACACTATTCAAATATATTTATAAACTGTCGAAGGCATTTTACCTGCATAGTAATCCTAAAAACAAGAACAAACTAATTGCAAATATTTGTAAAATACGTAACTCTGACATTCCTTTTATCGACACGTACAACCGCTACAAATTACCACATCACTTGTTCCTCGAGTACTCCGAGCGCGATGAATAAGTACACAATCGCAGCACACAACGCCCGCGAGCCGCTTGTCGCCGGACCGCGCGCCATACCCGCCCGCATTATCCAGTGATGTGAGGAACGGTATGGCGCACGACGGCAGGCTGGCCGCGGACTCGTGTGCGTGTGTTAGCTCTCATGCCAAACTGGTCTTATTCCTGTTGCTTACTGCGCACCGTCTGCTTGGCGTTTATTTATGTTTCCTACCGCACGGATCTTTTAATTACTAAAAATTAATCTAAATATGTAAATGCTCATACTAAAGCTTGCATAACGTTATAATAACAACATGATTGTAATTACTATTATTGGAAATCTTTAATTTTAAATCTATAATCTTAATGCAAAAAGTTTTATGTAGGCCTCATAACCTGCAAAACATTGGCATCATTATTATTCTTGTCACTGCTAGGATTTTAATGTACACTAGTATCGTGATGACATTGTATTTTATTTATTTAATAAAGATATTTAGAAATTGAAAGTTAAAAAGCGTTTGCTTAGTTTGGGACTAGATGGCGCTGTGAATAAAACAAATGTAAATAAAGAATGTGAACGTTTTAGTCCAGATTTTTTATTTATTTTCAAAGCGACTTCGATGAAAGGATCCACTGGCTAATTACGTAACTCGTAAAGTTTATAACAGCCGTAAATTTCGTAATCATTGCTGTCAAACATCACTTTGGCAGAGCAGACAGCAATCGAGCGCTAGAATCGATGAATTAAAAAGTGCATTATTTTGTTTCCATCTATTGCTAGTATCAAAAGCCAAAGGGCATTCAGCAACGGGCGGGCGGGCGACTTACGATTTCCAGCGACCGATCGCTAAGTGTTTGCTGTCGCTTTGCTACTGCTATTGTAACATTTACAAAATACGGGCGCCGTTCTCAATTCGGCCATTTTTTTGTTTGATATGCCATTATCACCTTTTACGAACCGAGTTTGATGATTGTTTTTTTTTGTTTATGTCTAGTTTTGTATCCTAACAGAAAGAGCTGGGCATCCCTCAACACTTCGGTCTGCTATACGCAATGGGTGTAGCGCTTGTGAGTGAAGGCCTTCTCTCCGCAGCATACCACGTCTGTCCTAATAGCATGAACTTTCAGTTCGGTCAGTACAAACATACATACACACATTTTTTTTATGTTAAAGGTAGCAAACAAGCATACGGCTTACCTGGACCCTAATTCTGTATGACCAATTTACGATTCCTTACTTCGAAACCACGCGAATTCCTTGTCTTACATAAGAAATCTGCAAAAATCTATTCTCTATGAAATGAGAACGAAACCGCGCGAAATGAATGTGGAATTAACTGGGATTGGCGCGATTTGAACTGTCAAAAATCATGTTACACTCAGGCGCGTTCCGAAACATCGACCCGTTAAAAGTTACCACCACTTATGTCAATATTAATTATTCAAAATAAAACTAATTTTAATGTAAAGTGAAGGTATTTCTAAAGGTTTTCTGTAAATTTTTAATAATTACCCATGGTTTCGTTATATCACAACATAAATAAGCCATTCCTTTATTTTAATTTTTTAGCGGTTTTGGGGATGAGATATCCTTTAGTTCTAATTCGGAACGCACTCGAAGAATCCAAAACCTGTCATAGATAATTTGCCTTAGATTATACAGAATACAAAAATTGACAATTCCTTGGTGTGACACGATTTGAACAAGACACGATAACGACGTGGTTTCTGTGTCGTGTGGAATCTGTGTTTTCATACAGAATTATGACCCTGATGGGAAGTGGTCACCGTAGCCTATGAACATCTGAATCTGAATATTGATTATGATGCATAATATTCAAAACATATTGTGTACCGATAAAGTTGTGTAGCACGGTGTCATTAGATTCGTCATTTTTTACCGTAAGAATTCATACAAATTTGAGATATAATTAAATTAAACAAAATTACATTTACTTACATATTTTTTTAATCGTTATGTTTTTAGTATTATGGTGATATTGTTTTTTTTTTTGGTGTAATGAAGTACTTTAACCAGTGCTTCATTAACATTACAATGTAGCCATTACTATGGCTAATAAGTAATTTAACTTTGACTTAATCTGCTACAGTAGAGTAATCCTAAGAATGTGTCCATTAACACTTTTCTTAACGTCTCTATTAAGGGGAAGGCATTTCGATCGTGTGATCTTTTTGAAGCAAACTACAATAAGTTCAATGGTGATATTGATGATGTCTATAATGATGACGATAATTATGATGATAACCGAGTAAGTTGGTTGTAAACGTGAAGCTTAAGTAAAGCATGTCCTGGCTTTAGATACGGATGGATGCGAAATCAAATCTCCCTTTGTGATTCGAATTTTTCTATTATACTACATGAAAATTAATCTGATAATGATGATATTGATAATGATGGTACCGATAATGATTATGTGGATGATGATGATGATGTCGATAATGACGGATGTGGATGATGGTGACAATATCGATAATGATGTTGAAAATAATGGCGATACTGATGCCGATAATGATGATGATGGAGATGTCGATAATGAGGATGGGTGTTGATAATGATGATGATGACGTCGTCATAATTCCAGATACATCATTCATGTACGTGACGTCAGTGTTGTGTATGGTAAAGATATACCAGTCTCGACATCCGGACATCAACGCGAGAGCGCACGCCACATTCGCTGTCCTAGCTCTTATTATATTCATAGGTAAGTAGCATTTTTAATCGTTTTGTACCGCTAGTAAAATTATGATATTAATAGGGGTTCGATTTTTTTAGGGGTTGAATTTTATTTTCAAAATTGCCTGGGTGGAGTATAAAAGCCCAAGTAATGTGGTTGTCGCCTTCAAAATATTTGGAGGTAAAGATCGTCATAATCTTCCAACTAAAACTAACATAACTAAACTATACTAATTACTATAATAATCTAGTATTTTTGTATTTACTAAGAGCTGTGGAATAAATAAACAAAGAAAATAAAAATAAAAATAATTAAAATACTAGATTATTAAAACCGTTGAAATAATTAAAATATTGAAATAATAGTTACCAGATGGCCTAGCATGCGCACTTTGAAAAACTTGTCGTCGCTGTTAGAGTGAGACACACTTAGGCGCTACCATAGCCTTGTCACGGTCTCTCACGAGGTGTGTTAAGAAAATTTTATCGCGGTACGGCCGGGCTGGTTTTTTTTTGCATTGCAGTTCCAAATAATTATGGAAAAATATCAAAACAGTGGCGGGTATAGTGTGTTTCAAATCCCCTGAGAAACTCGTGCATTTGAGCGGACTGCAGCGACTGTCAACCTATTTTTTTGGTGGGTCGCATTATATTTTCAAATCCCCTGAGAAACTCGTACATTGAAACATGTCAAAACAGGTTTAGCGCCGCTGATTGAACTTGTCTCGCACACTTACTTGTACCACGAAACGCGGTAGATGCGTAAACGACAGTGACGCGATGCATAATTGTATGGAAGGAGATACTATTCCTTTTTCGGGGCTAACATAATATCGGGGGAGCACGAGTTTCTCAGGGGATTTGAAACATACTATAGATATGCCACAAAGGTGTGTAGCATCGTAACCAAGCGGGCGATTTAGATTTCTGGACTATGAGTATGATTTTGAAATTTTTAATTTAACCTCTAGATAATTTTAAAATCAATAAATTATAAATTTTTAAATTGATTCGTGTATATATAAAAGCAATAATGATAACGCCCAACGATCACATACATAGATCCTGGCCCCTAACTAGGATTCCCTGTATCTAGGGACCCAGGAACTACGAGGACCATGATCCCACAACACACACACAGAACAAGTATTTGCGCTTTTTTTCATGTGCACAAATACTTGTCCTGTCGCGGGGATCGAACCCGCCGCCTCCGGGTTATGAGCCGACCTGCTCAACCACCACACCACGGAGACTGTCAAATAAGGAAATAAAGAGTACTTTTCTATGTAATATTTTAAAATGTATTTGAAAATATCATTTCCAGGTTTGGTGGGCGTTCTTAACGCAAACTTCTATTTCTGGATCATGTTCACTGTGCTACATCTCGTCACGTGTCTGGTGATGACATTCCAAATATACTATCTGGGCAGGTTTCGACTCGGTAAGTCATTCTATTAAGCCAACTTTATCCGTGGCTTAAATAGTTAAGCCAGATTTAAACTTACGCCCGATTGTGTCATGGTGGCTTGCAATTTCCATGTGGGTGGCATGGCTTAACAGTTAAGCCATGGATCGTATTGACGGCTTAAATTTTAAGCCACCAGTCTAAGTTCACAGAGTGTTGTCATACATCAACCAGAGTGCTTAACATGATTTTCAAACGTTTTACACTAATTAAGCTGCAGTGTTATTGCTCTAAGTCTAAGGGTGGATTTGACCAAACTTAGATTTATGCGCGAGTAACTATACCAGAATAAATCTATTCCACGATCTTAAACTAGAATAACTCATTAGTCGTTTTACCATGCAATACAAAGTATAGAATACTTATACGCGAATAGCGGAGTGAACGATGCACGAAACTATTACTCAGGTAACAATTATTGTTCTACAACGCCAAGGTATTCAAGTTTATGTCATAGCAACTCAATTTTATCGTATTATAGTGCAGGAAAGTAAATGTTGGAATTATATGGCGCGCTGCCGCCATTAAAATATTCTCGGAATAGTTTATTATTCCACCAAAAACGGTAGTATAAGTTGTTATTCTCGAATAGGCTTGAGTGTAGATGGTAAAATGTGAAATTTGTTTACTCTCGGATAACTGGCGATTTGTTCTAAGTAAAAGAAAGAAAGAAGAAAGAAAAAACATTTATTCAACACACACATTATAAAATAGAACTTAAGTAGGTACATATCATAGACAATAGCTAATTACACGAAAAGAACAAAAAACCTTAAATATAAAGAAAAATAAATAGTGGTGTCAAAAAGGGCTCAGCTCAGCATTGTGCCGGTGTGCATGACACGTGGCGCTGATTTTCAGCTGAGTCCTATTGGTTACGGAGTAGGAAATAGTTACCAGGTGACCGTAGAAAAGATTTCTAAATAAATACAAAAATACATAATAGTAATAAATAGGTATGCAAAAATTAAAAATTACACAAAATAACAAACAAAATACATAGACAATAATACTAAATAATAACAGTACGACACTATAGAAGGAGAATACAATTACTGTTGGTTGCAATTAGAGAATAATGAAAAAAACTAAAACGATGTCCAAAATTTAAGTTGCAGCGAAAGATAAGGCTAAATAAAAGACATATCAATATTTATATCAGCATGTTGTCTTTGCTCGTCTACAAGATATTTCTTCAGTTTTAATCTAAAAGCACTTATGCTTTTAAGTACCCTGATTGGCGGTGGCAAATTGTTCCAGCATTTTGATGCCGCGTACCGGAAAGCACCTGTGAAATTAGCAGTGCGGTGCCGCGGGGTAGACAGCTGCTGGGAGGCATGTCTACGTGAGCACTGTCTGTTCCCAGTGATCCACTTAAGTTTGCGATATAAATATGATGGATTCTCATAGTTTACTACTCCGAAGAGTAGACAGGCTAAATGAAGCTTACGACGGGATTTCATTTTTAGAACATAATGATTGCTTAAAAATGGCGTAACATGTTTTCTTGGCGGAATATTGAAACAAAACCTCGCGCACGCGTTCTGAACTCGTTGGACTAGGCGCTGTGTACGAGAAAGCAACCTGGGTCCATACACAGTATCAGCATAATTTAATTTAGACAGTACAAGCGTCTCGACCAGCTGAATGCGTAGCTCTTCACTGAGATAGGGTCTCAAATTATACAATGTTTTGAGCCTATAGAAGCAATTTTGTACGGCACCTGCTATGTGCTTCTCAAACCTAAGAGCCGCATCTACATTCAAACCTAAGTTTCGCGCTTCAAAGACTCGGTCCACCGCCTTGCCCATTAGCGAAACGCTTATATTTTCAGGCAGCAAAGCTAGTTGGTGCTTACTACCTAAGACCATGAATTTTGTTTTTGACGGGTTTAACAAAAGACCATTATCTTCTGACCAAGATGAAATCTGGTTTAGGTCCTCGTTTATTTTTTTTAAAGTGCTATCAAGATCACTCGGTTTAAAATGTATATAAAGCTGGATGTCGTCGGCATATATATGATACTTCGAATCTTTAATCCTATTGACAATGTCTGCAGTATAAAGAATGAATAAAATTGGCCCCAAAATCGATCCCTGCGGAACACCCCTTTTAACTTCAACAATGTTTGGTGAGCAAGAAGAACCAGTAGACTGTCGTAACTCTACAAACTGTTGGCGGTTAGTTAAGTAGCTATGAAACCAGGCAAGCGTTGCCCGATCAAACCCATAAAAACTGAGCTTGGAGAGAAGCAAAGTAGTATTTACAGCGTCGAATGCACGAGAAAAATCTAACAGAAGTATAACCCTTACTCTCGTTTGGTCGAATCCACCCTAAGTAATGTTCCTAACTAACGTTATCAGAGATTATTGTTAATCAGGCATTTTCTTCCAGCCAACCTTTGGGCAATGTGGAGTAAGTATTGTAAATAAAGTACAATTATTCTAGACACGATAGTTTTGCAGCGTTTATATCGATTTTCAGCATTTTTATCATCGTAATTTTGTTTTGAGTACACAGTTCCATTATTTTGTATATTGATTGCGGTAGTAGGTAGTTACAGTAGTAGGAAAGAGAACTTACTTTTTTTAAACTTATTTATTACTAGTTACCCGCCCCGGCTTCGCACGGGTTAACTAGTTTTACGTCCTAACCCTATTCATGGGAAGAGAGAAGGGAAACGGAAAAGGATGAATGGATAGGATGGCAATAGAAGGGAGGCAGGCGAAGCTTGCCTCCCTTCGCCGGCGTTCTCTCTTCCTTTCGACATGGTGAGTATAAATAAATAATATACAACAAAAAAATTCTTGCATAAAAATTACATCCTTATTGCTTTGTGCTACCCGCACTTGGCCGTTTAAGAAAACGTAAAGTATCCTAAATGTTATTCTGAAAAAGTAGCTATACTCCTAACAAATTTCAGCGAAATCAGTTCAGTAGTTCCAGCGTGATGCGTGTTCAAAAGGACAGACAGACAGACAACATTCAAAAAAATTGTTGCTATTTCTATATCGATTCAGAAGTATAATACAATCATAATTTTAATAAAATATTGAATGTACAGATTTAGCCCAGTTACAGTTTTATTATATTATGTATGTATGTTTGCTATATTCTGGCATTTTGAATTGTAGTTTTATATGTTAATGCTCGTCTGCTCTAAAGTTTGATATTACATAAGGCTGCTTTTACAAAATTATGCGTAGTTCCAAAATTTTCGTCGTCAATGTTTGATACATAGCTTTAAAGTCTATACTTAGCCATTATATGAAAAATACTCGGACACTTCCTTGTACCACGAAACGCGGTAGACGCGTAAACGACAGTGAAGCGATGAATAATGAGTCGTTTTATTTAAAAAAGAAACACTAGTTCCGCTTCCTTTCTAGATGGCGTTGTAGGTACATAGTTTGAAAATGCTTAGACTACCTACAGAGAAATTTCAAATTCAGTTGGGTGTACCACGTGTACGTTGCCTGTAGTATCTCCTAAGTAGTCTGTGGTGCATTCTTATTAAGTAAATTGAAGTACAGTAGATCTGCGAGATAGATAAACGTTAATATTATGATTCAAAATAAAGCTAGCTATCGCGCAACGAAACTAAAAAAAAACGAAAGAGTTTAGAGTTGTCAGTCAGTATCGTGACACATTTCCTCTAAACTGTGGTATATGCTTGAAACAGTGACAGAGACAGATTTTAGTAAAACCACAACTGACGCCATCTATTGGATCATGCCTAAAATACAACTTCGTTTTTTTAATAAAACGCCTCATTGTATGCAAAGCGATACTGCCGCTTTTTTCGGTGCTATCATATTACCGGGGGAGCAATGCACTAGTTTCTCAGGGGATTTGAAACATACTTATCATCCATCATCATCATTAACAGCCTGAAGACGTCCACTGCTGAACATAGGCCTCCCCCAGAGCACGCCACCTTGAGCGGCTGCTCGCCTCCTGCATCCTTCGGCTCCCCGCGACACATACATACGTGAAACATACTATGTTATCGCTATATGCTGTAGACGTGGGCATGTTGTACCGCGCGGGCCGGTCGCTGTGGTCGCGCCCGCTGGCGGCCGTGACGCCCACACACTGCGGCCGCTGCGTGCTGCTGCTCATCGCTAACCTCGCCAACTGGGCCATGGCGGGATACGGGTCAGTTCACACTTCATACACAGATCATATTATACGTACATACATACCTTTTTTCAGTTATTTTGATTTAAAACATTTTGATTTTATTAGCAATAAATGTGCTCCGATACAAAGGGGACATACAAAATTACTCAATACACGGTAGGAAAATTAATAAATTTCTGACTTGTTGCTTTTACGTTTTACAAAGTTAAGGCAAAAAAATATATTTGTTGTTAAAAGACTTAATAAAGGCGTTTTTAGCCTGTCAAGTCACTTCATTAACTTTAAGTAAATATTAGCTATTTGACTGTGTCTTGATTAAGTTCTTATTATTTACTGATTAAATAAAGATCTTTTTAAAACAAAAAAAAACGATTTAAAACAAACTAGTGAACCGATTTTGATATAATTCCAACGGGACCAATCTGAAAGTCGCGAAGAGGTCGCACGAAGAGTCCAACTTGGCTGGGCAGCGTTCGGGAAGCTTCGACCTATCTTTTCGTCCAAAATACCGCAGAGCCTGAAAACGAAGGTTTTCGATCAGTGTGTGTTGCCAGTGATGACTTATGGAACTGAAACGTGGTCTCTTACTGTTGGCCTCATTATAATAGTAAGCTCAAAGTCGCGCAGCGAGCTATGGAGAGAGCTATGCTCGGTGTTTCCCTGCGAGATAAGATCCGGAATAAGGAGATCCGCAGGAGAACTAAAGTGACCGATATAGCTCTTAGAATTAGCAAGTTGTTCAGGCAATGGGCAGGCCACATCGCTCGTAGAACTGACAACCGATGGGGAAGAAAGGTTCTCGAGTGGCGACCACGAAGGCCCCTCACTAGGTGGGTCGACGAACTGGTGAAAACTGCGGGGAGGCGAGCAGTCGCTCAAAGTGGCGCTCGTGGGGGAGGCCTATGTTCAGCAGTGGCCGTCTTCAGGCTGTTGATGATGATGATGATGATGATGTATATTAGTGCAGAAGCATAGAAGAAATATAATTATATCCCATAAATTGTTTTTTTTTCTAGTGTAACGCAGCACAGCCGAGACTTCGCGTCTCATCTATTACTTGTTCTCATGAGTAACCTCTTCCTATACACTTTATTCTACATCGTCATGAAACTACTGCATCGAGAGTCTATACGGTGGTACAGGTATGCTTTTTTGTTTACCCACGTTATACAATAAATTATCTTTATCTTTTATCTTTAAAAGGTAAAGGATAAGAATCTACAATGCTAAATTTAATTTTAAAATTTTAAGTGCATTGTGGGGCCAATTTTAAAGACTTTAGTTGACAGATGTAAATCTCCTAAAACTTTTGCTGCTCTTGTCAGATAAACGGCAATGTAAGAGACGGATATATTTTCGGTACTAGTTAAGTCTTAGAGTATAAACTAAAAGCATAGAGAGATCATCAAAACGACATTATATTTGTACTGCTCACACGTATCGCTACGTCAGTGGCGAAGGAAAGAAACAAACATATAGTAATTAGCTACACTTGCGATAAGCACCGTACTATTTTTCGACTCGAGTCAACTGTTTTTTCTATACAAATCTGTCAGACTCATTCACATGAAAGTGTCCACTTCATATAAAAATTGTCCAAAAAAGTGGTACGTTTGACAGATAATGACGTTCTCTCTATGCTTTTAGTCTATACTCTTTAAGTACTATGTCAAAATTGGGCCTAATATCATCTTGACTTGTAAAATTGCTGAAAATTGATATTTAATTTAATTAATCAAAATAACAATATACCCGCCTGTCCCTTTCTCGCAAAACAGAGCTTCCCCACAGTTACTATGAAAACGCACGTTGTGAAGTCACATGTCAAAGAGATTGTATGTAAAGCTACCACAGCTTTGTAATGAGGTACTATGAAGGAGCAAGAACTGACGTCACTGCACGTTTGAACTGTCTCTATTCCTGTATTTTAAAATGCTTGTAACTTTGTAATTTTTTGAGATATTCAATTTTTGTGTTATCACGATCGTTTTTTTTTTTTTGAGGAATATTATTAAATTGTGTAATATAAACATAGCAGGACACAAGCCTATTGGTTGACGATAGCCGATGATTAACAGGCAGCCAATGAGCGTTCAGTATTTTTAAGTTGACATAAGTTTAACTTTAACAAGCCGCTCGAGCTCCGGAGGGACATTGGTTCACTGTGCATCTTTTACCGCCTGTTTTTTGGGGAATGCTCTGAGGAGCTTTTTGATATCATCCCGGCGTCGGCGTTCTATCACCGTACATCACGCCACCGTCAAAAGGCTCATCCACATATCTTGCGTCTATCTTGCGTGTATAATTGGTAGGTATGCCGTTCATGTTACAATAAACAGAATTTGAATTTTAATTATTGAATTTGAATTTGAATCATGCTTTCATTCTTACCACGCACCTGCAAGATGTGGAATAATCTTTCCCCGGAAGCTTGTTTGTCGCTCTTAATATAAAAAAAAAAAACTAACAAACGTACCAGAAACCGGGGGTTAGAAGGCCAAACTGGATTACACAAATTAACTGCTATTGGAAACTAGGTGGTAGGACTTTTCTGCAAAGTTCGTCTAGGTAGGTACCACCGCTTTGCCATTTATTCTGCCGCCAAGCAGTAGTGTGCAAGCACTGCTGTGTTCCGGTTTGAAGGGCATTGTAGCTAGTGAAATTACTGGGCAAATGAGATGAACTGATCTCACAGTCTAGAAAACTTTTTTAGACTGCGTGATGTCTCAGGATGACGTGCGCAGTGTGCAGTGTGCAGTGTGAACTTTAATTTAGAGTTCCGAGTGACACTGCAATCTGTTATGGGTGGCCGTGTCGCTTAACACCAAGCGAACGATGAGATCGTCACGTCATTCGATAACATAAAAAAAGCCTTGTAGTCCTGGACCCTAATTCTGTATGACCAATTTACGATTCCTTGCTTCGAAACCACGCGAATTCCTTGTCTTACATAAGAAAACTGCAAAAATCTCATCATCATCATCATCATTAACAGCCTGAAGACGTCCACTGCTGAACATAGGCCTCCCCCAGAGCACGCCACCTTGAGCGGCTGCTCGCCTCCTGCATCCATCGGCTCCCCGCGGCTTTCACCAGGTCGTCGGTCCACCGAGTGGGGGGCCGGCCCACGCTGCGTCTTCCGGTTCGTGGTCGCCACTCGAGAACCTTTCTTCCCCATCGGTTGTCAGTTCTACGAGCGATGTGGCCTGCCCATTGCCACTTCAACTTACTAACTCTAAGAGCTATATCGGTCACTTTAGTTCTCCTGCGGATCTCCTCGTTCCGGAGCTTATCTCGCAGGGAAACACCGAGCATAGCTCGCTCCATAGCTCGCTGCGCGACTTTGAGCTTACTAATGAGGCCAACAGTAAGAGACCATGTCTCAGTTCCATAAGTCATCACTGGCAACACACACTGATTGAAAACTTTCGTTTTCAGGCTCTGCGGTATTTTGGACGAAAAGATAGGACGAAGCTTCCCGAACGCTGCCCAGCCGAGTTGGATTCTTCGCGCCACCTCTTTGTCGAAGTTGGACCTACCTAATTGGACAATCTGTCCTAGGTAGACATACTTGTCGACAACTTCGAGAGTATCGTTCCCAACAATTACCGGTATAGGTGGAACATGAGCATTAGACATGATCTTTGTCTTGTCCATATTCATCTTAAGACCAACCTGCTGGGAGACTCTACTGAGGTCGTTGAGCATGGTGCTAAGGTCCTCGAGCGATTCCGCCATTATGACTATATCATCGGCAAAACGAAGGTAAAAATCTATTCTCTATGAAATGAGAACGAAACCGCGCGAAATGAATGTGGAATTAACTGGGATTGGCGCGATTTGAACTGTCAAAAATCATATGTTCCACTGAGGCGCGTTCCGAAACATGAACCCGTCCAAAGTTACCACCACTTAAATTAAATATTAAATATTCAAAATAAAACTAAAATGTATTTCTAAAGGTTTTCTGTCAATTTTTAATAATTACCCATAGCTTCGTTATATCACAACATAAATATAAGCCATTCCTTTATTTTAATTTTTTATCGGTTTGGGATGAGAAATCCTTTAGTTCTAATTCGGAACGCACTCGAGGGATCCAAAACCTGTCATAGATAAAGTTTGTCTAGATTATACAGAATACAAAAATTGACGATTCCTTGGTGTGACACGATTTGCACAAGACACGATAACGACGAGGTTTCTATATCGTGTGGAATCTGTGTTTTCATACAGAATTATGGCCCTGGTGTGAGAATAGGACTACCCCATCTCTGCTCAGGTGCCGTAAGAGCCGGCTAAGGGAATATCCAGGGAATGGGCAGCAGCATTCTCTGAGGTACATTAAAATCTGCGATCACTAAGCCGCCTGCCAAGCGTGGTGATTATGGCAACCCCTATGATAAGCGTCCAAAGTGACGTTTTATGGGGAGGCCTGTGTTCAGCTGATGATATAATGTGTGGTGTGAAATTGCAGTCCAAGCGAAGCCAGTGGCGATATATTAGTTAATTTTTTTTTCAGCTGGGTGTACATTGCGCTGACTTACTCAGTCTGGTTTGGGTCCAGTTACTTCTACTTGGACCAAAGCACAAATTGGGCTGTGAGTATCGAATTTTTATTAGTTCTCTGAACTGTAGGTTGTGGGTTCGATTCCCACTCGGGACAAACATTTGTGTGATGAACATCGATGTTTGTTCGGTGTCTGGGTGTTATATTGTATTCTATGTATGTATTTACAAACAAAATGTATCCATGTATCGCATCAATTATCTGGTTCCCATAGTACAAGCTATGCTTAGTTTGGGGCTAGATGGCGCTGTGTGAAATGTCCAAAAATAATTTATATTTGTGTTAAGCTCGGTGTTTCCCTGCGAGATATGCTCCGGAACGAGAAGATCCGCAGGAGAACTAAAGTGACCGATATAGCTCTTAGAGTTAGTAAGTTGTTCAGGCAATGGGCAGACCACATCGCTCGTAGAACTGACAACCGATGGGGAAGAAAGGTTCCCGAGTGGCGACTACGAACCGGAAGACGCAATGTAGGCGTCCCACTAGGTGGACCGACGACATAGTCAGAACCGCGGGGAGCCGATGGATGCAGGAGGCGAGCAGCTGCTCAAAGTGGCGCTCTATGGGGAAGGCCTATGTTCAGCAGTGGACGTCTTCAGGCTGATGATGATGATGACTCTACTCGTTTTTAAATGTATGTTACCTCATGTCTTCGTCATTAACTAATCGATTTGGAAAATAGATTTTTTATTTGACTGGGCATACTTTTAAATAGGTCCCATAGAAATTTCATCAAAATCGATTCTGTAGTTTGTTTTTGAATCAAAATAACTGGAAATAATAAATACATGATAATATCATCCAAGTATTTTTCAGTACAATATTAAGGCGACTGAAGTCGGATTATCACCTTTTTTAAAATAATGTTATTTACATTTTCTTCGTTAGTCTAAATAAAAAAATAAAAATAAGTGTGGACCTTAGACTATAGACTAAAAAGCATAGAGAGAACGTCATTATGTGTCAAGCGTACCACTTTTTTGGACACTTTTTATATGAAGTGGACACTTTCATGTGAATGAGTCTGACAGATTTGTATAGAAAAAACAGTTGACTCGAGTCGAAAAAATGGTACGGTGACATTTCGCAAGCGTAGCTAATTACTATATGTTTGTTTCTTTCCTTCGCCACTGACGTAGCGATACGTGTGAGCAGTACAAATATACTATCGTTTCGATGATCCCTCTTTGCTTTTAGTCTATACTCTAAGGTGTGGACATTTCACACAGCGCCATCTAGCCCTTTGGGGCTAAGCATAGCTTTTACTATGGGAACCGGATAACTGATACAATACATAGATACTATTTTGTTCGTAAATACATACATAGAATACAATATAACACCCAGACACAGAACAAACATCGATGCTCATCACACAAATGTTTGTCCTGGGTAGGAATCGAACCCACAACCTCCAGATCAGAAGGCAGGGCTACTACCAACTGAGCTATCAGGCCAGTCAATTATTAACTTATTGTCTTTTCTTCCAGTTAACGCCCGCACAGTCTCGGCAAAGCAACCGGGTATGTTCGCTCCTAGACCTGTACGACTCTCACGACATCTGGCATTTTCTATCTTCAACAGCCATGTTTTTTTCTTTCAACATGTACCTTACTATTGACGATAATTTGAGCGACGTGCCTAGGAGTAATATCATGGTGTTCTAATGTAGAGGAATGAGTTGAAAATAATGTCTAAGTGACTTGAAATGGAATGTCTATGTGACTTGAAGTATGTAGTATGTCTAAGTGACTTGAAACAGGTTGTCTGATTGACTTGAAATAGGTTGTATGAGTGACTTGAAACGGGTAATCTGACTTGAAATATACCGCCTGAGTGACTTGGAAAGGTTAAGAGCCTAGAAATGGAACGTCTTAGTGGCTAGAAACGGGTTGTTTAAGTAATTTGAAAAAGGTGGGACAAGTGACTTAAAAAGGTTTGTCTAAGTGACTTGAGAAAGGTTGTCCAAGTGACTGGAAACAACAGGTTGTCTAAGTGATTTGAAATAGGTTGTCTACGTAACTTGAAATGGAATGTCTAAGTGACTTGAATGGGAATGTCTAAGTGAATAGAAAATAAATGTCTACGCGACTAGAAAATGAATGAATGACTTGAAATAGGTTATCTAAGTGACTTGAAACGTGTTTAAATTGTACATAAACTTTATGGAACGGCACTTAGTGGTACACTTTGTATAAATATGATTAATTGATTGTAAAAATATGATTAATTGTGTCACAACACGAGTAGGGAATAAATCTTTGTAAAAAAAAACTTGCAATAAATATCATAAATTATTACATTTCGAAATAAAATACAATTCAGTTTTGCTCATTTTTTTAAACGTACAAATACAAATACAAAAATTCTTTATTGTACACCAAGAATTAAAATAAAAATAAAAAAGATACAGAAATAAACAGCTTAATCTATAGTACAATCGGCGGACTTATCGCTAATAGCGATCTCTTCCAGTCAACCAGTAAACCACCACCAGTAAACGTAGTTCATGTAGTTTTTATAATTTTATTGAGCATTTTTTATATTGTTTTACTTTTACCTATTTTGATTATTAAATGTAATTAAATGCTTTTTTAAGCAGATCAGAAATCCGTTAAGTTGGTCAAAAAAAGTGAAAATTTTAATAGTATTTTAATTAGGTATATTTTGAATTTATTATTGCCAAAAATTTTAATTGTATGATTAATTTTTAAGAGGCTTACGAGGTTAAATTGGTACAATGCTTTGTGTTGCCTGGATGAAAGCACTTTGAGGGCTAAGCTCGCCTTTATGTTAAAATAAGTAGTGTGTTATAATTTTACGGTGTTTATAAATGCCTGTAATATCTTTAAGCTAATAGCTGCCTGTAATTATTTATTTATTATTATTTATATATTATAAATAATAACTGCGTATCGATTTTATTGGTGTTTAAAAAATATTATGAATTTAATATCAATTTTATTAAATATTTAAGTCTGAAATATTTTATTTAATGTGTTGTGTGTTTGTGTGTTATATCTGCAATAATAATTACACTACTTTAAAATCCTAGCATATACTGGGTGTAATTAAATTCATTAGCATCCTTTGTGACTAGGTGTGTATGAAATGAAACGCATCGACTTTGGTATTGATAATAACGCCTAAAAATTGAATAACTAAACCAAATTAAATTAAAATAATGAAGAACTGTTTTTAATTATTACATACAAGGTAAAATAAACTTTTAAAAGTATCAAAATCGTTCGTGACAACTACGTTAGGCGGCGCGGCAATCTTGATAGTTTTAAATAAAATATATATTCATTTGCACTCTTTATTCTTTACTATTCATCAATAAATGATGTACTGTCATGTACTCAAATCACAGATAACCCCCAATAGATACCGCATGAAAGACGACGACCGCGCACCACGCATTGGCGTAAATGGGTCTATATAAATCGCCGCTTCGCAGCACGGCCTTGGTTTCGACCAAGTATTAGAGTTCATTATTAGGGCGTCACTCGAAACAGCCAGTAATAGCGCATTGGCTCCAGTCCCCGCAACCCGCGCCTTCCGCCAGTTTTGGTGAGCTAGGATCCGAACAAAAATCCCGTAATGCGGTATCTATTGGAGGTTATCTGTGACTCAAATGCTAATGAATTCAATTGCATCCTGTAATATTATTATTTAGAATATACACCAGAATTTAACATTTTATATGTTATAATGACAAAGTGTCTTTTTTATTTAATATTTAATGAAAATAGTTATATAGTAAGGTGCTATTGGAATGTCAATGTGTTTGTTTTCTTAAATATGAAATCTTGTTTAGAATAATGGATAAGAAGACATCAAAAGGTCTGCTTCTTTGTGCGAAATACAAACACACATGCAACAGGACAGGCTAGTGACCTGCTATTAAAAATTAACAACTGAACACTATTTTCGTAAAGTAGGTTAAAAATGAATGCAATAATGAAAAATATGAGTAAAATCGGTAAATAAATCACGGTGTAATAAGCTTTTAAAGTTTCTGGAGGGGGCATCGCTTGTCCCTTTCTCGCAAAACAGGGCTTCCCCCACAGTTACTATGAAAACGCACGTTAGTGACGTCACGTGCCAAAGAGATTGTGTGTAAAGCTACCGCAGCTTAGTAATGAGGTACTATGAAGGAGCAAGAACTGGGGGCGTACCGTGAGCTCTTAGCGCGGTTCAAGAAAGAGCCTATATTGGATCGCTTTGTTTTTTTTTTTTGTATGGGGATATTGACAAGCGATCCAGTATATGCTTTGTTTTGAATCGCACTAAGAGCTCACGGTACGCCCCCTGACGTCACTGCACGTTTGAACTGTTTCTTTCTATTCCTGTATTTTCAAGTGCTTGTAACTTTGTCATTTTTTGAGATATTTAACTTTTGTTTTCACGACTGTTTATTTTTTGAGAAATATTATTAATTTATGCAATAAATAAATAGCCCAAGCCTATTGCAGTGCTACTCGGAACTCCAAAATATAAAGTTTCGCGTGAGACTGCACTGCGTCATCCAATTCTATTCCATTAAATTACACATAAATCGCTAGTCTCTGTAAATAAAGCTTTATTTTATACGTTTCGTCTATTATTTTGTACATTTCCTTGTCCTTTCCACAGATCAGTAATATGTAGGTCCTTTCAGGCATAATTGTGACGTCAAACTATCAATCGAAGCCCAAAGGTGGAGTACTAAAGGTACCTACCACTAGAGTACAGGTGGCAATTGCCACCCCGGGGCAATCATATAGGGGCAGCTACTTCGAATACTACTAATCTACCTTTAGAAAACGGTCGATGTATAGAATTCGAAGATCAGCATAGATTCCCATCTGGGTCGCCGGTGTATTCTTGGTAAAGTACCTAAACCCATAGGTGGTAGGACTTTCCTGCAAAGTTCGTCTAGGTAGGTACCACCGCTTTGCCAATTATTCTGCCGCCAAGCAGTAGTGTGCAAGCACTACTGTGTTCGGTTTGAAGGGCATTGTAGCTAGTGACTGGGCAAATGAGACTTCATGATCATACAGTCTAGTAATCTTATTACTATACTGTGAATGTGAAGTCTCAGGATGACGTGCGCAGTGCAGTGTCACGCGAAACTATATTAATTTTGAGTTCAGAGTGATACTGCAAACTGTTATGGGCAGCCGTGACGCTTAACATCAGGCGAACGACTAGTACGTCAAGACATTCATTTACATAAAAAAACCTTTTTTTTTACCGCCCTGCGACCTACGGAAAAAGCTTTGTGTCCTCGACGACAACGAGGCAATGCGGCCAGCATGTTGGGTACGCTACCTACCGGTAGTGGGCTGGAGCACTTGGACTGTCTATAGGCCATCGCGGCTATTATACAGTTCATAAGTGTTCTTTGTAGTAGATAGTGTAGCTAGTTTATATTATTGTAGTAGTTACTTTAAGGAATAAAGGCACATTACCTGTTAAAAAAACCTAAACTTTCAGGTCTACAAATATTTTACGATATTCTCATAGTGGTATTAGTATTCTGTGCAGTACCTAATGTAAGTAAACACGTTTTTTTGAGGGCGGGAAATGCGCTCGCACTGCTCTGCCACCACGGGGGTGATGGCAGGGGGTATGTTGGACTCAAACCCACTAAAACCCCCCCGTGGTCCGTCCGCCGCCGGGATGGGGCGAGATAGGGTCGCGCTAGCATTCACTATTCAAGTGAACCACCCCCTGTATTGTGCACCAATTAGCTCTGATCTTAGGTACATATTTTATTTTACCGAAGGCTAGTAGTACATATAGTATTAATAATACCTGTGCCAAAGGATAGGACCGACCTAAGTTTTAAGGAAGCCAGGGCAAAATAAACACGTTATAAATCCGTAATACGTTTATTGTATAATCATCTTTCATCTCTACAGAACTACAAGCATAGAACAAATTCATTTAATTACAATTTTCATAAATATTATTTGCATTTTTAAATTGTCCATTGTAGAAGGCCACAAGGGTCGTCGCGCACTCATGTAAACACGATACTTAACCAAACCAGCGACCAAATTGTTTGAAAAAAAATTAGTAAGCGCGTAAGTTTAACTATTACATTAAATTTAAAATGCAATGGTTACTAACGTTAAGACAGCATCCAATGCAAGCACGTTTGTTACAGCAGTCGAACGTATACTGTATTTTATAGGGTCGCTTTTTGCGTAGCAAAAATATGGCAATAGCGTTGCGCGTCGACTTTTCCATTTTGCGGGACAAATAATGAATTAAATACTTATTTTTATAAAAAATAATCTTACAGTTGAATGCATTGAAACATGACTTCTTGATTAATACCAATCAGTGTTTTATTGCAATGTAACATTTTTTGCATTTGAATAATTTTTTAGAAGTCGTTCAGTATTTTTTTCTAGCGAGAAAACTTTTTAAACGTGTTTTGATTTCAACAGTTGGAAAGAAGATATGACCAGTATTAACATGCATTTTTTTCAATTCTGTAAATGATATACATTTTGAAAAAATTACATTCAAGCTAGTCGATTTGGGAGCCTTCAGCACCATTACTATTTGAAAAATATACCTACATTAAGCTCAATAAAAAGTTACCCATAAAATTATTTGTCTAGTGTAGGTATATTACTATAAACAACATGTATTTTAATCATAGAATTGTTTCTACATAGTTTGAATATTTTTTTATGTAAGCTGTGCATTTTTGAGTTGATGTTGAGTATTGACCCGCACTCTCACCGTAAACACCTGTGTTCGAGAACAGGGGTATGCTGAAAATCAGCCCTGCGTAGACCTTGCTGTTTACGCAGCACAGAGCTGAGCATACCCCTGTTGCCAGCTAAGAATAGTGTACCTATCTATTACAAATTGTCGTAAGTCTGTTGTAGTTTTGGCAATAAATATTATTTATTCTTTTATTCTTTTTATAAAGGTATAAACGTTTGATCTTAGATTATCTATTGAGATAAGTTAGAGTCTATGAGACCAATTTTAATTGCCTTACCTACATAGTGCGCGATCACCCCAGGCCCGGCAATTACAATTATGATGAATAAATATAAATACAAATTAGTATACCTACACACGGAAAAAGTAGACCAATATTTATTATATGTAGATACCTCAACAAAATATTTACTTGTTAGTTACAAAGAAAATGTAATCACATTATTTAGGTATTTCTAATGTTAATCAATAAATACTAAATTATTCTAAGTAGGTATAATATAATACATAAGTATAATTTGTTTGGTGCATTACCAAACATCTTCGTCAGCATTGTTCGCGCGACGCATTGAGCTAATTTTTTATTTTTAATAAATGAATAAATAAATAAATATGTGTGGACATTTCACACAGTTTATTTCAAATAAACGTAAAATTTATTTACGGATACATAATGGCAACTATGGAAACTCAATCCAACGTGTCGCCAGTGCACTTTTGACCACCGCGGCGAACGGGCATTCAAAAACATTTTAACATCAACATCAGTAACATTTAACATTTTAGTCTTAGAAAATAGTGAATAATGTGAAATTAATAAACAAACAATTATCTTTTAACATCACTGCAACCTCGCCACGCACCCTACATATTTTTTGGTCCTTCGAGCCGGATCTGAACCAGCGACCTATGGATCTCTGACGAAGATGTTTGGCAATGCACCAAACATAATTATTATTCCAATAGCTTCTAAAACATGGAAAAAGTTAGGCGCAGGTCACAAAAATGCGAAGAAAATTTTACATTTTTCTAATCTTAAAATTTATTTTTACGCACAAGGTATTTTATATAGTATAGAAATAGGAGTAACTTTAGTATATTTCAAGGCTGAATTGGCCCGTTATTTATAATTATTGGTTAAAGCTCATGTTTTATTATAATAACAGCTGAAGAAGACAATATTTTTTAATTACTAACTTACCTACATTAAAGTTGATTCTGCCCAGCATTCTATTAAGGGTTGAGCTAAATTGCAGAACCGGAATCGCACTTCTACGTGCTCTGTATTTTTCTATCGCTTAGGATCGCCACTTCCCAGAGCGAGAAAGATGGTGAGTGTGCCGCACAGATAACCCCCAATAGATACCGCATGAAAGACGACGACCGCGCACCACGCATTGGCGTAAATGGTTCTATAAAAATCGCCGCTTCGCAGCACGGCCTTAGTTTCGACCAAGTATTAGAGTTCATTATTAGGGCGTCACTCGAAACAGCCATTAATAGCGCATTGGCTCCAGTCCCCGCAACCCGCGCCTTCCGCCAGTTTTGGTGAGCTAGGATCCGAACAAAAATCCCGCAATGCGGTATCTATTGGGGGTTATCTGTGGTGTGCCGTGATCCTGAGCGATAGAAATAAATAGAGCACGAAAAATACGATTCCGTGATTAGAAATATATGGCTCAACCCTAACTTGTACAAACAATCCCTTGCGATGGCATTTAACGTTTTAAAACAAAATAAGATTCCAATAATTATCCTATTTATAACCAAAACGTTTCTTTGAAATGAATATTCAAAATAGAATATGAAATATATTATCATTTGGCAGTCACAGTCTATTTATATTAAGCATTATTATTATACTAGCTGCGCCCCGCGGTTTCACCCGCGGATAAAAAGTAGCCTATGTGTTAATCCAGTTCATTAGCTATCTATATTCCAAGTTTCATCCAAATCCGTCCTGCCGTTTGAGCGTGAAGGAGTAACAAACATACACACATACACATATACAAACTTTCGGCTTTATAATATTAGTGTGATATTGTTTGTAAAATGTCGGCAAATGATGCGAATGATGGTTAATAGACAATACAAATAGTAAGGGACTTTGCAGACAGAGAGCGGTTACGCGTTCCGCGTTCTATTTGTCGAGCTATGCGTAGGTATTGCATAGTAGTCGTGTTGTGTGGAGCTCTGTCCGGAAGGTCCCTATGGTGACAAATCAATATAATTAGCCAATTCGCTCATAGATGACAAATAAAACAAGACAACACACAAACAATACAAGACACAAATAAACGTAGAGAACACGTGTATGGGGAGACAAATAAAATGTGCTGCGCTGCGCTGTGTTATTAATATAATATATAGCTTAGTATAGATTATATAATAGTATACTTTAGCTTAGCACAGCATAGCTCATGTTAACTATAGTCACCCTTACTTTAGGGACTAAATCGATCAGCCACCATCACGGAGCTCTTGTGTATGTATGATGCAATATAACTTTCTCCGTTTCTCGAAAAGCTCAATGAAATGCTTGAATAAATGTGTATAAAGGCCACAGATACCGCATGAAAGACGACGACCGCGCACCACGCATTGGCGTAAATGGTTCTATATAAATCGCCGCTTCGCAGCACGGCCTTAGTTTCGACCAATTATTAGAGTTCATTATTAGGGCGTCACTCGAAACAGCCAATAATAGCGCATTGGCTCCAGTCCCCGCAACCCGCGCCTTCCGCCAGTTTTGGTGAGCTAGGATCCGAACAAAAATCCCGTAATGCGGTATCTATTGGGGGTTATCTGTGATAAAGCCCTATTCAAACCGCTCGCGTTATTCGCACCGCTGTGGGTGGCGGTAAATACCAATTTCCGCGGCTAGAGCGAAACTTCATACAAAATACCCGGCAGAATCCCGCTACCCACAGCGGTACGAATGACGCGCCGGTTTGAATAGGGCTTTAAACTACTTACAGCGATGCTAGCGCCGCCCGCGGTGCAGAGTATGGTCCAAAAAAGTATTTCTCTTTTTTTTGCGCAACTTTAAGTTTATTGAGTACCTACGCTCGCAAGCTCACGTGAACCTTTTTATCTGCATACATTTTTGGATCACTCTTTTTTGTCAAAAGGTACGAAAAATTGCTATAAAGTAGAAAATGAAATACAAAAAAAACTAATAAAAAACAAAACAGTATTAAATAAAATGAAAATAACTCACCCATAATACGGAGGTTGATGGATCCATGAAATGATAACCAGTGTCATTAGATGATGGAGCTTGGAGATGAAGGGACAGAGTTCAGATCACAATTCTCAGCTGGGTTAGCATGGACGGTAGACAAAACTGTCTTTCCCCGTTTTACGTCACTTTCGTCATACTTGCTTGGAGTAAAACAGGGGAAAGACAGTTTTGTCTACCCGCCGTGCTAACCCCACTGGTGTAACCAACCCCCTAGCATGCGCACCACGAGAAAACTCGTCATCGTTGTTAGAGACACACAGCTTTAACTAGGTGGTAGGACTATTGCAAAGTTCGTCTAGGTAGGTACCACCGCTTTGTCAGTTATTCTGCCGCCAAGCAGTAGTGTGCAAGCACTACTGTGTTCCGGTTTGAAGGGCATTGTAGCTAGTGAAATTACTGGGCAAATGAGACTTTATGAACTGATCTCGCAGTCTAGAAATCTTATTAAGGACTGTGTGATGTCTCAGGATGACGTGCGCAGTGCAGTGTCACGCAAAACTATATTAATTTAGAGTTCCGAGTGATACTGCAATCTGTTACGGGCGGCTGTGATCAGGGTCGGTCTCAGGGAATACCGGGACTTTTCCCGGTCGGCCGGTCCCTCCTTGAGCCGGTCCAGACCCAGACACCGGTTCCATATTCTCTACATTTCAATGGAGAGCCGAGCCGTGATGACTGAGCTAACTATTATCTATTACTTGCCTATAACTAACAAAAAAGTTACCAAATGTTGATTTTATAACTAACTAGCGGCTCGCCCCGGCTTCGCACGTGTAGTGGTGTAGCCTATGTTACTCAGGGTGAATGTAGCTTTCCAATGGTGAAAGAATTTTTGAAATCGGCGCAGCAGTTTTTGAGTTTATTCATTACAAACATACACACAAAAATACAAATCTTTCCTCTTTATAATAGTGGTGTAGACAGAAAAAGAAAGTAATTCAGGGGTTTAAACAGTGTTTTAAAAAGTTCAAAATTCGGCTCATATTTAGGTGGAAGACGTCCGCTGCTGAATATAGACCTCCCCCAAAGAGCGTTACTTATAGCGGCTCCTGCATCCATCGGCTCCCCACGGCTTTCACCAGATCGTCGGTCCACCTAGTGGGTCCACGCTGCGTCTTCCGGTTCGTGGTCGCCACTCGAGAACCTTTCAAAGTAATTGTCATAAATGTGTAGATTAGGAAAACACTGAGAACAAAGTTTTGTTCAAATGAGTACTGAGACTGTGTTTTAGGTAAATCAAAAATTACCTTGTAGGCTGATTAGCGGCAGAATATCTATTTGATGATTATGATGGTGATGGTGATGATGATGATGATTAGAGTATAGCTTAATTACGCTTTGCTGGAGTTTTATTTTAATGGACTGATATAAAAGTGAAACTACGGAAACAATTTTAGTTTTCTATCACATTAAACGACAAAAGTTCTTGTATATTTTAGTATCATTGTAATACACACAACCGCGTGTGTTGTGTTTGAGTTGTTGTTGTGTTTGTTGTTGTTGTTATCTGACAAAGTTTACTTTAATGAAGTTTTATTACAATACTTAAATAAATATTTATAATATATTTATTTTATCTACCGCTTCTTAAATCTAGAAGATTGAAATATCGCTTATAAAAATATAATAATAAATGCATTTTTATTATTATTCATATTTTTTAATTCATATGGCAACACAATACAATATTTCTGATGGCGTCTTTTAAACTCATCGATTTTCACATTCGTCTAATAGAAAGTGGTTTAGTCCGTACCACGTTCCTCTGAGAGCTTCCTAAACCACTTTTGGTGACGTTTTTAAAATCAAATAGAGTTCCAAAACTGCCACAGCAATCGAAAAACGACAATATTAATAATACAAAACGTTTTTATTCCTTTTCCATTAATACTATATTTTACATTTGCAAAATTAACAATTACCCAAAAATGTTATAACAAAAGAGATTCCATTACTAAAACAGAGTAAAACAATGATTGTTTAAATTTGACGACCAGCGCCATCTCTTAGTCGATTTGGTGAACAGCTAAAAGTTAACACTTTATAAGAAAATCAATGTCTGACACGAAGATGCCGAATAGATTTCAATTCTGTATCTTTGATAAACCCCAGAAAAATAAAATAAAACGTTTAAATATTAACATTTAACATAAAATAAATAAATAAAAAAAAAACAGAATTCGCATCGTTTTCGTTTAAGTAAATGCATCATAACCCAAAAAAACTAGCGCCAAACGCTGTTAAATATGTTATTTTTACAGTGAGCATTGTGTAATTACAACTTCAGCAGGTTAGTTCCTTATGTTGGACAAAAGATGGCGCTGTTATCAACTTCATCATTCAACCAATATGAGTCAAAAACTTAGGTATACACACAAATTCATTAACATTACCGGTATTTCAATTAATTATACCACATTACTAACTTAATTTGGGGGGTTTTGAGTGCCATAAACTAATTCTCGACTGCACTAAAGTTTTACAGCTCCTAAGTTCACGCTTATTCCTATAACATACCTACGCAAGGTATATATTTGGGTACGTCCTAGAGACAAAAGTGCGAACTTAAACGCTGTAAAAATGTAAAGCAGAAAGGACTTAGCCTTTCCCTAAAATAAACAGTAACGTTATTGTGTAATATAATAATGGAAATACCAATAATGGCGTGACAAAATAAAATAATAATAATACTTAAAACTTTGTGTGATGATTCGGTAATAATCGAGCATTATTATTTATCGAGTAATTATAATAAATAAGTTAACATAATCATAACAAAACTCTTACATTTTATTTAATTACAAATTTTACGACGTGTACAGTTACTGACAAAACCATTTGATAGTAAAAAATCGGCCAAGTGCGAGTCGGACTCGCGCACGACGGGTTCCGTACCATTATTTATAAAAACGAGCAAAAAAATTTTTGAGATTTTTTTGTAAAATTAATATTTGTTTTATTGTTTTTTAGTATTTGTTGTTATAGCGGCAACAGAAATACATAATCTGTGAAAATTTCAACTGTCTAACTATCACGGTTCATGAGATACAGTCTGGTGACAGACGGACAGACAGACAGACAGATATCTGACTGAACTATGTTCTCATGAATAACATTACAAATGTTCAAAAAAAAAATCATATTAATACAAACAAGATTTCATAAATACAATAGTATCAAAGATTTTTGTCTTCCTATGCTGTTTTTATGTATTAAAACTTTTTAAGATAATTATGATACTTTCATAATTTTTTTATAATCACTGAGCAAGAATTATTTTGATATTTATTGAAATATTCAACAAGGACAGATTTAATAACAGTAACCTCAAAGAACACCACCCTTTTGATTTTGACAACAACGTACGCTGTCAAACAGATGTTTTAAACGCGCCATCTTGACTCTTAGCGGGCTTAAACTAGGTCTCGATGTTGGTTAATTTTGACAGCTATTTAGGAATTACTTAGCAACCTCTTAGCGCTAAATCGCGTTTATTAATTTTTGTTAATATGTTGCTAAGCAATTTACTAAAAGATAAGAGCAGTTTATGAGGTAAGACTGTATAACTTTTTTTATGTATTTACAAACAAAAAGTATCTATCAGTTATCTGACTGCATTTTGGAGAGTGTGCGAAGGAATTACACGATCTTATTCCTCCATCTCCCTTCTTTCACCGGACATCAAGCCGCACAAAAACACGGCACCCATATATGGTTGAAATTCCACCAACCCGCACTAAGCGTGGAGCTATGCACTTTATAGTGCGAACAGCCAATGAGTGGAACACCTTGCCGGCGTCCTTGTTTCCAGCTAACTATGATCTGGGTGTCTTCAAGACGAGAGTGAACAGGTATCTTCTAGGCAAGCATGTTCCATCGTAGACTGCGTCATCGCTTTCCATCAGGTGAGGTCAAATGCTTTGCCTATAAACAATATAAAAAAAAATAAAAAAAACTGGTTCCCATGGTACAAGCTATGTGCTAAGTTTGGGGATAGATGGCGCTGTGTGAAATGTCCACACATGTTTATTTATTGTACCTTTATTATTTTTTGTAAAATGATTTTGCCAGCGACTGTACCCGTAATAACCTACTTACACTTCAAATACGAGGTGTTTCCATAAGATTAGTTTTACAATTGCATAACAAAGAAATCTTAGACGAAACGGCGCATGGCGATCGCTACTACAATTCTTTGGGAGATATAATAATAAGATACTTTTTTAAAATAATGCGCTATAGTAGAATAATGCCCATTTTCACCAAAGATCCCTAAACTACGCCCTAACTAGGAATCCCTTTGGCTAAGGGCCCCCTAAGTTTGACCCTTACCTAAATTCGTTTTCACAGAGCTGAGTGACACTTAAATTGTAAAGTGACAGTTTATTCTTTTTCTACGGTTTTCAAAAACCGTACGTTGCCGATTTTCGTTGTTTTATTTATATATTTTAGAGAATAATCGTTAAAAATACAAGCAACAAGCTTTATTGATATTAGCATTAGAGCTTTTAATATATTTTGCATCAGCAAAAATAAAAACAAATACATTTTCTGGCGTTATGCGGGTAAAAACAGTTGCCAAATACAATTGAAAAAAAATCTATCATTTTTGACCTGCCTCTTAACGCTAAGGGGTCGAGCTTCAGCCCCGTAAACTTAGGGGATCCAAGTTTTAGGTGTCCCTTAATCGTCGGTGAAAACAAAATTACTGTCAAATGTCACTTAAATATTTTTAAGGGCCCCTTAAAATTTAGGGATCTTTGGCGAAAACGGGCATAATGCTTTTATAAATAAGGTCTGTGACTCAAGATTGCTCTCAGAACCGAGATCGGTTTATATAGTGGGCTTTACGTTAGGGAATTAGAATCATGTAAGTTATGATAATAATCAAATCCCTAATACAGGTAACATAAGAGTTATTTTCTCGATCAACATACAAATAACAAAAACATAATAAATATAAAATAAAAAATAAATATTTTAAAACTGCTGATTAACAAGTCTTTAAAATAACTCGTACACAAAAACTACGGAGAAAATTGAAATTGGTTTATCGAAGTTTGAATATCACATTTTTTTCCCTCGATCGCCACGCCATCTGTTATCAGAAAACGGTAAGCAGACTTACAATGTAGCGTCGCACGTACGTCAACCGTTGTTGGAAGTTCCCTGCGTTTTCTGTTCGAATAACGCCGCCATGTCGCGAATGTTCAATGACGGCGACATCTTTTCTTTTCTGCTGGGAAAATTAAAATAAACAATTGATTTTTGTTAAAGTTAGTTCGTATTTAAAAACTGGATACGCAATTTACCGTATTTTATAATTTCGAGACGGGAAAATAAAAATATTTAAATAATAATATTACATGATTTCTACACTTAAAATGAAGTAAGTATAGGAAAGATACAAAGCGGCTAAATGTTTTGATTCTGAGATTAAAAAGTGAATGACAGGACGTGACAAAAAAAAACGGTGTATACAGCAAGATACACCTTTTTTGTCATATATTTATACTAGCTTCTACCCCGCGGCTTCGCTCGCGTGGACTACTTATCTCTCAGGAACCGTTTATATTTCCAGGATAAAATTACCTTATATCGCGTTTAAAAAGTCCTATAGGTACAGTTTTAAATCCTTTTAATTTGTAGTGGCCTCGTGCAGTGATTTTTCGTGGTGGCATTATGAGAGGCAGGGATGAAATATGTAATTTTTGAGATATCTGGTAGTAATTGACATCAATATTTTATGTAGGTATAGTTTGACACTAAAGCGAAGAATGTTAAAATACACCACGCATTTTTGTTCCTTTTCAACCCACCTCCCTAATAATAACCGGTTTTACGAACGTGTCTTCGAAAATGAAGAAACAAAACTTCCCTCCCTTTTTACCCCTTCAAATCAACCCTGGCAAAAAGTATTACTGTAGGACGATTACGTTTTAAAAAGTTTATACAATGCCAATTTTCATCATTAAAATTGAAAATAGAAAGTTTCGTCCCTTATTTCAACGACGTAAGTGATTCCTCTCAAAACAAATTTAAAGCAACATTTTTTAAATCGAAGGAACTATCCAAGTTTTAATACATTACGAATTTTTTTTTTTTTTACAAAGCTCAACCAATGGTTTTGGGGTTGAACTCCAAAAAACAAAGAAAACCCATTTCATTATTGCACGTTTGTATGGTTCAAGTTTAAAAACGGTAAGTACTTACCTACCTACGTTGAGAAATAAAGGTTTTTTTTATACAAAGACTTTTTACCCTTTCCAACAACCCTGAAGAGCAGAATTTTCATAAATTCCATTTCATTGCACCCTATGTAATGAACGTATTCGTTTTAAAGATTTTAGCTTCAGCGCTTAGGCCGTGCGAGCGTTTTACGATGGGACCTTATCCTGTATTTTTTAACCCCTCAGGGGATGAAATTCAAGAAACGCCGCGACCCGTATCTATTTATTTTGTATGATTTTTACACATTCCTAATTTCAGTATGATACGGTAATTTTTTTTGAAATTTCCATACAATCTTAAACAATTTTTTTAACCCTCTTATGTGTCGAATTTCGAAAAACTAAAAGGTACCATTTCTTTTATTTTTATACTTGTTTGTATGTGTTAAGTTTCAAAACGATACGGCACGAAATGTAGGTTTTTCATACAAACGTTTTTTACCCTTTTCGCCCACTTAGGGGTTGAATTTTCAAAAATCCTTTCTTAGCACGCGCTTACGTTATAAAAGGAAGCCACCCTCCAAATTTTAAGTCTATACGTCCAGCGGTTTGGGCTGTGCGTTGACTGTCAGTCAGTCAGGACAAAGCCTTTTATATAATATGTAGAATTGTAGATGGCTCAAAGCCCATTTAGACATCTTATTTAACTTTTATACTGGATGCAATTGAATTCATTAGCATCCTTTGAAGCTAGGTACCTACTCCTGACACCGGTCACGTGTGGACCAACATTTATGAAAACTAACGCATCGACTTGGGAATTGAAAGTGATTCCAAAAAAAAATGAGGCAACATATTTAATCAACTGCTACAGTACAAAATTTAATTACAATAATTAAGTACTGTTTTTAACTATTACATAAAAGGTAAAAAAACTTTTAAAAGTATCAAAATCGCCCGTGCCAACTATGTGAGGCGCCGCGGCAATCTTCGTAATATTCAATAAAAAAGCATTTTCATTTGCACTATTTACCCTTTAATAACCATCAATAAATGATGCACTATCATGCACCAATGAATTAAATTGCACCTGTATATAAAACCATATAAAAATCTTATATCTAATTCAAATCTACACAGACTGACAAACAAACAGTGTGATGTTGTTAATATATTTTAATTTGGAAAGTTATTTCATCGGTGATCGATTTAGAGCCAATTTTACAACTTGGGGTCTAGGAAATGTGTCACAGTCGGTCACGCGCAGCTCTGTCTATAATGGGCTAGTGTCATGCTATTAAAAATTAACAAGTAAATATTATTTTCATAAAGTAAGCCAAAAATGAATACAATAATTGAAAACATAAGTAAAATCGGCCAATAAATCTAGGAGTAATAAGCTTTTAAAGTTTCTGGAGGGGGCATCGCCTGTCCCTTTCTCGCAAAACAGAGCTGCCCCACAGTTACTATGGAAACGCACGTTTTGATGTCACATGCAGACTATGTAAAGCTACCACAGCTTAGTAATGAGGTACTGTAAAGAAGCAAGAGTGACGTCACTGCATGTTTGAGCAGTCTCTTTCTATTCCTGTATTTTAAAATGCTTGTAACTTTGTCAGTTTTATAGATATTTAATTTTTTTTTTTGAGGAATATTATTACTATTTGCAATAAAAAAAATAGCAGAACACTAGCCTATTATCTTTACATATACATTGAAATAACAATCTTATCAATTTTTTAGCCTCATTTCGGTGGTACCTACCCAGACGAACTTTGCAGAAAAGTCCTACCACCTAGTGACTGTAGTTATAGACAAATGTTAAGATGTAATATATAATTTGTAATGGGCAAGATTTACTATGCGTGACCGAACGATATCACCGTGACATTATTCCTAGAATTTTTTTGTCAAACATCAAACACAAATAATATTTATCACAACCGAATTACTGTGAGAATGGTTGGCGTTATATAACTGGAAGCAACAAATTAAAATTAGAACGAGATCTTTTAACGTAGATTTTATAAATATCTTAATTGCTTTTTAACAAAAAATGATTAGGTATACGTGGAAATACCATTTTACTCAGTAGTTTATTAGGCAGTACATTTGCTTTGAAGAAAGCTTTAAAATCGCCTAAAATACGTAAAAATACTAAACTTTTATAATTTTTTTTTCATTCGTTACTTTAAGAGTTTGTAATTCCAGAAGCGCATAAGCCTACTGTTGACTTCTGATCGCGTCTGTTTAGAAACATTGGACGACCTTTTGAAGGTGTCAATGCATTGACACTTTACAATAACGTCAACCATTCTCACGAGAAAACTGTACAAAAATCTAAAAACACATACCATTTTCTTTAAAAGAGTGATGGTATGGCATTAGTCAACTCACCTTTCGAAATCTCGACTCTTAACGCTATCTCTCTCCGTGTCATCTCTACGCAACTCCAGCCTTTTAGAAACCTCCGTATCATCTGGACTAGTCGGCGATTGTATCGAATCTAGATTGTTAGCACTTTTCGCTAGAGAAAATCTCATTCTCTGACCCAAATCCACCGTGTTTCTCCTCTCGAATTTGGGTATGTCTACCGGTTCGACTTTATCGTCTTTCTTTATCTTTATCCGAGTCAATTGCTCCGGATTGCTTCGAAAAGACTGCGAGCTGTATTTCTCGCGGAGGAAGTTACGTCGCTCTTCTTTGTACTTCTCTATCCGTTCTCTGCTTAATTTCTTCTCTGTGTCAAAGGTAATTAAATGCTTGATGTCCGCAGGCCGCTTTTCGTTGAAGCGCTGCACTAGGGAGATTTTGTTTTCGGTTGTAGGCGTGATGATTTCTTTGTTTTCGTTTTCCACCGGGTTCAGATTTAAATCTGGCAAGTATTTTGTTGGTCGTTTGCCGTCTCGGACTTCCAGACTTTTTCTCCTGTCTTTCTCGTTGCCAAATTCCTTGACGAACGCGTTCTCGTCTAGTGATCTTGCAGAATTTTTGGATAGTTTGTAGCTCTTGGGAGAGTTGGGGACTTTGTCATCTTCTTTTTTTACTTCTACAGTGATACGGTCATTTCTCGTGTCGCTATTTCGTTCAAGACTAGGATATTTGATTTCCGCTTTGAATTTTTCGAAAGTGAATGGTCCTTTTTGTTCAGTCGGGCTTTCGAATCGTATCGCTAGCTCCCTTACATTTGAATTCTTAGCTTCTACTTTCGGTTTTATCACATTGCCGTTGTCTTTTTCAAAGTCTTTACCGTTTGGAATGTCTTCTTTCGCATCTAATTGATCGCAAATCTTTAGCGTATCAACATTAATGTTTTCGTAATCATTTTGTAGTTCAAAATTAGGCCTGTCGAATGACACGTTCTCGTAATGTCTCTCTTCAGACTTCTGCGGTATTAGCACATCATTAGGGTCTTCCTTTTCGGGCGACTCTAATATCATTGCGTTTACTTCTTCAATACTCTTTTTGAAGAATTTGACTTGGCTGTACACGTCTATATCATCTTCATCGTCTAAATTAGTTTCTAGGGTTGGCGTTTCGAGTATTATCAGATCTTTGTCATAGTCGGCAGGTTGGCACGCCTGCTGAGTAGGCAACGACGCGTCTGCTTCTGGTACCGTAGCCTCCTCAACTATAGACAAATTCTTTTCTAGATCTATATCCTCATAAACCGAATCTCTGTCTTCACTATCTTTGGATTTGGTAGGAGATCTGAAAGTTATACTAATTGTCGATTTCAACGGACTCTTTAAAGGACTTCCCGGCGAGCTTTTGCTGCTGGAAGACTGCAGGTTTATATAGTTAGGTCTTTTGAAATTGTAGCTTTCGTACTCGTCGTGTTTTAAGCTTACGTTGGAATAACTAGACGAGCTTTCGTGCGATGACGTCATCACTTTCATATCGTGCTTTTTATCAGAATTACGTTCCGACGAAGATGTCGATACAGCTGAGAGTCTATTCAACTTTTGGTAGCTAATATCAGAGTGTATCTCAGAGTGTATGGGACTAGGATCTAAGCTTTGAGCTTCTATATTTATGTGCTCATAATCAGCTGCTTTCAGCTCACATTTCAGACATTTCCCTTCGTTACAATTTAAACAATCATTGCTTTCTATCTTTATGGTATGTTTGTTACTCTCGCTGACTTCTGAATCTGTTTCCAAAGGGTCGTATACGGGTGTCACAGGCGTTATAGGGCTAGAGTTGATGGTGCTTGTGGTTAGATTGCTTATCGAAGAGTTTTCTATAGGCCAGTCTATCTTTATAAGGGTGGAATGACCATCTTTTCCGTGCCAGCTGAGCCTGCTAACAATGTGCTTATCGTTCGAGTCTATGGGGTGGTTCATTCCGCTAAATCTGGATGGGTTTTTGGTCTTTCGCGGTGAGTTCCTTTCTCTGCAAGCGTTAGTGAAGCGATGATGTTTAATTTTGTTATTTTTGTGGTGATACTTTGCGGGGAATGTGGATGGGTGTGTTTTTAAAACTGTTAATTTTTATTTTTAGATTTTCTTCTTTTATTTGTTGTTATTTGTTTTGTGTACAGTATCTTACATTATATAACGGTAAATCTATTGTTTTACGCGACTACAACTACGTAAACTTTTACGTGTGTTAATAAATAATTCAGCTAATTTAGTGACACAATTAACAATTAGGTAAGTATTATTATATTCTACGCACTAATTCGTATTTACTCAAAGCTACAATAATAATCTACTTTATACTTAATTAGTAGATTATACTAAATGATAATCTACTTTATACTAAATTAGTAGATTATACTAAACCACTACATAATCATATAGTTTCCGAAACATTTTTACTTTACCAAGATATCATCAACTAAGTAAGAATCACACAAAAACTACCAACAAGAAAAATAAAAGAGCCACCGATCCACATTCACAAGGTATTGGAAGACTTCACACACATTTGAAACAGACAAGAGAATCACAACAAAATGCAAAAATACAAAACAAAAGAAACATACAAATCAGTTCAGCAGGAGAAAAGAAGGAAAGAAAACAATACGGTTTACGATTTCACCAAAAATATATTTTCAATGTGATTTTTAACATTTTAGTGACTGATATCATGGAACAAGGAGAAGAGGAATGCCAGTACACCAAAAAAACAGCGTAGACCAGAAATATGCCAAAAACCGTTATAAACCTAGATGGCGCTGTTAAATGAGCGTAATGGCTATAAGTCGAGCGTAGGTCAGTAATATGCCAAAAACCGTTATAAACCTAGATGGAGTATAATTTTTGGTGAAAGTAACCAATCGTGACATACCATTTACATAAACGTCAGTTTTATAACATATTTATCGATATAATTATGTAATTTGTTTCTCACCTCAGTTTCACGTTCGCGAGTGAAGTTTGGAAATCAGTTTGCGACGTCTTCGGGCTTTCCCTGTCTTTGCACAATCTGTAACGCGATGAACTATCATAAGATATTATTTGTACACTATTCGGCAGGATATATATATTTTTTTTCATAAATATGTGTGGACATTTCACACAGCGCCATCTAGCCGCACACTAAGCATAGCTTGTACTATGGGAACCAGATAACTGATACAATACTTAGATACTTTTTGTTTGTAAATACATACATAGAATACAATATAATACCCAGACACAGAACAAACAATTATGTACAATGTTTGTCCCGGATGGGAATCGAACCCACAGCCTACAGTTCAGAAAGCAGAGCTACTACCAACTGAGCTATGAGGCCAGTCATCAGATATCATAGATTATATTGTCATCATCAATAGTCTGAAGACGTCCATTGCTGAACATAAACCTCCCCCAGAGCGCGCCACTTTGAGCGGTTGCTCGCCCCCTGCATCCATCGGCTCCCCGCGGTATTTGCCAGATCGTCAATCCACCTAGTGGGGGGCCTACGCTGCGTTTTCCGGTTCGTGGTCGCCACTCGAGAACCTTTCTTTCCTATTGGTTGTCAGTTCTACGAGCGATGTGGCCCGCCCATTGCCTGAACAACTTGCTAATTCTAAGAGCTATATCGGTCACTTTAGTTCTCCTGCGGATCTCCTCGTTCCGGAGCTTATCTCGCAGGGAAACACCGAGCATAGCTCGCTCCATAGCTCGCTGCGCAACTTTGAGCTTACTAATGGAAGTGAGACATGGTCTTTTACTGTTGGCCTCATTAACAGTTCATTCAAATGAGTGAACAGAAGAATCACTCACTCTTTAATGTTATGTGACTTTAATCATTTTCCTTTAGCATCATTGTTATATCGGGAATCGTAATCTACAGACTCATACTACCATGATCAATAATTAATACAAATGGTAGAGTCAGATAAGCAGGCCAAATCCCTTCAAAGAAACATCAACCTTAACGTCGTAGTCTTAAATATCAATTCAGTCTGCACTTCAGTGCGGCGCTTACGACAAAGACAACGCACAAAATGACTGATTTTGACGGTTTTTAAATATCTATTTTTATATAGTATTTTTCAAAGTTATTAAGTCATCACGACATCTGAACGTTTGTTGGGAATACACTAATTTATTTTTTGTAAAAATATATTCGGTAGAAGCTCAGCAAAATGGGAACATTCAAATTTTAGAGGGAGGTTTGCGATATTTTTCTATAGAGCTGTATTTATTAATCTTGTATTTGCGGTCATCACAAACGAGTTACTGAAATGAATTACATGATGTATTAAATTCAAAGCTCCACATGTTCTAATTACGCCAGGAAACGTGCCGAAAAACACCTTGTTTGCTCTACCCGTCACCTTAATCTGAACTGTAACCATCACTATTGGTTTAGATGAGGCAACATAAAAAAAAACTTAATTCGTGTTTTGAAATTTGTTAGCTGTGAATTCGTGAATCAAATGAAAAGTTGTGGTATAGGTAATAATTATTGCGGCCACTAATAGAATGAATTCATTAATTCTATTTTTTTAATGTAAATAAATGACGTGACGAGCTAGTCGTTAAGCGTCACGGCCGCCCATAACAGATTACAGTGTCACTCGGAACTCTAAATTAATATAGTTTCGCGTGACACTGCACTGCGCACGTCATCCTGAGACATCACCAAGTATACAGACTGTGTGATCAGATCATACAGTCCCATTTGCCCAGTGTTGTCACTAGCTACAGTACCCTTCAAACCGGAACACAGTAGTGCTTGCACACTACTGCTTGGCGGCAGAATAACTGGCAAAGCGGCGGTACCTGGCTAGACGAACTTTGCAGAAAGTCCCAACATTTTTATGAAAACCTAATGCTTACATTAAACACTAAATACTACTATTCAGTTATGCAAATAAATAAATAACGGCTAACGATCGCACACATAGATCCTGGACCCTAAAGGATCCCCTGTATCTAGGGAGCCAGGAACTACACCATGCTCCCACAAAACACACACACAGAAAAAAGGAAAGAAAAGAAAGAAAAAAACATTTATTCAACACTCACTAACAAAGATAAAAATGAAAATTACAAGAATATTACACATATTTTAACAGGTACAGTTATAGTACTCATGAAAAGTGAGAAATAATATTTATTTATTTCTCTCTGTTACCTATACCTACTTACTATTGTAAGTAGGTTACCTATACCTACTTACTATTGTAAGTAGGTATAGGTAACAGTGGTGTTGAAGAGGGCTTGACAGCATCTGTGCCAGTGAAGATATTCAACCCGTGGCGCTGGTTTTCAGTAGACATGGATCAAATCACAAGGAGCAGGTGAAAAATCATATTATTTTATGTTTCATAAATCACTCTGCTACTTTTTGTCAGACACTCTGCTACAAATCACAGTGTGAGAATCACACTTAATTGAATCGTGGACATATAATTTTATTTATGCTTCAGTAAACAAACTGAGACCTAAAGAGTACAATTTTATTAAAATTGTGGTGTAGCGGTGAATTTTGATCTTGTTTAACTTAAAATAGTAGCGTTAGATTACTTAGTAATCATTTGTAGCAGGTCGCAACTTCACTAGGTTGCTTCTAAATCACATCTCTGTTCCATTTCATAAAGCACCGCCAATCATCATTGATCATAAATACATTAGGCATATGAAAAATCACAGGTGAAATCACAGTGATAAAAATAAATCATATGATGAAATGACAATGATTTTAAAGTAGCAATCATTTCCATGCCTAGTTTTCAGTCAAACCCTTTGGTTGACGGGTAAGAAACAGAACAAGTATTTGCGTTTTTTTTCACGTACACAAATACTTGTCCTGTCGCGGGAGTAGTTCTACGCCGACTGCGGCTGTAAGCCTGATACATTATCTATGGTTACCTTTTAGCAACATCAGGCTGTCCAGGTTCGAGTCCCCTGGAGTGCCGCTTCTCCGCCGCGGGCCGCGCGCGCGGGGACTCCCCGTCGATGTACCGCATCTGGGAGAGCGCTTCTTCTAGCGCCACGCGACGTCTGCCGAGGGAAGTTCGGCTTTAGTGGGTTGACTTAGGGGTTACGTTACTTTGTGGATAGGTTTTGATAATGAGGTGTCAGAGATCGCATATTCTGACGCCAAGCGATGTCTGGGGAGGGAAGTTGGACTTTCGTGGGCCGGGTACCACCCCTTAGGTTGTTTTACTGTGTACGTAGGTTTTTAAAGTGATGTGTCTAAGAGAGAGCCACACGACGCCTGTTTTGGGAAGTTAAGCTTTGATGGGTCAGGTTAGGGGTTTGTTTTACTTTGTATGTGCGAGGTATTTCAAAACGAGGTAGTTGTTTTACTAAAAATATTCTAAATATTTATTATTTGTATAATAGGTATCGCCTGCTTAGCGTAATCCGCAGATTAGTTTTTAATGTGGAACGTTTCACTGGCGCGGCAAATTCAAATTTTCTTGCGTTCTTTTGCCAATAATAGCTTAATTACTCAATGATATTACATGAAAACTAATTTTGCGCAAATAAATATAATGTATCAATAAATTACAATTAAAAGTATCACCTCGAGCATTGACTATAAATCCACCAGGCATCTATGTTAGATTAAGCTGACATTGCATTGTCGATCGGATTTCGTAGAATAGCAGCCCGCCCGGCACTCTCGGATGTTATGGCTATTTTTTATCATAGCTTGCTACATATAAGCAATTTGTGATCAGAATAAATCGAGTCTTTGCATCAGCTACACATATTTAATGTTTTATTTAAAATACAATTAATCCCTTAAATTAAGGAGTAACTTTGACTACCTACTTGTCGTTAGTTTACCGACAAATGGCAATAGACTAAAAAACTATGAAGAAAATTGTTTTTTGCCATTTGTCGCTAAACCAATGATAGGAGATACTTTTAATCGTAATTTATTGATACATTCTATTTATTTCCGCAAAAATAATTTTCATGTAATCACGTTGAGTAATTAAGCTATTATTGGCAAAAGAACGCAAGAAAATTTGAATATGCCGCGCTGGTGTAACGTTCCACCTTAATGTAAAGAAAAAAAGTGAATCACGTAACGCAAATTACCAATTCCAAAAAAATTAAATGCATTTTTCATTGATTGGTTTGCCATTTTTGCCTCGTTTTATTGATTGACCTTTAAAGCGGCAGGATTATCATAACAAATCAAATGTTATTTTTTTCAGAGCCGTTTAATGAGTTCATAATTTAGTGTTATTACCACTGACAATTATTATTACACATAGGATGAAATCCGAGAATAAACCTAAAACGTTTAGAAAATACTCGGTATTAGGGGGCGTCCATAAATTACGTGAGGTGATTTTGGCGATTTTTTTGGGCCACCCCACCTTGAGATTTTTCCATTTTTTTTAATATGTTAATGTGTGTCGTGTGTGGTCTAGTAGAGTGACTACTGGAAACGCGATTTGGTTTAGGGTTTAGTTAATTTAACCCAGTTTTATCAAGTTTTTCCCCCTATTTTTAAGAACACAGTTAAGGTTAATTTTTTTAAATACCATAAGCAATATATTCCCAGTTTTGTAAACTTTCAATAAAAAAGAAATTACTTGAGATTTGAAGAGACCCCCCTCTCCCTCACGTGAGATTTGGTGAGATTTTGCCTGACCCCCCCCCCCCCCCCCCCCCCCCCCCCTAAACGCCTCACGTAATTTATGGATGGCCCCTTATGCGGATGATATTTTACATAATAATGTATCGTTAAAGAACTCACTTCTCGGCCAGTTCGTTAGCCGCTTCGATGTCGACGCGTAGATTCCTCTTCGGGGAAGGTTCCACGCTGCAGAGGCCGGACTCCGGCGGCGTAGAACAAAGGGAATCACCCTAGAAAAATAAAAATGTATACTAATTAATTAAAAGTTAATTAATTTTACGGCATTTTACATTTTTTTTAGATATTTTTTTATGACTGAAAAAGCCCCGCATTTGACCGCAATCTCACCTGATGGGAAGTGACGACGCGGTCTACGATGGTGCATGCTTGTCTAGAAGATACCTATTCACTCGTGACTTGAAGAGCTCCAGATTGTACTTATCAGGAAACAAAGACGCTGGTAAAGTGTTCCATTCCTTCGCTTCGCTTTTAGATATTACGCATTCATTGCATTATCTGCCGGAAGAGCTCCACTGCAGCAGGATTAGCACGGCCGGTAGACAAAACTGTCTTTCCCCTATTTTACTCCAAGCAAGTATGAAGAACGTGACGTAAAACGGGGAAAGACAATTTTGTCTACCGTCCATGCTAACCCAGCTGAGCACACTTTGGACGCTTATATCGGGGAATGAGCAGCAACATTCTCCTCGGTACATTAAAACCTGCGACCACCAAGCCGCCTGCCAAGCGTGGGGATTTTGAAAACCCCTCTATGATAAGCGTCCAAAGTGACATTTTATGGGGGAAGTCCGTGTGTCTCCGGGCTGACGATGTGAAGTAAGTACTTAAGTAATTGCACCACCGTCCATGCTTAGCGTCTCATATCTCTGTCCATACAAACGTTGTCTGGAAGAGATCGCTTTTAGCGATAAGACCACCCATTGTAGCTATCTTAATATGTGATTCTCATTTCTATGTTTTTTCTTTCTTATAGTTTGGCTCCACACATAGTGTATTTAGCCAGTGTCAAGTATTGTAGTTTTTCATCGTATTATGAAATATTTCATGTAAAGTCAAGTCTTAGTCACAGTCAGTCAGGGTAGTCATAGTCCAGTCTAAGTCAGGTAGTCATAATCCAGTCTAAGTCATGCCCTAGTAAAGTAGTGGCAACTTTACTAGAAGCTTCTATGGAATTTTGGAAGCAACACGAAAAACCACGTTTCACTACATTATATCACTTGCCCACACTTATACTCGTAATTCAGCACTAAATGCGTAAAATGCCACTAATTTTAAACATTAACACTAGAAAAAGCATAAGTTTTGTGAAATAATACAATGCAACGACGTGAACTTTTTCACGTTCCCGCCAAAACTCCCATTTCTATGTTTAATGTTGGTGTCAATAAAGAGTTTTGTATTGTATTGTGTATTGTATGGTACAAGGAGAGGAATGCCTAGCTACGGCGGGCTAGGTTTAAAACGGTTTTTCGGAAAAATTCTGATCAACTTATCCCGCTCATTTTGCAACGCCATCTAGTTTTTTGCATATTTCTGATCTACGCTGTTTTCTTGGTGTACTGGCATTCCCCTTCCCCTATGATAAGCGTCCAATGTGACGTTTTATGGGGGAGGCTTGTGTTCAGCAGTGGACTTGTTCCAGTCCAGTCCAGTCTAGTCCAGTTGATGATGTGTTGTTGTGCCAAAAATAGTATATTTTGCGATAAAAAAAAAACCTAAAATACGTACAAACCGTTCTGATACCTCGTTTATAATTCGGACAGCAAAGGAATGGAACACCTTGCCAGCGTCATTGTTTCCTGACAAATATAACCTGGGAGTTTTTAAGGCTAGATTGAACCGGTATCTTCTAGGCAAGCATGCTCCATCGTCGACCGCGTCGCCACTTACCATCAGGTGAGACCGTGGTCAAATGTTAGCCTATCGTTGATAAAAAAAAAATGTGAATTTTAATCCAAATTTGCACACACCTGGGGTTGCTGATGGATCTGCGTGTCATCCTCTTCGCTAAACATATGGTGGTCCCTCTCTTGTGGCGACAGACGCAATCTCATGTCAGCCAACTCGGCTTGCCACGGCTCGAAGTACGAGTCACACGACGATGACCTGGTGGTGGAATCTATGCTTTACGGCGCAGGGTTACGGTTTCATTTCGCATGTCAGCTTGGTTTAAAGAGAAATTGTGGAAGAGAAAGAAAAAATTCGTGAAATGTTAGTTTGTGTGTTAAAGCTAAAATAGTTGAACTGATTTAGATGAAGTTTCGTATATAGATTGTTTCACCTACCAAGAATAAAACAGTATACTTGTAACTTGGAAAATGAAATAATTTCCATGGGGAAACCAGAAAATCGCAGAGCGCTTATGTGAAAAAACAACAATGTTATTTCATCATCATCATCATCATTAACAGCCTGAAGACGTTCACTGCTGAACAAGGCCTCCCCCAGAGCACGCCACCTTGAGCGGCTGCTCGCCTCCTGCATCCATCGGCTCCCCGCGGCTTTCACTAGGTCGTCGGTCCACCGAGTGGGGGGCCGGCCTACGCTGCGTCTTCCGGTTCGTGGTCGCCACTCGAGAACCTTTCTTCCCCATCGGTTGTCAGTTCTACGAGCGATGTGGCCTGCCCATTGCCACTTCAACTTACTAACTCTAAGAGCTATATCGGTCACTTTAGTTCTCCTGCGGATCTCCTCGTTCCGGATCTTATCTCGCAGGGAAACACCGAGCATAGCTCGCTCCATAGCTCGCTGCGCGACTTTGAGCTTACTAATGAGGCCAACAGTAAGAGACCATGTCTCAGTTCCATAAGTCATCACTGGCAACACACACTGATTGAAAACATTCGTTTTCAGGCTCTGCGGTACAATGTTATTTACGAGAATGTATATACAGTATATGCCTCCCGCCCTCGTGTCCATACCATAATAACTAGCCAAGTGCGAGTCAGACTCGCGCAAGAAAGGTTCCGTAGCATTATCTATAAAAACGAGCAAAAAAATCATGTTTGTTGTATGGGAGCCTCCTTAATTATTTATTTTATTGTGTTTTTTAGTATTTGTTGTTATAGCGGCAACAGAAATGCATCATCTGTGAAAAATTTCAATTGTCTAACTATCACGGTTCATGAGATACAGCCTGGTGACAGACAGCGGAGCCTTAGTAATAGGGTCCGTTTTACCCTTTGGGTACGGAACCCTAAAATGCGCCAACGCTTTTTTACCCCTAAATGTTATGCTATTTCAATAATTTTTTATATGTTGATTATAAGTATTTACACGGTACAAAACTATGCTCGTACGTCTTCCCTTTTTTTCAGTTTTCCCAATAACTTTGTAGTTACAGACACCTAAGGTTACGAACTTTGAAGTTGTTGTTATCAGTGTTGTGATGCACATTCTTCCTCTCTTTCTATCCAGGTACCTGGTGTGATGTTTGAGTGGAACGGCTGCCCTCTCAGCTAGCGGTGCCAACGTATCGTTGTCGGATGTGAGGGACTCACACGACTTCACCGGTCTAAGGCCCACCGACATCTGGATGTCCTGTGAACAGTTTTCATTGTTAAATCAGCAAGCATCGCACATCAAACGCGTTTTACCCATTCATGCCACATTTGTTATCGCGCGTCACGTGAGCCCTAATACTAGTGTCCTGCTATTAAAAATTAACAACTTGATACTATTTTCGTAAAGTAGATTAAAAATGAATGCAATAATTGAAAAAAATAGTAAAATCGGTAAATAAATCACGGAGTAATAAGCTTTTAAAGTTTCTGAAGGGGGCATCGCCTGTCCCAGAGCTTCCCCACAGTTACTATGAAAACGCACGTTGTGACGTCACATGCCAAAGAGATCGTATGTAAAGCTTAGTAATGAGGTACTATGAAGGAGTAAGAGTGAGTCTCTTTCTATTACTGTATTTTAAAATGCTTGTAACTTTGTAATTTTTGGAGATGTTTAATTTTTGTTTTCACGACTGTTTATTTTTTGAGGAATATTAACAATTTGTGCATTAAAAAAAAATAGCACGGCACAAACCAATTCTGTACGAAAACAGAGATTCCACGCGATACGAAACCACGTCGTTATCGTGTCTTGTTCAAATCGTGTCACATCATTAGAAATACCTTCACTTTACATTAAAGTTATTTTTATTCTGAATAAACATTTACACAAGTGGTGGTAACTTTTGACGTGTTGATGTTTTGGAACGCGTCTCAGTGGAACATTATGATTTTTGCCAGTTCAAATCGCGCCAATTCCACATTCATTTCGCGCGGTTTCGTTTTCATTTCATAGAGAATAGATTTTTTGCAGATTTTTTATGTAAGACAAGGTGGTTTCGAAGGATAAGGAATCGTAAAGTGGTCATACAGAGTTAGGGCTCATTGGACACCAACCATTCCGCGTGTTCACGCTACCATTACCATTAACCATTTTTAGTCTAGTTTTTGGGAATAAATGAACAGTTTTTCTCACTAATTCCGTATTTTTTTTTTTTTAATGTAAATTAATGACGCGACGAGCTAGTCGTTCGCCTGATGTTAACCGTCACGGCTACCCATAACAGATTGCGGTATCACTCGGTACTCTAAATTAATAGTTTCGCGTAACATTGCACTGCTCATGTCATCCTGAGACTTCACACAGACTGTGAGGTCAGATCATAGTCTCATTTGCCCAGTAATTTCACTAGCTACAATGCCCTTCAAACCAGAACACAGCAGTGTTTGCACACTACTGCTTGGCGGCAGAATAACTGGCAAAGCGGTGGTACCTACCTAGACGAACTTTGCAGAAAAGTCCTACCACCAGTTTAGGTACTTTACCAAGAATACACCGGCGACCCAGATGGGAATCTATGCTGATTTTCGAATTCTATACATCGACCGTTGTCTAAAGGTAGATACGTACTTCGACTTTTTGTGTAGTTCCTCAATTCGCCATCAATCGGTGGACCGTTCTCTAGTGGTAGGTACCTTTGGTATTCAACATTCGATTGATGGTTTATTGAATCCCCACATTAATTGTATGACATTTTTCATCTGACATTGTTAACATCTTTATTAGTTAATTAATTAATTTGCATGTATTTAATTGTTTTTTTCTCTGTAATCTCTTATTTCATTTTACCACAATGTTTGTTATTTTATTTTGCATGGCCATATTGACCAATTTCTTTGTATGCCAAGCCAGGCCAAACATGTGCGCTACCGTTACAAACTTTTACCACCTTCATTTTGTAAATGTAATTACCCATGTTTTACAATAAATTATCTTTATCTTTATCTTTATCTTTATGGTTTGCAGATAAATCTTACCATCTAGTGAAATCTAAATAATTTATGTAGCCATAGATAGTTATAAATTATATCCGAAGCTATAGATGCCTACGGGCAGTAGTCACCAAAGAGAGCGGTACTCACCTCGAGCGGCAGCGGCGGGGTGGCGGGCGGGGCGGGCCGCGGGGTGCGGGTTCGGTGCTGCTTGGTGCTGCGGGAGAACAGGCCGCGCCAGCCTGATGGCGACCGCTTCAGGCCGCGCTTGCTGCCTAACGTACACACTACTCGATTAGCTCTAAGCTATCACAGATAAATGGAACATTCATCATCATCAACAGCCAGAAGACGTCCACTGCTGAACATAGGCCTCCCCCAGAGCGCGCCACCTTGAGCGGCTGCTCGCCTCCTGCATCCATCGGCTCCCCGCGGCTTTCAACAGGTCGTCGGTCTACCGAGTGGGGAGAACATTATCTATTCCATCTATACCAATATTATAAAGAGGAAAGATTTGTTTGTTTGTTTGCATTGAATAGGCTCCGAAACTACTGAACCCATTTGAAAAATTCTTTCACTGTTGGGAAGCTACACTATCCCCGGGTGACATAGGCTATATTATATTTTCAAAAAAATAAGGGATCCTTATTAAAACTCCAATAATGTGACCCAAGGTATAAAAAAGTTACCTAAAGTATTCTTTACATCGCGTGCGCTGCAAAAACTATTATACCCGTGCGAAGTCGGGGCGGACCGCTAAACTATAAAAAAATAAACATCTGTCTATTTTATCCTTTATCGTACAACCTGTTAGGTAGAAGGCCATGTAGTCTCGGTTTGCGAATAGGACCACCCCATCTCTTCCCGCGGGTGCCGTAAGAGCCGGCTAAGGGAATATCCAGGGAATGGGCAGCAGCATTCTCTGAGGTATATCGAAATCTTCTGCGATCACTAAGCCGCCCTGTCAATCGTGGTGATTGTGGTAAACCCCCAAATAGGCGTTTTATGGGGCAGACCTGTGAAGCGGTCAACAACAACAACACCAACAATTGCTGTGAGGTGAGTGCCAAGTTTGTGAACAATTGCTGTGAGGTGAGTGCCAAGTTTGTGAACAATTGCTGTGAGGTTAGTGCCAAGTTTGTGAACAATTGCTGTGAGGTTAGTGCCAAGTTTGTGAACAATTGCTGTGAGGTGAGTGCCAAGTTTGTGGACAATTGCTGTGAGGTGAGTGCCAAGTTTGTGGACAATTGCTGTGAGGTGAGTGCCAAGTTTGTGAACAATTGCTGTGAGGTTAGTGCCAAGTTTGTGAACAATTGCTGTGAGGTTAGTGCCAAGTTTGTGAACAATTGCTGTGAGGTGAGTGCCAAGTTTGTGGACAATTGCTGTGAGGTGAGTGCCAAGTTTGTGGACAATTGCTGTGAGGTTAGTGCCAAGTTTGTGAACAATTGCTGTGAGGTGAGTGCCAAGTTTGTGGACAATTGCTGTGAGGTTAGTGCCAAGTTTGTGACAATTGTTGCGAGTTGTTGTAATGGTTGCTTGTCCAGCGTGGCGGATTATGGCCTGCACTCTCCCTGTGAGAGAAGGCCTGTGTCCCAGCTGTGGGATTGTGTGAGCTGATGACGTCACTAACCTGACAATGGTAGATCAAGCACAGTGTGGTATTGAGGTAGATTGTTAGGTCCATTTCCAACCTAAAAAAAAACAAGGCCATTTTTATTACCTGCATATGTTTATTAAAAAGTTCAAAAGAACGGCCACAGTATACTTAACAGTACAAAATAGAAAACTTATCACTTGAATAGACACTGTTATCAATGTCTAATTTTTTTTCTTTTAAATCATCATCATCATTAACAGCCTGAAGACGTCCACTGCTGAACATAGGCCTCCCCCAGAGCGTGCCACCTTGAGCGGCTGCTCGCCTCCTCCATCCATCGGCTCCCCGCGGCTTTCACCAGATCGTCAGTCCACCTAGTGCGGGCCTACGCTGCGTCTTCCGGTTCGTGGTCGCCACTTACGAGAACCTTTCTTCCCCATCGGTTGTCAATTCTACGAGCGATGTGGCCTGCCCATTGCCATTTCAACTTGTTAATTCTAAGAGCTATATCGGTCGTTTTAGTTCTCCTGCGGATCTCCTCGTTCCGGATCTTATCTCTCTTTTTCTTCTAAATATCGTGTTTTTTTTTTATCAACGATTGGCCAACATTTGACCACGGTCTCGCCTGACGGTAAGTGGCGACGCGGTCGACGGTGGAGCATGCTGGCCTACCGATACCTGTAGATAGAAGATACCTGTTCACTCTAGCCTTAAAATCTCCCAGATTAAATTTGTCAGGAAACAATGACGCTGGTAATTTATCACTATTACATCGATAGATGTGCAATTGTGCATTGTTTTGAAAAATGCATTATAAATATAAATTTTCTATACATATAATAAAACTGTAACCGGGCCAAATCTGTATATTGAATAATTTGAAATTTTTCTCTTATATTTATTTATTCAGTTAACCCGTGCGAAGCCGGGGCGGGTCAACTAGTACTATATACTTGGGTGCTCTCTGCAACATCTGTACCAGCGACCAAAAGCTCCGTGGACGAGGCCTATACTCCCTAGTGGACTCTTGAAGCCATTGTAGATGAACATACTGACCTCTATATACTTGGGCGCTTGCGTGGAGGGGCGCAGCGTCACGTGCGGCGCGGCGGGGGCGCCGGGGGGCGGGGGCGCCGCGCCCGCCGGGGCGCCGCGCCGCCGCGCCTCTTCTAGGCTGGGGGGGGGGCAATGTCATAGTATAACAAGTGGAAAAATATACAATATAATTAATACAACACTGTTTTAAACTTTCAGGGTCGTTCCCTACATTTTCGAAAATACATTCTTTCATATTTTCTTTTTCTACATTTGTTTTTTTGAGTTCGAATCCAATGGTACTCGTAGTAAAAGACTGAGAAAGAGGGTAGGCCGTTTTGACTGCTCCCCTAATATTTCGAGCTTTTTTTATCATCCACCCGCATCTGCGAGTCTGTCTAACCCGTGAACATGGCGTAAGTTTGTGCCGGAATATCGGGAACTCAGATATGATTCTAGTCACGGTAAAGATCCCGTAAGTACTATTAAAATATTCATTTACTTCGAAGTACACTTTTAGGGAGGCCTTTACAGGGTGTCTAATTCGTCCACCCCAGATTAAATAACAAATAAAATATATATATAATAATTTTTTTAAATATTAATTGTTATATAAACCGCGACACCGCACCGCGGGGAGCCAATGGATGCAGGAGGCAAACAGGCGCCCAAAGTGGCGCTCTATGGGGGAGGCCTATGTTCAGCAGTGGACGTCTTCAGGCTGTTGATGATGATGATAAATTGTTAATTTTATTTTAAATTAATTACTGACCTACTATAGATGTATGTGTCAAAAGATTTGTGTAACTTTTGAATGCAACTGATGGTATTATTGTAATTAAGTCACTTGTTTACACAAGATCCAAAAAATCCAACCCGCACTTGGCCAGCTTGGTGGATTATGGCCGACACTCGCTCCCTGAGACAAAAAGCCCTTGTAGAGTTGATATATGAAACAAAGTTGATGAATACCTGAGCAGCTTGGTGGGTGGGTTGACAGGTAGACTCTTCGGCCGACGACCGGATTCCATCCCTCTCAACTCTATTTGAGATTCACAACGCTCCTGTGTGACAAGATCATTATTTAATTACTAATATTATTTCATCCCCCATCGGTTGTCAGTTCTGCGAACGATGTGGCCTGCCCATTGCCTGAACAACTCGCTACTTCTAAGAGCTATATCGGTCACTTTAGATCTCCTGCGGATCTCCTCATTCTGGACTTTATCTCGCAGGGAAACACCGAGCGTAGCTCTCTCCATAGCTCGTGCGACTTTGAGCTTACTAATGAGGCCAAAGGGTCTCGAGTGGCGACCACGAACCGGAAGACGCAGCGTAGGCCCCCCACTAGGTGGACCGACGAACTGGTGAAAACCACGGGGAGCGGAATAGATGCAAGAGGCGAGCAGCCGCTCAAGGTGGCGTTCTCTGGGGGAGGCCTATGTTCAGCAGTGGACGTCCAGGCAAAGTTAGGTAGAGGCATGTATATAACATACCTGTTCCAGAGATTCTGGTCCGGAATCCTCTCCTTGCTCCTGAGCGAACAGCTCTTCCGCGTAGCAGATCAGGAACTCCGTCACCACCGCCTGAGGACAAACAACATTGAATAAATGGTTTGTGTGGACATTTATATAACAAATGTGTTTTTTCCACCCCGTCTCTCCCCGTGGGTGCCACAAGAGCCAGCTAGGGGAATATCCAGGGAATGGGCAGCAGCATTCTCTGAGGTAAAGTAAAACTTTCTGCGATCACCAAATTACCTGCCAAGCGTGGTGATTATGGCAACCCCCCTATGATAAACGTCTATAGTGGCGTTTTATAGGGGAGGCCTGTGTTCAGCAGTGGACGTCTTCAAACCGATGATGGTAGCTGCGTTTCGGAATTATTCCTAGATCCTAGGAACCTGTCATGTAAATCATGTAAGCTATGATTTTTATTACATTTGTAAATCATGTAGTACTGTGGAAGGTCCATAAACATACAAATAAATACGATTTCCTTCGTATATATATCCATACTATACATTTTCCTTCATAGATGCACTTTTGAAAAATGATCACTTCTGTTCTTTATCATCTCAGTCCATGTATGGTACCAGTTGGGCAACAGTGGTGCCACAGTCTCACCTGCACAGCGACGCCCTGCAGCGCGTGCGTGGGGCGCGGCGAGCGCAGCAGGTTGGGCGCCCACACGATGGCCATGTTGCGCGCCGTCATGCCGGTGCGCGCGCCCAGCAGGGACACGCGCCGCAGGTGCCGCATCAGGTACGCCAGGGTCCTGCGGCCACCGACAGGGGTCAGGCATTCCATTTATTGCCAATAGGCTAACTTTAGCAATTCTAAAAGTCTAAATCCGTATACAAATCCTCAATTCCATTAACCCGCACTAAGCGTTATGCTATGCACTTTATAGTGCGAACAGCCAGTGAGTGGAACACCTTGCCCAATTGGACCAATTTATAACACCTGTTCGTTCCCGATCCGTCTCGTTTTGTTTTTGATGCCGTCTGCGACGGACGCGGGGCGCTGAGGTACGGCTCCACTGTGCGCCGGAGCGGCTGGCGGACCGGCCGCCCGGTGAGAGCCGAGACGCTTTGTACACCGCGGAGCGAACGGACGGTAAATGCTCGTCGGTTCGTCATCGATTCATTGTTTTTGGAGAATCACGGAATTTGCTGCGGGGGATCGGCCCGCCCGTGTTTTGGTATTAGTTCAGTGTGGATTGGGCACGTTTCGGTCCCACATTAGGTGGGCGAGTCGCTCGCGTTTGTTTGCCGGCATAGGCCGCGAGTGTGGTGCAAATTGAACTATTGACATTGTGTGTGACTCGGCGCTGTTCGTCCTTGACGGGAAGTCAAGGACGTCTTCCACTGCAGACTGGACCTGGCGCGCGCACCGAGATTGGAACAGGTGAACACGGAGCCGAGGTATTTAGAATTTCTTATTACTTTATTGAAATTAATCACCGCGTATCGCGGAAAGTAGCCGTCCGGGGTTTTGTTTTGTAAATACATACATAGAATGCAATGTAACACCCAGACACAGAACAAACACCTGCATTAGATTCAACGAGCCTATTAAAATATTATTCTCACCTATAATGCGGCGGCGGTAGTTTGACAGCTGCGTCTCTAACGGCGCGCAACTTGGACATTTCATCCGGCTGTTGAACCGCGCAGACGAAGCTTTCGTATAGTTGGTACGTACATAGTGGGTTCGGGAGCTCCCTGTTGACAATAACATACGTTTTAACGTAAATCTAGGACCACCCCAATGTCTGCTCAGGTGCCGTAAGAGCCGGCTAAGGGAATACCCAGGGAATGGGCGGCAGCATTCTCTGAGGTACATTAAAATCTTTTGCGATCACTGAGCCGCCTGCCAAGTGTGGTGATTATCTTAAGAACAGGATACTAAACACTATTAGCCTAATACTGGGGCCTTATTCGCTATGCCACCCAATAACCAAATAACGCGAAACCCAACGCCAAAATCCCAATAACGCGCCTTAAGGTGGAACGTTTCACTAGCGCGGCAAATTCAAAATTTCTTGCGTTCTTTTGCCAATAATAGCTTAATTACTCAACGTGATTACATGAAAACTAATTTTGCGCATATAAATAGAATGTATCAATAAATTACAATTAAAAGTATCACCTACTTATCAATGGTTTAGCGACAAATGGCAATAGACTGAAAAACTTTGACGAGACGAAAAGAAAAGAACACGAAGAAAAGGCGAAATTTGTTTATTGTATTTGTGAATTGAATTTGCCGCGCTAGTGAAACGTTCCACCTTAACGCGCCACGACATAGAATGAAAAAATTGTATTCTTCTGTATGCCACGCGTTAGGTTGTCTGTTGTCAGTGTTTTCTGTGTTTATACGTGCGTATAATGAGTCTAGTTGCATTTGTCAAATTTGACCATTTAAAACCCAAAACCATTCCACGAAGATATCGTAACGCGTCGCGTTACGTGTCTAGATGGTCAAAACGAAGAAATGCCCAGGTTATCACTCTTAGAATGAAAAAGTAGGTGTTCACAAAAATGGTAGGCACAACATATCGTGTGTGATCTGACATTTTACAAAAGATGGAAATAAAACTGGCTAAGTGCGAGTCAGACTCGCGCACGAAGGGTTCCGTACCATTATCTATGAAACGAACAAAAAAAACACGTTCGTTGTATGGCAGTCCCCTTAAATATTTATTTTATTCTGTTTTTTAGCATTTGTTGTTATAGCGGCAACAGAAATACATCATCTGTGAAAATTTCAACTGTCTATCACATATAGCCTGGTGACAGACGGACAGATTGACGGACGGACAGCAGAGCTTTAAAATCTATTGGATACAGAACCTTGAAAAGAGCGGAGAGAGAGAGAATTATTATTACCAAAGCCATATAAATTATGGCAACTTTTCATAGGGGAAAAGTGTCCAAAGTGACTATTTATGGGGGAGGCGTATGTTCAGCATTGCTGATGGTACCACCCACCTGAAGTACATCTTCAGCAAGCTGGGCACAGCGTGCGGGTCGTGCTGGAGATCGGGCGCGGCGAGGTCGGGCGCGGCTCCACTGTCGAAGGCGGCGCGGAGCCGCTGCGTGAGGCCGCTGCCACCCGACAGCCGGTACACGCCGTCCACCGCGCCGCGACACTCGATCACTCGCGCGCACTCCACCAGCACCAGCGGGACTGGGGACATGCGCGTCATGTTACCTATAGCACCAGGGGACTGGGGGACATGCGCGTCATGTTACCTACAGCACCAGGGGACTGGGGGACATGCGCGTCATGTTACCTACAGCACCAGGGGACTGGGGGACATGCGCGTCATGTTACCTACAGCACCAGGGGACTGGGGGACATGCGCGTCATGTTACCTATAGCACCAGGGGACTGGGGGACATGCGCGTCATGTTACCTACAGCACCAGGGGACTGGGGGACATGCGCGTCATGTTACCTATAGCACCAGGGGACTGGGGGACATGCGCGTCATGTTACCTACAGCACCAGGGGACTGGGGGACATGCGCGTCATGTTACCTATAGCACCAGGGGACTGGGGGACATGCGCGTCATGTTACCTACAGCACCAGGGGACTGGGGGACATGCGCGTCATGTTACCTATAGCACCAGGGGACTGGGGGACATGCGCGTCATGTTACCTATAGCACCAGGGGACTGGGGGACATGCGCGTCATGTTATCTATAGCACCAGGGGACTGGGGGACATGCGCGTCATGTTACCTACAGCACCAGGGGACTGGGGGACATGCGCGTCATGTTACCTACAGCACCAGGGGACTGGGGGACATGCGCGTCATGTTACCTACAGCACCAGGGGACTGGGGGACATGCGCGTCATGTTACCTATAGCACCAGGGGACTGGGGGACATGCGCGTCATGTTACCTACAGCACCAGGGGACTGGGGGACATGCGCGTCATGTTACCTATAGCACCAGGGGACTGGGGGACATGCGCGTCATGTTACCTACAGCACCAGGGGACTGGGGGACATGCGCGTCATGTTACCTATAGCACCAGGGGACTGGGGGACATGCGCGTCATGTTACCTATAGCACCAGGGGACTGGGGGACATGCGCGTCATGTTATCTATAGCACCAGGGGACTGGGGGACATGCGCGTCATGTTACCTACAGCACCAGGGGACTGGGGGACATGCACGTCATGTTACCTACAGCACCAGGGGACTGGGGGACATGCGCGTCATGTTACCTACAGCACCAGGTGACTGGGGGACATGCGCGTCATGTTACCTATAGCACCAGGGGACATGCGCGTCATGTTACCTATAGCACCAGGGGACTGGGGGACATGCGCGTCATGTTACCTATAGCACCAGGGGACTGGGGGACATGCGCGTCATGTTACCTATAGCACCAGGGGACTGGGGGACATGCGCGTCATGTTACCTATAGCACCAGGGGACTGGGGGACATGCGCGTCATGTTACCTATAGCACCAGGGGACTGGGGGACATGCGCGTCATGTTACCTATAGCACCAGGGGACTGGGAGACATGCGCGTCATGTTACCTATAGCACCAGGGGACTGGGAGACATGCGCGTCATGTTACCTATAGCACCAGGGGACTGGGGGACATTCGCGTCATGTTACCTATAGCACCAGGGGACTGGGGGACATGCGCGTCATGTTACCTATAGCACCAGGGGACTGGGGGACATGCGCGTCATGTTACCTATAGCACCAGGGGACTGGGGGACATGCGCGTCATGTTACCTATAGCACCAGGGGACTGGGGGACATGCGCGTCATGTTACCTATAGCACCAGGGGACTGGGGGACATGCGCGTCATGTTACCTATAGCACCAGGGGGACTGGGGGTGGATGAGACGGCAATGCCTGACTTCTTTCGCTGGCCGAAGCACCTACCTTCGTGTCCACAGTTAAGCAGATGTTCTCCCAAGTCACAGCCGAAGACTCTCTCCCGCAATATTCCCTGCTGCTTGAGGCTGCGCCGCGAAGGTCGAGAGAGGATGAAGCTCCGGAACAGAGATATCAGCTTCCCATGCTTGCGGAGAACCGGTTTTATTGGTGCCACGGCTACTGAGCTGTGAAACAAAAATAAAACGTCAGATTCGAATAATGTATAATTTAAGTGACGATTTGACCAATAGTGTGTTAATAAATTTTGCGGAAGAAAAATAGTGATGTGAAAAGTGAGAACAGTTAATTCAAATGAGTGAACTGATGAAGCTCGTTGAGATTTAATGTTATGAGACATAATCACCATCCTTCAATATCATTGTAATATTGGAAAAAAACCTTCCGGAAATGTTAATATACAGAACAGGGGGCGTACCGTGAGCTCTTAGCGCGATTCAAAACAGAGCCTATATTGGATCACTTTGTTTTTTTTGTATGAGGATTTTGACTAGCGATCTCGAAGCGCGAAGCGGTATAGGCTCTGTTTTGAATAGCGCTAAGAGCTCACAGTACGCCCCCAGTTCATTCAAATGAGTAAACTGATGAAACTCGTTGAAATGTAATGTTATCAGTTATGAGACTTGATCATCATCAGCCTGAAGACGTCCACTGCTGGACATAGGCCTCCCCCTACGAGCTCCTCTTTGAGCGGCTGCTTGCTTCCTGCATCCATCGGCTCCCCGCAGTTCTGACCAGGTCGTCGGTCCACCCAGTGGGGGGCTAACTAGGATTCCCTGTATCTAAGGAGCCAGGAACTACGAAGACCATGCTCCCACAACACCCACACACACAGAACATGCGTCATTTGCATGTGCACAAAATACTGCCCAGTCGCGGGAATCGACTCGCCGCCTCCAGGTTATGAGCCGACAAGCTCAACCGACATATCTCAGAGGCTGTCATATAAAGATAAATAGTATAACAAATTAATAAAAACAAATAACACGGTGGTGACGTATTAATTTTAAAAATAAAATTTCCGAAAACTAACAGTTAGGTAACAACACAGGTAAATAAACAAATCACAGAAGGCTAGTTGGTAGTTGCCTGCTATTAGAAATTAACAAGTAAATATTATTTACATAAAGTAGTTAAAAAATTAATGCAATAATTGAAAAAAATAAGTAATATCGGCAAATAAATCAAGGAGTAACAAGCTTTTAAAATTTCTGGAGAGGTTTCTCGCAAAACAGGAGCTTCCCCACAGTTACTATGAAAACGCACGTTGTGAAGTCACATGTCAAAGAGACTGTATTTAAAGCTACCACAGCTTAGTAACGATGTACTATGAAGGAGCAAGAGTGGCGTCACTGAATGTTTGAGCTGTCTCTTTCTATTCCCGTATTTTAAACTGCTTGTAACTTTGGCATTTTTTGAGATATTTAATTTTTGTTTTTACGTCTGTTTATTTATTGAGGAAAATTATTAATTTATGCAGGACACCAGCGTATTATTAGAAGTGTAGTAAAGGAACATACCCGACGATAGGCGGCGGTTGCGTCATGTGTCTGGGCACCTTGTCCCCGATGACGGCCACACAGTGGTGCGGGAAGAAACCAACGCGGAACCCACGCTTGCCGCGCCACCACAGCGACTCTTGCGGACCTGCGGGCGTTATTAGTACATTACTGCAGCGGCCAGCAACAGAGGCATTGATGGACGAACGTGTAAATGTGGGCACACAGATACGTAAGTCCATCAATGCCTAGTTGTGTGCCGAGGCTTGTATAGCACTTTTCTCAAATAATGCGCGGAAATTAAAACTCATCCATTCTTATTATTATCTATTTCCATCTATTCTATTTGCAAACCGGCTCCAACGATTTTTTTTTCAATTTTAAATAACACGACAGATATGAGTTTTGTATGAAATTTATTTGGCCGCTAAACCACAACAGATATGGATTTTCATACAACTTTTGCCGGCCGCTGCTCGCCAGTACAGCAATATCGATTTATCTCGAAGAAGGTTGTCAAATAATACTCACATTTCCAAGCATGTTTGTGAAAACATATATATATATAACGGCCAACGATCACATACATAGATCCTGGTCCCTAACTAGGATCCCCTGTATCTAGGGACCCAGGAACTACGAGGACCATGATCCCACAACAGAACAAGTATTTGCGCTTTTTTTTTTCATGTGCACGAATACTAAATATGATATAATTATTCAAAAATCAAAATCAATGTGTTTTAATGCGAATAGGCTATTCATAGATACTGCTATCTGTTATGTGAGGGCAGCCGTGACGAACGACTAACTCGTAACGTCATTCATTTACATTTAAAAAAACTAGTCGAATGAGATTAGGTACCTAAAATACTTCATTTAAATTATTGTAAACTAACTGCGCCCCGCACAGTCATTCGGAAGACGTCCACTCCTGAAGACAGGCCTACCCCATGGTAAGCCACTTTAGACGCTTAGCGGTAGGCCATAATCATTACGCTTGGCAGGATTAAAAACGTAGGTTTTAATGTCCCTCTGAGAATGCTGCTGCCCATTCCCTGGATATTCCCTTAGCCGGCTGTTACGGCACCCGCGGGAAGAGATAGATGAAGAGATGGGGTGGTCCTACTCTCACACGGGGTTATCCACGCAATAATATAAGCGGAAGCCAAATTACCTGCACTAGACATACCTGGCATATCAATTATAGATATCATATCACCCACTTCGAAGCTGATCTCATCCCGCGCCTGCAAATAAAAAAAAGGTTACATAGATAAAACCTATTAGCTTGGTTAATTATTTATATATGTATGTTACTTCTATAGGTGGAAGCTTGTAATTGGCCTAGTTTCTTTTATTGTTTACTCTTTTTTTTTACTGTTTAATTGGCTGTAAGTTTTCCTATGATGAATAAGTAAATAAATAAATTGAACACTTTAAATTAAGTAATCTATGAAAAAGTGGTTAAACCGATCTCATTTGCTTTCATTTCATACGGGGAAGTACTGTGATGACATGTTTGTCCATCTGGCCTGATAGCTCAGTTGGTAGTAGCCCTGCCTTCTGCTGAGCGATCATGTAACTTGTTGGCAACCGATAGAAACACAAAAATGTATGGATTTGACAGTTTCAATACGCAGTTTATGTGCATAGTTACTGTGAAAATTTTCAAATTTGGAATGAAATTTCTTCTGTTGCATTGCTATCAAAGTTACATGATCACCCCGCTGAACTATAGGTAGTGGGTTCGATTCCTACCCAGGACAAACATTTGATGATGAACATAGGTGTTTGTTTTGTGTCTGGGTGTTATATTGTATTCTATGTGTGTATTTACAAACAAAAAAGTATCTAAGCATTGCATCAGTTATCTGGTTCTCATAGTACAAGCTATGCTTAGTTTGGGGCTAGATGACGCTGTGTGTGACATGTCCACACATATTTATTTATTTATGTTAACATCCTCCTTCTTTGAAGTCGGCTCACTAGTTTTGGTTGTTAAATCAAAATAACCAGAAAAATATATATATTTTTTTTATCATCCAAGTATTTCTCAGTACGAAATTGGCGGTTGAAATCATTTCAAGCCCTTTTTTAGGGTTCCACACCCAAAGGGTAAAACGGACTCTATCACTAAGACTCCGCTGTCCATCCGTCCGTCTGTCACCAGGCTGTATCTCATGAACCGTGATAGTTGGACAGTTGAAATTTTCACAGATGATGTATTTCTGTTGCCGCTATAACAACAAATACTAAAAAACAGAATAAAATAAATATTTAACGGGGCTCCCATGCAACAAACGTTTTTTTTTTGCTCGTTTTTATAGGTAATGACACGGAACCCCTCGTGCGTGAGTTCGACTCGCACTTGGCCGGTTATTTAAAAGGATATTATTAAATATTTATTTATTTAGAAGATAGGTATATAACTCACCTGTGAAACATATTTCCGCACAGAATAAGCGGCGGCGACGGCGGGCGTGTTTATAGAACTGGAATCTTCGTTCGCGACCAACAGCTTATGGCCTGAGGACAAACGGAAATAACTCTTCGCGATCAGAAAGACTATGCAAAACGCCCAACAGTGAGAAACGTCCAATAAGTAGTATATTTACATATTCTATGTGATAAGGGATAAATTGTATTAAAACCGTTGAGGTAAAACCATAGACGCTTATACGTGTTTGATAGTAACATTGAATGGAGGAAAAATTACACTACATTATATTAGAGACGTCAGTTTAATAAAAAAAAATGTCTTTTTTAATTTTCATTTATGACGAGATATGCTAGTCATTCACCTGATGTTAAGCGACACGTCCACCCATATCAGTAGCCACTGCCATTCAGAACATTAAATTATAAAGTTTCGCGTGACATCTATTACTAGTCTAAAAGTCTTAATATTACTAGACTGTGAGACCCGGGACCTTGTTGTGCAAGTCTGATAGCGATTGTGATTATTTATTTTATTTATTACAATTAGAACGGATGACACACCCAATTACTCTAATCATACAATTACTTACATTAAAAAAAAACAAATCATCATCATCATCGTGATCATGTGCTCTCTTACTCGCACTCACGGACTTGTAAATTGACGCGTACAGGATGACAGACGAAGTCCATTACCAACCACATTTAGCCGATAAAGGTGCGGGTCATAAATAGTTAGTGGTAGGAGTTTTCTGCAAAGTTCGTCTAGGTAGGTACCACCGCTTTGCCAGTTATTCTGCCGCCAAGCAGTAGTGTGCAAGCACTTCTGTGTTCCGGTTTGAAGGGCATTGTAGCTAGTGAAATTACTGGGCAAATGAGACTTTATGATCTGATCACACAGTGTAGTAATCTGATTACTAGACTGTGTGATGTCTCAGGATGACGTGCGCAGTGCAGTGTCACGCGAAAATTTATTATTTTAAAGTTCTGAGTGACCCTGCAACTGTTATGGGCGGCCATGTCGCTTAACATCAGGTGAACGACTAGCTCGTCACGTCATTCATTCGCATAAAAAAAAAAGTTTACGGTTGAAAAGTCCTATATTATTGTAATTAATCGTTCCAACTTCTTTAATAGTAAATTGTTGTTTAAGACCACCTTTAGACTTAAGATTAGAACAAAACATTGGCTTTTGATAATTCTTAGGAACAGAAATTCATGGTTTTAGAATTAATTTCTTTACCCAAGCTTAGGAATAGAAACTTGTTTATGCCAAAAACTTCCAAGTCTTGAACAACGATTACATTATTTAGTAGTAGAATCATCTGAAGACAGAAACGCGTTTTAACTGAATAGAAGTTCAAGTCTATGGTTATTCTGCGTCAATGGTTGGAATCAGTTATATGAATACAAAATTCTACATTATTGTGACACCAAACGGGGAAAATAGCTAAGTAACTCCTACGATTCCTATCCTGTTAGATATCTTACTGCATACCAAGCTTTATAGGTATTATGATTAATAAATAGTTTATATTATATATCTTTGGTGACAATAAAGAGTTTATCTATCTATCTATCTATGTTTAATAAAATGACTGGATTAACTTTAGTAAGCACATGTTTCTTGAGCTAAGGAGCGATGCAACAAAAAAAGCTACTAAAACAAATGACAATCAAATAATATGAATATAATAATTATGAAAGAGACACAGCGATTGATACTGTACCTGCAGATTCAATCGCTGTGTCTCTTTCATAATTATTATATTCATATACTTATTATCGAGACCTATTATTATTGGCTATATTTTCTTTTCTGCATTGTGCTTATTTGTATTTTCATAATGCTGTTGGTTACTTAATAAATAAATAAATAAACAAAAGAATACAAGAAATAAGAATAAAACAATATAAAAGAGGTTGACTGTAAACTGATATCTATAAACATTTTTCAATACACAACAATAGGGATTTTTTTTTAAATTTTAATTGATTAACAACAGTAGGTAACCAGTAGGAAATATCTATATCCATACAAACATATTATTATTACAAAAGGAAAAAAAAACCGGATCAACAAACATGTTTCACTATTTAGGGTTCCGTACCGAAAGGGTAAAACGGACCCTATTACTAAAGCTCCGCTGTCTGTCTGTCCGTTTGTCACCAGGCTGTATCTCATGCACCGTGATAGACAGTTGAAACGTTCACAGACGATGTATTTCTGTTGCCGCTATAACAACAAATACTAATAATAAATATAGTCATTGGATCAAGGGTCAGATTCAGAAGGCAGTAGTCCTTGACACGGCACGTATTGTCAGGAGGTTCCTCACTCTGCAGCCCTAACCACCGGTAGCTTGGGTCCTGCCCCGCTGCCGGCGGCACTCTAGGTTTAGGATTTTTTTATAATATTTTTGTAATTTATTTTTATAGGAATATTGTAAAAAAACTTAAATTTAAGAAAATGAAATAAATGAGGTGAATAATATAGTCAATAGTAATTTATTCATTAAAATTGTTTACATGTCAATACAAAAAATAATAATCAATTAATGATAGGATAGGTATACATATCTGTATAACGTCCAAATGAATTATAATTTATATAATAATTAACAATCATAGGTAAGTCGACATTGTAGCTAGTGAAATTACTGGGCAAATGAGACTTTATGATCTGACCACTCAGTCTAGTAATCTGATTATTAGACTGGGTGATGTCTCAGGGTGACGTGCGCAGTGCAGTGTCGCGCGAAACTATTGTTTTAAAGTTCCGGGTGACACTGCAACTGTTATGGGCGGCCGTGTCACTTAACATCAGGTGAACGACTAGTACGTCACGTCATTCAATCACATAAAAAAAAAGTAATTAGGGCGGCTCCCATGCGACAAACGTGATTTGTTGCTCGTTTACCACACGAGTCATAGACGGTGCTGCTTTAAATAGTACTGCTACTCAACACTAGACGGCAGGGATAGGTAATGGTACGGAACCCTTCGTGCGCGAGTCCGACTCGCACTTGGCCGGTTATTTATATTTGTAATATAAGAATTAGGGGTAGGAGTTACAAAAAATAACAAATGAAGAAATGAGGTAATACGAGAATGAAGGAATGCCAATGTCTAATTACTGATTGCAATTTAGCAATTTTATTTTTTTTATTTTAGTCTCGTGATCTTATTACTAGAGTGTGTGAGGTCTCAGGATGACATGCGCAGTGCAGTGTCACGCGAAACTTTATTATTTTAAAATTCCGAGTGACACTGCAATTGTTATGGGCGTCCGTGTCGCTTAACACCAGGTGAACGACTAGCTCGTCACGTCATTCATTCTCATAAAAAAAAAACTAAGTTTCTAACCTTTATTATCACACTGCAACCAGTTAAGCACGGGTCCACAGTTGATGGAGTCGTCCGCGATGATGGAGAGATGGTGCACGTAGTCAGATATCAGTCGGTAGTAGCTGTCCTCATCCAGGTCTGCCGTCAGCTCCTCGGACAGGTTCGGTAGACCTGACACTTTGCGGTCGTATATACATCTGGGGGTCAAAATAAAAAAATAAATAAATAAATAACGCCCAACGATCACATTAAGTGAGCTACATACAAAATACCCCGGGGCGGAATCCCGCGCGGGATACCGCTACCCACCGCGGTATTAATACCGCGTTGGTTTGAATAGGGCTTTATTTATATTGGCCATGATGTTCCGTTAGGTAATTACGTAACTCGCAACAAGTTTGCAACAGCCGTAAATTTCGCAATCATTGCTGTCAAAAATCACTTTGGCAGAGCCACAGATAACCCCCAATAGATACCGCATGAAAGACGACGACCGCGCACCACGCATTGGCGTAAATGGGTCTATATAAATCGCCGCTTCGCAGCACGGCCTTGGTTTCGACCAATTATTAGAGTTCATTATTAGGGCGTCACTCGAAACAGCCAATAATAGCGCATTGGCTCCAGTCCCCGCAACCCGCGCCTTCCGCCAGTTTTGGTGAGTTAGGAACCGAACAAAAATCCCGTAATGCGTATCTATTGGGGGTTATCTGTGGGCAGAGCAGACAGTGATCGAGCGCTAGATCACCGTCTGTCGGACAATCGATTAACTAAAAAGTGCATTATTTTGTTTCCATCTATTGCTGTTCTGTTGCTAGTGGCGCTAGTATCAAAGGTCAAAGTGCATTCAGCGACAGGCGAGCAACAGGCGGGCGACTAACGATTTCCAGTTACATCTTGCGACCGATTGCTAAGTGTTTGCTGTCGCTTTGCTACTGCTGTTGTAACTTTTCCATAACACCGAGGGTGCCGTAAGAGCCGGCTAAGGGAATATCCAGGGAATGAGCAGCTCCGCGGTATATGATAATCTTCTGCGATCACCAAGCCGCCTGCCAAGCGTGGTGATTATAGCAAGCCCTCTATGATAAGCGTCCGAAGTGGCGCCTCGGAAAATGTCTTATCGTATTTTTACGTGTGAATCGAATTTCTTTGATTGCTGTTTGTACCCGGCTGCTTTGAATGTTATTATTATAAGGCAATTTAAAGAAAAAAAAATTAAAGAAACAATATGGTATAAAAAAAATCCACCTAATTTTTTCTGTTCACTCTCTTCATTCAAACCGTTCACATTGCTCAAATTTCTCAAACCGCTCACTTGGCTAAAGTCGCTCGCTTCGCTCACACCACTCCAGTAAGTAAACAAATAACAACACCTACCTATGTGCACCCGCAGCTAGTAGTCCCCGTTCCTACTCAACAGTCAACACCCATTGGGTCTTACTTATAAAAACCTCGCTATGTAGTACTTACCCACCTCTCAACTAATCAGTTCATAAACTCCTAATCCATGATTATCATTCCCTTACCTATAAACGTTACTTAGCTTTTGCTTAGATAAGAGACGTATAAACGACTGTCGCCACAGAGAACAACCAAAATAATCGACTAAAATACGAAATAGAACGAATATTTGTTCTCAAAATTCGATTTTGCATCTGTGACAAGGTCGTGAATGTCATGATTAGGACGAAATTGCCAGTTAACCTGCTTAAAAATGGAAACAATTGTAACACGTGTTTCTCTTTTTTTTTTTCAAAAAAAAGGACAGACTTAGTAACAGTAACCTCAAAGCACACCCCCTTTTTGATTTTGACAACAATGTACGCCGTCAAACAGATGTTTAAAACGCGCCATCTTGACTCTTAGCGGGCTTAAACTAGGTCCCGATGTTGGTTAATTTTGACAGCTATTTAGAAGTTACTTAGCAACCTCTTAGCGCTAAATCGCGTTTATAGGTGAGAATTTTGTTAATCTGTTGCTAAGAAATTTAATAAAAGATAAGAGGAGTTTATCTAAAGATTAATTTGTAAGTGAAAAAAAAATCACGAACGGGAAATTTTTCCTTTACAAATTAATCTGTAGATTACGATATACAGGCGATACTGCTTTAAAAATCATAAATACCTACTGTATCTCTTCACTCAAACCGCTCTTAACGCTCAACCCTCCGTCTGCACAATCTTACCTATGTAACATATCATCCAACCGCAGCAAGTTATCCCTGTTCCGACTGAGCGTCCACTCGCTGACATCGCTCGCTTCGCTCCAACTGTTGTGCAAGCGTGCCTCCACCGACTCGTCCGGCGAACTATTCACGTGTGAACGCACCTTTAGACATATCCACCCTGGAAATAACATTTAAAAAAATTAAAGAAATGCTAAAATAGTAGTTGATAAATTTTTTTTGATGTACAGAAAAATTTGAATCACGATCGCTACTGCCAATACTACAGGCAATACTGCTATACAAATCATTGATTGCCAGCTTTATGTTACTTTCTAAAAATAGTATGTTCCTAGCTAGGAAGGCGCATCGTAGTGCGTTAAACATGCCTACGTTTAACACACGAATGCGACTATATTATTACCCCTACTACCACAGAATATAGTACAGAAAGCAATCAACATAGTAAGTGCGCTCGAGCAACGCACACATAGACACCGCTCACCGACACGATGTCTCGGAGTCTGTCGGAGTAGTGCGAGCGCGAGTGCCGTCCGCTTGATACACGCATTTGTGAACCTTCTTTGTGCAAAAATGGAGCAACAAAAAAAAGCTATTATAATTGTTTAGTGGACGGTTGTTTAAATTCAACATTAAACAGTGAATTGTCATTTTTTAAGCTACCAGTTGTTTCAGAGAGGTAAGGTATTTGTTTGTATTTCGACGGTTCGTTTTAACGTAACACAGAACAGTCAGGTAGGTAGGTAAGTAATTAAAGGTAGGGTAGGTTTTGCTTGGCGAGCCGGCCACGGCCGCCGCGCCGCGCCGCGCCCGAGTTACGTGACTAACATTAAAATTGAAATATTTTAGTTGTTATATTTCCGTTCTTCCCGTTTCATTCTCAACAATAAATCAAACAACTAGATACGAGTGTTGTCACTACCACGATAGTTTTTTGTGCATAAGCCAAAGCTGACGGCCCTAGCGCGAGCGCCGAGCGTAGGTATAAAAAGTGAAGTACATACATGTGATTGACTTCTGTAGTATTTTGTGCTACTACTTTAGATTTAACAAGTAACGCCATCTGTTATTCGGAAATTGGAAATAGATGGAACTCATACTTTTTTCACAGGGGACCGTCTCTACTTATACTGATTACCAAGACCTATTAACTAGTTAAATGCGATCGTAGAGGAAACGTGTTATGGCTTCATCCAGTGACGCCATCTGTTGGGCGGAAAGTGAAACTATTCTATCGTACCTTCCTCTGGCGTTTCAGCACTTGTTCTCGCAAGGAACCGTCTATACTGAGACCTCCTAGACAGACACGTTCGTAGTGGAAAAATTCTGACTATTGTTCTAGCTAATGCATTCTTGTAGGTTCGGCAAGTAGCGCCATCTGTCAGCCAAAAAGTGGAACAGCTCTATCGTACCTTCCTCAGGAGTATCGGGGCACTTGTTCTCGCAGGGAACCGTCTCTATACTGAGACCTCCTAGACAGACGCGTTCGTAGTGGAAATGTGCGCACTCTTCCAACTTTGGAAACCGACACGAAGACGGGTCCGGTGCTGGCTGGAATAAAATAGAAAAGTTGAGTTTAATGCTGACCCTACTATGGACCAAATATGGTATGGTGGTGGCATTGTAGGGTCTATGGCACAGACATCTAATACTATAAAGTAAGCAGACTTAACATAAGAGAAATATTGCGTGCCACTTTTTACAACATGCAAATCTCACGCACACAGTGACATGCACATCAAAAATTCCTGGTGAAAAGATAATTCCGGTGTGTTCCTATATGAAACGTTGCCGCACAAAGGCGCACTACATTTAACCATTTTATTTTAGTGTTTGTAGCATTTAATATCAGTTATAAACACAAAAATATTGCAAAAAAAAACAACAGGACGCACGTTGTCTGTTTATGACGCCATGTCACTTCTGTGACATGTTTCCATGGTAACGAGATTGCGTTTTGGGCACGCGTTCCTTTTTGCCCATGGATGCGTGGGTGTTGCAACAGCAAAGAGGAAAAAATAAAGGTATCTAACTTTAATAAGAGCGAAAATAGCGGATATATTATTTATTCTTGTCTATGTTGGAAACCATAAACAATACAGTAGATATATAAGTAATGCACTGGCAACTATTTTGATTTAGTCTGTGGTCACTTCTATCCTTTGATCGTTCGATCGATATCCATCTGTGTAACTTTCACATTTGCCTTGCCATCCAATAAATAAAATAGTTAACTAAAATTGAGTGGTTTTATTACCAACGTTAACATCTATGTAGTAGTGAAGATAATGTTAGGTCTGCTTTTTTTTTTTTTTTTTTATGTGATTGAATGACGTGACGAGCAAGTCGTTCACCTGATGTTAAGTGACACGGCCGCCCATAACAGTTGCAGTGTCACCCGGAACTTTAAAACAATAAAGTTTCGCGTGACACTGCACTGCGCACGTCATCCTGAGACATCACCCAGTCTAGTAATCAGATTACTAGATTGAGTGATCAGATCATAAAGTCTCATTTGCCCAGTAATTTCACTAGCTACAATGCCCTTCAAACCGGAACACAGCAGTGCTTGCACACTACTGCTTGGCGGCAGAATAACTGGCATAGCGGTGGTACCTACCTAGACGAACTTTGCAGAAAAGTCCTACCACCTAGTGCTTACTGTATAGTATTAGATGGGTGATCTATGGGTTACAAAAATATCTTATAGTTAAACAAAAATCTATTAGGAAGTAAGTCCTTACCGACTCGACTAGATCGAAAGTGGCCGACTGCGGTGGCGCCGACTGGCTCATAGCCGACGACTGTGACGTCACGGGGGTCACAGCCAACGCTGTTAGCGATATCGATCCTGGAATGAACAACAATCACAGATTATTATTGGAGCATATTCTTAAGAAATAGATAGATTTGGATCGAAGTTGATTAAGTTTTCTTTTTTACGAGCAATGTGCCTTTATTACTCAAGCTAACTACTACAATAATAAAAACTAAACTAGACTAAACTAGCTACACTACCTACTACAAAGAACACTTATGAACTGTATACTAGCCACGATGGCCTATAGACAGTCCAAGTGCTCCAGCCCACTACCGGTAGGTAGCGTACCTAACATGCTGGTAGCTTGCCTCATTTAATTGCAATGCTGATGCGTTGGGCCAAATAAGTGCCAGGTTAAATTAGATAATATTTTTTAGACTGTATATAGGCAAAGCATTTGACAATGTCTCACCTGATGGAAAGTGATGACGCAGTCTACGATGGTGCATGCTTGCCTAGAAGATACCCGTTCACTCTCGACTTGAAGACTCCCAGATCATAGTTAGCTAGAAACAAGGACGCTGGCAAGGTGTTCCACTCATTGGCTGTTCGCACTATAAAGTACGTAGAAAAACGCTTAGTGCGGGTTGGTGGAATTTCAACCATAAAGGCCTATTCAAACCACCGCATTATGGCGGAACTTCATACAAAATACCGCGCGGGATTCCACACGGTATTTACCGCTACCCACAGCGGTAGCGAATAACGAGCCGGTTTTGAATAGGCCTTAACATGGGTGCCGTGCTTTTGTGCGCCTTGATATAAAACTTAAAGTTTTGTTTTGACAATGTATGGATGACGCAGCAGATGGCGTCCGAGGAAAGACTTTTCTGATTGATGCTATCCTGGTACTCCGGCACCGGTAAGTAGTAACATATTTCATCAGAAAACAACGAACGGGTGCCATTTTAAAGTGAGTTTGAATGTTCTTTTTTCCCGAAATAGCACCCTCTTTTTATTAGGCGCAGTTTTAGGTTTTTTTTTTGTTTCTTAGGTTGTAAATAATATGCTTTTACCTGAATTCTCCCGCTTGCATTCTGTATCACTTGTAGCTCTGGTCGAGCTTCTTGACTCTGAACTGAACCTTACTGATCTGAAAAATGAGAAGAAAACCACAAATGAATGATTTATTTACGAAATAAATTTAAGAGGACCGTCCTGGGGGCGTACCGTGAGCTCTTAGCGCGATTCAAAACAGAGCCTATATTGAATCGCTTTGTTTTTTTTTTGTATGAGGATTTTGACAAGCGATCCAGTATAGGCTCTGTTTTGAATCGCGCTAAGAGCTTACAGTACGCCCCCTGGTATTTGAAAATGTTATTGCCGTCGCATCCGCACGTACGATAGAGGCTATGAATGAATTTACCTACATTTTAGCGTTTCGGGGAAAAAAGGTTTTCACCCTCGAAATCTTTATAAAATCATTTGATTTTTGTGTCAATCGTTCGTATTGACAATCTACGCTTACACGTCTTGATTTTCTGAAAATTATGTTTCTTGTTCGTGTTACAGCTAACTTCTTGTTCTTGGTCATAATTTTGACGCAAAAAATTCGTAACTTTAGGTGGCTATAACTACGAAGATATCGGGAAAACTCAAAAAAAGAAAAAAGCACGAGCATAGTTTTTTACTGTGTAGACAACATATTATTTAAAATATCATCGAAATCGGATTACATTTAGGGGTGGAAAAGCGTTGGCGCTTTTTGTTTGGACAAGAGTTTACTCTTCTCTTAATTCGAATGTAACCGAAGAAATAATTCCGGGGGTCTAGAAAAGATAACTTTCCATTAGCGTTAAGGTGGAACGTTTCAGTTAGCGCGGCAAATTCAAATTTTCTTGCGTTTTTTGCCAAGAATAAACTAAACCAATGATATTTAGGTGATACTTTTAATCGTAATTTGTTGATACATTCTATTTGTTTACGTTAAATCGGTTTTCATGTAATCACGTTTTGTAATTAAGATATTATTGGTAAAAAACGCAAGAAAATTTGATTTTACCGCGCTGAGTGAAACGTTCCACCTTAACGCCAAACGATAACTCAAAATGTATGGGAATGACATTAGCTATGGCATTACCTGAACTTTTCCGCAGGTAATGTCTGGGAAAGGATATTTGCTAGACCCCCGGGTACGTTATGTGCCGAATTCGCTCTCGCTCTTACCTGTGGAAAGTGGTGCAGTGTGTCATGCTATCTTTCTCCGGCTCGGCGAAAGCACGCGCCGCGAGCGATTGGCACGACATCACAGACCCGTGTGGCGAGCCCTGGAATTAAAAAACAATAACAAATTAGGAATTTTATCAAGATGCTGAAATTAATACTCAAAAAATAATTTATTGTTTAGTTTTGAGGAGATCCGCAGGAGAACTAAAGTCACCGACATAGCTCTTAATATTAGCAGGTTGAAATGGCAATGGACAGGCCACATCGCTCGTAGAACCGGCCACCGATGGGGAAGAAAGGCTCTCGAGAGGCGGCCACGAACTGGGATCATAAATCAATAGAAACGAAAACAATCTAGGTTCCAAGCATACAACTCAACCAAGCCTAGCCTACATATAGGCTAACGAAGAACCCTTGAAACTGATGTAATGTACTATATTTATCCTATAAAATATAACTTGGCACCAACCCAATGGCTAAGAAATCCTTAACGAATTTAGGCCAACACGTCCTTGATTTTGGTTAAAATCCGTTTTGGCTTATAATAATGAAAAATAAAAACACTTTCGCACAACGCAATATAATTCAGCTCGCACAGCGTAGCTATAGTATAAATATTTAATTAAACTACTTGTCTCTCTTTCTAATGCAATATATCTCTTATCCCGTCTGACGCGTTTATAGAAGACAGGCCCAGCCGGCTTGGCCCACTCACGAATATGTCATCATCATCATCAACAGCCCGAAGACGTCCACTGCTGAACATAGGCCTCCCCCACAGAGCGCCACTTATAGTGGCTGCTTGCCTCCTGCATCCATCGGCTCCCCGCGGTTTTCACCAGGTCATCGGTCCACCGAGTGGGGGGCCTACGCTGCGTCCTCCGGTTCGTGGTCGTCACTCGAGAACCTTTCTTCCCCATCGGTTGTCAGTTCTACGAGCGATGTGGCCTGCCCATTGCCTGAACAACTTGCTAATTCTAAGAGCTATATCGGTCACTTTAGTTCTCATGGTTGTGTAGCTTCGTAAATTACAACAACAATACAAAAACTCTTGTTTGGGGGGGGGGGGGGGGGAACCTTACTGATATGATAAATTCTATGTATTTTCTCGCAATAGGTATACAAAGTCCATTTCGGAAAAAGACTGCCGGGCGCCTCTAGAGTTCTTAAATCTGGACTGGAGTAGCTTTAAAGGTCATTATCTAAAGTACACATCACTTGAGCCCTTCTTCCCCGAGAACGCCAGAGCCAGATAAAGTCAAGTGGCTGCGGAATTGTTTACGTTCTTTTAACGAGGGTAATCGGTGGTTATCTAAAGTGGTAGGTACTTGAGCCCTAAACTGCTTGTAGATGTTAAAATTTACTGATATTTTGTAGCTGGTCTTGGCTTTTATCCTTCTAATGTAGGCAAGGCAACGAACTTCCGCGAAGACACACCGGCCCCCTTATTACGCAAAGTTTGCAACAGGCGTAAATTTCGCAGTCATTGCTGGCAAAGGTGTCAAACGCCACTTTGGCAGAGCAGAAAGCGATCGAGCGCTACATCACCGTCTGTCGGACAATCGACGAACTAAAAAGTGAATTTGCTTTGTTTCCGTCTATTGCTGTTCTGTTGGCGGTTGGCGGCCGACTGCGACTGCTTTGCTGTTGCAATTTTTACATAATACGAGTGCGGAGCAGTTAATTTTTTTATGTACCTAGATGAATGACGTGAGGAGCTAGTCGTTCGCCTGATGTTAGCTTCACGGCTACCCATAACAGATTGCAGTATCACTCGGAACTAACTAATATCATATTGCGTGACACTGCACTGCGCACGTCATCCTGAGACTTCACACCATACACACTTATTCAATTAAGTTCCTTTATAATTTTTATTAGTGTTAATAATATTTACAATAATATAATTTTAAACTTAAAAGAAGACCAAACATTACTCCAGTTAACTAAACGTTCGTAAAGTCATCACCTAACTAGCCAGGTAACACTGGAAAAATACCATAGATAGGAGTATATTATACTTTTATCTATGGTATTTTTCGAGTGTTACCCTATTGAAAAATATTCTCCAAGAATTTACTTTTACTTGCCCCGAAGTCTATTACTCTTATCTCTGGCACTTCGGTACTTGTACCTACTATCACCTGGCTATCACTTATTCTGTTAAGAACTAAGAACATATCTTAGGCCCGCCCCTTAATGAGGCATTTTATTTTAAAAAAAACACTAGTTCCGCTTCATTTCTAGATGGCGCTGTAAGTACATAGTTTAAACCTTTCAAACCACAGAGTAGTTTAAACATAAGAAAATGCTTAGACTACCTACAAAGAAATGTCAAATTCAGTTCAGTGGACCACGAGTACATTGTCTGTAGTATCTCCTAAGTAGTCTGTGGTGCATTCTTATTAAGTAAATTGATGTACGGTAGGTCTGCGAGATAGATAAACGTTAATATTATGATCCAAAATAAAGCCAAGGTATCCCGCAATGAAGCTAAAAAAAACGAAAGAGTTTAGAGTTGTCAGTCAGTATCGTGACACATTTCCTTTAACCTGTGGTCTATGCTTGAAACAGTGACAGTGACAGATTTTAGCAAAAGCCACAACTGGCGCCATCTATTGAGTCATGCATAAAATACAATTTCTTTTTTTTAATAAAACACCTCATTACCTAACTCGCAACAGGTTTGCGACAGGCGTAAATCTCGCGGTGATTGCTGTCATACATCATTAGTGGTGTCGAGAATGTATGCTTCGCTACTGCTGTCGCATTGCTGTTGCAAATTTTACGTAACTACCCCGCCGATTTTACCAAAGTTGAATAAATTTTATTCCAGGTATAACCTTCCGAGAACAACCGAGGTACACGAATACAGCCCTTATACCACCAATTTTATGAAGGAATAAGACTTATTCCTTGGATACAATCAAAATGGCGTCTTTTTTGTGTAATTTCATTTGTCAATCAGCTGTATCCTAGAGTAACAAATAGCCTTATACTTGGAATAAACCTTATTCTACTTTGGTAAAATCGGGCCTTACAGATGTTTCGAGGATTCGTCAGCCGATTGCGCATGCGCGCGGGTGCATTCCTTATCTGCCAGATAAGTTATAAGTGGACGATGAAAGAAACAGAGTGCTGCTCGGTGATTTCTATTGAATCATCTTACGTTTGTGAAACCCAAGTTATATTTTTACCACAAAGCGCAGGAAATGCCGAGAGGTCAATGTTTTCGAAGCTGCGATCACTCAGGGGTTGTCTCGGGTTGAACACAAATGCCAAAAACTAAGCAAGTGAAAACGGAATAGACTACATTTCATTACAACCCGAATTTTTTATTAGTTTTTAGGGTTCCGTACCCAAAGGGTACTAAGGCTCCGCTGTCTGTCTGTCTGTCCGTCTGTCACCAGGCTGTAAATATATCATAAATCGTGATAGTTAGACAGTTGAATCACAGATGATATATTTCCTATAACAAAACAAAACGAGACAAACTCATTCGAAATTACAAAGGACAGAGCAGGATGGAAATAAAGACATCAACGGGTTCGCGTGATTTATTAGAAATTCATAGTATTTATTACAAATTAGTGGTTGAAATACACCACTCATTTTCGTATGAGGGGAAATTGCATCATTGGTCAACTGGATTTATAGTCAATGGGTAAAACCGACACTATTACTAAGGCTCCGCTGTCTGTCTGTCAGTCTGTCTGTCTGTCCATCTATCAGTAGGCTGTATCTCATGAATCGTGATAGTTAGACAGTTGATCACAGATGATGTATTTCTGTTGCCGCTATAACAACAAATACTAAAAACCAGAATAAAATTAATATTTAAGGGGGCTCCCGTACAACAAACCTGTAGTCAAAAAAAAACAGAAGCGACCACATTTTCGACAAATATGTTATGACGTGGGAAGTAACGCGTTTTCTCTATAATATATTTTGGATAGTGCGTGCCTGGTCACCAATACTTACTTATCAGGGTGCGGAGGACTCAAGTAAATAGTCATTATAGGTACATACTTTCGTTTATTACTCGGTAAAACATATATCGGATATTTATTTATTTATTTATTTATTTATTTATTGGAAAACCAACAGCTTATTTTTACAAAATTAATTGGTAATGTAGCCATAGAAAGCCAATTACAGGTTCTCACGAGTAGAACTAACGTAGTCATACGTGTAAACACGAGCATAATAAGGTAGAACAGCTGTTACACAAACTACCTACATAATTGTGGAAAATTTAAAGGTTACAAAGTAAGTACCTACCTATATGCAGGTACTTAAAAAAAACACATCAACATTACAACTATCGCCAAACATCAAACATCCGCTACGAAAAATTCACTGCTCAACCATCGCCTGGCCGAGGAAGCGCTGGTGCAAAAGAGGTCAAGGTCAATTCGCTTGCTCAGTTTATTAAAGTTGTTGCCTGCTCGCCATAAGTAAGTGTTCTGCCTATAATTCGTTGAGGCTAATGGAATGTGCAATGGTGCATTGAATCTTTTTAATCTACGTGGAACATTTAGTCTAATTTTACTTGCGAGGTCTGAGCAATCAACGATATTGCTCGTAATATTCAAAAGGTATACAAGGTCTGCGATTTCACGTCTTTTTGAAAGAGGTAGAAGATGAAACTGTCTGCAAAGGTTATGGTAGTTGTCGGACGAATAAGGAATTCGCAGACGATAGCGGAGATACTTAAGAAATTTAATCTGGATTCGCTCAATTCTTGAGATGTATTTGTCATAACGAGGGCTCCAGATTTGGGATGCGTACTCAAGGTGACTCCGGACAAATGTGCAGTAAAGAATTTTAAATGTTTTGCCCGCTTAAAATCGCCCGAAGATCGCATGATGAACCCCAAAGCTGCTTTAGTAACAATAGACTCAACATGATCATCAAAAAGAAGTTTTGAGTCATGGATTACTCCAAGGTCTCTAACCACGCTACTTTTTTGTAGTAACTGTCCTTTCAACGTATATGGCGAAGATATCAATAGTCTTTTGCGGGTGAAAGTTACCACAGAACATTTAGAAGGGTTAAAGTCCAGCTTGTTGAGAGCACAGTACACATCAAGGCGTAACAAGTCAGCTTGGAGGCTCTTGGTATCGTCAATAGATCTAATAGTCCTGAATATTTTCATGTCGTCAGCAAAACACAACAGTTGACTATTATGAAAACATTCAGAGATGTCATTCACGAAAATCAAAAAGAGCAGAGGACCAAGCAGGGAACCTTGTGGAACGCCACTAGGTATGCGAACCCATCCAGAAATATAATTATTTACCACCACCGCCTGGGATCGGTTATCTATATATGAAGAAAACCACCTGAGAAGATCGCCTCTTATGCCCGCATGTTCAAGCTTGGTTATTAGAAGCTTGTGGTCTATTCTGTCGAAACATTTGCTGTAATCTGTATACACTACGTCAACCTGATTACCTGAGTCCATAGCATCAGTCAAGTATTCATTAAAAAGAACTAGGTTAGAGACAGTTGAGCGACCTTTCAAGAACCCATGCTGATTGGGGTTAAAAGAAATACGCAGCGCGGAGTATACTTGTTCATAGACAACTCTTTCAAATACTTTAGCTATGATGCATAATTTGGAGATCGGTCTGTAGTTACTAACCTCAGTCTTAGGGCCCTTTTTGTGAACCGGTGTTACAAAAGCTGATTTCCAGATACTGGGAAAGACGCACACCGATAGCGATTTTTGAAAGAGGAAGCTGATTGGTACGGCTATGGTTTTAGCGCAGTTTATTAAAAGTATGGGACTTGCAAGATCTGGACCAGCCGACTTAGATGGGTCAAGTTTTAAAAGATGCCTGACGACGCTATCTACATCAATGTTAATTCTGCAAATATCGGAAATCTGTGCGTCTATGGATTTGTTAGAGGTGGCTTTATCAGGACTAGCATCAGAACATAAAAAAGTTGAGTAGAAATATTTGGAAAATATATCGCAGATAGTCTCTCCAGATGTCGCTACTGTGTCTTGGTATCTCATGCAGTTAGGGATTCCACCAGACTTCGAACGCGATTTAATGAATGACCAAAACTGCTTAGGATTGACTTCAATGGACTTTTCTATCGTTACTAAATAATTCTGATAGCATTGGTTTTCTAGACATTTTACCCTGTCACGTAAGAGCTTGTAGGTTTCCAGATTTACCCTGTTCCCATAAATTTTAAATTTTGAATGATACTTTGACTTTTCTTTGATTAACTTTTTAAGAGCCGGAGTGAACCAATCTGGATAGGACATATTATTTACACGTTTTGTGGGTATGCACTTATTTTTCAAACGCTCAAGCACCTTATAGAAAAAGTCGACCCCATCTTCAAGTGATCTGGAAGAAAGTTCTTTCTCCCAGCCAACCTTTTCCAATTCATAATTTAACGAATCATAGTCACCCTTATTAAAAAGATATTTTAAATATGTTTGAGGTTTCAAATCAGGCAAATCAAAGAATTCCACATGAATGAGGAGGGCTTTATGGTACGGATCAATAGTTACTAACGGCTCTTCACATTCGGACACAATGATATCGTCATTCGAAAGGGCTAAGTCAAGAATCTTACCATGAACATTCCGAACTCCATTATATTGACGAAGATTATTAGTGTACAGGTCATCAATCAGAAGGTGCTCGTCACTACTAGACATATTTGAGGGATCCAGAAATGAGTCATTACCAGGCAGCCATTCAATGCTACTCAGATTAAAATCACCGAGCACAATAAACTTGTCAGATGGGTTCGACAGAACAATGTTGGAAAGTTGCGCTAGGAAAGATTGCAACTGTGTTGAAAAGGAGAAGCCCAAGTTTTGTTTGCACAAATAAATACTACAAATATGAATATGAATAGGTGGTCTATTCTTGTGTCTAACTAATATAGTTATCCACATGTCTTCCGCAGAGGAATGATAATTGGTCTGTGACATCGCGTGAATATCCTTCCTAACTGCAATCAAAACTCCCCCTCCCCGCGATTGTTGAGTTAAATTCAAATTCCTATCCCGGCGCCACACTGTATACCTGTTATCAAAAAGTTCTGAGTTACTCACACTATCCAAAAGCCAAGTCTCCGTTAAAACAATTACATCGTAAGAGCATAAGCAGAGATTGCGATAAAAAATGTTTGTTTTTGAGCGAAGTCCACGAACATTCTGATAGTATATTTTTAACTTAGTGTTTGTATCATCCATTTTTATTTGCAAAGAATAGCAATTGTCTAAATACATTATATAGCAAGTAAAAGATTAATAATATAATAATATAGTTGAACTCGTATTCCAAACCAATAGCAAATCGCATTTTTAAAATAAAAACAAGGTAGAAAAATACGCGGCCGAGCAAAAGACAAAGCACGCAGAAAGTTATGGCAAGTAGTAATAGCGCGATAATGGTTCTTATCGCTACTAGCATAGATGCTACTGCATCATTAACAATGCGCACCAACGAGCGGTAATTAGTCCATATCTGCTGAGAACAAAAGCGACCTAGCCGAGCGACGGGCAAAGCAGAGATTACAAACCTTTTAGCACTGTGCATGTGAATTAAATTAAAATGATCATATCCAATAAGAAAGTCGAGCAAGATTTTATGACTTATCACACTATGTGGAGGGTTTACGATTACATAAAACCAGATTACACAATTTTGTTTAAATCCGCCTCCCTGTTGACGATGAACGCTGGCGAGGTGTCGTTTTTACGAACGTGGATTTTTCCATACTTCACCCACACGTAGTTGAACTTCCTTTCCTTCGCGAGCGACTTTGCCTTATTTAAAAGGTTTTTGGACTCAGCATTAAGATGGTCATTCACGAAAACGCGTTGATTTGAGCCAGAGAAACCGATATCAGCCGCTGACAAGGTCTTGCACGCTCGCGCTGACGCCACAAAATCCTCCTTCACATAGCGGTTAATGAAACTTACAACAATGGCCTTTTCTTTGGAGCCGTGCAAAGGTACTCTGTGCAGGTAATTAATTTGCGTTTTCGGAAATTGATAGCCTTACTGATCGCATCGACGGTGGAGAACAGATTCTCATCCTTTTTGAGTGGTACACCTTTTATCTCCACATTATTTAAGCGGGATCTCTGCTCACTAGCTAGCAATTGAGACTTGAGAGACGTTATCTCTTTCTCCCAGGTGCCGACGGTTTCAGCAAGTAGCTCAACACTAGCCACACGTTTTTCTACATCAGCAACTCTAGTGGTGACGTCATCGATTCTATTGTTCGTGAACTCACAGCTTGACTTTAGGTCCTTCAATTCGTCCTTGATGGACTTGACATCAATGATGAGAGTTGGCAGACCAACCAGCTGGCCTTTCACGTCACGAATTTCCTTAAGTACTGATTCCAAAGAGGCCGGCTCCGAAGTAGCAGTCGCGGGTACAGGAGACAAAGATCTGCACCCTGAGCACTTCCACGCTGCTCTTCTATCACTGCCTAGCTTCCTCCATCCAATCTCCGTCATTTGAGCGCAGCCGAAATCTAAGTGCTTTTTGCAAGTTGCGCACTGCACTCCGTCATTGAATGCATTTCCACACGCTGAGCACTTCATAGCGGAGTTTATAAAGAGACCAAAGGTTGACGATATATGACTAGCGAAATGATTCCACAACACGAGTGGTTTTAGCGAGTGTTCGCACCTGACTGATGAAGATCACGTAAAGACGCGGTTGGTGGTAGAGAGACGACTGAAGAGGCCAGAGCGGCGCGGTCGCCACGATATGATTGCTACTTTAAAATCATTGTTGTTGTATGTGATACTGACGGTAGTTTAATAAGCATATTATATTCGTAATGTGGGTGGACGAATAAAGTCAGTTGTTTCTTACATCACAAGCTCGGTGTTTCATTTATACCATTAATAAACACTACAATTGTCATTACATCATATGATTTATTTTTATCACTGTGATTTCACCTGTGATTTTTCATATGCCTAATGAATTTACGATCAATGGTGATTGGCTGTGCTTTATGAAATGGAACAGAGGTGTGATTTAAGAGCAATCTAGTGAAGTTGCGACCTGCTACAAATGATTACTAAGTAATCTAACGTTAAATAAGATCAAAGTTCACCGCTACACCACAATGTTAGTAAAATTATACTCTTTAGCTCTCAATTTGTTTACTGAAGCATAAATAAAATTATATGTTTCGATATTCACCGCTTATGCTACCCTAGTATTATGAAATCCGAAGCCACGATTCAATTAAGTGTGATTATCACACTGTGACTTGTAGCAGTGTCTGTCAAAAAGTAGCAGAGTGATTTACGAAACATAAAATCATATGATTTTTCACCTGCTCCTTGTGATTTGATCCATGCCTAATTCTGTGCCCCTACAATATATATTTCACCACTATACTGTATAATTAATATCACAAACGTACTAACAGTGGAGAACGGTGACAATCGTCCCCACTGTCCACAGCGACAGCTATTGAATAATCAACATGAGCTATTGTTTGGTGTCGATGCGTCTTGCTTGTTGTGATGCCATCCGAACGGACCGCATATTGTCTTATCCGCTTGCAAAGGATTATGCCGCTTATATGGCTTCTTTGATGTCCGCACTCATCACTACTAGAGGTGACCCGCGGTGTCACATGTGAAATACACGTTTTTCGCGGGAATAGGCTAGTGTCCTGTTTGTTTTTTATTGTCGTGAAAACAAAACTTAAATATCTCAAAAAATGACAAAGCTACAAGCATTTTAAAATACAGGAATAGAAAGAGACAGCTCAAACATGCAGTGACGTCACTCTTGCTCCTTCATAGTACCTAAGCTGTGGTAGTTTTACATATACAGTCCCTTTGGCATGTGACTTCGAAACGTGCGTTTTCATAGTAACTGTGGGGAATCTAGTGTTTTGCGAGAAAGGGACAGGCGATGCCCCCTCCAGAAACTTTAAAAGCTTATTACTCCTTGATTTATTTACCGATTATACTTATTTTTTCAATTATTGCATTCATTCTAACCTACTTTATGTAAATATTATTTACCGCAATGTAATCCATTGATATGCAATTTTTGTGTCAACGTTTACAACCATACAAACTATTTGTGAATCTGTGATCGATACATTTTGTTCACTTGTTTACCACTTCACACGCGTTAGCGTGGGTTTTTCACCATTAGTTAAGGTAACCAATGGTTAAAAACTCTAACAAATTTTGACCATTGGTTAGAATTTGTTAGAGTTTTTAGCCATTGGTTACCAACGCGTTAGCGTGGGTTTTTCACCATTAGTTAAGGTAACCAATGGTTAAAAACTCTAACAAATTTTGACCATTGGTTAGAATTTGTTAGAGTTTTTAACCATTAGTTAAGGTAACCAATGGTTAAAAACTCTAACAAATTTTGACCATTGGTTAGAATTTGTTAGAGTTTTTAGCCATTGGTTACCATAACTATTGGTGAAAAAACCCACCCTTAGTCGCAGAAACATTTCAACTAGTAAGTCCAATTTTTAAGGCTTCAGTTGGCAGTCTTAACTTACTAAAAATATAGCCATCTCTTACATTGACGTCAATTTGACACAAATTCGACAAGAACAGCAACACTTTTAGGAGTTTTACATCTGACAACTAAAACCTTTAAAATTGGCCCCAGTAGGTACATAAACTTGAGATGCAATTCACTGAAAAAATTACAAAAAAATAAATCCATAAACGTACACAACGGTGGGTAGCATGGTGCATGTCCTAGATGCGATGCAGCAATGAAATGTTTTATGAACCTAATAAAAGAATCTAAAAAGTAGGTTAACAACTGTCTCTACGAATTCCTATTTCGGTGAGCGGTGGTCCGTTTGCGGGCGGGGAGCGTTTAGAGTTAATACGATCGGAGGGCGACCATATGCGGGAATTGCATTAGTCAATTGTTTATCTCTAAGATAGATAATCAAGCATAATCAAGTTTCACCACAGACTCTGAAGTAAGTTTCTTGTTGCTTCTTTGTAATCGAAGCTCCACATCGAAGTATTCTTGTCTTTGTTGAGTTCATAGTAAAGCTTTACTAGCCGTTTTCAACCGATCGGTAAAGTTGAGAGAATTTCACTCACTCGCTCGCTCGCGGTCTCTATTTCAATAGGCGACCGCTACAAAAATTTGTATTTACAACTGAGCGTTACCGTGCGTTGAAGAGCACGCCAAGCCATCGGTCCCGGCTGTTGTCGTAATAGCTCCAATTTTATCAATTAGAGATCAAGGAAAACCATTGGAAAAATTGTTCGACTGTGTGAAACATCATATAAATGCTAAGCAAGTGAATGTTGAGATGACAACAGAAGTAATAGAAAAAAACATTATAGTTGACGCAACGGCCCCAGTCAGGCAAGGGTATGAAGTGAATTAGAGACCGCGCACGCTCGCAACGTTTGCCGGCTTTCCCGCTCTCACTAAGGTACATTCCCGCGGGCGCAAGCGTTTTAGCACTCCGCTGACAGCACGACCACCGCCTTACTCCGACATTTATAGTCAATAAACATCTTGCAGTAAACGAATTATCGCGCGCTTGTAACGCGATATTTCGACGTATTTGATAAATAAAATATACGATATGCCCATTGTTTGCCACATAGATCAATTAAATGTATTGTTTGCCTTAGGCTTACCAACTCAAGATCTGCAGCACGCCTGCTACAAGCTCTTTATCTAGGCAAGCATGTTCCATCGTCAACCTCATCGTCACATACCATCGGTGAGACAGTGGTCAAAATGCAAGTTGATTAAAGTTAAAAAAGCCTTGCCAAAGGTAGCCTGGCAGATGTCTTCTAAATGTTCCGCGTTGCCTTATCTCTTTCAAAATTTAAAATGTGCAAATTCCCCATCACTTCTTCTCCATTGGGGAAATTGCAGTAAGCCACAGAAACCACAAAATAAGATGTTGGAAGTTGAAGTAATTGCTTGATGAGTCTATTGATTATTAATACCAAAGATTATAAAGCCCGTTGATAGCTTGTGAACATAATTTCTCGTACAAACACAACTCACCTGCGCGGGCAGGGGACGAGGTAACAAAACGAGACAAAGCTATACAATTGCAAAGGACAGAGCAGGATGGAACAAAAGACATCAACGGGTTCCCATGATTTGTATGAAAATAGTAGTTGAAATACACTACTAATTTTCGTATGAGGGGAAGTTGTATCATTGGTCAACTGGACTTATAGTCAATGATTAATACACATCATGCCAATAAAGATATTTTTAACAATTATTTCATTAAACATGCGATGCACTAACAATAGGTTGGTTCAGTACGTTTAAAAATAATTATTTAATTTTGTCTATTTGCACACTTATGTCCTGTATAAAAGAACTCAAACAACTGTTACGACATGCCCGTCTGCACTAAAGTTTGGCAGCTCTTAAGTTCACAGGTTCACACCTATCTCTCTAGTGTGTACCCAAATGCAATAGGTATGTCATAGAGGGATAACTATGAACTTAGAAGCTGTCAAGCTTTAATGCATTAGTTTTATTAACATAGTTGATTTCAGATTAAAACAAGTCAATAAAAACAGATGTAAATCAGACATGCTTGGTAAATATCTCAATTTACCATGATAATGATGACAGAACAGTGTTAATCATTACAACACATGCTAAAGCTGAGACCACACTACTGTGATATGGCAATAGTTATGGCCATAATTAAGATCCAACCTATGTGTAGCCACGATATATGGATTTTATGGCCATAATTTTACAATGGCAATCAATATGGCATGTGGCAATACACAATACCTCTAGGTAAAATCTAGTGTCACCACACCACTTAACACTGCATGAAGGCTGTAATTTTATGTCCTATTTGATGAATGTAGAGTCTGATTCAAATTCAATGGCGACTATAAAGTGTGGTGCAATCCCCCACAGGCTGCACTCACCACTTACTTAAGCCCGCACACATCTAATTTTTGCAATTGCATTGCAATTCAACGAAACAATGCTGCCAGCATGTTGGGTATGCTGCCTTCCAGTAGTGGGCTGGAGCATTTGGACTGTCTATAGACCATCACAGCTAGTATACAGACCAAATGTTCTTTGTAGTAGATAGTGTAGCTAGTTCATTAGTTTTATTATTGTGGTAGTTAGTTTATACAATAAATGCACCTAGCCAATCAAAAATAGTTTTTTTGCTACTGTGCAGTGTTTCGCACCAACTTCACAGCCACCAATCACCATTGGGTTTTAATCACACTTTAAAAGGGTGTGTTACCCCCTATTAGAGTGTGAGTAATGGTAGTGTGGTCTCAGCATAAGTTAAATAAATATAGGGTAAGTAGAGCTTGAAGACTGCAAGGACTCAGATAAACTTTCATTTCTTTTTATCATAGATATGAAAATTGTTGTTTATTATGCATTTGCTTTCATCCTCTTTCTGGTATTGTTTTATTCTTCTTTTTTTTCTATTGTTTTTTTATTGTCACTTGTACTCCAGTACTTATCTTGCAAAAAAATTTAAATATAATATTTCCACTAATTGTTTGTATTATTATTTTCTAATCTTTATTTTCATAATTTTGTATTAAGTTTATATTTTAGTAGGTATTCAATTTGGTACTTTTGACGCTGGTTTGTTTTCTATTTGTTTATTTTAGAAATGTAAGTATAATATAAAATTTCAAACATTGCAGTCTCCAAGCAAAACTCAACAGTAAAACAATAATATTAAAAACCAAAATTGAACAACATACAGACAACATCTATTGACAGCTGCTTGCATCGCTCACATTGTGACCACACAGTAACCAGCCATCGGAACAGACACCAAACACTCGCCTCATGGTTCTCTCGTACTAAAACATGGTAATTTCATTGAAGAAATTTCCATTTAGTCTCTCATTTTCTTTGATCACTGTTCCATTTTCGTTTTTGAGCATTAGTATCACCACTGCTTTTTTTATTCAGTAAAAATTTCTAGTGATAAAATTGGAATAGTTCAATCACATTCTTTTATAATGTGACTGTAGGCTTTTGTTTATTATTACCGGCTGATTATTAGTCAACTATTTAATTTAATTTTAGAATTAAATAGGTACACATTAAAACATTATAAATGGAAGTCACCGACTGCCTGCGGTTTGTCACCAACAAGGCACACTACACTGACTTGGCACTGCGTTTTAGGACACAAAAAACCGTTTTTGTACTTGATTTGGCACCATTTCGTACACAATTTCGAAAGCGTTCTGCTGCAACACAACTTTACGTTCTCATTCCGTCAACGGTCCAGTGACCAACCAAGACGAAGACGGGAAATAGTAAAAAAAACTTCACTGGAACACTGCGTTTCGACAATAAAAACAATATTTACAATAAAACTGGGCTACAAAACAAAAATAGCCAATGCTCTCCAACGGCGATCCGAACGAGCAGCGCAAACCGACTGGTTTCACTTTTTACCAGCTTTTCTCGTCTATCGTGACGAGGAGGCGTTTAATCACCGGCAAAATACTATGTTATTTGATGAATTAATTCAGTAAAAAGCTTTTCTAATGAAATAATCGCGAGATTGTAACTCAGGAGGTGTAATTCAATTTGACAGCAGCGCGCCCCCCTCTCTCTCCACTCCGCGACGAACTGCGGTCGATCGCGGTGTTGCTAGTTGAGGAAAAATTCCGTGAAGATGGGGAGTCTGTGTGGTTAATTTAGGGAGTGTTTTGAGGATACACAGCGCTCTAAAAATCGGAGTTTACTAACCAGGGAATATATCTGGAATAAATTATTCAAAAAAATGGTATCCACATATGAAATTTGTAGGGTTAAGATTTTGGTCTATTGTGAGTTGTGAGAGATAATAGCCGCTTAAACATTGTGATAGTTAAGTACCTATGTCCTGCAGTGACATTTTTATTAGTCCATGTTACTTTGCTAAATTTTTATAACTGAAAGTCACAAAATTGGTTTACACGATGACGAGACGACGACTCGGTGAACATAACCAAATATATTCTTTTACTAAACTTTATAATTGACCTTAACTTCACCCAGTGACCTGTGTCTTCGACGACCATAGCTTTCGAACGCGTTGCGTTACACCAAGCCGAGCAAGTTTTAATCTACCAAGTCTGCAACGCAATTTATATTAATCTATCACCATAGACCCATTATACCATCGTATTATAGATACTTACATAACTAGAATGGCGTCACGCGAGGATGTTTATTATTATGACAGACGTCGTCGGTCGGACGCCCACTACATAATATGCGAGCATTTTAACAACGTAAGTATGACTTGCCTTGAACTATTTGGTTAACATGAAACTCACGTTTTTCCATTATGCCTTTAAGCGTCTTTAAGCGCCTAATCTAATGGCTTTAACTAGACCAAGTATTATGACAACTTAGTATATAAGACGGGCTAACGCAAGTAGATTATAATAATACGCCTGGTGAAACCCTACAATCTCTCTTATTACGGCTTGAACTGCTATAGGTCACCACGACAATGGATTTTTCGTTTGGGGGTCATTCGGCAGTTAAGTACCCAAGAACCGTGTCTGACTTTAAAACTTGCCACCCCAACTTCTTGTAAAGTCACTTATTGTTTCTTTTTTCATTTCTACACTTTGGCGTGTACCCACAGATTAAAGAATAAAACAATGTTACTCTGTGCGTGTGCCTAGGTACATTAATTAATGCTTTTGCACTGCTGCACTTTACAACAGTATTTTTTGTAAGTTACGATACAAAAACTAGGACTATGTCATTATTGCCAGTCAAAGATCAGCACAAACGATGCGTTAACTCCATTTTCCATGCTCTGCTAACTTCTGAAAGGGCAGTGCCGACCGCCATGCGTGCCACATGAATAACTCATTTTATAAACTGAGAATTAGCAATAGGTCAGGGAAGTATTTTTTGTATGACTATGAAGTTGAAATAACTCTTTGGTTGTACCGATTTTGATATTATCAGACGAACGCATTTTAATAAAATTTAAATAAAAAGTCAAAATGTTTCATGTCAGAGTAGTTAAATATATTATGATGATGATGATGATGATGTACCTTCTAGACGTGTCCGGTCCGTCTATGGCGAACCCTGTCTGAAACACCTATTTCCATACATTGTATATTTATTAGAGCTCTTATTCTCCAACAAAATAAAAATAAAGATTTTACCCAACCTAAATATTAATACTTGGATATTAACACATTTGAATACTTCTGAAACTATAAGTCAAAACGATGAACTACAATAAAAACTTATGCACCAATTTAGTGCATATAAATAACGCTGCCAACGATATTTTCCCACGGACTGACGCCTGAGAACCGGTCCCATTTCCTCGTGCTTTTACTCGACCCGGTTGCGTTGCGTGAATCCGATTGTAACCGTCAAAGTTCAGGGACGTGGCCTTTGTTATTGGCTTTTTATAATTTACACGATACTTGCAAACCATTTCTACTTCTTACGGAACGGCCTTCAGTCCTTGATCGGTACTCGAGTTTTTATTGGCAAAATGATATTTTTTTATGAATGAAATCTCGACTTGATCGTCGATTCACAAATAAGCATCGTCTTCAAAGAGCGTGCATATATGGAAAACTTGGTATAAATCTACGTATTATTATTTTTTTAACTGATTTGCTAAATAGGTGTTCGTTAGGGCTGACTACATGTTTTTTGTCGCTATTATGAGGAAAGGCGGGCTGCGATTCTCCATACAAATATGTCCAAACGTATTCTCCTATATCCTTCCTGGATTATGCCTCTATTAATTTTTTTTCGTAAAATTTAGGTCTACCGTAGGTATGTCCCAGTCACTTGATTTTTTCAGAAACGAATTACAAAAGAAAATAATTATGCCCCCAAAAATCTCAAAAATGCTCCGTTATTACCGCCGTGATCAAAAGACTACCAGACAACATTGAAAGTTTTAAACATAAAAAAAATAAGAGGAACCTAGTTATTCTTAAAACTTTATAGCAAAAAATAATTGAATCGGTCAAGTTTTGGAAGAGGAAAGCTATTACAGTGCGACGGCAATAGTTTCTTCAAACACCTATCGAGTTTCCTCTTAATAAAGAATAGAGATGGGTCCCCATAATAGAGATGGAGAACACACTAGAAGAAAAATATATAGGTAGGTACTCAGCGCTAAAAACTAAAAACTGAAGCCTGATATTGAAATATGCAATCAGATAATCATACTATATTGTCATGTCCACATAATTTTTGACCTACGATAATAGATAGACTAGACTAGACAAATAGCGTGCCAATTAGACACAAATAAAGGCATTACTCCTGATCACTGCTCGAGAGTAGAATAGAATACAATAGAGTAGATAGCACAGTAGAAGAATGCTAGCGCAGATAAAACTAAAATCACACCGTTACGGCATGTATCAACATCATCATCATCATCATCATCATTAGCTTATACTAGGCCACTGCTAGTCATAAGTCTCCCCCAACGCACCCAACTGATCCCCGTCTTCGGCTCTGTTTTTATTTTTTTCGGTATGTATGATTTAGTATAAATGTATTGGCTTCACTTTCTAGTTCTCAGTGCTGAGGCTAGAATATTATTGTTATTTTAGTCTGCGACTGAAGCGTAGTGCCATTACTTATTATGTTTCTCCATAACTTGTCTGGCTGTCGATTGTTGTGCAAAGTTCAGGGACGGGGGGTGGCCTTTATCTGACTAACAAAAGCAAAAATACTTCGTGTTTACGATACTTGAACTTTTACTTCACCGGCCTGAGTCACGCAAGTCATGTTCTGATTACTTGTTTAGGCATTACGGCTACGTAAATAATCGGATATCATTAGAAACGAGTGTAATTTTGATATTTTATTCTGAAATGGAAGTTCTTGATTATCGCCCCCGAGTATTTTTACTTTTTACTGAAGTTTTGTTTGACCCTGTATCACACAATAACTAACAATAGATTACACCTCCCATTTATCCAACATCCACGAAAAATCTATGATCGATGAGTAAATGTAATAAGTTATGAGAAAATTACTTCTTTTTCTTTGACTTAAGAGTTCTCTTGACTCTTGTCTGTGGAGTTTCATCCATTAGTTACGTTTGCAGCCAGTATTTTCAGCTTTTTCATTATATACAAAATAAATATCTTAATTAGTTTATTTATTATTATTGAGTTTATAGTAGTCAGCTTACAGTATTACCAAAACGCTAACTATTGTAATGGTGACCTAGGTATAAATCTAAAACATATCATTATCATTCATCTTTATTAATACATAAACTCTATAAAAACTGTTCACCTAAATCGTGGCTATTACATACTTTTACAATCCAATCCTTAGAAAATTATTACTATTTACGTAGCAAAACACCACTGCTTACGGTACGCAATTGGGAGATACAGCTTATGGAGTTACGACTAGAGTTGCCAGTATTACAACTTATAAAGTAACCTTTCTGACATTATTCCACATAACACCGTGACCTACTGGATAATAAACCTTCTTAACTAGCCAATAAATGTCATTTTTACACAAGAGATAGGTATTATATTAACTCGGCTAGACGGACGGTAATCATTTTCGAACTGCAGTTAGCGCGATACGACGACTTGAATTGTAAATGAGGAGAAACGTGGTTATCAAAGTGAGGACGGTTTCGGAAAATTCTTTTGTGGGTTGGTATTTGAGTTATTTGAAGCTAGTAGGCGTAAATTGTAGATAGGATATTGTCATTTTTTCCGTCGGATGCTTGCATGACAATAAATGAATAATTAAAAAGCGCACGAGTGTCATAAGTTTAACATTCCTTGAGTTAATGGGGAGCTACGTTGCCCATTTATCATGTTATTTCCGTACATGTATAGGTACAAGAAAATCAGAAACATCGATTGTCAGATAAGCTTCAGTGACGATGGCGATATCTGCTAAGCGATCATGTAAGTTGATGGTAACCAATAGAAACACAAAATTGTATGGATTTGACAGTTTCAATACGCAGTTTATGTGCATTAGTTAGTATGGGAATTTTCAAATTCTGTAAGTTCCGTGATCAGTGATCACCCCACTGAGACTACAGTTCCGCTTAGGTCTCTGTTGTTCATTGTGTCATTCTTTTACTTCATCTCCTGTAAGCAAGTGGGTTAACCCTAGGTGTTAGAAATTATAGACCACAAATGAATTTTTTCCTTATCTTTGGCAGTTGTAAATAGCACTATTTGTATCGGACAATCACATCACAAGTGAACGTTGCTTAACTTTACCGATGTGTTAAGAACGGCTAGTTGAGCTTTGCTATGAACACTGTGTCATTGTAAATAAGACATTGCTATGAGCAACATGACATAAAGAGCAGACTATCCAATCTTGGAGTAATTTTTTATTAGGGTCCATTCCAAATACGCAAATCTTCATTCGAAATGGCGCACCCGCAGCGAACGTTGCTAACTTTAACGGCTAGTTATGATAGTATGTAATGTAGTAAACCATTGCGTTATATTATTACGGCCCATACAAGTGCTATGCACACATTACAGTGTTCTTACATAAAATTGTCACCTTACGGATGTGAGAGTTGCTCTGTACAAAGTGTTATTTCTGGTATTATGGAGATATGGAGTTTCACTGTACAATGATATGTCAGTTTCATATTTTTATTACTTCTAGAGAACTTTCACTTCACACCTATAGAAAAAAACTGATTTTTACTGCCAAATTAAGTTTGTAGGTATAGGTACTTGTCTGAAAATATAATTTTCATTTTGCAGTTTCACACGCAGAAGACCTAATTGTACATAATATCATCGTAGCTGATGTTTATACAGCAAGCTGAAACAACTGTTCAATAGCTTTTTTATCGAATTGTATAGGTAATTGTAGACAATTTATTATTACTCCAGCGAACAAAATAATAAACAAAGAAGAGACAGTTCAGCTTAAAACTGAACTAGCTGGGATTATTTGCTAAAAGCTACTAGGAGTCTAGACGAGTCCAAGTAAGGATTCTTAAGATGTCTGCATAGCATAAGTATAATTAAATTATAAGAGCTTACCAAATCCATACAATGAGCGACCGTGAAAATATACATCATTATAGTACAAATACAATACAAGTGTCTCCACTCAAATAATACGAAATTTCGCCCACAAATGAAGCTTGAAGGACCCAACGAGACGCTGGACAATATTAACATAATAATATTTACAAAGCTATTGTAGAATAATCAAAAACAAAAAAAATCAAAAAAAAAATGGAAATAATCAACGACGACGACGACGACGACGACGACGACGATTTATGGATGGAATAATCTCCTTGTAGAACAAAAACTGTATCGAAATCCACCCGTAGACAACACTAAAAAAACGGTCAGGCAGACAGACACACAAATCGACAGCCATTGCTGTTTACATAATTATGAAGAAGATCTACCATCTGAGCTGAGGTCATCCCACCAACACTTGGGAGCTGTGTACAATTGTACATTGCGTCATACGACTATGGCACATCTGGCATGTTGACTTTTTTGTTCGAGTTGCTAATCACTTTGTTGTTCGTATATTATACAGTTGCCATGACAGTTCTTTTTGTCACTAGACACCAGACTCTCTGGTAAATTATCCTTTGTTTTAAATATTTGAGATGGAATATCGTCGCTTACTTTTCTCAAAAGTCAAGGACTCGTGTGGATGTCTTCAACACTTAAAAAGTTAAGTCACTATTTGTTTGGCTCTTCAAAGTGAGTAAATATGTTTATGAAAAGGGTATATTAGATAGTAATACTGTGTCATCACCAGCAGCAGTTTAATGTGATGAGCATTGTCTATATTGGTCACCGATCTCTAATAAAATAATATAACTTTTAGTACCTACGCTGGTCTGGCTGTAGACTGAATCAGCACAAACTGCACAATGTGCAGTTAACTACCCAGCTTCATTAGAAATTTAAAACTTGAAATTTTAAACTTTGCTGTATTCAAAATCAAATCACTTGAAAATGTTTTATTCATCCATCAGCTTTATTCCCAGGTCATGGTCAAAGCTCTTCGTGGACAAGCAAGGCGTAAACAGTAACCAGAAAGGCGTAGTAGAGAACGGAATATACAGAGATTATAGATGAACAACGAAATCGACTTAAGATAATGTCGATTATGAAAATAATTTCAAGTTTGATTCTACCACTTTCTGCCGCTGACAGTACCAAGAAGCTTAAAAGGCACCTGTCACAAAGGTCGTTGGCATCGAAACGGTCAAATAAAAACATCTGGACAAGTTCGATGCAAACAAAAATGGCAGTAGGTACCCACTTTATATCCAAGATCAGGAATCAGGGTAATATACCTACAACAAAATTTGTTTTACACCTTTTCAGATAAAGATTGATTGTTAAAATAAATAATGATACAGCATAGATGTAATTAATAAAGGGGACACACAAGATATTTCTCAGGATATATGTGGCACTAGCTATGTGTGAAAGCCGCGCAGAGCCGATGGATGCAGGAGGCGAGCAGCCACTCAAAGTGTTGCTCGCTGGGAGAGGCCTATGTTCAGTAGTGGACGTCTTCAGGCTGTTGATGATGATGATGACGATGTGGCATTAACTTCCAATATTACTGACAAATTTTTGGCAATACCTTGTTCTATCATTGAAATATTTCCAGTTTAATTATTACTCTATTTCGCGATTATTCAAAAATCTTCCTTTACATTAAAAATCAATCTGTAGATTACGCGAAGCAGGCGATACTGCTATAAATATCATAAATAATTTAGAAATATTATTTGCATTTTTTCCCATTGACAAACATTTGTTTCGTTACGGGGATCCTTACATGTAACTGCAGGTGTAGAAAATATGAAATCTACAAACCTATTCACTGTAGTTCAAGGACTGACAAAGCCTTACGTTTTTGACGAAATTATGACTATTCTTAATACATACAAATAATGAAAACACTAAAGATACCCTCTTGCCTTTAAAAGACAAGACAAATAAAACCCCGCTTCTTAGCTGCTATCATCTCACTCATACAGTAACAAAAACGCTCAGGCGGTCGATGGCTTATACCAATATAATCCATACGTATTATATACGTATGGATTATATTGGATATTTTGAGTCAACTCTGATGATATTATGTTTGTCTGTTTGTAACTCTTTTACGGCTAAACGGCTAAACCAATCTTGACGAAAAATAAGACGGAGATATTTTTTACCCTGAGTAAAACCATGGAACATGTAGGAGAGTGTTGGTTTTAATAAAATGATAACGATATTAAACAAATAGTTTTATTTAAAAGTAATTCCACGCAGAGACATTTTTCTACGATGCTAAGCTAAGAGAGAGAGCGCGCGCAGAGGGCGCTAGTGGCGCCTTTTTCAATACAGCTATAGTTTGCGTTACATATCTCAACAGCCTCCCCGGAACGCAAACCCATTTCAATTACACAATACAAATGTTTGGCTGCTGGTGTACCCTTAGTTAAGATGTCAGCTACATTGTTTACACCTTTACAATAACAAAATTTGATTTCTAAATTATTGACATGATCCTTCAGAAAATGATAACGAATGTCTATGTGTTTAGAGCGTGGTAGATAACAATCACTTTTAGATAGTCTTATGGCACTTTGGTTATCACAATAGATAATGAGGGGGTTCTCCTGTTGTTGACCCAGCTCAACATGAAGTTGTCGCAGCCACAGAGCCTCCTGTGCTGCAGAAGCCATCGACATGTACTCCGCCTCAGCCGTAGAAAGGGCCACGGTCTGTTGTTTGCGTGAACTCCAAGAAATTGCACCACCCTGTAACAAAAATATACTACCGGAGCATGACCTACGGTTCTGCATTTCTGATGCATAATCGGCATCGCAGAATGCTGTGATATCTGAACTACCATCTTTGGTGTATACCAATTTGAGGTCTTTACTGCCCTGTAGATACCTCAGGACCCTTTTCACAGCACTCCAGTGTTCCATTTTTGGTTCTTTGTTATATCTACTTAGTACGTTAACTGTAAACGCTATATCGGGTCGTGTACATGAAGCCACATATAGAAGCGACCCAACAGCTTGTTGATATGGTATATCTGACCTTGTTTCCTCTTCAGTATTTTGATTAAACTTTAAGCCAACTTCAATAGGCGTTATTATAGGTTTACATTTTGACATTCCAAATCTTTCTAGTATTTGTACAATATACTTTTCTTGATCCAACATGACTGTGTCTCCCTCTATTGTAATATTCAAACCCAGACATTGTTTGGCCTGCCCAAGATCTTTCATATCGAAATGCAGTTTCAGTTTGTTTTTCAACATATCCTTCACAGCCTTTTGTGAAGTAAATAAAATTAAATCATCAACCCACACTGCAATAAAAGTATTTTTCTCTATATTATAGTAAACACACGGATCCATTTTTGACTGCTCCATGCCTATTTCTTGTAGGACTTTGTTTAACTTTATATTCCATAGTCTACTGGCCTGTTTTAGGCCATAAATAGATTTGTGTAGGTAACAAACCTGTGTTCCTTGTTCATACAGTTCAGGTTGTATCATATATATGTCTGTATCTATTTCACCTTGTAAAAAAGCACAAACAGCATCCATTTGATCAATTTCAAGTTTGAATCTGGCTGCCAAGGCAAATAAATATCGCAGAGTGGTGTACCTTGCCACCGGAGAATATATTTCTTCATAGTCCGTGCCCTTCCTCTGTGCATAGCCTTTTATGACAAGTCTCGCCTTAAAACGAACAATGTTGCCACCTTGATCCGTTTTTGTTTTAAAAACCCATTTGGATGGTAATGCTTTCTTATTAGATGGAAGGTCAATTAAGGTCCATGTGTTGTTTCGCATCAGGGAGCTGTATTCCTCGTCCATTGCTTTCTTCCACTGTGCAGCGTGGGGGGATGACAAAGCTTCTTTCACTGACTGTGGATCAGACAAATCAGTGTACAAACAGTAGTATGTATTTTCATCCTGCTGTTTATTTTTTACATTACGAGGTCTCAATGTAACATTACTATTTACATTTGGTATCTGCCTTGTCATTGTAGGCTGTAAAAACTCATCTTCTTCACCTGTGTCAGTTTCATAGTTACTTGAGCACTCATCAGCACTTCTTTCAATTTCAAAATCATTAGTGTGCTTGCTACCTGATTCAGGAGAGGGGGCAGACCTTTCTGGTTGGTGTCCTTGTAAGGGCCTGACGCTGGCAGCTTCTGAGCACTTGTTCTCGAGCAGTGCATCCACAACAGGTGAAACTGAAACATTTTTATAAGAAGCGTTATTGGTATAACTTTCAATAAATATGACATCTCTGCTCTTCATTATCTTGCGAGTTCTTGGATCAAATAAGCGGTATCCTTTAGTATGCTCGCAGTACCCCACCAATATCATTTTTGTGGATTTTTTGTCCCATTTCTGGCGCTTTTCCTTCGGAATGTGAACCATGGCATCAGAACCAAATATTCTTAGATGAGACAGATTCGGTTTATGCCCTTTCCACATCTCATAAGGTGTCTTACCTCCCAAGGATTTAGTGGGTGACCGATTAACTACATATGCAGCAGTTCCTACTGCTTCAGCCCAGAGACGCTTTCCTTGGTTTGCATAAAATAGCATACACCGAGCTCTCTCCACCAATGTGCGATTCATTCTTTCAGCTAGGCCGTTCTGCTGCGGGGTGTATGGTGTTGTAGTTTGATGGGTTATTCCACAACTAGACAAAAATCTTTCAAAATTACTGTTACAGTACTCTGTGCCATTGTCTGTTCTCAATGTGAGAATTTTTGTTGAAAGTTGATTTTCTACCATGACTTTATAATCTTTAAAAATTTCCAAAACATTCAGTTTATCTTTCATGAAGTATACATGTACCATTCGGGTATAGTCATCAATGAATGTAATGAAATATTTCATACCTGAACATGATAAGGTTTCCATGGCACCACAGAGGTCTGAATGTATCAGTTCTAGGGGTTTAGTAGCTCTGCTGCCGGCATTTCCAAAAGGTAATCTTGTCTGTTTACCTTCAAGACAATGAGTACATCTTGTGACATTGCTTTTCTCTCTAGCCAGAGTCACACCCTCCACACACTCCGGCAGCTTCTTCACATCTGAAACATTTAAATGAGCCATGCGCAGATGCCACAGGTAAGTGTCATTCACATTTTCAGTACTGGAGGTTAGGTGGGCATTTTCAGAACAACTTTCAGTATCTAGGATATAAAGTTTGTTTTTCAGCTTTGCAGAGCATAACAATTTCCCATTACCATCATGGATGTCACATCCTTTCTCATTAAATGTTACTTTATGACCACATTTTACAATTGTACTTACAGAAAGAAGATTGGCAGCTAGACCAGGCACATACAAAACATTTTTTACCTGAATTTTGTTACCATGGGCTAGAGTAACATCTATACATCCAACTCCTTTTACAGGCAGCGGCTCTCTATTAGCAACCGTGATGCTTTTCACTGATGGATTGGTGATATTGTACATCAAATCATGCCTACTACTCATATGCATACTAGCACCTGAATCTACAATCCATTTTTCAGTGTCCTCTTCAATTGTAGCGGAGAATGCAGCAATATAACCAGAATTTTCTTCCTTTTTGTTATCTTTGTTTGCTACTTTCTTAGGGTTCTTGCAGAACTTGGCATAACGGCCAATTTTGTTGCAGCTGTAGCATCGTGGTCCCTTTGGTTTCGGTGAATTGGTGTTTGGTTTCTGATTATTTGAAGATTTCTTTGTATTTGTGTGAAAGGCAGTACCACAATCTGTCGATTTAACTTCTTGAAGGAGTTTCGTTTTAACTAGGTCTGCACTGATATCGGTGCCACAATTTTCTAGACCCATGATCATAGGCATATAATTATCTGGCAGACCAGCCAACATCAAAGTTCCAAGCCACTGATCATTCACTTCAAAGCCAATGTTTCTCAATTTATGGGCTGTGCTCATGATTTTACTCACGTAATCTTCAACGCTGTTGCTCGATTCCAAAGAAGTGTTTACTAAATCCTTCAAGAGACCAACCTTCCTCGTTAGGCCGTTATCATCAAAAGCCTTGTGCAAATTGTCCCATACTTGTTTTGCAGTTTGACATTCTTGCACATGAACGTAGTTTTGTGGATCTAATAGTAAAATTAATTTGGCTTTTGCTTTGATATCTTTGCTAGGGTCGACCGGTTTACCATCGGCCGGTTCCACCACACATTGCCATAAATCTTCATGCTCTAGATATGTTCTCATACAAAATTTCCATGTCGCAAAGTTGTCACGACCTGTGAGCTTTTCTAGATGGAACACATTTGAGCTCATCGTAAAATAATTAGAGTTCAAGCTCAACCACGTTATGAACTCTAACCTAAAAATCAGAAAAATAACTCGCGGCACCAGTTTCTACTTTTCCAATTACGTACGGATATCAGTATCACTTTTTCTAATGAACCACGCACACTGATACCAATTGTTGGTTTTAATAAAATGATAACGATATTAAACAAATAGTTTTATTTAAAAGTAATTCCACGCAGAGACATTTTTCTACGATGCTAAGCTAAGAGAGAGAGCGCGCGCAGAGGGCGCTAGTGGCGCCTTTTTCAATACAGCTATAGTTTGCGTTACATATCTCAACAGAGAGGAATGCCAATACATCAAGAAAACAGCGTAGATCAGAAATATGCCAAAAACCGTTTAAAACCTAGATGGCGCTGCAAAATGAGCGGGCTATAAGTTAAGCGTAAATCAGAAATATGCCAAAAACCGCTATAAACCTAGATAGCACTGCAAAATGAGCGGGATATACGTCTAGCTACGACGGGCTAGGTTTAAAACGGTTTTTGGTATATTTCTGATCTACGCTCAACTTATAGTCCGCTCATTTTGCAGCGCCATCTAGTTTTGTAACGGTTTTTGGCATATTTCTGATCTACGCTGTTTTCTTGGTGTATTGGCATTCCTCTCCTACTTGTTCCATGGTAAGACTAAAGACATAAGGACTTTAAATCGCGACAATCTTCGAAGAACAATTTTGTACTTTTGGTAATCTCTGAATGGTAAACTGTACTCCACGTATTCGAAGCTGAGGGCAGCCAATAATAATTATTTTCATACGTAAAAACCCAAAATGGCTACCATAAGCACGACAAAAACTATTCAGTGAATCACGTTTGTAAAAGCGCGATTTTCAGTGCGTCATATTACTCGTTATAATAAATTATGCGTCAAGCCATTTGACCTATTTGACTAGGAGAATTTCCTTAAATATACCTGAATTCAATAAATAACAATTATATTCATAGAATACCTAGATCACACGTTCATGGCATTTCATTGATAATTTGCTACTCAGAGGAACTACGACGTAGGGAAATAAGGCACCCGTATACGGTAGAAATTCCTCGAATACGTACAAAGCGCTTTGATTCCTCGTTTATAATTCGGACAGCAAAGGAATGGGACAGCTTACCAGCGTCATTGTTTCCTGACAAATATAATCTGGGAGTTTTTAAGGCTAGAGTGAACCGGTATCTTCTAGGCAAGCATGCTCCATCGTCGACCGCGTCGTCACTTACCATCAGGTGAGACCGTGGTTAAATGTTAACTTATAGTTGATTAAAAAAAAAAACAAATACAACACGCGGCACGAATACTTATTGTTTCTGTGTTTTGTAAACGATTTGTTGCGTTGGTTATTGACGTCGCACGTCGCAGGACTCTAGCCCGCTTGTAACTGGCAACACCTAATTTCGGACAACGGTGCTGATATTTAAAAGATTATTTTCAGCGATTACGAAGTCGTGTTCGCTGTTGTGTTGTTCCTGTTTTTTTTTTTAAATTAAAAACAATAAATATTATACGTACATTTTACGGTTAGTGGTAAGTTGCAGCTCTTTGGCGGATGAAGTAACTATTTTCAGCAGTAGTAACTACAGCCGATTTTGAAATCCCTACTGAATTATAGGAACTCTACTTTTATTTAGACAATAATTATTAACTTTGGCATTTCTTATTTTCTTCAATTTTTGTTATTTAGTCTAATGGTAACATCTACTTATGATATTTTAACATGACTATGTAATGAGGCTTTTTATTTTTTAAAAAACACTAGTTCCGCTTCTTTTCTAGATGGCGCTGTAAGTACATAGTTTAAACCTTTCAAACCACAGAGTAGTTTAAACATATGAAAATGCTTCGACTACCTACAAAGAAATGTCAAATTCAGTTGAGTGGACCACGAGTACATTGTCTGTAGTATCTCCTAAGTAGTCTGTGGTGCATTATTCTTAAGTAAATTGAAGTACAGCAGAACTGCGAGACAAATAAACGTTAATATTATGATCCAAAATTAAGCCGAGCTATCGCGCAACGAAAATAGAACAAACGAAACAGTTTAGAGTTGTCAGTCAGTATCGTGACACATTTCCTATAACCTGTGGTCTATGCTTGAAACAGTGACAGTGACAGATTTTGGTAAAACCACAACTGGCGCCATCTATTGGGTCATACATAAAACACCATTTCTTTTTTTTTAATAAAACTCCTCATTAATGTATAATCAGTATGGTGCAATTCATATTACAATAAACATAATTTGTAACAACGCTCAAAGGTAAAGTGTCAGACACAACATATTCCAATTCACGATAATGAATCATTACCAAGAACCTGCTGAAACAGTGAGTGAAACCATAAAAATGTAAGTAACAATTGAAATTATTGTTATTGCTTACGTAATTTTCATTGAGGAAACGTTACCGCGCAATTGTTATTTTGCGCGGTAACTACTAAAATATGCAATAGACATTACATAAAAGTAATTATATGCAACAGACAATTACGTAAAAGTAGTAATTTAAGTACTTGCTATTTTAAAGATTGCATTCGTAACTAACTTTATTGATTTCTTTTTTTTGTTTCACCCATAGTTGAGGCATTTTGTGCGTGAATGCTCACAAACAAACATACAAACAAAGTTTCACTTTGTACCTATTAAAGATGGGAATAGGTTTTGTCACATTATAAAATGAAAGAGAAAAAAATAACGTGAGATTGGGGAAAATAAAATAATTACTTGGCAACATTGTGATTACGTTTTTTTTTGTTGTTGGCATACTTATATTCAAATTATCTTCGTAGATAGACCTAATTCATACATTATAGTGTGGACGTATAGACACGGAATAAATAATTGTCATCATCATCATCATCATCATCAACAACAACAGCATGAAGACGTCCACTGCTAAAAATAGGCCTGCCCCAGAGAGCGCCACCTTGAGCGACTTCTCGCCACTTGCACCCATCGGCTCCCCGCGGCTTCCACCAGGTCGTCAGTCCACCGAGTGGGGGCCTACGCTGCGTCTTCCGGTTCGTGGCCGCCACTCGAGAATCTTACTTCCCCATCGGTTGTCAGTTCTACGAGCAATGTGGCGACGTGGATAGATTTATTAAAAACAAATAGAAATGAATGATTTCCTCAATAAGCACAATTTTTTTATATTTATTTATTTATTTAACCATCAGAAAAACAAACTTACCTATATTCGGTAAAAGTATGCCTTAAACCTAGGTTATGTTTGTCCAGACATATGGTTCTCGACAACTATCAACAGTATCCGATTTGAGTACCAGTCCTACAACATACCAACGTAAATTATAAACTAAAAAGTAAATAAACACCGCCCGGGGCGGTCCCCCCCCCCCTCGCTACGCCACTGGGATAATATACCTACATACATACCTACCAATAAACCAACAGGTACTACCTACATTACTTGAACATATATATTTTTTTTAATTGTCTTTTATTGACAATTTACAATCAGAATACATCAAGTTATCAATAAACAGCACGCAAACCTGTCGCAAATGTTTAAACTGTTTGCAGTCAATTAACCAACTTGATATACGTGACTATCATCTGTCTATGTCACTTGTTTATAAATTTGCAGTCATTAGTCACTGAAGAGATAATAATTAAGGCATGGTCTAATCACAAAATGAACGAAAAGCAATATTTTCGACCGACTGCAAAAATACGAGGAGGTTCTTGATTCGGTTGTATGGTTTTTATCTTAGAGTATAAACTAAAAGCATAGAGAGATCATGAAAACGATATTATATTTGTACTGCTCACACGTATCGCTACGTCACTGGCGAAGAAAAGAAACAAATATATAGTAATTAGCTACGGTTGCAAAAAGTCACCATACTATTTTTTTATTTAAAAAAAACGCTAGTTCCGCTTCTTTTCTAGATGGCGCTGTAAGTACATAGTTTAAACCTTTCAAACCACAGAGTAGTTTAAACAAAAGAAAATGCTTAGACTACCTACAAAGAAATGTCAAATACAGTTGAGTGGACCACGAGTACATTGTTTGTAGTATCTCCTAAGTAGTCTGTGGTGCATTCTTAAGTAAATTGGAGAACAGTAGCACTACGAGATAGATAAACGTTAATATTAAGATCCAAAATAAAGCCGAGCTATCGCGCAATGGAAGTAAAAAAACGAGACAGTTTAGAGTTGTCAGTCAGTATCGTGACACATTTCCTATAACCTGTGGTCTACTCATTCAAATCAAAGTGTCCACATCATATAAAAAGTGTCCAAAAAAGTTGTACGCTTGACACATAATCAAGTCATGATTGTAGGTATGTAGGTATTTCAAATTTCTCCCAATTTTTATTTCTAATATACAATCGTAAAAATGAAACCCCATTGAAGCGTCCAACGATCACATTTACAAAGAAATCCTTAATTACGTAGAGGCGCTGAATTTCGTACTATACGCGTGGAAAGCTGCCGCCCGGAATCAGTTACTGTCAAACTGTCATACCAACTGATAGCTCTAAAGTATCAAACCACTTGAGCCTTGAGAAGTTGTAAAGTGCGCCACTAGAGTTACTCATCACGTTACCAATCAAGGCAACTAATTGCGACAGCCGACACGAGCTTGTGAAAATTGTGATGTGTTTATTGATTGCTGGTGATATTTATAACTTCATCGTCATCCTCCAGTACCTACTACCTAGTGTTATATACAGGCTGGTTCATGGAGATCTTGAAGTGTCCAGCTAGCATGGCTAGCGTGACCTATAAAAATCGACACATCTCTCGAGAAACCGTTTGGCCAATGATCGATCACGCGGCTCACGTCATAAACATTTGTTGCGTTTTGATTGGTGGACATATCGATTTTAATTTGTGTTTTTATGATACCCAGCACAGCGCCCCTAGCGGTAACTATATGTACCTAATACCCATCTGCGCACAGATTAGAGAAAAAAACAATTGACTGTGAACAAAATTTATATTTCCCGCGCTAGTGTAACGTTCCACCTTAAACAAACGAACGAGAAGTAACGAGAAGGTTTGACAATTCTTCAAATTGAACCAATATTCGCAAACATAAAGAACTAACAATAAAATAAAATTTAATGCATACATACAATATATATAATATAACATAATGTATAAGAGTTTCACGACCCCAGGGTTTCAGAAACCCTCATTTTAAAAAAACATGAAGCGATTTTTCAAAAATATCTATCCCGTGGTCCAACCACAGCTTGTTACAAAGTTTTGACATTCTTGTAAGTGGACTATGTTTTCCCATTACGGTTCTATGTCGCTATTGTTAACTAAAGCCTTCAAAATTAGGCATATCGTCCAGTTTTAATTGTCTTGGCTTAATCACCCTTGTTAACCCTTTAGAACTTAGAACCAAGTCATCTCCTCTAGTCAGGTGTTATTTCTATTTAATTTGAGAAACTTGGCGTGCTTACCATTGTGACCAATGTGACTCAGCCTTAATGTATTTTGTACCTATAAAAAAGAAAATTGATTATTAATACCTGATTTGAAATCATCAGTGTCCTGTTTAACAGGATTCGCTTACTTTTCAGGAATACTTCCGGAAATTATCATCATCATCAGCCTGAAGACCACTTTGGACGCTTATTTGAACGGTTTGTCATAAACACCACGCTTGGCAGGCGGCTTGGTGATCGCAGAAGAATTTAGATGCACCGAGGAGAATGCTGCTGCCCATTCCCTGGATATTCCCTTAGCCAGCTCTTACGGCATCCATGAGACTCTATTCTCACGCCGCTGCGCCGGGATCAGAAGGCCAGGGGTCTAACAAAGATCCCTTTCCATCAGCGTTAACGCCAACAATAACTCCAACATGTATGGGAATGACATTACCTGTGGATGTCGCTTTTCCGCAGGTAATGTAATTACAAAATACAGAATCTGAATCTAAATATGCAACAACATTCTGCCAACCTGCTGAGCAGTTTGTCGGCAGACACAAACTCTCATTTCTCTTCCTTACAGAGATTTATAATTGACACTTTTACTTATCATATAAAAGATTTTAGTTTTTTAATGCATTACTTACAAGAAAGTTAGGTACCTACTGTATGTTTAAAAACAGGGACAACACAATTTTGTGTAAATCAGGCGTTTTATTAAAAAAAAGAAATTGTATTTTATGTATGACCCACTAGATGGCGCCATTTGTGGTTTTACTAAAATCTGTCTCTGTCACTGTTTCAAGCATAGACCACAGGTTAGAGGAAATGTGTCACGATACTGACTGACAACTCTAAACTCTTTCGTTTTTTACTTTCATTGCGCGATAGCTCGGCTTTATTTTGGATCATAATATTAACGTTTATCTATCTCGTAGTTCTACTGTACTTCAATTTACTTAAGAATGCACCGCAGACTACTTAGGAGATACTACAAACAATGTACTCGCGGTCCACTCAACTGAATTTGACATTTCTTTGTAGGTAGTCTAAGCATTTTCTTAAGTTTAAACTATTCTATGGTTTGAAAGGTTTAAACTATGTACTTACAGCGCCATCTAGAAAAGAAGCGGAACTAGCGTTTTTTTTAAATAAAAAAATAGTATGGTGACTTTTTGCAACCGTAGCTAATTACTATATGCCATCTAGTAAAAGGAGCGGAACTAGTTTTTTTTAAATAAAACGCCTCATTACAAATCTCACCCACCAACTTGGTAAAGGTACAATAAACTTTTTTTTTTATTACGTAATTGAATGACGCGACGAGCTAGTCGTTCGCCTGGTGTTAAGCGACACGACTGCCCATAACAGATTGCAGTGTCACTCGGAACTTAAAGTTTCGCGTGACACTGCGCACTGCGCACGTCATCCTGAGACATCATTATTCATATTCATATTCCATATTCATTATAGGTAGGTACATATATGTATTCTCTTAGCTAGACATTATTGATCACATAGTTACTTGTTTAGTGTTTACACAAGACTCAATAACATTTGTTACGTAGAACGACGAGTACATCGGACACACCGCTTATCGCGCCGTCTAGGTGTCGTCACCGCCGTGTCAGCTAGATTCGCACACTTAGAGAACATCCACTAACACATAGAAAAGTGCTGACCAGCGAAAGCGTGAGACTGAGATCCTGACCACCGTCTGCGCAGCGCCCGCGCCCGCGTTCCCTCTCGGCCCCGCGAGGCTTACTTCACCCTCCCCCGGCACTTGCTCTCGATCGTCGAGACTCGTCACATCTAGATATAATTAGTTTTAGGATCTAGTTATAGTAATTCTAGTTGTAAATTCTTAAATATAAGGTAATAAGTACACATCTTCGTTTACTTCATTACTCCCGCTGCAGCCCCTCTATAATTCACTAAAAACATATTTTTATTTACCTCACCTCATTTACTTTATTTTATTGGAAAGGGATCTTTGCTAGACCCCCTGCTGGGCTAGCATGGACGGTAGACAAAATTGTCTTTCCCCTATTTTACTCCACTTTACAAGTAAACAGTATGAAGAAAGTGACATAAAACAGGGAAAGACAATTTTGTCTACCGGCCGCGCTAACCGGGCTGTTTACTAAAACTAACTCGGTAACTCATAAATGCTAATCTATTACTTAACCAACGCATTCAATGACCTGTATTTGTTATGCGATCTTATTCATTCAGCGGGACATTATCAGAGTTGCTATTGTTGTGACGCGTGACGGCAAGCTTCGGCCCCACCGGCGCGGGCGAAGCGTCAACAACGCGAAACTATTCGGTAACCATCGCTGCTCGTGAGAATCGCGGTGCGGGCGTCCACAAACACGGGCAGCGATGGGTGCCGAATGGCTGATTCTTCATTGACGCCACTTGACGCGCCGGTGTCGCCGCAGCTTTATTATTGAAGACTTGGCAACAGGAAAATCCATGTTTTCAATAGGAAAGGTGGTAAAGTTGGCTGGTCAATAAATTACGTCAAGAATGATTTTGAAAATTAATTGCAGTAACACAAATTTTAAAATGAGACTTAAAACTCGAATCAGAATATCAGGTCTGTGGTGGCAAAGCGTTGCGTCACCGAAAGTCGGTCAGACTTAGCGCCAGGAAAATTCATTTTTTCAATAATTACGCCGTAGGGAAAGTCGGTGAAGCTGGCTGGTCAATAAATTACATTAAGAATACTTTTGAAAATGAATTTCAGTGCCCCATATTTTAAAATGAGACTTGGTGGCACTTACAGACAATATCAAGGTATGTGGTGGCACTGCGTTGCGTCACCGAAAGACGCCCACTTTATAGTTTGCTTTGATCTCATTTTTTAATCGAATAAGGAATTATTAAACCCTTAAAAATCATCACCATCAGCCAGAAGACATTCAATGCTGAACAAAGACCTCTCCCATAGAATGCCACTTTGAGCAGCTACTTGGCTCCTCCATCCAACACCTCTCCGCGGATACTAGGTATGACCACGAAAAACTTATTGGTTTGATATGATAAAATAATATTTGGATATTTAAATATTTGGTTTTTATCCGCTCATCACGCCGTCAACAACCTTTTTTAAAAAAAAACAAATGAATGAATTCCTCATCTCAAAATACGAAAGCCTTTATTTCTTACCTTTTTGGGAAATCGTATAAAATTATTAAGGTGGAACGTTTTACTAGCGCGGCAAATTCAAATTTTCTTGCGTTCTTTTGCCATTAATAGCTTAATTACTCAACGTGATTACATGAAAGCTAATTTTACGCAAATAAATATCATGTATCAATAAATTACAATTAAAAGTATCACCTACTTATCATTGGTTTAGCGACAAATGGCAATAGACTGAAAAACTAAGACGAAATTTGTTTATTGCCATTTGTCGCTAAACCAATGATATCTAGGAGATACTTTTAATCGTAATTTGTTGATACATTCTATTTATTTCCGCAAAATTAGTTTTCGTGAAATCAAGTTGAGTAATTAAGAGCCAATACAACGCCAAATTGCTTAAAACGGCTTAGCTTGAAGCAGTATCCTGTCAACAATATTGCAACAATGACTTTGAAATTAATATATGGTAAAGTCCAGGACTAATGCTACTGCAAATGTATAGTGAAAACACGAATTAATAAAATTTTCTCGATAGAAAAAAATTACAAAGTTACCTCCAAACCGTACAAATAAACAGCGATTATTCAATGAATACTTTAAATAAGATCATGAAACTTTGTGTAGTAGTTGAATTAAATATAATGGAGGGCTTATGTATATCGGATTTTTAAAATACCCATTATATTCAGTGTAATAATAAATTACCTAAACTATTGCGCGTTGGAACCAGTTTAACTTAGACCACCCCTGCCGCTCGGCCCCTGGCTCATCCCCGCTTTGGCCTAGTACTATACATCTATTCTGTGGCTTTGACGTGAATTTGCGCTGGCCTTGCACAAGCCCTTAAGCTATTATTGGCAAAAGAACGCAAGAAAATTTGAATTTGCCACGCTAGTGTAACGTTCCACCTTAAGCGCAAAAATAAATCAGACCATTCCAGTCGGATAATCAACATGCTTTACAATTTCCTACAATTAAAACAACACACACAGACAGACAAATTCAATAAACCAGTCAGCAAAGTAATTAACCGGTGCAATTACGTACAATCGTTAAGTGGAGTGATAAATAACATTACAATCTCACGCACATGCTCGTAGTACGGCTTACTAGATCATTATAACTATTCTAAATAATTCAACGCAAATTAAACTAACTAGGCCCGTGTATTTGATACCAAAATGAGTCTTAATTCCTTTAGTAATAAGAGCCATTAAGTCGCTTTAGTTTGTACATTTTGTACTATAATAATAAGTATTTAGCTTTGAGTTTTTAGTTTCAGTCTTGACGTGAATTTTAGAAAGCAAGGTGAATAGTTTTAACTGGCAACACTGGCTTACGCGTGATTGGGCGAGACCTCCAGCCAATCAGCCACCTGTTAAAATGTTTGTTTTGTTTACAACACAAGGGCGTAACTCGGCAGCAACCACAGAGCACTGAAAAAAATTACGCTTCGCACCCAGACGAAGCTTCATTTTTTTCGTGCTCTGTGGCAGCAATTTTCAGCCAGCAGTGCACTCACGCAAATCATTTCGCTCAAAACTTCCATACTTAAATAATTCAAAATCCCATCAAATCAACTTATTCAATATACACAGTAAATAAAACGGTAACTGGTAGCGTTACTTAAAAGCTTCCTGCCTTCTCGTATAGGCAAGTGTTCACTGACCAGGGGGTCTAGCAAAGATTCCAGCGTGAGGCGTTACGCTTCACGCTAACTCCCAAAATGTATAGGAATGACATTAGCTATGACATTAGCCTAACGCCTTACGCTGGCATCTTTGCTAGACCCCCAGTTGACCACTGGACAGTCCACTCTGGTCTCAGAATTTTTAAGTTTCCTGAACTCTTCTTTCTTACGACAACAGTCGAGACCGACGCCACGACGCGACAGCATAATGTGAGCAAAACGGTAAAGTGATGTTTACAACACGTTCTACACACCATTAAACCACTATCGTATGACGAATTAGAGAAAAAAAACCTAATCATACAGCTATTGCCAGTTTTTTGTTTTATCAATAAAGGCACGGCATGGGGTTTACGTAAATGAATACCTATACTAGTTATTTAACGGTTAACTTTTACAGTTTGAGTGATTGCCATCATGTTTTTTTTTGTGCGATCATTGATCTTCTCTCTTACATGACTCATGATGAACGAGCAAAGACTATTTACTTACATATAGTTTTTTTGTACAAGTTAGGTAGGACCTGCTTTCAAGCTCAATAAGAATTGATTCTATTGGAACAGCATTTGCATTGTAAAACTTTACTATGTAGTTGACACCTAAGTGGCATTTTATTTTAATATTAGAAACCAGTTAGATTGCACCTCCGTCTTCCAATTCAACGGGTTGACGTTTTGCCATCTAAAGCTTAGATGGTGGAAATGCGAACATAGCTTCGATTCTACGCTGTGGGGTCGCATTCCCTACATTTTACCCTGAGTACCCCGATCGCCGAGGCCCCCGTCCCAGAAGACCCCGTATACGATAAATTTGATTACACAATTTTTTCTATGGTTTTCAATAGTTATATTTGCAACTTAAAAATCTTAACTTAAAAATCTTGAGAAACTCAAAAAAGTTATCGGTAAAATCAAAACTTCACAACTGTTGGCTTCTTGCTAAGCATTATTATTGGCCTACAATACGAGATGCAGTTGCGCCGTAACCTCAGAGTTATATTGAATTACTATTCTAAGACATTGTAGATCTAGAACAAAAACGCAAGTACCGTCAAATGCTGTCATCATGCAATACAAATGAGCCATTTAATCCAATATAAACGCAGTCGATCACATACACCGCAAAAATCTGATGTAGAGTGTAGACCAATATCTGTTATAGATTAGCAAAAATCGACTGTAACGTTACTAAGATAAAATATAGATTACTTTCTTCAGTTTCGCAAAACAACTGACATCCGACAAGCTGTTTAAAACTGTAACATAATAGGCATAAACTTCATTTCACTTTTTTCAAACATCCACATGTTTATAAAACCAACGTAAAGTCCACCAAAGGAATTGTAACTTTAACGCTGCAGATATAAAATTGAGTTTTAAATAATTTTCAAGTTTGCATGTTTACGTATTTTAGCATGCTACACACGCGAGTTCGCGCGGAAGTCCGCCCGTCACGCATCGCGGCGCGCCGATGACCGCCATTGGGGTAATTTTTAGTGCATAATATGGCAAGCTTGCTGTGAAGTTATGAATGCGTTCGTAAATCTTCCAATACTTTTTTTTTTAATTATGTGCGCGCGTGATATTGTTATAATTATCTGTGGTGAATACTTCTTCGTCTCTTTTCAATCATTTCCAGAAAAGGAAGATGTTCTCAATTCAGTTTTTTTTAATGTTTGTTACCTCAGTTCTCCGTTATTTTAGAACCAATTTTAATATACCCCTAGGGGGGATAATAATACATCGGTCCAGTGCAGTGTGATTTACAAATTAAATTAACTGGAAAAATATATAATAGATGTTGATATGATCCAAGTATTTCTCAGTTTAAAATTAAGACATAATGGAATAGAGTTCGCAATTATTAATGAGGCCATTCCCTACACTTGAGATGGCGAAATATCAACCTGAATAGATAATTGGTGGACTAAAACATTGCTAACACAGACCACACAATGAATGCTGAGAGAGCACGGTCACAAGAACATCTGCCGCAAAACTTAAAACAATAGGTAATTAACCATCAAAAGATTATGAAACTGACGATTATTTTCGTTGCTGCGTCATTTTTCTGGCCAGCATGAATCACAGATCGCACGATCTATGCTACCGGGTGATCCAATTGCTCAATCACCAAGCAACATAACCAAATGCAATGTTTACATAAGCCATTTCTTAACCGGGCGGCGAACACCGGTCCAAGATCATCTGAGGAGGTTGCCCGACCTCACAGACCACTATACTAGGTCTACGACTTAGGGTGGATTTGACCAAACTTAGAGTTATGCGCGAGTAACTATACCAGAATAAATCTATTCCACGATCTTAAACTAGAATAACTCATTAGTCGTTTTACCATGCAATACAAAGTATAGAATACTTATACGCGAATAGCGGAGTGAACGATGAACGAAACTATTACCCAGGTAACAATTATTGTTCTACAACGCCAAGGTATTCAAGTTTATGTCATAGCAACCCAATTTTGTCGTATTATAGTGCAGAAAAGTAAATGTTGGAATTATATGGCGCGCTGCCGCCATTAAAATATTCTCGGAATAGTTTATTATTCCACCAAAAACGGTAGTATAAGTTGTTATTCTCGAATAGGCTTGAGTGTAGATGGTAAAATGTGAAATTGGTTTACTCTCGGATAACTGGCGATTTATTCTAAGTATAACCCTTACTCTCGTTTGGTCGAATCCACCCTTAGTATGTGACAGTTTATTCACTTGTTTTGCGGGCTACGTGCGGTTGCCCTATTAACGGCCGGTTTCCGAAAGCGTGATCAAATCTCTACTCAACTGACAGGCTTGTTAAGTTGACAGAACTGCTAAATCTAATTGGGTTGCTGAAACTGCGATTAAGCAAAAGTTAACATGTGTTAGTTAATCATTGATCAATCAAACTCAACTGATCAAGGAAATGATAATTTCGTATGGCAACTTTGCTTATTTCATTCAATTATTCACTCAATTTACTGTTATTTTTGTCAAATGACGCACTACGCGCACCACAGATTAGAGAAAAAACTCTGTGACGCGCACTATACTTCTTTTTTTTTGAGAAAACATGTTTTGGCGCGGAACACGCAGCGTAGGTCGGCCCGCACTAGGTGGACCGATGACCTGTGAAAACCACGGGACCCGATGGATGCAGGAGGCGAGCAGCCATTCAAAGTGGTGCTCTCTGCGGGAGCCCTATGTTCAGCAGTAGACGTCTTCAAGCTGTTGATGGTGATGAACAAAAATCGCAATTTTTTTTTCATCAGGGAGTCGATGGATGCATGAGGCGAGCAGCCACTCAAAGGTCTTCAGGCTGTTGATGATAATGATGAAATTTTTTGTTCATCACCATCAACGCCATCAACAGCGTGAAGACGTCTACTGCTGAACATAGGGCTCACCCAGAGAGCGCCACTTTGAGCGGCTGCTCGACTCCTGCATCCATCGAATCCCTGATGAACAAAAAATTTTTCATCATCATCAACAGCCTGAAGACGTCTACTGCTGAAAATAGGCCTCCCCCAGAGAGCACCACTTTGAGCGGCTGCTCGCCTCCTGCATCCATCGGCTCTCTGATGAACAAAAAATTATGATTTTTAGTTCATCATCATCATTAACAGCCTGAAGACGTCCACTGCTGAACATAGGTCTCTCTACCAGAGAGCGCCACTTTAAGCGGCTGCTCGCCTTCTGCATCCATCGGCTCCCTGATGAACAAAAACTGATGATGATTTTTTGTTCATCATCATCAACATCATCAACAGCCTGAAGATGTCTACTGCTGAACATAGGCCTCCCCCAAAAAGCGCCACTTTGAGCAGCTGCTCGCCTTCTGCATCCATCGGCTCGCTGATGAACAAAAATATTATGATTTTTAGTTCATCATCGTCATCATCAACAGCCTGAAGACGTCCACTGCTGAGTGCTGAACATAGGTCTCCCCACCAATGGATCGCCACTTTGAGCGGCTGCTCGCCTCCTGCATCCATCAGCTCTCTACGGCTTGAAATTTGGTGCAAATTAGTAGAAATCAACACGGGAAACGCAAAAATAAAGCTATTGTCAACCACTAATCGGTCATTTGGAATGATTAATTAACCGGAGATTTTGACAAGAGGTTAACATAAAATTCAAGCTAATCATCCTTTCAGAAACCCAAATTATGTCTTGACGCCGATCAATTCGAGTGTCATGTCAACTAATCGGTGATTCAAATCTATTTACTTGAATAACGTTTGTGCAACTCATTTCGTATTTAAAAAGAGTTTGACATATGATTAGTAAATTTTTCTGTTAATCACGCTTTCGGAAACCGGCCGTTAGCCAGTGTCACTGTCAATGGTATCAAAGCATTTTGGGGTTACCAGGTAAAAATCATTATACTCCCGTACCTCGTACGGGAGTATCATGATTTATTTCGTTGTTTAAGCCACACCCAAGCAGGATATATTCCCTCCGGTAGGTTTGGTCCACTTCTTCTCTTACTTGTGTGATAAGCTAAGTAGAGCGTGTTTTGCCATCTCACGACTGGTCAAAATGCTTAGTCCAACGGCAGTCAGAAGTGCGTACTTTGCTTACTTCCAGTCTTTACTCTGCTACGGCCTCGACCTCTGGGGCCAGGCAGCGGACCGTCATCGGGTTTTCGTTCTCCAAAAGCGGGTATTACGAATAATGTGTCGTGTGCCTTGGGACACACCTGCTCGGCAACTTTTTATAGACCAGGGTATTCTTACAATGCCTTCATTGTATGTATTGGAAGTAAGTAAGTTTATGAAATCTAATTTGAACAACTTTAAATCAATTAAAGGTTCATAATCGAAATACTCGCAATAAAAACAATTTAATAATAGCATTTAAAAGGTTAAAAAAGTCATCACAGTCGATTTGGAACATAGGGCCAAAAATATACAATAAAATAAACAAAACCATTAAAGAAATTGAGTCGTACGACCTATTTATTAGCAAATTAAAAGAATTTCTTGTAAATAAGGCGTATTATTCTGTTGACGAATACTTAGATGATAAATTGACATAACTTCTTTTAAAATTGACATTTTTAATTTGTATCTTATATTTTTATTAATTTATATCGAATTTTATTATGATGAATTATTAATCGCTAATTATACTTCAAGTATAATTTATTCTTAAAAATGTTGACTGGTACTATTTTTAATTAGGTCTACCTATGATGTTTTATAAAAATGTGTGTGAATTTTATTACTTTTAAATTGTAAAATGTCGACCTATAACTCTGTTATTAAGAAATAAATGATAAATGAATGATAAATGATAAATTGTCTTGTCTTGAATTGTCAATTTCCAAAATTGTGACGTCTTTTTTTCTAAATTGTCATTCTTCAAATCTTAATTCGTCCACTTCCCAAAGTGTACATTCCCCATACGTCTATTTCTTATTTAGTTCCTTCCTATTTCGTTCACTCCTGCAACGTCCTTTTTCTAAATTATTGTAATCATGTAATGTAAAGTTTTTAAACGCTATTTCACCGAAGAGGAATTTCAAGTTTTCAGAAACAAAACGAACGCATGATCATATTTTAAAATGTGTTCCCAATCACATATTTAAATATCATTTCTATAGTGATGCTTAGGGAAAACCCACACATTAGAGAAGAAAAAAAAAACAATGTGCAAAACCTGTATTTTTTGTCATTATATCAAAAACTAGCGGTCCGCCGCGGCTTCGCACGGGTATAATAGTTTTCGCAGCGCACGCGGTGTAAAGAATACTTTAGGGTAACTTTTTACATCTTGGGTCACATTATTGGTGTTTTAGTAAGGATCCCTAAATTTTTTGAGAATATAATTATAGCCTATATCACCCGGGGATAGTGTAAATCCCCAACAGTGAAATAATTTTTCAAATCGGTTCAGTAGTTTCGGAGCCTATTCAATGCAAACAAAGAAACAAACAATCAAATCTTTCCTCTTTATAATATTAGTGACAAAAAATCATCACTGAGAACAAGCAGACATCTTGAGCACAGATTGATGACCGAGTGTCATTCCGTAATATGGTTCTCAAAATACACGCAACAATAACATTGAAAATCGGTACTAAAAATGGGATATCTGAAAAAAGTATCAATATTAATAGAGTACCTAAGTATTATTAATGTAACGAGGAGATCCGCAGGAGAACTAAAATGACCGATATAGCTCTTCGAATTAGCAAGTTGTTCAGGCAATGGGCAGGCACATCGCTCGTAGAACTGACAACCGATGGGGAAGAAAGGTTCTCGAGTGGTGACCACGAACCGGAGACGCAGCGTAGGCCCCCCACTCGGTGGATCGACGACTTGGTGAAAACCACAAGGAGCCGATGGATGCAGGAGGCAAGCAGCCGCTCATAGTGGCGCTTTGTGGGGGAGGCCTATGTTCAGCAGTAGACGTATTCAGGCTGTTGATGATGATGATTATTAGTAAAGGCCATTCATTCACCCACCATCGGCATCAAAGGTCGTACATTATGGTAATACTCTATCGCAACGGGTACCATAAGTGATATCAGTTGTGAGTCGTAACATCTGATAGAACCCGTTTTTATTTCAAAACCGGCCCGGCTAGATTTCTCCTCGTTCTGCTCTCCGATATTACACTTCATAGAATAATTATAAGGATGAGTACAGAAGTGATTGTTATTATGAGTAGGTACATAATCGCGGTAATAATTCACTAGGTGGTAGGACTTTTCTGCAATGTTCGTCTAGGTAGGTAGGTACCACCGCTTTGCCAGTTATTCTGCCGCCAAGCAGCAGTGTGCAAGCTTTACTGTGTTCCAGTTTGAAGGGCATTGTAGCTAGTGAAATTACTGGGCAAATGAGACTCATCTCACAGCATAGAAAACTTCTAGACTGTGTGATGTCTCAGGATGACGTGCGCAGTGCGCAGTGTCACGCAAATCTTTAATTTGAAGTTCCGAGTGACACTGCAATCTGCTATGGGCGGCCGTGTCGCTTAACACCAGGCGAACGACTAGCTCGTCACGTCATTCATTTACATAAAAAAAAAACTCAGTATATAAATTGCGAAGTTTTCTTTTTTGGTTTAAAAGAAAAGAAGAGAAAGAAAATAAATTTATTTAGGACATCGCACAAAATTACATTCTCAACATACAATATGAATATAGAACAATAAAGAACAACATATAGTAAGTATCGTACAAAATGTAATGTTGCGTGACGTCATGATATAGGTCCCGACTCAGCATGTAATCAAGGTCTTAAGACCTCTATAACTGATTTTCAGTCGGAACCCATCATCATGACATATAATACGTTTTAGGGTGGATTTGACCAAACATAGATTTATGCGCGAGAACTATACGAGAATAACTCTATTCTACGATCTTAAACTGGAATAATTCATTAGTCGTTTTACCATGCAATACAAAGTATAGCTATGCTTATACGCGAATAGCGGAATGAACGATGAACGAAACTATTACCCAGCTAACAGTTATTGTTCTACAACGCCAAGGTATTCAAGCTTATGTCATAGCAACTCAATTTTGTCGTATTATAGTGCAGGAAAGTAATAAAAGTATTATTCCACCAAAAACGGTAGTATAAGTTGTTATTCTCGAATAGGCTTGAGTGTAGATGGTAAAATGTGAAATTGGTTTACTCTCGGATAACTGGCGATTTATTCTAAGTATAACCCTTACTCTCATTTGGTCGAATCCACCCTTAGGCAATTTACTAACCAGCATAACTGAATGGCAATGCGGCCAGCATGTTGGGTACGCTACCTACCGGTAGTGGGCTGGAGCACTTGGACTGTCTATAGGCCATCGCGGCTAGTATACAGTCCATAAGTGTTCTTTGTAGTAGGTAGTGTAGCTAGTTTAGTATAACTGAATACTAGTAAACCAATACTCTTCTTTACAGATTATTTATTGCTATTCTATTTCTATTAGAAACGTTTAAATGTGCCAATGTTAGTGTGTTATGTTCTTATACAACGAAACGGTGTTCAATTTTTTCTATTTAATTAAAGTCGGATGGACGCGGCACGGGAAGTGAATCATCAAAATCTAATAGTTTTAGATTACAGTTTTGATTAATCTTTAGGATGTACCGTTCAAATACAGGTTTTCAAATATCACGCCTTTCGTTTATGATCAGCCCACGCTCAAAGCAATCAGCAAAAATCCTGGACATATATCTGAGCTATTAGAAAATTAGCAATAATAAGAAATAAATAATAGGAATAGCCTTTGAGAACAGGGTAGAACCAGTGTAAGTAAGATTTTCTTTTTGCATCTTCTGGGTGGTCTTTTACAGTTGGAAGAGCAAGAGTTTACTAGGCGGTAGGACTTTTCTGCAAAGTTCGTCTAGGTAGGCACCACCGCTTTGCCAGTTATTCTGCCGCCAAGCAGTAGTGTGCAAGCACTACTGTGTTCCGGTTTGAACGACATTGTAGCTAGTGGAATTACTGGGCAAATGTGACTTTATGATCTGATCACAGTCTAGTAATCATATTACTATACTGTGTGAAGTCTCAGGATGACGTGCGCAGTGCAGTGTCACGCAAAACTATATTAATTTAGAGTTCCGAGTGATACCGCAATCTGTTATGGGCAGCCGTAACGCTTAACATCAGGCGAACGACTAGCTCTTCACGCCATCCATTTACATAGCAAAGAGACAATAGTGGCAGTTTTCCTATCAGACAGAATACTTATTCTACTCATCATCATCAGCGGGACGTCCACTCCTGAAAATAGGCGCCACTTTGAACGGCTATTAGCCTGTTGCATCATAGCATTTGACCATTTGTTTTCACACTGATGGAAGTGACGCAGCGTATGCTGATGCAGAAGACACCTGTTTAAGTTCCTTAAAGTCTCCTACACTACTATAGAGCTTGTTTCCAGCCGACGCGGGCAAGGTGTTCCAGTCATTGGCTGTTCGCACTGAAAACGCTGTGCGGATTGAGCAAATGAAACATAAGCCATGGCTGCTGGTTTTTGTGCGCCTTGATGTGCGATGAAAGAAGTGAGATAGAAGATTTAGATCATGTAACCACCACAGGTTTCCACCTGACCTTATAAGTATGTGACCGATACAGCTCTAAGTGGCAATAGGCAGGCCACATCACTCGTAGAACTGACAACCGATGGGGAAGAAAGGCCACCAAGAGGCGACCACGAACCGGAAGCCGCGGCGTAGGCCAGCCCCCCAATAGGTGGACCGACGATCTGGGGAAAACCGCGGGGAGCCGATGGATGCAGGAGGCAAGCAGCCGCTCAAAGTGGCGCTCTCTTGTGGAGGCCTAAGTTAAGCAATAGACGTCTTCAGGCTGTCGATGATTGATTATAAGTATGTGTGGCATGGCATTTATCACGAACAAATCCTCGCGCGAAGTGAAAGCGCTCACCATTATACGACCGCGCTGACAGCGCGATTCATCAAAAGAATCAATATCGTGATCATCGTAGCTGGACATGCTGTGATTATAGCTTTCTATGAGTGTTGGTTCGTTCTCACGACTCCTAGATAGATACATTCGATAGCTCCAAGGCTTTCCCTTGTGATCTACGGCTTCTGAGAAGGTGTTTATAGAATTACGGTTTAATTAATTGTATTTTCTTATTCTTTTTATTTTTTAGTCAAAGCATTTGACCACTGTCTCACCTGCTAGGCGATCATGTAACTTGTTGGCAACCGATAGAAACACAAAAATGTATGGATTTGACAGTTGCAGTACGCAGATTATGTACAGAGTTACTATGGAAATTTTCAAATTTGGATTGAAATTTCTTTTGTTGCATTGCTATCAAAGTTACATGATCACCCCGCTGATGGAAAGTGATGACGCAGTCTACGGTGGTGCATGTTTGCCTAGATATTAGAAGATACCTGCGGGGTGATCATGTAACTTTGATAGCAATGCAACAATAGAAATTTCAATCCAAATTTGAAAATTTCCATAGTAACTCTGTACATAAGCTGCGTACTGCAACTGTCAAATCCATACATTTTTGTGTTTCTATCTGTTGCCAACAAGTTACATGATCGCCTAGCTATTCACACTCGACTTGAAGACACCCAGATCATAGTTAGCTGGAAACAAGGACGCCGGCAAGGTTTACTCATTGTCTGCTTGCACTATAAAGTGCATAGCAAAACGCTTAGTGCGTGTTGATAGGATTTCAACCATAAATGGGTGCCGTGTTTATACGTTAATTGAACTCCCGAAATTTTTTTGTCAGATTACCAATCTATTACTAATATTACTATCCAGATGAGCTATCATTGTGACTAAAAAAAATATTACATTTTGCAGCCATCTTGGATTTTTCATAAAAAAAACTGGCAGTACTTACACCTACGGCCAGAAATTAAATTAAATACCCATCCAAACATTCTGCTTTGACTCCAGCTCAAAAAAACGACAATTAAAGCCAACGGCACTTGTGTTTCACCAACTATATCCTGATAAAGTATGCACTCGTAAAATTTTACTAAAAGACACAAAGGCAACGCATACCCCGTTAAAACTGTGCCTGCATCTGTACAGACACATCAGCCTAACGACGACCACTGCTGAACACAGGCTTTCCCTATAAAACGCCACTGGACGCATATCATAGCGTGGGTTTGCCATAATCACCACGCTTGGCAGGCGGCTTGGTGATCGCAATAGATATGTACCGAGAAGAATGCTACTGCTTATTCTCTGGATATTCCCTTAGCCGACTCTTACGGAACCCCCGCGAAGACATCGGGTGGTCATATTCTTACCACACGACGATACCGTATACCCCATTAAAACTGTCCCGGTATCTGCACACATAACTATTAAAGTAAACCGTCTCGCAGCAGTTGTCAGAGTTCTCGCAACTCTCGCAAGCAATATCGGAAGCTAAAACTGTACTGAATAATTATGGAAATGTGCACATCTCGGTCACTGGCGCATGATATAAAAAAAATCTACATAACATTATGCGATTGGTTCTTAAATATCATTCTTGTTAGATAAACGTATGCAAATATTTGGGCATGGTTCTTACTGGCCTCATTTGAGTTTGATAAGGCGCACTGCAGATATAATATTGAGAAGGAAAAGTTCTCATTGGGATCATAGCATAGCAGCATATATCGTTACCGAAAATGCATCGAATGAAAATTCCTCTTTGTTCTTCCAATCAGCAGACATCATCCCCAAAGCCCTGAAACTTCTTATTTTGAAAGCCCGACATTTTATAATTTTTTTCATTGCCACGCCGAGTCAGGCTTTCTTTTAAAAGTAACCTGGCACATAGTTATACCTGCTTCTAAAGTTACGAATAACATGTATGTATGGTATGGATATGGACCAGACGTTTGCGATTCTACTGCCAGAACTATTCCGCCTCATTGTAATTCTTACCTACTGCACTGGATAACAATGCAAAATTGTCTGACACACAGCGGTAACAGTAATCAGCATCTGAGTAGTACCGTAGTATTTTAACACTACAAGAGTCCCTCATGATAAGACCCCATGATCATGATGACAAGCCAAATACAACTTTAACATATTTTTTTGCGAAATATAACCGAAATGGTTGTGATCCGTTACCTTTGTTCATTTCATTGCTTAAAACCTGTATTATACTGGATGGTAATTTAAATGAATATAATGTGTAGTACGCAAAATGATTTAACGTTTTTGGCCATGACTTAACACTTAGAACTAACAGGATTTATACTATTAACACTTTCACGCGTCACACCCCGTTGTAACTTACCTTTAGGATACTGCAAATTAACATCTTTACTTTCATCATTAAAGACTGCATTTACTTGTATTATAGCAGATTTTTTGACTCTTTTCTCATTGATAGGCAAAGTTTTGTAGCGGTCACCCATCCAAGTAGTAGAGCGATGGTGGCCGAGCGGTAGCATGTGCGCTTCGCAATCTTACGGCACCGGGTTCGATCTTCGACCCTGCACCAATGACTTGTCTATTACGTTATCAGTTTTCGATACCGCCGCTCCATGCCTCGGAGAGCACGTTAAGCCGTCGGTCCCGGTTGTCATAAGAACATCTATGGCAATCGTTACGGGTAGTCAGACGCCTGATTGAATCTGACGCCTGATCTAACCATCCCTGTTACTGGTTCCTTATGGGTTGCGAGGTCAGATGGCAGTCGCTCGTGTAATTCTGGTAGCTCGCCGCTACAGGTTAGATTGGGAGCCGACCCCAATAACAAATGGGAAAAAGGCAAAGAAGATGATGCCTCATCCAAGTAGTAACAACCGATCGGCTAAGACAGGCTAGTAAAGCTTTATTATAAGAACTATCAAAAAAAAGTAGATAAGCCAAGATCAAAGAGGAATAATTTAATACGCCAAGATTCTATTATTACGTTGCAAGATCTGTCCTACTCATAGACTTAGGGTGTACTTTTTTTTGTTATTTTTTTTTATTGTTTATAGGCAAAGCATTTGACCCTCACCTGATGGAAAGTGATGACGCAGTCATGTACGTATGTAGGTACGAACGTTTGAGAGTAGTGAAAATATTCTACGTCTACCGTCATACCTATAAAAACAAATTGAACCACCTAATACGCACAAATGTTCTATTTTCCACAACCGTAAATAGAAACCATGCATCCAAAAAACATACCTGCCTACCCGAACGATATAGCATGTAATATAAACAGACACCGTAACGTGACAGCTCCTTTAAGCTCGTAAAAGCTACAATTATCTCCCCTCCCCATTATTAGGGTAAACCCGGTCGATAACTTGGCAACATCGCGTCTCGCAGCGAGCGGAAAACTAAACACGGCTTAGGAAACGACCAAAAAACAGTCGGGTCATCTGATGGTAAGCGATTTCCATGACCTACATATATATATGCTCGAAAGAGGAGTTTAGTGCATGAAAACTTTCAAAACGTGCATGCATCATCAACATAAGCCCATTACGTTCCCACAGCTGGGACACGGGCCTGCTCTCACAGGGAGAGTGTAGTGTAGACCGTAACCCAGCACGCTGGACAAGTGCGGGTTGGTGGATGACACATGTTCTCGAATGTTGTGATTCTTGAACATGTCGGTTTCCTCACGTTTTCCTTCACCGCTGTAAGAGCGACAGTGGCCTAGCGGTAGCTCATGTGACTGTAACTCCTAAGTAACATAGTTTAAGTCCCGCTTGGCTTCAAACCAATAATGTTTCAAGTTATGTACAGTTTTTCCACTCGTCCAAGTCAAATCTACTAGGTAGATCGTTTAACCTCGGTCGATCCAGAGGCCAGATCAACGCGCCACTTTGAGCGGTATCCATCGGGCTCCCCGCGGTTTTCACCAGATCGACGGTCCACCTAGTGGGGGCCGGCCCACGCTGCGTATTCCGGTTCGTGGTCGCCACTCGAGAACCTTTCTTCACCATCGGTTGTCAGTTCTACGAGCGATGTGGCCTGCCCATTGCCTGAACAACTTGCTAATTCTAAGAGCTATATCGACCACTTTAGTTCTCCTGCGGATCTGGATCTTAACAAAGAAGATAATACAGAGGTCCGATTCTCCAATAGAACCAAAACTTAGTTTACCGTAAGTTAACTGCAATCTAACGAACTGTCATCGCGATGTTAGTTTGTTAACAAAGCAATAATCACTGGTACAGTTAGCAACTAATACGACTGTATACAATGGAGCGGGTTCAATGGCAAACACGACACCATGTTTTTGTGAACAGAGAACTGCAAGTCAGACTCTTGTTTTGTTTCGTAGGGTTCCGATTACCGTCTGTCGGACAATCGATGAACTAAAAAGTGCATTATTTTGTTTCCATCTATTGCTGTTGGGGTTCTGTTGCTAGTGGCGCTAGTATCAAAGGCCAAAGTGAATTCAGCGACAGGCGAGCAACAGGCGGGCGACTGCGACCGATTGCTAAGTATCTGCTGTCGCTTTGCTACTTCTGTTGCTTTGCTGTTCCAATTTTCACATAACACGGGTGCGGACCCACTGCACGGACGTTCAATATTCTGCTGTATATAATAAACGTGCTCGCATTGGGTGCTGTCATCGTATTAAGAGCCAAATGTCACGACCACAAAACACAATTACTCTTAGGTCGCGACGCAGGCCCAGTTTTCAAAGCGATACGAAGATGTACCTAATGTTCAATCTACCCTAATCTCGTTTCCAGTGACAGTATGTTTCTCACACTATCCTCGTACCCTCAACCTTAAAAACACAAAGGTTCAAAAAATCAACAATGATAAAACCACCACGCAACCGTACGGAACCCAAAACTCGTTTTCCACATTCACACACAGGTAACCTTACAAACACCGTTATTAATAGTGAAAAAGTTAGCCGGGTCACAGACAATATAATACTATGCTGGGTCTACGCGAAGGTCGCACCATGACCCGTAACGGTGACTGGCATTCAGCTTTTGTGGACCTACGACATAACTGGATAGTATTGCCTATTATATTAAAGCAGCGCCACTTTTTTGGAACGGGCTAATGCTGTTGGTCTTCTTCTTCGTTTAACGGCTTTCTGCCAATGTCAAGTGAGCTTAAAATGTACGGTTATGTCATGTCAAAGTCTTATATTGTCAACGTCAAATGCCACAGTAAAACGGTGGATATTTCACTGAAGGCTCTATAAAAAGCCTTGAAGAGAAAACGAAAAGGCATGGTTTTGGAACTCTTTTTTTCTTATATTTTGGCTCCACACATAGTGTATTTAGCCAGTGTCAAGTATTGTAATTTTTAATCCTGATATAGAATATTTCACGTAAACTCAAGTCTATGTCACAGTCTAGGTAGTCATAGTTTAGTCTAAGTCAGGTAGTCATAGTCCAGCCTAAGTCATGGAACCATTTGCCTACACTCGTGCACGTTCATAAATACTTAACGGATAATATACCACCCACAACCTTTCTTACACATTAAAACTCAAAACTACGCGAGATTAGGAAAAAAAATTCAAACATAACAACCGTCATCTTCGGTTTCTTTTCAAAACTCATGCTGTTGGTCTTTACGGAACTTTACAGCGTCACCGTAACATTAAGTCACGTCTGACAGCCACCTGACAACGAACGGAAACGGCAATGAACTTGGCGGGAAGCGCTGTCGTTCTTAATTTAAAATATTATTATGCCGACTCGAGGTCGTTTTGGGTCTCGGTTGATTCCTTTAGTTTAAACGTTCGAGTGGGTTTCAGTGAATTGAAACACATTGCTGTTATGTAATTATGCGGACTGCTAGGGAATGGAATTTGCTCCCGGCGTTCTTGTTTCCTGACAAATATAACCTGGGTCTTTTTAAGACAAGAGTGAATAGGTACCTCATGAACCTGCGTGCTACACCATCGGCTGCATCGTCGCTTACCATCAGGTGAGATGTAGTCAAACGCAGGCTCATTCTAAATATAAAAAAAAAAAAATTATGTGCTTTTTAAATTATTATGATTCAAAACGGGTGCCCTGTGGTCCCAGTTCTCGAATAGGACCACCCTTCCCATAATCTATGTACGGCACCCACGTCCCCGTGGGCGTACATAGATTATAAAGCCCGTTGATAGCTCGTGAACATAATTTCTCGTACAAACACGACTCACCTGCGCGGGCAGTGGGCGAAGTAACAAAAGGAGACATTCTATTCTATTCTATTCTACATCAACGGGTTCCCGTGATTTATATGGAAACAGTAGTTGAAATACACTACTAATTTTCGTATGAGGGGAAGTTGTATCATTGGTCAACTGGACTTATAGTTAATAGTGCCGTAAGAGCCGGCTAAGGGAATACCCAAGGATGGGCAGCAGCATTCTTCTCGGTACATTACAATCTACTGCAATATCAAAATGGCGTTTTATGGGGAAGGCGTTTAATGTTCAGCAGTGGATGTCTTCGTGCTGATTATGTGTGTGTGTGTGTGTGTGAGATGATTCAAAAGACTACTGGTCCCTATGTCACGTGTCTTCCTAGTATGGAAAACAGGTGCTCCGTCACTTTTTAATGTTCAACCTTCTATATTTTATATGTTCACCTATTTTTTGTCTCAATAAATTTTTATTTCATTTTATTTAGAGATAAATAGAGATCCCGATTCATAACTTACAATTGCCGTCTCTTTCATTTATATTCAGGACAAAGGAGACGCGAGGCTGCAAATTGAAATGTAAGTACATAATTATTACTACGTAAAAAGTACGATTTCAAATCAGAACATAAATGTTATGTAATATAGTATAATAAAATTTGTTTACAAATAGGTACCTAGCACGCGTCAAAATACAACCACAAGGAAGCCTGGTGGGAAATCAATAAAATTATTTTAGGGAATTATCTCCTCTGACGCGAGCAACACAAATCAAATGGCAAAGGAGTTTTGGCGGGAACGCGAAGAAGCTCACGTCGTTGCATTGTATTATTTTTCAAAACTTGTGCTTTTTCTAGTGTTAATGTTTAAAATTGGTGGCGTTTTACGCATTAAGTGCTGAATTACGAGCATGAGTGTGGGCAAGTGGTATAATATAGTGAAACGTGGTTTTTCGTGTTGTTTCCAAAATTCCATAGAATAAGCTTCTAGTAAAGTTGCCACCACTTTACTAGGGCATGACTTAGAATGGACTATGACTACCTGACTTAGAATCGACTATGACTAACAAGACTATGACGACTTGACTTTACGTGAAATATTCTATAACTACGATGAAAAATTACAATACTTTGACACTGGCTAAATACACTATGTGTGGAGCCAAAATATAAGAAAAAAAAAAAACAATAACATGGTCGAAAGAGTATAAACGGCTTAGCCAATGTTGATTCAACTTAGTATGTAGATAGTTTGAACGAACAAATCGCTGACAGAAAGAACAATACATCAATTTCAGAAACGCCAACGTAAAATCACCTTTCTACCTCTGTAAACAAGAACCAAAATAGCTCGTCGTTTCTAAAATAGCCCACCCTTGATCTCAATCACTGAATTAACATTCATCCTAAACAAATTACTAACATTTATAGAGGCCTTGAAAAAGGTACGGTAATTACGAATATGGTTGAGATTTGTTTGGTTTTTAGGTCAATTATTATAGTCTAGACTTCTAATTTTAAGTCGCGTGACTTGTCTTATAAGCCAGCCAAGCTAACTAGGTGGTGGGATGAACTATTCAGGAAGAAATTTTCTAGGTACTGCCGCCAAGCAGTAGTGTGCAACAAGCACCACTGTATTCCGGTTTGAAGGGCATTGTAGCTAGTGAACTTACTGGGCGAATTACACTTAATGATCTGATCACACAGTCAAGTAATCTCATTACTGTACTGTGCTGATGTCTCAGGATGACGTGCGCAGTGCAGTGTCACGTGAAACTTTACATTTTAGAGTTCCGAGTTAGTATTGTAATCTGGGCTGCCGTGACGCTCAACATCAGGCGAGCGACTAGCTCGTCACGTCATTCGTTTACATAAAAAGAAAGCGGTCTCCGCTCCGACATTGCTTCGTCACGACTATTGCGTTTTTACAAAACTATCGATATTTCCTACCGACCTAAATAGACTAGTAACCAGAATATTATACAAAAAATATTCCGCCCAACGTGGGGCTCGAACCCACGACCCTGAGATTAAGAGTCTCATGCTCTACCGACTGAGCTAGCCGGGCTGGTGCGGTGACGTACCAATTTTAACAACATGTTTAGAAGAATTAAGAATGTTCGTGATTAAACGAGTTAATGATACATAATAAAACCAAATTGTTGATCACCAAGAACTAGTTTGACATAAGTTATGATAAAAGTAAGTGTTTACAGTTCAAGTTCTTCTAAAAATACGCCAAATAAGTATTTTGTTTACAAAGTAATAACTTACAAGCGTATGAACTAAATACAGACCAATACTTAATCATATTGCTATATGAGAAAAACAGGATATGGACCAAAGAGGTATATGTACTACGTACTGGAGAAGCTATTCGAAGCACAAATAGTTGTCATTTTTTGTATAATTAAACTAAAATCCGCTACAGCGCTTTACGAGATTAAATCGTCTAACCAACGATCCCAACACGCAGCGCTAGTGCAATGGCACATTCGGATCATAATTTTTACTGCTATTCACTGCTGCACGTGCAGTCGCTTTGAGTGCTGAGCATCGTATGAGCAAGGAGATGCCAGCTGGCATATTTGCAGTGGTTGACAGTGTAAGTTAGGGATGTCCTGTCTGGTGTATACATAGAAGTCTTTGATATGGACTGCACTTTGGAGAGTGTGCGAAGGAATTACACGATCTTATTCCTCCATATCCCTTCTTTCACCGGACATCAAGGCGCACAAAAACACGGCACCCATATAATGGTTGAAATTCCACCAACCCGCACTAAGCGTTTTGCTATGCATTTTATAGTGCGAACAGCCAATGAGTGGAACACCTTGCCGGCGTCCTTGTTTCCAGCTAACTATGATCTGGGTGTTTTCAAGACGAGAGTGAACAGGTATCTTCTAGGCAAGCATGCACTACCGTAGGCCGCATCATCACTTTCCATCAGGTAAGACAGTGATCAAATGCTTTGCCTATAAAGAATAAAAAAATGGACGTACTGGGTAGGAAGTTTTAAAATCACCTTTGGTTTTTTTATGCTAAAATGGGCATACGTGTGACAACATCTCACCTGATGGTAAGTGACGAAGTTGTCTAAGGTGGAGCACGTTTGCCCATGAGATGCTCATTCACTTTTGACTTGAAATTTCCCCTTATAAGTGGATTTTGCGACTAAATGGCCGTCTGCATTAAAGTTTGGCAGCTTTTTAGTTCGCACTTAACTGTCGAGCACCAAAAACAGTTAGGTATATTGTCTTTGTACCCAAATGCGCTGCAAATAGCAGTAGGTACATCATAATAGTAGCGATTAGTCGATCAATAAATTTATATGTAAACTATGGATACTGAAACTATCGATAACCTGGCATGTACCATCGTAGACCGCGTCGTCACTTTCAATCAGGTGAGATTGCGGTTAAATGCGGGCCTATTTAGCTATAAAAAAAAACTATTCCTGATCCCAAACGCGTCCAAACTTTAGACCCGTCCCCTCGTGACGGCTGGTCATGGTATGAAGACACCATTTCTTGTGTGTGTACGTAACTGATTTAGGATGGATTCGACCAAACGAGAGTAAGGGTTATACTTAGAATAAATCGCCAGTTATCCGAGAGTAAACCAATTTCACATTTTACCATCTACACTCAAGCCTATTCGAGAATAACAACTTATACTACCGTTTTTGGTGGAATAATAAACTATTCCGAGAATATTTTAATGGCGGCAGCGCGCCATATATTTCCAACATTTACTTTCCTGCACTATAATACGATAAAATTGAGTTGCTATGACATAAACTTGAATACCTTGGCGTTGTAGAACAATAATTGTTACCTGGGTAATAGTTTCGTTCATCGTTCACTCCGCTATTCGCGTATAAGTATTCTATACTTGGTATTGCATGGTAAAACGACTAATGAGTTATTCTAGTTTAAGATCGTGGAATAGATTTATTCTGGTATAGTTACTCGCGCATAACTCTAAGTTTGGTCAAATCCACCCTTACAAAGTCAACTATCGATAACTCGGCAACACTATTCCTGATCCCAGACCCCCAGTCTCTTCGTGACGGCTGATCGCACTATTTTTCGTGTGTATCTATCTGAATTCCAAACCCAACTATCGATAACCCGGCAACACTATTCTGCATTCCACATTGTGTCAAAACCTTATACCCCAGTCTTCTCGTGACGGCCGTTCTTGGTTCGATGATATTCAATATTTCTCATGGCATAGCTCCCACCCAGTCAGGCGTTACTTTCCCACCGCTGGCCATCTGTCGCGAAGCCTGGGACGTGGTAAGAACTTTTATGTTTTAAAATAAAAAGCAGTTTTTTGATATTGCTTCTGGTACAAATAACGGAAAGATTTTTTTATCTTGCCTATCACCACACCATTACAGTAAACACTGTTTACGCAAAACTAACTTGTAACGAAATCTGAGTTTAGTACGTACTTAGCTAAGATTTATAGTCCAATGACGTCGTCGTCTATACCAATATCAATGTTATAAAGAAGAAAGATTTGATTGTTTGTTTGTTTGCATTGAATAGGCTCCGAAACTACTGAACCGATTTGAAACATTCTTTCACTGTTGGGAAGCTACACTATCCCCGGGTGACATAGGCTATATTTCCAACAAAATTAAGGATCCTTACTTAAACTCCAATAATGTAACCCAAGGTATAAAAAAGTTACGTAAAATATTCGGTACATCGCGTGCGCTGCGAATACTATTATACCCGTGCGAAGCCGGGGCAGGCCGCTAGTTTATAATAAGTAAGTATTAAAGGCCTATTTTACAGGCTTTAGTTGACATATGTAAAACTCTTGAAACTGTTGCTGTCCTTGTTAAATAGACGGCAATGTAAGAGACGGACATATTTTTAGTAAGTTAGGACTGTCAACTGAAGCTTTCAAAATTCTACCTAAACCTTACCAAACCATATACTCTGTCTCCTTTTCAACATTCTCAATAACTCTCTTTCCCCTGAGTACCACAAAGAACGTTTTACTCTACTCTCAACGCGTGGTCGCCCTATGCGCAGTTGCTATCACCTTGAACTCATCATCCCTCAGCATAATACTACCTTTTACACAGACTCCTTCACTGTTACTGGTATTCGTCTCTGGAATTCACTACCAGTAGAAGTCCGGAAAGCCTCATCAATGGGCATCTTCAAATCCAAACTTTACCAACACCTTTTTCAACCAGCACTACCACACGTTCCACACAAAGGTTAACTGGAAGAAAATGCTACTTAGCATTAAGTTCGCCAATGCACTTGGTTTACTCTTGTGCAATAAAGCATTTTGTATCTATCTATCTAAACCTAGTTTATAAATAAATGAGCATTTGATAATTTAGGCCTATTGTATCTATAGCACCATAGACCACAAAAAGAGAGAGTGACCGTAAGAGACGAGAGAGTGACCGTAACAGTGTTTAAATATGACGAAATGTGGGTCAACAAAACTACCGGAAAGCTTTTTTATTCGAATAAACCACGATTCTAATTCTACTAATAATTTAAAAATTCTTAACTTGATAAATATACAACTCTCCCTCGCGATCCAACGCAATGCGCCAATCCCTGCTTATTTAGGTCAAGGTGATCGGACGCCGATACATTTGTTCTGATATATTTATAACCGTTGGGAAACGATGTACATGCACAGCATTAAGTAGTACTACGTCCAGGGTCATAATTCTGTATGAAAACAGAGATTCCACACGATACAGACGTTTATTCCCAGAAGTTCCGTGACGGAACTATTGAGACTTTTTTCCCAATAGTTCCGTGGAACAAAGTTCAAATTAATTTAAATTATTTTTACTCCCACTTGTTCCGTGCAGTCAATTAAAGACTAAAGTTAGACAATGGAACTAACTGTATTCACCTAAACATTACACCAGAATTTTAACGAAGTTTCTCCGGAAATAAAGGTAAACATTTTGACAGATGTCATATTGACAGATGTCTAGTTTTTAACAGATGTTTTTTTTGACAGATTTCTAATTTTTGACAGAGGTAAAAATTTTAAACATTTAACCATTTACCACGTCGTTATCGTGTCTTGTTCAAATCGTGTCGCATCAAGGAATCGTCAATTTTTGTATTCTGTATAATCTAAGACAAATTATCTCTCAGGTTTTGGATCCCTCGATTGGGATCCGAATTAGACTAAAGGGTTTCTCATTCCAAAAACGGTAAAAATTAAAATAAAGGAATGGCTTATATTTGTTGTGATATAACGAAGCAAGAAGAAGGCTTCCTTCACTTTATATTGAAATTACTTTTATTTTAAATAATTAATATCGAAATAAGTGGTGGTAACTTTTAACGGGTTGATGTTTCGGAACGCGCCTCAGTGTAATATATATGGTTTTGACAGTTCAAATCGCGCCAATTCCAGTTAATTTCACATTCATTTCGCGCGTTTTCCTTCTCATTTCATAGAGAATAGATTTTTGCAGATTTCTTATGTAAGAGCAGGAATTCGCGCGGTTTCGAAGCAAGGAATCGTAAAGTTGTAATACAGAATTATGGTGCAGACGCGCTCTCAAACCTCGTAAACAAAGATTATAAAGCTCTGCTTCATAGAAAATGCTCGAAAACCTGAGAAAATGGAGACTTTCAGAGCGTCCAGTCCGTTTCGTAGTTTTTTTTATGCGATTGAATAACGTGACGAGCTAGTCGTTCACCTGATATTAAGCGACACGGCCGCCTATAACAGCTGCAGTGTCAATCGGAACTTTAAAACAATAAGGTTTTGCGTGACACTGCACTGCGCACGTCATCCTGAGACATCACACAGTCTAGTAATCAGATTACTAGACTGAGTGATCAGATCATTAAGTCTCATTTGCCCAGTAATTTCACTAGCTACAGTGCCCTTCAGACCGGAACACAGTTCAGTTATTAGTTCCATCATGGAACAAGGAGGACTGTTCCATGGTTCCGTTGACTGTGATTCTGTGATCCAGTGCCAGGGTGTCTAGCAAAGATCCCTTTCCTTAGCGTTAACGCCTCACGCTAACTCCAAAATGTATGGGAATGACATTGCCCCTGTGGGATTCGAACTAGAGTGCGTCAATTTGCAAGTCGCACAGGCTACCACTTAGTCACAGACACAAGCTCTTGTAACTTTGTAAAGGCAAAGGTCGTAAGAGTTATAGGCAAATTTTTATTTACCTAAACCCCTAAACCTAAGATTTTTGTTCGAGAGTGAATCTCCTATACGCTAGTACTATTAGTTATTCTGTGGTAAAGAGAGAGTAGTAAATTATTATTTATTCTGTGGCATACCTCGTGATGCTGAGCACGGAGATGAAAATGTCTTATTAAACCAGCTTTTACAAAAAACCGCGGCCATGACCAGTTGCAGTCAAGGGCAGAAGTTTCTCAACCTTCCTATACTTATGCCAATGCCCACCACTGTCTGTAACACCTACTACAATATTTTATGAATAACTTGCTTACCTCTGAACCCCTCGAACGAGTTTATTCGAACTCGCTGTCGCGTATCGTATAATAATAAAAAAAAATAACTTACTGCGCATGCGCACCCTGACTCGAGTCCCGCTCGGCCCGGCACTGACTTGTCAAGTTACGTACGCAATTTCCACTCGCTCTTAAAACGGTGAAGGAAACCATCGCGAGGAAACCGGCATGTTCAAGAATCACAACATTCGAGAACATGTGTCATCCACCAACCTGCACTTGTCCAGCGGGGTTGATTGTGAAACTAGTCTAGACTATCTCCCAGGAGCAGTAAGGGCTGATGATACTAATTAGTAGGTACTATAGCCTATTTACATTTTTTTAACAGTATGACTTACATAGAACTGAGACGTGGTCTCATTAGTAAGCTCAAAGTCGCGCAGCGAGCTATGGAGAGAGCTATGCTCGGTGTTTCCCTGCGAGATAAACTCCGGAATGAGGAGATCCGCAGGAGAACTAAAGTGACCGATACAGCTCTTAGAATTAGCGAGTTGAAATGGCAATGGGCATGCCACATCGCTCGTAGAACTGACAACCGATGGGGAAGAAAAGTTCTCGAATGACAACCACGAACCGGAAGACGCAGCGTAGGCCGGTCCCCCACGCGGACCGACGATCTGGTAAAAGCCGCGAGGCGCCAATGGATGCAGGTGGCGAGCAGACACTTAAAGTAGCGCTCTCTGGGGGAGGCCTATGTTCGGCAGTGGACGTCTTCATGCTGTTGATGATGATATCTATTTTCTTTCTGTTCTATGATCTGTATACTATTTCTCGTCATCAGCTGAGTCACACAGGCTCGGCCCGACCTTCGCTGACCAACCCCTTCCTGTCCTTGCCTGTCATAATAGTGAGGGGTTGGGTCAGACAAATTAAATATTTAATGGTGCTTTTTAGTCCCTGGGGTGCGTGCGAATGGAGTTCCACATCATATTCATTTTATGGCAAAGTCCGAACATTAAAACTAAATAAATCATATCACTAGAAAATCCCATAAAATCACTAGTGTTTTTTTGAGAATGAATTTCAGAATGTTCTTTTCATTCCCAAAAGAACAACGATTTATTTTTGTTTCGGTGATTTTGTAAGAATACTTGGTGTTTTCATAATACTTTTTTTTATGAGAACGAATGACGTGACGAGCTGGTCGTTCATCTAATGTTAAGCGACACGGCCGCCCATAACAGTTGCAGTGTCACTCAGAACTTTAAAATAATAAAGTTTCGCGTGACACTGCACTGCGCACGTCATCCTGAGACATCACACAGTCTAGTAATCAGATTACTAGACTGTGAGATCAGGTCTCATTTGCCCAGTAATTTCACTAGCTACAATGCCTTTCCAACCGGAACACAGTAGTGCTTGCTTGTACTTACGATAAAAAGAGAGACCTTGTGTGTTTGAAATTGAAACCAATGTTTTCTGTTACATTAGGTAATTAGCCGGTAGAATGTCGGCACGCTGGATAACAACGGATTTATGAATGCAAACTGTGCATTGGTGTTGCCGATCGATAGTCGACTATCGATAGCCGAACAATCGAAACACTATCGACCGGCCTATCGATAGTACCGATACTATTGATAGCTCAGAACGACGCAATACTATTGATCGAGGCATATCGATACTATAGATAGTACCTATTGTTGCTCGTAAATAAAAAACTATTCTTTACTATTTTTAGTATTTTTGATTATTTAAGTCTATCGATAGTTTAGTGTTCCATTTGTACCACCGATAGTATCGATACTATCGACAGATTTTATCATCACCAAGGCCTGCTGGGTTAGCATGGATGGTAGACAAAATTGTCTTTCCCCGTTTTACGTCACGTTCTTCATACTTGCTTGGAGTAAAACAGGGGAAAGACAGTTTTGTCTACCGGCCGTGCTAACCCTACTGGTGGTGGCTTGTAGTCTACACTCCCCCCAGTGGGAACATACTGAGCAGAGGACGAAAGATAACCCAGAGGAAGAGCATCGGATATGCTCGAAACCCTGTCGAGAAATCGTTGACACACTATTCGTGAGTAACAGTCGGGTATATGTTTAAAACGAAAGATAACTTTAAAAAAAAGCCTAACCACTAACCATTATTTGACAGCAACTGTGGTGTGGTGGTTGAGTAGGTCGGCTCATAACCCGGAAGCGGCGGGTTCAATATACATAGTGCATGATGCACAGGAAAAAAGCGCAAATACTTGTTCTTCGTGTGATGTGAAATCCCAGTTAGGGTCCAGGATCTGTGTATGTGATCGTTGGCCGTTATTTATTAAGCCGTAATCAGTCAAAAGCAGTAAAGAAGGTCCGGGAAGGCATAAAATCGGAACAATTTGTACATCCGTAACAAATTGTCGGCCGCTAATTGCCACAGCACTCCGGTCTCCACCTACACAGTATTATGAATCGCATCACATACGACACTTTCGTAGAAACTCGGTGACAATGGAACGTCCTATGGAGACCATACGTGATGGCACTTGCGATGAGACCCGATTGAGTTTTAATAGATCGTTGTCAATTGACAGCTTGACACCAGGTGTTTATTTACTGCGGTTTCTATAATACATCTAAGTTACGCGGGGCGTCAATGTATTCTCGGTATCGAGGTAATACACTAATGATGAGGGTAATTAAACTATATCATTAGTTTATGACACTCATTGAGGGTATAAATACAAAATTTTATTTGATTGTAGCCATTAGTATTCAAAATATTATTTCGGAAAGGCAACTACGATGACTGATACGACAATGTTGAAAAAAAATCGAGCATCGCGCTGTGATAAAATTCCTCATAAAACAAGGAAAGACTCAAAAAGTAATTCACGAAGAAATGATGGCTGTTTACCAAGATTCTGCCCCTTCATTATCTACAATTCAGAAGTGGTCAAGTGAATTTAAACGAGGTAGAGAGAGTATTGAAGACAACCCTCGTGCCGTTGGGCCGGTTAGTGCCGCTACTGAAGAAAACGTAAAAATTGTTGAGAAACTTGTACTCAAAGATGCCCGTGTGAGAGTGAAAATATTGTCAGAAAAAACCGAGCTATCCGTGGGTACCATTCACACTATCCTTCATGACCATCTGAATTTGTCAAAGGTCAGTGCAAGATGGGTGCCGCGAATGCTCACAGCGCTTCAGAAACAAGTGCGAGTTGATTGTTCCAAGGAGTTTTTGGAGCTCTGTGGTGAATCCGCAAAGTATTTATGATCGGATTGTTACTGGTGATGAAACGTGGGTTCATTACTATGATCCTGAGAGCAAGCAGGAGTCTATGCAGTGGCATAAAAAAGGAACTGCCCCACCGCAGAAGTTCAAAGTCAGCCCATCCGCCGGAAAGCTCATGGCCACAGTGTTTTGGGATTCCAAGGGAATCTTATTAATTGAGTACACAAAAAAAGGTGAGAGTATTACTGGCGCAACTTACGCTACCACCCTGCGCAATTTAAAGGAGGCAATAAAAGAAAAAAGACGGGGAAAATTGACCGCAGCCAGGTGTATTGCTTCTGCACGACAACGCGCCTGTTCACAAGGCGCGCATTGCCAATGCTGCTGTGCGGGATTGCGGATTTGAAGAAATCTATCATCCTCCCTACAGCCCGGACCTAGCCCCTAGTGATTACTTTCTGTTCCCAAATCTCAAAAAAGAACTTCGAGGCAAGCATTTTTCCGACGATGAAGAGTTAAAGGCAGCAATTAACGATCATTTTTCATCATGGATTGATTTTTTAAGTGTAAACCACACTATCTACAAAGACATTATAGATCTTCCCGCTGGTTGCTAAAATTTTAAGAACTATAATATCTTTATAGATCATTTTTCAGACCAGGAAGAAAAATATTTTTGGAGGGAATTGAAAAGTTATTTAACTCCTATAATACGCGGAGTAATTGACTACAAAACTACAAAGCATCTTTAAGTCAGTCGAGAATTTGGAAAGCGTCAGTGAAACGGCCCATAGCGATCGCACCACGATGAATCATGTTCAACTTGACCGGTTGTGATGCCTACTGGTTATTAAGCGGATTTATACCGCAGTCTAGTAGGTAGACGCTACTAGACTAGGCTTGAGCAAAATCGTTCACCTTGACGACCTCGTTCATCAAATCTCGTTCAGTAATAGGAACTCATTCTTATAAATTGTACAGTAACTTTCGTTCAGTGAATCCGTACGAACGAAGCGATGTGCGATCTCTGCGATCTCGTTCGGATTCACTGACTACCGCTACTCTTAGTACTTTTTTCTATACCTCATTGGAATAAATGGTTCCGGCCGTCTTGACTCTTGACAACTGATTACCTTCTTTGTTGGCAATCAGTTGCGATATATAAAGGACTGTTCATCCTAATACGCAACTTGTTGCCAATAATTACCTTTTCCGCCATAGCAACTGAGTTTCGCAACCAGTTACCACTAAGGAGATTTTAACGCCCAACGATCACATACATAGATCCTGGATCCAATCTAGGATTCCCTATATCTAGGCACCCAGGAACTCCCCAGTCCCATTAAACCCAGACACAGAACATGTATTTACGCTTTTCTGTACACAAGTACTTGTCCTGGAATCAAACCCGCAGCTTTCCAGTTATGAGCCAACCTGCCCGATCACCGCACCGCAGTGGCTGTAAATAGGCAACAACTAATACACAACGAAATAAAACAGCGTCAGGTAAGTGTTAGAAAACTCACCAGAACGGTAAAGTGAACTTCCAATTCCAGTAATATATCAAAGTGAAACGTCTGTCTGTTTGTTTGTACGGGTTTTACATCGAAACGGCTGTACCAATTTGATTGAAATTTGGGTGAGTATTGTGAACAATATGTGTGCAGAGGCACACATTGTTCACAATACTATGATAAACATAGGGTTTTTTCTCCCCGGAAAATTAGGAATTTTCACTGGAAACGGGTGAAGCCGCGAGGCGCCTCTGTCTTCCAATAAAAGTTCCATCCACTACCAATCCTGCGCCAAAAGCAATATCCTGTCCAAAATCGACAACAAAGCGAGCCGAAGCCACCTAATTAATAATCTAATTACGCATTACGCATATAATTGACTCAGTTGCGTAAGGTACCCGGTTGTCGGTGAACAATAAATTATGTTACCGACGCGAGGACGGACAGGTCTAACTGATATTATGCGATTTCGAAAGTGAAGCCGAAATTAGCTGCTGAATGCTGTATTCTAAAAGCGTCGCACTCTGGGTCTTTGAAGGCAGTGGCTTGGCTGTAAATGAGCTTCACTGCGATATCTCTTGAGGCTAGGCTATCCAAAAACGCAAGTTTATAGGCCATCCAAAACTTGCATGAAATTGATGGATATAAATTTTCTAAAGGAAAGTTTCTTCTTTCAGATGTAATCGAAGCTATAGATCCCATAGACATTATTAGTTTCATTCGGTTGCATTGCAAATCGTAAACTAGCAAGCTGAGAAATGCACTTGTGGTCTTCCTAAATGCGCCATAGCTCATCGTGGAGACAAGTCTGTAAAACTGCAAATGGAATCTTGGCTTCGACACTAAAAGATGTTCCTTCAATCTTGAGGTTTTCACTGCTCACAGACATTTATTGGTTTTGTATTATATTGAAAATTGATTGGTGTATTATTAGCTATTGTTAAATCTATATAGGCTTGAATGCAAGGTAGTTTTGGAAATCACACAAGTGGCGTTGTATTCTTATACTTTTCAACTTCGCCCTTCTATTGACACCCGGGACGCCAGACTGGATTGCGTTTAAATTCTGGATCATTCGAATTTCCTTAAAACATTTTCCTTCACCGTTTCCAGCGATGGCAAGTCCTCAAAACCAACCAACGCACCCTTCATAAATATCAATACCCCCTTCAAATTCCTCTTCAGGTGCGTTCTTAATTCGGCATAAAAACTCAGGGGTATATGAGGGTAGATAACATCGGCACTTGGCATTTTCCTTTGTTACCTCTGCCTGGCACCCCATGGCTGTGACGTCACTCGTCTAGGATAACTGTCGCGACGGCTAGGCGTTATGGGTGTTTTTGGTGCTTTTTCGAATGTAGCGTTAGCAGAAACTTACTGGGGAAAGTAATAAATGATAAGTGAATAAATAAAATTGAATGGAAAATGGATAACACCGTACATTTTTGTGATATATTTAGGTTGCTTGGTTACTAAGTCATATTGAAAAGCAAGTGGTTAGCCCTGAGGTCAGAGTTATAGGCCACCTGAAGATTTCCAATTGTCTTATGTCAACCGAGCTCGATAGCATAATTATCGTGCTCTCCAAAACATGGTAGTAGCGCTACCACTTCTTGTAGCGGTCTCACATCTAAGAGATGACCGCAGCGAACGTCGCTTTTATCAATTAGTATTGCAACTTTGCTATAACCACTCACAATTAGGGCTTTCATCCCGGGAGTCTCGGTCTCGAAAATATCGAGAGTCTCGACGATTTTTTCGTATTTTCGAGACTCGAGACTGCTTCTTCCAGTCCCGGGAATAACGAGACTTTCGAGACTTAGTCAAATTATTCAAAAATGTACTAAAATACCAGTATTTTTTACAATATTTAAAGAGTGTTAAGGTGAATCTGAAGGTCTTAATCACAGACATAATAATCTAAGGTCTGATCATGTATATCACCATCAGCCTGAAGACGTCCATTGCTGAATATAGGCCTCCCCCATACGTAGCACCAGTTCGCACTAAGCTTTATGCTGAGTTATTCATAGTACGAACGGCCAAGGAATGGAATGCTCTTCCAGCAATAATATTTCTTCCTGGGACCTGGGACTTTTCAAGTAAAGAGTGAATGGGCATCTCATGGGCGAACGTGCTCCACCTTAGAAAACTTTTTCGCTTACCATCAGGTGAGATGTTGTCAAAGGTATGCCCATTTTAGCATAAAAAAATACATTTCTTTGTAAAAGTGGGAAATTAATGGCTGCGATGTGAGCGTTAACAGATGAAAAAATTATGAATAAAAATAAAAATAAATTGCAAATAGTTGTTAATTGTGCCTGTATTTGAGTTGTTAACAGTATGACTAGCTTGTATTTACTGCCTAAACACCTAGTTCAAGGTATTAAATGTATTTTTGATGTAGTCTCCAAAGTCGTTTTTCCCGGGAATTTCGAGACCGGCCCGAGTCTCGATATTTTTTCCCGGGACTCGAAATTATAGCGAGACTGAAAGCCTTACTCACAATAATATAAGGTAAACAGTTAAAGACTAATTAAAAATAATCCGAAAACCACGCTACTCAAGACACCATTCCTCACTAAACCAATCTAAAAATACAACAAATTCTCAGTTAAAACGGCTCACTAAGTTCTATTTACAGCCATTCCAAAAACTTGCCTCTTAATTGTCATTATCCTCGTTTGCTAACCATACCAAAAGTATAAATGAGTCAGCTAAGAGGGGAGGTGAATCTTCGATGTAAAAAGTTCTGGGAATTGTTTTGGTACGGGAGTCTAGGAAGGGGATGATTCAGGATTTTTACAGTATTATAATAATATAATACAACATGTGTGTGTGTGTAAGAAGTTGAGTTATGACGAGGCATCTTATGAACTTACACCAAGCCAGAAGCCTTCGAGATGCTTACATTTTTCAACACTAGTCCACGTGAATAGGAAAAAAGGGAGGCCACACTTCACACGACATGCGGAGTACGTAATTTAAAGTACTTCTGAAACAGCTCAGAGAGCTGGCACTCAAGTGAATCTGCCGGAACATAATATTAAGTGTCCGGCACTAGATTTCACATACAGATAACTTGAGGGTGGTAGCTACAGCTAATAGCTATAGCTACAACCCTCAAGTTATCTGTATCCAGGAGCACTAAACAATGCCATGTAGGGCACAGTCTAGTGCTCGCCCGGGTACAGAAACTGACAAACGAACGAAACGGTGTACCACCAGTCCACCAGCATGCCACGGATTCATTACATCAGTTTCCCTTCAACTATAGCTCATTTTAGAATTTAAACCCAAAACTCACAGCCACGCATCAACAGTCGACGTAACTCTACTTCGGGCAGTTGGACCTTAGCTCTGCATATTGTCCCGTCCCTAACCAGGCGAAACCAGCCTTATACAGCGTTACCGGTATTCTCACGGATATTCCTGAGCCACGACTATTCTCCTTCGGAACGTGGCGGCATCCTCTGCTTTCCCATCCTAATAGTTTGAAGATGGTGGTATGTAACTCTACTCTAACTACTTAAGAATGGCATTGTATACGTTGACGACTCATCTATTCTTAAATTGTAGGTACAATTGGAGAGTCCCATCAAGGGTTTAACGCAGCCCAGTTAACTTTCTTTAATCTAACCGTCCGGCCATCGGACTCATTGCCCTCAATTAGAATACTTGTGCCGAGCGATTAGTGGCCCTCCGTGTGATTATCTAGGCGAATAGACATTATTGTACGAGTTTGTATGGCACAATGACTGCGGTGACATGGCGGAAGCACGAATATAATGGACCGTTACGTAAGACATTAGAATGAATGGTGCTTCTCGAAACTTGAACGAGATTTTTACAATACGTGTGTCAAATTGCCACCATAGAAACATAATATGTTGAATTTTAAAAATGTGGTTAATTTTAATGTAGTAGAACCTCTAAGTAGAACCTTCAAAATACTGGTAGTTCTGCGAACAGTACACCTCGCGAGGACAATTTTTTCGGACAATTGTGAAATCGAGATCCTCACGCACGACTTACGGCTTATATTTATATCTCGAAAAACTTTTGACCAATTTTGCTCATGTTTGAAATACTTGTGTAGAATTGAGTAGGCACTGAATGTTCTGCAAAATATTGTCACCTGTAAATGGCACCGCAGCAAACTTTCCTCCTTTTGGGGGCAAATATGGGTACTTCCAATCAAAAATCGCCGAAAAACAACCAAATTCTATGAAATTTTAGAGCTTGTGTACCAAGTTTCCGGCAAGATTACCTAGTTGAAAAATACGAACTAGATACCATAACATTTTGATGAAAGCAAATTTTGCGAGAATTTATCACGCAAAAAGTACTGGATGGGTTTTGGTACCGTTCGAATGTATTTTTCGGAGTCAGGAGTTGGTTTTTACCATTATCTCATTAAAATGCATAAGTAGTACTTCGGGCATAAAATTAATTAAGCCATGCAAAGCCAGGGCGGTTCAGCTAGTTACAGATAAAGGCCGATCTGTGGTTATTTTCATGCGGTTTTCCTTGAGCGCAGTATCGTGTTCTGTTTAAGGCATTGCCACTTGTCGGGAGAGCGGAACGACTGTGTACATACAATATGGCAACATCCGATTGCGGGGTGATCTGTCATGAGACGGCACTTCCTTCACAGTTGACAGGCTACAAGCATTACCTACAGCCAGTCACAGCGCCTCTAATTGCCTATGCCTACCGTCCGCTGAGCCCTAAGCGGCGCAACCATAATAATAGTAATGGCTCTGTGAGCTGTACAATTTTGCTCGTGTTTGAAATAATGAGTACCTAGCTGCCCAATACCTTTTTTTTTATACTTTCGGTGGGTTAGCGTTTGACTACATCTCACCTGATGGGTAGTGATGATGAGGTCGAAGGTGGAGCACTCCTACCCAGAATTAACCTATTTACTTTTGATTTGAAAACACTTAAGTTGTCCTAGCGAATGTCTCTGCCAGTAGGTCAAAATGGTCGGTAAATGGTGCCCGCAGCAAACTTCTCATTTTGGGCGACCCCTCTAATGCGAAATTGTGACAACCCCGCAGAAGCCATAACAAGAAGAAGTTGAAGTTGAAGTTGACCCCTCTAATCAAGAATCACAGACGAAAAAAATATTTGCACAACTTGGTAATATAGGTGCTGCAAATATATCTTGGTAAATTTAACAAGATAGTTGAAATATATGCACTGTACGCGAGTACCAAACAAATTACAGAATTTTTTTCTAACTGAAGCAGACTGCGCCTTCTTACCGCGTCGGCAAAAATATTCTAGTTTAAGTTCCATTTAAGACAATTGGCATTATCTTATTAAGCCGTAAACTAAGAGTGCCTATTTAAGCCACAATGGCACTTTACATTCCCGTCGCCAGGAAATGTACGGAATTCCTCTCACGCGATGTCGCGCTCTATGCTACTTAATTTATTACTCTGGCTGTGAACATATGTTCGGGTGAATAGGTATTCCAATTCTGGGCTTTAGGATAAGAACAGATTTAAAAACTTATCTCGTGAGTGTGGACCGTGGTTTGAATCCAGATTGGTCTCGCAACCTATCACTTTCGTGTGGAATTTGCAGTCACTCTTATAATTACAGGCCCAGACATGGTGGTCGAGGGGGTTGATTCTAACTCGGAGGCAGTGGGTTCGATTTCCACTACACAATTGTGCACAGGCAAACACAGCGCATCTACTTGTTCTATGTGTTGGGTGTGTGGGAGCATGGTCCTCATAGTTCCTGGGTCCTTAGATACAGGGAATCCTAGTTAAGGTCCAGGATCTATGTGATCACTGGCATCATACATCCATATTATATTATATAATATGGATGTAAATAATACAATGGTGAAGAGACATCGCGATTAAACAAACCATCATGTTCTAGAATCACAAAATTAAATATCATCCATCAAGCCGCACTTACACACAGGTGTAGGCCATAATCATAATGCAACATACTGGACAAGCGCATTCCACATTACAGTAATCCGGCACACCCTAGTTTTTAGCCCTTGGACTCCCAGTGGCTTGATATCAAGCCGGCATACATTACTATTCTATCTTTATGGAAAATGCTGGTATTCCAGAAGTCAAAAGTACTGGATAAATGACATCATACTCACTATTGTAATGCTTTTTCATATTCATTGGAAAAGTGATTCTAATAAAAGCTAGAGAATATTGTTTTCCTTCTTCCACCATTATTGTTAAATGTTATATTAAAGTGCAGTGGGAGTGAGACAGCAATTAGGTAAGTGGAGGGTGAAACCCCGGGGCACCATTACTAGGTGCTTCATAAATACGGGCTCTAAAAGCCTAGATGTATATCTAGCTTAGTTTAATTAGACCAAAATTAGAGCTGAACAATTTTCTCACGAGTAAATTGTTTGCAAATTAATTAAGGCTAGTGAAACTAGAACATGTGAATTTTAGAAATGTGTTATTTTTGAAACACTTATATTCAGTTTTTATGCTAATCGGTGTAGAACTGGTGCGTTTAGTTAATCATAAATGCTGAAATATTTCGTTGAGAACTATGAGACAACTTATTTATGACTTATGAAGATCCCATAATTTTGATAGCAAAGCCACAGGTTGCATGTTCTTGATTCAAAATGTAGCATAGTAACTATGTATTGAAAGTGTCAAATCCATAAAAATGTAGTTTCAATGAGTTGCAATCAAGCTACAAAATCCCCTAGCCGATCTTGCCATCTAGTAATCTTATTACCAGACTATGCTGATGTCTCAGGATGATGTGCGCTGTGCAGTGTCACATAATACTGTAATTTAGAGTTTCAAGTGGCACTGCTACTGTTATAGGTAGTAACATCAGTCCTAGGTATTATATTATCTGTGATCAGGCAAGTGAATAGCTTGTCACATTATTCTGAGAGAAGAAAGACGAGGTGGTCACTGGAAGGTTTTAAGGACATGTTATCCCCTATAAAATGACAAAGCATAACACACATAAGCAAAAGTTACAAACTAAAATTCTTAAGATTTTTCAAGTATTATAATATAAGTACAATTTATGTATTAATTAATTAAATATATAGTTGATTACTTGAAATTATTAATTTCAAGTTATCAATTATATGCACCCAACAGCCAATGTGCTACCATCATCATCATCAGCCTGAAGATGTCCACTGCTGAACATAGGCCTCCCACAAAGAGTGCCACTTTGTGTGACTGTGTGCCTCCTGCATCCATCGGCTTCCCCCAGTCCTGACCAGGTTGTCGGTCCACCTAGTGGGGGCCAGCCCACCCGTCTTCCGGTTCATGGTTGCCAAATGAGAACCTTTCTTCCCCATCGTTGTCAGTTCTACAAGTGAGATCTCCTCATTTCGGATCTTGTCAGTGTGCTTATTCTACCAATATACCATAATAATACCAGTGTGGTCAGTGTGCTACAAAGCAACATAAATTCTCACACAGAGAAACTAAGAAGTGTCAATATGGAACACAACTGGGGGGCTACAATACTAAAATAGATTGTTTACATAATACGAGCTCCAAATAGATTTTATGATGCCTATAGTCTTCAAACTTACCTTTTATTGCTCGGGCTGTTGTAACCACAATTGGAGTCCCATGTTTACGGTTTAGAACTGCATTTACACAACAAAACTCACAAAAATAATTCTTCACTTGTTTGTTTTCACAAATGATCTCTGTATCTTCAGCTACTACACACAATAAACTCTCTCACGGTAATCACAGGAAATGGTAAAAGAAATCAACTTCGTGGATAGTAATTGATCTTTTTAAACAGGATATGAAATCAAAACAAAATTGCAGCGTATTCGATTTGGTGAAATTATCGTAGGTAGAAGAATGGATAGAGGCTTACATTACACGTTTTATTTAACTATAATGTAAAATAGTTTTGCGTCCAATGCTCTGATGGCACCACAGATTTATACAAAAACACATAAATTGTTCCGAATTTTCAATAAATAAGTACACGAACGAAATCACGGAAGAAACAACTCCCTCAGCAGAAAGTCAACAACCGTTTGACAGTTTTGTTGTTTGACACTGGTTGTGGTTTGACAGAATGTGACACAGATTGTGAAATTCATTGACACATTTGTTTTTTTTTTTCATTGCCAGGCGAATGTAGTTATTTTCCCAATTCTACAAAGTTAGTTTAGCGCCATCTCTTGACTACGGCTGGTAACTGTTATATTTGATAGTTCAGCTAGTCCACAATAGATGGCTACTGACTGATGAGTTAAGAGTTAGTAGATGATGATCTTTGTTTTTGTAACAATGGCTAACTCTAAAGTTAGCCATTGTTACAAAAACAAAGATAGTTATTTTGTTTTGTTTTAGATTTTGTTGTTATTTCAAGTGATGTGTAGGTTATAATCAAGGCGCCTGCTAAGCGTGGTGATTATGGCCCTTGCTATGATAAGTGGCCAAAGTGGTTTTGTTATGGGTGAGGCCTAAGTTCAGCAGTAGACGTCTTATAAATTACGTGATAATGATTTCGGTAGAGCGAGCAACTAGATTATCCCAGTATTCAACCTTTACAAAATTATATACAGTTGAACTTACTACAACAAAAAACTCCCGTTGAACTAATCGGTTGTAGATACTAGTGGGAATGAGCGAATATAATTATTATGTATATCTGGTAGTCTGCAAAACTTCATCTGAATCAGGTTTATGCACCTCCCAAACAAACGGATTCAATTTTATCTATTAAAAGTAGTGGTACGTAGTACTATTTATATCTATTCTGTGGTAGAACTTAGTCGTAAGGGGAAAATATTAATTATTAGAGAGGTTTAATTAAACTATTTTAATACTTTTCACACATTTAATTCAAGTAATCTTAATCTAAAATACAGTCGTAAGAAGCTTTACTTGCAATATTATTAAGCCATCGCACGTCGGGTGCGCTTTCATTCACATATCTATTGTCTGCCCGACACTTCACAAGTTGACTTAATAACTAGAAGTAGGTGTACTAAAATACTTATAATAAGACATTTATCACAATTATGTATCACATAGTCAAAATCTAGTAATCAGACTACAAACATGCTATAGACAATTCAGTATGAGATACAAAATATTACATTATATAATTATGTAAAAATTGAAAGAAATATGAGAATAGGACCATTCTATAATGGTTGTGATTATTATAATTATCTATAATTATAAACATAGTCATTGATAACTTTATTTTTATTAAATCAATCATATTGTCGCCTAAGATCAGGAGAAATATGGTCAAACGCAAGCCTATGAAAGATAGAAAGAGACATAACATTGTCATTATAAATATTCGTAATGTATCCTCACAATAAAACCATCTGAAAATCTGAATTTAAATATAATTTGTTCAAAAAATATATTTTATTTACTTACTTAGATACTTACGCACAAACCTATGCCTACTCAATAAGTTCAAAAATATAGTAATAAAAAATAATAATGATTGTCGCGATTGAAATACACAGAAAAATATGGTAGATATCTCTATATCTACTTCTATAGGACATTTATATTGATTATACGAATAACAAACGATACGATACATAGGCAGGTATCTACCTAATAACCTAAAATCATTATTCATGAAAAGTTCTCTTGAAAACTCAATACAAAATGGGAGATCTTAAATATTGTTATATAACAATATTAACAAAGCTTCGACATATTCGCATAACATAAAATAAACAGAGGGTTTTTCTCACGGAGCCCTAAACGCCACAGAACCTATTGCTAGTCACCCGTCAAATTAGCAGATCACTGAAAACTAGCAACCCCAAATACTTTTTTAAAATAAAATACAAATTGGCAAAGGAGCTACGTCACCATACTGCCAAAAAATCTAATCCCATACATATTCAAAATAGACCTTAACGACAGTCAAAAAGAAGGTACTGGTGAAGAATTTTCGGTATCTCCAACTTCTTGGCGACTTGAACTAAAGATGTTCCCAAGAACCTGCGAAGGAAGACCCTGGTTTGCGTGATCAAAGAAAGAGGAGTCTTAGCGCGTTCAACTAGGGTTTCTTTTTGCCTGGCATTGAGGACGTTGTTCCTCTTTATCATACAAAGATCGAAGGATTCCGCTGCTTCTAGAAGGAGATAGAAGATGTGCTCGTATTCTTGTGTTGTCACGTTCTGGAGGTGGTTGAGGATGCCGTCGGGGTCGCGGAACTGAGTCTTCATTATTACCTGTGGAACAAAACAGTCACAATGAATAAAGGAGGTTTTATTTCATTTATCGCTCCCAGAACCGACAACCGATGGGGAAGAAAGGTTCTCTCTTGGCTGCCACTGCTCGGAAGACAGCAAAGGAATGGAACACCTTACCAGGTCACGGTTAGAGGTACATGGCTTGAAATTATTAGCTCATTGCCTAAAAATGAAAGATGCCACCGCGACATAACCCAGGTGACACCCAATGAATGGTTAAAAACTCTAACAAACTTTGATCATTGGTTAGAGTTTGTTAGAGTTTTTACAATTGATTACCTTAACTACTGGTAAAAAACCCCAGATTTAGGTTGGGTTTCTTGATCCATAGTTAAGGTAACCATTGGTTAAAATTAGAGCTTTTAACCATTGGTTACGTAAACTAGGGATCAAAAAACCTACCCTTAATAAGCTTAATAGTGGATTTGCCTACAATGCACTGTGACTATTGGGTTTGACTGTCAGAAGTGTCAGACAAGATACCTAATAATGACTAGACATAAATCTCTCCTTCATGATACACACATTCACACACCCTTACTTAAAAACACACACCCCCACACCTCTTCTTAAAAACATAAGTCAAACTCACCCTAGCTCCGTATCTGAGCAGCATGGCGACGATATCAGCATTGGGCTCATTATTACTAGCTAAGTACTCAGCCAGGGCCGGCCGTAGCTGCGTCATGTCTTCGTCATTGTAGACCTTCAGGTTTGGATCGGCGCCGCTTTCTAGAAGGATCTGGAAGGTAAAAAGAGCAATTGTGTGGTGAACTTACTAATTTGTAATTTTACTACTTTTAGAAAAAAGTTGGGTAATTTTATCTAGTTGGCAACACTGGCTGGTGGGTGATTGGACGTGTAGGTGAGAGACAGCGCGGTGCACAAACCACTTTAGTGGGTTTTTTGATAGTTTAGGTAACCAATAGTTAAAAATGCTAACAAATTCTAACCAATGGTCAACATTTTTTTTGAGCTTCTAACCACTGGTTTCTATAACTACGGATGAAAGACCTACCATAGATTAGGAGATAATAGATACTAGATCAATTAGCATTCGACTGTTATTGGCACAACAATCAAACACTTTATCTATTATTATGCAAATTACTGGCATGAAAGCATATAGTATCAGCTAAAAAGGGCGCTAAAGTCATGTGTTTAAAATTTTTAATAAATACGTACTGATAGGTATTCTTAAGAAAGCCCTAAATCTCAAAGATCATGACGTTAGGGGAGCATACAGAATATAACTTAGGGCGGGTTCTTTCATCCGTAGTTAAGGTAACCAATGGTCGAAAATTCTAACAAATTCTAAATTCTAACCAATGGACAAAATTTGTTAGGATTTTTAACCATTGGTTACATTAACTACGCATCAAAAACCCTAACCTTATTTGCAGAATGGAGTCGTCTATTACTATAATGCTAAAGGTACTATTTTTATATATATTTGAATATATGGTATATTTGAATGCCCGATGTGGGTAAATTGATCTTGCTTTATTGCGCTATTACGGGATACCGTCTGTACTAATAATTTCATTATTCATAATTTCATTTCACATACCTCATTTTTAATAATGATGAAATTTATAATGGTGGTTATTTATAAATAACTTTGTTCATAATAGTTACTTTTTATATTGATCTTTTCTTATACAATTTATTCAAATAATGTTTAAATTTATTAAAAATTATGTTATAATGTTAATGTTAAGAATTTTTTTATCATACTTTTTTTTATTATAAATTTCATTACTTATAATTTCATAATAATCAGCATTCATAATTGTATTGTTCATAATGACTTTTTCATATTTTTTAGTTAACATAATAATAATTTTGAGGTAGTTAAATCATTATATACATATGCATGTATACCCTAAAGATACTAAGATACTAGTCTAAGGCAAAGTCATAAATAGGTGCGACGACGAGCGAAGCGAGGAGGAGCGTTAGGTTAACTGTGACCACACGACGCACGAGCCGAGCGAGCGAAGCGAAGCGTAGCGAGCGTGCCGCGGCAGCGGCCGGCGAAGTGCCAGAAGTCACTTATCCTTATATTAAAAAATTACAGAAACCATCTATATTAAGTTTCAGGTTACCGTTATTTGATTTAAATATTTTACACGTGTTTTTATTAGACATTTCAAGTTATTTATTAAAATAATGCACAAAGTTCACCAACAACACCAAAATCAACATAACATGAGAAAATATAAGTTATTTTACAATTACCCACAGTCCACACGTTAATTTTGTTTGTTTTGACTGGATGAAGTGCCTGCATAGATTGAAGAGCAAATTGGCTTGCCGTACTACGTTTTTATAACTGATTAGGATATATATAACAATCAACAGTTCCAGTCACATTAATTTACAGTATTATTGATATTTTGTTTTATGCTTAAAGTTAGTTATGGTAAAAGAACATTATAAATTTGTACTGTTATGTTATATACGCCTTATGAGTTTCATTCTTATAAATTTGGATTATTATTAATTTTGATTTATAATAAAGAAAATTAGATGTAGTGAAAGTATAATAAATCACATTATGTGAAATGATGATTATAAGTAACATTTTTATTTGTAACAAAATTATGACAAACGATTTTATGAGTTTCGACAGTGAACCCGCTATTACACCTAGCCAAACATTATTGTATCAATTATTCAATAAATTATTCTGATTCTGATTCTATATTTATACCATCAAAAGACCTATAGGTACTTATTATAGCACTCCTATTTATTTGAGGAATATGCAGTAGGTAGTCGGCGAGAAGGAGATCTACGTCCCAAGTTGACGAATTTCTGAAGGATAAAAATTTAATTCTATGTAAAATTTCAAAAAGTTTAATATAGTGAATTATTATAATTTATGATTGATATTTAGTGACATGGACAAATTGACATTGTTGCATTAATAGGTACTAAATTAAAAAAACTAAATTGTTGTATTGACAAATCTAAATGATTGCATGTGTTAATGACGGAAATAGAGACACTATACACATTACAATAGGACCACAATTTTTGTATTACCTATTTCGCAAGATAATAATTTGTTTAATTGTTGTTTAATTGTTAATACTCACTTTAACAATTTCTTTCCTATTATCAATGTTATCGGAGCAAGCGACATGAAGCGGCGAGCCGATCACTGAACTGGACGCGTTGACTTGAGCTCCTAGAAAAAAAAACCGGAACAGGCGGTTTGACTAAAGAACTTAATAATTTACTTATATATACTTAACTAAAAATGAGCGATGGCGGCCGAGCGGTAGCATGTACGCTTCGCAATCTTACGGCACCGGGTTCGATCCTCGGCCCTGCACCAATGACTTATCTAGTAAGTTATGTGCAGTTTGCGATGCCATCGCTCCGTGCCTCGGAGAGCACGTTAAGCCGTCGGTCCCGGTTGTCATAAGAACATCTATGGCAATCGTTACGGGTAGTCAAACGCCTGATAGAATCTGACACCTGATCTAACCATCCCTGTTACTGGTTCCATACGTGTTGCGAGGTCAGATGGCAGTCGCTCGTGTAATTCTGGTAGCTCGCCGCTACAGGTTAGATTGGAAGCCGACCCCAATAACAAATGGGAAAAGGCAAAGAGGATGATGACTTACATGACCAAAAAAAGTCAATAGGTGGTAGCACTTTTCTGCAGAGATCGTCTAGGTAGGTACCACCGCTTTGCCAGTTATTCTGTCACCAAGCAGTAGTGTGCAAGCACTACTGTGTTCAGGTTTGAAGGGCATTGTATCTAGTGACATTACTGGGCCTGTAAATTCTTCAACTTTTGCTTCATCTTCAGCCTGAATATAGGCAATAGGCATCCATTATATTTTGCTATAATCACCACGCTTGGCAGGCGGCTTGGTGATCGCAGAAGATTTTAATGTACCTCAGACAATGCTGCTGCCCATTCCCTGGATATTCCCTTAGCCGGCTCTTACGGCACCCACGGGAAGAGATGGGGTGGTCCTATTCTTATGCCGGGACCACACGGCCAGCTAACTTTCTCTTACTTCGTGGTTACTTGGGGACCATGTTAGTAAGGTAAGGTCTACAGATTCCACTGGCACCTTAACGACCTTATATCTATCTAAAGTAAAAAGATTCAAATTCTCACCAGCAGATAGCAGCAGCTGCAGCATTTCCACGTCTCCCTTCAATATGGCCAGGTCGAGGGGACTCGGCTTACTGAGCTCGGGGCATTCGTAGTTGACGCGGGCGCCTTGTTTTATAAACAGGTTTACCACTTCTGGGTTACCTGGGAAATAGGTTGGTTGATTAAAAAAAAAGTTCCTATTTTTCCGAAATTTATCATCAACATCATCATCAGCGTGAAGACGTCCACTGCTGAACATAGGCCTTCCCCAGAGAGCGCCACTTGGAGCGGCTGCTCGCCTCCTGCATCCATCGGCTCCCCGCGGTTCTGACCAGATCGTCGGTCCACCTAGTGGGGCCCTACGCTGCGTCTTCCGGTTCGTAGTCGCCACTCGAGAACCTTCCGAAATTAGGTTTAAAGTTAAGTTAAGTTTTAATTAGCTTAGGTAAATTGTTTAAATTCTGGTTGTGTAAAATATTTTTGTACAGTGGGCATCATAGACTTAGGACGTACAAGACCAACAATGACAGCTTGAAAATGGGACAAGAAATTTAAGAAATTGTTTGTGTGAAAAACTATTATTAACATACGATTGAGATCTTGAATATTTGCGATAAGAGTACTGTCATCATCATCATCATTGACAGCCTGAAGACGTCCACTGCTGAACATAGGCCTCCCCCAGAGCACGCCACCTTGAGCGGCTGCTCGCCTCCTGCATCCATCGGCTCCCCACGGCTTTCACCAGATCGTCGGTCCACCGAGTGGGGCGCCTACGCTGCGTCTTCCGGTTCGTGGTCGCCACTCGAGAACCTTTCTTCCCCATCGGTTGTCAGTTCTACGAGCGATGTGGCCAGCCCATTGCCACTTCAACTTACACTTAACTTAACTAACTTTAAGTTAACTGTAGTGTTTACTAAACATTGAATCTACCTATAGACCCCCATAGTTTTTTAAATACAGCAGCAGCAGGCATTTTATTTACTGAGATCCTTCAAACTTTTGCAGTAAAATTACTAAATAATAAAAATCTGAAACACTTAAATATCGTACCACACCAAAAAACGAATAAAATCTAGGTCTGTGGTGGGCATTGATGATGTCATATCCGAAACTAAAAAGAGTATAATAAAATGCTAAGATTTGGGCGCCAATTTTGATAGAAACCCAGAAATAAAAAATAAATAAAAATAAAATAAAAATAAATGCAAATATTATGGTTTTCGAAAAATCCATTAAGTAAGTAATAGGTAACCTCCTTAGTTAAATAAGTATCTAAAAGAGTAAGTTTTTTGGTCCGTAGTTATGTTAACCAATGGTCAAAAGTACTAGCAAATTCTAAACAATGGTCGAACTTTGTTAGTATTTTTAACCATTGGTTACTTTAACTATAGATTAAAAATCCCACCCTTAATAGATTTTTAATGAATTACTATTTCTATCTGGGAATAGAAACCATTTTAGAAAAAACACTCGAAATTCCGTTTTTTATGAATACCAAAATCAGTACGTAAATCCCTAGCAGTAATAGGAACGTATTATAATGATGATAGTGATGATGATGATGATCTTACTGATGAAGCAAAGCTCTAGCGCAGATTAATGACTGCAAATATTTTGCAATACTGAAGATGTTTTTTTTCAATTTTCAAACGTCTTTGGGATGACTGATTTAATTTTGACTTTGATGATTCAGATACCACTCATGATTCATTCATGTTTAATGATGATAAAAAACACTTACCACTGAGAACAGCATAATGCATGACAGTCCTATAGTCATTCCTAGCGTCGGCCATCGCGTTGACATCAGCTCCGAAGCTGATGAGGAGCAGCACTGCATCCATACCCTGGAGATTTGTTTATATGAGACAAGGGAGCTATCATCAGCTACATTAGGTGATAAATGTGTGAAAGTGGCACCACGCTACGCCTGGATTGGGTTTTGGAGCCTGGGGGTCTAGCAAAGATGCCTCACCATTAGCGTTAACGCCTCACGCTAATTCCAAAATGTATAGAATATAATAAATATTTATTCATGACAAAAGACACAAAACAATCGGTAATGGCATAATACCATGAGCAACACAAAAACATTTTGTTTGCCACGAGTCGGTCCCAACTCAGCATATTGCTGGTCATACAACCAGTCTTCCGTTCGGGCCGTTTCGGTGTCGTCACGGCACGACTTACAATTACTTAAACTGATAATAAGCCAAGTCGCGGCCCCCCAATAATCAGATAAAAATTATTTCTTCATTAATTAAAACAAAAAATTAAAATAAAACGCAGCTCAGCGATAGTATGAAACGACAAGAAAACGGTTTTTTGTTTTAGTCGTGTTATAATTTATAGTCAGATAACCTTTATCCATCCATCGAAAACTCGCGATGTATGGGAATGACATTAGCTATGACATTACCTGCGGAAATGTTATCGGCAGGCAATGTCATTCCTATACATTTTGAGTTAGCGTTTTACGTTAGACAGACAGCGGAGCCTTAGTAATAGGGTCCGTTTTACCCTTTGGGTACGGTACCATAAAAACACGCAGGCAGTTTTTCTTTATTTGTCTTGTCTGGAAGAGATTACTCTAAGCAATCAAGCGATAAGACTGTCTATTGTAAGTACCAATAATCCAATCTATATCTATCTAGGCAGACGTACAGACAGGTATTGGAGTCAAACTCCTCGTTTATCAAGGACCAACCTTTCTCTGGCGAGCAGCCTTCATCAGCGGAGTGAGTCCAGCCCGGTCCCTGGAGTCAGGGTTGGCTCCAAACGTCAACAGCAGTTCCAGGTACTCAGGGTCGGAGACCAGGTTGATCTCGGAGCCGAAGAAATATCTCTTGTTGGGGTCTGCTCCATGCTCGAGTAGGAGTTTCGCTACGTCCTAGAATTAGGGAAGTTATTCATGGTTTTTGCTATGAGACTCTCAATTTCTCCTCTGTGATGAGTTGGTTGAGCAGGTCAGCTCATAACCCGGAGGCAGCAGGTTCGATTCCCGCGACAGGACAAGTGTTTGTGCACAGGAAAAAAGGGCAAATACGTTGTTCTGTGTGTGGGTGTTGTGGGAGCATGGTCCTCGTAGTTCCTGAGTCCCTAGATACAGGGAGTCCTAGTTAGGGTCCAGGATCTATGTATGTAAGCCAAAAAGTGTTGGTGCACAATCCACAACGCTGGCCGAGTGCGTGTGGATGGCACATGTTCTCTTTGTGATTGTTTTTTCACGATAAAGCTTCGTGAAAACAGAATGAGAAACTTCACCGTTGTAAGAGCAAGTAAAAAGAAGGAGGACTTACATAGTGTTTGTTCCTGATGGCGAGTCTCAGAGGTTCATCACACAGCGTGGTTCTAGGGAACTCCTCGCCGGTATCCGGTCGATAGTCCACGGCCGCACCACTCTCCAGGAGAAGCTTCACTAACTCTGTGTACCTGAGGGGTAGAGAAGGCAAAACTTAAGTCGTTCTCGATGGAAGGTTTTTAACGGGCAAAGCAGTTAACTATTATACTACTTAATGCCACTAGCTATAACTACCTACTCTAAAAATTTAAACTGTATACGTACTGATACAACTTCCCCTCATACGAAAATTAGTGGTGTATTTTAAGAACTCATTTCTAATAAATACTATGAATTTCTAATAAATCACGGGAACCCGTTGATGTCTTTTGTTCCATCCTGCTCTGTTCTTTGTAATTTCGTATGACTTTGTCTCGTTTTGTTACCTCGCTCCTGCTTGTGCAGGTGAGTCGTGTTTATACGAGAAATTATGTTCACGAGCTATCAACGGGCTTTATAATCTTTGGTACCTACAGACCGCGCTGACCTATAGACAGTCCAAATGCTGCAGCCCACTACCGGTAGATAGCGTACCCAACATGCTGGCAGCATTGCCTCGTTGAATTGCAATGCTGATTCGTTTGTGCCAAATAAGAGCCAGCATTTTGGTCACGCGTCGCATCAACCAGGCGCTCTGATAAACTTTGGAAAACGCGATGAGCTCCCGGTTCCTACAGACCCAGGGCCTCAACATGAAACGGCTCAAACATGTAACACTTCCGAGATTACTATAAGTTATTGTTTTCTTCAGGTATCCATTAGCTATGCTCGGTGTTCCCTGCGAGATAAGATCCGCAATTAAGAGATCCGCAAAAGAACTAAAGTGACCGATATAGCTCTTAGAATTAGCAAGTTGAAATGGCAATGGGCAGGCCACATTGCCATTGCAAAGTTCTCGAGTGGCGACCACGAACCGGAAGAAGCAGCGTAGGCCGGCGCAACGTGGACCGACGATCTGGTGAAAACCGCGGGGAGCCGATGGATGCAGGAGGTGAGCAGCCGAAACTAGCGCTCTCTGGGGGAGGCCTATGTTCAGCAGTGGACGTTTTCTTTCAAAATGGTTTAATCAGAACACGTCATTAATTTCACGTAATGATTAAAGTGATGATTTTTGACAGAAGGTTTCATCTTGCTACCCCAGACATTGGAACGAAGACTCTGGGTAACTTTTGAAACCTCTGGACAATAATAAAGCCTGGAGGAAGTTCCTTACCCATGTTCAGCAGACAGATGAAGCGCGCTGTACCCGCAGTCATCCCTCGCGTTGACATCACACCCTCGCACTAGCAGCAACCTAGTCGCTTCTAGATGCTGCTGCCATATCGCATAGTGCAGTGGACGGAGACCCTGAGTAACTGGCTCGTTCACCTGTACGAGAATTTGTTGGGTGAGTACGAGACAAATTCTTTTTGATCTTTTCTTTTCCTTTTTTGCTATCTCTCAAGTCAGGGGTGAGGAAAGGTTCCCTTTCGGAAGATCAGGGAGTCCGTTTCTACGCAGTTACGTAGTGCATCCAGTTGCCCATGGCTGCGATCTGCCAGGGCCTGTCTGTGTCTCTTGGGAAGGCACTCCACAGCCGCTCACCAATGCCTCCAGGCGTCCTGTACATACTCCTGAAGCAGTGTCCACCCACTGTGCTATTTAATGTACCTCTAGAATGAAAGCGACCCGTGACTTGAGAGATATCATAAAATAAAAGAATTTAAAGGGAAGGGTTCTCCCATCCCACTAGTGGGTATGTACTGGTCAAGAAGGATACCCCTCATCCCACTGGTATGGTTCAGGAAGGGGGTTCTTTCTTATCCGTGGTGGATCGGTGGATGAATGGGTGAAGATGAGTGAGTGTTGATCTATTAGACGTTGCGTCAATAGAGGTTCATCATTAGCATAAAGACGTCCACTGCTGAGCATAGGCCTGGGCTATCGGCCCCCGCGGATTTGACCATGTCATGGGTTCGCTTTCTGGGAAACTGCCTACACTGCATTTTCCGGCGTGATAGACGTTAAAATTCTGAAACCAAGGGGTGTTTCTAGTTTAGATGTTATTTAACAAGCACTGTGGCATACCTACATGTTCGAAGTCACGTCAAAAATGATGCCTGTATTTTGAAAGAAGTGTAAATTGGATCAACTGTTTCACGTGAGCATTAGACTGACAATAATAAACAGCGCTACCGTGCTTCTGAGGGGGCGTTAAGTCGTTGGTGATGATGTTGTAAGACAATAGTCGTTAAGCCAAGACAGAAGCCTTTGGGCGGCCTAAAAACTCTGACACCAAGGCTGACACTTTCCTACACGAGAAGAAGATGATAAACAATCTGGTAAGTAAGCATATTTCGTTGAGATGGGACTTAGGGTGCTGGAGGCAAGCAGCCACTCAAAGTGGCGCTCTGTAGGAGAGGCCTATGTTCAGCAGTGGATGTCTTCGAGCTGATGATGATGAGAGCGTACCTTGGCTCCGCAAGCCAGCAGGATCCGGATCTCGTCCAACGGCACCATCCTGATGATGGAGTCAGCCAACTCTCTCTGGAGCGACTTCGCCGCTATCACCTCGGAAGGCATGTTCTGGAGCAAAACAAATAAAGAACGATTAATTTTATTATCGATTCATTTCATCTGTAATATACCATAGTTATTAATTGCCCATTTGTATCATTTCCCACACACTTTAATCACCTCAAAAAATAACCACGTACGTGTTGATATGCCTCTTGTGTATTTGATACACGTTTGATATTCAATCTTACAGTTTAGTATTAGGTGTTTGCCAACAACGTCAACTTCATCAATCACAAGAAATGCAAGATCACGAGTGAAGACAGATTTCGTTGGCCTGTCTATTGCGTATCAAGATGGCGTATCGTATCTTGATAATTAATAAGAATAAATGTTGATACGTATTACAGTACAGACAAATGCAGAGCGTCTAAAAGTTGTGGTACACTTGCACTGGGCAGTCGGCACATTCTTTTTTTTAACCCGCGACCCTACAGAGTTTTGTATACAAAGAAAAACGAAACTTTGGAGTTATCGAATCAGAATACAACCCTGGACCTTTTGTCTAAAACAAAATAGAAAACTCGGAAATACCTAATTGACGAAATTTCAGCAAACTTGGACGAATGTCAAGAGCAATGACTTCTATAATTACTATTTCACTAATTCTCAGTATTTCGACTATTTAGTCACAACACTCTTTTGAAGTTTGAGGTAACAAAGAGGTAAGTAACTAATTTAGTCACGTCAATTATTAATGATGATGCCATTCTCATAGTGAACAGTTTCACAGCTCGCGTCCGTTTTTTTATATCAACCAGACATTTGACCACATTTTAGCCGGATTTCAAGTAATGATATGGCAAACCTGGAAGAAAAATACATTTGGATTTGGTAAAGAAACAAGATCCGTTTCATCCCACAATTTTTTTTATAAGATGCACTGACAATCAAGCTGGCCTCCCCACCTGATGGTTAAGCAGTTAACGTCGCCTGTAGCCACCTGGTAAAGGATTATCCAGAAACTAAATAATGTATGTAAAATTATCGCAATATTTTAATTTACCGCCATAAAACCTTGAATGTCATATCAAAAGACTTGTGGACTGTTGACCGCATAAAAAGTGCGTAGTTTCACCATTTTCAGGTCATCGGACGTGGCACTTTGCCCAACAGTGGACTTATATCCAGATTGTGGGGAAACAGGTTAATGCCATTGATAATTATATACGTTGAATTACGCAGATCGTGTCTGATTGCTGTGCCAAACAGTTCCAAGGATGCTGTCCCTGACATATTACGGATAGTCACGGAACTACTCGGAAGCCTTCTGATTCTACGCATCTGGGCACGACGTAAAATGTCAGTACCTTATCTCTAGGTAAAAGTGTCTACTTTTGTAAGATAAAGGAATTTGAATCATGAACCTGTTCCAAAAAGTGTAGCCATTTTAATAAAGAGATGCTAACATTTGGGGATTTACCTACTTGAACTTTGGTGAAAATTTTCACACAAGAACATCTGAGGTGAACCTGTTTAACTTGCCTTCCGAAAGATGATTAAAAAAGCATTCTGGAAGATGGTAGTGGTCATTCTCGCAAATACGTACCTGCTTATCCCCGCAGCGATGCAAGTATACCCGTTGGCTCATCAAGTCATCAAGTTATAAGTACTAACGCTATGAAAAATATAATGCTAAAGTGGAAACTGGATTTTTTCTGCACCTACAAAATTATGCTGCCATTTCAAAATTAATTAGGTATCTACAGTTGCAGTTGTGATCGTGTGATAAATATTATAGCAACCAAGCAAGCAATGAATATCAAACTGGCACATAAACACATTCTTAAATAGCTCAGAAAGACATGTTTATCTTAAACAGATCAAAACAAGTCGGTTCATTTTAATGCGCAGTTATCGAACTAAAAACCAGAACAGAAATATGCCCTCTTGCAACCTAATTTATTAAAAAAACAACGATCATAAGACTGGCTGAAATCACGAGTCAAGTTTAAAAAGGTGAAATCCAACATGGCGGCCGGCCAACGAGCGAGTGCCTCGCGAGTGCGGACTAAATGCGTATTTAGATGCGTATTTCGCGCCAATTGATACGTCAGGGAATTTCCTTGAAGAACAAAGGTTGTAATGGTTTGTTTCCAAACAACGTGGTGATTTCAGGAAAATATTTATTGTCCTACTCACACGTCCTGATCTATCAGATTTAACATCACAGAAGGGTTAATTATTATTTAGTTGTTTCTACATAGGCGTAATGTATGTACAAAAACCATTCAATAAATATTCAAATCATCTGTCGAAAATATAGGCCTTCTACTTTAGGAGGGGAGATTTCCCATAATCACCACGCTTGGTAGGCATCTTGGTGATCGCAGTTGATCATAATGCAGATCGAGAAGAATGCTGCTACCCATTCCCTGGATATTACCTTAGCCGGCTCTTACGGCACCTGCGGGTAGAGATGGAGTGGTTCTATCCTTATGCTGGGACCACGCGGTTTCAAGAACTTGTAAACTTGGTTAGATAGGTGCTTACGCTAATTACGTAGAACTTAAAGACGAGCAATAGCTAAATAGACTACATAAAGAAAGCAAGCACTGGCTAAATACACTCTTTATACGCACCAAGAAACAAAAACTCAGTTAAATCCACAGACCTAGAATATTTTCATTAGGGTAATCTACTCTAGCTAGTAGCTACACATTTCCATTTTCATGTGCATTTTCTTTACTTGATTACTAAAAAGATAAAAAAAGTGTTTGTCAAACTATAGCCTTCTAAATGTGTAAAGGTACTAAATTGAATGAAGCGTAATAATTAGAGTATAATACCGTATAATCGTACGTAAGTAAAAACTGGGGTTTTTAGAATAAAAATTGATATCTACTGAATTATTTTCATTCATGTAGATAAGCATTTTATAGATTTCACTCGGCATTAAAAGGTAGTAAAAACATACAAAATAGAAGTCGCAACATCGAACGTCTATTTCAAAATAACATATGCAAAAAAACCAAAGGAAATGCTTGAGCTTGGCGCAAACCCAAAACCAATTTAATAAGACATATCATTTCCTAACAACATAATTCACGGTATAAAGAACCGAGGAGCTTTCTAGACTGGTCGGTAAACAGGCCAACAACATCAATATTGGTTCTAAGGTTTATATATAGATGGCGCCACGTGGTGGTTGTGTTTACAAACAAAAGCGTATTGTGCGGATTTTGTGCGTATCTATGTTTCTGTTTTGGCGAATGCCGAATGCGTTCTAGAATCAATTTGCCCTTGACAATGTTGTTTTGCAGGATCACAGAGTAACAATTGTTTTTTTCTCTAATCTGTGTGCAGGATAGAGATTAGTTTTATTCACTATACATGTCTTTAAATTATAGATACGCAGCTCAAAATGTTTGAGAGTAGTAGATAGGTAGCTCCCAAACTGTTAAACCGATTTTGGTTCTTTTTTTGTTTAATAGGTGATTTTGCATACAGTTTGAAAAGTGAGTGGTGCATGGCCGGATGGGATTTGAACCTTGGTACGTCAGTTTGAAAGCCACATGAGCTATCACTGAGCCACAGTCGCTCTACAATTCTAACTAATGTGCGGGTAGGTACACATACACAGCCTACAATTATCAATGAAAGTAACCAAAATAAGATTCAGACGGAACCAGGTGAAGGTCCCCAGGCCCACAGCGTCTGCCAGTTCATCATCATCAAGGTGGTACCATATAAGTCCGGCACAGTTAGAAGGAAGCTGGCAGGTGTGCTAGACTTGTGTCAAATTGACAGGTAGCCTCGCTGGGGCGTTGACCATGTCGGTGACACCAATTTATTATCTTATTACGTAAGCGTTTAGGTTTAGATTGAACGTTTGGGATACAAACCTTTTAAGGTATTCGTGTCTATACTGCGTCACAATTTCAAAGCTCTAAGCTCTTAGAATTGTATTATCATATGCTGGGCAGTTCTGGTACTCAATTTGACCACATCATTATGTAATTTTTGCATCCAGATCAGAAAGTCTAACTTGTAAAATATATATAAAACAAAATAAGTCTGTTTACTCAAAAAAATTTACCTTTGTCTTCTTAGCAGAATACACAAATCTGTGATTTTAATAATGCTAAATTGAAACTATAGTTATTTATATTTGATACATTTAAATGAATTGGCTGATATCAGTCAAGTTCGTGGCATATAAAAAAATCATATTAATATATTCATCTTTTTTTTTACAGTGAACTTCTCAAAATTTGACCACGCTCTCACCTGATGGAAAGTGACGAAGTGATCCACATGAACGTAAACAAAATGAATGAATGTGAACATGTCATCTTATGTTGGCGTATCTGTAGTAGGTCTAGAGGTAAATATAGTGTTGATTCCAACACCACAGGCAAAAGCCCTTTGGCCTATGATATAAATCACTAATCATCTGATATCTCCCATGTGTCATAACAATCAGACACAAATCCGTCACTCTCTTTGTCACTTATTCGGAGAACGAAGGAGATAGCAGACTGTCCTACATTGAAATAGGTACTTACACATTTATTATCTAATTATTTATTAACATACAACTATGAAAATGTGATCATCGAGCCAAAACGTTACGTCGAAAACGTGTGACGTGGAAAATGTTTGATACGCGCGCATTAGTTGCGTATCATTTGAATTTATTATGCGTATCAACATTTTTTCACTGACCTCGATAAATAACTGTACGGAAATACTAATACCTACTTCATGATTATATAAAAATACTCACCTACAAATATGTAGGTGAGTATAGTATAGGTGCCTACCAACCTAAACCTAATTTTATAGAATAGTAGGTGCTCCTATCTTATGGCTTATGGTTATTTCGCCATAAGCAATCTTTGTGGAAGAATTAATAAGTACAAAGTGGATTAGACGTTTTGACGTGAAAAACCCAATAGTAAAGGATAATAAAGTGTTTGTAGCATTTTCATCAGTCAAACATGAAACTATTCCCGGGCAGGAAATCATATTTTTTATGATTATGTATGCTGGTTCTGGGACAGGAAAAGTTATTTTGTGTTGTTTTGTGATGTTTTTTTTGTTTTCACTGTCTAAATGTGTATGAGTACCACAAAAGTAATTTATTTATTTAATAGTTTAGCACAAAGGTGTACATAGAGGGGGAACGTCACACTCGCGCGGCAAATTCAAATTTTTTTGCATTCTTTTGCCAATAATAGCTTAATTACTCAACATGATTACATGAAAACTAATTTTGCGCAAATAAATAGAATGTATCAACAAATTACGATTAAAAGTATCTCCTAGATATCATTGGTTTAGCGACAAATGGCAATAAACAATTTTCTTCTTGGTTTTTTAGTCTATTGCCATTTGTCGCTAAACCAATGATAAGTAGGTGATACTTTTAATTGTAATTTATTGCTACATTCTATTTATTTGCGCAAAATTAGTTTTTATGTAATCACGTTGAGTAATTAAGCTATTGTTGGCAAAAGAATGCAAGAAAATTTGAATTTGCCGCGCGAGTGTGACGTTCCCCCTTATCCTCGGATAATATGAGCGGATATTAATTAGTGATAACCGATCTCCCAGTAATCTACTTATTAGAAATTTTGCTAATTATGGTTTCTTCTAAAACCTGGCTAGCTGCCCGTATTATTCACATTTTTTGATTGAAATAAAACATATAAACAAAAAAGTTGAATACAAAGTGCACAATAATTAAATTTATTCGACGTCACTGCAAGGTTATAGCACACGTTCCGTTCCACACAGCCAGCCAATGAGACACGTGTAATGTACTATTGTTTACTCTATGAACCGCGTTGCTATGACGACCACCAACGTTTGACATAGGAACCGCTTGCCATGACCTTGGGAGGGCGTCATAAATAAACTCTCACTACCTATTATTACTTTATTGAAATTAAAACTTGGGAAGATTGTTTATAATCAGTATTATTATTATGATCATATTTATTTCTTTTGTTTTGTCTTTAATTCGAAATGACAATGTCTTTTGTGCAACGTTATAAAAATCCTTTTACGAAGTTCAATGAATTCACTCTCAATGAAAAAAATCTAATATTAGAGAGTAATATGACGTTTAAGTTATCCAGAGAATTTTTATACTAATGTTTGGGGAGATTCAAGAAAGGTGTTAAAAGAGTGTGCTCTAAGGGTAGGTAACAGCCAACGCACTGGTAACACCCTCAGGATGCACTTACCATCAAGTGGGCCGCCTGCTTGTTTACTACTCATATTATTTAAAAAAAGTACACAGGGTTGTACAGTAAATTGTAAACTATAAGCTATATGAACAACTATCTAAACAACTGGAGGCAAAGCCCATCAAATAACGAATAACGGTACTTCCGCTTATACTTTCATAGCAATTCCCTGAAAAACTTACTTCGGAATGCCCTAAAACATATTAAATGGGTACACAAATACAGCACTTAAAAGGCTCTAAAAGTTTATTTGAGTAAAGGTGAAAAACCAGACGCGGCAAGATGGCGGCTAAAAACAAATGATGGCGTTATTTTTAGCGTTGCTCGCCATTGACCTTACGGATATTCCAACTTTAAGCTTTTTGATTGACACGACACGTGCTATCACAACAACACGTGACCTTGACCAACGTAAATATATTTGATATAATAAAAAAAGGAAATCGTTGTAAGGAAACCAGCGTGTACCTATAAGAATTTATCTACAAAATTCAAGGACATCCACATTATCCACCAACCTGCACTTGGCCAGCGTGGTGTATCAAGGCTTATACTGTCTTTTGTGCGAGAAGGTTTGTGTAACGTAACGCATGGGTTGTGGCTCGTCGAGTAACAACCTACCTATACCTATAGGTAGATTATACCTAATCTTCCAAGAACCTTTTTGGGTGTAAACTTCTTGGTCCCATAACTTTGTTTCTTATATTTTGGCTCCACACATACGTAATATGTATTTAGCCAGTGTCAAGGTTTGTAATTTTTTATCGTGTTATAGAATATTTCACGTAAAGTCAAGTCTTAGTTACAAGTCATATCTTAGTCCAGTCTAAAGTCATGACCCAGTAAAGTGGTGGCAACTTTACTAAAAGCCTATGAAATTTTGGAAGCAACACGAAAAACCACGTTTCACCACATTAGGTATATGCCCACACTCATGCTCGTAATTTAGCACTTAATGCGTGAAATGCCAACAGTTTTTAAATACATTAACACTGGAAAGAGCACAAGTTTAAAAAAATAATAGGCCCAATTTTGAAGGCTTTAGTGGACAGCCTTTACCTTACTAAAAATATATCCGTCTCTTAAATTGCCGACTATCTGACAAGGACAACAACAGTTTTAGGAGTTTTAGATCTGTCAACTAAAGCCTTCAAAATTGGGCCTAATACAATGCCACGACAGAACTTTTCCGCGTTCTTGCCAAAACAAGGTCCCATCATTATATAGGTTACATAGGTGTCATCAATCACATACCTTTACCCTAAGTATACCATAATATTTAGTATTTTATCATAGGTGTTTTAAGCTGCGAACACTTCGCTAGCTTCCGATTTGTTTTTTTTCTCTTATCAATGCTTCCGTTGATTTTAATTTAATTGTATAAAAATACATTTTCACCTGCATAAACATGAATAAATGTTTCGCATTAAACCCCTATAAATAGCATGTTTATACCTAAGTGCGGACGTGTAGCGCGAAAACAAGGAGTTTATTATTAAACTGAAGCTTTGTTTTGGTTTTTAAGCGGATATTTGGTAACGTAGACATCTAGACACAGACAGTATACCACAAAGCAAAAAGGTTGAGCCGTAGATGCAGCACATCATAATTATTATCTATCTAGGCCTAAAAACTCTTAACCTTAGAAGATTATCTGATTAAGGCTTCGATCAGAGTGGAACGTTTCACTAGCGCGGCAAATTCAAATTTTATTGCGTTTTTTGTCAATAATAGCTTAATTACTCAACGTGATTACATAAAAACTAATTTTGCGCAAATAAATAGAATGTATCAATTAATTGCAATTAAAAGTATCACCTTACTTATCATTAGTTTAGCGACAAATGGCATTAGCCTGAAAAGCCAACACGAAATCGTTTTATTGCTATTTGTTGCTAAACCAATGATATCTAGGAGATACTTTTAATCGTAATTTGTTGATACATTCTATTTATTTACGTTAAATCAGTTTTCATGTAATCACGTTAAGTAATTACTAATTAAGCTGTCTATGGCAAAAAAACGCAAGAAAATTTGAATTTGCCGCGCTGAGTAAAACGTTTCACCTTACGAGAAGAGTATATCCGCCCTCCATACAAAAAGCGCTAATGCTTTTCCAACCCTAAATGTTATCCAAATTGGATAATTTTTTTAGGGTTCCGTAACCAAAGGGTAGGTAAAACGGACCCTATTACTAAGGCTCCGCTGTTCGTCCGTCTGTCATCAGGCTGTATCTCATGAACCGTGATAGTTAAGACAGTTGAAATTTTCACAGATGATGTATTTCTGTTGCCGCTATAACAACAAATACTAAAAAACCGAATAATAGTTATTTGTTATACAAAGCTGCAAAGTTGGTTTTTGGCGCGAGTACTTGAATTGAAACCTGAGCAAGGGAAGGACTGTAGGATTGATGAAGAATCCTGAGCGTAGCGAAGGTTTCAAAAGTACGAGACGCAGAATGACTTTGCTGCCGAGCGAAACACACAACGTTTCACCTCAGGTAAATGACTAGCTCGTCACGTCATTCCTTAAACATTTAAGAAAAGGGCTTTTATCCATTTTTCTTGCAGTCGCCGTGCTGGATAGCGCATTGGTTATATTTTATACTCCTTGGTGCTGGACAGTGCGATTATTCTAAAAATGGGGTTGGCGAACTCTTTTTTTTTTTCTTATAGTTTGGCTCCACACATAGTGTATTTAGCCAGTGTCAAGTATTGTAGTTTTTCGTCGTATTATGAAATATTTCATGTAAAGTCAAGTCTTAGTCACAGTCAGTCAGGGTAGTCATAGTCCAGTCTAAGTCAGGTAGTCATAATCCAGTCTAAGTCATGCCCTAGTAAAGTAGTGGCAACTTTACTAGAGGCTTCTATGGAATTTTGGAAGCAACACGAAAAAACCACGTTTCACTACATTATATCACTTGCCCACACTTATACTCGTAATTCAGCACTAAATGCGTAAAATGCCACTAATTTTAAACATTAACACTAGAAAAAGCATAAGTTTTGTGAAATAATACAATGCAACGACGTGAACTTTTTCACGTTCCCGCCAAAACTCCGTTGGCGAACTTCTTAGTGGTATCTTTTAGTAGGTAGTCTGTGGTATTAATTAGTTTTCAGCGGACTAGCAATATCAAGAAGTTTTAATTCGGGCAGATCTGTGGTTAAATTCTCAATTCTTGACGAGAAATTTATTGAATAGAAAGGTTCGAATTTTAAAAACACTTTCCACGCTAGCGATTAAAATGCGTTTTTGCGCCCAGATTTACAATGACAAAGAGAATCTTTCCGAGCTAGCGAGGTGAAAAATAAATATTTAAGGGGGCTCCAATACGACAAACGTGTGTTTTTTGCTCGTATTTACAGATAACTAGCCGTGCCCCGCGGTTTCACCCGCGGATACAAAGTAGCCTATGTGTTAATCCACTGTAAAAGCTATGTCTATTCCAAATTTCACCCAAATCTGTTCAGCCGTTTGTGCGTGAAAGAGTACCTACATTATATCGTAAAGGAAAATTTGAATGACGGACGGGAACGAATTTATAATTTACATTAAAATTAATCTGCATTTCATCCTCGTCAAAATATTATGTAGGATCTTAATTATTTAAAATTAGTCTTACCTTAGTTTTCAAGTTCAAATTCCTTCACCAGAACCGGAATACCACATGCACACAACGTCCTTTGTCTCGACTGGACAAAAAAACCAAACGCGCCAACTTTCCCGCTTAAAATTCTAACCTCAAAACCGATAGAAATCAATAAAATTTTAAAAACGAAATAACTAAAAACTGATTGATTAAAATGGTTTATTGATTAAAAACTGGGCAGAACCGCTACGTCTGATCTGTTTTCTAGTCCAAAACGCACTGTTGTGGGCATTCGCGTGGCTCTGTCGATGTTTTGGAGAGAATCCAAGATGGCTACGTGCCAAGAACGGAGTGAGGTGCATGTGTCCGGATAGGGTAGATGGAACAGTTTCTGACCTGTTATGAACTTCGCACTTTTTAGACTAACTAGGTCAACTTTTATTGCCAGAAACTATAGGAAGAAACCACGAGAATCAGGTAGTTTTAATGCTTTTATTATGGCTTACTAGGCCTATAGAGAGAAGAAAATACACCCGGTAATAGAAGTTTATTTGAATGTAGGTATACATTACTGTACTCGTCATCAAGTATCGTAAAATACTTATATGATATCCAGTACAGTGCCCCTGGCGCTAACTGTATGTAATAATAAAGGATTTCATGTTAATATCAAAACCAAAGTGTTTTATTGCAAATAGATTATTCTTAGCACTTTTACAAGTCAAATGAGATTAGGTACTTAAATACTTAAATTAAATTATTGTAAATACTAAGCATATAAAAATCACAAAGTACATAATGACAAATATAATATATTTATAACAAGCTTATGTGAGTTTGGAAAAAAGTTCTCTTTTCCACATCAGGTGCAAGCAATCCGCCATAATGCAGAATAGAAAACTCCAATCCGTAGCTTCGATTACACCTGTAAAGAAGAAGCTACAAGAAACTTTACAGTGACGAATTGTTTAGATACGGCAAAATTCAATTTAATATGTTTTTAATGTGAGTACGCAAATGTACTTTTACATAAGTATTTTCAAACGTCATTAATTGTTACATTGACACGTCCATGAATTGTTATAATAAATATTTTTCATTTGGGCTACGGCGCATGTTTTTTAGCCTCAGTTAGATTCCTATTATTTCATTTTCATAGTGGAGAAAATTACCTCATCAGAATGAGACAACAGGTACGTAACATAGACAAAAGCTGTGAACTAGATTAGACGTTAAAAACAAGAGTTCGTTTACTATGCACTTACCCTATTATCACCGCACCTTCCCTCGTCTTTGTATACCATTTCAGAACAAAGATTTTCAGCTCAATGAACTTTATGTTTAATTTAATTGATTGTTTATTTAACATCACGTTCATGCATTTAGGGGCAGGCTAGCCTTGATATAAAGTGTACCTACCTACCTAGAGAGTAGCAAAAATAATCTGGGTCTGGTACCTGCATAGGTTATTTTTGTTTTTATTTAAATAATTTATTAAAAACAGTCTAAGACCCAGTTAAAAACAGTCACAGATAACCCCCAATAGATACCGCATGAAAGACGACGACCGCGCACCACGCATTGGCGTAAATGGTTCTATATAAATCCCCGCTTCGCAGCACGGCCTTAGTTTCGACCAATTATTAGGGCGTCACTCGAAACAGCCAGTAATAGCGCATTGGCTCCAGTCCCCGCAACCCGCGCCTTCCGCCAGTTTTGGTGAGCTAGGATCCGAACTAAAATCCCGTAATGCGGTATCTATTGGGGGTTATCTGTGGTCTAAGTTTAGGACTTTTGAAAGTCAAAACTATATACAGTATTTAAATGACCAGATGAGCTATTCATTCGCCTGATGTTAAGCGTCGAGGCCGCCCGTAACAGTAACTGTTCCGAGTGACACTGCAACAGTTGCAGTGTCACTCGGAACTCTAAAATATATCTAAAGTTCAAAGGATAGTTAAAGTTCTTTTTCCTTTATATTTAATCTGTTGATACGCTAAGCAGGCGATACTGCTAATCATTAATCTTCAATTCAGTAGATATTTTATTCATGTCATTAGCTGGAAGACGTCCACTGCTGAACACAGGTCTCCCCATACAACGTCACTTTGGACGCATATCATAGGAGGGTTTGCCATAATCACCACGCTTGGCAGGCGGCTTGGTGATCGCAGGTTTTAATGTACCGAGGAGAACGCTGCTGCCCATTTTTTTTTATGTAAGCGAATGACGTGACGAGCTTGTCGTTCGCCTGGTGTTAAGCGACACGGCCGCCCATAAACGAACGCAGTGTCACTCGGAACTCAAAATTTAAGTCTCGCGTGACACTGCGCACTGCGCACGTCATTCTGAGCCAATCCACAGTCTAAAAAAGTTTTCTAGACTGTGAGATCAGTTCTTAAGTCTCATTTGCCCAGTAATTTCACTAGCTACAATGCCCTTCAAACCGGAACAGTAGTGCTTGCACACTACTGCTTGGCGGCAGAATAACTGGCAAAGTGGTGGTACCTACCTAGACGAACTTTGCAGAAAAGTCCTACCACCTAGTAAAAGTCCTACCACCATTCCCTGGATATTCCCTTAGCCCGCTCTTACGGCACCCACAGGAAGAGATGGGGTGGTACTATTCTCAAACTGGTACCACACGGCTCAGATATATTTTAATAAACCATATTAATTAAAGGTTCTCTAGTGGCGACCAGTGACCACGAGCCGGAAGACGCAGCGTAGGATGGCCACTAGGTGGACCGACGCTGGTTAAAACCATGGGGAGCTGATTTCAAACACAAGGCATACTCACGTTTTTTTTTACCTAAGACTTATCCACGCTATCACCTGATGGAAAGTGACGATGCGATCGAAAGTGTAGCATGCTAGCTAAGTAGGTTCACCTATTCACTCTTCTTTTCTTCTTCTTCTTCTTTTTGTGAAACAAAAAAATGTAATACATTTTTATAAAGAGTTCAAACTTTCAAATATAAACAATATATTTAAAAATACTATACTATGATTTTATTTGAAATATGACAACAATATTTGTGGGGGCCAACGGGAACACCTACGAGAATAAATGTTCTCGTTAGTCCCGTGTGGGGCCTAAGAGGAAAACAGTTCCCGTTGGACCCTAAGAGGCCGAAGACAAGGGGGTTTCGGAAAATATTTTTTTTATTTGAATGTCTTTACTTTCAGATTTGTCAATAGAAGCTTTATCAAAATCGGTTCAGTAGTAAGTGTTCCGATGGATGCAGGAGGCAAGCAGCCGCTCAAAGTGGCGCTCTTTAGGGGAGGCCTATGTTCAGCAGTGGACGTCTTCAGGCTGTTGATGACATTAACTAATAAATTAAACTCACTCCGAGCAAAGCTAGGGCGGCGCGCGGCGTGGCGTCGGGCGGGCGGGATTAAATACCGTTTACCAACAAGGATTAGCCGTGACGACACCCTGTGACGTGACACACTGGGGGAATCTTTTTGAAATCTTTATCTGTAGCATCATAGAACCCTGTAGATCTTGCTACGACGCTGCTACGAAACCGTAGAGGGTTTTAGCGTAGCGGTTTTTCTTCTATAACGCCTGTCACTGACGCAAACAAGAAACTATTGTTTTCCCTCTTCCATTATTGTGTTTAAGTGCAGAGGGAGTGAGACAGCAATATACATTTTTGCAGTTCTTTTCTAGAAAAGAACTGAAGAGAGCAAAAATTTATATTCATTATATTTATTTTTATTTTTTATTTTTATTTATAACGCGATTCAATAAATTGAATCGCGTTATACTTTTAAGTACCGATAAATATTGCACATTGATCTAAAGAGGGGGAACAACTCGGAGATAGTCGGCTTGTATCTTCTTGGTTTATAAAGCGTTGTCTCTGTCGCTCAGTACTTTGTGTGACGTTTTGATATATTAGTGCTCCGAGTGATAGAGATAGCCCTTTACGAAGCTGACACTAGCTAATTATCTCTCTTTGAGAGATGGATATGACTCTACGAAGCTGACACTAGCCAATTATCTCTCTCTATGAGTGACAGAGATGACGTTGTACGAAGCTGACACTAGTCAGTTATCTCTGTGAGTGTCAGAGATGATGCTCTAGAAAGCTGACACTAGTCAATTATATCTCTCTCTATGTTTGACAGAGATGACGCTGTACGAAGCTGATACTAGCCAATTATCTCTCTCTGTGAGTGCAGAGATGATGCTCTAGTAAGCTGACACTAGTCAATTATATCTCTCTCTATGAGTGACAGAGATGACGCTGTACGAAGCTGACAGTAGCCGATTATCTCTCTCTATGTTTGACAGAGATGACGCTGTACAAAGCTGACAGTAGTCAATTATCTCTAAGAGTGACAGAGATGACGCTCTAGAAAGCTGACACTAGCCGATTATCTCTGTCACTCATAGAGAGATAATCGGCTAGTCAGTACTTACTTATTTATATTAATTTAGTTTTGTACTGTAGCAGTTGATTAAGGCCCGATTTCACCAAAGTTTATTCCAAGTATACGGCTATTCGTTACTCTTGGATACAGCTAATTGACAAATGAAATTACACAAAAAAGACGCCATTTTGATTGTATTCAAGGAATAAGTCTTATTCCTTCACAAAATTGGTGGTATAAGGGCTATATTCGCGTAACTCGGTTGTTCTCGGAAAGTTATACCTGGAATAAAATTTATTCTAGTTTGGTGAAATCGGGCATAAGTAAGTTATCGCATTTTTGATATCATCATTACCAAATCGATGCGTTAATTTCATAAATGTTGGTCCACACGAGACCGGTGTCAGGAGTAGGTACCTGGTTTCAAAAGATGCTAATGAATTCAATTACACACAGTGTTTTCTTCGAGGGTGACAGTAATAACGCCCAATGATCAGACACACAGATCCTGGACCCTAACTAGGATTCCCTGTATCTAGGGACCCAGGAACTACGAGGACCATGCTCCCACAACACCCAGACACAGAACAACGTATTTGCGCTTTTTTTTTGCACAAATACTTGTCCTGTCACGGGAATCGAACCCGCCGCCCCCGGGTTATGAACCGACCTGCTCAACCACCAGTGGCTGTCAAGTTTCTAGTTGATTAATATCCCTCGGTGTGTCTCTCATTGTACCCCCAACCTGTAGCATCCCTAAGCGATTCATTCGAAGTCAGCCTGCGGTGGTGCGAGCACAGGGCTTCTGTGGACCTCCCATCTCGTCTAAACACCCTTGGTGTCAGAATTTTTAAGCCGCTGTTGATTTGGCTTAACTGTCTTACGACAATAAAGTGTCATCTGTAAAGTTAACTTGTGTGTGTGCTGCATCCAGTAAATGTAAGTTTGATTCTAAACATAATGAATTATTCGAAACTGGCTTATGCCCGCGGCTTCGCCCGCGTGCACTATCTCTCAGCAACCGTTTATTTTTCCGGCATAAAACTTCCGTTGTAGCGCACCCTATGTAATGAATTTATCTACGAAATTTCAAGTTTTTAGCTTCAGCGGTTTAGGCTGTGCGAGCGTCTTCCGATGGGACCTTGTTCAGGGATGTAATTCAAAAATTGCCGAGACCCATATGTACTTTTTTTTATTTTGTATGTTCTTTACACATTTTAAAAATAGAATTTCGAAAAACTAAAAAAAAACCGTTTCTTTTATTTTTATACTTGTTTGTGTGTGCCGAGTTTCAAAACGATACGTTACGAAATGTAGGTTTTTCATACAAAGGTCTTTCTCCCTTTTCACACCCTTAGGGTTGAATTTTCAAAAATACTTTCTTAGCACACGCTTACGTCATAAAAGGAAGCCACCCTCCTACGTCCAGTGGTTTGGGCTGTACGTTCTCTGTCAGTCAGTCTGGAGAAAGCCTTTTATATAATAGACATTCATTATCATCGGAAGACGTCCACTGCTGAACATATGGGATTTGCTATAATAACCACGCTTGGCAGGCGGCTTGGTGATCACAGAAGATTTTAATGTAGAGAAGAATGCTGCTGCCCATTCCCTGGACATTCCCTTAGCCGGCTCTTACGGCACCAACGACAAGAGATGGGTTGTCTATACCAACACTGTGACTACCCTGTAAACTATTCTATATAATATAATATTTTTGTAAAGCTCTTTTTTAACCGTCTTCAAAGAGGAGGTCTTCAATTCGTTTGTTTTTTGTTGTTTGTTACCTTATACCCCGTCATTTGTAAGCCGTTTTGGAAAATCTTTTTTTATTTGAATTTCTACACTTTCAGATTTGTCCCATAGAAATTTTATCAAGATCGGTTCAGTGGTTAGTGGTCCAAGGGATGCAGGAGGCGAGCAGCGGCTCAAAGTGGCGCTCTGTGGGGAGGGGTAGGTTCAGCATTGGACATCTTCAGGCTGTTGATGATGATGATGATGATGATGTTTAGTAGTTTGGTACAGTAGTAATAGGTTACCATTGGGTGACCGAACGAACTGAATTTTAATCTAAGGCCGTTCTGTCACAAATTTGCTAACTGATACAAGTTCAGTCTCGACCGGTGACACTTTCAAAATGTGCTGCGCGTCTTATAACAGTGACGGCGAACATTAATAGCATTGGCCTGTTAAAGAATATGATCGTAATGTGCCGTCATGGCAAGTTGAAATGGAATACTCAGACCACATCGCTCGTAGAACTGACAACCGATGGGGAAGAAAGGTTCTCGAGTGGCGACCACGAACCGAAAGGATGGAATAGGCGAGCAGCCACTTAAAGTGGCGCTCAGTTGGGGAGGCATATATTCAGCAGTGGACGCCTTCAGGCTGTTGATGATGTGTCGTCATGACTCCTAGATGGTGTACCCTCGTGGCGTCAGCTCAGTATGGCGTCGCGTCACGGTCACCCGTGGTGGTGCGCCCGCGAACTTACGCGTACAAGACCTTACTACAGACATGTTTGCAGCAGCACTGGATCTGCTTGCCACGCACTTTACGAAGGATGAACCACCTTGCAAGTATATTGGTAAGATTGAGCTAGATTGTATTGTTGTAGGCAAATAGTTGCGTGAGGATGATGCCAACTCTGACGCGCTCCGGCGCAGATGGACCGGGAGACGGAGGAGGCGTTTCATGCGCCTTCTCTAGCCTCCGTAGTGGGGTCGGTGGTGGAGAGTCGGAGACTCTCCGCTGTGCTCACACGGCCCCACATGTCTGGTGGGTAACCGAGGTGTAAGGTTGCCCAGCCACTGGTGCAGACCACCGGAGCGAGACAGTGAATGCAGCGCAACCCTATCTCGCCCCATCCCGGCGGTGGACGGGTCACGGGGGGTTTTAATGGGTTTGAGTCCCACGTAGCTCCTGCCATCACCGCCGTGGTGGACATGCGAGGGCATTCCCCCTCAAAAAGGCAAATAGTTGCGTATTAAGAAGAAATGTCCTTTTATCGCAACTAGTTGCCAACAAAGAAGGAAAACTTCTCCATCGCAACCAGTTGCAAAACTACCAAAACGGCCGGAAGCATGATATAGATAAAAATGTATTGTGATTTTTTTTTATTTACATGGCATTCAATTTATTTATTGTAATGTTGTAATAAATAACTAATTTTGATAATTAAGTTTGTATAATTATTTTAATTTTCTACTGATATTTATTGGGCAACATGTACTATGATTTTTCATTTGTGTAGCTAATTGATTTTTTTTTTAATGATAATAGCATTTTTTTCCCATGTAAAGCCTACTTTTAAACATTTGCATGCTTTTAAAGCAAAGAAAATGTGCTGAACCTTATAAATATTACCTAAACATAAGATCATCCATACCCCACCCATATCGACACACCCACTAAATGATATTTGTGGCATTTCGATTACTGTTTTTAAATAAGTACAGTTTTAGTACAGTTAATTAGTACGTATTGTTTTGACACTACTTTGAATTGAATGAGGAGTTTTATTTAAAAAAAACCTAGTTCCACTTCTTCTCTAGATGGCGCAGTAAGTAATAGTTTAAACCTTTCAAACCACAGAGTAGTTCAAACATAAGAAAATGCCTAGACTATCTACAAGGAAATGTCAAATTCAGTTGAATGGACCACAAGTACATTGCCTGTAGTATCTCCTAAGTAGTCTGTGGTGCATTCTTATTAAGTAAATTGAAGTACTGTAGATCTGCGAGATAGGTAAACGTTAATATTATGATCCAAAATAAAGAAACTAAAAAAACGAAAGAGTTTAGAGTTGACAGAGTCTATGCTTGAAACAGTGACAGTGACAGATTTTGGTAAAACCACAACTGGCGCAATTTATTGGGTCATATATAAATACAATTTGTTTTTTTTAATAAAAAGCCTCCGGCAATTTCACCACAATGTTGCCAATGTCGTGTACTAGGATAGACCACATTACTTTATTTAGATATTTTTTAATTTTTATGTTCGACATTTTTTTAATTAATTTTTTTAATTTATAGGTACCTATTTTTGACATCAATGAAATAGTCATAGCACTGAAAATTTTTTAATGTGTACCTGGGGCAAAGACTTCTATGTATACACCAGACAGGACATCTCTAACTTGCATTGTCAACCACTGCAAATATGCCAATGAGCATCATCTCGCTCATACGATGCTCAGCACTCAAAGCGACTGCACGTGCAGCAGTGGATAGCAGTAAAAATTATGATCCGAATGTGCCATGGCACTAGCGCTGCGTGTTGTGATCGTTGGTTAGACGATTTAATCTAGTAAAGCGCTGTAGCGGATTTTAGTTTAATTATACAAAAAATGACAATTATTTGTGCTTTGAATAGCTTCTCTAGTACGTAGTACATATACATACCGTACGACGTAGCGTACCGTGGACGTAGTATATACCTCTTTGACCTGGGGTAAGTACTTATTGTGTTTATTTTTGATGTGTATGTTTTATATGAATATTTGACTGACTATTTTCAGCAAACAAATGTTTTGATTTGATTTTTATTTTATTCGTCAATTCCAAACGTTTGGTGCAGGTGAACCTATTGAAGCATAATGAAATGAAAAATATTATGTGCCAAAAAATTTAAACAATATTAACAATTAAAGAATTATTAAGGTAGGTAGTTATAATATAACCAGGAAACGGGTGAGGAGAATAGGGGAATTACCATAATTCAACAGCGTTCGTCCTAGCGCTCACAGCATAGCTCGGCTATCCGTTCTTAGACTTAGATTTCTTGGTTTATGGCTTCTGTGGCTAGTTGTCACAATTCTGCCAATGTCCCTTTCATGTTAGTGTCATGAACTTTTGGAGATGGTGCTAATATTAAGAATATGATCGGTGGAGAAGGGAGACTCAACCCGAATGCTGCAGACCAAGTTGATATCCGTTCTTAGCCGATCGGCAATGCAGTCACTATACTCTATTTTTTAATTAGACGGAGTAAACTGACAGATCGAAATGTCAGTTGTGAAAATAATGCTGCCATCTTCTAAATCGTAGTGATGAATCTAACTCAGCTCCTACAGTTCAAAAGGGCGGAATTGCAATTTACCAGTACAAATATAGCCACTTTTTAAGTTTTAAGTACTATCGCCGACACCGTTTTGGTTTTGTGCTACGTAGTCAAGATGATTCATCCAATATTGACTAAACATTATTAAGTTATAAAAATTATTATTATAAATTATTTTCCGATCTTCATTTGTTTTTTTGAGTTGTAGAGTTTTGTTTATACTTCCGTTCCTATAGCAGAGATTTGCATTACTTTTGTTCCTATTATATATTTTTTTATAATTAAAAAAAAAGTTATAAAAATGATAACTTTGTTTTATTTTGTTGATTTTGCAATTTTTATTAAAGTATATTCCAGTAGTAGTGTAGTATGTTTTGTATAGTTATTGTATATTGTGTATTTTTTCACAGGCCGCTAATTAATGTTAAATGTAAATCAATCAGAAATCACGATTTTTAAGAAATGTTCCGAATATAAAAGAACGGAATAGATCACTAAACTGAAATAAATCAGTGAACTGTATCTCTTTTACCCACCACTATTTATTTTTCATGAAAAAGTGGCAACACTCGTAATGTCAGTTAACTTCGTCTAATTAAAAAATAAGGTATACTTGGATGGGTGACCGCTACAAAAAGTAGTATATACAACTGAGCGTTACCGCTCTTCCGGCCCGTAGGACACGGCTGTCGGCCCCAACTGTCATAAGACAATAGTTGTTAAGCCAAGTCAGGAGCTTTCAGGTGGCTTAAAAATTATGACACTGTAGGGCTGACCACTTGCCTACATAAAATGGAAGGATTGTTCAACACTCTTATTATAATAATATGAAACATTTCGGTTTTAAAGGGTTCCGTACCCAAAGGGTAAAACGGACCCTATTACTAAGGCTCCGCTGTCCGTCCGTCTATCTGTCTGTCTGTCTGTCTGTCACCAGGTTGTATTTCATGAACCGTGATAGTTAGACAGTTGAAATTTCACAGATGAAGTATTTCTGTTGCCGCTATAACAACAAATGCTAAAAATGGAATAAAATAAATATTCAAAGGGGGCTCCCATACGACAAACGTGATTTTTTGCTCGTTTTTATAGATAATAGTACGGAACCCTTCGTGCGCGAGTCCGACTCGCACTTGGCCGGTTTTATTAACACATCCATCCATTTCCTTTTTTCCTTTGAGACATTTTTAAAATACCTTTTCCCCAGAGATCCACAAACACCCCACGGCCCTGGCTGAGCTGAAGAAGCTCTGGTCAACCACGATGGAAGACCAGCTGTCTCTAGCCTGCGTGACCGATGATGCTGCAGCTGAACTGATTGGGGTCAACGTGCTGACTGCAGTGAAGAAGGGTGACAAGGAAGAACCTTTTCATGTATGTAAAGTAACAAGTCGGTGGACCGACAATCTGGTGAAAGCCGCGGGGAGCCGATGGATGCAGGAGGCGAGCAGCCGCTCAAAGTGGTACTCTCTGGGGGAGGTCTATGTTCAGCAGTGGACGTTTTCAGGCTGTTAATGATGATGATGAAAGTAGCAAGCATGGTACGAATACGTCTGAAGACTTATTCGCTTACGAGCCAATAAGTCTGATTCGGAGCAACTGAACAACATTCTCAACTAGATAGATTTGCAACTGGATGGATTCGCAACTGGATGATACGCAACTGCACAGATTTTCCTCTGGACAGATTTGCTAATGGAGGGATTCGAAACTGGATAGATTCGCAACTGGACAGATTTGCAACTAACCGAATTCTAAAGTGGATAGAGTATAAGTAGCTAATACCTAACCAGGATTGGTGGTTATGGAAAACCACCCCAACTATGGGGAAGCCTCTTTCCAGCAGTGGAGGTCTTCCAGCTGATCAAATATTCTGGCACGTTCTATTCTAATAAATTATTCTACTCCAGACAGAAGACAAGACCTGGGCTGCGTTGTTCGGAGCAGTAGACCTGGTCTCCAAAGGAGTAGACATCTTCGAACATTTCGGAGTAGACCGGTACCTGACTGCTTACGGGTTGGTAGTAGACCCGGCTTGGAGAGGGCTCGGCATTGGAAAGATTATGCTGGAAGCCAGGTATTGTTCACATATTACTATTTCATCATCATCATCAACAGCTTGAAGACATCCACTGCTGAATATAGGTCTCCGCCACTTTGAGCGACTTCCTCCTGCATCCATCTGTTCCTCGCAGTTTAAACCAGACCATAAGTCCACCTAGTAGGTGGCGTACGCTGCGTTTTCCGGTTCGTGGTCGCCACTCAAGAACGTAACTATACCTCCTCAGTATTTCTGGTACTCCTGGTAGCCATTTCAAACTTTAGGAACAACTAATATGTTCAGTATATTTCCCATGGGACTTTTGCGGCAAAACTCCAAACAATAAAAATGAATGCCATATTAAGCAAATAAATACTTTACAACAAAATAAAATAGATGCTTTTTTTAAGTTTTAACGCAAACAACAAAATACTACTTATGTTTTTTGACGCCAATGCATATAAAAATACATAACAATCTATACTTATAATAAAACTGTAACTGGGTCAATTCTGTACGTTAAAGATATTTTAAAAAATTTTTTTGGATGGCTCTTTATTATCGATACTAAAGCCAAAAATTTATAATTTTTCATTTTTGTCTGTCTGTCTGTATTTTGGCTGAGCATCACACCGAAACTACTGAATGGATTCAAATGAAACTTGGCATGATTTGACTTCATACTCCAAGGTAGGCTATAGGAAATATTTTATCCCGAAATTCAGCACGGTTCCCGCGGGAGAGGGGATGAAAGTTAAAATGTGTACTTATTTTTAATTCATCAACGCGTGGTCCGATTTCATTCATTCTTTTTTTTTTGAAAAGGAGATGTTTTTAATATTGTCCCTTAAATATTTCAAGGACGTTGGTTTTATGGTGCAGAAATTACAGACATTCAACCTTCAGTATTAAGTCCAAAGCCACTCCTATCCTGCCACTATGGGAAAGAGAGAATGGAGTTTCACCGTTTCATCCATTCATCCTTTTCCCTTATCTTTTTCCCTCTTCCTTCTCTCTTCCTTTACACTGAGATAAGGCGTAAAACTAATTAACCCGTGCGAAGCCGGGACGGGTTAGCTAGTTATGAATAATTAATTATAAGCCACCCTGTGTAATTTTTTTTTTTTTTTTTTTTTAATTTATTTAGGTCCGCCAACAGTAGAAACATGAACTAACGCTAATGAATCTTGCTTATGATATCTAAACTACATGCTCAACCTATTACAGGCAAACACCGCATGTTCCAATAATATAATTTGTATAAAGTGTGTATAATACTGTACATGACGCTATTGTTAACCGGTAAAGGTGAAAAAACAAGAAGTAGAAAATGTAACATTATAACCCATAGTATTTAATGCCAAGGAGAAAAAGAATAGACCAAATCACGAGCAGAGCTTGTTACCACAACCGTACGGGCATCAAGCCGAACGAGCCTTATACAAAATTCCTTAAAAAATGGTCTCATATCATAATTCATCCTCGACACTTTACAACCAACTGACAAAAGTACCTGCCAATAAAAAAAAAAAAAATTACGCAACATAGCAGTCTGAAAGGGCTTTATTTATTAAATCATTAATACTATGGGGAAACTTTAACGATCCAGTAGGGTTAGCACGGCCGGCAGACAAAACTGTCCTTCCCCTGTTTTACTTCAAGCAAGTATGAAGAAAGTGACGTAAAAAGGGGAAAGACAACTCCGCCTACTGTCCATGCCAACCCAGCTGCATTACAAAAAACCTGAGACGTCAGAACGCAATTGTGCCAAGCTGTCAGAGAATATATGTATTTTGTCGTGGAGATTAACCAGCTTGATTAAACGTGGGATTGTGGAGTTGCTACCTAAAACTGTTTTTCTAAATGGTGCCGAGAATAACTTAATTTTATAACGAGGATTTTTATTCGAATAATTTCAATTACAGTCTCTCGTAGAATGCTCGTAGAACTTTGTAGACCCTGCTACGATGGCTCTACGAAACCGTAGAGGCTTTCTATAAAAAACATCTTTCTGTGTACATCTTTTTGTTTCACTTTTTAGGGTTCCCTAGGCTGCATGCCGTAGCTCTGGAGAAAGACCTTAGACCAAAATATGGTCTTTAACCAAATCTATCTTGCCATTCTTACGAAGACCATCCTGGTATTTGAAAATGTTATTGCCGTCGCTCTGCTCCCCACACGTATGATAGAGACAATAGAGCCCGTGAGTGAATTTGAGCGTTTCGGGGGAAAATGGTTTTCAGCCTCCAAATCTTAACGAAATCTTTTTTTTTGGAGTCAATCGTTTAAATAGATTTAGAGAGTTTTTTTTTTTTTTGAGATTTTTTTATACATATGCCTATACGTTTTGAATTTTTGGAAAATATGTTTCGCATTCTTATTACAACTCACAGCATTCGCCCTATTTACATAGTTGCAACTACTTATCTTTGTTATAATTTTGACGCCAAAAATTCGTAACTTTAAAGAACGTTACACTAGCGCGGCAAATTCAAATTTTCTTGCGTTTTTTGCCAATAATAGCTTAATTACTCAACGTGATTACATGAAAACTATTTTGCGCAAATAAATAGAATGTATCAATAAATTGCAATTAAAAGTATCACCTAGATATCATTGGTTTAGTAACAAATGGCAATAAACCACTTTCGTCTGGGCTTTTCAGTCTATTGCCATTTGTCGCTAAACCAATGATATCTAGGTGATACTTTTAATCGTAATTTGTTGATACATTCTATTTATTTACGTTAAATCAGTTTTAATGTAATCACGTTGAGTAATTAAGCTATGATTGACAAAAAACGCAAGAAAATTTGAATTTGCCGCGATGAGTGAAACGTTCCACCTTAAGTGGTTAATACTACAAAAATATTGTGAAAACTGAAAAAAGAAAGACGTCTGTCACGCATAGTTTTTACACTGTGTAGATAACACATGAAAAATAACCGAAATATGATGACATTTGTGTGTAAAAGCGTTAACGCTTTTTGTACCTTTTTTTAGGCCCGCATTTGACCGCAATCTCACCTGATGGAAAGTGACGACGCGGTCTACGATGGTACATGCTTGCCTAGAAGATACCTATTCACTCGCGGCTTGAAGACACCCAGATTGTACTTATCGGGAAACAAAGACGCTGGTAAAGTGTTTTCCATTCCTTCGCTGCTCGGATTATAAATGTCGAGTCAAGCCGCTTTGTGCGAATCGAAGGAATATCAACCATGAATGGGTGGCGTGTAGCTGTACGTCTTGTCGTCCGATGGTGAAACGGAGATGGTGGAATTAGGTTGTGTAGCTCCGCAGCACACTCACCGAAATGTAACCTGTAGAACACTGATAGGCTGGCAACTTTACAACGGTGCTCTAAGCTCTAGAGCCTAGCCCTCACCATGTTATCGTCACCTATGAGCTTTTTTGCTCTCCTTTCAATTGAGTCCAAGGCCTGAAGCTGGTATTTAGCTGAACCGACCCAGAGATGGCCGTAGTATTCCATACAAGATCGGACTTTGTACCTATAGCATAGTGTTATATTATCCGTGCTATGGACAAAAGGGGGGGGCATATACCTACGCTCTTCATTCTATATTCCATTTTGTAAGTTGATAAAAGCATTTCATCTTAATCCGCCGTTCCGATATGAATGCAATAAGTACCACCGAAGCAAACTGGGACAAATTCCATCGTCCCGGAATTCTTTCACCTCAATAATGGGATATTTATCGGAAGCGCCGGAACTTTCAGAATGTCGGGGCGGAATGGAATCCCATGCGGGGAAATTAATCAGCTTTGGGATTAAGAAGAGTCTTTAAGGGGATGAAACGGGTTTATGTAACAAAATCGTTCTTTTTTGTCTGTTCGTTTACATTTCACGCAAATACACTCGAATAATATGTTTCTGAATTTCAGAAACCATCCCGGTAAGTTAGTTTTTTTTTACAACTAAGTAGGCCCGCATTTGACCGCAATCTCACCTGATGGGAAGTCACGATGCGGTCTACGATAGTCACCTACAAGATACCTACTCACTCGCGACTTTAAGAGCTCCAGATTGTACTTATCTGGAAACAAAGACGCTGGTAAAGTGTTAAAGTGTGTGTGTATAAGTTAGTTGTTAAAAGTGAAGGTTTTTGGACATGCATTTGTCACGGTAGCCATGAGGTAGAGAAAAAGACACCTTTTATGGTTCTTCTTCTTCTTCTCGTGTAGGCAAGTGGTCAGCCCTGGTGTCAGAATTTTCAAGCCGCCCAAAGGTTTCTGACTTGGCTTAACGACTATTGTCTTACGACAACAGCCGGAACCGTCGACTAACGTGCCCTCCGAAGCACGGTAGCGCTCAGTTGTAAATACCACTTTTTGCTGTAGCGGTCACCCATCAGAGTAGTGACCGCAGCGAACGTTGCTTAACTTTACCAATCGGTTAGAAACGGCTAGTCGAGCTTCGCTATGAGCGCTTATGGAGTTAGTACTAATAAAGATAATTATTAATGTATTCATAAAAGTACCTAAATATAGATATAATAAATCAATAACATTTCCAGTAGACACTTTCATTATTCAGTTATTCGTAGTGATGCTCCTTACATACGAAAAGTGGAAAAATATCGTTTTATCGCGATGCAAGATTAAATATTAATTATTTAAAAATTACCTAAAATGTTGGACTTTTTGCACTTCATTTTTTATTGCCGATGGATGCAAGAGGTGAACAGCCGCTCAAAGTGGCGCTCCATGGGGGAGGCGTATGTTCAGCAGTGGTTCTTCAGGCTGTTAATGATGATTTAATTTCGACATAATGATTAATATTGTGCTTAAGTTCATACATAAAAATTAAGAACACCAAATCCTTAATTAGATTATCCAAGTTCTTAATAGATTTCTACTAAAAATGAATTTTGACGATCCAACCCCTTACAAGGTTCAGGATGTTCAAGATCATATGAAGAAACATTCCAGCACTTTTAGCAAATTAATACAGTCCGCATTGTCCCAGGACTCTAGCGGAAGTCCACAAGTAGTGCATCCTCTGGGACACCATGTATAGATAATAACTATAAACTCCTCTCACCTCAAGACGTTTATCCGTTTAATTAAAATAAGTGCCGCAGATAATTCGGCTGAGCAGCTAAAACGGCGCAAAGATAGTAATCTCAGTAGCGGTTACATATTTGAGTCGTTTGGTGTTGAGACCCTGGGTCCGTGGGGACCGGGAGCTCTTTTTTTTATGTAAATGGATGACATGACGAGCTAGTCGTTCACCTGATTAAGCGTCACGGCTGCCCGTAACAAATTGCAGTATCACTCGGAACTCTAAATTAATATAGTTTTGCGTGACACTGCACTGCGCACGTCATCCTGAGACTTCACACAGTATAGTAATAAGATTATTAGACTGTGTGATGAGATCATAAAGTTTCATTTGCCCAATAATTTCACTAGCTACAATGCCCTTTAAACCGGAACACACTACTGCTTGGCGGCAGAACAGCTGGCAAAGCGGTGGTACCTGTCTAGACGAACTTTGCAGAAAAGTTTTACCACCTAGTAAAGCTCATCGCGTTTCGCGTTTTAGAATAAAGGCACATTGCCCGTCTAAATAAAAACCACGTAATATCCAACCAACTTTAAACAAATTATATTTAAAAACATAAAAAAAATCACGACAAAACTGATTAAAGATCTTCAAAAACTCCATTTCGTCGTTTTATACAAGCGGTGCCTCTGCTTACAATCGACTGTGATACGCGTCTCCTCTTTAATTTCATTCCTTTTGATATGATAGATTGGTTGAGCGACTCCGTAATCCAACTCGCAGTAATAGAAATGCTTATTTCTGTCAGCGGGATTGGGGTAGTAAGCAGCGAAGAGCTTTTCGTCTACCTCATACAATCTAACATCTATAGTATGCTGGAACAAGACTCCGCTTAGAAGCATTCTTTCAATCACCCCACAAGTTACACCCCCAATTTCATTACCCCAAATGTTTAAAAACCTCATAAAATACGGCTTTTTTATTGAGTTTAAAATGTCTAGTAAACCCCGGTCTGTGATTTTGTTATGGCTTATGTCTAACGCGCGAATTTTCGAGAACGGCATGCCGAAGCTGATCGCTCTAGCGCCAGTATTTTTGATCCCATTCCCTGCGATATTTAGAAGTAGTAACTCAGGTTTCCCTGCTAGGTATTTGCCTAGGATTTCAGCGCCGTAATCACCGATTTTGTTATACCCCAAGTCTAGGTAAAGCAGGGTGTCATTTCGACGCAACCCTCGGTCGAGATACTCCATGTCGTGACCGATGAATTCGTTTTTCTGCAGGTGTAACTCAATGATGCTGGAATTCCGTTCAAGGAGATATTCGATGTGATACGCTAGCCATTTAGTTTCGTATGCATGACGATTGAAAAGCGGTATTACTCTGCTGAAATCAAGAACCTTGACTGTCGTGTTACCTTCGTGTTCGAGCCTCAAAGCTGTTATAATGTGAGCTACGCTTGTCAATGTCTGACCAGTTTCTCCGATATCAAAATACTCCACCGTTGTATTGTTCCTCAGAAATGTAGCCAGATACTCTCCGCTCGGAGTTCCAATATCGTTCCCGTTTAATCTCAGGTATTTCAACCGAAGCAATCTTGAATACTTTGCCAAGTTTACCACCGATTTCTCTGTCAAATTATTGTTCATCAAATTCAGATTGTTCACGCTAGACCTGCCTTTGATGAGCAGTTTCTTTAGAAGCTTCAAGAACCCGCGATCTGTGATTTTGTTGTAGCTTAAATCGATTCTGGTTATTCTCCTGGGTATTTCTCTTACGTAAAGGCAGATAGCTCTGATATCGGAGTCTACTATTCTTCTAGAATACCGACTATAGATGTCATTTCCCCGAAGTATTAGGTAGCCACTGCCGTCGGAGTTTCTTTCAGTAAACAAGTTGAGTCTAATCGAGTTGATTTCTTTGGTTATTAGTCGATCTGGTTTTCCTGTGATTCTTGAAACGACTTCGTCGGGATCGCATATGCATTTTCTTGTGCCTTCTCGCAATGGTTTTGGTTTGTAAACCATTATAAATTTATATTAAAAATAAACACTATAATGTAAACAAGGTAGAAAATTACAAAATTGATAGCTTTTTGACACAACAAGTGTTTGTCAGGTTAAAGCCACAGATTACAGATAAAAACATTTCAAGCCGTAACGCCATGGTTATGGTTACCTTTTTGGTTTCAGCGAAAAGGGTTTTAATAGTTATTTGTTATACTAGGCTGCAAAGTTGGTTTTTGGCGCGAGTACTTGAATTGAAACCTGAGCAAGCGAAGGATTCTAGGATTGAACCACGAGCGTAGCGAATGGTTCAAATGAAGAATCCTGAGCGTAGCGAAGGTTTCAAAGGTACGAGACGCAGAAAAACTTTGCTGCCGAGTGCAACACACAACTTTTCACCTCACTACAGCGAGGAAAATGCAAGAAAACCAGCTAAAAGGCTAAGAAAAGATTAGTTTTTAGCTTATTAATTTAGCTATGGGTGGCGGTAACGCTTAACATCAGGTAAACTACTAGCTCGTCACGTGATTCATGGAAAATTAAAGAAAAAGTGTTTTTCATCCATTTTCCATTCAGTCGCCGTGCTGGATAGCGTATTGGTTTTATACTCTTTGGTGCTGGACAGTGCGATTATTCTAAAAACGAGGTTGGTGAACGCGAAAAAGATGGTATCTTTTAGGAGGTAGTCTGTGGTATTAATGAGTTTTTAGTGGACTGGCGATATCAAGAAGGTTAAATTCGGGCAGATCTGTGATTAAATCCTCAATTCTTGACGGGAAAATTATTGAATAGAAACGTTCGAATTTTAAAAACACTTTCCACGCCACTTCCACGCTATAAGCGAGCAAAATGCGCCCAGATTTTGAATGGCAAAGAGAACCTTTCCGAGCTAGTGAGGTGAAAAATAGTTTATTTACGTATCATGTAGGTACAGTGCCGGAATAAAAGGTTAGTCAGTTTAGGCTTAGGGTTAGACTTAGGCACATAACCCGGAGGCGGCGGGTTTGATTCCCGCGACAGGATAAGTAGGTAGGTAGGTACCTGTTTGTGCGTAGAAAAACAACGCAAATACTTGTTCTGTCTGCGTGTTGTGGGAGCATGGTCCTCGTAGTTCCTGAGTCCCTAGATACAGGGAATCATAGTATAGGGTCGAAGATCTATACCTATATAAATATGTGATCGTAGGGCGGTATACAAAACCTGTTGTATCATTTAGTAGTTTGGTTTTCAAACCAAAATCCTAGTTGTTTGACGTTGTTGACATGATGGAGTCGTAAAATCTAAAATTTTTTTATAATAGGTTACGAAGATAAATTGAATGCATTTGTTTCAGACCCAAACAGTTAAATATACAAGGAATAAATAAAAAACAAAACCTAATCTAACAAACCACTACCAGTAGGCAACGTGCCCAATATGCTGGCAGCATTGCCACGTTGAATGCTCAACCTTTGGCCGAAGTAGTGGCCAGTATTTTGGTCACGCGTTTTTTGTCTCTAATCTGTCATTAAAACAGACTTTTAACACTCGTACAAACAAAAGTGGACTCTAAAGTAGGTTAAAAGCTGTCTTAAATATTCTAATCCAATTTATTTCTTTCAGGATTCCCCTATGCAAAGCGCTAGGCATCAAGGTGACGGCTACGGTCTTCACCGCGGGCGCCTCTCAGTGCGTCGCCAGGAAGGCTGGCTTCCAAGACTTGTTCGAAATGACTTACGAAGAACTGGCAGAAAAGGGATTTGCTTTCCCAGGAGTGGAAGAAGACACGAAGTCTTCTAAGCTCATGGCTCTGGTTATAGAGTAGGGCTACTCCCCTTCTCGTGTCCTAAAGGACAATAATTATTCTCGTAAATTTACTTTTCAAAATCCAATCTTCTAGTCTGAATAATTTTATATCATCCGACTCTTCTTTACTCTTTTTTTATAGTGGCTTTTAAACTGTGTTTTTAAACGCTGTGTAAGATGCATTTTGTCGATTATTTTTATTACAATTACCCATGGTGTAAAGAATGTCCTCGGCTTTGATAAATATGTACACTTTTTTATTAAGTTTATTTACACAAGTAATTGACCTGCCCTGGCTTCGCACGGGTTAATTAGTTTTGTGGTTATACGTCCTAACCCTGTTGATGGGTAAGAAGGAAGCGAAAGGGAAATATAGGGGAAAAGGATGAATGGATGGGACGGCAAAAGCAGGGAGGCATGCCTTCCTTCGCCGGCATTTCTTCTCTCTCTTCCCTTGCCCTTCCCTTCGACAGGATGAAAATAAATAAAAATAATATACACAAAAAATTACACCCTTATTGCTTCGTGCAACCCGCACTTGGCTGTTTTAGAAAAGATATAGTATCCTAAATGTTATTCCGAAGATAATGTTATACAGAACAGCGAGTAGCGGATATTCTTACTAAGTCGCTAGTAAAAATAAAATTTGAACTTCACTGAAAAAAGATATTGAAATAAAAAATAAAAAACTATGTTATCAATGTTGTTTATTTTATTAAAACCAACCAACCAAAAGGTGTACATTTGAGTTTAAGTATATAAAAACAAAATGTTGCAATAGGTACAATGAAACTTAAAGGTAAAACTAGTAACTACGTCTGTAGTGCCTTCGCTTAGGGTCAAAAGAGGCCCGAATAGTTCACTTTGTGATACCAGCGCCAAATTTTAGTATGTTGTTAAACATAATATACGTTAAAAACCTTCGAGACCCCATCTGTAAAGTATCCGGATCCGGAGATATGACGTCATCAAAATGGCGGCTGCCGTATTTTAAAAATGCGAATATTTCTAATTCTATGAACCATATATACATGTGTGGGGTGTCAAATGAAAGAGAATTAAATGATCTATAATTTTATAATACACAACACTCGCTCAATAGTACAGTTATGAACATATTTTAAATTATATGTAAATAGAATCTATTAAAATGACCTATTTTCAATTACAGCGTCGGAAGTTTACACTATCGACAAACATTATGTATGGCAAACATAACGAGCAATTCATTAGCTATCCAATAAAAAAACGAACTATTTTTCACCTAATAATACCCGTGCGAATTGAGGGAGCGACATACTAACAACGGCGTAACAACGACATTATTCATCCGATTGGGTTCCAGTTTGTCTTATTGGATAGCTGATAAATTGGCGTTATGTCTGCCAAACATAATTTTTGCCTATAGTGTATACTTCCGATGCTGTAATTAAAAATAGGTAATTTTTATCGATTCTATTTACATATAATTTAAAATATTTTCATAACTGTACTATTTAGCAAACGTCGTGTATTATAACATTATAGGGCATTTAATTCTCTTTCATTTTACACCCCACACATGTATGTAGGGTTCATAGAATCAGAAATATTTGCAATTTTCAAAATACGGCAGCCGCCATTTTGATGACGTCATATCTCCGGATCCTAGTACTTTACAGGTGGGGTCCCGACGCGACGGTTTTTAACATAGAATAACATGTTTAACAACATACTAAAATTTGGTGCTGGTATCACAAAGTGAACTATTTTTCCCCTAAGCGAAGGCACTACTGGTGTATTTCGAGTTTTGAGAATGCCCTTTGGTAACCGCAGGTAATGCCACTGCCACTTTTCAAAGGATAGAAGACTTATCTCCCTGACCATGCAAAAAGATGTAAAAAAACCATATAATAATAGAGCAGGTGCATAGCTGATATTGTGTACTTGATCAACATAGCAAATGGCACGGTTGACTGTCCTGAGTTGTTGAGGGGTAAAGATTATAAAGCCCGTTAATAGCTCGTGAACATAATTTCTCGTACAAACACGACTCACCTGCGCGGGCAGGGGGCGAGGTAACAAGACGAGACAAAGTCATACGAAATTACAAAGAACAGAGCAAGATGGAACGAAATACATTAACGGGTTCCCGTGATTTATTAGAAATTCATAGTATTTATTAGAAATTAGTGGTTGAAATACACCACTAATTTTCATATGAAGTTGTCATTGGTCAACTGGATTTATAGTCAACTAGCGGCTCGCCCCGGCTTCGCACGTGTAGTGGTGTAGTCTATGTTACTCAGGGTGAATGTAGCTTTCCAATGGTGAAAGAATTTTTGAAATCAGCACAGTAGTTTTTTGAGTTTATTCATTACAAATACAAACATACAAAAATACAACACCGTACAATCTCCTTCATTTGATGGTCTATCCTAGTACACGACATTGGCGAAATTGTGGCGAAATTGCCGCAGAAGCCACTAAGATTCAATTATAAAAAAAAAATGAAATGAATAGGGATGTTCCGATACTACTAAAGTATCGATACCTACTCATATGAGTAGTACTTAAATCACTCTCAATACTCATATGAATACCCTAAAGGTACCGACTCACATCGAAAACTTTTTTATTATTTATGAAAACTGCAAAAAATAAACAAAGGGGTTTGGGTAAAAGTGGCGTCGTTTTCAAAAATACTGCCCACTAATGAAACTAGTACTATTTAAAAGAGCCACTAATAGTGAGCAGAATTTGTTCAAGCAGTTCCTATCTAAACCATATCGGAGCTGAGTTATTAGACTCCAAAAATCACAAAAATAATGTTAGGTTTTCCATTATTTTTCAAATAACTCTTCTAAATAATGATATTAAATGAATATTTTTTAAATACAGTGTAGTTACACATGCTTACACTTGATAGGCCACTTCTAAGCCTCCGAAACCAATCATCCATGCTGTCTCCTCCTGGGCTGGCTGCCTAGGGGGATGCAGTTCCGGGCCTTGCCCTTTCCTGTGGTGTTCAATTTGCCGGCTGCGGTTTGCAGCCGGGTCGGGTTAGGACGTAAACTTAGTTGCTTCCCTCTGCCCTTCCGGCTGGGAGCAGTAGTCTTGGTGGTGGGCCATGAACGCACCAACGTCTTGACTGACCTTTTAGCGTCCGGGCAGTCTCGGCTATTAATTAGTCTTCGTCACCAAGAGCGCTTAAGTGTTCTGCACGTGCACCACCAGTTTCCACTTTGCGATCAATGGTGGTAGCTCGTCCAGAACCCAGTATCTTGGTGATAGCGTGGTGTATTTTGAAAGGAAGCCCTCATTTACGCTGCGTCGTCCGCGTCCAAGGCCAGTGTTGCTCTTTCTGGCGTGGGGATGTCATCTGTGTCGGCAGCGTAACAGACTAGATACAAATAGATACCCTGTGGCACGCTCACCTCTATCGGGTACCTTTCGGACAGCACTCCTTACACCCGCAACTGGAATCGCCTCCTTCAGGAAGGCGTGGAGCGAGCTTCTAGTTATCTCTTTTTCTATTAGTTTGGCCCGCTGTGCCAAACTCTGTTGAAAGCCTTCTTCATATTTAAGAATACTCCTTCTTGTGGAGGTTTACGACTATGTGTTGCGAGTGTTCTCCTTGAAATACAAATCTAGTCTTGGCGTTAGATGTGGCATCAGGTGTTTGAGCAGCAGCCTCTCAAACAGTTTATGCTTGGCAAATGTGCTATGGGCCCTGTAGCTTTCCAGCTTCACTTCATTATGTCCTTCTTCTCTCCCGGCTTTGCAAGCATAATTACGTCCCGCAGCTTCCAGGAGTATGGGAAATGCCCACAGTGTAGTCTGGCCACTGGTGCTACTGCTTTATATGTTGGTGGGTGTAGTGCTGCATTTCCGATATTATCAGCACCCGGGATGCTCTTCTTTAGCTTGAAATGTCTAGTGGCACGATGCACTTATCCAGGTGTGATGACAATAGGGCTGTATTGCTGTGCCAGGTATCTACTGCTCCATTAGAGTCTCAATACTCTTGACACGTTCTTCACGCTATTGCGGCTGCTGCTCAACCTTACTGAAGAACTATAGGCCCATCTCGCTCTTGAGTCATGTGTACAAGCTGTTTTCGAGAGTCATAACGAATCGTCTCGCACGCAGGTTTGATGAATTCCAGCCTCCCGAAAAAGCCGGTTTCCGAAAAGGCTTTAGAACTATAAACCACATCCATACCCTACGCCACATTATACAGAAGACTGAAGAGTATAACCGGCCGTCATGCCTAGCGTTTGTGGACTATAAAAAAGCTTTCGATTCAATCGAGACTTGGGCGGTACTGCAGTCCTTACAGCGATGCAAAATGGATATTAATGGATACCTATGTATATCGAAGTGTTGAAGTGTTTGTATTGCAAGGCCACCATGCCAGTCCGACTACAGGACCAGAGTACGGAACAAATCCCATTGCAAAGAGGTACGAGACAGAGAGACGTCATTTCTCCGAAACTGTTCACAAACTCATTGGAGGACGTTTTCAAGCTCTTGGACTAGAAAGGATCTGGCATCAACATAAATGGCGATTACATCTCTAACCTTCGTTTAGCCGATGATATAGTCATAATGGCGGAGTCGCCATTATGACTATATCACCATAGAGGACCATAGCACCATACTCAACGACCTCAGTAGAGTCTCCCAACAGTTTGGTCTTAAGATGAACATGGACAAGACGAAAATCATGTCTAATGCCCATGTTCCACCTATACCGGTAATTGTTGTTAACGATACTTTCGAAGTTGTCGACAAATATGTCTACCTAGGACAGACGGTTCAATTAGGTAAGTCCAATTTCGACAAAGAGGTCGCACGAAGAATCCAACTCAGCTGGGCAGCGTTCGAGAAGCTTTGACCTATCTTTTCGTCCAAAATACCGCAGAGCCTGAGTTTTCAATCAGTGTGTGTTGCCAGTGATGGCTTATGGAACTGAAACGTGATCTCTTACTATTGGCCTCATTAGTAAGCCGCGCAACGAGCTATGGAGAGAGGTCTATTCTCGGTGTTTCCCTGCGAGATAAGATCGGAAACGAGGAGATCCGCAGGAGAACTAAAGTTATCAATATAGCTCTTAGAATTAGCAAGTTGCAATGGCAATGGGCCATCCACATCGCTCGTAGAACTGACAATCGATGAGGAAGAAAGATTCTCGAGTGGCGACCACGAACCGGAAGACGCAGCTTAGGCCAGCCCCCTACACGTTGGACCGACGACCTGGTGAAAACCACGGGGAGCCGATGGATACAGGAGGCAAGCAGCTACTCTGTGGCCTATGTTCAGCAGTGGATGTCTTCGGGATGCTGATGATGATGATGATGATGATGATGATGTTCTTCGTTGTCTGCTGGATTGGGCTTGAACTGTTGTTTCAGAAATTGCGCGAAAATTCGTGCTTGGTCTCCTGCTCTGTATTTCGGAGTATTGTCCTTATCCAGGAAAGGATGGACTGGTCCTACTTTGCGATGCAGGCTGTTCCAATCGTCGGATGCATCACTTATAGATCCATCCATTCCTGGGCGTTGTTTAAACCTCTACACGTAGCTTGCTAAGCTTCTTCTTCAGCGTCGAATCTTGGACTGTTGCCACTGCTTCCTAGGACTTCCTAGGATTCGATTACTAATTCAGTACGTATAGTCATCTGAGGGGGCACCTGAAATACACAATACTGACCCCCGAAAAAAATATTTACCTAGATGATATTCTGATAATATCCATGTCACAGTAGTACGTTCAAACTGTAGTATCTTGGCTCCTATATAACTTAGATCGAAAATAGCATTTTTAAATGCTATTAAGCGGTGTATTAATACGAATTAATCATAGTCATTTGAATGGCCGCCTAAAATACACAACAACAACCACCAAACAAAACATTTACCTAGATGATATTCTGATAAAATCCATGTCACAATAGTACATTCAAACTGTAATATCTTGGCTTCGCTATCCGGTGATGTATAACTACGAAATAATCATAGTTTCGAAAGTGGGCAGTTAAAAAAAAAACGACGCCAACCTTCGAACAAAATTACCCAAACCCCTTTACCTTATTGCAACAAAGTTTTGTTGTTTCTTTGACTGAACTACGTTTCCAAGTCTTTGGCGCGAAAAAACAGACATTCTAACACTAAGGATACGTTTAGGATATGTTATTTGACAATGTTCGATACAAGTACTTTCTTTCCGATACCGAGTAGGTATCGCAACAATGGTTCTTTTTTATTTATTTTATAATTTTAATTAAGTATAACAAGTACCTTAACTGTACTGTGTGTATGTGTCCATTAACTGTAATCAACGCTTTGAATTTTTGCATTTAAACCAAATGCTATTCCTGCTTAAATTAAAAATGGCGTTGTTTTTGTTATAATTCAGGCCCATGGAACTAAGCGAAGAAGTTAATAAATGGGCGTATTTGCAGATTCAACTGAATAACTAAAAGACCACCTACTTACTTGACTTAAAGTTGGACCATCTATGCTTCTTAAAAAATAAAAATAAATTATAGCGAAATAAATCTGCTCGGCATTGAATTTTTTCTATCTATCCTGTTTTGAATTAGCAGCATTAATTTGATTCGATACTAGTACTTTCTTTCCGACACCAAGTAAGTATGATTCGATGCTAAAAAGTACTTGGTATCGAAATAAAAGTATCGAGTATTACTCGTATTTACTAGTATCGGAACATCCCTAGAAGTGAAACGGCAAATTTTCATTTACTGACGATACCAGGCCCGGGTCAGCTTTAGTACCGATGTCTCCACGAAACACTCGTGTCACACGCATTCCGACATTTTCTTTGCATCAAGTGACTTCTATAATGTCAAAAGTCAATTGTGTTGTTGTCATGGAAATTATGTACATAACACAACCTAATTAATCGGTATAATTCGTAGTTTTTCTGGCTTTTTGTGTATAATTTCAAATTAATATATCATTATCATCATCTTCTTTGCCTTTTTCCCATTTCGCATTTGTTATTGGGGTCGGCTCCCAAGCTCCCAGTCTAATCTATAGCGGCAAGCTACCAGAATTACACGAGCGACTACAGGATCGGACCGTGAGTTTGCCTAATTCTCAGCTGTTCTTGTTTTTCGTTAATCCTGATAGTTTCAGGTTTCGCACATTTATAAGTAAATCTAGATAAGACCCGTTAAATTTCAGTGGGGGCTGGGGGCCCTTTATCTCCACGGCGCCCTGGGCTGAAGCTCAAATTGCCCTTATACAAGAACTGGCCCTGAGCGACTGCCATCTGATCTCACAACCCATAAGGAACCAGTAACAAGGATGGTTAGACCTGGTATCAGATTCTATCAGGCGTCTGACTACCCGTAACGATTGCCATAGATGGTCTTATGACAACCGGGACCGACGGCTCTCGGAGGCACGGATGGCATCGAAAACTGCACATAACTTACTAGATAAATCATCGGTGCAAGGCCGAGGATCGAACCTGGTGCCGTAAGATTGCGAAGTGCACATGTTACTGCTCTGCTACCATCGCTCTAACTTCAAATTATATACCAATTATCTTAATCAGTTGAGCATGGGCAGTGACTATGGTTATTGATCAACACTATGGCGACGCGAAAATGTCATGTTGAAGCTTGCAACTAATAAAACTCATCGCCTGTTAAGTATCCCAAGGGACGATAAATTACGAGAATCATGGTTGTCTTTTCTGATTCCTACAAATACTGAGCTCAGTGGCCTGTCTTAGTGAACAAACGTGTTCGCCAAAATCACTTTGATATACCCCCAATTTGATGGGATGGGTAACCGTCTTCTGCATGGATATCCTTGTTCACTGCAAATGAAGTGTTGCACGGGATTCCCTTGAGCTTATCTGGTGAGTAAACTCAATTTGAATAGCAAAAATAAATAAATACAAAGCTTAGGCTAAGAAATAAAAATAAATAAAAGCTATTTCAGTCTCATTTGTTTCATTTAATCCTTATTAGCGGGTGCTTCATCTTCCTGTAGTATTAAAATGTAATTAAAATAATAATAATAACTTCCTATGTAACTTCCATGTCGATATTTTTTTGGCGTGGCGCGTCACTATGGTATCGATATCGATATTTGAATATGGAGCTAGGTACATCGCTATGGCGACACCAGCGTTACGTGGAGACACGGGAACTAATTGTCGATCATATAGAGCTGTCCTATCTGTCTTTGACTAGTATAGTAGATATCTGTGGACGATACTGTTTATTTTCCAATTTGCATTAGCGGTTGTATTGTAACTTCCTTGCAATCTATATAAGAATGTCTGACAAGCAAAAAGTCGACCTAGGTTTACTAGAGGAAGACGATGAGTTTGAAGAATTTCCAGCGGAAAGTAAGTTTTACGTCGCTCCAAATCAGAGTTCTAAGGTATACCTCTTTGGTTCTAAGTTACACCCTAGATTTATAAATAAATTTTGCCGTTTTTAGATTGGGGCACAGAAGACGCTGACGATGAAGAATTATCAGTTTGGGAGGATAATTGGGAAGATGACATCGTACAGGACGATTTTAATCAACAGTTGAGGTTAGAATATTGTTGTGGTTTGTCATGCAAAGACTTAAATTGTAGTTAACTCCCCACTAAGGCATTGGAGAGAGGTCTAATATTTCTGAACAGCGACGGATTCAGGGGGCTAGGGACCCAAGCAAGCTCAACCCAAAAGTATCAGAGTTCTTCCTAAAATCAGATTCAGATATTATTATAGCGCTGAATAGGTGAATTTTCGCGCACTTAAATTACCATATATTTAAATGGTTATTAGTTAATAGGCTTCAGCTCCATCAGCCTGGGCCTGCCCCCCCCCCCCCCCCCCCCCCCCCCCCTGGAAAATATCCCTAGATACACCAATGCACATCAACCATTACCCAAGATGAAGTCATCATCATCAGTCCGGAGAGAACAATGGGGAAAGAATTAAGTAAATCTATAGACATCAGTACCTAGATTTGCAGTGGGGAGGTGTGGAAAAAGTTTGGGAGGAGTCGGAGAAAGCCCACACCAACCCCCAAATGACCCTTCAGGAATTGTATAGTTTCATGAGTTATGATTTTTTGTATTTATTATTTTGAGGTTAAGTAAATGTGTGTGATGTTGATGATGAAGTATCTACTGAAAAATCATAACTACTTTAACTGGATCTATGTTTTCTAGAATGTATGGCTTTTTGTGTAGAAAAAAGCCAACAAACAACAAACACACACAACAACATGTTGAAGGCCCTACATATTCTGTTGAAAGGAAAAGGCAAGAGAGTAGGAAAAGATCCAGAAAAGAATGAATGGATTGGATGGTGAAGGCAGGCAGATGGCAACCTGTCTATCCATTCATCCTTCTCATATCTTTTTTCTCCATTCCTTCTCCCCTTGAACAGGGCTAGGATGTGAAACTAACTAACCCATGCAAAGACAGCTACTGTTTTATATATTAACTAATAGTTTCCTTTATATTTCAGACAACAACTGGAAAAACTCAAGGATCAAAACAAAGCCTAGACATAGTAGAATGTAGAAATAACTTTAAGGTTTACTAAGAAATAAATAAATTTACATCACTTCCGAGATATTTGTTTTGCAACACACACAGATAAGCAAACCCTTTGGTCTAAAAATTCAACCATTCTAGTTTGTAACAACTGACCACATAGCGGGTGGGGCAAGTTAATTCTCAATAGTTTCGTTACGGAACTTCTGGGAATAAAAACGACTAAAGGTTTGTAATATGAGACAAACTACTAGGTGGTAGGACTTTTCTGCAAAGTTCGTCTAGGTAGGTACCACCGCTATGCCAGTTATTCTGCCGCCAAGCAGTAGCGTGCAAGCACTACTGTGTTCCGGTTTGAAGGGCATTGTAGCTAGTGAAATTACTGGGCAAATGAGACTTTATGATCTGATCATTCAGTCTAGTAATCTGATTACTAGACTGTGTGATGTCTCAGGATGACGTGTGCAGTGCAGTGTCACGCGAAACTTTATTGTTTTAAAGTTCCGAGTGACACTGCAACTGTTATGGGCGGCCGTGTTGCTTAACACCAGGTGAACGACTAGCTCGTCACATCATTATATCGCATAAAAAAAAAAAAAAAAAAAAAAACTTCTCCGACGTCACGTTATAGTTACTGGTGGCGCCATATCGTTTTTTTCAATGAACTTTGAAATGTTAATTTAAATGGAATTTCTTCAATTAAAAACAAGATCTGCACAAAAGTATGTTGTATTGTTTAGATGCATACCGATTTCATGTGGGTATCTACACTCAATCAACTAGTTTTCTCAGGTGTTTGCAATAACCATTCTTTTGTAATAAAAACTTGATAAAATATCAAAGGATTTTCATTTTATAATAATAATAATACAATCTAGGTAGACATTACTATAGTCTACTGTGCATATGTATACGTAATAGTATTATACCGGGTGTATGTAATTGAATTCATTAGCATCCATTAAAACTAGGAACCTATTCCTGACACCAGTCACATGTGGACCAAAATTTAGGAAAACTAATGCATTGATTCATTATTGATAATAACTACAAAAAATGGGATAACTTCTACATCAACTGCTACAGTACAAAATTAAATCAAAATAATTAAGTACAGTTTTTAATTATTAAATACAAATAAAAAAAACTTAAAAGTATCAAAATCATTCGTGCCAACTACGTTACGCGCCGCAACACTCATTATAATTTTCAATAAAAAATATTTTCATTTGCACTCTTTCATGTAATACTCAATTTATGCTGATGAATTAAATTGCATTATGTGTGTATATATTGTATTGTGTGTCTAACTTGGTACTAGTGTATTGAAGCAGGTATTATAGCTACCTTTGGATATTAAGATCTGTCTGCTATAATTCTCAGGCACTCTCCGAAATTGTAATCTCTTGAAAAATTTATCTGTTCAGCTCAAGGAAGTTTTAATAGTTATTTATGATATTAGGGCGGTAAGTTGGTTTTTACAAACGAGTAGACAAATGTAAGCCCAAGACGAAGTCGAGGGCTTACCATAGTCACGAGTTTGTAGAAACCAATTTCCGCACGTGTATCATACAACGTTTTTCAACACATTCGCGAGAAAACAGTACAAACTTTCGTTTATTATAGCGGGTTCCACTTGAACAAAATTATCGTTATATTTGTTTTTTTCGTTCACATTGACTGGAACGATCATATGTGATATGGCCTTGTCTGGGTAAAAAGTGGCATAATTTCGTAGCGTTCTTGGCGTTTTTAGCAGCTACTGGAACATACACTTAGTGGGAAAGTCGCAACAAACAACCTTTGACGTTCCTTATCTAACTAATATGAAAATGGGCTAAAAAGGCGCGCATCTTTGAATAGGGAATTCTGTGGCGCGCATTTACAATGCAAATGGCGCCACGTGCTGTGGTGAAAATTAGAACTACATCTCTAGTTTAATTTTCTCTTTAGTATTAAAGTGAGACAAACGTATTGAGCAAAATCGCTTCCAAGGAGTTTCGAACATTCAGCTTATTTATTCTCGTACTGTGAAACTCCTTGGTGAAATTATTTTATATGTTTTATTGAAATTTAAAAAAAACCGTAAAGGTTACGCACGGCGCTGCGGAACGATGCGGTAAAATAGGTACATAGGGTGAGAGTACCTATTTTACCGCATGCTTTGTTGTATGGTGCGTAATATTTAACTTTCGAACAATGTATACAGGCTTTGTAAATGCATTTTTTGAGCAAATGTGTTGAAAAGTATTTTCCATACTAACTTTTACTATTAATATACAATTAAAAAAAATTGAAGTTACTTAATGAAATAAATAAAACGAAATCGTACAAAAATATCAAAACTTTTACTATCTATATAACTATCAAAAAGTATCACAAATCAGTCTGACTGTACCTACACAAAGTTCAGGGTTTCCACTAGTACATTTAGTTTTGTTCAAAAATATTGTAGGTCTGTGGGAAATACCAATTCTTTTTCGTTACAATATAGTCATTGAAGTTAACAATGTTGATCAAAAGGTCCTTAAGGTGGACGGTCCACTCTGAAGCGGGAAATTTAAAAAATTTGCATTAGCTTGTGTTGGCCGAGCGAGTCTCTGCTTCAACTCGCGATTTTGGCTTTTCGTCTGTCCGGACATACGTAGATGTAAGTTTCGTTGAAAAATGCGACATTTTTCAACGAAACTTCGTATACAGGTTCTACAGGCGCAGGGATTTTTTTGCCATCGGCGATTTTTTATTGATGGGGTATTTCCCCCAAAAGGGGGGAAATTTGCTGCCGCGCCATTTACCAGGCGTTTTTGATAATATTTGGAAAGAAAATTCAGAATCCAAATCATGAAATCTGAGTTTAGGTGACTAACCCCCGGTTTCTGGAAAGTTTCTTAAAGTTAAACTCATGTCAACTTTGAAATACTGAATGCTCATTGGTTGCCTGTTTATCGTCAACCAATGAGCGTTCATATTTCAAAGTTGACAAGAGCTTAACTTTAATAAACGTTCCAGAAAGCGGGGGTTAGCAATCAATTAATTATTCCCATACATTTTGAGTTATCGTTTGGCGTTAACGCTAAAGGAAAGAAATCTTCGCTAGACCCCCTGATGTTACCAGGGCTAGATAAAAAAGTAAAAAACTGATAATTTTGAATTTCCCGCTTCAGACCAACAACCATAAAAGATAGGCATAATTCCAAGTTTCCCGCTTAGCTTCCACTAGTTTATCAACTTAATTATACATCATTAATTTCACATTTTGGTATAAACATAATTAATTGATTCACTGTTTATCACTAACATGCACCAAAACTATCCTACAGTTAATAAAACTTAGGATAACTAGGGTAAATTTTAAAGGCTTCAGTTGACAGTTCTAAAACTGTTGCTGTCTAAAATATTTTAAAATTGCGTTTACATAAGTGGCTAGTAGAAAAGTGCTTCTATTCAGTTCACGAATTTTTTAATATGGATAAAAATGTGTAGTTTTATTTTAATCAGCATGACATTAAATTAATTTATTGTAATATATTCTAACATCATATAAATTATAATTATTTTAATATTTATTGGGCAACATGTAAGTACTCTTTTTTCTTTTGTTCCGTTCGTGTTATAATTAATTTATATTGTTATCACAAAAGCCCAAAGTAAAGCCAAAGTAAAGTATAAATATTTGCATGCTGTTAAGTAAAGAAAATGTGCTGAACTAAATACCTGTTGAACTTAATCATCATCATTATATTGTACCCATATTTTCGGCAAATAAATGATTTGATTTGATTTGATTTGTCCTTGTCAAATAGACGGAAATGTAAAAGACGGTAATACTTTATTGCCCTCATAGTGAAGAACGCAGTAACTAACGTTTTGGCAAAATTGAGTTTAGTTCGGAATCACCAATAAAATCTATATTCTGTTTTTTCTCACGTATCAAAATTCCCCCTGGAACCCAAAAACTTAGGAAGTAAGAATGCAGTAACTCGACTTTTCTCGGCTACTGGCAACTTTTGTTTTTGCTTTTTTCTCGAAAACATGTTTCACCTACTTACTGCATTTTTCATAAGGACGGCAAACTAAAGCCTTCAAAATTGAACCTAATATAATAATGATTACAAAAAATCTAGAAACACAGATTTTAGTTGAAAATTACCAGCTATTCGATTTTAAGCGGTAATTTCATTCATGTTTATGGTACAACAAATATAAAAAAATTAAGAAAGGCACATTTAAATATTAAGAAAAAAAACTTAAAACTATAACAAAATTAAAAAAAAAGGAATGACTGCAATATTGAATCTTTATCAATTGAATCCTAACCCTGCCGTTGAATCCCTGCATATATTTGCCAAATTTTTCCCCCGTATCCTACTTCATCCTAATCCCACAAATATTATAAAAAAACTGTGCGTGTTTATTAACATTAATCTCCGTAAATACTGAACTGATTTTGATGATATTTTGAATTTATATAGCTTAATTACTTTATATCCGCAGATGAAACCGCGGGGCGCAGATAGTATGAAATAGGACTCTGATGTTACGTTTTTTTATGTAATCGAATGACGTGACGAGCTAGGCGTTCGCCTGATGTTAAGCGTCACAGCTGCCCATAACAGTTGCAGTGTCACTCGGAACTCTAAATTATTAAGTTTCGCGTGACACTGCGCACGTCATCCTTACACATCACACAGTAAAAATTTCTAAACTGAGATCAGTTTTTGCCCAATAATTTTAAGTGGCCGTAAGTGGATAATTTTACAAACTTATGCCTACTAAAAGTTTATGTTAGGATTTCCTTGGTTAGGATTAAACTTAAATTCATTTTCGTTCTGATTCGGCTGCGCATTTTCGTCCCCCTCCGCGAAATATGTGTCTAGGAGGTGAAGTGTTTTTTTGTAGACCTGAAATACAAGATTATTTATCATTTAATAAAATAAAAAATAAATAAATATCTGTGGACATTTTACACAGCGCCATCTAGCCCCAAACTAAGCATAGCTTGTACTATGGAAACCAGATAACTGATACAATACTTAGATACTTTTTGTTTGTAAATACATACATAGAATACAATATAACACCCAGACACAGAACAAACATCGATGTTCGTCACACAAATGTTTGTCTCGGGTGGGAATCGAACCCACAACCTATAGTTCAGAAGGCAGAGCTGCTATCGGCCAGTCAAATAAAGCGACTATAGCGTTGGCTTATCGAGCAGACGTTTTATATATAGCCTTGATGATTTTTTAAATTACAAAATAGTAATTTATTCATAACTAGCTGACCCGGCAGACTTCGTACTGTACTTACATTTATATGGGAAAAAGAAAAGGGCTGTTTTTAGGGTTTTCCCGGCAATTATTCGAATTTTTCTCACCTTTTAAACCTTCCCTAGACCTCCACGAACATTTCAAGACCAAGATAAGATAAATCCGTTCAGCCGTTCTCGAGTTTTAGCGAGACTAACGAACAGCATTTGATTTTTATATATATAAAAGATAAAATAATTTATTAATTACCTATTAAGTATTTTGATTACTTTTGTAATATTATTTGGACGTTATACAATTATGTAACCTATCTTATTATTAATTGTTATTATTTATATTATAACATGTAAACAATTTTTATGAACAAATTACTATTCACTATTGACTATTAGAAACTGCAGTGGTCCGGGTTTGAGAATAGGACCACCCCATTTCTTCCCGTGGGTACCGTAAGAGCCGGCTAAGGGAATATCCAGGGAATGGGCAGCAGAATTCTCCTCGGTACATAATAATCTACTGCGATCAGCAAGCCGCCTGCCAAACGTGGTGAATATGGCAAATCCGATAATAGTCCAAAGCGGCGTTTTATGGGGGAGGCCTGTGTTCAGCAGTGGACGTCTTCCGGCTGTTATAAAGGTCAGTCGGTTCAACCCATACATTTGACAGCCTCTATGGTGTGGTGGTTGGGCAGGTCGGCTCATACCCCGGAGGCAGCGGGTTCGGTTCTCGCAATAAAAAAACACACGCATTGTGCAACAATGTGTGTTTTGTGCACAGAAAAAAGCGCAAATACGTTGTTCTGTGTGTGTGTGTGTTGTGCACAGATAACCCCCAATAGATACCGCATGAAAGACGACGACCGCGCACCACGCATTGACGTAAATGGTTCGATATAAATCGCCACTTCGCAGCACGGCTTTAGTTTCGACCAAGTATTAGACCCGTGAGCACCTATACGTTTCTGTGTTTTAAAGTGCCTTCAAATTAGTTTTTTGGCAAGAAACAGTATAAAATGCCTACATGTGCAGTGAAACGGTGTGGAAAGTCATCAAGGCATTCAAATTACCAAAAAGACGAAGTAACATTTCATCGGTAAGTAAAATAATCATAATTTTATCCGCTATAGAAGAGGTCAGCTTATAATGGCTAGCCAGGTAACGACGGTCACTTGTCCCTCTTCTACATTCCTGTTATTACAATGGTTGTCCCTTTCCCGCGTAAGCACGTACAACGCTAGTGTTGTGAAATTCACTTCATTCTAGCCGCTATCGATAGCAGGCTTGAATAGAGTGAAATTCATAACTAGTAGGTTTTATAGCATTAAATATTCTTGATGTAGGTACATTATAAAAAAATTATGACTTTTATGATGACACTCTTATATAAACTTATACACCCATAGGGTGACTGACTCACTGACAACTGATCTCAGCCTTCAGAAGTAGTGGGTCAAAACCGAGTATGAGGTTCTATAGGGATGGGTCATAATATAACCCCAGGAAAAATCAGACATTACCAAAAAGTCGTCTCCGAGACGGAACAGGTCAACGGATCTCGAAAACTATAACTCAGATGGGTGTCTTGTTTTAACTAAAGTTGGAGTAAACCCACAGATGTTTTCAGAGAAATAAAAAAAAGGGGGCCCCCGAATAATAACGGTGGCCCCCATACAAAAATGAAACACTCATAAATCAGAAACGGTAAGAGGTACCTAGGTGGAAAGTGACGTGACGATCTGACCCCCAATGACATTTGGTCTTGACCAAATGTCATTGGGGGTCAGATCGTGGTCATGAAAATCTAAGATGGCGGATTCAAAATGGCCGTTATTTTGAAAGTTGGTCCGATCGAGGTGATTTTTTGCATGGGTTTTTTTCATGGTTTTCAGGGCCGCAAATTCGATATTTGAACAAAAAATTTGGAGTCTGCCATTTTTAAAGATGACTACCATACAATTTTTTTTCTATTATTCATGGATTGTTTATATACCCATATACCCTATGGGAAATTTAGAAAATTTTGTTCAACGTTCGTGGCAAGGTGATCGAAGTGTTTTCCAAAAAATTAGAGACCTGGTCTGCCGACCTTCCGTCACTCGAACAGTCAACGGCCTGGCTAAACTATACCAGATAGGTCACGTGTGTTTTAAGGAATGTCATAGCAAACGACCTGTCCGACGATGTTTCAACGACCTGTCGGCGCGGTGTGATGTAGACTTGTTTAACATGTCTGCCTGTCAGCTAAAGAGGCTGATAGGTAACATGTTCTTTGACGGCTAGGTTAGGTGATAGGATTTTAAGTGTTAAATCTAAAATAAAATTAATTAGTATTTTCTTGTGTGCGTCCGTCTAGGAAATATCTTTTACCTATTTTATATATATACTAGTATTTTGCCCCGTGCGCGGGCCGCGAGCGGCCCGCGTGTGTGTTTTCGTGGCGTTCCATTTGTTCAAAACGCTATACTTGGAGCTAAACTTTAAATTTTGCAAGTACTTGTACAAAACTGCCGTATTTATCAAAGAAAATGATAATGCGCGTGACTTTGCATGGCGGCCATTTTGTTTGACTTGACAGCGTCATTTGCACCATGAGTAGGATGCAACCGGCACACATGCACCGTGCGCGGTGCAAGTGCTGATCGTGACCGTCCACTTATACCAAACTACAGTAAACTAACTCGCTTCGCTCGTCGTCGCATTGGGTATGTCGGAAAAAATTTGACGTTTGACACCTGTCAAAAATTGACATTTGACAACTGTCCTAAAAATTGACATTTGACATCTGTCAAAAAAATTGACATTTGATATTTGTCAATAAATTTGACATCTGTCAAAAAATTTGACAATTGACATCTGTCAAAAGTTTGACATTTGACATCAATCAAACTGACATCTGTCTACACTTGACAGCGGTATTAGAACAGTGCGCAGGTTGCAAGCGGCACACTTGCACCGTGCGCGGGCCGCACGCGGCCCGCACACGGTGCAAGTGTGCAAGGTGCAAGTGTTGGTCGTGACTGTCCAATTATACCAATGAGAGACAATAAACTAACTCACTCATCGCCGCATTTGGTAGGTTGGAAAAAAAAATTGACGTTTGACATCTGTCCAAAAAATTGACATTTGACATTGGCAATAAATTTGACATCTGTCATCAAATTTGACATTTGACATCTGTCAAAAGTTTGACATTTGACATCAATCAAACTGACATCTGTTTACACTTGACAGCGGTATTAGAACAGTGCGCAGGTTGCAAGCGGCACACTTTCACCGTGCGCGGGCCGCACGCGGCCCGCACACGGTGCAAGTGTGCAGGTGCAAGTGTTAGTTGTGACTGTCCAATTATACCAATGAGAGACAATAAACTAACTCACTCATCGCCGCATTTGGTAGGTTGGAAAAAAAATTGACATTTGACATCTGTCCAAAAAATTGACATTTGATATTTGTCAATAAATTTGACATCTGTCAAAAAATTTGACAATTGACATCTGTCAAAAGTTTGACATTTAAAATCAATCAAACTGACATCTGTCTACACTTGACAGCGGTATTAGAACAGTGCGCAGGTCGCAAGCGGCACACTTGCACCGTGCGCGGGCCGCACGCGGCCCGCACACGGTGCAAGTGTGCAGGTGCAAGTGTTGGTCGTGACCGTCCACTTATACCAAACTACAGTATACTTGGTGCTTGCTTCGCTCGTCGTTGCATTTGGTAGGTTGGAAAAAAATTGACATTTGACATCTATCAAAAAATTTGACATCTGTCAAAATTTTGACGTTTGACATCTGTCACACTGACATCTGTCAAAATTACAACTATCTCCTTCCGAAACTGTAGTACCATAGGCAATAAAATGGAAAACAGCAATTTTGATAATAGTATATACGGCGGCCATATTAAAAAATGACAGATGTCAAAATTTGACCAAACCATGTTGATCAGCATCCTTTGGGGCCCCCAGATATCGATTTACATCCCGATCGGAGCTTCTTTATTTTCGGACGCGGACCAATGGACCGCCATTTTGAAAAACATTCTTTTTCACTGTATGCCCCTCTCAAAACTGTACAATATTAGAACAAACCCTCCCTACAAAAGTCTCACAGTTTCGGTGTTATTTGCGAATTAAAAATCCTAAAAAAGTGAAATTGCATGTTCGCAATATTTCAAAATGGCGGAATCAAAAAAGTTTTTACACATTCCTACCAAGTGTACCGTGGGATTTTCAGATATCGATTTTCATTCGGATCGGACAACTTTTACTATGAGTCGGTACGTCTACAGCCGCCATCTTGAAAAAAATTGATTTCACTGATATTGCATTCTTACCCTTATAATATCTATACTTGATCCCCAGGAACGACTTTTCTAAATCACTCGCAACGGAGGCGCAAAAAAGCAAAGTTGATATTTCAATAAAAGCACCTTTGTATGGCAGCCCCATTGAAAGTTGACACATGTCAAAATTTGATTACAGAATGTTGATCATCATCCTTGGGGACCCCCAGATATCGATTTTCATCCGGATCGGTGAAACTTTTTTTTCCGCCGCGGCCAAAATTTCCGCCATTTTGAAAAAAGAAATTTTTCGCAATCTTCCCCTCTGACCTCCAACTAATATTAGTTCGAGCTCTTTATACTAAAGTGTCATAGTTTCGCCGTCATTTATGGTTAAAATTTGTATGGCGGATTTTTTTTTCCGCCATTTTGAATTTTTTTTGACATCTCCAAAATCGTCCCAGGGTTTGCTATGACATTCCTTAAAACGACAATGATCTATCTTTTATGGTTTGGCCAGGCCGTTGACCGTCCGAGTGACCGAAGTTCGGAAGACCAGGTCGCGAATTTTTTTGAAGACACCTCGATCATCTGGACACAAAACACAACAAAGACATTCAAAATTTTCCATAGGTGTCGAGAAACAATGCGTCAAAAATGAAAAAAAAAATTTGTATGGCAGCCATCTTTAAAAATGGCGGAATCCAAAATTTTTTTTGAAATATCGAATCTGCGGCCCCGAAAACCCCCCAATGCAAAAAATCACCCCGATCGGACCAACTTTCAAAATGGCCGCCATTTTGAATCCGCCATCTTGGATTTTCATGACAACCATCTGACAGCCCCCGTCATCCTCTATGACATTTGGTCGAGCACCACCCACATACCTCTTACCGTTGCCGAATTATGAGCGTTTCAATTTTGTATGGGGGCCACCGTTTTTTGTTCGGGGGCCCCCATTTTTTTCATTTCTCTGGAAACATCCCAGGGTCTACTCCAACATTAGTTAAAACTGGACCCCCATATCTCTTGTCGTTTTCGAGATCCGTTGACCTGTTCCATCTCAGAGACGATTTTCTGGTAATATCAGATTTTTCCTGGGGTGACATGACCCATCACTATACAGCCTCATACTCAGTTTTGACTGACCACTTCTGAGAGCTGAGATCAATTATGTCAATCATCAGTCAGTCAGTCACTCATGGGTATCCAATTTTATAGTAATAGTAAAGTAAAGTAAAGTAAAGTAAAGTAAAGTAAAGTAAAGTAATACATATTTATGGAAACTTGTAATTGGCCTTAAGTACTATATTCACATATTTAATCATGTGTTATAGCTGTAAGTTTTCTTAAAATTAATAAATAAAATAAATAAATAAAATAAATAAAACCCTGGGACGATTTTAGTATTGTTGCCATACAAAGGTACTTTTATCGAAATATCAACTTTGCTTTTTTGCGGCCCGGTGCGAGCGCTTTAGAATAGTGGATCCCGGGGATCGAGTAAAGATGTTATAAGTGTCAAAATGCAATAACAGCAAAATCGTTTTTTTTCAAGATGGCGGCTGAAGACATACCTACTCATAGTAAGTTATCCGATCCGAATGAAAATCGATATCTGAATATCTCCTGGTATATTTGGTAGGAATGTGCAAAAAAATTTTCTTTCTGCCATTTCGAAAAATTTCGTACATACTATTTGACTTTTTAAGGATTTTTAATTCGCAATTAGCGCCGCAACTATACGACTTTTCGGTAGAGGGTATCATAGTAAGTATCAAAAGTATCGACAAATTTTATTTTTTTGGTCGACATACCCAACCCTACGGCGAGTTCATTATTAGGGCGTCACTCGAAACAGCCAATAATAGCGCATTGGCTCCAGTCCCCGCAACCCGCGCCTTCCGCCAGTTTTGGTGAGCTAAGATCCGAACAAAAATCCCGTAATGCGGTATCTATTGGGGGTTATCTGTGGTGTTGTGGGAGCATGGCCCTCGTAGTTCCTGGCTCCTTAGATACAGGGAGTCATACTCAATTTTTGAATTAAACGGAGTAAACTGACAGATCGAAATGTCACTTGTGAAAATAATGCTGCCAACTTCTAAATCACAGTGATGATCTAACGCAGCTCTTACAGTAGGCCTAGCTAGAATATTTGCATAAAAGTAAGTGTATCGTTAACGTAAGCCATTTGTATGGCGTTTGATCAGCGCCCCTACCGGGCGTAAAACGAATCAAAATATGATAGCACGAAGGGTTATCGTATCGCCTTCGTAGCGCCGCGTAACGCTAACGTTAGACATTTTGTATGAAAACGCTAGCACGAATATTGCTTTGACGTAAACTCGAAGGATGGCTATCGTAGTGTCATCGTAAACTTACGAAGGTTTACTCACTTGGAATTTGTTCGATATGATATTTCGATAGTTGTAAAATTTGCTTCATGCTACCACCTAGCGTCGCCCTGCGTAAGTGTACGGTAAACTCGACACGTTAACCGTACGATTTATTGAAATATTCGTGCTAGGCCTACAGTTCAAAAGAGGGGACTACAATTTGCCAGTACAAAAAATGCCACTTTTAGTTTTAAATACTATCACCGACACCTTTTTGGTTTGGTGCTAGACAGCGAAGATGATTCTTCCGATATTGAATAAAATAATAAAAATGGTAACTTGTTTTATTTTGTTAATTTTGGATTTTTTTTAAAGTATATTCCATTTTTTCGCAGGCCGCTAATTAATGTAAATCAAAATCAATCAGAATATAAAAGAATGGAATAGATCACTAAACTGAAATAAATCAGTGAACTGTATCTCTTTTACTCATCTCTATTTATTTTTCATGAAAAAGTGGCAACACTCGTAATGTCAGTTTACTCCGTCTTATTAAAAAAATACGGTTTAGGATCTATGTATATGATACTGTAATGACATGATAGCGCTGGTGGGATCGCTATCTATGTCTGGTGAGCTGGGCTGGAGGAGCCAGCTCCGAAGGTGGTCCAGGTTCTGGTGGTGGTGATAAATGAAACAGGTGTTTGGTGGTATTGGAGTCTATTGAGGCGTCTACATGGTGGAAGGCGTGAGCTTGTACTGTTGGGCGTCCTTACAAGTAGTTCAGACGCATGTTGCGGGTGTTAATATGATGTAGCGGTGCAAGTCCGAATTCACACACTACAAAGACACTACAAATCATTAGACCTGTATAATACGAGCGTGGGCCCGGCGAGGCGACTGCTGTGCAGAGACTTTTTTGTCGATTAAGTCACATAATACTACTCATGTTTATTATTGAATGTAACTATCTATTTATGTATACATATTATGTTGACATTTTACCCATTATGCGTAGTTTTACTTACTCTCAATTTTTTTTTGTTTAGTGTTTCCGATCTGTGTCAAAGTATTTTTTTATTTTGTACTTTTTCTAAATTAACATCAGGTGTTCATCACTGTATGCTCAAGCACTATTGCTATTATATTGCTAGACGTGAGGACCTGTAATTGGTTTCCTAGTGCTTACTTTAAATTTCTATTACGTAAGAAAAGCTGTTGGTCTTCCTAACAATAAATATAAAAAAAAAAAAAACTTAGAGGTTAAAGAAATAAATAGCTAAACTAACTGAATTTACCTGTTCATTTTCATGCTCCTGTAATTTCTCCAACTGGTCGAGAACACCTAACTCTTCAAGCTTCAAACATAGCGCATCCGTCTGCCCATACTTCACTGCAGCCTGTTAACAAAAAAAAATACGTATAGACAACAAAAAAAATTTAATAATACAAAAAAAAATATTCTAGAGCTCTACATCTGAAAGATACCTTATTTTGTTACGGCAATATTTGTCTTTACTAACCCAACATTTTACCTACTAAACCAACCTTTTCGCTTATATCCCGACATTTACTCTCCCACCGTACATTTTCCCGCACTACCCACTAACCTAATCTTTTCCCCTACGAACCTGACCTTTTCTCCACTAACCCAATTTACTTACTACCCCAAAATTTCCCCACTAATTTTCCTATCAATCCAACCTTTTCCCCACTAACCCAACATTTCCTCTACAAACCTAACATTTTCTCCACTAACCCAACATATTTCCTGACTAAATACCGCCACACCCGCAAGTAATGTCTTCTTTGCTAAAGTATTTTTTTCTTTAGTAATAGTAATATTATCTGCAACAAACGGTCAATTCCATCAAGCACAAGACAAACATCGCGATGGTCAAGAGCGGCGAGCAACTGGCAGTATGGCTCGAGGAACCCGGAGGCGCTCGGAGGATACTAACACATCTAGCTGCTAGCCTAACTAACATTCTCTAAGTAATCCAACATTTACATACTAATCCAATATTTTTTTCCCCGCTAATATAACATTATCCCTACTAACCCAACGTTTTACCCCGTAACTCAGCCATTTTCCCAATTTAACCAACATTTGCCCCACTTATCCAATCCTTTTCCTAATCCAAACCAACCTTTTGATCATAAACCCACTATTTACCCTACCAAACCAACATTTTCCCCACTATCCAACATTTTCACCTACTTCTCCCTACTAACCCAACATTTTCCCCACTAGCTCAACTTTCCCTCCACTACCCAGCACATTACCTGCAGCAAATGGTCGATCCCATCAAGCACGAGACAAACAGCGCGATGGTCGGGAGCGGCGAGGAGCTGGCAGTATGGCTCGAGGAACCCGGAGGATACTAGTACATCCAGCTGCTCCGCTGAACCACCCAGGCATAGGTTGGTTATAGCCCACGCTGCTTCTTTCTGACATCTAACCAGGAAAGATCATTGTATTAGTGTTAGGTTTAAATTTATTTAAATCATCACAATGAAAATTATGTTACACCGAGTGTCCCGAGAAGATGTGCGCCGCGGGAAGTTTGCGCTCGCTCGCTGTTTGCGGTTGGCACGTGTCACACTAACTTGGGACTTCGCATGCTCTTCATATGAATTTAAAACTTTAATAACTAATTTACTCTGCATGGAAGATTCCATTTTGTATGTATCTTAGCTTTTCCAACTGATATTGTATTCTCTTCTCCATTGTATTTGTGTAACTGACATAACTTTCATTTTCTCCACGGTACACTTCTTTATTTGGTTACCTCTAGATGCAATTTTTTACTTAATATGTAAAATAAATACCAATAAAAAAAATCTTTAAAAAAAAAAACTAAACTCCTCAAACTTTTTTTTTTTTTTTTTTTAAACGGGCAAATTGCCTTTATTACTCAAGCTAACTACTACAATAATAAAAACTAAACTAAACTAAGCTAAACTAAACTAGCTACACTACCTACTACAAAGAACACTTATGGACTGTATAATAGCCGCGATGGCATATAGGCAGTCCAAGTGCTCCAGCCCACTACCGGTAGGTAGCATACCCAACATGCTGGCAGCATTGTCACGTTGAATTGCAATGCTGATGCGTTGGGCCAAATAAGTGCCAGCATTTTGGTCACACGTCGCATCGACCAGGCGCTCTGATAGACTTTGGAAAACGCGATGAGCTCCCGGAAATGAAATCTTAATCTTATATGTGGATAACGTTGCGGGCTGCATTATTGATAACACTTGGTCTAACTTTATATTTTACTGTGTAATTTGTATAATGTAGTTGTTTCTTGTTAATAAATAAAATAAAATAAAAATAATCATCAACAACCTGAAGACGTCCACTGCTGAACATAGGCCTCCCCCAGAGAGCGCCACTTTGATCGGCTCCCCGCTGTTTTCACCAGATCGTCAGTCCACCTAGTGCCTACGCTGCATCTTCCAGTTCGGTTGTCAGTTCTACGAGCAATGCCCATTGCCTGAACAACTTGCTAATTCTAAGAGCTATATCGGTCACTTTAGTTCTCCTGCGGATCTCCTCGTTCCGGAGCTTATCTCGCAGGGAAACACCGAGCATAGCTCGCTCCATAGCTCGTGCGGCTTTGAGCTTACTGAGGTCAACAGTAAGAGACCACATCTCAGTGCCATAATTTGAATTTATTAGAGTCTAATAAATTGACTTACTTAGCTTCTCCAATAGCCAACACGTTTAACAGAGGTGTCAACAAATTTTTTTCTAATGCGCGTTGTATTTGTGGATGCGTTCCGGCGAATATATTGCTGGCTGCCCACGCTGCTTCCTTCATTAGAGACGGTTTGCCGCTTTGTAAGAGAGAGATGACATGATCGAGGCAGCCGGCGTCTAGGCAACGGTCAGTCTAGAAATAATAAATGTGTGGACATTTCACACAGCGCCATCTAGCCCCAAACTAAGCAAAGCTTGTACTATGGGAACCAGCTAGGCGATCATGTAACTTGTTGGCAACCGATAGAAACACAAAAATGTATGGATTTGACAGTTGCAGTACGCAGCTTATGTACAGAGTTACTATGGAAATTTTCAAATTTGGATTGAAATTTCTTTTGTTGCATTGCTATCAAAGTTACATGATCACCCCGCAGATAACTGATACAATACTTAGATACTTTTTGTTTGTAAATACATACATAGAATACAATATAACACCCAGATACAGAACAAACATCGATGTTTATCACACAAATGTTTGTCCTGGATGGGAATTGAACCCACAACATACAGTTCAGAAAGCAGAGCTACTACCAACTGAGCTAACAGGCAAATAAAGAAAAATAACTCAGCACTAACATCAAAATGAATTACAAGAACAATTTTGTATACAGCATGCAAGACTTTTTAGAAAAAGCTGCCGTAACATTTTTATTGACGTTAAAATCGATTTGTAAACCGATTGTGTTAAGGCGGCGGGTAGACCAAACAAGGTGTTTTTTGGGCCGTTTCCTGGCGTAATTAAAACACGTGGAGCTTTGAATTTAATATATCATGTAATTCATTTCATTAACTCGTTTGTGATGTCCGCAAATACAAGATTAATAAATATAGCTCTATAGAAAAAAATCGCAAACCTCCCTCAAAAAATTTGAATGTTCCAATTTTACTGAGCTTCTACCGAATATATTTTCACAAAAAATAAATTAGTGTGTTCCCAACAAACATTCAGATGTCGAGATGACTTAATAACTTTGAAAAATACTATATAAAAATAGATATTAATTAAAAACCGTCAAAATCAGTGTTTTCGTGCGTTGCCTTTGTCGTAAGCGCCGCACTGAAGTGCAGACTGAATTGATATTTAAAACTACGACGTTAAGGTTGATGTTTCTTTGAACGGATTTGGACCTGCTAATCTGGCTCTACCCGACGAGCTAGTCGTTCCCCTGGTGTTAAGCGTCATACCATGCCAGCGCCGCCCATAACAGATTGCAGTGTCACTCTAAATTAAAGTTTCGCGTGACACTGCACTGGGCACGTCGTCCACATCACACACTCTGAAAAAGGTTTCTAGACTGTTCATAAGTCTCATTTGCCCAGTAATTTGACTAGCTACAATGCCCTTCAAACCGGAACACAGTAGTGCTTGCACACTACTGCTTGGCGGCAGAATAACTGGTAAAACGGTGGTACCTACCTAGACGAACTTTGCAGAAATGCTCTACCACATATAAGTTAAGTTGATATGAGTTTAACTCTAACAAACGTACGAGAAACATTTGATTCTTAAGGGCTTATGCTAGGCCAAGCCAAAGCCACAGAATAGATATATAGTACTAGACCAAAGCGGGGATGAGTCGTGAGGCCGAGCGGCAGGGGCGGTCTAAGTTAGAATGGTTCCAACGCGCAATAGTTTAGGTAATTTATTATTACACTGAATATAATCATCATTAACAGCCTGAAGACGTCCACTGCTGAACATAGGCCTCCCCCAGAGCGCGCCACCTTGAGCGGCTGCTCGCCTCCTGCATCCATCGGCTCCCCGCGGCTTTCACCAGGTCGTCGGTCCACCGAGTGGGGGGCCGGCCTACGCTGCGTCACTGAATATAATGGGTACTTAAAAAATCCACTATACATAAGCCCTCCATTATATTTAGTTCAACTACTACACAAAGTTTCATGATCTTATTTAAAGTATTCATTGAATAATCGCTGTTTATTTGTATGGTTTGGAGGTAACTTTGTAATTTTTTTCTATCGTGAAAAGTTTATTGATTCGTGTTTTCACTATACATTTGCAGTAGCATTAGTCCTGAACTTTACCATATATTAATTTCAAAGTCATTGTTGCAATATTGTTGACAGCACACTGCCTCATGCTAAGCCATTTTAAGCATTTTGGCGTTGTATAGACTCTTAACACAATCGGTTTGCGAATCGATTTTAACGCCAATCAAAATGTTAGTGCAGTTTTTTTCTTACCTGAGTATCCGTTCCAGTGAGCATATTTCCCAAGGCCCTTAAGGCGGGGGTCTTCACGGCAGCTGCCTTATGCGCCAGTAACGCTACGAGCCTCGACGTCAGTTTAGGGATAGATTGCACCGATTCGATGCGTTCGTTCGGTCCATCCGTCAGATATGATAGGGCCCAGCAAGCGTCCGCTGGAAACATTTTTATATATTAAACTTCTTTTTTTATTATATTTTTTTTATACCTGTCACCATTACAATAGTTAGCGTTTTGGTAATACTGTAAGCTAACTATTATAAACTGTATGATAAATAAATAACTAACTAGCTTTTGCCCGCGGCTTCGCATGCTTGTATTGTGTTATTTCTATATAGTCTAATATTAGATCATGCATTTTCTGTATACCACAAAAAATACATCAACCGGCCATGTTGTTTAAAACTCCGATTTGTTTCGTAAAGAAAGCTTAATAATTGTCATCAAAAAAAAATTAACGATATTTCAATTTGAATATATCCTATTTTAAGCGCCGGTTATTTCTAAGCAAATTAGTGAAAACCGCATGAAAATTCATTCAGTATTTTAGGAGTTCAGCCTTAACAAACAAACAAACAAACAAACAAACAAACCGACAAAGTGTTTAAAAAGTGGCTTAACGTGATCAGCGGCTAATTTTAAGCCAACCTGTGTGATTATTTTTTTGATATCTTGCAATTACTGACTTTTTTATCTCTACAGTTTTATTATATGTATAGAAGATAACCAAGAATTTATTATGCAGAGTGCAATTGAATTTATTAACATTAACCGGCCAAGTGCGAGTCGGACTCGCGCACGACGAGTTCCGTACCAGTATCTATCCCTGCCATCTAGTGTTCAGTAGCAGTACTATTTAAAGCAGCGCCATCTACGACTCATCTGGTAAACGAGCAAAAGATCACGTTTGTTGTATGGGAGCCCCCTTAAATATTTATTTTATTCTGTTTTTTAGTATTTGTTGTTATAGCGGCAACAGAAATACATCATCTGTGAAAATTTCAACTGTCTAACTATTACGGTTCATTAGATACAGCCTGGTGACAGACGGTCAGACAGCGGAGCCTTAGTAATAGGGTCCGTTTTACCCTTTGGCTACGGAACTCTAAAAATTGAGTACCTACATGATAATACATCATTTATTTATTATTAAAGAGTGAAGAGTGCAAATGAAAATATTTTTTATTGAAAATTATGATTATAGCCGCGACGCCTAACGTAGTTGGCACGAATGTATTTGATACTTTCAAAAGTTTAGTCACCTTATATGTAATTAACTATTTTAATTTAATTTTGTTCTGTAGCAGTTTATTAAGTTATCCCATTTTTGGGAGGTGTGCAACTAGATGACTCGAAAATGTGCAACTAACTAGCCCGTGAACTGTGCAACCAGCTAATTCAAAAGTTTGCCAGAACTAAGAAAGTTTGACTTGAAGTTCTGCCATTAAATGGCTAGAAAGTGTCTATTCAGTAGAATCAAAGGAAAAAATGTGTAACTGACTCAGTGTACAATTAGCTCCATTGAGGTGTGCAACTAGAAGACTCAAAGTATCAAACTAGCTGACTCAAAGTTTGCAACTATCTGACTCAAAGTGTTCAACTAACAGCTTCACAGTGTGCAACTAGCTGTTTCAAAGTATGCAACTAGCAGACTCGAAGTGTGTAGCTAGAAGACTAAAAGTATCAAACTAGCTGGCTCAGAGAGTGCAACTATCTGACTCGGAAGTGTAGAACTTACCAAGAACATCCTGATCTCCAATGGTAAGTAATTCCGCGATACAAGGCAGCGCTGGTGCCACCAGCTCAAATGTCACCATTGGGTTTTTGTTTCTGAAACAAAATGCATTTTATTGTTGTCATTACATTACTTCATTACTAGAAATAAATAAATGTGTGTGGACATTTCACACAGCGCCATCTAGCCCCAAACTAAGCATAGCTTGTACTATGGGAACCAGATAACTGATACGATACTTAGATACTTTTTGTTTGTTGACATACATAGAATACAATATAACACCCAGACACAGAACAAACATCGATGTTCATCACACAAATGTTTGTACTGAGTGGAAATCAAACCCACAACCTATAGTTCAGAAGGCAGGGCTACTACCAATTGAGCTAACAGGCCAGTCAAATAGTTAGTAACTAGCTGACCCGCCCCGGCTTCGCACGGGTCAAATTTTTCTCACCTTTTAAACCTTCCCTAGACCTCTACGAACATTGCAAGACCAAGATAAGATAAATCCGTTCAGCCGTTCTCGAGTTTTAGCGAGACTAACGAACAGCATTTGATTTATATATATATAGATAGAAGAGAAGAAGATAGATGCCACACCAAGAAAACAGCGTAGATCAAAAATATGCTAAAAGCTGTTATAAAACTAGCCTACCATTAACCGCCAACGTATAGCCCACTCATTTTGCAGCGCCATCTAGGGTTTAAAACGGTTTTTTGACATATTTCTGATCTACGCTGTACTCTTGGTGTATTGGCATTCCTCTCCTCCTTGTTCCATGGTAATAGTTAAGTATTGATAAAAACACAAACAAACCTGCACATGTTGCTATAAGTCCATACATTAGTCCTCAGCTGCGTAAATGGGGTATCAGGGCACATGAAAGGTAGAATAGCCGGCAATGCCCCATGTTTGAGCACCAAGTCTCTTGTCTCTGGTCCATCTCCGGCTATGTTTCCTATTGCCCAGGCAGCTTGTTCGGCCACCACACCCCCTTGGGAGAGCAGGTTGATCAATTTAGGGATGGCTCCACCCTGTATGGGATAATGTTTATTTATTTATTAGATTACACAGATACATTCATTTTCTTAGTATTCTTAGTATAAGCAAATGCCAAGACCAACATGGTAGAAAAAACAAGTGTGAGTCGGACTCGCGCACGAAGGGTTCCGTACCATTATCTACAAAAACGAGCAAAAAAAACACATTTTTTGTATGGGAGCCCCTAAATTTTTTTTTTTAGTATTTGTTTTTATAGCGGCAACAGAAATACATCATCTGTGAAAGTTCACTGTTCATGAGATATTACAGCCTGGTGACAGACGCACGGACAGACAGACAGATAGCGGAGCCTTAGTAATAGGGTTTGTTGTGACCTGTATGGGAGTAGGTACGTACATCCGGACAGACGAAAGCAAAAATCCCGAGTTGAAGCAGACTTTCGCTCAATTCGTTCGCTCGGTCAAAAACGTTTTTGTAGCTGACCGTACACATACATAGAAAGTAGGCATGGAAATGATTGCTGCTTTAAAATCATTGTCATTTCATCATATGATTTATTTTTGTCACTGTGATTTTTCATATGTCTAATGAATTTATGATCAATGACGATTGGCGGTGCTTTATGAAATGGAACAGAGATATGATTTAGGAGCAACCTAGCGAAGTTGCGACCTGCTACAAATGATTACTAAGAAATCTAACGCTACTCTCTAGATCAAAATTCACCGCTACATCACAGGCACAGTGTTTATAAAATTATACTCTACAGATCTCAGTTTGTTTACAGTAGGCCTAGCACGAATATTTGCGTAAAAGTAAGTATATCATTAACGTAAGCCATTTGTATGGCATTTGATCAGCGCCCCTACCGGGCGTAAAACGAATCAAAATATGATAGCACGAAGGGTTATCGTATCGCCTTCGTAGCGCCGCGTAACGCTAACGTTAGACATTTTGTATGAAAACGCGAGCACGAATATTGCTTTGACGTAAACTCGAAGGATGGCTATCGTAGTGTCATCGTAAACTTACGAAGGTTTACTCACTTGGAATTTGTTCGCTACCACCTAGCGTCGCCCTGCGTAAGTGTACGGTAAACTCGACACGTTAACCGTACGATTTATTGAAATATTCGTGCTAGGCCTACTGAAGCATAAACAAAACTACATGTTTTGATATTCACCACTGATGTACTACTCTCGTATTATGAAATCCGAAGCCACGATTCATTAAGCGTGATTATCACACAGCGATTTGTAGCAGTGTGACAAAAAGTAGCAGAGTGATTTATGAAAAAAAAAATCATATGATTTTTCACCTGCTCCTTAAGATATAATCCATGGCCTAATAGAAAGCATACAAGCGAGTTGACAAAAAATAGGTAAAACAGTTAAAGGTGCCATCTCGCTCGCACTCGCCAGTTGACGAACAACTCAATACTTCTTCATTTTATTATCTACACAAATAAAGGTAGATATTAAATTAGACTCTTTTGAAAGCAAAGTACTCACATCTACAACAGCCATTGTGTGTTCGCGAGTCCCGGAAGCAATATTGGTGAGTGCCCAAGCTGCCTCAAACTGGAGGTCCGAACTGTAATATAAGGTAGGTAATATTTGAGAATTAGGCTACTAGGTGGTAGAACTTTTCTGCAGAGTTCGTCTAGGTAGGTACCACCGCTTTGCCAGTTATTCTACCGCTAAGCAGTAGTGTGCAAGCACTACTGTGTTCCGGGTTGAAAGGCATTGTAGCTAGTGAAATTACTGGGCAAATGAGACTTTATGATCTGATCACTCAGTCTAGTAATCTGATTAAAAGACTGTGGGATGTCTCAGGATGACGTGTGCAGTGCAGTGTCACGCAAAACTTTATTGTTTTAAAGTTCCGAGTGACGCTGCAACTGTTATGGGCAGCCGTGTCGCTTAACATCAGGTGAACGACTAAGCTCGTCACGTCATTCAAAAGCATTAAATAAAAATTAAGCTCCGAAAGATAAGCGATAAGCTCCGGAACGAGGAGATCCGCAGGAGAACTAAAGTGACCGATAGAGCTCTTAGAATTGGCAAGTTGAAATGGCAATGGGTAGGCCACATCGCTCGTAGAACTGACAACCGATGGGAAGAAAGGTTCTCGAGTGGCGACCACGAACCGGAAGACGCAGCGTAGGCCCTCCACTTGGTGGACCGACGATCTGGTGAAAGCCGCGGGGAGTCGATGGATGGAGGGGGCGAGCAGCCGCTCAAAGTGGCGCGCTCTGGGGGAGGCCTATGTTCAGCAGTGGACATCTTCAGGCTGTTGATGATGATGATCATGATCTACGTAACTGGGCTAAATCTGTATGTTGAATATTTTTTGAAAATTCTGATTGTATTCCACTTCTTTATCGATAGAAAGAACAATAAAAACAAAAAAAGCGGAAACATTTTTTTTTTGAATTTTTTGTCTGTCTGTCCTTTTGAACAAGCATCACGCTGGAACTACTGAACAGTTTGAAAATTTCGCTGATATTTGGTATGGTTATAGTTAATTTTTCAGAATAACATTGATGATACTTTTTGTTTTCTAAAACGGCCAAGTGCGGGTTGCACGAAGAAACGTATACCTGTAATTTTTATGCTAGAATTTTTTTTTTGTATAATTTTTTATTTATACTACATCCTGTCGAAGGGAAGATGGAAGGGAAAGGGAAAAAGATAGGGGAAAAGGATGAAGGAAGGCAGGCTTGGCCTGCCTTCCTTCTATTGCCGTCCCATCCATTCATCCATTTCCCCTATCTTTTTCTCTTTCGCTTCCCTCTTACCCATAAACAGGGTAAAAGCGTAATACTAATTAACCCGTGCAAAGCCGGGGCGGGACAACTAGCCAGGAATAAATCCAAGCTCAACATTAGATTGGGTGATGTCTCAGGATGACGTGCGCAGTGCAGTGTCGCGCGAAACTACTGTTTTAAAGTTCCGGGTGACACTGCAACTGTTATGGGCGGCCGTGTCACTTAACATCAGGTGAACGACTAGCTCGTCACGTCATTCAATCACATATAATAAAAAAAAAAAAAAAACAAATCAGTAACTGAGGCTACGAATAACTTGCAAACCTCAGTTACCGATTGCCACCTGATAAATCTATCTCACCAGTCATCTCTGTCCAAAGCTGCGACAAGGGGTGCAATGACACCAGCTTCCACCAAAGGGCTTATCGGAGGGTTCTGCTCTTTGGACAGCATCCTACGGCCAGCTCGAGCTGCTGTGGTCTTCTCCAACAGATCTTTGGACTTGAGGCCTGGAGAATGGAGCTTGTAATTTAAGGTGATGAGGGCCAGATAAGCAGGTCCAAATCCGTTCAAAGAAACATCAACCTTAACGTCATAGTCTTAAATATCATTCAGTCTGCACGTCAGCGCGGCGCTTACGACAAAGACAACGCATGAAATGACTGATTTTGACGGTTTTATATTAATATCTATTTTTATGTAGTGTTTTTCAAAGTTATTAAGTCATCACGACATCTGAATGTTTGTTGGGACTATCACTAATTTTTTTTTCGTGAGAATATATTCTGTAGAGTCTATATTCTTTAGAAAAGGGTACCCTTTTTGTAAGGGATTTAATTTTTGCTATACCTTGCACAATCTCTGCAGGTGTCAAGACACTTTCACTCTCAACCTCATCTCCGGCCTCCGGGGAAAGAGCTCTGCGCTTGAGGAGCTGCTCATCACGAGCCTGCTTGCGGAGTGCTACACTCAACTCGGCTCTTTTGCGGCGGAGATCCTGGAACAACGATTTTGTTACAATTTAATTTATTTTATACTTGTTTGTATGTGCCAAGTTTCAAAGCTATACAGTACGAAATGTTAGAACAAATACTTTTGACCCGCTCATCCATTGGGGCTTGTATTTTCAAAAACTCTTTCGTAATACAACCCTGCTCATAGAATCAATGTATCTTCGAATATGAAGATTATATCAGTAGCGGTTTTGCCTGTGCAAACGTCTTACGACGGGATCTTTTCTGTATTTTTACCCTCTTAAGGGATGAAATTCAAAAATTCCTGAGACCCATATCGTTTTATTTTGTATGTTCTTTACACATTCTAAATTTCAGTATGATACGGTTATTTTTTTTTAAATATTCATACAAACTTCAATAATTTTTTTAACCCCTCTAAGTGTTGAATTTCGAAAAACTAAAAGGTACCATTTATTTTATTTTTATACTTGTTTGTATGTGTTGAGTTTCAAAATAATACATCACGAAATGTAGGTTTTTCATACAACCGTTTTTTACCCTTTTTGCCCACTTAGGTGGTGAATTTTCATAAATCCGTTGTTAGCACACACTTACGTCATAAATGGAAGCCACCTTCCGAATTTCATGTCTATACGTCCAGTGGTTTGGGCTGTGTGTTGTCTGTCAGTCAGTCAGGACAAAGCCTTTTATATAATAGATAGGAATACGTACAATACTCACATAATTAAAAAAAAACTTTTACAACACAATTAATGGAACCATAGAGTTTAAATGAATAATGATATTAATGCATGACATAATGACATTGAAAGACAGAATAGAACAGTAGACATGAACGATGTATCAATGTGTTTGGTTTTCATACAAATAAAATTCATGTAGAGAATGAACGAAACTTATTTTTAATTCCCAGCTTTATAAATTATCTATAATATTTAAAAAAAAAACAATAATATTACATGAATATCCGCATTTATTTCCTATAAATGCGGATATTCATGTAATATTATTGTATTGTACAGGCATAGCATTAGCATCTCATTTCTTTTTTAGGGGGGGGGTAGACCTGTTTGGCCGACATTCTATATGCTATGGTTTTTGTTGCATGTTAGTGGGACATATTCATAATTTTAACAAATATACCCTAGCTACCCCAAGTAGGTATATATACAATTCTGACGACGATTTTATATTGGTGATGAAAGACAAAGAGAGATATCCTGCCAGTGTTTCCGTTTTCACATGCTACCTGCTTTTAGAAAAAAATAAGAAAATCGCGATAATGCATTCGCAGTTTGAAATTTATCGATCGTTGGCATTGTTTTAGTCCATGTTACAACGTTAAAGCCAAAATTAACTTATAATTTTACAAAAAAAACTGCAAAACATTCATAGCGTTGAATGTAAATCAAGTTCTTAGAAAAATGTCAGGTACTTACGTTAACTCCATGCCCAGAATTTTTATACGATGACAATCGCGATGTGTGAGTTTTGTCGGACATGATTTAGCAAATATAAACTGAATAATTTTTCCAAATATAATTATAATTCACGAATTTGAAACTGAAGAACAACGGACAAAAATTCAAGGCGAATCACAGCACAGAAGTAGTAGCAGTAGCCACAGATCAGTAATATGTAGCGTAGTAGCAGTAGCTAGTAGGGATGTTCCGATACTAGTAAATTAAATACGAGTAAGTACCAGGGCTGCCAGATTTAAAAATGCGTGATCGTACAACAGCTACAAAAAAGTCGTATGCCAGGCCAATATTGAAATAAAATGATCGTACAACACGTTTTATGATGTTTTTATATAACAAGTTTCTAGTTTTGCATCATTTATACCCGACTTCGGCGAAGCAAAATGAACATAAAATATATTCTAACTATATTTTCACATAATATATTCTTCTGTTGGCTGAAACTTTTACAATTTTAGCTTCTGCTTGGCTAATAATGTTCCGTTCAGAGTTTTATTAAATAAACTGTTTAGAGGTTTTGTTTTAATAAAATTTACTTCATTGAATGCCAGTTTACAATCCGCACTAGAATGTGGCAAACATAAAGGATTTGAAGCGGATTAAGCCAGCAGGCTAGCAAGAGGTATATTAATCCACATAATATCTCTTCTGTTGTTCTCAACAGAACAACGATGTTTCTTGCGTTTTCATTGGTCAAACGCTTTCTAGCGTTTGACCAATGAAAACGCAAGAAATATTTCAGGTATAACGTGATCCGCGTGATCATTAATTGGTCGAACGCTTTCTCAAATACTCGTCAGTGTTTGAAGTAAGATCAATTTTGTCAATAATGTTGGGAAAACTGCAACATTCGTCAATGTGTTGGGTGTATCATAGATCAAATTCATCTTTTTATTTATTTAGGTACCATCCATCAGTGGATAAGTGGTTGTAAGGAAGGGCAGGTAGTTGTAACAAAATGTTAAAAAAAATCGTACGTTTTCCGTACGATCTCGGTCTAGCGATCATACTTCATTAAAAAAGCCAAAAAATCGTAGGAGTACGATTTAAATCGTACATCTGGCAGCCCTGGGGGCGTACTGTGAGCTCTTAGCGCGATTCAAAACCGAGCCTATACTGGATCGCTAGTCAAAATCCTCATGCAAAACAAACAAAGCGATCCAATATAGGCTCTGTTTTGAATCGCGGTAAGAGCTCACGGTACGCCCCCTGGTAAGTACTCGATACTTTTGTTTCGATACCAAGTACTTTTTAGAGTTTTTAGCATCGAATCATTCTTTCGCTCAACACACACACAGTACAGTCATATGTGTAATAAATACTAATAGTGAGTCAACTCGGCGGCTAGACGGAGCAACGATGGGGTGCGGTATGAAGGAGAGCGGAGGCCCCCCTGCTCGCGACGTCTGCGGTAGTACCCACACGCTCGCTTGCGTTGGGGTACGCCCGTTCAGGCGAGTCGCGTACGCAGAACAAGTTGCAATTTGATAAAATTCAATGTTCACTAAGAAAGTACCTGCCTCTTACCTACCTACAATTTATTTATTCAAGAAAATGTGTATGTAGTTATGTACCGATTTTATACATGAATCTATAAATTAAGAATTCTTCTTCTATTATACGTATATTGAATGTACCACGTGTATAGAAGAAGAATTCTTCGACCTATCTTTTCGTCCATAATACGGATAGGTATATATAACGAAGGTTTTCAATCAATGTGTGTTGCCAGTGTGACTTATGGAACTGAGACGTGGTCTCTTACTATTGGCCTCATTAGTACCTGAGCTCTATGTCGTGCAGTGAGCTATGGAGAGAGCTGTGCTCGGTGTTTCCCTGCGAAGTAAGATCCGTAAGGAGGAGGAGAACCAAAGTGACCGATATAGCTCTGAGAATTAGCAAGTTGAAATGGCAATAGGCAAGCCACATCGCTCGTAGAATCTGGTGAAAACCGCGGGGAGCCGATAGATGTAGGAGAGCACCCGCTCAAAGTGGCGCTCTGTGGGGAGTCCTATATTCAGCAGTGGGCGTCTTCAGGCTGATGATGATGATGATATTACGTAGTCTACGTATAACTTACAATGAGATACTGAGAACTTAACTGAATCGAAATATCATCATAACACACTAGTGCAGTAATGTAAAGTAAAAAGCACGCGTCCGTAATATCTTGAATTATGAACCTAAAAGCGGTGTGATAAGAGCCGCCGTACGAGCAACTGTAACAAAAATAAATTATTTCGAAACACAAAATTAATATCTAAGAAAATGTTTTTCTGTCAACCCTTGCTTATTTTTAGGGACTAGACGTCGAGACGATCTTGTAGGTATTTTTCAATATAACAAAGGAGTTGACCCACTATTAGTATTTATTACACATATGGTACAGTTAAGGTAGTCGTTATACTTAATAAAAATAGCTCTTTAAATAAAATAAAAAAGAATCATTCTCGCGATACCCACTCGTTATCGGAAAGAAAGTACTTGTATCGGAAAGAAAATACTTGTATCGGAATGAAAGTACTTGTATCGAAATTATCGAATATTGTCAAATAAGATATCATAAACCACAAATTCGCCCTATTTACATAGGTTTGTCCTAAACGCGTCCCTAGTGTTCGAATGTCTGATTCTTCGCACCAAAACACTTGGAAATGTAGATCAATCAAAGAAACAAAAGAACTTTGCTGCAATAAGGTAAATTTTGTTTATTTTTTCTGTTTTTACAAATAATAAAAAAAATGCATCGATATGAGTAGGTATCGATACTTTTAGGGAATTCAATATTCTTAAGAGTAGTATCGAATCATGATTTGAGTACTACCCATATGAGTAGGTATCGATACTTTGGTGGTATCGAAACATCCCTACCAAGTAGTAGATGTGTGGGGGTTGGGGGTGGGTGGATGGATACACCCAAAACCCCATACACCCGGATGTGACCCGGATACACCATAGATGACAGACCACTTAGAAGATACTGGGATACACAGACCACTAAGATATACTACTATGGATACTGTACTCGATACGATGGATACGACATCCAGTATTAAAAGTTACTCTATGCATACGAATATTACGATAATGAAATCTCCAAGGAGAAACTACGCCCTTTGGAAATCTCAATCAAATCACAGCACAGACTACAGCTACGGGTGCTTTTCGGTTCACGCTTTACTATAATCGAATCCATAATATCGCGCTAACAAGTGCTAAGAGATAGATATTAATACCACATAATCACAGATTAGAGAAAAAAACAATGTGCACAGGACCCTAATTCTGTATGACCAATTTACGATTCCATGCTTCGAAACCACGCAAATTCCTTGTCTTACATAAGAAATCTGCAAAAATCTATTCTGTATGAAATAAGAACGAAACCGCGCGAAATGAATGTGGAATTGACGCGATTTGAACTGTCAAAAATCATATGTTCCACTGAGGCGCGTTCCGAAACATCAACCCGTCAATAGTTACCGCCACTTATGTCGATATTAAATATTCAAAATAAAACTTAAATGTAGAGTAGAGGTATTTCTAAAGGTTTTCTGTCAATTTTTAATAATTATCCATGGTTTCGTTATATCACAACATAAATATAAGCCATTCCTTTATTTTAATTTTTTATCGGTTTTGGGATGAGAAATCCTTTAGTTCTAATTCGGAACGCACTCGAGGGATCCAAAACTGGACCCCTATTCTCACGAATCGAGATGAAACTCGTCTGGGAATAAATCTCGAGACTCGAGTTTTCGGTATTCTCATGCAATATCTCGATTGCTAGCGCACGAGATAACTCGAGTGATGGAAGCATTAGCGTATAGTAGTCTGTGGATCGGAGGCAGTCGAGAGATCAGAACGAGATAACGCTATATGTAAGACAGCGACCACAAAGTCTATGCTCAGAATCAAGAACTTGAAAATTGACACTGGAACATGAATCAAACTATAGAATATAAAAGTAAGTTAAGTTGAGGTCATGGACCTACTAAAAAAAGAAGGACAGAGTCTCAATTGATCCCGAACCAAGGTACCCATAGGAAGTCGGAACGCTAATAAGTACGAGCGGACACGCACACACTCAAATCATAGGAAGTCTATCGCCTGCCATTACTGCTCCGAACCTCGCCCAAGACGCCATAGACCTTATAAAAAAAAGCAGGACCGGGTGCAACCGGGAATAAAATTCCCAGTTGCCACCAGGTGGAGACTGGGAAGCTATTGCTCCCATTTCATTCGCCGTACATTGCTGCGTAGATTGCCAACCCCTTAATTACTGTCCAAATGTAATCTATACATGGTTCTTGGGGGGAGGGGGTCAAGTGCGGGGGGAGGCAGGGCAAGTAGGGGGGTGGACTAAGTGAGGGGGGAGATGGTGGCAAGTGCAGGGGGTGGCGAGGAAAGTGAGGGGGAGGTGGGGCAAGTGTGGGGAGGAGGGTAAGTACGGAGGAGGCGAGGAAAGTGCGGGGGGGGGGCGGACTAAGTGAGGGGGAGGGGGGCAAGTGTGGGGGAGGGGAGATTGCAGATTCCTTTATTGTGCGTGCGGCTAGGGAATGGAACTCACTCCCGGCGTCGGTATTTCCATCCACTTACAACTTAAGTGTCTTCAAATCAAAAGTAAATAGGTTTATTCTAGGTAGGCGTCCTCCACCTTCGACCTCATCATCACTTACCATCAGGGCCTCGTTTTATAAAGCTACAAGTACAAGCTAACAATTGTAGCAGCTACAAGAACAAGTAACTACAAGTTACTAGTTACAGCGTTTTATAAACAACAATTATCGATTACAAGTGTAAATTACAAGTATAATGCACATCACTGAACGTCACTGAGGCCTCATGGCGGGGACCACAGACTAAGTAGAGGATAAAGTGTAGATTATGATATTACAAGTTGCACATCACTATGAATGAACGTCACGGTCAATAGCTTTTTTTTAGTTTGGCTCCCATTCATTAGTGAATTTAGCCGGTGTGAATTTTACATTAAATCCCTACATAATATAGAAATTAAAAACATTATCTATTTGTTTGTTGTGGCTTTGTTTGTTGTGGCCAAATTGGATGACCTTTTTTAGATGAACTTAGATTACCGGGATAGATGCGGTTTTTTTCGGAAATTCATGAAATCTCGGGGGAAATTATGCAAGTTTTGGGTGAAATCGCGGGGCGTCTCTATTTTTAAGTAAAAGCTATTTAAGTAAATAAAGTTGGGTCTAAGTCACTATTCTCATAATAGGTTTTGTAATATACAGCTACGCTCATTTTTCATGGGCTTCGCTCAAGCTGAATTTCTCATTATTTAAACATAATCAGTTCATATTTACTTAATTTAACTAATTGAACATTAGTTAATACGTGTCACGATCAATACAATACACTTTCATTAAATTTATCTAAACTTGTACCTCATTTTACCTAGCTCTTTAGTCAGGTAAAAAACTTTACAAGTTGTAGTTCCGTACACTTGTAATGACCAAAACAATTGTTCGATTTTACATTTTAAAAATGAAAACACACTATGGATTGTCTATGGTCTAAGAACAAGTGCTTGTATTTCATTGAGTAAAGCAATATATCGGGGGATTTAGCTTGTAACTTGTTGTCTTGTAGCTTTATAAAACGCATTATTTCACTTTTTTTTGGCTGTGTTGCCAGTTTTTCGCTACAAGTACAAGACTTGTAGCTTTATAAAACGAGGCCCAGGTGAGATGTAGTCAAACGCTAACCTATCGAAAGTAAAAAAAAAAATAAGCCATTCAATTTTGACTACTCTGTTATAAGCTCGCGTAGCTTTTTGGTCATACGAAAAGTCAAACCAACAACAGATTTTTTTTTTGTCGGATTCGGGTAATTTTCTTCACATGGCAATCCTTTAATCAGTCACACATATACTCTTTGTTATGGTATGTTATGATGGGTTATGGTGTGCTGTGGTGTGCACATATTTATGCGGCCGCCATTGCTGTACGTCAGTTCGATGTCAATCAAGATTCCATCCTGCTTTTTTATAATTCTATGGCTGAGGTTATATTATTGTGATTTTCTTGTGTTCGTTATGGAAAAACGGTAAAACTGTGCAAAATGCTATAATGGTGCATCCGAAGATGTGAACGTGCGATTCCACAGGTTTTCTCTGCCTGGCAAACATGGATCTTTGAAGTAAGTAAGCCTAATAACCTACGCAAAATCCAAAAAGGTATAATGTACTACGTACATATAAAAGAGAATACTTTCTCAAAATCACGCTGTTTACACCCGTATCTCGCTCTATAGATTAAATGTTTATTATTTAATTTTTTCAGGGCGTGATTATGGGCTGAATAATGGTATCCAGCTGGGAGCTAGACTTCTGAGGAATCACTGAAACAACTACCAACAGCGTATAGGTATGCTATATGCAGAAGGCACCTGATTTATGGAAACAAATTTTATAATCCCAACCCCGATTGGAGCAGTAGATGTATTGTTGAAGTGCCGCCAAGAAAAATGTGCAACTTGTAACTTCACCTATGAATGTGTCAGGCTCAAACCTTCAAGTAAATTAATTTCAATTACCTGAATAAAAGTTTTCCCAGACTTCCGGTTGTCAACTCGTGCGGCGTTCATGTGTTTTGTTTTGATCGGGAGAATTTGGAAGTAAAACACTTGTTTCTGATACAAAATCTGTGTGTAGTTAGTCAATATTTGTGTAAGTTTGTGTTTGTCCATAAATAAGTGGTAAGTTACAAGCGTTTGTTGTTTTAGGCGGTTGATGGGTCGTCAGTTCTGACGACCCATCATGGAGGTTGATTCGGACGGAGGCGGGCTTGGGCCGGTAAATCGGCCCAGTCCGCCCAATTCTGCTATTACTTCTATACTGAGTACAAATACCCAGGAACTCACTCACGATATGACCCCAGATGTTTTCAACATCTCTCAAGACGTCTTTAGTAATGCTTCCGCTGAATCTGATGATTGGAATGTAGTTACAAAAAAAGTTAAAGAATCTACAAAGAAAAAGACAAGACCTAATCAAGAAAAGGACAAATTAAAATCTATACTAAAAAGACATAAAACTACTAACTTTATACCAAAAGCATTAGCGGTAGGGATGGATCATAACTATGCTAGTAGCCAGGCATCACAAACCCCAGTATTGAATGTCCCGAATAAAGAACCTGCTCCAAACCCAATAAGAACCCAATACGCTGAATCAGATTGTGGACCATTCTTGGTCTATGTGGAGTTAGTAGAGGTTAACCCCTCTGCTGGCACTACACTACACCCTCTTAAATTTGGTGCGTTCATGTATAAAAACAACTTAAGAAATATTCTCCAAGATGGTATTAAAAAAATTGGGCGAAACCGATTAGCTATAACCTTTAAAACTGCCACTGATGCGAATGATTTTATAAATCATCATATTTTCCGGAATAATCAGTATAAGGTTTATATTCCTCCCCATAATATAACCCGTATGGGTATCATTAAGGGCATCCCAATAGACTGGTCCCATGAAGAAATTCTAGACTCAGTGAAAACTCCACCTGGTACAGGAAAAATATTGAAAACACGTAGGTTAAATCGAAAAGTTACAAACATAGATGGTTCCTCTTGGGTTCCTACACAAACAGTTGTAGTAACATTTGATGGGCAGACTCTCCCTCGAGAGATCAGCTGTTGCTTTACACTAATACCAGTTGAACAATATGTCTATCCAACCATTCAATGTTACAATTGTTGTAAATATGGACATACACGCACTCAATGCAGATCCAAAACTCAGTGTTATAAATGCGGTAACTCTCACTCTGCAGAGCTATGTCTAGTTGAAGAATCAGAAGCTCAGTGCTTGTTCTGCTCTGGACACCATTATGCCACAAATAAACTTTGTCCTGAATATGGTAGACAGTCTAATATTAAACACCATATGGCTAGCAATAACACATCATACCAGGAGGCTATGTCTCTCTTCCCTCAAACTAAAAAGTCATATGCAGAAATAGTTTCTTCACAAGAAGTTCAACTTCAACTTAAACATCAACAGTCAGCATCCGTTATCAGACCTATCAGCAAAAGTCAACAAAACAGAACTGGCTCCGTCCCAACAGAATACCAATCATATAAAAAAACAGTGACATTAAAACCCCCATCTCGCCCTACATTTTCCCCTGGCTATGATCAAAGAGCCCACAATGACCTTATAAGATCTTTTAACATTCCTACACCTTCTGATGGGTGTGCATTGGTGAACAGAGACTCAAATCCCTCACAAATAGTGGAGGATAATAACACAATGCCTGACATAAAAGCAATTCAAGAATTACTATCCTCACTAGTTGAGGTTATCTATAAATCCAAACTACCGTCCAACGTTGCTAGCCACATAATTCACACCATTTCAGTCACGATTTTTGACCTACTTAAGGATGGATCAAGTCATCCTTCAGTGGAACACTCGTAGTATTTCCAGAAACAAACATGAACTTACCTTCTTACTGAATAAACACACACCCGTCATTTCTGCCATCTCGGAGACTTGGCTGAGACCAGGCACGCCATTTGGATTGCCAGGCTACACATTTCTCCGGGATGACAGAGGTGACGGGTGGGGGGGCTCTGCCCTCCTAATTAAAAATAATTTAAATTTTAATCAGTTACCTTACACTAACTCAAATAATTGTATTAATATTGTTGCTGTGTGTTTAAATAATATTTCTTTTATATCAGTTTACATTCCCAAACGTGACAACTTAGCCTTCTCTACCTTAAGGAATTTCTTGTTAACCATTCCTTCTCCACTTATATTAATGGGTGATTTTAACTGTCATCACCATCTATGGGGTGCACCCAATAATGATGCCTTTGGAGCCAAAATGTTGGAATTAATGGAGGAATTTAACCTTTTTGTCTTAAATGATGGATCCCCCACACGCAGATCATCTCCTGTTACAAACCCTAGTTATGTGGATATTTCCTTTTGCTCTGCCACTTTGGCTAGCCTTCTGCAATGGTCTTGCCTCTCTTCATCTCATGGTTCAGATCACTTCCCTATCCTCATTAATTTCCCTACTCTAAACGCAACTGTTCCTACCCTTCCCCCCTTACTACCATTCAGACTAAATAAAGAGAAGTGGGAGATGTATGCTAATACTCTGGAGGAAAAAGTTGTTAGCTTTCCTTCTCCAAATTTACAAAATGTAACATCCTGTATTGAAGAATTCACACAAGGTATCATTTCAGCTGCTGAAGCTAACTTTCAGAAAAAAAATGCTATTTTAGGCAAAATCCCGTCCCCACCTTGGTGGGATAAAGATTGTACAAAGGCAGTAAAGAAACGAAAGGAGGCGGAAGAAAACTGCAGTGTAGTAGTAAATTTAGATAACTTTTTAAAATTTAGAAATACTGAAGCTGCTACTAAAAGATTTTTACAAAAAAGAAAAAGACAAGGTTGGAATAAGTATACCTCAACAATTTCTCCAGAGACCCCTTCATCATTAGTTTGGAAACAAATTAAGCGGTTTAGGTGTTCTCGAGCATGCACAAACCCCACCTCTAGGTCAACTGATTGGATTGAAGATTTTATGAATAAGCTGGCCCCCCCATTTGTTCCCCTACTCTCTCAAATTCCATCCCCATATTGTCATTCAAACACACTTACTCCCATACTAGATGCTGAATTCTCCTATCAAGAATTAAAATATGTATTGGAATATGTAAAAGACACTTCCCCAGGTCCAGATGGTATCCCATACTCGTTCCTGGGTAAGGCTAAAAAATTAACTTTAGAATATTTTCTCCGTATAATAAACCTTGTGGTGGACTCTGGTTTGATCCCCGAAACGTGGAAACACCAATTAATCATACCAATAATTAAGCCGAACAAGGACCCCACAGATCCCCAATCCTATAGACCTATTGCACTTTCTTCCACTATTCCAAAAATAGTTGAGCACCTAATTAAAAATAGGTTAGAATGGTTCCTAGAGCATAATTCTCTTTTAGCAAAAACACAATATGGTTTTCGAAAAGGACGTAGCATAGCAGATAGCCACTCAATTCTCACTACAGATATACAACTGGCACTTTCCAGAAACGAATCAGTTGTGGCAGGTTTCCTGGACATTTCAGCGGCATATGATAACGTTAATCTTGTTATTCTTAGGCAAAAGTTGCAACAGCTAAGAATTACTAATAAGATTTCAGATTTCATATTTAATTTATTAACAGGTAGAAAAATCTCTCTGAGATATCCTGGAGTTGATGTGGAAGACCGCATGATATGGAAAGGCTTGCCACAAGGATCTGTGATTAGCCCTTTGTTGTATGATGTATACACAGCTGATATGGAGTCCTCATTGACAAGGGTGTGTAGAGTCCTACAATATGCTGACGATGTTTTAGTATATTCTAGTAACGCCTCAATATCACAATCAGCTCAAAACCTAACAACAGGGTTGAATATGCTAACATCGTGGCTTCAGGAGCATTCTTTAAGTTTATCAGTTTGCAAAAGTGTGGCAGTCGTTTTTACTAGGAAACGTGATATTCCAATTTCATCCATTGAGTGTAATGGCTCGGTTATACCAGTTAAGAGGGAAGCGACATTTTTGGGAAAGGTTTTCGATGCTAAAATGAATGGTATATCACATATTAGCCGATTAATTAATAAATGTGAGAAGAATATTAATATTATACGATGTCTCAGTGGAGTTTGGTGGGGTGCTCACCCGTTTTCACTCAGATTAGTATATAACGCAATCATTAGGAGTCATTTAGATTTTGGCACACACCTACTAATCCCAGCAAATAAAAATTCTATTAAGAAACTTGATACAATACAGTATAAATCATTGAGAATAGTACTGGGAGCAATGAAATCTTCTCCCACCAACTCTCTACAAGTAGAGTCTTCTGATCCTCCGTTAAATTTAAGACGTCAATATCTCGCTGATAGATTCATGTTTAAAATATCACAATTCTCTGGACATCCTCTTATTCCAAAACTAAAACTTCTAAGTGAATATGTACAATCCAAACCATATTGGAGACATAAAACAGTCCCACATTTAGTCAAAAGCTTTAGAAAATTAAATAGTGTTAATTATTCAATAAAGAAATTTGATACCCATCCTTCATTTACATTTGACTTCTATTCTAAAATATTTAAACCAGATGTTGTTCTTAACATAGGAATCGATAAAAAAACTCCAAATGCAGATATTCAATTTGACTTCCTGGTAAATAAATTTTGGCCAAATGCAGATCAATTTTTTACAGATGCGTCTAAAACTAGCACCCTGGGTTCAGTTGGGGCTGCTTTCTGGCATCGCAACTCCAACATATCACATATTTTTAAATTCCCTCATTTTAGCTCCGTTTTTTCTGGAGAATGCCTAGCAATTCTTGAATGCATAAAGTTCATCAGGGAGCATAGAATTCGTAATTCGGCTATTTTTTCTGATTCCAAGAGTTGTGTTCAATCTCTCATAACTAATCCTTTTGGTAAAAATATTATTTGTCCCATTAGTTTAGAAATCAAACATTTAATTAGGATTTGTCAAAACGATGATATAAAAATAACTATAATTTGGATTCCCAGTCACATCGGAATCAGCGGAAACGAAAAAGTAGACGATTTGGCTAAACAAGCGATAGTTCATGGAAGTACAGATAACTTCATTCTCTATTCCTATGACCTAGCAGCTAAGGCCAAGCAAGACTTGGAAAAATCATGGAATGTGTTTTGGAGTAGTTCTAGTCGCCTTAAGGGCACCCACTTACACAACATCCAACCAACTATTACATTAAGACCATGGTTCTCCAAAATACGTCTCTCTAAACAACTTACATCTACAATAAGCAGATTAAGAATTGGCCACTGCTCATCACCAGTGCATTTAAACAAGTTAAGAATCCGTGATTCATCTCTCTGTGAATGCGGACTTGATGAAGGAACTATCACTCATCTAATATTCTCTTGTCCCCGCTATGCTTCACCCTCTCTGTATCAAATTCTTTGCAGTTATAAGGCCCCTCTACCCGCCAATCTATTTTCCATTCTTTCTCTAAAAAATAAAAAGTCAACAAGCGCTTTTATTAATTATCTTACCACTCACGAAATAAAATTATGAATATAATATGTATACCTATATATCATCATCTGTTATTGTTATTATTTATCATCCAGTATTATCAATAATTATGCTTCTTTTTGCCCTAACTTCCTTTCAAGTCCTTTCTATGTCTAACTTTCTCTAACTTCCCTTTCTTGCTTCATTAACACTAACAAATAATTAAAACTAATTATTTTTATTACAGGTATCAGCAACAAAATTTAACCGTATATTATAAAATCAATATTTTTTTTTTATTTTCACATGAACAATGCTACTCGACACTGGCAGTAATATCTCTCACGCTCAATAAGAGAGATCAGTTGCCAATAAAAAAAAAAAAAAAAAAAAAAAAAAAGTTTTCCCAGGCCGTGAGGCTATGGACCGAAGTTGATGGAAGTATTATGTTAAATCAGATAGATCCTGTGACCATGATCCTCAGTAATGAGGAACCAACCAGAGATAGAGAGAAATAAAAGTATGTAAAAATCCAGTTCATACCAATGATATTGACACAGTTGCCTGTTGGATTTATTTTATACCAAAGGATAGGGGAAAATGAGGGTTTTTCCCGTTTCTTGAGTGGGAAGCGAACCAACAACCTACAGCACAGTTGATGGAGCTGGCCTTAAGGCTATCTAAATAATATTTTCTTTTTTGCTTCAGGTACTCAATGAAGGCTTCTAGGCTGGTGTTACTATTGCTACTGCAATAACTACATCTTACTTACTGTAAAGCTTCCGGAACAATTTTCTGAAAATGCTGTGAGTGTGTGCTGTGATAATATAAAGTCACAGAAGAATCTTAAATCGCCACTGTATTAGACAGTGAGTGACTGTCTATATTACCATCTTCGTCATCATCATTTCCATATGTGCCACTGTAACTATTACACCAGTGGCCCTGAGGCTGATTTCGTTGGTTTAAAATTATTGATGTAAAAAGTAAAAATAAAGTTAAAATAGCCATCTTTGCTTTACAGCATTGTTTTACAACACTTTTAATGGTGGCAGGATTGTATTTTGAGACTGCATGTTTCTTCATTTTATGTATTTGATAATAATAACTTTAGAACTAAACTAGGCCCAAAGTTGTTACCTACTCATATAAATATGTATAATATAATGCGATTATATATGAGTTATGTGGCTTTTATTTATTATGGTACCTTTATAAGGGTGGGTTTTTTCACCCGTTGTTAAAGTAACCAATCAAAAATGCTAACAAATTCTAACTAATAGTCAAGATTTGTTAGAGGTTTTAACCATTGGTTACCTTGAAGTAGTGTTCTGTGGTTTATTCCATCTGTGATAAGGATAATAGCACAGGGATCACAGGATAATATAATAGTGTTCTGTGCACCACAGAGTATTTTTATAGCTGTGCATACCATAGAGTAGTATAAGTTGGTGCCACAGATTGTTTTTTCTCTAATCTGTGGTTGGTGCACTATACAATGCAAAACACCATATTATTTTTTCTAATTTGTGAAAACACTATGAGGCTTTTTATTTAAAAAAAACGCTAGTTCCGCTTCTTTTCTAGATGGCGCTGTAAGTACATAGTTTAAACCTTTCAAACCACATAGTAGTTTAAACATAAGAAAAGGCTTAGACTACCTACAAAGAAATGTCAAATTCAGTTGAGTGGACCACGAGTACATTGTCTGTAGTATCTCCTAAGTAGTCTGTGGTGCATTCTTCTTAAGTAAATTGAAGTACAGCAGAACTGCGAGACAGATAAACGTTAATATTATGATCCAAAATAAAGCCGAGCTATCGCGCAACGAAAATAAAACAAACAAAACAGTTTAGAGTTGTCAGTCAGTCAGTATCGTGACACATTTCCTAAAACCTGTGGTCTATGCTTGAAACAGTGACAGTGACTGATTTTGGTAAAACCACAACTGGCGCCATCTATTGGGTCATACATAAAACACCATTTCTTTTTTTTAAATAAAACTCCTCATTGGCAAACAATGAGCAACTTCGTTTGATTTGATAGGCACGGAGCAAAGAGTATATAACACTTAGGGATGTTCCGATACTAGTGAATACGAGTATGTACTTGATACTTTTCTTTCAATACCAAGTACTTTTTACGATCGAATCATTCTTTCGATACTTACTTGGTATCGGAAAGAAAGTACTAATAGCGAATCGAATCAATGCTGCTAAGTCAAAACAGGATAGAACCACAGGATAAAAATTCAATGCCAAGCAGCTTTATTTCGCTATAATATTTTTTTCCTTAAAGAAACATAGTATGGCCTAACTTTAAGTCAAGTAGAATAAAAATGTGATATTTTAATGTATACTTAGGGTTAAAACAACCCTATTTTTAATTTAAGTAGGATTAAATGTAGTAGAAAATTAGTGTAAAGGTAAAAATACATGTAAAGGTAGAATGTGAGTAGGATTTAACTTAATTTAATTGTAATTCAAAGCGTTGAATACAGTTAATACACACAAATAGTACAGTTAAGGTAGTTGTTATACTTAATTAAAATAATAAAATAAAATAAAAACAAACCATTCTCGCGATACCTATTTGGTATCGGAAAGAAAGAATTTGTATCGGAAAGAGTACTTTTATCAAATATCGTCAAATAACAAATCCTTAGTGTTCAAATGTCCGATTCTTCGCGCCAAAACACTTGAAAATGTAGATCAGTCATAGAAACAACAAAACCTTGCTGCAATAAGGTAAAATTTGTTTATTTTTTCCGTATTGATAAATAAAAAAAAATGTATCGATATGAGTGGGTATCGATACTTTTAGGGTATTCATATGAGTAGTACCTATCGAACCATGATTTGAGTACTACTCATATGAGTAGGTATCGATACTTTGGTGGTATCAGAACATCCCTAATAATGCTTGGCATGGCAAAAAGTATAACTATAACTTCTGTCGCCCAGACAAACTAACCAACGAAGAAAAAAGTAAAGAAAAGAAGAAAAAAGTAAGAAGACAAGAAGAAAAAGAAAAGAAAGAAAAAACGAAAAGAAGAAGAAAAGTTGCCATGCCATTAGCTTCAATGTCAATAAAATGGCAACAAATGAGCCTAAAAGTAAAGGCAAAAGCGCGTCTCATGGTGGTCTCGACTGCCTCCGACCACACGAGACATCTCGTGCGCTAGCAATCGAGAATATCACAAATTTGAAGCTTGAGTCTCGAATTTCGAGATTTATTGTGAGATGACATTGCGTCTCGATTCCCTACGAGCCATCTCTTGCGCTAGTCAATCGAGAATATCATGAATTTTAAGCTTGGGAGTAGAGACAACTCGAGTCTCGAGATTTATTATGAGATGACATTGCATCTCGATTCGTGAGAATAGGCGTCCTGTGTCTTCATACAGAATTATGGCCCTGGGCCATAATTCTGTATGAAAACACAGATTCCACACGATATAGAAACCCCGCCCCCTAATTACCTAATTTGCGACAGGCGTAAACCTCGCGGTGATTGCTGTCAGACATCATTAGTGGTGTCGAGCATGTATGCTACGCTACACCACTAATGATGTGTGACAGCAATCACCGCGAGATTTACGCCTGTCGCAAACCTGTTGCGAGTTAGGTAATTAGGGGGCCGTCGTTATCGTGTCTTGTTCAAATCGTGTCACACCAAGGAATCGTCAATTTTTGTATTCTGTATAATCTAGACAAATTATCTATGACAGGTTTTTATCCCTCGAGTGCGTTCCGAATTAGAACTAAAGGATATCTCATCCCAAAACCAGTCAAAATTTAAAATAAAGTATTGGCTTATATTTATGTTGTGATATAACAAAGCCATGGGTAATTATTAAAAGTTGACAGAAAACCTTTAGATATACCTTCACTTTACATTAAAATTAGTTTTATTTCTCATTTCATAGAGAATAGGTTTTTGCAGATTTCTTATGTAAGACAAGGAATTCGCGTGGTTTTGAAGCAAGGAATCGTAAAGTGGCCATACAGAATTAGGGTCCTGAAGTTAATTTCTATAAAATTATATTTTGTACATTACACAATTAGATACAGTATACATACATACATACATACATACATACTAAAGTTGGTGTATAGTAGAATTTTACTAAACTAAAATCACGTCGCCCCTATTTAGCCTGTGTTCCTGTTCATACCTATACTGTGACTCGGATGTTCAATCGATTATTTTTATCGAAAAATTGTCCGCTCCAATGAGGAGTTTTATTTAAAAAAAAAGAAATGGGGTTTTATGCTGTGGTTTTATGTATGACCCAATAGATGGCGCCAGTTGTGGTTTTACCAAAATCTGTCACTGTCACTGTTTCAAGCATAGACCACAGGTTATAGGAAATGTGTCACGATACTGACTGACAACTCTAAACTGTTTCGTTTGTTTTATTTTCGTTGCGCGATAGATCGGCATTACTTTGGATCATAATATTAACGTTTATCTGTCTCGAAGTTCTGCTGTACTTCAATTTACTTAAGAAGAATGCACCACAGACTACTTAGGAGATACTACAGACAATGTACTCGTGGTTCACTCAACTGAATTTGACATTTCTTTGTGGGTAGTCTAAGCATTTTCTTATGTTGAGACTACTCTGTGGTTTGAAAGGTTTAAACTATGTACTTACTAGGGCTTTCATCCCGGGAGTCTCGGTCTCGAAAATATCGAGAGTCTCGACGATTTTTTCGTATTTTCGAGACTCGAGCCTGCTACCTCTAATCCCGGGAATAACGAGACTTTCGAGACTTAAGTCAAATTATTCAAAAATGTATTATACTACCAGTATTTTTTATTTTTAACTGGATATCTGCAGAGATTGCAACTAGCCCTTTTGAAAAATAGCATAGGTCTTGACAATATAGGTTTCTAGCATGGTTTTTAGTCTGAGCTTTGATACTGATACAATATTCAAAGAGTCTTAGGGTGAGTCTGAAGGCCTTAATCACAGACATAATAATCTAAGGTCTGATCATCATTATCATCATCAGCCTGAAGACGTCCACTGCTGAACATAGGCCTCATAGAGCGCCACTTTAGGCGGCTGCATAAAAATAATAATTTTGAAAGGGTTTTCACTAGTCTCATAACCATGGCTTTCAACACAGAAGAAGCAAGCTACCAGCTGCAAGCTGATTTGGTGGCACATAACCTCGCAAGCGGTATATCTGACAATATAATTATGTAGGAAACCTTACTTTCATTTAATTTTTAAAAGACTTATTTAATGTTTTCTCCCTAGAGAGGGTCCACACATTCTCCTTGGAACATTAAAATCTTCTGCGATTACCAAGCCACCTGCCAAGTGTATGTTATGTGTTATGACAATTCCTTTCCTATGATAAGCGTCCAAAGTAGCGTTTTATGGGGGAGCTCTATGTTCAGCAGTGAACGTCTTTTGGCTTAAAACTACAAGGCTTGGTGATTTTTTACATCCTTACGTCATAAGTGTACCACCAGTTCGCACTAAGCGTTTTGCTGAGTCATTCATAGTCCGAACGACCAAGGAATGGAATGCTCTTCCAGCAATAGTATTTCTTCCTGGGACTTTTCAAGTAAAGAGTGAACGGGCATCTTATGGGCAAACGTGCTCCACCTTAAAAAACTTCTTCACTTACCATCAGGTGAGCGCAGCCATTAAGTGGGAAATTAATGGCTGCGTGAATAAAAATTTAAAAAAATTGGCATATAGTTGTTCATTTTGCTTGTATTTGAATTGTTAACAGTATGATTAGCTTATATTTGCTGCCCAAACACCTAGTTCAAGGTTTGAAACCTATTTTTGATCTAGTCTCGAAAGTCTCGTTTTTCCCGGGAATTTCGAGACCGGCCTGAGTCTCGAAATTTTTTCCCGGGACTCGAAAATGTAGCGAGACTGAAAGCCTTAGTACTTACAGCGCCATCCAGAAAAGAAGCGGAACTAGCGTTTTTTTTAAATAAAAAGCCTCATTTGCTTGTAATATTTACACATGGCAACATCATGGCAATCATTCATTATAAATTTTTTCTTAGATTTGGCTTCACACATAGTGTATTTAGCCATTGTCAAGTATTGTAATATTGTAATTTTTCATCGCGTTTCCTAATATTTTACGTAAAGTCAAGTCTTAGTCACGGCCTGGATAGTCATAGTCCAGTCTTAGTCAGGTAGTCATAGTCCAGTCTAAGTCATGCCCTAGTAAAATGGTGGAAACTATACTAGAAATTTCTATGAAATTTTGAAAGCACCACGTAAAACCACGTTTACCACATTATATCCCCACAGTCTTGCTCGTAATGAGGAGTTTTATTTAAAAAAAAAGCTATTTCCGCTTCTTTTCTAGATGGCGCAGTAAGTAATAGCTTAAACCTTTCAAACCACAGAGTAGTTCAAACATAAGAAAATGCCTAGACTATCTACAAGGAAATGTCAAATTCAGTTGAGTGGATCACGAGTACATTGCCTGTAGTATCTCCTAAGTAGTCTGTGGTGCATTCTTATTAAGTAAATTGAAGTACAGTAGATCTGCGAGATAGATAAACGTTAATATTATGATCCAAAATAAAGCCAAGCTATCCCACAAAAAAACTAAAAAAAACCAAAGAGTTTAGAGTTGTCAGTCAGTATCGTGACACATTTCCTCTAACCTGTGGTCTATGCTTGAAACAGTGACAGTGACAGATTTTGGTAAAACCACAACTGGCGCCATCTATTGGGTCATATATAAAATACATTTTTTTTTAATAAAAAGCCTCATTCAGCTTTTAATGCGCAATACGCCACCAACTTTAAACATTCTGGAAAAAGCACAAGTTTGGAAAAATTATACAACAACGACTGACGACGACGTGAACTTTTTCGCATTCCCGCCAAAACTGCCATTATATTTCTTTTATTTCAATGACGTTGACGTCTCATGTCAGTCACAAAATACATTATATCGGCTTTTGTTTTGACAGGACGAGTTATTTTAGGAAAGTTATTATACTCTTTGGAGCTATCCGTATTTTCGTATTGGTATTTAATTACTACGTCAATAGTTATTATTATTAGTTCATACAATTACCTATACGATATGTAGGTGTAGGTTAAATGGCGATGATATTATTTTCAAATAGGTTATTTATGTATCCAATTATTAGGTATTCATTAAAAATTATTCATTTACATATACTATAATAATAACACTATGCCCACGAATGTTTAGTATCTATTTATATAGATTGGTACCTAATTCATAGGCTGCATTTTTAGGTTAATATTAAATAATAATGTAATCAAGTGAATAGTAGGTATATACTTATACCTAAGGTACAATTTAATTAATTGCAATATCAGTACCTACCTACTATCTTTTTATTGATTAAGTATGTAGGAACTAAAAGATTATAAAGATATTATACTACTCATGTCTGGGCTATATCAATGTAAAATTGTTAATTCTGATTCTGTCACATGTGATACTCACATTTGCAAACAAGGACAAACATGAATAGAGTAGCTTAATTTCATTATTAATCAAACTGCATTGCGACTCTGATTCAAATTAATGCAGTTGAGATGAACATCTGAAAAAGTACTGAATAAAATAAGAAGAAGTAGGAGGCGCTCCTACGACAGATATTGAGTGGTGGGACGGGCCTAACATGCGCAAAGACGTATTACTATATCATAATCTCACAGTACTCTATAATTAACCTATGCATTGACCGACACTTTCAACATACGACCTCATATACGAAACGATCGTAAATTAACGTTATTAAAACGAGTTTACAAGCGTTCATGAACGTGTAATTACGCAAAACGTTACGCCGCTGGGCGTGACATCACAAATCAGCCCGGTTGGGCTGAAGACAACACGTCAGCCACCCGTCCTTGTCTTTTGGTTGAATTGAAATGAGACGGAGGTAGCTGGCAGGCAGCCGCTGATCGTATTCTGTCGAGGGTGTCGCCATTTTCGTTTTGACGAATATTGACAGCACGGCAGACAGACAGTGCGCGGCCGTCGACGCAGCGTCTGTCGGACTATTTTTATTTTGATTGTGAATCATTTAACGAGCTGATTACGTTCACTAACCCGCCGTGCTCTGTTTGTAATTAAATCTTTATTTACTAACGCCGTGACGAGTGATAGATAAGTCAAATTCGCCGATTTTTGGTGCTAACCTCTTAGGTTTTTTTGTAGTTGTGTTTTGAGAACTGCAAGACTGATCGATATGTGCAAGATGTATTACAGATGACTTCGCATTCATCTCATCTATCCTCGTGTTATTTTCTGGTGAGTGGTTTTTAAATTTGGTGTAGGAATCGTTTTATAAGTCAATAATCACGATATGTCCGAATAAACAGATGGTTCTAAAAATGTACTGGACTAAATACAAAGTAATAATTGGCACGAGATTGATATTTACATGTGTAGTATGACAGTGGCCCTTTGTTGCGGTAGCTCCAGTTTGTTTACGAACTGTCAGGGGCAGTACACGGCCTAAGATATATTGCCTGGGTTGGCGACTATGCGTGGATTAGATGCGCATGCGAAAAGACACCTTAAGCCTTCGACAATAGAGCCCAAATTCAGAAATCGTAGAGGACTATAACGGCCCGTAGAATTAATTTATCACACGCCGCGCTTGACAAGTTGAAAACATAAATTCGACCTTGGTGCTCCACGTGGTTTGCAGTGCAAATTTTCTGCTTTCTTTTCAACGTTGACAGTTGCCAGAATGGTTATCGATTTTTTGTATCGATTGTTTTTGTGATACTCAATCTCTAATCAATGATTTTGTTTTTTTTTGGAACTTTATTTCTTTTCTTATTTTAAAAAGTTAGACGAAACAAAGACGATGTTCTAGTGGAATTGTTTATTTGTTTTTGTTACATAGGTACATATTTTATTTGAGAATTGGGATATTAAATAAATAAGCAGTTAAAGAATTTTGAATTTGTTTTTGATTGTAGTTTGTGTGCCCATAATTGTTTTTTTGATGTAAGTGTATTTGGACTGAATATACAGTAATGAAATGGTAATTAAGTGAGAGACCTTAAAAATTAAGCATAAGCTGCACCAATATGTAGATGCCTACTAGGTACTAATAAAAGAACGACAATATTCAATTATTCAAAATGCAAGGACACTGGAACATGGTAGGTACTTATATATATCTTTGGCGTGATAGCTTGGTCTTATGACCTTGCATCCATTTTGTGTAACTGTTCTGGTAATTCCTATTCTAAATGGGGCCAAAAAAGGCCTGCACTGACATCCTGCTTGGGGTGTTTTGTGCATTTACCCCCACCAGCCTCTACCCTGGCCACTCTAACTCCTCGAAGTAGCGGAGAATGGCCTTGGGTCACTGGCACAGCTGTTCCAGTAGTGATGGTGATGATGATGCTAAAGCAGGTGATGCAAAAATGGATGCGCTAGAGCATGGCAATGATGATGGGTTTTCTATGATCTTCAAGATCAGACAGTTCATTGCGTAGACCCGTTTTGATTTTTATGTCTTCCGTAGCTGTACAGTGCAGCAGCACGTGCTCTGCGGTTTCCTGTTCCTGCATGCAGCCTCAGCACACGGCTTGCTCCTATTTCTATTGTACTGGTATTGTTATTTCTTGTTGTTGTTGTTAGTTCTGTATTGTACTGTCTTCACCTGTCATCCTGCATGCACCAATATAAAAGGCGGTGAGTGTGAGCAAGAGAGCAGAATTACCATTGCCACCAGACTTACACAATAAGCCCCCTGGTTCATTTTATTTATGAGTAATAGAGAAGCAATAGGTGTACATTATATTTTGTGTTTCACTGTGCTTTTTCTTGTGTTCACTCTCAGCGAATCTCCGTAAGGTTTGCTTCTTCTCATGTAGGCAGGTGATTTAGCCCGTCCAACGGCTTCTGACTTAGCTATTGTCTTACAACAGTTGGGACCAACAACTTAACATGTCCTCCAAAGCATAGTAGTGCTCTGTAACTACCACTTTTTGTAGTGGTCACTCATCCAAGCAACAACCGCAGCTTTCACTAACTTAGTTGATCAGTTAAGATTTGCTAGTTGAGTTTTGTTATGAGTGCTAAGTTAATGTTTGGTAAAATAGAAGGTTGGTTTTGTGAAATGTAGGTCTGCTAGGTAATTTTCATGATTAGTTCTGGCAACTCTGGTCTGGAATGACAAAAATTTGAGAAAAGTAAGTAACAGTTGGAGTGCAATGTGTAAAAAAACAGTTACTTCTCTCATTAAAATTTGCCAATAAGGTGACCACCTGACAACCACCACACCACTCACCTACACCATACCACACACCCACACCCCACCACAACCACACCCCACCCCACAGCACACCTTTTTGCCTAATATTAATTTTAATAATGGAGGTTGGTAGATACTTGGTGCGAGGGCTCTTTTCAGCGACTATAGGCCTCACTCTGGCCCCTTTTAGTGTGTAGAGGTGCCGCACATCGAGGTTGTAAAGTCTACATTGCTGTCTGTCTAGTTTAGAGGGTCTAATTCTAATTTGGAGGGTATTGTGCATTTTTTTTTTTTTTTTTATTTAGATTGAGCCTGCGTTTGACTACATCTCACCTGATAGTAAGCGACGATGCAGCCGAAGGTGTAGCACGCAGGTTCATGAGGTACCTATTCACTCTTGTCTTAAAAAGACCCAGGTTATATTTGTTAGGAAACAAGAACGCCAGGAGTATAATATATATATATAATAATATATGACAAACATATCAAAGCCAGCCCATCTCCTTCACTTAACAAAGCATGACTATGGGTTTCTGACACAGTTGTTCCATTGTAGATGTCGGTATTGATGAGTAGATCAGTATGCTTTGGCCACACATTCCACTCTTTCTATCCCTTGTGTCGTAAAGAAGTTCACATACTCCAGTCTTGTTTCTTCATGTATGTAAGGGGTTTGTCCTGGACATGGGTTGATGAATTCTGATGAAGGGAGAGGCAAGTCTGTCCAAGGACATTAACTATCGTCAACATCATCAGGCTGAAGACCACTGCTGAACATAAGCCTTCCCTAGAGAGCGCTACTTTGAGTGGCTGCTCACCTCCTGCATCCATCGTCTCCCCGCGGCTTACACCAGATCTTCGGTTCACCTAGTGGGGGGCCGGCCTACGCAGCGTCTGCCGGTTCGTAGTCACCACACGAGAACCTTTCTTCCCCATCGGTTGTCAGTTCTATGAGCGATGTGGCCTGCCCATTACCATTTCAACTTACTAATTCTAAGAGCTATGTCAGTCAGGACTAGCACAAAACGTGAGTTATTTATTGGTCGAAAATAAAAACCGCAAAAATTATTATAGAATCAATAGACCATCATTATAATGCCCGTCTGTCCGTACTAAAGCTTGACAGCTCCTTAGTTAGCACTGTATCCCTCTTTGAGAGATTCAGATTCAGATATTTTATTGCTTCCATAGTGTGTATATAGGTGGGGATAAGTGCACTGTGTACATTTATAAATCAGCAACAGGACTAGGCTCACCAATGAACTGCATAGGGTCACGTGATGTGAGTAGATTTCCCGTGTTGGAAGATTTGATTCGATTAGTCGTATTGACACCGAATTGGCTGAAGAGGCGGCGATCGTCCTGTCGTGATTTGCCGCCCCTCCGAACCCGGAAGTGGACGTCCACAGGGCCACTTCCGCGAGGCGGTAACTGTGTCCGAAACGGCTATGCTGAAATCGCAGTACGCCTACTGCGACGTCAGGCAGAACTTGCAGCTGCTCATCGGCTGGGCCAAGTCCCGGGCATGGGACGAACCTTTGGAAAGCCTAGACAGGGACCCTTGTGGGCGTCTGAAGAGGACGGCCCGGAATAAGGTCCGAGGCCAGTAGTAGAGTCCCTAGACCCAGAACTCCTAGTCAGAGCACCAGCCTACTGCAGGGGGCTCTTTCCAGATAACTGCTACCACACCTTGCCGACGATGGCGGTATCCATCCATCCCCGAGAAGTTGGACCCGGTCTCCATCGTACCTCAGTCTGAGGTTGAAATAGAGGTTGCAGTTGGCTGCTGATGAGGCAAAAAGACTGTACCGGGTCCAGGCGGGACCCCTAAGAGAATTAAGCGATCGGCTTCGGCTGTTCGGCACTTGCCTCACGTCAGGATGGTTCCTGAAGCTTTAGAGGGTCGGCTGATGTGCTTGTTGTGTAATAAGGATCTGTCGACTCGTCTACCGCATAGGTACAGGTTCACTGCCATAATCACCACGCTTGGCAGGCGGCTTGGTGATCGCAGTAGATATGATTGATTTTATCATCTAGACCGAGGGGACCGCTGCGACCCTTTCCCTGGATATTCCCTTAGCCGTCTTCTACGGCACCCACGGGAAGAGATGGGGTGGTCCTATTCGTAACCGAGACCACACGGTCAAAGACGGTCACACACGGCTAATGTGCTCGTTGTGGAAGGAGGATCTGTCTCGTCTTCCGCATAGGTACAGGTTCACAGTGTAGCTGGATGATACAGGTAAGAGAGAGAGAGAGCGAGCTGCTGGAGAGAGAGCTTGAATAGTCAAAGGGTGGCGGTGTGTAGCGTGAGTGGTAGCTTCCCGCATCATTCTTTGACGAATGATGGCTAATTGGCTATCGTAGTTATAAGTAGAGCGGGAATATTTTTTTTGCTGGACTCCCTCTTGTTTAGATCTTTTAAAATAAAGGTAAGGTTTCCTTTCCTACACGTTTTTTTCCTCAGATGCATAGCTTGTCTGCCATTACTAAACTAAAAACCAAGCATCTGAGAAACTTAACATCTTATCTGTTAGTGTTGATGTTGATAGACTAGTTAAAAATCTCTTTAAAAAAAAGGATTTTTTACTTATTTCGTCAAGCATTTGGATTGGACGGGTTGTCAGGAATTTGGGTTGGGCCTAAAAACCTAATAATCTATTGAGAATACCTAGCGCGTGTAGGTAGGTACATCTGTAGGTGACCTGCCATTACTAAACTAAGCATCTGAGAAACTTATCATCTTCTCTGTTAGTGTTGATAGACTAGTTAATCACTCTTTTAAAGATAATTTTTATCTTTTTTCCTCAAGCATTTGGATTTGGGCGGGTTGTCACTGTTGTCAGGAATTCGGGTCCGGCCTAAAAACTTAATATTCTATTAAGAATACCTAGTAGGTAGGTACCTACATCTTCCTTCCACCATAACTTCCTCTAAAGACAAATAAGACAATTATAAGAGCTGACCCAGTTTATCGTAAAAAAAGGAAATAAAGTAGCAGGCGTGCTAGGTAGATTGCATAAGTGTGCATAAGCTCACGGCTCACACAGCGAAGCTGCGCCATTCTAAGGATGTTTTTTTCGGGTTTAAAATGCTAAAAATTTCTTTATTTTATTTACCTTTCGTCGTTTTAGTTTTTAGCCCAATTCAGAAAGTAACCTTTCGATATATTCGAGGCAAGGCAGCGGACGGCGCGCGGTATTTTGTGAAACCGATTGAAAACGTTCAAGTTCCAGGAATTTAAAATTTGAGAAATTAGTAATTCCATTTAAAATGTGAAAAGTAAAAAAAGTACGATAATAATTCGATTCAGATTTTTTTAGCTTGTTTTCAAGATTTTATGTGATCGAGTAAAGCACATTTTATCGCGTGACAAATTAGCACATTCAAGACAATACCTATAAGTGTGTTGTATATTTTTTGTAAGACCAACGGCCAAGGAATGGAATGCTCTTCCAGCAACAGTATTTCTTCCCGGGAATAACCTGGGTCTTTGCAAGTCACCAGTGAATGGGCATCTCATGAGCAAACGTGCTCCACCTTAGTCAATGTCGTCACTTACCATCATGTGAGATGTTGTGAAAGGTATAGCCATTTTAGCATAAAAAAACATTTCCTTGTAAAAGTGGAAAATTTATGGCTGCAATGTGTTTGTTAGCAGATGAATTAAAAGTTAAATATTTATTAATTTTAAAAGATATTTTAAAATATGTTTTTATATTACTTAGCTTATTAGGGTAGTTTTGTATTATATTGTTAATTTTATAGTGGTAGTGTGGTAGTAGTTTAGACTTTTGTTTATTAAAAGTTATGATTAAAAATGAAAATCACGTAGTTGTTAATTTTGCTTGTATTTGAGTGCTAACAGTGTTATTAGCTTGTAATTGCTGCCTAAACACCTAGTTCAAGGCATGAAACCTATTTTTGATGTAGTCCCGAAAGTCTCGTTTTGCCCCGGAATTTCGAAACCGGCCCGAGTCTCGATATTTTTTCCCGGGACTTGTAAATATAGTGAGACTGAAAGCCTTATTCGTCACTTGTTGTCAAACGTATGGTTATTTTAGCATAAAAAGACCGTTATTTAATAGTATCTAAACATTAACACTTGATCTAGCAAATTAGTTTTTCTACGCCTCGGTGACTCGCCTTAATAATGTGGTTTCACATGCTCTAATTCAATCAATATTTTAATGTAGATAAACTTGTTCGCTTTGCTTAGGTATTGCATAGCTTCGCCCGAATTTATTAGATAAGTAGACTGGTGGAAAGCCAAAGGTCGTTCCGCAGCTGGTGACAACGGCATGCGGCATTAATAAAAGAACTGCAGTGTTATATCGATTCGGCGTAACATTTCAAGGGTGGCTTTCTGCTACGAGACTGCGAATTTATGTACATACTAGCTGCTGCCCGCGGCGTTGCCACGCGTGGACTACATTACCTATAGTAATAGTTATAGGTACTTAGCCCCGATGCAGACCGGCCACCGTCCACAACCACCGATGGCTGCCACGCACCACCGCAACTTACATTCGGTAAAAATATGCCTTAAGCCTAGGTTAGGTTTGTCCAGACACATGGTAACGTTATGGTACTTTCGCAGCAGTAACGTTTACGCGCGGTAATTGGAAGCTGCCACATCTTATGCTGTGCAGTCTCATGCTTCTGAATAGGTTACGTGTGTCAGTGTAGTCTTTGTTCTGCATAGTATATTTCCTATCTGCATTGCATAGGAATGAAAAAATGGCTTTATTTTTGAATTCACAAGCCAGAACCTTTTAATTCGAAAGATTTAATAAAAATTTAAATTATGTAAGCTTTAATATATTATCTTTTGGTACGTAGGTATCTATCTATTTACTCCTAAAACGCCATACAAGTCATACAACCTGTAAAGGCATACATAGAAAAACTGTAAAATAGATAGGTAGCAAAGAAGGTTAAGTTCTCAATTACTTATTGTACCTACCTACCTCTTAGAGTAGCGGTTATAATTATTACTTTTTGGTCATATTCTACACAGAGATTTTTTCTTTAATCTGTGCCTCCAGATAAACAGCTAGGCATAGAGAATATAACCGCTTACAGCTAGGCACCAGATAGGTGACATCTTGGTGACATAAAGTTACCATCAGTGGCCAAAAATAACCTCACCATCTCACCATGAAGCGGCCATGTTGTTTATAATTCAGTTTCGTTTCGTAATGAAAACTTAGTAATTATGACCAAAAAAATTAACGAAATTTCAATTTTAATATATCCTATTTTAAGCGCCGGTTATTTCTAAGCATATTAGTGAAACCTGCATGAAAATCAGTTCAGTATTTACGGAGTTCAGTCATAACAAACAAACAACGACACATCACTGTCCCTAGATGGCGCTGATACAAATAAAATTTCATAATGTATGGAATAAGGGCAAAAAGCCGCGGGCCTGCATCGCGCAAGCGATATTTTCTGAACAATAGAACCTATGGGATAAATTACATTGGTTATAATTATGTGTGTGTTCCGAAGCATACCAGAATATCACATTTATTATATGTAGGGATACTACAAGTACCTATCTCTTAAGAAACTACTGACTTGGTCTAGTAAAATTTAAATAAATAATTACCAAGCTCGCCCTGCTTAGTGCGATGTATCGTTAGAGCTTCTAATTGTTATTATAGTTGTATTGGCTAAATCAAGGTGACCACCTCAGTTAACAGTAGCTTCTATCCGGTATGCCTCTGGCTAATATGGCTGGGGGATTTAGTCCGTTCGAGTTAATAATGTTAAAGGAATTATTGTAAGTAGGTAGTACTAGGTCCCTACTAGGGACTCTAGGGGCCTAGTTACTTTACCCCCGCGTAGACGTTTTCTGAAATCTGTGACATGTACCTATCGCCTTTGAGGCTAAGACGAATCATTTCAAAACTGGCGTCATCTAAGCTTTCAGGAATCCACATTACCAGGTCCAGGCAGGTCAGGGCAAGACGTCCACTGCTGAACATAGGCCTCCCCCAAAGAGCGCCACATTGAGCCACATCTCGAACAGTTCTTTTACGTTTCTAAGACTAATAGTACACCCTGGTTGATTGATGAAGAGCTCTAATAATTGATATCCCAACACTAAAATACATTTAGCATTAATTATATTTTTTTCTTTACAAATTTTTATTAAAAAGGGTAATTTTGGTTACAGCGGAATACTTACCTTCCCCTTTCTCGGTTTGTCCCTTTTCGGCTCTAATATGCCATCTGTACCCTGGTAATCGAGTAAATTTCAACTGACTAAGCCACGGATGAAGAAAAGTGTCCCATGAAACTTTGATGTAGGTATAGGTACCACCTACCAGGTACCTTCTTAGGTAAACGCGAACTTTTCCCAAAATAATATTTCCCCGAACCACCCACTCAGCCATTTCCATACCCGAAAAACCTAATAAACTTCTAAAACCATTCTAAAAATCCCGAAAACTTATATCACAAAAGATTTTTGCAACGCTCCGGTGGAATTTCGCAGACTTTTCCCGCGAAAAAACCGCTTTGACAGCGAAAAAGGCGGGAACGGCCGCCATTACGGACAAGTGACGCCGTGGCCGGCGGTATATAATTGGGCGAGCGCGGTGGACAGATTTTAATAACGTTAAACCAGGAGTTATGGGTGTTTCGTCTTGTATTTGTGCGAAAGACAACATTTTATGCCGTGACTTATTTGATATTAAAGTCGAGGGGTGAATGTCATCTGGTTTATGAAGCTGGAACTTCTTTATGAGTCTTTTCCATAAAGCGGTGGCTTTATCGCACATTCCGGACTCCCGGCGACCCGAACACTTTACTCAAAATGTGTTGAGTTAGCGAACTCTTGAGGGGAAATTTGGAAAATGGTCTTTCGGTGAACGCCGTAATCTACCGTTACCTATATGTTTTTCTCTGGACTATATACATTCTTATTAGTCTTAACTTCCATGTAGCAAAATTTCAGTATCGTCATTATGTCTGTCCAAATAGTGAGTCTAGGCCTCTCCCAAGGCATGCCACTGAGCACGATTTAAATACGTTTCGTAACCGGGGTAGGTACCTCCAGTCGTACCACCAAGGGTACCACGGTAACTTTTCCTGACTGTGGTACTTACTTTTTCCTATCCATGGTAGTGTCCCTGTCTACTAACAGTGATACCACAGTTACGTTTTCCTAATCGTGGTACCCCAGTCTACTACTAGTAGTACCTACCACGGTAACTTTTCCTAATCGTGGTACCCCAGTCTACTAATAGTGATACTACGGTTACTTTTCCAAACCGTGGTACCCCTAATCTACCACCAGTTTTACCACACTTACTTTTCCTAATCGTGGTACCTACCACGGCTACTTTCTCCTAACTGTGGCACCCCAGTCTACCTCAGCAGAAGTACCAGCACTTCTCTAACTTCTCTTCTAGTCATTACCAGCCAGCGGCTACCTTACGTATGCCATTGCTAAATCGAGACGCAAGACGTCCTATACGCTACGTAATACAATACATACTTAACTTAAAAAAATTATCCCCACGAACTTTATCATACAATTTTGCGAAAACACTACCTTAAACAATATTTTGCTCGATACATTTTCGGGCCTGAATTTTGGAGGGAAAATGGAATAGAGTAGGCAGCGGTAATACAACAAAGGAGTTGGGGCGTTGGGCCCTCGGCGTCCGTACCTAAATTAAAACCCTTTTCACGTACAGCTGATAGAAGTAGGTCAACTCTCGTGGAAATTATTTTAGTTGATTTGGAATGATAGCGAGACATGGAGAGAGATATGCTCGAGGTTTTCTTGCGAGATAAGTTCCGAAATGAGCTCCGCAAGAGAACTAAAGTCACCGATATAGCTTTGAGAATTAGTAAGTTGAAGTGGCAGTGGGCAGGCCACATCGCACGTAGAACTGACAACCGATGGGGAAGAAAGGTTCTCGAGTGGCGAACACGAACCGGAAGACGCAGCGTAGGCCAGCCCCCCACTCGGTGTACCGACGACCAGCCCCCGTATTATATAACTTAATCGTAATCGATGAATGGGCTTCATTTGGTCATTTCCAGCTGTGTAAAATCCGATGACATGATGACATCGGTATTACGGTCCCTTAGCCGGAGAACTGAATAGACAAAACATTAATTAACTATAATAATGAGAAATAGTGAGAAAATACTAATGTATGGAGATGTTACACAATGCCAACTTACCGGAAATGACGAAATTAAGCCCATTCATCGATTACGATTGGCTCAGACGGTAGCCCCGCAGGTCGTCGGTCCACTTAGTAGGGGGCCTGCACTGCGTCTCCAGTTCATGGTCGCCAATCGCGAACCTTTCTTCCCCATCGGTTGTCAGTTCTACGAGCGATGTGGCCTGCCCATTGTCATTTCAACTTGCTAATTCTAAGGGCTATATCGGTCACAAAGGGCGCTAAAGTAACCTTACTGCTTTGAAACTGTACTGTTCCAGTATTACTGCGGAAATGTGGAGTACGAAGCGAGCGAGAACGCAATTGGCTTAGGAATAACTTGCTTATGTTTGAATTAGACTAGCGTTTCTCAACTTGGGAGCACGCAGCGGGAACCCTAGAGACTAAGTAGAGCGCGAACTAAGATAAGGTATAGTATTAAAAAAGTAAAAATAATTATTGGGTGTGTTTTATATTTTTTCGCGTTTAATGTTATTGCGAGTAGAGTTCTGTTCGTCTAGGTAGGTTCACTTTACCACCGCTTTGCCAGTTATTCTGCCGCCAAGCAGTAGTGTGTAAGCACTACTGTGTTCCGGTTTGAAGGGCATTTTTGCTACTTGCTAGTGAAATTAGGCAAATGAGACATTATGACCTGATCTCACGGTCTAGTAATCTTATTACTAGAGTGTGCTCAGGATGGTATATTCCCAGTTGCCCGACATAGATCGCCCCCGGGTGGCAATAGGATGACGTGCGCAATGCAGTGTCAATGGATCTTTACATTTTAGAGTTTCGAGTGATACTGCAACTGTTATAGGCGGCCGTGAATCTAAATAAACAGATTTTCTTTCTTTCTTTCTTTCTTTCTAAATATCAGGCGAACGACTAGTTCGTGACGTCATTCATTAACATAATAAACACAGATACCTACCTACGTCGTCATCAGCTCAATACGTTCACTTCCCACGGGACACGCGTTCACAAAATTCAAAATTAATTAAATATGTATTATGTTCTGAACGGAAACTCCGCGAGGCCGGCTTTTTGAATGGATCGACAGACGAAGTATACGTACTTCTTTCAATAAACCTCTCAACTGGGTCAAAACTCTTCAATCCGTAAAAAATGTTATCGGCAGTAAGTGTTCCGTGGGAAAAAGGTTGAGGAACCCAGTAAATGATTTCCTAAGCCGTAGCACGAGTATTGTCGAACTTGAGCTATACCATGCTATTCTTTAAGCTGTTCAAAATAAGGACAAAATTACCCAAATATAAAAAAAGAGCTTGTTCCTTATGGGTTGCGAGGTCAGATGGCAGTCGCTCGTGTAATTCTGGTAGCTCACCGCTAGAGGTTAGATTGGGAGCCGACCCCAATAACAAATGGGAGAAGGCAAACAGGATGATGATACCTAAATATTAAAAAAAAAAACCGAAATAATTTCCGTCATCACAGTTTGACAGTTTTAGTACTATATAGGCAGAGCGATGGTGGCCGAGCGGTAGCATGTGCGCTTCGCAATCTTACGGCACCGGGTTCGATCCTTGGCCCTGCACCAATGACTTATCTAGTAAGTTATGTGCAGTTTGCGATGCCATCGCTCCGTGCCTCGGAGAGCACGTTTAGCCGTCGGTCCCGGTTGTTATAAGAACATCCATGGCAATCGTTACGGGTAGTGATAGAATCTGACGCCTGATCTAACCATCCCTGTTACTGGTTCCTTATGGGTTGCGAGGTCAGATGGCAGTCGCTGGTGTAATTCTGGTAGTTCGCCGCTACAGGGTGGATTGGGAGCCGACTCCAATAACAAATGGGGAAAGGCAAAGAGGATGATGATGATGAAGACCCGTGTTCAAGCAGTGGTAACGTATGGGACTTTCCCACAGCTGGGATGCGGGCCTTCGCTCACAGGGAGAGTGTAGACCATAACCCACCACGCTGGACAAGTGCGGGTTGGTGGATGACACATGTTCTCGAATGTTGTGATTCTTGAACATGTCGGTTTCCTCACGATGGTTTCCTTCACCGATGTAAGAGCGAGTGGAAATTCCGCACGTAACTTGAAAAGTCATTGATGCAGGGGTGAGCGGGATTTGAACCAGGGTGCGAAGATTCGAAAGTCGCTCTGAATACCGCTGGACCACATCACATTCGCTCTATAATCTATGTTTTATATCAAGTAAGTATTATAGTCTTTCTACGTTTGTCTTTATAACCAACCTCACTTAGGGCGGGTTTTTTGATCGTAGTTAAGGTAACCAATGGTTAAAAACTTACAAATTCTAACCAATGGTCAAAATTTGTTAGAGTTTTAAGCCATTGGTTACCTATTAGTAAAAAAGCCCACCCTTAGTGAGGTTGGTTATAAAACAAACGTAGAAAGATCTGAAGAATCGTGAGGGCTACGTTCTGAATCAAATCAAATCAAATATTTATTTGCTAGAACACAATTTACAGAGAAGATCTTAAAATAACATAATAAGGCATTTTGCGTTCAACCTGCGTGCAAGCGTGCAAATATTAAAAAGGCTTTTTGTTACAATAGGTACATTTGAAATTCTAATAATTTGAGTTGCGACGTCGCTCGTTTAAGGACGGTTTTTCCATCCGTAGTTTAAGGTAACCAATAGTTAAAAACGCTAACAAATTTTAACCATTGCTTAGAGTTTGTTAGCAGTTTTAACCATTGGTTACCTTAACCAAGGATCAAAAAACCAACCCTAAACGACGTCGCAACTTAGAACGTAGCTCTCAAGATTATTTAGCTCAAAATTCTTTACATTCTTCATGAAACCTGGGTGTCTTAAAGGCCAGACTGAATAGTAGGTACCCCAGGTTAGATTATTATATAGTCCAGAACTGCGTTATAGTACCTAGGTACCTTCTAGACTTACGTGCTCCATGTTCAGGCACACTCTTCGGTCGCTTACCATCAGGCGAGTGACAGGGCTAGCATCTTTACTGATAATAAATCTGTAACAGGTCTAATTCTGTACATCACACTATCACACTAATACTATAAAGCTGAAAGTTTGTATGTGTGTATGTGTGTATGTTTGTTACTCCTTCACGCTCAAACGGCTGGACGGATTTGGATGAAACTTGGAATATAGATAGCCTATGTACTGGATTAACACATAGGCTACTTTTTATCCGCGGGTGAAACCGCGGGGCGCAGCTAGTTAAAGATATTTCGGAAATTTTTTTTGGAGGGCTGCTGAAGCCAGAACTTTTTTTTTCATTTTTGTGTGCCTGTCTGCCTCCATTCGCCGTTTCATTCAGTCATTCTTTTCCCTCTTCTTTTAGACTGAGATAAGAGTTAAAACTAATAAAACCGTGCGAAGCCGAGGCGGGTCAGCTAGTGAGCTATAAAAAGGTGAAGGCTAGGGCCAGATAAGCAGATCCAAATTCGTTTAAATAAACATCAATCTTATCGTCGTAGTCTTAAATATCAATGCAGTCTGCACCTCAGCGCGGCGCTTACGACAAAGAACGCACGAAATGACTAATATTGACGGTTGTTAATTAATATCTGTGTTTATATAGTGTTTTTCAAAATTATGAAGTCATCATAAAATGTGTATGTTTGTTGGGAATACACTAATATTTATTTTGTAAAAATATATTCGATAGAAGCTCAGTAAAATAGGAACATTCAAATTTTTTGAGGGGGGTGGTGCGATTTTTTTCTATAGAGCTATATTTATTAATCTTGTATTTGCGGTCATCACAAAAAACTTAATGATATGAATTACATGATGTATTAAATTCGAAGCTCCACATGCTCTAGTTACGCCAGGAAAGTTCCAAAAAACACCTTGTTTGCCCTACCTTTCGCCTCAAGAAAGCGTTCGTCCAATGAAGGATCACGTGGATCACGTCATAAACATTTCTTGCGTTTTCATTTGTCCAACGATTTCTCAAGAGGAGAGATGTGTCGAAAACAGCTTATGCTAGCCTGTTGGTGGTAAAACGTAAATCTACAACGCCAAAAAACCTTAGAGAAATTAGGCAGCTAATTTTGAAAAAATATCACAGTCGAAAACCCTTTCTAATACAGTCAAGGATTGCTCCCACCAACCCGGCTGTAACGGTTTTTTCGCCGGAAGCGGCATCGGCAGATTCCGAATTCAAATTCGAAATTGGAACGAGGAACGCTGACGCGGCCGAGACGTTTCAGTTTCGGGTAGACGGCTTTTCTTACGACTTCCGGTGAATTGTTTTCTGTATAAGTCTTGGGGTTTTATTGGCTGGATAGTTTAACTTTTGTCTTATAAATGAAGATGTGAAAAGTTGGCTTAGAGCTCTGTTGATATGAAAATAGGAATTATTTGTGAAATTGTGACGCCATTTTGTATTAATAAATAGATCTATTACGAGATGGGTTTTTTTATTGGTCAAACCATAGACTTAGGATGGCCAACAATGACAGTTTAAAAATGGGACAAGAAGTTTAAGAAACTGTGTGTGAAAAACTGTTGTTATAATTAAGATCTTGAATATTTGCGACAAGTTAACTGTAGTATTTACTAAATATTGAACCTACCTACAGGCTCCCATAGTTTTTTAAAATAAAATACCAGGCATTTTATTTACTGAGATCCTTCAAACTTTGGGGTCAAATTGCTAAATAATAAAAAACTGAAATATTGCGATATATCGGAAGGAGCATTTCCAATCTACAAAATAAACAGGTTTCACATCCAGATACCACACCAAAACTAACAAAATATGACTATTAATAATGCAATAAAATTTTCGATTCCTGTGATACGTGTATTTGTTCGGGATAGTATGTTTTGTAATACCACATTCACTTACGGAATAAGATTTAAAAACCGCAAAAATGGTATTTTGCACTTTGATACCAAAGACTTCTATGTATACACCAGACAGGACATCTCTAACTTGCATTGTCAACCACTGCAAATATGCCAATGAGCATCTTCTCGCTCATACGATGCTCAGCTCTCAAAGCGACTGCACGTGCAGCAGTGAATAGCAGTAAAAATTATGATCCGAATGTGCCATGGCACTAGCGCTGCGTGTTGTGATCGTTGGTTAGACGATTTAATCTCGTAAAGCGCTGTAGCGGATTTTAGTTTAATTATACAAAAAATGACAACTATTTGTGCTTTGAATAGCTTCTCTAGTACGTAGTACATATACCTCTTTGTTTGATACCGGAATTACGGCAGTACATGATCAATATGCTCATCGTCGTGAAACTGATTGACCCGATATGGGCTCTTCTTGTGGTAGTACTCTGACACATCCACTATATCTTTTCCTCTCGAGCAGTGTGCACTTGATTTGTACTTCTCGCTCCCTCGCTTCGTGAGTCAAAAAATTCTAGGTCTGTGGGTCAAACGCTATCCCGAGAGGAAATACGTCGATTTGTATATCTTATGCTAGCCCTGCTAGTAAAGACAATGGTCAAATGCTTTGTCTATAGGTAATACTAGGTAAAGAAAAAAAATAACTACCCACCATTTCAGTCTACTTATTGCGCGGTGTCTGCAACTCCAGTCGTTCCTTGACTTCAAGGTCACCGGTCGTTTTCTAACCTTCCATGTCGTATTTACTGAACTCATGCGAGGTAGTTTGAACTATCACTGTATACATAGTTAGCAAGTAACACTATAATTTTGACCGAGTGGTACAAGTGATGAGATTGTAAATTTTCAATGTAGTAAGGTCTAATACGGAAACGAGGAGATCCGCAGGAGAACTAAAGTGACCGATATAGCTCTTAGAATTAGCAAGTTGTTCAGTCAATGTGCAGGCCACATCGCTCGTAGAATCGACAACCGATGGGGAAGAAAGGTTCTCGAGTAGCGACCACGAACCGGAAGACGCAGCGTAGGCCCCCCTAGATCGGTCGACCGACGACCTGGTGAAAACCGCGGGGATCAGGAGGGAAGCAGTTGCTTGCGTGGCGCTCTGTGGGGGAAGCCTATGTTCAGCAGTGGACGTCGTCAGGCTGTTGATGATGATGAAGGTCTAATAAGTTGATCCTCATCGTTTTTACGCAGAAAATTATTAAATGACACCAAGAAATTAATGTCAAGTGGAAGCCTAAGAACACCCGAATCGCCACTTGAGTTTTCATAGTTTAGGAGCTACGGGCGTAATTTGTTCCGTCGACACAACTTTTCGTTTATGAATGTTTCGATATCAGAACTTAAAACGTAACTTATCACACAGAAAAAAGTTTGCCACATGTTTGCCAGCACACCTTCTTTGACATTTTGATCTCCCATTCGGGAGCTTTCGTTTAACTAGACTAGACAATAAATACACTTGTGCACGAAAATAACGCATGTGAAATGATATGAGTTGCCGTTATTTGGCGTTCATAGACTTAATAGAACGGATTATGTGTTTCTGGCTGTTTGTTCTTCTATGACTTGTTACCGATTCCCGATCCGATAGACCTAGGATGCGAAATATTGTCTGCGGCTTACTTCGTCCAAGGTCTGCAGTCCTACCCCTGTATTATGTAAAAGTTACAACAACAGTAGCAAAGCGAAGCAGACACTTAGCAATCGGTCGCAAGATGTCAATGGAAATCGTAAGCCGCCCGCCTGTTGCTCGCTTGTCGCCGAATGCACTTTGGCCTTTGATACTAGCGCTGCTAGCAACAGAACAGCAATAGATGGAAACAAATGTTGTGAGTGTGTTGCGAGTTACGTAATTAGCCAGCCGACAACCTAAACCTACATCTTATAACTTAGACCGCCGACAACACAACTCAGTACTTAACTGCGTACCAATTCTAACATATTCTGTATCTGTTTGGACCACACGCGCTATCACCATCGCTAACAGATGATAATCACCCCGCAGCATTCTTCGAACATGAAACAGTGATAATTATAGTAAACGAAGTAACACTGTTGGGCTTTAACGAGCTCCCAAATGATATTGGTAAACAGAGGTTTGTTTTAATAAGCATAACTTAAGTGCTCTTAGTAGCATGGAACAAGGAGGAGAGAAATGCCAATAAACCTAAGAAAACAGCGTAGATCAAAAATATGCCTAAAACTAGATGGTGTTGCAAAATGAGCGGGTTATAAATCGAGCGCCACAGATAACCCCCAATAGATACCGCATGAAAGACGACGACCGCGCACCACGCATTGGCGTAAGTGGTTCTATATAAATCGCTGCTTCGCAGCACGGCCTTAGTTTCGACCAATTATTAGAGTTCATTATTAGGGCGTCACTCAAAACAGCCAATAATAGCGCATTGGCTCCAGTCCCCGCAACCCGCGCCTTCCTCCAGTTTTGGTGAGCTAGGATCCGAACAAAAATCCCGTAATGCGGTATCTATTGGGGGTTATCTGTGTCGAGCGCAGATCAGGAATATGACCAAAACTACTTTTTAACCCCCCTAAGTATTATGTCAGTTGATAAATGAGGAGTTTTATTTTTAAAAAAGAAATGGTGTTTTATGTATGACCCAATAGATGGCGCCAGCTGTGGTTTTACCATAATCTGTCACTGTCACTGTTTCAAGCATAGACCACTGGTTATAGGAAATGTGTCACGATACTGACTGACAACTCTAAACTGTTTCGTTTGTTTTATTTTCGTTGCGCGATAGCTCGGCTTAATTTTGGATCATAATATTAACGATTATCTGTCTCGCAGTTCTGCTGTACTTCAATTTACTTAAGAAGAATGCACCACAGACTACTTAGGAGATAAGACAATGTACTCGTGGTCCACTCAACTGAATTTGACATTTCTTTGTAGGTAGTTTAAGAATTTTCTTATGTTTAAACTACTCTGTGGTTTGAAAGGTTTAAACTATGTACTTACAGCGCCATCTAGAAAGGAAGCGGAACTAGCGTTTTTTTTTAAATAAAAAGCCTCATTTGTAAAGGAAAAAAAGAAAGGAGTGGAGAGAGAGAGAGAGAGAGAGAGAGAGAGAGAGAGAGAGAGAGAGAGGGGTGGAGGAGTGGTGTGGGAATTGGTTGTAAAAGGTGAAGGATAAATTCGGACACGAGACCACTTGTCACGGTAGCTTAAGTAAAGCATGTCCCGGCTTTAGGGACGGATGGATGCGGGTTCAAGTCCCGCTCGTGATTCAAATTTTTACTTTACAAATTAATCTGTAGATTACGCTGAGCAGGCGATACTGCTATAAAAATCATAAATATTCTGTCAGTTATCTGGTTCCCATAGTATAATCTATGCTTAGTTTGGGGTCAGATAGCGATGTGTGAAAAAAAAAACAAAAATAGACGTACTTGTAAATTCTTTACAGAATTTTTAACTTTCCGGGAATGTATTCCTATTTTACTATCCATAAAAACCCAATTTGGACGGTTACGAAAATTTTAAATAAAAATAGGCAAATAACCCAGCCGTTCTCAAGCGATGTGCTCATCAAATCAACGAACAGATTTCTTTTTTTTTATTAGGTAGGCTTGCGTTTGACCACATTTAGTTGAAGACGAAAAAAATAGTCTCTTTCGTAATATTGTTCCTCCATAGCTTCCTTTTTACCTATATGTCTTCAGTAACATCAACAAAAAATAATGGTTTGAATAGCCAACCTCAATTTTTGGAGTCAGCTCAAAGCGAAACTAAGAAACAGCCCACGTACCCAGGGGTTGCCAATCTTGTATCGGCGAGGCTGCAGCAACTCAATATTTGAGCAGCTGTGTCTACGGCAGGCGAAAATGTTATTTTTATGCGACCTATATGGAAATGTCTGTGCCACCCTTTCGTAGGGATGTGTGGGTGTCGATACAATCGACTATCGATGTTTGGCCAATTCTTCTATATCTTTGATTCAAAAAAAATTTTACTGGGTCAAACCTGGGATTTTGATGAGCACAAAGGTTGCTTTATTAGATACCTTATTCACGCTACCTAGAGTTGTGTCAAAATTGTTGACAAGCTTTTGTGGAATAAAAGTGCTACAAATAGCATAGTTGCAGTAAATTATTTTAACTTTGAACTCTTATTCAGAGCCGTTGGAAAACTGTTAGATTGCGAAATGCGAGGCGCTTCTAATGTACCTAGGTAAAATAAACTTTGCCTTTGCATACATACACCTATTATAAAGTACTACGTAACGGAAGCGAATGGCGCGATCCTAATTTAAATTAGCCTGAGGTCAAAGAAGTCAAAATTCAACTTTCAAAGGTGTCAATTACTAGGTCAACTTAGAACGAATTTGATAGTCACACTTCAGTGTCAAGTCAATATACTTTTTGGGATACAATCATAGCAGTAAAATTTTAATTAAATTATTAATTAATATCAACTCAATGCCTGCAACTAAATGACAAGAGCTATTATGGTTTTAGGCAAGAGGTGTCAAATCGTCAAAGTTATTTATGCATGCAGTTTTTAATTTCAAAATTGTAAAATTATCGTATGCCCTAATCTCATTGATTACGTAGCAATCTCATTAAACACGTAGGTTTACGCCCTACTCAGATAATGAAACTTATCTGTAATCACGTAATTTTGTTGCAACCAACCTTTCCTTATTTCATTTGCACATAGTTATTTTAGTATTTGACTACCACAAAACAGTTCTTCAATTAAATTATCATAGCAATGTATTTTTTCATTTGGCAGATAACACGTCATAATTCGTGTTGGAGTTGTTCGGTTCTATACAACTTTAAAATCATTCACCGATTAGTTTTTCGGCACTGCTCAACCCTAAGCTAGAAATTTACCCTTTCCGCGCTCCGCATGCCCTCCCGAACACGAATTTGTTTCTTAATACGAGCCTCTTCTATTATTTAACGAATATTATCATAAATTCTTAAAGGGTTCGAGCCCAGACGCAGTATCCCTTGTCTAGCTTATTTTAGGAAGAACTATAATCTGTCAGTCAACTAATTTGGCACGACTTTGTAATAAAACAACAATAGAGTGGTTAAGTAATGTTCGCCACGGTCAGTACTTAGTCCGTTAGATACAATTCACAACTTTTGCTATCTAACGTTATTAACTAAATATAATTAATTTTGAAATACAACTTTACTGGGTTATAGAACATAATATCTGCGAGAATTCGTTTAGGGAGGTACCACACATTGCTGCGTTGTGTAGCTAGTGAAACTACTTAATGAGACGTCATGATCAGGGGCCTTATCATCACCTCTTAGCGTGATTCAAATGAAGACCTAAAGTGAATCGATACAGCAAAGTTCATAAGGCCCCTGATCCCACAGTCTAGAAATCTTATTGTACTGCTGATGTCTCAGGATGACGTGCGCACTTGCGCAATGTAGTGTCACGCAAATCTTTAAAATTTAGTTTTAGGCGGCACTAAAAATGTAAGGGTGGCCGTGATGCTTAACATCAGACAAACAACTAGCTAGTCACGTCATGTTTTATACAGAAAACTAAATAAAGTAAACACAAATACTTATATTAGTACCTACACAACACCTTGCTTCCGTTCCGTGCAGACCTAACACAACAATTGTCATCTAGATAGAAAAGCAAACACCGAATTCTTGCTCTACTTAATCTTATCTAACCTTTTGCTTCTTCACTTAACTTTACGAGACAACCGGGATATCATAATCTAGTTAAAAAAACAAGTGAATTTCTCGAAACGGCTAATATAATAAAAATATAGGCCAACATACAACTGATAAAAGGCATAATAGAAGTCCGATGAAGAAGCATTCCTTTTTTGAAGACTTCATAATAACATAATACTGATGGCTGTCTAGACTCTAGACAAGTTTTGACTGCTATAAAGCGATCTCGATTGCGATCACGCCCGTCCCAGCGCTAACTCCGTTTATTGTATATTTATGCTAAACATTTGATTTGTAAGCGTTGCCGTGCGTATTATGTAATTTGTTATTATTGATGTAAATTTTAGATGTTTTTGAAGGCTATTAACTGCTAGTGGTTATTTACAGCCTTTGTTAGGAAGTTTCCTGTAGCTAGAAAACGGAGAAATACTAAACTTTAGATGTAGAAAGCCCTTCTTCAAATAAATATTGGCTTCTTTATTAATAGCTTTTCGACCTTAACTAGAAAAAAACCTTGCTTTCTTAACATTATGATAATATTTAGTACGTTAATAATATCGTATAGAGCGGCAGGAATCATATTTTTAGCATCGTGCCATGTATTGCCTTCAAGCAATATTATTTATGCACCTACTACTTAAAATAATACTGAAATGTTAATAATTTAAGCACCTAAATAAAGATCTCAAACTTGGATTTTACTGTTGGAAATACATTTTCAGTCTCTAGAATCTACCAAATCAAATCCCCTCCGTATTTAACGAGCACTTCAATTAAAGACCATCAACAATGATTTTTCCACTCTAGCAACACAGTAGCAGTACGTTCCATTCTAAAATTGAGCTAATTACGAACGCGGGAAAAGTCGGGATTTCCGAACATTGCAAAAAAGAAAGATGGCGGCCTAGATTTTTCGTTTTTAATTATCGCACCACTCGAGGGCTTCTAAATTGGAGAGCTCTTTGCTTGGAGTAAATGGAGAAAAAGGAATGAGGCAATCAACAGACAGGCCTGGGGATAATTGATTTTAATGGAGTAAAAGAAAAGGCAGGCTTAGTAGTTTACTTATTGCTGACGTGTGTATATTTTTGGAAATGGTATGAAGAAAAAAGCTAGTAAACCAGACAGTTAAAAAGAAAACAAAGTAGGTTGTGAGGATTTCAGTATTGCGAAGATGATTTTCCATAGTTTAGCGCGTCATGAAATTGAACCTGCCAATTAATCGGGCATTAGCATAATTATTTTATTTTATATTTATGTGAAATAGTTGGCAATACTGCCAGTTGGGAATCAGTTTACCAATTGCAGATTTATTTCTTCATAAATAGTGTCATGGTTTTTATAACTAAAATAAAAATTTTTTGGCGTGAAAGCAACACCCGCAGTCCGCAGTGTTGGCAAAAGGTGTTGCCAGCCTGTATATTACATTATATTTATCTAGGACAAGCGAGGCTGAATAGGTTGAAAGTTTTGATAAGAAACAAAAGGCGTTCATAAAAATTATTATCTTGCTGGAACACGGCCTTGTTTAGATACTTTTTGAATAAACAAAGCTCTTACAGTATACGTTTTGTTATTTAAGTAAAGTAGGATTTTCTTGTTTGGAGATTTTTCCTTAAATATTTACGATGAGCTTTCAGATAGGAACTTTGGATGGCTAAATTTGAGGCTAGAATTTTCTACGTTCTAAAACTCTCAATAATCGTATGCATTTCGGTTAGAATATTTTTTTAATTGAATCTTTTTGGATTATTAGTACAATAATAATTTAATTTTAATAAGTTCTTCATATTTATTTAGATCTTGTGATTAGGAGTATTTAGGAATGTATTTCTTTCTGCAATAAAAACACTTAAAATATTGTAAGTAGTGGCGTCCCGCAGTTTCATTGGCATTGTGTACCTACTTCTATGTTCATTTCGGTAGTAGATTAAGCAAACTGTGTGGAAAACTTCACGTTAATGTTGGCTTGGCAGTTTTTCTGTGAAGGCACAAAAATAAATAGGCAGCGCGTGAGGAAGTAGGAATTTTCAATATATAATAATGCGTACCTACTGTCCTATTTTACTGACCTACGAACCGGAAGACGCAGCGTAAGCCCCCCATTAGCTGGACCGACGGCCTGGTGAAAACCGCAGGGAGCCGATGGACGCGGGAAGCGAGCAGCCCTCATGGTGGCGCTCTCTGGGGGAGGCCTATGTTCAGCAGTGGACGTCTTCAGGCTGTTGATGATGATGATCTACGAATACACCGCACGACGATATTTAAAGAACCTCGAACATTCAACTAAAGATACCGTTTTCGAGGTAGTTTTGGAGGGAAAACTAAGGTGCCCCCAGCTGGGTACCGTTTTCGAGGTAGTTTTGGAGGGAAAACTAAGGTGCCCCCAGCTGGGTTATCACAGACGGTAGTCCAAATTGTCTTTCCCCGTTTTACGTCACGTTCTTCGTACTTGCTTGGAGTAAAACAGGGGAAAGGCAGTTTTGTCTACCGGCCGTGCTAACCAACCCTACAGTTGAGGTTGAGTGGATGTCAAGTGAATGATTTTCGTAGAAATGTTTTAGAATACGGGGGTCAGTCTCCGTCCAACTTCCAGATCCGACGGTTGTCTTCATTTTCCTTTTTTTTAAATGCTTCAGCTAAAATTGTTGGTACGTACCGAAGTAATATTATGTTTCAACGTTTCTACACAAAGATGTACATAGAAATATGTAAATTATTCACATTCTTAGAATACAAGTTCTGTATATTAATGATTTATTACTTCATGACTATTCATTAGCTAGACATCCGAATTCCGTAGCAAGGACACGTCAATTCTACGCCGAACTGTTTTAGCGACCAGACAAAACAATACAATAAAGTATGGAACAAGAGAACAAAGTTTCACAGTGTAATAACATTTTGGATCACGCTCTTGCTAGAAGAATAAAGACGTAGGCGGCGGACGGCGTGTTCAATGTTCAATAGTCATAAGTGAAACCAAAAATATATTCCAAAATCACTAATATCATCCCTTATTTTTTGAGCAAAATTATTAATTTATGCAATGGAGCGATGGGGGCCAAGTAGTAGCATGTGCGCTTCGCAATCTTAAACGGCACCGGGTTCGATCCTCGGCCCTACACCAATGACTTATCTAGTAAGTTATGTGCAGTTTTCGATGCTATCGCTCCGTGCCTCGGAGAGCACGTTAAGCCGTCGGTCCCGGTTGTCATAAGAACATCTATGGCAATCGTTACGGATAGTCACACGCCTGATAGAATCTGACGCCTGATCTAACCATCCCTGTTACCTTTGAACTGAATGAGTTTGTATAGAAAAAACAGTTGACCCGAGTCGAAAAAATGGTACGGTGACTTTTCGCAAGCGTAGCTAATTACTATATGTTTGTTTCTTTTCTTCGCCACTGACGTAGAGATACGTGCGAGCAGTACAAATACAATATCGTTTTGACTGATCTCTCTATGCTTTTAGTCTATACTCTAAGTTAATCTAGCTATTACCAAACCTAAACGAAACAACTATTTCCCACCGGACAAAAGACCTCGCAATAAAAACCGTGATATTAAAAGCTGAGACGTTACCGCCATTCATCACAAGTGCTGCCAGAAGATTGAAATAAAATACCCCAATGGTGTTGCCTTACTGCATTCCACCCCGTGTAAGTGGGGATTAATTTTTCTTATATGTTTTTAAAGAGGCACGGTTGTGTTCAAGTACTTTGTAAGAAGAGGCGGTGTTTTTTTTGCAGTTGCTAGCCCTAGGCTGCCTTAGCGGAGTGGTTAAGTAGACATTATTAAATGAAAGCTGGGTTGGTTCTCGTTTTTGACTTAGAACAAAACACATGTTGACTGGAACTGATTTTTTATTTCTAAAGCCCGCAATTTTTTTTCAAGTCTGTAAAACTGGAATGGTAAAATTGTTAAATATTTAAATTTTGTAACGGTTTACTACTGGTGGATCAAAACGAAATAAAAATTAAATGAATAATTATGAACCATGAATATAATCTACATAATTATGTATTTCTAACTTCACGCGATGGAGTTTTGGCGGGAACGCGGAAAAGTTCACGTCGTTGCATTGCATTATTTTTCAAAACTTGTGCTTTTCCAGTGTTAATGTTTATAATTGGTGGCGGTTTATGCATTAAGTACCTACTAAATTACGAGCTTGAATGTGGGCAAGTGTCATAATGTGGTGAAACGTGGTTTTTCGTGTTGCTTCCAAAATTCCATAGAAGCGTCTACCAAAGTTGCCACCACTTTACTAGGGCATGACATAGACTGGACTATGACTACCTGACTTAGACTGGACTATCAACCATGACTACCCAGAGTACCCAGACTGTGACTGACTTGACTTTACGTGAAATATTCCATAACACGATTAAACATTACAATATTTGACACTGGCTAAATACACTAGGGTATGTGTGGAGCCGAAATAAAAGAAAAAAAACTTAACGCGACGTTTTTCCTACTATAATTATAAATGCGAAAGTTTGTGTGTGTGAATGTTTGTTACCTTATAATATCTCCGTAACTACTAAACCGATTTCGATGAAATTTGGAATGTAGATAGCTTATACGCTGGATTAACATATAGGGTCCTTTTACTTTTTATCCGCGGGTAACACCGCGGGGCGCCACTAGTTTATAATAAATAGACTTGCTTTTGACCACATTTCCCCGGACGTGGGGTTAAGATGTGACAAGTTTGCCAATACGAAATCCTTTCTATTTTGTGACGGAACTCACTCTCCTCTTGTAAACATCCAGATTATAGCTTTTCGGTAACGTAGTAGACGCTGGTAAAGAGTTCCACTCTCGGTAAATACGGTTTAATATTCGGATTTCGCTTTGGATTGTTAGCTGTGAGTATTCTAAAATCTTTTGTATTTAGGAAGGTAGATGAGGCTTTACTATTTTCGGGACAAACTGTCAATGCTACCAACCTAATAAAGTAGTGCCTCGAAATGCGGCATGAACAAAAACATTCTCAAACATAACCTTGCCAAATAAGAAAATTGTTTCTTTTTCCTTGCTAGAATAAACGAAAGATAATTATTCCCAAACGATTTACCGGAAATAAGGAAAAAGGGGAAAACTGTAGGCCACGTATTTTGTTTACTCCGGCGAATTTTACGCGGAGCGCTCTAGGAAGATTTTTCCGAACACGAAAATGTAAGGGAATTTTAGGGTAGATACTTTTCTAAACCAAGGTAGGCAACGCATCAGCAGCGCCCCTGGTGTTGCAGGTGTCTATAGGCGACGGTAACTGCTTACCATCAGGCGGGCCGTCAGCTTGTTTGTCTGTCCATGTTATAAAAAAAAAAAAAAACCATAGAAAGTGTTCACTAATTCAGGCAGAAAAGGAGGTATCTTATATTCATTTTATTTCTTTACATCAGACTAGAGTTTAGAGGTTGAAATAAAATTCTGTGCATCAGACACAGATTGACGCAAAAAAAAAACAAAAAACTGAAATTATTTATTTACGATGATCTTTTCCTACACCGACAAGCTCATTGTTAGATTTGAATCTACGAGCTTAAAGACGTCGGCCGTGTCATGTTTTTAGCATACCTAATTTATAATTATGTAACCATTCTTATTAACATAAACACAATAAGCTAAACGGTTGCCAAGTTGCCATAGAGGTATAATATACGCCGACTAAGAGTCGTTCGATAGGTTGGTTTTCGATACGATGAGTTTTCGAACTAACGACCCATCAACAAACATTTTCGCGGCAGCGTGCGTCGCACTTGTGTTCTTCGCAACTACATAGGACTCCCGACTATAGTACGGGCCACCCACCAGAGGCAAGAACACCTATTGCTCGAAAATTACTTAGCATAAGGGGTTCACTACGCCAGTCGAAAATACGTTTCGACTTGTTACATTTCACCGATATCGACTCATCTAACATTCAGTAGACATAAGATTCATTTTATAGAATGTTTCATTTTGACTTTGTTCATTTGTTCAGTGGTTGTATAAAATACACGTCCAACTTATACAACAACAACTGCAACTGTTATGGGCGGCCGTGTTGCTTAACATCAGGTGAACGTCTAGCTCGTCACGTCATTCAATCGCATAAAAAAAAACTTCATTGGTTCAGTGTACGTTTCTCGTAAAGATTATAACTGCCAAACACATTTCACCCAATTACTGTTTATCTATGTATGCTTCATCGAAAGCACTATTTTGAGGGGTTACCTACGTAATAAAGAAATTTTTATTAGTTTTTTTTTAACATTGAAAGTTAAATGCCCCTGTTACTGGACCTTATGTACTAAACTTTAGTACATAAGGTCCAGTAAACGCAGTCGCCCAACTTGACAAGTTAGTTAGAGGGTCTAAAAGACTGCTTCAGCAATTCCTCTAAAATAAATAATAAAATAGATAAATATTTGTGGATATTTGCACACAGCGCCCTCTAACAACTAACATCAAAGTAAGCAAAGCTTGTACTACGGGAACCAGATAACTTACAGAATACTTATATACTTTTTGTTACATATTTAGAATACAATATAACACCCAGACAAACAAACATCGATGTTCATCACACAAATGTTTGTCGTTAGTGGGAATCGAACCCATAACTTACAGATCAGTAGGCAGAGTTACTACCAACTGAGCTATCAGGCCAGCAAAAAAAAGAATTGATTTCAGGAATTTTAAGCAATTCCTTTACAACCTCTCTAATTTTCGTAAAATGGTATCTAGAAAAACTACACAACCAAACAGATGTGCCGCGTGGTCTCGGTTTGCGAATAGGACCACCCTATCTCTTCCCGTGGGTGCCGTAAGACCCGGCTAAGGGAATATCCAGGGAATGGGCAGCAGCATTCTCCTCGGTACATTAAAATCATCTGCGATCACCAAGCCGCCTGCCAAGCGTGGTGATAGAATAGAATAGAAAATAGAATAGAAAAACTCTTTATTGCACATACCAACATATATAGGATAAAAACTAAAAACATTAAAAATTATAAAGTAGGTTGGGGTACATTGGGCGGCCTTATCACTAAAAGTGATCTCTTCCAGGCAACCTTTGGATGGATAGTATCACAGGCATAAGGAGTAGTCAGCGGTGCGCAATATAAACAAAAAGACATAAACATTTAACTAAAATTAAACAAACTAGCTCTCTGTAGACAATAACTTTTACAGATAAGTAGTAGGTATGATATTATAATATACATATACATACACATACACATTAATAAATAAATAAATAGGTATTATAAATACAATAAAAACCTTACTTATATAATATTATAAGCTTATACGAATTCGAGAATATATAGCACATAAATACATACATTTAGGCATATTAATAAATATTTATAAAGCAACGTTAAGTACAATTGGACAGGTAATGTTGTTTTATCATGTTTTTGAAAATTGGCAAGGACTTGGCACGTCTTATATCTTCTGGAAGAGCATTCCAGAGTCGAGTAGCTTCCACAGTGAATGATTTGTCATAAAATCGAGAGGTGTGGACAGGCATCCAAAGTTGCAAAGTTTCCGAGGAGCGGAAGACTCGAGTGTGAGTAAGATATAGGAACTTAAAACGTTCCTTTAAATAGGGAGGAGTGGAAGGGTTAAAGAGTATATTATATAAAAGAGAGAGAATATGAGTATTCCGGCGACAGCGAATAGGTAACCATTGCAGCTTTTTCCGAAATTCAGAGATGTGGTCATATTTACGAAGGCCGTATATGAACCTAATGCAATAGTTTTGTAAGCGTTCAAGCTTATTAAGCTGATCTTCGGTTAAATCTAGGTATGCAGCGTCAGCATAATCCAAGATAGGAAGTAAAAGAGATTGTGCAAGCGAAATTTTCGTGGTAGTAGGCAGAAAGTTCCTCAATCTTCTAAGAGAAGATGCAGAGGCAAAGAGTTTTCGACTAGTTTCTGCTATTTGAGGTACCCAGGACAGTTTCTTGTCTATAAGCACTCCCAGGTTCTTCACTACATCACCAAATGGGATACAGATTCCGTCGAAAATTACCTGTGGGAGGCGAAACCAATCAATTTTGGAGATCATTCTGGAGCTACCTATAACAATTGTTTGCGATTTCGCAGGGTTGATCCTGAGACCGTATGAGCGACTCCAATCGGAGATTTTGCGTAGGTCACTGTTGATGGTTTCAATTGCCTCTGGTAATTCATCTAACGAAGCCTGCGTATATATTTGTAGATCATCAGCATAAAGGTGGTAGGAAGAAGAAAGATTGTGTGATATTGAGTTTATGAAAACGGAGAAAAGAAGGGGAGATAGAACGCCGCCCTGTGGTACACCAGCACTCGTATTACACCACGACGAGAATTTCTCCTCTACGCGAACACGTTGCCGGCGTCCAAACAGGTAACTATGAAACCACGCAATTACCGTTGGAGATATGTTAAGAGAGCGCAGAATTCCCAACAAGATGTCAAAATCCACGTTATTGAACGCATTGCTAAAGTCAAGTAGCGATAACACCGTTAGATTACTGTCTTCCATACCGCATCTTATGTCATCTGTGATCTTGACTAAAGCCGAAGCAGTGCTGTGCCCAGGCCGGAAGCCGGATTGAAACGGGTTGAAAAGATTATTTTGGATAAGGAAAAAAGTAAGTTGTTGATGGACAAGCCGCTCAAGGAGTTTTGAAAGGAAAGGAAGAATAGAAATAGGACGGTACTCAGAAAATGACGAAGGATTACTTTTTTTAGGGAGGGGAACGATTTGAGCTTCCTTCCATATAGAGGGGAATACGCTACTAGAAATGGACGTGTTCAGAATGTATTGCAGTACTGGTAATATTTCATCCAAAACCAGAACAACCATCCTACGGCTAATGCAGTCACTGCCAACGGCATTGGATGATATAGCTTCTACGCCCTTCTTAACATCACAATCAGTAAATGGTTTAAAAACAAATGATGAATGGTGATTATGGTTGATATGCGTCCAAAGTGGCGTTTTAAGAAAAAGGCCTATGTTCAGCAGTAGACGTCTTCCGGCTCATGATGTAATAGACATTGGTACTTACGTAGAAACCGGCGGGGTAATTACGTAAAATTTGCAAAAAATCTTGGAATATTGTCCAAGGTTAGGCGGTACTTCACACCGGGACAGCTTCTGACCCTCTCTCAAGCACAGGTCCGGTCGTGTATGGAGTACTGCTGCCACCTCTGGGGTGGGTCAGCAAAGTACCAGCTGGCAGCTTTGGATTCCATTGAGCGACGTGCTAAACGGATTATTGGTGATGATTTCTTGGTGAACACTAGGCTCCAGAGCCTGGCGCACCGACGTGAAGTCGCGAGTCTATCGGTATTTTATAGGTTGCACTATGGAGAGTGTGCACAAGAACTGCATGACCTAGTTCCTCCGGCACCTTTCCATCATAAAACTACCAGGCGGTCGGCCAAGCGTCACCCTTTTATGGTCGAAATACCACCAATACGTACTAAACCTTTTGACAACACTTCTAATAAGAACTGCAAAAGTGTGGAATGCCCTGCCCTGGTCGTGTTTTCTGAAAAATACAACCCGGGGTTGTTCAAGTCAAGAGTGAATAGGTATTTATTACTAGACAAGCGTGCTACACCTTCGACCGCATCATCACTTCCCATCAGGTGAGATTGTTGTCAAACGCTAGCCTAGTCCAACATAAAAAAAAAGTAACAAAGCAACAGCAGTAGCGAAGCATACATGCTCGACACCACTAATGATGTATGACAGCAATCACCGCGAGATTTACGCCTGTTGCAAACCGGTTGCGAGTTAGGTAATACGCCCGCGGGTTGACTATTTGACATCTTTTGCTGGAATAACACTACATCGAACACGACTCCTCGAATCAATAGTAAAGCGTATGAGACCGAAACGAAGTCGTAAGAAAGGAGAGGATGAAAATGGCCATAGCTACAAAAAAAAAACCGATGTGGACGAAGTAAAGTGAGAGTCGGACTCGTGCGCTAAGGGTTCCTTCCGTACCATGGAACAAGGAGGAGAGGAACGCCAATACACCAAGAAAACAGCGTAGATCAGAAATATGCCAAAAAATAAACCTAGATGGCGCTGCAAAATGAGCAGGCTATAAGTTGAGCATAGATCAGAAATATGACAAAAAACCTTTTTAAACCTAGATGCCGCCGTAAAATGAGCGGACTAGCTACGGCAGGCTAGGTTTAAAACGTTTTTTTCGCGACGTCGCGCCGCGCCCCGTGAGCGTTGAAAACGTAGAAAATAGTTTTTCAGTTTTCAGTTTTAAGCTATGCAATGACCGATTCGAGAGGTCAGCAGCTCACAGAGCCCCTAGTTTATTGTGTGTAAATGGCAACACCATTAAGTTAAGAAGGTATTCATAAACACTTCGCCCGTTCTTTCCGAACTAAATTGAACACTAAACTCTGCGTCCCAAGATTCATATTGGCGCTGAAAACGAATGCAAAGCATTTTCGAATGCATCTTCCAAAGCTGCAAGATTTACTATAACTCACGAGGCGCATCCTTGTGTCTAGAAATGTAAGGTTTCTTTCGCGATGTCGTTACGTACAGATGTCTAGTGATGTGCCTGATTGTCGACTATTTGTGATACGATATATCGATTACAATAGTCCATTTCGCAAGCAATATAAATACAATAAATATAAATAAATATTGTAGGGCTTTTTACGTGACGAGCTAGTTGTTCGCCTGATGTTAAGCGACACGGCCGCCCATAACAGTTGCAGTCACTCGGAACTTTAAAATAATAAAGTTTCGCGTGACACTGCACTGCGCACGTCATCCTGAGACATCAGCACAGTCTAGTAATCAGATTACTGGACTGTGAAATCAGGTCATAAAGTCTCATTTGCCCAGTAATGTCACTAGCCACAGTGCCCTTCAAACTGGAACACAATAGTGCTTGCACAAAACTGCTAGTGGCAGTGAGTAAGTTTCCTTCTTGTCTCAGGGTTTGTCATAATCACCACGCTTGGCAGGCGGCTTGGTGATCGTAGAAGATTTTAATGTACGATGAGAATGCTGCTGCCCATTCCCTGGGTACCTTATCCGAATTCTACGGCACCCATTGGAAGAAATGGGGTGGTCCTATTCTACGGCCCGGGGACCACGGGAAATTAAAATAAAAATTATAAGAAATAGAAGACTGGTCTTGCTCTACTTAATCGACAATTTGATATTATTAAAATTATGTCAAGTAATCATTAATTGGATAATAAGAGATTGTTTTGCACGTCAACGCTCTGATTAATAATCAATCAATAAATTTATGATAAGATATAATTACCTAATTACAAAATTATGAATTCTATGATTTGCACGACAGATATGCTTTATACCTACTTGAGTCTGGAATTTTGATGATTGATTGCCTGTCTGCACTTAAGTTTGATAGCTCTAAAGTCCGTACTTATCTCTCTAGACATCTGCACCTATCTAGAGTCTAGCATGTACCCAAATCCCAAATGCATTGCAGTAGGTGCGTAGAGTTGTAAGTGCGAACGAAAGAGCTGTCAAACTTTAGTGCAGACGGGCAAAAGTATGAAATTCTATTTTGTTTGTCATGTCATTTATTTACAACTTTTATCAAATTGACAAAACTGCAAAATGTATGTTTGCGTAGCTACCCCATCCCTATTGCCTACTGTTCCCGCGCGAATGTGGATAACTCCGCCATTTGGATGCCGGTCGCGTTCGATCGCGCGCTTTCCGAATTCAAATATTTACAATACACGTTCGACGCACCAGATGAAAAGTTGCCGCCATATTTATTGAGCGGCGTGTATCGTGATTTTGAATTTGGAATGTTTGTGGAATAAATGAAAGAAAATGTTTGGTATTGTTTGAATATGGAATGTGGTTGGCGGATAAATAAACAGAAAAACCCCATGTTTTTTTTTAATTATGGGCACTGAACTCTGGATAATGCGCAATGCAGTTTTCTATTGGCTTGACTCTAGTTTTGGAGAACTGCGCTGCGCCCATTGGACATTCGCCTTGGATCGTCTTCTCATAATATTTTTTAGCATGGTAGCCAGAGGTGTCGAGTAGCTGTTAGCTCATAGTCTCAGGAAAGAGTTACCTAGATAGGTAGGGATAAACAGATAAACACATTTATTGATAACTAGCAGCGCCCCGCGGTTCCACCCGCGTTCCTACAGGAACCGTTCCCGTTACTGGGATAAAAAGTAGCGTATGTTTTAATCCAGGGTATAAGCTACCTCCATACCAAATTTCATCCAAATCCGTCCAGCTGTTAGAGCGTGAAAGAGTAACAAACATACACACAAACTTTCGCCTTTATAATGTTAGTGTGATTGATTAAATTATAAGTCAGGAATTAACAACATCTCATTCAAAATTCAAAAATGAAATAGCAATAATATAAAAATTCAAATAATAAAAAAATTACAAAATAAATTCAGTTATGAATGTCATTCATCATTATTATTTTACCTCCACAAGGAAAATTTTTAAGAATTAAATTGGATCCAATATATTTTCATTGATTTAAAAATATACAGTTCTTATATTTGCATATTAAAATTGCCCGTCACTAACTGTGTAGAAACCAAACTGATTTCTTTAATGTTAAGTCAAACTCATCCAGCATTTTTTACAATGCAAAAAATGATTGAATCAGTTCAGTTTTGGAGGAGGAAACAGGGGAATACGAAACATCGATCTCGTCAAGATTTTTGTAGGTATTATCGAGCTGCCTGTCCCTATGACACTCTACGGGGGAGACTCAATTGTATTGATCAATCTTTGTGATTGATCAATTTTATTGATCGTTAGGGTTAGTATTGGTCAATGTTTTTCGGTTTACAGTATGGAGAAAACATTGACAGAAGTGGTCTCGTCAATTTTATTGATCAATATAATTGAACTTGTATGAGGGCAATTGATTGACTCAGGCGTGACTTCGCGGAAGTTCATCTTAAATTCAAAATGAAAAAAGTATATCTAGTGTAATTCCGCTAAAAATATCATATAAGATTATCTATATTGGGGAAGCTGCAAATGATTGTTGTAGGCAAATGTATTACAAAAATGATTAGAAAAGTTTATAATGTATAATATTTATTGAAACCAAAACTGGGACGGCTAAATTGGTCCAACATTCGTTGCGCAGGATTAGGAAAAACCCAGTAAAAACCTAATCAGACCAATGGCAAATTAACATAAACGATCAAAATTAATTTTAAACAAATAAATTATAATACTGGTATTTAACTAAACTTAGAATACTTAAATATATTAATTAAATTAAATGTATATAAATAATTCCGAGAAATAATCTAAATGAATATAATAATAAATTTAAATTAATATTACCCAAAATGACATATACCTAAAATATACTACATATACCTAACAACAATCACCTACACTAACCCAATATAGACAATCTTTACCGACACGTGTTTCGTCTCTCCACGAGGCATCCTCAGGATACGACGAGACGTCGTCGTCGTCGTCGTGTACATGTCGTCGAGTCAACATCAATCCTGAGGATGCCTCGTGGAGAGGCGAAACACGTGTCGGTAAAGATTGTCTATATTGGGTTAGTGTAGGTGATTGTTGTTAGGTATATGTAGTATATTTTAGGTATATGTCATTTTGGGTTATATTCATTTAAATTTATTATTATATTCATTTAGATTATTTCTCGGAATTATTTATATACATTTAATTTAATTAATATATTTAAGTATTCTAAGTTTAGTTAAATACCAGTATTATAATTTATTTGTTTAAAATTAATTTTGATCGTTTATGTTAGTTTGCCATTGGTCTGATTAGGTTTTTACTGGGTTTTTCCTAATCCTGCGCAACGAATGTTGGACCAATTTAGCCGTCCCAGTTTTGGTTTCAATAAATATTATACATTATAAACTTTTCTAATCATTTTTGTAATACATTTGCCTACAACAATCATTTGCAGCTTCCCCAATATAGATAATCTTATATGATATTTTTAGCGGAATTACACTAGATATACTTTTTTCATTTTGAATTTTTGTATGAGGGCCTCCGGCCTAATACCTATTGCACAAATTCCTCGTCGTTCGAGTATCCTCACAATAAATGAATGGTGAATACATTTTTTTTAACTTATTTTCTTGACCTAGATACAAATATCCAGGACAAGAAAAAAATTTCCTTTCAAAAATTCTTTCCTTCAGTCGCAATATTAAAAAGTCTGCATTATGTATATTATATTTCACGTAGTCTTAGTCACAGCTTGGGCAGTCATAGTCCTGTCCAAGTCAGGAGTCATAGTCCAGTCAAAGTCATGCCTATATGCCACTTTACAGTGGTGGCAAATTTACTAGAAGCTTCTATGGAGTTTTGGAAGCAACACGAAAAAACACGTTCCCACGTTTATATCACTTGCCCACACTTGTGCGTAATTCAGCACGTAATGCGTAAAACACCACCAATTTTAATCATTAACACTGGAAAAAACACAAGTTTTGAAAAATAATACAATGCAATGACGTGAACTTTTTCGCGTTCCCGCCAAAACTCCCGTCACGACACAGTGAGGCTAGTGTTGCCATATATTATGTCTTTAATCTAGTATTTTTGTCGATTATTCCAGATGCGTCGGCGGTGGTGGTAGCGAGGCGGTATGCAGGGAGGCGCGCCGCCAGCCGCCGCTGACGCCGACCAGGCGCAGTTTGAAGCGGACAAGCGAGCCGTTTACAAGTGAGTTGAAAAGGTAGTGGGGTGCAAAAGATAGTTGGATGGTTGACAAGTGAGTGCAAAGGGTAGTGGATGCAAGGGGTAGTAGGATGCTGGACAAGGGGGCCGTTTACATAAGTTTTTAAAAAAATGTAAATTAATGACGTGACGAGCTAGTGGTTCGCCTGATGTTAAGCGTCACGGCTGCCCATAACAGATTGCAGTGTCACTCGGAACTCTAAATTAATATAGTTTCGCGTGACACTGCACTGCGCACGTCATCCTGAGACTTCACCAAGTATACAGACTGTGTGATCAGATCATACAGTCTCATTTGCCCAGTGTTGTCACTAGCTACAGTACCCTTCCAACCGGAACATAGTAGTGCTTGCACACTACTGCTTGGCGGCAGAATAACTGGCAAAGCAGTGGTACCTACCTAGACGAACTTTGGAGAAAAGTCCTACCACCTAGTAAAGTGAGTGTGGAGAAGTGGAATACCGAGAGTAGTGGGATAGCTATTAGTTAATCAAACGTTTATAATTCGAAAATTATCAAAAAGAGTATTATCATTGGTGGAGGGGAATGTTCCCAGAACGCTGGCAGCATTGCCACGCTGTATGGCAATGCAGATTTTTTGTGCAAACTAGAGCCAGCTGGTCGCTGGTCACTTCCACCTAAAGTTAAAAACTAAATAGGCCCGCATTTGACCGCAATCTCACCTGATGGGAAGTGACGACGCGGTCTACGATGGTGCATGCTTGCCTAGAAGATACATATTCACTCGTGACTTGAAGAGCTCCAGATTGTACTTATCGGGAAACAAAGACGCTGGTAAAGTGTTCCATTCCTTCGCTGCTCGTTTTGCCAAGTCCCTGTATTGTTGTTATATTGTAATGTAATGATGGTGGCCGAGCGGTAGCATGTGCGCTTCGCAATCTTACGGCACCGGGTTCGATCCTCGGCCCTGCACCAATGACTTATCTAGTAAGTTATGCGCAGTTTTCGATGCCATCGCTCCGTGCCTCGGAGAGCACGTTAAGCCGTCGGTCTCGGTTGTCAAAAGAACATCTATGGCAATCGTTACCAGTGTTGCCACCTTAGTGGTTTTACCACTAGAACTGGTGGTTTCGACCCTTCGTTTAGTGGCGAAAAATTGCGTTTAGTGGCTGGTGGTTTTTTCTAGTGGTTTAGTAGTTCTAATCAAACAAAGAAATCGGTACTAAGATTCGTATCAATCTAAAACCAACGATGACGAAGTTACAGACTAAAATTTTTCATTACCCGTTGTTTTATTTAAAATTAGGTATTTACTTTCGCGATTCAAATTATTGAAAACTTTAATCGTTCTTCTTAAAGTTATTTTGTAAAAATCTGTCAGGGTATTTATTGAAAAATTTTCACACTCGCTCCGCTCGCGGTTTTTAAGTTACTTTGTGCCTTGTGTTGCAATGGCGTTAATATCTACATATTACAGTTCGATCAGTCCGCCAGTGCTGATTATGTTTTTTCGCGCTCGCTGCGCTCGCGCATTATTTTTATTACCTTGATAATTGGTTTACAATGGGTAAGAGGTTTATTATCAGACCAAAGAAAAAATTAGCTCGCGCTTTTTAATTTACTTTATGCCTTTTGTTACAGTGCCCTTAATTTCTACATAATTATAGTTCTATAGCACTGATTAGGTAAATTTTCGCGCTCGCTGCGCATTCATTTTAGGTAGTATCTTATTGACCACCTATTTTCTACAATAGGTAAGGTGTTTATTATCAGATCAAAGAGATCAGATTAAAATGCTACGACCTATACAAACCTAGAGGCCTTAAGGCCATCACATTTGCATATATTAATATAGTTAATACCCGGCCCGGTCCCCCCTGGAAAATATTCCTAGATACGCCAATGCATGCAGTCTTCAGTATTAGGTCCAAAGCCACTCCTATCCATGTCCTGTACTATGGGAAAGAGAAGGGATGAAAGTGAAGGCGCCGTTTCATCCATTCATCCTTTTCCCTTATATTTTTCCTTCTCTCTTTCTTTAGACTGATATAAAGCGTAGAACTAATTGACACATGCGAAGCCGAGGCGGGTCAGCTAGTTGGTAATATGGCGGTGGAATTCCATGGCATTAGTTGTTGTCAAATAGTGTAGTTTTAGTCTAGTTTGAACAGAGTAGCTCAAATTACCCCATCATAGAGCCGCATTTAGCGCAACATAGTGTGAAAATGGCCTAGCATAGTTATTTTTGTGAATACGGTTGATAATCTAAGCTCAAAGTCCTCAAAGGCTCTAATGTAGGTAAGCGTAATTTTAGATTTTGATAAAAAATATGGGAAAGGAGTAAGTTGTTTTAAACACTTATATTTCTGGGCAGTGACAGATTCAGGGGGTTTGTGGTCAAGCTCAACACAAAAGCATTCGAGCTCTTCCTAAATTTATTTTGCCAAATTCTCTCAGGGTGTGATTGAAAAATTTGTCGCGCTCGCTCCGCTCGCGCTTTTCAATTTAGTTGATCCTTATGTACCTTGTGTTACAGTGGTGTTAATTTCTACATATTATATTTCTATAGCGCTGATTACCTAGGTGAACTTTCACGCTCGCACTGTCATTTCAGAAACTTGGACCAACGAGGAATTTTTTTTTTATTTGGATAACCAGGATTTGGTTTAAGTTACCAATTTCTGAATCCGCGCCTATTGTGAGGTCGACTGTTCGCAGAACTACTAGTTGCAGTTAGTTCGAGCATTTTACCACTGTCTCGCCTGATGTTGTTAAACAATGACATGTCCTACGATGGGGTATACTTGCCTGGAACTACAAGATACGTGGTCAGTGATCGCGCGAAACTCACTTTGACTTGTTGATTCTAATAATTTTATGGTTATTTACTAATTACAATTGCTATACATTATTTTCTTGCGTAAAAACTGGTAAAAACTAATGAAAATTAGTTTAGTGGAAAATTTAGTGAAATCGAAAATAGGGCCGTTTTAGTTAGTGGTTTTCTGGTGGTTTTAGAAGTTGAATCTGGTGGAGAGCTAGTTAAACCGTTGGCAACACTGATCGTTACGGGTAGTCAGACGCCTGATAGAATCTGCCTGATCTAAACATGCCTGTTACTGGTGCCTTATGGGTTGCGAGGTCAGATGGCAGTCACTCGTGTAATTCTGGTAGCTCGCCGCTACAGGTTAGATTGAGAGCCGACCCCAATAACAAAAGGGAAAAGGCAAAGAGGATGATAATGATGATTGTAATGACCACGTTTTCAGACACCCTCTGTTCCCACTCCTCGCGTTGCTCCTAGAGCGATGCGAGCAAGCGACGGCGGGGGCAGAGCCTCCAGCAGCGGACGCCTTCGGTGCAGACCTTCAGGCGTTCGTGCAGCATCAGAGACGCGACCGGCGCCCACTGCTGCTTGACGAGCCGGAGATCGATGGCCTCATGATTAAGAGCATACAGGTGTGTAGTCCCTACATAAAAGGCTAGCTGCCTGCTATTAAAAATCAATAAGTAAATAACTATTTATTTCATAGAGTAGGTTAAAAATGAATGGTAAATAAATAAAAATATTGGTAAATAAATCAAGGAGTAGCTTTTAAACTTTCTGGAAGGGAGCATCGCCTGTCCCTTTCTCGCAAAACAGGAGCTTCCCCACAGTTACTATGAAAACGCACGTTGTGAAGTCACATACCAAAGAGATTGCATGTAAAGCTACCACAGCTTAATAATGAGGTACCATGAAGGAGCAAGTGACGTCACTGCACGTTTAAACTGTCTCTTTCTATTCCTGTATTTTTAAAAACCTTGTAACTTTGTCATTTTTTGAGATATTTAATTTTTGTTTTCACTACTTTATTTTTTGAGGAATATTATTATTTTATGCACTAAAAAAAATAGCAAGACACTAGCCTATTTCTAGGCCGCCCAATGGCTAAATTCAGACTTGGCTTAACGATTATTGTCTCACAACAGCTAGACTGACGGCTTTCAAAGCACGGTATAGCTCAGTTGTAAATACAACTTCATCATCATCATCATCATCATCAACAGCCTGAAGACGTCCACTGCTGAACATCTAGGCCTCCCCCAGAGCGCGCCACCTTGTGCGGCTGCTCGTCTCCTGCATTCATCTGCTCCCCGCGGCATTCACCAGATCGTCGGTCCACCGAGTACCATTTACACATATTTTTTTATTAAATTCCAGGTTCTCCGCATCCATCTACTAGAACTAGAGAAAGTCCAGGAGCTATGTCGAGACTTCTGTGGCAGATACATCGCCTGTCTAAAGACGAAGATGCAGAGCGAGAACCTACTGCGAACTGACTATAGCGCAGGTTTGTTACGCGTTACCATGGTAGCTTTAAAACCGACTTCGAAAAAGAATAAAGAATAATTAATTTCCAGAGAAAAAAATCTATTTATTATTACTAGAAAAATATGCCTGGATGTTATACTATCTGAGTTTGAATTGGTATATTATCCCGAATGGGGGTAAATCTACTCCCCAAGGTAGACAATGTTTCTTCTACGACTTTTCTAAGTTAACAGTTTTTCATTAAAGAAATGCCATGTAAAGTTTACGTTCGAAGATAGCCCTAGCGCAGCTGGGTGGTTGAACTTCGTCCTTGACCGAATGCACTTAAACGAGTTTAACGACCTGTGTTTAGAAATTAATTTATAGTATCTTGTTAACTCTCGTAGCGATCGCACGTGCAACTTCGTGAGTGGATTTATTGTTTAGTATGGAGGTTTGGAAACACGCAGTTTCAAGTAAGGCTCTCACAACTTGTGGGCTATCATGGTCCCAGAACTCGCCCACGATAACACATCAATTCAAACTCAGATAGTATATCTATTATCGTCTGTATTTCCAGGTGGTGTAGAAAGCAATAACAACCTTTCCGGGTCCCTAGACGATCACTCTAGCACGTCCAATTCCCCACAATATCAGGTATGAAATGTATGTCCCTCTTTGTTATGTATTTACTAGCTACGCCCCGCGGTTTCACCCGCAGATAAAAAGTAGCCTACGTGTTAATCCAGTATATAAGCTATTTTTATTCCAAATTTCATCCAAATCTGTCCAGCCGTTTGAGCTTGAAGGATTAACAAAAACACACATACACGCATACAATCATTCGCTTTTATAATATTAGTGTGATTACAATAGTTTGCCTGCTATTAAAAAATTAACAAGTAAATATTATATTCATAAAGCTTGACTGGCCTGTTAGCTCAGTTGGTAGTAGCTCTGCCTTCTGAACTGTAGGTTGTGGGTTCGATTCCCATCCGGAACAAACATTTTCGTGATGAACATCGATGTTTGTTCTGTGTCTGGGTGTTATATTGTATTCTATGTATGTATAACAAAAAGTATCTAAATATGGGAACCAGTATCTAAATATTGTATCAGTTATCTGGTTCCCATAGTAAAAACCAGATAACTGATACAATACTTAAATACTGGTTCCCATAGGGAGAGCGATGGTGGCCAAGCGGTAGCATGTGCGCTTCGCAATCTTACGGCACCGGGTTCGATCCTCGGCCCTGCACCTATGACTTATCTAGTAAGTTATGTGCAGTTTGCGATGCCATCGCTCCGTGCCTCGGAGAGCACGTTAAGCCGTTGGTCCCGGTTGTCATAAGAACGTCTATGGCAATCGTTACGGGTAGTCAGACGCCTGATAGAATCTGATGCCTGATCTAACCATCTCTGTTACTGTTCCCTTATGGGTTGCGAGGTCAGATGGCAGTCGCTCATGTAATTCTGATAGCTTGCCGCTACAGGTTAGATTGGGAGCCAACACCAAGAACAAATGGGAAAAGGCAAAGAGGATGATGATCTGGTTCCCATAGTTCAAGCTTAGCTTAGTTTGGGACTAGATGGCGCTGTGTGAAACGTCCATATTTATTATAAAAAATGTTTAATCATCATCATCATCATCATCATCATCATCTTTGCCTTTTCCCATTTGTTATTGGGGTCAGCTCCCAGTCTAACCTGTAGCGGCGAGCTACCAGAATTACACGAGCGACTGCCATCTGACCTCGCATCTGGCTTGTTTCCAGTCGCCCCCGGCGCCGCTATCAGCGCCGTCCTACCCGCAAGTGTTCCCGCACACAGAACTACCCTTCGCACCCCCACATCGAGACGCACAACGTAAGTATTATCACTTTTAGGGTTCCTCACCAAAGGCAAACCCTCCCTATGATTAAGCGTCCAAAGTGGCGTTTATGGGGAAGGCCTGTGTTCAGCAGTGGATGTGAGAACCGTATAGTTTTCCATGGAGTCCCCTTGACTATTGGAGGAATGGACTAATGGAGACCAGCCATTGATCAGGGGGGTGATCGCGGAACTATGATTGCAATGCCAGCCTCTGTGATGTGGTGGTTGAGCAGGTCGGCTCATAACCCGAAAGCGGCGAGTTCGATTCCCGCGACAGGACAAGTATTTGAACACATGAAAAAAGCGCAAATACTTGTTCTGTGTGTGTCTTGTGGGAGCATGGTCCTCGTAGTTCCTGAGTCCCTAGATACAGGGAATCCTGGTTAGGGTCCAGGATCTATGTGTGTGATAGTTGGGCGTTATTTTTTTAATGTAACGAGAAATTTAATTCCTAATTTGTAAATGTCCATTGTAACCATAGTGCATGAAATCCCCCGCAGGTTTTAATGTACCTCAGAGAATGCTGCTGCCCATTCCCTGGATATTCCCTTAGCCGGCTCTTACGGTACCCACGGGAAGAGATGGGGTGGTCCTATTCTCCTGGAACACAGGGCCAAAGAAAAAATTATTACATGAAATGGCCGCTGCTCAAATCAAAATGGCGGCAGTGTTAAATCAAAATGGCGGATCATTGTTTTATCTATGTTATGTTTTCAGCCCCAGTGGTGGTGCAAGGCTCGACGCCAATCAGCCAAATAGGCGCCGGGCTGTTACCCACAGACTCATTCACCGGTAAAAAATTTTTATGCTTGAACGGGCTCACGATTGACAACATCTCACCTGATGGAAAGCGATGATGCGGTCTATGTTGGAGCACGTTTGCCCATGAGATGCCTATTCACTCTTGATTTGAAGAGACCCAGATTGTAATTAGTAGGAAACAAAGAAGCAGGAAGTGCATTCCACTCTTAGCCGTGCGAATAATAAATTATTTATTTATTGTGATAAAAACGACAAAATCAATTACAATTACCACAAAATATTTTATACAGAATAAACATGTCAAAGTATTAAATATTAAAAAATAGGTACAATTAATTATAACAATCACACTAATACTATAAAGGCGAAAGTTTGTGCGTATGACACACATACGCACAAACTTTCGCCTTTATAGTACACCCTAGTAGCCTTTATAGTTGTTACAGCGTGAAAGAGTAACAAACATACACTATGTTTGTTACTCTTTCACGCTGTAACAACTAGACGGATTTGGATGAAATTTGGTATGGAGGCAGCTTATACCCTGGATTAAAACATAGGCTACTTTTTATCCCAGTAACGGGAACGGTTCCTGTAGGAACGCGGGTGGAACCGTGGAGCGCTGCTAGTGTCAAATAGAATAAAGTCAGAGTTTGCGACGGGTAGGCGTCTACAATTAGGTTTTAGAAGAATAAAGTACGTTTTAACTTTAACAGGGTGTACAATTTTGATATAATAAGCAGGGCAGAGCACGGGGTGGTTCGCACACTAAAGTAGGTTCCAGAACGATACGAAAAATTCTACTATCCTGGCCAGCGAAACGCGGTGACGTAGTGGATGAGCAGCGTCGCGTTGCCTCAGGGGTTATTCCTCTTCTTCTTTTCCTTCTTCCCTTCCTTCACCTTCGTCTCTTCTGTCCGGGCAAGACTAGATGTTACCCGCTACAGGTAGGTAGTGAGGTAGGTGCAAAAACCCTGGAATACCCAAATTAGACACATTAAGGGTTGTCCGATTTCCAACTTTGACTGCAACATCCGACCGCTACGCAATTCCGCGAAGCACAGGCATAGTAGAAAAAAGCAGTGATCAAGATGAGGCAGTCCAGGCAAAATCAACATAATTATAAAATAGCACAATAGAACTAAACTACAGATAAGCATATTTACAATCAAAATATTATGATCTAAGCATATAATCCATTTAAAACTAAAAATGACTAAGTACATAGGTGCGAGATGAAATTGGAGGCTTTGCATCTATTAATTTTGATGATAATTATGTACTTGAAAAATTGTAAATAAATAGCTTTTTAATATCTATGAGTTTGCAAGGAAGGAGCACAAAATGTATTGAACCTATATCTTGTTCCTGAATCTTAGATATTTTATGTAAACAAAGGGGATAACAGTGCAAAAAATATCTTTTATAAAGGTAGGTTACTATATTTGACCAAAAAATGTTAAATATTATTTGTCTAGTCATAATCTGCTTAATTATAAAATAAAAATCGTTGTGTACTATCTATTTTAACGTTATATCAGATTTATAAAATTTTATGATAAAGAAATCGATTTTTGGTAGAAAATATTTTAATAGACTGGTAAGACTGTAGAGGATCTAAGCATTTTTTCGTTTTCGTTCTGGGATTTATATGATGGTATCATACCATTATATGCCATATTTTCTCCAAAGACACATGGTGCTACTTTCGTGCACTTTTCGAGATATGATGAAAAGTGTGTAAAATATAAAAAAAAACAGGTCAAACTAAATATCTATTGATCAAATATCGATAATTAAAATAATAGAATGATTGTCAGAATAATTTATAAGGTTTCTGGTTGGTTAAAAACATAAGTAATGTATGTTAATGTTTTATTTACGTCTTCCTAAAATTTTACCTTTAGAATTTTGGAATTGCTAAATTCTACTTCATATCCTACTAATATTTTGTATGCAAAGTTTTGCTTGTTAATCAGTAAGATTGATACTCTTTAACTCCATTTAATAAAAATATTTTTCACAAGTAAAAAATGTTTTGAGGAACTGGCATGTTACTTTGACAGTGACTTTTCGTGACATTACTTTGTTTACATAAAATATCTAAGATTCAGGAATAGAATATAGAAGGTAGGGTGAGAAATTAGCAAAGCAGTTAAATCTAGTCGTAAAATTTGTCTTACAACACTTACCCAAGTTGGGGTTGCACAACACTAGATTAGAATTTCAATGTATGGTATAATAATGTTAGATTGTAATATTTTTTCAAATGCGTAACAGCAAACGACAGATCGTGCGACACGGGGTTCACGCCCGGTTAGTACTTGTCGACTCTCCGCCCGCGAGCCGTTTCTTGTTATCCGCGGCCGCTGTTCGCGCTTAGGGATCCATCGACTGATTTCGCGGACCGTTGGTTACATTATCGCGAAGTACAAGGTTCCGTGTTATATTATTTATTAGCTTTTATTATTTTAGACATATTTTATAGTTAGAAAATTAGGTATGATTATAAATATTATTTTTAATGATTAATATAGTTAATTATTTTTCTAGATTTAAGGATTAGGCTTGTTTTATTTTGTAATGTAGATGTACGTTTAAACGAACCGTTACAAGTTAAACAAAAAATATGAAATGTTATTCACTGTCACTACTATCGGGATTACCCGCGGGGTAATTACGTAAAATGTGCAACAGCAATGCGACAGCAGTAGCAATGCGACAGCAGTAGCGAAGCATACATTCTCGACACCACTAATGATGTATGACAGCAATCACCGCGAGATTTACGCCTGTCGCAAACCTGTTGCGAGTTAGGTAGTTAGGGGGCCGTATTGCTCCATTGGTCACTCATGCTTTCACAATATGTCAATACTGCGGCAACAATGTCAGACCACTTGTCAAAAGAAAAGTCAAAATCAGTGTCATAAAAGAACTAGCAAAACGCTTTGTACGAGTTCGAGGGACGTTCACGACAAAAGGATGCAACGACTCGCCACGTCTTGGAGTCCGATGGCTAAAAGGGGATGGTGGGATTAGTTGACGGAGATCCATATAATAATACATTTGATTTACATTTGAGATTAACATAATAATATATTTTATATCATTTGCCCAGGTTAGAATGTCGCACAATGTCTTAATATAGTATGTTTCAAATCCCCTGAGAAACTCGTGCATTGCTCCCCCGGTATTATGTTAGCCTCGAAAAAAGCGACAGTATCGCTTTCCATACAATTATGCATCGCTTCACTGTCGTTTACGCGTCTACCGCGTTTCGTGGTACAAGGAAGTGTGCGAGACAAGCTCAATCAGCGGCGCTAAACCTGTTTTGACATGTTTCAATGTAGGAGTTGATCAAGGGGTTTGAAAATATAAAGCGACCCACCCAAATAGTAGGTTGAGAGTCGCTGCAGTCCGCTCAAAGGTCAATGTACGAGTTTCTCAGGGGATTTGAAACACACTATTAAAAGCCTTTTCCCAAATAAACGGCATATTATAGTCGGTTCGCTGTAAGTTGTCCCCTGATGTACTTACCTATAATCTATAACAATATTATAAAGAGGAAAGATTTGATTGTTTGTTTGTTTGCATTGAATAGGCTCCGAAACTACTGAACCGAAATGAAAAATTCTTTCACTCTAGGGAAGCTACACTATCCCCGGGGACATAGGCTATATTATATTTAAAAAAAAGAATTAGGGATCCTTACTAAAACTCCAATAATGTAACCCAAGGTGTAAAAAAGTTACCTAAAATGATGATCAAGAGGCAACCAATGAGCGTTCAGTGTTCGGTTTTAGTTTAAAGTACGAGAGACAGGGGTGTACGATCTGGATGGTATCTGGTACTGGTATAGTTTGAACCTTGGATGCTGTGCTTGGACGAAGGCATAGGATATTTTTATCCCTATAATCTAAATCTAAGAGCTATGCTCGGTGTTTCCCTGCGAGATAAACTCCGGAACGAGGAGATCCGCAGGAGAACTAAAGTGACCGATATAGCTCTTAGAGTTAGCAAGTTGTTCAGGCAATGGGCAGACCACATCGCTCGTAGAACTGACAACCGATGGGAAGAAAGGTTCTCGAGTGGCGACCACGAACCGGAAGACGCAGTGTAGGCCCCCCATCTAATAGTAATTATCTAATTATAGGCACCAACTAGCGGTAACATGTTATTATACAGCCTCTGTGGTGTGGTGGTTGTGCAGGTCGGCTCATAACCCGAAGGTGGCGGGTTCGATTCCCGCGACAGGAGAAGTATTTGTGCATAGGAAAAAAGCTCAAATATACGTTGTTCTGTGTGTGTGTGTTCAGTGTTGTGGGAGCATGGTCCTCGTAGTTCCTGGGTCCCTCGATACAGGGAGTCCTAGCTAGGGTTCAGGGTCGTTGGGCGTTATTTATTTATTTATAGTAGATTGGATTTAAACAATCGCTTTCGCCCTAAATTCATTATTTTGGTCTTTTGTGTGACACGGTCTACTATTGTATATTCCAGGAACAAACTCCAACAACTCATGTTCGTCAGTAAGCGGTTCCCCGCCGCCTGAGGAAGATTGCGATGACTCCGGGGGGAAGCGGGGGGTGTTACCGCGTCACGCCACGCAGGTCATGCGTGCCTGGCTGTTCCAACATCTAGTGGTGAGTTTATTCGGCACTGAATGCAATTGTCAGTGTGGCTCAGTTGGAGAACGTTTGACTGTAGAGTGAGAGGTTGAAGGTTCTTATCTTGGTCAAGGTGAAAGTTTTTGAAGGCCCATTAGAATCATCATCAGCCTGGGGGCAGTCCACTGCTGACAATAGGCCCCTTCCACCACAGAGCGCCGCTTTGAGTGGCTGCTCGGCTGCTGCATTCATAATCGCGGGAGCGACGATCTGATGTAAACCGCGCGGAGCCGATGGATGCAGGAGGCGAGGAGCCGCTCAAAGTGGTACCTCTCTAGAGAAGGCCTATGTTCAGCAGTGGACGTCTTCAGGCTGTTGATGATGATGAAGACTAGCTACGCTCTAGGTCTTACAGCTCGCACAAAACCACTAGTGACACGGTGATGTGTCATGCCTCAGGATGACGTGCGCAGTGCAGTGTCACGCGAAACTTTATTAAGTGACACTGTAACTGTGGCTTTGACGCTTAACATCAGGCGAACGAATCGAGGGGAAGTAGCGAACCCTCATTTGATAAAATCACAAATTCATACTACGATGAAATATAGCGTAGATCCACGATCGCCGCCTCGAACACGGCACCGTTTAAACAAGGCATATGCCTTGTTTTTGCTCTCAGTTGCGTGTGACCGCGCCTAATGAAAGTGATGTAACTCACATATTATTGTTTTGCAACGCTATTGCAGGGTGCTATGGTTCATTATTAAAATGAAACAACCGCTTGTGGACTATTTTATATTAGCTGGAGAGGTATATATCTGTATAAGTAAGCATTGGCGCGGGGACACTTTGAGGTTTGATTTTCATAGAGACTGTATCTATAGTACATTTGATTTAAGGTTAAAAATGTTAATTCCAGCATCCATATCCGACGGAAGAAGAGAAGCGCACCCTCGCGGCCCAAACCCGGCTCACCCTTCTCCAAGTGAACAACTGGTTTATCAACGCGCGCCGGCGCATCCTGCAACCGATGTTGGACTGTAATGATAAACCTGGTGAGTATATACCATCATCATCATCAACAGCTAGAAGACGTCCACTGCTGAACATAGGCCTACTCCAGAGAGTGCCACTTTGAGCAGCTGCTGGATGTAGGAGCGGTTTTCACCAGATCGTCGGTCCACCTAGCGGGGGCCTACGCTGCGTCTTCCGGTTCGTGGTCGCCACTCGAGAACCTTTCTTCCCCATCGGTTGTCAGTTCTACGAGCGATGTGGCCTGCCCATTGCCTGAACAACTTGCTAATTCTAAGAGCTATATCGGTCACTTTAGTTCTCCTGCGGATCTCCTCGTTCCGGAGCTTATCTCACAGAAAACTAAATAAATATTTAAAAAAAATAAAATTAAAATAATTAAAATATTAATTTATTACGTATTTAAGGCTTAACAAATCTGATTGGTTATGTTTCAGGCGGTAAGAAAGGGAAAAACGGTTCGTCTATAAGCAAGAGGTATTGGCCTGATGCACTCTCTAACCCCCAGTTCACTGCTGGTAAGTAATATTTTCAACCGATGGGGAAGAAAGGTTCTCGAGTGGCGACCACGAACCGGAAGACGCAGCGTAGGCACCCCACTAGGTGGACCGACGATCTGGTGAAAACCGCTCCTACATCCATGGATGTAGGAGGCAAGCAGCCGCTCAAAGTGTTGCTCTTTGGGAGAGGCCTATGGTCTCAAATCTTATTGCTGATATCTGGATGACGTGCGCAGTGCAGTGTCACGCGGAACTTTAATTTAGAGTTCCGAGTGACACTGCAATCTATAATGGGCGACCGTGACGCGTGCCAGGCGAACGCCTAGCTCGTCACGTCACTCATTTACATTAAAAAAAACCGAGAAAACTGGTATATTCTACACACAGTATAACCAATTAACCAGTCTTTTTATCCGGTCTACCCATATTTCCAGGTCTTCTGTCATCGTCAGAAGACGAAGAGAACGAAGGTGAAGCTTCCGCGGATGAACACGAGCAGACAGACGAAAACACTAGTGATCAACCGTACCCATTACAGCAAAGTATGCATTAACACATCTAAAAAGGTATTTATAAAAAACTGCACCAGAAAAAAATACCTAATCTGACAGAAATGTATTCTAAAAACGTGATATGCGGTCTAGAAACCAACTCGTAGTCTGAAAACAACGATTTGCAGTCTTAATAACTGTTTAAGAATGTCTAAAAATCCGTTTAAAATTGTCTAAAAACCTATTTAAGGTTGACTTAAAACCCATTTATTCTAACAAACTGTTTAAGGCGTATTAAACGAACAAATCGTGGTCTCAAAGTGAAAACAGACTTATCTGCTTGTGAGAAGGATTAAAGTTGTTTCAAAATGCTCTGGTCGTAACGAAATTGTTGTTTGTAGAAGATCAAAGGAATAAAATTGAAAATATTAAGTGTTTAGTTAGAAGACGATTTGTGGTTATTAAATTAGGAATTTTGATGTTTGCAAAGTGATGTCATTAGACAGAAAATGTGACAAATTATAAATACTTAAGCGTATAGTTTTTTTTTCAACTTAACAGACAGTATAGGTCAGTATATTAACCGTAAAAATTGTTAAAAATAATAATAATACTTGAGGTATTAATAAAGTGACAAACTTATCTGACTATTTCACAAAATTATCTAACTATTTGACAAACTTATCTGAAGAGTGTACACAATTGACAATTTATCAAATTATCCTGATTTGTAGATTTGTCACATGTTTTGAAAAATAATGTCTATTTTCAAATATAGACTGAATTGTTAAAACTATCTGACAAAATTTTCTGACTTACCTTCGGTTTCTCGTACGTTTGTTAAAGTTAAATTCATGTCAACTTAAAAATACTGAACGCTCATTGGTTAAGGACAGCCGATGATCAACAAACAGCAAAAAAGCTTTCCGTATTTTTAAGGTGACATGAATTTAACTTTAACGAACATACCAGAAATCGGAGGTAAATATTTGATAAACTTATCTGAAAAATTTAAATATTTATCTGATAATTTTATAAATTTTTCTTGTCTACCTGTCATAATTATGTTCCCAAAAATAATGTCTATTTGAATATAGACTAATTATAATTTTACTATAGACCACAGTCAGAAAACTATCTATTGCGTATATAGGCGAATGACTATTTGACAAACTTATCTGACAATGTAACAAATCCTGATTTGTAGAATTGTCATATGTTTTGAAAAACAATGTCTATTTGGATATAGACTAGAATATTACTTATACAGACCACAAATCGCGAAAGCTATACGATTATATTATTATCAATTTTTTTTACAAACTCGATGTATACGTAATGTATTAATTTTAATACAAATATAATCATGACAAGAGGCATGTCACAAATATACGTTTATTTAATTAATTATTAAAAGACAATTAAACAGTATACCATATTATTTGTAAGTTATTTAGTATAGTAATTAATGTGATAAATAATAACTACATGATATTATTGTACTACATTATTATTAATGTTATATACAATTTTTAATAACTATATCTATTTTTTTGGAATTCTATCCTTTAAATATGAATAAAAATCACATTCCAAAAATGTAATATCTATGAATTCTTGGCGAGTAAGTACTTATTTTCATTATTAATTATCGTTCATAATATTTTGGCATGATTATTATTAAAGGTACTATCTATTAAGACTTTTGAATGATTACACTAATATAAAGTAATATTGATCGTATATTACTTTTGTAATATTGGAAAAAAAACATCAAACATCACTAAATACATAATTAATTAAGTATATTAAAAACAACTGTAGTTATTATTTATTGTGATTAATAATAGAACCATGTATACGTAAATCATACCTCAATTTAAAACTAATTATTCTTGTAATTAATATAACAAAAGCGATAATACTCAATACTGTTTATGGGGCAAACTTGCAAAAAACTTTTCTAGAGATTTCGATACATAGTATATTAAATTATTGTTATCAATAATAATAATAATATACCTCCAATAGTTCTCTATTATCATTAATAGTTATTATTTTTAATAAATATTAATAATAGTTCTATCTAGTAGTTGTAGATTATATTTTCTGTATTATAAAACTGCATTTAAATTCATAATTTTATATAGTGTATGTAATTATTATAGTATAATATTTTATATTTATGTATATTATTATTAATATATACGTCTTCCACCAGTATTTCTTTGCTTAAGTATTTAAGAGCTCTATGCTTTATATTTGTGATAAATTCAATGAATTAAACAATAATTAAAGTTATCATTTACAGCTAACATTACTTTCAAAACTACCAATTATGAATTACACGTATTTGAATATTCCGCTTCTGAGGAGGACATTTCTAGTGCTGTTTCACTACTACTGCACTTAGACCTTAGAGTATAGACTAAAGCATAGAGAGATCATCAAAACGATATTATATTTGCACTGCTCGTGCTCACACGTATCGCTACGTCAGTGGCGAAGGAAAGAAACAAACATATAGTAATTAGCTACGCTTGTGATAAGCACCGAACCATTTTTTTCGACCCGAGTCAATTGTTTTTCTATAAAAATCTGTCAGACTCATTAAAATCAAAGTGTCCACATCATATAAAGTGTACAAAAAAGTGGTACGCTTGACACATAATCAAGTTCTCTCTAGTCTATGCTTTAGTCTATACTCTAAGACTTAGACATAATGGTGGAAGTGACACACCAATAATTTTATGCTTATGTCAGAATCGTTTTTTTTTCAATGTCACAAGTAATTTTTTTTTGCCAAAGTTTATTCAAACTTTATTCAAATTTTTCATTCTAAATACTCAAGTTACGCAAAAAATAATTGCAGAAAACATTAAAAGCGGGTTTGCCTCTTTTTTTTAAAGTAATAAGCTACACATAAATAATTAATGTCTCTAAGAGATTTCCTTTGCAATTTTGTTTTTTTTTCCATAGCAAGCGTTCGTCAATTTTAACACCGGTTGTGAATAAAAAAATAGTTTTACTCCCTAATTTTCCACCACCCGACTGAGCCATAATGTGAAATAGAAATTAGAAACAGTAATATTTTTTACCACAAAAACTATAGACAAAACCGTCCATAGACAAGAAAAGTATTTATTTTAATTGTAAAAAATAAGTTTTAAAACTCATTGTTGTATTTTTTTTATCGACGCCATATTAGAATTAGTTTTAATTACTAAAATAGGTATATTTTAAACTGATTATACGATAATTATACGATTTCAAAATGGTATACTCAAATTAAAGTAACGTTTGATTCAAATGTGTATACGTGCGAAAATATTAAAAAGTAATCGAAATTTTTAAAATTAGAATGTAATTTTTTTCGGAAGCTAGATTGTGTGAAGTATTCGAAAGGAGTTTTGGAAATAACGTGACGTCATTGCAGCGTTCGAAAATCAAATGAAACCCAGTATACGGATTTTTGCAATATTTTTAATCAAATATCAATAAAGTTAATAAAACATATTGTTATACGACTAAAGTATAGTATTTTTTTTTGTTGAAAATGTCGTGACGTCACCTTATTTTTGGTGTGTAAAGATGTATAGGTGCGAGGGCTGTATCCTTAAATGTTTTATTTATTCATTATACCGAAAAAAAAACACATCACTAAATTTGTTATTTTAGTTCGTGCTCATGATATAAACAAAAACAGTTACCTAGTTATTGTCATATTTTTATTTTAAATCTAGACAAGTCTACAATTTTTGCTATTTTATGAAATACAGGCCTATTTTTAATTCATCTGTGCATTAGGTCACCATAAATAAGTCAATCAACATTTGCTCCAAGTCTAGTTTTATTTATATTATTATATTTAATTTTTTTTAATTCAGTTATTAGATACCCATTAAAATAATCCGAATACGTGCTTTTATTACTCAATGAAACAAAATAATAAGCCCGTTGTCGGTGTGCAATGAAAAACTTTTCCCTAAGAAATTTTAAAATTTTGAAAAAAAAATACTCAAGCAAAATTTGTTTATATAAGAAAAGGTTTTAGGTGAATTAAAAATAACCGTATTGATAAAAATAATAATAATAATTAATAGTAATAGTTATAATTAATTTTATATTCAACAGGGCCTCTTGGTGTTAGCTTCGGCTCCACCAATGCCTCTCAAATGTCCGGGCTAGACCCGAGGATCAAGTCAGATAGGAAAATAATAATTATAAAAATACATTAATTATATTTATATTTTTTTTTATTTATTTATTATATTGTATTTATCTTATATTTTTAGGTACAGCCCTTGTTATTATAATAATGCCAGTGATGTAATTATGTTACGATGAAACGCATATACGTAAATGGAATGGTGAAATTAAAATTAAGATTTTTTTATAATACATACCATTTAAGTATACATCGTAGTCTTAAATAATGTATTTTTAATGTATTTTAAAAGTGATTTAATGAGAAGCCAATATCCGAGTCGCAGATTATCAATTTCATTGTCTGTACTAATTTTGATGAAATTATTACAAAATAGTAGTAGGACATTTTATTTTTTTTAAGATATATCATGGGATATATTTATCTGATATTATGTTGTTACAAGCAAATGCTGACAAAAAAATTTCGACACCATTTCAAATTTTTGGACCCTAGTGTTTATTGGTTTATTAAAACTTGGTCGAAAAATAATAGACACCGTACTACAATATTGTTTATTAACGGGATATTTACCATGTATACCATGTTGTGTGTTGTTTACCATGTATGTGTGTGTGTGTGTGTGTTAGTGACCATGATAGTTTAAAATCTTATAATAGACACCGTGTTTTTATTTTTTAATATTTTGTTTTTAATGAATGAGTTTATTAAAATGATTGTAGAATTTATAAAATGAGGCTAAAGTAAGATTTTAGCCAGAAAAAGTAGAACACCTTGGCGTTGTTTTTTTTTTTTGTAATTTTCTGTCATACTGTTATTGTAGAAGTTAAGGCTTCACACATCGTCACCGTAAATCCTCACTTTGTTTTGTAATAATTTGACATACTGAATATAAAAATATGTCATTTTATAATATTTTATGATCTTTTTATAATATGATAATCTCGAAATGGTATTCGAGTTTTGGTACTTTGCAAAAAACAAAAGTACCCAAAAAATATTTAATGCCGCAAAAAATAAAATATAAAATTGTAACTTAACCTACTTTGCCAACCATAAGACGACATTGATAATCTGCGAGTCAATTTAAAAGTAGTATACAATTATATATATTTTGTTGCTTATATTTTTAATCCAGCGTTATATATATATATATATAAAATAGTGAAAACTGTCCAGTTGTTAGTATACTATAGGATATAAAGTGCTTGATAGTGTAAGCATTTCAAGTTGTTTATATTATACGTACGGCATAATTTTTGCTAGTCAATAAAATAATTTTTAGGCTCGATTTTGTTGTTTTTCTATATCTAAGAATATTTCTAAACCCCAACCACAGAATACTTAGGAGAGCGTACCGCATCGTCGACCGCTTAATATCAAGAGATATTATGTGGTCAAATTAAAAAACGTATTCAATTCAATTTATTTATTTGTTAGAATATGAATACTTAATAAGATGTCAGAATTAAGGTGGAACGTTTCACTAGCGCGGCAAATTCAAATTTTCTTGCGTTCTTTTGCCCAACGATTTTTTTTTTTTTTTTTACATCGGACTTATCTATATCGGACGTGATTATATGAAAACTAATTTTGTGCAAATAAATAGAATGTATCAATAAATTACAATTAAAAGTATCACCTACATATCATTGGTTTAGCGACAAGCGGCAATTGACTGAAAAACTAAGACGAAATTTGTTTATTGCCACTTGTCGCTAAACCAATGATATCTAGGAGATACTTTTAATCGTAATTTGTTGATACATACTATTTCTTTACATTAAATCAGTTTTAACTGTTATTGGCTAAAGAACGCAAGAAAATTTGTAGCTTTTGATAAGTTACACCATACCGTGGTCTTTTTCTATTGCTTTCAATATTCAAATGTCAAAAAAGGACAAAAGCTGAAGTAACTAATATAAAACTACTGCGCGTTTATTAATAAGGCCAATGGAGTATTAAAAAAACTCTTACTTTATAGTACACTAGTTGACCCGCCCCGGCTTTTTACGGGTTAATTAGTTTTACGTTCTAATCCTGTTCATGGGGAGAGCAAAGCGGAAGGGAAAAAGATAGGGGAAAAGGATGGGCCGTCACATCCATTCATGCTCTCTCGTACTTTTTTCCTTTTCCCTTTCTTCCCTACGACAGGATGAGTATAAATAAATAGGAACTTATTTAAATAAAAAAATAATAACCAGACAAATAAAATCTTGCACAAAAATGACATCCTTGTTTATTCGTGCAACCCGCACTTGGCCGTTATAGAAAACGATCATAAATGTTATTATGAAAAATTAGCCATAACCATACCAAATTTCAGCGAAATCAGTTCAGTAGTTCCAGCGTGATGCATGTTTAAAGGGACAGACAGACAGACAAAACACAATTAAAAGCAAGTTGTTCCTATTTCTATATTGATTATAAGAAGAGTAATGAAATCAAAATTTTCAAAAAATATCCAATGTACAGATTTAGCCCACTTACAGTATTATTATATGTACCTATAGAAGAAGATGCACTCTACGAAGTTACTTAAGGTGGCTGTTACTTTTTGGCGAGCTCAGTACCATGCACGCGGTACCGATCTCGCAGCGTCCGTCGGTTTGACCAAATATTCTTATTCCGAGTGGGGGCGATAAAGGCCTGCACTTACGTCCCGCTTGGGGTGTATTGTGCATTTCCCCCTGCCAGCTCAGTTACCCTAGCCAACCTAACTCCTTGAAATATCGGAGCACAGCCTTGGGTAGCTGACATAACTGTTCCAGTGATGATGATGGTGGTGATAATGACAAAGCAGTCAATACGGATGAGCCCAAGCATGCCGATGATGATGAGCGATTCTTGTGACCAAATATATATAGTTTCATTTATTGATATATAAAGGAGAGAATTATTTAAAATTATGAAATCATTTGTTGTAGTTTAGAAAAATGATGAACTTTATTTTGGTAACAATATTTTGTCGATGTAATATAAAACTCCGGAGATATTTGATCTTTAGTTGAAGCTCTTTTTAATAAAATTCAATTTACTTTAACATTTTTTTTAATTGCTTTAAATTAAGGCAAAAATCAAAAAGCTATTCCGTCATTATGGAAGTACGGGATGTATTTAGTGGAGTATAATTTAGTTTGGAGACTTACGTTACACAGAATTTGCAAATGAGAGCTCTCAAATCGGGTCTCTGTGTGTTTTTGCCAAAACGAACATCAGGAGAATGATGATTACTAAATAAATAGGTGAGTTACCTAAAACTCGCTCTGTTATTATCGAAGAAGATGAAATGAAGGGTATTTTCCATATGATGGTTAAGTATAGACTATTAAAGCTATGCATCAAATATTGACGAGGAAAACCTTGCCACTACGCATAATTTTGTAACAGCAGCCTTAAATAAATAGCGACTCTTGCTGCAACGCAATAAAGTGTATTTCAGCTCGCACAGCGCCATAAGGCTACCCTAAAAAAGTGACTCTCGTTCTATCGTTAGTCCTATTCTTACGCTGCACGTTACGAACGTACCCGATAAAACGGGCCGGTTCCATGCACTTGTAGCGAGATACCTAAAGCGCGCAGAGACCCACGCACGACCAAACAAAAAAGGTGAGTACACAAGTTTTACTAGATGGTAGGACTTTTATGCAAAGTTCGTCTAGTATGGTGCGAGAGCCCACTGCAAAAATACCTACGTCATCCGGTACCCCAATAGGCTATCTTTAGATCGTTAACCGACACTTAAACATGTAAAAAAAACAGACCTGCCAGTTCTGATCCTACCGGGTTATGGAAATAATCCACCTCCACCAACTTCAAACGCCTTGAATACTAAGTTTCGCCAAGTTTAGACCTGGCAGACCTTTTATTATCAGGGGCATCTTAGCTATTGTTGGGCGTAGGTTGGGGTATTCGCTGAGGTAGGTAAAGAGTGTGAAGGGCACATTTTTAGGGGTCTGCCAGTTACTTCCGGCAGGGTGCGCAATGGCAGACAAATTCTTTTTACATAATTAATCAATGGTTAACTGTTGCCAGAACTTTCATTCGGGTACATTTTGACAAAAAAAAATACGTTAAAACATTTCAATTATTTCCATGACCCGGCAGGATCGGAACTGGCAGACTTGGTTTTTTTTACATATTTAGATGTCGGTTAACGATCTAAAGATAGCCTATTGGGGTACCCGATGACGTAGGTATTTGTGCAGTGGGCTCTCGCACCATAGGTAGGTACCACCGATATGCCAGTTATTCTGCCGCCAAGTGTGCAAGCGCTACTGTGTTCCGGTCTGAGGGGCATTGTCGCTAGTGACATTACCGGGCAAATGAGACTTTACGACCTGATTTCATAGTCTATAGTACTGACTGTGTGAGGTCTCAAGATGACGTGCGCAGTGCAGTGTCACGCGAAACTGCAACTGTTATGGGCGGCCGTGTCGCTTAACAACAGGTAAACGACTAGCTCGTCACGTCATTCATTCTTATAAAAAAAACAACGCGGTCTCATCGCTTAGAACGATATCTTCCAGGCTGCTCTTATTAGCGTTTATGACTGGTAACATTGTGGCATTGGAACCGGATTGGAACCGTTTTTTTTTTTTTTTTTTTAATTTATTTAGGTCCGCCAACAGTAGAAACATGAACTAACGCTAATGAATCTTGCTTATGATATCTAAACTACATGCTCAACCTATTACAGGCAAACACCGCATGTTCCAATAATATAATTTGTATAAAGTGTGTATAATACTGTACATGACGCTATTGTTAACCGGTAAAGGTGAAAAAACAAAGAAGTAGAAAATGTAACATTATAACCCATAGTATTTAATGCCAAGGAGAAAAAGAATAGACCAAATCACGAGCAGAGTTTGTTACCACAACCGTACGGGCATCAAGCCGAACGAGCCTTATACAAAATTCCTTAAAAAGTGGTCTCATATCATAATTCATCCTCATTCAACCGTTTTGGCCTATATGGCTATTGTTGAGCCACACTACCTCATTGTATTATAAAACAAAAACAAAATTTCTTATATACAAATTTTAATAATTTCATAAACAACATTGGTCAGTTACAAAATCAAATTTCTTATAAAAAAATATTTACAATTCTTAACCTAGAAGTCGTACAAAAATAGTCCTTAGTCCCCACAATTAAGAAACAAAATGGAATGTATAAACTTTATTTTAAATCTCAGTTTAAAGCTTATTTTGAGCTTTTAGGAAACCATTTTGATGAAGAATTATATTTATATTGTTAATTAAATCACCCAACATTTTGTTGTTTTCCTAACAACGAAATAATTACGTATCATTATTAAGTTTATGAATACTCCGTCTCTATAATATTATAAAAAAATACCCGCAAACTATTCCATAATTAGACGTAATTTTTCACAAAACAATCAAATAAAGGTTTTTTTTTCTAAATATAAATAATATTTCTATGTAACCCATAAAAATATTAGGTAAGGAATGAGAAGTTACATATACATAATATTTATTAAATATTTATTCACATAATAGCATACCAATTTTTTTCAGACCTTAAATATAGATAGACCTATATTAGAAAATTGAGCAAGATTTTTTCGATTATACCTTTTTTAAAAAATACTTATAATAGGTACTACCTACGATATATTATAACACGCTATTTATATTAAAAAAAAACAGAAACCTTATCCATTAAGGTGGAACGTTTCACTAGCGCGGCAAATTCAAATTTTCTTGCGTTCTTTTGCTAATAGTAACTGAATTACTAAACGTGATTACATTAAAACTGATTTAACGTAAAGAAATACTATGTATCAACAAATTACGATTAAAAGTATCTCCTAGATATCATCGGTTTAGCAACAAATGGCAATAAACAAATTTCGTCTTAGTTTTTCAGTCTATTGCCATTTGTCGCTAAACCAATGATATGTAGGTGATACTTTTAATTGTAATATATTGATACATTATATTTATTTGCGCAAAATTAGTTTTCATGTAATCACGTTGAGTAATTAAGCTATTATTGGCAAAAGAACGCAAGAAAATTTGAATTTGCCGCGCTAGTGTAACGTAAACAAGATTTCTGCCTTCATAGCCTATAAAATTAACAATCCCTGTTCATCTTGTGTTGCCCACAAAAAATAGTTAATTTTAGAAAAAAAAAGAAACAATTTACAAAATCATTATCCCATAATGTCAAGCTATTGAAAAAAGAAAAAAAAATACTTCCTTATTCCGTGGCTTTTACTATAATGTTACATTTGTTACAAAAATGTAATGTTTGAGACATACCTATCCTGTTGCCACAGAATCGTTATTTTTCATGCTCTGTCCTTTTATATCGCTCAGGGCTTTCATTTTACCACAGATTAAAATAATTAATAGTTTTCTAGGTCATTTCCTAGTGCGAGAAAGATAGCACGCTATAGCATTGCTTACGCTGCCGCATGCTATAGCTTCCTCTCACTCTAGGAAATGACGATTCTGAGCGCTAAAATAAGATAGAGCATAAAAAAATACGATTCCGTGCTGACAGATTATGTGGCTCAATCCTAAAGGTGTTTTTTTAATAATATGTGGTAAGTTTCGTATATTTAACAATATATAACCCTGTATATGGAAAACATTAATTTACAGACTTTTAAGTAGATTTTAACACTGCAATTGCACTGGCAACTATTTTAGTCTGTGATCACAGACCTTTCAATCTGCCTGTAAAATATTTGCCTTGCTTTCTAATTAAAAGTGTTTAACCTTAGAGTACCTATAGGCTAAAACATAGAGAGAACTTGATTATCTGTCAAGCGTACTACTTTTTTGGACACTTTTTATATGAAGTGGACACTTTCATGTGAATGAGTCTGACAGATTTGTATAGAAAAAACAGTTGACTCGAGTCGAAAAAATGGTACGGTGCTTATCGCAAGCGTAGCTAATTACTATATGTTTGTTTCTTTCCTTCGCCACTGACGTAGCGATACGTGTGAGCAGTACAAATGTAATAAATAAATAAAAATAAATAAATATGTGTGGGCATTTCACACAGCGCCATCTAGCCCCGAACTAAGCATAGCTTGTACTATGGGAATCAGATAACTGATATAATACTTAGATACTTTTTGTTTGTAAATACATACATAGAATACAATATAACACCCAGACACAGAACAAACATCGATGTTCATCACACAAATGTTTGTCCCGAGTGGGAATCGAACCCACAGCCTACAGATCAGAAGGCAGGGTTACTACCAACTGAGCTATCAGGCCAGTCCTATCAGTAATATCGTTTGATGATCTCTTTTTGCTTGTAGTCTATACTCTAAGGCTTACGCTGCCGATAAAATACGATTCCGTGCTGACAGATTATGTGGCTCAATCAAAAAGTTTTTTTAAAAAATATATATGTAATAAGTTTCGTATATTTAACAAAATATAACCCTGTATATTGGAAAACATTAATTAACATACTTTTAAGTAGATTTTAAGTAATTGCACTGGCAACTATTTTAGTCTGTGATCACAGACCTTTCGATCTGCCTGTAAAATATTTGCCTTGCTTTCTAATTAAAAAGTGTTTAATGAGCTTAAATGTTTTCATCTATCTAAAGTCTAAGTACACTGTATATTAAAATAAACCATGACATTTAATTCGATTCAGGAGTTGACAGCTAACAAATATCAAAACACGAAATAATGTTGCCACACCTATGCCCATTTTCACCAAAGATCCCTAAACTACACCCTAACTAGGCATCCCTTTGGCTACGGGCCCCCTAAATTTGACCTTTACCTAAATTCGTTTTGCACAGCGCTGAGTGACACTCAAATTGTAAAGTGACAGTTTATTCTTTTCTACGGTTTCCGAAAACCGTACGTTGCCGATTTTCGTTATTTTATTTATATATTTTAGAGAATAATCGTCAAAAATACAAGCAACATGCTTTATTGATATAAGCATTAGGGTTTTTAATATATTACGCATCAGAAAAAATGAAAACAAATACAGTTTCTGGCGTTATGCGGGTAGAAACAGTTGGCAAATACAATTGAAAAAAAACTGACATTTTGATAATTTAGTCTGCCACTGAACGCTAAGGGGTCGAGCTTCGGCCCCGTAAACTTAGAGGATCCCTTAAGCTTTAGGTGTCCCTTAATCGTTGGTGAAAACAAAATTACTGTCAGATGTCACTTAAATATTTTTAAAATTTAGGGATTTTTGGTGAAAACGGGCACTAGACCAATAAGTGGTAACTACAGTTCAGATTAAGTGAAATGTGTATCACTCACTCAAAATGTATCAATTAATTATGTTAGTACGAGGCCGTAGTTTACGATTCCCGGAAGGTTTCCCAACATAACTGTGATGCTAAAGAATGGTGATCAAAGTCTCAACATTCAATCTGACTGAGTGACTAATCAGATCACTCATTTTAAACAGCACAAATTTTTTTTCAGTTGGTATCACAATAACTGTAATTTCGCGAATCGAATGAAAAGTCCCAGTTCAGACCAAAAGTAAACATAAACGTAAGTTAAAATCTTTGATTTCATTATATCCATTTTACGTAACACGTTACATATATTTAAAATATAACATAACCCAATATTACTTTAATAACCGTTTTAACTGAATTAAAAATAACACAATAATAATTACAGTCCAAATGTTTTAGTGTTTAGTAGTAATTAGAATTATTTTATACCTTGCCCACTTTATGAATGGGTTTTTGACAGTTAAAATTTCATACAAATAATATTAAACTTCATGGAATTCATCAAAACTAAATCAAAATGTACATTTATCGATACGAATTATTACGTTTACGTACTTAATTCGTTTAACGATAATGGTATAATCGAAATGATATCACATTCCAGAATCTTTAGAACATCACTTGTCAGTCGTCGAGCTGTCAAAAAACCCTTAATAAAATGGACAAGGTAAGAGGCACGTTGCCCGTGTTTCTATGTAATCCTTGAGCAATATTTATTCCACTTTGAATTCACGCACGCATTCTCACAATTCATTCATTAATAATAACTAGAAGAAACCCCGATTTTATGGTAAATTAAGCTAGCTTATAAAGATCACTTTCCCGTAATTTTTTATTAGGTACCACCAAGGAGCTTATAGGTCTTACCATGGAACAAGGAGGAGAGGCATGCCAATACACCAAGAAAACAGCGTGGATCAGAAATATGCCAAAAACCGGTATAAACTTAGTTTGCGCTGCAAAATGGGCTATAAGTTGAGCGCAGATTAGAAATATGCCAATAAACCATTTTAAACCTAGATGGCGCTGCAAAATGAGCGGGCTATACGGCTAGCTACGGCGGGCTAGGTTTAAAACAGTTTTTTGGCATATTTCTTATCTGCGTTGTTTTCTTGGTGTATTGGAATTCCTCTCCTCCTAGTTCTATGGTCATACTTACACACTTAATACTGAAAATAAAAACTTTAATTGGTGCAAACTTATAGTGTTTTTTCTCTAATCTGTGTGCAAACTCAATACGAAACACAGATTATAATAAAAACAATTGGTGATACCACAGATAATACAAATCCGTAGTTACGTGTAGTTACGGGCCAGGGGGTGCCAAAGATGCCAGCGCGGCAGCGTGAGGCGTTACCGCGTCACGCTAACTCCAAAATGTATGGGAAATGACATTGTCTGCGGAAAACTTTTAGCTAATGTCGTAACTAATGTCATTCCCATACATTTTGGAGTTAGCGTGAGGCGTTAACCCGTTAACGCTAAGGCCCCCATAAAAGTTCAATTTTTTTGATCAATAAAATTGACGAGACCACTTCCGTCAATGTTTTTTCCATACTGAAAACCGAAAAACATTGACCAATACTAACCCTACACGATCAATAAAATTGCTTAATCACAAAGATTGATCAATAAAATTGAACGTGTACGGGCCGCCTTGGAAAGGCATCTTTGCTAGACCCCCAGATATGATTCCAAGCTGTGAGACCTTAGCGACCTCTGGTGGCATGTAACATGTAACTCTCTCCGTGAGGCAGTCAATTTTAATATCTACACAAAGAATGGTGGTAACTTAACTAAGACCCAATCAAAAAGTTAACGAAACAAGTTCCGTTCAAAAACGTATTTGGCATTGTTTTAATTCATTTTAGAAATCTTGTCTTTAGAAAACTATTTTTAACCGATTTCAAAAAGACCCCCATACGTTTAGTCAAAAAGATTGGGTCAAAAGTTTCAAGTAACGTCGCCATCCTCTAAAAATCTAACTATTTAAACTAAGCCGTTTACGTCTATGCTCTGATAGAATAAACGCGTTATCAGATCTTAATAACGACTCCCTTTCTACGTCACTAAAAACACTTTTAACAAACTCCGGTCTTAGAGTCGTCTTAAACTCTTCGACGCTTCGACTTAACTCTTTCACAGACACCAACTCTTGCACTCGTTGATTCCGAAAACCGTTTTCGTTCAACGGTTGATACGCGCTATCTATATTGTGTAACAGCTTCTGTGAATTGTGGATGATTAGAGTGGAACCTCGTCTAATTTCCCGTCCGATTTCCCCGAACTCCAAAGAGTTTTGTCCCAAGACAAAGTTTTTGTATGCCTTTATGAAGACGACTGCGATGGTCAAAAGACCTAAAGCGATCATAGAGTAGGTGAGAAGTGGTGCCGCGATGGGGCCGACTGTTGTCGCCAGGTATATCCACCGCCATATTGGGGTGGTTATCTCATGAATGCCCTGAAAGAAAAAAAAAATTCGTTGTTTACAGTAGATCGTACGTGATGTGGTAATTTAGACTATATGCATAATAAAATAAGTGATGGTAATGGAATCTTAAAATACACTCGCATCTATAATTTAAAGTGGAACGTTACACTAGCGCAGGAAATTCACATTTGCTTGCGTTCTTTTGCCAATAATAGCTTAATTACTCAACGTGATTACATGAAAACTAATTTTGCGGAAATAAATAGAACATATCAACAAATTACGATGAAAAGTATCTCCTAGATATCATTAGTTTAGCGACAAATGGCAATATACAATTTTCTTTTTAGTTTTTCACTCTATTGCCATTTGTCGCTACACCAATGATAAGTAGGTGATACTTTTAATTGTAATTTGTTGATACGTTCTATTTATTTCCGCAAAATTAGTTTTCATGTAATCACGTTGAGTAATTAAGCTATTATTGGCAAAAGAATGCAAGAAAATTTGAATTTCCCGCGCTAGTGTAACGTTTCACCTTAATATTAATTTGATCTAGTAATTGAATATCCAGGGAGTGGACAGCAGCATTGTCCTCGGTACATCACTAAACGACAACAACACACCACAACACACATCAACACACAACAACAATAACAACAACAACAACAACAACAACAACAACCAACAACAACAACAACAACAACAACAACAACCAACACCAACACAACAACACACACAACCCAACTCACAACAATCACACAACCACATCGATCACACACACACACACCAATCACAACAATCACATCAACAACAATCACACAACAACACAACAACAATAAACACATCAACAACAACACACCAACCACACAATCACACAACCACACAACAACCACAACAATCAACAACAATAATCTACAACAATAATCAACATCAATCATCAATCAACAATCATCAATCTACTGCGATCACCAAACCGCCTGCCAAGCGTGGTGATTATGACAAAGCCTCCTAAGATAAGCGTCCAAAGTGGCAGTTTATGGGGGAGGCATGCTCATTGTTCAGCAGTAGACGTCTTTATGCTGGTCCATAGTAGGCGTTCACTGTTTTTTTTATGGCGCTATTTTCATCGGTCCTACAAATTAATACGCAAAATTGCATTTTTGTCTCTTTTTAATGTATACTAACAAGTAATTCAGAATTAAAAGGCTAACAGTGGTATTCATAGTCAACAGGTGAACAAACCCCCAAAATCCATCATTCATCTTTCACATAGAGGTTAAATGTTGAATCGTTCTTCTTTCACTTTCATAAACAATCGCTGGAGAGACTCCTAACTAAATGGCAGTTCAACACATATTTTTTCTCTAATCTGTGCATTTCAATCATGTTATCTATGAAAATTTTCTCGGGTGTCATTTTGACATGATTTTGACGCGGCTTTTGAATTTTGATAGATAATATAACGCGGGAACGGGCCTCTCGTAACCATGGTCTGAGGTGGGACGATCGGTTGCCATGGTTACGAGAGGCCCGTTCCCGCGTTATATCCATAATTTAATTCACTTTCATTATCTTACACTATAATTATTATTTATAGAAAAGTTAAGATGATTTAAAAAAAACTTTATTCGTTCACACAGGTTGTAAGGGAGGTACATCAACTTGTAGTGTAGTAAAAAAAAATTGGTTTGTATTAAGTTAAAGTTATTGTGTATTTACATTACGAATATATCGCTTCGGCACTGATATAATTCGCATTTCATTCAAGGCTTCATCGGCCATTCTTCATTTATGAGATCCAAGTCACCATCTACTTCCATATTTATGAAAATCACAACACAACACTCAAACAATAATAAAAAATAGCACGTTAGCACGTTATCAAAGCAAGGGGACCGTTTGGTTGACGAAATTCGGACAATCAGCATCCAGCCCCTGACAATGTCAAATTAGGGGTTACTTTTGTTTATGAAATGCATAAAACTAGAATTCGCTACACAGCGCCTGAATCATCTCCTAGAGGAGCCCCCAACTTGACTATGAATTCCAGTGTAAGTCTACCCATGTCTACTACAAACCAAACAACGGGTAGGTAATTGTTGTAGGTGGTCTAGTCTAGCAAATATATTATTTACATTTAAACAGCTTTACGTATGTGTCTTTTGAATGTCTTGTGTGTTCCTTTTCAGAAGGTAGAGCAAAACCAACTGAGCTATGAAAGCCAGTCGTGAAAAATATTAATCACTAGCTGCGCCCCGCGGTTTCACCCGCGGATAAAAAGTAGCCTATGTGTTTATCCAGTACATAAGCTATCTATATTCTCATCCAAATCACTTCCTACATCCATCGGCTCCCCGCGGCTTTCACCAGGTCGTCGGTCCAACTAGTAGGGGGCCTACGCTGCGTCTTCCGGTTCGTGGTCGCCACTCGAGAACCTTTCTTCCCCAAAAAAAGTGTATTATCATTACCTCCTCGATCCACATGACCGGGAAGATAATGTCCGGGAACCGATGTATGTTGTTGACTCTCACTCCGGGGGCGCGATCCACTTTGATGTTCAGTTGGACCCTCACGAAGCCTTCTAAAGGGACGCCGATTTTCTGAAACAACCACAAATCAGTACCAAATTTGGACTATGCACTGGAAGACGCAGCGTGCAGCGTCTAGCGGTTCATTTGACACAAGTGATGCTTGTCTAAGTTGCTCAGTTGAAGAGTGAAAGATTTATGACGTACAAGTAACCAAATTTGAAACTAGGGTTACCAATTCTGACACCAGGGTTAACCAATTCTGACACCAGGGTTAATCAATTCTGATACCAGGGTTAATCAATTCTGATACTAGGGCTAACTAATTCTGACACCAGGGCTGAGCAATTCTGACACCAGGGCTGATCAATTCTGACAGCAGCTAAGCGATCACGGAACTTGATTGCAACTGATAGAAACACAAATTGTATGGATTTGACAGTTTCAAAACATAGTTTAAGTGGTTATTAGTTTATTAGTTACTGTGACAGTTTCCAATTCGGTCCGAAATTTCTCTTGTTGCATTGCAATCAAAGTTCTGGGATCACCCTACAGAGCTTACCAATTTTGACACCAGGGCTTACCAATTCTGACACCAGAGCTAACCGGTTCTGACACCAGGGCTAATCACGAGCTAATAAATAAAGTAGCTCACCGGCTGAATCAAGAAATACGTTTCGTGTTTCTTCTTGTTTGGCTTGAGACCTTCAAATTTCTCCAACAACGTGTGGTCAGCATCATAGAAGTGTGGGTATGACAGGTAAACCGGGGCATCTGAAAACATAAGGTAAATTGTCATCATCACATAATCAGCTGTCATAACACAACTAGACGTGGTGAGCTACCAGAATTACACGAGCGACTGCCATCTGACCTCGCAACCCATAAGGGACCAGTAACAGGAATGGTTAGATCAGGCGTCAGATTCTGTCAGGCGTCTGACTACCCGTAACGATTGCCATAGATGTTCTTCTGACAACCGGGACCGACGGCTTAACGTGCTCTCCGAGGCACGGAGCGATGGCACCGCAAACTGCTCATAACTACTAGATAAAGTCATCGGTGCAGGACTAGAAATCAAACCCGGTGCCGTAAGATTGCGAAGCGCACATGCTACCGTTCGACCACCATCGCCCTTTGAGTACTATAATAAATATCTATGTGTATTTTGCGATCTGGCAAGCAAAAAACCAGACCAGACCAGACCAGACAACAAGCCCACCCCAACTGCTGGTGGGTTATAAGTACTTATAATGAATATCTATGTATATTTTGAGATCTAGTCAATGGGGAGCTGATGGATGCAAGAGGCGAGCAGCCGCTCAAAGTAACACTCTGTGAGGGAGACCCATCAAATTCAAAAAATTCAAATTCAAATTATGTTTATTGTAACATGAACGGCATACCTACCAATTATACATATTACACAATAATAGATCAACATATTATTACAATTAATTATAAGAATTAAAACAATGTCAAGAATTAGACCGGAAATAACATAAATAATAACAATATATAGCTATGTCAAATTACTATCATAAAAATTAAAAAGAAATGTCAAAGGTAGGTAACGTACATCTAAACATTTTCACAATAAGTCAACAAGGCGGACAGTATTTTTTGCCACTTGTCAAAAGCAAAATCAATATCAGGGTTGGTTACCAGGAGTGCATTGAGGTGACGCAAACAAAGACACAGGGGGGACTGGGCCCGAGCCACAGTGTAGCTGATGGAAACGGCGAACAGGTCATGTCGCCGACTGGGCCTGTGTCGTACGTACTTGTCAGGGACGTAAAACCGACATACTCGATCGTGCAAGTCTGGGGAGTCAATCGCGCCTCTAAAAATTTTGCAGCACGTGGTGAGTTGGTCAAGCAACCTTCTCACCTCAATCGAGTTGTAGCCAAGTTGGCCAAGTAAGAACTTGGTGGGATAAAGGAATGGGTAGTAGCCATAATTCTTTTTGTACAAAGATCTTAGAAAAGCTTTTTGCACTTTTTCAAGCATAAGCGAGTAGGTAACATGGTATGGGTTCCACACAAATGCGCTCGACTCTAACTTGCTTCTCACAAGCGAGTCAAATAAGGTACGTATCACTAAGGGATCCCGGAAGTCTCTGGCGTTACGTAGTACAAAGCCCAGCCGACGGAAGCATTCTTTGGCGAGACAGGATACGTGGTCGTGAAAAGTAAGGCTGCGGTCAAAGGTCACTCCTAGGTCTTTTACACTTAAGACTCTGTTGATGGTTTCATTATTTAAATGGTAACTGAAACTTCTTGCATTATTCCCATGTTCAGCAGTCAACGTCTTCCACCTGTTGATGATGATTGATGAATGCAAGAAAAAAACTACTTACTATATTGACAAGGGCTGATGTTCTGCAAGCCTCTAGGAGGGCACTTCTCTCCCTGACAGAAGCACTTGTTGTCGGGGTTGACTTCTGCGCACTCGAAGGTTGATGCTGGTGGGGTGTACAACCCTGCTTGGATGCCTGGAAGAACGTCATGATAAATAAATATATAAATGTGTGGACCACAGGCTAGCCGATGGATGCAGGATTTCAATTTTTTTTGTCCGCTCTATTGGGCAGGCTACAGTCGTGAGACCATACCGCCTAGTCTTTAGTAGGATTTTTTTTAATATCAAGCATTTTACGATGATTTGGTGATCGCAAAAGATTTTAATATACCTCAGAGAAAGCTGCTGCCGATTCCCTGGATATTCCTTATCAGCTTACGGCACCCACGGGAAGATATGGGGTGTCTATTCTTACGCCGGATCCTCACGGCTTATACACGAGAATTCGTGACTCACAAAAATACTTGGGGCTACAATATGGGGCACTTCAAACGTCGGGTAAACAGAGTCTTAAAAGGTAGGCAACGCATCGGCAGCGCCCCTGTTGTTGCAGGTGTCTATAGGTGACGGTAACTGCTTACCATCAGGCGGGCCATCAGCTTGTTTGTCTGTCCGTGTTATAAAAAAAAAACATATCCAAAAAAAGTGTGTAATAAATTAATAATTAACAAGTCAACTAATTAATTAAATTTAAAGATGCTAATTGCTGCTGAAGCGGTTAACTGTATGATAATTGAACGTAAACATTTATTGCGCGCATTTTTTATTTTATTTAGGTGTGAAATGTTTTTATTCGTTCTTAATTAATAGGTATATTTATAAAGATAAACAATATTTTACACGTATACAGCCCACACGTTCCCAGAGCTGGGACTCGGGTCTTCTCTCACAGGGAGAGTGTACCCTTATAGACTTGTGTAACTCCTGAACGAATTGTTCCCAAGAACTGCTCAGTTGTAGTAAACGAAAGGAACTCGTTCACCTCCACGGACTGTTTTCGTTCTGTCGTTCCCAGTTCCCAGTTCTAACTCTGTGAACTCAATAGTCAAGCGAGCGGCGGAACTGAGAGTTGCGTACACCCGCAACGTAACTCCCAGTCCCAGGAATGATTTCGTTCACAGTTCGTATAGAGAACTTTGAACAGGAACTTTGAAAATCGTTCCACAGTTCGCAGTTCAATGACTTCAGTAAATCCGAACGAGATCGCAGACTTGCTCATCATATCGGTCGTTCAGATTCACTGAACGAATGGAGTTACTGAACGAGTTAGAAGAATGAGTTCACGAAGGTGAACGATTTTGCCCAAGCCTATAGGCTATGGCCAGCACGCTGGACAAGTGCGGGTCGGATTTTCTGTCGCACAGCTATTCTTTTTTGTTGATTTAAGTTTTGTTTGTTTTGCTCACTTGCTATTTCTTGTTTATTTTCTGTCGTTTTGTAACTGTCAAGATCTGTCTCTGAGGTTCGTGATGTCATGACATTGTTTTTTTTCTCTAATCTGTGGGTATGACCCACCACTGACCTCTTTATACACTTGTATTAGACTTGATTGTGTAGAGGTCAGTGACAGGTCAGAACACTGAAAATCAGTTATTGAGGTCACACGTTAACCTTAACTCCATGGTGAGTGAGGACCTAAGTCATGACATCACACAATATTGCATTCTTATTATTTTTTTCTACTGTACGTTTCATTTATCTTTAGTTCATGTGTATTATAATTTGTAGTAACTGCTTTGTGCTGCGAGATAAGCTCCGGAACGAGGAGATCCGCAGGAGAACTAAAGTGACCGATATAGCTCTTAGAATTAGCAAGTTGAAATGGCAATGGGTAGGCCACATCGCTCGCATAACTGACAACTGATGGGGAAGAAAGTTTCTCGAGTGGCGACCACGAACCGGAAGACGCAGCATAGGCCCCCCACTAGGTGGACCGACGATCTGGTGAAAGCCGCGGCGAGCCGATGGATGCAGGAGGCGAGCAGCGTGCGTGGCGTGCTCTGGGGGAGGCCTATGTTTAGCAGTGGACGTCTTCAGGCTGTTGTTAATGATGATAGTTTGTAGTGTTGTGTGATGTCCTGAATGTCTTTTCTTTCTTTCTTTCAATGCTTACCATCTTTGTATACATCCTTCCGGTGCTGGAGCGGCAGGATTCGACAGAGGTCCTTGTCGTAGATATGCACTATATCGGACTTGGTCACCGACCGCGGTGGGAAGAAGGATCCTTCCGATGCTCTGGAAAGGGATAAATATATGAGTAAATAAAATTATAATTATGAGAGAACATTTTAAAAGACACACACATAATAGTGGCGCTCATAGCGAACCTCGACTAGCCGTTTCTAACCGATCGGTAAAGCTAAGCAACGGTCGCTGCGGTCACTACTCTGATGGGTGACCGCTACAGCAAAAAGTGCTGTTTACAACTGAGCGCTAGATACCATGCTTCGGAGGGCACGCTAAGCCGTCGGTCCCGGCTGTTGTCGTAACACAATAGTCGTTGAGCCAAGTCAGAAGCCTTTGGGTGGCCTAAACATTCTGACACGACTTGCCTATACGAGAAGAAGAAGAAGAAGATTAAATAAATAAATATATTTGGACATTTCACACAGCGCCATCTAGCCCCAAATTAAGCAAAGCTTGTACTATTGGAACCAGATAACTGATACAATACTTAAATACTTTTTGTTTGTAAATACATACATAGAATTCAATATAACACCCAGACACAGAACAAACATCGATGTTCATCACACAAATGTTTGTCCTGGGTACAGGCGCGGATACAGAATTTTCTCAAGGGGGGGGCGCAGCGCCGTAAATAAATATAGCCTTTTCTGCGGATGGGGGTGTTGTTTCATCTTGACTACTATTGTCAAAATACTCTTTATGAAATCTTGCTAGCGCTTGTGCGGTAAGATTGTATACATCTGCACACACAGTGTCCTTGCAGTATATTAAATACGCGAGCGAAGCGAGCGCGAAAATTTTTCTATTTGCCGAATTGTATTTCAAAAAACGCGTATGGCGATTCAAACATGAATTAAATGTCCGTCAGTACAAACGCGCTTGCTATAAGACAAAATACAGTGAAAACATTAAATACGCGAGCGAAGCGAGCGCGAAATATTTTATATTTGCTGTATTGTATTTTAGAAAACGCGTATAGCAATTCAAACATGTTTGTCAGTACAATGAGGACACGGCCTCATGCTTAGCCACTTAAGCATTTTGACGTTGTATAGACTCTTAAGATTTCATTTTTGGGCCACTGCGGTCGGTCGGAGACTAAGCGGTCGCCGGGCGGCCGCTTGACTCCGATAAACACTAAACACAAATACGCTCTACGCTGGCAAAAAAATGAGCGCGATGTTTTGTCTAATTTTTGATGATACTGGCATGTAGGTACGTATGTGTTAGAATCGAGCACTAGGGGCGCAGCGGGAACTTATCAGGAGTAAACCGAAAAAATAATAGTCCTGCCTGGTCTGGCCATTCTTGCGCTCCCAGAGTCTGCGCCCTGTGCCTGGGCACCGGTGGCGCCGCCCTATTTACGGCACTGGAGGGGCGCACAAATTATTATAGTACGGGAGTCCAAGAGGGGAATTTGGGGATGTGGTGGTGAAACACAATATAAGTATACGATACAAGACCAATTTGTGCTCTTTTCTTTAAATGATGAATTCCATGCACCTATGTCTTCCTGGTAAATTGGATAATTACCCTGCTTGGTGCTGGACTGCCTGCGCCATGGGGGTGGGCGCGCGCCCCCTGTGCCCCCCCCCCTGTAAGTCGAACTCACAACCTACAGTTCAGAATGCAAAGCCACTACCAACTGAGCTTTCAGGCCAGTCTTTATATAGTCACTAGGTTTACAATATACAATGCTGCTCTTCAGACAGCAGCACAGTATTACAAGCTTTCACACTACTGCTTGGCGGTAGAATATCTGGCAAGCGGTGGTGCCTACCTATACCTACCTACGAACTGTGCACCTAGTAGGCATAGAAATGATTGCTACTTTAAAATCATTGTCATTTCATCATATGATTTATTTTAGTCACTGTGATTTTTCATAGCCTGTGATTTTTCATATGCCTAATGAATTTGTGATCAATGGTGATTGGCTGTGCTTTATGAAATGGAACAGAGATGTGATTTAGGAGCAACCTAGTGAAGTTGCGACCTGATACAAATGATTACTAAGTAATCTAACGCTACTCTCTTAAATTAAACAAGATCAAAGGTCACCGCTGCACCACAGTGTTAATAAAATTTACTCTTTAGGTCTCAGTTTGTTTACTGAAGCATAAATAGAATTATATGTTAAGATATTCACCGCTTATGCTACTCTCGTAGTATGAAATCCGAAGCCACGATTCAATTAAGTGTGATTATCACACTGTGATTTGGAGCAGTGTCTGACAAAAAGTAGCAGAGTGATTTATGAATAATAAAATCATATGATTTTTCACCTGCTCCTTGTGATTTGATCCATGCCTAGCACCTAGTCTTTTATTTGAAACATGAGTGTAATATCACTGCTAAGGTCAGCTGTACACCATAGTCCCAATTTAATTTTTAATTTTCTCTCCATCACAAGGTTGTCTGGAAGAGATCGCTTTAAGCGATAAGACCACCCATTGCACTAGCAATTATAAGCCCATTAAGTTTCTTTGTATATTTATGTTTAGTTGGTGTACAATAAAGAGTTTAAAAAAAATGTAAATGAATGATGTGACGAGTTAGTCGTTCGCCTGATGTTAAGCGTCACGGCTGCCCATAACAGATTGCGGTATCACTCGGAACTCTAAATTAATATAGTTTTGCGTGACACTGCACTGCGCACGTCATCCTGAGACTTGTATAGTAATAAGATTACTAGACTGTGTGATCAGATCATAAAGTCTCATTTGCTCAGTAATTTCACTAGCTACAGTGCCCTTCGAACCGGAACACAGTAGTGCTTGCACACTACTGCTTGGCGGCAGAATAACTGGCAAAGCGGTGGTACCTAGACGAACTTTGCAGAAAAGTCCTACCACCTAGTTTATCTATCTATCTAGTAGGTACATACATAACAAAAACTCAAACACATTTCAATACTAAGAAGGCAATTCAATATTCATTCGTATAAATAAAGTTGTTTACGGTAAATAATATTACATAATAAATGGGCTGTAGGCAACATAGTTGCAACATTGTTGTTATGTAAGGCGGATTTCTGCTAAGTGCGTATTTACCTCAGAACGCCTTGGCCGGGAGAGGTCACATTTATTTACTTTTTTTCTTGTATTTTGTCTCCACACATAGTGTATTTAGCCAGTGTCAAGTATTGTAATTTTCATCGTGCATGAGCTATGGAGCGAGCTATGCTCGGTGTTTACCTGCGAGATAAGCTCCGGAACGAGGAGATCCGCAGGAGAACTAAAGTGACCGATATAGCTCTTAGAGTTAGTAAGTTGAAGTGGCAATGGGCAGGCCATATCGCTCGTAGAACTGACAACCGATGGGGAAGAAAGGTTCTCGAGTGGCGACCACGAACCGGAAGACGCAGCGTAGGCCGACCCCCCACTCGGTGGACCGACGACCTGGTGAAAGCCGCGGGGAGCCGATGGATGCAGGAGGCGAGCAGCCGCTCAAGGTGGCGTGCTCTGGGGGAGGCCTATGTTCAGCAGTGGACGTCTTCAGGCTGTTAATGATGATGATGTGCTATAGAATATTTCACGTAATGTCAAGTCTTAGTCACAGTCATAGTCGAGTCTAAGTCAGGTAATCATAGTCCAGTCTAAGTCATGCCCCAGTCAAGTGGTGGCAACTGTACTAGAAAGCTTCTATGGAATTTTGGATGCAACACGAAAGACCACGTTTCAGCACATTATACCACTTGCCCACACTCATGCTCGTAATTCAGCACTTAATGCGTAAAACGCCACCAATTTTAAACATTAACATTAGAAAAAGCACAAGTTTTGAAAAATAATACAATGCAACGACGTGAACTTTTCCGCGTTCCCGCCAAAAGTCTATTTACTATTTAAAGTAATTCATTATACTGTTTTTGTTTGATTTATCGAAAGAAATATGTCGAGAAATTAATTGCATTTTCAACTTAAAAGAAGGATAAGTTTCTTAATTAGGTTGTATTTAAAAAAAGAAAGAAAGAAAGATATAAAATATGTAGGCCACAGCGCCATCTAGCCCCAAACTAAGCATAGCTTGTACTATGCGAACCAGATAGCTGATACAATACTTAGAAACTTTTTGTTTTTAAATACATTCATAGAATACAAAATAACACCCAAACACAGAACAAACATCAATGTTTATCACACAAATGTTTGTCCTGGATGGGGATCGAACCCACAACCTATAGTTCAGAAGGCAGAGCTACTACCAACTGAGCTAACAGGCCGTCGAAAACGCCATTCCAAGCCGTTCCAAGGGTAGAGCAAGAATGTTTGAATTTCCATATGTATTTTTTTAAATACAACATGGAAAATATAAAAACTTTCGCGCTCGCTTCGCTCGCAACTAATTTTTTTTTTAAATATTGTTAGAGTGCCCAATTAAAATTAAGCATTCTAATTATATTACAATCTAGCCATCGATTTGGCTAATGAGTAATTTTAATTTAACCTAAACTTCTAATAAATATGATTAAGAATGTGTCCGGTAACACGTTTCTTATTGTCTCTATTAAGGTGAAGGCACATTGTTCTTGTGTTCTTTTCAAGTAGCACTTACACTGCACCACATTAGACTATCACGTAATTAACACTTTAACACTACATTAACTAAACTAACTCAAAAGGTTTTGTTTTTTTTAGTCTTCTAACTAGATTCGTGTGGTCGAGGAGCTGGATTGCCTCAACATACTTGCAACAACTTACTAGGTGGTAGGACTTTTCTGCAAAGTTCGTCTAGGTAGGTACCACCGCTTTGCCAGTTATTCTGCCGCCAAGCAGTAGTGTGCAAGCACTGCTGTGTTCCGGTTTGAAGGGCATTGTAGCTAGTGAAGTTACTGGGCAAATGAGACTTTATGATCTGATCACTCAGTCTAGTAATCTGATTACTAGACTGGGTGATGTCTCAGGATGACGTGCGCCGTGCAGTGTCACGCGAAACTTTATTGTTTTAAAGTTCCGGGTGACACTGCAACTGTTATGAGCGGCCGTGTCACTTAACATCAGGTGAACGACTTGCTCGTCACATCATTCAATCACAAAAAAAAAAAAAAAAAACATTCACTTGATGGTGAAGTCTATGTTGATGACTCTCTGCATGCTTTTTAATAATATTGTGGACGAACTCTATTTTAAGGTCCAGTCTTAATACCCCGCGCAACTGTGGTTGCGCAGAGTTTTTTTATAATTTTATATCGGCAAAAATTTAAAAATGGTGCTTTTTTTCTGCTAAATTGAGGTGTACGTCGTAGTAGAAATATATTTCCTACGCCTAGCAACCCCAAAATAGCCACCACCCATGCAATTTTAAAAGAAAAAAAAAAGTTTAAAGTCAGTTGACATTTTTTTTGTTCGGCCGTAATATTTGAAGTTTAAAAAAAAATCGTTCTGGCTAATTTTTGTATTGTCTGTGTCGATATTTTTATGTCATTGGATGCGAACGTATATCTTTTATACAAATAAAACAAAAAAATAGTATGTCATCCCTTTTAATTTCGTAGAAATAAATATTTCGCTGAACAACATAGATTTATTTGACTGGGACAACTTTGCACGCTCCTGGCTAATTATTTTACTATTATATTGGACATAAAACGATGCGGATGCGGATGCGTTGTTCGTTCCTGTAACCGGAAACATAGAGTTTATGCTTTAAAAACAAACACCAGAGGCACAGGAACGATTATTCCCAAAGTGCCGAACGTGGCGGCCCGAGTTCCCGCCAAAAAAAAATAGCGCTGCTACGGGGGACAGGGAAATTAAAACCGTTACGGGATGTAAGTGGCTACGTCCATACTGGCATTAGGACTTGCTTGTAAAAAATACTTTGTTGTGTATCGACAGAGTAGAGCCACTAATAAATAATTTCCATCTCATCTATTCGAAAAGAGGCGAAGGGATCCTCGATGAGTGCGCCTAAAATGGGTAATTTAGGCGCAATTAATGTCAAAATGACTTTTCTCATGTAAAGCAGAGTGTGATACGGTACCACCATTATTAAACGCTTAAGATTCTATACTAGCAAAGCTTGTGGTTTTGCTGATGGGTGCCTACTTTCATTTGCATGTCTCGGTAGTGATTGTGTAATTTATATTTTTTCTGTGTACACATAGTTTAAGCTACAATCCGGAACAGATTTGTTTGTATATTTACCTATTTGGAATAAGTCGTTGATTGTAATTTGTTTTGTGTACCTATATATAAATAAATAAATAAATAAATAAATAAATAAACTAGAATACTGAGCGAAGCGAAGGATTTAAGGTGGGACGTTTCACTAGCGCGGCCATTTCAAATTTTCTTGCGTCCTTTTGCCAATAATAGATACTTTTAATTGTAATTTATTGATACATTCTATTTATTTGCGCAAAATTAGTTTTCATGTAATCACGTTGAGTAATTAAGCTATTATTGGCAAAAGAACGCAAGAAAATTTGAATTTTCCGCGCTAGTGAAACGTTCCACCTTAAACACTGTTTTTTTTTTCTTTTTTTTTGAGCTGACATGGGCATACGTTTGACAACAACTCACCTGATGGTACATGACGTTGCCTAAGGTGGAAAACGTTTGCCCACTTCACTCTAAAGGACCAAATTAATAAATTTAGTCACTAATTTGGTCTCTTGACACGATAACCTAGAATAATATTAGAATGTTATTAATTTAAAAATTAATAGGTTTATTTTTGCACGTGACGCTAACCATCAGACAAGAAGCTTGCTCGTTCATTTCGTGTCGGTATGTTATCTATTACCTTGACACGAAGGTCGTGTTTACTCTGATGCAGGTAAATCCTCAACCTTGTGTAAACACGAACGGTTTGCTCGGCAAATAGTTTAATAACATTGAATATGGAAATCAGAAGCCGCGTCAGCGGGGTGAGCTGATGCAACCAAACCTGCACTATACCCATTAGGCCTGTTTGATATTGTACATCCTTATTAATAAATACGTTGTAACTTTTGATTAACACCATCTTTTGTCTATTTCGACCGCTTTCAATATTTACTTGTCAAAAAAGGACTAAATAATAACTTAACTCAAACGACTAGTTTACTAATAAGGCCGTTAGTGTGTGTCTTACATTAAATTGAAGCAAAATATGTGTATTTATGTAATGGTCAGGCAGTATTAATAAAAGATTAGTTTGTTTTTGAGTTAAATTTGTAATAGAAAACTTCTCGTATCCATCGTAAAAAGTAGACGACGAAATGTAAATATTATGTAGGTAGGGTAACTAAAAAATGAAAAAATCGAAACACCCGCACAATCACTGCACCGCCTCAACGGTTGCTATTATAGTCTTCGTAGGAGTAATTTGACCGAACATGCCCCCGGGCGTTGGAAGCTAGCCTTTCAACCAGAAGCTTCACTCAGAGGGCAAATCTTGCTAAATGATCTTCTCACGACTCCATTGGAAGTTTTAACATCTGCGACGCGGCTTATTCCGTCTGCACCTGGGTGAACAGCAACAATACGACCTAATCTCCACTTAAGGGGCGGCAAATTGTCCTCTTTGACAACAACAAGAGCGTCAAGCTTCAGTGTGTCGTGGTTTGATCGCCATTTGGTACGTTGTTGCAACTCTCCAATATATTCCTTGCTCCATCTGGACCAAAAGTGCTGTCGCAGCTGTTCGAGTCTCTGGTATCGCGATAAACGACTAACGTTGGAGTCTTCATAGTTTGGTGCAGGAAGGGCAACCAGTGGTCTTCCAATTAAAAAGTGACCGGGAGTAAGCGGCAGAAAATCGTTCGGATCCGTGGATAGTGAAGAGAGTGGGTGCGAATTGAGTATGGCCTCAATTTGAGTTAGCACAGTGTTCAGCTCTTCGTAAGTAAGGTTACAATTTCCCAGAACCCGAAATAAATGAAATTTGATTGCCTTAACCCCGGCTTCCCACAGACCTCCAAAATGCGGAGAGTATGGAGGAATAAAATGGAAGTTAATTCCTTCATTGGCTGCACTATCAGATAACGAGCTGCAGCTGCTCTTTAAAAATTTGCCAAGTTCATTATAAGCACCGACAAACGACGTGCCATTGTCGGAGTACAAGTCGCGGGGTTTACCCCTACGAGATATGAACCTGCGTAAAGCTGACATAAAATTATTACTTGTTAAGTCACCCACAAGTTCAGTGTGAATCGCTTTAGTAGTGAAACAGACAAATATTGCGATATAGACTTTAACCATCCTACAACCACGTCCTTGGCGACTAGCACACGAGATAGGACCAGCGTAATCTACACCTACACATTCGAACGGGTAGCCACCTGAATGCAACCGCGACTGAGGTAAGTTTCCCATTAGAGGTTCTAGAACCTTCCCCTTCATGCGTGTACAGCGTACACATTGGTGGTAGGTAGATTTTGCTAGGTTACGACCTCCTATCGGCCAATATGTATCTCTGATTGTGGTAAGCAATAACTGTGGGCCTGCATGCATTAGTCTGATATGCTCAGATTGAAACAATAGTTTCGAAAAACGATGAGTGGACTGTATGAGTATGGGATATTTCTTATCATAAGAAAATAATGAATTGCCCAGACGACCCCCAACTCGTATTAACTTATTGTCGTCTAGAAAAATATTAAATTTGCATAACCTACTTCTTTTTGGAATAGGTTGATTAATGACTAACATTTTGTACTCAGGGAAACATTCCTGTTGAGAAAGTCTAATGATTAAAATTAATGCAGTTTGCAGTTCATCATGAGTAATAAAATTTGGTTTGATTGGCTGCTTCTTGCAAATGCTGATAAAACGTAGCATATAAGCCACGGCACGCTTTAGTCTTAATATATTTGAAAAACGTTCAAATTCTATAAAATCGTTAGTGTTCACTAAAGAAGCGTGTAAAGAAACTTCAGTGCGAACTTCTGGTAGTGGGTCTACCTCAGAAGTGATAGGACTAGACGGCCACTGTGAACTATCTTGGCTCAGATAACGAGGGCCTGACCACCACAAATCCAGTGACTGTATGTCACTAAAGTCAGCACCACGGGAAATCAGATCAGCGGGGTTCTGTTTAGTGGGAACGTGTCGCCAATTACAGTTACTAGTCTGCTCTATGATTTCTCCAACACGATTTCGAACAAATGGCTGAAGTTTGTTAGGAATCATTTTAAGCCATCCAAGCACAATTGTCGAGTCTGTCCAGAATGTAGTTTCTTTAACGCTGGCTCGAATGGAGGCAATAGCCTTTTCATACAAACGTACTCCTACGAGGGCTCCGCACAATTCGAGTCTGGGTATCGTCATGGACTTTATCGGAGACACCCTACTCTTGGCCATTAATAAACGTACTAGAGTATCGCCATGTGCGTTCGTGCTTCTCACATACAGGCATGCGCCAAAGGCAGATAGAGATGCATCTGAAAATATGTGAAATTCTAGCGTATCGTATGAATCGCACAAAACAAGACGAGGAACGCGTAAATCATTTAAGCGTGGCAAGCACTTCACTATTTCAGCCCAAGCTTTGGTTACGTCTGACGGTAGCTGATCATCCCATGATAATTTGTAGAGCCATAATTTTTGCATAAGTATTTTTATTAAAATAACGCATGGGGATAAAATTCCTAAGGGATCAAAAAACTTACCAATTGAGGCCAATAGACCACGCTTTGTGGTTTCTGTTGAAAGCGAACATTCGATTGAGAAATATAATTCATCAGAGGTAGTTAACCAGCCCAATCCTAAAGTTTTGCTTTGTTCGTTACCTACATTTAAATCAACAGATGAGTTGGCCTGATCCGTCGGAGCGCTTTGGGAGGAAACTAGCTGAGGACAGTTGGACTTCCATTTTCGTAATGGCATACATGCTGATGCCAACATGTCTGTAACCTTCTGCTTGATGTCTGACGTAGCAGCAAGTGTATCTTCACCCGTCAAAAGATCATCTACGTACATATCGTGTAAAATAATCTCAGAGATTTTATGATCAGTACAGTCAAGACCTACCTGTTTAATACATCTAGTTGCCAGAAACGGCGCGCTAGCAGTTCCATAGGTGACCGTATTTAACTGGAACGAGTCCATGGGTTCTGTAGGGTTATCACGCCAAACTATTTGTTGCAAGTGCCTGTCTGCAGGGTGCACCATCACCTGCCGATACATCTTTTCAACATCAGCGGCTAGAACATACTTATGTTGCCTGAACCTAATGAGTATCGATAAAAGGTCATCTTGCACTGTCGGCCCCACCATCTGGATCTGATTGCTCGAAACTTGAGATGTACTGGGTTGACTCGCATTAAAAACTACGCGCAATTTGGTAGTTGAACTACTTTCACGAAGAACGCCGTGATGAGGTATAAAATATGAAACCGATTTAGAATCAATAGGGCACTTAGACATGTGACCCATAGTAATGTACTCTGTCATGAAATCAGTATACCTTTGATGAAATTCCGGTTGGGTTTTAAATCTACGCTCTAATGAAGTGAGACAGTGCTTAGCTCGCGCTAATGAGTCACCTAAAACTTCAGGTGATTGCCTCAGAGGTAACCGAACACAAAAACGACCGTTTTCTAAACGAGTTGTGTTTTCAACGAAGTGGTCTTCACAAAGTTGTTCTTCCTTGGAGAATGATGACTTTCGATTCACTTCTTCAACCTGCCAGAAGCGAGCTAAGATATGTTGACAGTCGTCAACTAGAAAATCACTTTGAGTTGAATCAACTTTTGTAAAGTTACATAATAAGGGAGACGATACATGGCCACTACCTACAGGACCGGAAACTAGCCAACCCAGCCTAGTCTCCCAGAGTACCGGTTTATTGTCTCCGAGTTTAATTTTTTGTGAACCCAAAAGGTCCCAAAATACATTGCTACCTATCACCAAGTCAACGTCAGACGGCTTGAAAAAAGTTGGATCCGCCAACTTAAGATCGTTAGGTATGTTTAATTCATTTAAATTTACTCGACGGCAGGGAATCTTATCCGTGATTGCCGGTAAAACATAGCACGGTAACGTCCGCGAATAATTCTCATTTAATGACTCCATGTTGACGCGACATATTCCTAATGTTTGTGTCATTGTGTTATTTATACCATATATCGGTTTTTCGACGTCAACAAAGGGTAAGTCTAACAAGCGGCTCAGTTTTTCTGTCATAATACAAGACGAGCTCGCACAGTCTAGTAGTACGCGAACAACATGCGCTTGACCAAGCCTGTCTAGTACCTTGACTAAAGCAGTTGAGAGTAATACGTCCTGCTCACACTCCAGAGGCGTATTCATGCATGTAGTCAGCGTCACGTTGGTAGGTGCTGAGCTCGGAGAGGATGACGCGGGAGAGAGCTTACTGCCGACGTCTGTCGTTGACGAGTGATAAGTCGTTGGTTTTTTATTTTCTGCAAGGTGAATCAAAGTATTGTGTTTACGTTTACAAATTTTACAGCCATTTTTCTTACAGTGATTAGCGTAGTGACCAGTGCGGAAACAATTGAAGCATACTTTGTATTGAGGCAATAATTCTAGCCTTTGTTCATTACTGAGACTAAGAAATTGAGAACAATTAAATAGTGGGTGCGATCCATTGCATTTTGGGCATGGTTTGAATACCTGCTGACTACCTACTTCAGACCCTGACTGAGAATTCGATACTGAAACCATGGCCTTCAGTTTCATGTTAGAATTAGCATTCTGACTACATTTGGTACCACGGGACATTTCTAAAGTCTCTAATAAGTCAGCTCGGTTTCTAATAAATTCGAGAAAATAACTAAGTGTTATTCGCTGATTTTTATCAAACCTACCTTTACACTCTTCCCATTCACGAAACGATTTCTGATCAAGCTTCAGAGTGACGATGTGGATGAGAAGCGTGTCCCAATGCGAGACAGGCTCACCCAGTGATTCTAACGCACGCAAGTTCTTGTTAATTTGGTCAATCATTCGCTTAAGGCTGGCAGATGATTCATTTTTAATTAAATCTAAGTTAAACAAGGCGGTAACATGATTTTGTACCAGAAGGCGTTTATTATTAAAACGCTCACATAACAATGCCCAAGCCATAGAATAGTTCATAGCAGAGAACTCAATCGACTGAATTACGACAGCCGCGGTGCCTTCAAGGGAGGCTCGCAAGTAGTGAAACTTATTTATATTGTCAATCTCCTCGTTCGAATGTATAAGACTCGTGTAAGTATCACGAAACTCAAGCCAGTTATCGTAAGAACCACCAAATTTAGGTAACTGAATAACAGGTAACTTAACAAGTCTTTGATGCTTTGGTGAACATTGCTCGCTACCTAACGTTACGTTTGCAGACTTGTTTTGATTATTATTAGTTTGAAGCAAATCTTGAGCTTTAGATAGAATCTGGTAATACGTGGACTCGAACTCGTTACGCTCAGCGATCTGCAGGTCCACATCGCTGACCAGGCATTCTAACTTTAATTGCACATCGTCGTACTGTTGATATAAGGCTTCAATCTTACCTATTCGCAGCTGCAACTCGTTTACCTCAAGCGCGCTTAACTCTTCATCCAAATCATTCAGGAAATTAGAAAACGCTGTAAGGCGGCCCTTGTAGCTGGCGCGTTTTTTAATTAACTCCTTCTCTTCCTTGTCCGTCATGTTTGGTAGGTATGTGGGAAGCTGCTTACACCTGGAATTTATACAGTTACAAACTTAAATATAATGAAATTTACATTTACAAATGCAGGGATTGTACACAGGCATGAAGTAAGATTACACAAGAAGTGGGTGCAATTTATATTAATTAAGCTCAAAATTACTTTGTTTACAAACAATCAAGTGAATAATAGGTCTTATTGTAAATAACTGTGTATGTAACATCAATTTTGAAAACACAATTTAGTACATTAACACCTTATGGGTATAACTTTTATATGAAGTTTTCTTTGACTAATTCTGATAGTTACTAACAATAAAACTAAGGAAACGCTAATAAAGGTCTTGCAATTGATAATTAATACCCTTTGTAGGGTGCAAACCTATGTTTCTGCTTAGAAAATTACAATGAAATGTAACAAAATTAATGTGTTAAGTAACATCATAGAGGTTATGAAAAGTCAAGAAAATAGTTACTAACCTTATAAAGTGTCGTTTGTTTTACACTAAATACTACCTGAACTGGGTTCTGGGTGGAAAAAAGTACACTAAATAGCTAAAACACCGTTTTCACATCCAAGTTGACCTTTGTACTCCGGTCTGACTCTTCGGCGTGTACTCCAATATTAAATAACGATTTTCCACTCCAATTCATGTTCTTCGGCGCTGACTCCAATTCCACCTATGCGGCTTGATATGGACCATGTATTTATGTAATGGTCAGGCAGTATTAATAAAAGATTAGTTTGTTTTTGAGTTAAATTTGTAATAGAAAACTTCTCGTATCCATCGTAAAAAGTAGACGACGAAATGTAAATATTATGTAGGTAGGGTAACTAAAAAATGAAAAAATCGAAACACCCGCACAATCACTGCACCGCCTCAACGGTTGCTATTATAGTCTTCGTAGGAGTAATTTGACCGAACAATATGTCTAGAAAGGAAACTGAGAAACCAAATGTAGGTATGTATAAGAAATCGCAATGTCAGACTGACTATCCGGTGTATCTAGGGTGAATTTTTTCACCGATAGTTAAGGTAACCAATGTTTAAATATTTTAACAAATTTGGACCATTGGTTAGAATTTGTTAGAGTATTTAACCATTGGTTACCTTAACTATCGGTGAAAAAACCCACCCTAAGTGTTTTGTGCAGTAGGGTTGTTACTGAAACTTTGTTTTTCAGTCATATCATTTTACAAACCATGTAGTGCCTACAGGTTTGTGTCGCATTTTAGAGAGTGTGAAAAAAGAATGTGTAGTGTGCATTTATTGATGTGGCTTCAGTGTGCGACCTCTGACTACTGTTGTACGGTCCATCTAGCTTGTTCTAATACCGATGGGCGCTATTACTACTGCAAATAGTACTGACGTCACGAGTATTGTTTTAGAGTAAATAAAAAAGTTATAAGAACTGCTCTGGCTTAGCGGTTGTTCAGCATACGTTCCTACGGACACTGGCCTTCTCTCACAGGGAGAGTGTACACCATAACCCACCACGCTGGACAAGTGCGGGTTGGTGGATGACACATGTTCTCGAATGTTGTGATTCTTGAACATGTCAGTTTCCTCACGATGGTTTCCTTCACCGTAAGAGCGAGTGGAAATTCCGCACAAACGTTTTCTTTTTAACTTTTCAAGCGGGATTCAAACCAGGATGCGTCAGTTTACAAGTAGCTCGAGTTTCTGCTGAGCCCCTCTCGCTCTTGTCGGTAGCGAATAACTACAGCGATTGTATTGTAGAGAGGATCGTAGTGGGAAAGAGAACTTTTTCAAACTCATTTTATAAGACCATCCCGGCTAGCATGCGCACCGCGATAAAATTTTCTCGACACTATCTCGTGAGAGACCTTGACAAGACTATAGTAGCGCCCAAAGATTTTAAAGCCCGTTGGTAGCCCGTGAACATAATTTCTCGTACAAACACGACTCACCTGCGCGGGCAGGGGGCGAGGTAACAAAACGAGACAAACTCATACGAAATTACAAAGAAAAGAGCAGGATGGAACAAAAGACATCAACGGGCTCCCGTGATTTATTAGAAATTCATAGTATTCATTAGAAATTATTAGTTGAAATACACCACAAGTTTTTGTATGAGGGGAAGTTGTATCATTGGTCAACTGGATTGATAGTCAATGGTAGCGCCTAAGTGTGTCTCACTCTAACAGCGACGACAAGTTTTCTCGCGGTGCGCATGCTAGGCCATCAGACTTGCTATATCAGTACAATCCCTTTGCCAGTATTCTGATTTGGACTTGTATTAGCCAATTTTAGCACTTTTTTAACAATATTTGGAATAAATCATATGAATTTTCACCAGATCATCGGTCCACTTAGTGGGGGGTTACGCTGCGTCTTCCGGTTCGTGGTCGCCAGTCGAAACTTTTCTTCTGTGATGTTGTGGTCTGCCCATTGCCATTTCAACTTGCTAACTCTAAAAGAGCTATATCGGTCACTTCAGTTCTCCTGCGGATCTCCTCGTTCCGGATCTTATCTCGCAGGGAAACACCGAGCATAGCTCTCTCCATAGCTGGCTGCGCGACTTTGAGCTTATCTACTAATGAGGCCAACAGTATAAGACCGTGTCTCAGTTCTATAAGGCATCACTGGCAACACACGCTGATTGAAAACCTTTGTTTTCAGGCTCTGCGGTATTTTGAATGAAAAGATAGGTCGAAGCTTCCCGAACGCTGCCCAGCCGAAATGGATTCTTCCATAGGGAACCGATGGATTGGATGCAGAAGGCTAGCAGCCGCTCAAAGTGGCGCTTTGGGGAGGCCTATGTTCAGCAGTGGACGTCTTCAGGCTGTTGATGACGATGACGATATGTATTTTGATTTCTTTAAATGAAGTTAGTAATGTATCTTCCATAGCAAAGCTCGATTATTTCTAAGTACCTATATGGTATAGGTCCCGTGTGGTCCCGGTTACGAATAGGACCACCCCATCTCTTCCCGTGGGTGCCGTAGAAGGCGGCTAAGGGAATATCCAGGGAATGGGTCGCAGCGTTCCCCTCGGTCTTGGTGGCAATCAATCTTCACCTACTGCGATCACCAAGCCGCCTGCCAAGCGTGGTGATTATGGCAAACCCCCCCCCCCTAATGACAAGCACAAATAAAAACGGCCCCCAGTCCCCGGCAGCTCTGCTATCCCGTGGCTACGGTAGCGGCCACGGTAACGGCAGGGCAAGGGGTGCGAAGAATCCCCGGCAGACGCCCGGCTACCAACCCCAACGACGACCCCTGGCCCTGGCAACACATAACGTGCGCACACTGAAGGCTGACGAAAGGATGGTCGAGCTAGAGGCGGAGATGGGTAAGTTACGCTGGGATGTAATGGGATTGTCAGAAGTCCGAAGACAGGGACAGGACACGATAATCCTAAATTCCGGTAACTTATTCTTCTACCGGGAGGGAGACCAACTCTCCCAAGGGGGTGTCGGGTTTCTCGTCCGCAAGTCTCTCGTCAACAACGTGGTCAAAGTCGACAGTGTGTCGGCCAGGGTAGCGTACCTGGTACTCCGAATAACCAAACGGTATTCGTTGAAGGTTATACAGGTATACGCGCCGACATCGGCACACTCAGACGATGAAGTAGAAGCTATGTATGAGGACATATCCGAAGCCATGCATACTTCCGAAACATACTTCACCGTTGTGATGGGAGACTTCAATGCGAAGTTGGGCACAAGGAATAGCGATGAGCTGAGAGTGGGGCCATTTGGATACGGGCAGCGGAACCCTCGAGGACAGAGGCTGGCTGACTTCATGGAGAAGGAGGGACTCTTTATGATGAACTCCTTCTACGAGAAGCGGCCATCCAGGAAGTGGACGTGGATAAGTCCCGACGGTTCCACTAAAAATGAGATAGACTTCATCATGACGACCAAGAAGCACATATTCGATGATGTCTCTGTGATCAGCAAGGTGAAAACCGGTAGCGATCACCGTATTGTTAGAGGCACATTGAATATCAATGTTAAGCTCGAAAGGTCACGTCTGGTGAAGTCTACGCTCCGTCCAAATCCTGTCCAAATCCAAAACCCCGAAGGCTTTCAGCTGGAACTCCAAAATCGCTTCCAGTGCCTAGCCGACTGTAACACAGTGGACGAGCTAAACGACGGGTTGGTGGAAACTGTCCAAGCTGTTGGATCGAAATTCTTTAAGACCCAACGCCGAAAGAAGACTCAAAAGCTCTCAGAAAAAACTCTTGAGCTAATGGCCGACCGGAGCGAAATGAAGCTGCAGTCTTCAGTTGATATGTCAGCCTACGGTGAACTCAATAGACGAATCTGGAGTTCCTTGCGACACGACTTGCGTGCTCTTAGTACTTCACGTATTGAGGCCGCAATTGAGCGGAACCAAGGCTCTAAAGTGTTCGCAAAGGATTCGTCTATTGGGCAACACCAAATGACAAAACTGAAGACCGAAAATGGTAGCGTCATTTCATCCAAGCCTGAGATTCTGAGAGAGATCGAGAACTTCTATGGACAGTTATACACCTCGACACGTAAGCCCGCTAGTAACACAGCTCAGGACATCAGAGCCAAGTTAGTCCGACACTATACCGAAGATATCCCGGACGTCAGCCTGTACGAGATTAGAATGGCCCTCAAACAGCTTAAAAACAACAAGGCACCAGGTGAAGATGGAATTACGACCGAACTTCTGAGAGCGGGTGGTAGACCGGTACTTTTAGTCCTCCAGAAGTTATTTAATTCTGTCATCCTTGAAGGTATAACGCCAGAGGCATGGCACAAGAGCGTGGTGGTGCTCTTCTTCAAAAAAGGCGATAACACCTTATTGAAGAACTATAGGCCCATCTCGCTCTTGAGTCATGTGTATAAGCTGTTTTCGAGAGTCATTACGAATCGTCTCGCACGCAGGTTTGATGAATTCCAGCCTCCCGAACAAGCCGGTTTCCGAAAAGGCTTTAGCACCATAGACCACATCCATACGCTGCGCCAGATTATACAGAAGACCGAAGAGTATAATCGGCCGTTATGCCTAGCGTTTGTGGACTATGAGAAAGCCTTCGATTCAATCGAGACTTGTGCGGTGCTGCAGTCCTTGCAGCGATGCCAAATTGACTATAGGTATATCGAAGTTTTGAAGTGTTTGTACAGTAAGGCCACTATGTCAGTCCGACTACAGGACCAGAGTACGGAACAAATTCCATTGCAAAGAGGCGTGAGACAGGGAGACGTTATTTCTCCGAAACTGTTCACAAACGCATTGGAGGATGTTTTCAAGCTCTTGGAGTGGAAAAGATCTGGCATCAACATAAATGGCGAGTACATCACTAACCTTCGTTTTGCCGATGATATAGTCATAATGGCGGAATCGCTCGAGGACCTTAGCACCATGCTCAACGACCTCAGTAGAGTCTCCCAGCAGGTTGGTCTTAAGATGAATATGGACAAGACAAAGATCATGTCTAATGCTCATGTTCCACCTATACCGGTAATTGTTGGGAACGATACTCTCGAAGTTGTCGACAAGTATGTCTACCTAGGACAGATTGTCCAATTAGGTAGGTCCAACTTCGACAAAGAGGTGGCGCGAAGAATCCAACTCGGCTGGGCAGCGTTCGGGAAGCTTCGTCCTATCTTTTCGTCCAAAATACCGCAGAGCCTGAAAACGAAAGTTTTCAATCAGTGTGTGTTGCCAGTGATGACTTATGGAACTGAGACATGGTCTCTTACTGTTGGCCTCATTAGTAAGCTCAAAGTCGCGCAGCGAGCTATGGAGCGAGCTATGCTCGGTGTTTCCCTGCGAGATAAGCTCCGGAACGAGGAGATCCGCAGGAGAACTAAAGTGACCGATATAGCTCTTAGAGTTAGTAAGTTGAAGTGGCAATGGGCAGGCCACATCGCTCGTAGAACTGACAACCGATGGGGAAGAAAGGTTCTCGAGTGGCGACCACGAACCGGAAGACGCAGCGTAGGCCGGCCCCCCACTCGGTGGACCGACGACCTGGTGAAAGCCGCGGGGAGCCGATGGATGCAGGAGGCGAGCAGCCGCTCAAGGTGGCGTGCTCTGGGGGAGGCCTATGTTCAGCAGTGGACGTCTTCAGGCTGTTGATGATGATGATGATATGGTATAGGTAATAATTCAAGCGACGTTCACTGCGTAGCGTTTCTAAATAACCGGCCAAGCGCAAGTCGGACTCGCGCACGAAGGGTTCCGTACCATTATCTATAAAAACAAGCCAAAAAAATCACGTTTTTCTTATGGTAGCCCCCTTAAATATTTATTTTATCTATTTTTTAGGATTTGTTGTTATAGCGGCAGCAGAAATACATCATCTGTGAAAATTTCAACTGTCTAACTATCACGGTTCATGAGATACAGCCTGGTGGCAGACGCACAGACTGGGGAGCCTTAGTAATAGGGTCCGTTTTACCCTTTGGATACGGAACCCTAAAAATTAAGCACATGCACCAGTTGTTGGTAAGACATTTTATAAAAATTTAAGCCATAACAGCTTTTACTAGGTGGTAGGACTTTTCTGCAAAGTTCGTCTAGGTAGGTACCACCGCTTTGCCAGTTATTCTGCCGCCAAGCAGTAGTGTGCAAACACTACTGTGTTCCGTTTTGAAGGGAATTATAGGTAGTGAAATTACTGGGCATATGAGACTTTATGATCTGATCACACAGTCTAGTAATCTTATTACTACATTGTGAAGTCTCAGAATGACCTGCGCAGTGCAGTGCGCAAAACTACTTAGGCATATTCATTTAGAGTTCCGAGTGATACTGCAATGTGTTAGCAGCCGTGACGCTTAATATCAGGCGAACGCCTAGCTCATCACGTCATTCATTTAAAAAAAGCTCTTGGGCTCAGTTATTAAGTCCTTACTTAGAGTCAATTCAGACAGAGCAGCAAAATGCTCGAGCTCTATCTGAATTGACTCTTATGCAGCACGTATTTATCAGTTTAATAATGACACAAACGAGGTTTTTCCCTTCGCAAGATTCTAATCAAATATGGTTGTGCAAATATTTTAGAAACGTTATGTATTTCCTTCTGAGGCTATTTACACACCGGGCATGTCGACTAGACGCGGTTTCTTCCGATACTTTCCCGTTTAGGACAAGTAATAATTCGTGCAATTGTAACTGGTCTAATAGCTCAGTTGGTCTGCTCTGCCTCTGGGTTCTTCTTTTTCTTCTTCTGCTTTCTGGTTGTGGGTTCGGTATCCCACCCGGGGCAAACGTTTGTGTGATGAACATCGATGTTTGTTCTGTGCCTGGGTGTTATATTGTATTCTATGTATGCATTTACAAACAAAAAAGTATCTATGTATTAGATCAGCTAACTGGTTCCTATAATAGTACATGGGCTAGATGGCGCTGTGTGAAATGTCCACAAAAAAAAAACTTTATTAAAATTGGCAATGTGTAGGCATATTTTATATAGACTTCATCTACGTCATCAACAGCCTGAAGACGTCCACTGCTGGGCATAGTCCTCCGCCAGAGAGCGCCACCATGAGCGGTTGCTCGCCTCCTGCATCCATCAGCTCCCCGGGTTTGGCTAGATCGTCGGTACACCTAGTGGGGGGCCTACGCTGCGTCTTCCGGTTCGTGGTCGCCCCTCGACAATTTTTCTTCTCTATCCGGTTATCAATTCTACGAGCGAACTTAAACCAAATAACTAGTCCAAAAACCTTTTAAGAAAGTAATACAGATACATATTCATGTTCGATTTTATAAATGCTTAATCAACAGGTACAGCGCGACTAAAGCCACGGTCGATTTTGAGCCTAATTCATATATATTTCAAGGTTTAGAATAAAGATTACTAAAAAGATATCACATCTGGTGACCCTGCTATTAAGCACTAGGTTTTATTTTGATTACTACTTATGACAAGTTTATTATAATAAGTACTTAGTCGTAACGTTAACCTTAAACCTTAGAATGAGTACCTAGTACCTACCTAGTTAAGCTTAAATAGCGCAGACATAGCATTCCAAACAGGTACTTATTAGGTAGGTTAATGCCCGTTTTCATCAAAGATCCCTAAACTACACCCTAACTAGGAATCCCTTTGGCTAACGGCCCCTTAGATTTGACCCTTACCTAAATTCGTTTCCACAGCGCTGAGTGACACTTAAATTGTAAAGTGACAGTTTATTCTTTTCTACGGTTTCCGAAAACCGTACGTTGTCGATTTTCGTTATTTTGTTTATATATTTTAGAGAATAATCGTCAAAAATACAAGCAACATGCTTTATTGATATTCTAGAGTTTTTAATACATTATGCATCCGAAAAAATTAAAACAAATACCTTTTCTGGCGTTATGCGTGTAGAAACAATTGCCAAATACAATTTAAAAAAAACTGGCGTTTTGATTATTTAACCTGCCACTTAACGCTAACGCTTCGGCCCCCTAAACTTAGGGGATCCCTTAAGCTTTGGGTGTTCCTTAATCGCCGGTGAAAACAAAATAACTGTCAGATGTCACTTAGATCTTTTTAAGGGTCCCTCAAAATTTAGGGATCTTTGGTGAAAACGGGCATAAACCTAATTTAACTGCGGGCGATCCAAAGACTTCTATGTATACACTTACATCTCTAACTTGCACTGTCGACCACTACAAAGACTCCAAATGGCGTCTGCTCGGCACTCAAAGTGACTGCACGTGTATTGCTACACTACCTACTACAAGACTGTATAATAGCCGCGATGGCCTATAGACAGTCCAAATGCTCCAGCCCACTACCGGTAGGTAGCGTACCCAACATGCTGACAGCATTGCGTTGAGCCAAATAAGTGCCAGCATTATGGTCACGCGTCGCATCGACCAGGCGCTCTGATACATACATACATACATAGTACAATACATTTTCACCTCACTAGCTCGGAAAGGTTCTTTTTGTCATTCAAAATCTGGGCGCAAAAACGCATTTTGCTCGCTAGCGTGGAAAGTGTTTTTAAAATTCGAACGTTTCTATTCAATAATTTTCTCGTCAAGAATTGAGGATTTAATCACAGATCTGCCCGAATTTAACCTTCTTGATATCGCCAGTCCACTGAAAACTCATTAATACCACAGACTTCCTCCTAAAAGATACCATCTTTTTCTCGTTCACCAACCTCATTTTTAGAATAATCGCACTGTCCAGCACCAAAGAGTATATAAACAATAGGCTATCCAGCACGGCGACTGCATGGAAAATGGATGAAAAACACTGTTTCTTTAATTTTCCATGAATCACGTGACAAGCTAGTCATTTACCTGATGTCAAGCGTTACCGCCACCCATAACTAAATTAATAAGCAAAAAACTAATCTTTTCTTAGCCTTTTAGCTGTTTTTCTTACATTTTCCTCGCTGTAGTGAGGTGAAAAGTTGTGTGCACTCGGCAGCAAAGTTTTTCTGCGTCTCGTACCTTTGAAACCTTCGCTACGCTCAGGATTCTTCATTTGAATCCTAGAACCCTTCGCTTGCTCAGGTTTCAATGCAAGTACTCGCGCCAAAAACCAACTTTGCAGCCTTGAATAACAAATAACTATTTGGCGAACAAAAATTCACCGTTAAAAAATCTTACCTTATGTTATTGCACGGCTTGTCCTTCCAATGCGGCAAATGATCCAATCCGTTAATTTTGTCGATATATCCAAAACGGTCCATTGCTTTCTCCCCTGTGTAGATTGTCGACACCTCGTCTAAGGTTCCGTTTCTCTGTGGACAATTATTGCATATTAAAAAAATATATATAATTATACGGTGTAATTGAATTCATTAACATCCTTTGCAACTAGGTACCTAGTTGCAAAGGATGCAAAGGATGCAAAGGAAAGGTTGCAAAGGCTCCTGACACCGGTCACGTGTGGACCAACATTTATGAAATCTAACGCATCGATTTGGTATTGATAATAACTCCAAAAATTGGGATAACTTACTTATTCAACTGCTACAGTACATCATTAAATTAAAGTAATTGAGTACTGTTTTTAATTATTAAATACAAGGTAAAAAAACATTTAAAAGTATCAAAACCATTCGGGCCAAGTACGGTACGCGCCGCAGCAATCTTGATAATTTTCAATAAAAAATATTTTTTTTGTTCTGTTTACCCTTTAATAATCATCAATAAATGATGTACTATCATGGTGCACTCAATTTATGCTGATGAATTAAATTGCATCCTGTATATCTACACCACTATTATAAAGAGGAAAGATTTGTATTTTTGTGTGTATGTTTGTAATGAATAAACTCAAAAACTACTGTGCCGATTTCAAAAATTCTTTAACCATTTCAAAGCTACATTCACCCTGAGTAACATAGGCTACACCACTACACGTGCGAAGCCGGGCCGCACCGCTAGTATTATATATAAAATATCTTGTGACAACTTTTAATTAGCCTTCTGTTATAGTGTAGTATTAATGTGTATATAACTAGCTGTAAGTTTTCCTTTGAAAATAAAATAAAATAAAATAAAATAAAATAAAATAAAATAAAATAAAATAAAATAAAATTAAATTAAATTAAATTAAATTAAATTAAATTAAATTAAATTAAATTAAATTAAATTAAATTAAATTAAATTAAATTAAATTAAATTAAATTAAATTAAATTAAATTAAATTAAATTAAATTAAATTAAATTAAATTAAATTAAATTAAATTAAATTAAATTAAATTAAATTAAATTAAATTAAATTAAATTAAATTAAATTAAATTAAATTAAATTAAATTAAATTAAATTAAATTAAATTAAATTAAATTAAATTAAATTAAATTAAATTAAATTAAATTAAATTAAATTAAATTAAATTAAATTAAATTAAATTAAATTAAATTAAATTAAATTAAATTAAATTAAATTAAATTAAATTAAATTAAATTAAATTAAAATAAATTAAAATAAAAATCTCTAAACGTATACTTATAAAAATTCAATGTGATACTTTATTCAATAAGCAGTTTTCCTGTCATTTTAACATTACCAGCTTTGAAGCTAGGTATATACATACTCCTGACACCGGTCACGTGTGTACCAACATTTATGAAATCTAACGCATCGATTTGGTATCGATAATTTGGTAGGAATAACTCCAAAAAATGGGATAACTTACTTAAACAACTGCTGCAGTACAAAACTATATTAAAATAATTAAGTACAGTTTTTAATTATTACATCATCATCAAGACGTCCACTGCTGAACATAAGCCTCCTCAGAGAGCGCCACTTTGAGCAGCTGCTCGCCTCCTGCATCCATCGGCTCCGTGCGGTTTTCACCAGATCGTCGGTCCACCGAGTGGGAGCCTACGCTGCGTCTTCCGGTTCGTGGTCGCCACTCTAGAACCTTTCTTCCCCATCGGTTGTCAGTTCTACGAGTGATGTGGCCTGCCCATTGCCATTTCAACTTGCTAACTCTAAGAGCTATATCGGTCACTTTAGTTCTCCTGCGATTCGACACTGATATTAATGAAATTTCTTCGGGGCCAGTCTAAAAATGCGTCAAATCAAAATGTTTAAAACCGGTTATTAAATGACGGACGTTCCAAAATAACAAATATTGAAAACAAACCACAACCAAATAGAAACCTCCTCCTTTTTTTGAAATCGGTTATAAAAACAGAAAGAAGTACTTACTGCAAGCAAAAGGCCCATTTGACTGTTAGGCCGTTTTCCTTTCGGGTAGAAAATGTGTGCGAGCGAGACGAGAGGATCGTTGTATCTGGAAACACACTCAATATAAAATACAAAAGTGTTACCTATATTCAAAAACAATATTGGCTGGTGACTGGTCTGATACGCGTAGCTCAGCGTGATGATCACATAACTTTGATTGCAATGCAACAGGAGAAATTTCATTCCAAATTTGAAAATTTCCACAGTAACTATGCACATGAACTGCGTATTGAAACTGTCAAATCCAAACATTTTTGTGTTTCTATCGGTTGCAATCGAGTTACATGATCGCCTAGCAGTTGGTAGTGGCCCTGCCTTCTGAACTGTAGGTTGTGGGTTCGATTCTTACCCGGGACAAACATTTGTGTAATGAGCATAGGTGTTTGTTCTGTGTCTGGGTGTTATATTGCATACTATGTATGTATTTACAAACAAAAATCATTTATCTGGTTCCCATAGTACAAGCTATGCTTAGTTTGGGGCTAGATGGCGTTGTGTGAAATGTCCAAAAATATTTTTTTATTGATTATTAATAACCCCGTTTTCTCGTACGTTTGTTAAAGTTAAATAACTCTTAAATAGTGAACGCTCATTGGTTGCCAGTTGATCATTGGCTGCTTTCAACCAATAAGCATTCAGTATTTGGTGTGTTAAGTTGACACGAGTTTCACAAACGTACGAGCAACCGGGGTTTTGTATTTTCTCGTTTAAAAGCGATATTTATTATTAATATGGTATTCTAAAATCTGAGCTATCTGAATTTTAAATTTCATCAAAATCGGTTTAGTAGTTACGGAGATTAATGGTAACGAATCTTCACACAAACACACACACTCTTTTTTATAACTAAATAGGCCTGCATTTGACCGCAATCTCACCTGATGGAAAGTGATGACGCGGTCTACGATGGTACATGCTTGCCTAGAAGATACCTATTCACACAAACACAAACTGTCGCTTTTAAAAAAATAGTAGGATAGGATTGGGATTGTTTTTTATGTAAATGAATGACGTGACGAGCTAGTCGTTCGCCTGATGTTAAGCATCACGGCTGCCCATAACAGATTGCAGTATCACTCGGAACTTTAATTAATATAGTTTTGCGTGACACTGCACTGCGCACGTCATCCTGAGACTTCACACAGTATAGTAATAAGATTACTAGACTGTGATCACTGATCAGCGGGGTGATCACGAAACTTTGATTGCAATTCAACAAGAGAATTTTTTTCCGAGTTTGAAAACTTCCACTATAACTATGCACATAAACTGCGTATTGAAACTGCCAAATTCAACCATTTGTGTTTCTATTGGTTGCAATCAAATTACGTGATCGCCTAGCAGATCATAAAGTCTCATAAATATGAGATAAACTTAGGATAGGATTATAGGATAAGATAAGATTAGGTTGATTAGGATGAGGATTGGCAGCCTTATCACTAACACCATCTTCCAGACAACTCACCCAAAAACGAGTTGTTCTGCGGTCACATGAACGAATGGTTTCGCTCGCTCCTTGTACGTGATAGACAACCCTGATACCAAGATGTTGAATAGCCAGCTCGCCATGTTTGGAGAAAACGACGTTACAGTCTGTAAGAAAAACATATACAATCTGAATTTGAATTGGTATATTATCCCGAAAGGGGGACAATCTACTCCCCAAGGTAGACAATGTTTCTTCTACGACTTCTCCAAATTAATAGTTTTTCATTAAAGAAATGCCATGTGAAGTTTACGTTCGAAGATAGCCCTAGCGCAGCTGGGTGGTTGAACTTCGTCCTTGACCGAATGCACTTAAATGAGTTTAACGACCTGTGTTTAGAAATGAATTTATAGTATCTTGTTAACTCTCGTAGCGATCGCCCGTGCAATTTTGTGAGTGGATTTATTTTTTTGTATCTAGCTTTGGAAACACGCAGCTTCAAGTAAGGGTCTCACAACTTGTGGGCTGTCATGGTCCCAGTGGATAACATACCAATTCAAACTCGCCTTGTATATTATGTCAGCCTTTGTGTTGAAGTGGTTAAGGTTGGCTCATAACCCGGAAGCGAAGTGTTCGACTCCAGCTAGGCGATCATGTAACTTGTTTGCAACTGATAGAAACACAAAAATGTATGTATTTGACAGTTTCAGTACGCAGTTTATATACAGAGTTACTATGGAAATTTTCAAATTTGGAATGAAATTTCTCCTGTTGCTATCAAAGTTACATGATCACCCCGCAGAACAAGTATTTGTGCACAGAAAAAAACGCAGACACTCGTTCTGTGTGTTGGTGTTGTGGGAGCATGGTCGTGTAGTTATGGCTACGTTGATCGTGATACCAAGTATTTACATCGGTGATTTCGTGTGTCCAAGGGGGATAGACATCTTTGACTGTGAGTATCTTTGGAACCCATCAATATTGTTTGATAAATAGTATCTCATTAGAAAGCCGTTGAAAAGGGCATATTTCTAAAATAATTTACAAAAAAATATTGAGTCAACTTTTTGAGATAAATCAACTTTTTTGCTGGGGTCATCATTTTCAGGGAAAATAACTTGTTGTGGTTTAAGCATTGTTTATAGAAACTATGGGTAATTATGATTAAATTTTAGTGTCAGTAGAGTCATTGAGGTTTATTTTATGTAATTAAAACAAAAAACTTATTAGTTAATACGTGTACTAGAAATCAGTGATTTAAGGTCGAAAACGGGGAGCTTTGCCAATTTTAGGAATATTTCAAATAAGTCAAAAATAAAAAAAATGGCTGAACTAATGTTACGCTTAAAAGATAGCCTGTCCAAGACCTGTCTAAGCACACCCTGAAAGGATACGATCTAAGAACTAATCACCCTGTAGATTATTGTATTATTGAAACGCTCAAATTAGGTATGATTTACCTCTCAGTAAACATTGAGTAATAGGTACTACCTCTTGTTTTTCATATCAGCGTTTTTATTTTATTTTTAAATATGGACATATTAAATCCTCATTTCACACATCGTGAAGGTCACAGATTTTATTTCAAAAGAGGTATAAAAATAACACTTTTTTATGAAATTCGTTTGTAAATGCCACACCCTAGTTGATTATCTTGGAAAACTTACAAAGAGTCTAATAAAAGATTTAAAAATCGCTCGTAGATGTAACTATTTAAGGCGAAGTTTGATCACAAAATCAACTAAAGGCACCGTGTTTTGAAAGCCCAGTGTGATGTGACGACGCTAAATAATCAGATGAATAAAACGGAAAATAAAACGAAAAATAAAACGAAAAATAAAACGAAGAAGAACGTTGACCGAAAACAATTAAAATACTTTGGTTTTTCTGAAATAAAACAGTAAAATGGCATTTAAAGCATATACTATCGTAGACCGCGTCGTCACTTTCCATCAGGTGAGATTGCGATCAAATGCGGGCCTATTTAGTTAATTATTAAAAAAAATGATATCCCTACTTCACTTAATCCACAAAAAAATCCGTAAAATTAACACAGTTTCAAGCGGAGACCCAGTCACCCTCTTCCCCCCTTAAAGGGACCCCTTCAAAAACATAAAAGCCGTGGTTGGTCACCGCCTTAACAACAATGGTAGACTTACCAGTAAAGGTATGTTTGGCACGACAAGCTTTAAGTTCTTGTCGACTGACATTTCTGGTACGAACCGAAGTATCTTGTTGTGTTGGTAGGTCACGGTGTCGTTGTTGTGAAATTTGATATTCACCTTCTCCATATCTTCTCTGTAACAAATACAATGTAATTAATGTAATTTACTAGGTGATAGTAAAGGTAGTAGGTGGTAGTAGGTGGTGGTGTCCCATACATTTTGACTTATGGAACTGAGACATGGTCTCTTACTGTTGGCCTCATTAGTAAGCTCAAAGTCGCGCAGCGAGCTATGGAGAGAGCTATGTTTCCCTGCGAGATAAGCTCCGGAACGAGGAGATCCGCAGGAGAACTAAAGTGACCGATATAGCTCTTAGAATTAGCAAGTTGAAATGACAATGGGCAGACCACATCACTCGTAGAACTGACAACCGATTGGGAAGAAAGGTTCTCGAGTGGCGACCACGAACCGGAAGACGCAGTGTAGGCCGGTCCCCCACTCGGTGGACCGACGATCTGATGAAAGCCGCGGGGACCCGATGGGTTCAGGAGGCGAGCGGCCGCTCAAAGTGGCGCGCTCTGGGGGCCTATGACTAAGTGATAGGACTTTTCTGCAAAGTTCGTCTAGGTAGATACCACCGCTTTGCCAGTTATTCTGCCGCCAAGCAGTAGTGTGCCAGCACTACTGTGTTCCGGTTTGAAGGGCATTGTAGCTAGTGAAATTACTGGGCAAATGAGACTTTATGATCTGATCTTGCAGTCTGGAAATCTTATTACTAGACTGTGTGAAGTCTCAGGATGACGTGCGCAGTGCAGTGTCACGAGAAACTTTAACTTTATAGTTCCGAGAGTCACTGCATCTGTTATGGGCGGCTGTGACGCTTAACACCAGGTGAACGACTAGCTCGTCACGTCATTCTTTTACATAAAAAAATATATTTTTGTTTAATAAATTTTCTAAGACTGATTGAAACCAGAAAACGAATTTTGTTTTATTAAAATCCAATAAGAAGAACTTTCACTAAATCCTATTGCGCTGACACTTTGGTCTTTTACTGTTGCTCTCATTCAGCATCAACTGCCTGAAGACGTTCACTGCTGAACCTTTAGTCCTTCCACAAAGCGCTACTTCGGGCTGCTTGCCTCCTGTATCCATCAGCTCTCCGCGTTTTTGACCGTCGGTTCGCCTAGTGAGGGTCTGCGTCGTCCGGTCACCACTTGATAACTTTTCAACGTCGCAAATTAGACGCGATGTAAGCACACTTCAGTGCCACGTTCTAAGTACAGTTTATTCAGTGGGTTTCTCCGGTGGCGGTGGCGTGATGTTCGGCAATTACATCGTGTCTCGAGATACAGTCAATACGGTTGATTGAGGAGCGACGGCGGAAAATAAAGTATATTATTAAAGTGTATTATACATTTTTAGACAATTTTTTTATATTACAGTATTTAATTTGAATAAAAAAGAAGCCGATGGATGCAAGAGGCAAGCAGCCGCTCAAAGTGGCGCTCTATGGGGGAGACCTATGTTTATCAGTGGACGTCTTTAGGCTGTTATCATCAACAGATGATGATGATGATGACATTTAACAGCACAAGAAGCGCGTGGAATTCGTGTTTTGGGGATTCTGTGTCCTCTATCTAACTCGTGCATAGCGACACATCATTTAATGTATTAAAAGATTGAATGCACTTATGAAAAACTGGCCAAGTGCGAGTCGGACTCGTGCATGAAGGGTTCCGTACCATTATCTATCCCTGCCATCCCAAAAAATTGCGTTTGTTGTATGGAAGCTCCCTAAAAACTTATTTTATTCTGTTTTTTAGTATTTGTTGTTGTAGCGGCAACAAAAATACATCATCTGTGAAAATATCAATTGTCTAACTATTATGGTTCATAAAATAAAGCCTGGTGACAGACGGACAGACAGACAGCGGAGCCTTAGTAATAGGGTCCGTTTCACCCTTTGGGTACGGAACCTTAAAAAACTGATCAAACTAGGCCCCCAACGATAACACTACAACAAAATGTTCAACAAAAAAGCATTATTACTTCAACCAAGTTTTCATACATAAAGTACGTATATTGAAAAAGACTATGATTCTGTCGGACAGACAGACGATTAACAAAATGATCCTATTAGGTAGTGTATTTTTTTGAAATTACCCTAAATATAAAAAAAAAATACTAATTTTTTTGACAGATATAGATAAAATAAGATATAGATAAAAGAAGCTCGTTCCACTGTCTCGTGACTCGAGACTGTGGAACACGTGCTGACATACTGCACAGCTACAGAAAAAGCCAGATACACATCAGGAATGTTAACACACAACATTCTACCCAAGCAATTTCGAATGCCTCATCATCATCACTCCAACGGCCAACATCAGTGCCACTGGAGCAGCTGTGCCAGCAGCCTAGAGCCACGCTCCGTTATTTTAGGGAGCTGGGATGGCTCGGGTAGATGCTGGCAGGGGGAAATGCACAATACACCCCAAGCGGGACGTCAGTGCAGGACTTATCACCCCCATCTACATCTACACCACTATCTACACTACTATTATAAAGAGGAAAGATTTGTAATTTAGTGTGTATGTTTGTAATGAATAAACTCAAAAACCACTGTGCCGATTTCAAAAATTCTTTCGCCATTGGAAAGCTACATTTACCCTGAGTAACATAGGCTACACCACTACACGTGCGAAGCCGGGGCAAGCCGCTAGTGTAGGATAAGAATAAGAAGCTCGTTGTTGTTTGACATTAAAAATTTATATCATATTAGGTATTTAGAATCGATAAGAATGACATTGAATGATAATTAATCAGTTTTATATATATATATATATATATTTATGTACTCCATTGACATTAAATTAATTAATAAATACAATTAAAACATTGCGAGTAAAATTTTATCATAGTCAAACTAATATGTTATTATTCTCTTTGTAAGTACATATTGACTCTTTTGTGAAGTCGTCCTTCTCTCTCCAAATTTGCTGCGCCCGACGGGGTCCATAATGAGCCTACTTAAATAATTTTATACTTATTCCACCTATGTACACTATGGAAGCAATAAAATATCTGAATCTGAATCTGAATCTGTCTTTTTAGATGCCTACCAAAGTGTTCCATTCAAAAGACTTCAACGCGTGCTCATTTAATTTTAGTTCAATTTAAAGTTTTTTTTTCTAATTTGTAGTTAGTAGGTACCTAGTCTTCCGGTTCGTGGTCGCCACTCGAGAACCTTTCTTCCCCATCGGTTGTCAGTTCTACGAGCGATGTGGCCTGCCCATTGCCTGAACAACTTGCTAATTCTAAGAGCTATATCGGTCACTTTAGTTCTCCTGCGGATCTCCTCGTTCCGGAGCTTATCTCGCAGGGAAACGCCGAGCATAGCTCGCTGCGCGGCTTTGAGCTTACTAATAAGGCCAACAGTAAGAGACCATGTCTCAGTTCCATAAGTCATCACTGGCAACACACACTGATTGAAAACTTTCGTTTTCAGGCTCTGCGGTATTTTGCCGGCCCCCCACTCGGTGGACCGACGACCTGGTGAAAGCCGCGAGGAGCCGATGGATGCAGGAGGCGAGCAGCCGCTCAAGGTGGCGTGCTCTGGGGGAGGCCTATGTTCAGCAGTGGACGTCTTCAGGCTGTTAATGATGATGATGATGAGGTACCTAGTACCTACTACACTATTTGTTTGTGTACATAATATGTGTATTATTGTAGCGCTCATAGTGAAGCACGACTAGCCGTTACTATTCGATATTCGCTGCGGTCACTACTCTGATGGGTGACCGCTACAGCAAAAAGTGGTATTTACAACTGAGCGCTACCGTGCTTCGGAAAGCGCGTTAAGCCGTCAGTCCCGGCTGTTGTCGTAAGACAATAGTCGTTAAGCCAAGTCCCAAGCCTTTGGGCGACCTAAAAATTCTGACACCAGGGCTGACCTTGCCTACACGAGAAAAAGAAGATATTATTGAGATTTTTAAAAAGTATTGAATAATTTTTGTATCAGTGAAATGTAAAAAGGTTAATAAGTAATAGAAAACTTTGTTTTACATTATCAAAACAAAAAAAAAATGAGATATAAAAAAAATTGTTGTTAGTTTTTAAAAAGAATGCACCTCTTTATGTCGTATAGACTACAAAGGTTACATTACACGGTAAACCGCTATGATTTCTTCATAGTACGTACTGGTATAATCACCGTCAAAAGTGATTTTTACCTATATTTTTAACGGACATAAAGTGCCTTTATGATCAGACTGCCTACAAAGAAAAAGACTACGAGGGCAGATTGACTAAAAAGCAGAAAGTCTAAAACGCATAAACTAAGTAAGTGCAACAATAATACTAACTACTAACTGAATTTTCACTTTTGACAGCAGATGTCATTTTGGCAGACGAACAACTACAAAGGTAGCCTGGAGGAAATCGTTTTATGCGATAAGGTTGCCCGTTGTTCCACCATACTTTGTTTTGTATCATGTGCATTATTGTACTTTGGTGTTCAATAAAGTATTTTTGTATTGCATTGTATTGTATTGTATACTTCAAAGGCGGTTGTAAATTTAACGTTTTCACTTGTCTGTATGCCTGTACAAAGGCACACATTGCAGTAACGAGGTACCATTTCGACATTGGATTACCTGTCTTAATGTGCACTACACTTTTTGTTTGCTGCGAATTTCGGAGAAGTATGTTTATCTCGAGGTATTAGATTTTATACTTCGCTAGAGCCGCCCCGTAGTTACGCGGTACAACCATCTTAACGTGTCTTAGTTTTTGGATTAAAAAGTACCCATGTTGATCCAAATATCCCAATAAAAGAAGCTGTAATGTTTGAAAATCTTAACCGGTTCGAGTTTTGGGGGGAACGCGGAAAGATCACGTCGTTGCATTGTATTATTTTTCAAAACTTGTGCTTTTTCTAGTGTTAATGTTTAAAATTGGTGGCGTTTTACGCATTAAGTGCTGAATTACGAGCATGAGTGCGGGCAAGTGATATAATGTAGTGAAACGTGGTTTTTCGTGTTGCTTCCAAAATTCCATAAGCTTCTAGTAAAGCTGCCACCACTTTACTAGGGCATGACTTAGACTGGACTATGATTACCCGGACTGTAAGACTTGACTTTACGTGAAATAATTATTCCATATAACACAGGTGCCCATAAACGATTTGCAGTATCACTCGGAACTCGGGACTCTAAATTAATATAGTTTTGCATGACACTGCACTGCGCACGTCATCCTGATATTTCACACAATGTAGTAATAAGATTACTAGACTGTGTGATCAGACCATAAGGTCTCATTTGCCCAGTAATTTCACTACCTACAATGCCCTTCAAACCGGAACACAGTAGTGCTTGCACAATACTGTTTAGCGGCAGAATAACTGGCAAAGCGGTGATACCTACCTAGACGGACTTTGCAGAAAGTCCTACCATTTAGAAAATAGCTATGTTAAAGTTATATTACCTATATGTATAAGTTATATTACCAAAAACGTGCTATTCGAGTCTTAGTAAATGCAAAATTTAAAGAGTCCTGTAGAGATCATTTTCGGAGTCTGGGCATCCTAACATCAGTCTCAGTATACATAATGGAAATATTAAAATATGTCCGGACCAATTTACACACATTTGTAACACGAGCCGAAAAAAATAATTTCAATGTGCGGCACAAAAATTTCTTGGTACCGATAAAACATAGATTAAATTTAACTAAGAAAACTCCTAGGCTAATGGGACAAAGACTGTACAATAAATTACCAAACTGCATAAAGGAAGCAGAAAGCTACGCCGTCTTTTGTTCAAATGTGAAACACCTTCTACTATCCAAAACATTATATACGTTAAAAGAATACTTGGATGATAATGACTACCGCAATTTTACTTTATTGAAATCTGATTATGAGTGTTCTTGAGCTCTCTTTTATTTTTACATGAATTGCAATCAATTTATATTACTTACCTATTGTTTTTTATATCAGTTTTAGTCTCATTAATTTATAATTATTAGATAGTTAAATTAGATGTCAATATTTATGACGAAGCCTCTTTACAGCAAATATTTTATTATATTTTATTAAATTTACAAGCCCTTCTACAGCTTTTAAATAAAGTTACAAACAACTAATGCTCGTAAACTAATAATGTACAATTTAAACAGCGATGACAATGCATCTCTGTCGATGATTAAAACTTTAAATAAGACAACCTAATGACGAGTCCATAAATGTACTTCCGTATAATTTGATTACATGTACCATTTATGCCAATAAATTATTTCATTTCATTTCATTTCATTTATGAACAACTACCTATCATGAACATAAATCATGACGAACCACTCGTCAATGATAGGTAGTTTCCCTTTTATTAGAAGGTCATCGACCGGTCATTATGTAGTGAAATTACGCGAGACTTTCGATGTACGTCTCAAGGTGCCCGACCGCATTAGTCATTTCATGAATACCTATTTTTAGGATTTTGAATGATGATTATGACCAACGACCATTGATTATAAAGCCCGGATTTATAGCCAATGGCGACGACCGATGACGGTTTTCAGGTGAAGTCTTATCACAATCATCATCCTCTTTGCCTTTTCCCATTTGTTATTGGGGTTGGCTCCCGGTCTAACCTGTAGCGGCAAGCTACCAGAATTACACGAGCGACTGCCATCTGACCTCGCAACCCATAAGGAACCAGTAACAGAGATGGTTAGATCAGGTGTCAGATTCTATCAGGCGTCTGATTACCCGTAACGATTGCCATAGATGTACTTGTGACAACCGGGACCGACGGCTTAACGTGCTCTCCGAGGCACGGAGCGATGGCATCGCAAACTGCACATAACTTACTGTATAAGTCATTGGTGCAGGGCCGAGGATCGAACCCACAGCCGTAAGATTGCAAAGCACACATGCTACCGCTCGGCCACCATCGCTGTGAAGTTTTATCACAATATCAACCGAACTATCACTATTTTTGAAAGCCCAATGCGACGTGTCGAATCTAAATAATCATAAAAAAAAAATTGGAAATAAAACGAAAAAGAATGGTGATCGAATACAATTTAACGTGATTAAAATGCTGACACTAATCAGCATTGCAATTCAACGTGGCAATGCTGCCAGCATGTTGGGTACGCTACCTACCGGTAGTGGGCTGGAGCACTTGGACTGTCTAGGTATAGGCCATCGCGGCTAGTATACAGTCTAAACGTTCTTTGTAGTAGATAGTGTAGCTAGTAGCTTTTAGTACAAAAAAAAAACAACAAAAACAAAAAAAAACTTTGAAACTTTTTTTTCTTTTGTTTAAATTAACTATGTAGTTAATTTAAATAAATCGTTTGGTTTTTCTAAAATAAAATCATAGAATGACCCCCAAAAAAATACTTTTCAACACATTTGCTCAAAAAATGAATTTACAAAGCCTGTATAAATTGTTCGAAAGTTAAACATTACGCACCATACAACGGAGCGTGCGGTAAAATAGGTACTCTCACCTAAGTACCTATTTTACCGCATCGTTCCTTGTATAGCACCGTGCGTAACCTTTACGGTTTTTTTTTAATTTCCATAAAAAATGTATAAGAACTCCACCAAAGAGTTTCACATAACGAGAATAGATAAGCTGAATGATCGAAACTCCTTGGAAGCGCTTTTGCTCAATACGTTTGTCTCACTTTAATACTAAAGAGAAAATGAAACTAAAGATGTAGTTCTAATTTTCACCACACGCACGTGGCGCCATTTGAATTGTAAATGCGCGCCATTTTAGCCCATTTTCATATTAGATTAGAAACATCAAAGATTGTTTGTTGCGACTTTCCCACTAATAAAAAAAAGTTTGTTTCATTACCTATTGTACTGTTTTCTCGCAAATATGTTGAGGCACATTGAATATCAATGTTAAGCTCGAAAGGTCATGTCTGGTGAAGTCTACGCTCCGTCCAAATCCTGTCCAAATCCAAAACCCCGAAGGCTTTCAGCTGGAACTCCAAAATCGCTTCCAGTGCCTAGCCGACTGTAACACAGTGGACGAGCTAAACGACGGGTTGGTGGAAACTGTCCAAGCTGTTGGATCGAAATTCTTTAAGACCCAACGCCGAAAGAAGACTCAAAAGCTCTCAGAAAAAACTCTTGAGCTAATGGCCGATCGGAGCGAAATGAAGCTGCAGTCTTCAGTTGATATGTCAGCCTACGGTGAACTCAATAGACGAATCTGGAGTTCCTTGCGACACGACTTGCGTGCTCTTAGTACTTCACGTATTGAGGCCGCAATTGAGCGGAACCAAGGCTCTAAAGTGTTCGCAAAGGATTCGTCTATTGGGCAACACCAAATGACAAAACTGAAGACCGAAAATGGTAGCGTCATTTCATCCAAGCCTGAGATTCTGAGAGAGATCGAGAACTTCTATGGACAGTTATACACCTCGACACGTAAGCCCGCTACTAACACAGCTCAGGACATCAGAGCCAAGTTAGTCCGACACTATACCGAAGATATCCCGGACGTCAGCCTGTACGAGATTAGAATGGCCCTCAAACAGCTTAAAAACAACAAGGCACCAGGTGAAGATGGAATTACGACCGAACTTCTGAGAGCGGGTGGTAGACCGGTACTTTTAGTCCTCCAGAAGTTATTTAATTCTGTCATCATTGAAGGTACAACGCCAGAGGCATGGCACAAGAGCGTGGTGGTGCTCTTCTTCAAAAAAGGCGATAACACCTTATTGAAGAACTATAGGCCCATCTCGCTCTTGAGTCATGTGTATAAGCTGTTTTCGAGAGTCATTACGAATCGTCTCGCACGCAGGTTTGATGAATTCCAGCCTCCCGAACAAGCCGGTTTCCGAAAAGGCTTTAGCACCATAGACCACATTCATACGCTGCGCCAGATTATACAGAAGACCGAAGAGTATAATCGGCCGTTATGCCTAGCGTTTGTGGACTATGAGAAAGCCTTCGATTCAATCGAGACTTGGGCGGTGCTGCAGTCCTTGCAGCGATGCCAAATTGACTATAGGTATATCGAAGTTTTGAAGTGTTTGTACAGTAAGGCCACTATGTCAGTCCGACTACAGGACCAGAGTACGGAACAAATTCCATTGCAAAGAGGCGTGAGACAGGGAGACGTTATTTCTCCGAAACTGTTCACAAACGCATTGGAGGATGTTTTCAAGCTCTTGGAGTGGAAAAGATCTGGCATCAACATAAATGGCGAGTACATCACTAACCTTCGTTTTGCCGATGATATAGTCATAATGGCGGAATCGCTCGAGGACCTTAGCACCATGCTCAACGACCTCAGTAGAGTCTCCCAGCAGGTTGGTCTTAAGATGAATATGGACAAGACAAAGATCATGTCTAATGCTCATGTTCCACCTATACCGGTAATTGTTGGGAACGATACTCTCGAAGTTGTCGACAAGTATGTCTACCTAGGACAGATTGTCCAATTAGGTAGGTCCAACTTCGACAAAGAGGTGGCGCGAAGAATCCAACTCGGCTGGGCAGCGTTTCGGGAAGCTTCGTCCTATCTTTTCGTCCAAAATACCGCAGAGCCTGAAAACGAAAGTTTTCAATCAGTGTGTGTTGCCAGTGATGACTTATGGAACTGAGACATGGTCTCTTACTGTTGGCCTCATTAGTAAGCTCAAAGTCGCGCAGCGAGCTATGGAGCGAGCTATGCTCGGTGTTTCCCTGCGAGATAAGCTCCGGAACGAGGAGATCCGCAGGAGAACTAAAGTGACCGATATAGCTCTTAGAGTTAGTAAGTTGAAGTGGCAATGGGCAGGCCACATCGCTCGTAGAACTGACAACCGATGGGGAAGAAAGGTTCTCGAGTGGCGACCACGAACCGGAAGACGCAGCGTAGGCCGGCCCCCCACTCGGTGGACCGACGACCTGGTGAAAGCCGCGGGGAGCCGATGGATGCAGGAGGCGAGCAGCCGCTCAAGGTGGCGTGCTCTGGGGGAGGCCTATGTTCAGCAGTGGACGTCTTCAGGCTGTTAATGATGATGACTACCTGACTTAGACTGGACTATGACTACCCTGACTGACTGTGACTAAGACTTGACTTTACATGAAATATTTCATAATACGACGAAAAACTACAATACTTGACACTGGCTAAATACACTATGTGTGGAGCCAAACTATAAGAAGAAAAAAAAAAACTATCAATGTAAACGTCATTGTCAATCCCAGTTTTGGCGTTGACGGCTGCTTGACGGCCACTCTGTGTTGCCATAAAGAAGTTTTTTTTTAATGTTGTTTTTATTTTTGTCTAATGTTACATGTTTTAGTTTTTTAATTATTTATAATGTTTGTTACTTTCTTTCTGTAGTTGTTTAAATTTATGGTACGTCCGTGATGTCATGAAAATGGGTCCCGTCTGAAAATCAGTAGCTGAGGTTGTTGTGTGCAGCCTCAGTTGTATGCTGAGCCGGGACCTATTCCTGACATCGCGCAGTATCGCTTGGTATAGCATATTAGTATGTAATGTAGGTAATATTTTATGTTATATTGTTCTTGTGTACTATGCGATATTGTGTGTCAGGAATAAAGGTCATTTCATTTCATTTTATAACAATGGATTTTCTATTGTGTAGCAGTCACTTGGCAGTTGATGTGTCAAAGCCCTCTAGAGACTCTCTCAAAACATAAAAGTAGTGCTAGATCACCGCCTTAACAGCGGTACTATAGTTGTTTGTTATACAAAGCTGCAAAGCTGGTTTTTGGCGCGAGTACTTGAATTGAAACCTGAGCAAGCGGAGGATTCTAGGATTGATTCAAATGAAGAATCCTGAGCGTAGCGAAGGTTTCAAAGGTACGAGACGCAGAATAACTTTGCTGCCGAGCGAAACACGCAACTTTTCACCTCACTACAGCGAGGAAAATGCAAAAAAAAAACAGCTTAAAAAGCTAAGAAAGGATTAGTTTTTAGCTTATTAATTTAGTTATGAGTGGCGGTAACGCTTAGCATCAGGTTAACGACTAGCTCGTCACATTAACATTAAAATTAAAAAAAAGGTGTTTTTTCATCCGCTTTTCATGCAGTCGCCGAGCGGGATAACGTATTGGTTATTTATACTCTTTGGTGCTGGACAGTGTGATTATTTTAAATTCGGGCAGTCCTGTGGTTAAATCCTCAATTCTTGACGAGAAAATAATTGAATGGAAAGGTTCGAATTTTAAAAACACTTTCTACGCTAGCGATTAAAATGCGTTTTTGCACCCAGATTTTGAATGACAAACAGAATCTTTCCGATGACGACTAGTGAGGTGAAAAAATAATTGCTTTTTCTTTCGCTCACCTGTAAACAAAAGGGCCGACTTCCACCAACTTCGGTCGCTCCCCGTTCTCAATAAACCCCTGAGGGTTGGTAACGTTGAATATGTAGACTTTGGTTAACCGCGTCACACCGGGCTTCTGCCAGTAGCTGTAACTAATTGACCCGTTCCACAGCTTCAATTCCTGTAAAAAAAATTTGTAGGTTTTGTTTCATTTGTACAAAGCATAACATAAAACTATCGATAGATTTTTTTACGAGCAACAATACTATGGATATTATCGATAGGCCTATCGATAGTATGGCTTTGTTTAGATGAAAACAGTCGATAGAAAAACTAGCGATAGTTCGTCAGCACTAATCAGTCCGTCCCAAATTTAAACGCAGCTAGTTTCGTACATTCTATAGAGTTCTAGAACAAAATACGTAGAAACTTTTTCCCCAAACTAATATTTAAACGTACTTACCCTAAATATAATGTAGTCCAACCACGGCACGAAAGACAGTATTACTCCAAGAACGACTGTGAGTATACTAAACATAACCACCGCCAGGCGACCTGTAACAAACAAAAATAATTGTTCATATTTATACTATACATGGATTGTGTCACGTGACGCCTCCGCCCAGGGTCTTACGATGCCTAACTAGGTCCTGATCCTCTGCGGGGCTACCGTCTAAGCCAATCGTAATCGATGAATGGGCTTCACTTCGTCATTTCCGGCAAGTTGGCATTGTGTAACATCTCCATCCATTAGTATTTTCTCATTATTATAGTTAATCAATGTTTTGTCTACTCAGTTCTTTACCTAAGGGACCACAATACCGATGGATGAGGATTTTACACAACCGGAAATGACCAAATGAAGCCCATTCATCGATTACGATTGAGTTACACAATACGGGGGCAGACCCTGGAGGGAGACGGCGACATGATAATTGCCAATGTTCTCTACCGCTCGTACTAAGCAGGCTGCCTGCTGCTTTGACAGTCTCTATGGTGGTTTAGCAGATCAGCTCATAACCCGGAGGCGGCGGGTTCGATTCCCGCAACAGGATAAGTGTTTGTGCACAGGAAAAAAAACGGTCAATTTTAGTTACCGTCCGTACTAACCCAGCTGGGCAGACTAACGCTAATCGTTGATATTATTAGGGTAATAATCATTGCGTAATCATTACTTTACTGGTGATTCAATTATTTTAATTCATTAAGGCTGGTGTATACGCTGATCCACTATCTCGCTCGCGCATTACGACATTTTTGAAGACGTTGATTAACTGAATTTACTAAATCTGGCTAAACTATATTTTCATGAATAAAATTACAACTGTTCAACACAAATATCATATTAATCTAAGCAAGATTTCATAAATACAGCGGTATCAAATGTTTTTTTTTTTTCATTCTTAACTGTTTTTATGTATGAAAACTTGTTTGGATTAATATGATATTTTTGTTGAACGTTTGTAATGTTATTCATGATAATATAGTTTAGCCAGATTTTGCGTGAGTAAATTCAGTTATTTAATATATTCAAAACTGTCGCAATGCGCGAGCGAGATAGTGGATCTGCGTATGCAGCAGCCTTAAGGGTTGACGTCGTTTGGTATCTTTTTTCGGCACCAAATTCTTTTAGCCGAAAATAATGTGATAAGGTTTTTTCCAGTTTTTTCGTACTGATTATGAATTTATTAGCTTTTTATTTAACAAAAAACATAGCTTTCCTTTTTAATTAGAAAAAAGGTTTGGTTCGGTTGTAAGTTTGCGTGCAGTTCTAACAAATAAAACCGATTTCAATAAATTTTTTTCAGCTTGTACTGGCGGAAACTACAACATTTATTTTGTTTCTTTACTTATATGAACCACGTAAGATTTCACATAACAAGGAAATCTTAGCATTAAAAACAGCCATAAAGATGTTAATTGCTTAATTAAATCGCATCAACTACAATAATAAAAAGGTGTATCATAATAGTGTAAAACACGTGGGGCTTATCACACTACAAAAATCTTTTAACATTCGCACAAATATAAATAAAACAATGATCGATCATGTTTAAAGCAAAAGTAGTGGCTTTTGTTTTACAATTTTTGAATTATCGATATTTTTGAGATACTGAATTTTAATTGGAAAAGTCAACTATTTTTATAGTGTTAAGGAATTAGGTAATCCAAACTCAAGAAACTAATTTATTAGCTAGGCTAATAATTCACAAGACACGACAAATTTTTGTCTGAAAATAACCTCAAATATTTCTCAAAATATTAAAAGATGCTTTGCCTATACAGAATTAAAAAATAGATTCTAAAAGTCGTAAAACAAATAGATATTCTTTATTATTTCATGTAATACAATTTATATAAATAATCTTACACTCATAAATTATCAAAAAGACCCTTGGCGGAGGGGAATGTTCCCAGAACGCTGGCTGCATTGCCACGCTGTATGGCAATGCTGATTTTTTGTGCAAAATAAGAGCCAGCCTTCTGGTCACTGGTCGCCTCCACCAAAAGTCCCTATATATTTCAAAAGCGCCTGGTCCCCACGGTCCCATGGTTTCTACCCCAAACGGCACAAACATGTATCCTCTGTCAAGGCTTCCATATTTGCGCCGTTTGAGGCTTTCAGCTTTAGCAGCAGCGCTACCAGCCTGATTTTTAGTTTCGGGAAGATGGGACGGTGCCATAGTATCGACGCAAGTCATGCATCCCACACTAATGGCCGTCCCATCTTCATCCGTCCAAGGTATTAAAGTCATTCCGTCGGGCCTCTTGCCGTCATCGCGCATAAGTCCATTCGGTTCGAGAACAGACGGTACGCCGGCACTGACAAAGGCCCGACGAATGACGTCATTCAGGCTGGCGTGTCGTGGAATACGTCCAGCACTCCTGCTACATGCTAAACCGTGGTAACCAAGGTGGTCGACTAATTCGCCACATAGGCATAGGTGAGGGACTTGGCAAGCGGCTCCTAAACGCAAAGATACGGCCAATCGAAAAGTATTATTGTCTAAAAGGTTTCCAATATTCTTTGAAGGTAAAGCTTGCAACCAAAGGCCGGACTCCCATCGCGATACGGCAAGAAGCCGAGCACTCTCTGCGGAACTAACAGACTTAAAACAAATTATTTTTCATGACTTAGAGAATAAGTAGTCCTTACAGTTTACACACATAATTATATATGATTAAATTAGTAGATACTTAGGTATCTAGAATCTGCACAATTAAGGCAATTGTCCGACTTGCGTCCTTAAGTTAAGTCCCTTAGTTAATTAAAAACAATAATTTATTACTGGGAAATAATTACTGGACTACCTCATTTCAGGTTGATAAATAAAATGACAAAGGTGTTTTATGATTAATTATCTACCTTTGATATATTCTCATAAATATAAATTTTATTGCACGCGGTAGTGCATAATTTAGTTCGTGGATATTTGAGAAAACAACATGTAAATACAATACAGCCTTATACTTAATGGTGAAGAGTTTTTGTAGTTACAAAATCAACAAAAAGTAAGAATTCGGTGTATAAATAATTACCAAATCTAAATTTTATAAAAATTTATTTAGATTTTTATCTAATCTACACGAAAAACACTTGAAGATTCTTTTAAAAAAATTCCACCGCTTTACCGAAGCGTGACTTTGTCTCGATATAAACTAGATATTATTGATTTGCACGTGACTTTACAAGTTATTGATAATCACATGGATTCAAACTAGAGATATTTATGTTATGTCTACTAGAAATACTATTATGCTTTTTAAAAAGAAGTTAAACCGACTTCAATAACCTTAATTTCATACTGAAAAATCATCATTATCATCAGCCTAAAGACATCCGCTGCTGAACATAGACCTTCCCATAGAGCGCCACTTTGAGTGGCTGCTTGCCTTCTGCATCCATCGGCTGTCCATCGAAAAATACTTAAATGATATTATCAACTATATGTTTGTAATAGTTATTTTGATTTATTTTAATACACATACCACTGAATTGATTTGATGATATTTTTATGGGACCAATCTGAAAGTATATCGTATCAAATGAATAAATGATTTTCTAAATCGATTTATAACCCAAGGAGTTCTGAACTCGTTAGCGACCAGGTACATGTATCACACTCACACTATATAATAATATAAAAGCGAAAGTTTGTGTGTATGTGTGTATGTTTGTTACTCTTTCACGCTCTAACAGCTGGACGGATTTGGATGAAATTTGGTATGGAGGTAGCTTATACCCTGGATTAAAACATAGGCTACTTTTTATCCCAATAACGGGAACGGTTCCTGTAGAAACGCGGGTGGACCCGCGGGGCGCTGCTAGTATTATGTCATTTGAATAAACTTGTACTAAAAGTGTATACTACCTACATTGTACAAGTCTTCGACTTCGAACTCGTTACGTGGGTATTCAGTATTCATTTGTTTATTTCCATAAGAACACAAGGGACACTTGGATATAATCAATATAACATAATTATGCTTATAGCTTTTCCAGCTGTATAGGGCCTTGTCAAATTGTGTACTAGGTGGTAAGACTTTTCTGCAAAGCTCGTCTAGGTAGGTACCACCGCTTTGCCAGTTATTCTGCCGCCAAGCAGTAGTGTGCAAGCACTACTGTGTTTCCATTTGAAGGGCACTATAGCTAGTGAAATTACTGGGCAAATGAGACTTCAGTACCTAGTACTTAAAAATTTGCGTTACAACAAAAGTAAATTAGTTTAAGCGGCTGTATAGTGCCTTGCCGTTTTGTATTCATATGTGAATGCAGCTGTAAAGAGGCTTTATCAATCTTATTACTTAATACTCTTAAACACTTGTGAGAGGCACGGAGGTCGGAGTTTAAGCTCTTTTATTTTAGGTTTCTTTTTAGTTGTCTTTCAGTAAGACTTTAGGTTGACACGAAGATTATGTCGCTTAAATTTTATGTTTTTTTTTTTAATTTTTATTATTATTTCTTATTTTCGCTGCATTACAAGTTTCCTTTTGTACCTACATCTCGCACTTTATTTACTTTTTTACGGAACAACGATTCATCATCGCCAACAACACTGTAGTAGACTTTTTAAGTTTTAATTACATTGTTAAATCTCGTCACCGATGAAAGCGCCATCTGAAACTATCTTTAGTGTTTCACCATTATTTCGGCCTTAGAATAACGCATTCGGCTCGCTTTCTGCATTAGTGTTTAATCCCATCTCTAGCGACCGCAAAAGCATCTGCGGTTGACACTGGCCAGTTATAGTAAAATAATGCAATTACAGTTTATTCTATTAAGAGCGGAAAATAAGATTCTTATCTGTTAAATAAACGTGCGGTTTAGAAACGTGAGCTATAAGTAAGTATAGTATTATAATTGATGTATGACGTCATTCTCGGCCAAGACACGTGCTGGGTGATCCTATAGCAGTCGTAGTATCGGCTGCTATAGGATCACCGGACCAGTCTAGCCCTTCTGGCTTCTGGGGGCGTACCGTGAGCTCTTAGCGCGATTCAAAGCAGAACCTACACTGGATCGCTTGTCAAAATCACCATACAAAAAAAAACAAAGCGATCCAATATAGGCTCAGGCATGATAAAATTTCCTTCCGCGTACTTAACTCTATCTTGAGCAAGATTCGACCATTCAGGCTTATAATGTACATAATATGCCGGCTACATCTGTCATTTAAATATATAGGGTATATTATAGTATTATATTATCTGTGTTCCGCTTTGAAGGGCATTGTAGCTAGTGAAATTACTGGGCAAATGAGACTTTATGATCTGATCACTCAGTCTAGTAATCTGATTACTAGACTGTGTGATGTCTCAGGATGACGTGCGCAGTGCAGTGTCACGTGAAACTTAACCAACCAACTGTTATGGGTGGCCGTGTCGCAGGACATCAGGTGAACGACTAGCTCGTCACATCATTCAATCGCATAAAAAAACATAGATCTATGCACTCTTGCAGAAAAACCTTACCTCCGATTACCTTGTTATTTATTAGCCGTTTAGCTAGGGCAATTACAAATAATTAACTTGGTGCATTCATTATAATTTTTATGGAAACAGAATGATTCTTAGAATTAATGTCTTTATTTTTATGGAAACAGAGTGATTCTTAGAAGCAATAGTCATTATTATATATACCTATCGTTTGACCTAGCCTTGATCTATTTGTATTAGACTTCCTTAGATGGATATTAGGTTTTCATCATCATCAGAACTTATAATAAATAGAGTATCTTGCGGCAACACAATAAGTGCAATTCAGCTCACACATCGCTACACATGGCCTCTCTTTCTATTGCTATGCTCTTTTTTTTTAACTGGTTATTGTTGGTCTCTACCAAAGATTATAAAGCTAGGCAATGGTCTCTACTGACTGTCACGTCAGCGTCACTGGGCGAGAGGGTAGCATAAGGCGTGCAGCCGTTAAAAGAGGGAGGCAACTCAGACCCTTGAGGTGAGAGCTTCGGTTTTTTTTAAACGGGCTTATGCTGTTGGTCTCTATCAACCTTTACAGCGTAACCGGGTGGGGTGAGCCTCGGCGTGGCCGTTGCCGGGACAAGAGGATTGAGAAGGCTACGTCCACTGGAAGAGCCTTCCTATACTGGTTCTGGTACCTGAGCTAGAAGGGCTAAACTGGTATGATCCGATACTACTGGCTGCGATAGGATCCTCCGGGTCACCAAGACGTACCTTGGACGGCGACAACGGGGAGTAGCCTCACTATTCTGACTCGTTACGCCTATAACGTATCGGCCCAGAGGTCGGGGCCGTGCCTAGCACTTTTGTAGCGCTGCCTACCTAGACCAGGGTGCACCAGGCCTGATCATACCGTAGCATTAATTTAGTAATATTCACAATATCTATAATTCAAACTTATTTTGAACGGGCTAATGCTGTTGGTCTCTACCGACCTTTACAGCGTCACCGGGCGGGAGGGCAGGCGCATAATGCGCCCAGCCGTCAAAAGTGGGAGGCAACTAGCTCAAGGGCACCCTGGAGTGCGAACATCAGCTTGGGCCGTTGCCGGGATAAGAGGATCGAGAAGGCTACATCCACTGGAAGAGTGGACCCTATGGAAAGTTATAATTTGACCTACAGTAGGTACCTATGTGTGTGCAAATCAAATATCACCCAATTTCGTTCACCATTTTCAAAGATGAGTGTAATAAATATACATACTTACATAGGTACACACGAATTTTCCCTTTTATTAGTATTACTAGGATTAGTAGAAGTTGAGTTTTTTCAAACGATCTTGTCGATAGCCTGGTGTTAAGTGTCACGGCCGCCCACAGTTGTAGTTGCAGTGCCACTGGGAACTCTAAATCATAAAATGTTGTATTGTACTCTCTACTACGCACGTCATCCTGAGACATCCGCATAGTTGTAATAAGTATGATTAGAAATCATATTAGGTAGACTATACGAGCTAGAGCGATAACGGCAGCGCGGTAGCATGTGCGCTTCGCAAACGGCACCGGGTTCGATCCTCGGCCCTGTACCAATGACTAGGGATTGCAATCCGGTGTCATTTTCAATCCGGCCTGATCCGGTCGAATTTTCGTTGATCCGGCTGGATCCGGCCGGGTCCGGCCGGATTGATCGAATCAGGTTAATTTTCTCTTTTCATTCCAAAAAGGACTGTTTATGAGATTATCAAGTGAGTGTACATAATATGCGAGATACACATAGCAAAAAAAAATGTATATGTGTGAATTTACTATGTGTGTATGTGTAACTTTATTTTCGAAGTTATAAATAAACAAACCATCTACCACAGTGTAACTATAACCAATTTTTAACGTAATGAATGGTTCAGGCTTCCAGTTTTCACAGTTAGATCAATTTTAGTCCACATTATTAAATCTAGCAGTTTTCCATTAGTTTACGGTCATGATTACGACTTTAATTTTATGCTGAGTTAGGACCTATATCATAGCGCCACGCAACGCCCATCTATTTGGTTTTTTTTTAAATAAGTATCAAACTTTCTTGTTGTAAAAATGTAATGTGTGACTTCTTGAATAAAGGTTTTTCTTACTTTTAACATAATCAGCCTTACTTAATCTACTGAAATTCACAATAATTATCCATTTGAGTATGTGACTGAGTATGTTAACAAGTGTCATTCTTATGACAGACATCATGATGAATCTGTCTAATGAATGGAACAATCATCACAAAAATGCTTTTATAACTTCGGTCAACCCAAGCTAAGATCAAGTTTAATCATATTACGCACCGGTATGCATTTAAAGTAACCTATAATCATGCCGCAGTGCGATTATTTTAGCAAAAATTGGCATTCCGGATCCGGTGACCGGATCCGGCGCATTGGTACCGGATCCGGTAGACGGAAAATGATGCCGGATCCGCCGGATTACCGGATCCGGTTTTCCGGACGGCAATCCCTACCAATGACTTATCTAGTAAGTTATGTGCAGTTTGCGATGCCATCGCTCCGTGCCTCGGAGTGCACGTTAAGCCGTCGGTCCCGGTTGTCATAAGAACATCTATGGCAATCGTTACGGGTAGTCAGACGCCTGATAGAGTCTGACGCTTGATCTAACTATCCCTGTTACTGGTTACTTATGGGTTGCGAGGTCAAATGGCAGTTGCTCGTGTAATTCTGGTAGCTCGCCGCTACAGGTTAGATGGGAACCGGTCGGCAATAACAAATGGGAAAAGGCAAAGATGATGATGATGATTAGGTAGACTATAGACAGCGAGATCAAGGTATAGTATCATTTGCTCAGTAATTACCCTAGCTATAGTGCCCTTCAAACTGGAACACAGTAGTACTTGTGCAATGTACACTTTAGGTACTGCCTGGCGGCAGAATAACTGGCAATGCGGTGGTATCTATCTATAGACAAACTTACAGATATATCGTACCACCTAGTTTTTCCCAAATAAAGCAAACTTATGAAAATCCTTTCCTTTTATTTTTTATCCTTTTTACTAGGTGGTAGGACTTTTCTGCAAAGTTCGTCTAGGTAGGTACCACCGCTTTGCCAGTTATTCTGCCGCCAAGCAGTAGTGTGCAAGCACCGGTGGAGGGCATTGTAGCTAGTGACATTACAGGGCAAATGAGACTTAAGAACTGATCTTACAGTTTAGAAATCTTTTTTAGACTGTGTTTTGTCTCAGGATGACGTGCGCAGTGCACAGTGTCACGCGAAACTTTAATTTAGAGTTCCGAGTGACACTGCAATCCATTATGGGCGGCCGTGACGCTTAACATCAGGCGAACGACTAGCTCGACACGTCATTCATTTAAATATATAAAAAACCTACTATAAACAACATCATATGGTTCAAAGTATAGTATATATGCCTATTCGTGATTTCTCGATTAACACCGGCCTTCCAGTGTGCATTAACATTAGCCATTAGGTATATACCGGATATGTATCATTACTTAGAAGATACATACGTCAGGGTTTTACGAACAAAGTCATATAGTGACGTCTTGTAAAGACACTTGCTGTGTACCGCGGTTTCATAATCATAATCATAATCAATCGTTTATTTGCTAGGATACACACATACAAATTACATTTTAGATTACAGGTAATGTCACAGTCACTGTACCCAGCCCGCAAGCAGGCGTGCAAATATTTATATGAAGTTATATTAATTATATTACAAATTGCTATTATTATTATTATTACACGTCATTTATTTTACTTAATATTATCAATGTCATAATTTATTACCTACTTAAAGTTCAAAAATTCTTGCATGTTGTAAAAACAATTGTCGATCAGCCAACTATACAAACTTCTTTTAAATATGTTTCCCTGCAGTATCTTAATATTATCCGGTAACTTATTATACGCTAATATACTCATATTAACTACGTTCTTCTTATAAATGTCTTTATGATAGGGAGGTTGATAAAGTAGATGCATGAACTTAGAGCGCTTCTGTCTAGGCATAATTTCATTTCGCATAATAAAATATTGTGGGTGATTTTTAGCAAACATACACAAGTCCATATATACATACATGGAAGTTGTAGAATATTACAACGTCTAAATAGTGGCTTGCAGCTGTCCAAATACCAAGCCTTACTTATAGCCCTCACGCACCTTTTTTGTATCTTGAAAGCTCTGTGAGACTCAACTTCACCCGGGCCAATACACAATTTTTCAAATTCAAATAGGTACTAAAACTAAATCAAATCTAAACTAAGTACTTATGTGTTGAAACTATGAATTTGCTTAGTGTATGGGTGACGAATGTTCATGCCCTGCCGTCATACAGTGAGAACTAGTACGGAGGGTAGATCTAAATCGAACCAGCATTATAATTCTTTTTCCTGGAAATGCTGCACAACTTTGTTTTTCTTTTCTTATAATAACTGGTGTTATCAATTATTGTAAACGAATCAATTACTAGTGGGTTAATTTTCTTTTTGTGTAAAATCGGAAACCTGGCGGAGGGCATTGGTGCACCATTCTACAGGTTAATCCTAGTTTGGGTACCAAGGTGTAACAACTTTTAGACTGTCAACACTGTCTGCAAAATAATTATATTTCTTAAGAGATGTTTGTAAATTGATAAATAAATCATTCATTCAACTAAAACTACAAATATCTAAACATTTTTTTTTACATTTTCTTCTTTTTTATTCAGAAGATATGTTTGTTTAAATTTAGGAGCTGTGGTTTATGTTAAATAAATAAAATAAAATAAAATTAATTTGCATAGCTCCAGGATATAGATACAAGGTAATGTCAAGATTATCAATTTTTTAAATTGAGGTTTGGAGTTTTTTTGTTTAATGTGGGTAGGTATGCGACTTACTTTTTTTTGTTGAAGAAAGATACTCTGTGCTGTTTTTTTGTGACAAACGCGTAATGCACAGTTACGCAACATGGTATTAGGTATCTGCTTCCTTGAAGGTAAATAAATAAATAAATATGTGTAGACATTTCACACAGCGCCATCTAGCCCCAAACTAAGCATAGCTTGTACTATGGGAACCAGATAACTGTTACAATACTTACATACTATTTGTTTGTAAATACATACATAGAATACAATATAACACCACAGACACAGAACAAACATCGATGTTCATCACACAAATGTTTGTCCTGATTGGGAATCGAACCCACAGCCACAGTTCAGAAGGCAGAGGTACTACCAACTGAGATATCGGACCAGTCAAAGGTAGCGGTAGATATGCTAGTGGCTCTGTAAGCTGTAGACCTAGTAAACGGTCTTATCGAGTTTTTTTTAACGTTATAACCCCTAATGATCCGCCTGCTCACAAAATTCATGAGAGTCGGTGGAGAAATGAATAGAACAGCGGACATACCAGCACAGATTCCACACGATACGAAACCACGTCGTTATCGTGTCTTGTTCAAATCGTGTCACATCATTAGAAATACCTTCACTTTACATTAAAGCTATTTTTATATTTAATAAATATTGACATAAGTGGTGGTAACTTTTGACGTGTTGATGTTTCGGAACGCGTCTCAGTGGGACATTATGATTTTTGACAGTTCAAATCGCGCCAATTCCAGTTAATTTCTCATTTCACGCGGTTTCGTTTTCATTTCATAGAGAATAAATTTTTGTAGATTTCATAAGTAAGACAAGGAATTTGCGTGGTTTCGAAGTAAGAAATCGTGAAGTGGTCATACAGAATTAGGGCCCTGAGAGACATACGATATCATATAATGCCAAACTGAAACGGAGATGCTCCACACTTGCTTGGTCGATTACAGTCACAGATAACCCCCAATAGATACCGCATTACGGGATTTTTGTTCGGATCCTAGCTCACCAAAACTGGCGGAAGGAGCGGGTTGCGGGGACTGGAGCCAATGCGCTATTATTGGCTGTTTCGAGTGACGCCCTAATAATGAACTCTAATAATTGGTCGAAACTAAGGCCGTGCTGCGAAGCGGCGATTTATATAGAACCATTTACGCCAATGCGTGGTGCGCGGTCGTCGTCTTTCATGCGGTATCTATTATTTATTTATTTATTTATTTATTTTGATTATTTTGAGATTTTAAGAAAACTTACAGCTAGGTACAAGTATAGAGAAATGAACATATAAAGAAGGCCAATTACAAGTTTCCGTAGATAGGTAATAAAAATAATAAAGGGTGAACTTAAAAAGACGGACGCACAAACCTAAAAAAAACAAACTTAATTATGTAATTATGTAAGTAGGTATTGAAGATACCTACCAAAAAAATAAAATACAAATAAAAATACAAACACACCATTAAGGACCATCTTAACTACCAAAAAAAACACTACTCATCAGCTTCTTCAGCTGATTAGCAGTGGTATTAAAAAGGTCAATATCATGTGTCCCGGTCAAGTCATTGAAACACTTGCTAGCTCTCATTAGATAAGAATTCCTTCTGTAATTGGTTCTACCTTCGGCAACATGCAATGTGCAAGGCCTCCTCAGTGATGCAAATGGGACCCGCAGGCCTATGCTCCCCAACAACTCAGGACAGTCAACCGTGCTATTGGGGGTTATCTGTTATTACAGTCAATGAGGACGGGGTGGATTACAGTGTCTTCTTCTGTCGTTGCTGAAAGCGGCAGCCGACAGTTCATGAAGCTGTTTCCAAGATGAGCTACATTATGTTTGGAGGCACCGGTGCGTTTCTCTGGCTCGGAGATCCCGGGGCCCCTATGTTAAGCACTGAGGCAAGACACTAGGGGGGGGTTTTAGAAGGTAAAACCCCCATATAATCCGGTTGTACCCCAAATCAAACAGGTTTAAAAGACATCTTCGAAAACCAAATATAAATAGTAGAATCCAAATATATGGATGTTAGAATGTTTGTTTGTGTCTGTATGGAAATTCATCACGCTTAAATTACTGGATGGATATCGATGCGTTATTTGTTGTTAGAGTTATAGACATTTTTTTATAAAGGTTTCCGCAGTTCCGCACCGTACCACCGCGGATGGACGCCTGGAGGGTAGAATAACAAATATTACGTTTGTAGGAGTAAAAGAGAAGAAGTATAAGACGACGGGAATGGAGAAGGAAGAGCTAAAAAGTGTAGAGAAAAGGCAAATACAGGAATGGTGGAGAAAGAGGGGGAGGAATTTACGAGGAAAATGAATTAACCCGTGCAAAACCAAAGCCTATGTCTCCTCTGCTGAGACACTGACCTTCTTTCACAAAAAAAGAAAAAGGAAGGAAGGGAAAGGGTAATAATCCACCACACAGACTCTATGACCTGATCTCAGGATCGCAGTGCAGTGTCATACGAAACTTTATATTTTAGAGTTCTGAGGGACACTGCATCTGTTATAGATGGCTGTGTCACTTAACATCAGGCGAAGGAGTAGCTTGTCACATCATTCATTACAATAAAAAATACTAGACAAGTGCGAGTCGGTAGAAGCCACACAAGTCCTCGAACTTTGTGATTCTTGGACATGTCGGGTAGCTGTTATGACCCAAATTCGCACTCCGTTAGTTAAAACCACATTATAAAAAAACCCAGACGCTTTAAAAACCTTAAAATTAGGGAAATTTTACATATGTAAAATGAGCAATATTTGTTACAAAATGATCGGGTATTTAGACGTTACATTATAGTCGAGTAAGATTATTTATTTAGTAACAATTTCTTGTGAAAAGATGATTTAGTAACCACAATGCTACATCGGATTTTTTACACGTCTATGATTCAGCATGTCGTTCTAGTCAGGGTAAGCGCGCGTTATGCAGGCCGAAGCGGAACGAACCGCAGCAAAATTTTTTTTTTCGGATGAAGCTATATTTATCTCTACTTTTTTTATGCGATTGAATGACGTGACGAGCTAGTCGTTTACCCGATGTTAAGCAACACGGCCGCTCATAACAGTGGCAGTGTCACTCGGAACTTTAAAACAATAAAGTTTCGCGTGACACTGCACTGCGCACGTCATCCTGAGACATCACACAGTCTAGTAATCAGATTACTAGACTGAGTGATCAGCTTATACAGTCTCGTTTGCCCAGTAATTTCACTAGCTACAATGCCTTTCAAACCGGAACACATTAGTGCTTGCACACTACTGCTTGGCGGCAGAATAACTGGCAAAGCGGTGGTACCTACCTAGACGAACTTTGCAGAAAAGTCCTACCACCTAGTACTTATACTTATACTGCTGAACATAGGCCTCCCCCAGAGCGCACCAGCTTGAGCGGCTGCTCGCTTCTGCATCCATCGGCTCCCCGCGGCTTTATCGGTTCCCCGCGGCTTTCACCAGATCGTCGGTTCACCGAGTGGGGGGCTTTTCTTCCCCATCAAGTCAAAATCATCTCACATTAATCTGCATGCCATTCCATCCCTTAATGTATGAAAATAGCAACTGTAGTGAATTTATTGATTATGTTCATATTTTTCGATATCTGGTTGGCAGCAAACCTGGGGAGTGATTAGACGAGAGCGTGAGTCTGACGGATGAGCAGGACAAACTGTAAGGAAACACAACTTTGGATGCAAATTGAAAAAAGTATGTCTAGTGTAATTCCGCTAAAAATAAATATAAGATTAAATACCAGTATGATAAGTTATTCATTTTAAATTAATTTTAATCGTTTATATTAGTCATTGTCATTGGTCTGATTAGGTTTTTACTGGGTTTTTCCTAATCCTGCGCAACGAATGTTGGACCAATTTAGGCGTCCCAGTTTGATTTCAATAAAAATATTAGATATACATTATACTTTTCTTATATTTTTTTGTAATACATTTGCCTACAACAATCCTTTGCAGCTTCCCCAATATCTTAATTTTATAGTTATTTTTAGCGGGATTACACTAGATATACTTTTTTAATTTTTTCCGCGAAGTCACGCCTGAGTCAATCAATTAAACTATTTTGGGATAACTTGTAAACGTAGAAACAGCTTGTAAATTATACAACCTGTATATGAAATGTATGGACTTAAGAGGCCATTAAAGTATTCGCGAATCCACATGTGGACCCAAGCTGTAGATACAAGTGGACCCACTATGACTGAGTACCTACAATGTCTTGTCATGTTAATTAGCTGAATGCTTTATCATATTTATGTCACAGTCATGCTAAAAACGCACGAAACAGCGAAGTAATGCGTAAAATTATTATCTTTTTTTCCAACTACCCTAAAATTTGTGCTTTAAATAGAACTGGTTATTTATTAACTTTGTTAAGTATTGTTAGTTTTAAGAGGCGCCCTCAGCCTACAAAACCTTAGCTAGTTTTTCTTAGATTAATTTGTAACTTAGACGATAACGCTAAGTCTTTCAAAAATGTACTTTTATGCTAATAAAGAAATTTTAAAATCAAATCAATCACTATGACTGAGTTGCGTTCGGTTCCGCTACGATATAGTGCACGGTTATCCCAGCAGTATTTAGCAACTTTGTATTTCAGGGCCTCGATCGATACGTTTTCCTCGTCTTACGCAAATGTTACATATTTTACTGTCAACAATAAAGATTTATGTGTTTATGAGTAGGTAAATTAACTAAACGTGTGCTTTTTGCAAGAAATAGTTATTTGTAATACATTAAGTTTTATTTCTACTTCTCTAATGAATATTGCGTGGTTTTTATGTCACCACTGAGTCAGTTTGGATTAGTGTTGCCGATCGATAGTCAACTATCGATTTTTAATAGATAGCCTATCGATAGCCAAACAATGGAAACCCTATCGATAGAACGATATTTTGTTCTTAGCGAGCAATGATACTATTGATAGTATCGATAGTATTGCACTCATTCAATAGTATGAGCTATCGATAGTATGGCTTTTTTAGATGAAAACAATCGATAGTAAAACTTTCGATAGTTTGGCAACACTAGTTTGGAATTTTGCTTGAATTTTGGAACAAACTTTAAACATAAATTAAATAATTACAGGTACCGGGCGGTGCATATCCTACTGCTACACGAACAATTTAAATTATTTATTGTAACTTGAAGTACTAGGAAGTAAGACATCATCATCATCATCAGCCTGAAGACGTCCACTGCTGAACATAGGCCTCCCCCATAGAGCGCTACTTTGAGCAGCTGCTTGCCTCCTGCATTCATCGGCTCCCCGCGGTTCTGACCAGGTCATCGGCCTACCTAGTGGGGGCCGGCATACGCTGCTTCCAGTTCGTGGTCGCCTTTCTTCCCCATCGGTTGTCAGTTCTACGAGCGATGTGGCCTGTCCATTGCCTGAACAACTTGCTGATTCTAAGAGCTATACTTATTATATATAGACTTTAGTTTAAGGCATACTGAAGCGGTAAACCGTAAGGAGGCTAGTATGTACCTATCGGTTCTAGGTACCATAGTCACATAAAAGGCAGTCCCCAGTCCCCACTCGGCCCGAATATTCCACAACATATTCTTGTTTGACAAGCTTAAAAAGGTCGATGTACAGTCCGAGATAAAAGTTGACTTATGTTTAAAGTGCCACCAGATAAAGTAAATGATCACAAAAAAAATTACAACCAGTTTATCGGTCTTTTATAGAGTGCATTTTGGAGAGTGAGCACTGGAGTTGCATAACATGATTCCGCCATCACCTTTCCACCATCGGACAAGCAGATGTACGAAAAAACGCCATCGTTACATGGTTAACATCCCGCATGTCGAACAAAGCGATTTGCTTCCACATTTATCATGCGAACAGCCAAAGAGTGGAACGCTTTGCCGGCGTCTGTATTTCCCGAGGACTACAATCTTGGAGTCTTCAAATCGAGAGTGAACAGGTATCTTCTAGGCAAGCGCGTTACATCCTAGACCGCATCGACACTTAACATCAGGTGAGATAGTGGTCAAGCGCAAGCCTATCGAAAAAAAAAATGTTTTTTGTTTTCATTAGATTTATGGATGTTTTCCAGAATGAATAGTTTTTTTTTTGTATCACAGCCAACTCTGACTCTGCACAGGTGAATTTTCGAATTTGCTCGATGTGATTTGGTGATAAATAAATAAATAAAAATAAATTGAAGTGGCAATGGGCAGGCCACATCGCTCGAAGAACTGACAGCCGATGGGGAAGAAAGGTGCTCGAGTGGCGACCACGAACCGGAAGGCGCAGCGTAGACCGGCCCCTACTCAGTGGACCGACGATCTGGTGAAAGCCGCGGGGAGCCGATGGATGCAGGAGGCGAGCAGCCGCTCATGGTGGCGCGCTCTGGGGAAGGCCTATGTTCAGCATTGGACGTCTTCAGGCTGTTGTTGATGATGATGATGATGAAAAATATTACTTAAACGTTTTTGCCTGACTGTACAAATCGTACTAATCGGTAGTAGAATATTTGATATTATTATTCGGGCTGAGTGGAACCGGCGGGCGTATTACCTAACTCGCAACAGGTTTGCAACAGGCGTAAATTGCGCGATGATTGCTGTCATACATCATTAGTGGTGTCGAGCATGAATGCTTCGCTACTGCTGTTGCTTGGCTACAGCTGTTGCATTGCTGTTGCAAATTATACGTAATTACCCCGCCGGCCGAGTGGGGATTGTGCAGCATAAACCACAGACCTACAATTTTTACATCCCATGTCTATGGCATAAACACACACAATCATGTTATGCACATAAATACAGTATGGTGCATGTTGTGAATGTCTTTGCTATTTATGCTGCCCAGGGGGCGTACCGTGAGCTCTTATCGCGATTCAAAACTGAGCCTATATTGGATCGCTTTGTTTCTTTTGTATGGGGATTTTGACAAGCGATCCAGTGTAGGCTCTGTTTTGAATCGCGCTAAGAGCTCACAAATCAAATCAAATCAAATCAAATCATTTATTTACACAGTACGCCCCCTGATATTTCTTGGGGTACTTGGCGACATTTACGTTTTATTTTTTACTTTTCTACGCCACAATAAATCGTTTTTGAATTTGAATTTCATGCCGGAACACAGCCAACGTTATTTCGTATTAAAAGATGTTACTGTCAATAAAATAAATTATATTTTTGGGGCTGGTTGGGAATGAAAAAAATCTACGATTGTGATTTGTTTTGTGCAATTATAATTGCATACGTTTATCTACACATTTCTTCTTCTTCTTCGTTTAATGGCTTTCTATAATTGTAATATTTTTTTTCTTGTATTTTGGCTCCACACGTAGTGTAATTAGCCAGTGTCAAGTATTGTAATTTTCATCGTGCTATAGCATGTGCTATAGAATATTTCACGTAATGTCAAGTCTTAGTCACAGTCATAGTCGAGTCTAAGTCAGGTAATCATCCCAGTCTAAGTCATGCCCCAGTCAAGTGGTGGCAACTGTACTAGAAGCTTCTATGGAATTTTGGAAAGCAACACGAAATACCACGTTTCACCACATTATACCACTTGCCCACACTCATGCTCGTAATTCAGCACTTAATGCGTAAAACGACACCAATTTTAAACATTAACACTAGAAAAAGCACAAGTTTTGAAAAATAATACAATGCACCGACGTGAACTTTTCCGCGTTCCCGCCAAAACTCCAGCCAGCATATTGTGTTATATTACATTTCAATAAATAATAACGAGCTGACGTACGGCTAAAAAGCCACAGGCCACAAATCTAGCCTGGCTATCATCGACTATAAATCCAGCTGACCAATGATACAACTTCCCCTCATACGAAAATTAGTAGTGTATTTGAAAAATACTATGAATTTCTAATAAATCATGGGAACCCGTTGATGTCTTTGGTTCCATCCTGCTCTGTTCTTTGTAATTTCGTATGAGTTTGTCTCGTTTTGTCCCTCGCCTTCTGCCCGCGCAGGTGAGTCGTGTTTGTACGAGAAATTATGTTCACGAGCTATCAACGGGCTTTATAATCTTTGCTGGCTATTCAACAAAGGAATGTCGCTAGCTTATTGAGCACTCTCCGCAGAAACAAATGAATAAATACCTACCGTCCAACGATCACATACATAGACCCTGGACCCTAACTAGGATTCCCTGTATCTAGAGAGCCAGGAACTACGAGGCATGTTCCCTGCACAACACCCAGACAGAACAAGTATTTGACTTTGAGCTTACTAATGAGGCCAACAGTAAGAGACCATGTCTCAGTTCCATAAGTCATCACTGGCAGGCAACACACACTGATTGAAAACTTTCGTTTTCAGGCTCTGCGGTATTTTGGACGAAAAGATAGGACGAAGCTTCCCGAATGCTGCCCAGCCGATTTGGATTTTTCGTGCGACCTCTTTATCGAAGTTGGACCTACCTAATTTGATAATCTGTTCTAGGTAGACATATAAAGATAAGCTAAGATAAGATCCGAAATGAGGAGATCCGCAGGAGAACTAAAGTGACCGATATAATATAGCTTTTAGAATTAGCAAGTTAAAGTGGCAGTGGGCATGCCACATCGCTCGTAGAACTGACAACCGATGGAGAAGAAAGGTTCTCGGGGTCTTCAAACCGGAAGACGCAGCGTAGGCCAGCCCCGGTGGACCGCTGATGTCAGAACCACAGGCAGCCAATGGATGCAGGAGGCAAGCAGCCGCTCAAAGTGGCGCTTTATGGGGGAGGCCTATGTCCAGCAGTGGACGTCTTCAGGCTGATGATGATGATGATGACCGCACGGCGTAAGGATTGTAATAATAACTCCTCCCAAATCTAAACCGGTTGTCATAAGAACATCTATGGCAATCGTTACGGGTAGTCAGACGCCTGATAGAATCTGACGCCTGGTCTAACCATCCCTGTTACTGATTCCTTATGGGTTGCGAGGTCAGATGACAGTCGCTCGTGTAATTCTGGTAGCTCGCCGCTACAGGTTAGATTGGGAGCCGACCCCAATAACAAATGGGAAAAGGCAAAGAGGATGACGAGTATCGCCTGCTGATAGCGTAATCTTTGAATACCTATGCTAAGCGGCGACATAATGCTATAAATTATAAATCATAAACAAGTTATATTCACACATTTGTTATAAGTATCAGTTCAGATCACGAGACATCATCTGGGTCAATGCCGGCGGACCTTACGCCCAAATTAGGTACAATGTCATAGACACAAATATTTGGACAAAAAACCTACTTCCGAACAAAGTTCCGACTCGAGGTTGTTGCGGTAAAGAAAAATATGCAATTATATTTTCTGGTTAAAAGAATTTGTGGTTTTAACGGCCAGCTATGTGGTGTGTACCAGTACATTGTGGTACAAGTGTGTAATGATCAATGCACACGCGTTTCGTACGACGTTTTTCATCACAGTAGCGAGGAAATAACAGTCTCGTATTGTTATTAACCTTTGTGAAAAAAAAAACACAGGTTTGTTATTTTTTTATGCGCCGTATAATATTTAATTTCCTATCTTATACGCTGCTCTGCGTTACAGGGCGCGTACCACAGACTAGAGGAAAAAACCATGTTGGTGGAGCGAACAAAATCGACATACAGCCGATATTAAACCTCCCCCATAAAATGTCACTTTGAACGAATATTTTTGCCATAATCACCACGCTTCGCAGGCGGCTTACTGATCGCAAAAGGGTTTAATGTACCGAGGAGAGCTAAGCCGGTTCTTACAGCACCCAGTTATTCTGCCGCCAAGCAGTAGCGTGCAAGCACTACTGTGTGAAGGGTATTGTAGTAATTACTGGGCAAATGAGACTTAGAACCGATCTCTCAGTATAGAAATCATTTTTAAACTGTGTGATGTCTCAGAATGACGTGCGCAGTGCGCAGTGTCCCGCGAAATCTAATTAAGAGTTCCGAGTGACACTGCTATTTATTATGGGCGGCCGTGACGCTTAACACCAGGCAAACGACTAGCTCGCCACGTCATTCTTTTACATAAAAAAATATAATTATGAAATGCAATAAACATTTGAATTTGAATATAATTAAATGTTGCCATAACATTTGCCATACAGACAACATAACATGACCTCTTAAACAATGGATTTTCCATTGTCCAACATAATATGAGTAATCCTTAAAAAAAATGGCTATAAGAAAATATGATTTGGTTGCATTGCCGTAAAACCACCTATTGTTTTGAAACTCTATTTAATTAAATTGTGTATTTATTTAAAATAATGACGTGATGTGCAAGTCGTTCACCTGATGTTAAGTGTCACGGTCACTCATATCAGAACACAAAAACACAAAAATGTAAAGTTTCGCGTGGCACTGTGACTTGACACTGCACTGCGCACGTCATCTTGAGACATCAGCACAGTACAGTAATAAGATTCGTACCAAAGATGTAATAGTTTCTAATTTGTTTCTGCAAACAGTGTGAAATTTGTCGCCACCGCGGCTGCTTGACCTAAATACCTTTTCGCAGCCATAAGAATTGGATTTACTGCAAAGCATTTGGGTGTACCTACCTATCTACGTACTGCAATGCATTTGGGTCTAACTACTTACCTATTGCAACGCATTTGGGTCTATCTACCTACCTACTACAACGCGTTTGGGTCTAACTACCTACCTTCTATAACGCATTTGGGTCTACCTACCTACCTTCTACAACGCATTTGGGTCTATCTACCTACCTACTACAACGCATTTGGGTCTAACTACTAACCTACTGCAATGTATTTGGGTCTATCTACCTACCTACTACAACGCATTTGGGTCTAACTACCTACCTATTATAACGCATTTGGGTCTAACTACCTACCTATTATAACGCATTTGGGTCTAACTACTTACCTACTGCAACGCATTTGGGTCTACCTACCTACCTATTGCAACGCATTTGGGTCTAACTACTAACCTACTGCAATGTATTTGGGTCTAACTACCTACCTACTACAACGCATTTGGGTCTAACTACCTACCTACTACAACGCATTTGGGTCTAACTACCTACCTATTATAACGCATTTGGGTCTAACTACCTACCTATTATAACGCATTTGGGTCTAACTACTTACCTACTGCAACGCATTTGGGTCTACCTACCTACCTATTGCACCGCATTTGGGTCTACCTGCCTAATACAACGCATTTGGGTCTACCTATCTACCATAAAACTCGTGCCTAATTATAGTATTAAGCATGAGTGTTATGTTAATTGTGTTAATTATTGAATCATCAAGTCGAAAATTACACGAACGAATCAAGAGTGATAAAAAGCATCACAAAAAACGTAAACAAATTAAACCACTAGTTCATAGGTGGCTGTATTGAAATTTAAATTAGTGAATTGAATATAATTATGTATATACTTTTATGGGCAGAAGCTAAACTTCCAAAAAACGCTTCTTCTTTTTCTCGCGTAGGCAAGTGGTCAGCCCTGGGGGTCTAGCAAAAGTCTCTTTCCATTAGCGTTATAACCAAATGGTAACTCAAAATGTATGGGAGTGACATTACCTGCGGAATAGCGACATCCACAGGTAATGTCATTCCCATACATTTTGCAGTTATCGTTTGGCGTTAACGCTAATGGAGTGGTATCTTTGCTAGACCCCTGGTGTCAGAATTTTTAGGCTGCCCAACGGCTTCTGACTTGGCTTAACAACTATTGTCTTACGACAACAGCTGGGACCGATGGCTTAACGTGCCCTCCGAAGCACGCTGGGAATGGGTATATAGTTCACGCTCATTAACCTCAAATAGTACTAGTCTTGAATAGTTCTAGTGAGTACTCGCCTATAATCGCTTGATAGAACATCTACTCCGCGGAAAAAATTCCTAATAATAGGAATTTTTTGAGTTACGCGCGTTAAACAGTGATTAGGTTGTGTGAAAGTGCCTGACTCGCGAGGATTATCGTTTGCAGCCACCAAGTCCAAAGGTTTGCGGAGCAGGAGGGTCCAGACTTCGGAGTGGAATAACGCAAAGGAGGTTAGTCGTACAATAGTGCCGCATTATACGCCAGAAAGACCCGCCGGATTCCTTTCCAGCGACGTATCGATCGTCAAGATCCGACCAGGGACGGCGAAGCTACGACGTGCAGAACCAACACCACGTGTACGTACTTAACCTCTAGCCACCACGCGGTTACAGCGGTGGTGACTCCGAAGCCGACCCGAGGAATCCGTTACGAGAGCCAAGGCTCCGCACCAGCGTGCTGCAGCCGCAGACCAGCCAGCAGCGTCAGGAAGCTTGAGGGATCTCCACAGCCAGTGGACCCAGGAACCCTGTGTTTGGACTCGTTCGAACCGGGACGCCAGGACCATTCAACCCCCCCATTTTCCACTACCCCTGACTAACCCCCCCCCCCCCCCCCCCCCGACCCCTTCATACCACCAACCCCTAAACACTCCCAACACCACTACAACCCCCCCCCCCCATCGAGATTATACCTCACCCCCCCGCAGGATATCTCCGGTACCAGGCGTGATAGGCCTATCGTGTTTGGTATCGTTGAGATCGGGAGGTCAGGCTCTACATTTCAGCCCTGTCACATTTTCCCCCCGCGTCCCCCTCCCCGCCCATTATACCCCCCCTCTTCACCTACCCTACCCCAACCCTTTGAGTCCCCCGTGAGCGACACCTATCTCCGGAACCAGACAGGATAACTATATCGAGTTTGGTATCGTTGAGACCGGGAGGACGAGCGCTATTATCTGGCCCTGCCAGAATTCGAGGATCGACGCCACAGCAAGCACCAACCTACTCACACTCAGAGGCGTCCGCCTTGCCTCTGACGCGACGAGTACAGGAGAGGAAGACTACGACCACCACGCAGAACACCAGCGTTATTTAGATAAGTTTAATTTTAAATTCATTAGTTGTAAGTCAATTAACTATTAATTTACAAAAATTGTATTGTCAGTCCTTATATTTTTGTCAAAATGTCGAGCCCCAAACAGTCCACATCCGCCTCTTCGACCGCCCTAACCTCCGCTTCCACCTCCGCCCCGACTAGGCCAAGGAACACCAGATCAGTGAAGTCAGTCACTCGGTCGCTTCACAACAAAATTGTTAAGAAAATGACAGCAGCGACCAAGATGACGAAGTCAGAAAAAGCGAAGCCATCGCAATCCGCACGGGCAACAGCGGTGGTTCCGGCGATCGAGACGGGCCCAGGTGTGCCGCCCCCCTCAACTGTCAGCGCGGGAAGCCTCGCGCCTCCAACACCCTCAATTGGTATACCGCAGCAGCCACAACGGCAGACGGCCAGCGATCACTCGATGGTCGAGTCGTCGTCTGTGCCCGACACCGTGTCGGCTTACGCGGCTGCGGTAGACAGAATAGGGGAATGGAAGCAATGCGGCATATCCCCTTCCCAGATTTGTGACGTCGACGACGAAGGGTCGGACAGCGTGTCGGATATGTCCATGCCGACCCCTCCCGTGCGCCAAGGCCGCTCCAGTATGCTAGTCGCAGGTGGAATTGGCGGGGCGCGGGGGGGGGTCGAAATGAACCAGGCCACAAAAATGGCAAACGACGTGTTACAACGGGGAAAGGATGCGTTGGAGTCATCGGGAAATATTCGTAGGGAGATTAAACTCACTGCGATAGAGAGCCTGTTGACTCTGTACGAAATAGTCCTTTCCTTGTCCGACTCTCGTCAGCGACACATCGCCGAAAAAGAGAGGGAGCGCGCACGCCACGCAAAGGAGCTGCTTTCTGCGGAGAGGGCTCACAGCAGAGATATGTTAAGAATAACTGAAGAATTGAGCAAACAAGTAGCCCTAGCCAGAAGTGACATCACGGCCACCTTGACGGAGACCAAGGCCATCCGCGACTGGCAGGGCTACGAGACGAGAGAGCCCCATCAGAAGATAAAGGAGATCTCGGAGGCAATTAAGGATATCAGCGATCAACTGACAAAGAGCGCACGAGCTGGTCCCACTATCGACCTGGGGTCTCTGAGGAAAAACTATGCCGACTTGAAAATCGGAGTGGAATCTCTTCAGAGGCAACTGGACGGAATGAGACGAGACCTGAACTCAGAACAAGCTAAGTCCGCTGAAATTCTTAAAGTCAATAGAGAGACCCTGGCACACCTCGTCTCAAATCCCCCCCCGCCCAACAACACTGACACATTACAAATCATTGAAAACACATTAAAAGAAATAGCGGTCAAACAAAACACAACCCCACCAACACCACCCACCCCACCCCCCATTAAAATCAATATAGAGGAGCATGTCCAGCCAATAAATGAACGCCTCGAAGCCGTATCGTCAGAGCTTCGAACGATGCGACAGGACAGGCTCAATCTTCCCCCACCAGCCCTCAGCATAGAAGCCGAGCTCACCCAAGCTAAGGACCCGAAAGGGCAGACCTATGCGAAGGTAGCGGCGAAACCACCAGTTTTGAAGCCCAATCACACCCTGATAGTCTCAACGTCGAATCCGGCGGTGCCCACTACATCCGACAATCTGATCGACAGGATAAGTGTCGCTTTGGACGCGAAACGGACCGGAGCAAGAGTCGACCGAGTGCGCAAAGCCAGAAATAGGAAAGTGATCCTGAGCTGCGGCACGAAGGAAGATCTGAACCTGGTTCGAACTCAAGTCCAGAAAGACAAAGCCCTCAAAGTGGAGCTTGCGAAAGCAGGAAACCCACTCGTAATTGTGAGGGACGTCCTGTCGCATCATACGGACTCGGATGTGGTGGAGCAGCTGCTGGCACAGAACAAGCACACGCTCGGGAGCGTAGACCTGAAGGAGAGTACTATCAGGGTGCGATACCGAAAAAAGGCAAGAAATCCTCTCACGTGCCATCCGGTGTTGGAGGTCTCTCCACAAATACACAAGAAGTTGGTAGAAGCCGGGAAAGTCTACATAGGTGTCCAGTGGAGACCTGTGTTTGACCAATCACCTCTGGTCCAGTGCACCAAGTGCCTTGGGTTCGGCCATACGAGAGCCATCTGCCGGGAGCGCGAAGAACTCTGCAGTCACTGTGGAAGGTCGCACTCCTGGGAACAGTGTATTGGTAGGAAGGAGGGAACCACACCAAGATGTAAAAACTGCACGACCGCCCACCCGAACATTCCGGCCGCAGATTTGGCGCATAATGCTTTTAGTAGCGAATGCCCAGAGAAAGCAAAATGGGATGGGATAGCGAGGTCGAGGATTTGTTATTGCTAAGGGCACCCTAACCGAGATGGAAAGTTCGATCTTGGTCTCCCAAAGGAGAAGCGGTCCAGGCTTGCATTTCATCCAAGCAAACTTGAGGCGCTCCAAGGAAGCAACGGCGGAACTTCTGAAGGCTGCAGTGGATCAGGGAATTTCGGTCGCCCTTGTTCAAGAACCCTATGTGGGAAACAAGGGCGTAATGAAACAATACCCAGGAACACGAATAATTCAATGCAGCATCGACAGACAAAAACCAGTCAAGGCAGCCGTAATTGTATTCGGAGACAAGCTTGAGGTCATTCATGACCCCCAGCTTGTCACCGAAACCGAAGCGGCAGTTTTACTGACCAATGAAGGTCTGAAACTTGGAGTTATTTCCGTTTACCTGGAGGGAGACCAGGACATAAATCCGTACCTTGGTAGGATCAAGGCATTCACTGAAAGATTAGCGACCAAAGACATCATAGTCGCTGGTGATGTGAATGCCTGGAGCCACTGGTGGGGAAGTAAGTCAGAAAACGAGAGAGGAGAAGCAGTCCACTCTTTCCTCAACGAAATTAGTTTGCAGATCCTGAACATGGGAGACACACCGACTTTTGAAGTACTTAGGGATGGCAGGCTGTGCACGAGCATCGTAGATGTGACAACGTGTAGCATGTCACTCCTGGGGAAAATCGAGGATTGGCGGGTCAACAGAAGTCTCACAACATCAGACCACAATGCAATCACCTACACTCTGCGAGTTACAAAGGCCCTAGCTCCATTGAGGCCAATAACTACACGCAGATACAACACCAGGGTAGTGCAATGGTCAGACTTCATGTTAGACCTGAAGACCCTCCTCGAAGAGGAGAACGTGACGTTGACCGTGATCAGAGGAATAGCGAACTCAGATGACCTTGAAAACGTGATTTCAAGCTACACAGAGTGTATCCACGGAGCCTGCAGGAAAACCATCCCAAGTGTACGCTGGCGAAAAGGAGACCCAACCCCACCGTGGTACACGAAGGAGCTTGATGATCTGAAAAGAGAGGTCCTCAGAAGAAAGAGAAGGATAAGAAATGCAGCCCCCGACCGAATCCAGTCGGTGATTTCCTCGTATCAAACCGCGAGGCAAGAATACAAGGAAAAAGCCGAAAGAGCCCAAACGGAAGGCTGGAAGGAGCTCTGTACTAATCAAGAGAAAGAGAGCATGTGGGACAAGATCTACAGAGTGATCAGGAAAACCTCGGTGAGACAGGATGACGTCCTCCTCAGAAACCCCGACGGTCACACTCTCACCCCACAACTCTCCTCAGAACTTCTAGCCAGAACCTTCTATCCCGACGACGCTGAAAGCACGGACCAACAGTGTCACACAGCGTTGCGAGAACAAACAGCAGAAACACCGGCGGACCTGCCTGAGGATGATCCACCCTTCACGTCAGCGGAATTAGAATCAGTGTTGCGAAACCTGAATCCTAAAAAAGCCCCAGGACCAGACGGGCTCACTGCTGACATCTGCGCCGCAGCCATCCGATGCGACCGGGAGTTGTTCATGGCGATAGCAAACAAATGCTTATCGCTTAGATACTTCCCGAAGCAATGGAAAGTAGCGCACGTGGTCATCCTAAGGAAACCCGGTAAGGAGGATTATACACATCCGAAATCCTACCGTCCGATAGGTCTGCTGTCTGTACTCGGAAAAATCGTCGAAAAGCTCCTAGTAGGTCGCCTGCAATGGCATCTCCTCCCAACACTCAGCTCGAAACAGTATGGTTTCATGCCCCAACGAAGCACCGAAGATGCCCTCTATGACTTGGTAGAGCACATCAAGGAGGGAGTACAAAGTAAGAACATTGTACTCCTGATCTCCCTGGACATAGAGGGTGCCTTCGACAACGCATGGTGGCCCGCCCTAAAACATCAGCTTGCGAAGAAGAGGTGTCCAAAAAACCTCTACACCATGGTGAACTCATACCTCAGCGACCGTAAGGTCAAGGTTAACTACGCAAGAACAGCATATGAGAAGGAGACTACCAAAGGTTGCGTCCAAGGATCCATCGGTGGACCAACCTTTTGGAATGTCATACTAGACTCATTGTTGCGACAGCTAGAAGCTGAGGCAGTTTACTGTCAAGCCTTCGCGGATGACGTAGTTCTTGTGTTCACAGGCCAATCAAACACCTTAGAGCAGCAAGCCAACAAAACCTTAGGCATGGTAGTGGAATGGGGAAATCGTAATAAACTCAACTTTGCGGCTCACAAGACCAGCGCAATGCTGTTCACGAAAAAGTTGAAGTACGAAACTCCAAACCTAGTCATGTCGGGCGTCCGGCTAAATCTCGTCGAGGAGATCAAACTGCTTGGCCTTGTGATAGACCGTAGACTCACCTTCAAATCGCACATCACCGCACAATGTAAAAAGGTTGCGGAGATATACAAGCAAATGGCGTGCACAGCGAAGGTGACCTGGGGTCTCAACAGCGAAATCATAAGAACGATATACGTCGCAGTGGTGGAACCCATCATAATGTACGCCTCGAGTGTATGGGCACCGGCGATTGACCTCGAAGTGAACAGGTCTCACCTGAGCGCGCTTCAAAGAGGCTTCGCCCAAAAAATCTGTAAATCGTATCGAACTGTTTCACTCACGTCAGCACTTGCACTCTCGGGCCTGCTCCCCTTAGACCTGAGAATCCAGGAAGCGGCAAGTCTGTACAAAGCAAAGAAGAGTGTCTCGTCAGATTACCTCCCTCCAAACATGGAACTCGAAAAACATGTCAGTTCGCTGGACCAGCCACATCCGTCCACACAGACATCAGTGGATTTCGAGCTTCTAGAAGACAGTCAAACCCAGCTGGAAGGACCCCAGATCTACACAGATGGTAGTAAGATCGAGGGTCGGGTGGGCGCAGCCCTCAGCTGGTGGGAGAATGGGAGAGAGGTTAGACACGCTACTTTCGGGCTTCATCCTGAGTGCACGGTCTTCCAATCGGAACTTTACGCTATTTACCGGGCGACTCAAATTGTGATTTCTGGCAAAGACCCCCAGGTCAGTGTTCTGAGTGATTCAAGATCTTCGCTCGAACTGTTACGGACTCCTAAGACGAGTCACCCCCTGGTGAAGGGTGTGAAGGAAAACATTGAAAAGATCAACGCACAGGGAAGATCAATTCGTCTGTTCTGGTTGAGAGCGCATGTAGGGACTGCTGGTAACGAAAGAGCCGATGAGCTCGCCAAATCAGCAGCACTCACTAGTGCCTCTTGGGACTACGAGGGGATCCCTCTGTCTTTCGTCAAAAAGAAGATCCGCGAGGAATCAGTCCGGAAGTGGCAGGACCGTTATGAGACCTCCGTTACTGGTGCAGTCACTCGAAAGTTCCTCCCGGACATCGCAAAGGCGTACCGGTTGACGCGAACAACGAAACTGACTCCGTACCAAGTGCAAGCTTTGACGGGACATGGAGGCATAGCCGAATACTTGTACAGATTTAAGCTTAAGGAAACCCCTGGATGCGAGTGCGACCCTGACGTCCCCGAGACGGTATGGCACGTGCTCCTCGAATGCCCCCGCTTCATCGCAGCACGGAGGGAACTAGAATGCCTGATGGACAGAAGGCTAGTGAAATCAGATCTCTCTAACATCCTTGCAGATCCAGATTGTAGACCACACTTTCTGTCCTTCACCGAAAGGTCCTTCCGTATAGCGGCCCAAAGAAATTCCACCATACCCCCCCTCACAAATATGACACCCCCCTCCACAGACGCCACGCACAACGTCAATCCCCAGCACCAGAACGTAACCTCCAAGAGCATAAAGGCTGAACACCTCCTAGCCTATGCAGACAAAGGAGTGCCAGGGATTAAGATCCGCGGTGTGGCTCTCTTCATGGAAGGGAACAGAGAGAGATTCGGAATGAGCTTTTGCTTAGCCCTGAACAAGAAACGAGCCCGCTTGTCGCCTGGATTAGCATGTCTGCTCAACGGAAGTACTTCCAAAGTCACAATGAAGCGGAAAGCGTACGATGCTTTGCCAGTGTTGGAGGTCCTGGGCCACCGCTGTCGACTGGTGCGAACGAAAAACAAAACGATTGTACTGTTCGAATGGACGGCCCAGACACCTTTCGCACAGGTAAGCTCGCTGCTTACAAAGCTGAGTGATTGTGCAGACGGCACCCCCCGGGTGATAAGCATAGACGCGATGGTGATCGAATATTCGACGGGAGAAACCGCAGACCGGTTAGGTTGCATAAAGGCCTCTGAGCATCATGAGGTGGTCGTGTACGAGGACAGGGGAGAAAACCTAAGTTATCTTAGAACTCCCACACACGACCGTATAAATGCAACAGATAGTTGGGGGCATCCCGTCCCATGTTCGACCACCATCAGTGGTTCGGAGAGAGTTCAGCAGAAGGTAGCTGCCGAGGAAGCCGCAGCACGCCAGAGCGATGGTCGAGAAAAAGACCAAGGCCCTATCTCGACTTTCCTTACGGCGTTCAGCGCAGCAGCGCAGAGCTTATCCCGGGTCTCGCCTCGAAAAGAGCCCTCCCTAGAAAAGCAGTCTCCCAGGGCAGTGCCGCCGCCACAGCAGGCAGCCCGGACGAGAGCCGACATGGGACAGGTTAGTCCGCCCCGTTATATCTCGGCCTTGGGGCCACCAGACCATGCCAGAAACGCATTTCTTGAGTTTCTTGCCATTACGAGAGCGACTAAGTTAGTCAATCTCAGGAACTGCGAAAACATCTTGCAGTCCTTCAGGCAGGGAAACGAAGACCTCCTAAAAGTGAGGCTCGAGGAAGCCGAAGCAGCCATATATGACAACGACACCTCCCTGGTCATCAAGGGAACGATGGAAGGTCGATATATGGCAGCATATTGTTCTGGAAGTGGTTTTGTGGCTCTAGATGAGAGCGAGACGGAGCGGACCGGAAAGCCAAAGTACGAGACACCACCGAATGACCACATCGTGGTTACCGCCCGGTGCACCAAGATAATGTTAGATGACAGGATCCTAGAAATGGCCAAAACCATGGAAGGGGGCCTTGGAGTCGACGCAAAGTCTTGGGAAAGCTGGGAGGTTCCTGAGATTCGATGGGTCAACGGGGTTCCTGGGTGTGGAAAGACAACATGGGTGGTCAGACACTTCGATGTGGACAAGGACGTGGTCATCACCACAACAACCGAAGCAGCCAAAGACCTGAGGGAGAAGCTAGCGCACCGCATAGGTGACTTGGTGAAAACCAAAGTGCGCACTATGGCTTCTGTACTCGTAAATGGTATCCGAAGGGGTGGAAGCAACGTTCGCCTTATGGTAGACGAAGCTCTCATGAACCACTTTGGGGCCATTGTAATGGCTGCGCGGCTGGCTGGTGCTCGCGAAATTGTCCTGATCGGAGATGTCAACCAGTTACCTTATATCGACAGAGAGAACCTCTTTGAGTTAAGGTACAATCGCCCGAACCTGGTGGCCACCATCAACCAGGAGTTGTTGTGCACACATAGGAATCCCATGGATGTCGCGTACGCGCTGAGGGATATATACTCTGGTATATATTCCTCGGCCCCACGTGTTAGGTCCCTGGAGCAGAGAAGGTACACAGGTGCGCAAATACCCAGCACCCTCCCCAACACCCTTTTCCTAGTACACACTCAGGAAGAAAAGGCGACCCTGACCAACCAGGGTTACGGTGGAGGCACGGGGTCGCGCATCCTAACCATCCATGAAGCACAGGGGCTCACATACGAGTCGGTCATTGTCATAAAGACCAAGGGCAAGATGAGACTGCACGAGAGCGTTCCGCACGCGGTGGTTGCAGTCTCGCGGCACACCAGGACTTTCGTTTATTACGCCGACGACGAGCAAGATGCCATCAGCCGCTTCGTGCGGCGTGCGATGGCTGCGTCTCCGAGGGCTATCCGTGAGTACAACTTGCAGATGGCCATCAAAGACCGAAACGTGGCGGTAACGGAGGCCTTGGGCCGGGAGAAGAAGGCGGACTAACAAAGACAAGTACGAGCGGGATCATTGATGGACTCAAAGTTGCCGATCAGTGATCCCGCTCGTATGAGCGCAATAGTAATAAGGGTATTCAAATTGGAATGCAAATTGTGTGTACACCATGAGCATTCACGCTCACTAAAAAGCTTCTTCTTGCGGTGGCGTCGTGTGTCGGGTCGTCCTCTTCCCTCAGAAATGGTTGAGGAGGGCGATGGCTGGTGCATGCGTCAAGCTCGTGAACGGGCGCTGCTTGCGGGAGCTGGTCTGCTCATGGTGTATGCACGATTAGAAATAAGTAAATTGCCATAGTCCAAGAACTTAAATTAATAGTACGTGTTACATCCCCTCTTTTATAATAGTAAAATTGTTTTGTGTATTATTCATTCAAAAAAAAAAAAAATAAAAAAAAATAAATAATAATAATAAAAAAAAAAAAAAAAAAAATTGTCTCTCCTGTACTAAATTGATGTTCCAAATTTTATAAAAATGTATATTAATAAAGTGTATAAATGTTAAAAAAGAGCACGGACCCAGGTGTCTGTGGAAATGCAGAAAAAAAAAAAAAAAAAAAAAAAAAAAAAAAAAAAAAAACCTCAAATAGTCATTGATTTTTTTATCAGACAGCTAGGTTATCTTTTGATTACATTTCTCTGAGTATATTTTAAGTAAAGTAGGTAGATACTGCATAATGGGGAAGAAAAGTTCTCGAGTGGCGACCACGAACCGGAAGACGCAGCGTAGGCCGGACCCCCACTAGAATTATCTGTGGTGAATAGGAAATGTACTGGAACTTTATAGCGCGTACAGTAAATGAGTGGAATACCTTGCCGTCTTCCTTGTTTTCAGCTAACTATAACCTAGGAGTGTTCATACAAAATAGCCGGCGGAATCCCGCGCGGTATTTGCCGCTACCCAAAGCGGTAGCAAATAACGCGCTGGTTTGAATAGGCCTTATGAGAAGCGTACTCTTGTCCATACAAAAAGTGCCAACGCTTTTCCACCTCTAAATGTTATACGATATTGATGATTTTTTATATGTTATCTACCCAGTAAAAAACTATGCTCGCACGTCTTTCCTTTTTAAGTTTTTACATTGTCTTCGTATTTATAGCCACCTAAAGTTACGACTTTATGGCGTCAAAATTATGACGAATAAAAGTAGTTGTATCTAGAACACGAAAAATATTAAAAAAACAAGTATAGATTGTAACCAACATCAAAATATATTTTCGTTAAGTTTCAGAGGGTGAAAACCATTGGCGCCCGAAACGCTAAAATGTAGGTAAATTCACATGGGTTATATTGTCTCTATCATACGTATGGAGAGCAGAGCGACAGCAATAACATTTTCAAATACCAGAACGGTCCTCTTAAAGATAACAGCGGTGGACCTTTTATATCTGTATAAAGCATATACAGAATGGGCGTGGAGTGACTTTGTGGCGTTTTTTCCAAGCTGACCTACTGTTTTATGTTTATATAGATTTTTGTGTTGATAAAATTTCAAACACTAATTGTTTGTGTCATAGGTATGCGGAAAGTAAAAAGTGTTAATTTACTTTGTTACTCACGTGGCTAGTTGCCAGATCTCAGACAATACTATTGTTCTGTTGTGTTATGTTAGCATACTGCAGGCGAGGACTTGAGGTTCCGAAAAGAGAAAAAAAAACCGGTTTAGTGGATTCAGACTCACGCACCGACGGTTCCGGATCAAAGCAAGAAAAGCTTCCGGTTAACGACCTTGCTAAACACTTTTCATACAACTCAAGCGTGTCAAGTTTACGAAAGGTAGGTAGGTACTGTACCGTTCTATCACTCAGTGTAAGCGCTCAGCGCCCGAACGCTTGGCACGAATATTGTTATGTCTTCGTGCCTCTATGGTTTTCTTGATCTATGTCTGTGGTTTTACCTAATTTACCTATAGTATATCTACTACAGTAAGAATATCTACTAGTAAATAATTATGTAGAGTTTTGGCGGCATCGCGGAAAAGTTCACGTCGTTGCATTGTATTATTTTTTAAACTTGTGGTTAGTTTATAATGGGGTTAAAAACTGAAAGCTAATCGTAGGTGGCGCCACTGTTGAGTGATCCTAATCGCCGCCATATTGCGTTTTTGATTCTTTGTGTTTACCAGCGAATTCGATCCTAATACTACAAAAATGTATTCGACATAGAGTGTTAGGCAGTTAAAAGAACAGTTGCGGAATAGAAAAGCATCTACTACTGGAAAAAAGCACATAACCTCGAATATTTAGTTGGCTCCCAATTTTTTCTTCGTAAAGCTTTTATCCATTGTTTTCTCCTTCTGATATCTTTAGGGAACACATGGACTCCCGTCTTTTTGCAATCCAAAGCTGAACACAACGTCATATTAATGAAATAAATTGAGTTATTTTTGTTTGTTTACAAAATTATTATGGAGGATGACAGATATTTGTCAGATTTAGGGAACACTCTGAACATCTGAAGTGAGCAAAAGTCAGTTTTTTACCCCATTGGTGGTGTTTTACGCATTATGTGCTGAATTACGAGCATGAGTGTGGACGAGTGATATGATGTGGTGAAACGTGGTTTTTCGTGTTGCTTCCAAAACTCCATAGAAGCTTCTAGTGTAGTTTCCACCAGTCTACTAGGGCATGACTTAGGCCTAATGGCAGACTGGACTATGAGTACCTGACTTAGACTAGACTATGACTATACCCAGACTGTGACTAAAACTTGACTTTACGTGAAATATTCTATAACACGATGCAAAATTACAATATTTGACACTGGCTAAATGCACTATGTGTGGAGCCAAAACAATATAAGATAAAAAAATGATTATGTACCTTCACGTCGATTTGCATTTTTGAAACCAAATGCTTAAAAATACCCAATAAAATATACACTCCTCAAAATCTAAATAACACTCAACTATTTTATTATGGCTTCTGAGGGTTGCCGCCATTTCGGCAATAGGTATAAACAAAACTCAATAAACAAATTACAGTTTTCATTTAAAAATAGACATGTCAAAGTTAATAAAGCCATTTTATTAAAGTGGCAGAAATTCTAGGCCTTTTTATTGCCTCCCTTGAGGTTTAAAACGGAATGGTCTCAAGTTCACAAGTTGGCGAATTCCACGAAAATGTTGTACCTATACTTCAAAATTATTACAAGTTGTAAACTTGACCTTGAATAATTTATAACTGTAATGATAATTAATCATTTGTTATTGACCGTAGCTCAGTTGGTAGTCGCTCTGCCTTGTGTACTGTAAATTGTGGGTTTGATTCCCAGTTTCCCACCCACCATTTTACTAGGTGGTAGGACTTTTCTGCAAAGTTCGTCTTATGCCCGTGTTCACGAAAACTGGCAACGTACGGTTTTTGGAAACCATAGAAAATAATAAACTGTCACTTTACAATTTAAGTGTCACTCAGCGCTGTGAAAACGAATTTAGGTAAGGGTCAAATCTAAGGGGCCCTTAGCCAAAGGGATTCCTAGTTAGGGTGTAGTTTAGGGACCTTTGATGAAAACGGGTGTTAGTGTTCCTTTTTTAAGCTTTTACAATATCTTTGTATTTATAGCCACCTAAAATTACGACTTTATGTATGTGAAAAAAATGTAATGCCCTTAAAATCATGACGAAGAAAAGTCGTTGTAACTAAAATACGAAACATACTTTCAAAAAAATCAAGATGTACAAGCATAGATTATAATCTATCCAAACGATTGACACCAAAATCAAAAGTTTTCGTTAAGTTTTAGAGGATGAAAACCGTTGGCGCCCGAAACGCTAAAATGCAGGTAAATTCACTCATGGGCTCTATTGTCTCTATCATGCGTGTGGTGCAGAGCGACGGCAATAACATTTTCAAATACCAGGAGGGTCTTCTTAAAAGACAATTTAAACTGTATAATTCAATGTTATAAAAAGATATGGCCTTCTAAGACTCGCTCATGAACATCCATACTTCCCGTCGCCAGAATCGTGAAAGGCGTGAAGGAAGGCCTTAATGAACAAGGAAAAGAAAAAAAACTAATTTCCTAATCTAATAGCAGAGTGATTTACTTAAGGTGACGGGTAGATCCAGATAAGCAGGTCCAAATCCGTTCAAAGAAACATCAACCTTAACGTCGTAGTCTTAAATATTAATTCAGTCTGCATTTCAACGCGGCACTTACGACAAAGACAATACACGAAATAACTGATTTTTACGGTTTTTAATGAATATTTATTTGTATATAGTATTTTTCAAAGTTATTAAGTCATCACGACATCTGAATGTTTGTTGCGAATACACTAATTTATTTTTTGTAAAAATATATTCGGTAGAAGCTCAGTAAAATGGGAACATTTAAATTTTTTGAGGGAGGTTTGTGATTTTTTGCTATAGAGCTATATTTATTAATCTTGTATTTGCGGTCATCACAAACGACATAATGAAATTCATTACATGATGTATTAAATTCAGAGCTCCACATGTTCTAATTACGCCAGGAAACGTGCCAAAAAACACCTTGTTTGCTCTACCCGTCGCCTTAAGGCTCCGGTCCCTTTTCAGTTGATTTTTAGTGGCAATTATACTTACTGGCAATTATAATGACTATAAATTTTACTTATTTGACTTAAGTGTCATTTATTTAATAAAAATCGTAATCAGCGAATCCAAAAGTCGTAAACTCTGATATTCAACCAACTTTTAACGGTAAAAGACGAAGTTACAAGTTATCAAGTTATGTATGGAGTTTATTCAAAAAATTAACTTGTAGAACTTTTAGTAACTGGCCTATTAGCTCAGTTGGTAGTAGCTCTGCCTTCTGAACTATAGGTTGTGGGTTCGATTTCCACCCAGGACAAACATTTGTGTGATGAACATCGATGTTTGTTCTGTGTCTGGTTATTTTGTATTCTATGTATGTATTTACAAACAAAAGTATCTAACAGTGGAATTCATAGTCAAGGGGTGAGGAAATCCTTAAAATTAATCATTAACTTTCACATAGAGGTTGAACCTTGAATGATTTATCTTTCACTTTCGTAAATAATCGCTGGAGAAACCCCTAGCTAAACAGCATTTTATTTACGCACTCTTCTATCAGTTATCTGGTTCCCATAGTACAAGCTTTGCTCAGTTTGGGGCTAGATGGCGCTGTGTGAAAGTCCAAATATATTTATTTATTACTAGCTGACTCCCCCGGCTTCGCACGGGTTAATTAATTTTACGTCCTAACCTTGTTTATAGGTAAGAGGGAAGGGAAAGGGAAAAAGATAAGGGAAAAGGATGAATGGATGGGATAATCCTTCACCGGCCCATCCAATCATCTTTTTCCCGTATCTTTTTCTCTTTCCCTTGTCTTCCCTTCGACAGTATGAGCATTAAAAAAATATTGCATAAAAATTACATCCTTATTGCTTCGAGCAACCCGCACTTGGCCGTTTTAGAAAACATAAAGTATCCTTAATGTCATTCTGAAAAGCTATAACCATACCACACTTCAGCAAAATCCGTTCAGAAGTTTCATCATGATGCGTGTTCAAAGGGACAGGCAGACAGACAGACCGACGACCGACAGAAAGACAGACAAAACTTAAAAAAAAATTGTTTCTATTTCTATATCGATTAAGTAGAGTAATAGATAATACTGTACACCACTGGCCTCTCTAGTTTATCTATGTATTTCTGTCCATTCTAAGGTTGTCTGGAAGAGATCTCTTTAAGCGATAAGACCGCCCGTTGTACTAACTTTTGTAAACATTTTTAGTGCTTACTGTTGTAGTATATTTTGTGTATAATTATTTTTGTGTGCAATATAGTGTTATTATTCTATTCTATTCTATTTTACAATCAACATTTTCAAAAAATATTTTCTGTACATTTTTAACCCCGTTACTGCAGTTTTATTATTAAGGTGGAACGTTACACTAGCGCGGAAAATTCAAATTGTCTTGCGTTCTTTTACCAATAATAGCTTAATTACTCAACGTGATTACATGAAAACTAATTTTGCGGAAATAAATAGAATGTATCAACAAATTACGATTAAAAGTATCACCTACTTATCATTGGTTTAGCGACAAATGGCAATAGACTGAAAAACTAAGAAGAAAATTGTTTATTGCCATTTGTCGCTAAACCAATGATATCTAGGAGATACTTTTAATAGTAATTTGTTGATACATTCTGTTTCTTTACGCAAAATTAGTTTTCGTGTAATCACGTTGAGTAATTAAGCTATTATTGGCAAAAGAACGCAAGAAAATTTGAATTTGCCGCGCTGAGGAAACGTTCCCCCTTAAGTAGGTCCTGTAAAGGTTTATTGTATAATGTAGATTTTTTTTTTTTTTAATTGTTCGATAGGCTTGCGCTTGACCACTATCTCACCTGATGTTAAGATTTATCAATAACTTGACATTACGTCATATTTTGAAAGCAAAGTGAGGAAGGTCTTTTTTTAATTTGTGTAGTGCTGACTTGCTGAGTGAGTACCTATAAAAATATAAGTACACACAAAATTTCGCATGTTACAGAAAAAAAAATCAGTAAACTCCCGGAAATACCGGAGTTGGTCAACGCCAGTTTTATTAAGAGCCAATACAACGCCAAATTGCTTAAAACGGCTTAGTTTGAAGCAGTGTGCTGTCAACAATATTGCAACAATGACTTTGAAATTAATATATGATAATGTTCAGAACTAATGCTACTGCAAATGTATAGTGAAAACACGAATTAATAAAATTTTCTCGATAGAAAAAAATTACAAAGTTACCTCCAAACCGTACAAATAAACAGCGATTATTCAATGAATACTTTAAATAAGATCATGAAACTTTGTGTAGTAGTTAAACAAAATATAATGGAGAGCTTATGTATAGCGGATTTTTAAAATACCCATTATATTCAGTGTAATAATAAATTACCTAGACTATTGCGCGTTGGAACCAGTTTAACTTAGACCGCCCCTGCCGCTCGGCCCCTGGCTCATCCCCGCTTTGGCCTAGTACTATACATCTATTCTGTGGCTTTGACTTGAATTCGCGCTGGCCTTGCACAAGCCCTTAAGAAGTAAATATCTTTTAATTGGAATGTAATTGATTATTAATGATTTTATTTAAAACTAGCTTTATGGAACAGGTTGCATCGTAATTTATATTTAATCATCTACTTTTTTAGATTACGAAATTAATGAGTGAACCTAAAATACTTATGCTAGTCAGCATTAAAAGAGCCCTAAGTTAGTACTTATCCCTCTGCTACGTCCGCGATCGTCGGTCTATCTGTGGGGGGCCGGCCTACGGAGCCGATGGATGCAGGAGGCGAGCAGCCGCTCACAGTGGCGCTCTCTGGGGGAGGCCTATGTTCAGCAATTCAGCATTGAACGTCTTCAGGCTGTTGATGATGATGATGATTCAGTTTTTGGCAATTAATCATCATCATCATCATCATCATCAGCCTGAAGACGCCACTGAACATAGGCCTCGCCCACACAGCGCCACTTTGAGCGGCTACTTCCCTTCAGCCTGCCTAGTACGGGCAGTAGAGAAAACTGTCTTTCCCCATTTTATGTCACTTTCTTCATACTTGCTTACTTGTCAAGTCGAATAAAACAAGATAATTTTGTCTATCGTCTGTGCTAGGGCATCTGGATCCATCTGCTCCCCACGGTCCTGACGACCGTCGGTCCACCTAGTGGGGGGCCGACGCTGTTTCTTCCGGTTCGTGGTCGCCACTCGAGAACCTTTCTTCCCCATCGGTTGTCAGTTCTACGAGCGATGTGGCCTGCCCATTGCCTGAACAACTTGCTAATTATAAGAGCTGTTAAAGTTTTTTTTTTTTTTTATATGTAAACGTATGACATGACGAGCTAGTCGTTCGCCTGGTGTTAAGCGTCACGGCCACCCATTACAGATTGCAGTGTCACTCGGAACTCTAAATTAAAGTTTCGCGTGACACCGCGCACTGCGCACGTCATCTTGAGACATCACACAGTCTAAAAAAGATTTCTAGACTGTGAGATCAGTTCTTAAGTCTCATTTGCCCAGTAATTTCACTAGCTACAATGCCCTTCAAACCGGAACACAGTAGTGCTTGCACACTACTGCTTGGCGGCAGAATAACTGGCAAAGCGGTGGTACCTACCTAGACGAACTTTGCAGAAAAGTCCTACCACCTAGTTGTAAAGTAGGTATATTAAGATAAAAATACTGTTGTGTAAGTACCTACGTATTAGTTTGTATAACCACACATATTTTATTTAGGTACTGTTCAATTCTCAAGGTTGGCAAAATTTTGTTATAAAAAACAAAAAACCAGCCAGTTATTCTGCCGCCAAGCAGTAGTGTGCAAGCACTATTGTGTTCCGGTTTGAAGGGCATTGTAGCTAGTCAAATTACTGGGCAAATGAAACTTTACGCACTGATCTCACAGTCTAGAAAACTTATTTACACTGTGTGATGTCTCAGGATGGCGTGCGCAGTGCGCAGTGTCACGCGAAACTTAAGTTTGGAGTTCCGAGTGACACTGCAATCTGTTATGGGCGGCCGCGTCACTTAACGCCAGGCAAACGACTAGCTCGTCAAGTCATTCGTTTACATAAAAAAAAAAACAAAAAAATGTCAAAATTTTTTAACTGTGAAATACTTATATTAATATAATCTGAACGAAATTTGAATATATACGACTATTAATGAGATATAAGCATTTTGTGCCAGTCAGCCGGTCTGTCTTTCACCGATGGTGGTTTATATAATAAAATGTCAAGCGTGTTTGGTCTACTTAAATTGGGTTCCGTGGAATAAACTTCACATAAATGTAAGTGTGGACTTTTCATACAGCGCCATCTAGCCCCAAACTAAGCAAAGCTTTGATAAAAAGAGGTTAAACCGACTTCAATCTCCGAGAAATACTTTGATGATATTATACTCCATCCGCAACCGCAGCAAATTAGAGCTCTCAAATCGGGTCTCTGTGTGTTTTTTGCCAAAACGAACATCAGGAGAATGATGATTACTAAATAAATAGGTTAGTTGCCTAAAATTCGCTCCGTCATTATCGAAGAAGATGAAATGAAGAGTATTTTTCATATAATAGCTAAGTATAGATATTAAAGCTATGCATCAAATATTGACGACGAAAACCTTGCAACTACACATCATTTTGTAACAGCAGCCTTAAAATAAATTAAAATAAATGATAGAGCTCCGAGGTACCTAACAACAAAAAATACCAACCAAATAGAGCTCCTCCTCCTTTTTTGTGTAAATATTTGACATTAAGCACTTTGTAATGTTACTATTATGCTTAGTATCTACAATAATTTAATTTTAATATTTTATCCAGTCTTATAATTTATTCTGATTTTGACGTGTGCTAAAAATAGCCGGAATACAATTACAATAAATTTTTGATTTTTGACTTTTGAAAACAAGTATAACTCATAGACTTAGACTAATAATATTATGTTTGTATCTAAATACATACCTATTGGTTCAATTACAAATAACGATGTACACACACCTTAAAGTACTGACACCAAAGCCAACTGAGCTATGAGACCAGTCAGTAAAAAATTGTGTAGGTAACTTTTATTTTGAATTGATAAAACTTTTAGTCCATGTATTTGTAGGTATTCTACCTTATAGTCAATTTCATTTTTATTCTATTCTAATCTGTAATAGTACCTAGAAGTCATAATTATATACCAGTTTAAATCTAGTAATCTATTATTATTGTAATAATATTAAAACATTTTAATGAATAGTAATAAAGCAGTTCTAGTGAAACTACTAGATAGTATAATATTATGAATAACAAAAAATAGATTCCTAATTAACTAGATACAGGTTTTATAATAGGTTTAATAATTTTGTATAAGACCTAACCGGTACCAGTGCTTGTTTTGAAGGCGAATGTTGCTTAAACACGGTTGGGTCCAATCAAAATTGGGACATTATAAAAATATATATATACCTGTAACTTTAATAACTACCACAGAATTGTATAATAGTAATATTGACACGTGTATAAATTAATGTTTTTTTACTGACTCACAAGTCACATATACTTGCAAACGCCCTTCCAGGGCTCATGTCAACCTACCAACAAACTATTTAAGATCTTGTGTATTATACAATACTTGTTATCGTATATTACCTATTACAGCATCCATTATGGTTGATATTCCTTCAATTCGCACAAAGCGTTTTGACTCGACATTTATAATCCAAGCAGCGAAGGAATGGAACACTTTACCAGCGTCTTTGTTTCCCGATAAGTACAACCTGGAGCTCTTCAAGTCGCGAGTAAATAGGTATCTTCTAGGCGAGCATGTATATACCATCGTAGACCGCGTCGTCACTTTCCATCAGGTGAGAGTGTCAAATGCGGGCCTATTTCGTTACTAAAGTTTTTTTTGTGCCTTTGCACCCATCTTGCTCCTATTACAGTAAATCGAGCAGCACTTCTGAAAAAAAACTGTCAAATAAGGTATTTGCCTGATATATTTTTTTTGCATAAATAAATAAAGCTCCTCAAAAAATGAGCAGTTGTAAAAACAAAAATTAATATATCTCAAAAAATTACAAAGTTATAAGCATTTTAATATATATGTTGGTATGAAACCTTTTTCGGGCACAATACCAACCTACGCCTGTAGTGCATATAGAGAAGCAGTCATTACTTATGTCATCTACTGTCGTATGTGAAAAATATAGGTACAATAGTTATAATTGTTTTCTCCATAAATATATGGCTACAAGGGCTTAAGATGTTTTAATTACAGCACTGGACATTCAGGTATCCCCTCCAAATAACCTAACAAGTGGTAGCAGAGCGTGGTTGGAAGTATGGAGTAAGTCTCAGAACATATAAAAATATAAAGATGGCTACTCACTACAGAATAGATTCGCTGACAAAAAATAATTATGATACATGGAGTGTCCAAGCTCAAGCCATATTAATTAAAAATGATTTATGGGAGATCGCCAGCGGTATCAAAAAGCCGCCGTCTCAAAATGAAGACGAGAAAAATACCTTCATGCAGAAGGATTTACTGGCACGATCGGAACTACTGTTACTGATATCACCATCAGAGATTAAACAGGTGAAAAATTGCAAAACATCCTATGAACTTTGGAGTAAATTAAAAAATATAGGTATACCAAAGTACTGGACCAGCTCGCAAAGCAACGTTACTGAAGCAACTTATACTAAAAAGAGTTGAGAATAATGATGTTCATGAACACCTAAACAATTTCATGGACATTGTTGAAAAGTTAGCTGACATGGAGATAGAACTGCATCCAGATCTACTATGTATTATGATGCTCTACAGTCTGCCAGCGAACTATGAAAACTTCAGAATCGCAATAGAATCCCGCGACAAGCTGCCTTCACCAGATGAGTTGAAGATAAAAATAATAGAAGAAAGCGAAGCTAGGAAAAATACTAAAACAGAAGAAGAAGCTTTCTATGCCAAGAAGAAATCCAAGTTTTGCACTATATGTAAGAAAAAAGGACATGACACTAAATCATGTTGGAGCAAAAAGAAGGTTAATAATTATAAGAGACAAAAAGAAAATGACAAAAAACGTCAAGAAGAATCTCACAACCTTGCGCCAGTATGCTTATCCATCACCTCTCCAGATGCATGGTGTTTAGATAGTGGCTGCACCTCGCATATGTGTGCTCAAGAGGAAAAGTTTGAGTCTATTAACTCGAAAGAAACTGGATCTCTACGTCTAGCATCAAACAGTAATACTATAAATGTTGAAGGCAAAGGCAAAGTTCGGTTAAACATTAATGACGGAATAATTAATTTGCAAGATACCTTGTATGTGCCGGCTTTATCAACAAACCTACTGTCAGTTGCCAAAATTACTGAAAAAGGGAATAGTGTTGTTTTCACTAAAGACAAAGCCTATATCAAAAATGAAAAAGGCAAAACGTCATTAACTGCCAAAAAACAAAATGGCCTTTATTACATTAAAAGTGATGAACAAGCCCAAGGGGCCCGTATTGACAACACTGATTTACGTATGTGGCACCAAAAGCTAGGCCACCTTAACGAAAGTGACTTAAAGTTGGTCGCGAAAAAGAACCTTATTAAAGGAATAGAACTGGGAAACGGAGATTTACCTGAGTGTGAAACATGCATAAAAGGAAAGATGACACGATTACCGTTTCACTCCGTAGAAGAACCGCAATCTACGCAGCCTTTGCAAATTATACATAGTGACCTATGTGGACCTATCCAACCAGAATCTTTGGGCGGATCGAGATATTTTCTAACGTTTATTGACGATTTTACTAAATATTGCTGTGTATACTTTATAAAAAATAAAAGTGAAGTTTTTGAAATTTTTAAAGAATACAAGCGCAAAGTAGAAAAATTTCACGATGGACACGAAATAAAGAATTTACAGTCAGACAACGGATCCGAGTACCGAAATCGGGAATTTGATGCTTTTCTAAAAGAAAATGGGATCAAACGAAGGCTGACGGCACCGTATACTCCGCAGCAAAATGGGCAGAGTGAACGAAAAAACAGATCATTACTGGACAAAGCTCGATGCTTAATGATTGACGGAAACATGCCAAAAGAATTATGGGCGGAAGCAGTACATACTGCAAATTATTTGATCAATCGAAGTCCGGCTAAAGCTCTTAAAGGTTGTACGCCTTATCAAAAATGGACTGAACGTACACCATCGGGGAATCATTTGAAAGTATTCGGCTGCAAAGCCTTTGTTTTGAACAAGCATAGAAAGGGGAAATTTACCCCAAAAGCGTCGGAAGGAGTTTTCGTCGGCTATGCACAGAACGCGAAAGGCTTTCGAATTTTTCTGCCAGACAAGAAGACTGTGATAATAAGCAGAGACGTGAAGGTCATTGACAGAATGTATTATCACAGTCATCATGATCATAATGATGAAACCTATAGTAACATCTTCGGCGAACAGGAACAACAGCAGCCTGAAAAAGAGAAACAAAAAGAAAAAGACGAATACATACCTGTTGTGGATGTTGAAGTAGTACCAAACTCTTTTCAGAGACCTGCTATACCTGAAAAAATAAGTACAGTCCCTGGATGTAGTCAAGACAGGAGGAGCATACAAGAGCCTGGAAATGAAAATAGGAAATCTCGTAGACAGAGAAAACCTCCTACCTGGCAAAAAGACTATGTGCTAAATAATCCTTCTACGTCACAATCATCTTCGGATGAATACCAGGACGTCGATGAACTGACTTATTTGTGCGAGATCGAAGCCAAAGATGGAATAAATACAGAGTGGCACGATGCCATAAAAGCAGAAATAAGGGCGCATATTAAAAATGGCACCTGGGAAATAAAAAAGAGAGAAGAGGAGAAAAACATCATAGATTTCAAGATACTACTCAAAGAGAAAGCCAACAATACTAAAAAGGCTCGCCTCGTTGCACGAGGTTTTACACAAAGACCTGGCATAGACTACGACCAAACTTGGGCGCCGGTTGCCAAGCTGAGTTCTATAAGACTGCTGTTAGCTACTGCGATCCAAGAAGGTTTGAAGCTTCACCAACTAGACGTCACAACCGCGTATTTAAACGGTGACTTAGATGAAACGATTATAATGAAGAAGCCAGATTTTTTAGAAGAGTATATCACAGAAATAATGATAGATGAAAGTTCAAACAAAGACACAACTATTTTTAATAAAGCAAAGAAAATGTTGGAAGATGTCACAAGGATAAAAGGAGAGAAAGTATGTTCGCTAAAGAAAGCTTTGTACGGTCTTAAACAATCCGGGCGACAATGGTATAAAAAACTAGATAACGAATTAAAGAAACTTGGTTTTATACCATCAACAGCTGATCCATGCATATATGTACTGGAAAAAGGAGGAGCTAAAATCCTTCTTGGATTGTACGTTGATGACATGCTTCTGGCCTACTCCTGTCAACAAATATTTGACCAAGTAAATAAAAAACTAAAATCTATTTTTGAAATGAAAGATCTTGGACCAGTTAATGATTTTGTGGGAATGGAAATAAAACAAAGCAATGGCAAGATCAAAATAAAACAAGAAAAGTATATTGAAAAATTACTTACCAAATTTGGAATGGAGGACTGCAAACCGAGCGTTACGCCAATAGAGCCTCGCCTAAAATTGGAAAAAGAAGCAAAAAGTGATGAGACGATACCCTATCAAAACCTAATTGGGTCCCTGATGTTTCTAGCTGTGGCTACACGACCAGACATTACGTTTGCTGTAAGCTATCTCTCGCAGTTCAACAATTGTTTTGGAAGTGAACATTTCAAAGCTGCTAAGAGAATCTTGAGATACCTAAAAGGAACAAAAACAATGGGGATATGTTTCGAAAACACTGAAAACAAAGAAATGATGGGATATGCAGATGCCGACTGGGCAGCATGCACTATTGATAGAAAGTCCTATACCGGATACTGTTTTATGCTAGCAAACGGAGTTATAAGCTGGGAATCAAGAAAACAGAGAGCAACTGCTATGTCTACTGCGGAAGCAGAATATATGTCGACTTCAGATGCTGTTAAAGAATCTCTGCACCTAAGACTATTGCTAAAAGACATAACAGCGCTGAAACAAAATAAGATAACAATCTTTAATGATAACCAAGCGGCATTAAAGCTATGTGAAAATGACATCATAAGTAGCAAAACGAAACACATTGATCTGAGGATTCATTTTTTAAAAGATCACATCCAGTCTGGAGTAATCAGTGTGCGCTACAAAGACACTTCAAATATGTTAGCTGATATGTTAACGAAAGGGATGCCGGGACCTCGGCACCTGGAGCTAAGGAAACGCTTAGGGTTGTCATTGTGAGGAGGAGTGTTGGTATGAAACCTTTTTCGGGCACAATACCAACCTACGCCTGTAGTGCATATAGAGAAGCAGTCATTACTTATGTCATCTACTGTCGTATGTGAAAAATATAGGTACAATAGTTATAATTGTTTTCTCCATAAATATATGGCTACAAGGGCTTAAGATGTTTTAATTACAGCACTGGACATTCAGGTATCCCCTCCAAATAACCTAACAATATAAGAATAGAAAGAGACAGCTCAAACACACGTCAGAAATTATTACTTTATAGTATCTCATTCCTAAGCTGTGGTACCTCTATGGTAGCTCTACTTACAACGCATATAACTCCGTGACTTACATTAACCATTAACTAATTTAATTATTTATTCAATTATTACAATATTTATTAACCTATTTTAAGAAAATAATACTTAATTACCCATTTTTAGTGTTGCGTACCCAAAGGGTTAAACGGACTCTATTACTAAGGCTCCGCTGTCTGTCTGTCTGTCCGTCTGTCACCAGGCTGTATCTCATAAACTGTGATACTTAGACAGTTGATCACAGATGATGTATTTCTGTTGCCGCTATAACAACAAACACTAAAAAAAAACAGAATAAAATAAATATTTAAGGGTGCTTCCATACAACAAACGTGATTTACGCTCATTTTTACAGGTAATGGTACGAAACCCTTCGTGCGCAAGTCCTACTCGCACTTGGCCGGTTATTACTAGTAGTCAAATATTTGATAGCAGTTGAGCGACAGACGCGTCTGCTAGATTCATCGTAATAGGAGCAAGACAGAGTACAAAATAAAAAAAATGAATTAAAGTTTTTTAGGCGTGGCGCAATCAGTTTCATTATAACAATCTTAGCAATTATTATGAACGATTTAACAAAAAAACCAATATTTACTGGTAATCATTAAACAAAAAATCAAAGGTTTGATTTTAGGCATAATTTTCTGCTACGCCTACGTTTAATTTGAACTAGGTAATTAGTAAGGTTCGTTAGTTACAACGAAAACAAATATAACAACTTAACTTTACCAACAAAAAAAAAAGTTTTGATTTTAGGTATAATTTTCTGCTACGCCTACGTTTAATTTTAACTAGGTAATTAGTAAGGTTCGTTAGTTACAACGAAAACAAATTAAAACGACTTAACTTTACCAAAAAAAGGTTTTTAAATATTTGTACAGTTAATTGGCCAACACTGTGGTGTTGGTTCTGGAGATAAAATCCCGGAAGTTTTTTTCAAAATATTTGTCTTTATGTGTACATGTTCCAGTAAATCTGTTGACAAGTGTTAAGGGATAAATTAATTAAAACATTTTTAAGGGACAAAGAATATTGTTATTTAATTATGCTGAGTAGTTAGACACACGCATATGGAAAAGTATTTATGTATTCCACATAAACCAATTTATTACTTCGTTTATTCCGCTTAGAATACCAAGTTTAATAACTGGTTATCTAATAAGAACAAAAAGCAAATGTGCATGATAGCAAAGTCTTTTTTCTAAACAGAATAACATCAATTTTATCTTTTTATATAGTCCAAATAATAGTTGTTATTTTACAGGTAATAAATCCCGTCGCTACTTATACATTAAAAATGAATCGCTTTATCTTTTAGTTTTTTACTTCCAAATTGCAACATCATTTATTACTTTTAGGGTTCCGTACCCAATGGGTAAAACGGACCCTATTACTAACGTTTTAGCAATTTTTAGCACTTTTACAAATCATGCAGTAAATTATTTTTCTTGACTTTGATTTATACTGAAAAAAAAAATCCTATTATATGGAGAGAAGCCATGGCTCCTGAAATACAGTGTTAAACTAGTTAAAGAGTTTATGGACTCCTATAGCATAAAGTAGAACTTATATGTCAATAAAATGTTATTAGATTAATTGATTGGCATAGTTCATAACTTGGGCTGATAGCTCAGTTGTTAGTAGTCCTGCCTTCTGGAATGTAGGTTGGGGGTTCGATTACCATCCAGGACAATCATTTGTGTGATGAAGATCTGTGACGAGTTCTGTGTCTGGGTGTAATATTGTATTCTAAGTATGTATTAACAAAACAACAAGTATCTATGTATTCTATCAGCTATTTTCTTTAGAAACACGACGTTAATACTTTGACTTAGTTTATCTTTACAAAATCATTCATTCCATTATCGACTCCCCAGAATTGTTATCACGTTTCTCTTTTAATATTAAGTTTAGCGCTCGCAGATGTAATGTAATCAGCCTGTTTGCATTATACACATACAAAAACAATATCTCTTACTACAATCCACTAGTCAGGATGGCACGACAATATAACGAATTAGCAATAAAACATATTGCTTGACATTTTTAATCTTTATGGTAAATACATAAAATCCTTGAAGGATATCCTCTATCCTAAACCGGATGATTCGGGTACAGCGGCATTGCTGCATCCGAATTATTCTTCCCAATCACGTTAGTCATAATAGTATTATTCTATGGTGTGCCACAACTTTAGTTGTGGGTGGAGGTGAGCTGTAAGCCACTTGAGTTTTATTTTTATTTAAGTTGTTTAACCTCGAGCATTGTCCGCTTGTTATGATCTATTTTACTTGTTTAGCTGTTTGCACATAATTTTGAGTTATAGTCCAGACTTAAACGATGTTTTGTACCTTAATATTTTTTCGATTCTAATTTGTTTTGTGTATAAATAAATAAATTTAAAAAAAAATTTGGTTCCCATAGTACTTTGCTTTTGGGGCTAGATGGCGCTGTGTGACATGTCCATAAATATTAATATTAATTAGTAAACTATTTTATTATAATATAATATTTGATCTACTTATAGTAGCTATTCTTATTCATTCAAATGAAATAATAAAATTATAAAATGATTTATCTCAAGCGTTTGATGGTACTCGCGTACGGAACCCTAAAAACCAAGTTGCTAGACCGGTTAGCGACTTTAAGTATAATTATGTAGATTACAAAATCGTTCACAGTAACAATTATTTGATCGAATAAAAATCGTTAATTATGTTTATTTCGATTATTTGTGAAGCACAAAAACATTTTACGCGTTTGACCACTTTGACGCATTTATTATAAACAATTAATTCTAAACTTATTTAATAGCTCAATAAAAGCTTTTTAAAAAAATAGACCATAATTATTAAAATTACAAGGTAACCTTTTTTTATGTAAACGAATGACGTGATGAGCTAGTCGTACGCCTGGTGTTAAGCGTCACGGCCGCCCATTACAGATTGCAGTGTCACTAGGAAATCAAGTTTCGCGTGACACTGCGCATTGCGGACGTCACCCTGAGACATCACACAGTCTAAAAAAGATTTCTAGACTGTGAGATCAGTTCTTAAGTCTCATTTGCCCAGTAATTTCACTAGCTACGACGCCCTTCAAACCGGAACACAGTAGTGCTTGCACACTACTGCTTGGCGGCAGAATAACTGGCAAAGCGGAGGTACCTACCTAGACGAACTTTGCAGAAAAGTCCTACCACCTAGCACAAAACCTATTTTATGCATTCAAATATTATAGCCAGTTGACCCGCCCCGGCTTTGCACGGGTTAAATAGTATTACGCCCTAATCCAAGGAAGTAAAAGAGCAAGAGTGAAATGGATGAAACCCTCTCCCTTCGACAGGATAACTTCATATTTATTATACTTATACACGTTGATCCCCCCTTTCCTTCCAATCACCCTTGTTGATAAAAACATTTCACCCCTCTTCACCCCTTAAGGTGGAACGTTTCACTCAGCACGGCAAATTCAAATTTTCTTGCGTTTTTTGCCAATCATAGCTTAATTACTCAACTTGATTACATGAAAACTAATTTTGCTCAAATAAACCGAATGTATCAACAACAAATTACGATTAAAAGTATCACCTAGATATCATTGGTTTAGCAACAAATGGCAATAAACAAATTTCATCTTGGATTTTCAGTCTATTGCCATAAAATGTATATGACGTTCGTTCGATACTGGTTTGAATTAAATCAAGTCAGTCATCCCAGCCTATTGCATGCTACAATGGCATGTTACAGGTGGGACTATATAAATGTAGCAATAAGACCTGCATCCTGTAACCCTGTGACAGCAATAAATGAATTATGAATTATGAATTATGAATTATGAATCGTCATTTGTTGAGACATTCTATCTATTTGCGCAAAATAAGTTTTCACATTATCACATAGACTAATTAAGGCTTGTGCAAGGCCAGCGCAAATTCAAGCCAAAGCCACAGAATAGATGTATAGTACTAGGCCAAAACGGGGATGAGCCAGGGGCCGAGCGGCAGGGGCGGTCTAAGTTAAACTGGTTCCAACGCGCAATAGTTTAGGTAATTTATTATTACACTGAATATATAAAGGGTATTTTAAAAATCCGCTATACATAAGCTCTTCATTATATTTAGTTCAACTACTACACGAAGTTTCATGATCTTATTTAAAGTATTCATTGAATAATCGCTGTTTATTTGTACGGTTTGGAGGTAACTTTGTAATTTTTTTCTATCGAGATTTTTTTTTTAATTCGTGTTTTCACTATACATTTGCAGTAGCATTAGTCATGAACTTTACCATATATTCATTTCAAAGTCATTGTTGCAATATTGTTGACAGGACACTGCTTCAAGCTAAGCCATTTTAAGCATTTTGGCGTTGTATTGGCTCTTAAGCTATGATTAGCAAAAAACGCAAGAATTTGGCGCGCTGAGTTAAACGCTCCACCTTCATTTGCTCCTATAATAAAAACCATTCTCAAGCATACCCAAAAAGGGTTACCACGTAGCTTCATAGACCATTTAATAGGACCGTCCTGGTATTCGAAAATGTTATTGCAGTCGCTCTGCTCTCGACACATATGATAGAGACAATAGAGCCCATGAGTGAATTTACATACATTTTAGCGTAACGGGCGCCAACGGTTTTCACCCTCTAAAACTTAACGAAAACTTTTGATTTTGGTGTCAATCGTTTGGATAGATTATAATCTGAATCTATGCTTGTACGTCTTGGTTTTTTGAAATATGTGTCGTGTTCTATTTACAACTACTTTTCTTTGTCATAATTTTGACACCAAAAGTTAACTTTAGGTGTCTATATATACGAAGATATATGAATCTCTTCTATGTACAGACTTCTCTTTGGTTACAGTTTTATTATAGGTACCTATAGAAATAGATATATTGTTGATTTTATCAGCCACCAATTCAATAAGTAGCCGTGCAGTCCCAGTAGCGTGAGAATAAGACCACCCCATCTCTTCCCGTGGGTGCCGTAAGAGCCGGCCAAGGGAATATCCAGGGAATGGGCAACAGCATTCTCCTGCTACTTAAAATATTAAAATTAAAAGTGTTGTAGATTCTAAGCATAATTATAGGTAACACTAGTTGCGCCCGGCGGTGTTACCCGCGCATAAAAAGTCTTTATGTTAATCCAGCGTATAAGCTATCTCCATTCCAAATTTCATCGAAATTGGTTTAGTAGTTACGTAGATATAAGGTAACAAACATTCACACACACAAACTTTTGCATTTATAAATCACAAAAAAATATTGTGATTAAAAGAAATGTATTATAGTAGGATTACAACAAGCATTACAATGTGAGTTTGAGGAAAAAAGGAAAAAGAAAGAGTAATGTGGAAAAGAGTACTTCCACAACAGGTGCAAGCAATCCGACACAATGTAGAATAGAAAACTCCGATCCGCAGCTTCGATTACATCTGTAAAGAAGAAGTTACAAGAAACTTTACAGTGATGTAATTTTTTTTGTTGGTAATTTTTTTAATGATTTACAATAGTTATAATTTCTTACAATTGATATATCATAATGAAACATACTTAAAAGGGCCTACCAACATACACTTCACATTCACACCAGTGTAATGAGAATATTGAAATGATCAAAAATTAAAAATATAAAACTAAAGTAACAGCAAAGCAACAGGCAATAGTCAAGATTTCATAACATTGAGCTTGGGACATTCAGGCCAAGTTATATTGTATTTTTGTTTAAATTGTTATGTGAAATAACTGGGCAAATGAGACTTTATGATCTGATCATATAGTGTAGTAATCTTTTTAATATACTGTGTAAAGTCTCAGGATGACGTGCGCAGTGCAGTGTCACGCAAAACTATATTAATGTAGAGTTCCGAGTGATACTGCAATCTGTTATAGGCAGCCATGACGCTTAACATCAGGCGAACGACTAGCTCGTCACGTCATTCATTTACATTTAAAAAAATTAATAAAAAAACACATTTTTTCTGTAAAAATATATTCGATAGAAAGTAGAAACTGAGTAAAATTGGTACAGTAAAATTTTTTCAGGAAAGTTTGTGATTTTTTTGTTTATAGAGCTAAATTGTCTCTTAGTTTTCCTCCATTATTTTTCTAAGCTTATCAATTGCGTGTGTGCGCCGGGCCTTATATGCAGTGTTGCCATTAGATAAAAACCGGAAACGCGATAAGTGTTACAAGTTCAATGACAAACTATCTGCCCAACCGGATACGTAATAATGGTTGACGAGAAAGTAAATATTTAATTTGTTATACTTTTTACGATTACATAACACAAAGGGAATCAAAGTACAAGTGTTTTTTTTAATTAAAAATGTGTTTACTGTCGGGGAAATGCTTTTTTGTCGGCTTAGTATGTTAGATACGTCATGAGTATTTTCTTAAGGTGGAACGTTTCACTAGCGCGGCAAATTAAAATTTTCTTGCGTTCTTTTGCCAATAATAGCTTAGTTACTCAACTTGATTACATGAAAACTAATTTTGCGCAAATAAATAAAATGCATCAATAAATTACAAAAAAATCAACCAATCAAATATTTTGATACAAAGACACACGAAATTTCGTGTGTCTTTGTCTCGTTTTGTTACCTCGCCCCCTGCCCGCGCAGGTGAGTCGTGTTTGTACGAGAAATTATGTTCACGAGCTATCAACGGGCTTTACAATCATTGGTAAATACCAAAAGCATTACAAAAAAGGTGCGCGTGTATTCATAGAATAAAGCCACACCTAATAATTATAATTAAATAATTATTATGCAAATAAAACAATATATATAAAAAGTAAGAAATTATAATACGATGATAATTATATTTTAATGCAATCAAGGCTAATTTTGGGTCTTCTAAAAGTCAGAACCTGAATTTTGAATCTAATACCTGATATAATTAAATTAAATTGCTCAAAAATGTTGGCAAACAGTTGTCCGTATTCGGTAGAATTATAATACGATGATAATTATATTTTAATGCAATCAAGGCTAATTTTGGGTCTTCTAAAAGTCAGAACCTGAATTTTGAATCTAATACCTGATATAATTAAATTAAATTGCTCAAAAATGTTGGCAAACAGTTGTCCGTATTCGGTAGGTTAAAAAACGTCTTAAATAAAGCAAGCTCAATAATAATTATGTATACTTTTTGCGAGATATGCAAATAACGCAGTGTACCCGGGTTATTTTTTATTTAATTAAATAATTGTAAATTCATCATAGTCATCATCAACAGCCTGAAAACTTCCACTGCCACCCATCCAGTGCCGGGGACCCAGGAGAGTTCACTTTTCCACATTCGCGGGCCCGAGGACCCCACCTGGAGGGTCCATATTAAAAATATGGTTTTCATCGTAAATACACTGTAATTTTTGTAGCTAGTAAAATTACTGGGCAAATGAGACTTTACGAACTGATCTCACAGTCTAGAAACCTTTTTTAGACTGTGTGATGTCTCAGAATGACGTGCGCAGTGCGCAGTGTCACGTGAAACTTTAATTTAGAGTTCCGAGTGACACTGCAATCCGTTATGGGCGGCCATGTCGCTTAACACCAGGCGAACGACTAGCTCGTCATGTCATTCATTTACATAAAAAAAAAATGAAATAGATTATTTTCGCATTTTTGGGCAAAGTATCATCTTTATAATAACACATATTTACGACGTATTTGCGCGTAAAGCGTATTTTATATTACGAGCACTTACTATATTCTGCGAACCCTCCTCGTGGCCTCACTCTGGCGCATCTGTAATGTCGAGGACCCCGCCCATTCGGGTCTGGTGAAATGTATGGTGGGATGGGGCATGAGCTCTATGAACGGAGGGAGGATGCGAATCCGTTAACATAGACCTCCTACGTTGAGCAGCTACTCGCCTCCTGCATCCGTCGGCTACCTGTGGCTTTTATCAAGATCGTTGGTCCACCTAGTGGGGGCCTACGCTGCGTCTTCCAGGTCGTGGTCGCCACTTTTTCCACCACCTTTCTTCCCCATCGGTTGTCAGTTCTACGAGCGATGTGGCCTGCCCATTGCCATTTCAACTTCCTAATTCTAATTCTTTACATATAATTTTTGATGATTACACGTAAGGAATTAACAATATTTTTTGTATAATTTGAATTTTTAGTGGAATAAGACCCCAGCTCTTCCCGTGGGTGCCGTAAGAGCTGGCTAAGGGAATACCCAGGGAATAGGCAGCAGCATTCTCTGGAGGTACGTTATAATCTACTGCGATCACCAAGCCGCCTGCCAAGCGTGGTGATTATGGCAACTCTCTTCCTAATGGAAGAGGCCTATGTTCAGCATTGGATGTTTTCCGGCTATATATAATGAAACACCCTGGACTGGCCTGTTAGCTCAGTTGTTAACAGCTCTGCCTTCTGAACCTGTATAGGTTGTGGGTTGGATTCCCACCCAGGACAAACATATGTGTAATGAACATAGGTGTTTGTTCTGTGTCTGGGTGTTATATTGTATTCTATGTGTGTATTTACAAACAAAAAGTATCTAAGTATTGTATCAGTTATCTGGTTCGAATAATACAAGCTATGCTTAGTTTGGGGCTAGATGGCGCTGTGTGAAATGTCCACACATATTAATTTATTTATTTTTAATGCAAAACTATAGATAGATAGATAGATAGAAAATGCTTTATTGCACAAGATAATCAAGTACATAGGCGAACTTAATGCTAAGTAGCATTTTTTTCCAGTTAACCTTTGTGTAGTGTAGAATGAGTGGTAGTGCTGGTACTATTTACTTATAGTGGTACTATCTGCCTAGCTGACCCGCCCCGGCTTCGCACGTGTTAGCTAGTTTTACGCCCTAACCCTGACCGTAGAAAGAAAGAAGGTATAGAAGGAAAAAGGTAGGGGAAAGGGATGAATGGATGGAACGATGAATGATTCCCTTCGTGAAGGTCCCTATCTTTCTTTCTCGTAGTATGAACTGTAATCATGCCAAGTTTCATTTAAATTCACTTAGTACATTTAGCGTAAGCCAAGAAACATACATACAGAAAGACATGCAGACAGACATAGACAGACAAAGACAGGCAAAAAAAATACAGTTTTATTATAAAGTATAGTTGCCGAATTTACGAATTTTGGGGTAATGTTAATATTTTACCATGTACCATGTGACTCTAACTATATTATTCCATTCCATTCCATTCCATTCCATTCTATTTCATTTCATTTCATTTCATTTCAAAGTGTGAAACTAATATTAGAAATGCAAAAGCTTGTGTGTGTGTATGTTTGTCACCTTCTATCTCTATAACTACTGAACCGATTTTGACCAAAATTTGGAATGCAGATGACTTATACACGTTCTGATACTTGTACTTTTTGTGATGATGACTAGCAGCGATGTGGTCATTCTGCTAATTGCACATTTTGAGATGTGGACTAAATCGATGAAGTAATCAAATAGTCACTTGGATATTCTGAGATATGGCCTAAGTGAGATGCAGCCATTTTGCGATCTAGCCATTCTAATACTAACTCCACAGGATTAATACATAGTATATTTCTTATTCGCGGGTGAAACCACGGGGCACAACTAGTGATTAATACTTGAAACTCGCAGTTTCACAGATGGCTGATAATGATAAGTATTGACGTCATAGAAACGAAAATAGATGTTTTTCAAACGGCTATCACGCCAATTAGCGTATGGTAATAATCCACTGCGCTTTTTACCAACGTGATAAATGCTGTTGAAAAAAACTTAATCATAGTCTTGTCTAGTCTAGTCTAAAACTAGATTCTACAGAGCGTAACTAGATCTAGATGCTATGTCTGTTGTAGCTAATTACATATTACTGATCTGTGGTCTGTTGCTAGGAGTCGCCAGCCATCACAGAGCACGAAAAAAACAGACGCTTCGCCCACAGATTAGAGAGGAAACTCTACGTGAATTTCATTCTGAACCACAGATTAGAGAAAATAAACAATTATTGTGAATGGGGTTAAAAACTGAAAGCTAATCGTAGGTGGCGCCACTGTTGAGTGATCCTAATCGCGGCTATATTGCGTTTTTGATTCTTTGTGTTTACCAGTGAATTCGATCCTGATACTACAAAAATGTATTCGACATGGAGTGTTAGGCAGTTAAAAGAACAGCTGCGGAATAGAAAAGCATCTACTACTGGAAAAAATCACATAACCTCGAATATTTAGTTGGCTCCCAATTTTTTCTTCGTAAAGCTTTTATCCATTGTTTACTCCATTTGATATCTTTAGGGAATACATGGACTCCCGTCTTTTTGCAATCCAAAGCTAAACACAACGTCATATTAATAAAATAAATTGAGTTATTTTTATTTCTTTACAAAATTATTATGGAGGATGACAGATATTTGTCAGATTTAGGGAACACTCAGCAGTGCTGCCATCTGAAGTGAGCAAAAGTCAGTTTTTTACCCCATTATACCAAAGCATACTGATATCAAGACATATCATTTAGTAGCTGCCCCGCCCGGCTTCGCACGGGTTTATTAGCTTTACGCCTTATCTCATTCTAAAGGAAAAGAGAAGGGAGGGGGAAGGGATGACGGCGAATGGAGGCAGATGCTAGCACACCTGCCTTCTTTCACCTTCATTCATTCATCTTTTTCCCTTACCTTTTTCCCCCTCCCTTCTCTTTTTCCCATAGTACAGGATAGGAGTAGCTTTGGACCTAATACTGAAGGTTGGATGTCTGTAATTTCTGAACCACAAAACCGACGACCTTGAAATTTTTACGGGACAATATTTTAAGTAAGTATCCCTGCGCGGGTGGGGGCGAGGTAACAAAACGATCATACGAAATTACAAAGAACAGAGCAGGATGGAATAAAAGACATCAACGGGTTCCCGTGATTTATTAGAAGTTCATAGTATTTATTAGAAATTAGTGGTTAAAATACACCACTAATTTTCGTAAGAGGGAAAGTTGTAACATTGGTCAACTGGATTTATAGTCAATGGTCCTGGGGCAGGTAGGGTTAGCACGGACGGTAGACATAATTGTCTTTCCCCATTTTATTTATGTTACGTTCTTCATACTTATGTTAACTTAACTTAACAAATACTGTACGCTCATTGGTTGACGATAGCCGATGATCAACAGGCAACCAATAAGCGTTCAGTATTTTTAAGTTGAGATAAGTTTAAGTTTAACAAACGTACGAGAAACCAGCACCCGTATTATGTAAAAATTGCAACAGCAAAGCAACAGTAGTAGCAAAGCGTCAGCAAACACTTAGCAATTGGTCGCGGTCGCCCGCCTGTTGCTCGCCTGTCGCTGAATGCACTTTGGCCTTTGATACTAGCACCACTAGCAATGCAATGGAACAGCAATAGACGGAAACAAAATAATGCATTTTTTAATTCATCGATTGTCTGACAGTCGGTGGTCTAGCGCTCGATCGCTTTTTTTTTTTTTTTTTTACATATATTTTGGCTCCACACATAGTGTATTTAGCCAGTGTCAAGTATTGTAGTTTTTCATCGTATTATGAAATATTTCATGTAAAGTCAAGTCTTAGTCACAGTCAGTCAGGGTAGTCATAGTCCAGTCTAAGTCAGGTAGTCATAATCCAGTTTAAGTCATGTCCTAGTAAAGTAGTGGCAACTTTACTAGAGGCTTCTATGGAATTTTGGAAGCAACACGAAAAACCACGTTTCACTACATTATATCACTTGCCAACACTTATACTCGTAATTCAGCACTTAATGCGTAAAATGCCACTAATTTTAAACATTAACACTAGAAAAAGCATAAGTTTTGTGAAATAATACAATGCAACAACGTGAACTTTTTCACGTTCCCGCCAAAACTCCCTCGATCGCTTTCTGCTCTGCCAAAGTGACGTTTGACAGCTTTGACAGCAATGATTGCGAAATTTACGCCTGTTGCAAACTTTACTTATGGACTTTTGGCGGGAACGCGGAAAAGTTCACGTCGTTGCATTGTATTATTTTTCAAAACTTGTGCTTTACCTAGTGTTAATGTTTAAAATTGGTGGCGTTTTACGCATTAAGTGCTGAATTACGAGCATGAGTGTGGGCAAGTGATATAATGTGGTGAAACGTGGTTTTTCGTGTTGCTTTCCAAAATTCCATAGAAGCTTCTAGTACAGTTGCCACCACTTTACTGGGGCATGACTTAGACTGGTCTATGATTACCTGACTTAGACTCGACTATGACTGTGACTAAGACTTGACATTACGTGAAATATTCTATAGCACGATGAAAATTACAATACTTGACACTGGCTGAATACACTATGTGTGGAGCCAACATACAAGAAAAACAAAAAAAAAAAAACTTTACTTACTTCCACTAGAAATTCCTCGTCCTACCAACATAAGCCTTCTCCTGTCTTTTGATTTTACTCCGTTTATTAATATCTTAAGCAAGTTTATTCAATGCATACATATATATTAACTTTTTATTCTGGGGATCGATTGGTTTGAAACTTGATGTGTAAACTCTTCAGTTAAAATAAAGTTCAGTGTGTGTCATGGTTTTTGGAAAATTACCTCCCGTCAGGGTCATACGGGGTCTGAAATCTATAAATCAATGGATAGCCTAAACCGCTGCTCCTAGAAACTTAAAATTTGGAAGGTGTGTTCTTTGTGAAGTGTAGGGATCTACTAACAAGCTGTTTTTCAAAAATTCACCACTGAGGGGATGAAATGGGATTTTTTCGTTTGTATAAAACTTTTTTATTCTGTCGATCGATTGGTTTGAAATTTTTGTGTTTCATGCTGGCATCTTTGCTAGATCCCCTGAGTCGTTAATATACTTTAGTCTCCGTCATTCTGCTTATAGGCTCAATTATTTCTGTTTTCACTATAATACTCATTTTTCTTTTAATAACTAAACGGGCGAAGCCGCGGGCATTAAAATAGTTAATAATAAATGAGTTAGGAAAAAGAAGTTCTCTTTCGCACTATGGTGCAAGCAATCCGGTACAATGGCAACGCAAAAAACAAAACTCCAATCTGAAGCTTTGTTTACCTAACCCTTCACCCCCCCCCAAATCCCTCCCTCCACTTTTAAAGAAGAAGCTACAAATACATTTCTAGTGACGTCACGTTCATAAAAAACTCCTAATAATATTTCAAGAGAATACCTACGCATATTCCGGAAGTATATTAAACGGGTACTTTCCACCAGTAATCATTTTATTTCGGGTACGAAATTTTTCACTCATTTATTACGATGTGTAACTAGCTGATTAACTGGTATTAGGGTAGGGTTTAAGTCACAAGAAATGTTTGTAAAAGACCAGGCGAACGAATATACAATCTGAGTTTGAATTGGTATATTATCCCGAAAGGGTGCAAATCTACTCCCCAAGGCAGACAATGTATCTTCTACGACTTTTCTAAATTAATAGTTTTTCATTGAAGAAATGCCATGTAAAGTTCACGTTATAGTTTTACCCAAACGCTTCAAAGATAGCTCTAGCGAATCAGGGCGTACTTGAACTTTGTCCTTGACCGAACTGACACTTAACTGAGTTCGACGACCTGTGTTTAGAAATGAATTTGTTTATTTATTTTAGTATCTTGTTAACTCTCGAAGCGATCGCACGTGCAATTTTGTGAGTGGATTTATTTTTTAGTATGGAGGTTTTGAAACACGCAGTTTCAAGGCTCTCACAGCGTGTGGGCTATCATGGTCCCAGTCCCCTTTTGGGATAACATGCCAATTCAAACTTACCATGTACAGCTCGTGACGCCTAAATAAAATACATGACTTAATACATGAGTTTTTACGAAATAACGTGGCATAGACATGTATCATCTGACATGTGACATATATAGGCAAATGCTATTACTGGTAGGTATAGCATCTGAAAGGTGACATAATATGGACAAAATATACTACTGTTAGCTTCAGGCAGGTGACATGTGAAGTAGCCTCTGCTAGGTGACATGCGGGCAAACTGTATCAATAGCGTTTGACAAGTGACATTCGGGCAAAACCGGTACCCTCTGCCAGGTGACATGTGGGCAAACTCTACTGGCCGTTTTTGTTCATAATATTTCAGTCACCTGTGCCCTATTTCATAAAACTATAGTAGACCGATAATTGTCAATTGACAAATGTTGATCAAACTACAGAAATGCGTTTCATGAAAACCAACTTTACTAAAAGCTTCTATGTAATTTGAAAGCAACACGAAAAACCACGTTACACCACATTATATCACTTGGCCACACTCATGCTCGTAATTCAGCACTTCCACCAGTTTTAATTATTAACACTGGAATAAGCACAAGTTTTGAAAAACAATGCAAGGACGTGAAATTTCCGCGTTCCCCGGCACTGCGTTTTATATAACACTAGCTGCGCGCCGCGGTTTCACCCGTGGATAAAAAGTAGCCTATGATTTAATCCAGTACATAAGCTATCTATATTCCAAGTTCCATCCAAATCCAATCAGCCGTTTGAGCGTGAAAGAGTAACAAACATACACACGTACACACATACAATCTTTCAGCTTTATAATATTAGTGTGATAAAAACTTGTGACTTATCATATTGATCCAAAGATGGCGCCACGTAAGGTAAAATGTTGAATTACCATATTATCTTGATTACTTCTCATAACTTGGACCAAATACATAAAGTTACAAAAACGGACGTTATTTCACAAGGCGTTGCGTGCGGCCCGGCACGGTTTTGGTGCGTTCCGTGTCAGTGGATCGATACATTCGATCAAAGATTATAAAGCCCGTTGATAGCTCGTGAACATAATTTCTCGTACAAACACGACTCACTTGCGCGGGCAGGGGGCGAGGTAACAAAACGAGACAAACTCATACGAAACTACAAAGAACAGAGGAGGATGGAACAAAAGACATCGACGGGTTCCCGTGATGTATTAGAAATTCATAGTATTTATTAGAAATTAGTGGTTGAAATACACCACTAACTTTCGTATGAAGGGGAGTTGTACCATTGGTCAACTGGATTTATAGTCAATACTTAAGGTGCTGAAGGCTTCCAATCGACCTAACTTTAAAGTAATTTTCTCAAAATATCATTTACAGAATCGAAAAAATACATGTTAATACTGGTCATATTCTTTCCAACTAATGAATCCAAAACACACTTATGAAATATTTTCTCGATAGAAAGAATCGAGAAGTGACCTCTAAGAAATTATTCAAATGCAAAAAGTGTTACATTGTAATAAGACACCCCATTGAAATAAATCATAGTGATAAGTTATGTTTCAACGCATCCAACTGTAAGCTTATTTTTTTATAACAATAACTATGATCTGGGTGTCTTCAAGTCGAGAGTGAACAGGTATCTTCTAGGCAAGCATGCAGCTTGAATACTATAATTAATATAAAATGCGCGAGCGAAGCGAGTGCGAAATTTTTTATATTTGCCGTATTTTATTCCAGAAAATCCGTATGGTAATTCAAACACGAATTACATATAAGTTAGTACAAACGCGCTTGCTACAAAACAAAACACTTACAGGAAAAATATAAAATGCGCGAGCGAAGCGAGTGCGAAAATTTTTACACTTGCCGTATTGTATTTCAGAAAACATGTATGGTAATTCAAACATGAATTACAGTCAGTCAGTACAAACGCGCTTGCTATAAAACAAAATACAGTAAAAAAAAAAATATTTTGTGTAAGTATTGTATTTCAAACAGCGTATGGCAATTCAAACACAAATTACATGTCAGTCAGTCAGTACACAAACGCGCTTGCTACAAAACGAAATACTTACAGTAAAAATATTAAACGCGCGAGTGAACCGAGCGCGAAATTTCTTCGCGTTTGTTATTTTAATTTTTTATGATACTTGATATTATTAAGTTTTTATGAGTTAAACTTTTTATAAAGAATGAATGAGTACTCACCATGGTTGACCTTCCCCTGTTGAGAGATCAGCACGTTAAGGGGCACCCGTCTGTCTCCTGATATCCTGGGAGCCAGCTCAAACAGCCGGCGACTTGCCGACTGCTTGACGGCGCGGTACGGACCGTGTCCCATGTTCGGTACACTGCTACATTCGTGGTCTGAAACAATAATATCCCGTCATGACTTGAGCTTCGCACCTTTTTGTATGGAGCCTGGCATATCTACAATCCGCCATCTTGAAAAAATCTCGATTTCGCAGCTACCGATAAAACTAGTGTCAATCGATAGGAAAATTTGAATAACGTTATTTATAGTGCACTACTACTCTTTCCAGACTACACAAAGGTCAACTGGAAGAAAATGCTACTTAGTTCTACTAAGTGCTAATAAGTGCTAAGTTCGCCCACGTACTTGGTTTGCTCTTGTGCAATAAAGCATTTTCTGTCTATCAATTTTTTCTATGTCTGGAACATATTATACGATACGCTGGTTTCGACAAAGGACTCTTGTAATGAATTTCGAAGCTATGTTTTACCGCAGCGTATGGATCACGTCACGTAATTACTTATAATATATGCATTGTGGAGGCCGGCCATATTATCTCATATCTGAACCATAAATATGACGCAAGGATAAAATTGAATGACTTCGTCATTTTTCAAGATTCTTTTACCATCGTTAATTGTTTTTACTAATTTTTTAATACAATTAAAAAATCTTGCAAAAAAATTAATTCTTCATTACTTTGTGCGACCCGCACTTGGCCATTTATTAAAATGTCAAGTATCATAAATGTTATTCTAATAAATTACTATATCCATACCCATTTTCATTGAAATCCGTCTTGTAGTTTCAGCGTGATCCATGTTTTTAAGAACAGGCAGACAGAAAAAATAATGGTTTTTACATCTATATCGATAAAGAAGTGTAATGCAACGAAAATTAAAAAAAAACTCAGTGTAAAGATTTAACCCAGTTACAGTTTTATTATCATTGTTATGTCTATATAGTTTACTAAGCCTCCGCTAGCTAATTACATAACTCGCAATAAGTTTGCAACAGCTGTAAGTTTCGCAATCATTGCTGTCAAACGTCACTTTGGCAGAGCAGAAAGCGATCGAGCGCTAGATCACCGTCTGTCGGACAATCGATGAACTAAAAAGTGCATTATTTTGTTTCTGTCTATTGCTGTTCCGTTGTTAGTGGCGCTAGTATCAAAGGCCAAAGTCAATTCAGCGACAAGCAAGCAACAGGCGGGCGACTGTGACTGATTGCTAAGTGGTTGCTGTCGCTTTGCTACTGCTGTTGCTTTGCTACTGCTGTTGCTTTGCTGTTGTAATTTTTACATAATACGGGTGCCGATGTACTGTGTTAGTGGCTGAATCTCTGTAACCGTAATAGGTTGCTGGCTGAAATTTTCACAGAATATGCGGTAGCACGTAACCTAGCAAATAATAGAAATTACAAAAAAGAGAAAAATTAGGTATTTTTATAATTATGCCTAAAATACGTAATATACACGTTTCAAACATGGCGGGGGTATATTAAACCTTTTATTAATACTTATTGACCTTTTAATCGTAAAATTCCATAGGATATTATATAAATCATAATAACTTTGACGTTCATAGAGTCTAAAACAATTATGGCAATCAATTTTATTATAATAAAATTGATTGTTGATTGTTGTTTGTTGTTGTCAAAGTATATTAATAATGATTATTAATATACTTTGATTTATGAAAAAGGTCGATACGCGTTAATAATAATATCGTTAATAAATTCAAAACTAGCAGCAGTTTCTTGACATAACTCATAGCACAGTTTTTTTAAAGGGTCTCTAGTGGGCTTTTTTTAAAGTCGTAAATAGCCATAATTCGATGTCAAGCTGCGTTTGCGCTTGAAAATATGTTAAATTTACGGGTGTTTTTGTGGTGTCAAATATGTATATCAAATAAACATATTACAATCAAAAAGTATCTAAGTATTGTATCAGTTATCTTGTTCCCATACAAGCTATGCTTAGTTTGGGGCTAGATGGCGCTGTGTGAAATGAATGTCCGTAAACATTTATTTTATACTAGCTGCGCCCTTGGTGTTACCCGAAAAAAAAGAAAAAAAGTATTCTATATGCTAATCCAGTATATAAACTATCGGCATTCCAAATTTCATCGAAATCGGTTCTGTAAATACGAAGATATAAGGTATCAAGCATTCACACAATAATATTGTAAATGCGAAAGTTTGTACTTTCGCATTTACAATATTAGTAGGATTCGATTTATTTGTTTATTTTAACAGGTTATTCATTTAGAATACCAATCTGGCTCTAGCATTGGATTGTCATCTGTCAATGTCAACATTGCTGTTGTTGACTTTGAAAGATAGGATTTGAGAAAATATATTTTTTTTTCTTTTTTTTTGGCTCCACACTTAGTGTATTAGCCAGTGTCAAGTTTTGTAATGTTTCATCGTATTATGGAAATTTTCAATTAAAGTCAAGTCATAGTCACAGTCAGTGTAGTCAAAGTCTAGTCCAAAGTCATAATCCAGTCTAAGGCATGCCCTAGTAAAGTAGTGGCAACTTTACTAGAGGCTTCTGTGGAATTTTGGAAGCAACACGAAAAACCACGTTTCACTACATTATATCACTTGCCCACACTTTTACTCGTAATTCAGCACTTAATGCGTAAAATGCCACTAATTTTAAACATTAACACTAGAAAAAGCTAAAGTTTTGTGAAATAATACAATGCAACGACGTGAACTTTTTCACGTTCCCGCCAAAACTCCATAGGATACTTTGAGAAAATATTAGTGTTTATTAGCTTAATTAGCAACGAAAAATTGTGCATTGTCACAAGTTTGTAAAAAAAATATGTGTTGATATATCACTGAAAATTTAGAGCACTACTTATCAATTATTATTATTAAACTATTTTTGGGGGGCATTAACGATTTTATATTAGAAAACCCAAAGTAGGTACTTACTTAAGTTTTATTCAGTCATCCCTGTTTTTCATTTAATTTTCTATAGCTGCTCCGCCCCGACTACACACGGGTTTTACACCCTAACACTTTTCTTGCTAGAGGAAAGCGAAAGGGGAAAGATAGGGGAAAAGGATGAATGGATGAGACGGCAATTTGTCTGCTTCCCTTCTCGCCGTCCCATCCATTCTTCTTTTTCCCCTATCTTTTTTCGTTTTCCTTCTCTTTTCCCTTTGAAATGATGAGTAGGTACAGTGACTTCATCTTCGTTACCGGCTTTGTTACAGCATATGGATACACAGTATACACGACTCGTAATTATAAATAAATAAATCACGTAATTACCTATATCTGCACAACTCTCACAGAATTACAATATGGATCACTTCAAAAGGCAAAAAGAGTCTTAAAGGGTAAGCATCGAATCGGTAGTGCCCCTGGTGCTGCTGTGTCCATAGGCGACGGTAACTGCTTACCATCAGGCAGGCCGTCAGATTGTTTGTCCATTCATGTTATAAAAAAAATGAAAAAAAAGCTCTGCTCTGTGGAGGCCGGCCGTATTATCTCGAGATTAAATTGAATAACGTCAGTCTTCATTCTTAACAAATAAAAAAAAAGTTTTTAAAAGACGGAAATATCAACTAAAACACAATAAAAAAAGTGAAAAAAAAAACAACCGAAATGAGAACAACTTCCTTTTTTGAAGTCAGTCTTATAATAAATTATAAAATTGACGTTAAATTGTTTTATTAATAAATATTTTTGCAAAATAATATTCGGCATTCTTTAACACGTCCTGATTAACCAGGGGAATGTTGGCGCATAACTTACATTTACAATACATAAAAAAAATCAAACCTACCCACAAGTCCACTTCCTCGCTTCACCCACGAATTATAAATGAAAACCGTGCAACCATCACGTCTCGTTATATATAAAACAATGATAAAAGGAAGTAGTGATGTTGTATAATTTTGTATTTAAAATGAACTGGTCGCACAAGAAAAAAATTACACATTTTTCGGGTGACTTGAATTATCACGATAATTCTAAATGTCAACTTTAGACCAACACCATTTACATTAATTAACCTTTACAAATAATATACCTAGATTAAAATAATAAAATCTAGATGGCTAAAAAACTTATAATTACCATACTGCAACTAATCATCAATGGTTCAATGTCGAAAGTCATAAAATAGTTTATCATAATTTTGTTCCAAATAAAAATGTTACTTATAAACATCATTTCACATAATGTCATTTAACATAATTTTATTATAACTAATTTTCTTTATTATAAATTAAAAGTAATAATCATTCATCACATAAAAATGAAACTCATAAACCGTAAATACATAACAGTCCAAATGTATAACGTTTATTACCATAACTGACTTAAATCATAAATCAAAAACCAATAACACTGTAAACAAAATGAAACTGAAACACTTCACAATATGTAATTTTTTTATCTGTGTGTAGTGTGGAAGACGCTGACAGGACCCAATTTGAGCACGTTTATTACAACAGTTGAACATAAAACGTATATAGTATCATATAGGGTCACTTTTTGCGTAGCAAAAATATGGCGATTACGTTGCGTTGCGCTTCGACTTTTCCATTTTGCGGTACAAATAAAACAAAGTCTAGATAGTCGCGCAGCTATAATAAAAAAATCATCAAAACTATTCAAATTCAAATTCTGTTTATTGTAACATGAACGGCATACCTACCAATTATACATATTACACAATAATAGATCAACATATTATTACAATTAATTATAAGAATTAAAACAATGTCAAGAATTAGAACGGAAATAACATAAATAATAACAATATATAGCTATGTCAAATTACTATCATAAAAATTAAAAAGAAATGTCAAAGGTAGGTAACGTACATCTAAACATTTTCACAATAAGCCAACAAGGCGGGCAGTATTTTTTGCCACTTGTCAAAAGCAAAATCAATATCAACTATAAAACGTCTACTCGATAACGCAACGCTTTAGTCTAATTTTAAACGACTCGATGCTAGGAGCAGGTATAATGTCGTCAGGTAATTTGTTGTATATAGGGTGTAATTTAATTCATTAGCATCCTTTGAAACTAGGTGTATACCTACTCCTGACACCGGTCACGTGTAGACCAACATTTATGAAATCTAACGCATAGATTTGGTATTGATAATAACTTCAAAAAATGGGATAAATTACAACTGCTACAGAAAAAATAAATTAAAATGATTAAGTACTGTTTTTAATTATTGCGTACAACTTTTAAAAGTATCAAAATCATTCGTGCCAACTAAGTTAGGCGCCGCGGCAATCTTCATAATTTTCAATAAAAAATATTTTCATTTGCACTCTTTGTAGGTACCATCATGTACTCGAATTATGTTAATGAATTAAATTACATCCTGTATAAAATATACATCTATGCGTATACCTACATCCTGTAGTTTCCATCTATATGTTTTAAATACATTTAAGTTTATTCATTGGATTATTAATAATTATGTACGTATAATTTAATACAATTTTTATCTATAACGTCAGGAACTTTGAATATAGATTAATTACTTACTTGTTATTGGCTGTGCATGCATCTAGGTATTAACTTGTCGCTGATTCTCATCAATATAGAATAGAATAAAATAGAAGAATGCTTTATTGCACACCTAAACAAACACAAAGATACATGACAATATAAATAAATAACAACAACAACAATATAAAAAAACTTTAAAAAAAGTTTTTCCTTTTTTGTCAGTGAATTTAAGTAATATTTTATTTATTTGTAAACATAAATAAAACAAAACTATTAAGGCCCGATTTCACCAAACTAGAATAAATTTTATTCCAGGTATAACTTTCCGAGAACAACCGAGTTACGCGAATATAGCCCTTATATCACCAATTTTGTGAAGGAATAAGACTTTATTCCTTGGATACAATCAAAATGGCGTTTTTTTTGTGTAATTTCATTTGTCAATTAGCTGTATCCAGGAGTAAGAAATAGCCATATACTTGGAATAAACGTTGGTGAAATCGGGCCTTAAACGTCAAAAGATAATGTTTGTTGGATATACACACAGTTTTTTTGCAAACATATATTCGATTAAAAATTTTTGAGAAAAGTTTGTGATTTTTATCTAGAGATAAATTTATATATTTTGTATCTGCGAACGTCACATAGGACTTAAAGATATGAATTACATGATTATATTAAAATCAAAGCTCTTCATGCTTTGCAAAAAAGTCTTACTTGCTATACACACTCTGAACTTCTCGAGGTGTAATATATATAGTTTTATTTATTGATATAATAAATAAAAGAATTAATTTAAAATTATGAAATAATTTGTAGTAGTTTGGAAAAATGAAGAACTTTATTTAGGTAACAATATTTTGTCGATGTAATATAAAACTCCAAAGATATTCGACCTTTTGTTGAATCCTTTTTTAATAAAATCAGATTCAATTTTTTTAACTGCTTCAAAGGTAAATATCGAAAGTGTGTTCTGAGATTATTGAAAGTACGGGATGAATTTCATCATCATCATCATTAACAGCCTGAAGACGTCCCACTGCTGAACATAGGCCTCCCCCAGAGCACGCCACCTTGAGCGGCTGCTCGCCTCCTGCATCCATCGGCTCCCCGCGGCTTTCACCAGGTCGTCGGTCCACCGAGTCTCCACTCGGTGGACCGACGATTTGCTGTACGCGCTATAAAGTTCCATTACATTTCCTACCAACCACAAATAATCCTAGTGGGGGTCCGGCCTACGCTGCGTCTTCCGGTTCGTGGTCGCCACTCGAGAACCTTTCTTCCCCATATATTTAGTGGAGTATAATTTAGTTTGGAGACTTACGTTACACAGAATTTGCAAATTAGAGCTCTCAAATCGGGTGTTTTTGCCAAAACGAACATCAGGACAATGATGATTACAAAATAAATAGGTTAGTTACCTAAAACTCGCTCTGTCATTATCGAAGAAGATGAAATGAAGGGTATTTTTCATATAATGGCTAAGTATAGACATTAAAGCTATGCATCAAATATTGACGACGAAACCTTGCAACTACGCATAATTTTGTAAAAGCAACCTTAAGGCAATTGCTTAAGTTTGTTGTAAAACATGCCATCTAGTTTTAAATGATGGAACTATCCATAACTTGAAATTAGATGGCTGCTTTAGCATGCAAGTTAGCACATGGAAGTGTTTCATCGCAGATGCAAAGTGACTCATTGCTGTAGGTATGTGTGGAGCCAAAATATAAGAAAAAAAAGAAATAAGTATCTGCTACACTGACCTCTATAATACACTCATACGACATTAAAATAGAGCAATACAATAACTATCGAGATACAAAAAGGTGCATAAACATTTAATCAAATAAATATAATACAGATAATATGTAAATAAATGGTAATAGGCTCTACTTCATACATTAATAACACATTATATTCTTTAAAAGGCTATTAAACATATCCACCAATATCTAGTGTACAGTACAACCGGCGAGACAATTCACTTCTATTAAAACATTAAAAACAAGGGATTTATCATTTACCCGACTTTAAAAATAGGAGGAGGTTCTATGTTAAACTGTATGTATTTGATGTTCTCTATTTCATTATTTCTCTATAATTCTAGGTTGTCTGGAAGAGATCGCTTTAAGTTATAAGACCCATAAGTTTTAAGATTTTGATTACTGTTTTTTCCTGGTCTAGTGGGGTAAGTGAAACATAATTGACTTTTGTTTTTACTTAAATGACTGTAGCACAGTAACAGGACTCGCATTTATAGTAGCGACTAGTGCGAAGTATTCTTTCTGAAATCAGCTATTTTGACATGAGTTTGTAACTCTATAGTAGTGCGTTTAGCGATGAAATCATCACGTTAAAAGCAGACGATGGTTTTGTTTCACTTACCCCGAATATGGGGTAAGTGAAACAATCGCCATAATATCTACATAGTTGAGTCTACAAAACTGTTTAAAAAACTAAAATGACGTGTGGAAATGCTTCTATCTGATATGAGTCGAATTCCTTTCATAATAGAGTCTACTTTAAAAAATACGTAAATAAAATAGATTTTGGAGTAAGCGAAACATAGTCGTGGTGGTCAGGGGTTCTAAACTAGTGGAAAAACGGAACAAAATCTTTATTTCGTTATGATTTGTTTATAATTAGCAGATTTTTTTTTGTAATTGGTGTGTTCAATAAAGAGTTTGTCAATGTGTCTAGAATTTTTTTAATTTATGTTAGGTAACTTGATTCATATCGATTAAGTAAAGATTTCCGAACACTTATTGGATATTGTTTTAAATTTTCTTTCATTGCTCGCGATTCTCACAAAAGGTTTATGGGCAGAATTGGTCATCAAGAGTTTGTCAGGATATAAGATCGTGAGGTCTGAGTTAGGGTGAGTCCAAACGAGAGTAAGTTTTTGAGTTTTCAGTTGCGTAATTTCGATCTCATGATTTAATTTTGTCCTGTAGGTATTCGAATTCATAGAAGAATTTGACCGAAATTACGAGAACGATATTTCAAAAATTTACGCTCGTTTTGGCTTCACCCTTAGGGACGTATTATTTAATGGCTAATTTTGATAATATTTTGCAGGAATATTCGGTATGTAGCTAATTATCTACCCTACTTTAAAAAACCAACCTGTTTAAAAAATTCATTAACCTACTCATAACAGTTAAGTACCTGACAGTACATACCTAACAGTCAAGAAATCTTATAACTAGACTGTGTGATGTCTCAGCACGACGTGCGCATTGCAGTGTCACGCAATTTTTTAATTCAGAGTTCCGTTCTGACACTGCGATCTATTATGGGCGGCCGTGAAAGCTCGTCACGACAGGTCCAGTGGGGTAAGTGAAACATACTTTACTTTTGGTTTTACGTGAACAGCTCTGTGCACACTCGCATTTATAATAGCGACTGATGCAAAGTATTCTTCCTGAAATCAATTATCTATGACATGAGTTTGTAACTCTATAATAGTGCGTTTAGTGATAAAATCATCAAATGTAAAGCAGACAACGGTTTTGTTTCACTTACCCCGTTATATGGGGTAAGAGAAACGATCGCCAATAAGACTTCATTTGCGCGAGCGCTTAAGGCTGCTGTACACGCAGATCCACTATCTCGCTCTCGTATTGTGACATTTTTCAAGATATTAAATAACTGAATTAACTTACGAAAAATCTGGCTAAACTATATTGTCATGAATAACATTACAAATGTTCAACAAAAATATCATATTCATCCAAGATTTCATACATAAAAACGGTTACGAATGAAAAAAAACTTTGATACCGTTGTATTTATGAAATCTTGTTTGGATTAACATGATATTTTTGTTGAAAATTTGTAATGTTATTCATGAGAATATACATAGGTTAGCCAGATTTTGCGTAAGTAAATTAAGTTATTTAATATCTTCAAAAATGTCGCAATGCGCGAGCGAGATAGTGGATCCGCGTATACAGCAGCCTCAAGTATTTTTGTTGTCACCTCTACAATTTTCTATTAAAGACTTAACAAGCTGTCATCCATAAACACCGTCAATTGTATAATTAAACGCAATTATAATTAATTTTTTGCAATGAATTGTGAATTGTATAGCGAGGAAATGATTGAGAAATCACCCTTGGAGGCTAATTAATCTAATTATGGAACCTTGATGAAAAACGCGCGTTAGAGATTTATGTTAGTAGTTGCACCCCGCGGTTTCACCCGCAGATTAAGGTATCCATTCCAAATTTCATCAAAATCGGTTCCGTAGTTACGGAGATAGAAGGTGACAAATGTTTGTCACACACAAATACTTTCGCATATAGTAGGATAGGATAGGATAGGATAGTTCTAAACATTTATATATTTTCACTAGATGGTAGGACTTTTCTGCAAAGTTCGTCTAGGTAGGTACCACCGCTTTGCCAGTTATTGTGCCGCCAAGCAGTAGTATGAAAGCACTACTGTGTTCCGGTTTGAAGGGTATTGTAGCTAGTGAAATTACTAAGCAAATGAGTCTTTATGATCTGATCACACAGTCTAGTAATATGATCACTAGACTGTGTGATGTCTCAAGTCCAATGTCACGCGATTCGTGCGACACTGGACTGCATCTGCGTGACGCGAAACTTTAATATTTTAATGTTCCTAGTGACACTGCAACTGTCATGGGTGGCCGTGTCGCTTAACATCAGGTGGACGACTAGCACGTCACGTCATTAATTTCATTAAAAAATATATAAAATTACAAAATATAACAAGCAAGCCTATTTCATAAATGAAATTGAAAAAAATAAGTTCTTTTTCTAAATCCGGCACGATGCAGAAAAGATAATTCCGATTCGTTACATAGTTTTCTTTATAACGTCATATCACTAACGTAAAAGTTTACAACACTGCGTTGATCGTTGCGTGAAATGCGCGCGCGCATTCTGGTCAAGGCCCGCGATCGCTGATTGGCCGGCGCGATCGTTCCATATTCGAGGTCTAACGAATTTTCCGATGTTTTTTTTATTGCTAAATAGGCGTGCGGCGAAGATGTTTGCGGTTGATTGTTTTTTTTTGTTGAATTTGAATCATGGATGGATAAATGGTAAAAGATAAGTAATGCTCAGTGTCGGTCTGGCCTCAGGGAATACCGGAACTTTTCCCGGTGGGCCGGTCCCTCCTTGAGCCGGTCCAGACCCAGAGCCAAACATCGGTTCCATATTCTCTACATTTCAATGGAGAGCCGAGCCGTGATGACTGATCTAATTATTATCTATTACTTGCCTATAATTAAGAAAAAAATTACCAGATGTTGGATTTTATAACTAACAGAAAAATCTGGTAATACAGAAAGTAATTCAGAGTTTTAAACAGTGTTTTAAAAAGTTCAAAATTTTGCTCAACTTTAGCTCAGCACTATTCAAGTTGGCGGAAAATTACCTCAAAAATATTTCGCACTCGCTCCACTTGCGCATTTATAGGTATTTTAGTTTGCTTTATAGATAATAAATACTGGTGTAGGCTGCATTTTGGAACATTTTCCCGGTATTTTTTTTGGTCCCAGACCAACGCCGGTAATGCCCATCTGCACTAAAGTTTGAAAGCTTTACACGGATCTCTCTAGCCACGGGTGTCTCGTACGTGTCAAACTCGTGTCAAGTCTATACACCAAATACTGCACGCACATTGGTTAAAGACAGCCAAGGATCATCAGGGAATCAATGGGCGTTCAGTATTAACTGGTGTGCCAAGTCGACATGACATTGACACATATAAGATGTCCTTATAAAATAAATCAAAATCATTCTTCCGAGGGTATATAGGTAGTAATTCTATGTAATAGGTAAGGACTCTTATACTCAGTTCATAAAATATGATAACTCTAGTCTAAAGCCAGCAATCCGTCATTTCACAGAGCATTAAAAAAGTGACGATCGGGGCGAAGCACAGATTAGAGAAAAAACAATTGGGCGAAGCCATTTTTGACGAGGAGATCCGCAGGAGAACTAAAGTGACCGATGTAGCTCTTAGAATTAGTAAGTTGAAGTGGCAATGGGCAAGCCACATCGCTCGTAAAACTGTCAACCGATGGGGAAGGAAGGTTCTCGAGTGGCGACCACGAACCGGAAGACGCAGCGTAGGCCGGCCCCCCACTCGGTGGACCGACGACCTGGTGAAAGCCGCGGGGAGCCGATGGATGCAGGAGGCGAGCAGCCGCTCAAGGTGGCGTGCCCTGGGGGAGGCCTATGTTCAGCAGTGGACGTCTTCAGGCTGTCAATGATGATGATGATGATGATGATTTTTGACGCTCGGTGCGAAGCGTTTTTTTTCCGTGCTCTGTCGTTTAATCACTGTACTTATACCACAGAGGAGCAAAAAATCAAAAGACGCTCGCACCTCTTTCTTTTCTGTAGACGAGAAAGAAATACAATTGCAATGTGAACTATACTTCCGTGGCGTTATGTTCTAATAAACTGTTATAATAATGAACTGTGTCTCTCTCCCGACCTTTACAGCGTCACCAAGTGATAGAGGCGAAAGTATTACAATATTCAATACAATACAATACAATACAAAAATTCTTTATTGTATACCACAAAGTACTTAATTAATGTTACATAATATCTGTAGTAGGTATTACAATGGGCGGCCTTATCACTAAAAGCGATCTCTTCCAGGCAACCTTTGGATGGACAGTATTAGTTGAACTAGGAGTAGACGGTGGTGTACAATACGCAATCAGTTATCAAAAATACATTGAGAATTAATCCAAAAACGTCTAGTTGAAGCTAAATATTTAATGATAATAATATTAGAATAGAAAATAAAAAAGTATCAAAATATTCACACTCTAGATATACCTATACCTAATAAATAAACTAACCTAACCTAACCTAACCTAATAAATAAACTAAACTAAACTTTTTTTTTTTTTGGGGGAGGAAAATGCCCACGCGTTCCCCTGCCAACACGGGGGTGGCGGCAGGGGATATGTGGGACTCGAACCCACTAAAAACCTCCCCATGAGCAGTCTACCACCATGGTGGGACGAGGTGGGGTCGCGTTCGCAGTCGAGCCATCCCGCCCCGGCGGTAGGCCCTTTCGGGCCTTTTTGCGCCTTGGGATGAGTGACCTTGCTCACCAAGGCCACCCACCAGACTTGTGGGACCGTTCTATACGCCGGAGAGTCACCCGACTCTCCACCAGTGGCCCCACTACGGAGGAGGAAGGAGGTGCGCAAAACGCCTCCTCCTCCCTCCCGTACGTCTGCGCCGGAGCGGGTCAGCTCCAGCAGCATCCTCTCTGACTCGCTCCGCGGTCTCCTTCTGCACCATCACCTCTTCGCAGAAAGAGACCACTGCCTGCCACGATCTCTCGCTGTCAAGCATGGCAAGCACCACGCTCGGCAGCGAGAGATCGGGGCCTACTGCCATCGAAAGTGTGTGCCGCTGCGGGTCCCATGCGGCACACACTTCCAGCGTGTGGGGCGCCGAATCTTCCAGCGCTCCACACTCATGGCAGACGGGGGTCGCCTCCCGTCTCGCGATTTGGTGCAGGTACTTTCCGAAGCAACCATGCCCGGAAAGCACCTGCACCAATCGGAACGTCAGCGACCCGTGGGGCTGCCTCACCCACCTCTGGAGGGCCGGACGAATGGCCTCCACCGTCCTTTGCCCAGGAACCGGTGGAGCCAGGTCCTCCACCCACCGCCGCAACAGTGCGGCCCGCGCCTGCCGCCGCATGCGCCTTACCTCTTCCCAGCCCGGGGGCTCCCCCCGACACCTCCTCGCCGCCACAAAGTGATACACTTCGGCGAGGATCTCGGCTTGGAGCTCCCAGGGCGGGTCTCCGGCCAGGACGCACGCTGCCGTCCAGGACACCGTTCGGTACCCGCGTATCGCCCTCGTCGCAATAACCCGCTGCGGACGTCGCAGCAGGGTCTTGTTGCTGCGATCGAGGGCGTCCACCCAAACCGGTGCCCCGTACAACGCCATACTCCGGATCACTCCGGAGTATAGACGGCGACATACGGCGCTTGGGCCACCCACATTGGGCAGCAGCCTCCCCAAGGCGGCCGCAGCTCCCACCACTTTAGGGGCCAACTGGGTAAAGTGGGCCCCAAATGCCCATCTCCCGTCCAGGGTAAGGCCCAGATATTTCATCTGGGCCTTAACCGGGATAGGAACCCCATCCAATACCACCCGTGTACCTGGAGGGGGTCCTCCCCGAAACCCATGGAACAGGAGGGCCTCGGTTTTGGAGAGGGCGACCTCCAGACCCAGGGCGCGTATGCGGTCAACCACGAGGCTAGTGCCTACCGTGGCTAGCCGCACTGCCTCCCTGAGGTCTTTCCCTCTCGCTACGACCAGGGTGTCGTCTGCGTAGCACGCAACCCGCATATTTGCAGGAAGCGTGCCACGCAGCACCCAGTCGTAGCCTATGTTCCACAGGAGCGGTCCCAGCACCGACCCCTGTGGAACCCCGCAGGAGACGCGACGGTGCCTTAATCCGTCGCGTCCCTCCACCAGGACCTCGCGGTCCTGTAGGTAGTCAGCTAACAGCCTCCGCAAATACAGGGGCACTCCATGATAACGGAGCGCCTCCTGTATTGTCCCATGCGGGAGGCTGTTGAAGGCATTGGCTATATCTAACGATACAGCCAACGCCTTTTCCCTCTCACCGACCGCCTCCTGCGTCCACCTCTTGAGCCAGAGAAGGGCGTCTATTGTAGAACGCCCCTCCCTGAACCCATACTGGGCCTCGGACAGCCCAGGCTCCGTCCCCTCCAGGTGCCGGATGACACGGGAAGCTACCACCCTCTCCAGCAGCTTTCCCGTGTCATCCAGCAGCACTATGGGCCTGTATGCGGAAGGCGAATCGACGGGTCGACCCTCCTTCCGCAACAGGCACAACCGGCCATCTTTCCACAGCTTCGGGAACCGTCCAGACGTAAGGCACACGTCAAACAGTTCCCGAAGCCGGTCGCCCATCTCCTGCAGGGCGATCCTCAAGACTCGGCCGGGGACTCCGTCCGGACCAGGGGCTGTCCTCTTCCCACGCAGCCGATTGACGGCAACCTCCATTTCCACCTCCGACACAGGTGGGATGGAGGCCACGTCCAGCTCCTCAGGGGAAGGGAAGGACACTGCCATCGTCGGTGGGGCGTGGGAGGTGCCATCGGGGAATAGCCCCTCCAACACCGTGCCGAGAACCTCTGGCTCGAGGGACTCTGCCACTGGGGACGTCTGGCCCCGGAACTTATTCCGGGCAGCCCTGTACGGACGTCCCCATGGGTCTCTCTCCAGTCCCTCAAGAGCCTCACTCCACGCCTGGGTCTTGGACCTACCGATGGCGAGCTGCAGCGCTTGCTTGGCGGTGCGATACCCCTCATATAGAAGGGCCTCGTCCGCCAAATCCTGGGCCGACAGCTCGTCATCAGTTCGGCCGTGGCGCAATCTCCTCCGGTGGCCGTAGAGCCGTCGAGCTGCCGAACACGCTAACCGGAGGCTGGCGATCTCTATAGACCACCAGTAGACCTCGCGGCGGCGGCGGCAACGGCGTCGGGATCTCGGCATGGCCGTGTCACACACGGCCGTCACTGCCTCCCGAAACTGGCTTGCCGCTAAATCCACGTCCGAGTGCACGGGACCAGAAAACCACGACTGGACGATCGCAGCCTCTTCCGCTAAGTCGGCGTCAAGGCAGCTGATCGTCCAGCAAACTCTGGCATTCATTTTGGTCAAAGGATTAATGCTGCCAGCAATTTGCATCTCATGGATGGATATTATCTTGATCTATTTATACTTAGGCTGCCCCCACATTGGGCGGTAGCGATATCGCCGCGATATCGCCGCGTTTTCGTGGCGTAATCGCTGCGACATTTTACCATAGTGCGGCGTGTGTCGCCGCGATATCGTGATATCGCTCGAGGATCGCCACCGCCCGATGTCGGGTCAGCTTTACTGGGTTTAATTGAATTTGTGAGCATCTTTTGATTATATATTATATTTCATTATTTTACGGAACCCATCGTGTGCGAGTCCAACTCGTACTTGGCCGGTTTTATTTTTGTTTTGAACCACATTCACACTAATCAGACTTTAAAGATACCGGTCTTTTTACGGTGAATCTTATGTAGGTTACAAGAGACAATGCCGTAGGTAATTTCGTTAGGTATTTAGACCGTGGAGGTATATTGTACGCGTTAATTACACCATAAGGTTTGAAGTCAGTTTTCATATTCGTATTCATATTCATTTATTGTGCTCACATATAATACAGACTAGATGTACATGTCAGGTTGTCTTCAGGATCAATATGTGCCCTGTAAGGGCGCTGCACATTTACATTTTGAGTGGTTTCTACAATTATATAAGTTTATTGGTACATGTCAATGCTATTATTATTTAATTCTAATTTTATTATTTACGTCAACTCTAATTACTACTATTATTATTATTAAATTCTTATTAGTCAGGAGATTACAAAGCATTTCAAAAGATTATCATTAATTATTTACTATCCACACCCTATTCCTTCATGCGCAGGATTACACACCACCATTATACCTATTATCATATCTACCTACATACCACAGTCAATCCACAAGTTTATTTAATTTATATTTTGCTAATTGGTTTATTCAATTTACTAACATTATATTCTACATTTAAATAAATAAAAATTAACACAGTCAAAATTAACAAAAATTTTAACACAGTCTTGGTTATGACAGATATCCTAAATGTTGACTGATGCGGAGTAATGAATATCTCAATCAAATCAAATCAAATGAATACCTGATTGCAGTCGATTATAATGTACCGAGATGCAATGTCATCTCGAAATAAATATCGAAGTTAGAGTTCTCCGTATTCTCAAGCATAAAATTCGTGATATTCTCGATTGCTAGCGCACGAGATGACTCGTGGGCGAATCGAGATGCAACGTCATCTCGAAATAACTCGTAAAATTCGAGTCTCAAAGCTTAAAATTCGTGATATTCTCGATTGCTAGCGCACGACATGACTCGTGTGCTCGGAGGCAGTCGAGATCTCCATGAGATGCGCTTGTCTCTACTTGTAGGCTCATTTGTTGCCATTTTATTGTCATTGAAGCTAACGACATGGAAACTTTTCTTCTTCTTTTCTTTTTTCTTTCTTTTCCTTCTCCTTTTTCTTCTTTTATTTTATTTCTTCTTTAGTTGAAAACATTGAAAATTGAGACCCAAAAATTTGTATTCAGAATTTCATTTCACAGACAAAGTAGATAGAGACTACACAGAGCACACTGCACTCTACACTACTGACTAAGTACGGGATATAGAAATAGAAAAGTTCCCATGCCATTAGCTTCAATGTCAATAAAATGGCAACAAATAAGCCTACAAGTAGAGACAAGCGCATCTCATAGTGGTCTCGACTGCCTCCGACCAAATAAAACATCTCGTGCGCTAGCAATAGAGAATATCACGAACTTTTAGCTTGAACAAATGAAAACTCAAATTTCAAGATTTATTTTGAGATGACATTGCATCACGATTTCTTTTTATGAAACTTTAAAGTTTACTAGTCCGTGATTTATTTGCCAATATTACATATTTTTCCAATTATTGCATTCATTTTTCACCTACTTTATGAAAATAATATTTAATAGCTAATTTTTAATAGCAGGCAACTAACCTTTTGTAATTTTTTTCACGAGAACATCCTAAACTAGCCAGATTTGTCGTAAGTATATTAGGTATTTAATATCTTTAAAAATGTCGCAATGCGCGAGCGAGATAGTAGATCCGCGTATATAGCAGCCTTAAGACGCTGATAGGACCCAATTCGAGCACGTTTAGCAAAATTATCAATGACGAGGCGCTAGTTGGGAGAAAACTGCAAAGCCTAAACACAGGTGACAGGCGTAGAGTGGCGTGTTTGTCTGCACTTTACAGGATCCATTTTGGAGAATGCGCCCAGGAACTTCACAATCTTATTCCACCGTCTCCATTCCACCCCAGGACCACACGGTGAGGAGAGAGTTCCCATCCCTACGTTGTTGATTTACCTTTTGCACGTACGAAACGCCTTGCAGATTCCTTTATTGTGCGTGCGGCTAGGGAATGGAACTCACTCCCGGCGTCGGTATTTCCATCCACTTACAACTTAAGTGTTTTCAAATCAAAAGTAAATAGGTTTATTCTGGGTAGGCGTGCTCCACCTTTGACCTCATCATCATTTACCATCAGGTGAGATGCAGTCAAACGCAATCCCATTTAAAGTAAAGAAAAAAAAACGTTTATTACCTACAGCAGTCGAACATGAAACTTATAATGCGTTGCGCTTCGACTTTTCCATTTTGCGGTACAAATAATCTATTTTTTATTTTTTATTTTTATTTTATTAAGGCACAAACAGTTTACAATATACATATACAATACATTTTTATCTAGAAATACATACACCAATGAAGTTGCCACTAATAGAAACACTATAAAAAAAGTAAAAAAACGGTACTCAATACAAAGATGTTATAAACTTAGATAATAAACCTACGTGACAATATTAATATAACTCATACTCACAAAACAATAAATATAAACGAATAATAAACTAAATAAACTACCTTATGAAAGAGACACTTGAGATTTAAACTTAAAAAAGGATGAATTAAAAATATCACAATCAGAGAATTTCTCATTATGTGACCTACATGCTCTGGGTATAAAAGAGTTACAGGCGTAATTCGTTTTATATGACTGCAAACAAAATATATTATTGGTATAACGTGCACTTAAACGAGGACAATTCACATATATTTGACTTAATAGATATGGGGAGTCTATAACATTTCTAACCATTTTAAATAATAACAACTGATCTCTGATTGTGCGTCGGCTTTGAAGTGAGTCATAATTATAAATAATAGGCTACTCAGATTTAGAAATTATGAATTTAAGGTGCTTTAAAAATTTAGTTTGTATACGCTCGATACTGTTTACATAGACCTGATATCGAGGGTTCCAGACACTACAGGCGTATTCCAAAATAGGTCTCACTATAGAATTAAATAGAATTATAAGCGTTTTAGGATTATTAAATTCCTTTCCTACCCTTAAAATAAAACCTAACAGGCGATATGCGCGATCAGTAATACTCGTAATGTGAGAATCAAGAATAAGCTTATTATCCAAAACAACCCCTAGGTCCCTAACCACGGTGACTCTTTGAAGAGGCACGTCATTAAAAGTATAATTATAACAAATAATTGTTTTTTTTCGTGAAAATGTGATACAACTACATTTAGCCATATCTATACTTATAATAAAACTGTAACAGGGTCAAAACGGTGAAAGAAGAACGATGAATGGATGAAGGTGAAAGGAGGCAGGTGCGCCAGCACTAGCCTCCTTTTGCTTTCATCCATTCATCCTTTTCCCTTATCTTTTCCCCTCTTCCTTCTCTCTTCCTTTAGACTGAGATAAGGCGTAAAACTAATTAACCCGTGCGAAGCCGGGGCGAGTCAGCTAGTTAGTTATAAAATAAATGCTTATTGTTATAAAAAATAAGCCTGTAGATGGATGCATTGAAACATAACTTATCACTATGATTTATTTCAATGGGGTGTCTTATTATTATGTAACATTTTAGGGCGTTTAAATGATTTTTTTAGAGGTCAACTTCACTACTTTTTTCTATCGGGAAAACTTTTCGTAAACGTGTTTTGATTTCTGCAGATGGAAAGAAGATATGACCAGTATTAACATGTATTTTTTTCAATCCTGTAAATGATATACATTTTGAGGCATTTACGTTTAAGTTAGTCGATTTGGGAGCATTCAGCACCTTAACACGTGCAATCTTGCGTTTTGTTGACATACTTAAATTACGTTTAGTCATCAAATATAATCGCGCAGAATAGAAAGCTGAGCTCCGCTTGTACTCGCGTCATCAGATTATTGTTATAACAATTTTTTTTTTTAATTATTGACGTCTACTGTCTATTAGTGTACGACTAAGGGCCAATTTCACCGTTCGTATCACAAAACGAGTTTAATAGAACTAAGTTCTGGATAAACGGGTTTAAATGTTGGTTTTGATCTAGATTTACATCATACAAATTTCACCAGAAACATTTTGATCGCGTTTGTGGAAACCAAGTTTAAGGCCGCAAAACAAGAATATCACAGAGTACCATTTTATAAACCAGAGAATATTGTCTATAATTAAAGGCAAATGTCATGTTTGTGATGTTTGACAGGGGCAATCAGTCAAAACCTGTCAAAACCATCTAAACTCGTTCAACGAGCTAAACGCCGAAAATTGGGCGTTCAGAGTTTGAACTCGCTTAGGCTCTAACTGAGTTCTGTTTATGTTGGTGAAATGAAAATTGTTGATCTAAACTCAGTCACAAGCTTGAACTGAGTTTAGTTTGAATTGATCGCGTTTATTTGTAACGGTGAAATCCGACCTAAGGGTGGGTCTCTTGAACCGTAGTTAAGGTAACCAATGGTTAAAATGATAACAAATAGGCTTGTGTCCTGCTATTTTATTAATGCACAAATTAATAACATTCCTCAAAAAATAAACAGTCGTGAAAAAAAAATTAAATATCTCAAAAAATTACAAAGATTTTTAGAATACAGGAATAGGAAGAGACACTTCAAACGTGCAGTGACGTCAGTACGTTCTCCTTAATAGTGCCTCATTACTAAGCTGTGGTAGCTTTACATACAATCTCTGGTATGTGACTTCACAACGTGCGTTTTCATAGTAACTGTGGGGAAGCTCTGGGACAGGCGATGCCCCTCCAGAAACTTTAAAAGCTTATTACTCCGTGATTTATTTACCGATTTTAATATTTTTTTCAATTATTGCATTCATTTTTAACGTACTTTACGGGAATGTTATTAAGTTGTTCATTTTTAATAGCAGGGCACACTGTAGGACTCTAGCCTAGAGTATTAGGTAGTGTGATTCAACTGCAAGCCCCCCGCTGCACGCTGCGGACACCGCTTACTGCCTGTGCACATCTAATTTTTGCTACTGCGCAGCGTTTCGCGCTGACTTTACAGCCGGCATTGAGTTTGAATCGCACTATACCTTGCGTGCCTGGTAGCGCACAGTTGTAAACACCACTTTTTGTAGCGGTCACCCATCTTATTTTAGCGTGGTGCCACCTTAAACAATATTGGCGCTTAACAACTAAAAATGTGAAAATGTGTGTGTGTGTGTGTGATGTGTGTGTGTGATGTGTGTGTGTGAAATGTGAATGTGATGTGTGTGTGTGGGAGTCTTCAAGTCGAGAGTGTACAGGTATCTTCAAGGCAAGCATGCACCAGCGTAGACTGCGTCATCACTTTCCATCAGGTGAGACAATGGTCAAATGCTGTGCCTATCAACAATAAAAAAAACATCAGGTAAAAATTTAATGTGGTCTAACAATGTCCTATCTGAAGATAAAGATATATAAAATAAAATAAAAAAGCTTTTATTTGTTCCTCGTACATACTAAACGAAAACATAAGTTTTTATTCCTTAACCTATTACTAATTTTAACCTATTCTTATTATTATATAATTATATATTTATATATATAGGTACATACCTTCACTGTTCGCTATATTTATATCTATTCAAAAATAAAATGTGTTTTTAGTCTAATTTTTTATACTTTTGGATAAGGACCGCCTGTGGCGGTAAAAGCCTCCTCCAGCTGTTTCCATTTTTGCCTGTTTTTAGCAGTTCCGCGGGGTAATTACGTAAAATTTGCAAGAGCAATGCGACAGCAGTAGCAATGCGACAGCAGTAGCGAAGCATACATTCTCGACACCACTAATGATGTATGACAGCAATCACTGCGAGATTTACGCCTGTCGCAAACCTGTTGCGAGTTAGGTAATTAGGGGGCGGGTCCAGAGTTTTCCTGCGATTTGTACTATATCCCTGTTCCATCTTTGGATTGGTCTACCTCGCTTGCGCTTTGTGTCCCTGGGAATCCAGTTGGTCGCAATCTGAGCCCATCTATCTCCCTCTAGTCTCTGAATGTGACCAGCCCACTTCCACTTTAGTTTTAAAATTTCTTTTATAACATCTTTAGCCTTCGTTCTCTTCCAGATGTGTGAGTTTTTCACTCGGTCTTTCAGCTTCAAGTTTGTATAGCTAAGATAAAGATAAAGATAAAGATATTTTATTTGTCAGAGAGATCTGTGTATTATATCTGATATTAAAAAAGCTTTACAAGACATCACTTTCTAGTTCTAGACGCGCAGTCTACAAAAAGTAATTGGCTAAGCAGGGTTGCCAGCTGTTCGGTTTTTATTAATTTCATTTTATAGGATAGTATTTGAATAGTGTTGTTGACTGTACTTTTCCTCACTATTGGTAGTTATGGAAAAGTGTGACCAACTGGAACGTATTTTTTTCATTAATATTTATGTTTGGGAATGTGTGACCGATTGCGCCTAGTTTTTATGGGTGACAGAACGGACCTGTGACCGATCGGAACTAATTTATTAACGGGTCATATAAATCAATACATTTTCATGCAACATCATCGGTTTTATGGAACTGTTCAATATATTCAGACCAAATTCGGGAAGAAAAACCACCAAAGTGGCAAAAAAAAAACGTAAAACTTTTAATTTTATTGTTATGCAAAATGTTAACATTTGTCACCATATAGTCTTTCAACCAAATATAAGTAATTTCAAATATTGATACGCTATAAAATAAATATAATTATGTAAATAATTGAATTTTTGAAGTTGAAATGTTGATAATGTTGATGATGAAATCACGAAAACACAGCGACGGTTGTAAAATGTTAGTAATGTAAAAAATAAATAAGAAATATATATTTTTTTATAATTTATAGGCATAGCATTTGACCACTGTCTCACCAACATAATTTTTATGTAAGTATAATCGATTCTAACTTTTAATTTTTCATTCAACTTTGCAAGTTCAAGTGTCAAGGCAAGTTTCGGCGATTCTTACAATTTGATCTGGCAGTGGCAGCCCTGACCATCATAGACTATCACTATGATAAATGACCGAAAAATTGTTGAGGCGAAATCGGTCAATGACCTCAAGGTAGGTGAAATAATGAGCTTTTAGAGTGGCGCAGTGGTGATGTATAAAAATAGAAGGTAGATAGAAAGGCTATTAATTGATATAAGAGTGAAACTATATGTCAATGACACTTATCTGCTCTAAGGCCTTGCGCATGTCGCATATATATGACAGTTTTGTATGAAAAAATGGTAATGCGAAGCCATTTTCACAAACTTTACAGCCCAAGCTTCCACCCATTTTCCCCAGGAAAAGCATGTACCGGCTGCAGGATGGAAGGATGAGGGTTCAAATCCCAGCTAGGGAGTATAAAAGTTTTTGCTATGTCATTAAAACCATGAACCGGGGAGACACAGCGTAAGCCCCCCCCCCCCTCAAGAACCGTGATGACCCGATGGATGCAGGAGGCAAGCAGCCACTCAAAGGCAACTAGGTGGATTGACGAATCTGGCATCCCTATCGCATAACTGTTCTGAACATGGTCACAAGTCCATGAGGTCGAGCAAGAGAATACACGATCACGATCCCCCATCAGTCTTACGCGATAAGGCCACTGGTCAGAACCGTGGGGAGCTGAATGGACGCAGGAGGGGCAAACCAGTCGCTTTAAATGGCACTATGTGGGGGGCCTATGTTCAGCAGTGGGACTTTTTTTTATCAACGATAGGCTAACATTTGATCACGGTCTCACCTAATGATAAGTGACGATGCGGCCGACGATGGAGCATGCTTGCCTAGAAGATACCGGTTCACTCTAGCCTTAAAAACTCCCAGATTATATTTGTCAGGAAACAATGACGCTGGTAAGGTGTTCCATTCCTTTGCTGTCCGAATTATAAACGAGGAATCAAAACGCTTTGTTCGTATTCTAGGAATTTCTACCATATACGGATGCCGTGTTTCCGTGCGTCTAGTTGTACGATGGTAAAAAGAGGATGGGGGAATTAATTTGTGCAATTCCGTCGCACACTCGAAGTGCAGCTTGTAAAAAACCGATAAGCTGGTAACCTTACGCCAGTGTTCAAGGCTTTGGAGTTTAGCCTTTACAGCGTCGCCAATGAGCTTTATACGTCTTCAGGTTCTGGATGTTGTGAGTAAAAGATACTGGTAGAGGTGCCTTCTCCTCTTTAATATAATACAATTGTCATTAGCCCATACATTCCCACAGCTGGGACTCGGGCCTTCTCTCACAGGGAGAGTGTAGACCATAATCCGCCACGCTGGACAAGTGCGGATTGGTGGATGACACATGTTCTCGAATGTTGTGATTCTTGAACATGCCGGTTTCCTCGCGATGGTTTCCTTCACCATTGTAAGAGCGAGTGGAAACACTGCACGTAACTTGAAAAATCATTGGTGCAGGGTTGAGTGGGATTTGAACCTGGGTACATCGGTTTGAAAGACAGTGAGCCACGCTCGCCTACTCATGTTATCTGGGATAGAAGCACCTAAGTACCTGATGCAACTATCTAGTTAACGAGATGTTTTTAATTATAAGTGCATTGCAGAATCTGATCTCAAAATGCATCAGACCATTTCTAAAAGTAGGTTTTAAACTTTCACTAAAGTTACAATAAAACGTAGGTACAGTCAGATTCGAAAATGATGTTCACGTCACAGTTAATCATGAGCTGGAAGACGTCCATTCAAAGTCATCATCATCAACAACACCCTGAAGACGTCCATTGCTGAACATAGGCCTCCCCCAGAGAGCGCCACCTAAAGCGGCTGCTCGCCTCCTGCATCCATCAGCTCCCCGCGGTTTTCACCAGATCGTCGGTAAGCCGAGTGGGGGGCCTACGCTGCGTCTTCCGGTTCGTGGTCGCCACTCGAGAACCTTTCGTCCCCATCGGTTGTCAGTTCTACGAGCGATGTGGCCTGCCCATTGCCATTTCAACTTGTCAATTCTATGAGCTATATCGTCACTTTAGTTCAAAGTCAAAGGCAGTCAAATATATTTAGCACTTTTTACTTATAAAGCCAGCATCTACTAGGTGGACCGACGGCGATGATCTGGTGAAAATTGCGGGGAGCCGAAAAATGCAGGAGGCAAGCAGCCGCTCTAAGTGGGGCTCTATGGGGGACTATGTTCAGCAGTGGACGTCTTCAGGCTGTTGATGATGATTTACCCAAGCTTTTTGTTAGTTCTGAAAGTTAACCGAACTATCCGTTGGTACATAAGGAAGTCTGCAACGGTGTCTGTGTGTCAGTGGGTAAAGTTGCGTAACTAGAGATTGCGTGGCTGAGACGTGATAATATAAGGAATTTGACGGCATAACTAGACAGCATACCGGTTACAGTGTAAACTCGCCTACATATGTATAATAATATCCTTAAATAACCGGCCAAGTGCGAGTGGGACTAGCGCACGCAGGATTCTGTACCATTTTCTATAAAAAAGAGCAAAAAAAATCACGTTTGTTGTACAGCAGCCTCCTTAAATATTAATTTTATTCTGTTTTTTAGTATTTGTTGTTATAGCGGCAATAGAAATACACCATCTGTGAAAATTTCAACTGTCTAACTATCACGGTTCATGAGATACAGCCTGGTGACAGACGGGCAGGCAGACAGTGGAGCCTTAGTAATAGGGTCCGTTTTACCCTTTGGGTACGGAACCCTATAAAAGGTTAAATACAAGTAGGCAAAGTGCCCAAAATGCTGGCAGCATTGCCACGTTGAATGGCACATGGTTAAACCTTCGGCCCAAGTTGAGGCCCGCATTTTGGTCACGTGTTGCTTCAACCAGACGTTTGGAGAGATTAATTTGTTGTGCACTTGGTCCTGACAGCCCCAGTCTCGATCCCAAAGGCACAGAATAGATATATACCTAGTACTACGCCAAAAGGCGCAAATATAAAACCGCTATCTAGGTTACTATTTGCGCCTTTTCAGTTTCACTGTGAAATCCGCCGCCGCACCAGCCTTGTCTTGTGTTCCGGGAAGATGTGACGGTGCAAGGGTGTCTATACACGTAGCGTCCCACACCAAAGGCCTTCTCATCTTCCACGGAATCAAAGTCATTCCGTCGGATCTTTTACCATCGTCACGTACGAGGCCATTAGGTTCCAAAATAGCCGCGCAATTAGCGCTGGTAAAAGACGAATTATATCGTTTAGGCTAGCGGGGCGAGGAATCTTCCCAGCGCTTTGGGTGCAGGAAAGGTCGTGGTGAGTGAAGGTTCAATGGTCCAGGGTACAATGATCGAAGTAGTATCTGATGAAACTACCTTACATATAGTACTTATATCCTTTCGAGTACCCAATCAATTTATAAATGACGGAGGTATAACGTAGGTACTTAACAAACATACAAAAATAATAAATACAACGGTTGAAGGAATCTTTAAAGTAATATTACTGGCCTGTTAGCTCAGTTGGTAGTAGCTCTGCCTTCTGAACTATAGGTTGTGGGTTTGATTCCTACCCAGGACAAACATTTGTGTGATGAACATCTATGTTTGTTCTGTGTCTGGGTGTTATATTGTATTCTATGTATGTATTTACAAACAAAAAGTATCTAAGTATTGTATCAGTTATCTGGTTCCCATAGCACAAGCTATGCTTAGCTTGGGGCTAGATGGCGCTGCGTGACATGTCCCACACATATTTATTTATTTATTATTACTGGTAAATATATTTTTTTTGCGATTGAATGACGTGACGAGCTAATCGTTCACCTGATGTTAAGCGACACGGCCGCCCATGCAGTTGCAGTGTCACTCGGAACTTTAAACAATAAAGTTTCGCGTGACACTGCACTGCGCACGTCATCCTGAGACATCACCCAGTCTAATAATCAGATTACTAGACTGAGTGATCAGATCATAAAGTCTCATTTGCCCAGTAATTTCACTAGCTACAATGCCCTTCAAACCGGAACACAGTAGTGCTTGCACACTACTGCTTGGCGGCAGAATAACTGGCAAAGCGGTGGTACCTACCTAGACGAACTTTGCAGAAAAGTCCTACCACCTAGTGAACTTGGTACTTATTCTAAGACCTATACTTATAATAACTAGGCATAGGTAATATATACCTACCTAGTTTGTTATGATTACAATGATTTATGAAACTCTGACGTTGTTGGCAAAATAATTAGGTACAAAGAATAGTCACGTAATGTTTTCATAGCTGGAGCTAACTCTACTTCAACCATCAATTGTTCTAGGTCACGGAAAATCTAGATCTTAATCTCGCTTAAGCGTTATAGGCTATTTGGCTACTACTAAAACATGACGTGTAAATATTATTTTCTTAAAATCGGTTAATAAATAATGTAAGTAATTATTGAAAAAGAAATTAGTAAAATCGGTTGATACATTTTATCGTGTGGTGTCTACGAAATTTTCTGTTGTGATTTTAGGAAGTTAGGTTTTTTGATAACGGGTCACCTATTCCCACTAAAGATGGGTTTTTTCACAAATAGTTAAGTTAACCAATGGTTAAAAACTCTAACAAATTCTAACCAATGGTCAAAATTTGTTAGAGTTTTTAACCATTGGTTAGGTACCTTAACTATTGGTGAAAAAACCCACCCTAAGGCAATCCATCCGGGTTTTACCCTAATAAAATAAAAAATATTATCTAAGTATTCTATCGGTTGTCTAGTCCCCCATTTAACCACTTTAAATGAGTTAAAATCATCAAATCTTTATCGATAGTTACTTTGTATTTCTTAATTAGCCCAGATTTAGTCTAGATTTAGTTTATTTTCGTAAATTTCGTACATAAATCTTAAAGCAGATCATAGCCCTTTGCCCTGCCAACAATCTATTCTATAATGCAGATAAGACGTGTCATTGACCCAGTTAAGAACTGGTTTATTTACTCGCTTAGTTTGGTCAACTACTTGCATGGATGCTGGAATAATGTAGACGTGGCATTATCATCATCTTACACCGTCATGCTGGAAAAGGTACAAAAACGTTTCTTACGCTTTTTGTATAAAAGAATGTACGCATACTATCCTTTTATGTATCCCACAAAGTTTCTACAAGGCACTCTTGGATTTCAGTCGCTCCAAACTCGTAGGATGTATGACCAAATTATCATGGCAATACAAATACTGCGCGGCAGGCTGGACAGCCCAGAGCTCCTTTGTGAGGTGAGCAGACTATGTGTACCGGAGCAGCGTGCCAGGTTCCGAAGCGGGCGAGTCCCTCTATTCGCGCCTACACCAGCGCGCACGGCAGCGCGTCAGCAATCTCCCGTCTGCCGTGCACAACGCCATCTCAATGGCCTTAGTGTAACATGTCCATACTTAGACATATTTGTGGATGAATGGAAGGCAGTTGAAACAATATTACTTAAATATTGTGAACAAGACTGATTAGTTTATTGATACTAGGTTAGTGTTAAACTTATTATAGTGTTATATATTGTTACTTTTGTTTATAATATCACAGACTAAAGTAGGTACCTACTGTATACTTAGTATAGGTAGATATTTTATTTATTAGTTGTAAAGCTTTTTTGGTTACCTGATGTTTTGTTTTGATTTTATTTGTTTGTTTTGTTTGTTTGCAAGTAATGTGTAGGCTAACATTTTAGCATTAATTCTTTAAACTAGTTTAAGTGTAAATAATAATTTTAGAATGATTAGTTTTGTTATTTAATAAGTGATAAAATGTAACGCATTAGACCTTACTCTGTAATGTTATGTTTTATGTTAAATGGTAATAAATAAATAAATAATAAATAAATAAATAAATCACAAGAAAAGAAAATCCGAGTACGTATGGGCAAGGTATGGAAGAAGTGAGACTTAGGGTGAGTTTTTTGAATCATAGGGTAATCAATGATTAAAAATTCTAACAAAGATGTATGGGTCTGGGATAGTTTAGATGACAAGTGCGAAGCTGGGGCGGGTCAGCTAATTAGTTTTTCTTTTTGGAATTTTCACGCCATAATGACTGAGGAGATTTGGATGACATTTTGCTCGCAGATAAAGATATGCTTTTAAACTACCAAGGGCAATGCAGGAATTACTTTTTGTCCCGGAAAAATTAGAATGTTTAAAAGAAAAAGTCAGTTTCTTCTTCTCGTGCAGATAAGTGGTCGAGGCCCTGTCACAATTTTTAAGCCGCCCTTGCTTGGCTTAACGACTATTGTCTTACGACAACAGCCGGGACCGAACGGTTTACGTGCCCTCCGAAGCACGGAGTTTAAATACCACTTTTTGTAGCGGTCACCCATCAAAGTAGCGACCACAGCGAACGTTGCTTAAATGTACCGATCGGTTAGTCGTGCTTTCGCGCTACTAAGCCTTAGTTGAACCATAGGGATACGTTGGATGCAAGAGGCAAGTATTGGCAGGTCAAAATGGCGCTCTGTGGGGGAGGCCTATGTTCAGCAGTGGACGTCTTCAGGCTGATGATGATGATGATAAAATTACAGTGCGCTTCTAGTTATAATAATAAATAAAAAATAATAATAAATATGTGTGGACATGTCACACAGCACCATCTAGCCCCAAACTAAGCATAGCTTGTACCATGGGAACCAGATAACTGATACAATACTTAGATACTTTTTGTTTGTAAATACATACATAGAATACAATATAACACCCAGACACAGAACAAACATCGATGTTCATCACACAACGAGTGGGAATCGAACCCACAACCTATAGTTCAGAAGGCAGAGCTACTACCAACTGAGCAAACAGGCCAGCCACCCAGTCATAATGCTAAATACCACATCCAATAAAATTCATTCTCTAATCGATTCTTTATCAATGGTTCAAGGTGGAACCCATTAATCGGTCTATCGCATTTCAGTTTAAAGTATGATAATTAACAGTAAGTTTAATTAATTTTAGACAGTTATCGTGCAGACTAAATAACCAAAACAAAAACATTTGCTAACTGTATCTAAGTTTTAAGTTTTTTGTTTGATTTACAGTGCATCACCGAAGCTAACATTTTATTTTACTTGTAATTACAAAATTTCGAGGAATATTTCGATTTTATGATGACGTCACTCATAGCTAAATGCTAAATGGAGGAACTGCCTGAGCTTCCGAATAAAAAAAATGAAAAAAAAGGTATGATGCAAATGTGACATTATTGACATTGACACAATATAGAGTAACATTTTTAATATGTAGAGGCAACGGCTGAAAATTATTGATGCCGTCATAATAATATGACGTCAGCCACGAGAAATATCAATAATTAATTATAAAACGTCACGTTATTCGATTACATAAAAAAAAATAACCAATGAATATAAGGAAAAAACTTAAATTAGTTTCTATGACAGCTCTATATTTTCAAAAACTGAAATAAAAAAATGGAAGTCGAGATATTTTGGTCAAATATCGACTAGGTATAATAATTTATACCAACTTCATGCGGTCGTTTCACGAACCTACAAGATTGGAAACTTCCTCCAAAATTCCATCGAAGCTTCTAGTAAAGTTGTCACCACTTTACTAGGTTATGACTTAGACTGGACTATGACTAAAATATTTGACCCAGAATACTGCAGCCAGAATGTGACTAAGTGGGTTTTTTGATAGTTAAGGTAACCAATGGTTAAAAATTCTAACAAATTTTGACCATTGGTTAGAATTTGTTAGAGTTTAACCATTGGTTACCTTAACTACAGATCAAAAAAATCTCCATTAGACTTGACTTTACCCGATAAATATTCTATGACATGCTGAAAAATTACAATACTTGACACTGGCTATGTACACTGTGTGGAGCCAAAATATAAGAAAAAAAAAGATTTGTTATTGACTCGCGTACTGAGCTATCCAATAAAATACTAGTTTTTTTTTTTCTTATATTTTGGCTCCACACATAGTGTATTTAGCCAGCCAAGTATTGTAATTATTCATCGAGTTATGGAATATTTCACGTGTAAAGTCAAGTCTTCAAGTCTTAGTCACAGTCCAGTCTAAGTCAGGTAATCATAGTCCAGTCTAAGTCATGCCCTAGTAAAGTGGTGGCGACTTTACTAGAAGCTTCTACGGAATTTTGGAAGCAACATGAAAAACCACGTTTCACTACATTATATCACTTGCCCACACTCATGCTCGTAATTCAGCACTTAATGCGTAAAACGCCACCAATTTTAACCATTAACACTGGAAAAAGCACAAGTTTAGAAAAATAATACAATGAAACGACGTGAACTTTTTCGAGTTCCCGCCAAAACTCTCAAAAGATTTGTTATTGACCCGCGTACTGAGCTATCAAATCAAATAGTTGTTTGCAATTGCCTTGGCTTGTTAACGTATGCTAATAATTTTAATGGACTATTAGAGCATTAATGCAGATCTGAAGCCTTCTGTAAATATGATTCAAGCATTTTACCAAAACATTTTGATCATAGAGGAAAAATTTTCAAGAAAATATGTGTAGGTATGGTGTAGGCATTCTATTCATTAGTTTACAAGTTTTCTAGATCAAAATATTTACATCTATACTTATAATAAAACTTTAGCAGGTCCAATTCTGTACATTGAAGATATTATGAAAATTTTTTTGGTTCGCCATTATCGATGCTGAAGCCAAAACTATAATTTATTTCATTTTTGTCTGTCTGTCTGTATCTTGGCTGAGCATCACGCCAAAACTACTGAATGGGTTTAAATGAAACTTGGAATGCTTTGAGTTCATATTACAAGGTAGGCTATAGAATACTTTTAATCCCAAAATTCAGCACGGTTCCCTCGGGAGAGGGGATGCAAGTAAAAATATGTACTTAGTTGTAATTCACAAATGCGTGGTCCAATTTTATTCATTTTTTTTTTGTTAGAAAGGGGGTACGTTAAATATTGTCCCGTAAACATCCCAAGGTCGTCGGTTTTGTGGTTTAGAAATTACAGACATCCATCTTTCAGTATTAGGTCCAAAGCCACTCCTATCCTGTACTATGGGAAAGAGAGAAGGGAGGGCGAAAAAGATAAGGGAAAAGGTTGAATGAATGAAGCCTCCATTCGCTGTTTCATCCATTCATCTTCTTAAACTGAGATAATTATTCTGATCTACGCTCAACTTATAGCTCGCTCATTTTGCAGCGCAATCTAGTTTTATAACGGTTTTTAGCATATTTTTGATCTACGCTGTTTTCTTGGTGTATTGACATTCCTCTCCTACTTGCTCCATGGTAATAGGATTGAAGCACGATTAACACATTCGAACCCGCGGGTGAAACCGAGGGTGCATCTAGTCTGTAATATAATCATAACTAAGCTTGAGGCTTGTATGTAAGTATGTACTACCGTTTTTGAGATATAATGAACTAGCGGCCTGCCCCGGCTTCACACGGGTATAATAGTTTTCGCAATGTAAAGAATAAGTTACGTAATTTTTTTACACCTTGGGTTACATTATAGGAGTTTTAGTAAGGATCCCTAATTTTTTTGAAAATATAATATAGCCTATGTCACCCGAAGACAGTGTAGCTTCCCAACAGTGACAGAATTTTTCAAATCGGTTCAGGGGTTTCGGAGCCTATTCAATGCAAACAAACAAATAATCAAATCTTTCCTCTTTATAATATTGTTACAGATAACACCCTGGCTTCATCTAACGGAAGCGGAAGCATTATAATAAATATACCTACCATCATAAACTTGACCACATAATGAAATAGTCATACTAACGACATTGTTTACGTGTTGGAAAAACCATTGATGGAAGGATGGAAACAGTCCCCAGACGTTAATATATAATACCTACCTATTTATTTCAAAGATCTTGTGACGTCATAGTCGTGGAGAAAAACAAAGGAAAATCACCTGTCGTCTCCATGACATCATTATCCTGCTTGAAGACGTACACTGCTGCAAATAAGCTTCCCCCATAGATCGCCACTTTGAGCTGCTGCTTGCCTCCTGCATCCATCGGCTCCACGTGGTTCGGTCCACCTATTTTTAGTTACTCTAACTTCCTCTGTATATCTTGCCTCCTGGTACTTCATTTTTTAGAAAAACATTTTGTCGATGATGGTACTATCAGTAAATTTGACAAGGTATCCGATGGGACTCTTATTAAAATGACATTTGGGATCGGTTGGCAATTTTAGAAAAATGGGATTCGTTTTGTGGTATCCGTTGGGAGCTACCGTCCGGTTCGTGGTCCATCGCATTGTTCTGGTTATATATATGCCAAGTTCGGTAATTATATAGATTTATTTGTCATTTCAGTTTTAGGAAGTTTTTCAAAATGCCTTACTAATCGATCGACTCGATCTATCTATCGATCTATTCTACATTGTGCCGGATTGCTTGCACCTGTAGTGAGAAAGAGAACTATTTTTTCTTCAAACTCGTAATGTAATAGGCTTGTTATAATTTTAACATTTATTTTGACATTTTTGACATTAAGCACTGTGATTTTGTTTAATTATGTTAATAATTTAATTTTTACTATTTATAAATACATTACCTAGTTTTGACTTGTAAAAGTGCTAAAAATAGCCTATTTGCAATAAAGAATTTGAGTTTGAGTTTGAGTTTGAGTTTGAGTTTGACTAATCAATCGACTATATGACATAATAGATACACCAGAGCGAGGTTGAACCACGAACCGGAAGACGCAGTGTATGTATAAATGCTCCCTACTAGGTGGACCGACGGTCTGGTCAAAACCGCGGTGAGCCAATGGATGCAGCAGGCAAGTATCCGGTCAAAGTGGCGCTCTGCGAGGGAGGCCTAAGTTCAGCAGTGGACGTGTTCAGGTTGTTGATAAATGTCGAGCCAAACCGCTTTGTGCGAACCGAAGGAATATCAACCATGAATGGACGGCGTGTAGCTGTACGTCTTGTCGTCCGATGGTGAAACGGAGATGGTGGAATTAGATTGTGTAGCTCCGCAGCACACTCACCGAAATGTAACCTGTAGAACACTGATAGGCTGGCAACTCGATCGTCGCCAGCGCAAACAAAACACAACTGTGTTTTGTACTAAATCCATAGAATTCGCCTTATTTACATCTATAAGTCTATGAATAAATATTCAAGAAAAGAACGAAATGCATTTTTATTCTAATTTATGTAAACTAGAAAAAATCTAGACGTGCAAAAAGAACCGTTTGCTCCCGTTAAAATACCAAGTTTGATAACTGGTTCTCCCAAACCAGAAGTAGCTCGCGTTCCAAACTGATGCCGATGAGAACTGATGAGAAGTGTAGTTTCAGAAAGTGTAGTTTCTAAAAGTGTTGGACGATTGGTTGTTATCAGTTTGACGTTGATGTATAAATGTTGGCAGGAAGAAGGGGTATATAAAGAAAGGTGATTTAGTTTTTTTTTATCCAACAGGCCAAAAGGGCTATAATTTTTTTCTAGTGATGGGATGGCATTACCTGCCTTGTTTCGCCGCCCCATCCATTCATTCTTTTCCCCTATCGTTTTCTCTTTCGCTTCCCTCTTACCCATATACAGGGTTAGATAGAACGTAAAACTAATTAACCCGTGCGAAGCCGGAGCGGGTCAAAACTAAAATCATAAAACACATTGAGTTTTAATTTATGTGCTTTTTTTTAATAAATAATAATAAATATTTGTGGAAATTTCACACAGCGCCATCTAGCCCCAAACTAAGCAAAGCTTGTACTATGGGAACCAGATAACTGATACAATACTTAGATACTTTTTGTTTGTAAAAACTTTATTTAATACACTTTGTTTATTTTCGTTTTATAATAGAGACAGATTAATTTTAAAGAAAAGAAAAAAATTGGTGAAAAAGCCTGTATTATAGCATATTTATATAATCATAGCATTCTCCTCGGTACATTAAAACCTTCTGCGATCACCAAGCTGCCTGCCAAGCGTGGTGATTATGGCACACCCGAATAATGATGATATGATAAGCGTCCAAAGTGGCGTTTTACGGGAGATGCCTGTGTCAGCAGTGGACGTCTACCAGCTGATGATGTGTGCAAAGATCAAAATCGATTCGATTTGGCTTGAAAGCCACAGATACAAACAAAAAAAGGATAATATTGTCTGTGGTTATACAATAGTAGAACGGCTAAGCTCTCGTTTAAGCATTTGAAGAAACAAAAAACAAAAATTCAAATTATTATTACTATTACCTAAGATTACCGAATGTACACTGCTATCGTAGCTATGTACTCGATAATCTACGGCTATAACAGAGTCACGGATTTTTTTAAATGCTATATGATGACAATAATAGTTCTTATTATAACGGGATAAGGTTTAATGTTTTTGCCGTTGACATTATAACAGTAGATTTATCTCTATAGCTTATTTTTATAGGTTTTTTAAACTGCCTATTGAACTGTCTCTGATTCTGAAACAGCAAGGATCAAAAATGTGTAAATTACGACAACGAGAACACAAAATTAATAAAACGGAAAAGCACAAATCTAATTTATAATTTAGTAATATCCGTTACTTACTGTAGACTTTAGAATGAACGCTAGAAATTCTAATCTTGATTTTATTACCACAACAGCACTGAAACATCAACAAAAAAGCACACAAACTATTTTCAAAAATGCATCGAGCTCTTTTGACTAGTATTTGTGCTCTTTTCTGTAAAAGTCATTACTGTTTTGGGAATATCTACGTCAACACTATAAATACCCATTATGTCTGAAATAAATGAATATTTAATTTAATTTTATTTTATTTTATTTATACAAAGCTTTCATAAGGAACTTTCGTTAAATAAGTGGCATCTATTTTGCTTTGATGAACTTTTCAACAGTATAGTGTAATTGTTCCACTACTGAATGTGACTGTAGCAATCAGCATGCATCTATTACGTTACAACCTCAACGGCGTCAATAACGATTTGATGAAAGTTCAGAGAGTACAATAACCGATGAGGCACGGTCGAGATTTTTTATTCGATTCTGATTTGTCTCGATTGAGAACTTTACTAGTAACCTAATTTTTTTTGTGGCTTCATTCGGCTGCGAACACAGTCATTTGTTTTTTTCTCTAATCTGTGGCTGCGAATTTTTTACGGTTACTGTAATAGGAGCATTGCCATTGTCATTGTGAGCGCGTGTGAGTTGCATTCTGCAATGCACCCTATCATTAAAAACTTCTTCTAAGATAGTTTGCTTCAAGTATTAGAGTTTGAGGGTCATAAATTGAGTACATACTTAATAGTACATCATTTATTCATGATTATTAAAGAGTGCGAATGGATTGAAAATTGTGAAGATTAGCGCGGCGCCTAACGTAGTTAGCACAAATTATTTTAATACTTTTAAAAGTTATTATACCTACCTTGTATGTAATAATGAAAAGCATTATTTTAATGATTATTTTAATTTAATTTTGTACTGTAGTAGTTGATTAAATAATCCCATTTTTTGGAATTATTATAAATATCAAATCTACGCGTTAGATTTCATAAATGTTGGTCCACACGTGACCGGTGTCAGGAGTAGGTACCTAGTTTGAAAGGATGCTAATGAATTCAATTACACCCAGTAGATACCTCATCCCATAGAACGGAATTATTCGGGCCATTTTACGATTTTTTTTTTCGGAATAACGCAAGATTAGCAAGCAACATCTATTGCGTATTGGCGAGGTATTGGGCCAAATGAATGCAACGTTTTTTAAAATTCGGGCTATTTTTCATTTTGTTCCTGAGACCCCGTAGTTTGCATATTATTATTATTATTTGTTTGGGTCAAATCTTGCAAATGAAGTTTAAAGCAGTTTTTTTTTCCTTATAATTTAGCTCCACACATAGTGTATTTAGCCAGTGTCCATTTTTGTAATTTTCATCGTATTATGGAAATTTTCACTTAAAGTCAAGTCATAGTCACAGTCAGAGTAGTCATAGTCTAGTCTGTCATAATCCAGTCTAAGGCATGCCCTAGTAAAGTAGTGGCAACTTTACTAGAGGCTTCTATGGAGTTTTGGAAGCAACACGAAAAACCACGTTTCACCACATTATATCACTTGCCCACACTCATGCTCGTAATTCAGCACTTAATGCGTAAAACGCCACCGATTTTAAACATTAACACTGGAAAAAGCACGAGTTTTGAAAAATAATACAATGCAACGACGTGAACTTTTCCGCGTTCCCGCCAAAACTCCCCAATGCATGGTTAGTTCTGAATCCAATATGGTGGACGACCCATGCGGGGGTTGCCCACCATATTGGCTAAATAGTTTTGAAGATGGCTAAATAGCTTTTTTGTGCACGCCCATGATATGGGTATCAAATAAAAGGGTTTGATGAGAAGAATGCGATTAAATAAAAAAATAACTTAAATAAAAGCTTGTTTTAAAAAGAGATTAATTTATTTGCTTTTGTCAGGGTACGAACTGAAACGCGTTGGAACCCGCCGATTCGTCTCATGAAATTACCGGCGGTAAGAACATTCCATAAACGTCCTTTAATATTCAACATAATTAAATGTACGACTGAGTAAATACGCGATGAAATCAACCTTTTCAATATCTTAATTACTTACGTCAAAACTAAATTAAATATTTGTCGTAATTTCATCGGAACTCCTGTTTTCTTGGCAGGGTTTGGTTGTGAATTAGGTGGCAAAGCAACCGCTAGATATTTATTTACCGCCATCTTAATAATACCTAAGTATTATAAAATTAAATGCCAAAGTTTTTTTGTACCACCTCACAAAAGTCTATGCAACACCGATTCATTTTTGAATATATAAAATTTGATCGTCATTTTTAATAATTTATTTATTTATTTTTATTTATTTTATATTCTATTTTATTAAACGTTTATTCTTTGTTGTTTTTAGTGCATCAAATTCGATAAATTGTTTTTAAAAAAATTACGATAAAAAGCAGGCTTATGCGACTTTGACTCTCGATACAAAGACAGGACTAATAGCTCAGTTTGTAGTAGCTCTGCCTTCTGAACTGTAGGTTGGGGGTTTGATTTCCCGGGACAAACATTTGTGCGATGAACATCGATGTTTGTTCTGTGTCTGGGTGTTATATTGTATTCTATGTAGTATTTACAAACAAAAAGTATCTAAGTATTGTATCAGTTATCTGGTTCCCATAGTACAAGCTATGCTTAGTTTGGGGCTAGATGGCGCTGTGTGAAAGGTCCACACATATTCATTCGAAATCTGGGTGCAAAAACGCATTTTAATCGCTAGCGTTGAAAGTGTTTTTAAAATTCGAACCTTCCTATTCAATAATTTTCTCGTCAAGAGTTGAGGATTTAACCACAGATCTACCTAAATTTAACCTTCTTGATAATGCCAACATTCCACTGAAAATTCATTAATACCACAGACTACCTACTAAATACTTCTTCTTTTTCTCGTTCGCCAACCTCATTTTTAGAATAATCGCACCGTCCAGCACCAAAGAGTTTATAACCAATGTCCAATAGTAATACGCTATCCAGCACGGCGACTGCATGAAAAATGGATCAAAAACACTTTTTTTAATGTTTAATAAATGATGTGACGAGCTAGTCGTTTACCTGACGTTAAGCGTTACCGCCATCCGTAACTAAATTAATAAGCTCAAAACTAATCTTTTCTCAGCTTTTTAAGCTGTTTTTCTTGTGTTTTCCTCGCTGTAGTGAGGTGAAAATTTGTGTGTTTCGCTCGGCAGCAAAGTCTCGTATATTTGAAATCTTCGCTACGCTCAGGATTCTTCATTTGAACCACTCGCTACGCTCGTGGTTCAATCCTACAGTCCTTCGCTTGCTCAGGTTTCAATTCAAGTACTCGCGCCAAAAACCAACTTTGCAGCCTTGCATAACAAATAACTATAACTATTATTACTATTTTATATCTGGTTATAAATGAGGGATTTATGAGGTAACAAATATAGAAAAAAAATACAACCAAATGGAGAACTTCCTTCTTAAATTCAATTCATTAAATATAAGTCGCGGTGTAAGAACCAGATGAACGGAACTACCAAAATCTCAAAAAAGTTTTTTTCCATAAATGGCTTTTAAATGTGGTCTTTTATAATGTGCCAAAACGACGTAACTCTACCGTCAATATTTAACTAATTCAATAATAACGTAATGCTAAAAAAATATTTTTCATTGAACTAGAAGAACGTAACTTGAATACCGGTAAAAAAACTTTTAAATTAGATGATATTAGGTAATGCAAAAAGAACGTATAAGCAATAAGTCGTTATTTGAATCTTAAACTATTGCTAAGTTGACGATTTTGAGCGAGCCATAATAACGTATTAAGCTTATACTGGGTGGCGCAAAAGTACTGGCACTAAAGAAAATACTTTTATTTTTTTTATATGACATTTTCTGTCATTCTGTTGTTGAAAATTGTGTAGTGAACAAATGTAAAATACACTGAAAATAAACATGGACCGTTTTACTCCCCAAGAACGTGGAATAATTGTGTCAATGTTCTTACGGAATAATTCATCAGTGATAAGAACACAACGTGAATTTCGTCGACGATTTCCCCACCGTCCGGCACCGATTGGTCGCACAATTCGACGCTTTGCCACACGCCTTGAAGCAACTGGCTCAACATTGGATAGACCTAAGTCTGGGAGACCAAGAACAGGCCGTTCAGCTGAAAATATCGATGCTGTGCGCGAAGATGTGGAAGAGTGTCCAGAAACATCAACGAGGCGACGTGCCACGCAATTGGGCATTTCCAGACGGACCCTGCAGCGTATTTTGGTGAAAGACTTAAAGATGTTCCCGTATAAAACTCAAATGACTCATCAACTGCTGCCTGCTGACCACCGAGCTCGTCTAGATTACTGCCAGCGCGTCATAAACCTCAACCTTGAAGAGGATGATTTTCCTTCAAAATTGGTTATGAGTGACGAAGCGCATTTCCATCTCTCAGGGCATGTCAATAAGCAGAATACTCGGTTCTGGGGCACTGATAATCCGCGCATTATTCAAGAAACACCTCTACACCCACTAAAAGTTACTGTATGGTGTGGCATCTGTGTTGACAGAGTGATCGGACCCTATTTTTTCGAAGACGCTGGAGGCAATGCGATAACTGTCACTGGAGAACGCTACAGAACCATGTTACGTGAGTTTTTGATACCCAGTTTGGACGAATTGGGGCTGGAGCACATCTGGTTTCAACAAGACGGCGCTACGGCACACACAGCGCGCGACACTATGGACTTAGTGAGGGACGCTTTTCCAAGCCGAGTTATCTCTCGTTTTGGCGATTTGCCTTGGCCTGCAAGATCACCCGATCTGACCAGTCCAGACTTCTTTCTTTGGGGTTTTTTGAAATCTCGGGTGTATGTGAACAAGCCACAGACTCTCGCAGCTCTAAAAGAAAACATTCGTCAAGAAATAACGAACATATCGCAGGAAGTGTTACGGCAAGTTATGCAAAATGTCATAAATAGGGCTCAAATGTGTATCAACTCTGGAGGTCACCATTTAAAAGACATCATCTTTAAATCCTAATGGTACGAAATTTAATGGCACAAATATACATTTAAAAAAACCTAAATCTAGTTTTCTAATTTAGAAAAAATGTTATAGCTGAACCAAATAGGGTCTTTACTTTTGCGCCACCCAGTACGTTATTCTGGCCCTGCAATATTTCATGTAAATGTTAACTTTATGAACGAACCACATTAAAGTATGCCGTTAACGTCTTTTTAGGCACTTCAATTTCATAATTTAGAGTGGGTATTGGAAGACCAGAACGACGCATGTCAACCAATTCGTAAAAAAATATAAATAATTTCTATAATAATAGCGCAAAATGCATTTTTTATGTTTAATGTTATTCTCTAATAGTATGAGTAAATCTCTGTTTACTTTTTTCATTCGTCAACTATATATTATCCGTTATATAACACTTCAAAGTTCAAAGAAGTGAAATATGTACAGTTTTTTAACTCTCCTGTAAAATTGAAAAAAATTAGATACGTTTATCTGGATCTTACACCGTACTTAGTACTTGTTTACTTATTATAATTTTTCCTAAAAGCTTCAAGTTCACTGCAGTAATGAGATTAAAATCCACGACCTACAAACTAAACGGCGAGGTCACAACCGCAGACTTATCAATGCTTACCATCAGGAGAATGTCATGCTTGTTAAACAGCAAAAACTTTATTTAATAGAAGGAATCTAATAATAATGTGGTACGTGATTAGGGTACATTATGTCACGATTAGTGGTTTTAAATAATCTAATAGACTGCGTATAATAAGTACTTCCCAGATTGAACACTATGCTATTTTAAGCATGATTTGATTTGATAAGGTAGGTACAGGAAAGCTAGCTTTGGGTGGTATTTTGTAAAATGTATATCTTATTATCTTAGATTTAAGAGCTTATCCTTCTGAGAGCTATGCTCGGAGTTTCCTTGCGAGGCAAGAACCGAAATGAGGATATCCGCAAGAGAACTAAAGTCACCGATATAGCTTTTAGAATTAGCATGTTGAAGTGGCAATGGGCAGGCCACATCACACAACTGACAACCGATGGGAAAGAAAGATTTGAGTGGCGACCTCGAACCGAAAGACGCAGCGTAGGCCGGCCCCTTACTAGGTAGAGCGACGTCCTGGTCAGAACCGTGGGGAGCCTATGAATGCAGGAGGCAAGCAGCCGCTCAAAGTGGCGCCTATGAGGAGGCCTATGTTCCGCAGTGGACGTCTTCAGGTTGATGATGATGATGACCGATGATATCCTCTAAAGAGGCGACCGTGTGACCGTGTGTATTACTCACATCGAACCTTTATTGCTACTCTATTGGTTTGTTACTTTATTTTTTAGCAATGAATACATTATTAAAGGAATTACTGACGTAAGTACATAAATTACGCTGAGGATGTGACATGAGGTGTAATTTTTGGAGTTTATACAAAACGCTAGCGAATTTAAAATAGGCTATTTGACTACTACTAAAAATGAACAAGAAACTATTCATCATCATCAGCCTGAAGACGTCCACTGCTGAACATAGGCCTCCCTCCGAGAGCGCCACTTTGAACAGCTGCTCGCCTCCTGCATTCATCGGCTCGTCCACCGAGTGGGGGACCATGGCATATTTCTGATCTACGCTCAACTTATAACCCGCTCATTTTGCAACGCCATCTAGTTTTAGGCATATTTTTGTTTTTGTTTTCCTGGTGTATCGGTATTCCTCTCCTCCTTATTCCGTGATGCTATGCTAAAAACAGAAGGTATTAGTAAGAAGCTACTAGGAGGGTATAATTTTCATAACACTATGTGCAAACCTGACCCAGATAGCCACTAGTATAAAGTCGGCTTTGCTCCACTATTCGGAGCGCTCCGGCCACCTTTACGTTGCGTTAGTTGGTGGCGTAAGATACAGGTTTATAAACTGAGAGAACGGTCCAAACGTATTGCCTGCTACTAGACTATCGTTTGCCTTGTTAGGCGTGGAAAGATTGCTACTTTTACTAATTCATTGTCATTAACCAGGACCCCAATTCTGTATGACCACTTTACGATTCCTTACTTCGAAACCACGCGAATTCCTTGTCTTATATAAGAAATCTGCAAAAATCTATTCTCTATGAAATGGAAACAAAACCGCGCGAAATGAATTTGGAAATAACGCGATTTGAACTGTCAAAAATCATAATGTTCCACTGAGACACGTTCCAAAACATCAACACGTCAAAAGTTACCACCACTTAATATATCAATATTTATTCAAAATAAAAATAACATAATGTAAAGTGAAGGTATTTCTAATGCTGTGACACGATTTGAACAAGACACGATAACGACGTGGTTTCGTATCGTGTGGAATCTGCGTTTTCATACAGAATTAGGGCCCAGGTAGTAGGACTTTTCTGCAAAGTTCGTCTAGGTAGGTACCACCAGTTTGCCAGTTATTCTGCCGCCAAGCAGTAGTGTGCAAGCACTACTGTGTTCCGGTTTGAAGGGCATTGTATCTAGTAAAATTACTGGGAAATGAGGCTATATGATCTGATCACACAGCCTATTACTAGACTGTGTGACGTCTCAGGATGACGTGCGCAGTGCAGTGTCACGCAAAACTATATTAATTTATAGTTTCGAGTGATACTGCAATCTGTTATGGGCAGCCGTGACGCTTAACATCAGGCCAACTCGTCACATCATTCATTTACAATTAAAAAATTTAATGTACATACGGTCAGCATGGCAAAAAAATCCTAAGTATGATCAAATTTGGATCTTATGTTTATATTTATGTATGTCATTATTATTCACTATTGAATATGTAGTCATAATATTGAATTATTTAATGTAATGAAAAATGTGCTTATTGCGAAATCATTACAAGTTGATGACTTAATTTAATCATTGCGAAATCATTACAAGTTGATGACTTAATTTAATCATTAATGTGTTATGTAAACATCGTATTAGAGGCTCGTAAAAACCAAGTGTGACAGCAAAAAAACTGTGTGAAAAAAAATTCATTGAAAAATACGTAATGTATTGATTGACGATACCCGTCTGGTTGTCTGTCTGTCACAGACTTTTTTCAGCGATTATTACTGTTATAACTTACTTATTTATGTACTTTACGTATCTATCACGCTTGTATAACTATAATAGGATTTATTTTTATTTTTTTTTGCTGTCACTCTTTGTTTTTGTGTGTCACCAGACATTGTGTAACGGATTCATCTCCACAACATCGTCGGTCCACCTAGTGTGGGCCTACGCTGCGTCTTCCAGTTCGTGGTCGCCATGAGAGAACTTTTAAATTGTGAAGTTGTGAACCTTTTTTGACATAATTTAAAAAAAAATCAAAATATCGCATGAGTTACTTTCTTGTTGTTCTAAGGGTGGGCTTTTTGGTCTGTAGTTATGGTAACCAATAGTCCAAAATTGTAACAAACTCTAACCAGCATTATCATCCTCTTTGTCTTTTCCCATTTGTTATTGGGGTCGGCTCCGAATCTAACCTGTAGCGCCGAGCTACCAGAATTACACGAGCGACTGCCATCTGACCTCGCAACCCATAAGGGACCAGTAACAGGGATGGTTGGATCAGGTGTCAGATTCTATCAGGCGTCTGACTACCCATAACGATTGCCATAGATGCTCTTATGACAACCGGGACCGACGGCTTAACGTGCTCTCCGAAGCACGGAGCGATGGCATCGCAAACTGCACAAAACTTACTAGATAAGTCATAGGTACAGGGCCGAGGATCGAACCCGGTGCCGTAAGATTGCGAAGCGCACATGCTACCGCTCGGCTACCATCGCTCTTAACAAATTCGTAACAAATTCTAACCAATGGTTAAAAATGCTAACAAATTTTTACTAATGGTCAAAATTGTTCGGATTTTTAACCATTGTTCTACGGATCAAAAGACCCCCCGGTTTCTCTTTTGTCAAACTCCATGTTAACTTAACTTAACAAATACTGTACGCTCATTGGTTGAAGACAGCCGATGATGAACAGGCAACCAATGAGCGTTCAGTATTTTTAAGTTGACATGAGTTTAACTTTAACAAACGTATGGGAAACCGGGGGTTAATCTCATTACAATTAATAGTAGTTAGGTAGTTCACTTGTTAGCCATGAAAAGCTACAATTAACACTGCTATCCATAAATAAGCTGACAACTCGGGTAATTATTTTCACATTAAAGATGCCATATGCCAGTGAATAGCTTAATTATATGACGAATATGGTATTTACAAGGATATTACAATTCTATAGATTTTCTTTGAAGGAATATTATAAATACTAGAATTAAAAGTAAATTGTTTATTAGAATGGCGCAATGCTGTTTTTTATGAACGGGCTAATGCTGTTGGTCTCTACCGACCTTTACAGCGTCACCGGGAGAAAGGGCAGGCGCTTAAAACACCCGTCCATCAAAAGTATCAACTTAGCTGGCGGGCACCCCTGAGGTGCGAGCCTCGGCTTGGGCCGTTGCCGGGACAAGAGGATCGAGAAGGCTACTTCCACTGGAAGAGTGGACCCTATGGAAAGTCGCGACCGTTCTAGCTAACCTACGGGGGGTACGTCGACCTCGCCAGCGGGCGAGGTGTCTGATTGTGTTACGCTGGTATCCTATACCGGTGCCGAAAGCGGTACCTGAGCCAGAAGGGCTAGACTGGTCCGGTGATCCTAGCGCAGCCGACACAACGGCTGCTATAGGATCATCCAAGTCGTTGAAGACGTGTCTTGGGCAGTAACGACGGGGTGAAATGGGGCAATGCTGCCAGCAAGTTGGGTAATTTTTTTTAAATTTTGATTGCACTACATTTCTTTATCGATACAAAAGTGGAAACAAGTTTGTCTACCTTCGCTGGCTTCCTTCGCCGACTTATCCAATTCCGTTCCCTTCTTTCTTCCCTTCGATAGGGTGAGTATAAATAAATGGGTACTTAAATAAAAAATAATATTTAAAAAAACATGCATTAAAATTACATCCTTATTTCTTAGTGCAACCCGCACTTGGCTGTTTTAGAAAACAAAAAGTAGCCTAAATATTATTATGAAAAATTAGCTATAGGTAACCATACCAAATTTCAGCGAAATCCGTTCAGTAATCCCAGCGTTATGCGTATTCAAAGGGAAAGACAAACAGACAATAAATTCAAAAAATTCATTTTTTTTTGTTTATATATCAATTACAAGTGTAATGCAATCAAAAAATATTCAATGTACAGATTTAGCCCAGTTACAATTTTAATGTATAGAGTGAAACTGCAAGACAAATATTTCATTTATGGTTTGGAGTCAACAAAAAAACTCCGAACCGCAAAACCTCGAAAACATATTTACAAAAGATTATGTTTAATGTATGTAGGATTTTTTTTTCTTGACCACATTAAAAACGATTCAGCCGTACCACAGAGTACATAATGCTTGGTACTTGAGTATAAATAGCCGTCATTTGGACTGGTGAAAGTAAATGCCAGTCAAAGCAACGAGATAAAAAAATAACACTTTGAATTTACCGTAACTGTGCTAGAATTCTTGTCTATCTGTCGTCATTAGACATTCCCACAGCTGAGACACGGGTCTTTTCTCACAGGGAGAGTGTAGACCATAATCCAGCACGCTGGACAAGTGCGGGTTGGTCACACAAATGGTCGCGAACTTTGTGATTCTTGATTAAAGTCGTGCAACGGACTATGGAGAGAGCTATGCTCGGTGTTTCCCTGCGAGATAAGATCCGGGATGAGGAGATCCGCAGGAGAACTAAAGTGACCGATATAGCTCTTAGAATTAGCAAGTTGTTCAGGCAATGGGCAGGCCACATCGCTCGTAGAACTGACAACCGATGGGGAAGAAAGGTTTTCGAGTGGCGACTACGAACCGGAAGACGCAGCGTAGGCGCCCCAATAGGTGGACCGACGATCTGGTGAAAGCCGCTCAAAGTGGCGCTCTGTGGGGGAGGCCTATGTACAGCAGTAGACGTCTTCAGGCTGTTGATGATGATGATTCCTTCATCGTTGTAAGAGCGAGAGCGTCCACACCTAACTTGGAAAACCATTGGGATTCCAACTAGAGTGTGTGGGTTTAATATTTGGGACACAAAGCCTACGTTTCCTTCTAAAAACAAAATTAATTTCCGGGTGGGTTAATGCTAATGTGTTGGTCTCTACCAACCTTTACAGCGTCAGCGACGTCGCTGTCCATTCGTAGAATAGGGTCCGTTTTACCCTTTGGGTACGGAACCGTAAAAACAAGATGAATACACTTTGCCTCGCACTTCCTAGCACTGAAATCACAGTGTCATGACCTTAAATTAATATACGAACTCAATATAAATATACTTACATAAATTGTCATCAAAAAAACACACGCTAAAATGTAAATGAATAGAAACGATGTTATAAAAAACGACGTTGTATGCAATTTGGCAAGTCATTGGCATTTTAATCATGTTGCAAAATATGTTAGGTATGATTTGGTAGCAAAATTCTCATTACCTAATTACACAATAATATTATTTTTACATGTTTGTTCTGTCTCTGGGTGTTATATTGCATTCTATGTATGTATTTACAACAAAATTGTATTCTTTTTATCAGTTATCTGGTCTTCGTGGTGCAAAGCTTTGCTTATTAGTTTGGGGCTAGAGCCCTGTGTAATATGTCCACAAATATATATTTTTATTGATTAATATATAGTCTTTACTTATAATAAAACTGTAACAGGTACATTGAAGATACTTTAAAAAACACTTTTGGAGGGCTCCCCCCTTTATCTAATGCTGAAGCCAAAACTGCTTTTCATTTAATTTTTGTGTGGGATATCTTGGCTGAGCATCACGCCGAAACTACTGAATGGATTCGAATGAAACTTGGCATGATTTGAGTTCATATTACGAGGTAGGCTATAGGATACTTTTAATACCGAAATTCAGCGCGGTTCTCTCGGGAGAAGGGATGAAAGTTAAATGTGTACTTAGCCGTGATGCATTATGTATAATGCAATATTTTAAAAATACTTTAATGCCAATTCTTCTGAAATAGAAGTTGAAACATTTTTTTGGAATGATTTTAGCTTTTACTAGGGGGTAGTACTTTTCTGCAAAGTTCGTCTAGGTAGATACCACCGCTTTGCCAGTTATTCTGCCGCTAAGCAGTAGTGTGCAAGCTACTGTGTTCCGGTTTGAAGAGCATTGTAGCTAGTGAAATTACTGGGCAAAAGAGACTTGGAAACCCAGTTTATTCGCTTTTACCTTGTCCATTTTTACATTCAATCGACAGGTCGTCATGCAATGACCGAAACTGGAACCGATCCCGCGACTGTATATCACATAACTGGCCTCTTACGCCATGCGCTAAGGTCGCCCGGTTGAATCCCTGTACAACTTGCCTTTCGTAATACATCGGTATGTTTTGTCTGGTGTGACCACACCTTGTCACAATAAGTGACAACGATGCAGCTTTACCGCTCGGAAGTTCGATTACTATTTTTTTTCCTTATATTTTGGCTCCACACATAGTGTATTTAGCCAGTGTCAAGTATTGTAATTTTACATCGTGCTATAAAATTATTTCACGTAAAGTCAAGTTTTAGGGTGGGCTTTTTGATCCATGGTTAAGGTAACCAATGGTTAAAATTTGTTATCATTTTTAACCGTTGGTTACCTTTTATGGTTAACTATGCATCAAGAAACCCACCCTTAGTCACGCCCTAGTAAAGTGGTAGCAACTTTACTAGAATCTTCTATGGGATTTTGGAAGTAACACGAAAAACCACGTTTCCCCACGTTATATCACTTGCCCACACTCATGCTCGTTATTCAAATGCCACAAACTTTAAACACCAACACCGGAAAAAGCACAAGTTTTGAAAAATAATACAATGCAACGACGTGAACTTTTCCGCGTTGTCGCCAAAACTCTCACTGAGAAAAATGACTTCGGTACTTCATTAAATGTTAACATGAAGAATAATATTTTATTCTGACGCCTACAATATTATCATGAACATGATGAAATATAAGTCAGTCAAATCAATTTACGCTTCATCACTACTAGTTTAAGGGAATTTAATGATTAGTTATCATTATTGTTTATCATTTAAAACTTAAGTTACATAATATTGAATTGTCGGTTCTAACTTGGTATTTTATCGAGAAGATCACGACAATTTAAAAGTTTGACCTGATAGATATGTAAGCACGACAATTTATAAATAAATTACCTTGCATGAATTCGTAAGTTAATAGAAAATATCATTTTTCATGATAAACAATCGTGACAGTGTGATTTCATGATAAACTTTCGTGACAGGCACAATAGAATACATTTTAACGGATTTTTACGGGAAAAGAAATTTGTTAAGTGCATAATAGTCATTATCAACAGCATGAAGTCGTCCACTGCTGAACATAGGCCTCTCCCACGCCACTTTGAGTGGCTGCTTGCTTCGTGCATTCACCGACTCCCCAGGGTTTTAACCAGATCGCCGGTCCACCTAGCAGGGGCCGGCCTACGCTGAGTCTTCCGGTTCGTGGTCGCCACTCGAGAACCTTTCTTCCCCATCAGTTGTAAGTTTTACCTGCCCATTTACCATTTCAACTTGTTAATTCTAAGGGCTATTTTAGTAATATAGAACAGTATCGAAGTATTTATTTGAGGCTGTGTAAACTAGATGGCGTTAGTAGAAAAGTTAGCACGCGGTGGTGTTTTGTTCGTAGCAATTAAGTAGGTTTTGTTAAATGCACAGTTTTATTTGAGTTTTCGGTATCTTAGAATTCACAGTTATCATTACGATACCAACAAACTATTATAGATGTTCATTGCATCATATGAGTTTCCCATGAGTAATATATGAGGAAGCTCGTTAAACTGCAATGACCGTAATGAAAGATATTTTTAAGTTTCCTTTAACGTTATTAGGAAATATCTTCATACTATTGTGATGTACAGACCAATTTAACATTGAAATAATGACTCCATACCATTACTTCTCCAATTTCTATCATTCCCATCATGATGTCTCGTCATTACCGTTTGAAGTGTTCAAAGAGTTCGTCATGATAATTTGTCATGACGCGTAACGATAAAACATGAGTATACAGCACTTAGTAATATCGTGCTGTTTTCTGATGTTTAATGGTGACGTCTGTTCATGATAGTTTTTTATGATTTACGTACAAAATGTTAGTAAGAACTCTTGGTCCCTTTTTGTCAGGAATACGGATATAAGTGCCGGAATTCCTTTCAAATTGTTCGTAATTCATGAAAGTATTTTTCTCAGTGAATTCGCTTATTGCTTTCGCTTTTGCTCTTTCGCTCGTCTGCACTGAAGCTTGACAGCTCCTAAGCTCCTACTTGTCTCGATTGCCTCCGGTTTCTCGTGCGTTTGTCAACTCGTGTCAAGTCAACACACCAAATACTGTACGCTCATTGGTTGAGCACAGTCGATGACCAACAGGCAACCAATGAGCGTTTAATATTGGTGTGCCAAGTTGACTCAAATTTAATAAACATACGAGAACTAGGCGGAAGTGTTGCCTTAGCTAAGTTGTATTTTAATTGATTTTAGTAAGGGTGGGCATTAGTATTGCAATTCAGCGAGGCAATGCTGCCAGCATGTTGGGTACGCTACCTATCGGTAGTGGGCTGGGGCATTTGGACTGTCTACTAGGCATGGAAATGATTGCTACTTTAAAATCATTGTCATCATAAATGATTTATTTTTGTCACTGTGATTTCACCTGTGATTTTTCACAGCCGGTGATTTTCATATGCCTAATGAATTTATGATCAATGGCGATTGACTGTGCTTTATAAAATTGAACAGAGATGTGATTTAGTAGCAACCTAGTGAGGTTTGCGACTTGCTACTCTCGTATTATGAAATCCGAAGCCACGATTCATTAAGTGTGATTTTCACACTGTGATTTGTAGCAGTGTCTGACAAAAAGTAGCAGAGTGATTTATGAACAATAACATCATATGATTTTTCACCTGCTCCTTGGGAAATGATCCATGCCTACTGTGTACTGTATAGGCCATCGCGGATAGTATACAGTATCAATTTTTTTATATGCGTGTAAGTGACCGAGCAAACGAAAGTTTGCGTAGGGACTTTTGGTGGAGGCGACCAGTGACTGGCTCTTATTTTGCACAAAAAATCAGCATTGCCATACAGCGTGGCAATGCAGCCAGCGTTCTGGGAACATTCCCCTCCACCAAAGGTCTTATTGATAATTTATGAGTGTAAGATTATTTATATAAATTGTATTAAACAACGAAAGTAGATTAAAAAAGGACTACATAAATTAAAAAAATATCCCCGTACCCGTATCGTCGGTCCCGGTAGTCAATCGTTACGGGTAGTCAGACGCCTGATAGAATCTGACGCCTGATCTAACCATCCCTGTTACTGTTCCCTTATGGGTTGCGAGGTCAGATGGCAGTCGCTCGTGTAATTCTGGTAGCTCGCCGCTACAGGTTAGATTGGGAGCCGACCCCAATAACAAATGGGAAAAGGTAAAGAGTATGATGAGTGAAGACTCAGAAAATTCTGCTTGATTTTAAAACGTAATAGTTACATTATTGGTTAACAACGAATCGACGAAAACAAAACATTGAAGTTTTTATAACGACATAGCGCTAAAATAACTTTTGCTGTGGAGATCGTTGGATGTGACGAAGAATAACTTAACTTTATAATTTTTATGACAAATCAAGGACTTTCTGATGATTCAATACTTGAATTTAGTACATACTTGTTTTTTTTTTACGCTTCGAGACTAATTATGGCGTTTGTACCTGCTGCTTCACTCGTAGGTACTTTATTTACGTTTTTAAAGAGAGTTCTTATTTTTCTGGATTAAATGGTAGTGTGATTTAAAAAAAAAACACTCACGCATGTGCGTAACTGTTTTTTTTGAAACCGCACAAATTTAATGATAGTTGATGACACACAAAATGAACAGTTAATTACAACATTATAATAAATCACAAATTATAAAAAATAGCCTTGAGGGAGAAGGGGGGGGGGGAATAAGGGGAATATTGAACGCTGCAGAACGCTGGGAAATTAAAAAAAGAGGACGATATAAAATCGGCGGAAATATTTATAATGTAATATTATATTATACATAGCTGTGGTTTAGTTATTGTTATGTATACCGGTATTATCTAAATCGATGGTGAATTTGATAACTTTTTGATTAGGTTTTAATGTCTTACAATGTTAATTCTTAATATTATATCAATTTATATTATCTAATAAATGTCTTTTTCAATAACCACAGAAAATTTTAAAAAGAAAATATATTTGTGATATTTTGACAAGCTTAGGTACTTTGTTATTCGTCTTATCTTATAGGAGTCATCATCATCCTCATCATCCTCTTTGCTTTTTCCTATTTGTTATTGGGGTCGGCTCCCAATCTAACCTGTAGCGGCGAGCTACCAGAATTACACGAGCAACTGTCATCTGACCTCGCAACCCATAAGGAACCAGTAACATAGATGGTTAGACCAGCCGTCACATTCTATCAGGCGTCTGACTACGCATAACGATTTCCATAGATGTTCTTATGACAACCGGGACCGACTGAGGCACGGAGCGATGGCATCGCAAACTGCACATAACTTACTAGATAAGTCATTGGTGCAGAGCTGAGGATCGAACCCGGTGCCGTAAGGTTGCGAAGCGCATATGCTACCACTCGGCCACCATCGCTGTTAGGAGTAAGTTAACATAATACAATATATTAAAAAACATCATTATAAGCCAAAGACATCCACTGCCTCCATAGTCCTTCCCCATAGAACAACCGCTGTGCCGGCTGCTTCTCTTGGATTCATTGTCTCGAGGTGTAACAGTCGTCGGTCCACCTAGTGGGGGGCCTACGCTGCGTCTTCTAGTCTGTGGTTGCCACTCGAGAACCTTTCTTCCCTATCGGTTGTCAGTTCTACGAGCGATGTGGCCTGCCCTGAACAACTTGCTAATTTTAAAATCTATTTTGTGACTTTTCGGCAGATCTCCACAATCCGGTAAAGTCAAATATAACAATAAAGAAAATACAGTACCCACTTATAATCTTTTATCATTATTTTATTTTAATTCTTAATTACAATTTTTTTGATTTTACTGAAATCATGGACCGTAAAAACACTGTGCAGGAAACTAAATTGGAGGTCAAAAAGTCAATACCTAAAGTGAAACTTGCGTCTTGGCTTGGGGGTTCCAGCGACGTCTTACTTTTAGTTCCAGTAAAAGAAAGTTTGCTAGTGTAACTAAGCAACATTTTCCCCTGGGTTCTTGTACGTTTGTTTAATTAGTGTCATGTCAACTTGGCACACCAATTTATACTGGACGCTCGTTGGTTACCTGTTGATTATCGGCTTTCTTCAACCAATCAGCGTACGGTAAGTACCTTAGAGTATGTACTAAAGCAAAGGGAGAACTTTTACACACTTTTACAACAAGCGTACCATTTTTGTATGTCAAATGGTGGTATTATCCGACCAATTTCTCAATTGCTCTGCGTCAAGCCAAAACCTGGTTAATGCATGCTTCATGGAATTTTGGTAATTTATTCACGTGTTGGTTTTTAAAGTATGCGCCTGTCAGGTTTGTATGGAAAAGCATATGACTATAGTCGAAAAAATTGTATAAGCGTAGCTAATTACTATGTATTTGTACGTATATACAGTACAAATATAATATCGTTTTGACTGGTTTTGAAAATCTCTCTTTGTTTTTAGAATAATTATATCATACTTTTAGGAGCATACGTAGATACCTATTTGATTTGTTGATTTGACACAAGCTTGACAAACATACGCGAAACCAGAGCTAGATAAATAATAGGCCTCGGTCTCCTACTAAATGCTATATGCGGCGTCCGACTTCAGCAATTTCGCTCCGATCGACGTCTGAACGCCAGGCACAGCGTCAGCGGTCAATACATCTCATAACGAACGACGACGTCTCGTTCACAACAGTAGTCGACAAACAGTGTTCGCGTGTAGTCATGTGATATAAAATGGATATAAATCTGACACTTTTGGCGGCGCTTATGTTACTTTGTATAACGCATTATACCATTTGACCGATTCAATCAATAATTCGTCTTTTTCTTTATCAAACTACATTTTGTACTGACGCCAAATACGACGTTCACGCTGCAATGCTTTGAAATTACTAGAGACGCGGCGCAAAGCATCTGAACGCCAACTACGGCGTCCACACGCCAACGTCAGCGTGTGAAAGAGACCACAACAGTACATTTCTATAGAAAGCATTGTGACGCGGCGTACAGCGTGACGCTGTACGCGGTCGACGGCATTTATAGGAGACCATAGCCATACTAACAACAATCTGATCTGGTTTTAGCCGCTGAACCTTAATAATGGTGCTATGCTTATTAAATTTAATTCAGTATTTCAGTTCTTAATTAGATTACCTGAATAACTTAATTACCACTTATTATTAAACAGGAAGCTGAAAAAGTAAAAAATGTCTGTAGATGGACATTCGAGACATTTTTCATAGGTATTCTAAGAATACCTAAGATTTTTTCTTTTCCTTTTTTGGTTTTTCTTTTCTTTCTTTTCTTTTCTTTCCTAGTACACGGCACCAGCCGGAAGACGTCCACTGCTGAACACAGGCCTCCCCCATAAAATGCCATATTGGACGCTTATTATAAGAGTTTTCCATAATCACCACGCTTGGCAGGCGGCTTGGTGATCGCAGATTTTAATGTACCGAGGAGGCTGCTGCCCATTCCCTGGATATTCCCTCAGCCGACTCTTACGGCACCTGTGGGAGATATGGGGTCGTCCTGTTCGCAAACCGTGACCGCACGGACAGATTTCTATATACAATTTGGCAAAATTAACTAAGCGTGTTAAGTAATTTAAAGTTTTTCTCTTTAGCTACTTAATGTTTTTTATTGATTTATCTTGTTTATTTCAACTATATGGAAACTTACCTAAAAAAGGGGTTTGTCCAACTTCATTCACAAAGTAGTTAAATGACATAATTTATAACAATAAATATGTGTGGACATTTCACACAGCGCCATCTAGGACCAAACTAAGCATAGCTTGTACTATAGGAACCAGATAACTGATACAATACTTAAGGTGGAACGTTTCGCTAGCGCGGCAAAAACAGATTTTCTTGCGTTATTTTGCCAATAATAGCTTAATTACTAAACGTGGTTACGTTAAAACTGATTTAACGTAATCAATCAATAAACAAATTTCGTCTTAGTTTTTCAGTCTATTGCCATTTGTCACTAAACCAATGATATGTAGGTGATACTTTTGATTGTAATTTATTGATACATTCTAGTTATTTGCGCAAAATTAGTTTTCGTAATCACGTTGAGTAATTAGGCTATTATTGGCAAAAGAACGCAAGAAAATTTGAATTTGTCGCGCTAGTGAAACATTCCACCAATACTTTTTGTTTGTAAATACATACACAGAACAAACATCGATGTTCATCACACAAAGGTTTGTCCTGAGTGGGAATCGAACCCACAGCCTATGGTTCAGAAGACAGAGCTACTACCAACTGAGCTAACAGGCCCGTAATTATTCCTATTATTTTGATTTAAAATAACCGGCCAAATGCGAGTCGGACTCGCGCACGAAGGGTTCCGTATCATTATCTATAAAAACGAGCAAAAAAATCACGTTTGTTGTATGGGAGCCCCATTAAATATTTATTTTATTCTGTTTTTATTTGTTGCTATAGCGGCAATAGAAATACATCATCTGTGAAAATTTCAACTGTCTACCTGGTGACAGACGGACAGACAGACAGACGGAGCCTTAGTAATAGGGTGCGTTTTACCCTTTGGGTACGGAATCCTAAAAACCGAACAAGTGCGAGCTGGTTTACAACCGCTATTAAATTTATGAAGCGTGCAATATGTGTACTGAACCCTTAGTGCGCGAGTCTCGCACTTGGCCGGTTTTATTTCAAAATAGGTATGTTTCTTGACGTAACTAAAATGATTACATTATAGGTAATTTTGAAAGTTTTTTTCCGTAACATCTCTGTTTTCCTGTTTGTCTGCTTAGAAAAACAATAGACAAGTCAACATAACTGTCAGCTGTCAAACGAGTTGCATTGTTTCCTGGCATTATGACTACCGTAAGTCCGCGCAAAATAAGTCTGCGCGTAACTGATGGCGCACGCGTCGAATTATCTATACTTATAATAAAACTGTAACAGCGTAAATTCTGTACATTACAGATATTTTGAAAATTTTTGTTGGAGGGCTCTCTATAAAATCGATACTAAAGCCAAAACTATAATTTTTTTTTTTTTGTCTGTCTGTCTGTCTGTCTGTATCTTGGCTGAGCATCACGCCGAAATTACTGAATGGATTCAAATGAAACTTGGCATGATTTGAGTTCATATTACAAGGTAGGCTATAGGATACTTTTAATTCAGGAATTCAGCGCGGTTCCCGCGGGAGAGGGGATGAAAGTAAAAATATGTAAGTACTTATTTGTAATTCATTAACAAGTGGTCCGATTTCATTCATTCTCTTTTTGTTGAAAAAAAGTTGTTTTAAATATTGCCCCTTAAATATTTCAATTTTTTCTTTTTTTCTTTTTTTTCTTTCTTTTTTTTTGTTTTTTTTTTCTTTTTTTTTTTTTTTTTTTTTTTTTTTTTTTTTTTTTTTAATTTTTTTTTTTTTAAGATCGTCGGTTTTGTAGTTCAGAAATTACAGACATTCAACCTTCAGTATGAGGTCCAAAGCCACTCCTATCCTGTACTATGGGAAAGAGAAAAGGGAGGGGGGAAAAGATAAGGGAAAAGGATGAATGGATGTAGGTGAAATTTTCCCTTATCTTTTCCCCCTCCCTTCTCTCTTCCTTTAGACTGAGATAAGGCGTAAACTAATTAACCCGTGCGAAGCCGGGGCGTCAAGAATATTGGTTTGTTATAATTAGTTTTATTATACGTTGTTATTTGTTTTTTAATGATTGCTACCTTTTTGTATCTATTTTTTTTCTTTAAGGCCATCGGTGTATGTCTGCGCCGTGGCTTCACAGCGGTCCCAACGGAAGACCAGCGGTAGTTCGTAAGAACTAGCACCATGCTGAGTTGGGGCCGGTTTGTGACAAAGTGTTTTCTTTTGTGCTATATCTCGTACTAGCAGCGCCCCGCGGTTCCACCCGCGTTCCTACAGGAACCGTTCCCGTTATTGGGATAAAAAGTAGCCTATGTTTTAATCTAGAGTATAAGCTACCTCCATACCAAATTTCATCCAAATCCGTCCAGCTGTTACAGCGTGAAAGAGTAACAAACATACACACATACACACATACACACAAACTTTCGCCTTTATAATATTATATAGTGTGATGTGATGATTTCGTTTTTCTGCTACAAATAAATATTTTTTCTTTCTTTCTTTCTTTTTTTCTTTCAATAAAGTGAAGAGTTCGATGGTTAGGTGGAAGCAGATTTCTGATTAATTTTATTTTTTAAATTATGGAACTAAAATATTTTTTTTTAATAATATTAGCTGGCGATGGTATACTATCATTCGGCAATAGTATTTTAGTCACGGTTAATAACGCGCGCAGACTTATCTTGCGCGTACAGTACTAGTGAGTGGTTTTGAAATGAAACCGAAAATGGCGGTTGTGAATTCTGATTTTCTTCCCAAATCTCGCGTAATTTTGGATTATTTTGTAATAAGGGTGGATTATCCGTTAAGTGTTCATGGACGTACACTAGTGTAGGCATAGGGAGCCCCCATACAACAAACGTGATTTTTTCACTCGTTTTTATATATATAAATACGGAACCCATCGTGCGCAAGTCTGACTCGCACTTGGCCGGTTATTAGTATTTGTTGTAACAATAAAGAGTATGACCTACTATCATACTAAGTTTGAAGGTTGTAGGTATAATGTAACTGTTTTTTGAGATTAAAAAATAAAAACAGCATAAAAAAAATTATACGTTTCTGGGCCCCCTTAATGTTTATATTTTGTATTTGTATTATTTGGTAGGTGTTATAATGTGTTCTGTGACCATTTCAGCTGGCTACCTACGGTTTAAGATCAAAAAACCTTTCGTAACTACCCTAATTAATGGTACCTATACGACACAGTTAAATTAATAACCATGTTCATTAATATAACATTAGTTAACCAGCTAATAGTTTTATATAAGCGTCCAAGCACCAAAACAATTACCATAGGTACTGCGTCCATTTTATTAATGGTTTTTTGACAGCTCGACGACTGACAACTGTCAGTTAGTAACTTAAGTTAGCGTGACGAGTTTTTGGCGGGAATGTGGAAAAGTTCACGTCGTTGCATTGTATTATTTTTCAAAACTTGTGCTTTTTCTAGTGTTAATGTTTAAAATTGGTGGCGTTTTACGCATTAAGTGCTGAACTATGAGCATGAGTGTGGGCAAGTGATATAATGTGGTGAAACGTGGTTTTTCGTGTTGCTTCCAAAACTCCATAGAAACTTCTAGTAAAGTTGCCACCACTTTACTAGGACATGACTTAGACTGGACTATGACTACCTGACTTAGACATGACTGTGACTAAGATTTGACATTACGTGAAATATTCTATAGCACGATGAAAATTACAATACTTGACACTGGCTAAATACACTATGTGTGGAGCCAAGATACAAGAAAAATAAAAAACTTAAGTTAGTGACGCTCTGAAGATTCTCGAATGTGATACCACTCCTATTGTACTATTATCATTAATCGAATTAGTTACGTAAACGTATTAATCGATATCGATAAATGTACATTTAATTTTGATGAGTTCCATGAAGTACATTATTATTTGTATGAAATTTTAACGCAAACAATACGATACTTCATGGGCGTGAGCTGTCAAAAAACTATTAATAAGATGGACAAGGTATAGTTATTTATTTAATCTTTTGTCGCTTCTAGGATTTATACGTAGGTACACTAAAAATGTTCAACATTTTAATGAAAAATAAAGATAATTGGAAATTGAAATTGAGATAAAAAAACCAATGGTCAAAAATTCCAACAAATTATAACGAATGGCCAAAATTTGTTAGAATTTTAACCATTGGTTACCTTAACTATGGACTTAAAAACCCACTCTTAGGCTAGGTTTTTTCACCAATAATTAAACTATTTTAAAATCTATACCTATCTATTTATTATATAATACAATTATTACAGGGTAGGTACCTAATAAAAATTAAAACACTATTACAAACATTTAAATTAGAATTACAATTATTCACTCATTTATTTACAATTCTTAAGCCTAAGTTTTTTACAATATCTCTATAAAAAGGAATTTACAAAAATATTATAAAAAACCTAAACCTAGAGTGCCGCCGGCAGCGGGGCAGGACCCAAGCTACCGGTGGCTAGGGCTGCAGAGTGAGGAACCTCCTGACAATACGTGCCGTGTCAAGGAGTACTGCCTTCTGAATCTGACCCTTGATCCAACCGTCTAGCGAGAGCCTCTCGAGGTGTTGGTCGAGGCTCTTCGCTATAAGGCCGTTCGCCGAAACGACTATCGGGACAATGCTCGTTGAGTCAACATTCCACATGGCGGTTACCTCGTGAGCCAAGTCAAGGTACTTGCTGAGTTTGTCCTTCTCAGCCTTCACGAGGTTCTCGTCATGTGGAATGGTGATGTCAACGTGAATTACAATTATTATTACTATTATTAAATTATACCAAAGTATGATTTTAATTACATTTCATTACCTAAAACAGCGGGGAGCCGATGGATGCAGGAGGCGAGCAGCCGCTCAAGGTGGCGTGCTCTGGGGGAGGCCTATGTTCAGCAGTGGACGTCTTCAGGCTGTTAATGATGACCTAAAACAGCTCAGCCGCCGGCAGACATAATTATAATCCTGCACACTATAGAGACACCTTTCCAAAAGAAATGCTTTCAGTTTGCTTTTAAAAACATTGGCATAAATCGTTTCTTTAATATCTTTAGGTAACTTGTTATAAATTTCGACTGCCTGGTACGTAGTGATTATGTTTATAAATGTTTAGGTTTTAAATTGGATATCTAAATTATGTTAATTTACACAATAATATTATAATTAGACTGGACATAGTAACATGTATATAAAATAAATGTTTATATGGTAATATTGGAAGGTGCATGATCTTTGCTATGAGTGGAAGGACATCATAGATAAAAATTGATATCCTTAGCTTAGGTTAGAGGGCCTTACAATTTTTTTTTATATATGTGGTTTCATACTTGCCACTGCGCTTGCTGCATAGATTCTTAATTTGAATTTATCTATAGTAGGTCTATGAATTGCGATGCCATCGCTCCGTGCCTCGGAGAGCCGTCAGTCCCGGTTGTCATAAGAACATCTATGGCAATCGTTACGGGTAGTCAGACGCCTGATAGAATCTGACGCCTGATCTAACCATCCCTGTTACTGTTCCCTTATGGGTTGCGAGGTCAGATGGCAGTCGCTCGTGTAATTCTGGTAGCTCGCCGCTACTGGTTAGATTGGGAGCCGACCCCAATAACAAATGGGAAAAGGCAAAGAGGATGATGATGAGTAGGTCTATGAAGACACGTTATTATACTGGATGTTGATTTGCAAGCCCGCAATATTTACAATGGTTGATTTACTGCACTTAAAGAAAAAGAATCAATGAATAAAATAAATACCTTCCTAATATCATCATCTTCTTTGCCTTTTCCCATTTGTTATTGGGGTCGGCTTCCAGTCTAACCTGTAGCGGCGAGCTACCAGAATTACACGAGCGACTGCCATCTGACCTCGCAACCCAAAGGGACCAGTAACAGGGATGGTTAGACCAGATTAGATATACCTTCCTAATAATAACACATTAAAAAAAATGTCTATAAATAAAACCGCAGATTTACTACGTGTGTACGACATTTAAAACACAAGTCTTGTGAAAATTATGAAAGCACCCCGTCTAACGCGTTCCTTGCCGTACTATACACACCCATGCAATAAGGCCTCCTTGTGTTGCATCATACAAATGATTCATTAAATATACGGCTATTAATTAACCGTGGAATTAAATAATGATTCAGTATATGCATTACAATAAACCCTACAAATATGGTGAAGATAAATAAATAACGCCCAACGATCACATACATAGATCCTGGACCCTAACTAGGATTCCCTGTATCTAGGGACCCAGGAACTACGAGGACCATGATCCCACAACACACACACAGAACAAGTATTTGCGCTTTTTTTCATGTGCACAAATACTTGTCCTGTCGCGGGAGTCGAACCCGCCGCCTCCGGGCTATGAGCCGACCCGCTCAACCACCACACCACAGAGGTCTCTGGAAGGATGCAAAGTTGCAAACTAACATCGTACATTTTCTACTAAAATTACTCTATTATAGCAATGAGGGGAAATGCTAGACTAATGCCCAATATCATAGTTTATACCCTATTGTTTGTTTGTTTGTTTGTTTGACATATTCTATATTTTTTTGTTATTACAGGACTTAGGTTTTTTGATCCGTGGTTAAGGTAACCAATGGTTAAAACTTCATATAAAGTTTGACCATTGACAGCCTCCGTGGTGTGGTGGTTGAGTCGGCTCATAACCCAGAGGCGGCGGGTTCGAATCCCGCGACTGGACAAGTATTTGTGCACATGAAAAAAAAGTGCAAATACTTGTTCTGTGTGTGTGTTGTGGGAGCATGGTCCTCGTAGTTCCTGGGTCCCTAGATACAGGGAATCCTAGTTAGGGTCCAGGATCTATGTACGCAATCGTTGGGCGTTATTATTATTATTGGTTAGAATTTGTTAGGAATTTTAATCATTACCTATGAATCAAAAATCCCATCATTAATCGCATTAAAATAGTAGGTATCACAAGGGACCAAAATAATGTATTTAGAGTGAGAGCGATTGTTTGAATCTAGAGCGAAGTGAAGAACTTATTTCTTCGCTTCGCTCTGGACTCGCTCTAGTTTTAAATATTGATAAAATAAAAAGTTAAGTAAACAATGACGTTAAAAATCACCAACTAATTTATTAATGATAAAAACATGCATATTTGCATATTATTATCATTATTAAATCATCATTAAAAATATAACAACAGTCAGTAAACAAAATCACTATTATCATTGAGTAATTTTCTCGTTTCGAAAAGACACGCATACTCTTTGCGAAACCAAAAAGTAAAATGGTGCAATTATGTAACTGGCCGAAGAGACACGCGCGGAAAAGAAAAATAAATAATTTGGCAAGTGCGAGCACAGCCATATCGCCGATTATTTTAGCCGCGCAGCCTCCACATCTCGACTTTCCACTGCCCCACTGCCCTAAAAACTCCACCTGTCTCAAGACCCAAGTGAAAGCGAAAATTAGCGAAATAAATGACATAAGACTACATAACCTACCTCAAGAACAAATCCGTGATTTTTTACACTGCACGCACTCACTGAAAAACACTCACAAATTGTCACTGTCAAACTTTTGAAAGAGCGCAAAACTTTTTTCACTTTCCCGCCGAATTGTTCTTTTTTTTCACGGCCGTGCGTTGGCTTCTGCAAGCGCGTTTATTCGATTCGGGCTGTGAAGCCCGACTGTAATGCAGTCTTGTTATAAGTTGAGTCAAAGCGTTTGCTCCGTTAGGGCTGTCGCATATTTAACCAAGTTGGAATTGAGAGGTTTTGATTTAATGCTTATTCTGTCAGTTGTAAATAGTTTTAAATACAGTCATACATTTGCCATTAGTTGATCATGTAGGCCCACAATTTTTTTTTAATTGTTATACTTTGAAAATCCAGGGAATGGGCAGCAGCATTCTCCTGGGTGCATTAAAATCTTCTGCGATCACCAAGCCGCCTACCAAGCGTGGTGATTATGGCATATCCCTCCCTATGATAAACCTCCAAAGTGGCGTTTTAGGGGGAGGCATATGTTCAGCAACGGGCGTCTTCCGGAAGACAATGATTGTAGAAAATATGGAGCTCTATTACACTCTATCTTTTCCTACTAATTTTGCTTCATCAACACTTGTTAATTAATGAATTAGTGTTGTGCATTCTTTTTTTTTTCTATGTAGGCACTTATTTACTTACCATTTTACACTATACTTACATAGGTATTTATCTACACCTCTACACCACTATTATAAAGCGGAAAGATTTATATTTTTTGTGTGTATGTTTGTAATGAATAAACTCAAAAACTACTGTGCCGATTTCAAAAATCCTTTCACCATTGGAAAGCTACATTCACCCTGAGTAACATAGGCTACATCACTACACGTGCGAAGCCGGGGCGAGCCACTAGTCTATAAATTCTAAATGAACATACAGAATGCAATTGAATTCATTGGCATAAAATATTTAGTACATGCTTGTATATACATAGTTTATTGATGATTATTAAAGAATGCAAATGTAAATCAGATCAAGCGCAAGCATAACAATCTATTAAAATATTAATAATATTTGCCATCGACACCTAACGTATTTGGCACGATTGATTTTGATACTTTAAAAAGATTTTTTTACCTTGTATGTCATAGTTAAACGCAGTAGGTATTGCTTCATTAATTTAATTTGATTTTATTGTACTATAGCAGTTGTTTTCTTGCGTTCTATGGCCAATAATAGATTAATTACTCAATGTGATTACATGAAAACTAATTTTGCGCAAGTAAATAGAATGTATCAATAAATTACAATTAAAAGTATCACCTACTTATCATTGGTTTAGCGACAAATGGCAATAGACTGAAAAACTAAGACGAAATTTGTTAATTGCCATCTGTCGCTAAACCGATGATATCTAGGAGATACCTTTAATCGTAATTTGTTGATACATACTATTTCTTTACGTTAAATCAGTTTTAATGTAACGATTAGTAATTAAGCTATTATTGGCAAAAGAACGCAAGAAAATTTGAATTTGCCGCGCTAGTGAAACGTTCTACCTTAAGCAAATTATCCCAGTGTTTGGAGTTATAATCATTATCAAATCGAGTTAGTTTTCTAAAATGTTGGTCCACACGTGACCGGTGTCAGGAGTAGGTGCCTAGTTTCTAAGGATGCTATTGAATGAGATGACACCCAGTGCATTAGATAAATAATGCTAATTATTTTAAGCCATTGTCTGTTAGTTTTGCGATCACATAAACAGCTCAAATACGGGGAAGTCAAAGCATTGACTGAAAGTAGGGAAAGATGGCGATTACTCCACCGACAAGAGCAAGCCTCTTAAATAAGAAGAAGAAGAAGAAGAAACAGCTCAAATAATATAGGTGAAGTTTTACACACGCATTGTTAACCTAGACCACAACGAGTTAAAAAAAAATTAGGAACTTGTAATTCAAAATGTGGGGAACCAGGGGCAAGTAAAAAATGCGGAATACAGACCTACTTAGTTAAAAAAAATTAAAAAGAAATCATCCCATCTATTCGAAAAGAGGCGAAGGGTTGACAAGTTGACAAGTGCGTCTAAAATAGGTCAATTAGGTGCACTTAATAAAAGATAGATAAACTCTTTATTGACACCAAAGATAACAATAACAAAATAAAACAGGAAATCTTACAATGAGTGGTCTTACTGCTTAAAAGCGATCTCTTCCAAACAACCTTTGGATGGACAGAGATACATCAATGAGCATGGACGGTGATCGGTGGTGCTATAAAGTATAAGTTACCATATACAATATACATACAAAGATAAATGTAAAAAGAAGTGATAAAATGATTTTACTCATAGCCCTCTGTGATATAGAGCAAAATAGATGTAAAGCAGAGTGTGCCACGTGGTACCAAATTTATTTAACCTCGAGTGACTTACTTTGAATCCCTCACTACGCTTAGGATTCTACTCTAGATGGTTTGAATCTAGAGCGAAGCGAAAGATCGCTTCGCTCTAGATTCAAACCTTCACTCTCAAATCAAATCAAATCAAATCAAATAATCATTTATTGACATAAAAGGGTTTATACATCTTATTGAGTCCAAAGACTCCCGAACTAGTGAGAACACTGTATTTCAGGAGCCAAGGCTTCTCCCATTGTTTGACTTTACCCTAAATATATTATTTTGTGCTTTGTAACACAATCTATTTTTCTATAGCATTAAAGTTTAGTTAAGTATCTACCTAGAGTTCATAATCAACTAAATTTAACCTCAATTAAATTTAAAAATGGACTAAAATAAAAAAGGAAATAATTGCATTTCTATACAAAACCACTAAAACACAAACAAAGAAAATTTTTAAAATTTATTTAACTATCATCATTACAGGATATCATTATTACAATAACTATTTTTAATTATTATCCTCTTTTGATTTTTCTTCTAAATAAATGCCTTGCTTCATTCTAAGTAACCGGCGAAGTGCGAGTCGGACTCGCGCACGAAGGGTTCCGTAACATTATCTATAAAAACGAGCAAAAAAAACACGTTTGTTGTATGGGAGCCCCTTTAAATATTTATTTTATTGTGTTTTTTAGTATTTGTTGTTATAGCGGCAACAGAAATACATCATCTGTGAAAATTTCAACTGGCTAACTATCACGGTTCATGAGATACAGCCTGGTGACAGACGGACAAACAGACACACAGCGGAGCCTTAGTAATACCGTTAGTAGTACCCTTTGGGTACAGAACCCTAAAAAAAACTAGGTGATGAATAATTTTACTTCTAAAAACGTTTCAGATGCGTGTCAACCCTAGCTTGGAATCAATCCGACGTCACACATTTCAATTGTCGGAGACACGATGACATTGTCAGTTTTCCAAGAAAATCTGTCAAGGTGTTGTAATGGAAAAAATGACGAGGTATTATCGCAATTAACTGGCAACACCTTTGAACTTTAACAATTGTTTTGTTTGTTCAATATTTACGTACCTTTTTATGTCTAGAATCATAATAGATCAATCATTGGATGTATAGTGACGCTCATGGAACCAGGGGCGGACACGGGGCGCCCCCTTACACCCCGCGGTAATTAGCCAATTTAGCAGCAAAATATAGGTGCATGGAATTCATCATATAAAGAAAAGAGCACAAATTGGTCTTGTATCGTATACTTATGTGTTTTACCACCATATCCCCTTTCCCTCTTGGACTCCCCCTACTATAATGATTTGTGCGCCCCCCCTTGAGAAATTTCTGTATCCGCGCCTGGACGGAACACACTATCGTCATACATCCCACAGCTGGGACAGGGCCTTCTCTCACGTGAGAGTGTTTTTTTTTTAATGAATGACGTGACGAGCTAGTCGTTCGCCTGAGCGTCACGGCTGCCCGTAACCGATTGCAGTATCACTCGGGACTCTAAATTAATATAGTTTTGCGTGACACTGCACTGCGCACGTCATCCTGAGACTTCACACAGTCTAGTGATAAGATTAATAGACTGTGTGATCAGGTCATAAAGTCTTATTTGCCCAGTAATGTCACTAGCTACAATGCCCTTCAAACCGGAACACAGTAGTGCTTGCACACTACTGCTTGGCGGCAGAATAACTGGCAAAGCGGTGGTACCTACCTAGACGAACTTTGCAGAAAAGTCCTACCACCTAGTCAAAGTAGTGAAGAACAAAACCCACTATGCCTACTACCTATAGGTACGTGGGTTGACGTATTATAGACATGATCTTTGTCTTGTCCATATTCATCTTAAGACCAACCTGCTGGGAGACTCTACTGAGGTCGTTGAGCATGGTGCTAAGGTCCCCAAGCGATTCCGCCATTATTTCGTACTGTATGGCTTTGAAACTTGGCACATACAAACAAGTAGAAAATAAATGAAATGGTACTTTATAGTTTTTTGAATTTCAACCCTTAAACGGGAGAAATAAGTAGTTACAGTTTGTGTGTCAAATAAAAAAAATATGATAGAAAGTATTCCATCGGATAATTCATTCAAAGTAAAAAATGGCATTTACAATATTTTTGCCAGGAATGACATCACACATCAGCTGAAAGACGTCCACTACTGAACACAGGAATCCATGAAGCGTCACTTTGGACGCTTATCATAGGGGGAGATTTGCCATTATCACCATGCACACTTAGCAGGCAGCTTGGTGAGAATCGCAGAAGGTTTTAATGTACCGAGGAGAATGCTGCTGCCCATTCCCTGGATATTCCTTTTGCCGGCTTTTACGGTACCAGCGGGTAGAGAAGCTGGTAGTCCAATTCGCAAAGCGGGACCACACGGCCAAGGATGACATAGGATTGCATGCCACTTTGTACCTATGCATACTTAGTTCTTTGTTTTCGAATTTGTAATTATGAAAATTGGTATTTGTATATCAATCACATCCAAAAATGGTTAAATAATATTTATGCCTGAGTTGATTTGAAGGGGTGAAGATTGGGAGGAAGGTTTTAGTTCAAAGTTCTTTATTGTCAAAGTCACGTTTGTTAAACCAGCTGTTATATAGGTACCTGAATGTTAAAATAAAAATAACGTTTTGAAATCGGTTTTTTTAAACTCTGTTAGATTATTTGCACGGGCATTTGAACATTTTTTTCGTGTTAGTGTCAAACTATTACATAAAACATTAAAGAAAGTTATTACCAGAGATATAAAGAACTTATTTCCTCCCTACCTCTTACAACAATGTCACCATGAGAGGTCACTGTGCATGAGGCCACTTTGAAAAGATCAAAAAGATGAAAAAGTAACCTCTTTATTTATGATGCTTTTTACACGGTTCTCAAAATAGGAGGCTTAAGTTAATTTTATCCTAAAAAAATAAACGGTTTCTGAGGGATAGTCCACGCGGGCGAAGCCGCGCGTGTACAAGCTAGTTATCTATAAAAACGAGCAAAAAATCACGTTTGTTGTATGGGAGCCCCCTTAAATATCTATTTTATTCTATTTTTTAGTATTTGTTGTTATAGCGGCAACAGAAATAAATCATCTGTGAAAATTTCAACTGTCTAACTATCACGGTTCATGAGATACAGCCTGGTGACAGACAGCGGAGCCTTAGTAATAGGGTCCGTTTTACCTTTTGGGTACGGAACCCTAAAGACAATTGACTATACTTCTACATTAAAAAAAAGTAATTTGCCACAGTCAGTGTCAATAATGTCACATTTACACTGTGCATTTACATCATAGGTACCTTTTTTCTTCCCTTTTTTTGTTCTAAGACTGCATTTCTTCTATTTAGGTGCCTAGCTATGAGTGATAAGATCACATGAAGGTTGTTTCATGCCAGAAAAACTAATAAACCGTAAATATTTTTGATTTTTAAGTTATTAGTGGTGATCAGTAAGCTTTACCTCGAAATGATTTTGTAATTACGACAAACAAAATAAAATGAACTATCCCCATTAGGTTTTCAATCAGTGTGTGTTGCCAGTGATGACTTATGGAACTGAGACGTGGTCTCTTACTGTTGGCCTCATTAGTAAGCTCAAAGTCGGGCAACGAGCTATACAGAGAGCTATGCTCGGTGTTTCCCTGCGAGATAAGATCCGGAATGAAGAGATCCGCAGGAGAACTAAAGTGACCGATATAGCTCTTAGAATTAGCAAGTTGAAATGGCAATGGGCACTGTTGAACATGGGCCTCCTCCGAGAGCGCCACTTTTAGCGGTTACTGGCCTCCTGCATCCATCGCCTTCCCGCTGTTTTCACCAGATCGTCGGTCCACGTGGTGGGCCGGCCTACACTGCGTCTTCCGGTTCGTGGTCGCCACTCGAGAACCTTTCTTCCCTATCGGTTGTCAGTTCTACGAGCGATGTGTAGGATGTGTGGATACTGGAAGGTCTTATCTCAACATTAACCTTTAACCTTTTTTTTACCTCAACTAAGGGTGAGCTTTTTCATCCGTGGTTTAGGTGAGTGGTTAAAATCTGTACCAAATTTTGACCATTGGTTAGAATTCGTTAAGAGTTCTTAACCATTGGTTACCTTAACTAGTGATCAAAAACTCACCCTAAGCCACACTCACTCCGAACAACAAAATGGTGGTGTTTACTCAAATTATAGGCAATAGACCAATTTCGTACGTCTCGGTATGACCAAGTTAATAATGTTAAGATCGAAGAGGTATATGTACTACATACTAGAGAAGCTACGGGAAGCAGAAATATTGCCATTTTTGGTATAATTAAACTAAAATCCGCTACAGCGCTTTACGAGATTAAATCGTCTAACCAACGATCCCAACACGCAGCGCTAGTGCTTGTAGGTTGTATTGTTCGGTCAGTGTTCGTTCACTCTGCCAATATGGCTGCCGCCGCGCGCTCTGGCGCCGTTATAAATCGACAAAATAACATTTTATTTAGGTGTATTTTGTTCCAAATTCCAAAATTATTGTTTTAAAGTGATTCCGTCGCGTTTGTTTGTTTTACCCGACTGGTTTTTGTAGTATCTAAGCACGCACGATGGCGTTTTCGGATCATTGTTTTTAATGCAATACACGTGCAGTCGCTTTGAGTGCCGAGCTTCGTATGAGCGAGAAGACGCTGGCCGGCTTATTTGCAGTGGTCGACAGTACAAGTTAGAGATGTGCTGTCTAGTGTATACATAGAAGTCTTTGGTTAAGTTAAAGGTACTTAATTTGATACTTACTGTCATAATATGTAATGACATGTTTGTTAAAAACTTGGCATCTTGTCTTATTTCTAAAGTTATACCTATTACCTACCAATTACCTATCAACTACCTACCTACTAACAATTTTATGTCGACCTTTGACCTATCATTTCGTTCAAAACACCATATAGCCTGGAAACAAAAGGAGTGGCCTGTTAGCTCAGTTTTTAGTAGCTCTGCCTACTGAACTACAGGTTGGGTGTTCGATTCCCATCCAGGAAAAACATTTGTGTGATGTGTTTGTTTTGTGTCTGGGTGTTATATTGTATTCTATGTATGTATTTACTAAACAAAAAGTATCTAAGTATTGTATCAGTTATCTGGTTCCCATAGTACAAGCTATGCTTAGTTTGGGGCTAGATGGCGCTGTGTGAAATGTCCACACGTATTTATTTTATTTATTTAAAGGTTTACAACCAGTGTGTTGCCAGTGGTGTGACTTATGGCACTTACCTCTGGTTTCTCGTACGTTTGTTAAAGTTAAACTCACGTCAACTTAAAAATAGGAACGTTTTAGTTGACGATAGCCGATGATCAACAGGCAGCCAATGAGCGTTCAGTGTTTTTAAGTTAACATAAGTTTAACTTTAACAAACGTACGAGAAACCAGGGATATAAGACGTAATGGTCTCTTACTGCTGGCCTCATTAGTAAGCTCAAAGTCGGGCAACGAGCTATGGAGAGTGCTATGCTCGGTGTTTCCCTGCGAGATAAGATCCGGAATGAAAAGATCCGCAGGAGAACTAAATTGACCGATATAGCTCTTAGAATTAGCAAGTTGTTCAGGCAATGGGCAGGCCACATCGCACGCAGAACTGACAACCGATGGGAAAGAAAAGTTCTCGAGTGGCGACCATAAACTGGAAGACGAAGCGTAGGTACTATGTGGACCGATGATCTGGTGAAAATCGCGGGGAGCCGATGGATGTAGGGGTCGAGTAGCCGCTCAAGGTGGCGCTCTGTGAGGGAGGCCTATGTTCAGCAGTTGACATCTTCAGGCTGTTGATGATGATGATCTCAAAAATGGCTGATCATATTTACATCAAACATGAATAAGAACTACTCACCAAACACAAAGCTTTTAAGTTAAAAAAAAAAACATTGAAATCGGTCGATTTTTTTAGGAGAGCCGCCGTGTTGTCCCGGCGGTGTGAGAATAGGACCACCCCATCGCTCCCCGTGGGTGCCGTAAGAGCCGGCTAAGGGGATATCCAAGGAATGGGCAGCAGCATTCTCTCTACTGCGATCACCAAGCCGCCTGCCAAGCGTGGTGATAATGGCAAACCGATGATAACCGTCCAGAGTGGCGTTCTATGGGGGAGGCCTGTGTTCACAGGCGTGGATCCAGGATTTGGTTGAGTATTGTTGAATGCATCTTATATACCTGTATAGACCGAACTTTATGCAACAGCACACAGATTTTTTTTCCGGCTTGATGATATCATAAGTAGCTAGATATACAGAATGTTATTATAAAAGGGTAAAGAGTGCAAATTAAAATATTTTTTACTGAAAATTATGAAGATTTCCGCGGCGCGTAACGTATAGTTGGAACGAATGCTTTTGATACATTTAAAAGTTTTTGTCAGATTATACAGAAGACCGAAGAGTATAATCGGCCGTTATGCCTAGCGTTTGTGGACTATGAGAAAGCCTTCGATTCAATCGAGCAGGAGAACTAAAGTGACCGATATAGCTCTTAGAATTAGCAAGTTGTTCAGGCAATGGGCAGGCCACATTGCTCGTAGAACTGACAACCGATGGGGAAGAAAGGTTCTCGAGTGGCAACCACGAACCGGAAGACGCAGCGTAGGCCGGCCCCCCACTCGGTGGACCGACGACCTGGTGAAAACCGCGGGGAGCCGATGGATGCAGGAGGCGAGCAGCCGCTCAAGGTGGCGTGCTCTGGGGGAGGCCTATGTTCAGCAGTGGACGTCTTCAGGCTGTTAATGATGAATGATGAAAAGTTTTTGTACCTACCTTGTATGTAATGGACATAAACAGTACGGGTACGTAAGTAATCCCATTTTTTGAAGTTATTATTAATACCAAATCAGTGCGGTAGATTTCATAAATTTTGGTCCACACGAGACCGGTGTCAGGAGTAGGTACCTAGTTTCAAAGGATGCTAATGAATTCAATTACACACAGTATAACTAGATCACAAAGTTATTTATTACCATATAGGTACTTAAAGCGAGCGAGCTGATGGTTGAAAAACGGCCGCTACATGTACCGCGGTATGTGTGGGGATTTACAAAATTAAATAAAAGCAACTTTATCGCATCGCTAGATAGTGTCAACTGGGATGAAATAAAGGCGCGAAATACAAATCCTGCCGAGATGGCGAAGGCGATTGTGAATGTAATTGCTAATAAACATGACGCATGCTTTCCACTTAGAAAAGCCTGCTGTAAAAAAAAGAATGACTCATCCTGGATAACTCGGGATATTAAAGATTATAAATTATTGTTATTTGACATAATTAGAATTAGCAAATTATATCCTGACATTGACTCAATTAATACGATTATCTCTGACATGAAAGATTTTTATAATAATTTGATTTTAAATAGTAAGGTTAGGTTTTACAGTAATTTAATCGGTATGAGTACTAACTCCTCCAAGGCGATGTGGAGTGTAGTAAATAAAGAGAGAGGTAAAGCTAATACTCCTACCCTGGACTTTACGGTAGTCCTTAAAACTTCAAGTGGTGTTGAGTTCCAAAGCAGAAAATGTGCGGTGAACGAGATGAACGCTCGGTTCTTGAATGCAGTGCAGCGACAGCGTGTGGAGCGCCTCGGGCTGACATAGCGCGGGTGCGCGCAGTGCTGTGCTCGACTCGGCCGCCAGCTGACCGCTCATTTAGATTCCTTTCCTTTAATGCTAAAGAAGTGCACCGCATTGTCACAACACGCATCCCGCCTAAACCCTCAAAGGACATATATGGTCTATCCATGAAACTGCTTAGGCTGGCAGCGATCCCTCTAGCTCCTATATTGGCTGACTTTTTTAACATGTGTTTAGTGGAGGGGGCGTTTCCCTCACCTTTGAAGATCAGCAAAGTCTCGCCGCTGTTTAAAGGGAAGGGGAAGCGTGAATGTATAGATAGTTATAGGCCAGTCTCCATCATTCCTGCCGTAGCTAAAATATTCGAGAATGGTCTGAGTTCACGCTTGATAGCTTATCTGGCAGGCACGAAAGCCCTTTCTGACCGGCAATTTGCATACCGGGAGGGGCGGTCTACCACTTCCCTTGTCCGCGAAGTGGTTAGGAGCATTATGACTGCCCGGGAAGGTAAACAGCAAGTAGCCATCTTATGCTGTGACTTGTCAAAGGCATTTGACGTAGCAGACCACACCGTGTTAGCTGTTAAATTGCGGCACTACGGGATAACTGGTGCGTCCTATATCCTTATGACAGACCTGCTGCGAGACAGGTCACAGATAGTGATAGGCGGTGGAGGTGAGGTAAAGTCAGATCCTTTAACGTCTGTGATGGGGGTGGCGCAGGGATCTTCTCTCTCAAATATCCTGTTCTCGCTGCTCCTAAACGATCTTCCAGAAGCTATCACCGCGGCTGAAATATTTATGTATGCGGATGACGTGGCTGCGGTGGTCACAGCATCGTCGGTAGATCAGCTGGAAGAGAAGCTGACCATGACAACCTCGCCACTTGCTGGATGGTTTAACGCAAACGGTCTAGCTCTTAATTTGACAAAAACTCACTTCATTCACTTCTACTTATCAGGACGGGCACCTAGATCACTGACGGTACTAGTGAATGGAGTGAAAATAGCCCAAGCTGCGTCAACCACATTTCTGGGCTCCGAGCTGGATAGAGGATTGCAGTGGGAAAGCCACATAAATAAGCTATGTGGCAAACTGGGCAGCGCGTGTTTTGCCCTGGGACGTATCGCTAGAGTAGTGCCTGTGGAAGTAGTAAGGTCGTGCTACTTCGCAACAGTGCACTCTCTGCTACAGTATGGCGCGGAGCTATGGGGAAGAGCAGCGGACTGGCAGCGTGCATTTGTAATGCAGAAACGCGCCATCCGCATTATGGCTAGAATCCCACAGGACATCTCCGCTCGCCCACATTTTAAAAGGCTGGGAATACTTACCCTTCCTGCACTGGTAATCTTTCAGATAGCAGTGTATGTGAGGTTGAACCTAACCACATACACGAAATATGGTGATGTGCACTCATACGGCACGCGAAATAGGGAAAAACTCCGAACAATTCCAAGGGCATTGACAAAATCAGATAAAATTACGCATGTTATCGGCCCAACAGTCTACAATAAGCTGCCAGAAGATATAACAGCGTTAAATAGCAATATAAATTGTTTTAAGAAAAAACTGAAATTCTGGCTTATCGAGCAAACGTTCTACAGCTTTGATGAGTTTTTAAAATTGAAAATCAAATTAAATTAATGTAAGCAATTTGACATAATCTCTGACATTTTTGTAATTTTTTTAATTTTTAATTTTTTTATTTTTATGAACAGCTGTTATGTTTTCATAGCATTGTGTTTCTATTTATTTTTATTTTTATATACCTACATAATGAAAAACTATGACATTATTATTGCGAATTTATATTATATAAATGCTTTTTATATTGTTAGGCTAATTATGTTTTTCGTACCCACTAGTGACATGTAATTGAAAGTATTACGAATAAATGATTATGATTATGATTATATATTCTATAATCGGTTTTAAAAATAAATTTAAATTAAATTAAAATGAACTGTCGTTAAATATCAGGTATATACATATTTATGTAAATAACGGCGATAATTTCATCAAATTATCACCTGCATAAACACGCCGTACAATACAGTAAGGAAACATGGTTACATTATTTACGCAGCTTATTTTTTCTTATTCTATAATTTGATAGCGTCACCTGTGCTGTCAAATAAAATATTTTAATTGGCATGACAGTCAAATGGTGTTATATAAACGTTGTACAGTATGGATGTTTTGTTGTCACGTTTCGCGAATAAAGTTGTCATAAATATAGGAACTGAGACGTGGCCCCTTACTGTTGGCCTCATTAGCAAGCTCAAAGTCGCGCAGCGAGCTAAGGAGAGTGCTAAGCTGGGTGTTTCCCTGCGAGATAAGATCCGCGGGGTAATTACATAAAATTCGCAACAGCAATGAGACAGCAGTAGCAAAGCAACAGCAGTAGCGAAGTATACATGCTCGACACCTCTAATGATGTATGACAGCAATCACCGCGAGATTTACGCCTGTCGCAAACCTGTTGCGAGTTAGGTAATAAGGGGGCCGGAACGAGATCCGCAGGAGAACTAAAGTGACCGATATAGCTCATAGAATTATCAAGTTGAAATGGCAATGGGCAGGCCACATCGCTCGCATAACTGACAACTGATGGGGAAGAAAGTTTCTAGAGTGGCGACCACAAGCCGGAAGACATAGTGTAGGCCAGCCCCCCACTAGGTGGACTGACGATCTGGTGAAAACCGCGGGGAGTCGATGGATGCATCATGTGCGGATTTATGTACGGAATATTAAACCGTCAAGATGTCTTCCATCACGGCGAATGCACTCTTCAAAGCAGACTAACGCATTTGCAGTAACACGCCGCAAAACGTCAACTGATATGACCCTTTACTTTTGGTTTTTTTTTTTGGTATATTATACATGTACCTAATACGTATATTATTATATTATAAATTTTTTAGAATGTTTTTTTTATTTATTAGGTAACATCATTTTCAGGTATTTAAATCATCACATACCTATGCATTATCATCATCTTCATCATCATGCATGTATACCCTAAACATACTAGGATGCTAGTCTAGGGCAAAGTCATAAATAGGTGCAAGCGAAGCGAGGAGGAGCGGTAGGTGAACAGTGACCACGCGAGCCACGAGCCGAGCGAGCGAATTGAAGCGTAGCGAGCGTGCCGTGGCAGCGGCCGGCGAGTGTCACTTGTGCTTATATAAAAAAATATATATTGTAAAGTGTTTCAGTTTTATTTGTTTACAGTATTAACACATCATCATCACCACCATTATTATTTTTTTATTTTGGTATTTTGATAATAGTTTTCGGTCTAAATTTGTGTATTGCTTCTGAGATTCGATTTAAATACAGTGTATTATAATATGCCTTTTGTATGTAGGAGTATTCACTTTTCTTGTAAATCTAGTGAATGGTATTCTTGTGTTGTTATGTCTGTGGTGTTTCGGTCAAATGAATATTATTTGTTTTGCATGGTATACTAAATGACGTTCGATCAAGCGTTGGTATTTCAAGTGTTTAATCGTGATTTTGTATTTCTTAGTTTTATTACTCGGCCGTTTTTTTAGTGTATATTCACAGATTTCTCTGAGATTTTAGAAAGGATTTACGTGATTTTTTAATTTGGTAGAAGTACTATGCGTGGTTGTTGTGGGTGTGGTGAAAAACTGATGAAGATCTTCGGAGACAGACAACGGAATCCATAAATTTTATGGCGATTGCAGTCGGTTTAACCTCTTTTTAAAAAAGTTGGTATTTTTTTTTTGTGATAGATTTTAGATGATTCTTATATAGCGATAGGGTATGATGGGGCTAGGGGCTGGCATACCATGTGGTAAAAGCAAATTTTGAAAAAAAAAAAAGTTGTTTCTGGAATTATTGCTATGATTAATTCGCGTTGAGGCTCTTACTGCAAATATTTTATACTGTAATACATATTATATGGAATTTAAATGCCAATTTTTCACGAATACCGATGAACTTTCCAAGGAATCCGACTCATCTTTAAATATGCTTATTAATTGAAAAAGAAAAAAACACATTTATGTAACTAGTTCCATACCGTGGCTAGACCTGTCAGTTTACTTTGATAACTCCCGGTTTCTCATACGTTTATCAAAATTCAATAATAATAAAAAAATATTTCAGGTTGTTCACCCATAGAGTTAGTAATTTAAAACTTATAGCTATATTAGTGAATAATTAACAAAACCATCACATTTATATATTTATTTATTTAGGGACTTACTGAGCCACGAGTTGAGGAGCAGGTTTGTGGTGACCAAAGGGTAAAACGGATCCTATTATTAAGGCTCCGCTGTCCATCTGTCTGTCTATCTGCCTGTCTCTCATGAACCGTGATAGTTGGAAATATGTAAAAAAATCAGGTCTGCCAGTTCCGATCCTGGCGGGTCATGGAAATAATTGAAATTCTTTGACGTATTTTTTTTGTCAAAATTTACCTGAATGAAAGTTCTGGCAACAGTTAACCATTGATTAATTATGTAAAAAAAAAATTGGTCTGCCATTGCGCACCCTGCGGAAGTACCTGGCAGACCCCTAAGAATGTGCCCTTCACACTCTTTACCTACCTCAGCGAATACCCCAATGAAACCTACGCCCAATAATAGCCAAGATCCCCTGATAATAGATTAAAAGGTCTGCCAGGTCTAAACTTGGCGAAACTTAGTATTCAAGGCATTTGAAGTTGGTGGAGGTAGATTATTTCCATGACCCGGCAGGATCGGAACTGGCAGACCTGTTTTTTTACATGTTTAAGTGTCGGTTAACGATCTAAAGATAGCCTATTGGAGTACCCGATGACGTAGGTATTTTTGCAGTGGGCTCTCGCACCATATCTTTTCTCGCCTCCCTTCTCTCTTCCCATAGTACAGGACAGGGATATCATTACAAGAAGGCAATTTAAATCAACACAATATAAGAGCTGGCACATATTTCGCTCAGAAGCTAAGCCTTCTCATTCAGCGAGGTAATGCTGCCATTATTCTGGGAACCTTACCACGCGGTGGTGAGTTGGATGGCGTATTTATGTTGTTAATTTTGTAAATAATGTTTCTAGCTGTAGATTTTTATATATTTTTTTTGTTTTTTCAAGTTTTTGTATACTATTCTTAAGAAACAATAAAATTCAGCGAAATGAAAAAAAAACAGCAACACAATATAATATAATATAATACAATATAAATATTATATATATATTAGTTTATATTGTTTGCCCTAGTTTTGGTTTATTTACCATTTTTTTTGCCTTTGAAAATGACATCGGTATTATGGTACCTATTTGTGTTTTTTTTTATAGCAGTATCGCCTGCTTAGCGTACCTAATCTACAGATTAATTTGTAAAGGACAAATTTGAATTTCGAACGGGCATTGAACCCGCATCCATCCGTCCCTTTAGCCGGGAATTTGCCGTGACGTGGCCGTGTCAAGCACAGGGGGCGTAACGTGAGCTCTTAGCGCGATTCAAACAGAGCCTATACTGGATCGCTTGTCAAAATCCCCATACAAAAAAAACAAAGCGATCCAATATAGGCTCTGTTTTGAATCGCGCTAAGAGCTCACGGTACGCCCCCAGTAGGGTTAGCACGGCCGGTAGACAAAACTGTCTTTCCCCTGTTTTACTCCAAGCATGTATGAAGAAAGTGACGTAAAACGGGGAAAGACAATTTGTCTACCGTCCGTGCTAACCCAGCTGGTGTCAAGTGAGTCCCTTGTATTTTTTTTTCTTATATTTTGGCAACAACCCACATATAGTGTAGGTATATTTAGCCAGTGTCAAGTATTGTTATTTTTCATCGTGATAGAATATTTCACGTAAAGTCAAGTCGTAGTCACAGTCTGGGTGGGTAGTCATAGTCCAGTCTAAGTCAGGTAGTCACAGTCCAGTCTAAGTCATGCCCTATACTAGTAAAGTGGTGATAACTTTACTAGAAACTTCTGTGGAATTTTGAAAGCAACACGAAAAACCAAGTTTCACCACATTATACCTATCACTTGCCCACGCCACCAATTATAAACATTAACACTGGAAAAGCACAAGTTTTGAAAAATAATACAATGCAATGACTTGAACTTTTCCGCGTTCCCGCCAAAACTTCTTTGTTTCATTTTTTACAATTTACAACCAACTTACGGGGTGGGTGGCGCTATCTATTGGGAAATTCTTGAGAATCATCCCAACCAGCGTAGTCAAGCTACATCAACACAAAATAATGCTGTGCAGAATAACGCCTCTCAAATCAATATTCACCCCCGCAAGTGTTGTTTATAAAAGGTGGAGGACTTTTGGACATGATTTGAGATCACTACATGGCAGCGCTAAAGGGATGGATGGATGCGGGTTCAAATCTCGTTCGTGATTCAAGTTCTTTTACAAATTAATCTGTGTTAATATTATTTTGTTCTTCCAATAAAAAAACCACTGACACACACAAATTTTGACACAAATATAAAAATAATAATTGTGTTCATTGTTCAGCTTACGGACCATCTGTTGAAGGTCTGAAATGCTGTTGTTTGGTACAGAAACAAAAGTTATGCGATATTGATATTAGCGCCATCTATTAGGTGTATTAATTTCCGTATAAGTATGGTAAGCGTTTTACTTGGCAGTTCAGTTACTTGTCGAGAGATAGTGATGTTAATGCTAGTTCAGCTACTCACCAATAGATAGCGATTTGAATTTTTTTTTCTAATCTGTGTTAGTGACACAGTGACAGCACTGCACTGACTGACAGCAACAGATCAATGATTGCAAGATAAAAAAACTACCTTGATTCTGTGTAAACTAAAACTGTATGTATGCACCTGTTGTTTAATTTATTTATTGATAAAATTATAATGAAACTCTTAAATATGCAACTAAGAATTTCATTATAATTTTATCAATTTGTATGCCAAATTAAACTTATCTACCTATATCAAAACAATTCATATATTTTGTCATCAATATCTGAACCATTAAATTGCATGTAATACCATAATGTTTGATATAATATGTACTTTTAGTAGATAATTAATTTAATCTGAAGACGTCACTCAGAGTGGAATAATTTTATAGCCCATGACGTCACATTTCGATGGTCACATTGTGATTATATGTACCTACATGTCTACCTAATATGTTTAACTACTGGTGATTTCCTGTTTTAGTACCTAATAATAGTATTATCCTCTTGAAATAGAATAAAGGTAGGTGTGTATCTGCTTTACTACCTACTAAAATATATCCCTTAACGATGGATGCTTAAATTCATGACTTCTAATTATTATTATTATTATTTATTTATTTATTACGAAAGTTTTACCATCGTTAATTTTACAGTCTGGTCAGGGGCGTTGCACCGTATCAGCTGTAACAATCATGGGGCCCCCGGGTTACAGGGGCCCCGAACGTGTGTAAGCAAAACTTCATAAAACATTACCTGTCCTCAATCTCACTAAACTCTTAGCGACAAGAAGCTGTCCTAGGAGCACTTGTTGAAGGTATGATTATAAAATTATTATAATCCAATGCGAGCATATTTGGTTCATATATGTGAAAATCTTTATTCTTCATTTTCGGCCCCGATTTTTGATACAGGGCACAGGGCCAGTACCTATAATAAGGCAAGCCACTGAGTCTGATGCTTGTGCAGATGAAGTCACTGTGAGTGATAAGACCGCTCAAGGTTCTACTATTTGGCTTAGGTATTTTCATACTGTTTTAGTTAGACTTATTTTCTATCTTGCACACATACCTATAGCTGTAAAAAAAAAATTATAATCTTTTTATGTATGTGAATGTCATGACGAGCTAGTCGTTCGTCTGATGTTAAGAGTCATGGCTGCTCATAATAGTTGCAGTATCACTCGGAACTCTAAATTTCACGTGTCACTACACTGCACACGCCATACTGAGACATCACACAGTCTAGTAATATAGACTGTGTGATTAGATCATAAAGTCTCATTTGCCCAGTAATTCATTAGCTACAATGCCCTTCAAACCGGAACACAGTAGTGCTTGCACACTACTGCTTGGCGGCAGAATTACTGGCAAAGTAGTGGCACCTACCTACCCAGACAAATTTTGCAGAAAAAGTTATACCACCTAGTCATCAAGTGTCTAAAAGCATTGCGGAAGTGCCTAGGTACAAGGACAGCCAGGATATTGTGCTAATCCATACTACTATAGGTACTGTGGGTCTGTCTGTAGTGATCGGTCGGCACTCGGCTATCATGGGGCGGCTAGTCGAATTAAGGCGAATTTTTATCAGTAGATCTGGCAATACCGTCTCCTAGTGTCATTGTCATGCCCTCTTCGAATTGATGTGAATTTGTTAAGTCGCGCAAACGAAACGGCCGCCTGTTTTGTGCAAGTTATTGTGTTTTACGTGGTTACAAAATAGTTAATCACCGTGAAAAATAACAATAGTAGCTTACATTTTTGCAATTAGCCATTCAACGGCTATTTCACTACAGAAAAACAAGCAAGTGTTGTGTTGTGCTGTATCGGTTGCTCTCTTTACCGTTGTTCGACAGTTGTGAGTTGTGACTAGAAAAAAGTAAACAAAACAAGTCAGAATATTGAGCATATGATAAGTTACGCTGTTAATAAACTGTCCTATACTGCTTAAAGTTAAACTAAAGTGTTACCGGAACGAAATGAGTGCAAACGTGTTCGTATGATAACAAAAATGCCGTCAGTTTTAAAGGAAGAATGATATCGCATCCCATCAACAGAGTTCAAGCAATAAAAAGCAAATTCGAGAATTTGAACAACGAAAGCGCGCCTGTGAAACAACATTCACAGCTGTACAAACTCAGAAATGAGTGTGAACAGAATAGAAACAAGGAAAACTCGCGTGAAATCGAACATGAATTATACACAATTAAGGGTAACGAAATCGGGACCGATACGAGCGATGACTACTCACCTAAACCCATCGCCAGTGCGCTTTACAAAGCTGACGTGAAAAGAAGTGTCAGTGACTCTAAAGCCTCACTAACTCGTCAAATAAGTGACCCTAGTAAAAAATTGCATAGATCACATGCATTTCGTTGTGATCGTAGCCAAAAACTTAACAGTCCTAAAAGACACGGCAGTTGTAACGGCAGATCTGAGACCAGTGAGTTTTTAAAAATGGAACGCAAGCTCAGCAAAGACAGGCTGAAAAAGTTAGGCAATGTTTTGGAACAGCAGATGAAAAAAGAAAATTTTGTTTCGCCAAAACTGGATGTAGCAATTGTGGGTGTTGTGAATAATGTTGGTTTGGTTAATTCCGTGCCGGATGAGAATGTCCCTCCCCATATACTAGCCCAGTACTCTCAAGTTCTAAAACCTAAGAAGAGAGACGACAAACAGGAAGCAATGACAGATAGCGGAGTTAGTTCTGAAACGGAGAACATAGACGATGACAAAAGTGGTCGCGTCAAAAAGATCATGAGCCAATTTGAGATTATAGAAAAGACTGAACCTGATATAGTACCTATGCCTTTACCTATAGAACCTATAGAAATTAAGTCTAACACTAACTTGGATGAAATGGAAGATTTAGCTGGCTCTAGTGAGACTATGAAGCTGGAGCGTAAGAATCCTCATTTAAAACTCACAGACACTTTAAAAAAGGCTCTAAAACAGCCGTTGCCGCCTGGTCCTCCCCCAAAGAAGCCTCCACGAACCTTCAGCCCTCCAGAGATAGCGGAAAAAGAAAAAAGTGATACAAAAAGAAAACTGGAAAAACTGGAGCAGGTTTTAATGAAACGGGAAGCAAAAAAAGATAAAAACATATATGATATCGCCGAAGAAAATGTAAGTTTGAAAAAGCCTAAGGAAATACACTATTTATGTACTGAAATACTGGATATAACACAGCGGACCTTGCTGCCGAATGAGAATGAGTCTCCATTGAAAAACTGCTTCAATAAACTCAATTGTGCCGTAACACATAACTCGATGTCGAGTTTGCCGTACACAAGGCTTAGTCCTGGCTTAGATCCTGACTGCAACACTTTTAAAAACAGCTGTTCCTGCAGTCAAGACTGTTTAAACAAAGACACGTCTCTGCTCCGTACGTTTATGAGTGAAAAATGTTCAAAGTGTCATTTGAATGATGATAAAAATGACAGTTTTAAATGCCATTTAAATTGTAAGTGCCGTAAAGAGAAATCGGAGTTCTTTCTAGATGAACACATTTATGATGAACCTTGTGTTAGTGGTGATGAGACGAAGAGAACTGATATGGGTCGATACGGAACCTTGAACAGTGTTGTTAATAATGCATTCAGTAAAAGTTTGGAGGATTTACGCAGGAAAGATGTAAAAGAGGTGAGTTTAGTAGCTTATTTAACAATTTATTTATTGTAAGAAAAACTACAAAATCAATTACAATTACCACAAAATATTTTAATGCATAGCATAATATTTTAAATGTAACTATAACAATAGAACATTGCCCTCTGAAAATTGTGAGTCATCTCTCCCACGGTTTTTATTTCTAGTTGCATTAATTACATTACTCACCTTAAACTTCATTAAATACCTACCTAGTTTACAACTAAGGTAGTGTTATGACCTGATTTTTTTTAAATACTTTTAACGCGACTACAAAGGTAGTTTTTTTTTTAAGTTTTATCCAATGACGTGACGAGCTAATCGTTCACGGCCACCCATAACAGATTGCAGTGTCACTCGGAACTCTAAATTAAAGTTTCGCGTGACACTGAAATGCAATGAAATGAAATTAAATTAACTTATTCCAGACACACACACAATATCACACAGTTATACAAGAATTTATAGGTGCAGCAGAAATAAAATGCAAAGGTCATAAAAATAGTATGTGACATTGTGCAATGTCAGGAATGGATCCCGGCTCACCATACAACTAAGGTGCACACAGCATCCTCAGTTACTGATTTTCAGCCGAAACCCAACCCATGACATCACGGATGCAATACAAAAAGAACAGGAACATAAAATAACAACAATATAAAGTAAACAAACACAACACACTGCACACGTCATCCTTTTCCGGTTCCGGCGTCGTAACTGTAAACACGTACATCAGTGAACTCCGTAAATAAAAATTAGAAAACAGTGCAAAAAAGTGACACACATCCACTGCTCCATAAGAATTTCGTGAACGGGATCGCAAGAACCCCGGTTAAGTGCGGAAAACAGTGATAAACCACATTATTGTGCGGAAATTTACGATCTTCAGTTCAACACCTAACCTAAAAGTACAATTTTGAAGCGACATTTTTTCCTGCATACGGCAATAGTACCAACATTGAAGCATCAATCAAGCAATCACAGTGACATAGACAACTTTAGTGTTGCTAACAACTAAGAATACGAATATAGCCAAAGTGTTACCATTAAAAATAGCTTGACATTTTCCAAAAATGGACAAAAATATGGAACTATTGTGGTCAAAACTGGAGGACAAGCTTAATCAGCAAACTCTTACTATAACTACTGCAGTGACAAAAAATGTAATGGAGGCGATTAACGAAAAAATGAACTCAATTATAGAAGAAAATAAAGATCTGAAAAATAAAGTAACAAACCTGCAACAAAAGTTAGAGTTAATGGACAGAGAGAAAAGAAGAAATAACTTAATTTTCTTTGGTATTGAAGAAAAAGGAAAAAGAGAAACCGAACTCGTAGAATACATAAATGAAACCTTGGTTGATGCTGGAATACACATTGATTGTCATGAAATAAGTAATATCTACAGGATCGGAGAACAATCCAAAACGAGCCGTCCCGTTGTGGTATCCTTTACAACAATATGGAAGAAACACCTCATTCTGAAAAACAAATCCAACCTTCCATCAGGAATTTACGTTAAGGAGGACTTCACTAAGAGTGTATTAGAAGTACGAAAGCAGCTACAGCCGAAGGTAGATGAAGAAAGGAAAAAAGGAAACATAGCGTATCTAAAACAGGACAAACTAGTGGTGAAGAAACCAAACGATACCAGTCGCGAAAAAAGGAAAAGAGAACAAACCTCGCCAAATTCGCCAGCACAAAGGAAGATGAGCATAACCAATAAAGCAGGTTATAAAACGTCTGCAGCGGCTGCTACAAAGGAAATAATTAAACCAAACATACTAAACTATGTAGCACGGGCAAGTACATCTTCACTACCAGATATCCCAAAAAACCATTAACTGCCTACGACAACTGGAACCGCAACATCAAAACAAACTTTATACACAACTCAACATTGACAAATGACACCCCAAGCCGGCTAGTCACCGTGGGGGAAGATGACTGCTACCCTCCAGACTTTGAGCTTCAACCATATGAGTCACCTAACAAATCGTGCCGAAGAGAGGAAGTTCTTTATATAGCAACATTAAACACACTCTCATTAAAATCGGAAGAAAAACTCGCAGAGCTTATCTTCGCATTAAAAAATGTGAAGTGGAATATTGTAGGATTAAGCGAAGTAAGGCGCCTTGGCGAAAGTATAGATGACCATGGGGATTTCATTTTGTACCATAAAGGGGTTACACCCGGTAGACACGGAGTAGGCTTCCTAATTAAACAAGAATCAAAGAACTACATCGACGAATTCATAGGTATCTCGGAACGAATTGCGATACTTAATTTGAAATTGCCATGTTCTGATAGATTGTGGTCAATAGTGCAGGTTTACTCCCCGACGGAACAATCCACTAACACAGAAATTGACACCTTCTATTCCCTTCTCACAGAAGCAATTAAAGAGCATGCATACTGCAACCTTATAGTAATGGGAGATTTAAACGCTAGAATTGGAAGCAGAAAAATTGGAGAAGAGATTATACTAGGCCCATATTGCTCAGGAAAGAGGACAAGGAATGGGGAGAAGCTGGTCCAGCTGGCATATGAAAATAATTTAACAATATTAAATACAACATATAGAAATCGTGCGAAAAATAGATGGACATGGGTATCTCCCGATGGTTGTTATAGGAATGAGATAGATTATATTATGTCAAATAGAAGTAAATCTTTCCAAGACTGTAGGGTGATAAAAAACCTGAACTTTAATAGCAACCACAGAATGGTCAGAGCCAAACTAAAAATAAATACTCTGAACAATAAAAGACCTTTCAAGATAAAGCCAAAATCAATAACCACATCCATAGACAACAAAAAACTTGAAGAAAATTTAACGAATTTCATTAAAAACACACAAGAACTAAATACACAAGATAAATATAACAAGCTACAAGAAGTCTTAACAACAAGAAACCCCAAGGTGGACCCCGTTGGACAGGACAAGAAAGTATGGATCACAGACAAAACAAAAGAATTAATAGAAACTAGAGCCAATCTAATAACTATTCCTAACAAAACAAAAACTATTAGAAAAAACATAAGTGAGATTAGTAAACAAATTAACATAAATATGAGAAAAGATAGACAGCACTTCAGATTAGAGAAAATAGAAGAATGTATCCAGAAGACGGGAGGAGCCAAAAAAGCAATCAAACAGCTGACAGAAAAAAAAGACTGGATACCCAACTTAAAAGATATGAATGACAGGAATACGACTAGGAGACCGGAAATTATATCAATAGCTACTGATTTCTTTCGAAAATTGTATTCAAGCATAAGTACTTCACAAGCAACAGTGCTCTTAGGAGGAGACAATAATGAAGTACCAGAAATAATGCTTGCTGAAGTAGAAAAAGCCATAGTCTCACTAAAGAAAGAGAAATCTCCAGGCGCAGATGGTGTTGTCAACGAATGTCTGATTCAAAACAAGGACACAATAGCACCCATACTCCAATATATATTCAACGATGTTTTGAAGACAGAGCAAATTCCAGTCCAGTGGACAACATCAACGATAATATTACTACACAAGAAAGGAAATAAGAATGATATAAATAACTATAGGCCCATAAGTTTGATGTCAAATATTTACAAAACTTTTGCTAAGGTAATTCTAAATCGAATAACCAGGACACTTGATGAAAATCAACCCAAAGAACAAGCTGGATTCAGAAGCGGTTATTCTACTTTAGACCACATTCATGTAGTCAAACAATTATTTGAGAAGAGTAAGGAGTATAACATGAGTTTCTACTGCTGCTTTGTTGATTACTGCAAAGCGTTTGACTCACTCAAACATCAAGGGATTTGGCAAGCACTAAGAAACCAAGGTGTTCCTAATAAATACATTAGAATAATTAAAAATGTATACAAAAATAGTACTGCTAAAGTCAAATTAGAAAAGGAAGGTAATGAAATAAAAATAGAAAAAGGTGTTCGACAGGGCGATCCCCTGTCACCGAAAATGTTTACTGCCGTATTGGAAGAAGTGTTTCGTCAGCTAAATTGGGAGAATCGGGGGCTAAAAATAAATGGAGAATTCTTATCACATTTAAGGTTCGCAGATGATATAATAATCTTTTCGCCAACGAAAAATGGACTCCAAGAAATGCTTAGTGAGCTAGATATGGAGAGTCGAAAGGTGGGACTTATTATGAACATGGAAAAGACTAAGGCTATGACAAATGGGATAAAAGAACCAATTCACATCAATGATAATGTAATCGATTATACAAATGAATATGTGTACCTCGGTCAAATCATTTCACCAACAGACTTAACATCATCATCATCATCATCAACAGCCTGAAGACGTCCACTGCTGAACATAGGCCTCCCCCAGAGCACGCCACCTTGAGCGGCTGCTCGCCTCCTGCATCCATCGGCTCCCCGCGGCTTTCACCAGGTCGTCGGTCCACCGAGTGGGGGGCCGGCCTACGCTGCGTCTTCCGGTTCGTGGTCGCCACTCGAGAACCTTTCTTCCCCATCGGTTGTCAGTTCTACGAGCGATGTGGCCTGCCCATTGCCACTTCAACTTACTAACTCTAGAGCTATATCGGTCACTTTAGTTCTCCTGCGGATCTCCTCGTTCCGGAGCTTATCTCGCAGGGAAACACCGAGCATAGCTCGCTCCATAGCTCGCTGCGCGACTTTGAGCTTACTAATGAGGCCAACAGTAAGAGACCATGTCTCAGTTCCATAAGTCATCACTGGCAACACACACTGATTGAAAACTTTCGTTTTCAGGCTCTGCGGTATTTTGGACGAAAAGATAGGACGAAGCTTCCCGAACGCTGCCCAGCCGAGTTGGATTCTTCGCGCCACCTCTTTGTCGAAGTTGGACCTACCTAATTGGACAATCTGTCCTAGGTAGACATACTTGTCGACAACTTCGAGAGTATCGTTCCCAACAATTACCGGTATAGGTGGAACATGAGCATTAGACATGATCTTTGTCTTGTCCATATTCATCTTAAGACCAACCTGCTGGGAGACTCTACTGAGGTCGTTGAGCATGGTGCTAAGGTCCTCGAGCGATTCCGCCATTATGACTATATCATCGGCAAAACGAAGGTTAGTGATGTACTCGCCATTTATGTTGATGCCAGATCTTTTCCACTCCAAGAGCTTGAAAACATCCTCCAATGCGTTTGTGAACAGTTTCGGAGAAATAACGTCTCCCTGTCTCACGCCTCTTTGCAATGGAATTTGTTCCGTACTCTGGTCCTGTAGTCGGACTGACATAGTGGCCTTACTGTACAAACACTTCAAAACTTCGATATACCTATAGTCAATTTGGCATCGCTGCAAGGACTGCAGCACCGCCCAAGTCTCGATTGAATCGAAGGCTTTCTCATAGTCCACAAACGCTAGGCATAACGGCCGATTATACTCTTCGGTCTTCTGTATAATCTGGCGCAGCGTATGGATGTGGTTTATGGTGCTAAAGCCTTTTCGGAAACCGGCTTGTTCGGGAGGCTGGAATTCATCAAACCTGCGTGCGAGACGATTCGTAATGACTCTCGAAAACAGCTTATACACATGACTCAAGAGCGAGATGGGCCTATAGTTCTTCAATAAGGTGTTATCGCCTTTTTTGAAGAAGAGCACCACCACGCTCTTGTGCCATGCCTCTGGCGTTATACCTTCAAGGATGACAGAATTAAATAACTTCTGGAGGACTAAAAGTACCGGTCTACCACCCGCTCTCAGAAGTTCGGTCGTAATTCCATCTTCACCTGGTGCCTTGTTGTTTTTAAGCTGTTTGAGGGCCATTCTAATCTCGTACAGGCTGACGTCCGGGATATCTTCGGTATAGTGTCGGACTAACTTGGCTCTGATGTCCTGAGCTGTGTTAGTAGCGGGCTTACGTGTCGAGGTGTATAACTGTCCATAGAAGTTCTCGATCTCTCTCAGAATCTCAGGCTTGGATGAAATGACGCTACCATTTTCGGTCTTCAGTTTTGTCATTTGGTGTTGCCCAATAGACGAATCCTTTGCGAACACTTTAGAGCCTTGGTTCCGCTCAATTGCGGCCTCAATACGTGAAGTACTAAGAGCACGCAAGTCGTGTCGCAAGGAACTCCAGATTCGTCTATTGAGTTCACCGTAGGCTGACATATCAACTGAAGACTGCAGCTTCATTTCGCTCCGGTCGGCCATTAGCTCAAGAGTTTTTTCTGAGAGCTTTTGAGTCTTCTTTCGGCGTTGGGTCTTAAAGAATTTCGATCCAACAGCTTGGACAGTTTCCACCAACCCGTCGTTTAGCTCGTCCACTGTGTTACAGTCGGCTAGGCACTGGAAGCGATTTTGGAGTTCCAGCTGAAAGCCTTCGGGGTTTTGGATTTGGACAGGATTTGGACGGAGCGTAGACTTCACCAGACGTGACCTTTCGAGCTTAACATTGATATTCAATGTGCCTCTAACAATACGGTGATCGCTACCGGTTTTCACCTTGCTGATCACAGAGACATCATCGAATATGTGCTTCTTGGTCGTCATGATGAAGTCTATCTCATTTTTAGTGGAACCGTCGGGACTTATCCACGTCCACTTCCTGGATGGCCGCTTCTCGTAGAAGGAGTTCATCATAAAGAGTCCCTCCTTCTCCATGAAGTCAGCCAGCCTCTGTCCTCGAGGGTTCCGCTGCCCGTATCCAAATGGCCCCACTCTCAGCTCATCGCTATTCCTTGTGCCCAACTTCGCATTGAAGTCTCCCATCACAACGGTGAAGTATGTTTCGGAAGTATGCATGGCTTCGGATATGTCCTCATACATAGCTTCTACTTCATCGTCTGAGTGTGCCGATGTCGGCGCGTATTAACTTACTCAGGTACTTAACATCAAGGGAAGTAGAAATGCGAATAGGAAATGCTTGGAAACGTTATTGGAGTCTTAAGGAAATCATGAAAAGTAAAATGAGCATGACTATAAAACGGAAGCTTTTTAACACCTGTATTCTCCCTGTGCTGACATATGGCTGTCAAACTTGGGCCCTCACCAAAGCTCAAGCTACGAAATTAGAAACTTGCCAGAATGCCATGGAACGAAGCATGATGGGGAAAAAACTATCGGACAAAGTAAGGACAGAAATAATTAAAAAACAGACTAGAACCAAAGATGTTTCGGTCACTATAAAATCATTAAAATGGAGATGGACAGGTCACGTAATAAGAGGAAGAGAGAAGTGGTGCAAAACAATGATGTACTGGTACCCAAGGGACAGGAAAAGAAAACGGGGCAGGCCATTTAAAAGGTGGGCCGATGACGTTAGAGTGGTGGCTACTGACACCTGGACCAGGATAGCAGGTGACAGAGGATTATGGAAGCAGTTGGAGGAGACCTTTGTCAAAAGACAAACAGACGAAGTTGTCGAGGCAAATTAAGTAAACATCAAAGAGACCAGCGTTAAATGTATCATAATATTATCTACATTTCAGTTTGTATTGTTAATTTATTGTGTCTGAAATAAAGGTTATATTATTATTATTATTATTATTATAACAATAGAACATTGCCCTCTGAAAATTGTGAGTCATCTCTCCCACGGTTTTTATTTCTAGTTGCATTAATTACATTACTCACCTTAAACTTCATTAAATACCTACCTAGTTTACAACTAAGGTAGTGTTATGACCTGATTTTTTTTAAATACTTTTAACGCGACTACAAAGGTAGTTTTTTTTTTTAAGTTTTATCCAATGACGTGACGAGCTAATCGTTCACGGCCACCCATAACAGATTGCAGTGTCACTCGGAACTCTAAATTAAAGTTTCGCGTGACACTGAAATGCAATGAAATGAAATGAATGAAATGAAATTAAATTAACTTATTCCAGACACACACACAATATCACACAGTTATACAAGAATTTATAGGTGCAGCAGAAATAAAATGCAAAGGTCATAAAAATAGTATGTGACATTGTGCAATGTCAGGAATGGATCCCGGCTCACCATACAACTAAGGTGCACACAGCATCCTCAGTTACTGATTTTCAGCCGAAACCCAACCCATGACATCACGGATGCAATACAAAAAGAACAGGAACATAAAATAACAACAATATAAAGTAAACAAACACAACACACTGCACACGTCATCCTGAGACATCACACAGTCTAAAAAAGTTTTCTAGACTGTGAGATCAGTTTTTCCAGTAATTTCACTAGCTACAGTGCCCTTCAAACCGGAACACAGTAGTGCTTGCACACTACTGCTTGGCGGCAGAATAACTGGCAAAGCGGTAGTACCTACCTAGACGAACTTTGCATTAGTCCTACCGCCTAGTAAACCTAGTCTGTTCTCTATTCAGGTATTTTTTTGGAATAAAAAATCTTGGCCGATTGTGGACCAATTTGTACATATTATGATACTTTTTTTTAAGGATCCGTTCAGAACCCAAAGGGTATAAACGGGACCCCACTCCGGTGTCTGTCTGTTTGCCTGTCCAACCTATAAACGGCTGTATCTCTTGAACTGTAATAGATGATACTTTCATAGAATATGTGTAGTTACGGCAGATTAAAAAAAATTGCAAAAAAGAAAAAATTGAGAAGGGGCTTTTTAACGGCTTTTTTTTACTATTAAGGCACCTACCACTGGTTAACTGGCCACACCACGTGCTTTTACCTTTTAACATAGGCTTAGGTACATAACAGAACTACACGACTCATCTTACCTCTCACTACAGAGTAAATACAGCTCCTGTGGTGTAGTGGTTGAGCAAGTTGGCTCAGAACCTGCAGCGGTTTCGATTCCCGCAAGGACAAGTAACACAAATACTTGTTGTGTGTCTGGGTGTTGTGGGAGCATGGTCCTCGTAGTTCCTGGGTTGGTAGGGAATCCTAGTTAGGGTCCTGAATCTATAGGTGATCGTTGGGCATTATATTTATTTATTTAAATAACTAGTTGACCCGCCCTGGCTTCACATGGGTTAATTAGTTTTACGTCTTTACCCTGTTCATGTGAAGAAAGGGAAGATAGGGGAAAAAGATGAATGGATGGGCCGGCCAAGGATATGCCTATTGCCATCCAATCCATTCATCCTTTTCCCCTATCTTTTTCCTTTTCCCTTCAACAGGATAAATAAATAAAAAACTGATATACAAACAAAAAATTCTTGCATAAAAATTACATCTTTGTTTCTTCGTGCAACCCGTACTTGGCCGTTTTAGAAATAAGCATACCAAACAGCGAAATCCGTTCAGTAGTTCCAGCGTGATGCGTGTTCAAAGGGACAGACAGACAGACAGACAAAAAATAAATTACAATGTACAGATTTAGCCCAGTTACAGTTTTATTATATGTATAGAAGAAGAAGAAGATTGATACCGAACTCTCACTCAGAATCGCCGTACTAAAGTAATCCAACTTGGAAATCACTCAAGTAGATCGGTAAGGAAGGACAACGTTGCACGCATCGCTGCATGGGAAACGAAGTGCCGGTCGATGTCGTGACAAACTGACAGATTCGTGACCTATTATGTAGCTAGGTCTCGCTCGGAGAAAGACGATCGGATAATAGTGTTGACACTGTCTCTATCGACATAGCTCTTAGAATTAGCAAGTTGAGCAATATTTAGTAATGTGTGGTTGAAGTGTCAGTGGGCGTCGCTCGCAGAACCGATAACCGATGGGGAAGAAACGTTGAGTGGCGACGTAGCGTAGGCCCTCTAGGTGGACTGACGATCTGCCCCCCTATTGTGTAACTCAATCGTAATCGATGGATGGGCTTCATTTGATCCGGTTGTGTAAAATCCTCATCCATCGGTATTATGGTCCCTTAGGCGGAGAATTGAATAGGCAAAACATTGATTAACTATAATAATCAGAAACAATGAGAAAGTACTAATGGATGGAGAGGTTACACAATGCCAACTTGCCGGAAATTACGAAATGAAGCCCATTCATCGATTACGATTGGCTTAGACGGTAGCCCCGCTGGTCAGACCCGCGGGGAGCCGATAGGTGCAGGAGGCAAGCGGCTATTTAAAAGGGAGGCCTGGGTTCCGCAGTGGACATCTTCAGGCTGATGAAAATGAAGTCTCTCTTGGTTCTCGATGTTGTCAGTTATCTCGTTTTTCATACATGCTAGGCAACCTAGAAAGGTCCAAAAGCTAAAAAATGCAATTTGAAATCGCAACTTTTTAATTGCCTTTACGATTTCTCACATTTTAGTAATTCTGCCGTGTGATCCCGAGTGACGTAAGAATACGATCACCCTATCTCCGTGAATGCGATAAGAGCCAGCTAAGGGAATAACCAGGGAATGGGCAGCAGCATTCTCCTCGCATTATAATCTACTGCGATCACCAAGACGCCTGCCAAGCGTGGTGATCATTGGCCTTTAATAAGGGAGGCCTATGTTCAGCAGTGGAAGTCTTCCGGCTAATGAATCGAAATTGAATTGAATTGTGTAGTTTTTAACTAATTATGGAATTAGACTCAAAATAGAAGAATTAATTCAACCTAAGTGTTTATTTTCTCATGTTCTCTAAGTTATCTTCAAATTCTAGTAACTAAAATTCTATTGTACTGGGTACACCTACATAATTATGTTAATTTTAGCGTCCGTCCTTCACCGGTTCCCGCGAGGTCGCTCGCCTATTTCGACACCGCGAGATAAGAAACTAGACTGGCTTGTTAGTCTTACCTTTCTACAAAATTGTTCGGCATAATTAATCATAATATCTCCATAAACAACTTTTTGCATAACATTGTGCGTAATCTTATTATTGTTACATATTTTTGGAGGACTGGTACTAAAAGTTTTACTTATTACCACACATAATTATCAACAGCTGGAAGACGTCCACTGCTGAATGCAGGCCTCTCCTATAAAACGTCACTTTGAATGCTTATTATAGAGACGTTTGCCATAATAACCACGCTTGGCAGGCGGCTTGGTGATCGCAGAAGATTTGAATGTACCGAGGAGAATTCTGCTGCCCATTCCTTGGATATTCCCATTACACTACTAGACTACTTATACCTTACTTATTACCATTACATGTAAATAATATAGGGAAGTTACGGCAATAGTTAACTTCTCGAAAGCAGTACGCTTAAATCCAGTGCAACGCACCCAATTTCTTGTGCGATAGAAAGAGGTAAACACAAGTAAGACAAAACGCGTCTTGATCAACACGAAGATCACGCCAGAGGGTACTGTTTAAGTGGGATCGTTCTCTGAAAACCCATTACCTAGATATACATTGATTACATAGTAAATAAGGGTTCTACAGCATTATTACTTAGCCTGTGTTAGTCCACTGCTCGCCATAAATCCTGGTCTTCGACAATTAAACGCCGCTGATAACTCTGCGGAAATAATTAAGTCGTCAAAGTAAGACACCTCCTTGGTTGTACACACATGCGCTTGAAAAAAGACTACGATAAATTCACGCCATTCCAACATGATTAAACCAATTTCTTGTGTAACTGAATGTGCCTAAAATTGTATGTAAATATTAAAAAAATATAGAAACAACATTATTTGTTCCTGTGCGAACAACGTGAGGATAGCCATGTAGTCAGTCAACATTATGAATTATATCGTCGATCCACTCTGGTGCGAGAGCCCACTGCACAAATACCTACGTCATCGAGTACCCCAATAGGCTATCTTTAGATCGTTAACCGACATCTAAATACATTAAAAAAATCAAGTTTGCCAGTTCCGATCCTACCGGGTCATGGAAATTGAAATTTTTTGACGTATTTTTTTTGACAAAATTTACCCGAATGAAAGTTCTGGCAACAGTTAACCATTGATAAATTATGTAAAAGAAAATTGGTCTGCCATTGCGCATGCTGCCGGAAGTACCTGGCAGACCCCTAAGAATGTGCCCATCACACCCTTTACCTACCTCAGCGAATACCCCGATGAAACCTACGTCTAATAATAGCCAAGGTGACCCTGATAATAGATTAAAAGGTCTGCCAGGTCTAAACTTGGCGAAACATAGTATTCAAGGCATTTGAAGTTGGTGGAGGTGGATTATTTCCATGCCCGGCAGGATCGGAACTGGCAGACCTATTTTTTTTTACATGCTTAAGTGTCGGTTAACGATCTAAAGATAGCCTATTGGGGTACTCGATGACGTAGGTATTTTTGCAGTGGGCTCTCGCACCATCGGAGACCTCTACATTTGGCAAGTGACGGTCACCATTCAAGTACACGTCTACGCCAACGATTATCGATTCTGCTGAGCCACTTATCTAATGTGTATTATGATTTATGATCAACCCGCTGCCACTCTATTTGTTTTGATGACCTTAGTCGCACTTCATTCTTGATTAGACATTTCAAGGTAACTCCAAGCTTTCCATAGCTCAATATCATACACTAGGTATACAGATTTCATTCCCGTTTTGATTATAACACGCCCTCATCAAAATCGAATCACTATAAAAGCGAAATAATCCCATACAATATTCCATTCACTGTCAGTAATGATAATTACTGCTAAACTTATGTGTAAGTATATAATATACGTACTGTAGTTATTTAGAAAAGTAATAGTGAAAGTCGCAATTTGTTCCGACAGTGACAGGTGACAAATGACAGAATAATTGCGAGTTCATATGTCAATTCGAGTTAGCGTGATTTCCCACGGTTGAATTAGCCGCTTTGACATTGTTGGATTCCGTTCTGGTAAATCCGTTATTGATTTCTAATGTTAATTTTAAGGTGCTCCGCGGGTTACCCTGCAATTATTCAGATACTAGCTGACCCGCCCGCCCCTGCTTCGGACGGGTTAATTAGTTTTCAGTCCTAACCCTGTTCATGGGAAAGGGGAAGCGAAAGGGAAAAAGATAGACGAAAACGAAAAGGATGAACGGATGGGCCGGCGAAGGAAGGTCCCTTCGGTTGCCGTCCCACCCTTTCATCCTTTTCCCCATCTTTTTCCCTATACCATCCCATCCCGTTTTACTTTTTAATATTCTCATATGAGAAACACCTATTTAGCCTTGCTAGCGTGTGTAAAATTTCATTCAAATCGGTTCAGACCTTTCGATGTGATAGTCAGACAGACGTTACAATTTGTTAGTAGCGATTTATTATCGTATACAGAACGGCTTCTAAAGTGTTCAAATGGTAACACCCATATTCCTCATGTACATAATGTATAAAAATAAATATGTGATTTTATTCTGGCTCTAGCTAGAATATTTTCATGCTTGGATTCTTTAGCATTTACGGCATTTTACTGTATAGTTTATACGAAGAACTTGTTCTGGTTTTTTATGACATAATTTTATTTAACAAAGTTTATTACGCATTTAAAAACACTGCTGCTGCAAAACAGCTGGAAAGATTGCAGTAAAAAGTTTGGTAGAGTTTTCTTAAAGGACTTATTTAATGTTCTGTGGAAAGCACAACAATTATCTATTTACTTTACTAAAGTTCCAGTAAGTGCCTACTGCCTACATTCCAAACTGCATATGGAAAAATAATATTTTTCGTGTTATATTTATTCTATGCCTAAGCTTTTGATACACATCACAAGGTAAAAAAACAGGAAAATGGATCACATTTACCTCTCTACAACTTGTAAACTAAGCCAATCTTGTTATTACAAGCCTACACGGGCGTATCAATAGAAGTTATGATTATTAGCCGTATATCAGGCAGGATGTGAAACCGGCTGCCTCAAGGTGACGCGCTGGCACCGCTGCTTTATAGTTTACATGTGTTTCGCAATTTAAGTTTAGGTGGAATTGTTTGTGGTGATTAAAGAGAATCTGAGATTACATGATAGGAAAACAATAAACAATTCGTTTCGTCTGGTGTAGGCAAATGGCAGTTGGCTGGCTAGTATCTGGTTCTTCAGCCGCTTTAAGGCGAGGCTTTTCTGGATCTTTAGGTATTTTACGCTGCCTCAAGCCGCACTTTTTGAACGCACGACGTATTCATTTACGCGACCCAAAAGTTGTGTGCGATGCGCCGCGCGCACTTGTTTCGCTCGTTAGCCACGTTATGTAACTCAGTAGCGGAGATCAAGTCGCTTTGAGAATAGAGTTAGCTTATGTTCTGGATTGACGTAATAATATAATAATTGTGAACCTACCGTTATTTTATTAGATAAAAAATACGTATGAGATACAACCGTGTTTTTAATGCTATTTTTGGTTATTATTATTATTATTGTAATACCTACCCAGTCCCATGGTAATAACGACTTCAATTACCTTATTTCCAGTAGGTAGGTATAATAATGATGAATGTTACGATTAAAATGTTATAATGTTAAAAAAGTACATGATGCAGGTATAATGTTGAACAATTTTTTTTCCGCCCAGCTGCCCATAGCTTTTTTACACTTGCCCCCACCTGTACCCACCAGCCGCTCACCTGCCCATAGCTTTTTCACACTTGCCCCCACCTGTACCCACCAGCCGCTCACCTGCCCATAGATTTTTCACACTTGCCCACACCTGCTTACGCTTGCTCACGCCTGTCCACATTTGCCCACACAAACTGCCTATTAGCCCATGCCTGCTAACACATTTTCAAACTTGCCCAAACCTGGATACTTTTGCCCACATCAGCCCAGCTGCCCATAGCTTTTTTACACTTGCCCCCACCTGTCCCCACCAGCCGCTCACCTGCCCATAGCTTTTTCACACTTGCCCCCACCTGTACCCACCAGCCGCTCACCTGCCCATAGATTTTTCACACTTGCCCACACCTGCTTACGCTTGCTCACGCCTGTCCACATTTGCCCACACAAACTGCCTATTAGCCCATGCCTGCTAACACATTTTCAAACTTGCCCAAACCTGGATACTTTTGCCCACATCAGCCCAGCTGCCCATAGCTTTTTCACACTTGCCCCCACCTGTCCCCACCAGCCGCTCACCTGCCCATGGCTTTTTCACACTTACCCACACCTGCTTACGCTTGCTCACGCCTGTCCACATTTGCCCACACAAACTGCCTATTAGCCCATGCTTGCTAACACATTTTCAAACTTGCCCAAACCTGGATACTTTTGCCCACATCAGCCCAGGTGCCCATAGCTTTTTCACACTTGCCCCCACCTGTCCCCACCAGCCGCTCACCTGCCCATGGCTTTTTCACACTTGCCCACACCTGCTTACGCTTGCTCACGCCTGTCCACATTTGCCCACACAAACTGCCTATTAGCCCATGCCTGCTAACACATTTTCAAACTTGCCCAAACCTGGATACTTTTGCCCACATCAGCCCAGCTGCCCATAGCTTTTTCACACTTGCCCCCACCTGTCCCCACCAGCCGCTCACCTGCCCATGGCTTTTTCACACTTACCCACACCTGCTTACGCTTGCTCACGCCTGTCCACATTTGCCCACACAAACTGCCTATTAGCCCATGCTTGCTAACACATTTTCAAACTTGCCCAAACCTGGATACTTTTGCCCACATCAGCCCAGGTGCCCATAGCTTTTTCACACTTGCCCCCACCTGTCCCCACCAGCCGCTCACCTGCCCATGGCTTTTTCACACTTACCCACACCTGCTTACGCTTGCTCACGCCTGTCCACATTTGCCCACATAAACTGCCTATTAGCCCATGCTTGCTAACACATTTTCAAACTTGCCCAAACCTGGATACTTTTGCCCACATCAGCCCAGGTGCCCATAGCTTTTTCACACTTGCCCCCACCTGTCCCCACCAGCCGCTCACCTGCTCATAGCTTTTTCACACTTGCACACACCTGCTTACGCTTGCCCACGCCTGTCCACATTTGCCCACACAAACTGCCTATTAACCCATGCCTGCTAACACATTTTCAAACTTGCCCACACCTGCCTACTTTTGCCCACATCAGCCCAGCTGCCCATAGCTTTTTCACACTTGCCCCCACCTGTCCCCATCAGCCGCTCACCTGCCCATGGCTTTTTCACACTTGCCCCCACCTATCCCCACCAGCCGCTCACCTGCCCATAGATTTTTCACACTTGCCCACACCTGCTTACGCTTGCTCACGCCTGTCCACATTTGCCCACACAAACTGCCTATTAGCCCATGCCTGCTAACACATTTTCAAACTTGCCCAAACCTGGATACTTTTGCCCACATCAGCCCAGCTGCCCATAGCTTTTTCACACTTGCCCCCACCTGTCCCCACCAGCCGCTCACCTGCCCATGGCTTTTTCACACTTACCCACACCTGCTTACGCTTGCTCACGCCTGTCCACATTTGCCCACACAAACTGCCTATTAGCCCATGCTTGCTAACACATTTTCAAACTTGCCCACACCTGGGTACTTTTGCCCACATCAGCCCAGCTGCCCATAGCTTTCTCACACTTGCCCCCACCTGTCCCCACCAGCCGCTCACCTGCCCATAGCTTTTTCACACTTGTACATAACTGCTTACGCTTGCCCACGCCTGTCCACATTTGCCCACACAAACACAAACCGTCGTTTGCTCCTGGACTCGTACGATTTTCTAAATGCATAACTTAATTTTTTTTCCTTTTATTACATTTGTTACCCATTTTATTAATCTTTTTTTATTCACTTCTTAGTTAAGTTACTCGAAATAAACAATTAAATTAAATTATTCTATTTATAAATTAAAATTTACGATTAGCGTACCTTCGCGTCGTAGAGCGCAAAAATTTGGCATACGTCCGGCGTCGACGGGCTCTGCGAGCGGACTGGCGGCCCCGAAAACGCGCTCGGATGCCATGACTCCAAGATATAAATTCATATAAAATTACCGTATTAACTTTTTAACATTTTTATTAATGATTTAAATTTTTTGATCAATACATAATGCATTAAAAATTATTTAAATAATACGATTCGTATAAAACAAGTCGAATAGTCATTTCAAAAAATGTAAGATAGAGGTAACTTTGGATTTTTTTTCGATCGAGTGAAGTTATTCCTTTTATGTATAAGTTTTATGGTTTAACTCAAAGACATCCTTAAGAATAACATATATTTTTTTCATATCTAAAAGTGTGGTTTATCTCAGAGAAAAGTCTGTTCTTACAAGGGCGTTTTTTGGGCCAGTCTCGCCTTAAGAACTTGGGTGTACCGTGTAGCGTAGCGGAACGACTGTTGACCGTCGAATATAAATTTTAGTACATTAAATTTGAAAAAATCGAACAGTTTAATAACATTGTTCATATCCGACTTTCTAATTAGCAACTTGGCAACTAAGTATTCGTTAATTAAATACTAAGAATAATAATTTTTGTACTGTGTTAGTAAGCCGAGCCCGAGTTACATCCAGTAATAGATGAGCGATCCGATGGAAAGTAAAAAACTTGGAGATCAAGGCTGCCTGGATACGACTTCGAACTGGTTGTATGCTTGTTTGGTATCCATCCATACTAACTGAATAGTTAACTTTAATAACTCAACAATTCATAGTTTGATTTTTGGAAAAACTAGTTCCATTGAGAATACTCATGAACTGAATCTGGTTATACTATTGTACTCGTATAAATACTTCTACAACTTTTTTGTAAAAAGTAACTATATAATATTTACTATCACTACATGCAGGAATCAGTCAGACCGTCTACAATGATAAACAAACGTGTAGACAGGATTTCCTTTGTTGCAATACCATTTATACCATTTAACAATAGTTGTTTATATTCAATCTCATTTTGTTTAGATATAATAACATTAGTAATATCTTAGACGGCTGCTAAACTTGATTCATTGGTGACAAGGTGAGAATAAAGTTTATTGTCTTATTGTATACATTTAAAAGAATTAATTCCTCGATTCATACTTATATTATACGCCATTGCCCACGATTTCGTTCACGTAGTAGCAGGCCTGGCCTTCGGCCTCGCCAAAACACCCCCTTTTCCAATTTTTATTTCCTCAACAACTTAATTCGGAGTATAACGAACATACATTGTGAAACAATAGGCAAATCGATTCAGCCGAACGGCTGGATCACCACTTGAAAGTTCGTGGTGCGATTACCAATAAACAGATCCATTTTGAATTAAAAAAAAAACAATAAATAGTTGTGAACATTTCATACAGCTCCATCTAGCCCCAAACTAAGCAAAGCTTTGTACTAAGGGAATCAGATATCTGATAATATTTCGACACTTTTTGTTTTATTTCAATTAAATATACAGTATATTATAGGTAGGTGGGGCTTACTTATGATACAGACGGAACAAATAAATGATATTTGACATTAAAAATTGATGTAATATTAGATATTCAGAATTATAAGAATGACATTGAATAATAAATAAACATGTATTTATATATTATTTATATATACCATTGCCATTAAAATAACAATAATTACAATTAAGAAATTGGGAGTAAAATTTTATTATAATCTAACTAACATTTTCATTATTTTCTTTGTAAGTAGGTACATATTGATTCTTTTGTGAGGTCGTCCTCCTCTCTCCAAATTTGCTGCGCCCGACGGGTTCCATAATTTTTTTTTTTTTTTTTTTTTTTTATGTAAGCGAATGACGTGTCGAGCTAGTCGTGCGCCTGGTGTTAAGCGACACGGCCGCCCATAACAGATTGCAGTGTCACTCGGAACTCCAAACTAAAGTTTCGCGTGACACTGCGCACTGCGCACGTCATCCTGAGACATCACAGTCTAAAAAAGTTTTCTAGACTGTGAGATCAGTTCGTAAAGTCTCATTTGCCCAGTAATTTCACTAGCTACAATGCCCTTCAAACCGGAACACAGTAGTGCTTGCACACTACTGCTTGGCGGCAGAATAACTGGCAATGCGGTGGTACCTACCTAGACGAACTTTGCAGAAAAGTCCTACCACCTAGTAAATGATGATAATGAGCCTACTTCATTCATTTTATACTTATTCCACCTATGTATCCTATGGAAGCAATAAATATCTGAATCTGAAACACTATGTTCACCACACATAATCACCCTAGGTGGGACGAACCGATAGCCTACGAGTCCAGAAGGCAGGGCTACTTACCCACATAGCTATCAGGCTGGTCAAATATTAAGTTAGTGTTTATCTGCTTGTTTTACCTATTTATAAAATAAATGGCTGAATTGATATGGAGATAGATTCAACCCTGGGGAAGGATATAGATCGGTATTGTTATCGCGATAATCTAGTTCACATTACGTTGCTGCGGGTAGCAGACTAGCAGCTAGACTATAGTAAATTAATTTAAGTGTAGCTCATTAGTAAGCTCAAAGTCGCGCAACGAGCTCTCTCCATAGCTCGTATAACACTGAGCATAGCTCTCTAGCTATGCTCAGTGTTTCCCTGTGAGATAAGTTCCGGAATGAGGAGATCCGCAGTTGTGATTAATGATCTACACATCTGGCCTAAAACAGTGTTTCTAAATTATGTGGGTAGTTTGAAAGCTACCCAAATAATTTAGAAAAACTTTTAAAATATGAAGAACATAAGGCGTTGATATTTTCATAGCATATAACACAGTTGCAGTAAGTATTTAATAATTCATTTTTACGTCACGATTTCACGATAGCTCATTTTACGATTTTAGGAAAAAATATTTTGTTTCTGCTATCCCGAATTTTAAATAGGGCCACCCCATGGTGACTAACATTACTAAGATATTGTTTATTACTAGGTGGTATGATTTTTTCCCCACTAGGTGGACCGACGACCTGGTCAGAACCGCGGGCGGCCGATGGATGCAGGAGGCAAGCAGCCGCTCAAAGTGGCGCTCTTTGGGGGAGGCCTATGTTCAGCAGTGGACGTCTTCAGGCTGATGATGATGATGAGGATTTTTCTGACTAGGTGGTAGGACTTTTCTGCAAAGTTCGTCTAGGTAGGTACCACCGCTTTGCCAGTTATTCTGCCGCCAAGCAGTAGTGTGCAAGCACTACTGTGTTCCGGTTTGAAGGGCACTGTAGCTAGTGAAATTACTGGGCAAATGAGAAATTAGAAAGAAATGAAAGAAAGAAAGAAAGAAAATGAGTTTATTGAGCACATCAATTACATTTAAAATGGTAACAGTATAAAATTAACAAAAAGGTAAACAAATGTTATCAATATGCACAAAAGGAGCAAGTTCAGCATAATGCTGTGAAAACAAGCTTCACAGCGCTGGTTTTCAACTGACTCCTACCTTATACTTAAATTATTATAATGTTGTAGGTAGGTGCGTATAGGTACTTACAATTATTAATTTGTGATCAAATATTAACTTTCACTTCGATAAATTGTTATCAACTAAATAATTTTGGTTCCTATCAACTAGTAACTAATATTTCAAAATATTTTTATGTAAGTAGGTACAGTAATTGGTCTCATGTAGGTACTTATTGTATAATTGAGTATACACCGGTATTTAAGTATATTATTATATTATGTTATAAAATATAATACCCAAGTATTTTTAAGTCAGTAGGTATTTAGATTTGTTCCGTTTCATACTAACCAACCAACCACATACCACCTAAATTTAAGTATAATTATTGATACCTTAATTACACACAGCAAGGCAAGTTTATTAAGTATTAATTACAGTATTTATAGTAGCACATAGGTACCTACATAGTACATAGTAATAGAAAGTAACAATCAGACAGATCAGACAGATCATACTTAATATATGTTGCTTATTTATATTACAGTGTAAAGGTACTACGCTTTAAAGTAATGTGGAAGGCAGTTTGTAATTAACTATCTTAGAAAAATTAAATGCAAGTTTTATCAATATTACTCATGAACGATTAGTAGGTATATTTAACATGACAAAAACGTAAAAAAACATACTTATTGCCTATTACATACCATTAATCAGATATAAAAATGTATGTACCTATTATATTTATAAAATAGTATAAGTTTAGTACTTATATTAGTATTTAGTACATATTAGTTAACCAATATACCTATAAGTATACAATACTTAGGTTTTGTTAAAAATTCTTTGTATATCCTGTTCAGATCTGATACGAGACACATTGTCTTCTGGACCTCTTCTAACTAATATCTTCCCATTGTTCGTCCAAAGATATTTCCAGTTACATTTCATTTTTTCTTCTTTTACTTTATAAAATAGCTGTTTGTTTATTTTGGTTAACCTCTCATTAATGTATATCCGCTTGGATGAGGCCTCTGCGTATCCTGCATATCCAATACTGGAAGCAGTAAGGCGACGAGCTCGCGCTGCAGCCAACAGGCGGTCGCGAAGGTCGCGGCGCACGCAGCGCAGTGCCACGGGTCGCTGGGTGGCGGCGCGCGGCTCCTGCACCGCTGCGCCTTCGGTGCCACCAGGAACAGAAAAGAAACCGATGCGATGAGAATCCACAATATCTGTATTAGAAAGAACTACTCCAAGTTTTGCTGAAACATCTTGTACTATTTGACGTAGGTCCTCGCCATCTGACTCCGGAATCCCAACCAACTCCAGATCATTAGCTAACAGTAACTGTTCCCTATCGTTTGACCCCTTCTGAAGCTCATCAATGGCAGCCTGTAGTTTATGAATGGCCTCGCTACTTTCTGTGGTCTCGACTAGATTCAGACGTCGTTCCATTTCAGTCGTACGTTGAGATAAAATATTTACATCATTTTTACATGATAAAAATTCTTCATAGATCAAATTTATATCAGAACGCAGATCTTGAATCTCTTCTCGAAAAGTACTCAATTCAGATCTCAGACCTTTAATGCTGCTGTCAAAGCTTTGCATCTCATTAATAAATTTCAACAACGTTGCTTCAGTCAGCATCCCATTTTGATCGATTTGAGAAGAATTCCCTAAAACTACATCAGTTTCCGTAGCTGGCGATGAAGAGGGAAAAATACCGTCACCCTGTCTCCGAACACAGGAAGAGCATACCCATTTTTTTGAAATAGGTGACGAATCCTTAGGAATGCACTTTTTATGGTACAAACTCTTACAATGGATACAGGTAACGCCACCTGTCGAGGACAGAACATTTCTGCAGGCACCACACTTTGACATGTTACTAGATGGCGTGGCGTAATAATAATGAGTTCTAATGATTTATTATTATTATTATATACAATAACGTAGCGGCAGGTTATTATTGAGGTGATAACAATCTGTTACTCATCACAAAATAGATTCACAGTTAGATAACTATAGCCCTGAATTGGCACCAGAACGAACACAAACACTGTTTCTTAGCACTTCAAATGATGAACAACAAAAGTCACTGTTAACATACGAATTTTAGGCGGATAACATTAACACAGATGAGTTGCATACACACGATTTCAAAACCACTCAGAAAAGTAACTTTTAATCATTTTAAAACATGAAATACAAATTAATTCTCAGCTAACATTGTTTATGTGCAGCCTACCCACTTTTTTTTTCAAACGAACAAAATTACGAACTGATCTCACAGTCTAGAAAACTTTTTTAGACTGTGTGATGTCTCAGGATAACGTGCGCAGTGCGCAGTGTCACGCGAAACTTTAATTTAGAGTTCCGAGTGACACTGCAATCTGTTATGGGTGGCCGTGTCGCTTAACACCAGGCGAACGACTAGCTCGTCACGTCATTCGATAACATAAAAAAAAAATATATTAATTATAAAAATATATTAACAGGATATTTAACATGTTATATATTAATAAATTACATGGTAAATATCCCGTTAGCAAACAATTATTTTATTACTGGGGCCACCCCATCTCTTCCCGTGAGTGCCGTAAGAGCGGGCAAAAGGAATATCCAGGGAATGGGCAGCACCTAAGCGTGTTGCCTCCCTATGATAAGCGTCCAAAGTGTCGTTTTATGGGGAAGGCCTGTGTTTAGCAGTGGACGCCTTCCGACTGTTGTGATGATCCTGAATTTTGAATCTGTTTTTGAGTTGGTCAAAACAGTTTCTTGCGTCATAAAATGTTCATGTAAACATGAGTGTTTTGTCTATTTTTGATCTATTATTTCTACTTAAAGTGAGTCATGTGCTGTCGTTAGTATTGCTCACTTTATCGGTCACTGGCTGATAAGAGTGCAACGACTACTTTAGTTTCGAGAAATGCCTCGAAATTTGCAACATATTAAAATGAAAGTGCTAATTATAAATTTGTCTGTGTTTTTTTTTAATTGTATGTTGGCTCCACACATAGTGTATTTAGCCAGTGTGAAGTATTGTGATTTTCATCGTGCTATAGAATATTTCACGTAATGTCAAGTCTTAGTCACAGTCGTCACAGTCATAGTCGAGTCTAAGTCAGGTAATCATAGTCCAGTCTAAGTCATGCCCCAGGCAAGTGGTGGCAACTGTACTAGAAGCTTCTATGGAATTTTGGAAAACAACACGAAAAACCACGTTTCACCACATTATATCACTTGCCCACACTCATGCTCGTAATTCAGCACTTAATGCGTAAAACGCCACCAATTTTAAACATTAACACTAGAAAAAGCACAAGTTTTGAAAAATAATACAATGCAACGACGTGAGCTTTTCCGCGTTCCCGCCAAAAGTCCCAATGTTATAATTATATACTCAGGTCAAAGTGCCGTTTATTCTTTAAGGGTGCTTTTACAAAATTATGCTTGCAAGGTTTTCGTCGTCAATATTTGATGCATAGCTTTAATGTGTATACTTAGCCGTTATATGAAAAATACCCTTCATTTCATCTTCTTCGATAATGACAGAGCGAGTTTTAGGTAACTTACCTATTTATTTAGTAATCATCATTCTCCTGGTGTTCGTTTTGGCAAAAACACCCGATTTGAGAGCTCTAATTTGCAAATTCTGTGTAACGCAAGTCTCCAAACTAAATTATAATCCTCTAAATACATCCCGTACTTCCATAGTGCCAGAACATATTTTTGATCTTTACCTTTAAAGCAATAAAAAATATTTGGTTTTTAATCAAAAAGGCTTCTACAACAGTTCTTATATCTCCGGAGTTTTATATTACATCGACAAAATTTTTGTTCTTCATTTTTCTAAACTACTGCAAGTTATTTCATAATTTAAATTGATGCTCTTATTTATTTAAAAGAAACTAAATATATTTGGTCAAACCGACGGACGCTGCGAGCTCGGTACCGCGCGTGGTACTGAGCTGCCCAAATAATTTAACAGTCCCCTTAAACGAACTAATACAATATCTTACAATGTAACTACTTCTAGGTACTACTAGCCAGACCACCTATTACTAAAACATTTGGACTTCATAGTAGCAGGCAGGCGTTATATTGTATTCTATGTTTTTATATACTATATCTGGGTCCCGTTAGTAGGTACAAGATTTACTTAATTTGCGACTAGATGGCGCTTTTCAAAATGTCCACTAACTTTCAATTATTAAAGGTGTCAAAGAGATTCTATTTTTTTTATGCGATTGAATGACGTGACGAACTTGTCGTTCACCTGATGTTAAGCAACACGGCCGCCCATAACAGCTGCAGTGCCACTCGGAACTTTAAAACAATAAAATTTCGCGTGACACTGCACTGCGCGCGTCATCCTGATACATCACACAGTCTAGTTATCAGATTACTAGTCTGAGTAATCAGATCATAAAGTCTCATTTGCCCAGTAATTTCACTGGCTACAATGCCCTTCAAACCGGAACATAGTAGTGCCTGGCGGCAGAATAACTGGCAAAGCGGTGGTACCTACCTAGACGAACTTTGATTAATAATTATTCATCATCATCATCATTAACAGCCTGAAGACGTCCACTGCTGAACATAGGCCTCCCCCAGAGCACGCCACCTTGAGCGGCTGCTCGCCTCCTGCATCCATCGGCTCCCCGCGGCAATAATAATTATTATACGCAGTTAAACATTGAAATCTTTAATTAACAACCTGAGACCTGTAGAGTATAATTTTATAAACACTGAATAGCCTGTGATGTAGCGATGAACTTTGGACTAGCATTAGATTTCTTAGTAACCATTAGTAGCAGGTCGCAACTTCGTTATAGATTGCTCCTAAATCACATCTCTGTTCCATTTCAAAAGCACCGCCAATCGCCATTGATCAATAAACTCATTAAGGCATATGAAAAATCACAATCTGTGAAAAATCACAGGAGAAATCAGTGACAAAAATAAATCATATGATGATATGATTTTTAAGTAGCAATCATTTCCATGCCTAACCCTGCCCCGCTCGGTGACGAGAATTAGCCCGTACAAAAAAAATGCAAGCCTTATTGAAGATCGTCCGTCACTCTACTTTTTGAAACGTTACTACCTATTATACGTTACTGGCAAGCTCAAGAAAATCACAGGTTCTACTTATTGTTATATAATAATTGTTACATCTTAGATGTAGGTGCAGATACCGCCACATTGAATTACCGTTCATTCCACCGTCCGCTCCAGTTAACGCTACTGTTATAATTTGTACAGGTGTTGCTATAATAGCTGCAATGTCAACTTTTTCTTTATGTGGAGAACAGTCAACACATATCATTAGCCAGAAGATGTCTACTGCTGAACATAGGCCTCCCCATAAAACGTCACTGGACGCTTACCATATGGGAGTTGCTGTAATCACCACGCTTGGCAGGATGCTTGGTGATAGCCTGCGATGAATATAGGGTAGATCCACCGTGTGACCATAGTGACCGCGCCTAATGAAAGGGATTAACTCACATATTATTGTTTTACAACACTATTACAGGGTGCTATGGTTCATTATTAAAATCTTCGACCAAGCTATCCCAGATCGAAGATTACAATGAAACACCCGTTTGGGGACTACTATATAATATTAGCTGGAGAGGTATTATATCTTTATAAGTAAGAAATGGCGCGGAGACACTTTTGAGGTTTCATAGAGACTGTGTATCTACCTACTGTATATTGGATTTTAGGTGATAGCAGAAGATTTTTGTGTACCGAGGAAAATGCTGCCCATTCCCTGGATATTCTGTTAGCCGGCTCTTACGGCACCTGTGTGAAGAGATTGGGAGGTTCTATTCGCAAACCGGGACCACACGGCAGTGGCTTGGCACGTGGACAAGGTAGACGGCATTTCATACCGGGACAGCTTCTAATCTGTACCAAGCGCAAGTCCGCTCGTGTGTGTACTGCTGCCACCTTTGGGGCGGTACAGCTAAGGACCAACTTGATGCTTTGGAGTCCGTAGATAGGCGAGCTAAGAGACTGATAGGTGATGATAAGCTGGTAGCCTAGAAGTTGTTAAGTCTCGAACACCACAGTAAAGTCGCTTGTCTGTCCATCGTCTATCTACAGAATGCATTTCGGAGAGTGTGCTCAGCAATTGTACAATTTGATCGCTTCTTCCCCTTTCCGCAACAGGACAAGTCGGAGTTCGGCTGTCATCCGTGTTGAACGCTACTCACTGCTTTAAACTTCAACCAGCTCGAAGCTTTGGACCAAGCCAAAAGACTCATTGGTTATGATGTGGTGGAAGCTAAGCTCCACAGTTTAGAGCACCGACGTAAAGGTGCCACTTTATTGGTTTTTTATACACTGCATTTTGGAGAGTGTGCGAAGGAATTACACGATCTTATTCCTCCATTTTCCTTCTTTCATCGGACATCAAGGCGCACAAAAACACGGCACCCATATAATATGGTTGAAATTCCATCAACCCGCACTAAGCGTTTTGCTATGCATTTTATAGTGCGAACAGCCAATGAGTGGAACACCTTGCCGGCGTCCTTGTTTCCAGCTAACTATGATCTGGATGTCTTCAAGTCGAGAGTGAACAGGTATCTTCTAGGCAAGCATGCACCATCGTAGACTGCGTCATCACTTTCCACCAGGTGAGACAGTGGTCAAAGGCTTTGCCTACTAACAAAAAAAAAACATACTTTACATGAAAGTATTCCTGGCAATAGGTCTGTTTGCAATGGATGATGCTACATTTCGATCAGATTTCTCAAAATTATGACATTCTCTAGCATTGTATGCTGAACCATATGGTTGTAAACGCAGGAATTCGAAAAACAATTGTCTTCATTATACGACAACTCGTGCTTACATTGGGAAAAATATTTTTTTATGACGCTGTGTAAAATAAAATGGACGCCAAAATCCGTATCAACCGGAAGACGGTCAAATGTCAGCCTATCGTTGGTATAAAAAAAACGGCCACTTCTGTGTCTTATTAGAGAATCACCCCAACCTCTTCTAATCTCTCTCAATAGATGACGCTAGCAATAGTAGCAACCCAGTAAGTTGGATGTAAAAGGTAAGCGATACTTGTGGCGGTAGCTTAAGAAGACCGTCCTGGTATTTGAAAATGTTATTGCCGTCGTCGCTCTGCTCTCCAAACATATGATAGAGACAATAGAGCCCATGAGTGAATTTACCTACATTTTAGCGTTTCAGGCGGTTTTCACCCTCTAAAACTTAACAAAAACTTTGATTTTGGTGTCAATCGTTTAGATAGATTATAACTTATGCTTGTACATTTTGTTTATCTTTTTGTTTTTGAATATATGTTTCGTGTTCTAGGTACAATTACTTTCTTCGTTATAATTTTGACGCCAAAAGTTCGTAATTTTAGGTAGCAATAAATTCGAACATATTGTAAAAACTTAAAAAAGGAAGACGTACGAGCATAGTATTTTACTGGGTAGGCATCATATAAAATAATCATCAAAATCGGTTAAAATTTAGAGATGGAAAAGCGTTGGCACTTTTTGTATGGACAAGAGGGGGGGTATACGCTTTTTTACGAAAAGCATGTCTCTGAAGACTCGTTACGATATCGATTTAAGATTTGCGGAAAATACATAAATGTGCTGCATTATAGACTTACTGATGTGTTACGTGTGGTCCCGACGGCGTGAGAATTAGGACCACCCCTTCTCTTTCCGTGGGTGCCGTAAGACCCGGCTAAGGGAATATCCAGGAAATGGGCAGCAGCATTCTCCTCGGTACATTAAAATCTGCGATTACCAAGTCGCCTGCCAAGCGTGGTGATTATGGCAAACCTCCATGATAAGCGGCCTTTTATGGAGGAGGCCTGTGTTCAGCAGTGGACGTCTTCCAGCTGCTGGTGTAAGTGTTACGTCTCACAACGCCTGCAACAGCTAACTAAAGAATAAAAGAATTGAGCGAAAAAAACAACACAAAACTATTGCTTTGGATCTTTCGTAAGAGCTACTTTCACAGTCTATTTGGCATAATCATGGATGTCTCATTAACCGCTTCCTTCCTCAACTCTTTCCTGACTTCCAATCAATTTTGAACTTTATTGCACTACGTTTTTGTGTGAAGCATCTATAACATGAGGCTATAGTGTTAATTCATGATCTGCTTTTGTAGTATAAATGTTACAACCAATTTTAAGCTATAAGTCAGTAGTTCAGATTTTATTATTGTATTTGGAAACCAAGAACCGATTGTTGAATAATTTTTGCATTCGATTTGAAGCTTTATCTCGGTCGTTTAGATTTCATTATTCGAGTGGATATGAAGGAGTTGTTGATACAGTTGTGTAAAAGTACAGGTGGAATGATGAGTAAGAATTGGATTTAATATGGAACTCAGCGTATCGTATTTTAATAACAAACTTACATGAATTACCAGCGTGACCGATCCTCGCAAATTAAGAAATAATTTACCGATTTGTTAATTTATTCGGTACACAAAACAGTACTACCAATTTTTAAAGTAGACAGAATTATTATGGTATCAAGTTTCAAACCAGAAAATTCCCTAAACATTTGTTTCCTCAACATGACCAAATTAAAATCATTCCTATTTCTTTATAGATTCCTATGATAACCATAGCTTTATAAACTGTCCGTCTGCACTGAGGTTTGACAGCTTCTAAGTTTGCACATAGCACGAAGTAACATATTCAGTAATCTGTGACATAGCTCTCTACCCTATCCCGTTTGTCAAACTCGTGTCAAGTTAACACATCAAACACTGTATGCTCATTGGGTGAAGACAGCCGATGATGAACACGCAACCAATGAGTGTTCAGTATTTGGTGTGACAAGTTGATACGATATAAGATAAATAAAAATGGAAAGTTATAAAGCTTTACTTCAAAAAACAAAAACGAATTCAGCCTTTAAGGGGGAACGTTTCACTAGCGGGGCAAACTCAAATTTTCTTCCGGAAATAAATATAATGTATCAATAAATTACAATTAAAAGTATCACCTACTTATCATTGGTTTAGCGACAAATGGCAATAGACTGAAAAACTAAGAAGAAAATTGTTTATTGCCATTTGTCGCTAAACCAATGATATCTAGGAGATACTTTTAATCGTAATTTGTACATTCTATTTATTTCCGCAAAATTAGGTTCATGTAATCACGTTGAGTAATTAAGCTATTATTGGCAAAAGAACGCAAGAAAATTTTACGCGCGAGTGTAACGTTCCAGGGGAACGTTACACTCGCGCGTTAAATTTTCTACACTGTTGCACTGGGTTCTTTTGCCAATAATAGCTTAATTACTCAACGTGATTACATGATGCAATCCCTGTACGCCAATTCCGATCCCAAATAAGCAGTAAGATGGTGAGAATTTTACACCCGGTTCCAAGTTCGTTTCAGCCGCAATGCTGTCACTCTGCAAAAATTTCAAGCGTCTTACATCATTTGAGTATTTTATGAAGAAATTAGTATAAACCCTACTCTAACTAAAACACTTGCCGTAGAAAGAATGTGAACTGGGGGCGTACTGTGAGCTCTTAGCGCGATTCAAAACTGAGCCTATATTGGATCGCTTTGTTTTTTTTGTATGGGGTTTTAGACAAGCGAGCCAGTATAGGCTCTGTTTTGAATCGCGATAAGAGCTCACAGTACGCCCCCTGGGCTTACAATTGTTTGAAGGTCATTGTCACATATTTTGTGACGCGTGAGTAGTTTGCTTTTCAGTACGATGAATGCAATTCAAACTTACAAAATAGCGCCCAACGTTATTGCTGTAAGTAAACAAAACCCACGCAATATTGCGCCATCTCGCCTTGTAAGAGTGAAAGCGAATAGAAAATAAGATGAGCCTCGCAAATTTTACTGACCTTTCAACATTTGGTTTGTAGTAGCTTCAACCCGCAGTTTTACGAAACCGGAATGCCCTTCAAACCGGAACACAGTAGTGCTTGCACACTACTGCTTGGCGGCGGAATAACTGGCAAAGCGGTGGTACCTACCTAGACGAACTTTGCAGAAAAGTCCTACCACCTAGTAAAAAGTAAGTAGTCTGGACTTGGAGGCAATTTTCTTGTACTAATGTTGGAGCGGCTTATTAGATACTTTGCAAAAAAAACTGTGATGGTTAAACATGAGTCATGAAGGTACTTTACTCATCCGATCTTATCTCTGTTACAAAAACCTAGAAAATTGCTGTCAAAATATTTCCTTGTATCTGTCTGTCATCGCCAATTTTGGTATTTCCCAATGTCAAGGATCCCAAAATTACTTCTACCAATCCGCACTTTTGGTTTTTAGTTTATTTTAAATTTGTTTTCTATTCTCAATCTTATTTCGGTCTTATTAGTGCACGCATTACTTTTAAAGAATAGAATAGAAAAACTCTTTATTGCACATACCAACATAGGATAAAAACTAAAACATTAGAATATGTAAAGTAGGTTGGGGTACATTGGGCGGCCTTATCACTAAAAGTGATCTCTTCCAGGCAACCTTTGGATGGATAGTATCACAGGCATAAGGAGTAGTCAGCGGTGCGCAATATAAACAAAAAGACTTAAACATTTAACTAAAATTAAACAAACTAGCTCTCTGTAGACAATAGTTTAAATTAATTTAAATTGTCTTGTTTGCAGTCGGGGTTTTGATTTTTTGATTGTTTATTTTATTTCGCTTCCCTTTTCCCTTGAACAGAGTTAGGAAGACAACTAATTAACCGTGCGAAGCCGGGGTGCATTACTAGTAAGCATATTTAAGCCAGTTGTCAATGTCAGTGACATTCTGTTCTGCATCGGCACAGGATATTGCATCAACAATCGTCTACTCTACGCCTACACGGCGTTGCATTGTGATGTGATTGCACGCGTTTCATAGCAGTGATTGCTATCTCGATGACTTCGTCATTGTCGGTTTGTTTAAACTAGGTGACGAGGATACCCATGTAGTCTTGAGACGTGGATTTTTCAGCTAATGCTGTTGGTATCTAGTGACCTTTAACCTTTACAGTGTCACCTCGCATAGGGTGCTCTACCGTCAAAAGTGGGAGGCAACTGGCTGGTGGGCACCCCTGGGTTGCGCGTGCAAGCCTCGGCTTTGGCCGTTGCCGGGATAATCGGGAAGACAACGTTCACTGAAAGAGTGGACCCTATGAAAAGTCGCGACTGTTCTAGCTAACCTACGTGGAGTACGTCGACCTCGCCAGTGGGATCGGTGTCTTACTGTGAGACGTAGTCCGTACTGCTGTTTTAGTTGACGGGAACGGTTTGGGAAATAAGCCTCGTGTATTTTACGTATGCATTTGGAATAGAATTTCTTTGTACTTGACTGGTTTGGAGAGCCCTATAGTATGTACAGGACGCATGATGGTTTGTGGGGTACGGTACTGACCAAAATTGATTAGTATTCCACCGGCATAGGCGCCTGGGCGAAAGTGCATCTATTGTCTAACGCTCGCGTGTGGGCGAACAGCGAAAGTCGATGATGCTTGACGCGGAACCGTGGTTTTTGTTGTTTGATTGGATGATATTGATTGGTGGAGAATGGAGATGCTGGGAACTTGCCATGAGATTACATACCCTCTTACTAATAAATAAAAGTGGAATAGCTACTCACTGTTTTCTCTTGTTTCATCATCGCCCATTTCGAATTCAATAGACAAAGACACAACATGAAATAGCTATTCCTCTGCTACACATTGTTTATTAGTAAGGGGGATAGTGTTTAGTGTTACTTTTATTTCTTCGTTATTTTTCGAGTGCACTGCTCTCTGCGTGTTTCACATCTCGCAAGTTTGACTTACCAGTTTGCTTGGACCGCTGGTTTCAACAATTTGGCAGCGCACCCTTGTTAAAATGTTAAAATTGGACCAGCGATAAGTAAATCGCTGTTGGTAGTCGATGATAAAAAGTTATGCAGTTGGCAGCAAGGCGCAAGAGACACACAATGCCTAACACGAAGAAGGCAGTGCACATGAAATATAAAATTAACACTACAAAATGTTGGAGAACAACAACCAGACGCGAGACGCTAAAATTGATTGATTTTCGTTTCAAAAACGCGTCAAATGTAAGTTATCTATCACAGATAATATATTGAACTTGACAGATTAAAGTTATGTATCTGCCAATAATCTTAATAAATAACTTTATTGGTATCTGTTGACTTTTATCTCTTGGTGTTACTGTTATCTGTGAGGAAGTGACGATGCCATCCAGATAGTAGATAAGACTGACTAGAGTTATAGGTCTAAGGTCTTAATTTATCAAACATTTTGTTTAGCTTAGTTTATTATTTCTGTGATATAATATTCATCATCAGTCGGAAGACGTTCTCTGCTAAACATAGGCTTCTCCCTAAGAGCGCCACTTTGGACGGCTATTTGTCTCATGCATCCAAGTAGGTAGACATCCCAACAAAAAAGTATACTTGAACGTTTTAAGGGATATTACCGTTTTTACAGTTTTGTTGAGTATTTTCACTTAGTTTTAAATGATTTTTGATGTGGTGTTACAATGAAGATTATCTTTTCCTTGATCTGGCTATCATCATCATGAACGTCCGAAAGACGTCCACTGCTGAATATATAGGACTCCCTACAGAGCGCCGCTTTGAGCAGCTGCATCCATCGGCTACCCGCGGTTTTCACCAGGTCGTCGGTCCACCGAGTGGGGGGCTACGCTGCCTCTTCCGGTTCGTAGTCACCACTCGAGAACCTTTCTTCCTCATCGGTTGTCAGTTCTACGAGCGATGTGGCCTGCCCATTGCCATAAATATATATCTGTCTATAAATCCTGTTAATATCGTGTTCTTTTCGTATTTTTGGTTTTCTAAATGTACTAATTGGTGTTACTCCACCTTTAGGTTTCTGTTCTGACATAATTAAACCATGTCCTACGTCAACTATTACCGTACGCAGTTCCTTTGAACTAGTCCATATTCTGTGTCAATACAGGAAAGTCTAACAAAAACAATGCATCCAAACTACTTAGAAACATATGGTGCCCATTATGAGGAAGCTCCCACGAAAACAGTCTTCAGCTGAGATCTATTAATAACCGAGGAGTGTCTAAATATATCCCTTTACATTCAGTTGATGGAGTTTATTTTAGAATGCCGACAGTCCTTTACAATTTATATTATTGACATGCATTTAAAGTACCTACCTAGGTTTCCCAAGTACTTAAGAATTCATGATTTAATTTGTTCTCTGGTTTTATTTGCAATTCATATACTCTTGCTTGATCTTTTGGTTTCATTTTGTGTCCTTTTCTTTATAATCACAAGGGTCAAAGACAGAGATGGAAATGACTGGACAGAGTCATTTCTTTTCTCTCACTTGCTTTGTTTTAGCAGTAGAGAGTATGGGATAAGTGGCCGCTCATGGACGATTGCGACATTCGCAACTTCGGGGTTGGGTTCGTCATACTTTTTCTATTCCTGAGGGTGCCATTGCTAATCTTGTAAAATGGTAAAATCTTTATTAATGATGGTGTAGTTTGATAGTTTAATGACAGCAAAATTCGAATCATCTCAGATATGGGACGAAAATCGCAAGGCTCTATGAAAATGAAATGCTACATTTTAAATTTCGATTATTGCAGCGGACGCCACGGAACACGGAACCAAGTTATCGAATATTATGTTTCTAAATATACTCCCTCTATGGCAAATGGCAGCTAATTTCACAGAACGGAGTTTGGTATTTAGGCTACTTGGGCGTGGAGAGTTCCCGTCTGCTATTTTTGAGGTGTTCCCAAACGCCGCCCGCGTTCAATTTCATGTACTACATTGTTAATTGGTTCAATGAGCTCTACAGATTTGCCCCATTAATCGTTTGCTTGTTTGTAGTTGTAATTGTTAAAATCAAGCTCATTATGTTTTAAAATGATAATTTGATGAGCAAACTCTCCACTTGAGCACTGGTTTACGAATTCACGATTGTGAGTTGTTTTAGAGCTAGAGTCTAGAGCACATACTTTTATATTTCTGTCGTCTAGATCTAGAGCATTGGTTTAAGAATACAATTCTTGAGGCGGAGTCCAAGCATAACTTTTATGTATTTAAGGGGTCTCTAGAGCGCTATGTTTAAAGTTGAAAATCGCAAATCATATATTTTCTCCAACTGGGTCTACGCTTAGGACTGTGTAAATTTGCGTTTTCTTTATGTGGATTGAGTGTAATAGGCTTATCAAATAGATAAATTAACTGGTGATATTTAAAATACTAGTCTGACTATTTAACTCATAAAAAAGTGTTGAATATCGCTGAAAATTTGGAGCACTACGTTGATAAAGAATTTTTTTGGGGTCATTCTACGAATTTATTTTGGTAAAACCACTACTACTTACTCAAATTGTATTTGATCACCTTATTTCTTCGTTTTATTTCCTATTTACACTATTTTTTAATTTGATTTTTTTGTCACATTGCACTGAGCAATCAAAAAAAGTACTGATTGTTGATTTTGTGAACAGTCTCCGCCTTTAAACCATCATGTTTATGTTAAATTGTTAATGCGCAGTTAGAAGCGTCTTGTAAAGAGCGCAAAATATCCGCAATTGTGTCGAAACTATCTTTGTAGGTTATTAAACTGATAACGTTATAAAAACCTCGTTATAGTTGTTACTGCACTCTGCAGTAATTGAACAATAATCTTGGTTACCTCGAGGCTTTTGAAATACAGTATCTGCTAGATACTAATGTTAAGTAAGATATCAATATTAATCCGATAAAAGCTTAAATCAAATATACTACAGATACACAGTGTCTATGAAAATCAAACCTCAAAAGTGTCCCCGCGCCAATGCTTACTTATACATATATATAATATACCTCTCCAGCTAATATAAAATAGTCCACAAGCGGTTGTTACATTTTAATAATGAACCATAGCACCCTGCAATAGCGTGGTAAAACAATAAGTAATAAGTGAGTTACATCACTTTCATTAGGTGCGGTCACACGCAACTGAGAGCAAAAACAAGGCATATGCCTTGTTTTGACGGTGCCGATTTCGAGGCGGCGATCGTAGATCTACCTTATATATTACATCGCAGGATGAAAGTAAAACATTGATGTTCACAAAAATGGTTATTTGTTTAGATTTAGATTTTAAGTTCTACAATGAGCTTGAAAATTAGGTAAATGTAAAACCATGGTGGTGTTTCTCTGCATAGTTCTTTAATAGCTATCTATCACATCTACCGATGCGTTTTGTCATTTGTCTAATCCTGACGTTGCCCGACACCGTCAAATGTTTGGCCGTCAAAATGATTTAAAGAAACGGTATCTAATCTGACAAACAGTTCGCCCAAAGCATTGATTATGTCCGTCATCACCTTCAACCGTTATCTAAACAGTAGCATTTTTTGCGCGCCTTACCCAAGAGTTCTTTTCCATGTCGTACCAATTATCTTGAACGAATTTAGCTAACGATAATAAAAAACCGGAAACTGCAACCTAGATAAACGATGGTTGCACAGGTTGCATCAGAGTTAGGATTGTTTGGCTATGTTTTGCAGATTTAAGCGTTTGATTGGTGAAATCAGTCAAAGAATAGAAATTAAAACTAATCGATACCTATGGTATAAAACAGTTTCTAAAGTTGTATTTTTTATTGTTTACATTGATTGGTGCTATGCGTACCTTCTGATAGTAGTTGAGGAAATATAAAAGATAAATTATTTTAATAACGCCTAACGATGATCTGTAGCATAAATATGGACCATGTTGTGTCTAGGAACTGGGGATTTACTGTGCTTTATCCATGTTGGCGAGCATAAAGTTATCGTTGTAATAATTTATCTGGATTGCTATAGTGTATCTGGATGATATTTTAGATTCACATGCAGATTCTTTATAGTTTCCCTGAACCAGTGGAATGTTGGCGTTACAATGGATATATATATATGAATGACAGCTAATAAGCATTTACGACGTTCGTTCGTGTTTCAGAAAGACATGAAACTGATAGTCTTTTTTGACTTCGATGCTAGAGTTGGGATAACAGCTTTCGCAGTGAGAATATCAAGCAGCCTAGAAACAAACATGTCTGCAGGAATAGTTTATTGGCTTTTCTACTTACCGTCCTTTTCGTGAACATTAGTTTTGGAATGTGAGTGAAAAAGACGCAACTGTGTGAGAATCCCTATTCCGACAGAGCGCCGCTTAATCATAAACTGTAAATGAGTCGTTCATTTCAGAAGCTATCAGCGAACGTATCTAATTATTAAATTAACCCACTGACTCTTCGTAATTAAGTCTCACTCCAACCATCTTGTCTCTTAATTATGAATTTAATTGACTTGACCTCACCTTATTGAAAAATTTCAAAGCGTTACTATTTTTATCGAACTTTTTAAGGTCACAATCTTGTATTTTAAATATTTATTATTTTACAAAGATGTAAGGGGTAAATTGAAAACAGTCGTTAAACAATGTCACATGACTTTAGCTTTAGCGGCCTCAAAATTTTGAAACCAGGGCAAACCACTTGCCTACGTGCTACACGAGAAAAAAGCCTATACAAGGTGAGTTTGAATTGGTATGTTATCCCGAATGTTGTGTGGTTCAAGAACCACACAACACATGCACCTTTACCTTGCGATGTTTTCTTTATTTTTAATTGTAGTATCGTAAACCAAATTGTAACGGTGTGAGTAATGAAATGAAACGTAACGCCTAGTTAATATTTCAGTCACATGTCAGTCCACGTGGGACAATCAACTCCCAAAGGAAATCGCAGTTACGAAGATTGAATCGTATTCATCTTTTGTTATGAGAACAGTTGAGCGATGATTCATTATTGCCCTTGTCGTAGATTTATGTCAGCGAGTGGGTGTAAGACTTTAAACTTGAATGCGTATCCTTTGACCTAGAAAATTTTGATGAGAATAATCCAGTTACGTACTTATTTATGGGTTACAGCAGTTAATAAAACACTGATTTCTGATGATCGTAGAATTTAATTCAACTTTAGCTCCCATTACTAGATAGTAGGATTTTTCTGCATGCAGTGCAGTTCGCCTAGGTAGGTACCACCGCATTGCCAGTTATTCGGCCGCGAAGCAGTAGTGTGTAAGTACTACAGGAAGTGTTCCGTTTGAAGGGCACTGTAGTCTGTAGCTAGTGAAATTAGGTACTGGGTAAGTAAGACGTTTAATGACCTGATCTTTCAGCCGAGTAATCTTAATGCTAAATTGTTAGACTGTTTTCATACTGCCCTTACACAATCCGCCTTAGTTGTAATATTCTGATTACCGATTGTTTCATACAATACAAGAATACTTTCTTCAACACTAATAAATAATGATGCGCAGAATACAGGACCAAATAATGGTTTGATATCAGGTGGCCTTATTGCATCAAGCTATTTTTTCCTGGCTACCTTTGGATGGATAGGAGTTAAAGAATCTTATCTATCTATTTAAACTTTCTTTAATATTAACCTTCTATTCATCAACATGAATAATATTATCATCTGCAAGTCAAAATTTGTCCTCAAACACTGCAGTTGTGCCTGTGATCCAGTCATCTTCTAAACATAGCATCATAATAGTCTACCACGTTGTGTCGCTCAACAACAGGTGTGATTCATGGTCTAACAAACAAGATGAAAATCCCACGATCCGAAACCTCTCGCAAACTTGTTCCACGCGCAGCTTCCTCTGTATCTTTTATTTTATTAGGGCCTTCCAACCGAACCCTAAAAAAAACAAACAGACCCAAACCGGAAGCACAACCAGTTGTACGGGCGCCGCGTTGTGTCATTTCCTCCAACCTGCTCGAGCCAGCTCTCAACCTGTAGAAAGTGAACTTGGTTATATGCGGGTGATAGCATAATAGTTAGGCTGGGTATATACGATACTTAGTTCAAACGATACACCGCTCAAACAGTCGTTACCAGCCCAATACGTTCCCACAGCTGGGACGCGGGCCTTCTCTCACAGGGAGAGTGTAGGCCATAATCCACCACGCTGAACAAGTGCGGGTGGATGACACGATATGTCCTCGAATGTTGTGATTCTTGAACATGCTGGTTTCCTCACGATGTTATCCTTCACTGTTGTAAGAGCGAGTGCAAGTTCTGCACATACCTTGAAGTTATTAGTGCAAGGCATTGACTATGAATCCAGTTGACAAATGATACAACTTCCCTTCATACGAAAATTAGTGGTGTATTTGAACCACTAACTTATAATACTATGAATTTCTAATAAATCACGGGAACCCGTTGATGTCTCTTGTTCCATCCTGCTCTGTTCTTTGTAATTTCGTATGACTTTGTCTCGTTATGTTACCTCGCCTCCTGCCCGCGCAGGTGAGTCGTGTTTGAACGAGAAATTATGTTCACGAGCTCTCAAGGGGCTTTATCTTTGGTGCAGGGCCTAGCGGAGTTTGAACCTGGGTGCGTCGGTTTGAAACTGCAAAAACTACCGCTGAGCTACACTCGGTCTTTTAAATAATGTAATCGTAAATATAAATAAAAAAGAAAATAAAAGGTAGTTATGACATTGCATGAACGGCCTTAGTTATACTGGTTTGACATAACGTGCGGTAGATAACTGATGACATGTGGAACGAAAGTGGCGATGTGGTCGATGGTAGATTAGATATTAATGGTAGACAGTGTGAGGCCGATTCAGACCCTGCTAAAAAGGTGAAAACCTGATGTGTTCCAAAGATGAATATTACGAAGATTGAAATATTAAACTCTTTCTCTTTTACCTGGATGACTTAGTTATTCGTGAACTACTTTGCTACAAGAATCTTGCGTGGTTATCCCATGCATTTGGTGTGTGTAGATCTGCTGGGTTAGCATGGATGGTAGACAAAATTGTCTTTCCCCGTTTTGCGTCACTTTCTTCATACTTGCTTGGGGTAATACAGGGGAAAGACAGTTTTGTCTACCGGCCGTGCTAACCTTCGAACTCCTCAATTCCAATCCAAGCACTTCTATGAAATTAAGGTGATTGAAGTCGGTGAATGTTATCTGATTCTGATTAGTTTTTATATGTCATCCTCACTTCCCATCAGGTGAGAGCGTGGTCAAATGCTAGATAAGTCCGATGTAAAAAAAAAATATGTTGTTGATACAGTGAAAAACTATGCTCGTATATGTCTTTCTTTTATTCGCTTTCGCAATATCTTCGTAGACAAAGCCACTTGAAGCGGCGAATTTTTTGCGTCAAAATTATGACGAAGTAGTTGTATTTAGAATACAAATCATAATTTCAAAAAAATTCAAACGCACACGCTTAGATTATAATCTATCCAACCGATTGACATCTAAATCAAAAGGTTTTGTTAAGATTTAGAGGGTAAAAACCGTTTTCCCCCGATACACAAAAATGTAGGTTAATTCACTCACGGGCTCTATTGTCTCTATCATACGTGCAAATAGCAGAGCGACGGCAATAACATTTTCAAATATGACGGTCTTCTTATAAGGATATTATAACCGATGACGATGCTGAACATTGCGGTGGATAAGGGCATCGAAGTTTGCGTGTATTTCCAGTGTGGTCATCAAGTTACTACCAAGTTGGTCATTGGCAGCGATAAATGGTGGGAAATATCCATTTAGCCGTTAATTGTCACAAAGGGCACTTGCTTACACCAAATATGACGGACGACGGGGTCTAGCAAAGATTCCTATCCATTAGCGTTAACGCCAAACGATAACTCAAAATGTATGGGAATTACATTAGCTATGACATAACCTGTGGAAAAGTTTTCCTCAGGTAATGTCATTCCCATACATTTTGAGTTATCGTTTGGCGTTAACGCTAATGGAAATGGATCTTTGATAGACCCCTTTGATGGTTCTTAAATCAAATATTTATTTGCCATAACATAATTGACAACTGATATTAGAGATTTTGTGTTCAACCAAGCGTTGAAAAATTAAATAAATTGTATTTTTGTTCCAGTCCAAATTCCTGAACACTATAAAATGCGTGTTGTTGCAACCAGTCCTACAATATGTTTGTAGGTTCCCGGGTACTAAGTGCTGAGCCCAGCGAAGCGACGACATTTCTTACTATTATTATACGTAGTTCTATATAATATCTATTCTGTGCCATTATTATCGTCAGCCTGAGAAAAAAAACATTGAGTGGCTGCTCTACCCTCATCTCATAGTGAAGAACGCAGTAACTAACGTTTTTGGCAAACTTGAGCTAGATACATATTCGGAATCGGCAAAAAAAGTCTATTTTCTGTTCTTTCTCACGTATCAAAATTCCACCTGGAACCCAAAAACTCAGGAAGTAAGAATGCAGCAACTCGACTACTCTCGACTACTTGCATGCAGCTTTATGTTTTCGCGTTTTTCTCGATAACATGTTTTACCTACTTACTGCTTTTTTCATAAGGATGGCAGTGCTGGCCTCTTGCATCCAACGGCTCCCCACGGTTTATCGTCGGTCCACTTAGTGAGCCTACGCTGCGTCTTCCGGTTCGTGTTCGCCACTGGAGAACCTTTTTTACCCATCGGTTGTCAGTTCTACGAGCGATGTGGCCTGCCCATTGCCTGAACAACTTGCTAATTCTAAGAGATATATCGGTGTTCTGGTTATTTTGCGAATCTCCTCATTTCTCATCCCGCAAGGTTCTTAATATCACTGATGGCGTACAAAATGAGATACGAGAGTCTGTACTTTTTTTACTATAACGTCATCGTGTCCAAAACAAAATTGAAGCATTATGTATCTATTTTCACAACTATCTCCAAATTATACGAAGATTGATCTAAAAGTAATGAAATCTCAGCCAGCGACCGCAACCGCGGCTTGTGTTGACTCAGGGGGTCAATGGCCTATGACTACGTGGTACTTTATTCTGTACTATGACGATCACGTCAATACTCTTCAGTGGGGTAGGTCGTGTTTGGTGATCTATTTCTGTGTTATTGGGAACTTCCTGTAAGAAATTATCTATTGTTTGACCAGAGTGACTGAGCTCTATTTTCTTTTTTTTTTCCCCAAATTTTACTGTTATCCTACTGCTTTTTGTGACATAAAAGTGTTAAACTATTGGGAGAAGCCACTGATTCCTGAAATACAGCTTAAAACTAGTTCGGGAATCTATGGATTCATTAAAAATAATGTAATATTATTTATGTCAATACACTACGTTTGCATTTTTTTTGTAAATAAGTAGCTAAGGATCACTTTCCCCCGGGTTCTCGTCATCATCATTACCAGCCCACTCTAGCCCGCGGCTGGACATACTTAGGCCTTTTTTTATGAGAAAGAATGACGTGACTAGCTTGTCGTTCAGTGAAGTTACAAAAATACAAAATATTTTATTCACCAAAAAATGTACAGTAAACGACACATTGCTAGTAGTCCCCGCACTAGCGCAAGCCTTCGCGGGAGACTTGTTATCGATTACAAGGGTAAATAAATGGAGAACTTATTTTATCTAATTGCATAAATAACTGTGTGTCCTTACTTACTAGATAGTATAGACATTCAAAAAGGACTTTTTATTTTAAAAGATAATTTCAACTATGACCAATCAGCTATGTTATGGAACTCAAGAAAACACCTATTTACATGCAGAGTGTGTGTGTGAGATTTGAACCACAGATTTGAACTTCTATGCACGGAACTTGAAATTTAAAGTATGGATTGGCAGACTCAATACATAGTTTACGTGCATAGTTACTATGGAAATTATCAAATTAGGCAGCTAGGCGATCAGGAGTTAAGCGACACGGCGGCACATAACAGTAGCAGTGTCACTCGAAACTTTAAAATAATAAAGTTTCGCGTGTCATTGAACTGCGCACGTCATCCCGACACATCACACAGTCTAGCCGTCAGATTACTAGACTGTGAAATCAGGTAATAAAGTCTCATTTGCCCAGTAATTTCACTAGCTACAATGCCCTTCAAACCGGAACACAGTAGTGCTTGCAAACTACTGCGTAGCGGCAGAATAACTGGCAAAGCGGTGGTACCTACCTAGATGAACTTTGCAGAAAAGTCTCATCGGCATCTGTGGTGCTGAGGATCCCGCGCGCTCGGGTCTGGTGAAATGTATGGCGGCATAGGGTATGAGCTCTATGAACGAGGGGAGGGCGCGAGTGTGTTATTTATGGATCTTTGGTGAAAACGGGCACCAGAAGCTTATTCCTTGGATACAAACAAAATGACGTCTTTTAATTGAAATTTAATTTGTGAATCAGCTGTACCTATCCGAGAGTAACCAGTAGCTTTATACTTGGAATAAAATTTATTCTACTTTGGTAAAATCGAGCCTAAATAACTGCACATTATACTGGATTCGTTCTCTGCATGCATAATGGACATTTTACATATTCCTTGTCCTCACTTGCCTAACCTAACCGTTAGGAATTTGTTTGCATTTCGTTGCACTTTTTCTATGATTAGTAGTTGGAATGAAAACTTACGTCTTTCTTCATAGGTAGGATCGATTCCTGCGATACTGAATAAAAATATAATAGTAAGGAATACAGTAGTGCTTGCACACTACTACTGGGCGGACAGGATATCTGGCAAAGGGGTATCTATCTACCTAGACGAACTTTGTAGTAAAGTCCTACCGCCTAGTAAAATTAAACCATCTCATAGTCAGAGAACAAGCAGACTATTTTTATTCCATACTCTCTCATCATCATCATCATCATCATCATCATCATCATCAGGCAGTAGGTAGACAAGTGGTCAGCCCTGGTGTCAGAATGTTTAGGCTGCCCGAAGGCTTCTTATTTCTTCACTGTGACTGCTGAACATAGGCCTCCCCCAGAGAGCGCCACTTTGAGCAGCTGCTCGCCTCCTGCTATCTGTGCTTGTCATGAGGGGGGGTTTGCCATAATCACCACGCTCTGCGGGTTGGTGATCGCAGTAGATCATGATGATGAAGACCGCGGAGAATGCTCCAGCCCATTCCCTGCCGCCTTCTACGGCACCCACGGGAAGAGATGGGGTGGTCCTATTCGTAACCGGGACCACACTGACAGCACTGAAAGTCCGTTCCAAATAGTACGGAACCCACAGAACATGACAGGTGGTTCTGAATGACAAAATATGAGAAGTATCTGATTACTAGACTGTGCTGATGTCTCAGGATGAAGTGCGTCACGCGAAATTTTTCATTTTAGAGTTCCAAGTGACACTGCAACTGTAATTGGCGGTCGTGTTGCTTGACATCAGGTGAACGACTAGCTCGTCACATCATTCATTAACATTAAAAAAGTAGCTTTTATCGCAAAGGAGGCCGGTTTGTACAGTGCATTGCTGTACTCGTTGCTGACAGGTCATTAGACCAAACCGCATAGATACAGTACAGTCATTAATATTAACGCTCACAATTTTCGTATGTCACGGGCGTTATACTCGTACGCTTTCTCTCCAAACAACAATGTCATGGTAGGAGCTAAGACTACAAGTACAATAATAGATGCAGCAGAACACTCGAATCACGCTTACGACACATAATATTCTTGTCCCTTTCTGCAAATGTCAATTTTAAAAAAATATTTAGAAGTCGGTGAATAAAGTCTGTACTTGAATGTTTCTTGAGTTATTTACTGTACCTCACCTACTTACCTTAAGAAAGCACAAAAAGGGTATTGTTGCGACTGGGGTCAGTTATTTATTTACACTTATGTGCATTTCACCTAATGTACGGACCGTGCTGTAGAAGCTAGTGCTTATTCTTTCAGCTTTTAATGAGATGTATGACCTGCACCATTAAGTATTCTTTGGTATGGCATGGAATGGTGTGATTTCGCGTTTCTGTATTCATTTTTGGCGTCCGCTTTGTAGCTGTGAGCGCTGTCTATGTTACCTATTCTTTTAGTCTAAGGGCAGGTGTTAGTTTAACAGATTTGTTGTTGAGAAAGTTTTTTTGCGCTCATAAGCGAAGTCAAATGTCAGGCCGGTGTGAGGTGAAGGTGCTAAATTACTTTTTTTTACTGAGTTTACTTTTTTCAGTTTGCTTATTTCGTGGAATCTCCTATTCATTGGACGGTTGAGGGGAGACACATTTATTCACAAAAACTTAAAAAACATAACTAAACTAAGCCTAAAAACTAAACTATAACTAAAAACTTAAAATAAAGATTTAAAACTAAAATAGAAAAATTTAAAATAGCCCGTTGGTGGAGGGATAAGTGCCCAGTTAGCTGGCAGCATTACCACGTTGAATGGCAATGCTTATTTTTTGTGCAAAATAAAAGCCAGCATTCTGGTCACCTGATGCCTCCACCAAACGTTTGGCCAAGTCCCTGTAAGTGTCCATAGCAGCCGGCCCCCACGGACCCATTGTCTCCACCCCAAACGGCACAAATACTGGGTGGCGCAAAAGTAAAGACCCTATTTGGTTCAGCTATAACATTTTTTCTAAATTAGAAAACTAGATTTAGGTTTTTTTAAATGTATATTTGTGCCACTAAATTTCGTACCATTAGGATTTAAAGATGATGTCTTTTAAATGGTGACCTCCAGAGTTGATACACATTTGAGCCCTATTTATGACATTTTGCATAACTTGCCGTAACACTTCTCAGGGCATGTCAATAAGCAGAATACTCGGTTCTGGGGCACTGATAATCCGCGCATTATTCAAGAAACACCTCTACACCCACTAAAAGTTACTGTATGGTGTGGCATCTGTGTTGACAGAGTGATCGGACCCTATTTTTTCGAAGACGCTGGAGGCAATGCGATAACTGTCACTGGAGAACGCTACAGAACCATGTTACGTGAGTTTTTGATACCCAGTTTGGACGAATTGGGGCTGGAGCACATCTGGTTTCAACAAGACGGCGCTACGGCACACACAGCGCGCGACACTATGGACTTAGTGAGGGACGCTTTTCCAAGCCGAGTTATCTCTCGTTTTGGCGATTTGCCTTGGCCTGCAAGATCACCCGATCTGACCAGTCCAGACTTCTTTCTTTGGGGTTTTTTGAAATCTCGGGTGTATGTGAACAAGCCACAGACTCTCGCAGCTCTAAAAGAAAACATTCGTCAAGAAATAACGAACATATCGCAGGAAGTGTTACGGCAAGTTATGCAAAATGTCATAAATAGGGCTCAAATGTGTATCAACTCTGGAGGTCACCATTTAAAAGACATCATCTTTAAATCCTAATGGTACGAAATTTAATGGCACAAATATACATTTAAAAAAACCTAAATCTAGTTTTCTAATTTAGAAAAAATGTTATAGCTGAACCAAATAGGGTCTTTACTTTTGCGCCACCCAGTATGTAGGCTCTATCGAGGAGTGCATATTTCTGTCGCTTGAGATTTTCGGACGGTTGTATGTACCAGGGATGTTGCGGATGCCGATTTTTTCACATCCGCGGATGCGAATGCGGATGCGGATGTTTAAGATCTTATAAATATAGTATATGAATGAAGAATTAAAACGATAATAAAGTAGTTATTAACTTTTTTATTGATGAAATAATGCTCATTTTTTTAAGTCTCTAAGTTTCATATTAATAAGTTAAGTTAAAAATAGGAGCATTAAATTATTTATAACAATATTATAAAAAGAAAAGATTTGATTGTTTGTTTGTTTGCATTGAATAGGCTCCGAAACTACTGAACCGATTTGAAAAATTATTTCACTGTTGGTAAGCTACGCTACCCCCGGGTGACATAAGCTATATTATATTTTCAAGAAATTAGGGATACTTACTAAAACTCCACTCACATACCCAAGGTGTAAAAAAGTTACCTAAAATATTCTTTACATGCGTGCGCTGCGAAAACTATTATACCCGTGCGAAGCCGCGGCGGACCGCTAGTTACTTATATTTGTAGCTGAGTTTACTTTTTTCAGTTTGCTTACTTCGTGGAATCTCCTTTACATTGGACGGTTGTGTGTACGCCTGCGAAGCGTGGTGATTATGGCTAACCCTCCTCTATGATAAGCGTCGAAAGTGTCGTTTTATGGGGGAGGCCTAAGCTCATCAGTGGACGTCTTCCAGTTGTTGATGTGATGTAGTTGGACCGCTTATACGTCTTCAAGTGTGTCATAGGTTTAACGTGTGTGTTGTGTCTGGCAGCGAGCTCCCAAACAGATGAACTGATTAACTTCTGGAATACTAGCATTTTTCATAACAATAGAATAACAATGTATGCCGGCTCGATATCGCCACTGGGAGTCCAAGGGATAAGGCTGCTTTGACAAAAATTTGCGTAGTTACAAGGTTTTCGTCGTCAATATTTGATGCTTAGCTTTAATGTCTATACTTAGCCGTTATATGAAAAATGCCTTTCATTTCATCTTCTTCGATAATGACAGAGCGAATTTTAGGTAATTTGCCTATTTATTCAGTAATCATCATTCTCCTGGTGTTCGTTTTAGCAAAAACACACAGAGACCCGATTTGAGAGCTCTAATTTGCAAATTCTGTGTAACGTAAGTCTCCAAACTAAACTATACCCCACTAAATACATCCCGTACTTCCATAATGACAGGACAGATTTTCGATGTTTACCTTTAAAGCAGTTAAAAAAATTGAATCTGATTTTTATTAAAAAAGGATTCAACAAAAGGTCGAATATCTTCGGAGTTTTATATTACATCGACAAAATATTGTTACCAACATAAAGTTCATCTTTTTTCTAAACTTCAACAATTTATTTCATAATTTTAAATTAATGCTCTTATTTATATATCAATAAATAAAACTAGATATTTAGTCAAACCGACGGACGCTGCGAGCTCAGTGCCGCGCGTGAGGTACTGGGGTCGTCAAAATGTAAAGGCAAATTATTAAAAGTGTTCTTCTTTTTTTTCAGGACACGTCAATCTACGCAGTGCCATTAGACTTGCGACCAGCAACGCCAGATGTAATCAACAAAACTGACTTCCAAAAGCTTCGGGACAACTTCGAAAACGGATCTGTATCCAACCAATCAAATTCATCCAACCAATTAAACTCACCCAACCAATTGAACTCACCCAACCAATTAAACTCACCCAACCAATTAAATTCACCCAACCAATTAAACTCGTCTAATCAATCTGAAACGAAGTCAATTCTGAAAATGGCGAAGTCCACTGAGAATATTTTCGGAGAAATTAAATTCAAAAAGAAGAGTCCAGAGAGAAAATTTGCTACAGAGGTGAAAAGGTATAGACCAAGAGAACCGATTGGTTTCAGTCTTCCGAAGAGGAATCCGCAACTGGATGTCGACAAGGAAAATGTGAGTATCAATATTTTTTCCATGGTTTTTCAGTGCCTGAAAAATGTCACAAGTTTCCAGTTCAGCAGAAGGGGGTATAGGCTATAAATCAAATATACTATCGGGGATTTACCCTATATTTCATCACAGGTATGGGCAGTCCAAATGCTCCAGCCTACTACCACTAGGTAGCATACATATACCCAACATGCTGGCAGCATTGCAGAATCGAAGACCTTAGTTACAGTACCAGTTCGTACAGTTACCGCTAGAGGCGCTGCGCATGACTTCGTTTTTTTTTAAATTTTACTAAGTATATTTAGGAAGTTTTGGCGGGAACGTGAAAAAGTTCAATCAATCACGTTTTTTTTTTACTAGGGCTACTTTACTAGGGCATGACTTAGACTGGATTATGACTACCTGACTTAGGCTGGACTATGACTACCCTGACTGACTGTGACTAAGACTTGACTTTACATGATATGATGAAAAACTACAATACTTGACACTGGCTAAATACACTATGTGTGGAGCCAAAATATAAGAAAAAAAAAAGAAAAGTATATTTAGTTGATAGTGAATACATGAATACTACTTATTATTATATTATCTGTGCGAACACCTATTACCATATCGGCTAGCTGTGATTCACCATCTGTTCAATGTAAATACACATCAATTGCGTACTTTTTCCGCGGTTAATACTAGTTACTATTGTTGGTATCCTCGTTTAAGCGGCTTAATTAGAACAGTAACAAAATTCATAACATTAAATTAAAATTACGAAAGCCCTAGCCGTATTTAGGACTTATGCGCTTTAGCACTAATGAGTCATTAACAGCTGCGAATATAAAACAATCCCATTGTTTTGTTTGTTACACGTTTTGTATTTCAACGCCATCTGTTGAGTGTTATTAGGATTGCGTTGTAGGGTTACACAACGTAGTTTGATCTTAGTTTTGACGTTTGACGTTAGATGGCGCTGTTATAAATCTAGAAGTTTTGGATGTTTTGCAATAGAAAACTAATGAGGTAGGTGGATAAATTCTCCTTTTATCAAGGTAGACTAAGGTTAAAATCTTTTAAATATAGGCAATCAGAGGGATACCTATCAAGTCATAAGTACTAGTACTAGGCAGTACTAGTAAATTGTATTATTACCAGCCAAGTCACCTAGGGCCTAGAGGGCTTTATAAATAAGTATAGGTTTTGTTTACACAGACTACAACCCAGACGATAAAACCCACAGATTACAAATAAGACCCAACCCGGACCCAGGGACTATGCATACGGTGTATTTAAGGTAGGTACTTAGCAGCTAAGTCAGTAAAAAAATGGGATCCTTACTAAAATTCCAATAATGTAACCCAAGGTGCAAAAAATTTACATGAAATATTCTTTACATCGCGTGCGCTGCGAAAACTATTATACCCGTGCGTGCCGCTAGTCCTAAATAAAGTTGTAGAACTACCCCCAAAAAAATACTTTGTCAACGTGTCAACGTAGTGCTCCAAATTGACAGCGATAACAACAACTTTACAAATCAAATAGCCAGACTGGTGTTTTAAACATATCGCCAGTTATTTTTTTTCATTTGAGATGCCCATTAAACTTAATCCACAAAAAAAACCCGCAAAATTAACACAGTTCCAAGCGAAGACCCAGTTTGTCATCAAATAATATGATCTGCTATTTTCAACTTTAAACAAAGCCGCATAGAGACCCCCTCAAATTTATTCGTGGATCCACTATCTCGCTCGCGCATTGCGACATTTTTGAAGTTATTAAATTCAGTTATTTAATAATTAGAACGATCTTGAGACAGGCCCGTATTTATAGAAAAACGGATGCTCAGTTGTCGAATTATAGTAAGGTAATTATTATTTATATTTTGGAATTATTCATCATCCTCTTTGCCTTTTCCCATTTGTTATTGGGGTCGGCTCCCAAGCTAACCTGAGGCTACCAGAATTACACGAGCGACTGCCACCTGACATCGCAACCCATAAGGGACCAGTAATAGGTTAGATAGGCGTCAAACTCTATCAGGCTTCTGACTACCCGTAACACTGCCACTCCGATTGGTGTTTCCTACCCCGAAAGGTGGTGATTGACATGAGCATTCGCTCGATGCGAGCACGTTACAAGTTGAATATTTGGCATTACAGTACAGCAAACCGAGCAGCTGATGGATGGAACGAATGTTCACAACATTTATAATCCGAACAGCGAAGGAATGGAACACTTTACCAGCGTCTTTGTTTCCCGATAAGTACAATCTGGAGCTCTTCAAGTCGCGAGTGAATATGTATCTTCTAAGCAAGCATGTACCATCGTAGACCGCGTCGTCACTTTCCATCACGTGAGATGCGGTCAAGTGCGGTTCACGTCGCGCGAATGCTAATGTCAGTTGCTACCAGATTTTTCAGACTAGATAGACCTGCGTTGAATGAAATCTAGACTTGACCACAGATTTACAAATTTAACGTTTTATAAACTACGTCAGAAGGTATTGTAGACATCACAGTATGTAGGTAGTTGTACTTCTTTATCAGTGTACACTATGATTCATGACGGAAGAAAATCGCAACGCAAAAAGCGCATCATCAACAGCCTGAATACGTCCACTGCTGAACATAGGCTTCGACCACTTAGCGCCACTTTGACCGGCTGCTTGCCTCTTGCCTCCATCAAAAGTATAACTATTAAAAGTTAAATAATATAATATACTAATCGGCATTACGGCGGATTAACTAACAAATAATAAGTAATAATTGCAAAAAAGAAAGTAATGAAAGGGGTTCACATACAAGAAATGTGTCATACCTTTTTATTTAAGATTTTCATATTTAAAAAAATGGCCAAGTGCGAGTCTGACTCGCGCACGAAGGATTCCGTACCATTATCTTTCTCAGCCATCTAGTGTTGAGTAGCAGTACTATTTAAAGCAGCGCCATCTATGACTCATCTGGTAAACAAGCAATAAAATCACGTTTTTTGTATGGGAGCACCCTTAAATATTTATTTTATTCTGTTTTTTAGTATTTGTTGTTATAGCGGCAACAGAAATACATCATCTGTGAAAATTTCAACTGTCTAACTATCACGGTTCATGTGATACAGCCTGGTGACAGACAGACAGCGGAGCCTTAGTAATAAGGTCTGTTTTACCATTTGGGTACGGGATCCTAAACACGGTAACTCACCACGCTTGGCAGGCGGCTTGGTGATTGCAGTAGATTATAATGTACCTCAGAGAATGCTGCTGCCCATTCCCTGGATATCCCCTTATAGGCCTCCCCCAAAGAGCGCCACTTTAAGCGGCTGCTTGCCTCCTGCATCCATCGGCTCCCCGCGGGTCTGACCAGGTCGCCGGTCCACCTAGTAGGGGGCCTACGCTGCGTCTTCCGGTTCATGGTCGCCACTCGAGAACCTTTCTTCCCCATCGGTTGTCAGTTCTACGAGCGATGTGGCCTGCCCATTGCCTGAACAACTCGCTAATTCTCAAAGCTATATCGAAAAATCTTTAGGACTATATTTTGTACCGACTAAGCAGCCGTCCAGAACGCAAGCAGACGCTCAAACTAGTGCTCTGTGAGCCAGGCTTATGTTCAGCAGTGCACGTTTTCAGGCTGTTGATGATGAAGCAGCCGTGGAACCATCTATCTATGTATACCAGAGCCATATTCAACGTGCAATATTTACTAACATTGCACTGACAGTTGAATCAGCTGATGATTAGGGTTGTCGCCACGAAATGGTTGAGCGATATCAGAATTACGATGATATTACCTATAAATTCTATCAGATTTGTCACAATTTTCAATAGTTACGTCAATGCTATGAAAAATCTAACTACTTGAATTTAGAAATCTTCAATAGGGGATTAAAAATCCAGATTAAAATCACCAGAGGTTTATCAGTGTCAACCATAATGAATCTCAGTTTTGACGTCCTGGGGGCGTACCGTGAGCTCTTAGCGCGATTCAAAACTAAGCCTATATTGGATCGTTTTGTTTTTTTGTATGGGGATTTTGACAAGCTCTGTTCAAGGCTCTGTTTTGAATCGCGCTAAGAGCTCACGGTACGGCCCCTGGTTAGGAAACAATTTGTTACTTTTTGACTATGACCCTTGCCCCTACAACCAAGAGGTTCTCTATGAAGTTGGTATGAAAACTTTTTCATGTGCGACACATCCAAAAATGTTGGTAATCCCTGCTATCAGCTTTTGTACTGTCAGTGCAATGTTAGTAAATATTGCATCTTAAATTTGGGTGATATATAGTTTAAAACCTAAAGGGTTCCGTTTTTCTAAAACTGTTAGAGAACCTTAAAAATATAAAGCGGCATGTAAACTCACGCTAACGCCGTCGTCGACCAGCCTTCGATTCGTCACTCTAGTACCGCGCAGTCACCCACGCCGCGATGTTCTGTCCCAAAACATGTGATGGTCTGAAAGAGACCGCTGTTAGTGATAAGGCCGGCCATCGTGAGGTTGATCAATTTATCTCATTAGCTGGTGGAAAGTGTAATTAAAAGTTTAATTAGTTCAGTACTTAAATAATTGTGAATAGGAAGATTAGAACAGTTATCGAAGCGGTTAAAATTGTGAAGATGGTTTGAAGACAAAAATAGGAATACCAAAGGTACGAACCCGATCGTTGCTCAAGATTAATTTGGCCTGAATTTTTTTAACCGATTTAAAAAAAGGAGGCTCTATGTTTGACTGTATTCCTAATTACTGTGTTACTAGGTGGTAGGACTTTTCTTCAAAGTTAGTCTAGGTAGGTACCACCGCTTTGCCAGTTATTCCGCCGCCATGCAGTAGTGTGCAAGCACTACTGTGTAGCTAGTGAAATTACTGGGCAAATGAGACTTTATGATCTGATCATTCAGTCTAGTAATCTGATTACTAAACTGGGTGATGTCTCAGGATGACGTGCGCAGTGCAGTGTCACGCGAAACTTTATTGTTGTAAAGTTCCGAGTGGTGTTTTTTTTTTGTTTAGTTTATATATTTGTTTGTTGTCTCATATCTCCATCATTTATGAAACGATTGGGAGAATACATTTTTTTATTTGAAACAATATATTTTTAGATTTGCCCGTAGAAATTTAATCAAAATCATATTCCATTATTGGCTCTCAGCGCAATTCTAACAATTTTTTTTTTGTTGTTGACTATAATACAATTTGCACTGCAGCGATTCACTTTAGATCTTAATTTGAATCGCGCTAAAATGTTATGGTAGGCCCCTAAGCAGGTTTCTGTTTTACTAGGCGGTAGGACTTTTCTGCAAAGTTCGTCTCGCGGCGTCAGAGAAAAACCGTGTTGATGGCGCGAACAAAATCGACATCGAACAAAACGAAATGAAACGAAAACTGGAACTGAAAGTAGAACGGGAACTGGAACTGGAACTGTAACTGGAACAGGAACTGGAACTAGAACGGGAACTGGAACGTGAATTGGAACTGGAACGTGAACTGGAACGTGAACTGGAACTGGAACTGGAACTATAACGGGAACTGGAACGTGAATTGGAACTGGAACGTGAATTGGAACTGGAACGTGAACTGGAACGTGAACTGGAACGTGAACTGGAACTGGAACTGGAACTAGAACGGGAACTGGAACTAAAACGGGAACTGGAACGTGAATTGGAACTAGAACGGGAACTGGAACTGTAACTGGAACAGGAACTGGAACTAAAACGGGAACTGGAACGTGAATTGGAACTGGAACGTGAACTGGAACTAGAACGAAACGAAATGAAACGACGAAAATGTACGTATAACTTGCAGTGAGATTCAAACTTAACTAAGTCGTGCGGTAATGTAAAGTAAAAATCACGCGTTGGAAATTTATTGGATTATGATCCTGAAAGCAATGGAATAAGAGCCACTTTACGAGCAACTGTGATGAAAAATCGTTTATAATCGTGCGAAGCCGGGGGGGCCGGGTCAGCTAATGTTAAAATAATATGATTTAACGCGATTAAGTTCTGTATACAAACAAATAGCTATATCATGTCGGTCTATGTCAAGGTCCACACACAGGCATTGGCATTGCTTGCTTATGTTTTGTTCCGTTCTTGACACACGGTGCATTATTACATTAGAAAGAGATAAGAATGGTTGGTGAAACTGCAACGTCAATTGATTATTTCACTTTCCTATTTTTACGTATTAAACTCAACAACAAAAACGGGCTATAAAGCTCATTGGCGACGATAAATTAGTGAAGGCTATACTCCAAAGCCTTGAACACCGGCGTAAGGTTGCCAGCTTATCGGTTTTTTACAAGCTGCACTTCGGAGAGTGTGTTGGAATTGCACAACTTAATTCCCCCATCCCCTTTTTACCATCGTACATCTATCTACACGCACGGTAACACAGCATCCGTATATGGTAGAATTTCCTAAAATACGAAAAAAGCGTTTTGATTCCTCGTTTATAATTCGAGTTTTTAAGGCTAGAGTGAACTGGGATCTTCTAGGCCAGCATGCTCCATCGTCGACCGCGTCGTCACTTACCATCAGGTGAGACCGTGGTCAAATGTTAGCCTATAGTTGATAAAAAATAAACTAATAATCACCGCACCAAATACTAAGTAATGATCACCGTATTGTAAGTTATTGTAAGAGGCACACTGAATATCTATGTCAAGCTTGTAAGGTCAGGTCTGGTGAAGTCAACGCTCCGTCCAAATCCTTTTCAAATCCAAAACCCCGAAAGCTGCTGCAGCTGGAACTCCAAAATACCTTCCAGTGCCTAGCCGAATGCAACACAGTGGACGAGTCGAACAACGGGTTGGTGGAAACTGTCCAAGCTGTTGGAGCTAAGCGGGACTCAGAAACTCTCAGAACGAACTCTTGAATCAATGGCAGACCGGAGCATAATGAAACTGCAGTCTTCAGTTGATATGCCAGCCTACGGTGAACTCAATAGACGAATCTGGAGTTCCATGCGACTTGATGCGACACGACTTACGTGCTTTTTACTACTTCACGTATTGAGGCGGCAATTAAGCGGAACCAAGGCTCTAAAGTGTTCGCAAAGTATTCGTCTATTGGGCAAAGCCAAATGACACAACTGAAGACCGAAAATGGTAGCGTCATTTCATCCAAGCCTGAGATTCTGAAAGAGATTGAGAACTTCTATGGACAGTTATACACCTCTACACGCCCGCTTCTAACACAGCTTAGGACACCAGAGCCAAGTTAGTCCGACACTATACCGAAGATATCCCGGACATCAGCCTGTACGAGATTAGAATGGCCCTCAATCAGAGTGGCGCTCTGTGGGGGGAGGCCTATGTTCAGCAGTGGATATCTACGGGCTGTTGATGAAATGAATAATACCGAGACCTTATTTCATGAAGCGACAAATCATACTACCTAGTGAAAATCTTGAGTACCTAATTAAGTATAGGTCACAGGATATAAGAGTACATATATATACAAAATGATGATGACTTTGACGATGATGATGATGATGGTAATGATTATGATAACAATGGTGAATGTACACCTAACCGAAGCCAGGTCAAGTCAGCTACAAAACAAAATAAAAACAACCAAAACTAGTACACGAATTGCGTGGTGCGAGAATTCAGTTTAAAACTGTTATTGTTCTTACAAAGAGATCTAGGTCATTTGGCAAGCCTTCGCCGTCACGGTCTTGTTGCTGTACTACCAATGAGGCTTTTAAAAAGGAGGAGGCGTTAAAAAAATGCCTGGGGAAAGGAAGCTCTGCTTTTTCTTCTTTTTGTGTAGGCTCGGCTGGGCAGCGTTCGGGAAGCTTCGACCTATCTGTTCCTCCAAACCGCAGAGCCTGGTTTTCAATCAGTGTGTGTTGCCAGCGATGACTTATGGAACTGAGACGCGGTCTCTTACCGTTGGCCTCATTAGTAAGCTAAAGTCGCATGACGCTACGGAGAGTGCTATGCTCGGTGTTTCCCTGCGTTCAGGAACCATGGCTTTTTCCTTTACAATAGGATTTCTTATAAATTATGTCATACGTTATATTTGACAGTTTTAGGCAGAGCGATGGTGGCCGGGCGGTAGCATTTGCGCTTCGCAATCTTACGGCACCGGGGTCAATCCTCGGCCCTGCACCAATGACTTATGTAGTTAAGTTATGTGCAGTTTGCGATGCCATCGCTCCGTGCCTCCGAGAGCACGTTAAGCTGTCGGTCCCGGTTGTCATAAGAACTTCTATGGCAATCGTTACGGGTAGTCAGACGCCTGATAGAATCTGACGCCTGGTCTAACCATCCCTGTTACTGGTCCCTTATGGGTTGCGAGGTCAGATGGCAGTCGCTCGTGTAATTCTGGTAGCTCGCCGCAACAGGTTAGATTGGGAGCCGACACCAATAACAAATGGGAAAGGGCAAAGAGGATGATGATGAGGCAGAGATGGAGAGATGGCATTAATGTAGGCTGAGTATAATTGTTTACCAGTTTTAAGGGCAACAGCTGTCATGTCTTTAAAATCAACGCTCCATATCGTAGCAAACAATGCGGCGTCCGTTCTCGAACGTTACACAATACAAACAATGAACAATGACATCACGCACTAATCAGTAATTAGTGAAGATACTGTGTAGCATAGCACGTGGTCTCGACTTGTGGTTACTCTTCGTTCTATCTAGTACAATCTACGTCCGCCTTGCAGTGAGATTTTGTGATCTATGTTATTAAGCAACGTTCGCTGCGGTCACTACTTTGATGGGTGTTTCGGAGGCCGTCAGTCCCGCACCCGTATTATGTAAAAATTGCAACAGCAAAGCAACAGCAATAGTAAAGCAACAGCAGTAGCAAAGCGACAGCACGCACTTAGCAATCGGTCGCGGTCGCCTGTTGCTCGCCTGTTGCTGAATGCACTTTGGTCTTTGATAAAGCGCCACTAGCAACAGACGGAAAAAAAATAATGCACTTTTTATTTCATCGATTGTGCGATAGTCGGTGACTGTGGTCGGTGATCTAGCGCTCGATCGCTTTCTGCTCTGCCAAAGTGACCTTTGACAGCATTGATTGCGAAATTTACGCCTGTTGCAAATTTTATTTAATGTGGAACGTTACACTCGCGCGGCAAATTCAGATTTTCTTGCGTTCTTTTGCCGATAATAGCTTAATTACTCAACGTGATTACATGAAAACTAATTTTGCGGAAATAAATAGAATGTATCAACAAATTACGATTAAAAGTATCTCCTAGATATCATTGGTTTAGCGACAAAATAAGCTAACCGGCTGTTGTGACTGTTGTAAGACAATAGTCATTAAGTGGGCGGCTTAAAATTTCTGACACCAGCCCGGCTAGCGTGTGCGCCGCGACGAAATTTTCTCAACACTATCTCGTGAGAGACCATGGCAAGACTGTGGTAGCACTTAAGTGTGTGTCACTCTAACAGCGATGACAAGTTTTCTCGCGGTGCGTATGCTAGGCCATCAGTACTGACCACTTGCCTACACGAGAAGAGGAAGAACAAGGCCAGTGAAGTGCCTACACAGTATGATACCGTACATTGTAGATATTGTCATGGCCTAACCCCATATAATATTAAACATATCCTTAATATCTCATACAACTAATCGTAAACACACCTACCACCGTGAGTCACGGCACGATGGTTTCGCCATGGTGCAATGACGCAATCGTAATGGCTTTGCCTTGAAAGGTCAGAGGGGTTGGGACTCCCCTAGCTTTTACAGTAATTGCTTTTACCCCGCCCAGGTAACACAGATTGGAGGCTAAAAATAGTCTTCTTTGCCTTTTCCCATTTGTTATTGGGGTCGGCTCCCAGTCTAACCTGTAGCGGCGAGCTACCAGAATTACCGAGCGACTGCTATCTACCCTCGCAACTCACAAAGGACCAGTAACAGGGATGGTTAGACCAGGTGTCAGATGCTTTAGCTACCAGAATCACCCGAGTGACTGCTATCTAACCTCGCAACTCACAAGGGACCAGTGACAGGGATGGTTAGATCAGGTGTCAGATTCTATCAGGCTTCTGACTACCCGTAACGATTGCCATAGATGTTCTTATGACAACCGTGACCGCCGGCGATGGCATCAAAAACTGCACATAACTTACTAGATGTTAATATAATAAACGACTTTCAGCTGTGGTCCAACTATTTTTGAATTTCATTTATTTACAGAGGCTATACCGTGATCAAAAAGGGGACATAGTAATTTAGAAGTTATGAGGGAACAGAGGAGATCCACAGGAGAACTAAAGTGACCGTTATAGCTTAGAATTAGCAAGTTGTTCAGGCAATGGGCAGGCCACATCGCTCGTGACAACCGATGGGGAAAAAAGGTTCTCGATTAGCGACCACGAACCGGAAGACACAGCGTAGGCTGGCCCCCCACTAGGTGCACCGAGGATCTGGTAAAAACCGCGGGGAACTGACGGATGCAGGAGGCGAGCAGCCGCTCACAGTGATGGTCTCTGGGGGAGGCCTATGTTCAGCTGTGGACGTCTTCAGGCTGTTGATGATGATGATGAGGGAACAGATGAATATTGAACATACATACATACCCACAATACATACTGGTCATAATCATAACCCTCCTTTTTCCTTCGCCGTAGAGAAGTGGAAATTCGTGAATGAAATACGCATTTCCTATTTTCATTTCTATTGGTTCATCATCTGTCTGAAGACGTCCAATGCTGAACGTAAGCCCCCATAGAGCGCCACTTTGAGCAGCTGCTTGCCTCCTGCATCCAAAGGCTCCCCATGGTTCTGACCAGATCGTCGGTCCACCTAGTGAGGGACAAGCTGCATCTTTTCGGTTCGTGGTTGCCACTCGAAAACCTTTCTTTCCCATCGGTTGTCAGTTCTACGAGTGATGTGGCCTGCCCATTGCCATTTCAACTTGATATCGGTAACTTTAGTTCTTCTGCGTTTTCAACTGATTATGTCATGTGTCAGCTACCCATGTCACAAGATGAATTCTAATTGCCTACATTACTAATCTATAGGCGCTTCCCTATCATACTTATTTACTCTTTAAATTTCCTACGAACTAGAACTCTAAATTCGGTACAAGTCAAAGCAATAAAAGTTTTATTGGTCACAGACCAATCGCGGCGTCGGCCTGTCTGATCTGGCTGTTATCCTCAGCTAATTAGCTTCACAACCAGTGTTGTGAAAGCATCGATAAAATACAAAAACATAATATCGATAAAATAATTTTGTTTTTGATTGTGGTTCCATATTGGTGGAGTCTGCTAAGATTTCCATCTATTGATCGATTTTTTAAAGAATAACCGGTAAAAGTGAATTGTTTTAAATAGAACAATTTAGTAATGAAATAACTGCTGATTATTGGAATAAAATCCGTTGTTACGACTATAATGGCGTGTTGTAGGATTGATAAAGGTAAGAGAGAGGATTTTAATGCTGTTATCGTTATGCACTGGTACATCACTAGTCATAAATCATTATCTCAAACGTCCCGTTGTAATATTGTAATGACCTAGCCTCATTTGTTTATTATATGTAAGTGAAACGACGTCATGCAGGAGCACATCATGAACGCTATATTCTATAATAAAATATGATATATATATTCATATTATTATTCTTACAAGAAATAACACTGCAACTGCAATATGTAAAGGTAGTGACTAACATAAGCATTCGCTCGATACATGTCGAATATTTGGGCATCATTACAGCGAGCCGAGCTTGACGACGAGCAGCGATCGCTGCACCCAGCTGTCGTTTTTTGGTGAATCCCTTTGAATGTTACATTACAGGGGCTAGCAAAGATACCAGCGTGAGGCGTTAACGCCTCCAATATGTATGGGAATGACATTAGCGGAAAATTTTCCCGCAGGTAATGTCATTTCACATATTTTGGAGTTAGAGTGAGGCGTTAACGCTTCACGCTGGCATCTTTGCCAAAGATCCCAGCGTTAGGCGCTAACACCTCACGCTAACTCCAAAATGTATGGGAATAACAGTTCCTGTGCGGACAACATTTCCGGAGCTAATGTCAGCTCACATCTTTGCTAGACCCCCTGGTTAGTGGTTAGCGTGAGTAGAGAGCGCGAGCACCGTGGCAAACGCATTCGTTTTGCATTTGTTGCGCTGTTGTTGTGTCAGTTAGCGAGATAGAATGCAGTAGAGTCAAGAAAAATGCATTTGTGTATTGACAAATCGTATTCATTTTTTTTTTTTGATGTTAAGAGCGACAAACAAGCATACGGCCCGCCTGATGGAAAGCGGTAACCGTAGTCTATGGACATCTGCAACACTAGGATTCATCCTCAACTATGGGATTCTACACATCAAGATCATTTCAATAAGCATGCACTAGTTTCTTCTATATCAGTATTTATTTATTTATTCATATTCATATTCATATTCATTTATTATTTATTTAAACACAGGTGATTGAAATCGGTTTAACCCCTTTTTGTAATATTCAAATAACGTAAATCTTGCTTTTTCTGACAAAAGCTAATATAAAAACACTGATTGATCTTTGGTTTCTCGTAAGTTGTTAAAGTTAAACTCTTGTCAACTTACAAATACCGAACGCTCATTGGTTACCGGTTGATCATCGATCGATTTAAATGGGCGTATATTATTTGATATGTCATGTTAACATGAATTTGACAAACGTATGAAAAACCGGGGAGTAATATAAAAGTAAAGTCACTCGTCTGTGGCCACTTGTGTCAGTTTGTCCCTATTTTTGCTGTTTATTTACAGAATAACTAACAGATTTTTATACAGTAAGTATTACAGAAAAATATTCTCAATTTTATTCCAAAGGTGACTTGACGTAATAACAATAATTATATTATCTAAATTAGTAATAAAGATAACCCGCTGATTGATACCCTTTAGCTTTGAGATTGAATATAACAATACTGTTATCGTCATTAAAAATGTCTTTTTTTAATGAATTGCGTAATTCTGTATAACACCGACGCGTTTGGCGGTCGCCTTCTTATCATCCAACATGAAAACTGTATGTTTTACAAGATCACAATTATTTGGATCGTACTGCAATATACTACGCGTGTGCTGCGATTTTTGTATATAATTTTGTGATATAAACGAATATAAATTTTAAAAAAAATTATATGCATTACGGTGCAGTGTGTGGTGGATTTTTTTGCGTGGCGCGTTGTGGGTGAATGACGTTCAAGATGGAGATTTTGTTTGAAGGTGATGTTGGTTTATTTTTCGTATGGAATGGAATGAAAGTTAGGCATAGACTTAGAAATAGGGCGAATTCTTTAAAGTTAGGTTATGTTTTGATATATTTTATATATACGTATAATTTTTTTACAGCCTTTGTGGTGTGGTTGAGTAGGTCGGCTCATAACAGAGCTAGCGGGATTGATTCCCGCGACAGGACAAGCAAAAGCGCGCCGAAAAAACGTGCAAATACTTGTTCTGCGTCTGGGTGTTGTGGGAGCATAGTCCTCGTAGTTCCTGGATCCCTAGATAGAGGGAATCCTAGTTAAGGTCCATGATCTATGTATGTGATCGTTGGATTTATAATTCATTCTAATAGTATATTTTATTTTGAACCTTATAGTGATCAGGAAATGATAAAATGAAAAGTGAAATACGTGTGCGAAGGGATTTGTATTTATTGTAAGAGAATAAACCATAGACTGACAAGTTCATCTTCAATTGACTTCAAAGAAGAGGTTTTAAATTCGGTTATTGCCTCGGAGAGCACGTTAAGCCGTCGGTCCCGGTTGTCATAAGAACATCTATGGCAATCGTTACGGGTAGTCAGACGCCTGATAGAATCTGACGCCCTGACGCCTGATCTAACCATCCCTGTTACTGGTCCCTGATGGGTTGCGGGGTCAGATGGCAATCGCTCGTGTAATTCTGGTAGCTCGCCGCTACAGGTTAGATTGGGAGCCGACCCTCAATAACAAATGGGTAAAGGCAAAGAGGATGATGAGGATTTTTTTAATGTTTGCTAACTCACAATCATCTATGCCATCGATAGTTTGTTTAGTTCAGTTTTCAATAATATTATCAGTATCACAAACTACGTTAAGGTACGTACGATAAATTTTTTTTTTTCGTGTTATGGTTAACTTTTTTGGGATATTTATTTTGTCATAATGTTGTTATAATAATGAGATAAACAAATGGAACTGTGGCGAGGCATGCAGCACGTGAGATCCCACGTGACCTGACCAGTGCACGATTCATTTAAACATTACAACGCGACGTCAACGAAATCAACTCCTTTCTGTACTCTGACTGGCCTGATAGCTCAGTTGGTAGTGACTCTGCCTTCTGAAATATAGGTTATGGGTTTGTTAAAAATCTCACGTGAAGGGTTAGTTGGGGAAAGAGGAACGAACCTTATCTTACGACATCTCACCAAGGAGGGAGACAGAGAGGGTCAAGAAATCGCCAAAATAACCTCATGAAATTTATGGACGCCCTCTAACCATAATAGAATTTACCCATCAAACTTTTTTTTCTTTCTTTCCAGTTGAGCCGTCTAATGAACGAAATATACGAGACGGTGACGGCGGCTTGCATCATGGAAGAAAATAAACCGGGCAGCTTTCCCACAGACCTATCCGACGGCAGCACTAGTGAAGGTACGTCTTGCGACGAGTAGACCAGAAGACTGTCCGTCTTTTGTTAAACAGGCGGTGCCAGCGGCTGTGAACGGTCTATTTGGTTTGATCCACTGGAATGATCCCCTGCATGTAATGAAAATATTGACATGATACAAGTAGACCCGAAGACGACTGAGCCGTTGGATGCACGAAGGAAGGAGCCGCTCAAAGTGACGCTCAATAGGGGAAGACCATGTTCAGCAGTGGACATCTTCTGATGATGATGAGTAGACCCAGAAGACCATTCGTGTTTTGGTAAGCAGGCGGTTACAGCGGTCACGAGGAAATCTTAAACGCTGGTGTGAGAACCAATATTTAAAATAATAGTCATGATATGAGTAGATCGGTAGACCATTCGTATTTTGTAGAGCAGGTAGTAGTGGCCAGAAGTTTTGAAAACTTTAAAAGATAGTGAGGCTTTATTGAAATTGAAACATTTGTTTAAGCAACTTTTACCTAAATGTAGGTGCTAAATCATTTGCAAGAAAACGGGTGCTATGCGAATAAGGTGTATTTTAGTTTATCATCTGAGTGATTTCTTCGAAACATACGTCTGCATAATGTTCACTTGGTCTTCGTAGCAACAGATTACTGAATATGTTACAAGCACCGCTACGAAGACCAAGTTATCGCTGTCATCGGTCCTCGATATTATATCGACAGTTTTTGATGGGAAAGGATCTCGCCTGGGGGTCTAGCAAAGTAACTTTTCCATTAGCGTTAACGCAAAATGATAACTCAACTCAGCTTTCCATAGGCAATGTCATTCCCATACATATTTAGTTATCGTTTGGCGTTGACGCTTATAGATATATATCTGTGCTAGACGCCCAGGTCCATCAAAAAGAACAGAAGCCACACAAACACATTGCAAAATAAATATTAATAATATTTTGTTGTTTAGCCAGTGTTGTGTAGCGATTTTTATACCATTGTTCATTTCAGTGGTGTTCCCCCGCTTCGCTGATAATCCATATCAATTTGTCGGTGCAGTTTTAATTAAAATAAACAAACAAGCTTGGTTAAAGCTACAATAATAATTATTGAAAACATACCGTGTTCATAAATAACGCCCAATAACATGTGCATCCTGGTGATCTTTTAAAAAGTCAAATGAGATTAGGTATGTACTTAAAATATTTAAATTGAAATATTGTAGATACTCAGCATATAAACAACGAAAAACTGCATTGTTTAGAACTGTTTTTAATGGCAATATAAAATATAATGATCGTTACCAGAACAAAATAAATACTACGTTAGCTAATGGTCTTGACTCTTGAGAAACTAATTTGGGACACTTCATAAAGATTATGCTTAGGCTTTTGATATAGTTGACTGCCTCTGTTTAATGTTGACGACCGGTGATGCAGTCCATTGTACATAGTACACACATTCTTTTATCTTGTCAACACATGTTTTAAATAGAGTAGGTAGGTAATTATTTTGTTAACATAATTAACAAAATTAAAAGTAACGTTTAGAGCTTTCGAGTACTGCAAGGGGCGCTTCTGGGTCCATTTCTTTTCATAGAAGATTTTTCCGTCTTTAATATATGTTTTTGTTTATATTAATTTTGCATAACGATATCTACAGTATACTACTATATTTCCAGAACATTCTAGCTTAGCGTGGAGTTGGCATGTTATGGAGAGGAGTGGACTTTATCAAGGAAGACAGTACTAATGACAGTATTTGTTGTTAGGCCGGATTTCCACCTGCAAGAAAACTTCTGCAAGAAGTGTCCGACCGTCTATCAGACTGTAGCTTGAACGTGTAAACTATTGTAATTGTAATTGACACTAGTTTAGGTACATTTATAAGCTACAGTCTAATAGACGGTCGGACGCTTCTTGCAGAAGTTTTCTTGCAAGTGGAAACCCGACCTTAGTGTAAATAATTTTATTATCACTAAAACGTGTTCTATACAAACTTAGAACTATCATATTTTGGTACAAATTGGAGACTGTATCACCATGTAATAAAGCTCATTATCGATAAATTTGAAAGTTATATTACATGAAGTACCTACAGCCATATATGTCGGTACAAGGAAAAACCGCAGCAATCAGTTTAAAGTTCTGTATTACTTTAATAACTCGGTATGATGACGTTGAATATAGAATTTCTTTCATTGTTTTTCCTTTACTACAATGCATTCAGCAACTGTGACTATATTTAGTGTGCCACGTAGTTAGTAGTAGGAAAGTCGCAATCATCGCCCGCAATGGTATCCGTATTTGGTCACGGTTCTAAAATACCTAGTGGAGATTCAATGTATGGACTTGTTAATTTTATTAATTCGGTTACGCTATATACTGGTTTGGGCTGGTGCATTTTGTACTCTCTACAACTCTACAGGTCAGCGTGGCTAGTGTACAGTCCAAATGTTTTTTGTAGTACAGTATAGGTATTGTAGATAGATAAATAAACTTATTACTGAAAGCATCATATTACAGAAACAGTCAATAATCAGAGTTTTATAACTAAGTCACAATGGGTGGTCTTCTCGCTTAAAATCATGTCTTTCAGGCATCTTAATAGCATTTAGTGCTAGTTGCTTTTATTGGAGTACCTACTTAATTTATTGAATAAAGGCAATTTGCCGGTAATTAAAAATTTAATATGTTTGATCCATAGTTGACTGAGTGATTATTTTAAATATTTTAATATGCAATATACTCTAAGGAGCATTTTTTTAACTGTCTTTCTTGTACTTACAGACTTGGTGAAAACTTATAATGTTTATATGTCTTTCTTTTCAGAATCAGTAAAACTAACGAGAAGTTTAACAGAGAAACGAAAGAACTACGTGCGTCGCGTCTCATCTCGCCTCGCGTACCTAGAACCGAAAAACATCAAGCAAACCCGCTTCAGACATCAAACATCAATCTGCTCCTACAAATCCGAAATCGTAGACAACCCATACTCAACCTTCCGCTCCTGGAAGAGCTTCCGCACCTCCCAAAACAACTTAACCAAAGACAAAATGGAGACAGATTCGAAATTCAACCTCACGGATTCGAGCGGGAATATATTGTCTATGAAGAATGAGTTTGACAGTGACGTGAGCATAGACAATTTGAGTATAGACGAGAAGACGGGGTGCGTTGATATAGAGTTGCCATTTGAGCCGAGAGAGAATGGACTGTTTAACGTTTGTTTGCTGGTTGGGCTTAACTATATGACCGGAAAAGCGTATGTGAAGAGCGTTTTCCCTGCACAGGTACTATATTCCTATTAACATAAGGAAAGCTAGTATGGATTAGTGATAACCCGTGCGACTTTCAAAACGACGCACTCTAGTTCAATTCCTGCTCGGCCCTGCTCCAGACTTTTCAAGGTCGTCATCATCATCATCAACAAGACGTCCATTGCTGAACATAGACCTTCCCACCAGTCCGCACTTGGCCAGTGATTATTAAGACCTATTCAAACCGGCGCGTTATTCGTACCGCTGTGGGTAGCGGTAAATACCGCGCGGGATCCCGCGCGGTATTTTGTATTGAAGTTCCGCGGCTAGCGCGAAACTTCAGTGAAACTTCATACAAAATACCCGGCTTAATCCCGCGCAGTATACCGCTACCCACAGCATTACGAATAACGCGCTGGTTTGAATGGGGCTTTAAGGTCCCCACTCTCTCCCTATAATGTTGCGACCACATTACCGTGATATGGCAATAGTTTGGTCATAATTAAGACAACACCTAGGTGTAGCCACGATTTATGGGCATCATCTTACAACGGCAATTAATATGCATATTACGGTGTTACGCAATAGCTCTAGGTAAACTATTATAACCGCACCACTTCACGCGGTAGTTTAATGTCAGAATTAATGTGGTAATAGGGGGTAGAGCCGGCTAAGGGAATATCCAGGGAATAGACAGCAGCATTCTCCTCGGTACATTACAATCTTCTGCGATCACCAAACCGCCTGCCAAGCGTGGTGATTATGGGAAATCCCTCCCCATGATAAGCGTCCAAAATGGAGTTTTATGGGAAAGGCCTGTGTCAACAGCCACAAGACTTACACTGCTGACAGTGGTCTTGTGGCTGTAGAAGTGACAGTAAAGGTAGTGTGGCCGCAGCATGACGAAAGGAGGCCCAGCAATAGATGGCAATACTGAAAACTATACTGGTTATTCAGTTTTCACTTATAAATTGGTATTTATAAGTGAAAAGTGATGGTGGCCGAGCGGTAGCATGTACGCGTCGCAATTTTACTGCACCGGGTTCGATCCTCGGCCCTGCACCAATGACTTATCTAGTAAGTTATGTGCAGTTTGCGATGCCATCGCTCCGTGCCTCGGAGAGCCGTCGCTCACGGTTGTCATAAGAACATCTATGGCAATCGTTACGGGTAGTCAGACGCCTGATAGAATCTGACACCTGATCTAACCATCCCTGTTACTAGTCCCTTATGGGTTGCGAGGTCAGATGGCAGTCGCTCGTGTAATTCTGGTAGCTCGCCGCTACAGGTTAGATTGGGAGCCGACCCCAATAACAAATGGGATAAGGCAAAGATGATGATGATGATGAAGTATGTATTTTTAGGTACAAGTTCCTCAGCACATTGAGAACCTGATCTTCCCCGAAACGTTAAGCCAGGAGAAGGGGGAATGGTCTGCTGATGCTGCATCAACGCAGTGCTACTCGTTTGTGTTAACCGACGAAAGAGGCGAGAGATCGTATGGGTAAGTACAACACTGAATATTACTACTGATATTTTACTAGGTGGTAGGACTTTCCTGCAAAGTTCGTCTAGGTAGGTACCACCGCTTTGCCAGTTATTCTGCCGCCAAGCAGTAGTGTGCAAGCACTACTGTGTTCCGGTTTGAAGGGCATTGTAGCTAGTGAAATTACTGAGCAAATGAGACTATGACCTGATCACACAATCTAGTAATCTTTCTACACTGTGCTGATGTCTCAGGATGACGTGCGCAGTGCAGTGTCATGCGATACTTTATATATTATAGTTCCGAGTGAGCAACTGTTGTGGGTGATTGTGTCGCTTACTATTAGGTGAACGACAAGCTCGTCAAGTCATTTATTTACATAAAAAACTGTCCTGCCTATCTCTATTTGAGTTTAATCAAGTTTAATTTAATTGTACGGGATCCGATGTCTACCACTAGGTCCTTCTTCGGATATCTATATTTTGAACTCTTAAAGTCATCATCATCAACAGCCTGAAGACGTACACTGCTGAACATAGGCCTCCCACAGAGCGCTACCTTGAGCGGCTGCTTCCCTCCTGCATCCATCGGCGCCCCGTGGTTTCAACCAGATCGTTGGTTCACCTAGTCGGTGTCTTTTAAAGTGACATATATTTTTAATATCTCAATTTTTAAGGGGCTTTCAAATACATAAAGTATTTATCAATTTATTTATTTTTTCAGATATTGTCGAAGAGTGCTACCGGAAGGTGCTACGTCTTGCCTTCCGCTGTGTTACTGCCTTATCGGCAAGTACAGAGCCCCTGGTTTTTATTATAAGGTAAGACTGGTCTCATAGCTTAGTTGGTAGTAGCTCTGCCTTCTGTACCCTTCATCATCATCATCATCACCTCTGCGTCTACTGCTGAACATACGCGTGCCTTATCACCACGCTTGGCAGGCGGCTTGATCGCAGAAAATTGTAATTCCTCAGAGAATGCTGCTGCCCATTCCCTGGGTATTCCCTTAGCCGGCTCTTACGGTACCCACGGGAAGGGATGGGGACTGGGGTGGTCCTATTCTTACGCCGCAGCGCTGGGATTACACGTACATAGTTTATATGAAATATGGTAAAATGAGAAGTCATGGCTCCTGAACTAGTGTTGACACTAGTTCAGGAGCCTATGGACTCAATATGACACATGTAAAACTCATCAGCCAGAAGACGTCCACTAATAAACACAGGCCTCCCCCATAAAATGCCATTTTGGACGCTTATTCAGTTCAAATTTTGAAGGCTTTACAATACTAAAAATTAAACATATCCGTCTTTTACATTGCCTATTCGACAAGAACAGCGACAGGTTTAGGAGTTTTAGATCTGTCAACTAAGCCTTTAAAATTAAGCTTTCATAGATCCGCAGGAGAACTAAAGTGACCGATGTAGCTCTGAGAATTAGCAAGTTGAAATGGCAATGGGCAGGCCACATCGCTCGTAGAACTGACAACCGATGGGGAAGAAAGGTTCTCGAGTGGCGACCACGAACTGGAAGACGCAGCGTAGGCCCCCCACTCGGTGGACCAACGATCTGGTGAAAGCCGCGGGGAGCCGATGGATGCAGGAGGCGAGCAGCCGCTCAAGGTGGCGCGCACTGGGGGAGGTCTATGTTCACCAGTGGACGTCTTCAGGCTGTTGATGATGAGGGGGGATTTGCCATAATAACCATGCTTGGCAGGCGGCTTGCTGATCAATACTGCTCGATTTCTGATCAATACTATTTGATTTCTTTTCAATAAATTAAATGGACCCATTATCATTCCAGGTGTTGAAAGAACTAGAATCTCACCACGGCAGTTCCGACGACCAGATCCACTCAATCCTGCAGCAGCTCTTCGATTTGGACTTCCCAAATCCAGGCGAAGAAATCACCATCTCTTGCTCCAAGCAAGATTTCAAGAGTCCCGACATCATACCTAACCTTAAAGACAGCCTCATGATCGACCTGTCAAAACATATAGCTAATTCTAGAAAAAACTCCTACGACGGCGAAACGTCGAGTTCCAACGATTCGTCGAGCTTAAAGGACAATTCGTCGAACTTAAAGGACATTTCGTCGAACTTAAAAGACAATTCGTCGAACTTAAAGGACATTTCGTCGAACTTAAAGGACAATTCGTATAAAAACTTGCAAAGTCAGTTCTCAGTGCCTGAAATGCCTGTGTCTAAAAATAGTGTGACAGATAATAAATCTAGAACATTACCAGTGATGAGAAAAAGTGAGGGTGACATTGAATTCGATTTAAGTGCTGATTATTATGATTACGAAAACAATAATGGACCGATGCGAGTCATGCTGTGCTTGGATAGTTCTAGGTAAGTGTTTACCTATTAATACTGGTATGTAGTGAAATTACTGGGCAAATGAGACTATGGCCTGATCTCTCAGTCTAATAGTTAACTTATTAAAACAGAATTAAAGAGTTTATTGTTTTATCCTGTTGTTATGTATGAAAACTTGTTTGAGGTAATATGATATTTTTTCTTGAACATTTGTAATGTTATTTTTGAGGTTTTCGACAAATTTTTGAGTATTTAAGTATCTGGGAGTTATATTACACTAGTAGGGCTGTGCCGTACTCGCACATGAAAAAGTTTTCAATTTTTTTTTTTTTTCTTATAGTTTGGCTCCACACATAGTGTATTTAGCCAGTGTCAAGTATTGCAGTTTTTCGTCGTATTATGAAATATTTCATGTAAAGTCAAGTCTTAGTCACAGTCAGTCAGGGTAGTCATAGTCCAGTCTAAGTCATGCCCTAGTAAAGTAGTGGCAACTTTACTAGAGGCTTCTATGGAATTTTGGAAGCAACACGAAAAACCACGTTTCACTACATTATATCACTTGCCCACACTTATACTCGTAATTCAGCACTTAATGCGTAAAATGCCACTAATTTTAAACATTGACACTAGAAAAAGCATAAGTTTTGTGAAATAATACAATGCAACGACGTGAACTTTTTCACGTTCCCGCCAAAACTCAAGTAACCAATTGTTTCCTACCCAGGATGTCAAAACTGAGATTCATTATGGTTGGCACCTTAGAGTATGGAATAAAAACATAGAGAGAACGTCATTATCTGTCAAGCGTACCACTTTTTTGGACACTTTTTATATGAAGTGGACACTTTCATGTGAATGAGTCTGACAGATTTGTATAGAAAAAACAGTTGACTCGAGTCGAAAAAATGGTGCGGTGACATTTCGCAAGCGTAGCTAATTACTATATATGTTTGTTTCTTTCCTTCGCCACTTACGTAGCGATACGTGTGAGCAGTACAAATATACTATCGTTTTGATGATCCCTCTTTGCTTTTAGTCTATACTCTAAGGTTGGCACTGATAAATCTCTGGTGATTTTAATCTCCATTTTTGATCACATATTGAAGAAGTAGCTAGTTTTTTCATAGCATTGACGTAACTATTGAAAATTTTGACAAATCTGATAGATTGTATAGCGTAATTCTGATAATGGTGAATGGGCTCCCGCCAGCGGTCTTTCCGCAGAGTTATAACATGGAGTACTTTAAAAGGAAGGTTAAAAGAGTCCTACAGGGTAAGGTGACGCTTCCTCCGGTGTTACAGATGTCCATAGGCTACGGTGACCACTTCCCATCAGGTGGGCCGTATGCTTGTTTGCTACCTTTAACATAAAAAAAATCGCTCAACCATTTCGTGGCCACAACCCTAAAAATCAGCTGATTGAACTGTCAATGCCAAACCACCCCAGCACAGACGGCATGAGCTATAAAATCGACAGAGAAGGGCTCTCGAGAAACCGTTCCACCAATGAACGCCCACGCTGATCACGTCATAAATCTTTTGTCGCGATGTCATTGGTCAAACGGTTTCCCGAGAGAAGAGATGTGTCGATCTCCACACCTCATGCTGTCCTTGCTGCAAGATTTAATATATTTTCTATATATTTTCCAGAACAAAATCGGTAAAGTTACCCATCGATCCTCGAGCTGAAGAAGAGAGCGCGTCTCAACTGCTGGACTCCCTCGGCGCTGGTCTTCTCATCAAGGTCTTCGGATCGTTACTCTTGGAGAGGAAGATCATCATCAGGGCTGATAAACTCAGGTAATGGGTAGCGAATGTTTCTGCCAATATGCCGCTGCAGCAAACTTCCTCCTTTTCGGGGGAAATAAACCTCCCATCAAAAATAACCAACGAAAAAATTCAATGTTAGGTCTATTTTACTAACGAAAGTACTAAATACGATAATACCAACAAATCAAGTTACTTTAAACCGTCCCACGTACGCTTCTAACCTTTTTGATACCCTGCCTTCTTTGTCTTTCCTCCGCAGTGTGATATTTTCCTTCTCTTTCTCTCCACGGTGATATTTACTTACTCCTTCTCTCCACAGCGTGGTATCGTCTCATCTCGAAGCATTACAAGCTTCGCTATACCCATTCGTGTGGCAGCAACCCTTGATATCGCTAGTTCCGGCGGAAATACAACAAGAGTTGTTACACGCACCCTTGCCGATGTTAGCGGGGATGTTAGGGGGTGAAGTCGACCTTGGAGGGGTAGCTTTTGAAGAGGTCAGTAAAAACTACTATAAATTTTAGCATTGATAAATGTGTCTGTTAGTATAAACATGACTATTACCATAAACATGACTATAATTACAAGTATTGGCCTTTGAATAGGTCAGTAAAAACGCTATTATACATTTTTGCATTGCCATAAATGTGACTATTACTATAAATATGACTTTTACTATAAAGCAGCATTTTTTAAGCAGCCTCCGTGGTGTTGTAGTTGAGCAGGTCGGCTTATAACTCGAAGGCAGTGAGTTCGATTCCCGTGACAGGACAAGTATTTGAACACAGGGAAAAAAGCGCAAATACTTGTTTTGTGTCTTTGTGTTGTGGGAGCATGGTCCTCGTAGTTCCTGGAACCCTAGATACAGATAATTCTAGTTAGGGTTCAGGAGCGATGTATGTGATCGTTGGGAGTTATTTATTTAAAGCACTATTGTTACTCGAAGAGTTACTACAACCTCTATTAATTACATACCTCATTGCTAATGTTTCCGAGGTTGACATAGGATACATTTTTATGTTTATTTATATAGTTAAATTTAATCAAAGTTTAAAATGTTGAGAATAAATGATACTGAAAAGCATCCTGTGATGATCTTGGATCTCGGTAGGATTAACGATCTGCCATCAAAGTAGTAGGGATTGTAGTGATTCTTACAGTAAAAATAAATAAATAACGCCCAACGGTCACATACATAGATCCTGGACCCTAACTAGGATTCCCTGTATCTAGGGACCCAGGAACTACGAGGACCATGGTCCCACAAACACCCAGAAGCAGGACAAGTATTTGCGCTTTTTTTTGCCTGTGCACAAATACTTGTCCTGTCGCGGAAATCGAACCCGCCGCCTCCGGGTTATGAGCCGACCTGTTCAACCACCGCACCACGGAGGCTGTCAAATAAAATGGCCAATAAAAATAGTGATGATTGTAATAATTAGTCACATTTACAGTAAAAGTCATATTTATAGTAATAGTCATATTTATAGTAAGTCATATTAAGTTAATAGTCATGTTTAACTATTATTTATAATAAGCTTCTACAACTATAAGCTATGTTTTGTCCCCAGGGTATGCTTATCGACCTGACGCACCCAACTAAAGTGAAGTACTACCAGGGTGATGAGTCTACCATACTACCTGCAAATAGTTACAAAACGTTGAAAACTTCATTACATGTAAGTAAATATTACTAACACTGGCTCCATAGTGCCATCATCATCATCAACAGCCTGAAGACGTCCACTGCTGAACATAGGCCTCCCCCAGAGAGCGCCACTTTCCTTACTAGAGTTGCCATTTCAACTTGCTAATTCTAAGAGCTATATCGGTCACTTTAGTTCTCCTGCGGATCTCCTCGTTCCGGAGCTTATCTCTCTTTTTCTTCTAAATATCGTGGTTTTTTTTATCAACGATAGGCTAACATTTGACCACGGTTTCACCTGATGGTAAGTGACGACGCGGCGGACTAGAGCATGCTGGCCTAGAAGATACCGGTTCAATCTAGCCTTAAAAACTCCCAGGTTATATTTGTCAGGAAACAATGACGCTGGTATTTTGACAATGGTTTTGTTTTCTCTCGTTAATTGCTAGGAAGTTTAGACTATCGTGTTAATATTGATTTAACAATTTTTATTTGCAGCGGTGATTTTATGATTTGATAATCATAAAATCACCGCTATATAAAAAAAAAGAAAGCATAAATAAAAAAAAAGAAGAAAAAAATTAGTAAAAGTAAAGAAAATAAGAAAGAAAAAAAGAAGTAAAGTTAATAGTTTTTCTTTTTGTATAATGTATGATTTATATCTAGTTGTGTACTTACCTAATAATATTAATATGACGTTGATAATTTTTTTTTTTTATTATTTGTTTTTATATTGTATACATTAAATGACCATTTTTGTAACGTGTTACGTAGAACGACAAGTACATCGGACACACCGCTTATCGCGCCGTCTAGGTGTCGTCACCGCCCACAGATACCGCATGAAAGACGACGACCGCGCACCACGCATTGGCGTAAATGGTTCTATATAAATCGCCGCTTCGCAGCACGGCCTTAGTTTCGACCAATTATTAGAGTTCATTATTAGGGCGTCACTCGAAACAGCCAATAATAGCGCATTGGCTCCAGTCCCCGCAACCCGCGCCTTCCGCCAGTTTCGGTGAGCTAGGATCCGAACAAAATTCCGTAATGCGGTATCTATTGGGGGTTATCTGTGTCACCGCCGTGTCAGCTAGATTCGCACACTTAGAGAACATCCACTAACACATAGAGTCGTGCTGACCAGTGAAAGCGTGAGACTGAGATGCTGACCACCGTCCGCGCCCGCGATCCCTCTCGGCCCCGCGAGGCTTACTTCACCCTCCCCCGGCACTTGCTCTCGATCGTCGAGACTCGTCACATGTATACAGTTAGAGATAATTAGTTTTAAGATCTAATTATAGTTGTAAAACCTTAAATAAAAGGTAATAATTATTCTACATCATCGTTTACTTCATTACTCCCGCTGCAGCCCCTCTATAATTAACGCCTTGGACGCTTTTTTGTACTGTTATGTTACAAACTGTGTAATAAATTAAATTTGAATTTGGTAATGCGGTTTTTTTACCATTTATTTATTACATTTATTTCTCTCCAGATGGAGTCAACTAAGAACAAAGACAAGGCCGACACGAAGACGCGCAACGTTATGATTTCCGAAGCGTTCCTGCGATTCTTCGTGGACATTTTGGGGGATTTCTGGAGATTCTTCCGTTTCGGGGCCCTAAAGGAGGAGGATTTGGGGAAGGGGAACGTTGTTTTTGATGTAAGTACTTAAATAAATCCGGTGGCCGTTTTTCATTTGAGCATTTCATTGTTAATTAAACTATTTTATGAAATTATATTACCTCGTTCATTTTTAGCGGTAGTCAAATAGCCTATTATTTATTTACAGAAAGAAGCTTTCATCAAAAGCGCAGCGACGAAACAAAACCAGTACTTCTTGGAGTGGTTTACAGAGACAGCTATGTTCAATCATTTCATACAAAACATGGCCGTGCGGTACAAACAAACGCACGAAATGAAAAATCAGAAGCTGGACTCGAAAACTGATGACTCGAGTGAGTTTGAATCTCAGTTCAATTTAATAGATTGTCCCACGCCTAATTTCTACCAGCCATTCGAAGATAGGGTGATATCGCGAAGAAATTGTAAAGGTGTTGACCGAAGTGGCTATAAAAATGCATTGAACAAACGTGTTAAGCTATTGAAGGCGAGGCTTAAGGATTTGGTTGGATAAAGGAAAAAAAATGTCTTAGGTAAAAATGTAAAATGGCGCCGCATTCGCTAGATTTGACAGTTCGTGTTTGTCATAAAATGTCAAATTAGTTTGCTCTCTGACTTAGAGTATAGACTAAAAGCATAGAGGGATCATCAAAACGATAGTATATTTGTACTGCTCACACGTATCGCTACGTCAGTGGCGAAGGAAAGAAACAACATATAGTAATTAGCTACGCTTGCGAAAAGCACCGTACCATTTTTTCGACTCGAGCCAACTGTTTTTTCTATACAAATCTGTCAGACTCATTCACATCGAAGTGTCCACTTCATATAAAAAGTGTCCAAAAAAGTGGTACGCTTGACACATAATGAAGTTCTCTGTATGCTTTTAGTCTATACTCTAAGCTATCTGAGACTTAGATAAGGGAATAGTAAGGATGCGCCACAAAGGTACAAAGACCGCCTTGCGGCACAATCGCCATGTTGTGGATATATGGCGAGCACCAAAGAGTATGTGTATATAGGATTTCCTCGTTGTTTTAGTGTAATCGAGTTGAGGTTTGTATGCGATCGGCGCCATATTGTGCTCCCAGAGTGCCGCAAGTCACGCGGCATGTTTTTGTCCTCTACTATTCCCTTATCTACGATCAGCTGGGTTAGCACGGGTGGTAGAGAAAATTATCTTTCCCCATTGTATGTCATTTTCTTCATACTTGCTTGCTTGTCAAGTGGAATAAAACAGGGGAAAGACAATTTTGTCTACCATACGTGCTAGGGCAGCTGAGAGGTCTTGAAAAGAAATCGAAAATGGCGGTTGTGAGTTTTGTTTTTTTTTTCAACTTTTGAATTTTAATGTGTAATAAGGGTGGATTATAGCGTTCGTGAACGTGCACGAGTGTTGGCAAATAGTTTCAAGTTCCAAAACTACGCCTTTTCGTTTTCTCTTCAAGGTTTTTTAGAGCCTTCAGTAAAATATCCACCGTTTTATTGGTGGCATTTTGACTTTGACACAATAGGACTTTGACATGACATAACCGTACAAACTTGTCATCACTTGACATTGACAGAATTATCGCTAAAAAGCGAAACGAAGAAGTTGGCTAACTTTAGAACCATTGATAACCACAGATAATAAATAAGTTTTTGTTTGTATAAACAGCAACGAAGCACCACTGAAGTGACTGAACGTAATAAATGAACAATGAATCTTTTGATCGATAATTTTATTGTTATCTATGGTTTGTGAAGAATAGAGAAGGCAGTTGTCTATGATCACTCATGTTGAAAACAAAATTATATTTTATAATATTTTATTAAATAAAATAAAGTTTTGTTTTCAAAATGAGGTACTTTTTGTGCTAGGTCTTTTGGAATTGAGTCGCTTTTATGAAATAAAAAAGATTTAAAGGATTCTATCTCATTGCCTTTAAAGTACAGAAAAGATTGGAAATCGTAACCCTCACTTTAACGTAGTTGAGTAAATAAACATTGTAGCGCTCATAGCGAAGCACGACTAGCCGTTTCTAACCGATCGGTAAAGTTAAGCAACGTTCGCTGCGGTCACTACTCTGATGGGTGACCGCTACAGCAAAAAGTGGTATTTACAACTGAGCGCTACCGTGCTTCGGAGGGGCACGTTAAGCCGTCGGTCCCGGCTGTTGTCGTAAGAAAATACTCGTTAAGCCAAGTCAGAAACCTTTGGGCGGAATAACAGTTCTGACACCAGGCCTGACCACTTGCCTACACGAGAAGAAGAAGAAGCTTTTTAAAGCAAAAAAGAAGAATAATCAGAAATATCAATAAAAGAGAATATAAGGTACTAGTGCGTTAGCTATATATCATTCTATGGTACTAGCTTCTCAATCGTGGCCTTCCTAAAGTAGGTGCAACTCACACAATTTGCGTAGTAAGGCCGGGTTTCCACTTGCAAGAAAACTTCTGCAAGAAGCGTCCGACCGTCTATTAGACTGTAGCTTATAAATGTACCTAAACTAGTGTAAAGTACAATTACAATAGTTTACACGTTCAAGCTACAGTCTGATAGACGGTCGGACACTTCTTGCAGGTGGAAATCCGGCCTAAGAGACAGCAAATATGCGTCTTGAGCGACCAGAAGAGCGAGGCAAAGCCAGCCTTTAAGCGATTTGAGATGTACAAGCAAGGGTAAAACGGACCCTATTACTAAGGCTCCGCTGTCTGTCTCTCAGTCTGTCACCAGGCTGTATCTCATGAGCCGTGTTAGTTTGACAGTTGAAATTTTCACAGATGATGTATTTCTGTTGCCGCTATAACAACAAATACTAAAAAACAGAATAAAATAAATATTTCAGGGGGCTCCCATACAACAAACGTGATTTTATTGCTCGTTTTTATTGATAATGGTACGGAACCCTACGTGCGCGAGTCCTACTCGCACTTGGCCGGTTATTTATTTATTGACTGGCCTCACTTCGCAGTTAGTAGTAGCTCTGTCTTCTGAACTGTAGGTTGTGGGTTCAGTTCCCACCCAGAACAAACATTTGTGTGATGAACATCGATTTTTGTTCTGTGTCTGGGTGTTATATTGTATTCTATGTATGTATTTACAAACAAAAAGTATCTAAGTATTGTATCAGTTATCTGGTTCCCATAGTACAAGCTATGCTTAGTTTGGGGCTAGATGGCGCTGTGGGAAATGCTTACATATTTTTTATTTATCGCTTAAAATGTTTTTGGTGGATAAAAAAACTATATAAATACCCAGTGTTTAAAATATTACGTGATATATTACAACTATTATAAATCTCATTAGAGGCTAAGGTAATGTAAATAAAGACTGTTATACAAGATGTTATAAAATTATACTAGTTTATACCATAGATAAACAATAAAAAAATTCAACATGAATAAAACAAAACTAAAAACTTTAAATAATAATAATAAAGTCTAAGTCCGACCCTGTACTTGTAAGTGGGCAAGTGCATTACTTACCGTCGAATCCATAAAAATATGTATTTTTCTACCTACCCACCTCGACAAGAGGAACTTAAAATTAAATAAAATCAAAGACTTCTATGTATACACTAGACAGGACATCTCTAACTTGCACTGTCAACCTTTGCAAATATGGCCGGCCAGCATCTTCTCGCTCATACGATGCTCAGCACTCAAAGCGACTGCACGTGCAACAGTGAACAGCAGTAAAAGTTATGATCCGAATGTGCCATTGCGCTAGCGCTGCGTGTTGGGGTCGTTGGTTACACGATTTAATCTAGTAAAGCGCTGTAGCGGATTTTAGTTTAATTAAACTGGCAACTATTCGTGCTTCGAATAGCTTCTCTAGTACGTAGTACATATACCTCTTTGAATAAAATGAGATATGGATATAAAAACACACCCATCACTAAACTCCTTTCTACTATCCTACTGTTACAATTTGTTTCTGTTTTTAAACTTAATCAATCGCTTATCAAGCTTCGATTGCTCATTGTTATTGTAATGAGGCATTTTATTTTAAAAAAAACACTAGTTCCGCTTCATTTCTAGATGGCGCTGTAAGTACACAGTTTAAACCTTTCAAACCACAGAGTAGTTTAAACATAAGAAAATGCTTAGACTACCTACAAAGAAATGTCAAATTCAGTTGAGTGGACCACGAGTACATTGTCTGTAGGGGTCTGTAGTATCTCCTAAGTAGTCTGTGGTGCATTCTTATTAAGTAAATCGATGTACAGTAGGTCTGCGAGATAGATAAACGTTAATATTATGATCCAAAATAAAGCCAAGGTATCCCGCAATGAAGCTAAAAAAAACGAAAGAGTTTAGAGTTGTCAGTCAGTATCGTGACACATTTCCTTTAACCTGTGGTCTATGCTTGAAACAGTGACAGTGACAGATTTTAGCAAAAGCCACAACTGGCGCCATCTATTGAGTCATGCATAAAATACAATTTCTTTTTTTTAATAAAACACCTCATTTCTCATGCAGTGAAATGTAAATTTCTTTTGAGAAAATAAAGTTTCTCTAACCACATAATGTATACTAAGCTAAAGTGAGCAGACCCTGAAAACAAAGGTTTTTAATCAGTGTGTGTTGCCAGTGATGACTTATGGAACTGAGACGTGGTCTCTTACTGTTGGCCTCATTAGTAAGCTCAAAGTCGCGCAGCGAGCTATGGAGAGAGCTATGCTCGGTGTTTCCCTGCGAGATAAGCTCCGGAACGAGGAGATCCGCAGGAGAACTAAAGTGACCGATATAGCTCTTAGAATTAGCAAGTTGTTCAGGCAATGGGCAGGCCACATCGCTCGTAGAACTGACAACCGATGGGGAAGAAAGGTTCAGACGCAGCGTAGGCCCCCACTAGGTGGACCGAAGTCCTGGTCAGAACTGCGGGGAGCCGATGGATGCAGGAGGCGAGCAGCCGCTCAAAGTGGCGCTCTGTAAGGAGGCCTATGCTCAGCAGTGGACGTCTTCAGGTTGTTGATGATGATGTACCTATTTATATAGGTATTTGACTATTTGCATATTTCAGTAGTTAGTCCCAGAAAACTTCGTTCATTTTATGTTTATTTTTTTGTGCGATAAGGCCGCCTATTAATCTTATTACTATACTGTGTGTAGTCTCAGGATGACGTGCGCAGTGCAGTGTCACGCAAAACTATATTAATTTAAAGTTCCGAGTGACACTACAATCTGCTATGGGCAGCCGTGACGCTTAACATCAGGCGAACGACTAGCTCGTCACGTCATTCAGTAACATAAAAAAAAACTTTAATACAAACCTTTTATTATAACAGTACCAAAAAATACATAAAAAAATGCAGGTTTTTTTTAAATACTAATAGTTTTAGTATAATTCTTATTGTAAGACTCGCCGAGTCGTTTCCCTGTATTAATTTTATAACATCAAGTAAATTATTTTAAATGTAATTTTAAGTTTATTTTATAAATATTGTATTTTACCACATTCCTATTTGTAATTATTTTAATTTAAATTTTAAATATCTAGCTATAATCGGTATACTTAGGCATCCTAATTAGAAAGTCCAATTAGTAAAATGTCTAACAAGCAAAATGTCTAGATATCAGAATAAAGTTCCGAGTGACACTGCTACCTGTGGGCGGCCGTGGCGCTTAACACCAGGTGAACGACTAGCTCGTTACATCATTAAAAAAACATACAATTCTAAACCCTTTCCTCATAGCAATTTCAAGCATGATTAGTCGTCCTAACCGATCGATAATCGCTGCGGTTTCTAATTGGATGGGTGACCGCTACATAAAGTGGTATTTACAAATAAACGCTAACGGACGTTAAGCCGTTGGTCCAATGTCGTAAGACAACAGTCGTTAAGTCAAGCCAATACATAAATAGGAGTTTAAACGACATTAAAACCGCTGATTATCATTTAACATCTGATTTTTTTGTTTGTTTAATTGGTTTTGGTTTTTTTTAATTCTGTAATAAACACCCATCAGTTAAAAGTACGGTTTAACCGACATTAAAACCGCTGATTATCAGTTAACAGCTGATTTTTTGTTGTTTAAATATTTTTTGCGTTTTTTTTTAGTATCTAAATACCCACGCTAATTACGCTTCGGGGTCCAAAATGACCATCCCATATAATTACTAAATAGATAAGTACTACAAAAACAAAATATAAACAAGTTAATAAAATACGCTTTTTTTATTTTGTTTAAAAATTTTTATCAGACCCACCTAGTAAAAATCTACTGCCTTATATTATAATATTTTAGACGGCTGTTGGTCTCTACCGATCTTTACAATTCGTGACTGCTACTGTCACGCTCCATCACATTAGATACAGAAATCTTTTAGCACGTGACCTATGTATAGAAGATACTCTCTGCAAATATATTTAAATAAGTAGCGACTCTCGCTGCATAGCAATAAAGTGCATTTCAGCTCGCACAGCCTGTTAGCTCAGTTGGTAGTAAGTCTGCCTTCTGAACTATAGGTTGTGAGTTCGATTCCCACCCGGGACAAACATTTGTGTGATGAACATAGGTGTTTGTTCTGTGTCGTGTTATTTTGTATTCTATGTATGTATTTACAAACAAAAAGTATCTAAGTATTACATCAGTTATCTGGTTCCCATAGTACAAGCTTTGCTTAGTTTGGGGCTAGATGGCGCTGTGTGAAATGTCCACACATTTATTTATTATTTTATTTAACTAGTAGTTGCTTCTCTTTCTAACGCACATCTGTTGCATCTGCTGTCACGTTCTAACGAGAGTACAGGTCACGTGGTATTTTTTCAATTTTATTGTTGTAACGGAAGTGCCTTAACTAGTGCTATGTAATTAAGCTGTAGATTTAATAGTTTATTGTAATATTACTCTAATAATTATAAATAAAAGTATTTTACATGAAATTAATTTTATTTTATTTCAACATTAAAATTATCTATATATTTTGACTGGCCTGATAGCTCAGTTGGTAGTAAACTTGCCTTCTGAACTGCAGGTTGTGGGTTCGATTCCCATCCAGGACACACATCGATGTTTGTTCTGTCTTTGTGTTAGATATAGTATTCTAAATTCTTAGTAATTAATGTATTTACAAATAAAAAGTATGGTACAAGCTATGCTTAGTGTAAGGCAAGATGGCGCTGTGTGAAATGTCCACACATTTCAATTTGACAGCCTCCGTGGTGTGGTGATTGAGCCGGTCGGCTCACTCTGAGGCAGCGGGTTCGATTCCCGCGACAGGACAAGTATTTGTGCACAAAGAAAAAAAGCGCAAATACGTTTTTCTGTGTGTACCCACACAGAAGCTGTGAATAGCGAGTGAATAGGTATCTTCTTGGCAAGCATGTACTGTCGTCAAAGATTATAAATCGCGTTGATAGCTCGTGAACATAATTTCTCGTACAAACACGACTCACCTGCGCGGGCAGGGGGCGAGGTAACAAAACGAGACAAACTCATACGAAATTACAAAGGACAGAGCAGGATGGAACAAAAGACATCAACGGGTTCCCGTGATTTGTATGAAAATAGTAGTTGAAATACACTATTAATTTTCGTATGAGGGGAAGTTGTATCATTGGTCAACTGGATTTATAGTTAATGACCGTCGTAGACCGCGTCGTCACTTTCCATCAGGTGAGATTGCGGTCAACCGGCCAAAGTTCTACATCCACCGATCAATCTCCATCGTGTGTTTTCTACTCTATCCACGCGACATCGCCGAAATTGTGGCAACCCCGCAGAAGCCATAACAAGAAGAAGTTGAAGTTGAGATTGCGGTCAAATACGGGCCTATTTAGTTATAAAAAAATGAACAATACGTAAAATGAGTACGACACTCAAAATGAGCATTACGCAAAATGTAGGTACCTACAATACGCAGATATCACGTGAGTAATGCCATGGACGAACCCTAGGGAAAAACAATGAGGCTTTTTATTTAAAAAAAAACGCTAGTTCCGCTTCTTTTCTAGATGGCACTGTAAGTACATAGTTTAAACCTTTCAAACCACAGAGTAGTTTAAACATAAGAAAATGCTTAGACTACCTACAAAGAAATTTCAAATTCAGTTGAGTGGACCACGAGTACATTGTCTGTAGTATCTCCTAAGTAGTCTGTGGTGCATTCTTCTTAAGTAAATTGAAGTACAGCAGAACTGCGAGACAGATAAACGTTAATATTATGATCCAAAATAAAGCCGAGCTATCGCGCAACCAAAACAAAACAACGAAACAGTTTAGAGTTGTCAGTCTGTATCGTGACACATTTCCTATAACCTGTGGTCTATGCTTGAAACAGTGACAGTGACAGATTTTGGTAAAACCACAACTGCCCCATCTATTGGGTCATACATAAAACACCGTTTCTTTTTTTAAATAAAACTCCTCATTGCGCCCTTATGGAGTCCACAGTAATAAATAACTAGCGAAAAAATTCTATAACAAAATTCGCGCCCAACACAAATAGGAGCCGAGAATATACATAGAAAGAGGGTAGATAACCCAGCACGCTGCTCAAGTGCGGGTTGGTGGATGACACATGTCCTCGAATGTTGTGATTCCTGAACGTGGCGGTTTCCTCGCGATGGTTACCTTCTCCCTTTTAAGAGCGAGTGGAAATTCTGCACGTTACTTGAAAAGTCATTGGTGCAGGGGTGAGGTGGGATTCGAACCTGGGTGCGTCGGTTTTAAAGTCGCACGGGTAACCACTGCGGTCGCTTTGGTCCACTTCTTTAACTGTCCATTCCCAAAATTGTCCTCTTCCTTGACCCTAACTTCTTCTTGAACCTAACAAAAAAAAAAAATCAATCAAACCCCCAAATCCTCCTCCAATCCTCTTGATCCTCGTCAATTTCCAAAGCCGTCAATTCCAAACTTGTTCACTTCCTGATATTGGGGTGGCAACCTGGCAAGCCATATTTAGGTATCTATATCTATACTTATAATAAAACTGTAACAGGGTCAATTCTGTACATTAAAGATATTTTGAATAATTTTGTAGGAGGGATCTCTCTAATCGATACTAAAGCCAAAACTATAATCTTTTTCATTTTTGTCTGTCTGTCTGTCTATACCTTGGCTGAGCATCACGCCGAAGCTAGTGAATGGATTCAAATGAAACTTGGCATGATTTGAGTTCATATTACGAGGTAGGCTATAGCATACATTTAATCCCGAAGTTCAGCACGGTTCCCACGGGAGAGGGTATGAAAGTAAAAATATGTACTTATTTGTAAATTCATTAACGCGTGGTTGATTTCATTCATTCTTTTTTTGTTGAAAAGGGGGTGTTTTAAATATTGTCCCGTAAATATTTTAAGGTCGTTGGTTTTGTGGTTCAGAAACTACAGACATTCAACCTTCAGTATTAGGTCTAAAGTCACTTCTATCCTGTACACATTATATGTAGGTATATAATATAGTGTAATTATGTACTTAAATGTAAATGTATTATTAATATTCATGGTAAAGATAGATAATATATATTTATGAGTCTTAGTTTATTAACGTATAAAAATATATATACTTTGTATATTTAAGCTGCGTTGTACTGCCACATAAATTTCCATGTTACACCCAGGTTAACTGGAAGATAATGCTCTCTAGCATTAAGTTCGCCTATGTACCTACATTTGTTGTTTGTGCAATAAAGCATTTTCTATCTATCTATCTATCTATCTATCTACATTACACATAATTCTGCCTGTACTATGGGAAAGAGAGAAGGGAGGGGGGAAAGATAACGGAAAAGGATGAATGAGTGAAGGTAAAAGGAGGCAGGTGCTGCCGCATCTGCCTCCTTTCACCGTTTCATGCATTCATCCTTTTCCCTTACCTTTTTCCCTCTTCCTTCTCTCTATCTTTAGACTGAGATAAGGCGTAAAACTAATTAACCCATACGAAGCCGGGGTGGGTTAGCTAGTTAAAAATAATAGGAGTAGATACCTATTTTAACTAAAATTTATTTAATTACAATTCATAACAAATGCAACGAACCTGTCTAACTTGTCCAACTATAATTATGAAATTATTAAATTAAATTGTCTATTTCCTATTTGCATAACACAAAGACATTTGTAATCAATAATTAACTTGCAATTATTCTAATATGGGAAGCTCGATGACTTCATTTCTTGATTTTCTTGTCTATCTGCTGTGGCAATATACCTACCTATAGCTACCAATCACATTGAGAAAAATGTACCTACTTACTTTCCATATACCCTCTTTTCCACACAAAAAGCGGCAACGCTTTAAACTCTATCTGATTTTGATGTTTTTTTTATATAAAGAAAGAAAGAAAAGAAACTGCTCGTACGTCTTCCTTTTGTAAGTTTTTTCAATGTCTTCGTATTTATAGCCACCTAAAGTTACGAGTTTTTGGCGTCAAAATTATGACGAAGAAAAGTAGCTGTAATTAGACACGAAAAATATTTAAAAAAAAAACAAGGCGTACAAGCATAGATTATAATCTATTCAAACGATTGACACAAAATCAAAAGTTTTTGTCAAGTCTTAGAGGGTGAAAACCGTTGGCGCCCGAAACGCTAAAATGTAGGAAAATTCACTCATGGGATCTCTTGTCTCTATCATACGTGTGGAGAGCAGAGCGATGGCTTAAACATTTTCAAATACCAGGACGGTCCTCGGCTCTGAGAGCCTGTAGACCTTGCATGTAGGACTTGAAAAACTATTTGGTACCTGTTACGTTCTCAAGACCCATGAAATCCGCCATTTTGAAAATATTCCAAAAATTGAAGCGACAAAAAAAGTTATATATTTATGTAAGTAGGTAATTATCGAAGCGCACGTGCTATACCGCTCGACCACCATTCTTTTGTAGGTACTTATTTTATGTTGTGTTAAATATGCCTTATAGATAACTTTTACTAATAGTAGACGTGGCTTGATTAAACAAGGTCGAAAAACGACCAAAGTTCAACTGGTACATACGACATTCTAACTATAACGAATTAGGCAATCAAGTAAAATTCCTAGACTTAACCTTTTGATAACCTATTGTACCTACCTCTTGCTCAATTTAATGATTGTTGTCACTAACTTGCTTTAACCTATGACAAGCCAGACAAAGTAAAATAGGTACCTACTTACACAGACCGTATAAGTAGGTACCTAAATATAAAGTTAGCAAGTTGAAATGGCAATGGGTAGGCCACATCGCTCGTAGAACTGACAACCGATGGGGAAGAAAGGTTCTCGAGTGGCGACCGCGAACCGGAAGACGCAGCGTAGACCCCTCACTAGGTGGACCGACGATCTGGTGAAAACCGCGGGGATCCGATGGATGCAGGAGGCGAGCAGCCGCTCAAAGTGGTGCTCTGTGTTGGCATATGTTCAGCAATGAACGTTTTCAGGCTGTTGATGATGATGAAATATAAAACTATCAGATTTTTTGCTTTTCTGGCTAACACAGGTAGGGTAAGTCTGACGGGGTTTGAACCCGCATCCATCCGTCCCTATCACACTAATATTATTAAGACGGTGTGTAAGTGTGTTTGTTCTATGTAACGAAAAACTGTAGGATTGTGGTATATGCCCTCTTCGAGTCGCGTCGCAACGGCTGATTACCTACAGTTATCCGACATGCCACTAGTTAAAAATATACAAGGAAACTATCTAAATACCTGACACAGTGAAAAGTCAAACAGGTTGGCCTAATTTGGCTTGTAAAGTCCTTCACTCCCACATCCAGTTAGATTAGACACGTCATTCTGACTGTCTCTAAGCTGCTGCTTATATTTAAGTAGGTAGGTTTAGTAAGCTAGGCATGTACTTTAGTTAGGCTGGATTGTACAATACTTCTAGGCAAGCATGCACCATCGTAGACTGCGTCATCACTTTCCATCAAGCGAGACAGTGTCCAGTGCTCATTTTATTTATTTATTTATTTATTTATTCGGTACACAAAACAGAACACTTTCAATTTTTAAAGTAAAAATAATTATGGTACAAGTTTCAAACCAGAAAATGTCTCTAAACATGTATACACAACATGACAAAATTACAAGCATTCCTATTCCTATTTTGCAGCGCCATCTAGGTTTACAACGGTTTTTGGCATATCTTCGCTGTTTTCTTGGTGTATTGGCATTCTTCTCCTCCTTGTTCCATGGTGATAGGTAGGTACAGTGAAATATTTCCCAACCCAACTACCCGCACTTATAAAGACATCATAACCGATCCACAGTTAAATAATGTGGCCAGATTGCGAAGCGGAGATAACATCAAATATTATTAAAGATGTTTCAACTTGCAACTCAAATGAAATAATGCAGAGATAATAAGAATACAAAGAAAAAAATTACTCATTTGTATTACTGACAAGTTTTGTACAGTCACGGAGAAAATACTCATCCAAAAAAAAAACTACTTGTGGGCTGTTTCTATGTGCCCAATCATAGTGTATTTACCTAATACGTCCTATATAGGAAGATCTACTGAAAAATCCCGTGTGGTCCCGGTTACGAATAGGACCACCCCATCTCTTCCCGTGGGTGCCGTAGAAGGCGGCTAAGGGAATATCCAGGGAATGGGTCGCAGCGTTCCCCTCGGTCTTGGTGGCAATCAATCTTCACCTACTGCGATCACCAAGCCGCCTGCCAAGCGTGGTGATTATGGCAAACCCCCCCCCCTAATGACAAGCACAAATAAAAACGGCCCCCAGTCCCCGGCAGCTCTGCTATCCCGTGGCTACGGTAGCGGCCACGGTAACGGCAGGGCAAGGGGTGCGAAGAATCCCCGGCAGACGCCCGGCTACCAACCCCAACGACGACCCCTGGCCCTGGCAACACATAACGTGCGCACACTGAAGGCTGACGAAAGGATGGTCGAGCTAGAGGCGGAGATGGGTAAGTTACGCTGGGATGTAATGGGATTGTCAGAAGTCCGAAGACCCCTGTCTTCGGACTTCTGACAATCCCACAGGACACGATAATCCTAAATTCCGGTAACTTATTCTTCTACCGGGAGGGAGACCAACTCTCCCAAGGGGGTGTCGGGTTTCTCGTCCGCAAGTCTCTCGTCAACAACGTGGTCAAAGTCGACAGTGTGTCGGCCAGGGTAGCGTACCTGGTACTCCGAATAACCAAACGGTATTCGTTGAAGGTTATACAGGTATACGCGCCGACATCGGCACACTCAGACGATGAAGTAGAAGCTATGTATGAGGACATATCCGAAGCCATGCATACTTCCGAAACATACTTCACCGTTGTGATGGGAGACTTCAATGCGAAGTTGGGCACAAGGAATAGCGATGAGCTGAGAGTGGGGCCATTTGGATACGGGCAGCGGAACCCTCGAGGACAGAGGCTGGCTGACTTCATGGAGAAGGAGGGACTCTTTATGATGAACTCCTTCTACGAGAAGCGGCCATCCAGGAAGTGGACGTGGATAAGTCCCGACGGTTCCACTAAAAATGAGATAGACTTCATCATGACGACCAAGAAGCACATATTCGATGATGTCTCTGTGATCAGCAAGGTGAAAACCGGTAGCGATCACCGTATTGTTAGAGGCACATTGAATATCAATGTTAAGCTCGAAAGGTCACGTCTGGTGAAGTCTACGCTCCGTCCAAATCCTGTCCAAATCCAAAACCCCGAAGGCTTTCAGCTGGAACTCCAAAATCGCTTCCAGTGCCTAGCCGACTGAAACACAGTGGACGAGCTAAACGACGGGTTGGTGGAAACTGTCCAAGCTGTTGGATCGAAATTCTTTAAGACCCAACGCCGAAAGAAGACTCAAAAGCTCTCAGAAAAAACTCTTGAGCTAATGGCCGACCGGAGCGAAATGAAGCTGCAGTCTTCAGTTGATATGTCAGCCTACGGTGAACTCAATAGACGAATCTGGAGTTCCTTGCGACACGACTTGCGTGCTCTTAGTACTTCACGTATTGAGGCCGCAATTGAGCGGAACCAAGGCTCTAAAGTGTTCGCAAAGGATTCGTCTATTGGGCAACACCAAATGACAAAACTGAAGACCGAAAATGGTAGCGTCATTTCATCCAAGCCTGAGATTCTGAGAGAGATCGAGAACTTCTATGGACAGTTATACACCTCGACACGTAAGCCCGCTACTAACACAGCTCAGGACATCAGAGCCAAGTTAGTCCGACACTATACCGAAGATATCCCGGACGTCAGCCTGTACGAGATTAGAATGGCCCTCAAACAGCTTAAAAACAACAAGGCACCAGGTGAAGATGGAATTACGACCGAACTTCTGAGAGCGGGTGGTAGACCGGTACTTTTAGTCCTCCAGAAGTTATTTAATTCTGTCATCCTTGAAGGTATAACGCCAGAGGCATGGCACAAGAGCGTGGTGGTGCTCTTCTTCAAAAAAGGCGATAACACCTTATTGAAGAACTATAGGCCCATCTCGCTCTTGAGTCATGTGTATAAGCTGTTTTCGAGAGTCATTACGAATCGTCTCGCACGCAGGTTTGATGAATTCCAGCCTCCCGAACAAGCCGGTTTCCGAAAAGGCTTTAGCACCATAGACCACATCCATACGCTGCGCCAGATTATACAGAAGACCGAAGAGTATAATCGGCCGTTATGCCTAGCGTTTGTGGACTATGAGAAAGCCTTCGATTCAATCGAGACTTGGGCGGTGCTGCAGTCCTTGCAGCGATGCCAAATTGACTATAGGTATATCGAAGTTTTGAAGTGTTTGTACAGTAAGGCCACTATGTCAGTCCGACTACAGGACCAGAGTACGGAACAAATTCCATTGCAAAGAGGCGTGAGACAGGGAGACGTATATTGCTTTCATGCAGGACTACATTGAAGCCGGACACATGCGTGAAGTATCATGTCCAAATTCTACTGAGCGGTACTTCATACCACACCATGGCATTCTCAAGGAGCATAGCACGAGTACTAAGTGCCGTGCGGTGTTCGACGCCTCAGCCCCTAGTTCAAACGGTGTCGCGCTGAATCAAGTTCTCATGTCGGGTCCCAAGCTTCAACAGAACATTGAAGACATTATCTTGCGTTTCAGGTTGCATGGCGTAGTATTCACCTGTGACATTAAACAAATGTACAGACAGGTTCGCATGAATGATCGTGACTGCAGATATCAAACTATCCTCTGGCGCGAATCTCCTGACGATCACATCAAGACTTTTGAATTGACTACCGTTACCTACGGCGTTTCGAGTTCGGCGTTCCAGGCTATTCGCGTGCTGCATGAGTTAGCTTACCTCAATGCTGACAAGCATCCTGACGTTTCTAGGACGTTGTTGGAAGACACTTTTGTCGATGACGTTGTCAGCGGAGCCCGCGATATTGACTCTGCCAAAATTCTTGCTCAACACACAGCTGATGTTCTCGCTCAAGGAGGTTTTCTTTTGCGCAAATGGTCCAGCAATTCCAAAGAGTTTTTGGAAGGTTTTCCTGTCGACCACCGTGAATCTCCTTACCGGTTTGTAGAGGACGGCGAAAACATTTTTAAGGTTTTGGGCATCGAGTGGAATGCGAACAATGACTGCTTCGTCTATCACGTCTCCGAAATGAGCAAGGTCCTCACCAAGCGTGGCGTCCTTTCCAACATTGCTGGGCTGTACGACCCATGTGGTTTTTTATCCCCCGTAACGTTCTTCGCGAAGTTATTCATGCAAAAGCTTTGGTCTATTGAATCAGGTTGGGACGATCCCCTACCTTCGGATATCAGCAAGATGTGGATTGATTTCATGTCCGACTTTCAAAATTTAAATCTAATTTCCATTCCACGGTGCGTGGTCACTGATCAACTGGTGTCCAGTCATTTGCTCGGTTTCAGTGACGCCTCGGAGCGTGGGTACGCTGCTTGCGTCTACCTGCGCGCTCAAAGTGCTTGCGGTCGCGTTTTAGTCCAGCTGCTTCTGGCTAAATCACGCGTGGCGCCGCTCAAGCAAAAGTTAACTGTCCCCAAGCTCGAGCTAAACGGAGCGTTGCTTTTGGCTCGCTTGTTGGAACATGTGCTCAACCTATTAAACGGAAAACTTTCGTTAGATTGCACGATGGCGTGGTCTGATTCCACCATCGTGCTATCCTGGCTCAAAAATTCGCCTCATAAGCTTCAAACATACGAGGGTAATCGCGTGTCACAGATTCAATCATTGATACCCAATGTTGTCTGGCGACACGTATCATCTGCCCAAAATCCAGCCGATTCTGCAAGTCGCGGTCTCTCTCCTTCAGAATTGGTCAACCATACGCTGTGGTGGTCACCAGCATGGCTCGAAGGTGATCCTTCGTCATGGCCTGGTGATTTCCAACCCATTGACGATGAGGAATTACCGGGACTCAAACCCACGACTTCAAGCTCTCGCTCTCACACCGTTCAACTGACGGAAGCATCCTCTGTTACGGAGGGACAGACTTCTGACGAGGCTCAAGTCGCCGAAGATTTGCTTACCAAATTCAGCTCGTTTCCCAAGTTACAGGCAACTGTAGCTTGGTGCAAACGATTCGCTCACAACGCACGCAATCCAACTCAAAGGCGTACTGGATCGCTGTCGGTTGTCGAACTCAACGATAGCGTTTGCACAATCGTCAAGCTGGTACAGTCTACTGCTTTTGCTGAAACGTTCACGTTATTGCGTGCCAACAAGGTAGCAAAGGGAAGCTTGATGCGCTTGAATCCTTTCCTCGATTCAGAAGGTCTAGTGAGAGTCGGAGGCAGACTTGTCAAGTCAGACCTAGAGTATGACAGCAAACACCCATTGCTGCTCCCCAAGTCTCATCACGTCACACATCTTATTGTGGATTATTACCATCGGATGTTTCTTCATCCTGGTCTAAACCTACTTTTAAATTTGCTTCAACGCAAATTTTGGATCTTGTCTGCGCGTAGAGTCATTCGAAGTCGTATTTTTCAATGTCAGCGCTGCTATCGGTTGCGGCCAAAATCTATTGAGCCTTTCATGGCTGATCTACCGGCAAATCGTGTCACGTCTTGTCGACCATTCCAGCGGGTCGGTGTCGATTTCGCTGGGGCATTCATGCTGAAAACATCCCGCACGCGCAATGCTAAAAGCTCCAAGGCGTACTTGTGCATCTTTGTATGTTTCACCACCAAGTGCTGTCACTTGGAGATAGTCTCTGAACTGTCGACGGACGCTTTTCTAGCTAGCTTTGATAGATTCGTATCCCGCAGAGGACTGCCTACTGACGTCTACAGTGACTGCGGCACGAATTTTATAGGTGCGCGGAACTACTTGAAGGAGATCACCAAATTTCTAAATGAATCCCAGACCGACATTCAGAAGTCTCTGGCCGGGCATCAAATAACATGGCATTTCAATCCCCCTGCAAGCCCACACATGGGTGGCTTGTGGGAAAGCGCAGTCAGATCCACGAAACTTATATTGACTAGAATCATCGGCGATCGTTCTCTCGTTTTCGAAGAACTCGCTACAATTTTTTCAAAAATTGAAGCCGCGTTGAACTCTCGGCCGTTGTGCCCGATTAGTAATGATCCCAACGATCTCGAGAGCTTAACGCCCGGCCACTTTGTAATAGGACAACCTCTTCTAGCTCTACCTGAGCAGAATTTGTGCCACGACAGCATAAGCCCATTGAAGCGATGGCATCTTGTTCGTCAAATTACTCAAAATTTCTGGAGGCGTTGGCAAACAGAATATTTGCACACCCTTCAGCAGCGCCCGAAATGGCTTTTGAAATCCGAAAATTTAAAAACCGGGGATCTAGTGCGCATCAAGGAACCAAATCTTCCACCGCTCCGATGGCGCAAAGGTCGTGTCATTCGAATCTGCCCAGGCACCGACGGTGCTGTAAGAGTCGTTGAACTTAAAACATCATCCGGCACTCTTCTTAGGCCAACAGTAAAGCTGTGTCCTTTGATGCCATGTGCCGATCCTGTAGCCTAATCATCAAACTTAACTCTACCAACTCTATATTACAATATTTTTCATCCTTTTTTTTTCAATTTTTCAACTTAACTTTCGACTTTGCAATTCGATTTTTACCATGGATATTAGCTTCAGTTTCAAATTTATTTAATTTTTTGAAAGAGCTAGGTAGCTCTTTGGGAGGCGGTATGGTAAATCTAAAACTAATGCGCGTATTGGAACGCAACCTTTTTCGTTGTAATATTTCTATTGAGGGTACCCCACATATCCTACCCACATTCATCCAAACATTTTCCCCAAAAAACTACCGACGGCTGACAGCGCCAAGTACAAGGAGTGTGTGCGCGTTACCGTCGGCCATTGCGCATCTAACTACGGTACCCAAAAAAGCTCTCGGCCGATCTGCGTGCGGTTCCAGATTTTGGCTGCATGCTTCGCCGCTAGAGAGCCAACGTGTTCCGTGTTTAACTAAAAATCCGTCAAATTAGCGTAATAACCAAATAGTGTGTGCCCGCGAACGGCGACAGTCTGCCGAGCAACACGCGGCCATCAAAACGGGTCGACCCGCCGCGAAATCGCGCGTCACGGCTCCATCACCTGCACACGAAAAGCCAGCACCATCATCATTGTTGGGAAGGAGGCAGCTGGCTCACCCCGAAACCAGCGCATGCTCAACTATCGAAGAATTCTGGTGAGTCAGCCTCGGTTGCATCGTCCCATTTTTCCCCCTTTTTCCCAACAATCACTAACCTTCGTTTTGCCGATGATATAGTCATAATGGCGGAATCGCTCGAGGACCTTAGCACCATGCTCAACGACCTCAGTAGAGTCTCCCAGCAGGTTGGTCTTAAGATGAATATGGACAAGACAAAGATCATGTCTAATGCTCATGTTCCACCTATACCGGTAATTGTTGGGAACGATACTCTCGAAGTTGTCGACAAGTATGTCTACCTAGGACAGATTGTCCAATTAGGTAGGTCCAACTTCGACAAAGAGGTGGCGCGAAGAATCCAACTCGGCTGGGCAGCGTTCGGGAAGCTTCGTCCTATCTTTTCGTCCAAAATACCGCAGAGCCTGAAAACGAAAGTTTTCAATCAGTGTGTGTTGCCAGTGATGACTTATGGAACTGAGACATGGTCTCTTACTGTTGGCCTCATTAGTAAGCTCAAAGTCGCGCAGCGAGCTATGGAGCGAGCTATGCTCGGTGTTTCCCTGCGAGATAAGCTCCGGAACGAGGAGATCCGCAGGAGAACTAAAGTGACCGATATGGCTCTTAGAGTTAGTAAGTTGAAGTGGCAATGGGCAGGCCACATCGCTCGTAGAACTGACAACCGATGGGGAAGAAAGGTTCTCGAGTGGCGACCACGAACCGGAAGACGCAGCGTAGGCCGGCCCCCCACTCGGTGGACCGACGACCTGGTGAAAGCCGCGGGGAGCCGATGGATGCAGGAGGCGAGCAGCCGCTCAAGGTGGCGTGCTCTGGGGGAGGCCTATGTTCAGCAGTGGACGTCTTCAGGCTGTTGATGATGATGATGACTGAAAAATGTACAATGTAATTACTTTACTTACTTACTTATTACTTTACTTTACTTTACTTTACTTTACTTTACTTTACTATTACTATAAAATTGGATACCCATGACTCACTGACTGACTGACTGATGATTGACATAATTGATCTCAGCTCTCAGAAGTGGTCAGTCAAAACTGAGTATGAGGCTGTATAGTGATAGGTCATGTCACCCCAGGAAAAATCTGACATTACCAGAAAATCGTCTCTGAGATGGAACAGGTCAACGGATCTCGAAAACGACAAGAGATATGGGGGTCCAGTTTTAACTAAAGTTGCAGTAGACCCTGGGATGTTTCCAGAGAAATGAAAAAAATGGGGGCCCCCGAACAAAAAACGGTGGCCCCCATACAAAATTGAAACGCTCATAATTCGGAAACGGTAAGAGGTATGTGGGTGGTGCTCGACCAAATGTCATAGAGGATGACGGGGGCTGTCAGATGGTTGTCATGAAAATCCAAGATGGCGGATTCAAAATGGCGGCCATTTTGAAAGTTGGTCCGATCGGGGTGATTTTTCGCATGAGGGGGTTTTCGGGGCCACACATTCGATATTTGAAAAAATATTTTGGATTCCGCCATTTTTAAAGATGGCTGCCATACAATTTTTTTTTCCCATTTTTGACGCATTGTTTCTCGACACCTATGGAAAATTTTGAATGTCTTTGTTGTGTTTTGTGTCCAGGTGAACGAGGTGTCTTCAAAAAAATTCGCGACCTGGTCTTCCGACCTTCGGTCACTCGGACAGTCAACGGCCTGGCCAAACCATATGAGATAGGTCATGTGCGTTTTAAGGAATGTCATAGCAAACCCTGGGACGATTTTGGAGATGTCAAAAAAAATTCAAAATGGCGGAAAAAAAAATCCGCCATACAAATTTTAACCGTAAATGACGGCGAAACTATGACACTTTAGTATAAAGAGCTGGAACTAATATTGTTTGAAAGCCAGAGAGGAAGAATGGCAAATATTTTTTTTTTCAAAATGGCGGAAATTTTGGCCGTGGCGGGAAAAAAAGTTTCACCGATCCTGATGAAAATCGATATCTGGGGGTCCCCAAGGATGATGATCAACATTCTGTAATCAAATTTTGACATGTGTCAACTTTCAATGGGGCTGCCATACAAAGGTGCTTTTATTGAAATATCAACTTTGCTTTTTTGCGCCTCCGTTGCGAGTGCTTTAGAAAATTCGTTCCTGGGGATCAAGTAAAGATGTTATAAGGGTAAAAATGCAATATCAGTGAAATCAATTTTTTTCAAGATGGCGGCTGTAGACGTACCGACTCATAGTAAAAGTTGTCCGATCCGAATGAAAATCGATATCTGAAAATCCCACGGTACACTTGGTAGGAATGTGTAAAAACTTTTTTGATTCCGCCATTTTGAAATATTGCGAACATGCAATTTCACTTTTTAAGGATTTTTAATTCGCAAATAACACCGAAACTGTGAGACTTTTGTAGGGAGGATTTATTCTAATAATGTACAGTTTTGAGAGGAGCACACAGTGAAAAAGTACTTTTTTCAAAATGGCGGTCTATTGGTCCGCGTCTGAAAGTAAAGATGCTCTGATCGGGATATAAATCGATATCTGGGGGTCCCAAAGGATGCTGATCAGCATGGTTTGGTCAAATTTTGACATCTGTCATTTTTTAATATGGCCGCCGTATATACTATTATCGAAATTGCTGTTTTCCGTTTTATCGCCTATGGTACTACAGTTTCGGAAGGAGATAGTTGTAATTTTGACAGATGTCAGTGTGACAGATGTCAAACGTCTATTTTTTTTTCAACCTACCAAATGCGGCGATGAGTGAGTTAGTTTATTGTCTCTCATTGGTATAATTGGACAGTCACAACTAACACTTGCACCTGCACAGTTGCACCGTGTGCGGGCCGCGTGCGGCCCGCGCACGGTGCAAGTGTGCCGCTTGCGACCTGCGCACTGTTCTAATACCGCTGTCAAGTGTAGACAGATGTCAGTTTGATTGATGTCAAATGTCAAACTTTTGACAGATGTCAATTGTCAAATTTTTTGACAGATGTCAAATTTATTGACAAATGTCAAATGTCAATTTTTTGGACAGATGTCAAATGTCAATTTTTTTTCCAACCTACCAAATGCGGCGATGAGTGAGTTAGTTTATTGTCTCTCATTAGTATAATTGGACAGCCACGACTAACACTTGCACCTGCACACTTGCACCGTGTGCGGGCCGCGTGCGGCCCGCGCACGTTGCAAGTGTGCCGCTTGCGACCTGCGCACTGTTCTAATACCGCTGTCAAGTGTAGACAGATGTCAGTTTGATTGATGTCAAATGTCAAACTTTGACAGATGTCAAATGTCAAATTTTTTGACAGATGTCATACGTCAAATTTTTTCCGAAATTTTTTTTTTAAAATTTCCAAATTTTTTTACCAAATGTCATAGAGGATGACGGGGGCTGTCAGATGGTTGTCATGAAAATCCAAGATGGCGGATTCAAAATGGCGGCCATTTTGAAAGTTGGTCCGATCGGGGTGATTTTTTGCATTGGGGGGTTTTCGGGGCCGCAGATTCGATATTTCAAAAAAAATTTTGGATTCCGCCATTTTTAAAGATGGCTGCCATACAAATTTTTTTTTTCATTTTTGACGCATTGTTTCTCGACACCTATGGAAAATTTTGAATGTCTTTGTTGTGTTTTGTGTCCAGATGATCGAGGTGTCTTCAAAAAAATTCGCGACCTGGTCTTCCGAACTTCGGTCACTCGGACGGTCAACGGCCTGGCCAAACCATAAAAGATAGATCATGTGCGTTTTAAGGAATGTCATAGCAAACCCTGGGACGATTTTGGAGATGTCAAAAAAAATTCAAAATGGCGGAAAAAAAAATCCGCCATACAAATTTTAACCATAAATGACGGCGAAACTATGACACTTTAGTATAAAGAGCTCGAACTAATATTAGTTGGAGGTCAGAGGGGAAGATTGCGAAAAATTTTTTTTTTCAAAATGGCGGAAATTTTGGCCGCGGCGGAAAAAAAAGTTTCACCGATCCGGATGAAAATCGATATCTGGGGGTCCCCAAGGATGATGATCAACATTCTGTAATCAAATTTTGACATGTGTCAACTTTCAATGGGGCTGCCATACAAAGGTGCTTTTATTGAAATATCAACTTTGCTTTTTTGCGCCTCCGTTGCGAGTGATTTAGAAAAGTCGTTCCTGGGGATCAAGTAAAGATGTTATAAGGGTAAGAATGCAATATCAGTGAAATCAATTTTTTTCAAGATGGCGGCTGTAGACGTACCGACTCATAGTAAAAGTTGTCCGATCCGAATGAAAATCGATATCTGAAAATCCCACGGTACACTTGGTAGGAATGTGTAAAAACTTTTTTGATTCCGCCATTTTGAAATATTGCGAACATGCAATTTCACTTTTTTAGGATTTTTAATTCGCAAATAACACCGAAACTGTGAGACTTTTGTAGGGAGGGTTTGTTCTAATATTGTACAGTTTTGAGAGGGGCATACAGTGAAAAAGAATGTTTTTCAAAATGGCGGTCCATTGGTCCGCGTCCGAAAATAAAGAAGCTCCGATCGGGATGTAAATCGATATCTGGGGGCCCCAAAGGATGCTGATCAACATGGTTTGGTCAAATTTTGACATCTGTCATTTTTTAATATGGCCGCCGTATATACTATTATCAAAATTGCTGTTTTCCGTTTTATTGCCTATGGTACTACAGTTTCGGAAGGAGATAGTTGTATTTTTTTTTTTTTTTTTTTTTTTTTTGTTTTTTTTTTTTTTTGTTGTTGTTTTTTTTTTTTTTCTATTTTTACTAAATATTCTAATAACAGTTATGTCAATCATGATGTGTACACATGTTTTGGGATATAATCTAGCTCAAAATGTATGTATTTTTTTTTTCTTTCTGCTTGTTCTTTCATTTGGTTATATTCTGTTTTGTGTGCCAAATAAAATAAATAAATAAATAAATAAATTTTGACAGATGTCAGTGTGACAGATGTCAAACGTCAAAATTTTGACAGATGTCAAATTTTTTGATAGATGTCAAATGTCAATTTTTTTCCAACCTACCAAATGCAACGACGAGCGAAGCAAGCACCAAGTATACTGTAGTTTGGTATAAGTGGACGGTCACGACCAACACTTGCACCTGCACACTTGCACCGTGTGCGGGCCGCGTGCGGCCCGCGCACGGTGCAAGTGTGCCGCTTGCGACCTGCGCACTGTTCTAATACCGCTGTCAAGTGTAGACAGATGTCAGTTTGATTGATTTTAAATGTCAAACTTTTGACAGATGTCAATTGTCAAATTTTTTTGACAGATGTCAAATTTATTGACAAATATCAAATGTCAATTTTTTGGACAGATGTCAAATGTCAATTTTTTTTCCAACCTACCAAATGCGGCGATGAGTGAGTTAGTTTATTGTCTCTCATTGGTATAATTGGACAGTCACAACTAACACTTGCACCTGCACACTTGCACCGTGTGCGGGCCGCGTGCGGCCCGCGCACGGTGAAAGTGTGCCGCTTGCAACCTGCGCACTGTTCTAATACCGCTGTCAAGTGTAAACAGATGTCAGTTTGATTGATGTCAAATGTCAAACTTTTGACAGATGTCAAATGTCAAATTTGATGACAGATGTCAAATTTATTGCCAATGTCAAATGTCAATTTTTTGGACAGATGTCAAACGTCAATTTTTTTTTCCAACCTACCAAATGCGGCGATGAGTGAGTTAGTTTATTGTCTCTCATTGGTATAATTGGACAGTCACAACTAACACTTGCACCTGCACACTTGCACCGTGTGCGGGCCGCGTGCGGCCCGCGCACGGTGCAAGTGTGCCGCTTGCAACCTGCGCACTGTTCTAATACCGCTGTCAAGTGTAGACAGATGTCAGTTTGATTGATGTCAAATGTCAAACTTTTGACAGATGTCAATTGTCAAATTTTTTGACAGATGTCAAATTTATTGACAAATATCAAATGTCAATTTTTTTGACAGATGTCAAATGTCAATTTTTAGGACAGTTGTCAAACGTCAATTTTTGACAGGTGTCAAACGTCAAATTTTTTCCGACATACCCAATGCGACGACGAGCGAAGCGAGTTAGTTTACTGTAGTTTGGTATAAGTGGACGGTCACGATCAGCACTTGCACCGCGCACGGTGCATGTGTGCCGGTTGCATCCTACTCATGGTGCAAATGACGCTGTCAAGTCAAACAAAATGGCCGCCATGCAAAGTCACGCGCATTATCATTTTCTTTGATAAATACGGCAGTTTTGTACAAGTACTTGCAAAATTTAAAGTTTAGCTCCAAGTATAGCGTTTTGAACAAATGGAACGCCACGAAAACACACACGCGGGCCGCTCGCGGCCCGCGCACGGGGCAAAATCTATAATATATAAAGCTAAAAAACGGTCATAGATGACTGATTGATTGACTGATTGACATGAATGTTCTGGCCGATCGAGCCATCGGACGACTTGGCAATGTACTAGAGATGTGTGCGGATAGGTTCCGTGACCCCAAGTAAAATCGAACATCATCAGAAAATCGTCTCCAAGGTGGAACACCAGATCAGATCTCGGAAACGGTAAGGCCGATCGAAAAAGTTTATGATCAAAAGTTGTAGTAAACCTTGGGACGATTCCATGTAAACAATAAAAAAGGTACCTTTCATACAAAAAAAACATATTTTTCATACAAAAACCGAAAACCGGAAACAAGTACCAACTTCTTAATACCTACGAACTCCAAATTATGACTCACAGCAAAAAAAAAATACAATTACGAAAGCTTGATGCAGTTTATGATTATTTTATCGACTATTTCTCGTTTATTACTTTGAAGTTTTAAATAATTCATTTAAACCTTTATGCAAAGCTGATTTGACGTCGTACGTAATGCAAATGACAATCGCGTTCAGTGTTGCCGTTTTAAACAATTCATACCGTATTCATACCGTATTATATTATTGTAGGTTTTCGTAAGTTTTAGTATTATACTGTTCGAAAAAGTACCTCAATATTAAAATTTAAACAAATATTTTAAAACAATATACGATTATCCTAGGTTTCGACTATTATTACATATTTTGTGGTTAAGTAGAAAGGAGACGGTTATAAGTAGGTGTTAATTAAAGTGTTAAGTAATTTTTTTTTAAACCTCCAATTTAGATTTGCAACATTAGAGCACTATATGTTACTGCGTCAATAGAAATGTAAAACAAATTAGAAAACCACAGACGATACTTGACATTGACAAACATAAATCACAATCACTGCATTGTACAGCCAGGAATGCATAACCAAATAATGCACTTACGCAGTATTACAAAGCTATGTACACGGATTCCTGCTGTACATTGTGGGTCGTGCATTACTGCCTGTAGCAGTGATATTGTACAGTCCGATATTTGGAAGCCATGCACACCAATTATGGGCCGTACATTCGTGCTGGTCATACAATACAGGCTCTGCAATACTTTGGTTGTGCATTCCTGGCTCCCAGACCGCTACATATAATATAAAACATTCAATTTGCCAACTCCAGAGATGCAAGCATTAAATATTTTTCGTTTTGTTTGAAGCCAAATATAAATATTTTAGAGGTGCGAGAATTGCGATTTAAACACATAGACTTAATCACGCTAAAAACATTATTTATTTACTTCGACGTTTCAACCAAGTTGCATTGGCCATGGTCACGAGTACTGTATTGTAAAAAAAAAAACATTATAGCTTTAATGTTTCATTTTACATTCACTGTACGCTGATTAATGGCACTCAACCTAGCAATACTTTTGTAGGTCGAGCAAGCAAGATGGAGACCTGTCATGTCGATCTTTTCTGTATTTACTATTATTTTATCTTGATAATTAGGTAACTTTAGGTAGACTGTGTGTAAACGCTGTGTTTGATCAAATGCATACGAGTTTATGACTCCAAGTTTAGCTCCGGAAGTTTAAGCGATTATTGTTTCTTATGAATTGTGATGTTAATTTGATAAAACAGTTGGCCGTGTGGTCCCGGTCATGTGTAATAGGACCAGGAAGCAAGTACCGTCCTTTCCCGTAGGTGCCGTAAGAGAAATCAACAGCAGCAATCAACAAAAGCAACAAGTAAGTCTTCATACTGCACAAGATAAACAAAGTAAAAAAGCATGATGAGCAAGAGCAAACATGTAATTTAGTAGTAGTAGGTACCTATATAGGTACATACATAGTAGGTAAATAAAATACCGATACCAATTAGGATTGGCAAGTTGAAATGGCAAGGGGCAGGCCACATCGCTCGTAGAACTGACAACCAATGGGGTAGAAAGGTTCTTGAGTGGCGACCACAAACCGAAAGACGCAGCGTAGGCCGGCCCCCACTAGGTGGACGGACGATGGATGCAGAAGACGAGCAGCCACTCAAAGTGGCGCTCTCTGGGGGAGGCCTTTATTCAGCAGTGGAGGTGTTCAGGCTGTTTATGATTTAGTAGAATAGACTTAAGTTTGGTACTTCAAGAGTATGTAAATAACAATGCACATAACACAGAACAAATAATGGTAATTTGTAATGATCATTTCAAACATTTTTTTATCGCCTAAGCCCATTAGAGAAACAGTATGAATGAAAGCTTACAAAACACAAACCTCCCATTTTAAGTGGAAAATGCTAAACATATTATTATTTAATTTTTTACAGTTTTATTTTTCGAAGAGTTATACTTACCTGAAAATTAATTTAAAGCAGAAATACACCTGCGATTAAAGTTCAAGGTTCAGTAATCACAATAAGTACTTAGTTGATACCTTTATAACACACAAGTATAGCCATGGCAAAAAGGAAATTATAAAGTAGCAGAAGCAGACAATGATTTAGTATGGATTTCAGCAACAGCTAACAGAAACAAGTAGAACCAGAACCATACCAGATATTTGACTTTGCATGGCCGTTAAAATGGACAATGTTTACAAGTAAGTATCGCAAACTTTTTTCCTCCCAATAATGCCATACCTAATGTCTACATTCACAATGTAGGTATGCTTTAGAAAATAAGGAGGAATGGAACAAACTGTTACCATGATTAGTTTTCCTGAGGTGTGAAGGGTGGATTTGACCAAATTTGAATTTATGCACGAGTAACTATACCAGAATAAATCATTTCACGATCTTGAACTTGACTTTGTCGTATATTAGTTACAAAACAGTATAGAATCATAACCATACCTAATATGGCGCGCTGCTGCCGTTATAATGTTCTCGGAATAATCTGTTAATCCACCAAAAACGGCAGTACCTATTGCAATTATTCTCGAACAGGCTTGCTATTTTTAGATTTGTAGATGGTAAAATGGGAAATTGATTTACTCTCGGCTAACTGGAGATTTATCCTTTTACTCTCATTTGGTTGAATCCACCCTTAGTGAAGCAAGTTAACTAATTTATTAATCTTGTATTTGTATTTGGTAGGTACCTATCTAGACTAGATGTTAAAAAATAATGAGTTAGCTAAAGGAATTGTGTGAATTGAATGGCTATAGTGAAACCAATAAAAGTAGGTAGGTACATTACGTAATGTACCTACCTACCTATCTGATGTAAAAGTAGCATAATACTATAATGTGAGTTGAGATGAAAACAACTTGAAACAGTAAAGTAATAATTAAAAAAAAGTTAAATAAAGGGTAGGTATAAACTTAAGTATTATCTATACATGCAATAAAATAAAACTGTAACTGGGCTAAATCTGTACATTGAATATTTTTTGAAAACTTTGATTGCATTACACTTCTTAATCGATATACTTAGAAATAAAAACATTTTCTTTTGAATTTTGTGTCTGTCTGTCTGTATGCCTGTCTGTCTGTCCCTTTGAACACGCATCATGCTGAAACTACTACACGGATTTCGCTGAAACTTGGTGTGGTATAATAGCAGGTTTTTCAGAATAACATTTAGTGTACTATGTTTTCAAAAACAGCCAAGTGCGGGTTGCATGCCGCAAGCGGCTCGTGACTGTGTAGCGAAGGTGATCTGTGATGGGAGGTGGGCTTTTTTATTTTTCGAGGTTGCTCTGTTTGCTGGGCCGCAAGCGGCCTCCTTCTGCGAGGCGGAGACGCAGAAGGAGGCTGTGGAGTGGGCTAGGGAGGATGATTATAACTCTGACCCCCTCCGGCGCAGACGGGCCGGGGGACGGAGGAGGCGTTTCGCGCGCCTTCTCCTTCCTCCGTAGTGGGGTTGCCGGCGGAGATTCAGGGGAATCTTCGCCGTGCCTACACGGTGCCACACGTCTGGTGGGTAACCGAGGTGTAAGGTTACCTACTCATTGGCGCAGAAGCCCGAAAGGGCCTACCGCCGGGGCGAGATAGTGAATGCTAGCGCGACCCTATCTCGCCCCATCCCGGTGACGGATGGATCACGGGGAGGTTTAGTGGGTTCAAATCCCACATACCTCCTGCCATCACCCCCGTGGTGGCAGGGGAGTGGGAAGGCATTTCCCCATTAAAAAAATACAATTCTTAACTATGTCGCAGAATACACAGCTTATTGGCCTTCAAGAGTAGGTAAATAACAATTAGTGTGAGAATGTTTTGCAACATTTTTAAACGCCCTCAGTCAATTGTGCGGGCAAACCTTCAATTTAAGTGGAAAAATATAAAAATGTATTATTTTATGTTTTACAGTTCCTTCAAAGAAATACCTGCCTGACAAAGCGTTGAAAACAGAAACTCATCAAAGAAAAGAAGAAATGTCATGTCTACACTCACAATGTATGCTGCAGAAAATAAAGAATGGAAGAATGGGACAAATCATTACCAAGATTCGTTTGTCTAAGATTTTAAGTGAAGCAACCTACCCAGACTAGACTAGATGATTAAAAAAATGGGTTAGCTAAAAGATATTGTGTATTATGTATAAATTATAACGTTACAGTAAAATCATACCTATGCTTAGTTTGGGGCTAGATGGCGATGTGTGAAATGTCCATCCTTTTTTTTTATGTACCTACCTTTCCTACCTCTTTAATGTAAAAGTACCATTATACTATAACCTAATGCGGTTGAAATGAAAACAACTTAAAATCATAAAATAATAATTGGATGATATAATAAGTTAATATATGTAGGCACAAACCCGGTAGCTCCGTCGGTAGTAACTCCGCCTTCTACACTTTAATGTTCTGTGTTCGATTTTCACCCAAAACACAAACATTGAGTGTGATGATCTGATAATAGATGTTTAATCTGTCTGGGTTATTGTACTTATTCTAAGTATGTATTGTATCAGTTGTTTGGTACCCCCGTTGTACAAGCTTTGCTTAATTTCAGGCTAATCAGCACTGTGTGAATATGTGTGGACATTCCACACAGCGCCATCTATCCTCGGAACTAAACTAGGCTGACTCTTATAAGATCTAGGTGGTGGTACATATTAGTAGAAGACCGACGACTTGGTCAGAACCGCAGGGGGCCAATGGATGCAGGAGGCAAGCAGCCGCTCAAAGTAGCGCTCTATGGGAGAGACCTATGTTCAGCAGTAGACGTCTTCAGGCTGTTGATGATGATGATGTCTGTTTGTCTGTCTTTCTATCTGTCCCTTTGAACACGCATCACGCTGAAACTACTGCATGGATTTTGCTGAAATTTGGTATGGTATAATAGCAGATTTCTCAGAACAACATTTAGTGTACAATGTTTTAAAAAACAGCCAAGTACGGGTTGCACTCCGCAAGCGGCTCGCGACTGTGCACCGACGGTGACCTGTGGTAGAAGTTAGCGATTTTATTTTTTGAGGTTGCTCTGTTGTTTGCTGGGCCACAAGCGGCCTACGACTATATGATGAAGGTGGCCTGTGGTAGACGTTGACGTTTTTTTTCGAGGTTGTCCTGCTCGCTGCGCTGCAAGTGGCCTGCGACTATGTGGCAATAGTGAACTGTGGTCAACTTTGGCGTTTTTTTTTCGAGGTAGCTCTGATCGCAGGGTTGCGGCACGGGGACAATGAGTTTTGTTGAATACAATTCTTAACTATGTCGCCGAATACACAGCTTATTGGCCTTCAAGAGTAGGTAACAATTAGATTGGAAAATTTATTACCAAGTAGTTTCTCTAAGTTTTTATGTGAAGCAAGGTGGGTTCATCGATATAAGTAGGTACTTATTTATTTATTTGTTTACTATGTACTTACTTACATAACTAATGTAAAAGTAGCATAATACTATAATGTGAGTTGAAATGAAAACCACTTCAAACATAAGAATTTATTAAAGTAAGTTAAAGAAAGTGCAGGTACAAACTTAAGTATTATACATATATTGAACATAATATATGTTGTCATAAAATTAAAAAATTGAAGTGGTTACTAATGTAAGCAGTACTTGCGGTATTACTACTAAAATACTAGCCCGGTAGCTCAGTTGGTAGTGACTCCGCATTATGTAATGTTCTGTGTTCGACTCCCACCCAATAGGCAAACATTGTAATAGATGTTTGTTCTATCTGGGTGTTATATTGCATTCTAAGTATGTACACAACAAAAAGTGTAAGTATTGTATCAGCTATTTGGTGTCCCATAGTACAAGCTTTGCTTAGTTAAAAGCTAAATGGCACTGTGTGAATATGTGTGGATATTCCACACAGTCTCATCTACACTCAAGGCTGACACTACATACATACGAGGTAACTAGATGATAATAAAATATTTATGATTTTCATAGCAGTATCGCCTGCTCAGCGGAATCTACAGATAAATTCGTAAAGGAAAAATCTGAATCACAAACGGGACTTGAACCCGCATCCGTCCGTCCGTTTTATTTTTCCATTACAAATGAATCTGTAGATGATAATAGATAAGATCTCTTGAACTTGCCTACTGTGCGAAGCAGGCCTTAAAATACTGCTTTTTGACAAAGCACTTTAGGTGCTATGTTTGGAAGTAAATCATTAATAACTAAGTTTGACTTGTTATGGAACATTATAATCGTAAGATCTATACTGCTGCATTAGCAGGTACCTACATAGTTTTACAATTTTCCCTACCTGCCTTTAAAAGGAGCTGTATAATTTGGTTTGGAGTCTGATCTGTTAGTTAATTTATTTGTAAGTTTTTAGAATAATGTCTAATCGTAATCATTCATAACCCACACAAATTGTAGCTGAGCAGTAAGAGTACGTAGGTGCCTGGTAGGTTTCCCGTCTATGATTAATCAAGGGCTTGAAAAAAAACACTCATATTTTTTATTATTTTTAACAAGTATATTATTATATTTGTAACTACAAAAAAAAACAGCTTTCACACCATTTCGATGCTTCTAAGACAGACAGTCAGTGAGTCAGTCTCTGCGTCGGCAGCTGTGGTGGTGCACTTGGCAGCGCAGGGTCCCTGGCGCGACCGACGGCATATCCCGTGTCGCGACATGTGGCGACGGGGGTAAATTCGTTTTCCGCCCTAACCCCTGTCCAAGGGAAGAGGAAAGTGAGTGAGAAAAGATAGGGGAAATGGGTGAATGGATGGGACGGCTATGGAAGGGAGGCAGGCGGAGCCTGCCTCCGTTCCATCGTCCCATCCATTCACCTATTTCCCCTATCTATTTTCCTCTCCCTTCCTTCAACAAAATGAGTATAGTGGCTTTATGCTACTATTATTACATGTAAGTGCGTTTACTGCAAAGGAGTGAAACGCATTGGCTTCCTTTGTAATCCTTGATTACTATAACCTATCTTCAAGTCTTAGAGTCATAGAGTATTATTCCTTCTATGATAGCTCTATGTGCTCCAATCTCGCTAATATCGTCACTCTTTCCATCAGGTGTGAAACAGGTAGATAGATAGATTCATGAGCAAAGGTATTGTACAAAAGTATTCTGTGGTATTGTATGAGAACAATACAAGTGTCTGAAGTGGGGTGTTTTTTTTACTACGTTTGACTTATGTGACGTCATTCTAATCTTTTTTTTTCTAATGTAACCTAACTTCAAAACGAAGATATCTTTGACTAAGATCTGATTATTTTCGGAAACGTTGATATAAAATAGTCACTTTTTTGGACAAACAAATCAAAATGGCCGGCATGCATGCAAAATTTATACGTGCACAAGTTAGAGACTTAGAGACAGCCATGGCGTGTTCAGACTCATGGCAAAGAGAGCAACGATGACATTTTTATGGTGGTAAAATAATTCCAAGATGGCAGATTCAAATTGGCGCCAAATCAAAATTGGCTCAGATCCGGCTGAATTTTTAAATTTGGGGTTTTTTGGGGATGCTGATTATAATTTTTGACATTTAAATTAACTGACAGCATTTTTCAAGATGGCCGTCACGCAAAATTCAAACGTGCACACTTCCGAAACTAACAAAGGTAGGCATGGCGTGTTTGGAATCATAGAAAAAAGAACATCGATGACTTTTTCACGGTGTTTAAATAATTCCAAGATGATGGATTCAAAATGGCGCCCGATTTGAAATTAGCTCTGATCCGTCTGGTATTTTATATTTGGGGGTTTCAAAAGACGGCAATTACAAATTTTGACATTTTACTCCACTGACAGCATTTTTCAAGATGGCCGCCATGCCAAATTTTAACTTGCACACTTTCAAAACTAACCGATGTAGGCATGGCGTGTTTAGACTCATGACAAAGAGAACAGCGATGACTTTCTCACTGTTTTATAACAATTGCAAGACAGCGGATTCAAAATGGCGCCCGATTTGAAATAACCTCTGATCCTGCTGAAATTTTATATTTAGGGGTTTTAAGGGACAACGTTTACAAATTTTGACATTTTACTTGACTGACAGCATTTCTCAAGATGACCGCCATACAAAGTCAAACGAATAATCATTTTCTTTGAGAAATACCACTGTTTTGTACTAATTCTTGCAAAATTTAAAGTTTAGCGTAAAGTATAACTCTTTTATAAATAAAACAGCCCCAAAAACGTACTCGCGGGCCGCTCGCGGCCCGCGCACGGGGCAAAATACTAGTCTATAATATATAAAGCTAAAAAACGGTCATAGATGACTGATTGATTGACTGATTGACATGAATGTTCTGGCCGATCGAGCCATCGGACGACTTGGCAATGTACTAGAGATGTGTGCGAATAGGTCCCGTGACCCCAAGTAAAATCGAACATCATCAGAAAATGGTCTCCAAGGTGGAACACCAGATCAGATCTCAGAAACGGTAAGGCCGATCGAAAAAGTTTATGGTCAAAAGTTGTAGTTAACCTTGGGACGATTCCATGTAAACAATAAAAAAAGGTACCTTTCATACAAAAAAACATATTTTTCATACAAAAACCGAAAACCGGAATTACGTCACAACAATCTTTAGTGTAAAAGACATTTATGTTTACAGTGACAATGTTATTTATATTTTAATGCAAACCCTCAGCAACAAATAAAAAAACAACAATGACTGAAATGGTTAATTGAAATGAATTTGATTCATACGTCATCGGCAATATGGAACGCAGTACTTGATAAGAAAGTGTGAGCGAGATGTCCAAATGTCATACATTTAAGGAACGAAAGAGAGACAGAGTGTAGCCTGCAGCCGATGGAACGATGATGGCGACGGGTGACTCATAATATATTTATGTTTGTGGTCGACAGTGCATGCGCAGCAATTAAGTAAATGTTTTAGCTTTATCTGTGTTTGTGTCCTACGTTTGTGATCGTCTGACCGTGACCGTAACTACCGTGGACATCAAAGAAACCAAGCAAGCGTGTAAGTGAGTCCTTACATACATCGAATACCTACTTATTGCCTATAATGCCATTTATTTATCTCAATGTTCAAATACCTATGTTTGCTATGTACCTAGATACATAGCAAACATACGTTTGTACAGCTCAAGCTATTACAGAAATCTCACATCATATCTGCATCTCATCGATTAAAGTGAGGTATTGTAAAGATCGGTACCTACCTACTCTAAAGTGGTTTGCAATTCTTGTATGTTGAAGTGCGTTTTTTTTAATGCTAAAATGCATTTTAAAATCCATGTAGTGCTTATATTTACAATACCTACTACATATTAAGATAACATGTTTTTGGGGGTAGGTAAGTAAGTCGTAAACAAAACATTCCAGAGGTGTCGATTCTTGTGCTGTGTGCGTGAGTGAATGGTGTAGTATGTGACGTGACGATGACCTGTGGTTGTATAGGTGCAATACTGCGGTGCAGTATGCCTGTACACCATGTAGGTGTGCGGCGAGCGAACGTAGCAACACGATTACTTATGCATTTTATATTCACGATGCTGTTGTGTGCGAGTACGTAATTTACGTTGTAGTTTGTGTATTTGGAGCGAAGTGTTAATAGTTTAGTATATGAGAGTGTATGACGTATTGTATTTGTCCAGTAATATTTAGAGGTATTAGTCCCATTTATAAGTACCGGCATGAAAGTCTAGCGATGACCGTTATTGCGCAGAAGTCAAAAATTAGGTATCACAGGTGGGCTAGAGAGACGAAGGGTGCGCGTACGTAGCGCCGGTTATTGGCTAGCCAGTCGTATTCCGTCCCCCGCCCCGATACGACGCCCGCTGACTTCTGTCTATACAGTCGCGCTCTAAAGTGTATTGTTATTGTAGTTCATTGTTTTGTTTTTTGTTAAGTTTGAGTTCGTTTGTAATTGTTGGTTTTTCTATTAGCGTAATTTAAGTAGATAGTGAATATGCCTAGAAAAAATACTGTTTTGAAAAGATAGGCACGAAAAATGGTGTATACGTGCATTGTTTTGTTAAAAGAGAAACCAATGAATTGATTGATTCTTTAAAGCAAATAAAAAGTGAGATTGATGAAGCAACGAATAGTAAAATATCCTGTTACAAGCTATGCAACACTTTAACATTAACTATTTATTATTGTTTACGCGCGCGACAGTACCTAATATCATCCACATTTCGCTCAGCGCTAAACTTACCTGCCGCTACCTATACCAAGGGTGCATGAAAGTCAAGACTGACAAAAATTAGTTTAACTGTAATCAATTTAATGTAATGTTTGGGTGGAATAAGAAGAAAATTATGGAAATATTATGTGAGTACGTTATAGATAGCAACAAGAAGTTGAGACATCTGATGTGTTGTGATTATTTAGTTACATACTATATTTTTGTTTTGATTTTATCCCTCTGATGCAAAGCCGATTTAAACGAAATTTTCATAGTGTAGTGCTTTAGCACTTGCCTCCTTTCACATTTATGATAAATACTAATGGGACAATAGTTAATGTTCCCCCTTTATAACAAATAAATAATGAATTAAATCGGACCACGCGTTAATGAATTACAACTAAGTACATATTTTTACTTTCATCCCCTCCCCTGAAGGAACCGTGCTGAATTTCGGGATTAAAAGTATCTTCAAGCATACCTTGTAGTATGAACCAAATCATGCCAAGTTTCATTTCAATCCATTCAGTTGTGTCGGCGTGCTCATCCAAGGTACAGACAGACGGACAGACAAAGATGTAAAAAAATATAGTTTTGGTTTCAGCATCAATAACAAACACAAAAAACATTATTTCTAAATACCTTCAATGCACAGAATTGGACCTACGGTTTAATATAAGTAATATAGATAACAATACTATAATTATTTTCAGGTTACTTCTACTATCTGAGTTTGAAGCAGCAGGGAATTTTTTGACAACCTAGCTAGAATAATTATACGTGTACTTATATTTGATGGTGAGTCCTTTATTATTATCTCAATATTCATAGCACTCATACTAAAGTTGCACTATTTTGTGATCTTAAATATGTACCTACCTAGGTAAATAGCAAAAATTCCTTTGTACAGCTTAAACTATTATAAGAAATCCCACATGGCAAGACTCCATCGGTTAAAGGTAGGTATTATTAACGATTAATTTGTAAAGGAAAAATGTTAATCACGAACGGGACTTGAACCCGGCGGAATTAGCAAGTTGAAATGGCAGTGGGCAGGCGACACGGTGAAAGTAGTGCTTACGCACTTGCCTCCATTCACCGTTTCTTCCATTCATCCTTTTCCTTTATCTTCTCCCCCCCCCCCCTACCGTCTCCCTTTCGCATAGTGCAATAGTGCAGGGCAGTAGTACTTTGTTTCTTAGAATTAGCATGTTGAAATGGTAATCGGCAGGCCACATCGCTCGTAGACCACAATACGAAAAGTGCAGCATAGGCCGGCCCTCACTAAGTGAACGGACGATCTGGTAAATACCGCGGGGAGCCGATGGATGCAGGATGCGAGCAGCCACTTAAAGTGGCACTTTCTGGGGGAGGCCTTTATTCAGCAGTGGACGTTTAGAATAGACTTAAGTTTGGTACTTCAAGAGTAGGTAAATAACAATGTACATAACAAAGAACAAATAATGGTAATTTGTGATGATCATTTCAAACATTTATTAAACAACGCCTAAGCCCATTACGGAAACATTAAGAATGAAAGCTTACAAAAAAAACCTCCTATATTAAGTGGAAAAAGTTAAACTTTTATTATTTTATTCTTTACAGGTTTTTTTGCGAATACCTACCTGAATAATAATTTAATACAGAAATACAACAAACAAAGGAAGAAATACATCTGCGATCAAAATTCAAGGTTCAGTAATCACACAATGGAGCGACATTAAAATGGACAATGTTTACAAGTAAGTAACACAAAGTTGTTTCCTAATTATGGTACGCCTAATCATTGGCAGATACAGGGGGGGCATGGCCCGCCTCAAAAGAACAAAGAATTTCATACTTTCGACTCAATTTTCCGATAAAATTCAGGTGCAATTTTACACGGCATAGGTACGCATTAGACTGAGTAGGATTGAACCTAGCGCGGCAGATTTTAGGGGTGGCAAGTTTGGTAGCCGATTTTTTTGTCTTGTAGACTTTTGAGCTACATGACATCTTGCCGATGACTTTTCTCTCTTACCTTTCATTCTATATTCAACGGTACGGCAAACTACTATGTATACAATAGTAAAACGCCCAGTTCGCCGCCGCTTCTGCCTGCACTTTGTATGCTTAAAAAGACAGCGAAATTGTGGAAAAAATATTTCACTATCTATAAATATTGATTTGGGAGGCCTAATATCTTTACAGCATTTGTGGTTGATGTAATTTGACCGTGCTGGTTGGGATAATTCTTAAGAATTTCTCAATAGATGGCGCTGCCAACCCCGTAAGTTGGTTAAAGTGGTAGGTGAAGGATAAATTCGGACATGAGACCACTTGACACGGTAGCTTAAGTAAAGCATGTCCCGGCTTTTGGAACGAATGGATGCGGGTTCAAGTCCCGCCCGTGATTCACATTTTTCCTTTACAAATTAATCTGTAGAGTACGCTGAGCAGGCGATACTGCTATAAAAATCATAAATATTCACTATCCATAAGTTGAGGGTTCGATTCCCACCCAAGATTTTGCTCACATTATACTTTTCCTAAAGCAATCTCAATGGTATGAATGACAAAGACTGCAAGAATCTCCATATCAATAAGTCGTATACTAACCGATTTGGAAAATTCTTCTTTTATATCTTGTTATAGCAATACTGTATTTTCAAATTAGTTCCATAGAAATTTCATCAAAATCAGTACTCACACTTAGTTTAGCAGTTTTATTACAGTTTTCCTTTTTCTCGACAAAAATAAAATTTAGCTATAAATAATGCCACAAACTGTGTATCTATTATATTTAAATCCTCACTTAAGAAAACCCAAATTTTACTTAGATATTGTTTCCATTGCACAACACTTTGTTCCATCAAAAGTCTGCACCTGTCACTTTGATAGCAAGAATTTATTAATTCGATCTCTATTCCAATCATCTAAATCCGCCCAGCTGTTTGAACGTGAAAGAGTAACAAAAATACACACATACAAGCTTTCGCTTTTTATAATATTAGTATTGTTTTTGCAATGACTGCCATATTACAAAAAGTGGATGTTTTTTTGTTTATGTGTTCCAGGGTTTTTACGGGTCCTATCAATCGTCTACAGCTTCAATACAGTTCTACAGTTCCAAGTGGACGATTTGATGCTCTACCACAGGTAATTATTTTCAAGCAAGTCATATAAACTCTTGGCTATAAAAATGACCACCCATGACACTATGACAGTTTAAAATCTTATATTTGTCAACTTACATAATTATACTTTTAAATACATAATAAAATGCACATTTCCCTGGTTTTTATTCCAGTACAACTTTCAAACCATCGCGTGCAGGTTTAAATGGTAAGAACTGGGAATAGTGATTGGTGCAGGGCATTGGTTGAGGGAAAACATCGTGAGGAAACTGGCATGTTCAAGAATCACAAAATTCTAAGAACAATTATTGTGTCATCCACCAACCCCCACTTATACTCTCTCCATGTAGAATAATACAGTAAACAGTACATGATAAAAATTAAAATACAAGCATCACACACAAATCATCAGACATCTTCTATGTAGAAGTGTGTGTTGCCAGGACATAATATAATATGGAACTGAGACATGGTCACTAACAGATGGCCTCATCAGTAAGCTCAAAGTCGCCCAGCAAGCTATGGCGAGCTATGCTTGGTGTGTTCCTGCGAGATAAGATCCGTAATGAGCTTCCTCATCACCCCCGTGGTGGCAAGGAAGTGGGAAGGCATTTCCCCATTAAAAAAAATACAATTCTTAACTATGTCGCAGAATACACAGCTTATTGGCCTTCAAGAGTAGGTAAATAACAATTAGTGTGAGAATGTTTTGAAACATTTTTAAACGCCCTCAGTCAATTGTGCGGGCAAACCTTCTATTTTAAGTGGAAAAATATAAAAATGTGTTATTTCATGTTTTACAGTACGTTCGAAGAACTACCTGCCTAACAAAGCGTTCAAAACAGAAACTCATCAAACAAAAGAAGAAATATCATGTCTACACTCACAATGTATGCTGCAGAAAATAAAGAATGGAAGAATGGGTCAAATCATTACCAAGATTCGTTTGTCTAAGTTTTCAAGTGAAGCAACCTACCCAGACTAGACTAGATGGTTAAAAAATGGGTTAGCTAATAGATATTATTATGTATAAATTAGAACGTTACAGTAAAATCATAGCTATGGTTAGTTTGGGGCTAGATGGCGATGTGTGAAATGTTCACACATATTTTTTTTTTTAATGTACAGACAAAAATTGAGTGTGATGATCAGGTAATAGATGTTTAATCTGTGTGGTTATTGTACTTATTCAAACTATGTATTGTATCAGTTAATTGGTGCCCCATTGTACAAGCTATACTTAGTTTGAGGCTAAACGGCACTGTGAATATGTGTGGACATTCCACACAGCGCCATCTATCCTCAGAACTAAACAAGGCTGACTCTTATAAGATCTAGGTGGTGGTATATATTAGTAGACCGACGACTTGGTCAAAACCGCGGGAAGCCGATGGATGCAGGAGGCACGCAGCTGCTCAAGTAGTGCTCTATGGAGGAGACCTATGTTCAGCAGTGGACGTCTTCAGGCTGATAATGGTGAGATAAGATATCTCGAATTTGTCGTCTGTGTGATGCATTCAAAGAACTGATCTTACTTTCACACTTATTTGTTACTAGCTGACCCGCCCCGGCTTTGCAAGGGTTTATTAGGTTTACGCCTTATCATCTCAGTCTATTTCCCATAGTACAAGACAGGAGTGGCTCTGGACCTAATACTGAAGGTTCATCATCATCATCATCAACAGCCTGAAGACGTCCACTCCTGAACATAGGCCTCCCCCAGAGCGCGCCACCTTCAGCGGCTGCTCACCTCCTGCATCCATCGGCTCCCCGCGGTTTTCACCAGATCGTCGGTCCACCAAGTGAGGGGCCGGCCTACGCTGCTTTGCAAGGGTTTATTAGGTTTACGCCTTATCTCAGTCTAAAGGAAGAGGGGAAAAAGATAAGGGAAAAGGATGAATGGATGAAGGGGAAAGGAGGCAGGTGCGCCAGCACCTGCCTCCATTCACCGTTTCATCCATTCATCCTTTTCCCTTATCTTTACCCCCTCCTTTCTCTATTCCCCATAGTATAGGGCAGGAGTGGCTTTGGACCTAATACTGAAGGTTGGATGTCTGTAATTTCTGAACTACAAAACCATATTCATGGGAGGATATTTAAAGTACCCCCTTTCTAACAAAAAAAAGAATTCATTAAATCGGACCACGCGTCAATGAATTACAACGAAGTACATAATTTTAATTTATTTCCTCTCCCAAGGGAACCATGCTGAATTTTGGGATCAAAAATATCCTATAGCCTACGTAACCATGAATTTGAACCCATTCAGTAGTTTCGGTGTGATGCTCAGCCAAGATACAGTCAGACAGATAGACAGACAAAAATGAAAAAATATAGGTTTGGCTTCAGCGTAGGGAAAATTATTTTTTCTTTTCAAAATTTCTTCAATGTACATTAGTGGACCTGTTAGTTTTTTATTATAAGTATAGGTAATAACAGCTTCGCCATAGTTTTTCTAAATTTACAATATATTATATTAATAATAAAATATTGTTTATTTACGGGATATTTATCATGTAATTTATTTGATCCGAGTTGCCGATATTTTGGTACTATGGCAAGCACCATGACCGTAGAAAATTAAAATCTTATAATATTTATTTTCTTTATCTTTAAATATGTGTGGGCAATTCACACAGCGCCATATAGCCGTAAACTAAGCATAGCTGGTACTGTGGGAACCAGATAACTGATACAATACTTATTATGCCCATTTTCACCAAAGATCCCTAAATTATACCCTAACTAGGAATCGCTTTGGCTAAGGGTCCCCTAAATTTGACCCATACCTAAATTCGTTTTCACAGCGCTGAAAAAAATCTCCAGTAAATGAGAGGTTATGCTTTTCTACGGTTTCCGCAAACCGGCCAACCGCCGATTTAGGTATTTTTTTATATTTTAGAGAATAATCGTCAAAAAGACAAGCTTTATTGATTTAGCATTAGATTTTTTATTATATTAGGAATCCATCAGAAAAAATGAAAAAAGAAAATCATTTCCTGGGGTTATGCGGGTTGAAACAGTTGCCAAATACAATTGAAAAATAAAGTGGCATAATGAAGTCATCGCTAAGGGGTCGAGGTTCGGCTTTAGGTGTCCCTTAACCATCGCATCGGTGAAAACTACTTTACTATCAGATGCCACTTAAGTATTTTTAAGGGTCCTTTAAAATGTAAGGATTTTTGGTGAAAACGAGTATTACATACTTTTTTGTTTGTAAGTACCTACATGTACCTACATGTAGAATACAATGTAACACCCAGACACAGAACAAACATCGATGTTCATCACACAAATATTTGTCCTGAGTGGGAATTGAATCCACAACTTATAGTTCAGAAGCTACTACCATCTGAGCTCACAGGCCAGTTGAAGTCGAGTTTGACAAAGCACTTTATATGCTTAGAAGAAAATTATTAGGTAAGACTTAAGAGCTAAGTTGCTTCTTATCAAGACTTGTTATGAAGGGAAATTATGAGGTTGAATTATGTGGGTGAATTAATTGTTATGAGGGGCTCCTTTAAAAGGAGCTCTATAATATTATGGTTTTGAGTCTGTCATTTTATTTTTAAGTTCTTAAGGCTGGTTTACGCTTTGTTTAGTTTAGTAGAGAGTTAAGTTATGATGTCAACGAGTTCGTTCGATTAAGTTGTAAGTTGTGTCCGCCCATTATGGTGGTGTTTAGTTTCACATTTCAGTGCGTTACTACTTACCGAGTTATGAAGTGTTAGGTACTAACTAAACTTGAATGTATAAAAGTGCGGCGAATTTAGTGATTTAGTTGTCGGGGTATAGAAAATAAAACAAAGTAGCAAGTTAACTTGCTACTTAACTAAATAAAGCTTAAACCAGCCTTTTTTATACGTAATCGTCTCATAACCCATATAAATTGTAGCTTAGCTGTAAAAGTGAGAAGGTGGGTAGGTAGGTTTTCTGTCTGTGAATAATCAACGGCTTGAAATAAAACACTGTCACATTTTTATTTATTTTTAATGTACACAACACATACATATTTAAGTATTACTACACAAAACTAAGTAGGTACCTAATATAAGTAATCATGTGAATTAATTAGGTACCTATTATTATAATAAATATTATTGATTTTATTTTTACGGACATCGAAATGGTGTTTGGTCGTAAATTGCCTACGTACATTCTTCAAACACCATTTCGATGTTTTATATATAATTAGTTTTATGCCATAACCCTGTTCAAGGGAAGTGGAAAGTGAAAGAGCAAAGACAGGGGGAAAGGCTCCGCCTGCCTCCCTTCCATAGCCATCCCATCCATTCATTCTTTTCCCCTTTCTTTTTCCTTCTCCCTTCAATAGGGTGATTATAGTGGCTTTATCTTTGTTGTCGGCTATGTTTCATCGCACCGTGTGTATCGACTAGCTTGATCTTGAGACAATGCTGAATCCTGCACTGATGAGTGATGATGAGTCCCACCCGCGTTTACCATGGTGTTTTCGGTAGGATAATAGATGGGAAGGTAACTACTTGTGTGACTGATATTATGTTGTTTAGGTAGCAGTTTGAGCTTCGGTTTCCTTGACTGAGGTAGAAAAGCACTAGGATGTTCTGTGGTTATAATTATCATAAGAAATCTAGGAACGTGACAAAATCAGTGTAATGAAATTCAATCATCAAACATAGTACCAATGTTAAATTTATAGCTAATTCCAATTCTACATCAACTCTACGCTTCCGGCACCACTCCAGTAATTACCTTCTCGACCTAGGTATGCGGCTGCGTACTAATATAAGGCTAATATTTTGTTAATTTAGTAGAAACCTTCTTCTTAGCGTTGAAAATACTCGAGTATCGACGCAAGGTGGCTTTCTATTTTCTTATGCTGCTACCTATTATTAATTTAGAGTTCCGAGTGACACTGAAATCTGTTATGGGCAACCGAGTTGCTTTACACCAGGCGAACGACTAGCTCGGCACTACATTCATTTACATTAAAAAAAATTATGCACGTGAGGTGAGTGTGCATAGCGCGTTTACTGCAAAGGAGTGGAATACATTGGCACCCTTTGTAATCCCTAATTACTATAACCTGTCTTGATGATGATGATGATGATGATGATGATGATGATGATGATGAAGTCTTGAAGTGAATAAGTATATAACTTCTATGATAGCCGGCCCTGTGTGATCCAACCTTGCTAATATCGCCACCCACCATGTGTGGTGGTGGCCAAAATGTAAGTGCATAATATAAAAGTAGATACTGTTTGACTCGGGCATAAAGTGGAATCTGTTTAAAACATAGATGCGTGAGCAAAGTTATTGTATGAGAACAATACAGCTGTCTTAAATGTAGTGAAAAGACACATACACTTTTCCTCATTACTTAATTTAGGTAGATATGTGGGGGGTAACTTCAAGACTAACCTATCTTTAACGTCTTTAACTATCAACTGATTATTTTCGGGAACTTTGATATAAAATTGTCACTTTTTTGGACAAACAAATCAAAATGGCCGGCATGCAAAATGTATACGTGCACAAGTTAGAGGCTTTGAGACAGTCATGGCGTGTTTGGACTCATGGCAAAGAGAACAACGATGACATTTTTATGGTGGTAAAATAATTCCAAGATGGCAGATTCAAAATGGCGCCAGATCTAAGTTGGCTCAGATCCGGCTGAAATTTTAAACTTGGGGTTTTTTGGAGATGCTGATTATAATTTTTTACATTTAAATTGATTGACAGCATTTTTTAGGACATTAACATGGATGGCCGCCATGCAAAATACAAACGTGCACACTTCCGAAACTAACAGAGGTAGGCATGGCGTATTTGGAATCATAGTAAAGCGAACATCGATGACTTTCTCACGGTGTTAAAATATTTCCAACATGGTGGATTCAAAATGGCGCCCGATTTGAAATTAGCTCTGATCCGTCTGATATTATATATTTGGGGGTTTTAAAAGACGGCGATTACAAATTTTGACATTTTACTTCACTGACAGCATTTTTCAAGATGGCCGCCATGCACAAGTCAGATCAATTATCATTTTCTTTGAAAAATACCACTGTTTTGTACTAATTCTTGCAAAATTTAAAGTTTAGCGTAAAGTATAACTCTTTTATAAATAAAACAGCCCCAAAAACGTACTCGCGGGCCGCTCGCGGCCCGCGCACGGGGCAAAATACTAGTCTATAATATATAAAGCTAAAAAACGGTCATAGATGACTGATTGATTGACTGATTGACATGAATGTTCTGGCCGATCGAGCCATCGGACGACTTGGCAATGTACTAGAGATGTGTGCGGATAGGTTCCGTGACCCCAAGTAAAATCGAACATCATCAGAAAATCGTCTCCAAGGTGGAACACCAGATCAGATCTCGGAAACGGTAAGGCCGATCGAAAAAGTTTATGATCAAAAGTTGTAGTAAACCTTGGGACGATTCCATGTAAACAATAAAAAAGGTACCTTTCATACAAAAAAAACATATTTTTCATACAAAAACCGAAAACCGGAAACAAGTACCAACTTCTTAATACCTACGAACTCCAAATTATGACTCACAGCAAAAAAAAAATACAATTACGAAAGCTTGATGCAGTTTATGATTATTTTATCGACTATTTCTCGTTTATTACTTTGAAGTTTTAAATAATTCATTTAAACCTTTATGCAAAGCTGATTTGACGTCGTACGTAATGCAAATGACAATCGCGTTCAGTGTTGCCGTTTTAAACAATTCATACCGTATTCATACCGTATTATATTATTGTAGGTTTTCGTAAGTTTTAGTATTATACTGTTCGACGAAAAAGTACCTCAATATTAAAATTTAAACAAATATTTTAAAACAATATACGATTATCCTAGGTTTCGACTATTATTACATATTTTGTGGTTAAGTAGAAAGGAGACGGTTATAAGTAGGTGTTAATTAAAGTGTTAAGTAATAGTGGTTTTAGATTTTTTTTAAACCTCCAATTTAGATTTGCAACATTAGAGCACTATATGTTACTGCGTCAATAGAAATGTAAAACAAATTAGAAAACCACAGACGATACTTGACATTGACAAACATAAATCACAATCACTGCATTGTACAGCCAGGAATGCATAACCAAATAATGCACTTACGCAGTATTACAAAGCTATGTACACGGATTCCTGCTGTACATTGTGGGTCGTGCATTACTGCCTGTAGCAGTGATATTGTACAGTCCGATATTTGGAAGCCATGCACACCAATTATGGGCCGTACATTCGTGCTGGTCATACAATACAGGCTCTGCAATACTTTGGTTGTGCATTCCTGGCTCCCAGACCGCTACATATAATATAAAACATTCAATTTGCCAACTCCAGAGATGCAAGCATTAAATATTTTTCGTTTTGTTTGAAGCCAAATATAAATATTTTAGAGGTGCGAGAATTGCGATTTAAACACATAGACTTAATCACGCTAAAAACATTATTTATTTACTTCGACGTTTCAACCAAGTTGCATTGGCCATGGTCACGAGTACTGTATTGTAAAAAAAAAAACATTATAGCTTTAATGTTTCATTTTACATTCACTGTACGCTGATTAATGGCACTCAACCTAGCAATACTTTTGTAGGTCGAGCAAGCAAGATGGAGACCTGTCATGTCGATCTTTTCTGTATTTACTATTATTTTATCTTGATAATTAGGTAACTTTAGGTAGACTGTGTGTAAACGCTGTGTTTGATCAAATGCATACGAGTTTATGACTCCAAGTTTAGCTCCGGAAGTTTAAGCGATTATTGTTTCTTATGAATTGTGATGTTAATTTGATAAAACAGTTGGCCGTGTGGTCCCGGTCATGTGTAATAGGACCAGGAAGCAAGTACCGTCCTTTCCCGTAGGTGCCGTAAGAGAAATCAACAGCAGCAATCAACAAAAGCAACAAGTAAGTCTTCATACTGCACAAGATAAACAAAGTAAAAAAGCATGATGAGCAAGAGCAAACATGTAATTTAGTAGTAGTAGGTACCTATATAGGTACATACATAGTAGGTAAATAAAATACCGATACCAATTAGGATTGGCAAGTTGAAATGGCAAGGGGCAGGCCACATCGCTCGTAGAACTGACAACCAATGGGGTAGAAAGGTTCTTGAGTGGCGACCACAAACCGAAAGACGCAGCGTAGGCCGGCCCCCACTAGGTGGACGGACGATGGATGCAGAAGACGAGCAGCCACTCAAAGTGGCGCTCTCTGGGGGAGGCCTTTATTCAGCAGTGGAGGTGTTCAGGCTGTTTATGATTTAGTAGAATAGACTTAAGTTTGGTACTTCAAGAGTATGTAAATAACAATGCACATAACACAGAACAAATAATGGTAATTTGTAATGATCATTTCAAACATTTTTTTATCGCCTAAGCCCATTAGAGAAACAGTATGAATGAAAGCTTACAAAACACAAACCTCCCATTTTAAGTGGAAAATGCTAAACATATTATTATTTAATTTTTTACAGTTTTATTTTTCGAAGAGTTATACTTACCTGAAAATTAATTTAAAGCAGAAATACACCTGCGATTAAAGTTCAAGGTTCAGTAATCACAATAAGTACTTAGTTGATACCTTTATAACACACAAGTATAGCCATGGCAAAAAGGAAATTATAAAGTAGCAGAAGCAGACAATGATTTAGTATGGATTTCAGCAACAGCTAACAGAAACAAGTAGAACCAGAACCATACCAGATATTTGACTTTGCATGGCCGTTAAAATGGACAATGTTTACAAGTAAGTATCGCAAACTTTTTTCCTCCCAATAATGCCATACCTAATGTCTACATTCACAATGTAGGTATGCTTTAGAAAATAAGGAGGAATGGAACAAACTGTTACCATGATTAGTTTTCCTGAGGTGTGAAGGGTGGATTTGACCAAATTTGAATTTATGCACGAGTAACTATACCAGAATAAATCATTTCACGATCTTGAACTTGACTTTGTCGTATATTAGTTACAAAACAGTATAGAATCATAACCATACCTAATATGGCGCGCTGCTGCCGTTATAATGTTCTCGGAATAATCTGTTAATCCACCAAAAACGGCAGTACCTATTGCAATTATTCTCGAACAGGCTTGCTATTTTTAGATTTGTAGATGGTAAAATGGGAAATTGATTTACTCTCGGCTAACTGGAGATTTATCCTTTTACTCTCATTTGGTTGAATCCACCCTTAGTGAAGCAAGTTAACTAATTTATTAATCTTGTATTTGTATTTGGTAGGTACCTATCTAGACTAGATGTTAAAAAATAATGAGTTAGCTAAAGGAATTGTGTGAATTGAATGGCTATAGTGAAACCAATAAAAGTAGGTAGGTACATTACGTAATGTACCTACCTACCTATCTGATGTAAAAGTAGCATAATACTATAATGTGAGTTGAGATGAAAACAACTTGAAACAGTAAAGTAATAATTAAAAAAAAGTTAAATAAAGGGTAGGTATAAACTTAAGTATTATCTATACATGCAATAAAATAAAACTGTAACTGGGCTAAATCTGTACATTGAATATTTTTTGAAAACTTTGATTGCATTACACTTCTTAATCGATATACTTAGAAATAAAAACATTTTCTTTTGAATTTTGTGTCTGTCTGTCTGTATGCCTGTCTGTCTGTCCCTTTGAACACGCATCATGCTGAAACTACTACACGGATTTCGCTGAAACTTGGTGTGGTATAATAGCAGGTTTTTCAGAATAACATTTAGTGTACTATGTTTTCAAAAACAGCCAAGTGCGGGTTGCATGCCGCAAGCGGCTCGTGACTGTGTAGCGAAGGTGATCTGTGATGGGAGGTGGGCTTTTTTATTTTTCGAGGTTGCTCTGTTTGCTGGGCCGCAAGCGGCCTCCTTCTGCGAGGCGGAGACGCAGAAGGAGGCTGTGGAGTGGGCTAGGGAGGATGATTATAACTCTGACCCCCTCCGGCGCAGACGGGCCGGGGGACGGAGGAGGCGTTTCGCGCGCCTTCTCCTTCCTCCGTAGTGGGGTTGCCGGCGGAGATTCAGGGGAATCTTCGCCGTGCCTACACGGTGCCACACGTCTGGTGGGTAACCGAGGTGTAAGGTTACCTACTCATTGGCGCAGAAGCCCGAAAGGGCCTACCGCCGGGGCGAGATAGTGAATGCTAGCGCGACCCTATCTCGCCCCATCCCGGTGACGGATGGATCACGGGGAGGTTTAGTGGGTTCAAATCCCACATACCTCCTGCCATCACCCCCGTGGTGGCAGGGGAGTGGGAAGGCATTTCCCCATTAAAAAAATACAATTCTTAACTATGTCGCAGAATACACAGCTTATTGGCCTTCAAGAGTAGGTAAATAACAATTAGTGTGAGAATGTTTTGCAACATTTTTAAACGCCCTCAGTCAATTGTGCGGGCAAACCTTCAATTTAAGTGGAAAAATATAAAAATGTATTATTTTATGTTTTACAGTTCCTTCAAAGAAATACCTGCCTGACAAAGCGTTGAAAACAGAAACTCATCAAAGAAAAGAAGAAATGTCATGTCTACACTCACAATGTATGCTGCAGAAAATAAAGAATGGAAGAATGGGACAAATCATTACCAAGATTCGTTTGTCTAAGATTTTAAGTGAAGCAACCTACCCAGACTAGACTAGATGATTAAAAAAATGGGTTAGCTAAAAGATATTGTGTATTATGTATAAATTATAACGTTACAGTAAAATCATACCTATGCTTAGTTTGGGGCTAGATGGCGATGTGTGAAATGTCCATCCTTTTTTTTTATGTACCTACCTTTCCTACCTCTTTAATGTAAAAGTACCATTATACTATAACCTAATGCGGTTGAAATGAAAACAACTTAAAATCATAAAATAATAATTGGATGATATAAGTTAATATATGTAGGCACAAACCCGGTAGCTCCGTCGGTAGTAACTCCGCCTTCTACACTTTAATGTTCTGTGTTCGATTTTCACCCAAAACACAAACATTGAGTGTGATGATCTGATAATAGATGTTTAATCTGTCTGGGTTATTGTACTTATTCTAAGTATGTATTGTATCAGTTGTTTGGTACCCCGTTGTACAAGCTTTGCTTAATTTCAGGCTAATCAGCACTGTGTGAATATGTGTGGACATTCCACACAGCGCCATCTATCCTCGGAACTAAACTAGGCTGACTCTTATAAGATCTAGGTGGTGGTACATATTAGTAGAAGACCGACGACTTGGTCAGAACCGCAGGGGGCCAATGGATGCAGGAGGCAAGCAGCCGCTCAAAGTAGCGCTCTATGGGAGAGACCTATGTTCAGCAGTAGACGTCTTCAGGCTGTTGATGATGATGATGTCTGTTTGTCTGTCTTTCTATCTGTCCCTTTGAACACGCATCACGCTGAAACTACTGCATGGATTTTGCTGAAATTTGGTATGGTATAATAGCAGATTTCTCAGAACAACATTTAGTGTACAATGTTTTAAAAAACAGCCAAGTACGGGTTGCACTCCGCAAGCGGCTCGCGACTGTGCACCGACGGTGACCTGTGGTAGAAGTTAGCGATTTTATTTTTTGAGGTTGCTCTGTTGTTTGCTGGGCCACAAGCGGCCTACGACTATATGATGAAGGTGGCCTGTGGTAGACGTTGACGTTTTTTTTCGAGGTTGTCCTGCTCGCTGCGCTGCAAGTGGCCTGCGACTATGTGGCAATAGTGAACTGTGGTCAACTTTGGCGTTTTTTTTTCGAGGTAGCTCTGATCGCAGGGTTGCGGCACGGGGACAATGAGTTTTGTTGAATACAATTCTTAACTATGTCGCCGAATACACAGCTTATTGGCCTTCAAGAGTAGGTAACAATTAGATTGGAAAATTTATTACCAAGTAGTTTCTCTAAGTTTTTATGTGAAGCAAGGTGGGTTCATCGATATAAGTAGGTACTTATTTATTTATTTGTTTACTATGTACTTACTTACATAACTAATGTAAAAGTAGCATAATACTATAATGTGAGTTGAAATGAAAACCACTTCAAACATAAGAATTTATTAAAGTAAGTTAAAGAAAGTGCAGGTACAAACTTAAGTATTATACATATATTGAACATAATATATGTTGTCATAAAATTAAAAAATTGAAGTGGTTACTAATGTAAGCAGTACTTGCGGTATTACTACTAAAATACTAGCCCGGTAGCTCAGTTGGTAGTGACTCCGCATTATGTAATGTTCTGTGTTCGACTCCCACCCAATAGGCAAACATTGTAATAGATGTTTGTTCTATCTGGGTGTTATATTGCATTCTAAGTATGTACACAACAAAAAGTGTAAGTATTGTATCAGCTATTTGGTGTCCCATAGTACAAGCTTTGCTTAGTTAAAAGCTAAATGGCACTGTGTGAATATGTGTGGATATTCCACACAGTCTCATCTACACTCAAGGCTGACACTACATACATACGAGGTAACTAGATGATAATAAAATATTTATGATTTTCATAGCAGTATCGCCTGCTCAGCGGAATCTACCGATAAATTCGTAAAGGAAAAATCTGAATCACAAACGGGACTTGAACCCGCATCCGTCCGTCCGTTTTATTTTTCCATTACAAATGAATCTGTAGATGATAATAGATAAGATCTCTTGAACTTGCCTACTGTGCGAAGCAGGCCTTAAAATACTGCTTTTTGACAAAGCACTTTAGGTGCTATGTTTGGAAGTAAATCATTAATAACTAAGTTTGACTTGTTATGGAACATTATAATCGTAAGATCTATACTGCTGCATTAGCAGGTACCTACATAGTTTTACAATTTTCCCTACCTGCCTTTAAAAGGAGCTGTATAATTTGGTTTGGAGTCTGATCTGTTAGTTAATTTATTTGTAAGTTTTTAGAATAATGTCTAATCGTAATCATTCATAACCCACACAAATTGTAGCTGAGCAGTAAGAGTACGTAGGTGCCTGGTAGGTTTCCCGTCTATGATTAATCAAGGGCTTGAAAAAAAACACTCATATTTTTTATTATTTTTAACAAGTATATTATTATATTTGTAACTACAAAAAAAAACAGCTTTCACACCATTTCGATGCTTCTAAGACAGACAGTCAGTGAGTCAGTCTCTGCGTCGGCAGCTGTGGTGGTGCACTTGGCAGCGCAGGGTCCCTGGCGCGACCGACGGCATATCCCGTGTCGCGACATGTGGCGACGGGGGTAAATTCGTTTTCCGCCCTAACCCCTGTCCAAGGGAAGAGGAAAGTGAGTGAGAAAAGATAGGGGAAATGGGTGAATGGATGGGACGGCTATGGAAGGGAGGCAGGCGGAGCCTGCCTCCGTTCCATCGTCCCATCCATTCACCTATTTCCCCTATCTATTTTCCTCTCCCTTCCTTCAACAAAATGAGTATAGTGGCTTTATGCTACTATTATTACATGTAAGTGCGTTTACTGCAAAGGAGTGAAACGCATTGGCTTCCTTTGTAATCCTTGATTACTATAACCTATCTTCAAGTCTTAGAGTCATAGAGTATTATTCCTTCTATGATAGCTCTATGTGCTCCAATCTCGCTAATATCGTCACTCTTTCCATCAGGTGTGAAACAGGTAGATAGATAGATTCATGAGCAAAGGTATTGTACAAAAGTATTCTGTGGTATTGTATGAGAACAATACAAGTGTCTGAAGTGGGGTGTTTTTTTTACTACGTTTGACTTATGTGACGTCATTCTAATCTTTTTTTTTCTAATGTAACCTAACTTCAAAACGAAGATATCTTTGACTAAGATCTGATTATTTTCGGAAACGTTGATATAAAATAGTCACTTTTTTGGACAAACAAATCAAAATGGCCGGCATGCATGCAAAATTTATACGTGCACAAGTTAGAGACTTAGAGACAGCCATGGCGTGTTCAGACTCATGGCAAAGAGAGCAACGATGACATTTTTATGGTGGTAAAATAATTCCAAGATGGCAGATTCAAATTGGCGCCAAATCAAAATTGGCTCAGATCCGGCTGAATTTTTAAATTTGGGGTTTTTTGGGGATGCTGATTATAATTTTTGACATTTAAATTAACTGACAGCATTTTTCAAGATGGCCGTCACGCAAAATTCAAACGTGCACACTTCCGAAACTAACAAAGGTAGGCATGGCGTGTTTGGAATCATAGAAAAAAGAACATCGATGACTTTTTCACGGTGTTTAAATAATTCCAAGATGATGGATTCAAAATGGCGCCCGATTTGAAATTAGCTCTGATCCGTCTGGTATTTTATATTTGGGGGTTTCAAAAGACGGCAATTACAAATTTTGACATTTTACTCCACTGACAGCATTTTTCAAGATGGCCGCCATGCCAAATTTTAACTTGCACACTTTCAAAACTAACCGATGTAGGCATGGCGTGTTTAGACTCATGACAAAGAGAACAGCGATGACTTTCTCACTGTTTTATAACAATTGCAAGACAGCGGATTCAAAATGGCGCCCGATTTGAAATAACCTCTGATCCTACTGAAATTTTATATTTAGGGGTTTTAAGGGACAACGTTTACAAATTTTGACATTTTACTTGACTGACAGCATTTCTCAAGATGACCGCCATACAAAGTCAAACGAATAATCATTTTCTTTGAGAAATACCACTGTTTTGTACTAATTCTTGCAAAATTTAAAGTTTAGCGTAAAGTATAACTCTTTTATAAATAAAACAGCCCCAAAAACGTACTCGCGGGCCGCTCGCGGCCCGCGCACGGGGCAAAATACTAGTCTTATATATATGAAGCTAAAGAACGGTGACAGATGATTTATAGAATTGTTCTCCCTGAAGGAGTTACGGGGGGTAAAAACGATGTACTACAAAAATGTAGAGCTCGATGAGCGACCGTCCAGAAAAATCTGACATTACCAGAAAGTCTTCTCCGAGGTGGAATACCCCAACGGATCTCAGAAACGGTAAGGCCTAAAAAAAAAGTTCTTTCACCAGGTCGTAGAAAATCCTGGGACGTTTTGAAATAGTTAAAAAAAAAATATGACTCCCATACAAAAAAAAAATAATTTTAAATTCGAAAATACGGCAAAATCCTGTTGACACAAATGTTCTCCCCCAAGGAGCAGTCTGACGACTTGACTATGTACTACGAAAGTATAGGGATAGGTCACGTGACCACCAGAAAAATCGAATATCATCAGAAATTCGTCTCCGAGATGGAGTACCCCAACGGTTCTCAAAAACGGTAAGAGGTACAAAAAAAAACATTTCACAATAGTTGTAGAAAACCCTGGGTCGATTTCGAAAAAGTGAAAAAAAAAGATGGCCGCCATACAAAAAAACATGGCTATCATACAACGAACCTTTGAGGAGTTACATCTGCCAGAAGGAGCCATCTGACGACTTGGCAATGTACTACGAAAGTGTAGGGATGATGTGCGTGATTACCAGAAAATTCTGACATTACCAGAAAATCGTCTCCAAGGTGGAAAACCAGATCGGATCTCGGAAACGATAAGGCCGACCAAAAAAGTGTCGACATAGAAAATGTAGGAAACCCTGGTTATATACCAGATAAACAATAAAAAAAGGTACCTCCCATACAAAAAAACATTTTTTTCATACAAAAACCGAAAACCGGAACATACGTCACGAGCTTGTACCTACTTGGTTGCAAGGAATAATTTCATATCATAGACATTATTATATAGTGATATTTTAATGCAAACCCGCAGAAATAAATAGAAAAACAATAACAAACATATTTTGCTATTGTTTATTGCGTCGAAACGGATAAAATATTTGGTTTAATATAATTTGACTACATCAAAACCGTACATAGACAGTCGTATGTTCCAGTCCTGTCATCCTGTAAGACACTTTATTACTACCAACATAATGTCGATAATTGTATGGAACAGGATGGCCACATACGGCAAACTTCAGTTCGGTGCTCGGGAATGTGCGGCAAATGTGACCGCTTGTGGTAGATTTCTGCCATTTGGTAGATTTGACTTTGGTACTTTTTAATATCATGAAGTCAAATTGTTATATTTTACATATCAAATATAATAGTTACCTTACCCAAACTCTTTGTTTTTTATCTTATGTTTATTAGCAAATCGCAATCCTGTTTTGCCCTCACGCCAAATTTAAAGAAAATAAATTAGAAGCATTTTGTATTAATATTATGTATGTAAAATCCATAAATCCATGAATCCATGCTTTGATTAACATTTTTCTCGTTTTTAGTGTTCCGTACCCAAAGGATAAAACGAACCCTATTACTAAGGCTCCGCTGTCCATCCGTCTGTCTTTCTGTCCGTCTGTCACCAGGCTGTATCTCATGAACCGTGATAGTTGGACAGTTGAATTTCTGTTGCCGCTATAACAACAAATACTATTCTATACTATCATCAAACGGGATATTTGTGCTCATTTTATAGATAATGATACGGAACCCTTCGCGTGCGAGTCCGATTCGCACTTGGCCAGTTATATTATCGTATCTATCCAGATTTTGGATTCTTAAATTAATAATTCATTGGTTTTTTTTTTAAAGCCGTTGGCCGATTATAATTATTCTATAGTATCATCAAACGGGATATTTTTGCCCATTTTATAGATAATGATACGGAACCCTTCGCGTGCGAGTCCGATTTGCATTTGGCCAGTTATATTATCGTATCTATCCGGATTTTGGATTCTTAAATTAATAATTCATTGGTTTTTTTTTTAAAGCCGTTGGCCGATTATAATTATTCTATAGTATCATCAAACGGGATATTTTTGCCCATTTTATAGATAATGATACGGAACCCTTCGCGTGCGAGTCCGATTTGCATTTGGCCAGTTATATTATCGTATCTATCCGGATTTTGGATTCTTAAATTAATAATTCATTGGTAATTTTTTAAAAGCCGTTGGCCGATTATGGCAGATTTCTAGCCTATTTAAGGTTAGGGCAGAATCTATAGTTTACAGATGGTGACACAGTTCGGGTCTATGTTTGTTTGTTTGTAGGGATGTTCCGATACTACCAAAGTATCGATTCCTTCTCATATGAGTAGTACTCAAATCATGATTCGATACTACTCATATAAATACCCTACTAAACATATCGATACCATAAATACTTTTACTTTTAAATAAATAAAATGAAAAAAAAAAAATGAATGAATGAATTTATTTAAAATGAATCACACTCATGAGAATTTTAATACTAAAATAACTTTTACTTTTCTCTCCAATACCAGTACTTACTATCCGATACCGAATAAAATCGTGAGAAAGATTCGTTATAATCTTATTTATTTTAATTAGGTATAACAACTACCTCTACTGTAGTGTACTGTGTGTGTGTTTGTGTGTATTAAATGTATTCACCGCTTTGAATTAAATTGAAATTCTATTTAATCCTGCTTAAATTAAAAGTGGGGTTGTTTTAGCCCTGAGTATACATTAAAAAAATCACCTTTTTAGGCTATTTGACTTAAAGTTAGGCCATACTGTTTCTTTAAAGTGAAATATGTTGTGGCGAAAATAAAGTTGCTTGGCATTGAATTTTTGATGATTCTATCCTGTTTTGCCTTAGCAGCATTGATTCGATTTGAAACAAGTACTTTCTTTCCGATACCAAGTAAGTATCGAAAGAATGATTCGATGCTAAAAAGTACTTGGTATCGTAAGAAAAGTATCGAGTACTTTTTTCGTATGTACTGGTATCGAAACATCCCTATTTGTTTGTATTATTTTTGTTTTGTTCGAACGTTACACAATAGTCCAGCTTAATGGATTTTACATCACAAGTGCACGATAAAAGGTTAAACACATTCATTTGAGATTTTAATATTCATTTACTTTTCAGATTTGCTGTACTATGCCATGCATCAGATACAGAGTTCTGGACTACAAGAGCAAATAAGGTACTCTGGTGTACAAGAGGTTGGCGGCAGTAATTTGTAGGTCTTATCCAACAGCCTCTTGCAAAACATTTGCCGCAGCAGGGTCTACCTACTTAATAACATTTACTACACAAGAGAAACCAAGTAAGTACAAAACAGATTTAATCCAAAATGAGCATGCAAGTTCAGTTCAGTATGTTTTGAAAATAAAGAAATCTTATCTTATTTTCAGGGCACATAAGAAATTGTCATGGCAATAGCAAAATAAACAAGAGCTCAGAGAAACACATCAAACAAAGGAAAAAAGTTTTTTGAAGACCGCAAGACTGTTGTACGGAGCCATATATTTCACCAATTAAACAGCTTACATTTTGCAAATGCACTGGAGTTCTACTAAGTACTTATTACTCTAAAGTGGGTGAATTCAAACATTTTTTTAATCCTCCAAGCCTGTTAATGAAATTGTGAATAAAAGCTAAACACCTATTTTAAGTGGAAAAAGTTAAAGAATTATTTTCTTTACAGTTTTTATTTAAAGAACTACCTGCCTGATAAAATTGCCCAACAACACACAAGTAGCAGTAGCTATATTAAAGTGCCTTGATTTGTGAATGAGTACATAGTAAATAAGTTATGTAGAATATTAGGTAGGTACTGCATTTTAATTAGGTCAAGTAATTAACCCTGTTTTACCCTATTCATGTAAAACTATTCATGTTATCATTATTTCCATTTTTCTATTATGTAAACTATGTCAAATTTAAGTAAAAGAAATGTGTTTTTAAGATTTTGTCTCTTATTGTGACCTGGTATATGGTAAGGTGGCATACTTCTTTGTAGGTACAAGTACCTACTCAGTTCATCAGGGTGGAATGCAGGCACTTTTTCTTGCTGTAGACTATGGGCACATTTTATTGAAAGGTAAGTAGGTGATGAAAGTATATTTACTGTATGAGAAAGTGAACAACCCAAAACTATTTTGCTAGCTAGATAGGTACTTGCTAAATGTAAAGAAAGAGTTGCTTAATGTAAATAGTTTTACCCAATCCAATAATTAATAGAGGTATGGTGCATGTGAGGTCTATTTTTAATTCCCACACATAGGTACACTCTGTATTCGCTGGGGGGTGGTTTGTGCAATAATTAAGAATAGTAGGTATCAACAGCCCCCCAGTGGGTGTTTGAGTGGGGACAACAAAAAATAACTTTTCAAAAAGAAACTGATAATCTTGCGGAAATAGGCCGTTGGTTGGGAAAAAGATTAGGTCAAAACAAATAAAGTAAGATATAACAAGACAAGTTTATAAAAAGGTACTCTGTGGTGGGGACCATAATATAGAACAATCTGAACAAAAGTATTGACTCATATCAGCAGCTGTAACACATTTTTTGACTATAGGTATATAATATTAGCCTCCCACTAGGTGGACCAACATTCTGGTGATAACCACAAGCAGCTGCTCAAAGTGGCACTCTGTGGGGGAGGCCTACGTTTAGCAGTGGACGTCTTCAGGCTGTTGATGATTTAATATTAGTAGTATAGTAAATAGGAGTAGGACAATAATCCCTGATTGCCACCCGGAGGCAACTGGGAATATACCATCCTAACACCACCAATGGGGGGGGGGGGGGTTACACAATAATTATGAATAGTATCAACTTCAATAGCACCTATCTACCTAGGTAAGTACTCCTCAAATTTCATCAAAATTGTTTAACAGCCATACATAAAAAGTTAGTTTCTTTTTATACAGATAAGTAGTATGTAGTAGTTATGCTGCCCTACATTAAACTAAAATGGCAAGTAAGTTCAATGGCTGTCTGTTCTATCATCAAAGTTTAGTGCAGACGGATATCAGTTTTTATGACTGGCATGACAGCTCAGTTGGTAATAGCTCTGCCTTCTGAACTGTAGGATGTGGGTTTGATTCCCATCCAGGACAAACATTAATGTGATGAACAATGGACATGCGTGTTTGTTCTGTGTCTGGGTGTTATATTGTATTCTATGTATGTATTTACAAACAAAAAAGTATCTATGTATTCAGTTAGCTGGTTCCCATAGTACAAGCTATGCTTAGTTTGGGGCTAGATGGCGCTATGTGAAATGTTTACACATATTTAAATAGCTTGTGGGGCCAATTTTAAAGGCTTTAGTTGACAGATCTAAAACTCCTAAAACTGTTGCTGTCCTTGTCTAATAGACGGTAATGTAAGAGACGGGTACATTTTTAGTAAGTTAAAGACTGTCAACCAAAGCCTTCAAAATTGGGCCTTGTAGCTAGCTAACTTTATCCATTTTGACAGATTTAACCTATCATCTGATCCAGACTGAAAAAAGAAAACTAGAGTTTTCCTAATTTACATCATATGCCTAAGTAGGTACCTACTTAGTGAAAATATTTAACAAACCCACAATCATACAGGACTAATATGTCTGATCTACCTTAAACTTAATCAAAATCAAACTTTAATAAGTAAACCTACATTGAAAGAAAGAATCTATTGGATAGTAGCATTCTTCTCGGTCTATATTATAATGATGACTCTGATGGAAGCAGACCTATTTTTAGCAGTGGAAGTGTTCCGGCTGATGATGTGTTATTTTCCTTATTATCCTTATTTTCCAATATGAAAGTTCTATTTTGCTTAGGGTTTGTTTAGAAACTGGGGCATATTTATTGAACTATAGGTACAGTCATATTGTTGTTGCTGACTCCAGACCTCTTCCAGTGCCTCTTCCTGCTGACTACGTACTACAGATTGTCTTCTTTAATGATTCAGACAAGAAAACACATTTAAATCTTTTACTACATATTTTCATCAATAAATTCAAATAATCATAACATTTTATTATTAGGTAGGTACATAGTACTACTGATTTATAATCTTGTATGTAAGTACATGATTTTGACTTGAAATTCTGTTTATTCTGGTTGTCAATCTGTAAAAAACAATTAGGTATTAACATCATTATAAATGTATAAGTTTCTTATGGTAATGGATTACATTTTATTTGTAAATTAATTTTTAGATGGACCTAATATCATATTATAAAGGTCTGTGTAATAAAATACTTTTGTTTGTTTAGATTGTCTGTTATTTTGCACCTGTAAAAATAAAAATATTTAAATTCATGCTGTATTCTGAATAATATCCACATCTCCTTCATCCAGATTGCATTCACAGATAATTCCCAAACCAGGAGTCAAGCAAAGATCCCTTTGCATTAGCGTTAACACCAAACGCTGGCTCTAAAATGTATTGGAATGATATTACCTGCAGGAAATAAAGTGATTTCCGAAATGTCATTTCCATACATTTTGAGTTATCGTTTGGCATTAACGCTAGGAAAGGAATCTTTGCTAGACCCCCTGAACCACATTAATTCCATCCATTAAACGCCACTTTGAACACACGCTTATGGGTATGCCATAATCACCACACTTGGCTAGCAGCTCTTCTATTTGTCCATTCCATTTTTTTGGGTGCCCCAATATAGATTACTACATGGGAAGAGGTAGATGGAGTGGTTCTATTCTAACACCATTGGACTACTCATCTAACATTTATGCTTTATGATCACTTATATCTGTATCTACCTAGACTTGTAGTTCTCTCAGGAATAATAATTAAGCTGTGTAGTCAGGCAACTTTCCCTGGGATTTTACTGAAGTTTTATAATTAGAGTAGGTAAAAGCAGCAAACTATAGACCTCGCGAATACTAACGTTTGTGTCCACTGATAAACACAGGCTTCCCCCTTAGAACACGCTTATCATAGGGGGTTTTGCCATAATCTCCACACTTGGCAGGCGACTTGGTAATGTAATGTAACGCAGACGATATGTACCTAGCTGCTGCCACAATGAATTCTTCTGAATGAATTGGAACAATTACCAAATATAATAGTAAAAATAGAACTAAACATAAAAGTCAAAACATTGAGTTACTATATTGTTCAGCCCGGAATGCACGGCCAGTATTGTACGACCTGTATTGCACAACCCAGCAATTCGACGCCATGTACACGGATACCCGGCAAGCGTATTACCTAACTCGCAACTGGCGTAAATTGCGCGATGATTGCTGTCATACATCATTTATAGTGGTGTCGAGCATGTAAGCTTCGCTACTGCTGTTGCTTTGCTACTGCTGCTGCATTGCTGTTGCAAATTTTACGTAATTACCCCGCGGGTCGTGCAATATTGCTTGTATATACCAACATTGCACAGCCAATATTGTACGACCCGTGTTGCACAGCCTGTTATTTGGAAGCCATGTACACTAATTTCGGGCTGTACATTCCTAACCGTACAATATTGGCTGTGCAAAATCGGACCAGCGGGGTAATAACGTAAAATTTGCAACAGCAATTCAACAGCAGCAGCAAAGCAACAGCAGTAGCGAAGCATACATGCTCGACACCACTAATAATGTATGACAGCAATCATCGCGCAACTTACGCCTGTTGCGAGTTAGGTAATACGCCTGCAGGGCCGCGGGGTGGCAATGCACGGCCAGGAATGTACAGCCCGGAACCCATGTACATGGTAAATTGTAATGTTAAAGCCTCGTTTGCTTTAAGGAAGTAGATTTCATTAAAATATTTTTATGTAGAACAAAACAAAGACAAAGAGTATACAATATCACAGAGTACTGAGAGTACTTTGTACCACAGACTGAAGATGCGCGATTATGAATGACAGTACTCAATTCATTCGATTATGGCGGTCATTCGAACGGTTCGATTAAATAATCGATTTTTATTTTAAAAAAAGAAATGGTGTTTTATGTATGACCCAATAGATGGCGCCAGTTGTGGTTTTACCAAAATCTGTCACTGTCACTGTTTCAAGCATAGACCACAGGTTATAGGGAATATGTCACGATACTGACTGACAACTCTAAACTGTTTCGTTTGTTTTATTTTCGTTGCGCGATAGCTCGGCTTTATTTTGGATCATAATATTAACGTTTATCTGTCTCGCAGTTCTGCTGTACTTAAATTTATTTAAGAAGAATGCACCACAGACTACTTAGGAGATTACAGACAATGTACGACATTTCTTTGTAAATAGTCTAAGCATTTTCTTATGTTTAGACTACACTGTGGTTTGAAAGGTTTAAACGATGTACTTACAGCGCCATCTAGAAAAGAAGCGGAACTAGCGTTTTTTTTTAAATAAAAAGCCTCAAACGCTAAGAATCAATTTAGATGGTAATTGAAATTAAATTAGTTTGCGACGGTCATTCGAATGGTTTCATTCGTTTTTCATTTTCGAACGCATTTGAAACTCTTTCGAATCCGCGGGCTTATTACCTAACTCGCAACAGGTTAGCAGCAGGCGTTTTCGCGATGATTGCTGTCATACATCATTAGTGGTGTCGAGCATGTATGCTTCGCTACTGCTGTTGCTATGCTACTGCTGTTGCTTTAAATTATACGTAGTTACCCCGCGGGTCGATGATTGGACGGACTAAGGAAGAGCTAAGGGGGGGCAAGTGTGGGGGGGATGCTGGAAGGTGCGGACTCAGTGCGGGGAAGGTGGACTAAGAAAGGGAGAAGGAAGGGGCAAGTGTGGGGGGTCGGCCTAAGGGAGGGATGGGGGGGGGGCAAGTGCGGGGGGATGCTGGGAGGTGTGGACTAAGTGTGGGAGGAGAAGGCAAGTGCGGGAGGAGTGGGGCAAGTGCGGGGTGTCGGACTAAGGGATTATGGAGGGGGCAAGTGCGAGGGGATGCTGGGAGGTGCGTACTAAGTGCGGGGGGAGGAGGCAAGTGCGGGTGGGGGGGGGGTGGACTAAGGAAGAGAGGAAGAGGGGGGCAAGTGCGGGGGGTTGGACTAAGGGAGGGATGATGGGGGAGTCAAAGAGGTGCAAATGAAGTGCAGGGGAGGGGGGGGCAAGTCCGGGAGGCTGGACTAAGGGGGGAGCAAGTTTGGGGGGATGCTGGGAGGTGTGGACTAAGGCAGGGATGAGGGGGGCAAGTGCGGGGGGAGACCGGGAGGTGCGGACTAAATGCAGGGGGTGGGGGGCAAGTGCGGGCGGTCGGCCTAAGGGAAGTATGAGGGGGGCAAGTGCGGACTAAGTGCTGGGAGAGGGGGGGCAAGTGCGGGGGGATGCTGGGAGGTGCGGACTAAGTGCGGGGGGAGGGGGACAAGTGCAGGGGGTCAGACTAAGGGAAGGATGAGGGGGGGCAAGTGCGGGGATGCTGGGAGATGCGGAATAAGTGCAGGGGAAGGGGGCCAGTGCGGGGGTCGGACTAAGGGAAGGATGAGGGAGGGCAAGTGCGGGGGGATGCTGGGAGGTGAGGACTAAGTGCGGGGGAGGGGGGGCAAGTTTACTAAGTGGACTAAAAACTAAATATTTTTGTGATATAAACGTTTTTTTTTGGGCAAACAAATTAATTAATCAAAATGGCCGCCATACAAAATTCAAACGCGCACACATTTGAAACTAACAAAGGTGGGCATGGCGTGTTTGGAATCATAGTAAAGAGAACATTGATGACTTTCTCGCTGTGTTAAAATATTTCCAAGATGGCTGATTCAAAATGGCGCCCGATTTGGAATTTGCTTAGATCCGTCTGATATTTTACATTTGGGGGTTTTAAAGGACGACGATTACAAAAAATGACATTTTACTTCACTGACAGCATTTTTCAAGATGGCCGCCATGCAAAGTCAGATGAATGATCATTTTCTTTGAAAAATACCGCTGTTTTGTACTAATTCTTGCAAAATTACAAGTTTAAACTAATTTAAACTAAAGTATAACTCTTTTATAAATAAAACAGCCCCAAAAACGTACTCGCGGGCCGCTCGCGGCCCGCGCACGGGGCAAAATACTAGTCTATAATATATAAAGCTAAAAAACGGTCATAGATGACTGATTGATTGACTGATTGACATGAATGTTCTGGCCGATCGAGCCATCGGACGACTTGGCAATGTACTAGAGATGTGTGCGGATAGGTTCCGTGACCCCAAGTAAAATCGAACATCATCAGAAAATCGTCTCCAAGGTGGAACACCAGATCAGATCTCGGAAACGGTAAGGCCGATCGAAAAAGTTTATGATCAAAAGTTGTAGTAAACCTTGGGACGATTCCATGTAAACAATAAAAAAGGTACCTTTCATACAAAAAAAACATATTTTTCATACAAAAACCGAAAACCGGAAACAAGTACCAACTTCTTAATACCTACGAACTCCAAATTATGACTCACAGCAAAAAAAAAATACAATTACGAAAGCTTGATGCAGTTTATGATTATTTTATCGACTATTTCTCGTTTATTACTTTGAAGTTTTAAATAATTCATTTAAACCTTTATGCAAAGCTGATTTGACGTCGTACGTAATGCAAATGACAATCGCGTTCAGTGTTGCCGTTTTAAACAATTCATACCGTATTCATACCGTATTATATTATTGTAGGTTTTCGTAAGTTTTAGTATTATACTGTTCGAAAAAGTACCTCAATATTAAAATTTAAACAAATATTTTAAAACAATATACGATTATCCTAGGTTTCGACTATTATTACATATTTTGTGGTTAAGTAGAAAGGAGACGGTTATAAGTAGGTGTTAATTAAAGTGTTAAGTAATAGTGGTTTTAGATTTTTTTTAAACCTCCAATTTAGATTTGCAACATTAGAGCACTATATGTTACTGCGTCAATAGAAATGTAAAACAAATTAGAAAACCACAGACGATACTTGACATTGACAAACATAAATCACAATCACTGCATTGTACAGCCAGGAATGCATAACCAAATAATGCACTTACGCAGTATTACAAAGCTATGTACACGGATTCCTGCTGTACATTGTGGGTCGTGCATTACTGCCTGTAGCAGTGATATTGTACAGTCCGATATTTGGAAGCCATGCACACCAATTATGGGCCGTACATTCGTGCTGGTCATACAATACAGGCTCTGCAATACTTTGGTTGTGCATTCCTGGCTCCCAGACCGCTACATATAATATAAAACATTCAATTTGCCAACTCCAGAGATGCAAGCATTAAATATTTTTCGTTTTGTTTGAAGCCAAATATAAATATTTTAGAGGTGCGAGAATTGCGATTTAAACACATAGACTTAATCACGCTAAAAACATTATTTATTTACTTCGACGTTTCAACCAAGTTGCATTGGCCATGGTCACGAGTACTGTATTGTAAAAAAAAAAACATTATAGCTTTAATGTTTCATTTTACATTCACTGTACGCTGATTAATGGCACTCAACCTAGCAATACTTTTGTAGGTCGAGCAAGCAAGATGGAGACCTGTCATGTCGATCTTTTCTGTATTTACTATTATTTTATCTTGATAATTAGGTAACTTTAGGTAGACTGTGTGTAAACGCTGTGTTTGATCAAATGCATACGAGTTTATGACTCCAAGTTTAGCTCCGGAAGTTTAAGCGATTATTGTTTCTTATGAATTGTGATGTTAATTTGATAAAACAGTTGGCCGTGTGGTCCCGGTCATGTGTAATAGGACCAGGAAGCAAGTACCGTCCTTTCCCGTAGGTGCCGTAAGAGAAATCAACAGCAGCAATCAACAAAAGCAACAAGTAAGTCTTCATACTGCACAAGATAAACAAAGTAAAAAAGCATGATGAGCAAGAGCAAACATGTAATTTAGTAGTAGTAGGTACCTATATAGGTACATACATAGTAGGTAAATAAAATACCGATACCAATTAGGATTGGCAAGTTGAAATGGCAAGGGGCAGGCCACATCGCTCGTAGAACTGACAACCAATGGGGTAGAAAGGTTCTTGAGTGGCGACCACAAACCGAAAGACGCAGCGTAGGCCGGCCCCCACTAGGTGGACGGACGATGGATGCAGAAGACGAGCAGCCACTCAAAGTGGCGCTCTCTGGGGGAGGCCTTTATTCAGCAGTGGAGGTGTTCAGGCTGTTTATGATTTAGTAGAATAGACTTAAGTTTGGTACTTCAAGAGTATGTAAATAACAATGCACATAACACAGAACAAATAATGGTAATTTGTAATGATCATTTCAAACATTTTTTTATCGCCTAAGCCCATTAGAGAAACAGTATGAATGAAAGCTTACAAAACACAAACCTCCCATTTTAAGTGGAAAATGCTAAACATATTATTATTTAATTTTTTACAGTTTTATTTTTCGAAGAGTTATACTTACCTGAAAATTAATTTAAAGCAGAAATACACCTGCGATTAAAGTTCAAGGTTCAGTAATCACAATAAGTACTTAGTTGATACCTTTATAACACACAAGTATAGCCATGGCAAAAAGGAAATTATAAAGTAGCAGAAGCAGACAATGATTTAGTATGGATTTCAGCAACAGCTAACAGAAACAAGTAGAACCAGAACCATACCAGATATTTGACTTTGCATGGCCGTTAAAATGGACAATGTTTACAAGTAAGTATCGCAAACTTTTTTCCTCCCAATAATGCCATACCTAATGTCTACATTCACAATGTAGGTATGCTTTAGAAAATAAGGAGGAATGGAACAAACTGTTACCATGATTAGTTTTCCTGAGGTGTGAAGGGTGGATTTGACCAAATTTGAATTTATGCACGAGTAACTATACCAGAATAAATCATTTCACGATCTTGAACTTGACTTTGTCGTATATTAGTTACAAAACAGTATAGAATCATAACCATACCTAATATGGCGCGCTGCTGCCGTTATAATGTTCTCGGAATAATCTGTTAATCCACCAAAAACGGCAGTACCTATTGCAATTATTCTCGAACAGGCTTGCTATTTTTAGATTTGTAGATGGTAAAATGGGAAATTGATTTACTCTCGGCTAACTGGAGATTTATCCTTTTACTATCATTTGGTTGAATCCACCCTTAGTGAAGCAAGTTAACTAATTTATTAATCTTGTATTTGTATTTGGTAGGTACCTATCTAGACTAGATGTTAAAAAATAATGAGTTAGCTAAAGGAATTGTGTGAATTGAATGGCTATAGTGAAACCAATAAAAGTAGGTAGGTACATTACGTAATGTACCTACCTACCTATCTGATGTAAAAGTAGCATAATACTATAATGTGAGTTGAGATGAAAACAACTTGAAACAGTAAAGTAATAATTAAAAAAAAGTTAAATAAAGGGTAGGTATAAACTTAAGTATTATCTATACATGCAATAAAATAAAACTGTAACTGGGCTAAATCTGTACATTGAATATTTTTTGAAAACTTTGATTGCATTACACTTCTTAATCGATATACTTAGAAATAAAAACATTTTCTTTTGAATTTTGTGTCTGTCTGTCTGTATGCCTGTCTGTCTGTCCCTTTGAACACGCATCATGCTGAAACTACTACACGGATTTCGCTGAAACTTGGTGTGGTATAATAGCAGGTTTTTCAGAATAACATTTAGTGTACTATGTTTTCAAAAACAGCCAAGTGCGGGTTGCATGCCGCAAGCGGCTCGTGACTGTGTAGCGAAGGTGATCTGTGATGGGAGGTGGGCTTTTTTATTTTTCGAGGTTGCTCTGTTTGCTGGGCCGCAAGCGGCCTCCTTCTGCGAGGCGGAGACGCAGAAGGAGGCTGTGGAGTGGGCTAGGGAGGATGATTATAACTCTGACCCCCTCCGGCGCAGACGGGCCGGGGGACGGAGGAGGCGTTTCGCGCGCCTTCTCCTTCCTCCGTAGTGGGGTTGCCGGCGGAGATTCAGGGGAATCTTCGCCGTGCCTACACGGTGCCACACGTCTGGTGGGTAACCGAGGTGTAAGGTTACCTACTCATTGGCGCAGAAGCCCGAAAGGGCCTACCGCCGGGGCGAGATAGTGAATGCTAGCGCGACCCTATCTCGCCCCATCCCGGTGACGGATGGATCACGGGGAGGTTTAGTGGGTTCAAATCCCACATACCTCCTGCCATCACCCCCGTGGTGGCAGGGGAGTGGGAAGGCATTTCCCCATTAAAAAAATACAATTCTTAACTATGTCGCAGAATACACAGCTTATTGGCCTTCAAGAGTAGGTAAATAACAATTAGTGTGAGAATGTTTTGCAACATTTTTAAACGCCCTCAGTCAATTGTGCGGGCAAACCTTCAATTTAAGTGGAAAAATATAAAAATGTATTATTTTATGTTTTACAGTTCCTTCAAAGAAATACCTGCCTGACAAAGCGTTGAAAACAGAAACTCATCAAAGAAAAGAAGAAATGTCATGTCTACACTCACAATGTATGCTGCAGAAAATAAAGAATGGAAGAATGGGACAAATCATTACCAAGATTCGTTTGTCTAAGATTTTAAGTGAAGCAACCTACCCAGACTAGACTAGATGATTAAAAAAATGGGTTAGCTAAAAGATATTGTGTATTATGTATAAATTATAACGTTACAGTAAAATCATACCTATGCTTAGTTTGGGGCTAGATGGCGATGTGTGAAATGTCCATCCTTTTTTTTTATGTACCTACCTTTCCTACCTCTTTAATGTAAAAGTACCATTATACTATAACCTAATGCGGTTGAAATGAAAACAACTTAAAATCATAAAATAATAATTGGATGATATAAGTTAATATATGTAGGCACAAACCCGGTAGCTCCGTCGGTAGTAACTCCGCCTTCTACACTTTAATGTTCTGTGTTCGATTTTCACCCAAAACACAAACATTGAGTGTGATGATCTGATAATAGATGTTTAATCTGTCTGGGTTATTGTACTTATTCTAAGTATGTATTGTATCAGTTGTTTGGTACCCCGTTGTACAAGCTTTGCTTAATTTCAGGCTAATCAGCACTGTGTGAATATGTGTGGACATTCCACACAGCGCCATCTATCCTCGGAACTAAACTAGGCTGACTCTTATAAGATCTAGGTGGTGGTACATATTAGTAGAAGACCGACGACTTGGTCAGAACCGCAGGGGGCCAATGGATGCAGGAGGCAAGCAGCCGCTCAAAGTAGCGCTCTATGGGAGAGACCTATGTTCAGCAGTAGACGTCTTCAGGCTGTTGATGATGATGATGTCTGTTTGTCTGTCTTTCTATCTGTCCCTTTGAACACGCATCACGCTGAAACTACTGCATGGATTTTGCTGAAATTTGGTATGGTATAATAGCAGATTTCTCAGAACAACATTTAGTGTACAATGTTTTAAAAAACAGCCAAGTACGGGTTGCACTCCGCAAGCGGCTCGCGACTGTGCACCGACGGTGACCTGTGGTAGAAGTTAGCGATTTTATTTTTTGAGGTTGCTCTGTTGTTTGCTGGGCCACAAGCGGCCTACGACTATATGATGAAGGTGGCCTGTGGTAGACGTTGACGTTTTTTTTCGAGGTTGTCCTGCTCGCTGCGCTGCAAGTGGCCTGCGACTATGTGGCAATAGTGAACTGTGGTCAACTTTGGCGTTTTTTTTTCGAGGTAGCTCTGATCGCAGGGTTGCGGCACGGGGACAATGAGTTTTGTTGAATACAATTCTTAACTATGTCGCCGAATACACAGCTTATTGGCCTTCAAGAGTAGGTAACAATTAGATTGGAAAATTTATTACCAAGTAGTTTCTCTAAGTTTTTATGTGAAGCAAGGTGGGTTCATCGATATAAGTAGGTACTTATTTATTTATTTGTTTACTATGTACTTACTTACATAACTAATGTAAAAGTAGCATAATACTATAATGTGAGTTGAAATGAAAACCACTTCAAACATAAGAATTTATTAAAGTAAGTTAAAGAAAGTGCAGGTACAAACTTAAGTATTATACATATATTGAACATAATATATGTTGTCATAAAATTAAAAAATTGAAGTGGTTACTAATGTAAGCAGTACTTGCGGTATTACTACTAAAATACTAGCCCGGTAGCTCAGTTGGTAGTGACTCCGCATTATGTAATGTTCTGTGTTCGACTCCCACCCAATAGGCAAACATTGTAATAGATGTTTGTTCTATCTGGGTGTTATATTGCATTCTAAGTATGTACACAACAAAAAGTGTAAGTATTGTATCAGCTATTTGGTGTCCCATAGTACAAGCTTTGCTTAGTTAAAAGCTAAATGGCACTGTGTGAATATGTGTGGATATTCCACACAGTCTCATCTACACTCAAGGCTGACACTACATACATACGAGGTAACTAGATGATAATAAAATATTTATGATTTTCATAGCAGTATCGCCTGCTCAGCGGAATCTACCGATAAATTCGTAAAGGAAAAATCTGAATCACAAACGGGACTTGAACCCGCATCCGTCCGTCCGTTTTATTTTTCCATTACAAATGAATCTGTAGATGATAATAGATAAGATCTCTTGAACTTGCCTACTGTGCGAAGCAGGCCTTAAAATACTGCTTTTTGACAAAGCACTTTAGGTGCTATGTTTGGAAGTAAATCATTAATAACTAAGTTTGACTTGTTATGGAACATTATAATCGTAAGATCTATACTGCTGCATTAGCAGGTACCTACATAGTTTTACAATTTTCCCTACCTGCCTTTAAAAGGAGCTGTATAATTTGGTTTGGAGTCTGATCTGTTAGTTAATTTATTTGTAAGTTTTTAGAATAATGTCTAATCGTAATCATTCATAACCCACACAAATTGTAGCTGAGCAGTAAGAGTACGTAGGTGCCTGGTAGGTTTCCCGTCTATGATTAATCAAGGGCTTGAAAAAAAACACTCATATTTTTTATTATTTTTAACAAGTATATTATTATATTTGTAACTACAAAAAAAAACAGCTTTCACACCATTTCGATGCTTCTAAGACAGACAGTCAGTGAGTCAGTCTCTGCGTCGGCAGCTGTGGTGGTGCACTTGGCAGCGCAGGGTCCCTGGCGCGACCGACGGCATATCCCGTGTCGCGACATGTGGCGACGGGGGTAAATTCGTTTTCCGCCCTAACCCCTGTCCAAGGGAAGAGGAAAGTGAGTGAGAAAAGATAGGGGAAATGGGTGAATGGATGGGACGGCTATGGAAGGGAGGCAGGCGGAGCCTGCCTCCGTTCCATCGTCCCATCCATTCACCTATTTCCCCTATCTATTTTCCTCTCCCTTCCTTCAACAAAATGAGTATAGTGGCTTTATGCTACTATTATTACATGTAAGTGCGTTTACTGCAAAGGAGTGAAACGCATTGGCTTCCTTTGTAATCCTTGATTACTATAACCTATCTTCAAGTCTTAGAGTCATAGAGTATTATTCCTTCTATGATAGCTCTATGTGCTCCAATCTCGCTAATATCGTCACTCTTTCCATCAGGTGTGAAACAGGTAGATAGATAGATTCATGAGCAAAGGTATTGTACAAAAGTATTCTGTGGTATTGTATGAGAACAATACAAGTGTCTGAAGTGGGGTGTTTTTTTTACTACGTTTGACTTATGTGACGTCATTCTAATCTTTTTTTTTCTAATGTAACCTAACTTCAAAACGAAGATATCTTTGACTAAGATCTGATTATTTTCGGAAACGTTGATATAAAATAGTCACTTTTTTGGACAAACAAATCAAAATGGCCGGCATGCATGCAAAATTTATACGTGCACAAGTTAGAGACTTAGAGACAGCCATGGCGTGTTCAGACTCATGGCAAAGAGAGCAACGATGACATTTTTATGGTGGTAAAATAATTCCAAGATGGCAGATTCAAATTGGCGCCAAATCAAAATTGGCTCAGATCCGGCTGAATTTTTAAATTTGGGGTTTTTTGGGGATGCTGATTATAATTTTTGACATTTAAATTAACTGACAGCATTTTTCAAGATGGCCGTCACGCAAAATTCAAACGTGCACACTTCCGAAACTAACAAAGGTAGGCATGGCGTGTTTGGAATCATAGAAAAAAGAACATCGATGACTTTTTCACGGTGTTTAAATAATTCCAAGATGATGGATTCAAAATGGCGCCCGATTTGAAATTAGCTCTGATCCGTCTGGTATTTTATATTTGGGGGTTTCAAAAGACGGCAATTACAAATTTTGACATTTTACTCCACTGACAGCATTTTTCAAGATGGCCGCCATGCCAAATTTTAACTTGCACACTTTCAAAACTAACCGATGTAGGCATGGCGTGTTTAGACTCATGACAAAGAGAACAGCGATGACTTTCTCACTGTTTTATAACAATTGCAAGACAGCGGATTCAAAATGGCGCCCGATTTGAAATAACCTCTGATCCTGCTGAAATTTTATATTTAGGGGTTTTAAGGGACAACGTTTACAAATTTTGACATTTTACTTGACTGACAGCATTTCTCAAGATGACCGCCATACAAAGTCAAACGAATAATCATTTTCTTTGAGAAATACCACTGTTTTGTACTAATTCTTGCAAAATTTAAAGTTTAGCGTAAAGTATAACTCTTTTATAAATAAAACAGCCCCAAAAACGTACTCGCGGGCCGCTCGCGGCCCGCGCACGGGGCAAAATACTAGTATTACTTTACTTTACTTTACTTTACTATTACTATAAAATTGGATACCCATGAGTGACTGACTGACTGATGATTGACATAATTGATCTCAGCTCTCAGAAGTGGTCAGTCAAAACTGAGTATGAGGCTGTATAGTGATGGGTCATGTCACCCCAGGAAAAATCTGACATTACCAGAAAATCGTCTCTGAGATGGAACAGGTCAACGGATCTCGAAAACGACAAGAGATATGGGGGTCCAGTTTTAACTAATGTTGGAGTAGACCCTGGGATGTTTCCAGAGAAATGAAAAAAATGGGGGCCCCCGAACAAAAAACGGTGGCCCCCATACAAAATTGAAACGCTCATAATTCGGCAACGGTAAGAGGTATGTGGGTGGTGCTCGACCAAATGTCATAGAGGATGACGGGGGCTGTCAGATGGTTGTCATGAAAATCCAAGATGGCGGATTCAAAATGGCGGCCATTTTGAAAGTTGGTCCGATCGGGGTGATTTTTTGCATTGGGGGGTTTTCGGGGCCGCAGATTCGATATTTCAAAAAAAATTTTGGATTCCGCCATTTTTAAAGATGGCTGCCATACAAATTTTTTTTTTCATTTTTGACGCATTGTTTCTCGACACCTATGGAAAATTTTGAATGTCTTTGTTGTGTTTTGTGTCCAGATGATCGAGGTGTCTTCAAAAAAATTCGCGACCTGGTCTTCCGAACTTCGGTCACTCGGACGGTCAACGGCCTGGCCAAACCATAAAAGATAGATCATGTGCGTTTTAAGGAATGTCATAGCAAACCCTGGGACGATTTTGGAGATGTCAAAAAAAATTCAAAATGGCGGAAAAAAAAATCCGCCATACAAATTTTAACCATAAATGACGGCGAAACTATGACACTTTAGTATAAAGAGCTCGAACTAATATTAGTTGGAGGTCAGAGGGGAAGATTGCGAAAAATTTTTTTTTTCAAAATGGCGGAAATTTTGGCCGCGGCGGAAAAAAAAGTTTCACCGATCCGGATGAAAATCGATATCTGGGGGTCCCCAAGGATGATGATCAACATTCTGTAATCAAATTTTGACATGTGTCAACTTTCAATGGGGCTGCCATACAAAGGTGCTTTTATTGAAATATCAACTTTGCTTTTTTGCGCCTCCGTTGCGAGTGATTTAGAAAAGTCGTTCCTGGGGATCAAGTAAAGATGTTATAAGGGTAAGAATGCAATATCAGTGAAATCAATTTTTTTCAAGATGGCGGCTGTAGACGTACCGACTCATAGTAAAAGTTGTCCGATCCGAATGAAAATCGATATCTGAAAATCCCACGGTACACTTGGTAGGAATGTGTAAAAACTTTTTTGATTCCGCCATTTTGAAATATTGCGAACATGCAATTTCACTTTTTTAGGATTTTTAATTCGCAAATAACACCGAAACTGTGAGACTTTTGTAGGGAGGGTTTGTTCTAATATTGTACAGTTTTGAGAGGGGCATACAGTGAAAAAGAATGTTTTTCAAAATGGCGGTCCATTGGTCCGCGTCCGAAAATAAAGAAGCTCCGATCGGGATGTAAATCGATATCTGGGGGCCCCAAAGGATGCTGATCAACATGGTTTGGTCAAATTTTGACATCTGTCATTTTTTAATATGGCCGCCGTATATACTATTATCAAAATTGCTGTTTTCCGTTTTATTGCCTATGGTACTACAGTTTCGGAAGGAGATAGTTGTAATTTTTTTTTTTGTTTTTTTTTTTTTGTTTTTTTTTTTTTTTGTTGTTGTTTTTTTTTTTTTCTATTTTTACTAAATATTCTAATAACAGTTATGTCAATCATGATGTGTACACATGTTTTGGGATATAATCTAGCTCAAAATGTATGTATTTTTTTTTTCTTTCTGCTTGTTCTTTCATTTGGTTATATTCTGTTTTGTGTGCCAAATAAAATAAATAAATAAATAAATAAATTTTGACAGATGTCAGTGTGACAGATGTCAAACGTCAAAATTTTGACAGATGTCAAATTTTTTGATAGATGTCAAATGTCAATTTTTTTCCAACCTACCAAATGCAACGACGAGCGAAGCAAGCACCAAGTATACTGTAGTTTGGTATAAGTGGACGGTCACGACCAACACTTGCACCTGCACACTTGCACCGTGTGCGGGCCGCGTGCGGCCCGCGCACGGTGCAAGTGTGCCGCTTGCGACCTGCGCACTGTTCTAATACCGCTGTCAAGTGTAGACAGATGTCAGTTTGATTGATTTTAAATGTCAAACTTTTGACAGATGTCAATTGTCAAATTTTTTTGACAGATGTCAAATTTATTGACAAATATCAAATGTCAATTTTTTGGACAGATGTCAAATGTCAATTTTTTTTCCAACCTACCAAATGCGGCGATGAGTGAGTTAGTTTATTGTCTCTCATTGGTATAATTGGACAGTCACAACTAACACTTGCACCTGCACACTTGCACCGTGTGCGGGCCGCGTGCGGCCCGCGCACGGTGAAAGTGTGCCGCTTGCAACCTGCGCACTGTTCTAATACCGCTGTCAAGTGTAAACAGATGTCAGTTTGATTGATGTCAAATGTCAAACTTTTGACAGATGTCAAATGTCAAATTTGATGACAGATGTCAAATTTATTGCCAATGTCAAATGTCAATTTTTTGGACAGATGTCAAACGTCAATTTTTTTTTCCAACCTACCAAATGCGGCGATGAGTGAGTTAGTTTATTGTCTCTCATTGGTATAATTGGACAGTCACAACTAACACTTGCACCTGCACACTTGCACCGTGTGCGGGCCGCGTGCGGCCCGCGCACGGTGCAAGTGTGCCGCTTGCAACCTGCGCACTGTTCTAATACCGCTGTCAAGTGTAGACAGATGTCAGTTTGATTGATGTCAAATGTCAAACTTTTGACAGATGTCAATTGTCAAATTTTTTGACAGATGTCAAATTTATTGACAAATATCAAATGTCAATTTTTTTGACAGATGTCAAATGTCAATTTTTAGGACAGTTGTCAAACGTCAATTTTTGACAGGTGTCAAACGTCAAATTTTTTCCGACATACCCAATGCGACGACGAGCGAAGCGAGTTAGTTTACTGTAGTTTGGTATAAGTGGACGGTCACGATCAGCACTTGCACCGCGCACGGTGCATGTGTGCCGGTTGCATCCTACTCATGGTGCAAATGACGCTGTCAAGTCAAACAAAATGGCCGCCATGCAAAGTCACGCGCATTATCATTTTCTTTGATAAATACGGCAGTTTTGTACAAGTACTTGCAAAATTTAAAGTTTAGCTCCAAGTATAGCGTTTTGAACAAATGGAACGCCACGAAAACACACACGCGGGCCGCTCGCGGCCCGCGCACGGGGCAAAATACTAGTATATACTATGAGCTTGAATTGGTATTTTATCCCTTTTCGAGACAATATACCAACTCAAACTCAGATTATATAGAAAAGGGACAATTCAAGGGATAAATCTACTCCCCAAGGTAGACAATGTTTCTTCTGATAAGGATATGTGGTGCGCAGAGTGCACAGTTTGCGTGGCTTGCGGGGCATAAATCAAAGAGTGATTTATCAGCACAGAGATAGATCGTGTATTTGCTCTTTGTAAAACTATATTCTAACACGTAACAACAAAGATCTAATAAGATAGGTAATAGGAGCTTACAAAACAGTACGGCCATAGACGGGGTTCACAAGCAAGTAGGAGGCAATCATTGACAGGACAAGAGACGTCACATTCAATACGTGAAGTTGACTTAATATACATACCGACAGGTGACATATGTATTAGGGTTACAATATCAAATAATTATTCTCCTAATACCATGTATATTTCTAACATCTTCTACGACTTTTCTAAATTAATAGTTTTTCATTGAAGAAATGCCATGTAAAGTTTACGTTCGAAGATAGCCCTGGTGCAGCCGGGTGGTTGAACTTTGTCCTTGACCGAATGAACTTAAATGAGTTTAACGACCTGTGTTTAGAAATTAATTTATAGTATCTTGTTAACTCTCGTAGCGACCGCACGCGCACGTGCAATTTTGTGAGTAGATTTTTTTTAGTATGGAGGTTTGGAAACACGCAGTTTCAAGTAAGGCGCTGGTGACATGATCTTTTGTAAATTATGTGATTTATTTAATTCATGTCTTAGGTACTCATATCTACCGGATGAGCTCATGAAAACAGTTGTGGTGCCAATTATTAAAAACAAAACTGGCAACCAAAGCAATGCAGCGAACTATCGACCTATTTCCCTGGGAACTGTAATAGGGAAGATATTTGAACGGCTTTTGCAGCCCTTACTGGTGAATAATATAAGTATCGATGATGCACAGTTTGGTTTCCGTGCCGGACTATCTACAGACTCGGCTATCTTCAGTCTAAAGCACACGGTAAACTACTACCTAACACGAGAAACCTCGGTCTATATGCTTGTTTCCTGGACTTGAGCGGGGCTTTTGATCTGGTAAATTATAATATTCTCTGGAACAAACTGTCCGAGACTCAAGTCCCAGCAGAAGTAGTAAACGTGTTTAAGTATTGGTACGGAAACCTAACAAATGCAGTAAGGTGGGGTGACACGACATCCAGTGAATATAGACTGGACTGCGGGGTGCGCCAAGGGGGATTAACCTCTCCGGACCTTTTTAATGTTTATATAAACGGCCTGATTCAGGAGCTGAGAGGCACCAGGATTGGATGCCACGTTGGTAATGTTTGTGTTAACAACCACCTTAGTTATGCTGATGACATGGTGTTTCTAACCCCCACAATCAATGGACTTAGGCAACTTCTGGCTATATGTGAACGGTATGCCAAACTGCATAGGCTGAAGTACAATACTGAGAAAACCGAAATGCTTGTATTTCGTGCTGGGAAGGGTCCGGATAAAGTGCCTGATGTGTTTTGCTGGGTTCGCCAGTAAAGGTTGTGAGGCAAGTATCTTGGACATATGACCGAGAATATGTCGGATGACAAGGACATGGAGCGAGAACGAAGGAGTTTGTCCATCCGTTGAAACATGCTCGCGCGTAGATTTGCAAAATGTACATATGCCGTCAAAGTTACCTTGTTCAAGGCGTTCTGTATAAATTTATATACATGTCAGCTTTGGACAAGGTACACTAGAAAAGCCTACAGTACCATAAGGGTGCAATATAATGACGCATTTCGCATCCTTATGAAGCAGCCACGATTCTGCAGCGCGTCGGGTATGTTCGCGGATGCTCGGGTTCCCGACTTCTTTGCCATTGTTAGATCCCGTATCGCATCCTTTTGGAATAGAATACGAGGATCTGACAATGGGATTTTGCGGTGCCTGTCTGAGGACTTGTACTGTCCGATCTATAGTTTTGGCTTGCAGTACACCAGAGCGCCACAAAAAATGACTAAATTGTTTGTTACGTACAATAATTTTTTAGCGTAATTTCATTTTAGGTTACGTTAGGTTTTTCTTTTCTTTTGCTGTATTTTTGTGTTTTATGGGTTTTTTATGCCTGCAATAAAGAAATTTATTATTATTATTATTGGATTAAAAATGGCGGTATTTACCTAAGCTTGCATTGTCGCGAGAATCAAACGTGTGTGCCAAACAGCTCGATAGCTTCGGTAGAAGTGGATGAAATACTGATTGCAATATTCCATGACATACAAGTGAACTTAAGTAATAAAATATTTTAATAAAAGCTTTTTAAAAGGTGCTAAAAATAAAACACTTCTACACGCGCCTGTACGCAAATTCCTTACAAAAGGTCAAGCGCAAAATGCGTATGGACCATTTTAAAACAATGTCGAGCGATTTGCTGTGCACATCAATAATAACTTACATTGTTTCTTGTTGTAATGTAGCATGTAAATAACATTAAGTTCATATCCTTGTGATTTTAGCGTCTCTCAGTCTTTAAGGTCCGATTTCACCAAACTAGAATAAATTTTATTCCAGGTATAACTTTCCGAGAACAACCGAGTTACGCGAATATAGCCCTTATATCACCAATTTTGTGAAGGAATAAGACTTATTCCTTGGATACAATCAAAATGGCGTGTTTTTTTTGTGTAATTTCATTTGTCAATTAGCTGTACCCAGGAGTAAGGAATAGCCGTATACTTGGAATAAACGTTGGTGAAATCGGGTATCGGAATCGGGAACAATCAACAGGCAACCAATGAGCGTTACGTATTTTTAAGTTGACATGAGTTTATCTTTAACAAACGTACGAGAAACCGGGGGTTGGAAAGAGAAACAAAGAAGATGTGTAGGTAAAGTAGAACACGTAGAAAAGAGAGGGAGGCGAAGAAAAGAATCATCGAGTGACGGCCGAAGCGAGATACACACATCAGATATACTTACTACAGATACAGTCTCTATGAAAATCAAACCTCGAAAGTGTCCCCGCGCCAATGCTTACTTATACAGATATATACCTCTCCAGCTAATATAGAATAGTCCACAAGCGGTTGTTTCATTTTAATAATGAACCATAGCACCCTGCAATAGCGTTGTAAAACAATAATATGTGAGTTACATCACTTTCATTAGGCGCGGTCACACGCGACTGAGAGCAAAAACAAGGCATATGCCTTGTTTAAACGGTGCCGTTTTCTAGGCGGTGATCATAGATCTATCCCATATTTCATCGCAGATTATTATGATCATAATCTAGGTACCAACTAGGCTTCCACCGCTCCAGCCACCATCGCTCAGAGCCACATCACTGCCCGAGCGCCGGGCCAAGCGGTAGCATGTGCGCTTCACAATCTTACGGCACCGGGTTCGATCCTCGGCCCTGCACCACAATGACTTATCTAGTAAGTTATGTGCAGTTGTCGATGCCATCGCTCCGTGCCTCGGAGAGCACGCGCCGTCGGTCCCGGTTGTCATAAGAACATCTATGGCAATCGTTACGGGTAGTCAGACACCTGATAGAATCTGACGCCTGATCTAACCATCCCTGTTACTGGTCTCTTATGGGTTGCGAGGTCAGATGGCAGTCGCTCGTGTAATTCTGGTAGCTCGCCGCTACAGGTTAGATTGGGAGCCGACACCAATAACAAATGGGACAAGGCAAAGAGGATGATGATGAATGTAAGTACCTAACTAGCTGCGCCCCGCTGGTTCACCCGCGGCAAAAATATCCAGCGGTTGCGACGTGAAGTGAGAACAAATAACATTTACCCACACACAAACTTTCCCTATTTCTTAGTGTAATAATTATAAGTGTGAAGTGTATAGTTATTTTATCATTCTCCAGCAAACGATATCTAATAATAAAAAAATTGTTATAATAATGAATATCTTTTAATAGTGTTGCAAAACTAAACGACTTTACCGAAATTATAATATTAAAGTTCATTCTAAATCAATGCCGCCTTTACGAAACACGAATTCCTTTAATGTGTTGCCATAATCATAAAAAACACCCGAGATTATAGGTAACTAGGTGTTACTAGGTGGTAGGACTTTTCTGCAAAGTTCGTCTAGGTAGGTACCACCACTTTGCCAGTTATTCTGCCGTCAAGCAGTAGTGTGCAAGCACTACTGATTTCCGGTTTGAAGAGCATTGTAGTTAGTGAAATTACTGGGCAAATGAGACTGATCTCACAGTCTAGAAATCCTTTTTAGACCGTGTGATGTCTCAGGATGACGTGCGCAGTGCGCAGTGTCACGCGAAACTTTAATTTAGATTTCCGGGTGACACTGCAATCTGTAATGGGCGGCCGTGATGCTTAACACCAGGCGAACGACTAGCTAGTCACGTCATTCGTTTACATAAAAAAAAAAAACTCAAAAAGGTTATTGCAAATAGGCTATTATTAGCACTTCTACAAGTCAAAACTAAATATGGTACCCATTTAAAAAAATTAAAATTAAATTATTGTACATACTAAGCAAGCATAATTATTATAGGCAACATTACATAGTGCTTAATGTCAAAATGTTTTTTTTGGCTACTTTTTCCGCCAAATGCGGCACTATTTTGCCACTAGTAGCCTATTACACTAGGTGGTAAGACTTTTCTGCAAAGTTCGTCTAGGTAGGTACCACCGCTTTGCCAGTTATTCTGCCGCCAAGCAGTAGTGTGCAAGCACTACTGTGTTCTGGTTTGAAGGGCATTGTAGCTAGTGAAATTACTGGGCAAATGAGACTTTATGATCTGATCACTCAGTCTAGTAATCTGATTACTTGACTGTGTGATGTCTCGGGACGGCGTGCGCAGTGCAGTGTCACGCGAAACTTTATTGTTTTAAAGTTCCGAGTGACAGTGCAACTATTTTGGGCGGCCGTGTCGCTTAACATCTGGTGAACGACTAGCTCGTCACGTCATTCAATCGCATAAAAAAATATATTACAATACGAGTTTAAAAAAAAGAAGTTCTCTTTCCTACAACAACAAAATAAAATATAAGATTATAAAAACGACCTTTTTTATCGTTTATTGATATGATAGGCTCAATGATAGGAAAGAAAATGTGCGAAGAAATAAGGTTCTCGAGTGGTGACCACGAAGGACGCAGCGTAGGCCGGTAACCTAGGTGACTAACGACCACGACTGTAGCCATGTTATAGGTACGTTAAACTTTTTTTATAAACGGGCAATATGCCTTTTTTTCTTTAAACTAACTACTACAGTAATAAAAACGAATAAACTAGCTACACTACCTACTACAAAGAACATTTTGAACTGTATACTAGCCGCGATGGCCTATAGATAGTCTAAATGATCAAGAAAAAAAAAGTTAAACTTATTACACCTTTTTGGTGCACAAACACGTTACACCATCTTTCACAACTTTGATGAATTCGCTCCATCTAAAGGTGACCTGGAAGAGATATAATTTAGCGATAAGATCGCCCATTGTTTTCCAATACAGCAATATACAAGTGGAAACTTGTATATTGCTGTACTCTTCGTAAGCTTTAAATATTTGGTGTGTACAATAAAGAGGTTATCTAACATTTACTAGGTGGTAGGACTTTTCTGCAAAGTTCGTCTAGGTAGGTACCACCGCTTTGCCAGTTATTCTGCCGCCAAGCTGTAGTGTGCAAGCACTACTGTGTTCCGGTTTGAAGAGCACTTTAGCTAGTGAAATTACTGGGTAAATAATACTAATGAACTGAACTCAGAGTCTAGAAACCTTTTTTAGACTGTGTGATGTCTCAGGATGACACGGACGTGCGCAGTGCAGTGTCACGCAAAACTTTAGAGTTCCGAGTGACACTGCAATCTGTTATGGGCGGCCGTCACGCTTAACATCAGGCGAACGACTAGCTCATCAGGTCCTTCATTTACAAAAAAAATCACCACGATTAATTTTTCTCCGTAATGGCAACACTGAACTATTTATCCATTGCTATTTCTATAACAATAGGAAATAATTTATTCAAATGAATTCAAAATAAGTGCCGCATCGGGCATTATTGTTTTTAAATGCCTTCTTTTAGGTAATTTATGGGTTCGCCCTTGAAAATACACATGTATTATAGTATCAAAATTCTTATATTATTTCTTGATACTTTTTGATTTTAATGAGATCATTTGTATTAAGTAGATACATTTGTAAAGTACCAAGAATTGTGTTAATAGGTATTGATGAAAATAACTCGTATAAAAACCTTTTAGAAAATCTAGATTTATCTACAGTCTGAAAACGTTGTCGTTCACTGCTGAACATAGGCCTCCTACAGAGCGCCACTTTGACCGGCTGCTTGCCTCCTGCATCCATGGGCTTCGGACCACCTAGTGGGAGGCCTAAGCTGCTTCTTCCGGTTCGTGGTCGCAACTCGAGAACGTTTGTTCCGCATCGGTTGTCAGTTCTACGAGCGATGTGGCCTGCCCTTGCTATTTCAACTTGCGATGGATGCAGGAGGCAAGCTGCGGCTAAAGTGGTGCTCTATATGACTAGCCTGATAGCTCAGTTGGTAGTAGCTCTGCCTTCTGAACTATAGGTTTTAGGTTCGATTCCCACCTGGGACAAACATTTGTATGTTGAACATCGACGTTTGTTCCGTGTCTGGGTGTTATATTGTATTCTATTGTATGTATTTACAAACAAAAAAAAGTATCTAAGTATTGTATCAGTCATCTGGTTCCCATAGTACAAGCTATGCTTAGTTTGGGGCTCGATGGCGCTGTGTGAAATTTCCACACATATTTATTTATTTATAGGGGAGGCCTATGATCAGTAGTGGACGTCTTCAGGCTGATGATGATGATGAAATGGTCCTCGTAGCGTAGTAGAGTGTTTTAGTGATAATGTTAAGCCGCAGGTCGAGGCTGGCTTAATTTTAAAATGCACATGCAAAATTGTTTTGGATGATAGGTAGGTACTTATCCACGTAACGGCTATTGTTATTTTAGGGTTACGTAGGATTTCAAATTTCAATGTGCAACGTAAAAAATTTCAGAACCTGTACTATCTGAGTTTGAATTGGTATATTATCCCGAAAGGGTGTAAATCTACTCCCCAAGGTAGTCAATGTTTCTTCTACGACTTTTCTAAATTAATAGTTTTTCATTGAAGAAATGCCGTGTAAAGTTTACGTTCGAAGATAGCCCTATCGCAGCTGGGTGGTTGAACTTAGTCCTTGACTGAATGCACTTAAATGAGTTTGACGACCTGTGTTTATTAATGAATTTATAGTATCTTGTTAACTCTCGTAGCGATCGCACGTGCAATTTTGTGAGCTGTTTTTTTTAGTATGGAAGTTTGGAAACACGCTGTTTCAAGTAAGGCTCTCACAACTTGTGGGCTATCATGGTCCCAGTCCCCCCCCCCCTTTCGGGATAACATACCAATTCTTTACTCATCTTGTATATCAAGTTTTGTAAAGGTTAGTTGAAAACACGACGCGAGTACTAACATACATCCGGGCAGATGAAATTCGCGAGTTGAAGCAGAGGTGTTACTAGGTGGTAGGACTTTTCTGCAAAGTTCATCTAGGTAGGTACCACCGCTTTGCCAGTTATTCTGCCGTCAAGCAGTAGTGTGCAAGCACTACTGATTTCCGGTTTGAAGGGCATTGTAGCTAGTGAAATTACTGGGCAAGTAAGACCAGATCACACAGTCTAGTAATTTATACTAGGTTATGTGAAGTCTAAGGATGACGTGCGCAGTGCAGTGTCACGCAAAATTTAGAGTTCCGAGTGATACTCAATCTGTTATGGGTAGCCATGACGCTTAACATCAGGCGAACGACTAACACGTCACGTCATTCATTTACATTTAAAAAAGCAGTTTCGCTCACTTGGTCAATAAAACCATGGAAGAAGGAGCAGAGGAACAATACACGAAGAAAACAGCGTAGATCAGAAATATGCCTAAAAATAGATGGCGTCGCAAAATGAGCGGGTTGAGGGGATCAGAAATATGCCAAAAAACCGTTTTAAACCTAGCCCGCCGTAGCTACCCGTATAGCCCGCTCATTTTGCAGTGCCATCTAGGTTTAAAACGGTTTTTTGGCATATTTCTGATCTGCGCTCAACTTATAACCCGCTCATTTTGCAACGCCCTCTAGTTTTAAGCATATTTCTGATCTACGCTGTTTCCTTGGTGTATTTGCATTTCTCTCCTACTTGTTCCATGATAAAACTCAACGGAACCCAACAAAATAAAAACAGGAAACACTTTCCAAAAACATAATCCGTTTATGCGTGGTTAATTCTGAACATGCTGGATTTATGTTAAGCTTGTCTTTTTAGGAAAGTATGACGTCATAGATGGACAGACGGACATACCCTGTTTGGTCAAAGGTATGAAATACATTTAGGTCTATGGATCGAAGTGCTTAAGTTTACAAGTGAATTTTTCAGATGGCCTCAATGTCACTGTAGCGAACTACAGACACGATGAAGAAAAAGAATTAGGTACCTACCTATGGAGAACCCACCTTGGATGATAATATGTTTTTTTTTTATATAAACGATTGACGTTTGGGAGCGTTTGCCTGATATTAAGCGTCACGGCTGGCTGCCCATAACAAATTGCAGTATCACTCGGAACTCTAAATTATAAAGTTTCGCGTGACACTGCACTGCGCCCGTCATCCTGGGACTTCACATAGTAAGATGACTACACTGTGTGATCAGATCATAAGTCTCATGGGCCCAGTAATTTCACTAGCTACAATGCCCTTCAAACCGGAACAAAATAGTGCTTGCACACTACTGCTTGGCGGCAGAATAACTAACAAAGCGGTGGTACATATCTAGACGAACTTTGCAGAAAGTCCTACCACCTAGTAAAATACAATAGAACGAAAATACGATAAAGGGGAAGAGATAGGAATGCAGGTAAGCGAGATGAAATGGGTACCTATAAGAGTGAGACGGGATCCGCTGTCGTGTTATGTAAAAGTTGCTACAGCAATAGCAAAACAAACACTTAGCAATCGATCGCAAGATGTCACTGGAAAAATCGTAAGTCGCTCGCATGTCGTTGAATGCAGTTTGACCTATGATACTAGCGCCAAACACAGCAATAGATGGAAACAAAAAATGCGCTTTTTAGTTCATCGATGGTCCGACAGACGGTGATCTAGCGCTCGATCGCTTTCTGCTCTGCCAAACTGATGTTTGACAGCAATGATTGCGAAAGTTACGGCTGTTGCAAACTTGTTACGGGTTACGTAATTATCCAGCGGGATAGAACAGAGTTATAAATAGCTGTACCTAACTCTGATTCTAATCGGGCGCTAAAAATCTATGGTGTAAAAGTACCTACCCAAAAAGTAACAATAATACACGCAGATGTGTTTAATCTTTAATTGTATTCCAAGAACTTACTTTGATTAATATTTTAATGCAAATAAAATGTCTTGTGTGGATTTCGAAGCTTTGATGATTTTGGTGTTTAATTACAGGAAAACAAAAGTTATATTTTTTATTTATTTTTTTATGAGATGAGTGGCAAACAATCAGGCGGCCCACCTGCTGGTAAGTGGTCACCACCGCCTATGGACATCTGCAACACCGAAGGCATTGCCGGTGCGTTGCCTACCCTTAGAGAGGACTCTTTTAACACTTTTCTTGAAGCTCCCCATACTGTAGTTATGCGGAAAAACCTCAGGAGGAAGATCATTCCACATCTTGCAGGTTCGTGGAAGAAACGAGCGCAAGAATTGCGTCGTATGAGATTTCCACGTGTCTACAATATGTGGATGCACAATTTCACGTTGCCGAGAAGTTCGATAATAAAATCGAGAAGATGGGATGAGGTTAAAGATTTTTTCAGAGCATTCCCCATGATAATAGCGGTAGAAGAGAGTAAGAGAACCGATATCTCGTCGTAGACTTAAAGCCTCTAGCTTGTCGGTGAGCTTGGGATCGCTCACAATTCAATTGTTCAATTATTTTGTAGGTTCCTAAAAAGGTTTTCTGCATAGTTTTATTTATTGTAATTGAACCAAAAATACCAATATCATTGCCATGTGGTCTAGGTGTGAGAATGAACACCCCATCTCTTCCCCTAGGTGCCGTAAGAGCCGGCTAAGGGAATATCTAGAAAAAGTCCAGCAGCATTTTCTTAAATGTTAATGAATGATGTGACGAGCTAATAGTTCGCCTAATGTTAAGCGTCACAGCTGCCCATAACAGATTGCAGTATCACTCGGAATTCTCAATTAATATAGTTATGCGTGACACTGCACTGCGCACGTCATCCTGAGACTTCACACAGTAACAGTAATAAGATTACTAGGCTGTGTGATCAGATCATAAAGTCTTATTTGCCCAATAATTTCACTAGCTGCAATGCCCTTCAAACCGGAACACAGTAGTGGTGGCAGTTAGATGGTGGTAGGACTTCCACCTAGTAAACCATTCACCTTGGTATGAAATCTCCTGCGATTACCAAACCATCTGCCAAGCGTGGTGATTGGGGCAAACGTCATGATAAGTGTCCAAAGTGGTGTTTTATGGGGGAGGCCTGTGTTAATGTTAAGCAGTGAAGGTCTTCCAGCTGATGATATGTGTGATGTGTGTGTGTACAAAAAATAACTATATTTACTAGGTGGTAGGACTTTTCTGCAAAGTTCGTCTAGGTAGGTACCACCGCATTGCCAGTTATTCTGCCGCCAAGCAGTAGTGTGCAAGCACTACTGTGTTCCGGTTTGAAGGGCATTGTAGCTAGTGAAATTACTGGGCAAATGAGGATTTATGATCTGATCACTCAGTCTAGTAATCTGATTACTAAACTGGGTGATGTCTCAGGATGACGTGCGCAGTGCGGTGTCGCGTGAAACTTTATTGTTGTAAAGTTCCGGGTGACACTGCAACTGTTATGGGCGGCCGTGTCACTTAACATCAGGTGAACGACTAGCTCGTCACGTCATTCAATCACATAAAAAAAAAACTTTAAATATAATTTTCTAGGAAAAAAATTTACTAACCGTAGGATTCTATAGGATACCTACAGGTAGTTAAACAACGGCTAATGTTTACGATATCCTATTTCTCAATAAACCAGCTCATTTTGTGGTTAAACCCATTTGGTTAAACAATTGAGGTGTGGTCTTACTTCAGGCGATTTAAAGTAGGTGTATGTATGTATATCATGCAGCCTAAGAGCAAGTGTGACTCAACGGTATCGACTTTCAAACCGATGACGCAGCAACGCTCCCAGGTTCAAATCCCACTCGGCCCTGCACCAATGACTTTTCAAGTTATGTGCGCAATTTGTAAATTACACACTGAACATGGATTATAATTGCATTGTTATAGCGTAGATGGCGCTGTGCAAAATATTGGAAAATATTTATTTTAGGTAATAATGTGGTGTAGTACCAAGTTTTTCTCCCAACACAAACATACGCTAACAAAAGCACCCAACCTCAACCTAAAAAATCCGATCATTAAACCTAAGTTTTTTTTCGCCACATTTGGTAAAGCTCGTTGACTCACATACGGCCACGTTCTGGTTTTTCCTTATTGGGTGATTTGGGAGCAAACGGCTTAGACAAAGTTAATCTATGTCTATCATAATAGGTAGCTAAATACATTGTTCTTTTTTCTATTAGAAATTATGCGAGAAACCCTTGAGCAGCTGCTCGCCTCCTGCATCCATCGGCTCCCCGCGGCTTTCACCAGATCGTCGGTCCACCGAGTGAGGGGCCGGCCTACGCTGCGTCTTCCGGGTCGCGGTCGCCACTCGAGAACCTTTCTTCCCCATCGGTTGTCAGTTCTACGAGCGATGTGGCCTGCCCATTGCCTGAACAACTTGCTAATTCTAAGAGCTATATCGGTCACTTTAGTTCTCCTGCGGATCTCCTCGTTCCGGAGCTTATCTCGCAGGGAAACACCGAGCATAGCACTCTCCATAGCTCGCTGCGCGACCCTGAGCCTATCCTTATAGATACAGGGAATCCTAGCAGGGTCCAGCGGGGTGATCATGTAACTTTGATAGCAATGCAACAAAAGAAATTTCAATCCAAATTTGAAAATTTCCATAGTAACTCTGTACATAAGCTGCGTACTGCAACTGTCAAATCCATACATTTTTGTGTTTCTATCGGTTGCCAACAAGTTACATGATCGCCTAGCAGGATGTATGCGATCGTTGGGTGATAGTATTATGGACTGGCCTGTTAGCTCAGTTGGTAGTAGCTCTGCCTTCTGAACTATAGGTTGTGGGTTCGATTCACGCTCAGGACAAGCATTTGTGTGATGAACATAGGTGTTTGTTCTGTGTCCGGGTGTTATGTTGTATTCTATGTAGGTATGTACTTACAAACAAAAAGTATCTAAGTACTAGCTGAGCCGGCAGACTTCGTACTGCTTGTATGGAAAAAAGAAAAGGGCTGTTTTTAGGGTTTTCCCGGCAATTATTCGAATTTTTCTCGCCTTTTAAACCTTCCCTAGACCTCCACGAACATTTCAAGACCAAGATAAGATAAATCCGTTCGGCCGTTCTCAAGTTTTAGCGAGACTAACGAACAGCAATTGATTTTTATATATATATATAGATAATATTATTTATTGTATGGCTAAGTATAATTTTTCAAAGTTGCCAAGACTTGCAAGACGGATGTAATTCTGCAGACGGCACAGATGTGTCAGAGATAATGAAAGTTATGATCTGACATTTCAAAAGTGAAGACTCAAGGGCAAATATCAATTTAAAAACACCTTTTAAGCAAGATCCGCCTTTGAAACTTTTTAGTCTGTTTCTATTGAGTTTCCGGTAGTGGTGAAGGAAAACACCGTAGACCGGTACATATCAAAAAATCTGTGACAACTATCATCAAAGGGCACGGGTAATAATAGCATGAGCTGGTAGAAATCCACACATCTCATATCTTGAGAAAGCGTTTGATCTTTACGAGTCCCTATCCCTATCCCTACATATAATAAATGTGAAATTCTGGTATGCTATGGAACACATACATAATCATACCCATTGTAATTTATCTCACAGGTTCAATTGTTAAAAAATATCGCTTGCGCGATGCAGGCCACCCGGCTTTTGCCCTTTTTCCATACATTATCAAGTTTTATTTGTATCAGCGCCATCTAGGGACAATGATGTGTCATTGTTTGTTTGTTATGACTGAACTCCTAAAATACCGAACAGATTTTCATGCAGATTTCACTAATATGCTTAGAAATAACCGGCGCTTAAAATAGGATATATTAAAATTGAAATATCATTTACTTTTTGGTCAAAATTATTAAGTTTTCATTACGAAACGAAACGGAGTTATAAACAACATGGCCGCTTCATGGGAAGCACAGAATTCAAGTATATTTTTGGCTACTGACAGAAACTTTATGTCACCTAGCTGGTGTTTATCTGGAGGTACAGAGTAAAGAAAAAAATGTCTGTGTAAGATATGCCCAAAGAATAATATAACCGCTACTCTAGGAGGTAGGTAGGTGCATTCTTTGCTATCTACCTATTTTATAGTTTTCTATTTATGCCTTTACAGGTTGTTTGGCATTTTAAGAGTAAAATAGATACGTGCCAAAAAATATTAAAGCTTACATAATTTAAATTTATATTAAATCTTTCGAATTAAAAGTATCTGGCTTTTGGATTTACTTCCTGCATGTGATTTTACAAGCAGCAAAACTAAGTGTGGCTGACCTTTTCCGGCGTTTACCAAACGGAGTCAAGTTCTAAAATGAGGTTTCAAAAAGCAGTTTTTAAAAACAAAACCTTTTTTCATTCCTATGCAATGCAGGTAGGAAATATACTATGCAGAACAGAGACTAGAGTTCGATATAAATCACAATGGAAAAACAACGGTATAGCGCGATCCTTAATGTTGTGATTATTCGACAGTTTTTACATTTTCTGTATAGACTTAGAAGTAAATAGCGCTAATTTTGTGGTACAGGCATCTTTTCAGAATGGGACACAGGTGATATCTGCTGGCTGGCTGGCTCTGCAAAATTTAACAAAATACTTCTGAACTTAGATGTACGTTAAATAGATTTGTACCAAACAACATTAATGAATTAATTAATGAAACTTCATTATGATCGATTCAGCAGTGTTCAGTTATAAAAAGGAAACAAACAGAGACAAAAAGACGAGCTGTATCTACGCATTTACAATATTACCTACGTATTTTTATTGATGTAAGTATAAGTTTAGTATGGTTTAGTCTCGGCCCAAACAGGCCACCGACCACAGCCACTGGAAGACGGCGACAAACTGTTCACATGCTTTTCCTTACATTTTGTAGGAACTCACCATAATATGTGTAGTCGGTGGCGGCCACACGCTACAGCTGTGTCACCACTTGTGGCCGTTACGGGCCACACACGACGCCAATACTCGCCACTGACAGACGTAAGAAGCATGAGACTGCACAGTATAATATGTGGCAGCTTCCAAATACCGGTGGCTGTCGCGCTTAACCGCTACTGCTGCGAAAGTGGCGGTGGTGCGTGGCAGCCATCGGTGGTTGTGGACGGTGGCCGGTCTGCATCGGGGCTAAGTACCTATAACTATTACTATAGGTAATTTAGTCCACGCGTGGCAACGCCGCGGGCAGCAGCTAGTATAGACTAAAAGCATAGAGAGAACTTCATTATGTGTCAAGCGTACCACTTTTTTGGACACTTTTTATAAGAAGTGGACACTTTGATGTGAATGAGTCTGACAGATTTGTATAGAAAAAACAGTTGAATCGAGTCGAAAAAATGGTACGGTGATTTTCAAGCGTAGCTAATTACTATAGGTATGTTTGTTTCTTTCCTTCGCCACTGACTAGCGATACGTGTGAGCAATATAATTCGTTTTGATGATCTCTCTATGCTTTTAGTCTATACTCTAAGGTTTGATCATCATAAGGCTTTTGAAATTACTTTGTGCCTTTTGTTGCGTTTTCATTCGTTTTCACAAGTTTAGTGGGGTGAAAGGAAATTTCAATCCGAATTTTAAAATTCCCACAGTAGTCATGCACATAAACTGCATATTGAAACTGCCAAATGCATTTATTTTTGAGCTTCTATCGGCTGCAATCAACTTTCTTTTTCTTTATTTATATAAACGAATAACGTGACGAGCTAGTCGTTTGTCTGATGTTAAGCGACACAGCCACCCATAACAGTTGCAGTGTCACTCCGAACTTTAAAATAATAAAGTTTCACGTGACACTGCACTGCGCACGTCATCCTGAGACATCACACAGTCTAGTAATAAGATTACTAGACTCACTTAGTCAAAGTCTCATTTGTCCAGTAATTTCACTAGCTACAATGCCTTTCAAACCGGAACACAGTAGCGCTTGCACACTACTGCTTGGCGGCGGAATAACTGGGAAAGCGGTGGTACCTGCCTATACGAACTTTGCAGGAAGGTCCTACCACCCAGTAAAATGCGTTTGACCAATCCACGACCACACGGATCACGTCTTAGACCTTTTGTAAGTGCTACATAGATTTAAGTTAACGTAATTTTAATTAGATCTTTTGTCCTCAATAATTACACACTATTTCTTTGACCTTAATTTTAACCATTAATATTTGGCTTCAGGTATTTTTCGGCATTATTTAAAAGGTTAATGTCGTATTATCTCCGCAAATATAAGATTTCAAGGTCTCTTTTATTTACGTTGCGTAAGTTGGATAATACCAAATGAGAAAGACAGCAGACGAAGGGCAAGTTATTTGACAGTGAAGTAAGTTGCTGACATAGCTCGGCGAATTAGCAAGCTGGAGAGAAATTCTAATAATCTATTCTATACAATCCTACTCTAATCTCTACTACAATAGCAACAACCTTTCTTTTTTTTATCTGAACAAATGACGTGACAAGCTAGTCGTTCGCCTGATGTTAAGCGTCACGACTGCCCATAACAGATTGTAGTGTCACTCGGAACTCTAAAAGTTCTCTCTCTCTCGTTAAAGACGTGTTTTGTCTAAATTTATAAAATAAACCTAGAAATGTTGGCGCTCGCTTCGCTCGCGGTTTTTTGACTGTCTACTCTACCGTTCGTTGTCATCGGGCTTCTGCTTTAATTATAAACTACTGAGGTTCTTGCGCTGGCTGCACATACGTTTTCATGTGTCATCTAGATGTACAAATACACGAAAAAGTTTTGGCACTCGCTTCGATCGCGCGTGGCAATTGTCTATTGTACCATTCGTTGTCATAAGGTTCTTGCTGTAATTATGTACTACTGAAGTTTTTGCGCTGGATTAGCTTGTGTCTACATGTCATCAAGATTAGGAGCTATGACAGTGAAAATAGCTGAAATTTGACGTGTATCTGGGTTTATGAATAAACGTAATAATTTTAGCGCTTCGCTCGCGCGTTCGTAACCATTTATTGTTCCATTCGTTGTCATCAGGTTCCTACTTTAATAATGAACAACTGAAGTTTTCGTCCTGGATTCGCGTGCGTTTTTATGTGTCATTAAGATTGAGAGCTATAATTGTGAAAATATCTGAAGTTTTACGTGTTTTATCATGATTCACAAATAAACGTAAAAATGGCGCTCGCTTTGCTCGTGCATTAATAATTACTTACAGTACCGTTCGTTTTTATCTGATTCCTACTGTAATTGTGAACTACTGGAGTTTTTGCATTGGCGTCGCAAGAGTATCATGGGATTGGGAGCACTTTTTCTTTCTGAACTTTTTCATTGTTGTGGAGTGAGTAAAGGTACCTACTATAAAATTTTAAAAAGGTCATCATCATCTTCTTCTCCTTCTCGTGTAGGCAAGTGGTCAGCCCTGGTGTCAGAATTTTTAGGCCGCTCAAAGGCTTCTGACTTGGCTTAACGACTATTGTCTTAATAAGACAACAGCCGGGACTGACGGCTTAACGTGCCCTCCGAAGCACGGTAACGCTCAGTTGTAAATACCACTTTTGCTTTTACCAATCATCATCATCATCATCAACAGCCTGAAGACGTTCACTGCTGAACATAGGTCTCCCCCAGAGCGCGCCACCTTGAGCGGCTGCTCGCCTCCTGCATCCATCGGCTCCCCACGGCTTTCACCAGATCGTCGATCCACGGAGTGGGGGGCCAGCCTACGCTGCGTGTTCCGGCTCATGGTCGTCACTCAAGAACCTTTCTTCCCCATCGGTTGTCAGTTCTACGAGCGATGTGGCCTGCCCATTGCCCGAAAAACTTGCTAATTCTAAGAGCTAAAAAGGTACTGTAATAATATTACTGGCATACAACTTAGAGATGATAGAGTCACCTACTAATCCGGAAACTGCGGGGACGCCCAACCCCGTTTTTGTTAAAGTTTGGGGCGGCAAAACTTATAGACCCAGGGCGCTGAATCTTTAAATACGCTACTGTAGGTATCTAGCCTTTTTTTTTTGAAGGTGGGAAATGTCCTTTCACTTCCCTGCCACCACGGGGGTGATGGCAAGGGGTATGTGGGACTTGAACCCACTAAAATTCCCCGTGATCCGTCCGCCACCGGGATGGGGCGAGATAGGGTCGCACTCTCGCACTAGCATTCACTATCTCGCCCCGGCGATAGGTATCTGGCCTAGCCTATCACAGTCCAATATTATGTTCAGTCAAATTTGGAGTGTTATAATGCAATAATTTATATACTATAAATTAATAACTAAATATCAGCAGACTTTTTAAACGCAACTGCATTCCTGACATTTGTTTTTTTATAATATTGAAGCTTCAATTTTTTTTAATGTGGGCGGATCAAATATAGCTAGATTGGCTGTTTTATTGGTGAAAATAAAATCTCATTTAAATAACTACCTGTTTTTGTTATTGCTGGCTTAATTTTGATCGATTTGGGTACAGTACTCTCGCTTAATACAAGTGCGACGTTTCATTCATAATCAAACGACAGCCCGCTATTTCAATTTCACCTGCTCTTCATACAAATAACAACCGATTTGACTTTCATAAAGGTTGACATTTCAAAAACTCTTTCTTAGGAAGCTACCTTCTAAATATCGTCTTCTAAAGGCCTATTTAAACCAGCGTGTTATTCGCTACCGCTGTGGGTAGCCGTAAATACCACGCGGCATCTTGCCGGGAAAGTTTAAAAAGTGGTCATACAAAATATTGTATGAACACTTTTTAAACTTTCGCGACTTGAACTCATAACCCGTAACCCGAACTCTCGAAGAGACCCGTTTTCACTTTATAATAATGATTTTGTATAAAGCTCTCGGCGGAATTTCGCGCGGTATTTACCGCTATATTACAGAGGTAGCGAATAAGCGCTAGTTTGAACTGACCTTTTGACGAACGAATGCTTAAAACTTCAGCCACACTGGCGCGTCAAGTGGCGTCTGTCAAAATCGGCCATTCGGTACCCATCGCTGCTCGTGTTCATAGACGGCCACGCCGCGATCCCCTTGAGCAGCGATAGATACCGAATAATTTCACGACACAGACGCGTTGGCCGAAGCTAAATGCAAATGTAAAATTAGTTGTACGAGAACAAAGCTAATTCGCCCTCTTACACAAAAACCTAAACCCATTTAGGCCCGATTTCACCAACGTTTATTCCATGTATAGGCTATTCCTTACTCCTGGATACAGCTAATTGACAAATGAAATTACACAAAAAAGACGCCATTTTGATTGTATCCAAGGAATAAGTCTTATTCCTTCACAAAATTGGTGATATAAGGGCTATATTCGCATAACTCGGTTGTTCTCGGAAAGTTATACCTGGAATAAAATTTATTCTAGTTTGGTGAAATCGGGCCTTAGATATATTACTGTACCATCGCACATAACTCAATCGTACATTCTCCACAATCTGTATTACCAATAATCGATCGATCGACATTTGGTTTTGTAATTGCATAATTATTTAGACATACTTCCTCTTTGCCAAATTTATATCATAATCAAAACAATTTTGTAAGGCCGCAAAGAATTACTGTAATTTTGTTTATATCTATTTTATTTTGTACTCGTTGCTTAAAGTAAATGGTTAACATACCGCATGTGTGAAAGTGATTTGCCTAAGTTTTTCATGCGAGCAGCCAAAGAGGTGACTACTAGGTGGTAGGACTTTTCTGCAAAGTTCGTCTAGGTAGGTACCACCGCTTTGCCAGTTATTCTGCCGCCAAGCAGTAATGTGCAAGCACTACTTTGTTCCGGTTTGAAGGGCATTGTAGCTAGTGAAATTACTGGGCAAATGAGACTTTATGATCTGATCACAGTCTAGTAATCTTATCACTAAACTGTGCGAAGTCTCAGGATGACGTGCGCAGGCAGTGTCACGCAAAACTATATTAATTTAGAGTTCCCAGTGATACTACAATCTGTTATGGGCAGCCGTGATGCTTACATCAGCCGAAAGACTAGCTCGTCACGTCATTTATCTACTTGATAATCCACCATCTCCGTTTCACCATCGGACGACAAGACGTACCTACCTACAGCTACACGCCATCCATTTATGGTTGATATTCCTTCAATTCGCACAAAACGGTTTGACTCGACATTTATAATCCGAGCAGCGAAGGAATGGAATACTTTACCAGCGTCTTTGTTTCCCGATAAGTACGATCTGGAGCTGTTCAAGCCGCGAGTGAATAGGTATCTTCTAGGCAAGCATGTACCATCGTAGACCGCGTCGTCACTTCCCATCAGGTGAGATTGCGGTCAAATGCGGGCCTATTTAGTTGTAAAAAAAAATGAAAAAAAGGGTGGAACGCTTTGCCAGCGTCTGTACCCATTTCCTGAAAACTAGGTATAATACAAAGTATTCCAACCGAGAGTGAGTATCTTCTAGGCAATGCGTGTTAGGTGCATCCTAGACCGCATCATCACTTCCCATCAGGTGAGATTACAACAAAAGCCTCATCATCATCAGCTAGAAGACGTTTACTGCTGAACATAGGCCTTCCCCATAGACCGTCACTTTGAGCAGCTGCTTACCTCCTGCATCCATCGGCGATTTTGAAACTGTGATCTTACTATGGTGTCTGTCTGTCTGCCTGTCCGACCTATAAACGGCTGTACCTATCTATTAAACTGCAATAGGTAGCCGGCTGAAATTTTCACAGTACATGCATTATTACATCGGTTTAACTAACAATTAATAAAAATTACAAACAAAAAACTTAAGGTGGAACGTTACACTAGCGCGGCAAATTCAAATTTTCTTGCGTTCTTGTACCAATAATAGCTTAATTACACAAGGTGATTAAATGAAAACTAATTTTGCGCAAATAAATAGAATGTATCAATAAATTACAATTAAAAATATCACCTACATATCATTGGTTTAGCCATGGCAATAGACTGAAAAAGACGAAATTTGTTTATTGCCATTTGTCGCTAAGCCAATGATATCTAGGAGATACTTTTAATCGTAATTTGTTAATAAATTCTATTTATTTGCGCAAAATTAGTTTTCATTTAATCACCTTGAGTAGTTAAGCTATTATTGGCAAAAGAACGCAAGAAAATTTGAATTGGCCGCGCTAGTGTAACGGTGGTTACCTTTTATAGGTACACTATATTATTGGGATTTCCTAATTGATTTTCTGTATAAGCCACGGCAGAATTTCACCACCTTAATCTTTATTAGACATTACTTAACACTGTTGCAAATAGCCAACCAATTTAAATTACATTTACGTAACTATAAAAATGATATCCTAAACGGTCAATAAAGTGATAAAAGTAAACGATATTTTATTTAAATCACTTATTTATGATGATTTATAGTACAAACATAATTTTTAAAATGCGAACTAGGTTTCTTCGGGCCGTAATCCAACGCCAGGACAAGTGCGGGTGGGCGTAACATCGGTTCCTGTTCATACGCCTTTCCTTCACAGTTGTAATCAATATACGTCTACAATTGTTAGAGCAAGCTTCAAACAATAAAAAGAAGCATTTTTGAATTGTATCTGCTTTTAAATTAACTACTGTCCGTAATCAATATTTACGATTTTATTTTATTTTACGGACCCCCTAAACCCCCTTGTATACGCACACCTTGTACACGCTTTTCTGTGCACAAATAGGTACTAGTAATTAAAAAAAGTTTATTACAACCTACTATAAATATGTCGTCTTCACGTCGTCTGTGGTGTCGATGATCTATTTATTTATTTACAATTATATTAAAATTTACTTTGTCTCTTGTGTTCCATAGAAATACATAAATCAATACTAAATACTGAATAGCAACAATCTTGGAATTCTTGCAATTCTACACAATGAGAATGAATGAGTCAGAGGGTATATGAAATATAGTATAGCTTTTTTTAAGGAGGCAAAGGGGTGACGGCAGTGGGTATGTGGGACTCGAACCCACTGAAACCCCCTGTGATCCGTCCGCCGGGTCCAAGATGCGGCGAGATAGGGTCGCGCTAGCATTCACTATCTCAAACAAAATAGTATACCTTTTATCATGGATTGATTTTTTAAGTGTAAAACAACACTTCACGGCGCGGCGCGGGTTCAAATCCCGTTGGTTGCTAAAATTTTAAGAACTATAATATCTTTATAGATATACCTGAAGTGTGGTTTACACTTAAAAAATCAATCCATGATAGATTTGGCAAGCGCGCCATCTCGGTAGTATCGACATTACTACTAATGAATAGATTACCTGTCTTAAACAGGTTCTATAGATGTCACCACGACTGCTTAGTCGGTGAACACATAGCCCTTAAGATTTTCGCAGCTAGCGGTCATGCGACCATAGCCTAATTGGTAGGGCGTCTAATCCGGTGAGTTAGAAGGCGCGGGTTCAAATCCCGCTGGTTGCTAAAAAAATTTAAGAACTATAATATCTTTATCATCATCATCATTAACAGCCTGAAGACGTCCACTGCTGAACATAGGCCTCCCCCAGAGCACGCCACCTTGAGCGGCTGCTCGCCTCCTGCATCCATCGGCTCCCCGCGGCTTTCACCAGGTCGTCGGTAATATCTTTATAGTATACCTTTTTTTTTGGGGGAGGAAAATGCCCACGCATTAATGAAAATGCCTCCACCCCCGTGTCGGCAGGGGATATGTGGGACAAAATAGTATGCCTGCACCTACCTATAATTTCTGTAATTAAGTTAAACGTTCCACTCAGCGCGGCAAATTCAAATTTTCTTGCGTTTCTTGTCAATAATAGCTAAATTACTAAACGTGATTACACCAAAAACTAGTTTTGCGCAAATAAATAGAGTGTATCAACAAATTACAATTAAAAATATCACGTACATATCATTGGTTTAGCGACAAATGGCAATAGACTGAAAAGCCCAAACGAAATTTGTTTATTGCCATTTGTTGCTAAACCAATGATATCTAGGTGATACTTTTAATCCTAACTTGTTAATACATTCTATTTATTTACGTTAAATTAGTTTTCATGTAATCATGTTAAGTAATTAAGCTATGATTGGCAAAAAACGCAAGAAAATTTGAATTTCCCATGCTGAGTAAAACGTTCCCCCTTAATAACGCAGACGGAAGTGTAATCAATCAAGGAGAATATCATCAAATAGTAGTTAGCCTTTTGGCATCTATTTATTGAAAATCACAATCATTTTCTGACGTCTGCATTCGATGACCAATCACCTTAAATCTTAACAAAAAGAATTCATTCATAATGATTATTGACGACCAATAATAGATATACTAAATCTGCATCACGATGTCTGTAATAGTGGAAAAAATACACTATGTGGTCATCATACACATTGCGTTGATGTTAGTTTGTTTTATATTGATAGATTGAATATCTCCAAGAAAGAAGAAATTAATAGTACGTAAGCACTTCTGTGATGAGACTACATAGTTACTTTAGTAAAATAAGCTTTTTGGACACCTATAAATAACATCACGTCTTCACAAAATGGAAGTGAAAAAAATATGAAATGAAACAGCTTATTAAATGTTTACAAACGTCGGTTTAAATGTGAAACAGTCCATACGAAAAAAAAATGAATATATTAATAATGAGACCTTAGTTACAATAGTCAGTCAGACGAAACCCATAACGCCAGGGCACAAATTAATAGACGGGTTAATTTATATAACCTATCTTGTTTCATTCAAGTCTATAGATATACTAAATCAATGATATTTAATTAATTACCGATTCAAAGTTAGTGAAGCATAGATATTTCCTCAAACATACTATTTTACTAATTTCTTTTATGTTTTATCTTGATGATATTTGTATAGAATGATGACTTCATTTTGTGTTTTGAGATTTTATTGATTTACTTTTTGTTTTTTTTTTGGATAGTTAATTACCCGGGATAAAAGCAGAGATATCGATGTTTTCATTCAAAGTAGGCAGAAAGAAGAAAATCTAGTCAACAATTGATCTGGAAAATAATCGTAAGAAAATTCACGCTATCCGAGCTAACGTGCGGTAACGTAACATATTCTCTTTTAATTTATGTAATAACTCTAGAAAACCACCACTTTGCCAATAATTATTCAGCAATACAGTGCTTTGCGGCAGATCAACTGGCACTGCTTTATAACTGGTACTGTTTTTCGGTTTGAGGGCATTGTAGCTAGTAAATTACTGGGCATTGTAAACGGGGTTAAAAACTGAAAGCTAATCGTAGGTGGCGCCACTGTTGAGTGATCCTAATCGCCGCCATATTGCGTTTTTGATTCTTTGTGTTTACCAGCGAATTCGATCCTAATACTACAAAAATGTATTCGACATAGAGTGTTAGGCAGTTAAAAAAACAGTTGCGGAATAAAAAAGCATCTACTACTGGAAAAAAGCACATAACCTCGAATATTTAGTTGGCTCCCAATTTTTTCGTCGTAAAGCTTTTATCCATTGTTTTCTCCTTCTGATATCTTTAGGGAACACATGGACTCCCGTCTTTTTGCAATCCAAAGCTGAACACAACGTCATATTAATGAAATAAATTGAGTTATTTTGTTTGTTTACAAAATTATTATGGAGGATGACAGATATTTGTCAGATTTAGGGAACACTCAGCAGTGCTGCCATCTGAAGTGAGCAAAAGTCAGTTTTTTACCCTATTACTGGGACTGCATTTGTCTATGCTATAGCTACGGCTAGAGGGCGCTGTGCTGCATGTACATTTTTATAAACTTAGAGGTGTCGATCGAAACATATTATGGGTAAATTATTTGTCCTCTCTAAATCCTACTTCATTAAGAATTTTAATGATTTAGCAACCAAAAAAAGCTTTTATGTAATACTCATGGAATGCAAAACATTTAGAATGTTAAATGTAAGTCTGCATAGTTCCATGTCTCGACTAAACAGGTACCTATATTTTACGATTTTATGATGAAATATTATTTTTAAACAATTTTTTTGGAAGCCTTTAAAAAGCAGGGTTTTGGATCACCTGTAAGTCATGACACTTCACACTATCACACTAATATTGTAAAAGCGAAAGTTTGTATGTGTGTATGTGTTACTCCTTCACGCTCAAACGGCTGGACGGATTTGGATGAAATTTGTAATATAGATAGCTTATGTACTGCATTAACACATAGGTTACTTTTTATCCGCGGGTGAAACCGCGGGGCGCAGCTAGTATTATAGATGCTCAAGCTTGTATGTGTGTAAGTTTGTTACTCTTTCACGTTCTAATAGCTGGACAGATTTGGATAAAATTCGGTATGGAGGTAGCTTAGACCCTGGATTAAAACATGGGCTACTTTTTATGCCAAAAACGAGAACAGTTCCTGTAGGAACGCGGGTGAAACCGCGGAGCGCTGCTAGTTATTTATATATATTAATATGTCAGCCCAATACGTTCCCACAGCTGGGACACGGGCCTTCTCTCACAGGGAGAGTGTAGACCATAATCCAGCACGCTGGACAAGTGCGGGTTTGTGGATGGTTTCCTAAAGATATTTTCGGTCACTGTTGCATTTATAATCCGAGCAGCGAAGGAATGGAACACTTTATCAGCGTCTTTGTTTCCCGATAAGTACAATCTGGAGCTCTTCAAGGCGCGAGTGAATATGTATCTTCAGAGTTTCGTAAAAAGCTGAAGTGGTTACCTATCCGATCTCGCCGGAATGCTCGTATTCTATCCCTCCTCTACACTATTCTATTTATCCCGTCCACTCCTCCCTATCTCAAAGAACGCTTCAAGTTCCTACACCAAACTCACCCCTTATCCCTGCGTTCCTCAAAAACTCTCCAGCTCATGCCTCCCGTCCATACTTCTCAGTTCTATGATAAGTCCTTCACAGTGCAAGCTGTTCGTCTGTGGAATGACCTTCCTACTGAAGTTAGACATGCCAAGTCCCTGTCAATATTTAAAAGTATGGTGCAAAGACATTATTTATTTTCATAACTGCTGCATTACTTTACAAAACGATTACTTGATCTGTTTTATAAGTAGATATTATATGTATTAGTTTATTATATTATGATTATTGATATTATAAGTATTAGAATGTAAATATATTCATTGCTAGGATTTAGGTATTTGCCGTTTGATTATTGTTATAGTTTTTCTTTTAGATTGTTACACACCACCGTCTACTCTTTTGCGTGTGAAACTGTCCATCCAAAGGTTGTCTGGAAGAGATCGCTGTCAGCGATAAGACCGCCCATTGTAACACTAGTTCATAAGGTTTCCTTTGTACTTTTATATTTAATTGGTGGGACAATAAAGTGTTTTCTATCTATCTATCTATCTTCTAGGCAAGCATTTACCATCGTAGACCGCACTGTCACTTCCCATCACGTGAGATTGCGGTCAAATGCGGGCCTGTTATGCCTATTAGTTGTAACAAAAAGAGCTAGTCAAATACTACAACTTCAGAAAGCTTTGCAAATGTGTGTGAATCATTGCTTAACAAGTTTTAAATAGGAAGTAGCGAATTAAATAAACCTTTTATAGAAAATAATGACTACAAGGGCGGTCATATGTTGATAAAGGATGTTCATGACCTTTCAGGTATTTTAATTCGCATATCAATACTGGTATTTGATGACGCATGCGTTTTAGCGGATAATTGTTGGTTTGCGGAAGAGTTTGATTTGATGAGACATCTCTAAGGACTTTTAACTGAACGCGCCCCGTAGCATTATCTACAACTTCTAATGGTAATATACCCTCTATATAGGTACAGGATGCCATTTAACTCGTTAGCATAAATTGAGCGTATGTTAGTACATTGTTTATTCATAATTCATCATCATCCTTTTTGCCTTTTCCCATTTGTTATTGTGGTCGGCTCCCAATCTAACCTGTAGCGGCGAGCTACCAGAATTACACGAGCGACTGCCATCTGACCTCGCAACCTACAAGGGACCAGTAACAGGGATGGTTAGATCAGGCGTCAGATTCTATCATGCGTCTGACTACCCGTAACGATTGCCATAGATGTTATTTATTTATTTATTTATGGACCTTCAACAGTACTACATGATTTACAAATGTAATAAAAATTTTAGCTTACATGATATACATGACAGGTTTTGAATTACATGTAGGCCTAATTACAGAATGGCCACATCATGCATTAAAAAGTGAGAATCCTATAGTAAACCCTACAGTAAAATAAATACATATTTAAAAAGACAAAGACTACAAAAAATAGATAAACAAAAATTATACCTACACAGCAGCACAGACAACGCATTTTGCATGGACCATTGTTACAATATATTTCATCACCTAATTATTCAATGCCTTTTATTAGCTTATGTTCTTATGACAACCGGGACCGACGGCTTATTCATGATTATTAAAGAGTGCAAATGAAAATATTTTTTATTAAAAATTATGAAGATTGCCGCGCCACCACGTAGTTGGCACGAATGATTTTGATACTGTGGATTTGTGCAGCCCTGGAATAAATCTCCTAATCTACAAGGAGAAAGTTCCATCCAAAGCAAACGACTCGTTGTGAGAAAAGTTATTTCAAGCTACTTTGGCAAAACCCTAAAATCTTCAACTCCTGAGAGTGACAAATAAATATTTTAGTTTAATTTTGTACTGTAGCAGTTGATTAAGTGAGTTATTATCGATACCAAATCGATGCGTTAGATTTCATAAATGTTGGTCCACACGTGACCGGATTTCATAAATGTTGGTCCACACGTGACCGGTGTCAGGAGTAAGTACCTAGTTTCAAAGGATCCTAATGAATTCAATTACACCCTGTATAATTAATTGTCCTGGTTTGCGAATTCGACCACCCCACCTCTTCCCGTGGGTGCCGCAAGAGTCGTCTAAGGGAATATCTAGAGGGAGTAGCATTCTCCTCGGTATATCAAAATCTTCTGCGATCACCAAGCCGCCTGTCAAGCGTGGTGATTATGGCAAACCCTCTATGATAAGCGCCCAAAGTGGCGTTTATGGGGGAGGCCATGTTCAGTAGTGGACGTCTTCCGGCATGATGATGCGTGAAGGAAAAGTTTTTGTTTGATTATTCCCTATTCAAAAAGTAAGTAAGTATAGTTTTTTTCTACTGTTATTAATGCATTCGATATTAGTAAGGGCAATCGTATTTTTTCTTAGTATTTACATCGTCTTTGGTGGAAATTCTAACTTTCCTTTTTCTCATTGAAATAAAAAAAATATTATTTTACTAGGTGGACTTTAGTAGGACTTTTCTGCAAAGTTCGTCGTAGGTAGGTACCACCGCGTTGCCAGTTATTCTGCCGCCAAGCAGTAGTGTGCAAGCGCTACTGTGTTTCGGTTTAAAGGGCATTGTAGCTAGTGAAATTACTGCGCAAATGAGACTATACGACCTGATTTCACAGTCTAGTAATCTGATTACTAGACTGTGTGATGTTTTAGGATGACGTGCGCAGTGCAGTGTCACGCGAAACTTTATTGTTTTAAAGTTCCGAGTGACACTGCAACTGTTATGGGTGGCCATGTTGCGTAACATCAGGTGAACGACTAGCTCGTCACGTCATTCAATCGCATAAAAAAAAATTAAATGAGATAATATTATTGCAGTTTTTTGACAAATCATGAAAGCTCTTTGCTTTAACGTATTTTTCCATTTTGAAAGTAATTTAATAGTTAGTAATGTATTGCAAAAAGGGGTTTTTTTTTTAACGGGCAAATTGCCTTTATTACTCAAGCTAACTACTAATTTTACATGTCAAAATTAGGTTAGAAACGAAAAAAAAACAAAAACAACGGTTAGAAATCTAATTTTGACATGTTAAATTGCCTTTCTGCAATATATTTTTTTAGCTTCGGTATATTCCGAGCGCTGGAATTCAAATCAAATTCAAATTCAAATTCGCCGCACATTTATTTTTGGTTCATAGCCCCGAAACAATAACCCCGGACGTAAGTGAAACGACCTCATTTGTAAAATGGTTATTTTTTGTAGTTGCCATAATCTAAGGAATTCCCGAAGAACATGTCTCATGCTCTATGATTGAACGTTTATGCTAAATAGATATTATTATGCATAAAGGTCGGTACGGTTTAGAGTTGGTAAAGGTGTGTATACAATTTTATTATGAGGTTGACGCAAAGTAACAGCAGTAGCAAAGCGACAGCAAACAGTTAGCAATCGGTCGCAAGGTGTCACTGGAAATCGTCCCCCTAATTACCTAATTTGCGACAGGCGTAAATCTCGCGGTGATTGCTGTCATACATCATTAGTGGTGTAGCGTAGCATACATGCTCGACACCACTAATGATGTATGACAGCAATCACCGCGAGATTTACGCCTGTCGCAAATTAGGTAATTAGGGGGCGTAAGTCGCCCACCTGTTGCTCGCCTGTCGCTGAATACACTTTGGCCTTTGATACTAGCACCACTAGCAATAGAACAGCAATAGATGAAATAAAATAATGCACTTTTTAGTTCATCGATTGTCCGACAGACGGTGATCTAGCGCTGGATCGCTTTCTGCTCTGCCAAAGTGTGGGTAATGTTTGACAGCAATGATTGCGAAATTTACACCTGTTGCAAACTTGTTGCGAGTTACGTAATTAGCCAGCGGGTGAGATGGGACTCTTAACACGAAAACGTGAGTTATAATGTGCATTTTTCGATTTACCCTAATTTTTTTCAACTTTCGTTAAAAAAAGGATGTACTTAGTTCTAGATTCAGGTTTTTTTTTTCTTTTTTATGTCTGTTACCTCTATCTTCGTCATTTATGAACGGATCTCGAATGTTTTTATCAATGGGCATACTTACTTTCAGTTAGGTGCCAAAATAATTTTATCAAAATCAGTGTAGTCATTCAAAACTCAAAACTCATTGGATTTAAATCAAAAAATCTAGAAAGGCATGTATTATAATATTTTTTAATAATTATTATGATTATTATAGCAGTATCGCCTGCTTAGCGTAATCACGATTCAAATAGTTCATTACGCTTGACAAAAAAACACTTAAAAACACAAGTCACAACTCAAGTGTACACCAAACTTAACAATGCCATCTACGCGAGATGAACCATTGTTTAGAAGTCAAAACCAACTTTCAATAACATCTTATCCCACACAAAACACACATACAAATTTTAACTTTATTCTCACCAGATTTAAGGTAGAAATTGACGTTAGATATAGAAAGAGTTGTGATGTTTTGAATGGTATTCGACGCACCTACATTTGACCTCCGCGCAAAGGTTATCATTTTTACCTAGGCCTCTGACATAACAACTGTATATATGACTTCATTTGTATTGGAGTAAATAACTAAATACTAATCTTTTTGATAGCTGGATAGCCGTATATCATCATTATCAGTCGGAAGACGTCCACTGCTGATCATAGGCCTCTCCCATAAAACACTACTTGGGATGCTTATAACGGGAGGGTTGCCATAATCCCCACGCTTGGCAGGCGGCTTGGTGATCGCAGTAGATTATAATGTACTGAGGAGAATGCTGCTGCCCATTCCCTGGAATATATGTATGGAAGAGGTGGGTGGTCCTATTCGCAAACCGGGACCATACGGAATCGTTTTTTATGAGAATGGATGACGTGATGAGCTAGTTGTTCACCTGAAGTTAAGCGACACGGCTGCCCATAGCAGTAGCAGTGTCACTCGAACTTTAAAATAATAAAGTTTCGCGTGACACTGCACTGCGCACGTCATCCTGAGACATCACACAGTCTAGTAATCAGATTACTAGACTGTGAAATCAGGTCGTAAAGTCTCATTTGCCCAGTAGTTTCACTAGCTACAATGCCGTTCATACCGGAACACAGTAGTGCTTGCACACTACTGCTTGGCGGTAGAATAACTGGCAAAGCGGTGGTACATATAGGTACGTATACCTAGACGAACTTTGCAGAAAAGTCCTACCACCTAAATCTATCATCAGCCTAAAAACGTCCACTGCAGCTGAACGTAGGCCTTCCCATTGTATCCTACAGCCTTGTGTATCCTACAGCTCCCCGTGGTTTGACCAGGTCACCGGTCCACCTAGGGAGGGGGCACTACGCTGCGTCTTCTAATTCGTGGTCGTAACTCGAGAACCCTTCTTCCCCATCGGTTGTCAGTTCTACGAGCGATGTGGCCTGCCCATTGCCATTTCAACTTGCCAATTATAAGAGCTATATCGGTCACTTTAGTTCTCCTGCGGATCTCCTCGTTTCGGATTCCCTAGATAGGTACCTATTACCAATGCCTATTCCCCTAGCCATCCATATTCATATTATTCAAATTCACAGGCTGCTAGTTAATGTAAATCACAAATCAGGCAGGAATTACAATTTATACAAAATGTTTAGGATATAAAAGATTGAAATAGATTACTAAACTGAAATGGATCAGTGAACTGTATCTTTTTTACCCAGCACTCTTTATTTTTCATGAAAAAGTGGCAACACTCGTAATGCCACGCACGCAGACGCAAACATGAGTGAGTACCTAATTTGTTTTCACTATTTTTGGTGTTTTAGACGATTTAAGCAAGAAAATTAATTGCTTACCAATAGAATATCACATGTCACATGGAATGATTGAATGTCTGAACTTTTATGCTGCATTTCTGTTGTGCTGTGGCACGATTTCACCGCGCAAATTGTCATTCTAAATCATTTTCTGGGAGCTTTTTCCACAGAGCGCTGACCACGTGAACATCGTACGGTGCCATATATAGCACCAATTAAACGGTTTACATTTCAAATCAAATCAAATCAAATCAAATCAATTTATTTATTTGCTAGAATATGAGTACATAATAAGATGTCAGAATAATAATATTTAGCTCTCTAATATTCCACCGTATTGGCATGCAAAACTAGTAAAACACAAGCAAAATTTAATTACATCAAGAATTTGAATTACATGAGTCATAATATCAATAATAAATAATTAAATTCAATAAATAATAACTATACAATAAATTCAATAATATTAAAAATGACAATTGGTAACATACGCATTAAATTTTCGCAAATGTACTGGGGTTCTATGGATTATAAACCTCCCTTAACCTTGTTAATAAACCTCTTAATTCCGATACTGCACAATCCAGTTTAATCTTCGTGCCACAACAATAAAACAGATTTACATAGAATCTCGTATTAACTGTGCATAATTGCTAAAATACCAGGTATAATAATGGTGCGTGCCGTTAAGAGTCATCCAACATTTAAATATAAATTAATTCATGTAACGCTGCGTTTGTAAATTTACATAGCAAAAACTAAGTTAGTCTGGCGAGAACTTTGTCTCTGTAAGTCATAATTTTGCGATTCTGCCTTTTGGACCACACCACTGGAGATTTAGGGCTCGCTAGGGGCTATTTTTCGCTCACTTTTACTCTCATTGTTATCTGTGTGTTTGTTTGTCAAGACCTTTTTCTCTTAAGAATAGCAGACAAAGTTCAGAGCCATAATAAAAATAAATAATGTATTTTAACTCCAAGCAATTTAAAGATTGACTAAAAGTCATGAGTTTTGCATCACACTTTTTGCTAAGCCCCATTATTTTGTTGAGGAATACTCTCTCCCTCAACCACACCCGTTCACTGAGCTACACTCTCTCGCTTTGCGCCACTTTTTAGCTGAGGCACACTCTATCGCTGAGCCCCAGTCTCTCACAGACTCCACTTCACTCACAAGCCACACTCTCTCGCTAAGCCCCACCCTCTCGCTGAGCCCCAGTGTCACACAGACTCCACCTCACTCACCGAGCCATACTCTCTCGCTGAGGCCCACCCTATCGCTGAGGCCCAGTCTCTCACATAGTTCACCTCACTCACCGAGACACACTCTCTCGCTGAGGCCCACCCTCTCGCTGAGCCCCAGTCTCTCACAGAGTCCACCTCACTCACCAAGTCACACTCCCTCACTGAGCCCCACTTTCTCGCTAAGCCTCACAGCCACAGTCGTAATCGAGTGCGGCTGTAAGGTACTAGAGGGTGTAAACAAGTTACCTATTTGATTTAGAATTAGATTTCCATGACATGGTTCTAAAATAGGATGTATATGTGCGATACTTCATGGTAATCATTGGATGGTGTCATGCATATAACATTAAAATTAGAGGGGTGCGGAAATTATTTGCATATTGTAATTGTGCAGATATACCTGAATATAATTTGGTCTATTGTTAAATTGTTGAGGATCACGTTTCTTGAGTTTTTTACTGTATTTTATATAACATGACAAAAATGCTATAAACCTATAATCATATTATGGTCTGATTAGGTTTTTTACTGGTTTTCCTAATCCTGCGCAACGAATGTTGGACCAATTTAGGCTTACCAGTTTATTTAAATAAAAAATATTATATCTTATACTTTTCTTATCATTTTTGTCATCCATTTACCTTTCTTTTTCTTTTTTTTTGAGGAGGGAAATCTCCTCGCACTTGCCTTCCACCACGGGGGTATGTGGGACTCGAACCCACTGAAACCCCCCCCCGTGATCCGTCCGCCGCCGGGATGGGGCTAGATAGGGTCGCGCTGCATTCACTATCTCGCCCCGGCGGTAGGCCCTTTCGGGCCTCTGCGCCAGTGGGTGGACAACCTTACAGTCATACCTACCTATAACAATCCTTTACAACTTCCCCAATATCAAGCATCGTCGTCGTCTTCGTCGTCGTTATCGTTATATATATTTCTTAGTTTATTTTTAGCGGAATTACACTAGTAATTGGTACTTGTTTTATGTTGTATTTAAGATGAACTTCCGCGAGGTCACGCCTGAGTCAATCGATTACCATTATATCCTATCAAATAACCTTTCAAATAAAAAAAGAATTTTTCAAATCGGTTTTGAAAGGACGGAGATATGAGATACCAAACATAAAAAAAACATTCAAGCAGCTTAGGGTGGGTTTTTTCACCAATAGTTGAGGTAACCAATGGTTAAAAACTCTAACAAATTCTAACCAATGGTCAATATTTGTTAGAGCTTTTAACCAGTGGTAACCATAACTACTGATTAAAAAACTCACCCTTAAAACTCGTCTTTTTTGAAGTCGGTTGAAATTATTTATTAGACAACATCATAAGAAAGACCTAAACATAATATTTTTTTTATGCGATTGAATGACGTGACGAGCTAATCGTTCACCAGATGTTAAGCACCACGGCCGCCCATAACAGTTGCAGTGTCACTCGGAACTTTAAAACAATAAAGTTTCGCGTGACACTGCACTGCGCACGCCATCCTGAGACATCACACAGTCTAGTGATCAGATTACTAGACTGAGCGATCAGATCATAAAGTCTCATTTGCCCAGTAATTTCACTAGCTACAAAGCCCTTCAAACCGGAACACAGTAGTGCTTGCACAATACTGCTTGGCGGCAGAATAACTGGCAAAGTGGTGGTACCTACCTAGACGAACTTTGCAGAAAAGTCCTGCCACCTACAAATATTATTACACAATAGACATCTATACATATAATAAAACTGTAGAGATAAAAAAGTCTGTAATTGCAAGATATCAACAAAAAAATTACACAGGTTGGCTTAAAATTAGCCGCTGATCACGTTAAGCCACTTTTTAAACACTTTGTCTGTTTGTTTGTTTGTTTGTTATGACTGAACTCCTAAAATACTGAATGGATTTTCATGCGGTTTTTACTAATATGCTTAGAAATAACCGGCGCTTAACATAGGATATATTAAAATTGAAATATCGTTTAAAAAAATTTGATGAAAATTATTAAGATTTCATTACGGAACGAATCGGAGTTTTAAACAACATGGCCGCTTGATGGTTTTTTTTTGGTTACTTATAGTAAGCATAGAGAAAATAACCGCTTACGCTGAAGAGATGGGACTCCCATAGAGAAAAAAGTTAGTTGTATGAAACGTGCGCTACACTTTCTTCTCTGTCTATCAATATTTTTAAATGCGTTATTGAATGAATGGGAAGGTTTTAGGTACGTTACTAAGTTAGGTTTTTAGGTAAAGGTTTTAGGTAAGTTTTTTTTTAAGTTGGCTACTGTTTCCGCCATAACGGTAAGTTGTAAGCTGTGGTTGTAAGTTACCACATATTGTCACAGATTAGAAAAAAAAACAATCGACTACACTCTGTGCCACATGTTTATCTGGAGGCAAAGATTAAAGAAAAAGACTCTGTGAATGGATATGACCAGAGAGTAATATTAGTACCGCTACTCTAAGAGAATCAAAACATTTTATTGTTTGTTTAGCATTTTAGAAGTTAAATAGATACATATACCAACAAATATTAATAGTGTGAAAGTAGATGTTTTTTTTTATTTTGACATTAGACGACATTTGTACTTAGCCAATGATACAAAATATTTTATGAAAAATGTTTTAAAAGGGTACTTACTTAGAGTATAGACTAAAAGCATAATTATACTTTATGGTAAGATCCTCGAATTAGTAACATGGCCGTGTATCGTTCGATTTTGATTTCTTCTTCTTCTTTCACGTAAGTAAATGAGTTTTAATAGTTAAAATATTTTAGGTCTGTGGGCTTTTCAATGAACAAACTAAGCAGTTATATTCTATTTGGGACAAACCACAGGTTAGAGTAAAAATTATTGGTTACTCGGTTGCTCCAAGAAGGTTAATTATATCTTTAGGTGTATTTATGCAATCAGAATTTAAACTTCTTTTTTCTTTTTTGGTGGTAATTGCTTGGCTCTACGGACAAGTTGTAAAGTTTATTAGAATTTGGCAAGAAGAAGAAAGGTCTTTGAAAGTGGACGTCTTCAGGACGTTGTTGTTGATGATGATGATTATGATGATGATGATGATGATGATAGCCGTATTTGAATTAATTGATCATAGATATCAATTTCAGCTTAATTCTTTCCGTTATTCCTAAAATAAGTAATGGTCTCGACAGATATTTAGAAAGACAAACAGACGGACAACAAAGTGATCTTACCTAAAATTCATATTCAAATTCAAATTCAATTTATTTCACAGTTTGTAACATAACAGTACAAAGGCGTTACAAATAAAATATTTTAAAAAAAAGTCATTTAATGTGTACAATATAAAAACAAATAATAAAAAAACAGTATTATCAATGTCATATTATTAATATTATTAGGTAAGTACAGTTACCTATAAGGGTTCTTTATTTTAAAACTGTTACGGAACCCTAAAAATGGAACATTCTTTGCAAAAGTGAATCTGATTAGAGCTTTGTACACATGTTATTTTCTCACTCCCACCACTATGTTGAAAGTGCAGTGGGAATGAGACAACGTGGTAAATACCGGACATAATATAAATGTCAACTCTTTTTACAGTGGCGTACGTAAATACTTGTGATTTCTAATTAGTATTAACAAAACTAACTACGTACGCATCGTATAGGTTAATGCAATACTCCTGCTGTAAAGTAAGTATTATATAATCTTATTATTGACACTGGCTAAATACTCAATTCGTATGGAGTCAAACTTATGAAAGTAAAAAAAAATATGTGGTGAATGCAACCACAGATATCTACTATACTAGTCAAAGACAGATAGGACAGCTCTATATGATCGACAATTAGTTCCCGTGTCTCCACGAAACGCTGGTGTCGCCATAGTGATGTACCTAGCTCCATATTCAAATATCGATATCGATACCATAGTGACGCGCCACGCCAAAAAAATATCGACATGGAAGTTACATAGGAAGTTATTATTATTATTTTAACCTATTACATTTTAATACTACAGGAAGATGAAGCACCCGCTAATAAGGATTAAATGAAACAAATGAGACTGAAATAGCTTTTATTTATTTTTATTTCTTAGCCTAAGCTTTGTATTTTTACTGCCATTTTTAGGCCATTTTTTGGGTTGAAACCATTTTTATTTTAATTATTCATTTTTGCTATTCAAATTGAGTTTACTCACCAGATAAGCTCAAGGGAATCCCGTGCAACACTTCATTTGCAGTGAACAAGGATATCCATGCAGAAGACGGTTACCCATCCCATCAAATTGGGGGTATATCAAAGTGATTTTGGCGAACACGTTTGTTCACTAAGACAGGCCACTGAGCTCAGTATTTGTAGGAATCAGAAAAGACAACCATGATTCTCGTAATTTATCGTCCCTTGGGATACTTAACAGGCGATGAGTTTTGTTAGTTGCAAGCTTCAACATGACATTTTCGCGTCGCCATAGTGTTGATCAATAACCATAGTCACTGCCCATGCTCAACTGATTAAGATAATTGGTATATAATTTGAAGTAAGAGCGATGGTAGCAGAGCAGTAACATGTGCACTTCGCAATCTTACGGCACCAGGTTCGATCCTCGGCCTTGCACCGATGATTTATCTAGTAAGTTATGTGCAGTTTTCGATGCCATCCGTGCCTCCGAGAGCCGTCGGTCCCGGTTGTCATAAGACCATCTATGGCAATCGTTACGGGTAGTCAGACGCCTGATAGAATCTGATACCAGGTCTAACCATCCTTGTTACGGGTTCCTTATGGGTTGTGAGATCAGATGGCAGTCGCTCAGGGCCAGATCTTGTATAAGGGCAATTTGAGCTTCAGCCCAGCGCGCCGTGGAGATAAAGGGCCCCCAGCCCCCACTGAAATTTAACGGGTCTTATCTAGATTTACTTATAAATGTGCGAAACCTGAAACTATCAGGATTAACGAAAAACAAGAACAGCTGAGAATTAGGCAAACTCACGGTCCGATCCTGTAGTCGCTCGTGTAATTCTGGTAGCTTGCCGCTACAGATTAGACTGGGAGCTTGGGAGCCGACCCCAATAACAAATGCGAAATGGGAAAAAGGCAAAGAAGATGATGATAATGATATATTAATTTGAAATTATACACAAAAAGCCAGAAAAACTACGAATTATACCGATTAATTAGGTTGTGTTATGTACATAATTTCCATGACAACAACACAATTGACTTTTGACATTATAGAAGTCACTTGATGCAAAGAAAATGTCGAGTTTTTTGGCGGGAACGCGGAAAAGTTCACGTCGGTGCATTGTATTATTTTGCAAAACTTATGCTTTTTCCAGTGTTAATGTTTAAAATTGGTGGTGTTTTACGCATTAAGTGCTGAATTACGAGCATGAGTGTGGGCAAGTGATATAATGTAGTGAAACGTGGTTTTTCGTGTTGCTTCCAAAATTCTATAGAAGCCTCTGGTAAAGTTGCCACCACTTTACTAGGGCATGCCTTAGACTGGATTATGACTTAGACTAGACTATGACTATTCTGACTGTGACTATGACTTGACTTTAAGTGAAAATTTCCATAATACGATGAAAAATTACAAAACTTGACACTGGCTAAATACACTATGTGTGGAGCCAAAATATAAGAAAAAAAAAAAAAAAAATGTCAGAATGCGTGTGACACGAGCGTTTCGTGGAGACATCGGTACTAAAGCTGACCCGGGCCTGAATGCAACAAAGATACTCTTTGAGAACGCGCGCGGATGTGAAAAACTGACCAATGTGTGTTTGTTTATTATTTTTCTAAACTGCCTAAATAATAGGTAAGTACTTAAGTAGGTATACCTACTACCTAAACAAAATTTACTGGAACCTCTTATCAAGACTTGAACGGTTTTTATGGCGAAAACACAAGAACAATCTGTTGAAGTGAAAATGACAAGGAAAAGATCGAACGTATCACTGGTATGTAGGTATACCATAGAACTTTTATTCGTTAGATGCCTAGATCTACCGTATATTTAAAAAAACTAACGGCTAAGTATAAGGTAGGTCTAAGTAGGTACATACATATGATTTGCAGTTTCTAACTGACTATTTTATCAATGTCTAGGTGATCTGATGACACGTGAAAAGCCATACCTACCTACAACCTAAACAACATTTTTACACGTATGCTACCTAATCTGCTAATACGTGCTGAGCTTCGAAATTTTTTTGTGGATTTTGTGATTTGATATAGAGGAAATGCATGAACTAAGCTATTATTAGACTACCTAAACGTAGAAATAACATAATACATGCGTGCGAAGCCGCGGGCAAAAGCTAGTTATATAATATTATTACACATTGCCATTTTAAGTCCTATTCAAAATCCTTAATCAGCAGCCTATTTGGAGTCCACTGCTCAACATAAGCTTCCCCCCAAAGATTATAAAGCCCGTTCATAGCTCGTGAACATAATTTCTCGTACAACGACTCACCTGCGCAGGCAGGGGGCGAGGTAACAAAACGAGACAAACTCATACGAAATTACAAAGAACAGAGCAGGATGGAAAAGACATCAACGGGTTCCCGTGATTTATTAGAAATTCATAGTATTTATTAGAAATTAGTGGTTGAAATACACCACTCATTTTCGTATGAGGGGAAGTTGTATCATTGGTCAACTGGATTTATAGTCAATGCCTCCCCACTGGGGACAGAGGATACTACAATCACCAACTTCCAGAAGACTTCGTGATCGCAGTAGATTATAAAAAAAATGCCCATTCCCTGGATATTCCTTTAGCCGGCTCTTCCCGCACCCACGGGGAGAGATGGGGTGGTCCTATAGGTAGGTAGGTGGACAAACCTCAAAACCCAGTCATCAAGCAGTAGTGTGCAAGCACTACTGTGTTCCGGTTTGAAGGGCATTGTAGCTAGTCAAATTACTGGGCAAATGAGACTTTATGATCTGATCTCGCAGTCTAGAAATCTTATTAGACTGTGTGATGTATCAGGATGACGTGCGCAGTGCTGTGTCACGCGAAACTTTAATTTAGAGTTCCGAGTGACACTGCAATCTGTTATGGGCAGCCGTGACGCTTAACACCAGGCGAATGACAAGCTCGACACGTCATACGTTTACACAAAAAAAACCTTTACAAAATAAACTCGCTAATATTAATTGTACCTACACACTTTCCAAATATCAGAGGACGCAATGAATAACGCTCTATGCTTATGATTAAGCGATTTCAATCTATATCATAAATTGCATAATACAAAGTGTATCATACACAGTTAGCTATGCCACGCGGTTTCAACCCCGCGATATTCCGAAATAACAGTAAGTATTTGTATACATATATTTATAACTAGCTGACCCGCCCCGGCTTCGCACAGGTTAATTAGCTTTACGCCTTATCTCAGTCTAAAGGAAGAGAGAAGGAAGAGGGAATAAGAAAAGGGAAAAGGATGAATGCATTCATCCTTTTCATCCATTCATCCTATCTTTTCCCCCCTCCCTTCTCTCTTTCCCATAGTACAGGATAGGAGTGGCTTTGGACCTAATACTGAAAGTTGAATGTCTGTAATTTCTGAACCACAAAACCGACGACCTTGAAATATTTACGGGACAATATTTAAAACACCCCCTTTTCAACAAAAATGAGTGAATGAAATCGTACCACGCGTTAATGAATTGCAAATAAGAACATATTTTGACTTTCATCACCTCTCCCGCGGGAACCATGCTGAATTTCGGGATTAAAAGTATCCTATAGCCTACCTCTTAATATGAACTCAAATCATGCAAAGTTTAATTTGGACCCATTCAGTAGTTTCGGCGTGATGCTCAGCCAAGATACAGACAGACAGTCGTAAGTATAGATAATTACCAATTACACTATTTAAATAAGCGGTAGGACTTTACTGCAAAGTTCATCTAGGTAGGTACCACCGCTTTGTCAGCTATTCTGCCGGCAAGCAGTAGTGTGTAAGCACTATACTGTGTTCCGGTTTGAGCACTGCACTTAGCTAGCCTAATTACTGGGTAAATGAGACTTTATGACCTTCCAGTCTAGAAATGTTGTTATTCCAGTATAATAATGGGTTCAGGATGCTGTTGGGTCTGCCTCGGTTCTGTAGCGCGTCCGGAATGTTCGCCGACGCGCACACGGATAACTTTTTTGCAATCATGCGTGCGCGCGCGGCGTCCCTGAGGCAGCGCGTGTGGGGCACAACCAACAGCCTCCTGGCCCTAGCAGCTGGAGACTGCACGAGTGGCTTTCTGAAGCGGTGGGTCGCGCTGCACAAACCTGCAGCTCAATTCGTGGCTCAGTAAGCCCCTAAATAAATAAATGTGATGTTTTTTGCTAATGTGTTTACTAATATAGCTATAAGTTTTATGTTACTAACTCTATGGGTGAACAACCTGAAATAAAAGTTTTATTTATTTATTTATTTTATTAAACTGTGCTGATATCTTCGGATGACGTACGCAGTTCAGTGTCATGCAAGACCATAATTCTGATTTAGATGATTTTTTTCCATAACCAGACAGAATATGTCAGAAATACCGGCCAATACAGAGTAAAAGTTCAAAAATACGGGCCAACACTAAGTCCGGTTTCCTTGACTTCTTTGACTCACGGTTAGGAATAGAAATCTTTTGTCCTTACAATGATGACTTTTGTTTCTTAATCTATAGGTCAATTTAAAATGTTACATTACGATGACGCGGTCATAAGCCAGCTCTGTGACGAAACCCTGGACTCGATTCAAATACGAAGCATAAACAAAAATATGTAAACTTATTTTTTTCCTGTCGCGGAACACAAATATAAAATTTATGTCTTATCTCCTAGGTGGTGGGATTTATCTGCAAAGTTCGTCTAGGTAGGTACCACCGCTTTGCCACTTATTCTGCCGCCAAGCAGTACCTATTATGCAAGCACTGAGTTCTGGTTTGAAGGGCACTGTAGCTTAGACATTACTGGGCAAATGAGACATTATGCCCCTATCTTAATTTGATTATAACAGTGCATATGTCTCAGGATGACGTGCGCAGTGCAGTGTCACGCGAAACTTTACATTTAATGGTTCCAAGTGACACTACAATTAAGTTCTATAAAGTAAAAAAAAGCTATTTAAAGTTAGTGAGGGCAGAAATATACCTCACGCTCTAATGCGAGAAATCAGTGGGCAATAAAAAATAACCGGCCAAGTGCGAGTCGGACTCGCGCACGAAGGGTTCCGTACCATTATCTATAAAAATGAGCAAAAAAATCACGTTTGTTGTATGGGAGCCCCCTTAAATATTTATTTCATTCTGTTTTTCAGTATTTGTTGTTATAGCGGCAACAGAAATACATGAAAATTTCAACTGTCTAACTATTACGGTTCATGAGATACAGCCTGGTGACAGACAGACAGACAGCAGACAGCGGAGCGTTAGCAATAGGGTCCGTTTTACCCTTTGGGTACGAAACCCTAAAAAAGATTCAGAACACGAGATGATACGTGGTCTATTCGCACTTGGCCGTTATTAAAGATCTATGTACCAAAATGTTTACAAACTAATTTAGTTGTTAAGAAATCACCTAGATCTTGCCGGCGTTCGGCGCCTCTACCCACACAGACATTTTTAACTAGGTTTGTATAGCCACCCACTTATATTAACACTATGGCGTATCTAAAAGTTGAATATCATATCTATTTTAGCACTCTGTCAATGTCAAAGAAAAAATCTAAAGTTTAATAGTTATTTGTTATACAAGGCGCAAAGTTGGTTTTTGGCGCGAGTACTTGAATTGAAACCTGAGCATAGCGAAGGTTTCAAAGGTACGAGACGCAGAAAAACTTTGCTGCCGAGTGCAACACACAACTTTTCACCTCACTACAGCGAGGAAAATGAAAGAAAAACAGCTAAAAGGCTAAGAAAAGATTAGTTTTTAGCTAAATAATTTAGCTATGGGTGGCGGTAACGCTAACATCAGGTAAACGACTAGCTTGTCACGTGATTCATGGAAAATTAAAGAAAAAGTCAAAAACCACTCAAGTCAAGTCAAGTCAAGTCAAGTCGTCAAGTCTTTTTTATCATCCACCCGCATCTTCAGTCTACCCGTGAACATGGTGCATGTAACTGTGCCGAAATATCGGGAACTCAGAAATGATTCAAATCACGGTAAAGATCCCGTAAGTAATAGTTTTAACGTAGTGAACAACCGTGAAAGTTTAAAACAGTGTTTTAAAGAAAAAGTGTTTTTCGTCCATTTTCCATGCAGTCCCCGTGCTGGATAGCGTATTGGTTATATACTCTTTGGTGCTGGACAGTGCGATTATTCTAAAAATGAGGTTGTTAATCGAGAAAAAGATGGTATCTTTTTTTTTTCTCTTATATTTTGGCTCCACACATAGTGTATTTAGCCAGTGTCAAGTATTGTAATTTTTCATAATGATAGAATATTTCACGTAAAGTCAAGTCTTAGTCACAGTCTGCGTAGTCATAGTCCAGTCTAAGTCAGGTAGTCTCAGTCCAGTCTAAGTCATGCCCTAGTAAAGTGGTGGCAACTGTACTAGAAGCTTCTATGGAATTTTGGAAGCAAAACGAAAAACCACGTTTCACCACATTATATCACTTGCCCACACTCATGCTCGTAATTCAGCACTTAATGCGTAAAACGCCACCGATTTTAAACATTAAAACTGGAAAAAGCATAAGTTTTGTAAAATAATACAATGCACCGAAGTGAACTTTTCCGCGTTCCCGCCAAAAGTCCGATGGTATCTTTTAGGAGGTAGTCTGTGATATTAATGAGTTTTCAGTGGACTGGCAATATCAAGAAGGTTAAATTCGGGCAGATCTGTGATTAAATCCTCAATTCTTGGCGAGAAAATTATTGAATAGAAACGTTCGAATTTTAAAAACACTTTCCACGCTAGCGATTAAAATGCGTTTTTGCGCCCAGATTTTGAATGACAAAGAGAATCTTTCCGAGCTAGTGAGGTGAAAAGGTTTTTTAACAGTTTAAGGTTTACTGACTTCAAACGCCTTGCAAATAAACATCATCATCAACAGCCTGAAGACGTCCACCACTGAAAATAGGCCTCCCCCACAGAGCACCACTTTGAGCGCGGTTTTCACCAGATCGTCGGTCACCGAGTGGGGGGCTGGCCTACGCTGCGTCTTCCGGTGGCCACATCGCTCGAAGAACTGACTCGAGAACCTTTCTCCCCCATCGGTTGTCATCGGCTGAACAACTTGCTAATTCTAAGGGCTATAACGGTCACTTTAGTTCTCCTCCGGGTCTTCTCATTCCGGTATCTCGCAGGGAAACTCCGAGCATACCTCTCTCCATAGCTCGTTGCGCGACTTTGAGCTTACTAATGAGGCCAACAGTAAGATACCACGTGCACTTCTTGACGTCACTAATGTATAAATAGAAAATAAAAATAAAAGCGGAACAGCCGAACAAAATTTAAGTAAGTACTTTAGATTTTCTAAAATAAAAACGTTCTATAATGACCCCAAAAAATGCTTTATGAACGTAGGTACTTATTCAGCGACGACAACGCATTTTATTTACAAATCAAATAGCCAGTCTGAAAGGAATCGCCGGATAATTAGATTTATAGATTTCACGTAACCCACAAACGACGCGCAATAACATTTAAATAATTTCACACAGTGAGTGACCCATGAGTAATTTGATATTTCAATGATTTTTGAACGCATCTCATTTCTTACATTACTGAGTAGACACTAGACATCCTAATGTCAAGGCTGCCAAAGTCATGACTGTCAAATTGCTGCTGTCAAACCTTAATAAACCTTTTCAGAACTTATGAGATTGGCTTCAGACCATTAAAAAAGTGGACACCGTTTGTGTGCGCTAGCTGTGCTTCACGGTTTCAGCCGTGGATAATGATTCCTTGGGGGCTATAATATGTTATAGCTACATACCCTTTGCTTGGGGGTTTGGCGGGAACTCGGAAAAGTTCACGTTGTTGCATTGTATTATTTATCAAAACTTGTGCTTTTTTCAGTGTGTTTAAAATTGGTGGCGTTTCACGCATTAAGTGCTGAATTACGAGCATGAGTGTGGGCAAGTGGTATAATGTGCTGAAACTTGGGTGAAACGTGGTTTTTCGTGTTTTTGTTTTTGGTGTTCCAAAATTCCATAGAAGCTTCTAATAAAAATGCCATCACTTTACTAGGGCATGACTTAGAATAGACTGTGACTACCTTACGTGGACTGGACTATGACTACCCAGACTGTGACTAAGACTTGACTTTACGTGAAATATTCTTTATCACGGTGAAAAGTTACAATACTTAACACTGACTAAATACACTAAGTATGCGTACAACCAAAAACATAAAAAAATGCCCTCTTTTTTTTAATGTTGATGCTTGACCGCAACTCGCCTGACGTTAAGGTGGAACGTTACACTAGCGCGGGAAATTCAAATTTTCTTGCGTTCTTTTGCCAATAATAGCTTAATTACATAACGTGATTCCATGAAAACTAATTTTGCGGAAATAAATGGAATGTATCAACAAATTACGATTAATAGTATCTCCCAGATATCATTGGTTTAGCGACAAGTGGCAATAAACAATTTTATTCTTAGTTTTCAGTCTATTGCTATTTGTATATATATTTGCGCAAAATTAGTTTTCATCTAATCACTTTGAGTAATTAAGCTATTATTGGCAAAAGAACACAAGAAAATTAGAATTTGCCGAGCTAGTGAAACGTTCCACCTTAATCTAATTATTCTACCACAACAAAAATGATTATATCAAAACGACGGTCAAGAGCAAACAATAAAAATGAGACGCCTCGACTTCATACCTCTTCAAGTGTAAATATAACAATAGAGATGTTGAAACCCTCCCTCCAAGGTCATTTCTATACTATATAATTACCACCCACGCGCATTCCAAGATGCTAAACCGCTAAACGTTCTGACCTCAGAGTTAAAACGATATAGACTGCCGGTACCAACGCGTGCCTTGAGGTAGTGTAATAAATTAGCCTATGAATTTAGAAACTGTGGATATCGTAACTGACATTTTCTAAACGATATACTCTTTTGATGAAGGGAAATTGCGTTTCTGTCAATGTGAAGAGCTATTTTCTTGTCCCACTATTCGAGGTTGAATTCATGCAGTTTTCAATGCAAATCGGTTCGAAAATGACGTAAATTCATTGTCTTTGATAAAAATTACCGAAGAACAAAATAGATGAACTGTTTTTGATGTCTATTTTTTTAAGCCAGCGGTTCTGACTCAATCTAATATTAGATGCAGGCGACAAGGACTTGTGAATCAACACGAGGCCGGGAAAGTGAAATAGGTTATCTTATTTCACTTTCCCGGCCTCGTGTTGATAAAATAAACAGACCGCCTAAAGCCTATTTCTTAGAATAGGCTTCACTTTCCGGCTTTGAGTATTCTATCTACTTCATTATATATCGCGGTATAAGAACCAGATGAACGTAACTACGAAAAACTCAAAAATCTTTTTTTTTTGATACATGAGTCTTAAATGTGGTCTTTTATGATGTGCCAAAACGACGTAGGTAACTGTACAGTCAATATTTCACTAATTCAGTAATAAGGTAATGCTACAAAAATGATTTTTCATTTAACTAAAAGAACGTAACTTGAATAGTATGAGTGAATATAAATATATATTATCCGTTATATAACACTTCAAAGTTCAAAGAAGTGAAGTATGCACAGTTTTTAAACCCTTCTGTAAAATTGAAAAAATGTAGATACGTTTATCTGGATCTTACACCGCGATATATAGGTACAAGCTCTCACAGCAAAGCTCGTCGTTTCTAATAACCGATCGGTAAAGTTAAGCAGCATTCGCTGCGGCCCATACTCGGATGGGTGACCGCTACAAAATTGATATATTACAACTGAGCATGCTTCGGAGGGCACAGTCAGAAGTCACTGGGCGCCTGACACCCTGACCACTGGCCTACACCAGCAGAAGATTTACTCTTTACTTTAATCACCTAAACACTTTTACGTCATAGTCACATAAACCAAACGAGAAGAGGCGAAGGGTTTCTCGATAAGTGCCCCTAAAATGGGCCATTAAGACTTAATAACAGTGACAAAATGACTTTCCTAATAGAGAAGGATGTAGAAAATGGCGCTGTGTGAAATGCCCACACTTATACAGTATAGACTAAAGCATAGAGAGAACTTGATTACATGTCAATTGTACCACTTTTATATGATGTGGATACTTTGATGTGAATGAGCGGGTGAACTACATTGGTTTTCGAAAAGGAATAATCAATAAATTATAATCATATCGCTTTTTTTTATTTATTTATTTGTGTTTTAAATTATTAATAAGTATATAATAATATATAAGTATTATTATTATTGTAAGTATTTATTTGTTTAGACAGGATATTGATTGGGTGTGTTAGATAAGAGGTTAAGATTTATTGAAGTGAATATCTGTGTTATTGTTTTTATTGTAGTTACTGTGCTACTACTCATCGGTCTGGGAGAACTTAAGGAATGAAAATGCATTCAAAATTCTTGAGAGTTGGTTTTCTCAACACTGGATCCCTGGGTACTAATCACGACGATTTTATAGCAGGTGTAATTAGGCATAATGTGGATATTTTGGCATTAAATGAGACGTGGCTGCGCCCCGGGGAAGAGGGCCGTGCGCCCTGTGTACCTGGCTACCGCTTACGTCACGTGCCCCGGCCGGCGTGCGTGCGCGCCGGCCGCGGGGGTGGCGTTGGGTTTTATATCAAGCGCGGAGTTAATGCGCGTTCTTTCCCACACCCTGTTGACCCGAAACACCGATCTGTTGAACAAATGTGGCTCACTCTAACAGTAAATGGGAAGAGAGTTGCCATTGGCACGGCCTACCGCCCCCCTTGGCTGGATGTTGAATTGTTTCTTGATGCTTTAACAGATACTATCAACTCGGTTTCAAACTGTGACAATGTACTGCTTTTAGGAGATTTTAATATAAATATGTTGAATTTAAATGACAATAAAACTAAAAACCTAATAACTACCTTACGATGCCTAAATCTAACTCAAATAGTCACTTCACCAACACATTTTACTAATACTAGTGAGACTCTCATCGATGTAGTATGTACAGATTTAAATGCCAGACAAGTGTTAGTTGAGCCGGTGGGGTCGTTATGTGGTCATTCTTTTGTTATTTGCGAATTTAATGTCAAACGAGACAAAGGGCGCCCTTATACTGTCACATATAGACCTCTGAAAGATATGGATATAAACTCATTTACCAGGGATTTGGATATGATCCATTGGGATCGCTTTTTTTCATGCAATAATGTTAATGACATGGTCGTTATGTTTACCAATATATTTCTATCGCTGTTTGATTTGTATGCTCCTGTTAAGTCATGTATAGTTAAAGAACGCAGCTATCCGTGGATCACAGATAATATTAAACTCATGATGCATCTGCGCAACGAAGCCCTTTCAGATTTCAGACTTACTAAACTGGATGGTAAGAAGGCCTACTATAAGATTCTTAAATCACTAGTAAGCCAGTCTGTGTTTTTTGAAAAGGTTGCATATTATAAACACAATATAAATAACAAGATTAATGACCCCAAACTACTTTGGAAGAATTTAAAATCTACTCTTTTACCATCAAACAAGAACGTTGATCTCCCGTCACATTTTATAGACGCTAATGAAATAAATAATCACTTCTTAGACGTCCCCGGTAAAACAGACGTAACCCTATCTCAACTGACTTATTTTGAGTTTCACTGTCAATCTAATGATACAGTATTTTCAATAAAGCCATCTGATTCAAATGCGATATCCAATATTATCAGAGATTTAAAGTCTCATGCGGAAGGCTTTGACCACTTATCACTGAATATGTTATTGATGATATTGCCTCAATCTTTAGAGGTTCTGACCGCAATAGTTAATGCCTCCATTAGCACATCAATCTTCCCAGATCTGTGGAAAGTAGCAATTGTTCGACCCTTGCCTAAAAGCAATAACCCAACCCGGGTCAATGACCTTAGACCCATTAGCGTTTTGCCTTGCTTGTCTAAAATTTTGGAAAAAGTGGTATGCAAGCAATTAACTGATTTTATTGAGAAAAGCAATATTCTCCCTGACGTCCAATCAGGCTTTAGAAAATGCAGAAGTACAGCTACTGCCTTATTGGATGTCACAGATAACATTCTGGGTTCCCAGGATGAAGGCAAGTGCACTCTGATGGTGCTTTTGGACTTTTCCCGCGCTTTCGACGCAATAAATACCACGCTGCTATTATCCAAACTTAGTAGTTACGGTTTTGATCCAGCTGCACTCAAATGGTTCGACAGTTACCTTACAAATCGACATCAATGCGTGGAGCTGCGTCAACCTTCAGGGTCTTCCCTTTTCTCAACCTTTGCTGCAGTTAATAGGGGCGTACCTCAAGGGTCCATACTTGGGCCAGTTTTATTTATTTTGTATAGTGCGGATGTCGTAAAATGTTTTCAAAAATCTAAATACCATATTTATGCTGATGACATCCAACTTTACATTTCCTTTAACCCAAAGAACCTTGACAGTGCCATATAAATGATCTAACCGAAGATCTAAATAGAGTAGTGGCTTGGTCTGAAAACAATTGTCTTTTACTAAATCCGAACAAGACAAAATTTATGATCTTGGGCAGTAGATATCAGCTATCTTTGATACCGCATGTTGTTAACATAACGCTTATGGGTGAGGCTATAGAACGTGTACATGAGGCAAGGAATCTGGGACTAAACGTTGATGCAGGATTGAGATTCGAAAAACACGTAACTGAATCAGTGCAGAACTGCTTTTTTAAATTAAAAACCTTGTATAAGTTAAGGCCATTTCTTTGTGAGGAACTTCGTGTACAGTTAGTCGAAGCTCTCGTCCTATCTAAACTGAACTATGCTGATACTGTATATGGTCCCCGGCTGCTTTCACGAACTAAGCGCTTGATTCAGCGAGTGCAAAACGCATGCGCTAGATTTTGTTTCTCGATACCGCCGAGAGGTCACGTGACACCATTTCTCAATAAACATTACTCGCTGAAAATGAAATCACGTCGTAAACTTCATCTGGCTTGTTTACTGTTTGGTGTCGTTAATTATAAAGAACCAATATACTTATACGAAAAGATTAAATGGATTGGCGATGGGAGAAACTGTTCTCGTAGACACGGCTCTTTGCAATTATCCACTCCTCGTCACCGCACCACTGCATTCAGAGGTTGTTTCCGTTATGCAGCAACCAGGTGCTGGAATAATTTACCACCCCCCCTTCGGCAGCTAAAAAGTTTGTATACTTTCAGACAGCGACTTAAGAATTACCTCATTACGGAGCAAATAAAGCATGCTGACATTAATATTGACATGTCTTTCTTGTAAAATAAAATTCATATTAAGGTTTGAGAACTCACCTAAACAGTTTCCTATCCTCTGGCTTTAATATTCTTTTTATATTGCTCACACTTGTTATATATATACGACGCTTGAAATTGATTATTTATATTGTGTGTTGGGAGTTGCGAGTAATAACAATATCAATCTTTATTCACATCGCATGTTTGCATCTACCTACATGTTTTACTCAATTAAGACTTCACACGACCTCATTGGCCGCAGCTAGTCATTTGTCCGTCTTTTATTATATTTTTTTTGTCGTCGAAATGTTCAAAAAAGTAAAGTTAAAATACCTTTTGTTCTCTTGTTCATATGTAAAAATTGTAGTAGTTACAGTTTGGAACACCTTTTTATTTTATCTTTATTTTTGTCTTTGGGTACACACTCATAATTTCCTGTTTTATGTACGATATATGTATAATATTATATAGATAGTATGTATGTAGGTATGTATGTATGTATGTATGTATGTATGTATGTATATATAAGTATTATATAATAATTGTAATATTGTGTATTCTTAGTTACTCATTAAACTGTTTAAGTATCATAATTAAATAAATAAGTTCTTCTTTTTCGAATAGCAGATTGGTTCCTCCCTCTCTGGGTTTAGGCTGAAAACCAGCGCTGGTTACCGATGGGAACCAGCAACATGCTGAGCCGACGCCCATTCAATACTTGGTGTATAATATTATGTAATGTGTTTAGTACGTAGTTATTTTAAGCAAGTGTTGAATAAATGTTTATTCTATTCTATTCTATTCTATTCTAATGAGTCTGACAGATTTTTATAGAAAAAACAGTTGAATCGAGTCGAAAAAAATGGTACCTACGGTGCTTATCGCAAGCGTAGTTAATTACTATATGTTGTTTCTTTCCTTCGCCACTGACGTAGCGATACGTGTGAGCAGTACAAATATAATATCGTTTTGATAATCTCTCTGTGCTTTAGTCTATACTCTTAGTGACCACACATATTTATTTATTTTATTTTCATTTTAACTTGACACTATTCGTGCGCCGCCATCGGCAGAAACTCGTTAGTTGAAAATGTTAATAACTAAATGATTGCATTAAATAAACATAGTATAAATGACAAATAGTTTAACGACCCGCCTCCTCGGCCTTCGGCTTACATGTTGGAATTACCTTAAAATCTTAAATTTTATCAAGGTTAAACAGCCGTGTCTGGTCACCTTTTATTCTGAGGCTACTTAGCGTTAAGTACATCAAAACTACATTAGATATTGTTTGGAGAACTTTGGCCTTAATTCGATGAACTTGAACTTGGTAAAAAAGGAACGAATTGGAAAATGATTTTAGTTATTTAAACCAATTTCAGAAGTCGGGTCATTAAACTATTTTACTAGGTGGTAGGACTTTTCTGTCCGCTTTGCCAGTTATTCTGCCGCTAAGCAATAGTGTGCAAGCACTACTGCGTTCCGGTTTGAAGGGCACTGTTGCTAGTGAAATTACTGGACAAATGAGACTTTATGAACTGACCTCACAGTCTAGAAAGGTTTTTCGGCTGTGTGATGTCTCAGGATGACGTGCGCAGTGCGCATGTGTCACAATTTATAGTTCCGGGTGACACTTCAGTTTATTATGGGCGGCAGTGACGCTTAACATCAAGCGAACGACTAGCTCGTCACGTGATTCATTTACATTAAAAAAATGTTCTGAGTCTGAAATTAAGGGTTGTTTGTGTTTCTCCCACGTCTTCGACCCCATAGGTCCCAACGGGAATTTCTTTTCACTAAGGTGATAGAAGTCGGAATAACCCTTTTAAAAATATGTATTTCATATTATTTCTACTACTGGTGCAAGTTCAATCAGGCACAATGCAGAAAGCTTCGATTACATCTGTAAAGAAGCTATAAGAAATTGTACAGTGATTTCATTTCTATTTTCATCCGCTAAACCATCAGTCGTTAAGCCAGTCTTAATGTTGTAACAATGGCTGGTGTTAACCATGTGGTTCCAGCCTAAGCGTAGGACCACCCTTCTCTTCCCGTGGATGCCTTAAGCCTAAGGAAATATCCAGCGAGTGAGCAGCAGCATTCTTCTCGGTACATTAAAATCTTCTGCGATCACCAAGCCGCCTGTCAAGCATGGTGATTATGGCAAATCCCCCCTATGATAAGCGTCCAAAGTGACGTTTTATGAGGGAGCCCTGTGTTCAGCAGTGGACGTTTTCCAACTGAGGATGTGTGTGCTACACCTTCAACTGCATCGTCGCTCATCATCATCATCAGGTGAGTTGGAGACATACGTTGGCTTTTCGTACGTAGATTCAACTGAATCAAAGACTTCTATGTATACACTAGACAGGACATCTCTAACTTGCACTGTCAACCACTGCAAATATGCTGCCAGCCAGCATCTTCTCGCTCATACGATGCTCAGCACTCAAAGCGACTGCACGTGCAGTGAACAGCAGTAAAAATTATGATCTGAATGTGCCATGGCACTAGCGCTGCGTGTTGGGGTCGTTGGTTAGACGATTTAATCTCGTAAAGCGATGTAGCGGATTTTAGTTTAATTATACAAAAACTGGCAACTATTTGTGCTTCGAATAGCTTCTCTAGTACGTAGTACATATACCTCTTTGAACTGAATGGAAATGGATGATGTGTAAGTGCCTTCTTTGCCATTGTGTCAGAGAAGTTGTGTGTCATGTATTAAATCTATTAATACCATGCTTATACCTAAATTACCCGTATTCTTGTCTTATTAAAACAGCTACAGCCATTACTGTATGAACAATGATCTATTAACAATAATTCATTTACATAATGCCGCTGTCGAGATTCACATCACAGTTTTTCTATCTATTTGTTATTTTATGTCCGGTTGTGAAAATGAGGATGCGTGTTTTCCGTTTTTGTACTGTCATGGAGAAAAGTGTTAGTTTCTTTAATAGGTGATCTTCATCAGCCTGAAGACGTCCACTGCTGGGCATAGGTTCACCCCACTTTGAGGGATTGTTTGCACCCATCGCCTCCCGTGGTTTTGACCAGCCCGGTTAGCACGGACGATAGACAAAATTGTCCTTGCACGTTTTATGTCACTTTATTTATGCTAGCTTACTTGTCAAGTGGAGTAAAACAGGGGAAAGACCATTTTATCTAGCGTCCGTGCTAACCCTGCAGGGGGTCTAGCAAAGATCCCTTTCCATTAGCGTTAACGCCAAACGATAACTCAAAATGTATGGGAATGACATTAGCTATGCATTTTGAGTTATCGTTTGGCGTTAACGCTAAAGGAAAGGGATCTTTGCTAGACCCTCAGGGGCCTTATTGCGTAAGTCTGATGGAGATGGTGATCAGGTACTCTCTTGCTCGCACTCACGGACTTGTGAATTGGCGCGTGCAGGATGGCAGGCGAAGTCCTTGTCCAGAACAGCTACGCAACAGGGGTGCAGATCGTGGATCCGCAGGAGAACTAAAGTGACCGATATACCTAGCTCTTAGAATTAGAAAGTTGAAATGGCAATGGGCAGGCCACATCGCTCGTAGAACTGACAACCGATGGGGAAGAAAGGTTCTCGAGTGGCGACCACGAACCGGAGACGCATCGTAGGACCGACGACCCTCATACCGCGGTAAGCCGATGGATGCAGGCAGCAAGTAGCCGGTCAAAGTGACGCTATATGCAGGAGGACTATGTTCGTGGACTTTTTCAGGCTGTTGATGAAATATAATATATGTTAACGAATAAAACAGTTAAGGCAAAGGGTATAGCCAGATAAGCAGGTCCAAATCCGTTCAAAGAAAGATCGAACTTATTTCCGTAGACTTAAATATCAATTCAGTATGAACTTCAGCGAGGCGTTTATGACAAAGACAACTAATAATTATCTATGTTTCTGTTTATGTGTTTTTCAAAACTATGAAGGCGCAAGATCTGAATATTTGTTGGGAAAATATAACACATTTTTTCTTCTAAAAATTATATTCGATAGAAACTGAGTAAACGTTAAGCAGCCGATACTGCTATAAAAATCATAAATATTGATTTGGGAGGCGTTATCTTTAATTCTTTACATTATTTGTTTGATGTAACTTGACCACGCTGGGTGGGATGATTCTCAGAATTCCTTAATAGATGGCGCTGCCAACCCCGTAAGTTGGGTGTAAAAACGTGAAGGATAATTTCGGACATTAGATCACTTGTCACGGTAGGTTAAGTAAACCATGTCCCGGCTTAGACGGACGGACGGACGGACGGATGGATGCGTGTTCAAATCCCGGTTGTGACTCAAGTTTTTTTTACAAATTACCTAATCTGTAAACTGAGTAAAATTGTTACATACAAATTCTTTGAGGGAAGTTTGCATTTTATTTAGCCAAATTGATTTATCTTGTATTAGCAAACGTCACGTAAATCTTGAAGATATGAATTAAATGATAATGCTCTAATTTCGCCGAGAAACGTTCCAATCCCTACCCTTCGCCTTAAGTTGTATTATAGGGACGAATGTAATTATTTTCTACATGAGTGTACTTCGACAATGAAAAACCATGATCTTATGATAAGTGACGCATGCGCAGATGCCTCTTGGCCATGACCGTAAGCTACATTGTCGTAGGTCTGCCTTGAAGTGGACTTGTAGGTTGCCCAGCAGTGGTTTAAAAAACACATAGCTACGTTTATCGTAGCTCAATCTAGTGAAGGCATCCTACACTACGCTTGCCAAGTCGCGGTCTATACTCAAGAACACCCCAGCGGTCGTAGGTTCAGCGTCTAATGTGACCAACCCACTACCACTTTTCAGTTTTAAACTCTATGGGCTATTATTAGTATTATTATTTTGTGCGATTGAATGACGTGACGAGCTAGTCGTTCACCTGATGTTAAGCAACACGGCCACCCATAACAGCTGCAGTGCCCGGAACTTTAAAACAATAAAGTTTCGCGTGACACTGCACTGCGCACGTCATCCTGAGACATCACACAGTCTACTATTCAGATTACTAGACTGAGTGATCAGATCATAAAGTCTCACTAATTTGCCCAGTAATTTCACTAGCTACAATGCCCTTCAAGCCGGAACACAGTAGTGCTTGCACACTACTGCTTGGCGGCAGAATAACTGGCAAAGCGGTGGTACCTACCTAGACGAACTTTGCAGAAAAGTCCTACCACCTAGTCATTTTAGTTCTCTGTCCACTTCAATTCTGATTCAGTCCCCCAGAGAAACTCTAAGCACAGCCCTTTGCATAACTCTCTTACTAATCATTTCATAGGGTCCACTCTTCCAGTGGACGTAGCCTTCTCGATCCTCTTATCCCGGCAGCGGCTCAAGCCGAGGCTCGCACCCCAGGGGTGCCCGTTGAGCTAGTTGCCTCCCACTTTTGATGGCTAAACGCCTTAAGTGCCTGCCCTCCCGCCCGGTGACGCTGTAAAGGCCGGTAGAGACCAAAGCATTAGCCCGTTCAAAAATAAGCTCTCTGACCAACTTTAAATTGGTGGACTTGTCCATAACTCGGCTCCGTACATGTATCATGACAGGTAGTGCGATTCCAACTTAATGGCGACTGTGAAGTGTGCTGCCAGACCCGCACACTGCGCTCACTGCTTATTTTACCTCTGCGCGCGCACATCTCATTTTTCAAAGGGTAAAACGGGCCCTATTACTAAGGCTCCGCTGTGTCTTTCTGTCTGTCTGTCTGTCGGTCTCTGTCTGTCTGTCTGTCCATCTGTCACCAGACTGTATCTCATGAACCGTGATGGTTAGAAATTTTCACAGATGATGTATTTCTGTTGCCGCTATAACAACAAATACTGAAAAACAGAATAAAATAAGTATTTAAGGGGGCTCCCATACAACAAAGGTATTTTTTTTGCTCGTTTTTATAGATAATGGTAGAGAACTCTTCGTGCGCGAGTCCGTCTCGCACTTAGCCGGTTATTGCTACTGCACAACGATTTGCGCCGACTTCACAGCCACCATTAAGTTTGAATCGCACTATAGGACTACAGACGTACAATATTTTCGCTGCTCTCAAGGTAGAAGACGCTAATTAAAGACTGGTCTTCCGGCATTGCGGTAGGTAGGTATAAGCGCCGAGAAAATTCGATAAAGTTTCCGAAATGCTGCCCAGTCCAGCTGTATTCTCAGTATAAGACGCATATTGAAATTATGTTAAATAAACGATCAATATCGCTCCTTAATAAATTCAATGGGCGTTTTTATTTGCCTCCAAAGGTCCGGGATAATAACAATGCAATGAAACGGGCCTCTGCGTCATAAAACGGGAAAAGTATGAGAAAACAGGCAACTGCAAGGACTTATGGTAATTTAATTAATGCATCGAATATCCTTAATGAAAGTAGGTATAAAGGTTTATATAATATGCTAGAGGCAACCGACGACTTTATCTGCATTTATTTATGGAAAATTCATCATCATCATCATCAACAGCTTAAAGCCGTCCACTGGTGAACATAGGCCTCCCCCAGATAGCGCTACTTTGAGCGGCTGCTATAGCCGCCTGCATCCATTGGCACTTGCTGTTTTGCACCACATTGTCGGTCCACCTAGTGCCCCCACTAAAAAAAAAGGAAGACACAAAGACACAACGTATACCCCCGCATTCGTTGTGTCTTCCGGTTCGTGGTCGCCACTCGAGAACCTTTCTTCCCCATCGGTTGTCAGTTCTACTAGCGATGTGGCCTGCCCATTGCCATTTCAACTTATATCGGTCACTTTAATTCTCTTGCGGATATCTTCATTCCGGATCTTATCTCGCAGGGTAACACCGAGCATAGCTCTCTCCATAGATCATTGCACAACTTTGAGCTTAAGGGTCAATTCAGACAGAGCAGCAAAACGCTCGAGTAGTTTTTAAGTGCTATTGGAATATCAACCTTATTTCATTTAGACAAAGCTGAAAATAGTATGCAACATTAAAATATTACCTATTTTAATGTTGCATACTATTTTCAGCCTTGTCTAAATGGACTAAGGTTGATATTCCAACAGCACTTAAAAAATGCTCGAGCATTTTGCTGCTCTGTCTGAATTGACCCTAATAAACAATAAACTAAAACTAATAACTATTGATATAAAAGTATTACATTATTGTTTAGCCGATGCGACGCGTGACCAGGATGCTGGCATTTATTTCACAAAACGAATCAGCATTGCAATTCAACGAGGCAATGCTGCCAGCGTGTTGGGTACGCTACCTACTGGTAGGTGGCTGGAGCATTTGGACTGTCTTAAGGCACAGACTAAATAATAATTAGGACAGCAAAGGAATGGAACACCTTACCAGCATCATTCTTTCCTGACAAATATATTCTTGGAGTCTTCAAACCGAGAGTGAAACGGTATCTTCTAGGCAAGCATGTTCCAACGTCGACCGCGTCGTCACTTACCACCAGGTGAGACCGTGGTCAAATGTTAGCCAAACGTTAATAAAAAATTATGTTTACAGGCATTTTGTCCATTAAAAAAAAACAGCATGTGATAAGAGGTTACACGTTACCCTGCCTGATAAAAGAAAAAACGCAAATCTATATGAAGGTGGAACGTTACACTGGTGCGGCAAATTCAAATTTTTTGCGTTCTTTTGCCAATAATAGCTTAATTACTCAACGTTATTACATGAACTAAGAAGAAAACTAAGAAGAAAATTGTTTATTGCCATTTGTCGTTAAACCAATGATATCTAGGTGATACTTTTAATCCTAATTTATTGATACATTCTATTTATTTCCCCTTAATTAGTTTTCATGTAATCACGTTGAGTAATTAAGCTATTATTGACAAAAGAACGCAAGAAAACTTGAATTTGCCGCGCTAGTGAAACGTTCCACCTTAATAAAAACACTGAAGTTAAACGGTTTCGTATGGGTATAAAAATAGGACCACCCCATCTCTTCCCGTGCGTGCCGTAACAACCGGCTAAGGGAAAATCCAAAATGGGCAGCAGCATTCTCCTAGGTCTTCATTACCATCTTCTGCGATCACCAAGACTCCCGCCAACCGTGGGGATTATGGCAACGGGCGGAGCTATCCCACAGGTGGCTACAGTACTCCATGCAGGTCCTGACCCTGAGCTTGGAAAAGATTAAGCAGCTGATTCGACGAGAAAAACTGCCTAACCTTAGATAATGTGAAATGGCTCATTTGCATTCGAACTCATGATTCTCGCGTTGCGCTTTATAAACGGTATTTATTGGTTAATGTCGATCATCAACAGCCTGAAGACGTCCACTGCTGAACATAGGCCTCCCCCAGAGCACGCCACCTTGAGCGGCTGCTCGCCTCCTGCATCCATCGGCTCCCCGCGGCTTTCACCAGGTCGTCGGTCCACCGAGTGGGGGGCCGGCCTACGCTGCGTCTTCCGGTTCGTGGTCGCCACTCGAGAACCTTTCTTCCCCATCGGTTGTCAGTTCTACGAGCGATGTGGCCTGCCCATTGCCACTTCAACTTACTAACTCTAAGAGCTATATCGGTCACTTTAGTTCTCCTGCGGATCTCCTCGTTCCGGAGCTTATCTCGCAGGGAAACACCGAGCATAGCTCGCTCCATAGCTCGCTGCGCGACTTTGAGCTTACTAATGAGGCCAACAGTAAGAGACCATGTCTCAGTTCCATAAGTCATCACTGGCAACACACACTGATTGAAAACTTTCGTTTTCAGGCTCTGCGGTATTTTGGACGAAAAGATAGGACGAAGCTTCCCGAACGCTGCCCAGCCGAGTTGGATTCTTCGCGCCACCTCTTTGTCGAAGTTGGACCTACCTAATTGGACAATCTGTCCTAGGTAGACATACTTGTCGACAACTTCGAGAGTATCGTTCCCAACAATTACCGGTATAGGTGGAACATGAGCATTAGACATGATCTTTGTCTTGTCCATATTCATCTTAAGACCAACCTGCTGGGAGACTCTACTGAGGTCGTTGAGCATGGTGCTAAGGTCCTCGAGCGATTCCGCCATTATGACTATATCATCGGCAAAACGAAGGTTAGTGATGTACTCGCCATTTATGTTGATGCCAGATCTTTTCCACTCCAAGAGCTTGAAAACATCCTCCAATGCGTTTGTGAACAGTTTCGGAGAAATAACGTCTCCCTGTCTCACGCCTCTTTGCAATGGAATTTGTTCCGTACTCTGGTCCTGTAGTCGGACTGACATAGTGGCCTTACTGTACAAACACTTCAAAACTTCGATATACCTATAGTCAATTTGGCATCGCTGCAAGGACTGCAGCACCGCCCAAGTCTCGATTGAATCGAAGGCTTTCTCATAGTCCACAAACGCTAGGCATAACGGCCGATTATACTCTTCGGTCTTCTGTATAATCTGGCGCAGCGTATGGATGTGGTCTATGGTGCTAAAGCCTTTTCGGAAACCGGCTTGTTCGGGAGGCTGGAATTCATCAAACCTGCGTGCGAGACGATTCGTAATGACTCTCGAAAACAGCTTATACACATGACTCAAGAGCGAGATGGGCCTATAGTTCTTCAATAAGGTGTTATCGCCTTTTTTGAAGAAGAGCACCACCACGCTCTTGTGCCATGCCTCTGGCGTTATACCTTCAAGGATGACAGAATTAAATAACTTCTGGAGGACTAAAAGTACCGGTCTACCACCCGCTCTCAGAAGTTCGGTCGTAATTCCATCTTCACCTGGTGCCTTGTTGTTTTTAAGCTGTTTGAGGGCCATTCTAATCTCGTACAGGCTGACGTCCGGGATATCTTCGGTATAGTGTCGGACTAACTTGGCTCTGATGTCCTGAGCTGTGTTAGTAGCGGGCTTACGTGTCGAGGTGTATAACTGTCCATAGAAGTTCTCGATCTCTCTCAGAATCTCAGGCTTGGATGAAATGACGCTACCATTTTCGGTCTTCAGTTTTGTCATTTGGTGTTGCCCAATAGACGAATCCTTTGCGAACACTTTAGAGCCTTGGTTCCGCTCAATTGCGGCCTCAATACGTGAAGTACTAAGAGCACGCAAGTCGTGTCGCAAGGAACTCCAGATTCGTCTATTGAGTTCACCGTAGGCTGACATATCAACTGAAGACTGCAGCTTCATTTCGCTCCGGTCGGCCATTAGCTCAAGAGTTTTTTCTGAGAGCTTTTGAGTCTTCTTTCGGCGTTGGGTCTTAAAGAATTTCGATCCAACAGCTTGGACAGTTTCCACCAACCCGTCGTTTAGCTCGTCCACTGTGTTACAGTCGGCTAGGCACTGGAAGCGATTTTGGAGTTCCAGCTGAAAGCCTGCGGGGTTTTGGATTTGGACAGGATTTGGACGGAGCGTAGACTTCACCAGACGTGACCTTTCGAGCTTAACATTGATATTCAATGTGCCTCTAACAATACGGTGATCGCTACCGGTTTTCACCTTGCTGATCACAGAGACATCATCGAATATGTGCTTCTTGGTCGTCATGATGAAGTCTATCTCATTTTTAGTGGAACCGTCGGGACTTATCCACGTCCACTTCCTGGATGGCCGCTTCTCGTAGAAGGAGTTCATCATAAAGAGTCCCTCCTTCTCCATGAAGTCAGCCAGCCTCTGTCCTCGAGGGTTCCGCTGCCCGTATCCAAATGGCCCCACTCTCAGCTCATCGCTATTCCTTGTGCCCAACTTCGCATTGAAGTCTCCCATCACAACGGTGAAGTATGTTTCGGAAGTATGCATGGCTTCGGATATGTCCTCATACATAGCTTCTACTTCATCGTCTGAGTGTGCCGATGTCGGCGCGTATACCTGTATAACCTTCAACGAATACCGTTTGGTTATTCGGAGTACCAGGTACGCTACCCTGGCCGACACACTGTCGACTTTGACCACGTTGTTGACGAGAGACTTGCGGACGAGAAACCCGACACCCCCTTGGGAGAGTTGGTCTCCCTCCCGGTAGAAGAATAAGTTACCGGAATTTAGGATTATCGTGTCCTGTCCCTGTCTTCGGACTTCTGACAATCCCATTACATCCCAGCGTAACTTACCCATCTCCGCCTCTAGCTCGACCATCCTTTCGTCAGCCTTCAGTGTGCGCACGTTATGTGTTGCCAGGGCCAGGGGTCGTCGTTGGGGTTGGTAGCCGGGCGTCTGCCGGGGATTCTTCGCACCCCTTGCCCTGCCGTTACCGTGGCCGCTACCGTAGCCACGGGATAGCAGAGCTGCCGGGGACTGGGGGCCGTTTTTATTTGTGCTTGTCATTAGGGGGGGGGGGGGGGGGTTTGCCATAATCACCACGCTTGGCAGGCGGCTTGGTGATCGCAGTAGGTGAAGATTGATTGCCACCAAGACCGAGGGGAACGCTGCGACCCATTCCCTGGATATTCCCTTAGCCGCCTTCTACGGCACCCACGGGAAGAGATGGGGTGGTCCTATTCGTAACCGGGACCACACGGGAATGTCGATAATAATTATTAATTAATCTAATTATTTTCTTTTCTTGTTCCGGCAGCTGATCGATAGACGCAACAAATTATCGATAATCAGATAATTTGATTAGGCTGGGAGACGGACAATGTCAGTGTTATCAAATCAATCGGTGAGGAAACTAAGCTAGGAGCCAGCGATGGGTTACTGCATGTTAGTCCACTTATATACATAAAATTCTAACTGGGTTAAATGGGTACATTACGAAATGTATACCTGGAGCAGTATTACCACAGCTTATAATAATCGTTACTGACATTTTTGAAATTAAATATTGCTAAATTAGGTATTCATTTGAAATTTGTTTGAGCTCTTTTTCGACCACATAGAAGTAAGCTACCAATCATTTAAAAAGCTACCAAATAAAAAAATGACTTGGATGCCTTATTTTTTTATCATAGACAGTTTTAAGTTTGACCGCGGTCTCACAATAGGGTGGTAAGTGACGACGCGGATTATATCGATGATTGTTAAAAATTGCTCTTTTACAAGCGTTTGTTAAAAATATATTTTATTTATTTTTCCACAGTCCATAAAAGCTGTAACTAAAATATGAACACAATATTTATTTATGAACAGTATAGACATTATTATAATAATAATAAATAAATAAATAGCTCAAAATTTGTGGACATTTCACACAGCGCCATCTAGCCCCAAATTAAGCATAGCTATGGGATCTAGATAACTGATACAATACTAAGGGTGGATTCGACCAAACGAGAGTAAGGGTTATACTTAGAATAAATCGCCAGTTATCCGAGAGTAAACCAATTTCACATTTTACCATCTACACTCAAGCCTATTCGAGAATAACAACTTATACTACCGTTTTTGGTGGAATAATAAACTATTCCGAGAATATTTTAATGGCGGCAGCGCGCCATATAATTCCAATTTTTGCTTACCTGCACTATAATACGACAAAGTTGAGTTGATATGACATAAGCTTGAATACCGTGGCGTTGTAGAACAATAACTGTTAGCTGGGTAATAGTTTCGTTCATCGTTCATTCCGCTATTCGCGTATAAGCATAGCTATACTTTGTATTGCATGGTAAAACGACTAATGAATTATTCCAGTTTAAGATCGTAGAATAGAGTTATTCTGGTATAGTTACTCGCGCATAAATCTATGTTTGGTCAAATCCACCTTTAGATACCTTTTGTTTGTAAATACATATGTAGAATACAATATAACACCCACAGAACAAACACCTACGTTCATTACACAAATGTTCGTCCTGGGTTAGGAATCGAACCTACAACCTCAGTTCAGTTGGCAGGGCCACTACCAACTGAGCTATCAGGCCAGTCGATTATTGTTATTAAATTTCTACGTCCCTGTCTCTTAAACTAACACATAGATTGACTATTGTTCGTATTCGTGTTCATAAATACTTAATTAAATAAGTTGATGATTTAATTACTAATTGGAGGAAGTAATTATAAGAACTATTTGTGTCGTAACAAAAACGTGTGTATATCTCATTTTCTACGATTCTTCTGCAAATGTGAAGACGAATGGTAATTATAGCCTTATAGGGAAGACCAATGGGAATAAAAATAAATAACGCCCAACGATCACATACATAGATCCTGGACCCTAACTAGGATTCCCTGTATCTAGGGACCCAGGAACTACGAGGGTCATGGTCCCGCAACACCCACACGTATTTACGCTTTTTATAATTACTATTTTGCCCAGTCTGTCTGTTTCTTTCTTCTTTGTCAATTCTTAATAAATACTCTGGATAATATTCTGGACTCTTCTAGGAACAGATTTTTGTAAGTAAATTCTACGATTTAATATCTTTTTTTTTATGCGAAAGAATGACGTGACGAGCTAGTCGTTCACCTGATGTTAAGTGACACGGCCACCCATAACAGTTGCAGTCGGAACTTTAAAATAATAAATTTTCACGTGACACTGCACTGCGCACGTTATGCTGAGACATCACACAGTCTAATAATCAGATTACTAGACTGAGTGATCAGATCGTAAAGTCTTATTTGCCTAGTAATTTCACTAGCTACAATGCCCTTCAAACCGGAACAAAGAAGTGCTTGCACACTACTGCTTGGCGGCAGAATAACTGACAAAGCGGTGGTACCTACCTAGACGAACTTTGCAGAAAAGTCCTACCCCCTTTCAAAAATGTCGCAATCCGCGAGCGAGATAGAAGATCCAGGCATATACGAGCCTTAATACAACTTTATAGGTATTTAACGAAAGGTTCAGCGAAATTTTATTGCGTTTGCAACAGGGAATCCATCTTCGTTTTATCCGACGACATTCGAACCCGGACTTTGTGTCCGTGGGCGAACCGCATAGCTATATTGTGATGCCGCCGTTAAAGTATGAATTAGTCATTCTCGGATATGGCTAGGCTGTTTCCACAGAACACGCAGCCTAGTAGAAGATTAACCAGTTTATCATTGTTAGACTTTTGTTTTGATAAATAGATACATTGATAGCTATTTATCTATTTCTGGCTATCTATATATATATAGATAGATTAGATAAGTTAAACTCTTAAGGTGCTGAAGGCGCCCAATCGACCTAACTTAAACGTTATTTTCTCAAAATGTATATCATTTACGGAATTGGAAAAAATGCATGTTAATACTGATCATATATTCTTTCCAACCGTTGAAATACAAACGCGTTTACGAAAAAATTTCTTGGTAAAAAAAAATCGTGAAGTGACCTCTAAAAAAATTATTCAAATGCAAAAAAATGTTACATTGTAATAAGACACCCCATTGAAATAAATCATAGTGATAAGTTATGTTGCAATGCATCCATACAGCTTAGTTTTTTTTTAACAATAAGTATTTCTTTTAAAATTAATTATTTGTACCGCAAAATGGAAAAGTCGAAGCGCAACGCAACGTAATCGCCATTTTTTGCTACGCAAAAAGCAACCCTATTAATACGTTATACGTTCTATGTTCGACTGCTGTAACAAACGCGCTCTCTCGTCACGTTATGCATTATCACAAAAAAATTAAAACTATTACTAGAGCATTCCGTAATCAAAATCTTATAATCAGTGTCATATGAACGGCCTTATCACTTAAAGCGATCTCTTCCAGACAGCCCAGATATTATAGAGAAATAAATAACACCACCGCTCTACAACTTCAATTACTTTTAAACTTTTTTTTTTTCTGGAACCAGGACTCAGTGAGTCTTACGTCTTAGCCTATAGCATGGCAGCCTGGTGTTCTAATCCTCATAATATGTATATTGCCTTTTGTTAAATAAATGTTTTTTTTTTTAATCCAGGAATGGATGGTTCTTTATATTCGCCTCTAGAAGGTCAAGTCCTCCAGCTGTAGTTACGACTCTTTCCTGTCTTCGAACCGATTACGGTATAAAACAATTTTATTTATGTAAACGAATGACGCGACGTCTGTCTTACGACTGCCAATAACAGGTGCAGTGCCACTCGGAATTCTAAAATACTTAAAGTCATGCGTGGCACTGCACTGCGCACGTGATCCTGAGACATCATCATAGTCTAGTTATAAGATTACTAGACTTTATAGTCTCATTAGCTCAGTAACATCACTAGCGTTTTGGAGAGTGTGCGCATGCTCTTCATCAGCTCATTCCGTCATCCCCTTTCCATCACAGAACTACAAGGCTTGGTGATTCTTCACATCCTTACGTCGTTAGTGTACCACAAGTCCGCACTAAGCGTTTTGCAGAGTCATTCATAGTCCGAACGGCCAAGGAATGGAATGCTCTTCCAGCAACAGTGTTTCCTTCTATAACCTGGGTCTTTACAAGTCAGGAGTGAATGAGCATCTCATGGGCAAATGTGTTCCCCCTTAGACAACTTCGTCACTTACCATCAGGTGAGTTGTTGTCAAACGTATGCACATTTTAGCATAAAAAAACCTAGTGCCATTCAAACTGGAACACAGTAGTGCTTGCACACTACTGCTTGGCGGCAGAATATCTGTCAAAGTGGTGGTAACTACCTAGTCACATTAACAGCTAGAAGACGTGTGGACACTAACACAGGCCTTCTTCATAAAATGCCAATTTGAACGACTATACGAGATTGCCATAATCACCACGCTTGACAGGCGATCGCAGAAGATTGAATGTACCGAGGATACAACACTTAGATACTTTTTTTGTTTGTAAATACATACATAGACAATATAACACCCAGACACAGAACAAACATCGATGTTCATCACACAAATGTTTGTCCCGGGTGGGAAGCGAACCCACAATCTATACACACAGTACAGAAGGCAGAGCTACTACCAACTGAGCTATCAGGCCAGTCAAAAGAGATGGGGTGGTGATTCTGCTCACGTTGCCGGGACCACGCGCTTGCAGAAAAGTTCTGCCACCTGTATCAAATTCCTGAAAGAACATTCATCAACATAACAATTTTTTTGAGTCACATCTGTGTGTCATGTCATTAACTTTGACATTGACAGCTTTTAACCTAACAAAGTTCCTAGAACATACGTCATATTATTTCTAATAGATGCGCGAATGTAGCGAAGTGACAGTCAAGGATGCGTGCGCGTTGGTATTACGTGTAATACGACATAGTAATTCTTGGTATTGGAGTTGGATGAAAAGATTATCTTAGAAACGTCTAATATTGTTTACCAGGTTTTTCTGAAAGTGGGGTCTGATCGCAAACCAATAAAAAGCACCATTTTTGAAAGCTCAGTGTAATGTGACAAAACATAATAATCAACTGAAAAAACAGTGAAAATATAAATAAATCATCATCCTCTTCGTCTTTTCCCATTTGTTATTGGGGTCGGCTTCCAATCTAACCTGTAGCGGCGAACTACCAGAATTACACGAGCGACTGCCATCTGACCTCACAACCCATAAGGGACCAGTAACAGGGATGGTTAGATCAGACGTCAGATTCTATCAGGCGTCTGACTACCCGTAACGATTGCCATAGATCTTCTTATGACAACCGGGACCGACGGCTTAACATGCTCTCCGAGGCACGTGTAAATATAAATATATAAATAACGCCCAACCATCACATACATCGCTCCTGGACCCTAACTAGGATCCTCTAGGACCCAGGAACTACGAGGACCATGCTCCCACAACACCCAGACACATAACAAGTATTTGCGCTTTTATCCTGTGTACAAATACTTGTCCATTCGTGGGAATCGAACCCGCCACCTCCGGGTTATGAGTTGACCTGCTCAACCACCACACCACGGAGGCTGTCAAAACATAACAAAGAAGAACGGTGACCAAATAAAATTTAAAAAACTAGTTTGGTTTTTCCAGAATAAAACCGTAGAATGTCTTTAAAAAGATACTTTATCAACGTAATGCTTCAAATTTTCAGCAAGAATAAACTTTTTTGCGAATGAAATCGCCAGGTTGGTGTTTTAAACATGTCACCAGTTATTTTTTTTTTGTTTGATATGCCTGCTTCACTTAATCCACAAAAAACCCGTAATAATAAGACCTATTTTGACATCAAATATCATCTGCGATCCCATTTCCATATTACTTTACATTAAAATAAATGTAAAACAAAATTAATGAAAAAATATTATTTAGAAACAGAAATGAAAAAAAAAATCAGAAAGAAAAGTACGAAAAAAAGATACGAGTCAGAAATGATTCAAATCACGGTCAAGATCCCGTAAGTAATATTATAAACGTAACAAAATGTTATTTGAATGGTTTAAATTTGTAAATATTCTTTTGAATAAATAAAAAAAACTTATCGTATCTTAAAATTAATCAGATGACAATGCAAAAGATTCCTCAAAAAAAAATTTAAAAAAATTGATCCACTTTTTTTAATCTACACTTTGACAGCAACATAGTCACTGGACTAGTTTGCCACCTTGTGTTTAAATAACCAGTATTCAATTAAAATAATAATAGGAGTTTTGGCGGGAACGTGAAAAAGTTCACGTCGTTGCATTGTATTATTTTACAAAACTTATGCTTTTTCTAGTGTTAATGTTTCAAATTAGTGGCATTTTACGCATTTAGTGCTGAATTACGAGTATAAGTGTGGGCAAGTGATATAATGTAGTGAAACGTGGTTTTTCGTGTTGCTTCCAAAATTCCATAGAAGCCTCTAGTAAAGGTGCCACTACTTTACTAGGGCATGACTTAGACTGGATTATGACTACCTGACTTAGACTGGACTATGACTACCCTGACTGACTGTGACTAAGACTTGACTTTACATGAAATATTTCATAATACGACGAAAAACTACAATACTTGACACTGGCTAAATACACTATGTGTGGAGCCAAACTATAAGAAAAAAAATAATAATAATAACAGAAAAAATGGCTCTCGAATAGCAGAATGCTTAGCATTCTTTTACATTGAATATTTTTTTAGATTTCGATTGCATTACACTTCTTTATCGACACAAAAGTGGAAACAATTTTTTTTAGTTTTTGTCTGTCTGTCTGTCCCTTTGAACACGCATCACGCTACTAAACGGATTTCGCTGAATACACACACCGTATTGTAACTAGGTGGTAGGACTTTTCTGCAAAGTTCGTCTAGGTAGGTACCACCGCTTTGCCAGTTATTCTGCCGCCAAGCAGTAGTTTGAAAGCACTACAGTGTTCCAGTTTGAAGGGCATTGTAGGTAGTGAAATTACTGGGCAAATAAGACTTTACGAACTGATCTCACAGTCTAGAAAACTTTTTTAGGCTGTGTGATGTCTTAGGATGACGTGCGCAGTGCGCAGTGTCACGCGAAACTTTAATTTATAGTTCCGAGTGACACTGCAATCTGTTATGGGCGGCCGTATCGCTTAACACCAGGCGAACGACTAGCTCGCCACGTTATTCGATTACATAAAAAAAATTGTACAGCAAAGAGTATAATTCTAATTCTAATTTGGCATGGGGGCGATAAGACCTGCATTGACGTCCCGCTTGGGGTGTATTGTGCATTTCCCCCGCCAGCATCTACCCAAGCCATCCCAGCTCCTTGAAATAACGGAGCACGGCTCTGGGGTGCTGGCACAACTGGCACAGCAGAGTATAGTAACTACCTAGGGAATTGTGCAGTACGTACATAATATTAGCAATTTCATAGGCAATTAAAAACAAACATTTCAATAGCATTGGAGCTTTTGTTGAAGTTTTATTGCGACTGAAAGTACGGCAAAGTTTGCGTAAAACGAACCGAACAGTTTAGCCGAATATTGGATAACAGTTAACAGTTTATTAGCACATAACGCCACGGAAATACACTTCACATAGCAATAATTGTTCCTTGCGCCCACGTGATCCGTTTCGGCCGCGCCTGTGTAGCTTCCAGGCTAGTAGATCTTCGTACAGCACGTGTAGATAGTTATGCATGGGCAGCAGCAGCCACCGCAGCATCCACCGCAGCATCCGCTACAGCAACCACCACACATCTTGGTTTATTAATCGTGAAGAGTACAATGGATTCCAAAGACAGTGGTCTAAAGACCTGTAGATTTGAAAGAATGATATAATATTTTTACAAAATTTTTGAACTGTTTAATCTTTTAACTGTTTAATATTCGGTTCAGTAAGCGCTTGATCCGAATAATGTTGTTATTTAGTTCGGTTCGGAAATCCATGTTCGGCGCATCCATTGACTATAAATCCAGTTGACCAATGTGGTATATTACAATCACTAATTTCTAATAAATACTATGAATTTCTAATACATCACGGGAACCCGTTGATGTCTTTTGTTCCATCCTGATCTTTTCTTTGTAATTTCGCATGAGTTTGTCTCGTTTTGTTACCTCGCTCCTGCCCGCGCAGGTGAGTCGTGTTTGTACGAGAAATTATGTTCACGAGCTATCAACGGGCTTTATAATCTTTAGTTAAAACATATCACATTTGCTAGTTGACTCAGTAGTAGAAGTTTGCAAAAGAAACAAGAAATTTAGAAAAATGGAAAATGTCTTCTATGTGTTTCACTTCACTTCTGTTCCTTCCACTGATTATTTTTAAAGTAAAGAAAATAAAATTTACGATCGGGATTTGAAATTTTGAATCCGCACCGGGTGATTCAAGAACGTCTCAATAAATGACGCTACCAACCCCGTAAGTTAGTAGAAGGCGAAGGATGAGACCATTTGTCACGGTAGCTTAAGAAAAGTCTTGGCTTTTTCAGGATTTGGACCCGCATTTGGATTAAAACCCATGACTAATTATATCCTTAAATTGATAATTAAGTTTCGGAGCCTACTCAATGCAAACAAACAAACAATCAAATCTTTCCTCTTTATAATATTATATTATAGATTAATAGATAAGTGGCGATGACCAATCAGGTGGGCCGTCTGCTTATTCGCCATTAATTTCATTAAAAAACAGATCACGATCCGATAATTTTTATCAAAAAAAAAAACCGCCGGAAATAATTTAAATTACGGGTGTAACTGTGGGACGCCTTCAGTTTTAATTTTTTTTTCTTTTATGTAAACGAATGAGGTCACGAGCTAGTCATTCGCCTGGTGTTAAGCGACATGGCCTCCCATAACAGCTGCAGTGTCACTCGGAACTCTAAATTATATAAAGTTTCGCGTGACACTGCGCACGTCATCCTGAGACATCACACAGTCTAAAAAAATATTGGTAAAACATTCACTTTTTAATATTTATTTTTAAAGAGTTTCTTGTTTTTTGTAACGTTTTCTACAGACGAGAATTTTAAAATGTTGTCGACACCTCGTTCTTTAAATTGACACGCAATTTCACAAATAGAGAAAAAGAGCCATTTAAATTAACCATCACATGACCCCGGGGAAAATTTTAAAGTTTTATCGATAGCACCAGAAAAAATCGATGAATCAGTCTTCCCTTGCACTTTCGAGGTCACATATTATTTCATAAACTGTTGTATATAAGACTCTCGGCCGCCATACGTAAGCTTGTTCAATCGACAGCCCGAAAGAGCACCGCCCGTGCCAACCGCGTTAAAAAAATAAATTAAAAAAAACAAGTGTCATCAGAGTTTTTAAATTCAGAACGGTTGAGAAGATCGTGGCAGTGTGGACTTGTGTTTAGTGCCGAGTGGTTGGTGAACTGTAATGTGAGTTTATTTTAATTTAATTTTTTTTTTTTAGGTTTAAGAAAGTGCTTTTAGGTTTTGAAAGTGGAATGTTTAAAAAAGTGGTCGTGCATTTTTTTGGGAGCGCGTTTATGTCTTTTGTTTCAAGATTTTTTTCTAAGTATTTTTTGTTTTTTTTTAAAGGAAATACTATGGTAAAATTTGATGTGTGGTTATTGAGGCGAAGGTTTTAATCGCGTCTGAAATATTTATTGTATTATTGGCGGTATCGATTTTGATTAGGTAGATCATCGAAAGTGAAACAATGTTTAATTGCGTTTAAGTGCTTCTATTTTAACTCTCTTTTAACAATTAAAATACAATACAAAAACTCTTTATTATACAATACATACAATATAGAAATATACACCACAAAATTAATCAATGTTACATAATTACTATGGCCTTATCACCTAGAGCGATTTATTCCAATAATTGAATCAAACGAAAAATGTACTAAAAGATAATTAAATAAATATGGCTTAGCATTTTTTTAATTGATGGCCGATTTGTGGCAAATAGCAATTTACTGCTGTTTAATTTGCTGTTAATCGTATGTGTACTATTTATTGTTTTATTGTCACAAATAAATTATTTTTCTTTCTTTCTTTCTTTTAATATTAAATTCTTGCACATTTATTACAATTAAAATAAAATATGTTTTTTATTTTTCGAAACAATACAGTTTCAAAGTAAAGCTTCCTACCTAACTAATTTGAATAAAAATGCCTATTTCCATGCAGTAGGTATTCAAATTATTCACACTTTCGTTTTCCATTGTAATAAAAACAATATTTAGTTTCAAGAATCCATTATTTTGAAAACAAGTGCATATGTCAAAACAAACTTCAAAATCTTATGTAACTGCGCTCAGTTGAAAGCATGCACCTTTATGCATATTTTCTCACCCTATTAGGGATGAAAATTCAATAAAGTCATTTTAGTCTTGTACCTACAATAATAAAAAATAAATGTCATCATCATCATCATCCCCTGAAGACGTCCACTGCTGAACATAGGCCTCCCCCAAAAAGCGCCACTTTGAGTGGCTGCTTGCCTCCTGCATCCATCGGCTCCCCGCAGTTCTGACCAGCTTGTCGGTCCACCTAGTGAGGGGCCAACCTACGCTGCGTCTACCGGTAAAAACCGGAAAATAAATGTATTTATTTTTTATTATTGTAGGTACAAAGGGTGGTCTTATCGCTACAAGCGACAACTTAGTACATACCCTTTATCGAAATACCAAATTATATTAACAGGCAAGCATGCACCATCGTAAACTGCGTCATCAATTACCATCAGATGAGACAGTGGTCAAATGTTTTGCCTATAAACTATTAAAAAAAAACTAAGCTAACATAAAAAAGTGTAACAATGGACGGTCTTATAACTCAGTGATATCTACCAGATAACTGATAGGTACTGGTTGAAGATATAAAAAAATTCTATAAACAAACATACCTTTCACATGTTACAGGGATTAACTACTTTAATATCAATTCCTGCTTAACTTAACTACTTAAAACTTAATTAAGTTCTACGCAACACCACAGAATAGATATATAGTACTACGTACAGAAGGGTCACTCCGCGAAGATACTCAAATAAATAACGATTCTTGCTGCAACGCTATAGAGTGTAGTTCAGCTCGCACAGCGCTACAATCATTCCATAAACAGTTGCCTCTCGTTCTATCGCTATAGCGCTGCTCTTCTGACGCGGTACGTAACGGACCGACCCGTCTAGACGCGCGGTCCCATGTACTTGTAGCTTCATACCTAAAGCGCGGAGTGAGACAGGCTTGGCAATACTAAAATATTGTAATGCAAATCTTTAACTAATGTGACGCGTTTTAAGTAAAGACAAATAATATACAAATAATAAGAATAGTTAACTAACAAAACCAACAAAAAGTAGAATACTAATTTATTAGTGATCATAATGTGAAATGACCGAGCGAAGACAATGTGTGGTAAAACCATAGAACTATCGGTAGAGTTCTTGTTTCCTTAAAAATAGTGAGGCAACTTAGGTGAGCCGTAGATGGCTCACTTTATCGGACGATCATGACAATCAGCCGCAGTACTGAATGGTCATTTTTTTCTTGGGTATGTAGGCATTGTGGATAGCTTGTCAGTATTTTTAAGTCAGTCTTTTGCTTGGCTTGACGAGTGTGGTTTTTATAGCAATAATCAGATCCACTGGTCGAATTTGCCCTGACACCAAGTTAGCACAAAACACTTAAGTTCAAAGAAGATAGTGTTTCTTTATTGGCATCTTTAATTTTTTTCCTTTTAGTGTTGTTCGGTTCAGTAAATGGCTGATTTCTTTTTCATAGTCTGTATTTAAACTCAAGAAAATAACGTGCCTACTTGCTTGTTTGTCTAAGTCTGGAGGCATTCGTTTTCAACCTCCAGTTTCCACCCACACCCAGTAACAATAATAATTATGTTTCTATCCGCTTAGTTATTTCGCTGAAACCGTTTTAAAGCTAAATTATTATCAATGTAAAAAATATTTTACAAAGATTAAGCACACATGCAAAGCCTTAAAAGAGTGGTTAGTCTTGATATTATAACTCAATGGTAAATCCATTCATTTGCATGCATAAGTGCTAACGCATAAAATCGAGTGGTTTTCCCGAAATCGCTGTAACGCCAAGTTTAAAGTTATTTATATTTGCCTATTTAAGTAAATGATGATGAAGCGAAGTAGAATTTGACGCGTTTTTAATGTAGGTACAGTCATTTGCAGATTTTTTTACAACGAATGTCCTTAAAGTAACGTAAGATTTAAATTAAATAGAAAACACAGTTTTTTTTCTTTAGATTGTAATTTGTTTATTGATTCATGAAGTACACAGGAGAAGGTTATGTGTGGCATAGGATATGGGGCACGTGGGCTCCAAGGCAAAATTTTCCATAACCATTTTTTTATCAATGATAGGCTAACACTTGACCATGGTCTCACCTGATGGTAAGTGCTGACGTTGACGATGGAGCACGCTTGCCTAGAAGATACCGGTTCACTCTAGCCTTAAAAACTGAAAAGTGAAGATGAATATACAATTGAATTTAATTGAGTGGCTACCGCTGCCTTTGCCAGGGGTATTACCAATGCGTTGCCTACCCTTGTTCTCTCTTGAGCAGCAGCATTACAATGTACCTCAGAGAATGCTGCTGCTCAAACGCCTCTTAGGAAGTTTATCGTGATCATACAGGTTTGCTATAATCACGCTTGGCAGGCGGCTTATAATGTACCTCAGAGAATGCTGCTGCTCATTCCCTGAATGTTCCCTTAGCCGGCTCTTACGGCACCCACGGAAGGAGATACGGTGATACCTGATAGGTGGTTACCTGACGGCCAGTAATTTATAATTTTTCTGTAAGTAAATTGACTTAGATCAAAAGGAGAAAATATACCGATTTCTCAGATCCATACATGAAAGATGTAGCCGTTAAATTATTGCGTACATACGTGTGAAAATTGACAATATGGGCGGCGTAAGTGTGTCAACGAATCTCGCAAGAATACACGTAAACGATACAAGATAAATATTTGGAAAGTTATGAAAAACTCCGTGTTGGTGATAGGTACATTTTTGTGCTATTACCATTGCTAACTTAAATTAACTTGTATTATACAGGATGCAATTTAATTCATTAATATAAGTTGAGTGCATGAGAGTACATCATTTATTGATGATTAATTATTAAAAAGTACCTACAGAGTGCAAATGAAAATATTTTTTATTGAAAATTATGAAGTTTGCCGCAGCGTTTAACGTAGTTGGCAATGATTTTTTTTTTTTTTATGTGATTGAATGACGTGACGAGCTAGTCGTTCACCTGATGTTAAGTGACACGGCCGCCCATAACAGTTGCAGTGTCACCCGGAACTTTAAAACAATAGTTTCGCGCGACACTGCACTGCGCACGTCATCCTGAGACATCACCCAGTCTAGTAATCAGATTACTAGACTGAGTGATCAGATCATAAAGTCTCATTTGCCCAGTAATTTCACTAGCTACAATGCCCTTCAAACCGGAACACAGTAGTGCTTGCACACTACTGCTTGGCGGCAGAATAACTGGCAAAGCGGTGGTACCTACCTAGACGAACTTTGCAGAAAAGTCCTACCACCTAGTAGAAAAGTCCTACCACCTAGTATTTAGATACTGCTTAAAGTTTTTTTACCTTGTATGTAATAATTAAAAACAGTACTTAACTGTTTTATTTTAATTTTGTACTGTAGAGTTGATTAAGTAAGTTATTCAACTTTTTGGAGTTATTATCAATACTAAATCGATGCGTTAGATTTCATAAATGTTGGTCCACACGTGACCGGTGTCAGGAGTAGGTACCTAGTTTCAAAGGATGCTAATGAATTCAATTACACCCAGTAAGTATATTTACATACTATTTTAGATAGTTATTAAATTATTTCTAATTGTCATTATAATAGGGGTTTGGGTGGGGTTGCTATGATCACCACGCTTGGCAGGCGGCTTGGTGATCGCAGATTTTAATGTACCGAAGAATGTGCTGCCCTGGATATTCCCTTCGCCGGCTCTTACGGCGTCTTGACCTCTATGTAAGTAAATAAATGTCAAACTAGAAAAACTGTGAAATGAACGTAATTTGCGTAATTTTCAAATGAAGAGTGAATCCGTGAAAGGTCAGTGATGGTTATCAAAAGAAAAAACCTAAAAGACTTGATTTTATAATAAAAAGTCACAAATCTTTTAATTAATAGGTATTTACGGGAATGTGGTGACCTTTAGCCTAAACAGTTTTCACAATACGATTGCCTTATAAAATTGAATATGTAAGTAATAAATATAAAAGTTATGTTCCATCTTTGTCCTTTTTTTATAACTAAATAGGTCCGCATTTGACCGCAATCTGACACGACAGACTGACCGACTGACAACTTACAGCCCAAACCCCTGGACTTAAAGATTTGATACTTGGAGGGTGTCTTCCTTTTATGGCGTAGGGACACCTTAGGAGTTGAATAAGGGTTTTTTGAATATTCAACTCCTAAGGGGGTGAAATAGGGTGTAAAAGTCGTATACGTAACACGGGTGGAACCACTATTTAGTTTCACTGCTTAGTTTCACTACTTAGTTACAGGATATTTTTTTGGCTTTAAGGTAATAACTCATAGTCATTGAAACAAACAACATTTTTTCCAAACTTTTTCCAATCTTGAGATTTTCGCCAATATAATGGAATGCCTATAAATTGTAAAAAAAAAAAATTAAAATTAAAAGAAATTAAGAAACTGTAATTTCCTCTTTTTTGCGTGGTAGGCAAAATACAGCTTACATGGCTTAATATGTTGTTCCGTTGAGTATTGACCCGTACCTATCATTTTTTTTTGTATCACACTTCACACTCTCACTAATATTATAAAGGGGAAAGTTTGTATGTTTGTTACTCCTTCACGCACAAACGGTTGGACAGATTTGGATGAAATTTGGAATAGAGATAGCTTATATATACTGGATTAACACATAGGCTACTTTTTAGCCGCGGTATTATAATAATAAGAACATCAAAATAAAAAAAAACTATCAAAAAAGCTTTGTAAAAAAATTTAATATTTAAAACAGAAGATGCTAGTTTCGGTGATGCTGATGCGCAGCTATTTTTATATAAATTGTAATAATAATAGTACTTAAATGAGATATTATTTTATTAATACATACATTATATGAGTCCGTTCAGGCACGATGTATATAACATCAAAAGTGTATAATATAACTATCATAACAAGTTATAACATACCAATAAAGTCAAGGGCTCAACGAAAATGCCTACTAAATATTCATTTACACAAAGTTATTAGTTTAAACGTCAAGAAACATGTCCCATTAGTAATTCTTACATCACATTAATGGTAATAAATAGTCATTGAATAATTATGTTCAATTTTCAATGTAATAATCAGATAAGTAAATATTATTTTGTTGAAATGCATTTTACATAATTTAAATTGTCATTTTAAACGTTTTGCACATTTTGTGGTGATTTATTTTATTTATAAATCACCACATATTATAAATAACAACTTTTAACCAAATCAAAATGTTAGAAATAACTTAACAAATTAGTATTGGCAATAGGAGGTTAACATAATTATAATCTTCAAAGATCTCATCACGAATGGGACCACCATGAAAAGATCTTCTACCGAAAAAAAAATCACGGAGAAATAAATAAAATAATGAAAAATTAATACTTGTAGACATTGCACACGGTTCCATCAGCCTAAGCAAATCTGTGAAAATACATAAAAAACCTATGTAGTCGAATGTAGAACTTCTGTTTTTGATGCCGGTTTAAAACCTGAACAAAACACATTTGTTTTATAAAAATATATATATGTGTGTGGGCATTTCATACAGCGCCATCTAGCCCCAAACTAAGCGTAGTTTGTACTATGCGAACCAGATAACTGATAGAAATATTTAGATACATTTTTGTTTGTAAATACATACACAGAATACAATATAACACCTAGACACAGAACAAACATCGATGTTCATCATACAAATGTTTGTCCTGGATGGGAATCGAACCCACAACCTATAGTTCAGAAGGCAGAGCTACACTAATAAGTTATTATAGGTTTTGTACATGATTCCTATAATTCAAAATTATTATTCATTAAAAAAGTTATCAGACGTTTCCATAACAAGAAGTGACAATCCTATATTAAGGCCCATTCTTCTAGTTAATTTACATAGATTTGGTCATCTGCACCGTTCGCTTGTATCCGGGATGACGTACGGACAAACAGACGGACTTGCGTAACTTCTGAGAGGACTCGGACATTGATGCCGTTTGAAAAAAACCAACAATTATTTGCTGACACAAAGCATCGCGTGCTATTGACTTTGTTTTACACGTAACGTTTTTATAAAAACTGGAGTTGTAGGTTGTTTTATGGTTATTAAATGCTTTTTATAGCTTTCTTTGAACTATAACTTACTAGGTACTAACTTAATACCCCTAACATTTTTTTAATATAAATGAATGACGTGAAGAGTTAGTCGTCCACCTGGAAGCGTAACGGCCACCCACAGCAAAGCAGTCTCACTCGAAACTAAGTTTCGCGTGACACTGCACTGCGTACGTCATCCTGAGACTTCACACAGTCTAGTCATAAGATTGCACGACTGTGAGATCAGATCATAAAGTCTCATTTGCCGAGTAATTTCACTAGCTAACCCATCAAACCGGAACACAGTAGTCCTTGCACACTACTGCTTGGCGGCAGAATAACTGGCAAAGCGGTGGTACCTACCTAGACGAACTTTGCAACATCATCAATGCACAAAACCCGAGACCAACAGACACTAAAAGATACCAGATTCCCCATCGGTTGTCAGTTCTACGAGCGATGTGGCCTGTCCATTGCCATTTCAACTTGCCAATTCTAAGAGCTATATCGGTCACTTTAGTTCTCCTGCGGATCTCCTCGTTCCGGAGCTTATCTCGCAGGGAAACAGCGAGCATAGCTCTCTCCATAGCTCGTTGCGCGACTTTGAGCTTACTAATGAGGCCAACAGTAAGAGACCACGTCTCAGTTCCATAAGTCATTACTGGCAATATATATACTTCCTGAAAATACATTATACGTATTATCTAGAACTTTCCTAATGATGCTATTATGTGAAGTAGATTTTAATCTCCATGATAAATTTGTTTTTAAATTAATAACTACAGCTTGAGGTTTAACGTATTGTTCACATTCAAGGCTCCAAAATAAGTTATTATCTGAGATAAAACTAATTAAAACAATGTAAAAAGACTACGATTATAGTACGTAGTGATTTATGACGATTAGATTAACTACTTGGTAATTGTTTTATAGGCAGTTAAAGTTGAAAAAAAAATATAACAAGATGGTTAGTTTTTTACTATAAACAGTTTAGTTCCGGTATTATAGAAACAGAGTTATCGTATAAAATATGAATCGTACTACGAATATAATTATGACCCAACCCAATAACGATTGAAAAAATGTGTAAGAATTGTTTTACTGAATTCATTGAATATTGGTACCTACCTACTTTGTTTTTCATTAGATTAGATGTCTTCGTATGTAAGTAGTTTTGGTTTGTTTAATATTGTTTTTTTATGGAAACACAGTGGCGGGACACTGGTTTCCTACTATTTGTTTAATTACATTATCAGAATCAAATTTTTTTTTTTCAATATCATCATCCTCTTTTTCTTTTCCCATTTGTTATGGTCGGCTCCCAATCTATACCTGTAGCGGCGAGCTACCAGAATTACACGAGCGACTGCCATCTGACCTCACAACCCATAAGGAACCAGTAACAGGGATGGTTAGATCAGGCGTCAGATTCTATCAGGCGTCTGACTACCCTTAACGATTGCCATAGATGTTCTTATGACAACCAGGACCGACGCCTTAACGTGCTCTCCGAGACACGGAGCGACGGCATCGAAAACTGCACATAACTTACTAGATAAGTCATTGGTGCAGGGCCGAGGATCGAACCTGGTGCAGTAAGATTGCGAAGCGCACGTGTGCTACCGCTTGGTCACCATCGCTTCTCGCATTCGCCTTTTTTTAATTTCAATAATATTTCTATAATCCTATGTAACGCTGCTCTGCGCTGTTCATTTATTTAGAAGTCTCATAATAGTATTATCACATTCAATAATAATAATTACTAATATATAAAATATATATTTTACAAAAATGTGATTGTCCTATAAAAACCCTCTGTTATATTAAAGCATGCGTATTAAATTTTATATTACGTATAAATACTAAGGACCTTTATCAATAATTATGTAGTTGGCATAATAGTTAGTAATTTTATTTTATCGCTTCTCTTTGAAAGGACTTTACCATTTGCATTGAAGGTTCAAAATTTTAAAAATAATTAAAATATGTTTTACGTAGCCACATTTTTACTTAATATTAATTTCTTTAAGCATTATGTTCGCATACTGCAAAAGATCAACTAGATATTGGATGTGGAAGGTAAAGGACAATTTTTATCGACATAATAACAGTGTTTATCGATATAAAAACAATGTTTATCGATAAAATTGTACACGTTGTATTAACTTTATGTTAAAATGGTTTGTACCAAGCGCAGTTTTAGTCATCCTACGTGATATTTTTCGAAGTCGACCTTGCTAAATGAAACCTAACTTTTTTAAATGCGTATATAGTTAAAATATAACAATTTTATTATCTTGATATCACGCAAGAATATCTCTTGTTTATGGTCAACATAGATGTTATTTTTAGTAAGTAAGCTAGAGCAAAAGCAAACAAGCATAAGCAAAAGCATAAGCAAAGCATAAGCGTAAGCATATGTTTAAGCAAATAAATTTCATTTCATTTCAAGTAGCATTACATTTTTTAAATATAATAATTCGTATCTGTGATCACTGATCAAACGTCGTATTTTTTGGTAGTCTACACCACTATTATAAAGAGGAAAGATTTGTATTTTTGTGTGTATGTTTGTAATGAATAAACTCAAAAACTACTGTGCCGATTTCAAAAATTCTTTCACCATTGGAAAGCTACATTCACCTTGAGTAACATAGGCTACACCACTACACGCGCGATGCCGGGGCGAGCCGCTAGTATTTAATACAAAGGTATTGTAGGTCGTCTCAGCTTGTTGTTTTCGCAAAACGAAAAAACTGAAAAACGTTCGTCTGTGTTCAAAATGTCAATCAGAAAAATAAATCAACAACTAGTTGAATAGTCAATAATATAGTTTATTTGCTAAAGTGCTTTTAGCGCATAATGATTTCTACAATCATAATAACAACACAACAACTAAATGACTAGCTACATTACCTACTACAAAGAACACTTATGGACTGTATAATAGCAGCGATGGCCTATGGACAGTCCAAATGCTCCGGCCCACTACCGGTAGGTAGCGTACCCAACATGCTGGCAGCATTGCCACGTTGAATTGCAATGCTGATTCGTTGAGCCAAATAATAGCCAGCATTTTAGAGACGTTGCATCGTCACTAGTCAAGTCTTAACAGTTTCTATTATTTCACTTCAGATGAAATAAATAAGGAATTAATCTAGATAATTGCAAAACAGAACGTAGGCGAAAGATGAGCTGATCTAATAACGCAAACACGCTGCGAAATTCGTCCATCGATATTATTAGCCAACATATTTTACAATATCAATAGAAAAATATCATATTCTAACCGCTACTTGTGATGAAGGCCGTGTGGCTCCGGTTTGCGAATAGGACCACCCCATGTCTATCTTTTCTTGAACGGGCTAATGCTGTTGGTCTCTACCGACCTTTACAGCGCCACCGGGCGGGCTTAAGGTGCCCAGCCGTCAAAAGTGGGAGGCAACGAGCTCAAGGGATGCAAGCCTCGGCTTGGGCCGTTGCCGGGATAAGAGGATCGAGAAGGCTACGTCCACTGGAAGAGTGGACGTCGTGGACCTCGCCGGCGGGGTCGGTGTCTGATTGTGTAACGCTGGTATCCAATACCGGTGCCGAAAGCGGTACCTGAGCCAGAAGGGCTAGACTGGTCCGGTGATCCTAGCGCAGCCGAAACAACGGCTGCTATAGGATCATCCGGGTCGCTCAAGACGTTTCTTGGATGGTGACGACGGGGTGCCCATGTGTTCCTGTTGATACCGTATAAGCTGGCTAAAAGCTTTTCTTCGGTACATTACAATCTTCTGCGATCACCAAGCCGCCTGCCAAGCGTGGTGATTATGGACACCGTCCAAATATGATAAGCATCCAAAGTGGCGTTTTATGAGGGAGGCCTGTGTTCAGCAGAGGACGTCTTCCAGCTAATGATGAGTCATGATATGAAAGAGAGGGTTTTGTTTGGTTTTTCTCTATCGAGTTGGAAATGGGCAAAGAGTAGTTTTTTCCACAGTTATTAATGCATTAGATATTAGTAAGGGCAATCGTATTTTTCCTAGTATTTACATCCTCTTTGGTGGAAATGTTAACTTTCTTTTTTTTAACTCATTGAAATTATATTAAACTAGTGGCTCGCTCCGGCTTCGCACTTGTAGTGGTGTAGCCTATGTTACTCAGGGTGAATGTAGCTTTCCAATGGTGAAAGAATTTTTGAAATCGGCACAGTAGTTTTTGAGTTTATTCATTACAAACATACACACAAAAATACAAATCTTTCTATAGTGGTGTAGATGAAAAAATATTATTGGAATTTTTTGACAAATTACGAAAGCTCTTTTCTTTTACGTTTTTTCGTCCTATTACTTGCCGTCTGTCCAGCTGTGTTCTCCATTTTTTTTAATAATTTGTAAGCATAGCATTGGACCACTGTCTCACCTCAGTGTTTTCTCAACCGACCCTCGTAAAATTATGTGAGCAAGTTCGATAATTATATGACTTTTTTAATCTATTTATTGTTTTGGAAATTTTAAACATGGTGGAGCCATGTGGGTTAAAAACGTAAAAAAATAGTTTATCAGTTTTAAGCTATGCAAATACGACTCGCAAGGTCGACAGCTCACTGAGCCACTAATTTATATAGGTATCTATGGAATAACATAGAAAATGGATCCAATATTCAAATATCTTTCCTATATAAATCATAAAAAATTACATTAAAATCGACAGACTGTAACCGGCATAGATTTTCATACAAAACTTTAATATATATATCACATAATTTATATTATTTTATAGCCTTTGTATTAAAACCAGGTGTTATTAAACCAGTTTTAAATATTAATGATTTGACGCCATTAACCTTTGATTGGGAAAATTTTGAATATATTTTAGAAAAAGACTGTTATTAGTTGGTTGATTGTGTTTTTAGTATAAAAGCTTATAATATTATGTAAGTTTTTATTATTTAATCAAATTACAAAAAACATTTTCCGTTAAAAACGTACTGAATATCTTTATAATAATTATTATATCCTACCCAATAAAATAAATAACGATATTTTAGTATAAATATTAATAAAAAATAATAACATTGTTATTTGCGTTATTATTTACAGTGTACATTACGGCGTTTGTCAAATATAAATTATAATTATTATTATGATATTTATTTTAATTGTTATTTATTTTTAATTGTAATACACGCCTAAACTCACGTCTGGATTTCCATCGAAATCTCAGTATTTGAATCAGTTATATAGTTAAAAATATTGAAAATTATACATCACGAATTAGACAACTATTATTATCGCTGTAGTAATTTAATAATAATCAGAAAAGCGTTTTTAATCAATTTTTTGCATGTAATGTCGTAGCTCTATTCTATTCGCATAAAATAACATTGAATTTAAATCTCTCTCATCAATACTTTGTAATTGTAACAATTACTTCTGTAATAAAACTTTTATTACAACCGTATTACGATCAATGTTTCTAATTGATTCTGTGAATTGATACATTATGTTGATTTGTCAAGATGTTTTGCTGTTTCATTCATGTAGTGTTTATTTATATAATATTAAAATTTTAATTATTATTGTGAGCGACACGGAGGTCGGAGTTTAACCTCCTTTATTTAAGTTTTATTTAGTTGTCTAGAATAGACAGACTTTAAGTTGACACGACAAGGAAAAATATGTCGCTTTAATTTCTATGTAAATTTTTAATTTTTTATTATAATTTGTTTTTCGCTGCTTTACAAGCTTTCTTTCGTTCCTTTTATATCGCACTTTATTTACTTTTCATCGGAAACACCGAGTCGTCGTCACCAACATTTCCTTCGAGTACGGATCTTAATGTTACGAACTCCGCCGCACACTATGGTGAATACAAGAAGTTTCCTCAGAAAAGAACGCGAACGAACGGAAAAGGAAGCACCGATGGAGCCTCAAATCCGACATCCTCGGCCGAATACAGAACCTGATGGGCAAAAGGATGATGCGAAGTGGGCACTTAACCGCACTGTAAGTTTGAACGCGGTACCTACGCCAACTGAGCATCGACCTGCAAAAAAGAAAATGAATTCTTCATCTGTACGGGCACGTAGGGCGAAGCTGGAACTGGAGGCAGCGGAAGCAAAGGCGAAAATCCAAATGGAGCTCATCGATATGAGGCTCGCTGCTGAACTAGCTGATATCAACAGTAAATACAGCGCACGTTCCGAAAAGAACAAGGTCAGTAAAATTGAGAAGTGGATTGAGCACAGCCAACAAGAGCTGGATGCACAGCCCGCCCCCGATTATGGTGGCAATTCGGGCGCGCTGTGTACACCGACATCAAATAATGTCGGTAATGATGATGGGACAGTTCTACTTCTGGCCAGTGCTGTCAAAGATTCAACAACCACTTCTACGAACAAGGAACCCTGGGCAACTCTCACACCTCAGAGCTGGTGCATCTACGGAAGAGTGCCGGTGGTGTCATCGCAGCGTGACTCTACTCTTTTGATCAGGGATGATGATCAAGTAGTTCGGGAAGAAGACAGACTCGCGCTACATCAGCTGCACGATGAGGAACCTACTCAGCTAAGTACTATGCCTGTAATTGATGCTAGATTGCACGTCATACTTCCTTGGCATGAACGTAGCTGTACGATGCCTGACTCTAAGCCAGCCGCGCTCACTAAACTGAGAGAAGTTGCAAAGAAGATGTGCCTGAATATAGACTATGCACAGACTGCATTTACAAAGAGAAAGGATTTGTCAAAAGGCCCTGATTTATTTGTGTCGATGTTTGGCATGATGATTAAAATTCGCAACAAAGATTACTGGAGAAACTGGAAGCTAAGAAAAAAGAAAAAGATTTGAGCAGAGAGAGCGATTCTACATGCAATAAGGTGGTCGCTCAGACATTTTTGGTGATTTATATTTATGCATTCCAATTTACCTATTCTTAAAATCTTTGACGATCCTGATCTCGATTTAAGAAAACAATCGCGCATATCTCAGGCGCTAACAGATATGTTCTAGAGAAAACGGGTTCGTGAGATTTTGGCTGATATGGTTCCTCAAAAAAAAAAAAAAAAAAAAAGTGGAACATTGAACAACCACGGCAGTTAGCAGTAGGTGATTTAGTTTTTGTCGCTGATCCCGATTCCCCTTGGGGTGTATGGCCACGATGGTGTTGTCACTGTGCGAACCTCTACTGGCACTCTGAAGCGATCAGAGGCACGTGTCGCCAGGATACCTATGGAGGATGAGTGCTGCCAGGTCAGCGCTAGGGTGGGGAGTGTGAGCGACACGGAGGTCGGAGTTTAACCTCCTTTATTTAAGTTTTATTTAGTTGTCTAGAATAGACAGACTTTAAGTTGACACGACAAGGAAAAATATGTCGCTTTAATTTCTATGTAAATTTTTAATTTTTTATTATAATTTGATTTTCGCTGCTTTACAAGCTTTCTTTCGTTCCTTTTATATCGCACTTTATTTACTTTTCATCGGAAACACCGAGTCGTCGTCACCAACAATTATTATATCCATGCATCACTAATATAACTGCATTTTAGATACATTTATAACATAATTGGCATACCTACGTAAAGTAGGTATAATATATAATACAAATTACAATAATAACAAGAACCTAATAGCTGAACTGAAAATAATAAATAAATACACAATTGAATATAATTATTAATAACTATTTTATGCAAATGAATGACATGACGAGTTAGTCGCTCGCCTGATGTTAAGCGTCACAGCTGCCCATAACAGATTAGATTGACTGAATAATAAAATACCTAATCACAACCCCACATTAGTTCAAAAATACGATATTAATATTATCGCGTCTAGCTTCTTTAGGACGCTTTACAATGACATCCCATTAATATTTCACAGACAGTTTTATGTCTCAATAAATACATACACACAAAAAGTTGATCTACATTCAAAATATATATCTATTGTTACCAAATCTGTAGAAGATTAAGTATATATCTGTTGTAAATTTAATATAAATGCTAGCTAGGGCCATATATTAAAGATTCAAGGTCTTGATTTACATAAAACTATAATTGTGATGGTAGAAGCCGGATTCAAGTGTTTGCTTGATTAAGATAAATAATATATTAATATACGAAATTATTGAACAGAATTCATTCGAAATGTTTTAGAGAACAAAAATATTTTTTTGTTAAAATGATTTACTATGCGCTCCACAGTTTCATCCACGGATAAAAGTAATCCAGTGTATGGTTGAGCAGGTCGGCACATAATCTGGAGGCGGCGGAGTCGACAAGTATTTGTGCACAGAAAAAAGAAGTGCAAATACTTGTTCTGTGTGTGGGGGTTGTGGGAGCATGGTCGTTGTTCTTGGGTCCCTAGATACACGGAATCCTAGTTAAGGTCCAGGATCTATGTATGTGATCGTTGGGCGTTGGGCGTTATAAGCTATCTGAATTCCTCAAAATTGTCTACGGAGATTAATGGTAACACATATTCACAAACATAAACTTTGGCATTTATAATACTAATAAAGACTATAATGATTATTTACCTATAATATGTTATATAATATTATACCTTTTAGAAACCTACATATGTTATACTTTTTATACAAACAAATGTTTACACAAACGATTTTTTTAATATAATACATAAATATAAAAAAATATATACAATAAAAGAATTGCATATAATTATGTAGCAATTGTTATGTATTATGACTTATTTGTATTGCCTTTATCTATACACGTCGATGCTACAATACCAAGTATCAATACCATATATTAATTGCTAACTTACTTACCTCACATTTTCTAATGTAATTCGTTACACTTTTGTACAAAAATTCGAATAATAAATCTAAATCAGGAGAAAATTAATAAACACATTATATTAGCAAAAAAGTTAGTGAGTTAATATTAAAATTAATGATTACTTAATAGTAATAATGAATTGTTAATTAAGTTAAGAAACCTGCTATGAACAGTAGAAGGAAGTCGTAAGATTAAAGAAATGTATAATTTAATTTCCACACCTAATAATGATGAATATATAATTAGGTATCGTATTACAAAACTAATAATAGCAACTTGCAAAAAAACTAGACCAAAACTTGGCATAATAGCAACATACAATGAATAATATAGAAATAATAATGACTAATATATGTCAATATATCGAATGTGACCTAGAAATCAAATAATATAACGAAATTCTACATAATAATGTGTCATCGAAGTTTTGTAAATAAGTAAGTGGCTAAACTGACCTCAGAGGTCAAATGGATGACCTCCGCCATGTTAAGTCACCTACGACAGAGATTAAAAGAAATCAGCTTGCCAAATATATACGTACGAAATCTCAGATTACCAATACGTGTTGTATAGCTTTCAAAAGACTATGAGCTTTTGAATAGAAGGAAAATAAGTCACAATGTTTCTTTTATCTAAATACGCTGATGAAATAGAACCTTCACTTAAAACAAAACAAAATAGAAACAACACTCTATATTATTCATCTTTTCCTAATTTCAAATCATTGTGAATCTTAAAACTCCAAAAAAATTCATAACTCAATAATTTTATCGCAAAAAGGCTATTATTAGCACATTTACAAATCAATAATCAGATAAGGTATTTAAAAATATTAAAATAAATTATTGTACATACTAAGCAAGCATAACAATTATAGGCAACATTACATAGTGCTTAATGTCGAAATGTTATTTAGCAAGCCTATTACGATACTAGTTTAAAAAACAGAAGTTCTCCTTCCCACAACATGTGACAAGTGTTTACGATATAATTTGTTACAATTGAGACATAATGAAACATACACAAAGTACCTACATACATTTCACACCAGTGCAAGAGGACCATTGTAATTGATCTTAATAAAAAATATAAATAGAAAATAAAAAATCATATAGCAAAGCAACATACGCGGCGTGCCGAGAACCATTCTTTTATGGTGTAATAGGCTTTTTTCATCAAATTCGACTTGACGAACGATTCTTTACGCATTTACAAATGTTCAACACCGTCAGGCAACTTGTTAAAAAAGCGTATACAATTTCCCCTGAATGAACCATTAACTTTCTGCAGTCTGGATCATGGCACTTTCAGTTTGTTTTGTTCTTAGTATTGAAGTTATGAAAGTTGCAATCTCTGGGAACAAGGCAAGGTTTTTGCGAGCTCAAGTTTTCGTAAATGACTAGCCACTGTAATGTAAGAATATTTATCTCCTTAAAGCGTTCCCTGAGAAAGTCGCAAGAGTTTATGTTATAAATAGGTTATAGGAAAATGTTATTGCCGTCACTCTGCTCTCCACACGTATGATAGAGACAATACAGCCTATGAGTGAATTTACCTACATTTTGGCGTTTCGGACGCCAACGGTTTTCACCCTCTAAAACTTAACAAAAACTTTTGATTTGAGTGTCAATAGTTTGGATGGATTGTAACTACGCTTGTACGTCTTGATTTTTTCGAAAATATGTTTCGTCACCTACTTTTCTTCGTCATAATTTTGACGTTAAAAATTCGTAACTTTAGGTGGCTATAAATACGAAGATATTGAAAGAACTTAAAAAAGGAAGACGCACGAGCATAGTTTTTTACTGGGTAGATAACATATTAAAAAAAACACCAAAATCGTATAATATTTAGAAAAGTGCCAACACTTTTTGTATGGACAAGAGGGTGGTATTCACTTCACTTAATGTTAAAATGGGCAAACGTTTTACAACATCTCACCTGATGGGAAGTGATGACGCGGTCGACGATGGAGCACGCTTGCCTAGAAGATACTGGTTCATCCTTGCCTTGAAATCTCCTAAACTTTATAGAAGTAAACAGTTAAATTTACGACAGCGTTGAAAAAAGTATTAAAAACACATTTGTTATTTCTAAGTTTGTATTCAATCCTATTGAAACGCGGATATACTTAGTAAAGGTAAAATACCTACTAATTAGTTGAAAACGATGCGTAATCAAAGACACGGATACAGTAATCCCCAGAAAAAAACGGCAAAAATAAATATAATTAATAACTTGACGTCTGCTTTAAGCGTTCATTAACTTAATTTACAACATTCGTGTAACTAACAGGATTTACAAAAATAATTGTGTCGCTTAACTTCAAACTCGGATAAATCCAATTCTGAGAATTTTTGTGATGTTGATATCAAAAAAAGGTAAAAAGAAAAGGTTTTAAACAATTTTATCAGTTGTATAATTTATATAAATCCGCATGGTTCTTGAGAAATAAACCGTCAAAATCATAATACTTTATCAAAGCCAGATAGATCCACGAGACAGTTTTTTTTTCAAATGTAGCTCCATCACAGCCAATCAGTGAAATGTGTTTGTTCGACATGGTCGTCAGTCGATGTAAGCTTTGCACGTTCATATCCAGATAAATCCACATCTATTAAATCAAAATTATATAAATCCACATTGAGTTTTTTCAAAGATAGATAAAATGCATCCGATTAAATCAGAATACATCTCATATATCAGATAAATCCAAATTAAATATTAAAATATTGCAAGAATTAATGGTTTTAATACTGAATTATCTGAACAGGATCGTTTTTTCAATACTGTTGCCATAATAAAAAAATACTGCCTTTTAAATCACGAAATTGAGCTTATTATCATTTTTTTATTGAATATCTCAAAAGAGGGTAGAGTGGATTTGTCTGAGTTTGAAGTTAAGCGACACAAGATTACATAGCAACTATTTACTAAAGTTGTAGGTATACATAATTATTTTTGGTTATAAGATTTACGAGAAACGTGGTTTTTGAACTGACGAAAATAATTGCTTTGAGAACAGCAAAAACTTGTCTGCCTCTCGTCTACAAAGACTTGTTGGTAATTAATTTTTTAAATTTATTTTATTATTTAAGAGTTCCGAGTGACACTGCAACTGCTACGAGCAGCCGTGTCGCTTAACAGCAGGTGAATGACTAGCTCTTCGCGTCATTCATTATCATAAAAAAATCCTTAGTTTCAGTTTTTTTTTTTAGTAGTTAGTTGTTTGTTATACAAAGCTGCAAAGTTGGTTTTTGGCGCGAGTACTTGAATTGAAACCTGAGCAAGGGAAGGATTCTAGGATTAAAAGGATTCTAGGAAGAATCCTGAGCGTAGCGAAGGTTTCAAAGGTACGAGACGCAGAAAAACTTTGCTGCCGAGTGCAACACACAACTTTTCACCTCACTACAGCGAGGAAAATGCAAGAAAAACAGCTAAAAGGCTTAGAAAAGATTAGCTGCATTCATTCATCATTTAAAAAAAAGTGCACAAATTGGTCTTGTATGTATACTTATGTGTTTCTATTTGTTTGATTGTAACTACTTTTCTCTGCATACTTGTAAAATGAATCTGTCTAAACAGTTCCACGATATCTTAATCTGACGCGCTGGAGTAAATTCCAAATTCCCCTCTGGGACTCCCCTACTATAATGATTTGATATTACACGCACATCTCAAGATATCTTCTCCCCTCTTATGAAATTTCTGTATCCGCGCCTGACCTACCTACTCAATTTATGCTAACGAATTTTTTTTTTATACGGGCAAGTTGCCTTTATTACTCAAGCTAACTACTACAATAATAAAAACTGTAACGAGTTTAATTACACCCTGTATATGTATATAATAGTACCTACATAAATACACGTATTAACACTTACATATTTATATATGTAAGTATATAACAGTATATTTAACGTACTTCCAAGAGCCTTCGAAACCACATCGTCTGCAAGATTCCGGTGATCGGCCGCCGCGAGTTGCGTAACAACGACAGGGTCTCATCTCAAACTCGTATCGGAGTTTACCGAATTCCAATGTATCTGATAATAAATGCTACGACACAAATAAACTTGTATATACATTATACATATGTATATGTCACGTTTGCGTAAACGTAGGTATTTATGTGACAAATATTCTGCCGTCCTTGTGAAAAATGAAGTATTGTACGTAAAACATGTTTTCGAGAAAAACGCGAAGATAAAGTTGCGAGTAGTCGAGCTGCATTCTTACTTCCTGAGTTCTTGGGTTCCAGGTGGAACTTTAATATGTGAGAAAGAACAGAATATAATATTTTTGGCAATTTCAAATTATGTATCTAACTCAATTTTCCCAAAAAAATTTAGTTACTGCGTTCTTTTTTTTTTCTTATATTTTGGCTCCACACATAGTGTATTTAGCCAGTGTCAAGTATTGTAGTTTTTCATCGTATTATGAAATATTTCATGTAAAGTCAAGTCTTATACACAGTCAGTCAAGGTAGTCATAGTCCAGTCTAAGTCAGGTAGTCATAATCCAGTCTAAGTCATGTTCTAGTAAAGTAGTGGCAACTTTACTAGAGGCTTCTATGGAATTTTGGAAGCAACACGAAAAACCACGTTTCACTACATTATATCACTTGCCCACACTTATACTCGTAATTCAGCACTTAATGCGTAAAATGCCACTAATTTTAAACATTAACACTAGAAAAAGCATAAGTTTTGTGAAATAATACAATGCAACGACGTGAACTTTTTCACGTTCCCGCCAAAACTCCTACTGCGTTCTTCACTATGAGGGCAGTGTTGATAACGGAGCGTAAAAAAAAACAATTGACTAACGGAGTTCAATTGACTTGCACATAATATTTGCAAAAGGGTTATAATACGTAATAATTTTAAAAATATACTAGGTTTTGTTAATAGGCATTGCGTGGTAAAAGGATATCTACTTGATTATAGTAAATCCATCGCGTAATGAGGAGTTTTATTAAAAAAAGAAATGGTGTTTTATATATGACCCAATAGATGGCGCCAGTTGTGGTTTTACCAAAATCTGTCACTGTCACTGTTTCAAGCATAGACCACAGGTTATAGGAAATGTGTCACGATACTGACTGACAACTCTAAACTGTTTCGTTTGTTTTATTTTCGTTGCGTGATAGCTCGGCTTAATTTTGGATCATAATATTAACGTTTATCTGTCTCGCAGTTCTGCTGTACTTCAATTTACTTAAGAAGAATGCACCACAGACTACTTAGGAGATACTACAGACAATGTACTCGTGGTCCACTCAACTGAATTTGAAATTTCTTTGTAGGTAGTCTAAGCATTTTCTTATGTTTAAACTACTCTGTGGTTTGAAAGGTTTAAACTATGTACTTACAGCGCCATCTAGAAAAGAAGCGGAACTAGCGTTTTATTTAAATAAAAAGCCTCATTATATATGTATAAATTTAAAAAAGTAGTCAAGCAAGGTGTAATGCACGAAGCGCTCAAAACGATCTGACACACATTTTCAAGTGAAAGTTGACCTTGACATACTTGACAGCTGTTACGTCAGTTAAGTAAGCAGAAGAAAGTATAATATGAGTTTTGGCGGAAACGCGTAAAAGTTCAAGTCGTTGCATTGTATTATTTTTCAAAGCTTGTGTTTTTCCAGTGATAGTGTTTAAAATTGATGGTGTTTTACGCATCCAGTGCTGAATTACGAGCATGAGTGTGGGCAAGTGATATAATGTAGTGAAACGTGGTTTTTGTGTTGCTTCCAAAATTCCATAGAAGCTTCTAGTAAGGTTGCTACCACTTTACTAGGGCATGACTTAGACTGGACTGTGACCACCTGACTTAGACTGGACTATGACTGGCCCAGACTGTGACTGAGACTTGACTTTACTTGAAATATTCTAAACACGATGAAAAATTACAGTACTTGACACTGGCTAAATACACTATGTGTGGAGCCAAAACGTAAGAAAAAATATAACATTTGACTTTCGTTTTTCCAATAAGCAAAGTTAGCGTAAAGCTTTTTTTATTTTTGTAAAATGGTTTTGAAGGTTTTTTTTTAATTTTCGAGAACTGTTTTAATAATCTATGTAACTTAATAGTAAAAATATTCGTTAAAATATTTTTATTGAAACTGGTTTTTTTTAAATGTTTTATATGCATGGCAATTGACCACTCTCTTACCTGATGCTAAGTGATGACGCGGCCTACGGTGGTGCATGCTTGCCTAGAAGATACCTGTTCACTCTTGACCTATATGTATTGGTAGGATTAGAAAAAGCCGAGGAAGTTATAAAAAAAAACTTTTTTTTTTACTTTATTTAATGTGCGTAGTCTTTTATAGTCCACAGAAGCGTAAAACTTCAAATAACTTCAATAATCATCTTATTAAAGTTAACCTTTTGTGTTTATTTACCGTAACATCGAAAACTGTTAATAAAATTCACATAAAACTGTTGAGCGTTTTAATAAAAAGCATAAAGTTATTGACGTATTTAACTTTTATGACGGTAGTTTGGGATTCACGAACCGAAAGTTACGAACGCAATTTTAATCCTGGGTGTTACATAACTTTACGTTTTCATGTAAATTTTTGACGTGACGTTTGTTCGTCTGATGTTAAGCGTCACATCTGCCCATTACAGATTTCAGTATCACTCGGAACTCTAAATTAATATCGTTTTGCGTGACCATATACTGCGCACTATCCTGGGATCTCTGAGAGACTGTGTCATCAGACCGTAGGTCTCATTTGCCCAGTAATGTAACTAGCTACAGTGCCCTTCAAACCGGAACACAGTAGTGCTTACACACTACTGCTTGGCGGCAGAATAACTGGCAAAGCGGTGGTACCTACCTAGACGAACTTTGCAGAAATATCAAAAAAGCACAAACACGTTATTCTTTGTGTGTGTTGTGGGAGCATGGTCCTCCTAGTTCCTGGGCCCCTAGATACAGGGAATCCTAGTTAGGATCCAGGATCTATGTATGTGATCGTTGGGCGTTATTTATCTATATCTACACCAATAAAGAGGAAAGATTTGTATTTTTGTGTGTATGTTTGTAATGAATAAACTCAAAAACTACTGTGCCGATTTCAAAAATTCTTTCACCATTGGAAAGCTACATTCACCCTGAGTAACATAGGCTACACCACTACACGTGCGAAGCCGGGGCGAGCCGCTAGTTTATAATATGATTCATTATAATATAGTTTCCGTAAATAAATCATCTGGCCTCGACCTGTCAAACTAAAAAGGTAAATAATAAGAAGGAATAAAGTTTATAACGGTTCGTCACCAAACGTTGCATAATCGAATAACGCTATAAAAGCTGCTTACATAACGCAACCCACTAATAGTTATTTAGCACTTTAAAATAACGTTGTCATAACCTAAATATTTTAACAAGTGTTAATCAAAATAGCTACTTCTGCGGTGTACCTTTTATACTGGTGGAACGTTACACTAGCGCGGCAAACTCAAATTTTCTGCTAATAATAGCTTAATTACTCAACGTGATTACCTGAAAACTAATTTTGCGGAAATAAATAGAATGTATCAATAAATTACAATTAAATGTATCTCCTAGATATCGTTGGTTTAGCGACAAATGGCAATAAATCATTTTCTTCTTAGTTTTTCAGTCTTTAGCCATTTGTTGCTAAACCAATGATAAGTAGGTGATACTTTTGATTGTAATTTATTGATACATTATACTTATTTGCGTAAAATTAGTTTTCATGTAATCACGTTGAGTGGTTTAGCTATTATTGGCAAAAGAACGCAAGAAAATTTGAATTTGCCGCGCTAGTGAAACGTTCCACCTTAACGCTTAAGAGACGTGATAATCATCACATAACTTAATAATTAATTATTAAAAATAATTCAACCACAACATTTTTTTTATAAAGATAACGAATCTTTTCGTTACAATACTGTTGAGGTTGAGCAGATCCAGTAAATAAGCAAACTTAGTGATCACCAACATATAATTTACCAGAAGCGCCCCGCGGTTCCACCCGCGTTCCTACAGGAACCGTTCCCGTTATTGAGATAAAAAGTATGTTGCCTATGTTTTAATCCAGGGTATAAGCTACCTCCATAACAAATTTCATCCAAATCCGTTCAGCTGTTAGAGCGTGAAAGAGTAACAAACATACACACAAAATTTCGCCTTTATAATATTAGTGTGAAGTGTGATTATATTAAAAGAGGCCAAAATATAGAAAAACGCACATCAAATCTTCCAAGGTTACTAAAATAGCAGTGTATTATTGACAGAGAACAAAATCCTATCATATATCAAAAACACTTTAAAAATAGAAAGGTAAAAAAGTAAAATTAAATATAAAGAAGGTTTGTTTGTCCGCGACAATACATTGTAGCGCTCATAGCGAAGCACGAGTAGCCGTTTCTAACCGATCGGTAAAGTTAAGCAACGTTCGCTGCGGTCACTACTTTGATGGGTGACCGCTACAGCAAAAAGTGGTATTTACATCTGAGTGCTACCATGCTTCGGAGGGCACGTTAAGCCGCCGGTCCCGGCTGTTGTCAAGACAATAGTCTTTAAGCCAAGTCAGAGTCCTTTGGGCGGCTTAAAAATTCGGACCCCACGGCTGACCACTTGCCTACACGAGAAGAAGAAGAAGACATTGTTTGAAAAAAAATGCTATAGTTATTCTAAACAGTAGCATGTGATACAGAGGACCAATTTAGGGCGAGAGCGATTCTTTGAATCTAGAGCGAAGCGAAGGATTCTAGAATCTTAAGCGGGATTCAAAGAACGTCGCTCGAGATTAATTTTGCTATATATAACTGATACGATACTTAAATGCCTTTTTGTTTGTAAATACATACATAGAATACAATATAACACCCAGACACAGAACAAACACCTATGTTCATCACAGAAATAATGGACAATTGTCCTGAGTAGGAATCGAACCCACAACCTACAGATCAGAAGGCAGAGCTACGACCAACTGAGCTATCAGGCCAGTCTCTATAATAAGTGTGTTTCTTCACTGTTCCTGCACGTCGCAACGGCTGGACGGATTTGGATGAAGTTGGGGACAGAGATAGCTTATAAAATATTGAATCCAAATCGAAGCAGCCGTTTTGGCGTGAATCCCTCACAAACAGACAAACAACGTTTCATTTTATTATTAGTATGGACATAATGTAGTTTCGTAACTCAAAACCTATTTTGAAAAATTGCAATTTAAATTGCAAAGTCTTACGTCGAAGTCAAAAGCTTATTGCAGTCCGTAATCTAACAATAGATAGCTCAGGATTAAGTTCTTCAAATATCGGATTATTTAAAATGTAGATTTGTAATCTTGCAGAAATGTCAGTCATAAATCAACCTAGAGCACACCTGTTCATTAGTATTAATAAGACACTAGCGGCAGCCGCCGGTTTCACTCGCATTTCTCAACTATTAACACCCCAATAGAAAATAGATATATAATTTGATTATAACTCCATCAACCCGCACTAAGCGTTTTGCTATGCAATTTATAGTGCGAACAGCCAATAAGTGGAACAGCTTGCTGGCGTCCTTGTTTCCAGCTAACTATGATCTGGGTGTGTTCAAGCCGAGAGTAAACATGTATCTTCTAGGCAAGCATGCACCATCGTAGACTGCGTCATCACTTTCCATCAGGTGAGACAGTGGTCAAACGCTTTGCCTATCAACAATAAAAAAAAATAGAGGCTGAATTGTCAAAAACCGTTTCTCAGTACCTACTCCCCACAAAAGAAAGACACCATCCAATTCTTTTTGCTTTTTTTTGTTATAGTCTGAATCAGTGAGTTAAAATATGTATTGGTCCAAATATTAACTATCTTTTGTATGTCAAATAGGCTTCTTTGCCCCATCTCTGCCCTTGGTTGCCATAAGAGCCAACTAAGGGAATATCCAGGGAATGGGCAGCAGCATTCTCCTCGGTACATTATAATTTCTGTGAGCACCTAGCCGCCTGCCAAGCGTGGTGATTATCGTAACCTCCCCTATGATAAGCGTCCAAAGTAGCGTTTTATAAGGGAGGCTTATAGCAGTGGACGTCTTCCAGTTGTTGGTGTGTTGCAGTCAGTCAGGACAAAGCCTTTTTATATATACTAAAATATACATAATATATAGATCACTTCCGTCGTCCTCTGCTATATATTATAAAATTTAGATTCTAGTTAGCAATTAAGATCTAGCTTAGAGCATCTTAATGATATATTTGGTTTCATTAACGTATATTATTATCATAATACATTGAATTGAAATTAATAAGGTGTGCCTTATTTACGATCTCGTCAAGTTTAATGCATATTATAATATTAATAATATAATATATTATATTAAATCGATTGTATATACATTATATTTGCATAGTATGATAATAAACTAGGTGGTAGGACTTTTCTGCAAAGTTCGTCTAGGTAGGTACGACCGCTTTGCCAGTTATTCTGCCGCCAAGCAGTAGTGTGCAAGCACTACTGTGTTCCGTTTTGAAGGGCGTTGTAGCTAGTGAAATTACTGGGCAAACGAGACTTTATGGTCTGATCACTCAGTCTAGTAATCTGATTACTAAACTGGGTGATGTCTCAGGATGACGTGCGCAGTACAGTGTCACGCGAAACTTTATTGTTGTAATGTTCCGGGTGACACTGCGACTGTTATGGGCGGCCGTGTCACTTAACATCAGGTGAACGACTAGCTCGTCACGAAATTCAATCACATAAAAAAAATACAATAAGACCCTCCAATACTAAAACTATTAATTACATAACTGATAACACTATCACAGTGTCTCCTCTCCCCATTAAAAGGGGATAATAATCACCCCGTTTGAATAACCCCTCCCCCTGCTAAATGAATATCCAGGGAATAGGTAAAATTCTGCTACCTATAATACCTATACAGGGAATACTGTATATTCATTTAGCCGGCTCATATGGCACCTGCGGGAAGAGATGGGGTGTTACTTCGTACACTGGGAACCACACAAAAACAAAACTATTAAAACATTATATAATTACGTTGGAGTTCTGTTTAAACATTAATCATTACCTAAATGTGCATTGCAATAAAGGCTTTCGCGTCGACCCTGCCGCCCACACAGCTCTGTTTTAGGCATCCTAAGTTGCCAATTGGCCTGTATGCCTAACGTTAACTTGCCTTGTGAATGAATCATTGAGCTAGAAACTTTGCGCATTGTATTGTGAATTATATTTGTCGAATGACTTTGGGTTTTGAGTGCCTCGGAGAGCACGTTGTCGGTCCCGGTTGTCATAAGAATATCTATGGAAATCGTTACGGGTAGTCAGACGCCTGATAGAATCTGACGCCTGATCTAACCATCCCTGTTACTGGTCCCTTGTAGGTTGCGAGGTCAGATGGCAGTCGCTCGTTTAATTTTGGTAGCTCGCCGCTACAGGTTAGATTGGGAGCCGACCCCAATAACAAATGGGAAAAGTCAAAGAGGATGATGATGATAGTAATGAATGACTTTGGGATTTGGCTATTGCCAAGACGAAGCCCTTGCGAGGCGTAATCACAACAACAACCACGTGTCATCGAAACAATTGGAAAAAAGCATTGAAATAAAGCAAACAGAATATAAAATTAATAATAGTAATCAATGAAGAACATTTTAGTAAGTTAGGTTTTCCAAAATAAAATCGTACAAAATTATTAACACTATTTACGACGCCCACATTGACGACTCCTGGGGGCGTACTGTGAGCTCTTAGCGCGATTCAAAACAGAGCCTATATTGGATCGCTTTTGACAAGCTTTTGACAAGCGATCCAGTGTAGGCTCTGCTTTGAATCGCGCTAAGAGCTCACAGTACGCCCCCTGACCACAGACCTAGAATGAAACTGGTTACGAAAAATCTGGCTAAACTATGTTCTCATGAATACAAATGTTATAATAACATTACAAATGTTCAACAAAAATATCATATTAATCCACACAAGATTCCATAGATACATCGGTATCAAAATTTCTTTCTATGCTGTTTGTATGTACGAAAACTTGTTTAGTTTAATACGATATTTTTGTTGAACATTTTTAATGTTATTAATGATAACATAGTTAAGCAAAAACATTTGTAAGTAGATAAATTCAGTCAATTATTTTACTGTGAGGTGTTAGAGAGTCAAATTTGCCTAGTAATTTCACTACAGTGCCCTTAAACCGGAACACAGTAGTGCTTGCACACTACTGTTTGGCGGCAGAATAACTGGCAAAGCGGTGGTACACATACCTAGACGAACTGAACTGGAAAAGTCCTACCACCTAGTAAAACGAAAAGATTAAGATGTAGTTTTATCCAGACAATCAAAATCAGCGTCAACAACTCGTATTTGTGAATCGCACCTACTAAATGAAGGTCACAAGTTTATTTATTTAAACCGGCGTAAAATCAAATATTAGTTAGGCAATGACATTCCTCCTGGCCTTTAGTTTGTACTATCGTTTATTCTGTGCTTCGTATCGCCAAATCACGTTTGATCCGTAAAAGGATAGGTAGAATTCTTGGGAGTGACGTGTCTGTGACCTTTTCATCTTTGACGTAAACGCTCTTTCCTTGCGCAGCGTTTGAAAATGTGTAGATTTATCAGATTTATCATTCGTAAAACTTTGCGTTCTAATTAAAAAGTTTTTTAAAGTTTTTGGTTAGGTTTTTTAGTCTTTAATTGTGTTGTAAATGCGAACTTTAATTTAAATAAAAATGTTTGTAAACTTCACAATGTGCGTGCCTCTGAGAGCACGTTAAGCCGTCGGTCCCGGTTGTCATAAGAACATCTATGGCAATCGTTACGGGTAGTCAGACGCCTGATAGAATCTGATGCCTGATCTAACCATCCCTGTTACTGGTCCCTTATGGGTTGCGAGGTCAGATGGCAGTCGCTCGTTTAATTCTGGTAGCTCGCCGCTACAGGTTAGATTGGAAGCCGACCCCAATAACAAATGGGAAAAGGCAAAGAAGATGATGATGTGTAAATAAAACATTTGTTATTATTTATTGTCTCTGTTTTATTTCATTAAGGCGAAGACACTTAACGATTATATCCATCGATGGATAAAACTTCACAAAAATGTTAATCGATCACACAAAAACTTTTGATAAAATTGAAAACGGTTGTTTCTACCTAATCCTACCATTAAAAAGAGAAAGAAAACAATTATAGAAAACCAAATAAAATCCCAATACCTATTAGCAGTACAAAACTAAATTTTACTGTTAATTGTATTGAAAATGCCACGTCTAAAGTATTTTATTTGTAGTCTGGCAACTTAATTTCGTATTCAAATACTCGAGTCTATACAACTTTGAGCTCTAACCTGTCCTTATAAGACTCAATGGTTTGATTTAAATTGGCCAAATCAGATGTGTTTCGTATTACCATTTAGCCTTGAACTATAGATGATTTTTTTTTCCGTCTCAAACTTATGTCTTAGTAATCTTTGTTATACGCAAAAGTCAGGTTGATTGAAAAATAAACGATATATTTATGAAGACCTTTTTCTTCTTCAAATAAAAGACATATTTATGATGACTTTTTTCATTTTTCTTCTTTAATTCTTAAATGCTAAATGTTATATGAATTTAATGGTAAGTATTAAATATTATTTAAATTATATGTTTTTATTATAAATAGCATAATAGCCGTTGAAAAGGTAATAAGATTGCAACTTCAGAAGCTTGTACCTAATGTCAAAAAGAATTAATGAGATTTGATTATTTTAATAATATATCGAACGTTTAGAAAAAAACTTTTATCAATAAATTAATAATTTAACTACTATTATTACGTAATACATTATTATTGATACGTAAAAGGTACCATAGCTATGGGAACCAATTATCTGATAGAATACTTAAATACTTTTTGTTTATAAATACATACATACATAGAATAAAGTATAACACCCAGACACAGAACAAACACCTATGTTATTGTTCATCAAACAAATGTTTGTCCCGGGTGGGAATCGAACCCACAACCTATAGTTCAGACGGCAGAGCTACTACCAATACCAACTGAACTATCAGGCCAATCCTAACATGGTTTTCTTTTTTAGGTTTTCTAAGGTTTTATGGGTTTTTTAGGTTTAATTTTGATTATTTTCTAATATAAATATAATCAATATTTATAAGTAAACAAATAACTACTGTTCCTTAGTAACGGCATCTTGAGAACCGCTGGAAAGATTTGAATATTTTGTTTAAAACCGTTCGTCTTAACCACGTTTTTATGGAAAGAAATGTTGGAAAATTTCCCGGAAAATTGAAAAAGTTGCGGAAAATTTTTAAATCAGAGAAATGCTCGTTTTTTTGTACTTATAGGATTTTTTTTTGGTTAGGTTAACGTCTACCAGCTAGTATACAAATAAAAAAAAAACATGATTAATAGGTAGCTACAACACATTCTTTTTTAACCATATCCTTTCTTTTTGTTACAGAAATATGAAGCCACTATTTCCAATAGTGGTTGCCATTTTGGTACTTACTGCCAATGCACACCCCGAAAACATCGAGGAAGTGAAAGATTTGCCCCAGACTAAAGAACCCATCGTTGAGGCTGCAGAAACTGAACCCCAAGCGAGGATAGAACGATGCACGACATGCTCAGGAGCGAAACTTCACTTAAAATCGCCCAAGGAGGTCCTTGCAGCGATACAGCAGTTACCAGGTGGAGAAGTCCATACACAGCAGTCTTTTGAAGGCTGTTCCAGCGACAAAGGCTGTGCTGGTCTTAAAGTTAAAGATGGACGCGTCGTAGAAAGATTCGGGAACGTAGATGCCTTCCAAGCTGCCGCTGCTCAAAACTCCGGCAACGAATTCACCTTCCACTCAGCTGGTAGCCTAGGAAACTTACTCGATGGAAGTCTGAACGGCGAAGGTGGCCCGTTCTGGTGGATGAACCAACAAAACTCTCCATTCAAAAACGCTGGAGCTGGTAACAGCTTTGAGAAGTTCAGTAAGTCTTCTTCAAGCTTTAGCACAACTGGAAACGCTGGTGCAGCTGGACTTGACATAGGAGCCAATCCGTTCTTGAATGGAGACTTCTCAAAACTCGCTGGAGGATTCAACGGAGCTGGTTTCACCAGTTCAGGCGCGGCTAACGCTCAAGAATCTAAGCCAGGCTACCAATCTTCTTCTTCTTTCGAATCTTCCTCATTCAGTTCATCGAGCAAAGGAGAAACTGATCTGTCTAACAACCCGTTCTTGAACGGTGGTATCAAATTTGGTCAAGCTGGTTTCCAAGCAAATGTCAATGGTGCTGGACAAAGCCAATCCGCAGCTGGTCAAAGCCAATTCGGAGCTGGACAAAGCCAATTCGCAGCTGGACAAGGTCAATCAGGGTTTGGAGCGCAAAACACCCAAGGTGGTTTCAACCAGGCTTCCTTTGGATCCAGTAGCAAATTTGGAGCCAGCGGATCTGGTTACACAGGATCATCTCCCAGTCCATTCTCGGCATCCACTGCTGGATCGAACATCAACTTGATTCAAAACTCGCAGAAGGCCAGCGAGTTTGACTTTGAGCAGCAGCAACAATCTCAGCAAAATATAGATGAAGCGTTCAGACAGACTGGTAACGTAAATGCTCAAGAAAACTCTGGTGCTGGTCTTCAACAGACTTGTGCTGGGCAAGGATACGTTTGCGTGCAAAAAGCGCAGTGTAACAATGGAGTGGTCAACACCAACGGTGGAGGTCTTCTGCAGGCAAACACTCAGGTGAGTCTTTTATTTATTTTATTTCACCTATTTTTGTATTTTTTTGGTTATTTTAGGAAATTCATACCCACTCTGTTCCTAATTACTGCTGGAATTAATATGGAAAATACCAACGGCAAAAATGCACTTGATTCCCAACATTGGTTACTAAACCATTTTTTTACATTTTCAATGGTTTAGGAACCAATTACAGGCTCAGTTTATCAAGTGGGTGTGCTAAGCCATATCCGAAACTATGAGTAATAGTGAAAAGTAAAGAAGTCTCGGGTCCGATTTTGATATAAACTGAAACTGCATTGTAAATGGGGCGAATTCTGTGACATCATTTTGAAAAATCAGTGTTCCCAGCTAGGAAACGAACCTAATGATTTTGAAAAATGAAAACACACCTTGGATTGATAGTGTCGCCAATAAGGATCGAATTATGGAAAGTATTAACCTATGGCAGACATAAAATATGAGTATAACTATTGTCCTTAAAATGAAAATATAGTTTTCTAGAATTTGAAATGACGGAGATTATGAGAGGTGGTAACAAACATAAAAACAATAAAAACCAACCTAACAAGGAACCGCCTCCTTTTTTAAAGTCGGTTGAAAACAAACAATACTTCTGATCATCATCATCATCAGCCTGAAGACGTACACTACTGAACATAGTGTCTCCCCCACAGAGCGCCATTTTGAGCGGCTGCTCGCCTCCTACATCCATCGACTTTTTGTCGCGGTGCGCATGCTAGGCCTGCAGATCGTCGGTCCACCTAGTGGGGCGCTGCGTCTTTCAATTCGTGGTCGCCACTCCAGAACCTTTCTTCTCCATCGGTTTTCATTTCAACTATAGCGATGTGGCCGCCCCATTGCCAATTCAACTGGTCAATTAATGCTAAGAGCTATATCGGTCACTTTAGTTCTCCTGCGGATCTCCTCATTCCGGATCTTATCTCGCAGGGAAACACTGAGCATAGATCATTCCATAGCTCGTGGACTTTGAGCTTACTAATGAGTTATAATAAATAATCAATAATAGTTCTACCCACTAACAAATATGACAAAATGCATTTCTTTTCAACGTATTTGCACAACGCTTTCAACACTTATTGCCTATATCGACGATCTATTGCAAAAACCGCGTAAGTTGAAAACTTCGCTTTGTATTGACAGCCTTTGTGTTATGAGATGACCTTTATGTGAAATGATGTACTTAAATTCGCATGAGTCATGAATTAAATTTTGATTAGAAACTAGTTTTTCTCGATTATGTTTGGTAAATGCTGACGTCACCATGTTCCGGCTTAGCTAACACGTGCTGTTTACCTAAACTACAGCTTAAACTATTCCTAAGTTTTAGTAGGTAGTGTAAGAAGCCCATAAAACATTTGACATTTGACAATTGAGTGGCGTGACAAGAAGCTTATCAACGATGAGAGACTAGTTAAAGGGAGAATTCAAAGTCTTGGACACAGACGCAAGGTCGCCGGTCAGTCGGTCTTCTATCGGTTACATTTTGGAGAGTGTGCGCATGCCTTTCGTCAGCTCATTCCTTCATCCCCTTTCCATCACAGAACTACAAGGCTTAGTGATTCTTCACATCCTTACGTCGTAGAAATGGAATGCTCTTCCAGCAATGTTTCCTCCTGTGAATAAGGGGGCGCCCATAAACTATGTGAGGTGATTTTCGCGATTTTTGACCCCCCACCCCCCTTGGTGAGATTTCGTGAGATTTGGCTTGACTCTTTCTCTTCCCCCCCCCCCCCCGTAAATCTCACGTGAGATTTTTCCAAATGTTTTTTAAATTATGTTAATTTGTGTCGTGTGGGGTCTAGTAGAGTGACTACTGGAAACGCGATTTAGTTTAAGGTTTATTTAAGTAATTTAAACCAGATTTCTCAAGATTTTATACAATTTATTCAAAGAAAAAAATTACGTGAGATTTGACGAGACCCCCCTTTCCCCACGTGAGATTTGGTGAAATTTTTCCTGACCCCCTCCACCTAAACGCTTCACATAATTTATGGGTGGCCCCTAACCTGGGTCTTTTCAAGTCAGGAGTGAATGGGCATCTTATGGGCAAACGTGCTCCACCTTAGACAACTTCGTCACTTACCATCAAGTGAGATGTTGTCAAACGTATGCCCATTTTAGCATTAAAAAAAATTAAAAGTAGGTAGGTACCTACTATCCAGAGAATGTCCAGTAGCATTCTCCTCGGCACATTATAATCTACTGCGATCACCAAGCCGCCTGCCAAGCGTGGTGGTTATGGCAAACCTGTGATAAGCGTCCAATGTGGCTTTTATGTGGGAGGCCTATGTTCAGCAGTAGACGTCTTCCAGCTGATGATGTGAACTAAACTTGCATACTTTTTGTTTATAAATACATACATAGAATACAATATAACACCCAGATACAGAACAAACATCGATGTTCAATCACACAAATGTTAGTCTTGGGTGGGAATCGAACCCACAACCTACAGTTCAGACGGCAGAGCTATTACCAACTGAGCTAACAGGCCAGTTAAATATTGAATATTATTGTGCAATAGATAATGGCTTAGCAACGAATAAATAGAATAAAGAACGATGCACAGAAACAGAAAAAGACAAAGAAAGTGATGCCATAATCGAAACAAAAAATGTCGCAGCAACAATTACAAAAGTTGACATTATGACATTATGACATATTTATCGCAACATCTCGATAGTTTTGATTAAGCAGATAATAATCTATTGGATAAACCAGTTCAAACCGTTATGTAAAGAATTGTAGACTATTCTAGATTCGTTAAGAGATAAAACTTAGTTATATCAAAAGATTTTGTAATTATAATTCGTATCATTAGCTGGGAGACGCCCACTGCTGAACATAGGCCCCATAAAACGCCACTTTGGACGCTTATCACAGTTTGCTATAATCACCACGCTTGGCAGGCGTCTTGGCGATCAATTCTCATTATTCATTTTCAGTTTGATTCGATGTACTATTTTTATTCTTTTGAGTTAACTTAAAAGTTAATCCGTTAAGCATTTTGTTAACTTTAACGATTAACGAGTTAATGCCCATGGATGTACCTATGTTTGCTACAGTTAAAAAAATCAGCGTGAACGCGGCTGAATGGATTTTTATGAAATTCGGTATTTAGGTAGATACAGGGGGTCTAGCAAAGATTCCTTTCCATTAGCGAAAGGTTTTTTTATGAGAGTGAATGACGTGACGAGCCAGTCGTTCACCTGGTGTTAAGCGATACGGCCGCCCAAACAGTTGCAGTGTCACTCGGAACATTCAAATAATAAAGTTGCGCGTGACACTGCACTGCGCACGTCATCCTGAGACATCACACAGTCTAGGAAATCAGGTCATTAAGTCTGATTTGCCCAGTAATGTAGTTACAATGCTCTTCAAACCAGAACACACCAGTGCTTGCACACTACTGCTAAGCGGCAGAATAACTGGCAAAGCGGTGGTACCTACCTAGACGAACCTTGCAGACAAGTCCTACCACCTAGTAAAGCCAAGGGGATCTTTACCCCAGGTCCTGATATATTTATATGGTATACTTTTTACTCCGAATAATAATTTGTGTGTTTCTGTGTGATAATGCGATCATTGTACACACGGGCAAAGCCGTAGGACACAGCTAGTTATAATGATTCACATTGAACAAATCACAGCATTAATTATCACCACCTACAGTACCGCTGTTCAGTCGAAATTTTCTGTCTCATTCTAACTACGCAAGTAATAGCCGCGTTAAAAAAAGATGACAGATGTCGATGGCATTGTACCCACCTAGAGAGATCCGGTCGACCTTGACATTTACCTACATAGATGCGTAGACGCACTCTTGACGCGTTTGAACTATGCTCTAGGATGTGGCGCTATAGATAACCAATCTATTAACAATAAGTATTTTATTTCTTCGTGTAAACTAAGTCATCTTTTGTATTATACCGGGAAAACACGATACAGCTCACTGACCTAGAAGTTTTTCGTTACTTTCGAAAGACTCACGAAGCGTGGGAGCGAGAAGTACAAATCAAGTACACACTGCCCGAGTGGAATAGAGATAGTGAAATAATGGCGGATGTGTCAGCGTATTAGCCCAAGAAGAGCCCATAAGACCCCAATCTGTTTCACAACGAAGAGCGTGATCATGTACCATAATTCCGTTATCAAAGTTCAAATTACTATTTTTGCGGCTTTTAAATCTTATTCCGTTAGTGAATGTGACGTTACAAAATACACTAACCCGAACAAACACACGTATCACAGCAAATTTATCACAAATTTTATTGCGTTATTAATAGTCACAATTTGTTAATTTTGGTGTGGTATCTGGATGTAAAACCTGTTTATTTTGTAGATTAGGAATGCTCCTTCCGATATATCGCAATATTTCAGTGTTTCAGATTTTTTTAGCAACTTTACTACAAAGTTTGAAGGATCTCAGTAAATAAAATGCCTGCTATTTTACTAAAAAAAACTATGGGGGCCTGTAGGTAGGTTCAATATTTAGTAAATACTACAGTTAACTTGTCGCAAATATTCAAGATCTTAATCCTATCAACAGTTTTTCACACACAGTATTTCTTAAACTTGTCCCATTTTCAAACTGTCATTGTTGGTCATGTACATCCTAAGTCTATGATACAGCTAGAAAAATGACTATGTAATAGTTATTCCCTACGAAAACGTTAGTTCAACTATAGGATACAAATCGTTTACAATTATTTTTTATGGTAATTCATTACGTGAGAAGCATGGCCCGGCTTGCTCTTGGCAAGTTAAAGATATTATTTAAGAAAATTAAAGGTATCTTACTGATAATATCAAGATGCGTACATTATTGTACAAATAAAATGTACGAATGTTGGTATTTCTGTATGTAAAGTTGATCTTACAGAACATGGGTCGTAGGATTGTGTCGCAACGGCTAAGTAAACTGAGGGGAGCGCATCGCGATTTCATAGTACCGATAGCAGAAAAACTATAAATTATTCCATTCTTTTTTACTATTTCTATGCAACCATTTTGCATAGATGTTAATAAATAAATAAATAATTTACACCATTTAGCCACAAAATAAGAATAGCTTACACTATGGGAACCAGATAACTGATAGAATACTTTCTGCAGAGTTCGTCTAGGTAGGTACCACCGCTTTGCCAGTTATTCTGCCGCCAAGCAGTAGTGTGCAAGCACTACTGTGTTGCGGTTTGAAGGGCATTGTAGCTAGAAATTAATGAGCAAATGAGACTTATGAACTGATTTCACAGCCTTGAAACCTTTTTTAGACTGTGGAATGTCTCAGGATGACATGCGCAGTGCGCGATGTCACGCAAAACTTTAATTTAGAGTTCCACGTGACACTACAATCTGTTATGGGTGGCCATAATGCTTAACACCAGGCGAACGACTAGCCAGTCAAGTCATTCGATTACATCAAAAAAAAAAGATACTTTTTGTTCGTAAATACATACATAGAATACAATATAACACCCAGACACAGAACAAACACCTATGTTCATCACACAAATATTTGTCCTGAGTGGGAATCGAACCCACAACCTACAGTTCTGAAAGCAGTGATAATACCAACTGAGCTATCAGGCAAGTCAATAAAAGGTTAATAAAATAGGAGATAAATCACAGGCATATCTATTATCTACAGTAGTGGACTTAAATGAGGTGCAACAAACACAATTTGCATAAGAAAAAGATAGCAATAGAGTCTTTAGCGATAAAAAGAACGCAACACATTGCCAGTTTTTGCGATGTGATGAAACATCATCATCATCATCATCATCCTGAAAACTTCCACTGCTGAACATAGGCCTCCCCCAAAGAGCACTGCTTTGAGCGGCCACATGCCTCCTGCATCCATAGGCTCCCCGCGGTTCTTCCCTATTTAAAAAAACGAAATAATCCGGCGGATGGCTTGCTCCGTACAATAAAAAATTCAAAAAAATTGGTATTAAATAAAAAATAAAAAAGAATAGTTGGTCATTTTCATTATTTTCTTTGTACACATTGATTCTTTCGTGAGGTCGTCCTCCTCTCTTCAAAGCTGCGCCCGACGGGGTCTATAATGAGCGTACTTAATTAATTTTAAACTTAATCCACCTATGTACCTACACTATGTAAGCAATAAATAACTCTATAATCTGATTTTAAAATTTTTCTTTTTTTTTGTTTTTTTTGTATCTTTTGCCATTAATAAACAATTTCTTTTTTTTTCTAATAATATTATTATTTTGCATTTTCTTTTCTAACCGTACACCGTCGTCGGCACGCAGGCGCAGTCTTTTAAGCTCGAACATTAAAATAATGTTTTCTTTAAGCAATTGCTCAACGAATCTGCATACATGGTGCATTTATTTACACATTAATTTGTGTGTTTATCGCATGCGTAGAACCATCAGGTTTTGTTTAGGCGGCGATTAGCTTTCCTAACCACCTTTAAACAGGAGAAGGAATCTCTCAGGTTGCTTATTATGCGTAAAATTATAGGCAGGCGTGCTGGTGATGGCAGTAGATTAAGAAAAATATGTGTGGACATTTCACACAGCGCCATCTAGCCCCAAACTAAGCATAGCTTGTACTATGGGAATCAGATAACCGATACAATACTTAGATACTTTTTGTTTGTAAATACATACATAGAATACAATATAACACCCAGACACAGAACAAACACATATGTTCATAACACAAATTTTTGTCGAATCGAACCCACAACCTGTAGTTCAGAAGGCAGAGCTACTACCAACTGAGGCCAGTGAAATTTCAGTTCTAACGTACCGAAGAGAATACTGCTGCCCATTCCCTGGATAGGTATTCCACTAACCGACTCTTACGGCACCCACGGGAAGAGATGGGGTGGTCCTATTTAAACGGTCAGATGACGCGACTGTCATTATTATTATTATAAATAATATATCCTTTTGAATGATGTGATCTTCGAATACATTCATTTAGTTCATAATTATTCATGGTATTACAAGTCATATTAATTTAATAATAGGTCACTCCAATAACCCACCCCTTATTGTTCCCGGTGCAAAGGTGCCCATAACGCTTGCTGCGTTGCCACGTTGGATGGCAATGGCCAACCTTTGCACCAGAAACGCACCGGAGCGGGAGTCACCCGACCTTTCGGCCATCCTACGCCCTATCTCTGACACCAAGTTCTTTGCTTCTGCTCCCCAGCTGCCCACGGTCTCCACAGCCTATTTAAACGTTCAGATCACGCGACTATCATTATTATTATTATAAATAATATATCCTTTAAAAAAATTAAAACCTAAAGAATCATCACAGCAAATTTTATCAAAATCTGCTTCTGCTTGGCTAGTAGGTTCCAGAAACTTTAAAAGCTTATTGTAATTTATTTCCTGATTTTACTATTTTTTTGCAATTATTGCATTCATTTTTAACCTACTTTATGAAAATTATATTAACTTGTTAATTTTTAATAGCAGTACACCAGCCTATTCTAACGCTAATTGGTAACAAACAAACAAACAAACATACTTACATACATACACAGAACCTTAATAGAATATTAAACTGATCGCTCGTATGAATCCTCTCTAGTAAATCGATATAATCACTTATGCCATTTCAAAATACATAGCAATTAAATATTTATTACCCAGTAGTCAAATAATTACATTATTTACTAAACACATAAACTAGGAGTTGATAATTACAATAATTATAGTTAATCTATGCTTGATGGAGTTGTGCCCCACGGTTATCCAGCTTATAAGCTATCGATATTCCAAATAGTTATTGATATTTCTGCTGTTTAATTTGCTGATTAATCGTATTTTTACCATTTATTGTGTTTTTTTGTCACAAATAAATTATTTTTCTTTCTTTCTTTCAAATTTTATCAAAATCGGTTCAGTAATTACGGAGATTAATGGTAACAAACATTCACACACACAAACTTTCGCATTTATAGCATTAGTAAGATAGTAGGATAGGATAGGAAAGATAGGACTAATAGAAATGCCTAGTGGTTTTATACATATTTGACAGCCTCCGTAGTGTGGTGGTTCAGCAGCTCGACTCATGACCTGGAGGCGGCGGGTTCAGTTCCCGCGACAGGACAAGTATTTACCGCATAACTACAGGATGAGGAGCTTCAAGAAAAGTGTTAAGAGTCCTCTCTAAGGGTAGGTGACGCACCGGCAATGCCTTCGGTGGTGCAGATGTCCATAGGCGGCGGTGACCACTTACCATCAGGTGGGCTGCCTGCTAGTTTGCCACTCATCTCATAAAAAACCCCCACAGGAAAAAAGCACAAATACTATTACTTGTTCTATGTCTGCGTGTTGTGGGAGCGTGGCGTAGTTCCTGGGTCCCTAGATTTCTAGTTAGGGATCCAGGGATTCCTAGTTAGGGTCCAGGATCCTACTATGTTCCAGGATCCAGGATCGTTAGGCGTTATTTTATTTTAATTTCCAGAATACAAGTGTAAATTTTTATTTTCTTCTATAAAAAGTATATTTAATCAGTAGATTACGAATAAGGAACCTAAAATGCCAACCAAAGTATGTTATCCACAGACCTAGAATTTTTTCGTTCCTAAGTCTATGGTATTATCGTGAAGGACATACATACAAAAAAAAAACCAAACAAACAGACATACTTTTTCTAATATTATTGGGGATTGAAAATCCAATTTTCTAAAATAAAGATGACTGGAAGAAACAGAAATGCTTTTTTCTCTAGCAAAAGAGTTCAACGCGCTCCAGAGAGTTAGCTTTCCGTGGAATAGCTACCTAGTACTTTTTCTTGCTTCATCTTTGCCTTTTTCAAATTATATAGAGAGATACAAAATACAAAATAGCTATACTCCTGCTACACATTTTTTATCACTTATCAATCAAATCACAACATCAGGCGGAAGACGTACATATTTGAACATAGGCCTCCTGCATATAACGACACTTTGGACGCTTATCATAGAGGTGTTGCTATAATCACCACGCTTGGTAGGCGGCTCAGTGATCGCAAAAGAATTTAATGTACCGAGGAGAATGCTCCTGAAGAATTTCCTGGATATTCCCTTAGTCGGCTCTTACGGCCCCCATTTATCTATAATTATTGATTTATAGTAGAGTTACACTGGATATTCTGGTTTCATTATGTATTAGTGTATATACACCGTGGGATTTAATTCGATATTTTCCTGAAATGTATGTACTCAGTCCATGCTTTAGAATGTTTATTTAAAGCTAAACACAAAAATACCTATAATGTAAAACGTAAAACTAGGTACTATAAAATTGGTCCAAATTCAAATTCTTAACAAAAGGCCTACGACATGTAATAATTTGGCACTCCGGGACAGCGGGGAGGGCGGTGCAGGTGTTTTAGCCTTAGAGTATAGACTAAAAGCATAGGGAGAACTTGATTATGTCTCAAGCGTACCACTTTTTTGGACACTTTTTATATGATGTGGACACTTTGATGTGAATGAGTCTGACAGATTTGTATAGAAAAAACAATTGACTCGAGTCGAAATAAATGGTACGGTGACTTTTTGGAAGCGTAGCTAATTACTATATGTTTGTGTCTTTCCTTCGCCACTGACGTAGCGATACGTGTGAGCAGCACAAATATATCTCTACTACTCTAAGGTTTCAGCTACCTGCGAAACATTTGCCCGCAGGATGTAGTGTGAAATAGACATTTCGGCTAACGGCAAATTATTGAGGCGTTTATTTTATTTTTATTTTTTAATTTAACGCTGTAATATTGTTATATAGCATGGACTGAGTATATACATTTCAGGAAAATATCGCATTCAATTCCACGGTGTATATAGTTCATAGAATAAGTGATTAAAATCATTGTTTCTTCATCGTGGGACGCTGATTGCCTAGACCATTGTGTTAGCTATTTTTCCCGTTTTTATTTTTTTTTAATTAAATAACTACTTAATTGATGTAATGACGTTTTATACTTGTTTCCGGTTGACATAACGAGGTGGCGGCACGATCGTTTCAACATTAGCTGCATATATTTACAATCACAACCTGCAAGAACTTTTTTTTAACTAAATAGACCCGCATTTGACCGCAATCTCACCTGATGGAAAGTGACGATGCGATCTACGATGGTACATGCTTGCTTAGAAGATACCTATTCACTAGCGACTTGAAGAGCTCCAGATTGTACTTATCGGGAAACAAAGACGCTGGTAAAGTGTTCCATTCCTTCGCTGCTCGGATTATAAATGTCGAGTCAAACCGCTTTGTGCGAATCGAAGAAACATCAACCATAAATGGATGGCGTGTAGTTGTACGTCTTGTCGTCCGATGGTGAAACGGAGATGGTGGAATTAGATTGTGTAGCTCCGCAGCACACCCACCGAAATGTAACCTGTAGAACACTGATAGGCTTATCTTATTTGGGGGGATCGCAGCTACCTTTACAGATTAAAAATCAAAATATACCTACAAAGAAAACCAATTAAAAGCCTTTACAAGTAGATATAAATTAATATGTAAATTTCCTAGGTGATAGGACTTTTCTGCAGAGTTTGTCTAGGTATAGGTACCACCGCTTTGCAAGCAAGTGTGAAAACACTACTCTGGTTTGAAGAGTAAGTAAGTAGTGAAATTACTATGCAAATGAAACTTTATGATCTGATCTCACAGCCTAGTAATCTTATTAGTAGACTGTGGTCTCAGGGTGATCATGAGCTGAGACCCTAGGTCCAAGGACCAGGAGCTCATCGCGTCTTCCAAAGTCTATCAGAGCGCCTGGTCGATGCAACGCGCGACCAAAATGCTGTCACTTATTTGGCACAACGAATCAGCATTGCGATTCGACGAGGCAATGCTGCCAGCATGTTGGTTACGCTACCTACGTAGTGAGCTGGAGCATTTGGACTGTCTATAGGCCATCGCAGCTTAAACATTTTGTAAGTTTTGTAGCTAGTAGCATTTTCATCATCACATTGCACATTGCACATGCATTAAAGACGTCCACTGCTGAACGAAGGCCTCCCCCAGAGAGTGCTATTTTGAACAGCTGCTTGCCTCTTGCATCCTAGTGCCTACGCTGCGTCTTCCGGTTCGTGGTCGCCGCTTGAGAACCTTTCTTCCCCATCGGTTGTCAGTTCTACGAGCGATGTGGCCTGCCCATTGCCTGAACAACTTGCTAATTCTAAGAGCTATAAGTAGCATTTTATTTGGCATTAATTTTATTGTTGTAGTGAGTAAAAAATAAAGTCGCTTTGCTCGTAAAAAAAAAAAATGTGCAAAGCATTGAATTTTATAGTTGGGAGTTTGGGGTTATAACCTCATATAAATCTACTTAAGTCGTCTCATTATAAGTATATAGAAGTATTATTAATAATATATAAATATACAGATTTTGATCACGTTTATATTAATATGCAAAATATTTTTCATATCAGGTTTTGCACACGTGCCTGTTTTAATAATTATTACTAATTATGTGAGAGATTTTAAATGATCAGATTTTAGTGATTTTGTTCATACATTTACATTTTTCATCACGTAATTAAAATAGTTAAGTTTTAAGTAAAATAAGATTATCTATAACGCCAATAAAATAATATGTTATGAAAAAAAATATATAATTATAAATTTTTACTAAATCACCAATACGTCTGTCTGCCAAGTGTGCTGATTATGGCAACCCTTACGGTACACGCAACCACTCCCCCCATAAAGTGGCGTTTATGGGAGAGGCCTATGTTCAGCAGTGGACCTTCAAGCTGTTGATGATGATGATGAAATCACTGTGTTTCAATACATAGTTAAAAAGAAAGTACTCTGAAAATAAAAAGTTTTTTTTAACCGAATACTTTATAAGTAATGTCTTTTTGTTTTTGTCGGATAATAAATCGGTTAAATTTAAACCTAACAAATGATAAAATAATGATGATAATAAAAATAATTAATAACAACTAATAAATAACGCCCAACGATCACATACATAGATCCTGGACCCTAACTAGGATCCCCTGTATCTAGGGACCCAGGAACTACGAGGACCATGCTCCCACAACACACACACAGAACAACGTATTTATTTAAGTACATAGTACATTTTTTAAGTACTACCCGAATACTATTCAAACTGGCAGCGGTAGATAGTTACCACGGCTAGAGCGAAACTTGAGCAAAACTTCATACAAAATACCCGGGTGATACCCCTACCTACAGCGGTACGAATAACGCACCACGCCTGTCTGAATAGAGCTTACCTTATAGCCATAAAAAATCACTCCAGCTGGGTTAGCATGGACGCTAGACAAAATTGTCTTTCCCCTTTTTTTTTTTTTTTTTTGAACGGGCTAATGCTGTTGGTCTCTACCGACCTTTACAGCGTCACCGGGCGGGAGGGCAGGCGCTTAAGGCGCCCAACCGTCAAAAGTGGGAGGCAACTAGCACAAGGGCACCCCTGGGGTGCGAGCCTCGGCTTGGGCCGTTGCCGGGATAAGAGGATCGAGAAGGCTACGTCCACTGGAAGAGTGGACCCTATGGAAAGTCGCGACCGTTCTAGCTAACCTACGGGGGGTACGTCGACCTCGCCGGCGGGGTCGGTGTCTGATTGTGTTGCGCTGGTATCCTATACCGGTGCCGAAAGCGGTACCTGAGCCAGAAGGGCTAGACTGATCCGGTGATCCTAGCGCAGCCGACACAACGGCTGCTATAGGATCATCCGGATCGCTCAAGACGTGTCTTGGGCGGCGACGACGGGGTGTTGTCTTTCCCCTGTTTTACTTCAAGCAAGTATGAAGAAAGTGACGTAAAACGGGGAAAGACAATTTTATCTACCATCCATGCTAACCCAGCTGAAGTAGAGATTTAAGAAATTCTATACGTTTATTAGAGCCTAGACTTTTAAATATAACGAACACGAGTTAGGTCTTATCTCCTGGCACTAAAAAAACGTAGACTATAAAAAACAGACAAATTATATCAAAACTAGATATTTATACGACAAACTAGTTGAATTTTGTTTTATTATCTAGTTCTTACATTAGTGGAAACATTTTAAGAATATTTTTAAATTATTAGACGCGTCTAGCGAATCAACACGTGCTGTGTTTTTGTCAATAATAATTATAAATAATAATAGTTCGTTAACAATTATGTTTTTCCTAAAAACACCATCTCTTTAATTTAATTATTTATTTACTTTAAAAAAACATTTAATTCGAGTAACTTCAGAATCATGTTAAAACGCGCTAAAACGGAGCGCGCAAGTGGGCATAAGTATTAAGCGTCCAAATTACAAAGAGCTTAATGTCAAAACATGCCAAGCCAATTCCGTACCATTATCTATCCCTGTCATCTAGTGTTGAGTAGCAGTACTATTTAAAACAGCGCCATCTATGACTCATCTGGTAAACGAGCAAAAAATCACGTTTGTTGTACGGGAGCCCTCTTAAATATTTATTTTATTCTGCTTTTTAATATTTTTTGTTATAGCGGCAACAGAAATACATCATCTGGGAAAATTTCGAGTGTTTAACTGTCACGGTTCATGAGATACAGCCTGGTGACAGACAGCGGAGCCTTAGTAATAGGGTCCGTTTTACCTTTTGGGTACGGAACTAAAAAAGAAGTCTTCTTTACTACAGCAAGCAACCCACTCCCAAACCATTGTTAATCGATTTATTGTTTCGAAACGCAAATATTTGCTATCAATAAAAAAACCAGCTCAATAACGTGAGATCTGCAAATATTTGTTTTATATGTAAACGCCCGTGAAATATTTGATTGCGCATAGCGAATGCATGCGCGTGCGAATGCTATAATTGTTTATACACTTTTTATATGGTCAATTCGTTGATATAATAGTGATTATTGGTATATAAACTTCACAATAGTATTGTAAAACTTTTAGATCATTGTTTACATATACTGGGTGTAATTGAATTCATTAGCATCCTTTGAAACTAGTATTTACTCCTGGCACCGGTCACGTGTGGACGAAAATTAATGAAATCTAACGCATCGACTTGGTATTGATAATAACTTCAAAAAATAGAATAACTTTCTCCAGGATGACGTGCACAATGCAGTGTCACGTGAAACGTTATAAATTCAGTGTTAGATATTTCTGAGTGACACTGCTGTTGGGTGTCTTCATGGCCAAGCTATTATAAGAAAGAAATTCCAAACTTAATTTCTTTGATATTTAACAAGTACCTAAAATGCCAACACGTATCAGTTAAGCAATCCTACCTGACAGCCTAACTGACATGACCCTTGACTTGGGCGTGTGGTAGCTGGTAGTTTACAATACCGGTTAAAGTTGTAGGCATCGGTTAACGTTTTAACTATAGATTAACGATGTGTTAGGTGATTTTAGGTATATATCACAGAATTGGCCCTACCATTTACTTTTTTTATAAATTTTAGGCATAGCATTTGCCCACTGGATAGATAAACACAAAACAGCACTAGTAGGCTGTTCTAAAGTTGAATGTAAGAAACTTTGTTGTTTTTTGCATTAAAAACAAAATGAATGACGTGACGAGCAAGTCATTCGTCTGATGTTAAGCGTCATGCCCGCCTATATTAGTTGCCGTGGCAATCGGAACTCCAAATTATAAAGTTTTGCGTGACACCGCACTGCGCATGTCATCCTGAGACATCACACAGTCTATTAAGATTACTAGACTGTGGGATCGGTCATAAAGTCTTATTTAATTTTTGGCGATAGTTTCACTAAGCTACAACAGTGCTCTTGCTACCGGAACACAGTAGTGTTTGCACACTACAGTCCTAAGTTCTAACCACAGATAACCCCCAATAGATACCGCATGAAAGACGACGACCGCGCACCACGCATTGGCGTAAATGGGTCTATATAAATCGCCACTTCGCAGCACGGCCTTAGTTTCGACCAATTATTAGAGTTCATTATTAGGGCGTCACGCGAAACAGCCAATAATAGCGTATTGGCTCCAGTCCCCGCAACCCGCGCCTTCCGCCAGTTTTGGTGAGCTAGAATCCGAAGAAAAATCCCGTAATGCGGTATCTATTGGGTGTTATCTGTGGTTCTAACCCTATCCCGGTCCTTAGCATTTCGACCTTTATGAGAGACATCAACATTTTTGGAATGTGTAAATTTAGTTGTGTTCTTAAAGTATAGACCAAAAGCATAGAGAGAACTTGATTATGTGTCAAGCGTACCACTTTTTTGGACACGTTTTATATGAAGTGGACACTTTGATGTGAATGAGTCTGACAGATTTGTATAGAAAAAACAGTTGACTCGAGTCGAAAAAAATGGTACGGTGACTTTTCGCAAGCGTAGCTAATTATTATATGTTTGTTTCTTTCCTTCGCCACTGACGTAGCGGTACGTGTGAGCAGTACAAATATAATATCGTTTTGATGATCTCTCTATGCTTTTAGTCTATACTCTAAGGTTGTGTTAGTTAATAATTTTGTCTATGTCCAAAATTCAATCAACGCCCAAACTGACAGACTTTCTAAAAGTTCTGAAAAAAATCATAAACAATTGGGCAATAATTCTGACAGCTCCGCTCTTACCTGTCAACATGTACAATGCGATGTTACATGATGAAAAAAAAACTATTAATTTTGACAGTTAATTTATCATGTCATTGAACAAATAAACAATCAAAGCGTTAGCTAATAAAATAAATACATTATCATTAATACGTTTGTCTATTTGCAATCATTAATTTTAGTTTTCACGACTGTTAACTTTTTGAGGAATATTAAAAATGTAAAAAATAGCAGGCAACTAGCCTAATTGGTATATCACGGTAGTGTGGCCCCAGCTTTAGTAATAAAGCCGTTTTTATGTAAATTAATAACGTGACGAGCTAGCCGTTCACCTGATGTCAAGCGTCACGGCTGCTCATAACAGATTACAGTATCACTCGGAACTCTAAATTAATATAGTTTTGCGTGACACTGCACTGCGCACGTCATCTTGATACTTCTTCTTCTTCTTCTTCGTTTATGGCTTTCTATCGCTTTTTAGCGATAATTCTGCCAATGTCAAGTAAGTAAAAATTTGTACGGTTATGTCACGTCAAAGTCCTATTTTGTCAGTCAAAATGCCAACAGTAAGATGGTGGATATTTTACTGAAGGCTCTAAAAAGCCGTTGAAGAGAAAACGAAAATGGATGGTTATATAAACTTGGAACCATTTGCCAACACTCGTGCACGTTTACGAACACTTAACGAATAATAATCCACCCTTATTACACATTAAAATTCAAAAATACACAGGCTTTGGTAAAAAATTCAAAATTTACAACCGCCATTGTCGGATTTTCTTCAAAGACTTCCTGATACTTCACACAGTCTAGTAGGATTACTAGACTGTCATAAAGTCTCATTTGTCAAAACAGAACGCAGTAGTGCTTGCACACTACTGCTTGGCGGCAGAATAACTGGCAAAGCGGTAGTACCTACCTAGACGAACTTTGCAGAAAAGTCCTACCGCCTAGTAGTACGTAGTAGTAGATTTCAGTTAGAAAAAGGATATTGAAATAATATCCGAAACGTTTTCGGGATAATTTCGACTGTAAATAGACGTGAATAAACCCATTGCAATTTACTAAAATAAAGCCTTTTAAAGAATTTATTATAAATGAAATATTTTTTCAAAAGACTGCCGAAATCATTCTTTCATTCTTTTATTGGCTGGCCTGTTAGCTCAGTTGGTAGTAGCTCTGCCTTCTGATCTTGTAGGTTGTGAGTTCGATTCCCATCCAGGACAAACATTTGTGTGATGAACATAGGTGTTTGTTCTGTGTCTGGGTGTTGTATTATATACTATGTATGTATTTACAAACAAAAAGTATCTAAGTATTGTATCAATTATCTGGTTCCCATAGTACAAGCTATGCTTAGTTTGGGGCTAGATGGCGCTGTGTGAAATGTCCACACATATTTATTATTTATTTATTTATTCTTAATTCGACAAAGTACTTCACCATCTGATACGAAACTCTTTTCTTTTATTTTTTTTTTTTTTTTTTATGTGATTGAGTGACGTGACGAGCAAGTCGTTCACCTGATGTTAAGTGACACGGCCGCCCATAACAGTTGCAGTGTCACCCGGAACTTTAAAACAATAAAGTTTCGCGTGACACTGCACTGCGCACGTCATCCTGAGACATCTCCCAGTCTAGCAATCAGATTACTAAACTGAGTGATCAGATCATAAAGTCTCATTTGCTCAGTAATTTCACTAGCTACAATGCCCTTCAAACCGGAACACAGTAGTGCTTGCACACTACTGCTTGGCGGCAGAATAACTGGCAAAGCGGTGGTACCTACCTAGACGAACTTTGCAGAAAAGTCCTACCACCTAGTGAAAGTCCTACCACCTAGTCTTTCTCCATCAACATATAACCTGCAACTTTGTCAAACTTAACATAAAAAAAACGTTTAACATTTTGTAGAAACATTTCCTTAATTTAATGCGACAAGGTACTATGAAATGGGAAATTGTGAACGTACATTCAAAGATGTTATTAATGTTCAAACAATGTACAATAGACATGATAACTTTGATTTATACTGTTATTGTAGGTCAGGTCAGCTTGTCCTACTTATAAACAGCTTGTTCAGTATGGTTGTACAACATGCATGTCAAACTGAAAGTCATTGATGGGCCGCATGGATAATAGACCGTAAAAACAGTGGGCCGCAAAACCCAAAAAAAAATTTTGTTTCTATAGTCATTTCTATAGCATCTGTCTGCAAGCGATTGGGAATTTCATCGATGTCGATAGAGAAAAGACCAGTGAACAACAAAAAATGATCTCTTTGGAGCTTAAAATCTTGAAAACAGTATTCAAATTCTCCCGAAGTCCTCTCATTTTATCGGTATACACTTGTTATTTGTAATTGGGACACGTGGTTTTCCTGAAAGGAGGCGGTTCTTAAAATTGGAATGGGCCGCAAATAAATACATTGAGGGCCGCACGCGGCCCGCGGGCCGCAAGTTTGACATGCCTGTTGTACAACTATGGTTAGCACATTGTTAAAGCTAGCTAAGTATGGAAGACAGTGGTTTAAAATAATTTAAAATAACAGTCCAAGTGCGAGTCGGACTCGCGCACGGAGGGTTCCGTACCATTAGCTATCTTTCCCTGCCATCTAGTGTTGAGTAGCAGTACTATTTAAAGAAGCGTCATCTATGATTAATCTGGTAAACGAGGAAAAAAATCACGTTTGTTGTATGGGAGCCCCTTTAAATATTTATTTATTATGTTTTTTAATATTTGTTGTTGTAGCGGCAACAGTAATACATCCTGGACTCATCATCCTGGATGGCGCTGCAAAATGAGCGGGCTATACAGCTACGGCGGGCTAGGTTTAAAACGGTTTTTTGGCATATTTCTGATCTGCGCTCAACTTATAACCCGCTCATTTTGCAACGCCATCTAGTTTTCGGCATAATTTTGATCTACGTTGTTTTTTTGGTGTATTGGGCTTCTTCTCTTCCTTGTTCCATGATAGTACATTAAAAAAACATACCAAATTTAAAACCCTCCGCATTTTAGAAGTTAGTAGGAAACAGTTTTCGCGATGATGATTTCAATAAATCAACGTTGCAATAATTTATATCAATAACTAGCTTTTTTTAAAACAATCTTTACACTATAGTATTCGAAATACGAAAGAGTAAAAAGAGAAACGGGTGCGGGTGAAAAGAAAAACTTTAAATCTCCTATTATAAAAGGAAGACACTCTCCTAATATCTACTCACGATCATACGTCATGATCTAAAAAACCAAAATCTAAAGCAGTTCTCTTTTGTTACAGAAACAATACTGCAACGTACGCACCGAAATCTGCTGCAGAATCGAGACCTCTGCACTTGCTGGCGCCGGTAACCTTCAGGGCTCCCTTGGAGTTGGCTCCGCCACTTTCTCAGGGTCCAACCAGGGAGCTGGACTATTCGCTAGCAACCAAAACTCCGCCGGACAATCCTTTAACAGCCAAGCTTCAGGATTCAACGGCCAGGGTCAGACAACTGGAACTTTCAACCAAAACTCCGGAGCAGCTTTCAACCAAAACGCTGCTGGATCATCTGGTTTCGGATCATCGTTTAACAAAGCTACGTCTTCTGGATTCGGAAGCCAAAGTACCTTTGGATCAGGATCGAATGGCTTCGGCAGTTATGGAGGATCTACCGTCGCTCCTTCAAGCAACAAGTTCGGTGGAAACAGCTTCAACAATGAAGTCTTCAAGTCTACCAGCCAGTCCAACTTCATTGAAACCGATTCGTTTTCCGCCGGAAGTGACCAGGCTGGAGTTTACCGTCCAGGTGGAATTGGATCTGGTCTCAAACCTGGCATCCCATACCTGCCTCCCGTTGACAGTTCAACCAGCGCTTCTAACTCCATTGGATCAACTGCCTTTGTCACCACACCCCGTCCACGACCAACCACCGTCAGGCCCTTCACTACTCCTAAGCCCTTCGTGCCTTCCACTTCTGCTCCTGGCTACCTTCCTCCTCAGGGAGAGTCCAGCAACAACAGGGAAACCCGGCTGCCTAACCCCAATCCGACTTACAGCGAGGGACAACTCTATCTGGATGAGACCAGGCCGCCTATCAGGCCACCGTTCACTCCTGGACCTGCACCAAGTGAGTTACGTTTTTAGCTTTATTAATCTTTAGCCTGAATATCAGGTAGAGGCATTCTTAAAGCTTGCCTGGCAAGTGTTGACCTTCAATTCAAGTCAAGGATTGGTCGCGAAGCACATCAATATATTCCTTCACCCCTCACTTGAGAGTCGGTTTTCTAATCCAGGTAGCGTTGCGCTAATTTCTACCATCACACCAACAGCCGGAAGACGTCCACTGACGAACACAGGCCTCCCATAAAACGCCACTTTGTACGCTAATCTTAGGGGGTTCTGCCATAATCACCACGCTTGGCAGGCGGCTTGGTGATCGCAGAAGATTTAAATGTACCGAGGCGAATGCTGCTGCCCATTTCCAGCATATTTTTTTAGTCGGCTCTTGCGGCACCCACGGGAAGATGTGAGGTGGTCCTATTCACATACCGTCGGGACCACACGGCCAATTTCTACGATATTGTCACTTAAAATCATGTCAAAAGATTAATTAATCGTCAGATAAGAAAATAACTTGACTGCTTGTTCGCAGGTGATATTCCAGCTGGGTGCGCAGCTGCCCTGAAGTGCACTCCGATTGAGTTCTGTACCGCCGAAGGTGTCATCTCCAACACAAGTGTCGTACTGACCAGGGAACAGGATGCCTACAGAGTGCCTCTTACTGTAAGTTTTTTGAAATACTTGACTCTTACCCTATGTTGTTTTTTGGTGGGCAGACAAACGAGTTGACGGCCCGCTTGATGGTAACCAGTTACTATCGTCTAGAGACACCTGTAACACCAGGGGCACTTCCTCAAATGAGGCCGCTGGTATACCTAATGAGGCCTACAGGCTAGGCCTCATTACGTATGCCATAATCGCTGTTTAGCAGGTGTTTTGATGATTATAAAGCAATTCGAGAAGAATGCTGCTGCCCATTCCCTGGATATTCCTTAAGTCGGCTCTCATGGCATTCACAGGAAAAGATGCGTGGATTCCTACGGCTCACTTGACAAAGCAATTCATTGTAAATCTCTTTCCTGCAATGTGTGGTCAGTGACCATTTCAAAATTTTAGGAGAAAGATAATTTGCGTTATGTAGGATCAAAATGTTTTTTCCTCATCCAGGACTGCAGAGACATCGAGTCCGGCCGCATCGGAAAGTGCTGTCGTGATCCTCTCTACTCAGACCCTTGGCCAACCAACCAACTCGGCAAATGGGTTCCCGGGGTGTTCGGTGGAAATGATGGAAAATACGTTCCTGACAGCAAGGGGTCTCCTTCCACGAACGTCAGGCCTCAGGTCACTCTGAGACCTCCTACAGCAGTCACCGGATCTCTGTACTTAAACAACTTCATGTAAGAATTTTATATAAAAATGAATCCCTATATCTCCTGGTCACGCTATAACTTGAGAACGGCTCTACCGATTTTATTCATCTTTTTTTTAATGTTTTCTAATGTAGAAGGTCCTTACATTAAAAAAAAACTTTTTATACTCATCCTGTCAAAGGGAAGATGGAAAGGAAAGGGAAAAAGATAGGGGAACAGAATGAATAGATGGGATAGCAACAGGGAGGCGAAGCCTGCCTCCTTATTGCCCTTTTCCCCTACCCATCCTTATCCATCTTTTTCCCCTATCTTTTTCCCTTTGATCGCAGAAGATTTTAAATGTACCGAGGAGAATGCTGCTGCCTATTCCCTGGGTATTCTCTTTTCCAAGTGCTAATTGGTGGATGACACATGTTCTCCGGTTTTGTGATTCTTGAACACGCCGGTTTCCTCACAATGTTATATGATACCTATTTCTTACCAATATTATTGAGACTGACCACTTGCCAGATTACTGTCACTGGCTGCTTGAGAAGGACAAATAAATAAATATGTGTGGTACATTTCACACAGCGGCGTCTAGCACCAAAATTAAGCATAGCTTGTACTATGGGAACCAGATAACTGATAGAAATACTTAAATACTTTTTTACATACTTAGAACACAATAATATAATACCCAGACATAGAACAAACATCGATGTTCATCACACAAATGCTTGCCCTGAATAGGAATCGAACCCACAACTTACAGTTCAGAAGGAAGAGCTACTACCAACTGAGCTAAAAGGCCAGTCAACAAGGGCAAAGAATCGAGATAACACATCTTTATTGTTTCTCAGGACACCCAAACCTACCGTGGGACCCACTTATGGACCTAACCAACTGACTCCTGGGTTCCCCACTGCCACGCCAGGATCATTCATCCAGAAAGGTCAGGGACAGTACGAAAACCGAGGTCAAGGGTCCTACAGCACTGGAGGTCAGGGTCAAGTAGGAATCGGAGGTCAAGGTCAATACGGATCTGCTGGAGTAAGCCAAAATAATCAAGGTTAGTATTATTTAACGTATTTCGTAAAACTATTTTACATCATCAGCCGGAAGACGTCCACTCTCACACATAAAACGTCACTTTGGACGCTTATCATAGGGGGAGAATTTGCCATAACCACCACGCTTTGCAGGCGGTTTGGCATTTAAAAAAATATCATATAGATCTACTGTTACCGGTTCCATATGTGTTGCGAGGTCAGATGGCAGTCGCTCGTGTAATTCTGGTAGCTCGCCGCTACAGGTTAGATTGGGAGCCGACCCCAATAACAAATGGGAAAAGGCAAAGAGGATGATGATGATCTATATTCCTACTTATTATCCTACATAGGGTCTAAATAAAACGGCCTAAGGCCTTATTTTCATTTTTGCCTTTAGAAATAACATGACCTATTTTAAAATTACTTTGACCTGCAGCCTTTTTAAATACTTGATTTGTAATCAAACTCATTTGAAATCAATTTTAATCAACTCTGTGGAATCCGTCCCCTTGATTTGTTTACATAAGCCGTTACTGAATTATTCATACAATTTTTGACTAATTTCTACAAGACGGTGTGATGATGTTATGGCGGCAATAATATTCAAATATGTATTGATTGGTGAAATATTGATAGCTTTTTATGGCAGAATATCAACGGGTACTATCTTAATTATTACTAGCCGACTTTCGAGAAGGAGAAGGTTGTCAAATTAACACGTATTCGATTCTCCTATCATAGATTACATTCCTACAAGGAATGTAATCAATTTCTATCAAAGCGATTTGCCTCCATCACAGCCTCAACATTTTCAATTTTGATTTGTTTTTTCATTCACAAAAATAATGTTTAATTTTGTCTTAGGTGGCCAATTCGGCCAAGGCAATCAGTTTACCCAGTCGACATCATCTTCCTATGATCAAACCTCTAGAGGTCAAGGTCAAATAATCAGCCAGGGTGTTGGTCAGGGAGTGACCCAGGGCATTGGTCAGGGAGTGACTCAAGGTCAGGGAAGCTACTCCCAGGGCGGGCGAGGCCAATATGAAATCCAAGGCCAAGTAAGTAAATGATATATTTTTTTTTAATACCTGTTTAGTTTGTGAACAAAAAAATAAAAGATTTTTGAATATGAAGAAAATTACATTTTCGTCCCTACACTTACTTTTTCTTCAGCCAGTTTTATGACAAATAGAAATACATTTACCATCAGGTGAGACAGTGGTCCAATGCAAACCTAGATAAAACATTGTTTCTTTCAAAACCACATGTTATTATAATTTTCTACTCTACAGGCTGGACAAAACCAGTACACTCAAACTCAAGCTGTTGCCCAAGGCCAAGGTCAATCAGTGAGCCAGGGTCAAGGCGTCGGCGTTATCACAGGAACGGGGCAATCAGTCAGTCAGGGAGTTGGGCAAACTATCAGTCAAGGCTTTGGTCAAACTGTTACCCAAGGTCAAGGCACTGGAGTTTATAAAGGATCAGGACAATCTGTGACTACTGGGCAAGGCTTCGCCGTACAACAAGGACAGGGAGAAGGCGTAGCTCAAGGCGCTGGCTTCGGAATCTCTCAAGGAGTAGGACAGGCTGTAAGCAGAGGCCAAGGACAAATCGGGTCTCAAGGAACGGGTCAAGTTATCTCCCAAGGACAAAGATTTGGCATTAATAGAGGACAAGGCCAAATTTCGACACAAGTATCAGGCCAAAGAGTGAACCAAGGACAAGGACAAAGTGTGATTACTGGTCAAGGAGTGGGTGTAAGTCAAGGACAAGGCTTTGGAGTGTCCCAAGGGTTTGGAACAGGTGTCATTCAAGGTGGCGGTTTAGGAGTAAACCGAGGACAGGGTCAATCTGTGAGTCAAGGCAGTGGATTTGGTGTCAGCCAAGGATTCGGGCAAACCATAAGCCAAGGCTCTGGATTCGGTATAAGGCAAGGCTCAGGACAAGCTGTCAATCAAGAAGGTGGTTTTAGAGTGCAAAGCGGAGGACAATCTACGAGTCAAGGATCTGGATTCGGCATCGCACAAGGACAAGGCTTCGGATCCCGTGTTGAGGGAGGAGTTGGATTCGGGGTTAACCAAGGACTCGGATTTGGAGTGGTCAACGGACAAGGTCAAGCGCTCATCCAAGGTCAAGGACAGAAGTTGGTTCAAGGTGTTGGAAGTGGAGAGATCAGGGGCCAAGGGTTCCAGGTGACTCAAGGAGGTGGTATTGGAGTGGAGAACGAATACAGTGAATCGGTGCAGAGAGTCTTCTTGCAGCAGTACAGTGCTGGAGGCCAGTGTGGACTGTTGAACGTGAGTAGACATTTATAAAAGTATTTTTATTCAGTCATAACATTTTTTATAGAAATATGTATTTTACAGTATGTTATTAAGTTTAACGAAATATTTATAAACTACGAAGTTTCGATTAGTTTTTAACCAGTTTCCCCTTCCATTTAAATATTAATTTAAATTATCGTGATCAGATATTTTTTAAATATTAATGGTCTACCAAACTAAAAGTAAAAATGAACTCAAACTCAAACTCAAATTCTTTATTGCAAATAGGCTATTTTTAGCACTTTTACAAGTCAAAACTAGATAATGTATTTATAAATAATAAAATTTTTAATTTTTATTATTTAAATAAATTGTACACATTAAGCAAGCATAATGCTTAAGGTCAAAAATGTCAAAATATAATACTTATAACAAGCCTAATAAATTACAACAGATGTACACTACCTAGTTATTTTAAGAACTTAGTCCAAAGAACCACTCCGGTCGGTTTGGTCCTCTTCTTAAATTGTCCTTTTCCAAAATCGTCCTTTTCCTAACTTGTCTTGATATAAATGCTTTTTAAATTCTTTACCGGACACTAATTGGAAAGATTTGAAATACGTAAATAAATATCGATGTTTCGATAGTATCGGCAAAATTAGTCGCTCGTCGAGAGTCTATCGACAATGACCTTTCACCTCACTAAAGAATTCGGTCAAGTGTCTCCTAACTAAGAGTTAAAATTAATGTTGTTTTTAATTAATGGAGAAATTACGAAATAGACGCCATCTTTAGAAACAAGTGGCATAAATGCCCTTGATGTTCATTTTTAGTCAAGTTTAGATGGATAATTATTATAGAAAAAGATTGTTACACGTTGAATCAGGTTTTCGTTTTTTTTATAAATTTAGAAGTCCCTTCGTAAAATTCATAACTTCAGAATACTCTATGTTAATTACACCAAAGAAATATAAAAAATATGCGTTTCATTTTGGATGTTTGATTTTTTAAAAGAGATAGAATGAAATGGGATGGAATAAATCTATAAACAAAATAAATTATTATATATCATTGATTTATTGCGATCCTTCAATTTATGAAGGAATTTAAATTTTTGATAAATAGTAGGTATGGCTACCATAACGTCATTGTTGTCAAGGTTTGTTGGCAGAATTACAAATGGATCCAGTTACTCCTAATAATACTTTTATTTAATTTTGTTTCAATATAGTTAACTATCAAAGTTTCCGCTAACACGAAATGTCAAAATATTCAATCTCCAATCAAGTTAACATGACAGATTTATATGCAATTAATTAGATTGCAAATAAATTAATCAAGAAATAGAATACAATTAATCAAGGTATAAGAATATATAATCGATTCGTCAGAGGATGTCGATAATGTCGACATAATTATATCGATTAAATAGTGATGACATTAATTTATCGATTTACGAAATCCAATTTAAAATATCTTGCACTTGACTGTTTCGCGTTGGAATTTTAGCCGGTGGGTATAATTATGAGATAACTTTAATTTAGTAATTTCCTATCATAAAGTAAGATTTATGTTACGTATTTTTACAATCTTTTAATCCATGTCTGAAAATTTGGCAATATTTTTTTATGTAATTTAATTAGGTTGGTACTACTCGATATTTTTATTGCTATCGGTTCTGTGTTGGATCTTTTTTGTTTGTGTATCAATTTTGAATGAAAACGTTTAAAATACAGATAAATTTGTAAAGGTTTGAATTACGGACGGAACGAAACAACTGTATTTATACTTTTTAGTCTTTAAACAAAATATTTTTGTAGATTTTTATAGATAACTGATATAATACTTAGATTATTTTTGTTTGTAAATACATACATAGAATACAAAATAACACCCAGACACAGAACAAACATCGATTTTCATCACAGAAATGTTTGTACCGAGTGGGAATCGAACCCACAACCTACAGATCAGAAGGCAGGGTCACTACCAACTGAGCTATCAGGCCAGTCAAATAAAAATAGAGTAAATAGACTCAATTAACCCGTGCGAAGTCGGGGCGGGTCAGCTAGTATAGCTTAAAAAAACATGGGCTACAAGTTTCAACGCCTCACAACAAATATTGTATAATTTGGTGTAACCAAAGTAATTTATTTAAATCAACCCCGGTCTCCTTCCAGCCCGCGAAACCTTACGGTAACAGGGATGACCTTGAAGCTGACTTCGCCGAGATCCCCTGGCAAGCCATGGTCCTCCTTCAGACCAATAGGAGCCTTCTGTGCGGAGGTGTCATCACCAGGCCTGATGTCGTGGTCACCAGCGCTGCTTGCGTTGATGGGTAAGGCTCTGTCATAAGCTTCATCATCATCGTCATGATCAGCTGAAAGATTCACTACTGAACATAGGCCTTTCCTAGACCGCCATTTTCCAGCTACTTGTCTTTTGCGTCCGCGTGGTTTTTTCAGGTCAACGGTCTACCAAGTGACAAAGACCTCTATGTATACTAGACAGGACATTTCTATCTGGCAATGTCGACCACATTGAGCATGCCAGCCAGCATACATTCGCTCATACGAAGCTCTTTTTTTATGTGAACAAATGACGTGACGAGCGAGTCGTTCGCCTGATGTTAAGCGTCACGGCTGCCCGTAACAGTTTGTGTAACGTCACTCGGCACTCTAAAGTATAAAGTTTTGCGTGACATTGCACTGCGCACGTTATCCTAAGACATCACACGGTCCAGTAATATGATTACTAGACCGTGAGATCAGATCGTAAGGTCTCATTTGCCCAGTAATTTCACTAGCTACAGTGCCCTTCAAACCGGAACACATTAGTGCTTGCACACCACTGCTTGGCGGCAGAATAACTGGCAAAGCGGTGGTATCTACCTAGACGAACTCATAAGTCCAAAACTTACGTATTAGGCCATCCCAGAAAAGTATTGTGTAAGGTGAAGAACCGCTAAGACTTTCATCTTCTTTTTCAGACTCGACGCCAAGAATGTCCTCATCAAAGGAGGCGAATGGAAGCTAGGAATCGACGATGAACCGCTACCCTTCCAAATTGTCCAAGTTAAGACCATCCTCCGCCATCCATTCTACCAACGAGGCAGCCTAAAGTACGACTCAGCCATCCTGGTTCTCTCAGAGAACTTAAGGTTCGCGAAGAATATCTACCCGATCTGCCTTCCTGGAGCCAAGGAGACCCTGGACGCGTTTTACAATGGCGCTGGAGAATGCATCGTCTCCGGCTGGGGAAAGACTGTTCTTCAAGGTAAGATTTTATCTTTATTTATCTTTAATTGTTTTGTATATCGTTCAGTTTTTACTTGGCTTTGGATGGCAAAATAGATTTCCACGAGCGACTGCCATCGGACCTCGCAACCCATAAGGGACCAGTAACAGGTATGGTTAGACCAGGCGTCAGATTCTATCAGGCGTCTGACTACCCGTAACGATTGCCATAGACGTTCTTATGACAACCGGGACCGACGGCTTAACGTGCTCTCCGAGGCACGGAGCGATGGCATCGCAAAACTGCACATAACTTACTAGATAAGTCATTGGTGCAGGGCCGAGGATCGAACCCGGTGCCGTAAGATTGTGAAGCGCCACCATCGCTCTTCCTATTTTTTTAATCGATTAATCGTTCATATTTCCACAGTGAAATTTGCAATAGACTGATCAATTTTTTGCGTCACTAACCTAGATCTAAAACCTATTAATAGTGTAGGTCTTAAATCATAATTGAGACTTCTTGACCTCACCGACGGAGTGCGCTTTGACCTCAAATAATATGGTTATGTAAAAACTGGTTATTTCGATATATTTCAAGATGCACGATTATTTTTAGGGTTCCGTACACAAAGGGTAAAATGGACCCTATTACTAAAGCTCCGCTATCCATCCGTCTGTCTGTCTGTCCGTCTGTCACTACGCTGTATCTCATGAACCGTGATAGTCAGACAGTTAAAATTTTCACAGATGATGTATTTCTGTTGCCGCTATAACAACGAATACTAAAATACATAATAAAATAAATATTTAAGGGGGCTCCCATACAACAAACGTGATTTCTTGCTCGTTTTTATAGATAATGGTACGGAACCCTTCGTGTGCGAGTCCGACTCGCACTTGGCCGGTTATTGTATAAATGCAGATGTTTGTATATTACTAGAGCTCCGCATCGCGGTTCGATCTGTAAATTTCCTTTCGGGAAATTTCAATTTTCCGGGATGAAAACTACCCTGTGGCGATCTCAGTAGGTATAGGTAGCTACTGTCAAAAATATTGCACAGAACAGCCAAATCAGCTTGATTGAAATGATGGTTTGGCGTGCAAATAAACAAACACGAATAATTATCTACTACCACTTTTTCACTTTTGAAATAACTTCATATAATTCTATCGAGTTTTCTTTTTCTTTTGAGGCTGTTTCGAATATTGGTTCACAGACATCCCTTTTACTAAGAAACGCTGACACCCGGTTTCTCGGACGTTTGTCAAACTGATGTTAACTTAACATACCAAATACTGTACGCTCATTGGTTGACGATAACCTATGATCAACATCCAACCAATGAGCGTTAGTATTTTTAAGTTGACAATGAGTTAAATTTTAACACGTACCAGGAACCGGGGGTTATTGATTGATTTTGAAATTTCTTTATTAACATAATAATACATTTTTGCAAGACTTAGCGTTAGCGTCTAAGTTACAAATGTATTCTAAGAATACTAACTATGGTTTTGTAGGCTGAGGGCGCCTCTTAAAAGTAACAATACTTAACAAAGTTAATAAATATCCAGTTCTATTTAAAACACAAATTTTAGGGTAGTTGGAAAAAAAGACAATAATTTTACGCATCACTTCGCTGTTTCGTGCGTTTTTAGCGTGACTATGACATAAATATGATAAACATTCAGCTAATTAACATAACAAGATATTGTAGGTATTCTATGTGATTACATGTATTTACTACAAAAGTACAATGTACCTAAGTATTCGTAAGTTATCCGTTCACGGCAGTGTGTGCAGATGCGGAGATGTAAATACTAAGTAGGGGGAATTCTATAACTGAATGATAGTATAGACGACTACTCTTACTACTACTGCTTTATTACTACTACTTGGGGTGGGTTTTTAATCTGTAGTTAAGGTAACCAATGGTTAAAAATGCTAACAAATTCTAACCATTGGTCAAAATTTAGAGGTTTTAACCTTAACGAATCAAAACACTTACTCTTATTTTATCTTTTTTCTCTTATTTTATTTTTGTTTATTTCAAATTTAGTAAATAGAAACAAATCACAAAATAACTGTAAGCGCTAGTAAAAGGGCAAGTGAATAGATAGCACATAATACTAATTACGTACCGACAGCAGAACAATCATTTCAAATCAAAAAATGATATATTTTTAAATAAAAATCAAATATTTTTATAGCAGTATCACCTGCTTAGCGTAATCAACAGAAAAAAAAACCAAAAGCCCAGTTACCCAGTTCGTGACTAAAATTTTTCCTTTAAGAAAAATTATGTGTGGACATTTCACACAGCGCCATCTAGCCCCAAACTAAGCAAAGCTATGGGAACCAGATAACTGATAGAATACTTTGATACTTTTTGTTTGTAAATACATACATAGAATACAATATAACACCCGTTGCAATATAGCACCAATTTTAGTGCGATAATCAAATTGTTTTATTGAATATCTAAGGACATAGTGTCGCGTCATTAATCATCTTGTTTCCTAATGTCATCGCCAATGACATGTTTGGTAAATATGACCCGTGGTTCAAGATTGACCGCGCGTATTGATTATATGACGTAACATATGAAACCAGCTGTTTACTGTAAATTTGAAGTTGGACAGAGAAATACAACTTCTTGTTTGCATATACAAATTCTTGTTGCTTTTTCATAAGGGTACTTTCCAGATGTGCTATGCAGCTTAACAGCGAGCGAGGTCAAAGCACACTAGGTGGTAGGACTTTTCTGCAAATTTCGTCTATACTGGTACCACCGCTTTGTCAGTTATTCTGCCGCCAAGCAGTAGTGTGCAAGCACTACTGTGTTCCGGTTTGAAGGGAATTGTAGCTAGAGAAATTACTGAGCAAATGTGACTTTATGGTCTGATCTCACAGTCTAGTAATCTTATTAATACACGTGTATGATGTCTCAGGGTGACGGGCGCAGTGCAGTGTCACGCGAGTCTTTATATTTTAGAGTTTCAAGTGGCACTGCAACTGTTGTGGGCAGCTGTGACACTTAACGTCACTTGAATGATTAGCTCATTACGTTATTCATTAAAATCTAAAGATGATAACCGTTATTGATCTTACAAAGTCATGTAACGAATTAAACAAGTCTTTCCTAATTTTAATGGAATCTCAAAAGCCACTTCGTACTGTAATTACAAATTAAATCCATAAAATTTAAATTTAATTACTTTGTGGCTTCTACCATCGACATGAGCCGGACATATCAAAATATATGGAAATGCGTTTGACCGGTGAACTATGCAAATAGTTTAGTGGGCAATATAGTTTGCTATGTAATTGGCTATACCAAAAAAGGTTACGATACGATGAAACGATACATTGAAAGGCATAGATTTAAATCTCAGCATATGCCCTATCTACATTTTTTTGGTCAAAATAGTGGAACAAAATTCAACGCCATCCAGGTGACGCCATGTCCTGTCATTGTATAAGTTTACAATAATTTTCTAATTTATAAATTATATATGACCTAAAATTTTCCAAATAGAAAATAGATAATTTTGTCACAAAACGAAGTAGATCAAAACCTTGACTTAATTATGGTATAATATGCTGCCTTTTTGATTACACTTTGTAGGTAAATTCACTCACGGAATCTATTGTCTCTATCACATGTATTGTGCAGACGGCAATAACATTCAAATGTTCCTCTAATTGTAAAAGTACAAGCCGATACGATATTAAAAAGCTATAACAGATAAAGGGTGTTACACAATTTCATGTGATGGACAAATATACATGCATAATATTTGTGCGGACAGCGGTCAGAAGGCACGACCGGTTCTGGCGCTTGTAGGGATAGCAGGCAAATTTTAATATATATTTTAATAAAACACGTAATGTCGTGTCCGGGATAAAAAAAGTGTTTATTTTATCGAAGTGTTTACGCACGGGCACGTGATTATTTTAATCTTCGTGTTATTTACTTATTTTATTTGTTAAATAAAGTGTACTTACTTCATATAATAATAAATGTACTATAAAATCCTCCTTTCATTCGTACATAGGTAGTAGTGTCATATTTAAAACTTTAACAAACTCCAAAAAAAACAAGAAGATGTTCGACTGTATGGTTGTTTTTTCCTATGTTCACTGATTTCTCTAAGATTTCCGGAGACGTGATTTTATTTTCGTTTAGTAGAAGAATTTTGCGCGGTGGTCCGATGTAAATTATGTGAAGATTTTATGAAGATCTTCGGAGATAAACATAAATAACGCCTAACGATCACGTACATAGATCCTGGACCCTAACTAGGAATCTGTGTATCTAGGGACCCAGGAACTACGAGGACCATGTTCCCACAACACCTAGACACACAACAAGTATTTGCGCTTTTTTTTCATGTACACAAATAGGTAGTTATTGTCCTGTGGCCTCCGGATTGTGAGCCGACCTGCTAAACCACTACACTACAGAGGCTGTCAAACAACTAAACTCGTCAATCATTAAACTAAAATAACTGGAAAAAATATGTTATATAATTAGGTACTTCTTATTATATATAAAATTAAGGCGATTGAAGTCGGTTTAACCGCTTTTACAAAAATCGGAAAATTTAAACTGATGTCAGTAAATCTAATAAAATTCTAAGATTGAATTCAAATCATTCAAAAATAGCTAATTCGTGACTCTTCTACATGCCAACGTTCAAATGTTTGTCAAACGTAGTCATGGCATAATGTATGCGAGCTGTTTGTATGTAAATTGAATACTTGAGTGTGTGCGGCCTTGCTGCAACCCAGTCGGTGTTTGGTAGATAGATTCCGTGATTTGGAAACATTTAATGCTCATAAAAGTGGATCATAATAATATGAGTACCAGTTTATTTGAATTTACATTACTGTATACAGTAAAATATTTGTATGAAATCCGTACTTACGTATAGTTACTGCTAATGTCGATGTGTTCCATTCTCATATATTTATATTATAAATACTCTGTAAAGCCCGAAAAATGTACACCATTTTGTTAAATGCTTAAAACCGTCTTATAAAAAAAGAAGTTTAAAATTTCTAGAAATCAGATCAGTTCTTTGACTAGCTTGAGCTTGAAAATTTTTTTCATCCCATGCGCCTGAAATGGGTCATTTATAATAACAGTTACAAAATTACTTTTCTTGTGGAGGGGGAAAAGCAGTGTGTTTCACATGGTACCAAGATTATTTAACCTCGAGTGACGTATGTAATCGAAGCTACGGTTCGGAGTTTTCCATTCTACATTGTGCCGGATTGCTTGCACCTGATGTGGGGAAGAGAACTTTTTTTTCAAACTCGTTTTGTAATGGGCTTGTTATAATTATAATATTTTGACATTTTTGACATTAAGCACTGTGTAAGTTTGTTTAATTATGCTTGCTTAGAATGTATAATAATTTAATTTTTATTATTTTTAAATACATTATCTAGTTTTGACTTGTAAAAGTGCTAAAAATAGCCTATTTGCAATAAAAAATTATGATTTGATTTAATTTGTACTTTGAATTCATTCCTACGCTTAAGATTCTACTCTAGAATCCTTCGCTTTGCTTTGGATTCAAACAATCGCTCTCGCCCTAAATATATTATTTTGTCCCGTGTGCTACAATCTACTATTAAGTACATACTTATCAATAGCATTTTATCTCACATGTTGAAAATTAAATTTGATTTATACTAATAGGTATAATAATCATATTTTTATACACAGTTCAAAAACACCTTGAACTTCCACGTTATGTCATCTAGTCAAATATATGGCCACCACAGGTCAAGTATTACTATTGAATTGTTTTAAACTTTGTAACCTGAAGGTTAAAGGTTAAAATCGCTTAAACCTGGCTATATTTTTACAGCAAAGCCTTTAATTTTAACGCAGTTTCAATTTGAACCTAGTACAAATGAAATAAAGGTTGAAATCAATTGTAGACTAAAATAATATGTATTTTTAACACGTAGTACAATCAATATTTATGGATAAAAAATTAAATATTTTTTGTGGATTATGTAAATTTTTATATTTCCTATAACTACTTCATTATTTTTGCTAGTTTGAGTATTAAAATTAGCAATCTAAGTTGTGACTTAGATTGCTAATTTTAAAAGACTTAATACACGTGTAAATATCTCTAGTGGTTTATTAGCACAGGTTATGTCAAGTTTATCACGTAATAATACCTCTTTACTAATATAATGTATTGAGTAGCGGAGGAATAAATATTAGGGCTTTTGTTTCTCTCTATCGAGTTTGAAGTTGGCAAGGAGAAAGCAAGAGAAAACACTGAGTAGGTAGTGTTTATTAGTAAGGGGAATAATGCTTGCATGGTAGTATATATACATGTCTGCGACTTTACTTACGTCGATTATAATATATCAAGAAACGACGTTTTATTAATAATTATTATTGGGGTTAATTAGCAATAATGGTTCTTAAACTTTTAAGGGATGAAATTAAGCACGAATATAATAAAATATTTTAATTAATGTTTACACTTAAAACTTTTTTATTCTTCGAACAAGAAAAATTGGAAATATATTTATTATATTTTAATTAATATTCGTGATCGCATTAACAAATCAAATTGTTTGGCAATTTATTTTTAAATATATAATATTACATAGGTCACCGGTCACCGGTCTATTTAGGTATACATAATTACATGCTCCTATAATCTGCGCTTATACCTATGTACTGAATATAAACCAACGCCTGTCGATGATAAAGCATAGGTATTACCTATAGGTACTTTCGACGAAAAAGTATTTTTTTGAAACAATTAAATCCAACTTCAGCTTCTTCTTCTTCTTCTTCTCGTGTAGGTAAGTTGGCAGCTCTGTTGTCAGAATTTTAAGGCCGGCCAAAGTCTTCTGACTTGGCTAAACGACTATTGTCTTGTACGACAGCCGAGACCGACGGCTTAACATGTACGGTAGCACTCAGTTGTAAATACCACTTTTTCTTATAGCGGTCCCCCATCAAAGTAGTGACCGCAGCGAACGTTGCTTAACTTTACCGATCGCTTGGAAACGGCTAGTAGGTATATAATAGCAATCCATAGTAATTAGTAGCTTACAACTATAATTAATAATTATTAGTAGAACAAAACAATAACACAAATCAAATCATTAATAAGTATTTTAATAAAATCAAATCTTTTTATTACTTTTTTTGCTATCTGTACCTCTCGACACTGACCCACTGATGGGCAATCGCTTCTCACTTGCACTTTCTTACATTACCGTGTTGTACGAAGAAATCGAGCCTGTGTTATAGGTACAGGGGTGTTGTGACTTGAGAGCCTGTCATTGTATGATGGTAAGCGCCACGCCGATACGTGCGTAAGCGCTAGAAAATGATTTTTAGAAATTTTTACGTAAATTTGGTATCATAAAAGTTAGTTTTTGTGTTGAAAGAATAATAAAATGTAATAGGGGTGAAAAGTATACTTAGGTGTAATAGAATCCATGGAAGTTTAATTTCATTATCCCACTTTCACTTAGCACTTACTAGGTGGTAGGGCATTTATTCTGCCGCCACGCAGTAGTGTGCAAGCGTGCAAGCACGCGGCCTGTTCTGGTTTGAAGAACATTGTAGCTAGTGACATTACTGGACAAATGAGACTTTATAATCCGATCACACAGTCTAGTAATCTTGTTATACTATACTGTGTGAAGTCTCAGGATGACGTGCGCAGTGCAGTGTCACGCAAAACTATATTAATTTTGAGTTCCGAGTGATACTGCAATCTGTTATGGGCAGCCGTAACGCTTAACATCAGCAGAACGATTGGCTCGTCACGTCATTCATTTACATTTAATAAAATCGGTGGGTGACCGTTGTGTTGCAGTTACAATTGAGACAATAGTCGTTAAGCCACATCAGGAGCCTTTGGGCGACCCCGACCATGGGCTGACCACTTGCGTATACGACAATAAGAAGACCAGGAGGGTTGAATAGCCAGAAAAAAATGCCTAACAGAGCGGCACTGCCCGGATGCTCGCCTCCTGCACCCATCGGCTCCCCGCGGTTCTCGGCTTACCTAATGGGGGGCCTACGCTACATCTTACAGCTCGTGTTCGCACTCGAGAACCTTTCTTCCCCATCGGCTGTCAGTTCTACGAGCGATGTGGCCTGCCCATTGCCTGAACAACTTGCTAATGCTAAGAGATATATCGGTCACTTTAGTTCTCCTACAGATCTCCTCGTTTCGGATCTTATCTCGCAGGGAAACACCGAGCATAGCTCAGTCGCTTTTGGGAAAGCAATGAAAAAGGATTTAGGTATTTTATAACACCGTTTTCGAGTGATCACACGCTGTATATAAGTTTTATTGTAATGTGAGTGTAAGCATGTTTTAAGGCACGGTTCACTTTCGTTCGATTACACTCAAGATCCCAAAATAGACGTGTTTTGACGCTTTTTTTTGTTAAAGAGAAAATTGATTTGTTACCTACGTTTACACAAGTTGGCACCTACGTAACATGTTGGTTACGCTTTAAGATCGCATAATAGGGCATCTTTTTTATTTTATTTTAAGACTAGTTGATCCACCCCGGATTGGCACGGGTTAATTAGTTTTAGAAAGCGAAAGGAAAAATTGTAGGGGAAAAGGATGAATGGATGGGCCGGCGAAGGAAGGCAGGCTTCGTCCTTTAAAAAAAGGCATTAATCCAACTTTATATTCAGTCAGTAAGCTCAAAAGTACCAAATTAATTTTAAAAGAGAAATAGAAGTTTCTTTTTTAAACTTTCTGTTACTCGTTCTATCGATTTTAATGATTTTTTGTCTAGCATATTGTCTTCATCTGTAATTGTTGTGGCATTTGGCTTGTACTACTTTTAGTATACTAATAATAGAATGTATCAGTGTACACGATGTTGATGATCGACAAAAAAAATGAAAATATATGCATTTTTTAAAATCTCACGTGGGATTAGTGGGGGAGGTAGAGCCAAATCACTCGATATCTAACCAAGGGGGGTTTGAAAAATCACCAACATCTCACATAATTAGTAAACACATTTGTTTAAAAATTAAACAAAAAATGACTTATTTAGTTTTGACTTGTAAAAGTGATAAAAACAGCCTAGATGCAATAAAAATTTTAGATTTTTGAGTTTAGAGACGCCCCCTAATGTAAAGGTTCTGAACGGTGTAATAAGCAGCCGATTGCTTCCACAGATTGCAACCTTGTCACATTCCGAATTTATTAGCAGAATATCGCGAATAGAACGCCCAACCGCAAAGCATACAAATGTCAAAGCTAAAGCAATAAGAGTTATGACGTGCTGAGAAGTATTTGATTTATTGCATTAACGTTTTGGCTGCAAGGTATATTATATTCACTGTGGAGGAAAAAAATGGCGGAAACTACAACCCCGTCACTAATGAACATTGTATAGCACAATTACACAATTTAGGTACACAATTGTGTAAATTAATAGGTATTCCGTATTAAAAAAAAATTCATGTAAATTGATTACAGGTAAAATGTAATTTAGAAGGAAAAATAATTAAGTAAATTGTAAATTCTCGAACGGAGAATAGAAAAAGCAGCGTAATTAGAAAAAAAATATATGCAGAAGATAATTTAATTAAATAGAAGATATTATGATAAAAAATGGTGCCGACTTAATTTCCAAAATATGTTTTTTTTTTTTTTTTTTCTTATAGTTTGGCTCCACACATAGTGTATTTAGCCAGTGTCAAGTATTGTAGTTTTACGTCGTATTATGAAATATTTCATGTAAAGTCAAGTCTTAGTCACAGTCAGTCAGGGTAGTCATAGTCCAGTCTAAGTCAGGTAGTCATAATCCAGTCTAAGTCATGCCCTAGTAAAGTAGTGGCAACTTTACTAGAGGCTTCTATGGAATTTTGGAAGCAACACGAAAAACCACGTTTCACTACATTATATCACTTGCCCACACTTATACTCATAATTCAGCACTTAATGCGTAAAATGCCACTAATTTTAAACATTAACACTAAAAAAAGCATAAGTTTTGTGAAATAATACAATGCAACGACGTGAACTTTTTCACGTTCCCGCCAAAACTCCCCAAAATATGTTAAAATGTTAAATCCTTTCAGCCCACAGACCTACTTAGAATAATTTCTTTACTCATACCTACACTGCGGCGTCAAGAGAGAACAAACCTGAATAAACACACACGCGCACACCCCCCATCTTTAAGTTTTTATTACAATTTAAAAAAAAAAGTGGAATGAGCTGCCCCAAGCGGTCTTTCCGCAGAGTTATAACATGGAGTACTTTAAAAGGAGGGTTAAAAGAGTCCTACAGGGTAAGCAACGCATTGGTGACGCATCCTCAGGTGTTACAGATGTCCATAGGCTACGGTGACCACTTCCCATCAGGTAGGCCGTATGCTTGTTTGCTCCCTTTAACATAAAAAAAAAATCCTTTTTTTTACTTTTAATTTATTTTTAATTTTTTGTTTTTTGACTGACCTGTTAGCTCATTTGGTTTCTGAACTGTAGGTTGTAGGTTCGAGTCCCATCCAGGACAAACATTTGTGTGACACATGACACATTGATGTTTGTTCTGTGTCTGGGTGTAACATCGTAGGTATTCTATGTACCTATTTATTACAAACAAAAAGTATCTAAGTATTGTTATCAGTTATCTGGTTCCCATAGTACAAGCTATGCTTAGTTTGGGGCTAGATGGCGCTGTGTGAAATGTCCACACATATTTATTTATTTTATTTTACTTTATATTATTGATAAATAAAATTTAAAAAAAACCCCCCAAAAAAAACCCCCCCCAACCCCCCCCCCCCCCCCCCCCCTTAAATTACCCCTAACTAGTAATGAATAAATAAAAAACGTATTAGTAGGTACTTATGGTAGGCTTGACACCAAAATTCACTTTTTTTATTTTTTCTCCCAGCCCATCTGAAAGGCAGCATCATGCATACACTGAACGTCTCCCTGATCAACCCTGGAGAATGTGAAGCCAAGCTGCAGTCGGAATACCCCCACCTTCTGGAGCAGTATGATGAAGAAAGTTGCGTCTGTGGACAGCCTACCAACCCAGCTAACAATATCTGCAAGGTAAGCGTTAAATTAACTTAATAAAACTGTGATGACTATGGCAAACCCTCCTATGATAAGCGTCCAAAGTGGCATTTTATTGGGAAGGCCTGTGTGCAGCTGTGGACGTCTTTCAGCTGATGATGTGAAGGCTTAAAGAACGAAAAGTCGCTTCACATCATGCAGCAGGGAGATGTCCCCATAAAATTACACTTTGGACGCTTATCCCTGGATATTCCCTTCGCCGGCTCTAACGGCACCCACGGGAATAGATAGGGTGGTCGTATATTGAAAAGTTGCTTGTTAACTATATTCATCATCGTCATCCTCTGTCTTTCCCCATTTGTTATTACGGTCAGCTCTCAATCTAACCTGTAGCGGCGAGCTACCAGAATTACACGAGCGACTGCCATCTGACCTCGCAACCCATAAGGGGACCAGTAACAGGGATGGTTAGATCAGGCATCAGATTCTATCAGGCGTCTGACTACCCGTAACGATTGCCATAGATGTTCTTATGACAACCGTGAGCGACGGCTTAACGTGCTCTCCGAGGCACGGAGCGATGGCATCGAAAACTGCACATAACTTACTAGATTATGACTATTTATGATTCTTTATGTTTCAGGTTGATATTGGCAGCGCATTAGCTTGTACCACTGGTGACGGTCACTTCGTGTTCCGAGGGGTTTACTCCTGGGACTCTGGTAAGGGATTCTTATGACTCATTCTATTTTATATACTATCTGAGTATGAATGGGTATATTATCCCGAATGGGGGTAAATCTACTCGCCAAGATAGATAATGTTTCTTCTATGACTTTTCTAAATTAATAGCTTTTCATTGAAGAAATGCCATGTAAAGTTTACGTTTGAAGATAGCCCTAGCGCAGCTGGGTAGTTGAACTTCGTCCTTGACCGAAGACCTGTGTTTAGAAATGAATTTATAGTATCTTGTTAACTCTCGTAGGGATCGCACGCGCAGTTTTGTGAGAGGATTTGTTTTTGAGTATGGAAGTTTGGAAACACGCAGTTTCAAGTAAGGCTCTCACAACTTGTGGGCTATCATGGTTCCAGTCCCCCCCTTTCGGGATAACATACCAATTCAAACTCACCCTGTAGAAAGAAGGAAGGAAGAGACGTAATAATTTACATTAATTATATTCATCCCTGGTGAAAACCGCGGAGAGCCGATGGATGCAGAAGACAAGCAGCCGCTCAAAGTGGCGCTCTATGGGGGAAGCCTATGTTCAGCAGTGGACGTTTTCAGTAGACGTCCACTACGACGTTAAAGTCGATATTTCTTTGAACGGATTTTGACCTGCTTATCTGGCCTTACCCGTCACCTTAATACTGACTTTTATTTTTTCCCCAGGCTGCCAAGTAGGCAATCAAATTGCTGGCTTCTGGAAATTCGATCTCGAATGGTATGAATGGGCTATAGGCCTCGTCGAGAGTGTAAGGTTCTCGAAATATACCGTAGGAACCAAAGTCATCAGGAACAAGTACAGTGGTCAGATCAGCACTTCCGGAGTCAAAACCTCGCAGGTCGGCATTAAGGGATCAGTCACTGGGGTAAAGGAAGTTTCAGGGGCAAAGGAACTGAACTCCTTCGCTCAAGGATTGGGGCAATTCGGCTTCGGATCAAGCAAATACAGCGAATCATCCAGCGGGTTGAACGGGGGCCTTGCAGTGGGATCCCAAGTTAAAGGACCAATTTCTAACACTTTCAGCGCCACTTACACAGAAAAGAAAGTGTTCCAATCCGAACCGAAATACGTGACATACACGACCAAACCCGAAATCGTAACTTTCACGACTAAACCCGAATATTTCACTTTCACAACTAAGCCTAAAATTGTAACATACACAACCAAACCTGAAATTGTAACTTTTACAACTAAGCCTGAAATTGTAACTTACACAACTAAGCCAGAAATTGTAACATACACAACTAAGCCTAAGATTGTAACTTACACAACTAAACCTCAGTTTATTAGGTACGAGACTTCTGGGAGTGGTCAGAACCCCCAGTATGTTGCCCCAGGGGTCACTTTCAACCCCTCGTTCTCTGAAGTGGTTGGGCACAAGCATGGAGCCTGCAAATGCCTAGAGGGCAAGAAGTGAAAAAAAAAACAGTTTTTCAATCGGAGTTGACGTGCCATAAAATTTCTTTTTTACAATTTTTTTTTCAATTGATACAGTACAAACTGCAGTTCCTAAAAAAAAAACACAAATTAATGCTTTTTTATCAGGAAAATTTGAAAAATTATAGGATACTGCGAGAAACGTCTACTATGTTTTTTTTTCTATTTATATTGTTATCTGTAAATAGGTAGGATATTCTTTTTTTACGCGAATTGACATGTATGTATTAATTGTTAGGCCTTAAGCACTGCCCTTACTGCTTTTTTGGAAATATTATTTTAATTTTGCTTTTTATTTTTTTTAATATTTGTTATTTTTATAATAGACATCTATAAACATACATGAAATATACATAAATTAGATTTTTGACCGTTTTGGGATCCAAAATGGTCGACTATCTAATATCGATTGGTATTTAGAAATAAAATACAATAAGGTCTGTTTTATATGAAATCGTGAAGTATTTTAGTCAAATTATTATGTATCGATAATATTTTTTCTAATTGTTGCAATTAGGATTAAATAATTGAAATAAATGGAGATAATTTACAAAATAACAACAGTTGTATTATTTAATTACCCCTTATATTTAATTACCCAATATATGAAATGTTTATTGAAACAAATCTGTGTTGCCAGTGATGACTTATGAAACTGAGATATGGTCTCTTACTGTACGCCTCATTAGTAAGCCCAAAGTCGCGCAGCGAGCTATGGAGCGAGCTATGCTCGGTGTTTCCCTGCGAGATAAGCTGTGGAACGAGGAGATCCGCAGGAGAACTAAAGTGACCGATACACTCTTAGAATTAGCAAGTTGTTCAGGCAATGGGCAGGCCACATCGCTCGTAGAACTGAAAACCGATGGGGAAGAAAGGTTCTCGAGTGGCGACCACGAACCGGAAGACGCAATGTAGGGGTCTTATAGGAGGATTGATGACAGGCCTTATTGTGTAAGTCTGGTGGATCGCCCACCATCACCATCGGGTGGTCGTATGCTCTCTTGCTCGCACTCACAGACTTGTAAATTGGTGCGTGCAGGATGAAGACCATTACCAGAACAGTTACATAATAGGGGGCCCCCTAGTACCTTACAATACAAGTCTATTCTATCCAAATGTAGGTACATATAGGTATCTACTGTCTTAGACCATGGAACACAGAGTACTTTGTTTGCCATGGAACAAGCAGGAGAGGAATGATATGCTAAAAACCGTTATAAAACTAGATGGCGCTGCAAAATGAGCGGGCTATAAGTTGAGCGTAGATCATAAATATGCCAAAAAAACCGTTTTAAACCTAGATGGCGCTGCAAAATGAGTGGGCTATACGGCTAGCTGCGGCAGGCTAAGTTTTTAGTCATAATATTTCTGATCTACGCTCAACTTATAGCCCGCTCATTTTGCAGCGCCATCTAGTTTTTTATCGGTTTTTGGTATATTTCTGATCTACGGTGTTTTCTTGGCATTCCTCTCCTACTTGTTCCAGGCTTAGACTTAGGAGTAACGAAAATTTTCTAGGTCTGTGGGTATACGCGCACTTGAGAATCGTAAAATATTAACATTATTACCCAGTCCAGCGCTCCTTATGCAGTAACTATACGTGGTCAAATAGAGCCGTGGGGAGCTGATGGATGGAAAAGGCAAGCAGCCGCTCAGAGTGGCGCTCCATAGGGAAGGCCTATATTCAACAACAGACGTCTTCAGGCCTTCAGGCTGAGGATGATTAAAACAGATTAATCTGGATCGCACAGAAACTAGATTGTTTCGCTAGTAAAGAAATTAGAGTAAAATAACAATACCTTACAAAGAACAGATAAATAAAGTACCTTTCAGTACATGTAGAGACATCTAGCGCCGAGGAGTCAAACTGCTATGTACCCATCTTTTCTAGAAGTTACAAACTTATGGAATAGATGGCGCTCATATCAATTTTATTTTAGTGACATCTATCGATGAGCTTCGAAAATAGTTAGCTTAGTAAATTAGTGTCATTTTAGCTTACCAGCATTTTACATAGATGGCGATATAAACAATTGTTTTAACGCGACATCTATCGTTATGTTATGAACTTTTTCTAGAAGTAAAACGACTTCATGATTTGTGGGGTTTGAAATAGGTGGCACTGTACTAACCTCATTCATTAAAATCTATACCAAATCCTGTATTTTATAATTTTTCAGTTTGTCCCCCTACCGTTATTGTTTTTTTAAATTGTAAATTAACAGTTTTTATATATTCATGTTTTGTCCTATTTGTTCCAAAGGCTATTATTAAGAACAGGAGATACCTACCTAGTATTAGGTACCTAATCTTGCATGCTACATCTTCGACCGCATCGTCACTTTCCATCAGGTGAGAGCGTGGTCAAATGCTAGATAAGGGTAAATTCAGACAGAGCAGCAAAATGATCGAGCACTTTTTAAGTGCTATTGGAATATCAATCCATTTTGACAAAGCTGAAAATAGTATGCAACATCAATGCATTTTGCTGCTCTGTCTGAATTGACCCTAAGTCTGATGTAAAAAAAGAATAAGTTTATAGATATAACCACAGATAATATAATACTATAATTAACTAAATCGTCAATGATTATTCTTGATTAGATGAGTACCTAAGGTACCTACAACATACTCTTTTTTTGGGTGGTAGCTTCATGATCTTTGTTAGATGATTTTTGAAGGTAATTGGCAGGTACGCGGAAATGTTCACATCGCGCATCGCGTCGTTGCATGGTATTATTTTTCAAAACTTGTGCTTTTTTCCAGTGTTAATGGTTAAAATTGGTGGCGTTTTACGCATTAAGTGCTGAATTACGGACATGAGTGTGGGCAAGTGCTATTATAATGTGGTGAAACGTGGTTTTTCGTGTGAATTTTGGAAGCATCCAAAATTCCTTGTAGGTAGGCTTCTAGTAAAGCTGCCACCACTTTACTAGGGCATGACTTAGAATGGACTATGACTACCCAGACTGTGACTAAGACTTGACTTTACGTGAAATATCTTATAACACGATGTAAAACAATATGTACTTGACACTGGCTAAACACTTAAGTGTGGAGCCAAAATATAAGAAAAAAAATATCTTTGAAGGTTTTTGTCGTTTGTCACATCTAGTCACATCTGTCAAAATTATTGTGTGAAAAACAACCAAAACAAAACCCAAAACCACCACAAATCCAAAAAAAAACAAAAATGCGTCCGCCTAAGAATTTTATTGATTCCAAGCCGACTATAAGAGTTTTCCACGACCCAAGTACTACTGGGTCTGGTCACAGCCACAGCGTGCATGGTACGATTTCGCAGGACCACGCGAGGCCGCGATCTAAAATTGACCATAGCATTATGTCCCCTTCCACATCAGATGTTAGCACTAGTGTCTCTATCCTATCACTCACCTCTTCTATACACAGGTAATCTTTTATCTTCTTTGCTCTTCTATACTTTCAATTAAAAAGAAAAAAGAAAAAACATGCTATACTTCTTTATAAAAGCAAAATGCCTCTTTCCGTCAGGTGAGATTGCGGTCAAACGCGGGCCTATTCAATTATAAAAAAAAGCATCATCCTCTTTGCCTTTTCCCATTTGTTATTGGGGTCGGCTCCCAATCTAACCTATAGCGGCGAGCTACCAGAACTATACGAGCGACTGCCATCTGACTTCGCAACCCATAAGGGACCAGTAACATGGATGGTTAGATCAGGCGTCAGATTCTATCAGGCGTCTGACTACCCGTAACGATTGCCATAGATGTTCTTATGACAACCGTGACCGACGGCTCTCCGAGGCACGGAGCGATGGCATCGCAAACTGCACATAACTTACTAGATAAGTCATTGGGTGCAGGGCCGAGGATCGAACCCGCCCCCTAATTACCTAACTCGCAACAGGTTTGCGACAGGCGTAAATCTCGCGGTGATTGCTGTCATACATCATTAGTGGTGTCGAGAATGTATGCTTCGCTACTGCTGTCGCATTGCTACTGCTGTCGCATTGCTGTTGCAAATTTTACGTAATTACCCCGCCGGTGCCGTAAGATTGCGAAGCGCGCATGCTACCGCTTGGCACATGTTACCGCTTGGTGTCTCTAGATTCCTAAGCGAATACCTAGGTAGGTAAGTAAGTACATACGTCATTATATTTAGGTATTGCATTTTCTATAGATTTCGCACCGATTTTGAAGATTTACAATGTAAAATGCGCATTTTCGGCGAGTCCCTCAACCTCTGCCGATGTATGGCCGACGACTTTTCGAATAAGCTTACGTACATGGAGAAACGCCTGCATAACTTGGAGAAGCGACAAATGCTATGGCGGGTGAGTTAGGTACAGGAATTTTGGATTTACTACATTTTTTTGAACTGTGTGTACCTGTTTTTTTCTTTTTTTTATCAACGATAGGCTAACATTTGACCACGGTCTCACCTGATGGTAAATGACGACGCGGTCGACGATGGAGCCTGCTAGCCTAGAAGATACCGATTCACTCTAGCCGTAAAAACTCCCAGATTATATTTGTCAGGAAACAGTGACATTGGTAAGGTGTTCCATTCCTTTGCTGTCCGAATTATAAACGAGGAACCAAAACGCTTACGTATTCGTAATTCAGCACTTAAAGCGTAAAACGTCCCCAATGTTATAGGTACGTTAAAACTGGAAAAAGCACAAGTTTTAAAAAATAATACAATGCAACGACGCGCGACGTGAACTTTTCCGCGTTACCGCCAAAACTCCAGTAGGTGGCAATATTTTAATAATAATGCCAGGAGTAATAAATTTCCCCAAAATGTTGGTATTTTACTGCAAATATATATCTTCCAAAACTATCTATTACGATACCTACCTATACATACGACTAGCTGCACCCCGCGGTTTCACCCGCGTAAGTTTCTATTTCGTGGGGATATCGGGATAATAATAAAAATAAAAATACAGCTACCTATGTAATCAAGTTTCATCGAAATCTGTTCATTAGTTTTTGCGTAATGAAGGAATAACCATATATTATATAGGTTGGCGTTTGGAAGTTTGAATGAAGCTTGTAACCCCCCCAAAGAAAAATTAGGTGTTAACGTTTAAAGATATTTTTGCGTTTATTTTTATTTAATCGAGCTGATATTTGATTTTCATATTTTATCTATTAGAACCTAACCTAGAGTGAACCTAATAAACCTAGAGAGATACGAATAGAACCTAGTCGCTCACGGCTACCTAAGTAAAATGTTAAACGTAAGAGAAGTGTTGTAAGTCCTAAGATTGATATTGGTTATGGCCAAGTGGATCGTCTATTTGTGTGGTAGGACCGTACGTTGTGATTTGTAGAATCCCTAGTTCTTTTAAGGTAGTGAGACAATGCCTAATGCTACCTAATAAACCGCAATAATCTATCTATATGCCAACTTATCAATTACTTATAATTATGTTTTATATTGCCTATATAATATCCTTTAGATTATATTAATTTTATAATAACGTAATTAATGTAGATGCTTAATAGTTATTGAAACGCGCATAATCCTATTAAAATTACAACCCTTTTATATTCGTGATTTTTATGTAGAGTAAATACCGTGAAGTAATTATACATGTACATTTACATAGTTCTAGAGTTTGGTTGGTAGAGTTTAGGTAGGTATTATAAAAGTATAACATTAACTATTCTTATAGTCTTGACGTAGCTATGGTAGAGTTTATATCGATGTCTTTTCTAACGGTCTAGAATTACGTTGAACCTAAGTAAGACCTAAGTTATTATCTTATCACATTCACCCCATACTTTCTGAGTTTACGTTAATTACACGATATCTTGTTTAGCACGTATCAGTAGAATCACTGCAATTGTCATTTTCTGCGGTGATCCTATTTGGGAGCCCCATCCCCGCCCCCAAAAATGAGATTTCGTCTCCAGACTTGGTTATCTCCCTTCAGATAGTGCTTAAATAGTGATACTTCAGCGCACTAGGGGAATTGGTCTATTAATTTAACGTTTTGGTACGTTTGTATGTCTAGTTGTTGTGGTTAGTACTTAGTATGTCTGTCTGTCAAATTTAGTCTTCAAATATATATACTAGAGAGTAAGAGGACATTGTCTTTTGGCAAATCCTAACACTGGCATACATCAAATCATTCAAGGGAACTCTATTTGTTAACAAGCAAAGATTCATACTCATCCATCGCCAATTTCATTGTGGATCTCTCAGGTAAGTACTAACTTCGTTACAAGAGAGATCCTAATCCCATCTCGGGCTCCTCCTCCCCATCCTATTCCTATAGTTCTATTAAATTTGTCCTAGCAATTTTCTAATATTAACGACGATCCTAAATTCAAAAACAATAATACCGTTAAAATAGAATTTGATAAGAATTATTTTACCGTGAGCTTTTATTCGAGCTAATAATATTAATAGTTTATTTTGACTATTAAATCGAGCCTACCTATATTATCCAACCTTTGGTATTATTTTACCTAGATTATATTTAGCATGAGATTAATTATTAGTCGACGATTTGGTAGAAAACCCATAATATCTACGTATTAAATTATCGAGGCTATAATATAATTCTTAATTTTTATATAAATAATCAAGCCATTCCCAGCTAGATTATAAGACCTTCAGGATATTCACACTGAATTTTGGTCTAGTTATTTCCTTATGAAATAACATGACTTTATTAGTCGGTAATATTTGTTTGCAACTCTAATCTATCCAGCATAGAGTAGCGAACATAAATTAGTCTTATTGGAGATTTTACAGAACTCAAAATAATGTTAAATCAAATCGATTTGGTCAAGCTAGATCTTTAGGTTGTCTCCGAGTTCAGATCTAGAAATAAGTGGCATAAAATCTTTTGATAAAATCCATCATAAAACACTATCGACGAAGAAGCTCTCTAATCCATCTGGCATAGAGAAACCTCCGGGCACGACTACGCTTGGCCCAAGTGCATACAGACCTTATCAAAATAATTAAGTAAATAGAATGATATAATTATAAGTAGTACACTCTCTATAAATATGGAGCATATCAATTTATTAAAACAAAGATCTTTTCCAAGTTCCAACTTTAAGATTCGATAACACAGGTCCAAATCTATTTGATGTAAATATTCAATTAAATAGAGTATTAATTTATTTATGGATTTCAAAGTTAAATGATTTTAAAGAATATTTTATTTTATTAGACCATACTTAGTCCTTCAATCTAATTAGCTTGTATTTAACATCTGACGTACGCGCATTATAGGTACATAAGTATAGAGTATTTTGAACATTACGACTCCGTTTAAATAAATTTATTATAACTATACGTAAGATAAATCCGTATTTGAGATTGGTCCTAAAATTTTATATTTCATTGGTTACATACTTATTTAATAATGGTTTACTTTTACTAGAATTTCATTGAACGAAACTTGTGTTTTATTAAATTGAATTATATATCTTTTTAGGTAATGAGTTATGATTTATTTAGTTTGGTATTATTTCATTTATGAAAGGAATTAAATATTTTAATATTATTTGATTTAATTGTTAGCTTTTACTAGAATTTTATTTGGTAATAATTTGGTTTTATTTAACCCAATTAGTTGATATTTTATTTTAAATCGACGAAATTTATATTTATTTTTATTAACCCCAATGTGTGTTCCTCGACTTATTGCTAAACCCAACCTAATATAGTGAGTGCCCCAACAAGCTAGAGATTGCTTGAATCTCACATTTAACTTTAAACGTGTGTGTCGGTCTCGAGTGTGCAATGAGACCTATCTAAGCTAGCCTATAAGAAAGCGAGCTGGCGAGGCTCTAAAAAGCTAAACCTAATTTCTACGCACCCCCTAAGGATACTCCTACCCGGACCGTGGTCCATGGATGGGAGAGCATCCGCCCCTGTATAAATGTGAATATATAAATATATAAATAAGACAACCCAGATAATTTTATCTATCAGACCAAGAGGCGTGCAAACACATGGGTCCACTTCGACGGTCCCCCTCCCAGTCCAGATAGATAATATAACCCAGATTGGAGACGATCGATCCTTTGCGGAGGAATAATCGATCTGCTGCGTCTCAAGAACAATGCAGCCTAACTCTAACACTAACCATGGAGGACATGTAATGCCAAGTTAGCACCGTCAGGCCCAGCATCACACCGCATACTCATGCGTTATAATTTTTCCGTGCTTGGTCAATACGAAATATTTACCCCCCAAACAAATTCTAATACTACACACTTCAATAAAATCACAAGGTATTAGCCAAGCCAAGAAAAACTTTTGAGAGGAAAACTAGCTCACTAAAACGCGCCTATTCACAAAGAATTTAAATTAAACGCGAATTTAATATTTGATTTCTCATTACTGGTCCATCATTAATGAATTTAACAAAACCCCAATTGAAATTAAAATCACTGTAATGTACTATAACCGCATAAAAGGACTCGCGTAAATGAAATTTATCTAAAATGAACCAGCACCAAGAAACCGTAACAAAATACGAAAATAAAATGACAAATATTCTAAAATTAATACCCGAGGAACCCAAAATTCAACACAAAATCCCAAGATCTAATTCCCCTTCTGAGCCGACGCAAGCGCTTATAAAGGACCATCGACGCGCATTTCTTCCTGCTACCCTATTCGCTAACTGATTTATTCCTTTGTCATAGTAAACCGATTATAACTTTACTTAAGATTTACTAGGCGCATATAAATTGTTATTGTGACACGGAAAACTCAATTGACGCGATCATCGTTCTATATCTGCCGGTGCTACTATAAGTTACTATATTAAATCTAATTATTAAATGCGTTAATTCACTGTTTAGATGGCATTAGCTTAAGGACTAATCTGTGTTATTTTGGTACATATTCTAGAGATTTAATTATAGATTTTCTTTAGGTTATTGTTTCGTTAATATGCTTGTGGTGTACAACCAGTAAAGTTTATTTATTATAGTTCATATTTTAATTATTTATTCATTAAATGTGTCGATTACCATACGGTAGATTCTCAGAGCTTCAGTAATAACATAATTTATTATATACGTTATTATTGGCTATCCTATTTATTCATTTTTAGTGTTTAATAGAAGTTATTTATAGATTGGATATGAATTTATCAGATAATCATTTTAGTTTTCTAGAGTCCTAAGACCTTGAACCTTTCATTAGCAGTCCTAAGACCTTGAGCCTTTTATAAGTAGATGATTTTATTTAAATATTTTTGTATTCCCATTTATAATCAAGCCTTCACTATATTTGTGACATGACGGGACCCTTTGGACCGTTACACCAACCCCCAAATTTTACGCAGGTGTTTAATTGTTGAACCGAAGTAAAATTTCCTAATCTAATAATCAAACAAATCTCACAAATATAGTTTATCTAATGTAATTTACAATTCCCTCTTAATTGTGCCCAATAAGCAACTTTATAATTTGTTATCGTTTGACTTCAAACATGTGTGATTCTCGCTGTAAGTGATCCTATATGTATAGTGGATTTAGACCAGAACAGAAATTAACCATAAAAGTAGTCAGCATCCTGAGCTTATATTGTTTGAATTATATAACCGATTGACATTGATAACTAGGATTACTAGATTCTACTGAGACCTGGTTGTGAGGCAGGCAGCCCTAGTAGCATTTAAGCAAAAATCCCGTCAGAATTCAACCTTTCAATTCCTAAGGAACCAATGCGAAAACCCTGCAAAATCTAGTATAGCTAAAAGTAGCAACCGTGTATCAATTGAAACAACCACCCAGAATAATCGTAATTTCATAGCTAATTCCTCCTCCGGAGTATGTGTAGTTGCCGAGTTTCAGTCTTAGCTTCTTGTGTAGTTGGGCTCCTTATAAGTGCATTAACCTGCGAGCTGATGCTATTGCTTTAATCCTAACTCCAAAGCTCTTTCTTATAAGAAACTGATTGTTAAGTGTTAGATGTTCGAATTCAACCGACAACAAACCCCTCAAACCTTAGGCTCTGCTAAACCACCAAGACCCTTGCTAACTGTTACTATGTCAATCAGCGGGGCCAACCTTCCACATCAACCAATTTCCCCTATACGTTCAAAAACCTTTCTTTAGCAAAACATTAACATTCCAACCCTTAACATGACTTCGATCAGACTTCGAGTATACTATCTCAACGGTCTAGCAATTCCCAATATAGGTAAAAGGCTTTTAAATAATATTGCTTTTAATAAATATTCCGCTACCACATTAAAATAAAATAAGTATCCCATTTTTTAAAGATTAATTCCTACATTAATTTGATAAACACCATCTCATCGGTTCAATAATTAATGTTTCAACTGCTTTTAAATATTAATGCCAAAGTTAACTCGTATTTTCCTTTTTAATTATATTTGAATTTATTTAATTTAGTCCAAATCAACTAAAACTTTACAACATTTAGAATTTAGATTATACCCCTTTTAAATAGATGAAACCATGTGCTCAAAATTGATTTACACAGCTTATCTTATTTTTATCTTTTATTTTTCCTAGAATATATATATATATATATAGTTTTGTAATTTATTTAAACCATAAGCTCGCAATTGATTCACCTAAAACTTTTTGTTTAAATTTGAATTACGTGCTTATTTTTTTTTTTTTTTTTTTTTTAAAATTGACATATGCACTTAGAGTACCATTCTAATATGTAACTAAAAAGTTAAAATTATTTCAATGTCGTAGAACCCATGCTAGTCTACGTAATTAAGTTGCAGTAAAGCTATCGTCCGATATGCATTTTAGAATACCATACAACGCCCCGACAAACTACCTGAACCTGATATTTTTCTTGCGTCACCATTTCTAATGGAGTGCCCACATTATACCAATTAACAATTTTATAAAACTTGTATTTCTTTAAATTTTTATTAATTATTGCTAATATATGTTTTTTTTTTTTTTTTTGAAAAGCCGCCGCGCTCCCCTCCATCTGTAAATAATCAGTATTCTACTTTATTTTGTAAATATAATGAGCGTCTTATTAGTATTATTACTCTTATTATTATTAACCACTTTTGAACCCTCATATTCACAGATGGGCTTTTCCCTTACCACCATGGATGAAATTAACGCTCAAACTCTTCCTTTATATTGCAGCGTTAATTCATCAATTTTAATTAAATAGTATGTACAATTAATTTTTCTCATAACTTAGACAACGTTATTAACTCTATTTGTTATTAACATACATAAGGACATTATAAATGAACCAAAAAAACATTTCTATTTAGAAAGGCCGCCTCCTCCCCTCTTTCCCGAATCGTTGCTGATTAAATTAACGTCCCCCTTTTAGTGAACTTTTGTTGAACACTCTTTTATATTCCTTCTATTATTTGTACAAAAGCATAAACTTTAATGCAGCCTATATTATATATCTATGATACATCAATCACATTTATCTTCAGTTCATGTATAGACTGGTAAGGATATACCATTACCAAGGACTATTCACCAAAGAAACGTCTAGTACAAATAAAATAAAAGTTACCTATCATTAATTTTTGTAAGTTAATAGTTTTTATAAATATTTTAAGTGCATAATAGGCAATATTTAAGAATTACTTATGGATTCATTAAGTATGCATAATATTTATTGTATTAGATGGATGTGGTAACATAAGATATGTGAGTGTTTCTCTGCAATGGTAAATATGTATACCTATGTATTATGGGCGGCTGTCCGGTTAATCGCGATATATTATTTAAATTATATTAACAGAAAGTTCGTACACAGGTAGATACTAAACTTATAATTACAGAAAACAACCTCAGCCAAGTTATCGCGTTTGAGTGGACAGCGGTCGGCGGTTGACAAGCTACTTACCTACCGGACAGTTTGTGTTGTACCGAGCGTGAATTATGTACGGATGGTTATTTTTATTATAATATATGCGTCAATAGTTCTGGTACTGCGTTATATAGGGTACCCAAGATACAGGCTGTTGCCTAGTTTGGGACCCGCTGGATTTTTATTCCATATGGTATAACAATAAAGCTAACCTAATATTTTTGTAATAATGATAAACACTTATATTTTTTTCTGGGAATAAATTATTCTTATTCTCATTTTGTATTAGTAATCATCATCATTATCTTTGCCCTTTCCCATTCGTTATTAGTAAAGATTACTCATTATTTTCTAGAATTTCTGAATCACCCATACTCCTTCTCATACTACGTTACTTACGTACCTATAGGTAAAGATAATATCATGATGAAAGTGCCTATCTATCTCTAACTTGGATCCCACCATGATCGGTTCAGCAACCCATAACCCGAGTTTTACCAAGTACACAATAATAGTGAATCCAAATAGTCATAATGCACCTAATAATAACTAAACATATTTTCATCTAAAACTAGCTTAATCTAAAATTGACTAAAGCAAGCGTAAGTTTCTGGATAGACCATACGTATTTGTTTTCTGCCTTCTGCCTAATTAATCATAACCTTTTTTAACGCTTAGTCTATACGTACAGGTTATCTACCTCCTAGATCTTACACTCAAATTCTCAAATTAAACGTACTAAACTTATGGAATAAAACCCAAAATTATTTACACTAACTATTTGAAGTTAACCGTTACGCTTATCAAACCTAAATAAACCAGGGTTTTCTTTTTTTTTTTTTAAAGAACTTAAATGTTCATTTGGACAATAATAAATTGTATCTAAATTTTGTGTCTATTATTAATCCTTTTATTCGTTTTATTTATATTTATTTGAAGTTCTAGACATGCCTTATACTGGGCGCAACTGAACTCATCAGTATGTCCTGAAACTAGGTCATTATATATCTAGGTCACTCATGACACCGGTCACGTGTGAACCAAAGTTTTTTTTTTTTTTCGAGCAGGAATCGAATCTACAACCTACAGGTCAGCGGGAAGGGCCACCATCAACCGAGCTATCAGGCCGGTCGAAGTCTAATATTATACAGTAAGTAGTAAAGTATCAAGTTAGTTAATCTTTCAGTAATGCCTCCAATAAGTATTAACTAGTAATGATTTTTACTCTCATCGGAATATCACTAACTATATTGTAATCTAAGCTATGTCGCTGTATAATGTACCTAAAATCATCAGATACCTAGTACATCAACTAGTTTAATAAAACTATTCCGTGGTAAATACAACCCCCATTTTCTAAAACTCGAGAGACACCTTTTTTTTGTTATTTTCAAAATATAATTATTTTTCTTTTTATTTGAATACGATTTGTCAAGAAGGGTTCAAAATCATAATTATAATTAAGAGTCGTTATTACGCAGTTAATATACCTATGTACCTATAAAATTATTTCAATATTTTGTAAGAAGTTCATCTATCTTCCTATCATAAACCAACCTACCTATAAACACAGCTCATCTATTTTTCTATTACCTATAATCCGTTCTACCGTACCATTTTGTACACAAGCTATCGTGGCTTAGCGGCGACTATAAGCAACACTATTATTTTCCGTCACCGGTTCGATTCCTCTTGCCCGTATGTTATACTATTTTTTTTTAATGATTTCTTTTTCTAATCAATATTGGTATTTTTAGTTTTATATTTTAGTTTTAAAGTTTTTAGGTATAGTTTAGTTTTTAGGTCTAGTATATTATTATACGTTATTTAGTTTGTATTAAATAAATGTTTCTATGTATTATAATTCATGAGAATTTTGTTGTTATTCTATTATATCTTACTTTTATATATCTATCAATCTTTTGTCCGCGAATACAGATGAACTATTAATTTTACTACTCTGATTAACTGACATGAAATGATATGTACATAACCCAATTTATTTTATATCATAAATCAAATAGTAATAATTTGAGATGGGTTTTAAATCAATTTTATTATAATAACAAATAAAGTAACGTTTCTAATAAAACTCAACAGACACACTAATCCCAATCAACACCTGGATGGGTGACCACTACAAAACTTTTTTATTTTATTTATTATGATTCTACATCATAAGTGATCGTTAATGTATTCATTGTATTTTTCCCACAAGAGTTCACAAGTCCTAAAGGATACTAATCTTTTATTTGAAAATCACCTATCTTCATAAAGTCAGAACTCAGCTTTCTTTCACTATTATTTAATTATTTAGACTTATCTGAATATCTAGGTACCTATATGTATTGCGATAGAGCGTACCTACAAACGCAGACGTATAACTACACGCGTAATATTTAATGGTAAAGACTACGTATAAATAATACTTTATAAAAAAGTACCTAACTCATTTTTACAGTTATTGATTTAAATTTTACAACAAACATAATAATCAAAGATTTGTCATTTAATGTATCTATATTATAGTGACTGGTTACTATCCCCTGTTAAACGTAAAGAACAGGTATTATTAAAGTGTTGAAGTCCGCATTCTAACATTTCTTTTATCTTTAACTAAAACATAATAAATGTTGAAAGTATAAACATTTAAGAATTTTAATATACCTATGTAGTATGTACTCAACACGTTTTTCTTCATAACAAACTAACGAACTAGGTTTCACTGATTAGAGCAGTACTTATTTTTCTATAGTATAACTAACTCTTTTTTTTTTTATTGTTTACGTTACCTATAGGACCCAACTTCATTTAATGTATTGGACGTATAAATTGATTAGGTAAATACCTATTATAGTTAACTATTTATATATAAATTATGATTATTGTATGTCAAAAGACTTCATCTATCTGTTTCTAAGCATTCTATTATTTCTAGCTGAGAATTCGGATGGCTAAACGTACCTACACCGTGCTCGCATTCTTCCAAACATAAAAGTTGATACAAAAAATTTGGTCGAGCAGCGCAAAAAATAACGGAATCTATAGGGTCACACACTGATTCGGATTCGAAGGATTCTAACAAGTGCGTTAGAATTTTTTCAAGTGGAAGACCATAAAGTTCGAAATTTATGACGACATTTTGTCAAGTGTTTACGTCTGTGAATTTTTGAGTGTTAAAAATGCTAAGTTTTAGTTTAAGTATGTTATGAATAACAAGAGAGCTCTCGACATAATAAGCTCTCTGTGTTCTATGCTGAGACCGTTGCTGTGATGAAAGTTGAAACCGTATGTTTAGATTATGCGTCAGTAAACAACTTAATATGATGAAGTAATATAGTTTGATACTGTGTTATTGTTAGATGACATTTAACCCGCAGAGTATAAGTACAATGATTTCTTTAAGTTATGCTATTGTAAACGAAATTTAAAACGCACCTAAATATTTAGTTGTCTCAAGACCTTTCCGTTCACGCGCAGCAAATTGTGCGATAGGTATCGCCTCTATAATCAATCCCATGGACTACAACATCTCATTATTAGTTAAAATTTATGTAGACTACCTAAATTAAAATAATATCTTGGTCACGGCTAACCCATATTGTAACCCCCCCAAAGAAAAATTAGGTGTTAACGTTTAAAGATATTTTTGCGTTTATTTTTATTTAATCGAGCTGATATTTGATTTTCATATTTTATCTATTAGAACCTAACCTAGAGTGAACCTAATAAACCTAGAGAGATACGAATAGAACCTAGTCGCTCACGGCTACCTAAGTAAAATGTTAAACGTAAGAGAAGTGTTGTAAGTCCTAAGATTGATATTGGTTATGGCCAAGTGGATCGTCTATTTGTGTGGTAGGACCGTACGTTGTGATTTGTAGAATCCCTAGTTCTTTTAAGGTAGTGAGACAATGCCTAATGCTACCTAATAAACCGCAATAATCTATCTATATGCCAACTTATCAATTACTTATAATTATGTTTTATATTGCCTATATAATATCCTTTAGATTATATTAATTTTATAATAACGTAATTAATGTAGATGCTTAATAGTTATTGAAACGCGCATAATCCTATTAAAATTACAACCCTTTTATATTCGTGATTTTTATGTAGAGTAAATACCGTGAAGTAATTATACATGTACATTTACATAGTTCTAGAGTTTGGTTGGTAGAGTTTAGGTAGGTATTATAAAAGTATAACATTAACTATTCTTATAGTCTTGACGTAGCTATGGTAGAGTTTATATCGATGTCTTTTCTAACGGTCTAGAATTACGTTGAACCTAAGTAAGACCTAAGTTATTATCTTATCACATTCACCCCATACTTTCTGAGTTTACGTTAATTACACGATATCTTGTTTAGCACGTATCAGTAGAATCACTGCAATTGTCATTTTCTGCGGTGATCCTATTTGGGAGCCCCATCCCCGCCCCCAAAAATGAGATTTCGTCTCCAGACTTGGTTATCTCCCTTCAGATAGTGCTTAAATAGTGATACTTCAGCGCACTAGGGGAATTGGTCTATTAATTTAACGTTTTGGTACGTTTGTATGTCTAGTTGTTGTGGTTAGTACTTAGTATGTCTGTCTGTCAAATTTAGTCTTCAAATATATATACTAGAGAGTAAGAGGACATTGTCTTTTGGCAAATCCTAACACTGGCATACATCAAATCATTCAAGGGAACTCTATTTGTTAACAAGCAAAGATTCATACTCATCCATCGCCAATTTCATTGTGGATCTCTCAGGTAAGTACTAACTTCGTTACAAGAGAGATCCTAATCCCATCTCGGGCTCCTCCTCCCCATCCTATTCCTATAGTTCTATTAAATTTGTCCTAGCAATTTTCTAATATTAACGACGATCCTAAATTCAAAAACAATAATACCGTTAAAATAGAATTTGATAAGAATTATTTTACCGTGAGCTTTTATTCGAGCTAATAATATTAATAGTTTATTTTGACTATTAAATCGAGCCTACCTATATTATCCAACCTTTGGTATTATTTTACCTAGATTATATTTAGCATGAGATTAATTATTAGTCGACGATTTGGTAGAAAACCCATAATATCTACGTATTAAATTATCGAGGCTATAATATAATTCTTAATTTTTATATAAATAATCAAGCCATTCCCAGCTAGATTATAAGACCTTCAGGATATTCACACTGAATTTTGGTCTAGTTATTTCCTTATGAAATAACATGACTTTATTAGTCGGTAATATTTGTTTGCAACTCTAATCTATCCAGCATAGAGTAGCGAACATAAATTAGTCTTATTGGAGATTTTACAGAACTCAAAATAATGTTAAATCAAATCGATTTGGTCAAGCTAGATCTTTAGGTTGTCTCCGAGTTCAGATCTAGAAATAAGTGGCATAAAATCTTTTGATAAAATCCATCATAAAACACTATCGACGAAGAAGCTCTCTAATCCATCTGGCATAGAGAAACCTCCGGGCACGACTACGCTTGGCCCAAGTGCATACAGACCTTATCAAAATAATTAAGTAAATAGAATGATATAATTATAAGTAGTACACTCTCTATAAATATGGAGCATATCAATTTATTAAAACAAAGATCTTTTCCAAGTTCCAACTTTAAGATTCGATAACACAGGTCCAAATCTATTTGATGTAAATATTCAATTAAATAGAGTATTAATTTATTTATGGATTTCAAAGTTAAATGATTTTAAAGAATATTTTATTTTATTAGACCATACTTAGTCCTTCAATCTAATTAGCTTGTATTTAACATCTGACGTACGCGCATTATAGGTACATAAGTATAGAGTATTTTGAACATTACGACTCCGTTTAAATAAATTTATTATAACTATACGTAAGATAAATCCGTATTTGAGATTGGTCCTAAAATTTTATATTTCATTGGTTACATACTTATTTAATAATGGTTTACTTTTACTAGAATTTCATTGAACGAAACTTGTGTTTTATTAAATTGAATTATATATCTTTTTAGGTAATGAGTTATGATTTATTTAGTTTGGTATTATTTCATTTATGAAAGGAATTAAATATTTTAATATTATTTGATTTAATTGTTAGCTTTTACTAGAATTTTATTTGGTAATAATTTGGTTTTATTTAACCCAATTAGTTGATATTTTATTTTAAATCGACGAAATTTATATTTATTTTTATTAACCCCAATGTGTGTTCCTCGACTTATTGCTAAACCCAACCTAATATAGTGAGTGCCCCAACAAGCTAGAGATTGCTTGAATCTCACATTTAACTTTAAACGTGTGTGTCGGTCTCGAGTGTGCAATGAGACCTATCTAAGCTAGCCTATAAGAAAGCGAGCTGGCGAGGCTCTAAAAAGCTAAACCTAATTTCTACGCACCCCCTAAGGATACTCCTACCCGGACCGTGGTCCATGGATGGGAGAGCATCCGCCCCTGTATAAATGTGAATATATAAATATATAAATAAGACAACCCAGATAATTTTATCTATCAGACCAAGAGGCGTGCAAACACATGGGTCCACTTCGACGGTCCCCCTCCCAGTCCAGATAGATAATATAACCCAGATTGGAGACGATCGATCCTTTGCGGAGGAATAATCGATCTGCTGCGTCTCAAGAACAATGCAGCCTAACTCTAACACTAACCATGGAGGACATGTAATGCCAAGTTAGCACCGTCAGGCCCAGCATCACACCGCATACTCATGCGTTATAATTTTTCCGTGCTTGGTCAATACGAAATATTTACCCCCCAAACAAATTCTAATACTACACACTTCAATAAAATCACAAGGTATTAGCCAAGCCAAGAAAAACTTTTGAGAGGAAAACTAGCTCACTAAAACGCGCCTATTCACAAAGAATTTAAATTAAACGCGAATTTAATATTTGATTTCTCATTACTGGTCCATCATTAATGAATTTAACAAAACCCCAATTGAAATTAAAATCACTGTAATGTACTATAACCGCATAAAAGGACTCGCGTAAATGAAATTTATCTAAAATGAACCAGCACCAAGAAACCGTAACAAAATACGAAAATAAAATGACAAATATTCTAAAATTAATACCCGAGGAACCCAAAATTCAACACAAAATCCCAAGATCTAATTCCCCTTCTGAGCCGACGCAAGCGCTTATAAAGGACCATCGACGCGCATTTCTTCCTGCTACCCTATTCGCTAACTGATTTATTCCTTTGTCATAGTAAACCGATTATAACTTTACTTAAGATTTACTAGGCGCATATAAATTGTTATTGTGACACGGAAAACTCAATTGACGCGATCATCGTTCTATATCTGCCGGTGCTACTATAAGTTACTATATTAAATCTAATTATTAAATGCGTTAATTCACTGTTTAGATGGCATTAGCTTAAGGACTAATCTGTGTTATTTTGGTACATATTCTAGAGATTTAATTATAGATTTTCTTTAGGTTATTGTTTCGTTAATATGCTTGTGGTGTACAACCAGTAAAGTTTATTTATTATAGTTCATATTTTAATTATTTATTCATTAAATGTGTCGATTACCATACGGTAGATTCTCAGAGCTTCAGTAATAACATAATTTATTATATACGTTATTATTGGCTATCCTATTTATTCATTTTTAGTGTTTAATAGAAGTTATTTATAGATTGGATATGAATTTATCAGATAATCATTTTAGTTTTCTAGAGTCCTAAGACCTTGAACCTTTCATTAGCAGTCCTAAGACCTTGAGCCTTTTATAAGTAGATGATTTTATTTAAATATTTTTGTATTCCCATTTATAATCAAGCCTTCACTATATTTGTGACATGACGGGACCCTTTGGACCGTTACAAGCTCCTCCTCGCTTCGCTCATCATCAGATAGATACCTCTTCAACTTCAACCTTTTATTATTATGGCTTCTGCGGGGTAGCCATAATTTCGCCAATGTCAGCTATATATAGCGAAAAAGCGAAAATAAACGGAAACAATGACATATCTGCCAAAATTTTATCATCTGTCAAAGTTTGACAATTAAAATCTGTAAAAAAAATTACATTTACCTTCTGTCAAATTGATATCTGTCAAACATTATCTTTTGGTAGGCTGCGTTCTTGAACGTCGACCGAACGGCGCAAATTCTAATGCAGATAGAGGAGTTTTGGCGGGAACTCGAAAAAGTTCACGTCGTTTCATTGTATTATTTTTCTAAACTTGTGCTTTTTCCAGTGTTAATGGTTAAAATTGGTGGTGTTTTACGCATTAAGTGCTGAATTACGAGCATGAGTGTGGGCAAGTGATATAATGTAGTGAAACGTGGTTTTTCGTGTTGCTTCCAAAATTCCATAGAAGCTTCTAGTAAAGTCGCCACCACTTTACTAGGGTATGACTTAGACTGGACTATGATTACCTGACTAAGACTGGACTGTGACTAAGACTTGAAGACTTGACTTACTTTACACGTGAGATATTCCATAACTCGATGAATAATTACAATACTTGACACTGGCTAAATACACTATGTGTTGAGCCAAAATATAAGAAAAAATGCAGATGGATACTTAAAGTTGAACGTTTCACTAGCGCGGCAAATTCAAATTTTCTTGCGTTCTTTTGCCAATAATAGCTTAATTATTCAGCGTGTTTACATGAAAACTAATTTTGCGCAAATAAATAGGATGTATCAATAAATTACAATTAAAAGTATCACCTACATATTATTTGTTTAGCGAAAAATGGCAATAGACTATTCTATTATTTCTATTGCTTTACGGTAGTTTGAATGTAATCACGTTTAGTATTTAGGCTCTTATTGGCAAAAGAACGCAAGAAAACTTGAATTTGCTGCGCTAGTGAAACTTTCCACCTTAAGGTGGCTCGTTTCTCCTACTAATATATTTTCTAATTTATGGGCGAAGAGCGTATAATTTAATACTGGAATAACTATAGTTTGGTTTTTATTGGTCCTCTAAATGCGATAAATCAACTGCAGTTGAAGAAAATAATGGATTAATAGCAAAAATAACATCGAAATTTTTGTAAATTTTGTCAATGTATCAGTGAACACTGATAGTGTCGTACGCTATGACACTGCTTAGTTGTGTTTGATGGCGGCGAAAACGCGCGACGGTGCCAGCTCGTGACATGTACGCGTCACGCACTGTTGCCGCTCTTCTCTGTTTTTTCCATAATTTGAACTCGGCTCAAAAACAAATAATGAAGGATTGGACATTTGATTATCCAGTACTAGAATTTTGGATAAGACGTGTTCATTTATTGCGTAATGGAGAAATTACATTATACAATTCTAATTATATTACTAATAAATAAGTAAATAAATAAAAGCTATAATAAATAAAGAATTCTGTTTTAGTTGTAATTATGGTCAGGTGCAAGCTGGATGCAGCAGGCGAGCAGCCGCTGATAGTGGCGCTCTCTGGGAGGCCTATATTATGTTCAGCAGTAGACGTATTCAGGTTGTTGATGATGATGATGATGATGATGATGATGATGGTCAGGCAGGTGCGGATCCAAGGGGGGCAATTGCCCCCCCTGAGCTACGACTGATCCTTCAAATGATTGAAATCGCGTAAAGTCAGCCCCGAAGTATTTCTCAACAAAAATGTACCTACTTACCTATTGGCAATAAAGAAGATCAAGCCCAAGCCAAAAGCAACTGAGTTCTTCCTAAAATTATTTTGCCAAAATCTGTCAGGGTATGAATGAAAAATTTGTCGCGCTCCCTCTGCTCGCGCATTACAAATTAGTTGGTGCTTGTGTGCCTTGTTTTATAGTGGTGTTCATTTCTACATAATATTATACCTGCTCCTACAGTGCTGATTACCCAGGTGAATTTTCGTGCTCGCTACGCTCGCATTGTCGTTTTAGGTACTTGTTGAAGAAGTGTTTTACAACAATGGGTGAGGTGTTTATTATTAGATCAAAGAGAAATGCGAAAATGCATAATTACCTACGCAAATATGCTTTTGCATAAAGCCCGGTCAATACAAGTAAATAAGTTGTATTCCAACACAATACTATCATTCTCTCACACTTCCGGGTAATTTGCAAGTTAGTCAACGAAATGGATTCGCGCCTGGGGTCAGGTGGGGTAAGTGAAACACCCTATCGTAAACCATAATCTATTCCGTGGCAGGTGTAGAAATCATTTTGTTGGGTGCCAAGCAATTGCGAGCGAATAAAAATATTCGTATTTAAAACATAACTTTGATAAAATTAGATATTTACTAAGGAGGTACCCAATACATTTATACACAATTATATACAATACATTTATTTATTTAAGAAAATGTGTACCTGTTTTAGCCGCATAAAAACTCTTTGTTACTATAATAACATTATTCATTAATCTGTGGTATCATGCATACTGAATCTAAATTATCCGTATAATCCGGGTAAATTAGAATTTACCAGGATTATACGTATAACTTCCAGTGAGATACAAACTTAACTGAATCGAGATATCATCATGGAAAAATAGCAGCGAGTGGAAATGAACTCTATTTTGCGGTGAATATAAACAACTGTGTTGTAGTGGCATTAAAGGGGTTGTAACATTTTGGCCTATAGATCGGCACCCATCTTGTTTTTTTTTCATATGCGCGGCCACTTTGAAAACCTATGCCAATGTGTAGAGGACATTCATACAAGCAATAAATGTCAAGGAAGTAATCTTGTAAAGTGTTGCATTATCCTGTTATATGACAAAAACAAAAATTGATTATTTAAAAAATGACAAAATCATTACCATCTAATTCATGCAAAATAGATCATTTATGTTTACTGCAGAGCACAATTAATGTAATGTTCAATAATAATCCATCATCATCATCATCATCATCAGTCAGAAGAAGTTTACTTCTGAATGAACATACGCTTTTTACTCCCATCAACCGCCAGACTGAACGAGATTCTGCCATCTACATTCACTGGATGCCCGTCACTTTCATAATGTCGTTAGTTCATCTAGTCGGAAGCCTGCCTACCTAGTCTTCTAGTTAGTTCATAGTCTACACTCAAGAACCTTTCGTCCACATCGGTTAGCGGTTCAAGTACGTGTTCCATGCGCAGTTTCTGCTTTTTTTTTCATCATCATCATCATTAACAGTCTGAAGACGTCCACTGCTGAACATAGGCCTCCCCCAGAGCACGCCACCTTGAGCGGCTGCTCGCCTCCTGCATCCATCGGCTCCCCGCGGCTTTCACCAGGTCGTCGGTCCACCGAGTGGGGGGCCGGCCTACGCTGCGTCTTCCGGTTCGTGGTCGCCACTCGAGAACCTTTCTTCCCCATCGGTTGTCAGTTCTACGAGCGATGTGGCCTGCCCATTGCCACTTCAACTTACTAACTCTAAGAGCTAGCTTAAGTGTAGCTTTTTTTTTAATTATGAGAAATCATGCACTATTGTTTTCTCATAATAAACCAGAGTGAGTGAATACAGGTAGCTATTATAATATTGTGTTGTGGTTGATCCCATTTTGCATAATAAAACAATTTATTTAGCATTTAGAGATGTTTTTAAGTATCCTGCCCGCGGGGTCGCAAAAAATTATCGGTGCGCTAGCTAGGAAGGACACGTGCAGTGAACCGATTGTCGATTCCCGATAAAATGCAGGCGAGTGCTAACTGTGGACAATAAAATTGCCAAAAATGTCTTTAAAACAGAGAGAATACAGAAAAATTAACAAACAGCGTAATGTTTTGTTAGTTTGCCACTTGTTTCTCAGTGTGCGCACGTGTCCATCATCTCAATTATTAAACCCTTGGACTCCCAGTGGCTCGAAATCGAGTTGGCATACATTGTTACTCTATTGTAATGAAAAATGCTGGTATTCCAGAAGTTAAATAGTAAATAACGCCCAACGATCACATACACAGATCCTGGATCCTAACTAGGATTCCCTGTATCTAGGGACCCAGGAACTATGAAGACCATGGTCCGACAATACCCAGACACAGAACAAGTATTTGCGGTTTTTTCATGTGTCAAATACTTGTCCTGTTACGGGAATCGAACCCGCCACCTTCGGGTTATGAGCCGACCTGCTCAACCACCACAATATAGAGGCATTATTTCTGTTATTTTTGCCATCGTTTTGTAAAGTTGTTGTTATCGTTTTGTTATTGGTTACAAGATGTGCCCACTGCCTATCTCATGAGTGTAGTGTGGTTTGTGGGATGGGCGAGGAACCAAGAGATCCAACCTCTTTCTCCTGCTGCTTTTATAGAATGTATCTTTACTTGACAAGGAGGATGATTTATGAGTAATTAAATATTAGTGGAAACATTTCATTTTGTTTTTTTTTTAACTTTGGTATACCTATAAATATACATAAAGCCATGCCTTATGCCCAGCGGTGTAACCCTTTACATAATATACTTTACTAGATCTTGACATTTCTCGGAATTTATAACGTTTTTGCGGCGACCTATGGGCCAGGCTTCATACTAAAATGTTACAACCTCTTTATTAACCAGCGTTACCCTAATCGGAGACTGCCTGTAAATCCGAATTTATGCGCTCAATCATGTAATCATGTCTTTCCTGAGAGAATTGATATATGCGCCACCAGCTCGTGTATCAGATACATAATATTATTATATCGCAATATTATATTTTCGTTCCTTTTTTAATATTGTCTGACAGCAATTCGATCATGCAAACTCCAAAAAGTTTTTAATGTGTGTGTGATAAGGATAAAACTCAGCTTAATTTTTTAAATACAAAATATATAAGTAAATAGACAATCCAGTTGCCATAATCACCGCGCTTGACTTGCGTCTTGGTGATCATAGAAGATTTTAATGTAGGTACCGAGGAGAGTGCTCGTGACCATTCCCTAGATATTCCCTTAGCCAACTCTTACGGCACCCGTGGGAAAAGAAAGGGGTGGTACTATTCACTAGAGCTATTTACGTAAAATTAAAAGTAGGTACGTAGGTAATGTCTATTTCACTTACCCCACTTGACCCAAAATGTTTTTTATTTTTGGGTAAAATAAGACAAACCAACATACTTTCACTTCAAAGTCATAATATTAGTAGGATTAAGAGTATTATTAACCTTGTAACAAAAAGTAATAAATTATTTATCTACACCACTATTATAAAGAGGAAAGATTTGTATTTTTGTGTGTATGTTTGTAATGAATAAACTCAAAAACTACTGTGCCGATTTCAAAAATTCTTTCACCATTGGAAAGCTACATTCACCCTGAGTAATATAGGTTACACCAATACACGTGGGAAGCCGGGGCGAGCCGCTAGTAAATAATATAGATATTATAGGTAGGTGCGAGATAAGCTTACTAGGTGGTAGGACTTTTCTGCAAAGTTCGTCTAGGTAGGTACCACCGCTATGCCAGTTATTCTGCCGCCAAGCAGTAGTGTGCAAGCACTACTGTGTTCCGGTTTGAAGGGCATTGTAGCTAGTGAAATTACTGGGCAAATGAGACTTTATGATCTGATCATTCAGTCTAGTAATCTGATTACTAGACTGTGTGATGTCTCAGGATGACGTGTGCAGTGCAGTGTCACGCGAAACTTTATTGTTTTAAAGTTCCGAGTGACACTGCAACTGTTATGGGCGGCCGTGTTGCTTAACACCAGGTGAACGACTAGCTCGTCACATCATTATATAGCATAAAAAAAAAAAAAAAAAAAAAAAAAGCTCCGGAATGAGGAGCTCCGCAGGAGAACTAAAGTGACCGATATAGCTCTTAGAATTAGCAAGTTGAAATGGCAATGGGCAGGCCACATCGCTCGTAGAACTGACAACCGATAGGGAAGAAAGGTTCTCGAGTGGCGAACACAAACCGGATGACGCAGCGTAGGCCGGCCTCCTACTCAGTATACCGACAATCTGGTCGCGGGAGCCGATGGATGCTGGAGGCAAGCAGCCGCTAAAAGTGGTACTCTCTGGTGGAGGCCTATGTTCAGCAGTAGACGTCTTCAGTCTGTTGATGATGATGATGATAGATAGATGGGTAGTGATTGAATTAAAAAACAAAACACACTGAAGTGGGGTATGAGTCAAGGACTTCTACCCTTGCAGTCGAAGGCTTTCACCACTGGTCCAGTCTAGATCATTTTCTTGAGACTAAAATAATTAGCAATAACATCAAAAAATGCATACAAAAATAAAACATGCAAAAATGAGAATAGAACCCAGAACCCTCTCCTTGCAGTCAAAGGCTAATACAACCTGTCCAATCTAGTTTATTTTTATGCAACCAAATTAGCAATCACTTCAAAACAAAATTGAAATTGAATGAAAATATATAGTATGCAAAATCAACACGAGCGGTGAGGCTCGAACCCAGGACCCTACCCTTTGCAGTCAAAGGGTCACACCACTAGTCCAATCTAGTTAATTTTTATGCAACCAAATTAGCCATCACTTCAAAACAAAATGGAAATTGAATGAAAATATATAGTATGCAAAATCAACACGAGCGGTGAGGCTCGAACCCAGGACCCTACCCTTTGCAGTCAAAGGGTCACACCACTAGTCCAATCTAGTTAATTTGTATGCAACCAAATTAGCCATCACTTCAAAACAAAATTGAAATTGAATGAAAATATATAGTATGCAAAATCAACACGAGCGGTGAGGCTCGAACCCAGGACCATCCCATTTGCAGTCAAAGGCGTACACCATTGGTCCAATCTATACATTTGTAGTGACACCAAATTAGGCATTCGTTTGTAAATACATACATCTTGTACTTTGGTAGAATAAGAACCTTGTATGTGTGAGTGAATAGTTCTGCCGCCAGACCGGCCTTTTGGGATAATGATACATCACAAATAAAAGTATTTTAGAAACCTAAATCACCTGAAATATTGATGGATACATTACAAAATATTATGCTATTACCGGTAAACATAAAATTACCAAATAATATACGCATTTTCATTAATTAAAAAATAAAATACGCTAAATTAGAACATCAACGTCATCTGTTGACGTGGTGTGCTTAGCTGCCTTTGACGAGCGCCCTTAATACTCAAAAAGCATGGGCTCCGAAATACTTTAATTACAAAAGTCTAGACTGTTGTGTATGGTGATGGTGTCGTTCTTAAACGTCGCACGACGGGTGCCGCTCGCCTCGGGGTGATCGCTTGTCGTCGAGCGAGTCGTAACATAGGCAATAAACGGAAAACAGTAATTCCAATAACACCATTTATAGCGTAGCCATATTGAAAAATGACACATGCCAAAACTTGACCAGACCTGTCTGGTCAATGAGACTCCCAGATCCCTATCGATTTTTAACCCGATCGGAGCACCTTTTTTTCTTTCTATCTAATTTTATAACTGATCTTAATCTTATGATATATATATAATCATGTAGTACCTACATTTTTTTTTTTAACGGCCAAATTGCCTTTATTACTCAAGCTAACTACTACAATAATAAAAACTAAACTAAACTAAACTAAGCTAAACTAAACTAAACTAGCTACACTACCTACCTACTACAAAGAACACTTATGGACTGTATAATAGCCGCGATGGCCTATAGACAGTCCAAGTGCTCCAGCCCACTACCGGTAGGTAGCGTACCCAACATGCTGGCCGCATTGCCACGTTGAATTGCAATGCTGATGCGTTGGGCCAAATAAGTGCCAGCATTTTGGTCACGCGTCGCATCGACCAGGCGCTCTGATAGACTTTGGTGCTCGCGATGAGCTCCCGGTCCCCACGGACCCAGGGTCTCAACACCAAACGGCTCAAATATGTAACCGCTACCGAGATTACTATATTTGCTCCGTTTTAGCTGCTCAGCAGAATTAGCCGCGGCGCCGGCCCTAACGTGTGTCTCGGGAAGGTGTGACGGCGCCATAGTATCGACGCAAGTAGCGTCCCACACTAAAGGCCGCCCCATCTTCCAGGGAACCAGAGTCATTCCGTCGGGTCTTTTACCATCGTCACGCATGAGACCATTCGGTTCGAGAATGGCTGCAGCATTGGCGGTGGTAAAAGCCCGGCGAATGATGTCATTAAGACTAGCGTGGCGCGAAATTCGACCAGCGCTTTTTGAACACGAGAGACCGTGATGACCGAGCTGGTCAACTGCGGTACCGCACTGGCAGCGATGGGCCACACAGCATCTTGCGCCCAAACGTAAGCTGATAGCTAAACGAAAAGTAGTCGGATCTAAAAGGTTACCAGTGTTGAAAGAAGGCATGGCCTGTAACCAAAGTCCTGACTCCCACACAGAGACTGCGAGAAGCCGAGCACGATCAGCGACGCTAGGACACGTATCTAAAAGATTTTTCCGTGCTAGTTCGCAGAGCGGTCGGTCCCACAGCCTCTGTGAGGAAAGAACCACCGGGAAATCAGAATTTGGACAAGCCAACCCCCAGGCATTCTTGGCCTCAGACAAACGGGCTACTTCGAAAGTACCTAAAGATGGAGCAAGAATTTTTTCTATTATAATTTATGTGTACCATGTACAGAGGACAAAAATGCCGGTAATGCAACACTCGAAATTTTGCGTATCCCTAAACCTCCTAAGCGCACAGGTAGAGAGGCTTGCGACCACGTCCTGTCATCCATATCAACATTCAAGACCGAAACCAGAGTGTTTTTTACAATGCTGTCTAAGCCCATAAGGAGCTCACTGTGTTTCCACAGTTGACAACATCGTAAAATATAAGTAAATTTAGGGACAAATAGACAAAAACGAATAATTGTAAAAGCCATGTGGGCGTTAATTTTGAGTAACCTGTCTGATGCGTTATTGAACTTTTGAATTTTTTCTTCTACAAAAGGTGAGATAGACTCATCCAGAATCGGCGAACCCAAAAGGCGAAGAGAACGCTTGTCTACTAATTTGATATTCGGAGCAAGACTATTAAACTTTTCAAAAACCAAATCTTTATCAGGACAAGTATCGCAAACAAAAAGTTCGCATTTAGAAAAATTTAAATCCAAACCAATGTCGCGAAATTCGTTAATAATGATACCTAGATCATTAAAAACAGTGTTCACGTCGCCTCCTAGGGTTCCGTCATCCAAGTACCAAACATTAAGTTTGGACTGAAGACGTTGAATAATCGGATGGATGGCAAGGCTAAAAATGGCCGGACCTAGAGGGTCGCCCTGTTGACACCCGACTGAGGATAGGATCGCGTTATTTTGGTAATTTAATTTTGTTGGATTGCCATAACATTGATAAAGGAATTTATATAGTTCGGGAATTTTATCCTTGACTTGTGTCAAAAGAGCGCCTCTGTCGACAGAATTAAAAGCGTTTTTAACATCCACCTTTAGCAACACTTCACCACAATTTAGTTTGAGAAAGGTTCTAAGTGAATGAACAGCGGCCTCACAGCCACCACGCGAACCAAAGCCCAGCTGTATTGGCTGAAAAAGGTTGCTTAAAAAAGCAACCTTTTTCCTACAGCCGACCTTGGCAGCGAGGCGGCGGTATGTGGTGCCTACCGCAATAGGTCTGATACCACCGTCTTTTTTGATAAGGGCACACAAGTTTGCGCCATACAAAATTTCGATGACGTCACTGTTGACTTGCCCTGACAGCATCAGGTTTACTAAAGCCGTTAAGTCTCTCAAGAGGGCCTCGCCAATTTCGCCGGAAATGCCCGATAAAAGATCTTTTAGAATTTGAGGGGTAAGGCCATCAAGACCTCCGGCTGAACCACTCTGGAAAGAAGTAACGGCTGCAGCTACTTCCTGTGGGGTCACTTCAACAGTGACGTCATTTGGTAGGGGTGGTTCAGGAAGGTGGAAATTTGCTGCTGCAGGTAGATGTTTGTCCTGCAGTGATTGAATTGTCTCAGAACAATATGGGGCTATTGTGTCGCTAGAGAACAGGACGCGGGCGGCGCCCTTAATGTCGCCGTCACTAATTTTGCTCTCTACGATTTTAAAGGTGGCCGAATCGTTATTTTGTTTTGAATTTATAATATTGTTTCGCCTGTTAAGCGGAACAATAATTTCATGATCCAAACATTGCTCTTCCAGTACTTTGTACCTTACGCAGTTTTCCTTTACTCTTTTAGTAAGGGAAGATTTGTTTGTAGGGTCTAATTTTACGTAAAGTACATGGTACGGAAAAGTTAGGAGATGCTCCCAGGCATGTTTCGTGTTTTTAGATATAACGTTCCTAATGGATGATGATAATGATTGAGCAACCGAAATGCGAGCACCACGCGGGATGCGTTTTAGAACCGGAAAGAGTACCTACATAATTTTTATGTTTCATCAATAGTTTTCTCAGCGCCCGTCAAATAATGAAATCTATAAGAAAAATTTTGCTACTTTTGGGTTACATTATATTGCAATTTTCCTTAAGAATTATCATCATTTTTTTGTAATAAATTATAGCTTGTGTTACTTCCTGATAATTTAGCTATCTGTTGGTGGAAAATTGTTAAAATCGGTCCAGTAGTTTTGGAGCCTATTCGATGCAAACAATCTTTTCTCTTTATAATATTAGTATAGATATACGAAATTGCTTACTGTGTACTTTAATAATAGACTACCGTAACTACATAAATTACTTTTAACGCGGCAAAAGAATGAACCCGCGTTGGCCGAATGCTAAATAACTTCTTGTACCTACTTACGTAAATTTTCTTGTTTCAAACCAATTACTTCATTCGATACACCTGCCATGCTTCGTAGCAAGAAACATGGAAATGCAAATGTATTTGAAGAACACGTCGCTGTAATTCGTCACGTAAAAACCGATAATAACAATATGTGGCCCTGAAAGATGTTTTTGAAACAACTGAATAACTGGGTTATCTCTGTACAGGTGGATATGACTCGAAACGACATGCTAGTGAGAATACCAAACGTCAATGTGTATTATAAAGTGTTTTTATACATAATCTTATGTATTTAGACTTATTTAAGTAGGTATTCATGTGTAACTCATTTTTAAATTATTCAACGGGATGTGGGTTGGGGTATTCTTTTGATTATTCACCATTAAATGAAACATTAAATTAAATCAGATTTAAAAACCATTGTCTGGATTTGAGGAATTGGGATTCGAATCGAATTTGAATATTGGTCTATTTGTACATAAAAAAAAGAATTATAGTACTTACGTTGAACAGAAAATCACGCGATCCTATGTCGCGTAAGTAGAGCGAAAATAAACGAAAGGAAATGACAGATATGTCAGAAATTTTAGAATTTTAACATGGGTCTAAGGCCCGCGGGGTAATTACGTAAAATTTGCAACAGCAATTCGACAGCAGTAGCAATGCGACAGCAGAAGCGAAGCATACATTCTCGACACCACTAATGATGTATGACAGTAATCACCGCGAGATTTACGCCTGTCGCAAACCTGTTGCGAGTTAGGTAATTAGGGGGCCGATTTCACCAAACTAGAATAAATTTTATTCCAGGTATAACTTTCCGAGAACAACCGAGTTACGCGAATATAGCCCTTATATCACCAATTTTGTGAAGACTTATTCCTTGGATACAATCAAAATGGCGTCTTTTTTGTGTAATTTCATTTGTCAATTAGCTGTATCCAGCTGTAATTAGCTGTCATAAATAATTTGTCTTAGATCATACAGAATACTAAAATTGACGATTCCTTGGTGTGACACGATTTTAACAAGACACGATAACGACGTGATTTCTGTATCGTGTGGAATCTGTGTTTTCATACAGAATTATGGCCCAGGTATTTTATAAAAATCCTTACTTAACTAACAATTTGGTTCTACGAAGAAGAGATTATTGACCTGCGTTGTGAATATGCGTTTACGGGTCACGTGATATTATATGTAGTTAAAAATTGAGATTTTATTCAATTTATTGAAAATATTAGCGAGACTTAAATAAAATATCTAAAAAATATGTTTGACCTAAGCTTTTTTTATAAGATAGCATTAGAGAATATTTTGGCTATGGTGTAAGATCCTATTGCGTTGAACAGTACTAGGCACTATGTTCCTACCTATTATGTATGTTTGTTGTGTTGAAAATGTTATGAAGGGAAGGTGGCGATTGATGATGGATTTTTGAATATTAGTACCTACATAAGTAATGTATTTTGTGCATTTTTTAGTTCCACATTAACTCTAGGTTTTCGCTACTAAAGATCACAACGAAAAGAAAGATACTGCTATAGTCACATCACACTAATATTATAAAGGCGAAAGTTTGTGTGTATGTTTGTTACTCTTTCACGCTCTAACAGCTGGACGGATTTGGATGAAATTTGGTATGGAGGTAGCATATACCCTAGATTAGAACATAAGCTACTTTTTATCCCAATAACGGGAACGGTTCCTATAGGGACGCGGGTGGAACCGCGGGGCGCTGCTAGTTAGGAATAAAACTGAGTTATCATCGCTTATAGATACGCATTCGTTTCTAGTTTTACATAAAGACATAATAAACTAAAGCCTAATGATCACAGCGATTAATTGATTAGGGGTTTTTCTTGAACACCAGTATTCTTTTATCAATCTAACGATGATTATTCCTAATGACTAGGTACAAAATGGTAATTACCAATTAACTCACGTTATATTTTTATGTTATATATATCTTTTGACTAAATTAATCTTGAGGCTTTGGAAAAAAAATGAGAATAAAAGAGAAAACCTTCGATTCCGCATTCAACTTTTTTTTTAATGGGTTACTAGGTACCTACTCATTTTAAGTAGTGAAATTTTATTTTTATTTCAGAGTGAAAGCAATTACTCCGCCATTATTAAGAAGAATCAGAGGCTCTCACATAAAACACTGAACGACGCTAAGGTGAGTAATTAATTTATTTTTTTGAAACATTACTATTTTCCCAAAACTATTAAGGCATAGGTCATATTGATGTTGGCAACATACTAGGTCAGGTCTATACGTATAATATTCATCATCACCATCATCAACAGCCTGAAGACTTCCACTGCTGAACATAGGTCTCCCCAGAGAGCGCCACTTAGAGCGGCTGCTCACCTCCTGCATCCATCCACTCCCCCTGAACCTAAAGCTGGGCTCGCCCATTACTATAACAATGAGCAATTTTTGGCTTTGGGTAGGGCCTAAACGAGCTGCGATTCTCCATATAGGTGAATATGCCCAAACGTATTCCACTATTTCCTTCCTTTGGATTATGCCTGTAGACTTTTATTCTTCGTGAAATCTAGGTCTACTGTAGGTCCCTGCATGTCCCTGTCACTTAATATGACCCTCTAAAAATTCCAAAAAATGCCCCATTATTACCGCCAGGACTACCAGACCAAATTGAAAAGTATTTAACATTTAAAAGAATTAACAGAAACCTAATCATACTCATTCTTTAAATAATGCCAACTCGTAGAACTGATTATCAATGGGAAAAAAGGTTCTCTATTGGCGACCACGAACCGGAAGACGCAGCGTAGTACCCACTAGGTGGACCGATGATCTGGTGAAAGCCCCGGGGAAGCGATCAGCTGCTCAAAGTGGCGCTCTGTGGGGGAGGCCTATGTCCAGCAGTGAACGTCTTCAGGCTATTGATGATGATGATCGAGTTGTCCCTATCACTAGAGGGAGATTGGGCGCAGCTTGAAAGCAATAGTTTCTTCACTGTGTTTCTTCATATACCTATTGAGTCAAAAAGGCTCGATGCAACTTCAATCACCCTAATTTTATACTGGATAGGTGCGTAGGGTATCGCCAAAGCCCTGATTTCGACAGGTTACCAACCTAGTAACCTCCCAACACAAATATTACAAAGTAAAATATAGAGCGAGATCGACATTGACTTTAATTTTTTATCATAATTCAGATTTTATCTTACTAATTTTATTTGTAGGCACTTTTAAAACTTGTTTATTTTTTCATTCGAACTGGTTTTTTATTAGGTATGATTATTTTTAAGTAATAAGTACCTACTACCTACCTATACCTTGTTATAGCTCTCAGATATGTAGGCGGCCCTTAAATAAAACAAGGTAACGATGTAAGTAAATAAAATCCACAGTCTATATTTCACACGTTTTAAATATAAATAAGATACTGATGCTGTACAAACTATACTACACGCTATAAACTTGTGCGGTAAAATATCCTAACAACACTAAGCGATGTTGTACGAATGCCGAATCAAACTCAACTGCCGTATAAAAATGAAAAGCCAGCAAACGTTCCTCCTGAGCCGCCATTTTTACCGGACACCAATTCGATCACCAATGGCAGCTCAGCAGGCCTCTCATTGGTTAAATTAATTCGTTCAGAAACTAAAACTTCAAAAGTACGTTCAAAAACACGAATTAACAAACCAACTTAACGTATACTTCAAACTCGCGTCTGTATTGAGGAGGCGCTAGCGTCGCCTGTAGTTTTCTACATCAAAAATGAAGCTCGAGTTGCCAGGCGACAACAGATACTTGCAATACACCGTGTACTATCTAATATACTAGGTGGTAGGTTATTTCTGCAAAGTTCGTCTAGGTAGGTACCACCGCTTTGCCAGTTATTCTGCCGCCAAGCAGTAGTGTGCAAGCACTACTGTGTTCCCATTTGAAGGGCATTGTAGCTAGTGAAATTACTGGGCAAATAAGACTTTATGATCTGATCACTCAGTATAGTAATCTGATTACTAGGCTGTGTGATGTCTCAGGATGACGTGCGTAGTGCAGTGTCACGCGAAACTGTATTGTTTTAAAGTTCCGGGTGGCACTGCAACTGTTATGGGCGGCCTTGTCACTTAACATCGGGTGAACGACTAGCTCGTCACGTCATTCAATTACATTAAAAAAAAAATACTTATTCCGTGACTGCAGCTCTATGATAAAACACACATCGTGATTTAGGATTTGTGTTGATTTCAATTCGTGAGGTAAACCTATCATAAGTATTACTATGTTTTTGGATATAGGTATCAGCCCTGGGGTACGTGGTAAGTTAGTAATACGATCAGAGTATGTATTTTGTGCCATATGGTGGTGTTATCTTGTCCATTTGACTTATCTTCCATCTTTTTCATTCATATTCCTAACTCAATCAGAACGAAATGTATAAATTGACAGTTTTAATACGTGTTTTATAAATGAAAATTACCTAGAAGATGATTTCACCTATTGTATTACAATCAAAGTTACTTATAATATTCCAATATCATAGTAAAATATCAATGTGACATAAAATTATTTAAGATTACCTACCTAATTTATAAGTAGACTTGCCAAGAAGTACCTAACTGTAAGTGAACTTGCCAAGAGGGTACGATCTTTAAAAAATAAACGTGCTAAGTAACCTAGGTACTTACTTATGTGTTGTTATTATCTGTCATTTAAAAGAGCAGACGTATGCTAAGACTCATTGAAAAACCCGTACATTGTCTTAGATTAGCGTCAGTTTAAAGTTATATTGTTTTACAGGGTAGGTACGTACATGAATTGGAACGTGGCTAAATCCAATAGACTTAATTAAATATTTCTCATAATTAATAATTTATTTATTCTGCAAGTTATGTACATACAGGTTGTATAGGTCTCGGATACTATTTTTTTTTTCTTTTTTTTTCGGCTCCACACATAGTGTATTTAGCCAGTGTCAAGTTTTGTAATTTTTCATCGTATTATGGAAATTTTCACTTAAAGTCAAGTCATAGTCACAGTCAGTGTAGTCATAGTCTAGTCTAAGTCATAATCCAGTCTAAGGCATGCCCTAGTAAAGTGGTGGCAACTTTACTAGAGGCTTCTATGGAATTTTGGAAGCAACACGAAAAACCACGTTTCACTACATTATATCACTTGCCCACACTCATGCTCGTAATTCAGCACTTATTGCGTAAAACACCACCAATTTTAAACATTAACACTGGAAAAAGCATAAGTTTTGTAAAATGATACAATGCACCGACGTAAACCGTTTTCCGCGTTCCCGCCAAAAAAACGATACTATGATTATGAAAGAAATCTGTGCACTCGACAGCTGTCAAATTAACGATACCATAAGAAACTAATAACAGTTTAGTTAATCATGATGTGTACACATGTTTTCGGATATAATCTAGCTCAAAATGTATGTATTTGGTTTTATTCTGTTTTGTGTGCCAAATAAAAAAAAATGTATTTAATGGGTTCCTCAAAATATGTATTATATAAGTTGCATTAATACTGTAATTTTATATAATCAAAGAATAAGTATTTTTATTGAATAAGTTTAAAGCTAACTTAATATACACCTGATTAAAAATGAAAACCCTAAATATTAAGGTGGAACGTTACATTAGCGCGGGAAATTCAAATTTTCTTGCGTTCTTTTGCCAATAATAGCTTAATTACTCAACGTGATTACATGGAAACTAATTTTGCGGAAATAAATAGAATGTATATCAACAAATTACGATTAAAAGTATCTCCTAGATAATTATCATTGGTTTAGCGACAAATGGCAATGGCAATAAACAATTTTCTTCTTAGTTTTTCAGTCTATTGCCATTTTTGTCGCTAAACCAATGATATGTAGGCGATACTTTTAATTGTAATTTATTGATACATTATATTTATTTGCGCAAAATTAGTTTTCATGTAATCACGTTGAGTAATTAAGCTGTTATTGGCAAAAGAATGCAAGAAAATATGAATTTCCCGCGCTAATGTAACGTTCCACCTTAAACAAAATAAAGTAGGTAAAAAGAGGTTATAAATAAAACACAGAATTTAGATCATCTTCTGCGGGGAGCGTACCCACAGAGCTGGCAACATTTCCTCGTTGAATAGCCAAATACTGTTATAATTATAATACAGCTTAGCCATACTTAATCTAGTGTATTTACCTGTTCGTTGAATTTATTAACCAGTATTTAGAAATAAAAAGTTCGAAAAAAAATATTCAAAAACATCCAATCACTTTATAATAGTTTTGAAACTAGCGTTTTTACAATAGGTATACATTAACAGTAATCGCAGAGCTTATTGTTCCCGGTATTAAGTAGCGTAAAAAGTTATTAGACTTTTTGTTAGGCTCCATTCCTCAATTGTATTGAAATAGATAAATCCTGAATGTTTACCTTTTTTATCTAGTACCTACTGTAATGCCAGCAAAATGGTCGATTGACGCTTTTTGCTCTTTTTATAAGAAGTGAGCTTAGCCAATCAAAAATTCAATTAGTTATTCAGAGGTGACGGTTGACGGTCCCATATTATCTCTTTTTTTTTAATTAAGCTGAATTCTAAATATTTGAGAAATATTTTGTGGTGTGTATTAAATACATAAAAGTACTTATTAACAGTATTTCATAGTAAATAGAAAGTGTAGCTAGTGATACCAGAGTTACCTTCACTGACTCCCTGCCCTGGCAATTTTTTTACTTTTTCTGGTTTGATTCATCTTATCTGTATTGTCGTTTTCATGTTTAGTGTATAACAGGTACACTGGTAGGTAGGTAGGTAGGTGGGGGGGGGGGGGGGTATAGGTACTTATTTACAATCTACATTAACAAGTAACAATTTTTATTGTAAATTGTCAGGTTTCCACGAATCACGAATCTGTCACGTTCCTTATACATGGGAGATGATTGTTTGGAGGACCATTTGTGTTCTTTGACAACAAACCCAATAACCGGCCAAGTGCGAGTCAACTCGCGCACGAAGGGTTCCGTTCCATTATCTATATTTAAAAACGAGCAAATAAATCACATTTGGTGTATGGCAGCCCCCTTAAATATTTATTTTATTCTGTTTTTTAGTATTTGTCGTTGTAGCGGCAACAGAAATACATCATCTGTGAAAATTTCAAAGCTCATGAGATTAGGCCTGGTGACAGACGGACAGACAGACAGACACAGACAGGCATACACAGACAGGCATAGACAGACAGACAGACAGCGGAGCCTTTGTACTAGGGTCCGTTTTACCCTTTGGATACGGAACCCTAAAAACTACCCTAAATTTTACAAAGTTCTGTATCTGTAGCAGGAACATGTATGATTAGTAATCCCCTCCAAGATTACTGATTTAACGCCTCACGCTCGTATCTTTGCTAGACCCCCAGGTAAGACAGCGGTCAAATGCTATAAAGTACAAAAAAACCTTGACAAGAGAACAAGTAACATTGATAAGAAACGAAGTGACCTTGACAAGAGACTAACAAGAGAATATAGAACCACCTTGAATGTTTTACTGCTTTAGTTAGTGCAATAAACTAGGTAATTAATCTGTTAATCCATTTTTAAGGCTCCAATAGCTGGGCTGGGCGTTTACAATAGAAATAAAGTTGTTTTGGCATTGGCTAGGCGTCTTGTTCGACATTCATTTCCAATGCAACCTTTATAAAAATGTAATCTAAGTAGACGACTTAATGGCGAGCCTTAGCAAGGGCATGTTTAAAGATAAATCAATAAGTTCGGTCTTTTTATAGGTTGAACCATAAAGAATTACTTGCTGGTACCTTACGCTTTAGATTAGGCAGGTAGGTACATATTTTTAGCTACCTCACGCTTATGATTACATACATAATTCTTTTATCTATATTTTACTTAGTTACACTAAAACTGTTTTTTTTATAACTAAATAGGCCCGCATTTGACCGCAATCCCATCTGATGCAAGTTGTCAAGTGCAAAAACGGAACAGAACAAATTTTAGAACAACTTACATAGTCAATTGTTTATCACTAAGCATCACTTTAATTAATATAGTTAGTAAGCTTTAATATAGCTAGGCTCTAGGCTCAATTTTGAAGGCTTTAGTTGACAGTCCAAAAATATACCCATCTCTTACGTTGCTGTCTATTTAAAAAGAACAGCAACTGTTCAGTTTTAATAGTTTTAGATCTGTCAACTAAAATTGCACTGCCTTTTTTTTTTTTTTTTATGTGATTGAATGACGTGACGAGCAAGTCGTTCACCTGATGTTAAGCCTTAAACTGCCTTTAAAATTGACCCCCACTAGGTACTTGGTAATTGGTAATTGTACTTGGTAATTGTTTGCTTTGTTAACATTGCTATTGATTTATAGTATTACACAACGGTAGCGTACGCTGCACGGACTCAGGTGATCTACGATCTACGAACAACATACTAATTTTAATTATTGGCTTCGACATGCGATCAACAATTTATTATACATTCATTGTATAGTAGGTAAACAACAACAACAACAACAATAACAACAACAATTCATCAACAAACAACAACAATCAACAACATACAACAACAACAATTAAACAACAACAACAACAACAACAACAACAACAACATACAACAACAACAACAACAACATCAACAACAACAATATAACAACAACAACAACAACAACAATCAACAACAATCAACAATTGCATCAACAATTTTACGATTCTTTGTCCTCTCAAGGATGAATATTGTTTATTCACTTCACTGCTAATACTTTTTTGTTTCAAGTTCTACTCTTTTATGGACGAGTTAGTTGACTGGTAGATAATGCTCTTAGCAATAAGTAAAAATAAGCACTTACCTACCTATAGGAATAATATTGTCATAGGGCTAAGATTGCTATGCCAAGGCGAACATGATCTAGAATTCGACGTAGTATTTGTGTAAGATTTGTTTTGTAGACGCAGTTGAATACATAAATGTTTTATGACGCGTTTTTATTAAGTACGTCGACGTAGCCGACAGCCTTACTTAAAACAGGATAGAAAAAAATCTTTGATTGTGTTTGATGTATGAAAACTTGTTTGGATAAATAGGTATATTTTTGTTGAACATTTCTAATGTTATTCTGGCGGGGCCAATACCAGTCAGATTTTTCGTAAGTGCATTCAATCATTATATTAATCAAAAATATTCTATTCTATTCTGTTCTGCTCTACTCTATTCTATTATATTCATTTAACATCTTCAAAAATGTTAAAATGAGTGAGGGAGAGAGAGGACTCGGGTAGTAAGAGCCCTTACCTTCAATAATAAATATCCTACTCCTATCCTATATAAATAATCCTATGCAAATAATTATACGTAAGTCCTTACCTACCTATATGCAATTCATGTTTATTTATTTCGAATAATAAAACATTGTTGATCTTGAAACTCTTGTCCGTAGTAATCACTATTCTGAAATGCTATACTTAAATGGGATTTGCGTGTATGAGTTTTCTCCGTAACACTTACAATGTTTTTTGTGGCGATAAAAGACTTTGGAAGAGTTTACTCAACTTTACACGGACTTAAATTATTATTTATGAGTAGATATAGCATTATGCTATAAAATGACGCTAGATTAAGAGCACGTAAAGATAAAACGTGATGTATTTATTTCTCTGTCACAATGAATTGTTTTAGATAAAAAATATTGATAATTCGTGCAATCATACCGTTAGCCGTTATGAAGTCAGGTAGGAAAGTAGCTGATATCAAAATGGCGCTAAATATAAAGTAAGTGCTTCATTTTCACTTTTTTTTCAACCTATTACAGTATAATCATTATTTACTTGCATAATGATCTAAATGTTCACGTGTTTAACCACAACAACGTAATTAGCTTATGATTATATTTGCTTACTATATTATTTAGTTTAAAAGTAGGTACCCACAAATAATTACAAAGTGGATAATAAATGAGACGATAATGAATACTTACAACAATGGATCATTATTCATTTATCAAAGTTCATTATAATGTTGATGGTAGTTAATGACGTAGCTACCATCTGTGTCGCAGGAAATTCTAAAATGGAAAATGTAAACACAACTTGTTGTTGAATTAGACTGGAAATAGATTATAGTTATACGTATGATTAATGTTTGATCTACAAACATTACAACTAAATCCGAATGACTCATGTTGTTTATTTTTTTTATCCATAAACAGCTAAAAATAAAATATCTACTATCGGACGTTATACAACGGAATCAAATTTACCTTATTCACTACGTAGCCCTTCGCAAACAGTGACGCCACATTTTAGACGGGTTAAAATGAAGAGTGAACATTGAACAAGGGATGTTTTTATTGTCATTTCGCTCTGAATCATGCGAAATGAAATTTACTATCTCATTCGCACTTGTTCAAGTTTACATTGTACCTTATCGAATTTCTGTAGCTCAGACTTCTCGCTCTACACCTACGAAGCACGATTCAGTACATATTTTTAGATAGCAGCGCGCGCACGTTACGTTGCGTGTTCCGGGTATCGTGTATTTTTTAACATAATTGTATAAGAGTTATCATTTCTCACACTGAAAAGGAGCTTATTGTGTTATCATGGCTAAGGTAAATACATTGATGTAAAATCTTGCAAACTTATTCACTTTTTATTATTATTTATGTCTCATAAATTATTAATTTTTTGCATTCGTCTACATCGCACCACCCGGTGACGTGCTGTGATGTGTGTGACGGTTCTATGATAATATCTAATATTAATGTGTATTTTGCTCTGAAGTAGGTAAGTAATATTTTCATTTCATTAATTATGCGTCTAGTATTGCAAATTTGAAGGTACATTTTTTATAAATATGTGATATTTTTAAGTTAGAACGACTTCTTAAAACCAATATAATATAAAAATAACTTTTTTAGAATTTCAGAATTAATATTGTATGTAATTTTCATTGTTTATTATTTTAATATTTATATTTATTTAAAATATTACGTATTATTTAGATGCAGATATAAAATGTAGCCCTATACTTTTTACCAGTGTATGAGAATAATCAGTAAAGTTTCTATTGTTTGCTGTGGTATTATAATAGAGAACATTGCTGATTTTTATATAATAATTATATCTATCGAACGTATTCGGTATACTTTTCGGGGAGAATTCATACTTAATACAGGCAACATTTGTGTCGAAAGATATGTCAAAATCAATAACATCTGATTGATGAAAAAAAAAGAAACTTCAAATTGAGCCGAAGGGAAGACGAATAATATTTTTCTAATCTTAACAGTTTTAAGTGTATCTTAATGGCTTTATTTATAAAAAACGTATTACAACAGGCGAGAAAAAGTTGCAGGCGTTTAATAGACATGAATCGGAGCGACTATTGGGTACGTTCCATTGATTAATTATCAAATATTTGAGGTGCTAATTTATGTGTAGTTTGAACCTCATTTCTCGCAGTTTTAACTGTACGACTTTAATTATATGACTCAGTATCACTAGGAAATGTTCTTGAGGTTATCTCGGAAGTGTGTTGTAGCAATCTTTTGTCGTTTTAAACCGGAAATTATAGGGTCTTTTAGAGGTTACACTTCTTCATCCTTAAAGCATTTAAAACTTCTTATCATTCATTTGATGTGTTTTTGATGTCGCTATTGTACTTTTTGTGTGAAGAAAAGTATAACAGACGTAGTAGTTTTTTCATACAATCATTAACACCTCCATTCAAGCACCTGACGGGTTGATACTTAAGTTTTTTTAGGATCCTACCTTTGACATATTATTTCGTAAGGACAGGCCTTATGACAGGTTAAAATGTCGCTCCAAAGTGGGAGCCAAGTTTACAGATTGGCCTACACTAGCGCTCAATTTGTGATGTAAGTAAGACAGGATTAGGATCGGATGCTACAGAAAAAACCGAGTTGTGCTGTGAAAGGTTGTGCCAACTACTCCCATGAGTGTATTCTAAAAGGCAGCATATTTTACCATAATTAAGGTGGAACAATTCATTCAGCGCAGCAAATTCAAATTTTATTGTGTTTTTTGCCAATAATAGCTTAATTACTAATAAATAAATTGTATCAATAAATTACAATTAAAATTATCACCTAGATATCATTAGTTTAGCGACAAATGGCAATAGACTGAAAAGCCAAGACGAAATTGGTTTATTGCCATTTGTTGCTAAACCAGTGATATTTAGGTAATACTATAATCGTAATTTGTTGATACATTCTATTTATTTACGTTAAATCAGTTTTCATGTAATCATAATTAAGCTATGACTGGCAAGTAGCGTAAGAAAATTTGAATTTGCTGCGCTGAGTGAAACCTTCCACCTTAAGAGCCAATACAACGCCAAATTGCTTAAAACGGCTTAGCTTGAGGCAGTGTCCTGTCAACAATATTGCAACAATGACTTTGAAATTAATATATGGTAAAGTTCAGGACTAATGCTATTGCAAATGTATAGTGAAAACACGAATTAATAAAATTTTCTCGATAGAATAAAATTACAAAGTTACCTCCAAACCGTACAAATAAACAGCGATTATTCAATGAATACTTTAAATAAGATCATGAAACTTTGTGTAGTAGTTGAACTAAATATAATGGAGGGCTTATGTATAGTGGATTTTTAAAATACCCATTATATTCAGTGTAATAATAAATTACCTAAACTATTGCGCGTTGGAACCAGTTTAACTTAGACCGCCCCTGCCGCTCGGCCCCTGGCTCATCCCCGCTTTGGCCTAGTACTATACATCTATTCTGTGGCTTTGGATTGAATTCGCGCTGGCCTTGCACAAGCCCTTAAGTCAATGTTTTGAAAACCTACTATACTTTGTTTTGTCACAAAATAAGCTATTTTCTATTTGGAAAATTATAAAAACTTATACAGAGACAGGACATCATTGCAGCGTCACCTTGATGGTGTTGAATTTTTTTCCACCATTTTGACCAAAAATATGTTAGTTTGGGCATACCCTGAGATTGAAATCTATGGACCCTACACCATAAAAGTAATATAAGGATCAACCTAATATACACCCTTCTAATATAACTCTGTAGATCCAGCGGTTTGGGCTCTACACTGCCAGTCAGTCAGTCTGTAAGTCGCCCGGGAAAAGCCTTTTATTAAATAGAATAAATATATTACATTTCGGAAAATAATTACATTGAGCACAGATCTAATGAAAGGAACAAGATGAGGCTCATTCTCGCGATGTTTAATCAAAATCTAACCTTGTATCGTGCATATTTTGTTGCTCAAGATGTGTTTCTATTTCTTCCTTTCACACAGCAAATTAATTGTGTGTTGCACCTAATTTAATGGGACCATTTTTAAAGTTCCTTACCCAAAGGGTAAAACGGACCCTACTTCTAATGCTCCGCTGTGTGTCCGTCTGTCACAAGGCTGTCTCATGAAGACAGTTGAAATTTTCACAGACGATGTATTTCTGTTGCCGCTATAACAACAAATACTAAAAAACAGAATAAAATAAATATTTAAGGGGGCTCGCATACAACAAACGTGATTTTTTTGCTTGTTTACCAGATTCATAGATGACGCTGCTTTAAATAGTACTGCTACTCAACACTAGATGGCAGCGATAGATAATGGCATGGAACCCTTCGTGCGCGAGTCTGACTCGCACTTGGCCGGTTTTTGTTTACAATATTTCTAGAAAAAATATTTTATAAAATATTTAAAAAACCTATACTTAGTATCCTGCCGGCAGAGGGTAAGGCTCAAGCTACCGGTGGTCAGGGCTGCAGAGTGAGAAACCCTTCGATCAGGTTGTATACCCGATCGAAGACGGTAGCACTCAGTTATAAATTTAATGCCACTTTTTGCTGTAACGGTCACGATATTAAATGCTATAATTTACTTACGAAAAATCTGTCCATGGAAAAATCTCAAAAATAACATAACAACAAATGTTAAGATAAAGATAAAGATTCTTTATAAAGATTGTTATACCAATAACAATTAATTAATGTTAAAACAATAACATTAATCCACACAAGTTCTCATACGAAAAACAGACGACAATGTCGATGTCTTATCTTTCTTTCTTTCAACTGTCCATTCAGTGAGGAAGTCTTAAGGGCTTGTGCAAGGCCAGCGTGAATTCAAGCCAAAGCCACAGAATAGATATATAGTACTAGGCCAAAGCGGGCAATAACCGGGGGCCGAGCGGCAGGGGCGGTCTAAGTTAAAATGGTTCCAACGCGCAATAGTTTAGGTAATTTATTATTACACTGAACATAATGGGTATTTTAAAAATCGACTACACATAAGCCCTCCATTATATTTAGTTCAACTACTACACAAAGTTTCATGATCTTATTTAAAGTATTCATTGAATCATCGCTGTTTATTTGTACGGTTTGGAGGTAACTTTGTAATTTTTTTTATCGAGAAAAATTTATTAATTCGTGTTTTTACTATACATTTGCAGTAGCATTAGTGCTGAACTTTACCATATATTCATTTCAAAGTCATTGTTGCAATATTGTTGGCATGACACTGCTTCAAGCTAAGCCATTTTAAGCATTTTGGCGTTGTATTGGCTCTTAAGTAATCTATGTTTTTCTAGTGTCTATTTTCAGGCACTACATCATCAGTTAACAGCACCGCATCCAAATTAACATCAATTATAAATTGTCAACAAAAATCTAATGACACCTGTTACTGTAATTAGTAATACTGTTTTTAAATTGACATCATGCATTGTACAATCAGAGCAAAGATGTCAAGGTCGATTCTCCTTTTCGATGGTTTCCTTCACCGTTGTAAGAGCGGGTGCTTTCGTACATAACTTGAAAAGTCATTGGTCTTCTTCTTCTTCTCGTGTAGGCAAGTGGTCAGCCCTGATGTCAAAATTTTAAGGCCGCCCAAAGGCTTCCGACTATTGTCTTACGACAACAGCCGGGGCCGACAGCTTACCGTGCCCCTCCGAAGCACGGTAGCGCTCAGTTGTAAATACCACTTTTTGCTGTAGCGGTCACCCATCAGAGTAGCGACCGCAGCAAACGTTGCTTAACTTTGCCGATGCATAATGTGCATTATGTAAAATATAATTTTTTTTACAAATTAGTAATGAAAATTCGCCTGTTGCATTGCTACTAATGCTACGTTATAATAACCCAAAGATTATAAAGCCCGTTGATAGCTCGAGAACATAATTTCTCGTACAAACACGACTCACCTGCGCGGGCAGGGGGCGAGGTAACAAAACGAGACAAACTCATACGAAATTACAAAGGACAGAGCAGGATGGAACAAAAGACATCAACGGGTTCCCGTGATTTATTAGAAATTAGTGGTTGAAATACACAACTAGTTTTCGTATGAGGGGAAGTTGTATCATTGGTCAACTGGATTTATAGTTAATGACCCCCAGGATACGTTGTGTTGATGCCACACTGAGTTTATACCTAATTTTAGACTTTAAGGTCTGGTAAATGTTTGATAAACAATTACTGCTTATCATCAATAAATATTGCTTTAAGATAACATAACAAATACTAAAAAACAGAATAAAATAAATATTTAAGGGGGCTCGCATACAACAAACGTGATTTTTTTGCTTGTTTACCAGATTCATAGATGACGCTGCTTTAAATAGTACTGCTACTCAACACTAGATGGCAGCGATAGATAATGGCATGGAACCCTTCGTGCGCGAGTCTGACTCGCACTTGGCCGGTTTTTGTTTACAATATTTCTAGAAAAAATATTTTATAAAATATTTAAAAAACCTATACTTAGTATCCTGCCGGCAGAGGGTAAGGCTCAAGCTACCGGTGGTCAGGGCTGCAGAGTGAGAAACCCTTCGATCAGGTTGTATACCCGATCGAAGACGGTAGCACTCAGTTATAAATTTAATGCCACTTTTTGCTGTAACGGTCACGATATTAAATGCTATAATTTACTTACGAAAAATCTGTCCATGGAAAAATCTCAAAAATAACATAACAACAAATGTTAAGATAAAGATAAAGATTCTTTATAAAGATTGTTATACCAATAACAATTAATTAATGTTAAAACAATAACATTAATCCACACAAGTTCTCATACGAAAAACAGACGACAATGTCGATGTCTTATCTTTCTTTCTTTCAACTGTCCATTCAGTGAGGAAGTCTTAAGGGCTTGTGCAAGGCCAGCGTGAATTCAAGCCAAAGCCACAGAATAGATATATAGTACTAGGCCAAAGCGGGCAATAACCGGGGGCCGAGCGGCAGGGGCGGTCTAAGTTAAAATGGTTCCAACGCGCAATAGTTTAGGTAATTTATTATTACACTGAACATAATGGGTATTTTAAAAATCGACTACACATAAGCCCTCCATTATATTTAGTTCAACTACTACACAAAGTTTCATGATCTTATTTAAAGTATTCATTGAATCATCGCTGTTTATTTGTACGGTTTGGAGGTAACTTTGTAATTTTTTTTATCGAGAAAAATTTATTAATTCGTGTTTTTACTATACATTTGCAGTAGCATTAGTGCTGAACTTTACCATATATTCATTTCAAAGTCATTGTTGCAATATTGTTGGCATGACACTGCTTCAAGCTAAGCCATTTTAAGCATTTTGGCGTTGTATTGGCTCTTAAGTAATCTATGTTTTTCTAGTGTCTATTTTCAGGCACTACATCATCAGTTAACAGCACCGCATGCAAATTAACATCAATTATAAATTGTCAACAAAAATCTAATGACACCTGTTACTGTAATTAGTAATACTGTTTTTAAATTGACATCATGCATTGTACAATCAGAGCAAAGATGTCAAGGTCGATTCTCCTTTTCGATGGTTTCCTTCACCGTTGTAAGAGCGGGTGCTTTCGTACATAACTTGAAAAGTCATTGGTCTTCTTCTTCTTCTCGTGTAGGCAAGTGGTCAGCCCTGATGTCAAAATTTTAAGGCCGCCCAAAGGCTTCCGACTATTGTCTTACGACAACAGCCGGGGCCGACAGCTTACCGTGCCCCTCCGAAGCACGGTAGCGCTCAGTTGTAAATACCACTTTTTGCTGTAGCGGTCACCCATCAGAGTAGCGACCGCAGCAAACGTTGCTTAACTTTGCCGATGCATAATGTGCATTATGTAAAATATAATTTTTTTTACAAATTAGTAATGAAAATTCGCCTGTTGCATTGCTACTAATGCTACGTTATAATAACCCAAAGATTATAAAGCCCGTTGATAGCTCGAGAACATAATTTCTCGTACAAACACGACTCACCTGCGCGGGCAGGGGGCGAGGTAACAAAACGAGACAAACTCATACGAAATTACAAAGGACAGAGCAGGATGGAACAAAAGACATCAACGGGTTCCCGTGATTTATTAGAAATTAGTGGTTGAAATACACAACTAGTTTTCGTATGAGGGGAAGTTGTATCATTGGTCAACTGGATTTATAGTTAATGACCCCCAGGATACGTTGTGTTGATGCCACACTGAGTTTATACCTAATTTTAGACTTTAAGGTCTGGTAAATGTTTGATAAACAATTACTGCTTATCATCAATAAATATTGCTTTAAGATAAACGTATAAATTGCGTGTGAGTATGTAATATTTTCGAAATGATGATATACGGAATTAACCGGAAATAACCGGTGCAGTCTAGTCTACTCTAAACAGGTGCCTTTTAATATCGCTAATAGCTTTCTTCTTCTCACTCGGCTCGCGGTATTCGGGGCACCTATCTATTCTGTGGCTTTGGCTTAGATTCGCGCTGGCCTACTACAAGCTGTTAAGGCTGCTGTACACGCAGATCCACAATCTCGCTCGCGCATTGCGACATTTTTGAAGATGTTAAATAACTTAATTTACTTACGCAAAATCTAGCTAAACTATATTATCATGAATAACATTACAACTGTTCAACAAAAATATAATTTTAATCCAAACAAGATTTCATAAATACAACGGCTACAAAGATTTTTTTTCATTCGTAACCGTTTGTATGTATGAAAACTTATTTGGATTAATATTTTTTTTTTTTCAGTAATGAAGAACATTAAAAAGTTCGTCATTAAAATTACAATCTAGCCTATAAATGGCTAATAAGTAATATGAATTTAACCTAAACTGCTAAGTAGAGTAATTCTAAGAATGTGTTCATTAACACTATAAGGGGAAGACACAATGTTAGCGTGTTCTTTTTGAGCATCACTCACTACACTATGGTTCACTATCACTATCACTAAACCAACTCAAAAGGTTTTATCCTTTTTAGTCTACTCACTATGTCCGTGTTGTCGAGGAGCTGGATGGCCTCAACGTTCACATGGTGGTGAAGCCTTCGTTCATGAACTTTTTTATAACATTGACAAGGTCTACTTGTAGGTCACGATGTAGAGCCTCATTTCTAATGTACCACGGCGCATTTATTTGGATTAATATGATATTTTTGTTGAACACTTGTAATGTTATTCATCACAACATAGTATAGCCAGATTTTGTGTAAGTAATTCAGGTATTTAACATCTTATACATGTACAACTGCGTGCCTCCCACAGGTAATTTTCGACGGAATCTGTATCCCATTTAGTGATGTACTGAAGAACCTGGGAGTGCTTATAGACATGAAACTGTCCTGGGTGCCTCAAATAGCAGAAACTAGTCGAAAACTCTTTGCCTCTGCATCTTCTCTTAGAAGATTGAGGAACTTTCTGCCTACTACCACGAAAATTTCGCTTGCACAATCTCTTTTACTTCCTATCTTAGATTATGCTGACGCTGCATACCTAGATTTAACCGAAGATCAGCTTAATAAGCTTGAACGCTTACAAAACTATTGCATTAGGTTCATATACGGCCTTCGTAAATATGACCACATCTCTGAATTTCGGAAAAAGCTGCAATGGTTACCTATTCGCTGTCGCCGGAATACTCATATTCTCTCTTTTATATAATATACTCTTTAACCCTTCCACTCCTCCCTATTTAAAGGAACGTTTTAAGTTCCTATATCTTACTCACACTCGAGTCTTCCGCTCCTCGGAAACTTTGCAACTTTGGATGCCTGTCCACACCTCTCGTTTTTATGACAAATCATTCACTGTGGAAGCTACTCGACTCTGAAATGCTCTTCCGGAAGATATAAGACGTGCCAAGTCCTTGCCAATTTTCAAAAACATGATAATACAACATTACCTGTCCAATTGTACTTAACGTTGCTTTATAAATATTTATTAATATGCCTAAATGTATGTATTTATGTGCTATATATTCTCGAATTCTTATAAGCTTATAATATTAATATAAGTAAGGTTTTTATTGTATTTATAATACCTATATATTTATTTATTAATGTGTATGTGTATGTATATTATAATATCATACCTACTACTTATCTGTAAAAGTTATTAGTCTTTTTGTTTATATTGCGCACCGCTGACTACTCCTTATGCCTGTGATACTATCCATCCAAAGGTTGCCTGGAAGAGATCACTTTTAGTGATAAGGCCGCCCAATGTACCCCAACCTACTTTATAAATTCTGATGTTTTAGTTTTTATCCTATGTTGGTATGTGCAATAAAGAGTTTTTCTATTCTATTCTATTCTATACAGCAACCTTAACCATAAGACCTAGATTTAAAGAATACAAGCAATTTACCAATAAAACAGCAAACCAATGGAATTCACCTTGAAACCTACGCGTTGTATAAAATGAGGAAAAACACAGATCGACTTAACAGTATATCTTATGATCTTTGTTTATACAAGCTTTTTTTAGGGTTCCGTACTCAAAGGGTAAAACGGACCATATTACTGGCTTCGCTGTCTGTCTGTATCACCAGGCTGTATCTCATGAACCGTGATAGTTAGACAGTTGAAATTTGCACAGATGATGTATTTCTGATGATGTGTTCATGAACCGTGATAGTTAGACAGTTGAAATTTGCACAGATGATGTATTTCTGTTGCCGCTATAACAACAAATAATAAAAACAATAAAACAAATATCTACGGGGGCCCCCATACAACAAACGTGATTTTTATCAGGGATAGATAATGGTACGGAACCCTTCGTGCGCGAGTCCTGCTCGCACTTGGCCAGTTTTTTAATTCTTTATAATTGCATAGGCCCGCATTTGACCGCAATCTCACCTGATGGAAAGTGAAGAAGAAGTTAACCGTTGGTGTCCAATATTCGCAGATCCTCTTCCTAGCTTAAATCGATTTATAAATGGCGTAGTGCAGAGGTAAAAAACATAAAAAAAACTACATACAACACCTTTGAGAATTCCTTCCCTTTTTGAGCTCGGTTGAAAAAATACAACCTCCTTTTCGAAATCGGTTAAAAATAATAATAGCGGATATCACATCAACAGCTGGAAGATGTCCACTGCTGAACATAGGCCTCCCCCATAAAACGCCACTTTGGACGCTTATCATAGGGGGTTGACCATAATCACCACGCTTGGCAGGCGGCTTGGTGATCGCAGAAGATTTTAATGTACCGAGGAGAATGCTGCTGCCCATTCTCTGGATATTCCCTTAGCCGACTCTTACGGCACCCACGGGAAGAGATGGGTCCTATTCGCAAACCGGGACCACACCAATAGGGGGTATAAGCCTGCATAATTCCAGATGTATTCCATGAGATATCGCTTATCGTATTTTAATATCTAATCATAATGCGATACATAGTCTGATTTATATGCTATGATAATAATATATGCGTATTAGGAATTTTATTTCGGTTGCTATGAAAGATATTATGTAGGAAAGAGTGCATTTCTTTCGAGAAACGTACACGTTTACTAGGTGGTAGGACTTTTCTGCAAAGTTCGTCTAGATAGGTACCACCGCTTTGCCAGTTATTCTGCCGCCAAGCAGTAGTGTGCAAGCACTACTGTGTTCTGGTTTGAAGGGCATTGTAGCTAGTGAAATTACTGGGCAAATGAGACTTTATGATCTGATCACTCAGTCTAGTAATCTGATTACTAGACTGTGTGATGCCTCAGGATGACGTGCGCAGTGCAGTGTCACGCGAAACTTTATTGTTTTAAAGTTCCGAGTGACACCGCAACTGTTATGGGTGGTCGTGTCGCTTAACATCAGGTGAACTACTAGCTCGCACGTCATTCAATCGAATAAAAAAAGGTAGAAAGAATTTTCATCTTTTGGATTCCGGCACTGCATATCACTGTAAAGCTTCTTCTTGTAGCTTCTTCTTTACAGTTGTAATCGAAGGTTTGAATCGGAGATTTCCTTTCTGCGTTATTCTGGATATGTCATCACCATTAACAGCCTCAAGATGTCCACTGCTGAATATGGGCCTCCGCACACAGAGCACCAATTTGAGCAGTTGCTCGCCTCCTGCATCCATCGGCTCTCTGCGGTTTTAGCCAGATCGTCGGTCCACGTAATGGGAGGCCTACGCTGCGTCTTCCGGTTCGGGATGCCTCGACATATCTTTTCGTCTAAAATACCGCAGTGCCTGAAAACAAAGGTTTTCAATCAGTGTGTGTTCCCAGTGATGGCTTATGGAACTGAGACATGATCTCTTACTGTTGGCCTCATTAGTAAGCTCAAAGTCGTCCAACGAGCTATGGAGAGAGATATGCTCGGTGTTTCCCTGCGAGATAAGATCTAGAATGAGGAGATCCGCAGGAGAATTAAACCGATATAGCTCTTAGAATCAGCAAGTTGTTCAGGCAATGGGCAGGCCACATCGCTCGTAGAACTGACAACCGATGGGGAATAAAAGTTCTCGAGTGGCGACCACGAACCGGAAGACGCAGCTCGATACCTATGTATAACATTACAAAGTGCATAATATGAAAAAAAGTCTTTCCCACTAATGGTGCAAGAAATCCGGCATAATGCAGAAAACTCCGATCTGTAGCTTCGATTACACCTGCAAAGAAGAAGCTACAAGAAACTTAACAGTGATGTCATTTATTTTGTTTACCTTTTAATCATGTGTCAATACAAAGTGTCTTCCATCTTCTTCCAGAAACTCCAAATGTGCGGTACAGAAGATGAAATGCGGGAAGTGGCCGCTAGGATCTGTCGAAACTATCTCCATGGAGCGTGGAAGACAGTCGATCCCACGGCGCTTGAGTTTAGGAGAATCAGGTACATAATAAATATATAATACTGTCGTCATAGTGAAGAACGCAGTAACTAACGTTTTTGGCAAAATTGAATTAGATATTCGGAATCGCCAAAAAAAAATCTATATTCTGTTCTTTCTCACGCATCAAAATTCCACCTGGAACCCAAAAACTCAGGAAGTAAGAATGCAGCAACTGGACTACTCTCGAGTACTATGCAACTTTTGTTTTCGCGTTTTTCTCCGTTGTTTTCGCCGTACGCACCGGCTAAGGGAATATCCAGGGAATGGGCAGCAGCATTCATTATAATCTACTGCGATCAAGCCGCCTGCCGAGCGTGGTGATTATTGCAACCGCCCCCTCCCCCCCCCCCCGTTTAAGATCGTCCAAAGTGACGTTTTATGGGGGAGGCTTATGTTCAGCAGTGGACGTCTTCTGGCTTTTGATGAGTGTGTGCCATCATCATCATCATCAACAGTCTGAAGAAGTCCACTACTGAACATAGGCCTAAGGCATAGCGCCTTGAGCGGCTGCTCGCCTCCTGCATCCATCGGCTCCCCGCGGCTTTCCAGATCGTCGGTCCACCGAGTGGGGCCGTGGGGGGCCTACGCTGCGTTTTCCGGAGTGCGTTGAATGTATGTGTGTTAAGCTAAATGTCAAGAATTTTCCCATCCTATTGCTGGATTAAGATCCGCGAACCACGGAGATTGCAGCACGGGTGGCATGAGCTCAAGGAAGTTCCACGGTATTTGCATGAGCTATAAAATTAGCAGAGCTCTCGTGGTAGAGTTAGCGTTTGACCCATGAAAGCGCAAGAAATGTTTTATGACGTGATCCACGTGATCTCTCATTGGTCAAAAGCTTTCTCGAGAGAAGAAATGTGTCAATTTTAATGAATCATGCTAACGCTTGAAAGACAAGGATGCAAATAGACTAGTTGCCTACTATTAAAAATTAACTATTACTTTCATAAAGTAGGTTAAAACTGAATGCAATAATTGAAATAGTAAGTAAAATCGGCAAATAATTCAAGGAGTAATAAGCGTTTAAAGTTTCTGGAAGAGGCATCGCCTGTCCCTTTCTCGCAAAACAGAGATCGTGTGAAGCTTCCCCACAGTTACTATGAAAACGCACGTTGTGATGTGACATGCCAATGAGACTGTATGTAAAGCTACCACAGCTTAGTAATGAGGTACTATGAAGGAGCAAGAGTGACGTCTCTGCATCTTTGAGCTGCCTATTTTCTATTCCTGTATTTTAAAATGCTTGTAACTTTGTTATTTTTTGAGATATCTAATTTTTTTTTTCACGGCTGTTTATTTTTTGAGGAATCTTATTAAGTGCAATAAAAAAATGGCACGACATAAGCGTATTCCACTTTTAAAGGTAAGTAAAGACGTTTTCCTCAGATTCAAGTTTATTTATTTTCGTACTTAAGGCGAGGCTTTTCCGGATCTTTAGGTATTTTACGCTGCCTCAAGCCGCACTTTTTGAACGCACGACATATTCATTTACGCGACCCAAAAGTTGTGTGCGATGCGCCGCACTTGTTTCGCTCGTTAGCCACGTTATGTAACTCAGTAGCGGAGATCAAGTCGCTTTGAGAATAGAGTTAGCTTATGTTCTGGATTGACATAATAATATAATAATTGTGAACCTACCGTTATTTTATTAGATAAAAAATATGTATGAGATACAACCGTGTTTTTAATGCTATTTTTGGTTATTATTATTATTATTATTGTAATACCTACCCAGTCCCATGGTAATAACGACTTCAATTACCTTATTTCCAGTAGGTAGGTATAATAATGATGAATGGTACGATTAAAATGTTATAATGTTAAAAAAGTACATGATGCAGGTATAATTTTGAACAATTTTTTTTCCGCCCAGCTGCCCATAGCTTTTTCACACTTGCCCCCACCTGTACCCACCAGCCGCTCACCTGCCCATAGATTTTTCACACTTGCCCACACCTGCTTACGCTTGCTCACGCACGCCTGTCCACATTTGCCCACACAAACTGCCTATTAGCCCATGCCTGCTAACACATTTTCAAACTTGCCCAAACCTGGATAATTTTGCCCATATCAGCCCAGCTGCCCATAGCTTTTCCACACTTGCCCCCACCTGTCCCCACCAGCCGCTCACCTGCCCATGGCTTTTTCACACTTACCCACACCTGCTTACGCTTGCTCACGCCTGTCCATATTTGCCCACGCAAACTGCCTATTAGCCCATGCCTGCTAACACATTTTCAAACTTGCCCAAACCTGGATACTTTTGCCCATATCAGCCCAGCTGCCCATAGCTTTTCCACACTTGCCCCCACCTGTCCCCACCAGCCGCTCACCTGCCCATGGCTTTTTCACACTTACCCACACCTGCTTACGCTTGCTCACGCCTGTCCATATTTGCCCACGCAAACTGCCTATTAGCCCATGCCTGCTAACACATTTTCAAACTTGCCCAAACCTGGATACTTTTGCCCACATCAGCCCAGGTGCCCATAGCTTTTTCACACTTGCCCCCACCTGTCCCCACCAGCCACTCACCTGCCCATAGCTTTTTCACACTTGCACACACCTGCTTACGCTTGCCCACGCCTGTCCACATTTGCCCACACAAACTGCCTATTAGCCCATGCTTGCTTACACATTTTCAAACTTGCCCACACCTGCCTACTTTTGCCCACATCAACCCAGCTGCCCATAGCTTTTTCACACTTGCCCCCACCTGTCCCCACCAGCCGCTCACCTGCCCATGGCTTTTTCACACTTGCCCCCACCTGTCCCCACACCTGCTTACGCTTGCCCACGCCTGTCCACATTTGCCCACACAAACTGCCTATTAGCCCATGCCTGCTAACACATTTTCAAACTTGCCCAAACCTGGATACTTTTGCCCACATCAGCCCAGCTGCCCATAGCTTTTTCACACTTGTCCCCACCTGTCCCCACCAGCCGCTCACCTGCCCATGGCTTTTTCACACTTGCCCCCACCTGTCCCCACCAGCCACTCACCTGCCCATAGCTGTTTCACACTTGCTCACACCTGCTTACGCTTGCCCACGCCTGTCCACATTTGCCCACACAAACTGCCTATTAGCCCATACCTGCGAACACATTTTCAAGCATGCCCAAACCTGGATACTTTTGCCCACATCGGCCCAGCTGCCCATAGCTTTTTCACACTTGCCCCCACCTGTCCCCACCAGCCGCTCACCTGCCCATGGCTTTTTCACACTTGCCCCCACTTGTCCCCACCAGCCGCTCACCTGCCCATAGCTTTTTCACACTTGCCCACACCTGCTTACGCTTGCCCACGCCTGTCCACATTTGCCCACACAAACTGCCTATTAGCCCATGCTTGCTAACACATTTTCAAACTTGCCCACACCTGCCTACTTTTGCCCACATCAGCCCAGCTGCCCATAGCTTTTTCACACTTGCCCCCACCTGTCCCCACCAGCCGCTCACCTGCCCATGGCTTTTTCACACTTGCCCCCACCTGTCCCCACACCTGCTTACGCTTGCCCACGCCTGTCCACATTTGCCCACACAAACTGCCTATTAGCCCATGCCTGCTAACACATTTTCAAACTTGCCCAAACCTGGATACTTTTGCCCACATCAGCCCAGCTGCCCATAGCTTTTTCACACTTGCCCCCACCTGTCCCCACCAGCCGCTCACCTGCCCATGGCGTTTTCACATTTGCCCCCACCTGTCCCCACCAGCCGCTCACCTGCCCATAGCTTTTTCACACTTGTACATAACTGCTTACGCTTGCCCACGCCTGTCCACATTTGCCCACACAAACACAAACCGTCGTTTGCTCCTGGACTCGTACGATTTTCTAAATGGTTAACTTAATTTTTTTTTCCTTATTACATTTGTTACCCATTTTATTAATCTTTTTTTATTCACTTCTTAGTTAAGTTACTCAAAATAAACAATTAAATTAAATTATTCTATTTATAAATTAAAATTTACGATTAGCGTACCTTCGCGTCGTAGAGCGCAAAAATTTGGCATACGTCCGGCGTCGACGGGCTCTGCGAGCGGACTGGCGGCCCCGAAAACGCGCTCGGATGCCATGACTCCAAGATATAAATTCATATAAAATTACCGTATTAACTTTTTAACATTTTTATTAATGATTTAAATTTTTTGATCAATACATAATGCATTAAAAATTATTTAAATAATACGATTCGTATAAATCAAGTCGAATAGTCATTTCAAAAAATGTAAGATAGAGGTAACTTTGGATTTTTTTTCGATCGAGTGAAGTTATTCCTTTTATGTATAAGTTTTATGGTTTAACTCAAAGACATCCTTAAGAATAACATATATTTTTTTCATATCTAAAAGTGCGGTTTATCTTAGAGAAAAGTCTGTTCTTACAAGGGCGTTTTTGGGCCAGTCTCGCCTTAATAGCCGAGCACCGACTCACGGACGGCGCAAGGTCGTTTACCGTATTTACATTTTTTTTGCGTGATATCTTTTTTTGTATACGGAGCAGTTATTGTTCAGTGACGGAAAGCAGTTTAGTTTTTGCCTGAAATATAAGTTTCAAATACAGCTTTGAACAAGGAAAATGGATAGAAAAACGTATTGGATAAAGCCATGTTTACGTTTGGTAAAAAAGAAATGAGTTCCATGATTTTAAAGTACCTAGTGCAGAGGTTTTTATACAATTTTAAATTGTTTTTTTTTGTAACTAGTAGTTCTGTGAGCTGCAGGCTTCGCGAGTCTGTATTTGCACAGCTTAAAACTGAAAATAGTTTTTTTACGTTTCCAACACGAATGGATCCGCCATTTTGAAAACATGTCTAACAAATGAATGAGGCGTTTTATTTAAAAAAAAACTAGTTCCGCTTGTTTTACTAGATGGCGCAGCAAGTACATAGTTTAAACCTTTCAAACCGCAGAGTAGTTTAAACATAAGAAAATGCTTAGACTACCTACAAAGAAATATCAAATTCAGGGCCACAAGTACATTGTCTGTAGTATCTCCTAATAGTCTGCGGTGCATTCTTTTTAAGTAAATTGAAGTACAGTAGAACTGCGAGATAGATAAACGTTAATATTATGATCCAAAATAAAGCCCAGGTATCGCGCAACGAAACTAAAAAAAAGCGAAAGAGTTTAGAGTTGTCAGTCAGTATCGTGACATATTTCCTCTAGCCTGTGGTCTATGCCTGAAACAGTGACAGTGACAGATTTTGGTAAAACCACATCTGGCGCCATCTATTGGGTCATACATAAAATACAATTATTATATTTAATAAAACGCCTCATTGATAAAGCATTCGCTCGCTCGGTCAATAAACTTGAAGTAAAACACAAAAGGGAAACCAACCACCCTAAACTTTACTTGAGAAGGTGATATATTTGAGAAAGTGACATAAGTTCTCATTTGTCTTATATTTGATTTTAAATTAAGACAAATGAGAACGTAACATCTAGCGAACTTTACTAGGTGGTAGGACTTTTCTGCAAAGTTCGTCTAGGTAGGTACCACCGCTTTGCCAGTTATTCTGCCGCCAAGCAGTAGTGTGCAAGCACTACTGTGTTCCGGGTTGAAGGGCACTGTAGGTAGTGAAATTACTGGGCAAATGACCTGATCTCAATGTCAATCTGATTACTAGACTATGCTGAATCTGACGTCTCAGGTTGCAGTGTCACGCGAAACTTCATGTTTTCGAGTACCGACTGACACTGCATTATGGGCGGCTGTCACGCTTAACATCAGGGGAACGACCAGTTCGTCACGTCATTAATTATCATAAAAAACTTTGGGAACGTGATATTTTGAGAACGTCATCACCATCATCCACTGCTGAACATAGGCCTCCCCAGAGAGCGCCACTTTGAGCGGCTGCTCGCCTCCTGCATCCATCGGCTCCCCGTGGCTTTCACCAGATCGTCGGTCCACCTAGTGGGGGGTCTACGCTGCGTCTTCCGGTTCGTTGTCGCCACTCGAGAACCTTTCTTCCCCATCGGTTGTCAGTTCTACGAGCAATGTGGCCTGCCCATTGCCTGAACAACTTGCTTTTTTTTTTGAGAACGTGTCATCTTGCAAACGGGGCATGAGGAAAAGAGACAAAACAAAATCACGATGTTCAACTAAACAAATACATTAGGCCTATGTAAATATGGGTCGTTGGAAATTTACCCGGTGATAAGGACATCAGTGCGTTGGAAGCATTGATGCGCTGATAACGATGTGGAGTACTCGTGAATAGTTGACAGATAAAGTGTTTGGCTAACGTTACAGATATTTGGTTTGTTATGCGATATCTTTTATTGAGTATCGCAAGATGACATAAACAGTCGCATTAATTCAATGAATAATCGTTGCCGACAAGTTCTGAATAGCAGAGGAGGCCATACTTTGTATGAAATTGTCCTATTCTTTCACAATAAATTCATTTTCTTTAGAAATATCATTTTGTAATAATTTAAAAAATAAAATACAACGTTATAATGTGAAGAACCATCCTAAAATTTAAATTAGTACATGTTGCTTAGACTTTTTTGATGTGTGTATATCGTTTTGTAATAATAAAAGGGTTTTCCAAATTGGTTTCATCATTATCAACAGCCTGATGACGTCGACTGCTTTTTTTTACAATTAAACAGGCCCGCATTTGACCGTAATTTCACCTGATGGGAAGTGACGATGCGATCTATGATGGCACACGCTTTCCTAGGAGATAGAACATGCTAAACATAGGCCTCCTCCCACAGAGCGCCACGTCGGTCCACCTAGTGGGGGGGGGCCTACGCTGCACCTTCCGGTTCGTGGTCGCCACTCGAGGACCTTTCTTCCCCATCGGTTGTCAGTTCTACGAGCGACGTGGCCTGCCCACATCGCAAAAATTTACCCCGTTTTGAGGGTTTATAAACCAATTTAGACGGTTAATTTAATTTACGATTAATAATCATTTAATCCAAGAAATAGTTTCGTAGTTCTTCTTTGAATAATAAAATAGGAAAATCTAATAAACGCTGACTTTTATTTGGCGCAACGAATCAGCATTGCAATTCAACGTGGCAATGCGGCCAGCATGTTGGGTACGCTACCTACCGGTAGTGGGCTGGAGCACTTGGACTGTCTATAGGCCATCGCGGCTAGTATACAGTCTAAATGTACTTTGTGGTAGATAGTGTGGCTAGTAGCATTAAGTGGTAGTTGGTTTGGGTATTTAGTTATTAAAAAAAATATTATTAAAGCCAATTTTCTTATTGTCAACAGCGGAGGCTTATCGAACTTCCTGTACTACGTAGCCCTCCCCGACGACTGCGACAAACTGAACGGTTACGTCGCACGCGACAGCTCACCTGAGTGCGACTCCGACAATATCGCAGCGCGACTGTCGCGCCCCTCGCTAGGACGCACCATGTCTTTCAATATCGAGGAACCGAGAAAGGTTAGTTTAGAAGTTCTCTTGCCCTCTATTTAGAACACTAAAGTACTACCCCGACACTTAGCTACACTACCCAAGACACCCTGCTTAACTACCCAAGGTACCGTATTTCACTACCCAAGAGACCCTACTTTACTACCTAAGGTACTTCACTTAACTACCCAGGGTGCTTTACTGCACTACCCAACGTACCCTACTGATCTTCACATTCTTCCTACTCCACTACCCAAGGTACTTAAGCGCACTTAAGTTAATTAGGTAGTAAAGTTACTTCACCGGCCACGGTACCCTTACTGCACAACCCAAGGCACTTTTCTGTACCACCAAAGGTACCACCCCTTCCTTACTCCCTCTACACTAAACAAGGCACCCTACTTCACTACCTTACTTCACTATCTAAGGCAAGGCACCCTTGTACACTAGCCTAGGTTACTTACTGCAATACCCAAGGCACCCTACTTCACTGTCCAACATTCCTCACTTCACTACGTAGGGTACCTTACTGAACTACCCAAATCACCCTATTGCACTACCAAAGCTACCCCTCCCTATTTTACTACCTAAGGCAATCTACTTTACTGTCTAAGGCACCCCACTGTACTATCCAACGTAGTGTTATTCAAATTTAATGGCGGCTGTAAAGGCGGCGCGAAACGCTGCGCAGTAGCAAAAATGAGATGTGCGCATTACCCGATTGTAGTTAAGCCGAAATCCACAAAAAAGCCCGCAAAATTAACATACCCAGCTTGCCAAAAAATTAATTAAAATTAAACATATAAATAAATATGTGTGGACATGTCACACAGCGCCATCTAGCCCCAAACTAAGCATAGCTTGTACTATGGGAACCAGATAACTGATACAATACTTAGATACTTTTTGTTTGTAAATCATACATAGATTATAATACAACACCCAGACACAGAACAAACATCGATGTTCATCACACAAATGTTTGTCCCGGGGAATCAAACCCCCAACCTACAAGATCAGAAGGCAGAGCTACTACCAACTGAGCTAACAGGCCAGTCACTTAATTATGTTGTGCGATTTTAAACTTTAAACAAAGCTCTCTAGAGACTTAAAAAAACGTGCTATAACGCCGTCTTAAATGTTCACACATTTATTTCAAAGTATGGCGTGCCGTAAATATGTGTTTTCTTTTTCAGGTTCTACTGAGAATATACGGGCAAGTGCACGGCGAGCGGGCCATGGACGCGATAGTGACCGAATCCGTTATATTCACCCTGTTATCGGAGAGGCGACTGGGGCCCAAACTACATGGAGTCTTCAGCGGTGGACGGATTGAGGAGTATATACCGGTGAGATTTATACATATCATCAGCTGGAAGACGTCCACTGCTGAACATAGGCCTCCCCCATAAAACGACACTTTGGACGCTTATCAGGGGGTTGCCATAATCACCACGCTTGGCAGGCGGCTTGGTGATCGCAGTAGATTTAAATGTACCTCAGAGAATGCTGCTGCCCATTCCCTGGATATTCCCTTAGCCGGCTCTTACGGCACCCACGGGAAGAGATGGGGTGGTGAGATTTTATAATTGTTGTGATATTTGAGGGTTATTCTTTTATTTTAATGAATGACATGAATAGCTAGTCGTTCGCCTGATGTTAAGCGTCACGACCGCCCATAACAGTTGCAGTATCACTCGGAGCTTTAGAATAAAGTTTTACGTGACACTGCACTGCACAGTATAGTAATACGATTACTAGACTGTGAGATCCGATCATAAAGTCTCATTTGCCCAGTAATGTCACTAGCTACAATGCCCTTCAAACCGGAACACAGTAGTGCTTGCACACTACTGCTTGGCGGCAGAATAACTGGCAAAGCGGTGGTACCTACCTAAACGAACTTTAAAGTACCACCTAGTAAAGTTCGCTAGATTCTAATGACGGTCGTCGGTCCACCTAGTGGAGGGCCTACGCCGCGTCTTCCAGTTCGTGGTCGCCACTCGAGAACCTGTAAAATATACATTAAGTTAAATTAAATGTATATTAAATTAATATTAAATTAAATTAAATGTATATTAAATTAATATTAAATTAAGTTTATGTTAAATTAAATGTACATTAAATTAAATTAAATGTATATTAAATTATAAATATTATTTTCAGGCAAGATGTCTCAAGACAACAGAACTAGCTGAGCCGTCGTATTCTATGAAAATTGCAGAGAAAATGGCCGCCATCCATTCAATGGATGTGCCACTGAATAAGGAACCGAACTGGCTTTGGAAGACCATGGGAAAGTGGAGCAAAACCGTGAGGGAGGAAAAGTTATCCGGGAGCTATCAAGCAAAGGTAAAAACTACGTAAACTCCTTTAATTGACTGGCCTGATAGCTCAGTTGGAATGGCCCTGCCTTCCTGTAGGTTGTGGGTTCGATTCCCATCCAGGGCAAGCATTTGTGTGATGAACACAGGTGTTTGTTCTGTGTATTATTACGTATTGGGTAATGGGTTCCGACTGAAAATCAGTAATTAGGGTCTTGCTTATGACCTTAATTGTATGGTGAGTCGGGGCCTATTCGTGACACCGCGCAGCATTGCACTGCTTGTGTTTACATGTGTATCATATTACTTGTGTTGTTATTGTGTGTATCAGGGTATTGTAATGTCATGTAGTGTAATGTTATGTTGTGTGTCATGAATAAATGTATTTTCTTTCTTTCTTTATTTACAAACAAAAAGTATTTAAGTATTGTATCAGCTATCTGGTTCCCATAGTACAAGCTATGCTTAGTTTGGGGCTCGATGGCGCTGTGTGACATGTCCACACATATTTATTTATTTATTTAAATAATATACAACATTTATTTATTTATTTATTTATTTATTTATTGAACACCAACACAATGTACATTATTACTATTAAATATGACTAAATACTAAGAGTAACATGGTTAATGTCATCGCAATTATAGGCGCAGACTGCTTACGAGAATTAATTTTGAATACAATTTACACTTCAGAATACGTAAACATAAAAATTTAAGACTAAATAATAATAACAATCCGTAGACATATAAATGTAAAAAAAAGTGTTTAATATAACATTAGTTTAATGTAAATGTTTAATGTAATGTGTAATGTTTAATGTAACATTCAAGATTTTAAAAAAAATAACAATTAACATTTTATATACAAGTAGTGTATTTAGATAGCTTATCAGTTTATATTTAATTAAGTTTTAGTCGTTATGTTTTGGTTTTTAAGTTACATTTCGTGTGAAAAGAAAATAAACATTTCTAACATTTAAAAAACATTAAAATATTAGTAGCGTTTTATGGGGTGGCCTATGTTCAGCAGTGGACGTCTTCAGGCTGTTGTTGATGATGATGATGATGATGATGATGATTAAATCACACAACTTTTTTAAATCATTCAATCAACTCTTTAATTATTTCAATCACCTTTTTTAATTAAGTCAACTTTTTAATTATTTTAATTATCATATTTAATTAAAACATTCAATCACTTTTTTTCTTTATGTATAACTACCATATTTATTCAATTATGAAACATTTAGACCAAGACTAAAAAAATTAACATCAAAACTACTTAAAACTAAAATAAAACAAAATATAATAAATCACTATTGAATTTTTTTATGATAACGCATAAAAAATATTGTTTTTTTTTAATGTCAAAATAAATAAATTGATTCCTAGATTTAAAACTGTCTAACACCCTTCTCTTTCTTTCCAGAACGACGAAGAGAGGCACATAATCAAAGAACTGAAGAACGTTGATTTTGACAAAGAATTGGAATGGTTGAAGAAATATTTGGCCACAATCGATTCACCTGTCGTTTTCTGTCATAATGATATGCAAGAAGGTAAGAAAAAAGGCAATGGGGACAAAAGGCTATTGTCCTGCTAATTTTTTGCTGCACAAATTAACAATATTCCTCAAAAAATAAACAGTCGTGAAAACAAAAATTAAATATCTCAAAAAATGACAAACTTACAAGCATTTTAAAATACAGGAATAGAAAGAGACAGGTCAAACATGCATTGACGTCACACTTGCTCCTTCATAGTACCTCATTACTAAGCTGTGGCAGCTTTACATAGTCTCTTTGGCATGTGACGTCACAACGTGCGTTTTCATAGTAACTGTGGGGAATCTCCTGTTTTGCGAGAAAGGGACAGGCAATTCCCCCTTCAGAAACTTTAAAAGCTTATCACTCTTTGATTATTGCATTCATTTTTAACCTACTTTATGAAAATGATATTAATTGTTAATTTTTAATAGCAGGACACTAAAGAATGACTGGAATAGACATTCCAGTCATTCTTTTTCCTTCTCTGTTCTTTCTTTTATTACAAATACTCTATCGATGATAAAATGCTAAAACGATTCTTCTTTTCCAGGTAATATTTTACTTCTAGAAGATACGATGCCGGTGGTCACAGAAGACGAAATGATAGCCCATTCCACAGACTATGTACAGTACCCGCACTCTAACTATGACGATGCCAACACTTCTGACAGGTAATATTATAAAAACAGGTTAATTATTAGACTAAAATAAATAAATAAAATAAATACACTAATGCCCGTTTTCATCAAAGATCCCTAAACTACACCCTAACTAGGAATCCCTTTGGCTAAGGGCCTCTTAGATTTGACCGTTACCTAAATTCGTTTTCACAGCGCTGAGTGTCACTTAAATTGTAAAGTGACAGTTTATTCTTTTGTACGGTTTCCAACAACCGTACGTTGCCAATTTTCGTTATTTTATTTGTATATTTTAGAGAATAATCGTCAAAAATACAAACAACATGCTTTATTGATGGTTCACTGTCGAAACTTATAAAATCGTTTGTCATAATTTTGTTACAAATAAAAATGTTACTTATAATCATCATTTCACATAATGTGATTTAACATACTTTCACTACATCTAATTTTATTTATTACAAATCAAAATTAATAATAATCCAAATTTATAAGAATGAAACTCATAAGGCGTATACAACATAACAGTACAAATTTATAATGTTCTTTTACCATAACTAACTTAAATCATAAAACAAATTATCAATAATACTGTAAATTAATGTGACTGGAACTGTTGATTGTTATATATATCTTAATCAGTTATAAAAACGTATTACGGCAAGCCAATTTGTTCTTCAATCTATGCAGGCACTTTATCCAGTCAAAACAATCAAAATTAACGTGCGGACTGTAGGTAATTGTAAAATAACTTATATTTTCTCATGTTATGTTGATTTTGGTGTTGTTGGTGAACTTTGTTTAAATCAAATAGAGGTTATCTGAAACTTAATATAGATGGTTTCTGTAATTTTTTATATAAGCATAAGTGACTTCTGGCACTTCGCCGGCCGCTGCCGCGGCACGCTCGCTCGGCTCGTGCGTCGTGTGGTCACAGTTAAGGGCTTGTGCAAGGCCAGCGCGAATTCAAGTCAAAGCCACAGAATAGATGTATAGTACTAGGCCAAAGCGGGGATGAGCCAGGGGCCAAGCGGCAGGGGCGGTCTAAGTTAAACTGGTTCCAACGCGCAATAGTTTAGGTAATTTATTATTACACTGAATATAAAGGGTATTTTAAAAATCCGCTATACATAAGCCCTCCATTATATTTAGTTCAACTACTACACAAAGTTTCATGATCTTATTTAAAGTATTCATTGAATAATCGCTGTTTATTTGTACGATTTGGAGGTAACTTTGTAATTTTTTTCTATCGAGAAAATTTTATTAATTCGTGTTTTCACTATACATTTGCAGTAGCATTAGTCCTGAACTTTACCATATAATCATTTCAAAGTCATTGTTGCAATATTGTTGACAGGATACTGCTTCAAGCTAAGCCGTTTTAAGCAATTTGGCGTTGTATTGGCTCTTAACCTAACGCTCCTCCTCGCTTCGCTCGTCGTCGCACCTATTTATGACTTTGCCTTAGACTAGTATCTTAGTATCTTTAGGGTATACATGCGTATCTATGTAATGATTTAACTACCTCAAAATTATGATTATGTTAACTAAAAATATGAAAAAAAAACATTATAAACAATATAATTATGAATGCTGATTATTATGAAATTATAAGTAATGATATATATAATAAAAAAAATATGATAAAAAAATTCTTAACATTAACATTATAACATAAAATTTTATAAATTTAATCATTATTTGAATAAATTGTATAAGAAAAGATAAATGTAAAAAGTAACTATTATGAACAAAGTTATTTATAAATAACCACCATTATAAATTTCATCATTATTAAAAATGAGGTATGTGAAATGAAATTATGAATAATAAAATTATTAGTACAGACGGTATCCCTTTATTGATATTAGCACTAGAGTTTTTAATATATTATGCATCCGAAAAAATTAAAACAAATACCTTTTCTGGCGTTATGCGTGTAGAAACAATTGCCAAATACAATTGAAAAAAAAAACTGGCGTTTTGATAATTTAATCTGCCACTTAACGCTAAGGGGTTGAGCTTCGGCCCCCTAAACTTAGGGGATCCCTTAAGCTTTGGGTGTTCCTTAATCGCCGGTGAAAACAAAATTACTGTCAGATGTCACTTAAATCTTTTTAAGGGTCCCTTAATATTTAGGGATCTTTGGTGAAAACGGGCATAAGTTTTACTATTAAAAATGAATTAACAAAGGAATATTATATATTCCATTGCTAGAGCTTCACAGCTAGAGTGGTGGGAGTGGTTATTAAGCAAAGATATTAACTGTATTCGCCTAGACTCTATACTTATAATAAAACTGTAACAGGTCTTTTTTTAGGTGGTAGGACTTTTCTGCAAAGTTCGTCTAGGTAGGTACCACCGCTTTGCCAGTTATTCTGCCGCCAAGCAGTAGTGTGCAAGCATTACTGTGTTCCGGTTTGAACGGCATTGCAGCTTGTGAAATTACTGGGCAAATGAGACTTTACGAACTGATCTCACAGGCTAGAAAACTTTTTTAGACTGTGTGATGTCTCAGGATGACGTGCGTAGTGCGCGGTGTCATGCGAAATTTTAATTTAGAGTTCGAGTGACACTGCAATCTGTTATGGGTGGCCGTGTCGCTTAACACCAGGCGAACGACAAGATCGTCACGTCGTTCGATTACATAAAAAAAATCTGTACATAATAATACTCTTTAAAAAAAAAGGATGAATGAAATCGGACCACGCGTTAATGAATTACAAATGAGTACATATTTTTACTTTCATCCCCTCTCCCGCGGGAACCGTGCTGACTTTTGGGATTAAAAGCATCCTATAGCCTATCGTAATATGAAGTGAAATCATGCCAAGATTCATTTGAATCCATTCAGTAGTTTCGGCGTGATGCTCAGCCAAGATACAGACAGACAGCCAGACTAAAATGAAAAAAACTATAGTTTGATTATAGAGAGCCCTCCGACAAAATTTTTCAAAATATCTTTAATGTACAGAATTGACCCTGTTACAGTTTTATTATAAGTATAGATTTTAATGTAGAGTATATTTAAGTATGGACACAATATGACTGAAATAAATGAAAATTAAATTTTATTTTATTTTATTACTATAAATTTCATTGCAGTATCACATCTCGAATCAGCGATATAGGCGAACCAAGACTCGTTCTCATAGACTTCGAATACTGCGCATATAACTACCGAGGTTTTGACATAGCGAACCATTTCCAAGAATGGCTATTCAACTACACGCATCCGGAGTATCCATTTTATCGAGAACTGGTCGAAAACGCACCCGCACTTGATCAAAAGGTGAGTTTAGAGATGTACGGTAATTATCGGTAGAACGGAAATATGTCGATATTTTTATATCGATAGTTTTGAATGTCTGATATCGAAATATCGATGTTTGTAATTAACAAAATGAAAACGACATCAAACGCTTACTGCGCACTTAAATTATGCGCAGTGCGCAGTATATTAGACAGACAAGCCTAATTTAATATCGATTATGTAACAGATTATAATTATAGATATTAAATTGTGCCGTGTTATAAAATATTACTTTTATAAATATTATGTAATGATTCTTGTTTGCTAAGTGATACATAAAACATGTCGATTTAATGTGTGAACATCTTTAACTCTTTTGTTTTTTTTTTTAAATCTTAGAATCTATTTTATTTAGAAAGGAGTTTTGTCACAAAGTGACTATATTACCCTCCCGAAAAAGAAAATCGTTATGATGAAATATCGATAATTTCAAATATTACGATTTTTTTGTTTTTTATTGTTTATATGCAAAGCATTTGACCACGATCTCACCTGGTGGAAAGTGATGACGCAGTCTACGATGGTGCATGCTTGCCTAGAAGATACCTGTTCACTCTCGTCTTGAAGACTCCCAGATCATAGTTAGCTGGAAACAAGGACGCCGGCAAGGTGTTCCACTCATTGGCTGTTCGCACTATAAAGTGCATAGCAAAACGCTTAGTGCGGGTTGATGGAATTTCAACCATATATGGGTGGCGGAATATGGCGACATCTATCTATAGGTACTTAAAATATGAAAATAAAGCAATTTTTTTATCTTTCTCTATTTGAGTACGTTCTTGCGTCACTCAAGAACTACTGAGTTGATTTCGATGTGTTTTTCATTATCAACATGTTTTTGATGTGTTTTATATTCAGCTTGATTTTTCCGATATAAGATTACGCATTTTTTTATGTTGTCTTAAAGTACGAGTAATTTTCAAAAAACAAAGCAAAGATAGTTCCGTTAATTTAGTTTAAATAATAATTATTATTTATATATTTTTTTGTTATGCGGGATCAATTTTAATTGTTATTATATGATGGATCAAACTCCAGAAGAGAGTAGGTGTATTTTTTTCTGAAACGATGAATCATTTTTAAGGAAAGAGTTAAGAGTATTTTATTTACTCTTTTAAATTATGGATCATGTATAAGAAAACAGTAGGTTTATTTGTATCATTTCTCAAATTATGGATCATTTCAAAAATTGGTGTATATATTTAATTTTAAAAATGATGGATCATTATTAACTAAAGATGGTGTATTGACTAAAACTACATAACAGAGTCAGGAACAAGGACCATGATCGGACACAAAACAAATCAGGCCGTTCCTATGGTTTGATTCAGACCATTATCAAATTGGATACAGCATTGTCTGCCATTACGCAGCTTGTTTTGTTATGCTTGTATTTTAGCTGCGGCCCACGCGTGGACAACGACCATAGACACGAAGGACCCACGGGCCGCGTCTTGTCTATGACCGAAACAAAGATGGCGGAAAGTAAAAAGTATACTTTCTAGGCTTTGTTGCTTGTTTATTTATTTTTTTGTTGTTGGTTGGTCAGTCGGTCTAGACGATTGAATTCGCAAGCGGCAACGATTACTTTAGAGATTTTTTAAATGTAACGTGGCTCGCTTTTACCCGTATTCCCCTAAATGAGTGAACAGGTATCTTCTAGGCAAGCATGCACCATCGTAGACTGCGTCATCACTTTCCATCAGGTGAGACAGTGGTCAAATGCTTTGCCTATCAAAAATAATTTTAAAAAAAACCGGGATAAAAAGTATTCTATATTGATTTGAATAGTGTAAGTAATCTGTGTGCAAAAATGTATCCAAATTAGTTAAGCCGTTTTAAAGTAAAAGCTACACTGAACACATTAACAAAATTTACTAATACCCTTACGTTTTGGAATAGGCTAGTTGCCTGCTATTAAAAATGAACAATTAAATGTTATTTTCATAAAGTAGGTTAAAAATGAATGCAATCATTGAAAAAATCTGTAAAATCGCTAAATAAATCACGGAGTAATAAGCTTTTAAAGTTTTTGGCGGGGGCCTCGCATAACAGATATCGTGTGGAGCTTTCCACAGTTACTATGAAAACACACGTTGTAACGTCACATGCCAAAGAGATTGTATGTAAAGCTACCACAGCTTAGTAATGGGGTATACTAGACCAAGCACTGACGCCATTGCATGTTTGAGCTGTCTCTTTCTATGCCTCTATTTTAAAATGCTTGTAACTTTGTCATTTTTTTTAAATATTTAATTTTTGTTTTCACGTTAATTAAGCGAGCAGCAGCCGAGGATCTTAAAAAAAAATCAAAATTCAAAAGCAACTAATTTAATTTTAAATCGAAATTACAATAAAATATTCTAAGTTAAAACTAAGTAATGCACTCAGGTCAATGTGAGAACCAAAAGTGACGCGTGGCTCCACGTCGGTGTCGGCTTCCAGCGCGGTGTCGCCATCCTGCTGAGTCGGCACCTTGATTCTCGTTACCTGCGCCTTGTGCAATAAGTATGTCGCGCTATCGCTGCACTTTACATTGTTGAGCAATATGTAATTAGTTGTTTATTTTTTGAAGAATAGTATTAATTTATGCAATAAAAAATAGCAGGTAACTAGCCTTTTTGTAATCCTAAACTCGCCGAAATAAACCTATTACACTTTATTACATTAGATAGGGTATTGTGTGACTACATGTCACTGGTAAATGGCGATTTTGTCCTCTAGTTTCATCAAGCTACACCAGCAAGACTAGCTATAAAAATCGACCAATGAGAACGCAACAAAAGGCTTATGACGTGATCCGCGTGATCGTTTATTGGTCAAACGCTGTCTCAATGGTGCGAGAGCCCACTGCACAAAAACCTACGTCATCGGGTACCCCAATAGGCTATCTTTAGATCGTTAACCGACATCTAAATATGTAAAAAAATCAGGTCTGTCAGTTCAGATTCAGATTCAGATTCAGATATTTTATTGCTTCCATAGTGTACATAGGTGGAATAAGTATAAAAATATTTAAGTAGGCTCAGTATGGACCCCGTCGGGCGCAGCAAATTTGGAGAGAGAAGGACGACTTCACAAAAGAGTCAATATGTACTTACAAAGAAAATAATAACATATTAGTTTGACTATGATAAAATTTTACTCGCAATGTTTTAATTCCGCAGTTCCGATCCTGCCGGGTCATGGAAATAATTGAAATTTTGTTTTGTCAAAATTTACCCGAATGAAAGTTCTGGCAACAGTTAACCATTGATTAATTATGTAAAAAAATGGTCTGCCATTGCGCACCCTGCCGGAAGTACCTGGCAGACCCCTAAGAATGTGCCCTTCATACCCTTTACCTACATCAGTGAATACCCCGATGAAACCTACGCCTATTAAATAATAGCCAATGTGACCCTGATAATAGGTTAAAAGGTCTGCCAGGTCTACACTTTGTGAAACTTAGTATTCAAGGCATTTGAAGTTGGTGGAGGTGGATTATTTCCATGACCCGGCAGGATCGGAACAGACCTGTTTTTTTTACATGTTTAAGTGTCGGTTAACGATCTAAAGATAGCCTATTGGGGTACCCGATGACGTAGGTATTTTTGCAGTGGGCTCTCGCACCACAAGGTAAGAGATATATTATGTCGATTTCTAGAGCTAATGCTACTCGGGGAATAGGTACTAGACACTGCCACCACCATCATATGGTTTCACGATGTGATTTCTTTCACCTTAAGCACACAGCAGGATTCAATCCCGTGACCTACGTATTGCAAGAGGACCTCACTACTACCACAAGTACTGAGCTATTTTCGATACGTAGCTATCGCTTTAAGATACACCTTCAAGTTGTCATTTTTTTCATTGCCGCTTGTGCTTACTCTGGCTAGTCCATTAGGTATAATCATTCATTTTACTATATAACTTATGAAATTTTAGTGTTATTCTGTATCATTTTTTAAACTTCGAATTGAACTCGTATTATAAAAGTTAAAATAGGTCGAATCACCGCAGAGTTTTAACAAAAACCACATTTTAACTAAACTCGATGTTTCGTTGGCTGTGGTCACAAGGAACTGTAGTCTAGAGGATTTTTAAGCTGTTCGATTGGTTGTTTGATGTGACGTCACTTCAGTTTACATATCGACCAATGCCGTAACTGTTTTATCAGTATTTTTAAACAAGTATTGGTTTTAAACAAAGCTTTATGAAATCACCAAAAAATATTTTTAGGAATATCAGTAAAGTATTGTCAGTTCTGTGTGCCTAAACAATTCGATAGTTCCAAAACTATTGCTGCTCTTGTCATTTAGAACTATATGAAAGAGACAGTGACATTTTTAAAACTCTAGAGATTACAAGATTAGTTTATGATTTTGCACAAAAGAATCATCTCTTACGCTTTTTTTTTAAATTAAGGGTGCCACTGTCGCTATCAGACAACGCATATTTTGTGTTTATTTTTTAGAGGTTTTCGTCCACTTCATTAAGAAAAGAAGTTATTTTCATGTTTGTGTTCATTATTTTACTGATCAATCAACAACAAATTGATTTGTCAAGCATTGTTGTAAATAATAACTAACAAAACTTTGTAAATATTATTGTAATCTTTGCAAAGAAATTACTTGGAAAATAATGACAGTGCTTGACAAATGTTTGAAGAAACTAATGTTATTCTGTAAGTTTTTCTTTTAGGATCACAATTTAGGAAAAAAAATATGTAAATTGTCACGATTTTCATGCCCACCATTTTATATCAAAATTACTTAAAATTGTTTTAGTACAATTTTTATGTGACTTTTTCCTTTGCTATTCAATAATCTTATACCAAACAATTAGCAATTAAAATAAGAAATAATTGTATATCCAAGGAATGAAACTATCTTCTACTAGCGGTTTTTTTTAAAGAAAACTTGGTAGCTTTTATTTAAACAAATAATGCGTACCTAAGAAATGTTAAGATTCACTTTAAAACTCATAAATTCGATGACCTCATAATCTGATAATTGCCGCAGAAAGAAGTTTTAAAATGAAAAAGCATATATTTTATCTTAAAAGATACATAACATCTTTCATAGAACTCCCCCCCAACACAATCCACTGTAAAATACATGAAACTCTTCGTTTGCCGCAATTTAAACAAACAACCTACGTATTGGTGGCCAGTCTAACCAAGCCAATGCCGCATATTTTTTATCAATCTTCGCATTTCCTCAAAAAAAAAAACAATGTTGAACACAACAAAATTTGTACAACTTCGAGTTTACTCGAAAAATTAAAAAAAAATGTTTGACATCAATTTGTTTATCTTCGAATTTACTCAAAAAATCATTTTCTAACAAAAAGTTATCAATCTTCGAAATTTCTCAAAAAAAAAATTGGTTTTACAAAATTCGTCCAATTTACAGGAGATATTCATAAAAGAGTACCTGAAGCACTACCAAATGAACATAGCTGAGGAGAAGCCCCTAAACCCTCCCAGCATCGATGACGTCAACCATCTCCTGACCGAAGTGGAAGCATTCACAATCGCCAGCCATCTCTTGTGGAGTCTGTGGTCCTTTGTCAATGCCAGCAAGAGTCAGATACCGTTCGGATACTGGGTATGTTAAACTTCTCTGAAAATAAAATATCTATCATTTCAGATTCAGATTCGTGGAGAGATTTGTGGACATTTCAGACAGATATTTTTATTTTATTTATTTAAAACATTTGTTAAGTAAATAAAAGGGAAATACTTGTTTGAATTTTCCACAAATATTTCTACCTTATTTTTTAATAAATATTTTATCTAAATATCCATTTTAACATATTTTTATACAAAATTATACACAAATATCTAGTGTAATTCCACTGAAAAAAAATATATGATTTATATAGCAGTATCGCCTGCTTAGCGTAATCTACAGACTAATGTTTTTTCTTAATTAATGATGTGATTTGACTTCGGATGATGTGCCACGGCCGCCCATACCAGTTGCAGTGTTACTCGGAACTCTTAAAGTTTTGCGTGACGCTGCACTGCGCATGTCATCCTGAGACATCAGCACAGTCTAGTAATTAAATAGACTGAGACCCAAGTAATTTTCCCCAACTACAGCGCCCTTCAAACCGGAAGACAGTAGTGCTTGCACACTACTGCTTGGCGGCAGAATAACTGGCAAAGCGGTGGTACCTACCTAGACGAACTCTGTAGAAAAGTCGTACATTTTAGTAAATATGCCATGTTTTGATAATACTGATCCATTTTCTAAAATTCTGATCCATCCACTTTAAAGATTGATCCATTTTTTTTTATTATTGTCCTTTTTTCTGCTACCCAGTAGAAAGAAGATAGCTAAAGATAAATAAATAAAAAATAAATAAATAAATAAATTTTAATTCCTAATTATTTTTTCAGGAATACGGCTTCAGACGTCTAGAAATTTACCTGAATCTGAAACAGGAGGCCATAAAGAAGGATAACTACGGGATCCCACAGAAGAGAAAGATCTGCGAAGTGGACATATGAGATGCGGTCTCCAGACTCGACATTCAGTGAATAGCTTCGTGGAATATCGGCTTAAATCGGGGAATCGGGAAATTTTGGATCAATTTAAAAAACGGTTATTTTTGATCCAATTATTCACTGTGGTAAAAATAATTAAATTTTTTTGGTGATTTTGGTTTTTTAAACATGGCAACTTGATAAGCTTTTTTATGTAAAAAAATTGGAAAACAATTTAAACAAATTGAAAATTCTTCATAATTCTTATCTTCTAAAGACTATTTTTCAAAATGTATACACGTCCCCTTAAGCCGATTGTCGACTATACGAGCGGACATTTAAAGTGGACGAAAAAATACTAAAATCACAAACTTGGTGATAAGTGTGCAAGATCTCTACATTAGTGAGATTAAACCAAAAGTGTATATAATATTATAAACTAATATAATTATAACGTAAAGCATTCTAAGACATCCTAAAATTTGGACGAATTGTATACTGTATATTTCTAAAAAAATATATAAAATTGATTAGAAAATTTAAAAAATTGTCATTTATATTTCGTACAAGTAGCACATGCAATCTAGGCTGGGCCCGTATTTATATGCAGATATTAGTTATGAGAGCGATCTTGAAATCCAGACTAATTAATAATTCAGATGCTAATATTAATTGAGTTATTTACACATCCCAAGAGAGCGATTGAGTGCCCATTTCGAGTTACGACTTGAAAATTTAATTTTAATTAGTTCGGGAATTAAAAAAAATCTAGTTCCTGCGGGTCCTTATTAGATACAGAGAATCCTAGTTAGGGGCCGAGGAGTTTAGCAAAGATCCCTTTCCATTAGCGTTAACTCCAAATGTATGGGAAAGACATTAACAAATATGTCTACATATTTGTTCAAACCGACGGACGCTGCGAGGTCGGTACCGCGCGCGCGGTACTGACCTCGCCAAAATGTAAAAGCCCCCTTAACTACGGATAAAAAACCCCACCCTAAGTCTAAAAAACAATATATATTCATGATTATAATATAATTTAAATATTCCAAACAAATAAAATTATAAGTGCTTTGCCTTTGTGCCCTTTGGCTCGCGGCTGGCGGCCATGTTGTTATGCGATATTGCGCGGTAAGTTTTTCTGAGCAGGATAGTAATAAATCGATTGAATATGAAAAATACTCTTTGGGATCAAATAATACACAGATATATAATTCTAATGTATAATTTTTTACAATCATTTGAATTTTTACCTTGTATTATGCGGCCGCCATGAGGACAAATCGTCGCTTCAATTATTTTTTTAGATTTGCGAGTGACACTGCCATCTGTAATGGGCGGCCGTGTCGCTTAACACCAGGCGAACGACTAGCTCGTCACGTCATTCGTTTACATAAAAAAAATTCGAGCCGAAGGGTGTCAAAATATAGCAAGCCAAAAAATATAGCATGCCAAAAATGCGTTTGTAAAACAATGAGTTCTCTTTCCCACTACTGTTGCAAACAATCCGGTATAAACAGAAAAAAAAAACTCCAATCTGGAGCTTCGATAATCAAGATTGCTCTCAGAACTAATATCGTTTACAAAATACAAGCTCTATTTCAGCCAAGTTTTTTCGGATATTTTAAGGTATTTAAGGGAAACGTTACACTGGCGCGGCAAATTCAAATTTTCTTGCGTTCCAATAATAGCTTAATTACTCAACGTGATTACATGAAAACTAATTTTGCGCAAATAAATAGAATGTATCAATAAATTGCAATTAAAAGTATCACCTACTTATCATTGGTTTAGCGACAAATGGCAATAGACGGAAAAACTAAGAAGAAAATTGTTTATTGCCATTTGTCGCTAAACCAATGATATCTACTACAATGATAGATACTTTTAATCGTAATTTGATGATATGTTCTATTTATTTCCGCAAAATTAGTTTTCATGTAATCACGTTGAGTAATTAAGCTATTATTGACAAAAGAACGCAAGAAAATTTGAATTTCCCGCGCTAGTGTAACGAACTATTCTTATTTTGCAGTGTACCATGGAGTACAGTCTCATAATATGGCAACATTCACAAGAAAAACTAAAAAAACATAAATGCTAAGCATTAAGCTATGTGATCTTAGTTTTATAAGAGCACAGTGCCTAGCAAAGAAAATGACACATCTATTTTAAGAGTGTTTTTTTTTCTAGTAGATGACATACATCCTTCAACATTATAAAATTGGGCGTGAAATGGCAATGGGCAGGCCACATCGCTCGTAGAACTGACAACCGATGGGGAAGAAATGTTCTCGAGTTGCGACCACGAACCGGGAGACGCAGCGTAGGCCCCCCACTAGGTGGACCGACGATCTGGTGAAAACTGCGGGGAGCCGATAGATGAAGAAGGCAAGCAGCCGCTTAAAGTGGTGCTCTATGGGGGCGGCTATGGAGGCATTGGATGTCTTCATATCGGGTTACTTAATGATGTGTGTGTAATAAGATTACTAGAGTGAGATCAGATCATAAAGTCTCATTTGCCCAATAATGTCAGTAGCTATAGTGCCCGTTAAACCGTAACATAGTAGTGCATGCACACTACTGCTTGGCGGCAGAATAACTGGCAAAGTGGTGGTACCTACCTAGACGAACTTTGCAAAGTCCTACCACCTAGTAAAAGTTCGCCAGATACTAGTGACGGTCGTCGGTCCACCGAGTGGTTGCCTACGCTGCATCTTGCGGTTCGTGGTCGCCACTCGAGAACCTTTCTTCCCCATCGGTTGTCAGTTCCACGAGCATCTATTTTAGTATTTCGCACAAAATGTGATCGTTTATTATTTATCTTGATTTTAGCGTTCCATTATCTTTGCTAGGCACTGTAAAATGTTTATTGTTGTTAAAATTGTGTATATATTTTAATTTTTATTACTTGTCAGCAACTGGATTTTTAATGTAATAACATTCCTTCTCTAATTAATCTTTTTTTTTTAAAACAATTTTTTTTTAAATCTAATTGAATCTTAGAGGCTACTGCGGTAATTTCACCATAATTTTGCCAATGTCATGTGCTAATAATACCTTAAAAATACACAGTTCTTTGGATACATAATATTTGTTACGTTTGACTGGTATTCGGAAAAAAACCCGGTGTTTCAAAATGTCGAATGATGATCATTAAAACCTATTTTTTTTTTAACGGGCAATGTGCCTTTATTCTTTAAACTAACTACTACAATAATAAAAACTAAACTAAACTAGCCTACACTACCTACTACAAAGAACACTTATGGACTGTATAATAGCCGCGATGGCCTATAGACAGTCCAAGTGCTCCAGCCCACTACAGGTAGGTAGCGTACTCAACATGCTGGCAGCATTGCCACGTTGAATTGCAATGCTGATTCGTTGAGCCAAATAAGTGCCAGCAGCGTCTGGTCACGCGTCGCATCGACCAGACGATCTGATCAACTTTGGTGCTCGCGATGAGCTCCCGGTCCCCACGGAGCCAGGGTCTCAACACCAAACAGCTCAAATATGTAACCGCTACCGAGATTACTAAATTTGCTGCTCAGCCGATTTTTCCCGGGTCATGCTTTACTTTAGGCGGAGTTTAATATCACGCGGCAAATTTAAAATTATCACAGTATTTGTAGCTAGCACAGATAACTAATTGCACGCCATCCACTTATGGTTGATATTCCTTCGATTCGCACAAAGCGGTTTGACTCTACATTTATAATCCGAGCAGCGAAGAAATGGAACACTTTACCAGCGTCTTTGTTTCCCGATAAGTACAATCTGGAGCTCTTCAAGCCGCGAGTGAATAGGTATCTTCTAGGCAAGCATGTACCTTCGTAGACCGCATCGTCACTTCCCATCAGGTGATATTGCGGTTCAAATGCGGGCCTGTTTAGTTATAAATAAAAGTATTTAAGACAAGTACCTATTCGTGCATAGGAAAAAAAGCGCAAGTTCATATTTTGTGTGTGGGTGTTGTGGGAGGGAATGGGAATACACAGTTTTATGTGCTCATCATTCGACTTGTGACGTCATCAGGCACGATGTTTTCCGATGAATCCTATCCCAGATTCAAAAATTGATAGATTGCATCATTAAATTTCAAATAGTTAATGACTACAAAATGAGAAAAGTATATCTAGTGTAATTCCGCTAAAAATAACATATAAGGTTATCTATATTGGGGAAGCTGCAAAGGATTGTTGTACGCAAATGTATTACAAAAATGATAAGAAAAGTATATAATGTATAATATTCCCCAATATAGATAATCTTATATGTTATTTTTAGCGGAATTACACTAGATATACTTTTTTCATTTTGTATTTAAGATGAACTTCCGCGAAGTCACGCCTGAGTCAATCAATTAGTTAATGACTAATAGTAAATCCGAAATTATTAAATCAAATCAAATCAAATATTTATTCGCTAGAACACAATTTACAGAAAAGATGTTAAAATAACATAATAAGGCATTTTGCGTTCAACCTGCATGCAAGCGTGCAAATATTAAATAATGTTTTTGTTACAATACAATTGAAATTAGTACCTATACCTACATTGACAAATAATTGAGACCGCCATGTGAGTGAATAGGGCTTAAGAATCACCCTTGTATACCTACAGAGGTATTTTTAATTCACCTAAAATCTTTTAGGCTATAAACTCACATCACTGAAACAAACAGCTTTTGTTCAACAACTTTTAATTTACTTTTTTATTTAATTTTTTAATATATTCTCAAAAATGAATCGTAATGCGGATCAATACTCAATGAAACAGGGGGCCTAACAAAGATCCCTATCCATTAGCGTTAACGGCAAACGATAACTCACAATGTATGGGAATGACATGACCTATGCATTACCTGCGGAAAACTTTTCCGCAGGTAATGTCAATAATGTGTATCAATAAATTACAATGAGGAGTTTTATTTAAAAAAAAGAAATGGTGTTTTATGTATGACCCAACAGATGGCGCCAGTTGTGGTTTTACCAAAATCTGTCACTGTCACTGTTTCAAGCATAGACCACTGGTTATAGGAAACGTGTCACGATACTGACTGACAACTCTAAACTGTTTCGTTTGTTTTATTTTCGTTGCGCGATAGCTCGGCTTTATTTTGGATCATAATATTAACGTTTATCTGTCTCGCAGTTCTGCTGTACTTCAATTTACTTAAGAAGAATGCACCACAGACTACTTAGGAGATACTACAGACAATGTACTCGTGGTCCACTCAACTGAATTTGACTTTGATTCCTTTGTAGGTAGTCTAAGCATTTTCTTATGTTTAAACTACTCTGTGGTTTGAAAGGTTTAAACTATGTACTTACAGCGCCATCTAGAAAAGAAGCGGAACTAGTGTTTCTTTTGAATAAAACGCCTCATTAAAAGTATCACTTACTGTATATCATTGGTGTAGCAACAAATGGTAATAGACTGAAAATCCAAGATGAAATTTGTTTGTTGCCATTTGTTGCTGAACCAATGATATCTAGGTGATACTTTAATCGTAATTTGTTGAGGCATTCTGTTTATTTGAGCAAAATCAGTTTTCATGTAATCACGTTGAGTAATTAAGCTTTGATTGGTAAAAAACGCAAGAAAATTTGAATTTGGCGCGCTGAGTAAAACGTTCCACCTTAACTCATAATGTATGAAGACATTAGCTATGGCATTAGTAATGTCATTCTCATACATTTTGAGTTAACGTTTGGCGTTAACGCTATTAAAAAGAGATCTTTGCTGGACCCACTGAATAATAAGCTCTGTAGCCTGTATTGCCTAACACACAAAAAAGAGGAAATTAAAGTTGTTTAAGCGACACCAAAGTTGTTTGTTTAAATGATATGAGAAGGATTTTAGCTGAATTAATATCTCTGTATATTTAGGTGATAATTCCCTTATACCATTCCTTTTTTTATACTTACTTATCATAATTGACATGTTTTATTATAATATTATTAGCAATTTGTAAAGGGTAAGCTAAAGCCCGGTTTCCACCGCGATAAATTTGAAAGAACTCAATTGAGAGCCAGTCCCCAATCCAGGCGTTGTATCGACCTTCGGACATATCCATCAATTTATCAGACGAAATGTCATCATCATCAATAACAGCATCATCATCAATTAATTGCGCTTGCTATTGTGATAATAATGAAAAGTCCAGATGTACGAGCGATATAGCAAATTAGGCTTTAATACCTTTAATATTGCGTCACTCTTTGTACGGGCACTCAAAAATATTCGAGTTTTATTTTAGCTGAGCCCTACGTGGGGCCAAATGGGAAATTTATTCCTGTTGAGCCCCACTACATTATTGTTAGCGCAGTAGTTCTGTGTAACGTATATTAATAAAAAAAATATTTATTAAAACTTGTGAAATTAATATTTACTATTAGTAATGTAAACTTGTAAAGTATTTAAAAAAGTCATATCTCAAAAGGCACTGATTGGCTAAGAAACTTAAAAATGAAGTATTATTCGGAAACTAACTGTGCCTTTGTGCTACGCCTTAGACATAAGTGAGGCAGCTACCTTAGAATAGAGGAAGAATATAGACGACGCTCAGCTAGGCAATCACGTAACTTAATTGCAACCACAGATCACGAAATTCCCCCCAGATAGAGACGAAACTCTACATGAATTTCGTGCCGACATTAAGCGCATAGCGCATACTAATGTCATCTGCCAGTCGCATGCTAATGTCAACAGGGTGCCTCTATCTGGGGGTGAAGCGTCATTTTTTTTGTGCTCTGTGATTGTAACCAACTGCTACTTATATGTATGGATTTGACAGTTTCAAAATTATGCATAATGTGCATTATGTAAAATATTATTTTTTTTACAAATTAGTAATGAAAATTCGCCTGTTGCATTGCTACCAATGCTACGTTATAATAACCCAAAGATTATAAAGCCCGTTGATAGCTCGTGAACATAATTTCTCGTACAAACACGACTCACCTGCGTGGGCAGGGGGCGAGGTAACAAAACGAGACAAAGCTATACGGAATTACAAAGGACAGAGCAGGATGGAACAAAAGACATAAACCCGTGGTTCCCGTGGTTTGTATGAAAATAGTAGTTGAAATACACTACTCATTTTCGTATGAGGGGAAGTTGTATCATTGGTCAACTGGATTTATAGTCAATGTAATAACCCCTTGAACTAGGAGAAACCAAGAAAAGTAATACGAAATCGTTAATTTACTTTTTATTATTAAAATTGCCCAGCTGTTTGTCATTAGTAATCAATATTATATAAATCTTAGACTAGATATGCTAGATGTTGTCGATCATTGATTGGAAACCATGCGAGCTAAATAGTATGACTACGATTTCGTATTCTTTTTTGTTTTGTTTCGTGTCCTAGTTTCGAACGTGCCTTCTATATATTTCTTGTATTCCCAGGTAGAAACGTGCCAAGTATGTCGACATACTCGAATTTTGGTACTTAACACTCGGATTGTAAACTTGAGCTTTGTAATGTTGGTCTTACATGAAAAAATTAAAGATTCAATCTCTGTCATTGGAACAGTTTTTGATGAAATTTGGGGTATTTTTGCAGTAAATCAGTACCTATATGTATAGGACTAATTTTTTTTAAATTTGTTTTGAAGATTTCTAATAAACAATCTGTGGGTTTAAACCGGTTCAATACTTCTCGTGTTGCAAATGTTAGCTAGGGACAGAGCTGCTTATACATACTAAAAAAATCAAGGGTGCAACTGAATAATTAAATATTGATCTTTCAATGTAAAACAGAATTATGCGCCGTAGCTTTGAATAAAACAATAAGTACAGTCACACATATTAAACCTGTTTAAAACCACATAATAGGTTTGTGTCGTGCTATTTTTCTTTAATATTCCTCAAAAAATTAACAGTCGTGAAAACAAAAATTGAATTTCTCAAAAAATGACAAGGTAACAAGCATTTTAAAATGCAGGTGAGACAGTGGTTAAATGCTATGCCTATAAATTGTAAAAAAAAAAAACAGGAATACAAAAAGACAGTTCAAACCTTAGAGTGTAGACTAAAAGCAAAGAGGGATCATCAAAACGATATTATATTTGTACTGCTCACACGTATCGCTACGTCAGTGGCGATACGTGTGAGGGCGAAGGAAAGAAACAAACATATAGTAATTAGCTACGCTTGCGAAAAATCACCGTACCATTTTTTCGACTCGAGTCAACTGTTTTTTCTATACAAATCTGTCAGACTCATGCACATGTGTGTCCAAAAAAGTGGTACGCTTGACAGATAATGACGTTCTCTAAGGTTCAAACGTGCAGTGACGACTGTTTTTGCTCCTTCTATAGTCAATTGTTGTTTTCTCTAATCTGTGGCTCCTTCATACCTCATTACTAAACTGTGGTAGCTTTACATGCAATCTCTTTGGCATGACTGTGACGTCACTAACGTGCGTTTTCATAGTAACTGTGGAGAAGCTCTGTTATGCGAGAAAGGGACCTTATTACTCCGTGATTTATATACAGATATTACTAAATTTTTTTTTCAAGTATTGCATTTTTCACCTTTTTTATGAAAATAATATTAAGTTATTATTTTTTTATAGCAGCACACTACCCTATTATTGTAATTGTGAATTTAATTTTAGGTAATGTCAATTTGACATTGAATTTCAATGTTAAATTATTTTCTTGTGTCGATTACTTTTTTATTATTTAATGCTAATAACATTACTTTTCCGATGTCAGGTCTTTTTTATTTTCATCTAAGGCAAACAGTGGATGCTCAACTCAAAATATTAAATAGTTTAAGAATTTGATGGAAAGGCATTGTATAATATAAATTAGCTTGTAAATTGTATAAAACGTTATCATTTATTTAATAAATCTGTTGCTACCTTATTTTTTGTTTTACTTTACTTAAGAAAGGGATTGGCGCCGGTTTATAATAATTGAGATTTTTGTTTAACTGTTTGTATTGGTAAGTGGAAAATAGTGTGGGGCAACCATGTGTTCATATCGGCTTTATCGATATTCGATACCTTTATGTTTTTGGTGTAAAAATGGATGAAAATGACAGGAAATAAAAACTTGGCTAACTTATACCTATACCTAAAATATTTATCGAAAACTTGATCAGTTTAAATTTGTATTATTGAAAAGATAAACTGAAGAGTATTTTTCATGTAGGTAATGACAAAGCAAAAGGTAATTTGGTTATTTATTTATGAACTGTTTTAGCGAAATGTTTTCCGCATACTTAGCTGATGAAGTTTCTCGATAGGTATACAAGCTAAATCTTCATTTCCAGTCATTTTCAACCATTGTTACACCAAAAACATAAAGATATAACATGGATGCCCCAAACTATTTTTAGCAATGCAAACATGTTATGGTTGGGAATTAGAAGAACTTTTGTTGTTACTACGCCGATACTTTCCTGAAATGCATGTACTCAGTCCATGCTTTAGAATGTTTATTTAAAGCTAAACACAAAAATACCTGTAATGTAAAACGTCAAACTAGGCACGGGCGTAGCGAGGTATGCAAGGCCTAGGGGGGGGTAAAGTCAGTTGCTAGTCGGCTGAAGTGCTCTCGGCCTTTTTTTTTTTTTTTTTTTTTTTGAACGGGCTAATGCTGTTGGTCTCTACCGACCTTTACAGCGTCACCGGGCGGGAGGGCAGGCGCTTAAGGCGCCCAACCGTCAAAAGTGGGAGGCAACTAGCACAAGGGCACCCCTGGGGTGCGAGCCTCGGCTTGGGCCGTTGCCGGGATAAGAGGATCGAGAAGGCTACGTCCACTGGAAGAGTGGACCCTATGGAAAGAAAGGCTGAAGTGCTCTCGAACCATGGGCGTAGCGAGGTATGGGGAGCAACATATTGTGAGTAAGCTAGGGCTTTCATCCCGGGAGTCTCGACGATTTTTTTGTATTTTCAAGACTCGAGACTGCTACCTCCAGTCCCGGGAATAACGAGACTTTCGAGACTTAGTCAAATTATTCAAAAATGTACTAAACTACCAGTATTTTATGTTCTGGTTAATAACCTGCAGAGATTGCAACTAGCCCCTTTGAAAAATAGCATAGGTCTTGACAATATAGGTTTCTAGCATGGTTTTCAGTCTGAGCTTTGAATCTACCGTGCTAGTGAAACGTTCCACCTTAACGCCTCACGCAACTCCCAAAATGGGAATGATATTAACTGCGGAAAAGTTATCCGCAGGCAATGTCATTTCCTATACATTATCGAGTTAGCGTGAGGCGCTAGGAATTTGGTAGCAGTGTTGCATTATTATTTTTAAAACAAGTAGAAAAAATAAAAAAATCGATTTTATAATAATCGATTTTTTGATAAATAATAATCGATCAATAAAAATCGATTTTTATTTAAAAAAAAACGATTTTTTTAATAATCGTTTTTTTTTTACATCCCTATTTGCTGACCTGACAAGTTTGTTAATTTTAAAATAGTCGAAAGTCCCTAAAAGCTTAATAAGCAAAAAACAAAATGAAATGAAAATGAAGAAAGAAAATGACGAGATACTCGACACTGGCAGAATGCATGAATAACGCGATGCCAAAATAAGAAAAAAAAGCCAAAGGGTTAATTTCACAGACTACTATACGCTATAGGCTATAGGCTTTGGCTATAGGCCATAGAGAAAAATAATACATATAGCACTATAGGCTCAGACCAAGGAAGTATATATATCTTTGGTCCTTGTCACCGTTACCGGGTTTTTTTATTTGGCTTCGTTTGATCTAAGCCAAACAGGTTAGCAATTTTTTGAAATTGTTGTTTTTTGTGAAATAATCCTATTTAAATGGTGATCTAGGCAATAAATATTTGAGAAATAATGTGTGTGCAGTGGGTGGTTGCAGCATTTTAAGCAACAGAAGTCACACTGAGGCGTAAATATGAAGGAATAACATTTCACAAGTAAGTAGCCATTATTTTGTCTATTTTCCCTTTTTAGAAGTGTTTATTGTGAAAAATATAAATACAGCGTTACATTTCATGTAATAACAAGTCCTCAGCTAAACAGAAAAACAGCTAAATGGATAAAATAACCATACCTAACCAAAAAATTTCATTGTCAAGGTACTGCCAGTTTATTATTTTTAATTTCCCATAAAACTAGCTAGGTACCATGTTGATTTGCAAATAGTTTATAAGTTGGAAAAAATCCTGTTGTAGGTATAGTAGCTAATTATTTGCTTGATTTCACTTAGTAAAATATATCATTATATATATATAGGGTCAGAGGGGGTAAATAAAACATACTTGCACATCTGTCCACTTTGTGAATTCTGCTAGGACGCTAATTTTTTTTACACATAGAAAGCCTAAATCTGAAATGGCAAATGACGGCAATAAATACTTTTCAAGAAAATAATTTTTGAAAATTCAATTTGCGTGAATGAAACATCACTTCAAAAATGGTTCACGGTTTTGACTATTTTGCAGTTGACTATATTGACAGTTTTGTTTTTATTATCTGTTACCCGCAGTCATTATATTAGGTACCTACTTATATAATAATAGCTGCCAGGTATCACTCGCGCAGAATCTCCATCTCTTTCTTTGGGTGCCGTATAAGAGCAGACTAAGGGACTATCCAGAGAATGGGCAGTAGCATTCTCCTTGGTACATTATAATCTTCTGCGATGACAAGCTACTTGCTAAGCGAGGTGATTATGGCGAACCTCCCTATAATCAGCGTTTAAAATGGCATTTTATGGGCATGCCTGTGTTCAACACTAGACGTCTTCCAGCTGTTGATGTGAAATACGTGATTTTCGCCCATGGGGCATTTACAATGACATTTGTAATGTAGTAGGTATTTGATTTTATTACCTGTGTCGTCTGTGACTGCAAATACTAACCCCACATTACGCGCCGTTTCATGCATTATTTTCGTGTAAAAATGTAAATAAACACTATTAAATTGCTTCATGGCATCAGCTGACTTGTGTTTTGTAAACTTAAAGATAGCTGATTTCTTTTTATTTTATGACCTAGCAGAAAGATCGTGTGACGCGTGCGCTAGAGCATTGAAACCATTTCGCCACATAGCATAGAGCTAAACTGCGTGATTTATTGATTACGATAGGGTTTCATTTAGGTACTCCTTCGTTTCACTTACCCCACCTGACCTTACATTTTAGTTTTTACAATAAAGAAGCAGTGAACACTGGTAAAACAAATTCTAGGTATCAAGGTAAATTACTCTATAGATAGAGCTAACGAAATCGCCCATTATCTACCCAAAATTTTGGGAGACGTTCTTATTCAGGCAGCACCTCGTGTGGGAGCAAGAAACTTCTAGGCGGCCACGCGAAATAGATTTCTACTAGTGGGAATTCTGTGATTCAAAGGGTATAACTTCCGTTTATAAATAGGTACTCTGTGGGTATAACTTATCATGAAAATTTTATTGAAAATTGTGTACGGATTTATTAGTACGTTGTGAGGGTTGTGTTAGTTCTGAAATCTTGTGATATGAATCAATAAGACATGAAGCATTGAAAACGATAACTATTGATCTCTTCGTGAAGACGGCAAATCATGGTATTTTATTTATGACCAGCATTAAATTATCTCTGGATGAAGTTCGGTGAGTTGAATAACTGTTCATAATTAATACTAATATAGTACTAGCGTAATAATAACATAATATTCATCAAATTCCCAAAACTAAGTAAATTGTTTGCATTTGGTAAAAATAGTGTGGGGCAACCATGTGTTATTTATTATCAGCTATAGCGATATTCGATGCTTTAATGTTTTAGGTGTAAAAATGGATGAAAATGATAAGAATTGAAAACTTGGCTAACTTATACACCTATCGAAAAAATTTACCTATCAGTTTAATTTATATTATTGAAGACGATAAACTGAAGGGCATTTTTCATGTAATGACAAAGCAAAAGGCAATTTGCTTATTTATTTAGTAATCAGAATGGGTAAACTACCTATAGATATCTGGTACTCGGGGGGGACGGGGTGGGGGGGGAGTGGGTAACCTCCCCCTCACCCCCCTTTTTGTAGCAAGCATATAGTTTTTAGTTATAATTTTTTTTCTGTTTAACCTCATTTTTGCTGTCACGATACTCTGATTGATGAATCGTGTAGGGGAGGTGCTGGTGAACCTAGTGATCTGCGTTTCATAGGTTCTAGCGCTTTGCCGGCCGCTGCCGCGGCACGCTCGCTAGCTCGCTCGGCTCGCGCGTTGTGTTGTCGCAGGTTCAACCTAACCTAACCTATTGATCTGTGTTACAGACTTTTAGCTCCACTTCGCTTCGCAACCTACCTAACTTTAGAGCAGAAGAGGTTTTCATAATGGAAATTAATAATAAACAATGTAAATTCGCGACAACGACATTTTTTTCTGGTATTACCTACGGTTCGTTTCTACTTTGACGTTTGATTTACGCAATATCTGTCAGAATTGTCAGAATTGCATTTCATTTCACGTATTTTCTTAGGATCTTATTTTTATCGTAATTAATTCAAAACGCATTTCCTCGGTCCAAAACTAGTTTAAACAGATTAGGACGAACCCCTAAAACACCTTTAAACTTTCATAATCATTAAAACCAGGTACCGGATATCTATAGCCAACCCATCAGAATTCTTATGTACATACTAGTTTAACCGCGGCTTCGCCCACGTAGTTCTTGAAAGAAAAAAGAGTACTATAGTGTAAACAGACATAATTGAGCCTATAAGCAGAATGACGGAGATTAAAGTATATTAACGATTCAGATCACTTTCACAATAAAGTTAACGCCAACTTCTATAACAGGTCACCTTCGCTACACACTCGCTCTAGTGGGCCGCTTGCGGCCCAGTGAGCAGAGCACCCTTGAAAAAAAAAAACGCCAACTTCTATTGTAGTCACCTTCGCTACACACGCGCTCTTGTGGACAGCTTGCAGCCAAGCAAACAGAGCAACCCCGAAAAAAAGACGGCAACTAACTGCGTAATAATGATTATAGCCCACAGGGACCATTCCGTTTTCCAAGATGGAAAATATTTCGATTGTTAGTACGTGTAGCCTATCGTGTTACTATGATATTATGTCATCCAAATTGGTTGAATAATAATAATTATTAAATTGAGTGATAATGCAATCCCATAGGAACCATTCATTTTTCGGGATGGAAAATATGTAGTTTGTTACAGCTTCTTTTTTTACTTACATTCATCTCAATTCGTTAAGCATTTACGCCATCCTGCTCGCCATGCGCATGCAGTGGATTATTCTTGTCTGCCCCCATGAACGTCCCCCACGCGGTGGCAGACGGTCACACCTATCTACCCCTACATATGAAAAATGGGGGCAGACGGGAATATTTTATTACTATCTGCCACTAATTAATTATAATCTGCCGCTAATTTTTTATATAAGCATAAGTGACTTCTGGCACTGGCCGGCCGCTGCCACGCCACGCTTCGCTTCGCTCGCTCGGCTCGTGCGTAGTGTGGTCACTGTTGACCAACGCTCCTCTTCACTTCGCTCGTCGTCGCACCTATTTATAACTTTGCCCAAGATTTCCCGTTTAAGTTGATGCTGGGGGCAGACGGTAATATATTCCGGATCACTATCAAATCAATTTCTTTTTACTATGGCCAACCACCCCGCGGGGGCGGATAGCCGTAAGTGAGACCATCTGCCACTGCTTGGAGGAGGTTCATGGGGGCAGACAGGGACATACCCATGCATCTGTGTGGCATTTTCAAATCCCTATTTGGAGGATGATTTTGTAAAAACTGTGCTACATGTATCTCATAATTTTAATGGGAGAGCATGTATGTTTAGAGTCAATCGACCCAGAAAATAAAAATACTTCATAGAAAATGCCACCCCCATTTTACCTACTTTAGAGTGGAATGCCAAAAACCCTTTCTTAGCGGATGTCTAAGCTTCACAAAGAACACACCTTCCAAACATGTCTCTAGAACCAGCGACTTAGGCTGCATGTAGATTTTTAGATTTCGATAGAAAAAACTTTGTAACCCAGTTTGACCCTAACGGGAGGTAATGTTCATGAAACCCTGACATGCGCTCAATTTATTTTAACTAAAGAGTATACACACAAAGTTTTAAACTAATCGATCCACAGAATAAAAAAATCATACAAACGTAAACCCCCATTTCTTTCCCTCAGAGGTGTATTTTAAAAGACCTTCTTAGTGGATATTTATATTTCATAAAGAACATGCCTTCCAAATTTCAAGTCCCTAGTAAACTTTGAGACGCCGTTTGTCCTTGACGGGGTGGATCGGGGTGATTTTCAAAAAACCGTGACACGTGCTTTACTTTATTTTAACTGAAAAGTATACACAACAAGTTTCAAACCAATCGATCCACAGAATAAAAAGTTTCATACAAAACGAAAAAACCCAATTTCATCTCCTCAGTGGTGATTTTCGAAAAACCCCTTGTTTGTAGATCCTTATCCTTACACTTGATTATGAACACAACTTCCAAATTTTAAGTCTCTAGGGCAGCGGTTCAGACTGTGCATTGATTTATAGATTTGAGACCCCGTATGACCTTGACGGGAGTTGATTTTCAAAAATCTATGACACAAACTGAACTTTATTTTAACTGAAGAGTATACACACCAAGTTTCGAACCAATCGATCCACAGAATAAAAAGTTGCATACAAACGTAAAACCCCCATTTAACCCTCTTAGAGGTGGATTTTGGAAAAATCCCTTCTTAGTGGATCCCTACACTTCACAAAGAATACACCTTCCAAATTTCAAGTCTCTAGGACTAGCGGTTTGAGCTGTGTGTTGATTCCTGAAATCAGTTTAGAATTTTATATATATAGAAGATTGGCAAAACAAACAGACACGGTTTTGAGAGCTCTAATTTGTAAATTCTATGTAACACAATGATCTCCGCCTACAAATTTTAGCTGATAAGTTTTTCGATAGGTATAAGTCATCATTTCCAGTCATTTTCACGCATTTTTTTACACTATGTATACAATGAGAACAAATAAATATCATGTAGGTAGGTATTTAGTTATCAACTATGTACCTATATGGCGAATTCTGTGGTTCATCATCATCATCATCATCATCAGCCTGAAGTCGTCCAGTGCTGAACATAGGCCTCCCCCAGAGAGCGCCACTTTAAGCGGCTGCTCGCTTCCTGCATCCATCCGCTCCCCGCGGCTTTCCCCAGATCGTCGGTCCACCGAGTGCGGGCCGGCCTGGAGTGGGGGGAATTCCGTGGTTATCAAGTAATATTTATTTTTGTATATTTGCCATTGACATTGTTTATTAAATCATTTGTTTCAGTCGGCTGTGGTTCCTGTGAGTTATTCTCATAAGACAATATTAAAATCACCGAACACTTGAATAATATGAACATTTGACTGAACAATCTTCATTGTAATGTTTATCATAGTAGGTACCACCTTGCAGTGACATTACATGAATTGTGGGAAAATTGCTGCAGAATGGCTGAAGCCACAGTAAATAACATGTGCGATGTGATGTGTGACACTAGTGGTTTAAGAAAAACAAACACAATGAAAACTCTTGAAGAAAATTTGGAAAAGAAAACATTCCAATGCGATATTTGTAAAAGTAAATTTACAAGAAAAAATACATTGATTGCTCATATGAGAATACACAATGGGGAGAATAAATCTGCACATGCAAGAAAGCATACTGGACTAAAACGATATGCATGTGATTTGTGTGATTACAATGCGGCTCACTTAGGAAGCTTAAAACAACATTTAAAAACACACACTGGAGAAAAACCTTATGCTTGTCATATGTGTGATTACAAATCGGGTACATCAGGCAATTTAAAGCAACATTTTAAAACACACACTAGAGAAAAACCTTATGCTTGTCGTATGTGTGATTACAAAACGGCTTACTTAGGGAGCTTACATAGACATTTAAAAACGCACACTGGAGAAAAACCTTATGCTTGTCATATGTGTGATCACAAAACGGCTCTGTTAGGAAGCTTAAAAAAACATTTACTAATTCACAGTACAGAAAAACCTTATGCTTGTAATATGTGTGATCACAAAACGGCTCACTTAGGAAGCATGAAAAAACATTTACTAATACACAGTACAGAAAAACCTTATGCTTGTCATATGTGTGATTACAAAACAGCTCAGATGGGAAGCTTAAAACAACATTTAAAAATACACAGTAGAGAAAAACCTCATGCTTGTAATATGTGTCATTACAAAACGGGTCACTTAGGAAGCTTAAAAAAACATTTAAGAACACACACTGGAGAAAAACCTTATGTTTGTCATTTGTGTGATCAGAAAACGGCTCATTTAAGTAATTTAAAACAACATTTAAGAATGCACAGTAAAGAAAAACCTTATGCTTGTAATATGTGTGATTACAAAACGGCTCAGTATGGAAACTTAAAACAACATTTAAGAACACACAGTTGACAAAAACCTTATGCTTGTAATATGTGTGATCACAAATTGGGTACATCAGGAAGTTTAAAGAAACATATTAAAACACACATTAGAGAAAAACCTTATGCTTGTCACGTGTGATTACAAAACAGCTCAGTTGGTAAGCTTAAAACAGCATTTAAGAACACACAGCGGGGAAAGACTATAATAATGCTTGCAAAAATTTGTGTGAATGCAAAATCAAAGTCATTTATTGTAAATTGGCTATTCTTAGCAGTTTTACAAGTCAAATGAGATTAGGTAGGTACCTACTTAAATTATTGTAAATATTAAGCATATAAAGATTACAAAGTGTTTAATGTCAAATATTATACAGGATGATTGGTATGCAGACCTCATCCTTCCAGGCTGTAAATGATTCAGCCAGACGGGAGTGACAATATCGTAAGGTTTCCTTGTAGTAGGTACAGTCGCATGCACTAATAAGTAGGTACACATTTCATAATTTTCAAAATATTGTCACAGTATTGAATTATTAGGTAGTCAAATAAAAATGCTACAATATTTTTTGAAAATTGTGAAATGTATACCTACTTATTAGTGCAGGCGTCTGTACCTAACCACTAATGCACCCTAAAGAAGGTCACACAATTACAAAGCCGTTTAATTTTTTTCTGTCTTTTTTTCTAGCAAAATTCTTAATCTATTCTTATAATAAAACTATAACAGGTTCAATTCTGTACATTAAAGATGTTTTGAAAAATTTTGTTGGAGGGCTCTATAATCAATACTAAAGCCAAAACTATATCTTTTTTCATTTTTGTCTGTCTGTATCTTGGCTGAGCATCACGCCGAAACTATTAAATGGATTCTAATGAAACTTGGCATGATTTGAGTTCATATTACGAGGTAGGCTATAGGATGCTTTTAATCCCGAAATTCTGCACGGTTCCCGCGGGAGAGGGGATGAAAGTAAAAACATGTACTTATTTGTAATTCATTAATGCGTAGTCCGATTTCATTCGTTCTTTTTTTTTTGTTGTAGCAGGTATCCGATTTTGTCCGTTATTCCTTATTCGGACAAAATCGGATACCTGCTACAACGGAAATATGGGATTAGGACTTTATTCCGCGCACACATTCAACTTCGGCAGATGTTGCGTTCGCCCACGGACCGGGAGCCACTGAACGTCCCTGGAGTGTACAGGATACCTTGTGATTGTGGGGAGAGTTATATTGGGGAAACACGTCGCAACATCGCGACCAGGCTGGCGGAACACGTTAGGAGTGTTAAGAACTTGGACACGGAGAAGTCCGCTGTTGCAGAGCATGCCCTTATCGAGGGGACGAGCCATTTCATTCGGTTTGATAAGGCCTCCGTACTAGCGAAGGAGAAGTTTTTCGTGCCGCGGAAAATACGTGAGGCCATTGAGATTGCTCGTCACCCGAACTTTAATCGGGACCGTGGTTGGGCTCTGCCGCCTGCGTGGAAGCCGGTTCTTAATGTTGCCTCGGCGAGTGTGGAACCTTTTGTGCGTGAAGCTGATACGATCGGTGTAGTGTGTGACGTCCCTACGCGCTGGGTTGACGTTTGTGATTGTGACATTGACACTGACTTACGCGTGTGCGCCGCAGCTCCAACAACTGAGCACCTGTCTGTGCGGTCTGCGTCCCCCGCACCGCCCTCGCAGCGGGCGACGCGGGCCCTGGTCCGCAGTCAGCGCAGAGCCGCCGCCGTGGCCGCGCATACTCCATGAAGATGGGCATCGTTATTGCCTGAACACCGGTCGAGTTCGTTCGACTAAATTACGTGAGTGTTAGCCGGTTGCTAGTTGTTTAGTTATGAATACTACTCACGTTAGTCTCTATGATATTATAGTATGAAATCAGATTCTCTCTATAACCTATTCCCCAAGTGCATTATAAGTAAATCATAATTTTAGCAAGTTTTTGCCAAGTATCAAGTCCGTTTTTTATAATATGCACTAGTGCTACCCATATACAAGATTTTAAAATACGCCAATTTTAAAGCACTGGAGAGTTAGCTTTGCCAGACTCTAGCATGAAACGGACATTGGCAGAATTGTGATAATTAGCCACAGAAACCAAGAAGTCAAGACGAAAAGTGACTTAAGCCCTATTCAAACCGGTGCGGTATTCGTACCGCGGTGGTTAGCGGTAAATACCGCGCGGTATTTTGTACTGAAGTTCCGCGGCTAGCGCGGTACGAATACCGCGCCGGTTTGAATAGGGTTTAAAAGTTCGGGGATTCCATGGTGTAAGATAATACTTACCTACTTATGTACGGCTGGCATACTGAGTGCACAATTATAGATACTTACGAGGCGTGATCCATACGCTACGATAAGACATCGTCGGCAACGAGGAAGAAGCCACTCATACCGTGCATACTGTAGGAAAGAGAAAAGGGAGGGGGGGGAAAGATAAAGGAAAAGGATGAACGGATGAAGGTGAAAGGAGGCAGGTGCAGCACGTGCCTCCATTCGTCGTATTATCGATTCATCCTTTTCCCTCTTTCTTTGGCCAAGGCGTAAAACTAATTAACCCGTGCGAGGCCGGAGCGGGTCAGCTAGTCTAGTACTTACATAATATGGCGGGTGGGTTGGGGTTTAAAAAAAGGGAAACAGATTAATTTCTTTGAGTTAGAGAATCACTGTTAAATAAAACACGGCAGTAAAAACCATCAATTTAATACAACAAACGAATAAATAACAACTTAATATTACCACATAATAGGTATCTAACGTAAACTTACCCCCTTATCAATAAGTTAAACTGTAGCGTAAAATTCTCCTACTTGCTTTCACGAGTGACATTTTCCGTCAGCGAAAAGAAGACGGCATGTTACAGTAAGTACCAGTAGTCTGTGATAGGTACGGGACTACGGGTCAATTCAGATTAGGCGGAAAAATGCTGGAGCACTTTTTAAGTAGAAATTAAACACATATCAATCTTATTCCGTTTAGACAGAGCTGAAAATAGTCTGCAACATTCTTATTGGATAAGATTGATATTTAATTACCACATATAAGTGGTCGAGCATAATATTTCCACCCCGCGGGGCTACCGTCTAAGCTGATCGTAATCGATGAGTGGGCTTCATTTCGTCATTTCCGGCAAGTTGGCATTGTGTAACATCTCCATCCATTAGTATTTTCTCACTATTTTTCATTATTATAGTTAATCAATGTTTTGTCTATTCAGTTCATTACCTAAGGGTCCAGATTGATGAGGATTTTACACAACCGGAAATGACCAAATGAAGCCCATTCATCGATTACGATTGAGTTACACAATACGGGGGCTGATCCGAATTGATCCTAAGGCTGACCCCACATTGGGCGGTAGCGATCCTCGAGCCCTCGAGCGACTTCGCGCGATATCGCGGCGACACACGCCGCACGCTGCTAAAACGCGGCGGCGATCACGCGGCGTTATCGTCGGTAAGTCGCTCGAGGATCGCTACCGCCCAATGTGGGGTCAGCCTAAGTATTAACTTGAAAAACTTTATTTTTGTTTAAAATCTTAGATACAAAGCAGACTTTACATAACAAATATGATCAGCCCACACTCTCTCTCGCTGCTGTTACAAAGGCTTTCTCTCAAAATAAGAGTGTAGGTATGCCATAATGAATAGTTGTGGGATACAAGAAAGCCCGTGTCCCACCCAGCAGTGGGAATGTATGGGACGACGATATTATATACAGGTAAGCTCAGTAAGGGCAAAATAATGGGACCTCAAGGCAGTATAGTATATGGTAGGTACCTACTCCTCCTTGGAGTCAAGATTTTGTTCTTATGACATATTTGCCGATAATCTGGCTACAGTTACAATGCCGTGTATATCAATTTTTTAATGTTAGTTTTGTTTTATTATCATGGTTATTTCGGTATTTATTTTACAATGATTATTTTTATTTTATTTTTATGTGGGATTTTTATTAAGTTGATTATTTGTGCATGACATGTATGTTAATTCAAATGTTTAATTTATATTTAAGTATTTTTAATCGTGAAGTGTTTGCGTTTTGCTCTAGTCTGTAAGCAGCACTTATTATCATAAATAAATAAATAATAAATTAGTTGTACCTATAAAAGAAAGAACTGTATTTGGAATTAAAAAAAAAACAAGTTGGTCTCATTCAGGGCTGGATCAGCTAGTACCGACATTGGGGTGCGGGCCAGGATACCTCCACGTTTGCCCCGAGTGTTGACAGTCCCTTATGGATGCTTGCATCCGGGGGGAAGGGCAGCACTTGGACCGGTGCACCCTGGGCGACGGGTAATAATTTCCCTTCGGGGTTCTTATTAGTCGTTGGTTAAATTCCTGGCGGGCCCCTCTGTGATCCCTATGTCTCGGCATGGGGCGCAGCAGATGGGGCAGGGGAGGGGGGATGCTTTCATACTCATCCTCGGATGAATAGGGAAGCATCTGTCTTGGGGGAGAGCGCAAGTCGTGTAGATCCCCAAGGCAGGTCTGGTAGTTGCTGATGTCTTTGGTTTGTTCCCTTCTGGAGCAGATGCATCAGCAAGCACCAGACTATCATCATCCATCTTCATTCCTTATCATTCATCTCCATTCATTTATTCACTCATTCATTCATTCATTTTATCATTCATCCTTCACCAACGGCGTTGGTGGCACTAGCACTGCCACCAGGAGTGCAGAGTAGCTCACACCAGCTACTCTCCCGGTAACCTTAATGCTCACCGCAACGACCCTCGTAGTGGTAATAAGAGGATATGTGGTGACACTAAGGTCCGAAGGGGGCTTGCCTTAACTGGCCGACCCCAGAGTATGGAAACTCGATATAAAACCCGTGAGAAAACACGTAAAAACTTGCGGATACCTGGGGACCTCCGCAGTATATACCCTTATCCTAAGGAATGGGCGTCACCCGGGGGATTGACATTTAGATCGGCCCGACTCGTGGGAACAACAATGGGATCTGAATTTAAAAAAAACCACCTTAGTCGCTTGCGACGATGTTGAATATTGCAGAAAGGCGCCGGGCGCACAAGAGGGATTTGACGAGGTCGAGGACCCGTCATTGAGGAGGTTGTCAGAATCGTCAGACTCTGACGTAAGCCTAATAACGGTGGCGCCCCATGGCTCTGGGGCGTCATTAAGAAGTGGTGGCCAGTGGCGGAAAGGCCACAGGACAGAGGATGGAGATACCTCGGACGAGATGTCTACACCAAAAGTGGCAATGGCACGACGTCCACGCGGCCGTCCGCCAACCACGGCCTGGCGAAAGCCAAGGCCGAACTGAACAAGGCCCGCAAGGAGGAGCTCCGACTCATAGCAGAGAAGGAGATGGCGGAGGAACTGCAGCGGAAGAAAGCGGCAAACATCGCGTACTTCAAGAAAGCTGCCCCGTCCCCCGCGCCCGATGATGAGGTGCGAGGCAGGGACGCAGCTCAACTTGAGTGGATGGTGGTGGACGCTGTGGACACCATAACCAAAATTGCTACGAAGTCCAGCAATCTAAGGGCACTTATATTAAAGCCCTGAAGAAAGCTGCAGGGATTCTCCGGGCCTCCTTCGAGGAGACGCAGGCCCGGTCTATACCCGAAGAGGCCAACAAGCAGCTCATGGCGGAGCTTAAACAGCTTCGCCGTGAAATGGAGGAGTTGCGGGCTTCTCAGCAGAGACCGGCCCCGGTCTCGGCTCCACCAGTACAGGCCCCAGCAGCAGTCCAGGCCCCGGCCTTGGAAGGCGTGGTGCAGAAAATCATGGTGCAAGTAGGCACCATGATCAATGCGCGGTTCGAGAACGTGGAGGAGAGACTGCTACCAGCGAAGTGCCTCAGGCCGGCATTAGCCGCCGATAGGCACAGGGAGGAAGCCGAATGCAGCCTAGCTGAACCGAGTACGTCAGCCGCCTCGTCGGCAGTAGAGCCGTCACCTGGCCCATCCCAAACCGCCAAGCCCAAAAAGGGCAAGGCTGGGAAGACCGGCTCCTGCACCTGCCACCACCAGCCCCACTGAGCCAGTGCTAGCTCCGGCTCCGCCTCCAGCAGCACCAGTTGCTTGGACCGAGGTGGTCAAGCGCTCCAAAAAGCGCGCAAAACCCTCTGCTCCAGCCAATCCCCGGCCCAGGTCTGCCCAGCCGCGGGTGTGCGTAAAAGCATTTTCTTCACGATAAAAAAAAAGCTAGTACCGACATCTCCGCGAAGCGCTTGTGTCGTACAAAGAGCATAATATAATTTGTGTCGTACTGTTACACAGAAACATATTGGTTAGTTAGATTTAGTGGATGTCAGGTCAGCTAAATTATATGTATATCAGTTTGTATCATTTTGGACTGCTTCTCCTTAATCGCTCTTTGAGCCACCTGACTTCGGACCCGGTTTCGGCCTGCCGGTCAGCTTGGGGAAGCAAGTAGTAGATCACAGTGATATCTTCTGTATCATCTAACACAGTGTGGTGTGGGAGCTATTATGCAGATAAAGTAAGATTGTACCACTCCAAAGAAAAAAGAATTAAATAAAATTATTGTGTGTGTGTGTGTGTGTGTGTGTGTGTGTGTGTGTGTGTGTGTGTGTGTGTGTGTGTGTGTGTGTGTGTGTGTGTGTGTCCAAATAGTTGTACTTTTTTTATAACATTATTAATTTATGCAATAAAAAAATAGCAGAACACTAGCTTATTACGGTTGTCTTTTCTAATTCCTACGAATATTGAGCTCAGTGGCCTGTCTAAAGACCAACTAGTGAACAAACGTGTTTGTCAAAATCACTTTGATAGCATGGGTAACCGCCTTCAGCAAGGATATTCTTGCTTGTTAACAGTACATATTGTAATTGAAGATTGGTAGTGATTAAACGTAGAATTCTCGATTTCTTGTTGCTCTCGAGTATTTAACAAACAGATCATTATATTTAACTCATTCGCGTCCTCCCCCCGTTCATAGAGCTCATTACCCCAGCCCGCCATACATTTCACCAGACCCGAGAGGGCGGGGTCCTCGGCATTACAGGTGCGTCAGCCCACGACGAGGGTTCGCGGAATATAGTATGTGCTCGTAACATAATATACGCTTTTACGCGCAATTTCTCTAATTTTATTACAGTGTATTTACGATGAAAACCATATTTTTAATATGGACCCTCGAGCACTGAATGGGTTAAGTAGTGATTAATTTTTTTTTTATTGCATCGTCCAGTTTTCCAGCTGGAGAACCCATGGAAATAGACCATTGCAAAGTAATAGTAAAAGTCACTATCACTATATTTGTGCCGAAACATAACAAAAAAAATCAATTGCCCAAATACATATATTGCTAAAGAGAAAGAAAATATTCACGAATGAATAGGAAATACAAACTTGGCATATTCTTCGAAAAAGTTTTTGATGTTGTAGAAGGATATTTCGGTTTATATTCATGGCTACATGAACAGTTATGCGCATAGTAAAAATATAGGGGAAAAAAAAACGAAATACAATTATAATTTGAATTGGTTTGGTTGCTTACTCACAAAACTACCGTGATTGATTGATTCCTAAAATTAATATTGAGGTCCTTATCCCTTATCCCCTGGAAGATGGGACGGCCTCTAGTGTGGGATGCCACATGTGTTGACACTTAGGATCTGTCCCATCTTCCATCAACTACAGTTCAAGCCGGTGCAGCCGCCATCAAGGCCGAAAATCTCAAGCGACACAAATATGCACTCCTTGATAGAGCCTACATATTTGTGCCGTTTGTGGTGGAGACAATGGGTCCATGGGGGCCGGCTGCTATGGACACTTACAGGGACTTGGCCAAACGTTTGGTGGAGGCATCAGGTGACCAGAATGCTGGCTTTTATTTTGCACAAAAAATAAGCATTGCCATTCAACGTGGTAATGCTGCCAGCATTCCGGGCACTTTTCCCTCCACCAAACGGGCTATTTGAAATTTTTCTATTTTAGTTTTAAATCGTTATTTTAAGTTTATAGTTTAGTTTTTAGGCCTAGTTTAGTTATATTATATTTTTTTTAAGTTGTTGTGAATAAATGCTATACAATATTGAGGTCACATACATAATTGGTGCAATGCAACATAACTAATAGGATATTGAAAGGGGTGATACACTAAAAATACGTGAAAATGGTTTCACCCCAAAAAATCATCACTTCATGCCTTTTCCCATTTGTTATTGGGGTCGGCTCCCAAAAAATGGCCTACGATAAATACAAAGCTCTTAGGCTAAGAAATAAAAATGACTCCACAGATCACACCATCAGATCATCAGATTTCTGTGATATTTCACAGTCAACAGTTTGGATTTACAAAAAGGCGATCAACTACAGATGCAGGCGTAGAGCTCTTAAAATATAATTATATTTGGTGCTTGGACAAGTCACAGGATGCCGTAGGGGTTTTTTGTGAGTTATTCAAAGCATTTGATTGCGTATGTAATGAAACCATGATTTTTAAACTAGAGTATTACGGCATTACGGGGTTCATGGAAAAGCTCTCGATCTTGTATTTTCGTATTTTAGTAATAGAATCAAGACAATTCGCTCGCAGTTGCGGCAAAGGCTTGTAGTGCCTTTATTAATGTACCTAGCTATACTTACTAAACCTTATAATATTAGTAAGTACTATGGTAATAAAAGCCAGTCTTGATTCAGCACTCGTTTGTATCATTTCTCCCGTCCTTTCATAGCGACCCTGCCTACGCGGCGGTCTGCCTCGCGCGACGCGACGCCCGACGTAACATAATACGCGCATCAGATAATAAGAACTATGTCATCGAGTGTGTGGCTCGAGTGCAATATTGTATAATTATAGACAATACCCAGTGGTTTTAGTGGCTTCTTTTACATTATACAAGCGGAAAGTTGTAAGGTTTAATTAATAATGGGGAAGACATACTCCAAAGAAAAAAATGAAATAATCATCGCGCAGAATGCGGCCGGTGGCAACAATACTGCTCACGCAAGTATCACGACCAACATCCTGGGATATATTTTACTGATAATGTTCGTTGGAGGAATGTTACTGTTGGGCAAGTGTTATAAAAAATGCCACAAAGATTGGATACACAGAGAGATGTATAACGTATCTCTATCACACCTGCGACAGTCAATACGCCGTCGTATTCGGCCTGCAGAGGATCCAGCAGATAATATCGCTGTGTAAACAAGAAAATGTAAAAAGTGTGTTAAGTGTTTGTTGATTGAAGATATGAAGACATGAAGATTAAAAAAATAATAATAATGAGCAGGCGAGTACGTGGCTTAGTTTTAAAGCTGTGAATAGAGGTACCGAACATTTATTTTCTAAACATGAAAATTTGACAAGAATTCGAAAGAACTTAATAGGCATTGCCTGTTCGTTAGCCAACCAGATTCCATAGACGTGATGACCACCACTTTTGGGGTCGTCTGGGCAAAGTGGACACCAAATGCCCATCTACCGTCCATCCGTCGGGCGGGACCACCCGGGAGGGGGATTCCCCCAGAGGCGCATGGAACAATAGGGCCTAGGTTTTGGAGGGCGACCTCCAGACCCAAGGCACGTATGCGGTCAACCACCTGGCTAGTGCCTACCGTGGCCAGCTACACCGCCTCCCCGAGGTCTTTCCCTTTCGCCGACTCCTGTGGAAACCCGCAGGAGATGCCTTAAGCCTCGCGGTCCTGGAGGTAGTCGGCCAACAGCCTCCTCAAAGGGGGCACTCCATGATAACGAAGCGCCTCCTGTATTGTTCCATGCGGGAGGCTGTTGAAGACATAGGAAACAAGCGATACAAGCTGGCTAGGTCTTGCTGCAACTGTGTGTTTTGCAGGTTTTGGAAAGGCTGCCTGTTCACTTCCAGAGTCATGTCCTTCAATAGCACGCTGATTACACTGTTGCTCATTATATTGACAGATTTCAGCTCAAAATATGAAATGGTGGTTACCCAGAAATGTGTAAATAAAATAATTCTCCATACAGATTTAGACAGATATGAATAATATCCACAATAAACCTAAAGAAAGTTTGTGCGATCGTGCCATCCCAACACCAAAAACGACCAACCCACAATCAAAATGAAATTCTTTTAAGATCGTTCGAAGGAGTCATTCAGAGGAGAAAATCATTCTAAATCAGTGTAATCGGTGATAAACAACGCTGACGCCAAACATCAATCACCTGGTAGAATTTCTTGTCACATTGAAGCATACCTGTCTCCAAACTCACATATTAAAATTGAGAGTTGGCACCACTTTATGTTCCAGTAATTTAAACCCGCCCAAATTATGCAATGGCATCAGGTTGCTCGTAAAAGCATTGCATGGTAACGATGACCGGTTGTTTCTCTAACACCATCGAACTACCTCTTCGAGTTCAAAAGCGTGCAGTTTCCCCTCAAAGTCTGCTTTGCCATGACTATACATTAATCTCAAGGTCAACTCTTAATTTAGCAGGGGTATATTTAAGGGAGAACTGCTTTTGAAACGGTCAGTTATACCTGGCTTGCTCCAGAGTAAGCTCAAGAAGCAACCTAGTGATTCTAGCACCTGAGGGAAAAACAAAAAACAAAAAATATTGTTTACAAAGAAACGGGTATTAAGCCAACACCTCGAAGAGGTAAGTCAACGGAAAAGCGTGCAATGAAACAAATCCAAGATCTAAATTCCGCAAGATTTACTAAACCCACGGGTAGATGAGATAGCCGAGCACCATGCCGTTAGTGATTTTGGATGCGCCACAGTGGACAAAATTGAACACAGTCTACATAGGTCACATATATCAAAGGATTAATTACTGTAACATTTAATGAAATATGGTAGAAAGTACGCACCACGATTGAAAGATGACCCAATATACGAAATGGCGTTTGAATCTTTCCGCCGCGAGCTCACACCTGATGACTCTCCTATTCCCTTGACTGAGCTGGCCGCTTGGACTTTACACGTTCGATCAGAGGAGGTCACAACTCCTTGGAGAACAGAGCTATCACAGAAAGCGTCCACGCAGCATTCCTAAATCTCACGGAGTTCAAATCAGTAATTATGGACACACTCTTACCGTGCTTTGTGTTTTACCTAATGATATATGACAGAGACTTTCTAAGCACCAGCCTCACATACTTTGATGCAATATTCTCGCCAAAGAAGACGACATACGATGTATTTTTGGATACCCTGATGGCGTGCGGCAAAGCGGGAGAGTTGTATGCATGGGTGGGACACCCTGCTGCAGGGAGAGACAGTGACCTCCGAGCCACATTGTACCTAGCTCTGTCACGGTGTGTGGATGATGGATACTTGAGGTTGATCAACAAAGGGGCATTCCTGACCCCCGACAATGCAGGCAAGGTGTACCCTCGCCTTGTTCGATTGGTGTTGAGGATCCTGGGGGAGCCTCTCCTTCTCAGGAGATCACAGTCTATACTGACCGATGTAGCCGACCTACACAATTAACTATTTATTTAATATATTTACTACACTACATATAAATACATAACACTTATTTATTACTACTATTTAAGTATATTATAAAACATACTAACACACATAACATTCATAGTTCATACATTCATCACACTAAACATTAATTAATATTATATCGGCAAGCATAGTCGGGCGATACGCGTAGTATGCGCTGGGCAGTATATCTATGTGTATCGCTGCAGTTGATCAAGGACCCGTGCAGCATCCCGCTGAATATCCCGCCGCAACCGGAAAACATGTTCAGTAGGGTTAGCACGGCCGGTAGACAAAACTGTCTTTCCCCTGTTTTACTCCAAGCAAGTATGAAGAAAGTGACGTAAAACGGGGAAAGACAATTTTGTCTACTGTCCATGCTAACCCAGCTGAAGAAAGCTGAAAGAAGGCCTCCCCTCACTAGTCAAGAACAGGAGTGTAGCTGCCATATTCGGGGCAAAGGCAGATGATGAAGAAAGCAAGCTCAAGAGAGACCTTCTGTCTATCACCCCCGTCAACCCTAAGCTCATGTGTAAGCTTTGGCAGCTTTCCAATATAGGGGTCAGAGAGAAAGTCCATTCAAAGCGCCTCATTGGGAACATGGATTGATGAAAAGTCCCTATTAAACACCATAAACGCTCTGCAAGAGCGCACTGCACTCTACTACATGAGGCAGAAGAACAGACTCTTCACCCAGACTCTCGCCGCATGCAGATGCGTCACCATTCTCACTCAGCAGCTAAGAGAAACCCTCTGGGGGCTGCAAATGGAAGGGATCACAATGCCAGCCCCCTGTGACAAGCTGGTTCTGACACCCTGGAGCAACATAACGGAAGATGTGGTTCCTTCAGCGGTCATGGTAGGCTGGTCAGGGGTTCCCGATAAAAACAGCTTTTTCTCCAGAGGACCTCACACCCCCTACATAGGCTCCCAGACTAAGGTGAGGGCGCGAAGATCTGCCCCCCAAGTCCTGGAGGTGGGCAGCATGGTAGAGAATATTAAGACTCTACTTGAGTTGAAAAGCTGGATCAGGGGGAGTGAGGGCCTACAGACGCTTCTCAAGGCCATGATAGAGGAGAAGACGCACCTCACTATGCCTGAACTTGAACCTTTTACATCACATGTTTACTCGGGGATGTTGGCTCACCGTCTGCCCTGCCCAGCACTTAGAAGAGGGGCAATGTGGAATGGATGTACCAATGTGCTGTCATGGATGAGGATAGTGTCAGACACCGCAACCTACTACGCCAAGCAAGGGACAAATTATAACATATGTTTCCAGGAGGACTTTCTATATGCTTTGTCAGTTTTGTCTGAGTGGTACAGGGAGCATGGTTACCTTCCTAACACCATGGCCTCAGTGATCGCAGAGAAGTGTTGCGTGTGGGAATTGCCACCTGAGACCTTCCATCTTGAAGAAAGCAGATACAATGGTTTACCGCTGCAGAAGGTAATAGACAACCTCACTCAGGTAGAAGACAGGCACCTCATCCCCACAACACCTCACGGAAATCCACGTGTGTCTTACACGGTGCACACAGCGCACAAGCTGGCCGCTTGGACTTTACACGTTCGCTCAGAGGAGTTTGTGACCTCCTTAAGAGAACAGAGCTATCACAGAAAGCGTCCACGCAGCATTCCTAAATCTCACGGAGTTCAAATCAGTAATTATGGACACACTCTTACCGTGCTTTGTGTTTTACCTAATGATATATGACAGAGACTTTCTAAGCACCAGCCTCACATACTTTGATGCAATATTCTCGCCAAAGAAGACGACATACGATGTGTTTTTGGATACCCTGATGGCGTGCGGCAAAGCGGGAGAGTTGTATGCATGGGTGGGACACCCTGCTGCAGGGAGAGACAGTGACCTCCGAGCCACATTGTACCTAGCTCTGTCACGGTGTGTGGATGATGGATACTTGAGGTTGATCAACAAAGGGGCATTCCTGACCCCCGACAATGCAGGCAAGGTGTACCCTCGCCTTGTTCGATTGGTGTTGAGGATTCTGGGGGAGCCTCTTCCTCCTCAGGAGATCACAGTCTATACTGACCGATGTAGCCGACCTACATAATTAACTATTTATTTAATATATTTACTACACTACACATAAATACATAACACTTATTTATTACTACTATTTAAGTATATTATAAAACATACTAACACACATAACATTCATACTTCATACATTCATCACACTAAACATTAATTAATATTATATCGGCAAGCATAGTCGGGCGATACGCGTAGTATGCGCTGGGCAGTATATCTATGTACAGATATACGCAGCGCGCGCGCACCGGCCGGAGCATAGCCGCCGCCCGCCAGTCGAGATCCTACCTTTGGCTGCGAAGCACACGCATCTCGACGTCCTAATATCGCTCGCGACCTATCGCCATCTTATACGTTTCTGTTCAGTGTTTTTGCTAGTCTTCGCTTTCTCTTCTATCTTGTGCCTTATAAACTATTTGTGCTTGTGACTCTTAACTTTCTAACTATCCTTCTTTGTATATAAACTGTGTGGGTTTGTGCAATAAACCGTTCTACATTTCTACTGTGAAATCGGATTTTTCATTTGGACAATTCCAACCGTAAGTAGGAACCTACTTACGGCACCACACCGCACCCACCAAATAGTTAACTTATTGAGAGAAGAGAATAATCCGGCACAAGATTTATATATCTTCCACACTTGCGTTAGCAAACTTTCTGGCAAAGCGGCCGCATTGGTCGGTGAAAGACAAGAGGTTAAGTCTTGAGTCGCTTTAAAACAGCTGTTGACATAACATTTTGGAGACCCGCGTAGCGAGGAAAGTATTGCAATACAATTGGAATCATTCAAAATCAATTCAAATGAGACATACGAAATTTTTTGCCATAGAATACAAAAGGTTAAAAATGCTTTGTATGCCAAAGTGAATCTCATTGAAGACATTCATCTCACAGAAAAGAAAAGTTCAATCAACCAGTCTTCTTGTCTTGATGAATTGGAACTAGCACATCAGATTTAAACTGACCAAAAAAGCAGTATAAAGAAAGTTAGTTCCGCAGCCCTGCAAGCGGTGAGCACTATCTGCGATCAAGGATCCACTAATATGGCAGCAATCAATAATTTAATTAACCAAACGAAACCAAAACCGAAACTGATGGCCGAACTAAAACCAACGGACCGTTTGTTGGGCGATGAGTTCTTGTTTAATTTCCGGCTATGCCAATTAGCCGTCATGCGAGACAAGCCGCGCTTCTGCCACTCAATTGAGTATATAAAGCACTGCCTTACCAAATTTAATAAAAAAGTTACGACGGCCACCTGCTATTGTTCTTTCATGCGAAACTCTCTCGCTACGATATCCTGGCGCCAGGATATCATCGAGCTGACGGCCGTCTTAACCAAAAGACAAGTATTTGGTAAGGCAGTGCTTTATACAGGATGTTGATTTGCATTGTCTCCATATTTACAGAGGTAGGTATGCTACACTTATAGAACACGAATCAATGAAAAAATAAATACCTAAAATTTACACTTTATAAAAAAAACATTGCACAAAAATAAAACAGCACGTGTGTTCGTTCTCATTTAACAAACAACATGATTTTATAAAGTCAACCAGTGCGAGCGCAGAGTCATAAACTATCGCGCCGACAACACACAAAGGCACCCGCCACTTTCGGCAAAGTTCTACAAACGCTCGCCGCTGCACCGGCCCCACCGCCGTTTGTACTAGCCACGCGGGCGGGCTGCGGGGTGCCCTCTCTCACCCGCCCGCGCCCGCGCAGCGCACTTATGTCACGCGTGCAGATGCAGCGACCGATCAGTCACTTGCCCGCCACCGGCGCCGCGCCGAATTTGCGTAGGCACCTACTTTGCTTACGATCGCGTAACAAAAATGGAACACTTTACAAATGTTGAGCTTGTGGAGATGGTACGTTTGTATGCTATCAGCGGAAACAGCTTAACACAGTCTGTGCAAATGTTTCGCGATCAGTTTCCGAACAGCCATGTTCCAACACGTGAAGTGATGCTGGGTGCCACACAGAGACTAAGGGATTATGGACAATTCCAAGTCCCTCGTCACGCTCGCGCTCGTGGAAGTGTAGGTCTCTCGGCCGGCCTTCAAGAAGAGATCTTGGACTTTTTTGAAGAGGACCCACGTGCTAGCACCCGTGATGCTGGGCGGCGCTTCAACGTCCACCACACAACTGTATGGCGGCTACTGAAACGAGAACTTCAGCATCCGTTTCATTTTCAGAGAGTCCAAGAACTGCATCCACAAGATAATGCCTCACGCATAGCTTTTTCTCACTGGATTTTACAAAACAGGGATGTGAACATTTTGTGGACCGATGAATGCATGTTTTCACGTGTGGGGATTTACAACATTCACAACGAGCACTGGTGGGCACATCGCGACCATAACCCGCATAAAACCAAGAACGATTCGTTTCAGCATCGTTTTAGTATTAATGTCTGGGGTGGCATTATTGGAGAGCATGTGCTAGGTCCATACATCATCGAAGGTCATCTAACCAGCTCCAGTTACTTGGAGCTTCTGCATCACGTTGTTGACGAGATGCTCGACGATGTACCACTGGCCTTTCAACGAAACCTGTTTTTCCAACAGGATGGAGCTCCACCTCATTATGGACGCCAAGTGCGCGATTTTTTAAGTGAAGTGTTCAGAAGCCAGTGGATTGGACGTGGTGGTCCAGTACCCTGGCCCCCACGATCTCCGGACATGACCCCATGTGATTTTTTTTTATGGGGTGAAATAAAAAGACTAGTTTACACGGACGAAATTACTAGTGCTGTGCAATTAAAAGAAAAAATCATTGCTGCATTTGATCATGTGAGACTAAACGTGAATGTGCTAAAAAAACTATCACGAAACCTAAGACGTCGCGCTCACTTGTGCATCGAAAACGAAGGACACTTTGAGCAGTATCTTAGGGTAACGTAACTTGTAAGTACATAATTTTGTAAATACTGTAACGCCCCAGTGGCAAGCTGCTGACACAGATTAAGTCATAGCTACCATGGGTTGTTTACTGCACCCCGCGCACATAGCCAAAACAATAGAGACCGAATACCTGAACCCTGTAGGTAATTAGACAATAGGACCTTCCTCGATGTAGCAATTTTCTAACAATGTTTTTATGATGTTTTGACTACAATACAATACAATAACTCTTTATTGACACCAAAATAATAATAACATAGAAATGAGAATCACATAATAAGATAGGTACAATGAGCGGAACAAAAACGCGGGCGGTCAATGGACTAATGATGAGACAAAAAGTGTTTACTTTAAACTGAGTCATCGCGTGGGGTCCTACTATTGTCCTAGCCGAAACGAAGTTGAGGCTACTTGTGATTCACGACAAAAATGGTTTATCAAATATTCGGCTACTAAATAAATGTGGAATTTAAATTTTATTTTTATATGATTAAATATACACAGTACAATGGATTCTAAAAATATGGAGACAATGCAAATCAACATCCGGTATAGGTACTCGATTGAGTGGCAGAAGCGCGGCTTGCCTCGCATCCATTTATTGTTAAAATAAAAAGTGCGTGTCAGCCAAATTGATGACGTCATTGCCGCAGGGCTGCTCGATCCCAACGTGGACAAAAAGCTATAAGACACTGTCACCAAAGGCATGATCAATGGCTAATGCGGAGCATTGAACAATACGACCCCTTGCATGAAAGACGGGAAAACGACCCCGATCCGGTCGTAACGAATCGCCGAATTTAGTTTAAAATGTTGCTATTATTAACATTTTGAACCAAATTTGATTTTTAGGTCTTGGTTGATTTCCAAAGCAGCTCCGTCCGAGTAGTTGAAAAGCCCTTCTACTCGGAGGGCGACTGATTTGGAAATCAACTCTATGTAGGCGTCCACAGCTTTGAACGCCTTATTATTATCTTATCAAGGATGAGGACCCCATCATCCTTGGCTTTCATTAAAACCAAAAAGCCGAGGATAAGGGTGGCATCTTGTGATATTTGATCACGTGGCTAGTCGGGTCATACATCTCCAGATAAGACAATCTGTTTCCGTCCGATGTATTTTTGACCCGACTATCCCCGTGACCGATGTACGCCACGCGCAGTAGAAACTTCTGGTACCTAGTGCCGTTCGCTCCTAGGTACCATTTGGCGAGTTTCACTCGCCACGGTCCAACCAGCAAATAAAAAGCTAATTTATATGCACGTTCATATCATTGGAAAACAAGATACAATCACTACAATATATAATTTGCTATCTAAAAAGATGACTTCAGCTGCAAAATCCATTTTCGGCATGTAGATAATAAGGCAACAGTTTTCAAAGAAACCAATCTTGAGAGTACAACGCACATCTCTAATGTCTAGTATATTTATTTATATTTGAGCCGTTTGGTGTTGAGACCCTGGGTCCGTGGGGACCGGGAGCTCATCGCGAGCACCAAAGTCTATCAGAGCGCCTGGTCAATGCGACGCGTGACCAAAATGCTGGCACTTATTTGGCCCAACGCATCAGCATTGCAATTCAACGTGGCAATGCGGCCAGCATGTTGGGTACGCTACCTACCGGTAGTGGGCTGGAGCACTTGGACTGTCTATAGGCCATCGCGGCTATTATACAGTCCATAAGTGTTCTTTGTAGTAGGCAGTGTAGCTAGTTTAGTTTAGCTTAGTTTAGTTTAGTTTTTATTATTGTAGTAGTTAGCTTGAGTAATAAAGGCAATTTGCCCGTTTATTTATATAAGTTGACAATTTATTTTATTGAAATTAGGTTAATTTTGACAGATTATTCATGTAATAAGTGTTTACTTGTTTAGTGTACCTATAGTACGTTATTTTATTGACGCAAATAAGTGTACCCCTGGTTGTACCTATATTGAATAAATGATTGAATTGAATTGAATTATGATATTATGTCCCATCTCTATTCTTTGTATCAGTAGTCTTTGGTTAATGTAAAAGATGGCGAGTTGTATTGTGAAAATTAAAATGTAAAATTAGGATTGAAGTAAATAAAAGACATTGGTTATGAATATACCAGTAAAGTGTTTTTAATGAAGCCGATCCACGGAGAATATCAATAGTGGTAGCAGTTTCGTGGTTAATTCGACGAAGTACGTAAAGAAAACAAAGATGTCTAAAGAATTGCAACGTTTTCCTGTGACGCCATTTGCCGGTGAGGGTTTTAGCACTTGGCCATTTCGGAGTAAAAGCATATTAAAGGAAAATGATGTCCTAAGAGTATAATAAAAGCTTGTAATAAATGAGTTTACTTAGCGGCCAATTTTGATAATACTCGGCAGGAATATTTATCTCGGTATACGTGTCCCATGGCCATGCCACACAAGTACTTTAAATATTGCAGATAGGAAAAAAGTTCACTTGCCTGGTTGAAGTGCTAAATAGCAAAGTCTTCCTTTTATTTAAGATGATAAAATATCCTTATCTTTGACCAATGACCAAAGATTATAGAGCCCGTTGATAGCTCGTGAACATAACTTCTCGTACAAACACGAATCACCTGCGCGGGCAGGGTACGAGGTAACAAAACGAGACAAAGTCATACGAAATTACAAAGAACAGAGCAGGATGGAACAAAAGACATCAACGGGTTCCCGGGATTTATAAGAAATTCGTAGTATTTAGTAAAATAGTTTTTAATTAGTGGTTGAAATACACCACTAATTTTCTTATGGGAATGTTGTATCATTGGTCAACTGGATTTATAGTCAATGCCAATGACCATATCAGAAAATCCATGTGTTTTTTATATTTGGTTGATTCGATTCCTGGTTCAGCTTGGCGATTCAGATTCGGCGACGTGTATTATGCAGTATGTACACCTACTTAAAAAACCAATAAACAACTAAATAGTTGCAAAAAAAATGGTCTACTGTTCGCAGAAAGACAAGTATTACTATGTTGCAACTATTCATACATGTGCATATTTTGTTTCAGACCTTACACCAAGAAAGAAAAACCTCATGGCACAGCTCCGAAAAACGACGCGCACATTGTCATCATTAAGAAAAAGTGCCAAATTAATAGATAAATTCTCCAATTTTAAAAGACATAGCAGCAGATTTAAAAAATCAAAAAAGAAAACCAAAAGCTGGACTCTAAAGGAAAAACAATCAGCACTAGCTACATTCAAAAGGTCACCTAAAACGTACCGATATTTAGAGCACGGATTAATGTCGCCTAGCATTAAAACCTTAAATAATTTAATCCGAAAAATACCGATGGAGACCGGAATAAAAAACGCTGTTCTGCAGCACCTCCAAAGAGTTTCACCAACAATGGATGAGATGGACAGATGTTGTGACATTTTGGGCCTTATCACACTGGCGATTAGCGAGCGATTTGAAAGCGACGCGACTGCGCAGCGCACACGCCGCGATTGCGCGGCGTGCACGCCGCGACGACGCTGCGCTGTCGCGGCGAGCTCGTGGCGTGGGACGCCATTTTGTACACTCGTCCACTCAGTCGTATCAAAGACGCGAGTTTGAGCGGACGCATCATCAAATAATGGCGTCGTCGCAAGAGAATAACTTTAATATCGAGTTATTTATAATTGATATTCAAAATCATCCTGTTATATGGGATCAAACAAAAAGAGAATATAGTGATCGCAGTTTAAAAAAACAAGCTTGGGAAGATATTTGCAGAACATTTATTGAAGACTTTGAGGAAAAAACAGTAAAGGAAAAAAATGAAGCAGGTAAGTGAAACTTTGTATTTGTTTAAATGTACTTATTTTGCCATGGTAGTGCCCCTTCATTTGAAATAAAATAATCTGCAAATTTATCCCTTATTGCAATACCTGATTGTATAGAAACATTTTCATCAACGTGTGGGTTATCATAAAGTCCAATTATTCGTGGTGGTTTCTTACGCCGCCTTATATTCTTAACTTTAGATCGTACAAAATTATGCAATATACAGCATGTTTTTATTATTTCTTCTGCAAAGTTTATTCCAACATTTAACGGCCGATGAAAAATGCGCCACTTATTTGTCATAATTCCAAAAGTGCACTCTATGTATCTTCTTGCTCGGCTTAATCTGTAATTATACACTCTTTTTTTAGGCGTCAAATAGTTGCCAGCATAAGGTCGTTGCATATAATTTGATAATGGAAATGCTTCATCGCCTATAAAAGTATAGGGAAGGGCCATTTCGTCATTTGTTATTTGTTTCGGTTGCGGAATATTTAAAAGATTTTCATCCATGTCACTTTTCAATTGGCTTCTCTCAAATATAGTTGAATCTGAGCTTTTTCCATAGGAACCGACATCAGCAAATATAATCATGTAATTGGAGTCGCACGCAGCTAGCAAATTTGTTGAACAATACTTTTTGTAGTTAAAGTAAAGTGAGCCGCTATTACATGGCTTTATCATCCTTATGTGTTTTCCGTCAACTGCACCTACGCAATTAGGAAAGTCAGCATTTTCTAGAAAGCCTTGAGCAATTTTTTCCCAGTCTTCAGTTCGTTTGGGTGGCATACAAATATGAAATAAGTTTTTAATAATAGCTTGACATGTCCCCCGTACTACTTTTTGTATTGTCGAAAATCCTCTTCTGAACGAAAAATGCAGATCCATTAAAGAACACCCAGTTGCCAAATACCTGAAACATGTTTTTTGTTACAGCTGTGACATTACAAAAGAAGTGGAAAGGAATCCGTGACAATTATCATAAAGATAGAAACAAAAAAACTAAAAGTGGCTCTGGAGCATCTACATCAAAGGAGTTTTTGTATTCGCATTTACTATCATTTTTAAACCCTGTAATGCAGACACGTCCTTCAAAGACACCACTACCAGCACCATCGGATGAGGACCATACATCAAACATAAATATACCTATGGCTAAAAAAGCCAAAAAACCTGGTGACAATTGTGATGATTTATTGATCCAATCTTTATTGAAAAGGATGAACGATAGATGTTCTAACAGAGACAGGAGTGTTGAAGGAGACTCTGAATATAATTTTGCATTGTCTCTGGTGGATGACATAAAAGCGATTCACCCAGATTACAAAATGGACGCTAAAATGGAGATCATGGGAATTTTGAAGAAATATAAGCAGATGTCGAATTATCCCCCAAATTATTCAGGATATTATACAACTCCAGAACCACACCGAAATGTATCAGCAGCGCAACCAACTATTTATCATAATACAACTCCAGAACCACCTCGAAATGAGTCATCGCAACGATCTATATCTTCACCAAGTGTCTTTGACGACACCAGCAATACCACCGAGGATTCAATTTATGGCGACTTTTTTACAGAAGGTTAACTTCGGTAATTATTTCTTTGCGTAATAATTTAACCACCTTTGTTAAAGCAATGTAAGTTGATTGTTTAAAATGTTTCTAATCTGTATCCGTTCCTTATTTTATTTTGTAACGTCCAAATTGTTATAGCATCAAAAACTTGATGATTAAAATTGTTTATAATTAACTGTTGCTTGTTTTATTTTAAAACGTACCTTAAGTTGTTATAGCACCAAAAAGTTCATGATTAAAATTGTTTATAATTATCTGTAGTTTATTATAAAGTATGATTTTTATTAAAGTGCACATGTGAAAATGTTTTTAAAATTATTTTTTATATTATATTTCTTGTCGATAAAAATAGGCCTGGTTTCACCCATTTTCATATGTGCACTTTAACAAGAATCATACTGTATATTATAACGTACCTTAAAGTAATAACGAGCCTTTCTTCTGGGCATACTGACATTCTTAGATGTGTGTCCTTATATAGTAAGTCATTTTGTATCAAACACAATAACTCGTAAAATGTAGAACTGGTCATTCGCAGGTAGGATCGAAATTTTTTTGGATTATTTTTAATTCGTTTGCAGAACAGTGCATAGTAGTCGCTCTCTCCCAATCGATTGCTTGATAATGGATCCTCCCATATTCGTCGCTGTTTCTGCTTTCGCTTCCTCCGTCTTCGAAGTAACAAAGCCAGCAGTAGTGTTTCCTCGTCAGAATCCATTTTGCTACTGAGTGTCCAAAACGAGGAAGGTTATCTGCGTGCTCGCCGCGACAACGCAGCGCCGTCGCGGCGTGCATGCCGAGCAGTCGCCTCTTCGTCGCAGCGTGCACGCCGCGCAATCGCGGCGTGTGCGCTGCGCAGTCGCGTCGCTTTCAAATCGCTCGCTAATCGCCAGTGTGATAAGGCCCTAAGTTCGAAGAAATAGCCATTAAACCACGCCTTGTATAACGAAGCCACTGACCAAATTGGCGATTTTAGGGAAACCTAACCACGTACCTGTTGGACGTACCTGGTTTGCCTAATGTCACCACCCCTGAATTTAACATCTCAGGTATCATTACTGAAATTAATTCTCTAGTTATGGCAGACTTACCAATCGTTACCGGTGAAAGCGACTTTCACTACTTCAAATATATTAAATTGAAACTGTAATCTACTTTCATGGATTGATTTTTTAAGTGTAAACCACACATTATGGAAAACACTTGTATCTTTACTTGCATTAAGTGCAGGCACCCTATATCAGGTATATCCCCCGTGTTTCCTTATAAGCTCTAGAGATGGCGTTAAACGTAACAATTCCATCAAGTAGAAGAGCCTTGTAAGTGGCTATAGGTACGCAGGCCCAGGCCAACATGGCGATGTACTCGAATTTCCGTGTGTGATGAAGTTGTAGTGTAGGAATAGATATACCTAAGCTAAGTATATACTCCATATCATGTTATTGCATAAATAGACAGTCTTTAGCAAGGATTCATGTGTTTCACTCGTTCTCCCACAACGCTCCTATTGCATGGCGACCCGGCCAGTAATTGGAGCCGCGCGTGCATTCCGATATGCTAATATCGTTCGTCACCGTCGTGATTAAAAGACGATTAAAATAAAAAGTATGGAACCCATACTACCCGTGAGTGAGTCATTGTGAGTGATTAAACCGCAGTTAATTATGGGAAGCACCAACACCAAATCGGACAAGAAAGATGAGATCGTTGTCTTCCAAAACGCGGGAGGCAATTCCCATATAGAAGAGCTCAAGCAGCATGCGGGGTACACCAGCAATGTGCTCATGGTCATTGTGATCCTGTTAGCCATTGGTGTTATATGTCCTTTTATATAAGGCCTACAGACGGTTCCATAGCCAAATAAATGATAACGGCGCAGTTGAACCAGCAAGAGTTAAGGCGCTACGCTAGCTTTTTTCGCCGTCGACGGGCAGGCGGCGCACCAGGGGCCCAATTCTGTATGAAAACACAGATTCCACACGACACAGAAACCACGTCGTTATCGTGTCTTGTTCAAATCGTGTCACAGCAAGGAATCGTCAATTTTTGTATTCTGTATAATTTATGACACATTGGTGTCGAGCGCGACGGTCTGGTGAAAATCACGGCGAGCCGATGGATGCACGAGGCGAGCAGCCGCTCAAAGTGGCACTCTGTGGGGGAGGCCTATGTTCAGCAGTGGACGTCTTCAAGCTGGATGATGGTGATGGTGATGATGATGATGACGATGAGTTATAGTAAAGGCATATAAAACTAGCCCGGCCCCCCACGGGGTGGACCGACGATCCGGTGATAATCACGTCGAGCCGATGGATGCACGAGGCGAGCAGCCGCTCAAAGTGGCACTCTGTGGGTAAGGCCTATGTTCAGCAGTGGACGTCTTCAAGCTGGATGATGGTGATGATGATGATGATGAGTTATAGTAAAGGCGCATAAAACTAGCCCGGCCCCCCACAGGGTGGACCGACGATCTGGTGATAATCACGTCGAGCCGATGGATGCACGAGGCGAGCAGCCGCTCAAAGTGGCACTCTGTGGGTAAGGCCTATTAATTAATATTGGCATAAGTGGTGGTAACTTTTAACGGGTCGATGTTTCGGAACGCGCCTGAGCGGAACATGATTTTTGACAGTTCAAATCGCGCCAATCCCAGTTAATTCCACATTCATTTCGCGCGGTTTCGTTCTCATTTCATAGAGAATAGAGTTTTGCAGATTTCTTATGTAAGACAAGGAATTCGCTTGGTTTCGAAGCAAGGAATCGTAAATTGGTCATACAGAATTAGGGTCCTGGGGCCCAATTCTGTATGAAAACACAGATTCCACACGAGACAGAAACCACATCGTTATCGTGTCTTGTTCAAATCGTGTCACAGCAAGGAATCGTCAATTTTTGTATTCTGTATAATCTAAGACACATTGGTGTCGAGCGCGACGGTCTGGTGAAAATCACGGCGAGCCGATGGATGCACGAGGCGAGCAGCCGCTCAAAGTGGCACTCTGTGGGGGAGGCCTATGTTCAGCAGTGGACGTCTTCAAGCTGGATGATGGTGATGACGATGATGATGATGATGATGATGAGTTATAGTAAAGGCATATAAAACTAGCCCGGCCCCCCACGGGGTGGACCGACGATCTGGTGATAATCACGTCGAGCCGATGGATGCACGAGGCGAGCAGCCGCTCAAAGTGGCACTCTGTGGGTAAGGCCTATTAATTAATATTGGCATAAGTGGTGGTAACTTTTAACGGGTCGATGTTTCGGAACGCGCCTGAGTGTAACATGATTTTTGACAGTTCAAATCGCGCCAATCCCAGTTAATTCCACATTCATTTCGCGCGGTTTCGTTCTCATTTCATAGAGAATAGAGTTTTGCAGATTTCTTATGTAAGACAAGGAATTCGCGTGGTTTCGAAGCAAGGAATCGTAAATTGGTCATACAGAATTAGGGTCCTGGCGAGATGGTTGGTGAGGCCACCCTTCAGATTTAGTGCGTATGTATTAAACGTATAAAACAGTGCGCACAGTGAATGTCCCCTATTAAAATTAAGCGACATATGAGTGTAATGAATGTCCCCAAAATTTGAGTATGGTTCCCCAAACGTCGTGATTGCCCTCTCTTAACTTGTGTTTGCGTCCCCTATAAGGTGCAAGTACTTACGCAATGCGGTGAGTTGTGTGAATTGTGTTTATCTTCAAACAAAAATGAGACTTTAATTAAGTGATAATCCAGTGCGTATTTAATTACCTGTGTTAATTAAAACTATAGTGTAGGAGGTGGTCGTAATAGGTAAAAGATAGTTAAGTAAACAATAAATTAATTTAAATGAACTAAAAAATATAAGGACTTACCTAATAAAAATTGGACCAAATCGACGCACAGGCCGAATCTTAGAACAATAAAGCTTGAGACGAATAATGTTTTGATGAGTTATAATAAGTTTTTAGAAGAGTTTAGAACTCAAGTACAGTTAAATGAGGTATCCCAAGTAGAATATAATTTAGTTAATAAAATTAGTGAACAGTTTAGCAGTTTATTGACAGAGGTTCTCAATTTGTGCATTGAACCAAGTAAAGAGGAGACCTCCTCCTCTCACGACGAAGCCATGGCTGTCGAAATGTTTGATTTGAAAACGGCATTAAGTCTATTGCCTATTATGACCGACCGAGAGGACAATACAAACCAGCTGATTGAGGGAATTGAATATTATAGTGCGGTATTGACTAAATCAGAATGTAAAATGAAGCTTATTCAATTTGTATTGAAAAGTCGATTATCACGGCATGCAAAATTAAAGCTATTGCCTAATTATCAGTCTGCCGACGAGCTTACAAGGGACATGCGATTATTGTTGCCACGGAAAAGCGATACTGCTATTCACTCTAGACTGCAACAATGTAGACAAAATCAGCGGTCTATTTCAGATTTTGAAAAGCTTTCCGAGATGTTTGTCGACCTAACAATTTCGCAGGCCGATGGAAACTCAGGCGCATATGATGTTTTGAGGCCTTTGAACGAAAAACTCGCTATTAAGCGGTTTGCCGATGGACTGCAAAATCAAAGGTTGAGCACGATAGTTGCCGCGCGTAATTTTACTTCCTTATCAGATGCTATACAGGCGGCGCAAGATGAAGAACTATCTGCCCCAGGTACGTCAGCTGAGGTTATGGGTATGTATAAGCAACCTTTTCGCAATAATTATAGAAGAGTCCAACGAGGGCGAGGCTACTGGCAGCGACAGCGAGGGTATGCCAATCCTCGTGCTAGAGGTGAAAAGCAGAGCCACCAGAACTACGGCCCGAGCCAGCGATATCAGGTAAGAAATCAGAGGAATAATTATCGCGGTCGAGGCCAGTTCAACAATCGCAATCGCGGTCGAGGTTCTTATGGTAACATAAACACCATGATACCCGATCCAGACAGTGGTGTTTCTAGAGATGTCTCCAAGTTAGAATCCATGACTCATTTTTTTCGTGCCTAATTAAGTTATGACATGCAACAGTTTAAACAAAGTATCATTTAACATCGATGAACATAAACACGATTGGCTCATAGACACAGGAGCTTCAATTTCAGCTATCAAGTGTGATTGATTAGAGCGTTTACAAATTACGCTCCTATTGCAAAGTAACATCGCTCGGAGTTATTAAAATTTTAATGAAGAAAAGAACTGAAATTTCTACTGTGTATACGTGTGAGACAATACAGTGCGTGAGAGACAGTGATCATCTCTTGGAACTGCTGCAAACTCGCCATTAGTGGATTCCTGTAACCGCTGGCCGGCTTGGACAGAGAGAACAGCAACCCGATTGCCATACCTTGGAGGGAGTTGGATATGCTGTAATTCGCGGCTCAAGAGTAGACGAGGTCTGCGGGTGGTGGAACTGGTGGGTGGGCAAATCTGTTACTGCATTGTGTCCATATTCGTGTTTTCCATAGTAGGTAGGGATTTCAATAGTTTTTTCTCCGTACGCAAGTACTTCACGGTGTGGCTATTTAAACGCCACACCGCAAATTAATGGGCATAAGGACAAGGGAAAATCTGCAGAACCTGGAAGAACAGATAGGGTAGCCGATCACGCCCTTGTATTCATGGTTCAAGGTCTTCGTGGCGGTATAAGCAATTGATTGTGTATTGTTTTGTATAAGGCACAATATCTTCGCAACAATTGGCAGCCTGTATTAATCAGCTAATATAAGCTATAAATGATACTGGTTTCAAAGTTATGGTCACCGTATGTGATCAAGGCCCTACTAATATGGGAGCTTTGAAGTTATTGAAAGACCACTCTGCTGTTAGGTCTGATGAATTCTCGCATCAGATAGAAAAAGGAAACTTTTTCGTTACAACTGACAACAAAAAAAATTATACCAGGTATGATATTCCACATTTGTTCAAGTCTATCAGGAACAATTTCATGAACCATGGTACGATTAAAATCGAAATCCATATCGGGAAGTGGGCATTACCTACTAGAAGCTGAAGAAAAAACTCGTACCTTTTGCATTTGAGCAAAATCAGATCAACTCATGTACGGCCAAAATACCGGGCAAGAATGAAAGTGAAATAGGCTGCACAGGCCTTAAGTAACACCGTTTCAGCTGTTTTGAAGTTAATGTCTCAGGCTGAAAGCAACCTGCATTAACACCAAGAAGCCACTTGATCTGAAGTTGGATGCATGCATTGAAACATGGTACATGATCCTCAACGAGGCCTTCTACATTTGATAAAGCCTTCAAATTACGTAATCACGACGATGCCATTGACGTTGTCAAGAAGCTCGAAGTGGGCCAGTTGACAGGGCTTCATGTCATTATTGTCAACCGAGAGGGCAAACCAGCCGGGAATAATTGAGAGCGCTGGTAGAATACGTAACATTGAACTGACGAAGGATGAGCTGAGTCTCATTCTGGTGGATGAAGTAGTGGCTTGAGCACACTGAAGTTTATGGACGAAATTACGGCTGTGGCCGTGTGCGCCAGAGTTGAAGAATAAGTAAAAAAAGTTATGAAAGATTTTGCATGTTTAACATAAACGAGAATAAGGGTTATTCTTGGAATAAATCCCCAGTTATCCGAGAGTAAACCAATGTCACATTTTACCATCTACAATTCGAAGAATATAGCAAGCCTATTCGAAAATAATTACTGTACCACCGTTTTTGGTGGAGTCACGGAATTATTCCAAGAATATTTTAATGGCGGCAGCGCGTCATATAATTTCTATGCTCTTTTTTATTGACATTTCAACTCAACGCACGCACTTTGTCAGTTACTATTATTGTTAAATAAAATAATTAACATGCAACGCTTAAGAGATATGATTAAAGATAGTGATAGTGACGAGAAAGTTATACCCAGACGTTCAAGATGGATAAAGGAAAGGAAATACTTATTTGAGTATTACGATGATTGTGATTTTGCCATCAGATTTCGTTTGAGCAAAGAAGCAACTTTGAATTTGCTAACAAAAATAGAACATAACTTGGAATACATTTCCGACTGATTGCATTTCTAGCAGATAGCAGATACATAGGTAGGTTACCTATTGATAATGACAAAGATCTCTTTGTACCCAAGGTAGAAAAAAGATTCTGGTTCAGTTTCTTCAGTTGTTTTTTTTTATTTTATATTAACGAAACAATATAATTATAGGTAAATTTTATAATCTATGTCTATCTTAAACACAATATATTAACAAAACTACAACAATAAAACTAGGTATTCTATAAAACTATAAAATTAACAATATAATACAAAACTAATCTAACAAACCACTACCAGAGGGCAAAGTGCCCAAAATGCTGGCAGCATTGCCACGTTGAATGGCAATGCTCAACTTTTGGCCCAAATAGAGGCCAGCATTGTAATAATTGTATTGTTTCGTTTAAAGCAAATTAATAACAAAAAGAGATAAGTATGTTTTTGGAAATATCGGAGATACGTAGGTTCTTGGCTAATAAGTATAATTAAGAATAGTGTTTAACGTTACTTGATAACTTGCAGCTCACCGGCTTTTAATTTTAATATAAAATTATGTTTCTCTTTAAGTGAATTTGTAAATTCTTATGAGAAATAAAATTCTTTAACCGTATTTTAACGAATTACGTGACGAGCTAGTCATTCGCCTGGTGTTAAGCGACACGGTCGCCCATAACAGATTGCAGTATCACTCGGAACTCTAAATTAATATAGTTTTGCGTGACACTGCACTGCGCACGTCATCCTGAGACTTCACACAGTATAGTAATAAGATTACTAGACTGTGTTATCAGATCATAAAATCTCATTTGCCCAGTAATTTCACTAGCTACAATGCCCTTCAAAACGGAACACAGTAGCGCTTGCACACTACTATTGTTGTTGGTGCTAGGTCAATCATAGGTGCTTACCCAATTATATTTTACATGAACTCACTGTACCTACCTACTTAGGTACTTGTATTCGTTCTTAAAAACTAGGTAGGTACCTATTCGTGTCAAACTATAATGATTTTGTTCTTTTTTAGCAACTTTTCCATTTCACCAATTAATCAGTTGCTGGGGACCCTGCGATTTTATGCAAGGAATTTCACTCAAAAGGGTATTGGTGACGTCATGATAAGTAACATAAATCTATAGATTAACAACTAACAAACTTGCAAAGCACCGAAAAGCGAAACAAATACCACGACGAAGTTTAAAACAAATGGCTGCGAGTAGCAACAGCTCAGGTGGAAAGTTCCACCAACGCCTGCGCTGTCGCAGTTGCTTCCTCTCGCTGACTAGACGAGAGAAAGGAACGGGAAATCTAATCTAAAAGAAAGCATGCAAGCCAGGCAAAATCGATGCTTCAAAAGTACTAAAGATCTTACACAAAGTCCTAGTAGAGGGACGAAATACGTAAAAGCTATGAAAAAAGTACTGAAGAGTTTTGCATATTGTTGTGTGCACACTATTCTAGTTGAGGTGTAATAAAAATAGTAATTCCCACTAAGTTAAGAAAACAAGTTTTGACAGCGGCTCATGAAGGCCATCTGGGCACTGTAAACGTGAAAGCTAGGTTACGTACAAAGATCCCCCTGCCATACCCCTGCAGTATGACAGAAAAGCAAGTCAATGCAGTGAGGAGAGAGATAGGAAAATTAATGCCGGAGGGGTCAAAAACGGTCCCGATATCTGAAATTATCGCTTGTACTCGACCTGTAACATCCTGGGTCCATCCCCTGCAGTATGACAGAAGAGCAAGTGAATGCAATGAGGAGGGAGATAGGAAAATTAATGCCGGAGGGGTCAAAAACGGTCCCGATATCTGAAATGATCGCTCCAGAAGAACTCGAAAAAAACCAAGCACTATTACCGGGCAAGACCGGGAGATAGGTAAATGAATGCCGGAGGGGTCAAAAACGGTCCCGATATCTGAAATTATCGCTTGCACTCGACCTGTATCATCCTGGTCCATCCCTTGCAGTATGACAGAAGAGCAAGTGAATGCAATGAGAAGGGGGATAGGAAAATGAATGCCGAAGGGGCCAAAAACGGTCCCGATATCTGAAATGATCGCTCCAGAAGAACTCGGGAAAAAACCAAGCACTATTACCGGGCGAGACCGGGAGATAGGAAAATGAATGCCGGAGGGGTCAAAAACGGTCCAGATATCTGAAATGATCGCTCCAGAAGAACTCGAGAAAATATCAAGTATTAAAAACTAAATATAAATGAATTGTAATGTAATGTTCTCTTATTCTGCAGGAATGCTTCAAAAGTACTAAAGATCTTACACAAAGTCCTAGTAGAGGGACGAAATACGTAAAAGCTATGAAAAAAGTACTGAAGAGTTTTGCACATTGTTGTGTGCACACTATTCTAGTTGAGGTGTAATAAAAATAGTAATTCCCACTAAGTTAAGAAAACAAGTTTTGACAGCGGCTCATGAAGGCCATCCGGGCACTGTAAACTTGAAAGCTAGGTTACGTACAGAGATCCCCCTGCCATACCCCTGCAGTATGACAGAAAAGCAAGTGAATGCAGTGAGGAGAGAGATAGGAAAATTAATGTACACTAGGAATGTGCAACGATGTAATTATTATTCTTATCAATAACGACATTTTAAATTGAATTGAATTTGAAATTATCGCTCCAGAAGAACTCGAAAACAACCAAGCACTATTACCGGGCAAGACCGAGAGATACGTAAATGAATGCCGGAGGGGTCAAAAACGGTCCCGATATCTGAAATTATCGCTTGCACTCGACCTGTATCATCCTGGTCCATCCCCTGCAGTATGACAGAAGAGCAAGTGAATGCAATGAGAAGGGGGATAGGAAAATGAATGCCGGAGGGGTCAAAAACGGTCCCGATATTTGAAATTATCGCTTGTACTCGACCTGTAACATCCTGGTCCATCCCCTGCAGTATGACAGAAGAGCAAGTGAATGCAATGGAGAGGGAGATAGGAAAATGAATGCCGGAGAAGTCAAAAACGGTCCCGATATCTGAAATTATCGCTCCAGAAGAACTCGAAAAAAACCAAGCACTATTACCGGGCAAGACCGGGAGATAGGAAAATGAATGCCGGAGGGGTCAAAAACGGTCCAGATATCTGAAATTATCGCTCCAGAAGAACTCGAGAATATATCAAGTATTAAAAACTTAATATAAATGAAATGAAATATAAAGTTCTCTTATTCTGCAGGAATGGAAAGGCGCTCTACCAGGGTTTCAGAGGAACAATGGAGTATTTTGCTCGATTTCTTACAGGAAAACCCAACTCTAGCTCGTGGCTATAATAATACCTCCCAGGGACGAAGTCTGCCCGTTTTTGGCAGGAAGTGGCTCAATGCCCCGGGCTCTGGCACGACAAAAAAGCCCAAAAGAATCCGTTGTAAGTACTCATTTATTAAACCAAATCATGAAGAACAATTAATAAAATGTAATTTTTTTTGTTATAACAGTTTAACACACTATTATAGTTAAGGTGTAATATTATAGTTATTCCCACTAAGTTAAGAAAACAAGTTTTGACAGCGGCTCATGAAGGCCCCCTCCCAGGCACTGTAAACGTGAAAGCATTTTTTTTAATGTAAACGAATGACGTGATGATCTGGTCGTGAGTCGTTCGCCTGGTGTTAAGCGACACGGCCGTCCATAACAGATTGCAGTGTCACTCGGAACTTTTCACATGACACTGCGCACTGCGCACGTCATTCTGTGAGACATCGCACAGTCTAAAAAAGTTTTCTAGACTGTGAGATCAATTCGTAAAGTCTCACTTGCCCAGTAACTTACTAGCTACAGTGCCCTTCAAACTGGAACCTAGCAGGGCTTGCACACTACTGCTTGGCGGCAGAATAACTGGCAAAGCAGTGGTACCTACCTAGGCAAGCTTTGCAGAAAAGTCCTACCAACTAGTAAAAACTAGGTACTAGGCTAGGTTACGGACAAAGATCTGGGGGGCAAAAATAGACAAAGACATCGAAAGACTAAAAAAACTGCTAAGTTTACCTTAGTCTCAGCTCCCAATCCACCACCACCAGTAACCACGAAATGGCGTGAACTTCCTTCCAAAGCCTGGATGGATACATTGTTTTCAACAGCGCCTACACCACTTGCGCGACAAGAGCGACCCCTTTCTGATGGAAAAGTTTAAGTTTGTAGCGCTGCGGCGCGCGCACTCGCGCCGGCGCTATAAGGTCGTTTTTATGACAATTTTAAAGCTCGTAACTTACTACAGACAGGATGTCTTCCCAGAATACTGGACGAAACCCATCTTTCCAGCGTGGAAATCCCGCTAGTGATGGTAATCAAAGCCGACGTGAAAATAATACCGGCACCCGAAGCCAAAGAAGAGCCTATGAACACCAGCAGAGAAAGGCGTTCGAAGAGAATTGGGCTGAAGCTAAAGAATTCGAAGAGAGACCTGCAAAACCGAGGGGACAAACAGCTCGAAGTGTTAATTGGAAGAACAAACAGCAGGAGAAGCGTAAAGAAAGAAAAGATGACGCTGCTATCTCGTACGATTTCCGAGCAAAAGAAGAGATCGCTCCGGACAAGCTCAAAATTGCTAAGCAGAAGTTTGAAGATATACTGAAGAGTGGAACTGCTAGACCTTCAGAGAGTCCATGGTCGTCACCACTCCATCTCGCTCCTAAAAAAGACAGCGGTTGGCGACCATGCGGTGATTATCGGATGCTGAATACCCGAACAGTTCCAGACAGATATCCCATCCGGCATATCCAGGATTTCACTCAGAACATAGCAGGAAGCACCATATTCTCCACGATTGACCTGGTCAAAGCGTATAATCAGATTCCAGTCAATCCAGATGATATTCCCAAGACTGCCATCACCACGCCGTTCGGAATGTTCGAATTTCCTTATATGACATTTGGTCTTCGAAACGCAGGACAAACATTCCAACGGTTTGTGGATGAAATGACCCGAGACCTGGATTTCTGCTATACGTATTTGGATGATTTCCTGATATTTTCACGCGACGAAGAAGCTCATGCTCATCATCTACGTGTCATCTTCACCAGATTGAGAGAGTACGGAATGGTCATAAACACTTCCAAGTGCACCTTCGGAGCAAAAGAGGTAACTTTCCTTGGATGTAGCGTATCATCTGCTGGCATCAAGCCATTAGACGGCAAGATCCAAGCCATCAAAGACTTCCCCACTCCGAAGACTGTGAAAGAGTTGAGAAGGTTTCTGGGGATGATTAACTTTTACCGCCGATTCATCCAAAACGCAGCTAAAATGCAAGCTCCACTGCATAACTTGCTTACCGGATCCATCAGAGGCTCTCATCCCGTTGACATTACAGGAGAAGCCTTACGAGCATTCGAAGCCTGCAAGGAAAGCTTGTGCAACGCAGCGCTCCTAGCACACCCAGTTTATCAAGCCCTTTAGGCTCCCACAGGAAGGGGCATTATCAGTGATAGAGATTTTATCTTCCAATCGTGAATTCCACAGGGGCAATATCCCACCACACATCAAAGTAGGTATTCAACTTGTTCTTGTACTCACAAAACCCATCATTTTGCATCTGAGACAGAAAGATCATTTATAAAAGTAATTAATGCTAATGATGTACAGAATGATCTTTTGTTTTTAGGTACTGAGTGTGCTGAATTTTTATGGGCAGAGTTGCTCCACTAGTCCTCAGAAAACATTTGAATCTCTTACAGACATGTGATGCTAATGGCAAAATACTGCATGTAAATCCCAACTTTCCGGGCTCAACGCATGATGCTGCAGTATGGGGCGGCAGCAATTTAAACCAGTTGTTGAAGGAGGAGTATGTTGGTTGTAACATTATGTGAAGTAATAGGGTAGTTGATTTATTTAATATGTGGTTTACCCTACTTGGATAAATAAAGTCAGTCGTTGTTTAGCAAGCCTGGAGTTTCATTTCATGGTGACAGCGGTGATCGAGATAAAGTTAAAAAGTGTTATTATTGTTTAACTTCGAACATAATCGCTGACAGTAGTGTTTGTAAGACGAGTGGAAACATTTTCCGCTATGGAGCACGCAAGACCACCTACGGAATTAGTATTGGAAGGTGGACCGACATGTCGCGCTGATGCATGGCGGAAATGGCAGAAGCAATTTATGATTTTTATGAAAGCATCAGGAGTGCACAAGGAGTCAGCGGATGTTCAGGCCAGCTTGCTGATTAATCTCATTGGGCCCGAAGGATACGACATCTATTCTACTTTCAAATTCATAAAAGACGCGGAACGTGATGACGTCAAGAAAATAATAGAAAAATTTAACGAATATTTTACAACAAAACCGAATACGACTATGGCCCGTTTTAAATTTTTTACACGTAATCAAGAAAAAGGCGAAAACATCGGCGAGTACGTAACCGCGCTGAGATTACTAAGCCAACATTGTGAATTTGAACATTTGGAAGATAGTCTAATAAAGGATCGGATAGTTTGCGGTGTGTACGAGTCATCATTACGCGACAGATTATTACGCACGGACGACCACACCTTAGACAAGGCGGTTAAGCTACGTGAAGCAAATGAGATATCAAATGAAGAGAATAGACAGATAGAAGTTACAAAAGTGAGTGCGGGCGGCGATATGATGTCGTCAGCGGTTGCCGTGGATGCGTTATTCGGAGCGAGCGCACTGCGAGGGCGCGGCGGAGCCGCCAGCGCGAGCGGTGGAGTGCCGGTGCCGCGCGGCCGCGGGCCTTATCGCCCACCACAGCTGCAGCGCGCCGACCACGGATATAATACGGCGAAGATTTGTAATAATTGTGGTTATCAGCGTTGTGATAGTGGGGTGCGATGCCCGGCTAGGTTTGCAAAGTGTTTCTTGTGCAATAAAACGGGCCACTTTAAGAAAATGTGTGGTTCGAAATCGCGGGGTGTCAACAGCAGGAAGGTGTATGAACTTTATGATGACGATGAAGAGGACGAGCGGCTGTACTTTGTGTCAACGCTGGATGAAATGTACACAATACACAGTAAGGACACTAAAAACAGTAAGTGGTTTGAATCATTAACCTTGGCTGGTAATAATAAAGAGATGCCTTTTAAATTAGATACTGGATCTGATTTTAATGTCCTTTCTATGAAAAATTTTAAGCTTGGGTTGTAATGCAAATGATATTGAACCGAAACATATTAAAGCTCAATCTTTTTGTGGGAATTATTTACCCATAGCAGGCACTTGTACCATGTCATGGATGTTTAAAGGCCGGTCATATGACATCAAGTTTGTGGTTGCCAATTTTAATTGTCAAAATGTTTTGGGTAAATACACATGTGAAGATATAGGCCTAGTTAAGCGCATCATGTCTTTGTGTATGAGTGATTATGATGATTTGTTTCATGGTTTAGGCAAGCTGCCAGGTAAATATAAAATTGTATTAGAGAAGGACGCAAGCCCTACAGTGTGCCCCGTGCGTAAAATACCGATTGGTATTCGAGATAAACTATTACACTCACTTAATAAAATGGAAGAAATGGGTGTCATACGTAAAGTCACCCATCCGACACCCTGGGTAAACGCGATAGTTCTAGCTGCTAAGAAGGATGGTGACCTGCGTATATGTTTGGATCCTCGGCCCTTAAACCGAGTGATTCGACGCTCGCACTATCCTCTGCCAACACTGACAGAGATCGCTACGAAGCTAGAAGGGGCGTGTATCTTTAGTAAATTAGATGCTAGATCTGGTTTTTGGATGGTAGAAATAAACAACGACTGACTTTATTTATCCAAGTAGGGTAAACCACATATTAAATAAATCAACTACCCTATTACTTCACATAATGTTACATCTTCCCTGTTAAAAGAAAATGAAAATAAATTAAAGAAACTAGCAGTAATAACAAGCAGTAATAGCAAGCAGTAGGTAATTAAGTAACAACATAAAGGTTAAGCATAAACTAAGTTACAACATAAAGGTTTAATGTAATACCAGGCCAAAGTTATATAAACAATGATTATTGACGAAAACAGGCATGACTTATTATGTACCTATCTACTTTTTTATCATCTGTCCAAGCCGGATACGAGCCCTACGTGAAGCTTCCCTAGTGTCCTCATGTACGGGTTGATGACGCGACACCAGCTGTGGTGATGATGGGATTTCACGATCGCTCTCGTCCGCTGATATGTATTGACCATCGCCAGTATCACTCAGGTCGCTACCGCTGGGGCTACCGCCATCCATCTCCTTCTCTTTACAAGAAGCAGAGGATGGTGTACTAGCGTTTTTATGGGCAGACGAGTATGGTTCCAGTTTTATAATATGACGCCTGTTACGTCTATAGACCTTACCAGTTGCATTGGTAAGGAAGTAAGACCGTGGCTGTTGGGTTTTTGATTTAACGTACATACGTTTCCTTTTGGATCCGTCTGCGACAAAGACTTCATCACCCGGTTTTAATTCAGGCAGAGAGCGTGAATGTTTGTCATAGTACATTTTATTGCGCTCTTTATTTTTAAGTATTTTAGCATAATCGGCGTTGTTATCACGCTCCGTTTGCAATTTGTTATCATGTGCCGGCAACTTTGTACGTAATCTGCGTCCCATCAACAGTTGTGATGGAGATCCGATGCCATCTCTGGGTGTCGCTCGCAGGTTTAATAGACCAAGATGAAAATCTGTACCAGTATCGACTTTTTTATAATATTTTTTGTAGTTCGTACCGCCCTTTCACTCATACCATTCGACTGCGCGTAATTGGGCGAACTTGTGGTATGTACGAATCCCCACTCTCGACAGAACTCGTTAAACTCCTTCCCGCGCGCGTTTTATTGTGATCAGCCTACATTGGAACACACTATATCCTGACGACGTCAACGGAACCATCATGCTTTCGTCTGGGCTGGTCACGGGCGAACAGTTTGAGGACGTCTTAGAGCAAATCTACGCCGACAGATTTTTGCGTACCCCAGCTCTTTTTGTTTTCTTTCGAGAGGTAGATCAAAAAGCGTTTTCGGAAATGTTCCTGTATCCAATCCGCAGGACAAACAACGCCGACTCATAGAGATTTCATTCCCCATTTATGTCCACATCAAGCACGTCATTCATTCCTTGGGGAGCATACAGTGTTTGTGTGTCCCCAGATGTGCACACTTCTCGCAACAGAACGAAGAGCAGAGAGGGGCTCTATGGGATCAAAGGAAAGCGCAATCGCAAATACATCCGGTTTAGATCAGCATGCATGTCTGCCTCACTACACCTCACCTTCACTTCGAGCGTGTCAGAGGTAGTGGAAAGCCCCCTACTACCTAACAGGATAAAGTCAATCATTTCCTCAGGATCAGAAGACTCAGCTTGGTTGGCACAGATAGAACACGACCAATATGATCCTGGATTGACAGAGATACTAGACAAAGTTACGGTGGACAAACATGAGACGGTGAGCTCAGTGGAGAGATCAGTAGTTGTAGATACTGAGCATGCATCGTCGGATGGAATCGGTGTTGGGAACCGCAGAAGCAGAAGAAGCACAACCCGGGATGACGGCGACAGACAGACACCACTCGGAATAACAGAAATGAGAAGAATGTTGGACGAGGAATGCCAGAATGTTCCGGCGTCAGACGCAGATGCAATCAACATTATACACGGTGTAACTGGAAGGGTGGATCATCGGTGGCAGGGCGATGGGTGACCTCAATACCTATCGATTTAACCCCCCTGTATGTTCCGCGATTTTCAGTCGTTCAAAAGTTATTCTGGTTTTTATGAAATTTTAGTAAAAATCCGATTTTAGGCTTCTTGTCCAAAGTGTAGCCAAACTGTTAGGTCTACGACCGTAATTTTTATTTTAACTTGTAGCTTAATAATAGACCTTTCGTCCTACAATACCGGTTTGAGTCGTTATTAGATTAAATTCCAAATAAAAAATAACCTTTACAAAAAAAAACCCCAGACTTAATTTTTCAACTAACTTTAAAGGCTCCCAGATAAAAAAAGTTGCTTAATTTTTTTTTCTACAACCTACCTTAAAAACTACCTCCAATCATGGAGAAGTAACCCTGAAATTTTCATTTGGCTAATATCATGGCATCATGTTAAAAAGTGGACTTTAAATTGTACAAGTGCAAAAATCGATATTTTTTCTGTCTATCAAAGGTAGGGATTGTGTCAATTAAAAAAATAAATGTGAGTAATTTATTTATTTTTTATAGTAAATGCTCAAATTGGGCTCTATTATTGGCTTTGCATAGGCTACACCTTTTAATAAAATTCCTTTTGAGCCTGCGGAACGAATCTTCCTTTTCTCTGATTTTCATTTGGGCCTGGTTTAGTTTTTGCTCCCAGATAAAAAAAGTTACTTTGTTTTTTTTCTACAACCTACCTCCATTCATGGAAAAGTAACCCTGAAATTTTCATTTGGCTACTACCTAAGCATCACTTTAAAATATTTTTTTAAACGATGAAAGTGCCTATAATCCCTAATTAGGGATACGTAATAAGTAGTTACCTACTTATTGTTATCAGGTAGCAGCAACTGGTTTGCATTAGAAATGAATAGCTATGGTAGCTAAAAGATTTTTGTGTCTCGCTCATGCACTCCTGTGATTGGTTGATTAGGTGGGGTGTTTATGGTATTATTACATTCTATTTTTTTGAAGGACTTGTTGTTTCGGTTAACGTTCCTTAGTCGTTTATCGTCTGCCCTTACCTGTGTTACGTTTTGCTTCCCGGTCTTTTCACTGAACCCTCTGAATTTGGCTTGTTTATTGGACTTTGCGGCTGGGCAGCGTTCGGGAAGCTTCGTCCTATCTTTTCGTCCAAAATACCGCAGAGCCTGAAAACGAAAGTTTTCAATCAGTGTGTGTTGCCAGTGATGACTTATGGAACTGAGACATGGTCTCTTACTGTTGGCCTCATTAGTAAGCTCAAAGTCGCGCAGCGAGCTATGGAGCGAGCTATGCTCGGTGTTTCCCTGCGAGATAAGCTCCGGAACGAGGAGATCCGCAGGAGAACTAAAGTGACCGATATAGCTCTTAGAGTTAGTAAGTTGAAGTGGCAATGGGCAGGCCACATCGCTCGTAGAACTGACAACCGATGGGGAAGAAAGGTTCTCGAGTGGCGACCACGAACCGGAAGACGCAGCGTAGGCCGGCCCCCCACTCGGTGGACCGACGACCTGGTGAAAGCCGCGGGGAGCCGATGGATGCAGGAGGCGAGCAGCCGCTCAAGGTGGCGTGCTCTGGGGGAGGCCTATGTTCAGCAGTGGACGTCTTCAGGCTGTTGATGATGATGATGATGATTGGACTTTGATACTACATTGATTTGGACTGTTGTTACCTCGGAACGAAGACTGTGCGCGTTTACTGGACTGTACGAATAGTGAGATTGGTGCATCATGCCATATTCTCCACGTGAATATGCAGAAATGTATTATTATTACGGGGCAGCTCAAGGAAATGCTCGAGAGGCTGCTAGAATGTACCAAGAGCAATTGATTAGAAGAGGTGACATACAACCTCAGACTTACCCTGACTATCGTGTTTTCTTACGTGTTCGTAACGCATACATAGAAGGTCGCATCCCCGGTACTTCTCGACATGAGGGAGTGCCGAGAATCGACCCAGATCAAATAGAAGAAGTCTTGGAAGAAGCACAAAGAGATTCGGCGACAAGTACGAGAACCATTAGCCGTCGCACGGGCCTATCTCATATGTCTGTGCACAGAATTTTGCGAGCGGAAGGCATGTACCCGTACCATGTGAAAAAAGTCCAAGATTTATTACCTGTGGATTATCCCCGACGAGTTGCCTTTTGTCAAGATATGATAAATAGGTGTCAAGCAGGTGAAGATTTTTTTGACAACATAATGTGGACTGATGAGTCCACTTTCAGCCGGAACGGAATATTCAACATGCATAATTACCACTCGTGGAGTTTGGAAAACCCACACGCTATTCGCCGGCACAGCTTTCAACATCAGTTTAGCATCAATTTGTGGACAGGAGTTTTCAATAGACAGCTGATCGGACCAATTGAGTTGCCAACTAGAGTAAACGGAGAGACTTATTTGAGTTTTCTGCAAAACAACTTGTATGAAATGTTGGAGGACGTCAACTTAGCAGTACGCAGACAAATGTATTTTCAGTGTGATGGAGCGCCATGCCACTTCGCAAGAAATGTAAAGGAGTATTTAAATGAAGTTTTTCCACGCCGATGGATTGGCCGTGGGGGGGCCATAGCCTGGCCTCCAAGGTCCCCAGATCTAAATCCCGTAGATTTTTTTATCTGGGGCTATTACAAAGAGTTGGTGTACAAATCCGAATATTCCTCCATAGAACAATTGAGGCATAAACTAAACCAGGCCCAAATGAAGATCAGAGAAAAGGAAGATTCGTTCCGCAGGCTCAAAAGGAATTTTATTAAAAGGTGTCGCCTATGCATAGCCAATAATGGAGCCCAATTTGAGCATTTGCTATAAAAAATAAATAAATTACTCAAATTTATTTTTTTAATTGACAAAATCCCTACCTTTGATAGACAGAAAAAATATCGATTTTAGCACTTGTACAATTTAAAGTCCACTTTTTAACATGATGCCATGATATTAGCCAAATGAAAATTTCAGGGTTACTTCTCCATGAATGGAGGTAGTTTTTAAGGTAGGTCGTAGAAAAAAAAATTAAGCAACTTTTTTTATCTAGGAGCCATTGAAGTTAGTTGAAAAATTAAGTTTGGGGTTTTTTTTGTAAAGGTTATTTTTTATTTGGAATTTAATCTAATAACGACTCAAACCGGTATTGTAGGACGAAAGGTCTATTATTAAGCTACAAGTTAAAACAAAAATTACGGTCGTAGACCTAACAGTTTGGCTACACTTTGGACAAGAAGCCTAAAATCGGATTTTTACTAAAATTTCATAAAAACCAGAATAACTTTTGAACGACTGAAAATCGCGGAACATACAGGGGGGTTAAATCGATAGGTATTGAGGTCACCCATCGCCCTGCCACCGATGATCCACCCTTCCAGTTACACGGAGACCGGGTCACGGACGAAGTGGTATTCTCCGGAATGATACAGTCGACACTGATTCCCCGAGTAAAACAATGTCACCTCGAAGACCAACAGAGAACTAGAGCGATAAGGTTCGGGTGGATGTTATCCCTTCTATGGGCCGCCCTCTTCTCCGTTTTGTTGGGGACATCGATCCTCTACCGTCGCAGACTACGTTCGTAGGAGGAGGGTGAGACAGGAGCAGGCACGGAGTTGCAGAACGGAATTCCGCTAGTGGAATTCAGTCAAGTGGGAGCTTAGGTTAGTATTAGGATAGCCGACCAAGTCACAACGAGGTGCATGGGAGCTAACCTTGCCACAAGATGGGAAGGACCCTTGTGCTGGAATGTGACTGCACGGTCGGAAAACATGTTGTAACACACGAATAACCCGGTGTGTCCAACTCAAATCCGCAAAGGAACGGGGACCAACACCGCATGTCAACAGCGTATGTAAGAAGAACATGACTCACGGTTGAAAAGCCTGTTAGAGAGGTCAAGAGAAGTAGGCATCAGATTTAATAAAAGCAAGTGCGAGTTCGGCGTCAAGGTTACCTATTTAGGCCACACATTTAGTGCAAGCGGCATGCATGTTGATAAAAACAAACTGAGAGCGATTAGAGAGATGCCGACACCCAGTGACCGACCATCTCTTGAACGATTCTTAGGAATGGTCAATTATCTGTCGAAATTTATAGCACATTTTTCAGAGTTAGCTGCGCCCCTGAGGTCTTTACTAAAAAAAGATACTGAATGGTCCTGGGACACAGTACATGACGCAGCGGTGTCGCAGCTTAAGGAGGCTCTATGCAGTGCACCGGTACTCGCGCTGTATTCAATTGAGAAACCTGTGCTGATATCGGTGGACGCAAGCTCGGTGGCTCTTGGAGCGGTGTTGCTGCAAGAAGGTCGCCCGGTCGAGTTTGCATCCCTGACACTCACCGATACTCAGCAAAGGTATGCTCAGATTGAGAAAGAAATGCTCGCGATAGTATTTGCGCTGGAGCGTTTCCACCAGTACACTTTCGGCCGAATGGACGTTGTGGTGGAAACAGATCATAAACCTCTCGAGGCATTGTTCAAGAAGTCCTTAAATGCTGTACCGGCACGCTTACAAAGGATGATGCTACGAGTACAAGGTTATGACTTCCAAGTAATTTATAAACCCGGAAAATATATGTATTTATCCGATTCCTTGTCTCGGGCGGCGCTGCCGGAATTGTTGAACGAAAAGGTCTCCAAAGAATTAGAAGAACAATCGTGTTTTCTAATTGAAAATATTGCACGATTCAGTGTAGATAGGCTACAAAGCATTAGAGAGGCGACAATGCGTGACGAAGAGTGTCAGGCTTTATTAAAATATATAAAAGATGGCTGGCCCCAGCATAAAAGCGACGTGGTACCAGCGGTGAAGTTGCATTGGGCTCACAGAGAATCGCTAGAATATGTTGACGGAATAATATTTAAAAGTGATTTAGTGTACATTCCAAGAGCACTCCGAAGCGAAATGGTGGAGCGCGTACACGAAGGACATCTTGGCATCGAGCGCTGCAAGCGGCGCGCGCGTGACGTCATGTTCTGGTGCGGCATGTCACGTGACGTGGAGGTAGCTGTGCGCCGCTGCCGCGCGTGCGCCGAGCACGCCGCGCGCCCGCCGCGAGAGCCCATGATCTCGCACGCCGTGCCGCAGCTGCCGTGGACCAAAGTAGGTTCAGATATATGTGAGTACGCTCATAAGTATTATTTAATACTTGTAGATTATTTCTCGAACTACATTGAAGTAAATTCGTTAGCAAGCATGAGCTCGAAAGCAGTTGTTCGAGCGCTAAAAGAGCAGTTTGCTCGGCACGGCATTCCTGAGGAGCTGATCACCGACAATGGACCGGCTTACTCCTCGAAGGAGTTTAACGAGTTCTGTCGAGAGTGGGGATTCGTACATACCACAAGTTCGCCCAATTACGCGCAGTCGAATGGTATGAGTGAAAGGGCGGTACGAACTACAAAAAATATTATAAAAAAGTCGTTAGATACTGGTACAGATTTTCATCTTGGTCTATTAAACCTGCGAGCGACACCCAGAGATGGCATCGGATCTCCATCACAACTGTTGATGGGACGCAGATTACGTACAAAGTTGCCGGCACATGATAACAAATTGCAAACGGAGCGTGATAACAACGCCGATTATGCTAAAATACTTAAAAATAAAGAGCGCAATAAAATGTACTATGACAAACATTCACGCTCTCTGCCTGAATTAAAACCGGGTGATGAAGTCTTTGTCGCAGACGGATCCAAAAGGAAACGTATGTACGTTAAATCAAAAACCCAACAGCCACGGTCTTACTTCCTTACCAATGCAACTGGTAAGGTCTATAGACGTAACAGGCGTCATATTATAAAACTGGAACCATACTCGTCTGCCCATAAAAACGCTAGTACACCATCCTCTGCTTCTTGTAAAGAGAAGGAGATGGATGGCGGTAGCCCCAGCGGTAGCGACCTGAGTGATACTGGCGATGGTCAATACATATCAGCGGACGAGAGCGATCGTGAAATCCCATCATCACCACAGCTGGTGTCGCGTCATCAACCCGTACATGAGGGCACTAGGGAAGCTTCACGTAGGGCTCGTATCCGGCTTGGACAGATGATAAAAAAGTAGATAGGTACATAATAAGTCATGCCTGTTTTCGTCAATAATCATTGTTTATATAACTTTGGCCTGGTATTACATTAAACCTTTATGTTGTAACTTAGTTTATGCTTAACCTTTATGTTGTTACTTAATTACCTACTGCTTGCTATTACTGCTTGTTATTACTGCTAGTTTCTTTAATTTATTTTCATTTTCTTTTAACAGGGAAGATGTAACATTATGTGAAGTAATAGGGTAGTTGATTTATTTAATATGTGGTTTACCCTACTTGGATAAATAAAGTCAGTCGTTGTTTAGCAAGCCTGGAGTTTCATTTCATGTTATGTTGTTACTTAATTACCTACTGCTTGCTATTACTGCTTGTTATTACTGCTAGTTTCTTTAATTTATTTTCATTTTCTTTTAACAGGGAAGATGTAACATTATGTGAAGTAATAGGGTAGTTGATTTATTTAATATGTGGTTTACCCTACTTGGATAAATAAAGTCAGTCGTTGTTTAGCAAGCCTGGAGTTTCATTTCATGGTTATTTTACGTGATAAAGGATACCCTTTGCTCCCGTGGCTCATGACCCCATACCCAGAACTGCAGGGTCAGGAGCTGCCAGTTATAATTAAGCGCATGCAAAGGCTCGGAATGCTGTGGAACTGTGCTTCGGGAAGCTGAAAAATCGGTTTCCATGCCCACTGAAGCACAGAACACTGCAGTAAAGGCCGGAGATCGCAATTAACATTTTTCTGGCATGTTACACCTTCACAACATGTTTAAAAAACACTGGTCAGGTGTATATTTTTTATGGCAGATGTATGTGGTTGCAGATTGTATTTATATACCTCAGATTTGTACAAAGCAGTTTGGAAATTTATTGTCATTGTCATTGATTTATCTATATCTCAAACTTCGATCGAGCGAAATAAAAGCTCACAGACTTCGCTGGCTTGGCCATGTCGAACGAATGGGTGAGGATCGGGCGGTGAAACAAGCGTACGTGGGACGACCAAGTGGCCGACGACGTCCAGTTGGCCGTCCTAGGTATCGCTGGAGTGATGAAGTAGACAAGGACCTGCGTGAGCTCCAGGCTAAAACTGGCAGGAGCTAGCTCAGGATAGATCGAAGTGGCGGCTCTTATTATCGGTGGCCAAGACTCATTTTGGGTCACTGCGCCATCCTAGTTAGTTAGTTAGCATCAAACAAGTTTTTGTGTAAATGGCCCATTCTAAGGCAGGCCTACAGACCTAGAATTTTTTTGTTACGGGTTAGTGTAATATATCCATAAACGGGGACACAAAATTCAAGATAATCCCAAACATGGAACCATATATACATGATAAAGTTGTTTTTGGACTCGTCTCCTGGTGGTGTGATGATGAGTATGGCACCCTTGTGAAGAACATTGAATGTAAAGACTGTGGCATGTACTGCACATATAATGAGCAGTTTGAGAAATGCAGAGGCAACATTCCATTAATACTTGGCATAACACTTGGGATAGTAATATTCATAATAATAACAATGCTTATTATAGGGTTATGCAAGGGGAAAATGGAAAATATCTTTGATGGACTAATAGTATGGGTGCTCATGAAGAATGATAGGGAAAGAGCAAAGAAGGTAAAATATTTAAACAAAATAACCGGCTCACAGAATACCATACTTTTCAAACAAATCAACACCAGTTCAAAATCAATAAACGATATTATAATGGCAAAGGGATTAAATTTGAGGAAAAAACTTACAGGGGATGACCAATATATGATGAGATATGCCAGAAACCTGAAGAAGAGAACAGGTTCACATATAATCTGGAGAAGAAGATTATAAGTAGCCCTCACCACCGTATTGGGAAATATGGTGTGTCGAGGCCAACTTATACTGCAAGACTCACAACTACAACTGTTCTTATATGTTGTATTGTTACAGCTGTAAGTGGATGTGACAAAACATATCTCTCAATGACAGGTAAAATTTGTGATAAGACATCGTGCATGGAGATGAATACATATCAGTTGTCCATCAAAACTGGCCAGTTAGTATGTTTTAATACTCCTGAGGGTAAGACCCTTACACTAAGGATTGAAAATACCAAAGTGGTGATTAGGTACCATGCCTCATATTATACTTGTAATTATGAGATAACAACATCAACATATGAATGCAAAAAAGCATGGAGAAATTGTTATTATAACATTTTACACTTCTAGACCAGAAGTACTTGCAATAACTTGCTCAGCCAGAGCAATGTATGATGAGCCAGCATTGACAAGACTACTGAGGACAAAACAGCCACCGATAACACCTGGGAACCTTTTAAGGAATGGTGAATTTGTTTTGAAGAGGAATGTGCCTACAAATGCTATGGCAAACATGATGATTAGCAATATGCAATTTGACCATCTATTCGTGACCCCAAGCCATTGTAAAATGTCAATTGAGCAAAATTATGCATGCACAGGATGTGACCTAAGACCTTATGTGGTGTTTAGATCATATGATATCAAAAGTGAAGGTTTATTAGAATATGAAACCAACTGCACATGGTACCAAAAAACATTGTCATGTAACAGAGAACCATATGTGATGACACTAGACAAATACGATGATATTTGCTGTATATATATCATCATCAACAGCCTGAAGACGTCCACTGCTGAACATAGGCCTCCCCCAGAGCACGCCACCTTGAGCGGCTGCTCGCCTCCTGCATCCATCGGCTCCCCGCGGCTTTCACCAGGTCGTCGGTCCACCGAGTGGAGGGCCGGCATATATATACCATCCACAAATCAAACATTAATGATACATTTTGAGTTCATCTTTGTAGGACAAGTTGATATGCTGAAAACGTATTACTCTGAGTCATCTCTGGAAGCAGCAAAGAATATAGCAAACAACCCATATTTCTGGGCTGGAATCTTCTCCTCAATGAATCTATTCTTTGTCTCAACTGCAATAATGACATTCATAGTAAAGATCTTTAGATTAGGATTAGCATATAGGACAAATAAGGACGTAGAAACAACATAGGTAGCATGATAAGTTTCCATATATAATTATGGATTATAATCATTTAGATATATTTAGGTTAATTAAATAGACTGAAATAGTTATACAATAATCATAAGGTGTATTCATAGGTTAGGTTAGTTAAATTACACGTTAAATTTTATTGATCAATCTTTGCGATTAATCAATATTATTGATCGTGTAGGGTTAGTATTGCGCAATGTTTTTCTGTTTACTGTATGGAGAAAACATTGACGGAAATGGACTTGTCAATTTAATTGATCAATAAAATTTAACGTGTAGGGGGCCCGCCTTACTGTGACTTTTCCAAGATTCATGAATTTTGATTAAAATACGCTGTTTTTTTATGTAAACGAATGACTTGATGAGCTAGTCGTTCGCCTGGTGTTAAGCGTCACGGCCGCCCATTACAGATTGCAGTATCACTCGGAACTCTAAAGTTTTGCGTGACACTGCACTGCGCACGTCATCCTGAGACATCACACAGTCTAGAAAAGTTTTATAGACTGTGAGACCAGTTCATAACTCTCATTGTTATTAAAATTGTTGTAGCTGTTAAACTGAAGTCATGGGAAAAACAATACACAGCGAATCAAGAAATTTATTCTTGAAAGTGCTCAAGTTTTTTGAATCGGAGAAAGATAATAAACAGTACACCATACCTGTAGACCAAGTGGTGAAACGAACCTGTGCTGCAACTGGGATATCAAAGTGGACTCTAATGAAAATTAAAAATGAAGCCAAAGTACAACCACCTACTTCGCCGGGCGCTAGTCCGACTCCAAGTATTAGTAATAATTTAGAAACCCCACCCAGAACCAAAATTATCGACACCGGGTAAGAAGCGTAAACAGTACAAAAAACGCATCGAAGTAGATGATTTTGACATTTGCGCAATACGAAATATCATCAACAGTTTTTAGACTGTAAAAAAAGAAATCCCAACTTTGAAGAAAATTCTGGCAGCAGTTAAGAGAGACCTAAACTTTCAAGGTGGGAGAACATATTTAAGAAATATTTTAATTAACAAATTGGGCTACAAGTTCAAAAAGTGTAAAAATATCCGTTGTGTATTTGGGTGGATCAACTTTTTTCTGTTAAATCTTGTCCCTGAGGTTTGTTATATCATAAAATTGTATATATTGCATAATATCACGCTTTTTGGCATGGTTTTATTTTTTAGATCTGCATTTATTCAAACGGTTTGATAGTACATTTAAAACATTAAAATAACTTAAATAAAAAAAGTCGTGAGCCAGTGGACCAGATTTTAATTTCATACAAATGTCATCTGTCCCTGAGTCAAGTCGCTTGTGAACTAACGATTGTACCTAAAAAAATTTCAATGACATACATATGTGCTTTGTTTCGTTATTATGCTTCAATATACCTAGTATCTTAATCTTGAATAAGAGACGTCGAATAAAGTTTTATAAAAGAATAAAATATAATTGAGTAGTTGTCCCTGTAACAACACTTACGCGCCTAGTCGCCTGGGTCACGAGTTAGAAATTGACAGAAAAATATGAGAGAGAGACAATATTAATGGCTAGACAAATAGGAAACGGGTCTGAACATCGTACGATCGAGTCCTGCTATTTGCATCATCTATTTCGACGCGGCCATTTCGTCCGAGGCTCGGAGTGAGCTCGCGTGGGCTTATTGTGCGTCTGCTGGGTCACGACAAAATTTCGGTAAATAAGTATTTGTTTTAAGTAGTTGCAGCCTTATCATATTAGTTTTGAGTCTAAAATGCTTTGTGTGTCTGTTTTTTGGCATTTTCGTAGTATTTATTGACGGATCTAAACAAAAAACTGTAGTTTTTCTCCTGGGTCACACTTCCACGGAGTCACAAGTATTGTGACCCAAGAGACAATTTAAGTGACCCATGAGACTTCTTTACTATTCTGGTCGTTTTTTAAGATAATTTTGATAATCCAGGGGGGTTTTTATTCATCTTTTAAAACATACAATTTATTGAAGTTAATTGACAAAATTAAAAGTAAAATTAAGTAACTGGAAGAGAAGTTTGATTTAAAACCTTCGGCCACCAAAAGTACATGCAAGTCTAAGCTGGAACCATAATTTTAAACACGATTTTTGTATTTTATTATTGTACTTATAAAAAACAACGCATACCAATTTCAAAATCAAGATTATGGCAACCCCCCCTCTAATGACAAGCACAGATAAAAACGGCCCCCAGTCCCCGGCAGCTCTGCTATCCCGTGGCTAAGGTAGCGGCTACGGTAACGGCAGGGTAAAGGGTGCCAAGAATCCCCAGCAGACGCCTGGCTACCAACCCCAAGAACGACCCCTGGCCCTGGCAACATATAACGTGCGCACACTGAGGGCTGACGAAAGGATGGTCGAATTGGAGGAGGAGATGAGTAAGTTACGCTGGGACGTAATGGGATTATCAGATGGCCGAAGACAGGGACAGGACACGATAATCCTAAATTCCGGTAACTTATTCTTCCAACAACAACGTTCTCAACAACGTGGTCAAAGTCGACAGTGTGTCGACCAGGGTAGCGTACCTGGTACTCAGAATAGCCAAACAATATTCGTTGAAGGTCATACAGTTATACGCACCGACCTCGGCACACTCAGACGATGAAGTAGAAGCTATGTATGAGGACATATTCGAAGCCATGCATACTTACGAAACATACTTCACCGTTTTGATGGGAGACTTCAATGCGAAGTTGGGCGCAAGGAATAGCGATGAGCTGAGAGTGGGGCCATTTGGATACGGGCAGCGGAACCTTCAAGGACAGAGGCTGGCTGACTTCATGGAGAAGGAGGAACTCTTTATGATGAACTCCAAGAAGTGGACGTGGATAAGGCCCGACGGTTCCACTAAAAATGAGATAGACTTCATCATGACGATCAATGTAGGAGAACGATCTAAATTTCGTCCACCTACTTTAACTGCGATTCGCAGTGTGTATAAATTGCGATAAATACCTTCAAGGACACCCTACTTGCCGTCCCAGGTTCCTTCCCGCTGATGATCCCGGCGCGCGCGCCTGGGAAATTCCTGCAGGATGGGATGTCTTCGAAAGGCGTCCGTAACCCTCCGTGGGTTATTGTTCTATTCACCAAGCACACCATACGCGCACAATATGGGCGAAATGTGCCCGAATTTCACTGCCTAAACACCACCGAACGGGCGGGCCGGTGCTCCGCAACAAAACCGTGACCGTGAAAAACTCCTGAATTCAAAACGAGCCGCTCACTCGCTGCCAAGATACACCGCTACCAAAACCGCTTGCTTACGACACACTAAACTCGCCGGCCAAACCGACCGTCTTTGCTTTTCGAGTTTATCTACGCGTCTCTACGCACACACGAGCGGGTCGGACGCGCACACACACACAAAGGTCGGCGCCAGACGAAACAACCAAGAAGCACATATTCGATGATGTCTCTGTGATCAGCAAGGTGAAAACCGGTAGCAATCACCGTATTGTTAGAGGTTGAATATCAACGTTAAGCTCGAAAGGTCACGTCTGGTGAAGTCTACGCTCCGTCCAAATCCTGTCCAAATCCAAAACCCCGAAGGCTTTCAGCTGGAACTCCAAAATTGCTTACAGTGCCTAGCCGAATGCAACACAGTGGACGAGTTAAACGACGGGTTGGTGGAAACTGTCCAAGCTGTTGGATCGAAATTCTTTAAGACCCAATGGCGAAAGAAGCCTCAGAAACTCAGAAAAAACTCTTCAACTAATGGCAGACCGGAGCAAAATGGAGCTGCAGTCTTCAGTTGATATATCAGCCTACGGTGAACTCAATAGACGAATCTGGAGTTCCTTGCGACACGACTTGCGTGCCCTTAAAACTTCACGTATTGAGGCCGCAATTGAGCGGAACCAAGGCTCTAAAGTGTTCGCAAAGGATTCGTCTATTGGGCAACGCCAAATGACAAAACTGAAGACCGAAAATGGTAGCGTCATTTCATCCAAGCCTGAGATTCTGAGAGAGATCGAGAACTTCTATGGACAGTTATACACCTTGACACGTAAACCCGCTACAAACACAGCTCAGGACACCAGGGCCAAGTTAGTCCGACACTATACCAAAGATATCCCGGACGTCAGCCTGTACGAGATTAGAATGGCCCTCAAACAGCTTAAAAGCAACAAGGCGCCAGGTGAAGATGGAATTAAGACCGAACTTCTGCAAACGGGTGGTAGGCTGGTACTTTTAGTCCTCCAGAAGCTATTTATTTCTGTCATCAAAATGAAGAGAGCAACCAGTCATTAGACTTTCTGTTTTTATTTGTATGATACTATGATGTTTTCCTCAGACTTTGCAGGTGTAGCAAGCTATTGTGTCTCTTGAGTCACCCAGATTGTCTCTGGGGTCACGAAATTGTCCCTTTGATTTGTTTTAAATTTAGTGCAATTTTATATTAAATAAGAAGTTTTTTAAAAGATTTTATATACAATAAGCTTAAATAATTACCAATGATGGACATAGTAAGTGTGCAATTTTTCGGTATTAGCTAAGAAAACAGTTACACGAAAAAATTGCGCAGGTTTTTCCGTAAAGTGACCCCAGAGACACAACAAAGGGCATTTAAAATAAAAAGGTAGTTTTTTTCTCTTTCATGTTTATGTTATGTTTATTTTGGTAACATTTTGTCAGTAAAATACAAAATTATCACAAGATTGTTTTCAATTATTGACTTTTCTCCCCTTCTAATATCTGTGAGCCAGCGGACATTTTAGGTAGTCGGTTTTGCTATTTATGTAATAAAATCATAGAAAATCGTACATAGCGTGAAACTTTTTATAGATTCATAAAGTTGACAAGTTTATTTAGCGATATCAAGGTAAAATTTCTATAAAAAATAAAGTTTTTCTTTTTGTCAAAAAAGTTGATTCAGTACATAAAAAAGTTGATCCACCCATTTACACAAAAGCCGGACATCGCCGCATGGAGGGCTCGCTACCTACGCCGTATGAAAGAGAATAATGACCTTGGCACTGATAAAAAACCGGTTACCTACCTGGACGAAACGTGGATCCATTCCCACTATACGGTCAGTAAATGCTGGCAAAATAATGCCGACAGCAGTGTGAAGAAAAATTTAAATCCGGGTCAACGTTGGATACACGCTGGAGGAGAAAATGGATTCATTGAAGGTGCAGAATTACTTTATAAATGTAAAAGTAAAATCGGCGATTATCATAACGAGATGGACACAAACAATTTTTTAAAATGGCTCCGTGAAAAGCTTATACCAAATTTACCGCCGAACGGTACAGTTGTTATAGACAATGCACCCTACCATTCGACGCAGTCGGTGAAAGCGCCCACTAGTGCTGCTCTTAAAGCTGGCATGCAAAATTGGCTACGTGAACACAATATTCCATTTAATGACAAAATGACAAAGAGGGAATTGTACATGGCATGGTTGTGGGCATTATACTGAGAACAAAGCCGCCGAAAAAATATGTCGTCGACGATTTGATGCGAGAGCATGGCCAAGAAGTTGTGCGTCTGCCACCTTATCATTGTGACCTAAACCCTATCGAATATATATGGAACTTGGTAAAGCAAAGGGTGACAGATAAAAACATTGACCAATCGGAAAAGAAAATAGAACAACTTACAAAATATGCGATTAAGTCAATTACGCCAGCTGACTGGAAAAAAGAAGTGAATCACGTGGAGAGACTACAGCGAGAATACTGGGAAAAGGATCATCTAGCAGATGACAACATCACACAACTTTTAATATCACTAGGGGAAGACAGTTCGGAGAGTTCAGAAAGTGAGAGTGAGGAAGATACAATGTCAGGCATAGAGTCAATAATTTATAGTGACTGAGTTTAATAATAAATGTTTTTGTAATCAAAATTATTGTTTTTTAATAACAAACCCTTCATCAATAATAAATTGATTTGAAAAGGTTAGTAAATTTTTTTTACCTCCACATTTCCGAAAAAACTTTTTTCACACCGCACCCAGACCGCCGATATGACGTCACGAGGTCAGGTGCACAGATATTGTGACTGGCCCCCTAATTACCTAACTCGCAACAGGTTTGCGACAGGCGTAAATCTCGCGGTGATTGCTGTCATACATCATTAGTGGTGTCGAGAATGTATGCTTCGCTACTGCTGTCGCATTGCTGTTGCAAATTTTACGTAATTACCCCGTGGGTTGTACATGGAAAATATACGTAAGACTGCTTGATTTTGTCAAGTTACTGAGAAATGTGTTCCTTGTGTGTGAATATTAATGCAATCGAAATCAACCTAGTTAAATTCAAATTCAGATTCAGATATTTTATTGCTTCCATAGTGTACATAGGTGGAATAAGTATAAAATTAATGAAGTAGGCTCATTATGGACCCCGTCGGGCGCAGCAAGCTTGGAGAGAGGTGGACGGCCTCACGAAAGAGTCAATATGTACTTACAAAGAAAATAATGAACATGCTAGTTTGATTATAATAATATTTTCCTCCCAAATTTTTTAAATGTAATTTTTAATTAATTTAATGTCAATGGAGTAGGTATATATGGGTAGGTAGGTTATGCGGTTGCCCGGCCGCCTGATAACGACCGCTTCGAGCGAAACTGCTGACGTAGGTATAACAGGACGCCGGACCACCTGCATGGATTGCACTGGCATTGTCCGTGATTATGTTTTTAGATTAAGTCAGTAGTCTAGAGCATCTTCCTTTGTTCGGACTAACCTCTTTTGAATAATTATATGCTTTTGATGAAAGCTGTGTTTTAATCAAAGCAACTTCGCGTTCCCGGTAACTTGAGTACCTTTTTATAAATGTAATTTTTGCTGTCCATACATTTTTTGAAATTTCTTATTTACTTAAAAATAAAGATATTTTCATACTGCAAAGGTACTTCCTACCATCGAGGTTCCATTATTTTGTATAAAAACAATAAATACATAGTTTAAATCATTAAATTCTTAATACATAGAGTGTAGCCATAGTTGAAGTAGTAATTAAATAAAAACCATATTCCATTTAGACAAAGCTGAAAATAGCTTGCAACATTATTGGAGAAGATTTTAATGTTACTATTTACAGCCTTGTCTAAATGGAATAAGGTTGATATTTAATCACCACTAAAAAGTGCTCCCTGAGGATCGACCCTTAGGAGTGAAGGAGATATTAATAGAAGAGTAGGTATTTAGGTCTGACTAGAAAAAATATACCTAATCTATGCTGATCTTGGTTGTGTCAACAATCTTTAGGCAGAGTTTCATCCAAATCGAGTCAACCGTTTTAGCGTGAAGTCTACCACAAACAGAATTTCACTTTTATAGGTCAATAATAGATCGCTGTTAAACCCCCCCTTAATTATCTATATACATTAGTAAAGAGCTTTGAAGATATTAGCGTAACTATATGCAATAATTATTTTAAGCTAGTTCTTATTATTTTTTCATAATCATTTTAATATTTACATTAGTGTAGTACTGATTTAATTATACAAGGTGAGTTTGAATTGGTATCTTATCCCGAATTGGGGGGACTGGGTCCATGATAGCCCACAAGTTGTGAGAGCCTTACTTGAAACTGCGTGTTTCCAAACTTCCATACTCAAAAATAAATCCACTCACAAAGTTGCACGTGCGATCGCTACGAGAGATAACAAGATACTATAAATTCATTTCTAAACACAGGTCGTCGAACTCATTTAAGTGCATTCGGTCAAGTCAAGGACGAAGTTCAACCACCCAGCTGCGCTAGGGCTATCTTCGAACGTAAACTTTACATGGCCTTTCTTCAATGGAAAACAATTAATTTAGAAAAGTCGTAGAAGAAACATTGTCTACCTTGGGGAGTAGATTTACCCCCATTCGGGATAATATACCCATTCAAACTCAGATTGTATTTCTCTATTATAATAATGATATATGCGTTTTTTTTAAATTTGATCACCAAATTTGAGTCTACAGTTACTTGAAATAAATTAATTTGATTAGATTAATTTTAAATTTATGTTAAATATTCAAAGCCCTCTAATAAGTCACATCAAGGAGCATTTTTTACATACAAAGTGTCAAAAAATACGGAAAATTACGAACCACAACATCAAAAAGTAATTTTTTTCCACATTTTCCAAAACGTCCTGCTACGCCCAGTAATCACATCAAAAGTGGTTCAGACAATGCTGAACCGTTTCTGGCGAGAGAAGCCGGGTGCCGCGGGCTATACGTGGTACATGGTGAGTAGACACTGGCTTATCACGCGCATGTAACGCTCCCAAACGCTTTTCAGATCCGCCTCCCTTAAAAAAAAAAAAAAACTTTATTAGTTCACACAGGTAGTAAAGGAGGTAGGTAAATCAACTTGTAGTAAATTAAAAAAAAATTTGGTTTGCGTAAGGTTAAAAGTTAAAGTTATTGTGTATTTACAAACAATAATAATTTGTAATTGATTTTGTCGTTTTTATCAAAATAAATAAATAAATAAAATAATAAATAATAATAACAATGTACCTCAGTTAAATAACCGGCCAAGTGCGAGTCGGACTCGCGCACGAAGAGTTCCGTACCATCCTAGCCTACTAATATTATAAATGCTTACCGCTTTGCCAGTTATTCTGCCGCCAAGCAGTAGTGTGCAAGCACTACTGTGTTCCGGTTTGAAGGGCATTGTAGCTAGTGAAATTACTGGGCAAATGAGACTTTATGATCTGATCACGCAGTCTAGTAATCTGATTACTAGTTTGTGTGATGTCTCAGGATGACGTGCGCAGTGCAATGTCACGCAAAACTTTATTGTTTTAAAGATCCGAGTGATGCTGCAACTGTTATGGGCGGCCGTCTTGCTTTACATCAGGTGAACGACTAGCTCGTCACGCCATTCAATCGCATAAAAAAATATTTAATAAAAATGCGAAAGTTTGTGTGTGTGAATGTTTGTTACCTTATACCTACCGTAACTACTGAAACGATTTTAATGAAATTTGGAATCCAGATAGCTTTTACGCTGGATTCTCACACATAGGATACTTTTATCCGCGGGTAACACCGCGGGGCGCATCTAGTTCTCTATAAAAACGAGCAAAAAAAATCACGTTTGTTCACGTCGTATGGAAGCCCCCTTAAATATTTATTTTATTCTGTTTTTCAGTATTTGTTGTTATAGCGGCAACAGAAATACATCATCTGTGAAAATTTCAACAACTATCACGGTTCATGAGATACAGCCTGGTGACAGACAGACAGACAGCGGAGCCTTAGTAATAGGGTCCGTTTTACCTTTTCGGTACGGAACCCTAAAAAATAAACTTCCTTATTATATTATGCTTGTAACAATTTTGCTTTCTACATATACAGGGTGAATTTTTCTAGTGGTTGTGGTAGGCCAAATCTGTTACAATGAGGAATAACAAAGAGTAGTCAAGGGAGTAGTGTAAAATCAATTTTTCGAAAACTTAATTATACAGTCCTAGCCAGGAATCGAACCCTCTGACTTTGAAAAAAAAAAAAACAACCTGTATTATTACATCATTCGATACTATCAAATGGTGTAAATCATCATCATCAACAGCCTGAAACGATCACTGCTGAACATAGACCTCCTCCGATCGCCACTTTAAGCGGCTGCTCGCCTCCTGCATCCATTAGCTCCCCGCGGTTCTGACCAGATCGCCGGTTCACCGAGTGGGCCTACGCTGCGCCTTCCGGTTCGTGATCGCCACTCGAGAACCTTTCTTTTCCTTTCTTTATCGAATCGATAGCGTCGCTAATAAGGATCAAATTCTGGGAAGTAATTACAGACGGCAAATGACATGTACTTACGAAAAATATTTCTATTATCGATTAGAAAGCTTTTTCGTTTAAAATCTTCAACAATCGAAATGAGCGAGCGAGATAGAGGATGCAAATGATCATGGACCCTTAAATTAATCATTTCCCCCTTACCTGAGTACGTCCATCTGTAGGGCGCATTGTTCGTATGCAGATAGAAACTGCGCCAGATCCGTTTTGGGCCACGAGCCGAGTCGTAGTGGCTCGATACATCTGGAAACATAAATATAAAGATTTGTCTAGAGTGTTTTGTTGTGTTTTTGTTTGTTTGTATTTTGGTTTGTGTTGTTTGTTCTTAAAATACATTAATAAATAAATCACGGAATAATACGCGTTTAAAGTTTCTAGAGGGGGCATCGCTTGTCCCTTTTTCGGAAAACGGAGATCGGCTGCTCCTTGCATGTGACGTCACATGCAAGATTGTATGTAGAGATACCACAGCTTAGTAATGGGATACTATGAAGTAACAATTTGTGACGTCACTGCGTGTTTGAGCTTGTTACGTTGCCGTGTGACGTCATCCACAGTACACCGCGACTGGTGCGACCAGACAACGCGCCTACGCAGCACATAGACTCCTATATCATTTTTACGTGTATTTGCTTTATATAAGTACTCCGGTTCCGACCTTGGGGCCGGAAGCACCTCCCTAGATTGTAGGAATATTAGAATACTACATAATGTAATATTTTATATTCAAATTATAGATTAAAATAGTTATAGAATCCATATTGGTTTCTCTTCTGCATCCTCCACCTGCAGCCTCCGTAACTAGCTGTCTCTTTCTATTATTGTATTTTAAAATGCTTGTAACTTTGTCAATTTTTGAGGTGTTTAATTTTTGTTTCAAGACTGTTTATTTATATGGTGCTGGTTTTTTCAACATTTTTTTATGAGAACGTTTTACTACGGGCTAGTCTTTCACCTGATGTTAAACGTCACGCCTGCCCATAACAGTTGCAGTGTCACACGCAACTTTAAAATAATAGAGTTACGCGTGACACTGCACTGCGCACGTCATCCTGAGACATTACAAAGTCTAGTAATCAGATTACTAGACTGTGAAATCAGATCATAAAGTCTCATTTGCCCAGTAATGTCGCTAGTAACAATACCCTTCAAACCGGAACACAGTAGTGCTTGCACACTACTGCTTGGCGGCAGAATAACTGGCAAAGCGGTGGTACCTACCTAGACGAACTTTGCAGAAAAGTCCTACCACCTAGTAAATAGTCAAATAGACAAAAATAAACTACTACGCTGCAACTGCAAACGAATAAAAACCTCAACTATTTTAGGTGCAGAAACATGTTCTTGAAAATACAGTCTTTAAATTTTCGAGACATGAAATGACACTAGTATAGGTGGAAAAAGATGATTGGGATAATTTTAAAAGATGATTAAGATAATTTTCGAGATAGAAGAAGATAAATAGCATAATTTACGATTAGGAGTCTTCTCCTAATTAGGATAATAATGAACTTTAATTTAGAGTTCCGAGTGACACTGCAATCTGTTATGGGCGGCCGTGTCGCTTAACACCAGGCGAACGATTAGCTCGTCACGTCATTCGATAACATAAAAAAAAAGAACAAAAAGTGTAATTAGTGACTATTTTAAAATTTGGCACCTCTCACAATTTGTACGCCTACTTGGGCAAAACATGTAGAACTTTTTTTATTCTGTAACATCTGCATGCATTATGTTTGTAACGAACCACATGTTTATACAAATAAAGAATCTTTATCTTTATCTTTAAAACTTCTTAAGGTAAAAGAAAATAATTAAAATAATTTTCGAGTTACCTTTTTTTTTTTTTTTACAATTTATAGGCATAGCATTTGACCACTGTCTCACCTGATGGTAAGTGATGACGCGGTCTACGATGGTGCATGCTTGTCTAGAAGATACATATTCACTCGCGACTTGAAGTACAAGTAAGTTAGTTATATTACATTATATATTATATTATATTATACAAGTAATCACACCTCTCAAGTAAGTCAGTGAACAAGGACCTCAGCTCCCTCGCCCGGTGCAGGTTGCAAGCCAGCCCGACCAGTGCGCGAGTGTACAACCTGGAAATGTATACAACATTCATTATTCTAAAAAAATTATTCACAAATTTTTTTTTGTGTTTATTCGTGTTTTTCTTTATGACAAAGTAGAATTTATTTATGTGATTCTGATTTATGATAATAAGCATTTAATAATAATTATTCATCATCATTAACATCCTGAAGACGTCCACTGCTGAACATAGGTCTCCCCCAGAGCGCGCCACCTTTAGCGGCTGCTCGCCTCCTGCATCCATCGGCTCCCCGCGGCTTTCACCAGATCGTTGGTCCACTCGGTAGGCCGACCCGTCTTCCGGTTCGTAAGTTCGGTAATAAATATTAAAATTTGAAGGGCATTGTAGCTAGTGACATTACTGGGCAAATGAGACTTTATGATCTGATCACAGTCTAGTAATCTGATTACTAGGCTGTGTGATGTATCAGGATGACGTGCGTGCAGTGTCACGCGAAACCTTATTATTTTAAAGTACCGAGTGACACTACAACTGTAATGGGCGGCCGCGACGCTTAACATCAGGTGAACGACTAGCTCGTCACGTCATTCATTCTTATAAAAGATAAGGAAAACGTTAAAAAAAATACCTAAAAAAGAGAAACTGGGGTAAGTGTGAAAATATTATTTCGGGTTTTACATTTATTAGCTGTCAAGTCGTGAATCGAATTAAACGTCTTACATTTTAATTAATAGGATTTTCTTACCTGAAATTAAGTTCCAATTCTTGATACGATTTCTCCAACAATTTGGGTTTGAGACGCATGCAGATTAAACTGAAACCGAAATCATCACTCATCATCATCATCTTCACAAATGATCACTTCATCATCAGCCCATACATTCCCACAGCTGGGACACGGGCCGTCTCTCACAGGGAGAGCGTAGACCATAATCCAGCACGCTGGACAAGTGCGGGTTGGTGGATGACACATGTCCTCGAATGTTGTGATTCTTGAACTTGCCGGTTTCCTCGCGATGGTTTCCTTCACCGTTGTAAGAGCGAGTGGAAATTCCGCACGTTACTTGACAAGTCATTGGTGCAGGGGTGAGTGGGATTTGAACCTGGGTACATCGATTTGAAAGTCGCCAGAACTACCACTGAGTCACACTCGCTACAATTTACAAGAAAACACCATTTTGACTGATGATTTTGGACCCCATCTCTTTCCGTGGGTGCCGTAAGAGCCGGCTGAGGGATATCCAGGGAATGGGCAGCAGCATTCTCCACGGTACATTAAAATTTTCTGCAATCACCAAGCTCCCTGCCAAGCGTGGTGACTGGTGACTATAGCAACCCTACCTATGAAAAACGTCCAATGTGGCGTTTTATTGTAGGCCTATGTTCAATAGTGGACATCTTGCAGCTTATGATGTGATATGATGGTTTTATCCCGGTTAGCACGGACGGTAGACAAAATTGTCTTTCCCCTGTCTTACTCCACTTGACAAGTAAGCAAGTATGAACTGTATGAAGAAAGTGACATAAATAACCGGCCAAGTGCGAGTCGGACTCGCGCACGAAGGGTTCCGTACCATTATCTATAAAAACGAGCAAAAAATCACGTTTGTTGTATGGGAGCACCCTTAAATATTTATTTTATTCTGTTTTTTAGTATTCGTTGTCGGCAACAGAAATACATCATCTGTGAAAATTTCAACTGTCTAACTATCTTGAGATACAACCTGGTGACAGATGGATAGACAGACAGACAGCGGAGCCTTAGTAATAGGGTCCATTTTACCCTTTGGGTACGGAACCCTAAAAAGGGGAAAGTCAACTTTGTCTACCATCCATGCTAACCGAGCTGGAGAAGGATTTAGGATACCTTTTATCTCGTCAAACTGCAGCAGCTAGTAATGAATAACTTACTGTTTATGTTCTTTTTCCTTGTCCAGTAAGATCCTAAGTTCTCTGAGTTCGAGGAGAAACTCTCGGTCCATCTCTGTATCATAGTATTCCGGTCCCGTACAACTGTATGTCCAACTGCCCATTATTGCCTGAAAAATTATATAAAAAAGGCAAAGTTATGTAGGACAATAAAAAAATAGATCCTAGTTCCGCTATCAAAACTAGATGGCGTTACAAGCCGCATAACAGCCGTTTCACTTGTATATTAAGGTCCGATTTCACCAACGTTTATTCCAAGTATAAGGCTATTCGTTACTCTTGGATACAGCTAATTGACAAATGAAATTACACAAAAAAGACGCCATTTTAATTGTATCCAAGGAATAAGTCTTATTCCTTCACAAAATTGGTGATATAAGGGCTATATTCGCGTAACTCGGTTGTTCTCGGAAAGTTATACCTGGAATAAAATTTATTCTAGTTTGGTGAAACCGGGCCTAAGTCGAGTAAAAAGTTTCTTCTTTCTGTATGTATTGCTAATTATACTACGTACTAATTAGTTTTGACTATCAGTAATTACGAGAAAAAGAAAGGGAAAGAAAGTTTCTCAAGTGCTGCGTAATATATATCAGTAAAAAATTTTTTTTTTAAGTTTTTTTATTACCTATTTATTTATTACCTACTTTTTTCTCTGTACTAGATATAAATGTTTTTGTATGGTCTATGAGTTGTACACAAATAGTGCCTCAAAAAGGGAAGGAGCTAGCCCCCGAGATGCGGGTATTATAACCCAGTTTGGTGCGGTCAGACCACAGATAACCCCCAATAGATACCGCGTGAATGACGACGACCGCGCACCACGCTTTGGCGTAAATGGGTCTGTATAAATCGCCGCTTCGCAGCACGGCCTTAGTTTCGACCAATTATTAGAGGTCATTATTAGGGCGTCACTCGAAACAGCCAATAATAGCGCATTGGCTCCAGTCCCCGCAACCCGCGCCTTCCGCCAGTTTTGGTGAGCTAGGATCCGAACAAAAATCCCGTAACGCGGTATCTATTGGGGGTTATCTGTGGGTCAGACCCATACTGTCAGTGATGTACTTAAAACGAAATGAACAATTTTGATTTTTTTTTTATTTTAAAACTACCTTTTTACCTGTGCACAGTGGTAGAAGTCGTTGAAAGATAGATACTGTAACTTTCTCTTCGCGGTCTCAAATCTCATGCAAGCTATGAACACCACCGCTCCATACTTCCTGAAACCAAAACGCAAATAATATACTTTAAAAAAAAAGAGTAAACCACAGACAAAAATGTGTTAAAAAGCAAAATGTGTTATATATAAATGGCTGGCTACATTATCATACGACAAGACGGAAGACCTTCTGAAAGTAATATGCTGAATCGTAATACTTAAAATAATAAATAATTAAATAATAAAGTGTTTATTTGAACATAATTCTAGGCAAATCAGCAGATAGCATACATCGAGGATTGTGTACAAAAACAAGAATGATGCTAGTTGATCCCTGAATCCCACACTAGGGTAACCTGTGTCGTGGGATTCAGTCTCTTCCGATTTGAATACAATATAAAAATAAAAATAAAGTAATTCGTAGACTAACTAACTTATCTAATTAAATTTATACAATGTTTGCAACGATCAGAAACTTAAAGTGTGTGATTAGGTTGTATTGTGTGTGTAGATGTCGTCGTGAATGATTGTATGATTATGTGGGTAAGAAAGGGTAAGCGAATACGTTGATGAGGATATTTAATACATTAATTATGACCGTCTATTAATGTGGTAGGATGCGCAAGTTAGTAGACGCATCACACTATAATATCTTATTCCAATCAATTAATCATAGTATAGTAATATTATAAATGCGGAAGTTGGTGTATGTGCTTGTTCCTCTTGACACTGAACGTCATTGCGAAAAGAAATAGAATTAACTTTGGAATGGAAATATACCTATATAATATGTTCTTATACCTATGCTGAATTGAAAATATGTATCTATTCAATGGTCCATATGAGTATCTTTATTATTAGTTCTTGAATCATAAAATATACCTTATAGGTTAGACTTGGTTTGTGTTCTTTCTGTTATTAGAATCTATAAAATAGATTAAATTAAATAGGTGGAGACTTAGACTGAGTTATTTCTTTCATTTTTTACAAGCTTTTATACTGCTGCTTTTTCCTTTTTTTTTATCATACTTTAGCTTATTTATCTTTTCCACATAATAATACGTAAATAGCGTACACGTAGTACAATATAATTATTTTTCTGTCGACTGAGGATCAAACAAAATGTAAGACACACTGGGTTCAGGATTCCTCGATACAGGCTTGTCTAGTGAGGAAACTGACGGATAATATTATATCACAGGATAAAATAGGTCAGCAAACTATGTACTAATGGCAATTCTTACCCTCGTCTTATTTATATAGGTATGTGGGATAAAGTGTAATTGTTTTAGGTATATACGCTGTTGTGTTAAAATATGTACATCTTTTGCTGAATTAAAAACATTTTCATTTTCATTTTTTCAGACATGTAATACTATATAACTATGTAGTACACACTATGTAGTAGTGAAGATAATCTGCTTACTATATACTAGCGGCTCGCCCCGGCTTCGCACGTGTAGTGGTGTAGCCTATGTTACTCAGGGTGAATGTAGCTTTCCAATGGTGAAAGGATTTTTTTAAATCGGCACAGTAGATTTTGAGTTTATTCATTACAAACATACACACAAAAATACAAATCTCTCCTCTTTATAATAGTGGTGTAGATAAGCAGATTTACTAAAACTAGGCAAGCGCGTTTTATCCTAGACCGCATCGACACGTAACATCAGGCGAGATAGGGGTCAAGCGCAAGCCTATCAAAACAATAAAAAAAAAATCTTTAGTAGAAACTAACATTTTTGTACTACACGTATACTATTATTGTGTCTGTTTGTAACTGCCATGTTCTGTTTGTATGTGTGTGTAGGATATTACCTACGACGGAGTTGTTACGTCATTGCAACTGCAATCATAAATCACTTATCACTGTATTTCAATCAAGCTCATCATAGATTATCAAATAGAAACTGATCCGGAGCTTTGATTACACCCGTAAAGAAGAAGCTCCAAGAAACTTCACGGTGATAATTATTATTCATTTTATCATTAACGATTTCACTCAAATAATAATAATGACTATCACGATTTCTACGATTTTTTTTTTTAACGGGCTCTTGCTGTTGGTCTCTACCGACCTTTACAGCGTCACCGGGCGGGAGGGCAGGCGCTTAAGGCGCCTAACCGTCAAAAGTGGGAGGCAACTAGCACAAGGGCACCCCTGGGCGCACCCCAGGGGTGCCCTTGTGCTAGTTGCCTCCCCGGCTTGGGCCGATGCCGGGCGGCGAGGATCGAGAAGGCTACGTCCACTGGAAGAGTGGACCCTATGGAAAGTCGCGACCGTTCTAGCTAACCTACGGGGGGGTACGTCGACCTCGCCGGCGGGGTCGGTGTATGATTGTGTTACGCTGGTATCCTATACCGGTGCCGAAAGCGGTACCTGAGCCAGAAAGGCTAGACTGATCCGGTGATCCTAGCGCAGCCGACACAACGGCTGCTATAGGATCATCCGGATCGCTCAAGACGTGTCTTGGGCGGCGACGACGGGGTGGCGGGTCTGTCATGTCTGTAGAGTAACTTGATGCTTGGACTACGAGAGGGTTGGGGTGATGGGGTGCCGCGTCAAAATAGCGGCGGGATGCATCCTTCATAAACTGACGGATGGATGGGAGTTCGAGATCGCAGTGGAGGTCGGAGTTACGCTGGTACCAGCGAGCTCCGACCACCTTGCGAATAAAGCGGTTCTGGATAACCTGAAGTCGATCCAAGTGGACTGAGGATGTATGAGCAAACGCGACAGATGCGCAGGTCATAATCGGGCGAAAATGCCCCGAGTGCCAGTCGACCACTCCTTTTATACTTGTTCAGTGGCGGGGCGTTGCAGGTAGAATGTGACGCAATACCCGATTGCGACCAGTTTTAATGTTGCTTTTGCTGCTCATACCACGATGTTGCCATTCCGCTTACACCCCGACATGTGCCTTTGTATGTTTTGTGTTGTATTTATTCCAGGTAAAACTCAGATTAGAATAACCAGCCAAAGTTCTACATCCACCGATCAATCTCCATCGTGTGTTTTCTACTCTATCCACGCTACATCGGCAAAATTGTGGCAACCCCGCAGAAGCCATAACAAGAAGAAGTCGAGTTGACATTTCCATACTCTATAATTGCGGATTTTAGTGCGGTGATAATGATAATGATAATATTTATTCATAATTATAAAATTACAAGTCCCCACTTGCCTTCCTCACCACAGTTCAATGTCTGTAGCACTACTACATAGACGAGAATAAATGATATATTCATTACTTTCACTCTCATTATAGTTTGATAACTTTATCTCTTTCCTTTTTGCTGTTGCAACACTTACACACCCATGTACAAAAAGGAACGCGTGCCCAAAACGCAATAATGTTACCATGGAAACATATCGTTGTGTGGCAACGTTCCATATCGGAATACACCAGAATTATCTTTTCACCAGTATGTTTTGATGTGAGATTTACATGTTGTAAAAAGTGGCACGCAATATTTCTCTAATACTAAGTCTGCTTACAATACTATTAGATGTCTGTGGGTGAAACCGACTTCAAGTATATAAATAAATAAAATAATTGAAATATGTGTGAACATGTCACGCAGCGCCATCTAGCCCCAAACTAAGCATAGCTTGTACTATGGAAACCGGATAACTGACACAATACTCAGATACTTTTTGTTTTGTAAATACATATGTATGTGGATGATACCATCATAAATATTTTGTTTTTCCAATTTTTACGATTTTGAAACCAAATTACTAAACTGATTTTGATGAAATTTGTATGGTACCAGTCTGAAAGCATTTTTAAATTATTATTTTATATCTAGGATCACCCAGCTGATCTGATTCTAGTATTCTTTGAGATTACCTCTGCCCAAAGTGTTTTAGAGTCAAAGTTTAAGTTCATTTGTTTAAGTTTAATTAACTATGACTAGGTGATTTGCAACTATTTATATACTGTATGTATAATGGTATACAATATTTAAGTTATCTTATCTCTACATTCACACTCATTCTACATTCTCAGTTGAAATGGCAATGGGCAGGCCACATCGCTCGTAGAACTGACAACCGAAGGGGAAGAAAGGTTCTCGAGTGGTGACCACGAACCGGAAAACACAGCGTAGGCCCCGCACTAGGTGAACCGATGAACTGGTGTAAGCCGCAGGGAGCCGATGGATGCAGGAGGCGAGCAGCCGCTCAAGGTGGCGCACTCTGTGGGAGGCCTATGTTCAGCAGTGGACATCTTCAGACTGTTGATGATAATGATGATGATCTCCACATACTTGGCAAGTCGGTCCGGCAGAAGGAAAGCGGCGCGTACATTGGCGACTACGTTCCCGGGTGCCTCTTCCACCGCGCGGAACACGCGGCGAACGTTGTCGAACTGGCGCCGGCAGCACCGGAGCGGGGCGCCCGACCGCTCCGATACCTGCACCACAATACAACCTGTTTTGTGCTTCTACAATGTACGTGGCTTGAACTGTAGGCACTAGGCATGGAAATGATTGCTACTTTAAAATCATTGTCATTTCACCATATGATTTATTGTTGTCACTGTGGTTTCACCTGTGATTTTTCACAGACTGATTTTTCATATGCCTAATGAGTTTATGATCAATGGTGATTGGCTGTGCTTTATGAAATGGAACAGAGATGTGATTTAGGAGCAACCTAGTGAAATTGCGACCCGCTACAAATGGTTACTAAGAAATCTAACGCTACTCTCTTAAGTTAAAGAAGATCAAAGCTCACCGCTAGGTACATCACAGGCACAGTGTTTATAAAATTATATTCTACAGGTCTCAGTTTGTTTACTGAAGCATAAACAAAATTATGTTTTGATATTCACCGCTGATGCTACACTTCCCGTATCATAAAATCCGAAGCCATGATTCATTAAGTGCGATTATCACACTGTGATTTGTAGCAGAGTGTGTGACAAAAAGTAGCAGGAGTGACTAATTAAAAATAAAATCATATGCTTTTTCACCTGCTCCTTGTGAAATGATCCATGCCTAGTAGGCACAGGCCATAGACTTAGGAAGTACAAGACCAACAATGACAGTTTGAAAATGGGACATGAAATTTAAGAAATTGTGTGTGTGAAAAACTGTTGTTATGATTAAGAACTTGCATATTTGCGACAAGTTAACTGTAGTCTTTACTAAATATTGAACCTACCTATAGGGCCCCATAGTTTTTTAAATAAAATAGCACCGAAATAGAGTTGCCGATATTTCGGTACTGTTGCAAGTAATAGTCAAATAGCCTATTACCTCATCCAAATCCTTCCTATGTTTTGAAGACAGCTTCCTTCCGAGGAGTTCTCTGATCACCGCATCATCTAGGTCGTAGTACCTGCATACAAAATATAAGATAAATAAATAAATATGTGTTGACATGTCACACAGCGCCATCTAGCCCCAAACTAAGCATAGCTTGTACTATGGGAACCAGATAACTGATGCAATACTTAGATACTTTTTGTTTATAAATACATACATAGAATACAATATAACACCCAGACACAGAACAAACACCTATGTTCATCACACAAATGTTTGTCCAGGATGTGAATCGAACCCACAACCTATAGCTCAGAAAGCAGAGCTAGTACCAACTGAGCTAACAGGCCACTCAAGATAAATATAATAGGGTAGTGTTTAGTCACCTGATGTTAAGGTGAGGGGTGGGGCAGATAAGCAGGTTCGTTCAAAGAAACATCGACCTTAACGTCGTAGTCTTAAATATCAATTTAGTCTGCACTTCAGCGCGGCGCTTACGACAAAGACAACGCACGAAATGACTGATTTTGACGGTTTTTAATAAATATCTGTGTATATATAGTATTTTACAAAATTATGAAGTAATCACAAAATATGTATGTTTGTTGGAAATACACTAATATTTTTTTGTAAATATAATTATATATTCTATAGAAACTCAGTAAAACTGGAACATTAAAATTTTTTGAGGGAGGTTTGCTTTTTTTTCTATAGAGCTATATTTATTAATCTTGTATTTGCGGACATCACAAAAGACTTACAAATATATTAAATTCAAAGCTCCACATGCTCTAATTACGCCAGGAAACGTGCCAAAAAACACCTTGTTGGTCCTACCCTTTGCGTTAAGTGAAGGCCCGAAGGTGACGTCACGCTACGCCGCCATCTTTTCTCGCGAAAGCGTTAGACCAATGAAAGATAAAGATAAAGATAAAGATAAAGATTCTTTATTTGTATAAACATGTTGTTCGTTACAAACATAATATAATGCATGCAGATGTTACAAAATAAAAATAAAAAGTTCTACAAGTTTTGCCCAAGTAGGCGTACAAATGGTGAGAGGTGCCAAATTTTAAAATAGTCACTAATAAAATATTCAATGTCACATGCAAACAAGTATCAAAACATAGAATTAAATAACACATAATAAAATATAATAAATAATTAGTATAAATAAAAATTCAATTTAACACACGTCATAATGGCAGTCAATAATAAAAATAAAACCAACGAACAAAGACTTATTTCAATTGCTTATCATTAAGAAAATCGTTTACTTTGTAATAGCATTTTTCTGCTAGAATAGTTTTAAGCTTAATTTTAAATATGTTCGCGCTTAGCTCTCTAATAGATTTGGGTATTTTGTTGTAAATTATAGGGCCCATACAGAAAATACTATTCCACATAAGCGCCTTCTTTGCCGTATGTAAGCGAAGAACATTTTTATCGCGAAAGCGCAGGAAATATTTATGACGTGATCCACGTGATCATTCATTGGTCAAACGCTTTCTGGAGAAAAGAGACGTATAAATGTCGATTTTTATGTGTGATTGTTGAAATTAATGTTGCAGGCAGCTATTCTAAATTTATAGTTCTTACTAGCTGACCCGCCCCGGCTTCGAGCGGGTTGATTAGTTTTACGCCTTATCTCAGTCTAAAGGAAGAGAGAAGGAAGAAGGAAAAAGATAAGGGGAAATGAAGAATGGATGAAGCACCTGCCTCCTTTCACTGTTTCATCCATTCATCATTTCCCCTTATCTTTTTCCCCCTCCCTTCTCTCTTTCCCATAGTACAGGATAGGAGTGGCTTTGGACCTAATACTGAAGGTTGGATGTCTGTCATTTCCGCAAAATGAAAAATAAATATAAAAATAGTTGACCCACCTCGGCTTCACATGGGTTTATTAGTTTTAAGCCTTGTCTTAGTCTAAAAGAAGAGGGAAGGAAGAAGGAAGGGATCCCTCCCTTCCTTCTTCCTTCCCTCTTCTTGAGGCGGAAGGGCTTTTCCGTTATCTTTTTCCCCTCCCTTCTTTCTTTCCCATAGTGCATGATTAGACTTAATACTGAAGGTTGGATGTTTGTAATATCTGAACCACGAAACCGATGACCTTGAAATATTTACGGAACAATATTGAAAGTACCCCGTTTCTAACAAAAAAAGAATCAATAAAATCGGACCACGCGTTGATGAACTAAAAATAAGTACACCCATTCAGTAGTTTTGGCGTGATGCTTAGCCAAGATACAGACAGACAGACAAAAATGAAAAAAAAAAAAATTTTGGCTTCAACATCGATATTAAATAAATAAGCCCTCCAAAAAAAAATTTCAAAATATCTTCAATGTACAGAATTGGACCTGTTACAGTGTATTAGTAATAATAGATATCATCATCATCCTCCTCTCTGCCTTTCCCATTCATTTTTTTTTTAAATTCTTTATTTAATGAGCTTAATCACACATGCGATTATGCCGCTCAGTAGCCAGCATCACAAAAACTTAAATAGGTACACCATATTCAATCTCTTAACATCTATTACCTTATACCTTAGCTTACGACTATGACGTTGGGCTCATGCCCATTTTGTACAACTTATATACTAAATTAGCTTCTTTTGATAGTGGGCAGGCTAGAATACTGTTGTATTCACCTACATTCTGTTGTCTGTCAAAAACACTTCGAAAAGCTTCGTTCCGACTGCACTCCATAAGGATGTGGTACAAGTTCTCTGAGCCACTACAATATTGTTTATTAACGGGATATTTACCATGACCAAGCCAAGTTCTCTGAGACTCCACAATTGAGACAGTTGGGAGACTAGACTTACGCATAAGAAAGGCAAACTTTCTTGAGGGTATATGACCAGAGCGAAGTCTTAAGGCAACAACCATGTCAGTCCTATTCAATTTGTCATTATCTATCCAGGGTCTCTTAGGGGTAAGTGGTTGGATCGTATTCATTTATTATTTAATACTAGCTTTTGCCCGCGGCTTCGCACGCTTGTATTGTGTTATTTCTACGTTTAGGTAGTCTAATAACAGATCATGCATTTTCTATAAACCAAACAACAAATCCACTAAATCTTTTCGGAGCTGAGCACGACGTATTAGCACACGTTTAAAATGCATTTATCTATAAGATGCGTACATAATTAATTTTGTTACTACTAATAATTAGAATAGAAATTACAAATACTTAAGTACGCCACTGTAAAAGGAGTTAACATTTATAATATGTCCACTATTTTCCACGTTGTCTTATTTCACTGCACTTTCAACATAGTGGAGGGAGTGAGGAAATAACATGTGTACAAAGCTCAAATCAGAATCGCTTTTGCTAAGAATGTTTCATTTTTAAGGTTCCGTAACAGTTTTGAAATAAAGGAACCCCTTGTGGCGAAGTTGGGCATGACATGACAAGTACGTCTCCACACTATCATGCCTGCCTAAGGTTCCATTATAGGTTAGGTGTAATGAACGCCACAAATGAAATGTTACAGAGCATCATTGAAAAGAATAGAGGAAACAGTTCTTATTTTTACTTATTAGGTGAGAGTCGCCTTTGATACCATGAAAACACCGAGAGCCACAGCTAAGTGGTAGGATCCTCTCACCAACAAGTAAAGTCATTATCAGATGCAAACTTACTTCTCCTCACCTTAAAGCTTCAGGTCCCGAAGGAGGGTCCACCAGCCTTCCCCATTTGACCCGCCCTTACCACCATGCAAAACTTATTCTAATTCCTCTTTATTTCCCTTTCAATAAGACTCACATCACAAGTTAAACTCTCATCACAAGTTAAGTCTTTGATCACAAGTTATCTTTGAATCACTTACCCAGCATAGCCAGGATTATTAACAATTAAGTTGAGGTTATTCATTGCTACACCAAATTTTCTTGCACTAAATATCGTTTTACTTCATACCCGCTTCGCTCTTTTTCTAAATAAAACCAAGGCACCACTCCCGCCTTTTTTTCTCTCATACCAGCACAGATAACCTAAAACTGTATAGAGTATCATACCTACTAATATTACTCTTTGGTCATATACATTCTTCACAGAGACTTTTTTCTTTAATCTGTGCCTTTAGATAAATATGTGGCACCACAGACCTGTGTGTGTGGCACAGAGTATAGTCGATGGTTTTTTTCTCTAATCTGTGTCATGTCATAACTTACCGTAAGTAGCAAAAAAAAAAACACCAATCGGCCATGTTGTTTAAAACTCCGATTCGTTTCGTAATGAAATCTTAATAATTGTCATCAAAAAAAATTAACGATAATTCAATTTTAATATATCCTATTTTAAGCGCCGGTTATTTCTAAGCATATTAGTGAAAACCGCATGAAAATCCATTCAGTATTTTAGGAGTTCAGTTGGAACAAACAAACAAACTGACAAAGTGTATAAAAAGTGGCATAACATGATCAGCAGCTAATTTTAAGCCAACCTGTGTGATTATTTTTTTGCATCTTGCAATTACAGACTTTTTTATCTCTACAGTTTTATTATATGTATAGATGGGTCTTATAGTTGCACTACAAACAAATATATATGCAGCCAGTATTGCACTGCTGGTGTTTGAGGTAGGTAGGTATATAATTTATGTTTGTTTGTTTACCTGTAAATGTAATGTCATTATTGGTAACTAGGCATGGAAATGATTGCTAATTTAAAATCATTGTCATTTCATCATATGATTTATTTTGATCACTATGATTTCACCTGTGATTTTTCACAGCCTGTGTTTTTTCATATGCCTAATGAATTTATGATCAATGGTGATTGGCTGTGCTTTATGAAATGGAACAGAGGTGTGATTTAGGAGCAACCTAGTGAAGTTGCGACCTGCTACAAATGATTACTAAGTAATGTAACGCTACTCTCTTAAGTAAAACAAGATCAAAGTTCACTGCTACACCATAATATTAATAAAGATATACTCTTTAGCTATCAGTTTGTTTACTGAAGCATAGATAAAATTATATGTTATGATATTCACTGCTTATGCTACTCTCATATTATGAAATCCGAAGCCACGATTCAATTAAGTGTGATTATCATACTGTGATTTGTTGCAGAGTGTCTGACAAAAAGTAGCAGAGTGATTTATGAAACAAAAAATCATATGACTTTTCACCTGCTCCTTGTGATTTGATCCATGCCTATTGGTAACCTACCTATGCAGGTAATATTATGAACCTATTATTAAGGTATTGTGATATGACATCATGTAGTGTAATGTTGTTTATGTCACAAATAAATGTATTTACTTTCTTTTTTCTTTAAAATATGGTTGAACACTTTTTTTCTTTCTCACCTTTTGAAAGAATATTTTTTATTCCATATCGATTGGCACGGAAACATCTTGAATTTTTTAACATTATTTCTACTTACTTTTCTATCAGCATTTGTTTTGTGGGCTCGTCAATTTGGAATATCATTTGCTCGGACAACTTGGAAGGCACCGTCAATAGCCTCTCAAGTAATGCAAATGTTCTGCAAAAAAATTGTACCAAATAATTAGAAGAAAAATTGCAATCAGTGACTGGCCTGATAGATTGCAAGTTCAATGCCCACCCACGACAAACATTAGTGTGATGAACATCGATGTTAGTTCTGTGTCTGGGTGTTATATTGTATTCTATGTATGTATGTACAAATAAAAAGTATCTAAGTATTGTATCAGTTATCTGGTACCCATAGTACAAGCTATGCTTAGTTTGGGGCTAGATGGTGCAGCTGCGTGAAATGGTTACAAATATTTACCGCAACTTTGGACCCTTACCATATGCCATAATCACCACACTTGGCAGGTGGCTTGGTGATCCCAGGAGACTTAAATGTACCAAGAAAAATGCTGCTGCCCATTATCCATCTGCCATATTCCATTAGCCAACTCTTGCTGCACCCACGGTAAGAGATGGGTGGTCCTATTCGCAAACCGGGATGACACGGCAAACTTATTTAGTTTATTTACCAACCTGTAGTGGTCCAGGACATCACTTGCTATCAGGTCGACAGGCACAACAATCTGTTTGGCAATGCTGCGCTGATGAAGTGTAGATACGGCTTCGCTTGCTGGAATTTACATTATTAGATATTAGGCATTTTATAGATTGGTCACCTTACCGAATGAGGGCTTCCTCACTCCGCCATTGATTCTGACTCTCATACACTGGGAAGCGCACTGACGTCAGTTTTGTTCCGAGCCGAAAATATAACTCACTACAAAATAAAGGCGCTTTCATGTCGTATCTGTACGTCACGTAAGGAATAGAAGTATTTGGTATAGAATTTCTTATAAATCTTATATTAGATAAATTATTTTTGAAACTATGACCATATACGTCGCTCGTGAAGTCATGGGCATGTGTTTTATTACAAACTTACGACTCCATTAAGAGGCGAGGGAAATTTATCGTTGATACTCACAGGAGCAGCCCTCAATCCATAGCTGGTATATTTCGGGATCTATTAGAGTGTAATTACTCACGAAAACATCTACTTCTGTATACATTTTGTGATATTTTCAATTATCCATACAAAATCTACTTGCAAAAAGTCAAAAACCGCAAAACACTAGGGAGGGAGGATATTCTGGATATTCCGATACCAAGTACTTTTAGCATTCTTACGATTAGTGGTGATTAAAAAAGCGCAAAGCATCCAAAGCGGGTCCGCTTTTGGCCCACAACGTACAACGCCCGCTTTCGTGGCTCTCACTTGGCGCTTTTTATATCGCACAGCGCCTAGACTTAGAGCGTTGTGCATCGCACGCGCTGCGTACGGAACTACGCGGCGCGAGCGCGATGAGCGAGTAGTAGGTAAAAGCGCCGCGTTTACTAAAGCGAAGCTGCTTGTGCTTACCGAGTTATCGCGGCAGCGGTCGGGCAGCCAGTCATCGCTTGCTTTTGGACGCGGCACGCTTTCTACGACTCCCGCGCGAAAACGTGAACTTAGGCCGGCTCACGTAATATACACCTACGCTTACTTTGGTACGCTTTATGTTTTTTGTTGTGCTTTTGATTAGAATCTGTGATAGGACACGCAATAATGTTTATTTTGAGTGTTTAATGTTTATTAATTTATATGTATTATGGACCCAATATGTCTGAAATAAATGAATATTTAATTTAATTTTTAATACAATAATTATGTGGTTGTGTGATTTGTGAATAAGTGGACCTACCTTAGTTTAAGGCTGAATAAAGTGAACATTTAATGAAAAAAAAAACATGTTTTTAGTGGAGATTTTCCAATATGGAACTTTTACCGGTGACTTAAGTTCTCCTCGTTATAACTTAAGCACTTAAAAAAGCGTGCTTTAAAAAAAAAGCACAAAGTTTGTACCACGCTTTTGGCATTAAGCAGTTTTGAACACTACTACTTACGATACCTACTTGGTATCGGAAGCACGAGAGCGCTAGTATCGAATCGAATCAGTGCTGCTAAATGAAAACAGCAGGGCGATCATGTAACTTTGGTTTCCATCAGTTTCACTAAGAAATCAGTGTTTATCATAGTTATGCGATCATGTACGACATTTGGTTGCAATGTAAAGCAACAAAATGTCCACTGCAAGGTAAAATTTGTTCATTTTTCCGGTTTTAATAACTGTTAGGGCTTCCGCCCAGGTCCCAAACCTCTCTGATTCTTTAAATATAAACATACAAATAAAGGATTAGCATAAAATACATATTTTATATCTTCATGACATGAATGAATCTGATTGACAAGTGTAGAAAAAACATTAGGTACTTTTTTCTTTATAGAAAACTAGGTCCAAAGAATAACTATAAAAAATGTATCGATATGAGTAGGTATCTATGCTGTAAGAGTATTCATATGAGTAGTATCGAATAATGATTTGAGTTCTACTCATATGGATAGGTATCGATACTTTGATGGTCTCGGATCATCCCTACAAAACACAGACTAACTACTATATTAGTCTATGGTTTGGTTTTATATTGATTTTTTTTTTGCTATTTTTTGGTATCTATGTGGTATTTATTAATATTATTATTATAAGTATATTTGTGATAAGCATTTTTCGAGAATTTGTGAGTCCGTGACGTGACCATGTATCTGCATCACAAATTATAAAATCTGCTTGGCTTGATGCCTGTTTTACTTTGCATATACATTCTCATGTAAAAAACGTGTAAGTAAATAGAATTAGTACAGTTATTATAAATAAATATATAAATTGGACAATGGTTATTCTTGCGTTGGTTGTTTGTGTTGCAAAGTAGTATTGAAGTGGAACCGAAGTAATAAGTGTCGAACTGTTTGATTGTCGCTCGTTGTTTGGCACCTTGGGTTGCTCATGGTTGTTCACCAGTTATTCTACCAGTTCAGATATATTGTTTCTATGAGATGATGATATGGGATTATAAACCTAATGAACTCAATATTTTGTGCAGCTTACTGATGGCTATGCCAAAAAAATTGATTTGAATCTTAGTTAGTGGCTTCTGCGGCAATTTCACCACAATTTCGCCAATGTTGTGTGCTAGGAATGGATAGACCATCAAATGAAAGAGATTGCCCGGTCATTTAAAAAATTGGCTGGTGAAAAAGAAATTTAGTGATGCTAATACCATTTCAATCTCAACACTAGTTTTTATTTGCTTTATTTGGGATGCTGTTTGTTGGGATTGGGAACAATATCCCTAGAAACTGGCTAGAACAATTTGGCTTTATTCACTGTAAATTATTGATTATAAACTAGAGTTTTAGGGAATTAAACAATTTAAAAGTTTCCGAAAATGTTTTCTAGGAATTTGTCATTTTATGTACCTAATTTTGTCTGTTGGGTCAGCTAGTAATTAAATAAACATTATTGAATTACAGAAACATGTCTGTTACGCAAAATATAAAAAGAGATGACACTACAGAGCTATTCTCGACTGTATGGGTGAAAATGGAAGTTGATGAGGACGGAGAGAATGAGGAAATCAATCAAGAGCACAAAGAAGAGGAACAAGATCAGCAATATGAAAATGTTCAGAAATATCAGCAAATTCAAGAAAACCAAAGTGATGAAGAATATCATCCGGCTGATAGACATCCAGAATATCAGGAAAAAGAGCATCCTAAAAGGGGCAGGAGGTATGACACAAATAATTTTTTCTAATTAAAACAGTTTCTGATGATGATAATAACGATGGCAAACAATCTAGACAGCCTCTGTGGTGTGGTGGTTGGGCAGGTTGGCTCATAACCCGGAGGCGGCGGGTTCGATTCCCGCAACAGGACAAGTATTTGTGCACAGAAAAAAGCGCAAATACTTGTTCTGTGTCTGGGTGTTGTGGGACCATCATCCTCGTAGTTCCTGAGTCCCTAGTTACAGGGAAACCTAGTTAGGGTCCAGGATCTATGTATGTGATTGTTGGGTGTTATTTATATTTAAATGAGCTGGGAACTTGGAAGAAGAACCATTCTGATCTTAACAGCTTTCAAATATACAACAAACAGCTTTGAAAATCATTATAATGCATCCATTATCCGTTTGAGAGTTAAAACACAGTTATTTATCATCTTTTATCCATGACTAGTTGACCCGCACCGGCTTTACACAGATTAATTATTTTTACACCCTAACGCTGTTTATGGGTAAGAGAGAAGCGAAAGGAAAAATCTTTTTCCCTTTCTCTTCTTTGGAGGCCTATGTTCAGCAGTGGACGTCTTCAGGCTGATGCATGATGATGTAACTTCTTAATCAATATAGAAATAGAAACAATTTCTTAATTTTTTTTGTCTTTCTGTCCTTTTGAACACGCATTATGCTGGAACCACTAAACGGATTTCGCACGCGCACACACACACACACACACACACACACACACACACACACACACACACACACACACACACACACACACACACACACACACACACACACACACACACACACACACACACACACACACACACACACACATTGTAATAATCCATTGCACCTATTTTTTGTTATTTAATACCTTGACATGTTTATTCTGTATGAAATATTTTGTGTTAATTGTAATTGTTTTTGTTGTTTTTATCACAATAAATAAATATAAATATAATGTAAAATATATTCGCTGGTATTTATTTATACTCGCGAAGTATAAATAAATACCAGTGAAGGAGGGCAGGCTTGGCCTGCCTCCCTTCTATTGTCATCCCATCCCTTCATCCTTTTCCCGTATTTTTTTCCCTTTCGCTTCCCTCTTAACCCGTGCGAAAAAGGGGGGTGGGTCAACTAGCCAACATCATATCATATCATCATGTCATATGACATTTAAGTGTTTCCTTTGGCGAATTTTTCACTCATAACATTTTTACGTCTGAAAAGATATTGGTAGACCTTCGCCCAGTCGTGGGACAGTATAGGTTAAAAACAGCATTTTATATTTTATACTAGATGCATCCCTTGGTTTCACTCTCAACCTACCGGTTTTCCCGCGAGATGTCTCTATTTTTCGGGATGAACAGTATGCAATGTTAACACCAGTAACATAAGCAACACCCGTGCAAAATATCATCCTAATCGGTCAGTTTTGTCGCGAAAGCCAGACAAACAGACGTTTCACTTTTATATGTTAGTAGGGGTAATTAATGATCAAATGAATGTGTGACGTTTGATCATACTGAGTTACAGTTAACTGCAAAGTCGCTTAAATAAATAGAAAATCTTGCCACAAAGCAATAGTGTGGTTCAACTCATATACAGGCCATACAGGTGCCTCTCTTTCTATCGCTATAGCTCTGCTCTTCTGACGTCCTACGCGTGGACAGGACCAGTAGCAGGCCTTTCTCGCTCCGCGCTTTAGGTATGAAGCTACAAGTACATGGGACCGGGCGTCTAGCCAGACGGGTCGGTCCGTAACGCGTAACGTGTCAGAAGAGCAGCGGTATAGCGATAGAACGAGAGGCAACTGTTTAAGGAAGGCTTGTAGCGCTGTGCGAGCTGAACTACACTTTATAGTGTTCCAGCAAGAGTCGCTATTTATTTAAGTGACTTCGCGGAGTGAGCCTTCTGTACATAGTACTATTCTGTGCCAGTAGCTGGGGCTGGTTCCATGTACGTAGCTTTGTAATGTGGGGAGTGGGCCAAGCCGGTATTATGAAATAAAAAATATTTCACAAATATTTTTACAATAAAGGTAGGTAGTCTACAAAATTAGGTAACTAGCTTCAGTGGCGTGCCTTGAGATAGGATTACGTCTATCAGATGATTTCAATAAAAATATTAAAATTGTGGACCAAGTGATTAATAATGGCTTTATTTATAGAACCTTGTTTATTAATGAGTGAAGTGTTTTATTCTCTAACTTTGCAAACTGCAAATTATAAATACTAAATTTAACTGAGACAACAACAACATTTGGACTGTATACTGACCGTGCTGACTTATACAAGGTGAGTTTGAGTTGGTATGTTATCCCGGGACTGGGACCATGGTTGCCCACAAGTTGTGAGAGCCTTACTTGAAACTGCGTGTTTCCAAACCTCCATGCTAAAAAATAAATCCACTCGCAAAGTTGCACGTGCGATCGCTACGAGAGTTAACAAGATACTATGAATTCATTTCTAAACACAGGTCGTTAACCTCATTTAAGTGCATTCGGTCAAGGACGAAGTTCAACTACATAGCTTCGCTAGGGCTATCTTCGAACGTAAACTTTACATGGCATTTCTTCAAAGGAAAACTATTAACTTTGAAAAGTCGTAGAAGAAACGTTGTCTACCTTGGGGAGTAGATTTACCCCCTTTTGTCCACCAGGCCAGACCGATGATCTACGACAGGCTGCAGATAAAACACGGCTAAGAATAGCATGAGCCACGAAAGCATGAGGAAAGAAAGGGCCAAGAACCAGGCCCTGAAATAGAAATAGAAATAGAAATAGAAATATTTATTGGCCTTATAACATGGTGTTATACTGGGCAAGTCAGTACAAAATAAAATAAATTCATACAAGTAAATCATATTACAAATCAAATAGATAATAAAACAATCGGTAGATTAAGAAAATTAAAATAGAATAAAATTAAGATCAAAAGCTAGGACAGCTAAAAGTTTGTAAAATACCATTTAAATTAAAATAAAATCAAACAATTGAAATAAAATAAAATACAACAATTAAAACAAAATGAAATCGAACGCTTAAGATAAAATAGAACAGTTTAAATAGAATACAACAAATAAAATATAATAATTGGAATGAAAAATTGGATTAAATTTAAATAATTAATTTATAAGATCAAATAATTTTCTATGTACAACGTTAGACCATGCTATAAATAATGCTTCTAAGTATCTATTTTTTGGTATTACTCTCAACATTATAACATTCCGTGTCATGCAAGAATGAAGATTCCGTCAAGCGCAGTTTCATATACTCATTCAATGAGTAAAATGGATTGAACTCGAAAAATTGCTTTATCTTCCTTTTGAATTCTGTTGCATGAAGGTTTGTTAAGCTACTTGGCAGTTTGTTAAACATGCAGATCTTATTGTAGATCCCTTGTTTTTGTACCTTAGTTAATCTATTCACAGGTCTACGTAATTCGTCATAGTTTCGACATTTACGTGTGTACTTATATTTGTTTTTGGCCAAATTAGATTTCTCGTCGTAAATTTCTAGTAAGCAATTGTAAATGTATAAGGATATCGCAGTCATAATCTTATTATTCCTAAAATGTTGTCGGACTGATGTGCGTTTTCTTAAACCTAAAATTATTCTTATTGCCCTTTTCTGTGCTCTTAACACCTTTATTATATGTATTCCGTTGCCCCATACAGTAATAGCATACCTTATCCTAGATTGTATGTGTGCATAGTATACAGATAAAATAGCTTTCTTATCTAATAATGGTTTAAGTTTTAGCAGTGCGTAATTAGCACTCGCTAGTCGCTTACACAGTTTACTTATATGGGCTGAATGACTAATTGTATTGTCCACTGTGTAGCCGAGGAATACATTTTCTTTGGACCCGACTTCGCTGTTGCTGCCTTTTCGAGATTGGTAATGCATTATAACGCTTTTATCAGTATTAAGAATAATTCCATTAGCGTTGAACCATTGCTTTAAAGTCTTCATAGCGTCATTAATTTTTATTTCTAACCTATCTATATACCTATCCTTAATTCCCACATGAGTGTCATCTGCAAATAAACTAATATAAGTCCAATCTGGCATAATATTTACTAGGTCATTCACATATATTAAAAATAGTAGTGGCCCTAATATTGAGCCTTGAGGAACTCCCACATCTATCGAACTCATCGAAGAGTTTACCTCATTCACCGATACAATTTGAGTTCGACGTTTCAAATATGTGCCCATCATATCAAGCTCATGCCCCACAAACCCGTAGCGTTGCAATTTTAGTAATAATATATCGTGTCTCAGACAGTCGAATGCTTTAGACAAATCACAATAGATGCTAGCGCATTTTTGTGATTTGTCCAAAGATTCAAGGATGTAGTAGACCACTTGCCTAATTGCCATTTCTGTCGATCTACCTGTACGGAAACCAAATTGAGAAGTAGTAAAGAGATTATTTCCTTCAAAGTATTCGAGAATTCTATTTTTAATAATTGTTTCTAATATTTTTGATATTGTAGGTAGTATGCAAACCGGGCGATAGTTACCAAGTTCCTTACTATCTCCTTTTTTAAACAATGGTATTACTCTACCTGGCTTGAGGCAATCAGGAAATACTCCCGTTTCTAGACAGTAATTAATTGTGATGTATAATAGTTCCATGAGATACTCATTTGTCAAAATTAATTCTTTCAATGTCTTGGAATTCATATCATATATATCTGGTGTTGTCTTTTGTTTCATGTTTCTCACAATCGTCACTAATTCTTCAATGTCTACTGGTAAAAATTGTATTGTTTTGGTCACATTTGTTCCTAATTCTAAATAATTTATACATCTGTTAGCGTCAATTTGTGTATTACATGTTAGTTTATTTGCAATATTACTGAAAAATTTATTAAATGAATCTGCAATCTGTTTACATTCTGTTAGCTCTTTCCCGTCTTCAGATTTGATTTTCTGTATTCTTTTTTTATTCATCTGTTTCTTTTTGTACCTCACTTGTTCATTTATTATTTTCCAAGTTTCTTTTAATTTGTTTTTTGAAGCTCTAATTCTATGACTAAATTGGATTTTTTGAGCTGCAACAAATACTTTTCTCAATAACTTTTTATATTTTTTTATTTGCATGACCCTCTCATCATGCGGGTGAAGTTCTTGTATCATCTCCATTCTTGCTAAATTATTTTTAGATATCTCAGTACCCTTCGTTGTCCTGTGGCATTCATTAGTAGACGGGTTGGTCCAGCAGTTCGACAATGCAAACCATGAGAAAAGTAAACTAATAGTTCCAATTATTGATCAAGAAACATGTCACCCATGTAGCGATTGTATGTAATGTGAGAGGAGTTAGGTTCGATAGAACAGTTTCATCCGATCTATATTCCAGGACCATTGATGTATATTCCGAGACCTTCGGTGTATACTCCGGGGCATTAGGTGTATATTGCAGGGTCTCACAGGTGTATGTTCTGGAATATTTAGTTTATATTCCTGGTCTTTGAGTGTATATTCCGGGTCCTTATGGGTATATTCCAGATCCTTAATTGGATCAGGCGAGATATGTAAAATTATCACTTTAAACATAACAATCTGTTGCGAATTATGCTTTATTATATAGACCGTATGTACTTTAAACTCACAACTTTAATTTTTATAATACTTATAGTAAAGTCACAAAACACTGAAAAGTGGCAAAAATAATCTTCTAGAGCATTAATAATCACTTGTCCACTAAACTTAAATAATACTTAAGTGTAACTTAATGACGAAAAAATGTTATAAACCAAAAAACAGCAGCTCTGTTGAAAATAACTTTGTTTGAATTGCAGAAAAGCTACCACCCCGAGAAAGAGAAAATACAACTATACAAACATCCTCAAATGCGACCTTTGCGACTACAAAACACCTTATAAACACTGTTTGAAATACCATATTATGGACCATAACAAACTGAGGCCGTTGTCCTGTGAGCTCTGTGATTACACCACAAAGTATCCAGCGAATCTACAGCGGCATATCATTGGCCAGCACAAGGCGAAGGATGACTCTAAACCTGAGGAGTTTCCTTTGTTCCATTGCCCAGAATGCCCATATACTTCAATATTCAAATCAAACCTGGCCGCTCATATGAGAAAGCATTGCGATAAGAAATTCAAATGCCAGGAATGTGATTACTCGACAGCATACAAACATAGTTACATCAAACACAGCAAAACACATAAGGTGAAAAAGGATGAGACATATCAGTGTGATAAATGTCCATTTGTTACTAAATACGAAGGGCATATCAGCAGACACTTGGCTCAAATACACCGCGAGGTGTCCGAGACAGCGAGCAAATGTCAACACTGCGAATTTTCCACAAAACTCAAATGGAGATTGAAAATTCACACGAATAGAAGTCGTAAAAAGAATGCAATGAATTGTGTTTTTTGTGATTTTACCACAGTGTATAGTTGTGAGTTTAAAATACATAAAGGGAGACATAATGGTCTATATAATAAAGCATTGCTTGAATCGGATTATTACATTAGAAATGAGCACTTCATATATCCTGATCCAATTAACGACCCGGAGTGTATCCTTAAGGACCCGGAGTATACCCTTAAGGACCCGGAATATACACCTAAAGACCCGGAATATACACCTACAGACCCTGAATATAAACCAAAGGTTCCGGAACATGCACGTGAGGTCACAAATTATACACACGAGGCCACGCAATATACACCTAATGTCCCTCATACGTCTCAAGTCTCGGAGTGTACACCCAAGCTCCTAGAATATACTTTTGATACGGACTACAGACCGGATAATACTTTGAATATGGTTAAGGAAATACCGACTAGAAAATCTAGTTCAGTGTCAGAGTCGCACATAGACAATGTAAAAGATCAGACTGTACTAATCAAGAAAAACCAGTACATACTAGATACTGATAGTATGGAAGTAGACTGGCGTAGTATTGAGGTGAACGAGCGCCCAGGGCAGGAAAAACCGTTTGAATGCACGCACTGTCAGTACAGTGCTAAATTCAAGGCATCAGTCCAACGTCATTTTCAACGGCACCATACAAGTCAAAACAACAGACCATACAAGTGTGTGAACTGCGATTTCTGTACCAAAACTAAAGATCAAATCGCCTTGCATAACAAACGAAGCATATCTACTGTCCAGTTGGATTGCAAGACCTGCGGTTTCAGTACGTTCTACAAATGTCAACTTGTGATGCACCAAAAAACGCATTACCCTTACAAATGTAAACTATGCAGCTACAGTTGCAGGTTGACTTACGATATACAAAAACATTATTCTATGGTACATCTCGGGAACGGTTTGAAATGCAGATACTGTGACTTCAAAGCGAAAAGGAAAGAAAGTGTACTTACCCACGAAACGATTCACACCGGTGAAAAACCGTTTAAATGTCAATATTGCGAATATACGTCCGTGCGACGTGTCTTGCTAAATAACCATATAAAGAAGAAGCACTATGATAAGCTGAATAAACCCGTGATCATCGCTGATGATAAGATTGAATCGCTGAAGAGAACCCTCGATGAACACGCGAAGGATTTCGCAGAGTGTATTAGTAAGTGTATGTATGATATTGTGAGTAAAAATAAGGATAATATGCTTCAAAATGAAATGTTAGGTCGTAGCGAATCTCAGGAGGTGATGGCGAGGGACTCGTCTCCCGTATTTGAGTGACTAGGGGGGTATATTGGAACTGTTCAGTACGCTACCACGAAGGTTCATGTTGGTATACGGTGGCGCCATCGTGCGGCCGATATTCGTAACAAAAAAATTCGATCACGTGACTTCCATGGCAACGAAATAATAAATGAAAGTTTTTCGCTAATATTTTTCTTTAATGTTTTTATACCTTAAATAGCGCAGACATAGCATTCCAAACATATCCTTCGTAACCGGATAAACATATCCTTCGTAACCGGATAAACATATCCTTCATAACCAGAAAAAGAAATACGCAATTATCGCAAGAAATCGAATAAACCAGCGATAATCTACGTGCCGCTGCTATTCAATTGGTGGTACCAGCTTCGAGGTCGAGTCGCACTCGACTCTAACGATTACGAGCTACAGGAGAACGGAATATTCGCTAAAGCCGGTGAAAGTGCAGAAGAAGCCTGCAGCAGTTCGTCGACCAAGAGCATTTTGGTACGATCAGCCAGTCTTTCCTTCCACTTCCCGCTTCCTTCTCTTGTGTCATACCGTGTTAAATATACGTTTCAGTGAATCGCCGCAGAGAGTTACCTCTGGGTTATAGCTTCTACGCGTCGTGCCGCAGAGCCCGCTGCTAGACTTTGCTGCCTTCGCGGGTTATATACCTAAAAACGTGAGTACTCCACTTTTCACTGACCACCAAAATGCCTATACCGGATGTTGATTTGCATTGTCTCCATATTTTTAGAATCCATTGTACTGTGTATATTTAATCATATAAAAATAAAATTTAAATTCCACATTTATTTAGTAGCCGAATATTTGATAAACCATTTTTGTCGTGAATCACAAGTAGCCTCAACTTCGTTTCGGCTAGGACAATAGTAGGACCCCACGCGATGACTCAGTTTAAAGTAAACACTTTTTGTCTTATCATTAGTCCATTGACCGCCCGCGTTTTTGTTCCGCCCATTGTATCTATCTTATTATGTGATTCTCATTTCTATGTTATTATTATTTTGGTGTCAATAAAGAGTTATTGTATTGTATTGTAGTCAAAACATCATAAAAACATTGTTAGAAAATTGCTACATCGAGGAAGGTCCTATTGTCTAATTACCTACAGGGTTCAGGTATTCGGTCTCTATTGTTTTGGCTATGTGCGCGGGGTGCAGTAAACAACCCATGGTAGCTATGACTTAATCTGTGTCAGCAGCTTGCCACTGGGGCGTTACAGTATTTACAAAATTATGTACTTACAAGTTACGTTACCCTAAGATACTGCTCAAAGTTCCTCCTTCGTTTTCGATGCACAAGTGAGCGCGACGTCTTAGGTTTCGTGATAGTTTTTTTAGCACATTCACGTTTAGTCTCACATGATCAAATGCAGCAATGATTTTTTCTTTTAATTGCACAGCACTAGTAATTTCATCCGTGTAAACTAGTCTTTTTATTTCACCCCATAAAAAAAAATCACATGGGGTCATGTCCGGAGATCGTGGGGGCCAGGGTACTGGACCACCACGTCCAATCCACTGGCTTCTGAACACTTCACTTAAAAAATCGCGCACTTGGCGTCCATAATGAGGTGGAGCTCCATCCTGTTGGAAAAACAGGTTTCGTTGAAAGGCCAGTGGTACATCGTCGAGCATCTCGTCAACAACGTGATGCAGAAGCTCCAAGTAACTGGAGCTGGTTAGATGACCTTCGATGATGTATGGACCTAGCACATGCTCTCCAATAATGCCACCCCAGACATTAATACTAAAACGATGCTGAAACGAATCGTTCTTGGTTTTATGCGGGTTATGGTCGCGATGTGCCCACCAGTGCTCGTTGTGAATGTTGTAAATCCCCACACGTGAAAACATGCATTCATCGGTCCACAAAATGTTCACATCCCTGTTTTGTAAAATCCCGTGAGAAAAAGCTATGCGTGAGGCATTATCTTGTGGATGCAGTTCTTGGACTCTCTGAAAATGAAACGGATGCTGAAGTTCTCGTTTCAGTAGCCGCCATACAGTTGTGTGGTGGACGTTGAAGCGCCGCCCAGCATCACGGGTGCTAGCACGTGGGTCCTCTTCAAAAAAGTCCAAGATCTCTTCTTGAAGGCCGGCCGAGAGACCTACACTTCCACGAGCGCGAGCGTGACGAGGGACTTGGAATTGTCCATAATCCCTTAGTCTCTGTGTGGCACCCAGCATCACTTCACGTGTTGGAACATGGCTGTTCGGAAACTGATCGCGAAACATTTGCACAGACTGTGTTAAGCTGTTTCCGCTGATAGCATACAAACGTACCATCTCCACAAACTCAACATTTGTAAAGTGTTCCATTTTTGTTACGCGATCGTAAGCAAAGTAGGTGCCTACGCAAATTCGGCGCGGCGCCGCCGGTGGCGGGCAAGTGACTGATCGGTCGCTGCATCTGCACGCGTGACATAAGTGCGCTGCGCGGGCGCGGGCGGGTGAGAGAGGGCACCCCGCAGCCCGCCCGCGTGGCTAGTACAAACGGCGGTGGGGCCGGTGCAGCGGCGAGCGTTTGTAGAACTTTGCCGAAAGTGGCGGGTGCCTTTGTGTGTTGTCGGCGCGATAGTTTATGACTCTGCGCTCGCACTGGTTGACTTTATAAAATCATGTTGTTTGTTAAATGAGAACGCACACACGTGCTGTTTTATTTTTGTGCAATGTTTTTTTTATAAAGTGTAAATTTTAGGTATTTATTTTTTCATTGATTCGTGTTCTATAAGTGTAGCATACCTACCTCTGTAAATATGGAGACAATGCAAATCAACATCCTGTATTTCCCGATACGAATGTTACCGCGGGTAAATCTCGTGCTAAGTCTCCCACTCCGCCCGCTAGGAGCGTTATTGACGAAAGTCATGAAACATCGGTCGAGTCAATACGCCTTCTCATCAAAAAACGGGGTATCATTAAAGGCAGACTTACGAAATTTATTAATTACATAAACGCGATCGACAGCGATGAGCTGTCTCCCCAAATTCGCGCCGATTTAAAGTTACGCAGGCAAGGTGCTACGAGCTTGTATTCAGAATTTAACCATGTACAAACCAACTTAGAAGAAATTGTGCCTGAACCTGATTTAGGTGAGCAACTAAACCAACGAGAACAGTTCGAAGATTGTTTTTACAATGCATTGGCGCAGAGTGAATTAATGCTGAAAAGTGGTGAGGTCACTGACCTTTCTGTAAGCACGCAGCATCGTAGGTTAACTTCAGTAAAATTGCCTACAATCACAATGCCCTCCTTTGACGGTTCCTACGAACACTGGTTAGAGTTTAGAGATACATTCTTGTCGTTAGTGCATAATTCAAGCGAAATCAATGACATCGAGAAGTTTCACTATTTGAAGTCGTCGTTGAAAGGTAGCGCAGGGCTAGTTATAGACGCATTAGAGTTTTCATCTCATAACTACTCAGTTGCCTGGGAACTTCTACTCAATCGGTACAACAATTGTCGGCTATTAGTGCATAATCACGTCAAGGCTTTGTTTACAATCCAACCGTTGCCGAAAGAGTCGCCTGCTCTCATTCGAAAGCTCATTGATACAATTTTGAAAAACTTACGCGCTTTAAAGATGCTAGGTGAGCCCACAGACTCCTGGGACACACTTATAATTTTCATAATTGTGTCCAGATTAGATAAAACTACTGAGCGCGAATGGGAACAGCACAAAGGTTTTTTGTTGTCCCAAAACGACACAAAGCTTTCTCTGAAGGTTGACGATTTGATGAAATTTCTTAAGGGCAGAGCTGACATGTTAGAAACATTACAGTTGTCGCATAAGGATTACAATAATCACGGCTATGACGTCAAAAAACCGAACGCATCGAAATACGTCATGACGTCGTCATCTTTGCATTGTAATGCTTCCTCTAATAAAGCGCAGTTTCAACGAGTGCATAAAAAATGCGTAATGTGTAGCGAAAATCACCCGCTTTATTCTTGTGTCAAGTTCATTAACGCTAGTCTTGATGCTAAGTTAAAGTTAGTGCGCGACAATAAATTATGCGCGAACTGCTTGCGTCCTGGTCACTCTGTTATCAGTTGCAGATTTGGTTCGTGCCAGAAATGTTCGAAAAAACACAACACACTGATTCATACTGAGGAGGCAGCGGACCATTCCATGACTCTGCAATCCACGTCAACTCGGAATGAACCGTCTCCGCCCTCGCCTTCCGCTAGCAGTCCTGTTGCTTTCGTTAACTCAATTAACCAAACTAACATCTCAGCGTCTCAGGTAAACAAAGCTCACATACACACGCAACGCGCAGATCCTACAGAGATGCAACCAACGCAAGTGCTTCTATCTACGGCTATTGTAGAAGTAACTGACAAGTTCGGTATCTCGCATACAGCGCGCGCATTACTAGACAGTGGAAGCCAGCATTGTTTCGTTACAAAACCATTATGCGAATTATTAGGCACACAAACTATACAGTCCACACACGAAATTCGAGGGGTAGGTAACTCAGTAACACAATGTGTCGAGGCTTGTGATATCGAGATTAAATCGCGCATAAATACCTACACTACACAACTACATTGCTATGTCTTACCGCAAATCACTTCGACGATACCAGCTGTATGTAAACAAAGCGCACAGTTCTGTATTCCAGACTACATACAGCTAGCAGACCCACAGTTCCTAGACACGAAAACGATCGATATTCTGATAGGTGCTGATACGTTTTGGAGCCTGCTCAATGAAGGTAAAATGAGGCTGCCAAGCGGTCCCTTTTTACACGATACAAAGTTAGGCTGGGTCATTTCAGGTCCTGCCTACGCGCAGTAGGGGGCAAACTCAGTGTAACTTTACTTAATCGATACGCAATTAAGACAACTCTGGAAGCTTGAGGAGATGCCTAAGACCAGGGGCATACGTACTGATGAGGAGCATGCTTGCAAAGACTGCTTTGTACGCACAGCTATGCGCACTAGCGACGCGCGACGTGCGGTTCTATCTATGTAGGTATGCACTCCTTTAAAAGAAAGCCCTGAAAATTTAGGCGACTCTTATGCTCAAGTCGAATGTCGGTTTCTCGTTTTAGAAAAGCGCGTATTATTATATGTCAATTTTTGCTACGTCAATTTTAAATACGTTTCAATTTATGCGTTTTGTATTTCTATTATTTTCTACGTTTCGTATACATCAATCCCGATTTCTCCTGCTTGGAAGTTCCTATACTATAGTAGGAACTTCCGACCACTTACCACAATACGCAGACTTTCCTAGGTGAAATAAGATCATTGTTAATCACTGTTACGACAAACGAGAATTCACGTAACAAAAGTGCATTCCCGTTTCATAGGTTCTCTAATTTCGAACGTATGAAACGCACTGTCGCCTACATGCTACGGTTTATACAAAATACGCGCAATAAACATGATAGGCAATGCGGGGATCTGAGTGTCAGTGAGTTGATACAATCCGAAAAAACTTTGGTCAGATGGTCTCAATTGGAATCATTCCCTAATGAGCATGATTTGTTGTTGAAAGGTCGCACCTTGAATAAGAAAAATAGATTATCTAATTTAAGTGTATTCAAAGACGATGATAATCTTTTGCGTGTAGGCGGTCGTCTCAGGGATTCGACCGACTTCGATTACAACAAAAAGCATCCAATGCTGATTTCAAGTAAACATCATATGTCATTATTATTGTTTCGGCATAAACATAAACAGCTATTGCACGCAGGTCCACAGACACTACTTTTTGATTTACGTGAATCATGGTGGCCCATAGGGGGTAGAAATTTGGCTAGGACTGTGTGTCACGAATGTGTCACATGTAAGCGCATTAAAGGTCAAACTTTGACTCCTATGATGGGTAATTTACCCAAAGAGAGGATAACGCCGAGTTCTCCTTTCATGCGTAGCGGGGTAGATTACGCGGGACCTGTGTTCGTTTTGAATCGCAAAGGCAGAGGCGCAAAACTTGTAAAAGGCTACATATGTTTGTTTATTTGTTTTGTCACACGCGCAATACATTTAGAACTGGTAAGTGATCTCACCACTGATGCTTACTTACTCGCGTTAAAACGCTTTATCTCACGCCGTGGTAAGCCGTGTGAGATATTTTCTGACAACGGAAAAAATTTCGTCGGCTTAAAAAATGTTTTCGCTGATTTTATTGCTAACTGTAGTCAGGACATCATAAATTTCGCAACTAGTCAGCAAATTAAATTTAGTTTTATTCCTCCTTACGCGCCTCATTTTGGTGGGTTATGGGAAAGTGGAGTACGTAGTTGTAAGTTTCACTTAACTCGTGTTATTGGTAACGCGCATTTGACGTTCGAGGAATTTACCACGGTACTAACGCAAGTAGAAGCTGTTTTAAATTCCCGACCTCTTACTCCTGTGTCCCCTGATCCGCAAGACTATCTTCCACTTAGTCCCGCTCATTTCCTGGTTGGTCGTCCTCTAACTGCACCCGTTTGCGATGATGTCTTCGAAGTGCCTACACACAGACTGTCACGTTACCAGAGGATCGAACAAATTCGCCAACACTTCTGGAATCGTTGGTATAATGAATATATTTCAGAACTCCAAACTAGGACAAAATGGAAAGACAATAAAACAGATCTGAAGCTCAACACAATGGTCATCATCAAGGACAAAAACCTTCCTCCGCTTCGATGGCAGCTGGGTCGAATCATCAAAACGATACCTGGCAAGGATGGTATGTGCAGAGTCGCAGATATCCAGACGGCATCAGGAGTACTAAGGCGAGCCTACACAAGCATTTGTCCCCTGGTCGACGAGGAAGGAGCTATGTAACTTTGGAAATCCACATTTTCCAAGGCCGGGGGCATGTTCAGTACGCTACCACGAAGGTTCATGTTGGTGTACGGTGGCGCCGTCGTGCGGCCGATATTCGTAACAAAAAAATTCGATCACGTGACTTCCATGGCAACGAAATAATAAATGAAAGTTTTTCGCTAATATTTTTCTTTAATGTTTTTATACCTTAAATAGCGCAGACATAGCATTCCAAACAGGAACTGCCACACTAATAGCAATACTTTGTAAATAAAAATACTATGTTAATTTCAATTCATATATTAAATCACTGTAAGGATATAATTTTATTGCTGGGAATATATTTAACGTTTTTGAGACTATTATAAGTAAAAAATAAAAAATCTTAAATGAGCCAAATGCGTACTTGCCTTGCTAAAACCGTGTTGGAATGAGTCTCAGAGAAAGTGAATCATTCGGTACTGTTGCACTGGTTCTTGGAACTAAAATGGTTATTTAGTTCCAAGAATGGTTTTTAATTTTTATTATATTCTTAATTTATTCTTTAGCTATAGATATTGCGTCGATTTAGTAGTAAGTAAATATTTCTTACTGCACTTGTTTGTTATGAGGAATTCATTTTGGTTTGCACCTTACTATAAGATTTCTTATTTGTAATTGTATTGAGGTTGCGGTTTAAATACTGGGTGGCGCAAAAGTACTGGCACTAAAGAAAATACTTTTATTTTTTTTATATGACATTTTCTGTCATTCTGTTGTTGAAAATTGTGTAGTGAACAAATGTAAAATACACTGAAAATAAACATGGACCGTTTTACTCCCCAAGAACGTGGAATAATTGTGTCAATGTTCTTACGGAATAATTCATCAGTGATAAGAACACAACGTGAATTTCGTCGACGATTTCCCCACCGTCCGGCACCGATTGGTCGCACAATTCGACGCTTTGCCACACGCCTTGAAGCAACTGGCTCAACATTGGATAGACCTAAGTCTGGGAGACCAAGAACAGGCCGTTCAGCTGAAAATATCGATGCTGTGCGCGAAGATGTGGAAGAGTGTCCAGAAACATCAACGAGGCGACGTGCCACGCAATTGGGCATTTCCAGACGGACCCTGCAGCGTATTTTGGTGAAAGACTTAAAGATGTTCCCGTATAAAACTCAAATGACTCACCAACTGCTGCCTGCTGACCACCGAGCTCGTCTAGATTACTGCCAGCGCGTCATAAACCTCAACCTTGAAGAGGATGATTTTCCTTCAAAATTGGTTATGAGTGACGAAGCGCATTTCCATCTCTCAGGGCATGTCAATAAGCAGAATACTCGGTTCTGGGGCACTGATAATCCGCGCATTATTCAAGAAACACCTCTACACCCACTAAAAGTTACTGTATGGTGTGGCATCTGTGTTGACAGAGTGATCGGACCCTATTTTTTCGAAGACGCTGGAGGCAATGCGATAACTGTCACTGGAGAACGCTACAGAACCATGTTACGTGAGTTTTTGATACCCAGTTTGGACGAATTGGGGCTGGAGCACATCTGGTTTCAACAAGACGGCGCTACGGCACACACAGCGCGCGACACTATGGACTTAGTGAGGGACGCTTTTCCAAGCCGAGTTATCTCTCGTTTTGGCGATTTGCCTTGGCCTGCAAGATCACCCGATCTGACCACTCCAGACTTCTTTCTTTGGGGTTTTTTGAAATCTCGGGTGTATGTGAACAAGCCACAGACTCTCGCAGCTCTAAAAGAAAACATTCGTCAAGAAATAACGAACATATCGCAGGAAGTGTTACGGCAAGTTATGCAAAATGTCATAAATAGGGCTCAAATGTGTATCAACTCTGGAGGTCACCATTTAAAAGACATCATCTTTAAATCCTAATGGTACGAAATTTAATGGCACAAATATACATTTAAAAAAACCTAAATCTAGTTTTCTAATTTAGAAAAAATGTTATAGCTGAACCAAATAGGGTCTTTACTTTTGCGCCACCCAGTACTTACATTAATTATTTAATAAAATCAGGCACCATCCTGTCTTTTTGGGCAATGCCGGCGAGCACTTAGTGCAATAGGTACATCATCGTAGCGTTAGAAAGTAAAGCAATCATTTTTTTACTTATCTCTTATGACGAATGTTGTTTGGTTACTGGAAAAATAGTTTCTTTGATATTCAGATTATAATAAAACTAACTTATTTATGTACCTATATTTACATTTCGCAATATTACACGATTAACTTTAATGTAATATTTACTTATATGTATATAAGTTATATCACTAAAATTAAATAATAATATCTATTATGAATATTGTTTGATGTTGATGTGAATGTTCATCATTTATTTAGCCTAATCAAAAAAATGAAATAAATTATCTTAAATTGATGTCAATTTCGTATTGGTAAAATGCATTTAATTACCTACCGTATTGTTTGTGTAGGTAGGCGAGTAACGTTTAACTTCAAGACCTGTATATTTTTATCGTTAGAAAGATAGGTTTACCTTTCTATATTATTTTGAATACTTATCTAGCTAAATTCACTGCATGGAAGCTAGTTTCGGTTAAAACTTCATATGTTTATTTTATCAAATATTCCAGTTATAATTGCCATAAATTCTTAATGCAATTTGAATGCTTAATAAAATGCTATATCATATTAAATTCTATTGTGCCTTTCATTCCTGTTGATGAGATACCCCCTAACTCCCTTCATATGTAAAGACAATGGAATTGAAAATATAATTAAATACACACTAGGTAGTTAAGTACTTCATTGATATAGGCAGGTAAAATTATCTACTACATTTTCATAGTGGTACCAGTCTGAGGCGTACAAACGAAAGGTAAGGGAATATAATTAAAAAAAGTTATAATTAGAAGTCCTATAGGATGATGTACCTACCTAAATTATTAAATTTATTGTGTTCAACAGTTCATAAGATACATCTACTCACTAAGATAATTTTTCAAACTGAAAGCCCTATTATACCACTTGGTTCACAATATTAATCCATTCGACTCATGTCCATTTACTTTTTGTAATTTTTTATTATTTGGTGCGTAGATAAAGGGTTTATATAACACTAGCAGCGCCCCGCGTTCCTACAGGAACCGTTCTCGTTATTGGGATAAAAAGTAGCCTATGTTTTAATCCAGGGTATAAGCTACCTCCATACCAAATTTCATCCAAATCCGTCCAGCTGTTACAGCGTGAAAGAGTAACAAACATACACACATACACACAAACTTTCGCCTTTATAATATTAGTGCGATTTAGCTATACCACAAATAATATAATACTATATTAGGCTATACATATTTATTGAATAAGGTGCAAGTATGTTGTATTCATTCAATAAATATTTTCATTTGAAATTACAGAAAAGCTACCACTCCAAAAAAGAGGAAGTATAACTATTCAAAAATCCTTAAATGCGACTACTGCGACTACGAAACTCCTTACAAACACTGTTTGAGATACCACATTATGGACCATAACAAACTGAGGCCGTTGTCCTGTGAGCTCTGTGATTACACCACAAAGTATCCAGCGAATCTACAGCGGCATATCATTGGCCAGCACAAGGCGAAGGATGACTCTAAAGCTGAGGAGTTTCCCTTGTTCAAATGCTTAGAATGCCCATATACTTCAATATTCAAATCGAACCTGACTTTGCATATGAGAAAACATCGTGAAAAAAAATTCAAATGCCAGGAATGCGAATACTCTTCAGCATACAAAGAAAGTTACATTAAACACAGCAGAAAACATAAGGTGAAAAAGGATGAGACATATCAGTGTGATAAATGTCCATTTGTTACTAAATACGAAGGGCATATCAGCAGACACTTGGCTCAAATACACCGCGAGGTGTCCGAGACAGCGAGCAAATGTGAATACTGCGAATTCTCCACAAAGTTCAAATGGAGATTGAAAATCCACATAAGTAGAAGCCGTAAAAAGAAAGCAATGAATTGTGTTCTCTGTGATTTTACCACAGTATATAGTTGTGAATTTAAAATACATAAAGGGAGACATAATGGCCTATACAGGAAAGCAGTACTCGAAACAGATTATTACATTAGAAATGATAACTTCATATATCCTGATCCAATTAAGGAGCCGGAGTGTATCCTTAAGGACCCGGAGTATACCCTTAAGGACTCGGAGTATACCCTTACGGACCCGGAATATACACCTAAAGACTCGGAATACACCAACGTTCCGGAGTATACACCTGAGGTCCCACAGGAGGCCCCAGAAAATACATCTACCGTCTCGAAAAGGAAACTAACTGATGAAATGATGGAAACCATCAAGGAAATACCGGCTAAGAAATCTAAAGAAGATAAAACTTTACTTGTCAACAAAAATCAGTACATACTAGATACTAATAGCATAGAAGTAGACTGGGGTAGCATTAAAGTGAACGAGCGGCCAGGGCAGGAAAAACCGTATGAATGTACGCACTGTGAGTACAGTTCCAAATACAAGGCGTCGGTCCAACGCCACTTTCAACGGCACCATACAAGTCAAAATAACAAACCGTACAAGTGTATAAACTGTGATTTTTCCACCAAAACTAAGGACAAAATCGCCTTGCACAATAAGCGAAGTTTATCTACCGTCCTCCTGGACTGCAAGGCCTGTGATTTCAGTACGTACTTCAAATGTCAGAACGTAATACATCAAAAAACGCATTATCCATTGAAATGTACGCTATGCAGCTACACTTGCAAGAAGAATTACGATATACGAACACATTACTCTGTGGTACATCTTGGGAATGGTTTGAAATGCAGATTCTGCGAGTTCAGAGCTATGAGATTGGATAGCGTACTTACCCATGAAACTATCCACACAGGTGAAAAGCCTTTCAAATGTCAATATTGTGAATACAAGTCTGCGGCCCCTATCTTGTTGAACAAGCATCTAAAGAAAAAGCACTATGATATGTTAAATCGACCCGTGGTCAGCACCGGTGACAAGGTCTCAAATTGAAGTTTTAGGTCAAAGTGAATCTCAAGAGATGACGTCAAAGCAATCATCTCTGTTTTTACGGGCAAATTGCCTTTATTACTCAAGCTAACTACTACAATAATAAAAACTAAACTAAACTAAACTAGCTACACTACCTACTACAAAGAACACTTATGGACTGTATAATAGCCGCGATGGCCTATAGACAGTCCAAGTGCTCCAGCCCACTACCGGTAGGTAGCGTACCCAACATGCTGGCCGCATTGCCACGTTGAATTGCAATGCTGATGCGTTGGGCCAAATAAGTGCCAGCATTTTGGTCACGCGTCGCATCGACCAGGCGCTCTGATAGACTTTGGAAAACGCGATGAGCTCCCGGTCCCCACGGACCCAGGGTCTCTTTTTGAGACGCGTGACCAAAATGCTGGCACTTATTTGGCCCAACGCATCAGCATTGCAAATCATCTCTTGTATTTGATTGAAAAGGCATATTGGGCTGGCCTGATAGATCATGTATATATTTACAAACAAAAAAGTATCTGAGTATTGTATCAGTTATCTGGTTCCCATAGTACAAGCTATGCTTAGTTTGGGGCTAGATGGGGCTGTGTGAAATGTCCCACATATATATAATTATTTATGAAAAAAATTAGTCTTATAAGTACATTGCTTTACTTAGTAATGTCCTAGGTTAATTTACTTTAGGTGCGGTATTTGCAATGGCTTGATAAAAGTAAAGGAAACTAACTAAGACAAAAAAAAATCTGTATACATCTTACAGACTGCCAAATAACCGTTTTAAACCTAGATGGCGCTGCAATATGAGCGGGCTATAAGTTGAGCGTAGCTTAGAAATATGCCAAAAACACCGTTTTAAACCTAGCCCGCAGTAAACCGTATAGCCCGCTTATTTTGCAGCGCCATCTAGGTTTATAACGGTTTTTGGCATATTTCTGATCTACGCTGTTTTCTTGGTGTTTTGACATTCCTCTCCCACTTGTTCCATGGTAACATTTATGTTTATAATTTAAAGCAAATTTCGAGTTTTTGGCGGGAACGCGGAAAAGTTCACGTCGGTGCATTGTATTATTTTACCAAACTTATGCTTTTTCCAGTGTTAATGTTTAAAATTGGTGGTGTTTTACGCATTAAGTGCTGAATTACGAGCATGAGTGTGGGCAAGTGATATAATGTGGTGAAACGTGGTTTTTCGTGTTGCTTCCAAAATTCCATAGAAGCCTCTAGTAAAGTTGCCACCACTTTACTAGGGCATGCCTTAGACTGGATTATGACTGAGACTAGACTATGACTACTCTGACTGTGACTATGACTTGACTTTAAGTGAAAATTTCCATAATACGATGAAAAATTACAAAACTTGACACTGGCTAAATACACTATGTGTGGAGCCAAAATATAAAGAAAAAAAAAAAAAGCAAATTTCTTATTTGGCAGATGTAAATATTTAGGTAGATACCTTCCCCCATTATTTCAGTGCTTATCTTGTTTATATATATCCACTGGATTATGAAGAAAATTGAAATGCATTAAACATATTCATACTTTTAGTTAAGTATAGGTAAATGCCATAAATGAGAAGGTACTTTAATTTGTGTGCTTAATAAATGCTATTATATTAAATTATATCTTGATTTTTATTCATTTTGTTAGATACCTCCTGCAAATTGATTTAAAGGAGATACTCAATACTCAATACTCAATTATTTATTGCCAACATATGTACATATTTAATGATACAGGTGTTATGTATGTGTGTGCAAAACATATGACCCCATAAGGGTATAGCAACAGGTTAGGTGAAGACCAGGCTGATCCATTAAATAAGATCTTCGAATACCTTTGGGCAAAGTTTAATACTAAAGTAGCTTACTTTTATCATTAAAAAAAACCTGTCAAATTATAATAACATTTCATTATCAGAAAGTCTTGTCTTATTCTTGCGATGATCACACCAATAAGGTCTTACACCGTTATCAAATTATGGTCTAAATAATGCTATGTTATCAAGTTTAGGTAAAAAATATAATTATTATTACAATTATTAATATTTTTAGGTAGTTTATTTTCGCGTAGCGAGCTATGGAGAGTTATGCTCGGTGTTTCCCTGCGAGATAAGCTCCGGAACGAAGAGATCCGCAGGAGAACTAAAGTGGCCGATATAGCTCTTAGAATTAGCAAGTTGTTCAGGCAATGGGCAGGCCACATCGTTCGTAGAACTGACAACCGATGGGGAAGAAAGGTTCTCGAGTGGCGACCACGAACCGGAAGACACATCGTAGGCCCCCCACTAGGTGGATCGACGATCTAGTGAAAGCCGCGGGGAGCCGATGGATGCAGGAGGCGAGCAGCCGCTCAAGGTGGCGCGCTATGGGGGAGACCTATGTTCAGCAGTGGACGTCTTCAGGCTGTTAATGATGATGAATATTTTTATTAAGGTAAATAAAATCTAATACATCTACATATCACGTGACGTCAGGGGTATATGCTGGTATCTGGTTAGACATTATGGAAGTATGAATACCTACGATTACAGATTTGAAGGCCTACCTAAAGGTGATAAATAAATAAAACCACAATACCAAGGAGAAATACCCTTTTATTTTATTTTCCATTGTGCATATTTCGGTATATATAAAAAATATGGCAAAATAAACATTATAACTGAGCGTGCAAACTTACATGAGAACAGCAACTCTTTCGCCCAACGTTACACTACACGTTTACAACGAAACGATCATCACAACAAACACGAGGCGTTTTAAAAACTCGATAGATGTGTGGTGGAATGGCAACACCATAGAGGCCATTAACCAAGAGTTGTAGTTAAGTAGATGGCGTTCTATTGTTTAAATAGTTCTGTCACTGTCATTTCCGTATGTTACATTGAAAACTTTTTATTAGCTTCTGCAGTTATTATTAATAATTTAATACGATACACTATCAAATGAATATTGTTCGGTTGCGCTTAATTTATTAAACAGTATACATTAATCTGCAGTTTTGACAGTTACGTTTTAGTACGCCATCCAGTAACAGAAGGTAGAACTAAGTTAATTTTAATAAAACGCCTCACTCGTAACTTGACGATTTTATTTTGCCCGTGGCGGTATTTGGAATTACACACAGACCATATCCATAAAAAGTTAAAAATATGTCTTTAGAGTGTTTACGAAATTCGAATTAAATTGAATCTTAGTTAAAGGCTTCTGCGGCAATATTTACCCCAATAATGTGTTTTATTTAGATTCAAATTTGACAGTTTTCGTCAGTACTGACAAAACACTTTTTAAGGTTAAGAAGATTCTAACTCAGAAAGTTAACATATAAAAACAAAGAAGTTGACTCAAAACAGTAACTGTTCCCACTGAGTCAGAACACAAATCTGTAACAGAAAATTTTTGACTCAACGAGAAAAAAATCCTTAGCCACAGACAAATTAAAAGATTTTATATATTCTGGCAAGTTTGAAACGAACGCCTTGTTTTATCATTTTTTCTTTTATAGTGTGTCGATGGACTAAATCACGGGACAAAATATAATCATCTAGTTATACAGCGCCTATACAATATCCAATATGACAAAAATAAACCACCTCAATTATTAATTAGCTTTTTTTATAACTATCAGACGGAAGCCGTTCGTAGACTAGAATGATAACGGAGTAACCGTGCATGGCAGTTGCCAAAAAAAACAAGCTGTCAAAGTTAGGGATGAGATACGTCGACTTCGATATTTTACGATTGCGACCATCTCGAAAACCATACACGGCGCCATCCCAAGTTTTTTTTAATCCGCTTAAAACTACCGCCATTTTGTTTTTTATTAAAATAACAAAGGCGGCACTTTATACATATCCCGCCCAAATTCTCTCAGAAATCGTAATATCATAATACTTAATAGCTAAAAATAATTTTTTAATCATTGTAATTTTTAATTTAGTTTTATTATTACATACATTTTTTTTTAAATTTTAACTATAAACTAAGCAGCGAGACTAGAATTTAATGGCATCTACGTAACATATATATATAAATATAATAATTGTATATATTTTATACATGTTTGTATAGAATAGTTTCAAGTCTTTATAATATTTGAAGTCTGAAATATACAAAACAAAGCTCCACATAAAAAGTGCTCACATATCTTTAACTGCAAGCCACGTTAGCCCGAATTGCTTAAATGCAACACGATTGCCATGCAATGCTTTAAAAATTTACTGCAGCCGCAAAAACCCACAAATATTATAAACACCCAAAAAGTACCTAAGACGTGTGCAACATCGATTTTACGCAAAATTTTAACATTTCAAATTCAAAGTTTTAAGAAGACGCTCCGTATCCTAAATACATACATAATTTAGAGAATTGTACAACATTTTTTTAACTAACGCAGTCATCATTTTTTTTCTATCCATCCATTTCCATTCCAAAAATATCAATGTACACATGCCAAAACTTTTTTTCCATGATTCTTTTAACTGGCATCTAAATACGTATTTTTACATATGTCAAAAAACCGTTGCTGATATATATGAAATGAAACTACGATATCGATATGTTATTTACAGACGAATGGGATTTGAACCCGCATCCGATATCGTAATTGTTCATTTGTGATGCTTTTAGTTGCAAATGGAACGTTAGCGAAACTTTGCACACAAATGAGTTCTAATCTTGGACGAATATTGCAATGTGGGACGAATTTTTATCCGGGAAAAGCAGTTTCCGGAAGAACAACAACAATAATCATTTTTTGCGAATTTTGTGACATATGTAAAAAAGTTTTTTGACAAATTTAAAAATAAATATCGATTTAATTCGCAACATTAAAACTTTTAACAGAAAAATAAACAAATTATATACATGTAATGTTAGGTATATCGCTTATTAAATGCAATGAGATTACAACGTGATTGCAATTAATAATGATTTTGCTAAACAATGAATTGACATAGATTTGCATTTTTTTTTATTTGCAGGGCCACCATGAGCAGAAATCGACACAACTAATAAGGTTACTAAGGCTTTGATGTCTGTCTGTCCGTCTGTCACCAGGCTCTATCTCATGAACCGTGATAGTTAGTTGAAATTTTCACAGATGATGTATTTCTGTTGCCGCTATAACAACAAATACTAAAAAACTGAATAAAATAAATATTTAAAATACAATACATCGCAACACACTTCAGATTGATTAAAAAATGCCATTAAACTTTTTTATTAATTAACTTTACAATGCAAGTCTTAATTAAATCGAGGTATCAACTGCACTCCGATATCGATTATCGATATAGCCCCAGTCGTGGTGATGGCCTAAAATCGATTTTCATTTGTGTTATTAATAATGAGCATTGTAAACATCTGTCATAGCCGATTAACAATAACGATCGCTAAATGATACAATATAAATATTACCCGCGCCAGTAAAGGAACGATCTGAAAATGGCATCCGAAAACTGCCTTCTCCCTCCCACCCGATAGATAAGTGTATGAGTAGGAGCGAGAGGACAACAGAGCGTACGTAATTATGGAATCGTTTCTTTATTCGCGCAAATTCTAGCAATTTAATCACTAAAAGATTTTTGTACATGCATCATTTTTTTTTATATTTAAGCAAATTTTATACATATAAAGATGTCAGTGTCAAATTAAGTACAGATTATAAATAATCTGTTTAAAGACCTTAAATATCAACTTATATTTTCGTGAAGCTCGTTCTGTGCCGTTTGCATCATCAAAAACGGCACAGCATTTTATAGACCTTATAATGTTTACGCAGAAACGTTTTATTTTTATAATTTAAAGTGAGATAATAAGAAGAGAGCTTTATTGCCATTTAATTTTCAAAATGGGACTTTTGGTTACTAATAAAAATAATTTTTAAAAAGAAAAAGTATTACTAAGCCGATTTTAATTAATTTTTACATTAATTAAGTGCAATTTTATCCGGATTTTTCGGATGTCCCGATTTAGTTTTCTATTTAATATGGAATAAAAAAAAAACATTCTACATTCCAAATATCGGTACGTTCATCAAAAGTAGATCAGCACTTTGTGTTTCCAATACAAAGCGATGGTGGGCGAGCGGTAGCATGTGCGCTTCGCAATCTTACGGCACCGGGTTCGATCCTCGGCCCTGCACCAATGACTTATCTAGTAAGTTAAGTGCAGTTTGCGATGCCATCGCTCCGTGCCTCGGAGAGCCGTCGGTCCCGCGGGGTAATTACGTAAAATTTGCAACAGCAATGCGACAGCAGTAGCAATGCGATAGCAGTAGCGAAGCATACATTCTCGACACCGCTAATGATGTATGACAGCAATCACCGCGAGATTTACGCCTGTCGCAAACCTGTTGCGAGTTAGGTAATTAGGGGGCCGGTTGTCATAAGAACATCTATGGCAATCGTTACAGGTAGTCAGACGCCTGATAGAGTCTGCCGCCTGATCTAACCATCCCTGTTACTGGTCCCTTATGGGTTGCGAGGTCAGATGGCAGTTGCTCGTGTAATGCTGGTAGCTCGCCGCTACAGCTTAGATTGGAGGCCGACCCCATTAACAAATGGGGAAAGGCATAAAAAATATAATGGGAAATACATACAAATTATCTATATTAGTAAGCAAAGTAGATATCTCATTTTGAAAACTAAACACCGACCGTTCAAAAACAACCTTAATATTTAAGAATTTCAAAATAATTTAGATTATATAGCACCAAAAAATCAAAAATATTTTTTTTTATTTACATAACACCCAATCGCGGAGTTGCACCGTTGGACAAAATAAATAGATTATTTACAAAAAAAAAAACAGTGATTTTTTAATTTAAATTATATTTTAGTGAGCTCATAAAACCTAAGTCTTTGAAATTAATATTATTTACAGATGTATTCATAAAAAATGTATAATGCTTTTGAAACTTTCGTCGGCTAAAATGTGTTTTGTTTCGTTTTCGAAAACTTTTTAGTCAATGAAGGTTTTAAGAAGATTTTTAACTTTTTGTGAATAAAGCCGTTAGACTATTGTTAAAATATTAACTCCTGGTTTTCGTGCGTTTGTCAAACTGGTGCCACCTTAACACACCAAATACCGACTGCTCATTGGTTGCCTGTAAAACTTCTTCTTCTTGTATAGGCAAGTGGTCAGCCATGTTGTCAGAATGTTTATTCCACCCAAAGGCTTCTGACTTGGCTTAACGACTATTGTCTTACGACAGTCGGAACCGACGGCTTAGCGAGCCCTACGAAGCACGGTAGCGCTCATTTACCACTTTTTGTAGCAGTCACCCATCCAAGTACTGACCGCAGCGAACGTTGCTTAACTTTACCGGTCGGTTAGGAAAGGCATGGAAATGATTGCTAATTTAAAATCATTGTCATTTCATCATATGATTTATTTTTGTCACTGTGTTTTCACCTGCGATTTTCACTTACTGTGATTATTCATATGATCAAAGGCGATTGGTGGTGCTTTTGAAATGGAACAGAGATGTGATTTAGGAGCAACCTCGTGAAGTTGCGACCTGCTACAAATGATTACTAAGAAATCTAACGCTACTCTCTCAAGTTAAGTTAAACAAGATCAAAGTTCACCGCTACATCACAGGCACAGAAATTATAAAATTATACTCTACAGGTCTCAGTTTGTTTACTGAAGCATAACCAAAATTATATGTTTATATATTCACCGCTTATGCTACTCTCGCATTATGAAATCATGATTTGTAACAGTATGTGACAAAAAGTAGCAGTATATGAAAAATAAATCATATGATTTTTTCACCTGCTCCTTGTGTAAAATGATCCATGCCTATCCGCTAGTCGTGCTATGAGCGCCTGTTCATTATCAACCAATGAGTGTGCAGTATTTGGTGTGATGACTTAACGAGTTTAACAAATGTACGAGACACCAAGTGCGAGAGATAGTCTAGAGAAGACCTCGTGAAAATAAGTTTAAAAAAAACTCGAAATTTCACTTCTAGCGAAAAGCTAGCGAACAACAAGTTTTTCGTTGAAAACAACATTATCACTTGGATGTTTCACTCGCTGTACATTTAACAGTAAACCGCATAGAAAACAGTTCAGCTTTTTATAAACCGCAGCCAATGCAGCTAGCTACTTGTAAAGATGAAAACTTTGCGGTTGTTCTTTTTTTTTTTAAATAAGCAGGGTTTTTTTGGCAAAATTTTAAACGGTTTTTGGTTTGTATTTTATGTACAATTATGCTTCAAGTGTCCCAGCCCTAAAACCTAAGCCTAATAGCTTGAAAGGCCTATCTAAGAAGAGATCTAAATATTAAATTGTGAACCTTACTCTGTAGGCTTAAGGTACAAAATACAATGATATCAATATACGCAGATGTAGAGAATTACTAGATGTGACAAGTAAAATAAAAGTTTTAGTTTTGTTACAAACTTCACAAAATGTATAACAAAATAAACTTCAATGTCTATGTAATAAAGTGACAAATAAGCAGGCAGTCCACCTGATGGTAAACGATCATTGTCACCTATGTTTCAACATGCGTTGCCTTTAAACTAGAGGCCCCGATTTCACCCTCACGTTTTTGACAGCCCCATCTCACCCCTTTAGGGGGTTAATTTTCAAAAACCCTTTCTTAGTACACCCCTATGCCGTCTGCACTAAGTTTAACAGCTTCCAAGTTCGCACTTGGGTATGTCCTACAGAGATAAGTGCGAACTTAGGTTTTTTTTAAAGTAAATGAATGACGTGACGAGCTAGTCGTTCGCCTGATGTTAAGCGTCACGGCTGCCCATAACAGATTGCAGTATCACTCGGAGACTGTGATCAGATATTAAAGTCTCATTTGCCCAGTAATTTTACTAGCTTCTTCTTAAGATGTGTTAAACTTTCCACATCTAGTCTTTCTCTATATCAACGACAAATGGCTACCACACGCGGCTAATGCATTAGTTTTATTTGAGAAATTATTTCCTGAAAGATTTCGTTTATTAGCGGTAAGACCGACTTATAAACCGTTCAAAAAATTTTAAACTACGTATTTTATTACATTTAAAATGTAACGATTAATTTGTGCCTAATTTTGATTTATCAAATAAAACTAAACATTGTAAGTACTCCCACAATAATCCTTATTGTTAAAAACATAAGGTTCTAAATAGCTTACATTGAGTCTCGATCACATATCTTTGAACTAAATCCCCCATAGTCTTTGTCTGAAGATATTTAAAAAATATTTTTAATGACATTTTCGACATTATTTTTTTAATATAAAAGAAGTATTTATAGCATTAGACATGAAAGAGAACGACGTAACCATTGTTTGAACTGGAAGAGACATCTTTTAGCGTTAAGACCGCCGATTTGCAATTTGCCCCAAAGGTATAATTGGTACATTATTACTAATATTTAAATGCCATTTTCAACACAATCTTATCCATAGTCGTCTGGAAGAAAGATCATCAAACGATAAGACCTCCCAATTAGTGAACGTCGTATGTGTTATATTTAATGCAAATTTTTCGGAAAGGCCCGTATTCATACACAAATTCGCTCTTGATATTCATAACAAACTCAGCCTATGCATCTCAAATCACAGATTATTTAATAATTCGGTATGCATCTCAAGTCAGTTTATAAATACGGGCCCTAAAACTATAAATAATGAATTGGATTACAGCGGTACAATATTGTGTTCTACATATTTGTTATAAAGCTTACTTTAGCTTAAAGAGGATCGTCTTAGCAGTCGGTTGTCATGTCCTGAAAAAAAACAAACGAATTTTTAGTGAGTCTTATAAATATTTTTTAGTTTAATTACAAAATAACTTTAATTGATGCAATAGACAAATATTATTCTAATTATGTACCTATATTATTAACCACAGATTGGCATATAATAATAATGACAACTCTATACTAGGTGGTAGGACTTTTCTGCAAAGTTCGTCTAGGTAGGTACCACCGCTTTGCCAGTTATTCTGCCGCCAAGCAGTAGTGTGCACCCACCTGAGACTTCAACCAGTATAGTAATAAGATTACTAGACTGTGTGATTAGATTATTAAGTCTCGTTTGACCAGTAATTTCACTATGTCCTTCAAACCGGAACACAGTATTGCTTGCACACTACTGCTTGGCGGCAGAATAACTGGCAAAGCGGTGGTACCTACCTAGACGAACTTTGCAGAAAAGTCCTACCACCTAGTAAAACATGTCATCTAATTAAGCAACCTTCTCTAAAATATTTAACATTCTACTAAGAACCCTAATGAGCTCAGTAGCACCATGTCGTCTGCATAACTAATATCGTCTTGCCTAAAGTACTCTTGCGGAGTGTACCAGACCCGGCATCGCTTCAACTAAGAACATTGCCCTATTAAGCTTACCATTCGTCACCCCTTCCTGTTTCCCCTAAGCACTAGGCGTATCACTCTGCCTAAAAACCTTACCTTACTAAATTTAATATTCATCGCCCACGTTCACTTCATTGTAATGAGGCGTTTTATTTAAAAAAAAAGGCGTTTTATATATGACCCAATAGATGGCGCCAGTTGTGGTTTTACCAAAATCTGTTACTGTCACTGTTTCAAGCATAGACCACAGGTAATAGGAAATGTGTCACGATACTGACTGACAACTCTAAACTGTTTCGTTTGTGTTATTTTCGTTGCGCGATAGCTCGGCTTAATTTTGGATCATAATATTAACGTTTATCTGTCTCGCAGTTCTGCTGTACTTCAATTTACTTAAGAAGAATGCACCACAGACTACTTAGGAGATACTACAGACAATGTACTCGTGGCCACTTAACTTAATTTGACATTTCTTTGTAAGTAGTCTAAGCATTTTCTTATGTTTCAACTACTCTGTCGTTTGAAAGGTTTAAACTATTACTTTCTGCGCCATCTAGTAAAAGAAGCGGAACTAGTTTTTTTTAAATAAAACGCCTCATTTAGAGGATACAGGAGGGACCCTATCCCCCCTAAACACAGTGAAGTGCGCCAGGTCTACCATTACTGGGGTACTCCATCTAAGAAATCTTGCTCTGCAGCACTGACCATTAGTCGTCCACCTCCACCAAACCCCCCCCCCCCCCCCCCCCCCTCACTAAGGCGCGATACTAGATAGTAAGCGGTCGGAACTAGGCATGGAAATGATTGCTACTTTAAAATTATTGTCATGATTTATTTTTGGCACAGTGATTTCACTTGTGATTTTTCATATGCCTAATGAATTTATGATCAATGGCGATTGACTGTGCTTTATGAAATGGAACAGAGATGTGATATAGGAGCAAATGATTAATAAGTAATCGAACGCTAATCTCTTAAGTTAAATAAGATCAAAGTTCACCGCTACACCATAATGTTAATAAAATTATACTCTTTAGGTCTCAGTTTGTTTACTGAACTGAAGCATAAATAAAATTATACGTTTTGATATTCACCGCTTATGCTTTTCTCGTATTATGAAATCCGAAGCCACGATTCAATTAAGTGTGATTATCACACTGTGATTTGTAGCAGTGTCTGATAAAAGTAGCAGAGCGATTTATGAACATTAAAATCATATGATTTTTCACCTGCTCCTTGCGATTTGATCCATGCCTAGTCGGAACCTAATCACCTACTAAACTCACCGTTTGTGACTTATCTGTCAGGCCTCCTATCCTATCACTCCGCCTATGAGCCTCAATTTACTCACCATTAACCCTCCAGTCGCCTCCCACTCCCCGCACTAAGGCGCGATACTGAGCGGGCGGAACCTGCGCGCGCGCGCCGCGTTGTGCGGGGCGGGGTGCGCGGGCGGCGCGGGCCGCGCGGGCGGGGACGCGGGGGGCGCGGGCCGCGCGGGCGGGGACGCGGGGGGCGAGGCGAGCGACGCCGGCGGGGACCCCACCACCACGCCGCGGGGGGACGCGCTGCGGACATGTGCTCGGTGGTAGTGCGCACCACACTTGATACTATACATGGACGACACGACAATCGAGACGTCCAGCTGGGTTAGCACGGACGGTAGACCAAATTTTCTTTCCCCTGTTTTACTCCACTTGACAAGTAAGCAAGTATGAAGAAAGTGACATAAAACGGGGAAGAACAATTTTGTCTACCGTCCGTGCTAACCCAGCGGCTTAGGCAAACTTCTTCTTAGGGTGGATTTTTTTGGTGGAATTTTGACCGTTAGTTTTTTTTTTTTTCTTATATTTTGGCTCCACACATAGTGTATTTAGCCAGTGTCAAGTTTTGTAATTTTTCATCGTATTATGGAAATTTTCACTTAAAGTCAAGTATAGTCACAGTCAGAGTAGTCATAGTCTAGTCTAAGTCATAATCCAGTCTAAGGCATGCCCTAGTAAAGTGGTGGCAACTTTACTAGAGGCTTCTATGGAATTTTGGAAGCAACACGAAAAACCACGTTTCACTACATTATATCACTTGCCCACACTCATGCTCGTAATTCAGCACTTAATGCGTAAAACACCACCAATTTTAAACATTAACACTGGAAAAAGCATAAGTTTGGTAAAATAATACAATGCACCGACGTGAACTTTTCCGCGTTCCCGCCAAAACTCCTTTCTTAGAGTTTTGTATGGATCAAAAATTCCACTCTTAGTCAGTTTTGCATTTCAGGCATACTACTTCGTCGTCATCTCACGGAAACGGTTTCCTAGTCGACCACTTGTTTATGTAAAAATGCCGCCTTTGAGGTAATTCGATCAAAATGGAATAAATTCACCTCAATGATATACTTAAACAAAGTTAGTAAAACAGTAACATATCACAAAATAACGTGAAATAAAACGTAAAATGTCCCCCGGTATCATGCAAATTCGGTAAAGCAGTAAAATATCCCCCAATAACGTAAACAACGAAAACGAAAGTTTTCAATCAGTGTGTGTTGCCAGTGATGACTTATGGAACTGAGACATGGTCTCTTACTGTTGGCCTCATTAGTAAGCTCAAAGTCGCGCAGTGAGATATGGAGCGAGCTATGCTCGGTGTTTCCCTGCGAGATAAACTCCGGAACGAGGAGATCCGCAGGAGAACTAAAGTGACCGATATATCTCTTAGAGTTAGTAAGTTGAAGTGGCAATGGGCAGGCCACATCGCTCATAGAACTGACAACCGACGGGGAAGAAAGGTTCTCGAGTGGCGACCACGAACCGGAAGACGCAGCGTAGGCCCCCCACTCGGTGGACCGACGACCTGGTGAAAGCCGCGGGGAGCCGATGGATGCAGGAGGCGAGCAGCCGCTCAAGGTGGCGTGCTCTGGGGGAGGCCTATGTTCAGCAGTGGACGTCTTCAGGCTGTTAATGATGATGATGATGATGAACGTAAACAAAGCTAGTGAAACAGTAAATTTTTTAAAATGTAGAATAACCTGCGTTTGAGTACATCTCACCTGATGGTAAGCGACGATGCAGCCGAAGGTGCAGCACGCAGGTTCATGAGGTACCTATTCACTCTTGTCTTAAAAAGACCCAGGTTATATTTGTTAGGAAACAAGACGCCGGGAGCAAATTCCATTCCCTAGCAGTCCGCGTAATGAAGGACTCAGCGAAACGCTTGGTGCGGCAAGTTGACAAGTCTACTACATAGGGATGAAACGACAAAATATCCCGCAATATCATATTAAACGAATACAGTAATACATCAAAATATCCCCCATTTCGTAAATAAACCAGACAAAACAGTAAAATTTTCCCCGCTATCATGAACAAAGACAGTAAATAACCAAAATGCCCCCCAATAACGTAAACAAAGCTAGTAAAACTGTAAAATGTTCCCCAATAATATGAACAAAGCTAGTAAAACAGTAAAAGTCCCCCTTCATCATAAACAAAGTTGGTAAAACCATAAAATGTCCCCCGCCATCATAAACAAAGCTGGTAAAACCGTAAAATGTACCCCGCCATCATAAACAAAGTTGGTAAAACCGTAAAATGTCCCCCGGCTTCATAAACAAAGTTGGTAAAACCGTAAAATGTCCCCCGCCATCATAAGTAAAGTTGGTAAAACCGTAAAGTGTCCCCCGCCATCATAAACAAAGTTGGAAAAACCGTAAAATGTCCCCCGCCATCATAAGTAAAGTTGGTAAAACCGTAAAGTGTCCCCCGCCATCATAAACAAAGTTGGTAAAACCGTAAAATGTCCCCCGCTATCATAAGTAAAGTTGGTAAAACCGTACAATGTCCCCCGCCATCATAAACAAAGTTGGTAAATAGTAAGATATCGGCCGCCATATTAACGTAACCAAGGTCTCACCTGGCGTGGTGGTGCGGCTGGCGATGGCGCGGCCTGGCGAACCGCAGGTTCAGTTCCCGCGCGGGGTCCACGGCGTACTTGTCCGATGCGTTCTGCCTGCGCCGGCGCAGCGCTACAAACCACCGCCAATTAGTAAGCGGAAAGTATGTATATTATACACAATATGGATTTATTAGTTTTGAAACTTTTAAGCATCAGTTTTTCTCTCACAGGGAGAGTGTAGGCCGTGGTTGACCACGCTGGACAAGTGCGGGTTGGCAGACGACACTCGAATATCTCGAGTATTGTAATTCTTGATGCCGATTTCCTTACGATGGTTTCCTTCGCCATTGTAAGAGCGAATGTAAATGCTCATAACTTGAGTATAAGATGTGCAATGCCCATACCGTAAATCGTACGCCGGCAAGTAAGTTTACTAGGTGGTAGGACTTTTCTGCAAAGTTCGTCTAGGTAGGTACCACCGCTTTGCCAGTTATTCTGCCACCAAGCAGTAGTGTGCAAGCACTACTGTGTTCCGGTTTGAAGGGCACTGTAGCTAGTGAGATTACTGGGCTAATGGTACTTTATGATCTGCTCAGGATGATGTGCGCAGTGCAAAACTACATAAGATTTCCGAGTGATACTGCAATCTGTTATGGGCAGCCGTGACGCTTAACATGAGGCGAACGACTAGCTCGTCACGTCATTCATTTATATTTAGAAAAACCTAGTACGTTAGATGCCGCTGACTTATAGCCTGGGAATTTTTGTTTCGGCTCTTGAAGGCGATAAATTTGAATTATTGCAATGATACTCAATCTCTTTGAGACGATTTTCTAGAACAATATTTTTATGGCCACCATTCAAATGTTGTAATTTTAAGCGATTTGATACACTTAGCGCCATATAGCGTTCTAGAAGGTACTAACTTACCGGCGTACGATTTACTGTATGGGCATTGCGCGTCTTATACTTATTAATGATCTTTGCTATATTCTTTAAGTCATCGAACTCGATACTGATAATTTGTTACAGCAGTAAGGCGACGGGTAGGGCCAGATAAGCAGTTCATAATCCGTTCAAAGAAACATCGACCTTAACGTCGTAGTCTTAAATATCAATTCAGTGTGAACTTCAGCGCGGCGCTTACGACAAAGACAACGCACGAAATGGCTGATTTTGACGGTTTTCAATTTATATCTATGTTCGTATTGAATTTTTCAAAATTATGAAGTTATCATAACATATGAGTGTTTGTTGGGAATACACTAATTTATTTTTTGTAAAAATGTATTTGGTAGAAGCTCAGTAAAATGGGAACATTCAAATTTTTTGAGGGAGGTTTGCGATTTTTTTCTAAAGAGCTATATTTATTAATCTTGTATTTGCGGTCATCACAAACGACTTAATGAAATGAATTACATGATATATGAAATTCAATGCTCTAATTACGTCAGGAAACGTGCCAAAAACACCTTGTTTGCCCTACCCGTCGCCTTAATCGAAATAGACAAAAACACAGATATTAAAATAGAATGAATAGTTTTCACATAACTCGTGACGTCAATGAACGAACCTCTTGTTCTATAGAATTTGATCGTTCATTAAATATTTCTGATGAAAAGTTGAGGGAAGAGGCGCAGCAACTTACATAGTATTAATCGAGATGTATCTGTCAAACCAAGGTATCAATAATAAGTGTTCAGAATCGATTATTAATTCAATGTACAGTAACTTTTGTTTATCTATTTAAGCAATGATTAAGCAAAAACTCGGCGGCAAATCTGCTAACAATAATAGCAAAACTCATATGAAATAGATGGCTTTTTAAAATATTTATAATAGAAAAACGAAGCATGTACTTTGATAATTCTAAAAATCATATATTTGGAATTTTGATCAAAAATAATAACAAAACTTTAAGTTCGCGTTTCCACGCAATAAATATCAATGTTCAAGAAATAAGCCTGCAGATTGGGCATACACAATTTCTAATGTGTGTAGGTGTGAGAGAGAGAGTGAGTGTGTGTATCTCACCGGGTGTGAGATCCGCGGTGTCCACAGAGTCTCCGCTCCAGGAGGCACACTTGGCGAGGCGGTTCTCACAGGTCGCTACTGGGATTCTGGAAGTACTACCGCTGCCCGTAGAACGCTACAAGTGGAACAGTGAGATAGTAAGGCGAGATACAAACGTGTAAAACGTAAGCCTATCAATAAAGTCTTTAAGTCTACAAGAAAACATAACTTTCATGAGAACTACTATCTATACATATAAAATTCAAAGTCCTGACTGACTGACTGACTGATATATCAACGCACAGCCTAAACCGCTGGTCCTAGAGATTTGAAATTTGGAGGGTGTGTTCTTTGTAAAGTGTAGGTATCCACTAAGAAAGGATTTTACGAAATTCCACCCCTATGGGGGTGAAATGGGGTTTTTACGTTTGTATGAAACTTTTTATTCTGTAGATCGATTGGTTTGAAACTTGGTGCATATACTCTTCAGTTAAAATAAAGTTAGGGGTGTGTCATGGGTTTTCGGAAATAACCTCCCATCAGGGTCAAACGGAGGCCCAAAGATTTTTTCTATCTTCGCTATACGGTCGCGGGCCGCAAGCGGCCCGTGACCGTATAGCGAAGGTGACCTGTGGTAGAAGTTGGCGTTTTTTTTTCGAGGGTGCTCTATTCGCTGGGCCGCAAGCGATCCGCGACCGTATAGCGAAGGTGACCTGTGGTAGAAGTTGGCGTTTTTTTTTCGAGGGTGCTCTATTCGCTGGGCCGCAAGCGATCCGCGACCGTATAGCGAAGGTGACCTGTGGTAGAAGTTGGCGTTTTTTTTCGAGGGTGCTCTATTCGCTGGGCCGCAAGCGATCCGCGACCGTAAGCGAAGGTGACCTGTGGTAGAAGTTGGCGTTTTTTTTTCGAGGGTGCTCTATTCGCTGGGCCGCAAGCGATCCGCGACCGTATAGCGAAGGTGACCTGTGGTAGAAGTTGGCGTTTTTTTTTCGAGGGTGCTCTATTCGCTGGGCCGCAAGCGATCCGCGACCGTATAGCGAAGGTGACCTGTGGTAGAAGTTGGCGTTTTTTTTTCGAGGGTGCTCTATTCGCTGGGCCGCAAGCGATCCGCGACCGTATAGCGAAGGTGACCTGTGGTAGAAGTTGGCGTTTTTTTTTCGAGGGTGCTCTATTCGCTGGGCCGCAAGCGATCCGCGACCGTATAGCGAAGGTGACCTGTGGTAGAAGTTGGCGTTTTTTTTTCGAGGGTGCTCTATTCGCTGGGCCGCAAGCGAACCGCGACCGTATAGCGAAGGTGCCCTGTGGTAGAAGTTGGCGTTTTTTTTTCGAGGGTGCTCTATTCGCTGGGCCGCAAGCGATCCGCGACCGTATAGCGAAGGTGACCTGTGGTAGAAGTTGGCGTTTTTTTTCGAGGGTGCTCTATTCGCTGGGCCGCAAGCGATCCGCGACCGTATAGCGAAGGTGACCTGTGGTAGAAGTTGGCGTTTTTTTTTCGAGGGTGCTCTATTCGCTGGGCCGCAAGCGATCCGCGACCGTATTGCGAAGGTGACCTGTGGGACCTCCCTAATTAGATCTATTCACACATGCTTTGAGCTCTGTTAAAACCATACTACTTTCATCCCAGAGGTTTTTTACGGTAAATTTCATATTAGTGCATTGTACAATATCCCAAATTGTCAATTTGTATAATATATCGAGAGAGAGTGAGAGCATTTATAATGTTTGTTTCGGCGGAAAAATATGCCATTCATTTCCTATTGGCCACGCGGGCGAAGCCGCGGGCAGAAGCTAGTTTAACATAATGTACAAAAATTACTGTTTGTCGTACGAAACAGTGATTTTTAAATATTTTTTTTTCAACGTAGTATCTTTATTTCTTTATCTTTTTTTGTCTTTTTATAAAGATTTCGTTATAAATTATGTACATACGTCTCTTAAACTCTGCGAGCCGTCGCCGGCCCCTGATGATGATTCCCTCTTCAAAATGGCATTCGCTCTGAAAATACACAAGTAAAATATTACAGCGACTGTTAGGCCACTAACTCACCGAGATGCTATGGCGACGTCGCTGGCTACGTATCCAAACAATTCGTATTGACATGTATGTTGCCAAACCGTAGCCAAGTGAGGTAACTACCATACATTCCAATATGGATTGTTTGGATACGTACCCGGCGACGTCACCATGGCATCTCGGTGAATTAGTGGCTTAAATGATGAATGGCTGAAGTTGATTTTATTTACAAAAAACATTACACATTATTGTACATTACCTGTCAGGTATGGCGTCCAACCTCGTCCGCTCGACAGCTGGACTTTGGCTTTTCTCACCGCTACGGGTCGAAGATCTGGCGAACAGACTGTCATATACTATGAATAAGGGCCTTCACAGCGCACATATTGAAACTCGACCGTTGTAAATCGATCGGTAAAACTAAATTTATTCAATAAAATAAAACAGAAGTTATGTACCGATCCGTATAGTTAAGCAAAATTCACTGCGATGGGCGACCGCCGCCAAATAGTACAAAACATGTAAAGGCTACGGTGTTTGAAGCACGTTAAGCCGCCAGTCGCCAGTTTTTAAGCCACGTTAGAAACCTTAAGTCGGCTTAAGGCTGCTATATACGCAGATCCACTATCTCGCTCGCGCATTGAATTTACTTACGAAAAATCTGGCAAAACTATGTCTTGAATAGCATTAAAAAAGTTTTAAAAAGAATATCCTATAAATCAAAACCCCCCATCCAAGATCACGTGTATTACTTTACTAAAGTTTTTTTTACATCATTTCAAAACATTATCCTTAAATACAGGCAAAATCTAATTTAATACTAGAAATTAAGGCGGGGATATCGTTGCCAGTTTATCAAAATCGAATCAAAATCACGCGCCGCTTTCGGTTTAGAATCGCACATTTAAAGAAAAAAATCTTGGGTACGGAAAAGATCACAAACGTAACCCCTCGTAACGTGAGCTTTGAACCTCACGTGACTTATGGACGATCCCTAAGGGGTCATATAAATATCACTTGAGATGTGGTTAAACGCTAACAATATTATATTACACTAGCGGCTCGCCCCGGCTTCGCACGGGTATAATAGTTTTCGCTGCACACGCGATGTAAAGAATGCTTTAGGTAATTTTTTACACCTCGGGTTACGTTATTGGAGTTTTAGTAAGGATCCCTAATTTTTTTGAAAATATAATATAGCCTATGTCACCCGGGGATAGTGTAGCTTACCAACAGTGAAATAATTTTTCAAATCGGTTCAGTAGTTTCGGAGCCTATTCAATGCAAACAAACAAACAAACAATCAAATCTTTCCTCTTTATAATATTGGTATAGATAGATTATGTGTTTGATATTGTATGTACCTTTTTTATGTATTATTTTATTGTGTATTGTAATGTAGTGTTGTGTGGTGTCAGGACACCACAAAATGATAGTAGAAAGAAAGAAAATACATTTATTCAGGAATAAATGTATTTTCTTTCTTTCTATCATTTACGATAATTGCATAAATATGTAAAGAGCTCACCGTTTGTCCCTTTGGTGTTCCGTGGCGTCATAGTATATTGAAGCGTCTTCTATGTTCCGAGGAAGTTCACACGTGCCGCCGCTTACCACTGAATGGATTTTCACTGCAAAATATGCCATAGTTAATACGGAATAAGACATGGAGTTGGTTGAATTTACGAATAACATTGCGATGTACCATGGCTTGCTTCAGTCATTCAAACGCATTGAAGGAAATCTTCAAGCTCTTGGAGTGGGAAGGATCTGGCATCAACATAAATGGCGGATATATCACTAACTTTTTAACTAGATGGCAGGACTTTTCTGCAAAGTTCGTCTAGGTAGTGTGACGAATGGTACGTTTAATAGGGTAATGTTCTTAGTTGAAGCGATGCCGGGTCTGGTACACTCCGCAACAGTACTTTAGGCAAGACGATATTAGTTATGCAGACGACATGGTGCTTCTGAGCTCATTAGGGTTCTTAGTAGAATGTTAAATATTTTAGAGAAAGTTACATATTAATTAGAATACAAATGTTTGACTAGGTGGTAGGACTTTGCAGACCCCACCTACTAGGTACCACCGCTTTGCCAGTTATTCTGCCGCCAAGCAGTAGTGTGCAAGCACTACTGTGTTCCGGTTTGAAGGGCACTGTAGCTAGTGAAATTATTGGGGAAATTACACTTTATGACCTGATCAGGATGACGTGCGCAGTGCAGTGTCGTGAACAAAAATATTTAGGTATAAGTAACCACCATTATAAAGATCTTTATTAAAAATGAGTTATGTGAAATGAAATGATTAGTTCTGACGGTATACCGGATTACATGATACGTTAAATTCAAACCTCCACATGTTCTAATTTCGCCAGGAAACGTGGCAAAAACAGCATGGATACTACATCCTTCGCCTTAAGGCAGTAGTGATGTGAATGCATCTCACCCTCATGTCCCGGCGAGGCGTTGTCCTGCCCCCGCACCCGGATCTCGAGGCGGCTGGACACGGTGGCGCCCTCGGGCTCCGGCGGCCGGGGCGGAGCGCCGCGGGTGCTCCGCGGGGGGGATATACTCTGGAATACAAGCCTCCATAAACCATATTTACTTTTAAAATTTACTACAGGATATTCTTATTCAATGAGCCCGTCTACATTAAGTTTGACTACTCTAAAGCCCGTATTGTGCATGGATCATTTGACAAGAAGCATGTGAAAAATCATATGATCTTCTATTCATAAGTCACAAATGCTACTTTTTTCCACATGGTCTGCTACAAGCTACAAATCACAGTATGATAATCACACCTAATGGATCATGGTGAATATCAAAAATCGGTGCCTGTGGTGTAGCGGTGAACTTTGATCTTGTTTAACTAAAGATACGAGAGTAGCATTACATTTCTTTTTAATCATTAGTAGCAAGTCGCAACTTCACTAGGGGTGCTCCTAAATGACATTTCTGTTCCATTTCATAAAGCATCACCAATTGCCATTGATGTAATTTATTAGGCAAATGAAAAATCACAGTCTGTGACAAATTACAGGTGAAATCACTGTGACAAATATAAATCATATGATCAAATGACAATGAATTAAAACTAGCAGTCATGGTTAAGTAGAGATGTCATTCATAAAGTTATCAATTTGTGAATGAAATCTCATCTGAGCACAGAATCACGACTAAGCTTACACACACGGACTTTAGTTCGCCTTTCATGACGTACCCACTGCAGAACATTTGGGTACGTGCTTGAGAGGTAAGTGCGAAGGAGCTGTCAAATTTTAGTGCGGATGGGCCTTTAAGGGAATAGGAAGGGGTTCGCTACAAACGTATCTATACAAAGAGCGCCTTGCGGCACAACCACCGTGTTATGGATATATGGCGAGCACCAAAAGAGTATATAAGACTTCCTCGTTATTTCAGTGCAATCCAAGTTGAGGTTTGTATGCAATTGGCGCCATATTGTGCTCCCAGAGTGCCGCAAGTCACGTGGCGTGTTTCTTGTCCTCTACTACTCCCTTATCTAAGGGATGGGCATTGATGATTCATTTGTCAAAATACACGCCAACAGACAATCTAACGTGACCGTTATCAGCTGTCAAAGATACCTTGTTCCTATTAAAGGTATATGTACTAGGGGTATATAAGTCAGAGCTATCAGCTACTACTAAGGGTCTGGGACTCCCTGACTTCTCCAGTTCCACATATGAGGTTTTTATAATAAAACACATATTAGATCTACATTCTAGAAAACATAAGTCTACTACTACTAGGCATGGAACATTTCACAAGGAGCATGTGAAAAATCATATGATTTTGTTTCGTTAATTGACACCTGCTACTTTTTGTCACGTACTCTGCTACAAATCACAGTGTGATAATCACACTTAATGTGTCGTGGCTTCGGATTTCATAATACGAGAGTAGCATAAGCGGTGAATATCAAAACATATACTATTTACTTCATGCTTCAGTAAACAAACTGAGACCTGTAGAGTATAATAATAAACAATCTTTGCCTGTGATATAGCGGTGAACTTTGATCTTCTTCAACTCAAGAGAGCAGTGTTATATTTCTTTGTAATAATTTGTAGCAGATCGCAACATCGCTAGGTTGCTCCTAAATCACATCTCTGTTCTATTTCATAAAGCACTGCCAATCACCATTGATCATAATTCAGTAGGCAAAAGAAAAGTCGCAGTCTGTGAAAAATCGCAGGTGAAATCACAGTGACAAAAATAAATCATATGATCAAATGACAATGATTTACAAGTAGCAATCATTTCCATGCCTACTACTGACCAGTAAACCAGCAGCCCTTGTCTGACTTCACCAATCCCAGATAATGAGGCCTATAATAAACACATATTAGATCCACATCCTACAGGTAGAGTAGTCCACTAACCGGTAGACTAGCCGCCCTGGTGGCAGCTGTGGCCTCCCCAAGTTCTGCAGCAGCCACATTCCTCATGACATCGAGGCGGTAGCGTAGCGCCCCGGCCGCGGAGTCAAACGTGGCTTGTTGCATTAGTGGGGGTGGTAAGGAACGGATGTGGCTGCCTAAAATTGAGATAAATGAATAAATAAACGACTTTGAATATTTTAGTATGAATAGCTTAGTATATCTACTTTACTGGCATAATGGCAAAGGAATGGAACACCAGCGTCATTGTTTCCTGTCAAATATAATCTACGAGTTTTTAAGGCTAGAGTGAACCGGTATCTTCTAGGCCAGCATGCTCCATCGTCGACCGCGTCGTCACTTACCATCAGGTGAAACCGTGGTCTATCGTTGATAAAAAAAAAACTGAATTAAGGTTGAACGTTTCACTCCGCGCGGCAAATTCAAATTTCATTTCGTTTTCTGCCAATCATAGCTTAATTACTCAATGTGATTACATGTAAAAATAAATAGAATGTCTCAACGTATTATGATTAAAAGTATCACCTAGATATCATTGGTTTAGCAACAAATGGCAATAAACAAATTTCGTCTTGGATTTTCAGTCTATTAATATGTCTTTCTATCAGTTTGATTCATGAACAGGGTAGGAACGTAAAACTAATTAGCCGCTTGCGAAGCCGGGGCGGGGCAGCTAGTTTGAATAATTTCAGACGCAAAATAAAAAGTATTACCAAAACATATAAAGACATTAAAATTAAAGCCATTCAAAGCAGAGTTATTGAATTGGTTACGACATAAGAAATTTTATTCCATAAATGATCTCTTGGAATTTTAAACATTAATAATTTAATAATATTAGATTAATATAGATTTTTTTATTTTTTGTTTTATCCATTTATTGTTTTTTCTTAATCTAAGTTTTTCTACAATATTCATATAAAAATAAATTACAAAAATATCATAAAAAAACCTTAAACCTAGAGTGCCGCCGGCAGCGGGGCAGGACCCAAGCTACCGGTGGTTAGGGCTGCAGAGTGAGGAACCTCCTGACAATACGTGCCGTGTCAAGGAGTACTGCCTTCTGAATCTGACCCTTGACCCAACCGTCTAGCGAGAGCCTCTCGCGGTGTTGGTCGAGGCTCTTCGCTATAAGGCCGTTCGCCGAAACGACTATCGGGACAATGCTCGTTGAGTCAACATTCCACATGGCGGTTACCTCGTGAGCCAAGTCATGTTTCATTATTATTATTATTTTCTGTGTACACACAGTCTAAGCTACAATGCAGAACTGAATCTTTAGTGTGTCTACCTATTTTGAATAAGTCAATGATTGTACTTTGTTTTGTGTACCTATATATAAATAAAACAAATAACATATCGTCGTTGCACTTGCCAAAACCTCTGTGTGTGTTTAGTCAAGTTCTCAGGGGAGACAAAAACTAGTTTATTTAATGATTGAAAGACTTATTAATTAATGAAAAATGCAGTATGGTGGCAAAAAAAATATGTGTTATCGATTTCTAGAAGGAAATAACACAGTTGTTTTTGTAGTCGATGCAAAATTCAATTTTAAAACAACCTGGCGGAAAAAAAATACACATAACACACACCGCAGGCGCACCGACGATATTCCGAATAAATTGTGATGTATTCAAGCAACGTAACTAAACCAAATTGTACCACATTTACTGCAATAAAAATATTTGTATTAGTACATATAACTCACCAATGGAAGGCATCGTCCAGCACCTCGGCAGCACCGGCTGCAGATGTGGGTAGGCTTCGATCCCGGGGATGTTGAGGCAGCGCCGCGCCGGGGGGGCCGCGGGAGGGGGGGACACCACCACCTCCGCGGGGGGAGGGGGGGACTTCTGCGCCGGCTGGGGGGGGAGGGGGGGAGAAACGTATGTATGTAGGGCGCTGTAGCTAATACTGACATTACTGGCCAAATGAGACTTTATGATCAGATCTCACAGTCTACAAATCTTTTTTAGACTGTGACTCAGGATGACGCAGTGTCACGCGAAACTTTAATTTAGAGTTCGGAGTGATACTGTAATCTGTTAATAGCGGCCGTGTCGCTTAACACCAGGCGAACGACCAGCTCGTCACGTCTTCATTTACATTTTAAAAGAAAATATGCTTAGTTTGGGGGTAGATGGCGCTGTGTTAAATGTCCACACAGATTTATTACTAGCCTCTTCCCCCTTCCCTTCTCTCTTGCCCATAGTGCAGGATAGGAGTGGCTTTGTACCTAATACTGAAGGTTGGATCTCTGTAATTACTGAACTACAAAACCGAAGTCCTTGAAATATTTACGGGAAAATATTTAAAACACCCCCTTTAAAAAAAAAGAATGAATAAAATCGGACCACGCGTTAATAATCTACAAATAAGTACATATTTTTACTTTCCTCCCCTCTCCCGCGGGAACCGTGCTGAACTTCGGGATTAAAAGTATGCTATAGCCTACCTCGTAATATGAACTCAAATCATGCCAAGCTTCATTAGAATCCATTCAGTAGTTTCGGCGTGATGCTCAGCCAAGATAGAGACAGACAGACAAAAACGAAAAAAAATATAGTTTGGCTTTAGTATCGATTATAGAGAGCCCTCCGACAAAATTTTTCAAAATACCTTTTATGTACAGAATTGAACCTGTTACAGTTTTATTATAAGTATATATTTATAACCCCGGTAACGGATGAAGAAGACGCAGTTAGGGATTGCAATCCCGAAAACCGGATCCGGTAATCCGGCGGATCCGGCATCATTGTACGTCTACCGGATCCGGTCCCAATGCACCGGATCCGGGATGCCAATTTTTGGTAAAATAATCGCACTGCTGCATGAGTATAGGTTACTTTAAATGCATACCGGTGCGTAAGATGATTAAACTCGATCTTAGCTTGTGTTGATGAAGTTACAAAAGCATTTTTGTGATGATTGTTTCATTCATTAGACAGATACATCATGATGTCTGTCATAAGAGTGACACTTGTTAGCATGCTAACAAGTGAACCTAATTATTGTGAATTTCAGTAGATTAAGTAAAGTTGATTATGTTAAGAAGAAAGAAAGAAAATACTTTTATTCAAGACATCATACATTACATTTTTACAACATTAAAATTTTTATATTTATTAAAAAAAAAAAACGAAAGATACATGCGCGTTGCGTGGCGCCATGAACCCGACTAAGCATAAAATTAAAGTAGTAATCATGACCGCAAAACTAATAGAAAACTGCTAGATTTAATAATGTGTACTAAAATTGATCTAACTGCGAAAACTGAAAGTCTGGACCACCCATTACGTTAAAATTTAACTATAGTTATACTGTGGTAGATTTTTAACGGTTTGTTTATTTATAACATCGGAAATTAAGTTGATACACATAGTAGTTGCACATTTATACATGTTTTTGCTATGCACATCTCGCATATTATGCGTACACTCACTTGATTATCTCATAAACAGTCCTTTTTGGAACGAATAGAGAAAATTAACCTGATTTGATCAATCTGGCCAGACCCGGCCGGATCCGGCCAGATCAATAGAAATTCAACCGGATCCGGCCAGATTGAAAATGTCACCGGATGGCAATCCCTAGACGCAGTGTTACCTGCAGCTGGCGTTGCGTAGGCTGCGTGTGCTGCGTGTGCTGCGTGGGCTGCGTGTGCTGCGTGCGCGCGTGCGAGCAGCTCGACACGCCCGACGCCGCGCGCGCGCCGCGGTGCTCCGGGGACTGCCCGCATAGTAACATATCAATACTCCAACTAAACAGCGTAAATCTAAAATATGCCTTAAACTAGATGGCGTTGCAAAATGAACGGGCTATAAGTTGAGCTCAAATCAGAAATATGCCATAAAACCGTTTTAAACTTGGATGGCGCTACAAAATGAGCAATCTTTAGTGCAGACGTGCATTAGTCACTAGCTAAAAACTACGATATACATATTAGAGAATGAAGAAAAGACAGAAGTTTAACAGGTACTCCTGGTTTTATTTACACTTAGTAAATAAGCTGAGCTGATTTTGAGCAAACTTTTCAGACGGTTTGCTTATACTACCGGGATACTTTTTATCTCGGAAAATTGAATTTTCGCGGGAAAACGAGTGAATTGAGGGTACCACTACCATGCTGAAACATCTCTATTCTATATAATTTCTCTCTACTCTATTCTAAACAATTAAATTTTAATATTTTAAGCAGTTTTAATATTTTAATGGGGGTAATTTTGAAGGTTTTAGTTTTAGTTTTCGATAATTTTAAAAATATTTAAATTTAAGTGACACTTCTTAATAAATAGAACGATTCCGACTTTACTTTCATTAGACCATTGAACTCACAGATGAAAAAACTATAATATAGCTATAGTCAGTGGTAACCTACATCGATTTTAGTAAAAAGGTAACGTTTCGGTTATTTATTATATACTCTTTGTAACAATCTGTCGTGACGTCGTCTGTGATCGTAACAAATTATATACTCTTTGATCATAACATCTGCTTGTCAAATAATGCTTTGAATTCAAATATCAATTAATTTTCGCGGAAACGTGAAGAAATTACGGAAGTATGTACAACGGCCGGCAAGAAGGGGATCCAAGAACAAACAAATTGCCTCTGGCTGAACGTCTGCCAATAATGAAGACCCCATCCCGCCCTGAACGCAGAACAGAGCCGAGACCAACATCAATACATACATCGTCTTCGTCGTCCAGCCTGGCTCAGCCGAAGTGGGAGTAACAGAACAGTCCCAAAACAACTCGTAACTCCGCCACCGTTACCTACGTACCTATAACGATAGACCATCACACGCAAAGAATTTGAACAGTTTACTGATTGATGATTATGACCTTTGATTTTATATCAACGAGTTTAATGCTGTCGGCGGTAGGTACCTACTGGACGATGGATAATAGATGCAGAGTTTTAGCCTTTTTTTATTCTGCTCACTCAAACGAAAACCTCCTACACCCACAATTATATGAAAAGCAAGAAGAGAAAGGTAGCTTTTTCATTTAGAGCCTACAGGCTGGTACGTTCCCGCACCAGCCACGCAGGCATCAGTGCTGGAGAATGGAAGGAACTTACCTACAGGAAGCCATTGTGAAATTGGCTGGAGCTATCCATGTGGCGGATCAACAGATAGCAGCAGCCTTATAAACCCCTATCACGATTATAGTAGCTGGTGTTAGTGGTAGCTAGCAAACTAAAATTTGATACTTGGAAGAATTCAGGCCAAAGCCAAATGCTACTTGGGAGGGAGTTTAAAAATGAATTAAATTTATTTGTTTGTTTTGATGTGCAGTGCTACTCATAATGATTACAACTGCTACCTAAGTGCAACAATTTTTTTATAAAAAAACCAGTTTATCTACTTGGTCTTATTCATAAGCCTTGTTGTTTTTTGAAATAAAATATGGATACGAATTCAAAATATCAAATTTCTTTCTTTTTTTGTGTGGAAGTTGAACAGATGTATTGGTGTCAACTGCTTTTACAAGTAAATATACAAAACTACGTAGAAAAACTCACTTAGAATTTTAAGTTATTTTTAGGAAGGATCCAAAATGGTACTTGTAAAATATACTAAAAACCAACTTAAAATTTTAAACGACAGTACTAAAAGTTTTAATGTCACTTAAAATGCGCCTTCAAATTAGCACATTCACCTAAAATCCTAAATTGATTATATTTCGTTCAAATCGTTCATTCATTTCGATTAAAATTTGAGTTTGAAGTTACCAAAAAGACATAAAGTGGTGCCTTTAAATTACCATTTAGTTTGAAGTTTTTAATGAGTCCTAAAACTAAAACTAAAGTCTTCAAAATTGGCCTCAATCAATATCATGTAGACTTGTAAAAGTGCTAAAATGAATAGTCTATTTGCAACAAAGACTTCTATGTATACACCAGACAGGACATCTCTAACTTGCATTGTCAACCACTGCAAATATGCCAATGAGCATCTTCTCGCTCATACGATGCTCAGCTCTCAAAGCGACTGCACGTGCAGCAGTGAATAGCAGTAAAAATTATGATCCGAATGTGCCATGGCACTAGCGCTGCGTGTTGTGATCGTTGGTTAGACGATTTAATCTCGTAAAGCGCTGTAGCGGATTTTAGTTTATAATTATACAAAAAATGACAACTATTTGTGCTTTGAATAGCTTCTCTAGTACGTAGTACATATACCTCTTTGATTTGCAATACATCTTTTGACTTGACTTGACTATAGTATTACATATAAAAAAAAAACACAAATATCAACTAAAGAAAAGAGAGATGGAGAGAGAGAGAGTTACCTGCAACTGTTCCTGCTTCCATTCATTGTCTGTGGTTTCTTCAGAGTCATCAAACTGAGATTTCCATAGAGAAACTAGAGTGAGAGCGCCTCCTTTCGTCACCTTGAATAAACATTAAAATCATTATAAAAAATAGCGGTAGTAGTTGTCAGTCCGATTGACTGATGACCGAGCTATACTCTGTTCCTGAATCTTAGATATTTTATGTAAACAAAGGGGATAACAGTGCAAAAAATATCTTTTATAATGGTAGGTTACTATATTTGACCAAAAAAATATTAAATATTATTTTCTAGTCATAATCTGCTTAATTTTAAAATAAAAATCGTTTTGTACTATCTATTTTAACGTTATATCTGATATATAAGATTTTATGATAAAGAAATCGATTTTTGGTAGAAAATATTTTATTACAGTGGTAAGACTGTAGAGGATCTAAACATTTTTTTGTTTTCGTTCTGGGATTTATATGATGGTATCATACCATTATATGCCATGCTTTCTTCAAAGACACATGGGGCTATTTTCATGCACTTTTTGAGATATGATGAAAAGTATGTAAAATATAAAAAAAACAAGTCAAACTGAATATTTATAGATCAAATATGAATAAATCTCTCGATTTAAAATTATAGAAGGTGTGTCAGAATTGTCAGAATAATTTATAAGGTTTCTGGTCATTTAAAAAACTTAAGTAATGTATGTTAATGTTTTATTTACGTCTTCCTAAAATTTTTCCCTTTATAAATTTAAAAAATTGTTAAATATGTATAAATTTAATTGTTAAATCCTATTTCATATCCTACTAATATTTTGTATGCAAAGTTTTGCTGGTTAATCAGTAAGATTGATACTCTTAAACTCCATTTAATAAAAATATTTTTCACAAGTAAAAAATGGTTTGGGCAACTGGCATGTCACATTGACAGTGACTTTTAGTGACATTACTTTGTTTAAATATCTAAGATTCAGGAACAGAGGAAGAAAGAAAGAAACACTTTATTTATACAAACTGTACACAAACACAAACAACAATAATAATTATGCTAAACTAAAAATAAAAAAGAACCTATACCTAATTAAAAAAAAAAACTCTACGCCTACTCTTTACATTTCTGTGTACGAACATTGTAGCTGTGTATGTACAGTAATGTAGAAAATGGTCAAAGCTCAGCGTGTGCCATAGACGAATCCACAGCGCTCATTTTCACTTTGGTAACAGTACGGTTGATTCAACTATAAAAAAAATCTTCTAGGCAAGCATGTACCACCGAAGGCCGCGACACTTCCCATCCGGTGAGATAGTGGTCAAATACTAAGCCTGTAAAGCCATAGAGTTGATATTTACGATATACACAACGTGATTACATGAAAACTAAAAAAAAAAAAAAAAAAATAGAAGGTATCAATAAATTACAATTAAAAGTACTTGTGACTGCGCTTGACATTGTTAATTGTTTTAACCGTTTTATAAGTACTGAAATAAAAATAAAAAAAGTTAAAAGTATCACCTACATATTATTGGTTTAGCGACAAATGGCAATAGACTGAAAAACTAAGACGATATTTGTTTATTGCCATTTGTCGCTAAACCAATGATATCTAGGAGATACTTTTAATCGTAATTTGTTGATACATTCTATCTCTTTACGTTAAACCAGTTTTAATATAATCACGTTTAGTAATTAAGCTATTATTGGCAAAAGAACGCAAGAAAATGTGTATTTGCCGCGCTATTGAAACGTTCCACCTTAAAATACAGGCATAATCTGATTTGATTCTAGAAAATTAGGGCGGGTATCGTTGGCTGGTCACTGGCGATGCAAAATTACGCGCCGCTTTTGTCTTAGAATCGCGCGTTCAACGAAAAAATAAACACACGTTGTTTTGTCCGGCGCCGACTTGTGTGTGTGCGCGTTGTGTGTGTGCGGCGGCGCGGGCGCACCTCGCTCGTGGTCAAAGTATTTTGTGAATAGCGCTTACGGTGCTCGAAGGAGTTGCGCTAAACAAAATTTTGGTTTTGACTGCTACGGTGAATTTTGGGCACGTTTGGACTTCCACGTTCGGGTGGGCGTGCCACAGTTTAGCTCGCGTTGTTTTGCCGGCCTAGGCCGCGAGTTTGTTGTGATTTAAAACAGTGACATTTACGACGGAGTCGGTCGCCCTTGACGAAGCGCAAGGTCCGAGTACCGCTGAAGAAGCTACCCTGGCGCGCGCGCCGGGAATGGATTGGATTCGGAGCATCCAGGAGGTGGGGCGTCCAGGAGGTGGGGCGTCCAGGAGGTGGGGCGTCCAGGAGGTGGGGCGTTCCGTTAAGGTATTTGTGCAATTTGATTACTTGTTAGAAGAGAGTGCCACGTACCGCGGACAAAGTGGGCGGCCGAACATTTGGGCCCTGCCGCCCACACATGTGTTATCTCACTTATACCCCCCTTTCCCCCTTTTTCCGTACCCCTTTCGTACCTCACGTGATTTTTGGACGATCCCAAAGGTTGCCTTTCAGGTCCCCCCCATACACGTTCAATGTTACTGATCAATCTTTGTGATTAATCAATTTTATTGATAGTGTAGGGTTAGTATTGGCAAATGTTTTTCGGTTTATAGTATGGAGAAAACATTGACGGAAGTGGTCTGATCAATTTTATTGATCAATAAAATTGAACGTGTATTGGGCTTACATAGATCAGATATCAATATAGATCAGTACCTGTTGTAAAGCGGAGACGTTTTCGTCGTCCATGACGGCGAACTGCGTGTAGCTTTGGTCGCGGGCTCGGGCGGCTCGCCGGCCTGGCAATACAAATATCTAATGTAAACTGTAAGCAATAAGGTCTATATTTCATTGGTCATTGCTGTTAACAGAAGTTAGATTACAGCTTTCTGCAGTAACGGCTATTAGTATCAATACGCTATTTTGACTACTATTAAAAAATAACGAATAAATATTATTTTCTTAAAAAAGGTTAATAAATTGCAATATTTTTTTAATAACTTTTTTTAAGTTTCTGGACTCGGTGGATCTACGATCTGGTGATCTGGTCTTCAGGCTGTTGATGATGATGAGTTTCTGAAGGGTATATAGTCCGTCCCTTTCTCGCAAAACGAGATCGTATGGCCTGCATGGCGCTGCTCCTTACATGTGACTATTAGTGTTCAAAACTGCTTTATGTCAAAAGCACGCGACTAACTTTATGCTTTTTTTAAGCACGCTAACGAAGCGAGCGAACAAGCGCGCTTTACGCGTGCGAGCCGTGGAACACGTGACATCCGACAGCAACCGCTAGCACGCGATGATTGCTGCCCGCCCGCTGCCGCGGTAACCATAAATACTAGGTATTATATTATCTGTGGCGCCACGCCTTTACTACTTACGCGCTGTTCCGTACGCAGCGCGTGCGATACACAACGCTCTAGGTAGATAAGCGGCGCGATATACAAAGCGCCAAGTGAGACCCACCGCGCAAGCGCACGGTATACATTGTGTACAAAAAGCGCGCACGCTTAGGGCGCTTAGTGCTTTTATAACCACCACTGCATGTGACCCCCTCTATATAACCTTTAAAAGCGTATTACTCCCTGATTTATTAACCGATTATACTTATTGTTTCAACTATTACAATATTTATTTACCTACACATTAATTTGTAAAGGAAAAATTTGAATCACGAGCGGGACTTGAACCCGCATCCATCCGTCCCTAAAGCCGGGACATGCTTTACTTAAGCTACCGTGACAAGTGGTCTCGTGTCCGAATTTATCCTTCACCTTTTTACAACCAACTTACGAGGTTGGCAGCGCCATCTATTGAGAAATAAAGCAAAAAAGCAAGCGTGCTTAAGTAAAACATGTCCCGGCTTTAGGGACGGATGGATGCGGGTTCAAGTCCCACTCGTGATTAAATTTTTTCCTTTACAAATTAATCTGTAGATTACGCTGAGCAGGCGATAGTGCTATAAAAATCATAAATATTTATTTACCTATTTCAAAAAATATTTCCTCGTTAATTTTAAGTAGTAGTCAAATAGCATATTACTAACGTAATGTTAGCATGTATATATTACCTACATTCAGAATCTGGAAAGCATACAGAATAAATTTGCTAAACACCTAAACTTTCGCTGCTATAGTAGTTTTAAAGACTATCAGGAATCATGCCTCCATCACCAACTCATGACTCTTGAAAACAGAAGAACTATGACTGATATGTGTTTTTTGCATGGTATTTGTAACAGTTATATAGACTGCCTGGAGTTGTCATCAAGACTTTTAAGATTTTCTGTGCCTGCTCGTAGAACAAGGCACACATGTTTGTTTGCCGTTAAGCACACAGATACTAATTATGCTCAAAACTCTCTGGTCAATCGTTTGCATAGGACGTACAATAAAAAATTTAGTAATATTGATGTGTTTCACGAGAGTAAGCAAGTATTTAAACATGGAGTTGTAAGATTACTAAATGAAACTGGCAAAACCACTGAGTGAACATTTCACTATTAACATTAACATTTTTATAAAGTACCTAAACAGGCTTTACCTTTGCATTAATAAGTACCTATGGTATATTATTGTGTAAGTATAGGTATGGAGTTTTGGTGGGAACGCGGAAAAGTTCACGTCGTTGCATTGTGTTATTTTTCAAAACTCGTGCTTTTTCCAGTGTTAATGTTTAAAATCGGTGGCGTTTTACGCATTAAGTGCTGAATTACGAGCATGAGTGTGGGCAAGTGATATAATGTGGTGAAACGTGTTTTTCGTGTTGCTTCCAAAATTCCATAGAAGCTTCTAGTAAAGTTGCCACCACTTTACTAGGGCATGACTTAGACTGGTCTGAGACTACCTAACTTAGACTGGACTATGACTACGCAGACTGTGATTAAGACTTGACTTTACGTGAAATATTCTATCATTATGAAAAATTACAATACTTGACACTGGCTAAATACACTATGTGTGGAGCCAAAATATAAGAGAAAAAAAAAAGTATAGGTATGTTATGAGTATATTATAAGTATGTGTGATATATTATATATTTACACACTAAAATTATATTATACCTATATTATAATTATAGTATCATTATTACACGCTCATATACTCATACACCCTCTCTTTCTCATATAAATAAGTTGCATACACACAGCACAATTACATGACTTTTATAGATTATCCTCTACTTGCATTCTAAATTCAGTAACAGTTGAACAACACAACCATATGTACCTACTTTATAAAATGTAAAACCGTATTTGGCTGTAAGCTTTATTCAGAAGATTTGTTTGTTTAAATTTAAGAGCTGTGGTTTTTGTTAAATAAATAAAATAAAAATAAAATAAAATATCTCACCTCGCTTGAAATGTGTGTCAGAATGTACGCTGTCCACGTCCGCTACTATCCTCGGGCTCACGGCTTCGCCTGACAACACATAACACAATATATTAATGACTAGCGGCTCGCCCCGGCTTCGCACGTATAGTGGTGTAGCCTATGTTACTCAGGGTGAATGTAGCTTTCCAATGGTGGAAGGATTTTTGAAATCGGCACAGTAGTTTTTGAGTTTATTCATTACAAACATACAAATCTTTCCTCTTTATAATAGTGGTGTAGATTAACCAAGTAATTACCATTAATAAAAATTAAAAAATCAAGAACGCCACAGATTAGAACAAAAGTCAGATGGCTTTTACGTAAAACAACCACGCATTGACCTTTTTTTATAATTAACTCAAATCATTTAAAATTATTGACCGCTTAGTTTTATTAGTTTTATTAAAAGTTCATCATCAACAGCCTGAAGACGTTCACTGCTGAACATAGGCTTCCCCCACATAGGGTCACTTTGAGCGGCTGCTCCTCTCCTACATCCATCGACTCTCCGCAGTTTTCAGCAGGTTGTCAGTCTACCGGTCAAAGTCGCGCAGCGAGCTATGGAGCGAGCTATGCTCGGTGTTTCCCTGCGAGATAAGCTCCGGAACGAGGAGATCCGCAGGAGAACTAAAGTGACCGATATAGCTCTTAGAGTTAGTAAGTTGTTCAGGCAATGGGCAGGCCACATCGCTCGTACAACTGACAACCGATGACCGATGGGGAAGAATTCTCGAGTGGCGACCACGAACCGGAAGACGCTTATTAAAAGTTAATTTAAATCAAATATATAACGGCCAACGATCACATACATAGATCCTGGACCTCCTGGAAGTTCATGCAATAAAGACATGCAGGCAACTAGCCTATTAGACGAGGTACATGTTTAGGGATGGTGATGGAGTGTACAGTTACCGGCGGCGTGCGGCGCGGCGAGGTCCTGCACGCAGGTGGGCGGCGCCGTCACCACGCGCAGGCGCGCCAGGGTGGGCCCTCCGCCTGGACATTTACTTGTTACTCATTATTTTAATTATTAAACATGATGGTCACACGAAAAGTTTCTGCCAGAAAATTCTGTACGTATGTACGTATATACAGGGTTACAGGGTAAATCGTGCTAGATCCGTTAAGGGCGTGGAGTACCCATCATTTCTGACTTATTTCACTACTAGCAGCGCCCTGCGGTTCCACCCGCGTTCCTACTGGAACCGTTCTCGTTATTGGGATAAAAAGCAGCCTATGTTTTAATCCAGGGTATAAGCTACCTCCATACCAAATTTCATCCAAATCCGGCCAGCTGTTAGAGCGTGAAAGAGTAACAAATATACACACATACGCACAAACTTTCGCCTTTATAATATTATTATATATATATTTTTTTTTTTTTTTTTTTTTTTTTTTTTATGTGATTGAATGACGTGACGAGCAAGTCGTTCACCTGATGTTAAGTGATACGGCCGCCCATAACAGTTGCAGTGTCACCCAGAACTTTAAAACAATAAAGTTTCGCGTGACACTGCACTGCGCACGTCATCCTGAGACATCACCAAGTCTAGTAATCAGATTACTAGACCGAGTGATCAGATCATAAAGTCTCATTTGCCCAGTAATTTCACTAGCTACAATGCCCTTCAAACCGGAACACAGCAGTGCTTGCACACTACTGCTTGGCGGCAGAATAACTGGCAAAGCGGTGGTACCTACCTAGACGAACTTTGCAGAAAAGTCCTACCACCTAGTAAAAAACCTAGTAAATATATATATATATATATTGTGATATTGTGATTGTGATTGTGATGATATGATTGTGATTGTGATGTGATGTGATGTGATTGTGATGTGATTGTGATTGTGATTGTGATGAATATGAATAATATTTTTTTAGATACCCTTAGAGAAAAATACAGTTACTAATTTTTTTTTTATTTCTTAACTTTCACTTGTCTACTACGGTCTATTCAATTAACTTATGTACTATTTTAATGATTGACGCATCTAAAGCATCTTATTACACATGTAAAAATGCAATAATAATAATAATAATAAGCTCTTCGCCTTATAGCGAAGAGCCTCGACCAACACCGCGAGAGGCTCTCGCTAGACGGTTGGGTCAAGGGTCAGATTCAGAAGGCAGTACTCCTTGACACGGCACGTATTGTCAGGAGGTTCCTCACTCTGCAGCCCTAACCACCGGTAGCTTGGGCACTCTAGGTTTAGGTTTTTTATAACATTTTTGTAAATTCCTTTTTATACAAATATTGTAAAAAACATAGGCTTAAGAATTGTAAATAAATGAATGAATATAATAAGACACTATTAAAAAAATTAAAAGTCGAATATCTCGAAAATGGTTAAGTTTAGGCTAGGGTGTTTGTTGTGAGAAGCCTCTTTAGGTAATCTATGTTACTGGCACTTTTATAATAGTTTATTTTTGTATTGACATTCGTTGTTTATCTTGACTACTAATATACACCAAGAAGCAGCAACATCTTTTTATTGAAAATATAATTTAATGCACTGCCTATATGCCCCGTATAACAAGTGTGTTTCATAGTGAAATGAGTCAGAAATGATGGGTACTCCCACGCCCTTAACGGATCTAGCACGATTGTTCCTGTAACCCTGTATATGTTAGTGTATGTATGTATATACGCACCGGGTGCTGGAGCCCTCGGCTTGCAGGGCGGCACACTCTGCCTCTCGGGGCGGGCCGCTGTTCCCGTTAGTGCGCTTGTGCTTGCGTCCTGGAACAATTGGTAACACTAGTGTCACTCTAGGGGCACCGCCGGGGTGGTATAGGGGCACCGCCAGGGTACATAGGGGCAAGGCCGGGGTATTCTAAGGGCACCGCCGGAGCACGGCATACACAATCGTCATTTATGTACCCTTTTTACCCAACTACAAAACTACGAAACTACGCTTCTCTTAATAGCTTACCAGTGGAATGTTACACCGTAACTTCCACTTCCAAAACGAGAGTTTTGGCGGGAACGCGGAAAAGTTCACGTCGTTGCATTGTATTATTTTTCAAAACTCATGCTTTTTCCAGTGTTAATGTTTAAAATCGGTGGCGTTTTACGCATTAAGTGCTGAATTACGAGCATGAGTGTGGGCAAGTGATATAATGTGGTGAAACGTGGTTTTTCGTGTTGCTTCCAAAATTCCATAGAAGCTTCTAGTAAAGTTGCCACCACTTTACTAAGGCATGACTTAGACTGGACTGAGACTACCTGACTTAGACTGGACTATGACTACGCAGACTGTGACTAAGACTTGACTTTACGTGAAATATTCTATCATTATGAAAAATTACAATACTTGACACTGGCTAAATACACTATGTGTGGAGCCAAAATATAAGAGAAAAAAAAAAAAAAAACTTCCAAAACCCGGCCGCCTTTGATCTTTGTTTTACCGCCGCCCCCACCCGCGTGGGCGACAAGGGGCGCGCGCTTTCTCATTCAACTTTGTTACTTCCGGTTCGACCTTTGTGTGGTGTCGGTTTTTTGTCGTCGGCATCTCAGGTGACAAACATTCATTGTAACGGCATAAAAATGTTTAGTAAAAAACATTTGAAAGTTGTGTTTGTCTTATAATTAGAACAGGGTTTTTGTTACATACTGTATATGAGCGTGTTATCTTTAATAAAATAACTATTCTTTTGTAGCACGATGTTTATTAGTAAGGGGAATTATTATATTATAATAATAAAACGTACTTTGGCATGTCTGTCGGGAGATGGCGCCGGTGTGGCGCGAGCTTCCGTTTCCTTGTCCGTGGTCGGCTTGTCTGTGGCCGACTGTGGGCAAACGGTAACATACACTATTACACCAAACCTTAATGTACCTTACCGTTACTACCTGTCTAGCAATAAGATTACTAGACTGTGTGATCAGATCATAAAGTCTCATTTCCCCATTTCCCAGTATTGTCACTAGCTACTGTGCCCTTCAAACCGGAACACAGTAGTGCTTGCACACTACTGCTTGGCGGCAGACTAACTGGCAAAGCGGTGGTGCCTACCTAGACGAACTTTGCAGAAAAGTCCTACCATCTATAAAAAGGTGGATAAATATAAGATCATGATCATCAACAGCCTGAAGGCGTCCATTGCTGAACATAGACCTACCTCATAGAGCGCCACTTAGAGCGGCTACTTGCCTCCTGCATCCATCGGGATTTTAACCAAATCGTCGGTCCACCGAGTGCGGGGAAACTGTGGGGGAGGGGGGGTGCTACTGAAGCCTTTAAAATTGGCCCCACCATTATTTTGTTTATTTATGACAACCGATGGGGGAGAAATGTTCTCGAGTGCCGACCACGAACCGGAAGGTGCAGCGTAGGCCCCCCACTCGGTGGACCGACGATCTGGTGACCACCGCGGGGAGCCGATGGATGCAGGAGGCAAGCAGCTGCTCAAGGTGGCGCGCTCTGGGGGAGGCCTATGTTCAGCAGTGAACGTCTTCAGGCCGTTGATGATGATGGATATGAATAAGATAAACATAACTTACATATCCGTTAACATGATGATGTCTCGGCGAGGCGGGCGCGGTTCTCTTCTGTTCCGCTCGATCCTTCTGTGCGTTAGTCTGTGCGTCGGTACCCACCGCGGCCGTCTGCTCCGTCTCCAGCCGGGGCCGGCTCGACCGCGCCTGTGTGGTGTAACCTTAATCTTACACTCGTGGCCGCACATCCACCACACAATGCGAGAGCCCACTGCACAAAAACCTACGTCATCGGGTACCTCAATACGATATCTTTACACCGTTAACCGACATCTAAATATGTAAATAAAATCAGGTCCGCCAGCGCCCATCCTGCCGAAATAATTGAAATTTTCTGACGTATTTTTTTTTGTCAAAATGACGTCATAAGGTACCCCAATGAAAGTGCTGGCAACAGTTAACCATTGATTAATTACGTAAAAAAAATTGGTTTGTCATTGCGCACCCTGCCGGAAGTACCTGGCAGACCCCTAAGGATGTGCCCTTCACACTCTTTACTTACCTCAGCGAATACCCCGATGAAACCTACACGCAATAATAGCCAAGATGCCCCTAATAATAGATAAAAAGGTCTGCCAGGTCTAAATTTGGCGAAAGTTGGTGGAGGTGGATTATTTCCATGACCCGGCAGGATCGGCACTGGCAGACCTGATTTTTTTTACATATTTAGGTGTCGGTTAACGATCTAAAGATAGCCTATTGAGGTACCCGATGACGTAGGTTTTTTTTGCAGTGGGCTCTCGCACCAACCGGCCCGCAATTGTCCAGCGTGCTGGTGTGTGATGGCATCTAAGGGGTGCCCTGCGTTGGTCGGTGTTTCCAGAAAAATACAACTCAGGGTTGTTCAGGTCAAGAATGGATGAGTACTATTAGAATCTTGGAATAAATCACTCATTAATTCAATCACTATTAGAAGCGCGCTACGGCTTCGACCGCATCACCGCTTCCTAACGCCTCTGCCCCGACATATATGTATGTTATGTAAGTATGTACGTATATATGCATGTATTCATGAGAGCGATGGTGGGCGAGCGGTAGAATGTGCGCTTCGCAACCTTACGCCACCGGGTTCGATCCTCGGCTCTGCACCAATGACTTATCTGGTAAGTTATGTGCAGTTTGCGATGTCATCGCTCCGTGCCTCGGGGAGCACGTTAAGCCGTCGGTCCCGGTTGTCATAAGAACATCTATGGCAATCGTTACGGGTAGTCAGACGCCTGATAGAATCCGACGCCTGATCTAACCATCCCTGTTACTGGTTCCTTATGGGTTGCGAAGTCAGATGGCAGTCGCTCGTGTAATTCTGGTAGCTCGCCGCTACAGGTATAGATTGGGAGCCGACACCAATAACAAATGGGTGAAGGCAAAGAGGATGATGATGATGATGCATGTATTCATGTATGTATGTATGTATGTACATATATGTAAGTATATATGCATGTATTTATGTATGTATGTATGTATGTACGTACGTTATCCGGCTGGGTATCGGTCGGTAGCGGGTTCTCAGGGGCCGGATGTATCGGTCGAGGGCGGGTCACTGATACAACCTGAAATTATATCATATACATTAATTACTCATTATATTTAATTAAAATGAAACCAGCCAAGTGCCAGACGAACGGTTCCTGTTTCGCCCGGTCGCCGCTTGTGTGCGCGGCGACGGGCGAGTCGGCATCATCAGGCTTGCGATTGAAAAAGACGCGTTGTAAACCGCCGAGCAACGGTCGCCGGTTCGCCGTAGATTCGTGCTTTTATTGAGAAACACGGTTTTGGTGCGTGGCACCGGCCCGCCCGTGTTCTGGGCCTCGTTTTATAAAGCTACAAGTCTTGTACTTGTAGCAAAATACTGGCAACACAGCCAAAAAAAAGTGAAATAATGCGTTTTATAAAGCTACAAGACAACAAGTTACAAGCTACATCCCCCGATATATTGCTTTACTCTATGAATTACAAGCACTTGTTCTTAGACCATAGACAATCCATAGTGTGTTTTTATTTTTAAAATGTAAAATCGAACAACTGTTTTGGTCATTACAAGTGTACGGAACTACAACTTGTAAAGTTTTTTACCTGACTAAAGAGCTAGGTAAAATGAAGTACAAGTTTAGATAAATTTATTGAAAGTGTATTGTACATGTCGTGTCACGAATTAATTAATGTTCAATTAGTTAAATTAAGTAAATATGAACTGATTATGTTTAAATAATGAAAAAATTCAGCTTGAGCGAAGCCCATGAAAAATGAGCGTAGCTGTATATTACAAAACCTATTGTGAGAATTGTAGACCCAACTTTATTTACTTAAATAGCTTTCCTTAAAAATAGAGACGCCCCGCGATTTCACCCAAAACTTGCATAATTTTCCGCGGGATTTCATGAATTTCCGAAAAAAACCGCATCTATCCCGGTAATATAAGTACATCTAAAAAAGGTCATCCAATTTGGCATGAAAGCCACAACAAACAAATAGATAATGTTTTTAATTTCTATATTATGTAGGGATTTAATGTAAACTTCACACCGGCTAAATTCACTAATGAATGGGGGCCAAACTAAAAAAAAGCTATTGACCGTGACGTTCATTCATAGTGATGTGCAACTTGTAATATCATAATCTACACTTTATCCTCTACTTAGTCTGTGGTCCCCGCCGTGAGGCCTCAGTGGCGTTCATAGTGATGTGCATTATACTAGTAATTTACACTTGTAATCGATAATTGTTGTTTATAAAACGCCGTAACTAGTAACTTGTAGTTACTTGTTCTTGTAGCTGCTACAATTGTTAGCTTGTACTTGTAGCTTTATAAAACGAGGCCCTGGAGTTTCGTTGTGGATTTTGGGCACGTTTCGGTCCCAATTTACGTGCTGTGAAGTGCCGCTCGCATTTGTTTGCCGGCCTAGGCCGCGGGTGTGGTGCGAATTGAAATCTTTTGATCCACTGAAGACGGTACCTGGCGCGCGCGCCGGGATCGGATGGAATTGGAACGGCTGACAGGTGAAATCGAGTCTAGGTATGAGCTGTAATTCTGTATTACTTTATTGAAATTAAATCGCCGCGTATCGCGGACAGAGTAGCGCGGCCGAGGTTTAAAGGGACCCGGTCGGCTACAGCCCCCGTATTGTGTAACTCAATCGTAATCGATGAATGGACTTCATTTGGTCATTTCCGGTTGTGTAAAACCCTCATCAATCTGGACCCTTAGGTAAAGAACTGAATAGACAAAACATTGATTAACTATAATAATGAGAAATAGTGAGAAAATACTAATGGATGGAGATGTTACACAATGCCAACTTGCCGGAAATGACGAAATGAAGCCCATTCATCGATTACGATTGGCTTAGACGGTAGCCCCGCACGTTTGTGATTAGACCAAATAAAATAGCTCTCAGTAAAGGCTTGCGCACATTGGACGGGCCGCATCGCAACGCGTCGAAATGCGTCGCAAACAATACCCTCCTATGTAGATGTAAAAATGCGTGGGGAAAACGGAACAGCCTATCAGTGTTCTTTTATTTATTTATAATTCACCATCCTATAACATAGAACGTTATATTTGGCACGTCCACATTCAATAGAGTTCTTATTAAATCAAGTTCTTATTAAATAGATTAAGTAGGTAGGTAGGCATAAAATAATATTAGATTTCTACAGGTTACATTTCGGTGAGTGTGCTGCGGAGCTACACAATCTAATTCCGCCATCTCTCAACAAATGTACGAAAGTGATGAATTAGGAATTTTGTTTGCGTTGCGATGCGGCGCGACCTAATGTGCGCAAGCCTTAAATTGACGAGATTTTTTTCGTTTTATTAAAAGTTAGTTGAAAAATAGCGGACACGTATTTCTTGTTTTGTTTTTAATGCAATATAGTAAGTAATACTTAATTGTATATTTTTATATTATGTGGCTAAACTTAGATTTTAGCAAGAAGCCAGAAAGAAAAATAAAACACTGTTGTTTTGAACTTTTTTGTGACAGTCATAAGTACAAATAAATTAGGTTTCACGCTTCATCATCGTAAATTGCGAGAATTTTATTAATTACTTAAATTATTAACATTAACTTGAAAAATACTGTATATAAATAAACCTATCGTAAAACTGGGTGCTATAAAATTAGTCAAAATTCAAATTCTTAACAAAAGGCCTACGACATGTTACAATTTGGCACTCCGGGACAGTGGGGTGAGGTGCAGGTGTTTCAGCTACCTTTGAAACATTTGCTCGCAGCATGTAGCGTGAAATAGACATTTCGGCTAACGGTGAATTATTTTTTGAGGCATTTATTTTATTTTTTACTTTATCGCTGTAATATTTTTCTATAGCATGGACTGAGTACATACATTACAGGAAAATATCGAACTCAACCTCACGGCGCATCATACCAAGTTTCAAACTTGTATGCATTACCGTTTTTTAGATATGAACAAAATAGAAAACCGTTAAAAACACGTTTCTTGTATGAAAAATTGTAAACTATTTATATGAAATCCAGCACAGCGCCATCTAGCGGTAACTACATGCAACTAAGGATTTCATACAAATATTTTACGGTAGGTACTTGATATCAAGTGTAGTAATGTGCATTCTAATAGACTCTTACTCACGGCTAGCATGAGATTTAACAATCGATCGATCTTTCGAGAAAGAGTTAGACCGCTTGAGCGTTTGAGGGTTTTTACTAGGTGGTAGGACTTTTCTGCAAAGTTCGTCTAGGTAGGTCGCTTTGCCAGTTGTTTTGCCGCCAAGCAGTAGTGTGCAAGCGCTACTGTGTTCCGGTGTGAAGGGCATTGTAGCTTGTGAAATTACTGGGCAAATGAGACTTTACGAACTGATCACACAGTCTAGTAATCTTATTACTATACTGTGTGATGTCTCAGGATGACGTTTACATAAACTTTAATTTCACTGCAATCTGTTATGGGCAGCCGTGATGCTTAACATCAGGCGAACGACTCGCTCATCCCATCATTCATACACATAAAAAAACCAATGAATGATCACGCGGATTACAACTGAAAACATTTCTTGTGTTGTCATTGGTCAGACGATTTCTCGAGATGTAAATTATTCTATATGTAAATTTTTGTAACTCATGCTAGCCGTGTTGGTCTGTTGATGGACATATATAATGATTTGTCTCTATACACTAATGTAGTAGGTATAAACAAACAATCAAAAACTCTTTCTTTACATATATCTCACCAAAACTCCTAGCTTCCGAGTAACTCCTAATTATAGTAAAGGTATACGCCTGCGGAAGTACATAGTCTATAAATAATTTGTAGGAACCGTAATACATTGTACAATACTGTAAAACATTGTTAAACCGTATAAAACAGTACACTGTAATACTTTGTACAATATTGTAAAACATTGTTAAACCGTATAAAACAGTATATATACTGTAATACTTTGTACAATACTGTAAAACAATGGAAACCCGTATAAAACAGTACACTGTAATACATTGTATAATACTGTAAAACATTGTTAAACCGTATAAAACAGTATACTGTAATACTTTGTACAATATTGTAAAACATTGTTAAACCGTATAAAACAGTATATATACTGTAATACTTTGTACAATACTGTAAAACAATGGAAACCCGTATAAAACAGTACACTGTAATACATTGTATAATACTGTAAAACATTGCAAAACTAAAAACAGTAACACTGTAATACATTGTACAATACTGTAAAACATTGCAAAACCGTAAAAACAGTAACACATTGTATAACATTGACAAATATAATAAAACATAACAAAACATAGTACTTACATCCTTCTCCCAATCATAAGGGTCCGGATCCCTGATGCCGCGCCGCTTGCAGCACCTCTCCAGCAGTGACGTCAGCATGCAGTAGTCTGGAGTGTCTCCATACTCCAGCTGTTGGACGTGCTCCAGGAACTGGCGCAGCTCTGATGGTAAGTGTTTCAGAAGGAGACGGTGGTCGTACTTCTCTTTCATTAGGCCGACCTGGGATGATCATAGTGTCATGTAGAGGACGCAAAATATTGGAGTGCGTGAAACTATTTTATTAAGGGAGTATACGTGAATTCGGTAAAATGCGATTTTTAGCAAAAACTTAAAAAATCTGTTGATTTTTTTTTATTGATTGATAGCAAGCTATAACTGTATGAATCATAAACATTTGAAAAATGTGTTTGGATATCTATTGGCCTTTGATATATGCTATTACTAACAATATTAAAATAATATGATCATTCATTCATTAATTAAATCAATGTGTAAATGAGTTATGATTGAAAGAATGAGTTCAGATGTCTCATCCATTTATTTAATAAACGAATGAATTATACAGATTAATTTGTAAAGGAAAAATTTGAATCACGAACGGGATCTCATTCGTGACTCAAATTTATTTTTCTTTTAGAAATTAATCTGTACATTACGCTGAGCAGGTGATACTAGTAGTGTATTATTGGGCATTCTGGCTCAACCTACGATTCCTCCAGGCTCATTCTTCGCCTTTCGTCTCTTCAGTTGATCCAGCAATGCCCAATAATACTAATAAAATTTACTTGAATGAAACGGAAATGCAACGTTCAAAAAACCCGAATGCTCAATAACTTATGAGCGTTTTGTGATTCCGTTCATTAAACAGAAACTTGTGTTAAGTTACAAAATAAACATTATACAATAAATATTTCAAATTAAACAACATATTACATGGTGTTAAAAGTATAATCTAACGACTTTAAAAAACATGTTTCGACACATTGGGCATTTATTATTTAAAGATAAAGCACACTTAGCACAGCTTACAGCATGACCACAAGGTAAAAAACACATACATAATTCTTCAAGTAAACATATTTTACACTGCATTTTATCGTTTTCTTTGATTTCATGACTGCTCATTTGTTCACTCAATGTTTCATGGCTTTGATATTGGTTCAAATTGTTTTCGTCTACGAGACTTTTTATAAATTCTTTCCCTTTTACAAAAATTACGTACGGGCAATATTGAAAAAAACGAGCATGTTCACTCCATGCTTCATCTCCCGGATTCCAATCTTTAAGACCACCATCGCAAAAGTAGCAGATTACTTTATCACTGAGCCCAGTATAAAAAAATCCTGCATCAGCCAAATCTATAGGCTGCTGAGTTAGTCCTGGAGGCCAACAGTTAAAACTTTTCAATCGGTTTGATTGAAGAGCATAATGAGGATGAATAGGCTTCTTTAATTCCATACTAGGAATAAAAAATATATGTTAGCAGCGAAACACCGATTCCTGACTCGCTCTTCTATCGACTGAGTTGAGTTGTCAAATTCTTTCATTACTTATAATATAACTAAGTAACAGGAAGTAGGGGAAAAATTAAACACTCGTATATTACATATAACAAAAACTAATTTATTTATGATCATTAACATTGTTTTCATTAACTAAATTATGAAAATTAAGTACTTATAATTATTACAATAACTAAGTAATTGTTTCATATTTACTTTCGTTTGGAGACAATTCATGTATGTTATCATAATGCCATTTTTTAATTACAATTACATTTTTTAGCGCACACACTTTCTTATGGAATATACAGTTAAAAAAAGAATCATTTTCACCAATATACTTTGTATACAACTCAAAAAAGTTTGGACAGCCTTTATCAGCTATATCTATAACAGAACAACTATCACATAAACTTTTAATCCATTTAATTTTTTCCATACCTTTTACTAGTATAGTCTTATTTTCTAAAAAAGGTGAGATTGTGCGTATAAATTCACGATAATCAATATGCCCTTCACTCCAACGAATACCATGATTTTTTTCTATCCACGAAACATGTTTTTTTTCTTTGGGTGTTAAATGCGTGTACGGATACGGAGGTTTCACTAAAAACGTTTGTGTATATTCATCTGTAGCTAGCGCGAGTTCACTTATAATAAAGTTATTAAAATAGTCCTTGAAACCTTGAACATCAATAATAAGTACTTTTGAATTCATGATATTTTCTTTACAATATTGCTCAAAGGTTTATATTCGACAATGCAATCATTAAGTATTAAACAGTATGCTGCCGTGTTTTCCGGAAAATCTTTGTCTGTTTCAAGATCTACACGTACATCTATTGGTCCTGATTTCAGGTTTTCGTTCTGACGTGAACAATCAACGACAAATAATGGTGACCTATTTTTAAAATCTTCAAAACTTAACAACGGTTCGGAACGACGCCCGTGATAAGACTGTTGAAATTTTGCATATTGTTCGTAAATTATAGCGTACTTGTCTTCTGAAAATTTTGTGTTCATATTTTCATAAGGAAAATAACATGAATTCAAAAACACTTTTATGTTTCTGATATGACAATGATCAAAATGAGACATGTCAGAGTCAGCTCTGCGTTTACGGTTAGTTTGTAAACCTATTATCACATATCTAGGTTTTTCTATTTGAGATGATGTTTTGATTGACCAAGTGTGTTTAGTAGTTTGTGGAAGTGCAGGGTATTCATAAAGATCCCAATTTCTAAACACTATATTAATTGAACGATCTTTTTCTAAATACTTGAGTAAATTTATTCTTTCTCGATCAGATACTTTTACATGAGGAACACGCCAATGAATATGTTTTATATCAATACCTTGTACAACTTCTCCGGTATCTAATTTCAGAGAATTCAGAGTTGTATTACTGCGAAGTAGAATAAGTTCATGCTTACAATTAATGATAATTTTATTGTAGTCTTCTGCGAATCCTAGCATTCTACTAAGAGGTATGGATACTGAAAAATCTCCTCCAAATTTATTTAAGTTACCATTTATATCCCATCCCCAACTTTTAGACATTTTTGATTCATTGTCATTCATGGATAAAAGAGATTTCATGGTAGTTGTTATACCAGCATTTTTTATTTTATCTATTTCAACTCCATTGAGCTCGTAACGGATATCTTGAAAAAGGTATAGAACTGCATTATTAGTAAAATGTACTGTAGAAACTTTAGTTTTTGGTTCTTTCTTGAACACGTTAACACAACCTTCTATATACAAAGTACTCATCGAAGGTAATACATACAAGTCCTGTTGGTTAATTGGAATTCTTATCTCATCATTTTCATTAAAACTAGTTACATAGGGCTTATATGAATGATACTCAATACTTTGAATGGTATTGTCTTGAACGAAAGATTCATTTATGTTTAATATACTCATTTTAGCAATCCAATCAATTTCAGAAACTTTCTATTCTCCTTTGTTAATTTAATTTTATGTGCGGTATTCTTGACAGTGCGCTTACAAGTGACAGCTTTCATGGTAGAAGCAGAGTTTTTATTGTAATCTATCATTTTCTTCTGAGATGTAAATATATATGAAATTCTTCACCACGTAAATTTACAATATTATTATTTGCGTCGACTATTCGTACAGATAAAGAACTGATACAATTTTGATTTACAGGGAAATACACTATGTTTTTAGGAATTTCAATAATTCTATAACCTGGAGGCACGTTTGGAGCAAACTCATGAATAATGTGACTGGGTTTTCCGTCTGTATACGATCCGCTTATAATATCACATTCGATCCTGAGCACAGTTGTCGAAAGAATGTTGACTGGGAACCGTGATTCATTTAATATATTAGCTTTCAGTGTTTCTTCGCCGAATCCAAATATTTTTGCAAGTAATGCACATTTTTCAAAATGAATATCTTTAGAGCATACTATCGAAGTCCTCAAAGTATTATTATTACAGTTCAAACTAAATCTGCAATCCACAACCTTTTCTTTTAAATAATCACTAATATCGTTAAGTTCATAAGAGCCTTCAGGTATTTCAACAATTTCGTTATCACCATAACAAAATTTATTGTTTTTTCCATCAATATTTGGTATGGAATTAAACGTAGAAAAATACAACAAGCCGCATTCATATTCACCATCAAGTTGTAGAGCAGGTGAATAATTTGTTGCCGATGTTGAACTGGGGCTTGATATAGATAGCGTGAAAGACATTGCGCTAATGATAAGTAATAAGAGAACTTTCTTAATATAAACGTTTTCTCCAATAGTTTCTTAGAAAATTTATACACAAATGCCCACAGTTAACTGTGTCAAAATTTTGATACTTAGTATAGTTGTATAGGATATCTAGATTTTTTAAGTACTTAACTAACTCTAACGGTGGCTTTAGATCACCAAAGCTATCAAAGTATTCGCAATATTGTTTATCTTTTACATAAGCTACCCAGTGCGTTCCTCGATTTTCACTACTATCTAGATTGAGGATTCCACATTCTACATGCTTAGGATACTTAGGTAAGTTGTCTCTCATATAAACTCCTCTAAAGTACGGAATATCACTTGCATGTTGTGTTATATCTAAATCGGTAAGTGCACGTCTGGGTAGCCTCTTATTTAGTTTTTTGATGGTTTTAAAAACAATCCACTGCCTTTTTTGTATGGCTTTATGTACATGCCTTTACCTAAGGCAATAGCCTCCATCGTTCTGTTATGTCTTTCGGATTCACGAAGACCTTGTTGTGATGCTTTGCAATCATTAACTGCTTTTGCTATACCTGCTGCTCCTCCCGCTAAAGCGCCCAATGCAGATAATCCCGCAAAAATAGGTATCAGTGGTAATAACCCTCCAGTTTTCGGTATAGGTATAACTCTGGGTATGCCAATCTTTTTCTTACCGAAGAGCTTCTTAGCTACTAAATGCGCAGCTTTAATTGCTGATTCATTATTTTTTGGTTTTATTTTCTTTAGATGTTTACGTATTTTGCTAATTATGGAACTAAATTTTTTAGCACCTGCACCTACTTTTACTTTGGTTTTCATTATTTTATTAACCAACCAAGAAGCTACTTTTTCACCTTTACTAGAATTCTTTGCTTTCATTCTTTGTTTAGCCATGTTTATAAGCTCTATGTCAGCTTTGTGACGATCTTCAAGATTTGTGTAATTATTATACGCTATATCGTGTTGTTTACAAGCTTCATCTAATTCGTTGACTCCCTTGTCGCCACGTATTAATCGTTCGCGTAACCTAGTGCCTGGCCCACAATAATTATAACCTGGTAAATGTAACTCGAACGGTAAATTGTTGATGATTTTATTCACAAGTCCACCTCCCTCCATTGATTTTAGAACAATGATATATTATTTAATATTTATTCTTTTTATACAAGAGATTTCTTATTAATCCAAGAATTTTCAGCTTCTTTTAGACCTAACCACTTTACAAACAATTTGCTACCTTTACTTTTAATTATTTTTTCCACTAAATAAATACCTGGATGTTTAGTTTTCTTAAGTTCTTGTTCATAAAACGTCCCCAGTATTTTTTGATGTTTTTGATCTTGAATGTGATAAGTGAAAGGATTACTATTATTTACATTCACAATCGTAAATAGTTCAGTGGACCAATTAGGGGTAAAACCTTTTTCAAAAATTCCTTTATATTTACTAATTCTTACTTGATCACCTACGTTAAATTTATTCCTGGCAGCTTTACCTTTATTTTTTTGAGATTGTAAAATATTACACAGAACTTGAATTTCGTTTGATGATTTGACATCTACCGGTCGATGTTTTGTTGTACGATGCACGGTATGGTTATAATCATCTGTTATTTGTTTCAATGGTTTTCCAATCCATTTATAATTTCCAATTAAATAAAAATGTTTGTATAATTTGTGTTTCAATGTCCGTATTAACCTTTCTACAATAGATGCTTTCTTAACAGAATATGTAGAATAATGGTTTATTTTGTATTTACTCATTAAGCTTTTGAAGCAATTATTATAAAATTCTTTGCCTAAGTCAGTTTGTAAACATTTTGGTCTTCGTATGCTAAGTAAATTATTTTCAAATGTTGTCGAAATTTCATGTTTAGATTTGGTTTTAACTGGAAATGTCCAAGATAATTTAGAAAATGTGTCGATAACAACCAATATATATCTATAACCATTATTCATTTTTTTTAAATTTTGCATGTCTATCAAATCTGCTTGCCACAAGTCATCAATTCCTCTTAAGAGCACTGAACGACGTTTAAAATTTTTTCGAGCTTGACAAAGAATTTCATTTACTATTCCCTGTTTACTCATTTTTCAATAATTTCTTGACAGTATTTTGTTGGTTTTGTTTCTCATGAACTGTGCTGTGTGACTGATATGTTAATGCTTGGATTTGAGTTTTTATTAACTGTATTTGTCTCTCTATTTCATTTTTTGTACAATAGTTTGTAAGAATCTCATCAACATACTGCTTATTTATAGCATCATCACTAGAAACAGGTGTTTTAATAATTTTAAGTCTGTTTAGCTTTAGATCACTTTTAGAATTTAAAACTTCAATCAAAGTCTTGTCGAACAAATCGATTGTATCTATTAGACGTAACCGCTTGTGAACATGATGACCAAATTTGTCAATGTTCATATTGTACTGGTGTATTACTCGTAGTCAGTCGACAACTCGAAATAAACTAATGAGTTTAATAACAGAAATTTAATTTATATCTATTGAATCACCCCCGCTTCACGCAATTCTTCAATAATGGAAATAATTTCATTATCTAACCCAGTGTTTCCTGCATCGCGAGAGGCTATTAATAGCTTAAGCCTTTCTACAAGTTCATTAGGGTCATCCCAATATACAAAGTCAACGCTAGATTTCAACTTTTTCTTTAACGTCACTCCAGAACCTTGTGCAAGGCTTTCTGTACTGGTTTGCTCTTTACAGTGTTTGAACAGTGGTTTTATAAATTTGAGGTATTTTATACCTTTATTACTTTTAATAGGTTTTTTTGGATTAAAGTCCCGCCGATGTACATTGGTGGCTAATAGTATTTGCTTATAATTAATTAAATCATTTTCAGATATTAAATTTGAATCAGGTATCTTTTTAAATAATAGTTCGTTTAAGCCTTGTGTTTTTTCATACGTTGATCCAGCTACATTAATTTTATTAGAAGTAAGCGTAATACGTGAATTTCCAATCCTTAGGATTTTGCGATCTAATCTTGCACCATAAGGAATATCATGAAAATTTTCTGAAGATGACGACCATGTATTATCATATGAATCTAATGATTTAAATGAAAGTTCACTTTGATCCATCTCGTCTTCATTACTACTCCTGGAGCTCTCAGAGCTGTTTTCAAAGTCTGACTTATTGGAAAGCGTACGTTCATACTTACTACTTTTAATGTCTTTAGGATTCGATGATCGCATCTCATTAATAGATTCATCATCGTCATTCTTATCATTATCATATTTCATGCGTTTAATTTTTGAAGTGTGAGGTTTTTGATCATCTAATCCAACTGAAATATTCCTTGATACCATTTTTTGGAGTGGTTCTGTAATTGGCTTGAATACAGTCTCAAATGCATTATTGCTATCGATTTGATAATCCCGCATTTGCTTCACTTTCTTTTTAACGGATTGAGATGATTTAATAATCTGCTCTTTTAATTCTTTTTCAGCACTCATTTTATATCAAAGACTGCGCTTGATGATGCCAAAAACAAAAATGAACATGCGTAGGTTCAACTTTGCTTTATAAGTTTCTGTGACTATTCAAAAACAACAAATGTGTCAAAATTCTTTCTATAACATCCTTTATTTTTTTCGCAGTCTTTATTTATAACCAAGTAATTATATGGAATCCTCCATATTTCGGAACATAACATTCGAAAATCATTCCAAGTCATATCTGTATTTACATGCTCATCATAAACATGACGTAAATTTAAATCATCTTGTTTGAATAGAATAATTAGATTGGCATTATCCCTAACAAGTTGTTTTGGTATTTTGCTATAAGTCTGGTTTAAATAGAAGCAATCAATATTTTTATGTCGACCCATGCAAAAGTAATCTCTTATGTTATTCTGCTTATCGCAAGATACGTCATCAAATATTATCACAGAGTCAGGTTTCGCTTCTTTAGTACTCAACACATTTTCATTCATAATAAACTTTGAGAATGTTATTTTTGGAACTAATTTTAACACGTTTTCTAGAAAAACGTATTTTGGTTGATACAATGTTTTGGAATACACATAAACATTCATAAATTTTAAACCATGTTCATGTATTAGCAAACCAATTAACAAATTTGTTTTGCCGCAATTAGAAGGACCACATATTAAACATCTTATTGTATTTGGCAAAAGCTTCCCATGTCTAAACAAATGTTTATCATTATTTGTAACACAAATCTGAGGTAACTTTAGCGAATGAGGTTGTCTCACAAACAACATGATGTGTGAACTGATAAATGATAGAAAAGATAATAAATATTTTCTTAAGTTACGACAGTTTTTATAGATGTTAATTACTTAATACGTATAATTAATTATTCTTGGTTAAAATATTACATTAAGTATTTCTCTTAATAAAAACTCGTTAACATTTACTCGTATTTAGGTTTATTTCAGTATAATATTAAATTTATGTTGTCTTTATACTGGTGGAAAATTAAAATTAATTAAATTAACTATTGTAGAGTAAGAACATTAATTAAGTAGAGGTAATAAAACAATTTCCTTGTTTATATTATCATTTTTATTGAATTAAATTACAAAGGATAACCGTTACAAATAAAAATACCTTAAAATTAAACTAACTACAACTGATCATGTCTTAAGTTTTTTGAAACTTTACTTATCAGATTTTCTGTGAGGTTGAAGACTTCATCATGAAACGGAGTCAAAACAACATGTTGCACACTAATACTTTCACAATATGCATCGGCAGTTTTATCATAGTCGTAAACTTGAAGTTTTATCAGTTTTCGTCCGTTAAGTGACGATTTACTAATAATAAACGATGCACTTTTCAAATTGCACCGTTTTCTTCTAGACTTTTTTTCAACAGCAGTTGCAGCACGTTGTTCTGTTTTTTTTTGAGTTTCCGAGTCATCCCATGAACCCAGCAAAGGATCCTGAGCGCATTGAAGAAAAAACGGGTCGGAGTCTGTTGGTGTGTCATTCATTTTTCCTGTAAACAAAACGAACAGTTTGTTAAATCCAAATCAATTAGCAATGAGAATGAATAACACAAATAACTATAAATAACAACACTTACCAGGTCTTAAAATATAAATTCCTTTATACGACAGGCCTTCGTAATAAAAATGAACTTGCGTTGACACGACCTTCACTCTTTAAGTATTATCGTAGTATAATGCGCTAAGTAGGTAAAAATTGTTTGCAACTCTGCGGTATGCGAGCGCAATGCAATTTGATACGATGCACTCGGTCTCTACCTTGTTAGTGATAATCAAGTTCGAACGTGTTATGCAATGGTTTTTATGTCATTGAACTCTACCTATCTACATTATTATACCTTACTATTACAAAGATCGGTTAAAGTTATTGCATGTGTAATTACTGTAAATGGCTTGATTGATCAAGTCTAAACTTGTTTGTTATTAGTTGAATGGGTAGGTGTTTTATGAAATAAAAAACATAATTAGGTATATGGTACGTTCATAATTTATTTAATAAGAAAAACGTACATACGTAGTTACTTATTTATAATTATGATGGTAAATATTTATGTACCTACTTAAACTATGTTTTGTTATACCTACTTAAATGCTTATTTTAGTGTCTTATTATTCTAAGCCTTTATGACAATTTATTTAACATTATAATGAGCTAATATGTATATACATAATTATAAACCTTAGCAATAAAACAGACATAGGTAGGTAAATTATTAAAACAAAGACTTATGCCCCCATGCCTTTGTAGAAATTTTGTTTGGTAATATATATCTCTTATCATCAGTGTTTGTTAGTGCAACTTTATTCATTGTCTGCGTAAATATTTCATGTTTAATCGATCTAAACAAAATGTTCTTTTTTCGCACAATTGTATTATTTAACAATACTTCACGATAATCGTCGCCTGATAAGCCGCGAATTACACACTTTTTGGTACCTTTAGCTTTTTTTATGATATCGTTTTCGGTTCTGATACAATATAATTTACAACGTAATCCGATAAACTCGGTTACAATCTGTCCATACATCTCATCTTTGAATAATCCAGGAATCTTTCTGTTGATTAATGGAATGTTATATTGATTTTTCGGCGCATAGTTGCTCGTGTCAAAATACTGCAACAATGATTCTTTCATGTCTTTGTAAAAGTCATCCGTTGTGATATCATAAACAAAACTATCGGTGTCAGTATAACAAAGTTTGACACTGTCGCCATATTTGGGTTTAATGACTCCGTAATGAAAGTCGTACATTAAATTTTTAGATAGCTCTAACACTGTAAATCCTACATAAATTGGTTTGTCTAATACAACTCTTTCAGGTTTCATTTGGATGGCAACAAAATTTTCAGAGAAAATTGAAACACTGTGAAAGTTTGGTCGTGCAATCAATCGGTCAGCACTAAGGCTCTTTTTTGTTTTGTTTTTAGTATCACTCCATTCATTTACTAATTTAACGTTAACTCGTTTTTCTGTATTCTCCAAAGTCTTTCCAAAAATTGAATTATTAAACAATTTGAAAAGATCTTGTTGAAATGGTGTTACAGCTTGTTTTCTGAGCTCAGTATTCAGTTCAATGTACTCCTTCAAAAAAGCTTTTTGTCTGAATGTAATAACGCGATGGATTTTGTTTAATATTAATCCATGACTTAAACAAGTTTTCAAATGAACATAGTGGATAACATATTTATATTTGTCGTATAAGTTGGGAATCAACTTACAAGTCCTCCCTCCTGGGGGCAAAGTCTTTTCAGCACAAAAAGGATAGTCGTTATGAGCATCGTGCAAATTTTCTGGATACAATAAATCAACCTCTAGGATAAAACCATATTCAGCATCATTTGAAATATTCATGATATTTAATAAAGCAATTTCTTTCTCATCTAATAATCTGAATTCTGATGTAGGTAGAGGCTGACACATACTATGCCCATATAAGTTGTTACAGTCTATATACATAAGGTATGAAGTAGGTTTAGACGCGTCATATGTTTCCATGAATTTGTTATTTCCGACTGAATATCTATTTGAACATAAACAAATACCACCCCTCGTACCCCCTTGTATCATTCTAATGACTTCTAGATCATTTATTAATTCTAATTTTATATCTGTTTTTAATAGCATAGCATCAAATGAGAGGCTTGGAGCTGTTAAATAAAACGCCGGATCTAGCAGATAATGCAATTTACATATTTTTCTAAAGTTTTCGAAAATATCAGTTAGCAAAAGTACGTCCGTTTTAATGTACAAGTCAGTATATTCCCCCATATTTTGTATGTCAAAAGTTGACCAAACATTATGAGCATGTTTGTATTCTCCGTCTGTTATATTTTGATCAGTCAATGAACTGTAAAACATGTCTTTAGCTGGAAGTTCATTTTCTGTATATGACTTCCAACTAGACATATGTTCATATGGATACACTCCTTTACGAACTAGTAACTCGTGTTCGGTTTCATTTGGAAAGTGTTTTGTCAAATGAACAAAGTCTGTCTTTTGTAAACCGTTCGCTAATTTTTCCAAGCTAGAGCCTAAGAATTTAAATGAGTCAACAAAACGTATCTGAGCGCATTGATCGTTCGAAATACAAAGAAATTTTGTAAATGAAATGTAGTTCTCTTTGTTTTTCGGTATAACTTTAATAGGACCAGGATAGTTGCCCAACTCTTTTATAAATAAATGGCTGTCATAACCAGATAAGTTATGAAAAAATACCGGTATACGTTTTGGCACACGATATCGTAAGTTACAAATTGTATGTGCAGGCCCCCTATAACACCCTGTTAAATGGCAATGATCACGTATTTTCTCGAATATTATAAAATGATGACAAATATGGCAACGATCTGTTTTTGCGTGTGTCAATGCATCATCTTCGGTAAATATCATTGGCACTTCCTGATTGAGAATTTTATAAATGTCTTTTATATCATTATGAAGTGATTCAATAAATTTACTAACACAATCAGGCCCTCGATATTGTACAAAACGATTAAATTTACTATCGAATGAACAAACAATATTGTATGCAAATGCTGCAGGCACATGTTTTTGTTGATTTTGAGTATAACTTGTGCCTGGATTTTGACCACAACCCTGATATGGCAAAAGGAGTGTTTCAAAGTCAGCATATACAACAAACGGTACATCCTGCTTGCGTTCAAAGTTTTTAAACTCTAGAATCGAGCCTTTATTTGGGAGTACAGTTAATACACCGCTACATGAGTGAGCATCAAGAGATTCCTCGGATGTGAAAAAAATAAAACAATCTTCACAAAAATGTAGCATTCCATGATGTTTTGTAACCTGACTACGAACAAGACGCGACAAATTTTTAATTAGACAAAAATGAGACCTGTTGCTTTGCTCTAACAGTAGTAAATTAATTCGCGTTCCTTTTTCATTGTTTGATTTGTAAATAGGACCTGAGACAGATTTATTATTTTTTAATAAGTAAACATTTATACATATGTTTTTGTTATTGCGCTCAAATGTTTGAATATCAGATAAATTAACTGGAAAGTTTAAGTCAACAATGTTCAATACTTTACTGAAATGAGGATATGAACTTGTTCGATCACAGTTTTTTTTAACTGGATGTAGAGCAGCTACTACACACCACAAGAAACAATATTTATCATCATTTTTAATATTAACACAAGCCTTTTTGTTTTTAATAATTGGCGGTAAATTAATATATGAAGAACCATTCAAGGGATTATATTGATTGATGTTTATTTCCAAGTTTAAATTAGATAATAAAGCCCAACCGCTGTCACGGCTCTGAAATTCTTCAATCTTCTTTTTTATGTTTTCCAAGACTTGTGTAAATAATTCGTCAAAGTCAAAATTCTGGTGTAAGACTTTATTTTTGGTAGCAAATGATTTAACTTCTTGACTGTCATCCTTGAACTGCAGGAACTGGCCAAAGTGCTCAAAATTAACTTTAACGTTAACGTTTTTCTCAACTGCGTTTCGCAAAAGATTTTCTATTTTAGACTTAATATTATTTAGGAATATTTCAGGCGAACAGGTTTCATAGTTATCAACAGCTAATATCCTATAAGAAATGATACGACCTTTAAATGCTGATGCTATCTTAATAACACCATCTTCTATAGGAATGCTGCAATTATTTTTATGAGCATTGCTTCGTAAATGTCCTATCCATTTATTTCTTTCTATATGAACTGAACACGAAGTACAGAACGGCATAACTTACTTTATTCCTTATCATAAACAAAAAATGAGGGAGACAACTAAGCATAAGCTTACTGAGAACTCAAAATATTATAAAGACAAAGTAATGTTATCTACCTATTGTACTTAAGAATGATTCATAATAACTAGGTACTAAATAAATTATAAGTAGGTATTTTGTTATCAACGCTAGCTCAAGTTACTACTAAAACTTGTGAAATAATAATGCACTTTATTTATATTAAAATAAAGATAAAGAAAATATAATGTACACTAACATATATTTCACTTAAAATTAAAATAATCACCATAAAATTTGGAATCTACGTCCATCAAAGAATTTTTAGTTAATTTAATAACCTTTTGTAGATGATCCCACTGAGGGGTACCGCTGTTGATAGAAGTTTTAACGCACACCAGGGCCTTCTTCCACCGGTCAGCGGCCTTAGATGCTGCATCAGCAGCTGTGTATACGCGGAGTTCTGCGTAGTACTCTCCTTGAGAGTTCTTTGCTCGCCGCACGATACCGTTGGCCACGCGGCTGGTGATGCTTGTAACCAGCTGGGAACCCTGTTGCGAGTTCAACACCGCGCTGCCCTCTTCGTCTTCGGATAGCAATCCGAAGATGTCGTAGTTTTGTTGCAGTTTTTTGTTCTTGGGCGCTGCACTGAAATAGATTGAATTTTATTTATTAATGGATATATGACATAAGATACCTATGGGTGGGCAAGGCTGTACAGCATTAAATGTTTTTATTAATATGCAAGAATGCTTTCAAACAGTTATTAACTAAATTTAAAAGATTTATTTTAAAGTCAAAGTCCAAATGCATTACGTATAGGTACTGCTTTAAGTTAACACAGAAGTGAGACGAGCTGAAATAAATTATTTAGTTCACATAAGTATACATTTAAAGATTATAGGTGCTAACCGATTGTACCTACAAACCTGTAGTATAAAACATTTAAATTTTATAATTCCGCTACTTACAGTTACACTCACGAACATATTCTTTCAGCAGCGGTCAGAGTAAAGTAAACAGTAGGATGCATTCATGGTGTAGATAGAAGGGTAATAAGATTTTAAAACTCACCGAGGTGTATCTGCCGCCGCTTTTCTTTTTTTTTGGCTGGTTTTCTTTTTATCAACTCCCTGCTCCTCCACAAAGTGCACGGTGTCGTTCTCAGAGTCAGACCTAAAACAATACACAAAATGATTTATTATGATAACTCTGTTAACTCGTTTTTAGTCCTTGTTTTTAAAATAAACTGTGAAAAAATATGTGAGATATTGATTAACATTGTACTAGGGAAAATTGAACTTATTAACAGAGAAATATGGGAGGCCTATGTTCAGAAGCGAACGTGTTCCGCCTGATGATGACGATGATGATGATAACAGAGAGACATTATTAGGTAATATAAATTGAAAAATACTCACGTACATTTTTGAAGATTTTTGTTAAGTTCACTAAAACAAAACAAAACAGGTATAGAGCTTCGGAGGTCAGAACTTCAAATCTGCACAGTTCAGAACTTCAGAGTTCGGGTTCTTCGACGTGGACTTGGAGCACTTTCACTTGTGATGCGAAGCAGTAGAAAAACTGAATAGTTGTGGCGGCGTTTATGATGTATAAATGGTTTTATGTAAATCAAAACTGTTAAGTCAACAATAATTGTTAGGGTTGTTACATAATTTTTATCAATTATTTTGAATGTTATATTCGTTGCACTTATCAATGCTTACTTATTTGTAATAAATAGTGCTTAAAAACAAGCTCACGACTACATTAAAAATTATACGCTAAAAAATAATTGAAAGAAAAAAATGTTTGAAGCTTAGTATACCTACTACATATTATTTTATTATTGATTAAGCCGCGGTGTAAGCACAAGCAAATAGAAAATAAAACGAAAAAAGGAATAACCGAATAAAACAAGTTATGTAAGCTATATAAGCGCACCTACTTTTGTTATTCTAAAACAAAATCGTTATAATGTCCCCTAAAACCCACAAAAAATAAACCGCAAAACTAACACATTTTCGAGCGCTAAATACCTACAGCTATCTGTGAAACATCGTTCTATGCAATAAAAGAAGACTAATCCTACCTATAATATTAATATATATTTTAATAATAAAATATTTTGGTCAACCCTAGATCTATGTCTGTAAAATACAGTAAGATTTTTGATTCTTCTACAGATCTTAAAAATTATCTAAAATTAGTTAAGTACTACAAGTATACAAAACACCTTACACTTGTTTACAATAGTTTAAGTTTTTGATTTGCGAAATTTATTTTTACTCGTCAAATTTAACAATAATGTGTTACAGTGTTTTGTATAAGTCTCAGTTGATCGAGTTCAAGATCAGCGAAAACCTACATGACAAAAAAAAAATGTAGATTTATCTTTTAGGTACCTACCCATAACATATTTTTATACACCGTACTAAAAATATTAAGCAAAACAGCGGCATAAACCTAGCGAGGTAAAATATCATATTCGTGTTCTCACGATGCGGCGTCTTTAAGAAACCCGTTCGACCGCAGTGTGTAGGTATATTTTGCAAAACAGCAATATCGCGATGTTTGCAAGATTTGCAAGTTACGATTTGCGTTGACTCAGTGTAATTGTCAGTAGTGATGTTTGGTAGGTATTCATCATTCGATCATCATTCGATTTTATTGTTAGTATGTTTTTGTTCATCATCAACAGCCTACAATTATTTCTGTTGAGCTCTATTAAGTTGAAATTTGACACTAACATTGACCCCTAGAAAAAGTTGTATTTATGTAAACATTACATAAAATATTCATAATATAAAGTTGTTCATATTACATGAATGTGTAATAATTTGTTAAAAAAATTAATAACCCGCTATAATGTACAACATTGTCTTTATCGATGTGAATCCGTTCTATCGATTAGTGATTCGCAACGCACATCCCTTAATTAACTCATTACAGTTTAGTCAGTGTTCCGTTTAGAGTGATAGTGTAAGTCGTAACCATTACTGAATATAACATTGGGGGGCTTTTCAGTATTGTGTAAGTGTATAGAGTTATCCTCACAATGAAAATTGTAGTCCATAAATGAGATCTAAATATAGCATTTATTCGCAAAATCTCTTTGAAAACATAATATGATAAGAAGGTTCTTGTACCTAAAGGTAGTTTTGTTATACCTACCAACACGATATTGAGTTCTTGTGGAGTTTTTATCACAGTTCATTTTCCGATAAATAACTCAATAAAATTCGAATATTCTTGTATAGTTCGTTTTGTGATGTTGACCAACACAATTTTGTTAGTCCAGAAGTCCAGTTTTTTTATCACAATGCATTTTCCTATAAATAACTCAATAAAATTCGAATATTCTCGTAATAAGTTTTTTTTGTGATGTTGACCGACACAATTTTGCTAGTCCGTTTATGGTCCAACTTTTCATCACAGTGCATTTTTGAATACCAGATAAAATTTGAGTATTCTTATAAAATGTTTTTGTGATGTTGACCGACACAAAATTGATAGTCCGATAAGGTCCTACTTTTTCATCACGGTAAAAAATTTAATATTCGATAAAATTTGAGTATTCTAGTGAAACGGTTTTGTGATTTTGACAGACACAATTTTGTTAGTTCGAAAGGTCAAGTTTTTTATCACAATGCATTTTCCGATAAATAACTCAATAAAATTCGAATATTCTTGTAATAAGTTTTTTTGTGATGTTGACCGACACAATTTTGCTAGTCCGTTTATGGTCCAACTTTCATCACAGTGCATTTTTGAATACCAGATAAATTTGAGTATTCTGATAAAATGTTTTTGTGATGTTGACCGACACAAAATTGATAGTCCGATAAGGTCCCACTTTTTCATCACAGTAAAAAATTTAATATTCGATAGAATTTGAGTATTCTAGTGAAACGGTTTTGTGATTTTGACAGACACAACTTTATCACAGTAAAAAAAATAATATTCGATAAATTTTGAGTATTTATGTAAATATGGATTTGTGATTCCTACCAACACAATGTCGTAGTTCATATTAGTTGTCCTTTTTATCATAGTAACCTTTAAATATTCGATTACGAGTATTCTTGTAGAGATGGTTTTGTGATGCTGATCGACACAATTTTTATTCATGTTAAAGACATAAAACAATCATAGAAAAATTATCCATTGTGTTATGTTCAGTAAAAACGTTTGTTACGCATCAAAAGCTAGGCACAGACGTAACTTGATAGTGAAGTGAAACCGTGTTGTGCCATCACTGCTGCACCTGTCCTGTGCTGCTGCTGACCGCATATTAGGTACGTTGAATTTCCGTTCTATCAACTTGACATGAATTTCTGTTTTATTAACGAATCGCAGACGATCAAAGTCTGATTAAATTTCTGTTTTCAACGCAATAAGTTATTGAGCATTCGGGTTTTTTGAACGTTGCATTTCCGTTTCATTCAAGTAAATTTTATTAGTATTATTGGGCATTGCTGGATCAACTGAAGAGACGGAAGGCGAAGAATGAGCCTGGAGGAATCGTAGGTTGAGCCAGAATGCCCAATAATACACTACTGATACTGCTATAAAATCATAAATATTGAATGAATTATGATGAATGAATGAGTTCAGATGATGGCTTATCCATTTATTAAATAAATGAATGAATTATGATAAAATACCGAGTTCAAATGATGTCTCACCCATTTATTTAATAAACGAATGAGTTCAGACGATGACTCATCCATTTATTTAATGAACGAATGAGTCAAACGATGACTCGTTCACTTATTCATTAAAAATGATTTATGTGGGAACGAATCGCGATGATTACTCAACCTTATTCAACGAATGAATGATAATTCTGTACATTCCTATTTAATGTGAACAAATCAATACTTTTTCAACTGTATCATTCATTCATTCATCCATTCATTCAACGAAGGAGTTCCCATGACGGTGCTGACCTGTTCCTTATCCTTGATCTTCCTCCACGGCAGCTGGCCGTTGACAAACTCGACAAGCATGTAGAAGAGGGACCAGAGGTCATCGTGTCTCCCCATCTCCTTGTTCTTGTGGGCATTGATGGATGCGTACCGGACTGTGCCTAGAGAGATGGAAATTTGATTGCATTATTGTAAGTAGCGTTCGGGAAGCTTCGACCTATCTTTTCGTCCAAAATACCGCAGAGCCTGAAAACGAAGGTTTTCAATCAGTGTGTGTTGCCAGTGATGACTTATGGAACTGAGACGTGGTCTCATACTGTGGGCCTCATTAGTAAGCTCAAAGTCGCGCAGCGAGCTATGGAGAGAGCTATGCTCGGTGTTTCCCTGCGAGATAAGCTCCGGAACGAGGAGATCCGCAGGAGAACTAAAGTTACCGATATAGCTCTTAGAATTATGTTCAGGCAATGAGGTTGAAGAAAGGTTCTCGAGTGTCGACCTTGAACCGGAAGACGCAGCGTAGGCCCCCCACTCGGTGGACCGACGATCTGGTGAAAGCCGCGGGGAGCCAAAGGATGCAGGAGGCGAGCAGCCGCTCTAAATGGCGCTCTTTGGGGGAGGCCTATGTTCAGCAGTGGACGTCTTCAGGCTGATGATGAAATGGTGTTACGGTACTAATTAAATAAATAAAATTATTATCCCCCAAGTTACCCCACTTACCTCTAAACCCCGCAGCGGCCCTCGGCGGCCTCACTTGCCCATTGCTTGTGGTGTACTGTCTAGCGAGGCCGAAGTCTAACATGTACACCTTCCGGCAGTTGGATGGGTGACGGCCTATGCTGAAGTTACTCTGTAGATAGAGAAAGATTTTATGAGCTGGACCAACTTTTAAATTAATAAACCCGGTCCAGTGGAAGCTGCAGAGCCGCATCGAAATAATATTTTATATTTATTTTTATAATTTATATTTATTTATTATAATAAGAACGGCAATATGTCAATTACACTTATTATTATATTAAATTCATTACAGTCAAGCATGCATGATAAAAACATTTTAAAAATAAATAATTTATATAATCAAGATTAAATTAATTAAATTATTAGTCGTATAAATTAATAAATAGGAAATTAATAATAAATTAAAAAGAATGAAATCGAAAATAACAGTCAATTATGCATGTATAAAAATATTTAAAAAGTCATCAACAACAATAAATTAAACAAAAACTACAGATTATAAACTTCTACAGATTATAAAAGTCCTACCGCCTAGTAAGTACTAGGTGGTAGGGCTTATCTGCAAAGTTCGTCTAGGTAGGTACCACCGCTTTGCCAGTTATTCTGCCGCCAAGCAGTAGTGTGCAAGCGCTACTGTGTTTCGGCTTGAAGGGCATTGTAGCTAGTGAAATTACTGGGCAAATGAGATTTTACGAACTGATCTCACAGTCTAGAAAACTTTTTTAGACTGTGTGATGTCTCAGGATGGCGTGCGCAGTGCGCGGTGTCACGCGAAACTTTAGTTTGGAGTTCCGAGTGACACTGCAATCTGTTATGGGCGGCCGTGCCGCTTAACACCAGGCGAACGACTAGATCGTCACGTCATTCAATTACATAAACTAATAAAATTAAAAAAATCACAAAATGATAGTTCAAACCCAACATCTAAGCGCAACATGATAGCAAACATCAATTCAAGATTGACTTTGTCAAAATAAACAAGATATGCAATATTAGTATAAAAAACTGCAGATTAAAAATGTTTAAATATCATAGGTAAGGTGGAACGTTACACTAGCGCGGCAAATTCAAATTTTCTTGCATTCTTTTGCCAATAATAGCTTAATTACTCAACGTGATTACATGAAAACTAATTTTGCGCAAATAAATAGAATGTAATCAGTTTTAATGTAATCACGTTGAGTAATTAAGCTATTATTGGCAAAAGAATGCAAGAAAATTTGAATTTCCCGCGCTAGTGTAACGTTGAGGAGGTTTCCTCTTAAGTACAGGCAATTGTTAATGTTTATCATAACACACTTACAGGTTTAATATCTCTGTGTAGGAAGCCTACTGAGTGTATAGAGTCTATCGCTTTGAGTATCTGCAGTCCCAGTCTGTAACAAACACGTGCGTCACATTATAAATAAATTAATAGTAACAAAAAGATTTAAAAATAAGGTTTTATTTATATGCCCTAAAAAGATGAATAATCCTTCTATATTAACTAAAAAATTGACTAGAATGACATTGTTATTCATAATTATTTTTTAAATAATTTGTATTTTTGACTTGTAATTTTTTTTTACCAATAAATTTATTATGACTATGTAATTTACCAAGGCTAGCCAGTGACAAGACTGCTTATAAGACTTGTTACCGCCAAGTCCAGTAACAATCCCTATTGTTACTAGCAAGTTTAGTAACACACAACCACCTTTATTGTTACTTGTTACCAGCAAGTTAAGTAACAAACAACCCCTATTGTTACTTGTTACCAGCAAGTTTAGTAACAATCCCTATAACTAACCAACCTGAGTGTAGTAGACAGAGAGAAGGCCCCCCTCGGCTGCGCTCGCCTCAGCTCCGCAAGGTTCCTGCCTTGGAGCTGCATCACTACGTAGTTGAATCTCGCGTTACGGCCGCACCCTATGAATCGACACACGTGCTCCTTGCCTATAACCAAAATGTTTCAATACATTAATACCATTAAAAAATGTAAAAGAGCTGTGTCTGTAGCAAGACAGAAGTTCGTCTAGGTAGGTACCACCGCTTTGCCAGTTATTCTGCCGCCAAGCAGTAGTGTGCAAGCACTACTGTGTTCCGGTTTGAAAGGCATTGTACCTAGTGAAATTATTCCGCAAAAGAGACTATGGTTTCATCTTACTATACTAGAATAGTAATCTTAGTACTGTGTGATGTCTCAGGATGACGTGCGCAGTGCAGTGTCACGCGAAATAAGTAAAAAAAAACTTTAAGTTCCGAGTGACACTGCAACTGTTATGGGCGGCCGTGACGCTTAACATCAGGCGAGCGTCACGTCATTCATTAACATAAAAATTGGAGAAAAGTAGAGGTGTGAAAGAGAGTAAAATCGGTAAATAAATTACGGAGTTATAAGCTTTTAAAGTTTCTGGAGGGGGCATCGCCTGTCCCTTTCTCGCAAAACACAGATCGTGTGAAGCTTCCCCACTGTTACTATGAAAACACACGTTGTGACGTCACATGCTAGAGATTGTATGTAACGCTATCACAGCTTAGTAATGAGGTACTATGAAGGAGCATACACTGACGTCATTGCAAGTTTGAGCTGACTCTTTCCACTCCTATATTTTAAAATGCTTATAACTTTGTCATTTTTTGAGATATTTAATTTTTGTTTTCACGACTGTTTAGTTTTTGAGGAATATTATTATTATTTATGCAATAAAAAGAGTAGTCATCTAGCCAATCCTCTCAAGAGTGAATAGACTCCTCACAGACCAACGTGGTAAACCTTCGCTTCGACTGCATCCTACCAACCTTGAAGTTTCTTCAGCACAGCGACTTCCATCTTCAGCACTTGTTTAGGTTGCCGTGCCGACTCCACCTTGAGGGCCACCTGTTCTTGTGTGACCAGATCTAAACCCTCGTAGATCTCGCCGAACCCGCCGCCACCTATCTTCTTCACCACCTGAGGACGAAGGGAATTTGGGGGTTAGATTAATAATAAAAATCTACCCCTAGATACACGGAATCCTAGTCAGAGTCTAACTAGGACTCCCTGTGATCTAGGTCCCAGGAACTACAAAAACAACACCCACACACAGTATTTGAAATTTGTTCAGTACACAAATACTTGTTCTGTCGCGGGAATTGAACCTGCAGCTTCCGGGTTATGAGCTGACCTGCTCAATCAACACACCACAGAGACTGTCACAAAATACAACTAAATTGAGAACCTTTCCATTTTGAAGTCGGTTGAAAAATCATTCGCTGACTATAATAACGTCTAGATATTAATTTTAAAAAAATGTGTGGACATTTCGCACAGCACCATCTAGCCCCAAACTTAGCATAGCTTGTATTATGGGAACCAGATAGCTGATACAATACTTATAGATACTTTTTTGTTTGTAAATACATACATAGAATACAATATAACACCCAGACACAGAGCAAACAGCGATGTTCATCACACAAATGTTTGTCCCGGGTGGGAATCGAACCCACAACCTATAGTCCATAAGGTAGAGCTGCTACCAACTGAGCTATCAGGCCAGTCTAATCCCACGCTAATTGTGGACGTAGCCAATACAAGAAGTGGGCATGTCAACAATTATTATATGAGGATATGCTGTTTTACTAACTATCGGTCTCAAAGCACAGAATAGATATTATATATAGTACTACGTACAGAAGGCTCACTCCGCGAAGTCACTTAAATAAATAGCGACTCTTGCTGCAACGCTATAAGGTGTAGTTCAGCTCGCACAGCGCTACAAGCCTTCCATAAACAGTTGCCTCTCGTTCTATCGCTATAGCGCAGCTCTTCTGACGCGTTACGCGTAAACGGACCGACCCATCCAGACGCCCAATCCCATGTACTTGTAGCTTTATACGCCTAAAGCGCGGATTGAGATAGGCCTGCCCAAAAGTTACACTTTTTGCTTTCGATCTTTCTATCCAAACCCATGTGAGCACTCATTCACCAAGCTATAAGAAGTACAATATTAATATAATGTTTCTGACCTTCCATCGTTCCTTGACAACGTGTCCCGGCTGCAACAAGTCCTCCGAAGCCATCGTGATGTGATGCGCGCGGCGTGACGTATCGCAGCGTGACGTCGGCGACACGCGACCGCCACCGAAGTTCGGTAGGGTGCGTGACCTGGACAATATTATCCGCTTCCATCAATTAGCTCTTAGAATTAACAAGTTGTTCAGACAATGGGCAGGCCACATTGCTCTTAGAACTGACAACCGATGGGGAGGAAAGGTTCTCGAATGGCAGCCACGAACCGGAAGACGCAGCGTAGGCCCCTCACTAGGTGGACCGACGATCTGGTGAAAACCGCGGGGAGGCGATGGATGCAGGAGGCGAGCAGCTACTCCCAAGTGGCGCTCTGTGGGGGAGGCCTATGTTCAGCAGTGGATGTCTTCAGGCTGTTGATGCTGATGATGACCTCCTTGAATCATTTCATAGTCACATACACACACACACACATCAACAACTGGAAGGTGTCCTCTGCTGAATAGAACAGATGTCCCCTATAATACACCACTTTGAACGCTTATCATAAGGGAGTTGCCATAAGCACCACGCTTGGCAGGCGGCTTGGTGATCGCAGAAGATTTTAATGTGTTGAGATGAGTGCTGCTGCCCATTCCCTTAGCTGGCTCTTACGCCACCCACCGGGAGAGATGGTGTGTGTTCAAGGTGTTAAATGTTAATCTTACCTTAATAAAGGATTTGCTTGTAGACGCGGCTGCGTAGCGGCTTCCGCAGGCCGCTCTTCTCTCTGGAAATACATAAAATACATCATAGCAACGCGGTATAATTATAGAAAGCCGCATTAAGTATAGTGGAATCATGCAAAGGGTTTTTGCTAATTACCCAGGTACAAAAATTTCTAGTTAGACGTAGGATCTTAGTAGTTACGTCGTGATTTCCTAGATTACACGAACTCTTAATATGTATGTTTAGATAATGTAGGTTTATATGATTGTTATTGATAAAAAAGGCTTCATTTTAGTTATCTAGACGATGTTTTTATCGTTCCTTTAGATTTTGAAGAACACTTTTGACAAGGTGAGCTTTTGGCTTGACCTGATAGTAAGCGTAAGCGCTATAACTCAAATTGAATTCGATACAGAATTCTAAACGGCAATATATTATTTAGAAGATCGTTATTACCGCAAGTCTTACCACAATAAGTCCAGCCATTTCTTCCAAATCGACCGTTCATAGCTTTTACAGGGTAATTTTTGTATCAATGACTGGGCCAGCGTTTGACGACAATCTCACCTGGGTCCTAATTCTGTATGACAACTTTACGATTCCTCACTTCGAAACCACGCGAGTTCCTTGTCTTACATAAGAAATTTGCAAAAATCTATTCTCTATGAAATGAAAACGAAACCGCGCGAAATTAATTTGGAGTTGGCGCAATTTGAGCTGTCAAAAATAATAATGTTCCACTGAGGCGCGTTCCGAAACACTAACACGTCAAAAGTTACCACCACTTATGTCAATATTTATTCAAAATAAAAATAACTTTGATGTAAAGTGAAGGTATTTCTTATGCTGTGACACGATAACGATGTGGTTTCGTATCGTGTGGAATCTGTGTTTTCATACAGAACTAGGAGCCTGATGGTTAGCGACGATTTCATCGAAGGTATAGCACACTTGTCTACTCCAAGAGAGTATTGTGTATCACATCATCCACTGCTGAACCTAGGTTTCCCATAAAACGCCATTTTGGACGCTTATCACGGGGATATGCCGTAATCACCACGCTTGGCAGGCGGCTTGGTGATCGCACAAGATATAATTTACCGAGTAAAATGCATATACAGGCTGAAATTGAATTAACTAGCATAAATTGAGGACATGATAGTACATCATTTGTTGATGATTATTTAATAGTAAGGAGTGCAAATTAAAATATTATTACTGAAAATTGTGTAGGTTGCCATGGCCGGCGCCTAATGTAGTTGGCAGGACTGATTTTGACACTTTAAAAGTTTTCCTATCTTGTATGTATTAATTAAAAACAGTACTTAATGATTTTAGTTTAATTTTATACTGTAGCAGTGGTTAAGTAAGGTAACCTATTTTTTGGAGTTATCATCAATACCGAATCGATGCGTTAGATTTTGTAATTTATGGTCCACACGTGACCGGTGTCAGGAGTAGGTACCTAGTTTCAAAGGATGCTAATGAATTCAATTACACCCAGTATATGTATAATCGCAGACAATGTTGTGGGCGTAACTAATTGGCCGAAGTCTTATTAATATGTCCAATAGTTTTTAAGATTGCATATCAAACTAGAACGACGCATAAAAAGCTGAGTAAAAAGCTCAACTTGGAACTAGTTTAACCTTGCTTTAAGTCGTGCAGTGAGTACAAGCTAAGGCTACCTCATTAGTTTTTGCTTATTAAATATTCTATTAGAGACACTAAAAAAGATTAGAATAATTGCAATATGTTGTCCTTCAATCCTTCATATGTCATACATACCCAAAATAAATATACAAGCGTTTTAGTGGTATTTTTTCTCTTTATTATTTATTTTTACTACAGCTCCAAATGGAGAATTTAGACAAATGCTGACGTTTTGATAACAATAGGCTAGTGTCCTGCTATTAAAAATTAACAAGTTAATATTATTTTCATAACGTACGTTAAAAATCAAAGCAATAATTGAAAAAAATAGTAAAATCTTTAAATAAATCACTGAGTAATAAGTTTTTAAAGTTTCTGGAGGAGGCATCGCCTGTCCCTTTCTCGCAAAACAGAGCTTCCCCACAGTTACTATGAAAACGCACGGTAGTGACGTCACATGCCAAAGAGATTGTATGCAAAGCTACTACGGCTTAGTAATGAGGTACTATGGAGGAGCAAGAACTGACGTCACTGCCCGTTTGAACTGTCTCTTTCCATACCTGTTTTTTTAAATGCTTGTAATTTTGTAATAGTTTGAGATATTTAATTTTTGTTTTCACAACTGTTTATTTATGAGGAATATTATTACTTTGTGCAATATAAAATAGCACGACACTAGCCTATTGAATGATCGTCATTTCATGGAGCGAGAAGGCGAGCGGGAGGGTCATCGCGCGCGGCAGCGTCGGCTATGCGATAGCTGTCGTTCTATTCTTCTCGCTCTGGGAGGTGGCGATCCTGAGCGATAGAAAAGGATAGAGCGTGGAGCAATTCTTCTTTCTTTCTTACACTACGTTTGCCTCGCGGTCTCTACTCAAAAACACGTCCACATCCCCACAATACTTGTTCGTAGTAATATAATATAGTGCACATTGCCTTACTTTTGTCACAAATTGCAATATTTGCAATACAGTCTGCTCCATGGATTTCATATTTACAGTAAAAATAAATAAATATTTCCAACACGTCCACTCTTTAGGATAAATACCATACTAATGGCCGCATCCTACACGGTTGTTATCGTTGTCCTTTTAAAGAAATTGAGAATTAACACTTGAATGGTAATTTCGTTTAAACGGTTCTATCTTGTACAAACTACATGATATTTTAAGTCGTAAACAATATTTGTATTAAGGTTTGCGATACACTTTTAAAAATGGGGTTACATTGAATTCAATCACCTTAATTTCATGCTGGAAAATATGTACGGACGATATTCATCCGGTTTGTTAGAACCTAATCTCTAAAGTACCCGAACCCAAAACTACTTTGTCTCGTTGACTGCGCGAACGAAGCTCGCAATTTTTGCTTTCGTCTGTCCGGATGTACGTACTCGCATACAGGTCGCGTTTTCCTACGAATTTTGATTAAACTAGATATACAGGCAAGTTCAGGATTAAGATTTATTTTGTCGTCGGCGATTTTGATTTGGAGTAGTTCCCCCAAAAAGGGGGGAAGTTTGCAGCGGCACCATTTACCAGCTTATTTTTGATAATATTTGGCAGGATTATGGGCACTCAATTCATAACAAGTATTTCAAAAAATAGGTTGACAGTCGCTGCAGTCCGCCCAAAGGCACGAGTTTCTCAAGGGATTTGGAACAAACTTCCATAAGTACTATTACCCAACTGCCGAGGAAGGATTATGTTTTGATGTTTTGTTCTAGGTCAATCAGCGGCGTTAAGCCTGTTTTGACATATTACAATGTACGAGTTTCTCAGGGGATTTGAAAATATAAAGCGACCCACCAAAAAAATAGATTAAGAGTCGCTGCAATTCACTCAAAGGTCAATGTACGAGCTTCTCAGGGGATTTGATACACGCGTACCCGACCGCTAAGGAAGAATTGTTTTGATGTTTTGATATGTGGTAATCCTATCTTTGTTTCTTCTTATCTATACCCTTATCATCAATTAAGAGCCTATGCTAGGCCAAGCCAAAGCCACAGAATAGATATATAGTACTCCCTATCATAAAGACATTTATAAGAAGAACGTAGTTAATATGAGTATATTAGCGTATAATAAGTTACCGGATAATATTAAGATACTGCAGGGAAACATATTTAAAAGAAGTTTGTATAGTTGGCTGATCGACAATTGTTTTTACAACATGCAAGAATTTTTGAACTTTAAGTAGGTAATAAATTATGACATTGATAATATTAAGTAAAATAAATGACGTGTAATAATAATAATAATAGCAATTTGTAATATAATTAATATATAATTAATATAACTTCATATAAATATTTGCACGCCTGCTTGCGGGCTGGGTACAGTGACTGTGACATTACCTGTAATCTAAAATGTAATTTGTATGTGTGTATCCTAGCAAATAAACGATTGATTATGATTATTATGATTAAGCCAAAGCTGGGATGAGTCTAGGGGCGGCAGGGGCGGTCTAAGTTAGATTGGTTCCAACGCGCAATAATTTAGGTAATTTATTATTACACTGAATATAATGGATATTTTAAAAATCCACTACACATAAGCCCTCCATTATAATTATTTAGTTCGACTACTACACAAAGTTTCATGACCTTATTTAAAGTATTCATTGAATAATCGCGGTTTATTTGTACGGTTTGGAGGTAACTTTGAATTTTTTTATCTATAGAGAAAAGTTTATTAATTCGTGTTTTCACTATACATTTGCAGTAGAATTAGTCCTGAACTTTACCATACATTAATATCGAAGTCATTGTTGCAATATTGATGACAGGACACTGCCTCATGGTAAGCCATTTTAAGCATTTTTGCGTTGTATAAGCTCTTAAGTTCCCAACTGACCTGCGGCTCATTTCGTCGCGGTCGCTGTGCCGGGGCGGCGCCCGAGCCGGACCCTTGCGAAGCGGTGTCGGCTGATGATGATGATGATTCTGTAACAAGACAGACACTGCTGTGATGATCAGGGACAGACTACAACGAAGCTATCATATCATCGGTAACGCTTTATATCATAGAAAAGGTTTGCTATAATCACCATGCTTGTGCTTGTAATCAGTATGCTGCTGGTCATTCCCTAGATATTCCCTTAGCCGGCTCTTACGGCACCCATGGGAAGAGATGGGGTGGTCCTATGCTTACAACGGGACCGGGGCAACGAGCCTATACCCCCTCAGGGGTGCCTGTCAGCTATAGTTGCCTAACCTTTTGACAGTACGTCTGCCTTATGCAGTGACGCTGTAAAGGGCGGTAGAGACCAACAGCATATACCGTTAAAAATAACGTAAATAACAAAGCAATTAATATGGTTTTTACCTGATCTGTTCGACTGATGCGGGGCTTGCTTCTTGAATGACGTCTCCCTCTCGCAGGTTGGCTCTTGCTCCCTGGAAGAAAAGAAAATCAATATCACTAATTTTATATCGACTGTAAAAGCTGTACTTTTTTAAATGTAAATGAATGACAAGGTAATATTAGTAATAGTAGGTGTTGGGTAGTGCGTGCCTGGTCACCTATACCTAAGTAGGTATAGATGACCAGGGTGCGGAGGACTCCAAGTAAAATCTACACCACTATCATAAAGAGGAAAGATTTATATTTTTGTATGTTTGTAATGAATAAACTCAAAAACTACTGTACCAATTTAAAAAAAATCTTTCACCGTTGGAAAGCTACATTTACCCTGAGTAACATAGGCTACACCACTACACGTGCGAAGCCGGGCCGAGCCGCTGGTAGTCTATATAGGTACATACTTCCATTTATTACGTGGTAAAACACTTAACGAATATCTGCGCGTAAGCACGCGTCTGGTGGTAGGGAGACTGAGGAGGGCAGGAGTGCGGCTAACGTATGCGATATTCACTGCGCTTGCACTCTGCGCCCCCACAGCAGTAATAGTTTAATAATAAAGTTTCGCGTGACACTGCACTGCGCACGTCATCCTGAAACATCACACAGTATAGTAATCAGATTACTAAACTGAGTGATCAGATCATCAAGTCTCATTTCCCCTGTAATGTCACTAGCTACAGTGCCCTTCAAACCGGAACACAGTAGTGCTTGCACATTACTGCTTGGCTGCAAAATAACTGGCAAAGCGGTGGTACCTACCTAGACGAACTTTGCAGAAAAGTCCTACCACCTAGTACCAACTTTGTAAGACAACCTCGTTGAACTGCGACATAATTGTAGCAAGAATTTTATTGATAATAACAAATAACAATAAATCAACCGATTACACCCAATAACCCCGATAAATCTATAAACTGACCGATGACCAATATCTAGCATCGATAAGGCGAAACAGACACGAGTTTTGAACTAATTTCTTATCACTTGTTAGAGTCAGCGAGTCAACAACTAATAATTTGAATCTATGATAGCTTGACTGGTATAGAATAGAATACATTTCTTATCGTTAGCTCTGTAGAAGATGATCTTGCTATGGTGCTAACTTGCTAAGCATTATGTTCCAACCATTACTATAAATCCAGTTGACCAATGCAACAATGCAATACAACTTCCCCTCATACGAAAATTAGTGGCGTATTTCAACCACTAATTTCTAATAAATACTACGAATTTCTAATAAATCACGGGAGCCCGTTGATGTCTTTTGCTCCATCCTGCTCTGTTCTTTGTAATTTCGTATGACTTTGTCTCGTTTTGTTACCTCGCCCCCTGCCCGCGCAGGTGAGTCGTGTTTGTACGAGAAATTATGTTCGCGAGCTATCAACGGGCTTTATAATAATCTTTGGTTCCAACAGTTTTGCCCATTTTGAACGTTCAATTATAATTTGAAAAGTATCACAGCAATAAATATACCTGATAGTACGGCCTGAGAATATGAGCACGGACCGAAGACGGAGCATTTCTATAATACGGCCTGAGACTCTATGAGCATTAACTAAAGACTGCACATGATTCTGTAATGCGGAATGAGACTCTATGAGCATTAACCGAAGGCTGACATCTTTCTGTAATACAGCCTGAAACCAAAGTATTACAGTCCTTAGTTTAAAACTGTACTGAGGATATTAGCACCAGATTCTGTAATATAGAGCACTAATCGAAGACTGAGCATGGTTCCGTAGTACAGCCTGAGACTATGAGCACTGATCGAAGACTGAGCATGGTTCCGTAGTACAGCCTGAGACTATGAGCACTGATCGAAGACTGAGGATGGTTCTATTATGCGGACGCAGATTACCAAGTATAATTATAAGTTAATACGGGGGTAAACGTACTTTTTAATTACCTCACAATTTCTTTACAGTTTAAATGTAGTTACGAGTCGATAAATCAATAGCAGACCTACCCCTAGAGACAATCTCGATTGTTAACGTCACCAAGTAAATAAACCTACCCCCGGCCCCCAGCTATAAATCAACCCCAGTTGGAAACTAAACGCGCACGACAGGTATTTTGATGACTTACCCTTAAAACTTAAGGGTGGAATGTAACATTGAAATGTACATACTTAGAGTAGTAGAATATTTTTAACCAACCTGAACATAAGAAGATTCTCAATTGGTTTTTTTTATTGTTTGATAGACTTGCGTTTGACCAATATTTGACGATGCGGTCTAGTGTAACACGCTTGCCTAGAAGATACCTGTTCACTCTCGATTTGAAGACCCTAGGGTTATCATCATCATCATCATCATCAACAGCCTGAAGACGTCCACTGCTGAACATAGGCTATGTGATCGTTGGGCGTTATTTATTTAGTGATGATGATGATGATGATGATAAAAATGTCATGCAAGTACTTCTCAGTATGAAATTAAGGCGACGGAAGTCGGTTTAACCCATTTATTGAAAAGTATATCAATATTTAGCATAAGAAGATTGAACCTGAATGACCTGCGAGGTAGATTCAGTGCCGCACTGCGCTCGCCACTTTCAAGGAAACGTTGACGAGGATATTGCAATGCGCATGTTTGTAATGCAGTTGGTTCACATTGCAATTTATTTTGACTGAAGGCTACAAACTTAAAACAACTACTTACCTATACTCTAGGGCTACAAATTAAATTATAATTTTAGTATTGAAATTCTCATGAGTGTGATTCATCACACTAATATTATAAAGCTGAAAGTTTGTATGTGTGTATGTGTGTATGTTTATTACTCCTTCACGCTCAAACCGCTGGACGGATTTGGATGAAACTTGGAATATAGATAGTTTTAAATAAATATATACACACACATTACACACTGTTCGTGAGTAGGTAACAGTCGGATAAAAAATAAAAAAATAATATAAAATAAAATAAAAATTCATTTATTTTAACTAGAATCAGTTATTATCTTCTTACTCTTTCTGCTAGTGTAGGTAAGATGTCAGCTTGGTGTCAGAGTTTTAGGCCGCCCAAAGGCATCTAAAGACGACTGGTGAGTATAGAAGAACGTTTTGCTTTTTTGACAAAAAAATCGACATATTTTCTCAGCCTGTGGATATAACAGGGTTTTTGTTACACCCTGTATATCGAAAAAGAAGTAAGTGAAAATCTTGATCCGAATCCAGATGTCATTTTAGAACTCAAAAAAGGCTTAACTTTTAATGAATAAAATGCTCGTGTTGTTATATAAAATATTTAGTACCCAATTCAAACAAAATAATGAATAGTTTTTGTTGACTGGCACAAGTGGGCCGATGGGCCTAAATAGCATAAATAATTCAGTTCAAAATTGCAAGCGACGCCGCGGCAAGTCCTAGTTTAATTCATAAAAACGTGTCTGAGGCCTTTTATTTTCAAGTAGACATTTGGAGCCGATCCAATGCCACAGGGTTAGATGGGGAGGGGGTAGCTAAACGGTTATGTGGTCGACATGTAGCCGTTAGGCTTTTCCACCCGCATCCTTTCCGCCCGCGAGCGGGTCCAAAAGCCTAAGTGTCCAGTATGGAGACCACATTGGAAAACTCTATGACAAGATGACAAAATGTTCTCGAAGAACCTTTCTTCCCCATCGGTTGTCAGTTCTACGAGTGATGTGGCCTGCCCATTGCCTGAACAACTTGCTAATTCTATGAGCTATATCGGTCACTTTAGTTCTCCTGCGGATCTCCTCATTCCGGATCTTATCTCGCAGGAAAACGCCGAGCATAGCTCTCTCTATAGCTAGTTGCGCGACTTGCAACATATTTGACAACTTTAATTGCTTATTTGCATTTCTCAATGTTGTTTAGGACGTTAGGCTTTTGGGCCCAGAGCTCGCGGGTCTAAAACGCCTAAAAACTCTATCTTTAAATTCATGTGGGATAGTTAACTTCTATTTTGCTAGCATGCAATTAAAAACAGTAATTACTAATTTTATATTTATACAGGATTCATCTTTTTTATTTGATTTCCATGCAAATTCTGTTGCAAACTCTTTAGCTAATGTGCAAACTATTAATTTAAATTGCACGAATAGATTTTTTTATGGGAATGAATGACGTGACGATCTAGTCGTTCACCTGATGTTAAGCGATACAGCCGCCCATAACACTTGCAGTGTCACTCGAAACTTTAAAATAATAAAGTTTCGCGTGACGCTGCACTGCGCACGTCATCCTGAGACATCACACAGTCTAGTAATCAGATTACTAGACTGTGAAATCAGGTCACAAAGTCTCATTTGCCCAGTAATTTCACTAGCCACAATGCCCTTCAAACCGGAACACAGTAGTGCTTGCACACTACTGCTTTGCGGCAGAATAACTGGCAAAGCGGAGGTACCTACCTAGACGAACTTTGCAGAAAAGTCTTACCACCTAGTAAAAAGGTGTCCTTAAAGTCGTTAGTTTTCTTCATCAATTTTTTACACTGCCTTATCTATTATGTCACTATAGTAGTAGGTACCTACTTATGTTAGGTACAATCAAACACTCAGAAACGCTTCAGTAAGTCCGATAGTGACCGAGCGGCTGACCTTGGACCCAGTTTGTATCTAGGCAATACTAAGTAACATTATAGATAACCTAGATTGAAAATATTGAAAACTATACGTATTTTACTCAATTGATCTAAATTTCTTTGTTTATTTATAAACTCTGGTGGGTGAAACATAACTTATCGCTATGATTTATTTCAATGGGGTGTCTTGTGATAATGTAATTTTTTTTTTTCATTTGAAGTAAATTATATTTTGTATTTAATATTTTTACATTTTCAAGACTAAAAAAGATTCACCACAAAACTACTTAAAACTAAAATAAAAATTGATAAATCAAGGTATCTACAACTAGGTATTCATCATCATCATCATCATCATCCACAACCTTTGTCATCCCACTGTGTCTGGGTGTTATATTGTATTCTATGTATGTATTTACAAACAAAAAAGTATCTAAGTATTGTATCAGTTATCTGGTTCCCATAGTACAAGCTATGCTTAGTTTGGGGCTAGATGGCGCTGTGTAACATGTCCACACATATTATATTATTATATTATACATATATAGGCCTCCCCTTGCACACGCCATCCGCGGGGTCCTGTGCCAATCGGGTCCATGTTTGACCTGCAATCTTTGCATTATCGTCGACCCATCTAGCTGCTGGACGGCCTAAGCTTCGCTTGAAACCTTGCCTCGGCCACCACTCTATTAGCACTTTACTCCATCTATTATCGTATTGCATTTGAAAAATTTTTTTGGGCTCACGATTTTTTTTTCTATCGACAAAACTTTTCGTAAGCGTGTATTAATTTCAATAGTTGGAAAGATATGACCAGTATTTACATGCATTTTTTCAGTTCAGTAGGGTTAGCACGGCCGATAGACAAAACTGTCTTTCCCCTGTTTTACTCCAAGGAAGTATGAAGAAAGTGACGTAAAACGGGGAAAGACAATTTTGTCTACTGTCCATGCTAACTCAGCTGTAAATGATATACACTTTGAGAAAATTACATTCAAGTTAGGTTGATTGGGAGCCTTCAGCACCTTAGCCCGTGCGAAGCCGGGACGGGTCAGCTAGTGAAGAATAAAAATGGAAATTTATTAAGTGTTCCTGGTTTTATTCCCAAAAGCACAGAATCCTAAATTTAATTTGACAGCTGTAATACTATCGCGATCCTGTTCATTTCATTCTATAAATAAAGTAACGCATGACGGTTTTTCAGGGATCCATACCCAAAGGGTACGGAACCTATTACCTAACGGATCCTATTACTAAGGCTCCGCTGTCTGCCTGTCTGTCCGTCTGTCACCAGGCTGTATCTCATGAACCGTGATAGTTAGACAGTATAAATATTTAAGGGGGCTCCCATACAGCAAACGCGATTTTTTGCTCGTTTACCAGATGAGTCATAGATGGCGCTGCTTTAAATAGTACCATTACTCAAAACTATATAGATGGCAGGGATAGATAATGGTACGGAAACCTTCGTGCGCGAGTCCGACTCGCACTTGGCCGGTTATTTAAATCTCACTTTCGCCTACGATCGATTTATTAAATACGGGCTCGAGGAGCTGCCTATTCCTATAATCTGACAACCTTTTGATAAAAATAAACATAGGTAGGAGGTACATTTCTATAGGGGTTCAAGGACAGATTTTATACCGCACGGGTAGCATTAGCTGGAGATTTTTTTTTTACAACTAAATATCAGGTCACCTGGTGGGAAGTGACGACGCGGTCTACGATGGTACATGCTTGCCTAGAAGATACCTATTCACTCGCGACTTGAACAGCTCCAGATTGTACTTATCGGGAAACAAAGACGCTGGTAAAGTATTCCATTCCTTCGCTGCTCGGATTATAAATGTCGAGTCAAACCTCTGGTGCGAATCGGAGGAATTCGACACATCTCTCGAGAAAGCGTTTGACCGAAGGATCACGCGGATCACGTCTACACGTTATATTGCGCCAACATTTAGGTATGTGCGGCCATGGCGCTTCACATTAGGGCATATAGTAAGCAGTAAGCACTCACACTCTTCATTTGTTTTATCAGACATCAACAGCCTTAAGATGTCCACTGCTGAACACAGGCCTCCCCCAGAGAGCGCCACTTTGAGCGGCTGCTCGCCTGCATCCATCGGCTCCCCGCGGCCTACGCTGCGTGTTCCGGTTCGTGGTCGCCACTCTTAACCTTTCTTCCCCATTGCTTGTCAGTTTTACGAGCGATGTGGCCTGCCCATTGCCATTTCAACTTGCTAATTCTAAGAGCTATATGGGTCACTTTAGTTCTCCTGCGGATCTCCTCGTTCCGGATCTTATCTTGCATGGAAACGCCGAGCATAGCTCTCTCCATAGCTCGTCACGCGACTTTGGGCTTACTAATGAGGCCAACAGTCCATAAATCATCACTGGCAACACAAATTGATTGAAAACCTTAGTTTTCAGGCTCTGCGGTATTTTGGACGAAAAGATAGGTTGAAGCATCCCAAACGCTGCCCAGCCGAGTTGGATTCTTCGTGCGACCCCTTTGTCGAAGTTGGACCTACATAATTGGACAGTCTGTCCTCTAGGTAGACATAGGATTTGTCGACAACTTCGAGAGTTCATTTGTTTACATTACAAAATGTTAATTTACTTGATACAGTAGTTATACATACTTCATATAACTATTTCTAACTGCATGCCAACAATACGTAATATTGATTTTTCTAAACTATGGTTGGGTTTTTCTGGTCCGTAGGTAAGGTAAACAATTGTTAAAAACTCTAACAAATTTTAAGCAATGGTCATAAATTTGAGTTTTTAACCATTCGTTACCTTAACTATGGATCAAAAAAAAACCCACCCTTAGTATTAACAGGTCATTCACCTGAGATATGTGGTCATGTGGTCCCAGCGGTGTGAGAATAGGACCACCCGATCTCTTCCCAAATGCAGGCTAAGGGAATATCCAGGGGCAGCAGCATTTTCCTTGGTACATTAAAGTCTTCCACAATCACCAAGCTGGCCTGCCAAACCTGGTGATTATGACAAACCCCCCCCCCCCCCCTATGATAAGCATCCAGTGTCATTTTATGGGGGAGGTCTGTGTTCAGCAGCGGACATCTTCCCGCTCTTGATGTGTGATAGGGAAAATCTCTAATTACATACAATTTTTGTGTGAACCAGTCTCTTCTAGGCAAGCGTGCTCCATCGTCTACCGTGTTGTCACTTAACATCAGGTGAGACCATGGTCAAATATTAGCCTACTGTTGATAAAAAAAGTAATATATTGTTTGACCACAAGCTCACCTGCCCGGCTAGCCTGCGCATCGCGACACAATTTTCTAGACAATATATCTTGTGAGTGACCGTGACAAGGCTATGATAGCGCCTAAGCCAAACTCTAACAGCAACAACAAGTTTTCTCTTGGTGCACATGCTAGGCCATATGGGGCCTAATTGTGTAAGTCTGGTGGGTGATTGTGTACTCTCTTGCTCACACTCACAAACTTGTAAATTGGAGTGTGCAGGATGGCAGATGATTGGCATTATGAAATGATTATACAGTAGGGGTGCTGTTTGGAAGCAATAATGTGGTCAAAGGTGTTGCTTGCTTGTCTAGTAAATACCTATTCACTCTTAGTTTAAAAAACCCCAGGTTTTATTTTTCTGGAACCACCAACCAAGGAAGAATATTTCTCACTTTTCCAGTTCTTATTTTAAAAAGTAGAAACTAAACATTTTAGTGTGCAATACATTCCAAAAGTAAATGGATTTCAGTACCTAGCTATTTACAGGAGTACTTACAGGTATGTAATATCTATTAGGCAAAATTGGTTCACATCATTTTGTGGGATGAAGCCACCAATGCAAAATATTTTTGAGAAAACATTACATCTAAAACTAACCTACACAGTTACACAAAGGTGTTACCTACTTAAAAACTACATTGATATAAAATTTGGTATCTGTAGGTATTTATTTAAAAAATATTAGGATGTTTGCAAAAATTACCAGCAATTTTATTTGACATGGTGTAGAAGTATGTCAAACATTATTCAAAGAGTTGTAGCCCTTACATGTGAATGAGATAAAATCCATAATTGCCTGAACAATGAACGTAATAAATGATAATAGGTGCGGCGGACTGTATGCCTAGTCGAAAATATCGATTGAAATCCATCATAAAGGCTAACTATCTCTTGAAAATACACAATAATATTTTGAACGACTTATAAAGTACATCTGCAATTATATACAGTACAGTTTTACTTACAAAAACGATAAAAAACTAGAAAGTCTGGACTAAAATTAACGAGAATTACGCTAGAAGGAAATAGCAACAGTAGCGCGACCAAAATGAAAACTCCTTTCTCAAAACCTAGTGCCGCATCCTTACGTCACTTTCTAATTCGGCCGAATTATACTAAAACGGGATACACGCAAAGAAAAGCTAGCCCACCCACATATAATCGATTTTTACTCGAGCATGGGTGATTTGTTTCACTCAATTTACACTTCATTTACTCAATAAATACATTTACTTCACATATAGAAGGCTCCCACGCGTTAAATGTGTCGAAATATATACAAATACTCACCGAAAGTTTAGAGTGTCGTCCGGATTGACAGGGAACAAAATTAGAATCGCTCAGAACTCACTGAATAAACACTTTACGGATGTAGTTTTATGCCGAATATAATTGTTGGACGTTAAAAAACGGGCGGGCGACGTCCTCCGTCGCATTTCACGACATATTTTTGATGTTTTCCCGAGATTTTAGCTGCGGACCAACATCGATCGAGTAGCCATGACAGAAACAATTTTCACTGACTGAAGTTAGTGACGTTCGCTCAGCTGACGGCTGACGGCGGACAAGTTTTTTTTCTGAATTTTGCAGTGAAGTTAGCTGCGGATGCTACAAAAAGGTCAATGATCGTGAAGCAAACTTGACGAATATTTTGGAAAATTAAATTAAATAATCAATTACTATTTTTTAGGTACTTTAAAAGGTCTGCGAATGATTAGTTAAGCTTTCGATAATATTAATAATATCCGCATTTTATGACCCCACCCCGCAATAACACAGGGTCGGACTACGGCAAAGTACCTTAAAGAAATGGGCGTCTGCATAAAATTGGGCGTAACTTTCATTTCTTATTTTGAACATGCCTACATGAATTTGGACTCTACACGCATTCCGCCACATTCCACCAATCTGGCATGTAAAAATATTTTGATACAAAATACAAAAAAAACAAAATATTTGAATAAATCAAATTATTTATACATTATTAAATAAATAGGATCATAATACAATATGTCCAATACATTACAAATTCATAAATCACCTTAAAACGTTTCCTAAATTGTAATATAATTAAAATATTTTCAAACAGTTCGTTATTTTTGTTTGAAATAGGTAGTTAAGAGCCAATACAACGCCAAATTGCTTAAAACGGCTTAGCTTGAAGCAGTATCCTGTCAACAATATTGCAACAATGACATTGAAATTAATATATGGTAAAGTTCAGGACTAATGCTACTGCAAATGTATAGTGAAAACACGAATTAATAAAAATTTCTCGATAGAAAAAAATTACAAAGTTACCTCCAAACCGTACAAATAAACAGCGATTATTCAATGAATACTTTAAATAAGATCATGAAACTTTGTGTAGTAGTTGAATTAAATATAATGGAAGGCTTATGTATAGCGGATTTTTAAAATACCCATTATATTCAGTGTAATAATAAATTACCTAAACTATTGCGCGTTGGAACCAGTTTAACTTAGACCGCCCCTGCCGCTCGGCCCCTGGCTCATCCCCGCTTTGGCCTAGTACTATACATCTATTCTGTGGCTTTGACGTGAATTCGCGCTGACCTTGCACAAGCCCTTAAATATTAATTGTTGTGTACTCGTAAATATAGACTTTTTGCATTAGAAAAGTCACATTTTAAGTTCTGAGAAATCATAAAAAAGGAAAAAATCTTTTTAACCTCAGACCAAACACGGTGGTGTTATAAGTTTAACGTGTTTATCTGTGTGTCTGTCAGTGTCATCGTAGCTCCCAAAGGTCGAAAACGGATGAACTGATATAAATTCTTCTTTTTTTTTCTTGAAAGATGGCTTGATAAATGTTTCAAGAAAATCTGTTCTACCATCTGAAGAAGGAACTAAACTAACAGAAGTTGGAGTAGCAGTTCTAAGTTGTAAAGACTTACCATGGTATAGTAGGAGCCCAGTCCAACTGCACCCGTCTTGGCGCCACCAGCGACATCTTGCCTCCTTCTCCCTCCACCACTAAATGAACTTTCCTTTTCGTTACCGCTATCCGATTTGCTCTGCCATTTACTTCAAATCATTTGCTACGTAGACTTATTTTGGAATTTGATTTGCTTGAATTGATTTTACCTGAAACAAGACAAATCTGTGATGAGTTGATGTTTGAAACAGACAATAGTTGAATTGAGAAGTAAACTTTTTTACGAGAAAGAGAGACTACATCTTTCAAGAGAAAAAATACCTATCCGATAAGTTGACCTCGGCAGTGTTTCTCACAGGAAGCACCAGAATCCATCTCACCAGCCAAGTGCGGGTGGGTCGATGACACAGGACTGTCTGTAAATGCGATTTATGAATATTATGCTTTCTCAAGATGTTTTCTTTCACCATTGTCAGATTGAGAGCAAATTCCGCTCATAACTTAAAAAGTCACTGGTCACTGGTCAGCGGTCATGCGACTATGGCCTAATTGGTAGGGCGTCTAATCCGGTGAATTGGAAGGCGCGGGTTCGAATCCCGCTGGTCGCTAAAATTTTAAGGACTATGATATCTTTAAAGTCACTGGGGTTGAGCGGAATGCAAACTATGCAAAATATGCAACCAGACAACATTTCACTTTCAGGAGGAAGTATAAAAACCCCTATCATGTAAATACGGCTCTGCTAACCGTATATCAGCTAATAAAAAAGGGCCTTCACGAGCAACCATTATCATCCCCAAAGTGCTACCCATGTTAACTTGAATAAAAGGTTACGGGCAACACGACTCTGTAATTATTGCAGTGAAGCAATCATCAGGCGTTTCAATTAGAAATCACACAAAAACTAACAGTTTTTCACTAGTGGTGCTCCACAGCTTTTTTTATTAATTTTAAATTTCTGTGTAGTTTACGTCGTATACCAAGGACTACACTATCTATCTACCATGTTTCTAATGCTCGTTATATATGTGTTATTCTGGTCGACGAAGCAGCTGTAGCATAGCGTGCTTGCTTAAAGGACACCTAAACTCTCCTCTTAAAAACTTCAAGAACGATTACATCAGGAATAGTTAAAAATATTCCAATCATAAAACGGAGCAAACGTGTCACAACGAAACAATAAAAAAACACCGTAATTTTGTAGTTTATTGCAATGGAATCTGTAACGTTTGAAATAAATTCGACGTAATGTGCCCACCTGGACTCGATCAATGCAAGGTCGACTGTATTTTAGTACTCGTACCTGACCGGTTTCTGCATCTTGGACCCATCTGGTTATTGAATCAATCTTTCAACCTGCATTTACAGATTTACTTGGTTGTTGTAGGCGTTGTTGAGAGAAATAGAATACATATGAAAAATTTTAAAATCTGTCCGTGTCACATGAATTTCTGTGGATCGTTAGGTTCATTGAACCACACTGGCTAGAGTAGCTAGGTCCGTAGGTTCAAAAGCCTAATGGAATACACAACTGCTTTAATTTTTTTGGTCCCACTCACACAGAATAAGATCTTTTTTGTTTTGAATGACGCCTCGCCACGTTCAGGCGGCAATATTTCCACTACATTCAATCTTTTCGTGAAACGCTATCGCGTTTCACTAAAGGCGTTGAAGGCGTACAGCAAGAAATATTATAGTGAAGAATCTTTCGATTTGCTTCATAGCTCAGTTGGTGGAACCTCTACCTTCTGGGCCGTAGGTTGTAGGATCGATTCCCAATTTCCCACCTAGGACAAACAAGTGACGAATAAATATGACGAGTAAATAATAAATATGTTAGTCACACATAATATTTATTAGCAGACGCTTAGCAAATTATTTTTCTACACGTCTATTTACATAGCTATACATAAAAACATATAAAATGTTGTTCTATATTTTGACTTCAACAGAATGCGCTAACTATCTGGTGAATGACAAGTCGTTTCGTTTATTACTATTACACCTACTGAATTTAGTGCATTAAGAAATGTTTTTCGTGTTAAATGTTATTGTACAGAGATTTTATAGGCAGGACGTTTAAAAAAAAGCATGTTTAACTGAAAAATATACGTTTTATTCATCAGCAAATATTTTTAACCACTTTATTATTTAACAGTTTTTACAGTAACATAAACAGTTACAAAACAATGCGTATCATGTAAAATAATTAGCCGAGAGCGGTCTATTTCAGACGCGCGTAGGCAGCAGGTAGAAGACCACTCGTAAATACCTAATTTTAACGCTGGCCTAAATATGCATGTCCCAGATATTGTATTGATGTGTATGACATGCTTTCTTGACGGGTTATTAGCGATATTTGTTTCACGTCAAAATATGACTGTTTTATAGGCAACAGGGAATCAAGACTGAATTTAAAGTCTAGTTCAATGTCAAATCGATTATTACTGCATTGAAAATGTAAATATATAGATTTACTTACAATTATTCCTCGTGATAAGTGGTGATAATAATCATCGACTATTGTAATTGAATATTGTCTTGATTGATGTTGGGAATAGGTAATAGATAAAGCACGGCTAGACAATAGCTATGCCTAATGGAGTAATGGATAAACGGTCGCTGCGGTCACTACTTTGATCGGTGACAACTGAGCGCTACCGTGCTTCGGAGGCACAGATTAGAGAAAAAAACAAATGACTATATTCGGAGGGCACGTTAAACCGTCGGTCTCGGCTGTTGTCGTAAGACAAAAGTTGTTAAGCCAAGTCATAAGCCTTTGGAGCAAAAATTCTGACGCCAGGGCTGCATGACCACTTGCCTGCATGAGAAGAAGCAGGTTGGTATTATTATTATAATCTATTCTAATTCCTCTGCACAAACCAACAGAAATGTTGCACAGCATATTATATTCAAGGTATGTCAGCAGCATCTTTGATAATGTTGTGCCAATCGGCTCTAGATAGCATAGATAATAATAAAAATGAATAATCAGTTTTACAGACCTCTCTAGATAAAGGGAGAACAGGACCACGTGACAATTAACCAAAAATTATGGAATACTGACCAACTAGACTGGTGGGAAATTCTATGAAATGGTTCTACTTTCCTTTCTTCACCACAGAGGGTGTAAAACTAAGTTTACGGGGGGGTTTCACAACGGTAGCAAAACAGGGTTAATATTAAGTGGACTGTATGGTGCGAATTAGAAGTCTGTACTAATGCCTAGACAGTAGATATTCCTACACAAAATCTAATAGCACTTGTAACGATCTTCTAATGATAAGGAGATCAGACTGCTGCCAGAGGATAAAACACAGGAGTACAATACAGCAGTTCTAAGGAATGGAAGCATGCACGTACCTGATGAATCCTGAGTCAGCTGTCCTTGAGACTCCTTGTCTCCGTGCCTAGGTCTTAACGAAGAGACCTAGCACCTCGTGGCGAGTAGACGCTCACACACGAAACGTCTGACGTATTTTCACAGCAAATCACAATAATTAAAGTTCACATCGTTCACAGATAGCGGTAAGTATTAGAAATTGGCAATAGTTCACCAAACTAACATTATTCAGATCGCACGCGCACGTCGTAGCTCACAGCGGGAGTTCTCCATTTTTATTACTGATTTGGCGGGTGGAGCCGAGCGCACTACGTAGTAGCTCGGCGATACTCGGCCGTCAGAGTAGGACGGCAGTATGCGCGCGTGCATGCGGAAAGGAGTAGGGGAAAGGAAATAAACCGTTACAAGTGCATTTCTAATAAATCAAATCATAACGACTGGATGAATATCCACCATCTCCCCCTCCTTGAAGGAACATCCTTCAAACAAAAGAATATGAAATAGCGTTGCGGTAAATATTAAAAACAAAATAGCGTAGCGAATTAGGTTGCGTAAATATAGAAAAGCAATAAATATAAAAAGCGGAGTTGGATAAAATCCATGAAAAGAAAAAATTATGGTCACCCTACTGAATAGGGAGCGGCGACAACTTTGTTGTCGGCCTAACATACGAGCTATCGCAGGTTTCCACTCGCGCGCAACGCACTCGACCGTCTTTGCCTGGGAAAACCTCGGAAATTCTACCGATTTTCCAAGACAATGGAGGTGCGTTTTCGTTGTTCAGAAGAACAATAGTGCCTACTGTGAGTGGATTACTAGCGGTGTTCCACTTTTCGCGCATTTGCAAATTATGGAGGTATTCATTTTTAAATCTCTTCCAGAATGTTTGGACTAGCGAGTCCATCAAAGCATGACGAGACAAAAGGTTTGTACGTTCTCCACTCACATCAGCGGCGGGTAAGAAAGCTAGCGGTTTAGTCGATAAAAAATGCGATGGCGTTAGGGCGGTTGGCTCTGAAGGATCAGAGCTCAAAACATATAACGGTCGGCTGTTCAGGACAGCTTCGACCTGATTGAGGACCGTAAGCATTTCCTCTTAGGTAAGGATCTGCTTCCCAATCACGCGGAAAAGTAGCGATTTAATACTTTTTATATTCGCCTCCCAAATGCCACCGAAATGGCTTCCTAGGGGAGGTGAGTTCTTCCAAATAATATTGTGTTTGGCGAGTTCGTTGCTAAAAGTAATATAATATTGGTCAGATTTTAAAAATTCGAACAATTCCTTTAGGAAGAATTGCGAAGAAATAAAATTTCTACCGTTGTCACTGTATAAAAAGCTGCACGGACCACGTCTGGATAAAAAGCGCTTGAAGCAATCCAAGAAGGTAGCGCAGCTAAGATCTGACGCTAGTTCTATGTGCACGGCTTTGGTGACTAGGCACACAAAGACACACAGATATGCCTTTTGGCTTCGCTGACCGCGTTTTCTAGCCATTGTAATATACAGGGGGCCTGCATGATCGACACCTGTATGAGTGAAAGCCTTGCAGGGCTCAACGCGACAACTAGGTAAGTCTGACATAGCGGGAAAGGTAGGTTTAGGATTAAGCCTAAAACAACGAACACATTTGTGAATGCGGCTGCGCACTAAGCGCCTAGCGGATAAAAACCAGTATTTTTGTCGTAAAATTGACATAAGTAGTTGGGGCCCAGCGTGACTATTTTCACGATGGTACCAATCTGCTATTAGTTCAGCGATGTGCCTATTTTTAGGCATTAAAGCGGGGTGTTTCTGATTATAATCCAAACTTGAATATGACAGTCGCCCTCCGACTCGTACAATTTCATCAGAAATGAATGGCGATAATTTTCTTAAAGCGGTAGAACAGGATTGGTTCTTTTGAATATTACGTATATCACTAGCGAAGCTACTTTGCTGAACAGCCTGAATTATTTTATTCTCGGCTGTTTCTAGATCCTTGGCGGTGATTACGTCATTGAGAGGAACTATTTTCAGAAAACGAAGCACGATAACTGTGGCTCTCAGGAACTTTAGCCAAGACGAGAACTTGGAACCTAAAATGAGCAGAGGATTTTCCTCCTTCGTCACAGTGACATGAGAAACGGTCTTTTCTTCAGGCAATTGACTCTGAGTAGGAGAGAAAATCTTAATTGGCCAATCTGGCAGCGGAGTGGACATCCAAGCGGGTCCGAAGAACCACAGGTCATTATTTAAAATCTGCGAGGGCAAAAGCCCGCGGGAAACCATGTCGGCAGGGTTGTCAACTCCTGCAACGCGATATACGTTTTGCGATGGCGAAGTAGACTGAAAGTCGGAGATGCGGTTCGCGACGTAAGTATGAAACTTATGCGGAGAGGAAGTTACCCAACATAGGGCAACTGTAGAATCAGAAAATATAAAGACGTTATCAATGTGACAACGCGCGGATAGCGAATCATGAACGACGCGTAATAACTTAGCGAGAAGCACTAGGCCGTTCAGCTCCAGGCGAGCCAGCGTAATTGTTGGCTTCGCGGATGCGACGCGAGACTTCGAGCACAAAAGCGAAATGCGCGGTGGCTGGTCACCGTTACACACGTGTAGGTATATAACACAGCCATACGCCTTCTCGCTTGCGTCCGAAAAAGCGATGAGCGAGATGATTGAATCATCTTCCTCAATTCCTACATGGCGAGGGAACTTGAGGTGCGAGATTAGCGGTAGCTCAGATAAATATCTTTGCCATAAACTGATGATATCACAGGGCGGCTTGTCATCCCAATCGATGTGCAACAGCCACAGTTCCCTGATTATCAATTTGGCATACAGAATAACAGGACCAACGAATCCTGATACGTCATAAAGACGTGCGGTCAAAGATAAAATAGCGCGTTTAGTAATAGCGGCGGATGGCGGAATGTCAATCAAAAATGTAAAATTATCAGATGCGGGGAGCCAGCGTAGCCCTAAAATCTTGAACGCGTCATCGTCATCGAATGAAATTGATTCAGATTGTCTATGTGATACAGGTATGTGTTCCAGCAACTCGGACGAGTTGCTAGTCCACTTGACTAGATCAAACCCACCAGCTTTAAACATCTGAATCAACTCCTGCGCAGTCTTGACTGCCCTATCTACCGATGGAGCAGAAGAAGCAAGGTCGTCCATATAGACATCCCTTTCGATGACGTCAGCAGCAGTTGGCCACTTTTGTCTTTCGTCTTGTGCCAGTTGGCGTAATGTACGGAGAGCCAACATTGGGGAAGACCGAAGCCCAAAAGTGACGCGCTCAAACTGATAAGTTTCTAATGGATCGGTCGGCGAAAATCGATACAAGATCCTTTGGTAACAGCGGTGCGACGGATGCATATGTATGCATAAGTACATCATTTTAACATCAGCAAAAAGGGCAATGCGATGTATGCGAACATTTAATAAAATGTTAAATATATCAGCCTGCAAGTTGCAGCCCTTATACAAAATATCATTTAGTGACAGCCCTGAATCAGTCGCTGCACTGCCGTCCAAAACAATGCGAAGTTTAGTCGTGGACTTATCGTCGCGAATAACAGGATGGTGCGGTAGGTAATAACCAGGCGACGTACACTCAACAGAAGAAGTGCGTGATAAAATACCTTTGTCGAGATAATCAACAACAATATCATTATATTTTTTATGCAAGTCAGGTGATCGTAAAAACTTCTTTTCGAGTGATAAAAATCTTTTCTTCGCGGTTATGTAAGAGTTACCTAGTGCTTGCGGGTCATCCTTAAATGGAGGCTGCACTACATAACTACCATCTTTATTTCGCGTAGTAGTCGAAGAATATATTTCTTCGCAGCGCTGTTCATCGGGGCTTAGAAACAACTGGGAAGGTGGTTCCTCAATGGACCAGAACCTTTCCACAAGTTGGTGTAGCGGGTCACTAGTGAAAGCACAAAAGGTGTGCGAGGAGGAGCGGGGGGAAACAACAGGTGCATTTCCCATGACAATATAACCTAAAGTTGTTTCCAAGGCAGCGGGTAAATTAGTATCAACACTAATTTTATTAAATAGGAGAATTTGACAATAGATGTTTACTCCCAGAAGTAGGTCAATAGGACCGGGCTCGGAAAATTCATCGTCCGCCATAGGTAGATTACGTAAGTGACCAAGAGCGCCGATATCGACGCGCGAGTCAGGCAGTCGCGACGTAATATTATCCACTACCATGGGCTGGATGTGGTACTCATGTCCGTCCTCAAAGCGAGAGGTGAACTTGAGTGAGGTCACTCCCAGAATTTTCTGAGTGGCCCCTCCTATACCTTGGACTTTAGAAAAGCGGCTCTGCGTGGAAATAGGAAGCGATAGACGCTTGCTACATGCAGCGGAAATATACTCACTCTGAGAGCCAGGGTCGACTAGACATCTCAGAAAGTGAGGGTGGTTTAAGTTATCATAAACTTTTATTTTAGCGGTTGCCAATAACGCAGTTGTTATTGTGTGCGAATCGTGATCATATGATACAGTACAGACCGATGTGTTACTGTTCGGATCAATAGCGGGTGCGGGCGAATAAGAGTCGACCTTACGCGCATGGGGCGCAAGGTTCTTGGTGAGAGCACGAGCATAGGACTCGGAACGAGTTCCATGCCCAGACGCAGTATGGCGTTGGTCATGAGAGGGAGCGGGTGCGATAGCGGGTAAATAATTATTAGCGGGCTTCATTTCAACATTTTTGTTGTTAGCGGGCGAGTTAAAATGGAGTAGCGAATGATGTCTGGCCGAACAATGGGAACAAGTGTTCCTGGAAATACAATCTATTGTTTTATGCTTCACACTTAGACAATTATTGCAAAATGAATTATTTTTTATGAATCTGTATCTATCTAATGGCGACATTTTCATAAAAGAAGAACAGCGGTATAAATGATCGTGTGTATCGCGATGGCACAAACTGCATTTGTTTTCATCACTTGCACCACACACCCAGTCAGTGTTTACAAATGACTTGGTCTGACTTTGTCTATTAGTAGGTGCAGGGATGTGCGTGTTGCGAGCTCTGCGCTGCGCTTGCGGCAGCACGGCAGGACCAGCCGATCTTGACAAAACTTTGCTTTGTTCCTTTACAAATTCAACAAGGTTTGAATAGCTAGGAATTTTATCTTTGCGGTATGTTATTTCGAATAACTTTACAGTCTCCGAATCAAGTCGCTGGAGTGCGAGATGAAGCATAATAAAATCTGATAAGTCGCCGAGGCTCAGTTGCCTAAGGGCTTCTACAGACGTATCGAAAGTATTTAAAAATGATTCGAGGCCAGTAGCGGTATTAGCGGATAGCGGTTTAAAACTCAACAACTGATTAAGATAAGAGCTAGCGAGTAATCTGGGGTCATCATATTTTTGCACTAGAGCCTCCCAAATAATAGGGTAATTCTCTGCGGTAGCGGGTAATCGGGAGCAAACAGAGGCGGCGGTACCAGTCAGTTTACCTACCAAATAGTACACCTTATCACTATTTGACAAAGAAGTATTTTCGTGAATAGTGTTTTTAAACTGTTGGTAAAATAGCGGCCATGTACGGACATCGCCGTTAAATGACATTAATTCAATCGGAGGAAGTTTAGGTTTAGATTTTTCTACTTGCGGGGGCGATTCAGATTGTTTAGTGGGGGCAGCATGAGATTCGATAACTTCCTTAGTCAAACAGTACATGATATCAAAATTAGTCCATTCTTGGTACTTAATGACGTGCTTAGGATTAATCTTAAGCGAAATAGCGTTGTACGAATCTAACACCTTTTCGAAATCTTTGTGCAAGTGATCGATATTAAACGCGCTGCGTATCAACAACTTTATAGTGGCAGAACCCGTATCCACTTTCTTAGCGATGTCGTAGATGCCTTGCATGCGTGCAAATAACATTTCACGTTTAGATTCGAGCATAACTTGCTGACATTTGTCCTCATCATAACTTTCCTCAAACACTGGAGAACCTTCCTTTCCTTTATCTGTCATGTTTACGTGCGAATATTACGTAACGGTGAATAATAAAGCGGGTGCGGAGTAATTAAGTTACAAATAAAAATAGGTTGACACAGATTAGCAAATAGTAGTCGTGAGTTTTCCGGTTGAATAGAACCTACAACGTTATCTGTATGACACAGTTGGTGCAACAGTTAGTACGGCGTGCGGCCGAGCGTAGATTACCTACGTAGCGAGTCGAGCGAGCGGGCGGAGAACGGACAACGGAACGGCTCAGGCGCCAAAATAACGACAAATAGCGGGTAGTTTTAGATAAAATTATACGATCGAATACTTCGATAATTTGACTCGTACAGTAAGATAATAAATTAGCGGTGCGGTTTAGATAGATGTGCAAGTATGAAACGTGCGATAGCGGTATGCGAATATTATAAATAGCGGATACAATTAAGCAAATTATAATTATGTGACTGCGATACGTATATTTTAAGAATGAGATTTCTCTTGGCGGTAGTGAATTGAATTTAAATAGACGGAAAAAACCGGAAAGATCCGGCTCGAAGGAACTTATGGTGGGAAATTCTATGAAATGGTTCTACTTTCCTTTCTTCACCACAGAGGGTGTAAAACTAAGTTTACGGGGGGGTTTCACAACGGTAGCAAAACAGGGTTAATATTAAGTGGACTGTATGGTGCGAATTAGAAGTCTGTACTAATGCCTAGACAGTAGATATTCCTACACAAAATCTAATAGCACTTGTAACGATCTTCTAATGATAAGGAGATCAGACTGCTGCCAGAGGATAAAACACAGGAGTACAATACAGCAGTTCTAAGGAATGGAAGCATGCACGTACCTGATGAATCCTGAGTCAGCTGTCCTTGAGACTCCTTGTCTCCGTGCCTAGGTCTTAACGAAGAGACCTAGCACCTCGTGGCGAGTAGACGCTCACACACGAAACGTCTGACGTATTTTCACAGCAAATCACAATAATTAAAGTTCACATCGTTCACAGATAGCGGTAAGTATTAGAAATTGGCAATAGTTCACCAAACTAACATTATTCAGATCGCACGCGCACGTCGTAGCTCACAGCGGGAGTTCTCCATTTTTATTACTGATTTGGCGGGTGGAGCCGAGCGCACTACGTAGTAGCTCGGCGATACTCGGCCGTCAGAGTAGGACGGCAGTATGCGCGCGTGCATGCGGAAAGGAGTAGGGGAAAGGAAATAAACCGTTACAAGTGCATTTCTAATAAATCAAATCATAACGACTGGATGAATATCCACCATAGACTGAACCGGTCCCTGACTCTACCCATTCTGTTCTGTTAGAATATAGAAACACCTAAAGTTTAACCTAAGCCTGAGAAGAGGTGCGTTTAAATTCTGCTGGTGCAAGTTGGGATTCAATAGGTGTTGGTTGTATGGTCCCAGCGGTGTTGATAGGACCACCCCATCTCTTCCTGTGGGTGCCGTACAAACCGGCTAAGGGAATATCCAGGAAGTGGGCAGCATCAAGCCCTCGGTACATTAAGATCCGAAAAAGGAGATCCGCAGGAGAACTAAAGTGACCGATATAGCTCTTAGAATTAGCAAGTTGAAATGTCAATGGGCCAGGCCACATCCCTCATAGAACTGACAACCGATGGGGAAGAAAGGTTATCGAGTGGCGACCAGTAACCGGAAGACGCAGCGTAAGCCCCCCCTTAGGTGGACCAACGATCTGGTGATAGCCGCGCGGAGCTGATGGATGCAGGAGGCAAACAGCCACTCAAAGTGCCGTTCTCTGAGGGACGTCTATGTTCAGCAGTTGGACGCCTACAGGCTGTTGATGATGATGATGATTAAAATCTTCTACGATAATAGGCCGCGCCTGCCAAGCGTGATGATTATGGCAACACCTCCCTACATGATAGGCGTCCAAAGTGGTGTTTTATGGCGGAGGCCAATGTTCAGCATGGTGTGACGTTAGAATTGACGTTGACACACAGAACAGTTTACTCAAATACTAAATCCTCAAATTATTCATTTATTGATAAAGTATGTGTACATTATACATTCAGAACAATTAATTTGAGCTTTAAATTTTAAGAGTATTTATTGTTCCTTTTCCAGGGCTTGCTTTAGTCACAACAGTGATACGTACTGAGTTCCAGAAATACCAGCATTGTTTACAATAGCCGGACACGCACGAGCTGAGCCCATGTTGCAATATTCTATGTATAGATTTATCCAGCTGGAGACAGGTGGAAGGAAGATAAATGGAGTTTTTTTCGGGTTTTACTGTCTGTCAGAGAGAGAAATTGACAGCTGATAAAAGCTTTTGATTCTGCAATTCAAGTAGTGTTGAAGTTTTAAAAGAATTCTAGAAAGAGAGAGGATGTCTGTCCTGCATAATTTAAAACTAGCACTACTAGCGTGCAATTTCTAGTTGCATAAATAAAGAATGAAAATAAAACAATAATTAAATCAAGTTCAACAAACTTCTAATTGTACTTCTACCATGCGATTTACAAATTTTGACTACCACTGCCAGTTAAATTACATGAGACAAAGACCTCGTTTTATTAGAGTATCGACCTAATTACCCAACAGTTGTCATAAAACACGACATAATTTACGCAGGCAAGAAATATCAGACATTTTTAATCATACAAGCAAACCTTTCATCTAATAATAACCTTGTCAAATAAATTGCAATGAGATATTTGTTCCTTGTGTTCAGGCGAGGCCTGAAATAGATTTGGATGAGGATATTGAAGACTTGGTTCGTTGACCTTTATTGTCTGGTAATAAACAAAGTCAGCTGTTGTTTGGCAGACATTGTGCTTGTAACAATGATAATAGAAACTACCTTAATATCAAGGAATTCGCTCTATTTACGATGCTAAGTCTAAGATGCTTTATATAATCAGAATCTCTCACAAGGAGAGCGTGTAAATCGTAATCCATCACGCTAAGTGTGGGTTGGTGGATGACATCATCATCATCATCATCATTAACAGCCTGAAGACGTCCACTGCTGAACATAGGCCTCCCCCAGAGCGCGCCACCTTGAGCGGCTGCTCGCCTCCTGCATCAATCGGCTCCCCGCGGCTTCCACCAGATCGTCGGTCCACCGATTGGGGGGCCGGCTTAAGCTGCGTAGGAGAGCTAAAGTGACCGATATTATATAGCTCTTAGGCCCAATTTCACCAACGTTTATTCCAAGTATACGGCTATTCCATAGTCTTGGATATAGCTAATTGACAAATGAAATTACACAAAAAAGACGCCATTTTGATTGTATCCAAGGAATAAGTCTTATTCCTTCACAAAATTGGTGGTTTAAGGGCTATATTCGCGTAACTCGGTTGTTCTCGGAAAGTTATACTTGGAATAAAATTTATTCTAGTTTGGTGAAATCGGGCCTTAGAGTTAGTAAGTTGAAATGGCAATGGGCAGGCCACATCGCTCGTAGAACTGACAACCGATGGGAAAGAAAGGTTCTCGAGTGGCGACCACGAACCGGAAGACCCAGGGTGGATGACATAAATATCTTCAAATATTGTGGGGTAAATATCCTTCACAATATAAGAGCATGCACGCTAATTCCCCGAGTAAAATACCACATCTCAGAGTATAGCCATTAGCTATCACTGAAAGACATATGGTACCGCTTTTAGGATTAGTTGCAATTAATGAAACAAACTGCCACACTTACCCAATACGCATTTGTTTTAAGAGTTATGAAACATTAAACTGTGATGGTCACCAACATACAAACAATATAAGTAGGTATTGAAGTTGCAACTTTATAATGTCAAATAGTGCACTTTTTATTTTGATCTCGTAAATACTGAAATCTTGGCATTGTTATGGTGAAACAAAAATAACTGAAAACAAAAGTCAAAGACAAACATACCTACTTTACAAATCTGGAATGTAGTTCCGGAAGTGTAAAATTAGCGTGTGAAGAGTACCTAAGTAATTATACAAGCTTTTATACTGGAATCTGCTGGCGACGCATCATGTGATATTCTGCTTTACCTACTTCTCTATATAGCATAGCATAAAATAATTGAACCAGCCAGGCAGGACCACAGAAACATGCCCAAGGCTCAACCTATTTATATGCCATAATATAATTACCTACTTACTTAATAATAGAATTTACTTTTAAACCATTTACTTAATTAGTTAAGGTTTTTAGTGAAATGTCAATAATTATTGCCATTCCAAGTGTGGTACATTTAAAATTTTCAAAAAATATTCAATGTACGGATTTAGCCTAGTTACAGTTTTATTACACCAACTTAGGCGTATTAGGCTTAGGCTTTTTGAGCTTAGGTTTATTTACGATTTATGAACCCAACAGTTGATCGAAATAAAAATTTATTTATTTATTTATAGATTATGTGTAGTCATAATTTCGCAAATCAGTGTAGTTTAGGTAGCCTACTCGTAGGTACTAGTAGGTATTCAGTAATGGCTAGAACAAAATTAAAGCATTCAAAAGGAGACTTTCGTTTAAATGTTATTTTTTTTTAGTTTTTGCTAATTTTCTTTATACCATAAATAGACAAATCTTAGATGGGTCTAATTGGGTCCACTCCACCGTCACGAAGATAACGACAGATTGCCACTAAAATTTTTCCTGAGTACGTCCACTTTTATAACGCCTTCTCAATCTCAACACGGAACTAATAAGCAGCTAGGTACCTACTATTTTGGTTCATCCTTCATTCACCCAGACCTACGTTACCAATAATTACCCACAGTTTTATTTCATGCTATTACGTTATCATAATAACCAATTAATATTATCTAAACTGCCAAAATAACAACATAGTTTAGACAAGGAGGTTGGTTATTCATTACTTATTGCTTTTGCTAGTTTTCGAACGCAGCCATTATGATGTTTAAATTTTGGCGCCAATCCAAGATGGCGCGTTAAATATCGTCTCCAAGGGAGCAAATAATTGAGAATTTCTGAGATCTCAGTTAACATGCAGATAATGTAGCGAGTTAAAACTTGAATTAAGAGAGCGATAGGCGTAAATTAGAAGAATTATGTCGTTTATTTTTGTCACAGAATGCGCTTTCTGCGTTTGTGATGACATGCCATTGCCAATCTGGAATGTTTGTGTGTTGTGTTCTTTCTTCGTTTCTTCATACTTAGGTACACAATTACACATACATTTTTAGTGCCAACCCAAAAGCCAAACCAGGTACCAAACATAGTAGACTGACTGAAGAGCTAATTCCTTGTTTGGAAGATAGGCTTATTAGTTTAGGGCTTGTCAGAATGGCGCCGACTCACCGACTCTATCAAAACCACAAAACATCAAACAAACAAACATCAATAAACAATTGTTTGATTATGTAATTATTTATTGTTCACTCATTTATTTAATTTTCTTAGTTTTTTTTAAACCTATAAAAATTAATTACTAAAATACTATAAAATAACCTACACCTAGAGTCCCGCCGTTTGCGGGGCAGGGCCCAAGCTACCGGTGGTCAGGGCTGCAGAGTGCAGAGTGAGGAACCTCCTGACAATACGTGCCGTGATTAATTATTGTTATTAGGCTCTGAATGTTATGCAGGTGCAATAAACGAATAATATAACAGAGTACCTACACTACAGAGACGAAAATATAGAAATGCTTGCTCTACGTTCCTAAATCTAGAGGGCATTTAATTTAATGTTTCCGGTTTTCGTTCAAAAACTATGTGATGACAGTCAAAATTAAATAAATGCCAGACACAAATAATTCAGACTTAATTTCTAGTTAATAAATCACGGCTTAGAATCACGGTCTATTTCACGAATAGGTACTGGCATTGACCTTCGTTACATCTTGTGTTTTTAATAGCCGCCGTTTTTACTCTGAGAATACGCGGGAAATATGTTAGCGGTTAGCGGTCACAATGGTTTTCGGACGCAGTTTGGGGTTTTCGAACATGTTTTTGAACTGTACTTTAAACTTTTGCGCGTTCTTAATTGGTACCGATTAATTATTCAACACTATAGAGAAAATAACTGCTTACGCTAAATTCAATACGATTAGTTAGGTACTACTTATTTTTATAAAGTGTTTTGAAAAGTACTAGATAAAGATATGACGAAACAAAAACATAATAGACACATAACTACAGACATTTACTAGGTGGTAGGACTTTTCTGCAAAGTTCGTCTAGGTAGGTACCACCGCTTTGCCAGTTATTCTGCCGCCAAGCAGTAGTGTGCAAGCACTGCTGTGTTCCGGTTTGAAGGGCATTTTAGCTAGTGAAATTACTGGGCAAATGAGACTTTCTGATCTGATCACTCAGTCTAGTAATCTGATTACTAGTTTGTGTGATGTCTCAGGATGACGTAGGCAGTGCAGTGTCACGCGAAACTTTATTGTTGTAAAATTCCGTGTGACACTGCAACTGTTATGGGCGGCCGTTTCACTTAGCATCAGGTAAACGACTGGCTCGTCACGTCATTAAATCACATAAAAAAAATGTAGGTACTTAAGTAATTCTTGTTCTTATGTAGGTAGGGTTCATACAGTGGATGTACTTTAACAGGTGCATCACAGTCTTGAGCTTGAAAAATACTAACAAGACTTTTTCCAGGGACATTAAAGCTGACGCTAATTTATAATTAAAAACTATCAGGTTTATTGCAAACTAGCTTTTGCCCGCGGCTTCGCACGCTTGTATTGTGTTATTTCTACGTTTAGGTAGTCTAATAATAACTTAGTTCATGCATTTTCTATATACCAAACAACAAAATCCACTAAATCTTTTCGGAGCTCAGAACGTATTAGCAGATTAGGTAGCACACGTGTAAAAATGTTGTTTGGGTAGTAGGTAAGTATGGCTTTTCACGGGTCATCAGATCACCTACACATTGATAAAATAGTGGATTAGAAACTGCAAATCATAGGTACAATATTTAATTAAATATGTACCTACTTAGACCTACCTTATATTTAGACGTTAGTTTTTTTAAATATACGATAGGTCTAGGCATCTAACTAATAAAAGTTCTATAATATGGTATACCTACATACCAGTGATACGGTCGATCTTTTCCTTGTCATTCTCAATTCAACAGATGTTCCTGTGTTTTCACCATAAAAACCGTTCAAGTCTTCATAAGAGGTTCCAATAAATTTTGTTTAGGTAGTAAGTATATCTACCTAAATAATAGGTAGGCAACCTATTATTTAGGCAATGTAAAATAATACAAAACAATGTTTTCGTCAGCTTTTCATACCCGCGCGCTTTTCGTTTCCAAAGAGTATCTTTGTTGCATTCACCTACAGATTAGAGAAAAAAACAATTCACCACATAATTTTTTTTACTTTCTGAAGTTTGGGTCCATACGAATTGAGTATTTAGCCAGTGTCAATAATAGTTTATAAAATACATACTTTACAGCTGGAATACTAATTAGAAATCACAAGTACTTACGTACGCCACTGTAAAAAGAGTCGACATTTATATTAAGTCCGCTATTTTTCAGGTTGTTTCATTCCCACTGCACTTTCAACATAGTGGTCGGAGTGAGAAAATAACATGTGTACAAAGCTCTAATCAGATTCACTTTTGCAAAGAATGTTTCATTTTTAGGGTTCCGTAACAGTTTTAAAATAAAGGAACCCTTATATGTAAAATCACTTTCTTGTCCGTCAGTTTGTCTTTCATAATTTATTGCTCTAACCTGTGGTTTGTCCTAAAGAGAATATAACCGCTCAGTTTGTTTAGTTCATTGAAAAGCCCACAGACCTAAAATATTTTAACTATTAAAACTCATTTACCTACGTGAAAGAAGAAGAAGAAATCAAAACCGAACGGTTTTTTTTTATATTGACACTACTGTTTCTGCCAAATACGGCACAATTTTGCCACTAACCATGTGTCACAGACCTTCCACTTCTTCGTTAATGGCTTTCTATCGCTTTTAAGCAATAATGAGGCTTTTTATTTATAAAAAAAACGATGGTTCCGCTTCTTTTCTAGATGGCGCTGTAAGTACATAGTTTAAACCTTTCAAACCATAGAGTAGTTTAAACATAAGAAAATGCTTAGAGTACCTACAAAGAAATGCCAAATTCAGTTGAGTGGACCACGACTACATTGTCTGTAGTATCTTCTAAGTAGTCTGTGGTGCATTCTTCTTAAGTAAATTGAAGTACAGCAGAACTGCGAGACAGATAAACGCTAATATTATGATCCAAAATTAAGCACAGCTATCGCGCAACGAAAATAGAATAAACGAAACAGTTTAGAGTTGTCAGTCAGTATCGTGACACATTTCCTATAACCTGTGGTCTATGCTTGAAACAGTGACAGTGACAGATTTTGGTAAAACCACAACTGGCGCCATCTATTGGGTCATACATAAAACACCATTTCTTTTTTTTAAATAAAACTCCTCACTCTGCCAATGTCAAGTGAGTAAAAATTTGTACGGTTATGTCATGTCAAAGTCCTATTTTGTCCGTCAAAATGCCATCAGTGAAATGGTGGATATTTTACTGAAGCTCTTACTCTTATTTTACTCTAAAAAGCCGTTGAAGAGAAAATGAAAATGGATGGTTATAAAAACGTGGAACCATTTGCCAACACTCGTGCACGTTTACGAATACTTAAGGAATAATAATCCACCCTTATTAAACATTGAAATTCAAATACACAGGTTTTGGTAAAAAAATCAAAATTCATAACCACCATCGTCAGATTTTCTTCAAAGACCTCCAACCGAACGTTACACGGCCATGTTGCTAATTCGAGGATGTTACCCTAATGTATAATTATACTTACCTACATCTAAGTACCCTTTTAAAACATTTTTCATAAAATATTTCGTATCATTGGCAAATACAAATGTCGTCTTAAGCCAAAATAAAGAAAAACATCTTCTTTCACACTATTTAATATTTGTTGGTATATGTATCTATTTAACTTCTAAAATGCTAAACAACCGGTAAAAATATAAATAGGAAACCTATAAATTGTTTTGATTCTCTTAGAGTAGCGGTTGGTACTAATATTACTCTTTGGTCATTGTGGCACAGAGTGTAGTCGATTGTTGTTTTTCTAATCTGTGACAATATGTGGTAACTTACAGCTTACCGTTAGTAGCCAAAAAAAACATGAGTCGGCCATGTTGTTTAAAACTCCGATTCGTTTCGTAATGAAATTTTAATAATTGTCATCAAATTTTTTTAACGATATATCAATTTTAATATATCCTATGTTAAGCGCTGGTTATTTCTAAGCATATTAGTGAAAACCGCATGAAAATCCATTCAGTATTTTAGGAGTTCAGTCATAACAAACAAACAAACAAACAAACAGACAAAGTATTTAAAAAGTGGCTTAACGTGATCAGCGGCTAATTTTAAGCCAACCTGTGTCATTTTTTTCGTGATATCTTGCAATTACAGACTTTTTTATCTCTACAGTTTTATTTTATGTATATACTGGGTGGCGCAAAAGTAAAGGCCCTATTTGGTTCAGCTATAACATTTTTTCTAAATTAGAAAACTAGATTTAGGTTTTTTTAAATGTATATTTGTGCCATTAAATTTCGTACCATTAGGATTTAAAGATGATGTCTTTTAAATGGTGACCTCCAGAGTTGATACACATTTGAGCCCTATTTATGACATTTTGCATAACTTGCCGTAACACTTCCTGCGATATGTTCGTTATTTCTTGACGAATGTTTTCTTTTAGAGCTGCGAGAGTCTGTGGCTTGTTCACATACACCCGAGATTTCAAAAAACCCCAAAGAAAGAAGTCTGGACTGGTCAGATCGGGTGATCTTGCAGGCCAAGGCAAATCACCAAAACGAGAGATAACTCGGCTTGGAAAAGCGTCCCTCACTAAGTCCATAGTGTCGCGCGCTGTGTGTGCCGTAGCGCCGTCTTGTTGAAACCAGATGTGCTCCAGCCCCAATTCGTCCAAACTGGGTATCAAAAACTCACGTAACATGGTTCTGTAGCGTTCTCCAGTGACAGTTATCGCATTGCCTCCAGCGTCTTCGAAAAAATAGGGTCCGATCACTCTGTCAACACAGATGCCACACCATACAGTAACTTTTAGTGGGTGTAGAGGTGTTTCTTGAATAATGCGCGGATTATCAGTGCCCCAGAACCGAGTATTCTGCTTATTGACATGCCCTGAGAGATGGAAATGCGCTTCGTCACTCATAACCAATTTTGAAGGAAAATCATCCTCTTCAAGGTTGAGGTTTATGACGCGCTGGCAGTAATCTAGACGAGCTCGGTGGTCAGCAGGCAGCAGTTGATGAGTCATTTGAGTTTTATACGGGAACATCTTTAAGTCTTTCACCAAAATACGCTGCAGGGTCCGTCTGGAAATGCCCAATTGCGTGGCACGTCGCCTCGTTGATGTTTCTGGACACTCTTCCACATCTTCGCGCACAGCATCGATATTTTCAGCTGAACGGCCTGTTCTTGGTCTCCCAGACTTAGGTCTATCCAATGTTGAGCCAGTTGCTTCAAGGCGTGTGGCAAAGCGTCGAATTGTGCGACCAATCGGTGCCGGACGGTGGGGAAATCGTCGACGAAATTCACGTTGTGTTCTTATCACTGATGAATTATTCCGTAAGAACATTGACACAATTATTCCACGTTCTTGGGGAGTAAAACGGTCCATGTTTATTTTCAGTGTATTTTACATTTGTTCACTACACAATTTTCAACAACAGAATGACAGAAAATGTCATATAAAAAAAATAAAAGTATTTTCTTTAGTGCCAGTACTTTTGCGCCACCCAGTAGATAAGGCAATTATTTATATAGAAGAGATTCTAGAATATGTACAGCTACTTATTTATTTATATTATGAAAATAATGTAATGTATGATTTTAGGGTAGCTATCTAAACCCATTTAGGCTGTAGAGCCTATACAGATAGATAGATGTATAAATAGATAAACTCTTTATTGACTCCAAGATAACAAAATATATAACAGGAAATATTACAAGTAGGTTTACAATGGACGGTTTTATAGCTAAAAGCGATCTCTTCCAGACAACCTTTATTAGTTAGCTAGTTTAGATCTATCAAAACTCTAAAAAGAAGTTTAATATTATTATTTCATCAAACAATTTATTAGGTTTAACTTCCTTCTTCCACAAAGTTACATAATGAGAGTAATAAGTTAAAAACGGCTTATGACAGACCGACGTAGTACAAGCAAACAATATCTCCAAGTCAGGATATCTTTCATCACAACACTATTTACTAAAGAGTAGCGTCTGCACTGGCTGTGTCTCTGCCAATTCAATGTTTAGTTTACACATAACGTGAGAGATCTTTGATTATGACTCGAAAATAGATCGCACTGGCTTAACGCTGCCGCTCTGGACTTTGTGTTTTGTTTTTAATACTAACCTAGTTCTGTTTTAGGTCTTTCACACCTGCTATCTTTTTATTTATTTTGTTTAGCATCAAAGAGGCTAGGTCTAAAAAGTATCCGATATTATTGAAAACTACCAAAATATTCATCATCGACATCATTGGTCAATCATCAATATATTAATGTTATTTTACAATTTACATGTCAGAAAGAAAATCATATTAAATAAAAATAATAAAATAAAATAATAAAAATAATAAAATAATTAAATTACATTTTTATCGACTGTAGGTACAGCTAGCGTAAGCTTGAATTAACCGTTAGGCACTATGTATTACCTACCATAACGATACCATTACAGTTAAACTACGTAGAGTATTGGATGAAGCAGGAGTAGGTAAGTACGTACTTACTCCTGCTTCATCCAATACTGTTCATTCAAAGGTTGCCTGGAAAGATCACTTTTAGTGATAAGGCCGCTTATTGTAATACCTACTTTAAGGTCGTTATGAATCATTTATTCATTTTGTGGTATACAGTAAACCGTTTTTGTATTGTATTGTATTGTACTTAGTGTAGTAGAGCTATAAGTTTTATAGAAAAAAAAGAAGTAGGACTAACTATAGTGATTATACATTCTCTAAGTAATAAAACAAGATTGGCAAAATGTCGTGAAACACTTCGATCTTGTGAACAATCCAACAATCTCACGAAATGTTATTTAAAGAAAGAAATTGAGATCGCCGCTGACAAACGTGTTTCCTGAAGTTTTATGTTAATTATTTCTGAAAATGCCACTCCCAATACATGTTTCATTCAACAAAATACCTGAATAAAAACATGTAAATTTCTTAAAAATTTTAAATTGTTTTACCGATAAAGTAGTAATTAGGTACTTAACCAATGAGTGTGACGTGTGCGACTTAATTTATTATTAATCTTTCCTAACAGGATACTAGACATATCTTTAATGAACCAAAATAAAGCTTTTTAAATGGTACTAAGTGGTAAGACTTTTCTGCAAAGTTCGTCTAGGTAGGTCTGTACCTACCACCGCTTTGCCAGTTATTCTGCCGCAAAGCAGTAGTGTGCAAGCACTACTGTGTTCGGGTTTGAAGGGCATTGTAGCTAGTGAAATTACTGGGAAAATGAGACTTTACGAACTGATCTCACAGTCTAGAAAGTTTTTTTAGACTGTGTGATGTCTCAGGATGACGTGCGCAGTGCGCAGTGTCATGCGAAACTTTAATTTAGAGTTCCGAGTGACACTGCAATCTCTTATGGGCAGCCGTGTCGCTTAACACCAAGTGAACGACTAGCTCGTCACGTCACTCACTTACATAAAAAAAAGTAATTGGTCCACAAAACGTCTTTTAGAACAAATCGTGAAGTAATATTTTTTTAAGATAGAATTTTCCTGAAATCCGAATACTAAATCACAATTTTTGAGGATGATGATAAGGAAATGAATCCTCAATAAGGTTTATTGACGTGTTCTGTAAAGGGAAATGAAAATGGGGATGTTGAACTTAAAAGATTTCAGGAATATTTGACTCACCACTATTTGTAAACGATTTGACTTGATGTGGGTTATTCTTGAAAAAGAAACGCGCCTAATAATGACAATTATTCGAGACGGGAAACAGCTTTTAACCTACCGGTAGTGGGCTGGAGCATTTGGACTGTCTATAGACCGTCGCGGCTAGTATACAGTCCTAATGTTCTTTGTAGTTTAGTGTAGCTAGTTTTAGTAGTGTATTAGTTAGTTTAAAGAATAAAGGCACATTGCCTGTGTAAAAAAAAGTTTTCAAACATGGTTTTTGTATTGCAGTGTATTTATTTACAACATTGAGGTGAGCCCATTCATCATTCATCATGCATAAACAAGTCTGACAGGGCCACATAGACCCTTGCTAGTATGTGCTCGTAATATAAAATACGCTTTACGCGCAAATACGTCGTAAAACACAGGTGGGTTCTTGGGCCTGCAATTGTGGAAAAGGTGCACTGAATGCGTTAAGAAGCTTCTAATGTTAAGTTTACGTGGAAGTGTGGAAGAAACTGCAAATTCATCTTACAATACACATAAAAACCTTTTTGCTCATGATTGTCTCTTCAAGTACTACCAACACCTTAATTATCTTGTTCACCAAGATTTTACTAGGTGGTAGGACTTTTCTGCAAAGTTCGTCTAGGTAGGTACCACCGCTTTGCCAGTTATTCTGCCGCCAAGCAGTAGTGTGCAAGCACTACTGTGTTCCGGTTTGAAGGGCATTGTAGCTAGTGAAATTACTGGGCAAATGAGACTTTATGATCTGATCACTCAGTCTTGTAATCTGATTACTGGACTGGGTGATGTCTCAGGATGATGTGCGCAGTGCAGTGTCACGCGAAACTTTATTGTTTTAAAGTTCCGGGTGACACTGCAACTGTTATGGGCGGCCGTGTCACTTAACATCAGGTGAACGACTAGCTCGTCACGTCATTTAATTACATAAAAAAAAAAAAAAAAAAAAATCCCCAAGCAAAACGTAATTAACACATCAGCCAAGTTGCAGCCCGACAGTAAAAAGTGTCCTACTTCCAACATCCAATTCCTCGTAACGGACGTCAGCAGACATTGAAAACGTTCCAAGTGGTCCATTGTTTTACCTATACAGGAAAGAGATTCAATGACCCGCGTTCCTGAATCAGGTGGGCTACTTTCATTCGAATATTATCATCGATTTGGAGAAATTTCGTTTTTACAAATGTAGGTGTCCTTAATACGATTTGCAGTTTTTGGCATCCTACTTACGCAGACATAGAGGTCTATTCCTCTATGATCACCTGGGTTATCAATAGGCTACTCTTTAGTGTCCTTTGATCACCTGTAAATATGATCATGTAGGATAATAAATGATAAATAAATATACATTCTTATTCTAATTCTATATGGGAGCGATAAAGGCCTGTGACGTCCCGCAAGGGGTGTTCTGTGCATTTACCCCCGCCAGCCTCTACCCTAGCCACCCTAACTCCTTGAAGTAGCGGAGAACGGCCTTGGTCGCTGGCACAGCTGTTTCAGTAGTGATGGTGGTGGTGATGGTGACGATGTTGTTAAAGCAGGTGATGCAAAAATGGATGCGCTAGGCAATGATGATGACGGTGATGGGTTCTCTATGATCTTCAAGATCAGACAGTTCATTGCGTAGACCCGTATTGATTCTTAATGATTACAATTACGAAACATACATTTGTGGACATTTCACACAGTGCGCATCTAGCCCCAAACTAAGCAAAGCTTGTACTATGGGATTTTTTTTGTGATTGTGAAAGTCTCGGGGGGATGGAAATGCGAGCGTTAAATTATTTTACTAGGTAGGTAATTCTTGTTTCCTTGGGCTGCTACTATACCCAGGTACTTTGACAGTACCAGTGCAAGCCCGGGGCTTAAATTGTACCTACTTTCACTTCCCATGTCCCATGTGAGGGCGTGGTCAAACGTTAGATAAGTCCGATATGAAAAAAGTTTAAACTTAAATCTAGACAAACATTAAGGTAAATACATTAATCTTAGGGAGATTAATGTATTCGAGATGTAGTCATATTCTGTAAATTATTATCGTGTTTTATAAAATGTAGGCCCATCGACAAAAAAAACAATTATCGTAAAGTCATCATCACTTGTTATTTAATTTTCATAGCCTTTGTAACGCATCCAAACCACGGATATTCTTGGTTACAAATCAGACAATCTCATTACCGCTAAATAAGGTTTAAATTAGCTGTAAACAGACCATGATCAGTATTATTGACATAATTTGGCTTCGACTAGTGATGTGCATCCATCAATATGTCGAGAGGTCGATGGTCTTGCTATAAATAGGTGGTGTAATTATAGGATCTGTAGGTCAGGAGGATGTAATCTGTTTGTTCTTGGATTTAGTTTTAAAAAACAAGAAAAAAAAACATATTACAACTGAAGTAAGTTTAGTACGCAGCACTTTTACGTTTTGGCAAATATTTATGCATAAGGCAGGTAATTATTTAATATTTTAAAGTGTGGGATTTATGTTGGATATTCCGCAAAAAATGTTTTATTATCGGTAAACTGGACTCTGCAACTAAACATAGGTAAATTTTATACACTAGGTACATTTCTAGAAGTTTTGTTTTAAAATATTGCACTGTCATTGCTTTTCGTGTATTCCAATCCACTATCACGAAACGTAACTCAAATTTTGTAACACTTATCTAATAATTATTAAGTCATGCGTAACCAAATAACCATGTGCTATTCACTCCTCACAAAAAACATAAAATATCACAGATCGTCAGTTTTCCTCGTTCATCACGTTATTATTTTCACTCTTTTTTTACGTCCAAACAAAACTAGTGTACAGAAATAGCTGTGGATACGTCATTGAAAGGTAGCCAGTACAAAGTTATGATATGGCGCCTTTTGAAACTAAAAATAATTTCTGTATACAAATGGCTAGACATCTAGATAAGCGGGTCGTTCACCTAACAGCAAGCGCCACGAGCAACTGCTCGTTGCAGTTAGTGTATTTAGAGTTTCCCCCACTCTGGACTAAGATAAATCAACACAGACATACACCTCTGTAAGGTTTATTGGTTGTAAACATTTAAACCGTGTACAACTTGTTACGAAAAACAAACTAAAGACTTATTTTCATTAGTTCCTTTAAAATCAAGCAATTAGATTAATTATAGCAGTAACTTATAGTAGCAAGTGCAAGCACATTCGTCAGGAACGCATGATCTGCGCATGCACAGTAGTAAAAATGCGTATAAAATTTAGAACTAGCTCACCAGGTCTTAACTTTTCCCCACAATATGGTATTAGAATTCTTAGATGATTGGCAATATGGTATGTTTTACCTCCCAGTCCGTGTTAATCATAATCATAATCAGGGAGGTTACAATCTTCCAATATTCACGATTTACATGTCATCATGGTCTGCTTGTGACTTTTGTTGCTTTTAAGCAAATAATATAAACAAGATGTTACTTTTGCGTACAAATGAAACGTGAGTACAGAAATAGTCACATACGTCACAAGAAGTTCTGCCAGAAGCCGTCAGGAGGTACGGCGCCTTTGAAATTGGCTCAAGTATAATTGTTTTTATCAGTAAGTGACTGACAGACCGTTGATGGAAAGCAATTTTTTTACTCTTATTTAAATATTTAGAGGATTTCCCAAAATGAAGCATACCTACACGATAATATTGTTTGCAGTTGGCGAGCTAGCTTGGTTTGGGTTTGCCAATCTTTAAAATAGCGATATAGCTCTTAGAATTAGCAAGTTGAAGTGGCAGTGGGCAGGCCACATCGCTCGCAGAACTGGCAACCGATGGGGAAGAAAGATTCTCGAATGGCGACCATGAACCGAAAGACGCAGCATAGGCCGGCCCCTAACTAGGTAGACCGACGATCTAATGAAAACCGTGGGGAGCCGATGGATGCAGGAGGCAAGCAGCCGCTCAAAGTGACGCTCTCCGGGCGAGACCTATGTTCAGCAGTGGACGTCTTCAGGCTGTTGATGATGATGATGATGAATCTTTGAAATAAGGGAGGTTCCTACTCCGTGAATATGGGCATCTTTATTGCCTGAACACCGGTCGAGTTATTCGACTAAAATTACGTGAGTGCTAGCCGTTCCCTAGTTGTAGTTATGAATACTACTCACGTTAGTTTCTATTATATTAGAGGGTCCATGCGTAGGCATGTGGTATTTTTCAAAAGCTCAGTAGTAAGTGTAGTATCCGATACATACACTACTATCGATAGTATGATTATAAGTATGGATTAATAGGAAGCACACTCTTATCTTAATACTTGTACTTTGATTCATTGTTATTTTATATCACCTGGATGCAAGACAATAGCTGCAGGACCGATGTATAAAATATTTTACTTCCTACTGGATAAATGCTACTATTCTGTAAAAGACTTTTTAAATGACGCTTCGATTAGTACTTATAGATATAGATTAGTTTGACCAATTCAATGTATTTAATTTGTATTTAATGTGTTCAATATATTTTATGTTTTTTAAATAATAACTCAATGTTCAAAAATGATAACTATAATTTCTTAATCTCATTATTGAATACTGACACAATTAAATTAGATCCAATTACGAATATTTGTACGCCTGTACCTATGGGCAGAATTTTGTTGGAAGAATTATGTGCTAATCCATCTTTGCAATATTGTAACCCAAAATTCTTACAAATAAATTATTTCATTTCATTTCATAGTAGGTATAGTTATACTTATTTATGTTACTGATTGTATTTATGTAATGGTCAGGCAGTATTAATAAAAGATTAGTTGGTTTTTGGTTTAAATTTGTAATAGGAAACTTCTCGTATCCATCGAAAAATGTAGACAACGAAATGTAATAAAAATTAAAAAATCGAAACACCCGCACAATCACTGCATCGCCTCAACGGTTGCTGTTAAAGTTCGTTAAGTTTCGTAGGAGTAATTTGACCGAACACTGATCGATTTTTATAATAAAACATCCAATCCTACGTCTTACAATAATACAATACAACACCGCTGGTAGGCATGTTGTATATATTGCATTCGCTGACCGATTAAATCAGTAGATGTAAAAAAGGACTTTAATGAGTATTAAAAAACGGGACTTAACTCCCAACCCTAACGTGGTTGACAGAAAACAATGCCAACCTACGCATTCCCGCCCAAATTCTCGATAACTGCCAACGTAAAACAACTAATTTTAACTTTTATATCTTTCATGTGGAAAACTTGAGTCTTTCATACGATTTCGAATCTTTCCACTTTCGCGGGTGTCAAAAATATCCCACTGCACCATAGTTTTAATTCAGTATTATGTATTTCACGATATTATATAATTTTATTGAGTTTATTTGAAGTTTTTGCTTTTGTGCCATAGGCCATATAGAAGGAAAATATACCTAGGCTTTGACTAATTAAGTACCTATAGGTAAGCTTTTATTTTATAACTGCCCTGGTTTAATTTAAATCATAATTATTTTTTATTAACGTAGCTAGTTTAGTTTAGTTTAGTTTTTATTATTGTAGTAGTTAGCTTGAGTACTAAAGGCACATAGCCTCTTAAAAAAAAATTATTGTTTGAATTCATTGCACTGATAAAATAATGTTTAAGAAATAAATGTGACCAAAATGCTGGCACTTATTTGGCCCAACGCATCAGCATTGCAATTCAACGTGGCAATGCTGCCACCATGTTGGGTACGCTACCTACCGGTAGTGGGCTGGAGCACTGGGACTGTCTATAGGCAATCGCGGCTATTATACAGTGCAAATGTTCTTTGTAGTAGGTAGTGTAGCTAGTTTTGCTTGGTTTGGTTTTGTTTTGTTTTTATTATTGTAGTAGTTAGCTTGAGTAATAAAGGCAATTTGCCCGTTATAAAAAAAAAAAAAAGAAACCTGTGTCATAGGGTAGGGACCCAGGAACTAGGAGGGCCATGCACCACAGAACAAGTTATTGAGCTTTTTATTTTTCCATGGAATTGATTTTTTAAAGTGTGACTATAATTTATCTTTTTCTTTTCCGTGCACAAATACTTGTTCTGTCATAGGAATCGAACACGCCACCTCCGGGTTATGAGCCTACAAGTAGAGACAAGCGCATCTCATGGTGGTCTCGACTGCCTCCGACCACACGAGTTGTCTCGTGCGCTAGCAATCGAGAATATCACGAATTTTAAGCTAGACAATACGAAAACGCGAATTTTGAGATTTTTGAGGTGACATTGCATCTCGATTGCTGAGAATAGGGGGGCAGGGGTGCTCACAGACTTTACGTATGTGACCTCAACCACCACACCACAGAGGCTGTAAGAAAATAAGATTCCTGCCTGCCTAGTTATAAGTATATACTACGTCACAGTATAATATAATAGTAGCAAGCTAGCAAGGTACCAACTTTGACTTTAAAGATTTATATTAGGTACATTTTATCCAAGTGGTTTATCCAGGCTATCACACATTTGTATATGAAAACAAAATTCAAAAGTGGCCCGATTACAGTTATCTCCGTGCATTTCCCCGAAACCACCGACATGTTTGACGTTCAAACGGGAAGTTTCATTATTCCCGGTCTATCATAATCAATCAAAGGTGTATCGTCAACATCTACAATGGTCCGGCAGGAAATGTAACTGAAAACACTATCTAGGTACCACGTCGTGTCGTGTTCAATAGCTCATGTGATATTGAGAACTAGAAGCGTCCCGTGGCTTCACCCGAATTTACTAGTTTTCCCGTGGAAATCCAAAATTTACCGGCATAAAAAGTACCAACCCTGAAGAGCGATGGTGGCCGAGCGGTAGCATGTGCGTTTCGCAATCTTACGGCACCGGGTTTGATCGTCGGCCCTGCACCAATGACTTATCTAGTAAGTTATGTGCAGTTTGCGATGCCATCACTCCGTGCCTCGGAGAGCACGTTAAGCCGTTGGTCCCAGTTGTCATAAGAACATCTATGGCAATCGTTACGGGTAGTCAGACGCCTGATAGAATCTGACGCCTGATCTAATCATCCCTGTTACTGGTCCAGGGTTGCGAGGTCAGATGCAAAGAGTTCTATGTACTACGTACATGTAACATAGAAGTCTTTGGTCAGATGGTAGTCGCTCGTGTAATGCTGGTAGCTCGCCGCTGCAGGTTAGATTGGGCGCCGACCCCAATAACAAATGGGAAAAGACAAAGAGGATGATGAAAAATTATCTACCCCATTTTTGTAGTATAAACCTGTGTGGGAAATTCATAGATTTAAAGTAATACAATAATGTCAATATTCAGTAGATATAACCTGTCCCTATAAATATCTAATCATCCGAAATCTATCACTAATAAGTTCTGCCGACTCTTTAAACTATTTGGACATCGTACGTCATTTATTTAGCCGGTGTATTAATATTACGTGTCTGACTCACCATAACATTAACAAAATTGCACGGCCGTGAAAAGGTAAACGATTGAGGAAATCTGTTCTGGAGGAACGTGTAAATATTGCTCTAACCTCAAGTGCACGTTGGATCCCAACGGATCTCCGCGGCGGCGTCTGGCTGTCTGTTGCGTTCTATTCTATAGACGGAGTCTTAGAGTGTAGACTAAGGCATAGAGAGATCAATCAAAGCGATATTATTTTGTACTCCTCACACGTATCGCTACGTCAGTGGAGAAGGAACGAAACAAACATATAGTAATTAGCTATGCTTGCGATAAGGACCGTAACATTTTTTTCGACTAGAGTCAACTGTTTTTTCTATACAAATCTGTCAGACTCATTCACATCAAAGTGTCCACTTCATATAAAGTGTCCAAAAAAGTGGTACGCTTGACACATAATCAAGTTCTCTCTATGCTTTAAGTCTATACTTTATAAGGACGGAGTTAACATAAAACTTTGCAATGCAAAAGAAGTTTCATTCTGTATTTAAAAATTTCCTTAGACTAATATGCGTATTGAAACTGTTAAATCCGTACATTTTCGTGTTTCTATTTGTTCATCATCATCATCATTATCAATAGCCTGAAGACGTCCACTGCTGAACATAGGCCTCCCCCAGAGAGCTCCGCTTTGAGTGGCTGCGTGCCTCCTGCATATATCGGCTCCCCGCGGCTCTGACCAGATCGTCGGTCCACCGAGTGGGGGACCTACGCTGCGTCTTCCGGTTCGTGGTCACCACTCGTGAATCTTTCTTCCCCATCGGTCTTTCTATTGGTTGCAATCAAGTTACATTTATGATCACACTATCAGCCGGAAGACGTCCACTGCTGAACACAAGCCTCCCCCATAAAACGCCACTTTGGACGCTTATCATAGTTGCCACAATCACTACGCTTGTTAGGCGGCTTAGTGATCGCAGATTTTAATGTACCGAGGAAAGTGCTGCTGGCCATTCCCTGGATATTCCTTTAGCCGGCTCTTACGTTACCCACGGGAAGAGATGGGGTGGTCCTATTCGCAAACCAGGACTAAGTACACGGCCAATTGCGGTTAGGTAAGTACATGATCGCTTATCTGATATTTTATATTTATGAAACTCAGCGTCTTGTGATTTGATATATCATTGGCTTTGGCAGAATACCCAAGCTTTTTCGTAATGAGAAGATCGTTTTGCTGTCGGCAGATTGGCAGGTTGAACTCTGTAGTTTTTATCCCTGACGCAAACAAAGGGGTGTTATAAGTTTTATGTCTCCAAATTAACAAACACGCACAGATCTTACTTTTTTTGTGTAAAATTTTGTTACCGTTGTATTCTTGAGCTCTTGTTTGGATTAATAATTATGATATTTTTGTTGAACAGTTGTAATGTTATTCATGATAATATATAGTTTAGATAGATTTTTCGTGAGTAAATTCAGTTATTTAATATCTTCAAAAATGTCGCAATGTGCGAGCGAGATAATGGATCTGTATACAGCAGCTAAGTACCTAAGTATTTACTTATTTTTCAACTTCATTATTGCAGATTTACTAAGGTTTTACCTATACCTAATATTTGTTGACAAAGCTCATCGTAACTTCTTGGTAAATTCATATAAAGATCCACAGAATTTCGCTATTGTAAGTATAATGAATGACTAATGAGTAAACTGTAATTTTTGTTTTTTGATATGCGATTTGGACTTGTAAAAGGGGCAGTTTTAATTTTGACTTATGTATAATATAAAAAAATGGCTAAATATTATTAAACGTACATATCATCAACATCAATTACAACATTCATTCCATCGCGTCCCAGAATTTAGTAAGAACTGAAAAAATACGTTTGATATCATTTCTTGAAAGTTTTCCAAGAAGGTTATCTGAATGTTAACATCAGCTTACTAATTAATCTTAAACCTGAGCCAGAAGCAATAAAAAAAAAAACAATTTTGTTTTTTTGTATCTTTGTGGCTTGTGTTATTGTGTTATTATGACGATGATTCCTTATACTGTTTTGAAACTGGTAGATTAAATACCTACGTAAATATACTTACAATACGAAGAATGAGCCTAATCCTAATAGAAAAACTCCCCATGGTTTATGAAAGAAGAAAGTACTTATTATTTAAATGGTACCTAAATCACGATTTTGTTCCGTGATGTTAATTTTCGTAAATAATAGGTACGTGAAGAATTCAAAGTTATCTAACTCTGCCATAAACAGCATCATCACTTTTCCACACGACACCAAAACAATTAAAAAAAAGCCAATACTCACTTACCCATACAAAATCATGGTCCACAAAAAACTCAAAACACTGGCATAAAAAAGTTCAAAATTAAAAAGTTAACACTGATAGAAATAAACGCGCGAATCGGAAAATCGGAAATTCGATGGTTTATTTTTAAAAATGGCGGCGTTGCAAAAGCGCGGCAAAGCGGCGACGGACGCGCGCTCTGTGCGGCAAGCGCTTCTACTCTGAAATAATCTTTTATGATCCCGCGAATGTAAATCTGGATGGGAAATATAAAATTACTCGCGCCCAGTGCTGGGAAAAGTGGGATATCGATATTTTCTCTAGATTGGCGATAGTGGTGATTCATCATCGTCATCATAAGCGAGCATAACCTTGTCCACTGTGGATGTACATAACAGTTAAAAAAGCCTCTTCCATAGCCACGCCTCACTGAGTTTAGACAGCTCTATCACAAAACCGATAGGTAGCTCTGTGTCGTCGTCTCTTGGTCGTCTCTACCAGCTGCTGGGTTAGCATGGACGGTAGACAAAATAGTCTTTCCCTGTTTTACGCAACGAGGTTTATGTACTACGTACTAGAGAAGCTATTCAAAGCACAAATAGTTGTCATTTTTTTGTATAATTAAACTAAAATCCGCTACAGCGCTTTACGAGATTAAATCGTCTAACCAACGATCACAACACGCAGCGCTAGTGCAATGGCACATTCGGATCATAATTTTTACTGCTATTCACTGCTGCACGTGCAGTCGCTTTGCGAGCTGAGCATCGTATGAGCGAGAAGATGCTCATTGGCATATTTGCAGTGGTTGACAATGCAAGTTAGAGATGTCCTGTCTGGTGTATACATAGAAGTCTTTGGTTTTACGTCACTTTCTTCATACTTGCTTGGAGTAAAACAGGGGAAAGACAGTTTTGTCTACCGGCCGTGCTAACCCTACTGCTGTCAGCTGCTTTTGATCTGGCTACAGAGCGTTCCGCGTTTGCCTAACCAAGGCACAGAATATTATAATAGATGTAAACGATCACATCTTTATCTCAACATCAAATATTTCCAATTAGGTGCAACCCCGCAACAGCATCAGTTTGTACACAATAACCTTCTGCGACAAGCGACATTGGTCCACACAAACTACTCTATTTGCTCTTCTCTGAATTAATAAACCTTCTCCAATTCTAACCCAGAATGAATTAATACTTAAAATTGCATCCTTTTGTCTTCAGTTATTACTTCTTCTTCTTTTTTTCATCGTAGGCTCTTGTGGCGTGGTCCCGCCGCGCCGCCGCGCCGCCAGCGCAGCTGTCAAAATCCTTGTTCTGGACGCTTTTGTTCCTTTTTCCGTCGGTTTAGTGGTAAATATTGCATCTTGAATTTGGCTGATATATAGGTATTTTTTTCTAAATCTTGCCTAAAAACATCTTACCTTAATTATTTATTTTCTTTGCCAACAAATAAGGAAAACTCGTCCGACATTACCCCATCCCTAGCTATCCGTACTTCACACTCAGTTCAGTTACACCTGCCCCGTTCTTCCCAGAAACTATTGTTTGTTTTTGTGCAGACACACAAACATGTTCATATGGTAGGATATTTATATTAGGGTTTTATTGGGTGTATCTGTAGGTATACCTATAGGTATGCGTAAACGTAAAATTTTAATTTACTCACAAACGCAGTTCTGCGTAAATCATCACACTTCACACTCACACTAACTAATACTATAAAGGTGAAAGTTTGCATGTGTGTATATTTGTTATTCCTCACGCTCAAACGGCTGGACAGATTAGGATGAAATTTGGAATAGAGATAGCGAGTGCTAATGCCGCACACTTGTATAATGTATTCTATAGTCATCAGCATAGAGTCATCGGTGTAAGGCCGAGAGGGATTCAAACCAGGATGGAATACCATTTTTGACTTGTAAACTATGTTATTGTTTATGAATAAAATGCTATGAACTATGAACTATAGGAATTACTGGGCAAATGAAACTAATGATATGACAATCTAAAAATCTTATTACAAGCTATACTGTTGAGAGGGATGGTGGCCGAGCGGTAACATGTGCGAGTGTGGGAAGTTAGACCCGCACTTCTTGAAATCAGGTTTTTTTTGTTGTGCTGAATTATTCTAGGTTTGTTCTATATTGTTCCAAAATAAAAAAAAAACTAGCGGAAAATTGTCGGTGGAAAACAACAAATACGAATTTTCACGGTAGGTAGCCCCATTTTTTTGGAAAATCCTGGATTGTTCTCAATTACTCCAAAATATAGCGCTCCTAGATCAAATACTGAAGTCAGAAAATAAAAAAAAAGTTTTTGTCATATGCCCCGCACTTTTGGAATATCCAATTTTTTTGTTTTTTTTTCACCCACAATTTTCACACTGGATTTTTTTTATTTTGGAACAAATGGTGACCGAGCGGTAACATGCGCGCTCACGGCACCGGGTTCGATCCTCCGCCCTGCACCAATGACTTATCTGGTAAGTTATGTGCAGTTTGCGATGCCATCGCTCCGTGCCTCGGAGAGCACGTTAAGCCGTCGGTCCCGGTTGTCATAAGAACATCTATGGCAATCGTTACGGGTAGTCAGACGCCTGATAGAATCTGACGCCTGATCTAACCATCCCTGTTACTAGTCCCTTATGGGTTGCGAGGTCAGATGACGGTCGCTCGTGTAATTCTGGCAGCTCGCCGCTGCAGGTTAGATTGGGAGCCGACCCCAATAACAAATGGGAGAAGGCAAAGAGGATGATGATGATGATGACTACCTAGACTGTTGAATGTTGATGTCCCAGGATACGTGCGCAGTGCAGTGTCACGCGCACTTCATATTTTAGTTCCGAGTGATACTGCAACTGTTATGGGCGGCATCAGGCGAACGACTAGCTCGTCACGTCATTCGTTTACATAAAAAAGCAGGTAGTCTTACGTAGTACCCAATATAATATCTAATCTGTGGCTGCTACTATTTCAAGGTTACAAATATTTATCATCTTCATCTATCAATGTTTACAGTTGATTGTAAACTATGATGTACCTACCAATAAATATTAAATACGTTCGATACAATTGAATGCTCATTTAAAATAGATATAAATACCTACCAATATCTAGTATAGTATTATATTATCTGTGCCTATATATACTAAGCTATACGCCTGCCTGCGACTTCACACACAAACACACATAAATCCCATCCTCCCATGAAGCTACTTTGGACGCTCATCACAGGGTTTGCCATAATCACCACGGTAGGCAGGCAGCTTGGTGCAGGTTTTAATGTACCTACCTCCCGAGGAGAAGCTTCGACCTATCTATCTATTCGTCCAAAATACCGCAGATCCTGAAAACAAAGGTTTTTAATCAGTGTGTGATGCCAGTGATGACTTATGGAACTGAGACGTGGTCTCTTACTGTTGGCCTCATTAGCAAGATCAAAGTTGCGCAACGAGCCGCTCAAATATGAGGCTCTCTCGGGGAGCCCTATGTTCAGCGGTGGACGTCTTCAGGCTGTTGATGATTGCCTGCCTGCGACTTCAACCTCAGGCTCTACCTTCGACCGCACCATAACCTCTTTTCTAACTGTTTTTTCCGTATAAACCTTATTTGGACTTTTTTTTACGGGCAATGTGCCTTTATTACTCAAGCTAACTACTACAATAATAAAAACTAAACTAAACTAGCTACACTACCTACTACAAAGAACATTGGACTGTACGAACATCATATCATACCCATAGGGAACCTTTTTGAGCGGCTGCTTGCCTCCTGAATCCATCGGCTCCCCACGGTTGTGATCAGGTTGTCGGACGGTCCACCTAGTGGGGGGCCTACACTGCGTCTTCCGATTCGTGGTCGCCACTCGAGAACCTTTCTTCCCCATCAGTAGGCAGTTCTACAAGTGATGTGAGCTGCCCACTGCCACTTTAATTCTAAGAGCTATCGGTCACTCAAGTTCTCCTGCGGATCTCCTCATTCCAGATCTTAGTTATCTCGCAGGAAAACAACGAGCATAGCTCTCTCCATAGCTCGTTACGCGACTTTGAGCTTACTAATGAGGCCAACAGTAAGAGACCACGAACCGAACGAACATTTGAGATAAGTACACGAACATTTAATAACAAAAACATTTCTGGGGGTCTAACAAAGACACCTTTCCATCAGCGTTAAGCGAAACGATAACCCCAAAAATGGGAATGACATTACCTGCGGAAAAGCGACATCCACAGGTAATGTCATTCCCATACATTTTGGAGTTATCGTTTGGCGTTAACGCTGATGGTAAGGTGTCTTTGCTAGACCCCCAGATCGTTCTGCAGCCATACTCAATATGATCACAGAATAGGTAATATATAGTACCTATGATTTGATGCGCTTACGAATGAACAGAACAGCACTCAGCAGCATATCATTTGGTTACTTTACTACATAGATGTAATAATATAAATAATAATTAGCGTTGTTTATCTATGATAAATTAATTTAAATTACTCTATGACTACCTACTGTATTGTCTTGTCTTAACTTTATACAACTTGTATGTATGTGTGTGTCGGATTACGTCATTAAAACATGTTTGCAATATCGAGATTTTGCGAGTTTCCACTATCACACGTCAAAAGTAAAACTGCTAATGGTAGCAGTTTTACTTAATCTTAAATACTTAATCTATGTGTTAAATGTATTAAACTTAAATTTAATATTTATAAAAATTTGAATTTAATTTTGGACAATTTTTCATACTTAGGGTGGGTTTTTATACGTAGTTAAGGTAAAAAATGGTTAAAATCTTCAACAAATTTTATTGTTAAAGTTTTCTACGGATCAAAATACTCACCATTAATCACCCAAAATTCTAGTATAAGTAGGTCCTTATTATTTCACATCAACAGCCGGAAGACGTCCACTGCTGAACATAGGCCTCCCCATGAAACGCCACTGTGGACGCTTATCATAGGGGGGTTTGCCGTAATCACCACGCTTGTCAGGCGGCTTGGTAATGACAGAATTCACAGAAGATTTTAATGTACCGAGAAGAATGGTGCTGCCCATTCCCTGGATATTCCCTTAGCCGGCTCTTACGGCACCCACGGGAAGAGATGAGGGGTCCTATTCTCATACCACCGATTTCCCTGAAAAAAAAAAACAATGGAACTGCACAATTACACACACAATCAGACTTCGATACACTCTGAATACCAACACAGTTAAAATTCATTCAATGCAGACTCTATGCCATTATAATACAGGCTAAAATCTATTAAATAACAAGCGTACTAATTTAGTTTTATCTAAAACGTTCAATATAACTTTATATCTTGGAAATAAGGGCTATTTTTCGATGTATTTTCCTGGAGTAGTTGTAGATAAACAGCCATTGATATTAGTTTGCATTTCGCGGAGTGCTGTCCACTTGTTGACAAAGTGTTGTGGTTTTTGTAGATAATTTGTAAAAAATACTAGTAAAAGTGAGTAAGTATTGATAATAATTCTAATTATTTAATAAGTACTTAAATTACTTATTATTTTAGAGTTATTTAATAGTTTAATAATCAATGTTGAAGTTAGATAGGTATTTGTTTGTTGATAATGTAAGCACTAGGTACTTACGTAGGTATGTTTTTTATTTGATATTTTTTAATTTTAATTTTTATACCTATACCCACCACAGACCTAGAATATTTTCAATTCCTAGGTCTATTACCTGTCTATTTAACTACCTTATTGTAAAGCTAAAATATCACATTGTAAAATGGGCTACGTAGATACGTGAGCTGCTACGTGCAAATTATCTCTCCAGAAAAATGCTTACTTCATGGTAGCGAAAGTATTTAACACTCTACCAGTCCACAAGATTTAAAAAGCTTACCTGAAAATATTTTTAAATATAAATTAAACAAGTGGTTGGTTCAAAATTGCTTTTAAACGGTCAATGAATTTTTGAATTGGAAAAGTAATATTGTGTCTAAATGATTCGTTTTATATGTTAGTGTAATTTGACGTTTAAATTATTAATGAATGAAGTACAATTTCACCTATTTTGATTAATTTGTTTTGCGGAAACATGTGCTAACTGATTATTTTATTTTATTTGTGCATTTTATCATATTAATTTAATTTGAATAACTTACATTGCCTACTTTTAATGTGAACCATTTGACATTCACTATGAACATTTGTATGCAAAAAACATGCATGATTTATTTTTATAACATAACGAAGACCTGCTGTTATTATATATTTAACCACGTTTTTATGCAAATAAACGCTTTGGTTTGATTTATATTATTAGGTACAGCCTATGTCAGAAGACTAGTAATTTAGGTACTACCTAAACCTATGTCAGAAGACTAGTGTAGTGTACCTACCTAGGTGCGGCCTACGTCGCGAGTCGCAAGTAATTTAGGTACAACCTACCTATCATCAATTAATAATAATTTTATTGAAAGTTATGATTTAAACACTTTCAAATCAAATTATACCTATTGAAAATATTTCAAAATAATTTTTCAGGTCATGCCATGGAAGAGGCCAGCCAGCGTGCCAGTCGGGAAAGTATGGAGTCGGTTTAAAGGTAGAGAACGAGATGGAAAACCAGCACACATGTATGCACATTTAATTATCATCATCATCATCATCAACAGCCTGGAGACATCCATTGCTGAACATAGGCCTCCCCCACAGAGCGCCCCTGAGTGGCTGCTTGCCTCCTGCATCCATCGTCTCTCGAGGTTCTGACCAGACCGTCAGTCCACCTAGTGGCTACACTGCGTCTGCGTCTTCCGGTTCATGGTCGACACTCGATAACCTTCTTCCCCATCGGTTGTGGTTCTACGAGCGATGTGGCCTGCCCATTGCCTGAACAACTTGCTAATTCTAAGAGCTACATCGGTCACTTTAGTTCTCCTGCGGATCTCCTCGTTCCGGATCTTATCTCGCAGGGAAACACCGAGCATAGCTCTCTCCATAGCTCGTTGCGTGGCTTTGAGCTTACTAATGAGCATTTTTAATTACCTGCTTTATTATACTGGGTGGCGCAAAAGTAAAGACCCTATTTGGTTCAGCTATAACATTTTTTCTAAATTAGAAAACTAGATTTAGGTTTTTTTAAATGTATATTTGTGCCATTAAATTTCGTACCATTAGGATTTAAAGATGATGTCTTTTAAATGGTGACCTCCAGAGTTGATACACATTTGAGCCCTATTTATGACATTTTGCATAACTTGCCGTAACACTTCCTGCGATATGTTCGTTATTTCTTGACGAATGTTTTCTTTTAGAGCTGCGAGAGTCTGTGGCTTGTTCACATACACCCGAGATTTCAAAAAACCCCAAAGAAAGAAGTCTGGACTGGTCAGATCGGGTGATCTTGCAGGCCAAGGCAAATCGCCAAAACGAGAGATAACTCGGCTTGGAAAAGCGTCCCTCACTAAGTCCATAGTGTCGCGCGCTGTGTGTGCCGTAGCGCCGTCTTGTTGAAACCAGATGTGCTCCAGCCCCAATTCGTCCAAACTGGGTATCAAAAACTCACGTAACATGGTTCTGTAGCGTTCTCCAGTGACAGTTATCGCATTGCCTCCAGCGTCTTCGAAAAAATAGGGTCCGATCACTCTGTCAACACAGATGCCACACCATACAGTAACTTTTAGTGGGTGTAGAGGTGTTTCTTGAATAATGCGCGGATTATCAGTGCCCCAGAACCGAGTATTCTGCTTATTGACATGCCCTGAGAGATGGAAATGCGCTTCGTCACTCATAACCAATTTTGAAGGAAAATCATCCTCTTCAAGGTTGAGGTTTATGACGCGCTGGCAGTAATCTAGACGAGCTCGGTGGTCAGCAGGCAGCAGTTGATGAGTCATTTGAGTTTTATACGGGAACATCTTTAAGTCTTTCACCAAAATACGCTGCAGGGTCCGTCTGGAAATGCCCAATTGCGTGGCACGTCGCCTCGTTGATTTTTCTGGACACTCTTCCACATCTTCGCGCACAGCATCGATATTTTCAGCTGAACGGCCTGTTCTTGGTCTCCCAGACTTAGGTCTATCCAATGTTGAGCCAGTTGCTTCAAGGCGTGTGGCAAAGCGTCGAATTGTGCGACCAATCGGTGCCGGACGGTGGGGAAATCGTCGACGAAATTCACGTTGTGTTCTTATCACTGATGAATTATTCCGTAAGAACATTGACACAATTATTCCACGTTCTTGGGGAGTAAAACGGTCCATGTTTATTTTCAGTGTATTTTACATTTGTTCACTACACAATTTTCAACAACAGAATGACAGAAAATGTCATATAAAAAAAATAAAAGTATTTTCTTTAGTGCCAGTACTTTTGCGCCACCCAGTATATTCCAAATTATTCCAAGACTTCCTTTAAACCCCCCCTTATAAATTTATATACATTAACGTGTACGGTAATATATATACATTTATAATAGTATTGATAATCTTTCGCAGCACTTGTGCTTGTGCGGTAAGATAGATTGTATACCTACTAATTGTATCAGCTCTCCATACACGTACCTAAGGACAATATATACATTAAAAGTGCGAGCGAAGCGAGCACGACATAAAATTAATATTTGCCGTATTGTATTTGAGAAAACACGTAATATGGCAGTTCAAACAGTCAGTACAAACGCGCTTGCTATAAAAGACCTAGGAGTGACCTTTGACCGCAGCCTTACTTTTCACGACCACGTATCCTGTCTCGCGAAAGAATGCTTCCGTCGGCTGGGCTTTGTACTACGTAACGCCAGAGACTTCCGGGATCCCTTAGTGATACGTACCTTATTTGACTCGCTTGTGAGAAGCAAGTTAGAGTCGAGCGCATGTGTGTGGAACCCATACCATGTTACCTACTCGCTTATGCTTGAAAAAGTGCAAAAAGCTTTCCTAAGATCTTTGTACAAAAAGACTTATGGCTACTACTCATTCCTTTATCCCACCAAGTTCTTACTTGGCCAACTTGGCTACAACTCGCTTGAGGTGAGAAGGTTGCTTGACCAACTCACCACGTGCTGCAAAATTTTTAGAGGCGCGATTGACTCCCCAGACTTGCACGATCGAGTATGTCGGTTTTACGTCCCTGACAAGTACGTGCGACACAGGCCCAGTCGGCGACATGACCTGTTCGCCGTTCCCATCAGCCACACTGTGGCTCGGGCCCAGTCCCCCCTGTGTCGTTGTTTGCGTCACCTCAATGCACTCCTGGTAACCAAGAGTGTGTGAAGTTAGCCCCGCACTTTTTGAAATCTAGATTTTATTTTGTTGTGCTGAATTGTTCTAGGTTTGTTCTATATTGTTCCAAAATAAAAAAAATCTAGCGTGAAAATTGTGGGTGGAAACCCAAAAAAACAAATTTTCACGGTAGCCCCCATTTTTTGGAAAAGCCTATTTTTCTTTGTTGTGCTGGATTGTTCTAGGTTTGTTCTCAATTGTTCCAAAATATAGCGCTCCTAAATCAAAAACTGAAGTCAGAAAATAAAAAAAACTTTTTTGTCCTAGCCCCGCACTTTTGGAATATCCAAAATTTTATTGTTGTTCTAGATTGTTCTAGGTTTGTTCTACATTGTTCCAAAATAAAAAACTTCTAAATTCAAAATTGAGGCCAGAAATGAAAAAAAACTTTTTTATGGTAGCCCCGCATTTATGGATAATATTTATTTTTTTTGTTGTACTGGGTTGTTCTAGGTCTATTCTACATTGTTCCAGAATATTATTCATCTAGAATGAAAGCTGCGGCCAGGAAATGATAAAAAGTAAGTATGGAAAACGGGCATATCGTCTAGGTAAAGAAAGAAACGAAGTTAGCCCCTCATTTTTTGAATTTCTTGAATTTCACTTTTGTACTGGACTAAGATAGGCTCCTGTTACATTGTTCCAGAACATGAAACATCTGAAGCAAATATTTGTGTCAGAACAGAAAAAATACTTAGTCATTGGAATCTGAAGGTAGGCATATTTTTAAGGCATAGGAACCTAAGTATTTTTTTCGTTGTTCTAGATTGTTCTAGGTGCGTTCTACATTGTTCCAAAATTAAAAACTTCTAGATTCAAAATTGAGGCCAGAAATGAAAAAAAAAACTTTTTTATGGTAGCCCCGCATTTATGGATAATCTTTATTTTTATTGTTGTGCTGGGTTGTTCTAGGTCTATTCTACATTGTTCCAGAATATTATTCGTCTAGAATGAAAGCTGCGGCCAGGAAATGATAAAAAGTAAGTATGGTAAACGGGCATATCATCTAGGTAAAGAAAGCAACGAAGTTAGCCCCTCATTTTTTGAATTTCTTGAATTTCACTTTTGTGCTGGACTAAGATAGGCTCCTGTTACATTGTTCCAGATTATGAAACATCTGAAGCAAATATTTGTGTCAGAACAGAAAATATACTTTGTCAATAATATCTGAAGGTAGGCATATTTTGAAGACATAGGAACCCAAGTATTTTTTTCGTTGTTCTAGATTGTTATAGGTGCGTTCTACATTGTTCCAAAATAAAAAACTTCTAGATTCAAAATTGAGGCCAGAAATGAAAAAAAAACTTTTTTATGGTAGCCCCGCATTTATGGATAATCTTTATTTTTTTTGTTGTGCTGGGTTGTTCTAGGTCTATTCTACATTGTTCCAGAATATTATTGCTCTAGAATGAAAGCTGCGGCCAGGAAATTATAAAAAGTAAGTATGGTAAACGGGCATATCGTCTAGGTAAAGAAAGCAACGAAGTTAGCCCCTCATTTTTCGAATGTCTTCAATTTCTTTTTTGTGCTGGACTAAGATAGGCTCCTGTTACATTGTTCCAGAACATGAAACATCTGAAGCAAATATTTGTGTCAGAACAGAAAATATACTTTGTTACTAGAATCTGAAGGTAGGCATATTTTTAAAACATAGGAACCTAAGTATTTTTTCGTTGTTCTAGATTGTACTAGGTGCGTTCTACATTGTTCCAAAATTTAAAAAATTCTAGTGTCAAAATTGAGGGCAGAAATACAAAAAAAATTCTTAGGTTCTAATGTCTTAAAAATATGCCTACCTTCAGATTCCAATGACAAAGTATATTTTCTGTTCTGAGACAAATATTTGCTTCAGATGTTTCATGTTCTGGAACAATGTAACAGGAGCCTATCTTAGTCCAGCACAAAAGTGAAATTCAAGAAATTCAAAAAATGAGGGGCTAACTTCGTTGCTTTCTTTACCTAGATAGATATGCCCGATTACCATACTTACTTTTTATCATTTCTTGACCGCAGCTTTCTTTCTAGACGAATAATATTCTGGAACAATGTAGAATAGACCTAGAACAACCCAGCACAACAATAAAAATAAAGATTATCCAAAAATGCGGGGCTACTATAAAAAAGTTGTTTTTATTTAAATTTCTGCCCTCAATTTTGACACTAGAATTTTTTTAATTTTGGAACAATGTAGAACGCACCTAGAACAATCTAGAACAACGAAAAAAATACTTAGGTTCCTATGCCTTAAAAATATGCCTACCTTCAGATTCCAATGACAAAGTATTTTTTCTGTTCTGACACAAATATTTGCTTCAGATGTTTCATGTTCTGGAACAATGTAACAGGAGCCTATCTTAGTCCAGCACAAAAGAGAAATTCAAGAAATTCAAAAAATGTGGGGCTAACTTCGTTGCTTTCTTTACCTAGATGATATGCCCGTTTACCATACTTACTTTTTATCATTTCCTGGCCGCAGCTTTCATTCTAGACGAATAATATTCTGGAACAATGTAGAATAGACCTAGAACAACCCAGCACAACAATAAAAATAAAGATTATCCAAAAATGCGGGGCTACTATAAAAAAGTTTTTTTTTAATTTTCTGCCCTCAATTTTGACACTAGAATTTTTTAATTTTGGAACAATGTAGAACGCACCTAGAACAATCGAGAACAACGAAAAAAATACTTAGGTTCCTATGCCTTAAAAACATGCCTACCTTCAGATTCCAATGACTAAGTATTTTTTCTGTTCTGACACAAATATTTGCTTCAGATGTTTCATGTTCTGGAACAATGTAACAGGAGCCTATCTTAGTCCAGCACAAAAGTTAAATTCAAGAAATTCAAAAAATGAGGGGCTAACTTCGTTGCTTTCTTTACCTAGACGATATGCCCGTTTTCCATACTTACTTTTTATCATTTCCTGGCCGCAGCTTTCATTCTAGATGAATAATATTCTGGAACAATGTAGAATAGACCTAGAACAACCCAGCACAACAAAAAAAAATAAAGATTATCCAAAAATGCGGGGCTACCATAAAAAAGTTTTTTTTTTAATTTCTGCCTTCAATTTTGACACTAGAATTTTTTTAATTTTGGAACAATGTAGAACGCACCTAGAACAATCTAGAACAACGAAAAAAATACTTAGGTTCCTATGTCTTAAAAATATGCCTACCGTCAGATTCCAATGACAAAGTATTTTTTCTGTTCTGACACAAATATTTGCTTCAGATGTTTCATGTTCTGGAACAATGTAACAGGAGCCTATCTTAGTCCAGCACAAAAGAGAAATTCAAGAAATTCAAAAAATGAGGGGCTAACTTCGTTGCTTTCTTTACCTAGATGATATGCCCGTTTACCATACTTACTTTTTATCATTTCCTGGCCGCAGCTTTCATTCTAGACGAATAATATTCTGGAACAATGTAGAATAGACCTAGAACAACCCAGCACAACAATAAAAATAAAGATTATCCAAAAATGCGGGGCTACTATAAAAAAGTGTTTTTTTAATTTTCTGCCCTCAATTATGACACTAGAATTTTTTAATTTTGGAACAATGTAGAACGCACCTAGAACAATCGAGAACAACGAAAAAAATACTTAGGTTCCTATGCCTTAAAAACATGCCTACCTTCAGATTCCAATGACTAAGTATTTTTTCTGTTCTGACACAAATATTTGCTTCAGATGTTTCATGTTCTGGAACAATGTAACAGGAGCCTATCTTAGTCCAGCACAAAAGTGAAATTCAAGAAATTCAAAAAATGAGGGGCTAACTTCGTTGCTTTCTTTACCTAGACGATATGCCCGTTTTCCATACTTACTTTTTATCATTTCCTGGCCGCAGCTTTCATTCTAGATGAATAATATTCTGGAACAATGTAGAATAGACCTAGAACAACCCAGCACAACAAAAAAAAATAAAGATTATCCATAAATGCATAAAATACCATAAAAAAGTTTTTTTTTCATTTCTGGCCTCAATTTTGAATCTAGAAGTTTTTTATTTTGGAACAATGTAGAACAAACCTAGAACAATCTAGAACAACAATAAAATTTTGGATATTCCAAAAGTGCGGGGCTAGGACAAAAAAGTTTTTTTTATTTTCTGACTTCAGTTTTTAATTTAGGAGCGCTATATTTTGGAACAATTGAGAACAAACCTAGAACAATCCAGCACAACAAAGAAAAATAGGATTTTCCAAAAAATGGGGGCTACCGTGAAAATTTGTTTTTTTGGGTTTCCACCCACAATTTTCACGCTAGTTTTTTTTTTATTTTGGAACAATATAGAACAAACCTAGAACAATTCAGCACAACAAAAAAAAATCTAGATTTCAAAAAGTGCGGGGCTAACTTCACACACTCGGTAACCAACCCTGATATTGATTTTGCTTTTGACAAGTGGCAAAAAATACTGCCCGCCTTGTTGACTTATTGTGAAAATGTTTAGATGTACGTTACCCACCTTTGACATTTCTTTTTAATTTTTATGATAGTAATTTGACATAGCTATATATTGTTATTATTTATGTTATTTCCATTCTAATTCTTGACATTGTTTTAATTCTTATAATTAATTGTAATAATGTGGTTGATCTATTATTGTGTAATATGTATAATTGGTAGGTATGCCGTTCATGTTACAATAAACAGAATTTGAATTTGAATTTGAATTTGATAAAACAAAATACAGTAAAAATATTAAATACGCGAGCGTAGCGTGCGCATTTTTTTTAAAGGCGCGTGCAAAGAGAGCCCTTATAAATTGTCAGAGGCACTACCGCCTGTCTACCAGTAGTACATAATAGTAATCCGTGGTACTTACTATATTAGACAGGCTCAAGCAAGCTGATTCTTTTACGTACTATAATATATCAATTATGTGGTACTATATACCTATTCTGTGCTTTTACAATAACTAATCGATTCGATTGGACAGCGTTCTCGTACCGTACGGTTATTTTTGAGCTAATTCAGAAGAATCGTCCTAAGCGTTCGATTCGTATTCGATTGTATTAGTACCTACATGAGATTACATGCTGAGGGCATTAATACTTTCGTGGTTTGTAGTACCTTTATGTTATCGTTCTACTTGCATTTAAATCTACCTAATATTTTGTAATTTGACTTGCAAGTGAAAGTGAAAATAAATGCCTTAAATCATAAAGTTATTGTTTTAAATGACAGGTACCAGATCCGAGACATGGGCGAGTACAAACAACAGTGTTTAGATCTTATGGAGGAGACCTTCCTTAGAGACGAGCCCTTGTGTGAAACTTTAGGTATGCCATTTTATTTTTATTTTTAATTAAATATATTCAGAAAACTTTACGGGAAGTATTCTATAACACGATGAAAAATTATAATACTTGACACTGGCTAAATACAACTACATAAGTGTGGAGCCAAAATATAGCTTGGCGTGATGTCTCAGGATGACGTGCGCAATACAGTGTCACGCAAAACTATACTAATTTAGAGTTCCGAGTGATACTGCAATCTGTTATGAGCAGCCGTGACGCTAAACATCAAGCGAACGACTGGCTCGTCACGTCATTCATTTACATTCAAAAAAGCTCACCCATGGTAAAATTTTGTTAGAATCTTTAACCATGGGTTACCTTAACGTACTGTTTATTTATCTATTCTGTGCCTTAACGACGGATTAAAAACCCCACCCTAACAGTAACTTTTCAAATTTTCCAGGAATAACCCGCGACCCCGAGTCGATAGCCACAATAAAGTCGAACTGGGCACAATACGTGTCTCAAGATGTGAGCTTGGCATGCTTCACTGAGGTGGACGGCGAGCCAGACCAGCTGGTCGGCTTTAACATCGTGCTGGTCAAGTGTTTGGATGATGAGGAGGAAGATTTTGAAAAGGTAAGAGGCAGTGATCAGTCAGCAGTGTGGACACATCCTTAGGCAGATCCTTAGTAATCCCACAGATATCTGTGTAATCCCCACGCTTGGCAGGCGGCTTGGTGATCGCAGTAGATTTTAATGTACCGAGGAGAATAAATAAATAACACCCTACGATCACATACATAGACTGGTGCTGGTGGGGCTCCCCCGCTACTGCAGTGCGTCGGCAATGTTCGCTTGCGCACATGTGGATTGCTTCTACACCACAATGCGCAAGCGAGCAGCGTCACTGGTGCGGCGCGTGCGGGGGAGCCACAACAGCATGCTGGCCGTGATAGCAGGTAGACTCGATTGCCCTTATATAAATCATTGTTGCAGCCTACACATTGCACACTGCACACAATAGAGCTAATTAGTGTAAGCGTAGGTACCTATCATAGTATTATATATTTGACATTGGGTGATAATAGGTTCTATGTTATGATTCCGCTCTCAGCTTAAATGGCTCAAAATCCGATTCCGTCGGGATACCCACACACTCTGTCTCCTTTTCAACATTCTCAATAACCCTTATTCCCCTGAGTACCTCAAAGAACGTTTTACTCTGCTCTCAACGCATGGTCGCCCTATGCGCAGTTGCTATCACCTTGATCTAATCATCCCTCAGCATAATACTACCTTTTACACAGACTCCTTCACTGTCACTGCTATTCGTCTCTGGAACTCATTACCAGTAGAAGTACGGAAAGCCACTTCAATGGGAATCTTCAAATCCAAACTTTACCAACACTTTATATCCATTCAAAATAGTCAGCATAATTGAGCACTTAAAATAGTTATTAAATATGTACTTGTTTTTATTTATTTGATATAGATTTGTAATATATATGTATATATTTATATATATATCATAAAACTTTATATAAGTAAATGTAATATGTAAGATATTGTATGTATTATATTGTATTATTATTTAAAACCTTATAATATCTAAACTATTAATGTTATCTACCTCTTATTATTTTTTTTTTTATTTTTTTATTTTGGGTAATCTTTTCTTTTTCTTTTTTCAACCAGCACTACCACTCGTTCCACACTACACAAAGGTTAACTGGAAGAAAATGCTACTTAGCATTAAGTTCGCCTATGTACTTGATTATCTTGTGCAATAAAGCATTTTCTATCTATCTATCTATCTATGATTATGAAGTTGACATTATTTTTATTTTATTTATGTTCAATTTGTATTTTTATTTGAAATGTAATGTATAGTTAAATAATCAATTAATGTGACTGTCCCTTTTAATGAATATGTAATTTAATATGAGTCTATGTTACTTGGAATAAACAATATTATTATTATTATTATAGACCCTGGCCCATAACTAGGGTTCCCTGTATCTAGGGACCAGTAGCTACGAGGACCATGCTCCCACAACACACACACAAAACAACGTATTTGCGCTTTTTTTCTGTGCACAAATACTTGTCCTGTCGCGGGAATCGAGCCCGCCGGCTCCGGGTTATAAGCCGACCTACTTAACCAACACACCACGGAGGCTGTCAGCCTTTAGAATGCTGTTGCCTATTCCCTGGATATTCCCTTAGCTGGCTCTTACGGCACCCATGGGAGTATGGGGTGGTACTATTCGCAAACCGGGACCACATGGGACCAAATGACAGCTGTCATCTACTGAGAAGTTATTCCAGTTCTTATATCATAGGTACTTTTAAAAAAATGTAGTTTAACTTGCGTTTGAGTACATCTCACCTGATGGTAAGCGACGATGCAGCCGAAGGTGTAGCACGCAGGTTCATGAGGTACCTATTCACTCTTGTCTTAAAAAGACGCAGGTTATATTTGTTAGGAAACAAGAACGCCGGGAGCAAATTCCATTCCCTAGCAGTCCGCATAATGAAGGACTCAGCGAAGCGCTTGGTGCGGCAAGTTGGCAAATCTACTCCACCACCATCAGATCCTCACATCTTATGATGGAGTATCCATCCATGGTGAGGATCCACCCTTCAAAAACGAGCAAATCTAAAACATGATGTAGTAGCGTATACATAAATATTATGAAAACAATATTAAAACCAGAATCTATTTCTTTTTTGAAGTCGCGTTATAAGTGGCATCATAAAAACGATAAGTTGACCGTTTTGATTTGTTATATTTATTCTATTCTTCTGGCTTGGCAATCTAATCACTAATCGGTATCGATTGTCGATATCACTTCGATATTTGATTATAGGTAAACGTATTATTAGCTACAAATGGTAGATCTATATCAGTGACATATTGGCAACATTAAGGCTGGGTTGCATCATAAGTAATCCCGGGGCCCTGGATAAAGTTAATGTTTTGGCATGGTTACTCCATTTCCTTCATCCGCTATAAAATGGGTATATATAATACGTACCTACCTATGATCCGTTAGTAGTCTGTGGGTAAATATGTAGGTAGAGCTGTTATAGTAGGTATACCTACGTATAATGAAAAACCGGATACATAACACCAGATAGATAGAACCATAGATATATCCAGCGCCGGCCCTAGCCCTGGATCAGGGTAGAAAGATGTCGACGCATTTACGTTGCAAGTAATTTGTAACCTTTTTCAATAATAAAACTACCAAACTTTTGAATAAATTTGAATGTGGGTACCCATATTTATTCTTCGTGCGTGGTCCTGGTTTGCGAATAGGACCACTCCATCTATTCCCGTGGGTGCCGTAACAGCCGGCTTAGGGAACATCCAGGCCACGGGCAGCAGCTTTTCCTCGGCACAATAAAATCATCTGCGATCACCCAAAAAACCCCCCATGATAAGCGTCCAAAGTAGCGTTTTATGGGGCTTGTGTTCAGTAGTGGACGTCTTCTGGCTGCCTTTAGGCTGAGCAGCACAGCGGTAGTAAGTAGGTAACTATCCTCAGATCTTACTAAAGTAAGCGATATGTGTGCAAAAATCCTAATGCGTTCACGCAGTTTGGCGTTAAAACCACACAAAAAACAGACGTTGAATAACTTTTACATATTTTAGAAGAGCCTACTTTTTTTATTAGTACTAATGACGGTACGAGCTCGCCGTTCACCTGATGTTAAGCGACACGGTCGCCCATAACAGTTGCAGTGTCACTCGAAACTTAAAAATAATAAAGTTTCACGTGACACTGCACTGCGCACGTCATCCTGAGACATCACACAGTCTAGTAATCAGATAACTAGAACAGTCTAGAGATCAGATCATAAAATCTCATTCGCCCAGTAATTCAGTTCAGTTTTTCTAGATCAAAGGTGAATCCTGGAAGAAGCTGCTCATCACCCTGATCGCAGCCGAGGAGTTGGTAGACGCGTTCAAGCTGTACAACATTGATAAATACCTGACGTCAAGCGGACTGACAGTCTCGCCTGAACATCGAGGACAGAACATTGCAGTTAAGCTGTTTGATGCTAGGTAAGGCTTACTCTAGCTACGTAGTACATCGATAATACATCGTCGGCAACGCAGATAAAGCCACTCCTTATCCTATATACTACTAGGGAAGAAAGAAGGGAGAAGGAAAAAGACAAGGGAAAAGGTTTTTCTTTTTCATGTAATCGAATGACGTGACGAGCTAGCCGTTCACCTAGTGTGTGCGTCACGGCTGCCCATAACAGATTACAGTATCACTCGGAACTCTAAATAAAGGGATACTAATATAAATAACACTTAACGATCACATGCATAGATCCTGTACCCTAACTAGGATCCCCTGTATCTAGGGACCCAGGAACTACGAAGACCATGCTCCCACAACACACACAGCACAACGTATTTGCACTTTTTAACCTGTCCTGTCGCGGGAATCGAAGCCGCCGCCTCTGGGTCATGAGCATGACTACCACACCGCAAAAGCTGTCTATTACCCAAAGGGAGTTCCCGACTGCCTGTCAGCAATAAAGTACCTACCCGTAGGGCAGAGGCACAGATTAGAGAAAAAAACAAATGACTCTGTGGGCAGGGGTGGCCAAAGCGTCGACCGCGGAGGCTTTTGCGGTAGCCCGCTAGACAAGAACTATCAAGAATGAAAAAAAAAGTTTATTTTTGTTATTTCATTGAATTTATAGTAATACCATATGTGTAATAAATACTATTAAGAAAAATAATTGTTTTTACTTCTATGTCCAGCCGTGACAGATCAGGCGAACGACTAGCTCGTCACGTCATCTGAGGGTTACATATATTACTGCAATTATATAAAACTATTCAATGTAGGTACAGATTTAGTCTAGTTACAGTTTTAGGTTGTAGCCGGTACCGGTCGACCGCTGGAGTATTTTGAATAATAATGTAGCCCGCTTACTTTAAAAGTTTGGCACCCCTGCTAGGACTGAATACTGAAATACATTCTTATTACTTATAAATTGTAAAATATCGACCTATAACTCTGTTATTAAGAAATAAATGATAATGAATGAATGATAAATGATAATGATATATAATATCTATTCTTTCAGAAAACTCGTAGCAAAAGCGATGGGTTTCGAAGCTTCGGTCACAGTGTTCACGGCGATCACCTCACAGGTGTTAGCCAAGAAAGCCGGGTTCAACATCCTCGCAGAGCTGCCTTACGCCGATATGTTACAAAAGGGAATCGACTTGAGCGCGTGTCCTACGCCTAGTGCCAAACTTATGGGCATTAAGTATCAATTTGACGATTAAACTGGGAAAAATGAACCTTGAAACTTTAGGCCTATACTTTTAAGCGGCTACTTGCTTCCTGAATCCATTTGGCTCCCCGCGGCTTTGACAGGTCGTTGCTAAACCAATGATATCTAGGAGATACTTTTAATCGTAATTTGTTGATACATTCTATTTATTTCCGCAAAACTAGTTTTCATGTAATCACGTTGAGTAATTAAGCTATTATTGACAAAAGAACGCAAGACAATCTAAATTTGCCGCGCTAGTGTAACATTCCACCTTAATGCTTCTATCTTCATTATCCGTTCTGTCACAGAATAAAGTTTTCTGTCACATAAACGCGTGTGACAAAGTGGGTAGGTAATAAAAACATTTCGGAATTTTGAATGATCATTTTGCATTTTTAAGATTCAAATCGATACCATAAGAAATGTAAGTACTTGTAAAAATTAAATTAAATTGAATTGAAATTGAAGTGACAAAACAACATAATGAAAATTGTGGTGCTTATAACTTAAACTTAATTGTAGTAAGATTTATTTTGTGTAAATACTTTTTGAAGGTTAATATCGTAATTAATTTAATTATTGCACAAACGATTACAGGTATCGTGACTTTAAAGCTAAACAGTATTGTCTTCCAGTTAACTTAAGATTAAAAACTATTATTTAAGATTTTAGTAAATGGATAAATAAAACTGTTATGTTTTTAATAAAGATTTATTCTTGTAAACTTGTCTTTTATTATACACACTAATAAAATAGTTTATTAGGTAAATAAATAAAATGTAAATGCTATGAAAATCACTATAAAAAGTTTCAAAGAGAAATATACATTTTTCATTTCGACTTGCGTAGCTTATACCATGGAACAAGGTGAGGAATGCCAATATACCAAGAAAACAGCGTAGGTTAGAAATATGCCAAAAACCGTTACAAACCTAGATGGCGCTGCAAAATGAGCGGGGCTATAAGTTGAGCGCAGATCAGAAATATGTCAAAAAACCATTTTAAACCAAAGAGGTATATGTACTACTTACTAGAGAAGCTATTCAGAGCACAAATAGTTGTCATTTTTTGTATAATTAATCTAAAATCCGCTACAGCGCTTTACGAGATTAAATCGTCTAACCAACGATCACAACACGCAGCGCTAGTGTCATGGCACATTCGGATCATAATTTTTACTGGTATTCACAGCTGCACGTGCAGTCGCTTTGAGAGCTGAGCATCGTATGAGCGAGAAGATGCTCATTGGCATATTTGCAGTGGTTGACAGTGCAAATTAGAGATGTCCTGTCTGGTGTATACATAGAAGTCTTTGTTTTAAACCTAGATTCCGCTGCAAAATGAGTGGGCTAGCTACGGCGGGCTAGGTTTAAAACGGTTTTTTGGCATATTTCTGATCTACGATCAACTTATCTTATAGCCCGCTCATTTTGCAACGCCATCTAGGTTTAAAACGGTTTTTGGCATATTTCTGATCTACGATCAACTTATCTTATAGCCCGCTCATTTTGCAACGCCATCTAGGTTTAAAACGGTTTTTGCCATATTTCTGATCTACGATCAACTTATCTTATAGCCCGCTCATTTTGCAACGCCATCTAGGTTTAAAACGGTTTTTGGCATATTTCTAACCTACGCTGTTTTCTTGGTATATTGGCATTCCTCTCCTCTCCTCCTTGTTCCATGCTTATACATACCTACTTATTACAAAATGCATCATAATTAATTACGTACTTATCATATTTAACCCGATCTTCGGCTTTTCTCATCCGATTACCGTCCATCGTAATTTTTCTAGATTAAGTATACGTTGTGTGGCACTTTAAAATGAATTCCACAATAGCTCGAATAGTTCTAGTATAAGCGAGACAAGTCTATAGCCTAGCTAGATCCAGGAAGAGTACTACAACGCGTATTTAAAGCATTCTACACAAACATCTATTCACAACACTCCTTTCTTCTGTTTTGTCTTTCTGAATCGCTTGATAATGGTAATGTGTTGGTTTTATGGCCCGGTCTATAACTAAAGTGGAGCGATGAGCAGAAAAGATATCGTATTCAATAGGCTAGTGTCCTTCTATTTTGCGTAAATTAATATTTCTCAAAAAATAAACAGTCGTGAAAACAAAAATTAAATATCTCAAAAAAATGACACAGTTACAAGCATTTTAAAATACAGGAATAGAAGGAGACAGCTCAAACATGCAGTGACGTCACTCTTGCTTCTTCATAGTACCTCATTACTAAGCTGTGGCAGCTTTACAGTCTCTTTGGCATGTGACGTCACAACGTGCGTTTTCATAATAACTGTGGGGATCAGGAGATCTATTTTGCGAGAAAGGGACAGGCGAAGCCCCTCCGGAAACTTTAAAAGCTTATTACTCCTTGATTTATTTAGCGATTTTACTCATTTCTTCAATTACTGCATTCTTTTTTAACCTACTTTATGAAAATAACATTTAGGTTACTTGTTCATTTTTAATAGTAGGACACTATAGCCTATTTTCATCGGGTGAGATGAAAATTGTGAAATGTACTCATTTTTATCGTAAAAACATGGCAAGGTTGTTCAAATACCACTTTGTATTGAGTTTTTGGCGGGAACGCGAAAAAGTTCACGTCGTTGCATTGTATTATTTTTCAATACTTGTGTTTTATCCAGTGTTAATGTTTAAAATTGGTGGTGTTTTACGCATTAAGTGCTGAATTACGAGCATGAGTGTTGGCAAGTGATATAATGTGGTGAAACGTGGTTTTTCGTGTTGCTTCCAAAACTCTATAGAAGCCTCTAGTAAAGTTGCCACCACTTTACTGGGGCATGACTTTGACTAGACTATGACTACCTGACTTGGACTGGACTATGACTGTGACTATGACTAAGTAAAATATAATATATTATAATGCAGACTTTGTAGACTTTTTAATATTGCGACTGAAGGACTTTGTATCCAGGTCAAGAAATAATTCTAAAAAAAAAACCACCTTGTAACGCCAAACATTAAAGATATCCAATTTTCTTCACGTAAAACAATCCTTTATGTTAATAATAATAAATATTCATAATTATAACGGCATTCCGTACCAGGTCTTTGAAAACCGTTCATCTAAGCCTATTTAACCTTGTATATAATCCTACTTTGGGCAGGCCTGTCTCACTCCGCGCTTTAGATATGAAGCTACAAGTACATGGGACCGCGCGTCTAGACGGGTCGGCCCGTTACCCGTAATGCGTCGGAAGAGCAGCGATATAGCGAAAGAACGAGAGGCAAATGTTTAAGGAAGGCTTGTAGCGCTGTGCGAGCTGAACTACACTTTATAGCGTTCCAGCAAGAGTCGCTATTTATTTAAGTGACTTCGCGGAGTGAGCCTTCTATACGTAGTACTATTATTTATTCTGTGCTTTGGCGTATACCGGGCCTTAATCAAGTCTATTTTAACATACCTTTAAAATACAATATGTATATTTAAAATCCACTGTATAAATGCTTTGGTTTCGTGCAAATTACATTATATTCATAAGATACAGTTATTTTCGTAGGTAATTATATAAATATACGAGATCCTTAAGTCAATCGCGGTGTGCTTATACATCATTCATAATCGCTAATAATAAAATTCCCATACAAAGATTCTGCATTCGATATCTCAACAGAAAAATAAACTTTATATCGGAACAATATTCTAGGGAGTAAATAAAGATTATTATAATTATTAATAAGTAATTATTATGAATTTATAACATGGCAGATATATTAAATTAAAAAGGTGTTATTGGCCGTCACTGACCGCTAGTTAAAATACTGTTTGGAATGCTATGTCTGCGCTATTTAAGCTATAAAAACATTAAAGAAAAATATTAGCGAAAAACTTTCATTTATTATTTCGTTGCCATGGAAGTCACGTGATCGAATTTTTTTGTTACGAATATCGGCCGCACGACGGCGCCACCGTACACCAACATGAACCTTCGTGGTAGCGTACTGAACATGCCCCCGGCCTTGGAAAATGTGGATTTCCAAAGTTACATAGCTCCTTCCTCGTCGACCAGGGGACAAATGCTTGTGTAGGCTCGCCTTAGTACTCCTGATGCCGTCTGGATATCTGCGACTCTGCACATACCATCCTTGCCAGGTATCGTTTTGATGATTCGACCCAGCTGCCATCGAAGCGGAGGAAGGTTTTTGTCCTTGATGATGACCATTGTGTTGAGCTTCAGATCTGTTTTATTGTCTTTCCATTTTGTCCTAGTTTGGAGTTCTGAAATATATTCATTATACCAACGATTCCAGAAGTGTTGGCGAATTTGTTCGATCCTCTGGTAACGTGACAGTCTGTGTGTAGGCACTTCGAAGACATCATCGCAAACGGGTGCAGTTAGAGGACGACCAACCAGGAAATGAGCGGGACTAAGTGGAAGATAGTCTTGCGGATCAGGGGACATAGGTGTAAGAGGTCGGGAATTTAAAACAGCTTCTACTTGCGTTAGTACCGTGGTAAATTCCTCGAACGTCAAATGCGCGTTACCAATAACACGAGTTAAGTGAAACTTACAACTACGTACTCCACTTTCCCATAACCCACCAAAATGAGGCGCGTAAGGAGGGATAAAACTAAATTTAATTTGCTGACTAGTTGCGAAATTTATGATGTCCTGACTACAGTTAGCAATAAAATCAGCGAAAACATTTTTTAAGCCGACGAAATTTTTTCCGTTGTCAGAAAATATCTCACACGGCTTACCACGGCGTGAGATAAAGCGTTTTAACGCGAGTAAGTAAGCATCAGTGGTGAGATCACTTACCAGTTCTAAATGTATTGCGCGTGTGACAAAACAAATAAACAAACATATGTAGCCTTTTACAAGTTTTGCGCCTCTGCCTTTGCGATTCAAAACGAACACAGGTCCCGCGTAATCTACCCCGCTACGCATGAAAGGAGAACTCGGCGTTATCCTCTCTTTGGGTAAATTACCCATCATAGGAGTCAAAGTTTGACCTTTAATGCGCTTACATGTGACACATTCGTGACACACAGTCCTAGCCAAATTTCTACCCCCTATGGGCCACCATGATTCACGTAAATCAAAAAGTAGTGTCTGTGGACCTGCGTGCAATAGCTGTTTATGTTTATGCCGAAACAATAATAATGACATATGATGTTTACTTGAAATCAGCATTGGATGCTTTTTGTTGTAATCGAACTCGGTCGAATCCCTGAGACGACCGCCTACACGCAAAAGATTATCATCGTCTTTGAATACACTTAAATTAGATAATCTATTTTTCTTATTCAAGGTGCGACCTTTCAACAACAAATCATGCTCATTAGGGAATGATTCCAATTGAGACCATCTGACCAAAGTTTTTTCGGATTGTATCAACTCACTGACACTCAGATCCCGGCATTGCCTATCATGTTTATTGCGCGTATTTTGTATAAACCGTAGCATGTAGGCGACAGTGCGTTTCATACGTTCGAAATTAGAGAACGTATGAAACGGGAATGCACTTTTGTTACGTGAATTCTCGTTTGTCGTAACAGTGATTAACAATGATCTGATTTCACCTAGGAAAGTCTGCGTATTGTGGTAAGTGGTCGGAAGTTCCTACTATAGTATAGGAACTTCCAAGCAGGAGAAATCGGGATTGATGTATACGAAACGTAGAAAATAATAGAAATACAAAACGCATAAATTGAAACGTATTTAATATTGACGTAGCAAAAATTGACATATAATAATACGCGCTTTTCTAAAACAAGAAACCGACGTTCGACTTGAGCATAAGAGTCGCCTAAATTTTCAGGGCTTTCTTTTAAAGGAGTGCATACCTACATAGATAGAACCGCACGTCGCGCGTCGCTAGTGCGCATAGTTGTGCGTACAAAGCAGTCTTTGCAAGCATGCTCCTCATCAGTACGTATGCCCCTGGTCTTAGGCATCTCCTCAAGCTTCCAGAGTTGTCTTAATTGCGTATCGATTAAGTAAAGTTACACTGAGTTTGCCCCCTACTGCGCGTAGGCAGGACCTGAAATGACCCAGCCTAACTTTGTATCGTGTAAAAAGGGACCGCTTGGCAGCCTCATTTTACCTTCATTGAGCAGGCTCCAAAACGTATCAGCACCTATCAGAATATCGATCGTTTTCGTGTCTAGGAACTGTGGGTCTGCTAGCTGTATGTAGTCTGGAATACAGAACTGTGCGCTTTGTTTACATACAGCTGGTATCGTCGAAGTGATTTGCGGTAAGACATAGCAATGTAGTTGTGTAGTGTAGGTATTTATGCGCGATTTAATCTCGATATCACAAGCCTCGACACATTGTGTTACTGAGTTACCTACCCCTCGAATTTCGTGTGTGGACTGTATAGTTTGTGTGCCTAATAATTCGCATAATGGTTTTGTAACGAAACAATGCTGGCTTCCACTGTCTAGTAATGCGCGCGCTGTATGCGAGATGCCGAACTTGTCAGTTACTTCTACAATAGCTGTAGATAGAAGCACTTGCGTCGGTTGCATCTCTGCAATATCTGCGCGTTGCGTGTGTATGTGAGCCTTGTTTACCTGAGACGCTGAGATGTTAGTTTGGTTAATTGAGTTAACGAAAGCAACAGGACTGCTAGCGGAAGGCGAGGGCGGAGACGGTTCATTCCGAGTTGACGTGGATTGCAGAGTCATGGAATGGTCCGCTGCCTCCTCAGTGTGAATCAGTGTGTTGTGTTTTTTCGAACATTTCTGGCACGAACCAAATCTGCAACTGTTAACAGAGTGACCAGGACGCAAGCAGTTCGCGCATAATTTATTGTCGCGCACTAACTTTAACTTAGCATCAAGACTAGCGTTAATGAACTTGACACAAGAATAAAGCGGGTGATTTTCGCTACACATTACGCATTTTTTATGCATTCGTTGAAACTGCGCTTTATTAGAGGAAGCATTACAATGCAAAGATGACGACGTCATGACGTATTTCGATGCGTTCGGTTTTTTGACGTCATAGCCGTGATTATTGTAATCCTTATGCGACAACTGTAATGTTTCTAACATGTCAGCTCTGCCCTTAAGAAATTTCATCAAATCGTCAACCTTCAGAGAAAGCTTTGTGTCGTTTTGGGACAACAAAAAACCTTTGTGCTGTTCCCATTCGCGCTCAGTAGTTTTATCTAATCTGGACACAATTATGAAAATTATAAGTGTGTCCCAGGAGTCTGTGGGCTCACCTAGCATCTTTAAAGCGCGTAAGTTTTTCAAAATTGTATCAATGAGCTTTCGAATGAGAGCAGGCGACTCTTTCGGCAACGGTTGGATTGTAAACAAAGCCTTGACGTGATTATGCACTAATAGCCGACAATTGTTGTACCGATTGAGTAGAAGTTCCCAGGCAACTGAGTAGTTATGAGATGAAAACTCTAATGCGTCTATAACTAGCCCTGCGCTACCTTTCAACGACGACTTCAAATAGTGAAACTTCTCGATGTCATTGATTTCGCTTGAATTATGCACTAACGATAAGAATGTATCCCTAAACTCTAACCAGTGTTCGTAGGAACCGTCAAAGGAGGGCATTGTGATTGTAGGCAATTTTACTGAAGTTAACCTACGATGCTGCGTGCTTACAGAAAGGTCAGTGACCTCACCACTTTTCAGCATTAATTCACTCTGCGCCAATGCATTGTAAAAACAATCTTCGAACTGTTCTCGTTGGTTTAGTTGCTCACCTAAATCAGGTTCAGGCACAATTTCTTCTAAGTTGGTTTGTACATGGTTAAATTCAGAATACAAGCTCGTAGCACCTTGCCTGCGTAACTTTAAATCGGCGCGAATTTGGGGAGACAGCTCATCGCTGTCGATCGCGTTTATGTAATTAATAAATTTCGTAAGTCTGCCTTTAATGATACCCCGTTTTTTGATGAGAAGGCGTATTGACTCGACCGATGTTTCATGACTTTCGTCAATAACGCTCCTAGCGGGCGGAGTGGGAGACTTAGCACGAGATTTACCCGCGGTAACATTCGTATCGGGAAATATAGGCATTATGGTGGTCAGTGAAAAGTGGAGTACTCACGTTTTTAGGTATATAACCCGCGAAGGCAGCAAAGTCTAGCAGCGGGCTCTGCGGCACGACGCGTAGAAGCTATAACCCAGAGGTAACTCTCTGCGGCGATTCACTGAAACGTATATTTAACACGGTATGACACAAGAGAAGGAAGCGGGAAGTGGAAGGAAAGACTGGCTGATCGTACCAAAATGCTCTTGGTCGACGAACTGCTGCAGGCTTCTTCTGCACTTTCACCGGCTTTAGCGAATATTCCGTTCTCCTGTAGCTCGTAATCGTTCGAGTCGAGTGCGACTCGACCTCGAAGCTGGTACCACCAATTGAATAGCAGCGGCACGTAGATTATCGCTGGTTTATTCGATTTCTTGCGATAATTGCGTATTTCTTTATCTGGTTCACAGATATCTACTATACTAGTCAAAGACAGATAGGACAGCTCTATATGATCGACAATTAGTTCCCGTGTCTCCACGAAACGCTGGTGTCGCCATAGTGATGTACCTAGCTCCATATTCAAATATCGATATCGATACCATAGTGACGCGCCACGCCAAAAAAATATCGACATGGAAGTTACATAGGAAGTTATTATTATTATTTTAACCTATTACATTTTAACACTACAGGAAGATGAAGCACCCGCTAATAAGGATTAAATGAAACAAATGATACTGAAATTGCTTTTATTTATTTTTATTTCTTAGCCTAAGCTTTGTATTTTTACTGCCATTTTTAGGCCATTTTTTGGGTTGAAACCATTTTTATTTTAATTATTTATTTTTGCTATTCAAATTGAGTTTACTCACCAGATAAGCTCAAGGGAATCCCGTGCAACACTTCATTTGCAGTGAACAAGGATATCCATGCAGAAGACGGTTACACGTCCCATCAAATTGGGGGTATATCAAAGTGATTTTGGCGAACACGTTTGTTCACTAAGACAGGCCACTGGGCTCAGTATTTGTAGGAATCAGAAAAGACAACCATGATTCTTGTAATTTATCGTCCCTTGGGATACTTAACAGGCGATGAGTTTTATTAGTTGCAAGCTTCAACATGACATTTTCGCGTCGCCATAGTGTTGATCAATAACCATAGTCACTGCCCATGCTCAACTGATTAAGATAATTGGTACATAATTTGAAGTTAGAGCGATGGTAGCAGAGCAGTAACATGTGCACTTCGCAATCTTACGGCACCAGGTTCGATCCTCGGCCTTGCACCGATGATTTATCAAGTAAGTTATGCGCAGTTTTCGATGCCATCCGTGCCTCCGAGAGCCGTCGGTCCCGGTTGTCATAAGACCATCTATGGCAATCGTTACGGGTAGTCAGACGCCTGATAGAATCTGATACCAGGTCTAACCATCCTTGTTACTGGTTCCTTATGGGTTGTGATGGCAGTCACTCAGGGCCAGATCTTGTATAAGGGCAATTTGAGCTTCAGCCCAGCGCGCCGTGGAGATAAAGGGCCCCCAGCCCCCACTGAAATTTAACGGGTCTTATCTAGATTTACTTATAAATGTGCGAAACCTGAAACTATCAGGATTAACGAAAAACAAGAACAGCTGAGAATTAGGCAAACTCACGGTCCGATCCTGTAGTCGCTCGTGTAATTCTGGTAGCTTGCCGCTACAGATTAGACTGGGAGCTTGGGAGCCGACCCCAATAACAAATGCGGAATGGGAAAAAGGCAAAGAAGATGATGATAATGATATATTAATTTGAAATTATACACAAAAAGCCAGAAAAACTACGAATTATACCGATTAATTAGGTTGTGTTATGTACATAATTTCCATGACAACAACACAATTGACTTTTGACATTATAGAAGTCACTTGATGCAAAGAAAATGTCGGAATGCGTGTGACACGAGCGTTTCGTGGAGACATCGGTACTAAAGCTGACCCGGGCCTGATCTGGTTATGAAGGATATGTTTATCCGGTTACGAAGGATATGTTTGGAATGCTATGTCTGCGCTATTTAAGCTATAAAAACATTAAAGAAAAATATTAGCGAAAAACTTTCATTTATTATTTCGTTGCCATGGAAGTCACGTGATCGAATTTTTTTGTTACGAATATCGGCCGCACGACGGCGCCACCGTACACCAACATGAACCTTCGTGGTAGCGTACTGAACAAATACATTTTTTCGTTATTTTATTTTTTTAAATACATTCAATAATTTCAAAAGGCAAGATTCTTGTCATGTTTATAAAATCTAAATGTATTACTATGAGACTCAAATACGCAATCTAGCCATAAAAATCTCAAAAAAGTTCATAAGATGCTAAAAAATTACGAAAACCGGCCAAGTGCGAGTCGGACTCGCACACGGAGGGTTCCGTTATCTATAAAAAAAAGCAAAAAAAAATCACGTTTGTTGTATGGGAGCCCCCATAAATATTTACTTTATTCTGTTTTTTTTTAGTATTATGTTGTTGTATCCGCAACAGAAATACATTATCTGTGAAAAATTCAACTGTCAACTATCACGGTTCATGAGATACAGCCTGGTGACAGATGGACGGACAGCGGAGCCTTAGTAATAGGGTCCATTTTACCCTTTGGGAACGGAACCCTAAAAACAAAATAAAAAGTTCAAATGGCGAATTTCAACAATAATACGCAGCGTTATCATGAGCATTATGGTTGCGGCGTCAAGTTTATTTCAATTTTTCTGTCACAATTTAAATAAGATAATCTAGATAAATGGAATGTTTTACAGAGTACCCGGTGTTTAATTTGATAAATTCATAAGAAACAAATTTTTTCGCGCTTAGGCTGCGTTACCACCAAAGACGTGCGAGGCCACTGAGCGGTGCGAGGATTCGTAGCGGCGGTGTGACACGGTGCGCGGATGAGCGGTGCGAGGATGCCTCGCAAGCAACACATCCCTTGCAACCCTTGCAACAAATCCCTTGCAACACATCCGTGGTAAACATTTTTCCCCTTGTTTTGCATTTACGAAAACCTCGCTCCGCTGGGCCGTTTCCACTACACCTGCGCTGAGCGAGGCTAGGTAAATTGTGATTCTATTAGTTCTCGACAAGCACATGGCTCGCATCCTCGCACCTCTCTGGTGGAAACGCAGCCTTAACCTGTCCAACATATATAAAGAGTTGTGAAACGAACCCCAAAAGCAGTATGATTCATTGACTATTTCAATTTATATAAATAAATTACTGTTACCAAACAGGAAAATAGATGGCGTTGCAGTGATACAAAAGGAACATTATTCCTATCGCGTCACATAAAATTATATGACCGTCTACTGCACTAAAGTTTAGACTCTCTCGCACTTATAACTCTATGACCTACTTACCGCAACGTATTTGGGTATGTCCTAGAGATATGTACAAACTTAAAGAGCTGTCAAACTTTAATGGAAACGGCATTGACCTATTAGAATATTCTCAGTGGGACAGAATCAATTTTTACCCATTGTGTCACACATCAACCGGAAACTGTTTTTGTTAAGGTGGAACGTTACACTAGCGCGGCAAATTCAAATTTTCTTGAATCGTAATTTGTTGATACATTCTATTTATTTGCGCAAAATTAGTTTTCATGTGATCACGTTGAGTAATTAAGCTATTATTGGCAAAGGAACGCATGAAAATTTGAATTTGCCGCGCTAGTGTAACGTTCCACCTTAATACTAAGTCAGATGGTGGAATAAATTTACTTAAAATTAATTATTATTAATGAAACTGGTGGTACTTGTACCACCAGTTGGTAGTATATTTTTTTATATGTGACGTAACATAGTAATTTTGTAATTTTGTTGGGCAGGGTGGCTTTTGACCGCAATCGACTGTCCAGCCAATTCTCTTAGTATCTCTCTATCTTGAGGGATCATGAGCCATCCATTAATCAAGTGATGTTTATTAGCAACTTTTTAACACCGGTGTCTTCTAGGCAAGCAAGCTCCATCGTCGACCGCATCGTCACTTACCATCAGGTGATACCGTGGTCAAATGTAAACCTACTTATGATAAAAAAATCCCGTACCGGTGGGCTTTTTGACACAATGGTTAAAAATTCTAACAAATTCTAACCAATGGTCAACAAATGTTAGAATTTTTAACCATTGGATCAACCTTAACTACGGAACAAAAAACCTACCCTGAAATGTTAAAGAAATCGGTGTCATGTAAAATACATACAGTAAATAAATAAATACAGTCGAACATAGAACACCCTTACTTGAAGTCAAGTAAATCTACCATCGTGTCACACATTTTGCCTGTTAGTATTGGAGATCTATTTTCTTAGCTTCTCTTCAAGCCAGTCGTTGGTCAGCTCATCTATTTCCCTAACTTCCAACAGGCGAGGGGCGCCGACGGCGTTAGCTAGTGCTCGCTGCGTACCTGCGTACATCACCTGAAAAATTTAATAGTAGGTCATACACTAATGAAAGAAGAAAGAAAGAAAAACAAGAAAGAAAAAATTTCATTCACATGAAAAAATGCTGTTTTTTTACTGTTTATAGGCAATAGGTGAGACAGTGGTCAAATGACCACTGTCTCACCTGATGACGCAGTCTACGATGGCGCATGCTTCATCATCATCATCAACAGCCTGAAAACATCCACTGCTGAACATAGGCCTCCCCCACAGAGCGCCACTTTGAGCGGTTGCTCGACTACTGCATCCATCGGCTCCCCGCGGCTCTCACCAGATCGTCGGACCACCTAGTGGGGGGCCTACGCTGCATCTTCCGGTTCGTGATCGCCACTCAAAAACCCTTCTTCCCCATCGGTTGTCAGTTCTACGAGTGATATAACCTGCCCATTGCCATTTCACTTTTTTTTTACCTACGGAGGGAAATGAAGTACTTGCCTGTAGCTCCATATGCGCATCCCTCGGCGTATAAAATATGAAACACATTGGAAAGGACACCCGCCCGTCACTGTGCTCCATTTTGTAGCTGAAATGAAAATTGCAGCCATGAAGTTTAGCTTATGGGACATTCCAAAGTGATGGGTGAGACTTGAGATAAGCGTTTTGTTGTCTGCTAAAAATTCACATCGTAAATATTTTTTCTTGCAATTTCTTATCACTGTTTTAAATTATTATTAGACTGTGCTGATCAGGCTTGGGCAAAATCGTTAACCTTGGTGAACTCATTCATCAAATCTCGTTCAGTAAAAGAAACTCCTTCCGTTTAATGAATCTGTACGATCGATATAATGTGTGAGTCTCTGCGATCTCGTTTGGATTTACTGAACTCATTGAACTGCGAACTGTGAAACGATTTTCAAAGTTTTTTATACAAACTGTAAATGAAATCACTCCTGGGACTGGGAGTTACGTTGCGGGTGGACGCAACTCCCAGTCCCGCCGCTCGCTTGACTATTGAGTTCACCGAGGTAGAACTGGGAACGACTGAACGAAAACAGTTTGTGGAGGTGAACGAGTTCCTTTCGTTCACTACAACTGAGCAGTTCTTTGGAACAACTCGTTCAGGAGTTACACAAGTCTAGTGCTGATGTCTCAGGAGGATGTGTACAGTGCAGTATCACATGAAACTTTATAATTCTGGTAGAGAACAACAGTTGGTAAAGTATATTACCTGTAAACTATGAACCTAGGCTGGTGAGATGGCAAGATATCTTGTAGCTCTTCTAACTCTATGCCCTCTATTTCTTCATCAACTTCTAAGGCCTGCTTTTCTCTGTTTACCTGAAAGAGATAGGTAGAATCAGCTGTTAGTGATGAGCTGATAATTAATACAATACAATATAGTTTGTCAACGTCAATTAATCCATAGGTTAGTTTACTTATTAAACTGTGTTTCAGGAATCAGTGGCTTCTCCCATTATTTTAAATCTTATTACAGCAGGATCTCTTGAATCCGAAATAAGAAAAACCCCCATTCAGGTTTGTAGTGTTCGGAATATAGTACATAGAATCTATAGGGGGTGCTTTACATAACTTTAAATGTATAATTATTATCTATAAATGTAACATTTATTAAACATTTTAAAAGAAATCCAATGTTTTAGTTAACTGTGAGGTATTTTATGATTAATAAGATGCTTTGACATGCAATTTGGGTAAAAGCATTTTTTCTGGCGCAGGAATATCCACTTGGTTAGTCCATACAAGGCATGTATTTAGGTGTGGGATGGGGCGCTTGGATTACAGAGGACAGAGGTGTTTGGATTAGATGTGGTTAGGATTAAAGAGGTCCTGCTGGGGTAAACTATAGATATCCGATACTCGCGGGGGAGGGGGGAGAGGGGGCGGTAGGGAGAGGGCGGTAGGGAGGGGGAGGGGTGGGTAGCCTACCTACCTTTAGAGCAGAAGAGGTTTTCATAATGGAATTTAATAATAAAACAATATAAATTATATTTTTTCTGGTATTATGTTTTATTTCTCACATTTCTATGTATGATTTAACAACTTTCACGTTTGATTTACGCAATATCTGTCAGAATTGTCAGAATTGCGTTTCATTTCACATATTCTTAGGATCTAATTTCTAATTTAGCATGGGGGCGACAAGACCTGCACTGACGTCCCGCTTGGGGTGTATTGTGCATTTCCCCCGCCAGCATCTACCCAAGCCATCCCAGCTCCTTGAAATAACAGAGCACGGGTCTGGGGTGCTTCTTAGGATCTTATTTTTATCGTAATTAATTCAAAACGCATTTCCTTGGTCCAAAAATATGTAAAAGAAACAGTAGAGTTTGTAAATAGATACTTAGAATACAATATATAACACCCAGACACAGAATAAATATCAATGTTGAATTGTCCATCACACAAATCCTTGACCCACAACCTGCAGTTCACAAGGCAGAGCCACTACCAACTGAGCTATGAAGCCAATATAATGCTGACATAAGTGATTTCCCCAGCAACCTCTTGATGATCAGAAAAATCCAGCAGCTAAGGCTGCATGGTCAGTTTTCCAGGATTACTAGTGTACATTAGTACACCACTCCTGCCTCCTGCCTACTCTTTGCCTGTCCTGCTTTTTGAGACTTCCTGCCTTTACGACTTCATACAAGCTCAATGAATTAGATGAAAAAAATTGAGTAGTGCTGGGGTATGAAACCTACATATTCTTTATTTTTATTAGTTGTCACAAATAAACAGTTTTTTGTTTTTTTTTTTTTTACTTTCTTTCAAACAAAAGATGTGAGCTATAATAAATGTGAGCGTAGGAAGTAATCAGTCACATTTACAGTATGACGTATTTAAGTATTATATTCCTGCATGATATGCTTGAATGAGTCAGAAACGAGTGGCAAAATCGTTAATTTTTACCACAAAATTTCACTTTTGTATAAAAATATACTTTTTATGAATATAAGCTATATATATCTTAATCCTTATAGTAATAATAAAGAAATAACCAAGTAATAACATAGAAAATGATATGATACCACCTTCAGTATAAGTGCAGAGTTAGAGCTATCCACTTGCGTCCCGTAACGGTTTTAATTTCCCTGTCTCCCGTAGCAGCGCTATTTTTTTTTGGCGGGAACTCGGGCCGCCACGTTCGGCACTTTGGGAATAATCGTTCCTGTGCCTCTGGTGTTTGTTTTTAAAGCATAAACTCTATGTTTCCGGTTACAGGAACGAACAACGCATCCGCATCCGCATCGTTTTATGTCCAATATAATAGTAAAATAATTAGCCAGGAGCGTGCAAAGTTGTCCCAGTCAAATAAATCTATGTTGTTCAGCGAAATATTTATTTCTACGAAATTAAAAGCGATGACATACTACTTTTTTGTTTTATTTGTATAAAAGATATACGTTCGCATCCAATGACATAAAAATATCGACACAGACAATACAAAAATTAATTTTTTTTAAACTACAAATATTACGGCCGAACAAAAAAAAAATGTCAACTGACTTTAAACTTTTTTTTTTCTTTTAAAATTGCATGGGTGGTGGCTATTTTGGGGTTGCTAGGCGTAGGAAATATATTTCTACTACGACGTACACCTCAATTTAGCAGAAAAAAAGCACCATTTTTAAATTTTTGCCGATATAAAATTATAAAAAAACTCTGCGTAACCACAGTTACGCGGGGTATTAAGACGGGGTGCGCCTACGCTGCCGTGGCTGCGGTAAGTTTCTAAGTGGATGTTTTGCAAAGCGGAACTTCTTCAGCACTTCTATCACATCGTCGCCAATATCACAGACGTTCACATTTTGTGCTGACATTGTTGGTAAAGAAATCTATTATAATTAATACTATAAAATTAAATAATAAAAGTGTAGCGAGAAATCTACAAACAGCAAACAACAAAATCTTTGATGCTTTTTTTTTTTTTTTTGTTAACCGGCCTGGATACAGAGCCCTTTTGGCCCTCCAGTGTAAAAAGTTACTCTATGCTTTTGGCCGCCTCTTGAAGTTAACATTAGAAGTTTAATCACGTCTTGTTTGGCACTGACACTATTTTGACACTTCACGCTCACAATGGTTTGTTTATGCTTTAAATAAATTCAAAATTGAACTTTTGACGGGGGTTTTGGCGGGAACGTGAAAAAGTTCACGTCGTTGCATTGTATTATTTCACAAAACTTATGCTTTTTCTAGTGTTAATGTTTAAAATTAGTGGCATTTTACGCATTAAGTGCTGAATTATGAGTATAAGTGTGGGCAAGTGATATAATGTAGTGAAACGTGGTTTTTCGTGTTGCTTCCAAAATTCCATAGAAGCCTCTAGTAAAGTTGCCACTACTTTACTAGGGCATGACTTAGACTGGATTATGACTACCTGACTTAGACTGGACTATGACTACCCTGACTGACTGTGACTAAGACTTGACTTTACATGAAATATTTCATAATACGACGAAAAACTACAATACTTGACACTGGCTAAATACACTATGTGTGGAGCCAAACTATAAAAAAAAAAAAAAAAAAACTTTTGACGGGCTTAACTTAATTTTGTATTATTTTCCTCGTTTTTATATTTTTTCAACAGAATGTATAATATCTTTGATGCTTACAACGCAGTGTTGCCAACCCATAAAAACGTTTTCCCATAAGATAATTTTGAAATCACCCTAAAAAGTAAAAACCCCCGAATTTTTTTTTCAAATTTTGCCTTTGCAAATTATACTGTCGTTTGTTTTTATTTTTATGTAGACAATATTATATGGTTTTTAACCTGATAAAATAAAAAATACACATATCATATAATATGTGTAAAACGGCATCTCATCCTCGTCAGTGATTTCAGAGGTGCTAGGTTCATTTTGTAAATCATACCTGTTCTTCGTCCAAAATACCGCAGAGCCTGAAAACAAAAGTTTTCAACCAGTGTGTTTTTCCAGTAATGATATTACTGAAACGAGGTCTCTTACTGTTGGTCTCATTCAACGAATTCTTTGATAGTGATGGTGATTAGGTAGGTAGAACAATAAAAGACAATGTTTTAAGTACGCAAATTTTACACAGAGATTTTTTTATGCTCCCTAGCATTATTCATGTTGTAAATAAATACTTGGTTTTATACCCATTTAGTTACTATAAATACTAATTGGTATTGGCCCACTTCTATTGTACGTCCGGAATGGATAATACTGTTTGTGACAATTTTTATAGTTTAAGACCTTTGCATGTACACAGTTTTTATACAATAATTTATTCTATTCTATTCTATTCTATTCATTAGTAAGCTCAAAGTTGCGCAATGAAGTATGGAGAGCGAGAAGGAGTGCGTCGAAATTTTGTTCTTTTCTTTGTATTTAGAATGAGGGGATGGGGGCAACAGCTGATAATAAGTCTTAGAATTAGCAAGTTGAAAAGGCAGTGGAAAGGCCATTGCTCGCAGAACTGTAAACCGACGAGGAAGAAAAGTTCTTGAGTGGCGACCATGAACCGGAAGATGCAGCGTAGGTCGGTCCCCTGCTATGTGGACCAATGACGTTGGACGATGCAGGAAGCGAAGAGCTGCTCAAAGTGGAGCTTTATGGGGGAGGCCTATGTTCGGCATTGGACGTCTTCAGGCTGATGATGCGCAGCTCAAAGTCACGCAGCGAGCTATGGAGCGAGCTATGCTCGGTGTTTCCCTGCGAGATAAGCTCCGAAACGAGGAGATCCGCAGGAGAACTAAAGTGACCGATATAGCTCTTAGAGGTAGTAAGTTGAAATGGCAATGGGCAGGCCACATCGCTCGTAGAACTGACAACCGATGGGGAAGAAAGGTTCTCGAGTGGCGACCACGAACCGGAAGACGCAGCGTAGGCCGGCCCCCCACTCGGTGGACCGACGACCTGGTGAAAGCCGCGGGGAGCCGATGGATGCAGGAGGCGAGCAGCCGCTCAAGGTGGCGTGCTCTGGGGGAGGCCTATGTTCAGCAGTGGACGTCTTCAGGCTGTTAATGATGATGATGATGATGAGGCTGATGATGATGAGTATTCATATATCACATTTATAAGTAAATCTAGATATCATTTTGGCTTTGTTAAAACAAGCTGTTGGTTTTTCAATAAATAAATAGATAAATAATTGTTCATTATAATTCATAGTTCCATTCTTCAGATATAGTTATAAAACCAGGTAGTTCTTTTAATCGTACAGGTAGGTTCGCACGCTTTTAGATTTTTATCGATTAAAATATCGATAAAGTATCGATACGGTATCGATACGGATATCGGAACGGTCTCCTCACTACTGTCATGGCGCCTCTCTATAGTGTCATTCTTTTTTCGTGCGTGGTAGAAGACGCACGCGCCTCAAAATATTTCGTCGCAAATTATTTTATCATGTTGAAATTGTCGAAACGAAAAAAGGAAGATAAATTAATTCAACGTTACAAAAAGAAAATCAAGAAAAACTTGAGTAATACGAAAACACCAGTCACGGCGTCGCGGCGTCGCGCCGTCAGGTGTACCTCTACTCCGATTCAAATCAGGAACTGAGATCGAAAAATATGAAGGTTAGTACCCCCTTACTTTGTCATTATCATAAGTATTACTAAACTCATATAAGCATCTCGTAAGTCTGCCAGGCGGATTAACTGTGGGTTATCACGAAGGCTAGACAGGATGATATAAAGACCTAGTGGTTGATTGCGGGTCATACATGAAGGTTGGAATAAAAAAGAGTATAATATACCTACTTACCTTGTCATTGTCTTAAATACTCCTAAACTCATATAAGCATCTCATAAATTTGCCGGGCGGATTAACTGCGGGTTATCACGAAGGCTAGACAGGATGCTATGAAACCTGGCGGTTTGACTGTGGGCCATATACGAAAGTTATAATAAAAGAGTACATCTTGCCTTGTCATTTTCATAAGTTTTCCTAAACTCATATAAGCACCTCGTAAGTCTGCCAGGCGGATTAACTGCGGGTTATCACGAAGACTAGACAGGATGCTATAAAAACCTGGTGGTTGACTGCGGGTCATACACGAAGGTTATAATAAAACTAGTAAAAAAAAAAAAAAAAAAAAAGAAAGAAAAAAAAAAAAAAGTATAATATACCTTCTTATCTTGTTATTTTTATAAGTATTCCAAAACTCATATTATAAGCATCCCGTTGGTCTGCCGGGCGGATCAACTGCGGGTTATCACGAAGGCTAGACAAGACGCTATAAAACCTGGCGGTTGACTGCGGGTCATACACGAAGGTTCTAATAAAAAGAGTATGAAGGCTATATCTGGCTTAGTTCAAGCGAGTTTATTACAATATTTTTCTACATACTATATACATATATAAGTAATTTATTTTCCTACCCACATTTTTTTCTGATATATAAATCACTATACCTGCATAGGTACTATACCTACCTATATCTAGAAATTGAATCCACGATTCATGTCGAGTCCGTGGACAATAATTGGGCATATTTAATACCCCTTGTATAATGCATATAAGTGTGTATGACTCTACAGAGAATAATTCTCTTTCTCCCGACAATGTGTATACTAACCGATGCAATACATATTTATATCCAACGTTGGATTCCGTTTTTTGAAAAGGCCTCACGAGAGGTAAAAGATACCGATTTAGTCTTTTAAAGACATTGCAGTGGTCTCGCATTAAGTGCGAACTAGAAATAACGAGGTCAAAGTGAGGCAAAAGCCAAGCATATCCGCCATTTCTAAGGCTTATTAAAACAAAAAAAAAAAAAAAAAAAAACTCGTCTCTGAATGTGGGAGGCAGGAATGTATAACTCTAACAGAAACAGACCTACGCCCTAAGAGCTAGCAGAAGTTTTAAGTATGTGTCGTCAGAACTATTTAGCCTCCTCCACAAGCGCCAGAACAGATAGCCAAATGCGGTAGGTATTTCATGCTGGTACCTACAGGCAAGGCAGGTTAAACTATTTCAAGCCATCACTAAAAATGACTTTATATTCAATGGATACTGTATAATACATTATACGTGACGTACAATGAAGGCATACTGCCTACAAATCTTTCTTTCCTTCTCAGAGCGAGAAAAGCTGCAAAAAACTTACAGTTATAATGTACTTGAGAATATTGGCTATATCTGCTTACAATATGTTACTAATACATCATGTTGTGATACTTACGTATCGCTTAGTCGATTTTACCTAAGCTCCACCAAAGTCTAAGTCTAAGTTTGTTTACTTAGCCTTCAATTATTAATGATGCGGTGTTTCAATAAAGAGTTTATCTATCTAACTCAACAGGTCACGCCTATTGCCTATGGATTCATATTAAATATCGATACTTATTATTATACATTCCTAACTCTCAAAGTATCGAAACTTTCATTAAACTATTTATAAACAAAAAAAAAATGATGAAATGATCCTTTTTTAACTTTATATTCAATTTGAAATTGAGAATTAACAATTTAGCGTAAAATTGAATAATTGAAGTTCATACTTCATGTAAAACACACAAAAAAAAAAAAAAAAAAAACCCTAAGTCAAAGACTACCGCCACCATCTTACAGCTCAATGTAACATGTCCCTTTCAAAGCACATGACGCTGCAATTACTAGACGAATTTCGATGAAATCTGCCTAGAAAAATATTATGATACCTACCTGATGTTTTAAAGAACAGCCAAGCACATGTTGCAGACGCAAAAAGGAAGCAATGTTTATGCAAAATGTTTATGTCTTATTAGTAATAGTATTTTTAAAATAATATAAAAAACCATTAACTATGGTAAAAGAATTATTTCAATATTTTGGAAACGTGCACTTATTTGATATAATCTTTGTGCTTGATAGGTGCATGATAGTGGCTTCATTGATGTTGTTCTGAAACAATTTTACCCCGAATGAAACTAGATGGCGTTGTACGCTCTTAAAATACTCAAGGTGTATGTCGTGCGATGGACACGGGTATTATAATGGGAGATATAGGAGGACTGACAACCTTATTTTGTTTTTTGTTATTACTGTGTCCACAGATTAGAGAAAAACAATAAATTACTGTGGTCTGATCTCTTAGGCATTAAGTTGCCGGTACTGTAACAACTTGAAAATTTATTAATAGTGAGTTGTTTTGTTATGATTATGTACACAATGTACTTATAATTTTATTAATTACACCATACGCTGCAAAAAGATTGCCAGCAACGAAGATCAAGCTACTGTTTATCTTATCAAAGAGAAGAGAGAAAGAGTTAGTTAGGCATAGAACTAATTAACCTAAGCGAGGCCCTCAACTTGTATTTTAACGAATTCGTAAAATCAAATGGAAAATCAAGATGGTCAACCCTTATAGGTGCTGAATTAGCACCTTGCACATATCAAGTATTTCAAATTATTGTTAGTAGCAAAGTTCGGACAATCTAACGTTATCTAGCTTTTGCAACTCACGGCAGTGATTAAAAAAAAAAAAAAAAAAAAATAAAGAAGGCATCAGGGTACCTTTGCCGTTGATGTCTTTACTATATATTGGCACTATTACTGTTTTACTTGGCTTTGCCTTTTTCCATTGATCCTTATGGGTTTCACAAACTGTTATCAAGCAATCAGCTGGAATTTTAGTCCTCCATTCTTTGCAACCATGGTTTACTTGTCTACAAATTATGGTGAAAATACTATTCAAACGATAGTTGTAATTTCTTAAAATTCTGGGATCACTTCAGTCATTTTGTTTTTAACGGAAAATTCCAAAAGGGAGCGTCATAATCTAACTTTTTAAATAGCCATCGCACGACTGCTTCTTTATTTTGGGCAAGAAAATTACTTCTGATGAAAAAGTATCGCGCTTGCTAAAGAGCATTTAGAAATAGACCAAGCATCACCCACATACACGGATCCCTCAAACAGCCTTTGGCCTTTATTTCAGGTTGATACCCACACGGTAATAGTTTGTCCTTGAACCAAATTACAAAACTTACCATCTTCATTGATTCAGGCATTGCTCACCACGTGTACAAACCCTTTCGCTATTAAAGGTTAATGTCAATAATATGATTCTGATTTCGGAAAATCATAAAAATAATAAAAGTTAAAAATATTTGTATTATTCATCATTAACAGCCTGGAGAATTTGTATTATTATTGAAACTCATTAAAAATGTCAGCCAGAGGTCATAAGCAACCGATTCTGCTATTATTTCATGAAAAACCTAATATTGGGGCCAAATGCTCAGGAGATCACCTACTTTTCGGTACAGGCTTATAAATTGGACAGCCTAACTCACAAATGCCCTCACAAAATACTCCACAGAACAAACCATCAGCCGATAAATAAAATACGTTTTAGCAGCGAGTAGGATCGATGTGATCACATTTATCAGTGCCCACGCGTGGTAGCCGCTTAGCAAGCGCTAAAACATAATTATGGTATCCCTGTTAATTCTACCCATAAGGTAGCCCACCGGTTGGACACCAAACTTACAAGCCTATTAGCAAGTAAGTTTTATAGTGGTCCAATCATTGTCGAAAACTTTACATGATCATTACAAAACCAATAGCTTATTAAAACTTATAATAATGTGCTATTTGTGAAAGATGATTATACATCTACCTACTATGTAGGTATACAATTATTGCTGTTAAAAGTTAACTTTTCTTTTTGAAACTGATTACTTATTTTTGAAATATCTTCGTTTCATTTGCAATATACATATATCTTGAAATGCTTATTTACCAAAAACTATATGTCTCTGAACATCTACCTGGTTTTATAACTATATCTGAAGAATGGAGCTATGAATTATAATAGGTGATCAAACGAACTTCTCAAGTGAAGTTCGATCATTATTATATGAATAGCTCCATTCGAAGATATAGGTAGTAAGAACCCTTCCCTCCACTACCCTATTATTATTATTTAATTCAAATGACATAATCCATGTAATATATTGTTGGTAAAACAATATATAATACATAATTATTACAAAAGTTTTTGGATAATTTCTCTAAAAGAATGACACTATAGAGAGGCGCCATGACAGTAGTGAGGAGACCGTTCCGATATCCGTATCGATACCGTATCGATACTTTATCGATATTTTAATCGATAAAAATCTAAAAGCGTGCGAACCTACCTGTACGATTAAAAGAACTACCTGGTTTTATAACTATATCTTCGAATGGAGCTATTCATATAATAATGATCGAACTTCACTTGAGAAGTTCGTTTGATCACCTAATATTAGAGTTATTCCAATCTTAATGATATGACTGACATGAAAAAGCATGTGAAAAACATGAGCATGTGAAAGCATGTGATGTGTGTGTGTGTGTGTGATGTGTGTGAATTTCCGTAAATAGTTCATAATTTGATGTAGGAACCTTATTTCAATATACCTAATACTAGTGGCGTTGTGCGCTGTAGACCTCGTGATTCGTGAGTCTGCCTTTGTTGCATAGCTTAAAACTGTAAACTAGCTTGCTTATGTATACTTCTTAGTGAAAAACTATTTTTTACATTTTGAAAACGCCCGTTTGAAAATGTTTTGTATAATAAACCTATTTCTCATTGCTAAATACTGGTATTTTAGTGGCTTTTAGGGAGTTATTATTATTATCTTGATTCAATACCGTGAATCTACTGAAATACAGGCAACCTTTCATGTAAATAGATAATACAAAACCGCGTAAGTGGCAAAATCCTTATTAGTACATATTACTTTGGGGAGTTAACCATATCAGTTTCTGCGAGAGACAAATTATAAGCTAGTATTCCAATTCGTACAATTGGTACTATATTGTCAGGCTTGGAAAATACATTTTATTTACTTCCTATAAAATTTGGTTTATGGCACTTACGCAGTATTTACCAGAGCTAGTTACGCGCTATTGCACTATCCCCGACGAATTAGATGTTCTTATGGCAACCAAGATCGACGGCTTAGCGTGCTTTCCCAGGCACGAAACGATAGCATCGAAAACTGCACATAATTTACTTGATAAGTCACTGGTGCAGGGCACGGTCGAGGTGTCCCGGAGGTCCTTCCTACCCTTGTTCCCGGTAGCTCGGTAAGGGGTGGACACTCACGGAACACGATGATATTGTGGGAAATTCAGGAACTGGTGGTAATGAAAACGGTAGGCTTCGGGAAACGGGAGTTTATTCTTGCAACTATTACATAAAATTTAGGCCGGAAAATTCAATGAAAGGTGTATAATATAAAAATTTGTTGCAGCTTGAAATTTAAGTACCGGCTTTTAACTGGGATAATTCTTATACTGAGAATATGACGCTTTAAGCTGTTAATTTAGTAAAATATATTAGAATGAGGAGCTTTGCAACTGCGAGGGAAGTACCTTTCCCCTTCGCGTCTATCGGTAGAATGACAAAAATGTGTGAAAAATGAAAAGAATGCGACTATTGTTCTAAACTTGAATTCAAATCTAAATTATGAATGGCCAATGTTTGATTCGTAAACTACGAAAGCAGGTGGATAGCTGGAATGATGATGAAGGAGGATGATATCGTCACAGAAGATTGAACCCGGTGCCATAAGATTGGGAAGCGCACATGCTACCGCTCGGCCACCATCGCTTGCTAAACTTATTCATTAAAAAAATCATAGAATGTATAAATATACCAGTTTAGTTCGGCTTTAGGCCTGGTCTTTCAACTGAATCTGCTATTCTGAATCTTAAGAATACCGTCCAGTACTATACTAGCAGAAGCACACCGGTCTATGCTTGTTTTTTAGATCTGTCAAAAGCATTTGATCTCGTCTCATACGACAGCTTATGGCAAAAATTAGAGAGTGAAACTGAGCTTCCATCGGAATTCGTATCGCTTCTTAAGTATTGGTATCGGAAACAGCAAAATTATGTGAAGTGGTCGGGGTCACTGTCAGACGTGTATCGGTTGGAATGTGGACTGAGCTCGCCTCGGCTCTTTAACCTGTACACAGATCGTTTGATCCGTGAGCTCAGCAGTGCCCAGGTTGGCTGTTCAATCGATGGAGTGTTTATTAACAATATTAGTTACGCTGACGATATGGTGCTGCTGAGCCCATCGATCAGTGCTCTCAGAAAGCTTGTAAGTATTTGTGAGGGTTATGCGGAGTCTCATGGCCTCAGATATAATGTCAGTAAGAGCGAGCTCATGGTTTTCAAGGCGGGGAATAAAACGTATGACGCTGTTCCACCAGTTACTCTGAACGGCATTAATATCAAGAAAGTGTCACAATTCAAATATCTAGGTCATTGGCTCACTGAGACGCTCACCGATGAAATGGATATGGAGAGGGAGCGCAGAGCATTGTCAGTCAGAGCCAATATGTTGGCCCGTAGGTTTGCACGCTGTACTGTTAGCGTGAAAGCCACATTATTCAGAGCATACTGTCAGGCTTTTTACACGTGCAGCTTATGGGTCAAATATTCGCAAAGGGCTTACAATGCTCTGCGTGTGCAGTACAACAACGCTTTTAGGACACTGATGGGTCTACCACGCTTCTGCAGCGCATCAGGAATGTTTGCGGATGCAAGAGTTGACAGTTTCACAGCGATACGCCGCAAAAGAATTGCATCCGTAATGCGCCGGGTGCGCTGCAGCAGCAACAGCTACCTGCAACTGCTTGCAGAAAGGATGGATGTGGACAGTGTGTTCATGAAGCATTGGACACGAGTCCATATCGTGAAGAACACTGTCCGTTCATCTAATCCTATTCACCTTGTTTTGTGCAATTGAAACTGTCAATGTATAGCACCTGCATTGATATTTATGTGTCTTTGATAATTTTGTGACTTTGAGATTTTTATAGTGGACTTCTGAATGTGTGTAATAATGATAATTTAATTTAATTTAATAATTTTAATTTTAATTTTAATGTATTAATAAGAATATGGACTATAATATAATTTTGTGTGTTATAGACTGAAATAAAAATATTTGAATTTGAATTTGAATTTGAATAAATATGAATCCAAAACTCATGTAGGCATGATGAAAAAAACAAGGAAAATGTTCATTTATGTATCAGCGTTAGATTCATATTCCGTGTTTTCAACATACGTAGATTTTACGTTCATATTTCTTCTATTCATGTCTTTCCTTGATGAATCCCAGAATAAAGACTAAGGTTAGTATTTACTATTTGGGCATCTTGTCTACAGATTACTGTAGTATTTTGTACACTGGATCAGACTATACTTAACTGACTTTAAGACAGGAGTTTGTCAGTTTAGTAATAACGGTTCCAAACAAATATCGAGTCTGCGAATTTAGATATCACAATAATAATATTTGATTTTTACTTCAAAATATTAAAAACTTCCAAATCTGGCACATTTTTTAAGTCTTTTACACTATCTTCTGAAGTCTAGTGTAAATTTGAGGGTCAAATCTGCCAAAATGGCAATAATCTGCCACAGATGGTCACACTGTTATATTTTGACACTATTTTGACAATGGAAGTTTTTTTTTCTTATATTTTGGCTCCACACAAAGTGTATTTAGCCAGTGTCAAGTTTTATAATTTTTCATCGTATTATGGAAATTTTCACTTAAAGTCAAGTCATAGTCACAGTCAGAGTAGTCATAGTCTAGTCTAAGTCATAATCCAGCCTAAGACATGCCCTAGTAAAGTGGTGGCAACTTTACTAGAGGCTTCTATGGAATTTTGGAAGCAACACGAAAAACCACGTTTCACTACATTATATCACTTGCCCACACTCATGCTCATAATTCAGCACTTAATGCGTAAAACACCACCAATTTTAAACATTAACACTGGAAAAGCATAAGTTTTGTAAAATAATACAATGCACCGACGTGAACTTTTCCGGGTTCCCGCCAAAACTCACAATGGAAGTTACACTCCCTGATTGACATTGATAACAATAACAATGAATGTTTGTTTTTCTTTTCCTTTTGACATCGCATTATTCGTGCATTCTGCCAGTGTCAAGTATTATTTTGTATCTTCATTTCGTTCTTCATATGTGTTCATTAAGGCGACGACACTACGTCCGCCACTTTAATAGGTAAAGGCAGTACTTCGTTTTGAATTGGGTTTTAATTGGAGCTTTAGTTTTTGATTTCACGCGGTTCAAATTAAAAGCTTAAGGATAAGAAATTTGGAAAAAATTGGATCAGGAAAGTAGGATAGGAAAATACTTATAGTATATTATAATATACATAATCATTGAGGTAGGTGGAGAATGTAAATAAGATAATTATAACCTTATGTTATTAGATATTATATACATAGACAAACAGTGATATATATATATCAGGGGGGGGGGTTTGGGGGTTCAAACCCCCCCCCCCCCCCCGAAATCTGCGCTGGTCTAAGGGCAGAGCAAGAATGTTTGAATTGCCATACATATTTTCTGAAAAACAATAAGGCAAATATAAAAATTTTCGCGCTCGCTGCGCTCGGGCTTTTTATATTCCTACTGTATTTTGTTATAATTGTAGCAAGCGCGTTTGTAGGTAATGACTGACATGTAATTCATGTTTGAATTGCCATACGTGTTTTGTGAAATACAATACAGTGAATATAAAAAAATTTGCGCTCGCTTCGCTCGCGCTTTTCATATTTCTGCTGTACTTTGTTATATAGCAAGCGCGTTTGTACTGACAGATTTGCAATTCATGTTTGAATTACCATACGTGCTTTCTGAAATACAATACGGCACACATGAAATTTTTCGCGCTCGCTTCGCTCGCGCTTTTAATATTTCTACCACCAGTGTTTCCTATTAGTGATTTAGGTACCAAAATTACTAATCGATTTTCGACACCGTTTAAAAAAACATATTTATGAGTTTGCTTATACACGTAGGTAGGTACTTAGATGTATGGAGAGCTGATAAAATTATTATAAAATCTATTTAATTGCTCGAGTGCTGCGAAAGATTTCATACTAACTTTATCAGCTCTCCATTACGAGTAGGTATAAGAAGCAACCAGCCCACTAGGTGGACCGACGACCTAGTTAGAACCGCGGGGAGCCGAATGCCGATGGATGCAGGAGGCGAGCAGCCGCTCAAAGTGGTGCTCTTTGGGGGAGGTCTATGTTGAGCAGTGGACGTCTTCAGGCTGATGATGATGATAAGAAGCAAATTTTTTTTAACTGTGTGTAGGTATATAATTATGGTAATGGTAGGGTGCATGGAAGAAGCCTCCTCGCGGCGCACTCTGGAAACAGCTAGACCCGGTAACGCAGGGTCTAGGCTGGCCAATTCTCCCAACACAATGGTGCAACAAAAACAACCCCAATGCCCTAACAAGGGCCAACACTACCAACTTTTAAAACCGGCGTTGACAGTTGTTTCTATAAACATAGAAGGCTTTTCAGATGACAAATCGTCATTACTGTCAGAACTTAGCCGAACGACGAAGTGTGCCATTCTGTGTGTACAAGAGACACATCGTGGTACAGATCATCTAAGACCACAAGTGCCAGGCCTGTTACTTGTAGCAGAGACTCCGCACGATAAGTACGGCAGTGCAGTGTTTGCCAAATCTGACGTAAACATAGTTTCCATATCTTGCAACTCCCACAACAACATCGAGCTCATAACAATAGATACCGGAACCTGCACTATAACTTCAGTGTATAAACCTCCAAATGAGCCTTTTGTGTTCACTAAACCATCAAACTTCGGTGACCGCACGACAAAGATTGTAGCGGGTGATTTTAACAGCCATAGCCTATCATGGGGTTATCGCGACACAAACAGCGACGGTAATGCAGTAGAAGAATGGGCAGACTCCTTAGAGCTGACCTTACTACATAACCCAAAACTCCCGCCATCTTTCAACAGTCGTAGATGGAACAGGGGCTATAACCCGGATTTGATATTTGTTAGTTCAAATATTAGCTCACTCTGTCAGAAGTCAATCTGTCCTCCTATTCCACGTACACAACATAGACCGATTGCATGTCAAGCGCTCGCTGCCCTATTACCTATGCAGGTCCCCTTCAAACGCCGCTTTAACTTCCTAAAGGCAAACTGGGAACAGTTCTCAGAAGACGCTGACCTAGGGCTACTCAACAACGTGGAGCCTATCCCTGCCAATTATGAAAAGTTTGTAGATGTTATATGGACGGCATCCCGCCGTAACATCCCAAGAGGCTGTCGCAGATCGTACATCCCGGGTCTTAACGCAGGCTCCGCCACACTACTGGCACATTACGAACAGCTGTATGATAGTGACCCATTCTCTGAAGAGACAATAACAACCGGCAATGACCTGATGCACATGGTAAGTGAGAGCCGCAGAGAGACTTGGATGACTACAATATCTGGCATCGACATGACGCATAACAGTAAAAAAGCATGGCAAACTGTTCATAAACTGACCGGCGAACCACCCGCAGCCAAAAATCCTGGCCAAGTGACGGCCAACCAGGTCGCTACCCAACTCCTGTTAAACGGGAAATCTCCCAAACGGATGCCAAAACCTCCAAGCCTACCTGCTCCACCTAGAAGCTCTAATGTAATAAGTAAGCCTTTTACAATCACTGAAGTAATCCATGGCATTAAGGCACTGAAAACTGGGAAGGCTTGCGGATTTGATGACATAACAGTTGAGCAAATCAAACACCTTGGCCCGGTGGCCGTGTCATGGCTCACGGCTCTTTTCAACGCCTGTTTGGAGCAAATTAAGATCCCGAAGATCTGGAGAAAATCCAAGGTGATTGCACTACTGAAACCTGGCAAATCACCCGATGACCCCAAAAGCTACCGGCCGATCTCACTGTTATGTCACACTTACAAACTCTTCGAACGGCTTCTATTGAACCGTCTGACGCCAGAAATTGATTCTAAGCTGATACCCGAACAAGCTGGGTTCCGACCAGGCAAGTGCTGTTCTAGTCAAATCCTCAAACTGTCGCAGCATATCGAGGATGGGTTCGAAGCTAACAAAGTGACGGGTCTCGCACTTGTGGATTTATCGGCGGCTTACGATACAGTCAACATAAGACGACTCTTAACTAAAGTAGAAACGATTACTAATGACGTAAGCTTCACCCGCATACTGGGTGAACTTCTCCGAAATCGTCGCTTCCAAGTTTATCTGCACTCGGAAAAAAGTAGATGGCGCTGCCAAAAAAACGGCCTTCCTCAAGGAAGCGTCCTAGCCCCAGCTTTATTCAACATATATACCAACGACCAACCTAGCACCCCTCTAACAGAACGGTTTTTATATGCAGATGATTTGGCCTTAGCTACACAAACCACTACGTTTGAAGAGGCGGAGGCCAACCTTGAGAAGGGTTTGAATGACCTTGGCAACTACTATCAGAAAAATGGTCTTAAACCGAACCCATCTAAAACCCAGGTCAGCGCATTCCACCTGCGCAACCACCAAGCAAAAAGAATGCTCAACATAAGCTGGCAGGGTACCCCCATCGAATACTCCTCACATCCGAAGTACCTTGGGGTTACCTTCGATAGGACTTTGAGTTTTAAAGCTCACTGTCTTAAAACAAAAGCTAAAGTTGGCACGCGCAACAATTTACTCCGCCGCCTAACCACTACAAAATGGGGAGCATCACCAGACGTTTTACGCACGACCGGCATGGCACTATGTTTTTCGGCTGGTGAATACGCGTGCCCAGTCTGGCACCGCTCCACACATGCCAAACATGTCGATGTCGCGCTGAATGACACCTGCCGCACGATAACCGGTTGCCTCAAACCAACTCCCCTTAATACTCTCTACCCGTTGGCAGGCATTGCTCCACCGTCCGTACGAAGGGATGTTGCATGTGCAATAGAAAAATCAAAACAAGAAGGAGACCACCGACACCCACTCTACGGACGAACGCCCCCAAGCGCTCGGTTAAGAAGCCGTAAAAGCTTCTTACGCGCAACGTTAGCCATTGAAGACCATCCAGACACGCAGAAGGTCACGCTCTGGAAGGAAAAATTCCCAGCTCCTCCCGGCTTTCCCACACAGGAACAGTTGCCGCCAGGGCGTGATCTCTCATGGCCAGTCTGGAAGTCAATCAACCGGCTTCGGATTCAAGTTGGTCGTTGCAGGTACTACATGTGCCAGTGGGGCTATCGAGACCCCACAAAAACTCTATGCGACTGCGGGGTCGCCATCCAAACAATGTCCCACTTGCTTGTGTGTCCCTCGTGTCCTACCACCTGCACAAGCGACGACCTTCTTGAAGCCACTGACGACGGAGTAAAGGTGGCAAAATTTTGGTCATTATTTGTTTAAGGTACATTTTACGTTGTTGCCCACTGACACGCAAGAAGAAGATTATGGTAATCAAGCTGAACCCCCCCCGAAGTGAATTCGTGGCTACGGCCCTGCAAGTCGCCAACATCGCCCCCACAATCACAAGAAACAATGAATGTTTATCGTGACGTTGACTTTTTGACAGTAGTCATTAGTAGTCAACACAGATTAGAGAAAAAAAATTGACCATAGTCACAGAACTCCACGAGCATAGTTGTCAATCAAAGTTATTTAGGACAGTTACTATACTCTTTGGTTATAACACACAATAACACGGATGTAGGGATGTTCCGACACCACCAAAGTATCGATACCTTGACAAGTTTCGCGGGCATCTATGAGCCGGCTGGAGCAGGGTGTTATTAAAGAAAAGTTATTTTCCTTTTGAGACAGTTATTTGCCCAGATGGCAAACTTAATACTATCACTCTTCACATGGGAATGAATTAATGAATACAATACTAAAATTATAAATAGACTTTGAGACAAAAAAGGTTAGGCGAGAGACGCAATAACTATTGAATATACTATGGTAGCAAGCTGATATAAGGCTGAAGAATTTAGACACGCACGACGTGGAGTTACAAGTGGAAAGTATTAAAGATGAAAATAACGTATGATTTGATTATTAAATGATTTATTGAGTGCGTGTGAAACTATTGTTTTAAAATAATAAAGATAAAAATCTTCTATACATAACAGTAACTGGGCTTAATCTGTACATAGAATATTTTTTGAAAATTTTGATTGCATAACACTTCTTTATCAATTTAGAAGTGGAAACATTTTTTTTTTAATTTTTGTCTGTCTGTCTGTCTGTCCCTTTGAACACGCACCACGCTGGAACTATCGAACGGATTTCACTGAAATTTGGTAAGGTTATTGCTTATTTTTCAGAATAACATTTAATATATTTTATAATTTTTAAAACAGCCAAGTGCAAGGTTGCACGAAATAATATGAATGTGATACTTATACTTGTCCTGTCGAAGGGAAGACTGAAAGGAATGGGGAAAAAATAGGGGAAAAGGATGAATGGATGTAATGGCAATCCTTCGCTTCCCTTTTGGGTGAACTGGGACCTATTCATATGAGTATTATAGAATTCAAATCATTATTTGATACTACTCATATATGAATTAATACCCTAAAAGTATCGATCGATACCTACTCATAATAACACATTTTTTTGCATAATATAAAACCTTGAAATGTACAAATCTTATTTTGTTGAACCAAGAGAGTGTGGCTTTCGCAATGCCTTTTCCAGTGTTTTATTTATGCACCTGCCGTGCCGTCCCGTCCCGCCCGGTGGCGCTGTAAAGGTCGGTGAAGAGTATGGTATTCTATTCTAATACAAAGTAAATACAAAAAATAAGTAGTAAATACGAGAGCCTAAGTTAACGATACATTTCTTTCGATATCAGGTACATTTAGCATCGAATCATTCTTGCGATAATACCTATTCAGTATCTGATTAGATTAAAAAAAACTTACTAAATACTAATATAATATCGGCTACCCAATTACCTAGTATCATAAATATCTGTGCGGATGACGGTTGAAGGATCGGAACATCCCTAACCCTAAACGGATGAAAATGAAAAGTTATTATTATTTTCATTCTCTTCAGTCGGGATTAAAATAATTTCAATAATAAAATATAAAATTGAACCCGATAACATATCTTTTTAACAGTTGTTTAAATATACAGTGGCTATCTATTCCAAAACGTGGATTTTTTACTAAGATTTTCGAAAGTCGTTTGACCGTGGATCAATTCTGTTGTATTTTTGTTATATTTCTGCAATAGTGTTAGTTACATGCCCTAAATAAAGGTCAATAGCCGTAAATAACACCCTGGATGTCGCGTAAGTACCTAAATCTGTTTACCTAATGATAATATCGCACATAACTGTGTTACTACGATAACTAAATTGAATTTTGAACACAATAGAATTAGTTATGACTTGCACTGCCACTTTCACTTACGAATGCCTGGAAATTGGCTTTGTTTACATTGTATTGGAGTGCTAATCCCGTCAAGCATCTTAAAAATATTAGTAAAGGACTGTTGCTTAGAATTTAATTATGGTTGTTATCGAGGATTATGTAAAAACTAGCTCTGTCCCGCGGTTTTACCTATCCCTCAGAAACTGCAAATATTTCCGAGGATAAATAGGTAGTGTCCTATTAGTAGTTACTCTAGGTAAACTGGGTAAACCGCGGGGAGTCGATGGATGCAAGAGGTGAGCAGCTGCTCAAAGTAGCACTCTCTGGGGGAGGCCTTAGTTCAGCAGTGAACATCTTCAGGCGGTTGATGATGATGATGATGCAGAGTGAGCTTTCTGTACCTGTACTATATATTTATTCTGTGCTGCTATAAAAAGATATTGTGTAAGTACATGAATACAACATAATTATGTGTTAAATGTCTTTATGAAATGCTTTATTTTCATCATCATCATCATCAGCCCACTCTAGTCCACTGCTGGACATAGGTCTCTCCCAAAGCACGCCACTGAGCATGATCTTCAGCTCTTCTCTTCCAGCCATTATCAGCCACCTTACATATATTGTCGCTCCAACGAGTCACAGAGTGTCCTACACTACGTTTTGTACCGATTCATGGTCTCCACTCTAATACTCTGCCCCATCGGTTGTTGGTTCTGCGGCAGATATACTTTATTTTATTTATTATTAATTTTCCATACAACCAGCCAGTAATCCAAACTTTGCAACAATATGCCACCCCTTGTATATATTGAATTTCTGAGAATAGCCTCCCACTACCTTTAGCCGGTTATCAAAACAGATGGTACTATCTACTATATGCCTGTCGCAATATGTAATATGATACCTTTAACAGCAGAAATCATGCAATTTATGCATGTTATTATGATAATGTATGTAGATTTTCAGTTTTTACTGTTACTAAACATGTGTAGCTTTTATATTACTGTAGATAAGTATGCTTATTTTCTTATCTGGTTTCTAGGTTCTACGTACCTATACATTGGACATAATGCAAAGATAAGCGTTTGGTTGCGATCAGATACCAAACATTGGGGCTGCGTGAAGAGATTTCAGCGATGTCTGCAATAAGTGAGTGGATATTCTTATACATAGTTGTTTCCTACAAATTAATATCATTATCAGGTCAAAGGGAAGTAGTTTATTACATATAGGCTATTTTTAATGCTCACTAGTCAATATCAGATAATTTTCAACATTTATACAATTAGTCAAAATCTGATTTTTTTAAAATACATGTTTAAAATCATAGAGTCCAGGAAGCGTTATTATTCTATGTATAAAATGTAGTTCTTCAATTTTCATCAACCACATTTTCATGTGCAGATGGAGTTTGACATCATAATCAATTTAATTTTGTGATCTGTGATTTTCAACTTTAAGGTGGAACGTTACACTGGCGCGGGAAATTCAAATTTTCTTGCGTTCTTTTGCCAATAATAGCTTAATTACTCAACGTGATTACATGAAAACTAATTTTGCGGAAATAAACAGAATGTATCAACAAATTACGAATAAAAGTATCTCCTAGATATCATTGGTTTCGCGACAAATGGCAATAAACAATTTTCTTTGTAGTTTTTTAGTCTATTGCCATTTGTCGCTAAACCAATGATAAGTAAGTGATACTTTTAATTGTAATTTATTGATACATTATATTTATTTGCGCATAATTAGTTTTAATGTAATCACATTGAGTAATTATGCTATTATTAGCTAAAGAACGCAAGAAAATTTGAATTTCCCGCGCTAGTGTAACGTTATAACTCAAACAGCGCTATTATAGATAGAGACCCCAAAGATAATATAAACGCTTACGCAGACCGCATCAATAAAAAACAAGTTATGACTTTTTTTGATGGGCCATACTCTGCAATGATGATGATGACTCTGCAATATAGTCTGTATGCAGTTGCAGCTAGGAGTGGGCGTTAATTCAACGAACGGCTTTTTTTAACTGTTAATCTAATGTTAACGAATTAACTGCTTTTTGTTTACCGCAAAACCCGTTATATGTATCAACTGTTTCATTCAACGATTTTGGTAAAGCGCATATTATTAACTCAACGAATAGGTATTCAAATTTCGCTAACGTTATCTGAAGCTGCTAAAGCAAAACCAGCTAAAATTATCTGTTTCTGTTACATTAATGAAAACCTGTGAATAACGTTAACGGCTTTTTTAATAGGTTAACAGGATGAAATTAATGGCTTCGTTGCGTTAACCCAAAAATCGTTAACGACCCACCACTAGTTGCAGCATACGTAACTTATGATATATCTGAGGCTATAAAGAGCCATCAGAGGTAAAAAATAATCTATTAAGAGAATATCTATTGAGATTAAAATTTGTAATCTAGAAAAGAAAAATAGTTGGCATTTTGTTACGTTGGTAACGAAACGATTGCGTGTTTTAACGATGCATCACGCCATCTAGTTCATTTCTAAGTAAGCTTTAGTCCGTTGTCGTGTCATGACATGAAGTAAAAATCCGTATCTGGAACTTTCTTTTTGTTTTTTAAGCGATTAATGACGTGACGAGCTAGTCGTTCACGAGATGTTAAGCGACTCGGCCGCCCATAACAGTTGCAGTGTCACTCGGAACTTTAAAACAATAAAGTTTCGCGTGACACTGCACTGCGCACGTCATCCTGAGACATCACACAGTCAAGTAATCAGATTACTAGACTGAGTGATCAGATCATAAAGTCTCATTTGCCCAGTAATTTCACTAGCTACAATGCCCTTCAAACCGGAACACAGTAGTGCTTGCACAATAGGTACTGCTTGGCGGCAGAATAACTGGCAAAGCGGTGGTACCTACCTAGACGAACTTTGCAGAAAAGTCCTACCACCTAGTAAAACCGGGATCCGGAAACATAAACAGGAAGTGTTTGGTAGCACAAGATGTATCCTATTAGCATAAATATCACCTACATTGTCCCTTCATAGAATTGTTATCCCTTACCATAGATTAGAGAAAAAAAAATTGACTATCCCTTACTAACAACTTCTTCTTATTATGTTTTTTTTTTTAATTTATTTCTTGACCTGGATACAAAGTCCTTCAGTTGCAATATAATAAATTCTAGTCATAGTCCAGTCAAGTCATGCCCTAGTAAAGTGGTGGCAAACATTACTAGAAGCTTCTATGGAATTTTGGAATAATCACGAAAACCCACGTGTCACCACATTATATCACTTGCCCACACTCATGCTCGTAATTCAGTACTTAATGCGTAAAACACAATTTTAATCACTGACAAAAGCACATGTTTGATATTACAATGCAACGACGTGAACTTTTTCGCGTTCCCGCCAAAACTCTTATTATGGCTTCTGCGGGGTTGCCATAATTTCGCCAATGTCGCGTGGATAGAGTAGACAAAACAAATGACGCTCTCTGCTTTGGTTGTTGTTTTTTCTCTAATCTGTGCTTTGGTTGCCTGTTGATCATCGGCTATCGTCAATTCGTCAACCAATCAGCGTTCAGTATTTCAAAGTTGAAAAAAGTTTAACTTTAATAAATGTACCAGAAACCGGGGGATGCTATCAAAACTAGTAAATTAGTACCTACTACTGACATAAAATCGATGAAAGACAAAAGTAATTGTTTTCTGATTTCGATGTAGGTCGATTCATCGCCTAATTTAATTTCGGGGACAGTCGGGAAATATTCATTCATGTTTGTCCCCGAATTTGAATTCGGTAACAATTCAGGGACAGTCGGGAAATATTTATTCTTGTTTGTCCTCGAATTTGAAATCGGTGACAGTTTGGGGGTAGACAGGAATTTTGATTCTTGTCTGTCCCCACGACTGGTCAGACAGGAGCAACCCTAAAATTTTGGCTGGTTATTCGAATCTGAGTTTTATCTGGAACAAATACGACAACACAAGATATACAAAAGCACAATAAAATATTGGTGACGTGACCTTGGACGGTTTAGTAAATGTCTTAGCACTCTAACTTATCTAAATAGCTCCTGTTTCTGGGCTAGACCACAGAAGATTTCATAGTACAGGAATAGGAGCTTCACTCTGCAAACTCACTTTTTAGGGTTCCGTACCGAAGGGTAAAACGGACCCTATTACTAAGGCTCCACTGTCTATCCGTCTGTCACCAGGCTGTATCTCATGAACCGTGATAGTTAGACAGTTGAAATTATCACAGACGATGTATTTCTGTTGCCGCTATAACAACAAATACTAAAAACAGAATAAAATAGATATTTAAGGGGGCTCCCATGCCACAAACGTGATATTTTGCTCGTTTTTATAGATAATGGTACGGAACCCTTCGTGCGCGAGTCCGACTCGCACTTAGCTGTTTTTATTTATCTAATGCCAGTAAAATGTAACGAATGATAGCGGATGATCTATGAAATGATATATCTCTGAATTTCCCCTGATAGCCAAATGCGTTGCAGCAGGTAGGTACAACTAGTGGCATTTTTTTAAACGGGCAAATTGCCTTTATTGCTCAAGCTAACTACTACAATAATTAAAACTAAACTAAACTAGCTACACTACCTACTACAAAGAACACTTATGGACTGTATAATAGCCGCGATGGCCTATAGACAGTCCAAGTGCTCCAGCCCACTACCGGTAGGTAGCGTACCCAACATGCTGGCCGCATTGCCACGTTGAATTGCAAATTAAAGGCACTGAGGTGCGTTTTCTTAAACCTAAAATGATTCTTATTGCCCTTTTCTGAGCTCATCATCTGTGGCATGTGATTAAAATAATATCTTTTCTGTTTCAGATGAAACTACCGAAATGCTGGAGAAAGACGCGGCGTAAGTACAAATTATAATACAAAAGTTTCTAGATTATAACCCACATTTTTTTTTATATTGAAAGTTTACAAAACTGGAAATATGCTACTTATGGTACTTAAAAAAAAAAAATTAACTACTAAAAATCATGCGGTGGACATATTCCCTTCTACGACGCTATCAAAGCGTCATCTATATTTTAATCAATGTTTATTTATTTATTTATTTATGGACCTTCAACAGTACTACATGATATACAAATGTAATAAAAATTTTAGCTTACATGATTTACATGACAGGTTTTGAATTACATGTAGGCCTAATTACAGAATGGCCACATCATGCATTAAGAAGTGAGAATCCTATAGTAAACCCTACAGTAAAATAAATACATATTTAAAAAGACAAAGATTACAAACAATAGATAAACAAAAATTATACCTACACAGCAGCACAGACAACGCATTTTGCATAGACCATTGTTGTAATACATTTCAGCACCTAATTATGCTTAATGTTTGTTTTAACGCGCTAATGCTCGCATGCTCTAAAGTTTCACAGCTCATAGGCTGCTGTATACGCAGATCCACTATCTTGCTCGCGCATTACGACATTTTTGAAGATATTAAATTACTGAACTTTCTCACGCAAAATATGGCTAAACTATATGATCATGAATAACATTAAAACTGTTCAACAAAAATATCATATTAATTCAAACCAGATTTCATAAATAGAACGGTATCAAAGTCTTTTTGCATTCGTAACCGTTTTTATGTATGATTTTTTTTTTGATTAATATTTTAGAATTGAGAACTTCCTTTTTTGAAGTCGGTTAAAATGAGCAGGCGCCTTTCAGAATAACAATAGCAATAGTTGCGTGCTACTTCTTTTTTTTTAAATTTAAATATAGCGCCTGCTGTAATTATTACAATACCTACAGCGAAATACAATACCTGTGTGGTTTGCTATCAGTGTTTGTTGGACACGGGCCTTCTCACAGGGAGAGTGTAGACCATAATCCAGCACGCTGGCCAAGTGCGGCTTGGTGGACGACACATGTCCTCGAATGTTGTGATCCTTGAACATGCCGTTTCCTCACGATGGTTTCCTTCACCGTTGTAAGAGCGAGTGCGAATCCATTACTTGAAAGTCATCGGTACTGGGTCGAGCGGGATCTGAACCAGGGCGCGTAGGTTTGGAAATCGCACGGTTACCGTTGAGCCACACTCGCTATTATTATTGTTATTCTTTCGTAAAATCACAGAATAACAAGTCTTCAACTAATAGCTTAAAGTCGCGCACGAGCTATGGAGAGAGCTATGCTCGGCGTTTCCCTGCGAGATAAGCTCCGGAACGAGAAGATCCGCAGGAGAACTAAAATGACCGATATAGCTCTTAGAATTATGTTCAGGCAATGAGGTTGAAGAAAGGTTCTCGAGTGTCGACCACGAACCGGAAGACGCAGCGTAGGCCCCCCACTCGGTGGACCGACGATCTGGTGAAAGCCGCGGGGAGCCGATGGATGCAGGAGGCGAACAGCTGCTCAAGGTGGCCCTCTATAGGGGAGGCCTATGTTCAGCAGTGGACGTCTTCAGGCTGAAGATGATGATGGTCACAGAATACATCATCAGCCTGATGACCTCCACTGCTGAACATAGGCCTCCCTATATTACTTTGGACGCTTATCATAGGGGAAGTTTGCAATAATCACTACGCTTGGCAGGTGGCTTGGTGATCGCAGATTTAAATGTACCGAGAAGAATGCTGCTGCCCATTCCCTGGATATTCCCTTAGCTGGCTCTTACACAGTTATTTTAATAATCGTCGAAAGTCATCATCCTCTTTGCCTTTTCCCATTTGTTATTGGGGTCAGCTCCCAATCTAACCTGCAGCGGCAAGCTACCAGAACTACACGAGCGACTGCCATCTGACCTCGCAACCCATAAGGGACCAGTAACAGGGATGGTTAGACCAGGCGTCAGATTCTATCAGGCGTCTGACTACCCGTAACGATTGCCATAGATGTTCTTATGACAACCGTGACCGTCGGCTTAACGTGCTCTCCGAGGCACGGAGCGATGGCATCGCGAACTGCACATAACTTACTAGATAAGTCATTGGTGCAGGGCCGAGGATCGAACCCGGTGCCGTAAGTTTGCGAAGCGCACATGCTACCGCTCGCCCACCATCGCTCCAATAATCGTAGAAAGTACGAAAACAAAATACTTACGCAGTATTTATCTGTAATTTATCATAAGCCGTAAGCGTATGGATTAACCACAAGGTCCAGAAGTGGTACCTATAAGACGTGATCTAAGTCCGAACACGAGTTGTCGATATCGATGGTTTTTATCGACTTATATCTTTTTTGTCTGAACGAGTGGTCGGTAGGACATGTCGATAGTTTTTATCGACCTTGTCTGAACGAATGGTCGGTAATATCGATAGTATTGATCTAGTTTTTTTTTTGTATTGGAACTTGTGTCTTTGAAAAGTTTTGTTTTGTTAATAGATTCATTATACATTATCTGATATGACAAAACAGGTCAGATACCTACATAAATGCCACCAGCTCACGGACTGTGTAGGTACATTTTTAGACTTATAAGCTAATCATGAAAATAACCAACTGGTCTCTTCTTTTTGTCTAATCTTTATTTAGGTACTGAGCACTAGAGCCACTTACAGCTTTACTTACACCATGTTTGTGAAACTTGTTACAACAAGAAAATACAACGTCATGTTGTAACTATATCAATAAAACGTAATTACCTATTTATGTCGAACAAAATTTCGTCCAAACTCCATAGTACGGATATTGAAATGAATGATTTCTTATTTTGTAAAAAATAACTGAACGTAAAAGGTTATATAATATTGTTTTATGTATTTCATTGGTGTCGTTTGTGAGATAGCAGTCGATAAGATAGTGGTTGAAATGGCTCAACTGAAGTCGTTTCAATTATAGTCTTCGACATTTTATGTTTGAGGATATCGATATCTCAAGGCGAGAGGCTCGTCCCATCCCTACTCCCCACTTATCTGGTCTCTCACTCAATTACCTCAGTGTTCCCGCGCTTACGGCAAGAGCGACTGTCCGCTCGTTCGTGCTGTTGAATGAATTAAACGAACTTTCGAATTTCGAATCAAGAAGTGCCCCAGTTTAAATACTGGCTTTGTAACTTCTGTAACAGTGTTCGTGTTGTTCCGTAATTTGTGTGATTTAGTTTTTTTATACTTTCTGTTGAATTGAGATTCGATTTTCCATAGGACGTTAATATTATAGTGTTCATTTGTTTTCTGTGATGATGCTGTTTTGAACTTTCGAAATTTGAATTGAACCTCGAATCTGCCATAGGATTTTAAAGTCTTCACTTGTTTTCTCTTCTTTTTTTAAAGCTTCGATGTGCCGATGCCGATTTATTTTTCTATAAGTGACTGAATTCTTAATAACTGTGAACATAATTTTATATGGACACCGTGTGATCCCGGATTGCGAATAGGACCACCCCATCTCTTCCCGTGTGTGCCGTAAGAGCCGGCTAAGGGAATATCCAGGGAATGGGCAGCAGCATTCTCCTCGGTACATTAAAATCTGCGATCACCAAGCCGCCTGCCAAACGTGGTAATTATGGTAAACCCCTCGTCCAAAGTGGCGTTTTATGGCCTATGTTCAGCAGTGGACGTCTTCCGGTTGTTGATGATGATAATTATATATCCCTATATTATACTGATATAGACAGCCTCCGTGGTGTGGTGGTTGAGCAGGTCGGCTCATAACCCGGAGGCGGCGGGTTTGATTCCCGCGACATGACAAGTATTTGTGCACAGTAAAAAAAAAGCGCAAATACGTTGTTCTGTGTGTGTGTGTGTGTTGTGGGAGCATAGTCCTGGTAGTTCCTGGCTCCCTAGATACAGGGGATCCTTGTTAGGGTCCAGGATCTATGTATGTGATCGTTGGGCGTTTTATTTAGGTGAACATAGTCAGCGTTGACGTTTAACATCAGACGAACGACTAGCTCGTTACCTACCCATTTGTTCACATAAAAAATATCACGAGCTCACAATCCTCAATGAATAGTAAGTAGGTAATGCTAAAACATTGCATATGACACCGCGGGGTTAGCAAATGTAAAGTACCAATTGCAGCCTTGGTACAGTTTCGCCACTTCTACCATATAATTTATATATATATATATACTCTATGGCGCCCATGAAATGAATTCACACGAAGGTAAACTTGTAACTGGCCTGTTAGCTCAGTTGGTAGTAGCTCTGCCTTCTTAACTATAGGCTGTGGGTTCGATTCCCACCCAGGACAAACATTTTGTGTGATGAACATCGATGTTGGTTCTGTGCCTGGGTGTTATATTGTATTCTATGTATGTATTTACAAACAAAAAGTATCTAAGTATTGTATCAGTTATCTGGTTCCCATAGTACAAGCTATGCTTAGTTTGGGGCTAGATGGCGCTGTGTGACATGTCCACACATATTTATATTTACTTTAACTAGATTTGGATATGTAGTACGACGATGTACCTAGCTCCAGTAATAAATCATCATCGACAGCCTGAAGACGTCCACTGCTGGACATAGGCCTCCCCCACAGACCGTGGCTTTGAGCGGCTGCTCGCCTCCTGCATCCATCGGCTCGCAGTTTTCACCAGATCGGCGGTCCACCTAGTGGGGGGCCTACGCTGCGTCTTCCGGTTCGTGGCCGCCACTCGAGAACCTTTTTTCCCCATCGGTTCGGAAATGTTTGAATGAAAACACATAATTCGAAGTTATAGGTACACGGCTTTTGTCGTACATGGGGACAGTATGTATTAGGCCATAATCATCACGCTTGGCAGGCGGCTTGGTGATCGCAGAACATCATAATGCACCGAGGAGAATGCTGCTGCCCATTCCCTGGATATTCCCTTAGCCGGCACGGGAAAAGATGTGGTAGTCCTACATAATTATGTACTATACACCTATCTACAATAGACTGCATTAGGCCCAATAGAGGTGATCTACTTGGTTTAACGGAGTCTAGGAGTAACAACATGAGTGCATCAATATGACTATGAATTAGCAAGTTGTTCAGGCAATGGGCAGGCCACATCGCTCGTAGAACTGACAACCGATGGGGAAGAAAGGTTCTCGAGTGGCGACCCCGATCCGGAAGACGCAGCGTAGGCCCCCCGCTCGGTGGACCGACGACCTGGTGAAAGCCGCGGGGAGCCGATTATGCAGGAGGCGAGAAGGCGCTCAAGGTGGCGTGCTCTGGGGGAGGCCTATGTTCATCAGTGGACGTCTTCAGGCTGATGATGATGATGATGATGACTACATCTTAAGACTCTGAGATGTAGTCATATTGACTAGCAATTCGAAGACTTAGTATAAATAAGCATAGCTTGCTTATATACACTCTAAGGAATAGATTTTCCGCTGTCATTTTGTATTGGAAATGCCCCTCCTTTTTGTGCAGTCAGGTAAAACCACCTAAACATGACTTAAGCAAAGGTGACGTAACAAATAAGGAAAAAATCGTATATTTATTGGCTTACGTAATTAATCCATATTATATTGGATGCTAGTTGACCCGCCCCGGCTTCGCACGGGTTAATTGGTTTTACGCCTTAACCCTGTGTATGGGTAAGAGGAAAGCGAAAGGGAAAAAGATAGGGGAAAAGGATGAATTGATGGGCCGGTGAAGGCAGGCAGGCCATGCATTCATCCTTTTCCCCTATCTTTTTTCCTTTCCCTTCCATCTTCCCTTCGACAGGATGAGTATAAATAAAAAAGTAAAACAAACAAAAATTCTTGCATAAAGATTACATACACGTTTCTTCGTGCAACCCGCACTTTGCCGTTTTAGAAAACAAAAAGTATCCTAAATGTTATTCTGAAAAATTAGCTATAACCGTACTAAAGAGCGAAATCCGTTCAGTGGTTCCAGCGTAATGCGTGTTCAAAAGGACAGACAGACAGACAAGAAATAAAAAAATATTGTTTCCACTTTTGTATCGATAAAGAAGTGTAATACAATCAAAATTTTCAAAAAATATACATTATACATTATACATTATACATTGTACAGGTTTAGCCCAGTTACAGTGTTACTATATGTATAGTATAATACCGCAGGAGCCGATGGATGTAAGAGGCGAGCAGCCGCTCAAAGTGGCGCTCTGTAAGGGAGGCCTATGTTCAGCAGTGGTCGTTTCCAGGCTGTTGACGAATATCGATTTACAAAGTAAAGGATATCGATATCAGTTAGTAGTTATTTACTTCACAAAGCAGATAGCATCGACAACGCAGCGGTGGCTTATCGATGTCAATTGTCGATATCTGATGCAAACATGTAGGTATTTACCTACTTAGTGGTTACTTGATAACTTGATAAGGATTAACGGAAAATAGGGTCGACGTACTTTCCATAGCGATTTGGATATCATTTGTAATCCTTGGCCGTAAATATATAATTATGTAAGCGAAGCAAAGTCTCTGCTTCCACTTGCGAAATTCGCTTTCGTATATCCGGATGTACTTACTCGCTTACAGGTCGCATTTTTCATTTTTTTTTATAAATGTAAATGAGTGTTGGGACGAGCTAGTCGTTCGCTTGATGTTAAGCGTCACGGCTGCTCATAACAGATTGCAGTATCACTCGGAACTCTAAATTAATATAGTTTTCCGCACTGCACTGCGCACGTCACCTGAGACATCACAGTCTAGTAATAAGATTACTAGACTGAGTGATCAGATCATAAAGTCTCATTTGCCCAGTAATTTCACTAGTTACAGTGCCCTTTAAACCGGAACACAGTAGTGCTTGAACACTACTGCTTGGCGGCAGAATAACTGGCAAAGCGGTGCTACCTACCTAGACGAACTTTGCAGAAAAGTCCTACCACCTAGTTGTCTTGACGAAACTTGGTATGCAGGTTATAGAAGTTTATAGAAGTTTTAGGTAATTACAACATAAAAATACCGTGTTTTACCATTTCACGTATTTTTGAAAAATAATGTACTAGGAGACCAGACGTACTGAGAAGGCCCTAGTCATTAAAATATCATCATCATTATCAGCCTGAAGACGTCCACTGCTGAACATAGGCCTCCCCCACAGAGCGGCTACTTGCCTCCTGTATCCATCGGCTCCCCGCGGTTTTCACCAGATCGTCGGTCCACCTAGTGGGGGGCCTACGCTGCGTCTTCCGGTTCGTGGTTGCCACTCGAGAACCTTTCTTCCCCATCGGTTGTCAGTTCTACGAGCGATGTGGCCTGCCCATTGCCTGAACAACTTGCCAATTCTAAGAGCTATATCGGTTAAAATAAAATGTGGTTTTATTTTATTGCATAATAAATAATAAATAATGTAAATATATCTAGGCTGGTTTTGTTCGCCATTGTTTTAAAGTTTAATAATATAATGTATGTCAATAGTGAATGACTGCAGTGTATTTACTAAAACTAAACTAAACATATGCCAGACAATAGCGGGTATTTGTAAAATTTCATGATAAATATTCCATTGTGCCCGCCTAGGTGTCGCAAACAGCAAAGGTAGATTTAAACTGCGTACTAATCTATACCTATATTAATACTATTAGGAGTCCATGATAATTTCGCGTGTATACTCTATCTCGCTGACGCATTTTGAAAAATTTCAAGATATTAAGGCGGGGTCTGATCACTAAATCAACAAACGATATTTTTGAAAGCCCAGTGCGCCGTGACGGAATAAATAAATTAGAAAAAAATAGTTTAATCTATACTTATAATAAAACTGTAACAGATCCAATTCTGTGCATTGAAGATATTTTGATTTTTTTTTCCTATTATCGATGCTAAAGCCAAAACTATATATTTTTCATTTTTGTCTCTCTGTCTGAATCTTGGCTGAGCATCACGCCGAAACTACTGAATGGATTCAAATTAAACTTGCATGATTTGAGTTCATATTACGAGGTAGGCCATAGAATACTTTTAATCCCGAAATCCAGCACGGTTCCCGCGGGAGAGGAGATGAAAGTAAAAATATGTGCTTAGTTGTAATTCATTAACGCGTGGTCCGATTTCATTCATTCTTTTTTTGTTAGAAAGGGGGTACTTTAAATATTTCAAGGTCGTCGGTTTTGTGGTTCAGAAATTACAGACATCCAACCTTCAGTATTAGGTCCAAAGCCACTCCTATCCTGTACTATGGGAAAGAGAGAAGGCGGAGGGAAAAAGATAAGGGAAAAGTATGAATGGGTGATGGTGAAAGGAGGCAGGTGCGCCAGCACCTGGGGCCTTATTGTGTAAGTCTGGTGGTGATCGTGATCTTGCTCGCACTCACGGACTTTAAATGGGCGCGTGCAGGATAGCAGGCGATGATCATTACCAGAATGGTTACGCGGTAGGGGTGCTGCCTCCATTCGCCGTTTCATCCGTTCATCCTTTTCCCTCATATTTTTCCCGCTTCCTTCTCTTCCTTTGGACTGCATGCGATAAGGCGTAATACTAATAAACCCGTGCGAAGCCGGGCGGGTCGGCATATAATATATTGTATGTGTGTGAGCCTGTAGGTATACATATAGATTGATACGCGGACGTAAAATAACAATGTTCACGGCATGACATTGAGTAGATTGATCATATTATGACTTGGTCCGGTTTAACAATAATGAAAATGATCAATGGTTTCATTAATGGACCTAATCTATTATAAAAAAATGTATGTCCAAGGTCTGTACATTATTTATTTGGAGTGTATGTAATTAACGGTGTGCGACCGGAATTGAACTTAATTGTGTTGGAGTAAGAGTCGCTATTTATTTAAATCATTTTGCGGAGTGAGCCTTCTGGACGTATAAAAAAAATAAATAACGCTCAACGATCACATACATAGATCTTGGAACGATTCCTTGTATCTAGGGACCATGCTCCCACAACACCCATACGCAGAACAAGTATTTGCGCTTTCTTGTGCAGTAGCGGGAGTCGATCCCGCCGCCTCCGGGTTATGAGCCGACCTGCTCAACCAATACACCATGGAGGCAGGCCACGGCACAGACCCTAAAAACGATATGTTTGGTTCTATCTGGTTAGAGTTCAAAGATATCGTTTTTAGGCTCCGTACCGTAGTAATCTAGAAGGATCCCTTGCTAAATCGTCATGTTCAATTGTTCATACCATGCCTATATGATATAGCTCTTAGAACTAGCAAGTTATTGAGGCAGTGGGAAGGCCACATCGCTCGTAGAACTGACAACCGATGCGGAAGGGGTAATTACGTATAATTTGCAACAGCAAAGCAAAAGCAGTAGCAAAGCAACAGCAGTTGCGTAGCGACAGCAAACACTTAGCAATCGGTCGCAGTGTCACCCGCCTGTTACTCGCCTGTCGCTGAATACATTTGGTCTTTGATACTAGCGCCACTAGCAACAGGACAGCGATAGACTGAAACAAAATAATACACTTTTTAGTTCAACGATTGTCCGATAGTCGGTTATCTAGCGCTCGATCGCTTTCTGCTCTGCCAAAGTGACGTTTGACAGCTTTGACAGCAATGATTGCGAAATTTACGCCTGTTGCAAATTATACGTAATTACCCCGCCGTTCTCGAGTGGCGACCATGAATTCGAAAACGCAGGGTAGGCTCCCCCACTAGGTGGACCGACGATCTAGTGAAAACCGCGAGAGCCGATGGGTGCAGGAGCCAAGCAGCTCAAAGTGGCGCTCTGTGGGTAGGCCTATGTTCAGCAGTGGACGTCTTCAGGCTGTTGATGATACATATAAATCTAAGCCCAATAAAGTTACCGCCACAGTGCTAGTGAATAGGAGTGGTACAAACAGATTCGTAATCAATGTAATGTAACCATTATACCGCCTATCGTTTCGTAACGGTGGTATTACGGTTTGTGTTCATTTCCTTCAACCTTGCGAACTACGATAACAAAGTGAAAGTTTTTTTTTTGTAAACGGATGACGTGACGAGCTATTCGTTCGCGTGATGTTAAGCGACACAGCCGCTCACAAATTATGTATAAATTTTCGCGTGACACTGCACTCGTCATCCTGAGGCATCAGCAGTCTAGTGCCTAATAAGATTTCTGAACTGTTGAGATCAGGTCATAGTCTCAGTTGACCAGTAATATAGTGATATTACTGGGCAAATGAGACGTTATGACCCGCTAGCTATCTAGTGATCTACAAAAAAATAGTATTACGTACTGTGTTCCAAAAAGGGCACTTTTTGGAACACAGTACGTAATACCATTTTATATTCTGTGACAGTAGTGTGCAAGCCCTTATTTAAGTCTAATTCCACTGTATTATTATTATTATTTCTAGATAGTACATATCAAAATAGACTCTACTCTCATTGGTTTAAAAGCTTTTTGAAATTGAAAAAGCGTTCCGTCACTATCTTTTTTCCCAATAGACAAATATACACTTTACACCCAATATCAATAGAAAACAATGTCTCTATTACAATCTTATCGTATCAGTAAATATTTTAAACCTTGTGCCAACGGTATAAGGTTGAAATTTAAAATAATTTGCGCTCGGGACTAACATTAGTCCCGGGCGACTTATTTGTACTACAATTTAACTAAAGTTTTCAAAGTTATTATAAACCGTATTGCAACGGAATAAGGTTAGATATATAGATAAATTTGCGCTCGGGACTAATTATTGGTCCGTCAAGCGATTCATGTTTGTAAAAGGATAAAGGAATTAGTACTTTATTGTACTGGTACACAGATAAGATAATGCAATACATGTGCAGAGCTATACCATAATAGGTTTAAAGTCATGCTTACTTGAAATCTATGACAGTACTAGCTGCGCCCTGCGGTTTCACCCGCGAATAAAAAGTAGCCTATGTTTTAATCCAGTATATAAGCTATCTATATTCCAAATTTCATCCATATCCGTCCAGCCGTTTGAACGTGAAGGAGTAACAAACATACACACATACACACAAACTTTCGCCTTTATAATTTTAGTGTGATTATTTATTTTATGTATTTATTTATTGCGATTACCGACATAATGTGCACCGTAGCTAAGTTTGGTTACACAATTCGGAGGAAACATTGCTAAGTGTCATCACAGTTACAGGTAAAGACTGCGTGCATAATTATAGAATAGAAGTGAATTTAACAGCTGTTCAACAAGTTACAGAAGACTAGGAGTACATAGTTAAAAAATTGTAGGATTTATACTGAACAATAATAAAACGATTGTAAATAATTGAATGGATAAAAAAATATTAAATAAAGTAAAAAATAAAAAAAACTGATAAATAATAAAAACTGATAAAGATTTAAAAATGAAAATACACAATATCACAGATTTTCAACAGTTTTTCTAAACTTGGAAATGTTTTCCGCAAATAGGTCAATATTGACATTAAATTCTCGTACCAACTTGTTCCTAGGTGCGTTTTGGCCAAGATTAGATCTGCATTGGGTTAAAGTAACCTTAAACTGGATGCCCTCGGCAACCTTGATGGTGACGAGAAGTTTAACAGTGATAGGAGACCAGGGGGCGTACCGTGAGCTCTTAGCGCGATTCAAAACTGAGCCTATATTGGATCGCTTTGTTTTTTTTGTATGGGGATTTTGACAAGAGATCCAGTGTAGGCTCTGTTTTGAATCGAGGTAAGAGCTCACGGTACGCCCCCAGGTGTGTCAAATAAACCATTGGCAAGCTTAAAAAGAAAAGAGAGGTCTAGCATTCGTCTTCGATCCGACAGGGAATCAATTTTGAAGTGTCTCAATCTATCGGGGTAACTTCGAATCGTTTTGGCAAGATTGCACGAGTAAGTAAGATGCCACTATAACGAGGAAAGATGTGATTGTTTGTTTGTTTGCATTGAATAGGCTCCGAAGCTACTGAACCGATTTGAAAAATTCTTTCACTGTTGGGAAGCTACACTATCCCCGGGTGACATAGGCTATATTGTATTTTCAAAAAAATTAGGGATCCTTAATAATATTCCAATAATGTGACCCAAGGTGTACAAAATTACCTAAAATATTCATTACATCGCGTGCGCTGCGAAAACTATTATACCCGTGCGAAGCCGGGGTGAGCCGCTAGTAGTGTGTAAAATACAAATTTAATCCGTGTTCATATGAATCTTAGTTCTGTGATGATGAGCACACAAAGTATTGTTCTGAATTTTTCGCTTTATCGCTTTTTTGTTAATTTTTGTCAGTGTCAAGTATGAATCATTAATTTTATTAGCAGAAACCGGGCGGAACCGGTAATACCGTAACGTATGAAACCCAAAATCACTTTCGCAAAGTGTCAAGATATTTTATATGAAAGAAATTTAAAAAAATGTTGGTATAATGTAGTGTTGATATATTTAATATATATCCATACATATAATAAAACTGGGTCAGGTAACAGCTCGACACTTTCTCTAATTGGCTACTTCTATTAATTCGCTACTTTCCCTAATTCGACACTTTCCTCGATTCGACACTTTCCTTACTGGACACTTTACCATTTTGATACTGTGGTAAAGTCATTGATAAAATTAATAGACGAGACACGCTTATGGCACAGAAGGTATACTTTAGTTTTTAGAATAACGTTCAGGATACTTTTTGTTTTCTAAAACGGCCAAGTGCGGGGGTCACGAATAAACAAACACATGTAATTTTTATACAAGATTTTTTTTGTGTATTATTTGTTTATTTACCTATTTATTTGTACTCATCCTGTCGAAGGGAAGGGAGAAGGGAAAAGGAAACAATAGGGAAATAGGATGTCGACTTTTTTTTTTCAATTATTGCATTAATTTTTAACCTACTTTACGAAAATAATATTACGTTGTTAATTTTTTTTTGTCACTAGCCTATAATCTATTAATTCATCAATATGTTTCAAATAACAATACATTTTATCAGTAATTTATCGCATGTTATATGAATGTAATAAACATAATTTATCTTGTAGATTAATTAAAGATAATAAAATAAAATTAATTAAAAGTACTTGTGTTGTCACTCAAGGCGTTCTAATTAGGTGACCTGAATGTTTTAATCATTGATTGATTAATCTAGCTAGGATGTACTTTTTTTTTTTATTTTTTTTTTTTGTTTATAGGCAAAACATTTGACCACTGTCTCACCTGGTGGAAAGTGATGACGCAGTCTACGATGGAACATGCTTGCCTAGAAGACACCTGTTCACTCTCGTCTTGAAGACATCCAGATCATAGTTAGCTGGAAACAAGGACGCCGGCAAGGTGTTCCACTCATTGGCTGTTCGCACTATAAAGTGCATAGCAAAACGCTTAGTGCGGGTTGATGGAATTTCAACCATATATGGGTGCCGTGTTTTTGTGCGCCTTGATGTCCGGTGAAAGAAAGGAGACGGAGGAATACTGAGGAGTACTTTACAATATGATACACCATTTTCAAAAAAATAATTAGTACATCATCATCATCATCTTCATCTTCATCTTCATCTTCATCATCATCATCATCATCAACCTGAAGATATCCACTGTTGAACATAGGCCTCCCCAGAGAGCGCTACTGTGAGCGGCTGCTCACCTCCTGCATCCATCGGCTCCCCGCGGTCCCCCAGAAGACGCAGCGTAAGCTGCCCCCCACTAGGTGCACCGACTACCTGGTGAATTAGTACTTAATTAAAAATAATAGTTAGTATCTAATTTGCTAATTTAAATGTTTAGATGTACGTTACCTACCTTTGACATTTCTTTTTAATTTTTATGATAGTAATTTGACCTAGCTATATATTGTTATTATTTATGTTATTTCCGTTCTAATTCTTGACATTGTTTTAATTCTTATAATTAATTGTAATAATATGTTGATCTATTATTGTGTAATATGTATAATTGGTAGGTATGCCGTTCATGTTACAATAAACATAATTTGAATTTGAATTTGAATTTTGCTTCACAATTTTTAATGAAGTAACTTATAACTAGATAAAAAGCGTAATTGTTTTCCTGCTCTGATTTTTATCTATATATCGGGTATCCCAGAACTCAACGTCAAGCGGGCACGGGGTTAAAGGATATATTTTTCCCGGGACTGGTGTGACCCCCCTTTCACCGCGTGCCCGCTTGACATTGAGTTCTGGGACACTCTGTATACGTTTTTGTTTTTTTATGAGAATGAATGACGTGACGAGCTAGTCGTTCACCCGATGTTAAGTGACACGGCCGCCCATAACTCAACAAACAAACTGGAACTCAGTAGTGCTTGCACACTACTGCTTGGCGGCAGAATAACTGGCAAAGTGGTGGTACCTACCTAGACGAACTTTGCAGAAAAGTCCTACCACCTAGTAAAAATGAACCCCTATTTCCTATCCTGGTCACGCTATAACATGAGAACGGCTTTACCGAATTCATTCATCTTTTTTTAATGTTTTCCAATACTACGTAGGAGGTACTTACATTTAAAAAAAATTATACTCATCTTATCGAAGGGAAAGGGAAAAAGATAGGGGAAAAAAGATGAATGGCTGAGACGGCAACAGAAGGGAGGCAAGCGAAGCCCATCCATTCATCCTTTTACCTTATCTTTTTCCCTTTCGCTTCCCTCTTACCCTAAAACTAATTAACCCGTGCGAAGCCGGTGCGGCCAAACTAGTATAGATTAAAAAAAATAATTAAAAACTCCACGGGATAACGCATAACTTGCGGGCAGAGCAGTAAGGAAACAGCTTGTAAATAAAATATGTAGATTTATTCCATCAAAATAATGCTCTAAACGTAATCAGATAAGTCAATTAATAAAACAATGGTTATTATCAATTGAAGTGTCTTCACTGCGTAGTTTATTTATCTATCTATAATTATAAACGGCTTTGTTCTGTGTGACTGTGTGTCTGAGCTGAGTGACAAACAGCGCAATAGCCCTACCAGCTATACTACTAAGCGGTAGGACTTTTCTGCAAAGTTCGTCTAGGTAGGTACCACCGCTTTGCCAGTTATTCTGCCGCCAAGCAGTAGTGTGCAAGCACTACTGTGTTCCGGTTTGAAGGGCACTGTAGCTAGTGAAATTACTGGACAATATGATCTGATCATCAGCATCAGTGTTTGCCAAGATTTTTGAGCAACTGTTACACCCAATATTATCATGGCAGTTCAAACAACTAATAAGCCCATATCAGCATGGCTTCATGAAAGCCAGGTCCACTGCTACTAATCTGGTTTCCTTTGTAAACGCCATTTCACTTGAGTTGGACAGGCGTTCGTCTGTTGATGCAGTTTACACCGATTTCAGCAAGGCCTTCGATCGGGTTAATCATCAAATGCTTCTTTACAAGCTTTCACAGAACGGTATCGCTGAACCTTTGTTGAGTTGGTGCGCATCATACTTGTCAGATAGGAAATCGTTGGTGGTAGCTAATGGGTACTCATCTGATACTTTTTCAGTTCATTCAGGAGTCCCACAAGGTTCACATTTAGGCCCTTTACTTTTCAATATTTTCATTAATGACATTGGTAGCTGTTTCCATCATTGTAACCATTATTTGTTTGCAGACGATTTGAAAATATTTAAGGTTGTGGATAGCACTTCTGATGCTGAACTAATTCAGGAGGATCTTGATCGACTTGCAGCATGGTGTCAATTAAACGGAATGGATCTTAATGCTTCTAAGTGTTTCTCAATACGTTTTTCTAGAAAAAATACAAATAACTTTAAGTTTAAATACAAGATAAAAAACGATATTTTATTGGAAGTTGACTGTATTAGAGATTTGGGTATAATACTGGACAACAAGCTAAGGCTTAATGTTCATATTGACAGTATATGTACAAAAGCATTTAAATGCCTCGGCTTCGTTCTTCGCAATTGTAAAGACTTCAGATCTCCAAAAACAAAAATTCAAATTTATAATTCACTTTTTCGCAGTGGCTTGGAGTACTGTAGTGTCGTCTGGAATCCTTTTTACGATATTTATACTAAAAGACTTGAGTCTGTGCAAAAACGTTTTCTGTGGCATCTTACTTACTCGTGCAATCTTGCCAAAACGATTATACCCCGATACCCTGATAGATTGAGACACTTCAAAATTGATTCCCTGTCGGATCGAAGACGAATGCTAGACCTCTCTTTTCTTTTTAAGCTTGCCAATGGTTTATTTGACACACCTGGTCTCCTATCACTGTTAAACTTCTCGTCACCATCAAGGTTGCCGAGGGCATCCAGATTTAAGTTACTTAAAGACACCCAATGCAGATCTAATCTTGGGCAAAACGCACCTATGAACAGGTTGGTACGAGAATTTAATGGGATCCCGAATAATGTCAATATTGACCTATTTGCGGAAAACATTTGCAAGTTTAGAAAGACTGTTGAAAATCTGTGATATTGTGTGTTTTAATTTTTGTGTGTTTTAATTTTTAAATCTTTATCAGTTTTTATTACTTATTTATTAATATTTTTTTTACTTTATTTAATTTTTTTTTTTCATTCAATTATTTACAATCGTTTTTATTATTGTTCAGTATAAATCCTACAATTTTTTAACTATGTATTCCTAGTTTTCTGTAACTTAGTTGAACAGCTGTTAAATTCACTCGTATTTTATAATTATGCACGCAGTCTTTACCTGTAACTGTGATGACACTTAGCAATGTTTCCTCCGAATTGTGTAACCAAACTTAGCTACGGTGTACATTATGTTGGTAATCGTAATAAATAAATAAATAAATAAATAAATCTCACAGTCTAGTAATCTTTTTCAGACTGTGTGATATCTCAGGATGACGTGCGCAGTGACACTGCAATCTGTTATGGGCGGCCGTGACGCTTAACACTAGGCGAACGACTAGCTCGTCACGTCATTCGTTTACATAAGGGCGCACTAATGTGGGGGTTTCCAAATATCAACCGTTTATCCTGAACTTGAGAATTTTCAGGGAAGCACTTTAATTTTTTTTCTTATTACAAAAATTAATAAAATCCTAAACAGTCGTGCCGTTCTCAAGTGATGCGCGTACCTCCGCATTCATTTTTATTTTTATATATATTTAATCATTGAATATTTATATTACCACCCCTTAGAATAGGCGCTGTGTGCATTTTTTTTTTCATAGAATGAGTACCTAACTTATTCTAAGACCACGCCATTATTTCCATGAAGTTATAAAATTTTCTGATATCATTATTATATGAGTATAATTTACTTTTATTTCTAGTTTCCCGTGTATTTACGACGTTAGATATATTTTTACAACTTTGACGCAAGTTAATAAAATGTTTTACAAAGTGATACTTTATAACTACGCTCCGCACTAAACTGGTGAAGTGGACTGTCAAGTATCACAAACTCATAACATAGTGTTAACGTAATGTCAAACACACATTAGTGAAAAAACAATGCGAGTGAAACGAAGTGTCAAAAAACAAAAGAAAGTGCAATAAATTAGTGTAAAAGTGTAACACAAAAGTTTTCATGATGCTGTCCAGAGGAATTAAATACCAGAAATTGGACGATGAAGAAATGGGGTAAGTAGTAATGATAATAATAAAAAAAAGAAAACAGAATATCACCTTTTAAAACCTTTGCGATTTGAACTCATATTATAAAAGATACCTTTCTAACTTTATCGATTTGAACTCATATTATAAAAGATACCTTTTTAACTTTAGCGATTTGAACTCATATTATAAAAGACACCTTTTATCTTTCGCGACTTGAACTCATATTTACGTATTAACTTTAGTAAGTTAAAACGGGTCTTCGCGCACAGAACATTGTCAAAACATATTTTTTACTAATCTCGATTATTCGACCAAGTTACTTACATTGGTCCATGTATTATCTTACCCAATCTTACCACAAAATATTAACAAGGCTTAGACAGATGTCAAACATGCTTAACATGGGTTTGCTAAACCGAAAGAGCTGATTAACACTAGTTTAAGGCTGGATTTAGTGGTGAGGCCGTATCTATTACCTGTGTATTGATAAAACTCAGTGCGCGAATATACCATTGTAACTGTTATAAAATGAAAAGAATAGGTAATAACTTGTAAATATAAGTTTTGCAGCCGAATAATCAAATGCTGTTTTACTTAAGTACCAAGTACCTACCTATACTTAGATCATTGGGTTTTCTACATCTCCCTACACAGTTTCGGGCCGAATGGAAAACCCGCTTTCGGCCTACATTTCTAAATATTTAACTTCTTGTTTCCTTATTTATTAACTCATGTTCTGTCCAATTATAAAATTATTTTAATGCTTAAATTATTTAATTTTAAAATTATTTTTAGTCCAAATTATATTAATAGTCAAATTCAAATTTCTACATAATTGAGTCGAATGGGGAAAGAACCGTAAGTCTAACCATTTTTAACCGTAGACGTAGACAGATTAGCTCTTAACAAGAGCTCGGCGACAAAAAAAAAGTACAATTACGTACTATTATAATTATGCTAGGGTAAGTGAAGGTGAATCTATAGAACCAACAATTTTGTACAAACATGTTTTTTTCTGTAAGAAGATTTTTTTCATTTTGCTGTAACACACGGAATGGAGGGTTATTTATGGCTAGGATCTTGCTGTTGGCTCTTACATTATTTTTAAAGCTAAAAATACCGTAATAAGGTCTAGTGTAAAAAAGAAAAAAAACTGGAACTAGGTGTTGCCTATAGATTGATAATATGTGTTCGACAAATTGAGTTGCGAATATCGGTTGTCAATGTCATTGTCACTGTCAGCCAACTGACAATGACGTATCACCTTTATTTATAAACTATTGTGTTTATTACTCTGTTATAAGTTCATTGTTTCTAGTCTACACTAAAAAATAACAACGTCATAGTTGCTGTCACAAAAACAATGTAAATCGTTAGCGGTATGATCTAATACTTCAATAATAATATCCGTCTTTTAAAACTATGATAAAAGCGGATAGATTAAACATGTTCAAAGTGAAACTACTCATAACAGTTGTATTATTTTTGTTATAAAAACATTACTCTTAATCTCTTGATGCATACTAACATACCACATTATCGTATTTATTATATATATCACCGAATTAGGTATTAACAATCATGTTCTGTGCTGCGCCTGGTACTAGTATATATTTTGTGAATGCGCAGTTGACGTGGTACGTCTCCTGGATTTAATTAATATGCCCCTTTTTAATGGAAAGTTTATTTAATTATTTTATTTCTTATATCTCTCCGGTCATTTGTAAATTATTTCGAGAATTTGCTTCAAATAGCACCAACATTTTTTTTTGGTAAAGCAATATTAGATTGTGTTTGATCTAAGTCTAACATCATGGCTCTGCAAGGTATGAGTGTTAAAGTTTATTATGATTATGACTGCTCTAATTTGTCCCAGCAACATAAAAATACATATAGAATAGGTACATCTGCTATCCTAGCTCAGACTGATAGTTTTCACAATGTTTTTTTATTTATGTAAACGTCTGACTCAAGCTCTCGTCAAATCCTACTTAAATAATTTTATACTTATTCCACCTATGTACACTATGGAAGCAATAAAATATCTGAATCTGAATCTGAATCTGAAATCACGGGCTAGTCAGTGTTACCAACCAGAAAAAAACGTATCCAACTTAATTACAAAACGTAATTAAGGAACAAATTAATAAATTCCTGATATGAATATGACCCACCATTTAGAGTGAAAATCATTTCATTATTGAGTAATGAAAAATACCAACCGTTCTCGAGACGGCAATAAGCACGCCAAGTATGCGTGGGACGACGTGACTGTTCGAGTGAGGATAATCGTTGGCGAAAGCTGTGGGCGTGAATACCCTACTATCCCCTCTGCTGCTGTGTAGGCGTTAATATTAAGAGGACACTCGACAGGTATTTGAAGAAACTATTGCGGTCGCACTGCGCCACGTCTCCCCCGTGGAGTGTGATAGGGACAGCACAAAAATGTTCACCAAATCGATGTTTCATATTCCGCTGTTTCCTCCAAAACGTAACCGATTCATTTATTTTTGCATTTTTTAAAGAATGAGTTCTAGGTTCCTCTTGTTTTTTTTATGTGTTAATAACTTTTCAATTTTGTCTGGTAGTCGTTTTATCACGGCGGTAATAACGGGGCATTTTTTGGGATTTTTGGAGAGTCATATTTCATTTTGTAATGAGCCGTTTTATTAAAAAAACGAAATTGTATTTTAATGCATGACCCAATAGATGGCGCCAGTTGTGGTTTTACTAAAAGCTGTCACTGTCACTGTTTCAAGCATAGACCACAGATTAGAGGAAATGTGTCTGACAACTTTAAACTCTTTCGTTTTTATTTAGTTTCGTTGCGAGATACCTCGGCTTTATTTCGGATCATATTATTAACGTTTATCTATCTCGCAGATCTACTGTACTTCAATTTACTTAATGAGAATGCACCACAGACGTAAGTAGTCTGTGGTGCGAGTACCACGAGTACATTGCCTGTAGTATCACCTAAGTAGGAGATACTACAGGCAATGTACTCGTGGTCCACCCAACTGAATTTGACATTTCTTTGTAGGTAGTCTAAGCATTTTCTTATGTTTAAACTACTCTATGGTTTAAAAGGTTTAAACTACGTACTTACAGCGCCATCTAGAAAAGAAGCGGAACTAGTGTTTTTTTTAAATAAAACTCCTCATTAGTTTCCAAAAAAAAAAACAAGGGAGACAGGGAAGTGCCTACAATTTACGCCTGTTACAAACCTGTTGCGAGTTAGGTAATAAGCCCGAGGGACATGCCTACAGTAGACCTAGATTTTAGATCGTTATGTTCAGATCACAGATTAGAGATAAAACAATGTTCAGATCGCCGTAGTCAATTGTTTCTTCTAATCTGTGAATCGCGATCGGATTAAACTTGGCGTTTTCTTATTTTTTGTTTTCGGTGCCACTTTCTAGTTTTATGCACTTTCTATTTACGACAGAACAAAATATTAGGTTAGTAGACAGTCCGCGTAGAATTAGCAGAAGAATTAGAAGTAGCAGAGTTACATTAAGGTTTTGCGCAAATAAATATAATGTATCAATAAATTACAATTAAAAGTATCACCTACATATCAGGTTTAGCGACAAATGGCAATAGACTGAAAAACTAAGAAGAAAATTGTTTATTGTCATTTGTCGCTAAATCAATGATATCTAGGAGATACTTTTAATCGTAATTTGTAGATACATTCTATTTATATCCGCAAAATTAGTTTTCATGTAATCACGTTTAGTAATTAAGCTATTATTGGCAAAAGAACGCAAGAAAATTTGAATTTGCCGCGGTAATGAAACGTTCCACCTTAAGGTACAGATTAGATAATAGTGCCTTAGTAAAATACCACAGAGTAAGGTGATAACAACATGCAGTCATACCACTCCGCTCGCTGTACGCTAGCTCATCATCAACTCATCAACTGCAGCAGCGATTGGGATTGGGACTTCCAAATTGCAAGAAATTTGCATATTAATGTTCTAACACCTTGAACCACTCAATATTCGCAGGCATATTGGTCTGTATGTATATTTTACCGCCTCTATAATGGGGAATGTTCTGAAGAGCTATTCAACCTGATTCCGGCATCGCGTTTCTACCATCGCACCTCTCGCCACCGCAAAAAAGCTCACATATTATTGAATCGTGGAAATCTCATACGACTCGATTCATGCGCTCTTTCTTGCCGTACACCTGCAAAATGTGGAATGAGCTGCCCCAAGCGGTCTTTCCTCAGAGTTATAACATGGAGTACTTTAAAAGGAGGGTTAAAAGAGTCCTACAGGGTAAGCAACGCATTGGTGACGCATCCTCAGGTGTTACAGATGTCCATAGGCTACGGTGACCACTTCCCATCAGGTGGGCCGTATGCTTGTTTGCTCCCTTTAACATAAAAAATAATAATAATAATAACGTCATTCTCCTCCTCAAACCAAACAATACCTTATTTTAAACTTGTTCCAGTAACTGGACAAGAGTGAATAATCTATAGCAAGTTAATATGTGGGTAGGCGCCCGCTGCCTACAGATTAGACGTAATAGAGGATAGGGGTGTTTTATTTTGCCGCTAAGCACTTGTGTGCAAGCACTACTGTGTTCCGGTTTGAAGGGCACTGTAGCTAGTGAAATTACGGGGCAAATGAGACTATGATCTGATCTCACAGTCCTCTAGACTGTGCTGATGACTCAGGATGACGTGCGCAGTGCAGTGTCATGCGAAACATCATGTTTTAGAGTTCCGAGTGACACTGCGACTGTTAGGGGCGGTTAACATCAGGCGAATGACCAGCTCGTCATCCTTTGACATAAAAAAATTATGGATGGCATACTCTGTGACACAAGTGTCGTGCCTTGTCCTAGTTAGTAGGATGGGAACGTATGATAAACTTTTAATTTCAGCCACTCGAGTCACCTACAGTGTTGTCGTCAACCGGAAAACCTCTTTTAACCCTGCAATAAAATCTAACCTCGCGGTGTGTTTTCAAAACAATGGCGGCCATTGTTTTTTGGCGGGAGAGTTTGCGCGGGAAATGTTGACAGTTGCGTTTCGTTTCACGCAAACAATACTAAGCTAGATAGACTAATGGTACCCGCTGGCTAATTACGTAACTCGCAACACTACTTTGGCAGAGCAGAAAGCGATCGAGTGCTAGATCACCATCTGTCGGACAATCGATGAACTAAAAAGTGCATTATTTTGTTTATTGCTGTTCTGTTGCTAGTGGTGCTAGTATCAAAGCTATAAGTGCATTCAGCGACAGGCGAGCAACAGGCGGACGGCAGCGACTGATTGTTTAGTGTTTGCTGTCGCTTTGCTACTGCTCTTGCTTTGCTACTGCTGTTGTAAATTTTACATTTACATCATAAAAATGTTTTAGGAGTTCACTAAATAAAACTTATACACCCCTACGTCATAAAAGGAGACACCCTCAAAATATTAAGTCTCTATAGTGGCTTGGGCTGTATGTTGTCTGTCAGTCAGGTCAAAGCCTTTTATCAGTATAAGTAGTACTTCATTCGACTACGTAATCACAAGCATTACGTAGTTATTCAATAGCCTGAAGACGTCCACTGCTGAACATAAGCCTCCCAATAGAGCGCCACTTTGACCAGCTACTGGCTTCCTGCATCCATCGGCTCCCCGCGGTTTCAACCAGATCGTTGGTCCACCTAGCGAGAAGCCGGCCTACGCTACGGTTACGTAGTGGTCTCAGTAAACTGTCCAATATTTACATGGCTGCCTTTCTGTTGACAACAAGTCGACAACGGAGGACCGAGGCTGGAATATGAAATCGGAACAATTATAGTTTTTAATGTCTATACTCTTTGTCATCAACCCCAATACGTTCCCACAGCTGGGACACGGGTCTTCTCTCACAGGCCGAGTGTAGACCATAATCCGCCACGCTGGACAAGTGCGGGTTGGTGGATGATACATGTTCTCGAATGTTGTGATTCTTGAACATGCCGGTTTCCTCACGATGGTTTCCTTCACCGTTGTAAGTTGTAAAAGAGAGTGGAAATTCCGCACGTAACTTGAAATGTCATTGGTGCAAGGGTCAGTGGTATTTATACCTACTCTTTGGTATGATCTAATACTGGAAAACCGTGACCGTGATTTAGTTTGCAGTGGAGGTAACTAATACCATGGAACAAGTAAGAGAGGAGTGCCAATACACCAATAAAACAGCGTAGATCAGAAATATGCCAAAAAACTGTTTTAAATCTAGCCCGCCGTAGCTAGCCATATAGCTCGCTCATTTTGCACTGTCATCTAGGTTTAAAACTGTTTTTTGGCATATTTCTGATCTACGCTCAACTTATAGCCCGCTTATTTTGCAGCGCCATCTAGTTTTCTATCGGGTTTTAGCATATTTTTGAACTACGCTGTTTTCTTGGTGTATTGGCATTCCTCTCCTACTTGTTCCATGCTAATACCTATACAATCGTTTCCGTGGAATAACGAGTAAACAGAAACACGGACGAAACCGTGTGGCTCCTTGATGGCCTAGCAATTGCACCGCGAGAAAACTTGTCGCCTTGTCACGGTCTCTCACGAGATAAAGTGTCGTGAAAATTTTGTCGCGGTGCGCATGCTAGCCGGGTGGTTTGGTATGGTCCATTTCCAAAATTGTCCTTTTCCTAATTTGTCCATTCCTACAACGTCTTTTTTTCTAGAGTATCACCCTTCTTCTCTATGATAATTAAATTAGTAACTTTCCCTGCATAAAATAAAAGCGATTAAGAGCCTATACAACGTCAAAATGCTTAAAATGGCTTAGCATGAGGCCGTGTCCTGTCAACAATATTGCAACAATGACTTTAAAATTAACATATCGTCGTTGCAAATTGAATACCTCCTATGTGTAAAAAGTAACTTACCGAGAAAAACAACAAAAGCTTCCAACTGGTTTTATTTTCAAGAAAACAAATAGATTTATTTCGTAAATAATACAAGTAAGGTATTTGAAAATGTTTATTGAAAAAGATATTTGGCTATAAGTTGAAATTGCACTGTTTTCTGTTTAATTTCTGTCACATCGCCCGCTTTCTCTGGGAAAAATTTGTTAATTAAAATCTAAGTGTGACACATAAGAGCTTTTTAGTGTTCCCAAGTTGCAGTATTTGAATTATTGCGTAACCGCAAGATCTCTTGTGTGTAGGTATACTGCGCACGTAAGAGATTTTGATGACAATAAAATGTTAGCGGACACTTAAGAGAAATTAACATTGAAGCATAACTTCTTTAAATAATAAGATATTAACATAGGAGTCTTTGCAGGCGATAGCCCATACAATTGGCAATACAAATATTTGAAAACCCCATTTTTACTAAAAATGTCACATAAGAGGGTTTGATTTTGCAACGACGTTATGGTAAAGTTCAAGACTAATGCTTATGTACAGTGAAAACACGAATCAATAAACTTTTCTAGATAGGAAAAAATTACAAAGTTACCTCCAAACCGTACAAATAAACCGCGATTATTCAATGAATTCCTTAAATAAGGTCATGAAACTTTCTGTAGTAGTTGAACTAAATATAATGGAGGGCTTATGTATAGTGGATTTTTAAAATACCCTTTATATTCAGTGTAATAATAAATTACCTAAACTATTGCGCGTTGGAACCATTCTAACTTAGACCGCCCCTGCCGCTCGGCCCCCCGACGACGTGGCTTTGGCTTGGCCTAGCATAAGCTCTGCATAGTTAAAATTATTTATACCAGAACGTCCAGAGGACGTTCGGCCCATTTAAAAAAATTGATTTCGTCCCACATTGTATGCCGTATTCGGCCTATAATATATTTTATTTTAAAAATTCTTATTTCGTCTCCACATTCTTTTCAGTTCCACATGCGGTAAAATAATTGAGCCGTGAAGCGAGTACAAGACTTTCACTAAGTTGTAATACTTGTGTATATTAATTGCTAATACAAGTTAATTAACTGGTTAAAAACCGGTCTGAAACAAATATAGTTCTTTCATGCCCGTTTTCATCAAAGATCCCTAAACTACACCCTAACTAGGAATCCCTTTGGCTAAGGGCCTCTTAGATTTCACCCTTACCTAAATTCGTTTTCACAGCGCTGAGTGACACTTAAACTGTAAAGTGACAGTTTATTCTTTTCTACGGTTTCCAAAAACCGTACGTTGCCGATTTTCGTTATTTTAATTTGTATATATTTTAGAGAATAATCGTCAAAAATACAAGCTACATGCTTTATTGATATTAGCACTAGAGTTTTTAATATATTATGCATCCGAAAAATTAAAACAAACACCCTTTCTGGTATTATGCGTGTAGAAACAATTGCCAAATACCATTGAAAAAAAAAACTGGCGTTTTGATAATTTGACCTGCCACTTAAAGCTAAGGGGTTGAGCTTCGGCCCCCTAAATTTAGGGGATCCCTTAAGCTTTGGGTGTCCCTTAATCGCCAGTAAAAACAAAATTACTGTCAGATGTCACTTAAATCTTTTTAAGGGTCCCTTAAAATTTAGGGTTCTTTGGTGAAAACGGGCATTAATCTCGTATAAATATTATCTAAAACGTGTCCACAATACTTACTTGTGAGATGTGAACGAGGCATTAGACATTGTTCGTCTCTGTCTTTCGAGTTATGTAAATGCAGCACGGCTGATTCACCCATGGAAATAATAATTAAGTACTTATATAATAATCAGTGCGATAACTATGTATAAACATTAAACTATCCATGCGGAGTTTACAAAAACACACATTGTGGTACCATCTATACTTGTTTATATTCTATGCACTTTAGTTTTAAAAACAAATCCGTAATATGGCGGCCATTTTTGTTTTATTTCCCGCGCTCTTGTCCTATTGGTCGGTCGGTGAGGATCGCTGCAGTTCGACGCAAGAAACCATTTCGGTACTTGTGCTGTGAGTGTAGATAAAAATATTGTGAGTTTTCATTTTTATATTAATCACATCATCACACTTCACATCACACTAATATTATAAAGGCGAAAGTTTGTGCGTATGTGTGTATGTTTGTTACTCATTCACGCTGTAACAGCTGGACGGATTTGGATGAAATTTGGTATGGAGGTAGCTTAGACCCTGGATTAAACCATAGGCTACTTTTTATCCCGAAATCGGGAACGGTTCCTGTAGGAACGCGGGTGGAACCGCGGGTCGCTGCTAGTTCTAAATAAACAAAGCGCTTAGGTAATACAAAATAATTATGTAAGTTAAATGAGTTGTTAAGCCTCAGTGCAGTAGAGTGACTTAGTTTGTAAAAGTAAGTTACGTTTTCAATAAATTGGTTAGTTTGCAAAAGCGGGACAATTTTGCCCTGGCTGGGGACAGCGGGACAGATATCTTGAAAGCGGGACTGTCCCGCCCGAATCGGGACGTTTAGTCACGTTAGACATACTCGATCAAGTCACCTTTCAAACGAAAAAAGCATAAAATACGTTACAGCCGTTTGTGTAGCTCGCAAACGGTTGAATTTTATAGATATCTGTGTTACACAAAGTCACACGTATACATAATTAAATTACGCACGTTAAACTTACAACATCCCTCTGTTATCTTCGGGGGTTGAAAAGTTTAAAATATAGTCTATCCACAATGTGCGTACTTAATTTATGTATGATTAAAGATAGAGTTTAGTAAATATTTAGAAAAGAATTAAATGAAAATTTTCATTTGCTTACTTAACTACTATAAAATAAATAAATATGTGTGGTTTCACACAGCGCCATCTAGCCCCAAACTAAGCATAGCTTGTACTATGGGAACCAGATAACTGATACAATACTGAGATACTTTTTGTTTGTAAATACATACATAGAATACAGTATAACACCCAGACACAGAACAAACATCGATGTTCATCACACAAATGTTTTCCTGGGTGGGAATCGAACCCACAACCTATAGTTCAGAAGGCAGAGCTACTACCAACTGAGCTAACAGGCCAGTCCAATATTAATGAAACTAGTGATTCTAAAAATACTGAAAAAACATTTAAGTAGGTACTTTACAACTTTTCATTTATCACTTCTGTGTATGTTTACTCTATGCCAAAAATTGATTATTTACAAATACCTAGATTTTTGTAAGTATTAATAACAATTGCATTTAATAAAAATAATAATAAATAATAAATATGTGTGGACATGTCACACAGCGCCATCTAGCCCCAAACTAAGCATAGCTTGTACTATGGAAACCAGATAACTGATACAATACTTAGATACTTTTTTGTTTGTAAATACATACATAGAATACAATATGACACCCAGACACAGAACAAACACCTATGTTCATCACACAGATCTTTGTCCCGGGTGGGAATCGAACCCACAGCCTACAGTTCAGAAGGCAGAGCTACTACCAACTGAGCTATCAGGCCAGTCAATAAAATGTATCTGCTGTCGTTGTGATCATAAGATTATTAATAGTAATAACGCATAACGGCTCGTTTGTCAAAAGACCTTCATAAAGATGAACAATAAAAGTAATTCACATCTGCATTACAATTACACACTGTTCTGCATTACAGTATCGGAAACTAATTACCATTGCTAATGACTAACTTTTGTCACACGACACCATGAACGAAACAACAACAATTAGCATTCAAGCGCTTTATGCCTCAGCGTACAAACAGCGAAGCGAGAATATCGTCTAAAAAGTAGCGCTGTAACGATATCATGCAAACTTCCTTTTGTAACTACGAGGGATAAAGCACTTTATGCTTCAGAAAACAAAGACTAAAGTGATAATAACGTACATTGAAAGCGCTGCATCGATGAAACGTCAAGATAGTTTGCACTCGGCGCGCGAGAATAGAAACTACGCGAACACGAATTCACAATTTGAATTTTATTCGATTCTCGAACGGAACGCGTGCTTCAATTTTTTATTGTATTAAGTGTGCATTAGAATTTTTATGTTATGTCAATAGCTTTAAAGCAGAGTTTGCATAGATAGTTGATTAAATAGTGAGATTTGTGACAGTTCCAGTGAAAATAGAATTTGTATCTTATCTCGGTGAAGATAAAGTTGATTTCGCGGGGGATTTGTAGCAGAATTGGCAGCGTGTTGTGGTTTTGCTATCTTATCAAGTTATCACGTTCGAAAAGGTTAGTCTCGCTTCCTCGTTATTTACTTTTTCCAGCCTTGACGTTGGTAGTTTACCGAGTTGTACTTTTTATTACTATTTTCTATTGAAGCGTAACACAAACTACGTCTCAGTTGAAATAAAAATGACCTAGGTATTAAATTAGTATTAGATTCTTGGAAAATTTCGATAGCGTTATCAAAAAGTTCTGAAGCACTTGATTATAAAAAAATAAAAACTATGTTATGTGAGTAAAATGCCATACCATCTAAATCGATTGATTTATTGTTTTATAAATGTAATAATGTTTCTAATTGGCCATTTTATTATTTTGTGGTAGTTACTTAATTTTTTATCGGTGTTTTCCTGTTTCGATGATTGGAATACGTAGGTTAGGTACCTACGTTTTAAACTGTCAAAGTCCTAAAGTATACCTAGCTGTAGTTGTTTCTAGAAGAGCAATCCCAATGTTTTCCCTATCGAATAACTTTACGTATATAGGCGCCCTTTTTGTTTGAGCGGGCTAACGCTCAAACAAAAATCGAAATCGAGGTCCCGTTAAAGAGGCGTGGTGACAGAGGACAGCATAAACTCTTCTCAGTTGATAGCGGTCGTACAAGGGCAAGAGCGATGTCTCCGCTGGTTCGCCCTCTGCGCCACCTCAATGCACTCCGTGACGCCAACACTGATTTTGACTTTTCTTTTGACAAGTGGTCTGACATTGTTGCTGCAGTATTGACATATTGTGAAAGCATGAGTGACCAATGGAGCAATACGGGTAATCCCGATAGTAGTGACAGTGAATAACATTTCTTATCATTTATTTATTTTTATTTTATTTTTTTTTGTTTAATTCTGACTTTATTTTATTTGACATTTGTAATAATCCATTGTACCTATTTTTTATTATTTAATACTTTGACATGTTTATTCTGTATGAAATGTTTTGTGGTAATTGTAATTGATTTTGTCGTTTTTATCACAATAAATAAATAAATAAATAATAATAAACGCTGTTGGGCTCTACCGACAATTACAGCGACACAATGGGAGTTATATGCGCCCTGCAGTCACACCCCGCCGCACAGAGGACGAAAAATCGAACTACCCCTTCATAGGATTTTCGAAAAAAAGTTGTAATTTTGAGTGTTTTTAGTATGCAGTTTTGTTGAGCACATCAAAACATTAAATAAATTTATGACTACAAACTTTTTTTTTGAGTATTCATTGTAAAATATCAGTTTGAATATTTCAAATGTATGAAACCGGAGTTTGTTTTCCTCATAACTTTTTTTTTTACCGTACGGTCAGGCTGGAATTGTTAGTCCCCCTTGCCGAGTCCAAGACGAAGCCACATGACCTTTGCCCTTGACCTCGGACGGCCACGTTTAGAAAATATGGATGAATGAAAAATGCATGTTTTGACAATATTGTTCTACGGGTGATGTGCTTCCAGAAATCAGTTTTTCGGCCATTATTGTTACCATACCGATGAAACTTAATCTCTTTTATGTATTGACCTTAAAAATGAGCGTATTTTATCAAAAAATACCTATGTTTTTGGATTTTTTTCTTAATTTTTTTTTTAAAACGGCTCCTAAATTCATAAGAAGTTATGAGGAATATAACTCCGGTTTCATACATATAAATGTTCAAACTGATATTTTATTATGAAAACTCGAAAAAAAAACTCGGCAACCATATACTTATACAACATTTTGCAGTTTTTAATATAATTGTATACTTCAAAGTGAATAATTAGAAAAGGACGTGAATTTAGGAACCGTTTACAAAAAAAAATGAAAGAAAAAATCCAAAAACACAGGTATTTTTTGATAAAATACGCTCATTTTTAAGGTCAATACATAAAAGAGATTAAGTTTCATCGGTATGGTAACAATAATGGCCGAAAAACTGATTTCTGGAAGCACATCACCCGTAGAACAATATTGTCAAAACATGCATTTTTCATTCATCCATATTTTCTAAACGTGGCCGTCCGAGGTCAAGGGCAAAGGTCATGTGGCTTCGTCTTGGACTCGGCAAGGGGGACTAACAATTCCAGCCTGACCGTGCGGTAAAAAAAAAAGTTATGAGGAATACAAACTCCGGTTTCATACATTTGAAATATTCAAACTGATATTTTACAATGAATACTCATAAAAAAGCTTGTAGTCATAAATTTATTTAATGGTTTGATGTGCTCAACAAAACTGCATACTAAAAACACTCAAAATTGCATTTTTTTTTTCGAAAATCCTATAAAAGGGAAGCTCTATTTTTCGTCCACAGTGCGCCGCTTTGCAACGCCATCTAGTTTTAGGCATATTTTTGATCGACGCTGTTTTCTTAGTGTATTGGTATTGCTCTCCTCTTTGTTCCATGTAAAGCAAAGCGTATGGATTATCCTTATTCATTTATATTCACGTAACAATAAAATAAAATAAACTGAAGATGCCTTGTGGAATTGATTGGAATATTTTTATGGTTTCCACGATACGAGGCATCTATTAAATTTTTTATTTGCTACTAACAGCGGCCTGTGGTGACACCCGCGTTCCTACAGGAACCGTTCCCGTTTTCGGGATAAGAAGTCCTATGTTGTAATCCAGGGTATAAGATACCTCCATACCATTTCATCTAAATCCGTCCAGCTGTTAGACCGTGATAGACTAACATACATACACACATATAAATTTTAGCATTTATAATATTAGTGTGATTCTCTACATTCATATCTACTTTGAAAGGCAGAGACAGAGATAAATTAATAAAGCTTCAGTTAATTCACCATCATTATCATCACCATTATCATCATCAGCTTATACTAGTTCCTTGCTGGGCTTAAGCCTCTCCCAAGGTACGCTACTGTAACCGGTTTTCGGCTCTTTTTTCCCAGTTACTGCCAGCAACCTTGCGTATATCATCACTCCATCTCTCTTCAGTAAGTTGTATTTTTTTATATGACAACGATGAGTTTTCATCTCCGCAATTACACCACATCACATTACATCCTGATTCCTAATGGAACCTAATAATATTACGAAATCTGCATTTGACCTGGCTAAATGATATCGCCAGTGGCATTGGCTGCACCATAATGGCTTTATAACTGTAGAATGACTGAATTTGGTTGTTTGTTATGTCGCAAAGATGCAGTTTGATTGTCTAGAACTCACACATTTTATGAAGGTCTGATGGCGGACAACAAAAGTCAAAAGGAAATAAAATGCATGATTCGCCTACCTTGATGATGTAATTAATGCTTTTTTAGTTCACATTAAATTCTTTGTTTAGTTTTATGACCCGTATTACAGAACGATACTCAATGATCGCTATAGTATGTACTCAATCAAAGGTTTTGTTCACAAAATATCACTTTATCAATGAAGTCTCCACTTGAGCACCGAGTCACGATTGAGCGTTGTTCTTTAATACAAACCCTGTCTGCAAGTCTGTAGCTAAAAACAAATAAGTCTTCAATTAAAAGATCCGCACCCGTATTATGTAAAAATTACAACAGCAAAGCAACAGCAGTAGCAAAGTGACAGCAAACACTTAGCAATTGGTCGCAAGATGTCACTGGAAATCGTAAGTCGCGCGCCTGTTGCTGAATGCACTTTGAGTCTGGCCTTTGATACTAGCGCCACTAGCAACAGAAGAGCAATAGATGGAAACAAAGTAATGCACTTTTTAGTTCATCGATTGTCCGACAGACGGTGATCTAGCGCTCGATCACTTTCTGCTCTGCCAAAGTGATGCTTGACAGCAATGATTGCGAAATTTACGCGTTTTGCAAACTTGTTGCGACTTACGTAACCAGCCGTTCCGTCCCGTCCCGTTCCGGGCCGTTTACGTTTGTGATTCAAATTCCTTTACATTAAAAGTATTCAATTCTATGAGTGTTTTTTTATGTAGGATGAAACTAAATACACGGTGTATGATAGGTACACGTCTAATCCAGAACCGGTCCGAGACCGAACAATCGCACCTTTCGAGATTCCTCCTAGACTGATTTGCGTGATAATTGTTTCAATCAGGAGAAAAATTTGTTGAGTTAAAAAACACTAATTATGGTTTAGCTGTTTTTTAATGTTCCTCCCATTACATAAGATTCTAAAACTCAACAAAAATGTTTTTACCAATTCCACCAGTTTGACCAATTTAACCAATTTTACGCCGATAATACGTAAACAACTAGTTTCGTTACACTTTATATTAGCGATTTAGTCACACACGACCGTGTGATGCGGCGATGGACACGTGAAATTCATTATTCACAGCCTTTATTCCACTGCTGGGTATTACGCATCTTTGCTCACACCATTCGTCTCGTCGTTGCTACACCAATTCGAGCCCTTCGATTAGTGTCGATAGAGTAGTGATTATCACTTATCTCGCTACTGGCTTTCGCTTACCTTGTTTCGGCCAATCATCTTAATCATCATCAGCCTGAAGACTTTCAGCTGCTTAGGCCTCTCCCATATCATATCTTGGACGATCGCCATTGTTTTTCCCGACCAGTTCGCCTATCATCGTTTTGCCTGTGTCCTGTGGAACTTATCGTGACATTTATGACTGGACATTTTTAACAAATGGCAACACTGACTTACTCGCGCACGAAGAGTTCCGTACCATTATCTATAAAAACGAGCAAAAAGTCACGTTTGTTGTATGGGAGCCCCCTTATATATTTATTTTATTCTGTTTTTTAGTATTTGTTGTTAAAGCGGCAACAGACATACAATAGAAATACATCATCTGTGAAAGTTTAATCTGTCTAACTATCATGGTTCATGAGATACAGCCTGGTGACAGACGGACAGACAGACAGAGAGACAGACGGACGGACGGACAGCGGAGCTGTAGTAATAGGGTCCGTTTTATCCTTTGGATACGGAACCCTAAAAACAATTCTCTCAACTTTCGAAAAACAGGAAAATACTTATAAATTCACAACAGTAGTATTTACAGCAAAGTGGTAGTTAAATTTTTGTAATCATAACACGTGGTCTTCTCTTGTCCCCAGAGAGCAGAGCCAGGAGCTGGTCTCCGTAAGGGTGCCCATCAATGGCATGACATGCCAATCCTGCGTGAAGAGCATTGAGGGTTCCATACAGGATCTGCCGGGCATCAAACGCGTGAAGGTACGTGGTTTTGTCAACACTTTGAAAACAGGAATTGGAACACCATATTTTTCGTAGGCTGGCTTCCCACTAGGTGGACCGATGATCTGGGAGCTGGATACAAGAGGCAAGCAGCCGGTCAAAGTGGCGGTTTTGGGGGAGGCCTTTGTTCAGCAGTGGATATACACACACATTATATAAAAAAAATTGCTTTGATACTGATGGAATAAATTACATTTACTATAGATGTTCCTTGCAGCCAGCAACTTAAATGCATTTTCACTTCTTCAGCTGAAAGACGTCCACTGCTGAACATCCTCCTATCAGGAACCTCTCCTATCCTCTCCATAATCATCACGCTTGGCCGGTGGCATCCTGGTGGTCGCGGTACATTATAGAACCGATCGAGGAAAATGCTGGTGCCCATTCCCTGGATATTCCCTTAGCAGGCTTTTACAGCACCCGCAGGAAGAGATGAGGTGGTCCCATTCTTCCACCGTACACATACAGCCAAGAAATGACAATCTTTGCCATATTTTACTAGGTGGTAGGACTTTTCTGCAAAGTTCGTCTAGATAGGTACCACCGCTTTGCCAGTTATTCTGCCGCCAAGCAGTAGTCTGCAAGCTACAACTGAAAATGTCAACTGTCTAACTATCACGGTTCATGAGATACAGCCTGGTGAAAGACGGACAGATAGACAGAGGAGTTTGGGTACGTAACCCTAAAAAGCAATAAAATTATTAATAATTATAACAAGGCCAAAGAAATTACAATAAAAGCCAGACAGTCAACAATAAAAATAAAATTAAAAGTACCATAAAAAATTAAAATACAAATATGCATGTCTGATAACATTTGTTCAGGTGGAGCTCTCAGAGAACGCCGGATATTTCCGCTATGACCCGAGCATATGCAGCCTCGAGGCCATCAGCTCCCACATAGAAGACATGGGCTTTGAAGTGCCTCAGAACACCAGTGAAGACGAGACTGGGTAAGGACATGTATTAATCATTGTCATTACTTTACATTTGACTGGCCCGATGGCTCAGTTGGTAGTAGCTTTGCCTTTTGAACTGTAGGCTGTGGGTTCGATTCCCACCCAGGATAAACATTTGTGTGATGAACATCGATGTTTGTTATGTCTCTGGGTGTTATAATGTATTCCATGTATTTGAATTTACAAACAAAAACTATCCAAGTATTGTATCAGCTATCTGGTTTCCATAGTACAAGATATGCTTAGTTTGGGGCTAGATGGCGCTGTGTGAAAAAAAGAAAAAAAAACATACAATAATAAGTATATCTTCTTTGTAACTCAACTGTTAGTTTTTTATTTTTGTTTTAAATATTGTTAATAATTCTTTTTTTACCACAGTCATTATAATGAATTGTTAGCACTGATGTCGCCTGTGATACAGGTATATCCTAGTGCAGGCACCTACCACTGTAAGATTTCTATAATATTAATAAGACCCATATACCTCTTGTATTCCATTTACTGTAATTTTTGTAATACATTTTTATATATTTATTTATTGTAACCAGTTTATATATTGTTCACATTAACAGCCTGAAGACGTCCACTGCTGAACATAGGCCTACCCCATAAAACCCCTTTTTCGACGCTTATCACAGGGTTTGCCATAATCACCACGCTTGGCAGGCGGCTTGGTGATCGCAGTAGATTGCCGAGGAGAATGCTGCTGCCCATTCCCTGGATGTTCCCTTAGCCGGCTCTTACAGCACCCACGGGAAGAGGGTAGGTCCTATTTTCACACTGCCGGGAAAACACGGCATAATAATTTTATATGTAATACTGTAAACTCACGACAACAAATTCTTATACCGGTTTCAATTTAACCTTACCTATACATATTGCAGTTTTAGTTTTTGGTTGCTTTTAATAAAAAAATATGTTTTTCAGAAACCTCCTCCCGAAAGAAATTCCCACAGATCTACTAATAGATATGGATACGGAAGGCGCACAGAGTGAGGTGCTGCTATCAGTTCTGGGCATGACATGTCAGTCGTGTGTTAACAGTGTCGAAGGTATGTCTTCTTTGTTCATACAGAATACAGAATCTATTGGTAGAAAATAATTTACAAGTCAAAAAAAAATTAGGATACAATAATTACTGTACATATTATATCTATGTAAGTATACAAACCCTATACAGTAAATTCTTTGTCAGTAAAAAAACTCATTCACCGAGTAGTAAGCCTTACCGATCAACAACATTTTAAGCTTGTTTTTAAATATATTGTCAGAAGTAGCATTTGTTATATTCACAGATAACCCCCAATAGATACCGCATTAAGGCATTTTTGTTCGGATCCTAGCTCACCAAAACTGGCGGAAGGCGCGGGCTGCGGGGACTGGAGCCAATGCGCTATTATTGGCTGTTTCGAGTGACGCCCTAATAATGAACTCTAATAATTGGTCGAAACTAAGGCCGTGCTGCGAAACGGCGATTTATATAGAACCATTTACGCCAATGCGTGGTGCGCGGTTGTCGTCTTTCATGCGGTATCTATTGGGGGTTATCTGTGGTTATATTATATTCTAGTAAATGGTTATAAATTTGAGCACCTTTAATGTAACTAACTTTTCTGATTTTGTGAGTCTATGGGCTGGCGTCTTATACTTGTTTTTGTAACGCGTGTTGTACTCACGAACTTGTGTGGGTATAGATCCTGGACCTAAGATCCCCTGTATCTAGGGACCCAGGAACTACGAGGACCATGCTCCCACAACACACACGCAGAACAAGTAAATACTGGTTTGTAATTTGACTGTGGTGTGGTGGTTGAGCAGGTCGGCTCATAACCCGGAAGCGGCGGGTTTGATTCCCGCGACAGGACTAGCCCAGAAAAAACCGCACAAATACGTTGTTCTGTGTGTGTGTGTTGTGGGAGCATGGTCCTCGTAGTACCTAGGTCCCTAGATACAGGGAATCTTGCAGATTAATTTGTAAAGGAAAAATTGGTATTACTTAGATTTGAACCCGCATCCATCCGTCCCTAAAGCCGGGACATGCTTTACTGAAGCTACAGTGACAAGTGGTCTCATGTACTTTTGATCCTTCACTTTTTACAGCCATCTTACGGGGTATGGCGTTATTTATTTCATAAATAACGCCCAACGATCACATACGTAAATCCTGGACCTTAACCCCGTAAGATGGCCTGAAGACGTCCACTGCTGAACATAGGCCTCCCCCCCAGAGCGCCACTTTGAGCGGCTGCTTGCCTCCTGCATCCGTCGACTCCCCGCGGTTTTCACCAGATTGTCGGTCCACCTAATGGAAGGCTTGCGTCTTCCGGTTCGTAGTCGCCACTCGAGAACCTTTCTTCCCCATTGCTTGTACAACTTGCTAATTTTAAGTGCTACATCGGTCACTTTAGTTTTTTATTTAGTTATTTCTATATTCTCCAGGTGCGTTGAAGGAGGTACCAGGAGTGGTATGGTCGTCAGTAACGTTGCCGGGAGCAGCTAGGGTGCGGTATGTACCGCCGGCGACGGCGAAGCACATAGCTGCTGCCATCAGTGGTCGAGGATTCAAAGTCAACACGGATGCTGGTGAGTTGGACCACTGGCCTGATAGCTCAGTTGGTAGCCTTGCCTTCTGAACTGAAGGTGTTGGTTTCGATTCCCACCCAGGATAAACATTTTTGTGACGGTATATTGTATTCTGTGTATGTATTTATAAAAAAAAACCATGTAAGTATTGTATCAGTTATCTGGTTCCCATAGTACAGTACAGTAGCTATGCTTAGTTTGTGACTAGATGGCGCTGTGTGTATGTCCACATATGTTTATTTATGTATCTATGGGTGCCTACCTATCTTTTCCAGTTTATATTTTTATTGATGATTGAGGAGTTCCATTGGCTCTGAAGATTTTCATCAGATCTTCACCATTACATAGGACCACCACGCATGGTTTGACTACCAAAAAAAAATATCACGTAAATCGATCCAGAAATCTCGGAGAAATCTGTGCATAAAAAGTGCACACAGTCGAATATAGAACGTCCTAATTTTCTTGAAATTATTGTAAAGTTTTTTGAATTGTTGAAGTGCTTTCCTACAAAACTGCAACAGCATCTAAACGAGTTAGCCAAGCCACTGATGACAAAGAGGCCTCTGCGAAGGCCTAAACAAAAATTCCCCAAGACAATTATTTAAAAACATGCAAGTAAAACATTCCTCCTTATCCAGTTCTCCCAAAATTGTCTTCACAACTGGTTCCGCTGCAAAAAAAAAATCATGCTACAAAAATGTGTAATCACTTCTAAAAATCTGGCAAATGAAATAAATATCTTGAATTATAAAAAAAAAAGAAAAAAAGTAAAACATATTAATCTGTGGTGGGTACATACACGTTTAGATAATGCTTACATATTACTTTACACTTACGATAATACTTGCATATATTAAAAAAATATAATTACATCAGGGCCCAGGGGACAACTTAAGGCGAACATACATCAGACAGATCGCTTAGAAAAATGGGATGATAAAAAAAAAACTAAACATGCAAATAATATACAGTCGAACATAGTCTTATATTTTTCTTTGAAGTTAGTTAAAACTGTTTTTTAACGGGCAAAGTGCCTTTAACTACTAAAGTAATATCAACTACTACTAAATGTTAATATCTAATAATTATCTACTATTCACTACATAATTTTCTTTTATAGTACTGGGTTAAACATACTTTAATCAGCTTAATTTCATACTGAGAAGTATTTGAATGGCATATTTTTTCCAGTTATTTAAATTTAAAAACCAAACCACTGAAGAACCGTTTTTGGTAAAAAAAATCTATGCGACATAATATCAGATAAAGTATATCGTTGAAATTAACAAAAAAAAAAAAGAATTTTCTAAATCGGTTAATAAATAATGGAGTTGCAACAAAAAAATACAACCAAGTTGCGAATATCTTTTTTCGAAGTCGGTTGAAAATGCAGGTTCGAATCCCATTGGCTCCGATAGTAATATTTTTGTGATACGTTTTAACGTTTGTAAAAAAATGGTCGAAATGTAAACGTATTGTTACAGACACGGTGTCGCTGGGTATAAGCGACCAAGATGGCTCAGGGGATGTCGCTAAAGCAATATCTCCGGTCAAAAGCAGGACGCAAGCCAATGTAAGTAATTCCATACAATAATTATTTGTAGTAAATATACACAAGGTTTCGCTAAATCACTTAAACAAATAGCGACTCTAGCAACAACGCAATAAAGTTTAGTTCAGATCGCACACCGCTACAAGCCTTCCTTCAACAGTTGCCTCTCGTTCTATAGTTATAGCGCTGCTCTTCACACAACTTGCTGATTCTAAGGCGGGCCCATACACGTTCAATTTTATTGATCAATCTTTGTGATTGATCAATTTTATTGATCGTGTAGGGCTAGTATTGGTCAATGTTTTTCGGTTTACAGTATTGAGAACACATTGATGGAAGTGGTCTCGTCAATTTTATTGATCAATAAAATTGAACGTGTATGTGGGCCTAAGAGCTATATCGGTCACGTTAATGATTAGGGGCCGTCCATAAATTACGTGAGGCGTTTAGGGGGGGAGGGGGTCAAGCAAAATCTCACCAAATCTCACGTGAGGGAGAGGGGGGGGGGGGGGGGGGGGGGGGGCTCGTCAAATCTCACGTAATTTTTTTCCTTCAAGAAATCATGTAAAATGTTGAGAAAACTGGGTTAAATCAACTAAATGTTTAACTAAATCGCGCTTCCAGCAGTCACTCTACTAGACTACACATGAGTCCCGTGGACTGACTTAGAAAGAATATTCATTTATGAATATTAGTATTTTATTGTTCGATTTTCTCATTGTGGTTGTAGACTATTTTCTGTATTAAATAGGCACTACCTACTAGGTATAACAAAACTATAATTGGGCTAAATCTGTAAATTGAAGTTTTTTATACACAGATGTAGAAATAAAACCATTTTTTTTGTCAGTCTATACTGTCTATCTGTCTGTCTGTATGTGTCGTGTACTATGTGTCTGTCTGTCTGTCAACGTGCATTACGTGCATCACGTTGGAACTATTGTACGTGTGTGGACTTCGTTTTGACATTTTGCTACTTCGTCGATCTGCCCAGCTTGGTTGTTTTGCTTAGCAGTCGTTATGGTACGGACATATAATTTGGGACGTTTTCAAAAACAGCCCAGTGCGGGTTACACGACACAATAAGTACCTAAGTAATTTATATGCAAGTTTTATTTTATTTTTGTACCTACTTGCTGCTTGCTTTTTTGTACGACCCGCCTCGGCTTCGCATGGGTTAATCAGTTTTATGCCTTAACCCTGAGTGTTCATGGGAAGGAAAGGGAAGAGGAAAGCTATAACGGAAAAGATGTGAAAAGCAAAAATTATTGCATAAAACTACTTTCTTATTGCTGTGTGCAACCCGCACGTGGTCGTTTTTGAAAACGTAAAGTGATGTAAATGTTATTCTGGAAAAATTAACTATAACCATACCAAATTTCAGCGAAATCCGTTCAGTAGATTCAGCATTACGCGTGTTCGAAAGGACAGACAGACATACAAAAGGTTTTAAAAAAAATCCAAAATATTAAATATACAGATTTAGCACAGTTACATTTTTATTATACAGGGAGGTCCATAAGGTGACGTCAAGCCTAAAAATTTGCATCCCCGAGGGACCATTACCACAACAAATGAAAAATTGGTCCGGAAGTAATACTGCTTCCAGTATCTGAAACATCAGGTTTAAATTAAAAATAATAATAATTGATTTTAGTTAGTCGAAATTTTCAAACAAAATTTTTCGTACTTGAAAATAAGGATTACCTATTTTTGTTATTCCTTAGGTTAGTTCACTCACACCTGGAAAACATTACCCTCTTTATGGGCAGTCGGGTATGTTTTTTTTAAGTTGAAATACTGACTGTAACTGGATTTTCCAATCTATCAGGCGATGCTCATTGTTTTCGTGTTGATTTAAACTTTTTCAGGCACAAATTAACGCAATTAAAAAAAATCGCATTTGGAGAAATCTCACGTGAGGTTTAGGGGGGGGGGGGTCAAGCCAAATCTCACGAAATCTCACCAAGGGGGTGGGGGGGGGGGGGGGGTCAAAAATCGTCAAAATCACCTCACGTAATTTATGGACGCCCCCTTAGTTATTGGACGTCAATTTATGTTTCAGGGCACGGCATCGCCTGCGAAAGAGAGCGACTTCGCTCGATGTACTCTGGAGGTGCGAGGCATGACTTGCGCGTCTTGTGTCGCCGCCATTGAAAAACATTGCGCCAAGTTATATGGTAAATATTAATTGACCTCCTCGGTACATTATAATCTTCTGCGACCACCAAGCCGCCTGCCGAGCGTGGTGATTATGGGAATCCCTCCCTAGATAAGCGTCCAAAGTGTCGTTTGTTTTATTAGGGAGGTCTGTGTTCAGCCGTGGACGTCTTCCGACTGCTGATGTGATTATTCATTTAAAAATAAATTGGTGGCAAAAATTTAGTATATTTAGATGGCTATAATAACGAAGATAACTTAAGAAAAGTAGACGTACGAATTTTTTTACTGTGTAGATAACATATAAAAAAACATCGAAATCACATAACATTTGAAGGTGGAATGACATTGGCGCTTCTTGTATGGACAGGAGCGGGGACACACCCTTCCGTTCAGGCTACCGTTACAAAATTGTGCGTAGTTGCAAGGTTTTCGTCGTCAATATTTGATGCATAGCTTTAATGTCTATCCTTAGTCATTATATGAAAAATACCCTTCATTTCATCTTCTTCGATAATGACAGAGCGAATTTTAGGTAACTTACCACCTAATTATTTAGTAATCACCATTCTCCTGGTGTTCGTTTTGGCAAAAACACACAGAGACCCGATTTGAGAGCCCTAATTTGCAAATTCTGTGTAACGTAAGTCTCCAGACTAAATTATACTCCACTAAATACATCCCGTACTTCCATAATGACAGAACAGCTTTTTGATTTTTGCCTTAATTTCAAGCAATTAAAAAAAATGTTAAGGTAAATTGAATTTTATTAAAAAGGGCTTCAACTAAAGATCAAATATCTCCGGAGTTTTACATCGACAAAATATTGTTACCAAAATAAAGTTCATCATTTTTCTAAACTACAACAAATGATTTCATAATTTTAAATAATTCTCTCCTTTATATATCAATAAATGAAACTAGATATATTTGGTCAAACTGACGACGGACGCTGCGAGCTCGGTGCCGCGCGCGTGGTACTGAACTCGCCAAAATGTAATAGCCACCTTAACCCAAGTCAGAAAGCTTTATGCTGCCTTAATGTTCTGATACCAGAGCTTACTTATAATTTATAATAATTGGAATATTCCAGGTGTGAATTCGATCCTCATAGCCCTACTGGCAGCTAAAGCCGAGGTGAAGTACGAGCCGCGCAAGATATCAGCTCAGGATGTGGCCACATCCATCACGGAGCTCGGCTTCCCATCTGAGGTCATCAGCGACTGCGATGGCAGCGGGCAGAAGGAGCTGCAGGTTATGGTGAGTGGAAACAACTATTCAGATCTCTTTTTAACGGGTGCCTTTATTCTCTAAACTAACTACTACAATAATAAAAAGTAGCCTGTTAGCTCAGTTGGTGGTAGCTCTGCCTTCTGAACTGTAGGTCGTGGGTTCGATTCCTACCCAGTACAAACATTTGTGTGATGAACATAGGTGTATGTTTTGTGTCTGGGTGTTATATTGTATTCTATGTATGTATTTAAAAACAAAAAGTATCTAAGTATTGTATCAGTTAACTGGTTCCCATAGTATAAGCTATGCTTAGTTTGGGGCTAGATGGCGCTGTGTGACATGTCCACACATATTTATTTATTATTATTTAGTACTAAATAGCCACTAGCTACACTACCTACTACAAAGAATATTTGGACTGTATACTAGCCGATGTATACTACTTTTTCACATATTTGTTATAAATATTTAATTGTATTAACCTATTGCCAATGAGCCATTTTATTAAAAAAAAGAAATTGTATTTTATGCATGACTCAATAGATGGCGCCAGCTGTGGTTTTTGCTAAAATCTGTCACTGTCACTGTTTCAAGCATAGACCACAGGTTAGAGGAAATGTGTCACGATACTGACTGACAACTCTAAACTCTTTCGTTTTTTAGTTTCGTTGCGGGATACCTCGGTTTTATTTTGGGCCATAATATTAACGTTTATCTATCTCGCAGTTCTACTGTACTTCAATTTACTTAATAAGAATGCACCACAGACTACTTAGGAGATACTACAGACAATGTACTCGTGGTCCACCTAACTGAATTTGACATTTCTTTGTAGGTAGTCCAAGCATTTTCTTATGTTTAAACTACTCTGTGGTTTGAAAGGTTTAAACGATGTACTTACAGCGCCATCTAGAAAAGAAGCGGAACTAGTGTTTTTTTTTAAATTAAAATGCCTCATTATATTAATGCAGAATGGAGCTGTCTAGTATTAGACAAAAAAAATTGTGACCACTGCCGAATATGTAATTATAACTCATTGGGGGTTTTGCCATAATCACTTGGCTGTCATGCAGGTACATATTTTTTACTAGTTGACCCGCCCCGGCTTCGCACGGGCTAATTAGTTTTACGCCTTAACCCTGTTCAGGGGTAAGAGGGAAGCGAAAGGGAAAAAGATAGCGGAAAATTGTTCTCCCTTTCCCTGCCATCTTCCCTTCGACAGGATGAGTGTAAATAAAAAATTAATAAAAAAATAATACAAACAAAAGAAATCTTGAATAAAATTTACATAATAATAAATTATAATAATATAGCCTTTAATTCCCCATAACTCAAAATAACATTTTGCTCTAACAAAAAACTGTCTATAACATGCATTAAAATTAAAGTTAGGAAAAATTAAATAAATATAATCAATCATTAAATCATATTAAATTATTTAAAATATCAATTTACTATTTTGTGTTGTAGATAATTATTTTAATACTTGTAATACATTAATATTAATTTAAATTAAATTTACATACTTACATGTTTCTTCGAGCAACCCGCACTTGGCCGTTTTAAAAAACAATAAGTATCCTTAATGTTATTCTGAAAAATTAGCTATAACAATACCAAATTTGAGCGAAATCCGTTCAGTAGTTCCAGCGCTATGCGTGTTCAAACAATGGGCCAAACAGACAGAAAGACACATAATTAAAAAAAATTGTTTTCACTTCTATACATATATATATCGATAAGTGTAATGCAATCAAAATTTTCAAAATATATTCAATGTACAGGTTTAGCCCAGTTTTATTATATGTATGTATACATTATTTTATTGGTGACTAGGAGCACTTAAACGCCATCTCACCAGGGCCACAATTCTGTATGAAAACACAGATTCCACACGATACAGAAACCACGTCGTTATCGTGTCTTGTTCAAATCGTGTCACAGCACGAAATCGTAAATTTTTGTATTCTGTATATTCTAAGACAAATTATCTATGACAGGTTTTTATCCCTCGAGTGCGTTCCGAATTAGAACTAAAGGATTTCTCATCCCAAAACCAGTAAAAACTTAAAATAAAGTAATGACTTATATTTATGTTGTGATATAACGAAGCCATGGGTAATTATTAAAAATTGACAGAAAACCTTTAGAAATACCTTCACTTTACATTATAAAATTATTTTTATTTTGAGTAATTAATATTGACATAAGTGTTGGTAACTTTGGTCGGTTTGATGTTTCGGAACGCGCCTCAGTGGAACATATGATTTTTGACAGTTCAAATCGCGTTAATCTCAGTTAATTCCACTTTCATTTCGCGCGGTTTCGTTCTCATTTCATAGAGAATAGATTTTTGCAGATTTCTTATCTAAGTCGAGGAATTCGCGTGGTTTCGAAGCACGGAATCGTAAAGTGGTCATACAGAATTAGGGTCCTGATGGTAAGCGAAGTGGCCGATAAAAACGCCAAAAAAGAAAATTGGTTAACTAATGGCAACATTTAAACAATAGATATCATTGTGTTTACGCGACTTCGGTTGATCCATGCACCCTGTATAATTAAAAATACATTTATTAGACAATAACAGATAATTTTTTTTTTCAGATCCAAGGCATGACCTGCGCTTCGTGCGTTAATAAAATAGAAAGAAGCGTTCTCAAACTAACTGGAGTGGTGTCTTGTTCCGTCGCTCTTACAACTAGCAAGTTAGTATTACAGTAGATACAGTGCAATACAGTGCAGTACAATTCAGTGCAACGCTATGCAGTGTGATGTAGTGCAACGCAATGCAATGCAGTGTGATGCAGTCCAATACAGTGCAATGGAATGCAGTGCAACGAAATGCAGTGTAATACAGTGCAATACAGTGCACCACAATGCAGTGTGATGTAGTGCAATACAGTGCAGTGCAGTCTTTTGTCCCTCTACTTAATATACGAATTAGGTATTCTGCTGGTACATTACTTAGGCCTGATTTCACCAACGTTTATTCCAAGTATACGGCTATTCCTTACTCCTGGATACAGCTAATTGACAAATGAAATTACACAAAAAAGACGCCATTTTGATTGTATCCATGGAATAAGTCTTATTCCTTCACAAAATTGGTGATATAAGGGCTATATTCGCGTAACTCGGTTGTTCTCGGAAAGTTATACCTGGAATAAAATTTATTCTAGTTTGGTGAAATCGGGCCTTAGTCAGGTAGGATTACCCGTGATGTCTTTTCGGTCTACAATACTGTTGAATCATCATCAACAGCCTGAAGCCGTCCACTGCTGAACATATAGTCCTCCCCTATAGAGCACCACTTTGAGCGGCTGCTTGCCTCCTGCATCCAGCGGCTCCCCGCGGTTTTCACCAGATCGTGGGTTTGCCGCGCTGAAGTTCAGACTGAATTGATATTCAAAGCCCTATTCAAACCGGCGCGGTGTTCGTACCGCTGTGGGTAGCGGTATACCGCGCGGGATTCCGCCCGGGCAGTTTGTATGAAGTTTCGCTCAAGTTTCGCGTTAGCCGCGGAAATATGAACAAAATCGCGGGGAATCCCGCGCGGTATAAATTTACCGCCTGCGCCGGTTTGAATAGGGCTTTAGTCTACGACGTTTAATGTCGATGTTTTTTTGAACGGATTTCGACCTGCTTGTCTGGCTATACCCTACGCCTTAAGGTGGAACGTTACACTGGCGCGGCAAATTCAAATTTTCTTGCGTTCTTTTGCCAACAATAGCTTAATTACTCAACGTAATTACATGAAAGCTAATGTTGCGCAAATAAATATAATGTATCAGTAAATTACAATTAAAAGTATCACCTACTTATCATTGGTTTAGCGACAAATGGCAATAGACTGAAAACTAAGAAGAAATTTGTTTATTGTCATTTGTCGCTAAACCAATGATATCTAGGAGATACTTTTAATCGTAATTTGTTGATACATTCTATTTATTTCCGCAAAATTAGTTTTCATGTGATCACGTTGAGTAATTAAGCTCATCATTAACAGCCTGAAGACGTCCACTGCTGAACATAGGCCTCCCTAGGGGGAGGGATAGGGGGATAGGGGGGAGTAATTAAGCTATTATTGGCGAAAGAACGCAAGAAAATTTAAATTTGCCGCAATTTGTTTTGTTTTTTTTTTTTTGTTTTTGATTTTTTTTTTTGTTTTTTTTTTTTTAGTGTAACGTTTCACTTTAAGTGAACAATTGTCTTTTTATCAACAGAGGCAAAATAAAGTACAACGCTGAGCAAATCGGACCGCGAACGATCTGTGAAGCGATCAGCAGTCTTGGTTTCGAAGCAGCCGTGGCCACCACGCAGCGGGGCACCAACAGCTATTTGGAACACAAGTATGTAACACTTAAGGGCTTGTGCAAGGCCAGCGCGAATTCAAGTCAAAGCCACAGAATAGATGTATAGTACTAGGCCAAAGCGGGGATGAGCCAGGGGCCGAGCGGCAGGGGCGGTCTAAGTTAAACTGGTTCCAACGCGCAATAGTTTAGGTAATTTATTATTACACTGAATATAAAGGGTATTTTAAAAATCCACTATACATAAGCCCTCCATTATATTTAATTCAACTACTACACAAAGTTTCATGATCTTATTTAAAGTATTCATTGAATAATCGCGGTTTATTTGTACGGTTTGGAGGTAACTTAGTAATTTTTTCTATCGAGTAAACTTAATTAGTTCGTGTTTTCACTATACATTTGCAGTAGCATTAGTCCTGAACTTTACCATATATTAATTTCAAAGTCATTGTTGCAATATTGTTGACAGGCTATTGCTTCAAGCTAAGCCGTTTTAAGCAATTTGGCGTTGTATTGCCTCTTAATGTCTATACTTAGCCATTACATGAAAAACACCCTTCTTTTTATCTTCTTTGATAATGACAGAGCGATTTTTAGGTAACTTACCTATTTTTATTTAGTAATCATCATTCTCCTGGTATTCGTTTTGTCAAAAACACACAGAGATCCGATTTGAGAGCTCTAATTTGCAAATTCTGTGTAATTTAAGTCTCCAAACTAAACTACCCCACTAAATACATCCCGTTCTTTCATAATGACAGAAGAGCTTTTTTTATTTTTGCCTTTCATGTAATTAAAAAAAATATTAAATTAAATATGATTTTTATTAAAAAAGGCTTCAACAAATAATAAAAATTAAAAATGAACAAGTAAATATTATTTACATAAAGTAGGTTAAAAATGAATGCAATAATTGAAAAAAATAGTCAAACTGGTAAATAAATCACGGATCAATAAGCCTTTTTAAGTTTCTGGAGGGGGAATCAACTGTCCATTTCTCGCAAAATAGCATCCTCACAGTTACTATGAAAGCACACGCTGTGACGTCTCATGCTAAAGAGATTGTATTTAAAGCTACCACAGCTTAATAATACTATGAAGGAGCGTACACTAACGTCACGGTAAGTTTGAGCTGTCTCTTTCTACTCCTGTATTTTAAAATGCTTGTAACTTTGTCATTTTTTGAGATATTTAGTTTTTGTTTTCACGACTGTTTATTTTTTTAAGAATAATATTAATTTATGCAATAATAAATAGAAGGACACTAGCCTATTGAATACGATAGTCATGTAGCCTATTGGACCGGGAGCTCATCGCGTTTTCCAAAGTCTATCAAAGCGCCTGGTCGATGCGACGCGTGACCAAAATGCTGGCACTTATTTGGCCCAACGCATCAGCATTGCAATTCAACGTGGCAATGCGGCCAGCATGTTGGATACGCTACCTACCGGTAGTGGGCTGGAGCACTTGGACTGTCTATAGGCCATCGCGGCTATTATACAGTCCATAAGTGTTCTTTGTAGTAGGTAGTGTAGCTAGTTTAGTTTAGTTTTTATTATTGTAGTAGTTAGCTTGAGTAATAAAGGCACATTGCCCGTAAAAAAAACCCTATTGTATATTTTGTTATAATATATACAAGGTGAGTTTGAATTGGTGTGTTATCCCGAAAGGGAGGGACTGGGACCATGATAGCCCACAAGTTGTGAGAGCCTTACTTGAAACTGCGTGTTTCCAAACCTCCATACAAAAAAATAAATCCACTCACAAAATTCCACGTGCGATCGCTACGAGAGTTTCTAAACACAGGTCGTTTCGGTCAAGGACGAAGTTCAACTACACACAGCTGCGCTAGCGCTATCTTCCAAGCGTTTGGGTAAAATTATAACGTAAACTTTACATGGCATTTCTTCAATGAAAAACCATTAATTTAGAAAATTCTTAGTAGAAACATTGTCTAACTTGGGGAGTAGATTTACCCCCTTTCGGGATAATATACCAATTGAAAGTCAGATTGTATAGGTAGTTAACCGCTACAACCCCCGGCGCAGGGAGGAGATACGGAAGTGGCGCACGGCGTTCCTGATCTCCCTGGTGTTCGGGGTGCCGTGCATGGCGGCCATGGCCTACTTCATGGCAGCCGTGCGCCGCCACGCGCATGCGCGCGTGTGCTGCGTGCTGCCCGGGCTCAGCCTCGAGAACATCATCATGTTCCTGCTGTGTACACCCGTACAGGTACCTACATTTAGATTTAAAACATGAAAACATGAAAAAACATTTATTTGATAAAAAGGCAAACATTACATTGAGGTTAGTAGAACACCTGGTTCCTACACTAGGCTCGAAACCCGTGCTGTAGAAGCCAGGACTCTTTCGTCGGAGATACACTTTATACGCCTATATATTGCAAATAATAAATTTAATATGTATATAAAATTGAAAAATATAATCTAACTTAAGTGTAAGTTTGGATATGTGACACGTGAAATGATGATGAATGAGGGTGATAGATGGAGTGAGTGTTATTGTATGGGGTGTGTGTTAGTGTATGGGGTGTGTGTTAGTGTATGGGGTGTGTGTTAGTGTATGTGGGATGTGTTTGTGTATGTAGTGTGTGTTGATGTACGATCCAATTACCTCTGGGGGTGTGTGTTAGTGCAGTATGTGTGTAAGGTGTGCAGTAGTGTTTGGTGCGTACGAGGTGAAAATGTGTGTGTGGAGTGTGTATGTAGGTGTAGTTTTTGGAATTGTTTTTTACTTAATGGATAGTAATAAATTATATGTGACGTCGTAATTTAATTCAGATAGTGTTTCAAACAGGACTTTTTTACACTGATTTACTCAATACTCAATAATTTATTGCCAACATATGTACATTATTTAGTGATACAGGTGTTATGTATGTGTGTGCAAAACATATCACCCCAGTAGGGTATAGCAACAGGTTAGGTGAAGACCTGCGGGGTGATCATGTAACTTTGATAGCAATGCAACAGGAGAAATTTCATTCCAAATTTGAAAATTTCCATAGTAACTCTGTACATAAGCTGCGTACTGCAACTGTCAAATCCATACATTTTTGTGTTTCTATCAGTTGCAAACAAGTTACATGATCGCCTAGCAGGCCGATCCATTAAATAAAATAAAAATGTACGAGTTTACCTTTGGACAAAATTAATAATGATGATGATGATAAGTGGATTACTTTTGTCATTAAAAAAATCTGTCAAATTGTAGTAACATTTGAATGAATGAATGAATGATTTATTTATGAATTTACAAACATCTCTTAGGAAATATAATAAATATAATAATTGACAGACAGTGTTGATAGTCTAGAAGTTGTTACACCTTGGTACCCAAACTAGGATTAACCTGCAGAATGGTGCACCAATGCCCTCCGCCACGTTTAATTTAGTGCACAATGTAGGTAGTGTACCTACGTAATGATAAAAAAAACGCACATAATTACGTAATAGTTTTCGATTTTACACAAAAAGAAAATTAGAAAATTAACCCACTAGTAATTGATTGGTTTTCAATAATTTCTGTGTTGTGTGTGCGGTGTGTGTGTGTGTGTGTGTGTGTGTGTGTGTGTGTGTGTGTGTGTGTGTGTGTGTGTGTGTGTGTGTGTGTGTGTGTGTGTGTGTGTGTGTGTGTGTGTGTGTGTGTTTATCAACGATAAGCTAACATTTGACCGCGGTCTCACCTGATGGTAAGTAACGACGCGGTCGATGATGGAGCATGCTTGCCTAGAAGATACCGGTTCACTCTAGCCTCAAAAACTCCCAGATTATATTTGTCAGGAAACAATGACGCTGGTAAGGTGTTCCATTCCTTTGCTGTCCGAATTATAAACGAGGAGCAAAACGCAATAAAATAACTGTTGTAATAAATATGTGTGGACATGTCACACAGCGCCATCTAGCCCCAACCTAAGCATAGCTTGTACTATGGGAACCAGATAACTGATACAATACTTAGGTACTTTTTGTTTGTAAATATATATGTAGAATACAATATAACACCCAGACATAGAACAAACATCGACGTTCATCACACAAATGTTTATCCTGGGTGGGAATCGAACCCACAACCTATAGTTCAGAAGGTAGAGCTACTACCAACTGAGTTATCAGGCCAGTAATTTTCACTGTGTTTTTCTATGCCTAACGCATTCCGCGCTGTAGGTACTTTCTTTTATATTTTACTAGTTGTGCCCGAGTTATTTTTCGCGGATAATAAGTATCCTATATCTATGCTATTCCAGAACTTAAATAGTCTACATTCTAAGTTTCATCAAAATCGGTTCAGTAGTTACCGAGATATAAGGTAACAAACATTCTCACACACACAAATTTTCGCATTTATAATATTATAGATATAGATAGATGAACTCTTTATTGTACACCGTAAAATAACATAATGAGGAGTTTTATTTAAAAAAAAACACTAGTTCCACTTCTTTTCTAGATGGCGCTGTAAGTACATAGTTTAAACCTTTCAAACCACAGAGTAGTTTAAACATAAGAAAATGCTTAGAAGAAATGTCAAATTCAGTTGGGTGGACTTCGAGTACATTGCCTGTAGTATCTCCTAAGTAGTCTGTGGTGCGTTCTTATTAAGTAAATTGAAGTACAGTAGATCTGCGAGATAGATCAACGTTAATATTATGATCCAAAATAAAGCCGAGGTATCCCGCAACGAAACTAAAAAAAAAACGAAAGAGTTTAAAGTTGTCAATCAGTATCGGACACATTTCCTCTAACCTGTGGTCTATGCTTAAAACAGTGACAGTGACAGATTTTAGTAAAACCACAACTGGCGCCATCTATTGGGTCATGCCTAAAATACGATTTCTTTTTTTTTAATAAAAAGCCTCATTTACAAATACAGTAGAACCCGTTTATTATGACATCGAAAGGAATTGAAAAACACGTCATAATAAGCGGACGTCATACAAAGCGTTTTGTGAAAAAAAACCTTTTTTATGTAAATATGTACTTAAGTATTTTAATAGAGAAACATAGTATGTATACATACATAATTATTAAATCAAAATAAAAACTGCACGTATTGCAGTACATACATCCTGTAGCATAGGGCCGCTGACAGGTATTTCTTTGTTTCTCATGATTTAAACCACGGAATGAATTAACGGTTTCAAAATATTTGAATTTAACGATAGCTTAATGCGGTTCTTGTTTTTAAAAATCATTGAGATTGTCGAATGACCCACGCCAAATTCCTTTGTTAGAGATGAGTTTGATGCTCCATTTTCTAATCTGCATATTATTGCACCTTTCTCCTCAATCGAAAATGCTTTACGGAATTTAGATGCCTTTTTTTTTTCAGTATATACTATAAAAAAAGCAAACGACAAACGAAAAACAATGGTGTCAATTTTATATTACTCACTGAAATTCAAAACAAAAACGAGCCACGTGCCGAACGTCGTTGCGAATCAACGAACATTACCGAAGGTGTAAAGAATCATGTCGGTCATAATTTCCGCACATAATTTATTAAAAATGGGTCATAATAAGCGACATGTCACTGTAAGGGAAGTAATTATATCCGACTTTTTTTATAAAGAATTTTATATGGAAACCAAACTTCGTAGTGTAATTACGTCATAATAACCGGTTGGTCAATATAGGCGGAGTCATAATAAACGGATTCTACTGTAGAACTAATTAGACTTAATTATAGTAGGATGTTAATGAATGACGTGACGAGCCAGTCGTTCGCCTGATGTTAAGTGACACGGCTGTCCATAGCAGTTGCAGTGTCACACGGAACTTAAAGTTTTTTTTACTTCAAAGTTTCGCGTGACACTGCACTGCGCACGCCATCCCGAGACATCACACAGTCAAGTAATCTGATTACTAGACTGAGTGATCAGATCATAAAGTCTCATTTGCGCAGTAATTTCACTAGCTACAATGCCCTTCAAACCGGAACACAGTAGTGCTTGCACACTACTGCTTGGCGGCAGAATAACTGGCAAAGCGGTGGTACCTTCCTAGACGAACTTTGCAGAAAAGTCCTACCACCTAGTACTTAAAGTGTGTCTAATCTGGTTCATAAGCGAAAATATCCGCTTACCATCAAGCAGGCCATTGATTTTTTAAATATATCTTATGTCCACAGTTTATTGGCGGTTACCATTTCTACAAGCAAGCCTACAAGGCTCTTAGACACGGCACTACCAATATGGATGTTTTGATCTCTATGACCACTACTATAAGGTTGGTTTTCCTTTAACATAATGAATGTTTTGGTCTCTATGACTTCTATTATAAGGGTTGGTTTTCCTTTAACATAAATATGACTAGGGTCGTTCTATCAGAACAGGCAGGGTAGCGACTTGATATGAAGTTCTATATTTGTCTGTGTTGTAAAATGTTGATCTCATTTTTACTGGTTTTATTAAGTTTTTTTGAAAAATAAGGAACATTTATTATTTTATTTTGGTTTTAGTGCATTGGTTTAAATTGTAGAATAAAAAAGAAATACTTTGTTCTTGCTAGGTTTTTGTGCCACGGTTGTGTTGTAGTTTTTTAGGGTTCCGTACCTAAAGGGCAAAACGAACCCTATTACTAAGGCTCCGCTGTCTCCATCTGTCACCAGGCTGTATCTCATGAACCGTGGAGTCAGACACTTGAAATTGTCACAGATGATGTATTTCTGTTGCCGGTAAAACAACAAATACTAAAAAACAGAATAAAATAAAAAAAAATGTTTAAGGGGGCTCCCGTACAACACCGTGGTTTTTTTGCTCGATTTTATAGATAATACTACGGAACCCTTCGTGCGCGAGTCCGACTCGCACTTGGCCGGTTATTTTATGACAGTCATGGTACAAATATAAATCTCATTTATATGAGCTCTTTTTCTGGAAGAGTGGACCCTATGGAAAGTCGCGACCGTTCTAGCTAACCTACGTGGGGTACTTTTCCCGTGGGTGCCGTAAGAGCTGCCTAAGGGCATTTTTTTTATGTAATCGAATGACGTGACGAGCTAGTCGTTCGCCTGGTGTTAAGCGACGTGGCCGCCCATAACAGATTGCAGTGTCACTCGGAACTAGTCGGAACTCTAAATTAGTTTCGCATGACACTGCGCACGTCATCCTGAGACATCACACAGTCTAGAAAAGTTTTCTAGACTGCGAGATCAGTTCGTTAAGTCTCATTTGCCCAGTAATTTCACTAGCTACAATGCCCTTCAAACCGGAACACAGTAGTGCTTGCACACTACTGCTTGGCGGCAGAATAACTGGCAAAGCGGTGGTACCTGCCTAGACGAACTTTGCAGAAAAGTCCTACCACCTAGTAAAACAGATATCCAGATAATGGGCAGCAGCGTTCTCTGAGGTACATTACAATCTTGTGCGAGCACCAAGCCGCCTGCCAAGCGTGGTGATTATGGCAACCCCCTGTGATAAGCGTCCGAAGTGGGGAGGCCTGTGTTCAGCAGTGGACGTCTTCCGGCTGTTGATGATGATGCAACGTGTTTTATTCCAGCTACGTATACTCAATAGCGGTGGTGTCTGCAGCGATGATAATGCAGCAAGACACCAGCCCCATGACGTTCTTCGATACTCCACCAATGTTGCTGGTTTTCGTCTCCTTGGGACGGTGGTTGGAGCATATAGCCAAGGTATTATTGATGTGTATCATTTTTGTGTATCATCCTTGTGTGTAATATTTGTGTGTATAATATATTATGTTTTTGTCATCTAGTGTGTCATGTTTGTGTGTAATTTTTGTATTTCATCTGTGTGCCATCGCTGTGTATCATCTATGTGCATCATTTTTGTGTATCATCCTTGTGTATTGTTAATAAGCTGATGCTGTTAATAAAATATATATTTCAGGGTAAGACCTCGGAAGCATTATCCAAGCTGCTGTCCTTAAAGCCAACGGAAGCTGTTCTAGTGACCCTGGATAGCGAAGACAGGATAATAGGAGAGAAGAGCATACCGGTAGACCTGGTAGAGCGGGGCGATACATTGAGGGTAAGCGCTGGGGAAAGACATGGTGGTTAAAGAATAATTGATGTCTTCTTGTATTTAGCGTGTGGAGATTTGTAATTCTCTGGTGGTAGTTGTGAGCTACTTCCATACTTTTTTATTATCATCATCAACAGCCTGAAGACGTCCACTGCTGAACATAGGCCTTCCTCAACTTGTAACCCGCTCATTTTGCAACGCCATCTAGTTTTAGACATATTTTTGATCTTCTTTGATCATCTTTCTTAGTATATTGGCATTCCTCTCCTCCTTGTTCCACGATTAACATAGAATCGTGGAATCGTGGTAGATCGTGTTTTGTTTGTAAATACATACATATGTATTTACAAACAAAAAGTATCTAAGTATTGTATAAGTTATCTGTTTTCCATAGTACAAGCTTTGCATAGTTTGAGGCTAGATGGCGCTGTGTGGAATGTTCCCACATGTTTATTTATTTATAATGTTCCCAGGTGGTCCCAGGTGCGAAGATACCGGTGGACGGAAAAGTCGTATCGGGTCAAACGACGTGCGATGAATCTTTGATAACGGGCGAATCCATGCCAGTTGCTAAAACTAAAGGTACGTTTCAACCAAAGATTATAAATCCCGTTGATAGCTCGTGAACATAATTTCTCGTACAAACACGACTCACCTGCGCGGGCAGGGGGCGAGGTAACAAAACGGGACAAAGGCATACGAAATTACAAAGAACAGCAGGATGGAACAAAAGACATCAACGGGTTCCCGTGATTTATTAGAAATTCATAATATTTATTAGAAATTAGTGATTGAAATACACCACTAATTTTCGTATGATGGGAAGTTGTATCATTGGTCAACTGGATGTATAGGCAATGGTTTCAATGCTTTACTGGCATTAAGTAAGCATATAAGTAAGGGCGGAACACTTCTCCCTTCCCCCCCTTTTCTGGCTTCCCCCACCTCTACCTTACCTCCCTCACCTCCCCCATACTTCCCTCCACCTCCACCTTACCTTCCCTCACCTCCCCTTAACTTCCCCCACCATTTTGCGTTATTTGTAGATTTTTCTATCACCTAATACAGCTACAGAGGCGCGAGTGTCACTTCATTTAGTTGCACGGCTAAGCAGTTCTAAATTAAGTTCAACGTAAATACCGAATAGCTACTGTGAGGTCTTACGTCTAAACTAAAATTTTAAAGTGGGCTAAAATTAGAGTTCTCTAAAATCACCGAATCGACACCATTTCTAAGTTTAAGTGTTTTTTTATTCTCCAGGATCAGTAGTAATAGGTGGTAGTATAAATCAGCATGGCGCGTTACTAATGGTGGCCACACACACCGGCGAGGCTAGCACTCTGGCGCAGATAGTGCGGCTGGTGGAAGATGCACAGAGCAGTAAGGCCCCCGTGCAACGGCTCGCCGATACCATTGCTGGGTGAGTTTGGTGAAATCCCAACTAGACACAATCCTGTTTTGACACAGTCCCAAATCGACACGTTTCCATCTCGTTTTCGACACAGTCTCAACTCGTCACAATGCCGTTTTGACACGTGACTACACACACATTTACAGTACACATACCTACATTTGCCATGGGGATGAAAAATTTCACAGAAGGTCCCAACTCGTTACTCCAATTCACTCTGTAAGGTCAAAGGTAACCTGAATAGGTCTTAATCTGCTTAAAACAATAAGTATGTATTTACCTATGTTTGTAAAAAGTTTATTTTCACGTTCATTCCAACGATCGCATTTCGACACCTTTATCTCATACTACATAGTTGCGCCCCGCGTTTCACCCGCGGAGAAAAAGTATCCTATGTGTTAATCCAGCGTATAAGCTATCTGCATTCCAAATTTCATCAAAATTAGTTCAGTAGTTACAGAGATTATAAGGTAACAAACATATTCACACACATACAAACTTTCGCATTTAAAATAATGTTAGCATTAGGATTGTAGGATATCAGGACTACGAAATATCAATGACATTTTAAATATCCCATATCTCCAAATTTTGCCGTGATTTTTGACCTTACAGACCATGTAAACGTGGTACCGAACGGCCAATTTTCTATTTGTTACAGATACTTCGTCCCAGCTGTAGTATTCCTGTCATTGCTGACTCTAGTCTGTTGGATCATCAGCGGCGCTATAGACGTCAACATCATCAAAAAAATTACGCCTGTAAGTATTTAATCATTGTTGTTTATATATGACATAGTAGCGTTTGAACACATTTCACCTGATTAATATCTATTAGGAAGTAAGATGGTAGGACTTTTCTGCATAAGTTCGCTAAAATCCGCTAAATAATGTATTTGGGGCTTAGGGCCAGAGTGATCTTTGAATACAGAGCGAAGCGAAGGCTTCTAGAGTCCTAATCGTAGCGAGGGATTCAAAGTACGTTGGTTCAGGTTAAATAATTTTGGTACCGTGTCATACTCTGCTTTTCATGCCCCTCTATGGGAATAACACTTTTTAAACTTTTGCGACTTGAACTCATATTATAAAGTTAAAACGAACCAAACCAATAAAACCCAATACAAACCAATGGTTAAACTAATTTTTGACTAACCACGACGTTTCGATCAAATTACATCGGCCGTGGTCGCAAGGAGACTGGAGTAGAAAGTGTCATCATCTTGCAGGCGGGGCGCTGTCTCCAACTACCCGCATTTGGTCTTGTAAAACTTCACTATCAATGTCCCGACATACAATACTAACAGTATCGGCAGTTTCACGCGAACACCTACTTATCACTGGATTCCACGAAGATGGCAACCTATAACCGTCTTCCCGATTGAAATTACTGTACTTCTTAATTTCAATGGCTTCTCGGACAACTCTTGGGTAGAATTGCTTCTCAGTGGAGAGAACCTTTGGCGCATGAAGTTCGAACGCCGAGGTTAGTCAAAAATAGCTTTTCGATATGTTTCTGTGCCCGTTTTAACTTTATTTTATGGGAACAGTCATTTTGTCGCTATTGTCAAGTGTGTCTAAATTACCCATTTCAGGTGCTCTTATGGAAGAACCCTTTTTTTTTTAATAGAAGGGAGAAAAAATCATAAATATGGATTTGATTTAATGTTTTGCAGGAGATGTACCTAAACGCTGGATACTCCGATTGGGAGCTGATAATCCAATCAGCGTTCCACTTCGCACTGTCCGTGTTGGCCATAGCTTGCCCATGTGCGCTCGGGTTGGCCACGCCGACTGCGGTGATGGTGGCCACGGGAGTTGGCGCTGAGTTGGGCTTGTTGGTCAAAGGAGCTGAGCCGCTTGAAAATGCGCATAAAGTAGGCATTTTTAATATACTGGGTTGGAAAAAGTTTTGAGTTGTGTTTTATCTGATGCCTATTTTTCAAAAGAATGGATCAATTTAAAAAAAATAACTTATTATTTAAAGCTTAATTATGGGGATGCTTTTTTAGATTATCACCTTAATTGTCATCATCGTAGTTTTATTACTTTAAAACTTTGCTAGTTTTGATATATGGACGTTCAGGAGGACTTCTGTCAGATTCCACTTGTAATAAAATATCTTCAAAAAGTAGCAGTAAGTATTCAAATCGGTCAGTTTAGGATAGAATGAGGCGACGTCGGCAGTTAAAATGTTAATTACTCAGTATAAGTGGGACTCATTCGAAGTTTTTCAATATCTACAATCTACTAATGTTTAAAACATGTTTCTTTATATTTGGATGACATCATTTTCCCTAGCACAGAATTCATAGTATTAGCAGCGTACGTATACTATTGCACAGTTATCAGATAACTGGGTGGGAATTGACGTAAAACCTACAGTAACGAAGGCAGAGCTACTACTAACTGAGCTATAAGGCCAGTTTGCTTGCAAATTCGTACTATTGTCTACCCGGTAGGAGCCATGACTGATTCTAATTTTAATATTTTTAGGTAAAAACTGTGATATTTGATAAGACGGGTACCATAACTAGAGGGACCACAACGGTCGCCAAGATGTGCTTATTGACTGGCGATGCGACCAGCCTGCCCGATATCATCGCTTGCTTGCTAACAGCTGAACTCAACTCTGAACATCCTGTCGCTTCTGGTAAGTTACATTCACTATAGCGAAAGAAATGATGATGATCATCATCATCATCATCATCATCATCATCAGCCTGAAGACGTCCACTGCTGAACATAGGCCTCCCCCAAAGAGCGCCACTTTGAGCGGCTTCTTGCCTCCTGCATCCATCGGCTCCCCGCGGTTCCGACCAGGTCGTCGGTCCACCTAGTGGGGGGCCGGCCTACGCTGCGTCTTCTGGTTCGTGGTCGCCCCTCGAAAACCTTTCTTCCTCATCGGTTGTCAGCTCTACGAGTTCTACGAGAAAGAAATAATGATATCTTGTGTTTATAATGTTTTTTTAATCATAAATATGTTAACCGACATTTGATAATCGTTTCACCTTATGGTAAGCGATGGCGCGGCCTGCGATGGTACGCGCTTGCCTAGAAGATACCTGTTCTCGTTTGAAGACACTCAGATTATAAGTTGGCTGGAAATAATGACGACAAGGCTGTTCGCACCATGAAGTTTGACGCGAAACATTTAGTGCGGGCTGTAGGAATATTTCCGATGTATGGATGGCCGGATTTGTGTACGTTTAGTAAGGCGTTGTTTATTAATTACGTGATGTGTTTAGCTACTTTAGAATCCCCCACCCTAACGTGCACCCGCACATGTTGCCCGCAGCGATAGTGGCGTGGTGCAGCGCCGCGCTGGGCGCGCCGAGCCCGCTGCAGTGCGCCGGGTTCGTGGCGGCCCCGGGCTGCGGCCTGCGCGCGCGCCTGCAGCCCGCCCGCGCCGCGCCGCCATCGCCGCAGCTCGCCAACCTGCTCAACCAGGCCAGGTCGGTTCGCGGGACTCAACTCTAACTTGTTGTGTGTACCAATGGACCAACGTTTCACCGCAACTCACCTGATGTTAAGCGACGATGCGGTCGAAGGTGTTGGCTTACGAAAACTGCGGGTTTTGGTAATGAATGACGTGATGAATTATGAATAATAGTTGCAGTGTCACTCTATAAAGTTTCACATGACACTGCACTGCGCACGTTCACCTGAGACATTTATATTTTTCCTCAAAAAGCTACAATTCTATTAGATACTATTGTAAAATATATTACATTTTATGTTAAGGTATGCAACTTTAATGAACGATCAACTGGGAGGCTCGTATCACAAGTTGAGATGAACTGTATTTATTAACCTTATACACATCAAAAATTATTGTAACAGTACAGTAATAAGATTACTAGACTCTGTGAGACCTGCGGGGTGATCATGTAACTTTGATAGCAATGCAACAGGAAAAATTTTATTCCAAATTTGAATATTTCCATAGTAACTCTGTATATAAACTGCGTACTGAAACTGTCAAATCCATACATTTTTGTGTTTCTATCAGTTGCAAACAAGTTACATGATCGCCTAGCAGATCATAAAGCTTCATTTGCCCAGTAATATCACTAGCTACAATGCCCTTCAAACCGGAATACAGTAGCGCTTGCACACTACTGCTTGACGGCAGAATAACTGGCAAAGCGGTGGTACCCACCTAGACGAACTTTGCAGAAAAGTCCTACCACCTAGTAAAAAAAGTCCTGGTATAAGGGAAGCTTGTGATGCAGGGCGGGCAGCACGTTCACGCTGGCGGGGGTGCCCGTGCAGGTGGTGGCGGGGGCGGGGGATGCGGCGCTCAGCACCGCGCAGGCCGCCGCCAAGCTGACCCGCGTCATACGCCATGATGATCAGGTCGGTGCAGGGCTGTGGAGCACTACGTTTTACGACTTACAATATACTATTTGAGTTTGAATTGCTATATTATCCCGAAAGGGGGTAAATCTACTCCCCAAGGTAGACAATGTTTCTTCTACGACTTTTCTAAATTAATAGTTTTTCATTGAAAAAATGCCATGTCAAATTTACGTTCGACAATAGTGGTTTAACTTCGTGCTTGACCTGCACTTAATGATTTTAACGACCTGATTGGAAATGAATTTATAGTATCTTGTTAACTCTCGTAGCGATCGCGCGTGCAATATTGTGAGTGGATTTATTATTTAGTATGGAGGTTTGGAAACGCGTAGTTTCAAGTAAGGCTCTCACAACTTGTGGGCTATCATGGTCCCAGTCCTCGCCTTTCGGAATAACATACCGATTCAAACTCACCTTGTATACTCTGTAGAAGTAGTGTCCGCGTGCCCCTCATTATGACAGCTCACGTACTTTTTGTCACATGTAACAGCACAAAATGGGTTACGCGTAAGAGATGCAAGATCAATATGCTCTGTCCCGTTTTATCTCAGCATAAGTTGTATTTTATTTTATTTATTTTATTTTATTTTATTTTCAAAGGAAAACTTACAGCTAGTTATATATACACATTAATACTACACTATAACAGAAGGCTAATTAAAAGTTTTCACAAATATCATAAACAGAATAGCCGAAACAACAAAAGTACAATAGAAAGACGGACGTGCACAAACTATTAGATATTGAGAAAAATACGGTATAGCAACAATGTTCGATACATACAATTTTACAATAAAATACTTAACAAAATAGATTAATTTGTAAAGGAAAAATTTGAATCACGAGCGGGACTTGAACCCGCATCCATCCGTCCCTAAAGCCGGGACATGCTTTACTTAAGCTACCGTGACAAGTGGTCTCGTGTCCGAATTTATCCTTCACCTTTTTACAACCAACTTACGGGGTTGGCAGCGCCATCTATTGAGAAATTCTTAAGAATTATCCCAACCAGCACGGTCAAGTTACATCAACACAAATGCTGTAAAGATAACGCCCCCCAAATCAATATTTATGATTTTTATAGCAGTATCGCCTGCTCAGCGTAATCTACAGATTAATTTGTAAAGGAAAAATTTGAATCACGAGCGGGACTTGAACCCGCATCCATCCGTCCCTAAAGCCGGGACATGCTTTACTTAAGCTACCGTGACAAGTGGTCTCGTGTCCGAATTTATCCTTCACCTTTTTACAACCAACTTACGGGGTTGGCAGCGCCATCTATTGAGAAATTCTTAACAAAATAGATATAAAAAAAAACAAAATTATACAAAAATCGAAAATTATAGGTACTATAAAAAACGTTTATAAAAAGTACTTATCGCCCACAATTCTTTTTAATTTGGACACCGCCGTGTTAAACAGGTCCAAGTCAACGTCTTTGGACATGGTGTTGTAACTACTGCATATCGCTATGTATATCGCTCGTTCTTCATTTCTGTAGTGACGTCATCGATGCTCCTACTTCAAACTATATATTCCTAGTGTTACGGTCTACACTACCCTACTTCCTAGTACTTCCTACTAATATTACTAGTAGTTCTGCAAACGGCAGACCTCGCGAGCACCGGCAGCGATGTTCTGTCTTTAACAGCCGGAAGACGTCCACTGCTGAACATAAACCTCCCCCCTTAAACGGCACTTTGGACGCTTACCATAGGAGATTGCTATAATCAGCACGCTTGGCAGGCGGCTTGGTGATCGCAGTAGATTATAATGTACCGAGGAGAATGCTGCTCCCCATTCCCTGGATATTTTCTTAGCCGGCTCTTAAGGCACCCACGGGGATGGGGTGGTCCTATTCTCACACCGCGCTGAGATCACACGGCAGAGTAAAATCCAGTATATGAACATTATTATTATGATTTAAAAGTATTTAGTATCCTTTTCTTATATTATTTAGTAAGTCTGTTGGTTGTCCAAATAAAATATAATAAAAATTAATGCGCAGTTTTCCTAATGTCATTTTATCATTATTTATCTCTCGCTAGATGGCATTGGCGGCAGTTTTGACGTAGGTCTAATTTTGAAGACTTAAGTTGATGGTCTTTAAAGTATTAAAAGTATGTCCGTCTTTTACCATGGAACAAGGAAAGGAATACCAATACACCAAGAAAACAGCGTACATCAAAAATATGCCTAAAACTAGATGCCGTTGCAAAATGAGCGGGTTATAAGTTTAGCGCAGATCAGAAATATGCCAAAAAACCGTTTTAAACCTAGCCCGCCGTACCTACCCGTATAGCCCACTCATTTTGCTGCGCCAGCCAAGTTTAAAACGGTTTATTGGCATATTTCTGATCTGCGCTCAACTTATAACCCGCTCATTTTGCAGCGCCATCTAGTTTTAGGTATATTTTTGATCTACGCTGTTTTCTTGGTGTATTGGCATTCCTCTCCTCCTTGTTACATTGTTACGTCTGTTTGACAAGAACAGCAACAATTTTAGGAGTTTTAGATCTGTCAACTAAAGCCGTTACAATTAGCCCCAGTAGCGTGGTATGACCAAAGAGGATTTTGTATTTCTTAACCTATTTACGTTGGCTGAACGAAGCTCTCCACTGCCAAGATAAAGTTTAAAAAGTAAATGCCAAAATATAGTCGAGCGCCATCTCTTGATAAATAAGAGAACTAAACTGACAATGCCTGAAAGAAAACTCCTCATTCCCCTAAGATACCCCTAAATGAGCAATAACCTTTTCCCTAGGAAGCGGACCAGATAGTGTTGATAGGTAACCGCGAGTGGATGCACCGGAACGGTGTGGCCGTCCCGAGACGGGTGCAGGAAGCTTTGCAGGAAGATGAGCAGCTCGGGAGGACTGCTGTACTGGCTGCTATTAATGGTAAGTTGGATAATATTACACATAAACATATTTAAACTTAACCAAACTATATACTAAACTATCAACGCAATGTATCACATAACTCAACCAAACTATACTCTAAACTATCAACGCAATGTATCACATAACTCAACCTAACTATATACTAAACTATCAACGCAATGTATCACATAACTAGAGAATACAATCCCGATAATGTTTTTCAATCCCGGGCTTACGGGATTTTTAAAGCCTTTTCCCGGGATCCCGGGCCTATCCCGGGATTAGACTATGTGGTTTCTAATTGGGCTAAAATAAAAAAAAACACGAGTAATTAAAAAAAATGTCTTTAATGTCTTTGCACAACACAAATCAGAATAATAATAAGAAAAGAAAAAAACACAAACCAAACAATACTATACTTTTGCAAGAAATTAAAAAACAGCACAAAACAACTATTTAGAATTTCGACAATATAATCGCAGAAATATCAAAGCATCCAATGTTTGACTTCCGAGCCTGCTTCGTAGTTTATTGCCAACATAAGCAGCAGCTGAAAACGCTCGTTCAGCTTCTACGCTGGTTGGAGGAATAGACAATAGATACTTATATGCTGTTTCTAAGTGATATCCACGAACTCCTCCATTTTCGAACAGGCTCATTTCACGTCTAATACTATTTGCCAACCCCGATTCATTTTTTACTTGTACTTCAGGATCTGGGGATTTCATACTTTTGTTAATTTCCAGCTGTAACTTTTCCTTTAATGTCAATTGGGGTTGGGAGGTTTCTGACCTTAGCTCATCATCTGTTTGTGATCCTGACCTTGCTTCTTCTTCCGTGTAATCTCGACTATTAAGTCTTTTAACAATACTCTTTATTTGCTTCCTCACTAAAGCCTGTGTCGGAACTGGAAATAAGTCGTGCCATTCCAAATCCGATAATAACTGATTTTCAACATCCATTCGTGGATTTTGTAAATAATTTAACACGCCAGTTAAATCATCACTTCGTCGTTGCTTTATACGTTCCACTAAGGATGTTTTAATTTTTTTGGCAAGTGCTGAGTTTTTGCTAGACAGTTGTTTTATAAGAAATTTCAAAGCGGCATCAGCTGTGCATAAATTAGCATCTCGCCGACAGATTGCTTCTACTGTCAATTTAATTGGGGTCAGCACATCAACAATTTTATTTACCAATTCAAAATCAACATCTTCTAAACGAATTGGATGATTGAGATCTATAAGAGCTATTCAAAAAGCATGCTTTTAAAAGATAAAATCGCTCTAGCATTGTTAAAAGACTATTCCACCTGGTTTTACAGTCCAAAAGAAGTGACAACTCTTTTCCATGTTCAATTTTCACATATTTTTGAAGTACTGTTTCATTTTTCAATGGAGATCTTTTGAAATACACTACAACTTTGCGGATTTTCTTTATCAGCTCATTAATATTTTCATATTGTGTTAACTCTGGTACGTGTTCTGGCGCAAGATCATTTTGTGACATTACGATTAAACCTGATTCTGGACAGTCTAAGTCTTCTAAATGGTGTTCATCATCGCTGTCGTCCATATAATCAACAGTCACAGCTGGTTCATTTATAGTATCATCTGAGGTAGGGCTATCTTGCAAATTATTATGTTTTTCATAAAGCACATCACAGACCGCCAAATTGATACCATGTGCGAGACACAGTTGTTGTTCAGTGCAAACAAGCCGCCCCACCTTTATCATAACATTCGGTCCATCGGTTACAATAGCCACGATGTCAGTTTCTAGGGAAATGTCAAATTTACTTAGACGCTCTTGCAATATACGAAGACAATTTTCAGCTGTCATACTATCGTAAATAGGAACAAGTCCTAAGTTCCAAAATTTTTTATATGAATGAACGTTGACCGCCATGTATCGTTTATTGGAAGTTGAAGTCCACTCGTCGAAAGAAAGACTAAATCTTTCACCTGCACTTTTTAAATGTTTTAATTCTGCAGTTACTTGCTTTCTGATTTTTTCACTGTAATTCATAACACGTTTTCGAACAGTGACGGCTGACTTTGGTAAATCCGTGTATTTTGCTAAGAGCAATTTTCTCAAATCATCTGAGGTTATGAATACACTGAATGGAAATCCATCTAATGCAATCATTCTTGCCAAAATATCATCCAGGCTATCGTCGGCACTTTTAGTAAAATAATTATCTAACTTTCGCTTGGCTGGCGGCGGTGCTGTGTTCAGATTTTCAGAATCTTGACTTGTTGAAGCTGATATAACCTTGATGTTATGTTTTGATAACAAATGTGTATGTAATCCCTTAGTTGATCCACCCAAAGTCTTGAGGATGGCTGGGCATCGCTTACATTTAGCACTATTCCCGTCCTTCGCAACTAAATAATAACTCCACACTGACGTCGTATCACTGTCTTTTTTATGTTTAACAAAGTCTCCCGCCATGTGAAATACTTAATTTCAGATAATTGACTTTTAAATTTTAATGACGTAGCCTACGTAACCCATCACTGACAGAACAATAAATGAAAAAAATAAAACCTGATTTGCATATTTATACCGTGTGGTCCCGGTTACGAATAGGACCACCCCATCTCTTCCCGTGGGTGCCGTAGAAGGCGGCTAAGGGAATATCCAGGGAATGGGTCGCAGCGTTCCCCTCGGTCTTGGTGGCAATCAATCTTCACCTACTGCGATCACCAAGCCGCCTGCCAAGCGTGGTGATTATGGCAAACCCCCCCCCCCCCCCCCCCCTAATGACAAGCACAAATAAAAACGGCCCCCAGTCCCCGGCAGCTCTGCTATCCCGTGGCTACGGTAGCGGCCACGGTAACGGCAGGGCAAGGGGTGCGAAGAATCCCCGGCAGACGCCCGGCTACCAACCCCAACGACGACCTGAGACATGGTCTCTTACTGTTGGCCTCATTAGTAAGCTCAAAGTCGCGCAGCGAGCTATGCTCGGTGTTTCCCTGCGAGATAAGCTCCGGAACGAGGAGATCCGCAGGAGAACTAAAGTGACCGATATAGCTCTTAGAGTTAGTAAGTTGAAGTGGCAATAGGCAGGCCACATCGCTCGTAGAACTGACAACCGATGGGGAAGAAAGGTTCTCGAGTGGCGACCACGAACCGGAAGACGCAGCGTAGGCCGGCCCCCCACTCGGTGGACCGACGACCTGGTGAAAGCCGCGGGGAGCCGATGGATGCAGGAGGCGAGCAGCCGCTCAAGGTGGCGTGCTCTGGGGGAGGCCTATGTTCAGCAGTGGACGTCTTCAGGCTGTTAATGATGATGATATTTATACTTTCGTATAGGGAATCCCCGACGGGAAATACCCGCAACAATATTATGATATGAGATGATCGGTGATTCCCCCTGTTGGTTCGTTGGGGAATTACCTTAAGAGTATTGTATTAAAGTATTCCGAGTGGGGAAGTCCCTTCTAAGTTCTACGACAAACATATTATTAGGACTGTACCTGTGTAGTAAATAGTGGGTACCTACGTATTGTACGAGTTGCTTTTTGTCATAATGTATTAAAATAATCTAGGCAAGGTTATTTTCAAGGCGCAACGGACTACGGAATACAAACTAGACTTGTTTGTGGCAATCCCGAAAATCCCGAGATTAGCCATTACAGTCCCGGGATTTTCGGTGCCAGAAAACGGTCGGGATCCCGGGATCCCGAGATTGTATTCTCTACACATAACTCAACCAAACTACATTCTAAACTATCAACGCAATGTATCACGTAACTCAACCTAACTATACACTAAACTATCAACGCAATGTATCACATAACTCAACCTAACTATACACTAAACTATCAACGCAATGTATCACATAACTCAACCAAACTACATTCTAAACTATCAACGCAATGTATCACATAACTCAACCTAACTATACACTAAACTATCAACGCAATGTATCACATAACTCAACCTAACTATACACTAAACTATCAACGCAATGTATCACATAACTCAACCAAACTATGCACTAAACTATTAAGTAAATGTAACACATAACTTAACTAACACTATCAACAAAATGTAACACATAAGTCAACCAAACTATATACTAAACCGTCAACCTAATCAAACTAAACAAATCGGCTAATGCACCGAACACAAAGCCAAGACTGTTCGCATCATCAGTAATGTATATAAATCTAGAAAAAAATTACAATATTTTATTAACTTGCAATGTTAAAATTTGTATGTTCGGATCAAATCTTGCAACTGAATTTTAAAGCAGTAATTATTCTCAACCGATTGAGATGTAATTTTGCGTACATGTTTATTTTGGATGACAATTCATGGTTAGCTAAATAACGTCATTCTAAATCCAACATGGCGGATGGCCCAAGATGGCGGACGGCCCAAGATGGCGGACAAGTTGTTTTTTGTGCACGCCCATGATATGGGTATCAAATGAAAGGGTTTGCTGAGAAGAATATGAAAAAATGAAATTACTTCAATAAATGTAAATATTTATAAATAAATTAATCAATTGTTGTAATTTTCTTGTCCACAGATCAACTAGTGTGTACTATAGGAGTGGCTGACGAAGTGAAGCCGGAAGCCCATTTGGCCGTATTCTGGTTGAAGAAGATGGGTCTTCAAGTGTGTCTGCTGACGGGGGACAACAGGAAGACGGCTGTTGCTATAGCAAGACAGGTATGTTGTAATCTTTAGCCCACTTTCCCACCGCTGGGACGAGGGCCTTCTCTGTGTGTAGACCATAATCCACCACGCTGGACAAGTGCGGGTTGGTGGTTTTTTATGTTAATGTCCAGCTAGTCATTCGCTTGATGTTAAGCGTCACGGCCGCCCATAACAGTTGCAGTGTCACTCGAAACTCTAAATTAAAGCACTGTGTTGCGCACGTCATCCTGAGATATCAGCACAGTCTAGTAATCAGATTACTAGACTGTGTGATCAGATCATAAAGTCTCATTTGCCCAGTAATTTCACTAGCTACAATGCCCTTCAAATTGGAACACAGTAGTGCTTGCACACTGCTGCTTGGCGGCAGAATAACTGGCAAAGCGGTGGTACCTACCTAGACGTACTTTGCAGAGGAGTCCTACCACCTAGTAAAATGTAATATTTTTTCGTTCAATCCTGTTTTTTTTTTGTATGAAATCTTGTTTGGATTGATATATTTTTGATGAACATTTGTTGAGGAAAATGTCGCCATGCACCAGCGAGATCTAAAATGAGTTTAAAAAGGTATCTAAATTAACTAAACAATTAATAAACACATCTTATTCTCCATCCAAAGGTTGCCTGGAAGAGATTGCATTCGGCGATAAAGGCGCCCATTGTTACACGTTTTTGTAAATCTTTGTATGTTTTGTAAAATTATATTATTTGGTGTGTACAAGAAAGAGTTTATCTTATTTTCAGGTTGGCATCAACAAAGTTTACGCAGAAGTGTTGCCCTCGCACAAGGTCGCGAAAATAAAGAAACTACAAGAGGAAGGACAAAAAGTTGCCATGGTAAGACAGTTTATGTAATCATATTCATCATATATTTTGACTTTTATTTTAGGTTTGAGTCCTAGATATTTATTTGAACTAAAGTGACCGATATAGAATTAGCAAGTTGTTCAGGCAGGCCACATTGCTCTTAGAACTGAAAACCGATGGGGAAGAAAGGTTCTCGAGTGGCGACCACGAACCGGAAGACTCAGCGTAGCCCACTAGGTGGACCAACGATCTGGTGAAAGCCGCGGGGAGCCGGTGGATGCAGGAGGCGAGCAGCCGCTCTCTGGGGGAGGTCTATGATCAGCAGTGAACGTATTCAGGCTGTTGATGATGATGATGATCATGATGATGTTTCTCTAATTTTTATGTCAACATTTATATCATAATCCATCATTGGTGATATTATCAATTTTTTAGTTAACCTGACGTGTCCCGTCCTTCTGCTAGGCAAAGATTTCAGCCAATTTCTCAATTTACCTATATCATGGGGTCATCATCATCAGCCTGAAGACGTCCACTGCTGAACATATGCCTCTTCCATAGAGCGCCACTTTGAGCGGCTGCTTCCTTGATTTCATAGGCTTTTTTCATAATTTTTTTTTTCTCATTTCAGCCGACTTCAAACGATTATTTCTCCCCCATCGGTTGTCAGTTCTACGAGCGATGTGGCCTGCCCATTGCCTGAACAACTTGCTAATTCTAAGAGCTATATCGGTCACTTTAGTTCTCCTGCGGATCTCCTCGTTCCGGAGCTTATCTTGCAGGGAAACACTGAGCATAGCTCGCTCCATAGCTCGCTGCGTGACTTTGACTTTGTTTTATTGCAGTATTTCAAAATATTAACTATGTAATATTGTCTAGGTTGGTGACGGCGTGAACGATTCCCCGGCGCTCGCGCAGGCCGATGTAGGGATAGCGATCGCTAGCGGTACCGATGTGGCGGTTGAAGCCGCTGATCTTGTCTTAATGAGGGTAAGTCATCACCATCATCAGGTTTGAACCTTTGGCAGCCTCTGTGGTGTGGTGGTTGAACCTTTGCTACCACCTATATAATTTGCCCTACAGTAATTGGCTCAGTTGCCCTACATGTTCAATTTTATTGATCAATTATGATGAATTTTGAATGATCTGGTGTATTGTTTCCAGAACGACCTACTAGACGTAGTAGCATGCCTGGAACTGTCGCGTGCGACAGTGCGTCGCGTGCGACTTAACTTCATGTTCGCGTCCGTCTACAACCTGCTCGGGATACCGCTCGCTAGCGGGGCACTCGCCTTCGTCGGTCTACAGCTACAGGTGAACATCACTCGATATCACTCGTCATCAGTCGACATCACTTGTCATCACTCGTCACTAGTCATTACTCTTCAGGGCTGATGAAGCTGTAACAGTGATGACTATAGTGATGGCTTATTGCTAGTCATGTCACTTATAGTTCATGTCTTAACATCACTCATCACTGTTAAATAATTAGTGACCAAGAACATTAATAGTGTAAGTTTACTTTTCAGTCACCTTTCACAATTCTAGTCTTATTAAAATTTATGTTATAGTAAGTTGACGTGTCAGTGTGAAGCGATATTATAAGTTGAATAACTCAAAGAACAAACTGTTGCCTTTCCAATAAATAAACAAATCACCCGATATCACTCGCCATCACTCGTCATAGCTCGACATCACTCATCATCATCATCATCATCACTATACTAACACACGTATATATTTGTTCCAGCCATGGATGGCATCGGCTGCTATGGCGATGAGCTCGGTGTCTGTAGTCTGTTCCAGTCTTTTACTCAAAACGTAAGAACCACAGAATACTTAAGCGGACCGTCCTGGTATTTGAAAGCGTTATTGCTGTCGCTCTGCTCTCCAAATGTATGATAGAGACAATAGAGCCCATGATTGAATTTACCTACATTTTACCGTTTCGGGCGCCAACGGTTTTCAACCTCTGAAACTTAAAAAATCTTTTGATTTTGTTGTCAATCGTTTGGATTATAATCTATGCTTGTACGTCTTGAAAACATGTTTCGTGTTCTTGTTAAAACTGCTTTTCTTCGTCATAATTTCGACGCCAAAAATTCGTAACTTTAGGCGACTATAAATACGAAGATATTGTAAAAAACTCAAAAAAATAATACTAAACAGATTAGAAATGTCTAAACAAATCAATTAACAACCAAAAACAGAAATAAACTGTTTTTAAGAATAGTACAGATTAGAATAGTAGATTACATCAACTTTTAAAACAACTTCTAAACTATTAAATTAAATACAACTATTTATTATCCACAGATTCAAAAAACGTACGATAGACCAGCTAAAAACGCCAGAATACCTACAATGCAGTAGTCTGGAAGACCTAGATTCGGTGTCGGTTCACAGAGGTCTGGACGAAAGGGTCGACCCTATGGAGCGGGCCGCCTCGCCGCTTGCCAAGTAAGTTTATTTATTTAATTTAATTGTTTATTTCGAGTAACTTAAATAGATTCATATAAATTACAAATAATAATTCATTTTAATTCGCTGTCAGCGATAAGACCGCCCATTGTAACACTAGACCATAAGGTTTCCTTTGTACTTTTTATATTTAATTGCTGGGACAATAAAGTGTTTTCTATCTATCTATCTATCTACAAATACGTTAAGATACAGTCACATTAATTGTTATACATTTATTACAAATTACAAAAAAATACAACAAGCAAGGTATATATACCAAGATGTATAGTAGTCGGACGCCTGATAGAATCTGACGCCTGATCTAACCATCCCTGTTACTGGTCCCTTATGGGTTGCGAGGTCAGATGGCAGTCGCTCGTGTAATTCTGGTAGCTCGCCGCTACAGGTTAGATTGGAGGCCGACCCCAATAACAAATGGGAAAAGGGAAAGAGGATGATGATGATGATGAATGAAAAAATAAGTAAAATCGGTTAATAAATCAAAGCGTAATAAGCTTTTAAATTTTCTGAAGGGGGCATCATCGCCTCTTTTTCGCAAAACAGACATCGTGCGGAGCTTCACCATAGTTACTATGAAAATGCACCTTGTGACGTCACAACGTCAATCAGATTGTATGTAAAGCTACCACAGCTTAGTAATGAGGCACTATGAAGGACCAAGAATTGACGTCACTGCGTGTTTAAGCTGTCTCTTTCTATTGTATTTTTTTTGTAACTTATATTTTGAGATTATTATATTTAGTTTTTTTTTGGTACTAATATTAACGGGTTCTGTTAAAATAAACTTCAAAGTTCAACCAAGATGCAGCTAAAAAAGATAAACGAAAAGTTTTTTTATTAATAAATTAGTAGTGGAATCTGGCAAGCCTTAACTTTTTCTTTTCTGTAATATATTTTCCTTTCTTTCTCTGTCTTAACACTATTATCTGTCTCTTTCTAAACTGTGTATTTCTGTCCCACTCACGCAGCAAACGGGACTCTTGGAAGTCGGCGTTGATTAAAGTGTAGAATTTGGTGTGTACTTTTGCTGATTTTTTTTTTATGTGTGTGTTTGTGTTCTTCTGTGTGTTTTTCGATAAAGTTTGCGTTTGCTTTTTGTTTTTAAAAATGGGGGGGGCAGGCGGGCAGGCGTCTGCCTGCCTGGTGGTATTGGCATTGAGACGAAAGCAATGAGTCGATATGCGTACGTGAAACGTTTGCGTGTGCTAATTTGCATGCTGGCGCTATCTAGTTGTTCTGTGGATAGTTCCATCATTTGAAACTAGATGGCATGTTTAACAATAAACTTAAATGACCTTAAAATGACGACATTGCGACGTACACATGCAACGAGTTCCGCACGTTCTTAAAAGAAGTTAAAATGACGACATTATGACGTACACATGCGCCGAATTCCGTACCGACCCTTAAATGACCTTAAAATGACGTCTTTTTTCGTCAATGACGACATTTTGCTACCTGGGGTATGTGTATGTATGTCGATAGTTTTGAAGTTTCTAGACCGATTATCGTAATTCCTTTCTCGCGCTTATCCAATATGTATTTGTTTTTGAGAAAATGCATCGAAATGTTAATTTTTGTGTTATCTTTTTTGTAATCATCATATCAACTAGTACAAATAAATGTTTTTTGCGTGTTTGTATGAAGTTGTAAGAGTATTGGGGGATGGAGAAGAAAGGTACTCGAGTGGCGACCACGTACCGGAAGACGCAGCGCAGGCCCCCCACTCGGTGGACCGACGATCTGGTGAAAGCCGCGGGGAGCCGATGGATGCAGGAGGCGAGAAGCCGCTCAAAGCCACGGTCTCTGGGGGAGACCTATGTTCAGCAGTGGATGTCTTCAGGCTGTTGATGATGATGATGTTGGAGTATTATCACAGGGTACGCAACGTATTCAGTGTCACGTGTAATGTTACAGATGTCCATATAGGGTATGGTGACCTTTTCCCATCAGAGGGCCGTATGATTGTTTGCAACTTATAGCATAAATCTACACCACTATTATAAAGAGGAAAGATTCGTATATTTGTATGTTTGTAATGAATAAACTCAAAAACTACTGTGCCGATTTCAAAAATTCTTTCACCATTGGAAAGCTACATTCACCCTGAGTAACATAGGCTACACCACTACACGTGCGATGCCGGGGCGAGCCGCTGGTATATAATAAAAGTAAAAAAGACATATACTTAAAATAAATAATAGCTGTAATGGTGATGGTTTTTGTTTGGATGTTTGTGTTTTCAGTGTGAGGGGTGGGTGTGTGTGTGTGTGTGTGTGTGTGTGTTTTTTTACACATTTATGTGTCCTGGTGATTTGGGCTATACATAATGCCCGATTGTTTTTGTTATTTTCACTCATTTTCAAACACGGGAAAAATGGGTTAGGATTAAGTTTTTTATACTATTATTATTATTAATATTCATTTATTTCAGTTTGAAAAAACCATATAAAATACACAATAAAAAGTTAAAATTAAAATTAGTACTAAATTATATAAAATTGAAAATTATAGATTTAGCAGAATCAATTAGGTCAATCAATGAAATAAGTAGTCATATTATATATATATATATATATATATATATATATATATTATTGTACGTTTGGATTTATCAATATCCTCCTCATCCACTTGGCCTGTATGGAGCACTCCAGTCGTGACACAATCATCTGCAGAATACTGTTAGGGCTACCTCGCACACGCTGGTTCGAAGCTGGAGCGAACTAACTTTGTGGCGCACGATGGCGTAAAAGTCATTTGTTTTTTGTGTTTTTTGTCGTTTTGTGTTTTTATTTTTTTGTCATTTGTCATTTTGAGTTTTTTTTTGTTATTTTTTTTAAGTCGTTTTTTTATATTGTATTGATTTGAATACTTTTTTTAATGATATCCAAATCAGTCAAAGGCAAACTACATCCAAAGAAATTCGATTTCAAATTCAAACGTCAAAAATACGAAGACCTTTTTTTGACTAAAGCCCTCTATAACTCTGTATCTCTGTATTAAACGATCATTGGATAATAACTATCGTACCCGTGGCCGTGCGACGAGTAGTCCCGCCGGTTAGCGAATAGTACCACCCCATCTCTTCCCGTTGGTGCCGTAAGGGCCGGCTAAGGGAATATCTAGGGAATGAGCATTATAGCCAATTAAAACAGCTAGGTTCTGATCTATCCAAGTGTTTTTTTTAGGGTGCGTATAGATCTGGCGAATGCGCACGCGCACTGCGCACTGTAGTTCATGTTCGCGCACCCGCACTCGTCAACGGCACGCAACCTGCGCGCGCGCACGCAGACTCGCAGTAGCAGCGCATTCGCCAGATCTGTACACCCTAACATCATCATTCGGGGGGTTTTAAGTGGTGAACCGCGGGTATCGTTATTTTTCGTGTTTTATCCTTGTCTAAAATAGAACCCTTTAACCCTTAATCGATATAACTTTCCTAATGTTTTTATTTTTTTTCCCCCAGATTGTTCTCACGCAACAAATCGTCGGACGGTTGTCTGCTGCAAGAGGAGGACGACCTTATGACCGTCTCTTTCATTCCTAAGCGGCCCAGCCGGGAGCAGCCGAGTTTGAATGGGTGATATGTAGAGATGCGCAGAGCTCGGGCCTTGAAGTCATATGATCCTGGTGTTATTTTCCGGGACTCGCTGTGGTTTGACTCGGCATTAAGATTTTACTCGAATTAACTCGATTTATGAGCCTTGACTCGAATTGACTTGACTTATAAGCCTTACCTCAAATTGACTAGGCTTTATAAGACTTGACTCGAATTTGCTCTACTTTATACCTTTACTCGAATTGACTCGACTTATAAACCTTGACTCGACTTATAAGCCTTGACTCGAATTGACTAGACTTTATTAGTCTTGACTTGAATTGACTAGACGTTATAAACCTTGACTCGATCTCCTTACAAAAGGCAATAAAGTATTTTTTTTACTTGAATATTGTTGACTCAACTGAACAAGGCTTGTCTTGTCTCGTCTGGACATGATTGTATTGACTTGATTCGACTTTGACTTGACTAGCCTAGACTTTGTTACTGTTTAGCGAGTTTTGACTTGGCCACCTCGAATACAATTGAGATCTAGCTTAGTGAGCCTGATGTTTGACATTTTGCTATTTAGTCATTTTGCCTACTTGGTCGTCTTGCTTAGTAGTCGTTTTAACACGAACAGTGCTGTACAAATAGAGTCAAATGATAACAATTATTCGTGTGAGTTTAAAACTTAGACAAATCGAGTCAAAACTACACAAGTCAAGTCAAATAATGCCAGTTTGCACTAAAGTTTTCCAGCTCCTAAGTTAAAACTTATTTTTGTGTACCTACTGCAACGCATTTGGGTACGTCTTAAATGCTAGAGGCATACCTAAGTGCGAACTTAAGAGATGTCCAACTTTAGTGCAGACGAACACAAGAGATCCTACGCATCGCTAGCGATAAGACTGACCGAAATATTTTAGTTTTTCATGTGAGCTTAAGGCGGATATGTATCAAGATTAAATTTGTGAGGCTTTTGAAACAGTTCGCGTAATTATCAGAACAACAACACACATCATAACAACACAACACACAACATAACAACACAACACACAACATAACAACACAACACACAACACAACACACAACACAACACACAACATAACAACACAACACACAATTAGTTGTCTGTATAGATGTAATTAATACAAGGAGTGTCGGACGTTCAGACCCCAGTATAGCCTTTTGTCAATCAATAGGCTATTTGATAACTAATAATCGGCTAAGTGCGAGTCGGACTTGCGCACAAAGGGTTCCGTACCATTATCTATAAAAACAACCAAAAAAATCACGTTTGTTGTACGGGAGCCCCCAAAATATGTATTTTATTGTTTTTTAGTATTTGTTGTTATACCGGCAACAGAAATACATCATCTGTGAAAATTTCAACTGTCTAACTATCACGGTTCATGAGATACGGCCTGGTGATAGACAGACAGACAGCGGAGCCTTAGTAATAGAGTCCGTTTTACCCTTTGGGTACGGAACCCTAAAAATGAATGATTAAATATTATTTTCATAAAGTAGCGTAATATATAATGTAATAAATGAATGAATGATTACATTCGGTTGATAAATTTCGCTTTTAAAGTTTCTGGAGCATAGATATGATATAGCGTTCGTTATCTGTGACCAGCAATGGTTAGCGATCTCCATTATCTTCAATTATTTAATATTTTTCATTTTAAAACATTTTGTATATATTTTACAAGCTGCGCCCCGCGGTTTCACCCGCGGATTAAAAGTAGCCTATGTGTTAAGCTATCTATATTCCAAGTTTCATCGAAATCCGTCCAGCCGTTTGAGCGTGAAGGAGTAACAAACGTACACACATACACACAAACACACATACACACATACAAACTTTCAGCTTTATAATATTAGTGTGATTATAAATCTGTATTAAATTTTAAAAAGCATGTGATGTTACTGCGCTCAAAATGTATTCGTTAGTGTTTTGATGTATTTATTTAATTTAATTTTGAATTTCCCTCTTCAGAAAGGGCCTTAAGTGGCAGTTAGTTGTTTTAGACATTAAGACCCGATTTCACCAAACTAGAATAAATTTTATTCCAGGTATAACTTTCCGAGAACAACCGAGTTACGCGAATATAGCCCTTATATCACCAATTTTGTGAAGGAATAAGACTTATTCCATGGATACAATCAAAATGGCGTCTTTTTTGTGTAATTTCATTTGTCAATTAGCTGTATCCAGGAGTAAGGAATAGCCGTATACTTGGAATAAACGTTGGTGAAATCGGGCCTAAGGCTCGTATATTCGTGGATCCTATCTCGCCCGCGCATTGCGACGTTTTTGAAAACATTAAATAACTGAATTTAATATCGAAAAATCTGGCTAAACTGTGTTCTCATGAATAACATTACAAAATGTTCAACAAAAATATCATATTAATCCGAACAAGGTGTCATAATTTTTTTTTTGTCTATTCTGTTTTATGTATGAAACCTAATACCTTCAAAAATGTCGCTATGCACGAGCAAGATAGTGGAATATAAGAGCCTTAATAATATAGTTTTTTTTAATTGGGCCGTATACTTTCGACGACGTATTTACACAAAACTGTTGCAATTATCAAGATTAAAGAAATAATATTCTATATCACAGATTTGTAAAAAAACAATTGACTATAGACTATAGTGTTTTTAGCCTGTGGCATACAAATATACTTACATACATGGATGTATAAAACCTCCGGATGGATCACGCGTAACTTATATTTGAAGCACCTAAAAGTAAGCCGATTTCCGTGACGACACAAAGCACACGGAACTATAAAATGCAATGGTTTATTACAATTTTTTAATAACAATCGGCTATGTTTTATAAGTCGCATTGAATCCCATTTCACCGGTAAATAAATTGCATATTTTATTCATTTTGATAAATCAAATATATATATATATTAATTTTGTCGATTTAATTGTTTTTTTAATATTTAATTATATTATTTGTAATTATTTTATGAACTAAATCAAATATAAATAATATGTACAATATAAAAACTTGGATGCCCATTCACTCACACATATTTACACCGCCGCCATTTTGGTGCTTCACTAGCATCTACGGCTATGCGGTATCCATAAGTTTTATACATTCATGCTTACACACAAGTTACCATGGCTGTACCTGGTATTATTTATAAGTACACGACAAACCAGTATTTGATAATAAAAATTTGCCAAAAGCGTGTCGGACACGCCTGTTAAGACTCTTGCGTTTGTAAATTAAGCTTTATTCAGCATGTGATAAGAGCTATTCAACATGGCAACAGTAAACGTTGCTTATAGTATTTGTGCAGTGCTTCCAATTTAGCTATGTAGTTGTGTCTTCCGCCGTCCCTTTCTAATCATGTTATTCCATGCAGTGATAGAGAGAGACGGTGTAATGTCCAAGTGAAAAGTAGTAAGCTGGTGAATCATGAAGATGGTGGTAAAAGTGGAGTCCAAACTTAGAAAACCTTTTTGATACTTTAACCATAGCTATTTGACTCGTTGTTTCCTACATGGGTTACGTCGATTTGAAAATAGAATGAGTAGTTTTCTTCAACGCATTGCCAGTTGAGTTCTCTCATTATCAAGAGATGGCGCTCGCGTATATTTTGGCATTTACTTTATCATGGCAGAGGAGTACTTCATTCAGACAACGTAAATAGGTTAAAAAAATACTAAATCATCTTTGGTCACCCCACACTACCTACTGTTTCCAAAACTCGCCAATGCCATCTAGTGAGAAATAAATAATACCAAAATGACATTAGGAAAACTGTTCGTTCAGTGACGAAAATCACATAGCGATAAATTAGAATTTGACACGAAGCTTCTATGAGTATTGTTTCCACTTTTACCGCAGCACTGACATCTTCATGGTGGCACTGTACCTACTACAGACCGTTCACCGTAAGATGTACTTATATTATTTAAAAAAAATATGCAAGTAAAACATATTAATAATGTAATGTAATATAAATAAGCAAAATTGATGAAATCCATTATGTAAGTGCTAATAATAGGTTAAGTTTACTACTAACAATAATGGATAATGTTTGTCTGAAATAAATACATATTGAATTGAATTTGAAAACATGTTAATCTATCTTCTTCTTCTTCTCGTGTAGGCAAGTGGTCAGCCCTGGTGTCAGAATTTTTCTGACTCAGACTTGGCTTAACGACTATTGTCTTACGACAGCCGGGACCGACGGCTTAACGTGCCCTCCGAAGCACGGTAGCGCTCAGTTGTAAATACCACTTTTTGCTGTAGCGGTCACCCATCAGAGTAGTGACCGCAGCGAACGTTGCTTAACTTTACCGATCGGTTAGAAACGGCTGGTCTTGCTTCGCTATGAGCGCTACAATATTAATCTGTGGTGGGTACATAAAAGTTTAGATAATGCTTACACATTACTTTACATTTACGATAATACTTGCATATTTTAAATAATATACATACATCAGGGGACATGTTACGGTGAACGGCCTATATTTTATTTTGAATAAAAAAACTGTCAGCTTTTTTTATCTGTGGTCTTCATGCAAACATAGACATGTGACATAAAATATACGCTTTGATATCCAAGTTTTACTTTAACTGGTGGTCGCGAAAATCAATAAAATTGCAATATTGTATTCTCTAAGTTATAGAAAATGTATAGCTGCGGAATAGTTTTTAATATAATTTATCTGTACCAATTTGTATTTTAGTTTTAATTTTGTGGTACCTATATTTTTTTTAACAAAGTGATTTAGCCAAATAAACATATTATTAATTTTGGATTTTTGATTTTATTTCAAACGCCTTTACTTAGCCGCCGAGTCGAGCTGGTACCGAGACACAGATAATACAATACTATGACCGAGATAACTTCCTTGCGCCTGATTCGTCAGTGGTCAGAGGTAACGCGCCACTGATTACATTTTTTTTTATAAAGAATCAGTCTGTGCTATATACTCGTACTGTTCAGACTATAAAAAAGCACTCTGTGGTTCAGACTCTTTGTGTTCTCTGCAGTCCAGCACCAAGCGCGGTAATCAGTAAGGATAGTAGTGTTCTGTGGCGGTAATTAACCAATTTACCAGCAAGATATAGGTGCATGGAATTCATCATTTAAGGAAAGAGTACAAATTACTGGTCTTCCCAGTTGCCCCCACATGGATCGCCCCACATGGGTGGCAAAACGAAAGGTTATTATTGTTCCAAAATACTTAAATAATATTAGTACCTAGTCAAAATAGAATATCGACAAGTAACAAGTCTGACACAGAACTCGCCCTATTTGCATCATCGTGGGCTTCCATGTTCGGTATTTCTCGTAATTTTAGCGAAGTTCTATCACGCAAGGTGTCATTTTCTGGTATGTTTTCACAAGTACGTCATAGTAACGACACGACTGATTTTGATTTTGACAGATTGAAAATCAACTACACTAATTAATAGTCGCGTAGACGGTAATGCCTTACTTTTTTTTCGCATTAGGGGTCTGGATACTTAGTCTATGGTAAATACATACATAGAATACAACACCCAGAGCCAGACACAGAACAAACATCACACAAATGCTTGTCCCGGGTGGAAATCGAATCCACAGCCTACAGTTCAGAAGGCAGAGCTACTACCAACTGAGTGATTTTGACTGGCCTGATAGGCCAGTCAAAATAAATCCATTTCAATGATATCGCTGCTAAAAATGAGAAGCCAGGCACAGGCCGGTGAATAATATAAGTATTTAGTCAATAGTAGGACTAACTCAGTGATAATTAACCTAACAAAGAAACAGAGTTACGGAGTTAGTTAGTTACGGAGGCCGCAGGTGGAGGATGCAGAAGAGAAACTAAGATGTCTATGGTAAATAAATCTATATTTGACATTAAAATATTACATGATGTACATATTCTACTAGTCTTATAATTTAAGGCGGTGTCTCCGGCCCCAAGGCCGGGACCGAAGTATATGCCATTTAAAACCGCGTGAAATGACTTAAGACACTGTCTGCTGCGTCGGCGCATGCCTGGAGTTGCAGTATGGTTGCGGTGAGCTGTGGACTGACGTCACACGGCAATGTAACAAGTTTGTCAAAATTAAATATCATAATTATTATGTAGTTTAAATGCCTCGGCTTAGTTCTAAGAAACTGCAAGGACTTTAAAAATTCTAAAACAAATCGTTGGTTCCCAGCGGTCTTGAGTACTGTAGTGTAACCTGGAATCTTTTCTATGACATCTACATTAAAAGAGTGTTCAAAAGCGTTTTCTCTGGCATCTGACATACTCATGCAATTTAGCTAAATCTATTCGCAGTTATCCAGACAGATTAAAATACTTCAAGATGAGTTAGTTCCCTGTGGGATCGAAGACCTGCTCGATCTCTTGTTTCTTCAGAAGCTTGCTAATGGTTCAATTGACGATTAAGGTCTACTGTTTTTGCTCAGTTTTTCTGCACCTTCAAGATTGCCCAGAGCATCTAGATTTGATTTATTGAAAAATAACTTTAGCAAATCCAATCTTGCTCCAAAACGCACCTAACAATAGGTTAGTTCATGAGTACAACCAAATTTCGAAAAGCGATACTGTGGACTTCTTTGAAGGAAGCATAACCAAGTTTAAACCAATTATCTAAGCTCTCTAAATAGTATTTTACATCTTAAAAAATATATTATTTACTTTCTAGATTTTTAATTTATATCAATTTACATCAATTTATTATCATTATTTTAATCATTGTATTGTATAATTTTATATCATTCTACAAAGTTAATTTATTAATGACACTCTTTATAAAATATTGTACTTTTTCCTATGTAATGGTGTAGGTACATTTTGTTGGTGACCAATAATTAAATAAATAAATGTAACTGAATAGTCATGTAAACAAAAACAAATGACGAAATATTACGTTAAAAAAATTACAATTTCTTAGTTTAAGTTCTAGCCACGATTGGAGACAACATACGACTTGGGGTTCTCATCTTTTCTTACACTATAGGCCTATTCTCATCTCTTCTCTTTCCTACGTAATCTACGGTTTAACAATTTCAAAACGACGTTGGCAATAACGTAGGTATATAATAACCTACCTACTCGAAATGAGGCTTCCATGCATGATTACATCATGGTTCTAGTTGAAACCAACGGTTTCACAAGAATTGTTATTTCCTTATTTCTTTAAATCACAGTACGTTGGTTCCACGTAATCACCCTTCGAATTCGAATTTACGTACCTCGCATTATCAAAAACATTCGAATAGTTACTTTTCTCGGTGCCGGAATAGGGCTCCGCGTAGGGATTGTCGTTGAATCTGACATCTGCATATGGGTTTTCGGTACAGCTCGAACTTGCGTATGATATACTGTTATGCCCCATTTCTGCATATGGACTTTCACTTGGCGTCTTACTATTACTAGATTTGTCTGTTTTCGTTTTGAATTTACCGTTAGTTGCTAAATTTACCCCGCTGGGTAGCACTTGTACCCCGTTTTGATGGCCACGCATGCTTTTCGGCAATACTTGAGCATAAGTAGGGCCTGCACCACCAACCGTGACATACCCTGGTTCTTCATTCTGTGTTCTTTGATTCTTTGGTACGGGTTCGGAGTAAAGATCTTCAGGTCTGCTACCACCTGGTTGAGCGTAGATTGAATCATTATAAGCGTCTGAAGGTACTGAGTATTGTGCTTCGTTCCACTGACTGGGCATAGCCATCGGCCCTTCATTATGCTTCGGTAGATTTTCATAGTTTATCGCAGTTGGATCGGGCTGCAAAGAAAAATATTGTTATTAAACGCATGGATTTATGTAATAAGGCACCAAGCCGCAAAAACGGGTAGCAACTAGCTCAAAGTCCTAGAGGAGAGGATCAAGAAAGCTACGTCCACTGGAAGAGTGGACCCTAGGGAAAGTCGCGGTCGTTCTAGCTAACGTACGTGTGTTGACCGCCAAGGTCGGTGCGTCTGGTTGTGTTACGCTGGTATCCTATACCGGTGCCGAGCCAGAAAGGTTAGACTGATCTGGGGGTCTAGCGAATATCCCTTACCTTTAACGTTAACGCCAAACGATAACTCAAAATGTATCGGAATGACATTAGCTGCAGAAAAGTTTTCCGCAGGTAATGTCATAGCTTATGTCATTCCCATACATTTTGATTTTGAGTTACAGAATAGAATATAATAGAATAGAATAAATATTTATTCACTAGCTTTTGCCCGCGGCTTCGCACGCATGTATTATGTTATTTCTACGTTTAGGTAGTCTAATAATAGCTTAGTTCATGCATTTTCTCTATACCAAATCACAAAATCCACAAAACTTTTTCTAGGCTCAGCACGTATTAGCAGATTAGGTAGCACACGTGTAAAAATGTTGTTTAGGTTGTAGGTATGTATGGCTTTTCACGTGTCATCAGATCACCTACACATTGGTAAAATAGTCAGTTCAAATCATATTATGTATGTACCGTATGTACCTACTTAGACCTACCTTATACTTAGCCGTTAGTTTTTTTAAATATACGGTAGATCTAGGCATCTAACGAATAAAAGTTCTATGGTATACCTACATACCAGTGATACGTTCGATCTTTTCCTTGTCATTTTCACTTCAACAGATTGTTCTTGTGTTTTTACCATAAAAACCGTTCAAGTCTTGATAAGAGGTTCCAGTAAATTTTGTTTAGGTAGTAGGTATACCTACTTAAGTACTTACCTATTATTTAGGCAGTTTAGAAAAATACAAAACAAACACACATTGGTCAGTTTTTCACATCCGCGCGCTTTTCGTTCCAAAGAGTATCTTTGTTGCATTCACCACATATTTTTTTTACTTTCATAAGTTTGACTCCATACGAATTGAGTATTTAGCCAGTGTCAATAATAAGATTATATAATACTTACTTTACAGCTGGAGTATTGCATTAACCTATACGATGCGTACTTAATTAGTTTTGTTAATACTAATTAGAAATCACAAGTATTTACGTACGCCACTGTAAAAAGAGTTGACATTTACATTATGTCCGGTATTTACCACGTTGTCTCATTCCCACTGCACTTTCAACATAGTGGTGGGAGTGAGAAAATAACATGTGTACAAAGCTCTAATCAAATTCACTTTTGCAAAGAATGTTCCATTTTTAGGGTTCCGTAACAGTTTTAAAATAAAGGAACCCTTATAGGTAACTGTACTTACCTAATAATATTAATAATATGACATTGATAATACTGTTTTTTTTATTATTTGTTTTTATATTGTATATATTAATTGAATTTTTTTTAAAAATATTTTCTTTGTAACGCCTTAGACACTTTTTTGTACTGTTATGTTACAAACTGTGAAATAAATTGAATTTGAATTTGAATATGAATTTGAGGTAAGATCCGGTTGTCCGTCTGTTTGTCTTTCTAAATATCTGTCGAGACCATTACTTATTTTAGGAATAACCGAAAGAATTAAGCTGAAATTGATATATATGATCAATTAATTCAAATACGGCTATCAACATCATCATCATCATCATAATCATCATCATTAACAACAACGTCCTGAAGACGTCCACTTTCAAAGACCTTTCTTCTTCTTGTCAAATTCTAGTAACTTTACAACTTGTCCGTAGAGCCAAGCAATTACCACCAAAAAAGAAAAAAGAAGTTTAAATTCTGATTGCATAAATACACCCAAAGATATAATTAACCTTCTTGGAGAAACCGAGTAACCAATAATTTTTACTCTAACCTGTGGTTTGTCCCAAATAGAATATAACTGCTTAGTTTGTTCATTGAAAAGCCCACAGACCTAAAATATTTTAACTATTAAAACTCATTTACTTACGTGAAAGAAGAAGAAGAAATCAAAATCGAACGTTACACGGCCATGTTGCTAATTCGAGGATCTTACCATAAAGTATAATTATACTTACCTATATCTAAGTACCCTTAGAGTATAGACTAAAAGCATAGAGAGAACTTCATTATCTGTCAAGCGTACCACATTTTTGGACATTTTTTATAAGAAGTGGACACGTTGATGTGAATGAGTCTGACAGATTTGTATAGAAAAACCTTAGAGTATAGACTAAAAGCAAAGAGAGGTCATCAAAACGATAGTATATTTGTACTGCTCACACGTATCGCTACGTCAGTAGCGAAGGAAAGAAACAAACATATAGTAATTAATTAGCTACACTTGCGAAATTTCACCGTACCATTTTTTCGACTCGAGTCAACTGTTTTTTCTGTTAGACTTTTCGCAAGCGTAGCTAATTACTTTATGTTTGTTTCTTTCCTTCACCACTGACGTAGCGATACGTGTGAGGAGTACAAATATAATATCGTTTTGATGGATATCTCTATGCTTTTAGTCTATACTCTAAGTAAGTACCCTTTTAAAACATTTTTCATAAAATATTTCGTATCATTGGCTAAGTACAAATGTCGTCTAATGCCAAAATAAAAAAAACATCTACTTTCACACTATTAATATTTGTTGGTATATGGATCTATTTAACTTCTAAAATGCTAAACAAACCTGTAAAAATATAAATAGGAAACCTATAAAATGTTTTGATTCTCTTAGAGTAGCGGTACTAATATTACTCTTTGGTCATATCCATTCACAGAGTCTTTTTCTTTAATCTTTGCCTCCAGATAAACATGTGGCGCAGAGTGTAGTCGATTGTTTTTTTTTCTAATCTGTTACAATATGTGGTAACTGTTCAGTATTTTTTAAAAAGAATACAGATGTCAATTCTTTGACAATTGGAAAAAAATGGTCTGCTGTTTTACATGATTTTTTAATCCTTTAAATTTATTTTAGCTAGTGGTTTCTAATTATTTTGTGATCATGTCGATGGCTGGCACGCGGTTACTTTAACATCTGGCGACCGTACAGATTAATCCTGCAAAATAAATTCAAAATTGGTAAGCGATATTATATTGTAACGGAAAAAAAGATGGAGGCCGAACAAAAATTTATAAAAACGAAAGAAAATAAAGAACGAGCGGTTTTGCGACGCCTCTTTACATTAGCTGCGAATAAAATTGAAGAAATCTTTCAAGCCGGCGAGGCAAAGGAAACTGAACTCAGAGCCGAGTTTAAGAAAATAGAGCAGCTTTACTCAAAAATTTCGATTTTGGACGATAAAATTAAAAATGATGTACTAGAAACCACAGCCGATACACTGATAGAGAAGGAGTTAACGACAGCAGATGAGTACTCAAGTCGATATATTATGATCGAAACGAAATACGACTTGATAATGAAAAAAATTGACCGAAATATTGAAGACAAGTCCAAAGCTACACGGAATTATAGATTGCCTGAAATAAAATTTAAGAAATTTGATGGCTCGATTAAAAATTGGATAAGCTTTTGGGGGCAGTTTAAGAAGATTGATGGAGACCCAAATTTAGATGACGATGATAAATTTTTCTACCTAATGCAAAATATTGAACCGGACACCGATGTGTACTCCCTAGTTGAGAGCTATCCGCCGATTGGTACCTCATATGGAAAATGTATGGAGGAGTTGAAACAGAGATATGCGAGGGAGGATTTGTTAATAGAAGTATATGTTCGAGAATTACTTGCATTAGTGTTGAAAGACAAGACAGACCTAACTGATCTGTATGATAAACTGAATGCCCAGCTACGTGCACTTGAGACTTTAGGCGTCAGTCAATATCATGCATTTATTCTGCCGCTGGTGGAATCAGCCCTTCCCTTAGACATTTTGAAAATATGGGAAAGAAACAAGGGAGTTATTTTGAAAGATAATAGAAGCCCAGAAGAGGTTTTAGGAAGATTAATGGAATTTTTAAAGACAGAAATAGAAAGCATGCAACGTATTGAAATAACGAAGAACATGAAAAATACCGACAATGATAAAGGTGGTGCTACACTTGCTACTGCAAGCTGTTTGTTGGTACAAGAAGAAAAGAAGAAAAGCCCACAATATAATATAATAAATTGCATTTGGTGTGACAAGAATACACATTCACAAATGGATTGTTTTAAAATTTATAATCTCACTGTTGAACAGAGACGAGAGATTTTGAAGAAAAAGAATGCGTGTCCTATCTGCTTGAAAATTGGGCATCATCCCCGTTCGTGTAAGTCCCTTGTGAGGTGTCTTGTATGCAAGAAAAAGCATTCTACTGCGCTTTGCACGGGAAAATATGAGGGAAAGTCCCAGGATAATAAGCCGAGCAACGCGACTACCTCTACGAATCTATCATCACAAAACTGCAGCACTGAAACCCTACTTCAGACAGTTGTCATCAACGTCAGAAATGCAGACAGAGTCTTGCCTGTTCGCGCAATTATTGACAGCGGGTCACAAAGAAGTTATATTCGAGAAGATGTAGCAAAGAAGCTAAATCTGACCCCTGTAGCACAGGAAGAGCAAATACACTGCTTGTTTGGTAATATAACAACTAAGTCGGAATGCCATAATGTTTATAACGTAACGGTAGAGAATTTGGAGTCGAATTTTACAATGCAAATCGAGGCCCTCAGCCAAGTTGCTATTTGTGGAAATATTCCAAAGCTGAGTTTAAATAATGACATATGTAAAATTCTAAATAGACATCAAATTTACTTGACAGATGCCAACTGTAATTTGAAAGAAATAGGTATTCTGATAGGGGCGGACTTTGCTGGGTTAATGCTGACGAGTAGTATTGTTGTGATGGAAAATGGTTTGGTAGCAATAAAAACAAAATTAGGTTGGATAATACAGGGTAGACAGATAAGCATTTCATCTTGTAATATTACAACGTCTATGTTTTGTATGTCTAGGTCCACTAATAATGACTTGACAGATTTTTGGACGTTCGAAACTCTCGGCATTCGTGATCCAGCAGAAATGAAGACCAAAGCGCAAGGAGAAGCTGAAGCATTGAGCAATTTTAAGGAGACTGTGAAGACACTACCTGATGGAAGATATGAAGTGGAACTTCCTTTCAAGGTGGGTTTTGATGATTTATTATCAAACTATGATAAGGCGAAAAAGAGATTAGAGTCGAATACTAAAAGGCTGATTTCTAGCGATAAGTACCAAGATTATGATGTGGTATTAAAAGAATGGCTGAGGTTAGGTGTAATAGAGAAAGAGCCCTTCGATAGACATTGTGGCCGTGAGTTTGGTCACTATTTACTGCATAAAGCTGTACTGAAAGAATCTAGCTTGACTACTGCAATCAGACCTATTTTTGATGCATCGTGTCCTGATAAGAATGGACTGAGTTTAAATGGTTGTCTGGATAAAGGTATTAATTACATCGAAAACATACCTAAACTACTGATCAGATTTCGGAAAGGAGCTATTGGCATAACTTCTGATATTGCCAAAGCTTTCCTTCAGATTAGCTTACAGCCCGAAGACAGAGGGTATTTAAAGTTCCTATGGTGGGAAGATGAGTCACTGCAAAATGTCGTAGAATATAGACATTGTCGCGTCGTATTTGGACTAACATCAAGTCCATTCCTGCTTTCAGCGACTATAATGCACCATTTAGATAAATTCTCAGGTGAGTACGAACAGACAGCTCAACTTCTTAAGAAGTCATTCTATGTAGATAACTGTATTACAAGTTTAGAGACTGAAGAAGAGACACGCACTTTCATGGAGAAGTCTAAAGAAATCATGAAAGTAGCCCAGTTTGACCTGCGCATGTGGGTGACATCGCCACTCCAGATTAATGAAGCGGGTAAGGATGTAGTTTATGTACTAGGGCTGAGATGGGACACAGTTTCTGACGAACTTTCATGTAACATTGCTGAGCTGCCTGCACCTGAGACAATCAAAAAGCTGACGAAGAGGGTAGTATTATCCTTGACGCAAAAGGTATTTGACCCAATAGGATTTACATGCGCTGTGACCATAACCCCAAGGATTTTGCTGCAAGAGATGTGGCGCCGGAAACTGACGTGGGACGAACTTCTGCCTCCGGATCTTGCTAAAGAATTTCTAAAATGGTACGATAATATAGAGTATTTAAAAGATTGTAAAGTACCCAGGAGACTAACGACTAATAAATTGACTGACTGCAGATTGAGCTTACACATGTTCTGTGATGCTTCTAAGAATGCGATGGCAGCCTGTATATTTTTACGCGCCGACAAAGATAACAAAGCTACTGTTCAGTTAGTGGCGGCTAAGTCTAGGGTGGCGCCTCCTAAAAATATATGTATTCCACGACTTGAATTGATGGCTGCAGTTATAGGTGTCAGGCTACTAGTAGAAACTAGGAACAGCTTAGCGCTAGATAACTGTAGTGAATACTATTGGACAGACTCCAGTGTTGCATTATACTGGATATGCAATAATCTATCGTGGAATATATTTGTACGCAATCGAGCCAAAGAAATAAGAGAAGGTACTAAAACAGGAAATTGGTTGCATATTTCAGGATCTTCTAACTGGGCAGATCTGGCGTCGCGAGGCTGCGATGCCAAACAGCTGCTAGATTGCCGGTGGATTGAAGGCCCCGAATTCCTGCTGCGTAACTCAGAAGATTGGCCTAAGAGTTCAGTCAAGGTAGATGACGCGGAAGCTAAAAAGGAGTTAAAAGTGGCGGCTAAGTCAATCTGTAATGTAAACGTTTCGTTGAATGAAACCTTCTCAGACCGATTTCTTTATTTTTCCAAGTATGACAAGATCGTACGCGTGGTCGCTTGGTTACTCCGGTTCACAGATAATTGCCTGAAAAAGAAAACAAATATATTAAAAGAGGATATAACAGTTGATGAATATGAAAGGGCCGAAAGGAAAATATTCTTACTACTACAAGAAGAGAACAAGAATAGTTTAGAATTAAAATGTAAAAATATACATACCTTGCAAGACGTTGATCAGTTGAGGAGAATAAAAACTAGACTTTTACTATCAAGCATGTCTGAGAATACTAAATGTCCTATATTGTTGCCAGCCAAGAGTGAGATAGTTCGCAGGCTGGTAGAGCAAAGACATGTGCGTTTACAACATGCAGGTATGAATAATTTGATTGCTGATATTAGGAAATCATACTGGATCTTTGGGATTCGTAGACTCGCCAGGTCAGTAATAATGAATTGTATGATATGCAAACGATACAGAGTAAAACAGATGCAGGCACCTGTAGCGCCTTTACCCGTGGATCGCATGGAAAGCTCTTTACCTTTTGAAGTGACAGGAGTAGATTTGGCGGGTCATCTCTATTTGAAAAATGGCGAGAAATGTTGGATCGTCATATTTACGTGTGCAGTTTACCGCGCAGTACATTTAGAACTCACACAGTCGCTTTCGACCGAAGCGTTTCTAAGGACTCTAAGAAGATTCATTGCTAGACGAGGGAGGGTGAGAGTAATTTACTCAGATAATGGTTCCAACCTAGTTGGCAGTAGAAATATGTTAGATAGCTTAGACTGGAATAAAATTCAACACGAAACATGTACTACAAAAATTAAGTGGAAACTTAATGCACCAACCGGCGCCTGGTGGGGCGGTTTTTTCGAGCGACTTATTAGAACAATGAAGGATTTACTACGCAAAGTATTAGGTAAAGCACGGGTAACCTATGATGAATTACACACATTACTTTGTGAATGTGAGTCTGTAATGAATAATAGACCACTGACCTATATTCAAGACGACAATGCAGATTCTTTGGAGCCTTTAACTCCAGCCTGTTTCCTACAGCCTCTACCTAACTCAGATACTACTGATTTAGATCTACTAGACTCAATAGCTTGAATGTCAGACTTAAATACCTACAAAAGCTGCGAGACGATTTTCGTCATAGATTTAAGACAGAGTATCTCACAGAATTGATACAGAGAGGTAAAGAGAAAACCAAGTATGAAGAAGTGAAGGAAGGTCAAGTAGTATTAGTAGAAACAGAAGAAAAAAGGTTTAAGTGGCCTTTAGGTATTATTACTAAGGTTTACACTGGGAAAGACGGCGTTAATAGAACGGCTCTGATAAGAACTGCCACTGGTTTAAAGGTACGACCCATACAGCGATTGTACTCTTTAGAAGTTGTAACAGATGATTTAGAAGCTCTCGGCATCTCTAAACTCGGCCATAGTGCTGAACAAGGTAAGGAATCAGAAAATGTTCCTAGCCCAGAAAATCCAGACCAAGTGAAGGATGATGAGAACAACACCATTTCCTCTCCTAGGGAGCCGGTGAAAGTCTCACGATATGGCAGGAGAATATTGATACCAAGTAAGTATAAACTTTAAACGGAAGTACTTATAGATGTAGGTACATACTACATACACTACGTAATATTACTGATGAATGCTTTTGGTTAATTTTATTTTTTAATGATTTGTGTATGTACGTTCCAACCATTTTACTTCACTTTGTGTTAATGTCTTTTAACATAATTTTCCTCTTGCTTTCCGGGTTTGGAGGGATGTATAGGATCTTCCTCAAAACAGAGTGTTCTAAGCATGTTGTAAAGAACTTAATAGGTATTAATGCTTATAGCTATCTTAAAAGTTTTAATTGTAATTTACTGACGTAGGATAACTATAATATTTTAATTTAACTGCGGCTTATCTTTTGTAAATTAGGAAATAAGAAGAACAGCTATACCTATGTATATAGATAAGCATCTTGAACTTCCTCTTGGGGTTTGGAGGATGTTCAGTATTTTTTTAAAAGAATACAGATGTCAATTCTTTGACAATTGGAAAAAAATGGTCTGCTGTTTTACATGATTTTTTAATCCTTTAAATTTATTTTAGCTAGTGGTTTCTAATTATTTTGTGATCATGTCGATGGCTGGCACGCGGTTACTTTAACAGTAACTTACAACCACAGCTTACAACTTACCGTTATGGCGGAAATAGTAGCCAACTTAAAAAAAGACTTACCTAAAACCTTTACCTAAAAACCTAACTTAGTAACGTACTTAAAACCTTCCCATTCATTCAATAACGCATTTAAAAATATTGATAGACATAGAAGAGTTAGTTGTATGAAACGTGCGCTACACTTATACGTGTAGCGCACGTTTCATACAACTAACTTTTTTCTCTATGGGAGTGTCCCATCTCTTCAGCGTAAGTGGTTTTTTTTCTCTATGCTTACTATAAGTAACCAAAAAAAAAACCATCAAGCGGCCATGTTGTTTAAAACTCCGATTCGTTCCGTAATGAAATCTTAATAATCGTCATCAAATTTTTTTAAACGATATTGCAATTTTAATATATCCTATGTTAAGCGCCGGTTATTTCTAAGCATATTAGTAAAAACCGCATGAAAATCCATTCAGTATTTTAGGAGTTCAGTCATAACAAACAAACAAACAAACAAACAAATAAACAAACAAACAGACAAAGTGTTTAAAAAGTGGCTTAACGTGATCAGTGGCTAATTTTAAGCCGACCTGTGTAATTTTTTTGTTGATATCTTGCAATTACAGACTTTTTTATCTCTACAGTTTTATTATATGTATAGACAAAAGGAACAAAACAACCGGTAATGGCATAATACTATGAGTAATACAAAAACATTTCGTTTGCCTGTTGCCACGAATCGGTCCCAACTCAGCATATTGCTGGTCATACAACCAGCGCTGGTCTTCCGTTGGGGTCGTTTCGGTGTCGTTATTTAACGCTAATGGAAGGGATCTTTGCTAGACCTCCTGAAGATCCTAGCGCAGCTGATACTATGGCTGCGATATGATCGTTCAAGTTGACGACGACGACGACGCCTCTAGACCTACTGCTTAACGTAGGTATCAACATATGTATTTTAATGTAGGTAAAAAAAAATTCAATGACAGTATTTTTCCTTTAGATAGTTACCGTCTGCGTGTGTGGTGTATGGTGTTTTTCTTTTAGTTTGTCTAGTAGCGCTTAGACAAATTGTTTTTATTATATTTTTATTATTACCGCTTGTACTGAAATTCATTAAAAAATATGCGCTTCCCGATTTACTGGTTTAATTGTGTTTTTTTTTTTTATATGCGATTGAATGACGTGGCGAGCTAGTCGTTCACCAGATGTTAAGCGACACGGCCGCCCATAACAGTTGCAGTGTCACTCGGAACTTTAAAACAATAAAGTTTCGCGTGATACTGCACTGCGCACGTCATCCTGAGACATCACACAGTCTAGTAATCAGATTACTAGACTGAGTGATCAGATCATAAAGTCTCATTTGCCCAGTAATTTCACTAGCTACAATGCCCTTCAAACCGGAACACAGTAGTGCTTGCACACTACTGCTTGGCGGCAGAATAACTGGCAAAGCGGAGGTACCTACCTAGACGAACTTTGCAGGAAAGTCCTACCACCTAGTAAAGTGTTCAAAGTGCTTAACTGGTTGAGCGTCGCAAGAGTTGATATCGGCCATAGCACCGCCGCTGAACCTTCGGTCACCACTACTACAACTACTGGCGCGACAATGGAAGCTGCTTGTCTTGGGCAAACCACAGATATTTTTGCTACTCTCAATAAGTACCTATATGGGACAAACGCTAATGTAGAAATATGTATTACTAGCTGCATTCCGCGGTTTCACCCGCAGATAACAGTAGCCAATGTGTTAATCCAGTACCTACATAAGCTATCTATATTCCAAATTTCATCCAAATCCATCCAGCCGTTTGAGCGTGAGTAGTGTGAGTGTGAGCTAAAACCCAGTGCCGGCTGGAACTAGACGTAGCCGGTCACAGGTGTTCCACCTTCGACTGCTTCGCCGCTTTGTAGGGTAGATCTAAATTAAACCACCTGTGACCGGCTGCACCTAGTTCTAGCCAGTTAAAGCTAGTCGTAACCGCACTTCGGGTTTTAGCCGTAACATATATACATTCTAGCTATAAGCTTCACACAGGGTATCTGGTTTAGAATACTCATGCTAAAAGACTGTATTAAAATAACTGGTCTTGCCGTTTAGGAGTACATTGACGTAGGTACGCACGTACAGAAAAATGATGTACATAATACGTACCAGCGGTTTTCGCCTGGCAATCTTCATCACAACGCAGACCACAATGACGATGATCACTAGTGCGCCCACGCCGGCTGCCATGTAAATATATTTTTTATCAAACGAGCGTGTACCTGTCAAACAGAAGTACCAACATATAATATTTTGGCAACCTGTGGTATCCAATTACCGTCAGCATTCTATACAATGCTTAGACAATGTATTATCATCAACAGTCTGAAGACGGCCACTGCTCAGCATAAGCCTCCCCCCCAGAGTGCCACTTTGAGCAGCTGCTTGCCTCCTGCTGCATCCATCGGCTCCCCGCGGTTCTGACCAGGTCATTGATTCACATACGCTGTGTCTTCCAGTTCGTGGTCGCCACTTGAGAACCTGCCCATTGCCATTTCAACTTGCTAATACTATAAAAACTGTATCGGTTACTTTAGTTCTCCTGCGGATCTCCTCATTGCGGATCTTATCTCGGAGGTAAACACCGAGCATAGCTCTCTCCATAGCTCGTTGCACGACTTTGAACTTACTAATGAAGCCAACAGTCAGAGACCACGTCTCAGTTCCATAAGTCATCACTGGCAACACACACTGATTGTAAACCTTCGTTTTCAGGCTCTGCGGTATTTTGGACGAAAACATAGGTCAAAGCTCCCCGAACGCTGCCCAACCGAGTTGGATTCTTCGTGCCACCTCTTTGTCGAAGTTGGACCTGAACCTATCTGTCCTAGGTAGAGATATTCGTCGACAACTTCGAGAGTATCATGCCCAACCAGTATATAAGCAACATGGGCAATGGGCATTAATGACTGACTAATACTTGGATGATTACCATACATAATATTAAGTTTCCAATATTTTCAATTAAAAACTTGTGGTCAAATGCTTTACCAATAACAAAAATAAAAATATTAAACTAATTTTGAGGCCATTCCTATGGAGCCAATCTGAAAGTAAATGACGCAGTTTTGAGGTACCTAACATTAAAAAAATCGCACGACCGTGTTGAGAACCAAGTTTTTAAAGTGGGTTTAAAAAGTAAGCATAATGAATGGACAAACCTGCCGGTACTACACTCTCATTCTTATTGTGAGACGACGTATTAGGTGTTCCTGAAACAAAAAAAAAATTGTTTTCTTATAAATGACTCCATTCACGATGTATCTCTAACTCTCGCAGTTTCGGACTTCACCATTTTTATGCCACGTCGATCCACGAACGAGTGGATCCGAAAATACTAATCTTTTTATATGCCACTTAAATCCACAATCCGCTAACTGTTGAGGCCAACTGAGACATTTCTTTTTTTCCCTGCTGACCGCATCCTGCACCCACCTCTTGAGCCAGAGCAAGGCGTCTATAGTAGACCGCCCTGCTCTGAACCCGTACTGGGCCTCCGACTAACCAGGCCCAGTACCCTACAGGTGCCGGATAACACGGGAAGCTACTACACGCTCTAGCAGCTTCCCCGTGTCATCCAGCAAGGCAATGGGCCTGTATGCAGAAGGCGAGTCGACAGGACAACCCTCCTTCCGCAATAGGACAGACACAGACAGGACAGATTTGTTTGTATATTTACCTATTTGGAATAAGTCGTCGATTGTAATTTGTTTTGTGTACCTATATATAAATAAATAAATAAATAAATAGGCACAATCGGCCATCTTTTCCACGGCTTCGGGAACCGTCCGGACGTGAGGCACGTGTCGAACAGTTCCCGAAGCCGACAGCCCCTCCAACACCCTGCTCATGAACTGCGGCTCCAGGGACTCCGCGGCTGGGGACGTCTGGCTCCGAAATTTATTCCAGGCAGCCCTATACGGACGTCCCCATAACCCTTTAGTGAACTCGGTAATGTAGCTAAACTAGACTTAAGCTTGACTATGAGCTTAGAGTAAACATGGCTCTAAGACTATGAGCGACTCAGTTTTATTTTATTTTTTGCTACTTAAGTACACTGTTTTTTATATTATTTTATTTCGTCACGTAGCACTGAGCTTTCAAAAATTGTGACAAGAAAAAAAAGCGCAAGTAGGTACTTGTTCTGTGGCAGGGTGTTGTGGTCCTCGTAGTTTCTGGGTTCTTAGAGGAATCCTAGTTAAGGATGGTTAAGGTCCAGGATCTATGTATGTGATCGTTGGGCATTATTAATCATAATTAAGAGTTATTAAAGTTGACTTAGGAAAATAAATTGAATGCACCCAGGTGTTTCAAGTTTAGTAAAAGTGCACCAGTTTAATGCATCTAGGTGAATAAGCGTGACGCCGCTTTTTGTTGATTTTGTGATTACACTCTGCCATAAAAGACAATAATTATGATTGTATAAACAATTACCGTTGTCTCCACTAGTTGATGGATGAGTGGGTGCAGTCAGCTTGTTACGCTTCAGTACAATCTGAGTTATGTTCTTGTTATCCTCGCATGGAGTACTTTGGGCTGTACAATTCAAACCGGTCGATGTGCAGTTGATCTCACCGGATAGTTGACCGGGGTTTAATTTGAAGGTGCCCATCGTTATATAATAATTACTGTCTGACGAATAACTGGATGGTATTATGGTAATGTTTTCTATTTCTGAAATAACAAAAATATAAAATGTGAGTCTTGATTGATGAGGATGACGCTGATTATATAGGAGCCACGCTGTTTTGAGCGTGAAGGAATACAAACATAGCAATGTCATACATACACACATACAAACTGTGTGTATCTAACTCCATCTCCGTTCCACCATCAGACGTCAAGACGTACAGCTACACGCCATCCATTTATGATTGATATTCCTTCTATTCGTACAAAGCGGTTTGACTCGACATTTATAATCCGAGCAGCGAAGGAATGGAATACTTTACCAGCGTCTTTGTTTCCCGATAAGTACAATCTGGAGCTGTTCAAGTCGCGAGTGAATAGGTACCTATTTCTAGGCAAGCATGTACCATCGTAGACCGCGTCGTCACTTCCCATCAGTCCCCGTATCGTCTAACTCAATCGTAATCGATAAATGGGCTTCATTTGGTCATTTCCGGTTGTGTGAAATCCTCATCCATCGGTATTATGGTCCCTTAGTTAAAGAACTGAATAGACAAAACATTGATTAACTATAATAATGAGAAATAGTGAGAAAATACTAATGGCTGGAGATCTTACACAATGCCAACTTGCCGGAAATGACGAAAAGAAGCCCATTCATCGATTACGATTGGCTTAGACGGTAGCCCCGCAGGTGAGATTGCGGTCAAATGCGGGCCTATTTAGTTATAAAAAAAAAGTTCGCCATTATAATATTAGTGTGATGTGCTGATTCGTTTTGACCAGCTTTTAGATTATACGTGGCGTTGGTTCAATACAAACTGATATTTTTTATTGAGCTCTTTAAGGCCATTTAAGGCTGATATATACGCGGATTCACTATCTCGCTCACACATTGCTACATTTTTGAAAATATTAATTAACTGAATTTCTTACGACAAATCTGGCTAAATTAATTATATTATATTACTTATTTTTCAGACGTGTATTGTGATATGAATAAATGACTATTGACTATTGACTATATTCACATGAATATTTTTTTTTTATATTTGACTAGGCTAGCATTTGACAACAATCTCACCTGATGGGAAGTGATGATGCGGTCGAAGGTGTAGCACGCTTGTCCAGTAATAAATACCTATTCACTCTTGACTTGAACAACCCCGGGTTGTATTTTTCAGGAAACACCGACCAGGGCAGGGCATTCCACACTTTCGCAGTTCTTATTAGAAAAGTGTTGTCGAAACGATCAGTACGTATTGGTGGTATTTCGACCATAAAAGGGTGACGCTTGGCCGAACGCCTGGTAGTTTTATAATGGAAAGGTGCCGGAGGAATTAGGTCATGCAGTCCTTGTGCACACTCTCCATAGTGCATTAATAATGATATTTTTGTTGAACATTTGTAATGGTATTCGCGAAAACATAGTTTAGCTAGATTTGTTGTAAGTAAAATTCAGTTATTTAATATCATCAAAAATGACACAATGCGCGAGCGAGATAGTGGATCCGCGTATATATAGCAGCCTTAAGAGTCTATACAACGCCAAAATGCTTAAAATGGCTTAGCATGAGGCCGTGTCCTGTCAACAATATTGCAACAATGACTTTCAAATTAATAAATGGTAAAGTTCAGGACTAATGCTAAGGCTTATGTATAGTGAAAATAAAAATAAATAAACTTTTCGCGATAGAAAAAAATTAGAAAGTTACATCCAAACCGTGCAAATAAACCACGATTATAAAATGAATACTTTAAATAAGATCATGAAACGTTGTGTAGTAGTTGAACTAAATATAATGGAGGGCTTATGTATATTATATTCAGTGTAATAATAAATTACCTAAACTATTGCGCGTTGGAACCATTCTAACTTAGACCGCCCCTGCCGCTCGGCTCCCCGACTCATCCCCGCTTTGGCCTAGTACTATATATCTATTCTGTGGCTTTGGCTTGGCCTAGCATAAGCTCCATGAAATGGTTTTCGAGTTTCATAACCTTGTAAAAAATTTAAAAGATTTCCATTATTTTTAATCTATCTGAAATACTTACGGCTGCTGTAACCCCATTTAGGATTTGCATTTTTAGAGTAGCACCTAAAATACAACTCTTGTTCATCATAATTGTAATGAATCGTTGTCAGTTTACTTGTGTACGTTTTAGATAAAACTTTTGCCATGGATACCCCTTTAATAAATGGATCTGAAACAAAACGGAACAAAACGAAAACAAAACGAAACGAACGAGTTAAAGGAAACGTAACATTATACTACTTTAGGTATTAATGAATACAGGGTGTATAAAAAACGTCAACGTCAAAAAAATTACATTAGCCCTAAATCTAGTTATAATTTAGGTCTCGTGAGACCGTGGTCAAATGATCTAATGATTAAAAAATGTACACGGCAAACTAATTTATTTGAAAGCTACAAGGTAAGTTGCCTATTCGTACATAAAAAGTCAAACGGTGGCCTATTTGTACATAACTAATACATTTGACAGACCTGATAGCTCAGTTGGTGATAGATCTGCCTTCTGTCTGGCTGTGGGTTCGATTCCTACCCAACATTTGTGTGATGAACATATGCGTATGTTCTGTCTCTGAGTGTTATATTGTATTCTATATATGTATTTACAAAAGTATTCTATCAATTATCTGGTTCCCATTACAAGCTATGCTTAGTTTGGGTCTAGATGGCGCTGTGTGAAATGTCTACATATACTTATTACTTTTTTTTATTTATAAAAAAAGTCTTTCTACATTTTACGCTACCTACCGCTAGTGGGCTGGAACATTTGGACTGTCTTTTTTATTAAGGTATGTCTTCTCATGTATAATATGTTTCAAATCCCCTGAGAAACTCGTGCATTGCTCCCCCGGTATTATGTTAGCCCTGGAAAAAGCGACAGTATCGCTTTCCATACAATATGCATTGCTTCACTGTCGTGTACGCGTCTACCGCGTTTCGTGGTACAAGGAAGTGTGCGAGACAAGTTTAGTCAGCGGTGCTAAACCTGTTTTAGCATGTTAAATGTCGAGTTTCTCAAAGGATTTGAAAATTTAAACCGAACCACCAAAAATATAGGTTGAGAGTCGCTGCAGTCTGCTCAAAAGTCAATGTACTAAATTCTAAGATGATTTGAAATATACTAAAATGGACATTCCAATTACATACTAAGGGTTACAGTAAAGTACCTACGCAATTTTATGGCGGGTAGGTACTTACTGTAATCGAAATAATTAGGAATCAGGTTTATTGTGACCGTTTTCAGGTTTGCAGACGTTTGCGTCGAACATGTTATTGACATGGTTTTATTATATTCTTGTAAAACTGTAGTAATATTCATCTCCTGAGCCACCCACGGAGTTTTGAAACCTGTAATGCAGACAAGAATTGTTAATTTTTGTTTTAATTTAAAAAATAAAGTCAATTATAGATTCATAATCCTGTTTGCCTTTTCCCATTTGTTATTGTGGTCGGCTCCCAATCTAACCTGTAGCGGCGAGCTACCAGAATTACACGAGCGACTGCCATCTTACCTCGCAACCCATAAGGGACCAGTGACAGGGATGGTTAGATCAGGGGGCGTACCGTGAGCTCTTAGCGCGATTAAAACAGAGCCTATATTGGATCGCTTTGTTTTTTTTTGTATGGGAGTTTTGACAAGCGATCCAGTGTAGGCTCTGTTTTGAATCGCGCTAAGAGCTCACAGTACGCCCCCAGGTATCAGATTCTATCAGGCGTCTGACTACCCGTAACGATTGCCATAGATGTTCTTATGACAATCGGGACCGACGACATGACGTGCTCTCCAAGGCATGGAGTGATGGCATCGCAAACTGCACATAACTTACTAGATATAAGATAAGTCATTGGTGCAGGGCCAAAGATCGAACCCGGTGCCGTAAGGTTGCGAAGCGCACATGCTACCGCTCGGCCACCATCGCTCAATTATAGGTCCAAAATTCAAAATTGCTATGACTATAGTGCATCATACTCTGTATTAGTATAACAAGAAATTAATACTAAACACCAGTCAAGTGGGAGTTAAAAGTTATGTTATCTGCAGGATATATACGGAACCCCTCGGGCACATTTGACCGGTTTTTATAAATATGCGGGATCCTAAATACAATAAGGCAAAAAAGTTTTCGATAATAATAGGTATAATGTACTCACTTGATAAGTTATCCGGAATATTTTCGCCCTTACATTCCATATTATAACCATTCCAGTTAAAGCTTTGAATTTGCAGTTCTTCTCCATCAAAATAGTCGTATCGGTAGATTGTATGGTCGGCATCCCGCTGTACGGGGGACAAGGTTAAACCATTCACAATGAAACCAAAATCTGTTGGAATAAAAAAACCAAGTTATTAAAGGCCCATCGAAGCGTTTTGAGACAACCCTGACCAAAATGCTGATCTTTACTCAACAATGGCACAAAGACTAAGCATAGCCATTCAACCCGGCAATGCTGCCAAAATTTTAAAGAATGTGGCTGGGCACAGATCTGGTACAGCTCCCGTATTGTGTAACTCAATCGTAATCGATGAATGGGCTTCATTTGGTCATTTCCGGTTGTGTAAAATCCTCATCCATCGGTATTATGGTCCCGTAGGCGGAGAACTGAATAGACAAAACATTGATTAACTATAATAATGAGAAAATACTACTGGATGGAGATGTTACACAATGCCAACTTGTCGGAAATGACGAAATGAAGCCCATTCATCGATTGCGATTGGCTTATACGGTAGCCCCGCTGGTCTGTGTGCCTTATAAATGTAGTGGGCTTATAGATTAATTTTACAGTAGAATCATACACGATGACGATGCCGCAGACTGAACAAAATTGTTGTAAAAAGTTCTGCTCGTGAGGTATATGGTTCGCAGAACTACTAGTCATTCTGTTTGTTTGTTATTATTTTTAGTTAAAGCCAAAACATACCTACGTGGCTTTATCCTGTTTCAACTTTAGTCATTATTTTATTTGGCACACAAAACAGAATACCTACATTCAAATACAAGAACAAGAAAAAAGATTACATACATGTTGAGCTAGATTATCCCAAAACAACCAACAACCACCGACCAACTAACCAACAATGTCAGGACCAACATTTGTGTGATGTTTGTTCTGTGTCTAGGTGTGTTATGTTGTATTCTATGTATGTATTTACAAACAAAAAGTGTATGCTTAGTTTGGGACTGGTGTGTGAAATGTCCATCCATATTTAATTATTTATTTTAATGAGGTGAAACCAGCAGGATACAGGGTTTATGCCTTCTCTCCCCAATGTGAGATTGCTAGGTGAGATTATAGCCGGGACTACACCACAGTCCACCGCGCTCCAAATGCGCGTGTTAGAAGCGCGAAACAAAGGCACAGAATAGTTATTAGCTAAGAGAATATCCAGGGAATGGGCAGCAACATTCTCCTCGGTACATTAATCTGCGATCACCTAGCCGCCTGTCAAGCGTGGTGATTGTGGCAAACCTTGCGAAAAGCGTCCAAACGCCTGTTGTTCAGCAGTGGACGTCTTCCGGATTATTATGTGTGTTAATGTGAAAGGTGTGAACAACACCTTTTAGCGCGATTCAAATGACAACCTAAAATTAATCTCTACAGTACAAAATTGTATTATAGCAAATAACTTATGAGCCGATTAGAATCGGCTCAAACATCTCCCCCTTCCTTAAAGCCTCACATATTTTTAACGGACCCTCCCCCTATATCACGGCCAGAATGCAGTCCAAACGGTTATTTGTAGCGAGTGTGAAAGGTGGGCATTTTGTAGCAGTTGGTATAAGCAGTAAGCACAGAATATAATGATAGTGTATGCTTATAGTAGTTAGCTTAAAGAGTGCTCGAGGTACACTAGCCCAGTTTTTCAAGCCAGGATAGCAAGATTATGTTAGTAACCAACGAAAACTCAACAAAAATTTTATGACGTCATCCACGTGATCGTTTATTGGTCAAACGCTTTAGCTAGTACACAAGCCGGCAAGGCTAACATACTACTACTGTATACTGTGTACTAGCTTTGAATAGCCCGCAAGGCTGGTATCCAATTGGTTATTGCAGTTCTCTGGTGGAACCTCAGTGAACGGCAATCTTTATACAATAGTTTTAGTCCATGCTCACCGTAAATATCAATTTCCTTCTTTTCTTTCAAATTTACCCTCACAGTGTAAGATTTTATCGCGTCCACATCCCACGTTGTGCACTCAATAAACGCGCCGTTGTTGTCTCCTGGCATCTTCCTAAGCATGCTCACAGACCCAACTTTAATTCTCGTTTTGTCGACCGCTGAAAACGGAGAAAACATGTGAGGCATTAAAAAAACACAACTTTAATTATGCAAATGTAAGTATAATGTTGTGCAAAACATCCATGTACCTACGTTTATAACTTTAGAAGGAGTTAGGTATAAGATTGTAATAATCTGCCGCGGTCTGTAATGACTGCGTTGCTGGCCGCGATAAACGCTGAGAGCGCAGCGTAGCGCGTCACAGCGCGGTCAGCATTGCAGTCCTTAGTGGACAAGCTGGAATAAAGGCCGAGAGCGGAGCTAAGCTAAGCTCGAAGCCATCATATCGTGGCCTGCAGTGCAGTCATTGTTGACCAATGTTTGTATAGTACTTTACTCAAACAATACGAGTACTTATAGCTTATTTTAAAAACATTTTTTATCACTTCTTAACTTACAATCATCAACAATAAAGAACAAATGATATTAGTTCCTTAATAATGAACTAGATGGCGTTGTGTGCCCTTAAAACATGCGAACATTTTGTGTGCACACACTATGGACAATTTGGATTTTCATGTTTGCGGGTAGTCTTTAGATTATACAATAATATAGTCTAAGTCTATGATGGTCACCAGCAATGAAATTCCAAATTCCATTTCATTTTTTATACAACGTTGCTGGCGCTAGCGCCTTTTCAAGTAGGTAAGGTAACAAAGAGTAAGTACCTGGCGCAGCAACGCCCGCTTTGCTAAATGAAAGAAGGTTTCAAGGTTGTCGAAATAATGACAACATTACGAGCATTTTTGAGTAACGGATTCATGCAATTTGTGTGAATCCATTACTCAAAAATGTATGAAGAAATTTCTTCTCGAAAGAAAGCAAAGAAATCCTCTTTAATAATAATATTTATGTGATTTTCATACCATTTCCATTTTTATCTCTGTATATTAAACGAAAGGTATTAGTATTATCCATTGTACAGCTTATATTTGCAAGCTCGCCTCTCTTGTAATGGTAAGTTGCATAGGCATCGTAGCTCTCGGAGTCTGATGCTGGAGTTGGTTTAACTTCCTCTCCACTCACACTTATTTTCAAACCCATATCTATAAATAGAAACAGTTGAGGGTTAGTTTATTTTGACATCGTTCAAAAATGGTTCAGCCAATACTGCCGCACTTACGATGAACGCATCAATTAAGGTTTTTGGCGAAATTGAGTTAATACCTGATCTGGTATCAGAAAAACGAGATCTACAACTTTCTCAAAGTGACATTTGACAAATTCCTTCATTTAATTAGTTTTTCTGTTTTTATAAAGGCAATAACTAGGACTTCGATTGCAGTTTTACTTATCAAGAACGCAATATCTATAGTTAGTACATACTTTTTTTCTAGCATTCGATGGCTTGCTAGTCATAAACGCAATATGTTAGAGTTATTGCTTTTATTGCTAGCAAGCTCTATGTTCATTATTGGCGGCGTGCTTAGATTAGTAGCATCAACATGGACATAATGTGCAGTGTACTTATTATAAGGAAAGCATATGTTTATTGTTTAATATTGCCATACAGATTAGATCGCGCTAAATGTATAATATAGTACGTTTATGCTAAGTAAAGTAGTACTAAACCCGAGCACAGTCAGGGTTGGGTATGGGTAACGGGAGAAAAATTTAGTATTTCACGATTTAAGCGGTACGTTTTGTTCTCATTGGATTGGATCATGGATTGTTTATTATTAAATTTTATTGCAAGTTACGCAAGTTTAATTGATTAAATTTCTTAGCCATAACCACAGAAATATGTAAATAAATTGTAGACAGTGTCGTATATGAAGTTTTCGCAAGTAAAATCCAGTTTTCTTTATTTGAGTGTATTTACTCAAACACTCATTCATTAAATTTAAATAAATTTTATTAGCTCCATATAAAGAAAGACAGTTGCTAAGCAATGAGGACAGATGAAGATAAAAAGTTTGACACATTTGGAAATTAGCTATGACACTCCGATGACGGCTCGTGCAGGACAAGACGACTTCTATTTATTACATCATAAATCGGAAAAAAGTAAAATCGACCAAATTACATTCTTATATTATTTTAGACACTTAAAACTGTCAGATACGGATGTTAGGGCCAATTTTTAAAGGCTTTAGTTGACAGATTTAAAGCTCCTAAAACTGTTGCTGTTCTTGCCAGCTAGACGGCAATGTAAGTGACGCATATATTTTTAGTAAGTTAAAGACTGTCAACTAAACCCTTCAAAATTGGGGCCATTAAATAATCGTAAAATTATCTTTATGCTACTTCCAGCTACTCCTGCTATAGGGAATCCAGAATTTCTAATCTGCTACATGACTTTGTTAACTAAAGTAGATACCACTCACCTGATGGAAAGTGATGACGCAGTCTAAATGGTAGCTACATTATTTTCTTGCACAGGTAATAAATCATTGCTTGGGTAATTTCCTACTAAACTCAACCGAGTTTATTCTATTTAAACTTTCTTGAGTATTGTTGCGTTGCAACAAATTAAAAATATTTGCATTTCTCTTCCACTTGCGCATTATATGAAGTAGTTGATACAATTATTATATGTATATTATTTAAGAATTGGGAAAAAGCATACTGATAACTGATGGGGAAGAAAGGTGTGTCTCGAGTGGCGACCACGAACCGGAAGACGCAGCGTAGGCCCCCCACTAAGTGGACCGACGATCTGGTGAAAACTGCGAGCCGATGGATGCAGAAGGCGAGCAGCCGCTCAAAGTGGCGCTCTCTATGTTCAGCAGTGGACGTCTTCAGGCTGTTGATGATGATGATGATGATGATGATGACGTGATTTGTTAATCTTATCTGTTGCCTAGGTACTATAGACCGTTCACCGTAAGATATCCCTTCCCCTGATGTACTTTTTTTTTTAAAATATGCAAGTAAAACATATTAATCTGTGGTGGGTACATACAAGTTTAGATAATGACTTAATATTTTTAAATAATATAAATACATCAGGGGACGACTTACGGTGAACTTTTTTTTTACATCGGACTTATCTACCATTTGACCACACTCTCACCTGATGGAAAGTAACGATGCGATCGAAGGTGTAGCATGCTAGCTAAGTAAGAAACGGTCTGTACATAACAACTTACTTGGATCCCTTATGTTTACTTGCAAATCGACACAACGAAGTGGGTGTGTGTTTTCGGGATACTCATTTAGTGAACACGATAATTTCCTGGCCACTGCTTTTATATTATTCTGTAATCAGATGAAATTTATTTATTAAAGTGTTATTGAATTGTCAAAGAAAGTAGGTAATATTTATGCAAGATTCCCATTCTGGACTCAAGGCACCCCTAGAGTACATCCCTGGGGACTTGGATTCGGACCCGTAGCACCCCCAGGGGGCGTACTGTGAGCTCTTAGCACGATTCAAAACAGAGCCTATATTGGATCGCTTTGTTTTTTTGTATGGGGATTTTGACAAGCGATCCAGTATAGGCTCTGTTTTGAATCGCGCTAAGAGCTCACGGTACGCCCCCTGGTCCATTTGTGCAGTGCTATTGAATGTATATTATTATAATTGGTATTATAACTATTTACCTACATAAAAAGAAAGATATTTTCCAGAGTACTCCAAGAAATACCAGGGCAGCATAGGTAGACAGAGACTGACAATGCTAATGACTCGATTAGTGGACACAAGTGGACATTTCACGCAGCCCCAAACTAAGCATAGCTTGTACTATGGGAACCAGATAACTGATACAATACTTAGATACTTTTTGTTTGTAATATACATACATAAAATACAATATAACACCCAGACACAGAACAAACTTTCATCACACAAATGTTTGTCCCGAGTGGGAATCGTACCCACAACCTATAGGTCAGAAGGCAAAGCTACTACCAACTGAGCTATCAGGCAGTTATCTGGTTCCCATAGTACAAGCTATGCTTCGTTTGGGGCTAGATAGCGCTTTGTGAAATGTCCACTCATATTTATTCATTTATTATTTATTTAATTAATATCGCCATCCCATCCAAGCATCCCCCATAATATCATTTTCCTTTTACCTTCTCTCTTTACTTAGACAGCAATTAGTAATTTTGCTGTCTAAGTTTACCAATGAAAATTCAACAAAGATTTATGACGTGATCCGCGGGATCATTGACAGGTCAAATACTTCCTCGAGAGAAGAGATTATGTAGACTTTTACCAAAGACTTCTAAGTATACACAGTACATAGACCTCTTTGACTTCTACCAGCTCCTGCTACCCGTGCTGCTCATGCTTACTTGCTTAGCTATTTAACCCGGGCAAAGCCTGGACGTGTCAATTAGATATTGTATAACTTAAATACCCACTTTTGATTTATATGCAGATTTTGTTGATTTTTTTAAAGGGACGTTTTCTTCGTGATCGGTTTGACGTTTGGTTAAAGTACAACTGAAAAAAATAATTTAAATTAAGTATTTATAAACAATAGCGCCTTTTAAATAAATTGCAAAACAAAAAAATTAAATTAAAAATTAAAATTGCTGGCAAAGCGGTGGTGCCTAGCCTAGACGAAATGCAGAAAAGTCCTACCACCTAGTAAAGTTGCCAGCCTATCAGTGTTCTACAGGTTACATTTCGGGTAGTGTGCTGCGGAGCTACACAATCTAATTCCACCATCTCCGTTTCACCATCGGACGACAAGACGTACCGCTACACGCCATCCATATAATCCGAGCAGCGAAGGAATGGCACACTTTACCAGCGTCTTTGTTTCCCGATAAAGAGTTCTTCAAGTCGCGAGTGAAAAGGTATGTTCTAGTCAAGCATGTACCATCGTAGACCGCGTCGTCACTTTCCATCAGGCGAGATTGTGGTCAAATGCGGGCCTAAAGGAAAAATAATATAGGTAGGTACAATATAACTACGATGGGTGGTACTTACGATCCAGTGTAGTTTCTCATAATATTTGTTTTCACCGATAACTTGTACATTTGTTTAAAAGCAAGTTTTGGTGAGTCAATTTTACATGAAGTACCGCCAGTGCCGTTAGATTGATTCATATGGACTTCAACTTCAGGAATATCTGTGGAATGATGGTTCGACTGAATGGCACTGTTGATAAAATTAACTAAGTATAGCCAAATTATCAGTAGTTAAAATTACAGTTCAATTGGTTGAATTACTGAGAATTTTTAGTCACACTATTCAATGAAATATTTTATGAAACTTTTTTTATTTATGTTAACGAATGACGTGACGAGCTAGCCGTTCGCCTGGTGTTAAGCGTCACGGCCGCCCATAACAGATGCAGTATCACTCGGAACTCCAATTAAACTTTCGCGTCTACAGTCTAGTAATAAGATTTCTAGACTGCGACATCTGATCATAAAGTCTCATTTACCTAGTAATTTCACTAGCTACAATGCCTTCAAACTGGAACACAGTAGTGCTTGCACACTACTGCTTGGCGGCAGAATAACTGGCAAAGCGGTGGTACCTACCTAGACGAAGTTTGCAGAAAAGTCCTACCACCTAGTAAAACTTGTTCAGTGTGTGTGTGTTGTGGGAGCATGGCCCTCGTAGTTCCTGGCTCCCTAGATACAGGGAATCCTAGTTAGGATACAGGGTCTATGTATGTGATCGGTGGGCGTTAGTTGTTAGTTATTGTTGGAGAATATAAATAGTAGGTCATGGTATGTATGTCAGCCGTTGATAGTTTTCAGGGAGTGGGATGGTATTGGTATAGTCAAGTAAGTAGGTATTGTTTGATTCACCGCAGAGAGCCGTTGTCTTGAAAGGAGGCCTATGTTCAGCAGTGGATGTCTTCCGGCTGATGATGATGATGATGATGATGATTTAATTCAAAACACTTTAAGCTGCTAGGTACTTAGCGATTTCTTTCATAAGGGATCGTCCGTTAGTCACGTGAGGTTTGACAGAGGGGGGGAGGGGGTTAAAAAAACGAAACATTACCAGGGAGCGGGGGTGTAGTGAGACGTGTATTTAATTTTTATTTGAATGCGAGAAGTTTAAACAAAAAGTGGAGTTGACTCGCCGTATCCAGACCCAGAGTGATCCCCAGCCTTAATTATGCAGAATACAATTAGAATATGTAACCGTAAAAAATACTTAGTACCAAAAATACACGTAATTATGAATACAGCGGAGGAGGGGTTGGAAAACATCACGGGATTCATGAACGACCCCTAAAATAGGTAGGTATCGTTTTTTGTTTGAAAGCGGTATAATTGTGTAAGCACCACACACGACAAACAATATTTTTCCAAATCAGTTTAGAGTAACGCCAGCAGGATCTAACAAACAATTTATAAAAATACAAATAAAACCCAAACGGCATAACAACTTTTTTTTATGCGATTGAATGACGTGACGAGCTAGTCGTTCACCTGATGTTAAACAACACGGCCGCCCATAACAGTTGCAGTATCACTTGGATCTTTAAAACAATAAAGTTTCGCGTGACACTGCACTGCGCACGGCATCCTGAGACATCACACAGTCTAGTAATCAGATCCTTTCTTTTACTATGTTTTTGAAATAAAAATAAAATACTCTAAGCGTATTTACCGTTATTTCTACAAAACACACAACAACTGTAAAAAACCAAAACTTGCACTAGAATCCACATTTTGATCACATATTACAATATTCGGCTATATTATATCAAATATTATTGTAAACTGAACGATATTCCCACTCAGTGAATTTGTCATCCCGTATAAACTATGCGTCGGTTTTCCTTAACGGCCGGGTTCATTTAATCAAGTAATTTTGTAAATGTTTAAAATATGTTTAATATGTTGGACATGCTTACGTTACCTACAGGATAAACCTATAAATAATAAAAGTATATATTTATACAAAATTGAATGACGTACATGCCTTTATACTCTCTAATTCGTATCTATTGTTTTATGTCGATATAGATTTTAATCACAGTATGTTTATTTCTTAGACATATTCAGCTAGATCTAGTCCTGATATTTAATTAAAGATAATTTTTAGATAGGTAGATAGATAGATATAGCCGGCCAAGTGCGAGTCGGACTCGCGCACGAAAGGTTCCGTAAGCAGCGCCATCTATGACTCATCTGGTAAACGAGCAAATAAAAATCACGTTTGTTGTATGGAAGCCCCCTTAAATGTTTATTTTATTCGATTTTTTTAGTATTTGTTGTTATAGCGGCAACGGAAAACATCATCTGTGTAAATTTCAACTGTCTAACTATCACGGTTCATGAGATACATACAGCCTGGTGATAGACGGACAGACAGACAGCGGACCTTATTAATAGTAATAGGGGCTGTTTTACCCTTTGAGTATGAAACCCTACTAAAATGCTTTACTGCGCAGACAACAAATGTGGGTACATAGGCGAACTTAATGCTAGAGAGCATTATCTTCCAGTTAACCTGGGCGTAACGTAGAAATTTTTATGTTTAATTTTAATTTTATGTATAATTCCAAAGGTTCTGTGGTCCCGGCGGGCGTTGGGAGAATGGGAGCACCATCACTCTGCAGTGGGTTCCGTAAGAGAGGGCTTTACCGCCCATTACTTGAGCCAGTAGGTTAGCGTACCCAACATGCTGGCAACATTGCACCTTTAAATACTTGGGTCGTGCTATTTTTTTATTGCACAAATTAAATATATTCCTCAAAAAATAAACAATCAGAGAGATATAGATGTGGAATGATCTTCCTCCTGAGGTTTTTCCGCATAACTACAGTATGGGGAGCTTCAAGAAAAGTGTTAAAAGAATCCTCTTTAAGGGTAGGCAACGCACCGGCAATGCCTTCGGTGTTGCAGATGTCCACAGGCGGTGGTGACCACTTACCAGCAGTGGGCTGCCTGCTTGTTTGCCCTCATCTCATAAAAAAATCGTGAAAACAAAAATTATATATTTCAAATACGGAATAGAAAGAGACAGCTCAAACATATAGTGACGTCAGTACGTTCTCCCTAAAAGTATCTCATTACTAAGCTGTGGCAGGTTTTCATACAATCTTTTTGGCATGTGACTTCACAACGTGCGTTTTCATAGTAACTGTGGGGAAGCTCTGTTTAGCGAGAAAGGGACAGGCGATGCCCCAGAAACTTTAAAAACTTATTACTCCGTGATTTATTTACCAATTTTGCTAATTATTTCCTTTCGTTTTTAACCTACTGTACGAAAATAATATTAAGTTGTTAATTTTTAATAGCAGGACTGAAATGCCGATTCGTTGTGCCCATCAAATAAATGCCAGCATTTAGATCGCGAACTTTTAAAGTAGTAGGTACGATGACTTTTCGTTTCCCATTCCCAACGTCATTTGATATGAAATTATGAATCTCTGATGGGTGGGAACAATCGTAGTATAACCACCATATGTGTAACAAATACATAACTATAATACTTATAACCATTCCGTATAAGGAAATCATATCCATAATGTCACGAGCAATGACTAGGCTCGAAAGAGTTACCTAATTGTTATTTCCATTTACTCATTAGGTATGGTAAGTTGTGTTAGGTACCTGCTCAAATTGTACACAAAATAACAAATAGAATGATTCTTTATATCTAATCTACGCGTCATACATAGTAGTATAGCCACAGATTTTTTTCATGTAAACGAGTGACGTGACGAGCTAGTGTTTCACCTGATGTTATGCGTCACGGCCGCTCATAACAGATTGCAGTGTCACTCGGAACTCAAAATTAAAGTTTCGCGTAACACGGCGCACTGCGCATGCCATCTTGAGACATCGCATAGAGTCTAAAAAAGATCTCTAGACTTGTAATGTCGCTAGCTACAATGCCCATCAAACCGGAACACAGTAGTGCTTGCACACTACTGCTTATTATTATTGGTACACCTAAGAATATCTAATTATTACTAAGTATTATTTTAGATTAATTAGGGTAGAAGCGAGATGTGCAGTGTGGTCTCTGGGGTCTCGGCGTACGAATAGGACCACCCCATCTCTTCCCGTGAGTGCCGTAAGAGCCAGCTAAGGGAATATCCATGGAATGGGCAGCAGGATTCTCTGAGGTACATTATAATCATCAAGACGCGTGCCAAGCGTGGTGGACAGAACCCCAAAGGGGAGGCCTATGTTCAGCAGTTGACCCAAAAAGGCATATTATGAAATGAGAATAGATTTTTTTTAAAGGTGGAACGTTACTCTAGCGCGGGAAATTCAAGTTTTTTTGCGTTCTTTTGCCAACAATAGCTTAATTACTCAACGTAATTACATGAAAGCTAATGTTGCGGAAATAAATATAATGTATCAATAAATTACAATTAAAAGTATCACCTAATTATCATTGGTATAGCGACAAGCGGCAATAGACTAAAAACTAAGAAGAAAATTGTTTATTGCCATTTGTCGCTAAACCAATGATATCTAGAAGATACTTTTAATCGTAATTTGTTGATACATTCTATTTATTTCCGCAAAATTGGTCTTCATGTAATCACGTTGAGTAATTAAGCTATTATTGGCAAAAAACGCAAGAAAATTTGAATTTGCCGCGCTAGTGTAACGTTCCACCTTAATTCCATATTCTTGACCGGGCTAGGCACAGACATCATTTATTTATAATAGTCATTACACTTCAAAAATAATAATTACAATAACATTAATAGAATTATTGCAGTCAACGTCTAAGGCTATTAAATTAATAAAATTGCATTCAGCATTCAGCATTCAGCATTCTGGCAACTTTTCCTTCCACCAACGGGTTATTTTAAATTTTATATTTTGGTTTTATCTGTTTTAAGATAACAGGTATAGTTCAGTTTTCAACCGACTTCATTAGGAAGAGGTTATCTACTCTAATGTATGTTTTCAAATGTTGGTACCCCGAAATGTTCGTTGTTGTGTGTTTACCTACCATCTATATACAATACAATTTATTCATTTGTTCAGTAGTTTGAGTTTTGAAATCAAAATACCTAACTGGAAAAATATCTGTGATGATATCTGACGTGCTGATTCATCATTTCAATTTTGTAACCCAAAATTCTCTGAAATAAATTATTTCATTACCTGTTTTATTTCATTTAGGCGTGATTTTTCAATAATCAGATAAAATTTATTCTACAGATGAAAAAAAAAACACTGTAAAAATAAAAAGCGAATTTTAAATACTGAAAATTTAAATGTTTTTGTTTTAGCTGGTTTATAAATTATAAACCAGCTAAAACAAAAACATTTCTTATAAACCAGCTAAAACAAAAACATTTCTACAACATTTTTAAACATTTTAGTCTAATAACCTTTATCCAGCCATTGAAAAAGGCACTGATTTAAAGAGGCAGTTGTAAATAATAGTTTTGGTAAGATAAAAATTAAAAATGGCACGTTTAATAACTAGTTCAGCAGCTAAAACTAAGCAGTAAAGTAAACAAAAATGAGTTATAAAAAATAATGAAATGGATCACTGAATATATAATTGAACAGGAAAATAATTAAATGGGCGGTAATAGTTATTTGTTATACAAGGCTGCAAAGTTGGTTTTTGGCGCGAGTACTTGAATTGAAACCTGAGCAAGCTAAGGATTCTTGGATTGGTTCAAATGATGAATCCTGAGTGTAGCGAAGTTTTTGAAAGGTACGAGACGCAGAAAAACTTTTCTTCAACACACAACTTTTCACCTCACTACAGCGAGGAAAATGCAACTTGATAAAATAACCGACAAATTGATTTTTTATTAATGTACATGTTTTTCTGTCGCAATAATTAATCAACCGCCATTAAATTAAATAACTGCTCAATATGTTTCTGAACTGATCATAATAACATCTCGAATATTTAAATAACAGCTCAAAAAATTAGTTCGCATTGAAAAATCACCCCTTAATATCATATAAGTATACATATAAGTATACAAGTACAGTGCAGTACAGTGACGAAGTCGAATAAACCCCATTTGTAAAAATAAAAAAATAATAATACAAATAAAAGTAATTAAAACTGCGAAATTAGTAAAATACAGTTTATTGAGGTAATTCATGGCGCAAATATTTAAGACTTGTGGGTAATTCACTTGAAAACTAACGGGATTGCAAAAAACTGATCAGGTGATCTACTGTTCTAATGCTTCTAGCTCTTGGAGGTCCTTGATCTGGGTAGACTAGCCGAGGTGGGCGCTGTGGAACCTGTTGTCTATGGTGTCTCCAGGAATACACTGAGTCGTATTCGCCTTTCTCTGGAATAGATAGAATTGTGAAGTATGAACGGATAGGACGGTGGCAAAGGGACAAATGGCCATCTGGTTCCCTTCGCCGTCCCATCCATTCATCCTTTTCCCTTATCTTTTTCGCTCGCTCTTCCTTTTTCTCTTGTAAAGTAAAGCTTATACAAGGTGAGTTTGAATTGGTATATTATCCCGAAAGGGGGTAAATCTACTCCCCAAGGTAGACAATATTTCTTCTACGACTTTTCTAAATTAATAGTTTTTCATTGAAGAAATGCAATGTAAAGTTTCCGTTCAAACATAGCCCCAGCGCATCTGGGTGGTTGAACTTCGTCCTTGACCGAATGCGTTTAAATGAGTTTAACGACTTGTGTTTAGAAATGAATTTATAGTATCTTGTTAACTCTCGTAGCGATCGCACGTGCAAGTTTGTGAGTGGATTTATTTTTTAGTATGGAGGTTTGGAAACACGAAGTTTCAAGTAAGGCTCTCACAACTTGAAGGCTATCATGGTCCCAGTCCCCCCTTTCGGGATAATACAATAATTCAATCTCAGATAGTACGGGAACCAGATAACTGATAAAATCATCATCATCAACAACAGCCTGAACACGTCCACTGCTGAACATAGGCCTCCCCACAGAGTGCCGCTTTGAGCGGCTGCTTGCCTACATCCGTCGGCTCCCCGCGGCTTTCACCAGATCGTCGGTCCACCTAGTGGGGGGCCTACGCTGCGGCTTCCGGTTCGTGGTCACCACTCGAGAACCTTTCTTCCCCATCGGTTATCAGTTCTACGGTGGGTCACTAGTGATGTGGCCTGGCCATTGCCATTTCAACATGCTCTTCACTTGTTCATCAGTTCATCACAATGGGAATCGAACCCACAATCTACAGCTCGGAAGGCAGAGCTATTACCAACTGAGCTATCAGGCTAGCCCTCCTAAGTTTGACTACTTTAATCACTTGTGTCACTGTTGGCTGGCTCTCAAGAAGACGATTTGTATTTGGATCTGTAACTCTCTGTGGTAACACTATACGTGTCACTAATGCGTTCAGTTAGTAGTTTTTTTTTCTTGGTACAGATTAATAGTATAAAGATTAATACTATTCATATTCATATTCATATTCATTAGGGTTGTGGTAGCTTGCCGCACTAGACAATGCCAGTATGATATTTTTTCACCAAAAACTCACAAGGTTCAAACCCACGACCTATGGATTGCAAACCGAGCTCAGCACCTACCAAGCTATCAATACTTCGAAACACTGCGCCCAATAATACGATTTCTTATTTACCTGTCGTAGATTTCTTAGGAGGCCGTGGTGGTGGGTCGTATGCAGCCACCATTGAATTTGCATAGGTTACATTCACTACTTCCGATTTGTAGTTTACTTCCGGGGCATATTGATTGGAATTCTCTTCACTAATTTCTTTCTGGTTTACTGAAGTCTCTACACTATTTTCATTCTGGTTCACTGAAGCGCCATCTTTGGAAGACTTTTTGCGACAGGCTGAAATTATTGTTTCGAATGTTTTAAAATTGACTTTTTGTTTTTAATCGGAAAGACATTTTATGTAGCTCAATCTTTTGGTCGCTTTTTCGGTAATGAACGTCTATTAATGTAGATGAAGAATAGATTTGGGCCGAAAACACTTCCCTAAGAAAACCCCACTGAAACCATTTCGGACAAATACTTCCTCCAGAGAAGAGATTATGTAGACTTTTACCAAAGACTTCTAAGTATACACAGTACATAGACCTCTTTGACTTCTACCAGCTCCTGCTACCCGTGCTGCTCATGCTTACTTGCTTAGCTATTTAACCCGGGCAAAGCCTGGACGTGTCAATTAGATATTGTATAACTTAAATACCCACTTTTGATTTATATGCAGATTTTGTTGATTTTTTTAAAGGGACGTTTTCTTCGTGATCGGTTTGACGTTTGGTTAAAGTACAACTGAAAAAAATAATTTAAATTAAGTATTTATAAACAATAGCGCCTTTTAAATAAATTGCAAAACAAAAAAATTAAATTAAAAATTAAAATTGCTGGCAAAGCGGTGGTGCCTAGCCTAGACGAAATGCAGAAAAGTCCTACCACCTAGTAAAGTTGCCAGCCTATCAGTGTTCTACAGGTTACATTTCGGGTAGTGTGCTGCGGAGCTACACAATCTAATTCCACCATCTCCGTTTCACCATCGGACGACAAGACGTACCGCTACACGCCATCCATATAATCCGAGCAGCGAAGGAATGGCACACTTTACCAGCGTCTTTGTTTCCCGATAAAGAGTTCTTCAAGTCGCGAGTGAAAAGGTATGTTCTAGTCAAGCATGTACCATCGTAGACCGCGTCGTCACTTTCCATCAGGCGAGATTGTGGTCAAATGCGGGCCTAAAGGAAAAATAATATAGGTAGGTACAATATAACTACGATGGGTGGTACTTACGATCCAGTGTAGTTTCTCATAATATTTGTTTTCACCGATAACTTGTACATTTGTTTAAAAGCAAGTTTTGGTGAGTCAATTTTACATGAAGTACCGCCAGTGCCGTTAGATTGATTCATATGGACTTCAACTTCAGGAATATCTGTGGAATGATGGTTCGACTGAATGGCACTGTTGATAAAATTAACTAAGTATAGCCAAATTATCAGTAGTTAAAATTACAGTTCAATTGGTTGAATTACTGAGAATTTTTAGTCACACTATTCAATGAAATATTTTATGAAACTTTTTTTATTTATGTTAACGAATGACGTGACGAGCTAGCCGTTCGCCTGGTGTTAAGCGTCACGGCCGCCCATAACAGATGCAGTATCACTCGGAACTCCAATTAAACTTTCGCGTCTACAGTCTAGTAATAAGATTTCTAGACTGCGACATCTGATCATAAAGTCTCATTTACCTAGTAATTTCACTAGCTACAATGCCTTCAAACTGGAACACAGTAGTGCTTGCACACTACTGCTTGGCGGCAGAATAACTGGCAAAGCGGTGGTACCTACCTAGACGAAGTTTGCAGAAAAGTCCTACCACCTAGTAAAACTTGTTCAGTGTGTGTGTGTTGTGGGAGCATGGCCCTCGTAGTTCCTGGCTCCCTAGATACAGGGAATCCTAGTTAGGATACAGGGTCTATGTATGTGATCGGTGGGCGTTAGTTGTTAGTTATTGTTGGAGAATATAAATAGTAGGTCATGGTATGTATGTCAGCCGTTGATAGTTTTCAGGGAGTGGGATGGTATTGGTATAGTCAAGTAAGTAGGTATTGTTTGATTCACCGCAGAGAGCCGTTGTCTTGAAAGGAGGCCTATGTTCAGCAGTGGATGTCTTCCGGCTGATGATGATGATGATGATGATGATTTAATTCAAAACACTTTAAGCTGCTAGGTACTTAGCGATTTCTTTCATAAGGGATCGTCCGTTAGTCACGTGAGGTTTGACAGAGGGGGGGAGGGGGTTAAAAAAACGAAACATTACCAGGGAGCGGGGGTGTAGTGAGACGTGTATTTAATTTTTATTTGAATGCGAGAAGTTTAAACAAAAAGTGGAGTTGACTCGCCGTATCCAGACCCAGAGTGATCCCCAGCCTTAATTATGCAGAATACAATTAGAATATGTAACCGTAAAAAATACTTAGTACCAAAAATACACGTAATTATGAATACAGCGGAGGAGGGGTTGGAAAACATCACGGGATTCATGAACGACCCCTAAAATAGGTAGGTATCGTTTTTTGTTTGAAAGCGGTATAATTGTGTAAGCACCACACACGACAAACAATATTTTTCCAAATCAGTTTAGAGTAACGCCAGCAGGATCTAACAAACAATTTATAAAAATACAAATAAAACCCAAACGGCATAACAACTTTTTTTTATGCGATTGAATGACGTGACGAGCTAGTCGTTCACCTGATGTTAAACAACACGGCCGCCCATAACAGTTGCAGTATCACTTGGATCTTTAAAACAATAAAGTTTCGCGTGACACTGCACTGCGCACGGCATCCTGAGACATCACACAGTCTAGTAATCAGATCCTTTCTTTTACTATGTTTTTGAAATAAAAATAAAATACTCTAAGCGTATTTACCGTTATTTCTACAAAACACACAACAACTGTAAAAAACCAAAACTTGCACTAGAATCCACATTTTGATCACATATTACAATATTCGGCTATATTATATCAAATATTATTGTAAACTGAACGATATTCCCACTCAGTGAATTTGTCATCCCGTATAAACTATGCGTCGGTTTTCCTTAACGGCCGGGTTCATTTAATCAAGTAATTTTGTAAATGTTTAAAATATGTTTAATATGTTGGACATGCTTACGTTACCTACAGGATAAACCTATAAATAATAAAAGTATATATTTATACAAAATTGAATGACGTACATGCCTTTATACTCTCTAATTCGTATCTATTGTTTTATGTCGATATAGATTTTAATCACAGTATGTTTATTTCTTAGACATATTCAGCTAGATCTAGTCCTGATATTTAATTAAAGATAATTTTTAGATAGGTAGATAGATAGATATAGCCGGCCAAGTGCGAGTCGGACTCGCGCACGAAAGGTTCCGTAAGCAGCGCCATCTATGACTCATCTGGTAAACGAGCAAATAAAAATCACGTTTGTTGTATGGAAGCCCCCTTAAATGTTTATTTTATTCGATTTTTTTAGTATTTGTTGTTATAGCGGCAACGGAAAACATCATCTGTGTAAATTTCAACTGTCTAACTATCACGGTTCATGAGATACATACAGCCTGGTGATAGACGGACAGACAGACAGCGGACCTTATTAATAGTAATAGGGGCTGTTTTACCCTTTGAGTATGAAACCCTACTAAAATGCTTTACTGCGCAGACAACAAATGTGGGTACATAGGCGAACTTAATGCTAGAGAGCATTATCTTCCAGTTAACCTGGGCGTAACGTAGAAATTTTTATGTTTAATTTTAATTTTATGTATAATTCCAAAGGTTCTGTGGTCCCGGCGGGCGTTGGGAGAATGGGAGCACCATCACTCTGCAGTGGGTTCCGTAAGAGAGGGCTTTACCGCCCATTACTTGAGCCAGTAGGTTAGCGTACCCAACATGCTGGCAACATTGCACCTTTAAATACTTGGGTCGTGCTATTTTTTTATTGCACAAATTAAATATATTCCTCAAAAAATAAACAATCAGAGAGATATAGATGTGGAATGATCTTCCTCCTGAGGTTTTTCCGCATAACTACAGTATGGGGAGCTTCAAGAAAAGTGTTAAAAGAATCCTCTTTAAGGGTAGGCAACGCACCGGCAATGCCTTCGGTGTTGCAGATGTCCACAGGCGGTGGTGACCACTTACCAGCAGTGGGCTGCCTGCTTGTTTGCCCTCATCTCATAAAAAAATCGTGAAAACAAAAATTATATATTTCAAATACGGAATAGAAAGAGACAGCTCAAACATATAGTGACGTCAGTACGTTCTCCCTAAAAGTATCTCATTACTAAGCTGTGGCAGGTTTTCATACAATCTTTTTGGCATGTGACTTCACAACGTGCGTTTTCATAGTAACTGTGGGGAAGCTCTGTTTAGCGAGAAAGGGACAGGCGATGCCCCAGAAACTTTAAAAACTTATTACTCCGTGATTTATTTACCAATTTTGCTAATTATTTCCTTTCGTTTTTAACCTACTGTACGAAAATAATATTAAGTTGTTAATTTTTAATAGCAGGACTGAAATGCCGATTCGTTGTGCCCATCAAATAAATGCCAGCATTTAGATCGCGAACTTTTAAAGTAGTAGGTACGATGACTTTTCGTTTCCCATTCCCAACGTCATTTGATATGAAATTATGAATCTCTGATGGGTGGGAAAAATCGTAGTATAACCACCATATGTGTAACAAATACATAACTATAATACTTATAACCATTCCGTATAAGGAAATCATATCCATAATGTCACGAGCAATGACTAGGCTCGAAAGAGTTACCTAATTGTTATTTCCATTTACTCATTAGGTATGGTAAGTTGTGTTAGGTACCTGCTCAAATTGTACACAAAATAACAAATAGAATGATTCTTTATATCTAATCTACGCGTCATACATAGTAGTATAGCCACAGATTTTTTTCATGTAAACGAGTGACGTGACGAGCTAGTGTTTCACCTGATGTTATGCGTCACGGCCGCTCATAACAGATTGCAGTGTCACTCGGAACTCAAAATTAAAGTTTCGCGTAACACGGCGCACTGCGCATGCCATCTTGAGACATCGCATAGAGTCTAAAAAAGATCTCTAGACTTGTAATGTCGCTAGCTACAATGCCCATCAAACCGGAACACAGTAGTGCTTGCACACTACTGCTTATTATTATTGGTACACCTAAGAATATCTAATTATTACTAAGTATTATTTTAGATTAATTAGGGTAGAAGCGAGATGTGCAGTGTGGTCTCTGGGGTCTCGGCGTACGAATAGGACCACCCCATCTCTTCCCGTGAGTGCCGTAAGAGCCAGCTAAGGGAATATCCATGGAATGGGCAGCAGGATTCTCTGAGGTACATTATAATCATCAAGACGCGTGCCAAGCGTGGTGGACAGAACCCCAAAGGGGAGGCCTATGTTCAGCAGTTGACCCAAAAAGGCATATTATGAAATGAGAATAGATTTTTTTTAAAGGTGGAACGTTACTCTAGCGCGGGAAATTCAAGTTTTTTTGCGTTCTTTTGCCAACAATAGCTTAATTACTCAACGTAATTACATGAAAGCTAATGTTGCGGAAATAAATATAATGTATCAATAAATTACAATTAAAAGTATCACCTAATTATCATTGGTATAGCGACAAGCGGCAATAGACTAAAAACTAAGAAGAAAATTGTTTATTGCCATTTGTCGCTAAACCAATGATATCTAGAAGATACTTTTAATCGTAATTTGTTGATACATTCTATTTATTTCCGCAAAATTGGTCTTCATGTAATCACGTTGAGTAATTAAGCTATTATTGGCAAAAAACGCAAGAAAATTTGAATTTGCCGCGCTAGTGTAACGTTCCACCTTAATTCCATATTCTTGACCGGGCTAGGCACAGACATCATTTATTTATAATAGTCATTACACTTCAAAAATAATAATTACAATAACATTAATAGAATTATTGCAGTCAACGTCTAAGGCTATTAAATTAATAAAATTGCATTCAGCATTCAGCATTCAGCATTCTGGCAACTTTTCCTTCCACCAACGGGTTATTTTAAATTTTATATTTTGGTTTTATCTGTTTTAAGATAACAGGTATAGTTCAGTTTTCAACCGACTTCATTAGGAAGAGGTTATCTACTCTAATGTATGTTTTCAAATGTTGGTACCCCGAAATGTTCGTTGTTGTGTGTTTACCTACCATCTATATACAATACAACTAGTATTTTGCCCCGTGCGCGGGCCGCGAGCGGCCCGCGTGTGTGTTTTCGTGGCGTTCCATTTGTTCAAAACGCTATACTTGGAGCTAAACTTTAAATTTTGCAAGTACTTGTACAAAACTGCCGTATTTATCAAAGAAAATGATAATGCGCGTGACTTTGCATGGCGGCCATTTTGTTTGACTTGACAGCGTCATTTGCACCATGAGTAGGATGCAACCGGCACACATGCACCGTGCGCGGTGCAAGTGCTGATCGTGACCGTCCACTTATACCAAACTACAGTAAACTAACTCGCTTCGCTCGTCGTCGCATTGGGTATGTCGGAAAAAATTTGACGTTTGACACCTGTCAAAAATTGACATTTGACAACTGTCCTAAAAATTGACATTTGACATCTGTCAAAAAAATTGACATTTGATATTTGTCAATAAATTTGACATCTGTCAAAAAATTTGACAATTGACATCTGTCAAAAGTTTGACATTTGACATCAATCAAACTGACATCTGTCTACACTTGACAGCGGTATTAGAACAGTGCGCAGGTTGCAAGTGTGCAGGTGCAAGTGTTAGTTGTGACTGTCCAATTATACCAATGAGAGACAATAAACTAACTCACTCATCGCCGCATTTGGTAGGTTGGAAAAAAAAATTGACGTTTGACATCTGTCCAAAAAATTGACATTTGACATTGGCAATAAATTTGACATCTGTCATCAAATTTGACATTTGACATCTGTCAAAAGTTTGACATTTGACATCAATCAAACTGACATCTGTTTACACTTGACAGCGGTATTAGAACAGTGCGCAGGTTGCAAGCGGCACACTTTCACCGTGCGCGGGCCGCACGCGGCCCGCACACGGTGCAAGTGTGCAGGTGCAAGTGTTAGTTGTGACTGTCCAATTATACCAATGAGAGACAATAAACTAACTCACTCATCGCCGCATTTGGTAGGTTGGAAAAAAAATTGACATTTGACATCTGTCCAAAAAATTGACATTTGATATTTGTCAATAAATTTGACATCTGTCAAAAAAATTTGACAATTGACATCTGTCAAAAGTTTGACATTTAAAATCAATCAAACTGACATCTGTCTACACTTGACAGCGGTATTAGAACAGTGCGCAGGTCGCAAGCGGCACACTTGCACCGTGCGCGGGCCGCACGCGGCCCGCACACGGTGCAAGTGTGCAGGTGCAAGTGTTGGTCGTGACCGTCCACTTATACCAAACTACAGTATACTTGGTGCTTGCTTCGCTCGTCGTTGCATTTGGTAGGTTGGAAAAAAATTGACATTTGACATCTATCAAAAAATTTGACATCTGTCAAAATTTTGACGTTTGACATCTGTCACACTGACATCTGTCAAAATTTATTTATTTATTTATTTATTTTATTTGGCACACAAAACAGAATATAACCAAATGAAAGAACAAGCAGAAAGAAAAAAAAAATACATACATTTTGAGCTAGATTATATCCCAAAACATGTGTACACATCATGATTGACATAACTGTTATTAGAATATTTAGTAAAAATAGAAAAAAAAAAAACAACAACAAAAAAAAAAAAAACAAAAAAAAAAAAACAAAAAAAAAAAATTACAACTATCTCCTTCCGAAACTGTAGTACCATAGGCAATAAAATGGAAAACAGCAATTTTGATAATAGTATATACGGCGGCCATATTAAAAAATGACAGATGTCAAAATTTGACCAAACCATGTTGATCAGCATCCTTTGGGGCCCCCAGATATCGATTTACATCCCGATCGGAGCTTCTTTATTTTCGGACGCGGACCAATGGACCGCCATTTTGAAAAACATTCTTTTTCACTGTATGCCCCTCTCAAAACTGTACAATATTAGAACAAACCCTCCCTACAAAAGTCTCACAGTTTCGGTGTTATTTGCGAATTAAAAATCCTAAAAAAGTGAAATTGCATGTTCGCAATATTTCAAAATGGCGGAATCAAAAAAGTTTTTACACATTCCTACCAAGTGTACCGTGGGATTTTCAGATATCGATTTTCATTCGGATCGGACAACTTTTACTATGAGTCGGTACGTCTACAGCCGCCATCTTGAAAAAAATTGATTTCACTGATATTGCATTCTTAACCTTATAACATCTATACTTGATCCCCAGGAACGACTTTTCTAAATCACTCGCAACGGAGGCGCAAAAAAGCAAAGTTGATATTTCAATAAAAGCACCTTTGTATGGCAGCCCCATTGAAAGTTGACACATGTCAAAATTTGATTACAGAATGTTGATCATCATCCTTGGGGACCCCCAGATATCGATTTTCATCCGAATCGGTGAAACTTTTTTTTCCGCCGCGGCCAAAATTTCCGCCATTTTGAAAAAAGAAATTTTTCGCAATCTTCCCCTCTGACCTCCAACTAATATTAGTTCGAGCTCTTTATACTAAAGTGTCATAGTTTCGCCGTCATTTATGGTTAAAATTTGTATGGCGGATTTTTTTTTCCGCCATTTTGAATTTTTTTTGACATCTCCAAAATCGTCCCAGGGTTTGCTATGACATTCCTTAAAACGCACATGATCTATCTTTTATGGTTTGGCCAGGCCGTTGACCGTCCGAGTGACCGAAGTTCGGAAGACCAGGTCGCGAATTTTTTTGAAGACACCTCGATCATCTGGACACAAAACACAACAAAGACATTCAAAATTTTCCATAGGTGTCGAGAAACAATGCGTCAAAAATGAAAAAAAAAATTTGTATGGCAGCCATCTTTAAAAATGGCGGAATCCAAAATTTTTTTTGAAATATCGAATCTGCGGCCCCGAAAACCCCCCAATGCAAAAAATCACCCCGATCGGACCAACTTTCAAAATGGCCGCCATTTTGAATCCGCCATCTTGGATTTTCATGACAACCATCTGACAGCCCCCGTCATCCTCTATGACATTTGGTCGAGCACCACCCACATACCTCTTACCGTTGCCGAATTATGAGCGTTTCAATTTTGTATGGGGGCCACCGTTTTTTGTTCGGGGGCCCCCATTTTTTTCATTTCTCTGGAAACATCCCAGGGTCTACTCCAACATTAGTTAAAACTGGACCCCCATATCTCTTGTCGTTTTCGAGATCCGTTGACCTGTTCCATCTCAGAGACGATTTTCTGGTAATGTCAGATTTTTCCTGGGGTGACATGACCCATCACTATACAGCCTCATACTCAGTTTTGACTGACCACTTCTGAGAGCTGAGATCAATTATGTCAATCATCAGTCAGTCAGTCACTCATGGGTATCCAATTTTATAGTAATAGTAAAGTAAAGTAAAGTAAAGTAATTTATTCATTTGTTCAGTAGTTTGAGTTTTGAAATCAAAATACCTAACTGGAAAAATATCTGTGATGATATCTGACGTGCTGATTCATCATTTCAATTTTGTAACCCAAAATTCTCTGAAATAAATTATTTCATTACCTGTTTTATTTCATTTAGGCGTGATTTTTCAATAATCAGATAAAATTTATTCTACAGATGAAAAAAAAAACACTGTAAAAATAAAAAGCGAATTTTAAATACTGAAAATTTAAATGTTTTTGTTTTAGCTGGTTTATAAATTATAAACCAGCTAAAACAAAAACATTTCTTATAAACCAGCTAAAACAAAAACATTTCTACAACATTTTTAAACATTTTAGTCTAATAACCTTTATCCAGCCATTGAAAAAGGCACTGATTTAAAGAGGCAGTTGTAAATAATAGTTTTGGTAAGATAAAAATTAAAAATGGCACGTTTAATAACTAGTTCAGCAGCTAAAACTAAGCAGTAAAGTAAACAAAAATGAGTTATAAAAAATAATGAAATGGATCACTGAATATATAATTGAACAGGAAAATAATTAAATGGGCGGTAATAGTTATTTGTTATACAAGGCTGCAAAGTTGGTTTTTGGCGCGAGTACTTGAATTGAAACCTGAGCAAGCTAAGGATTCTTGGATTGGTTCAAATGATGAATCCTGAGTGTAGCGAAGTTTTTGAAAGGTACGAGACGCAGAAAAACTTTTCTTCAACACACAACTTTTCACCTCACTACAGCGAGGAAAATGCAACTTGATAAAATAACCGACAAATTGATTTTTTATTAATGTACATGTTTTTCTGTCGCAATAATTAATCAACCGCCATTAAATTAAATAACTGCTCAATATGTTTCTGAACTGATCATAATAACATCTCGAATATTTAAATAACAGCTCAAAAAATTAGTTCGCATTGAAAAATCACCCCTTAATATCATATAAGTATACATATAAGTATACAAGTACAGTGCAGTACAGTGACGAAGTCGAATAAACCCCATTTGTAAAAATAAAAAAATAATAATACAAATAAAAGTAATTAAAACTGCGAAATTAGTAAAATACAGTTTATTGAGGTAATTCATGGCGCAAATATTTAAGACTTGTGGGTAATTCACTTGAAAACTAACGGGATTGCAAAAAACTGATCAGGTGATCTACTGTTCTAATGCTTCTAGCTCTTGGAGGTCCTTGATCTGGGTAGACTAGCCGAGGTGGGCGCTGTGGAACCTGTTGTCTATGGTGTCTCCAGGAATACACTGAGTCGTATTCGCCTTTCTCTGGAATAGATAGAATTGTGAAGTATGAACGGATAGGACGGTGGCAAAGGGACAAATGGCCATCTGGTTCCCTTCGCCGTCCCATCCATTCATCCTTTTCCCTTATCTTTTTCGCTCGCTCTTCCTTTTTCTCTTGTAAAGTAAAGCTTATACAAGGTGAGTTTGAATTGGTATATTATCCCGAAAGGGGGTAAATCTACTCCCCAAGGTAGACAATATTTCTTCTACGACTTTTCTAAATTAATAGTTTTTCATTGAAGAAATGCAATGTAAAGTTTCCGTTCAAACATAGCCCCAGCGCATCTGGGTGGTTGAACTTCGTCCTTGACCGAATGCGTTTAAATGAGTTTAACGACTTGTGTTTAGAAATGAATTTATAGTATCTTGTTAACTCTCGTAGCGATCGCACGTGCAAGTTTGTGAGTGGATTTATTTTTTAGTATGGAGGTTTGGAAACACGAAGTTTCAAGTAAGGCTCTCACAACTTGAAGGCTATCATGGTCCCAGTCCCCCCTTTCGGGATAATACAATAATTCAAACTCAGATAGTACGGGAACCAGATAACTGATAAAATCATCATCATCAACAACAGCCTGAACACGTCCACTGCTGAACATAGGCCTCCCCACAGAGTGCCGCTTTGAGCGGCTGCTTGCCTACATCCGTCGGCTCCCCGCGGCTTTCACCAGATCGTCGGTCCACCTAGTGGGGGGCCTACGCTGCGGCTTCCGGTTCGTGGTCACCACTCGAGAACCTTTCTTCCCCATCGGTTATCAGTTCTACGGTGGGTCACTAGTGATGTGGCCTGGCCATTGCCATTTCAACATGCTCTTCACTTGTTCATCAGTTCATCACAATGGGAATCGAACCCACAATCTACAGCTCGGAAGGCAGAGCTATTACCAACTGAGCTATCAGGCTAGCCCTCCTAAGTTTGACTACTTTAATCACTTGTGTCACTGTTGGCTGGCTCTCAAGAAGACGATTTGTATTTGGATCTGTAACTCTCTGTGGTAACACTATACGTGTCACTAATGCGTTCAGTTAGTAGTTTTTTTTTCTTGGTACAGATTAATAGTATAAAGATTAATACTATTCATATTCATATTCATATTCATTAGGGTTGTGGTAGCTTGCCGCACTAGACAATGCCAGTATGATATTTTTTCACCAAAAACTCACAAGGTTCAAACCCACGACCTATGGATTGCAAACCGAGCTCAGCACCTACCAAGCTATCAATACTTCGAAACACTGCGCCCAATAATACGATTTCTTATTTACCTGTCGTAGATTTCTTAGGAGGCCGTGGTGGTGGGTCGTATGCAGCCACCATTGAATTTGCATAGGTTACATTCACTACTTCCGATTTGTAGTTTACTTCCGGGGCATATTGATTGGAATTCTCTTCACTAATTTCTTTCTGGTTTACTGAAGTCTCTACACTATTTTCATTCTGGTTCACTGAAGCGCCATCTTTGGAAGACTTTTTGCGACAGGCTGAAATTATTGTTTCGAATGTTTTAAAATTGACTTTTTGTTTTTAATCGGAAAGACATTTTATGTAGCTCAATCTTTTGGTCGCTTTTTCGGTAATGAACGTCTATTAATGTAGATGAAGAATAGATTTGGGCCGAAAACACTTCCCTAAGAAAACCCCACTGAAACCATTTCCGAGTCTCTAGTTGCGTGGCCTAGTCTAACACATTATGTAGTTTTTAATAATTAATGCAACGAACTCATATCCCCTATATCCTACCCCACCCCCCTATCCTATACCTTAATAAGTATGGGATTGTTACTTTTTATGTTAAAGAATGACGTGACGAGCTAGTCGTCCGCTTAAAGCTAAGCGTCACGGCCTGTCATAAGCTTTTGCTGTGTCACTCGAAACTATAATACTAATGTATAAAGTTTTGCATCACACTGAACTGCGCATGTCATCTTGAGACATCCGCCATCATAAGATTATCATTGCAACTATTAGTGAATTGAATATAAAATCTTCATTATTATTCTTACCTATTACTATGATTAATATAATAATAATCATCACCAGTATTATCACGCCGCATATAACAGCTATTAACATCTGGCCAATTCCTGCAAATAAAAGTCAATGCGTAAATAAACGTTGCCTAGCCAACTTGAGGGAAGACTGTGAGAAAAATGAAGGCGACCAATCAAATCAAATTAATTGGTTATTTGCTAGGTCAACGACGGTTATTCCATTATCAGGCCACACGTTCCCACTTCTGGGATACGGTCCTTCTCTCACAAAGAGTGTGTAGGGCTGTTTCAGTAATCCATCACGCTAGGGGTTGGTGGATGGCACCATATTCTCGAATTTTGTGATTTTTGATATGCCGGTTTCCTCACTATTAGTTGTCCTTCACCGTTGTAAGAGCGAGTGAAATTCTAAAGGGCTGAGTGAAATTCAAAGTCAGATTGTTTACGATGATCTACACTATCTCGCTGTTGCCCTGTAGGCTTTTATTGACGCCCAAAAGGGTTGTAACTTTAACGTGTGTATCTGTGTCTGTCTACGGCATTCTAATATTCTATTATATTGTAAAACGGATGAACCGATGTTGATTTGGCTTTTTATGCTTGAAAAGGTGATCAAGAATGAAAACTTGTTGAGCCGTTTTTAGATATCCAGAGATTTTTCTGGGGAAAAAAAGAAATATCAGAAGTTTTTATTAATACTAGCTACGCTTGCGTTTGACCACATATCCCAAGATGAGCGATAATGTGGTCGACGATGAAGCGTGCTCGCCTATAAGGAACCAGTTCACTCTCCTTCTGAAAACATTTGGATTATAGATAATTGGAGACATAGCCGCTGGTAAACAAGTTCCACTCCTTAGCCGTTCGCATTATAAAGTACGAATAAAGCTTCGTCTAGGAACGTCTTTCCAAGCGTGTTGTTTGTACAAGGATGGTTATTCCAAAAGAGTTGTTATTAGATGACTGTTTCCTTTACCTTCTGTAGACTCATCAGTGTCTCGGGCCAATAGCATTAATACAGTTACTTTGGTTTTTCTTTTGCATGTCACCATACATGTTATGCTATCGGGTTTCAGTGTTGTGGCATCTGTGATCGATAAATTGGAGCGTCCTGAAATAAGGTAAGTATAATTTGCTGTTATATATATACCTACATTACTTTTTTGAATAGACAAAGCGTTTAACCGTTGTCGCATCTGATGGATAGTGATAATGCAATCTACGATGGTGCATGCTTGCCTAGAAGATACCTGTTCACTCTCGTCTTGAAGTCTCCCAGATTATAGAACTGGAAACTGGTTACAAAGCTCCAGTTTCGTACGCGGTCGAAGTAGAAACAAAGCAAGTGGGCGGCCGTGTCGCTTAACATCAGTTGAACGACTAGCTCGCACGTCATTCAAATAAAAAAATTAAAAAAAGTTCATTTATTGACTGTTCGCACTATGATATATAGGTGCGTAGCAAAACGCTTAGTGCTGATAGAATTTCAACCTTGATACGGGTGAAAGAAGGGAAATAGAGGAATACATAAATGATCATGTAATTTCTTCGCACACTCTTCAAATGTTGTCAAAAATACCGATAATATATCTACTGAATACCGATACATACCTAGGTAATAATTTAGCCACTGTTTTTCACTTATTATTTTATCTATCATACATCCCATAGGTACACGAAACTTTCATCATCATCATCATCATTGACAGCCTGAAGACGTCCACTGCTGAACATAGGCCTCCCCCAGAGCACGCCACCTTGAGCGGCTGCTCGCCTTCTGCATCCATCGGCTCCCCGCGGCTTTCACCAGGTCGTCGGTCCACCGAGTGGGGGGCCGGCCTACGCTGCGCCTTCCGGTTCGTGGTCGCCACTCGAGAACCTTTCTTCCCCATCGGTTGTCAGTTCTACGAGCGATGTGGCCTGCCCATTGCCACTTCAACTTACTAACTCTAAGAGCTATATCGGTCACTTAAGTTCTCCTGCGGATCTCCTCGTTCCGGAGCTTATCTCGCAGGGAAACACCGAGCATAGCTCGCTCCATAGCTCGCTGCGCGACTTTGAGTTTACTAATGAGGCCAACAGTAAGAGACCATGTCTCAGTTCCATAAGTCATCACTGGCAACACACACTGATTGAAAACTTTCGTTTTCAGGTTCTGCGGTATTTTCGACGAAAAGATAGGACGAAGCTTCCCGAACGCTGCCCAGCCGAGTTGAATTCTTCGCGCCACCTCTTTGTCGAAGTTGGACCTACCTAATTGGACAGTCTGTCCTAGGTAGACATACTTGTCGACAACTTCGAGAGTATCGTTCCCAACATTTACCGGTATAGGTGGAACATGAGCATTAGACATGATCTTTGTCTTGTCCATATTCATCTTAAGACCAACCTGCTGGGAGACTCTACTGAGGTCGTTGACATCTGTCCAAAAAATTGACATTTGATATTTGTCAATAAATTTGACATCTGTCAAAAAAATTTGACAATTGACATCTGTCAAAAGTTTGACATTTAAAATCAATCAATCAATTACAGCAACAGTACAATAGTTAAGTTGTCAAAGCTGTCAGCTGTGAAAATTTTTCCTCTCACCTAAAATAAATAAAAATATTTGCAGTGGTCCCAGTGGCATAAAGTTCCCTGCATTTTAATCTGCATCGTCGCTGCTTCTTTCGATTAATCTGTTTTTGTGCAGTGCGACCTACAGGACCCAAATTAAAATCAGCTGATCCGCTGATTCTCATAATATTTACATTTCAGCCATTTGACAAGAAAGACGCTATCGGTTGCCTAGCCAACCGTTACAAGGAAGAATTTTATACCCAAAAAATACCATAGAAATTCGTCTTCGCCCCTAGTTATAAACCTATCCCCGTCGAAAAATTGGATATCGGCACAGAATTTGCCCTATTTACATAGGTCAAGTCTATGGGTTTCAGAGATTGACTGGTCTCAGTCGTTATGGCTCCGAGTCGTGGTTGCTTAGACACAAGGAACACATATGACTATAATACTCTCTACCGTGAGCTTAGACCATTTGCCTAAATCTAAGCGTGGTTGGCTTGAACTCTCAGTGTGATTATATCCTCTTTGCGATCCCCAGTGCCAGTGTAAATTTTATGATTCCTATTTATGTTACTTTGGACAATTTTTATAGTTTGTTTTTTATTAGTTTTTTTAATGATTGTCACAAAACATACCCGGTCTAGTATGGCCATGCAACATTGCGCCCAAATGGATCACAACAGTGGAAATGACCATCATACTGTGTCACTGGAAAGTCAGGTACAGTGTCCTGAGTGTACCCAGGTACGTTTTTTTAAGGGGCAGAGAGGCTTAAGGATCCATTATGGCAAATGCCACAAAAGTCCCAATGTCCCACAGTCGGCATCTTTTTCAAGTCCAAGTCCTGTACACCCTGCTTTTTCTGCTTCTCAAACGTTTTCGAAAACTTTAGCACATTCAAAAAAAAATATCCCTGTTTTAAAACGCATACCTCGTGGTGCACGCGTCTCGGTCGCCACAGCTTTATCCCAGGCCATAAAAGCGGTCACTTCTCAAAATTCTAAGCGTACCTGGGAACACTTGCTGTACTTCCCATATGCTGTATTTTTTGTCAGACGGGACCCTTCCAATAGGAAATCTCTTACAGCCAGAGTGAAGGAGAACTGTGTAAAGTACAGCAATATGGAGGAACCTTTTTTCCCTTCAGATATTAATTCGAACCAGCATCAAAATTCAAAAAAATCAAAAAGCTGTCCTGAGTCTGCTCCCTACAGACTCGTGGAGAGCAAACTCAGTGACGGGGATATAAAAGGAGCCGCCCGCATTCTCTTTTCCAGTGACACATTAGCACCGGCCACACCTGAAACCCTCTCAATTTTAGAGGGGAAGCATCCACCTCCAGCAGCTAATCTCCAGCTGCCTGATGCACCTTTGGAGTCTGATGTCGCCGTAGAAGTGTCTGCCCTAGACGTGTCAGCTGCCGTCACGTCCTTTCAGAGTGGCTCTGCCGGAGGTTTAGATGCCCTCTCGCCACAGCACCTGAAGGACCTTTTGTGTGGTGGGAGCGGTGAAGTTAGTGAAGCTCTTTTAAAGGATCTGACGGCCCTAATTAACCTAATGCTTTCGGGGCAAGTAAACGGTGACGTCATACAGCTCCTATACGGTGCAAATTTATGCGCTTTAAAAAAAAAGGATGGCGGCATTAGGCCTATCGCAGTTGGAACGACATATCGCCGGCTTGCGGCTAAAATCTGCTGCAAAAAGTCAGCGCCACTTTTGGCAAACCTATTTCAGCCTGTGCAGTTAGGTTTTGGCTCGCGAGGTGGTTGCGAAGCCGCTGTCCATTCTACTAGAACATTTCTTAGTAACAGCTGTGGAGATGTGCTGCTGAAGGTTGATGTAAAAAATGCTTTCAATTCCGTGGATAGAGGAGCTCTATTAACGCAGGTGAAAGACAAAATTCCAAATTTGTACAACTTTATTTGGCAGTGTTATGGTGGTTCTACAACATTAACGTATAACGGCAACGAAATTCTCTCAGCGGTCGGCTGTCAGCAAGGCGATCCGCTCGGTCCAGCGATTTTCAGTCTCGCCATTCATCCTATCATCCAACGCCTGCAATCCAAGCTTAATGTTTGGTACTTGGATGATGGGACCTTAGGTGGCGACGTAACTACCGTATATAACGACCTACTTTTTTTAGTAGATGAATTCCGAGCGATCGGCCTTGAACTAAATTTTTCCAAATGCGAACTTTTTATTTCAGATGACATCCCGACAAAAGATTTGGTCTTACAAAAATTTAATAGTTTGGCCTCTAATATAAAAATTATAGACAAGTATTCACTTCGTTTACTGGGTTCCCCTATTCTCGACGAAGCTTTCCCTCAATTCATTGAAGAAAAAATTCAAAATTTTTTGCAATGTTCGGAACGCTTAACAAAAATTAACACGCACATGGCTTTTACCATTATTAGATACTGTCTTTTTGTCCCTAAATTTACTTATACTTTACGTTGTTCTCAACTCTGGAAACATACCGAACTTCTTCACAGGCTGGACAACATCGTAAAGAGCACTTTGGCAACTATTTTGAATATAAATTTACACGAACGAGAGTGGTTACAAGCTTCACTTCCTGTGCGAATGGGAGGGCTTGGTATCCGGTCAATCTCTGGTGTCGCTCTTCCTGCGTTTCTGTCTTCAGTACATAGTACTCAAAATTTAACCGAAAAAATTCTTGCCACATCTCTAGGCAATGTAGAAGTTACCTTTTTTGGCGAGGCCAGGAACGCGTGGTTGTTAGCCTGCCCTAACACTGAGATCCCCAAATCTGTTTCCTCACAGAGGCTCTGGGACGGGCCGCTCTGCGGGCAAGTACGGAATCAACTTATCCATACGTGCTCAAGCTCCGCAGATCGTGCCCGCCTCTTAGCCGTTTCGGTGTGGGAATCGGGTTTGTGGCTACAGGCTCTCCCATCGCAGAATACTGGTACCCTGTTGGATTCATCCTCGTTCAGAATTGCAGCATCCCTCCGCTTGGGCGCATCTTGCTCTGCTCCACACCACTGCCAGTGTGGTAGTGCTGTCGACCAGCTTGGTCACCATGGCCTTTCCTGCGTTCGAAGTGCAGGGAGGATTCCTCGCCACGCGAGCCTCAACGATATAATTCGTCGGGCTTTTACCAGCGCCAATTGCGCAGCTATTTTGGAACCAAATGGCCTCGTACGTGACGATGGTAAAAGACCCGACGGAATGACCTTGATCCCGTGGAAGATGGGGCGGCCCTTGGTGTGGGATGCTACGTGTGTAGACACCCTTGCGCCGTCACATCTTCCCGAGACACAAAATAAGGCTGGCGCGGCGGCGGATTCCGCAGAGAAACTGAAAAGGCGCAAATATAGTAACCTAGACAGCGGTTTTATTTTTGCGCCTTTTGGGGTCGAGACCCTCGGGCCATGGGGACCAAGTGCACACAAAGTCTTTAAAGAACTTTGTAAGCGTCTGGTTGAAGCAACGCGTGACCAAAATGCTGGCCTCTATTTGGGCCAAAGGTTAAGCATTGCCATTCAACGTGGCAATGCTGCCAGCATTTTGGGCACTTTGCCCACTGGTAGTGGTTTGTTAGATTAGTTTTGTATTATATTGTTAATTTTATAGTTTTAGTTTAGTTTTATAGAATACCTAGTTTTATTGTTGTAGTTATACTTATTAAAATTACAGCAAAGTCCCATCAAACTGACATCTGTCTACACTTGACAGCGGTATTAGAACAGTGCGCAGGTCGCAAGCGGCACACTTGCACCGTGCGCGGGCCGCACGCGGCCCGCACACGGTGCAAGTGTGCAGGTGCAAGTGTTGGTCGTGACCGTCCACTTATACCAAACTACAGTATACTTGGTGCTTGCTTCGCTCGTCGTTGCATTTGGTAGGTTGGAAAAAAATTGACATTTGACATCTATCAAAAAATTTGACATCTGTCAAAATTTTGACGTTTGACATCTGTCACACTGACATCTGTCAAAATTTATTTATTTATTTATTTATTTTATTTGGCACACAAAACAGAATATAACCAAATGAAAGAACAAGCAGAAAGAAAAAAAAATACATACATTTTGAGCTAGATTATATCCCAAAACATGTGTACACATCATGATTGACATAACTGTTATTAGAATATTTAGTAAAAATAGAAAAAAAAAAAACAACAACAAAAAAAAAAAAAACAAAAAAAAAAAAACAAAAAAAAAAAATTACAACTATCTCCTTCCGAAACTGTAGTACCATAGGCAATAAAATGGAAAACAGCAATTTTGATAATAGTATATACGGCGGCCATATTAAAAAATGACAGATGTCAAAATTTGACCAAACCATGTTGATCAGCATCCTTTGGGGCCCCCAGATATCGATTTACATCCCGATCGGAGCTTCTTTATTTTCGGACGCGGACCAATGGACCGCCATTTTGAAAAACATTCTTTTTCACTGTATGCCCCTCTCAAAACTGTACAATATTAGAACAAACCCTCCCTACAAAAGTCTCACAGTTTCGGTGTTATTTGCGAATTAAAAATCCTAAAAAAGTGAAATTGCATGTTCGCAATATTTCAAAATGGCGGAATCAAAAAAGTTTTTACACATTCCTACCAAGTGTACCGTGGGATTTTCAGATATCGATTTTCATTCGGATCGGACAACTTTTACTATGAGTCGGTACGTCTACAGCCGCCATCTTGAAAAAAATTGATTTCACTGATATTGCATTCTTACCCTTATAACATCTATACTTGATCCCCAGGAACGACTTTTCTAAATCACTCGCAACGGAGGCGCAAAAAAGCAAAGTTGATATTTCAATAAAAGCACCTTTGTATGGCAGCCCCATTGAAAGTTGACACATGTCAAAATTTGATTACAGAATGTTGATCATCATCCTTGGGGACCCCCAGATATCGATTTTCATCCGAATCGGTGAAACTTTTTTTTCCGCCGCGGCCAAAATTTCCGCCATTTTGAAAAAAGAAATTTTTCGCAATCTTCCCCTCTGACCTCCAACTAATATTAGTTCGAGCTCTTTATACTAAAGTGTCATAGTTTCGCCGTCATTTATGGTTAAAATTTGTATGGCGGATTTTTTTTTCCGCCATTTTGAATTTTTTTTGACATCTCCAAAATCGTCCCAGGGTTTGCTATGACATTCCTTAAAACGCACATGATCTATCTTTTATGGTTTGGCCAGGCCGTTGACCGTCCGAGTGACCGAAGTTCGGAAGACCAGGTCGCGAATTTTTTTGAAGACACCTCGATCATCTGGACACAAAACACAACAAAGACATTCAAAATTTTCCATAGGTGTCGAGAAACAATGCGTCAAAAATGAAAAAAAAAATTTGTATGGCAGCCATCTTTAAAAATGGCGGAATCCAAAATTTTTTTTGAAATATCGAATCTGCGGCCCCGAAAACCCCCCAATGCAAAAAATCACCCCGATCGGACCAACTTTCAAAATGGCCGCCATTTTGAATCCGCCATCTTGGATTTTCATGACAACCATCTGACAGCCCCCGTCATCCTCTATGACATTTGGTCGAGCACCACCCACATACCTCTTACCGTTGCCGAATTATGAGCGTTTCAATTTTGTATGGGGGCCACCGTTTTTTGTTCGGGGGCCCCCATTTTTTTCATTTCTCTGGAAACATCCCAGGGTCTACTCCAACATTAGTTAAAACTGGACCCCCATATCTCTTGTCGTTTTCGAGATCCGTTGACCTGTTCCATCTCAGAGACGATTTTCTGGTAATGTCAGATTTTTCCTGGGGTGACATGACCCATCACTATACAGCCTCATACTCAGTTTTGACTGACCACTTCTGAGAGCTGAGATCAATTATGTCAATCATCAGTCAGTCAGTCACTCATGGGTATCCAATTTTATAGTAATAGTAAAAACTAGTATTTTGCCCCGTGCGCGGGCCGCGAGCGGCCCGCGAGTACGTTTTTGGGGCTGTTTTATTTATAAAAGAGTTATACTTTAGTTTAAATTAGTTTAAACTTGTAATTTTGCAAGAATTAGTACAAAACAGCGGTATTTTTCAAAGAAAATGATCATTCATCTGACTTTGCACGGCGGCCATCTTGAAAAATGCTGTCAGTGAAGTAAAATGTCATTATTTGTAATCGTCGTCCTTTAAAACCCCCAAATGTAAAATATCAGACGGATCTAAGCAAATTCCAAATCGGGCGCCATTTTGAATCAGCCATCTTGGAAATATTTTAACACAGCGAGAAAGTCATCAATGTTCTCTTTACTATGATTCCAAACACGCCATGCCCACCTTTGTTAGTTTCAAATGTGTGCGCGTTTGAATTTTGTATGGCGGCCATTTTGATTAATTAATTTGTTTGCCCAAAAAAAAACGTTTATATCACAAAAATATTTAGTTTTTAGTCCACTTAGTCCGCCCCCCCCCCCCACTTGCCCCCCCTCCCCCGCACTTAGTCCTCACCTCCCAGCATCCCCCCGCACTTGCCCTCCCTCATCCTTCCCTTAGTCCGACCCCCGCACTGGCCCCCTTCCCCCGCACTTATTCCGCATCTCCCAGCATCCCCGCACTTGCCCCCCCTCATCCTTCCCTTAGTCTGACCCCCTGCACTTGTCCCCCTCCCCCCGCACTTAGTCCGCACCTCCCAGCATCCCCCCGCACTTGCCCCCCCTCTCCCAGCACTTAGTCCGCACTTGCCCCCTCATACTTCCCTTAGGCCGACCGCCCGCACTTGTCCTCCACCCCCTGCATTTAGTCCGCACCTCCCGGTCTCCCCCCGCACTTGCCCCCCTCATCCCTTCCTTAGTCCACACCTCCCAGCATCCCCCCAAACTTGCTCCCCCCCTTAGTCCAGCCTCCCGGACTTGGCCCCCCTCCCCTGCACTTAATTTGCACCTCCCTGACTCCCCCCCCCCTCATCCCTCCCTTAGTCGGACCCACCGCACTTGCCCCCCTCCTCCCTTCCTTAATCCACCCCCCCCCCCCGCACTTAGTCCGCACCTCCCAGCATCCCCCCGCACTTGCCCCCCTCATCCCTGCCTTAGTCCACACCTCCCAGCATCCCCCCAAACTTGCTCCCCCCTTAGTCCAGCCTCCCGGACTTGCCCCCCCTCCCCTGCACTTAATTTGCACCTCTTTGACTCCCACCCCCTCATCCCTCCCTTAGTCCAACCCCCCGCACTTGCCCCCCTCTTCCTCTCTTCCTTAGTCCACCCCCCCCCCACCCGCACTTGCCTCCTCCCCCCGCACTTAGTACGCACCTCCCAGCATCCCCCCGCACTTGCCCCCTCCATCCTCCCTTAGTCCGACACCCCGCACTTGCCCCACTCCTCCCGCACTTGCCTTCTCCTCCCACACTTAGTCCGCACCTCCCGGCATCATCCCGCACTTGCCCTTCCTCATCCCTTCCTTAGTCCACACCTCCCAGCATCCCCCCGCACTTGCCCCCCCCCCATCCCTCCCTTAGGCCGACCCCCCACACTTGCCCCTTCCTTCTCCCTTCCTTAGTCCACCTTCCCCGCACTGAGTCCGCACCTTCCAGCATCCCCCCCACACTTGCCCCCCCTTAGCTCTTCCTTAGTCCGTCCAATCATCGACCCGCGGGGTAACTACGTGTAATTTAAAGCAACAGCAGTAGCATAGCAACAGCAGTAGCGAAGCATACATGCTCGACACCACTAATGATGTATGACAGCAATCATCGCGAAAACGCCTGCTGCTAACCTGTTGCGAGTTAGGTAATAAGCCCGCGGATTCGAAAGAGTTCCGATTGCGTTCGAAAATGAAAAACGAATGAAACCATTCGAATGACCGTCGCAAACTAATTTAATTTCAATTACCATCTAAATTGATTCTTAGCGTTTGAGGCTTTTTATTTAAAAAAAAACGCTAGTTCCGCTTCTTTTCTAGATGGCGCTGTAAGTACATCGTTTAAACCTTTCAAACCACAGTGTAGTCTAAACATAAGAAAATGCTTAGACTATCTACAAAGAAATGTCGTACATTGTCTGTAATCTCCTAAGTAGTCTGTGGTGCATTCTTCTTAAATAAATTTAAGTACAGCAGAACTGCGAGACAGATAAACGTTAATATTATGATCCAAAATAAAGCCGAGCTATCGCGCAACGAAAATAAAACAAACGAAACAGTTTAGAGTTGTCAGTCAGTATCGTGACATATTCCCTATAACCTGTGGTCTATGCTTGAAACAGTGACAGTGACAGATTTTGGTAAAACCACAACTGGCGCCATCTATTGGGTCATACATAAAACACCATTTCTTTTTTTAAAATAAAACTCCTCATAAAGACTGAAATACAATTTCGACATAATCGATTATTTAATCGAACCGTTCGAATGACCGCCATAATCGAATGAATTGAGTACTGTCATTCATAATCGCGCATCTTCAGTCTGTGGTACAAAGTACTCTCAGTACTCTGTGATATTGTATACTCTTTGTCTTTGTTTTGTTCTACATAAAAATATTTTAATGAAATCTACTTCCTTAAAGCAAACGAGGCTTTAACATTACAATTTACCATGTACATGGGTTCCGGGCTGTACATTCCTGGCCGTGCATTGCCACCCCGCGGCCCTGCGGGCGTATTACCTAACTCGCAACAGGTTTGCAACAGGCGTAAGTTGCGCGATGATTGCTGTCATACATTATTAGTGGTGTCGAGCATGTATGCTTCGCTACTGCTGTTGCTTTGCTGCTGCTGTTGAATTGCTGTTGCAAATTTTACGTTATTACTCCGCTGGTCCGATTTTGCACAGCCAATATTGTACGGTTAGGAATGTACAGCCCGAAATTAGTGTACATGGCTTCCAAATAACAGGCTGTGCAACACGGGTCGTACAATATTGGCTGTGCAATGTTGGTATATACAAGCAATATTGCACGACCCGCGGGGAAATTACGTAAAATTTGCAACAGCAATGCAGCAGCAGTAGCAAAGCAACAGCAGTAGCGAAGCTTACATGCTCGACACCACTATAAATGATGTATGACAGCAATCATCGCGCAATTTACGCCTGTTGCGAGTTAGGTAATACGCTTGCCGGGTATCCGTGTACATGGCGTCGAATTGCTGGGTTGTGCAATACAGGTCGTACAATACTGGCCGTGCATTCCGGGCTGAACAATATAGTAATACTCAATGTTTTGACTTTTATGTTCAGTTCTATTTTTACTATTATATTTGGTAATTGTTCCAATTCATTCAGAAGAATTCATTGTGGCAGCAGCTAGGTACATATCGTCTGCGTTACATTACATTACCAAGTCGCCTGCCAAGTGTGGAGATTATGGCAAAACCCCCTATGATAAGCGTGTTCTAAGGGGGAAGCCTGTGTTTATCAGTGGACACAAACGTTAGTATTCGCGAGGTCTATAGTTTGCTGCTTTTACCTACTCTAATTATAAAACTTCAGTAAAATCCCAGGGAAAGTTGCCTGACTACACAGCTTAATTATTATTCCTGAGAGAACTACAAGTCTAGGTAGATACAGATATAAGTGATCATAAAGCATAAATGTTAGATGAGTAGTAGTCCAATGGTGTTAGAATAGAACCACTCCATCTACCTCTTCCCATGTAGTAATCTATATTGGGGCACCCAAAAAAATGGAATGGACAAATAGAAGAGCTGCTAGCCAAGTGTGGTGATTATGGCATACCCATAAGCGTGTGTTCAAAGTGGCGTTTAATGGATGGAATTAATGTGGTTCAGGGGGTCTAGCAAAGATTCCTTTCCTAGCGTTAATGCCAAACGATAACTCAAAATGTATGGAAATGACATTTCGGAAATCACTTTATTTCCTGCAGGTAATATCATTCCAATACATTTTAGAGCCAGCGTTTGGTGTTAACGCTAATGCAAAGGGATCTTTGCTTGACTCCTGGTTTGGGAATTATCTGTGAATGCAATCTGGATGAAGGAGATGTGGATATTATTCAGAATACAGCATGAATTTAAATATTTTTATTTTTACAGGTGCAAAATAACAGACAATCTAAACAAACAAAAGTATTTTATTACACAGACCTTTATAATATGATATTAGGTCCATCTAAAAATTAATTTACAAATAAAATGTAATCCATTACCATAAGAAACTTATACATTTATAATGATGTTAATACCTAATTGTTTTTTACAGATTGACAACCAGAATAAACAGAATTTCAAGTCAAAATCATGTACTTACATACAAGATTATAAATCAGTAGTACTATGTACCTACCTAATAATAAAATGTTATGATTATTTGAATTTATTGATGAAAATATGTAGTAAAAGATTTAAATGTGTTTTCTTGTCTGAATCATTAAAGAAGACAATCTGTAGTACGTAGTCAGCAGGAAGAGGCACTGGAAGAGGTCTGGAGTCAGCAACAACAATATGACTGTACCTATAGTTCAATAAATATGCCCCAGTTTCTAAACAAACCCTAAGCAAAATAGAACTTTCATATTAGAAAATAAGGATAATAAGGAAAATAACACATCATCAGCCGGAACACTTCCACTGCTAAACATAGGTCTGCTTCCATCAGAGTCATCATTATAATATAGACCGAGAAAAATGCTACTATCCAATAGATTCTTTTTTTCAATGTAGGTTTACTTATTAAAGTTTGATTTTGATTAAGTTTAAGGTAGATCAGACATATTAGTCCTGTATGATTGTGGGTTTGTTAAATATTTTCACTAAGTAGGTACCTACTTAGGCATATGATGTTAATTAGGAAAACTCTAGTTTTATGTTTTCAGTCTGGATCAGATGATAGGTTAAATCTGTCAAAATGGATAAAGTTAGCTAGCTACAAGGCCCAATTTTAAAGGCTTTGGTTGACAGTCTTTAACTTAATAAAAATGTACCCGTCTCTTACATTACCGTCTATTAGACAAGGACAGCAACAGTTTTAGGAGTTTTAGATCTGTCAACTAAAGCCTTTAAAATTGGCCCCACAAGCTATTTAAATATGTGTAAACATTTCACATAGCGCCATCTAGCCCCAAACTAAGCATAGCTTGTACTATGGGAACCAGCTAACTGAATACATAGATACTTTTTTGTTTGTAAATACATACATAGAATACAATATAACACCCAGACACAGAACAAACACGCATGTCCATTGTTCATCACATTAATGTTTGTCCTGGATGGGAATCGAACCCACATCCTACAGTTCAGAAGGCAGAGCTATTACCAACTGAGCTGTCATGCCAGTCATAAAAACTGATATCCGTCTGCACTAAACTTTGATGATAGAACAGACAGCCATTGAACTTACTTGCCATTTTAGTTTAATGTAGGGCAGCATAACTACTACATACTACTTATCTGTATAAAAAGAAACTAACTTTTTATGTATGGCTGTTAAACAATTTTGATGAAATTTGAGGAGTACTTACCTAGGTAGATAGGTACTATTGAAGTTGATACTATTCATAATTATTGTGTAACCCCCCCCCCCCCCCCCACTTTGGTGGTGTTAGTAATTTAAAATAGATGGTATATTCCCAGTTGCCTCCGGGTGGCAATCAGGGATTATTGTCCTACTCCTATTTACTATACTACTAATATTAAATCATCAACAGCCTGAAGACGTCCACTGCTAAACGTACGCCTCCCCCACAGAGTGCCACTTTGAGCAGCTGCTTGTGGTTATCACCAGATTGTTGGTCCACCTAGTGGGAGGCTAATATTATATACCTATAGTCAAAAAATGTGTTACAGCTGCTGATATGAGTCAATACTTTTGTTCAGATTGTTCTATATTATGATCCCCACCACAGAGTACCTTTTTATAAACTTGTCTTGTTATATCTTACTTTATTTGTTTTGACCTAATCTTTTTCCCAACCAACGGCCTATTTCCGCAAAATTATCAGTTTCTTTTTGAAAAGTTATTTTTTGTTGTCCCCACTCAAACACCCACTGGGGGGCTGTTGATACCTACTATTCTTAATTATTGCACAAACCACCCCCCAGCGAATACAGAGTGTACCTATATGTGGGAATTAAAAATAGACCTCACATGCACCATACCTCTATTAATTATTGGATTGGGTAAAACTATTTACATTAAGCAACTCTTTCTTTACATTTAGCAAGTACCTATCTAGCTAGCAAAATAGTTTTGGGTTGTTCACTTTCTCATACAGTAAATATACTTTCATCACCTACTTACCTTTCAATAAAATGTGCCCATAGTCTACAGCAAGAAAAAGTGCCCGCGTTCCACCCTGATGAACTGAGTAGGTACTTGTACCTACAAAGAAGTATGCCACCTTACCATATACCAGGTCACAATAAGAGACAAACTCTTAAAAACACATTTCTTTTACTTAAATTTGACATAGTTTACATAATAGAAAAATGGAAATAATGATAACATGAATAGTTTTACATGAATAGGGTAAAACAGGGTTAATTACTTGACCTAATTAAAATGCAGTACCTACCTAATATTCTACATAACTTATTTACTATGTACTCATTCACAAATCAAGGCACTTTAATATAGCTACTGCTACTTGTGTGTTGTTGGGCAATTTTATCAGGCAGGTAGTTCTTTAAATAAAAACTGTAAAGAAAATAGTTCTTTAACTTTTTCCACTTAAAATAGGTGTTTAGCTTTTATTCACAATTTCATTAACAGGCTTGGAGGATTAAAAAAATGTTTGAATTCACCCACTTTAGAGTAATAAGTACTTAGTAGAACTCCAGTGCATTTGCAAAATGTAAGCTGTTTAATTGGTGAAATATATGGCTCCGTACAACAGTCTTGCGGTCTTCAAAAAACTTTTTTCCTTTGTTTGATGTGTTTCTCTGAGCTCTTGTTTATTTTGCTATTGCCATGACAATTTCTTATGTGCCCTGAAAATAAGATAAGATTTCTTTATTTTCAAAACATACTGAACTGAACTTGCATGCTCATTTTGGATTAAATCTGTTTTGTACTTACTTGGTTTCTCTTGTGTAGTAAATGTTATTAAGTAGGTAGACCCTGCTGCGGCAAATGTTTTGCAAGAGGCTGTTGGATAAGACCTACAAATTACTGCCACCAATCTCTTGTACACCAGAGTACCTTATTTGCTCTTGTAGTCCAGAACTCTGTATCTGATGCATGGCATAGTATGAATATTAAAATCTCAAATGAATGTGTTTAACCTTTTATCGTGCACTTGTGATGTAAAATCCATTAAGCTGGACTATTGTGTTAAGTTCGAACAAAACAAAAATAATACAAACAAATAGGGATGTTTCGATACCAGTACATACGAAAAAAGTACTCGATACTTTTCTTACGATACCAAGTACTTTTTAGCATCGAATCATTCTTTCGATACTTACTTGGTATCGGAAAGAAAGTACTTGTTTCAAATCGAATCAATGCTGCTAAGGCAAAACAGGATAGAATCATCAAAAATTCAATGCCAAGCAACTTTATTTTCGCCACAACATATTTCACTTTAAAGAAACAGTATGGCCTAACTTTAAGTCAAATAGCCTAAAAAGGTGATTTTTTTAATGTATACTCAGGGCTAAAACAACCCCACTTTTAATTTAAGCAGGATTAAATAGAATTTCAATTTAATTCAAAGCGGTGAATACATTTAATACACACAAACACACACAGTACACTACAGTAGAGGTAGTTGTTATACCTAATTAAAATAAATAAGATTATAACGAATCTTTCTCACGATTTTATTCGGTATCGGATAGTAGGTACTGATATTGGAGAGAAAAGTAAAAGTATTTATGGTATCGATATGTTTAGTAGGGTATTTATATGAGTAGTATCGAATCATGATATGAGTACTACTCATATGAGAAGGAATCGATACTTTGGTAGTATCGGAACATCCCTACAAACAAACAAACATAGACCCGAACTGTGTCACCATCTGTAAACTATAGATTCTGCCCTAACCTTAAATAGGCTAGAAATCTGCCATAATCGGCCAACGGCTTTAAAAAAAAAACCAATGAATTATAAATTTAAGAATCCAAAATCCGGATAGATACGATAATATAACTGGCCAAGTGCGAATCGGACTCGCACGCGAAGGGTTCCGTATCATTATCTATAAAATGAGCAAAAATATCCAGTTTGATGATGGTATAGAATAATAATATTTGTTGTTATAGCGGCAACATAAATTCAACTGTCCAACTATCACGGTTCATGAGATACAGCCTAGTGACAGACGGACAGAAAGACAGACGGATGGACAGCGGAGCCTTAGTAATAGGGTTCGTTTTATCCTTTGGGTTCGGAACACTAAAAACGGGAAAAATGTTAATCAAAGCATGGATTCATGGATTTATGGATTTTATTCATGGATTTTACGTACATAATATTAATAAAAAATGCTTCTATTTATTTTCTTTAAATTTGGCGTGAGGGCAAAACAGGATTGCGATTTGGTAATAAACATAAGATAAGAAACAAAGAGTTTGGGTAAGGTAACTATTATATTTGATATGTAAAATATAACAATTTGACTTCATGATATTAAAAAGTACCAAAGTCAAATCCACCAAATGGCAGAAATCTACCACAAGCGGTCACATTTGCTGCACATTCCCGAGCACCGAACTGAAGTTTGCCGTATGGGGCCATCCTATTCCATACAATTATCGACATTATGCTGATAGTAATAAAGTGTCTTACTGGATGACAGGACTGGAACATACGACTGTCTATGTACGGTTTTGATGTAGTCAATTTATATTATACCAAATATTTTATCCGTTTCGACGCAATAGACAATAGCAAAATACGTTCTTTATTGTTTTTCTATTTATTTCTGAGGGTTTGCATTAAAATATCACTATATAATAATGTCTATGAAAAATATTCCTTGCAACTAAGTAGGTAGCGCGTGACGTACTTCCGGTTTTCGGTTTTTGTAGGAAAAATATGTTTTTTTGTATGGGAGGTACCTTTTTTTATTGTTTATCTGATATATAACCAGGGTTTCCTACATTTTCTATAGAAACACTTTTTTGGTCGGCCTTACCGTTTCCGAGATCCGACCTGGTGTTCCACCATGGAGACGATTTTCTGATGCTGACATATTTTATTCTTTGCCTCCTGACCTATCCGTACACATCTCTAGTACATTGCCAAGTCGTCCCATGGCTCCTTCCTACCAGAACATTCATGTCACTAGGTCAATCATCTGTCACCGTTCTTTAAGATTATAGAGGGAGACTAGTATTTTGCCCCGTGCGCGGGCCGCGAGCGGCCCGCGAGTACGTTTTTGGGGCTGTTTTATTTATAAAAGAGTTATACTTTACGCTAAACTTTAAATTTTGCAAGAATTAGTACAAAACAGTGGTATTTTTCAAAGAAAATGATAATTGATCTGACTTGTGCATGGCGGCCATCTTGAAAAATGCTGTCAGTGAAGTAAAATGTCAAAATTTGTAATCGCCGTCTTTTAAAACCCCCAAATATATAATATCAGACGGATCAGAGCTAATTTCAAATCGGGCGCCATTTTGAATCCACCATGTTGGAAATATTTTAACACCGTGAGAAAGTCATCGATGTTCGCTTTACTATGATTCCAAATACGCCATGCCTACCTCTGTTAGTTTCGGAAGTGTGCACGTTTGTATTTTGCATGGCGGCCATCCATGTTAATGTCCTAAAAAATGCTGTCAATCAATTTAAATGTAAAAAATTATAATCAGCATCTCCAAAAAACCCCAAGTTTAAAATTTCAGCCGGATCTGAGCCAACTTAGATCTGGCGCCATTTTGAATCTGCCATCTTGGAATTATTTTACCACCATAAAAATGTCATCGTTGTTCTCTTTGCCATGAGTCCAAACACGCCATGACTGTCTCAAAGCCTCTAACTTGTGCACGTATACATTTTGCATGCCGGCCATTTTGATTTGTTTGTCCAAAAAAGTGACAATTTTATATCAAAGTTCCCGAAAATAATCAGTTGATAGTTAAAGACGTTAAAGATAGGTTAGTCTTGAAGTTACCCCCCACATATCTACCTAAATTAAGTAATGAGGAAAAGTGTATGTGTCTTTTCACTACATTTAAGACAGCTGTATTGTTCTCATACAATAACTTTGCTCACGCATCTATGTTTTAAACAGATTCCACTTTATGCCCGAGTCAAACAGTATCTACTTTTATATTATGCACTTACATTTTGGCCACCACCACACATGGTGGGTGGCGATATTAGCAAGGTTGGATCACACAGGGCCGGCTATCATAGAAGTTATATACTTATTCACTTCAAGACTTCATCATCATCATCATCATCATCATCATCATCATCATCATCAAGACAGGTTATAGTAATTAGGGATTACAAAGGGTGCCAATGTATTCCACTCCTTTGCAGTAAACGCGCTATGCACACTCACCTCACGTGCATAATTTTTTTTAATGTAAATGAATGTAGTGCCGAGCTAGTCGTTCGCCTGGTGTAAAGCAACTCGGTTGCCCATAACAGATTTCAGTGTCACTCGGAACTCTAAATTAATAATAGGTAGCAGCATAAGAAAATAGAAAGCCACCTTGCGTCGATACTCGAGTATTTTCAACGCTAAGAAGAAGGTTTCTACTAAATTAACAAAATATTAGCCTTATATTAGTACGCAGCCGCATACCTAGGTCGAGAAGGTAATTACTGGAGTGGTGCCGGAAGCGTAGAGTTGATGTAGAATTGGAATTAGCTATAAATTTAACATTGGTACTATGTTTGATGATTGAATTTCATTACACTGATTTTGTCACGTTCCTAGATTTCTTATGATAATTATAACCACAGAACATCCTAGTGCTTTTCTACCTCAGTCAAGGAAACCGAAGCTCAAACTGCTACCTAAACAACATAATATCAGTCACACAAGTAGTTACCTTCCCATCTATTATCCTACCGAAAACACCATGGTAAACGCGGGTGGGACTCATCATCACTCATCAGTGCAGGATTCAGCATTGTCTCAAGATCAAGCTAGTCGATACACACGGTGCGATGAAACATAGCCGACAACAAAGATAAAGCCACTATAATCACCCTATTGAAGGGAGAAGGAAAAAGAAAGGGGAAAAGAATGAATGGATGGGACGATGGAAAGGAGGCAGGCTCCGCCTGCCTCCCTTCCATAGCCATCCCATCCATTCATCCTTTCCCCCTGTCTTTGCTCTTTCACTTTCCACTTCCCTTGAACAGGGTTATGGCATAAAACTAATTATATATAAAACATCGAAATGGTGTTTGAAGAATGTACGTAGGCAATTTACGACCAAACACCATTTCGATGTCCGTAAAAATAAAATCAATAATATTTATTATAATAATAGGTACCTAATTAATTCACATGATTACTTATATTAGGTACCTACTTAGTTTTGTGTAGTAATACTTAAATATGTATGTGTTGTGTACATTAAAAATAAATAAAAATGTGACAGTGTTTTATTTCAAGCCGTTGATTATTCACAGACAGAAAACCTACCTACCCACCTTCTCACTTTTACAGCTAAGCTACAATTTATATGGGTTATGAGACGATTACGTATAAAAAAGGCTGGTTTAAGCTTTATTTAGTTAAGTAGCAAGTTAACTTGCTACTTTGTTTTATTTTCTATACCCCGACAACTAAATCACTAAATTCGCCGCACTTTTATACATTCAAGTTTAGTTAGTACCTAACACTTCATAACTCGGTAAGTAGTAACGCACTGAAATGTGAAACTAAACACCACCATAATGGGCGGACACAACTTACAACTTAATCGAACGAACTCGTTGACATCATAACTTAACTCTCTACTAAACTAAACAAAGCGTAAACCAGCCTTAAGAACTTAAAAATAAAATGACAGACTCAAAACCATAATATTATAGAGCTCCTTTTAAAGGAGCCCCTCATAACAATTAATTCACCCACATAATTCAACCTCATAATTTCCCTTCATAACAAGTCTTGATAAGAAGCAACTTAGCTCTTAAGTCTTACCTAATAATTTTCTTCTAAGCATATAAAGTGCTTTGTCAAACTCGACTTCAACTGGCCTGTGAGCTCAGATGGTAGTAGCTTCTGAACTATAAGTTGTGGATTCAATTCCCACTCAGGACAAATATTTGTGTGATGAACATCGATGTTTGTTCTGTGTCTGGGTGTTACATTGTATTCTACATGTAGGTACATGTAGGTACTTACAAACAAAAAAGTATGTAATACTCGTTTTCACCAAAAATCCTTACATTTTAAAGGACCCTTAAAAATACTTAAGTGGCATCTGATAGTAAAGTAGTTTTCACCGATGCGATGGTTAAGGGACACCTAAAGCCGAACCTCGACCCCTTAGCGATGACTTCATTATGCCACTTTATTTTTCAATTGTATTTGGCAACTGTTTCAACCCGCATAACCCCAGGAAATGATTTTCTTTTTTCATTTTTTCTGATGGATTCCTAATATAATAAAAAATCTAATGCTAAATCAATAAAGCTTGTCTTTTTGACGATTATTCTCTAAAATATAAAAAAATACCTAAATCGGCGGTTGGCCGGTTTGCGGAAACCGTAGAAAAGCATAACCTCTCATTTACTGGAGATTTTTTTCAGCGCTGTGAAAACGAATTTAGGTATGGGTCAAATTTAGGGGACCCTTAGCCAAAGCGATTCCTAGTTAGGGTATAATTTAGGGATCTTTGGTGAAAATGGGCATAATAAGTATTGTATCAGTTATCTGGTTCCCACAGTACCAGCTATGCTTAGTTTACGGCTATATGGCGCTGTGTGAATTGCCCACACATATTTAAAGATAAAGAAAATAAATATTATAAGATTTTAATTTTCTACGGTCATGGTGCTTGCCATAGTACCAAAATATCGGCAACTCGGATCAAATAAATTACATGATAAATATCCCGTAAATAAACAATATTTTATTATTAATATAATATATTGTAAATTTAGAAAAACTATGGCGAAGCTGTTATTACCTATACTTATAATAAAAAACTAACAGGTCCACTAATGTACATTGAAGAAATTTTGAAAAGAAAAAATAATTTTCCCTACGCTGAAGCCAAACCTATATTTTTTCATTTTTGTCTGTCTATCTGTCTGACTGTATCTTGGCTGAGCATCACACCGAAACTACTGAATGGGTTCAAATTCATGGTTACGTAGGCTATAGGATATTTTTGATCCCAAAATTCAGCATGGTTCCCTTGGGAGAGGAAATAAATTAAAATTATGTACTTCGTTGTAATTCATTGACGCGTGGTCCGATTTAATGAATTCTTTTTTTTGTTAGAAAGGGGGTACTTTAAATATCCTCCCATGAATATGGTTTTGTAGTTCAGAAATTACAGACATCCAACCTTCAGTATTAGGTCCAAAGCCACTCCTGCCCTATACTATGGGGAATAGAGAAAGGAGGGGGTAAAGATAAGGGAAAAGGATGAATGGATGAAACGGTGAATGGAGGCAGGTGCTGGCGCACCTGCCTCCTTTCCCCTTCATCCATTCATCCTTTTCCCTTATCTTTTTCCCCTCTTCCTTTAGACTGAGATAAGGCGTAAACCTAATAAACCCTTGCAAAGCAGCGTAGGCCGGCCCCTCACTTGGTGGACCGACGATCTGGTGAAAACCGCGGGGAGCCGATGGATGCAGGAGGTGAGCAGCCGCTGAAGGTGGCGCGCTCTGGGGGAGGCCTATGTTCAGGAGTGGACGTCTTCAGGCTGTTGATGATGATGATGATGAACCTTCAGTATTAGGTCCAGAGCCACTCCTGTCTTGTACTATGGGAAATAGACTGAGATGATAAGGCGTAAACCTAATAAACCCTTGCAAAGCCGGGGCGGGTCAGCTAGTAACAAATAAGTGTGAAAGTAAGATCAGTTCTTTGAATGCATCACACAGACGACAAATTCGAGATATCTTATCTCACCATTATCAGCCTGAAGACGTCCACTGCTGAACATAGGTCTCCTCCATAGAGCACTACTTGAGCAGCTGCGTGCCTCCTGCATCCATCGGCTTCCCGCGGTTTTGACCAAGTCGTCGGTCTACTAATATATACCACCACCTAGATCTTATAAGAGTCAGCCTTGTTTAGTTCTGAGGATAGATGGCGCTGTGTGGAATGTCCACACATATTCACAGTGCCGTTTAGCCTCAAACTAAGTATAGCTTGTACAATGGGGCACCAATTAACTGATACAATACATAGTTTGAATAAGTACAATAACCACACAGATTAAACATCTATTACCTGATCATCACACTCAATTTTTGTCTGTACATTAAAAAAAAAAATATGTGTGAACATTTCACACATCGCCATCTAGCCCCAAACTAACCATAGCTATGATTTTACTGTAACGTTCTAATTTATACATAATAATATCTATTAGCTAACCCATTTTTTAACCATCTAGTCTAGTCTGGGTAGGTTGCTTCACTTGAAAACTTAGACAAACGAATCTTGGTAATGATTTGACCCATTCTTCCATTCTTTATTTTCTGCAGCATACATTGTGAGTGTAGACATGATATTTCTTCTTTTGTTTGATGAGTTTCTGTTTTGAACGCTTTGTTAGGCAGGTAGTTCTTCGAACGTACTGTAAAACATGAAATAACACATTTTTATATTTTTCCACTTAAAATAGAAGGTTTGCCCGCACAATTGACTGAGGGCGTTTAAAAATGTTTCAAAACATTCTCACACTAATTGTTATTTACCTACTCTTGAAGGCCAATAAGCTGTGTATTCTGCGACATAGTTAAGAATTGTATTTTTTTTAATGGGGAAATGCCTTCCCACTTCCTTGCCACCACGGGGGTGATGAGGAAGCTCATTACGGATCTTATCTCGCAGGAACACACCAAGCATAGCTCGCCATAGCTTGCTGGGCGACTTTGAGCTTACTGATGAGGCCATCTGTTAGTGACCATGTCTCAGTTCCATATTATATTATGTCCTGGCAACACACACTTCTACATAGAAGATGTCTGATGATTTGTGTGTGATGCTTGTATTTTAATTTTTATCATGTACTGTTTACTGTATTATTCTACATGGAGAGAGTATAAGTGGGGGTTGGTGGATGACACAATAATTGTTCTTAGAATTTTGTGATTCTTGAACATGCCAGTTTCCTCACGATGTTTTCCCTCAACCAATGCCCTGCACCAATCACTATTCCCAGTTCTTACCATTTAAACCTGCACGCGATGGTTTGAAAGTTGTACTGGAATAAAAACCAGGGAAATGTGCATTTTATTATGTATTTAAAAGTATAATTATGTAAGTTGACAAATATAAGATTTTAAACTGTCATAGTGTCATGGGTGGTCATTTTTATAGCCAAGAGTTTATATGACTTGCTTGAAAATAATTACCTGTGGTAGAGCATCAAATCGTCCACTTGGAACTGTAGAACTGTATTGAAGCTGTAGACGATTGATAGGACCCGTAAAAACCCTGGAACACATAAACAAAAAAACATCCACTTTTTGTAATATGGCAGTCATTGCAAAAACAATACTAATATTATAAAAAGCGAAAGCTTGTATGTGTGTATTTTTGTTACTCTTTCACGTTCAAACAGCTGGGCGGATTTAGATGATTGGAATAGAGATCGAATTAATAAATTCTTGCTATCAAAGTGACAGGTGCAGACTTTTGATGGAACAAAGTGTTGTGCAATGGAAACAATATCTAAGTAAAATTTGGGTTTTCTTAAGTGAGGATTTAAATATAATAGATACACAGTTTGTGGCATTATTTATAGCTAAATTTTATTTTTGTCGAGAAAAAGGAAAACTGTAATAAAACTGCTAAACTAAGTGTGAGTACTGATTTTGATGAAATTTCTATGGAACTAATTTGAAAATACAGTATTGCTATAACAAGATATAAAAGAAGAATTTTCCAAATCGGTTAGTATACGACTTATTGATATGGAGATTCTTGCAGTCTTTGTCATTCATACCATTGAGATTGCTTTAGGAAAAGTATAATGTGAGCAAAATCTTGGGTGGGAATCGAACCCTCAACTTATGGATAGTGAATATTTATGATTTTTATAGCAGTATCGCCTGCTCAGCGTACTCTACAGATTAATTTGTAAAGGAAAAATGTGAATCACGGGCGGGACTTGAACCCGCATCCATTCGTTCCAAAAGCCGGGACATGCTTTACTTAAGCTACCGTGTCAAGTGGTCTCATGTCCGAATTTATCCTTCACCTACCACTTTAACCAACTTACGGGGTTGGCAGCGCCATCTATTGAGAAATTCTTAAGAATTATCCCAACCAGCACGGTCAAATTACATCAACCACAAATGCTGTAAAGATATTAGGCCTCCCAAATCAATATTTATAGATAGTGAAATATTTTTTCCACAATTTCGCTGTCTTTTTAAGCATACAAAGTGCAGGCAGAAGCGGCGGCGAACTGGGCGTTTTACTATTGTATACATAGTAGTTTGCCGTACCGTTGAATATAGAATGAAAGGTAAGAGAGAAAAGTCATCGGCAAGATGTCATGTAGCTCAAAAGTCTACAAGACAAAAAAATCGGCTACCAAACTTGCCACCCCTAAAATCTGCCGCGCTAGGTTCAATCCTACTCAGTCTAATGCGTACCTATGCCGTGTAAAATTGCACCTGAATTTTATCGGAAAATTGAGTCGAAAGTATGAAATTCTTTGTTCTTTTGAGGCGGGCCATGCCCCCCCTGTATCTGCCAATGATTAGGCGTACCATAATTAGGAAACAACTTTGTGTTACTTACTTGTAAACATTGTCCATTTTAATGTCGCTCCATTGTGTGATTACTGAACCTTGAATTTTGATCGCAGATGTATTTCTTCCTTTGTTTGTTGTATTTCTGTATTAAATTATTATTCAGGTAGGTATTCGCAAAAAAACCTGTAAAGAATAAAATAATAAAAGTTTAACTTTTTCCACTTAATATAGGAGGTTTTTTTTGTAAGCTTTCATTCTTAATGTTTCCGTAATGGGCTTAGGCGTTGTTTAATAAATGTTTGAAATGATCATCACAAATTACCATTATTTGTTCTTTGTTATGTACATTGTTATTTACCTACTCTTGAAGTACCAAACTTAAGTCTATTCTAAACGTCCACTGCTGAATAAAGGCCTCCCCCAGAAAGTGCCACTTTAAGTGGCTGCTCGCATCCTGCATCCATCGGCTCCCCGCGGTATTTACCAGATCGTCCGTTCACTTAGTGAGGGCCGGCCTATGCTGCACTTTTCGTATTGTGGTCTACGAGCGATGTGGCCTGCCGATTACCATTTCAACATGCTAATTCTAAGAAACAAAGTACTACTGCCCTGCACTATTGCACTATGCGAAAGGGAGACGGTAGGGGGGGGGGGAGAAGATAAAGGAAAAGGATGAATGGAAGAAACGGTGAATGGAGGCAAGTGCGTAAGCACTACTTTCACCGTGTCGCCTGCCCACTGCCATTTCAACTTGCTAATTCCGCCGGGTTCAAGTCCCGTTCGTGATTAACATTTTTCCTTTACAAATTAATCGTTAATAATACCTACCTTTAACCGATGGAGTCTTGCCATGTGGGATTTCTTATAATAGTTTAAGCTGTACAAAGGAATTTTTGCTATTTACCTAGGTAGGTACATATTTAAGATCACAAAATAGTGCAACTTTAGTATGAGTGCTATGAATATTGAGATAATAATAAAGGACTCACCATCAAATATAAGTACACGTATAATTATTCTAGCTAGGTTGTCAAAAAATTCCCTGCTGCTTCAAACTCAGATAGTAGAAGTAACCTGAAAATAATTATAGTATTGTTATCTATATTACTTATATTAAACCGTAGGTCCAATTCTGTGCATTGAAGGTATTTAGAAATAATGTTTTTTGTGTTTGTTATTGATGCTGAAACCAAAACTATATTTTTTTACATCTTTGTCTGTCCGTCTGTCTGTACCTTGGATGAGCACGCCGACACAACTGAATGGATTGAAATGAAACTTGGCATGATTTGGTTCATACTACAAGGTATGCTTGAAGATACTTTTAATCCCGAAATTCAGCACGGTTCCTTCAGGGGAGGGGATGAAAGTAAAAATATGTACTTAGTTGTAATTCATTAACGCGTGGTCCGATTTAATTCATTATTTATTTGTTATAAAGGGGGAACATTAACTATTGTCCCATTAGTATTTATCATAAATGTGAAAGGAGGCAAGTGCTAAAGCACTACACTATGAAAATTTCGTTTAAATCGGCTTTGCATCAGAGGGATAAAATCAAAACAAAAATATAGTATGTAACTAAATAATCACAACACATCAGATGTCTCAACTTCTTGTTGCTATCTATAACGTACTCACATAATATTTCCATAATTTTCTTCTTATTCCACCCAAACATTACATTAAATTGATTACAGTTAAACTAATTTTTGTCAGTCTTGACTTTCATGCACCCTTGGTATAGGTAGCGGCAGGTAAGTTTAGCGCTGAGCGAAATGTGGATGATATTAGGTACTGTCGCGCGCGTAAACAATAATAAATAGTTAATGTTAAAGTGTTGCATAGCTTGTAACAGGATATTTTACTATTCGTTGCTTCATCAATCTCACTTTTTATTTGCTTTAAAGAATCAATCAATTCATTGGTTTCTCTTTTAACAAAACAATGCACGTATACACCATTTTTCGTGCCTATCTTTTCAAAACAGTATTTTTTCTAGGCATATTCACTATCTACTTAAATTACGCTAATAGAAAAACCAACAATTACAAACGAACTCAAACTTAACAAAAAACAAAACAATGAACTACAATAACAATACACTTTAGAGCGCGACTGTATAGACAGAAGTCAGCGGGCGTCGTATCGGGGCGGGGGACGGAATACGACTGGCTAGCCAATAACCGGCGCTACGTACGCGCACCCTTCGTCTCTCTAGCCCACCTGTGATACCTAATTTTTGACTTCTGCGCAATAACGGTCATCGCTAGACTTTCATGCCGGTACTTATAAATGGGACTAATACCTCTAAATATTACTGGACAAATACAATACGTCATACACTCTCATATACTAAACTATTAACACTTCGCTCCAAATACACAAACTACAACGTAAATTACGTACTCGCACACAACAGCATCGTGAATATAAAATGCATAAGTAATCGTGTTGCTACGTTCGCTCGCCGCACACCTACATGGTGTACAGGCATACTGCACCGCAGTATTGCACCTATACAACCACAGGTCATCGTCACGTCACATACTACACCATTCACTCACGCACACAGCACAAGAATCGACACCTCTGGAATGTTTTGTTTACGACTTACTTACCTACCCCCAAAAACATGTTATCTTAATATGTAGTAGGTATTGTAAATATAAGCACTACATGGATTTTAAAATGCATTTTAGCATTAAAAAAAACGCACTTCAACATACAAGAATTGCAAACCACTTTAGAGTAGGTAGGTACCGATCTTTACAATACCTCACTTTAATCGATGAGATGCAGATATGATGTGAGATTTCTGTAATAGCTTGAGCTGTACAAACGTATGTTTGCTATGTATCTAGGTACATAGCAAACATAGGTATTTGAACATTGAGATAAATAAATGGCATTATAGGCAATAAGTAGGTATTCGATGTATGTAAGGACTCACTTACACGCTTGCTTGGTTTCTTTGATGTCCACGGTAGTTACGGTCACGGTCAGACGATCACAAACGTAGGACACAAACACAGATAAAGCTAAAACATTTACTTAATTGCTGCGCATGCACTGTCGACCACAAACATAAATATATTATGAGTCACCCGTCGCCATCATCGTTCCATCGGCTGCAGGCTACACTCTGTCTCTCTTTCGTTCCTTAAATGTATGACATTTGGACATCTCGCTCACACTTTCTTATCAAGTACTGCGTTCCATATTGCCGATGACGTATGAATCAAATTCATTTCAATTAACCATTTCAGTCATTGTTGTTTTTTTATTTGTTGCTGAGGGTTTGCATTAAAATATAAATAACATTGTCACTGTAAACATAAATGTCTTTTACACTAAAGATTGTTGTGACGTAATTCCGGTTTTCGGTTTTTGTATGAAAAATATGTTTTTTTGTATGAAAGGTACCTTTTTTTATTGTTTACATGGAATCGTCCCAAGGTTAACTACAACTTTTGACCATAAACTTTTTCGATCGGCCTTACCGTTTCTGAGATCTGATCTGGTGTTCCACCTTGGAGACCATTTTCTGATGATGTTCGATTTTACTTGGGGTCACGGGACCTATTCGCACACATCTCTAGTACATTGCCAAGTCGTCCGATGGCTCGATCGGCCAGAACATTCATGTCAATCAGTCAATCAATCAGTCATCTATGACCGTTTTTTAGCTTTATATATTATAGAAAAAAAGTAACAACTAGTATTTTGCCCCGTGCGCGGGCCGCGAGCGGCCCGCGTGTGTGTTTTCGTGGCGTTCCATTTGTTCAAAACGCTATACTTGGAGCTAAACTTTAAATTTTGCAAGTACTTGTACAAAACTGCCGTATTTATCAAAGAAAATGATAATGCGCGTGACTTTGCATGGCGGCCATTTTGTTTGACTTGACAGCGTCATTTGCACCATGAGTAGGATGCAACCGGCACACATGCACCGTGCGCGGTGCAAGTGCTGATCGTGACCGTCCACTTATACCAAACTACAGTAAACTAACTCGCTTCGCTCGTCGTCGCATTGGGTATGTCGGAAAAAATTTGACGTTTGACACCTGTCAAAAATTGACATTTGACAACTGTCCTAAAAATTGACATTTGACATCTGTCAAAAAAATTGACATTTGATATTTGTCAATAAATTTGACATCTGTCAAAAAATTTGACAATTGACATCTGTCAAAAGTTTGACATTTGACATCAATCAAACTGACATCTGTCTACACTTGACAGCGGTATTAGAACAGTGCGCAGGTTGCAAGTGTGCAGGTGCAAGTGTTAGTTGTGACTGTCCAATTATACCAATGAGAGACAATAAACTAACTCACTCATCGCCGCATTTGGTAGGTTGGAAAAAAAAATTGACGTTTGACATCTGTCCAAAAAATTGACATTTGACATTGGCAATAAATTTGACATCTGTCATCAAATTTGACATTTGACATCTGTCAAAAGTTTGACATTTGACATCAATCAAACTGACATCTGTTTACACTTGACAGCGGTATTAGAACAGTGCGCAGGTTGCAAGCGGCACACTTTCACCGTGCGCGGGCCGCACGCGGCCCGCACACGGTGCAAGTGTGCAGGTGCAAGTGTTAGTTGTGACTGTCCAATTATACCAATGAGAGACAATAAACTAACTCACTCATCGCCGCATTTGGTAGGTTGGAAAAAAAATTGACATTTGACATCTGTCCAAAAAATTGACATTTGATATTTGTCAATAAATTTGACATCTGTCAAAAAAATTTGACAATTGACATCTGTCAAAAGTTTGACATTTAAAATCAATCAATCAATTACAGCAACAGTACAATAGTTAAGTTGTCAAAGCTGTCAGCTGTGAAAATTTTTCCTCTCACCTAAAATAAATAAAAATATTTGCAGTGGTCCCAGTGGCATAAAGTTCCCTGCATTTTAATCTGCATCGTCGCTGCTTCTTTCGATTAATCTGTTTTTGTGCAGTGCGACCTACAGGACCCAAATTAAAATCAGCTGATCCGCTGATTCTCATAATATTTACATTTCAGCCATTTGACAAGAAAGACGCTATCGGTTGCCTAGCCAACCGTTACAAGGAAGAATTTTATACCCAAAAAATACCATAGAAATTCGTCTTCGCCCCTAGTTATAAACCTATCCCCGTCGAAAAATTGGATATCGGCACAGAATTTGCCCTATTTACATAGGTCAAGTCTATGGGTTTCAGAGATTGACTGGTCTCAGTCGTTATGGCTCCGAGTCGTGGTTGCTTAGACACAAGGAACACATATGACTATAATACTCTCTACCGTGAGCTTAGACCATTTGCCTAAATCTAAGCGTGGTTGGCTTGAACTCTCAGTGTGATTATATCCTCTTTGCGATCCCCAGTGCCAGTGTAAATTTTATGATTCCTATTTATGTTACTTTGGACAATTTTTATAGTTTGTTTTTTATTAGTTTTTTTAATGATTGTCACAAAACATACCCGGTCTAGTATGGCCATGCAACATTGCGCCCAAATGGATCACAACAGTGGAAATGACCATCATACTGTGTCACTGGAAAGTCAGGTACAGTGTCCTGAGTGTACCCAGGTACGTTTTTTTAAGGGGCAGAGAGGCTTAAGGATCCATTATGGCAAATGCCACAAAAGTCCCAATGTCCCACAGTCGGCATCTTTTTCAAGTCCAAGTCCTGTACACCCTGCTTTTTCTGCTTCTCAAACGTTTTCGAAAACTTTAGCACATTCAAAAAAAAATATCCCTGTTTTAAAACGCATACCTCGTGGTGCACGCGTCTCGGTCGCCACAGCTTTATCCCAGGCCATAAAAGCGGTCACTTCTCAAAATTCTAAGCGTACCTGGGAACACTTGCTGTACTTCCCATATGCTGTATTTTTTGTCAGACGGGACCCTTCCAATAGGAAATCTCTTACAGCCAGAGTGAAGGAGAACTGTGTAAAGTACAGCAATATGGAGGAACCTTTTTTCCCTTCAGATATTAATTCGAACCAGCATCAAAATTCAAAAAAATCAAAAAGCTGTCCTGAGTCTGCTCCCTACAGACTCGTGGAGAGCAAACTCAGTGACGGGGATATAAAAGGAGCCGCCCGCATTCTCTTTTCCAGTGACACATTAGCACCGGCCACACCTGAAACCCTCTCAATTTTAGAGGGGAAGCATCCACCTCCAGCAGCTAATCTCCAGCTGCCTGATGCACCTTTGGAGTCTGATGTCGCCGTAGAAGTGTCTGCCCTAGACGTGTCAGCTGCCGTCACGTCCTTTCAGAGTGGCTCTGCCGGAGGTTTAGATGCCCTCTCGCCACAGCACCTGAAGGACCTTTTGTGTGGTGGGAGCGGTGAAGTTAGTGAAGCTCTTTTAAAGGATCTGACGGCCCTAATTAACCTAATGCTTTCGGGGCAAGTAAACGGTGACGTCATACAGCTCCTATACGGTGCAAATTTATGCGCTTTAAAAAAAAAGGATGGCGGCATTAGGCCTATCGCAGTTGGAACGACATATCGCCGGCTTGCGGCTAAAATCTGCTGCAAAAAGTCAGCGCCACTTTTGGCAAACCTATTTCAGCCTGTGCAGTTAGGTTTTGGCTCGCGAGGTGGTTGCGAAGCCGCTGTCCATTCTACTAGAACATTTCTTAGTAACAGCTGTGGAGATGTGCTGCTGAAGGTTGATGTAAAAAATGCTTTCAATTCCGTGGATAGAGGAGCTCTATTAACGCAGGTGAAAGACAAAATTCCAAATTTGTACAACTTTATTTGGCAGTGTTATGGTGGTTCTACAACATTAACGTATAACGGCAACGAAATTCTCTCAGCGGTCGGCTGTCAGCAAGGCGATCCGCTCGGTCCAGCGATTTTCAGTCTCGCCATTCATCCTATCATCCAACGCCTGCAATCCAAGCTTAATGTTTGGTACTTGGATGATGGGACCTTAGGTGGCGACGTAACTACCGTATATAACGACCTACTTTTTTTAGTAGATGAATTCCGAGCGATCGGCCTTGAACTAAATTTTTCCAAATGCGAACTTTTTATTTCAGATGACATCCCGACAAAAGATTTGGTCTTACAAAAATTTAATAGTTTGGCCTCTAATATAAAAATTATAGACAAGTATTCACTTCGTTTACTGGGTTCCCCTATTCTCGACGAAGCTTTCCCTCAATTCATTGAAGAAAAAATTCAAAATTTTTTGCAATGTTCGGAACGCTTAACAAAAATTAACACGCACATGGCTTTTACCATTATTAGATACTGTCTTTTTGTCCCTAAATTTACTTATACTTTACGTTGTTCTCAACTCTGGAAACATACCGAACTTCTTCACAGGCTGGACAACATCGTAAAGAGCACTTTGGCAACTATTTTGAATATAAATTTACACGAACGAGAGTGGTTACAAGCTTCACTTCCTGTGCGAATGGGAGGGCTTGGTATCCGGTCAATCTCTGGTGTCGCTCTTCCTGCGTTTCTGTCTTCAGTACATAGTACTCAAAATTTAACCGAAAAAATTCTTGCCACATCTCTAGGCAATGTAGAAGTTACCTTTTTTGGCGAGGCCAGGAACGCGTGGTTGTTAGCCTGCCCTAACACTGAGATCCCCAAATCTGTTTCCTCACAGAGGCTCTGGGACGGGCCGCTCTGCGGGCAAGTACGGAATCAACTTATCCATACGTGCTCAAGCTCCGCAGATCGTGCCCGCCTCTTAGCCGTTTCGGTGTGGGAATCGGGTTTGTGGCTACAGGCTCTCCCATCGCAGAATACTGGTACCCTGTTGGATTCATCCTCGTTCAGAATTGCAGCATCCCTCCGCTTGGGCGCATCTTGCTCTGCTCCACACCACTGCCAGTGTGGTAGTGCTGTCGACCAGCTTGGTCACCATGGCCTTTCCTGCGTTCGAAGTGCAGGGAGGATTCCTCGCCACGCGAGCCTCAACGATATAATTCGTCGGGCTTTTACCAGCGCCAATTGCGCAGCTATTTTGGAACCAAATGGCCTCGTACGTGACGATGGTAAAAGACCCGACGGAATGACCTTGATCCCGTGGAAGATGGGGCGGCCCTTGGTGTGGGATGCTACGTGTGTAGACACCCTTGCGCCGTCACATCTTCCCGAGACACAAAATAAGGCTGGCGCGGCGGCGGATTCCGCAGAGAAACTGAAAAGGCGCAAATATAGTAACCTAGACAGCGGTTTTATTTTTGCGCCTTTTGGGGTCGAGACCCTCGGGCCATGGGGACCAAGTGCACACAAAGTCTTTAAAGAACTTTGTAAGCGTCTGGTTGAAGCAACGCGTGACCAAAATGCTGGCCTCTATTTGGGCCAAAGGTTAAGCATTGCCATTCAACGTGGCAATGCTGCCAGCATTTTGGGCACTTTGCCCACTGGTAGTGGTTTGTTAGATTAGTTTTGTATTATATTGTTAATTTTATAGTTTTAGTTTAGTTTTATAGAATACCTAGTTTTATTGTTGTAGTTATACTTATTAAAATTACAGCAAAGTCCCATCAAACTGACATCTGTCTACACTTGACAGCGGTATTAGAACAGTGCGCAGGTCGCAAGCGGCACACTTGCACCGTGCGCGGGCCGCACGCGGCCCGCACACGGTGCAAGTGTGCAGGTGCAAGTGTTGGTCGTGACCGTCCACTTATACCAAACTACAGTATACTTGGTGCTTGCTTCGCTCGTCGTTGCATTTGGTAGGTTGGAAAAAAATTGACATTTGACATCTATCAAAAAATTTGACATCTGTCAAAATTTTGACGTTTGACATCTGTCACACTGACATCTGTCAAAATTTATTTATTTATTTATTTATTTTATTTGGCACACAAAACAGAATATAACCAAATGAAAGAACAAGCAGAAAGAAAAAAAAATACATACATTTTGAGCTAGATTATATCCCAAAACATGTGTACACATCATGATTGACATAACTGTTATTAGAATATTTAGTAAAAATAGAAAAAAAAAAAACAACAACAAAAAAAAAAAAAAACAAAAAAAAAAAAAAAAAAAAAAAAAATTACAACTATCTCCTTCCGAAACTGTAGTACCATAGGCAATAAAATGGAAAACAGCAATTTTGATAATAGTATATACGGCGGCCATATTAAAAAATGACAGATGTCAAAATTTGACCAAACCATGTTGATCAGCATCCTTTGGGGCCCCCAGATATCGATTTACATCCCGATCGGAGCTTCTTTATTTTCGGACGCGGACCAATGGACCGCCATTTTGAAAAACATTCTTTTTCACTGTATGCCCCTCTCAAAACTGTACAATATTAGAACAAACCCTCCCTACAAAAGTCTCACAGTTTCGGTGTTATTTGCGAATTAAAAATCCTAAAAAAGTGAAATTGCATGTTCGCAATATTTCAAAATGGCGGAATCAAAAAAGTTTTTACACATTCCTACCAAGTGTACCGTGGGATTTTCAGATATCGATTTTCATTCGGATCGGACAACTTTTACTATGAGTCGGTACGTCTACAGCCGCCATCTTGAAAAAAATTGATTTCACTGATATTGCATTCTTACCCTTATAACATCTATACTTGATCCCCAGGAACGACTTTTCTAAATCACTCGCAACGGAGGCGCAAAAAAGCAAAGTTGATATTTCAATAAAAGCACCTTTGTATGGCAGCCCCATTGAAAGTTGACACATGTCAAAATTTGATTACAGAATGTTGATCATCATCCTTGGGGACCCCCAGATATCGATTTTCATCCGAATCGGTGAAACTTTTTTTTCCGCCGCGGCCAAAATTTCCGCCATTTTGAAAAAAGAAATTTTTCGCAATCTTCCCCTCTGACCTCCAACTAATATTAGTTCGAGCTCTTTATACTAAAGTGTCATAGTTTCGCCGTCATTTATGGTTAAAATTTGTATGGCGGATTTTTTTTTCCGCCATTTTGAATTTTTTTTGACATCTCCAAAATCGTCCCAGGGTTTGCTATGACATTCCTTAAAACGCACATGATCTATCTTTTATGGTTTGGCCAGGCCGTTGACCGTCCGAGTGACCGAAGTTCGGAAGACCAGGTCGCGAATTTTTTTGAAGACACCTCGATCATCTGGACACAAAACACAACAAAGACATTCAAAATTTTCCATAGGTGTCGAGAAACAATGCGTCAAAAATGAAAAAAAAAATTTGTATGGCAGCCATCTTTAAAAATGGCGGAATCCAAAATTTTTTTTGAAATATCGAATCTGCGGCCCCGAAAACCCCCCAATGCAAAAAATCACCCCGATCGGACCAACTTTCAAAATGGCCGCCATTTTGAATCCGCCATCTTGGATTTTCATGACAACCATCTGACAGCCCCCGTCATCCTCTATGACATTTGGTCGAGCACCACCCACATACCTCTTACCGTTGCCGAATTATGAGCGTTTCAATTTTGTATGGGGGCCACCGTTTTTTGTTCGGGGGCCCCCATTTTTTTCATTTCTCTGGAAACATCCCAGGGTCTACTCCAACATTAGTTAAAACTGGACCCCCATATCTCTTGTCGTTTTCGAGATCCGTTGACCTGTTCCATCTCAGAGACGATTTTCTGGTAATGTCAGATTTTTCCTGGGGTGACATGACCCATCACTATACAGCCTCATACTCAGTTTTGACTGACCACTTCTGAGAGCTGAGATCAATTATGTCAATCATCAGTCAGTCAGTCACTCATGGGTATCCAATTTTATAGTAATAGTAAAGTAAAGTAAAGTAAAGTAAAGTAAAGTAATTTATTCATTTGTTCAGTAGTTTGAGTTTTGAAATCAAAATACCTAACTGGAAAAATATCTGTGATGATATCTGACGTGCTGATTCATCATTTCAATTTTGTAACCCAAAATTCTCTGAAATAAATTATTTCATTACCTGTTTTATTTCATTTAGGCGTGATTTTTCAATAATCAGATAAAATTTATTCTACAGATGAAAAAAAAAACACTGTAAAAATAAAAAGCGAATTTTAAATACTGAAAATTTAAATGTTTTTGTTTTAGCTGGTTTATAAATTATAAACCAGCTAAAACAAAAACATTTCTTATAAACCAGCTAAAACAAAAACATTTCTACAACATTTTTAAACATTTTAGTCTAATAACCTTTATCCAGCCATTGAAAAAGGCACTGATTTAAAGAGGCAGTTGTAAATAATAGTTTTGGTAAGATAAAAATTAAAAATGGCACGTTTAATAACTAGTTCAGCAGCTAAAACTAAGCAGTAAAGTAAACAAAAATGAGTTATAAAAAATAATGAAATGGATCACTGAATATATAATTGAACAGGAAAATAATTAAATGGGCGGTAATAGTTATTTGTTATACAAGGCTGCAAAGTTGGTTTTTGGCGCGAGTACTTGAATTGAAACCTGAGCAAGCTAAGGATTCTTGGATTGGTTCAAATGATGAATCCTGAGTGTAGCGAAGTTTTTGAAAGGTACGAGACGCAGAAAAACTTTTCTTCAACACACAACTTTTCACCTCACTACAGCGAGGAAAATGCAACTTGATAAAATAACCGACAAATTGATTTTTTATTAATGTACATGTTTTTCTGTCGCAATAATTAATCAACCGCCATTAAATTAAATAACTGCTCAATATGTTTCTGAACTGATCATAATAACATCTCGAATATTTAAATAACAGCTCAAAAAATTAGTTCGCATTGAAAAATCACCCCTTAATATCATATAAGTATACATATAAGTATACAAGTACAGTGCAGTACAGTGACGAAGTCGAATAAACCCCATTTGTAAAAATAAAAAAATAATAATACAAATAAAAGTAATTAAAACTGCGAAATTAGTAAAATACAGTTTATTGAGGTAATTCATGGCGCAAATATTTAAGACTTGTGGGTAATTCACTTGAAAACTAACGGGATTGCAAAAAACTGATCAGGTGATCTACTGTTCTAATGCTTCTAGCTCTTGGAGGTCCTTGATCTGGGTAGACTAGCCGAGGTGGGCGCTGTGGAACCTGTTGTCTATGGTGTCTCCAGGAATACACTGAGTCGTATTCGCCTTTCTCTGGAATAGATAGAATTGTGAAGTATGAACGGATAGGACGGTGGCAAAGGGACAAATGGCCATCTGGTTCCCTTCGCCGTCCCATCCATTCATCCTTTTCCCTTATCTTTTTCGCTCGCTCTTCCTTTTTCTCTTGTAAAGTAAAGCTTATACAAGGTGAGTTTGAATTGGTATATTATCCCGAAAGGGGGTAAATCTACTCCCCAAGGTAGACAATATTTCTTCTACGACTTTTCTAAATTAATAGTTTTTCATTGAAGAAATGCAATGTAAAGTTTCCGTTCAAACATAGCCCCAGCGCATCTGGGTGGTTGAACTTCGTCCTTGACCGAATGCGTTTAAATGAGTTTAACGACTTGTGTTTAGAAATGAATTTATAGTATCTTGTTAACTCTCGTAGCGATCGCACGTGCAAGTTTGTGAGTGGATTTATTTTTTAGTATGGAGGTTTGGAAACACGAAGTTTCAAGTAAGGCTCTCACAACTTGAAGGCTATCATGGTCCCAGTCCCCCCTTTCGGGATAATACAATAATTCAAACTCAGATAGTACGGGAACCAGATAACTGATAAAATCATCATCATCAACAACAGCCTGAACACGTCCACTGCTGAACATAGGCCTCCCCACAGAGTGCCGCTTTGAGCGGCTGCTTGCCTACATCCGTCGGCTCCCCGCGGCTTTCACCAGATCGTCGGTCCACCTAGTGGGGGGCCTACGCTGCGGCTTCCGGTTCGTGGTCACCACTCGAGAACCTTTCTTCCCCATCGGTTATCAGTTCTACGGTGGGTCACTAGTGATGTGGCCTGGCCATTGCCATTTCAACATGCTCTTCACTTGTTCATCAGTTCATCACAATGGGAATCGAACCCACAATCTACAGCTCGGAAGGCAGAGCTATTACCAACTGAGCTATCAGGCTAGCCCTCCTAAGTTTGACTACTTTAATCACTTGTGTCACTGTTGGCTGGCTCTCAAGAAGACGATTTGTATTTGGATCTGTAACTCTCTGTGGTAACACTATACGTGTCACTAATGCGTTCAGTTAGTAGTTTTTTTTTCTTGGTACAGATTAATAGTATAAAGATTAATACTATTCATATTCATATTCATATTCATTAGGGTTGTGGTAGCTTGCCGCACTAGACAATGCCAGTATGATATTTTTTCACCAAAAACTCACAAGGTTCAAACCCACGACCTATGGATTGCAAACCGAGCTCAGCACCTACCAAGCTATCAATACTTCGAAACACTGCGCCCAATAATACGATTTCTTATTTACCTGTCGTAGATTTCTTAGGAGGCCGTGGTGGTGGGTCGTATGCAGCCACCATTGAATTTGCATAGGTTACATTCACTACTTCCGATTTGTAGTTTACTTCCGGGGCATATTGATTGGAATTCTCTTCACTAATTTCTTTCTGGTTTACTGAAGTCTCTACACTATTTTCATTCTGGTTCACTGAAGCGCCATCTTTGGAAGACTTTTTGCGACAGGCTGAAATTATTGTTTCGAATGTTTTAAAATTGACTTTTTGTTTTTAATCGGAAAGACATTTTATGTAGCTCAATCTTTTGGTCGCTTTTTCGGTAATGAACGTCTATTAATGTAGATGAAGAATAGATTTGGGCCGAAAACACTTCCCTAAGAAAACCCCACTGAAACCATTTCCGAGTCTCTAGTTGCGTGGCCTAGTCTAACACATTATGTAGTTTTTAATAATTAATGCAACGAACTCATATCCCCTATATCCTACCCCACCCCCCTATCCTATACCTTAATAAGTATGGGATTGTTACTTTTTATGTTAAAGAATGACGTGACGAGCTAGTCGTCCGCTTAAAGCTAAGCGTCACGGCCTGTCATAAGCTTTTGCTGTGTCACTCGAAACTATAATACTAATGTATAAAGTTTTGCATCACACTGAACTGCGCATGTCATCTTGAGACATCCGCCATCATAAGATTATCATTGCAACTATTAGTGAATTGAATATAAAATCTTCATTATTATTCTTACCTATTACTATGATTAATATAATAATAATCATCACCAGTATTATCACGCCGCATATAACAGCTATTAACATCTGGCCAATTCCTGCAAATAAAAGTCAATGCGTAAATAAACGTTGCCTAGCCAACTTGAGGGAAGACTGTGAGAAAAATGAAGGCGACCAATCAAATCAAATTAATTGGTTATTTGCTAGGTCAACGACGGTTATTCCATTATCAGGCCACACGTTCCCACTTCTGGGATACGGTCCTTCTCTCACAAAGAGTGTGTAGGGCTGTTTCAGTAATCCATCACGCTAGGGGTTGGTGGATGGCACCATATTCTCGAATTTTGTGATTTTTGATATGCCGGTTTCCTCACTATTAGTTGTCCTTCACCGTTGTAAGAGCGAGTGAAATTCTAAAGGGCTGAGTGAAATTCAAAGTCAGATTGTTTACGATGATCTACACTATCTCGCTGTTGCCCTGTAGGCTTTTATTGACGCCCAAAAGGGTTGTAACTTTAACGTGTGTATCTGTGTCTGTCTACGGCATTCTAATATTCTATTATATTGTAAAACGGATGAACCGATGTTGATTTGGCTTTTTATGCTTGAAAAGGTGATCAAGAATGAAAACTTGTTGAGCCGTTTTTAGATATCCAGAGATTTTTCTGGGGAAAAAAAGAAATATCAGAAGTTTTTATTAATACTAGCTACGCTTGCGTTTGACCACATATCCCAAGATGAGCGATAATGTGGTCGACGATGAAGCGTGCTCGCCTATAAGGAACCAGTTCACTCTCCTTCTGAAAACATTTGGATTATAGATAATTGGAGACATAGCCGCTGGTAAACAAGTTCCACTCCTTAGCCGTTCGCATTATAAAGTACGAATAAAGCTTCGTCTAGGAACGTCTTTCCAAGCGTGTTGTTTGTACAAGGATGGTTATTCCAAAAGAGTTGTTATTAGATGACTGTTTCCTTTACCTTCTGTAGACTCATCAGTGTCTCGGGCCAATAGCATTAATACAGTTACTTTGGTTTTTCTTTTGCATGTCACCATACATGTTATGCTATCGGGTTTCAGTGTTGTGGCATCTGTGATCGATAAATTGGAGCGTCCTGAAATAAGGTAAGTATAATTTGCTGTTATATATATACCTACATTACTTTTTTGAATAGACAAAGCGTTTAACCGTTGTCGCATCTGATGGATAGTGATAATGCAATCTACGATGGTGCATGCTTGCCTAGAAGATACCTGTTCACTCTCGTCTTGAAGTCTCCCAGATTATAGAACTGGAAACTGGTTACAAAGCTCCAGTTTCGTACGCGGTCGAAGTAGAAACAAAGCAAGTGGGCGGCCGTGTCGCTTAACATCAGTTGAACGACTAGCTCGCACGTCATTCAAATAAAAAAATTAAAAAAAGTTCATTTATTGACTGTTCGCACTATGATATATAGGTGCGTAGCAAAACGCTTAGTGCTGATAGAATTTCAACCTTGATACGGGTGAAAGAAGGGAAATAGAGGAATACATAAATGATCATGTAATTTCTTCGCACACTCTTCAAATGTTGTCAAAAATACCGATAATATATCTACTGAATACCGATACATACCTAGGTAATAATTTAGCCACTGTTTTTCACTTATTATTTTATCTATCATACATCCCATAGGTACACGAAACTTTCATCATCATCATCATCATTGACAGCCTGAAGACGTCCACTGCTGAACATAGGCCTCCCCCAGAGCACGCCACCTTGAGCGGCTGCTCGCCTTCTGCATCCATCGGCTCCCCGCGGCTTTCACCAGGTCGTCGGTCCACCGAGTGGGGGGCCGGCCTACGCTGCGCCTTCCGGTTCGTGGTCGCCACTCGAGAACCTTTCTTCCCCATCGGTTGTCAGTTCTACGAGCGATGTGGCCTGCCCATTGCCACTTCAACTTACTAACTCTAAGAGCTATATCGGTCACTTAAGTTCTCCTGCGGATCTCCTCGTTCCGGAGCTTATCTCGCAGGGAAACACCGAGCATAGCTCGCTCCATAGCTCGCTGCGCGACTTTGAGTTTACTAATGAGGCCAACAGTAAGAGACCATGTCTCAGTTCCATAAGTCATCACTGGCAACACACACTGATTGAAAACTTTCGTTTTCAGGTTCTGCGGTATTTTCGACGAAAAGATAGGACGAAGCTTCCCGAACGCTGCCCAGCCGAGTTGAATTCTTCGCGCCACCTCTTTGTCGAAGTTGGACCTACCTAATTGGACAGTCTGTCCTAGGTAGACATACTTGTCGACAACTTCGAGAGTATCGTTCCCAACATTTACCGGTATAGGTGGAACATGAGCATTAGACATGATCTTTGTCTTGTCCATATTCATCTTAAGACCAACCTGCTGGGAGACTCTACTGAGGTCGTTGAGCATGGTGCTAAGGTCCTCGAGCGATTCCGCCATTATGACTATACCATCGGCAAAACGAAGGTTAGTGATGTACTCGCCATTTACGTTGATGCCAGATCTTTTCCACTCCAAGAGCTTGAAAACATCCTCCAATGCGTTTGTGAACAGTTTCGGAGAAATAACGTCTCCCTGTCTCACGCCTCTTGGCAATGGAATTTGTTCCGTACTCTGGTCCTGTAGTCGGACTGACATAGTGGCCTTACTGTACGAACACTTCAAAACTTCGATATACCTATAGTCAATTTGGCATCGCTGCAAGGACTGCAGCACCGCCCAAGTCTCGATTGAATCGAAGGCTTTCTCATAGTCCACAAACGCTAAGCATAACGGCCGATTATACTCTTCGGTTTTCTGTATAATCTGGCGCAGCGTATGGATGTGGTCTATGGTGCTAAAGCCTTTTCGGAAACCGGCCTGTTCGGGAGGACACGAAACTTTATAAAAACTTATTAAATTAAAAGCGTTCGTTAATTTACCTTCAAAATCCAGAATCCCCTTTTTACCGCAGACATGTGAAAAGCAACTCAAATTTAATTTCGAATATTGAGCAACTGAATCTTGCTGATTGTCGTACCATATTATATTTAAGTTGGAGCTTGGTGACAGAATCAATTTAACTCGTTTATCGTCCAGTCCGATGAAATGAGGATCTGAAAAGTTAGTACATAGTTAGTACTAAGGATAACATTACCGTGTGGTCCCGGTGTGAGAATAGGACCCGATCTATTCCCGTGGGTACCGTAAGAGCTGGCTAAGGGACTATTCAGGGAATGGACAACAGCATTCTCCTCGGTATATTTAAACCGTCTGCGTTCACCAAGCTACCTGCCAAGCGTGGTGATTATGACAACGTTGACAGTAAGCATCCTAAGTGGTGTTTTCTGGGGGAAGTCTGTTCAGCAGACTCATTGCAGCAGTGAACGTCTTCCGGCTCTTGATGGGATGTGAAGGATAACATTTTGTTAACAAATCATCTTATTACAAATACTTTACTAATACTTTTTTTTTGAATACTTTTATTTGTTGGTCCATTTTTGTACATGCCTTTTCAGTTTTCAAACATGCATTGCTCGAAATGACACGTAACTAAACTGCTGACACTTACCTATATGCCACAACGAATAAACGTTGCAATTATGCAATTGCAACGTTTATTCTTATTCTGCCGCCAAGCAGTAGTGTGCAAGCACTACTGTGTTCCGGTTTGACGGGCATTGTAGCTAGTGGAATAACTGGGCAAATGAGACTATGATCTGATCACATAGTCTAGTAATCTTATTACTAGACTGTGTGAAGTCTCAAGATGACGTGCGCAGTGCAGTGTCACGCAAAACTATATTAATTTAGAGTTCCGAGTGATACTTGTATCTGTTATGGGTAGCCGTGACGCTTAACATCAGGCGAACGACTAGCTCGTCACGTCATTCATTTCAAAAGTTATTGATTGTAGAAGTAAGATAAGTTCAAACATACCAGTGTCATACAATGAAGCGGACAGCTGCAATCCCTCCATTTTATTCATCGGTACATTATAAAGTGTTGACACGATTACCGATGGCAAGGCTGCTGAGCTGGTTTTGAAGTCTGAAACATGCCAATAGGTTTTAGTAGTTACTATAAATAGTTTGAGTCTTTTTCGTGAGGAGACGCAGCTCCCTACTAGGTGGACCGAAGATCTGGTAAAAACAGCGGGGAGCCGATGGATGCAGGAGGCAAAAGTGATACTCTGTGTGGGCCTATGTTCAACAGTAGACGTCTTCAGACTGTTGATGGTGATAAATAGAGTACAGGCAAGTTCCTTTAATTCATCCCGTTGTACCCATAGAGAATTTAGTGAATTACCCCTTCAAACAAAAATCGCCGACGATAAGAAAATCTATGAAAATGTAGACTCTATATACCAAGTTCGTCAAGGTTAGTTTCAAAAATACAACAAAGTACGCAAGTACCAATAATACATGCGGACTAGGCATGGATCATTTCATAAGGAGCAGGTGAAAAATCATATGATTTTATTTATCGTAAATGACTCTGCTGCTTTTTGTCATATACTCTGCTACAAAATCACAGTGTGATAATCACACATAATGAATCGTAGCTTCGGATTTCATAATACGAGAGTAGCACACACATCAGTGGTGAATATCAAAACATAGTTTTGTTTATGTTTCAGTAAACAAACTGAGACCAGTAGAGTATAATTTTATAAAAACTGAATAGCCTGTGATGGAGCGGTGAACTTTGATCTAAAGAGTAGCATTAGATTTCTTAGTAACCATTACAACAGAAAAACCACAGCGAAAAAATTTATCATATGATGAAATGACAATGATTTTAAAGTAGCAATCATTTCCATGCCTAATGCGGACACCCACCTCCTCCCATGGCCCTGCCAACCTTGCGGTTATACGGGCCGAAACCGCGGAGCATACCAGCGAACCGGTATGTCCTACATATTGTCCCTTTTCCCCCTTGTCACTCTCCCCCTTCTGGGGCTGATGGACGGCACACACGTCCCTCGCCGTCAGGCAGCTCAAACCCCTCACGCGCCGAACGCACGGCGTGCCACTTGTGCGCAAACTCGCGCAGCAGCCCGAAACTTGCAGCGTCCTGCACCAGTCCCGCGTGGTAAACCGGGCCCGCACCCAGGCGGGCAACACCGTCCAACATCCTGTCACGCAGCTCTGCATACAGAAGACAGTCCTACAAGACGTGGTCCCGGTCCTCCTCAGCCATACCGCACTCGCACATCGGCCTAATGCGGACAGATGAAAGTTACCCGGATATTCCCTTAGCCGGCTCTTACGGCACCCACGGGAAGAGTGTCAGAGCTTCTAGGCCAGCATGAACCCCCGTAGGCCACGGCATCACTTACCATCAGGTGAGACAATGATCAAATACCTATACATTATTTTAAAAAAATGGGGTGGTCCTATTCGCACACCGCCGGCCCCACACGGCTCAAAAAACTACTATAAAAGATTCACTTACTTATTTGAATATCTTTTGCACCTGTACCAAATACTTGGCTGTGTATATTTGGTCGGACGCCATTACACCAATGGTTATTACGAATGTCATCCTTTATGTAGCACCCCTTATACTTTAAGCCGTTACGGGGCACAGCTACCAGGCCACTATCGACCACTATCAGCGGCTTCATTATAACACCCTTCATATTGTAACCGAATAACTCCCCTGGGGAAATAAAAAATAGAATGCATATAGGCTTTAACACACATAGATATTATACATGTCACAAGTTGTATATAAATACGTTTACAATATCTGTGGTCTGAACATCAAGACAAAGTTAAATCGTGGTTCCCTGGGACGGGGGCCTCGGAGATTGGAGTACTGCGGGAGTAACTCGAAGTATGTGTTATAGTGTGTTTCAAATCCCCTGAGAAACTCGTACATTGACCTTTGAACGGACTGCAGCGACTCTCAATCTATTTTATTGGCGGGTCGCTTTATATTTTCAAATCCCTTGAGAAACTCGTACACTGAAACATGTCAAAACAGGTTTAGCGCCGCTGATTTACCTTGTCTCGCACACTTCCTTGTACCCCGAAATGCGGTATATGACAGTGAAGCGATGCATAATTGTATGGAAAGCGATACTGTCACTTTTTTCGGGGCTAACATAATACCGGGGAGCAATGCACGAGTTTCTCAGGGGATTTGAAACATACTATAACAAATAGTGTCCCTAGCCAGGCCTGGTTCACTCCGCAGACCGCACTTTAGGTATATAGTTAAAACTACCCGGGTGGTCCGTCTGGACGGGCTTAATCTCAGCGGGCTATCACTGGGCAGTTACACAAAATGTATGGAGCGGATGTAATTTTTTTTAGCTAATTCTTACCGCACATAACGTATTGAACCTGTTTAAAACCACAGCTTGTATAAAGATTCTTCCAATAACGAATCAAAGTATTTACCTGTCTCTTTATCGTCATGGTCCCAAATAACAGGTTCATTCGAGTCTTCGAACAAGAAGCAAGTCAGATTCGAGCATGTTTTGCCTTCTTCGATATATGTGATGACGTCGTATACGCTGATGCAGCCGCTTACATTAGCGCTGTTCTTGGAGACTGCGTGAATGTCCCTCGTATTAAATATATGGGATGGTGACGCTGAAATATACACAAATGGTGATAAAAAAATATACGGGCAATGTGCCTTTTTTACACTAGCGCTGCAAATTCAAATTTTCTTGCGTTCTTTTGCCAATAATAGCTTAATTACTCAACGTGATTACATGAAAACTAATTTTGCGGAAATAAATAGAAATTATCAACAAATTAGAAAGAAAAGAAAGAAAATACATTTATTCAGGACATCACACAACACTACATTACAATACACAATAAAAATAACATAAGTACATAAAAAAACAAACATACAACATTAGCACATATAATTACGATTAATTACGATTAAAAGTATCTCCTAGATATCATTGGTTTAGCGACAAATGGCAATAAACAATTTTCTTCTTAGTTTTTCAGTCTATTGCTATTTGTCGCTAAACCAATGATAAGTAGGTGATACTTTTTATTGCAATTTATGATACCTACATTATATTTATTTGCGCAAAATTAGTTTTCATGTAATCACGTTGAGAAATTAAGCTATTATTGGCAAAAGAACGCAAGAAAATTTGAAGTTCCCGCGCTAGTGAAACGTTCCACCAAAAACTAACTATGTACTAAACAATACGGCTACTAGCTATACAATCTACTAAAAAAGCATTTGGACTGTATACTAGCCGCGGTGACCTGTAGAGTCGATCAGACCAAACGCCTTAGCCCCCTACCGGTAGGTAGCGTACCTAACATGCTGGCAGCATTCCCTTTATGAATAGTCTAGTTGTCTGCTATTAAAAATTTACAATTAAAATTGGTAAATAAATCACGAAGTATAAGCTTTTGAAGTTTCTGTAGGGTGCATCTGTCTCGTAAAACAGAGATCGTGTGGAGCTTCCCTACAGTTACTATGAAAACACAAGTTGTGACGTCACATACCAAAGAGATTGTATGTAAAGCTACCAAAGTTTAGTAATGAGGTAGGTACTATGAAGGACCAAGAACTGACATCACTGCATGTTTCACGTTTCGACGTTCACTGTCTCTTTCTATTCCTGTATTTTAAATGTTTTGTTTTTTTAACTTTGACATTTTTTGAGATATTCAATTTTCGTTTTCACGACTGTTTATTTATTGAGGAACATTATTTATTTATGCAATAAAAAAATAGCAGGCAACTAGGCTATTGCAATGCTGATTTTGTGCCAAACAAGTGCCAGCTATGGCTGCTCAGCAGTGGCTCATGATGATGATGGGGGTGTTATTCCTCGTGACCAAACTAGGTAGTTAAACTAACAAGAATAAATTTTCCTCATTGCCACAGTGGGATAACCCATGATTTGCTCATCCTTTGTTTATGAGTACTTTCGGTGTCGAGCAGGTACCTAGTCAAATACTCATCATCATCCTCCTTACCTTATCCCATTTGTTATTAGGGTCAGCTCCCAATCTAACCTGCAGCGGCAAGCTACCAGAATTACACGAGCGACTGCCATCTGACCTCGCAACCCATAAGGGACCAGTAACTAGTCCGTCTAGGTAGGTACCACCGCTTTGCCAGTTATTCTGCCGCCAAGCAGTAGTGTGCAAGCACTACTGTGTTCCGGTTTGAAGGGCACTGTAGCTAGTGAAATTACTGAGCAAATGAGACTTTATGATCTGACCACTCAGTCTAGTAATCTGATTACTAGACTGTGTGATGTCTCAGGATGACGTGCGCAGTGCAGTGTCACGCGAAACTTTATTGTTTTAAAGACCCGAGTGATACTGGAACTGTTATAGGCGGCCGTGTTGCTTAACATCAGGTGAACGACTAGCTCGTCACGTCATTCAGTCGCTATAAAAAATAAAAGTAACAGGTATGGTTAGATCAGGCGTCAGATTCTATCAGGCGTCTGACTACCCGTAACTTCTTATGACAACTGGGACCGATGGCTTAACATGCTCTCCGAGGCACGGATACCTAGTGAAACATTATTGTACAATTATAGTTTTTCCTTTTTTGGGGTAACTTTCGTGTGGTCAGTGATAAGCGAGTGTGGGTCAGAGGTAGCTCGTGCGATTTTCAAACTAACCTTAGTTTGAATCCCGCTCAGCACCCGCACTAATGACTTTTCAAGTTATATGAGTTACCTACTAGTATTTTGCCCCATGCGCGAGCCGCATTGCTTTTACAATGGTGAAAGAAAACATCGCGAGGAAACCGGCATGTCTTAAATTCAATATACTACTAGTGTTTGTGACTAGTAGTGTACTAGTCTTTATGAAAATAGAGACTATATAGGTCGCGGCTTTCCATAGGGTCTACTCAGTGGACGTAGTTTTCTGGATCCTCTTCTTCTAGTAACGGCCCAAGCCGATGCTCTCACTCCACGGGTGCCCCCCAGATAGTTGCCTTTCACGTACTCTTATTTATTTATTTATTTAATTCAATTAGTACGGCTACACCATTTACACTAATTGTTATTTAAATACAATTACAATCTGATTAAAATAATTACAACCAGCTAGGTGCTCTTGCCAGCTAGGTGCCGTATGCGTACGCTGTAAATGTCGATAGAGACCAACAGCATCCGCCTGTTCAAAAATTATTTCTAGATATACTTTTTACTTACAGAAGTCACTCAATATAAATTGTATTTCAGTTTCAAAATATTGGTATGTATCCATCAAAGTTACACAATAAAGCTTAAAGTTGGAAAATTGCGTAACATTTACTTTATTTACTTTGAGGGAATAAATTGGGTTCAACTCAATTATCGCTGGGGAGCCGCCAACTGAAATAAAACAAGAAAGTACAAGATTTAAAAACTCCTGATATTTGCTTCATAAACTACAAAAGAGCAATAGATAATCTTCAAACGGATGAACTTGGTTTCTTAAATCATAGTTAAGAACACTTTCGATCCATTCAAAAAAATTATGATATAATAATATAGGTTTTAATGTAAATAAATGATGTGGCGAGCTAGTCATTCGCCTGATATTAAGCGTCGTGGCTGCCTATAGCAGATTGCAGTATCGCGCGGAACTCTAAATTAATACAGTTTTGCGTGACACCGCATTGCGCACGTCATCCTGAGACTTCACACAGTATAGTAATAAGGTTACTAGTTCACAAACTAATAGGAGTTAATGTGAACTAGTGAGATTTTATGATATGGTCAGATCATAAACTCTCATTTGCCCAGTAATGTCACTAGCTACATTGCCCTTCAAACCGGAACACAGTAGTGCTTGCACACTACAACTTGGCGGCAGAATAACTGGCAAAGTGGTGGTACCTACCTAGACGAAAAAGAAGCAGAAAAGTTCTACCACCTAGTAAAAGTAATAGGTTTATCCGTTTGGGATAAAAGCATATCAATGCAAAGCACAACGCATCGTCACTTAAGACGATAAGACAAGTAAGATAAGACGCAAAGCTATATCTCTACTAATGAATGCCCATATTAATAAACATTGAGTATTTTGTGTTTTGCCCCTCTCTATCAAGTTTGAAATAGGTAAAGATAAAACAAGAAGTGGTAGGACTTTTCTGCAAAGTTCATCTAGGTAGGTACCACCGCTTTGCCAGTTATTCTGCGGCCGAGCAGTAGTGTGCTAGCACTACTGTGTTCCGGTTTAAAGGGCACTGTAGCTAGTGAAATTACTGGGCAAATGAGACTTTATGATCTGATCTCACACTCTAGAAGTCTTATTACTAGACTGTAGTGTGATGTTCAGGATGACTTGCGCAGTGCAGCGTCCAGTGAAACTTTAGAGTTCTGGGTGATACGACAATCCGTTATGACCGGCCTCACACGATTGACTAGCTCGTCATGCGTTTACATAAAAAAAACAAGCGAAAAACCCTGAGTAGCTATACTACTACTATGTTAGTGTGTAATTGTGTAGGTAAATAAAAATCTACACAAAAATTTGCATTTATTCTTTAAACTAACTACTACATTAAATACGGTTTAAAAGTTTATTTTCTGAAAAGAATTACAAAAAATTCACTTACAGAGAAAGAACAGTTTTAAAGTTATAAAATTAACGTGCCGTTGGGCGTAGCGTTTAACATATAACAAAATTAAATATTCAAAGCGATTAAAATAAAACAGTGGATAAGTGTTATGTATTTTGATAAAACTACATGTAATGTAGGTACTTGCATCAGAGGAGCCAGTTGCACGATCGATTGGTAAGTTTATGTAGGGTAGGTAGTAAAAGAACTGCCGGCTGGGTCACCGGTAGACTGGCTGGTAAATTGTTAGGGACATTGTACAATGCTGAGTTTCCTTTATATATTAGTTTAGATACTTTTGCAACCATTTATGTTATTATGAAATTAATTTCGTATGTAATTATATTTTATGGTGATGTTTTATATATGGAATATTTATATTATTAGATTAATTACGCTGTGCTGTAGTATGATCACTTAATTAAGGCTTCTGAATGACAATATTATTTATTCTAGAATTATAATTCAATATTATTAGCCGCAGGTTTAACTAACATTTTTTTTAATTTGATGTAGGTATCTGAATGTTTGATTAGCTAGATGACTTTTAGGGACCGATTTATTTGATTTATTATAATGTGAAAAATGTTTCTTAGGGATAATTGACATTAGATTCTTATGTGTACGTTATTTTTTTTAAATTTTTTCTTTGTAGAATTAAGTTTATTTTGTATTATTTACTAACGTATGCTTCTCATTTAATTATAATTAAATTTATTTGGACAACATGCTTCACTGAATAGTTGAGAAATATTTTGAGACATGCGATTTTAAGACTTTTTTGAAGACATACAGCGATTTGATTTATTTTATATCTTTAGGTAAATTATTATAAAACTTGCCCCCTTCATACATTATGTTTTTTTTTCCATAATTAGTTCTAGGTATTTTTAAACAAATGTCGTGTGCTTGCCTCGTTAAGCGTTTTTGGATCTGTATTCTTTTTGTGAAGCTAATCTGTGAATGGATATCTTTAGTTAAGATTTTTCTGACCAGAATACACAAATTTTAATTTTAATAATTTTATTTTGTGCTCTTTGCAATACTTGTAAGTTTGTTTTAGCTACCGCTCCCCAGACTTCGATTAAGTAGTCTATGTGAGATTTAACCATAGAATTTTAAATAGTGTACCGCACCCGTTTCGGGAGACATCGTGCTATGCTTCGAATTGATCCTGCTAAAGAAGTTAGTTTGCTTCGTATTTTGTCTATGTGCGGTTTTCACGACAGTTGAGTATCCAGGATTAGGCCAAGATATTTTTCTTTATCAACTTTGTTTATTATTTCCCCGTTGATAGTTAGAGGGGGTTATGGGCTAATCTTTTTATTTTTTGCGGTAAATATTATAAAGTTTGTTTTTGATGTGTTTATTGTTAGTAAATTAGATTGCAGCCAGGTATGTAAGAGGTTTAAATCATATTGTGCTTGTTCTACTATTGGGACTATTGAATAACCAGAGTAAAATAGGCTAGTGTCATCAGCATACAGCGTGAGGTCTCCTATAAGGCCTATGTCCTGTACACTATTTATATAGAGCAAAAAAAGTAATTGGCCGAGGATAGATCCTTGGGGCACACCGTAGGTGATCAATCTAGGTGCACTTTGAATTCCATCGATCTTAACTATTTGGTATCTGTTTGTAAGGTACGACTTAAATACATTATAAGCAGATCCTGAAATTCCTATGTCGCTCAATTTCACTAACAGTACCTCGTGGCTTACAGTGTCGAATGCTTTTTTTAAGTCGATGAATACACCCAGCGTTATCATTTTTTTGTCAATGTTGAGCTTAATATTTGTCATCAAATCTATTGTAGCAGCTAGAGTATTTGACTTGGGGCGAAATCCGTATTGTTTATTGCAAAGGAAATTTATGGATTCAAGAAATTGACTCAGCCGTCTATGCAATACTTTCTCAAATATTTTCGAGAGTGTTGGCAGCACAGATATTGGTCGATAGTTACCAGGATCCGTTTTATTACCAGCTTTATAGATTGGGCTTACTTTTGCTATTTTTAAAGTTTCCGGAAACTAACCTTCACTGAAACACCGGTTAATGCATTGGGTTAATTTGTCGGTGATTAATGTTAAAACACATTTTAGTACCTTCACGCTTATTCCATGTATACCAGCGCTTGTATTAAAATCTAATTTATCTATTATTTTAACTACTTCATTGGTGGTGACAGGTGTCAATTCAGACAGTAGTTTAGATTGGGACTTTGTCGATATTTGTCCATATTGGGTATTAAAACTGGATTTCGGTATTTTATTGGCAAGTTCAGCACCAATATTGACAAAAAATGAATTAAAACACTCGCATATATCTGCTGTATCTGAGATTTGGCCGGATGGAGTATTTAATTTTAGAGTCGGTGGGCTCAGTTTTATTTTATTATTAGTCAGGCTATTTATGAGTGGAAAATCCGCTAGGGGGCGCTGTCCGTTCTAGTTCGTTTACGTAAAGCTCCGTATTATAAAATTGAAATAAAAAGTTCAGTGCATCTAAACTCTGTGGAAACCACTCATACAATTTGTTGAAAAACGTCGGTGTTCGAGGAGAGTAAAATACAGGATCAAACACTTACAAAACAGCTGTTTTATGAATAACCGGATTCTTCAAAGCACAACACAACAAGAAAACTGCTCAATATAAAGATCACATTTGGTACCTACTAAACCGTGAGTGTTTCAGCATTCTACATTAAAACTGAGCCATTATAAAAGCAAATCTGAATGTTATTAACAATTGTTTGATAATTTAGAAAATAAATTACAGTTTAAATTCAAATGAGAACTGACATTACACAATCAAAAGTTAAACAAACGCTGCTTTACCGACAATGCAGATCGCATAACTTAGGCAACTAACGCCAAGTACCAAAAGCGCCATATACCAAAGACACACACGACAGTCACGGCATCTACCGAAAGTCTGGTGTACTACTAAGACAGTCAGCTTCCAGTAGTAAATTGTATAGATCTCTTAACTAGATCACTGCCTTAATGAAAGCGTAGCATCGTTACTTCTAAAGGAAACATTACGCAGAAAATAGAGGGCGCTAGTAGTCATAAAATGGCAGAACAGATGATGGAAATGTTGAATGCTCTGAGAGTTCAGATTAAAGAGGATACAGAAAAGAGCTTAAAACAGGTAGAGGAAAATATTACTCACAGAATAAACGAAAAAATAGAAGAAAAATTTAATAAAGTTGAGGCAGATATTTGCAAGATACAAAATATTCAGGACGAACACGAAAGAAGAATAGATGATTTTGATAGAAAACTGCGCCAAAGAAATTAGATTTTCTTTGGCATTTCAGAAGAAGAACTAAACTATACAGAGCTTGAAGAATTGATGCTTCAGGTGATCAGTGTCAAGATGGACGTCGAAATTGAAAGAAGAGACATAGAGTTTGTAGGAAGAATGGGAAAGAAGGGTACAAAACCAAGACCTATTAGGCTTACTTTAACAACATTCGGGAAAAAAATAAACATTTTACAGCGAAAATCATCGCTCGAAGGTTCAGGTTCATATATAAAAGAAGATTTTCCACCGAAAGTTCTAGAAAAAAGGAAATCTTTAATTCCTCAGCTTTTGGAGCACAGAGAAAATGGAAGAATCGCTATTTTGAAATACGACCGCCTCATAGTTAGAGACAAACCAAATAACAAGAGAGCTCTATCTATAAGTTCACAAGAAAATTTAAACAATAGCGGCAAACCTTCTAATAAGCCCACACAAATCTCTAAGAAATCGAAAACTTTCGTTCCATCAAACAACAAACACACTATAAATATAAACGTAACGTATAAATAACGTATACAATGACGCAAACCAAATTGCAGAACTGTTTAATAATTATTTCATTGATTTAACGAATTTGAACATTAACTCTCATCATTCTTACAGTATTGATTATCCTAATGCGATATCTGATAATTCTATGACTATTTATTTGACTCCTGTTACACAATTTGACATTTATAAAATAATTAATAATCTCAAAAACACAAATTCTACTGGCTATGATGACATTAACACAAAAATGTTAAAAACATGTGCTGACACTTTGGCAAAGCCCATCTGTCACATAGTTAATCTATCATTTTCACATGGAAAATTTCCTACGAATTTGAAGTACTCTTTGGTAAAGCCACTATTCAAGAAAGGTGAAAAGGATAGCATGAATAATTATCGTCCAATCACTCTCATTCCTGTTATATCGAAAGTTTTCGAAAAAGTAATGCACTCAAAAATATATAACTTTATCATAAAGCATGAAATTCTAAAAAATGACCAATTTGGATTTAGAAAAAATAATTCGACTGCTTTGGCATGCTTTGTTCTTACTAAACTAATAGCAGAATGCCTTAATAAGAAAACCCCGATAGCGTCAATTTTTCTAGATATGTCCAAGGCGTTTGATTATGTAGACCATTCATTACTATTGTACAAACTTGAAAGATATGGTATTCGTGGCAAAGCGTTTGAATGGATAGAAAGCTACTTGAGCCTGCGCAAGCAATGCGTAGAAGTTTCTAGCTTTTCTGGCTCTCATAAAGTAACAAGCAGATCCCAGTACAAAATTAACAATTGCGGGGTTCCTCAAGGAAGTATCTTGGGCCCTCTTCTTTTCATTATATATATCAATGACTTGCCCCACGTAACACAGCACAAATGTGTTCTCTATGCAGATGACACTACTGTTGTTGTTGAGGGTAAGGATTTAAATAAATTTGAACATGAAATAAATAATACTTTACATGACATAATTAATTGGTTAAAACGAAATAATCTGCAGGTAAATATAAACAAAACAAAAATGATTCAATTCCAAACTTATAACAGCAAGCCTATAAAATTAAACGTTAAATATGATCAAAACCGAGTTGAAGAAGTGGATTCAACAACCTTCTTAGGAATTCAAATGGACAAACATTGCAACTGGAAAGAGCACATTAATAAATTGTGTGGGAAATTGGATCGTTTTGTTTACGTACTCGATCGTGTCAGGCGCGTTGCTAGTAGAGAAGCCGCACTATGCGCCTATCATGGCTATGTTTCCTCAATCTTACGGTATGGCATTATAATATGGGGTAATTCTGTTGATCAAATTAGAGCTTTTAGAGGACAAAAAAAGTGTATGAGAGCACTGTGTGGAGCAGAACCTCTAGATAGTTGTAAACCGCTTTTTAAAGAGAAATCAATTCTAACCTTACCTTGTCTGTATGTATTTGAAATGTGTGTTTTTGTTCACCGGCATCACACACTCTTTGATAAACGTAATGATGTCGTTAGCAGAAAGAATAATCGTTTGATCTATGAATTGTATATGCCTAAACCGCGAGTAAGAGTATTCAGTGACAATGTATACTGCATGGCCATACGTTTATATAATACGTTGCCAGATAGTTACAAAAACCTTAACCTCCATGTCTTTAAGTCAAAACTTACTAATTTCCTGCTCAGTGAATGCTTTTACTCAACGAAGGAATTTCTGGACTACAAATTTAATAAATTGAAATAACTAACTAATAATTGTGACATAACCATAATCTTTATTAATGACATCTAATTTTCTATGTATACTTTCGATAACTTGCATAAAATATTTAAACACCGGAAACGGTAGAGTATTGAACTATTAATTTATGTATAACATCTATATTTACAATATTCTAATAAATAAACATTCATTCATAAAACCTAACCAGAGTATTAGTCCATCTATTACGTCATACATCAAGAAGACTCCGCAACCTGAAAAACAAGCACCATCAACTTCAAAAGAATAGCAATTAACACCGGCACCCATACACGGAAGTTCCACCAAGCGGAATATCGACACTCCACAAACTAAAAATACAATTTACAAGCACAAAAGTTCGCTCCCAATACGGGTGGTCGCCGCGGGAGTAAATGACCTCAACCCTCCATGCAACTCAACAAATTCGGAAGAAAATATATTACAAAACTCAAACCTGAAACTATGTACTTATAATATTCGGTCACTGAAGGCCGGAAACAGGATAATTGAATTAGAGCACGCTCTTACCAATATCAAGTATGATGTGATTGGAATTTCGGAAGTTAAAATATGTGGCCAATGCATAATAGAGAAAAGTAAATACATAATGATGTACCGAGGCGATGAAAAAGGAAGAAATGGAGTTGGGTTCATTATTGCCTCATATCTAAAGAATTGCATAATCGAATTCAAAGCCTATTGTGATAGAGTTGCTCGGTTAGATTTACAAATTCAGAATTACATTATTAATATAGTACAGGTGTATGCCCCCACAGAGAAGTCAAAAGAAACGGATGTGCGAACATTCTACAAGAACCTACTAAAAGCTCTGGAAGGAACTGGAAAAGATGCTATAATAATGGGTGACTTCAATTCAAAAATAGGCACGCTATTGGAAGAAGAAAATGATGTCTGTGGTCCATACGGCTACGGAGAGAGAAATGAGAGAGGAGAATTATTGATAAGTTTTTGTTATGAACACAGATTCATCATAACCAATACACTTTTTAAAAAACCTAGTAAGAGGAAATGGACATGGAAGTCACCTGATGGTAAAACTCTGAATGAAGTAGACTTTATACTCGTGAAGCAAAGGCAAAGAGTATATAACCTCGAAGTTTTCCCGACTACATTCTCTACTGATCATAGGATGCTACGTATGACATATTATTTAAGCGTTATCAGGAAGAACCGAAGCGGATTTGGCATAAAAAATAAAAATTATACACCAATAGAAGCTGAATCACTACAAAACCTGATGGCTCTGCACATACCCCACATCAATAGTGAAGATATTAACAGCTCATATCGGTCAACAGTTTCAGCAATCAAAGAATCTATAACAAAATTACCTAAAACTATGAACGAAGTAGAGCCTGACACAATAAGTAATGAGGTGAAAATGCTAATAGAAGAAAGAGAAGCCCTAAAAATGAAATATCCTCGAACCAAAAAAGAGAAGAGCAGACTAAAATACTTACATAAAAAAATTAAGAAGGAAATCTTATCAAATAGAAAAAGAATCAAAATACACAGTTTAGAAAAAGAGTTAGAAAGTAGAAGCTCTACAAAGTACAGCAGGAGAAAATTCGATCACAAAAAGGAATGGATTCAAACCATTAATAATAATGCTGGCCAAGATACAACGAACAGGCAAGACATTTTAAAAGTTGCCACAAGCTTCTACTCCTCCTTATATTCAAGTCAAGAAACCGATACTGACACATGGCATAAAAGCTCCGAAGGGGTTCCGGACTTACTAGTACATGAACTAGAGCACGGGATTCGACGCTTAAAGAAAAACAAATCACCCGGAGAAGATGGAGTATCGACAGACGCAGTCATCGCGATGCTAGAGTCTCTGGCGCCTCAACTAACAAGATTATTCAATAGAGTCATTGAGAACGAAGAGATTCCCGCTGACTGGCACTATTCTATCATTACACTATTATATAAAAAAGGCGACCCGCACGTTATAGACAACTACAGACCTATAAGCTTAATACCGACATTATATAAATTATTCTCTTCAGTAATATTATTTAGAATTACACAAGCTTTAGACGAACAGCAGCCACGGGAACAAGCCGGATTTCGAAAAGGTTACTCAACAATAGACCATATATTTACATTGACACAATGTATAGAAAGATGCAACGAATATAACAAAACAATCTATCTAGCATTCGTTGACTACACCAAGGCTTTTGATTCAATCTCGCACAAATATCTCTGGGAAAGCCTAAAAGAGCAAGGCATACACGCAAAGTACATAGCAATCTTGAGAGTAATCTATAGCAACTACCAGGCCAAAATAAAAACGGAGACTATTGGACCTCCATTTTCAATTAAAAGAGGTGTAAAACAAGGGGACCCTATCTCACCGAAAATGTTTACAGCCATCCTAGAGTCGATGTTCCGAAAACTTGACTGGTCAACTTATGGTCTCAACATTAACGGAGAGCGACTAACACATCTTCGTTTCGCGGATGATATCGTTATAGTGGCAGAAAAGCACAAAGATTTACAGCGCATGCTCAACACTCTAGACATGGAAAGTAGAAAAGTAGGACTCTGCATGAACCTCACAAAAACGAAAGTTATGACAAATGGAGATCCTATACCTATTAAACTAGGCGACAATAGTGTAGAGTATGTTAGCGAATACATATATCTAGGCCAATTGATAACGATGCGAGACTCTACTGCTAAAGATATAGATCGCAGGATAGCTACAGCATGGAAAAAATACTGGGCTAATAAAGACGTATTTAAAAGCAGAATCCCAATACATCTTAAAAAAAGATTAATGGACAACACCATTCTGCCATCTCTACTATATGGCTGTCAGACTTGGGCACTGACGAAGAGGCTAGCCAAAAAAATAGCCACGTTCCAGCGAGCAGCGGAGCGTTCGATGCTGGGTCTCAGACTCAGTGATAGGGTCAGAAATACTGATATAAGACAAAAGACGAAAGTTATAGACGCAGTATCAATGCTCAGCAGGCTAAAATGGAAGTGGGCAGGACACCTTGCCCGAGCCACAGACGGCAGGTGGAGTGAGCGTATTGTTCACTGGTACCCGAGGGACGGCATACGGACGAGAGGTCATCCAAAGAAAAGATGGCGAGACGACATCGTTGAGGTGGCAGGCGTGGCATGGACCGGAATAGCACGAGGTCGACAGGAATGGCATTGCATGGAGGAGGCCTATATCCATACTTGGGTGCCCACATAAAATTAATTTATAGTATTAGTTGTTAAAAAGAGATATTTTACTTATAATTATATTCTATTAAATTGTATTACGTGTAAATTTATGTATTAAGGGCAATAAAGGCTATTTTATTTTATTTATTTTTTTTATTTTTATTTATGAGTTGCCACATTTTAAGAGGGTTTTTTTCACAATATTTAAACGCTTTGTGATAATATTTACTTTTGGTTGTTTGAATATTTTCGTGAACTGTACTCCTTTGTTGCAAAAAATCATCTCTAAGTTTTTTATCTTCAGGTGTTTGATTGAGGTTATGCCATAATAGATTTCTTTTATTTATTAAATCAATTAAATGCTTGTTAACCCAATCTTTCCGTGGTGGATTTAAGAGTTTAGTTTTAGTGACTTTGTTCCGAGATATAGCTTGAATTAGAATAGATTCTAATACCGTGTATTCATCATGTAGTTATAGTCATTAATAGTATTGTCCTCAATACACTTGTACATATTAGTGTAGTCTATTGCCTGGTACTGTATTCGTTTTGGACGTTCATTTTTGACTCTCTTCACCTCAAAATAAATTTGTTTATGATCCGACATGGAACTTTCTACTAGAGCCATGTGGAAGGCAGCATATTTTTTATAAATAAATAATAATAAATAAATAAATGTGTGTGGACGTTTCACTTTGCTTAGTTTGGGGACTATTAAAAAAACATGACTTACCATGGGAACCAGATAACTGATACAATACTTAAATACATTTTTTGTTTGTAAATACATACGTAGAATACAATATAACACCCAGATACAGAACAAACATCTATGTTCATCACACAAATGTTTGTCCTGGGTAGGAATCGAACCCACAACCTACAGAAGGCAGAAGGCAGAGCTACTACCAACTGAGCTATCAGGCCAGTAATAAAACCTTAACTATTTACTTAAAACTACTAGCTACACTACCTACTACAAAGAAAATTTTGAAATTTTGAAATTTTTGAAATTGTTTATTTATTTGCAGGAAATATGGTACAATAAGATGTCAGGGAAAAAAAAAAAAAGTTCCGCATATTTCACCAAAACTGGCATACAAAAATTAAATACATTGCGATTATAAAAATTAATAAGTATTTATCTACAAATTGTCTTCATAATAATTAGCACCTAAAGACCTACATTATTAAAGTGCAATATTCATCAAATTCGTCATTACAAATTATAAAATTAAATTATTCACAATTTGTCCATAATAAAAGAAATTGCAATTCCTAAAATGTCAGAAATTAATAATTAATGTCAGTAAATAATAATTAACAGAGAAGTCCACAATAACAATAAATTCATTTACAATTTTTCAGATTAAAGAATTCTTTCATGTCATAAAAACAATTTTCAGCTAACCAATTAAATAATTTATGCTTAAAATATTTGCTAGGGAGCTCTCTTATTGACATAGGAATTTTGTTATACACTTTAATTGCCATAGCGTTACAGTTCCGTTGGTAAAGAGTGGTTTTACAGTGGACTACTTTTACTTTTACTTTGGAAAGTATACTGCTCATCGTGTTTTCCAATACTTTTCAGAGCGCCTGGTCGATGCGACGCGTGACCAAAATGCTGGAGCTTGTTTGGCTCAACGCATCAGCATTGCAATTCAACGAGGCAATGCTGCCAGCATGTTGGTTACGCTACCTACCGGTAGTGGGCTGGAGCACTTGCACTGTCTATAGGCCATTATAGTATACAGTCCACAAAAGTAAAGAGGGGTCTCAGTAATAGAAACTTTACTCTTTAGTAGGTAGGTCAACAAAAACCAACTTACCTTTGGAATATATTATGCAACTACAGTTCGTACTAATTACCACCTTCTTGCTTGAACTTGTAAATTTCATGTTCAAATCTTCTCCGAGGAAGTAGTTATATTCATAAACTACAAGCTCGTCTTCTATGTTCAGATCAAAATACATGTCGTTTATCTTCCAACCTAGACGTCCTCGGCTATCTGCTATAGAAACCAATAAAATTAAACAGAAAAGTTAAATGTGTATGTGTAAGGATGGGAGTGTGTGAAGTTGGTTTTCGTACGACATAGGTACTTAATATTCAAAATGTATGCAAATAATCGAGTTATGCTCGGTGTTTCGCTGCAAGATAAGTTCCGGAATGAGGCGATCCACAGGAGAACTAACGTGACTGATATAGCTCTTAGAATTAGCAAGTTGAAATGTCGATGGGCAGGCCACATTGCTCGTAGAACTGACAACCAATGGGGAAGAAAGGTTCTCCAGTGGCAACTACGAACCGGAAGACTCAGCGTACTCCCCCCATTATATTATTATTAGGTGGACGGACGATCTGATGAAAACCGTGGGGAGCCGATGGATGCTGGACGCGAGCAGTCGCTCAAAGTAGCGCTCTCTGGGGGAGGCCTATATTCAGCAGTGGATGTCTTCAAGCTGTTGATGATGACGATAATTCAAATAATCGAAACGACCGAAGATGAAATATTACCTAACATCATCAGCTGTATTGACGGCAAGCAAACATATTATAGTAATGTGTAGGCCTGTCGATAAAGTTGAATCACGGTTTGACAGTCTTCGATAGTGCACTCTTTTAAGGGGGAACGTTACCTCACCGCGGTAAATTCAAATTGTCTTCGTTCTTTTGCCAATAATAACTTAATCACTCAACGTGATTACATGAAAACTGATTTTGTGGAAATAAATAGAATGTATCAACAAATTACGATTAAAAGTATCTCCTAGATATCATTGGTTTAGCGACCAATGGCAATAAACAATTTTCTTCTTAGTTTTTCAGTCTATTGCCATTTGTCGCTAAACCAATGATAATCTGTAGGTGATACTTTTAATTGCAATTTATTGATACCTACATTATATTTATTTGCGCAAAATTAGTTTTCATGTAATTAGGTTGAGTAATTAAGCTGTTATTGGCAAAAGAACGCCAGAAAAATTGAATTTGCCGCGCTAGTGTAACGTTCCACCTTAAATTTAAATACCTACTGCAATGACTAAGTTGTAGGTATTTACTTTAATTGCCGACTGCAATTTTTTCAGATTGTCAAAATCATATAATCATATTGTTTTCCTATTTTTTGTCCCAAATTGAATGTTTTTTTTTGCACACTATTCCTATTATATCAAGATGAGCTCAGCCTTTTAGTGTGAAAGATTACAAACATTAGACAAGTAGGCAAAAAGGTAACTACCTGCTTTCCTTATTATATTTGTATGAATAGGGGAAATTACCTTAAAAGCCTGAATGAAACAATCGTACCTAATACGTATAAAAAACTAATAGGATTTTCACAAAACAGCAGCGCACGGCAATGAGAGGTAAGAGCACACTGAGCTTTATTTTTGACCCAAATAAAATAGGTAGCTCTTGAATTGAATAGTGGTTTAGAACTTCTTATCGCAATTTCAATTCGCAATTGGCTTTTTAGTACATATTCGTTGTTCAGTATGCACTTATATATATATACCAAGTTTGAGGCTTTTTTATATCTACCTCGAAAACAGAATATAGTTGATACTTCTGTGTTTTCGAAAAATCCGAAATAAATCTTATAAAAGCATGTTTATATATAGTCATTTATAGGTTGAACAGACAGACAGACATTAGTACACACCAAAGTCTTAATTATAACGAATAGGATTCCGTTTTCCTATTAGGTACAGAACCCTAAAAAAACTGTGCTACTTGCATAATACGACGAAAGACATGCACGTAGTACAGCGAAATAAAATTGTTATAAACATAAGTAAACATAGAGTAACATAAGTGAGGCGTAATCCACCACGCTGGACAAGTGCGGGTTGGTGGATGACACATGTTCTCGAATGTTGTGATTCTTGAACATGCCGCTTTCCTCACGATGTATCCCTTCACCGTTGTAAAAGCGAGTGCAAATTCTGCACTTGAAAAGTTATTGGTGCAGGGGTGAGAGGGATTTGAACCTGGGTATGTCAGTTTAAAAGCCGCCCAGGTTACCGCGGAGCCACACTCGTTAAAATTATTTAATCCATATAAAATACATGTGTGGACATTTCACACAGCGCCATCTAGCCCCAAACTAAGCATAGCTTGTACTATGGGAACCAGATATACATAGATACTTTTTGTTTATAAATACATACATAGAATACCTACAATATAACACCCAGCAAAACTAAAAGTAAAAAAATAAACTAACCATTTGAATCCAATTCGTTTCGAATAAATTTGATTTTACTTGTCCCAGCGTTGCTTTTACACTCGACTGTGTGTTTTCGATCCATCTTAAGCCTTATCTTCATAATATCAATCGCGTTTTCTTCTACAGCATTCGCATCTATGACGACTACATCTGAAACGGTTATACTTACCTACATATAAATAAAATATGTATTTTAATAACTCCCTCACGTTACTACAACACCAATCACCATAGGTACTAACACCAAAAGACATAAAGATATTGTGTGTAGGTACGCGATTCAATAAGAGATTTCTTCAATCACACGCTTTATACTTTATTTTTTGGGTCTAAGGCCCGTAACCCGTAACGGTCTCCTTCTGCGAGGCGGTGATGTCGCAGAAGAAGGCTGGCGGAGCGGGTCAGGGAGGATGATACCAAGTCTGACCCGCTCCGGCGCAGACGGACCGGGGGACAAAAGAGGCGTTTAGCGCACCTTCTCCATCCTCCGTAGTGCTCACACGTGTTCACACGGCCCCACACGTCTGGTGGGTAACTGAGGTGGAAGGTTACCCACCCACTGGCACAGAGGCCCGAAAGGGCCTACCGCCGGGGCGAGATAGTGAATGCTAACACGACCCTATCTCGCCCCATCCCGGCGCGGCGGACGGATCTCGGGGGGGTTTAATGGTTTCGAGTCCCACATACCCCCTGCCATCACCCCCGTAGTGGAAGGCAAGTGCGAGGGCATTATCCCCTCAAAAAAGGGCTATCGGATTCGAACCTGCGTCGGTTTTGAAAGTTACATGGGTTATCTATCACTAAGTCACACTTTCTGAAATGGCTTTACACCGCTTGTTTTTTTTCTAATCTGTGGCTTTACACTACCGGCGCCATTTTTAAAACACTTTATAGGCAAAGCATTTGCCCACTATCTCACCTGATGGAAATGCCTAGAAGAAACCTGCATGCTTGCCTAGAAGATACCTGTTCACTCTCGATATATACTCACACACCATATAACCGGGATTTAACCCAAAACGTTAATTTTCTTCTTAGGAAAACGTAGTAAAACCGTGGGTTGCAATATTTTTGAAGTCTACATACCATCAGATAAAAAAGCCAAGCTAAGATTTTTTTCTGTGGCGTTAAATTCACATTTTACATTAACAATCTCATCCTCGGAGTAAACATAGTATTTGCTTGTTATTTGCCCATTTATTGATATTATTTTGGCATCTGTAACAAACAAAATTATCATCATCCTTTTTGCCTTTTCCCATTTGTTATTGGGGTCGGCTCCCAATCTAACCTGTAACCCGTGCGAAGCCGGGGCGGATCCTGAAAGGTTTTTTTTCAACACATTTGCTCAAAAAATGCATTTACAAAGCCTGTATACATTGTTAGAAAGTTAAACATTACGCTCCATACAACGGAGCGTGCGGTAAAATAGGTACTCTCACCTAAGTACCTATTTTACCGCATCGTTTCATGTATAGCGCTGTGCGTAACCTTTACGGTTTTTTTTTTAATTTCCATTAAAAATATATAAGAATTCCACCAAAGAGTTTTACATAACGAGAATAAATAAGCTGAATGATCGAAACTCCTTGGAAGCGTTTTTGCTCAATACTTTTGTCTCACTTTAATACTAAAGAGAAAATGAAACTAAAGATGTAGTTCTAATTTTCACCACACGCACGTGGCGCCATTTGAATTGTAAATGCGCGCCATTTTAGCTCATTTTCATATTAGATTAGAAACATCTAAGATTGTTTGTTGCGACGTGGTTGCGACTTTCCCACTAAAAGTTTGTTTCATTACCTATTGTACTATTTTCTCGCAAATATGTTGAAAAACGTTGTATGATACACGTGCGGAAATTGGTTACATTTGTCTACTTGTTTGTAAAAATCAACTTACCGCCCTAATATCATAAATAACTATTATTGATGATAATTTAGTACCTAGGATGTGTTGATATAATCCATATCCACTAATGTAATAATTCAATTTAATTGGACTTTGTTAATTTAGGTGTAAGTTTGTATATTTTTTTAATATTATAATTTGTTTACCTGACTTTGCGGCCAAAACCAATATCAATAAGTGTTTATTCGCCACAACAAAATGAAAATAATAAAAATGTGTTTATGTGTTATGTTTTTGAATTTATTCACAGTGTGACATTTCTAATTGTATGTTGATTTTATGTTTTACATCGACGGCTAATTTAGGTGATTATTAATGTGTTTTAATTTTAATATTTCTTTGACATCTCTGTTTTGTAATTTGTATATTTTTTATTGACGTGATGTTATAAATAATGATGTATAGTTATTAATTAATGTAATTGGCTTCTATAGCTGTTTTAATTAAATAAATAAATAAATAAATAAGTAGTTTTCTCCAGGCTACTTTCTAGGTAGCTAAACATACTCAAAGAATATACATACCAGAATTAGACGAGACGTAAACCAAAACTAAAATTAATTTGAACATCATTTTTGAACATGTAATATTGGCAAATAACATTGCTTCATGACCCACGACCACTAACAACTTTCCTGTACAAATAACAGTAAACAATATGATGTGTAACACGAGCTATTAAGATAAAATTAAATATTATACTCAAACTAATAAATATTTATAAAATATTTCCGCCTGACCACTGTGCCAAAGGAAAATGAATTGATGACAAATTGATCTATTGACCACAATTAGTGTCCTAACTAATAATAGTTATCATATTGGTTCTGGAATATTATAATAAGGTGGGCGATGGTGGCCGAGCGGTAGCATGTGCGTTTTGTAATCTAACGGCACCGGGTTCGATCCTCGGCCCTGCACTGCAATGGCTTATCTAGCAAGCTATGTGCAGTTTTCGATGCCATCGCTCCGTGCCTCGGAAACCACGTTAAGCCGTCGGCCCCGGTTGTCATAAGAACATCTATGGCAATCATTACGGGTACTCAGACACCTGATAGAATCTGACGCTGTTACTGGTCCCTTATGGGTTGCGAGGTCAGATGGCAGTCGCTCGTGTAATTCTGGTAGCTCGCCGCTACAGGTTAGATTGGGAGCCGACACCAATAGCCAATGGGAAAAGACAAAGAGTATGATGATGAATATTATTGTTTATTAAATAGGGTGGGGTTATATTCAGGGAAAATCCTTCTAAAATCCGGTGAGGGAATGTGTTTGCAGATATAATTACATTAGCGTTTGTCAAATTCATACCTACAGTGTATTCTATAAAACTTCACGCCTGAATGTAAAAAATTACTGGAATTAAAATGTTACAGTAAATTACATTCAGGTTTTAGTTTAAATAAATCATTAAAATTTACGAATACTGTAGTATACCTACAGGAATGGATTAAAGCCATTGACTGTAAATCCAGTTGACCATTGATACAACTTCCCCTCATACGAAAATTAGTGGTGTATTTCAACCACTAATTTCTAATAAATACTATGAATTTCTATAAATCACGGGAACCCGTTGATGCCTTTTGTTCGATCCTGCTCTGTTCTTCGTAATTTCGTATGAGTTTGTCTCGTTTTGTTACCTCGCCCCCTGCCCGCGCAGGTGAGTCGTGTTTGTACGAGAAATTATGTTCACGGGCTATCAACGGGCTTTATAAAGCCCTTATACTAACCGGTATTCTGTCAAAGGTCGTAGCCCTGTAGATTTTATTAACCATCTAGATACTATACTTGACGTTTGTAAAACTTTTTGCCCGATATTTATCAGAAAATATTATATTTCATTACGTATTTGTGTTAGATAAGCTGACGAAAATGGAAAAAATAGACGAAGCGTTTGAAAAATTGAAATCGGATGGAAAGAACAGCGTGGATGGTTTCATTGCTTGGATGAAAGAATGTAATAGTTCTTCTTTTCTAATGATATAATTACTTACTTAGGTACTAAGACCCATAAAAAGGACTTCGCAAAATAAATATGGAACATGGAGTTAAGGCATTGACGTAATGGGCTTATGCTAGGCCAAGCCAAGGCCACAGAATAGATATATAGTACTAGGACAAAGCAGGGATGAGTCGGGGGCCGAGCGGTAGGGGCGGTCTAAGTTAGAATGGTTCCAACACGCAATGGTTTAGGTAATTTATTATCACACTGAATATAATGGGTATTATAAAAATCCACTATACATAAGCCCTCCATTATATTTAGTTCAACTACTACACAAAGTTTCATGACCTTATTTAAAGTATTCATTGAATAATCGCGGTTTATTTGTACGGTTTGGAGGTAACTTAGTAATTTTTTCTATCGAGAAAACTTAATTAGTTCGTGTTTTCACTATACATTTGCAGTAGTATTAATTTCAAAGTCATTGTTGCAATATTGTTGACAGGTCACGGCCTCATGCTAAGCCATTTTAACTGTGCATTTTAAGCATTTTGGCGTTGTATAGACTCTTAAATAAAGTATTTTTGTCTTTGCAGCCAAACTGATAGACGAAACCAAAGAGGCGGAAGAGAAGGCGAGAAAACTATTTGCTGACGTTAAAGACGAAACCAACGTGGAGCTACAGAAGTTCAGAGAAGCAATATCGAAGCTAGCTGAAGACCAGAAGAAGTCAACAGCAGAATTGACCAAGCTTCTCTCAGAACAGGGTCCTAAACTCGTTAACGCCGTAATGGCTGGAGCCAGCGCTTTTAAAGAAGCGTTTGAAAAGAAATAGATTATTTTAAAGACTGAAACGCACGCATCTCATCAACAACTGGAAGACGTCCACTGCTGAACACAGGCCTCCCCCATAAAACGTCAGTTTGGATACTTAATACTTATCATACCCCTATGACCCCTATGACGCTTGGCCGGCGGCTTGGTGACCGCAGAATATGTACCGAGGAGAATGCTGCTGCCCATTCCCTGGATATTCCCTTATAGCCGGATCTTACGGCACCCACGGGAAGAGATGGTGTGGTCCTGCACACCGCCAGGTCCTGGCCAATGAATTAAATATAAAGAAAGAAAGAAAATACCTTTATTCAAGACATCACACAACATTAAATTAAATAAATATTTAAAAAAAAAATCAAAAAAAAAAAAAATATCATCATTAAATATCATCATCATCATCATCAACAACAGGTTGAAGACGTTCACTGCTGTACACAGGCCTCCCCCAGAGAGCGCCTCTTTGAGCAGCTGCTCACGATTCATCGGCTCCCCGCGGTTTCACCAGATCGTCGGTCCACCTAGTGGGCCTACGCTGCGTCTTCGGGTTCGTGGTCGCCACTCGAAAATCTTTCTTCCTGAATTAAACAATCCTTTCAAATTGACTTGTGTTCATGCTTTTTGGAGTTTTATTTGTATATACAAGGTGAGTTTGAATTAGTATGTTATCCCGAAAGGGGAGGACTGGGACCATGATAGCCCACAAGTTGTGAGAGCCTTACTTGAAACTGGGTATTTCCAAACCTCCATACTAAAAATTAATCCACTCACAAAATTGCACGTGCGATCGCTACGAGAGTTAACAAGATACTAAAATAAATAAACAGATTCATTTCTAAACACAGGTTGTCAAACTCATTTAAAGTGCATTCGGTCAAGGACGAAGTTCAGCCACCCAGCTGCGCTAGGGCTATCTTCGAACGTAAACTTTACATGGCATTTCTTCAATAAAAAACTAATGAATTTAGAAAAGTCGTAGAAGAAACATTATCTACCTTGGGGATTTACCCACTTTCGAGATAATATACCAATTCAAACTCAGATAGTATGTATAACTGTTTTAGTAAATCTTAGTAAAGTTATTTGTCGTGTTATTTCTTGTTTTACCTATCTACCACTAGCGCTGGTGTCGCTACCCAGTCTCATTAGACTGGGTAGCCAGCACAACTCTTCATTAAGAGTTGTGCTGGTGGAGAGAGCTCTGAAGGTGGTCAAGGTTCTGGTGATGGTGAGTGAAAGATACTGTTGGTATTACTGGGGTACTGAGGCGTCTACATGGTGAAAGGCGTGACAAGCTTATACTGTCTGTGACTGCCTGATTGCCCTTACAAGTATGTGTAGTTCGCACGCATGCTGGGTGCTTGTGTAACTTTAGATAAGGGAGTAGGATGCGCCATAAAGGTACCAATAAATCTGTGTACCAAATACAAAACTGTTTTGCGGCTAGTAGTCGATTGTTTTTTTCTTCTCCAATCTGTGCTTGCGGCACAACCGCCATGTTGTGCATGTATGGCGAGATGGCGAGCACGCGAGGCGAGCACGATAAGTCAATTGTTTTTTTCTCTAATCTGTGTACCAAAGACACAGAGGTGCTCATCGAAGGAGTTACGTTGTGACTTACGTAGTATCCCCCAAAGAGTATGTATCCCCTACTTGGAACTGTGACAATCACAATTTTCCGTATATAAAAAAGTACTCTGCGGTGACAAGTTGACAAGTTTCACTTGACTTAATCCACAGATTAGAGCACAGAGTACCTTTATATAAACTGAAAGATTAGAGAAAAAAACAACTTTGACTAAACTAAATCCAAAAATATATTTTTTATTTTATTTCGATATGTATACATAAAAGCACAGAATTCGCCCCTTATGATAAAAGTTGTTTGCGAAATGGAAGCAGCATTTAATGCAATGAAACAAGATGGGACAAACACCGTAGAAAATCTTATGGCGTGGCTGAAAAGCTGTAAGTTGCCCTTGAAGCTCATCTCCGGCCAGCAGACAGGGTTTCGTACTCATCATCCAAAGCCATTTTAGTGAAGCCCATTTCCACAACGCCATATTTTGAAAAACTATTTATTAGAAGACGCAGCGCATTGGCTGGCTGGCTGGTTGGCCAGATCACCGGTCCACCATCAGAACCGTCCGATGGATGCAGGAGGCAAGTAGCTGATCATCGTGGCCCTATGTTCAGTAGTGGACGTCTTCAGGCTGTTGATGATGATGATGATGAGAAAGCCCATATCATCGAAAGGCTATTTAATCATTGGGCCATTTCATCAATTAGGCAAAAGATAAAATCCCAAGTCACTGATTGTCATCGTCAGCCCATTACACTCCCACAGGTGGGACGCAGGCCTTCTCTCACAGGGAGAGTGCAGGCCATAACACACCACGCTGGACAAGTACGGGTTGTTGGATGACACATGTTCTCGAATGTTGTGATTCTTGAACATGCCGGTTTCCTCGCGATGCATTCCTTCACCGTTGTAAGAGCGAGTGGAAATTCTACACGTAACTTGAAAAGTCATTGGTGCAAGGATAAGTGGAATTTGAACCTGGGTGCGTCTGTTTCGAAGTCACCCGATCTACCGCTGCGCTGATACTAGCTCCGTCATCGATGATCTGTGCGACGGATGCGTTGCGAGGGATGTGTGCATGGAATGTATTGTAAAGGATGTGTGCGGGCAGAGTCGCACGTGCTCCGCTCCCACCGCATCAGAAACGAGCCTGCTACACACCCTCGCGCTCGCGCCGCTCATCCGCGCACCGTTTCACAGCGCCGCTACGAATCCTCGCACAGCTCGGTGGCCTAGCACATTTCCGGTGGAAACACTCACACCGTTTCACAGCCTCGCTACGCGTCCTCGCACCGCCCAGCTGCCTCGCACATCTTTGGTGGAAACGCAGCCTGAGCCGTTGGTTCTGGCTTTTGTCGTAAGACAATAGTCGTTAAGCCAAGTCAGAAGCCTAAGGGCAGTCTAAAAAAATCTGATACAGCTGCCCTAGCACGGACGGTGGACAAACTTGTCTATCTCACGTTTTACTCCACTTATTTCATATAAACGAATGACATTAAGATTGCAGTGTCACTCGGAAATCTAAATTAAAGTTCCACGTGACACTGCGCACTGCGCAGTGCGCACGTCATCTTCAGACATCACACAGTCTAAAAAAGATTTCTAGACTGTGAAATCAGTTCTTAAGTCTCATTTGCTCAGTAATTTCACTAGCTGCAATGCCCTTCAAACCGGAACACAGTAGTGCTTGCACAGTACTGCTTGGCGGCAGAATAACTGGCAAAGAACTTTGCAGAAAAGTCCTACCACCTTGACAGCAAGTATGAAGAGTGACATAAAACGGGGAAAGACAATTTTCTCTACCACCCGTACTAGGCAGGCAGCAGTGAGTAAAATATTATTGGCACAAGGGCTGACCAGCGACCACTTGCCTACACTTACATCAGAAAAGAAGCTGCCAATAGAGGAGGGTGTAGAAGGGATAGGTACGCTTTAGTTAAGCGTTTTTCACGGAGACCATTCTCTTGTACTTAATTATAAAAAAATTACATTCTTGGCCTTATAGGCCTTAAACCACGCTGGACAAATGTGGGTGACTAACATAGTATTATATTATCTGTGGTACGCTGATGATCCTAATGTTCTTACAGCAAAACTGGTAGATGAATCAAAAGATTCTGAAGAAAAAGCAATGAAGCTCCTAGAATCGGTGAAAGAAGGGGACAAAGTCGAGTACGAGAAGTTCAAAGATATCGTTGCAAAGTTAGGTGCAGACCAGCAGAAGTCTGAAGAAGAATACAGCAAGATGATGACAGATGCTATGTCAACCTTACAGCAGACTCTTGGTTCGGCGGCTACAGCTTTGCAATCAGCTTTGTCTTCCAAATAAATTGATTAATTATTAATAATTAGGTGGTTTTTGTTATGTAAACAAATGTCGTGATGATTTAGTCAGGATATGCACCGTGTGCTTCCGGTTTGGGAATAGGACCACCCCATTTCTTCCCGTGGGTGCCGTAAAAGCCGGCAGTGGAAATATCCAGGGAATGGAAGCGCTCTCCTTCGGTATGTTAAAATTCTGCGATCACCAATCCGCCTGCCAAGCGTGGTGATTATGGCAAATCTCCCCCATGATAAGCGTCTAAAGTGACGTTTTATGGGGAGGCCTATGTTCAGCAGTAGACGTCTTGGCAGATGATGTGAATCAAGATGTTTCCTGTACCCAAACTAATATAGGTGCCAAACTGATTCGGCTGAGGGTGGATTTTTTTAGCTGTAGTTAAGGTAACCAATGGTTAAAAACTAACAAATATTGACTATTGGTTAGAACTTGTTGTTTTTAATCATTGATAAATAAATAACGCCCAACGATCACATACATAGATCCTGGACCCTAACTAGGATTCCCTGTATCTAGGGACCCAGGAACTGCGAGGGCCATGCTCCCACAACACACAGACACAGAACAAGTAGGTATTTGCGGTTTTTTTCTGTGCAGAAATACTTGTCTTGTCGCGGGAATCGAATCCGCCGCCTCCGGGTTATGAGCCGACCTGGTTAGTTGACAGGCTCCGTGGTGTGGTGGCTACTACCAAAAATCCCGCCCGAAGAGGAAATTGCCAAACTTCTGCGTCACAGTCGGATAACACGTTTTGTTTACGAATATTGTTGAGTAGTAGAATCATCATTGTCACCGTCCTCATTTTTGTTACAATTAGGTATTAATTATCCTGCTGTTTGAGGACTTATATGGTGAATTCGTGATGATTTGTCACAGATACAAATGTTCCATTCAAAAATAACTGTTGGTCGTTCGCCTGATGTCAAGCGTCACACCGCAAGTTTCGCGTGACACGGTGAGACATCACACTGTCTCTAGTAATCTGATCAGTACTAGACTTTTGAGGTCAAGTCATAAAATCTTTTTTCCCCGTAATTTCACTAGCTATAGAGCCCTTTAAACCGGAACACAGTAGTGCTTGAACAGTACTGCTTTTTTGCTCATAATAGGCAAAACATTTGACCACTGTCTCACCTGATGGAAAGTGATGACGCAGTCTAAGATGGTACATGCTTGCTTAGAAGATACCTGTTCACTCTCGTCTTGAAGACTCCCAGATCATAGTTAGCTGGAAACAAGGACGCCGGCAAGGTGTTCCACTTATTGGCTGTTCGCACTATAAAGTGCATAGGACAACACTTTGTGCGGGTTGATGGAATTTCAACCATGTATGAGTACCGTGTTTTTGTGCACCTTGATGTCCGGTGAAAGAAGGGAGATGGAGGAATAAGATCGTGTAATTCCTTCGCACCTCTCCAAAATGCAGTCTATAAAAAACCGATAAACTGGCAACTTTACGTCGGTGCTCTGCTGTGGAGCTTAGCTTCCACCAACGCATCATTACCAATGAGCCCAATGAGTCTTGGCGGCAGAATAACTGGCAAAGTGATGGTACCTATAGATACCTATAATATTAACGATAACCAATTATTAACTACCTATAGTATTAGTTATAGTATATAATCATCTTCTGTATAAATCATCCTCATTGCCTTTTTCCTATTTGTTATTGGGGTCGGCTCCCAATCTAACCTGTAGCGGCGAGCTACCAGAATTACACGAGCGACTGCCATCATCCCTCGCAACCCATAAGGAACCAGTAACAGGGATGGTTAGACCACGTGTCAGATTCTATCAGGCGTCTGACTACACGTAACGATTGCCATAGATGTTCTTATCACAACCGGGACCGACGGCTTAACGTGCTCTCCAAGGCACGGAGCGATGGCATCGAAAACTGCACGTAACTTACTAGATAAGTCATTGGTGCAGGGATCACAGAGGATCACACCCGGTACCGTAAGATTGCGAAGCGCACATGCTACCGCTCGGCCACCATCGCTCTCATCTTCTGTATAGCCATCGCGTCTAAAACCATGTCTTCCGAGTTACTTCTCCTTACTCTCGTCCTCGGTCGAGACTGCAGGGAAAGCATCGCCATTCTGTACAAAGGTTAGGAGTTACCCCAACTTAGTTCCCACCACAGATATCTACTATACTAGTCAAAGAGTTCCCACCACTGGCCTCTATAATACAATACTTGTATTATAGAGGTCAGTGGTTCCCACCCATCCCCCCCGATGACGTTGTAAAGGTTGCTATAGACGTTTACTTTAGTTCAAAAAAAACAACTCTAGAGACGAGTTTTGGCGGGAACTCGAAAAAGTTCACGTCGTTTCATTGTATTATTTTTCTAAACTTGTGCTTTTTCCAGTGTTAATGGTTAAAATTGGTGGTGTTTTACGCATTAAGTGCTGAATTACGAGCATGAGTGTGGGCAAGTGATATAATGTAGTGAAACGTGGTTTTTCGTGTTGTTTCCAAAATTCCATAGAAGCTTCTAGTAAAGTCGCCACCACTTTACTATGGTATGACTTAGACTGGACTATGATTACCTGACGTAGACTGGACTGTGACTAAGACTTGAAGACTTGACTTTACACGTGAAATATTCCATAACTCGATGAATAATTACAATACTTGACACTGGCTAAATACACTATGTGTGGAGCCAAAATATAAGAATAAAAAAATAAAAAAAACTCTATAGACCCTTAGATAGAGTATAGACTAAAAGCATAGAGAGAACTTGGTTATGTGTCAAGCGTATTATACCACTTTTTTGGACACTTTTTGTATGATGTGGACCAATGTGGACACTTTGATGTGAATGAGTCTGACAGATTTGTATAGACAAAACTGTTGACTAGAGTATACCTGATCGAAGACTACAGTCGAAAAAATGGTACGGCGCTTATCGCAAGCGTAGCTAATTACTAAGTGTTTGTTTCTTTTCTTCGTCACTGACTTAGCGATACGTGCGAGCAGTACAAATATAATATTGTTCTCATGATCTGGGTCCTGTGTAATTTGTAGCACAGAATTAATAAAAAATATTTTAACCAACATCAACAAACGGAGTCCGCCTATGTTCAGCAGTGGACGTCTTCAGGCTGTTAATGATGATGATGATGACTTTCAGATTGGTCCTACAGTTTATCAAAATCGGTTCAGTAATAGGTATGGGTTTTAGTCACTGATCTCTATTATACAAAGAGAGGTCAGTGGATTTAAAGTGGTTTTCAAAACATGAAATTACGGGGTGATTGAAACCAGTTAGGGCCGGCGCCGCGGCTAATTCTGCTGAGCAGCTAAAACAGCGCAAATATAGTAATCTCGGTAGCGGTTACATATTTGAGCCGTTTGGTGTTGAGACCCTGGGTCCGTGGGGACCGGGAGCTCATCGCGTTTTCCAAAGTCTATCAGAGCGCCTGGTCGATGCGACGCGTGACCAAAATGCTGGCACTTATTTGGCCCAACGCATCAGCATTGCAATTCAACGTGGCAATGCGGCCAGCATGTTGGGTACGCTACCTACCGGTAGTGGGCTGGAGCACTTGGACTGTCTATAGGCCATCGCGGCTATTATACAGTCCATAAGTGTTCTTTGTAGTAGGTAGTGTAGCTAGTTTAGTTTAGTTTAGCTTAGTTTAGCTTAGTTTAGCTTAGTTTAGTTTAGTTTAGTTTTTATTATTGTAGTAGTTAGCTTGAGTAATAAAGGCAATTTGCCCGTTAAAAAAAAGAAACCAGTTAACCTCTTTTAAAAGAAAATCTCTGAACATCATACATTATATTGACGGAGATTTGATAACCGTGACTTTTTTTTTATATTGGCTTCTGTTTCCGCCAATTTTATATAGATCTTAGCTTAGAGTATAGACTAAAAGCAGATCTTAGCGTAGCGTTATATACTCTTTGATAATGTCATTATCACAGAGTACAAAGTACTCTGTGCACAGAATACTTTGTGGTTATTATTACTGAATTGACTAAAAAAATGTTTTAAATTTTCTTCTGTGAATTGTGTTTTTATTACACTAGGTTTACAATACTAAATTTTACAATGGAGGAAGCGTTTAATACGCTTAAAAACGACGGCATCAACTGCGTAGATAATCTTATGATGTGGATTAAAGACTGTAAGCATCAACATCAACTCAACTCTCAACTTCTCCTTCGGCTCAACTTGTACCTACCTATTAATATTTGGAAAAACCAAAAAGAGAAAGTCGTCAAGTAAAGAGTGAACAAGAGACCTTTTAGGCAAGCATGTTCCATCTTAAATTATTACGTCTCAGGTGAGACAGAAGGCCTCAGCTATGTTCAGCAGTGGACGTCTTCCGGCTGTTCCCCATAACATGCCATTTTGGATGCCTTTTGTATGGCCTAGGGGAAGCCTGTTGAATATTAAATTAATTATAACTGACAAGGCATGGTATGGCATATATTGTATAAACTATTTTGCGTATAAATATACAGGTTATAAAAAATAAATCAACTGTAAGCAACATGACGTTGGTTTATGGAATGAAATAACGGCACCTGCCAGTTTTGTCTTTTATCAAAATGTTTGAGGCAGGTGATGACTTGCCACCCACTAAATGGGTTGTCTCGTAGTGGCTACCGCGTATTGGTGCCGAGGAAGCAACATTGGTGTGGGTGGCTTAGGGTGTCAAGAGGTGTGCTGCACTTTCGCTGAACGCTACTCGCGGCGTTTTAGCCTTTAACACTTCCACCCTAGAGCTTAGGTTTTTAGCTCTAGCGACTTCCACCCCCGGACAGCCAGTTTACTATTATTATTATTCTGTGACGCAGCGTAGGCTGGCCTCCCAGGTGGACAGACGGTCTGGTTAAAATCGCGGGTAGCCGGCGGTGGCTCTCTGTCGGGAAGGCCTATGGAAGACTTTGTGGCATCTTAGCAACCAAACAGACAAACCGATTTTGGTGTTTCACTTTATTTTTAAGTGATTCAAGAAAATCGGTACAGCCCACAGATTAGAGAAAAAAACAATGTACAGCCGTTTGAAGATCATCAGTGGTTTTTATTAATTTTGAACAAAATCTTGTTCATATCGTCCTAAGAGGTAATATGTACTACGTACTAGAGAAGCTATTCGAAGCACAATTAGTTGTCATTTTTTTAAATAATTAAACTAAAATCCGCTACAGCGCTTTACGAGATTAAATCGTCTAACCAACGATCCCAACACGCAGCGCTAGTGCCATGGCACATTCGGATCATAATTTTTACTGCTATTCACTGCTGCACGTGCAGTCGCTTTGAGTGCTGAGCATCGTATGAGCGAGAAGATGCTCATAGGCATATTTGCAGTGGTTGACAGTGCAAGTTAGAGATGTCCTGTCTGGTGTATACATAGAAGTCTTTGATGTCGTCACATTTTTTCAGCAAAACTAATCGAGAATACCAAAGAAGCGGAGGACAAAGCTCTGAAACTATTTGAAGACGTCAAAGATAAAGAGAACGTTGAGTTTGAGAAATTCAAGGAAATAGTCGGAAAGTTGGCGGCAGATATGAAAAAAACTGAGGCGGAGTTTGGCCAAATGCTGGTCGATGGTATTCCTAAGTTGCAGGAGGCGCTGGCGGCTGCAGCAGCCGCGTTCCAAGCGGCTATGGCTAAGAAATAAAGTACTTAAGTTCATAAGTATTTTTGTTTCGTTAACTGTAGAAGTCGACCTATAATAATCTCTTCTCACGAGAAAGCGTTCGCAAGCGCGTTTTGTCAAACGCTTGCAACAAAAGGCTTATCACGAACAAAGCAGAGTAACATATCACAAAACAGGGCTCAAACAAGAGGTTCACAAATAATTAGATATAAACATAATTCCAACTAAAACTACATAACTCATGCATTAAATGAATGGCAAAATATCAATGTATACATCATACAAAAGATTTCAAACGTATATCATCATAAAATATCTAAATAAATCTTCTGCCGAAATAGGGGACAGGGGGGGGGGGATAGGGGGGGGTCTACCCTGTGATATTTAAATTAAAATCAGTCTTAAATTAAAGTGAATATCTGTTCCACAGAGTGCATACGTCAAGTCTGAATCTTAGTATAGACTAAAAGCACACTAAAAGCATAGAGAGATCATCAAAACGATATTATATTTGTATTGCTCACACGTATCGCTACGTCAGTGGCGAAGGAAAGAAACAAACATATAGTAATTAGCTACGCTTGCAAGAAGTCACCGTATCATTTTTTTCAACTCGAGTCACCAACAACCACAACAACTGTCAACACGTCAACTGTTTTTTCGTGTTTTTTTCTATACAAATCTGTTAGACTCACCACAGTTAGTGTGCACCACAGAATTCTCGTAGATATTCAAAGGTGTGCGCTTGTGCGTCTGTGGAGTAGGTACCTACTTTATGAGTACCACAACACCAAGGTACTCTGTGGTACCACAGAGTACTTTTTTATTGATGAGTACTTTTCTTACGTAGTAAATTATATACTCTTTGAGTACTTTATTGTTTTTAATTTACTACTTATTTATTTGAGTTACAAAATGCAAGAAACTAAATTATGGAAAAATAGAGGTTGTCAAGGTTGTGTCAAAGAGTGCGGTCGTTTTGGCAATCTTTTAAATTGAAAATATCTTATATGTAGAGTATTTTGTGTAAAATATTAGTGTAAAACTTGTAGATTAAGTTTTTAACATCATTCATTGGTAAGTTTTTGTAAATTTCTTTGCCCTCATTTTTATACATAGTCTTCATTTGTTTTAGTCTCTTTTCTTCCGTGAGTTGATGGAAACGGACCCTGGAGGGGGGGCTGGTTGGGCCCCGAATAATAACCAACCAAAGCAAAATGATATCATTTTCGCAGATAGTTACTCTATTCCCTCGCCGGTTGAATTTGTTTCGATCGCGTCGGATTCTTCAGATGTTGTGGAACGTTCCCTTCAGCAGAGCAATGGTACCACCAGTACCATTAAACGCAAAAAGCATTCAAAAAAACACTTAAAAAAGAGCAGAGATGAAAAACAGTCTCAGGATTCAATCATACCTTTGGGTCAAGCTGTACCATCATCAAATTCAAACCTTGATTCCCAAATCACTGATTCTCTTGCCTCTCCGTCTGCTACGGTATCGCAAACTCCATCTATTCCCCCTTACATCCCCTCAGGTAGACAGATTTATAAATCCACAGATAAAGGCCCATTTGTTGTGCATGTACAAAAAATTGAGCCTTCTCCGACTTCTGGCTTTGTCTTACACCCAGTGATCTTTGGCCGGTTTCTGGTGAAAAACCGTATCTGCAATATAATAGATGGCAGCGTTCAAAGAATTGGGCGCAACAGAATTTCCTTGACGTTTAGTGATGCAAATTCAGCGAACAATTTTGTTTCAAATGATGTCTTAACGAAAAATGAGTACAAGGTGTTCATCCCTTCGTTTAGCACAGTTCGTTTAGGTCTTGTGAAGGGAATTCCAACTGAATGGTCAGAAGAGGAAATCATAGAAAGTATTCATGTCCCTGTTGATGGTTGCCCGATAATAAAAGTGCGTCGATTAAACTATAAAGTGGTCATTGATGGGGTTCCTGTTTATAAACCATCTCAGTCATGTGTTCTTTCTTTTGATGGTCAAGTTCTTCCTGCGCGGGTATTTATGTGTTTCAACTCTCTCGTTGTTGAACGGTATTATTATCCTACAGTACAGTGTTTCCAATGCTGTCGGTTCGGTCACACAAAGAACAGCTGTAGATCAAAACCACGCTGCTATAAGTGTGGAGAAGGTCACACTGGCGATTCATGTGACGTTGAAGAAGGCTCTTCCCCCTGTTTATCTTGTTCGGGTCTACATTATTCCACAAGTAAGAGCTGTCCTGAACTCAGTAGGCAAAAGCAAATTAAAATCTCAATGGCAGAGAAAAGTATGTCATACTCCGAAGCATCTAAATTGCATCTGCCTATAAGAGGCAAAAGTTACAGTGATGCAGCTAAAACATCTTATGCCAGTGTTTCCGTTCCCTCTGTACCGTTATCTTCTCCCAATAAATCAGTCTCTCAATCTTATAGGAAGACAATATTCGTCAAACCCAGACCTCCCCCATTACAAAAACAAGGCTATGATCGTTATGCTCATCAGGCTATAATTAATAATCCAGTTATGCCTAGTAATAATGGTGTTGCTCTTAATCATCATAATAATGACTCCTCTCCCTCCCCCAGTAGCATTTTGGAGCTTATTCAGGCTCTCACTAGGCTACTTAACTCTCCTGCTTTTGTACCGTCCAACGCTGCCCAAGATTCCTCCACTTCTGTATTACAATCCTTCCATGATGGCGTCCTCTCTAGGGCTGCAATGGAATTGTCAAAGTCTTAACAGTAAAAAATCTGATCTATTGTATATTATTAATAAATATGATCCATCTATTATTGCCATCTCTGAGACTTGGCTTAAGCCTGGTTCCTTTTTTAAGGTACCTCGCTATCTTTGTTTCAGAGATGACAAAGCTGATGGGTATGGCGGTTCAGCCATACTTGTCAGAAACTCTGTAAATTCTCATCTTGTAAATATCCCTTCTCCGTGCATTGTTGACAACCTTTCAGTAGTTGCTGTCAGGTTAAAAAATATATCATTTGTTTCATTATATATCCCCAGACCTTCATTTGATATATTAAATAAAATTCTCCATATCTTATCCCATATGCAAGGTCCATTTATCATAATGGGTGATTTTAATATTCATCATCCTGCCTGGGGCTGTCAGGCCTCTGACTCTCTTGCCAATCACATATTTAATATTATGGATAGTTTAGGGTTGTGTTTACTGAACACTGGTTCTCCCACGCGTCGTACAAAGCCGAATGAACGGGTTAGTGCCATTGACCTGACTATGGTGTCAGCAAGTCTAGCTCCTTCAATGACCTGGAAAACCTTATCATCATCCTTCGGTAGTGATCACTTTCCAATTCTCCTTAACCTCCCTTTTTCCAAAATCAAACCACTTCCATTCAAACCATTATTAGAATATAATTTAAACAGTAAAACTCAGTCTGATGAATGGTCAAAATTTTCATCACTACTTGAACATTCTGCTTCTGATCTTCCTGTCATTCTTCCTGATTCTCTGAACAATTGTCTTAGAGCATTGATAAATTGTATTCATTCTGCTGCTAAACACACATTCCCAGCAAAGGTACAAAATTTAAAGCATAGATCCCCTCCGTGGTGGGGTCAAGAGTGTAAGGCTGCTGTTGCAGATAGGCTAAGTGCTGAAAATATATATTGTGAGAACATGACAAATGCAAATTATGACAATTTAATCACAGTCATGTCTAATACTAAACAAATTCTTCACTCCAAAAAGTCAGAGGGGTGGGAAAATTTCTGCTCTACTATTTCCCCTAACGTTCATTCCTCTTTTGTGTGGAAATCAATCCGAAAGTACCGTGGTTCATATAGAGAACCATCCCCTCCATATCCTAGTTATGAGGGTTGGTTTGAACAATTTATGGATAGACTGGCTCCTCCCTTTGTTCCTGATTTTGTCAATACTACGGCATCTAGTTCTTCTGTTTATGATGCAAGTTTTACTCCTTTTTCGATGCAGGAGTTGCGTCTTGTTCTATCTGCTCTTAAAGATTCCTCTCCTGGTCCGGATGGGATCCCTTACTCTTTTTTGGTTAAAGCTGGAGAAAAAGTTTTAAGCTATTACCTTGAAATTATAAATTTGATGCTAGATTTAGGGTTTGCTCCAGCTGCAATGAAAACTCAAATAATTGTTCCAGTTTTAAAGCCCGGCAAAGATCCGGAAAGCCCTGATAGTTATCGTCCAATAGCTATGTCTTCTGTTCTGACAAAGATTGTGGAACATCTTGTAAAAAACCGACTTGAATGGCTAATTGAATCTAGAAATATTTTGCCTGAATCACAATATGGTTTTCGAAAAGGTAGAGGAACTTTAGATAGCTTGTCCATTTTTGTTACAGATATTAGACTCTCTTTTTCTAGAAATGAGTCCATTGTTGCTGCATTCCTCGATATATGCTCTGCATATGATAATGTTGATCTCTCAATCCTCAAAAATAAGATGGAACATCTGTGTCTTCCAAGGAAAATTATTAACTTCATACTTAATCTTTTTTTAGATCGTACTGCTCAGCTTAGAGTTGATGGTGAGATAAAATGTTCAAGATCGGTACATAAGGGTTTGCCTCAAGGCTCTGTTTTAAGTCCTCTCCTCTTTAATTTGTATACTTATGACTTAAATAAGTGTGTCTTACCTTATTCTAGAGTACTACAATATGCAGATGATCTTGTTTTATATGTGGCTGATTGTGATATATTAAGTGCTGCCAACAAATTATCTCAAGCTCTCGAGTCATTAAATATTTGGCTAGGTCATAATGGTCTAGATGTAGCCCCACTAAAAAGCTCCATTGTTATCTTTACCAGAAAACGGTTGAAACCGAGACTTAACATACTGCTTAATAAAACCAGGATTCCTGTAGAAAACGAGAAAAAGTTTTTAGGTCTTGTTCTAGACAGCAAATTAAACTTTTCTTCGCATATTAACTATGTTTCAGTTAAATGCGAGAAAAATCTCAATATTTTACGATGCTTGGCTGGTGTTTGGTGGGGTGCTCACCCCTATTACTTAAAGCTCCTTTATAATGCTATAATCCGTAGTGTTATAGACTATGCTTCATTTTTATATGAGCCAGCTTGTAAAAGAATGCTCAATGCTTTGGACTTAATTCAGGCAAGAGCTTTACGTATTATCATAGGAGCAATGAAGTCTACCCCTAAAAATGCTATGCAAGTGGAATGTGATGATCCTCCTTTAGATCTGAGACGTCAATATCTCTCGGATATGTTTTTATTTCGTTTGTTTCAGTTTTCCTCCCATCCTCTATTTCCAAAACTGCAGCTTTTGTTTAGGTATATTTCTATGCCTTACTGGAATCATAAAAAGACTCCTTGTCTAGTTACAAGTTATGCAAAAATTATTAACCTTAGATTCACTACCCATAGAACTCTTAAACTTCCCTTATTTGAATTTGATTATCAAACTATCTTATATCAACCCTCTTTACATCTTAATTTAGATTTGATGAAAGGGGATACCTTCGCCAATAAACACTTTCTTCGGATTAAAGATAATCTTTGGCATGGTTGGCATTGCATTTTCACAGATGCATCTAAGCTAGATCAAAATGGGTGTGTTGGTGTTGGTTTATTTCATCAAAACTATAATATTGTTCAAAAGATTAAGTGCCCCCCTGAAACATCAGTTTTCGTTGGTGAATGTAGGGGTATTATGGAAGCTATCAACTATATATTGTTGTTCAAATTAAATAAAACCGTTGTATTCTCTGATTCATTGAGTGCTCTTCAAGCCTTCCAGAGTAATCCTTTTAAAACAGGCTCCAAAAACTGGATCATATTTAAATCTAAAGACTTGCTGTTGAGATGCTCTAATTTAGGCTATTCTGTGCACCTAGCTTGGATCCCTGGTCACAGCAATATTACTGGCAACGTAAAGGCTGATGAGATTGCCAAACAAGCAGTCATCTGTGGGGATAAAGTCCCTTTTAAAAATTACCCCCAAGACCTTTTGCTTTTGCCTACCCGTGACTTAAAATCTAGATGGCTGAATAGATGGTTGATAACTAGTAGACGGACAGGTTCAAATTATGCTAAGTATCAACCCAACATTCAAATTAAACCGTGGTTCTTTAAATTTAAATACAATAGAAGAGTATGTTCCACAATATCTAGGTTAAGATTTGGCCATTGCTGTTCTGGCGTACATTTAAAAAAACTGCGAATAAGAGACTCATCCATCTGCGAATGTGGTATGGACGAAGCTGACTTAAACCACATTTTCTTCGCTTGCCCTAAATTTGACCATAATTCATTATTCAACTCATTAATCCATTATAAATTTCCATTCCCAGTTCACATAGATAATATTTTGTGTAAAATAGACCCTACTTCAATAGATATATTATCATCTTTCATTACTGAAAATAATATTAAATTGTAATCAATATATCTTATAATGTAATTATATTCAATGCTCCTATGTAAATCCTGTTGTATCCCATTATTGTAAATAAATAAACATATTCTTCATATTGTCATTATGTAGCGTAGTTTGTAGTTATAGGATATTTTTTTCTTTTGTTTCAGGTACCCGAAGTTCAAAATTTCGTTTTTATTTATCATTTCTCTTTTGACATGACGCTGGCAAAAATGTGAAAAACAACTGCCATTAAAAAAAAAAAAAAAAAAAAAAAAAAACTAAATTATGGAGGAAGCTTTTGAAAAACTGAAACGGGAGGGCAATAATACAGTTAACAATCTCATGAAATGGCTGGATAATTGTAATTATTAATTATTATATTTCCACTTTAAACATTGATGTTTTCATCATCATCATGAGCCTGAAGACGTCCACTGTTGAACATGGGCCTTCCCCAGAAGCGCCACCTTAATTGAGCGGCTGCTCGCCTCCTGCATCCATCAGCTCCCTGGTTTTCACCAGATCGCCGGTCCACCTAGTGGGCGGGGCCTACACTGCATCTTCCGGGTCGTGGTCGCCACTCGAGAACTTTTTCGATCGCGAAACCGTACACCGCAGCGCACCGCACGGCATTTGCGAGCGCTGTGGCCTGCCCACTGCCACAGTATTACAATAATTAATATTTTTAAACTGGGCCATTGTTGAACAACTTGCTAATTCTAACAAAATTCTAATAGCTTGTTTTGGTACAATTCTATCGATAGGCCTGTCGATAGTGTTTCGATTCGATAGACTAGTCGACTCTATCGATCGGCAACACTAATCCTTAGTTACATAGAGTTACCGCTAGAAGGCGCTGTGCTGGATTTCATACAAATATTTGACGGTATTTAATCGGTACTCGATAGTTACCATCTGTTCTACTATTTGTCTAGAAAAAAAGTGGGGTTTGCCATAATCCCCACGCTTGGCAGGCGGCTTGGTGATCGCAGATTTTAATGTAGGTACCGAGGAGAATACTGCTGCCCATTCCCTGGATATTCCCTTAGCCGACTCTTACGGCACCCGCGCGAAGAAATGGGGAAAACCGTATTCACAAATCGCCGGGATCACACGGCCAGACAAGGCTCTACTTGATCTAACTTGTATTCTTTCAGCAAAGCTAATAGACCAAAGCAAAGAAGCAGAAAAGAAAGCCCTCAATTTGTTTGACACTTTCAAAGATAAAGGACAATCAAACAATGTTAATCTTTGGATAATACTTTTATTTTTTGTGTTATTTATTTTTGTACTGATTATAATTTTTATATTCTAATCAATTCATCTAATAATTTTTATATCTACCTAATGTGTTTTTATTAAAATATTTTCATGACAAGTTAGTTTTTTTTTCAACCGACTTCAAAATAGGAGATTTTCAATTATTAATATGTATTTTTTTATGTTGCCAGTGATGACTTATGGCACTGAGACGTGGTCTCTTTTGGCCTTATGAGTAAGCTCAAAGTCGCGCAGCGAGCTACGGAGAGAGCTATGCTCGGAGTTTCCTTGCGAGATAAGATCCGAAATGAGATCCGCAAGAGAACTAAAGTCACCAATATAGCTTTGAGAATTAGCAAGTGGAAGTGGCAGTGGGCAGACCACATCGTTTGTAGAACTGACAACCGATGGGAAAGAAAGGTTCTCGAGTGGCGACCACGAACGGCTTTGTGAACTTGGCACCCGACTTTGGAAAAACTATTTCAATTTGTGTTTTACGAAAGCTTTCGGTAGGTAGTGGATAGTAGTAAAACTATTTTCGTTTGTGGTAATTCCAAAAAAAAAAAAAAAAAAATAAAAAAAATATGTCCCCCGACTTTGGAAAAACTGTTCCATTTTCTGTTTTACGACAGATTATGGTAGGTAGTGGATAGTAGTAAAACTATTTTTGTTTGTAGTAATGCCTAAAAAAATATAAAAAAAAATATAAAAAAAGTCCCCCAAATATTGAAAAATCCAAATTTTTACAGCTGTGTCTGGTAAATAAACGTTAGTAGTTGATAGTAGTGAAATCTGATTCGTAATTAGTAAAATGGTTTATTTTTTTTTAATATTTTACTTCTGGTAAATTTACTCAACACGATTTTTATGATTTAAATTGTGTTTTATGGCATATACGATTAATACTAATGACAGAAGAATTATTGATTGTAGTAAAAAAAACATGATCAAAATCTACCAAGTTAAGAAAACATTGCTAAGTCGACATTTTTCCTGTATGATTGACGTTCAAATAAATATAAAATTACTACAAACGCTTAATATGACTGGGAAATGGGACGACCTGGTTAGAACTGCGGGGAGCCGATTGATGCAGGAGGCAAGCAGCCGCTCAAAGTGGCGCTCTTTGGGCGAGGCCTATGTTCAGCAGTGGACGTCTTCAGGCTGATGATGAAGATGATGATTTTTTTTATGTTTGATACCTCACCTTATGAACTGTTTTTTTTTATTTGAAGTTTGGTCTCTTAAAAATGTCATTAAAATGTCATTAAAATGTCATTAAAATCAGTTCAGTAACTTCTTAATTGTTTTTTTTTTAGCGAAATTAATTGACAAAACCAAACAAGCGGAAGAGAAAACCCTGCAACTATTTGATGATGTCAAAGATAAAGGAAACGTAGAGTTTGAGAAGTTCAAAGAAGTTGTCGCAAAGTTAGCGGCGAGGCAAAAGAAGTCCGCAGAAGAATCTGTAAAAATGATGGTGGATTCTTTACCCAAGTTGCAGGAATCCTTGGGTGCAGCTGCTAAAGCTTTTAAAGATACTATGGCTAAGAAATAAAATCGTTTGACTTGACAGCACTTTCAATGTTTTGTTTTTACCTTTAGGTTCATGCGCGGTCTACGCAAATGCGACATGTGCCTATTGGCTACAAATAAGACTTAGGATGTACAAGACCAACAATAACAGTTTGAAAATGGGACAAGAAATTTAAGAAATTACGTGTATGAAAAACTGTTATTATGATTAAGATTTTGAATATTTGCGACATGTTAACTGTAGTAATTACTGAATATTGAACCTACCTACAGGCCCCCATAGTTTTTTAAATAAAATAGCAGGCATTTTATTTTGTATTGTATTGTATTGTATTGTATTTATTCATAAACAACATACATTGTGTTTGAATTAGGTACATTAAATAAAATTAGAATTAAGTTCATTACAGTTATTAAATTAAATTAAATTAAATAATTGAAAAATACTACTGCAATCCTTCAAACTTTTGCAGTAAAATTGCTAAATAATAACAAACTGAAACACTTAAATATTGCGATATATAGGAAGGAGCATTCATTGTCTACAAAATAAAGGTTTTACATCGAGATACCACACCAAAATTGACAAAATATGACTATTGATAATGCAATAACGTTTGTGGTAAATTTGCTGTGATACGTGTTATTGTTCGAGTGTTGATGTTTTGTAACATCACATTCACTTACGGAATTAGATTTAAAAGCCGCAAAAATAGTATTTTGCACTTCAATAACGGAATGATGTATGGTACATGATCAATTATGCTCTTCGTCGTATAGGTAACAGATTGAGCCGATATTGAGCTCTTCTTGTGCTAGTACTCTGACACATCCGCCATTATTTCACTGTCTCTTTTCCTCTCGGGTAGTGTGTACTTGATTTGTACTTCTCGCTCCCACGCTTCGTGAGTCTTTTGAGAGTAACGAGAAAATTCTAGGTCTGAGACAAACCTTCTACCAAATGTGTGTCTCGACTCGACACGATCATGTTAGTTTACACTGTAGTATTTTTGTAGGTCTACCCGGAATCATCATCAACAGCCTAAAGACGTCCACTGCTGAACATAGGCCTCTCCCACGGAGCACCACTGAGCGGCCGCTTGCCTCCTGCGTCCATAATGTTGCGAGAGCCCACTGCACAAATACCTACGTCATCGGGTACCCCAATAGGCTATCTTTAGATCGTTAACCGACACCTAAATATGTAAAAAAAATCAGGTCTGCCAGTGCCGATCCTGCCGGGTCATGGGAATAATTGTAATTTTTTGACGTATTTTGTCAAAATTACGTCATAAGGTACCCGAATGAAAGTGCTGGCAACAGTTAACCATTGATTAATTATGTACAAGAAAATTGGTCTGCCATTGCGCACTCTGCTGGAAGTACCTGGCAGACGCCTAAGAATCTGCCCTTCACACCCTTTACCTACCTCAGAGAATACCCTGATAAAACCTACGCTTAATAATAGCCAAGATGCAACTGATAATAGGTTAAAAGATCTGCCAGGTCTAAACTTAGTATTCAAGGCATTTGAAGTTGGTGCAGGTGCATTATGACCTGGCAGGATCGGAACTGGCAGACCTGTTTTTTTACATGTTAAATGTCGGTTAACGATCTAAAGATAGCCTATTGGGGTACTCGATGACGTAGGTATTTTTGCAGTGGGCTCTCGCACCATAAGGCTCCCTGCGGTTCTAACCAGATTGTCGGGCCTACGCTGCGTCTTTTATTATAAAAAGGTCTGGTATCTGTGTCTTCCAGTATGTGGCTGCCACTCAAGAACCTTTCTTCCCCATTAGCTGTCAGGTAGTAGGGCTAGATGAAATAACCGGTAGGTAACTGTGACGGAAGTAGGCTTATTTGAAAGACATCCCGCTAATTATATTATAAATGCGAATGTTGCGTGGAATGTTTACCTTATAATATGCCCATAACTACTGAACCGCGGGGTAATTGCGTAAAATTTGCAACAGCAATGCGACAGCAGTAGCAAAGCAACAGCAGTAGCGAAGCATACATGCTCGACACCACTAATGATGTATGACAGCAATCATCGCGCAATTTACGCCTGTTGCAAACCTGTTGCGATTTTGGCGAAATTTGGAATGCAGATAGCTTTTACGCTGGATTAACATACATGATACTTTTAATCCGCGGGTGACACCGCGGGGCGCAACTAGTAATTAAATAACTTTTTTCTTAGGGTGGGTTTTTGTCATCCGTAGTTAAGGTAACCAATGGTTAAAAATGCTAACAAATTCTAACCAATGGTCAAAATTTGTTATTAACCATTAGTTACATGTTGGTAGTAGTGGCATGACGCCGAGGGCAGGAAAATTATGTTATAAAACGATAGTTTTTCAATTCATTAATATTTATTTACAGTCCTGACTAGATTTACAAAATAATACAAACTTAAAACTTAATTTAACTTAAACTAAACAATTGGTTTTACTAATACTGAGGGAAAGTGCCTTACTCGTACAAGCTGTGAGATATACGATGTTAAACACTTATCTTCTAGTTACTAGTACATATAAGTTTATTAGAATGTGGATTAAAATAGAATGCAATAATTGAAATAATAAGTAAAATCGGTAAATAAATCACGGAATAGATTCTGGACGGGGCATCGCCTGTCCGTTTCTCGCAAAACAGATCGCGTGGAGCTTGCTCACAGTTACTATGAAAACACACGTTGTGACGTCACACGCCAAAGAGATTGTATCTAAAGCTACCACAGCTTAGTAATGAGGTACTATTAAGGACCAAGAGCTGACGTCACTACGTGTTTGAACTGTCTCATACTATTCCTGTATTTTAAAATACTTGCAGTTTTGCAATAGTTTGAGATATTAAACTTTTGTTCTCTCGTGAGAACAAAAGTTTAATATCTCAAACTATTGCTTAGCTATTGCTTTACTTATACTTGTTTTTTTTTATAATATTATTAATTTAGGCAATAAAAAAGTTGCAAGCAACTAGCCTATTTTTCATTACTGTACTCGATATAAAGTCCCGTAAATTTTAGTATGAAATCCTTAGTTAAGTGTAGTTACCGCTAGATGGCGTTGTGCTGGATTTCATACAAATATTTCATGGTATTCGATATCGAGTACAGCAATGTGCATGCGCATAAAATAAATGAGTTTGGGTAGTTGGGTACTATTTATATTGTAAATTATAATACTGCATGGAATTCAAAATGTATTTTTTTTATCCTAACTTAACATTTTACTATCTATAATGCCCAACTGCATTCAAATTTTAACAGCGCATAAGTTCACAGTTTAAATCCCTCTCTGTCGTCCTTACTGTAACGCACTTGGGTATGTCATAGGGATAAGTACGAACTTAAAAACTCTCAAGTTTTAGTGCAGACGGGCAAAGAGTACCTACTTACCAAGAAAGAGCACTACTTTGGTAAATTACAGTAGCTCGCGAATTAATCAAAATACATGCATACAATAGAAAATTTTACATCAGTAAGTCACCAAATTATTGTGAATTTCAACCTGAAGCACATATTATTATTCTCTACAAAATATACAATACAAAACCTACTTTATAAAATCTAAATTGTGTTAAAAATAATGATTAGGAACATTACATATCTCTAAAAACGCTTTGTCCTGACTGACTGACTGACAACATACAGCCCAAACTGCTAGATGTAGGCTTCTTTTTATGGCGTAGGGGAGTAGGTGTGTCAAGGTAGTAAGAAAGAGTATTGAAAATTCTTCAAGTCGTGAGTGAATATGTATCTTCTAGGCAAGCATGTACCATCGTAGACCGCGTCGTCACATCCCATCAGGTGAGATTGCGGTCAAATGCGGGTCTAATTGTTTATAAAAAAATAATAGTCAGTCATACAGTGCAACGTTTGGACGCTACAAATTAGCCTCATTTCGGTACCAGTACTCCTACTTAGCCCGAGGTATATTATCTGTGGTACAGGGTTATTAGAATGTACATTACTTGTACTCGCTATCGAGTATGAAAACCAGTACAGCGCCATCTAGCGGTAACTACACGTAACTAAGGATTCCATACAAATTGTAAATATTGGTACCTACACACTATTTTTGACCGCTATTGTATATTTTAAGCCTGTGTATTGCTTTGCACATTTTATGTATTGTACATTTTGCGTTTGCCCATGTTGCGTTTTGAAAACTATTTTACATTTAGCGTTCGTACATTTTGCTAATATGTTCATTTAGCAATTGTATATTTAGCTAGTTTGTTGGTACATTTAGAGTTTGCACATTTTGCTAATTTGTACATTTCGCGACTGTACATTTTGTTACTTTGTACATTTAGCGTGTGTTGCAGATTATCAGCTGGAGCGTATTTTAAGATAATAAACCTTGTACTGGGAGTACAGAAGTGGGGATAGGGAAAAATTACATCTTTTGTTAACAGAACAGTTCAATTTGTCATCTTCTCTATAAACTCTTGAAGAGCCAAAGCCTTCGCCAGACGTCTTCTGAAGTCCTGTGAACAAAATAATCATTATTATTTAATTACAAAAACAATGTGTGACTAAAATGCCTAATGTTAACCCTTTGCTACATTATGCCTGCAATCTGTTATGGGCGGTTGTGACGCTTAACATCAGGCGAATGTCTAGCTCGTCACGTCATTCACATAAACCCTACTATAATGAGTGAAAGAAAAGACATAAATCAAAATATCTCCGCCTATTTAATTGCAACTTTCAAAAATAACCGGCCAAGTGCGAGTCGGACTCACGCACGTAGGGTTAATCCGTACCATTATCTATCCCTGCCGTCTAGTGTTGAGTAGCAGTACTATTTAAAGCAGCGCCATCTATGACTCATCTGGTAAACGAGCAAAAATATCACGTGTGTTGTATGGGAGTCCCCTTAAATATTTAATTTATTCTGTTTTTTAGTATTTGTTGTTATAGCGGCAACAGAAATACATCATCTGTGAAAATTTCAACTGTCTAACTATCACGGTTCATGAGATACAGCGTAGTGACAGACAGACAGACAGTGGAGCCTTAGTAAAAAAACAACTCATAGGTAAACATCGCATACATAGATATTTTGACTGACTTGATACTTAGCGCATCTTAGCTCTTGTACCTATCTGTTTGGTGGCTCTAGCCTCTACCTTCTGAACTGTAGGTTGTAAGTTCGATTCCCATTTATGGCAAACATTCGGGCGATGAACATAGATGTTGGTGCTGCGCCTAGGTATTATATTCTATCTAGATAGGTATTCCGACGACCTGGTCAGAACCGCTGTTCCAGTACAAGCTTTGCTTATTTTGGGGCTAGATGGCGCTGTCTACAAATTATTTTTTTACTGAAAAAACTTACGTAGTACAACTTATGTCCGCTCCCAGGCACCCTGGCTGCGAACATATCCTGGGTCATCAGGCAGAGAGCCTTCCCGTTCATCGGGAACCGCTCCGGGAGCCCCCCGGATTGTGACACCCAGCGGGAGACGACTGCGCGTGTCCAGGTTCGAGGATCTGATGATGGAAAGTATGAGTAAAATCAACTAATTTATTGCTAATAGACTTTTTTTTAGCACTTTTACTCGTCAACAATCAAAACACTAAAAATAATTCGATGCATATAAAATTCGTAATCAGCCAAATACGTTCTCACTGCTGGGACACGAGCCATGCACCTGCTTATCTTTATTTAAGAGTCGTGGGCGTTTCTTATTCAGGAGTAAAATGGGCGTTTGTTATATTGTTATTTAGGAGTAAGATGGGCGTTTCATTTCAAGAGTTAGTAGCGTGGATATTTATTATTTAGAATTTAAGTGAGCTGCATTTATTATTTAGAAGTACAGTGGGGGTTTCTTAAGATCAAAGTGAGCGTTTCTTAAGGGCTTGTGCAAGGCCAGCGCGAATTCAAGTCAAAGCCACAGAATAGATGTATAGTACTAGGCCAAAGCGGGGATGAGCCAGGGGCCGAGCGGCAGGGGCGGTCTAAGTTAAACTGGTTCCAACGCGGAATAGTTTAGGTAATTTATTATTACACTGAATATAACGGGTATTTTAAAAATCCGCTATACATAAGCCCTCCATTATATTTAGTTCAACCACTACACAAAGTTTCATGATCTTATTTAAAATATTCATTGATTAATCGCTGTTTATTTGTACGGTTTGGAGGTAACTTTGTAATTTTTTTCTATCGAGAAAATTTTATTAATTCGTGTTTTCACTATACATTTGCAGTAGCATTAGTCCTGAACTTTACCATATATTAATTTCAAAGTCATTGTTGCAATATTGTTGACAGGATACTGCTTCAAGCTAAGCCGTTTTAAGCAATTTGGCGTTGTATTGGCTCTTAAGCGTTTTATTTAAGTGTAATGTGCATTTATAATTTAGGAGTAAATTGGGCGTTTCTTATTCAGTAGTAAAGTGGGCATTTACAATTTAGGAGTAAGGGGGCGTAACTTATTTAAGAGTAAAGTGGGCGTTGCTTATTTAGGAGTAAAGTGGGCGTATCTTATCCAAGCGTAAAGTGGCAGTTTCTTATTTAGGAGTAAAGTGGACATTTATTATTCAGGACTACCTACCTACCTAAAGTAGGCATTTATTATTTAGAAGTAAAGTGAGCATTTATTGTTTAGGAGTAAAGTGGGTTACGTGGGCGTTTCGTGTTCAAGAGTACAGTGGGTATTTCTTGCTCAGGAGTAAAGTGAACGTTTCTTATCTAAGAGTAAAGAGGGCGTTGCTTATTCTGGAGTAAAAACTAGGATGAAATGATTACCTAATGGTAGGTTGTCTTCCTGCAAGATCCTGAGGTCTACAGCATCCCAGCAAGTGGCGTGGGCTGGCGGGACGCGGTCACAGCGCGCTTGGCTCGGCATGCTGGAGACTGGTACAAAGGTCTGGAAACGATTTATTCTTTTTAATAAAAAGTGTAAGCTTACTTTCTTCTCAGGGGTCCTCGAGGTAGGTAAATAAGTTCGAAACACGATTGAAAAGGTAAACACTATAATAAAACAAAGGGGCTACACAAGAAACGTCGAACAGTTAATATAAAACACAAAACAAATATATAATGCGCGAGCGCCAAACGTTCGGCGGCGGACGATCTTCTCTGCTGTCATTGGCGGGGCGCGCGGGTGGAGGTCTGTCCGAGCAGTTGCTAGGCAACCACTCCGTCTACCGGCTTGTTAGAACACAAGTATCGCCATCTAGATTAAGCCCGCGTTACAAAAGTCAAATTATAGCAATGCACTTTTAGATTATTTATATTATGTAAACGTGACTCTTTAGTACCTACATAAAGATTACAATTCCGAAAATGTATCTACGGTTTTAATTTTCATGTCAATTAGTCGATTACTCATTATGCATATAAAATATATAAAATGCTTTTTTTACAAGGCTATGCTTGGTTTTTCCCTGCGAGATAAGCTATGGAACGAGGAGATCCGCAGGAGAACTAAAGTGACCGATATAGCTCTTAGAATTAGCAAGTTGAAATGACAATGGGCAGGCCACATCGCTCGTAGAACTGACAACCGATGGGGGAAAAGGGTTCTCGAGTGGTGACTACGAACCGGAAGACGCAGCGTAGACCGATCCCCATTCGGTGGACCAACGATCTGGTGAAAACCACGGGGAGCCGTCAGATGCAGGAGGCGGGCAGCTGCTCAAGGTGGCGCTCTCTGGGGGAGGCCTATGTTCAGCAGTGGACGTCTTCAGGGTGTTGATATTGTTGATGACTTAGAGGCAACTGCCCAAAATGTCCGCTTCCACTGTACATCGTCCTAAAAAAGCTTTGTAAATGAAACAAATTGGGAGGAAAACCCGTAATGATTGACACACTTGGTAGTACCTACAGCAAGCAAGACGTCGTAAACCAACGCTTGCTTTTATATTTTAGTCATAGACTTAGGAAGAGTAACGAAAAAATTCTAGGTCTGTGGTTTTAGTGGTGTACAACGCCATCTAGTTTAGTTCACGCGCACTACACATATTTACGAACAAAACAAAATATATGTAATGTAAAACATTCGAGCTAGCGTCAGGGCAGCCCAGAACAGTTAGGAATTACTTTTCATGGTATTTTGTGTGCGTAATTTACACTCGCTCTTACAATGGTGAAGGAAACCATCGTGAGGAAACTGGCATGTTCAAGAATCACAACATTCGAGGACATGTGTCATCCACCAACCCGCACTTATCCAGCGTGCTGGATTATGTCCTACACTCTCCCTGTGAGAGAAGGCCTGCGTCCCAGCTGTGGGAACATTTGTGCTTATGAAGACGATGCGTGGGCCGAGTATTACACCAAAGGTCCTTGTCAATTGCTATAACACCATTGTGTCCATAAAATACCTAAGTAATTTCCTATTATGCAACCAATACCTATTCAACGTCCTACAATAACAATTTTAATCCGTCATGAGTACGGTCGCGTGGCCCACTTCCGGTTTCCGGTGGGCAAAACGGCGGGAGTGTTGTAAATGATCGGTTTCCGCCAAGATGGCGGCCATCATTGTACTCGGTTCCCTGCGGATTTCCGCTTTTTTCAGTATTTGTATGGGGTTTAGTAAATTGTTTGACGATGTGGTAAAACCTATATTTTCATTCATTTATATTTTGAGCCGGCCTCTGTGTTGTAGTAATAAAGTAATTCACCCTCGGTCCACTAAAATTCAGTGTAAAGATCCGTTGGTAGGTTTTTTCCTATAAATATTTTTTTATAACACGGATAGACAAACAAGCTGACGGCCCGCCTGATGGTAAGCCGTTACCGTCGCCTATAGACACCTACAACGCCCCAGGTGCCCTAGGTGCAACCCAGGGTTGCTTATTTTTTATGTCCACTTTGCTCTCCCCATAAATGCAAAAATAGGAAAACTAGTAAATGATTGACGTCGGTTCTGTATCGCATTTCTCTAAAGCTAAACTAACCAAAGTATACTCTTCTGATAACGTGGAAATGATAAAGTCTTAACTTTCTAGTAGTTCTACGAGCACTAACTTTTTGCAACAACTCAGACCTCTAGACCGATTTTGCTCGTATTTAAAATTATACTTGTTTGAAATTTTGTTTGATTTTGAATGATACTCAATACTGTACCAATGACTGCAAACATATGTAAATTATTTAGTAATACAGGTGTTATGTATGTGTTTGCAAAAAATGTGACCCCATTAGGGTATAGCAACAGGGTGTTTCTGCCAAATATTACCAAAATCGGTAAACGGTGCCCCAGCAAAGTTCCCTCCTTTTTGCGAGACATACCTACCACCCCAATCAAAACCACCGCCAACTTTTAAAATTCTATAAATTTGTAGAACTAAGTTTCGTCAAGATTATTTAAAAAATTATACAACCTATACGCGAGAACAAATAATAAATATACATCCGGACAGATGAAAGCAAAGGCGAGTTGAAGCAGAGGTTTTGCTCACTTCGCTTGCTCGGTCAATTAAGTACTTAGTTCTTTCAGTAAATAACAAATTTTATAGTAAAATACTAACATTTACTCGGGATATCTTCAGGTTTACCCCAAAGGCATGGTAATTCTTGAGTACCTATTATTTTTCAGTGCCTCTAATAATAAAGTAAAATGCCTGATAATACGGGCTTTTACAGTAACCGATATTCTTTTTATTCTGGAAAATTGTGTAAACCGTAGGGCACAGCTAGTCAAATAAATTGATGACTTGTTGCCATAAAATGAAACAAAGAACATGATCGTGTAGGTAATCCCAAGCTCCAATATCTCCGTGGCATTGAAAGGGATGCAAGGGCACAAGACAGGTGGGCGTCCGACACGCGACATCGCATCTGCGCGCCATCTGTCTGATCACGTCCTTTTGTAACACCTTGATCGTTTTTATGTATTTAACTAAACTAGGAAAAAATACCGTTGCTTTTATAGTCTCTTAAAATATTTGAGTGACCTAAAAACTGGGCTGGGTAGTCGTTATAATGTGTAGGTATAACTATACAGCACTGGGAAGAGCTTTTCTATTACTCCTCTAGCTCGTCTTTTAGCTTTTCCATTAATTTTATTGTGTTATAGTAACGAACATTTTCTAGGTGTGTTTATATCATATTCATTTATATTAGTAACTTCCAAATCATAGAGTAATTACTAAACAATTAAACATAATTGTAGTCTTCGTTCAAAAACACTGGGATAGAAGCTTCGAGGCCGGTGAACCTTGATAAATTTTCAGAAAAAGGTTCTTGACAGACAGATCTTGACAGATTCCCTATAAAATCAATCTAGGGGGTTTTGGCGGGAACGCGGAAAAGTTCACGTCGTCGGTGCATTGTATTATTTTACAAAACTTATGCTTTTTCCAGTGTTAATGTTTAAAATTGGTGGTGTTTTACGCATTAAGTGCTGAATTACGAGCATGAGTGTGGGCAAGTGATATAATGTAGTGAAACGTGGTTTTTCGTGTTGCTTCCAAAATTCCATAGAAGCCTCTAGTAAAGTTGCCACCACTTTACTAGGGCATGCCTTAGACTGGATTATGACTTAGACTAGACTATGACTACTCTGACTGTGACTATGACTTGACTAAGTGAAAATTTCCATGATACGATAAAAAATTACAAAACTTGACACTGGCTAAATACACTATGTGTGGAGCCAAAATATAAAAAAAAAATCTACGGAAAATTATATACAACCTGCGACGTGGAATTATTACAAGGCATAGATAGTTATCATTTAAATAACCAAAATTTTTTTTGGGTGATCAAATTGCTAAAGATTTGCGTACCTATATTTAAGAGGTATAGGAACTTTTGAAAGTGATTAGACTCACTTTTTGTATTTTTTTAAAGTGAGTTTCACTCGCTTCCATCCCTCATTTTTTCCTTAACACGTCCAATTTTGAAGTCGTATGAAAACTGCGGATATAATGACGTTTTAAATTTAACAAAATATCATGATCTTTATTACATTAGGTACAAACTGAATTGTTTTTTTTTACAACTAAATAGGCCCGCATTTGACCGCAATCTCACCTGATGGAAAGTGACGACGCGGTCTACGATGGTACATGCTTGCCTAGAAGATACATATTCACTCGCGACTTGAAGAGCTCCAGATTGTTGTTTACAGGAACGTAAAGCCTTGGACTGATATCGATTCGAATTGGTTTTAGTTCTTTCAAGAAAGTGCCTAGGCTCTCTAGCTAGACAGACCAGACAGATGAAAAACTAATTGCTTCTATAAGGGTTCCGTTATAGGAATTGGTCTGTTTTGTTCGTCTCTCTTTTAATGCGTAATAATTAATTTATTTTTCATGTTTGTTGATTGAGCCAAACGGAAACGAAGATCTAAGCTCAGACGCATTAACCGGCCAATGTTTACAAAACGATAAAAAATTTCATAAATTAAAAAGTCAATCGTCTGAGCGGAAGCGCGCGCGCCGTCTTCCCGCCAAACGGACGGACGCGCCATAATCGAAATCGACACTTCCGGTAGCTTTGAAAAAGGAACGCATTGTCGGTATGTTTTTTATTATCTACTGTCAAAGGTAGTGCGTCTGCTTGTCTGTACATCCTTGTTTGTGTGGTAAGTTGACTGTTATGGTTTTATTGATGTAGGTAGGTACTTATAGGGTAGCTTTATTATTATGGGCTGTCTAATAATTAATGTGCTGCCTCTGTGTATTTTACATTCACGATCACTAATATGATTCACTAGCTGCTGCTAACGGTTTTGCAGGTGTGGAATACAAATAAACGTAATAAAAGCTATTCTATATGCTTTTCTAACGTTGAAATTAACAAATTATCCATATCCTTCATCAAGAAGTCCTTCGTGAAACAGATAAAAAGTGAGACAAAGGTGATGGAAAACATGGATTTCTGTTTCTTAGTATTCAACGATAGCCAATAACAATAAATAGGTACCCCGCACACCCTATCCGCGCTCAACGCTCTGCTGGATGCCAGTCCTGAATGTGACATATTTGTGGATGAATGGCCAAAGTTATTGTTAGAGTGTTTGCGATTTTGTGAGAGGGATGTATAATTTGATTGATATTGTGATTAGTGTTATTTTATTTTATTTTTATGATATTGTTATTATTTTTGAATTGTAATTGATTGATAGTTATTTAACCTATCCTTAATTAATGTAATTGGTAATGCCGTGTTAGTTAAATAAATAAATAATAGATAAATAGGTTAGGTAAGTACCAATCAACTTATTTTAACGTGACGGGAATCAAAGCTGCATCTCGCTAACTGTACAGCTAACAAAATCCGCCTCTGTCTCGTGTAATTGGCGCCATTACCGACATTTCCCGCTATTTATCAGTCATTTCCCGCGCTCTTTTCACATCCGGCAATAACAATGGCGGGAAGACATGCCTAACAGTATGAAGTGCCTAATTAAAGTTGGTTTGTTTTATGCGATCCGTGGTTTGTGATACTTATTCACAAATTTTCAGACTATTGTTGTCTTTATCTTTTTGACCGTCTGTATTTGACTGGCCTGATAGCTCAGTTGGTAGTAGCTCTGCCTTCTGAACTGTAGGTTGCAGGATGGATTCCCTTTCAAGACAAACATTTGTAAACCCTTTCAAGATAAACATAGGTGTTTGTTCACAGGTTTTGTCACAGTAAAATTATGTAAAAGTAATTGATTACTAATTTCTTTCTTTTTTGGACATTTCACACAGCGCCATCTAGCCCCAAACTAAGCATAGCTTGTACTATGGGAACCAAATAACTGATACAATACTTAGATAATTTTTGTTTGTAAATACATACATATAATACAATATAACACCCAGACACAGAACATACATCGATGTTCATCACACAAATATTTGTCCCCGGTGGGAATCGAACCCACAGCCTATAGTTCAGAAGGCAGAGGTACCAACTGAGCTATCGGACCAGTCAGCATGGACTCAATTAAAAGCAGGGTAAACCGCTGGCTGCCTCCAGTCAACCAAAGCACTGTGTAAATCTACAGACAAAAAAACTCACAAATAATACGTTACAATACTAGCAATCAATTTGGTAAAATCTAGCTGATGTATTATCTAAGAACGTCTTCCCGGCGTTGTGGCCGGAACCGGAAGTGGGTGAGAGCGCGGGAGCAGCTGTCAGATAATGGCGGGAAACAATGGGCCAATTACAGTCAATTGCCGGTTTGTATCCAATGTTTTCTTAGTTCTTTTATGTTGTAGCATAACGGAGTCTCCGTTTCGTCATCCGTTTGTTTTCTTTTATTACACTATAAAAATACATTTAGGTAGGTGGTTATACTAAACGGGTAAGGATTACTATGAATTTTTTGGGAAGGAGTTTCTCAATCCGTTTAAGTATTTTTTTTAATGTTCATCATCAACAGCCTGAAGACGTCCACTGCTGAACATAGGCCTCTCCCACGGAGCACCACTTTGAGCGGCTGCTTGCCTTTTGCACCCATCGGCTCCCGCGGTATTTAATGTTCGTTACCTCAGAACTCCACCATTCATAAAAATTAGAATCTAAGAACCAATAGAATTAAATAACATAAATATTTGATTGATTTTGTGGTAATTGTAATTGATTTTGTCGTTTTGTTCACAATGCCTAAATAATAATATTAGTTTCGGTCAGCCCTACCAATATGCCCGGGCTAGCTCCGGGAAGTTTAGCAGATAGGAAAATAATAATAAGTAAATAGAAATGTCATCAACATCAGGACCCTAATTCTGTATGACCAATTTACGATTCCTTGCTTCGAAACCACGCAAAGTCCTTGTCTTACATAAGAAATCTGCAAAACTCTATTCTCTATGAAATGAGAACGAAACTGCGCGAAATGAATGTGGAATTAACGCGATTTGAACTGTCAAAAATCATATGTTCCACTGAGGCGCGTTCCGAAACATCAACCCGTCAATAGTTACCACCACTTATGTCGATATTAAATATTCAAAATAAAACTAAAATGTAGAGCAGAGGTATTTCTAAAGGTTTTCTGTCAATTTTTAATAATTACCCATGGTTTCGTTATAAGTATCACAACATAAATATAAGCCATTCCTTTATTTTAATTTTTTATCGGTTTTGGGATGAGAAATCCTTTAGTTCTAATTCGGAACGCACTTGAGGGATCCAAAACCTGTCATAGATAATTTGTATAGATTATACAGAATACAAAAATTGACGATTCCTTGGTGTGACACGATGTGAACAAGACACGATAACGACGGGGCTTCTATATCGTGTGGAATCTGTGTTTTCATACAGAATTATGGCCCAGGTGGTTTGGTTTTTCAATCAAAATAACTGGAAAAGATATCACCTAAGTACTTCTCAGTATGAAACTGAGGTGTTGTTTCAAAATGTTTTAGCTGTGAGCCCCCAAAATAACAAAATAAAAAAATATGGCCAGATAAATAAATAAAATAATAAATTAAAAACACCCAACGATCACATACATAGATCCTGGACCCTAACTAAGATGCTCAGCCAAGATACAGACAGACGAAAACGAAAAATTATAGTTTTGGCTTTAGTATCGATTATAGAGAGCCCTAACAAAATTTTTCAAAATATCTTTAATGTACAGGATTGACCCTGTTACAGTTTTATAATAAGTATAGATTAGTATAATAGTAACAATAAAATAAAAATAAACTTACCATTTAACAAATACAAAACATAAAGAGATCCTCTCCCTCACAACAGTTTTATTGTTTAACACAACACAAATATATTTAACCACAACACTGTATAATTTTTTTTTCGTAAAATTGAATAAATTTTAATATCGAATCGTCTCACTGATATCAACACATCCGACTCGGAACGATGCACGAGGCGGAATGAAAAATGAATGACGATTTACTACACAAACAAAATTATGAATGAATGCAGGTCTATTAAAATGGTATTTTGAAAACAGCCTAATATCATCTCTCCTGACAATATAATTTGAGCCCTTCTGTTTGGATATAGAGTCAAAATTGCAGCACCATTGCAATCATACATTTGACTTAAAAACTTGCAGTAAATTTTGCAAGCATGCGCCGTCGTTATAATCCGGATGCGGGGTTTGCTCTCCTCTTCTTGCTTATTGTCCTCTTGGATGGTTAAAAAGAAACAGAAGATGCAGCTTTTGAAAATCGATAATGAATTTCTCGCATCCTCCCTGTCAGCATGTGGTCCGAGACAAATCGTTTCCGTACCATTATCCAGACACAAAACGACTTAGCTTCATTCAACGCTAATTCTAATATGACTCTTAGCTCTCATAAAACAAGGTACATAATAATGTAAACATATTTTTTGCAATTTGAACAAGTCATTTGTGTTGTAATAATTAGGGAGACGTGTTTCCGGTGCTATTTCGGTTTCCCGCGCAAATTTATTTTTTAGTATTGTCGGTCTAAATGCGAGTTTAAAAATATCAGAGACATTTTTTATCCAATTATTTATGATTGATGTTGATGACCTATTTTCACTTTGTTAATTCAATTAAGTATCTGTAGCTATCTCTTTAACAAGTTGCCTTTTTTTATGTAAACCAATGACGTGACGAGCCAGTCGTTCGCCTGGTGTTAAGCGACACGGCCGCCCATAACAGATTGCAGTGTCACTCGGAACTCCAAATTTAAGTCTCGCGTGACACTGCGCACTGCGCACGTCATCCGTTAGACATCACACAGTCTAAAAAGTTTTCTAGACTGTGAGATCAGTTCTTAAGTCTCATTTGCCCAGTAATTTAACTAGCTACAATGCCCTTCAAACCGGAACACAGTAGTGCTTGCACACTACTGCTTGGCGGCGGAATAACTGGCAAAGCGGTGGTACCTACCTAGATGAGCTTTGCAGAAAAGTCCTACCACCTAGTCAATATAATGGTGTTACTAGGATACATACATACACAAAGACTTCTATGTTGTACATACATGGCCTTTTCCGTCTTTTACAGACGATTTAAGCAGTGCCTGTGTTCTGCGAAAGACACTTTCGTTGATGACTGTATAGGCCAACACGGGAGCGGCAAGCTTGACCACACTCTGTGCAGGTGTGTGTTGCTGTTGTGACAGGTGGATTGTCGTCCCTATTGTACCGTTTTGCTCTTTTCGATGCAAGAGAAACAAACTATTCTTGGTCATGAAACTTTTGACCGACCGAAATGGAAAGACAAAATCACAAACGAAAGGGTACTTGAGATAGCGCAGCTGCCTAGTTTCACCGCTTTGCTCAAACAGAGACGACTGCGTTGGCTGGGTCATGTGCATCGCATGGACCCTGCTCGTTTACCCAGGCAGATCTTGCTTGGGGTGGTAGCCGATGCAAAAAGAAGCGTTGGACGACCTTTGCTTCGGTTTAAAGAATGCGTCAAGCGAGACCTGGCTTGTTTTAACATCAAACTTACAGAGTGGGAAAAGCTTGCAGAAGATAGGAACAAGTGGAGGTCTGAAGTCAAAGAAGGTCAAAAGTTACTGGGATACCTACCCCATGATGATGACAACATGATGATGACAATTAGACTAAAGGTTAGGTTAGGTTAGGTTACATAGTGTTACTAGGTAGGTCTACCTATACCAACCTAGTAAATTATATAGAAATTGTCTAGGCACCACCATTTTGCCAGATATTCTGCCACCAAGCCACACACACACGAAACTAAACAAACACTAAGTCTAAGTAGGTAGGTATGGGTACCTACTGCATTCCGGGTTGAAGGCCACTGCAGGCTGCCGTAGATATGTACATATTTAGTGATACAGGTGTTATGTATGTGTGTGCAAAACATATCACCCCATAAGGGTATAGCAACAGGTTAGGTGAAGACCAGGCTGATCCATTAAATAAGATCTACGAATACCTTTGGGCAAAGTTTAATACTAAAGTAGCTTACTTTTATCATTAAAAAAATCTGTCAAATTATAATAACATTTCATTATCAGAAAGTCTTTTAAAACCTTATTAAAAACGGATTCTTTTTCTTGAGCGAGAATTTGTTCCGGTATTTTATTATATACTATTTTTACTGCCGTTATGTTGGGGCCTGAACTATGCATTTTTAGCTTAGAACTTGGTACGGCGAGTTTGTGTTTAAATCTTGTCTCGTATCATCGGGGCTGGTCTACTTCTTTTTTAAAAAACTGGGGGTATTTTTTTACAAATTTGCATGCTTCTAGTATGTAAATTGACGTTAGTGTTAATAATTTGAAACTAATAAAATGTGGTTTACAGCTGGCTGGTTCTTTTATATTAGCGAGGATTCGGACACACTTTTTTTGGGAAATGAAAAGGTCTTGGGCATCTACGCTATTTCCCCACAAAATAATACCGTACCTAAGCCACGAGTACGCGTATGCGTAGTATGCAGTTACGGCAGTATTTATGTCGGTTGCTTTTTTTAGTTCTCTAAGTGCGTATGTAAAACTCGATAATTTAGCCTTAGTTTTTTTTATATGGCTTTTCCAGTTAATGTTGGAGTCTATTTCTAGGCCTAATAATGAACATGAATCGATACATTCCAATTTAATATTATCATAATAAAAATTAATCTCAAGAGGTTTTTTCTGGTATGGTCTGAATTGCATTAGTTTAGTTTTATTAAAATTTAAGTCAAGGTTGTGGTCCGTCATCCAATTTTTTGACTGGCCTGATAGCTCAGTTGGTAGTAGCTCTGCCTTCTGAACTATAGGTTGTGGGTTCGATTCCCACACGGGACAAACATTTGTGTGATGAACATCAATGTTTGTTCTGTGTCTGGGTGTTATATTGTATTCTATGTATGTATTTACAAACAAAAAGGTATCTAAGTATTGTATCAGTTATCTGGTTTCCATAGTACAAGCTATGCTTAGTTTGGGGCTAGATGGCGCTGTGTGAAATGTCCACACATATTTATTTATTTATTTATTTAATTTATAATTATATTAAATATGTCATTAAGAATTAGATTTAAATTATTATTATTATTACACGATGTCAAAAAAGATATATCGTCCGCAAATAGTACGCAGGATTCGTCTAATATTTTTGGGAGGTCATTTATATATATTAAAAACAGGATACAGCCGAGGACGCTTCCCTGGGGAATAGAGTTTTTTACTTGTAAGGGTGGCGACCTCACTGTATTTATTGTACCAGTTCCGGAGTCATAATTTTCGATTTCAACGAATTGTTCACGATTTTGTAGGTACGAGTGAAACCATTTATCGGATCCCTACTCCATATAACTTATCTAATAGTATATTATATTGAACTTTATCATATGCTTTTGTCATGTCCAGTAAAATTCCAATTGCGTACTGTCTTTTATTTATTATGTCTAAAACTTTTTGAATATATTTATAAACTGCCAATATTGTTGAGCGGTTCTTTCGAAAACCGTTTTGAGAGTCGTCAAATATGCTATATTTCTCACAAAAGGAATTAAGCCGTTTATGCATTGCTTTTTCAAATATTTTTGAAGAAGTGGGTAGAAGTGCTATCGGTCTGTAATTATTCGGATCAAGTTTTGATGTTTTTTTATGGATAGGTTTAATTAATGACATTTTTAGTAGGTCTGGAAATGTGCCTGCCTTAAACGATTGATTGATAAGTAGGTAATAAGGCAAGGTTAATTCTTCGGCACACTTTTTAATTAGGATGGGAGGTAATTCGTCTACGCCGTAGCTATATTTACTCTTTAAATTTCGAATTATTTGATGTATTTCGCCAGGTTCAACTGGACTCAGGTACATCGAGTTATCAGTGCGCTGGAGCACGGCGCAGCCACGGGGCGCATCCCCACTACGCGCCGTCCCCGCCGTTTTTTGTCTCTGCGTGACCAAGGATGATATAAATTCTAAATCTGTGCTGATATTACAAGAATAATTATTTATTTTTCTGCCGTGACGTGAGCGCGACACAACTTTTATAATTTCCCAAAATTGTAAAGGTGTTTACACACTTCGTCCGGTGGTTTGTCTGCACTTCCGTCCTCTGAAACTGGACAATAGGAATGCATTTAAAAAAAACTGTTCCGGTGGTATTTCTTTTATTTTCGGTTCTTTTGGCAATGGTCACGTTTTCACGTAGGTTAGTTAGGAAATTCTATTGGAACTATTTGGACCTTTGTTATTTTTTTTCCTAACACTAAATGAAAGACGTTACATTTCAATACAACTATTTTAATGTCACACTAATAGGCGTGTAGCAATTTTTTAGGTGTGTGGTATGTATAATGTTGTCTTCACACCATAATAATCTGATTGTGATCAGCTTGGTGGACCGACGATCTGGTGAAAGTCGCGGGGAGCCGATCGATGCAGAAGGCGAGCAGCCGTTCAAAGTGGCGCTCTTTGGGAGGCCTATGTTCAGCAGTGGATGTCTTCCGGCTGTTGATGATGATGAATGGTACGACGACCACCTAATCAGCAATTCGGCACATTAATGTCTAGAAATTGTGTGGAAGGGCCATGAGCGGGGGGAATAGGACCACCCCGTTTCATCCCGTGGGTGTCAAAGCCATGAATGGGCAGCATCAGCATTCTCTGCATTATAATCTACTGGGATCACCAAGATGTCTATAAGCGTGGTAATTACGACAACCTTCCCCCTACTTTTAAAATATGGGGGAGGGGAGGCCTACGTTTCTGCTTATCTTAGGTATTTGGCTTTGCGGGCTTGAATTATCCAGGTAGATACTATAAACATATTTGTTAGGGTAAAACGGACCCTATTACTAAGGCTCCGCTGTCTGTCTGTCTGTCCGTCTGTCACCAGGCTGTATCTCATGAACCGTGATAGTTAGACAGTTGAAATTTTTACAGATGATGTATTTCTGTTGCCGCTATAACAAATACCTACTAAAAAACAGAACAAAATAAATATTTAAGGGGGCTCCCATACAACAAACTTAATTTTTTGCTCGTTTTTATAGATAATGGTACGGAACCCTTCGTGCGCGAGGCCGACATGCACTTGTTTTCTTTACTTTTTACTTAAGCGCAGAACGCTCCTTACCTTCCTAGTAATCTACTTAAACCGGAAACGGTCCAGTCAAAAATAAGTCAAGTCAATAGACATACTGTCGCCGGGGTAGCTTTACGACCTAAGAAATAGTTTTGTCCATCCTTCCGGCCGCACCGGAAGTGGATTGTAACTGGCATCTTTGTCACTGGGTTGTATAATGAAGAGCATAATAGATACAGGATGTTCCACTTTTCGTAACCTTCGTTAAGTATGTGAGGGCTATCTCTTTCTATATCTACGTAATAACGTCTCGATCGTATTTCAGAGAACCTTTAAATTATTGTGGTGCGGTGGTTGAGCAGGTCGGCTCATAACCTTGAGGCTGCAGGTTCGATTACCTCGACAGGAACTGAGGAACAGAGTGAACAGGTATCTTCTAGGCAAGTGCGTTACATTCTGGACCGCATCGTCACTTCTTATCAGGAGAATTATTGGTCAAACGTCATCATCATCATCATCATCAACAGCCTGAAGACATCCACTACTGAACATAGGCCTCCCCCAGAGAGCCCCCACCTTGGGCGGCTACTCGCCACCTGCATCCTTCGGCTCCCCGCGGTTTTCACCAGATCATCGGTCCACTTAAATTAGTGGGGGGCCTACGCTGCGTCTTCCGGTTCGTGGTCGCCACTCGAGAACCTTTCTTCCCCATCGGTTGTCAGTTCTACGAGCGATGTGGCCTGCCCGTTGCCATGTCAACTTGCTAATTCTAAGAGCTATATCGGTCACTTTAGTTCTCCTGCGGATCTCCTCATTCCGGATCTTATCTCGCAGGAAAACACCGAGCATAGCTCTCTCTCTCGTTGCGCGAAGTTGGTCAAACGTAAGCCTATTAAAATAATACAAAAAGGACAAATATTTGTGCATAGAAAAAAAGCGCAAATACGTTTTTCTGTGTGTGGGTGTTGTGGAAGCATGGTCCTCGTAGTTCCTGGCTCCCTAGATACAGGGAATCCTAGTTAAGGGCCAGGATCTAGTAACCATTGTGATTGTTAGACGTTATTTATTGTCTCCTTTGCCCGCAATCGTCAAAGTTACTTACCAGATCAATCCACAAAACAAAAATGCTTAGCTAAATATAAAATACTAGCGGCTCGCCCCGGCTTCGCATGGGTATAATAGTTTCCGTAGTGCACGCGATGTAAAGAATATTTTAAGTAATTTCTTTACACCTTGGGTTACATTATTGAAGATAGATAGATAGATAGATAAACTCTTTATTAAAAACACCATATTACACGAAAATTTAGAGGGAAATCTTATAAATAAGTGTCACAATTGGCGCTTAAAGCGATCTCTTCCAGACAACCCAGTTTTAGTAAGGATCCCTAATTTTTTTGAAAATATAATATAGCCTATGTCACCCGGGGATAGTGTAGCTTCCCAACAGTGAAATCATTTTTCAAATCGGTTCAGTAGTTTCGGAGCCTATTTAACCTATTTAAACAAATAATCAAATCTTTCCTCTTTATAATAGTGTTATATCATGGATTGATTTTTAAGTGTAAACCAAGTGTAAGCAAGTGTGTGTAGTGTGTGTGTGTGTGTGGGGGGGGGGGGGGGGGGGGGTGTGTGTAAGTGTGTATAGATGTCGCCACGACTGCTTAGTCGGTAAACACATAGTCCTTAAGATTTTCGCAGCTAGCGGTTATGCGACCATAGCCTAATTGGTAGGGCGTCTAATCCGGTGAGTTAGAAGGCGCGGGTTCAAATCCCGCTGGTTGCTAAAATTTTAAGAACTATAATATCTTTATAAATATTGATATAGATAACGTTAATAAAAATTGGAAATATAACCAACCTGTAACTTCACAAGGAGGTCGTCGTAAAACTATTTTTTTATAACTTCCTAAACAATATTCATAAAAGTTCGAAGCATCCTTCCTTTTGTTTACAAAAAGGATGGCTCGGGATGCACGTCACTGTTAGTTTGCTACGGAGCGGGATCCGTGGAATTAAAAAAAAAAGAGTGTTTGGGAGTTTAGGACCTTCGGTGATTGAACTACCACTGCCACTGCCACTGTATACTCACGACTTCGTGTTTCTCACCTCCTTGGCTCGAAAGCACAATTTGTTTTGGTATAATTAACGCCAAACTAAAAAAAGTACTACAAAAAGTATCTGTAAAAATGTCTTACATTTTTTAAAGTTGAAGAACAAAAGTTGATGGACTTATTTAGGCTGGTGACGTGCGAAGCAATTAAAATAGGTACCTACTACGTAGGTCTGTAGGTTCGGAATTGCAAGAATTAGAAAAAAAAACGACACGCGTTCAATTTGAGGTTATTTTTACAATCTCGCATTATCCTGAGCTTTGATCAGAGCGAACTTCCGGTTGCATTAAAAAATAAATCGGCATCATGTGTCCATGATCGTTGCAGCAAAAAAAAAAGTTGTCAGACGGAAACGGCGGGAATTCAACAAAAACTTTTTTGTAATAAAAAATCTTTTATACTGTCGTTAATAAGCTTAAAATAGGTCGTGTTTTCTGTTACAAATCTTGCGTAAAGCCGAAATAGGGCTAACAGCTTATTTCGGGGTACAAAATGTGAAATTAATCACATCCGTTTACGGTTAGCTGTCAAAAGTGACAAGTTCGACGATATAGATGAATGCGACGGTCTCTATTAATAGAAGTTCGAGGTTCCAAAGGAGGGGGAGGGGGGTTCTGAAAAAACCACGAAACGTCACCAGGGGGAGGTGTTGTTAAGTGTATTTATTTTTTCATTGAACACGCGATTTCTACAATGAAAGCAGCGCCGGATTTCGACTCGCCGTAGCCAGGCAACGAAGACCCCGCCTTAATTTTCCGGAATAAAATAGAATCAGAACCTCATCATCATCAACAGCCTGAAGACGTCCAGTGCTGAACATAGGTCCCCCAAAGAGAGCCACTTTAAGCGGCTGCTCGCCTCCTGCATTTATCGGCTCCCCGCGACTTTCACCAGTACGTCGGTTCATCTAGTGGGGGGCCTACGCTGCGTGTTCCGGTTCGTGGTCGCCACTCGAGAACCTTTCTTCCCCATCGGTTATCAGTTCTACGAGCGATGTGGCCTGCCCATTGCCTGAACAACTTGATAATTTCTAAGAGCTATATATCGGGCACTTTAGTTTTCCTGCGGATTTAGTTTGTATATAGGTAACTATGATTATGTAAAATAAAAGTTGCCCCTCCTGGCAAGCTAAGACAACGAAGCAAGCCAACAGTTGCCCACATCTGACATCCAAATTTTTGTGTCCGCATGTCAGGTTTCGGTCGGCGATGCACGTGGCGACGATTGGACACGCTTCCCGATTATTTTTTTCAATAAACTAGAAACCTCCAGTCCTTAAGGGCATTATTTTCCGGCATAAAAAGAATCCTAATCTTTCTAACACACACACACAATACCTACACGATTAAAATAGGTTCAGTTTTGCGATTTGATTTGCACATTCTGCGTAAACCGCTTCGGAGCAAAATGTACAAAATGAAAATGCAAAATGAGCACGACACTCAAAATGAACATTACGCATAATGTGCAAAACTCAAAATGTACCTACATGTAGGCCCTCGTTCACACACACAAAGTATTTTGAGCAGCAGTTTCTAAATTGTTATGATTGTCAAACTTATACTTTATTTATTTGGGTTGTTCCTGTTGTCCCCCACGTCTTCGGTCCCATGGGAGCCTACAGGATTTTTTTTCCTGTTAAGCCCCACGTGGGGCCAACGTTACACTATGTGAAAGCTCGTTTCTGTATTTCTTCCCTCTTCACGCCGCAACGGCTGAAAGGATTGCATTGTTTGGAATAATGACATGATAACACTCAACGATCACATACATAGATCCTGGACCCTAACTAGGATTCCCTGTATCTAGGGACCCAGGAACTACGTCGAGGACTATGCTCCCACAACACACACACGCAGAACAACGTGTTTGCGCTTTTTTTTAATGTGCACAAATCCTTGTCCTGTCGCGGGAATCGAACCCGCCGCCTTTCGGGTTATAAGCCGACCCGCTCAACCACCACACCACAGAGTCTGTCAACTGTGTTGGAATGTAGATAGCTTTCATTTAATTTTGATGTTTTACACACGGGTGAAACCGAGGAGCGCCAATCCCAGATAGCAATTTAAACTTGAATCAGACTTGCAGCAACTTTGATGTATCAAAAGTGAAAGTTTGTTTCAAACTTGTCATGGCAAGTCTATACACTTGAGGCAAGTTTGAATCAAACTTTCTAGTTTCCCAGCATCAAATTTGCATGATGTTTGTTTCTTCAAAGTTAAAACAAAGTTGCAATAGCAAACTTGTATAATGTTTGCTTTTACAAGTTTCTAAATTAGTTTTGATGATTTCTCAAAATTAAAATAAAATAATGTCCTTCGACCTTTTATAATGTATCGTCCGTCCGTAACTCCGTACCGTACGAACTTAACCTGGTGCAACTAAGATAAGGACTTGTGACATGTGATATTAATTATTTATGGTTATTGATTAACAAAGATATTCAAGCACCTCATAAAGCTAGCGTAACACAACGTTTGCGCGATTCAGGATTTTGGAGCTACGAGAGTAACGCCATCTAGTTTCATTCGTAGTAACTAGATATACAACTTAATCTTATGTACTACGGATGAATTTTGACAAACATTTAACAATGGAATAACAAAAACTAAGCAAGCTTGGTTGCTAGCCTGATGGTAAGCGCTACTCTGCACGACAAAACTGCCCCTAACTTAAATTTGTTTATAATATGTACATTTAAACAATTACTTAATTTAAATTAAAGGTTCTAAACGTAGCCCAGTTGGCGTTGTGAGTGATAAATACAATGCCATAGAGCGTACATGTTTGGAACACAACTATTTTTTATGCTATGAAAACTATTAGGTAGACGCCATTAAAAAACAAGTTTGTGGCAAGTTAAAAACAAAATTGAGACATTATCTTTGCAACATAAAACAAAATTCAAGATTGCAGCAACTTTGATACAAACTTAAGCCATCATCCTTAAACCAGCAATATTGCAGCAATATTGTCACAAACTTGCCTTATCATATTTGACATAGCAAGTTTGCAGCAAGTGAGCTTGCTATCTGGGATAGTACTTGACTACTTGATAATGATGGTTCGTTTTGTCGCTAACCCTTGGTTACTCGCGCCTAAAAACTTACGTAAGTAGGAACTCGCGTGGGGTGCTTTACGCCCCGCCCCGGTTTTAGAGAAAAAAGGCGACTAAATACATGCAAAGTTAGACTTTTATTTATGATAATCTCTTGACTTAACGATTAATTAACAGATAAACACTTTTAGAAACAGACTGTGCCATAAACATTTTCTTTAATCAACTCACCATAGGAACTAATTTTCTTCATTGCATTTCTGACATGTCGGAATAACATGGCCACTGCACACATGTTGATGACATTTATAACATAATGTTTTGGATTTTCAGTCGTTTGTTCTTGGACAAATATAGATCGCTTATAGGATGGCGCCCGGCCACTTCCAGAAATTTCTCTAAGGTTACGTAGTGCAAATTTACGTAAAATTTGCACTACGTAAACGCTCGCCTGGGGTGCTTTGCAACCCAACCACACTTTGCTGCCTTAACCTTACGCCACAGTGTTTGTTGTGATTAAACAACAAAGTTCCGCTCGTTTTAGAAAGCTAGAACAAAAATTAGCGCTGTAAATTTAAAACTCCAATAACTGGAGACGATCAAATAGTCGCTGGGGTGTAAAACACCCCACGCGAGTAATTAAGGGTTAAGGATTAGCTTCGAGCTGTTCATTCAAGTGATGTTAAGTAAATAAAACAATAAATAAACAGTATGGAATCGGAATTTAATAATAATATTTACAATCCTTAAATAGCTTTGATTTCATGGCTATAACTTACTTATGGCAAAAACTATCTTATTACTTATCTGTTTAGGTTCAAATTGAGTTACACGTAATAAAAATAGGTACAGAATGTAGACGGGTTTTTGGGATTAAAACCACGGGCACAATATAATTGAACAAATTTTGTTAGAAAATTGAACTAGTTTTGTTTAATATATTTACCTTGAACAATTTATTAGACAATTGAATTACATTTTTTAGACAATTGGACTAGTATTGAACAATTTTTGTTTGACAATTGAACATTTTTTTGTTTAATAATTGAACTAAGTACCCTACTGTTTTAAAATAGATATAATGACCACGTGGCTTCAGTTTTTAGACGCAATTTGAACTTCATGTACTGTTCATTACAGTCCAAAATTAGCTTAACAATATTTTCCAATAGATTTTCTTTTTAATTCGTCATTAACTTTATACACAATTAATAGACAGGTTGTCGAGCCGAGCAGTCACATGCCTGATAGTAAGCGCCATAGAGGACAACAAAGCGCTCGTCACATGGGCGTCAATGTATGCATGGGTGTGTGTTGTGTGGGCTTGCTTTAAGCTAAGCATGTCAAACTTGCGGCCCGCGGGCCGCATGCAGCCCGATGCACTTTTAAGAAGCCTCCTTTCAGGAACACCAAGTGGCCGAATTTCAAATAACTAATACATTGATAAAATGAAAGACTTCAAGCAGAATTTGAAAGGCGTTTTCAAGATCTTAAGCTCCAAGAAGATAATTTTTCGTTGTTAACTGGCTTTTCTCTACTAACATTGATTGAGTTCTCACTCTCTTACAGATAATTAGCTGTCATAGAATATAAATTGAAACAAATTCATTTTTTTTTGTGGGTTTTGCGGCCCACTATTTCTACGGTCCATATACATGCGGCCCATCAATGACTTTCAGTTTGACATGCATGCTTTAAACTATACGCCGTCCAAATTTGAAACGAAATATTTGAATGAACATTTTTTCTGATGAGAATACTTTTAAGTTTTTCTGTCAGTTCAACCTTCAAACATAGCTCATCATCAGCCCATACATTCCCACAGCTGGGACGCGGCCCTCTCTCACAGGGAGAGTATAGGCCTTAATCCACCACGCTGGGTTGGCTACAAATTTGAAATAGTTCATTCAAAAAGTTGCATCTTCAGTTGAACGAAATATAGAATACAGCAGTATACAGTAGTAAAATATATTTGAACGATTCGCCATCTTTACTGATATTCCTGAACAAGTTGACCCAAACATTATTTATTTATATTTATTATATAATAATGACAAGAATAAACAGTATTTATTGCACATTTTCTAAGGCTTTTTAGGCCCATTTTTCACCAAATTCATTAAAATCGATAACTTTTAAATCACATGCATAGGCCCGTATTTTTAAACCCAATCTTAGTTCTGAGAACGATCTTTAGATTTAGACTTACCTAGGCTGCTGTGGTTTGAGATCATGATAACAGCAGAGGTGGTATTTAATATCTATTAATCTTAGGTTGAGGGTCGGTATCAGTACATAAAACTTGAAATTAAAATTCTTGCTATTTAATTACCGAGACTTCTGGGCATCAGAAGTTCAATGAAATTATATCAATTAACTAACGAGACTAACAACGTTCAATAGTTCAATAAACTGTTAACTGAACTACTGAGACTTTCAAGTATTAGTAGTTCAATCAATCTATTTAATTGAACTAGTGTGACTAAAATCTCAGTAGCTCAGTCAATTGAACAGTTAATTGAACTACTGAGAATACTACTTATCTACACTAAACCCGTCATGTCATGATAAAGAATTAAAAAACATAAGTAGTCTGGCCACTGACATAATTTATTTGGCAGCTACAATAAGAATTACGTTGTAGAAAGTTGAATTTAAATAAAATATTTTACTACAAATATAAGGTAGTAATCGGCTATATGAAACTAGAAAAAGTGATTACAATTGATTTTTTAACTGATTAACACAGAAAAAAAATAGAAAAGACATTATACCTTATACTTTTCTTATCCTTTTTGTAATACATTTACCTACAAATTGTTGTAGGTAAATGTATTACAAAAAGGATAAGATTATTACTACTATTAAATTATTTATATTGTTGAAGTTGTGAAGGATTGCATTTATAGTTATTTTTAGCGGAATTACATTAGATATACTTGTTTCGTTTTGTATTTACGATTTTTATGCAATTTTTAACAGTAATGTAGCTGCAAAACACATTTTCTTATTGGCCAGTTATTGGTTTAATTATTTAGGAATCCCTGCGGGGCTAGCATGGGCTATAAACATCGACATAACTCTTGTCTCGAGAAACCGTTTCACTAATGAAGACGTTACAAAAGGTTAAAGACGTCATCCGCGTGATCGATCATTGGTCCAACGCTTTCTCGAGCGAAGAGTTATGTCATTTTTATAAGTCATGCTAGCCTGGTCGCTCTCAGAACTGATCTCGATTTGTAAATACAGGCCATAGCTCTTGGTCTAAACCATTTTATATTTTACACAGACAAATGAACAATTATTTCGACTATGACAGACAATAATTACATCTATTTGAGAGACATTTTAAGAACTGTCAAATAGCCATAGACAAAATTGGATTTTTTTATGATTTTGCACAACAGAACCTGTTGCAAATATTTCCGAACTTCAATTTTTCAACAAAAATAATCTTTTTCTAGTTTTAAAATATAGAATGCGTAAAGAAAATTCCACGGCCTGTCGCACATACTATTAATAAATATATAATTATCTAATTTATTAGGAATTATTCACTTTTCAATCATACTTTTCTGTCAACTTTAAATACACACACATTTCCGTATGTAGTCATAATTTGTTTAAATGCCGTAAGAAAATACAACATTTTTTAGATTTGTGTTTAAATAAATTGTTTGTTGTAATTAATTATTTTCAGATTAAGACAAAGTTGATTTGACTATACAACGGAACATTAAATCTAGGAATTGATACATTTTTATGGAATAAATATTATGCTTAATATACAAAAAATAATGCAATTTTCAATATACAAATTTAGGTGAAATAATTGCATTTTAATAGAAAAAATTATCACGAAAAATATATGTGAAATACTATAAAAAAAAAAAATTTATGATGTATAACGTTTAAATAATTTATAGTTATTAATTAACTGATAATATTTTACAATTATATACCTTAGTATATACAATTCAATAATGTAATCAATTATTATTAAAAACTATATAATATTAATAAAATTCTTAACTATACCTACATATACCTGCTATATACATTTCCGAGTATAAATGTATATACCTCAAGTTGATACAACTAAAAAAACTATTAATTAACAATAGTTTCATCGAAATAGAGTAAGACTCTTATTTTTGGTGTCAACATTCATTAAGAATACAATTTAAATTAATTTATACTAAAACGTACATTTTGATTAGTATAAAACAAAAAAATCACGAAAGAATAAGGAATGGAACACTTCTTTATAGAAGCATAAATGCAAAAAAATCTATCATTTGTAGTCCAGGCACGCACTACCAACGACAGCTGTCAAAGTCAAACTGACAGATGTCAGCTGTCATTTCATCGTATCTGTCAATTGACAATTTTCTACCCTCAGATGCAGATCGCAATACGAGTTTACTATCAAGCCATCAGTCAGACTGTCAAACTAGTTATCAGTTGCTGACAGAGTTTCCCATACTCCCTCTGGTCTCCTGATATTCTTCTCATCTTTAATCCTTTCTTCTCCATCGCTTTATTTTCGCAAACGATCAATTCTATTTGAATTCCTCCAGAGTATTCAAGGTTTAGGAACCCTGTCAGAGATTCCGTTTCACTGTTTTTTTGGTCTGTGGTCTCTACGAATATGCTTTGAGGTGGAACCCTGGAGTTGATAGCTTCTTTTAACAGTTCTACTATCCTTTGCGAGTCTAACTTGGAGCAAACCGTCGACAAAGTCACTTCGTAGTACTCCTGCACGCAACAAACCTTCTGCGGACTTAATAATATTGGTATTCTTTCCTCCGGCCGGCATATTTCTGATAACCGAAGGTCCATAGTCGATCTTTGTATTTTATCAATTTCCTGATCGTTTTTTGGCATGTACACATCTTCGCAGTACTCCTTAACTTCTCCCAAAATCCCCTGAGCGGAAAACGAAGTCCGAGGCGTCTCCCCCTTTTCCGAAAAGCTTCCTCTGCCCAAATCGCTTCTTTCCGAAATGGATCCCCTCCCGTAATCACCCCTTTCAGAAAAACTGCCCCTATCGGAAAAGGAGAACGATTCGCGATGCTCCGAAAAGCTGCCCCGATTTTCGCTGAAACCGGAACTAATTGAGACTAAATTGGAGTATATGCTTTGTATATTTTGTTCGCAATTCGGTGACACATTTGCGGAGTCATTCGATAAGGAATCATCGCTAAATCCCAAAGACTTATCGCTGCCCCGTCTCGGATAATCCTCTGTTAGTTCTTCTTTGGGGGATTGCATTTCAACTTCGCGTTTTTCCTCTTTCTCCGCTTCGGTTTCCTGACTGACCTTCCTTCCTATACCCTTGGTTATCGACGGCCGACTATCCAAGTCCGAAGGCTCGGATATCACGAATTGAGGGATCGGGTACTTTGAATTTTCTAAACTATCCATGGAGTCTTCAGAGGACGATGCAACTAGTGTGATTTCGGAACCGAGGCAGTCTGTTAGACTTATTTGCGGGTGTGTGTAGTTCTGAAATCGTATGTCTTTTTCGTGTCCATTTCCTATTTCTTCCTGGATCATGTCGAGGGGTGATCCAGGGTTTGATATGGGGGAGTTGTTGAGAGATCTGTGTGTGACGATGTGTATTTGGGGGTGAACTATCGGTAGGAGGGTGGGATACTGGCCTGTGTCCATGTCTATGTTACTTCTGAGATCTAGTGGGGTTGCTGACGCTTGCGGTGTACCTGGGAAAAGAGATTTTTGTTTAACTCAAGTAGTGTCAGACGAACGGATGCCAGTGCAGTTTTTCATTGGACGTTCAGCATTCAACTGGTTAAAAATGTATCTATAATCTTGAACTCGGAATAACTATGTCTGTTATATCTATATGCTATAAAAAAACTACAAATAATTCAAGGTAGTTTTTATTTAATTATTCTTTTTGCCAATTATTGGCAAAAAACGCAATAAAATTTGAATTTGCCGCGCTGAGTAAAACGTTACACCTTAAGTAGGCTACCGAAAAAAAAACAATATTACACAAGGGGATTCAAAACGACCCAAGTAACTAATGACAATAAAAATATCAGAAAATCAAAGATGTCCAATTTTTGACAATGTGTCATTTTTGACAGAGGTTTTTTTATTTTTTAACAGATATTTGATTTTTGACAGATATCTGGTTTTTGACAGATGTTTATTGACACGTCTAACCTTAGACAGATGTCTGATTCTCGTCAGATGACAAATTTTTGACACAAATGTTTTATTTTGAACCACCTACCTCTAGTTATAGAGCCGGTATGCAAGTAGCTCAGTCCCTCAGTGATCTGATGCAAGGGCGAGCCGGCCGGCGTGCCGGGCGGCGCGGGGGGCCCGTATGTGTGCTTGTGGAGGCACTGCAGTATCTCCTGCGACGCGTTCACGTGAGGTGAACACACCGTGTGGAGGTTTATGCCGATCTTTAGGGCTACTTCCTGTAAAGAAACACTTATTTTAAAATAACCGGCCAAGTGCGAGTCGGACTCGCGCACGAAAGGGTTCCGTACCATTGTCTATAAAAACGAGCAAAAAATTCACGTTTGTTGTATGGGAGCCCCCTTAAATATTTATTTTATTCTGTTTTTTAGTATTTGTTGTTATAGCGGCAACAGAAATACATCGTCTGTGAACATTTCAACTGTCTAACTATCACTACTATTCGTTAGAAAATAGGCGAACTGTGGCTGATCTTGTTTTCTTATATAAAATTGTTAATGGCCATATTGATTCTTCAGACCTGCTTCACAGACTCCAATTCTCTGTACCGCGTTCGAGTAGTCGTCTTCACAATAGAAAAACTTTCGTGTTACCCTCATGCCGAACCAACTATGGACAACATTCTCCTATCTATCGTTTGTGCTCTGCATACAATGGTATAGATAGCGAAGTTGATATTTTCAATGTATCGATCAACAGTTTCAAGAAGTCTTGTCTTAAACAGGACTTACCTAAGTTTACATCAAAATTGTAATATTTCTACATACTTTTTTTAACTTGTGTATTTTTGTGCATGCTGTGTTCACTCCAAGTAGGTTATACACCATGCGAAATAATTGTGTAAACTTTATTATGAAAAATCTTGTGTATTAACCAGTTTTGTGAACCTTTAATAATAAAAAAAAATAAAAAAAATAAAAATCACGGTTCATGAGATACAGCCCGGTGACAGACAGCGAAAGCGAAGCCCGAACCTCACGAACCGGAAGAAGCAGCGTAGGCTGGACTCGGTGGACCGACGATCTGGTGAAAACCGCGGGGAGCCGATAGATGCAGCGGGCAAGCAGCCGCTCAAAGTGGCGCTTTATGAAGGAGGCCTATGCTCAGCAGTGGACGTTTTCAGGCTGTTGATGATGATGATGATGATATGCTTTTAAGGCTTTTTGCTTTTAAAACATATTACGCCACAGGCAATTTGCAAGTTAGACATCGTTTTTAGGCAATTTGCTTTTTAGGCAATCTGATCATAAAGGACTTTAAACACTAAATACTGAACGCTCATGGTCACTTGTTGATCATCGTCTGCCTTCAACCAATGAGCGTACATCATCATTAGCCTGAAGACGTCCACTGCTGAACATAGGCCTCCCCCAGAGCACGCCACCTTGAGCGGCTGCTCGCCTCCTGCATCCATCGGCACCCCGCGGCTTTCACCAGGTCGTCGGTCCACCGAGTGGGGGGCCGGCCTACGCTGCGTCTTCCGGTTCGTGGTCGCCACTCGAGAACCTTTCTTCCCCATCGGTTGTCAGTTCTACGAGCGATGTGGCCTGCCCATTGCCACTTCAACTTACTAACTCTAAGAGCTATATCGGTCACTTTAGTTCTCCTGCGGATCTCCTCGTTCCGGAGCTTATCTCGCAGGGAAACACCGAGCATAGCTCGCTCTATAGCTTGTTGCGTGACTTTGAGCTTACTAATGAGGCCAACAGTAAGGCTGACATTCAGAGTCAATGCATCGAGTTTACTCCCATCGGGCTCACGTGAGATCGAACTCCGGACTCGGTGAGTATACTCCGCGTTGTTAAATTCAGAGACGAGATCAAACGATAACTCCGTGAAGTTCGACTCCAGCCATAGACAAGCGTACTTTGACATTAGTGAGCAATGATTTTCTTTTTTTATTTGGCAGTATTATGTTAAAAAGAGAGAAACTATAGCAAATATTGTGAAAAACTGAAACAGGAGACCAAACTCGGTGGTGATATACTCTTTGCAGGAGAATATAAAAAGCGCGCCATTTTATATTATTATTCTGTATTCTGCACGCCGTTATCTATTTTTGTTTTTCAAAGTTAAAATTATTATAAATTTTGTTGTTAATTACCTAAATTTATTAAAAAAACGAGGGAATTTTAGCGGACATAGCAGTAGGTTAAGTAAAGCAATGAATGTTCAAAGTTTTTGTAAAAAATATCCGAGGGAGTTAATAGCTCCATACATACAAATTCTAGAAGCTAAAATGAATGCTTCTTATAAAATGAATACAACAAAGAAAACACACAGTAACTTATCTGCCAACAATGAGTAACTGGTATATTTATTTTTGAGTTTTCCGATGTTATTTTGATTTTAAATAAAATTATTACTCAATGTTATTTCGTAATTTATTAATTTTATTTTAATACAAAACTAATTTTATTTTCAATAACCATCTTAAAAATTGATTCTAAACAGCATTGTATTTAAAAACAGGCGTGATAGCAAAGATGGCGGTGTCTGAGCACGGCTCGAGTCACCGATTTCGCGGCTCAGCCCGTCTCATTCTTAGCTGAGCTTATACTCGTACTGCATTATGCTAAACTCGACTGTGAATGCCGATACGATTGGAGTTTGAGTCTAGACTCGATTTCTGACATAACGAAGTTTGAGATCAAACTCGAACTCGTTTGTGAATGTCAGCCTAAGAGACCATGTCTCAGTTCCATAAGTCATCACTGGCAACACACACTGATTGAAAACTTTCGTTTTCAGGCTCTGCGGTTTTTTTTGGACGAAAAGATAGGCGTACAGTTTAAAGTTAAATGAGCGTACAGTTTGATGTTAATTTGACATGAGTTCGTCAAACGTACAAGAAACCGGGAGTTGTTATGCAAATAAATAAATATCATTTTTCCTTGTATTTTTAGTGCTTCTATTAGCACCGAAATATCGGCATGTCGAAATCAATATTTCAAGGTAAATATCCAGTATTTTTAAGAAAAGTTATTGATCTGCGACAGGTTAAAATTTTGTATTTGAGATGAGTCAAAGTGTAGTGATTTATTGCAAATATGTACTAATATATAAAAGTAGCGTGCATTGGGTGAGGCCTATGTCCAGCAGTGAACTAATACAGGTTGATGATAATGATGATGATGATGATGATGATATAAATGTGACGCGATGTCTGTTGGTTCTGTGACAGACAGACACGTTGAACTTATAACACCCTCCGTTTACGTCAGGGGTTTAAAATAAACGAAGAAGCAAGAACATTAATTTTTGAAGACAGCAAATAGTATAAATAAATAATACGCAATGAAAAAAGATGGCGTTAAAAATAAAATCTGTAAAATATTATTTTGTTGAATGCGGCCGACAATTTCGGCGCCCCCGTCACCGGTCCCATGGTGTAACGGTTAGCACTCTGGACTCTGAATCCAGCGATCCGAGTTCAAATCTCGGTGGGACCTAACTTTTTGAACTTTCTCGAAGTGTTTTCTTCACTATAATTACGATTTATGACTATATAATTTATATAGTATTTGGATGCTTACAATTTTTTTACTAGATATTACTTCTTAGATCCCCAAAAGTTATCGTCTGCCCAAAAATACTCCTAGATTTTCATAATCACTGGATAGTGCGACCACATTGTAGTTTGTTAAAACGTCCTAACAGCGGGTTGATAAACGCGGGTTCAAATCCGACTGGTTTTTAAATATTTAGGGGACTTTAATATGTATCTGCACACCGCGAGTGGACGGGTGGCACGGTACCTGCGCGAGTGGGTGGGTGGACGGTACCTGCGCGAGTGGGTGGGTGGACGGTACCTGCGCGAGTGGGTGGGTGGACGGTACCTGCGCGAGTGGGCGGGTGGACGGTACCTGCGCGAGTGGGTGGGTGACGGTACCTGCGCGAGTGGGCGGGTGGACGGTACCTGCGCGAGTGGGCGGGTGACGGTACCTGCGTGAGTGGGTGGTGACGGTACCTGCGTGAGTGGGTGGTGACGGTACCTGCGTGAGTGGGTGGTGACGGTACCTGCGTGAGTGGGTGGTGACGGTACCTGCGTGAGTGGGTGGTGACGGTACCTGCGTGAGTGGGTGGACGGTACCTGCGTGAGTGGGTGGTGACGGTACCTGCGCGAGTGGGCGGGTGACGGTACCTGCGTGAGTGGGTGGTGACGGTACCTGCGTGAGTGGGTGGTGACGGTACCTGCGCGAGTGGGCGGGTGACGGTACCTGCGTGAGTGGGTGGTGACGGTACCTGCGCGAGTGGGCGGGTGACGGTACCTGCGTGAGTGGGTGGTGACGGTACCTGCGTGAGTGGGTGGTGACGGTACCTGCGTGAGTGGGTGGTGACGGTACCTGCGTGAGTGGGTGGTGACGGTACCTGCGTGAGTGGGTGGACGGTACCTGCGTGAGTGGGTGGTGACGGTACCTGCGCGAGTGGGCGGGTGGACGGTACCTGCGCGAGTGGGCGGGTGACGGTACCTGCGTGAGTGGGTGGTGACGGTACCTGCGTGAGTGGGTGGTGACGGTACCTGCGCGAGTGGGCGGGTGACGGTACCTGCGTGAGTGGGTGGTGACGGTACCTGCGCGAGTGGGCGGGTGACGGTACCTGCGTGAGTGGGTGGTGACGGTACCTGCGTGAGTGGGTGGTGACGGTACCTGCGTGAGTGGGTGGTGACGGTACCTGCGTGAGTGGGTGGTGACGGTACCTGCGTGAGTGGGTGGACGGTACCTGCGTGAGTGGGTGGTGACGGTACCTGCGTGAGTGGGTGGTGACGGTACCTGCGTGAGTGGGTGGTGACGGTACCTGCGCGAGTGGGCGGGTGACGGTACCTGCGTGAGTGGGTGGTGACGGTACCTGCGTGAGTGGGTGGTGACGGTACCTGCGTGAGTGGGTGGTGACGGTACCTGCGTGAGTGGGTGGTGACGGTACCTGCGTGAGTGGGTGGACGGTACCTGCGTGAGTGGGTGGTGACGGTACCTGCGCGAGTGGGCGGGTGACGGTACCTGCGTGAGTGGGTGGTGACGGTACCTGCGTGAGTGGGTGGTGACGGTACCTGCGTGAGTGGGTGGTGGCGGTACCTGCGTGAGTGGGTGGACGGTACCTGCGTGAGTGGGTGGTGGCGGTACCTGCGTGAGTGGGTGGACGGTACCTGCGTGAGTGGGTGGTGGCGGTACCTGCGTGAGTGTAGTGGTGCGGTGCAGGTCCGTGGCGTGCGGGTCGGGCAGCAGGTGCGTGGCGGCCAGCAGCACGGCGCGCGCCGCCTCCCGCGACACGCTCGCCAGCTCCAGGCTCGGCGCCAGCGACCCGCCGCGCGAGTGGATCGGGGACCCTGGTGCAGTACAATATCTATTATATATTGAATACCAATAAATAACATCATCCTCTTTCCTTTTCCCATTTGTTATTGGGGTCGGCTCCCAATCTAACCTGCAGCGGCGAGCTACCAGAATTACACGAGCGACTGCCATCTGACCACCTCGAGCTATTTTAGATGTTACGTTAGTGTCTAATTTAAACTTTGACTCATAAATTGAGTCCATGGCTAAGCTGGCTGCAAAAAAGTTCGGTGTTCTCGGGAAGGTCCACCGATGTTTCACTCCTGGAGAGCTTTTAAACGTATATCAAGCACAAATCCGATCTTGTATGGAACACTGCGGCCATCTCTGGGACGGTTCAGCTAAATACTAGCTTCAGAACTTGGACTCAATTGAAAGGAGAGCAAAAAAGCTCATAGGTGACGATACGATGGTGAGGGCTAGGCTCTAGAGCTAAGAGCACCGTTGTAAAGTTGCCAGCCTACCAGTGTTCTACAGGTTACATGTCGGTGAGTGTGCTGCGGAGCTACACAACCTAATTCCACCATCTCCGTTTCACCATCGGACGACAAGTCGTACAGCTACACGCCATCCACTTATGACTGATTCTTTCAATTCACACAAAGAGGTTTGACTCGACATTTATAATCCAAGCAGCGAAGGAATGGAACACTTTACCAGCGTCTTTGTTTCCCGATAAGTACAATCTGAAGCTCTTCAAGCTGCGAGTGAATATGTATCTTCTAGGCAAGCATGTACCATCGTAGACCGCGTCGTCACTTTCCATCATTTGAGATTGCGGTCAAATACGAGCCTATTAGTTATAAACAAGAAATTTTAAAATTGGTGGCGTTCTACGCATTAAGTGCTGGATTACGAGCATGAGTGTGGGCAAGTGATATAATGTGGTGAAACGTGGTTTTTCGTGTTGCTTCCAAAATTCCATAGAAGCTTCTAGTAAAGTTGCCACCACTTTACTAGGGCATGACTTGTAATGGATTATGTCCTAGTCATAACGGCCATAACTAAGACTTGATTTAACGTGAAATATTCTATAACACGATAAAAACTAGGTTTTACAAGATGGTAGAAGTTTTCTGCAAAGTTCGTCTAGATAGGTACCACCACTTTGCCAGTTATTCTGCCGCCAAGCAGTAGTGTGCAAGCGCTACTGTGTTCCGGTTTGAACGGAATTGTAGCTAGTGAAATTACTGGGCAAATGAGACTTTACGAACTGATCTCGCAGTCTAGAAAACTTTTATAGACTGTGAGACGTCTCAGGATGACGTGCGCAGTGCGCGGTGTCACGCGAAACTTTTTAATTTAGAGTTCCGAGTGACACTGCAATCTGTTATGGGCGGCCGTGCCGCTTAACACCAGGTGAACGACTAGCTCGTCACGTCATTCGATTACATAAAGAAAAATTACAAAACTTGACACTGGCTAGATACACTTAAATAATGTAGAGTCAAAATATAAGAAAAAAGTGAGTAACAAAGTTTAGTTAAAAAAATACATTACCTGGCATGGAGACCGACGTCAGTCTGACTTCAGGCAAGGGGGGCGAAGCACCCTGACTCGCGCCGCTCCGTCTCTCCAATCCACGCTGAAAATTACACCCTTACAGTTAGTTGCTATAATGCTGTACCGTCTTAACCACTGCGGTCACTACTTGGATGGATGACCCTTGACAAAGTGGTTGTACTTTACATTAGTGACAGCCTCTGTGGGGTAGTACTTGAGCAAGTCGGCTCATAACCCAGAAGCTGTAAGTTCGATTCCCGCGACAGAACAAGTATTTGTGGACATGGAAAAAAGGCAAATACGTTATTCTGTGTGTGTGTTGTGACAGCATGGTCCTCGTAGTTCCTGGGTCCCTAGATACAGGGGATCCTAGTTAGGGTCCAGGATCTATGTATGTGATCGTTGGGCGTTATTTATTTTTTTATTTAATTATATTTACCTGTAACTGTTGGTATTCGAGACGAGCAGAAGCGATGTCGTGCGTTTGCCGCGGCGGCGAACATTCGGCTCGCCGCACCGGCGAATACCGCTCCGCATGTTCGCGAGCTGTACGCGAATAATATTTGTTATAATGCATTATTTGTACAATCACTTATTCGATTCCCATAGTACAGTTTTGTATTTGGGGGTAGATGGCGCTGTGTGAAATGTTCACATATATTTATTTGTTAGAATTAAATTACTAATAATTTAAAACTAAAAAACAACCTCATCATCATCATCATCATCATCAGTCAGCACACGCTATGCGTATCACAGAATACTTGATAGTACCCACATGTATAGAAGTTTCGCTTCACCAAGTAAATAGCAACTCTTTCTGGATCGCTATAAAGTGCAGAACCGCGGCGAGCCGATGGATGCAGGAGGCGAGCAAAGTGGCGCTCTATGGGGGAGACCTATGTTCAGCAGTGGACGTCGGCAGGCTGTTGATGATGATAGAAAAAAAAGCTATAAGTAAAACACTTGTGTCATATCAATGCCTAGATGTGATATAATACCAACTTTAATATTTTTTTTGTAACGATAAAATATAGTCGACGCGTGCGATGTCGCGCGCAGCAACTAGTATAACATAGTATAATATGCAGCTATATTATTAAAATTTAATAAAAAAACCACGCAAACACACACGAAAAACACAAACTCCTCTAAAACTCTACAAAAACACACACACACACACACACAAAAGTGCAAAAACCCAAATATGCATGCAAAAAAACCCAACTGTTTAGCAAAAATAATAATAAAGTACTGGTTTAATACTTACTGAAGACTTTCTGACTAACACCTTCAAAGAACGTATGACGTTTCTATTCTCCTCTCTTTCCCACTACACATTCGCCGGAGTTGTGCGAGTGAGGAAGCTGTACATTCCGCTTTTATAATTTAATAGCACAAGTTATTGTATGATCTCTAATAATAATGCACTTTTATTATGGAATGGATTTCTAAAGTAAAACCACACTCAAGTCAAAATGAAAAATATTCTTACAACAACAATTTAAAAAAAAATGCATTTTTTGTATTTTTTAGGAACCCTATAAATATCCTGTTTTTTTTTTATGCGATTGAATGACGTGACGAGCTAGTCGTTCACCTGATGTTAAGCGACGCGGCCCATAACAATTGCAGTATCACTCGGATCTTTAAAACAATAAAGTTTCGCGGACCCTGCACTGCGCACGTCACCCTGAGACATCACACAGTCTAGTAATCAGATTACTAGACTGAGTAATCAGGTCATAAAGTCTCATTTGCCCAATAATTTCACTAGCTACAGTGCCCTTCAAACCGGAACACAGTAGTGCTTGCACACTACTGCTTGGCGGCAGAATAACTGGCAAAGCGATGGTACCTACCTAGACGAACTTTGCAGAAAAGTCCTACCACCTAGTGAAGTGAGTAGTGAGTATTTAAGTACCTGTGTGAACCATGAATATTATGATTTACTGATTTCCATAACCTTGGTAATATTTTTTTATTTATTATACGTAGTGATGGTACTTTTACGAAATAGGATATAATATTTTACAGAGGTACCGAAAAAGTATCTAATTGATCAAGATTTTTGTATGGATTCTCAAATCCCAATCAATAAGAAATGTATTAGACATACTCTTCGATAAACTGTGCATCTAGAATTTACAGTTAAATTAACACTACTTATTAGCCAAATATACGGCTATTTAATATTACAAATTGAGTGCGTAACTCGACAGTTAACAGAGAAAAAACATGTCAGAACACTCTTCCAAAATCTGACACCTCTGTTATGAAACCACCTGTGTAAAGATACTTAAAAAAATAATAACCATTAAAAATATCCATCACCCAAAAACCCAATTAAAAGAAAAAAAAACTCGTTGACCAAAAAACCCCGTTAACCAAAAAAAATAAAAAACAAATTACCCATTTCTTGAACAGTAGCCAATGTCTGAATCCTCACTCGTTGCGGTCCAGAGTTCTTTCTCTGTCTCGTACTTGTAGTGTACTGGTTCATTCCGTAATTTGGACTTGAAGGTCCGAAATTTGAAGATTGCGCCCCAAAATTCGAAGTCGAAGCTCCAAAATTTGTGTTGTTTGAACCAAAGTTTGTGTTGCTGGTACCAAAGTTTGTGTTGCTGGTGCTAAAGTTAGTGTTGGTGGTACTAAAATTGCTTTGAACGGGCGTTCCAGCGGTGATCGAGCCAGCAGACATAGCGTTTCCTTGGATGTTCAAGTTTTGGAAGGTACTTATTGGTGTACCACTTGTTATAGAGCCGAATGTGTTGGTACTAAAATTTGAGTTGTTAGTACCAAAATTCTGTGTATTCATGGGAGTCCCACTCGAAATCGAACCACTAAAAGTGTTAGATTGAGTTCCAAAATTGGTACCAGGGATGCCACCTGTGATCGATCCCAAATTGTTGCCAGTACCGAAATTGTTACTGTAATTAGTGTAACTTTCGTAATTGGTTGGGGTACTAGTGGTTAAGGACCCTTGGCTCTGGTTCGCATTTCCCGGTAAAGTATTTTGATTCGAAAACGGATTGGTAGCTTGTTGTACCGTCGGACTCATTGGGGTCCCAGACGTAATAGACCCCTTAGTACCAGTCATGGACCCCTGTGGTATCGTCTCAAGCCTTGCTTTCTGATTGCTTTGACTTTGGTTGTAACTTGGAGTACCAGCGATTATGGACCCCTGGTTTTGGTTGATGCTCGGGGTTCCAGTGGTTAACGAACCCTGGTTTTGATTAAAGATTGGTGTTCCAGAAGTTATTGAACCCTGATTTTGATTAAAGCTTGGGGTCCCAGCGGTTATCGATCCTTGATTTTGATTAAAGCTTGGGGTTCCAGCGGTTATCGACCCTTGGTTTTGATTAAAGCTTGAGGTCCCACCTGTTACTGAGCCCTGGTTTTGATTAAAGCTTGGGGTCCCAGCGGTTATCGACCCCTGGTTTTGATTAAAGCTTGGGGTCCCACCTGTTATCGACCCTTGGTTTTGATTAAAGCTTGGGGTACCAGCGGTTATCGACCCCTGGTTTTGATTAAAGCTTGGGGTCCCAGCGGTTATCGACCCCTGGTTTTGATTAAAGCTTGGGGTCCCAGCGGTTATCGACCCCTGGTTTTGATTAAAGCTTGGGGTCCCAGCGGTTATCGACCCCTGGTTTTGATTAAAGCTTGGGGTCCCAGCTGTTATAGACCCCTGATTTTGGCTGAAAGGCGTGCCTGCTGTAATTGAGCCTTGACTTTGATTATAGCTTGAATTTCCCGTTGAAGCTGACCCCTGGGTTTGATTAAAAGGTGTCCCAGCTGTAATCGACCCCTGACTCTGTGGAAAACTTGGGGTCCCTGCGGTTATTGACCCCTGGTTGGAGAACATTTGGGTTCCTGACCCCTGATTGGGGCTGAAGCTTGGGGTCGCTGACCCCTGATTAGGGCTTTGGGGTGCGTTTTGGCTGCTACCCTGATAGGTATTCTGTATGGAAGGCGGCAGGTAGTCCCTGTTCATTCTTGCTTCAACTTCCATGACAAGTTCGGGACTTATTACTAAAAAATGTGAGTAAAAAAAAAAACAAAATTAACGGAAACAAAAAACAAAAATGCTGGCATGCTCGAACGATTGAGTCAATAGACAGAACCTGATTTTGTTGTCTAAGCTTTGATAAAAAAAAAACTTTTTGGAAAAAAAATTACAATTTATGCTTGCTGTTTTCAGTGTTTAAAAATATAGCCAAATAATTAGTAAATTTTTATTGTGTGGTTAAAAATATTATGTTATCTATGGTAATCTGTCTATTGACCCATTCATTCATTCTAAACTACTAAAAACAAATGCAGGGGCTGATAATACAAGGCGTCATATTTATACAACTTCACTTTTTATCAAATTAATTTGTTTCAAATACAAATATAAATCTAAAATACAACCCAGAAAAATAATAAAGCTAATGTAAAAACAATATAAGTGTATTAAATTAATAAAACGAATTTTAATAAATTACCCAACAACAGCGTAGTAAAAGATAAAGGTTATAAAATTGAAATGCGTATAACTTTTTATCTATGCTCGCTCATCTGTTGTTCAAGTTCAAAGTTCGAGACAGATTGGGTCTAAAAATCCAAGTTTAAGGTGGTTTACTCAGCTGATTTGCAGCGCTGAGTAAAACGTTTCACCTTAAGGCTCCGGGGTTCCAAATGATGGCGACAGTGCTGCCACTCGAATAAATAATTTATTTTCTCGTTCATAGAGCCTTAAGTGAGAAAAATGTAATGGTATGTGTTATGGATAATAGGCTATTTGACTACTATTTGGAAGAGGAGAAGGGGGGGGGGGGGGGTCCTTATTTTTTGAGAACTCTTATTAACTCAATAATATAAAAATATATCAGTCTAATACCCTATTGGAGCAAAGTAAAACTGTGTAAAGCTGTGTTTGCAGTATTAAAATATTGGAATCCAACCCAGCTACAGTGTCACCATTACATTTGTCTCACTTAAGGCTCCATGGACGAGAAAATAAATTATTTATTCGAATGGCAGCACCGTCGCCATCATTTCGAAGCCCGGAGCCTTAAAACATTAGTGCAAACCACCTTTTCAAAATTAGTCTGGGGCTTGTTTGAAATGGCCACAACTATTTATCTAAAGACTAACTAAAAAAATCAAAACAGGCAAACATCAACAAGCGATGCTAAAGTACCACAGTGTAGTGTTTGTGGCGGTAGTAAGCGGTAGTGCGCACTAACCTGGCGGCCGCTCCGTGACGGTGAGTAGACCGGTTCTTCTGACGCGGAGGCTCGATGACGATGATGGAGAAGTGCTGGCCTGGTGGTGATAACGATTTTTTTTAGTACACAGTACAGATCGCTTTTTAGATATAATGGCGATTGTTCATTTCTTTTGTTGTAATTACAAAACCATTTCGGGGAATAGGTTAACTGATCACTACTTATAACTTAAAATCAAATATCATCAGTCTACTGCTGAACATAGGCCTCCGCCAGAGCGCGCCACCTTGAGCGGCTGCTCGCCTCCTGCATCCATCGGCTCCCTGCGGCTTTCACCAGATCGTCGGTCCACCGAGTGGCGGCCTACGCTGCGTCTTCCGGTTCGTGGTCGCCACTCGAGAACCTTTCTTCCCCATCGGTTGAAATCAAAAATAGTTACGGGTTATTAGTATTCCTGGTTTTAATTAAACATCCTTCATGTGTCTGACCTTATGATGACGTCACTCATGGCTAAATGGAAAGAATGCGTGAGCCTATAAACAAAAAGTTGAAAGTAAAAACTGAAGGAACTTTTTATTGTGTAGTGACAACGACCGAATATGACTGAACGCTACCACATGACGTCATCACACACGAACAATTTCTAAATTACAATAATTAATTATAAATAACTATAATGAATATAACGAAGTTCAACCACCCAGCTGCGCTAGGGCTATCTTTGAACGTAAACTTTACATGGCCTTTCTTCAATGAAAAACTATTAATTTAAAAAAGTCGTAGAAGAAACATTGTCTACCTTGGGGAGTAGATTTATCCCCTTTCGGGATAATATACCAATTCAAACTCAGATTGTATAAGAAGCATCATCATGAACAACTGAATAAGGGTCAATTGAGACAGTGGTCAAATGCTATGCCTATAAATTGTAAAAAAAAAATCAGAGAGCAGCATACTATTTTCAGCTTTGTCTAAACGGATTAAGGTTGATATTCCAATAGCACTTAAAAAGTGCTCGAGCGTTTTGCTGCTCTATCTAAACTGACCCTAACGAAAGTGTCTCCTATTGGGAAAGTTATGGATTTATTATAAGTATCGATATTAAAGATAATGTAACAAATATTATCCTTTGCCCGCGATAGTAATTAACTGACCCTAATGTTACCAAGGCCAGCTATAAAAGAAAAAAAACTGTCGAAATTTTGAATTTCCCGCTTCAGAGTGGACCAACCATAAACCTAAAAGGATAAAACCTGTAGGATGAGGAAAACAATCTAGGCCTGTGGGACCACCAGCCTGAGTACATACCTGTGGTTGTGTGGGCGTGACAGAGTTGTGGGCGTCTTCAGGATTGGTCATCGTGTGGCGTTTGTTGCTGCCGCGGCTCAACATGTACCTGGACAACAATATACACGTCACAATCCCACTCCCACTGTTGGGACACGGGCCGTCTCTCTCCTTTGTACCTTACTAACATGTACCTGGACAACAATATACACGTCACAATCCCACGCCCACTGTTGGGACACGGGCCGTCTCTCTCCTTTGTACCTTACTAACATGTACCTGGACAACAATATACACGTCACAATCTCACTCCCACTGTTGGGACACGGGTTGGGACCGTCTCTCTCCTTTAAACCTTAAGCAACGGTCTCCTATTAAATGCTATATGCGGTCCCCGACTTGAGCGTCTTCGTCCCGATCGACGTCTGAACGTCAGGCACAGCGTCAGCGGTCAATGCCCTTCAAACCAGAACACAGTAGTGCTTGCACACTACTGCTTGGCGGCAGAATAACTGGCAAAGCGGTGGTACCTACCTAGACGAACTTTGCAGAAAAGTCCTACCACCTAGTAAGCTAGTGGTGCGAGAGCCCACTGCAAAAATACCTACGTTACCTAGGCTACCTTTAGATCGTTAACCGACACTTAAACATGTAAAAAAAAACAGGTCTGCCAGTTCCGATCCTGCCGGCTCATGGAAATAATCCACCTCCACCAACTTCAAATGCCTTGACTACTAAGTTTCGCCAAGTTTAGACCTGGCTGACCTTTTAATCTATTATCAGGGGCATCTTGGCTATTATTGGGCGTAGGTTTCATCGGGGTATTCGCTGAGGTAAGTAAAGTGTACATTCATGCAGGTACATTTTGACAAAAAAAAATACGTCAAAATATTTCAATTATTTCCATGACCCGGCAGGATCGGAACTGGCAGACCTGATTTTTTTTTACATATTTAGATGTCGGTTAACGATCTAAAGAGGCCTATTGGGGTACCCGATGACGTAGGTATTTTTGCAGTGGGCTCTCGCACCATAGTATTTATCTATTAGTAGTTACCTAGTATTTATCTAGTGACTAATTTGTAAAGGAAAAATTTGAAACCCAATCCCCCCCCCCTGGGGTTGACCCTTTTTTTTTTAAATGAATCTGTAGATTACGCTGAGCAGGCGATACTGCTATAAAAATCATAAATATTTAACTAGTATTTGCGAACATCACCACATGCTAAGAGATTTGAAAAACATGAAACATTAAATTCAAAGCAAATACTTCGCTCAGAAGCTAAGTATTCTTATTCAGCGAGGTAATGCTGCCAGTATTCTGGGAACCTTACCACGGGTGGTGAGTTGGATGGCGTATTTATGTTGTTAATTTTGTAAATAATGTTTCTAGCTGTAGTTTTTTATACTTTTTTGTTGTTTCAAGTTTTTAGTTTAATTTAATACAAACCCATCTGTTATTTAAAAAAAATCTGATATATAAAAAAGAAATAAAAAAAATTCAAAGCTCCACTCTCTAAATTCGCCAGGAAACGTGCCAAAACACCTTGCTTGCGTTACCCTTCGCCTTAAGGTATATTTACAAATATATTTAGCTCGTCGCGTGTAGCCAAATATAACAATAATTATCGACCAAGTGCGAGTCGGGCTCGCGCATGAAGGGTTCCGTACCATTATCTATAAAAACGAGCAAAAAAATTACGTTTGTTGTACGGAAGCCCCCCTAAAATATTTGACTTATTATTTTTTAGTATTTGTTGTTATAGCGGCAACAGAAATACATCATCTGTGAAAATTTCAACTGTGTAACTATCACGGTTCACGGGATACAGGTTATTGACAGACGGACGGACAGACAGCGGAGCCTTAGTAATAGGAGCCGTTCTACCCTTTGGGTACGGAACCCTAAAAAGCATTTACCTGCACAAGTTAGTATTGTATTCCCCGGTTTGGTCGTCGTTTTGTTCCGAGTCCTCCGGCCGGCTCGTTGTACCGCTATCCGATACCTGAAATATTATTTATTTTAATTTTTCTTTTTCTATCTAATTTATTTAACCATTCCCATTAGAAAACACGTAATGAGCAGGCCGCATCGCTCGTAGAACTGACAGCTTCAGATTCAGATATTTGATTGCTTCCATAGTGTACATAGGTGGAATAAGTATAAAATTAATGAAGTAGGCTCATTATGGACCCCGTCGGGCGCAGCAAGCTTGGAGAGAGGTGGACGGCCTCACGAAAGAGTCAATATGTACTTACAAAGAAAATAATGACCATGCTAGTTTGATTATAATAATATTTTACTCCCAATTTTTTAATTGTAATTATTAATTTATTTAATGTCAATGGTGTCTGACGGTTGTCAGTTGATAGTTGGGGGTTGTTCCCATCGGTTGATGAGGAAGAAAGGTTCTCGAGTGGCGACTACGAACCGGAAGACGCAGCGTAGGCCCCCCACTCGGTGGACCAACGATCTGGTGAAAGCCGCGGGGAGCCGATGGATGCAGGAGCCGCTCTAAGTGGCACCCTATAGGGGAGGCCTATGTTCAGCAGTGGACGTCTTCAGGCTGTTGATGATGACTATAACTTACATGGTGTGAGGGAGCAGAGTGACAGCAGTATCCTCTCTCTTTCCCTCTCGGCACGTGAGCGCCACCGTCGGAAGCGCGACGACCGAATGTTGAAGCTGGAAGAAAGTGCACATGATGGTAAGACCACTCATTATAGTTAAGTAAGCAGTACATTTACTAAGTGGTAGGACTTTTCAGTAAAGTCCGTATAGGTAGGTACCACCGCTTTGCCAGTTATTCTGCCGCCAAGCAGTAGTGTGCAAGCACTACTGTGTTCCGGTTTGAAGGGCACTGTAACTAGTGAAATTACTGGGCAAATGAGACTTTATGATCTGATCACACAGTCTAGTAAATCTGATTACTAGACTGTGTGATGTCTCAGGATGACGTGCGCAATTCAGTGTTCGCGAAACTTTGTTATTTTAAGGTTTCGAGTGACTGCAACTGTTATGGGCGGCCGTGTCGCTTAACATCAGGTGTACGACGAGCTCGTCACGTAATTTATTCTCATAAAAAACATGTACCATTGCGTATAGTATAAATAGTAGAACAGCAATAAATACATTTGTATGAGAAACGCTTACAGTTCACCTGGAAGACCCAATTGTCAATTAATTTTGGATCAATCAATCAGTGATATTGATAATCAATTGATCCAATTAATCAATTATCCAGTTATATTGGACCAATTCATCTGTTATGTTTTTTATTCATAACTTCTTTAAGGGCTTTTCTCACTTGGTATGCCAGACCCCATCTTACAATTAATTAATTTCATAGTATTATATAATATTACTTCTTTTTAAGTATATAAAAAGTTTAGCAGCATCACACGCACGCGATGCTAAAATGTTTATCAAGATTTATTTTATATTCATCTAATAGTATATTTCTTGGTCTAATACATTTAACACATTCTATTACATGTTTTATTTATTTAATATTTATCTTCAACAGTTCCACACAAGTCGCAAATAGGAAACTCCACAGAGCAAGAAAAAAAAATACGTTTCGAGGTGCGAAGCGTCATATTTTTCAATGCTCTGTGACTGTGGGGAGACTCAGATAAACTCAATATCAGTTACGTTGGCCTGTTAACCATTTCATCAAATATTGTTATTTTGAACCAATTAATCGGTTATGTAGGCAACCAATTAATCCAATTAATCAATTATCAACTCACTCTGGCTCTGCATAGCGATGGGCGGCTTCAACAAATGTTGATCCTTCACGCTGAAGTACGCTGGAGGCTGGTGTTGGACCGCTGGTAACTTTGCAGCTAGGTTGGTATTCGGCAACATTGATACGTTCGCTGGTGATTGTTGCTGCAAGCGGTAAGACCGGATGTAATAATAAAAATGAAAAATAATGAAAATCGGTAGCAACGGTTGTGTTTGTGGTGTAGGTATAGATGTCGCCACGAGTGCTTAGTCCGCACAATATACAGGGTTCTTTTTAAATCACCTACGTTACACTCTTTTGCCAATAATAGCATAATTACCTACGTGATTACATGAAAACTGACTTAACGTAAAGAAATAGAATGTATCAACAAATTACGATTAAAAGTATCTCCTAGATATCATTGGTTTAGCGACAAATGACAATAAACAATTTTCTTCTTAGTTTTTCAGTCTATTGCCATTTGTCGCTAAACCGATGATAAGTAGGTGATACTTTTAATTGCAATTTATTGATACATTATATTTGTTTGCGCAAAATTAGTTTTCATGTAATCACGTCGAGTAATTAAGCTATTATTGGCAAAAGAACGCAAGAAAATTTTAATATCCCGCGCTAGTGTAACGTTCTACCTTAGGCCTTCTACACGATCACGATCATGCATCCGTCCTTTTCTCTCACATGTAACTTACGTTGAAATGCGTAGAGACGTAAAGAGGCGATGGCCTGAGATCAGCTGACGCCGCGGCGCCACAAACGCTTAAATCGCTTCCCTGAAATGTAAACATTAATCATGTTAGGGCTGCTGTTACAAAACTAATTAAAGTGGCTTTAGCAGCCTACCAAGGATATGTTTCCTCTATTCTCAGTTATGGGTTAATAATGTGGGGCAACTCAGTTGGAATAGACATGATTTCAAAATTCAAAAGAGGTGTGTTCGTGTTATGAACAAGGCTTGGTTTCTGGATAGTTGTAAGCCACTTTTTAAAGCATGCAATATTCTTCCTCTGCCTTGCATGTATATTAGGGACATTTGTCTTTTCACTAAGACTCACCCCGAGTTCTTCAAAAAACGAAGTGATATGCGCTCTGTTTAAAGTTGAAAATTGCAGATCATATTACTCAATTGGGTTTGCGCATGAAAATGTGTTTTGCGTTTTGAGTTTTTTTTTTGTGGATATCGTGTAATAAGGATATCAAGTAAATATTCTATCCAGCCATTCCTTTAGAACACCAGTGTAGCTATTTCATTTGTAAAAAAATTTGGAAAAGTTCATAAAGTTTTTTGTTTGGGTCATTAAGAACAATTTTATTTTAGAAACTAAATTATATTTGTTTTTTTTTTTGCCATTCCTGATTACCGTTTTAATCAAAGAGTATGTTTTGATCTTTTCTTCTTCTTTTAATGGGTTTAATCACTGACAAGTGATTAAAAATTTGAAAAAAATGACGGTTATGTCCTGTGAAAGTCCTATTTTGTCAAAGTCAAATGCCACCAGTAAAACGGTGGATATTTGAGTGAAGGCTATGACAAGACACGCGTACCTGCGCGCGCCGGCAGTGGCCGGGGCCCACGGTGTGGCGGCGCGCGGCGGGCGGCGCGGCGTGCGCGGGCGGCGCCGCCTCCTGCGCGGCGCACGACCCGAACTGGAACAATACACCTCAAGTTAGCCTCCACGTGTGTCAGTCTTACTCTAACGATATTATATTTGTACTGCTCGCACGTATCGCTACGTCAGTGGCGAAGGAAAGAAACAAACATATAGTAATTAGCTACGCTTGCGAAAAGTCACCGTACCATTTTCGAGACTCGAGTCAACCGTTTTTTTTATACAAATCTGTCAGACTCATTCACATCAAAGTGTCCACTTCATATAAAAAGTGTCCAAAAAAGTGGTACGCTTGATAGATAATGACGTTCTCTTTATGCTTTCTTGCTATACTCTAAGGTCGAAGTAGTGTGGGGTAGACATCTTTGGTTGAGAGTTCCTTTGAAACCCATCAATCTTTTTTAGAAAGCCGTTGAAAAGGACAGGTTTTTAAAATTATATACACAAAAAAGATTCAATCAACTTTTTAAGATAAATCAACGTTTTTGCCAAGGTCATCATTTTTAAGAAAAAAATTGTATCTTCACGTTTAAGCACTGTATTCAGAAACTATGGTTAACTAGCTGCGCCCCGCGGTTTCACCCGCAGATAAAAAGTAGCCTATGTGTTAATCCAGTACATAAGCTATCTATATTCCAAGTTTCATCCAAATCCGTCCAGCCGTTTGAGCGTGAAGGAGTAACAAACATACACACAAACACACATACATACATACAAACTTTCAGCTTTATAATATTATTATATATAGTGTGATGTGATTATGTTTAATTTTAAGTGTCAGTAGAGTCATTAAGGTTTCTTTTATGTAATTAAAATCAAAAACTTATTAGTTAATACCCACACTTTCGGAAATTAGTGATTTAAGATTGAAAACGGGGAATTTTCCCAATTTCCACCAAAAATTGAATAATTCAAAAATAAAAAATATAAAATGAACTAATATCAAGGTTAAAAGGTAGCCCAAGACCTGTTAAAACACACCTTGAAAGGATACGGTCTACGACCCAATCACCCTGGGGGTCTAGCAAAGATCTCATTCCATTAGCGTTAACGCCTCACGCTAACTTCAAAATGAACTTTTCCACAGCTAATGTCATTCCCATACATTTTGAAGTTAGCGTGAGGCGTTAACGCTAATGGAAAGAGATCTTTGCTAGACCTTCTGTACCCTAAATTCAATAGGGGATTTTCTGACAGCTGGACGGAACGTAGTTCTACAGCCAAAGATGACGAGACATGGTTGGCACAGGATTGTTTTTTTCTCTAATCTGTGGCTTAAAGCTTTAGAACCACAGACATGGTAGTGATAACTGTTCACGTTATGTCTCGTCAACGCATTCTAACGGATTTTTATGAAGTATTTTTTTATTATTTGGCTGTCAGAAATCCTCCTATTGCACCCTGTTGCTAGTAATGGTAAAAAAAAAAAAAAAAAAAAAAAATGGTAAATCGCCAATGATGCATTTTATTAAAAAAAAACACTAGTTCCGCTGCTTTTACTAGATGGCGCAGCAAGTACATAGTTTAAACCTTTCAAACCACAGAGTAGTTTAAACATAAGAAAATGCTTAGACTACCTACAAAGAAATGTCAAATTCAGTTAAGTGGACCACGAGTACAATGTCTGTAGTATCTCCTAAGTAGTCTGTGGTGCATTCTTATTAAGTAAATTGAAGTACAGCAGAACTGCGAGATAGATAAACGTTAATATTATGATCCGAAATAAAGTCAAGCTATCGGACAACGGAAATAATAAAAACGAAAGAGTTTAGTGTTGTCAAACAGTATCGTGACACGTTTCCTCTAACCTGTGGTCTATTCTTGAAACAGTGACAGTGACAGATTTTGGTAAAACCACAACTGGCGCCATCTATTGGGTCATTCATAAAATGCAATTTCTTTTTTTAATAAAACCTCTCATTTTAAATGAGGATGAGGGAGGACATCGTTTTACATCGTGAGGTACTCGTGAGGGACCCCTCATATGAGGTGAAAACGAGGAACCGCTTGAAGTGAATGAGGAGTGATGCACGAGGATGTTTCATTCCTAAAATATGAGGGACTTTCAGTTTGCTTTGACAAGGGTCTCAAATGTAGCAACGCGTGAGGGTGAGACATTACTACCCTGTTACCTTTTCCAAATTGTCCGGCGTATCTGTGATGTACTCCACTGGCACGGTGGGTAAGGAGACGAGACAGTCTTGCGAGGTCGAGTCCTCCGCGTCCATTTGTTCGTCTTCTGTATTCTGTAGAATACATACAAAAACTTGTTACATATACATTTTTTTATGAGAGTTGATTGACGTGACGAGCTAGTCGTTCCCCTGATGTTAAGCGACCCGGCCGCCCATAACAGTAGCAGTGTCACTCGGAACTTAATAATAATAAAGTTTCGCGTGGCACTGCACTGCGCACGTCATCCTGAGACATCACACAGTCTAGTAATCAGATTACTAGACTGTGAAATCAGGTCATAAAGTCTCAATTGCCCAGTAATGTCACTAGCTACAGTGCCCTTCAAACTGGATCACAGTAGTGCTTGCACACTACCTTAATATATTGTATAACGGTCTGTTCGCGTCGCGCCGAGTGCCGCTTTAGTTAGTAAGAACGAAACTAGATGGCGCTACGCCGCCGACAACGAATTCCTGAATCACGCAAGCGTTTCGTTAGGCTAGTTCTATAAGGTAATCAAAAATGTTCGTTTAATTTGAAAATTGGCACAGGGCTAGCGTTGACCCGCCTATTGCAATAAATCGGCTTTGTATGGACCACGTTTTTTTATTTGTACCCTGGTTGTACATATATAATTGCTTACATACTTTTTGTTTGTAAATACATATTTACAAACAAAAAAAGTATCTAAGTATTGTATGAGTTATCTGGTTCCCATAGTACAAGCTATGCTTAGTTTGGGGCTAGATGGCGTTGTGTGATATGTCCACAAATATTTCAATTATTTATTTATTTACCTTACAATTAGTGAGATCTAGCGGTTGCCCTGTGGTCGAGTCCAATGAATCTGTAAACAAAATCAGTTATTGTTAATTAAAGACCGTTGTTTATAACACTTTAAAATATCTAGCTTTTTTTAGTAGTTCTGCGAACAGTAGACCTCCCTTCATTCAGAGCTCACGACCTTAATATCTCGACAACCTCTTGACCGATTTTGCTCATATTTGAAATATAAGTGTACCAAGTAAATATAAGACACGCTTGATACACTAATACACTTGTTCAGAATTGAGTATTCAATGTTTCTGCTAAATATTATCTGAATCTGTATACACGTGTTTAGTTTTGATGACAATATAGAGGCGGTCGGATTGGGATCGGTATCGTTTTTGGCATTTGCAAAATTATCGTTGTTGTAAACCGTTCGGTTAGAGAATTTCGTCAATAATGTCACTTTTACCACTTTTACTCACTACCCAAAATAACCAGATGCGGTTTGTTATGTCAAATGTCAAAAACAAATTGGCGGAATTTTACATTACACACGTAAACTTACATCTTCCTTCTCACTTCTCCATGCTATATCATTACGATAACTACAATTTTTACAATAAAAATCAATAATTTTTATATAACCACGCCAAAAATTCTACGTCAATCTCTAAAGTCAGAAAACGATCACTTTTAACCCACCTCCGCAGGTGGGTCAAAATTGGCAGTTCACGATGGCATGTTTAACTGTTTTTGAGCTATCCGAACGGTGAACGAAAACAGTTAAAAATGCAACTTTTGCTCACACATTCCCAAAACGAACGCTGCATGTGACCATTTTATCGTTTTTAACTGTTAATTTTGCCACCAGTAGGCTACCCGAACGCAGGTTACATGGTTAGCTACTTGTTGATGTCGTTCTAAATCCAAGATGGCGGACTGGTTATTTGACATAAGTATCAAATCAAAGGGTTTGCTAATTAGAATACGAAACAATAAAAAAAGTTCGTTTTAAAATGTTAATAAATACTTTACCTTATTTTTTTTAATATTTTACCTTACTTTCTTAATTTTCAAAGTGGCTTATTTATTTATTTATCTTATTAGGTTATTCTTTGCAAAGAAAAATACGTAAAAATAATAAAAGCTGGAGTTTCAATATTTAAGAATAAATTATGAAATTAACGTAATTATATTTACCTCTGTGCTGCAGACTATTTCTGGCGCTCGTCCGTTGATGTAGCTTGTCCATGAGCAGATGGTATATGGCGGAAATGTGGTCGAACCGTTCCTCTTGCACCGACTGCCAAACAATATGTACTAATTAATAATAATAACAATAACTATTGTTTTCATAGACTGTACCAACTTTGGTATGACACCTGTATTGAGTATGACAGCTGTGTTGAGTTTGACAGCTGTACCGAATGTGACAGCTGTGTTGAGTTTGACAGCTGTACCAAATGTGTCAGCTGTGTTGAGTTTGACAGCTGTACCGAATGTGACAGCTGTGTTGAGTTTGACAGCTGTACCAAATGTGTCAGCTGTGTTGAGTTTGACAGCTGTACCAAATGTGTCAGCTGTGTTGAGTTTGACAGCTGTACCGAATGTGACAGCTGTGGTGAGGCCGGGTATAGTGCGCACGTGTGTGTACATACCTGCAGCACGTGTGTGTGCGTGAGGCCGGGTATAGTGCGCATGTGTGTGTACATACCTGCAGCACGTGTGTGTGTGCGTGAGGCCGGGTATAGTGCGCATGTGTGTGTACATACCCGCAGCACGTGTGTGTGCGTGAGGCCGGGTATAGTGCGCATGTGTGTGTACATACCTGCAGCACGTGTGTGTGCGTGAGGCCGGGTATAGTGCGCATGTGTGTGTACATACCTGCAGCACGTGTGTGTGCGTGAGGCCGGGTATAGTGCGCATGTGTGTGTACATACCTGCAGCACGTGTGTGTGCGTGAGGCCGGGTATAGTGCGCATGTGTGTGTACATACCTGCAGCACGTGTGTGTGCGTGAGGCCGGGTATAGTGCGCATGTGTGTGTACATACCTGCAGCACGTGTGTGTGCGTGAGGCCGGGTATAGTGCGCATGTGTGTGTACATACCTGCAGCACGTGTGTGTGCGTGAGGCCGGGTATAGTGCGCATGTGTGTGTACATACCTGCAGCACGTGTGTATGCGTGAGGCCGGGTATAGTGCGCACGTGTGTGTACATACCTGCAGCACGTGTGTATGCGTGAGGCCGGGTATAGTGCGCATGTGCGCTAGGACAGTGTCCCCGGCAGGGCGGCGGTCGGGGCCGGCCTCGTGGTGACAGACACACTCGCCTACTGATACGTCTATCGATACATCTGCGGGGAGAAATTATCTATCGTTTACACACGTATGTATTGTAGAACGTTGTGGAACACAAATAGAAAGTTAGGTTAAATTCAAATTACCTAGTCATTAGTCAAATATACCATCAATAGAAGTCTTAACAAAGCATCCTAGGAATAAGAAAAAATAGCTATGTACGAGCGTAAAATACTAGAATGAAATGATTAACTTTATTAATATCTTAAATTGTTTTGCAATAAAATATAAATAAAGTCGACGCGGTTTTATGTTTGACTATGTGTACTTTTTATGGATGTTCACCGATTTCTGGATCAATTTCCATTTTTTTTTTGTTTAGTAGAAGAACCTTCCGCGGTGATCCCAGATGAACATCTTCGGATAACCAAAGCCATATAATGAAACTGTAACTGGGCTAAATCTGTACATTGAATATTATCTGAAAATGTTGATTGCATTATACATATTTATCGATTAAGAAACAGAAACAATTTTTTGTGTCTGTCTGTCTGTCTGTCGCTTTGAAAGCGCATCACGCTGGAACTACTAAACGGATTTCTCTGAAACTTGGTATGGTTATAGCTAATTCTTCAGAATGACATTTAGGATACTTTATGTTTTCTAAAACGACCAAGTGCGGGTTGCACGAAGCAATAAGTGTGTCACTTATATACAAGAATTTTTTATTTCTATATTATTTTCTTATTAATACTCATCCTGTCGAAAGAAAAAGAGAAGAGAAGGAATAGAACGGCAATATCCCCCCCATCCATCCCATCCATTCATCCTTTTCCCCTAACGCTTCCGTCTTACCCATGAACCGGGTCAGAACGTAAAACCAATTAAACCGCGCGAAGCCGGGGCGGGTCAACTAGTTTCATATTAAAAAAAATTGAAATCGTTTTAAATATATATGTATCCGACTCGTGACTCGTGTGAGAATTTTAATACTAAAATTGAAATCGGCTTAACCAAGTAGCGAACACATTCTAGATCTGTGGTTTTACCCCTTTTTTAAAAGGTGATTATCAATTTACAAACTTTATTACGTACACGTTAAGAGCTATATTGTAACCTGACCGTATCTCTCGTGTTGTTGCAGCCACCGATGCCGCGCGACGCCGCGCAGCGACAAACGTTTCTCAGGTTCCACGACCAACATGTGACGGATTAGGTTTTCGCAATCTGGAATATTTATTATATTAAGTATTTAATATAATTTTGATGTAAAGTAATAGTAGATTGTGTCACAACAATATAATGTATTTAGGGTGAAAGTGATTGTTTGAATTCAGAGCGAAGCGAAGGATTCTAGAGTAGAATCCCACGCGTAGCGAGGATTCTAGAGTAGAACTCTAAGCGTAGCAAGGGATTCTAGAGTAGAATCCTAAGCGTAGCGAGGGATTTAAAGTACGTCGCTCGAGGTTAAACAATGTTGGTACCGTGTCACACTCTGCTTTTCATCTCCCTATGAGAAAAGTCATTTTTTCACTGTTATTGAGTGCGCGTAAATTACCAATTTTAGGCGCAATTATCGAGGAACCCTTCGCCTCTTTACGAATAGATGAAATGAAAAACATTTTAGTGGTTGCCTTATAAAGTATTAGTAATAACTACCAGTGGTTATGAAGCATTAGTAGAAACTACCAGTGGTTGCAAAGTATTAGTGGAAACTACCAATGGTTGCAAAGTATTAGTGGAAACTACCAGTGGTTGCAAAGTATTAGTGGAAACTACCAGTGGTTGCAAAGTATTAGTGGAAACTACCAGTGGTTGCAAAGTATTAGTGGAAACTACCAGTGGTTGCAAAGTATTAGTGGCAACTACCAGTGGTTGCAAAGTATTAGTGGAAACTACCAGTGGTTGCGAAGTATTAGTGGAAACTACCAGTGGTTGCAAAGTATTAGTGGAAACTACCAGTGGTTGCAAAGTATTAGTGGAAACTACCAGTGGTTGCAAAGTATTAGTGGAAACTACCAGTGGTTGCGAAGTATTAGTGGAAACTACCAGTGGTTGCCATGTAGGAGATATTTATAACAACCAGTAGTTACAAATTATCTTGGTACTAACCTTTGGTTGCTATTAAAAAAGCTTTATAAACACGGCAGAACGCATTGGCAACTTTGAAGCTAGGAAATGTGGCTTCGAATACGCGTGTTTTTATCTCTTTCTTACAAGTGACACATTACGCGCAAGAAAAGGATGAAAAACATAAATTTCTTTATGTTTTTCATCCATGAAAAGAAAGACGGAAATTGTTTATTCATGGCAAAAGGTACAAATAAAATAAAAAGAATGATGACGAATAAAATGAAAAAATGACAATAACTAAATATAACTTGATTGTCAGTTGCCACGAGTCGGTCCCAACTCAGCATAGGGCTGGCCATATAACCAGCGCTGGTCTTCCGTTGGGGACCAACTACGACGGACCGACCTATCAGCAACTTCATTCAAGGTCACATTCCCTTGTTTCAAAATGTGCTTCACAATGTAGTCTCCAATGTTTACTTAAAATTCTTGATTGCGACGTAGTACTTAGTTGTAACAACCAGTGATTAAAGCTACCGAGCCGTCACCACTGGTTGTCAAACTAAGTACTATTATTTTATTTAGTGCTGATGTAGGTACCAACCGTGTACTTGGTTGTGACTTAGTTAAAACAACCATTGGTTACGAAGTAGTACTTAGTTGTGACAAAATAAAAAATAAAATAAATAAATAAAAAATCAATTTATTGCCACTACAACACAAACAAAATAGAGCGTAGTACCATTACAGCTTATAAAAGTGAAACGAATTGTAGGGCAATAGGGGTAACTTCAGCATGTGCTGTGTTCACATAATTGCAAACACAGCGCTGTTTTTCAAATTACCCCTATGCTTGGACAGATTTTCGCCAAAGAAATAAGAATAAGCGGTTTAACAGTCTTACTACTACTAAATATACGAATAACTATAATATAAATAATCAACAAAAATAATAAATATACCAAGAACAGAACAATTGGGCGTGTGTTTGTATAATAGGTGTGTAATGTGCTTGAGTGATGTATGGCTGTGTACCTACTGTGTTTGTGTGTTTAAGTATGTGTATGTGAGAGCTGTGCCTGGGGGGTGTGTGTGTGTGAGTTATGGGGTGCGTGTGTGTTACGTGTGAGTTTGCTGATGTTACTTTTGCCTGCTCTGTATTTTGAAGGTTGCTTCAAAATTATGCTTTTGCCGAACCAGTAAATTAATTTTCAGTCGTGATTTAAATGTCTGGTTACTAATATTTTTCCTTAAAGGTGGCGGTAAATTATTCCAAATCTTTGACGTTCTATATTTGAAGCAACCTTGAAAACCCGCAGTATTATGTTTGGGGATGAGCAAGAGATTCTGTAATCTCGATCGTGTGTTCAGCTGGTGGCTATCTGTAGTAAACCGAAGTTTTTCAAATAAATATTCCGGTCTCTTACTCCAGATTACTTTTTGCGTAATGCAAGCCAGGTGAAGTTCCCTTCGCGTCTTCATATTCAGTATGCTTTTGCGAACTAGATAAGGTGTAACCAGTGTGGTGTGACAACCAGTGATTACAGCTACCGAGCCGTAACCACTGGTTGTCACAACTAAGTACTTAGTTTATTGAATGATGATGTCGGTACCAACCTTGCGACATAAAGTAAGGTATCCGGAACTTCCCGCTGAGGACCACGTTCCTCAGCTCGTGTAATGTCCCGCCGTCGAACGGTAAAGCGCCGCACACTAATACGTACAGAACCACACCTAGGGACTGGAAATTGACACTGTTTTAAACAAGTAATGCTTTAGTTTTTTTATGAGAGTGAATGACGTGGCGAGCTAGTCGTTCACCTGATGTTAAGCGGCACAGCAGCCCATAACAGTTGCAGTGGAACCTTAAGGCTGCTGTATACGCAGATCCACTATTTTGCTCGCACATTGCGACATTTTTAAAGGTAATTACTAAAGCTTACGCAAAATCTGGCTACACTATATTAACATGTATGTTAAAAAAAATATCATATCATATTAATCCAAACAAGTTTTCATACATAAAAACGGTTACGAATGAAAAAAAACTTTGATACTATTGTATTTATGAAATCTTGTTTGGATTGATATGATATTTTTGTTGAACATTTGTAACGTTATACATGAGAGAAGAGATATGTAGATTTTTACGGCTCATGCTGACCGTGCAGGGCCCTATTCTGTATGAAAACACAGATTCCACACGATACGAAACAACCTTGTGTGTCTTGTTCAAATCGTGTCACAGCATTAGAAATACCTTCACTTAATACCTGCGTTTGGATAGCCTACTGGTGGCAAAATTAACAGTTAAAAACGACAAAAATGGTCACATGCAGCGTTCGTTTTGGGAATGTGTGAGCAAAAGTTGCATTTTTAACTGTTTTCGTTCACCGTTCGGTTAGCTCAAAAACAGTTAAACATGCCATCGTGAACTGCCAATTTTGACCCACCTGCGGAGGTGGGTTAAAAGTGATCGTTTTCTGACATTAGAGATTGACGTATAATTTTTGGCGCGGTTATGTAAAAATTACTGATTTTTATTGTGAAAATTGTGTTTATGTAATGATATAGCATGGAGAAGTGAGAAGTTTACGTGTGTAATGTAAAATTTCGCCAATTTGTTTTGTGACATTTGAGATAAAAAACCTCATTTGGCTATTTTGCGTTCGTTTTGGGTAGTGAGTAAAAGTGGCGAGTGGCATTATTGGCGAAATTCTCAAACCGAACGGTTTACAACAACGATAATTTTGCAAATGCCAAAAATGATACTGATCCCAATCCGAACGCACCTAATGTAGGAAATTCAACTTGGATGACATTTACTACCTGTAGTGGATGATATCGGAACTCACCCATATATCTGCCTTGGGTCCATCATATTGTCTGCCTTCAAACAGTTCCGGCGCCGCATACGGAGGGGACCCACACCACGTGGCTAAAGGAGACCCTCGGGTGTATTCGTTACTGAACCCGAAGTCTGCCAACTGACGGCCAAATAAAAACAAACAAATGAACGAATATATCCATATGTGTGTGGTGTGGCCGGCCCCCCACTAGATGGAGCGACGAGCCGATGGATGCAGGAGGTAAGCAGCCGCTCAAAGTGGCGCTCAGTGGGGGAGGATTCACCAGTGGACGTCTTTGATGATGATGATGTAATAAATATGTGTGACATTTTACACAGCGCCATCTAGCGCCAAAATAAACCAAACTTGTGCTATGAGAACCAGATTACGTTATTTTACAAACAAAAAGTATCTAAGTATTCTAACACACAAACACAGAACAAACATCTATGTTCAACACACAAATGTTTGTGTCAAAACGTACCTATCATTCTTAACATTAAAAACAAACGTGCGTGACAACCGTTCCCAAGTATGACAAAACAACCGTTCCCAAACATGACAAAACAACCGTTCCCAAACATGACAAAACAACCGTTCCCAAACATGACAAAACAGCCGTTCCCAAGCATGACATACCTTAATATTCATCTGCTGGTCAAGCAACAGGTTCTCAGCCTTGAGGTCGCGGTGCACGACTCCGTTGGCGTGGCAGTACCCCACGGCGGATACCATCTGAGAGAAGGCACGCGCCGCCTCGCACTCCGGCATGCGGCCTCTGGACACTAGGTGATCTGGGGATCGGTCATAATTATGATTATCTATCAATCACTAGGTGGTAGGTCCTCTGCACAGATCGTTTAGGTAGGTACCACCGGTTTGCCAGTTATTCTGCCGCCAAGCAGTAGTGTGCAAGCACTACTGTGTTCCGGTTTGAAGGGCATTGTAGCTAATTAAATTACTGGGCAAATGAGACTATATGATCTGGTCTCACAGTCTAGAAATCTTATTACTACAGTATAGACTGTGTGATGTCTCAGGACGACGTGCGCAGTGCAGTGACACGCGAAACTTCCAAGTGGTACTGCAATCTGTTATGGGCGCTTAGCACCAGGCGAACGACTAAGGGTGGGGGTTTTCACCGATAGTTAAGGTAACCAATGGTTAAAAGATAACCATTTTTGACCATTGGTTAGAATTTGTTAGAGTTTTTAACTACTGGTCAAAAAACCCACCCTAAGCTCGTCACATCATTCGTTTACATAAAAGCCATCTCTGTTTTGTTCGGACTAATGCTGTGTTTGTCTCGACGTTTACAGCTTCAGCGGGAAAGTTGGACGCAGCTGGTGGCGAGCCTTGGCCTGGCCCGTTGCCGGGAGAAGTGGATCTGGAAGACTACGTCCACTAAAAGAGTGGACCCTATGGAAAGTCTGATTGTGTTATTATACCGGTGTACCTGTAGGGTTAGCACGGCCGGTAGACAAAACTGTCTTTCCCCTGTTTTACTCCAAGCAAGTATGAAGAAAGTGACGTAAAACGGGGAAAGACAATTTTGTCTACCGTCCATGCTACCCCAGCTGGGGGTCTAACAAAGATCCCTTTCCATTAGCGTTAACGCCAAACGATAACTCCAAAATGTATGGGAATGACATTAGCTATGACATTATCTGCGGAAAAGTTATCCGCTGGTAATGTCATTCCCATACATTTTGAGTTATCATTTGGCGTTAACGCTAATGGAAAAGGGTTTTTGCTAGACTTCCTGGATCAGGTGATCTGGGAACCGGGAATAATACGGTATTTAACTAATTTATTTTGAGAATCCTATCTAAAAAATGGCAGTTACGCATTTTTAACATTACTATGTCAGGGAAAAAAATATTTTCGTATTATGTCGAGAGCTCTATACTGGATGTAATTGAATTCATTAGCATTATACCTACTCCTGACACCGGTCACGTGTGGACCAACATTTATGAAATCTAACGCATCGATTCGGTATTGATAATAACTCCAAAAAATACGATAACTAATGTAACTGTTGCAGCACGAAATTAAATTTAATCAAAATAGTTAGGGTTTGCACTCTTTACCCTTTAATGATCATGAATGTATGATGTACTACCATGTACTCAATTTATGCTAATGATTCAATTGCATCCTGCATGAAGGCTGCATTTTTGACGTAAAAAGTTTAACCAGCGTTGAAACTCTTCAACGTAGGTTACATTTATTTACGTATGAGAGGACCCCCTCTTACATTAAGTACAGTTAAATAAGTAGATCGTAAACGGCACATATATTTTGGTGTCACAATGGGGTAAAAAACTGACTTTTGCTCACTTCAGATGGCAGCACTGCTGAGTGTTCCCTAAATCTGACAAATATCTGTCATCCTCCATAATAATTTTGTAAACAAATAAAAATAACTCAATTTATTTCATTAATATGACGTTGTGTTCAGCTTTGGATTGCAAAAAGACGGGAGTCCATGTATTCCCTAAAGATATCAAAAGGAGAAAACAATGGATAAAAGCTTTACGAAGAAAAAATTGGGAGCCAACTAAATATTCGAGGTTATGTGCTTTTTTTTTCCAGTAGTAGATGCTTTTCTATTCCGCAACTGTTCTTTCAACTGCCTAACACTCCATGTCGAATACATTTTTGTAGTATTAGGATCGAATTCACTGGTAAACACAAAGAAACAAAAACGCAATATGGCGGCGATTAGGATCACTCAACAGTGGCGCCACCTACGATTAGCGGTCAGTTTTTAACCCCATTATGTGTTTTTATTGAAAAATAAAAAAAACAAGGAATGGAATGCTCTTCCAGCAACAGTGTTTCCTCCTGGGTATAACCTGGGTCGTTTCAAGTCAGGAGTGAATGGGCAATCTCATGGGCAAACATGCTCCACCTTAGACAACTTCGTCACTTACCATCAGGTGAGATGTCGTCAAACGTATGTGTATGTATTTTAGTTATATTTTTAAAGAGACGGTATAAATGGATATAGGGCGAAAAATATTTTCTGCCTTCTAAAGATATCGAAAACAGCAAATGGTAGAACCTACAACTAAAGAAAGTCTATATCAAATTCATACGTACAAAATATGAAGTCTTTTTCCCTGGCCTCTTACAACAACTTGTACAAGAATAAGAAAGAGACAGCTAAAACACGAATTGACGTCATAACCATTAACATTCGTTTAGCTATCGGAACATAAATCGGATAAGTTATCACCCAAATTCAAGATGCAATATTTACTAACATTGCACTGACAGTTGAATCAGTTGATGTAGCAAGGATTACAAACATTTCAGGGCTGTGGCGTACACGCACATGAAAAAGTTTTCATACCACCTTCATAGAGAACCCCTTGGTTGCTAGGGGCGACGGTTCATAGTGAAAAAGTAACCAATTGTTTCCTACCCAGGACGTCAACACTGAGATTCATTATCGTTGAAATGATAAATCGCTGGTGATTTCGTTTTTGGTCACCTATTGAAGATTTCTAAATTCAAGTAATTAGATTTTTCATAGCATTGACGTAACTATTGAAAATTGTGACAAATCTGATAGAATTTATAGGTAAAATGATCGTAATTCTGATATCACTCAACCATTTCGCGGCGACAACCCTAAAAATCAGCTGATTCAAACTTTCAGTGCAATGTTAGTGACTATTGCATCTTGAATTTGGGCTATTTGCTTACCAAATATTTCACCGTTCGGCGCGTATTCTGTCACCAAATATATGGTGTGGTCACTTTCCATGACCTGAAAAGAAAAAAATATTTTTCATAAGATTAAATTCTTCTGCGATCACGAAGCCGCCTGCCAAGCGTGGTGATTATGGCGCCCCCAAATGATAAGCATCCAAAGTGGCGTTTTACAGAGGAGGCCCATACTCAGCAGTGGACATCTTCCGGTTATTAATGATGTTTTTTTTATTAAGCACGTTCCAAAAATACAGTTTAAAATTCTTGTGTGTCTGTCTGTTTGAGAATTCGTCAAAAACAAACCACTAAACGAATTTTGACGACGTTTTCTGTCATGCAGCTATTCTTTGGAGTTTAGCACCCCGATTCTCAATCCATCCAAAACGTTTCGTTTCGGAATCTACACTCTCCGTCTTCTTCATCCAGAATGTAGATGAAGGAGACGGAAAGCGTCAATTGCGAATCGAAACTTTTTGGATGGATTGGGAATCGGAGCAGCTTCTTACTCAAGAATTCAACTCCTTAAGCGTTCAAAAATTTAATATAATTATAGCAACAGTTTCTTTACGGAATGACTTGATATGGCGTTGTGGAATTTCACTAGCTACAATGCCCTTCAAACCGGAACACTGTAGTGCTTGCACACTACTGCTTGGCGGCAGAATAACTGGCAAAGCGGTGGTACCTAACTAGACGAACTTTGCAGAAAAGTCCTACCACCTAGTGAAAATTCTAACTAATTGTCAAAATTTATTAGAGTTTGTAACCATTCAAACCAGCGCGGCGGGTTTTTCGTACCACCTGTGGGTAGTGGTATACCGCACGAGATTCCCGGGTATTTTGTATGAAGTTTCGCTCAAGTTTCGCGCTAGCCGCGAAATACAAAATACCGCTACCGCTACCTACTGCTGTACGAATAACGCGCCGTTTTGAATAGGACATAAGAACGGCAGGGCAGCATAAACTGAAGAAATCTTCTCTCGAGAAGCCGTTTGACCAATCACAACGCAGCAAACACTCAATGACGTGACCCGCATGATCGTTCATTGATCAAACGCTTCCTCCAGAGAAGATAGTCGATATCTACTAGAGGTGTAAAAGTAATGAAAAAAAAAGCGTATCCGTAAGTATTCGTTACTATAACAATTAGTACTCGTTACTATAGTATCGTTACGTTACTCGTTCCATCTGATACCTCATAACATGCCATGTTATGTTAGAGCAACGAGTCGAGTAGTATTGCGTACGTGAAACAGTGAAGGTACCCATACTACGAAAAATGCGAGTAACGAAATGCATTCGTGAGTAACGATTCGTTACTCGGTATCGGTTCTAGATGGCGCAACCGTTACTCAGTACCGAATACATACGGTTTGCTACAGCTCTAATATCTACAGCTGACGCTACCCGTGCCGTTAGATGATGAGTACAAAAACAGCAGATACCCACCTGATATAACTTAACTATGTGCGGGTATCTATAGCTGACGCTACCCGTGCCGTTAGATGATGAGTACAAAAACAGCAGATACCCACTTGATATAACTTAACTATGTGCGGGTATCTACAGCTGACGCTACCCGTGCCGTTAGATGATGAGTACAAAAACAGCAGATACCCACCTGATATAACTTAACTATGTGCGGGTATCTACAGCTGACGCTACACGTGCCGTTAGATGATGAGTACAAAAACAGCAGATACCCACCTGATATAACTTAATGTGCGGGTATCTATAGCTGACGCTACCCGTGCCCTTAGATGATGAGTACAAAAACAGCAGATACCCACCTGATATAACTTAACTATGTGCGGGTGTCGCAGTCTTTTCATTATTGCTATTTCTCTGAACGTTTTCTTCAGATTGTCTTCGTCTAGTCGAGATTTATCTATTATTTTTATTGCCACCTGAAAACAAAAAAAACAAGTATTAAACAGGAGTTTTGGCGGGAACGCGGAAAAGTTCACGTCGTTGCATTGTACCTATTTTTTTCAAAACTTGTGCTTTTTCCAGCGGTAAAGTGATATAATGTGGTGAAACGTAGTTTTTCGTGTTGCTTCTAAAATTCCATAGAAGCTTCTAGTAAAGTTGCCACGACTTTACTAGGGCATGACTTTACTAGACTATGACTACCCAGACTGTGACTAAGACTTGACTTTACGTGAAATATTCTATAACACGATGAAAAATTACAATACTTGACACTGGCTAAATACATTGTGAATGGAGTAAAATTTAAGAAAAAAAAATTAAATTGACTTCAATCACCTTACCGTACTGAGAAGTACTTGGATGATATTAATATTTTTTTTCATGACCTTAACTACTAAACCGATTTCGATATAAAATTTATTTTATTACGGGTCCAATCTGAAAGAATACCTATCATGTCATATGGATCCAATAAAAATATATTTTTGAATTAGTGTTTATTGAGATCCGCAAGAAAACTAAAATCACCAATAACTTCAAATAAGCAAGTTGTTCAGGCAATGGTCAGGCCACATCGCTCGTAGAACTGACAACCGATGGGGAAGAAAAGTTCTTGGGGGGCGACCACGAACCAAGGACGTAGCATAGCCCCTCAACGACTGTCACACCGCAGGGAGCTGATCGATGCAGTGGGCAAGCAGCCAAGTTCAGCAATGGACGTCTTCAGGGTGTTGATGATGATAAAGAATTATTTTAGAATGGAATAGGATGCAATGCAACTAAAAAGCCCCGGCTTCACCTGCCTTCCTTCGCCCCATCCTATTCCCCTTTCGCTTCCCTCTTCCCATAATCTGTTCTCTTTTTTTTTTTCTTTCTGCTTGTTCTTTCATTTGGTTATATTCTGTTTTGTGTGCCAAATAAAATAAATAAATAAGTAAAATAAAATAATCAGGGTTAAGGCGTAAAACTAACTAACCCGTACGAAGCCGGGGCGGGTCAACTAGTGCTCAATAATATCAGTAACTCATGATGACTTGACATTATCTGAACATATTTTTAGTAATAAGCACTGATTGATAAAGGCATGGTAAAGATTACAGTAATAATGCGTTGTTTTTCACAAATATTTTGACAAAAGCGCCACTGATTATGATTTTTTTTTGTCCTATCAGATTGTATCAGATATTTGATCACGTAACTTGCTATCAGAGCCTTAGCTGAGTGTTGCTGCATTTCTTATTCCTATTCTACATGGGGGTGATAAGTTCTGCACTGAAGCGTGATAATGATAACACATTTGAAAACCACTATTCAATTTAGAGAGTCATTAGACAGCCTCTGTGGTGTGGTGGTTGAGCAGGTCGGCTCATAGCCCAGAGGCAACGGGTTCGATTCTCGCGACAGGACAAGGATTTGTGCACAGAAAATAAGCGCAAATACGTTGTTCTGTGTGTGGGTGTTGTGGGAGCATGGTCCTCGTAGTTCCTGGGTCCCTAGATACAGGGAATTTTAGTTAGGGTCCAGGATTCAGGATGTATGTGATCGTTGGGCGTTATTTATTTATTTCATTTTCTCTTATTATCACAATGTACGGAACACTCGGTGCACGGTCTGACTCGCACTTGGCCGGTTTTCTGTGTAGGAAGGTAGGTAAGTAATCACGAAACGACATAGTAAATGCGCAGTACATTCTTTTACAACAAAAAGTAGATTTGGGCAAAAAACTGTTAAAGAAAAGTTGGCCTGTTTGCCTTCACAAGGCCAGATGCAAGGCTGGTCACTGACCGCGGCCGAGGTAAAAGGTACCTAAGTTGTAATCAGCAATATTACACACTGTTACAAGGCTTTCAAAAGGTTCTTTGGATACTGTTATCAGAGTGGCGACCAAGAACCGGAAGATGCAGCGTAGGCCGGGTCCTCACTAGGTGGACCGACGACCTGGTTAGAACCGCAGCACTGTGCTACGTAACATGCAGGATGCAGGATGCTGGAGGCAAATAGCCTCTCAATGTGGCGCTCTTTGGGGGAGGGGGAGGCCTATGTTCAGTGGACGTCTTCAGGCTGATGATGATGATCAGTTTTTGCTTAAGGCGAAGTTTGATCATAAAATCAACAAAAAGCACTTTTAGAAATCCCCGCGCGACGCGTGACGAAACAAAATAATCAGATGAAAAATGGTGTAAATAGGAAATAAAACGAAGAAGAACGGTCACTGAATACCATTTAACTAAGCAGTTAAATTACTACTAACTAAGTAGTTGGTTTTTTTTTTTTTTTTCAAAAAAGAAATCGTAAAAAATTTAAACTAAACCCTCAGAAATTACTTTGTTAACGTTGTGCTCCAAATTTTCAGCGATAACAACAAGCTCCAACCCTGTGCATCTGCGAAGCGGCATAGCGTCAGCGATACGCAACTATTCGACACCCATCGCTGCTCGCGGAAATAGTGGCGCGATTATCTCCAAACACAGGCAGCGATGGCTACCGAATGGCCGATTTTGACGCTTCACTGACGCGCCGGTGTGGCCGAAGCACAGTACTACGTAGCACAAAGGTGGAACGTTTCACTAGCGCAGCAAATTCAAATTTTCTTGCATTCTTTTGCCAATAATAGCTTAATTACTCAACGTGATTACATGAAAACTAATTTTGCGCAAATAAATATAATGTATCAATAAATTACAATTAAACGTATCACCTACAGATTATCATTGGTTTAGCGACAAATGGCAATAGACTGAAAAACTAAGAAGAAAATTGTTTATTGCCATTTGTCGCTAAACCAATGATATCTAGGAGATACTTTTAATCGTAATTTGTTGGTACATTCTATTTCTTTACGTTAAGTCAGTTTTAATGTAATCACGTTTAGTAATTAAGCTATTATTGGCAAAAGAACGCTAGAAAATTTGAATTGAACATACTGGCAAATTTTTTTTTAATACAATTTATCATTTATTTATATTGATAATTCGTCGGTTAAATAGGGGCACTGCGATCTGGCTTCTTGCCTTGGATCCCAAGGATATAGGCAGTATCGAGCGAGAGCTCGAGTCAAGGATTTGTCGAGGTTCTTCAATACGGGGGGATTCTACTCCATGTTGTAACATAAAGTAGGTACCAATCGCATTATCTATTGTTCCAAACATCACACTAAAATTACAAGCTAGAGGCACCCCGCGGGTTCGACTGCATTTGATGTTTCCAGTACAGTAACTACTGTTAATTAGTGGCCACCATAATCGAGCTTTCTTATGAGCACCACACAATAATCTAAATAATCTATATCTTTACGATTCCAGCGTAAGATTAGGACCACCTCATCTCTCCTCATACGTACCTTAAGAGCCAGCTAAGGGAATATCCAGCGAATGGGCAGTATCCTGCGAGATAAGATCCTAAATGAGGAGATCCGCAGAGAACTAACGTGACCGATATAGCTCTTAGAATTAGCAAGTTGTTCAGGCAATGTGCAGGCCACATCGCTCGTAGAACTGACAACAGACGGTTAAGAAAGGTTCTCGAGTGGTACGGTAGGTAGGCGCAGCGTAGGTCCCTCACTAGGTGGACCGACGATCTGGTGAAAGCCGCGGAGAGCCGATGGGCAGTAATATTCTCCGCGGTCTGCATTATAATTTACATTCTACAGCGATCACAAAAAAGGCCTACCAAGTACCAAGCGTGGAAAAAGCTACCTCCTTCTTTATGGGGGAGCCTACAGTGGACGATAATCATTGATATCTTTTTTTTATAATAGTGAATCATTAATGACGTGACGAGCTAGTCGTTCACCTGATGTTAAGCGACACGGCCGCCTATAACAGTTGCAGTGTCACTCGGAACTTTAAAATAATAAATTTTCGCGTGACACTGCACAGCGCACGTCATCCTGAGACATGTGATCAGATCCATTTGCCCCGTAATGTCACTAGCTACAATGCCCTTCAAACCGGAACACAGTAGTGCTTGCACACTACTGCTTGGCGGCAAAATAACAGGCAAAGCGGTGGTACCTACCTAGACGAACTTTGCAGAGAAGTCCTACCACCTAGTGCCGTGTATCTGCCATAAATTCATCAATTAAAAACATTAAGTTATGGTCGTAACAAGAATCGGTCCCAAGTCCCAATCCCAACCAAAATCTGTCCAAAGACAAATATGCGGTGTCAGCGAGGTGCGAGGTGTCAAAGGTTAAGCCCTAAAGGTCAGGGGTCGTGATATTATATAATTTGAGCCCTACGCAACCCTTTGGTACTAGGGACGTAAGTCTAGATTACTTGGGTCACCTGTAATCTAGATCTACACAATGTTATTAGCCTTTGAATTACCGTGAACACATCAGTTTTTAGGGTTCCGTTATCCATTCAAAAGAAACGTCATCCTGAGACATCAGAAAAGTCTAGTAATAAGATTTCTAAACTGCAAGATCAGGTCGTATAGGCTCGAATACCCAGTAATTTCACTAGGTACAGTGCCCTTCAAACCGGAATACAGTAGTACTTGCACATTACTACTTGGCAGTCGAATAGCTGACAAAGCGGTGGTACCTAGACGCGCATTTGCAGTTAAGTCCTACAACCTAGTAATAATGCTAGTAATAATGATAATTAGACCGGCGGTTCCCAACCTGAGGCAACCAAGTAATTCACTTTAATATTTAATGAATAGATCAATAGTGCAACGTAATCCATACTCCTTGGACGTAATACATGCATACAGGCAAGTTAGAATATAATCGGAGCATTTCAAATACGCCAATGAACTTGTGGATATTGCCATCAGCCCATACGTTCCCACAGGTGGGAGACGGATCTTATCTCACAGGGAGAGTGTAGACCATAACCCACCACGCTGGACAAGTGCGGGTTGGTGGATGACACGTGTTCTCGAATGTTGTGATTCTTGAACATGCCGGTTTCCTCACGATGTATTCCTTCACCGTTGTAAGAGCCAGTGGAAGTTCCGCACATAACTTGAACAGTCATTGGAGCAGGACCGAGTGGGATTTGAACTGGGCCTCTTTTTCGTAGGACTTATTGAGAGCCAATTCACCTGTGCCCCGCATGTGTCGTTTAATTAATATAGCGATCTGATAGACATTTTCGGTGACAGCCTTCCTAAATATAAAGTTCAACCCGTTTGATCACACGCCATCATCATAAAATGGATATACCAAATGATGCCGGGTTTTTCAATCCCCTTAAAATTATGTTAAACTTTCTACTCGAACCTATGTTATTCTACAATACATAATGTGCGGTTTCACCCGCGTCACCAATTTACTGGCTGAATTATCCCAATGAGCTTTGGATCTAAGTATCCTTTTAAAAAGGGGTTAAACCTAACAGGTACCATAACGTATTCTGTGGTTCAACTAACTTCAATCGTCTTCATTTGATACTGAGAAATATTTGGATGATGTTACTAATTTACCATCTATTTTTTTCAGTTATTTCAATTTAAAAATCAATCTACCGAATCGATTTTGATGAAATTTCTATGGGCCCAACCCAATCTGAAAGTACCAAAAATCTGAATCCAAATCGAAATTATGGAGACCTGCGGGGTGATCCTGTAACTTCGATTGCAATGCAACAGGCGAAATTTCATTCCTATTTTGAAAATTTCCACAGGAACTTTGCACATGATCTGCAGGGTGTTTACGGATCTTTGATATCAATGCAACAGGAGAAATTTCATTCCATATTTAAAAACTTCCACAGTAACTATGCACATAAGCTGCGTTTTAAAACTGTCAAATCCATACATTTTTGTGTTTCTATCGGTTGCAATCAAGTTACATTATCGCCTAGCTGCATTATTGAAAATGTCAAATGCATACTTTGTGTTTCTATTGGTTGCAATAGAGTTACATGATCGCCTAGCTGAAATAACAAACATTTCAAAAATACAACATTTTACTTTTTTTTTTTTGATAAAGCATCTAATACACTATTCATATTCACCAAAACCCGTTCAGCCGTTACGCCAGCAAAACAATACTATAATACAAAAATGTCAGATTAGTAACCGTTAAGCGTTCGTGGGCGTGCAAAAAGTAAATGATACAAAGAAGAAAAACATTCTATCAGACTCCAAAGAAGCCAGTAAAGCGTTAGAGCTTGACTCTGTACAGTGTGTAAATGACTTTAAATCGACTTGATAATTTGTATTTCGTTTACAACTTAGAAATTACACTGGCTAAACACACTATTCGCGTAGCCCACAAAATTTTAAATAAAGTTATTTCAAAACCTGTGTTCAAAACTTTTCTCTCACTGCGTAGTTTTTTTTTATTGGCTACTGTTTCCGCCAAATGCGAAACAACTTTGGAAAAGCTAATTATTGATCTTGCATTTTGGTTTCCATCAACAAAGATTCAACTTTATTACGTAGGTGGTAGCTACCTTTAATAGATAGGTTATGTATTTATGTCCCACAGTAAAAACAAACACGACCATTGACGTGATGCCATTGCCAATACCAATATGAGGTGTTTGGTGTTGCCTTGAATAAATATTTAATATTTTCATTGCAATATCATTCTATTTTTCATCTTCCCGAGTTTATTATTTCAATATGTGGGTTAATAATATCGAGGAAAATTTGCAGTTTTCATGACGATCATAGAAAGATCCAATATTTACTTGGTTTGTGGGTAGTTTGGTAATACAAATGGAAGCTTACTTGGGCATGAGGTAATTTAGATTGGGACCAGGGGTCTTATTGTTTAAGTCTGGTGGCGATGGTGATCGTGTGCCCTCTTGCTCGCACTCATGGACTTGTAAATGGGTGTGTGCAGGATGGCAGACGATGTTCTAGAATGGTTACGCGGTAGTTCGAAATAACATTTTATTAGATCAGTTGTAAAAAATATCAGATGGGACCAGTTTGGTGGGATGCATTGGGAGCTATTTCTTATACCTACATGTCGCACGCACAGTATTCTAATAATTTAAAAAAACTGTAGGTACTGTTAAAATGTCTGTTATTGCAAGATACCCGTAAAAAATCTAGATAGATAGATAGATAGATAAACTCTTCATTGTACACCAACTAAACATAAATATACAAAGAAACTTAATTGACTTATAATTGCTAGTGCAATGGGTGGTCTTATCGCTTAAAGCGATCTCTTCCAGACAACCTTGGGATGGAGAGAAAATGAATAAATTAAATTGGGACTACGGTGTACAGCTAACTTGTTAAGGTGGGTTTCGGGTTTTGGGGCATATTCAAATTTTCCTGCGTTTTTTGTCTGTAATAGTATAATTACTCAACGTGATGATATGAAAACTAATTTTGCACAAATAAATACAATGCAACAGACTGAAAAGCCAACACGAAATTGGTTTATTGCCATTTGTTGCTAAACCAATGATATTTAGGTGATACTTTTAATCATAACTTGTTGATACATTCTATTTATTTACGTAAAATCAGTTTTCATGTAATCACGTTTAGTCAGCTATGATTGGCAAAAAACGGAAGAAAATTTGAATTTGCCGCGCTGAGTATAACATTCCTTAAGCCACTTTTCAAACATTTTATCTGTTTGTTTGTAATTTTGAACAAATCCATTGTTGCAGTCACTGCATTAGAAAAGATCCTTTCTATTGTTGCTTTATTTATACAGGGTGATTCGTTCGTAGACCGTATCCTTTCAGGGTATGTTTAAACAGGCCTTGGGCTATCTTTTAAGCGTAACATTAGTTCAGCGATTTTTTTTTATTTCGAGTTATTCAAAATTTTGTGAAAATTTGAAAAATTCCCCGTTTTTGACCTTAAATCGCTTATTCCTGAAAGCACAGCTTTTTATTAATATGTTTCTGATTTTAATTACATAAAAGGAACCTTAATGACCCTACTGACACTTAAATTTAATAATAATTAACCATAGTTTTTCATGACAGTGCTTAACAGTGAAACAAATTTTTTCTTGAAAATGACGACCATGGCAAAAAAGTTTATCGCAAAAAGTTGACTGAAGTTTTTCTCTGTAAATTGTTTTAAAAACATGTCCTTTTCAACGGCTTTCTAATGAGATACCATTTATCCAAAAATATTCATGGGTTCCAAAGATACTCACAACCAAAGATGTCTACCCCCTCATCGACACACGAAATCATCCATGTAAATACTTGGTATCACGATTAACGTTAAGCCATAAAGCGAGATTCAGGGCAACCAAGCAGTGATAAACTTATTTTTATGTATCAATGGCCTCCCATTGATACACAGAGCCTACCGTACGAGTTGAAATTGGACAAAATCCCGGGTAAATAACACTGAATATTGTTGATGATAATAAAAGTGAAAGTTTGCTTATTTTGTTGTTTAATAACTCAAAACGGCTATAATATTATTTTAAAATCTAGTAAATTGTAGATTTACATGCACATTTTTAAGGTTCCGTGCTTGAACTTGAACCTGAAATACACGTTTTTTCCGTTTTGGGAGTTTTTATCATCTTTCCCTAAAATATGGTGCAATAGAAAAAAAAACCCAAATCATAATAAAGTTATTTAAGGTTAGTGGTAATTCACACCTCTAATAGTTACCAAAAATAATGTTTCAGCAAAATTACAAAAGTTATTTAAATAAAACAACATACTAAAATCAATGTTAGTTACTGGATATTTGTGAATAAAGGCGAGGTAGTGAAGTATAAAATAAAATTTTGATCGTTACAATTGTGATTTTTCTGAAAAAATATTTCTGTAATAATTAAATAACCACTAATGGTAAATAACTTTCTTTCAAGGGTTTTTTATTTGCTACTGCACCATATTTTAGGGAAAGATGATAAAATCTTCCAAAACCGTAAAACGTATTTCAGGTTAAATTTCAAGCACGGAACCTTAAAAATGTGCATGAAAATCTACAATTTACTGGATTTAAAAGTAATATTATAGCCGTTTTGACTTATTAAACAACAAAATAAGCAAACTTTCACTTTTATTATCATCAACAATATTCAGTGTTATTTACCCGGGATTTTGTCCAATTTCAACTCGTACGGTAGGCTCTGTGTATCAATGGGAGGCCATTGATACATAAAAATAAGTTTATCACTGCTTGGTTGCCCTGACTCTCGCTTTATGGCTTAACGTTAATCGTGATACCAAGTATTTACATGGATGATTTCGTGTGTCGATGAGGGGGTAGACATCTTTGGTTGTGAGTATCTTTGGAACCCATGAATATTTTTGGATAAATGGTATCTCATTAGAAAGCCGTTGAAAAGGACATGTTTTTAAAACAAGTTATAGAAAAAATACTTCAGTCCACTTTTTGAGATAAATCAACCTTTTTTGCCATGGTCATCATTTTCAAGAAAAAAATTGTTTCACTGTTAAGCACTGTTATTAAAAACTATGGTTAATTATAATTAAATTAAGTGTCAGTAGGGTCATTAAGGTTCCTTTTATGTAATTAAAATCAGAAATATATTAATAAAAAGCTGTGCTTTCAGGAATAAGCGATTTAAGGTCAAAAACGGGGAATTTTTCAAATTTTCACAAAATTTTTGAATAACTCGAAAATAAAAAAAAATCGCTGAACTAATGTTACGCTTTAAAGATAGCCCAAGGCCAGTTTAAACATACCCTAAAAGGATACGGTCTACGAACGAATCACCCTGTATGTTTAAACTATTGTTTACTAAACTACTCTAACTGTACTTATGTGTAATAATTTTGACCGTCACTAGACTATGTTTTAATGTTATTGAAATTGTTTAGTCTATGTATATATACATTTTAAAATGTTTGTGAATAAAAAAGTAAAGTTTGCTTCATACAACTATGCAGGCCAAGACATGCAAAATACTAGATTAGGCGCCTCTTAGTCACAATAAATACTTTAGATCAATTAAATTTTAGTACATTTAGCAGGAAAATGATTTGTTTATTCCATCATAATAAATGTGATATTAAAATTTGCAAGTACACTTAATATGTACAAATGCATATATATTAAGTATATTTAAAATCTTATGTGACTATGATATTGGGGTTTGCAACACTTTCTTCTTTATGTATCCCTATTCCCTACTCTACTTCCCCACACAATCCCGTGTTACACTTCAACTTTTTGGTTGTGTTTTTTTTTGGGTAGTTGTGTAAGGTTACATTAGTATGACAACAATAATTTTTTGATAGGCCCATTATTAAAGCAGAAAATTACAATAAAATCGTAACTGTCACTATTTTGTCCCTTATAGTATAATGTTATCTTCATATTTTTTTAGAAATTTCTCTATGGTTTCCCCGATTTAAACAACATTAAAATGTACATAAATATAAAATAAAACACCTTCTTGAGAAAAGAGCTTGAAAATCTTTACAAAGCAATAAATAGATGATGTAAAATTGAACATGAACTTGGCGAATGCACCATTGAGGGAAAAAAACTTTCACTATTAATTTAGTGACTTTGATTAAACTAGAAAACTTAAAAGGTTTGACTGAAATAGCCTATAGCTCTTAAGCTATAAAAAACAATACAATACATGGGGGTGATTACGTTAACTCCAGGGGCATCCCGTATATTAATATATTATCAACTTGTGTGGGCTTTGCTTTAATTTAAAGCAACTGTGAACAATTTTGCACACCTAGCTTATGCTACCAAGACCAACTTATGCTGCGATTACATTTGGCTGGATTACTAAATCAATATGTGTATTGCCGGCTTTTAATACCCTTAAATTCAGCAAAATGTAATCGTGTCATTAGGGTAGTTTTCATCCTGAAAAATCTCCCGCAGGCAAATTATTATACCTACCTAATTCTAGAAATTAAAGTGTGTGGACAAGAAGGCCATCCCTAGTTACTGTTTAGTAATTTATTTCTAAATAGAAACACAAAGCATGCATATAAAATAGATCAAAGATAATGAGCATGGTTGGAAGTGATAACAAGTTCCGAAACTGGCATGAGTTGATACATTGTTCACATTTGAAAAATAATTTAAATATTAATGTTAGGGCCGAGAGCTACAAAACTATTTTAACAACAAGTATGGGTCGAAGACATTGTAATTTAATAGTGATGTGCCCAACAGGGTCCATAATGATCCTTATTCATCGCTATACTTCTAAATTGAATTGAATCTTTGTAAGTGGCTTCTGCGGCAATTTCAATCATCAAATGAAGATGCGTTATTGGTGATTTAAAAATAACTAGATTAAAAAATTAATAATTAGATATTTCTATTTGAAATGCAATCACAGATTAGCATGAAGCTACAGATTAGAGAAAAAACAATTGACTGTAAATGCAACATTTGAATTTAGAACTTTTTCCAAGTTTATGAATACAAGCAGCCAGTTTCAATTCAACCATAGAGGCTGTTTGAACAATAAAGCATGTAAATGATAATACTAGATAAAACCAGATAGGCAGACTTATCATACCAATAAGAGTCCAACAAGAATACTATCTTAACAACATCTCCAACAAGGAAACAAATTAGACAAATAAATGATGTACTACTTTGTCAAGCCAAGCAACATAATTGAGTACAGAGTATGTATCTCAATTGATATTAATTGTTTGGAAATGTGATTAAGTATTTGAAGGTCAGATTTATGTAAATATCTAATTAGAGTATTGGAGTCCTGGTCTTTTTTTGCAAAAAAAAGTTTGATTTTGGAATGTGTAGTTTTTTTCTAGAAAACAAAACTGAAAATGTAATCCGGCCGATTACAAAAGCGGCCAGTCACTTTATCGTTGTAAGTCAAACAAAGTGCTTTCAATCTAGTAGCGTAATGTTATTTTTTTTATAAAAAACACGTTCTTTCTTCGTCCACATCCATCAAATAGTGGTTGAAACTGGTTCTTTAGCGTAAACTTGGGCAAACCTGAGTGTAACACTGCCAAAAACCTTCGCTCGAGTGGAAAAACCCATAATTATCCGACGACATAAACAAGCACAACAAGACACAAAACAACACACACGTCGTAGTGAACACTTCATGAAGGTAATATACAATAATAAAACACTAAAACCACTGGAATACACGACGAAACGAAGATAGGTACGCACCTTACTCTTAGTTATAACATGTGTAGCAAGTTTGACCACAGCGAAATTGCCCGTCCCGATAGTCTTTTCGAGTTCATAGTTGCCGACACACACGAGCTGGTCTATCGGGAAGTGTTTGCTTTTGTGCATCGGCTTCACATTGCTGGCCATTTTCGTGAAAAACGCGTAAAAACTGGCCCAGAGTTAAGTATCCATCAGGAGTTATTCGACAACTGTTTAATTCCGTCGCCTACCACAGCGGCGCCACCGTCTCTCACGTCATTCGCCTTGGGAGTTGGGACGTTCAACTGCGGCCTCCGATGTTTCATTAACAAATTCGATTTTATTAACAATCTACTTGGAATAAACTGCTCATTTCACATTTGAACCGTTATCACTTGCCACAAAGGATGATTTTAGTGATTTAAAAATACGTCAGAATAAATTTGACAGATGCGCTTATCAGCATTTCTCTTATCAATATCAATTCATACGGATCGCATTGAACGTCACTCGCTCATGAAAAAAACAACTCGATTCACAACCTTTACGAGAGTTTCGGGGAGCTTCGCTATCTCGCTCCTGCTGATTCAGTTTTCAAATGATAAAGCGAGAAAGGTAAGCCAATGTTCGTCAGGCGGGTGACCGGTGACGTCAGGCCGTAATGCTGACGTCACACGCGGCAACTTCAAATTGCTAGACGGTGTGGGGCGTACGTCAGTCGAAAATATCGATTTATTCCCATCTCTCTTTGAGTATAGTAAGCTAAGCTTGAAAAAGTTCTTTGTTACCCTGTTACTGTTCTTTTTTTTTGTCATTTTTGTTTTTTTAACCTGTAATTTTTCACTACTATTTGCAAACATTGACAGACGTGCGTTCAAAATTCAAATGTTTTGCCTAAAAATAAAGATTAGTTGATATACCTATAAATTAAAGTCAACCTGAAATCCATGAGAGCAATGAACGTTTCTATTTATTAGGCTTGAACTTGATCTAGAATAGGTACTATACGGTTTTCAGAATCGATCATTAATTTGACAACTACCTAGACCTACTACTTAATCTATCAATGCTATGAATCTGTATGTGTATGAATCGGTTCATTGACGGGAATCTTCATTATCAAATGAAAATGGTATTATCGATTAGTAGCTATTATTATGAAAAGTGACATCTGTTGTTGAGTAGCTAAACAATAATAGTATTCTGTGGGCCGAAGACATCCTTCTCCGTCAAGGGCTGGAGCCTGGATCACATCATTACTTACACCAAACCACAAGATACGGGGGGTCTAGCAAAGTCCCTTTCCATTAGCGTTAACGCCAAACGATAACTCCAAAATGTATGGGAATGACATTACCTGCGGAAAAGCGACATCACGCAGGTAATGGCATTCCCATACATTTTGGAGTTATCGTTTGGCGTTACTGCTAATGGAAAAGGATCTTTGCTAGACCCCCTGTACTACTTGCTCTGTCATACACAGTTCCATGGCATGATCCTGGGTAGTAGGTTTATGTTCCATGGTACTATTATTTTATTCTGGTAGTTCAAGGTATTTGAAGTTCTTGTACTTTTACCTCGTCGTGTTCACGGAACGAAGTTTGTTTGTTTATGTCTCGCTAGATGGCTCTCACTCGCAGTATTGATCGGGGTTGCCATTTCGGAGTTCTTTTGCAAAAATGGAAATAATTCGGTTCACAATAGATCGGTTATCTGTTATTTAATAATAATCTTAGTGAAAAAGAAAACAATAATGATTAAATATTAGTAAGTCCATTTGCCACAAAAATATTTAAGCTATTTTTGGGTTCTATATCCCGGAGGATGTTCTAACTTGTATCCCTCTGACCCTCTCCCCCGCTGGAAGCTAGAGGGGAGGGAGCCAAGACTGTACCTACTATCTTGGTTGTCTTGGCTCTCGAATCTCTAGCTTCCACTAGAAATATTGGCCCGGAGAGTCCATACAACTAGTAGGAAGATGCCTTCTATTAAAAATTAACGAAAGTATATATTTTCATAAAGTAGGTTAAAAATGAATGCAATAATTAAAAAAATAAGTAAAATCGGTAAATAAATCAAGGAGTAATAATACATATCTAAGCTTTTAATATTCTTGAGGAGGCATAGCTTGTCCTTTTCTCGCAAAACAGAGATCGGTGTGGAGCTTCCCCACAGTTACTATATGAAAACACACGTTGTGACGTCACAAAGCAATTGTATGTAAAGCTACCACAGCTTAGTAATGTGGTACTATGATGGACAAAGAACTGTCGTCACTGCATGTTTGAACTGTCTCTTTCTATTCCTGTATTTTAAAATGCTTGTAACTTTGTCATTTCTTGAGATATTTAATTTTTGTTTACACGACTGTTTATTTTTTGAGTAATATTATTAATCTATGCAATAAAAAATAGCAGGCAACTAACCGAATCTCTCAACGGGTAATGGGTAGCCACGAAATTCGTCAAATTAGTTGGTACATCTGGGACAGCGCCAAGCCGTCAACTAGGCTGCAACTGTGTTGTGAATTCTCCTACTTGTTCTATTGGCAGAACAGATTTTTTCTCCCCGTTTGAGTTGGTAGAACAACCGGGAATTGTTTTTCCTGCTAGTCCTATTGGTTCAACAGATTACATGTTTTCTATCACTTTTTGTGTTGGTAGAACAACTAAGGCTTATTTTTCCTACTTGTTCTATTAGTAGAACAGACGTGATTTTTTTCCTACTTGTTCTACTGGTAGAACAAATAGTAGAACAGATGCGAACTACCCGCAACTAGGTGGATTAACCCCCGGTTTCTCCGTACGTTTGTTAAAGTTAAACTCATCTTAAAAATTCCGTACGCTCATTGGTTGCCTGTTGATCATCGACTGGCTTCAACCAATGAGCGTTTAGTATTTTTAAGTTGGCATGAGTTTAACTTTAACAAACGTACGAGAAACTGGGGGTTAGTAATTGAAGTACCTACCTACCTTACCTCATTTCGCCTTGTAAAACTGCTAAAAGTAGTCTATATTTTGCAATAAAATTCTTTGACTTATCACAACAGCACTATGGGCACGAGCATGTCTCATCACTTCTTTTTCTATAGGCAATGTGTCTCCATTCTTTAAACTACTACAATAATAAAAACTATACTATGTACTAAAATAAAAACGACTATAATATAGCTACACTATCTACTACAATTTTATTAACATTGTGACTGTAGGGTAGTTCCCATCTGTTCTACTATTTGTTCTACCAGTAGAACAAGTAGGAAAAATAAGTCTTGGTTGTTCTACCAACATAAAAGTGATCGAAAACATGTAATCTGTTCTACCAATAGAACAAGCAGGAAAAATAATTCTATACTAGCCGCGATGGCCTACTATACCTACAAACGGAGTTTGAATTGGTATATTATCCCGAAAGGGGGTAAATCTACTCCCCAAGGTCAGACAACTGTTTCTTCTACGACTTTTCTAAATTAATAGTTTTTCATTGAAGAAATACTGTGTAGAGTTTACGTTACAATTTTACCCAAACGTTTTCGAAGATAGCCCTAGCGCAGCTGAGTGTAGTTGAACGTCGAGCTTGTTCGAATGCACTTAAATGAGTTCGACGACCTGTTTAAAAATGAATGTTTATTTTAGCGATCGCACGTGCAATTTTGTGAGTGAATTTATTTTTAGTATGGAGGTTTGGAAACGCGCAGTTTCAAGTAAGACTCTCACAACTTGTGGGCTATCATGGTCCCAGTCCCCCCCTTTCGGGATAACATACCAATTCAAACTCACCTTGCAGGCAGTCCAAATGCTCGAGCCCAGTGCCAGTAGGTGCTGGCAGCATTGCCTCGTTGAATTGCAATGTTGATATAGTACGATTTGATGTTTCAGCGCGAAGTCACAGATTAATTTTGATATGGAGTGCATGGTAGGTGATGACAAACAAACTTTCACATTTTATAACATAAGTGGGATTTCTCTATGAATAAAACATCTTTATTAATTAAATCATTTAAATATATATTTCTATAATAGAAATCTGTTACGTATTATATAAATAATATAATTATCTTGGACCAGCGCCCCAAGTGTCACAATAATAAATAAATTATTAACATTATTATTATAATACAATGCTATTAGGCATCTTAATAATAATAACGCATTATTAAAATGCCTTTTATTAATATCTAATAATGTATGTTTCTTTGGTTAAAAATAAGATTCGTTTGTGATGTTGATACTACAAAAAATGATATATTTATTTTAATACTAAAAACTTTAACAATTGAATAGAATTATACAAATAAATAAAAAAAATGAATAAAAACAACCACTCGTTAACAAAGCGTACTTAACTAAGTTTAAATTATTCAAGAATAGTGCACAATATACCTACAGCGTGGTCTGTTTTCAAGAAAATACGTTTTTCTCTTTAATATTGTACTGTGCACTATTCTAGCCTTACACAGGGCGGTGTAACAACACTTCGAGTTTAAAAAAAAATACTTTGACAACCGTTCAACTTTTGCTATTAAATATTAATAAAATAACCAAAGTTAATCAAACGAAAATTAAACGTTTTTTCTAATCAATTGTAGTTATTTTTTAAATTTATTGTAAAATAATCAAGTCCATTCAGTTGATAAACTTTTGATTATTTTAAAATTATCAGTAACCATTGATTACTGATAATTAAACAATAATTAAAATTAATAACGTAAGCCATTAAAACTCATAATATTAGCGTGGGCGTGGTAAAATACTGACAACACATACTTCAAGTTTGATTTCAAGCCGCTTACAATTTTAAATATATATTTTTGAACACTATTATTTATCTACCGATCCTTATAATTATTGCACGTATACTATTGTTTTGACATTCAAATTAAAAAACCTTGCAAAGATATTAAAGGTTTACATTAAATGAAAAAAAAACCTTGAAAATCGGTCTTTTTGGTCCACTTTGACTACATGCAGAGTCAGGACCTTTATTATGACGTCACGCAAAATTATATTTTATACCAAGTTATTTTGGTATTTTTTTGTTGTATGTAATATTTTATTTATTCTAAATGTAAAAAAGAAACTATTATCATTTTGTTAGACCGATTTTAATGCTCATTTTTGTAATTTAACATTAATATTTGCAACAATAATCGTTGCATTGAAGTTTTTGCACGTGATACCAAAAAATAATATACGGGCAATAATAACTTACATTAAGTTTTACCCAATCTTTGAGTTACTCATCATTTGTACCATGTTTTACGATGCAGTTGGTAAATATAATTACATTACTTAACAAGTAGCGTACTTTACCGTAAATAATTAGTATTTAATGTATTTTTTTACAGTAAACGAAAAAAATTGTTTTACAGGAAAAAATCAATATGAAAAATTAAATAACCACGTAAGATGTGAAGGATAAAGGATACGAGGTCACTTGTCACGGTAGCTTCAGTAAAGCATATCCCGGCTTTTAGGGACGGATGGATGCGGGTCCAAATACCGTTTGTGATTATAATTTTTCCTTTGCATTAAACATTTATCTATAGATTACACTAAGCAGGCGTACTGTTAAATCTTTTACCTTCATTGATTCAAAACTAAAACGCGTAGCCTGCCTTCCTTTGCCGGCCCACCCATTCATCCTTTTCCCCTATCTTTTCGCTTGCCCTTCTCTCTTCCCTTCGACAGGATGAGGACTTCCAGACTCCGTGCGACTTGGTTCTTTTACTCAAAAGTTTCAAGATAATTAATACATATGATTTCTTACAAACGGTAAAGAAAAACATCGTGGCAAAACCGGTAACGTTCAAGAATAACAAAATTTGAGGACTTGTCATTCACCAGCCCGCACTTGGGCAGCGTGGTAGATGGCCTACAATATCTCTTGTGAGAAACTGCGTCTTAGCTGTGGAAACGTATGGGCTGATGATTATGATAGTTTTTCACAAGATTTAATGTATATTTATGAGATTTAATGTATATTTTATACTGATTATTTTCTAAACAAAAGTTACACAGTATCTTTTTTACAATTATATAACAATTTATAAAATATCTAATAACTGTAATGTATTTCGAAACTCAATATTAATTATTGATCCTTAAAATGTGCACAGCGATTTTTCAATGACTGGATAAAAGTTATCCGATTAATAACTAAACCAAAAACCCATTATTTTTTTAGTCCTTGGTTTATAACATGATTTTTTTTCCAGACATAAAATCAGCTTTTTATTTTCATGGTGTTCTGTTTTAACCAATGAATAACTTTCATGTGATTTGAAAAAACGTACCATAAAAGGAAATTTTACCAGAATTATAACAAAAAAAAAACAACCAGAAATGCATAATTTAAAAAAAAAACAGCAACCGTTCTAGTAATATGAATATTTATAATAACATATTTTATAATAACCTATCTAAAAACAATGAAAATTGTGGCAATTACGATGTGGTTTTAGTAAATAAATAAATAAATGACAAGTGAAAAATGGCGGACTTAAATGATTAAAAAAAACTTAACTTTACCGTATCGTCATATTTATTTAAAGGCAATCCTGGATGATCAAATATGTTCACGTTCTGCAAAGAAGAAATTTGAAATTAATAAATTAAAACAAAACTTGGTTAATTATATTATTTATGTTAACAGAAAGCGAGTTAAGTTGTTAATTTTCAGTTATTTTAGGTATTGTAAACTCAAATCATTTGTTAGCATCCAATAAAGTTAAAACTCAACATTTTTGATATATTTTCTCGTTTATTTGCGAAAACGAAAACGAAAACGAAAATGTTAATCAATAAAAATATGACAACACGGTATGTAATTGTATTAATAATTAATTATTTAAATTAATAATTTAAACTAACAATAAATTATTCCACTGTTGCATAACTTATGTATATTTTAACTACCTACGTTAATTTTAATTTAAAAAAATCTCAAACAGTATAGTAATATAAATTTAAAATTCGAAAGATTCGAACAAATGTTTGTTACTATTGTTACTGTAGGTATTATATTATCTGTGCTATTTTGTCCACAATAATTACGACATTTTTTAAATAAACCCTTTTTTGATTTCAGCGTATATGAACAATCTCTGAAGGCATTCTCGAACGAAACACGTTAAAAAGTTCAATTTGCATTATTTTAACTGAGTGAAGAAACATAATAAAATAGTAATAAAAATGGTAAAAACAATAGAAGTTTTGTTTCAAAAAAAAAACAGTAATACTTTAAGTTTTATCCTGTGTAAAAATACTGTACAATGTCTGTTAATTACTGTAATAATTTTAATGACATCCTTTCACTTTAAATTTTCTATAATTTTATAGAAAATCTAAAATAAACATTGGAAACAAAACTTTATGGAGGTAATATTGTTTCAGGATATACTTCACAATATTAATATTATATGAGTTTTCATATTAAAATTAACTCCCAACTATTAGTACAATAAATATCTGAAATTTCAACAGTTTAACAGAAACGTTTAATTTATTTATATTAAATATTATTATATTATCATTATTAATAAGCTTTACACTCTTATATACAGTGTGAGGACGAATTCTTTCAATTTATTAATAGTATTAATTATATTATACTAAGCCCGAGTTGTATTAGATGGTCTCAAAAGATAGCGCCAATACATTATAATTATGTTAATAATGTATTATCATGGAACAAGGAGGAGAGGAATGCCAACCAAGAAAACAGCGTAGATCAGAAACATGCCGAAAACGTTATAAAACTAAATGGCGCTGCCAAATGAGCGGGCTATAAATTGAGCGTAGATCAGAAATATGCCAAAAACCGTTATAAACCTAGATAGCACTGCAAAATGAGCGGGCTATACGGCTAGCTACGACGGGCTAGGTTTTAAATGGTTTTTTGGCATATTTCTGATCTACGCTCAACTTATACCCCGCTCATTTTGCAGCGCCATCTAGGTTTATAACGTTTTTTTTGGCATATTACTGATCTACGCTGTTTTCTTGGTGTATTGGCATTCCTCTGCTCCTTGTTCCATGGTATTATTAAAAAAAAACTGTATATTAATAAGATGATTAATATATTATGTTAAATGTAATTAATAATCAGAAATAAATTTAAAATATATCCATATACATAATTAACGTTGGCCATGTCTAAATTAGCTAATAAAAATTAACACCGAGCTAAAAACATTGAAAATAATGATTTATTAATTATCACTAGGTGGTAGGACTTTTCTGCAAAGTTCGTCTAGGTAGGTACCACCGCTTTGCCAGTTATTCTGCCGCCAAGCAGTAGTGTGCAAGCACTACTGTGTTCCGGTTTGAAGGGCATTGTAGCTAATGACATTACTGGGCAAATGAGACTTTATGATGATCACTCAGTCTAGTAATCTGATTACTATACTGTGTGATGTCTCAGGATGACGTGCGCAGTGCAGTGTCACGCGAAACTTTAGCTTGGAGTTCCGAGTGACACTGCAATCTGTTATGGGCAGCCGTTTCACTTAACATCAGGCGAACGACTAGCTCGTCACGTCATTCGTTTACATAAAAAAAATAATTAAGAAATGTTGAACAAAAACGACAAAGTAATAAAAATCAATTTTCGTATGTGAACAAATGACGTGCCGAGCTAGTCTTTTGCCTGGTGTTAAGTGTCACACCCGCTCATAGCAGTAGCGTTCGGAACTTTAAATTAAATTAAATTAAATATGCATAAAATATTATAACTGTAATTTTATCTTTCAAAACCATCCGGTTTCGAAATTGCTTTTGATACAAGCAACGTGTTTACAAACAAACACATATATACTAAACAAAATATACATATTACTACGTATGTTAAGGCTCACTTGTACAAACAACTGTAGGTAATTTTTAGGGTTCCGTACCCAAAAGGGTAAAACGGACCCTATTACTAAGACTCCGCTGTCTGTCTGTCCGCCTGTCACCGGGCTGTATCTCATGAACCGTGCTAGTTAGACAGTTTAAATTTTTACAGATAATGATTTCTGTTGCCGCTATAACAACAAATACTAAAAAACCGAATAAAATAAATGTTTAAGGGGGCTCCCATACAACAAACGTGATTTTTGCTCGTTTTTATAGATAATGGTACGGAACCCTTCGTGCGCGAGTCCAACTCGCACTTGGCCGGTTAATGAATACATCAATAAGTTTATTGGAGCTGGCACGCTCTTAATCATAGAGCATAAAAAACACGGTCGCGCTCCGATAGAGACGCCTTGCTCAACACTTCTCATACAGTTCAAAAGTGTCGCGTTTTAGAATACAACCTCTATGGTTGACCAGCGCGGGTAAGCTGCAGATATCGACATAAATATCTCTTCTACTAAAACATTGCTTGCTAGCTGACCCGCCCCGGCTTCGCGCGGGTTTTAGGGTTTTCCCGGCAATTATTCGAATTTTTCTCACCTTTTAAACCTTCCCTAGACCTCCACGAACATTTCAAGACCAAGATAAGATAAATCCGTTCAGCCGTTCTTCAGTTTTAGCGAGACTAACGAACAGCAATTGATTTTTATATATGTAGATTACCGGGATATTTACCATGTGTATTTTACACGGTAAATATCCCGTTTTTTTTTTTTTTTTTTTTTCTTATATTTTGGCTCCACACATAGTGTATTTAGCCAGTGTCAAGTTATGAAAAATATCCCGTTAATAAACAACATTTTAGTAGTGTTAGTCACCCTGATAGTTTAATATCTTATAATATCTCTTCTCTCGCGAAAACATCACGAAACATCACGTTATAAGTGAGATATCATCACCTGTAGGTTTTTTTTGTTGAACGCGTGTTTCTAAACCAAAAGCGGCGCGTAGTCAAAATTCGCCAGTAACCAGGCAATGAATGGATGAGACGGCGAAGGAACAGCCTCGCTTCTACTACCGTCCCCTCCATTCATCCTTTTCCTTTTTCCGTCTCTCTTCCCTTCGACAGGATGGGTATAAATAAATAGGTACACAACCAAAAAAAATCTTGCATAAAAATTAAATCCTTGTTTCTTCGTGCAACCCGCACTTGGCCGTTTCAGAAAACAAAGTATCCTGAATATTATTCTGAAAAAGTAGCTATAACCATACCAAATTTCAGCGAAATCCATTCAGTAGTTCCAGCGTGATGCGTGTTCAAAGGGACAAACCACAGATAACCCCCAATAGATACCGCATTACGGGATTTTTCTTCGGATCCTAGCTCACCGAAACTGGCGGAAGGCGCGGGTTGCGGGGACTGGAGCCAATGCGCTATTATTTCGAGTGACGCCCTAATAATGAACTCTAATACTTGGTCAAAACTAAGGCCGTGCTGCGAAGCGGCAATTTATATAGAACCATTTACGCCAATGCGTGGTGCGCGATCGTCGTCTTTCATGCGGTATCTATTGGGGGTTATCTGTGGGACAGACAGACAGACAGACGGACAAAAAATTAAAAAAAAAAAATTCTATTTCTATATCAATTTAGAAGTAACCTAGACAGCGGTTTTATTTTTGCGCCTTTTGGGGTCGAGACCCTCGGGCCATGGGGACCAAGTGCACACAAAGTCTTTAAAGAACTTTGTAAGCGTCTGGTTGAAGCAACTCGTGACCAAAATGCTGGCCTCTATTTGGGCCAAAGGTTAAGCATTGCCATTCAACGTGGCAATGCTGCCAGCATTTTGGGCACGTTGCCCACTGGTAGTGGTTTGTTAGATTAGTTTTGTATTATATTGTTAATTTTATAGTTTTAGTTTAGTTTTATAGAATACCTAGTTTTATTGTTGTTGTTGTTGTTGTACTTATTAAAGTGAATAAATTTGAAAATAGTTATTTTATGACAAAACGAAGTATTCAAAAAAAAAAAAAAAAAAAAATTTAGAAGTTTAATTCTTAATCCACTTCTGTACAGATAAAGAAGTGTAATGCAATCAAAGTTTTCAAAAAATATTTAATGTACAGATTTAGTCCAATTACAGTTTTATTATATGTATAGAAGATTTGAATCAAAGAGGTGACGATAAAGCTCCTGGATTGAATGACAGAACCATATATGTTCCTATTTCATTTCATCAAATTCGTACAAAAATGGTTCAAATTACAAACAATAAAAAAAAACATGGACGCCTGACAGTCAGACGCCTGATAGAATCTGCCGCCTGATCTAACCATCCTTGTTACTGGTCCCTTATGGGTTGCGAGGTCAGATGGCAGTCGCTCGTGTAATTCTGGTAGCTCGCCGCTACAGGTTAGATTGGGAGCCGACCCCAATAACAAATGGGAAAAGGCAAAGAGGATGTTGGTAAATATCCCAATAATAAACAATATTTTAGAAACAAAAGCTGTGTAAAAATGAGCCTTTCGGAACACATATTGCATGTATATTTACATTTAGAAATAACAAAAACATATAAATAAATTAACTACATTTTTTGTTAATATCACTGCAAGCATTTTCAATAATAATTAAGACTAGTTTAGCATTTCTTATAATATTGTAAATAGGTCTTATTATTGTATTAATTAGGGTTGAAACAAATGGGTTTTTTTTTTATTTGTAATTAACCCAAAACTTATTACGCTATAACTCGTATCATATGTATTTTTTTAAATTTACATATTTCATTTCAATTCAATTTCATTTATTTTAGATAATTCAATACAATTTGTTAGAAAGACTTACAGCTCGCACATATTTTTTTCGCAAATTTTTATCTCATTGCTGTTTAAAATTTTAAATTTTTACAGTTAAAAGTTTGCTCTTTATTTCGCGTTTGGTTGTAATGTAATACACTGCACCGGTGTTATTATATCATTTAGTGACTATTTCAACAGCAAAAAAACGATTGATAACAAATAAAAAAGTTTTAAAATTTATAAGGAAAAAAAACAAGTGATATGAGTTATGGCTTAAAATATTTTAGGTGAATTATAAATAACCCGGTATAACATGCCCGTTTCATTCACACGTACGCATAGCTGTGTTTACATGTCTCTTTCTGTACAAAGAGGTCCGGCTTTTCAAACGGCTGGCTATCAGTAAAACGGCAGAATACACAAAAAATGGAACAATTTCAAACAATGGTGTGTAAAAAGGTTTAAAAAAGTGACTTTATTGTACAACACTAGTGCAATTCAAAAAACGTAAAGCCGTATTAGAACATTCTCTTTTCTGAAATCTACACCACTATTATAAAGAGGAAAGATTTGTATATTTTGTATGTTTGTAATGAATAAACTCAAAAACTATTGTGCCGATTTCAAAAATACTTCCACCATTGGAAAGCTACATTCACCCTGAGTAACATAGGCTACACCGCTACACGTGCGAAGCCGGGGCGAGCCGCTATTCGGTTATAAAGTCACTTTCGCGACTTTATAACCGAAATAATTTTTCTTCAACTACCGAATGAACCAAGTCATTTTTTTTAAACCATCCGTTAACTGATTACCAACTGTTTTAAAGTCTGTAAACCCCACCCTAACATCGACGTGCGAGATTTGAAGGGTAGTTTAGTCCTTGATGAAAAATTATTTTATGTTATTGATGAAAAATAGAGTGAGAGTTATTTATTTGGTTTGTTTTAATCAAATCATGTCTGACTCCAAATATGTAAGATATTCAATTTAATTGTTCAAATGTAGACTCAAACTGTTCAAGATCGAACCTAACTGTTCAAAAATAAGCCCAGTCGTTCTAACTCAAACCCAATTGTTCAAAAATAAGGCCAATTGTAAAAACCCACACGTAATCGTTCAAAAATAAGCCCAATCGTTCTAACCCAAACCTAATTGTTCAAAAATAAGCCCATTTTTCTAACCTAAAACTAATTGTTCAAAAATAAGCCCAATCGTTCTAACCCAAACCTAATTGTTCAAAATAAGGCCAATTGTTAAAACCTAAACGTAATTGTTCAAAAATAAGCCCAATCGTTCTAACCCAAACCTGATTGTTCAAAAATAAGCCCATTTTTTCTAACCTAAACCTAATTGTTCAATAATAAACCTCATTGTTCCATTTTTTCCAAACAAAAACATCTTTTATTCTTTTTCTACTGATACTGTCCATGCAAAGGTTGTCTGGAAGAGATCGCTGTCAGCGACTACCCATTATTACACAACTTTATAAGATTTATCATATTCCTGTTTGTATATTTTATTGGTGTAACAATAAAGAGTTATCTATCTATCTAAAAACCTGAATGTTCAAACCCAAACCCAATTGTTCAAACCTAAAGTTAATTGTTTAAATCTAACTCCCATGTAGGCAATGTCAAACTCTAGCTTACAATTATGAACTTGTACTTGTCGGTTGCAAAAATAGATTTAAAGACCGCAACGTTAGCTGCGGCCAGTCCACAGATAAGTGACCGCAAAGTGTTAAAACTACCGTGCTTTACATATAAAGGTAATTCGCAAATCTACTTGCACTTTGGTATCATTTAAGTTTTGTGTTATAATATAACAATATCGTCAAAACACGAAACACCCTTCAAAAATCTCAATTCAGCGTCTGAAACCCCAAAAACTACCTTTCAAATACTTTACAAACCCCACACTACCCAACAAACCCCAACCAGCCCTCAGAAACCCCATCAAACCCCGCACGTTCCACAAACAACAAGGCTGCTCAAACCTTACATTAGAGACGCTACGACTGGTTCCTCGCTAGCTCGTAGAACAACACGTACGCTTCCGGAGATACCACGTCACGGGGCTTTATTTGGGACACCCTGCAACAAAATACAAAGTCAATAAAAATCCCATTTATTAGAAAATATGAAGAGAGGGCGATGGTGGGCGAGCGGTAGAATGTGCGCTTCACAACCTTACGGCACCGGGTTCGATCCTCGGCCCTGCACCAATGACTTATCTAGTAAGCCGTCGGTCCCATGCTTGTCTAGAAGATACCTAGAAGGAACATCAATCATAAACTTACAATAACATCAATTTTGTATGAGGTGTTGTTTGCTACAGTGCTATGGAGTGCCCTATGCTACAGTGCTACAAGTGTTCAATGCTACAGTGCTATCAAGTGTCCTGTGCCAGTGTCATTAACTATTGTGTTATAGTGGTACTAAGTGTTTGATGCTACAGTGTTGTGTGCTACAGTGATATAAAGTGCTATATGCTAAAGTTTTCTACGCTACAGTGATAAGTGTCCAGGGGGCGTACCGTGAGCTCTTAACTAGCGCGATTCAAAACAGAGCCTACACTGCATCGCTTGTCAAAACCCCCATACAAAAAAAACAAAGCGATCCAATATAGGCTCAGTTTTGAGTCGCGCTAAGAGCTCACGGTACGCCCCCTGTGCTACAATGCTACCTATGCTAGTGCTACAAGTGTTCAATGCTACAGTGCTATCAAGTGTCCTGTGCCAGTGTCATGAACTGTTTTGTTACAGTGCTACTAAGTGTTTTACGCTACAGTGTTGTGTGCTACAGCGGCATAAAATGCTCTATGCTAAAGTACTATCAAGTTTTCTATGCTACAGTGATAAGTGTCCTGTGCTATAGTGCCATGAACTGTTCTGTGTTAAAGTGCTACTAAGTGTTCTATGCTACAGTGCTATCAAGTGCACTGTAGCGTTACTAACCTGGAGTCGTTATACTCATGCCAGTCGCCCGTGTACGGATGTTTACAGTATGCTGTGTAGTGACCGGAGTATGTTGTACCTGGAATACGAAAATAGACGTTATTACAATGTAATAAGGTACACATTTGCCTGACATATTTAATTAAATGAATTACTGTTTGTTATTAAACATTGTGTAGTTGATGAATAATTGAATACTTACTTGTTATTTTCAGTTTTATTTACTTTTGATAAAAAGATCAACAGTAACTAAGTTAGATCATACAAAAATAGGCAATAAAAGACCTTCCTAATTATACTTGCTATAAATCGACTTTGATTTAGACTCACCAGAATGGTTGACTTTGATGTAGACTCACCAGAATGGTTGACTTTAATGTAGACTCACCAGAATGGTTGACTTTGATGTAGACTCACCGGAATAATTGACTTTGATTTAGACTCACCGGAATGGTTGACTGATTTATACTCACCGGAATGGTTGACTGATTTATACTCACCGGAATGGTTAACTTTGTTGTAGACTCACCAGAATGGTTTACTTTGGTAGACTCACCGGAATAATTGACTTTGATTTAGACTCACCGGAATAATTGACTTTGATTTAGACTCACCGGAATAATTGACTTTGATTTAGACTCACCGGAATGGTTGACTGATTTATACTCACCGGAATGGTTGACTGATTTATACTCACCGGAATGGTTAACTTTGTTGTAGACTCACCAGAATGGTTTACTTTGGTAGACTCACCGGAATAATTGACTTTGATTTAGACTCACCGGAATAATTGACTTTGATTTAGACTCACCGAAATGGTTGACTTTGATTTAGACTCACCGGAATGGTTGACTTTGATGTAGACTCACCGGAATGGTTGACTTTGATGTAGACTCACCGGAATGGTTGACTTTGGTAGACTCAACGGAATGGTTGACTTTGGTAGACTCACCAGAATGGTTGACTTTGGTACTCACCGGAATGGTTGCTGACAGCGTACAGATTGTATACAGGCGAGGATCCGCGCGCGGCAGCATAGGGCCCCATGTCTAGTCCAGTGAGAGGGAACTCTACCAATACGCTCAGCTTGCCTCGGAAACGTTCCGTTGGGGAGAATCTGGGGACAAGTATAGAATATATTATATCCTCTAAAATATGGGGTTAAGGCGGCGTCCAAACACAATTTTTTAGGGGGGGGGGGGGGGGGGTTCTACAGGGCTTCATTTAAAGTTGAAAATAGCATATCATATTTGATGTCCAACTGGGTCTGCGCTTGAAACTGCAATAGCGTACAATACGTACCTCTTAAGATGCAAAACCAAAACCTGCGGGAACTTCTGTACTGTGAACCACTTCAGGCACTTACGTCGCACGCCGCACTTAGAACATGTCTGGAAACAAAAACATATATTTCCGATTTAATATTACACTTTAAATAATAAAAACTAAACTAAACTAAGATAAACTAAACTAGCTAAACTACCTACTACAAAAAACACTTTAAATTGAACATTAATTAATAATTTACAAGAATAAGAAATATTTATATGCTTAAATGTCGGTATATAAGGATTTAGATAGGTACATCATTAGTGCCAGATACATTTTGCCACCCGCGGCAGCATGCAAGTGTTGTAAACATACCAATTGAATAAATAATTACATGAATTTAAGGCGGAACGTTACACGTTCATCTTAAATTCATGTAAATATTTGAAATTCAAATTTTCTTTCGTTCTTTTGCCAATAATAGCTTGTTACGTTGCCGTGTGACGTCAGTCCACAGCTCACCGCAACTGGTGCCATCCAGGCACGCGCCGACGCAGCAGACAGTGTCTTATGTCATTTCACGTGTTCTTGAATGGCATAAGGTACTCCGGTCCCGGCCTTGGGGCCGGAAGCACCACTTTAGATTGTAGGACTAGTAAAATACGTACATCGTGTAAAATATAGATTAATTTACCATAGACAACATCTTAGTTTCTCTTCTGCATCCTCCACCTGCAGCCTCCGTAACTAGCTTAATTACTCGACGTGATTACATGAAAACTAATTTTGCGCAAATAAATATAATGTATCAGTAAATTACAATTAAAAGTATCACCTACTTATCATCGGTTTAGTGACAAATGGCAATAGACTGAAAAACTAAGAAGAAATTTGTTTATTGTCATTTGTCGCTAAACCAATGATAAGTAGAAGATACTATTAATCGTAATTTGTTGAATCATTTTAAATATCTTCAAAAATGCGCGAGTGAGACAAAGAATCCAGGTGTAGTACGTTCTTAAGAGGGGTCATCATGTTTGCAACCATCCTGTATAAGCTTGATACTGACCGGTTTTTCGTCTCCATCCATTTCCTCCTCCTTTGTAAAGTGTTGCAAACATTGTTGGATTTTAAGGTTACCGGTGCGAGATGGGATCGGCAGACTGGAAATAGAAAAAAAACATATAGGGGTCACTTTAACCCCTTAGGGGATGGATGCACATCAATACTGTTATGGGCGGCCATGACGTATAGTGATCAGCCAATCGCAAGCATAGAATATGCCTACAGAATAAGTAATAGTACTCTGCGAGCTAGCTGCTAAATGGAGTCAAATAAACCTCTAAATTAAAATGGGGTCAAATCAACCCCTAAATTAAAATGGGGTCAAATAAACCCCTAAACTATAATGGGGTCAAATATACCCCTAAACTATAATGGGGTCAAATATACCCCTAAATTAAAATAGGGTCAAATAAACCCCTAAATTAAAATAGGGTCAAATATACCCCTAAATTAAAATAGGGTCAAATAAACCCCTAAGTTGAAATGGGGTCACATAAACCCCTAAACTAAAATGGGGTAAAATAAACCCCTACATAAAATGGGATCAAATAAACCCCTACATAAAATAGGGTCAAAGCAACCCCTAAATTAAAACGGGGTCAAGTAAGCCCCTAATTGAAGTAGGGTCATAATGAAGCCAGCACATACCTGAGGTCCCAGAAAGGGTCGAAGGTGACACTATCGTGGTTACAGTGCGTACAGCGGAGGGTGGACTTGAGTTGCCCGACGAATATATCAGCGACGCGGGACTCTTCCACTCGCAGCAAGCGCGACCACGCCTCGCTCGCCTTCGCCGAGTCACTGTTTCAACATACCGCGGGGTAATTTTTTTTTATATTTTGGCTCCACACATAGTGTATTTAGCCAGTGTCAAGTATTGTAGTTTTTCATCGTATTATGAAATATTTCATGTAAAGTCAAGTCATAGTCTCAGTCAGAGTAGTCATAGTCTAGTCTAAGTCATAATCCAGTCTAAGGCATGCCCTAGTAAAGTGGTGGCAACTTTACTAGAGGTTTCTATGGAATTTTGGAAGCAACACGAAAAACCACGTTTCACTACATTATATCACTTGCCCACACTCATACTCGTAATTCAGCACTTAATGCGTAAAATGCCACTAATTTTAAACATTAACACTGGAAAAAGCATAAGTTTTGTGAAATAATACAATGCAACCTCGTGAACTTTTTCACGTTCCCGCCAAAACTCCCCAAAACCGCGGGTTATAAACGTCGAAAATGATACAACATAACACTGATTGTATTATATACCAGCGGCTCGGCCCGGCTTCGCACGTGTAGCGGTGTAGCCTATGTTACTCAGGGTGAATGTAGCTTTCCAATGGTGAAAGGATTTTTGAAATCGGCACAGTAGTTTTTGAGTTTATTCATTACAAACATACACACAAAAATACAAATCTATCCTCTTTATAATAGTCGTGTAGACTATTCTAGATAATACAGAGTTTGTAAGCCGTACAGTCCGGCTGGCTAATTACGAAACTCGCAACAAGTTTGCAACAGCCGCAAACTTATCATGGATTGATTTTTAAGTGTGAACCACACTTCAGGTAATATCTATAAAGATATTATAGTTCTTAAAATTTTTAGGAACCAGCGGGATTTGAACCCGCACCTTCCAACTCACCGGATTAGAACTATAATATATTTATAGTCGTAAACTTCGCAACCATTGCTGTCAAACATCACTTTGGCAGAGCAGAAAGCGTCTGTCGGATCACCGTCTGTCGGACAATCAACGAACTGGCGTTTTGGCGGGAACGCGGAAAAGTTCACGTCGGTGCATTGTATTATTTTACAAAACTTATGCTTTTTCCAGTGTTAATGTTTAAAATTGGTGGTATTTTACGCATTAAGTGCTGAATTACCAGCATGAGTGTGGGCAAGTGATATAATGTGGTGAAACGTGGTTTTTCGTGTTGCTTCCAAAATTCCATAGAAGCCTCTAGTAAAGTTGCCACCACTTTACTATGGCATGCCTTAGACTGGATTATGACTTAGACTAGACTATGACTACTCTGACTGTGACTATGACTTGACTTTAAGTGAAAATTTCCATAATACGATGAAAAATTACAAAACTTGACACTGGCTAAATAAACTATGTGTGGAGCCAAAATATAAGAAAAAGAAATAATCAACGAACTAAAAAGTGCATTATTTTGTTTCCATCTATTGCTGTTCTGTTGCTAGTGACGCTAGTATCAAAGACCAAAGTGAATTCAGTGACAGGCGAGCAACAGGCGGGCGACTGCAACCGACTGCTAAGTGTTTGCTGACGCTTTGCTACTGCTGTTGCTTTGCTATTGGTATTGTAACTTTTACATAATACGGGGGTTTGTGAATAGGACCACCCCATCTCTTCCCGTAGGCGCCGTAAAAGCCGGCTAAGGGAATATCCAGGGAATGGGCAGCAGCATTCTTTGACATTTTTTTACATTACAAACCTTCTGCTGCAAATGATCACCAAGCCGCCTGCCAAGCGTGGAGATTATGGCAACCTCCATGATAAGCGTCCAAAGTGGCATTTTATAGGGGAAGTCTACGTTCAGCAGTAGACGTCTTCCAGATGATGATGATGATGATAATGATGATGAAAAAACATTGCCATCCTTTTCATACAGATCCAAATAACAGAGACCGCGATAGTTTTGTAATTTTAACACTAATTTTTTTATTTTGTACAAAAAAGAACACGTATTCGTCGCAGATCGTAAAGAGTATAATAATTGTATAGAAACTTACAATAAACATAATTGATGGATATCAAATATTTTTCTCGGTTCTTCGGACATATCTATTGGTCTGTACCGCGCTTTACATAGTCACAGAGTACTAACCTGAGGCTGTCGTCGATCTCGGTAAGTATCGGCTTCGGTTTGACAGTCACCCGGTTCACATCTTCATGTAAACCTTCCAGCAGGTAACGCAGGAACTCCTGCATGAAACAAATACAAAAAATGTATATTTGTGGACATTTCACACTTTTACTAGGTTTACTTTTCTGCAAAGTTCGTCTAGGTAGGTACCACCGCTTTGCCAGTTATACTGCCGCCAAGCAGTAGTGTGCAAGCACTACTGTGTTCCGGTTTGAACGCACTGCAGCTGGTGACATTACTGGGCAAACTACACTTTATGATCAGCTCAATCGTAATCGATGAATGGGCTTCATTTGGTCATTTCCGGTTGTGTAAAACCCTCATCAATCTGGACCCTTAGGTAATGAACTGAATAGACAAAACATTGATTAACTATAATAATGAGAAATAGTGAGAAAATACTAATGGATGGAGATGTTACACAATGCCAACTTGCCGGAAATGACGAAATGAAGCCCATTCATCGATTACGATTGGCTTAGACGGTAGCCCCGGATCACTCAGTCTAGTAATCTGATTACTAGACCGTGTGATGTCTCAGGATGGCGTGCGCAGTGCAGTGTGACGCGAAATTTTAATTCGGCCCCCGTATTATGTAATAATTACAACAGCAATAGAAAAGCGACAGCACACGCTTAGTCACTAAATCCTTCATCTCCATTCTGTCATCGGACTGCAAGGCGCACAGAAACTCGGCATCCTTATATCGTTAGTATTCCTACAGCCCGCACTAAGCGTATCGCATCAAACTTTATAGTGCATACAGCAAATGAGTGGAACACCTTGCCGGCGTCCTTGTTTCCAGCTAACTACAGGGTGTCCGCTGGCAGATTTTACAGTTTGAATTGAGCTAAAGGCGCGTCGGAAGACTGCAGCGGGGAGGGCGGGGTATCACTCGAAGCGGGAGTGTTGCCAGTGTCTGTGGACAGGAGCGCACCGCGCTTTTGCGGTTGAGGCGTATTTCACGAACAATTCGATCAATGTGGCGAGGCGTCGGTTTCGTTCTCACTTTGATATCCGAAAGGATGGTCCGTCTAACCAAATGACATGGGACAGCTATCAGTCCAGAGCTTTGCAAGCGAGTTTTCGCCAATAAGGAGGGTAGGTTGCAAGAATGTTTTGCGGCTAGAAGGACGCCATTTGAGTGGAGTGGAGGATTTTTAAAAAGTAAAATCCACAACATTTTTATGTAATATAATAAATAAACAACTTGCATTCATATTTTTATTTTATTTTATTTTTTTAAATATAAAATCTGCCGGCGGACACCCTGTATAACCTGGGAGTCTTCAAGACGAGAGTGAATATGTATCTTCTAGGCAAGCATGCACCATCGTAGACCGCGTCGTCACTTACCATCAGGTGAGATAGTGGTCAAATGCTGTGCCTATAAATTGTAAAAAAGTAAATGTCACTGGAAAAAATAAGTCGCTCACCTGTTGCTCGCCTGTCGCTGAATGCACTTTGCCCTTTGATACTAGCGCCACTAGCAACAGCTAGCTTGAGGGCGCTCGTGTCACCGCCAGTAACAGTAACAGTAACAGTAAGTTACCTGTGCATCCTGCTGGCTGTAGCCCATGAAGCGCGGCGCGAACCTCTGCACCTGCGACTTGAGGGCGCTCGTGTTCACCACCGCGTCACGCTCGCCACACCGCCACAGCTCCTTGATCACGCTCGCGAACGCTGCACGAACAATATATTATTCATTATAAAAAAATAACTAAAAAAAAACTAAATAACTATAAATAAATAAACAACAGTTTAAAAAATGTATGACTGTGATTGTTGGGACAATCACAGTCATACATTTTTAAAACTGTGCGGCGTAAGGCTGCCCCCACATTGGGCGGTTGCCGTGTCGTCGCGTTATCGCCGCGACATTTTACCATAGTGCGGCGTGTGTCGCCGCGATATCGCGGTATCGCGACGACACCGCAACCGCCCAATGTGGGGGCAGCCTAAAAATTCTGACACCAGGGCTGACCATTTGAAGAAAGAAAGAAGTACAGCCTCCATATCCCTCAACAAAATGTGGGGTAAATTGCAACAGAATAATTAGGTATTGATATTTCAATGTAACACAGAATATGTTGGCCGGGCGGCCTCAGGTCGTTGACCTCGCCATGGTAGGTCACCCAACTGGAACTTCAAGTCAACTACTGGACTACTACGTCAACTAGTAGAACTATATTATGTCAACTACTGGATCGCTATGTCAACAACTACTTGAACTTTATTTCCACTACTAGAACGTCATGTCAACTACTAGCACCTACCTCCAATAAGCGCGCCTCGCATACAAGACAGCGTGGTATTGATCTCGGAGACATGCTTGTCCGCCTGCAGGTATTCCAGAAGTGGCCGCGTGTTGGACAAACATTGGATCACACTGTTCATGAAACAGGTGTTGCCAATGTTGCGGAGGCCGTTCAGACCTGGAACATTCATTTAAATAATTTATAAAGCGAAATAACTACTTAAATAAACCCCTCTTCCCCAGTCGTAAGAGCCAGCTAAGGGAATATCCAGGGAATGGGCAGCAGCATTCTCCTCGGTACATTATAATCATCTGCGATCACCAAGCCTGCCCAGCGTGGGGATTATGGCAACACCCCGCCCCCAAATGTCCCCTATTCAGGCTGCTGATGATGATGATGATGATCAATGACAACATCGCAAACTTACCACTGGTTTGACTTGTCTTCTCCCGCGACTCGGATACAGATTCGCGCTCACTGCTGCGCCGCAGCCCGCTCGGTCCACTCTTACCTCCAGCCAACTCCTGGAAAACATGGCGGGGCGACTTTTAGTCGGCGAACTTGATCCAGCGAATTTTTAGATGCTAAACTTGTTTGGCGACATTTAGGCCTTACTTGCACTTATTTTTATTTATCGCCGAACATGCTCGTCTACTTTTGCTGGCCAAGTATGTTCATCAATATGCATAAACATCGTCAATATATGTGCACGACGTTTAAAAAACAAAAATAACACTATTAAAGACAAAATTCACAGTTTAGATAGCAAACAAATCACAATTTAGAATCAACGAACATTTTGTTTGGTAATTTTTGTTATTTCATTTTGCTTCAATAAGCATTCTTATTTCATGCAAAATGTTTCTTAATCTTTAGTATAGTTTCCTAATTATTACTAATTACGATTACTGAGCAAGTTTTGCTAATTGATATTCTTTTCATTCGGCTTCCCAAATATAATATTGTAAAGAAGAGGCCAGCATAAAAAGAATATTTCTACCAGAATTTGCTGTTCTAATGAGATTGGAGTGACTTATAATCGATACATAAGATTAAATTGATTTGTCTAAGCATTAGGGTTCATAAAAGATCATAAACCCAAGAACTTTATATTTACAGTGCACATTCAAAATTAATTAATGTGATAATTAATACGTGATAATGATGATAAAAACCATGCAAAAAAACGATAAACCAAATCAATTAACATATCGAAAATGGTTTTAACACTAAACATTTTTATTAAATACTTACCAGATAATATATACTTACGAAGATAGATAGGTATTATAAAATTAGTCTTAAAACAAAAACAATATACTCAAATACCTACCATACCTTAGCCCAGTGGATACAATGACTTTGGATAAATCAAGGGTCAAAGCAAAATTCAGAATCGCCTTACTGTGATCAAATATATATAGTTCTTGAAGCCTTAAATAGCAGAATCAAAAAACATTACAATAATCGAGCACTCAAACAGTTCGAATCGAAGGCCCACGTGCATTCCAGCACGAAATGAAAATTGGCTTCGATGAGACATAAATCGAAGAATTTACCTATGGACGAGTAGCCCAACAACTATTGCCAGACCTCTACAAACAAGCTACATTCCTAGAATTAGAGCCACAATAAGTCGAGAATACATAGATTCCGATTTTTTGATATCGACGTCTGAAGCAGAACAATGTCTTGGAAATGCAACATTAACAGCATCACCTCCATTTTTGCAAAAATATAACATAACCTAATATATAAAAATTAATTACATATTTAGCAATAAAATAAATAGGATTATTTAAAAATTGTTTGTTTATTCCGGATTAGGAGTTTTATTTTGTTAGTAACCACAAAAAATATCAAAGCCAAGAAATCTACCACAGACGAGCAACTGTTTCCAAAAGTTCGGCAACTTTACTGCCACGCGTTACCATTCGAGCGAGCGTCACCACGGCGAGCTCGATCGCATAGCGCGAGTGCACGCGACCGTTGACGGCGACTCGGCGACTTGTTGCTCTCTCGGCGACAAATTGTCGCTGCGTCTGCACCCGGTCTAATGTCCGAGTAGTTTGTGAAAAACGTGAATAAATTAGATATAACTATAAAAACATAGTTTTGATTGAGCAAATATTTCAATAATTTACTGTTTACAGTATCTACATAATGTTACAACTAATAATATTCCAACTGAAGTATCTAATTTCTCAGAAAAAAAACATTTCTCTTTACATACTTCATTCTATTTTCATAACCTTTGAATTTAACGCGAATACACTAGATATCGCTTTCCTGATTAATTTTTATCGCTCTCACACTAATTCCGTAGTTTTTCGCATCTATATTCTTCAAACTATATAACTGACCTTTTTATAACCAAATCTCTACCCATACGTAGGTAATATTAAGTATCACCCTATTCGCAAGTATACATACTAATCCTTCGCACATACTCGTACATTTCCCTGCACCTATTACTCCTTCGCACACGTCCCATCATGTTCACACAATTTAACTATACTCTTTCGTAGCTATAAATAACCAGTTCTAGCTATAAAGACTATCAAGCTACGGACCTGATGGTACTTGTGCGGCGCGTAAGGCCCGCGCGGACAAGGCACGCGCGGTTCGCGCCGACGACAGCCGCACCTCATGCCGCCGCGCCAGCAGCCGAGCGCCGCATGCCACCAGCACTAGCGCTAGGTACGTCAGCATACAAGGATCCGACAGGAGAAACAATCTGGCGGCGTCCGTCTTGGAAACTAGCCGACACGTTTGTATTCTTAGCCGGTGGCGCTTGATACCCGAGCGTTGTGTTGGGTTGAATTGCTCGGCGATTTAAAGTCGCCAGTTTTGAGGGAAGTCGACGAGCTTTTCTTTAATCGGCTGGTTTCGTTGTCAGATTTGTTATGCTCCTTGTGACACTCGTGAAGTTGGATAGCGTAACAGCTAGGGTTTGAAGGATTGGAGTTTCGGAGTATGGAGCTAAGGCGAGTGGTGAGGGTTGTCAAGTCTAGTAAGGTTTGGAAGAGTCAGGATTTATGGGAAAATGTGGGGGTGTTTGTTTGAATTGAGGACTTAATCTGGGGGTTTATATTATGTAGATTCTTAGGTCAGGTCAACCTTTGTTTAAGATGATATAGCGAGAATGAGATATAGGTGTTTAGATATATCTAATTAGACGAGAAGTCAGGGCGTGTTGAACGGTTTGGATGGGGTGTCAAAAGATTAATTACGTCTCTATTTCAGTGGAGTTACGGTTGAAAGTCTAACGGTGACGTTATGGATAAAAAACTACAAGAGCCCGATTTGTGGAGATTAGACATGTAATGACAGAACTTCAATTATGGACAAACTTTGCTCTTTACGAAGAAGCAGGAATGGGAGTAGTTTTTCCAGAATCAACTAAATATACTTCTCAAAGATATTATCAGGTTTTATTGAAAACAGTTGAAATGGATCAATTGGAATATGGAGAACAATCACATGAATAACAAAAGCGTACTCTTTAAAAGAGTGTCTTAAACGATTTCTCAAAATATTCTGGAGTGGTTACTAAACTTCTGGGATAGCTCCACAAATTCTGGAGTAGTTACTAAACTTCTGGAGAAGTTCCAAAAAATCTTGCGTAGTTCCTAAAATTCTGGAGAAGTTCCTAGAGGCTTTGTAAAAACTGCCGTAAATACGAACTCCTTAAGGAGTTATTTAATCAAATATGTAACGAATCGGAGTCGGTAAGTCCTTCTTTGGATTAAAAGGGAAACTAACTGAGAATTTCGCCCAAAGTTAAACTATATCAATGGTAATCTTTTAAAAGACTACTAAAATTTGAATAATATAGAGGAATGTCAGGGTTAGGACGTAGGTCTACTATAATTATTCTAAAAGACTAGGTTGGGATATAGGTCTACTGAATATGGAGGTCTGTAAGAACCAGGAGCCATTTATGAGACCAAGCTTGCAGTCTTCATTGCTGTCTTTCCTTTCTTTGAGGAGATTAAAGAAGTGTTTGGTTGTTATTTAAAACAGTTTCTCAATAACACAGAATATAGGACGGCACAAGAATGTCCCCGCAAATGTTCACATGGCAGTACACTGCAAAGTTTGTATCAAAAGTCAAATATCACTGACGCATCTACGTTAAAAATAGTTTCTTCAAAAATAGAGTCCACAATCGCAAGGGCACGAACCGATACGACGCAAGGTCACTTTCGATTTTAAACGACACGATTACCTTAGCACACGAAAAATTAAAAAAGAAACTGGTTGTGTAACTTGACAGCTGTCAAAAGTGACAGCAACGACGCGGGAAACAAAACAAAATGTCGCACCGCGTGATTCCCCGGGGGAAGGCGGGAAAGGCGTTTTTTTTTTCATTGTGGCAATGGGCTAGGCTCGCGTAGTGAACTAGTGTAGCGCCGGGCTGTATGATCGCCAGTTACCTTTGCCAATTTTCGCAACCACAAAATATGTTATCTTTAACTGTTCGGCGTTTAGGTTATGACGTAGAGGATGACGTCAAGAATCTAGATCTTAGTACATCGCTAATGAATAATATCATATCAGTTTATCGAATTAATAATGGTAGTAGTAAGTAAAAGTTCAGATGCTATAGGTAATCAGGGGGTCCAGCAAAGATTCCGTTCCATTAGCGTTAACGCCAACCGATAACTCCAAAATGTATGGGAATGACAATACCTAATGTTTCCGCAGGTAATGTAATTCCCATACATTTTGGAGTTATCGTTTGGCGTTAACGTTAATGGAAAGGGACTTTGCTAGATCTCCTGACCACGTGTCAGACTTTATGTAAATAGTAGGTTCTCCCATATCGCCTACTATCGCGTTATCTTTTCAACATTTTTTTTATAAAAAGTTCCTAACAGATCGGTGAAGTTAAGCAACGTTCGCTGCGGTCACTACTCTGATGGGTGACTGCTAGAAAAAGTGGTGTTTACAACTGTACGCTACCGTGCTTCGGAGGGCACGTTAAGCAGTCGGCCCCGGGTGTTGTAAGACAATTGTCGTTAAGCCCAAGTCAGAAGCCTTTGGGCGGCGTAAAAATTATGACACCAGGGCTGACCACTTGCCTACACGAGAAAATAAGAACTTTTAAATGGTACCTATGCGCTGTGTCTACCCTCATAAGGCATAATTTTGAAGGCTTTAGTTGACAGTCTTCTTCTTTTTCGTTTACGGCTTTGTATTTATGATAAATAATTATGATAATTTTAATGTCGTCGTATACCAATGTGTATACACCAATGTTTATTTAATTATTACCTACTTATACTGTAATTAATCTGAACTGACTTGTAAACCTAGTTTATAAATAAATGAGTATTTGAGTATTTGAGTATCGCTTTGTAGCAATAATTCTGCCAATGTCAAGTGGGTAAAAATTTGTACGGTTATGTCATGTCAAAGTCACAGTCAGTCAGTGTGAAATACAAATCAAATTCCTATTTCGTCAATCAAAATGCCATCAGTAAAATGGTGGATATTTTACTGAAAACTCTAAAAAGCCGTCGAAGACAAAACGAAAAGGCGTGGTTATATATTAAACTTGGAACCATTTGCCAACACTCGTGCACGTTCACGAACACTTAAGGGATAATAATCCACCCCTATTACACATTAAAATTCAAAACTACACAGGTTTTGGTAAAAAATTCAATAATTCACAACCGCCATTGTCGGATTTTCTTCAAAGACCGTTAGTTATGATAGTTGACAGTCTTTAAAATACTAAAATATATCCGTCTCTTACATTGCCGTCTATCTGACAAGAACAGCAACAGTTTTAGGAGTTTTAGATCTGTCAACTAAAGCCTTTCAAATTGGCGCCATTATAGCAGATACAGAGAGCAATAATGATTTTGATGGATAGCTTACCAAAACGATTTGCAGTAGAAATAGCGCCATTGTAGTTGCAAGCACTAGCCAGCATAAACTATTGTGGTTTTATAAGAATCTATGATTCTATTTTTCCCCACATACTTTTATATAAACCATCACACTTATGACGTGTTTTTAAAACGATTTTCACTACTTATTAACACTAAGCACTTTTAGAAAAATATTAGTGATTTTTGTGAAAATTTAATTAAGAAAATTCATTTTTAAGTCGTTATAGAACTTGGATATATAAAAAATATATTTTCATTAATATTAAACACAAGATATGTGTGTGTGAATATCATATTGCTACGCAACAGTCTGAGGCATTTATACCTACATGTACCGTCTTTTGATGTACAAATAGCATATCACTGATAGTATGCGGTTTACCTATTATGTAAATTCCAGTAAATTGTTCGATACTAAGTAAAATTATTACTTGTTGTCACATATTCATTTAACATAATAAAAAAATAATAAAAAATATTTTGTACCACAAGCGTTGTTAGGACCATAATTTTGTTTTTATGCGTAACCATTTGGTCTCGCATTTTTTTTTAGTATCTAAATGGCCTTTATTTAAAAACTTAATTTATTTTTAGTTTTAATTTATTTTATTCGCAATACTTTAGTTTTAATTTATTCAACATTTACGTAACATTTCGATAATATTTTATGTAACATAGTTACGAAGGTAAGAATATGACTGATATTGATAAATTGCGTTATCTGTAAGATAAAAAAAACATTCTTGTGATGCTACTTCCGTATTTAACGTACTGACCGACGCGTATTTAAGTTTTTTTTTTACAACTAAATAGGGCCGCATTTGACCGTAATCTCACCTGATGGGAAGTGACGACGCAGTCTACGATGGTACATGCTCGCCTAGAAGATATCTTTTCACTCGCGACTTGAAGAGCTCCAGCTTGTACTTATCGGGAAACAAAGACGCTGGTAAAGTGCTCCATTCCTTACTTAGCTGAGCTTGCGTTGGAATCATCTTTAGTTCCCATTTTAAGACTTAAAGTCTTCTTACATGGATGCATCATTATCCTCTTTGCGTTTTCCCATTTGTTATTGGTGTCGGCTCCCAATCTAACCTGTAGCGGCGAGCTACCAGAATTACACGATCGACCTCGCAACCCATAAGGGACCAGTAACAGGGATGGTTAGACCAGGCGTCAGATTCTATCAGGCGTGTGACTACCCGTAACGATTGCCATAGACGTTCTTATGACAACCGGGACCGACGGCTTAACGTGCTCTCCGAGGCACGGAGCGATGGCATCGAAAACTGCACATAACTTACTACTATCCCCATCACTTCAAAATTATAATTTCGGTTTTCTTGCGGAGGCTACGGAGAGCTGGAGAACAGCCTGCCCAAGCGACCCCTTGCCCAAAACCCCCGCTTCTCAGAGGCAGTGGGACGGGCCGCTCTGTGCTTTAGAATATAAAAAACTCGTAGATACAGCAAGTTCTTCCACAGAGCGTGCTCGCCTACTCGCAGTCGCTCGTTGGGAGTCGGGGCTTTGGCTGCATGCTTTGCCTTCCCGAAATTTCGGTAACCTTTTAGATAACAATACCTTCCGGTTAGCCGTATCTTTACGAATAGGTGCACCTAGCCAAGTCCCTCATCGCTGTCCTTGCGGTGAAATGGTGGACGGGCTCGGACTTCATGGACTGTCCTGTATAAAAAGTACAGGACGAATACCGCGGCACGCCGACTTGAACGATATCATCCGTCGGGCTTTAGTTAGTGCCGGTGTCCCATCAGTCCTAGAACCTAATGGACTGATGCGAGACGACGGCAAAAGACCCGACGGGATGACTCTCATCCCCTGGAAGATGGGACGGCCTCTAGTTTGGGATGCCACATGTGTTGACACTTTGGCTCTGTCCCATCTTCCTTTAACAACAGCTCAAGCCGGCGCTGCCGCCATCAAGGCCGAAAACCTCAAACGGCACAAATATGCACTCCTTGATAGGGCCTACATATTTGAGCCGTTTGGGGTGGAGACAATGGGTCCATGGGGGCCCGCCGCCATGGAAACATACCGGGACTTGGCCAAACGTTTGGTGGAGGCATCAGGTGACCAGAATGCTGGCTTTTATTTTGCACAAAAGATAAGCATTGCCATCCAGCGTGGTAATGCTGCCAGCATTCTGGGCACTTTTCCCTCCGCCAACGGTTTATTTTAAGTTTTATATTTTAGTTTTAAAGTTTTTAGGTGTAGTTTAGTTTTTAGGTCTAGTTTAGTTTAGTATATACATGTTATTTAAGTTTTTACAAAGAAATAAAGAAATTACTTACTAGATAAGTCATTGGTGCAGGGCCGAGGATCGAACCCACAGCCGTAAGATTGCGAAGCGCACATGCTACCGCTTGGCCACCATCGCTCTACTTAATATATATAATAATCTTAGTAAGTGTTAATTGGCGTCAAAACTGCTATCACCCATCCAGCCACTAATCGAGTCCAGCATTGAATACAATAAGAATGAAAAGGTATCGTTAAGAATGTATTACTTCCACCCTTGTAAGCAAGTGGTGTCAGAATTATTTAAGCCGTCCAAGTGACGTGGCTTAAATGGCTTAACGACAGTTGTGTTACGACAGCAACCAAACAGCAGAGATGGGGGTGGAATGGATGGATTAAATCTAATTATAATTGAAGATTAAACAACCAGTTTCTTTTATCCCTAATTTCTTACCAAACACGAAAAATAACACAAAACACAAATACTTTTAGCAATGGAAAACACGTAAAAACTTTTGCACCGAAAAATTATCGAAAATCCGTTTGACAGATGTCGAATTTGACATGTTGCCGATTTCGAAACTCGTGTTAAAAAAGAGTTACTATTCAATTATTTGATGAGAAAGGTTGGCTGTGGAGTTTTGGCGGGAACGTGAAAAAGCTCACGAGGTTGTATTGTATTATTTCACAAAACTTATGCTTTTTCTAGTGTTAATGTTTAAAATTAGTGGCATTTTACGCATTAAGTGCTGAATTACGAGTATAAGTGTGGGCAAGTGGTATAATGTAGTGAAACGTGGTTTTTCGTGTTGCTTCCAAAATTCCATAGAAGCCTCTAGTAAAGTTGCCACTACTTTACTAGGGCATGACTTAGACTGGATTATGACTACCTGACTTAGACTGGACTATGACTACCCTGACTGACTGTGACTAAGACTTGACTTTACATGAAATATTTCATAATACGATGAAAAACTATAATACTTGACACTGGCTAAATACACTATGTGTGGAGCCAAAACATAAGAAAAAAAAAGGTTGGATGCGGTGGCTTTTAACTCTTGGGCGGGATTTCTTGTGTAGGTATTTATTAATACTTACGCTGAAAATTATTCATGAGATGAAATTATATTTATAAGTACCTAGTGGCACAATTTTAAAGGCAGTAGACAGATCTAACAATCCTAAACCTGCTGCCCTAGCACGGACGGTGGACAAGATTGTCTTTCCCCGTTATATGTCACTTTCTTAATACTTACTTGGGAGTAAACAGGGGAAAGACAATTTTGTCTACCGTCCGTGCTAGGGCAGCTGTTGCTGTATTTGTCAGATAGACGGCAATGTACTCAATACTCAATTATTTATTGCCGACATATGTACGTATATAGTCATGTAAGAGACGGCTATATTTTTATTAAGTTAAGGACAGTCGACTAAGGCTGGGTTTTTTCACCAATAGTTAAAGTAACCAATGGTTAAAAACTCTAACAAATTCTAACCAATGGTAAAAATTTGTTAGTTTTTAACCTTAACAAAAAGAGATAAGTATGTTTTTGGAGATATTGTGAGAAACGTAGGTTCTTAGCTAATAAATATAATTAAGAATAGTATTTAACGTTACTCGATAACTTGCAGCTCACCGGCTTGTAAATTCTTATGAGAAATAAAAATTCTTTTTTAACCGTAACTATTGGTGAAAAAACCCAGCCTAAGGGTGAGTTTTTTGATTCGCAGTCAAGGTAACCGGTAGACCGTAGACCGCGTCGTCACTTTCCATCAGGTGAGACTATGGTCAAATGCAAGCATATTTATTTATTTAAAAAAAACCAATGGTCATAAATGCTAACAAATTTTAACCATTGGTTAGAATTTGTTAGAATGTTTGACCATTGGTTACCTAAACTACAGATCAAAAAACCATCCTAGAGCCTTCAAAATTGGGCCTAACCTACATCTTATTGTTGTAAACCTTCATGGTACATGTGGTATGCTACCTAGAAGGTTACTTTTTTAATTTGAATTTGTTTTGACATGAGGCAGGTCAATCTATAGATTATGATAGAACCATCAACTGTGTCAATTGAGAAAAAACCTTTATTCCATGTTTTTATCATATATTTTATTCTAGGCGAATATAGCAAATATCTTTCCTAATAACTGTGTTTTAACCACCCCCACCCCTCGCGCACGACTGCTAGCGCAGTGAAGCGCTAGCACTTATAAGGTCGTTCGATTAAATATACAGGGGATGTCCGGTAAATAATGGAGAACTTGCAGGGTGTGTAATAGTTACTTAGATAAAAATGACGTCATCATCATCATTACATAAACAGCCGGAAGACGTCTACTGCTGAACATTAGGCCTCCCCCATAAAACGCCACTTTGGGCGCTTAGTATAGAAGGGTTGCCATAATCACCACGCTTGACAAGCGGCTTGGTTATCGCAGATAGAAAGAATCCGTTTTTAATAAGGTTTTAAAAGATTCTCTTATAATGAAATGTCATTATAATTTGACACATTTTTTTAATGACAAAAGTAAGCCACTTTAGTATTAAACTTTGCCCAAAGGTATTTGTAGATTTTATTTAATGGATCGGCCTGGTCGTCACCTAACCTGTTGCTATACCCTACTGGGGTCATATGTTTTGCACACACATACATAACACCTGTATTACTAAATATGTACATATGTTGGCAATAAATTATTGAGTATTGAGATTTTTAAAGTACCGAGGAGAATGCTGCTGCCCATTCCCTGGATATTCCCTTAGTCGGCTCTTACGGGCACGGGAAGGGATGGGGTGGTGCTATTGAACATCGGGACCACACGTTTTATTTTCACACCAACTATTTCCATTTAGTCATGAAAAGGTAGCAAATAGAAGACAGAGTAACTATAGAATTTATTGGTATGGATCATGTGCTACTTGGCAAAGCCTGTCCCACTGCCCTATTATTAAAAATTTCTATTCTTAAACATCCTAGAAGTTTTGGAAATGAATCACGCGTACAGCATAAAGTGATTACGTCACATAAACATAAACACAAATATTGTGTGAAACCGATAATAGGTAAGGTATACTATCACTAGGTGGTAGGACTTTTGAGCAAAGTTCGTCTAGGTAGGTACCACCGCTTTGCCAGTTATTCTGCCGCCAAGCAGCAGTGTGCAAGCACTACTGTGTTCCGGTTTGAAGGGCATTGTAGCTAGTGAAATTACTGGGCAAATGAGACTTTACGAACTGATCTCACAGTCTAGAAAACTTTTTTAGACTGTGAGATGTCTCAGGATGACATGCGCAGTGCGCGGTGTCACGCGAAACTTTAATTTAGAGTTTCGTGTGACTCTGCAATCTGCTATGGGCGGCCGTGTCGCTTAACACCAGGCGAACGACTAGCTCGTCACGTCATTCGATTACATAAAAAAAAAGGTAAGTTGAAATGAAAAGAAAGTCTTACAAAAGCCAAAACTATTGTTTTATAAAAAAAAAGTAAAGTACTCCTTAAACGAACGAAAGAGGTTAACATGTCAAACTCACATCTGTCAAGAAAGCGCGCGCTTTTCTCCAAAAACGGTTAACTTTTTTATTGCAAAGGCAGGTGGCTAAAGCAAGCGTGGTCACTGCGCCGGCAGGTTTCCCGAGTTATATTATATTTGTAGACGTAAAGAGTACATGCCGATTATATTTTTAGACGAATTCTCTTAGCCGGTCTGATTGTCAACTGAAATATATCGGCGCGGGTGTCGACTAGAGGTGTGTCTGCCATTTTATAACCTATAGAATAAATACTTAAGTGTTATTTTATGAATAGAAGCACCACCGCCACGCTTGTTAACATTTTTTAATCTATTGCAGTACGAATCAAGCGCTAGTAGCGCTCATAGCGAAGCACGACTAGCCGTTTCTAAACGATCGGCTTTGATGGGTGACCGTTACAAAAAGTGTTACATTTACTGAGGGTTATCGTGTTTCGGAGGGTACAATAAGCCGTCGGACCCGGCTACTGTCGAAAGACAATTGTCAGACATAGAAATATTATAAGAAATATTTTTCGTCTTCTGGTTATAACTACATACTTTTCTTCTATTTTTTTTTTCGTCATATTTTTGACGCCAAAAATTCGTAACTTCAGGTGGCTATAAATACGAAGATATTGTAAAAAACTTTAACAAAAGAAGACGTAAATGCATAGTTTTTACTCGGTAGACAACATGTAAAAATACCATCAAAATCGGTTAACATTTAGAGGTGGAAAAGCATTGGCGCTTTTTGTATAGATAAGAGGGGGGTATACGCTTCTCTAAAGCCAAATCAGAAGCATTTTGAGCGGCCTAAAAATTCTAAAACCCAGGGCTTGCCAGGCACTTGCCTATACGAGAAGAAGGACGTACGAATCAAAAGGGCTTTGTCGCTGAACGACCAAGGACCGTGCTGGTATTTGAAAATGTTGTTGCTGTCGCTTTGCTCTCCACACGTATGATAGAGACAATAGAACCCATGAGTGAGTTTACCTACATTTTAGCGTTCCGGGGGAAGTGGTTTTCACTCTCCAAATCTTAACCAAACTTTTGTTAACCGTTTTCTTTATTTTAGAATATACAGACTTACAATCGACACCACCTTCCAAATAATTAATTTTTCATAGCGTTTTCCAAAGTTTATCAGAGCGCCTGGTTGGTGTAACGCGTGACTAAAATGCTGGCACTTATTTGGCTCAACGAATCAGCGTTGCAATTCAACGTGGCAATGCGGCCAGCAAGTTGGGTACGCTACCTACCGGTAGTGGGCTGCAGCATTTGGACTGTCTACAGGCTTTCGCGGCTAGTATACAGTCTAATTGTTCTTTGTAGTAGATAGTGTAGCTAGTTTATATTATTGTAGTAGTTAGTTTAAAGAATAATAGCACATTGAAAAAAAAAAAAAATTTATTACTGGAGTAACATATTCGTGTATCATTTGTTACTTTTTCTTGTAGCTTCCACTCTCCCTACTTATTCTGTAACTCCTTCATTACAATGCAATGTCATTTCTCTTGGCACAAATGTTAAAAATCAACAAAAACAAATACCAAGTCCATAACAACAACCAAAAACTGCAAACAAATCGAAACTACCTACATCATGACAAAGGTTTTACTAGGTGGTAGGACTTTTCTGCAAAGCTCGTCTAGGTAGGTACCACCGCTTTGCCAGTTATTCTGCCGCCAAGCAGTAGTGTGCAAGCACTACTGTGTTCCGGTTTGAAGGGCACTGTAGCTAGTGACCTTACGGGGCAAATGAGACGTTATGATCTGATCACATCTAGTAATCTTATTACTATACTGTGTGAAGTCTCAGGATGACGTGCGCAGTGCAGTGTCACGCAAAACTTTAATTTAGAGTTCCGATTGACGCTGCATCTCTTATGGGCGGCTGTGACGCTTAACATTAGGCGAAAGACTGGCTCGTCAGGTCATTCATTTACATAAAAAAGGTAAAAGTAGGTACCAGGCGAGCATAACATCAGTAGAGTCACAGAATATACATTTAATAGTACTAGGTAGTAGAGCCATAGACAATAGGCTATTGTCCTGCTATTTTTTTATTGCATAAATTAATAATATTACTCAAAAAATAAACAGTCGTGAAAACAAAAATTAAATATCTCTAAAAATTGACAAAGTTACAAGCATTTTAAAATACATGAATATAATAATGAGACAGCTCAAACGTGCAGTGACGTCAGTTCTTGCTCCTTCATAGTTATCCTAGCTGTGGTAGCTTTACATACAATTTCTTTGGCATGTGACTTCACAAACTGCGTTTTCATGGTAAGAAACTTCAAAAGCTTGATTATGTACCGATATTACTTGTTTTTTCAATTATTGCATTCTTTTTTTAACCTGCTTTATGAAAATAACATTTACTTGTTAATTTTTAATAGCAGACAACTAACCTATTCCCTTGACAAAACTGCAAAAAACTAACAGGCGAGCATAACATCAGTAGAGTCATAGACAAATCCCCTTGACACAACTGTAAAAAGCAACGACTATATTTCAATAATAACCGAAAACTCCAATAATGGAAAAAACATCAAGACTAAAGTACCAGGCGAGCATAACATCCGAGGAGTCATAGATAATTCCAGAGACGACTAACGAGCCGCGGTCACGCACACCGACGCAGATCGATGATACATCATGGTGGTACAGTCGACGACGCTCGCGCTTGATCAGTTTCAGAAACAATTCGCTTGCAATTTGGTTGTAGAAGATGATCCTCTTGCTAACAAACACTGCAGTGGAATAAGCTATACTAGCCCCAAATTCAAGATGCAATATTTACTAACATTGCACTGACAGTTGAATCAGCTGATTTTTAGGGTTGTCGCCACGAAATGGTTGAGCGATATCAGCATCATGATGATTTTACTTATAAATTCTATCAGATTTATCACAATTCTCAATAGTTACATTTTCACTGTGATCCGTCGCCCCTAACAACCAAGAGGTTCTGTATGAAGCTGGTATGAAAACTTTTTCATGGGTGAGCACGCCACAGCCAAAAATGTTTGTAATCCCTGCTATCAGCTGATTCTACTGTCAGTGCAATGTTAGTAAATATTGCATCTCGAATTTTGGTGATATATAGGTACTCAGTGTTTTCTTTTTGTTTATTTCTTTGATGATCAGAAATCAAACACAAATAACTAGTAAAAAGGGTCCCGGACACTTCAAATGTTTTTTTAGCCACTGAAAAAAGTGGTTTTTAAATTTACGGTGTGTATTTGTATGTATGTCTGTGGTATAGTATGTAGCTCCTAATCAGATGATGTTTTTAGATAGAGGAGGAGCAGACTCATTTTTGCCCACATAACCTGCGATGAAATATAGGGTAGATCCACGGTCGCCACCTCGAAAACGGCACCGTTTAAACAAGGCATATGCCTTGTTATCGTTCTCAGTCGCGTTTGATTGCGCCTAATGAAAGTGATGTAACTCACATATTATCGTTTTAAAACGCTATTACAGGGTGCTATGGTTCATTATTAAAATGTAACAACCGCTTGTGGACTATTTTATATTAGCTGGAGTGGTATATATCTGTATAAGTAAACATTGACGCGGGGACACTTTTGAGGTTTCATTTTCATAGAGACTGTATCTAATTATCTATGGTATATTTGATTTAAGCACATAACCTAAAAATAATGTAGAATAAATTTATTTTTCTAAATTGAATAGCGATGTTAAAATTTGGATCAACAAGTAATATTTCTTAAAATTTTAAATCCCCTTTCTTGGATCTTGGATGATCATCAAACTTCTGAACAGTATTTTTTCAATACTAATAATAAAAATCAATGAAGCAACCTTACAAACAAAAAAAAAAGAAAACCCAATATCGGTTTATGCGTTTGGGAGCTATGACGCCAGACAGATGCACACGTTAAACTCACAACACTTCTGTTTAGTTGAGGATTTAAAAATAATAAATAGAGGCGTCCAAATCACCTGACTGATCTATCCGTGTAAACGTACACACAAATAAGTGACCCAAATACGCTATGTGTCAACGAACTCGTAACCTTTTTATACTAACTGACGAATTCTCAAACAGACAGACAGACAAGAATTCTAAAAACGATATTTATCGAGTCTACTACTTCAATAATTGAAATGCCGGTTACTTCGCGATTTTTGCTTTCACCGTTGTAACAGCGAGTGCGAATTCTGCATCATCATCATCATCATCATTATCATCATCATCAACAGCCTAAAGACGTCCACTGCGGAGCATGGCCTACCCTAGAGAGCGCCACTTTGGGCAGCTGCACGCCTCCTGCATCCATCGGCTCCCCGCAGTTTTCACCAGATCGTCAGCCCACCGAGTGGGGATCAGCATACGCTGCGTCTTCCGGTTCGTGGTCACCACTCGAGAAACATTCTTCCCCACCGGTTGTCAGTTCTACGAGCGATGGGCCTGCCCATTGCCTGAACAACTTGCTAATTCTAAGAGCTATATCGGTCACTTTAGTTCTCCTGCGGATCTTATCTCGCCTCATTCCGGATCTTATCTCGTAGGGAAACACCCTGCATTCTGCATGTAACTTGGGAAGTCAATGGTACGGTACGGGGTCGAAAGGGATCGGAACTTGGGGGCATCGATTAGAAAGTCGCACGGTCTACTCGTTGAGTCACACTAGCACATGTAACACATAGTTTTATTCATCATTAGCCAGCAAACGCTTATTGCTAATACTAGACAAACGCGTTGCTAGCCGTTTTCATACGACTTCTAGCAACTTTGACATATTAATTTTCGTCGAAATTACTCCGACCTCCAGACACACATATTCAATGTCCTTCGTCTGGGAGCCAGTTACTACCGCAACAGACAGAAACCAAGACGTTATGTTATAATACCGAAATGAATAAAAAATACACGACATAGATTTCAAACCCAAATAACTTTCGTAAGTTGCACTTTTGTGGCATGCGATCCCAGGTCTCTTCTTATGGGTGCCGTAAGAGCCGGCTAAGTGAATGCCCAGAAAATGGGCAGCAGCATACTCCTCGATCTGGATTATATTCTAATGCAATAACCAAGACGCCTGCCAAGCTGGTGGTTATGGTAATGGGGGAGACCTATGGTCAGCTGTGGACGTCCTCCGGTCACCTCCTGATGATCAGCCAATAGGGACAATATTTCAATTGCAGGACAAATGTTAACCGTTAGTTTTTCTCTTACTAACAACTCTTTAGATAAGAGCAAAAACAAAGACAGAATGAAACAAAGACATCGCAGCTTCCACTAGGTGATATCCTGGTCAAACACTACTAGCGCCATTAACAACTTGCAATCATCGTGTAGCTGATATAATAGGTTTGACAGAAACAGTTGTATCGCAGACTTAAAACACAGGTTTGAAAATAAACAAATATACAAATTAATACGATTTAAGGGAAAATTTAATGAGATCCTATAAAAACATTAATAACTTAGAACGAAAGTTGTATAGATGTTATACGAAATATCAATTCAGAAGATCCAAAAGCCCTGATCAAAGAGAACATATTTATAAAAATACAAAGCAAAGAAAATAACACCTAAAGAAAACAGGTCATGAGCTCACGAGTTTCTGGAATATGACACTACGTGCCCCAGAAGTGTTGACATTCTATAAATAAAAATCCAGAATAAAATAAGGAATCACAAATCAACACACATAGTAACACGGAAAATATATGAAATGATAAAGTGCACAGAAAAGAGCCACATACAAAATCATATGGGAAGTGCTCAAATAGAATGCGTTAGACTATTTCGATTATGTGAAACGCATAGGTCTGCAAATAGATGATGGAAGTCAGGAGATATTTTACACAAGCTATTACGATGCTTTATAAAAATTCAAATCCCTACACTATTTGTATCAAACGAATCATACCAATTTAAAATATCACCTGACCTTTTTCAGTATCTAAAATTATGATCCAAAAATGGTTAAGTAACATACTTACATTTTAGGATTCTTCATTCCTAAAGGTTTGAAAATAATTGTAAATTAAAGAAATCAAATCGAAATACTCTAACAGCAGTGGTCAACTCAAATGCTTACTTACCCCCTTTGGTTCATCGTAATCTTTTAGGTCCAAGATCCTTCTCCTAGCCGACGGGGTTTCTGGACTGGAGTCTTCTGTAGGTTCGCTTATAGTGCTTTCTGTGCTCGTCTCCATAGACTTCACTTCATCTTCTCTGTCTTCACTCTTCTCTGTACGTTTCTTAAGGAAATTCTCATGTTCAAATGTTTTATTCTCAAACCCTGTACCACTTGGAGATTCTATATCATTGTCGTTTAGAACTGCTTTGTTATCTTGCTCCGCGTCTATGTATTTTAAATTAACTTTGCTTTTCCTAGGTTCAGTTTTTGTTTCATACTTATCGTTTTCCTCGTTAATTATATTATTTATTTCTACTTTACTCTTCGGGGAAGACGTTCCGGTAGCTATGGGCTGCGAAATTTGGATGTAAGAAGCAAAATTAGACGTGTGTTTTGGTGTTTTCACTTGCTTTTCTATTTCGTTTTTCAATGCCTCTTTCGATTTTGTTTCCGGACTATTTCTTAACTTAACCTCGGGACTGTTTCTTAGTTTTATTTCTGGGCTATTTCTAAGTTTTTTATAATCGGCATCGCCATTTTCTACATGAATGACTGTAGATTTTTCTAGAATCTTTCCTATTGGATTGTTAGGGTCTAATTGACTTTTGATGCTCGCCAGCCGATCTGAAGGCAGTTTCGCAGTGAGAGATGTGGTCATTGAATTATTTTTTTCTACTAATGGCTTAGCTAACGACACAGGCTCGGATAAAGTCTTACTTAAAGAAAGATCGGAACTTGAATTTGATCTCGAACTAGATCCTACATCCCATTTGGTTATTCCATTTTTGTCTACGTAAGGTAAGTGAACCGGTACAGGTTTGTCATCTTTAGGTATTTTTGTGTATCCCATAGTACCGTTTTCACTATCTTTCAGTTGATTTAGATATTGTTCTACTGACGATTTTGAGTATCTAGAAGTATCGTTTGCTGGTAATTTAGTTACTGTCATATTTTTATCAAATCTCTTTCTGATCTCTGATACTGATGGCACTTCGTTTCCATTTGAGTCCTTAACACCGTTAGACATAGAGTTCCTTTTGCTGTAGCTTGGTGATGGAGATATCTCTTTGTACCGTCGCCCCTCCGGTCTCTACAAAGTTTTATGCTTATGTTTTTTCTATATATCTAAATGACGTATGTGAGTGTGTGTGTTAGTTTTACATCATGCTACACTGTGATACTGGTAATTTGCGCCATATTAAGCAATACATAAGTTGCACTTACGATAAACATGAAACATTTCTTAAGAAATTCTGTTTATTGGAATATATTTATCCTGTTATAGATTTCTTTTAATATAACACAAATTAAAAAACAGCAGTGCCAAGTACCACAGTTTGCATCTATTACTACGATGCATAATCTATAAAAGGCAATTTCCAAAAATATACATTTATGTTTTGAATTTCGTCTTTTTCCAGATGCCTCTATAGATGACGTGAGAACTAAAACTGAAGCTGAATGCGCGATAGAGGAGAGAGAAGATACCCGTCTCACTCGGTTAAAATGTACGAGCGGGACGGATATATACTCTTACCTGAAGTAGATGGCTCTTTTAGTGCGCAGATGTTATTCAATGATATGTAAAACACACCAACACACACACACGCACACGTTTATATTCTGCGTGTCTGCGAAATTTACGATGATAATTACCAATTCATTTGGTATTAAGTTCATTGGTGAAGTAAAAAAACACCCAAAGAATACATGCTGTCCCACTCTTGCACTTAAAACTTATTCATTGTCTAATTTAGCGTCGAAAATGGAAATAAGAATTTGCTAACAAAATTGTCGTTGTTAAACAAAATCCAATTTTGTTATGATTACATTTTTGTAACTTTCAAATGATTTGAAGTTTGAAAGATTGCTGTTTTTTTTATTTGAAAGTTGCAAGATTGCTCTGCGTTGAATCACGAGAGCGAAATAGCATGCTACGTTGTAAACCGGCATCACAGGTCTTAGCCAACCGAGAAGGTCCAATATTTTGATATCTTAGTTTGGAATCCACCACGCTAGACCTATGCGGATTGGTGGAAATGACACCTAAACTTATTTAGTTTTTGAAATGTGTAACAGTGGCAGACGATAATAATTAAATCGACTAAAAAATTTATTTGAAACCCAAAATGGAAAAAGTATATCTAATGTAATTCCGTTAAAAACCACTTAGTTTTTTTTAGCGGAATTACACTAGATATATTTTTTGTATTTAAGATGGGACTTCCGCGAAGTCACGCCTGGGACGATGAAATTTTTTAAATTTTGTAAATTGTTAGTTCAGGTTTATTGTCTGCCAATAATGTAAATAACATTGAAGACCTATTTTGAAAAAAAAAATTCAACACAAACACACAAGTAAACTTGAAAACTCAAAATCGTCTAACAATTTAGATTTTTGTTTCACCGATTATATCGGTTGTTATACAATACGATAATACATACATCTTGAAAATTTAAAACAACCGATAAAATATGTTTTTGGTAGACAAAGTTAAATAATGCGTCTGATCTTGGACAAGGTTTACTATTTCAATAAAAGATTTTAAATTAACGCAAAACACTACTAGGTGGTAGGACTTTTCTGCAAAGTTCGTCTAGGTAGGTACCACCGCTTTGCCAGTTATTCTGCCGCCAAGCAGTAGTGTGCAAGCACTACTGTGTTCCGGTTTGAAGGGTATTATAGCTAGTGACATTACTGAGCAAATGAGACTTTATGATCTGATCACACAGTCTAGTAATCTTATTACTATGCTGTGTGAAATCTCAGGATGACGTGCGCAGTGCAGTGTCACGCAATACTATATTAATTTAGAGTTCCGAGTGATACTGCAATCTGTTATGGGCAGCCGTAACACTTAACATCAGGCGAACGACTAGCAGGTCACGTCATTCGATTAAATTAAAAAAAAAAAAAATCAGTTCCAAAAATTTAAGGATTTTTCAAATTCGTTAAAAGAAGATTTCAATTCAATTCAATTCAATTCAATTCAAACCCATGCTTCGAACGAAATGACAGATGACTGAAAAACAGTTACCTTTACTTTACCCAAGTTCATTAGGGATATTGACATAACAATTTAGGTGAATCAATATGAATGTATGAAATGTATCAAACTTTAGTATAATTTTGTCTAAGTATACCTAATATGGACAACTTATTTACCTCGTGTGTTTTTGAGAACTGCGTGTGTTTGTGTGGTTATGTTTGTGTTTTTAAAGTACTCCTATTGGAATGGGCTAGTGTACTGCAATTTTTTTATTACATAAATTAAAAATATTTCTCAAAAAAAAAAAAGTCGTGAAAACAAACATTAAATATCTCAAGAGAATGACATATTTACAAGCATTTTACAGGAGTAAATAAATAAATAGCCGTCGTCAGTTCTTGGTCCTTCAAAATACCTCGTTAATAAGCTGTGGTAGCTTCACATACAATCTCTTTGGGATGTGACGTCACAAATTGTGTTTTCATAGTAACTGTGGGGAAGCTCCACACGGTCTCTGTTTTGCGAGAACGGGACAGGAGATGCCAGAAACTATAAAAGCTTATTACTCCGTGATTTATATACCAATTTTATTTATTTTTCAATTACTGCATTCATTTTTAACCTACATTATGAAAATAATATTAACTTGTGAATTTTTAATAGCAGGCAACTAGCCTATTGCGTCACTGACTGTACCTACACTATGATTAGAGTAGAACTCATAACAGCATTTTTCTTGTTATTCTTTTTTTACCACTGACTGTATTGATACGACGATTAGAAATGTCCATATGTAATGTTTTTTTTTTCTTTCTTTGGCCTATTTATAAGTGTAACAAGACCGCGAGCTATCACTAAATAATTATTTGTAATACTGCATTGTTCTTGTAGGCAATTTTAGGTCACGCGTGAACTACGCCCTTCCTTTGCTATTTGAGACGAGCCCAGATTTATTTGTGATAGTCAATAAATGCTAGACGCTATTGCGTGGTGTTTTTTGTAAAATAATTAAAAAACAGTAACATTTTTACTCCTACAACATGAAACTATGCATAACAGTAACAAAAACCATAAATTTCGCAGACAACCCAAACAAATAAGGAAAATTACCTCGACAATCGTAGCCGCCGAGTTCCTTGCTTTCCGCAATGACTTCGAATCTGCCATCGGTGGTCTCCCAATATCATTAGATATCGACTTAGACCTGGATATATGGTTTTCACCATAACTGTTCTGCTGCTGTTGAATCCTCTGCGTCAAGGGGACATAGTTGGCCGGAGAATATTTATCATACAACTCAGCCGCTGACATAGCAAGAGCGGTCGAGCTCACAGAACTCCTCTTGCTCCTCGGCTCGGTCTTGCTACACTCACTTCTAGTGGTTGATATATCTCTAGACCTGGACTCGGAGCGTTCAGACCTGTACCTACTCGATATGCCACTATCAGAGTCCGTAACACTTGGAGCTCTGGAAGTCCTTGTGTACTCCGCAAGAGAACTCTTCCGTTCTCTCTTTCCATCATCGATGGAGTATCTAGACCTGTATTCGGTTGTCCGGTCTCCATATGAGTTTCTCAAAGTTGATGAGACATATGTGCCACTGCTGGATCTGTAGTATGGCTTATCCAGGCTTGTTGAAGAAGCTAGAGTGGACCGGTATGATCCAGTCAATGTTGATGAAGTTGATGAGAAGCGGGTCGGTGAAGCCACAGGCATGGTGGTGGCTTGTGGAACAGCTCGGTTAGGTAGAAGCTAGTGTCTGCGTGGCTTATGTCTGGACGGGGGTCGCTTCCTTTGCATTGTCTTGGAGTTTCTGGAACAAATGAAATGTTGTCAAATAACCTGGGTTTGATTTCCACTCAGGACAAACATGTGTGATGAACATCGATGTTTGTTCTGTGTCTGGGTGTTATATTGTATCACGGAACAAGGAGGAGAGGTATGCCAATACACCAAGAAAACAGCGTAGATCAGAAATATGCCAAAAAACGTTATAAACCTAGATGGCGCTGCAAAATGAGCGGGGTATAAGTTGAGCGTAGATCAGAAATATGCCAAAAAACCGTTTTAAACCTAGCCCGCCGTAGCTAGCCGTACAGCCCGCTTATTTTGCGCCATCTAGCCCCAAACTAAGCATAGCTTGTACTATGGGAACCAGGTAACTGATACAATAATTTTTGTTTGTAAATACATACATAGAATACAATATAACACCCACATAAAAGTATAATTTAGTCTGGAGACTTACGTTACACAGAGATTGCAAATTAGAGCTCTCAAATCGGGTCTCTGTGTTTTTACCAAAACAAGCACCAGGAGAATGATGATTACTAAATAAACAGGTAAGTTGGAGTTGCTAGTAAAATTACTGGGCAAATGAGACTTTACACACTGATCTCACAGTCTAGAAAACTTTTTTAGACTGTGTGATGTCTCAGGATGGCGTGCGCAGTGCGCAGTGTCACGCGCAACTTTAGTTTGGAGTTCCGAGTGACACTGCAATCTGTTATGGGCGGCCGTGTCGCTTAACACCAGGCGAACGACTAGCTCATCACGTCATTCGTTTACATAAATAAAAAAAATTACCTAACATTCGCTCTGTCATTATCGTTGAAGATGAAATGAAGGGTATTTTTCATATAATGGCTAAGTATCTAAGACATTAAAGCTATGCATCAAATATTGACCAATATAGTGACCGATATAGTGACCGATATAGCTCTTAGAATTAGCAATTTGTTCAGGCAATGGACAAACTACATCGCTCGTAGAACTGACAACCGACGGGGAAGAAAGGTTCTCGAGTGGCGACCACGAACCGGAAGACGCAGCGTAGGCCGGCCCCCCCACTCGGTGGACGGACGATCTGGTGAAAGCCGCGGGGAACCGATGAATGCAGGAGGCGAGCAGCCGCTCAAGGTGGCGCGCTCTGGGGGAGGCCTATGTTCAGCAGTGGTCTTCAGGCTGTTGATGATGATGATGATGATGATCAAATATTGACGACGAAAACCTTGCACCTACGCATAATTTTATACAAGCACCCTTTCACTAGGAAACATACCGTTGCACCAACATGTGACCTTAAGGCTACCAATAGGTATAGACTATAATAAGTCACAACTGCTATCTTTTAATGACCACAACATGGTTGGTATGTTAGGTATATCAATTTAAATAATGACCTACTCAACTCCTTATCAGTAGTAAAGTAGGTATCTATAATAATAATATCAAATTGTATTGTAAGTAACAGGTAAAAGGTTGACTGGAAGAGATCGCTTTTAGCGATAAGTCCGCCCATTGTACTACAGCTCTAAGGTTTTCATATCTGGTGTAGGATAAAGAATGTTTGTATTGTATTGTAAGGCTCAATTCAAACAGAGCAGCAAAATGCTCGAGCAGTTTTTAAGTGCTATATGAATATCAACCTTAAGCTATTTAGACAAAGCTGAAAATAGTATGCAACATTAAAATAGGTAAGATTTTAATGTTGCATACTGTTTTCATCTTTGTCTGAATGATATAAGGTTTATATTCCAATAGCACTTAAAAACTGCTTGAGCATTTTGCCACTCTATGTGAATTGACCCTAAGCTGTATATCAGCCAAATTCAAGATGCAATATTTACTAACATTGCATTGAGTTTCTATAAGCTTGGAGCTCAAGTGACACTGCAATCTGTTATGGGTGGTCGTGACGCTCAACACCAGCGGGACGACTAGCTCGTCACGTCATTAGATTACATACAAAAAGCTCTTCTCAAAAATAATGTTGCTTTAGTCTTTTTATATTTTTATTTAGACAATATATAATTTAAACAGTGTTGCACTACTTGCACTGCTACACAATAATTTCTACATTAAAACCATGAAATGAAGCGCATTCATCGATTACGATTGGCCAATCGTAATCGATGAATGCGCTTCATTTCGTCATTTCCGGCAAGTTGGCATTGTGTAACATCTCCATCCATTGGTATTTTCTCACTATTTCTCATTATTATAGTTAATCAATGTTTGGTCCCCGCCGAAGGGACCATAATACCGATGGATGAGGATTTTACACAACCGGAAATGACCAAATGAAGCCCATTCATCGATTATGATTGAGTTACACAATACGGGTGCTGGTTAACTGGCTTGCTATAGTGTTGCTTTCTAGCAAGTTCGCCTATGGATCTACATTAATTGTTGTTTGTGCACTAAAGCATTTTCTATCTATCTAGTCAACATAAAATTATCCATAGTAAACTCGAAATCAGCTGTCAGTACATTTGCTTATAGCTATTAATGAATAAATAAATAAAATAATAATATATATATTTGTGGACATGTCTCACAACGCCATCTAGCCCCAAACTAAGCATAGCTTGTACTATGGGAACCAGATAACTGATACAATACTTAGATACTTTTTCGTTGTAATTACATACATAGAATACAATATAACACCCAGACACAGAACAAACATCAATGTCCATCACACAAATGTTTGCCACCCTGAGTGGAAATCAAACCCACAACCTATAGTCCTGAAGGCAAAGCTACTACCAACTGAGCTAACAGCACACACAACAGCTTCATCAATCTTCATGGGCATTATTTCTTTTTTTTTTGAACGGGCTAATGCTGTTGGTCTCTACTGACTTTTACAGCGTTACCGGGCGGGAAATCTTCATGGGCATGCAGAGAGTTGCAACTATGGGGAAGCAGAGCACATATGGAACTTTTTACCATGGTAATCTACTTTACCTGTTCAAAGTCACAGGCGGCAACTTGTACTAAAATACACTATACTGTGGACTACATAGGTTTGTGGTACAAATTACCTAATCCACTCATTGTGATAGAGAATGGGCTAGTGTCCTGCTATTAAAAATTAACAACTTAATATTATTTTCATATGATAGGTTAAAAATGAATGCAATAATTGAAAAAAAATAGTAAAATCGTTAAACATCGCCTGTCTCTTTCTCGCAAAACAGAGCTTCCCCACAGTTACTATGAAAACACACATTGTGAAGTCACATGCCACAGAGATTGTATGTAAAGCTACCACAGCTTAGTAATGAGGTACTATTAAGGAGAACATACTGATGCCACTGCATGTTTGAGCTGTCTCTTTCTATTCCTGTATTTTAAAATGCTTGTAACTTCATCATTTTTTGAGATTGTTAATTTTTGTTTTCACAGCTGTTTATTTTTTGAGGAATATTATTAATTTGTGCAATAAAAAAATAGCACGACAGAAGCCTACTCTATTAGATAGACAGAGAACTCTAATAGATTCACTACCAGCCAAAGACCATTAACAAGTATAAGACTCGCAATGCCCATACAGTAAATCGTACGCCAGTAAATAAGTACCTTCTGGTACACTAGATGGCGCTAAGTGTATCAAATCGCTTAAAATTACAACATTTGTATGGCGGCCATATGAATTTTGTTTTAGAAAATCGTCTCAGAGATATGTATCATTGCAATAATTCAAATTTATCACCTTCAAGAGCTGAAACAAAAATTCCCAACTTATTGGTCAGCACCATCTAGTAATAATATGGAATTTGCTTTTTGCAGGGTATGATTTACGGTACGGGCATTGTGGGTCTTATACTTATTAATGGTCTTCTCTACCAGCACATTCCAATGTGCTCGTAATAAATATATTACAATGTAATTAAGGGGTATATTCTATTAAGATGTTAGTAACCATGTCAGTCCCTCCTAAAATACTTCATGGTTATTCTAATCTGCGATTAAAAGATGGTTGTTCAACTTCAACTGCTTTTTTTTGTGGCTTCTGCGGTTTAGCACAAAAGATGGTTGTTATTAAATATTATTATTATTATGTATAATGTAAGGGTGGGCATGGCCATGTTGGCTAAAAGACCCTAAAAACCTCCAGACCTACCAGTTTTTTTTTACATAATTACTAACAATACAATCTTAGTTATAAAAGTTGGCACTACCAATATCACACTTCACCACATTAACTACAAACCTTGAAATGACATAAATGATAAAATAAACATCTGTATGGACATGTGGAAGCAAAAACCGAATTTAAAAGTAGATAAATACAATTCGTAAGGCCGTTTTTACTTTCAACAGCATTGTTGTGTTCTAGTAGGTATGCCAGTCAAGGTCAGAACATTGATTCAATTAAAACCGAGAGTTCACGAGAACACAACAAAAGAGGTTGGAACGTACAAAAGTGTATTTAAAAAACGATCAGGCGTATCATACTGGAATCTTGAAATCCGACACCAGTGGGAAAAAAATTAATTACCTATTAATTTCTTACCTCTTTCAAGGCCGCGAGCGTGCACCGTTTTTATCACGCAAAAGGCGCAATTATCACTTTTCACACAACTCACCCAGCATCGCACTCGCAAAATCACCAAATATATATCCCAAAATACACTGATGATATATTTTTAGACGGACTGAATTTTGCATGACACAGCTTCTATGTTACAATAAACACCTCATGATCGCATTTTTACATAGAACATCATATGCGCGGTAAGGTAAACGTAGCTTAACGATCCTAATTACACTAAGTAGCGGAAAATACGCTGAATACTTACAAAATTATTAAAAAACTGGTATCCAAGTTACTAACGTCCACAAGTAAAACAATGATTTTTCACACTTTGGCTTGTTTCGAAGTATATTTTCTTTTTGTATCACTCGCGTCGAACACTTATCTCGTCACTTTCGAAGTTTATTTGTTTTACAATGGAGCAGTAATGCAGGAAAATATAATTTTTCCCTTGAGCTCCTATCTATGTAATTTTAGATGGCTCCATGACTCCATTGGTCTGACGTCACTCAAATGTTGGCAGTCCTATTTTTGTGCCACTTCCTACTCAGGCGATATAATGTCTTATTGACTATGCTATAAGCGCGATTTCAAATCTTATTCCGAAGTGGTTAAGTTCAGTATTTTAAAAATATAGATAGCCTATAATCTATAAATCCTTATTTGCAGTGCTGCCATTATGAAAATACATTTTGACATTTTTAAATGACGCATCACAGCTGACTGTATATTTTTTTATTGGTACCAGTGAAGTTTACAGATAAGATTAATCAAACAAAACTAAAAAATTATCACGAAAAAATCCCTGTTATAACAAATTAAACTATAACAAGAGATAGATAAAACATTATCATTCCGAAATAATATGAGAAAGCTTTGCTACTCACCGCTAGATGGCACTAAAACAAACTGACGTAAATTTCTCAAAGTGAAGCTAGATGTCACTACAAGCTTTTATTTCTACTGAAAATATAGAGTCTGTTGAAGTCTGTTCAGTGTTCACATTCACAAGAATGTACAGTTAATTGTAAGTATGTACCCCAAAATTATTTTCAGCAGTGAACGTATTCAAGCTGTTTGATGATACCAAAATTAAAATAAAGTAGATACTACTAGATCCCTAATATACGGGTTGTATATAATTCATAACCCTTAATATGTTAGGTACCTACGTTATAGTAAAAAAAAAACCTTTTCATCCCATCTATTCGAAAAGAGGCGAAGGGTTCTAAGTGCGCCTAAATTGGGTACCTAATTTAGGCACACTTAACAACACTGACAAAATGACTTTTCTCATAGAACAGAAAATTCATTTTCTCACTGTGGAAAACAGAGTGTACCACACAAAATTGTTTAACCTCGAGTGACGTACTTTGAATCCCTCGCCATGCTTAGGATTCTACTTTAGAATCCTTCGCTTCGCTCTGGAATCAAACAATCGCTCTGGTCCTAATTACATTATTCTGGTCCCTTGTGACATGATCTAGGTACTATTTTCAATTAACCTAACCTAACCTAGCCTGCAAAGCGTGGTGATTATGGCAAATACCCCCTATAATAAGCGTCCAAAGGGGGGGAGGCCTGTGTTCAGTGGACGTCTTCCGGCTGATGAAGGGAGAAAGAAGAGATGTACCTATATCTCATACTTACTGCTGCAAGGCAGCATATTAGGTACCTAGGTACTATTGTCAAAGTCATACTAAAGTACCTATCTACACACCTAGGTATAATCTTTTAATATTATCGTATAGTTTAGAAATAGGTTTAATATTGCATTATTGACTTTCACTACCTTATAAGATACTTTGTTATGGTAGTAGGTATGTATACAGGTTAACTATAGTTTTTTTTAATTTAACTGAATGACGTGTCGAGCTAGTCGTTCGCCTGATGTCGAACGCGTGTTATAAAACCTTACTCTATTGTAGGTTGACTTTTGACTTTTAACGTAGGATAATCTACTATAAAAAAAAGTAAAAGAGTACCTATTGGAAATTGTGTAGGTACTTACACTTCAAAGGAGGCTTAGGTACAATTAGTCCTATAGGGTACCTGAGCAATGCACCACTTCCCATCAAAAGGGCCATGGAGTGGGAGAACCTCCACCTTTTTTGAATTCGGTTGAAAATAAACCTACTAAAAAACAGACTATATACCTACCTACCATTTTAACTAGGTACCTATTTATGGTAAATAGCGTGGCTATAATGCTGGCAGCATTGCCACGTAAGGCTGAAACCAAATTAAAGCCAGCATTTTGGTATTGGTACTTAGTAAGGTAGTATTCTTACCTAGCTAGGTATACCGTCTCCACCGAGGTTCAGACACCCTGGTAAAATTAAAATTAAAATTACAATAATTTAGACTATTTTTTTGATTTTTACAAGTCAAAATACTCCGTGTGGTCCCGGGGCGTAGAATAGGACCACCCCATTTCTTCCCGCGGAATGGGCATGGTCAGCAGCATTCTCTTCGCTAGCTATAGGGACATTAAAATCACCAAACAAAATTTGTTTTGTAACAAACCTTCCTCCCCATTTTCACCCCTTCAAATCAACCCTGGCAAAAATATTATTGTGGCATTTTTTTTATGTAAACAAGTACCAACAGTCATCAATATAAATACAAAAACAAAGAACTATCCATACTAAGTTTTATCCCTTTCTATGTCATTTCTATCAAAAAATATTGAAAATGTCTTTCTTTTCTTTGAATTAACTGTTCAATTTAATGCAAGGACTTACTCGTTTCACCACCTTAAGGCGACGAGTAGAGCATACAAGGTGTTTTTGGTACGTCTCCTGGCGTAATTAAAACATGTGGAGCTTTGAATGTAATATATCATGACTGATTTTGACAGTTTTTAATTAATATATATTTTTATATAGTATTTTTCAAAGTTTTTAAGTCATCGCGACATCTGAATGTTTGTTGGGAATACACTAATTTATTTTTTGTAAAAATATATTCGGTAGAAGCTCAGTAAAATGGGAACATACAATTTTTTTTGAGGGAGGTTTGCGATTTTTTTTTTCTATTGAGCTATATTTATTACTTGTGTTTGTCAGTCATCACAAACGATTTAGTGAAATGAATTACATGATATATTAAATTCAAAGCTCCACGTGTTTTAATTACGCCAGGAAACGTACCAAAAAACACCTCGTTTGCTCTACTCGCCGCCTTAAGTTCTGTGTTAAAAAAAACTGTGTTTATTATATACTTATTATAATATTTATAATATTATAATGATAATTAATGATTATTTATAATATTTTTAATATAGCCGATGTCACCCGGGGATGGTGTAGCTTTCCAACAGTGAAAGAATCTTTCAAATTGGTTCAGTAGTTTCGGAGCCTATTCAATGCAAACAAACAAACAATCAATTGGTATAGATGTTATAGATAGGTAAGAGCAGCCTGCGATTTCTTTCACGTTTCTTCATCATTTTACCACTTAAGGGTTAAATTTTCAAAACCCTTACTTACGTCGTAAAAGAGATAAAGGAAATATCGCAAATACGTTGTTCTGTGTCTGGTTGTTGTGGAAGCATGGTCCTCGTTCCTGGGTCCCTAGATACAGGGAAAACTAATTAGGGTCCAGGATCTATGTATGTGATCGTTGGGTGTTGGGTGTTGGTTATATTTATCTCCAAATATAAGTCTGTATACATCCAGCAGTCTGTCTGTTTATTTGTACCACTCAGGACACTCGGAAAGTCTTTTAAGTATAGTTAGATAGAAGATAGATTAAACCAAAATAATAATAATAACGCCCAACGATCACACGCAACTGTTATGGGCGGCCGTGTCACTTAACATCAGGTGAACGACTTGCTCGTCACGTCATTCAATCACATAAAAAAAAACATGCATAGATCCTGGACCCTAACTAGGATTCCCTGTATATAGGGACCCAGGAACTACGAGGACCGTGCTCCCACAACACACACACAGAACAACGTATTTACGCTTTTTTCTGTGCACAAATACTTGTCCAGTTTTGGGAATTGAACCCTCCACCTCCAGGTTATAAGCCGACCTGTTCAACCACCACACCACAGAGGTGGTCAGGAGGCAAAGGCAAATAAAATCTTTATTTGGATTTTACTACGACCGTACACTAATTATTATTAATTATGTTAGAAAATATCGTCGCTCGTATGACTAAAGGTCTTATCTCATTTTTGTCCATTGTTCAGAAAACGCGTTTTAAGGTTTTGACATTTCTAACTTTCAGATAGTTTCGTTCCTCGCAAGTCCAGCATATTTATTTTTATATGCTTTTGTAGATAATTTCAAGTACTTTAATTACACGTTGAAACTTTTAACCTGTTTGCATTGTAAATACCTACTTTGATTAATCAAAACAGACAAGTCACTTAGTGAAAACTTTGTTTTATTTAAAATAAGCTGTCTGTTTTTAGTTACGACTCTTTTTAGACTATGTATGGAAATAAATATACAAAATTTATGTTGTTAATGCTTTATTAGAGTGTTTGTTTTTTTTTAGTAAGTTTTAGTAAGTTTAATGCTACAATACTGTATTTAATTCAACACGACACCATAACTTTACCAAGTACCTAACAATAAAAAACTACTTAATCAGCCTCATTTTGAGGTTGCAATAGGTAATTGAGTATTGTGAAGTTTAATTGTAATAATAATTAATTAATTAATTAATAATTATCTTGTGATCCAAAATGTTAAGAGGTACAACGATTAGTCAGATGGATAGAGAATTTTGCGTTGACTAACATAGCGGTCCTAACTCAAAACAGCCAAAAAGTGAGATAGGACCTTTAGTCATACGAGCGACGATATAACAAGTTGCATTACAAATTTAACACAATAACAATAATAAATTGAAGTAATCATTTCCAGATCAGAATATCTGTTCTCTGGTTGTCAGTACAGCATCGAAATAAATAGCTGAGAAAATAAAAAAGAAAAAGAAGAGTAAATAGATAATTATAGAAACAAAAATAAAATAACAAATTTATTGATTAAAAAGGTTACCAGTTAATTTAACCACTCTCTCCTCATTCTTTTTGAGTTTTAAAATATTTGTTCTAAAGTTATGGAAATAAATAATAATTCAGTTCCTAATACAATATAAAAATCTTATTTGAACACTGATTATAATTATAGGTAAAAATGAACATCACACAGAAAAAATTTAGAACAACGGGTGACCTTATCGCATAAAGCGATTTCTTCGAGGCTACCTTTAGATTTGGACAGGAATTTAAGAAAATAATTGCTGTATGGTGTGTTGCAACTTAGATGCTTTCTAAAACAAAAATGAAATAATATTTTATTATTTAAGTTATATTTAAAATATACCTTAATGTGACTGAGCGTGGATGACCAAATCTGAAAGTATGGGGAACAGGGAGAAATGCTCACAGGAGTCTCAGGAGCCATTTTGAGGACTACAACTGTTTAAGTAAGTAAGTAGGTATAAGTACCTACTTAGATTCTTAAATTTAACATCTTGCCCAGGACTCAAACCCGTTGATTTTGAAAAAAGTACAGCTTGTATTGTGACGTCCTCACTACCTACATTACTAATTCAAATTAAATAAAAATCTTTATTTTGCATTCCGTCCACGCTTTTAAAGTCCTTATAATAAGGAGCCTAAATTATATTAAACTATTTATTATTTTACTGTAAGTAGGATTAATAAGACCTAATTATAAAACATTATAGGTCTTTACTATAGGCTTTTTATAATATTTAATTTTATTTTATAAAGATAGTGAACGTGTAGGTATACCTACTCTATTAATTATAAATTACAGGTAAGTCTAACAGAAAAATTCTCTCAAAAAAAATCGAAAAAAAATCTTTTTGTGTTTTTGTTTTATCGTAGCCATCAGTGGCATGGTACAGACGCTACTAGGGCAGCCACATATATAATAGGTATCCGCTATGCCTATGGACGCCTCTTTTAGTCGATCCCAAGCCGGGTCGAGAGTCGAAGTCGCAGCAAGGTTACCGCCGCGGACAGTTCGGCCATTTTACACGAGTAACTCGCGCGCGCGCCTGTCTCCCATCGTTACACCATAAAATCCCCACACCCTACAATCTACCCTTCGAAAACCACCCCCAAAATCGGACAATTCACCAGTCGTCCTTTCGTTTTCACGGAATATTTTCGCTGTTTTTTCGGTAAGTGTGGTGACATATTGTGATTTTTGCAAAAGTTGTCGGTAATGTCGAAGAGTCTAATTCCTTATCGATATTTTATCCTGCATTATCAGTTGTGGCGATTATCGGTTGGTTATGGTTAGTGAGTTAGTGAGAGGGAGGCGCGCGCGCGGTCGACCCAGTAGGTAGGCCTAAACACGCGGCGCGGACGCGAAATCGCGAAATTTTTGCAAACATTTCAGCCTTTCTTTTCCAATAAGATTCTTATAGGCCTATTTAGAGGACTGCCAATAAGTTATCTGTGGACATCCAAAAGTGAGTTTAAAAAGGATTTTCGTAAAAATTCCATTCCTAAATTTGATTTTTTAACGATTTTGTGGAGTGACTGTGCGCAGGCGTCCCGTGAAATTATGAAGTGATTATAATGGAATACCACGTGGATTATTTTTCCTGATTTCTGATGGAAACGTAAGTATTTATCTTATTTTATAGTAATTAAGCTTATTTTTGGTGTAAAAAGAACTTTTTTTTGGGGTATTTAGCCATTTTTCTATGATGACGCTCACCACGTCACGTGGTTCTTGAATGTCCTATTAATTTCCTAAAAACACATTCAAATCTGAAAAATTTGCTTAAATCCAGTAACTGAAACACTAAATTACTACAATTAAAGTAAATTTGACAAAAATATCCAAAAACCAATAATTTAACAGAACTTTGAAAATTCAACAACCACGGCGACTCTACCAAAATGTTAAGGGTACTATAAGTTCCATTTATTTCGCAATTTTTGTTTTATTTGTTATGTTTTGAGAAGAATATAGTTTATTATCCTTTTAGTAAGCCAATTTATAAAGAAAAATTAAAGAAAATTACCTAAAAACCCCCCATGGACCATCTCGCATATTTTGTTAATCTTAGTCGCTTTAGTTTGGTCTTTTAGTCTAATTTACTTATTTTCACGGATATATTCATCAAGAAATTACGATACAAGTCAAATTCTCAACGAATTCGACAAAGTTTTGGTTAAAATCTCAAAGAAGTACCCGATTATAACTAAAGAAATCAGTTCTGCACATAGCTCCACTAAATAATCCGCAACTCTACCATTTAACAAGTTATTTGAAATTGTCAATAAGTATAAATAAAAATAATTGAAAAATACTTAAAATTCTAGTTTTTTTATTATTAGGATGGTATATCCTTCTCGAAAATACCTAACTACCTAGGTATAAAGATAGTAACAATATGTATATAATTATTGTCCAACTCTACCTTTTAACAAGTTAATTATTTCAAATTGTTAAAATAACATGACAAATAAAATTTTAGAATTTTAGTCAAATAAGATGATAGATTTTTCTCATAAATATATATCTTAACAGTTAGATATTTATGAGGAAACTTAAAAAATATACCTACAGCTTCATGTATTTTTTTAAAAGTTTTGTGCCTATTTGGTGGTAGCAAAATATAAAGTAGAGTACCTATATTATTTAGAGTAAGTACAAAACTTTAATTTATCTCAATATTAGATACCTACTCTGATCTACCAACTAACTAAATCTATTTTTTAACTCTTAATTATATAGAAAAACATACCAACCTAATTAAAATATTAGGTAATGCCCTACCTAATATACCTACCTACATTTTACTATATACCTAATTAATTGTTAAAATCTCTTCTTTCCCGTCCTTGAATGATAAAAAACTCTTTTAGTGCGTACATACACCGGGGCTGACCACTTGCCTACACGAGAAGAAGAAGAAGTACGTCCATAAAAAACCACTCACAAAACGTCCACTTTTAATTTTTGTCAATGGGTATTTCTCATTATGACTACTTTTTATAAAAACTTCTAACAATGACTACTTCCCAGAATGACTGAAATTTAAAATGCTCTTTAGTACCTACTTTATTATACAAAAATGGGCTTACGTTTGACAACATCTCACCTGATGGTAAGTGACGAAGTTGTCTAAGGTGGAACACGTTTGCCCATGAGATGCCCATTCACTCTATACTTGAAAAGACCCAGAACTTAAAGACATCTTCCAATGTCCGCTTTTTTAGTTTATCTAATGGCAAATATTCTCCTTGCAAGAAAGGATACTCGTATAAATCTTGGAATATCTACTGCAACCTACCAATACCACTAAATATAAATAAATAAATAAATAAATTTAAATATGTGTGCACAATTCACACAGCGCCATCTAGTCCCAAACTAAGCGAAGCTTATACTATGAGAACCAGATAAATAACAACACGAAATAATTAGGTACCCACATAAAAATAATCAATACTTAATCATGGACCTAATTTTTTTTTTAATTCTATGTACTTAATATTAAAAATCCGAAAGTAACTCCATCTTTTTGTTTATCACGTCTCAATGACTTAACTGATTTTGATATAATTTGGTGTGTAGATAGTTAAAACCCTAGAAAATGACATGGTATACTTTTAATTACGATAAATTGTTACTCACACGCGCGAAGCCGGGGAAAGCAGATAATTAAACGATTTTGGTTTTTCATTAGGAATAACTTTTCTATAAGTTCATCCATGAGGATTTTAAAATTAAACTAAGATCTTTTATTTCAAGTGACTAATATACTCATATTTGGAGATTAAATTAAAAAGTAATTTGGCTTTTTTTTGTAAGTATTAGAATAATATCTGCAATAAAAGCTGTTATGTTGGTCTTCCAACAATAACAAAATAAATAACTAAATAGGAATATTGAAGTAGGTGTCAATATTAAAATCAAATCAAAAAGGAGTAGGCATTATCTTATCCTATTAGTTGGCTTGCAATACAAAATATGATAACAGGAGATCAAAAATAAAAGAAGATAGGCCCAGAACTTTGTTACTTAAAACCTAGGTATTTAAAAAAAAACTTTGATAATTGGAAACAGTATGTTCCTATGACGTTAAGAGTTTTAATTCTAATATAATTATGCTATAGTTGATCACTGCGTACGACTAATAAAATAAAATATAAATCATGATTTTTAAAAATTTGCACCAGATTTTGTTATTAGAATAGGTATTCGCTGTAGGTACCTACCTAAGAGGTTGGCGTTTTTTAAAATTCTGTTTAATAATATTTATGATATGTATTTCATAGTCTATTTCAATTCACTTACATAATTTTTTTTACTGCATAATTTTTTTAATTATAACATTGAAACTGTTATGGTAACATTTAATTTTTGAAATCAATTAAGTATTATCACAGTTTTTTTTTAAATTAAGTAACTTAGTTGAGGCACTATTTTGTTAAATAAATGTTTTTTTATTGGGTGTATAAACTTAAATAACATGTATATACTAAACTACACTAGACCTAAAAACTAAACTATACCTAAAAACTTTAAAACTAAAATATAAAATATAAAACTTTTTTAAATTAGTTATTATCCAAATAAATTCGTATAAGAACGTTGAAAAACAAAGTGTATTATTAGTGTGTGTTTATATATATAAATTTTTATTAAAACATTTGGTTTTTTATTTTACGTAAACTGTAATTAGGTATGAAATGTGTTATTATAATTTACCCGTTAAATAGGGAAGTTAACTGAAATAAATTTGTCTTAGCAATAAATCTGTCATTAATAAAACTAAGTTATTTATTTATTTGCAAAACTAGAAAAAATAGACAAGTGTGTTTGAAGCCTTTATAACCTCTCAAACTAGGTTAGGCTTGCCATTTAAATAAACAAATTAAATAAAAAAACAAATCCTGTTTTTATAAGTTTTATATACATTGCCATTTTATTTACAAAATGGCTACTAATCTCGCGAAATGCACCAATATATTATTGCAGGAGAAAGCACGAACCGTTACGATCTGTATGTAGTTTATTAATTTAACCTCTATTTATTTATTTAACGACACCTATGGGTTTAAAAAAGAATATATTATATAAAATTACAACTAGGTACCTGCTAATCAATATTAAAACAATTTTAATTAAACAACTAACCTAACTTGCTTGTTATTTTATAATTAGTTACATGAACTCCCATCTCTCTCATTTGTTTGTTGTTTATGTTTTTAACCATAATTATAAGTAAAGATTAAATATCTTTGTTGGCTTGTAGGGCGCTATATTTGATGTTAAGCACGCTGTAATTTTTACATGCTAACATAACTTAAAGTATTATAAGTACTGATTATTAGTAAAAACTGTAAAAATAGCCAATTTAAGAAAAATAATCGAATCAGATCACTAGACTGTGAAATCAGGTCATAAAGTCTCATTTGCCCAGTAATTTTACTAGCTACAATGCCCTTCACACCGGAACACAGTAGTGCTTGCACACTGCTGCTTGGCGGCAGAATAACTGGCAAAGCGGTGGTACCTACCTAGACGAACTTTGCAGAAAAGTCCTACCACCTAGTAGAAAAGGTAATGTTAAAAACAATGAAAACCATTTAATTATTAGGCACTGCATGTGCTTAATATATAAAATTGTTCTGTACGTGTGTATGTCATTGAACTCCTCTTAAATGGCTGGACCAATTTTGATGACAAATTAAAAAATAAAAATATTTTTTATATGGGTTTGTGTGGGTCCCTAGATAGTTTGAATAACACGAGAAAAGCCGGGACAGGTCAGCTAGTTGATTAGTAAGCTATATATCTAAGAACGTATTTTTTTTATATAGAGTTCTGAAAGTTAATTAAAATTAAATAAATTATAATCAAAAGCAACCGTTTGTTTGCAAACCGTATTAAAAGTTTTTTTTAATGCGATTGAATGACGTGACGAGCCAGTCGTTCACCTGATGTTAAGCGACACGGCCGCCCATAACAGTTGCAGTGTCACTCGGAACTTTCAAACAATAAAGTTTCACGTGACACTGCACTGCGCACGTCATCCTGAGACATCACACAGTCTAGTTCAGATCATAAAGTCTCATTTGCCCAGTAATTTCACAAAAAAACATACATACATGGTACAAAAAATTTTCTCCTCGTTTATGTAGTACCTACACCGTAGTCAACGTCATAGTAATATCATTTTATTGCAAACAGCTGACTCGCCCCGGCTTCGCACGGGTTAATTAGTTTTAAGTCTTATCTCACTCTAGAGAACGAGAAAAGGAAGAGGGGAAAAAATAAGGGAAAAGGATGAATGGATGGAACAGCGTCACCTTTGCACTTTCATCCATTCATCCTTTTCCCTTATCTTTCCCCCTCGCCCTCCCTTCTCTCATTCCCATAGTACAGGATAGGAGTGGCTTTGGACCTAATACTGAAGGTTGAATGTCTGTAATTTCTGAACCACAAAACTGACAACCTGGAAATATTTACGGGACAATATTTAGAGCACCTCCTTTCTAACAAAAAAGAATGAATAAAATAGTACAACGCGTTAATGAATCACAACTAAGCACATATTTTTACTTTCCTCCCCTCTCCCGCGGGAACCGTGCTGAATTTCGGGATTAAGAGTATCCTATAGCCTGCCTCGTAATATAAACTCAAATCATGCCAAGTTTCATTTGAATCCATTCAGTAGTTTCAGCGTGATGCTCAGCCAAGATACAGACAGACAGACAGACAAAAATGAAAAAAAAAAAAGTTTTGTCTTCAGCATCGATAATAGGGGAGCCCTCCAAAAAATATCTAAAATATCTTCAATGTACATAATTGAACCTGTTACAGTTTTATTATAAACTCAAATCACAAATTTTTTATTGTACTTATGCTATTTTTAGCTCTTTTACCAGTCAAAATTAAATAAGGTATTTATTTAAAATTATTATTATTATTTAAAAGTAATGAAATTATATTATTGTACATACTAAGCAGGCGTAATGCTTAATGTCAAAATATTATATATCCAGCCTATTACGATACAAGTTTGAAAAAAAAGTTCCTTTTCCCACTACAGGTGCAAGCAATCCGGCACAATGTAGAATAGATCACTCCGATCCAAAGCTTCTATACTTCTATAAGTATAAATATACTACTAGCAATTTAGCACTTTTACAACGTATCTTAAAAACCTCCCATATACCTATCATGACTGTGCGTCTGATGATTTAATCAGATGCACCCCTAGAAAGATAGACAAATAGATAAGATGGCACATTACATGCACCCTAGCCAATGGTGGCCTATTTAGATTAGGGCGCGTCTATGGCGTATCTACTGCAATGCATTTGGGGGGGTACGTCTTAAAGAGGTAAGTGCCCAATTTAAGGTGACGAGTAGAGCCAGATAAGCAGGTCCAAATCCATTCAAAGAAACATCAAGCTTAACGTCGTAGTCTTAAATATCAATTCAGTCTGCACTTCAGCGCGGCGCTTACGACAAAGACATCGCACGAAATGACTGATTTTGTCGGTTTTTAATTAATATCTATTGTTACATAGCATTTTCCAAAGTTATTAAGTCATCACGACATCCTAATGTTTGTTGGGAATATACTAATTTATTTTTAATAAAAATATATTCTGTATAAGTTCAGTAAAATGGGAACATTCAAATTTTTTTAGGAAGGTGTGCGATTTTTTTCTAGAGCTGTATTTATTAATCTTGTACTTGCGGTCATCACAAACGACTTAATGAAATGAATTACATGATAATATATTAAATTCAAAGCTCCACATGTTCTAATTACGCCAGGAAACGTGCCAGAAAACATCTTGTTTGGTGTACCTATCGCCTTAAGAGCTGTCTAACTATAATACAGACGGGCATTAGATATACTTACCTCACTTAATATTAATTATACACCTACCCACTTAAATAATTAGGTACATACATATACTTATCAAATTAAATTTGCCTTATTTCATAATAAATAAAAATACAAATAAAGGTTTATATATAATTTTAATTTAATAATCACAATAATATAATTATAACTAGATAAAAATGGTAAAATGATTTGTAATTATTATTATATCTACACCACTATTATAAAGAGGAAAGATTTGTATTTTTGTGTGTATGTTTGTAATGAATAAACTCAAAAACTACTGTGCCGATTTCAAAAATTCCTTCACCGTTGGAAAGCTACATTCACCCTGAGTAGCATAGGCTACACCACTACACGTGCGAAGCCGGGCCGAGCCGCTAGTGTGTAGTAATTTCACAAATGCAAGCTTCAACTCAGTAGGAGGGTAATTGAACACTAGCCAAATTTCCCTAAAACTAAAGATATCACCTATTTTACTATCATTAATAATTACCATAATAATAATGCACCTTTAACAAAATTATGTCAAAAGTAACAGTCCATAGGTTGGAAAGTACCTAACCATTTATAATTTTTTTTCAATGACGTGACGAGCTAGTCGTTCGCCTGATGTTCAGTGACACAGCCGCCCATAAGAGATTGCAGTATCACTCGGCTTTGCGTGACACTGCACTGCGCACGTCATCCTCAGACATCACACAGTATAGCAATAATATTAATAGACTGTGAGATCAGATCATAAAGTCTCATTTACTTAGTAATGCCACTAGCTACAATGCCCTTCAAACCGGAACACAGTAGTGCTTGCACACTACTGCTTGCTGGCAGAATAACTAGCAAAGCGGTGGTACCTACCTAGACGAACTTTGCAGAAAAGTCCTACCATCTAGTAAGAGTTCTCTCTATTATATAAATCCATATTTTAAGAGTAACTAGAAACGTCAACCTAGGGTGTTATTATTTATATATAATTACCGCAATAATAATTCACAGATTCTAAGTTAGTATCAAAAGCAACAATATAAATAGAGGAAATAGAGGTCACCCTTTGCATTTAGCCCTATTTTATTAGTAAATAGGAGTGACCCTAGGGTAGGTATTATTATTTATAATTACCATAATAATAAGTCTCCTATCCTAGACGAATATCAAAAATATTTTACAAAAATCTCTGCTCCACAGACCAATAGCAACAGTATTAAAAATTCACCCCTTTTGTAATTTAAATAAAAAAATATTTAACCTGTTCTCGGAGACAAGTTTTTAATAAATATGTGAGATTGACCTTGGAAAGTTTGTGGGATCCGAGGGTAGACACAAGGTCAAGGGGTTACCTGTTTTATTATAAATGAAATTATTATCATTCTAATTTATTCTAAGTTTGCAAGAGTTACTTCATTTGTGTTAATATTTTTTGAGTCCTTGGTGAACGAATCCAGTACGCACACACGAGGTGGTGGGACTTTTCAGCAAAGTCCGTCTAGGTAGGTACCACCGCTTTGCCAGTTATTCTGCCGCCAAGCAGTAGTTTGCAAGCACTACTGTGTTCCGGATTGAAGGGCATTGTAGCTAGTGAAATTACTGGGCAAATGACACTTTGTGACCTGATTTCACAGTCTATTAATCTTATTGCTATACTGTGTGATGTCTCAGGATGACTTGCGCAGTTCAGTGTCACGCGAAACTGTATTAATTAAGAGTGCCGAGTCTGTAATCTGTTATGCGCAGCCGTGACACGCAAATTCAGGCGAATGACTAGCTCGTCACGTCATTCGTGTACATGAAACAAAAAAAACGGTAATATAATTAATAAATAAAAATAAATAAATAAAACATGATAATGTTACAAGGAATCAGCTGAGCTATAAATACTTAAATAAGTACAAAATAACGCCCAACGATAACATAATTTCTTCATCGAATCCCTTCTTAGATTCTGGACCCTAACTAGGATTCCCTGTATCTAGGGACCCAGGAACTACGAGGGCCATGCTCCCACAATACACACACACACAGAACAACGTATTTGCGCTTTTTTGTGCCAGTTGCGGTGTTCGAACTTGCCACCTCTGGATGATGAGACGACCTGCCATCACACCGTTAAATCTGCCAATCCCTGAGGCTGACAAGAAGTTTAAATCCTCAATTCCCATATTTTTGGTTCGCACGGCATCTTTTTTTCTTATATTTTGGCTCCACTCATAAGGTATTTAGCCAGTGTCAAGTATTGTAATTCTCATAGAATACTTATTTCACGTAAAGTCAAATCTTAGTCACAGTCTGGGTTCAAATATTCTAGTCAAAGTCATGCCCCGGTAAAGTGGTGGCAACTTTACTAGAAGCTTCTATGGAATTTTGGAAGCAACACGAAAAACACATTTTACCACATTATATCACTTGCCCACACTCATGCTTGTAATTCAGCACTTTATGTGTAAAACGCCACCAATTTTAAACATTAACACTGGCAAAAAGCACATGTTTTGAAAAATAATACAATGCAATGACGTGGACTTTCTCCGCGTGTCCGCAAAAAAGAACTTTTTATCCAGTTTCCAAAACTTCTAATGCTATTATATGTATTTGTGTATTATTATTAGGAACAATTACATTATACCAATTACACAATTTTAATGTAAATACATATTTATAATAGGTACGTCAAAGCAAGTAATAATAACTGCAAATAACACTTAATATAATAATAACCATAAATAATAATTCAGTTTATCGTCATATCGTCTAACCAAATACGGCAACCAATTTGTTACGATCTATGGAAGTAGACGTTAAAAAATGTCTGCATCTGATAATGTAGTATTATAACACGTGTACTTATATAAAAATATAAAAAACCGGCCAAGTGCGAGTCGGACTCGGGCACGAAGGGTTCCGTACCAGAAAAAGATAAGGAAGGTAAACCTTACAGGTTTTATTCTAAAAATCACACTTGAATTTTATGAAAAGTGATGAGCAAGGCCTTTTTATAACTTATTCCCTCTCTGGTATAATTAGGTCTATGAGTGACCTGATACGAGTATGAGTGGAACACCTTGTCGGCGTCCTTGTTTCCAGCTAACTATAACCTGGGAGTCTTCAAGTCAAGAGTGAACAGGCATCTTCTAGGCAAGCTTGCATCACCGTAGGCCGCGTCATCACTTTCCATCAGGTGAGACAGTGGTCAAATGCTTTGCCTATAAACAATTTAAAAAAAATACAAAAATTCAAATAAATGTTTTACTAGGTGGTAGGACTTTTCTGCAATGTTCGTCTAGGTAGGTACCACTGCTTTGCCAGTTATTCTGCCAAGCAGTAGTGTGCAAGCACTACCGTATTCCGGTTTGAAGGGCATTGTAGCTAGTCAAATTACTGGGCAAATGAGACTACAATCTGTAATCTACGGTCTAGTAATCATATTACTGGACTGAGTGATGTCTCAGGATGACGTGCGCAGAGCAGTGTCACGCAAAACTTTAGTTCAGAGTTCCGAGTGACACTGCAGTTTGTTATGGCCAGCCGTGACGCTTAAAATTAGGCGAACGACTAGCCCGTCACGTCATTTGTTCACATACAAAAAAAATTCAGGAAGTAGAGTGTCATTTAGTGGTAGATGGTATAATAGAATAAAAGCACTCGTAATGCCAATCGTTTTGGTACATGTATGTACATAATTATGTGAAGCTAGTGAGTGCAGTGACGTCATGCGTCGTGGCGTGATGTCAGCCGGCCAGCAACAGCACAGAATAAATGGTAGTACTACGTGGCAACGCGCCGCTTTTTGTGGCAGATAACGGAATTGCGGATCCTCTGACATGACGCGTTAGATGTTAGCTCGTATTTATAAACTTAGACTTGTAGTTCTAAGAGCAATCTCAGAAAGGAATGGAACAGTCATAGACGTAGTATTGTTAAGGTAGAACGTTACACTAGCGCGGCAAATTCAAATGTTCTTGCGTTCCTTTGCCAATAATAGCTTAATTGCTGAACGTGATTACATTAAAACTGATTTAACGTAAAGAAATAGAATGTATCAACAAATTACGATTAAAAGTATCTCCTAGATATCATTGGTTTAGCGACAAATGGCAATAAATAATTTTCTTCTTAGATTTTCAGTCTATTGCCATTTGTCGCTAAACCGATGATATGTAGGTGATACTTTTAATTGTAATTTATTGATACATTCTATTTATTTGTTATTTATTTATTTGCTGGAGCACTTGGACTGTCTATAGGCCATCGCGGCTATTATACAGTCCATAAGTGTTCTTTGTAGTAGGTAATGTAGATAGTTTAGTTTAGTTTAGTTTAGTTTTTATTATTGTAGTAGTTAGCTTGAGTAATAAAGGCAATTTGCCCGTTAAAAAAAAAATGTATTTGTGCAAAATTATTTTTCATGTAATCACGTTGAGTAATTAAGCTATTATTGGCAAAAGAACGCAAGAAAATTTGAATTTGCCGCGCTAGTGAAACTTTCCACCTTAACATCAGGTAAACGACCAGCTTGTCACGTCATTCATTTATATAGAAAACTAAGATTTAATCAGTAGTCGAAGGAGTTTATTGCAACGAGGTTAATTTTAGCATTTTTACAAGTCAAAACGATGAAATTGCCCTGTGGGTCTAGCAAGGATCCCTTTCCATTAGCGTTAAGTTAACGCCAAACGACAACTCAAAATGTATAGGTAATCATTCAGAAGTCTTATTTTAATAGAAATATTGAAAAAAATATACGCTAAAGAAATGTAAACAAAATAAATATATATAGTGGTTTTACTTATGTCTTGTGTCACCGCAAGGTTGCTGAGATATCTACCTTATTGTTTTATGATTAATCATTTTGTTATTACCATTTTTAATCAGTTCATTAGCCTCGTTATTTTAATTATTACAAGGGTTACAATACCAATATTGCATTTAAATTATAATAATAATTAGAGAAATGCAATAAACCATTGTTGCATATTTGTTATTTTGTTATCCTGATGCAACTTGTTGTTATTGTTGCACAATTAGGTGCATAAAATGAGTTTATGACTGCATCATGCGATTTATTACCAATAAATTACATAAGTACTGCTAATAAGGCTTTATTTACTTTAGGCACAGAATAATTATGAATTATCTATGTCTGATATTTCCAATAGGCCGCTTAAAGCTAAACTTTATTAGGTACCCATTTTTTTGTATTCCTACGAAAGCTTAGTACCCTTGCAAAGTTTTTGAATACAAAAACAAAAGTTTTGAAATCAATTATTATTCACTCATTGATTTAGTTTTTTACAATATCTCTGACAGCTACAGGTTGGAATGCGGGGTGAGGCAGGGGGGATTAAGTTCACCAAAGCTTTTTAATCTGTACATTAACGAGCTGATCGTTGAACTCAGCAGACAGCATGTCGGATGCCATGTTGAAGATATTTGTGTGAACAATATCAGTTCATCATCAACAGCCTGAAGACGTCCACTGCTGAACATAGGCCTCCCCCAGAGCACGCCACCTTGAGCGGCTGCTCGCCTCCTGCATCCATCGGCTCCCCGCGGCTTTCACCAGGTCGTCGGTCCACCGAGTGGGGGGCCGGCCTACGCTGCGTCTTCCGGTTCGTGGTCGCCACTCGAGAACCTTTCTTCCCCATCGGTTGTCAGTTCTACGAGCGATGTGGCCTGCCCATTGCCACTTCAACTTACTAACTCTAAGAGCTATATCGGTCACTTTAGTTCTCCTGCGGATCTCCTCGTTCCGGAGCTTATCTCGCAGGGAAACGCCGAGCATAACTCGCTCCATAGCTCGCTGCGCGACTTTGAGCTTACTAATGAGGCCAACAGTAAGAGACCATGTCTCAGTTCCATAAGTCATCACTGGCAACACACACTGATTGAAAACTTTCGTTTTCAGGCTCTGCGGTATTTTGGACGAAAAGATAGGACGAAGCTTCCCGAACGCTGCCCAGCCGAGTTGGATTCTTCGCGCCACCTCTTTGTCGAAGTTGGACCTACCTAATTGGACAATCTGTCCTAGGTAGACATACTTGTCGACAACTTCGAGAGTATCGTTCCCAACAATTACCGGTATAGGTGGAACATGAGCATTAGACATGATCTTTGTCTTGTCCATATTCATCTTAAGACCAACCTGCTGGGAGACTCTACTGAGGTCGTTGAGCATGGTGCTAAGGTCCTCGAGCGATTCCGCCATTATGACTATATCATCGGCAAAACGAAGGTTAGTGATGTACTCGCCATTTATGTTGATGCCAGATCTTTTCCACTCCAAGAGCTTGAAAACATCCTCCAATGCGTTTGTGAACAGTTTCGGAGAAATAACGTCTCCCTGTCTCACGCCTCTTTGCAATGGAATTTGTTCCGTACTCTGGTCCTGTAGTCGGACTGACATAGTGGCCTTACTGTACAAACACTTCAAAACTTCGATATACCTATAGTCAATTTGGCATCGCTGCAAGGACTGCAGCACCGCCCAAGTCTCGATTGAATCGAAGGCTTTCTCATAGTCCACAAACGCTAGGCATAACGGCCGATTATACTCTTCGGTCTTCTGTATAATCTGGCGCAGCGTATGGATGTGGTCTATGGTGCTAAAGCCTTTTCGGAAACCGGCTTGTTCGGGAGGCTGGAATTCATCAAACCTGCGTGCGAGACGATTCGTAATGACTCTCGAAAACAGCTTATACACATGACTCAAGAGCGAGATGGGCCTATAGTTCTTCAATAAGGTGTTATCGCCTTTTTTGAAGAAGAGCACCACCACGCTCTTGTGCCATGCCTCTGGCGTTATACCTTCAAGGATGACAGAATTAAATAACTTCTGGAGGACTAAAAGTACCGGTCTACCACCCGCTCTCAGAAGTTCGGTCGTAATTCCATCTTCACCTGGTGCCTTGTTGTTTTTAAGCTGTTTGAGGGCCATTCTAATCTCGTACAGGCTGACGTCCGGGATATCTTCGGTATAGTGTCGGACTAACTTGGCTCTGATGTCCTGAGCTGTGTTAGTAGCGGGCTTACGTGTCGAGGTGTATAACTGTCCATAGAAGTTCTCGATCTCTCTCAGAATCTCAGGCTTGGATGAAATGACGCTACCATTTTCGGTCTTCAGTTTTGTCATTTGGTGTTGCCCAATAGACGAATCCTTTGCGAACACTTTAGAGCCTTGGCTCCGCTCAATTGCGGCCTCAATACGTGAAGTACTAAGAGCACGCAAGTCGTGTCGCAAGGAACTCCAGATTCGTCTATTGAGTTCACCGTAGGCTGACATATCAACTGAAGACTGCAGCTTCATTTCGCTCCGGTCGGCCATTAGCTCAAGAGTTTTTTCTGAGAGCTTTTGAGTCTTCTTTCGGCGTTGGGTCTTAAAGAATTTCGATCCAACAGCTTGGACAGTTTCCACCAACCCGTCGTTTAGCTCGTCCACTGTGTTACAGTCGGCTAGGCACTGGAAGCGATTTTGGAGTTCCAGCTGAAAGCCTTCGGGGTTTTGGATTTGGACAGGATTTGGACGGAGCGTAGACTTCACCAGACGTGACCTTTCGAGCTTAACATTGATATTCAATGTGCCTCTAACAATACGGTGATCGCTACCGGTTTTCACCTTGCTGATCACAGAGACATCATCGAATATGTGCTTCTTGGTCGTCATGATGAAGTCTATCTCATTTTTAGTGGAACCGTCGGGACTTATCCACGTCCACTTCCTGGATGGCCGCTTCTCGTAGAAGGAGTTCATCATAAAGAGTCCCTCCTTCTCCATGAAGTCACCCAGCCTCTGTCCTCGAGGGTTCCGCTGCCCGTATCCAAATGGCCCCACTCTCAGCTCATCGCTATTCCTTGTGCCCAACTTCGCATTGAAGTCTCCCATCACAACGGTGAAGTATGTTTCGGAAGTATGCATGGCTTCGGATATGTCCTCATACATAGCTTCTACTTCATCGACTGAGTGTGCCGATGTCGGCGCGTATACCTGTATAACCTTCAACGAATACCGTTTGGTTATTCGGAGTACCAGGTACGCTACCCTGGCCGACACACTGTCGACTTTGACCACGTTGTTGACGAGAGACTTGCGGACGAGAAACCCGACACCCCCTTGGGAGAGTTGGTCTCCCTCCCGGTAGAAGAATAAGTTACCGGAATTTAGGATTATCGTGTCCTGTCCCTGTCTTCGGACTTCTGACAATCCCATTACATCCCAGCGTAACTTACCCATCTCCGCCTCTAGCTCGACCATCCTTTCGTCAGCCTTCAGTGTGCGCACGTTATGTGTTGCCAGGGCCAGGGGTCGTCGTTGGGGTTGGTAGCCGGGCGTCTGCCGGGGATTCTTCGCACCCCTTGCCCTGCCGTTACCGTGGCCGCTACCGTAGCCACGGGATAGCAGAGCTGCCGGGGACTGGGGGCCGTTTTTATTTGTGCTTGTCATTAGGGGGGGGGGGGTTTGCCATAATCACCACGCTTGGCAGGCGGCTTGGTGATCGCAGTAGGTGAAGATTGATTGCCACCAAGACCGAGGGGAACGCTGCGACCCATTCCCTGGATATTCCCTTAGCCGCCTTCTACGGCACCCACGGGAAGAGATGGGGTGGTCCTATTCGTAACCGGGACCACACGGGATATCAGTTACGCAGATGATATGGTTCTGCTGAGTCCAACGATCAATGCCCTTAGAAAGTTGTTGGGCATTTGTCAGAGTTACGCTTGTGATCACGGATTGGTGTATAATAATAAGAAAAGCGAATACCTGGTATTTAAGGCCGCCGGTAAACTGCCCCAAACCATACCTAAGGTTCTCCTCAATGGGTATGAACTACAGCGAGTAAGGCAATTTAAATATCTGGGACATGTTGTTACCGAAGACCTTAATGACCAGGCAGACATGGAAAGGGAACGCAGAGCATTGACAGTTCGGTGCAATATGCTGGCTCGCAGGTTTGCTCGGTGTAGTGACGAAGTTAAAATCACTCTATTTAAAGCTTATTGTCAGGTTTTCTACACCAGCGGCCTGTGGATCAGCTATACGCAGCGAGCTTTCAATGCCTTGCGGGTCCAATATAATAACGGGTTCCGTATGCTGATGGGGCTGCCTCGCTTTTGCAGTGCCTCTGGTATGTTTGCGGAGGCGCGCGTCGATGGCTTCCATGCCATCCTAAGGAAGAGGACCACGTCGCTGCTGAGCCGGGTGCGGGGCAGCCCTAATAGCATACTGCAAGTTATAGCGGGAAGTTTCGATAGCCCGATAAGCAGAGCATTTGTCAGTGTGCTTGTCAAATAGTTTTAAATCTTTCGATCCTTTAGCGATAGTACTAACACCTAGTTATAAGTCTGTACACTAACCCTTGGGCCTTGATGCCAAAATAAACAAATTATTATTATTATTATTATTATTATTATAAAAAGGAATTTACAAAAATATTATAAAAAAACCCTAAACCTAGAGTGCCGCCGGCAGCGGGGCAGGACCCAAGCTACCGGTGGCTAGGGCTGCAGAGTGAGGAACCTCCTGACAATACGTGCCATGTCAAGGAGTACTGCCTTCTGAATCTGACCCTTGATCCAACCGTCTAGCGAGAGCCTCTCGAGGTGTTGGTCGAGGCTCTTCGCTATAAGGCCGTTCGCCGAAACGACTATCGGGACAATGCTTGTCGAGTCAGCATTCCACATGGCGGTTACCTCGTGAGCCAAGTCAAGGTACTTGCTGAGTTTGTCCTTCTCAGCCTTCACGAGGTTCTCGTCATGCGGAATGGTGATGTCGATGAGCACTGCCCGGCGTTGGGACCAGTCTATCAGCACGATATCAGGCTTATTGGCTACAATAGTCCTGTCCGTGACGATAGAGCGATCCCAATAGAGCAATGCACGGCCATTTTCGAGAACCGGCCCCGGTGTGTACTTGTAGTACGGCACCTCAGACTCCACAAGGCCATATTGAAGGGCAAGTTGCTGATGGATGATCCTGGCCACTAGGTTGTGTCTGTGCAAGTACTCTCCGTTAGCAAGATGAGAACAACCGGAAATGATATGTCGGAGAAATTCTCCGGGACGGCGGCATGCCCGACAGATGTCGACCGTACCGTCCTTCATGATATATTTCCGGTAGTTATTCGTCTTGATAACTTCGTCCGCAATCGCACAGACAAAACCCTCGGTTTCCCCAAAGAGGTCGCCGAATCGCAGCCAGTTCACCGACGCATGCAGGTCCACATCGGGCCCTGTCAAGGCCCGATAGAACCGCCCGTGCAGCTCCTTGCCTTTCCATACGTCCCTGCGGTCCTCGGTGCTAAGTACCACCGGTTTACGCCAGTTCTCATTGGCCAAGGAGAGCGGCGTGAGGCCCTTGTCAACTGCCACCACATCGCGATGCATCCCGCATTCGTTGTTTAGGAAGTACTCCCGGAGACTACACACTTCACGATTATGGAGGATTTTGGCATTTAAAAAGCCTCGACCCCCCCATTTCCGCGGAATGTACAGTCTCATAACAGACGAGCGCGGGTGCAGCATGCGATGCGAGGTAAGCAGCTGACGGACCATTCTATCCAGGGCGTCCAGCTCAGTCTGAGTCCATCTTAGTATGCCAAAGGAGTATATCAGTAAGGGCATCACCCAGCCGTTGAAGGCGCGCGTCTTGTTGCCTCCCGACAAAAGACTGTTATTTATTATTATTATTAAATAACTGTACCGTTACTGGAACCTTATATTGAGAATAGCATTTCCGTTTCCGTCGATTTCCTGCCAGTTTTTCCGAACTTTTATACCTCGTTTCCTGTAAAGTGGCGCCACCTGGCGGATGCGCAGCATTTTAGTTTACTTGGAAAAGTGCAGCGCCATATTGGATCATTGGCGTTTGAGTTCCCGTCGTAGGAACTTGTGCGCAGCAGCTCTGGCTCTGCGCGAGTTGCAAGGTTATTAAGTGTATTTTCTGTGCTTTAGTGTGCTTTACTTCACATTATTATTTAATTATATTATAGTGAAAGTGAATATGTAAGTAAATTGTAAAAGTAAGTGGTACCCACACTTGGTAAGTAAACCAATTACATTATGCTTAAACGGCTTTTGCCGTTCGACACTTACAGTTTAAATTTTAAATAGCCAGTGTATATATCTTTCGTAGTGCTTACAGTAGTTTTATTATGGACTTGAAGTTACAGAGCACACGGATAACGAAAGCAGGCTGCCATTCAAGCCCTGCTAAAGAGCGGCACCGAAGCTGATCTAGCTGCAGCAGCAGCGACAGCAGCTCTTCAGGTTTGTCGTCCTCAGGCAACAAACAGAGGCGAAGGTTCCAGCCACAGAATTACAAGCGTTCCAGCCATATGAAGCAGGGGTGAGCTTTATAACAATTTTCTTATTTTCTTACTACAAGTACCTCGGTAGGTTTTATAGATAATGCATGTCATGTCATCTCAAGTTATACTAGAGGATATCGATTTTGAAGATAATTTCGTAATCCTAAGAGTGACAGTCATAGTCATTATGAATTATTTATAATGTTGAATTGTCCCTATGCAAAACGTCAGCATTTGACTACGTAAAAATATTAACCGATCTCAGTGACTGGGTAGTGTTCTTGTTCAAACATCAGTCGATGGGTATATAAATATGACACCTTTCGTCACCTAACCTATAATAATTATAAAATATTTAGAGTTATATCAGAACCAAGATACCATTAAGTCTCTCTGACACTGATCACCATAATAATAGATTGTATAGATGTTTTGGCAGATTGCGTGTTACACTACGGTAGACAGAATTCCACCTTTAGCGACTTGCAATCAAAAGCCTGTCGTTCCATCGCATGGAACTGGATATGTGTTACTGCTATGAACAAAATTTGTCATTTACAAATTTACCAATTACGATGAGCCATCCTCGCGGGATGCAATCACATGATGTGAGCAAAGTATGCCGTTTTCAATCCTACAATGATCCATCCTCGCGGGATGTTATTACATCCTATGAACAAAGTTTATCCTTTAAAATCCTACAAGGGGCCATCCTCGCAGGATGTTATACATACATGCTATGAACAAAGTTTGTCTTTTAAAACTTACAATGAGCCATCCTCGCAGGATGCTATCACATACTGTGAATTAAAGTTTGTCTTTTAAAACTTACAATGAGTCATCCTCGCAGGATGCTATCACATACTATGAACAAAGTTTATCTTTCCAAACTTACACTGAGCCATCCTCGCAGGATGCTATCACATACTATGAATTAAAGTTTGTCTTTTAAAACTTACAATGAGCCATCCTTGCAGGATGCTATCAGATACTGTGAATTAAAGTTTGTCTTTTAAAACTTACAATGAGTCATCCTCGCAGGATGCTATCACATACTATGAATTAAGTTGTCTTTTAAAACTTAGAATGAGTCATCCTCGCAGGATGCTATCACATACTATGATTTAAAGTTTGTCTTTTAAAACTTACAGTGAGCCATCCTCGTAGGATGCTATCACATACTGTGAATTAAAGTCTGTCTTTTAAAACTTACAATGAGTCATCCTCGCAGGATGCTATCACATACTGTGAATTAAAGTAAAGTTTGTCTTAAATTGAATAGCCATCCTCACGGGATGTTATCACATGCAATGAGCAAAATTTGTCATAACAAACTTACAATGATCTATCCTCGCAGGATTGTATCACAGGAACTGCCCTCCCTGAGGTCAATCCTCAAATAGCCATTGTAACTGGCACTGAGCTAGGCTCACAACCGGGGCTCGCAGCCCGCTCGTAAAAGTAGCAAAGAGCGTACAAATGCTCAGACACTCCTTCAGAGAGAAGTAATAACTCAAACATTTCCAAATCAGCCAAGGTATGAAATGAGCAGAATTGTGCAGAAATGAGCACACCTATGAGGTGATCATGGAACTTTGATTGCAATGCAACAAGAGTATTTTAATTCCTAATTTGGAAAACTTCCTTAGTAATTATACACGTAAACCATTTATTGAAACTGTCAAATCCAAACAAATTGGGGTTTCTATAGATTGTAATAGAAGTTTCGTGATCACCTAGCAGGAATGATTTTGAAGTTAAAATTAAAGAGCATCAAATACAATTCTTTGATACACGTACATATGCATTTAATCCATACATAAATTTATTTTCTCAGAACAACTGTCTGTAATTGTTCATAAAATCTATAAAAATAAAGGGCATTCCAAAAGTAGCAGATAACCTTCTTTAGTTGCCTCTCCTCTCTTTTTCAAATATCAAAGTTGGATAGATCAGTCCGTCCGCTATAATTACCTACAACCTTAAAGCGTTAATATAATGGCCGCACCATTTCACCTGATATACATGAATTGTATTCCATACTTCTTGCAACCAAATCAGGACTGGGTGTGAAAGTAAGTTTATGTTGAGCATCCCTTTGAAAATATACAGTTTTATACAGATGGGCCTTTTGCACCTTGTGAACTGTAAGAGGTGACCTTCTTGCCATTGTGTCTGAGCACAGCACCAAAAGAACTTTGATTCTTACAATTGGGTAGCTCAATTATTGCAAGAAAAATGGGACATAGTAGTTTTGCTATTTCTCTCGACTATATATATTTTTTTCTAAAATGAATACATGAACACTGCGGTTCGTCAGAATAGTAAAAATTTTGCGCTGATCCTTGTCAGCAAAGAAATATTAGTATAAATAAATAGTAATAAATAGTCGGGTATTTAGAAAAATAAATATTGCTTGTTGTGGTAGGTACCTCGTGTTTTGTTTAACCGTAAATAAACGTTGAGGAACCTTTAACTACCGAAAGATATTCTTAACGATTTGAGTGGTCTATGAACTGCAAGCGAGCAACGCCCTTGCCCCAGTGAGTTGGAAATATAGAGACGTTACAGTCGAACCACACTGCTTTAAAAACTAACTAGAAGCCACCTATACATACCTACGTATGTTTATTATGAAGTTTGTGGAGTATGGAGAGTATATACGCCACTGTTGTTAGAAAGAGACAAGAATGCAATTTTCGTTACGACGTTTATCAGCATATTTTTTATCAAATTGGCGGCGATGTGTTGCCGGACACTCGGAGTGCAAGACTGGTAGTGATGACGGCACGGCAGGGCAAAATAGCCTGAACTCTTCTTGTTAGTTTTGGCGGGCGTACAACATACCTACAGGTAAGATATCATTGCCTTGCCCCGGCCCAGTAAATTCGAGCCAGTTCAGTCTCCAATAAATGCGACAAGCGACAACAAAACTGCCAGGTCGCCCAATAATGGAACTATAGAGATGCTAAATAAACTTTTGCAAGTATTAGATCAGCATCAAATACACTCATGTCATGATACGTCCAGGAATATACTTCATGCTGAATGCAAGTCATGCCGATCATCTATCGCTGCATCGCCATCCTCCAGAGTGGCACCTGCTAATAATACTGGCCAGTGTAGAAATAATGAAATTAAAAACAACGGGTTTGTTTAATTCAGACTAGGTACTGGTAAGTATAGTGCGTCCTAGTATTGTATTATCTATGGTTGGGAGTTCGGAACAGCCCGTCTTGTGTTAAACTTTCTGACACGAAATGTGAGAACCGGTAATCCCTATTTTTGCGTCTCATATCAGTATACGTAGTATCCACTACCTGGTCTGTGAGTATATAATACGTTAGTATCGCTATCTAGTTTGTGTCTTTATCAGTGTTAAACAGAACTATCTACTCACATGGGCGCTTCCATGACCATTTTTCGAGTCCTGACCTGACTCACCAACATCGGCCAAATGACGTGATTGTGATGTTTAAGCCCACAGAGATGTGAAAACTTGGAAATCTCAATGCCCGAGCACTTGAAGCATGGTTGATCTTGAACGACTTATGAATCATGAACAGTTGGAGCATTCAGCTCACGAAATTTGAAAATACGGGGTGGCCCAAGGTGACGGAACCGTAGATTCCTAACTTAAACTAAAAAATTATGGTTTCCTTAAGTTTGTGACATAAAACCGCATGTCATAGCTCGGAAATTTACATACCAACTCACTCTTCGCCAGCGTGGTGGATCGTGACCTGCACCCTCTCCTTGACAGGGAAGGCCAGCTTTGAAAGAGTATTAACCGGAATTACGCTAGAACTATTTTTATTCTGTCGTAGGCATATCGTTTTCACCTTGCATTGTATCTCGAAAGATCCAGTCAGTAAGCTCTCATGCTCTTTTTTAGGCTTATCCAAAAGCTTTGAGGTACTATGATGATGGAATGCCAGCTGATTTATATGGTTGTACCTATTAGACAAAAGCAATTGATTTCAGGCATCGCATCATTTTGCAATTACAACTTTGTTCTGAAAATATCAGACAAAGCATTGTTGAGAGAAGATTTTAATCATTGTGTAAGGTTGAAGTCTGTCGAATATATAATATTTATATTTTTGCTTTAGATAGCCATGTAAACAGTAAAAATCTTAATGCTTGATTCTGGATAGAAAAAACGAAATATAAAACGTCAGGTTTTATTTCATCAGAGGAAGGTATTGCAAAACCACCTCGCGCACAGCAGTATCTGGCTGAGATAAAACTCTGTTTGAAGAGGCTGGCATCAAACCACATCTTCAAAGCATCAGCAGTAGTATTAAAATATTTAGACAAAGTCTCTCTCAATCAAGTTTTGGCGCAGGGCAATTAGCAAGCAGCTAAATACATTTCATCAGGTCTACCGGCATGAAGTGGTAATAACATATACGATGATTTACAATCTGTAACACAATTCGTAATGCTGAATTGACAATCTAAATTGCCTTAGTGTGAATATTATTCACTGCACTTCTTGTTATGTAATATATAATTATATTTGAATGTTCATAATAGAAAACCACACTTATCTACTGTGTTTCACATAAAAGCCACATCACATCACATTGGCGTTATTTTAATAAGGATCTAAATACTTAATTATTTTAAAAGTGGCGTCACCAGGCGATAACAAACACGTCTCAATATAAGGTTCCAGTAACGGTACAGTTATTTCATAGCAGCGTTTTACCTGAAATAAAACGCATATTAAAATACTTACCTTACTGGAACCTTTCACTTAACTTCTGCCTGGTGAAAATTGAGCCAATGATCCAATATGGCGCTGCACTTTTCCAAGTAAACTAAAATGCTGCGCATCCGCCAGGTGGCGCCACTTTACAGGAAACGAGGTATAAAAGTTCGGAAAAACTGGCAGGAAATCGACGGAAACGGAAATGCTATTCTCAATATAAGGTTCCAGTAAGGTAAGTATTTTAATATGCGTTTTATTTCAGGTAAAACGCTGCTATTATTTTTAATTTAAACCGTGATGATGATGCGACGCGTGACCAAAATGCTGGCACTTATTTGGCCCAACGAATCAGCATTGCAATTTAACGTAGCAATGCTGCCAGCATGTTGGGTACGCTACCTACCGGTAGTGGGCTGGAGCACTTGGACTGTCTATAGGTCATCGCGGCTTTTATACAGTCCATAAGTGTTCTTTGTAGTAGGTAGTGTAGGTAGTTTAGTTTAGTTTTTAGTATTGTAGTAGTTAGCTTGAGTAATAAAGATTTCCCGTTAAACAAAAAAAGAATTTAAACCTGTTTCAGATACCCTTTGTTCGGAAGCTAATTCATTACTTCCGGACCAATTTTTATTTATTCTAGTAAAGGTTAGGAAGATGATTATTTTATGTACGAATGAAGCATTGATTAATACAACAACTAAAAAAAAACAATCGAAAAAGCCACCCGAAAAAATGTTAGAATTTTTTTAAGCAGCTCAGGCAGAAAATCATTGTGGAAATAAAAAAAAAACATAATTCCGAGTGAGGCCCCCACGGTTTCATCTAATATTTTCCCGGACTCTCGTGAGAACCCTTAATTTCCCGGGATAAAAAGTATTCTATGTTAATCTTGGTAGAAAATAATAGCAATCTATGTGCAAATTTCATCTAAATCGGTGAAGCCTATTTGCCATAAACGCCGCACAAAAAAAACATTTTTTTAAGAGAATGAATGACGTGACGAGCTAGTCGTTCACCTGATGTTAAGCGACACGGCCCCCCATTACAGTTGCAGTGTCACTTGGAACTTTAAAATAATAAAGTTTCGCGTAACACTGCACTGCGCACTTCATCCTGAGGCATCACACAGTCTATTAATCAGATTACTAGACTGTGAGATCAGGTCTCATTTGCCCAGTAATTTCACTAGCTACAATGCCCTTCAAACCGCAACACAGTAGTGCTTGCATACTACTGCTTGGCGGCAGAACAACAGCAAAGCGGTGGTATCTATCTAGACGAACTTTGCAGATCAGTCCTGCCACCTAGTAAACATAACCTTTCACGTGCCATTTTTAATTATTATTTATTTATTGGTATGTATTCTATGATTACCTACTAATTGTATTATTTGGCACCAGGATTTAGTAGGAAGGATAAGGAATATAACTATTTATTATTTATTAATTTATTTATTTATTGTGATAAAAACGACAAAATCAATTACAATTACCACAAAACATTTCATACAGAATAAACATGTCAAAGTATTAAATAATAAAAAATAGGTACAATCCCAGATAGCAATTTAAACTTGAATCAGACTTGCAGCAACTTTGATGTATCAAAAGTGAAAGTTTGTTTCAAACTTGTCATGGCAAGTCTATACACTTGAGGCAAGTTTGAATCAAACTTTCTAGTTTCCCAGCATCAAGCTTGCATGATGTTTGTTTCTTCAAAGTTTAAACAAAGTTGCAATAGCAAACTTGTATAATGTTTGCTTTTACAAGGTTCTAAATTAGTTTTGATGTTTTCTCAAAATTAAAATAAAATAATGTCCTTCGACCTTTTAAAATATATTGTCCGTCCGTAACTCCGTACCGTACGAACTTGACCTGGTACAACTAAGACAAGGACTTGTGACATGTGATATTAATTATTCATGGTTGATTCACAAAGATATTCAAGCACCTCATAAAGCTAGCGTAACAGTAACGTAGTCGTTTGCGCGATTCAGGATTTTGGAGCTACGAGAGTAACGCCATCTAGTTTCATTCGTAGTAACTAGATATACAACTTAATTTTATGTACTACGGATGAATTTTGACAAACATTTAACAATGGAATAACAAAAACTAAGCAAGCTTGGTTGCTAGCCTGATGGTAAGCGCTACTCTGCACGACAAAACTGCCCCTACACTTCCTTTTTTAAAATTTGTTTATAATATGTACATTTAAACATTACTTAATTTTAATTAAAGGTTCTGAACGTAGCCCAGTTGGCGTTGTGAGTGATAAATACAATGCCATAGAGCGTACATGTTTGGAACACAACTATTTTTTTTGCCATGAAAACTATTAGGTATCTACCATTAAAAAACAAGTTTGTGGCAAGTTAAAAACAAAATTGAGACATTATCTTTGCAACATAAAACAAAATTCAAGATTGCAGCAACTTTGATACAAACTTAAGCCATCATCCTTATACCAGCAATATTGCAGCAATATTGTCACAAACTTGCCTTATCATATTTGACATAGCAAGTTAAAATCAAAGAATAGCAAGTTTGCAGCAAGTGAGCTTGCTATCTGGGTCATGGATTATTACAAATGTCAAATGAAATAAAGTCAGAATAAAACAAAAAAAAATAAAAATAAAATAAAAATAATAATAATAATAAGAAATGTTATTCACTGTCACTACTATCGGGATTACCTGTATTGCTCCATTGGTCACTCATGCTTTCACAATATGTCAATACTGCAGCAACAATGTCAGACCACTTGTCAAAAGAAAAGTCAAAATCAGTGTTGGCGTCACGGAGTGCATTGAGGTGGCGCAGAGGGCGAACCAGCGGAGACATCGCTCTTGCCCTTGTAACTATATCAGACATTTAAATTAGTCAAGTTTTCTGAAAACTAAATCAGTTATAATTGTATAATCATCATCACACTAATATTACAAAGGCGAAAGTTTGTGTGTATGTGTGTATGTTTGTTACTCTTTCACGCTCTAACAGCTGGACGGATTTGAATGAAATTTGGTATGGAGGTAGCTTATACCCTGGATTAAACCATAGGCTACTTTTTATCCCAATAACGGGAACGGTTCCTGTAGGAACGCGGGTGGAACCGCGGGGCGCTGCTAGTTCTAAATAAAGAATCGAACTCCTGACCCCTATATTAGCATGTCGCCCGCGTCACGTAGCTAGAGTAGTAAAATTTAACAGTAACAATACTGACTGGCCTGTTAGCTCAGTTGGTAGTAGCTCGCCTTCTGAACTATAGTAGTTGTGGGTTCGATTCCTACCCAGGACAAACACTTGTGTGATGAACATAGATGTTTGAAATGAATGAAATGAAATGAAATGAACTTTATACTTTATTGTTTGTATTAGGGTTACGGCCCTCGCAGCGGAGTGTGGAAGTGGCGGCAATATACAACATTAATTTTGGAGTAGAGAATTAAAGACTGTCAAAAAGGCTTTACTAACAGTTTGTTCTGTGTGTGGGTGTTATATTGTATTCTATGTATGTATTTACAAACAAAAAAGTATCTGAGTATTGTATCAGTTATCTGGTTCCCATAGTACCAGCTATGCTTAGTTTGGGGCTAGATGGCGCTGTGTGACATGTCCACATATATTTATTTATTTATTTTATTAGGGTTCCGTACCCAAAGGTTAAAATGGAGCCTATTACTAAGGCTCCGCTGTCCGTCCGTCTGTCTGTCTGCCTGTGCGTCTGTCACCAGGCTGTATCTCATGAACCGTGATAGTTAGACAGTTGAAATCACAGATGATGTATTTCTGTTGCCGCCATAACAACAAATACTAAAAAACCGAATAAAATAAATATTTAAGGGGGCTCCCATGCAGCAAACGTAATTTTTTTGCTCGTTTTTATAGGTACGGAACTCTTCGTGCGCGAGGGCTGACTCGCACTTGACCGGTTTTTTTATATAAGTAGGTACACGTGTTATAATACTACATTATCAAATGCAGAAGTTTTTTTAACGTCTACTTCCATAGACAGTAACAAATTGGTTGCTGTATTTGCTTCGACGATATGACGATAAACTAAATTATTATTTATGGTTATTATTATGTTAAGTGTTATTTGCAGTTATTATTACTTGCTTTGACGTACCTATTATAAATATGTATTTACATTAAAATTGTGTAATTGGTGTAATGTAATTGTTCCTAATAATAATACACAAATACATATAATAGCATTAGAAGTTTTGGAAACTGGATAAAAAGTTCTTTTTTGCGGACACGCGGAGAAAGTCCACGTCGTTGCATTGTATTATTTTTCAAAACTTGTGCTTTTGCCAGTGTTAATGTTTAAAATTGGTGGCGTTTTACACATTAAGTGGTGAATTACGAGCATGAGTGTGGGCAAGTGCTATAATGAGGAGCAACATATTTTTCGTGTTGCTTCCAAAATTCCATAGAAGCTTCTAGTTATGTTGCTACCACTGTAGGGCATGACTAACACTGGTCACTGGACTATGACTACCTGACTAAGACTGGACTATGACTACCCAGACTGTGACCTAATATTTACCTAAATAAATTAGTATTGTCTTTACAAGAAACCGAAAATGGTGATACAAAATAAATATCTTATCCGGTTATTCGTTTAGACAACCAGTCTGGCTGATTAATTTGAAGAAAAAATGTTGTTAAAATCTCTGAAAATTTGGAGTTTCATTAATTATTTTTAGGGGTGTTTAGAACGATTTTATTTTAGAAAAACTACGTACACTAGGTGGACCGACGATCTGGTGAAAGCTGCGGGGAGCCGATGGATGCAGGAGGCGAGCAGCCGCTCAATGTGGCGCTCTTTGGGGGAGGCCTATGTTCATTAGCGGACGTCTTCAGGCTGTTGATGATGATGATGATGATGATGTCGTATACTAAAGTACTTAGTTAAGTTTCGTTTGGTCATTCCTGTTTTTAGTTTTCTTTCCTCAATTTTTTAAATTATAATTTTGACACTTCACATTAGTGACGTCAGAAAAGTTTTTTTGTTGACTTTGGCCTTACACTGAGCCTTCAAAACCTTATCATAATATTTCTATATGTAAATTCGACTAGTGACGTGCCGCGGTGCTCCCTGGTTTGAATTCTAAAATGTGTCGTCGCCCGAGTGTCTGGTGTCGCGGCTTCAAGGTCGCGACTTGTTTGCACAAGTTTCCAAATTTGGACAGAAACTTGTATTATTCAATAAGGTAGCGCTAGAGAAGCACGACTAGCCGTTTCTAACCGATCGGTAAAGTTAAGCAACGTTCGCTGCGGTCACTACTTTGATGGGTGACCGATACAAAGTGGTGTTTACAAATGAATGCTACCGTGCTTGGGTGGGCCAAAGATCCCTTTCCATTAGCGTTAATGCCAAACGATAACTCAAAATGTATGGGAACGACATTAGCTGCGGAAAAGTTTTCCGCGGGGACCGCAGCAGGTTTACCATTTTGATGTTAAATGCTCAGGTAACTATTTTAGTTTCAGCCCGCAGGCAGTTTAAATAACCGGCCAAGTGCGAGTTGGACTCGCGCACGCAGTGTTCCGTACCGTTATCTATCCCTGCCATCTAGTGTTGAGTAATAGTAGATGCTATTTAAAGCAGCGCCATCTATGACTCATCTGGTAAACGAGGAAAAAAATCACGTTTGTTGTATGGGAGGACCCTTAAATATTTATTTTATTCTGTTTTTTTAGTATTTGTTGTTATAGGGGCAACAGAAATACATCATATGTGGAAATTTCAACTGTCTAACTATCACGGTTCATGAGACACAGCCTGGTGCCGCCGCTATTTTTCTTTTTTTTTTTTTATCTATTGTTAGAGTGCCCAATTAAAATTAAGCATTCTAATTATATTACAATCTAGCCATCTATTTGGCTAATGAGTAATTTTAATTTAACCTAAACTTCTAATAAATATGATTAAGAATGTGTCCAATAACACGTTTCTTATTGTCTCTATTAAGGTGAAGGCACATTGTTCTTGTGTTCTTTTCAAGTAGCACTTACACTGCACCACATTAGACTATCACGTAATTAATACACTTTAACACTACATTAACTAAACTAACTCAAAAGGTTTTGTTCTTTTTAGTCTTCTAACTAGATTCGTGTGGTCGAGGAGCTGGATTGCCTCAACATTCACGTGATGGTGAAGTCTATGTTGATGACTTTCTGCATGCTTTTTAATAATATTGTGGACGAACTCTATGTTAAGGTCCCGATGGAGGTCGTCGTTTCGTATATACCAAGGTGCATTCACAATTTCCCTTAGTACTTTATTTTGGAACCGTGCCGCCGCTATGACAACAAATACTAAAAAACAGAATAAAATAAATATTTAAGGGGGCTCCCATACAACATACGTAATTTTTTTGCTCGTTTTTATAGATAACTAGCTGCGCCCCGCGGTTTCACCCGCGGATAAAAAGAAACCATGTGCTGTTGAACCGTCAAAAGGGAAAAAACATACGCGACAACTTTCGAATTTATATACTATTAGGATTAGGATTATCCGAGCCTAGCGAACAGAGCACTCTCGAAAAAAAACGCCAATTTTTACCACAGGTCACCTTCGCTACAAACTCACTCTCGCTGGCCGCTTGCGGCCCAGCGAATAGAGCAACTTCGAAAAAGTAAAACGATAACTTTTACCACTAGGTCACCTTTGCTACAAATACAAACTGACTCTTAAAAACCCCAACTTCTACCACGTGCCACCTTTGATACATACTTGCTCTTGCGGGACGCTTAGTACCTAATAATGGTATCCCACAGGAAACATTTTCTTTCAGGAATAAAAAAGCATTTTGTTTTCTATTTCGTATGTTGCCCTTATTATCAAGAATTGGATTTTAAGTGATAATGCTCTCCTACAGGAACCATGTATTTATCCAGAATGGTAAGTATTTCATTTTTAGTACCAAATGCTGCGGCCTCTGATTTACCTAAATTTAAACATTTTAATACGAGATTAGAATGGCCCTCAAACAGCTTAAAAACAACAAGGCACCAGGTGAAGATGGAATTACGACCGAACTTCTGAGAGCGGGTGGTAGACCGGTACTTTTAGTCCTCCAGAAGTTATTTAATTCTGTCATCCTTGAAGGTATAACGCCAGAGGCATGGCACAAGAGCGTGGTGGTGCTCTTCTTCAAAAAAGGCGATAACACCTTATTGAAGAACTATAGGCCCATCTCGCTCTTGAGTCATGTGTATAAGCTGTTTTCGAGAGTCATTACGAATCGTCTCGCACGCAGGTTTGATGAATGCCAGCCTCCCGAACAAGCCGGTTTCCGAAAAGGCTTTAGCACCATAGACCACATCCATACGCTGCGCCAGATTATACAGAAGACCGAAGAGTATAATCGGCCGTTATGCCTAGCGTTTGTGGACTATGAGAAAGCCTTCGATTCAATCGAGACTTGGGCGGTGCTGCAGTCCTTGCAGCGATGCCAAATTGACTATAGGTATATCGAAGTTTTGAAGTGTTTGTACAGTAAGGCCACTATGTCAGTCCGACTACAGGACCAGAGTACGGAACAAATTCCATTGCAAAGAGGCGTGAGACAGGGAGACGTTATTTCTCCGAAACTGTTCACAAACGCATTGGAGGATGTTTTCAAGCTCTTGGAGTGGAAAAGATCTGGCATCAACATAAATGGCGAGTACATCACTAACCTTCGTTTTGCCGATGATATAGTCATAATGGCGGAATCGCTCGAGGACCTTAGCACCATGCTCAACGACCTCAGTAGAGTCTCCCAGCAGGTTGGTCTTAAGATGAATATGGACAAGACAAAGATCATGTCTAATGCTCATGTTCCACCTATACCGGTAATTGTTGGGAACGATACTCTCGAAGTTGTCGACAAGTATGTCTACCTAGGACAGATTGTCCAATTAGGTAGGTCCAACTTCGACAAAGAGGTGGCGCGAAGAATCCAACTCGGCTGGGCAGCGTTCGGGAAGCTTCGTCCTATCTTTTCGTCCAAAATACCGCAGAGCCTGAAAACGAAAGTTTTCAATCAGTGTGTGTTGCCAGTGATGACTTATGGAACTGAGACATGGTCTCTTACTGTTGGCCTCATTAGTAAGCTCAAAGTCGCGCAGCGAGCTATGGAGCGAGCTATGCTCGGTGTTTCCCTGCGAGATAAGCTCCGGAACGAGGAGATCCGCAGGAGAACTAAAGTGACCGATATAGCTCTTAGAGTTAGTAAGTTGAAGTGGCAATGGGCAGGCCACATCGCTCGTAGAACTGACAACCGATGGGGAAGAAAGGTTCTCGAGTGGCGACCACGAACCGGAAGACGCAGCGTAGGCCGGCCCCCCACTCGGTGGACCGACGACCTGGTGAAAGCCGCGGGGAGCCGATGGATGCAGGAGGCGAGCAGCCGCTCAAGGTGGCGTGCTCTGGGGGAGGCCTATGTTCAGCAGTGGACGTCTTCAGGCTGTTGATGATGAAACATTTTAATTGCGTTATGTCGAGAACGTTATCCCACAGGATCTTTCTATGTTTCCAGGATAATCTTTTTTGACCGTTAGTATATGATACAGTCTTTACTTCACTTAAACTCATTGGCTATTTACGAAGTTGAGTTTGGGCTTTCCTAGGGGAACGGATTAATTTTCCGGGATAAAAAGTATCCTATGTTCTAATCCAGTATATAAGCTATCTCTGTTCTAAATTTCATCCAAATCCGTCCAGCCGTTTGAGCGTGAAGGAGTAACAAACATACACACATACACACAAACTTTCGCCTTTATAATATTAGTGTGATAGTGTGATGTGATAGTGTGATTAGTGTGATGATGTGATGTGATGTGATGGTACGGAACCCTTCGTCCGCGAGGCCGACTTGCATTTGGCCGGTTATTTTACAGAGATGTGCTCTATACCTACATTTGTATTATTTTAGTCTGCATATCTGAACAGTACCCAACTTTATCGACTACAGTTGTGAGATCCGTACGATTGCGGTTATTCTGTTAGCTGTTATATTACTTCCAAATATACAATATCATTAAATTACCGGGTTCTTGGCAATTATACCAAAAGACATTTGGGCCAGACGCCAAGTGCATTTTCCATTTTTATGCATCGATGTAAATGATTATACCTAGATGTCATACTGTTTTACTGACGGAATGTAACGTTCTATAGTTGAAAAATTGCACTATGATAAATGCAAAGCGTTGATAGTGCAGTTAGTTGTGATGTAGACTTGCAATTCCTGAGTCGTGTATTTGAATCCTGCAACGGGGTTTTAGGTTTTTTTCATGTTAAAATGCGCCAAAAAGGATACCTGATAGGAAGTTATCACCGTAGTCTTTGGACATCTGTAAAACCGGAAGCGTCACCAATGCGTTGCTTACCCTATAGGATTCTTTGAACCCCTCTTATAAAGTCCTCCATGTTGTTGCTCTGCGGAAAGACCACTTGACTGCATACTGTTTGTCGGTGTCGATAATGAGTTTTTGTATCGTATTGTATTGCTCCAGCAGACTCACTTGGGAATCTTGATTTTAGTACATATCAGTCTAAGATATGGTGATGTGTGGTGAAGCGATTCCCTGTCTATTGTTTAATAAAACCGGGCGACCGTGATTTTTTAAATTTAACATCAGGCAAATTACTTGGTCTTCACGTCCCTAATTACCATTTAAACATCTATTTCTAGGTGGAACTGCAGAAGAGGAATTAGAGAAATTAGTTATTTTGACTACAAGTTGTACAGAAAAAAATGATAAGTTTGTCAGGTCTTCACTCCGTGATCCATGCACCTAATAATATAAAAATTTTCAAAGTCAATTGATCAAGAAAACTTAGTATGCCTGGTTGGTACAGTACGTATTATTTGTGTTAAGAAACTTAAAAAATGTACTTTTAGCAATAATATCTACTATCTATTTGCACGCTTGCATGCAGGTTGGACTTAATATGTCGAATTGTTGTTATTCTAAGATCTTGTGTAAATTACGCTCTAGCAAATAAATAATAATTATTTCATTTGACTTTGATTATTTATTGGGTACAGAAGGTGTTCTAGAAGTAGGTACCTACCGGTACTTGTATTATGTAAAATTACAACAGCAATGCGACAGCAAATACTTAGAAATCTCTTAGCGGTCACAATATGTCACTGGAAATCGTAAGTCACCCGCCTGTTGCTGCATGCACTTTGACTTTGGCCTTTGATATTAGCACCATTAGCGACAGAACAGCAATAGATGGAAAGAAACGAATGCCCTTTTTAGTTCATCGATTGTCCGACAGACGGTGATCTAGCATTCAATCGCTTTCTGCTCTGCCAAAGTGATGTTTGACAGCAATGATTGCAAAATTTACGGCTGTTGCCAACTTGTTGCGAGTTACGTAATTAGGCAGCGGAACTACCAGGGTGTGACTTGTGAGACTGTGAGTGTCACTTATTGTCTCATTTCAATTATGTGACTGTTGCGATGACTGCACAACATCTAACTCATCAAGAACACGTTTATTGCGATCCAGCTCGCACTGCAACCGTTGATAACGAGGCCGCCGATAAGATTGGAAACTAGGGCGCCATATCGTCTGCCGGAATCGCTAGCAATTGCCGAAATTATAGCCTCGATGATTGGCAAGGACGTAAAATAAAATTGTTATAACTTATATCTGGAGTTCAACAAATAGAGTCCGCAAGCCATCACGTCATTCACTTTGCACTGCAGTAAAACGTATTCTTATTTATATCCTAGTACCTTCTTACTAATATCTGGAAGAGATCGATTTAAGCGATAAGACTGCCCATTGCTGTAGCATATCAGGCTGATTAAGTTTTTTTGTGTATTATATTATTTATGTTTTTGGTGTACAATAAATAATTATTCATCTATCTTTATTTGTAACGAATTAAATAAATAAAATAAATAAATATGTGTGCAAATTTCACACAACGCCATCTAGCCCCAAACTAATCATAGCTTGTACTATGGGAACCAGATAACTGATACAATACTTAGATACTTTTTGTTTGTAAATACATACATAGAATACAATATAACACCCAGACACAGAACAAACACCTATGTTCATCACACAAATGTTTGTCCTGGGTAGGAATCGAACCCACAGTCTACAGTTCAGAAGGTAGAGGTACTACCAACTGAGCTATCGGGCCAGTCAAATATGCCTACATTTCTGGCGGAACGGGTGCCTCTATATTTTGTAAACTAGGTAAGTTGGTGTATTATTCTGTTCATACCTGCCTTCAAATAGGTTATTTAATTTGAATATTTCTATCAATATTTTAGACACATTTTTACATTACTATGACTTTGTTGCAGATGCTGTGCTACGAGATACCGGTGAAAAATATTTCGGTGAGTACTAAAAACTTTATATTGCCATGGTGTCACAGGTACAGGGCCTTGGCAAAACTTTTGGTGGAGGCGGCCAGTGACCAATGACCAGAAGGCTGGCTCCTATGTCAAAAAATCAGCATTGCCATACACTGTGGCAATGCAGCCAGCGTTCTGGGAACATTCCCCTCCACCAAGGGTCTTTTTGATAATTTGTGATTAGGAACTGTTAATTAAGAAACTAAACTTTGTAATAAATATGTTTTTCTTTGTTTTAGTATAATAAAATAGTATATGGCCATGATGTTATGAATTTCTAAACCGTACACTACATCTACAAAGATATTATTACAGTTCCTAAAAAATACTAGCAATTTGAAAACCTACGCCTCCCAATTGAGTAGCATTTTCCAGTGGCTGCAATCCTTAGGTAATACTATATTTTTGTACCAACAAAGCAGCCTTGGTGACACCGACACTAGAACCTACGGTATCTACTAGGCAAGCCACCATTCCACCACCATCACCAATAGATCACGTCATTTTCCATCAGGTGAGACCGCGGTCAAATGCAAGTGCAGGCCTATTTAGTTATATAAAAAAGCCCGGTACTAATAGTTATACAGATACTAATAAATGACGAGAGATGACACAATACTAGGAAGTATAATATTATTTTGTGAAATTCATAATTTATCAGGTCCAGCAAAGCCTCAAGTTAAGGTAAGTACGAAACCTTACTGCGACCTTGAGCGTAGCGGATCGGGCAATCTCCATTTTCAACGCATGCGAAGAGGAACGGTTATTTGAGGAGACATGCAGATGAAAGAAAGGCTTGCAGTGCCCTGCGACATAATTCGCACTTTACAGCATGTTTTTTTTATCTAAACGAATGACGGGACGAGCTACTCGTTTGCCTGATGTTAAGCATCACGGCCGCCCATAACAGATTGCAGTGTCACTCGGAACTCAAAATTAAAGTTTCGCGTGACACTGCGCACTGCGCACGTCGTCCTGAGACATCACACAGTTGAAAATAGATTAAACTGTGAGGTAGTTCAAGTCTCGTTTGCCCAGTAATGTCACTAGCTACAATGCCCTTCAAACCGGAACACAGTAGTGCTTGCACACTACTGCTTGCCGGCAGAATAACTGGCAAAGCGGTGGTACCTACCTAGACGAACTTTGCAGAAAAGTCCTACTAGCAAAACGTGTTTGCAGGAGTCGCTATTTACTTGCGTATTTTTTCGTAGTGAATCTTAAAAGTCATCCTGTAGCATCCAAACAAAACGAACAGACGAATATACATAATGAAAAAATTTAGGTTCAGCAACCTCTAAATAGTTGACCCAAATACATAATTGGCTCCGTTTCATTTTATAAAGTTGTTTTTGACGTGTGTGGTTTGTTCCTGATTCTATGTCTAGTGCAGTTTTTAATCAATGTCGCGACCGTGGCCAGTACTAAAGGGGGTAACATTTGGCTGGATTTAGACAGGCGAACATACATTGCCGGCTTGGTGTTACTTCCATCCACAGATTAGAGAAAAAACAATCTGTGCTTCCATCCAATACCCTTACTTCAACTAGCGATGTATATCGAATTAGTAATTTAGTCTCGCTGAATTCAGCCAAATGTAATATCCTCATTAATATTGTTGCCATACTGTGGCAGTCAGTTGTAGGTGGTATTATTTATTTAGCACGATCGATATCAACGTAGACTAATTTATCTGAAAAAAATTAGTGTGAAACGGGGCATTTCAAGTCTATGTAATATAGACTTGAAATGCCCTGTTTTTCTGTTGAAAATGACTTGACTGTTTTTTTAATGCTAAAATGGGCATACGTTTGACAACATCTCACCTGATGGTAAGTGACGAAGTTGTCTAAGGTGGAGCACGTTTGCTCATGAGGTGCCCATTCACTCCTGACTTGAAAAGATCCAGGTTATACCCAGGAGGAAACACTGTTGCTGGAAGAGCATACCATTCCATTCTTTCTGACAGTCTGTTTCTCTGCAGGATTGCAGGCACTGAAAATTTTGTGTTGTCTGGTCGTTGTGTTTATGTGAACTGGTCGGGCCTCGGAGAGCACGCGGTCCCGGTTGTTATAAAAACATCTATGGCAATTGTTACGGGTAGTCAGACGCCTGATAGAATCTGACGCCTGGGGGCGTACCGTGAGCTCTTAGCGCGATTCAAAACCGAGCCTATATTGGATCGCTTTGTTTTTTTTGTATGGAGATTTTGACAAGCGATCCAGTGTAGGCTCTGTTTTGAATCGCGCTAAGAGCTCACGGTACGCCCCCTGGTCTAACCATCCCTGTTACTGGTTCCTTATGGGTTGCGAGGTCAGATGGCAGTCGGTCGTGTAATGCTGGTAGCTCGCCGCTACAGGTTAGATTGGGAGCCAACACCAATAGCAAATGAGAAAACGCAAAGAGGATGATTATGATGGAAAGTTTGTGTTAACTACTATGGAACCGATCTTGATAAAACTTGCTATGGAGATTACAAGGTCAAGGTTTTCGAGTGGCGCCCACGAACCGGTAGACTCAGCGTAGGCCCCCCACTGGGTGGACCGACGATGATCTGGGTGTGTTCAAGTCGAGAGTGAACAGGTATCTTCTAAGCAAGCATGCACCATCGTAGACTGCGTCATCACTTTCCATCAGGTGAGACAGTGGTCAAATGCTTTGCCTATAAACAATAAAAAAACAAAAACAAATAGCTAGTAAAGTTATATTTGTAGAGTTCAAGATACGCTGGTCAGTAACTGTGGTGCACTGCGTTAGTATGTGAGGTAGGCGTAGCCACAGATTAAATGACAGCTATTACGCCGGCTTTGTTCAGCTTCGACTTTTGTTAGGATGGTCTAAATATATTTATTGTATGATGAAAGTATTGTTAAAGTATTTCAGGAGTTCAATTCTTGGCATTAGTATTGAAATTCAAGTTATTCAAGATTTAATTTAGCCTTAATCTCACAATTCTTAGTATTATTACAAATTACTATCAGCGCCCCGCGGTTCCACCCGCGTTCCTACAGAAACCATTCCCGTTTTTGGGATAAAAAGTAGCCTATGTTTTAATCCAGGGTATAAGCTACCTCTATATCAAATTTCATCCAAATCCGTCCAGGTGTTACAGCGTGAAGGAGTAACAAACATACACACATACGCACAAACTTTCGCCTTTATAATATTAGTGTGATTACTCATTTTCTACCTTGACATCCTAGGCCTGCAGTTTTTTAAAGTACCTAAGTCAGTAATATTCCTCAAAAAATTAACAGTCATGAAAACAAAAATTAAATATCTCAAAAAATTACAAAGTTACAAGCATTTTAAAATATAGGAGTGGAAAGAGACAGCTCAAACATGCAGTGACGTCAGTTCTTGTCTTTCATAGTACCTCATTTTTTTCTTTTTTTTGTTTTTCAAATCAAATCAAATCATTTATTTGTAACATTCATTACTAAGCTGTGACGTTGGCATGTGACGTCACAACGTGCGTTTTCATAGTAACTGTGGGGAATCTCCTGTTTTGCGAGGAAGGGACAGGCGATGCCCCCTCCAGAAACTTTAAAAGCTTATTACTCCGTGATTACACTGCTTGTGCTTTATTGTTTTAAAGTTCCGAGTGACACTGCAACTGTTATGGGCAGCCGTGTCGCTTAACACCAGGTGAACGACTAGCTCGTCACGTCATTCAATCGCATAAAAAAAAATGTTTACCGATTTTACTCATGTTTTCAATTACTGCATTAATTTTCAACCTACTTTATGAAAATAATATTTACTTGTTAATTTTTAATGGCAAGCAACTGACCTATTGGGGTTCAGGTCATCGACTTTTGCCTGTCATGCATTGTAAATTGTAACCTATAAGCATATTTAAACCGATATCTGTATAATTAAGGTATATGAGGCACTCTGAAATCGACAGAGGGGTCATTGAACTTTGTTTTTCATGCGATTTTTGGTAGATTTTTTTTTTAATTTTTGCTAAATGAAGATTTTAGCAGGAACCCAGAAATTACCGCCTTTGTTTCGGATTCTTTTGTTTTATGGCAGCCGTTGACACTAAGTAGGCTTACAAAAGTACTAGTAAGTATACCTAAGTACTAGTTTACCATTTAGCCTCACTTTGGTTTTTAATGAATGACTGGCCTGATAGCTCAGTTGGTAGTAGCTCTGCCTTCTGAACTATAGGTTGTGGGTTCGATTCCTACTCAGGACAAACATTTGTGTGATGAACATCGATGTTTGTTCTGTGTCTGGGTGTTATATTGTATTCTATGTATGTATTTACAAACAAAAAGTATCTAAGTATTGTATCAGTTATCTGGTTCCCATAGTACAAGCTATGCTTAGTTTGGGGCTAGATGGCGCTGTGTGAAATGTCCACACGTATATTATATTATATATTATTAATAACTTGTCTTGAGAAATACTGAAAATAAAAATCTGTAATTTTTTTTAAATGAGCTCTTTAGAGGTATGGTTTTTGAATTTCGGTATCTTCCAAAAAATAAAATGTTGCAATTATTTCCATTTAGTAATTTTTGTTATTTCTTAGGTAATCCGCCATTGTAACGCATATTCTGTTAACATTTCAGCCGGCTACATTACGGTTCATGAGATATAGCCTTTTATATCATGTAATCGAAGCTACGGTTCGGAGTTTTCCATTCTAGAAGAGAACTTTTTTTTTCTTCAAACTCGTCATGTAATAGGCTTGTTATAATTTTAACATTTATTTTGACATTTTTGACATTAAGCACTGTGATTTTGTTTAATTATGCTTGCTTAAGGCCCGATTTCACCAACGTTTATTCCAAGTATACGGCTATTCGTTACTCTTGGATACAGCTAATTGACAAATGAAATTACACAAAAAAGACGCCATTTTGATTGTTTCCAAGGAATAAGTCTTATTCCTTCACAAAATTGGTGGTATGAGGGCTATATTCGCGTAACTCGGTTGTTCTCGGAAAGTTATACCTGGAATAAAATTTATTCTAGTTTGGTGAAATCGGGCCTAATATGTACAATAATTTAATTTTTATTATTTATAAATACATTATTTAGTATTGACTTGTAAAAGTGCTAAAAATAGCCTATTTGCAATAAAGAACTTGAGTTTGAGTATATGCTAGACTGGCAGACAGGCAAACACCGGAGGCTTAGTATAGGAGGAATAGAAAGCTCCTCCAGCAACAGTGTTTCCTCCTGGGTATAACCTGGGTCTTTTCAAGTCGAGTGAATGGGCTTCTCATTTTAAAAAAACATTTTTATTTTTTTAGCCTTTATCTACGGGACCCTAAAAAAAGTCTACTTGAATTAAAAAAAAATGTAAAGCTTAGGTTTGGAGTCCCATCTTTATCCTTAGCGTCATCAGAGGCCACAGAGCGCCACTTTAAACGTCTGCTTGCATCCTGCATCCATCGGCTCTCTACAGTTTTAACCAGATCGTCGGTCCACCTAGTGGGGGGCCTACGCTGCGTCTTCCGGCTCGTGGTCGCCACTCGAGAACCTTCCTTCCCCATCGGTTGTCAGTTCTACGGAACCTTAGAATCTCTACCACAAGTAAAGAAATTGTAACAGTACGAAATAGATGGTATCACCATTGTAAGCTAAGCTCTTGATTTGGGGTTAATGTTCAGTGGCAATAATTTATACATATACGTCACCACAGGGAATTTACCTTTGAAAGTAGGTATATGTAATGGAAAAGCTTGTCTATCAACTGATAGCTAATCTATATTATAATAACCTTTATTATAAAAAGGACAATTACGATAAATGTTATATTACGTAATAATACATATATAACAAGCTGCGGTTTCAAGCTAGTTTCAAAATGCGGGAAAAGCTGTGTAAAAAAATCACCCACATACCCACAGTTTTGTATTAGTACAAAAGGAACTTTTGATATAAGTTCGTCATGTCTGTCTGTCTGTCTGTCTGTATAATAATAATAAACAAATTTTATTTCGGGCAACAAGCTTATAAAATAAACACAAGTATTAAAGGTCCATGTTATTAATCTATAAATACTTGTAATAAAACTGTAACAGGTCCAATTCTGTACATTGAAGATATTTTGGAATTTTTTTTGGAGGATTATAGATGCGGAATCCAAAACTTTTTTTTTTCTTTTCTGTTTGTCTGTTTGTATCTTGGCTGAAACTACTGAATGGATTCAAATGAAACATGGCATGATTTGAGTTCACATTACGAGGTAGGCTATAGGATACTTCTGTACCTACCCGAAGTTCATCACGGTTCCCGCGGGAGAGGGACGAAAGTAAAAATATGTACTTAGTTGTAATTCATTAACGCGTGGTCCAATTTCATTCTTTTTTTTTGTGAGAAAAGGGGTGCTTTAAATATTGTCTCGTAAATATTTCAAGGTCATCGGTTTTGTGGTTCAGAAATTACAGACATCCAACCTTCAGTATTAGGTCCAAAGCCACTCCTATCCTCTACTATGGGAAAGAGAGAAGGGAGGGGGGAAAAGATAAGAGAAAAGAATGAATAGATGAAGGTGAATGGAGGAAGGTGCGCCATCACCGGCCTCCTTCACCGTTTCATCCATTGACATCCATGTATTATATGGCAAGCTTATTACAATAATGTGAGTTTAAGAAAAAAAAGTTTTCCACTACAGTTACACTAGCGTTACACTACAGATACACTACAGTTGGTTTACAGTTTAGATCTCTGTATTTTTATTTTCAACTAGCAGTCTGCCCCGGCTTCGCACGGGTATAACAGTTTTTTTCAACTAGCAGTCCGCCCCGGCTTCGCACGGGTATAACAGTTTTCGCAGAGCAAGCGATGTAATGAATATTTTAGGTAACTTTATTACACCTTGGGTTACATTATTGGAGTTTTAGTAAGGATCCCTAATTTTTTTGAAAATATAATATAGGCTATATCACCCGGGGATAGTGTAGCTTCCCAACAGTGGAAGAATTTTTCAAATCAGTTCAGTAGTTTTGGAGCCTATTCAATGCAAACAAACAAACAAATCTTTCCTCTTTATAATATTGGTATGGTATACCTATATTGGTATAGATGCTTAGTCAAGTAATTGCGTTATGCTTTTCAGTTTTTCGATTATTCGATAATAATCTTAAAATATTATAAGACTAAACTGGCATGATAGTCGGTCTTATCTCAGCGATATCTTCCACTGAAGGTTGGTGAAAGAGGCAGATAAGTACGGTTATAGAAAGCCCCTTTCACCGGCCCCAGGGCCTGTTTATCGGCTGATAGTTAATCTATAATCTGTCACCTTGTAGTTATCGGTCGAATGGGAGCATCGGGTCGGGGATAGATTAGATTTTCTGTATCTGAAGGCTAAATTTGCATAAAAGGTAGTTTAGTAAAAGTTTATTGAGATTTCTTATTCCTTGCCACAGTAAGCAAATCGCCCAGTAAAAAAGCACACATGTTTTACAAATAATTGGAGTTTTCTTTCTGTCTTACTATATTGTGTTGGATTGCTTGCACCAGTAGTAGAAAAGATAACTTCTTATTTTAGCTCTTTTTTAGGGTTCCGTAACCAAAGGGTAAAACCCTATTACTAAGGCTCCGCTGTCTGTCCGTCCGTCTGTCACCAGGCTGTATCTCATGAACCGTGATAGTTAGATAGTTGAAATTTTCATAGATAATGTATTTCTGTTTCTGCTATAACAACAAATACTAGAAAACAAAATAAATTAAATATTTAAAGGGGCTCCCATACAACAAGCGTGATTTTTGTTTTTTTTTGCTTGTTTTTATAGATAATGGTACGGAACCCTTTGTGCGCGAGTCCGACTCGCATTTGGCCGGTCATTTTATGATATTTTGACAAATCACTTTGTAATTTTATATTATGCTGAGGACAACAACTTAAATTGAGTAGGTATTTGGATTTTGGCTAAAATTAACCTATTTGCAATAAATTGACTTTGCTTTTAAACCAATTTTAGTTATTCATTGATACCTATATTTCTATAAGATAAGCTCCGGAACGAGGAGATCCGCAGGAGAACTAAAGTGACCGATATAGCTCTTAGAATTAGCAAGTTGAAATGGCAATGGGCAGGCCACATCGCTCGTAGAACTGACAACTGATGGGGGAGAAAGGTTCTCGAATGGCGACCACGAACCGGAAGACGCAGCGTAGGCTCTACTAGGTGAACCAACGATCTGGTGAAAGCCGCGGGGAGCCGATGGATGCAGGAGGCGAGCAGCCGCTCAAGGTGGCGCTCTGTGGGGGAGGCCTGTGTTCAGCAGTGGACGTCTTCAGGCTGTTGATGTAGTATGTAGCCACAGCTAGCCATTGTATACAAAAAGTAAACTACATAAAAGATTTCAATCTTAACGCACCAACAGCTCAATAATGTTCATAAAAAGTTGATATGCATTTTACAAAGTATCAAAGTATAAATAAACTATACCAGACAGACACTATTAAAACGAAGAACATCAAGTCACAAAATAGAGTCATAAAAACCGGTGAATGCAACGCTGCCATTGGGTTATCTATTCCTAAAATAGAAAAAACAACTCAGGCCCTTTACCAACCAAATCTATTCAAATATAGGACCGGATGTTGATAAGTTTTGTACATATAACTGGCTTGCGTCTCCCCACTAGAAGAAAAGGACGGGCCAATAGGAGACGGGGCCTCGGTTCTAGCGAATGACTGTTTGATTTATTTTTGACAGATAGGTTTGGAGGGAACCTGGATAGTTTTTTTTCAAGGATGATAGATGCACTTTGAATTCTTAAGAGTCTATACAACGCCAAAATGTTTAAAATGGCTTAGCATGAGGCAGTGTCCTGTCAACAATATTGCAACAATGACTTTGAAATCTCTTTATAGTATAAAAGGCTTTGTCCTGACTGACTGACAGACAACGCACAGCCCAAACCGGTGGACGTAGAAACTTGAAATTTGGAGGGTGTTTTCCTTTTATGACGTAAGTGCGTGATAAGAAAGGATTTTTGAAAATTCAACCCCTAAATGGGCGAAAAGGGTAAAAAACGGTTGTATGAAAAACCTACATTTCGTGACGTATCGCTTTGGAACTTAACACATACAAACAAGTATAAAAATAAGAGAAATGCTACTTTTTAGTTTTTTGAAATTCAATAAATAAAGTGGTTAAAAAAATTGTTGAAATTTGGAAAAAAAAAAAAAAAATAACTTTATCATACTGAAACTTAGGGTGTGTAAAGAACATACAAAATAAACAGACACGGGTTTCGGGAATTTTTGAATTTCATCCCTGAGGTTAAAATACAGAAAAAGGTCCCGTCGAAAGACATCCGCACAGGCAAAACCGCTAATTCTATAATCTTCAAATTCAAAGATACATGATTCTATGACGTAGGGTTGTCTTACGAAAGAGTTTTTGAAAATACAACCCCCAATGGGATTAACGGGTAAAAAGTATTGGTGTGATAAGATAAACTTACATTTCGTAAGCATTTCGTCGCTTTGAAACTTGGCACATACAAACAAGTATAAAGTAAATGAAATGGTACCTACTTTATAGTTTTTGAAATTAAAGGGGTGAAATAAGTAGTTAAAGTTTGTGTGTCAAATAAAAAAAAATATGATTTTAAGTATTCCATCGGATAGTTCATTCAAAGGAAAAAATGGCATTTACAATATTTTTTGCCAGGGATGACATCACACATCAGCCGGAAGACGTCAACTACTGAACACAGGAATCCATAAAACGTCACTTTGGAGGCTTATCATAGGAGATTTGCCATAATCACCACGCTTAGCAGGCGGCTTGGTGAGAATCGCAGAAGGTTTTAATGTACCGTGGAGAATGCTGCTGCCCATTCCCTGGATATTCCTTTTGCCGGCTTTTACGGCACCCGCGGGATGAGATAGTGGTGGTCCTATTCGCAAAGCGGGACCACACGGCCAAGGATAACGTAAGAAGGGATGACACTTCATGCATACTTAGTTCTTTGTTTTTGAATTTGTAATTATGATAATTGATGTTTCTATATCAATCACATCCAAAAATGGTAAAGAAATATTTTTGCCAGGGTTGATTTGAAGGGGTGAAAATGGGGAAGAAGGTTTTAGTTCAAAGTTCTTTATTGTCAAAGTCACGTTTGTTAAATCAGTAGTTATTAGGTACCTGCATGTTAAAATAAAAATTTGAACATTTTAAAATGATTAAGGGGTTGAAATCGTTTTTTTTGATACTGTTAAGATTATCACGGACATTTGAAAATTTTTTTCGTGTTAGTGTCAAAGTATACATAAAACAGTAAATAAAGTTTACCAGAGATATAAAAAAACTTATTTCCTCCCAACCTCTTACTACAATGTCACCATTGAGGCCACTGTACAAAGATTTAAAAAATGAATAAGTAACCTCTTTATTTATGACGCTTTTTACACGGTTCTCAAAATAGGCGGCTTAAGTTAATTTTATCCTGAAAAAATAAACGGTTTCTGAGTGATAGTCCACGCGGGTACAAGCTAGTAAATATATAAATAAATTAATATATGGTAAAGTTCAGAACTAATTCTACTGCAAATGTATAGTGAAAACACGAATTAATAAAATTTTCACGATAGAAAAAAATTACAAAGTTACCTCCAAACCGTACAAATAAACCGCGATTATTCAATGAATACCTTAAATAAAGTCATGAAACTTTGTGTAGTAGTTGAGCTAAATATAATGGAGGGCTTATGTATATTGGATTTTTAAATTCCCCATGATATTCACTGTAATAATAAATTACCTAAACTATTGCGCGTTGGAATCATTCTAACTTAGACCGCCCCTGCCACTCGGCCCCTGACTCATCCCCGCTTCGGCCTAGTACTATATATCTATTCTGCGGCTTTGGATTTGCCTAGCATAAGCCCTTAATGCACATAATAAATGAAGTTTTTGTTGCATCTAAGAGAAGATCATGAGAATCGAAAAAATCAACAAAATCGGATAACATTTAGAGGAGCAAAAGCGTTGTTGTGGGGCACCACTGTCCATTTTTTCTTAACAGGTCATGTTTGACATTAGAAAGAATTAAATAGTTTTATTGGCTCTTAGAATGTTCTGATATCTAAGTACGTAATACCAACATATTTGTGAGTCTGCCAACAATGTTGGTGCGGACATAATCACAATTACCGACATTTTTTACCTTGTAATAGATTTAAGAAATGTTATTGGGGTTAAAAATATTACATCCCAACATACTGGCCTGATAGCTCAGTTGGTAGTAGCTCTGCCTTCTGAACTATAGGTTGTGGGTTCGATCCCCACCCGGGACATACATTTGTTTGATGAACATCGATGTTTGTTCTGTGTCTGGGTGTTATAGTGTATTCTATGTATGTATTTACAAACAAAAAGTATCTAAGTATTGTATCAGTTATCTGGTTCCCATAGTACAAGCTATGTTTAGTTTGGGGCTAGATGGCGCTGTGTCCAACACCACATGTCCATACATACCTATTTGTTTATTTATTTACTTCTTCCAAAACTTCTTTCTTTTGAGGTTCTACTTAAAAATGTTAACATATTGGTACAAAAACCAAGCTCAGTTACAGCCGGAAGACGTCCACTGCTGAACGCAAACCTCCCCATAAAACGCCACTTTGGACGCTTATCATACCATATATTATAATCACCACGCTTGGCAGGCGGCTTGGTGATCGCAGAAAATTTTAATGTACCCAGGAGAATGCTGCTGCCCATTCCCTGGATACTCCCTTAGCCGGCTCTTACGACACCAGGACAACACAGGCCAAACATCAAGATATTTAGTGAATATCCTACTATTTAAGGTAATAACCTGAATTACAAATAGGCAGAGCTATGAGGGCTCAAATAATATATATATATATATATATTATAATAATATAGAGAGTGAATATGTAGGTAAAGTCGACACAGGTGAAATGTCAGACAGAAGGACAGATAGATAGATATAGACAGACAGAAAGACAGATATAGAGATAGATAAAAAGACAGACAGATAGATACATAGATAGACAGACAGACAAATAGATAGATAGACATATAGAAAGACAGATAGATAGATAAATAGACAGACAGAAGGACAGATAGATAGATATAGACAGACAGAAAGACAGATAGATAGATACACAGACACACATACAGACACAAATAGATAGATAGACAGAAATACGGACAACCAAGTAATTCTATTAAGATTCCGTATTTTAACCTTAAAATATATTAAAATGTAAATAAATCCTTCCACAAACAGAATCTACAATCAAAAGTTAAAGTAACGCATACATAAATCTATAGCGAACCCAGTTCCAAAATCCATACCGAGTAGTCCAATAGTGGTGGGAGTGAGCGGGACAGAAGGAGAAGCTGGCTGGGGAACGAGCGGGATGGATGACAACCGTCTGGGCTTCTAAGTCGTCTGGCTGGATTTGAGGTTCGGTCCGAGTGATAGCTGTATTAAGAAAAAAAAACATTACCTACACAGATAATTAAGTTCCTTTTAAGGTACGCAAAGAGCATGGAAGGCTATTTCACTACTAGGTGGTGGTACTTTTCTTTAAGCTTCTACACCGGCAATCTGTGGGCCAACTACACTCAGAGATCGTTAAGTGCCCTGCAAGTCCAATATAATAATGCGTTCAGAACGCTATTGGGTCTACCTCGGTACTGTAGCGCCTCAGAGATGTTTTCCCAGGCTCATACTGACGGGTTCCATGCCATCATTCGTAAAAAACGGCATCTCTTCTGGGGCAAGTGCGAGGTAAAACCAATAGCATTTTGAATACGGTAGCTGAGCGGTACAACTCGCCGGTCATGCGGCACTCTGTGTATACACTTGTGGATAGAGGCAGGCAGGTGTATGCGTAGAGGGTACCATGTTGGTGGGTATGCTTTTTTTTTTTTTTTTTTTTTTTTTTTTATGTAATTAAATGACGTGACGAGCTAGTCGTTCACCTGATGTTAAGTGACACGGCCGCCCATAACAGTTGCAGTGTCACCCGGAACTTTAAAACAATAAAGTTTCGCGTGACACTGCACTGCGCACATCATCCTGAGACATCACCCAGTCCAGTAATCAGATTACAAGACTGAGTGATCAGATCATAAAGTCTCATTTGCCCAGTAATTTCACTAGCTACAATGCCCTTCAAACCGGAACACAGTAGTGCTTGCACACTACTGCTTGGCGGCAGAATAACTGGCAAAGCGGTGGTACCTACCTAGACGAACTTTGCAGAAAAGTCCTACCACCTAGTAAAATGCTGTGTATTAAGTAATCTTGTCTTGTGTGTTTTTTATTGTCAATTAATTATTGTAATTAGATTACTAACATTAGGAGCCCACACTAACCAAGGGATTTATTTGTCCGAAAATAAAGAATTTTGATTTGATTTAAGAGGTCGTGTAAGTGTGTACCTTGTGTGCAAGCACTACTATGTTCTAGTTTGGAAGGCACTGTAGCTATTGATATTACTGGGAAGATGAGCAATTATGAGGCCAGCTTGAGTGAGACTCTGGACTCAATAGAACGGCGTGCCAAAAAGCTCACTGACAACGACACTTCAGTAGGCGAAAAGCTTCAGAGCCTAGCACATCGACCTAAAGGGACAAATCTGTTGGTCTTTTACAGATTGCACAAAGGTGAATGTGCACCAGAACTCCATGATCTTATTCCACTGTCATCGTTCCACTACCGGTCTGTCAGACGCTTGGCTAAGCGTCATCCCTTCATGTTCAAAAAACCACCCATTTGTATCAAGCAATTTGATTCCACCTTCATGAATAGAACGGCTAAAGAATGGAATTGCCAGGGTTTTTGTTTCCGGTGAAATATGACCCGGGCGTGTTCAAGAGAATAAATAGGTACTTACTTAGCTAGCATACACCTTCGATCGCATCGTCACTTTCCATCAGGTGAGAGCGTGGTCAAATACTAGATAAGTTAAAAAAAATTACAAGAATATCTTAGTTTGGATGACGGTTTTAGGCTGGATTTTTTAATCCGTAAGGTATCCAATGGTTGGTGGTTTGGTCCATGTTTATTCTGTATGAAATGTTTTGTGGTAATTGTAATTGATTTTGTCGTTTTTATCACAATAAAATAAATAAATATATAAATAATAAATAAATTAAAAATACTAACAAATTTTGACTATTCAGGTTAGAATTTGTTAGAGTTTCTAACCATTGGTTACTTTAACTATGCTATGGGTCAAAAAACCCACTCTTAGTGGCAGTGTGTACCTACTTTATAATTTAGAATGCCGAGCGGAACTGCGAATGTTACAGGTGGCCATGACGAACAAAACAACAAGCTTGCAAGTCATTGACATAGTTTCTATGTTCACAAATCACCACCACCACCACCACCACCACCACCACCCACCACCACCACCACCATTTTCACCATTGTAGGACTCGGTAGAATAATCTACAGAATTTGGCTACATGAGAAAAATATACAGATGTCAGTGACTTCGTCCAAGAAACGAATGAAAAATATTTGAGTCCTAAATAATGTGTTAGTTATTTAACATATTATCGTTTGGACAGTAGATAAGCAGACGGAGAGGCAGTCCAGATATAATAGGGTTCCACTGGCATCCTTCCGGGTACGCAACCCTAAACCACTAACAAACATTCGAAATCTTTAACATGTACTTCTTCTTCTTCTTAGCGAGTCGATGGCAAAATTTTTAAATAGATAAATTAATTATTTTATTTTAATAGTTTCGCTATTTTTACATGTCCAGATGGCGCTTTTTAGTAAACCCCACCCTAAGTCTGTTAGTGCCAGCTATCAAGATAATGACGAAAACTGCTATATTGGGTAAATAATGAATCCGCTCCCGCTCCCGCTTCCGTCTCCGCTGTCACCACGCCCCCGCCTTTAGCCAGACCCGCTCCGGGGTCGTTAACCTGCAGGTACACTTCCGCTATGCTACCTCTGCTCTGTTAGTATACAAACATTGATGAAGTCTAACGCGGTTACTTATTCTCTGACTATTTACTTATTAGGAACTTCTTCAAGTCAACCTTTGTTCTCTTTTTTACAGATGTAATCGAAGTTACGTTTTTTTTTTCCAACTCACATTATTTTAATAGTAGGCTTGCTTTGTCATTCTATAGGCTTAGTGCATTAACTTAATTTAAGTATTTTAAGTACATAATCTCTTTTTGACTTGTAAAAGTGCTACAAAAATAGTCTATTTGCAATAAAATCTAACTTTTTGTTTTGGCTACTGTTTCCTGCTACTATAGCGGGAGGGATGGGATCACTCATAGAATAAAAAGAGTATAAATATGGATAACTAATTTCCTCTGTTAAATAATAAGCAGAACAACAATAAGTGCTTAGATTGTGGTAACCTTTGTCTACTCTACAAGCAATTTTTGTTCGTTCCAGTGATATTTGAATTTGTATTTTGTTTTTTTTTTTACTTTTTACTGTAAAATGTATTTTGTTAATTTACATTTTAGTTTTGTAATTTTTTTATTGAAGAATAGTTTTAGTTACCTTTGGACTATTTTTAATACAATACCGCGGTTGTAAATATTATGCAAATAAATATAATATATTTATTAATTATCACATTTGCAAGCAATATTCCCTCCCCTTGGACCCACAGCTCGGATACCTTCCAGATGACTGTGGATCTGCGGATACCTCTGCGGGAACTCAACCTCATAAACATTTTTTTGGCAAAATGACTTGGCAAAATTAGAGTAGGTACATAAAATACTATAGTCATAAAAAGCTAAGCATATAAAGTTACAAATATAGCAAGTCTATTATAATAAACACATTTGAAAGAAGTTCTCTTTCCCACTACTTACAGGTAAACAATCCGGCACAATGTAGAAAAGAAAACTCCGATCCGTAAGCTCCAATTTCGATTACACCTGTACAGAAAAAGCAACAAGAAATTTTACAGTGATGAACACACAGTTCCGTAATTCCATAATATTAGAACAGTTTTAGAAGCATTAGGGCGGCCTAAAAACTCTGACACCAGGGCTAAGCTGACCAGTGACCACTTGCCTACACGAGAAGAAGAAGAAGAAGCACAGTTTTAAAATCCCATACTGTGATAGTAGTTTGTCTATTTTCCTGAAGTACTCGATCAATACAACTGTCTGTAAGTTCGCCTGGGAATCGCGCCGTCTGTTGTATGTAAGCCTTATACATTATGTAGCGACGATTGCTGCACTAACAGAGATGTTTATAATAATTATAGTAGAGTTTTCTTTTGGTCTACCAACGTAATTATTTGTATTGCTTGCTACTAACGTCCTTAATAAAAGGGCGTACAATGCAAATGGTAATTTATTGATTGTACCTGTTTTACACAGACTAGCTCACTCGTAAGTAAATAATAAAATATTATGGGTAAGTACCCATCGATCCTTGAAATTGCAATTATAATTCCAAGGATTGAATTTAATCAAAAACATAAATGATAGACGTATGTACCCTTTTTGATGTATTTTCAACGATCAGCCTCACTATACAGCGGCGCAACGCTGCCAGCTTTTTGGGTATGTTGCCAGATCGATTGCTTGAACTATCTGTAGACCTTTTTCCAGTCTATATAGTTCAAGATTTCTTTAGATTGTATAGTTGTTAAGTTTTTTAAGATGGTTGTTTGTGTTTTTAATTAGGTACCTACAAAAGAGTAGTACTACACATTTTAAGCTAGTGGATAGCGTACCCAACATGCTGACAGCATTGCACCGTTGAATTGCAATGCATGTTAGTCTTGAATATTTGAAGGAAAGAATCTTTAGGAAACCATCACGATGTTTTCCTTTACTGTTATAAGAGCTAGGCACATGAAGTGAATGTGGTGCAGAGCCGAGTTTATTCGAACCATGTCACACTCGCTACACATTGATTAAATTCACTAATTTACTGGGGCACTTAGAATAAAGGTTCACTGTCGAAACTCATAAAATCGTTTGTCATAATTTTGTTACAAATAAAAATGTTACTTATAATCATCATTTCACATAATGTGATTTATTATACTTTCACTACATCTAATTTTCTTTATTATAAATCAAAATTAATAATAATCCAAATTTATAAGAATGAAACTCATAAGGCGTATATAACATAACAGTACAAATTTATAATGTTCTTTTACCATAACTAACTTTAAGCATAAAACAAAATATCAATAATACTGTAAATTAATGTGACTGGAACTGTTGATTGTTATATATATCCTAATCAGTTATAAAAACGTAGTACGGCAAGCCAATTTGCTCTTCAATCTATGCAGGCACTTCATCCAGTCAAAACAAACAAAATTAACGTGTGGACTGTGGCTAATTGTAAAATAACTTATATTTTCTCATGTTATGTTGATTTTGGTGTTGTTGGTGAACTTTGTGCATTATTTTAATAAATAACTTGAAATGTCTAATAAAAACACGTGTAAAATATTTAAATCAAATAACGGTAACCTGAAACTTAATATAGATGGTTTCTGTAATTTTTTAATATAAGGATAAGTGACTTCTGGCACTTCGCCGGCCGCTGCCGCGGCACGCTCGCTACGCTTCGCTTCGCTCGCTCGGCTCGTGCGTCGTGTGGTCACAGTTAACCTAACGCTCCTCCTCGCTTCGCTCGTCGTCGCACCTATTTATGACTTTGCCTTAGACTAGTATCTTAGTATCTTTAGGGTATACATGCATATGTATATAATGATTTAACTACCTCAAAATTATTATTATGTTAACTAAAAAATATGAAAAAGTCATTATGAACAATACAATTATGAATGCTGATTATTATGAAATTATAAGTAATGAAATTTATAATAAAAAAAAGTATGATAAAAAAATTCTTAACATTAACATTATAACATAATTTTTAATAAATTTAAACATTATTTGAATAAATTGTATAAGAAAAGATCAATATAAAAAGTAACTATTATGAACAAAGTTATTTATAAATAACCACCATTATAAATTTCATCATTATTAAAAATGAGGTATGTGAAATGAAATTATGAATAATGAAATTATTAGTACAGACGGTATCCCTAGAATAAACTGTGAGGGTACTAGACTTGGACGTGACTTATTTCGAGGTACTTTCAATTCTAATAAGATCTGAAGTTTTATTTAAACTTGATTATAATTAAGACGGTTACAAGTTTCACACCTTTAAATCACGCACACAAATGAATTTTCACGCACGATTTGACGACGTCATGAACACCATCAAAAATAGACACTAATTCATTGATAGCTGCATAAATAATCTGCAAGCAAAAAAAAGCGCTTTCGAGCGCTTACTACCGAGCACTTAGCAACAGATATTGACTACACCCCACTTTTGTCTTATACAAGGCCTTCGATATTGTTTCACACGACTTTCACCTTAACGACTGTAATTATAAAGCTTATTCTTCATCGTAAGACATGATATTTTACTTGCAAGTCTTCAAACCGGGTTAAGAATAATTGATAAGAGAGCAAGTCTTGAGCTTTGTTTGTTTTTTATCGGGTGTACCACAGGGCTCCGAGCTGGGCCCGATTCTCTTTATTCTCGCGGCCTTGACGGCTTTTTAGGGTGATTTGCTTGACTGATTACAATTTCTCGCTTGGTTATGAATGGGTTTATACCACTACACTCATCTTTATCCGTAACTAAACCCAATTATAATTGCTAAATTGAATAACACGCATATTATTTTCGTCTGTTTTATGGGATTGTGTATGTATTTGAATAAGTGGTTAATTATATCTGAAACTATCATCAAATGGAAAAATATTCTTGATACAAAAAACAGTTATAAACTAAATGGAAAAGTTATAAAATAAAATACGCTATACCAAACCATGAATGACATGCAAATATGTAAATATAAAAACAAAAATAGATACAGCAAACTTAAAAACCAAAGCTCCAGAGAAGCATTCAGTACTTTTGTAGTAAGCATTCAGTAAAGTGCATGACCAGTCTACACTTAAATACAAAATGAAAAAAGTATATCTAGTGTAATTCTAGTATTTTTGTGTTTTTTGTTAGTGTACTTTTTTCATTTTGTATTTAAGATGAACTTCCGCGAAGTCACGCCTGAGTCAATCAATTAGTCTACACTTAGTCGTGCCTTTGACTTAACTGTAAATATTTTTTTAGTCAGATAGGGTAGCGTTTGAGCACGTTCCACTCGATTACTTGTACTACTAATTATCCTGAGTCTGATTTTAAGTGACCATATATAAAGACTGAAGGACAAAAATCACAAAATTTTCAAAAGTCATTCCAATTTAAACAAGTTTGTTCAGTGTTCAGAGAGGCCTATCTTCGCAGTGAGATGATAAAGGCTACAGATGATGATGATGATGATGATGATGATGTTTGTTCCAAAAATACCCTCAACATTCCTCTCATCAACTAAAGAGTGCTGATGATCTGCAAACAACTGAACAGAGTTTCTTGAATCATAAGCTTGGAACACTCTTTTTCAAGTCACCTTCCAAACAAAAAAAAATTATATCAATTCATCCGTGTGCGATCTACGATACCATAGGCACAGGCACATACGTTAAGCTTATAACAGGCCTCTGTTCGGTCAGGGTTTAAAAACTACTAGACGCTGGCTAAATCTATTATATAAAAGGTTTTGTCCTGACTGATAACGTACAGCCCAAACTGCTGGACGTAGAGTAAAAAACAACCTAAGGGGGTGCAATAAGTAGTTACAGTAAGTATTATAAAAAAACCGTATCTTATTGACATTTGACGTGTGTAAAGAATATACAAAATAAATAGATAGGTACAGGTCTCAGCAATTTTTGACTTTTATCCCTCAAAGGGGTATAAAATACAGGACAAGGTCCTATCAAAAGACGCTCACACAACTGAAACTGAAATCTTGAAATTGTGAAAATATATTCATTACATAGGTAGGTGTACGGTAAAACGGAACTTTTCCCGGAAAATAAACGATTTTTCGGGGATAGTGCACACGGGCGAAGCTGTGGGCATAAGCTATATGGTATATCCGTATATGGTAGAAATTCTTCAAACAAAGCGTTATGATTCCTCGTTTATAATTCGGACAGCAAAGGAATGGAAAACCTTACCAGCGTCATTGCTTCTTGACAAATATAATCTGGGAGTTTTTAAGGCTAGAGTGAACCGGTATCTTCTAGGCAAGCATGCTCCATCGTCGACCGCGTCGTCACTTTTCATCAGGTGAGACCGCGGTAGACTATTGCTATGAGGAAAATAAAAATAAATAGGTACACTTCGAGGAGGCAAAGAATCAAAAGATCTCTACAAATGGCTGACAAGTGTTTAATAACATTTATCAACGAAATCAAAACAAAGACGTATCTTATTTCACCGTCGTTATTTCATCGAGATAACTATCTGCATAAATCTTCTATCTATAATTACCTATAATAAAACTGTAACAAGTCCAATTCTGTACATTGGAGTATTTTGAAATTCTTTTTGGAGGGCTTTCTATAATCGACGCTGAAGCCAAAACTATATTTTCTTTTTCATTTTTGTCTATCCGTCTGTCTGTACCTTGGCTGAGCATCCGAATGGATTCAAATGAAACTTGACATGATTTGAATTCATATTACAAGGTAGGCTATAGGATAGGTACTTTTAATTCCAAAATTCAGCACGAGTCCCTCCGGGGAGGGGAAGAAAATAAAAATATGTTTTTAGTTGTAATTCATTAACGCGTGGTCCGATTCCTGTCATTTTTTTTTTTTAGAAAGGGAGTACTTTAAATATTGTCCCGTAAATATTTCAAGGTCGTCAGTTTTGTGGTTCAGAAATTACAGACATCCAACCTTCAGTATTAGGTCCAAAGCCACTCCTATCCTGTACTATGGGAAAGAGAAAAGGGACGGGGGAAAAGGATGAATGGATGATGGTGAAAGCTTTCATCTTTTTTTTCCCTTCTTCCTTCTCTTTTCCTTTAGACTGAGATAAGGCGTAAAACTAATTAACCCGTGCGAAGCCGGGGCGGGTCAGCTAGTAAATTAATAATGAATGTTACCTTGTGTTAAGATAATAATGATAATGGCGAAGTTATCGGCGTAGACTAAACTGTGTAGGTCGAGGTCTAGACGAAACTGAATGAGATTAATGTTACTGACTGGCATAGCTCAGTTCGTAGCATCTCTGCCTTCTGAACTCTGAACCCACCCAGGACAAACATTTGTGAAACTGGATATTCCCTTAGCTGGCTCTTACGGCATCCACGGTCGGTCCTACTTCTCACACTAGGATACGGTGAAGGTGTGTATTTTACCATATTTAGCGCACTAAGCCACCCATCACCCTAAAAGATCCGTGGGTAATGCTTTACCTTAGTTAATATATAAAACTATCCTTGTATAAAAATACACAGTGAAAGAGGCAGCAAACATTTGAAAGAGATAGCGAATGGTATGCGAGGTCGTCGTGTTATCATTGCTGATAACAGAACGGTGGTCGCGGGTAGTAGGGGTGGTCACGGCTCATTCGGTGTTTCAGAACCAAAGTACTAAGTGTTTCGTGGATATACAGTACTAGCAATTCGAATCACTAAATTATAGTTTCGATGACAATGAGACATCACACAGTCTTTCAGTAATAAATTACTAGACTGTGAGATTTTACTAGGTGGTAGGACTTTTCGCAAAGTTCGTCTAGGTAGGTACCCCCGCTTTGCCAGTTATTCTGCCAAGCAGCAGTGTGCAAGCACTACTGTGTTCCGGTTTGAAGGGCATTGTAGCTAGTGACATTACTGGGCAAATGAGACTTTATGATCTTATCACTCAGTCTAGTAATCAGATTACTGTGTGATGTCTCAGGATGACGTGCGCAGTGCTGTGTCACGCGAAACTTTATTATTTTAAAGTGGCACTGCACCTGTTATGGGCGGCCGTGTTGCTTAACATCAGGTGAACGACTAGCTCGTCACGTCATTCAATCACATAAAATCTTATTCGCCCAGTAATTTGACTAGCCACAGTGCCCTTCAAACCGGAACACAGTAGTGCTTGCACACTACTGCCTGGACTGACAACCGATAGGGAAGAAAGGTTCTCGAGTGGCGACCACGAACCAGAAGATGCAGCGTAGATCCCTCACTATGGAGTAGATGGATGCAGGAAGCAAGAGCTCTATGGGGGAGGCATATGAACAGCTGTGGATGTCTTCAGGCTGCTGATGATGATGATGACTACAGCTTGGCAGCAGAATAACTGGCTGACGAACTTTGTAGTAAAGTCCTACCATTAATCTTAATATGTAGGTGTGTAATCGAAGCTACGGGTCTGAGTTTTCTATTCTACATTGTGCCGGATTGCTTGCACCTGATGTGGGAAGGAGAACTTCTTTTTTTCAAACGGCTTGCTATACAATATTTGACATTAACATTACACTAGCGCGGGAAATTCAAATTTTCTTGCGTTCTTTTGCCAATAATAGCTTAAATACTCAACGTGATTACATGAAAACTAATTAGGCGCAAATAAATATAATGTATCAACAAATTACAATTAAAAGTATCTCCTAGATATCATTGGTTTAGCGACAAATGGCAATAAAAAAAATCTTAGTTTTTCAGTCTATGGTAATTTGTCGCTAAACCAATGATAAGTAGGTGGTACTTTTAATTTTGTTTCAATACTATGCTAAGGGAAGGTTTTTTGATCCATAGTTAACGTAACCAATAGTTAAAATCTCTAACAAATTTTAATCAATGATCAAAAAGTTCTGACAAATTCTAACCAGTGGTCAAAATTGGTTAAAGATTTTAAGATCAAAAAACCCGCCCTAAATGAGTTAGTACTATCTATAACTAGCGACAAAACATTGAGTTTCCCTCTCGCTCGCTCCCGGGATGGTTTCTGGAGTGTTCCTTCGTTCGATAAGGTCATGGAGCTAGAGCATCCAGGTCTTACGGCACAAGCTACAGAGTACAGTTACCAGAATAACAAATTAGGAATACCTAGGATACTCTAGGTAAATTTTAATGTAAACATACAATACAATTTAATAAATATAAATATCCCCCCACGATCACATACATAGATCCTGGAGACCCTAGAACACCTTTTTAATTTTCAAAATTTTTTTTTACTATATTTATTGTCTTGGTAGAGTAAGCAATTTACTCTGTGTGCATTGCATCCAAATAAACTTGCTGTTGACATAATAAATAACCCCAACCACCACATACATAGATCCTGGAGCCTAACTAGGATCCCCTGTATCTAGGGAGCCAGGAACTACGAGGACCATGCTCCTACAACACACACGCAGAACAACGTATTTGTAGGTATACTTTTTTCTGAGCACAAATACTTTACCTGTCACGAGAATCGAACCCTTTCAAAAATTTGATAAGTGAATGGGATTTGAACCCGCATTCATCCAAATCAAATCAATCAAATTAAATAAATAAATAATGATTTTATTTTTCACCGTATATATAAAAATCATAAATATGGATTAATATAGTTTAATATTGTTATAGCTCTTAGAATTAGCAAGTTGTTCAGGCAACGGGCAGGCCACATCGCTCGTAGAACTGACAACCGATGGGGAAGAAAGGTTCTCGAGTGGCGACCACGAACCGGAAGGTGCAGCGTAGGCCCCCCACTAGGTGGACCGACGACGTGGTAAACACCGCGGGAAGCCGATGGGTGCAGGAGGCAAGTAGCCGCTCAATGTGACGCTCTGTGGAGAAGGCCTATGTTCAGTAGTGGACGTCTTCAGGCTGTTGATAAAGATGATGAATATAGTTTTCAACCGACTTCAAAATTCAAATTCAAATTCAAATTCAAAATCTGTTTATTGTAACATGAACGGCATACCTACCAATTATACAACGGAAGAAAACGGAGGTGCTCTACTCGGATGTACAATATGTACACGCTGGTTTCCTTACATTATTTTTCAAAACGTTTCATAAATCCATTAAAAATTGGAGGTTAAACATTAGAACTGTTGTTTGTCTATATCGTATTTCGTTTACTGTAATTTTTTGGGTAAATTGTACATTTTATACTTCGTGCATAGTTATAAAAGTCATTGGTGCACGGCTGAGTGGGATTTGAACCTGGGTGCGTCTATATTTTGAAAATCATACGTAGGTATATATACAGCTGAGCCACACTCACTAGAAAAAAAAGTGTGAACATTAAATAAAATTTACAAACATAAAAAAAAACATTCATTCAGGCCCGATTTCACCAACGTTCATTCCAAGTATACGGCTATTCCTTACTCCTGGATACAGCTAATTGACAAATGAAATTACACAAAAAAGACGCCATTTTGATTGTATCCATGGAATAAGTCTTATTCCTTCACAAAATTGGTGATATAAGGGCTATATTCGCGTAACTCGGTTGTTCTCGGAAAGTTATACCTGGGAATAAAATTTATTCTAGTTTGGTGAAATCGGGCCTCAGTCCTTTAAACCCCATCGTATTTAATAAACCGGGGTAGCGTTAGACCATACTTCAATATGTTCTAAAAATAACCGACCTAAGTAATACTAGGTCAATAGTGTAATGGGACAAAATACTAATTAGTGGCAGATTTCCTATCACGGGATAACATGATGGAACTAAGTAGTAGGATGGACTTACGGTGGGTTTTTCCACCGATAGTTAAGGTTACCAATGTTTAAAAACTCTAACAAATTTTGACCATTGGTTAGAATTTGTTAGCATTTTTGACAATTGCAATTGTCAAAAATGCTAACAAAGTCGTTAAAGTAACCATGGTTACTTTAACGACCGATCAAAAACCCACCCTGAGAGTGGGTACCCGTAGTTAAGGTAACCATTAACAATATTTAATTTATTTATTTATTATTTTATTTCTATTTATTTTTTATTTATTTATTTTTTTGTTTTTTTTTTATTTTATTTTTTATTTATTTACTCACTATAAGGGTTGGTTTTATGATTATGATTCATAGGCAAGGTAGCCAATGGCTCAAAACTGCAACATTTTGACCGATGGTTAGAATTTGTTAGAATTTTTGACCAGTGGTTACTTTAACTAGGGATCAAAAACCCGCCCTAATTTACATAGACTAGATACAATCATAAAAAAAATTGTCTTTGTTCTCACGAGCGATTTAGTGTTTACTATTCTGCATATTTACAGGCTGTGGTTCTAAGGCTAGCCCGGGAGGCACGCAAACAGATGCAACTAGGTCACAGTATAGCGTAGAATGCACACATGCAGTATTGCATTGACTGAAGACGGAGTTTATGCCTTATTTATGAGAAATAAATTAATTAATAAAATAAAAATAATTGAGTAAACTCCTTCCTTAATAATCTAATACCTTTAAAACACCCCCTTTTTACCGACCCTGTCATATTATGTAAAAATTATAACAGCAGTAGCAAAGCGATAGCAAATACTTAGCAATCGGTCGCAAGATGTCACTGGAAATAGTATTAATGTGTCAATGTATTTAATATAGACAACTACACAGAGAGCTATAATTATATACAGCTCTCGATTTCACCTTCATATAATCTTTAATACCCCTGACTCCCTTAGGGGTTGAATTTTCAAAACGCCCTTTCTTAGTACACCTCTACGTCATAAAAGGAACATCAACAGTCTAAAGACGTCCATCTGTTGAACATAGGCCTCCGCCATGAAACGCCACTTTGGACGCTTATCATAGGGAGGATTTGCCATAATCACCGCACTTCACTTCACTTTTTTAGACTGTCTGACGTCTCAGGATGGCGTGCGAAGTGCGCAGTGTCACGCGAAACTTTAGTTTGAAGTTCCGATTGACACTGCAATCTGTTATAGGCGGCCATGTCGCTTTAACACCAGGCGAACGACTAGCTCGTCACGTCATTCATTTACATAAAAAAAAACTTGCCAGGCTTAATGATTGCAGAAGATTTGAATGTACCTTAGAGAATGCTGCTGCCCATTCCCTGAATGTTCCCTCAGCTGGCTCTTGTGGCACCCACGGGGTGAGATGGAGTGATCCTATTAGCAAACCGGCCAACATCATCCAAACAAAGTTCTCGAATGTTGTGATTCTTGAATATGCCGGTTTCCTCAAGATATTTTCCTTCATCTTTGTAAGAGCGAGTGAAAAAGTGCATGGGTATCTTGAAAAGTAATTGCAAGCCGAGTAGGATTGGAACTAGAGATCAATGAAATTCGCACGAGGTATGTTTCACTCTCGTGACCACGGCCTTTGTGACTTGGTCGAAACCATCACTCCAGCACCCAACATCAGTGCCACTGGAGCAGCTGTGCCAGCAGCCTAGAGCCACACTCTGCTGTTTTAAGGAGCTGGGTTGGCTCGGGTAGATGCTGACGGGGGAAATGCACAATACACCCCGAGCGGGACGTCAGTGCAGGTCTTTTTCACCCCCTTGTAGAATAGGCTATTAAAAATTAACAACGTAATATTTTCATAAAGTAGGTTAAAAATGGATGCAATAATTGCAAAAAATTAGTAATAATAGCGGTAAATAAATCACTGAGTAATAAGCTTTTAAAGTTTCTGAAGGAGGCATCGTCTGTCCCTTTCTAGCTAAACAGGAGATTCCCGACAGTTACTATGAAAACGCACGTTGTGAAGTCACATGCAGAGACAACATGTAAAGCTACCACAGCTTAGTAATGAGGTACTATGAAGGAGCAAGAGTGACGTCACTGCATGTTTGAGCCGTCTCTTTCTATTCCTGTATTTTAAAATGCTTGTAACTTTGTCATTTTTTGAGATATTTAATTTTTGTTTTCAAGAATTTTTATAGTTTGAGAAATATTATTAATTTATGTAATAAATACACAAACCTACGAGAAGGTCGAAACGTTGAGGTTAGTCGATATTTTTGATATATATCTGTACGCGAAGAGATCCGTTTTAACTTTACAGTATGAAGTTTCACTAAACTCTCTCGATATATTCTGTGTACAATTTAGGCGGGCCCTACACGTTTAATTGTATCTATTTACAAACAAAAAGTATCTAAGTATTGTATCAGTTATCTGGTTCCCATAGTACAAGCTATGCTTAGTTTGGGGCTAGATGGCGCTGTGTGACATGTCCACACATATTTATTATTTTATTTATTTATTTAATTTTATTGCGCAATCTTTGTGATTGCGCAATCTATTGCACAGTATTGGCAATCTTCAAAACATTGAACAGAAGATTGAGCGACTGAGCGAGTGTAAATTTTATTGAGCAATCTTATTCGTTATGCCGTGTAGGGCTACCTATTATTAAATAATGTTTTTTTTAAATTATATTTTGGCTTCACACATAGTGTATTTAGCCAGTGTAATTTTTCATCGTGTAATAGAATATTTCACGTAATCGTAATGTCAGTCGGTCACCATTTGGTGCCACAAATCCTTCATTTTCAACAAATCTTTACTCCTTACCTATTTTATGATGAAATATAACACATAACCGTATAAATTTCACAGATAACTACATACTAGACAAATTACTTACTTTACGTTGACAGAATTATCGCTAAAAAGCGACAGAAAGCCATTAAACGAAGAAGAAGAAAAGATTGATGCGAAAGGCTCGTCAATTTAACTGGCGTAATGTATTTGAATGTGTGTAGCCTAGGCTGTGTTCAATCTTACTGACCATTAAAAAGATTGCGCAATAAAACTGAAGGTTTAGGGCCCACCTTAGACACATAATAAATATACCTATCTATTTCTGAGGTATGACCTAATTTACCTAGATGACGTCATTGATCAACAGTTGGGTAGGTGGTATGACTTATAAACGTGATCATGACGTCATTACGTTCATATAGGTAACTACATTAGTAAGTATATTTTTTTTTCATTCAACATAGGCCTCCTCCAGAGCACGCCACCTTGAGCGGCTGCTCGCCTCCTGCATCCAAAGTATATTTTATTGATGTAAAATGCCCTGTATCGTAGCTTCTTCTTACAGATGTAATCGAAGCTACGGTTCGGAGTTTTCTATTTTGCATTGTGCCGGATTGCTTGCACCTGATGTGGGGAAGAGAACTTCTGTTTTTCAATATCCACTACACTACTAATATATACTTCTTTTTTTTATTTTTACTTATTTTATTACTTCTTTTATTTTACTTCTTTCTTTATTTTTTTATAATTTTTTTTCTTATTTTTTTTTTAAATATTTGATTTAAGATATACAATGTAAATTTTCTCCAGCAAACCAAAGACTAGCGTTATACTCTTTGCCAAAAACTAAAAAATTGATCGTTACTCCATAGAGTTTTCCAACCGTCTGACTCACGCTCTCGTCCAATCACGCGCAAGCCAGCAGTGTTGCCAACCGGGAAAATCGAATAACAAAACTGTATAAAATGAAGTTGGTATAACTCTATGTTCGTACAATTAGGATAACTGCACCTATAATAAAGCCATGTTTATTGTGCCCCTGTTTCACTTATAAAGTAAAAATTTTCTGGAATCTTTATACGGGTATTTTATGTTACTGAATGGCATGATGAGCTTGTCGTTCACCTAATGTTAATCAACACGGCTGCAATACTTAAATCACAGGTAAAATCTCTAGTGTACTTATAGTTTAATCATCTCCATCTTATTCCTCCATCTCCCTTCTTTCACCGGACATCAAGGCACACAAGAACGCGGCACCCATATATGGTTGAAATTCCATCAACCCGCACTAAGCGTTTTGCTATGCACTTTATAGTGCGAACAGCCAATGAGTGGAACACCTTGCCGGCGTCCTTGTTTCCAGCTAACTATGATCTGGAAGTCTTCAAGACGAGAGTGAACAGGTGTCTTCTAGGCAAGCATGTTCCATCGTAGACTGCGTCATCACTTTCCAACAGGTGAGACAATGGTCAAATGCTTTGCCTATAACCTATATATATATTTAAAAAGTGTATTTGCGGCAGAAGACTACATTTTATTCTCTACATAAAATCAAATTAACGCTCCTGAATCAAAAATTTAAAATTCTTTGTTGTTTTATAGAACGAAGGCTAAAATTAATTATAATTATAATTAAATGCTGGCAGCAATCTAGTTTTACGTTTTGTATTGTATTTTTGTACTAAATGTATTGTTTCTATTTATCAAAAAATAATAAAAATATTTATATAAAATATTGTAAAAACTTAGATTTAAGATTGTAAGTAAATAAATAAATGAAAATAATCATTATTACTATTTAATACAAGTCATCATCATCATCATCAGCCTGAAGACGTCCACTGCTGAACATAGGCTCCCCCAGAGCGCGCCACCTTGAGCGCCTGCTCACCTCCTGCACCCATCGGCTCCTCGTGGCTTTCACCAAACAATAATAATAATACAAATTGATTACATTAAATTGTAAAATATTACCGGTTTTAAGAGTCCATTTACCTACTGTGGTATATAGATTAAATACTCTACTTTTAAATCTCTGCATAAAATCTAATTAATTAAATTGATTTTAATGTAGAGTAATCTGCTACAGTAAAAGAATATTCAAACAGTAAAATTATATAATGCACCTGTAACAAATAATGATGATTATTATTTTCTTAACTTTTTAAGATTCTCGGGTCTAGCCCGGACATTGGGAGGCATTGGTGGGGCCAAAGCTAACACCAAGAGGCCCTGTTGAATATAAAATTAACTATAATAATATTATTGGTTATTATTATTCTTATTAATTTCAGCCTTTATTCTATAAAATTACAAATATCATACCGTAATCATTTAATGAATTATTATTCTTCTATTTAATTTGATTCTCGGGTCTAGCCCGGACATTGGGGAGGCATTGGTGGGGCCGAAGCTAACACCAAGAGGCCCTGTTGAGTACAAAACTAATTATAACTGACAAGGCATGGTATGGCATATGATAAACTATTTTGTATAAGTAGGTAAAGGTAAAAAATAAATCTGGGCTATTGTGGTGAACTTTTGATGGCTGATGTACATTGGGTTATGGAATGAGATAGCGGCACCTGCCAATTTTGTCTCATATCAAAATGTTTGAGGCAGGTGATGACTTGCCACCCACTAAATGGGCCCCCTATAGTGGCTACCGCATATTAGTGCCGAGGAAGCAACATTGGTGTGGGTGGCTTAGGGTGTCGAGAGGTGTGCTGCACTTTCACTGAACGCTACTCGCGGCGTTATGCCCTTTAACACTTCCACCCTGGAGCTTAGGTTTTAGCTCTTGCGACTTCCACCCCCGGACAGCCAGTTAAGGCAAGCCAGGGGTCAGGGGTCTCATTTAGCCCCTTGGAATCAGGGTACGCGGTGTCGCCACTCACCGACGGCTCGCCACAAAGCCGCCCCTGCGTTTAAAATGAATGAATTATTATTATTATATTGTCAATAAAACATATTAATAATGTTTTTTTATCAGGTCACCCTGAATCTGAAGCTCGTATCAGTCTAATATCAATATAGATGAGGCTAAGTTTCACTGCCAACATAACATTATTTTTATATGAAGTAGGTACAATAATTTTACTAGGTGGTAGGACTTTTCTGCAAAGTTCGTCTAGGTAGGTACCACCGCTTTGCCAGTTATTCTGCCGCCAAGCAGTAGTGTGCATGCACTACTGTGTTCCGGTTTGAAGGGCACTGTAGCTAGTGACATTACTGGGCAAATGAGATTTTATGATCTGATCACACAGTCTAGTAATCTGATTACTAGACTGTGTGATGTCTCAGGCTGACGTGCGCAGTGCAGTGTCACGCGAAAATTTATTACTTGAAAGTTCCGAGTGACACTGCAACTGTTATGGATGGCCGTGTCGCTTAACATCAGGTGAACGACTAGCTCGTCACGTCATTCATTCGCATAAATAAAATATTAAGGTATACGTATTAGGGTGGGTTTTTTGCTTCGTATTTACAGTATAGGTAACTAAAATTTTTACTACTGGTTAGAATTGGGTAGATTTTTTATGTTAACAAATGACTTGACGAGCGAGTCATTCGCCTGATGTTAAGCGTCACGGCTGCCCATAAAAGATTGCATTGTCACTCGGAACTCTAATTTATAAAGATTTGGGTGACACTGCACTGCGCACGTCATCCTGAGACATCACACAGTCCAGTAATATGATTACTAGACCATGAGATCAGATCGTAGTCTCATTTGCCCAGTAATGCCACTAGCTACAATGCCCTTCAAACCGGAACACAGTAGTGCTTGCACACTACTGCTTGGCGGCAGAATAACTTGCAAAGCGGTGGTACCTACCTAGACGAACTTTGCAGACTTTACTTAGCTTTTCCTGTCCAAGGTAGAAGACATATTTCCTTGTATTTTATTGTTACGTGCTATTTTTGTAAGTAGAGATAACAGACAAACTTGCATTAAGTATTATACTGTAATATTTTTTCTAATCTTATGAGCGGTTTTATCGTATTAAATAATCGGACGCCTTATTAGCTGTAACAAAAGCCCCTGTGTCTTTTTTGATAACGATTTTACAAAGTGTTAGGTTGACCCTGAGGTTCACATTGTATTGAGTTCCGGTGAAAATGATAAACCTAATTTTTCTGTTGTGCTTATCGTATTTCAAATTCAAATTTGTTTTAACATTTAAAACAAATAACAAAAAAGTATTATCAATGTCATATTAATATTATTAGGGTTTTTTTATGCGATTGAATGACGTGACGAGCTAGTCGTTCACCTGATGTTAACATAACAGTTGCGGTGTCACTCGGAACCTAAAATAATAAAGTTTCGCGTGACACTGCACTGCGCACGTTATCCTGAGACATCACACAGTCTAGTAATCAGATTACTAGACTGTGAAATCAGGTCATAAAGTCTCATTTGCCCAGTAATATCCCTAGCTACAATGCCCTTCAAACCGGGACAAGGTAAGTACACAACTAAATATAAATTATACATTATGTACTTATTTAATTACTTACTTAATTATAATTTTAATACTGATAGTTAGAAAATATCGTCGCTCGTATGACTAAAGGTCCTATCTCATTTTTGTCCATTGTTCAGAAAACGCGTTTTAAGGTTTTGACATTTCTAACTTTCAGATAGTTTCGTTCCTCGCAAGTCCAGCATATTTATTTTTATATGCTTTTGTAGATAATTTCAAGTACTTTAATTACACGTTGAAACTTTTATCCGGTTTGCATTCTAAATACCTACTTTGATTAATCAAAATAGATAGGTCACTTAGTGAAAACTTTGTTTTATTTAAAATAAGCTGTCTGTTTTTAGTTACGACTTTTTTTAGACTAAGTATGGAAATAAATATACAAAATTTATGTTGCTTTATTAGTGTGTTTTTTTTTTAGTAAGTTTTAGTAAGTTTAACTACAATACTGTATTTAATTCAACACAACACCATAACTTTACCAAGTACCCAACAATAAAACTACTTAATCAGACTCATTTTGAGGTTGCAATAGGTAATTGAATATTATGAAGTTTAATTGTAATAATAATTAATTAATTAATAATTAATTATCTTGTGATCCAAAATGTTAAGAGGTACAACGATTAGTCAGATGGATAGAGAATTTTGCGTTGACTAACATAGCGGTCCTAACTCAAAACAGCCAAAAAGTGAGATAGGACCTTTAGTCATACGAGCGACGATATAAGGTACTTACATATCCAATGTTGACAATTTTTTTGGCAGGTAATCATTTTGTGAATTGTACAAAAGACCTTACATAATTACATATTCATTGATACATATTATTATTTTGTCCAACATTTATAAATTTATTACTCAAGCTAACTACTACAATAATAAAAACTAAACTAAACTAAACTAAGCTAAACTAAGCTAAGCTAAACTAAACTAAACTAGCTACACTACCTATTACAAAGAACACTTATGGACTGTATAATAGCCGCGATGGCCTATAGACAGTCCAAGTGCTCCAGCCCACTACCGGTAGGTAGCGTACCCAACATGCTGGCCGCATTGCCACGTTGAATTGCAATGCTGATGCGTTGGGCCAAATAAGTGCCAGCATTTTGGTCACGCGTCGCATCGACCAGGCGCTCTGATAGACTTTGGAAAACGCGATGAGCTCCCGGTCCCCACGGACCCAGGGTCTCAACGGACTCAGGGTTGTTGTAAAGTTCCGGGTGACACTGCAACTGTTATGGGCGGCCGTGTCACTTAACATCAGGTGAACGACTAGCTCGTCACGTCATTCAATCACATAAAAAAAAAAAAAAAAAAAAAAAAAAAAACACCAAACGGCTCAAATATGTAACCGCTACCGAGATTACTATATTTGCGGCGTTTTAGCTGCTCAGCAGAATTAGCCGCGGCGCCGGCCCTAACGTGTGTCTCGGGAAGGTGTGACGGCGCCATAGTATCGACGCAAGTAGCGTCCCACACTAAAGGCCGCCCCATCTTCCAGGGAACCAGAGTCATTCCGTCGGGTCTTTTACCATCGTCACGCATGAGACCATTCGGTTCGAGAATGGCTGCAGCATTGGCGGTGGTAAAAGCCCGGCGAATGATGTCATTAAGACTAGCGTGGCGCGAAATTCGACCAGCGCTTTTTGAACACGAGAGACCGTGATGACCGAGCTGGTCAACTGCGGTACCGCACTGGCAGCGATGGGCCACACAGCATCTTGCGCCCAAACGTAAGCTGATAGCTAAACGAAAAGTAGTCGGATCTAAAAGGTTACCAGTGGTGAAAGAAGGCATGGCCTGTAACCAAAGTCCTGACTCCCACACAGAGACTGCGAGAAGCCGAGCACGATCAGCGACGCTAGGACACGTATCTAAAAGATTTTCCGTGCTAGTTCGCAGAGCGGTCGGTCCCACAGCCTCTGTGAGGAAAGTACCACCGGGAAATCAGAATTTGGACTAGCCAACCCCCAGGCATTCTTGGCCTCAGACAAATGGGCTACTTCGAAAGTACCTAAAGATGGAGCAAGAATTTTTTCTATTAATTTATGTGTACCATGTACAGAGGACAAAAATGCCGGTAATGCAACACTCGAAATTTTGCGTATCCCTAAACCTCCTAAGCGCACAGGTAGAGAGGCTTGCGACCACGTCCTGTCATCCATATCAACATTCAAGACCGAAACCAGAGTGTTTTTTACAATGCTGTCTAAGCCCATAAGGAGCTCACTGTGTTTCCACAGTTGACAACATCGTAAAATATAAGTAAATTTAGGGACAAATAGACAAAAACGAATAATTGTAAAAGCCATGTGGGCGTTAATTTTGAGTAACCTGTCTGATGCGTTATTGAACTTTTGAATTTTTTCTTCTACAAAAGGTGAGATAGACTCATCCAGAATCGGCGAACCCAAAAGGCGAAGAGAACGCTTGTCTACTAATTTGATATTCGGAGCAAGACTATTAAACTTTTCAAAAACCAAATCTTTATCAGGACAAGTATCGCAAACAAAAAGTTCGCATTTAGAAAAATTTAAATCCAAACCAATGTCGCGAAATTCGTTAATAATGATACCTAGATCATTAAAAACAGTGTTCACGTCGCCTCCTAGGGTTCCGTCATCCAAGTACCAAACATTAAGTTTGGACTGAAGACGTTGAATAATTGGATGGATGGCAAGGCTAAAAATGGCCGGACCTAGAGGGTCGCCCTGTTGACATCCGACTGAGGATAGGATCGCGTTATTTTGGTAATTTAATTTTGTTGGATTTTATAAATTAAAAACAATTAAAATTGCATACAAGTATCCCTATATTAAAACAATACCGTTTTGTTATTTCTTGTTAACAATTTCTGTTAATGCAAAATACTATAGGCAGTTTCTCTACAATCATTTACTTCGATAAATCCAACTATCAAATATCATATAACTATCAGTTCTTTGTAGTAGGTAGTGTAGCTAGTTTACTAGTTTTTAGTATTGTAGCAGTAAGTTTAATGAATAAAGAACATGGCCCGTTTAAAAAAAACTATCAAATGTCCAACGTAAAATCTAAAAAAACCTTTTTTTTCTATATTAAGGACCTGTATTCACATAGACGTAAGTGAAATGTTAGAACCCTAACCAATGCAGGGTAGGATCCAAAACAAGTTTTTTTAACCTATTGAATTGAATTTCGAATAAACTGAAATTAAACGTGTTGCTATGGAAAACGCACTGTACCCAGGTCTTACTTTCGCCAGACGTATGTATACGGATGCATTTGTGCATCTGTGTGAGTGTTGCGAGCATGTGTGCCGCCCTCCATCGTCTGCAGGCCCTCAGTACGCCCGGATGCATCTACCAGAGTGCATGTCGCCTTAAAACATGCGAAAATCAACTCATTCTCCATTAAAAGTAATTAGTGAATGTTCTAATAGCAGAAATGATAAGTTTTTCATATCCGGGAGTCAAGATTTCAGGGTTTTTTTAACTCTCTTTGTCCGTCCGCCATGTTGGATAAAGGCTCCAGACGCCGAGGTGAGTCCCGCTATCCAATTTTTCGAATTTCGAACTGTGATCTGACGTTTTTTGATTGGTTACTTTTTGATTTGAACTATTTTCAGTTTTTTTTTCAGTGTTTTCAGCCAGTAAGTGTTATTTGCTTGTTTTTCTTAAAGCTTTTTTGAAGTGCCTTTGTTCGTCGCGTGATTTGCAGTAAATAATTTTATGTTATTATTATCTTTTCTTAGAATAATGAGTGGTATTGAGTTGGCATTTCATAAACGTTATGGTACGAAACCAATCGATACCTTATAGCGCTGTGACGTAGGTATAGTACTAATTATGTATTACTCATTTTGATAGCATATCGGCCTATTTTGTGCATCTAGCTTAACATTATTAAAAAAACTGTAATAAATATAATGCTGTGAATTGCGAGAGTCATCGTTAAATGTTACATAATTGGTGATTTTTGATGTAACCCTCTATTTCGGCTAAGATCAATGATTACGTCACGGGTCGCCATTTTGAAAATGGGCGTCCCCCGCCCCACTCAAACTAGGCATTTAAGAAGGAAATCGTAAAAAATGTTTTTGATTTCGTAAATAAAATCGAGTTATATGAATTTCCGCTGTATTTACATAAAATATTATTGAATAATATAATTGATTTTGATACAATTTTGTGGCGGAAATTCTTCTGCGCAGTTCCTTTGTCAGATATGGAGTTGGAACAAAGGAAGTCCAAAGATGGAGGTTTCAAAATGGGAGTTGAAGGAATTTACTCTCTTAAAATATTCAAACAATCATATTTTAAAGAATGACAATGAAATATACATTATTGTTTACATTATAAGAAAAATTGCTGCATTTTTACAATTTTAGTTCTATTTTTTTGTTTCATTGTTCTCATTGCGACATGCGATTTGCGATTTCAGTTTTTTTTCTTCATTTTAACTTCAATGTCTTTTAGAATTACCGGTGATTTTCTTTTAATATTTTTAATTTTATTTTATTCAAGACAGTTTATTCAATAATTTTGCTGTGTAGTCCCCGGCGTAAGACAGAACCACCCCATTTTTTCCCGTGGGTGCCGTATAAGAGCTGGCAAAGGTAATATCCAGGGAATGGATGGTAGCATTCTTATCTGTACTTATTATAATCTTCTGCGATCACCAAGCCGCCTGCCAAGCGTGGGGATTATGGCAAACCCCCCTATAGGGGAGCCCTATGTTGATCAGTGATGTGGTTCGAATATTTCACATTACCAAGACGCCCCCCGCATCAGTTTAACTCAAATACTAGTTTTCTCATTGGAGCCCTTTTAGATATTTTATAAAGTTTTTTTCTTGATCTTGGTAATTAGTTTAGGTATGCAAAATTACATCTAAATTAGTTTAACCGTTTTGATGTTTTACTTTCAGAATTGAACAGAATCTTTTGCCTTGGCTTAACAACAGTAATTTTTATGGCAACAGCCAGGGGGTCTAGCAAAGATCTCTTTCCATTAGCGTTAACGCCAAGCGATTACTCAAAATGTATGGGAATTACATTACTCCAAACTTTTCCGCAGGTAATGTCTAATGTCATTCCCATACATTTTGAGTTGTCGTTTGGCGTTAATGCTAATGAAAAGGGATCTTTGTTAGACCCCAAGACTGATGGCTTAACGTGTTCTCCAAAGCACACCGCTCACTTGCATAAAGCAGTCACCGCCATTTTGATTTTATTTTTAAATCGCCAATTCGATAACGCACTTTGAATCTTGATGAATAAAAGATGGCAACGGATATTTATGCCAATGTTTTAACATTGCGTATTTTGTTTTTAATGTTTTAAAAATGGTTTTACACACTCTTCTTAGCGTATGTAGGTACCTGAGTAAAATTACATTAGGTATTGCTTAAAACGCCTTGTATACTAAGGGTAGGATTTTTGATCCGTTGTTAAGGTAACCAATGGTGATGAGCGATGTTGGCCGAGCGGTAGCATGTGCGCTTCGCAAACTTACGGCACCGGGTTCGTTCCTCGGCCCTGACCAATGACTTATCTAGTAATTTATGTGCCGTTTGCGATGCCATCGCTCCGTGTCTCGGAGAGCACGTTAAGCCGTCGGTCCCGGTTGTCATAAGAACATCTATGGCAATCGTTAAGGGTAATCAGACGCCTGATAGAATTTGACGCCTGATCTAACCATCCCTGTTACTGGTTCCATATGGGTTGCGAGGTCAGATGGCAGTCGCTCGTGTAATTCTGGTAGCTCGCCGCTACAGGTTAGATTGGGAGCCGACACCAATAGCAAACGGGAAAAAGCGAAGAGGACGAGTTAAGGTAACCAATGGTGTAAAAATTCTAACATATTTTAACCAAGGGTCAAAGTTTGTTAGACTTTTTAACCTGGTTATCGTGACTACGCATCAAAAACCCACCTTTAAATGTTACGATATTCTCTGACATGACTCTACCTTAAATTTAATGTAGAGTCAAAACTATATACCCAAGAGAAACAGTATAAGTAGATACTTTTAAACAGAACATTTTTAAGTATTTTGTTTTAATGGCGAGACAGGCTATAAATTGTTATATTTTCATAATTAAATACATGCATTATTATTCCGTCCATTGCTGAACTAGGCCTCTCCCATAGACCGCTACTTCATACCTAATCTAAAAACCGTTAAAACACCTTTCTGGGGACTACCGGTTTTTTTTTTGGTAATCCGCCGTCACAGCAAGCCGAGTCTTTTGATTCGACCTTTATAATCTTCTTCTTGCATGTCAACGTAAAATACACCTTAAATAAACGTAGCCTTAAATAACAGAATGTTGCCACGTTTACTTCGTCGTCCGTGGCTTCATGAAGGTCGTCGCTTGTGCAGGTGGTAGGACACGAGGGACACACAAGCAAGTGGGACATCGTTTGGATGGCGACCCCGCAGTCGCATAGAATTTGTGTGGGGTCTTGATAGCCCCACTTGCACATGTAGTATCTGCAACGACTAACTTGAGTGTGAAGTCAGTCGATCGACTTCCAGACTAGCCATGAGAGATCACACCCTGGCGGCAACTGTTCCTATGTGGAAAAACCAGGTGCTGGGAATGTTTCCTTCCAGAGTTACCTTCTGCGTGTTTAGATGGTCTTCTGTGGCTGTTACGCGTAAAAAGCTTTTACGGCTTGTTAATCGAGCACTTACACCTTTATAATGCGAACAGCTAAGAAGTGGAACTCTTCACCAGCGTCTGTGTTTCCGAATAGCTATAATATGGATGTTTACAAGAGGAGATAAAACACGTTATACACATCACGTTATAAGAGGCTGAATGCTCCCAAATCGACTAACTTGAATATAAATTCTTCAAAACGTCTATCATTTCCAGGATTGAAAAAAATGCATGTTAATACTGGTCATATTTTCTTTCCAATTGTTGAAATCAATACACGTTTACGAAAAGTTTTCTTGGTAGAAAAAAAATCGTAAAGCGACCAAATTGAAACGAAAAAAAATAAGTTATATTTCAATGCATCCAACTGTAAGCTTAGTTTTTTATAACAATAAGTATTTCTTTTATAATTAATTATTTGTACCGCAAAATGGAAAAGTTGACGCGCAACGCAACGCAATCGCCATATTTTTGCTACGCGAAAAGCGACCCTATAAAATACAGTATACGTTCTATGTTCGACTGCTGTAATAAACGTGCTCGCATCAAAGAGGTATATGTACTACGTACTAGAGAAGCTATTCAAAGCACAAATAGTTGTCATTTTTTGTATAATTAAACTAAAATCCGCTACAGCGCTTTGCGAGATTAAATCGTCTAACCAACGATCACAACACGCAGCGCTAGTGCAATGGCACATTCGGATCATAATTTTGACTGCTATTCACTGCTGTATACATAGAAGTCTTTGGCTCGCATCGGGTTTTGTCAGCGTCTTATAATCTGTAGAAGTGTGGTCAAACTTAAGCCTACCAATACCAAGTATAAAAATGGGCAGACAAATCAGACAAACACTAGGGGTTTGGTAAAAACGTTCCCCTTTTTAACCTTTGGGTAGAGAACCCTATAGGGGCAGCAATTAGGCCATCATCATCATCAACAGCCTAGGCTTCCCCCACTGAGCGCTACTTTAAGCAGCTGCTTGCCTTCTGCATCCATCGACTTCCCACGTAGTTTTAACCAGATAAACGGCTTATCTAGTGGGACCGGAAGACGCAGCGTAGATCGGCCCCTCACTAGGTTAATTAGGTAGGTAATGAATTAGAATATTTATTTAATTCTTCCGTTCAAGCGATCAGGAATGTTTAGTTGGCATGCGTGACCAAACAACGTAGGTACCTATTTTATATGAGTTGGCGAGCGCATCCAGTACTGTCGCGATCTAAAGTGACTCTAATTTGACTTTTGCACTGTCTACCACACGACCACAGAGTAAAATTGTTTTTTCTCTAATCTGTGCTCACGATCAATCAAATCAGCGTATATTTAGCCAGTGAGTTGAAATAAATAGAGTAGGTAATATTATAGAAACTAACCTGAGTAGTATTCATAACTAAAACTAGGGAACGGCTAGCACTCACGTAATTTTAGTCGAATAACTCGACCGGTGTTCAGGCAGTAAAGATGCCCATCTTCGTCCATTTTTGTTCTTTTTCTTCTTCTCCTTGAAGATGGGCATCTTTACTGCCTGAACACCGGTCGAATTATTCGACTAAAATTAAGTGAGTGCTAGCCGTTTAATAGTTGTAGTTATAAATAGAATAGTTATAGAAGAAACTACACTGCGTTAAAAACTAACTAGAAGCCGCCTATGTTGCCTATACCTATGCATGTTTATATATATTATGAAGCTTTTGAAGAATATGAAAGACTAAATGTGCTACATCTGTTGTTAGAAAGAGACAAACATGCAAATGTAATACTATTACAACTAATAACTTTTGTTTTGTTAAATGTAAAATGTAGTACTTTACACGTGAAATGCAACATTTTTTGATAGCTGTGTAGTTTGTGCAGTGTCGCAGGAAGACATTTCCACAATGTTTTTGTATAAAACCTGTGTAAAAAACACACGATTATCGGAGACATGTTGCCGGACACTTAGTGTAAGACTGATGAAGACTGGTAGCGGCCCCGGCAAAATACCTTGAATGCGTCTAGTCAGTTATGGTGCGGGAACAACCTATATTTTAGCCATGAAGATATTGAAGATGCGAGAACATAGAGTCCTCTTTAAATCCCAGTTCGACCCAAATTCAAAAACTTATTGCACCGCGCCTTGTGGTCCCGATTTGTCTCCGTGGCGCCGTAAGACCTGTTCCAGAGAACATTCAGGATTCCCTAGATATTCTCTTAGCTGGGTCTTACGGCTTTTATTACCGAGGAAAATGCTCAGCATTCTATATTACATATTCCGCATTACAAACGTCTGCGAACCAAGCCGCCTGCCCAGCGTGGTGTTTATGGCAAATCCCCCCCACCGATATGCGTCTAAAGCGTTTAGCATATAGCGCCAGCTGCTTGCCTCCTTGTGGTTTTACCAGATCGTCAGTCCACATAGTGGAGGGACTATACCTACTCGCCTGGTCGCCACTCGAGAAACTTTCTTCCCCATAGGTTGTCAGTTCTACGAGCGATGTGGCCTGCCCATTGCCTGAACAACCTGCTAATTCTAAAATCTATATCGGTCATTTTAGTTCTCCTGCGGATCTTCTCACGGATCTTATATCGCACGAAAACACTTACATTAGCTTTCTCCATAGCTCGAATTTGAGCTCTAATGAGGCCAACAGTAAGAGACTAGGTATATACGTCTCAGTGCCATAAGTAATCACTGGCAACACACAATGTTTATTATCAGGCTCTGTAATGAATTGGATGAAAAAAGAAAAACAACAGCAAGTAGATATACCTTCTTCTTCTTCTTCTCGTGTAGACAAGTGGTCAGCCCTAGTGTCAGAATTTTTAGGCCGCCCAAAAGCTTCTGACTGCAGCTATATATTATATGAAAAAATAACTCCTTCTAGCTAATTCTTCTGAAAATTTTTCTTTTTAATTAGAAGCCTCTAGCAAACTCATCTCTTTAAAGCATATACTTACACCTCTTTTCCCTAAACACCCTAATTTCCACGACAAAAAAATATAGTAGGTAGGTACTTCTCACAGATTATAAAAAAAAATTAAGTAGGTAAGTATTTCTCCTATAGGCTATAGCCCCTTAAAAAAAATACTGATGCGGCTAAAAGTCTGTTATTGCCAAACAGTTTATCCCGCGACTGTCCTCGACAGGTCATCGCCCGCGATACCACACTATCTGTTATTTGTAATTAGCCAGTGAGATAACAAGCCACTGGCCTTTGTTGAGTGGACCTAGGGAAAGGGACGTTATGTTTATGACATGAATGTGCGAGGAAAATTACTTAAGCCTTGGACATAAAACTAATAATAGATTTACCTTGGGAATAGATATGTTGTGAACACTTGAGATAAAATGTTATGTTTGCAGTGATATGTACCTAATAAACCTGGTGCACTCCACTTTATATATCTACACCTCTACACCACTATTATAAAGAGGAAAGATTTGTATTTTTGTATGTTTGTAATGAATAAACTCAAAAAATACTGTGCCGATTTCAAAAATTCTTTCACCATTGGAAAGCTACATTCACTCTGAGTAACATAGGCTACACCACTACACGTGCGAAGCCGGGGCGAGCCGCTAGTTTATTATAAGTATAGGCACGAAACTACATGTCTAAAAAAGGATAAAAAGATAATTAAATAAAACAAATAAATTTAAAAAAAATACGTTTTAAGTGAAATTCAAAACCAGAAAAGTATTAAATATAAATAGGTAGTATAGGTACTACTTTTTTTTTTAGTTGCAATAGATTTGCGTTAGTTTTTTTTTGTACTTTATAAGCTAAGCATTTGACCACTGTCTCACCTGATGGAAAGTTATGACGCGGCCTACGGTGGTGCATGCTTGCCTAGAAGATACCTGTTCACTCTTGATTTGAAGACTCCCAGATCATATAGTTTGTGCACCAACTCGCCTGATGGTAAATGCCTGTGACCGAAGATTAAGCACGTAAATGACCTGATCTATCAGTCTAGTAACCTACCTACCTATATAAGTAATTCTAAGCTAGACTGTCTGTGGTAATGCCTCAGGATGACGTGCGCAGTCACACAAGACCTACCTACCGAGTACCACAACTATTGTTACAGGTGGCCATGGCGTTTAACATCAGGCAAACGACTAGCTCGCCACGCCATTCAATAACAAAAAAACTGGCTATAATTCAAAATCACTAATTAACATTTGAACTCAAATGTTTCGATGCAAAATTTAAACCTGCACGACCTCTCCTTCATTCAGGATAGTGAAGGAGAGGTCGACCGGTGTTACACGACCTCTCCTTCATTATCCTGAATGAAGGAGAGGTCGTGTAACACCGGTGAGTAGGAATGAGCAGGTTCATATCCCATTTGTTGCTAATATTAGATTTAGATTTATTTATTGCATTATATAATAAGGTGATACATCACCATGTTACACAACCCTGCTAGGGTATAGCAAAACAATACTACTAATCTTGAGTTTACACAATAATACAATTTAGACTATGAAAATACCGAGGAAATAATTAAATCTAAGTATAGGTTATCTGCCTGTAACTATGTGTCATCAATATCATCGTGAGTTTGTTACGCTTTGTCTTCCAAGTATTCTTTCACTGTGTAGTAACATTTTTGGTATAGGAATTTTTTGAGTATTTTTTGAAATATTGTTTCTTTGTTTTCGCTATATTTCGCATATTATTGAGCACTATAATAATATCTCTATAACAAAAATCAAATAGGAAAAGAATATGTTCATGTAAACTAAAGTCACATAGTGTGACTTTAGTTTATATGAAAGTTAGTGTGTGTAGTGTGTGTAGTAGTGTGCAAGCACTACTGTGTTCCGGTTTGAAGGGCATTGTAGCTAGTGAAATTACTGGGCAAATGAGACTTTATGATCTGATCACTCAGTCTAGTAATCTGATTATTAGACTGGGTGATGTCTCAGGATGACGTGCGCAGTGCAGTGTCGCGCGAAACTATTGTTTTAAAGTTCCGGGTGACACTGCAACTGTTATGGGCGGCCGTGTCACTTAACATCAGGTGAACGACTAGCTCGTCACGTCATTCAATCAAATAAAAAAAAAAAAAAAAAAAAAGTTGGAGAATTGACTATGTTGGAGTCGGTTAACACCGCACTGAACGTCAGCGGAAAATCAGCAGCTGGAACTGATGAGGTACCAAAAGTTACTCTTAACGAGCGGAGATGCTGCAGTTCAGCATCTGGATTCTCACGCCACAATATGCGTTGAAAATCGACGTCCTCATCAGAAACCTTGACTTGTCGAGACATCTTGACAATATCTACTACTATTGGCACTGCCGGGTAGCAATGCCAGCGCATAATGAAATATCTCAACTCTGGCTGCAACCTGTGATCAGTCATTAAATCGTCATTTAATGACACGTCATTTGACCCCGAGCAAGATGCATCAAACACCACTTGTACCTTAGTTGTAGTCCTATCTTGCTTTACAACTGCATTGTAACTGCATTTGTCTGAATTGTGAACCGCCTCCATATGACCTAAACTAAGATATTCTTCAATGACCTTTGAATATTCCAAATTTAGTTCAGGATTTTTTATAAAATGCTTCTGCAACATGTAGAAGCGTTTGCGAGCAATCTCACCCGAACCACCATACTTGCAGAGGGGATCATCGTTCCTGAAAGGAAGTTTAACGACATAACGTCCACACTCATCCCTTCTGGTAGTTCGGGAAAATAATTCCTCACACTTCTCTTCTTCGAGAGTCAGATGTTTCATATCGCAAGGTTCTGACTCCATTTCTATTCTATTTTATTCCATTCCACTACACAAAAATATACATCATCACCTATAAGAAGTGTCCTCTACATCTATTGGTCCATAACACTCAAGCCCTAAATAGCCAGCCAATCATAAACTCAAAAAAATGGGTTGCCATAAAAAAAACAGGTAGCTGGTGTATCTACTAATATAAAACGTCGTAGCTACCTGAATTTAAAGGTTTATTGATAGCACATGGCACTCACTTAAATAGGTTAGGATCAAATTAGGTGGTATGTACATTATTGAGTGGTCTGATAGCTCAGTAGCCTTCTGATCTGTAGGTTGTGGGTTAGATTCCCACTCAGGATAAACATTTATGTGATGAACATCGATGTTGGTTCTGTGTCTGGGTGTTATATTGTATTCTATGTATGCATTTACAAACAAAAAGTATCTAAGTATTCTATCGGTTATCTGGTTCCCATAGTACAAGCTATGCTTAGTTTGGGGCTAGATGGCGCTGTGTGAAAATGTCTACAAATATTTATTTTAGTATAGGAAAACGAATCAACAAAATATTGGCAAAAAAGAAATTCCTTCTAGCTACTTCTTTTGAAAACTTTTCTTTTTAGTTAGAAGTCTCTAGAAAACTCCTCTCCTTAAAGCATTATAGATACCTCTTTGCCCTAAAGACCCTAATTTCCTCGACGAGAAAAATATACCTAGTAGGTCTCACAGATTATAGAAAAAAATTAAGTAAGTATTTCTCCTTTAATCTGGCTACCAAATGGTTATTTTATTTGCTTACGAAAAATACAAATTTCATATCCTTTATATAATTTAATAAGTCTCCAAAAACGGGCTCACATTATTTAAAAAAAATACAAAATGTATACATACAAGCAATAAACAACGACCTAAAAATCCTAGATAAAAAGTTCCGCACTACATAGTCCCTACACCTCTACGGACCAGCCCACTAGCCATAAAAATCCTAGAAAAAAAACTACCAAATTCTCACCAACCGTCGCCTCTCCTTGCGCGGTAAAAACTCGGGTTCGTTTCCGAATAGACCAATAGTGTAGTCTATGATGCAGCCGATGCGTTCCATCAGCCAATCAGAGGCCAAGGGCTAGCGATGCGCGTGAGTCACCGCCCTTCGCGCCGAAACGACGTTGCTATTTAAATAGGGAATGTTTAGGTAAAGGCGTTCCTATTGAAAGACCTTGGATGAGGATGAAGGATTAAAAAGTCAGGTTATGTGAAACGACAAAAGCCCAAAACGGACGGCTAAATACATTGGAGATTTATTTAAAAGATGTATAAAAGGTAAAAGATCAGTCATGGTTAGAATACTAAGTATAGAGACCCGTACCTATTACACAACTAAGCTCAATCGGGAATTGGTACCTAAGTACTCGAGTCAAGATTGAATTCACAATTGGACACAGTGGAAGTGGAAGGCTTTTAGTAAAGAAAAAAAGCAACGATTAAGGCTGGCAGAAGAGAGTGTTTATAATTGTTTTTTTTAGGATATTTCACACAGCGCCATCTAGCCCCAAACTAAGCATAGCTTGTACTATGGGAACCAGATAACTGTGATAGAAATACTTTGATACTTTTTCAGTTTGTAAATACATACATAGAATACAATAATAACACCCAGACACAGAACAAACATCGATAATAAATGTTTGTCCTGGATAGGAATTTGACCCACAATCCATACCTAGTTCGGAAAGCAGAGCTACCAACTGAGCTAACAGCTGGGTAGTCGTTTTGTTCAGCACCATACGATATGGACATCTGTAACATTACACGTGACACACTGTATAGATAATCTTATGACTCTCCATTTAAATTGCTGCATTTTGTAAGAGAGAGACTGTTGGTGGAACCTCATTCTAATACCTACATTTTACAGGTGTACGGCAAGAAAGTGTAAAAGAGTATTATCACAGAGCGTGTAACGCAGTAGTGTCACGTGTAATGTTACAGATGTCCATCATAGGTTACGGTGACCTCTTCCCATCAGAAGGGCCATATGTTTGTTTGCTAACTAGGATAAAAAACCTATTAGACCTGCCTAATGTACCTACAGATCAGAATGTTGGACAACAAGAGGTGTGGATGAAAGAAAACTGCATGGCCTGCGGCCGAAAGGCGAATGCCGAGATGGATGTGTGGTGTAGGTAACGTGCATGGGTATAGGTACACAAAATCAGAAATGAGTGTACTACAAAGGGTAGCCTGAAAGTTGCACCGGGGGTGGAAAAGTTGAGAAGTAATATGCTAGCGTGGTGTGGTCATGCGGAGGGATGAAAGCCACGTCACTAAGATAGTTTTGAATGCGATGGTAAAAAAGGTAGAGGAAGACTGAAAAACATGTGGTTGGGCTGTGAGAAAAATGGTGTGTGCTAAGGAATAAATGCTGAGATGACGTCTGACAGACATTAGTGAAACAGAAAACACGCTGCACCGACCCCATTTAAATGGTATAAGGGTAGGCGGATGATGAATAGAATGGAAATAAAAAATCCCATGTGATACAAAAAAATGTAGTATATTTAGCCTTTAGCGTCCGGTTCTAGGCAAGTACCTATCAGATAAATCCAGACACCGAGACAGACAAACGTCTCGGTTCAAGGAAACGTGTTGTAAGCAGGCGCCAGCGTATCCGCAACTATAATAATTATTTAGAATAATTATGCTAAAATATTGACCGGTACATTTATCATTCTAATATTCTAAATGAATAATTTGGACGGCGCGCGGCGATCGAAATGCGTGGCGCCACGTTACGCAAATGTGATGAAACAGTAGCATGGTGGTGACATTGTATAGTCCCTTAGCTAGCTATCACTCAGCAACAGCCGGGAGGCGACCACTGCTGAACACAGGCGTCCTCCATAAAATGCTATTTTAGGGGGGAGGAGGGCGGGAGGGGGTTGGCTATAATCACCACGCTTGGCAGGCGGACCACCCCATCTCTCTTCGAGGGTGCCGTAAGAGCCGATTAAGGGAATATCCAGGGAATGAGCAGCAGCATTCTCCTTGATCTGCCAAGCGTGGTGTAATGACAATCGCTTTTTAATGTGGAGGCCTATGTTCAGAAGGCTGATGATGACGCAGTATGTTCTGGCAGTCAGAGGTCTGGACTTGAGGGTCAGATTTAGGCTCATTACCTACCACATTTTTTATGGTACAAGTAGCAAACAAGCATACGGCCTTTCTGATGGGAAGAGGTCACCGTAACCTATGGATATCTGTAACACTAGACGTGACACTGATGCATTGCTGACCCTGTGATAATACTCTTCGGTCTTTCCTTTTGATATGCTGCAATTCATAAATGTACTGTTTAATAAACTAAAATACAGAAGCGTTTAAAAATATATACATCAAGACGCACAAACACACGGCAAATATAATATATGGTTGAAATTCCATCAACCCACACTAAACGTTTTGCTATGTACTTTATAGTGCGAACAGCCAATGAGTGGAACACCTTGCCGGCGTCCTTGTTTCCAGCTAACTACATATGATCTGGGAGTCTTCAAGTCGAGAGTGAAAGGTATCTTCTAGGCAAGCAGTAGACTGCGTCATCACTTTCTATCAGGTGAGACAGTGGTCAAATGCTTTGCCTATAAAAAATAAAAAAAAGCTTTAATAGTTTTGTTAAATTGTTTATAAGCAAAGTATTTGACCACTGTCTCACCTGATGGAATACATACAAATATCACGAAAGAATTCCAGAACTGTAGTGTCATTCAATGTGTTAATACCAATTCGATACAGCCACTTTTTTAACTGTCGTGACAAGCCGTTTAAAAAGTTATTCGCAGCTATTACCGGTACAAGTAATCTAATGTCCTTTATCTTTCACCTCCTCCTTCCTTTTTCTTTCACTTTTACTTCTGCCCTTTTTGACAGCTTTTTGTGTTTATAGAGTCTACTGACTATTACTATGAGACAATACAACGATTTAAAAAAATCATGAAAATCAGCTCGCACTGGCGTGAATGTTGCTCAAAGTTACATCCTTGTAGGTAGGGATATATCTACCATCGACAAAATTTTGTAGGAAGGTAGGTACCTATTATAAAAAAATACTGAGCGTGCCTGAAGTGCAAGTAAAGCGTCACCGTTCAACTTGGGCAAAAATGATTTCGTAATGTGATGTTCTAAAATTATATGAATATTTCGGCGCATCAGATTTCTGAAAATTTTCAAAATGGCGTAGTTTACCATCGGGGTTGCAAACGTAATTGTTTCTCAGTTTTAGGCTGTAACAACAGACTCGCGACTCGCAAGGTCTCAGCTCACAGAGGCTTTTAAGCTTTAAGGACAAACTAATAAAAAAAAGATTGTTGTTAAACTAAATTATTAGTCCTTAGTTATATTAAATAATAATTCAAATCATTAGTCGCGGATACGATTCCCCACGTTTTAAATAAAAATTTTAAACTAAATCGCAACATCGTAATTAAGTACCTACATTCAAATCGTCAAGCCAAGCCTCAAGCACACAGACAGACAGAGACAGACGATATGGACCAGACGCACAGACAAACAGACGGAAGATTTCTCGAGATACATAAAGATAAAGCGAAATGAATCCTAAACTTGACACTGGCGGATGCACAAGATGTGCAAAGCCTTTTTTTTCTCCTAGGAGAAAAAAAAAGGCTGTGCAGCGTCACGCCGTACGCCGCATCACTATGCTTACTATAGAAATTTACTGTTCTAGTCTCTTTCATACGCTGACGTTGGCGTGTGGACGCCGTAGGCGGCGTTCAGACGCTTTGCGCCGCGTCTCTAGTTATTTCGAAGCATTGCAGCGTGAATGTCGTATTTGGCGTCAGTACAAAATGTAGAAATTTGATAAAGTAAAAGACGAGTTATTGATTGAATCAGTCAAATGGAGTTATACAAAGAAACACAAGCACCGCCAAAAGTGTCGAATTTATGTCTATTTTATATCACACGACTACACGCAAGCACCGTGTGTCGACTACTGTTGTGAACGAGACGTCATCGTTCGCTATGAGATGTATTGACCGCTGACGCTGTGCCTGGCGTTCAGACGTAGATCGAAATGAAAACGCTGAAGTCGGACGCCGCATATAGCATTTAGTAGGAGACCGAGGCCTCAGGTACTTAATCTCGTTGGGCACGAATTAAAATCAGCCCATAGATAATCGAAAACAAATCATAAAGTGTTAAAATAACATCCGATCATCATCATCATCATCATCAACAGCCTGAAGACGTCCACTGCTGAACATAGGCCTCCCCCAGAGCACGCCACCTTGAGCGGCTGCTCGCCTCCTGCATCCATCGGCTCCCCGCGGCTTTCACCAGGTCGTCGGTCCACCGAGTGGGGGGCCGGCCTACGCTGCGTCTTCCGGTTCGTGGTCGCCACTCGAGAACCTTTCTTCCCCATCGGTTGTCAGTTCTACGAGCGATGTGGCCTGCCCATTGCCACTTCAACTTACTAACTCTAAGAGCTATATCGGTCACTTTAGTTCTCCTGCGGATCTCCTCGTTCCGGAGCTTATCTCGCAGGGAAACACCGAGCATAGCTCGCTCCATAGCTCGCTGCGCGACTTTGAGCTTACTAATGAGGCCAACAGTAAGAGACCATGTCTCAGTTCCATAAGTCATCACTGGCAACACACACTGATTGAAAACTTTCGTTTTCAGGCTCTGCGGTATTTTGGACGAAAAGATAGGACGAAGCTTCCCGAACGCTGCCCAGCCGAGTTGGATTCTTCGCGCCACCTCTTTGTCGAAGTTGGACCTACCTAATTGGACAATCTGTCCTAGGTAGACATACTTGTCGACAACTTCGAGAGTATCGTTCCCAACAATTACCGGTATAGGTGGAACATGAGCATTAGACATGATCTTTGTCTTGTCCATATTCATCTTAAGACCAACCTGCTGGGAGACTCTACTGAGGTCGTTGAGCATGGTGCTAAGGTCCTCGAGCGATTCCGCCATTATGACTATATCATCGGCAAAACGAAGGTTAGTGATGTACTCGCCATTTATGTTGATGCCAGATCTTTTCCACTCCAAGAGCTTGAAAACATCCTCCAATGCGTTTGTGAACAGTTTCGGAGAAATAACGTCTCCCTGTCTCACGCCTCTTTGCAATGGAATTTGTTCCGTACTCTGGTCCTGTAGTCGGACTGACATAGTGGCCTTACTGTACAAACACTTCAAAACTTCGATATACCTATAGTCAATTTGGCATCGCTGCAAGGACTGCAGCACCGCCCAAGTCTCGATTGAATCGAAGGCTTTCTCATAGTCCACAAACGCTAGGCATAACGGCCGATTATACTCTTCGGTCTTCTGTATAATCTGGCGCAGCGTATGGATGTGGTCTATGGTGCTAAAGCCTTTTCGGAAACCGGCTTGTTCGGGAGGCTGGAATTCATCAAACCTGCGTGCGAGACGATTCGTAATGACTCTCGAAAACAGCTTATACACATGACTCAAGAGCGAGATGGGCCTATAGTTCTTCAATAAGGTGTTATCGCCTTTTTTGAAGAAGAGCACCACCACGCTCTTGTGCCATGCCTCTGGCGACATCCGATATCCAACTTAAAATACCTACTAATTGTAAATCGTAGAGTGGAACGACAGAATGACTCATTTCTTACATATTCATGTATTATTCTAATCATCCGTCCGTAGTTGTCACTCGACACTTCTAGGCCGTAACCTAGATGTTATGAAGCAATCAGATAATCAAAACTGTTAAAATAATTCTTGATGTTATGGTACCTACAGTTAGCAAACAATTATACGGCCCTCCTGAAGGGAAGAGGTCACGGTAACCTATGGACATCTGTAACATTACACGTGACACTGATACGTTGCTAAAAAAAACCATTTGTATCATTATTACTCAAGCTAACTACTACAATAATAAAAACTAAACTAAACTAAACTAAGCTAAACTAAACTAAACTAGCTACACTACCTATTACAAAGAACACTTATGGACTGTATAATAGCCGCGATGGCCTATAGACAGTCCAAGTGCTCCAGCCCACTACCGGTGGGTAGCGTACCCAACATTGCCCACAATCTTCCTGTGAGAGAAGGTCCGTGTCCCAACTGTGGGAATGTATTTGTATCATACATTCCCACAGTTGGGACACGGACCTTCTCTCACAGGAAGATTGTGGGCAAGTACTGTAATTTTTCATCGTGCTAAAGAATCTTTGACGTAAAGTCAACTCTTAGTCACAGTCTGGGTAGTCATAGTCCAGTCTAAGTTAGGTAGTCATAGGCCAATCTAAGTCAGGGCCTAAATAATAAAATGCAACGACGTGAACTTTTACGCGTTTCCGCCAAAACTTGCCCCGCGTTGGATTAAGAACAGACAAATACTTATTCTTCATTTAATGGTTTCGATCGCTGTTTAGCTATAATTCTGCCACTGTCAAGTGAGGAAACTCAGTCAGTCCTATATTGACAAAGTAAAATGGGGGATATTTTACTAAAGAGGTCTTTGAAAAAATCCGACAATGGCGGATGAATTTTTTTTTTTCAAATTTGTGTATTATTCAATTTTAATGTGTAATAAAGGTAGATTTTTATCCGTTAAGTGTTCGTGAACGTGCACGAGTGTTGACAAATGATTCCAAGTTCACAAAACCACGCCTTTTCGTTTTCTCTTCAACGGCTTTTTAGAGCCTTCAGTATAATATCCACCATTTTGCTGATGGCATTTTGACTGACAAAATAGCACTTTGACATAACATAACCGTACAAACTTTTACTCACTTGACATTGGCAGAATTATCGCTAAACAGCGATAGAAAGCCATTAAACTAAGAAGAAGAATTTTACTAAAGGCTCTGAAAGGAAAACGAAGAGGCATGGTTATATATTAAACTTGGAACCATTTGCCGACACTCGTGCACGTTCACGAACATTTAACGGATAATAATCCACCCTTATTACACATTAAAATTTAAAAATAGGTGTCTACACAGTTATTGGAATAAAAAAACAAAATCGACAACCGCCATTTTCTTTTCTTTTTTATAGGCTAAGCATTTGACCACTGTCTCACCGGTTGGAAAGTGATGACGCAGTCTTCGATGGTGCATGCTTGCCTAGAATACCCGTTCACGTTCGTTCTCGACTTGAAGACACCCAGATCATAGTTAGCTGGAAACAAGGACGCCGGCAAGGTGTTCCACTCATTGGCTGTTCGCACTATAAAGTGCATAGCAAAACGCTTAGTGCGGGTTGATGGAGTTTCAACAATATTTTTCAGATTCTTTTCAACGACCGAACTGACTAGTGAATGCGAAATAAGTAATATTATTCTTGTAAAGTTGCACCGTGCAATCCTGTTGTTATGTCACGGAGGAACGAACCGCGGCCATGTTGAATTCAAATGACCTTGCACGCATCGGCTGTGACACAGTGTGGTGACAGGCAGTAGACAAGCTACTAACAACAGATTTTATCAACAGCCTGAAGTAGGCATGGATCAAATCACTAGGAGCAGGTGAAAAATCATATGATTTTATTTTTCATAAATCACTCTGCTACTTTTTGTCAGACTACGTTTTGGCACATCCATATAGGTAGGCGTCTATCCCCAAAAAAAGGGTCTGCAAAAACTTAAATTCTGCACAATCAGTAATTTCTAGATCATCAAAATTAGATTCTAATGTAAGGTAAAAGATTAGACTAGCTATTATCATAGGAATTATTTCTGATAATTTAATAGATTTAAAGTTATGAGGCATCTTCAAAAAGTGGAGCATCTATCCCGGTTGTTAACATTGTGGTGTAGCGGTGAACTTTGATCTTGTTTATCTTAAGAGAGTAGCGTTAGATTACTTATAATCATTTGTAGCAGCTCGCAACTTCACTAGGTTGCTCCTAAATCACATCTCTGTTCCATTTCATAAAGCACAGCCTATCGCCACTGTTCATAAATTCATTAGTCATATGAAAAATCACAGGTGAAATCACAGTGACTAAAATAAATCATAGGTATGATGAAATGATAATGATTTTAAAGTAATCATTTCCATGCCTGGCCTGAAGACGTCCACTGCTGAACATAGACCCCTCCCCCCCCCCCCCTACAGACCGCCACTTTGACTGCTCGCCTCCTGCATCTATCGGCTCCCTGAAGTTTCAACCAAATCGCTCCACCTATTATAGTGGGGCCACGTTGCGTCACCGGATAAACTTAGAAATGAGGAGATCTAAAGTGACTGATATAGCTCTTAGAATTAGCAAGTTGTTCAGGCAATGAGCAGGCCACATCGCTCGTACAACTGACAACCGATGGGGGAGAAAGGTTCTCGAGTGGCGACCATGAGTTTTTAGTATATAGGGAAAATTAGAATCACGACTGGTATTTGTACCCGCATCCATCCGTCCCTATAGTCAGGGTATGCTTTACCTGCTTAAGTTACCACGACAAGTGATCTCATGAAACTTTGTACTATAAATGACTAGTTCAAGTATTGTCATGTGATCCCAGCGGAAGAATAGGAACAGCCCATCCTTCCCGTGGATGCCGTAAGAGCCGGCTAAGGGAATATCCAGGGAGTGGGCAGCAGCATTCTCCTCGGTACATTATAATCTTCTGCGATCCCCAAGCGTGGTGATTATGACAAATCCCCTCTTAATGGGAGAGGCCCCTGTTATGTAGGTATGTTCACGATTGTTCAGCAGTGGACGCAATTAAAAGCCGGTGAATTATTGAAATAATGTATTTTTTACTGTAAATGAATGACGTTACGGGCTAGTCATTCACCTGATGTTAAGCGTCACGACTACCCATAACCCATAACAGATTAGAGTATCACCCGGAACTCTAATTTAATATAGTTCTGCGTGACACTGCACTGCTCACGTCAACTTGAGACTTCACACAGTATAGTAATAAGATTACTAGAATGTATGATTAGATCATAAAGTCTCATTTGCCAAGTAATTTCACTAGCTACAATGCCCTTCAAACCGGAACACAGTAGAGCTTGCACTCTACTGCTTGGCGGCTGAATAACTGGCAAAGCGGTGGTACCTACCTAGACGAACTTCGCAGAAAAGTCCTACCACCTAATGCTAGGAAAGTGTCTTAAAATATACTGTACTTAGTAGGTTAAATTATGTAATTTAACTTTCACTTAGGCCCTCATTTTGACTTGTAAAAATGCTAAAAATAGTTTACAATAAAAAAAATTACATCCGTCTTTTCATGCAGAATTAAATAGACAGTCATTCACTTGGAATCGTCAAAATATCACAGTTATTGAAAATATTTTGTATCAACATGTCCAACTGTCGCCGCCACTGTGTCTACCATCGCATGGCACTCGCTCGGTTTAATTGAAACGCGAGGCGAGCGCATCGCTTGTTATTGTAACCCGATAGCCCTCGAGTTGTATGATAGTGGGTTCGATTCCTGCGCGTAACTTGCTAACTAACTTGTTTTGGAAGTCGCTTGGCCTGCACATTCCATTTCTATGCCATATTTTTATTTCATTGAAATACTAGGTACGTCCTCGGTTTCACCTGCAGATAAAAAGTAACCTATGTTTTAATTCAGTGTATAAGCTATCTCTATTCCAAATTTCATCTATATCGGTCCAGCCGTTTGAGCGTGAATGTGTAACAAACATACACACATACAAACTTTCGCATTTATAATTTAAAAAAGCATGCTCCATCGTCGACCGCGTCGTCACTTACCATCAGGTGAGACCGTGGTCAAAATATGTTAGCCTATCTATACATATAATGAAACTGTAACTGAGCTAAATCTGTACATTGAATATTTTTTTAATATATTGACTGCATTATACTTCTTAATTGATATAGAAATAGGAACAATTTTTTTTTAATTTTTTGTCTGTCTGTCTGTCCCTTTGAACACGCATCACGCTGGAACTACTGAACGGATTTTGCTGAAACTTGGCATGGTCATAGCTAATTTTTCAGAATAACATTAAGGATATTTTTTGTTTTCTAAAACGGCCAAGTGCGGGTTGCACGAAGAAACAAGTATGTAATTTATGTGCAACAATTCTTTTGTTTATCTATATATTTATACTCATCCTGTCGAAGGGAAGATAGAAAGAAAAAGAAAAAGACAAAAGGATGGGACAGCGAAGGAAGAAAGGCTTCGCCTGCCTCCCTTCTATTGCCGTCCCATCCATTCATCCTATTCCCCTATCTTTTTCCCTTTCACTTCCCTCTTCCTATAAACAGGGTTAGAAAGTAAAACTAGGTAATTAACCCGGGTTATTCCTGTTTGTCCCCTCGTGCTATCCCCTCGAGGAGACAGACACGAACAAAAATTCCTGTCTGTCCCCGAACTGTCACCGAATTCAAATTCGGGGACAAACAAGAATAAATATTCCCGACTGTCCCTGAATCGTCTCCGAATGTAAATTCGGGGACAAACAAGGATAACCCGTGCGAACACGAGGTGGGTCAACTAGTCATTGATAAAAAACGTTTCCTTTGCTGGAACACGGGATTCGATGAGAGAGAGAGAGAGAGAGTAGATCATTATCCACCACGCTGTTCAACTGCGGGAAAAATTAAGTGAAAAATGGTTTGTAGATAGAATATACAACATCCTTTTACCATTCACACAACACATACATACGCTCACCCCTAGCTCACCCCTACACTCCACACTTCACAATCACTCATTCGCTAGAGAGATGAACATCATTTATAACATATAATATAAGTAATACGGAAGTTCTGTTATTGGCCTTTTTTTGTAATTTAACTTACGTATAATATCAATTGTATTAGCTGTTGATCTTCTCTTCAATAAATAAATAAATAATTAATTCCATTTCATTATATGTTCTTTTTTTTTGTATGTTTCATTTTTATGTATTATTTTATTGTGTATTGTAATGTAGTGTTGTGTTCTTTTTTAATTGTGTATCTTTTTGCAATACTTCATTGTTTAGGGCTCTCGAAAGCCACATTTTTGTTTCGGAAAATGGTAAATATGTCCCCTGCAAATGGAAAATCTTCTGGTGACACCATGGGGAAATAGGTATGTTAAAATGTGGTATATACGCGTACGCATAATCGTACGCCTACAACAAGTAAGTGGCAAGTAAGCGGCCTACATAGTGAATGTTTTGTATTAGGTAGGTATACTTTTTTTATCTTTATTCTTTAAACTAACTACTACAATAATATAAACTAGCTACACTACCTACTACAAAGAACATTTGGACTGTACAGTACACTAGCTAGGTATACTTAAGTTTCATTATTTAAATCCATTTTTCAAGGTGTTTTAAAAAGCAGAAAAAAATTTTGATTTCGTGTTCCCTTAAATAGTATAATTTTATATTCAGTAGCATTACTCAAATTATTGTAAACTCTGTCGTCGATATTCTGATAAGAACTCACCATAAAATAATATTCATCCAATCGGCAGTTAGGTATGTATAGATAAAACCAAATGTGACATACTGACATACTAAAACCGTAACCTACCCCAATCAGCCATGCGAGGACCGCGGCAGTTGGAATACTGTTTGTACTGTGTACCGTGTCACTTGTTTTTAGGGTTCCGTACCCAAAGGGTAAAACGGACCCTATTACTAAGGCTCCGCTGTCTGTCTGTCTGTCTGTCTGTCCGTCTGTCACCAGGCTGTAATCATGAACCGTGATAGTTAGACAGTTGAAATTTTCACAGATGATGTATTTCTGTTGCCGTTATAACAACAAATACTAAAAAACAGAATAAAATAAATATTTAAGGGGGCTCCCACACAGCAAACATGATTTTTTTGCTCGTTTTTATAGATAATACGTACGGAACTCTTCGTGCCCAAGTCTGACTCGCACTTAGCCGGTTATTTGGCTTTGCCAGGGTTAAGTATTTAGCTAAAGCTGTTTTTAACCTACTTCAAAAAGACTTGGTAAAATGATACAATGACTAGCTTTTGCCTGCAGCTTCGCACGCGTATGTTACACAATGCTTCTAAATGCCACCTTTATTTCTTTAAATTTTGGGTTAAAATTGCAAAAAAAATCGGTGACGAACTGCAACTGTTATGGGCAGCCATGTCGCTTAACATCAGGTGAACGACTGGCTCGTCACCTCATTCATTAACATATAAAACGAAGGTCATATTGTTGTATAAACAAAGGAAATGTTTCAAACTGGGATATTTTTTAATAATTTTTTCATGTGATTTAATACTAATTATTAATCTTCATTCAAATTATAATCACTTTAATATTAATAATCGCAATATTTGTAACATAATGATTTTAAAGTTAAAAATCTGAAAATTAAAAATAAATGCAAAACAAAAACTTTGTCAAAAAAATCATTGCATCAAGCGAGGTGGCAACGTCGCAATAAGAAATTAAAAAAAATCAAAGTAGGGGAGCATCCATCCCTTTCTAACAGATAGCTCTATCCTTCTAAAATTCCTTTATTTTTATTTCAGATTCAGATAGATGAAATGGTACATGCATGTAGTCTATACTTATGGATTGTAAATTCGGCAAAGCTCGGTGGGGGTTTGTTTTACCCATAAGGGTTGATTTTAAACAGTTTGTTTTGCTGAATGATGGCATGCTTTGATCTTTCCATTTCCCTTGTTTAAGTATTTTTTTAAATATAAAAATTATATTGAAATTAAATTTTTAACATTGTTTTATAAAAAAGAAGCTTTTTTAAGCTTTCTGTTACTCGTTCTATCGACTTTAATGACTTTTTGTCTAGCATGTTGTCTTAAATAAAATAAAATAAAATAAAATAAAATAGAATAAAATAAAAATTTGTGTTTTTTATCAAGATGATGGTATTTTCGAAGGGTACTAAAAGTTTTCAATTGACCACAACCTCTTTTGCAAATTTTATTACTTTAAAACATTATTGAAGAACGTAAACTAAGTCAGTGTAAGGGACAGCCTCTGTGGTGTAGTGGTTGAGCAGGTCGGCTTATAACCTGGAGGCAGCGGGTTTGATGCCCGTTGTGCATGAAAAAAACCGCAAATACGTTGTTCGGTGTGTGTGTGTTGTGGGAGCATGGTCCTCGTAGTTCCTGGGTCCCTAGATACAGGGGATCCTAGTTAGGATCCAGGATCTATGTATGTTGGAAAAACGCAAATGAAAAAAATTAAAACAGATGTTGTGAAAATTAGTTGTTAAATATACAATATACAAAAAACATGTTCAACGTAGGACTTTTTTTAGGTATTAGGTTGTCTATAGGTCTTACTTTTAGATACGTACAGAAATAAAATAAATTTTTAATCTTTTTGTTTCAGGAAATTATCACACCATAGCATGCATGACTACGTGAGTATAATTTTTTTTATGTACCATATACAATACTTAAATACTTTTTGTTTGTAGATACATACATAGAATACAATATAACACCCAGACACAGAACAAACAGCGATGTTCTCACACAAATGTATGTCCCGGGTGGGGATCAAACCCACAACCTATAGTTCAGAAGGCAGAGCTACTACCAGCTGAGCTAACAGGCCAGTCTTTTATCAATCTACTTTTTACTCAATTGTATTAGAGCTGGTCTCACATCAGATGGTAAGTGCCAGTGAAGTACTGTCCCCAATGCAAAAACAAAGGCCTTCACATTGTTGTCCTCATCAATTGGGGTATTTTGTTAAGTACACTTGTACCTAATATTATTTTGTTGTATGCACTTCGTTTCAGTGATAATGTCAATGAGGAACTGGGGACAACGGGAATAAAATAAATAAATAACGCCCACCGATCACATACGTAGATCCTGGACCCTAACTAGGATCCTCTGTATCTAGGGACACAGGAACTACGAGGACCGCATGGTCCTCGTAGTTCTTGTGTCCCACAACACACAGAACAACATGTTCACCTTTTTTTTCATGTGCACAAATACTAGTCCTGTCGCGGGAATCGAACCCACCGCCTCCGGGTTATGAGCCGACCTGCTCAACCACCACACCACGGAAGCTATCACTGACCTACTTCTTGCTGTATCTGATAATGATGACGACCAGACGACTATTGGGGATAAAGGGAAGAAAAATTCTGACTGTATTGGGGACAACAGGAAATAAAGTAGCATATTGTTGTCTTCAACTCTTCATGAATGGGTCCACGGTTAAAATACTGGCCTGATAGCTCAGTTGGTAGTAGCTCTACCTTCTGAACTGTAGGTTGTGGGTTCGATTCCCATCCAGGACAAACATTTGTGTGATGAACGTCGATGTTTGTTCTGTGTCTGGGTGTTATATTGTATCCTATGTGTGTATTTACAAACAAAAAGTATCTAAGTATTGTATCAGTTATCTGGTTCCCATAGTACAAGCTATGCTTAGTTTGGGGCTAGATGGCGCTGTGTTATAGAAAAATTGCTTTGTGTTGTTGTCCCCGATAATGGGGGAGGCGACATGTCAGTAGGGACATTGGTTAGGGCGATACCTTTAATTGGAAAAGTGAGATTTTGCCCTATTTACAAGAATTCGAAGTTTATATGTTTGACAGATAGATATTGAAAATCGATTTTCAGTTAGTTTTAAAAAATAAAAGTGAGTAGGTATTTTGATTAAAACTACATTAGATTCTATTATTTATATAACACTTATTTATGTAATGATTAAATTTTATTTAAATTACATAATAATTTACCTCTGAGTTTTCAATACCTGAAATATACCTAATTCTGGACAAAAATATTAATCGATTGGTAAGAGAACATTCTAAAACATTTAGTTTATGACTTTTATTAATTATGTATTAACTCATGCCTTGTTTTTTTTAATAAGAACAATACGTTTACCTATATATGTACATGCCACAGATAACCCCTAACCCCTACTTAAAATAAATTTATGGGCTCAAATTTTTGGTTTAATTTTAACAAGTATAAAAACATTATTAAATGCTTATTGTAAAGTTACATCATGTACAGTAATATTATTATACTACATTATTTCACAGACAACGTAACAGTCAACAAGCACAGAACACAAGGCAAAGTTTTCTCAAATTTACCAGCAAAATTACCAAAAAGAGATTTTTTTGTTCTATGTAAAATAATGAGCAAGTATTCCTTCTTTTTCAAATAATGTTTTGACAATTATATTATTGCACGTACTTTGTTATATTGACTTGATTGTTTTTTTAAGGAAAGTCTATAGCATATTTCAGTTTAATTATTTTTGGCTCAACGCATCAGCATTGCAATTCAACGTGGCAATGCGGCCAGCATGTTGGGTACGCTACCTACCGGTACTGGGCTGCAGCATTTGGACTGTCTATAGGCCATCGAGGCTAGTATACAGTTCAAATGTTCTTCGTAGTAGGTAGTGTAGCTAGTTTATATTATTGTAGTAGAATAAAGACACATTGCCCGTTAAAAAAAATATTTTAATAATGGAAGTTTGACATGCACTTAGATTTAAGGGTCCTTAAGCAATTAATGATTTAACAATAAATTATGCAACTTATCCTTAGTATACCTACCTATAATATAGGTACATACCTACCTACTGAAAAGCAAAAATAGGTAACACAATAACTTGCAAATTTCATAAATATAATAAAAAAAACTATTAATGCTAGTTTTATTAATTGTTTCTACTTACATTATTTCACTAAATACAAATATAATTAGGATTTGGTATATATAGAAAAGTGATTACTTACATAATTTTTTATAAAAATAACAATTAAATTCCCTAAATTATAAGTAAATTTATTAAAATAAATTTCTTGGTAAATATTGGTAGGTACCTACCTACTTACAAATTTGCAAAACATCACAGCTCTTACATACTATCTTAGTTATTTATGGAGTTGTGGACTTCGGATCCAATGAGGGCCATTCCCTAACCACGTGAAATGTCTTGATCCTTTCGTGGGAGCCCCGCATGTCCTATTTAAATCTCAAAATGATAATTTTATATTAAATGTAAGTATTTATGTAAACATAAAAATGCTTTTACGTAATTGATAAAATATTGAACGTAGAGTGAGTATCTACTCACTCTACGTTATTTATATAGGTAATTGAATAAAAACAAACAATAAAAGAGAAAAAAAACATAAAAAAGAAAAGAGTTTAAAGCCGCGTTGTGTTTCGCTAAGAGTCTAGACCCGACGGCAAAAACTAGGCGTATCGTAGATAGCCTGGCTTGTCTTAATGATATAGGTACCAAAAATAAAGCTTTCAAAAATTAAATTAAAAATATGGATTATCTTCTTTTTACCATTTTAGAATTTTATTTTGTAAAGGGGATTATTGATTTCCCCGCACATAAGTAAGCTTACCTTATTAATAAATATCACTGGAAAAAAATTAAAATCTAAAAAAAAAATCGACAGTGCTTTTTGAATATAAGTATACTGATTCTATCTAATGTATTGTATCATGTATTAGATATTTTAAAAAGTATTTATATTACATTAATTTTAAATTATATCGACACCACCTCCCCCACCACCACCTATCGACCTATGGGTTTCAGTAGTTTGAAAATAAACTTCTATGCCATGCAAATAAATAAATTAATATTTTCTTTTTAAATGTAGCAGATTAAAGGCAGTTTTAATAAAAATATAAAGTCCTAAGTGAAAATAATCAATATTAATGAAATTAAAACGATGGGTACTTTTCACGCAGATTTATATAAAAAACTTCAATTAGCTATAAAAGCGTGAAAACACGAGAATATTTATTGGATTTCAATAAAATAAGATAATTATAACCTGTTTTATCAAAAATAAGAATCGAAGTAAAAAAATTAAAACTAAATAAGAAAATAGATGCTTGAATATCTTGGTAGAGTTCGTGAGAAATCAAAAGTTCTGTCAAATACATAAAAACAATACAAAACATTAAAAATCATTATTTATAATAATTAACACATCATAAACTACTAAAAATGAAATATGTCAAAGAAATAAATAAAAAATAAACACAAAAAATGTGTAATAAAAATGACCAAAACCGACCGCGCCGTGTGGCAACTTTTAAATTCAATAAAAATAGGTTTTAATAAAAATCAAATAAAAAATGCCAACATTTAGTGACCTTTAAGGTGTTGCCAGTATCTCGAAAGGGATGTACCTGGAAAATCGCATCGTATTCCCAGAAAAAAGTCCCAACTAAAAATAGCTCCACGCCATCACTATATTTTGCATCTTATAACTCATTAAATTGTTAAAAAAGACTTAAAAAACAGACAACAGATGGCAAGAATGCTCTTCCTGACCCCAAACCTAAGCAATTTTGTTCGATTTCCAAATTAAATCAGAAAAGAGGCTGATTTAAAAAAAGTCTGAGGTCGACCGGCGTCCGCGCATGAAACCGTTACTCGATCTGGATGAGGCTGAGAGAACTACAACCGTCTCACTTGCACATGTGCCGCCTACTTACTCCCACTGAAACGGGCGCGTCTATACTGCGACCGTGATTTTTGATACTTTAGGAGGTTTTTTATAGGAAATACGGTTCGATTTCCTTGGGAAGTGGTTTGTGGGCCACATTTGTCGGTCAGGGGCATTATGTTGGTAATGTATGTAGGTATTACTGTAACTGTTAAGGTGATTGACCTGTATTAACACAATTAACCCACGCGTCGTTTTCACGTGACATCATAATATATTTATTATCATGCCAGTTATGTCAAATGATTCGGTAACTACAAAACTAAATAAAACATGTGTTTTATTAGTTCTTTCCGTTATTTTTTTTATAGATTGATTATACAAATTAATTTCTTATAATATGTAATTTTTTTGTATTAGTCAACGCTGCATAAAACTTAAAAACTATTTTTAAGCATACATATGAAGTAATAATACTGACTCTGATACACGGTTCGATGTGTGTGGCAGTAAACTAGCAAAAAAGTATGGGACTATTGTAATATTTTAAGAAAACTCTGTATGGATAAAAGAAGTGGGCTTAATACTTTAGTATATTTCAATACGTGGGTCATAAAATAACGTTTTACAATGTAGACGGTATTGCTTAAATGGAATACAGGGAGGCCTTTGCAATATCAAATTCAATAAAATGTTAAGTGGCAATTTTATTGCCTTACATATTTTAACCCACCTTTTTTAGATTACATTATAAATAAAGTTTCAGGTGTAACAAGACTGCATTTTTATTGACTTTTTTATTGCTCTAAAAATAACTGTTTTCTATGTAAGTTTCCCATCTCTGCCCGTGAGCGCCGTGAGAGCCAGCTAAGAGAATATCTAAGGGAATATGACAAATCCAAAATGGCGTTTTATGGGGGAGGCCTATGTTCAGCAGTGAACGTATTTTGTGGTGAAGATAATGATTATGGTGTTAGTTTATATTTTAGTAGGTACATAGTTATTTTCCCAAAAATGTTTTAACTCATTATTTCATGTGTATGCGTATAATGCCAGCAATAAATATATGTATTTTTAGTAAGCGAATGTATAAAAAATAGACATATTGTTGTCAAACATATTGTCATGGTAAAGGCACCATCATATCATTTGCTATTTAAATCCATTAAAAAATATTGAGGAATTGAAACAGACACAACAATTTTAAACTTCAGCTCTAAAGCCTTTATAATAATGTTCACACAGTTTTATAGTCAATGAAATCATGGAATATTGTAGGTACTATAAAATAGAGAGCTAAGTCTCTATTTTATAGTATCAAACAGCGGCACGCTGTCATGGCATTATAACATTTCCTTCCATAGAAATAAGACTTATTTTATTAAAGTAAGACACGAAATGTAGTCAAAGTAGGTACTAGTATAAACATAAATACAATGGAGTGGTACTGACATTCATTACCAACTGAAGGCATCAAGGCAGGCGAGGTAAAAAGCGGCCTACATTGTGCAGGTTGACTTGTGGTTATGGTGCAAGGACTTCTAGGCAAGAGCTTATACTAAGCACTTACTTTATATATTTTTATTATATTTTTAGTATTGATATTGCTGACACGTTAAAAAAATATTCTCAGTAGTTCTTCTTTATGTTAAAATGATAAAACTAGTTTTTTGATCAATAAAATGCTTTTAAACTTCATTCTAGTAACTTATTATTAAGAATCTTATATGAATTAGTGATGAACTTTTTTAAATCATACTTTATTACTCTTCATATAAGATTTACTCATCATACAAGATTCAAATAAGACTTGAATACTATGATTTGTTCTAGTAGCTGGGTAGCAACCGGTCTTTGAAACACAATGAGAATTTTCGGACACTATAACTTGTCCATCTTGGCAAACAAAATCCTTCTAGTAGGTATCTTCTATACAATTTTAAACTCTAATAAATCCAGATAATTTAGTACTATAGTGCAGATGAAAATAAAACTGATTCAAACACAACTATGTAAGTTGTAATAATATTTTTAATAGAAAAAGTACAAATTTCCGTGACGAAATAATAATTATTGGGATCTGAGTACACACTTGGCCACGTTCTAGATACGGGGTCTACAAAATAAGCATAAAGAAATTTCATGGCTTTATATTCATTCATCTTCCAACCGTAACATACCTATACATGTTTTTAAATACTTTGAAATATGTTAATCTTTTCAGCCCGATATCCAAACTGACTGCCAGTCACTGACAGGGGCTATCTTTACTTGTCAGCTAGAGCATTCATGAGGTATTAACTGGTTAGGACATAAATTTCACAATGTCATGGCAACTTACTTATATAGGTGTTATTAAAGCCGTAACAGACGTATTCTTGCGTTGAACGTGATGAATTAATAACAAAATGTATTATTGTCATTGTGTTGTGTTGTGTTGTATACGTTACGTGACATTCTTTTATCTATTATTGTTCAGTATTTCATTCGGAAATATTTATAATAGATAAGCGAGCTATAAAATGCAGAATTCAGGCACAGTGACTGCATGCACTGCAGTACGGGCAATATGCCAAACGCGTTGTTCCATTTTAAAACAAATGAATGAAACTGAATTATTTCATCAAAATAAATATTTAGTATGCTCATAACATAAATAAGTCTAGAAAGATTTTACCTATACTTCATCGGACACAGCCTTACAGAAATAAAAAATGACGTTCCGTCATTCAAACCATTAGTACCTAACTATCAGCAGTAACACCTTTGCAAAAAAAAATGCAAACCTGATAATCCATGATTTTTATTTTTTAAATTGTATAACATAAGGGCATTCAGGATAGGCTACTTAGTGCCTTGCAACGATTGAACATAATACTTCAAAAAAGCTATCAAGCGGCGTAATCGTACGGTCTCTTACAGTCTAGACCTCTAATTGATCCCAGCTATAAATAGATTCTTAAAATAGAACCTACTGTTACCATGCGATGGCAATGGCATTGCATCGTTGGACCACTTACATTCTTAAGATTTTTTTTTCACAATTAAGGCCGGTGTGAGGCTAAACTGAAAGTGATTTAAAAATACACTGAGGTTCACTCGTATCGTACGCAAGTCGCGCTGTCTCTTTCTTTAACAAAGAGCATTCGAATTCAACTTTGATTTTGGTTGATAGTGAACCGTCCACTCCTGGGCAATGATCAGTTGAAATGAAACAACAAGTATGTATGGTGTTTCATTTTTGGATATTACATGTTACTGTTAATTTATCCTGAACTAGCTGACCCACCCGGCTTTGCACGGGTTAATTAGTTTTACGTCCTTACCCTGTTCATGGGAAGAGGGAAGCGAAAAGGAAAAAGATAGGAGAAAGGATGAATGGATGGATGGTAACAGAAGGGAAGCAGGCGAAGCCTATATACCTTAGCCGAATAATACCATTCGTAATGATTTGCGTTTAAGTGAAGTAGTATTTTTACCGCATCAGCGCTTCTTATTAATCCTTCCGGATTTAATTATGTACGCGTGAAAGCAGAACTCAATCAAGCGATGCAATACATGCTTGCAACCACCTTTGCCATTCATTAAGGCATCATTGTTTCATTCACAAGTTCATTAATAACTTTATATAACTCCGACGCTTTTTTATACTAGTGTTGTTGAATTATATTGATTGGTAACATTGTTTTCAAGTTTGTATGCCTTTTTATTGAATTGCTGTAACTTATTCTACTTAATAAATAAGCGTTACATTAACCGTTCAAGCTATTTTTATTCAATATCTCGTGAAAGCATACAAATTATACATTTGGCATTTCTTAAATATTATATAATATTGTTTATATTAAACACGCAAATAATTAGAAAATATAGTTTGGTTTATTACCAATTCAGTAGTTATACTAGGTTATGCGTACGTAAATATGTATCAAAATATATCCAGTGCTTACTTTACAGTACTTACTTCATTTTTGAGTTTATTCAATATTCACTGATGTCTACGCTAATATGGTGCCTAATAACAGAACGCTGTTGAATAATTTAATAAACATAGCTGAAGCAATAGCTCACCTATTAATTAAGATAACACCTACAAACCTGCAAGATTACCACCATTTCTACTAAAACCTCGCAACACGCTCCAAACTTAATAAAAAAATTAAAAACCCAAGTACCAAGACCGTTCGCGTCGCGCTACATCGATCGAAATTCAACAGTGGAACAAAAAGTGGACCGATTATTGCGTTCTCTCTTGCACTTGTATGCAGACGCCGCGTTAGAACGGGACGGAGGTACCAGTCGCCCGCGCCCACGACATAGGCCGGTACATTGAACCCTGCATATAGCCGCACAATCAAATTTATGTCTATCTCTGTCTAAAGGCCCAACGCCTCTCGAAATGAGCGCTGTTTTTAAAGATTGCATCGCACCAACTTTTTGTCCTTGTCTCGACGAATGGTGACACGCGGTGTTGCTCGGGGCGCGATTTCGTTCGAAATTTAAAAAATACTTTTTGGTTTCCAAACGTGATGTTCGAATTTCGAATAATGAACTGTCAGTGGGACTATCCGTTTTTTTTCTGTGAAAGAGTTTTGTGAAAGTGAAAAACTTCACTTGTAGAGAACAGGTAAGTCGTCAGTAGAGATCGAAATCAGGTTATATATCTCCATACATCTTTCTACACTTCACATTTCGGCTCATCACTCTAATATACATTCCATACATAACATTATACGTATTAAAATCGCATAGCAACAAGCCAAGGCCTTGGTTTTTCAAAGAATGAAAACTGAAAGCCCGTCTCTACCACTTAATAACCGTCACGACATACGCCAATAAAAAAAACGGTCAAAACCGTCATGTCAAATTGCTGCCTATTTATAAAACGGACCTAAGTATAAAATAGGTAAGTAGGTAGCCCTTGAAATAATATAATTTTAAATTGATATTTATTCAGTTGAAAGTCAGATCTACATAATCTACATTGATTCAAAAAATTTATGCTATATTTTTTTTAGTACCTAGAAATATCCATTATCTATAATAATATGGTAGGATTCTTCCACACGAGTTCGTCTAGGTACGTATAGGTACCGCCTTTGCCAGTTATTCTGCCACCAAGCAGTAGTGTGCAAACACTACTGTGTTCCGGTTTAAATGGCATTGTAGCTAGTGACAATACTGGAGAAATGAGACTTATGATCTGATCACACGGTCTAGTAATCTGATTACTATAGTGTGTGATGTCTCAGGATGACGTGCGCAGTGCAGTGTCACGTGAAACTTTATTATTTTAGAGTTCCGACTGACACTGCAACTGTTACTGTGACGCGTAACATCAGGTGAACGACCAGATCGTCACGACATTCGTTTACTTAAAAAATGTATCTATGAAACAACAATATTACTCTTACGTGTAAAGAAAGAAAAGGTTAATAATAAGATACCATTTAAAGTTTTTTCAAATATTAAAATATTGGTCAAAATCTCGTTGGGAAAGAATAATAAAAACAACTAAATTAGGTACCTACTTACTACAGAAAAAACTACTTTATCAACGTACCAAAAATATTAAAAAAAAAAAAAAAGATATTTTTTTGACAAACAGGGATCATTACTTACTATCTTAAAGTGCATAATTTATATTAGTAGACAATTAAAATAATTATATTATGGCATTTTTTTAATAGATATAAGTTTTAATGTACTAACACTATGGGAAAACACTTACAATTATAATTTAAATAACTTTGAAAATAACTTAATAATTATATATACCTAACTAAAAACGAAAACCCTAAATATTAAAAAATAAAGTAGATAAAAAGAGGTTATAAATAAAACATAGAATTTAGATCATCTTCTGCGGGGAGCGTACCCAAAAAGCTGGCGACATTTCCTCGTATAAATATATATAAAAATCAGAATCAAAATAACAGATAAAATATAGGTGCATAGGTGCTTACGTAATTAATTCTGATATTAAGTTAAAAAAATATTGACAAGAACTTGACACTTTGTTAGTCAAACAAAAGTATAAATATTTTTAATATTTCACAGTGTATGGAAGGCCACGTCTTGAAACTATAACGTCCTATGGGACTACGTACTACCATATAGTACTAGCATAGTACCAGGATCACGGGTATATAAGTAGTTAAATACTAGGTATATTTTGAAACATTGACTGGCCTGATAGTCCAGTTGGTAGTAGCTCTGCCTTCTGAACTATAGGTTGTGGACTCGAATCCCTACCCGGGACATACATTTGTGTGATGAACATCGATGTTTGTTCTGTGTCTGGGTGTTATATTTTTTTTTTCTTATATTTTGGCTCCACACATAGTGTATTTAGCCAGTGTCAAGTTTTGTAATTTTTCATCGTATTATGGAAATTTTAGTCACAGTCCAGTCTAAGTCAGGTAATCATAGTCCAGTCTAAGTCATACCCTAGTAAAGTGGTGGCAACTTTACTAGAGGCTTCTATGGAATTTTGGAAGCAACACGAAAAACCACGTTTCACTACATTATATCACTTGCCCACACTCATGCTGGTAATTCAGCACTTAATGCGTAAAACACCACCAATTTTAAACATTAACACTGGAAAAAGCATAAGTTTTGTAAAATAATACAATGCACCGACGTGAACTTTTCCGCGTTCCCGCCAAAACTCCCGGGTGTTATATTGTATTCTATGTATGTATTTACAAACAAAAAGTATCTAAGTATTGTATCAGTTATCTTGTTCCCATAGTACAAGCTATGCTTAGTTTGGGGCTAGATGGCGCTGTGTGAAATGTCCACAAATAACTATTTACTATTATTATTATAATATTAATAGATTAATAGCTATTATTTTATTACTAAAAAAGTTCAACAGTCAAAATATATCTACATCCTAACCGAATAACGATTTATTGAAAAAAAAACCCAGGTAAGTCCTTTCCTAAACTTGCATTTCATTATTATGCAATTATAATATTTTTTCCAATATTGGATTGAACCTTGAATATGCTAAATGGTCCATCGAAATAACCACTATGCCACTGACGTAAACAGTAGGTTAAATGGAAAATAATTAAATTTTAAAATTTATCATAGCTTTATAAGTATTGTCCAACGAATTTCGTTTACTGGAAGCACCTATATGTACTATAGTCACAAAAACAAAAAAGACTAATAAAATCTGGAAGCGTCTGGTAGAGTCCAGGTAAGTCTCTAACCCTAAATCAAAATATTACCACAGAATACATAAATAGGAGGTTATAATATCAGCAAATTTTTAAACCACTAGTTGACCCGCCCCGGCTTCGTACGGGTTAATTAGTTTTACGCCTTAACCCTGTTTATGGGTAAGAGGGAAGTGAAAGGGAATAAGATAAGGGAAAAGGATGAATGGATGGGACGGCAATAGAAGGGAGACAGGCGAGGTGAAGTTCATCCTTTTCCCCTATCTTTTTCTCTTTCCCTTCCATCTTCCATTCGACAGAATGAGCATAAAAAAAATAATACACAAACAAAAAAAACTTGCCTAGAAATTACATTCTTATTGCTTTGTGCAACCCGCACTTGGCCGTTTTAGAAAGTAGTAAGTATCCTAAATGTTATTCTCAAAACATAGCTATAACCATACCAGGTTTCAGCAGAACCCGTTCAGTAGTTCCAGCGTGATGCGTGTTCAAAGGGACAGACAGACAGACAGACAAAAAATTAAAAAAAGAATTGTTTCCACTTCTATATCGATAAATATTTATAAATACATCAATATCAAATCAAGCAATCAAAATTTTCAAAAAATATTCTATGTACAGATTTAGCCCACTTACAGTTTTATTATATATATGTTTAGATAGATTAATGTCACAGATCAACTCCAAAATAATAACCTGAAAATGTATTTGAAAAATATTAAGGATAAAAACGTTTAATACATGAATAAACCCATCAAAATATTAAAACAATAGATAATAATGTGTTCCGGTTTGGAGGGCATTGTAGCTAGTGAAATTACTGGGCAAATGAGACTTTATGATCTGATCACACAGCCTAGTAAATCTGATTACTAGAAAATATGTGGGCCACCAGGATAGTTATGGGTACCTACAGGGAATATGTGGGCCACCAGGATAGTTGGAGGTATCTACAGGGAATATGTGGGCCACCAGGATAGTTGGAGGTATCTACAGGGAATATGTGGGCCACCAGGATAGTTGGAGGTATCTACAGGGAATATGTGGGCCACCAGGATAGTTATAGGTACCTACAGGGAATATGTGGGCCACCAGGATAGTTGGAGGTATCCACAGGGAATATGTGGGCCACCAAGATAGTTGGAGGTACCTACAGGGAATATGTGGGCCACCAGGATAGTTGGAGGTATCTACAGGGAATATGTGGGCTACCAGGATAGTTGGAGGTATCTACAGGGAATATGTGGGCCACCAGGATAGTTATAGGTACCTACAGGGAATATGTGGGCCACCAGGATAGTTGGAGGTATCTACAGGGAATATGTGGGCCACCAGGATAGTTACAGGTACCTACAGGGAATATGTGGGCCACCAGGATAGTTGGAGGTACCTACAGGGAATATGTGGGCCACCAGGATAGTTATAGGTACCTACAGGGAATATGTGGGCCACCAGGATAGTTGGAGGTATCCACAGGGAATATGTGGGCCACCAGGATAGTTGGAGGTACCTACAGGGAATATGTGGGCCACCAGGATAGTTGGAGGTATCTACAGGGAATATGTGGGCTACCAGGATAGTTGGAGGTATCTACAGGGAATATGTGGGCCACCAGGATAGTTATAGGTACCTACAGGGAATATGTGGGCCACCAGGATAGTTGGAGGTATCTACAGGGAATATGTGGGCCACCAGGATAGTTACAGGTACCTACAGGGAATATGTGGGCCACCAGGATAGTTGGAGGTACCTACAGGGAATATGTGGGCCACCAGGATAGTTGGAGGTATCTACAGGGAATATGTGGGCCACCAGGATAGTTGGAGGTACCTACAGGGAATATGTGGGCCACCAGGATAGTTGGAGGTATCTACAGGGAATATGTGGGCCACCAGGATAGTTGGAGGTACCTACAGGGAATCGTAGATACGTTCCAGGACCCAGGCAAATATGTGATCGTTTAACATTAAAATAATTACTTTTACGTTTATTTTATTTATTTTATTAAATCCACTTCCTTTAATTAACAAAGTTTATACCTTATACACTAAAAAATAAACTAAAACACACCACTCATTCACTCGGTACTTAAAATAATTGTAAAATACATAGATTAATAATATTATCCAAGTAGTGTAGCGCTCATAGCGAAGCACGACTAGCCGTTTCTAACCGATCGGTAAAGTTAAGCAACATTCGCTGCGGTCACTACTTTGATGGGTGACCGCTACAGCAAAATGTAGTATTTACAACTGAGCGCTACCGTGCTTCGGAGGGCACGTTAAACCGTCGGTCCCGGCTGTTGTCCTAGATACTAGTCGTTAACCCAAGTCAGAAGCCTTTGGGCGGCCTAAAAATTCTGACACCAGGGCTGACCACTTGCCTACACGAGAGGAAGGAAGGATCCAAGTCTCACGTGGGGGAGAGGGGGCGGTCTCGTCAAATCTCACGTAATTTTTTTCCTTGAAGAAATCGTGTAAAATCTTGAGACTACTGGGTTAAATTAACTAAACCTTAATCTAAATCGCGTTTCCAGTAATCACTCCTTTTACAAAAAATAATCGCGTTTGGAAAAAATTTACGTGAGATTTAGGGGAGGGAGGGGGTTAAGCCAAATTTCATGAAGTCTCACCAAGGGGGGTGGGGGGTCAAAAAATCGCCAAATCACCTCACGTAATTTATGATCGCCCCCTAACCCTTTGTTAAAGAATATTTTTAATGTTTTCCCTAACTGTCCCGAAGTGGCGTTTCATTTGTATCCATTCAGTAGTTTCGGTGTGATGCTTAGCCCAGATACAGACAGACAGACAGACAGACAGATAACAATGAAAGAAATATAGCTGTGGCTTCAGCTCCAATCTAGGCAAGCACCATCGTAGACTGCGTTATCACTTTCCATCAGGTGAGAGTGAGACAGTGGTCAAATGCTTAGCCTATCAACAATAAAAACAAATAGGGAGGGATCCCAATTTTTTTTTTTCAAATCTTTTAAATATCTTCTATGTATATAGAATTTATTTATTTATTTATTTATTTATTTAATTGTTAAATACAATTGAACCTATTACAGTTTTATTACAAGTATAGATAAAGTTGGGTAAAATAAATCTTTATCAAAATGGTTACCAAGCCGTCTAGAATTAATAATTAAACCTTATTCTAACTATTACTCATCATCATCAGTTACAACCGTAATTTGACCTCCATCTCACCAGACAACCGGTGACGTCACCAACACACACATTCAATATTTCAGCGTGGCCTTGATAAGCTCCTGTGCTAACTTGACCCAGGCTCCCCTATTTACCCCCTATTTATAACTAAGGAGTTTGTGACTAATAGGTGGAGGGGGAAAGGGTGGCTATTACATTTTAGCGAGCTCAGTACCGCGCGCGCGGTACCGAGCTCGCAGCGACCATCGGTTTGACCAAATAAATATAGTTTCATTTATTGATATATAAATAAGAGCATTATTTAAAATTATGAAATAACTTGTAGAGGAACTTCATAAAAATGATGAACTTTATTTTGGTAAAAATATTTTATCGATGTAATATAAAACTCCGGAGATATTTGACCTTTAGTTGAAGCCTTTTTTTAATAAAAATCAAATATAATTTAATTTTTTTTAATTACTTGAAAGGCAAAAATCAAAAAAACGGTTCTGTCATTATGGAAGTACGAGATGTATTTAGTCGATTTTAATTTAATTTGGAGACTTACGTTACACAGAATTTGCAAATTAGAGCTCTCAAATCGGGTCTCTGTGTGTTTTTGCCAAAACGAACACCAGGAGAATGATAATTACTAAATAATTACCTAAAATTCGCTCTGTCATTATCGAAGAAGGTGATATGAAGGGTAGGTATTTATCATATATTTTTCATCAAATATTGACGCCGAAAACCTTGCAACTACGCATCATTTTGTAACAGCCACCTTAGTTTGTACGGACCGAATTGAAATCTAATATGTGGTTATATGTAGTGTTTCTAGGTAGGTACCCCCGCTTTGCCAGTTATTCAGCCGCCAAGCAGCAGCGTGCAAGCACTACTGTGTTCCGGTTTGAAGGGCACTGTAGCTAGTGACATTACTGGGCAAATGAGACTTTATGAGCTGGTCACACAGTCTAGTAATATATGTAGTCTCAGGATGACGTGCGCAGTCACGCGAAAGTATATTAATTCAGAGAAAGATAGATAATTTAGATAGCTTTTTGTAGCGAAATGGTAGCAACTGATGTATAAATTAGTATGCAAAATAAAAGTAAAGGTTGAATTTTCAAAACCATTTTTAGTACGCTCTTACGTCATAAAACGACAAGTCTATGTCCAGTGGTCTGTCAGTCAGGACGAAGCCTTTTATCATAAGAGTACGACTTAAAAAAGAGGAGGCTTGTAATTCCGGTTACATATTTTCCCTTTTTTTGTTACCTCAGATCTCTGTCATTTATCCATTCATTTCAAAAATCCTTTTTGTATTTGAAAGAATAAACTTTCAAATTAGTCTCATAAAAGTTAAATCTAAATCAGTTATGTAGTTTGATTTTCAAAAATATATAAACGACAATATTATCCACGTATATTCTCAGTATATGGAGACGTTTTAACCTCATTTATAAAATGATTAATAATAAAAGATAGAACGATGCCAAGCGTCCGTCCCGCAGAGTCGTTCGATCCTGACCGGACTTGTCTGTGACCTGAACGAAGCCGGCTTAGGTCACTAGTGCTGAAACTGGTCCGCACGGCCGATCAGACGCAGTGTCAATGCCTTGTGCGCGTTTCCGTTGTTACACGTCACGATCGCGGTCAGACGTCATATTGTGACGTGTTTAGATCAGATAGTTATAACGCGTGTCATTGAAGAAACGAATCTGACGAAAACAAGAAAGTATTGTCTTCCTTCTTCCACTTTGTGTTTAAGTGCAGAAGCAGTGAGACAGCAATAGAAACGTTTGCTCTTTTCAGTTCTTTTCTTTATTGAATCGCGTTATAAGCAGGTGAGAGTTCATTGCATTTTTAACTACCAGGTATACTTTGCAAGCACCATTGACTTTTGTAGCAGTCTTCTTTTGCCTAGATAATGTTTTTTTTTCACTATACGGACGTTGACACGCGTGATGTGCACTTAGGTCAGTAATGCAATTATTTTGGAGTCACAGAATTCTGCAATTTAAACACTCTCTGTACAGAAATAAGATTCCTATATAATTAACAAAAATACAAGTGACTGGTAGGTGGTAGGACTTTTCTGCCAAGTTTGTCTAGGTAGGTACTAGGTACCACCGCTTTACCAGTTATTCTGCCACCAAGCAGTAGTGTGCAAGCACTACTATGTTCTGGTTTGAAGGGCATTATAGCTAGTGACATTACTGGGCAAATGAGACTTTATGATCTGATCACACAGTCTAGAAATCTTATTGCTAGACTGTGCTTATGTCTCAGGATGATGTGTGCAGTGCAGTATCACGCAAAACTTTATATTTTAGAGTTCTGAGTGACACTGAAACAGTTATGGGCAGCCGTATCGCCTAACATCAGGTGAATGACATGGTCGTCACGTCATTCAACATTAAAACACTGTAACATTAAATATATATCTCGGGCACACTGTCTGCTCTCTCCCACCAACAGCATATTTTGCATCGCTATCATGCACATTCTGTTTTATAATGTTACTTAGTCTTGAATGTATATACTAACAGATAAACTAAAAAATACCTATTATCATTTGTCACTTTCATAAACTCACGACACACCTGTGGAAACTTGTAAAATGAAAATCACGACTTGTACAGTTTCTATACGGTATATCCATACGTAATGAACACCTGGCGCAATGACGTCATGACGTGACCTTGACCTGTGTCGTGAGTCAATGGAAACACGCCTGTTGCTAGACAATAAAGTGTTTGTGAATACGTTTGCATTGATTTAATGTCGCATCTGACAAAGATTAACGAGGTTACATCTTCCTAAGTAATAATAATAACGCCCAGCGATCACATACATAGATCCTGGAGCCTAACTAGGATTCCCTGTATCTAGGGACCCAGGAACTACGAGGACCATGTTCCCACAACACTCACACACAGAACAACGTATTTGTGTATTTTTTTCTGTACACAAATACTTGTCCAGTGGCAGGAATCAAACTCACCGCCTCCGACCGCCGCTGACTATTGCTATTACTAAATGATTACATAGTTAGCTAGAGCTAAGAAATAATTTGGATAATAGAGAATATGGCTCACAGTAGCCAGGGTAACTTACAAACTGTTGCAGTTGCAGCTAGTGAAATTACTGGGCAAATGAGATTTTATGACCTAGAAGATAGCGGCAACGCAACAGTTATCCAGCAAGTTCGATTACAGCCTACACTACTGGGCGTAATTGAATTCATTAGCATCCTTTGAAACTAGGCACGTACTCCTGACACCGGTCACGTGTGGACCAACATTTATGAAATCTAACGCATTGATTTGGTATTGATAATAACTACAAATACTTAATAACCGGCTAAGTGCGAGTCGGACTCGCGCACGAAGGGTTCCGTACCATTATATATGAAAAACGGAAAAAAAATCACGTTTGTTGTATGGGAGACCCTTTAAATATTTATTTTATTCTGTATTTTAGTATTTGTTGTTATAGCGGCAACAGAAATACATCATCATCTGTGAAAATACAGATAGACAGACAGACGGACGAACAGCGGAGCCTTAGTAATAGGTCCGTTCTTCCCTTTGGGTACGGAACCCTAAATATTGAGCAATTTACTAATCAACTGCTACATATTAAATTAAAATAATTAAGTGCTGCTTTTAATTATCGCATACAAGTTAAAAAAACCTTTGAAGTCTCAAAATCAATCGTACCAACCATGTTAAGCATCGCGGCAATCTTCATTATTTACAGTAAGAAAAAATATTTACACTTTACTCTTTAATTATCATCAATAATGATGTTGTACTCAATTTATGCTAATGAACAGGCGTGTGTGCCATTTTTTTATTGCACATAATAATAATATTCCTCAAAAAATAAACAGTCAAAAATTTACACAGTTACAAGCATTTTAAAATACAGGAATAGAAAGAGACAGTTCAAATGTGCAGTGACGTCAGTACGTTCTCCTTAATTTTCTCGTCCTCGTTACTAAGCTGTGGTAGCTTTACATACAATCTCTTTTGCATGTGACTACACAACGTGCGTTTTCATAGTAACTGTGGGGAAGCTCTGTTTTGCGAGAAAAGGACAGACGATGCCCCCCTCCAGAAACTTTAAAGGCTCATTACTCCGTGATTTATTTACTGATTCAATTATTGCATTCTTTTTAACCTACTTTACGAAAATAATATTAAATTGTTAATTTTTAATAGCACGACACTAGCCTATTCAGTTGCACCCTTGAGTTGTGTCTCGCTGCAAAAGAAGACCTACACACTGTAAACACAGAATTACACAGGTCTTCTTTTATGGGAACCCAATAATTTTATTAAACTTCTCAGGTTCCATTTTTTTTAATATTTTAAGTGGGTAGAATTTAACAAATTGAGGCCTCGTGCATAACCAGTGCAGGAATACAACCTCTTCTTGTGTATGTAAACCAAGTGTGGATTAATATGATATTTTTGTAATAGGAATATTTGACTTGCCTGTTAGTTGAGTTGGTAGTAGCTCTGCCTTCTGAACTACAGGTTGTGGATTCGATTCCCACCCAGGACAAACATTTCTGTGATTTACATAGGTGTTTGTTCTGTGTCTGGGTGTTATAATATTCTATGTATGTATTTACAAACTAAAAAAGTATCTAAGTATTTCATCAGTTAAATACAAGCTACGCTTAGTTTGGAGCTAGATGGCGTTGTGTGTAATATCCACTTTTTTTATCTTACTTTTGAGGGCCTGGCTTAGCCAAATTTTTCTCTTATTTAGAGAAAATCTCGTGTGAATGAGGATCCAGGGACCCAATAAAAAGGTAGCCGTGAATGCCGTGTGTCAATGGAGATTGGAGACGTGCACACGCACACAGGCAAACCGCGTAGCGCGGTAGCCGCCGGCGCGCGACCGGTTCCGCTGAATCACTGCGCGCGACTCTACCTTCCGGACAAAGGGTTCCGTACCCATTACTAGTAGCTGCCCACGATATTTAAATAGAATAGAATTTTAAATAAAATACAATTTTAGCCATTGGTTACCCTAATTAACGGATCAAAACCCCACTATAGGAGCCTAATCATTTTCTCTGGCTCAATCACCTGACTCCTCACGCACCTGTACAACCACACGACAGTCAGTGCTGCCAACCAGAAAAAACAATTAACAATTTAATTTCGAATAATAGGAATAATTTAATAATTTCACAAAATATTTAATTTTATAATTACTGTTCTTAGAAACGGGTGTTTAACTTTTAATTTATTTGTTTATTTATTGTTCAATCTATAGTAAAAATCTTAGATTTTTTTAACTAGTTTGAAGCCTTTGCTTGAATTGACGACTGTTGTTTGACAACAACTACGATCGTCAGCTTAAAGTACGTTGCCCTATAAAACAGTTGTAAATGCCACTTTTTGAAGACTGCATCCAGGTTATAACCGCAGCGAACGATGCTTTATCTTTGCCGATCAGTTAAAAGCTGCTAGATGATCATTCTGCGAGCGCTGCAATTTAATATAATTAAATGGAATAAAATAAATATGTATGGACATTTCACACAGCGCCATCTAGCCCCAAACTAAGCATATCTTGTACTATGGGAACCAGATAACTGATACAATACTTAGATACTTTTTGTTTGTAAATACATACATAGAATACAATATAACACCCAGACACATGCATTTGAATTCAATGAATTTCGCACTCAGATTGCTTGCTGCTTTTTTTTATAGGAAAAATCTAAACCTGGTTCCTGCAGGAAAGTAGTTAAACTGCGCATTTAGTTTTAACTTTAATAATAAATTTAACCGTTGTTAAAATTTTATGCCTGTTTTAAAAATTTAAACGGTTTTCATTTATCACCCGTTGAACCCCAAAATTTTTGCTAACGACTACCCAGCCAGTACTGTCTATTCCCAGTCTATAATTATTATATTATTATGTACTATTACGTTTTATTATTTAATAATGAGGACTAATTCGGCTATGTCTGAAACCTTGAGCTATTTATAGACACCTGTGTAACATATTATAAACAAGTTATTCCGAAAAATACAATGGTTTTAGGTCTATTCTTACTGTCCCCACTAAATAAATAAATTTATAACGGCCAATGATCACATACATAGATCCTGGACCCTAAGGATTCCCGGTACCTAGGGACCCAGGAATATGGTCCCACAACACCCACACACAGAACAACGTATTTACGTTTTTTTTCTGTGCACAAATACTCGTCTTATCTCGGGAAGCGAAACCCGCCGCCTCCGGGTTATGAGCCGACCTGCTCAACCACCACACCACAGGCTGTCACTGCCTGTGATATTTATTTATTTATTTATTATTCAGTTTATAATAGTTAGCTTACAGTATTACCAAAATGCTAACTATTGCAATGGTATCATAATAGTAGGTACATTATGATACAAGTGTGTAATGATCAATGCACACGCATGTCATAAGACGTTTTTCATCACAGTTGCGAGGAAACAACAGTTGTATTGTGCGTGCAGACTTCATATTTTCACGCGCCGTCAGAGAAAAACCGTGTTGATGGCGCGAACAAAATTGACATCGACCAAAACGAAACGAAACGAAAACTGGAACTGGAAGTGGAACTGGAACTGGAACTGGAACTGAAACGAAACGAAACAACGAAAATGTACGTATATCTTGCAGTGAGATACAAACTTAACTGAATCGGGTTATCATATTATAACGTGTGTAGTAAATTAGAGTAAAAAGCACACGTCTGAAATTTGTTAGATTTTGGTTCTAAAAGCGGTGGCATAAGAGCCACTTTACGAGCAACTGCGATGAAAATATATATATATATGTATATCCTGATGCACGTAACAATAAGTAACCAATTGAAAAGGGCATTATTTAATTCACCAATTGATATTCAAATGATTTGTTGCAGTTGGCCCAATTGTTGGCACAAACAAACCAGACTGCGATCTTAGGGTTCCTTACATACGGGACAAATGGAACGGTTTATTTCTATTACTGTGTTTTTGAATTAGGAATTGATTTACGTTCCAAAGTGAAAGACAAATATTAATTCCCAAAAAAAAAAGACAATTTAGGAAGTATTTTTAGCTACTTTTCTTTTTTTGTGAACATTTAATACAGCGCCATTTAGTTCCGAACTAAGCAAAGCTTGTATTATGGAAACCAGATTACTGGTAGAGCAGTTAGATACTTTTTGTTTGTAAATACATACACACAATACAATGTAACACCCAGACACAGAACAAACACTTATGTTCATCACACAAATGTTTGCCTGAATGGGAATCGAGCCCACAACCCAGAGTTCAGAAGGCTGAGCTACTACCAACTGGACCCTAATTCTGTATGACCACTTTACGATTCCTTACTTCGAAACCACGCGAATTCCTTGTCTTATATAAGAAATCTGCAAAAATCTATTTTCTATGCAATGGAAACAAAACCGCGCGAAATGAATTTGGAAATGACGCGATTTGAACTGTCAAAAATCATAATGTTCCACTGAGACACGTTCCGAAACATCAACACGTCAAAAGTTACCACCACTTAATATATCAATATTTATTCAAAATAAAAATAACATAATGTAAAGTGAAGGTATTTCTAATGCTGTGACACGATTTGAACAAGACACGATAACGACGTGGTTTCGTATCGTGTGGAATCTGAGTTTTCATACAGAATTAGGGCCCTGAGCTAACAGGCAAGTCAAAATCTATATCGAGAACAGTAATGTGGGTACATTCAAATGAAGTAATACTAAAAAGCACTACAGTAAGCAAATCATTTATTCACTTATTCTTCATAACACTGAATTGGTCAAATTGAGTTTGCCGATTTGAATCAAATTTTGTATTTATTTAGTGCATTTTGAAGGCTACATTTTGTATTGGAAAATACGTTTGTTTCCCACAGGAAAAGTGGTAAAAAGCGGGCGTTTTCAAAGTATAGTTTTAAGTTCTATGTTAGCCTTTGAGCGCGTTGAAGTCTTTTGTTCTAAGAAAATCAAAGGTTTTACTAATTAACTTTTAAACCAAGTTTTGTTATAAAAAAGTTACTGGATAGCCTTATTGGTGTAGTGGTTGAGTAGATCGGTTCATGACCCGGAAGTTGCGGGGTTCATTCCCGAAACAGGACAAAAATAAGCGCAAATACGTTGTTCTGTATGTTTGTTGTGGGGAGCATGGTCCTCGTAGTTCCTGGCTCCCTAGATATAGAGAATCCTATGTTAGGGTCCAGGGTCTATGTAAGTGATCGTTGGTCGTTATTTATTATGTTACAGCAGAGTTTTATTGGATGCAAAGCACACACAACAAATTGCTTACTCGACCACGACGCTGAAAAAAATGGATGGTAAAAAAATATTGAAAATTTTGAGGGCTTAGGGCTTAAAAAACTACATATTGTCTATCTTTTGATTGATGATTTGATGAATTAGCGTCCTTTTTAAACTAAAAAAGAATGTTTCAAATAAATGCCCTTGATCAGCTCATTCCGTCATCCCCTTTCCATAATAGAACTACAAGGCTTGGTGATTCTTCACATCCTTACGTCGTTAGTGTACCACAAGTCCGCACTAAGCGTTCTGAGTCATTCATACTCTGAACGGCCAAGGATTGGAATGCTCTTCCAGCAACAGTGTTTCCTCCTGGGTATAACCTGGGTCTTTTCAAGTCAGGAGTGAATGGGCATCTCATGAGCAAACGTGCTCCACCTTAGACAACTTCGTCACTTACCATCAGGAGAACGTATCAAACGTATGCGCATTTTAGCATAAAAAAATAATAATAATACCTGTGGGCCTCTGGGTAAGGCTCCTCATAGGCCAAACTGCTACACCTTCAACTGAATCGTCGCTTAACATCAGGTGAGTTGCAGGCAAATGTTGGTCTATTCGTATACCAACTTAAAAAAACTACCGATCCAGATGTAGCATGTCGCTTCCGTTAATGTTGTGATCGCGTGAAATGTAGCCAAACGACACCATGCCTTACATAACAAAAATTATCTTTACATAAATAGATCTGTAATGAATACTTACCCCATCCTACCTTACCTACTAATCAAAGAAAGAACCACGGAAATCAGCTTAGAAATGAAAAAAAATAACAGTAATACCCATATCATTCATATTTACATAAAAAATACCATTCAAATTAAAAAAATCAATACCCTTTGTTAACTAATTACTTACACATAGAAAAAAACATAAAGTTGAACATCTAAATATTGACGTCAGTTAAAAACTCAATATTTAAATAAGTTTATATTTCAATTAAGAATGGGTTTTTTATCTATAGTCAAGATATCCATCCTCTTTTTCCATTTTGTTATTGGGGTCGGCTCCCAGTCTAACCCACCGCTAAAGTAACCAATGGTAGAAAATTCTAACAAACTCTGACCATTAGTTAGAATTTCTTAGTTTTTAACCATTGGTTACTTTAACTACGGAACAAAAAACCTGTCCTAAGGGTCATCACATCATAGTGTATTAAAAGTTAAAACATTTCGAATCGATAACACTTTTTGTAGGCGGTTAAAATATAGGAACAAAAAAGGGACAAAAAACTACATCGATTTTTTCATCTCACCCAACAAACGATTGGTTATTCTTGCCCTTATTGTGATACTACCCCTAGGCAAGGGTGGGTCGACCAATGGTAATGCTCTCAACCACCCTCGGACAATGGAAGAGAAAGTAATAAAAATAATCAACAGGGGGTTGCGTTGAACGAGGGTGTTAATTTCATTGATTTGTCCCCAAACGGGTCCAAATTGAGTCCAGAATGGATCCAAGCCTTGACTTTTATTTTACTAAATCATCATCATCATTAACAGCCTGAAGACGTCCACTGCTGAACATAGACCTACTCCATAGAAAAAACAAACAAAATAATCGGCCAAGTGCGAGTCGGACTCGCGCACGAAGGGTTCCGTACCATTATCTTAAAATAATGAGCAAAAAAATCACGTTTAATGTATGGGAGCCCCCTTAAATATTAATGTTATTCTGTTTTTTTAGTATTTGTTGTTATAGCAGCAATAGAAATACATTATCTGTGAAAATTTCAACTGTCTAACCATAAAATTAAATTTATTTATTATGTTAATGTGTCTATCACGGTTCATGAGATACAGCCTGGTGACAGACGGACAGACAGACAGACAGCGGAGGCTTAGTAATAGGGTCCGTTTTACCCTTTGGATACGGAACCCTAAAAAGGAAAAAGCTGCTGAAATTTTTAAACAGTTGTAGAGTTGTTGTTATCACTCGTAATTAAAAGTATTCCATTACATTAAATTTAATAAATTGCAGAACTATTTCATTATTTGTATAAATTAAAAGAAATAAATTATAACTAAAGAATAGTAACTAAATTCTCTAAAAAAACAGTTTTTTTAATCACTAAAAGATTCGGCCGTTCATTCTCAAACAATTATTTGTATGCCTATAGGTAGGTTACAGGCAAGACATTGTGGACTAAAAAAAACCATAACACCAATGCACGTATTTTTTGTTAATTTTGCACTCTATGTTCAAACAAATGAAATATAATAACTGGGCAAATGAGACTTTATGATCTGATCGCAGTCTAGTAATCTTATTACTGAACTGTGTGAAGTCTCAGGATGACGTGCGCAGTGCAGTGTCACGTGAAACTATATTAATTTAGAGTTCCGAGTGATACTGCATCTGTTATGTGTGCCCGTGACGCTTAACATCAGACGAACGACTAGCTCTACCGAATAACTTTATCTTTAAAATAACCCTATACTTTAAATAAAATAGAAATTAATATTAAAATAACTCAAAAAAAAATATCTAAACTCAAGTTTCAAGCTAATAATTAGGTAGAAATTACTATAAATTTCCCCGCGCCCTTTTACAATTTGAAAGTCATTATAATATTGCAGCTACAGCCGTGGCTTCTCACATTTTACATATTAAATCATAGAGTTCCCCACTAGGGTTGTTTCCACCCCCTACCTCCCTTAGCGTGCACTGTAATTGCAGCAAAGTACCTATCAACTACATGAGCTTCACTTCAGAAGTTGTTCAGGCAATGGGCAGGCCACATCGCTCGTAGAACTGACAACCGATGGGGAAGAAAGGTTCTCGAGTGGCGACCACGAACCGGAAGACGCTGCGTAGGCCCCCCACTAGGTGGACCGACGACCTACGCACCCCGAGAAAACTTGTCGTCGCTGTTAGAATAAGACACAATAAGGCCGGGTTTTTTGATTTATAGTTAAGATAACCAATGGTTAAAAATGCTAACAAATTTTGACAGCCTCCGTAGTGTGGTGGTTGAGCAGGTCGGCTCATAACCCGGAGGCGGCGGGTTTGATTCCCGCGACATGACACGTATTTGTGCACATGAAAAAAAAAAGCCATAATACGTCGTTCTGTGTGTGTGTGTTGTGGGAGCATGGTCCTCGTAGTTCCTGGGTCCCTAGATACAGGGGATCCTAGTTAGGGTCCAGGATCTATGTATATGCTCGTGGGCGTTATTTATTTATTTTATTTATTTTATTTATTTTATTTATTTTATTTATTTTATTTATTTTATTTATTTTATTTATTTTATTTATTTTATTTATTTTATTTATTTTATTTATTTTATTTATTTTATTTATTTTATTTATTTTATTTATTTTATTTATTTTATTTATTTTATTTATTTTATTTATTTTATTTATTTTATTTATTTTATTTATTTTATTTATTTTATTTATTTTATTTATTTTATTTATTTTATTTATTTTATTTATTTTATTTATTTTATTTATTTTATTTATTTTATTTATTTTATTTATTTTATTTATTTTATTTATTTTATTTATTTTATTTATTTTATTTATTTTATTTATTTTATTTATTTTATTTATTTTATTTATTTTATTTATTTTATTTATTTTATTTATTATTCATAAGGTAATGATAAAGACCTAAAACTAAAAACGTACAGGTAACAAACAAAGCAATTAACAGATTACCAATAGTTAGGCAGAAACATGAAATGTGAATGAACAGTTCAGAACAGGCTGATTACAGACTTTATGACTACAGATAGTTATGTGACAATTCAATAATAGCATCTTTTTTTTTTTTTATGCGATTGAATGACGTGACGAGCTAGTCGTTCACCTGGTGTTAAGCGACACGGCTGCCCATAACAGTTGCAGTGTCACTCGGAATTTTAAAACAATAACGTTTCGCGTGACACTGCACTGCACACGTCATCCTGAGACATCACCCAGTCAAGTAATAAGATTACTAGACTGAGTGATCAGATCATAAAGTCTCATTTGCCCAGTAATTTCACTAGGTACAATGTCCTTCAAACCGGAACACAGTAGTGCTTGCACACTACTGCTTGGCGGCAGAATAACTGGCAAAGCGGTGGTACCTACCTAGACGAACTTTGCAGAAAAGTCTTGCCACCTAGTGAAGCATCTGTTGCAGGCGGGTACATTAAAATGTATGCTTATTGTTCTTTTTGTATCATTTTATAAATTACATTTTACAAATAGGTAGGTAGGTACATAAATTCACTTTGGTGCATAAATTTATATTTATTTATTTATGTTAGCATTTTTGACCATTGGTTACTTTAACAATGGATCAAAAACCCGCTCTTATTTTTGATCCATACTTAAGGTAACCAATGGTCAAAGTTTGTTAGATATTTTAACCATTGGTTACTTTAACTACGGGTCAAAAAATCCACCCTTAAGCGCTACCACAGAATATATATAACTCTATTTGTGCTACCATTAGCCGAAATTTTCGTCGCGGTGCGTACCCTAGGGCTAGCTGGTCAGAACCGCGGATAGCCGAAGGACGCAGAAGGCGAGCAGCCGCTCAGAGTGGCGCTCTATGTTGAGCAGTCTTCGGGCTGTTGATGACTCGGATCATAATAGAATATTTTTCATTTATATAAACAAACTTAATGTTATTTTATGTCCAGTCGTGACGCCATCGTAGATTTCCCCGCTTGGTTTCAACCCTCCTTCCCTCCCTTTGCGGGCAACATAATTACAGAAAATTACTTTTAAACTTGTTTACTTTTACGTTGACATTTATGTATATCTTTAGATTATATAATACTAGTCTAAGGTATATTGTCCTTTAAAAAACAGGGTTAAATAAATGAAAGTCTCATTTGCCCAGTAATGTCATTAGCTACAATGCCCTTCAAACCGGAACGCAGTAGTGCTTGCACACTACTGCTTGGCGGCAGAATAACTGGCAAAGCGGTGGTACCTACCTAGATGAACTTTGCAGAAAGGTCCTACCACCTAGTAAAATGAAGTATTTTAATGAAATTTGGAATAAACATAGCTTATATACTGGATCAACACATAGGATACTTTTTACCTGTAGGTGAAACCACGGGGCGCAGCTAGGTATCAATAACTTATTTGACTTTTGCATGTCAGTCTATGCCAAACATTCTTTTCATCACATCACAGATATATCAACAGCCGGCAGACGTCCACTGCTGAACATAGGTCTCTCCTATAAACGCCACTTTGGACGCTTATTATAGGGAAATTTGCCATAATCACCATTGGCAGGCGGCTTGGTGATTGCAGAAGATTTCAATGTACTGAGGAAAATGCTGCTGCCCATTCCCTGGATATTCCCTTAGCCGGCTTTTACGGCACCCACTGGTAGGGGTGGTCCTGTTCGCAAACTGGCACCACATGGTTTATTTTTTCATATATCAATTATAACGCATTTCTTTTACAATGTCACAGTCTTAAGAGCCTACTGAACGCCAAAATGCTTAAAATGGCTTAGCATGAGGCAGTGCCTTAGCTGTCAACAATATTGCAACAATGACGGAAATTAATATATGGTGAAGTTCAGGACTAAGGCTTATGTACAGTGAAAACACGAATCAATAAACTTTTCTAGATAGACAAAAACTACAAAGTTACCTCCAAACCGTACAAATAAACCGCGATTATTCAATGAATACTTTAAATGAGGTCATGAAACTTTGTGTGGTAGTTGAACTAAATATAATGGAGGGCTTATGTATATTGGATTTTTATAATACCCATTATATTCAGTGTAATAATAAATTACCCACATTATCACGCGTTGGAATCATTCTAACTTAGACCGCCCCTGCCGCTCGGCCCCCGACTCATCCCCGCTTGCCGTAGTACTATCTATTCTGTGGCCTTGGCTTGGATTCGCGCTGGCCTACCACAAGCCATAAGAATTCCTGACTAACAGTTGCCGGTTTATAAAAGTCCAACGAAATAAGGTCCAGCTTGTTCCGGCTTAGCGAAATGCTTAAATCTCAGCTCTTGCAAAAACGGATGGGTCGTCGAACTCTGTTTATGTGTGCGTACAACTCGCAGACGTTAATACATCTACATTTGTGTGCGTGTCTCTGTTTTGCGACGGTTTGCTTGTGTGCGTGAGACAGACACGTCGATACAGGGTCAAGTGTGCATGTGTGCATGTACAGCGTGCTGTTTTAAGAAGAATCTTAATAGATTTTTGATTGTCGTTGTATTGGATTTGTTTATTTACAATCCCAATTGTATACCGTAAATCTTAGAAGATTGATATATTATGTAACTGATGTAGTAAATAGTTTGTGTTTTATGTGTTCACACTTAATTCTAATAAGATAAATTGTTATGTACATTAAATAAGTCACACAATAAGATTAGTAGTAGCTGAAGCAGGATTGGTTAATTACGTACAACACATAACATTATTATATCTTCTCGAATCTATAGAGAGCCTCTCACAGTTTATTATTTCTAACTAATTTAAGGTAAAGTTAAGCAACGTTTGCTGCGTTCACTACTTTGATGGGTGACCGCTACAGCAAAAAGTGGCATTTACAACTGAGCACTACCGTGCTTCAGAGGGCACGTTAAGTCGTCGGTCCCGGCTTGTTGTCTTAAGACAATAGGCGTCAAGGCAAGTCAGAAGCCGTTGGGCGGCCTAAAAATTCTGACACCAGGGTTGGCCACTTACCTACACGAGAAGAAGAAGATATGATTTATTTATTGGAAAACCAACAGCTTGGTTAGCAGTTAGTAGGTTGTTACATTCATTCTACTGCAGCCAGCACGTACATCTCATAACTGTATTGTAACGCTTTGCCATAATCTGTATTTTCCTATAAAATAGAAACATGGAGTCTTCAAATTGAAAGTAAAACAAGTATTTTCCCAGCAATCTTTTATGACAGCCTCTGTGGTGTAGTGGTTGATCAGGTTGGCTCATAACCTGGGGGCTGCGGGTTTGATTTCCGCGACAGGATAAGTATTTGTGCATGAAAAAAATGTGCAAATTCGTTGTACTGTGTGTGTGTGTGTTGTGTAAGCATGGTCCCCGTAGTAGGGTCCAGGATCTATGTATGTGATCGTTGGCTGTTATTTTTTTTATTTTTTATAGGCAAAGCATTTCACCACTGTCTCACCTGACAGAAAGTGATGACACAGTTTACGATGGTGCATGCTTGCCTAGAAGATACCTGTTCACTCTCGGTTTGAAGACACCCAGATACCCAGTTTTATTTATATAAAACTTTGTTGTTAAAAGTAGTTTTTATCGTTTTCACTAAAAACATCGCCATGTATAAGATCAGACGTATGACTCGCAGCAGTCATACGTGCATGTGTGCGTTGTCTGTGCGCGCGTGTGTGCGTGCAGGGTTGAGTTTATTGTTCAGTGGGTACAAAATAATTAGGGCTGTGAGCGTTTGACCCGGTTATCTTTTTATTTTTTTATTTTTTTTTTAATAATAAAACCTACCAGCTAAAATAAAATTTAGTAGCGCTATTGTAGCTTCAGCGTTTGTGCCTCTACTTTTTTTTGATTAATTTTTATTATTATATTCATCATCATCATCTACATCAATGCGTCCACTGCTGAACATAGGCCTCCCTCACAGAACGCCACTTTGAGCGGCTGCTTACCTTCTGTATCCATCGACTCCCCGCGGTTTTCACAAGGTTGTCGATCCACCTAGTGGGGGGCCTACGCTGCGGAAGATTATTATAATGCTCTATCTATAATATTTATTTTACAACTAAATAGGCCCGCATTTGACCGCAATCTCACCAGGGGGCGTACCGTGAGCTCTTAGCGCGATTCAAAACAGAGCCTATACTGGATCGCTTGTCAAAATCCCCATACAAAAAAAATAAAACGATCCAATTTAGGCTCTGTTTTGAATCGCGCTAAGAGCTCACAGTACGCCCCCTGGTGGGAATATCCTTTAATAATGGTTTTAAACCAACTGCAATTGTCTTAACTTCATATAAATGTATTTAAAGGTAGGTACTCCATCAGATTTCACCAACATATGGGATAATTGCGCAAAATTCTTCTACCAAACAACAAATCAGGCACCTATAACATATGCAGGTCAGGTATAGATCTTGAAATCTTGGAGAAATAGGTGCACATACATAAGAATCCATACAGTCAAACATATAGAACTGCATAGAACCTCCAACTGCTGAATGTTAATTCTCCTTTTGTTAAACTACTCAAAATTACGTTAAATAGCTCGATAAACTAAAAAAAAATTGCAGTCCCCATAGAACTCAATAAGATAGACAAGCTGTTTCCCTTAGTTTTACTTCTGGACCAAATTTTCTGGGATAAAAAGTGTAATTAGGAGCTTTGGATCTTAAAATGTCATAGTGGTTACTAAATAGCAAGCTATTTAGCTGTGTGGTTCCGGTTTACGAATAGGACTACCCTAACTCTTCCCGTGGGTGCCGTAAGAGCTGCGTCACACATCACATAACAACCTGAAGACGTCCACTGCTGAACACAGGCCTCCATAAAACGTCGCTTTAGACGCTTATCATAGGAGAGTTTGCCATAATCCCCACGCTTGGCAGGTGGCTAGGTGATCGCAGATTATAATGTACCTCAGAGAATGCTGCTGCCCATTCCCTGGATATTCCCTTAGCCGGCTCTTACGGCACCCACGTGAAGAGATTGGGTAATTGGGGTGACCCATACATAATTGGGGTAACCCATACACTTGTATGGGTCACTCAATTAGCCCATCTCTTACAGTATTTACTGTCAGTCACCTTTAAAGAGTTTCTGATACAATCAGCCCCATAATTTCCCACAGCTGGGACACGGGCCTTTTCTCACAGGGAGAGTGTAGACCATAACCCACCACGCTGGACAAGTGCGGGTTGGTGGATGACACGTGTTCTCGAATGTTGTGATCCTTGAACATGCCGGCTTCCTCACGATGTATCCCTTCACCGTTGTAAGAGTGAGTGGAAATTCTACACGTAACTTGAAATGTCATTGGTGCAAGGGTGAGCAGGATTTGAACCTGGGAGCGTCAGTTCGAATGTCCTTCAGATTACCGCAAAGCCACTCTCTCCAACTTTCGCACAACCCTGTTATACTATAGGTGACAAGACGTTACTGACCTAGTCAACATGGGCGGCGTTGACCCATTCCATCGACACTTTTAGACAGTGGAAACTCACTGAGCATGTTATTCGGTTATACGCTATACTGGTCACCTTTTTATGTAATTGAATGACGTGACGAGCTAGTCGTTCGCCTGATGTTAAGCGTCACGGCCGCCCATAACATTGCAGTATCACTCGGAACTCTAAACTAATATAGTTTTGCGTGAAGCTGCACGGCGCACGTCATCCTGAACTTCAGCACAGTCACTAGACTTTGAGATCAGATCACAGTCTCATTTGCCCAGTAAGGTCACTAGCTACAATGCCCTTAAAACCGGAACACAGTAGTGCTTGCACACTACTGTTTGGCGGCAGAATAACTGGCAAAACGATGGTACCTACCTAGACGAACTTTGCAGAAAAGTCCTGCCACCTAGTAAGAATTCTTAAATATTCTAGCTCTGTTGCTCTGGCAGCCTCATTCACAGCTTGATTCCGATCCATGCCTTAACGTGGCACCGCCATCGATCATCACTTCACTTATAGTAACACATAGAATAACTACACTAAGTGACATTATGATTGCAGAGGTCAAACTCCAAAAGAAATAATCGCAAGGTATACCATCAGAGAAAAAAAAATATTTTGTGTTGCAAAACAATCAATGTTTTTTTTAAATATTATAAATGTAAGACGTAACTAAAAAGATTAAAACTGTTTCTATGCAATGATCGATTTGCCTTGACTTTGACGACACATCGAATATACAGGAAATACATAAATAAATAACGCGCAACGATCACATACATAGATCCTGGACCCTAATAGGATCCCCTGTATCTAGGGACTACGAGGAACTACGAGGAACTACGAGGACCTTGCTCCCACAACACACACACACAGAACAACGTATTTACGTTTTTTATCTGTGTGTTTTTTTGTTTATTTGGTCCTGTCGCGGGAATCGAACACGTAGCTTCCAGGTTATGAGCCGACCTACTCAACTACCACGCCGCAGAGGCTGTCACAAGAAAATACATTAAATTTTAGCTTACTAGAATTAAGTAATAATATTTTGTTTCTTTGTTCACAGAGAGAAGGCACCAACAGGAAGAGTTCGAAAGCTCAGGCTGCTTGGAGAAATGTCAAGGAAAATTGAAGTAAGAATTGATTTAATTTCACTCATTAATTAACTGCTTTCTCTGTCAAAATATTATGGTTTTAAGTTTATTTTATTAATTAAATAAATATAGAATACAAAAATACTAATTTCTAGACAAGTTACGATGAAAATAGAAATGTTGTACCATTTTTGTATCATACTCTTTGTAACAAAACTCGTGTAGATAACACGACGTGTGTGTTCGGGTAATGCGCTTCTGCACTAAAATTTATTAAAATACTACTTAGCTAAGCAACACTTTCCTCTGGGTCTCGTGCGTTTGTTAAATTCGTGTCAACTTGGCACACCAAATACTGACCGCTCATTGGTTGTCTGGTTGATCATCGGCTGTCTTCACCCAATGAGCGTACAGTATTGCCAGTTATTCTGCCGCCAAGCAGTAGTGTGCAAGCACTACTGTGTTCCGGTTTGAAGGGCACTGTAGCTAGTGACATTACTGGGCAAATGAGACTATGAATTGATCTCACAGTCTATAAGTAACACTAGACTATGCTGAAGTCTCAGGATGACGTGCGCAGTGCAGTGTCACGCAAAACTATATTAATTTAGAGTTCCGAGTGATACTGCAATCTGTTATGGGCAGCCGTGACGCTTAACATCAGGTGAACGATTAGCTCGTCACGTCATTCATTTAAATTTTTAAAAAGTATTTCGTGTGTTCGAGAAATTGAATGCTAGAGAGATGAGTGGGAACTTAGGACCTGTCAAACTTTAGTGCAGTTGGTCATATTAAGTGTATTAATTTCTCTTATCATAATTCATATAATTGTTTTCTTATAAGTAAACGTTGTTTTAGTTAACAATACAATTCATTGTAAAATAATAATAACCGGCCAAGTGCGAGTCGGACTCGCGCACGAAGGGTTCCGTACCATTATCTATAAACACGAGCAAAAAATCACGTTTGTTGAATGGGAGCCCCCTTAAATATTTATTTTATTCTGTTTTGTAGCTTTGTTGTTATAGCGGCAACAGAAATACATCATCTGTGAAAATTTCAACTGTCTTACTATCTTACGGTTCAGGAGATACAGTCTGGTGACAGACGGACAGACAAAATAGCAAAATTTCAACTAACCAAAAAAAATACACCTAAATTCAGACGCTGCAATAAAACTGCAATTCAATAAATTCTAAAGCGGCTACATCTGTCTAGACTAGACTACTCTATATTATCTATGGTCCAGTCTAGACAACACTTGTACGGTTGCTGAAGGATAGTAATCCCTAAGGGCAGGTCGTTGGACTGAAGTCTACAATCTCGAAGGTACCTATTCTAGAATGCAATGGGGATTATTCATTTTATTTTATTTATTTAATAATAAAAAAAATGTGGACATTTCACACAACGCCATCTAGCCCCATTCTAAGCATAGCTTGTACTATGGGAACCAGATAACTGATACAATACTTAGATACTTTGTTTGTAAATAGAATACAATGTAACACATAGACACCCAGACACATAACAAACATCGATGTTCATCACACAAATGTTTCTGGATGGGAATCGAACCCACAACCTGCAGTTCAGAAAGCAGGGCTACTACCAACTGAGCTATCAGACCAGTCAAGCCAGTAATTACAAAATTACAAAACCATTTAGAAGACTAGGCTTACTGATCATATAATTCAAAGATAGTAGCGGATTTTGGGCAAACGTGCTCCACCAGACAACTTCGTCACTTACCATCAGGTGAGATGCTGTCAAACGTATGCCCATCATCAACAGCCTGAAGACGTCCACTGCTGATCATAGGCCTCCCCCATAGAACGCCACTTTGAGCAGCTGCTTTCCTCCTGCATCTTCTCCCTACGGTTCATACCAGGGGTTTAGAAAAGATACCTTTCCATTAGGTTTATCGCCAAACGATAACTCAAAATGTAGGTATGGGAATGACATTACCTGTGGGAAACTTTAATTTAAAAAATTAGTATTTTAGGTTTTAATTGAGCAACCTACATCTGACCGTATGATGACGTCACTCATGGCTAAATGGAAGAAAAGAGTTAGATATTTAAAAAACTATTTGGATGTTATTGATATTTTAGACATTTCAGTTTGGTTCCATAGAAATTTCATAAGAACCGGTACAGAAGTTTGGTTTTTGTACCAAAATAACAATAACAAATATGCATAATATGCATAATAGGCTTTTCATATGCCAAACGTTTAATCGTACATAAAAAATGCGATGATAATGATGATGGTGATGACTGCGATGAGCTAAGAACCATTTCTATAATTCAGCCATATTTCTAAAGAAACTAAACTGGGATAATTTTCTTCCTTTTTGGAGAAATTTGAAGACAGACAAACACACGGACAGACATACAATAACAACCCCTGGATTTTTACAAGGGTTAAAAAAATAATCCTCAAGAGCCTAGGAATTCATTTTTTTTATTGTATTCTTGGACCAGTTCGAGTCGCGCTATGGTTAACAATAAGGTGGTTGGGGTAGGTCAGGGCACAAGATTTTTATTCTTTTTACTGAAGTATAGAGTTTAAAGGAGAGAAGCCTTTTGAAATGTTCCGGTTTATTTCTTATTTCTATGAGATCTTTTGCAATGTTTGCTTTTATTTGGTCGTTTTAGGGGTCCTTGTGATGAATAATATAGCTAAAAATAATATAGCGATTGGTGATTTTCATGACGTATCTATATCTAGCGATTGCTTCTGTTACATACAATAAACATAATTTGAATGATTACAGTGAAAAATTGTCAGTTTGTTTGTTTAATTACTTCCAAACCAAAACGACTAAACCAATTATTTTTATTTTTTATTTTTATGTGTGAACATTGCACACAACGCCATCTAGCCCCAAATTAAGCATAACTTGTACTATGGGAACCAGATAACTGATATTTAGATACTTTTTGTTTGTAAATACATACATAGAATACAATATAACCCCAATATAACCCAGACACAGAACAAACATCGATGTTCATCACACAAATGTTTGTCCTGGATAGGACTCGAACCCACAACCCATAGTTCAGGAGGCAGAACTACTACCAAACGAGCAAACAGGCCAGTCAAATTTACATGAACTTTTTCTCACGGGGTAAATATACTTTTTATCCCAAAAAATAAGTTCCGGGTCAAACAACGATACTCCTCCAGTTGGTACTGAAAAATTCATGCAGAACCCTCAAGCCCAAACACGTATCACGCTTCACCATCATTATTTTACTTACACACATTATTAAGTGCGGTATGCAAAATACTGTTCCGTGTTTTTTTAGTGTTACTAAGAACTCGGACCGGACCGGAGGCTGTAGACGATGATTAAATAAAAAAACTATTTTAACAAGTTAATTCATTATTAAATAGCCGTAATAGAGATTGCGTAAGCATTTCTTGGAATTTATTACGGAGTTAATTTAATGATTCAAACTAGGCCTTTAATTTTTTTAACTGTATTGGTAATTGAAATGAAAATAATTACGTTCAAAAAAGTGTGATTACTAAAAGCAAAAAGTTACTATATCTGTCTCTTTCTTGCTCTACATTAAAATTATTATCATCGAAATTTCGCATTGACGCCTTTCCAAAAAAAAACTTGTTATAATTTTGCAAGTCCTTTTGGGTTTTGACCCTAAAGCAACTTGGAAGTCATTTCGCCAATTTCAAAAGCTTCCGTTTTCAAACTTTCATATTCCGAACAAATAAAATTGTACTCTCATCACTACGACCTAAAATGTAATTTAAAATGCACCTATTTCGTCTAGGCCTCAAAATTACTGTTACAATCTAAATTCAACCGTAAACCCTTACGATAAAGTATAAGTTCTTTCAAAACTAGCGTCCAAGCCAGACGATAAGCTTTTGACGTGCGCACGCAAAATTGAACTATAACTTAAAAGTTGTAAGGTAAAAATTACAATGCAACAAGGTTTCATTTCTTTTTTATCAAAGCGGCCAGACATTTCAGTATGTTGCGAAACTTCGTGGCGAGGTGTCTTTCGCTGCGTACTTTATTAGCGCGGGAAAAGTTATAACCTAAAAAGGACTTTTGAAAAATATTGTGTGAGTCAAATAAAAGTTTTTTATCATAAATTAATCATATTTTGCTTCTTAACAACATTACGTGCGATAAATTACAAAAATTTTAGTGAATCAAGTAAGAATCTTTTTTATACTTTTAATTTTAATGCGAGTGTTTACGTTTTTGAAAAAGTGTTTTAAAGTTTTATGGTATTTGACTTATGACTGGTGTGTGTTTAAGTATGTATTTAAGGATAAATGCAACTTAGAAATGCAGTAACCTCTTGGTGAGTGCTAGGTATTTACGTTTTTCTCTTTAGCCGTAGTACTATTCAGTACTAATAATTTTTTATTGCATAAAACATATTACAATCAAAAGACAATTATATGAAAGCTATAATAATATAGTAGCAATAAGATCATTTTGATCTGAATACTGAACTTAAGGTGGAACGTTACACTAGCGCGGCAAATTCTAATTTTCTTGCGTTCTTTTGCCAATAATAGCTTAATTTTACTAGGTGGTAGGACTTTTCTGCAAAGTTCGTCTAGGTAGGTACCACCGCTCTGTCAGTTATTCCGCCGCCAAGCAGTAGTGTGCAAGCACTACTGTGTTCCGGTTTGAAGGGCACTGTAGCTAGTGAAATTACTGGGCAAATGAGACTTTACGAACTGATCTCATAGTCTAGAAAACTTTTTTAGACTGTGTGATGTCTCAGAACGACGTGCGCAGTGCGCAGTGTCACGCGAAACTTTAATTTAGAGTTCCGATAAAAAAAAAAAAAAAAATAACTAAACGTGATTACATTAAAACTGATTTAACGTAAAGAAATAGAATGTATCAACAAATTACGATTAAAAGTATCTCCTAGATATTGTTGGTTTAGCGACAAATGGCAATAAACAAATTTTGTCTTAGTTTTTCAGTCTATTGCCATTTGTCGCTAAACCAATAATATGTAGGAGATACTTTTAATTGTAATTTATTGATACATTCTATTTATTTGCGCGAAATTAGTTTTCATGTAATCACGTTGAGTAATTAAGCTATTATTGGCAAAAGAACGCAAGAAAATTTGAATTTGCCGCGCTAGTGTAACCTTAAGTTCTTTTTTTATTGTGATTTTCAGTTTGACTCAATTTTCTTTTATCTTTTACAACCTAAGAAAGTATTATCTTTTTAGAATAATACTTTCTTAGGTTGATTAATACGTCAAAAAAACTTAAAGATATACATAATAATACTTTTGCAAGCGCGTTGTTTAGTATTTTAATTTTTAATTTATTTAATACTAGCAGTCCGCCCCGGCTTCGCAAGGGTATAATAGTTTTCACAGTGCACGCGATGTAAAGAATATTTTAGGTAACTTTTTTACACCTTGGGTCACATTATTGGAGTTAGAGTAAGGATCCCTAATTTTTTTGAAAATATAATATAGCCTATGTCACCCGGGGATAGTGTAGCTTCCCAACAGTGAAAGAATTTTTCAAATCGGTTCTGTAGTTTCGGAGCCTATTCAATGCAAACAAACAAACAAACAAACAAACAAACAAACAAACAAACAAACAAACAAACCTTTCCTCTTTATTGTTATAGATAGACTACTTATACTATAGAGGGTGCTCCTCCACCCTGTCATTACCAGTTTTCCTGCAGGACGAGTTGCCATGCCATGTTGCCATGTTGGCCATGTTGCGCTTTGTAAGCACTTACTGTATTTTGTTCTGCGCCTTCTGTCTACGTAGTAGAGTGGGTAAGGTCAGGACTGTTTTGTCTGCATACAGGATGTCCAAACATATCATTATGGTTTACTAGGTGGTAGGACTTTTCTGCAAAGTTCGTCTAGGTAGGTACCACCGCTTTGCCAGTTATTCTGCCGCCAAGCAGTAGTGTGCAAGCACTACTGTGTTTCGGTTTGAAGGGCATTGTAGCTAATGATATTACTGGGCAAATGAGACTTTATGATCTGATCACTCAGTCTAGTAATCTGATTATTAGACTGGGTGATGTCTCAGGATGACGTGCGCAGTGCAGTGTCGCGCGAAACTATTGTTTTAAAGTTCCGGGTGACACTGCAACTGTTATGGGCGGCCGTGTTACTTAACATCAGGTGAACGACTAGCTCGTCACGTCATTCAATCACATAAAAAAAAAAAAAAAAAAAAAAAAAACGTGGTTTTTCGTGTTGCTTCCAAAATTCCATAGAAGCCTCTAGTAAAGTTGCCACTACTTTACTAGCACATGACTTAGACTGAATTATGACTACCTGACTTAGACTGGACTATGACTACCCTGACTGACTGTGACTAAGACTTGAGTTTACATGAAATATTTCATAATACGATGAAAAACTACAATACTTGACACTGGCTAAATACACTATGTGTGGAGCCAAAATATAAGAAAAAAAAAAGTGTTATGCAATCAAAATGTTAAAAAAATACTCAATGTACAGATTTAGTCCCGTTACAGTTTTATTTTATATGTAATAGTTTACCCGGAGTTTTGGCGGGAACGCGGAAAAGTTCACGTCGGTGCATTGTATTATTTTACAAAACTTATGCTTTTTCCAGTGTTAATGATTAAAATTGGTGGTGTTTTACGCATTAAGTGCTGAATTACGAGCATGAGTGTGGGCAAGTGATATAATGTAGTGAAACGTGGTTTTTCGTGTTGCTTCCAAAATTCCATAGAAGCCTCTAGTAAAGTTGCCACCACTTTACTAGGGCATGACTTAGACTGGATTATGACTTAGACTAGACTATGACTACTCTGACTGTGACTATGACTTGACTTTAAGTGAAAATTTCCATAATACGATGAAAAATTACAAAACTTGACACTGGCTAAATACACTATGTGTGGAGCCAAAATATAAAGAAAAAAAAAATAGTTTACCCTAATAAGTAGACCTGCACACTTGTCACGGTGCGTTTAAAACAATCTCACCGACATAAAAAAATAAAAAATATCAGATTTTTTTAACATGTTGATTTTTCATACCAATATTTTACAATCGAGTAAGTACAGAACTGAACCATGGTCTCTTACTGTTGGCCTCGTTAGTAAGCTCAAAGTCGAGCTATTGAAAGAGCTATGCTCGGTGTTTGTGTTTCCCTGCGAGATAAGCTCCGGTACTAGGAGATCCGCAGGAGAACTAAAGTGACCGATATAGCTCTTAGAGTTAGCAAGTTGTTCAGGCAATGGGCAGGCACATCGCTCGTAGAACTGACCACCGATGGGGAAGAAAGGTTCTCGAGTGGCGACTACGAACCGGAAGACGCAGCGTAGGCCCCCCACTCGGTGGACCGACGATCTGGTGAAATCCGCGGGGAGCCGATAGATGCAGGAGGCGAGCAGCCGCTCAAGGTGGCGCGCTCTGGGGGAGGCCTATGTTCAGCAGTGGACGTCTTCAGGCTGTTGATGTTGACTAGGTACAGTATGCATTCGATTGATATACACTCGACAGTAAGGCCTACAGAGGCTACGGAGCTGCCCACTTGCCTACATGGTGCGAGAGCCCACTGCAAAAAAACCTTCATAGGGTACCCCAATAAGCTATCTTTAGATAGTTATCTGACACTTAAACATGTAAAAAAAAACAGGTCTGCCAGTTCCAATCTTGCCGGGTCATGGAAATAATCCACCTCCACCAACTTCAAATGCCTTGAATACTAAGTTTCGCCAAGTTTAGGCCTAGCAGACCTTTTAATCTATTATCAGGGGCATCTTGGCTATTATTAGGCGTAGGTTTCATCGGGGTATTCGCTGAGGTAAGTAAAGTGTGCGAAGGGCACATTCTTAGGGGTCTGCCAGGTACTTCCAGCAGGGTGCGCAATGGCAGACCAATTTTTTTTACATAATTAATCAATGGTTAACTGTTGCCAAAACTTTCATTCCGGTAAATTTTGTCAAAAAAAATACGTCAAAAAATTTCAATTATTTCCATGACCCGGCAGGATCGGAACTGGCAGACCTGATTTTTTTACATATTTAGATGTCGGTTAACGATCTAAAGATAGCCTATTGGGGTACCCGATGACGTAGGTATTTGTGCAGTGGGCTCTCGCACCATCTCTAAATCTTGTTTAAAGTGCGCTTACTATTAATCGAATGGCCTGCGTCGCAAGATAATAGCCTGGCAACAATAAAAGATGAAGGTCGCCGGATGACCCGAGTCAATGCTGTCTACATGTGATGTGGACCCAGCGAACCGTGGCCCAAATGTTATTGAATGCTGCTGACAAAACTACCTAAATAACCGGCCAAGTGCAAGTCGGGCTCGCGCACGACGGGTTCCGTACCATTACCTATGCCTGCCATCTAGTGTTGAGTAGCAGTCTAGAAGTACTATTTAAAGCAGCGCCATCTATGACTCATCTCGTAAACGAGTAAAAAAATTACGTTTGTTGTATCGGAGGACCCTTATATATTTATTTTATTCTGTTTTATAGTAATGGTTGTTATAGCGGCAATAGAAATACATCATCTGTGAAAATTTCAACTGTCTATCACGGTTCATGAGGTACAGCTTGGTGACAGACAGACAGACAGCGGAGCCTTAGTAATAGGGTCCGTTTTACCCTTTGGGTACGGAACCCTAATTAATAAAAAATAAATAAAATAAATAAATAAAAAACACCAGGTGGTAGGACCTTTCTGCAAAGTTCGTCTAGGTAGGTACCGCCGCTTTGCCAGTTATTCTGCCGCCAAGCAGTAGTGTGCAAGCACTACTGTGTTGAGTTTGAAGGGCATTGTACCTAGTGACATTACTGGGCAAATGTGACCTGATCACACAGTCTAGTAATCTGATTACTAGACTGTGCGATCTCTCAGGATGACGTGCGCAGTGCAGTGTCAAGAGAAACTTTATAATTTAGAGTTCCGAGTGATATTGCAATCAAACGCCACTTTAAACGCTTACCATAGAAGGGATTTGCCAGAATCACTACGCTTGGCAGGCGGCTTGGTGATCGTAGAAGATTTTAATGTACCGAGGAGAATGCTGCTGCCCATTCCCTGGATATTCCCTTAGCTGGATCGTACCAGCTAAGGTCTTGGTGGTCCTATTCGCAAACCGGGACCACACGGTAAATCTTAACAGCTGAAAGGTGTTGGACTTCCACCACGCTGGACAAGTGCGGGTTGGTGGATGACACATGTCCTCGAATGGTTGGGACCTGGTAACTCTGCCTTCTGAACTGCAGTTTGGGGGTTTGATTCCCACCGAGGACAAACATTTGAGTATTGAATAAAGGTTTTTGTTCTGTTTCTGGGTGCCTATTATATTGTATTCTATGTACATATGTCGCGGTGTAAGAGCCAGATGAACGTAACTACCAAAAACTCAAAAACCGTTTTTTATTTCATAAATGGGTCTTAAATGTGGTCCTGTACGATTTGCCAAAACAACGTAACTGTACAGTCAATATTTCACTGATTCAATTATAACGTATTGGTAAAAAAATGTTTTTTTTATCGAACTAGAAGAACGTAACTTGAATACCGCTAAAAAAGTTTTAAATTAATTAGTAATAGGTAATGCAAAAAGAACGTATCTAAGCAAAAGTCTTTATTTGAATCCTATACTATTGCTGGGTTGAAGATTTTAAGAGAGCCGCAACAACGTATAAGCTTATACGTTATTCTGGCTGGATTTATATTTGGCTTTATGATCTAATTTTATGCTAAATTAACTGCACAAACAACGTAATATGTAAACCAGTTAAGAATAAGTAAAAGCCAAAACAGCGTATGTCAACCAATTTGTTAAAAAATATAAATACTTTCTATAATAAGTGTGCATAAAGTTTTTTTTTTTGCTTATTTTTAGTCTCTAATGGTGTGAGTGAATTTCTGTATACTTTTTTCATTAGACAAATATATATTATCCGTTATATAACACTTCAAAGTCCAAATAAGTAAAATCTGCACAGTTTTAAAGCTCTCCTGTAAAGTTGCAAAAATGTAGTTGCGTTTATCTGGATCTTACACCGCGATGTATTCTCAAACTAAACGTATTTATTCTATCAGTTATCTGGTTCCCATAGTACAAGCTTTCCTTAGTTTGGGGCTAGATGGCGCTGTGTGACATGTCCACAAGTATTATTTTTTTTATTTAAAAAAAGTTGTTCTAAACTATTTACTTTTCGTTTTCAAAACTACCAAACCGTATCAAATGTATAAAATAATGAACTTAAAAAACAGATGCGGCATTCTACTTTAAATCGATTCAAAACGTACATGATTTTTCTATTGAACAAAAAAATTTAACAAAAAAGTTCTACAAAAATTTTACAAAACACTGCTTTTTGCTGTGAAATTAGCAAACTTTTGTCAAAGCACCCCTTCCTGCAACCCTAATCGGAAATCGAACCCCATACCATGGGGTTAAAAAAGGTAAATAAAAAAATCTATACCGCTGCACCGTGACGGGTAAAAAAACTGATGCAATTTTTTTTGCAAGCAGATGGCGTTTGGAACGGCTTACTAAGTATTCGATGTGCTCATAGCTTAGTGGGTAATAGTTACGATGACTTGCGATCCGTAGATCGTGGGTTCAAAACCTGTAAAAGCTTGAGATGTGATAATGTAATCTAAGCAAGAGGACATGAAATATTAAATATATCATAAAAACTTTTTTTTTTAAATGAAAATTGTAAATCATTATTTGATGTCTTTTGTGGGTTTTTTGTGTAAATTAGGATTATAAAAAATTATTTTACCCAGCCATTCCTTTAGAACACCAGTCTGGCATTTTTCTTATATTTTGGCTCCACACATAGTGTATTTAGCCAGTGTCAAGTATTGTAACTTTTCATAATATTTCATGTGAAGTCAAGTCTTGGTCACAGTCATAGTCCAGTCTAAGTCAGGTAGTCATAGTCCAGTATAAGTCATGCCCTAGTAAAGTGGTGGCAACTTTACTATAGCTTCTATGGAGTTTTGGAAGCAACACGAAACACCACTTTTCACCATAATATTATATCACTTGCCCACACTCAGGCTCGTAATTCAGCACTTAATGCGTAAAACGCCACCAATTTTAAACATTGAAACTGGAAAAAGCGCATGTTTTGAAAATAACACAATGCAACGACGCGAACTTTTCCGCATTCCCGCCAGAACCCGACTGGCTATTTAATTATTTTTTTAAATGTGTTAACAAAACAATTTTTTTTGCTGAAAATTTGGAGCGCTCATCAATACATTGGTCATTATTTGGATTCATTTCATTCAAGAATTTTTTGGTATCATTAGAATGATTTTATTTTAGAAAAACTGAAATATTAATTTTTGTAAACACTGCAATCTGTAATGGCCGGCCGTCACGCTTAACACCAGGCGAACGACTAGCTCGTCACGTCATTCGTTTAAATAAAAAATATTTACACAGCTTTTTTCATATGATTATTTGAAGCATCACGTTACTTTACTAATTAACTAACAAATTTGTTGTTATTTTTTTATTGACATGACAAGCTTGTATTTTTTTTAATACCTGGACAGACACACAAAGAAGTGATCTTATAACCCTAAGGTTTCTTTCGTCTTATAAAACGGATACTGAACCCTAAAAATCGGCTGATCTCAATATCTTGAAGTGTGCAATTAAAAAAAATTAGTAGACTTTTTAGTTTTTAGCAATAATTCGCAACGAAATACTAATTGTAGATTTCTTTTAAAGTATATTTTTTTTAACAATGGTGTATCTTTTTAAATTATATTTGTTTTTTTGCAATGGGCAGGCCACATCGCTCGTAGAACCGACAACCGATGGGGAAGAAAGGTTCTCGGGTGGCGACCACGAACCGGAAGATGCAGCGTAGACTAAGTAGGTGGACGGACGATCTGGTGAAAGCCGTGGGTAGCCGATTTTTTTTTTTTATGTAAACGAATGACGTGACGAGGTAGTCGTTCGCCTGGTGTTAAGCGTCACAGCCGCCCATTACAGATTGCAGTGTCACTCGGAAATCTAAATTAAAGTTTCGCGTGACACTGCGCACTGCGCACGTCATCCTGAGACATCACACAGTCTAAAAAAGTTTTCTAGACTGTGAGATCTAGTTCGTAAAATCTCATTTGCCCAGTAATTTCACTAGCTACAATGCCCTTCAAACCGGAACACAGTAGTGCTTGCACACTACTGCTTGGCGGCGATGGATGCAGGAGGCGAGTAGCGCTCTCTGGGGGAGGCCTATGTTCATCAGTGGACGTCTTTAGAGGGTTGATGATGATGATGATGAAAACTGTAACTTAGTATCGTAAAATTATATTTATTTGTATGAAATCGTTAGTGAAGTAAGATACATTTGAACGCATTTTTCCCCTAGAACTGCATTTTAAGGTATTTTTTTAATCTACACATTTCTTTCCAACCGTTTCAAAATTAAAAAAAAACCATTGTACTGCATCCCTTAAAACGCAAGCTCGAAATAAAAAAAACACAGCTTCCATTGTCCGTCCTCCGTACTGACAGAGCAGCTGATTTCAATGCCACGGTGTAAAATAAAAAAAAGAATTGTCACTTTTGGCGCGTTAATTAGAAAAATAATTTTTACAGATACTTACGCCCGCCCGCCTGCACTAAGGTTAGACAGTTTCTAAGTTCGTACATATCCCTCTATGACATACTTATTGCAGCGCATTTGAGTACGTCCCAAAAAGATATCTAAGTGCGAACTTAAGAGTTGTCAATATTTAGTGCAGACGGGCTAGTGGTGTGGTCTTTAAATTGGTAAATCGAAATGGAATGATACTTCCTTTAAAAAACATGTTAAAATCATATTTTTTTTAATTTACCTCATATTTAAAAATACATGATACATAGATCCTGGCCCCTAACTAGGATCCCCTGTATCTAGGGAGCCAGGAACTACGAGGACCATGCTCCCACAACACACACACACAGAACAACGTATTTGCGATTTTTTCTGGCTCACAAATATTTGTCCTGTTGCGGGAATCGATCCCACTGCCTCCAGGTTATGAACCGTCCTGCTCAACCACCTGGCCATAGACTCTATTGGTTTTTATTTATTTATCATAGCTAGATAGCCTCTACTATGGCATAGAGGCTGTCTATGGCTATGACAGCATATATTTTAAAAAAATCTTTCTATCTTTCTATATTTTTTTCTTAATCTTTCTTTCTTTTTTTCTTTCTTTCTAAATCTTTCTTTTCTATTTTAATCTGCAACAATTTCAAATGTACTGCGGGACGCTGACTGTTGACTATAATTAACAAAAAAATAAACAAAAAAAACTTTTTTGCGCTGACAAACCAATGGGGCAGAGGCCTGTATAGTTAACTTTTAAGTAAAAGCTAGGGATATCTAGAAAGCTTCGCAATTTTAAGTGCTTATAGTGATCTTGTTTAGACTTTGGTACAAGTCACAAGAGGTCTGATATTTAACGCCTCTCCGTTACCACAGAGTATATGATAGTGCCTATACAAAGCTCTTCACTTCAATTTGACTTCTGATGTTTTTAACGTGACAAGCTAGCATTAGTAGCTCATAAAAGTCACTCGGAACTCTAAAAATAAATTTCACGTGACACTGCACTACGCACGTTATCCTAAGACATGAGTAGTCTAGTGACAAGATTACTAGACTGTGAGGTCAGGTCATAAATTTACATTTACTTAGTAATGTAACTGGCTACATTGCCCTTCAAACCGGAACACGGTAGTGCTTGCAACTTGCAGAAATGCCTACAACCTAGTGCTTGATCAAATCAAAGTTACAGCAGCCGCCTACATAGTTTTAACGTACCAATGAGTTTTTATTTCTATTGACCCCACGTATGACTGTTCAAGTTAATTATGGGCGCAACTTGCAGTCGCTCTTTTTTTCTTCATTTAACTATCAAAAAAATGTCCTGTAAAATATGCCTTAAACCTACGTATCTAAGTACCTAGATGCAACGCATGATCAAAATGCTGGCACTTATTTGGCTCAGCAACGAATCAGCATTGCAATTCAACGTGGCAATGCTGCCAGCATGTTGGGTACGCTACCTACCGGTAGTGGGCTGGAGCATTTGGTCTATCTATAGCTATCGTAGCTAGTATACACTATACAGTCCAAATGTTCTTTGTAGTAGGTAGTGTAGCTATTAGCTTTTAGTACATAACATAGCTTGTATTACTGTAGTAGTTAATTTGAGTAATAAAGGCATATTGGCCTTAAAAAAGGTACCTAATCTTAATACGGTGAATATACATACACGCATTGATCGAAGGGACCGCACTGCTTCTATAAACCGCTGCCGCTTATGGCTTAATCCGCGGGCGCCCTTCAAACCAGTTGCAGTGGGCGTGTTAAAAAAATGTCTGGCGAGGCCCAGACGGCCGCGGTCACGGGTTCGATGCCTCGCGAACACTGTGCCTCTGTAGGGTGGGGTGATACGTAGGTATTTTTTTTTTACCAAAAAAACAATTTTATTGCAAGCTTTTACCACATTATGACGAATATTTTTTTAGAAGTTTAAAAAAAAGTTAAGTGGTTTCTATATTTAAAAAATGCGATCGAAACCCTCAGTGGGTGTGATGTCTGTAATTTCTGAACTACAAAACAAATTATCTTAAAATATTTATGGGACAATCGTTAAAGTACCTCCTTTCTAAAAAAAATAAGGAATTAAATCGGAGTTACGTGTTAATGAATTACAACTAAGTACACATTTTAACTTTCATCACCTCTCCCGAGGGAACCGCGCTGAATGTCGGGATAAAAAGTATCCTATAGCCTACCTCGTAGTATGAACTCAAATCATGCCAAGTTTCATTTGAATTCATTCAGTAGTTTCAGCGTGATGTTCAGCCAAGATAGAGACAGATAGACAGACAAAAATGAAAAAAATACAGTTTTGGCTTCGGTATCGATTATAGAGACCCGTCCAAAAGTTTTTTACCAATATTTTAAATGTAGTATAAGTCTGCATTTGACCACGGTCTCACCTGATGGTAAGTGACGACGCGGTCGACGATGGAGCATGCTTGCCTAGAAGATACCGTTTCACTCTAGCCTTGAAAAACTCCCAGATTATATTTGTCGGGAAACAAAATAGCTAGCAAATTGTTCCACTTCTTTGCCGTCCGCGCATAATTGGATCTGTTACAGTTTTATTATAAGTATAGATACTCTACTAATGAGTAAATATATTGTTACTACGTAAACTCTCCGCTTAAGGGCTTATGCTAAGCCAAAGCCACAGAATAGATATATAGTACTAGGCCAAAGCGGGGAAGAGTCGGGGACCGAGCGGCAGGGGCGGTCTAAGTTAGAATGGTTCCAACGCGTGATAATGTGGGTAATTTATTATTACACTGAATATAAAGGGTATTTTAAAAATCCACTATACATAAGCCCTCCATTATGTTTAGTTCAACTACTACACAAAGTTTCATGACCTTATTTAAAGTATTCATTGAATAATCGCTGTTTATTTGTACGGTTTGGAGGTAACTTTGAATGTTTTTGTCTATCGAGAAAAGTTTATTAATTCGTGTTTTCACTGTACATAAGTATTAGTCCTGAACTTTACCATATATTAATTTCAAAGTTATTGTTGCAATATTGTAGACAGCTAAGGCACTGCCTCATGCTAAGCCAGTTTAAGCATATTGGCGTTGTATAGACTCTTAAGGAACGACACTCCCACCGGAAGTATTTCAGACGCATCAGATAAACATACTGTTTAATTTATGACGGTATTGTATATTTATATACATTGTATGAACGGTTGTTGATGGTTATATAAGTATAGTTATATATTCAAAAAGTTACAGATAAGTTCGATGTATCTGAATTCTGTACCGATTTGCATGACTCTTTTATTTGCTAGATGAAGGGCTCGTGGTCTCTAAAATATCATTATTATAAATAAATAAATCAATATTTGTGGACATTTCACACAGCGCCATCTAGCCCCAAACTAAGCATAGCTTGTACTATGGGAACCAGATAACTGATACAATACTTAGATACTTTTTGTTTGTAAATACATACATAGGGAGGCCTATGTTCATCAGTAGACGTCTTCTGGCTGTTGATGATGACGATGATGAGGAGGACATGTGTCATCCTGTATCGAAAGAACGGGCAGCAGCATGCATTCTCCTCGGTACATTAAAATTTTCTTTTAAGTTAAGCTGCCTGCCAAGGGTGGATGTTATGGCAATGTGACGTGGTCATCCACCAACCCGCACTTTTCCAGCATGGTGGGTTATGGTCTACACTCTCCCTGTGAGGGAAGGCTCGCGTCCCAGCTGTGGGAACTGACTATAATCATATTTTTGTTATAGTTATAGCCAATAAATATTTTTCTTTCTTCATTTCAGGAGCCGGTGTACTGAACAGGAAAAAATAACGAAGTATCCTGCAGAAACCTACACAAGTCATGCATGAACCTACACAACTCATGCATGAACCTACACAAGTCATGCAGGAACCTACACAAGTCATGCAGGAACCTACACAAGTCATGCAGGGACTTCACAACTCATGCAGGAACCTACACAAGTCATGCAGGAACCTACACAAGTCATGCAGGGACTTCACAACTCATGCAGGAACCTACACAAGTTATGCAGGGACTTCACAACTCATGCATGAACCTACACAAGTCATGCAGGGACTTCACAACTCATGCATGAACCTACACAAGTCATGCAGGAACCTACACAAGTCATGCAGGGACTTCACAACTCATGCAGGAAAGTTATGCAGGGACTTCACAACTCATGCATGAACCTACACAAGTCATGCAGGGACTTCACAACTCATGCATGAACCTACACAAGTCATGCAGGGACTTCACAACTCATGCATGAACCTACACAAGTCATGCAGGGACTTCACAACTCATGCATGAACCTACACAAGTCATGCAGGGACTTCACAACTCATGCAAGAACCTACACAAGTCATGCAGGGACTTCACAACTCATGCATGAACCTACACAAGTCATGCAGGGACTTCACAACTCATGCATGAACCTACACAAGTCATGCAGGGACTTCACAACTCATGCAGGAACCTACACAAGTCATGCAGGGACTTCACAACTCATGCATGAACCTACACAAGTCATGCAGGGACTTCACAACTCATGCAGGAACCTACACAAGTTATGCAGGGACTTCACAACTCATGCATGAACCTACACAAGTCATGCAGGGACTTCACAACTCATGCAGGAACCTACACAAGTTATGCAGGGACTTCACAACTCATGCATGAACCTACACAAGTCATGCAGGGACTTCACAACTCATGCAGGAACCTACACAAGTCATGCAGGGACTTCACAACTCATGCAGGAACCTAAACAAGTCATGCAGGGACTTCACAACTCATGCAGGAACCTACACAAGTTATGCAGGGACCTTCACAACTCATGCAGGAACCTACACAAGTCATGCAGGGACCTTCACAGTTTACACAGAGACCTTCACAGTTCATGCAGACATGACCTCGACTTCTCAATACAAACCTAGAAGCTCCCCATGGTTTCTTAATACATTCCTTGGGATTCCGTGGGAACCCTAAAAACTAAAGTAGTATGCAAGCACTACTGTGTTTCGGTTTGAAAGGCACTGTAGCTAGTGACTGGGCAAATGAGACTATGACCTGATCTCACATTTTAGAGTGATGTCGCAGGATCACGTGCGCAGTGCAGTGTCACGCGAAACTGGAAAGTGTAATTCCGAGTGGCACTGTATCTGTTATGGGCAGCCGTGACGCTTATCATCAGGCGAACGCCTAGATCGTTACGTCATTATAGTGCACAAAAACTGAATTGTATCTTTAACTTTCCGTGACTAGAGTTGGACGTAACTTTGACCCCTTAAAAAAGGAACACCATGCAGTAATTTCGTATGGTGTGATGTAACTACTCATCAACAGCCTGAATACGTCCACTGCTGAACATAGGCCTTCCCCAGAGAGCACCACGTTGAGCGGCTGCTCGCATCCTGCATCCATCGGTTCCCCGCGGTTTTCAGATCGTCGGGTCCACCTAGTAGTAGCTTGTGGGTAGGTCATGTCTGTATGACCGTTGTGAAGAAGGAGAAGGAAGACTGAAGATGAGAAGAAGACAAGAGTCGAAAGAGGAAGAAGAATCTTAAATCAAAAAAAAATCTTCTATTTAGGTACGAACGTTTTTTATCAACCATATTATGTACAATAGGCTAACATTTGACCGCAATCTCACCTGATGGTAAGTGACGACGCGGTCGACAATGGAAGCATGCTGGCCTAGAAGATGCCTATTCACTCGCGACTTGAAAACTCCCGATCTAGGTGTCAAAGTATCGATATTATCGATAGTAAATTATTTTCGAGCAATAATACTATCGATAGTATTGGACTTCAATAGTATTGTCTCGTCCTAAGCTTTCGATACTATCGTTAGGCGTATCGATAGTACAACTTTTACAGATGAAATATATCGATAATAAAACTATCGATAGTTCGGCAACACTACTATCATATATTTCCAGTTGTTTTGGTTTAAAAATCTATTGAATCGATTTCGAAAAAATATCTATGGAACCAATCTGAAAGCCTTTCAAATATAAATATAATTTTCTAAATCAGTTTATAACTACTAGTTGATCCGCCCCGGCTTCGCACGGGTTTAGTTTTAGTTTTACACCTTAATCCTGTTTATAGGTAAGAGGGAAGGGAAAGGGAAAAAGACAGGGGAAAAGCTTCTATTGCCGTCCCATCCATCTTCCCTTCCCATCCAACCGTCTACCCTGACAGGGTGAGTATAAATAAAAAAATACCACAAACAAAATTTTGCATAAAAATTACATACTTACATGTTTCTACGTGCCACCCGCACTTGGCCGTTTTAGAAAACAAAAAGTATCCTAAATATTATTTTGAAAAATTACCTATTACTATACCAAATTTCAACGAAATCCGTTAAGTAGTTCCAGCGTGATGCGCGTTCAAAGGGACAGACAGACAGACAGACAGGCAAAAAATTAAAAATAATTGTTTTCACTTCTATATCGAAAAAGAAGTGTAATGCAATAAAAATTTTCAAAAAATATTCAATGTACAGATTTAGCCCAGTCACAGTTTTATTAATGCATGGATAGATAAATGACGGAGATGGGTAACAATAACGTTAAAAAAAACACAACCGAATTGAAAACCCCTCCTTGTTGAAGTTGGATGTAAACTTGCACCATTATAGACGACACAGAGCAGGAAAACAAAGCAACTTTTTCCTGCTTTGTGGCAGTCTACGTCACCGACACAGTGGTTCAATGCTTGCTAAAAGCCAATAAAAAAATTATTTATATTAATAATTATTATCAGCACCACCACAAAATAGAACAGAAGTTAATCAACATAGTACCTAAGTGCGCTCGAGCAACGCACACATAGACACCGCTCACCGACACGATGTCTCGGAGTCTTTCGGAGTAGTACGAGCGCGAATGCCATCCGCTTGAGACACGCGTCTGTGAACTACCTTGTACAAATATGGAGCAACAAAAAGAAAGCTATAGTAATTTTTTAGTGGACGGTTGTTTAAATTCAACATTAAACAGTGAATTGTCGTTTTATAAGCTACCCGTTGTTTCAGAGAGTTAAGTTAATTGTTTGTATTTCGACGGCTCGTTTTAACGTAACACAGAGCAGTTAGGTAGGTAAGTAATTAAAGGTAGGGTAGATTTTGCTTGGCGTCGAGCCGGCCGTGGCTGTTGCGCCGCGTCGCGCCCGAGTTACGCGACTAACATTAAAATTGAAATATTTTAGTTATTATTTTAGTTGATATATTTCCGTTCTTCCCGTTTCATTATCAACAATAAATCAAACAACTAGATACGAGTGTCACTACCACGATAGCTTTTTGTGCATAAGCCAAAGCTGACGGCCCTAGTGCGAGCGCCGAGCGTAGGTATAAAAAGTGAAGTACATACATGTGATTGACTTCTGTTCTATTTTGTGGCACCACTCAATAATGACAATGGCTTGTATCACAGTTACCTAAATATCAAATATCATTGATAAGACGATCAACATATGGACTGTTTAAGCATTCATTCTATGGGTGATTGCAATAACAAAGTTCTGAAGTACCAGGCAAGCATCAAATATGAGGAACCCAGTTTGTATAGACTGAGAGATAGCGGTCTGTTCAGCTAGGGATGTCGAAGCAAAGTTTCTTATTTTTCATTCTTTCTAGGTGTATGAGTTTTCTTTTTTTTTGTTGCCCCTCATCTTTATTAATTCGATTACAACTAATACGCTTGATAGGAAGTGATTTTTTGTGCTGATGAAGGGGGCTTGTACATTTTGGCGAGCTCGGTACCACGCGCGCGGTACCGAGCTCGCAGCGTCCGTCGGTTTGACCAAATATATCTAGTTTCATTTATTGATAAATAAGAGCATTAATTTAATATGAATAACTTGTAGTAGTTTAGAAAAATGATGAACTTTATTTTGGTAACAATATTTTGTCGATGTAATATAAAACTCCGGAGATATTAGAACTTTTCTTGAAGCCTCTTTGATTAAAAATCAAATTTAATTTAATATTTTTTTAATCGCTTGAAAGGTAAAGAAAAAATCTGTTCTGGCATTATGGAAGTACGGGATGTATTGAAACGGAGTCAAGTGGGTATAACTTAGTTTGGAGACTTACGTTACACAGAATTTGCAAATTAGAGCTCTCAAATCGGGTCTCTGTGTGTTTTTGCCAAAACGAACACCAGGAGAATGATGATTACTAAATAAATAGGTAAATTACCTGAAATTCGCTTTCTCATAATCGAAGAAAATGAAATGATTGCACCCTGTCGGTTTTTTTAGAGTGGAGTTCATTATATCATTTATATCACTGCGCCCTAGATCGTGCGGTACCCAGCCTCTCCGCCTATCCCCGCCGTATCCATGACAACTCGATCAGCTGTCTAGACGCCCCCCCTTACCACCCGGGCCGTCTAGACGGTCGCTAGACGCAGTCCTGTTATGGAAGTTTCGGAAATTTAGATTTTGCCCACGTTTTTACTGAAATACTTCATAGATTGGTAAAGATTAAAATAATTTAAATCTATCGTTCTCATTGGAGAGAGCTATGCTCGGTGTTTCCCTGCGAGATAAGATCCAGTACGAGGAGATCCGCAGGAGAACTAAAGTGACCGATATAGCCTTTGAATTAGCGAGTTGTTCAGGCAATGGGCAGGCCACATCGCTCGTAGAACTGACAACCGATCCCGGCGGCGACCAGGCGAGTATAGGCCTCCCCACTAGGTGGACCGACGATCTGGTGAAAACCGCGGGGAGCCGATGGATGCAGGAGGCGAGAGGCCTATGTTCAGCAGTGGACGTCTTCAGGCTGTTGATGATGATTGATGATGACGCACACAATATGTTCAATTTGTTGTCTCACCTTTTGGTTTTAATACTTAATACATACAAGGTAACAAAAACTTTTAATTGCATCAACATCGGTCGTGCCAACTGCGTTGGGCGCCGGCAAACTTCATAATTTTCAATAAAAAAAATGTACTGTCTTTACTTTGTATTACAATTTATTGTATTCTGTGAAATTAGAAGACGTTTAATCCATATATTTGTATGAAATCCAGTACAGCGCCATCTAGCGGACTTTTATGCAAAGTTCGTCTAGGTAGGTACCACCGCTTTGCCAGTTATTCTGCCGCCAAGCAGTAGTGTGCAAGCACTACTGTGTTCCGGTTTGAAGGGCACTGTAGCTAGTGACATTACTGGGCAAATGAGACTTTATGATCGGATCACACAGTCTATTAATCTTATTACTATACTGTGTGAAGTCTCAGGATGACGTGCGCAGTGCAGTGTCACGCGAAACTATATTAATTTAGAGTTCCGAGTGATACTGCAATCTGTTATGGGCAGCCGTGACGCTTAACATCAGGCGAACGACTAGCGCGTCACGTCATTCATTTACATAAAAAAATATATATCACTGTTAAAAAAACCATATATTTTTGTGGTCTGTGTAGGTAGATAGATGAGACCATAGACAAATGCGATTTTTCATTGGATGGGTGACACAATCATGTCCCCTTTTACGATTCTTACCAGCCGTATTCCTCATGAAGATTTCTTTTTTTAATATGTGACCGTAGTCTCACCTGATGGTAAGTGATGATGCGGTCGACGATGCTTGCCTAGAAGATACCGGTTCACTCTAACCTTAAAACTCCCAGATTATATTTCTCAGGAAACAATGACGCTGGTAAGGTGTTCCATTCTGTTTCCGTTGTAAGAGCGGTGCAAATTCTGCACGTACCTTCAAAATCACTGAAGCGGGGCCGTTTAGGATTCGAAACAGGGTGCGCCAATTGAAGTCGGACGTGCGCCCGCTAAGCCACGCTCGCTTTCGCTCGAAAAAACCGCTTGCTAAATACGGTGCACCGTCTCAGCTGCCATCTGCCAGCCTTTTCTCACGGTTTCTGTGCTTTTTATGTTTTTTTACGTGTTTTTACTAAAACGAGGCGGAAGCTTCCCACCTGTGCTGTTTTTTTAGTGTAAGTTTTCGCGCGGCTTAGCGCGCCTCTCGGTATTGAGCCGGGGCTTTGTTGTTTTTTTTTTAATTTCTAACTGGACTTGGCGTTATAGTTTTTTTTTATTGTTATTAAAATATGAGGTGTAAAATATATATTATAGTTACGTAACAGGAGTTTGTATAAAAATATGTATTGATATAAGAGACACGCGTTCAGCATCTGGAGCTCTTCAAGTCGCGAGTGAAAAGATATCTTCTAGGCAAGCATGTACCATCGTAGACCGCGTCGTCACTTACCATCAGGTGAGATTGCGATCAAATGCGGCCCTATTTAGTTGTAAAAATAAAAAAATAAAAAAGCCCGTTATAAAAGTTTAAAATGATTATACAATTTTAAAGGACTTTTAGCTAACACCGCTTTGCCAGTTATTTCGCCGCCAAGCAGTAGTGTGCAATCACTACTGTGTTCCAGTTTGAAGGGCATTGTAGCTAGTGACATTACTGGGCAAATGAGACTTTATGATCTGATCACTCAGTCTAGTAATTTTATTACTATATGGCATAAATATAATATGTGTGGACATTTCACACAGCGCCATCTAACCCCAAACTAAGCAAAGCTTGTACTATGGGAACCGGATAACTGATACAGTACTTAAATACTTTTTGTTTGTAAATACATACATAGAATACAATATCGTTTATGTTGCTACTGGATAGTGGAGTCCGGACCCTGAGACACAAGTTTATTCTTAGTTCAGGGACGGACTCTACTCCTGGTGGTGCAGTCTCGGGTGGACGTGCATCGCAGGCCCCTTTTAGACATATTGGAGTTTATTTTATCTTTTTTTGGTTTAATGTGTAGGGATTTATAAGGGCCCACCTATTTGTTGTAATAATTATAAAATGGCGGTTCTAATTTCTACTCTTTGTTTATAACAATGTTTTTATGAAATAAATATATTTGATATTGAAAAAAAAAATATAACACCCAGACACAGAACAAACATCGATGTTCATCACACAAATGTTTGTCCCGGGTGGGACTCGAACCCACAACCTACAGTCTAGAAGACCTTGACCGTCGTCCTTCTCTCTCCAAGCTTGCTGCGCCCGACGGGGTCCATAATGAGCCTACTTAATTAATTTTATACTTATTCCACCTATGTACACTATAGAAGCAATAAAATATCTTAATCTGAATCTGAGACAGGGCTACTACCAACTGAGCTATCAGGCTAGTCAAATTATATTCGAACCAGAGTGTGGCGGTTTGTAAATGACGCACCGGCCACCACTAAGTCACACTGGCTCTTATCTTTTCCAAACTTAGATGTTGTACAATGTCCAGAATTATTTATTTATTTATATATATTTAGATATTAAAATTTTCTTTTTCTCTTTTCAGGGTTCCGGAACTTCTACGTGTTTCTGAATCGCCAACGTAAATGAATACTACCTATTACCTAATACAATTCAATGAAAGTTACTGGGCAAATGAGACTTTATGACCTGATCACACAGTCTAGTAATCCTATTACTAGACTGTGTGTAGTCTCAGGATGACGTGCGCAGTGCAGTGTCACGCGAAACTTTATTAATATAGAGTTCCGAGTGATACTGCAATCTGTTATGGGCAGCCGTGACGCTTAACATCAGGCGAACGACTAGCTCGTCACGTCATTCATTTACATAAAAAAATGTTTAGAAAAGAAAATTATAACGTACTTACATTGCTATAAGGGTCAGAGTTACTTGTGGCTGAGCTGTGGACCTCGTAGGCCTAGTCTTTGCATAACTTAAAATTGAAAAACTTTCACGTTTTGTAACCCCCATGGCGTCGCCGTTTTGAAAAAATCCACAAACTGTATAAACAAAAAATACATATAATTATTAAACCTGTTTAAAAAATTTCACGAGCATTGGTTTAGAAATGCGATTTTTTTAAATCTTATATTTACCTACTTCAGTAATTTAAAAAAATTGTAATAAATATAATGTACAGCTTAGGTTTTGAAGACGTTTTAATTTTTCAATGAATAAGACTATTGTTGGCTCTTAAGCCATTCTCCAGCGGGGTTAGCACGGACGGTAGACAAAATTGTCTTTCCCCTTTTTGTGTCACTCTCTTCATACTTGCTTACTTGTCAAGTGGAGTAAAACAGGGGAAAGACAATTTTATCTACTGTCTACCCAGACCCAGATCTCCATCTGTTAACCCAGATGGAGACTTATTACATTCCACCAGATACCAGATACTCCGGAGGCTTTAAGAAGCATCAATTTACCAGATTGGTACCCTCAAACTGTCCCTCTCTGGGGCCCTTCAATAATAATTGGTGGCCTAAACAGACCATCATTTTTTTTATGCGATTGAATGACGTGACGAGCTAGTCGTTCACCAGATGTTAAGCGACACGGCCGCCCATAACAGTTGTAGTGTCACTCGGAACTTTAAAACAATAAAGTTTCGCGTGACACTGCACTGCGCACGTCATCCTGAGACATCACACAGTCAAGTAATCTGATTACTAGACTGAACGATCAGGTCATAAAGTCTCATTTGCTCAATAATTTCACTAGCTACAATGCCCTTCAAACCGGAACACAGTAGTGTTTGCACACTACTGCTTGGCGGCAGAATAACTGGCAAAGCGGTGGTACCTACCTAGACGAACTTTGCAGAAAAGTCCTACCACCTACGTTCCGGACACATTCCACTCAGGGTATTCGCACACATCATGATGGGTAAAGTAACGTCGCCTAATGAGAAATTTTTGTTTTTTAAAGCTGGTTCCCTTTTTTGCTCTAGATGGCGCAGTAAGTACATAGTTTAAACCTTTCAAACCACAGAGTAGTTTAAACATAAGAAAATGCCAAGCAGTAGTGTGCATGCACTACTGTGTTCCGGACAGTAGTACATGCACAGTACTGCTTGGCGGCAGAATAACTGGCAAAGCGGTGGTACCTACCTAGACGAACTTTGCAAAAAAGTCCTACCACCTAGTGAAACCCTTTTCCCTGTTTGTTACAAAATTGAAACCTCTGAAAAGCTGATGCCCTACTCTATACCAATATTTTTTTTTACTGCACAAATTAATAATATTCTTCAAAAAATAAACAATCGTGAAAACAAAAATTAAATATCTCAAAAATTACAAAGTTACAAGCATTTTAAAATACGGGAATAGAAAGAGACGGCTCAAACATGCAGTGACGTCGCTTTTGCTCCTTCATAGTACCTCATTACTAAGCTGTGGTACGTATTCTTTCAGTTATTGCATTAATTTTTCCCCACTTTATGAAAATAATATTTACTTGTTAATTTTTAATAACAGGCAACTAGCCTATTCTGAGACCCGCGGCCTTGACACCGAGAGAGATCAATGAATTAAGCCGTTTCAACTTTAACTAAAGATTGATACTTACACCAGGCCCGATTACTTGAATCATCACAGAAGTCTACCACTGGACTTAACATGATGATGGGACTTTTTTTGTAAATAATTTTTAAATTTCTAGTTTTGTAAATATTTAATTCCAACTCTGTAAATATTTATCTCTTTTTCACATAACTAATTTATTATTTATTTTTTCTTTATTAAACAGCATACATTATGAATATTAAACTAAAATATAAATGTAGTAAAGTAACTTAATAATAATGTAGCTCACAACACTATTCTCAGATTATTAAACAGTTTAAACAAATTTAAATAATTTTAATGCTAGGGGAAGATGACATGCAATAACACCATCATTCCTAGTTAAAATATACATAATAAGTGAAATAGAACGAAGTGGTTAAGATTAAATTATTAAACAAAATTAAAGTGATTAAAGATAAAAACTATAATATGAGTGGAACACCTTGCCGTCGTCCTTGTTTCCAGCTAACTATAACCTGGGAGTCTTCAAATCAAGAGTGAACAGGTATCTTCTAGGCAAGCATGAACCACCGTAGGCCGCGTCATCACTTACCATCAGGTGAGACAGTGGTCAAATGCTATTCCTATAAATTATTTAAAAAAAAAGATTTGACAAAATAAATTATTTAAATACTTGTAAAATTCTAAAAAGACAATTTATCCCCATTTTTACCGGTTTACTTTTTTTGACGCTATAAGCATAGTTACTACGCTGTAATAAATTAAAACATTATTTTAATATTATTAATTTAGTAGGTACAAATCATTCATATAATAAATGAACAATGCACATAACATCATTCATTTTGTAAAGCATTTACTAGAGTGAAATCGCGGGGGGCATCTAAAAATATAAAATTAATATATAATTAATTATGTGTGGACATGTCACACAGCGCCATCTAGCCCCAAACTAAGCATAGCTTGTACTATGGGAACCGGATAACTGATACAATACTTAGATACTTTTTGTTTGTAAATACATACATAGAATACAATGTAACACCCAGACACAGAACAAACACCTATGTTCATCACACAAATGTTTGTCCCAGGTGGGAATCGAACCCACAATCTACAGTTCAGAAGGCAGAGCTACTACCAACTGAGCTAACAGGATAGTCAAAATGGTTGTAATTCCATTAATAATAATAATTATATGGTTGATTTCATCTATTTTTTTTTTGTTGTTATAGTTTGTACTACGAGAAAAAATACGTTCATAATTTTTTTTTGTATTTTTTTTAATTATATTCAAAACTACAAGACGTAAAAAGATTTTTTTGGAGTGTGTACTAAAATTATATTGGCACATTTTAAGAATTTTACAAAAAATAAAATTAATGAAAGCAAACGAAATACTTAGTAAAATGATAATGTAAATAATTATTAGAATTTTTTAAATCGTAGTTTTTGTTAGCCTCATACACTTAAAATTCTAAAATTCATTTGTTTGCACACAAATTCTTAGTTGGTATATTTATGTAATTTTTATTCATTTATAAAAATTATACAGGTTTTGAAATGTACACGACAATTTCACGGTGCGTAAAATTATTTTATAACAAAACATCAATTTGTCAAAAAAGAAGCTTATTGACAAACCGTTTTTTTTTCCAGGATTTTGTGGTTTTGAATATATATTTATATTTAGCTGAGACCGCTTTAACTGGAACCCGTAGATCCGAACTTGTGCGCTTTGACGTTTGGGCAACGACTGCGGCCCCTCTGTCGCGCTAAATTGAGACATTTTGTCGTCCGTCTACATAGACACAATATGGGTCAACAGGCCAAGAAAAATGTTTATTGAAAAAACTCTGGCAACAAAATATAATATATGAAAAAAAAACAAGTTTCTTTCTTAGGGTACTGGTTATTTTCAACGCCCTACATCATGCATTGTAATTAAAATGTGTAAATTGCGATTTTTTTTGACAAGTACGACATTTTGTCTCAGACCTGTCGCGCGACAGTTGCGCCGCGTCGCCCCACACAAGTTTGGTGATACGTGGGCGCAGTTTTTGTGGAATATCGACGACATCATCTTTTATTATTTCTTTATTTATATTTTTGTGTTTATTATTATTTGTTTTTACTTAAATCACGGACAAGATACCTTGAAATTTTATGGCCGTAACCAAGGGGTATTTTTTTTTCATTTGCCTATTATTTTTTACACTTACCTAATCATTATTTCAAATATTTTTTCAATATCCGTGGTTTAAGTATTTTTTTATTTATTAGTTATCGCTTATTTTGTTTTATTTAAAAGTGGTTTAATTAAATACTATAACATGCCAGCTATTTTTTCACAAAGATTATTTTTATTTTTATTTAACGTACCTACCTAGTAGGTTAGGTACGTTAAATAAAAATATATTTAAATAAATAGGTAGTACACATCGCAGACATTACGGAAATGAGTGATTACTCTTATCAATATTGTAAATTGTGTTTATTTTAAAATTACGTCTGTATCAAATACTAGCGGCTCACCCCGGCTTCGCACGGGTATAATAGTTTTCGCAGCGCACGCGATGTAAAGGATATTTTAGGTAATTTTTTTTACACCTTGGGTTACATTATTGGAGTTTTAGTAGGGATCCCTAATTTTTTTGAAAATTTAATATAGCCTATGTTACCCGGGGATAGTGTAACTTCCCAACAGTGAAAGAATTTTTCAAATCGGTTCAGTGGTTTCGGAGCCTATTCAATGCAAACAAACAAACAATCAAATCTTTCCTCATTATAATATTGTTATAGATAATATTACCTACAACAATAATGTACCCAAATACCAACACTCAATAGCAACTGACAATTTATAATAAAAATGTTTGTCTACCTATTGTATTATTTAATAACTTAGTAACGTTTTAAAACGTTACTAAATATAAATTTTAGCCTAATTTTAATGTACCTAACATAAAAAATATGAAGTAATCATAATACATTTGTTTACCTGTACATTTCCGTGATGAATGTGCCATATTCTGACGACATAAATGTATTTCTTAAATTCTCGCGATTTGAACACATATTTATAGTAAAAAAAATAAATAAAAAAAAAATAAAAAAAAAATAATTAATAATAATTAATAATTAATTTTTTTTTTTATATATATATAAATAATGTTTTTAGCGTGATTAAGTCCTGTATTAAACTATAGACATAAATGTAATTCTTATAACCTACTAAATAATACCATCTTATTATTTTTCGATGTCACACCTTTTCTAAATGTAGATTATTCATTGCTATGTTATTTAAAAGTAAATAAAATAAAATAAAATTTATACCTACTTAAAGAAATATTTGCAAGTAGGTATGGCCATCAAAGAAGAGGACATTAAAGAAAAAGATGAATGCCCGGGGCGTGGTGAGGTAGTAGGTTGTATAGTACTGTAATACACCAATAGGAGAGACTGTATAGCCTGCTAACTTTCCTCGCTCCGTGGCTATGCCACATGAGAAGAGGACTGAAGAAGACACCGGAGAAGAAGACTCCAGTGAAGAACTACTCAATGAAGTCTAAAAAAATAATTATTATGATAGTATTTATTTCTATTAGTTAATTAAGTAAATACAAAATATACTTAGATTGTTTAAAAACGAGCAAATTATGTATTTTGTTTTCAAGAAAATATAACATGAGTATTATGTCAATGAACATAAGTTAATATTTATAGGTAGATATTTAAATATGACCTTGTAACAATGAAACCTCTTTATACAAGCGAGCCCTTTTTAGTACTGAGGGCTACTTGTGTGGGTCGCAAAGCCTAACGACTTTGAGTGTGCCCTTAATGCCTACCTACTATTGCAGAGTAAATATTATACGCTAAGGTGTTAAATAAATAAATAAAAATAAATATGTGTGTACATTCCACACAGCGCCATCTAGCCCCAAACTAAGCATAGCTTGTACTATGGAAACCAGATAACTGATACAATACTTAGATACTTTTTGTTTGTAAATACATACATAGAATACAATATAACACCCAGACACAGAACAAACATCGATGTTCATCACACAAATGTTTGTCCTGAGTGGGAATCGAACCCACAACCTACAGATCAGAAGGCAGGGTTACCCAACTGAGCTACCAGGCCAGTCAAAGTTCAGTTATTCTGGCAGCATTATGTTGGCACTATTGATTTTTGTGATTTAATTTTAAGTACCTACCTACTTTGTAATAATTTTATATTACGTAGAGCATTCACATTTTTTATATGTGTTATTTGGAAAGCACTTGTGTCATACTGAAAAATTAAATTTATATACCTATTAGGTATACCTTATACACAAGTTTTTTTATTACCTATTTCTCCTATCAATATATTGTAGTGTCTGAATTCGGGCTTGCACCGCTACATCCTATTAACACCCGTAACATGCGTCCGAAGTACTTGTAAGGACGACCAACAGTACAAGCTCACGCCTTCCACCATGTAGACGCCTCAATACACTTCAGTACTACCGAACACTTCTTTCATTCTTCACCACCACCAGAGCCTGGACCACCTTCGCAGCTGGCTCCTCCAGCCCAGCTCACCAGACATAGATAGCGATCCCACCAGCGCTATCATGTCATTACAATATCCTAATATCATGGCAGTGAGTGAAGTGAAGTGATCATGGCAAATACCCCCTATGACAAGCGTCTAAAGTGGCGTTTTAAGGGGATGCCTATGTTCAGCAGTGGACGTCTTCCGGCTGATGAAGAGAGAGAGAGTAATCAAACTTATAACCAAGGAAAAGTTAGTCATCATCATCATCAGCATGGAGACGTCCACTGCTGAACATAGGCCTCCCCCAGAGCACGCCACCTTGAGCGGCTGCTCGCCTCCTGCATCCATCGGCTCCCCGCGGCTTTTATCAGATCGTCGGTCCACCGAGTGCGGGCCTACGCTGCGTCTTGTTTCCTTGGTTACTGTTTTATTATTATTTATCAGAGATATAAGATCTGTACCTACTACCTACAGACCTTGTTTCATGTATAACCTACCAATAATGATCACTCGTGCCACCTGAAGGCTTCCGATTTGGTTGAACGACTGGTTGGCTTAAGACAACGGCTGGGACCGACTTAACGTGCCCTTCGGAGACACGGTAGCGCTTAAGTTGTAGCATGAAACATGGAGGAGAGGGATGCCAATACACCAAGAAAACAGCGCAGATTAAAAATATGCCTAAAACTAGATGGCGTTGCAAAATGGGCGGGCTATAAGTTCAGCGCAGATTAGAAATATGCCAAAAAAACCGTTTTAAACTTAGCCCGACGTAGCTACCCGTATAGCCCGCTCATTTTGCAGTGCCATCTAGGCTTAAAACGGCCCCCTAATTACCTAACTCGCAACAGGTTTGCGACAGGCGTAAATCTCGCGGTGATTGCTGTCATACATCATTAGTGGTGTCGAGAATGTATGCTTCTCTACTGCTGTCGCATTGCTACTGCTGTCGCATTGCTGTTGCAAATTTTACGTAATTACCTCGCGGTTTTCTGGCATATTTCTGATCTACGCTCAACTTATAACCCGCTCATTTTGCAACGCCATCTAGTTTTAGGCATATTTATGATCTACGCTGCTTTCTTGGTGTATTGGCATTCCTCTCCTTGTTCCATGGTTGTAAATACCTACCACTTTTCGGTCACCCATCCAAGTGATGACCACACTGAATGACTGCTCAGTCTTACCGATTGATACCAATCGACCTTGTAGGAACAGCTTGGAACAAAGCGTTTCTATTGTGAAGAATTGTAGGTAGGTACGTACCTATGACTTCTTTTTCTACTCTACCACTACTAACTACGTAGGTACAGCTTGTAGGTACAAATAAGTTCAAGTCAATAGGCATTGACACAAAGACTGAAAAAAAGCTAAAATGAACCATAGATGGACATAGAAATCTGAAGATATTAAAAGTTACTTTCTACTACACCCAGATATTTTTTCTTTCGTAGATTGCGCCTCTGCGAGAGTTTATTTCACCAATAGAACAGATAATATACCCAATAGCATCGTTTGAAATACAAGTAGCGCCATCTATCGTATAGCTTAGAACTATTATAACAGTGATGGAGCAGTGGTGCAGTGGTGAAATTACTACGTGGCTTTCTGCCATCTATCGGCGAATAGCTAAATCATTGTTCAACTACTCGCCAATAGATGACACTACGTGTGTTGCTAAAACTATTGCCATAACTGCAACAATTCCTGAAATATGCGTAGTTTTATTTAACTTTTGTGCAAAACCAAATAACCAGTTTGTAAGAGCGGGTGCAAATTTTCATTAGTGCAGAGACAGCGGGTATAAAATCAAGGTGAGTTGGTAAAATCACACTGTTTACCTTGTTTTAAATATTTACTTAACTATTTCTGAAGAAAACAAGTTATTTTTATAATTAATTCAATATTCACTAATAAGTTAGAATACAATAAGCCAAAACAAAATGTATTATTGTCTCCCAATGTGGTTTGCGGTTGATTATGATTGGGATCAAACTATTTGCAATTTGAGGTAATTTTTGTAGCAGTTTCTGGCAGCACTAGCTTGGTTTGCAGCTAGCTTCACATCAACAGACTGTGAGAAATTTGTCTATGGTTTTGTGACGTTTTTGTTTTGTAGATAACTTCAGAGGATTATTATCAAAATTTGAAAGATGGCTACCGTAAAGTTCGCTGTTGTTGATGTTGGCGATTTTCTATCCAAAAAACAAGCTGCGGAGCCCGATTTGGCATCAGACTGGGCCAAGCTTGAAGAGTATTACAATAAAAAGTAAGTTTTACTTCATCTCTTTGCTTAAACCATAAGTAATTAGAACTTATATGGAGCTAACCTATCCTTTTGTTTTCTTCAGGTTATGGCATCAGCTAACGTTGAAATTGCAAGAGTTCGTGAAGCACCCAGTGCTACAAAAGGGCGACAATCTCATTCAACTCTACAGCAACTTTTTGACTACTTTTGAAAACAAGTGAGTGAATTTTGCCTGTCATGGTTCCATGGTCTAGCTTTGTATTCTAAAACACACTGATGCTGGGTATTTTGCTTGCCGGACAAATACATTCTAATGACTAGCGCCTAGCGCAGCACCTCGACTACTGAGTACAATATTTTTTTTACAGAGACCTACCTAGGTAAGTGTTTTGTATGCACCATCCCATTACAATGCAGTGGTTTGCAGAGCAGCTGTCAAAGCATTGCTCTATTCTGTTATTTTATGCTCTGACCAAAAACATAGGGGCAGTATGTGAGATTAGTCCTGAAACTGGAACTAATTTAATTTTTTTAAAACTTGTGAATAAGTGAAATAAAGGATTAAATACAAATCACACTCACTAATAATATAAAGGCGAAAGTGTTTATGTAAGTGTGTTTGTTCCCTATTCACATCGCAACGGCTGGAAGGATTCGGATGAGATTTGGAACAAACATAACTTATACACTGCATTAACATATAGCCATGGAACAAGGAGAAGAGGAATGCCAATACACCAAGAAAACAGCGTAGATAAATAATATGTCTAAAACTAGATGGCGTTGCAAAATGAGTGGGTTAGAGTGCAGATCAGAAATATGCCAAAAACCGTTTTAAACCTGTTCTCGTGTTTTAACGTGGGTTCCAGCTAGTAAACAATTTAATAATGACTAAATCAGATAATATATGTTTCCAGAATAAATCCACTGTCCCTGGTAGAAATCTGTGCTCATATAGTGGAACAGTACAAGGACAAGAAGGAGGCTATAGCATTCCTAGAGAAGATTGAGACAAAAGTGAAGATGAATGATGAAGCATTAGCACTTTGTAAGGTAAGGTTATATAATTTGGGAATGGGCGGCAGTATTTTCTTCAGTACATACATTAAAATCTTCTGCAATCACCAAAATATACTGAAATACAGTTTAAGAACTAGTTTGGGAATCTATGGATTCATAAAAATAATGTAAAAACCGTTTATGTTAATTAACTATTTTGTATTTTAAAATTTGCACCAAGCGTGGTGATTAGAGAACTCTACAAAATCAATTGAAAAGCAGCATCCCATTAAACATGCTAATGACGAAATATGCACCGCAGCAACTGAGTCTTTTTTATAACATGTCACGGACTGACAAACAAAGTTTGAATTTTTAATACAACAAAACGAAAAAAAATTATGTAGAACATTTCATTCATCATGATTGTGATTGAGTGGAATTCAACTCTAGCATTATGTATTTGACTTGACTGCTGTAACCTAGAAATAATCATTGCAAAATAAAAAAAGAATTACTTATCCAAATTGTACCACATGATAATGAACACACTAGTTCTAACTCCAGTTGAATAGTCAAAATGTAAATTGTATGGCAATCAGAGTATTTAATAAATTACCTGACACTTTCAAAGTATATGACATAAATGAATTTAAGAAAAAAATATTTGACTTCCTACTGGATAAATGCTACTATTCTGTAAAAGACTTTTTAAATGACGCTTCGATTAGTACCTACTTATAGATATAGATTAGTTTGACCAATTCAATGTATTTAATTTGTATTTAATGTGTTCAATGTATTTTATGTTTTTTAAATAATAACTCAATGTTCAAAAATGATAACTATAATTTCTTAATCTCATTATTGAATACTGACACAATTAAATTAGATCCAATTACGAATATTTGTACGCCTGTACCTATGGGCAGAATTTTGTTGGAAGAATTATGTGCTAATCCATCTTTGCAATATTGTAACCCAAAATTCTTACAAATAAATTATTTCATTTCATTTCATTTCACTAAAAAAAACACCCCACTTATTGAAGTTAGTTAAAAATAATTGATAAAAAAGTGAAACCACCAAGTAAACTAAAACTATCAGTGCTATCACGCTAAATGAAAATGAAATTCTTCTAATAATATTTCCAGGTGCTGCAAGGCCAGATATACCTGGAGCAGCTGAATGATCTGGACAACACGGAGAAAATCATTGACCACTTGGAAAAGACCCTGGATGATGCAGACGGAGTTACACCAGTCCATGGCCGGTTTTACAAGCTTGCTTCCGAGTATTACAGGTAAAAAAATTATAGAATCATCAGCTAACATATACAGCTCAGCATCATAGATAGCACAGTTGGTAGCAGCTCTGCCTTCTGAACTATAGGTTATGGGTTTGATTCCCACCTAGGACAAATATTTGTGTGATGAACATCAAAGTTTGTTCTGTGTCTGTGTGTACAAACAAAAAAGTATCTAAGTATTGTATCAGTTATCTGTTTTCCATAGTAAAAAGCTATGCTTAGTTTGGGGCTAGATGGTGCTGTGTGAAATGTCCATAAAATAAACACGTTCCCACAGCTGGGACATGGGCCTTCTCTCATGGAAAGTGTAGACCATAATCCACCATGCTGGACAAGTGCAGGTTGCAAAGTGACCAATATAGCTCTTAGAATTAGTAAGTTGGAATGGCAATGGACAGGCCACATCGCTCGTAGAACTGACAACTGATTGGGAACAAAGGTTCTCGAGTGGCAACCAATGCTTGGAAGACGCAGCTTGTCCTCTAGGTGGCTCGACGATGTAGTTAAAACCGCGAGGAGCCGATGGATGTAGAAGGCAAGCAGCTGCTCAAAGTGGCGCTCTAGCGAGGCCTATGTTCTGCAGTGGACGTCTTCAGGCTGTTGATTATTGATTCTATTCTCAATCCCCGTAGAGTCCGCGGCCCGATGCAGGCGTACTACCGCGCGGGGCTCCGCTACGTGGGCTGCATGTCGGGGGGCGCAGCCCTACCGCCCGCCGAAAGGGTCGCCATCGCCAGGAGTCTAGCGCTTGCTGCGCTTATAGCTGATAATGTGTATGATCTGGATGAACTGGTGAGTTGTGTAGCTGATACTGTGTGTGATCTGGATGAGCTGGTGAGTTGTGTAGCTAATACTGTGTATGATCTGTATGACCTACAGCTCTAAGTTCTGGTAGATTGGGCCCTGCCCCACTGCCTCTGGGGCAACAGGTTTGGGTTTTTATTGATGATAATTTTATGGAAATTTAGTAAAAATGATGTAAGTAATAAATTTAAATAAATAATTGTAAAATATAGTATTGTTAACCTGTAACTCTGGTTGTCTGAAAGAGATCGCTTCAAGCGATAAGACCGCCCGTTGTACTATCAATTGTAAAAAATTTTGTTTGTTACAATTGTGTAGGGAGTTCTGTACATAATTAATTTGGTGTGCAATAAAAATAAAGCATTGTTCTATTCTGTCTGACAAGATTCTATCTCTCAAGAACAATTACTAAAGGTACTAAAATTGATATCAAATCCCAAGGCCTCATATTAAAAGTTATGTGATTAAAAAGTAAAATTCATCAGCAACCGCTTCCGGTTGTAATATAGGTGTAGACCTTTCCGGAACCGGAAGACGCAGCGTAGACCAGCCCCACTAGGTGGACCGAGTATCTGGTTAAAACCGCGGGGATCCGATGGATGCAGAAGACAAGCAGGCACTCAAAGTGGCGCTCTGTGGGGGAGGCCTATGTTCAGCAGTAGACGTCTTCATGCTGATGATGATGATGACTAACTTTTCCTTGGTTATAAGTTTGATTACTCTCCCCTCATCATCAGCCGGAAGACGTCCACTGCTGAACACAGGCCTCCATGAAATGCCACTTTGGACGCTTATGGCGTGGTGATTCAGTCAAATTCTCTCTATGATAAATTCAATGTTTCTCAATAAATTATTTAGATTGTGTAACATACTCAAAAAGCTTCATAGCTTTTTTGAATCAATAATAGTAATAATCTCGGCAAGCATGTTAGCTTAGTTGGTAGTAGATCAGCCTTCTGAACTGTAGGTAAGGGTTCGATTCCCACCCGGGACAAACATTTGTGTGATGAACATCGATGTTTGTTCTGTGTCTAGGTTGTTATATTGTATTCTATGTATGTATTTACAAACAAAAAGTATTTAAGTATTGTATCAGTTATCTGGTTACAAGGTATGCTTAGTTTGGGGCTAGATGGCGCTGTGTTTTTTTTTATAACTAAATAGGCTCGCATTTGACCGCAATCTCACCTGATGGGAAGTGACGATGCGGTCTACGATGGTACATGCTCGCCTAGAAGATATCTTTTCACTCGCGACTTGAAGAGCTCCAGATTGTACTTATCAGGAAACAAAGACGCTGGTAAAGTGTTCCATTCCTTCGCTGCTCGGATTATAAATGTCGAGTCAAACAGCTTTGTGCGAATCGAAGGAATATCAACCATAAATGGATGGCGTGTAGCTGTACGTCTTGTCGTCCGATGGTGATATGGAGATGGTGGAATTAGGTTGTGTAGCTCCGCAGCACACTCACCTGTAGAACACTGGTAGGCTGCCAACTTTACGATAGGACCAATGTTCAGGAGTTTTGGTGGCAACGCGAAAATGTTTACGTCGTTGTATTGTATTATTTTTCAGAACTTGTGCTTTTTCCAGTATTAATGATTAAAATTGGTGCTGACATACAAGCATGAGTGTGGGCAAGTGATATAATGTAGTGAAACGTGGATTTTCGTGTTGCTTCCAAAATTCCATGGAAGCCTCTAGTAAACTTCGTAAAGTCGCCACCGCTTTACTAGGGCATGACTTTGACTAGATTATGACTAGATTTGACTAGGTGGTAGTACTTTTGCAAAGTTCGTCTAGGTAGGTACCACCGCTTGGTCAGTTATTCTGCCGCCAAGCAGTAGTGTGCAAGCACTACTGTGTTCCAGTTTGAAGGGCACTGTAGCTAGTGACTTTAATGGGCAAATGAGACTTTATGACCTGATCTCACAGTCTAGTGACTGTGCTGAAGTTTCAGGATGACGTGCACAGTGCAGTGTCACGCGAAACTATATTAAATTTAGAGTTCCGAGTGACACTGCAATCTGTTATGGGCAGCCGTGGCGCTTAACATCAGGCGAACGACTAGCTCGTCACGTCATTCGTTTACATTTTAAAAAAAAGTCTTTAATATTGCGACCGAAGGTCTTCCAGGTTAAGAAATAAATTAAAAAAACGAATGTTTCCACAAGATATTTATTTCTTCCACACGTGTTGAATGAACGCTACATGCACGGCCCCCAGCTGGCGCACCCGATCCTGGAGGCGCTGTCGGGCGCGGCGGAGGCGTGGGCGGTGGAGCTGGTGCGGGCGTGTGCGCGGGGCGACGCCGCCGCCTACGCCCGCGCCGCCGCCGCCCGCCCACACCCCGACCTGCAGGCCGCAGACACTCCCATCCGGAGGAAGATCGCGCTGCTCTGCCTCATGGAGGTGAGGAATCTTACCTATTTTAATGTTGCATATTATTTTCAGCTTCGTCTAAATGGATTAAGGTTGATATTCCAATAGCACTTGAAAAGTGCTCGAGCGTTTTGCTGCTCTGTCTGAATTGACCCTTATTATCATGAAGAATGCCAATACACCAAGAAAACAGCGTATATCAAAAATATGCCTAAAACTAGATGGCGCTGCAAAATGAGCGGGTTATAAGTTGAGCTCAGGACCCTAATTCTGTATGACCAATTTCCGATTCCTTGCTTCGAAACCACGCGAATTCCTTGTCTTATATAAGAAATCTGCAATAATCTATTCTCTATGAAATGGAAACAAAACCGCGCGAAATGAATTTGGAAATGACGCGATTTGAACTGTCAAAAATCTGATCACGCCAATATGTTACCGAATATCTTCGATGGAGAAACTGAGTAGACTGTATTAAATTTTATGGTACGCACAATCAAATAGGGCAAGGAGAATGAGAAGAAAGGACATGCAGCACATACCTCTGAGAGCACAGGGAAAGCTCCAGATCCTCCTGGGAACGGCGACCGCGGCGGGCCCGCCACACACGAGGTCCTGGTGTCCAAAATCCTCAAACACCATCAACAACACCGTATCCGATCGCACTCGCGTAAGACGTGATTGTTTGTGGGGAAATTACAAAAGCACAATGCTTGACTGCGGGACAATATAGTATCGAATTATAAGCACAATTCGCGCGGTTGCGTCTGCGGCCATTGCGGCGAGACGTTCAAGACTATCTGTTTTCTTCAGTAGCCGCTAGAGGGCTACTCGGCGATGCGGTAGTACTTGCATGTATGGGTAGGAAAATGGACTAAAGGAATGTACCATAATATAAATTATTTAATATAAATCATTAATTTAAGTTAAATAACTTGGCGTTACCAAAATCATAATGTTCCACTGAGACACGTTCCGAAACATCAACACGTCAAAAGTTACCACCACTTAATATATCAATATTTATTCAAATTAAAAATAACATAATGTAAAGAGAAGGTATTTCTAATGCTGTGACACGATTTGAACAAGACACGATAACGACGTGGTTTCGTATCGTGTGGAATTTGAGTTTTCATATAGAATTAGGGCCCAGATCAGAAATATGCCAAAAAAAGTTTTAAACCCAGCCCGCCGTAGCTACCCATTTTGTAGCGCCAGCCAGGTTTAAAACTGTTTTTTGTCATATTTCTGATCTGCGCTCAACTTATAACCCGCTCATTTCGCAACGCCATCTAGTTGTAGGCATATTTTTGATCTACGCTGTTTTCTTGGTGTATTGGCATTTCTCTCCTTGTTCCATGGTTATTATGGTCCACTCATCATCAACAGCCTGAAGACGTCCACTGTTGAACATAAGTCTCCCCAAAGAGCGCCACCTTGAGCGGCTGCTCGCCTCCTGCATCCATCAGCTCCCCGCGGTTTTTATCGTTGGTCCACCTAGTGGGGGGCCTACGCTGTGTCTTCCGGTTCGTGGTCGCCACTCGAGAACCTTTCTTCCCCATCGGTTGTCAGTTCTAAGAGCTTTACATAATTATAAAATTTACTAGTCTACCTACTATTGCGCCAGGTACAGATGATATTTCTGCGTATACATTTAATTTAAATAAATATATACCTTGCTTCTATGCAATAAAATTAAATCTTCTGTGATCTTACTGCAAGTCATCATAACTGTCTGTTTCCGAAATTAGATATTTATTGACGATATGAATTTTGTTTATGTCGATAATTTATTTAAGTTAAACGCCAAATATGGATAATAATTTTACTGCTCATATTTGAAACTAGATGGCGTTCAACCTAAATGTGTCAGTTGGTGTTCAATAGGAGTTTTTGTATTGTATTGTAATTTTTTTATGATAATGAATGACGTGGCGAGCTTGTCGTGCACCTGATGTAAAATCTAACGACCGTTCATAATAATGTCACTTGAAACTCTAAAATATAAAGTTTCGCGTGACACTGCACTGCGTACGTCATCCTCAGATATCAACACAGTCTAGTAATGCTATTGCCACATTCGCTCAGTCATTTCAGTTATCCATGTTTACAAATAGATGGCGTTCAACCTAAACCAATAAAATTGCCCACGTTTCAAACTAGATGGCGTTTAATCTAATTCAATTGCCCATGTAGATGGCGTTAACCTGAATCAATTAAAAAGACAGTTGTCAATACTTCCAACTAGATGGCGTTAACCTGAACCAATTAAAATCAAAGTTGTCAACATTTTGCATTAGATGGCGTTCAACCGCAGCACAGCGCAGCGCAAGCTATCGTTCGCGTCGATAGCGCAGTGCGCGCGCGTGCCGCTCGAGGAAGTGGAACTGCTCGTCATGAAGGCGTTGGCTGAGGGACTCGTCAAGGGACATATTGATCAGGTAACGTGAGGGTTGATAGCTCAGTTGGAAATAGTTTTGACTTCTAGTTCTTCTGGTTGTGGGTTCGATTCCCATTCAGGACAAACATTTATCGACTGGCCTGTTAGCTCAGTTGGTAGTAGCTCTGCCTTCTGAACTATAGGTTGTAGGTTCGATTCCTACCCAGGACGAACAATTTGTGTGATGAACATCGATGTTTGTTCTGTGTCTGGGTGTTATATTGTATTCTATGTGTGTATTTACAAACAAAAAAGTATCTAAGTATTGTATCAGTTATCTTGTTCCCATAGTACAAGCTATGCTTAGTTTGGGGCTAGATGGCGTTGTGTGATATGTCCACATGTATAAACTTTATATTTAATTCTTTAATCCCACCAATGTCACATAGATGGCAGCACATTAGACGTTGTAGCACGCTCGCGTGTCACTTATCTACTGATAGTACGATAGTTAAGTAAATATCCCAAACTGCACTGTAAACGAAAACACGGCATCTGTATGTGCTAGAAATTCCTAGAATACGTACAAAGCGTTTTGATTCCTCATTTATAATTCGGACAGCAAAGGAATGGAACACCTTACCAGCGTCATCGTTTCCTGACAAATATAATCTGGGAGTTTTTAAGGCTAGATTGAACCGGTATCTTTTAGGCAAGCATCGTCGACCGCTTCATCACTTACCATCAGGTGAGACCGCGGTGAAATGTTAGCCTATCGTCGATAAAAAAAGATTCTTTTGGTAAATAATTGTTTTGCATGTGGTGTGTCGCGCAGGTGTCGTCGACGGCGTACATCTCGTGGGTGCGGCCGCGCGCGCTGGACCGCGCGGGCGCGTGCGCGCTGGCGGCGCGGCTGGACGCGTGGCGCCGCGCCGCCGCCGCCGCCGCGCGCCTGCTGCGCGCCGCCGCGCCCGACCTGCTCACCGCCTAGCTCTGCTCAGGTATCACGATCAAGAAATTCTTTCTAATATTATTAATTTAATTACTCGAGCACGAATCGGTGTTTGTTACGTTGGTGTTCAAATAAATATAAAACGTGCCAAAAATAAACAAAATGGGTGCAACATGTGCACGTTAATTAATTTTCGGTTCTATGACGATCTGTTTGATGTCAAAATAACAAAATTAAAAAATGGCGTACACAACATTTTTTAAAAATGTCAACGTAACGTAATTTAACTATACTAAACTAACACAACAACTACCCATTGGGTACGCTACCTACCGGTAGTGGGCTGGAGCACTTGGACTGTCTATAGGCCATCGCGGCTATTATACAGTCCATAAGTGTTCTTTGTAGTAGGTAGTGTAGCTAGTTTAGTTTAGTTTTTATTACTGTAGTAGTTAGCTTGAGTAATAAAGGCAATTAGCCCGTTAAAAAAAAAAAAAAAAAACTACTAACAAACTATTATAAATAAACATAACATATTGAATACACCATTTATTGCAATCGGTAGTACCCACTTCTTCATGGAATGAAAAATGATGTCATTAAGGTGGAACATTTCAATCAGCGCGGCAAATTTTAATTTTCTTGCGTTTTTTACCGATCTCAGCTTAATTACTCAATGTGATTACGTGAAAACTGGTTTTGCGCAAATAAATAGAATGTATCAATAAATTACGATTAAAAGTATCTCCTAGATATCATTGGTTTAGCGACAAATGTCAATATTTCGTCTTGAATTTTCAGTCTATTGCCATTTGTCGCTAAACCAATAATAAGTAGGTGATACTTTTAATTGTAATTTATTGATACATTATATTTATTTGCGCAAAATTAGTTTTCGTGTAATCACGTTGAGTAATTAAGCTATTATTAGCAAAAGAACGCAAGAAAATTTGAATTTGCCGCACGAGTGTAACGTTCCACCTTAAGTTCTTTTTTTATTGTAATTTTTAGTTTGACTCAATTTTCTTTTATCTTTTACAGAGTCAGCCGCAGTCATGGGGTGGCCATCTCGTATTCACACACACATGAAAATTCTTCTGATATTTAAAAAATAAATAAAAACTAACCAATATTTGTTGTTTCATTTTTTCTACTTGATCAGTTGTCCGTTCAGTACGGTCATTCCTTTTCTCCCCACCAGCTCTGTCCCACCAGTGGAGAGAAAAGGAAAAATCAAAAGTAAATGCCTTTTCACTATGATATCCCCACTATGAAACATAATATTTGCCGGTGAGGAGAAAAGAAATAATCAAAAACAAAGCACTTTCTCCCCACTATCACCATAGTGGGGAGAAAGGGAATAACCAAACTAACTATAGTATGATGTCCCACTAGCCTCGACATGAAACAAACATTACTTTCAGTAAGGGCAATGTTTTCTTTATAACAAGTAGATGTTTGGAGTTTTGGCGGGAACGTGAAAAAGTTCACGTCGTTGCATTGTATTATTTCACAAAACTTATGCTTTTTCTGGTGTTAATGTTTAAAATTAGTGGCATTTTACGCATTAAGTGCTGAATTATGAGTATAAGTGTGGGCAAGTGATATAATGTAGTGAAACGTGGTTTTTCATGTTGCTTCCAAAATTCCATAGAAGCCTCTAGTAAAGTTGCCACTACTTTACTAGGGCATGACTTAGACTGGATTATGACTACCTGACTTAGACTGGACTATGACTACCCTGACTAAGACTTGACTTCACATGAAATATTTCATAATACGACGAAAAACTACAATACTTGACACTGGCTAAATACACTATGTGTGGAGCCAAACTATAAGAAAAAAAAAAAAAAAAGTAGATGTTTTAAAAATGCTCATGTAAAGTTTATAAGTAATATTCATTTAGGTACATGCTGTATTGTTCAGACAGTTATCGTGTTATTTAAATAGGTATTTTATCTACCATCTATATTAGTGTGGATGTTCGCTAAAACGGCTACTCATAACTTATTTAGGGTTGTTCTTGTTGTCCCCCACGTTTTCGGTCCCATGAGGGACAACAGGAATATTTCCCCGACGTTTTCGGCCCCATCAGGGACAACAGTAATATTTCCCCGACGTTTTCGGCCCCATGAGGGACAACAGGAATATTTCCCCGACGTTTTCGGCCCCATGAGGGACAACAGGAATATTTCCCCGACGTTTTAGCCCCATGAGGGACAACAGTAATATTTCCCCGACGTTTTCGGCCCCATGAGGGACAACAGGAATATTTCCCCGACGTTTTCGGCCCCATGAGGGACAACAGTAATATTTCCCCGACGTTTTCGGCCCCATGAGGGACAACAGGAATATTTCCCCGACGTTTTCGGCCCCATGAGGGACAACAGTAATATTTCCCCGACGTTTTCGGCCCCATGAGGGACAACAGTAATATTTCCCCGACGTTTTCGGCCCCATGAGGGACAACAGGAATATTTCCCCGACGTTTTCGGCCCCATGAGGGACAACAGTAATATTTCCCCGACGTTTTCGGCCCCATGAGGGACAACAGGAATATTTCCCCGACGTTTTCGGCCCCATGAGGGACAACAGGAATATTTCCCCGACGTTTTCGGCCCCATGGGGCACAACAGGAATAAAAACCGTTTTTGGCCCCCATGGGCCCGAAAACGTGGGGAATCTTTATTCCTGTTGTCCCCCACGCGGGGACAACAAGAATGAATTAATGAATGTATGGATGAATGGATTTTGATGTCAAAAGTAAAGATATTTATTGCAAATGCAAATAGGCTATTTTTAGCACTTTTACAAGTCAAGATGATATACTGATACTGATAATACACTTACACTGATACTGATACTTCTTACTGTACTTAAAATATCATAATTAAATTATTATAGATACTAAGCATAATTATAGGTAACATTATAAAGTGCTTAATGTCAAACATTATATAGCACGAAACAACATAAACCTCCCCGTGACTAAGGCTAGGTTTTTTTATCTGTAGTTAAGGTAACCAATGGTTAAAAATGCCAACAAATTCTAACCAATGGTCAATATTTGTTAGTTTTTAACTATTGGTTACCTTAACTATGGATAAAAAAACCTAGCCTAAGTCTAGACTAGATAGGTAATATAATAAATCAAATACATCCAGTGGATTATTTTTGTTGAAGCCTCTTGAGGTATATCACAAAAAAAAAGAAATAAAAAAATAGAGAAAAAAAGGTACACTCCTTACAATTTTAGCAACCAGCGGGATTAGAATCCACGACTTGCAACTCATTGGATTCTACTACTTATAGGGTAGATTTTATGATCTGTAGATATGGTAACCAGTGGTCAAAATGCTAAATCCTAACCAATGGTCAAAATTCGAGTTTTTAACCATTGATTACCTTGACTAATGATCAAAAAATCTACCCTTAGTTACCTACTTCAATTTTATACTTACTCTAAAAGTATGTTTTTTCTTATATGTTCAGCCTAACCTTGGTTACAGCTTTAATAAAAGTCGAAATGACCACAATGCCAATATTAAATAAAAACATTATGATTTTTATAGCAGTATCGCCTGCTTCGCTTCGGAGCAAAATGTACAATACGCAAAATGAGATGCTGCCGATACTGCTCAACCAAAAAAAAAACAAATGAAAAAAAATCATAATTAACAATATTTAGGAATAATGGCATGTCTGGAGCATATTGATGGCGAATTCTGTGGTCTGGAGGACAAGAGAAAAACCGATAGACCAGAAAATAAGTAAACCCAAACTAACCCAAACAATCTTATAGCCAAGAATCATAATAGGCTATGTTTATCTTCTAGGCAAGCATGTACCATCGAGACTGAGTCATCACTTTCCATCAGGTGAGATTGCGGTAAAATGCGGGCCTATTTAGTTATTGAAAAAAACATAATAAGCTATTTTATAATACCTACCTACCTACCGAAAATACAATATAGGATTATATAATTCTACGATGATTTGAAGTTATTCGATTTGAGCATTTCAGAGAAAAATTTCATTTCAATTCAATTCTTCTAATTTTTACAATGATTGATAGAGAAAAGCTAACAAGAGGTAAGTACACTATGCTGATATATATTACAATAAAATAAAAACAAATTACAAAAGATCAACCATATAACTGTATTTGCTAAACTAATATGTACGAAAAAATAAAATAAAGAATTTTGCACAATAAGTCATTCAAAAGTTGGCGCCGACCGCCATCTTCAATTTGAGTTTGACAGCACTGAATAGTGTTGCCATTCATACCGGCATGAAACTAGCTTTTGTCAATTCATAATAATCGATTTTGTGCATTTTAGATAATCATCGCGTTTTACAGTGAGTATAATTACAAAATAATGTGATTATTCAGTAATTTCTAAAAAAATTTTGATTTCCTATAGTAATAAATGCATTTTTCGAATAAGAAGTCAAGTAGATTCAATAAATCTAACAAGAAAAATTAGATTGTCAGTTTCTCCCACGCGATTGCAAATGGCGTCCGCATGACGGATGGCTGCTGCAGTTAAAATGAATAAACAACTACAATCCACGTGAAAAGTGTTTTCACTTGTCCAGATTATGATATAGGACACTTTAGGTAAGTGTTTTATTATAATTACGGCACTAATTTGCACAGTTCATTTGTTATTGTTAAGTATCCATCAACCATCTCCCTCGCTTGTTGTGATTCGTCGCTGTCATTATTTACAATCGACTATACGTCTGTCTCTTTCTACAGCGTAGTTTTCTTCCAATAGGTTTTTCATTTTTAAGTGTCTGAGTGAGACCGCGATGAGGCCCCATGGAAAAATATGAACAAAAATTGTGTGCTCATAAAAATCATTGATTTTTCTTAGCTAAAAAAGGCATTGCGACGCGATTAATGCAAGTGTGATGTGCCATGGTATGGACCTCAAGCGGTGAGTGTATCGTGTCTATTTTGGTACATTTTCTCCTTTTTCGAGGCATGAGGTCGCGAAAAGTCACATTTTTCAGGGCTTGTTAAAAGACGACCATTTTCTTGTTCTGTTTCGCGTCTAAGTATAGATTTGAGTAATTGTTTAAATATTGATTTTTTGTCTTAAGTGTTATGGGGCTTGCATGTGTGCGCGGTGCAAGATGTTTATAACATTTAGTGGGGCCTAAACTATTTTTGGAACGGCCTAATGTTGGCTGTGCTCATGTAGAGTAGAGCCGCAGTGAGCTAAATGGTACAGCGAAGATCTGTGTCGTGATTTGTTGTTCAAAAAAAGTTTTCATGTGCTCCGTACATTTATTAAGTCCAAGGCTGGTGTGGTGAGTTTTCTTTGGTTCTATTATTCTTTATCAGTTGAGCACCTTTGGACAAAACTAATGTTTACAGTTAGGTACCTACGGTATGTGATAAGACCATTTCAAATCGATTTTTCGATTGAACGCGTACCACTGTGTTTTAACTTTTTTATAAATCAGGCTAGCAAGCATAAATTATTTTAGTGAGGTAGAGTGTCTTCATAATTGATAAAGTTTTTAATAAACAAACCCTGAAATACATTTTAGATTAGCACATGTAAACAAAAATACTTACCTTTTAACTATGCATATAATGCTTATAAAACTTAAAAAAAAACATGATTCTAGTACTTACCTAAATTCCGTATTTGACTCGCGTGAAAAATCACGGAACCCTTGCAACGATAAATGTAATCAATTATCATAAAGTGTAGGTAATTATTTGACATGACAATCAACACAAATGGCATAGTTTTGTGAAACTTCTCTTCCGGCTACCAACTAACCTTTACAGGCTTAACTACCTTTGCAGGCTCACAGTAGGTTTATCAACCACCTACCTGGATAACGTTTCTAAAATTACGCTTCATTTTAATTATAGACAGTACTTACTGACTAACGGTGGGTTTTGTTTGATCTGTATAAGGTAGCCAAACACCATGGTAAAAACTGTAACGAATCTTGAGCAATTTGTTACTAGAGTTTTAACCATTGGATACCTTGCGGAGTCAAAAACCCACCCTAAGATCAAACAAGGTCTTCTTAGCTAAGGGGTCTCATAAAAATCACAGATAACCATAGAAATAGACACCCTTATTAGGCTTCTTTTTCACATGTCAATTATTGGTGATTCTTTTTAAAAAAATGCTTATACTATCTTAGGTACCTAGAATAATATTAAGTAGATAACCTAGTTAAAAAAAGTTTGTTTACACTATAACTAAATTGAGGGGTACTGTGACATATCGAAAACGGCGAAGGAGGACATCTAAGAAACCGAAATGATATCATTTTCATAAGTAAACGCCGAATTCGAGAATATAATGTGTCAGCCACTAAACTACGCTTGGCCAACATTGTTGGATTAGGATTTATGTTCCCACTGCTGGGGTATTGGGCTCATCGCAAAATGACGGACATCTAGATGAACTAATATTTATGAAATCTGTATTTACTTTGCTTTATCTCCTTTGCTAGGTCGTTATTTCAGTTGATCTTCTGACCATCTTTATTCTCCCATTATGTTCTTGTAATTAGCTTGCCTGAGCCTAAAACTGGGTTACAATTATTAGAACATGTAAAACAAAACAATCGCAATTAAAAATTGAGTTGACTCGAAAGCGCTTTGAAATTGAGAGCCAAGAAAAGTCTTGGTTAACTTGACTATGCACATTATTTTTGTCAACGTCATAAGTAAGAACCTACACCATTTCTTTAACTTCGTTGCGTCACAAAAAAAATGTGTCGTAAAGTGAGGACTTTGACCATAAGCTGGTAATTAAACAATGACTTTTATGACGTTTCAGATAGAAGAACCAAAATTTCAGCACTCTGCAGTTACTTTTTAAATCGTAGATTACGAAGGGCCACTGAAGCTAAAACTAGAAATTTTGTATTTGGTTTGTAGATTGTTGCTATTGAAAGAACAAGCCGTTTTTATAGCCATTATAAATTTACGCTTAAATTTCGAGTGGCAACCACTAACTGGAAGACGCAGCGTAGGCAGCCCGCCACTATAAGGAGCATAGACCGAGGGCCTGGTGAAACCCGTGGGGAGCCGATTAATGCAGGAGGCAAGCAGACGCTCAAAGTGGCGCTCTGTGGAGGCCTATGTTCAGCAATGGACGTCTTCAGGCTGTTGATGATGATGATGATGAAATTTGCTTTTGACCACCAACTCGTCTGATTGTAAGTGACGGTGTGGCCGAAGATGGAGCACGTAAATCTAGAAGGTACCTATTCATTCTGGCCATAAAGACACCCAGGTTATAGATTAATAAGGTCGTTTTTCTAGTCAATGCAAATACTTAGACAGGTACTATTTTTCCAAATTCTCACATGAGTTTTAGAAACGCAAACGAATGACATCATACGCAAAACAAATTGTTGATAATAAGCACTGCAATTTGATTTCAATGCTGATTGTTTACAAAATGCCGTCAAAACTGCACCGAATAATAGGAAACTAGATACAAGAGTCAGATACCTACTAATTACAACATAGGTAGAGTCCAGCCAAACGATGATATATTTTACCGTACCGACTAGGTGGTAGGACTTTTCTGCAAAGTTCGTCTAGGTAGGTACCACCGCTTTGCCAGTTATTCTGCCGCCAAGCAGTAGTGTGCAAGCACTACTGTGTTCCGGTTGAAGGGCATTGTAGCTAGTGAAATTACTCGAGAAATGAAACTTTATGACCTGATTACACTAGTGATCTTATTACTAGACTGGGTGATGTCTCAGGATGACATGCGCAGTGCAGTGTCACGCGAAACTTTATTATTTTAAAGTTCCGAGTGACACTGCAACTACTATTGCCGGCCGTGTCGCTTAACGTCAGTTGAACGACTAGCTCGTAACGTCATTCATTCTCAAAAAAAAAACCAAACGGTGACATTTATTTACCATTCTTATTTAGGCAGGGGTCTATCTTTTATTACACAACAGCGTTTAGTCATGAATCAATACTCAAGACCAATTTCATTCTGATAAAATCTCATATAACAGGAGCTCGTTTCACTCACAAATCGTCAATTTGTGAATGAATCTCTACTGAGCAGTGAATACCTATCTGAGTGTTATTCCGTACGGGATTTAATATTATCTAGAGATTTCTAGACATTATAATCGATTTTTATTAACGTTGCAAAGGCCATGCCCAGTCTTAATAATTGTGTTAAACATATTGTGTGTCAAACTAGCTTTGGATATGTTTGGCAGAAAAATTCTGTAACTTCTCTATTCTAATCAATTGAGCAAAATCACTCAAGAGGTTGTCAAGGTCGTGAGGTCATGTTTGTGCTCGCAATATGAAAACGGAATGAGACGTACAACATAAGCTGAGACCGAAGCAATGAAACAACTGAAAACCGCATTCTGTTATAACGAACAAACGCGCAATCAAACAGAAAAAAAATCTTGAGAAAAATGAGTCCTGTGATCTTTTAATAAATCCCAGTTAGTTCTTCAAAAATAATATCTTCTATGTACAAAATTGGCTCCGTTACAGTTACGATATAGAATAGTTGTTATATTATGTATCTGATTTTTGTTATAGCCTATTTTTGGCGCAACATACATATTTATACCCGCTTGGGTCTTGCTCTATGAGTTTTCCTTCCCTAAGCCAGTCTGACATTTGACTCCTCAGCGTATCACTTTGCCAAATATTCTGCCACCGTGGTATCACAAGATACTGAATTTGAAGGCTACTGTCATCATCAGCCTGAAGACGTCCACTGCTGAACATAGGCCACCCCCGTAGAGGGCCACTTTGAGCGAATACTTGCCTCTTGCATCTTCCGGTACCCCGTGCTTTTGACCAGGTCAAAGGGCACTGTAATTACAAGCAGTCATCATCATCATCATCATCAACTGTCTGAAGACCTCTGCAGAACTTTGGGCTACACCATCGAGCGCTTTTTGAGCGGCTGCTTGCATCTTGCATCCATCCATCGGCTCCTGCGGTTTTGGCCATATCGTTGGTCCACCTAATAGGAAGCCTATATACGTTGCTTCTTTTGTCCGATTCATTAGCAGTGTGCCCACCTCATTTAACATCTCAGATGAAGAGGCAAATGGTACTTACTGGCTACATATTTATCATTTCGATTTATTTGCGACAAAACTTAATTTCAGAATTATGCTTACCTAAGTGTACGTTATATTTTACATTGTTTGCGATCTCTTGTTTGCTGGTCTTGCAATGGCCTAGTAAATTAGTTAGCATCTATCAATGTACAGGTTGCTATTGAATTGTGACGTAAATAACTCAGACCTTATAATTATATTCCACGCTGTAAGTACTCCATTGTACAAATCAGAGTGACTTTGGATACGTATTATGTAGGTGATTAGTTGGAAATCTCGTAACTGCAAACTAACAAAATGTAAAACATAATAAAGCGTCAAAAACTAAAAAAAAAATGGTCAATGTTGGAAATCATCAGACCATGGATGAAGATATGTTTATTCCTAGAGTAACTATACTAGAGTGAATAAAAATGTTGGTTGATGGAAGGGAAGAGGAAGATCAAAGAATAGATGGGTGGATTGTGTAAGGGTAGATATCGAAGAAGAGTGGAAAAAATACATACAATACTGCGCCGAGCGCAAATAAAATGGAAATAGGGCAAGAAGATGATTATGATTACGAGAATAGAAAGACAGAGAAAGAAAGAAGACAGCTGGAATCTTGTGCAGATAATCCAGCTAATAATGGTTGTAGTTTTAAATCTATCCAGAGATATCGTTAGCAGAATCTAGTATATTCTCATTGCCAAAATTCTAGGAGCCTCTGAGATACTAGAGATTGTAAAAGCGAGTGGCGATAAATTCTAACACATTAAAACTTTCCCAGGCTGAGAGCCGATCAATCTGCTCCAATAACGTTATTTCTATGGAAATGTGAATCATAACATTATAATCTCCGCTATCGCATATAATCTTATCGAGTATTATCGAGTTTCCAGGAAATGGGTGACCCAAAACCGAGGCAGGGGTCTCAATTTTATAAATGCTTCTATTTTCCTTCACGGGTTGAAACCAATAAACTCCGATGCAGTGTTGCAGAAGCTGATAAATTGAGCACAATTACAGATGTTGGTGTCTAGATTAATACTACCCTCATAGTAAAGAACGCAGTAACTAACGTTTTTGGCTAAATTAAATTAGATACATACTTGGAAACGCCAAAAAAAAAACTTACTTATATTCTGTTCTTTCTCACGTATCAAAATTCCACCTGGAACCCAAAAACTCAAGAAGTAAGAATGCAGCAACTCGACTACTCTAGACTACTCGCAACTTTTGTTTTTGCGTTTTTTGGTAAACATGTTTAACCTACTTACTGTATTTTTCATAAGGACGGCAGAATAATGTAGATGAATGATTGTGCATCTACACGTGATGAAAGATTTCTGCTTCTAGAAGAAAGTCTAGCTAGGATTTACATACATTCTGTACAGAGTACAGACCGGCCTATGTCAGTCAGTTATGAAATTATAATAGGTAGATAACTTCTTATCGACATTCTATAATATAGAGAAGTTAACATAATGCCATGTTTGTAAATAGGTGAATTCTTTCACGTGTAGCTGTAATCTTTTTTCAATACTGTTAAGAAACGAAAAGAGATAATTTCAAAATATGATATTGAGCCGGGACTATTCGTAATAGTCCATTTGCGTGTAGAATTTTATCAAAGTTATTGATTTTAGCTACATGCCTAAAGTTGAAGTTATATAGCCGTGGTCACGAGGGTAAGTCGCAAAAAACAATAATTTTAAATGTTATTTGTTACTAACTAAGCTGTTATAAGAAAGAAAATCCAAGGTTTAATAAGTTGACAAAGTATGAAAATCTTTCCAAAAGTGTGTCATCAGAGAATTCAAAAAGACAATTAAAGCTTATCTAAACGACCACCACAGTAAACATTCCCAGCAAAATAAGTAAACTATGGTTAGAATTAAATAAAGTTGTCAGCTTTTGTTTCTCCTTCGAAATTATAGAAAACCAAAAACGGAATCCCCCAAAAAGTTGGTGAGGGGAGCGGCAGAATCGGGCCAGATAAAAAAACAACGGGCGGGTCTGGGGGCGCAGGCCGACGACCCCAAGGGGCCAGGAATAGATCGATTCTGAAGCAGACTAAATGCTATATACCATAGGATGCTCGAAGTGTGGTGTGAAGCCATAATGTACCTAAATCAGTTATGGGTTGTTCTTTAACATTTCCCAGCCTTTGCTAATAACTTTAGCAGGTATTTTTGTAATTTGCCGTAAAAGTCCGACATTTTTTTTAAACGCACGAAACTAATGATAAATAAATTTATTTAAGACCAGCAAAAGAATTTCCGGTATCTAATGCAAAAGTATCACTTGAATCGGTCCAGATAAGTACCTTCCTAATAAACCACTGTCCTATACGAGATGAGAGGTGGAAGAACATGTCTACCTGAAAATCTCAATGTTGTTATCGATGGACATTATACAAAAAATCCTTACTAGTGCGCTTTAAGTTAAAAACTTCAATTTTGACGACTTAATAAACATATCATGAACATGCTGGAATATTCTTAGTACTCGGGTTCCACAGACGCATAGGTATTTTAGCTTTAATAATATTAACTAAAAGCGAAGGATATACCACTATGCCTATTATTTGAGCACTTTAATAATATTGACCTTAGGTAAAAGGTCAATAACCTTTGAAGTAGGAAAACGTCGCTTATCTCAAAAAGTTGTTATCACAATTTGCTCGAAGTAATTTTAAAGACAGTCTATTAGGTCTATGATTAGTTTCTAGATACGTGGTTTAGAAATGGGAGGAGGACACAAGGCTTTGATGACCCATATTTTGCAAGTGGTACTATTACTGATACAAAATTGGAAAAATATGAAGACTTATTTAGGGATGCCATATACGAAAGGGACAGTTGAATTTTTTTCCCCACTTTACGTGTAAATTGTTTAATAATAATATTACACCTTATTTTACTCATTCAAAATGGACATTTTTAAATAATCTATTCAATGAAACCCAAAATTATAAGATCAGGCGAGAAATCAATAACAAAAAGGTTTTTCAACTTCTTGACCAGACCTTAGAATATTACATAAAAAGGTAAAAGAAAATAAACGACAGAGAAATATACTCTAAGGCAGAGAACTATGAAAAGAAAAACAAATATCTTAACTAAAAAACATACCTACGCATAAACTCTAAAAGCTAATTTATTTTTAAAAGGACAGGGCCAGTAATCCCAAGTATTCCGGGCCCGAAAAGAGAGCGGGTCACACCAGGCCAGATTGCCAGATAAAAAAATACCGTCTGGGTCCGTAGCGAGGAGGCGGCCGTCGAACCTAACGCCGCAAATAGAACGCGCGGGGGTCTCGATATATTTGTACTGTTTGGGGCCGCGAGACTCGAGCGGTCGAGATTAGGCACACTATTTGAGGACGTCAGAAGACTTGGAAATGTCGAGATCTTTGTTTAGGTCACTTCAGGCATGGGGTCTCATCAGGAACAAAGAAAAAATAGCCCGAATGTAAAAAAAAATTAGTGATCGTGTCGTGAGCGTTACTAGTTAGTGGCCAGTGTATTCGTTTGGCCCAATACCTCGCCAATACGCAATAGATGTCGTTCGCTAATCTTGCGTTATGCAGAAATAAAATAATTCGTAATATAGCCGGAATTATTCCTTTTTATGGGATGAGGTATCTGTATTAGTATATTATATAATCTGTGCTTCAGGCTTCCTTTTTAAGGATACAAATTTACTAATTAGAGATTTCTGCTTTTCACAGGGAAACGTCTTATTTATAAAATCATTTGTTAAGCTTGCATAATAACGGTAAATAATCGTTAAACTTTTTTAGTTTTTGTGTACTGTAACTGATTCGTACATTTAAAGTGCTAATATTGGCATATTTTCAATAGGTACGTAACGATTTTCTTTGACTTTTATTTTAATGCCTAGAATCGATATGGCATATTTTTTAATCGTACCTAAATTAACGTACTTCGTAAACACTTTAAATATGTAAACATGAAAAAAATTAAAAAAAAGGATTTGTTCTATTATAATAATTATTTTTATGGAATGCCATTGCTTCAAGTTAAAAAAATCTAACTCAATTTTTTTAAAATGTAAGTAAACGAATTACGTGATGAAACAAATGTAAACTCTAACAGAAAAGCTATCGCCAAGAGTCCAAGACATCACTTATTCAGTGCAGTCAATGCATTATCGATTAAATTGCACGGTGGGTGGGTTGTAGGTGGGTTGTAGTCATAAAGGCTCACAATTGATATGAGGTACATATCGATAATAGAAAATTGTCAAATTGCCGTTTTTATAGCGTTTTGTCAATCCCTTTTAATATACGAGAAGGTGTTTTATACACACACATACACACTTCATTAGCCGGAAGAAGTTTTTTTTTATGTAAACGAATGACGTGACGAGCTAGTCGATCGCCTGCCATTCCCTGGATATTCCCTTAGCCGGCTCTTACGGCACCCACCGGAAAAGATGGGGTGGTTTTATTCTTAAGTCGGGCCCACACAGCTTTTTTTTATGGGGTAGTGAAAATAACGGTCGCTTAAGAAAAGCATGTTCTGGGTTTAGGGATGGATGGATGTTGATTCAAATTCCACAGTTCGCAGCTGCCACTGTCACATATTGAGTGTCCATCATCATCAGCCTGAAGACGTCCACTGGTGAAAATAGGCCTCCCCATAGAGCGCCACTTTGAGTGTGCTTCCCTCCTGCGTCCATCGGCTCCCTACGGTTTTCACAAGATCGTCGGTCCACCTCGTGGGAGGCCTACGCTGCGTTTTCCGGTTCGTGGTCGCCACTCGAGAACCTTTCTTCCTCATCGGTTGTCAGTTCTACGTACGATATGGCCTGTCCACTGCCATTTAAACTTGCTAATTCTAAGAGCTATATCGGTGGCTTTAGTTCTCCTGCGGATCTCCTCGTTCCGGATCTTATCTCGCAGGGAAACACCGAGCAAAGCTCTCTCCATAGCTCGCTGCGCGATTTTGAGCTTACCAATGAGGCCAACAGTAAGAGACCACGTCTCAGTGCCATAAGTCATCACTGGCAACACACACTGATTGAAAACGTTCAGGCTTTGTGTTATTTAGACAAAATCTAAGTGATGACCTCAGCGAACGTTGCTAGTCGAGCATAGCTACAAAAAAGATGAAAGCCTTATCATTCGGTGTGTAATGTTAAGTACCTGCAATAGCTCAACAATCTTATCACGATATGATACGACTCTGGACACTCACGGCATCAGTTTCTCCAAAAGGAAATACCGGACTATGGCAATCTTCAAATCGAGTGTGAGTTCCCATGTATATGGGCTTTTGTAGACCGCATCATCACCATCACCTATAAGTTTAGTAGTAAACAAGCATACGTCCCTTCTGATGGGAAGAGCCAATGGGTTGCTTTTACCCTGCAATATTACTCTTTTCACCCTTACCCTTTTAAAGTACATACTGCATGTTGTACCTTTGGGGAAAAACCGCTTTGCTGGTGGAAGCCTGAACCTAATTTTTTTATTAGTGAAAATTCCAAATTCAAAATATACAAGAATGAAGATTTATTAAACGAGACCCCGCGGACCACGATCTAGTTAGAAAATTAAAATATAATAACCGGCCAAGTGCAAGTCGGACTCACGCACGGAGGGTTCCGTACCATTATTTATCCCTGCCATCTAGTGTTGAGTAGCAGTACTATTTAAAGCAGCGCCATCTATGACTCAGCAAAAATATCACGTTTGTGTAAGGGAGCCCTCTGAAATATTTATTATAGTCTGTTTTTAGTATTTGTTGTTATAGCGGCAACAGAAATACATCATCTGTGAAAATTTCAACTGTCTAACTATCACGGTTCATGAGATACAGCCTGGTGACAGACGGACAGACAGACGGACGGACAGCGGAGCCTTAGTAATACATGGTAATACGGTCCGTTTTATCCTTCGGGTACGGAACCCTAAAAAGCAGTCATACAAAGCTACTTTACTTAGTTCCTAGTCCTACCTATATAAACAAACTACCTACAAACTTGAAAATCAATACTTAAATCTCTACTTATATATTAGAGCTGAACTCAAGTAAAACATAAATATTAATACCAATCCCGTACAGGGTCTATGCGTTGCCAGCTCATTATTGATTTCCCAGTCTTTTAGTAACTTTATCCGGCGGGTATAGCCATCTCTGTCGCACGCGTGGGGGATTAGTCTGCGTTTGTTTTGCCGCTGTTAGAACTGGGAATTGCAAGGACGGAGATTTGTAGACTTGTTTTGACTTACATTAAAAGGCATTATATAACTTAATGTGTAAGGCGTACGTGCATTACGAGTACGTTATTAGGTGTGGTAGGATTTTTCGGTAGTCTTCGTCTAGGTAGGTACCACCGCTTCGCCAGTTATTTTGCCGTCAAGCAGTAGTGTGTAAGCACTACTGTGTTCGATCCGGTTTAAAGGGCATTGTACCTAGTGACATTACTGGGGAAAAGAGACTGTCACAGTAATCTTATTGCTAGACTGTGCTGTGTCTCAGGAAGATGTGCGCAGTGCAGTGTCATGCAAAAGTTCCGATTGCCACTGTAATGCAACTGTTATTGGCGGCCGTGATGTTTAACACCAGGTGAACGACTAAGGGTGGATATTTTGAATCGTAGTTAAGGTAACCAATGGTTCAAAATGCTAACGATTTCTAACCAATGGCCAATATTTGTTAGACTTGATAACCATTGGTTATCTTAACTACGGATGAAAAAACCCAGCCTTACCCGTCACGAATATATTTTATAATAATTATGTATAATCGATTCTTTAACTTATCTATTAAATCGATTATTTTATTTTTGCTCTGGCAACATTAAAATGGACGGACGTCAACACGTCGATGACATTATCACAGTAAAGGTTGACCACGCGCAGCGGTTCGTACTCAAGATTTATAGTATGACCTTGTTATTTTTTGTGTTGTATATATGTTGATGTTTTGGTAGATAGGAAGACGTGTTTAGGGAATGCTTCTGGCCTATTAATAATATTAGCATTTTATTGTTTCAGGTACATTTACGAAGACCTATATTTCAGTATTTGAAAAATAAATAAATATAATTTTATATACAGTCTAGTCTGAAAAGTTTCTACTTAAAAAGTATTCAATGTACTTAAACATATTTTTATAAAATTAGTGTAATATTTAGCCTGTGATAGTATTCGGACTTAAATCTGTGCAATTTTTAATTAAAAATCGGCCAAAGATAAGATAAGTATGTCTATGTTAGTTTGTTGATAGTTCCCGGATTTGGATAAAAGATGGCGTTACCACCGCAACAGTTTTGCGTACGATGGAACTCCTACCACACGAATTTACAGGTAATATACTTTTATATACTATTTTTCTTACCTTACAAATTGCAGTTCTTTAAGGGTAATTATAAAAATTATTGAACGTACCTATGTAGGACAATATATACAAAGTAATCTTTTGAACTACTGACCCAATTTAAAAAATCTTTCACTGATATAAAACTATATCATCCCTAAATAACATAGGTTATGTTTTATTACGATAGTAGCTTCTGCCCGTGGATGCACTCGCTTCATGTTTGGTACCACAAGCTTGTAGCGATTAAGGTGGAACGTCGCACTAGCGCGGCAAATTCAAATTTTCATGCGTTATTTTGCCAATAATAGCTTAATTATTAAACGTGATTACATTAAAACTGATTTAACGTAAAGAAATAGAATGTATCAACAAATTACGATTAAAAGTATCTCTTAGATATCATTGGTTTAGCGAGAATAGGCAATAAACAAATTTCGTCTTAGGTTTTTAGTCTATTGCCATTTGTCACTAAACCAATGATATGTAGGTGATACGTTTAATTGTAATTTATTGATACATTCTATTTATTTGCGCAAAATTAGTTTTCATGTAATCACGTTGAGTAAATAAGCTATTATTGGCAAAAGAACGCAAGAAAATTTGAATTTGCCGCGCTAGTGAAACGTTCCAAAACTAATTTTACATCACTATTTTATCTTAAAAAGTTGGCATCTGTCATGTAGTATTGAATTGTGGTATAGTTTTCATCAGCATCGCTTTAGCCTTTACCATGCATTATACAAAAATGGACCTCACAACGTTGAAATAATTTTGATGCCTTTCCATTAGCAAACGCTAACTAAAAACGTGTGGGAATCATTAGCTGCGGAAAAGTTTTCCGCAGGCTATCTAATTATTATTATTTTAGGATAGCCAACACGTTACTGCACAAATTTAATGGCAGCAAATTCAAATCTTGCGCTAACTTTGGATCACCCGATTATGTGTATATTTGTTGACTGAAATAGCATCAATCAAATCTATTTTAATGATTTTCAGTCATGGTTCCCCCGCCTCCTACTGAGCGAGCAGTTCGCTGACGTCACGCTGGCGTGCGAGTCGCGTCAGTTGCGATGTCACAAGATAGTGTTGTCCGCATGCTCGGCGTATCTCGAGCGGTTGCTCTCACAGAACCCCTGCAAGCATCCTATAGTGCTCATGAGGGATATGCGGTAAGAGATTCGATGTGGGGAGGGAGGATGGATGTGGGGGAAAGATGTTAAAGGTGGGGGAAAGAGGTAAAACATGGGGAAGTTTAAATGGAGGGGAGAGACAAGACATGGGGGAAAGAGGAAAGAAAACATCATACAAATACCAACCTTCAAAACAGCGCATTGTCAATTTGCCATAAAGCAAACCTAGCCAGAGGGTGTAGAAAAAGGGGTCAGGCGTAGAAGAAATACATTAGAAAGCTTTTAATAAACGTAGGTAAAACAAAGATATTACGTCAGAGGGATAGGCAATTAGGCATAAGAAGTGAGAGGTATAAGTATTATCATTTAGTCCACTGCTGGACACAAGCCCAATCTTAAGTACGCCATACTGACCATACCAGTCGTGTCTGCTCATTCTAGTTGTCTTTTACGGCATAGATATATTACTATAACAGAGAACGATCATTGCCCCCGAACACGCCTCGGTCATTGACCGCGTGCACGACGCACAAATTTACTTAAGCTTGATTCCATGAGTAAATTGGGTAGTATTTTTTTGCGTTCTACCGTAATGTATTAAATAACGAGATAAAATATCTGTTTAGATATTAGTAAGTACTTATAAATTATTCCTATTGTTAACATGTTTGTTTGTTGCAGGTTTAGTGAGATGCAAGCCCTTGTGGACTTCATGTACAAGGGAGAAGTGAATGTCACACAGGAAGAGTTGCCCAGCTTACTGAAATCGGCTGAAGCGTTGCAGATTAGAGGTAAATTAATCTAAATTACTCAATATTATGCTCATAGTCAACAGCCTGAAGACGTCAACTGCTGAGCATAGGCCTCCCCCACAGAGCACCACACAGAGCCGTGCTCGCCTCCTGCATCCATTGGCTCCCCGTGATTTTAACTAGATCGTCGGTCCACCTAGTGGGGGGCCTACGCTAGGTAGTATCATTATGCTATTTTGGTCAAATTGTCAATCTGTCTACAAAGTTTGATCCCATCCAGTTTAGTAGCTTGAACGTGAAACCACAAACAAACAGGCTTAAAAACGTATAAGTACTGCTGAACATATTCTTCATGGTTTACACGTTGCAAGCTACTGTCCTGACAGTAGGCAGCGGCTCGCATCGTGTAGGTCTGTACCTACTCGCAGGCTAGTAGCTGGCCATTCTTCTTAGGTTTATAGGCTTATATACTACGGTCTCACCTGATGGTAAGTGTTGACGCGGTCGACGATGGAGCATGCTTGCCTAGAAGATACCGGTTCACTCTAGCCTTAAAAACTCCCAGATTATATTCGTCAGGAAGCAATGACGCTGGTAAGGTGTTCCATTCCTTGAAAATGAGGAATCCAAACGCTTTGGACTATACGGATGCCGTGTTTCCGTGCGTCTAGTTGTACGATGGTAAAATGAGGATGGAGAAATTGATAGTCTTACTTGAAACGAATAAGCAAACAATAATATTCCCTCAGGTCTGTGCTCGAGTGAGAATGCCAACTCGAGTCCCGAAGCGTCCCGGGAGAGCAAGGACTTCGCGGTGGCGAGCGACGCGCTCCTAGCGAACGTCGCGAGAACTAATGACCACATGAATGGTAAGTAATAGTTTTGAGGGGGAAATGCCCTCTCACATCTCTACCACCGCGGGCGTGATGGCACGGGGTATGTGGGACTCGAACCCACTACAACCCGTCCGGGGTCCGTCCATCGCCATAAAAGAGACTACATATTTGTGTAGGTTAATAATCGTTAGACTCTAAGTATACTGTGCCACGTATCAGTTTTCTTAAAATGATCTTATGTCACCCTCATGGATCAGTTACCTCTAAAGTATCTTATGTCACGCGCCAACGGATCAGTTAGCTCAAAGTTATTGCTTCTACGCTAATAGATCAGTTGGTTCAAAATTGTCTTATGTAACGCTGATAGATCAGTTAACTCAAAATTATCGCATGTCACGCCAATGGATCAGTTGACTCTGGCATGTCACAATGGATCACTTACCTCAAAATTATTTATGTCATCTCAATGGATCTGTTGACTCAAAATGATATTTAATCCCCAGGACCTCATCCCATTCCCCAAAAGACGAGCACCCCTCCAACCCCCGCCCCTAATGGTACGAAGACGAAGGAAGAGACCCCCGATGTCAAAGAAGAGACGGTAGAAGAGGACGGACTATATTACGGCGAACTGGACAACGACCACATGGAGTATAATGAGGTAAATATTTTTTTTTATGTAAACGAATGACGTGACGAGCCAGTCGTTCACCTGGTGTTAAGCGTCACGACCGCCCATTACAGGTTGCAGTGTCACTCGGAAATCTAAATTAAAGTTTCGCGTGACACTGCGCATTGCGCACGTCATCCTGAGACATCACACAGTCTAAAAAAGATTTCTAGACTATGAGATCAGTTCTTAAGTCTCAATTGCCCAGTAATGTCACTAGCTACAGTGCCCTTCAAACCGGAACACAGTAGTGCTTGCACACTACTGCTTGGCGGCAGAATAACTGGCAAAGCGGTGTTACCTACCTAGATGAACTTTGCAGAAAAGTCTTACCACCTAGTAAAAGTCCTACCACTTAATACCACTTAATATAAAATAAGCGAAAAAATGGTGATAAAATGCGCTTGCCACTCGATTTTTTCCTGTTTATAGTTTTCGTTTACAACTAAGCTATTTCCGGTTTGGTCTGATTAACAAAAGATAAAAAACAAATGGCTTATACAACATGTTCGGCCTGAATATGAAAATAACAGACGGAACAACAAAAAAAAACTAATCTATGTATTTATATTACAAATTACTATCTAAATTTATATTACATTCTAATTAATTACAATTGTATTACAATTTAATAAAATTGTATTATATTTTTAAATAATTGTATTACAATCGAATAAAGTTAGTGTCCTTTAACATTCCACCAATTTTATTTATTATTGCTGTAGTTTGCTGATTTACTTGTTTTTTTTTAAGTTTTTAGATATAGTTTTTTAGATTTTAGACCTAGTTTAGCAGTTAGGGTTGAATTTCGTTTTGATTTTTCAGTTTTATTAGGAATAGTAAACAGCTACATCACAAATTATAACAAATAAAATATTTGGCGTTTTGGCGGGAACGTGAAAAAGTTCACGTCGTTGCATTGTATTATTTCACAAAACTTATGCTTTTTCTAGTGTTAATGTTTAAAATTAGTGGCATTTTACGCATTAAGTGCTGAATTACGAGTATAAGTGTGGGCAAGTGATATAATGTAGTGAAACGTGGTTTTTCGTGTTGCTTCCAAAATTCCATAGAAGCCTCTAGTAAAGTTGCCACTACTTTACTAGCACATGACTTAGACTGAATTATGACTACCTGACTTAGACTGGACTATGACTACCCTGACTGACTGTGACTAAGACTTGACTTTACATGAAATATTTCATAATACGATGAATAACTACAATACTTGACACTGGCTAAATACACTAAGTGTGGAGCCAAAATATAAGAAAAAAAAAATTACAAAAACTTAGTAGTAATGCAGCCCACAACACTATTCACAGATTGACACAGTAGTACAGATTCGAAATAAACAAAAACCACTGACTAAAAAACAAAAAACAATTTTTTAAAATAAATATTTAACTCACATATGGTTTCTATTACGGCGAAAACATTTAGGTATACGCTCAAATAAAAAAAAATGTGTATAACTGTGACGTCATGATGATGCGCGTCTTGATTTGTTTCGGGAACAACGATGATGACGTCACACATAAACCGCGCGATATTTGTGTCGCAGTCGTAACATTTTACAATTATAACCATAGAGAAAGTAGCCCCTTACGCTGACTTATAACCTTCAGAATGACTTTTAATAGCAATAATATTGTTAATTTATAATGTAATAGGGAGCTAACAATGGGTAATGGTTTACATTATATTACAAGAAAATGAAGTGTAGGTATGATAATTGAAACACCTACCCACTTTTTTTATTGCAATGTAATACATTTAACAATTATTATTGTAATTTTCTTGTAATATCAATGCAAGACATTGATCATTGTTCTGTATTAAAAACTCAAAACTCTAAAATTTCATTGCAAATAGGGTGCTTTTTTTTAACACTTAGAAATCAAAAGACGATAAGGTATTTAAAAATATTGACTCATCAGCAGGAACACGTCCACTGCTGAACACAGGCCTCCCCCATAAAACGACACTTTGGACACATATCATAGGGGGGGATTTGTCATAATCCCCACGCTCGGCAGGCGGCTTGGTGATCGCAGAAGATTATAATGTATTTCAGAGAATGCTACTGCCCATTCCCTGGATATTCCCTTAGCCGGCTTTTACAGCACCCGCGGGAAGAGATGGAGATTTAACTTTAAAAATATTCAAATTCAATTATTCTACTTATTAAGCAAGCATGACTATAGGCACCATTACATAGTGCTTAATGTCAAAATATTATATAGCAAGACTATTACAATTACAATACAAGTTTATTGGATTACACTTTTTTCCATGCATGCACTTTAATAAGTATAACTACAACAATAAAACTAGGTATTCTATAAAACTAAACTAAAACTATAAAATTAACAATATAATACAAAACTAATCTAACAAACCACTACCAGTGGGCAACGTGCCCAAAATGCTGGCAGCATTGCCACGTTGAATGGCAATGCTTAACCTTTGGCCCAAATAGAGGCCAGCATTTTGGTCACGCGTTGCTTCAACCAGACGCTTACAAAGTTCTTTAAAGACTTTGTGTGCACTTGGTCCCCATGGCCCGAGGGTCTCGACCCCAAAAGGCGCAAAAATAAAACCGCTGTCTAGGTTACTATATTTGCGCCTTTTCAGTTTCTCTGCGGAATCCGCCGCCGCGCCAGCCTTATTTTGTGTCTCGGGAAGATGTGACGGCGCAAGGGTGTCTACACACGTAGCATCCCACCCCATCTTCCCCAGTTTATTTGATTTGTTGTTGTTGTGCATTGTTGTTCTCGAGATTTTAATAAAATTAAGTAGTGCTTAATTACTTTCTAAACATTATGATTATTGATAAGATATTTATGTCCCAGGACGATGACACTGGCAAACCGGGCAGCAGTCTCGGACAAAGTTCCGGTAAGTTCAGACAAAAACGTACTAAATTTCTTCAACACTTTTTATTTTGTTTGCCCAAAATATGTTCAATGTTTATTTGCAATGTGACTTCCCTCTCGTCACTTGCTTTTTATTTTATTATTTATGACTTTTTATAAATTTTCTTTGAACAATCGATTTCCGCGGGTTTTCCGAAGTCTGTCCATAGACAAGTGTGATACCAAAGACAATAGAGTGAAGATCATTGTGAATGGACATTGCGATGCGAAAATGAACAAAATGTCTGTAAGGTAGGCCAGTTTCTTTTAGTAATTGTATGTTTAAATTCGTAGTCTTTTAGAACAACATTTTGAACCATGCGTGTAGTGGATTATTGTTCTTAGAAAAAATAATTTATAGGAAAAAAACTATTATCTATCTTACAGACATTTAGTCTTTTAATTAGGGAAAATGCATTCATGGTTCAAAATGTATTTTTATAAAATTTTAGTAAGTTAATAGCTTACACTTTTGCTATATATTTCGCATTTAATAATGTAATTTTTTACTCGGATATATGTTCACAATATTTTGCTATACGGTTTTCATTTCACAAATATCTATCTGCACATATTTTTAATTATTATTCAAAATTAAATTTTATATTATTTTTGATTATTAAATAATACTGTAAATACTGCATTATTAATCTCAGTTTTCGAGAAAGAATTCATAATAATATATTTATGTCTATTTAACAATAAATGTAGTTTATGTATATATTAAGTGTTTTGTAGTTTTCGTAATTTTTTAACATATTTTAAAATTTTCAGGTCGCCAATTTCTGAGAGTAAAACCGGAAAGTGAACTTTTCTTCCAAACAAAACTACAGAATCTAGCCAAAGCCAACACAGACTACCTAAACAAACTGTCCAAAATGAACCCGGTGGAAATACGCAAAGAGTTTTCAAAATACGGACTAAATACTAGCGTTAACGAAGATTATTCACAAAAAAGCATTGAAAAATCCGAAAACGATTATTACAAATCGTGGCTCGAACAGAATGGAGAACTAGAAGTGTCACTCCTCAAAGCAAACCAAATAAAAAAACCAAAGGTGGACTTAAAAAACCAAAAATCCGAAGTGGAGCTCATACCAAAGATGAAAGATGTTGCCAGGAAAGATATTTTCCCCAAACTGGTGGAAAAGTCTCAGATGCGGAGACGCGGGAGACCGCCCATTTTCAAGGACAAAAATGTCGATATTGGGGAATCGGTTTTGAAATCGGATCTGGATCAGTTTTTGGAGGGAAAGGAGATCAGCTCGTCAGGGCTGTCGCGAAAGGATTTGGAGAGGGTCATGATGGGGAAGTTTAACCCTAATAGGAGGTACTCGAACGAAGCTATGTGGGCAGCTCTGATGGATGTGAAAAAAGGTGGAAGTATATACAGGTACGAATCATTCATTGTAATATTATATTATACTATTAATGTTTTTCATAATAATACATATTTGGCAGACATTTACTACAAATTCAATAGAATTAAAGTTTTAGTGGTTGCTTATTACTTAACTTAAAAATAATTTAAAATAATAATTATAACCAAACAGTAGAAATACTTGAACGGAAAAACAATTAACAATGTACTTTTTAAAATAAAATCTCACTCTAGTACCTACAATTACATTTGACAGCACGCAGTAAGTAAATCTTAAATAAATTATTTTTTCATAGTTAATTTTTCCCCAATTTTCAGAGCGGCTCAAACCCACAAAGTACCCCGGAAATCCTTACGCAACTGGATGAAGCGATGTCATATCAAGTCCTCCTTCCCCATGCCTCAACAACTGAAACAATTCGTCGAAAACAGCAAGAAACAAAAAGAACTGACCTTTGATTTTCCAAACATGGAGGCGAATTACGAAAAAACTGCCGACACCGAATTAGCATCGTACGATGGAGAAATTGAATTTGGCAAGCATTTCCTGTTCAATTCAAACGTTTCTAGCGATGAAAGTGGTAGAAATGAGGAGAAAGGTGGGGAGAATGGAAGCGGTGGTGGCAACACCGCGCTTAATATGTCAGTACACGAGTAATATGATCCAAAGATTGTTACGTTATCGTAAAATTAAAATAACATTGGTTACGAATCAGCAAACATTATCTAAATTATATTTAAAATAGTGATATTTTTCTTTTGAAAAGGACAATCATTCTAAGGCATGGTAATGAAGCTGTCAAAATTCGTACATAAATTTAAAAGTATCGAAGAGGGAGATGCTATGTTTTTCACCAAACCGATTCGTTAACATCTTAGAGTATAGACTAAAAGCAAAGAGGGATCATCAAAGCGATAGTATATTTGTACTGCTCACACGTATCGCTACGTCAGTGGCGAAGGAAAGAAACAAACATATAGTAATTAGCTACGCTTGCGAAAAGTCACCGTACCATTTTTTCGACTCGAGCCAACTGTTTTTTCTATACAAATCTGTCAGACTCATTCACATGAAAGTGTCCACTTCATATAAAAAGTGTCCAAAAAAGTGGTACGCTTGACAGATAATGACGTTCTCTCTATGCTTTTAGTCCATACTCTAAGGTTAACATTATTTGACAGCAGAAAGATTGGCTGCAGATCTGTTGTCCTTTTCCATTATGAGCTAAAAGAAAGTGACAGGTATTTTACATTATTAGAAATATGTCAGAAAGTCGATAACCAATCTATATTATAACCAAAATTTTGTACGTGTAAAAAAGTTATTTGAGATCTTTGTATTAGAATTTAAATCGAAAGATAGAAGTTTTGCTATCTCTTTCTATTATAGCCTTTATGTCGTCTGCAAAAGTAATGGTGCAATCGTAGATACTTATTTTGAGTAAACATGCCTCATTGCGTGTACATTGGCCTGTATTGCACTTAGAATGTACATTAATTGTAAAAAATATAATATTATGTGTAATTAATTACATAATTATATTTGTAATCACATAATTATATGTGTAAAATAATTACATAGTTATTAAAAATGATGCCTTAAAATTGGAGCCGTTTTGGCCTTTTGGTCGTATACGATTCAATGTACTGCCAAAGAATAATCAAAGATCGGAGTGTTGAAATTTGACAAAATTAAATTAAATTCGTTATTTTATTTACATAATTTTACAGTTTTTTTTATGTTTTACTCGATTATGGTGCAGCCAAGATGTATACAATACTTTATCACTTATATTAAAGTTTACAGGTTTTTGCGAATAGTAAATTGATAATAAATTTCCGGTATGCATATAAAAAACCTACGGTTGGTCTTTCTTGGTACCTAACCTATTGTAAAAATCTTCGTGCGAATTATCCAAAAGGCGCTTAGCATCAGGCGAATGACTAGTTCGTCACGCCATTTGTTCACATATGAAAACATCCAAATTAGACTTATCATAATACCAGTAAAGATTTATTAGTAGGTACCTATAGTGTGTTTCAAATCCCCTGAGAAATTCGTACATTGACCTTTGAGCGGACAGCAGCGACTCTCAACCTATTTTTTTGGTGGTTCGCTTTATATTTTCAAATCCCTTGAGAAACTCGTACATTGAGACATGTCAAAATAGGTTTAGCGCCGCTGATTTACCTTGCCTCGCACACTTCCTTGTACCACGAAACGTGGTAGATGCGTAAACAGTGAAGGTATGGAAAACGATACCGACGCTTTTTTCGGGGCTAACGTAATACAGGGGGGGCAATGCACGAGTTTCTCAGGGGATTTGAAACATACTATACAGGTAAAGAAGACCACCCGCAAAGATATTTAAATAAACTGCGACTCTTGCAGCAACGCAATGCAGTTATATTTTTCTCTCTAACGCATAACTCTTACACCTTCTAGCGCATTATGTATAAGAAAGCAGGGCCCGATCAACCGGGCCCATCTTTCTTAGCAGATCTATTGCAGAATGTAGGTACTTATAATAGCTTCGTGCTTAAAGTGTGCGACAAGACCTAGGGGACCACACACACACACACACACACACACACACACACACACACACACACACACACACACACACACACACACACACACACACACACACACACACACACACACACACACACACACACATAAACTGCATAATTAAAAGTTCTTGGCTGAACCAAATCACATATTTTATTGTTACATATGTTTTTACTAGTTTGCATGTTATGTATTTTTCTTTGCTACTTAGGTAGGTATTATATCCAAAGAGCGCATAGTTTGTGGCCCGTCACCCCGTGTCCCAATAGTTATTTGGTATTGTTGAAATATTTCATTATTATTCTATCGGAACAATCTACCGTTGTGAGTTGTGACATAGAAAAAATGTTGCCATAAAAGAGTGTTATTAATCATGCTCTTTTGCAGCAGCTGTCTTTCCTTAGTTTACTATAATTTGTAATTTTTTGTTATTTATTATACCTATACCAAATAATTTCATAAATTAATGGTCGACCTGCAGTTTATTTGCAAATGAAATGTTGCCAGTACTAGAGTTTCCCAAGTTGTAGGGTAATTGGAACCAAATAGTGGGACATAAAATTGTTCTAGGTTAGGTGTATTATTATTTATTAAATAAGGTTTTTGTTGTATTTACATGTAATTATTGTTAAGTAAATAATGAAAAACATAATTGGCCTTTATAAAAACGTGTGCTTGACGGACTTCGTCCAAAAAATATGTGAAGAAAAGACTTGAATAATGAAATTTTGTAGCGTAGTGTTTATAATATTAGAATGTGATTGTAGTTATTTTCTAAAAATACCCTTTTCTAGCAAAATGATTCAATAAATTTATTGATATTATTATCAGATTTTATTATTAAAAAAATGTTTTGGTACAATATCTTTGAGTTTCAATAAAATAATTTCTATATATTATTTTTATTTATGTCTTAATTTAAATGTATTTTATCGTAACAAAGCATTGTGCGTAAAGTGCCTGCGTCTAGCAAATTTAAAAAATAACTACCATTACTTTATTACTGCTTATAGCAAAAATGTATTGATTTTAATTTATTCGATGTGTTTAATGTACTTAATTAGATAAATTCGTTTCGTGGCTTCTAATAATGTAGATCAGTAAATGGTATTTATTCATGAAATAAATAGCACCCAATAATAAATGTAAAAGTGCTAAAATAGCCTTTTGCGATAAATTATTTTACTTTGAATATTAACTCTAACCTCCTTTCGAGGGAGTTATTTAAACATTATTTATGGAAATCACTCTCTATCTACAGACGTGGTTCCTAAATGAAATAAACCCACCATTTCCGTTCCAATTAAAATATTAAAAAGTACCTTTATGAGGAGTAAAATACTATTGATAAATACATATTTATATTATGTACCTACGCTTTTCACAACCTTCCGTAAAGTAAAGTTGGCAAAACACATAATAGATAACCATCACCTTAATACATACAATCGGATTTAGAATATAACTTTAACATACATAAATAATAATTTGCCTTTTTTCCTGCATTAAATAAGACGAAAATAACACCTTAATTATTATTGTTATTGTGTAAAATTTATACAGGGTTAATTTTAATTCACCAAAAATCTTTTAGAGCATAAATCACAACACTTAAACAAACAACTTTTGGTCTACAACTTTAAAAAAAATAAGTTTTTTTGTGTTAATACATACAAAAATATTAATTATAATATGTCCAGTACTCAATTAAACAGAATAATTAACTCTGTAGCCTGTATTGTTGTCTAACATGCAAAAAAGGAAATTACAGTTTTCTAAGGGAAGTTTTAAATAAAATATAAAATTTAGAAAAAAAAACGGTAAAACAAAAGTTGTTTGTTTAAATGATGTGACTTACACCTTAAAAGGTTTCCGGTAAATTAAAAATAACCGTTTATATAACTAACTATACTATTTGAGTTTGAATTGGTATATTATCCCAAGAGGGGGTAAACCTACTCCCCAAGGTAGACATTGTTTCTTCTACGACTTTTCTAAACTAATAGTTTTACATTGAAGAAATGCCATGTAAAGATTACATTCGAAGATAGCCCTAGTGCAGCTGGATGGTTGAGCTTCGTACTTGACCGAATGCACTTAAATGAGTTTAACGACCTGTGTTTAGAATTTTTTTGTATCTTGTTAACTCTCGTAGCGATCGTACGTGCAATTTAGTGAGTGCATTTATTTTTGAATGTGGAGATTTGGAAACACGTAGTTTCAAGTAAGGCTCTCACAACTTGTGGGCTACCATGGTCCTTTTGGGATAACATACCAATTCAAACTCACCTTGTATTAATAGTTCTTACATAATTATAATCAATTGTCTCAAAAGTATATTGTTTTAAATAAAAATTTGAGCCAATACATCGAGATGGCAGCAATAAGCATCGCTTTTGAAAACTTACAAATGTGTTGCTAGCTTAAAACATAAAACAACTTATTATCTACAATAATAAATAATACAACGAATAATAATTATTGAAGACATAGTTTTTGCAATAATAAAAGTAGTTTGAAATGACTGTATTGTATTTATTTTAAGGGTTTCTATGCGAGTTATTTCATATTTGCCTATATTTTTGATCTATTCATTGTTGTTTATGTACATAATGTATTTCTTAAGCGATGTTTAAGTAAACTCCCTCTTAATTTAACTGTCGCATACTTAGTTATTTAACTGCTTCGGCCTTCCATTTAATAAATGAACTTGAATTTAATCTGTAAATGTTAAAATATTTATACAGATTTTTAGATGCTTTGATGTTTATTTTACATAAAAACTTACTCCATCAATATAATTAATAATGAAAAAAATTAAAATTGGACTAATTCATGTAAACAGTAGGTAGATAGATAAGTGAATAATATAATAATAGTAATTATATATTTTATATTAATAAGTATATAATTACTATGAATCGAAGTCCCATTAAACCCAAGGATACACGCCTTCTCTGTCAAGTGCCTACTAGTATGTATAACTAAATATACTGTAATTATATTATTATATAGATTTATAATATATTATTATCGTATGTTGATAAGTGGCTATTTTTCAAACGTCAGGTAGATTTTTTTATTAACTGGTAACATTGATGCAGACTACAGTCTATAACGAGTTTGAAAACAGTTGTAGAATAGAAAGTTCCCTAAAATAAAATTATCCTGAATTTCTGTAAAATAACGTTTTTAGTAGAAACCGGGTTTTGAGAATTTATTTCTTTATTAAATAAATGTGTTTGATTGTATAATAATTATTATTATTACGTGTTATTACAGTATTATGTTGTAATATTTATCGTGTTGAAATTGTATAGTTATTTTTGTCGTACTTAATTATTAAATACCAATATGTCATTCAATATTTTAATAAGCTTGGTTCCAAAGTAGTAACGAAGAAAAGAATAACAGAATATAAATATGCCAAAATAATCAAAATTTCGATATTGTAAATAAATTATCACAAAAATTTCAAATTTTTGCGGCTTCCAAAAATTATATCTTTTATTCGAAACCAAAGATAATTAGAGTTTACTTTTAAAAGTTGTAGCCACGGAACCAAAACATACACGCAACCGCCCAATTTTTATTAATTATTATTGTAATAATTATTAATATTATAGAAGATACTGATTGTACCAGTTTTTGCTATTATTATGAGAGTTAATAAACGAGAAATAAAAAGATACAATTATGTTTTATATACACCCATTTTTTTTAACTAGAAATGCTTATTTATATAGATCCGTGTCCCACAATTTTTTGTGACGTACTTTATAGAGTAATTTATAACATTAAAGCTATCATAGAACATGGAGGAGAAGAATGCCAATACACCAAGAAAACAGCGTAGATCAAAAATATGCAAAAAACCGTATAAACCTAGATGCCGCTGCAAAATGAGCGGGGTATAGGGGGGGGGGTACCTATGTTGAGCGCAGATCAAAAATATGTCAAAAAAACGTTATAACCCTAAATGGCGCTGCAAAATGAGCGGGCTATACGGGTAGCTGCGGCGGGCTAGGTTTAAAACGGTTTTCGGTATATTTCTGATCTACGCTGTTTTTTTGGTGTATTGGCACTACTCTCCTCCTTGTTCCATGAAGCTACTTATACAAGAAAGCGCTTTTTAAGTTGCACAGGTATTTGTCATTCGTAGGTATTCTGTGATCATTGACATTTGTTATTGTTGTGAGAAGCCTCTTTAGGTAATCTATGTTACTGGCACTTTTATAATAGTTTATTTTTGTATTGACATTCGTTGTTTATCTTGACTACTAATATACACCAAGAAGCAGCAACATCTTTTTATTGAAAATATTATTTAATGCACTGCCTATATACCCCGTATAACAAGTGGTTATGGGCTTTTTGGGAATATCGATAGAAAATTCAGTTTTATTGATTTTAGGTAGTGTGAAACTATAATTTTCACGAAAAGTAGCGATTGTGGGATTTCGTATTTTCTTTGATCGGGAGCCGAAATAACGGGACGTATGCACAATGGCTGAAGACCTGTGTGGACTCAGCGGTATAAGAAAATTGAAAGGTACGTCCGACTACCCAGATTGGAAATTTCAAGTAAGAAATTTGTTAGAAAATAGAAATTGGTGGCGAGTCATTGACTGCAATGATGACGATGTGATAGCGAGAAATGAGGACATCGATCGTAAAGCTAGAACTACAATCTGCTTGTTGCTGGAAGCTGAGTGCTTTACGCACGTATATGGTGCAAAGACAGCGAAGGAGGCTTGGACTAATTTACAGAAGGCATATGAAGACAAGGGCTGGGGAAGAAGGATTTCATTACAACGCATGCTTTGGCAATGTAAGCTTGAAAATTTTGAGTCTATGGAGAAATACATAGCTAAAATTATGTTTTTATCGCAGCAGCTTGCTGATATTGACGCAAAGGTATCAGAAGACTGGATAATCTCCATATTGCTAAGCGGACTGACTGCCGAATATGGTCCGATGATCATGGCAATCGACAACAGCGGACAGGTAATGAAGCTTGAGCAGATCAAAGCTAAACTTCTTCAAGAAAGTAATCGCCGACGTGATTACGAAGGAGCAAGTTCTGAAAACGCACTTGTAGTTAAAAAGAATACCGAAAAGAAAGAGAAGGTATTCAAGTGCTTTAAATGCCATAAATTGGGGCATAAGGCCTCAGAATGTAAGAAAAAGATCCAAGCTAACATATGTTGTGGAGCACAAGAGTTAGAAAAGACAAATGACGGCTGGTACGTTGATAGCTGTTGCTCGAACCATATGACCAACAATTCGAAGGCATTGGAGGATTACAAAACCGACAAAAGTGGTTTAAAGGTAAAAATCGCCAATGGAGAAGAGTTGCCGGTACGAGGCAAAGGAACAATACATCTGAAAAGCAATGAAAGCATAGAATGCTCGTTGAGCAATGTTCTGCATATTCCGGAATTAACCATGAATTTGTTATCGGTGAGCAAACTTGTTGATAAGGGATTTTCTGTTAATTTTACCAAAGAAGGTTGCAGTATTAAAAACTCGTTGAACAACATCGTGGCAACTGGTCGTAACGTCAACGGGATTTACAAATTAAAAGAAAATGACAAGTCACCGACATGCAATCTGACATTGTCAAAACAAGATTGGCATAGAAGATTGGGACATATGAATTCAGATTATATGCGAATTTTAAAGAATATTGTGACTGGTCTCGAAAACATGGAGACAACAACGGATGTATCGTGTGTGCCATGCATTGGTGGTAAAATGAGCAAGCTACCGTTTCCGAAAACTGGTACGAGGGCGAACGAGATCCTGGAAATCGTTCATACAGATTTGTGTGGCCCGATGGAAATTGCTTCATTCAGCGGATCAAGGTACATGTTATTATTTATTGACGATTACAGTCGGATGACGCACGTTTATTTTCTTAAACACAAGAGTGAAACTTTTACGAAATTTCAAAAGTATAAAGTTCGAGTCGAGAAAGAAACCGACAGGTCAATCAAATGTCTGAGATCGGACTGTGGTAAGGAGTACTGTAACAAGGCTTTTGATGATTTTCTGAAGTCGAATGGTATTCAACACCAGACGACGGTGCCCTATACACCCGAGCAGAACGGTGTAGCAGAAAGAGCGAATAGGACTATTATCGAAAAAGCGCGAACTTTACTCATCGAAGCGAATTTGAGCAAAAAATACTGGGCCGAGGCTGTGAACACGGTTGTTTACTTAAAAAACCGTAGCCCAACTAAAGCAGTTAAAGACTGCGTACCTATACAAAAATGGTCGGGAAAGCCAGTAGACGTTAGTCATTTGCGAACATTTGGATGTGCAGCGTACAATCTAGTCCCGAAACAAAAGCGACAAAAACTGGATGCAAAGGCAAAACCAATGATTTTTGTTGGATATCCTGAAGATGGTAAGGGGTATCGATTAATGGATTCTAAGACGGGCGAAATCATTGTTGGTAGAAATGTACAATTTTTAGAGAATGTTTTTCTTGGGGATAATGTAAATAGCGATAAGATTTGTAACTTTTTTCCTATTAATTTATTGTCCTGTTTTAGTGAAAGTGACGATGAATGGGAAGAATGTGTGTCTGATGCTGGTGGCGCAGGTGATGTAGGTGTGCGTATACCAGAGCGTGTACCTGCGGTGGTGACGGAGTGTGTCTCTGACAGTCTGCCTGCGACCATGAACGAGCGTATTTCTGTGACAGATGTGTGCGAACCTGCAGGGTTGGATCGCGAGTCTGTTGTTACAGAGAGCTCGATTGAACAGCGTAATGACGAAAGGCGTTATCCTCGTCGAGATAGGAAACAAACAGAATTTTACTATTGTCTAACTATTGATTTGATTTCAGAGAGTGACCCTTTGACATTAACTGAGGTCACGACCCGACCAGATCGCGATTTATGGTTAGCCGCGATGAATGACGAGTTAGAATCATTGAAAGAAAATCAAACATGGATTCTTGTTGACCCTCCGCGTAATAAAAAGCCAATACGGAGTAAGTGGGTTTTTAGAATCAAACGAGACAGCGATGGCAAGGTGACAAAATATAAGGCACGTCTGGTCGCGAAAGGCTTTACACAGGTATGTGGTGTAGATTATAATGAAACTTTCGCGCCGGTTGTACGAAGCTCAACTCTACGCTTGCTGCTTTCGTTAGCTGCTCAGTATGATTGGCATGTTGATCACTGGGATGTGACAACGGCATTTTTATACGGGAGGTTGAAAGAAGACATTTTTATGTTACAACCAGAAGGTGCGGTTGTAAAAGGTCAAGAGCACAAGGTTTGCAAACTGCAAAAATCTCTTTACGGCCTAAAACAAGCTTCACTAGCTTGGTTCAATAAGTTGAACAAAGAACTTATTGAGTTAGGCTTAGAGCAATCTGTAATAGAACCGTGCATGTTTTCAAAATTCGAACGTGATAAACGTATCGTAGTACTAATTTACGTTGACGATATTTTTGTTTTTTCGAATTGTAGAGAACAGATGGATAGATGTAGGGTTGGTTTATCTGCAAAATTTAAGATAAAAGACCTTGGTCCAGCTAGGCACGTTCTAGGTATGAGGATGCGCAGAGATAAAGGTTTAATTGTGTTAGACCAGAAACAATACATTCTGAAACTGTTACAAGAGTTTGGAATGTCGGACTGTAAGCCTGTGACAACTCCGATGGAAGTAGGACTTCAATTGGCGAAAGGTAACTCAGATAGTTGTAGCGATATACCCTATCAGAATTTAGTGGGGGGGTTGAACTATCTAGCCAATTGTACTAGGCCCGACATAGCACATGTGGTAAGCGTGTTATCACAGTTTAACTCGTGTTACACTACGGAGCATTTTAGTCATGCGAAGCGTGTGTTACGTTATTTAAAGTATACGCTTGATTTAGGCTTATGTTTCAGAAAGACTGATCATATGAGATTGCGAGGATTCGTAGATGCAAGCTGGGGGAGTTCATATGATAGAAAGTCTTACACTGGAATGTTGTTTAAGCTAGGTAATAGTGTGATCTGCTGGGAGAGTAAGAAACAACAGTGCGTTTCGCTTTCTTCCTGTGAATCTGAATACGTTGGGCTTTCTCAAGCAGCGAAAGAAGCAGTATATTTACGTAGTTTGCTTGCTAGTTTGAGAGAAGTGAATGTTGTGAATGAACCTGTCACTATTTACAACGACAACCAATCGTCACACATGATAGCTTGCAACAAAGTGAACCATAACAGGACGAAGCATATCGATATTAGGTATCACTTCATTCGTCAGGCGATAGAGAATGATCAGGTTAAAATTGAGTACATGCCAACAAATGAAATGGTTGCAGACATATTAACAAAGTGTCTGCATGGACCTAAGATGCGATATTTTTTAAACGACTTATGTTTACAAAATGTTACTGTAAAAGTAAGTAAGTAATATAGATTAAGGGCGCGTGTTGTGAGAAGCCTCTTTAGGTAATCTATGTTACTGGCACTTTTATAATAGTTTATTTTTGTATTGACATTCGTTGTTTATCTTGACTACTAATATACACCTAGAAGCAGCAACATCTTTTTATTGAAAATATTATTTAATGCACTGCCTATATACCCCGTATATAACAAGTGTTATAAATTTTAAAAGTAACAGTACCTGCCTACGTACATGTATAAATTGTATCCAAAATCCTTGTTATAAACTCATCCTTTTCCAAACAACAGGTAGGTATTATTATTTAGTTTTTTTGAAGGGGCCTTTAAACAACCTTAGCTATCTATCTCGCAGTTCTACTGCACTTCAATTTACTTAAAAAGAATGCATAACAGACTACTTAGGAGATACTACAGACATTGTACTCATGGTCCACTTAACTGAATTTGACATTTCTTTGTAGTATTTCTAAGCATTTTCTTATGTTTAAACTACTCTGTGGTTTGAAAGGTTTAAACTATGTACTTACTGCGTCATCTAGAGCAAAAAAAGGGGACCAGTTTAAAAAAACAAAAATTCCTCATTAGGCGGCGTTACTTTACCCATCATGATGTGTGCGAATACCCTGAGTGGAATGTGTCCGGAACGTAGGTGGTAGGACTTTTCTGCAAAGTTCGTCTAGGTAGGTACCACCGCTTTGCCAGTTATTCTGCCGCCAAGCAGTAGTGTGCAAGCACTACTGTGTTCCGGTTTGAAGGGCATTGTAGCTAGTGACATTACTGGGCAAATGAGACTTTATGATCTGATCACTCAGTCTAGTAATCTGATTACTAGACTGTGTGATGTCTCAGGATGACGTGCGCAGTGCAGTGTCACGCGAAACTTTATAGTTTTAAAGTTCCGAGTGACACTGCAACTGTTATGGGCGTTCGTGTCGCTTAACATCAGGTGAACGACTAGCTCGTCACGTCATTCCATCGCATTAAAAAAAACGTAATCTGTGCGCAATGACCACAAGTTTACGGCTCACGTCGCCAACAAAACATGGCGAACGATGAGGCTGACTCTGCATAATACACTACCAGATTCAATTATTTAGATATTATTTTGTTACGCTGCCGTATAATTTTAACATTTTTGCCATGGAACAAGTAGGAGAGGAATGCTAATACACCAAGAAAACAGCGTAGATCAAAAATATGCAATAAACCCATAGAAAACCAGATGGCGCTGCAAAATGAGTGGGCTATAAGTTGAGCGTAGATCAGAAATATGCCAAAAAACCGTTTTAAACCTAGATGGTACTGCAAAGTTAGCGGGCTATACGGTTACGGCGGACTAGGTTTAAAATGGTTTATGGCATATTTCAGATCTACGCTTAACTTATAGCCCGTTCATTTTCCAGCGCCATCGAGTTTTCTATCGGTTTATGGCATATTTCAGATCTACGCTGTTTTCTTGGTGTAGAATTCCTCTCCTACTTGCTCCGTGGTGCTCAATACGTGCCGAATGCCGCGTGCGCGTTTAGTGCATTGTCCTCTTAAACGTAGGCGACTTTTCCTTGCTTTTTACCCCATCCCGCCTGTAACAAGCCAGGAAAGGTGCGCCCTCCACACTAACTTAATACACTAGTGTATACTATACGCTACATTTGTGTATATTATGTTTTGGTGTGTTGTATACGGGCGTCATCGTTCCTCGCTTGTTGCAGGCGTGCGGACGTCTACGGAGATCGTGACCCGGCATTTCATTGATATGGACCATGGGATCCCGTTGAATATCCACGCACGTCCGAGGATCGTCGGCCGGCGACCCAACGCAATCGTCAACATTGAAACCGATGTATTCCAAGAGAAGTCCTACAAGCAGTATTCGTCCCAGCATCTTAGAGACGCGCTAATCGCAGTCAAAAAAGGTTACAGTGTGTACGCAGCGTCGAACAAATATGGCGTCCCGAGGAAAACTCTAAGGAATTGGATGGAGAAGTACGATATCAAAAGCCAGTTTTCGAAGGGACGTCGTGGTGCGAGGACGTCTACACAGATCCTCGATCCGTTGGAGTTGATGGTGGAAGCGAGGTCGGAAAGGTTTGACGAGGCTTTGTGAAAATAAAAAAATAAATAAGTATTGAGTTGTCAGAGTGGCAAAGCTATCTTCGGTCCCAGCATCTCCAAAGGTTTGGGAATCCATTTGTTTAGGTACTATTTATTTGTTGATTTTTTTAAATAAATTAAAAATTACAGCTATCGTGTATTGGCTCAAACAAAATTATATATAAATTGTATTACTTGCAATATATATAACAATTATTTAATATAATGACCTACTACAAACCAACCAATTGTCAGTCTGACAATTATTGTAACTTTAACAATATACCGTCAATTTTTAAAGAAACATTTTACCCAATTTATTGTTTATTCATTCATTGAACAGTTACTTCGTGTGAGCCTTAAAATTAGATTTTTGTAATTATACCCTGGACACCTAATTCATATTTGTATTTAGAAGTGATATTTAAGAATACTGTAAGTTAACTTGCCAAATATCGTACTTAGTAAGTATAATATAGGAGTAGGTTACATAATTATGTATGGTTTACATATACCTACTTGTATATAGAATTGCCAGTCATCTACCTTTTTAATATTTTTATCTGTCCAGTTTTGTCGATGAAAATAAGCAAATTCGCATTAATATTGGAAGCCAATTGGTTCCGAAGGCTTTAATAAAATACCCTTTGATAGGAGCTTTGTTTACGCACCTGGCAACTTAGCTTTTATGGCAACTTGTCGTATATTATGTTAATACGTCTCCCAAGCTCATAATATTAAATTTGTAAGTTATTATACCGTGTAAACTTGAAAAATTTTTTTTTTTGGGATTTTGAGTAAAATAATTACTTACTTTCTTATTCATAAGCGTTCTATATCCTAATTAGTTGTATTAATTTAATAAATTAAGAGGGTGACAGCCTCTGTGGTATGGTGGTTAAGCAGGTCGGCTCATAGCCCGGAGGCGGCGGGTTCGATTCCCACGACAGGACAAGTGTTTGTGCACATGAAAAATAAAAGCGTAAATACTTGTCCTTGTGTGTGTGTGTGTGTGTGTGTTGTGGGAGCATGGCCCTCATAGTTCCTGGGTCCCTAGATACAAGGAATCCTAGTTAGGGTCCAGGATCTATGTATGTGATCGTTGGGCGTTATTTATAACTATGACATGTTTTGTCACGTTTCCACTCGTGACTTTCCTGGTCAGCAAGAAGTTGACAAATAATCTATGTTCATAGCACATCTAGAAAGTTTATGAATAAGACAGAATCATATTGTAGTTATATGCCTCTAAGGTTGAGGTATATTATTATATTTACAGGGAAAAAAAAATTTAAAGTAAGCTCCATAAACACACCGGAACTATTGGGAATATTATAATCTTACAAACTATACAAAATGCTAATAAATGTAAGAAATATATTTTCATATTTTTATTATTAATTTATATAAATGTAAACCACAATAATAGCTTCAGTTTCTACAAAGTATACCTAATATTCTTTTACTCAAGAATTTAATTGAATATCATAAATATTTGAAGACTTGCAAACAACGGTCTAGTTTTATGAAAAATTAAGGATTGTGTTATATTTAGTCTTAATAATAATAATATAACTTTCACTTACCTATCGAATTAATTAGGGTTAGTGAGGTACATCTACTTAATATTTGTCTAGTCTTATAAACCTGTGTTATTCCAGTCAGACAAATGTAGGTTGAAATTTTGTGTAAATAATGAATTGTATAAATTATATATATATATATTTTTTTTTTTTATTTTTTTTTTTATATAAACAATTGAATAAACTGACGTTAAATAAATACTACATCTGATAAGACAAAGTTTGCGATCCAAGCGCGAAATCGTCACAATCATAACATAACATCGTGACAATCTGACAATTGTCATTATGACAATGACGTATCAAGCGGTGTCATCTTAGACTTAAAAAAATACTATTATTTTAGCATTCATCTCCGAATTCGAAGACATACATTATTATATATTTGTTTTTCAATGTATTTTACAAATCAACGTATATTATATTTTATTAAAACGCAATAATTATATAATTTATATTATACTTACTCACCATAAAAATAATTATTTAAAATTAACAAAATAAACGCACATTTATTTGACTAGAATTTGGTAATATAAATATTTTATGATTAAGTACCTACTTAATTTGTTTTACAGAAGTGATTTTTTATTAAGTTGTAAATTTAATTATTTTAAGTATTTTAAAACGTATCGGTCTTGGTAACTACATAGCCTTACTTCTATGAGTTGCTGTTATTAAATTCATTTTGTTAATTTTTATATAAATATCGCAATATTTTTCTAGTTTAGAATATAAGTTGTTTTTTCTATATTTTAAGCGTTTTTGTTCCTAATAAGCCAAAGTAGTCTGTACTGAATTTTAAACAATTTATTTATAATTATCTACGTAGATATTAGTTAAAAAATCAGACCTGATTCCAAATTACCATTCAATATATAAATACACTAGCTGCGCCCCGCGGTTTTACCCGCGGATAAAAAGTAGCCTATGTGTTAATCTAGTACATAAGCTATCTATATTCCAAGTTTCGTCCAAATCCGTCCAGCCGTTTGAGCGTGAAGGAGTAACAAACATACACACATACAAACTTTCAGCTTTATAATATTAGTGTGATGTGATGTGATGATAGTGTGATGTGATAATAGGAAACATTTCATACTGATATATTGAGCCAAATATAAATTATGTTTCATTTTTAATTAGGTATTTAATTAGGTACATACATAATAATCAAAATGTGTAATTACTTAATTTATTGTAAGTATTAAAATAATAACGTATTTGCCAAATAAAATATAACTATTTTTATCATAACTAAGTACCTATTTTATTAGTATTCTCCAAATATTTTTTTTTTGCTTTTGGGCTGTTTAAATTTTGAAACTTAATGAACTGTTCAAGAATGAGAAATATGAATTAATTACGTAAAAACAGATAAAGTACCTACTTGTTTTTTGGGTTATGGACCCTATTACTAAGGCTCCGCTGTCTGTCTGTCTGTCCGTCTGTCACTACGATGTATCTCATGAACCGTGATAGTTAGACAGTTGAAATTTTCACAGATGATGTATTTCTGTTGCCGCTATAACAACAAATACTAAAAAAATCAGAATATAATAAATATTTAAGGGGCTCCCATACAACAAACCTGTTTTTTTGGCTCGTTTACCAGATGAGTCATAGATGGCGCTGCTTTAAATAGTACTGCTACTCAACACTAGACGGCAGGGATAGATAATGTTACGGAACCCTTCGTGCGCGAGTCCGACTGGCACTGGGCCGGTTATATTGTATATGGCAAATCTGTTATAATATTATTGGAAATGCCAGTATTTAATAAGTAATAATAATGTATAATGTAATATTATAATTATACTAGTTTAATATACGGGTGATTGTATCGAATCAATGGATAATAAATAATATTTGTGTCGTGAACCATTTTGTTTTCTATTTTAAAAAGTATTTCAGAAAAATTATAATCTGACTCCATCTGAATTTCTGATGGGCTCAGGCACTTCTGGCAGAATCATTCTTTCCTGCAGACATAGATGAGAAATCCATCATGCAGGATTGCGCGTACTGCATGCTACGCGTAGCATTATTTAGCGTCCGTGTCGACGTCGTAATGTCAACGTCAGGAACAGCATTAGTCAAATCAACGTCAGTATCAAAGTCATATTACGGTCTATATTTGCCACAGATAAGAGAAAAAAACAATTGTCTGTGATATTTACGCCATTACCACTGGCAGAAAACGCCAAACAGAGTTTCAAAGCCACTAATCAAAAAAGAAAAGAAGAAGCGTCATGGTCTGTATCTAAGAGTTAGCATCAGCACCCCTAGTCGCAACCCATCCATAAAGTTTCGATTAGAAAATGCTCTCCGTCTCCTTCATCTACATTCAGGCTGAAGGGGACGGAGAGTGTTTATTTCAAAACGTTTTCGATGGGTTGGGGTATAGGAACAGCGTTACAGTCCGTGCCGACGTCAGTATCAACGTCATCAGCAGCGTCACGGTTACAGTATGCGTGTAAGAGATAACATCTTTGATAATGGGAATAGTAGAGGATGGGCTACAAAGGCTGCCTTGTGGCATAACCGCCATGTTGTGCATGTAAGTATGGCGAGCACCAAATAGTATTATAAGATTTCTCGTTGTTTTAGTGAAATTTAGTGTAATCAAGTCGAGGTCTGTAGTCAAAGATTATAAAGCCCGTTGATAGCTCGTGAACATAATTTCTCGTACAAACACGACTCACCTGCGCGGGCAGGGGGCGAGGTAACAAAACGAGACAAACTCATATGAAACTACAAAGAACAGAGCAAGATGGAAGAAAAGCCATCAACGGGTTTCCGTTTCCTCGCTAAGGTTAGTGGTTGAAATACACCACTAATTTTCGTATGAGCGGAAGTTGTTTCATTGTTCAACTGGATTTATAGCACAGATAACCCCCAATAGATACCGCATTACGGGATTTTTGTTCGGATCCTAGCTCACCAAAACTGGCGGAAGGCGCGGGTTGCGGGGACTGGAGCCAATGCGCTATTATTGGCTGTTTCGAGTGACGCCCTAATAATGAACTCTAATACTTGGTCAAAACTAAGGCCGTGCTGCGAAGCGGCAATTTATATAGAACCATTTACGCCAATGCGTGGTGCGCGGTCGTCGTCTTTCATGCGGTATCTATTGGGGGTTATCTGTGATTTATAGCCAATGTTTGTAGTACACATATACAGGTGGCATTGACGCCATGTTGTGCTCTCAAAGTGCCGCAAGTCGTTTATCAAACGTTGAAATTCAAAAGTGGACGTAAAATGTGAATAAAGACACTAACCAGCATGATTGTAAACGTTGCAGACTATCCAATAGCAAATGTCCAGTGCCAGTACGACAGTCCAAGTGACACAGAAGTAGAAGAGAAGACGAGAGCCGGTCCTACAGAAGACCACACGTACGGAGTACGGCATGCCGAGCAGGCCGCGTGCCTGAACATGAGCGATGAACCACCTGCATTCATTATACATCAGGTAGGCAAAGGAATGGAACCACAGAGCATTAAATAACCGGCCAAGTGCGAGTCGGACTCGCGCACGAAGTGTTCCGTACCATTATCAATAAAAAAGAGCTAAAAATCACGTTTGTTGTATGGGAGCCCTCTTAAATATTTAATTTATTCTGTTTTTAGTACTTGTTGTTATAGCGGCAACAGAAATACATCATCTGTGAAAATTTCAACTGTCTAACTATCACGGTTCATAAGATACAGCCTGGTGATAGACAGACAGACAGACAGACAGGCAGACAGTAATAATAGAGTCCGTTTTACCCTTTGGGTACGGAACCCTAAAAATGACGCTTCTCACCGAATTGTATTTTTATCGTGGGCTGTGAATGGAACAGGTATTAATTATCTGTGATGGAACTTACCGGCGCGTCTCTATATCCTGAGAAAAATAATCTGGCAGTTTTTAAGGGTAGAGTGAACCGGTATCTTCTAGGCAAGCATGATACCCATCAGGTGAGACCGTGGTCAAATGTTAGTCTATCAAAGGAAAAAAAGGGCAAGGAATTGAATCTGTTGGACTTTGGACTATCCGTTTTACTATTCCAGTGGACGTAGTCCCTTCGACTCTTTTCTCACGGCCCTATTTAAGCCGAAGCTTGCACCCTATAGGGATTCTTACTGAGGGATGCTGGATGCTAGAAAGGTTGGTAGGGGCCAACAGCTTTAGCCTGACCAGCGTCAATTACATGGAATAGAGAACTTGCACACTACTGCTTGGCGGCAGAATAACTGGCAAAGCGGTGGTACCTACCTAGACGAACTTTGCAGAAAAGTCCTACCACCTAGTAAAATTTACTTGCATTGTAATCTATGACTTGAATATCCAAGGAATGGGCATGCAGCATTCACCAAAAAGCCTGCCAAGAATTATGGCAACCCCGTCCCCTACTAGGGAGACCTATCAAACCTATGTTCGAATAGTGGACATGCAAATGAAGTACTGCTGGAAAATGCTACTAATTGCTATCAATTCTCTCCAAAAACCAACTTTATTTTCCAGTCGAGCCAGCTACAAGCACTGGCACAGTTCAGTGATCTAGCGCCGAAGATCATGACTATTGGCCCGGGGTTTCCTTCTGTCAACCTTATACAAGTCGCCGATAGACCACCTGTCACCATGCCGAGCTGTGTGAGTAGACCAGTAGACCGTAAGCGTAGTAGACCAGTAGACTTAGTAATAGTAAACTGGTAGGGTTACCAATCGCCGAGAGTGCCTAACTGTATGAGTAGACCAGTAGACCGTAATTGTAGTAGATCAGTAGACTAAGTAATAGTGCGCTGGCAGGGTGTTGCAATGGCCAACAGTGCGTAATTGTGTGAGTAGACTAGTAGACTTAATAATAGTAAACTGGTAGGGTTACCAATCGCCGAGAGTGCGTATACTGTGTGAGTAGACCAGTAGACTATTGGACAAAAAGACGATTTGACGAAATACCGATTTGACCAATATCGAATTTGACGAATTGCCGATTTGACGAATATCAGACTTGACCAATGTCGTTCAACCCATTGATATCATAACTAATAGTAGATTAGAATAGCTTAGTAGACCAGCAACTGCGACAGCTTCGGTGGTGTGGTGGTTGAGAAGGTCGACTTATAGCCCGGAGGCGGCGGGTTCGATTCCCGCGACAGGACAAGTATTTGTACAATGGAAAAAAGCCGAATAAGTTGTTCTGCGTGTGTGTGTGTGTGTTGTGGGAGCATGGTCCTCGTAGTTCCTGGCTCCCTAGATACAGGGGATCCTAGTTAGGATCCAGGATCTATGTATGTGATCGTGGGGTGTTATTTATTTATTTTTTACTAGCTGACCCGCCCTGGCTTCGCATGGGTTAATTAGTTTTACGCCTTAGATGATATATCAGTTTAAAGGAAGAGAGAAGGAAGAGAAGAAAAGATTAGTGAAGAGGATGAATGCATGAAACGGCGAATGGAGGCAGGTGCTGGCCCTCCCTTCTCTCTTTTTCATAGTAGGTACAGGATGCGAGGCTTTGGACCTAATACTGAAGGTTGGATGTCTGTAACTTCTAAACCACAAAACCGACGACCTTGAAATATTTACGGGACAATACTTAAAGTACTCCCTTTCTAACAAAACAAGAATATATGAAATTTGACCACGCGTTAATGATTTACAACTAAGTACATATATTATACCTAAAAAAATTTTAAACTGATATATAAAACCTAAAATAAACCGTTGGCGGAGGGAAAAGTGCCCAGAATGCTGGCAGCATTACCACGCTGGATGGCAATGCTTATCTTTTGTGCAAAATAAAAGCCAGCATTCTGGTCACCTGATGCCTCCACCAAACGTTTGGCCAAGTCCCGGTACAATTATATGATAAGTACATATTATATGATATGATGAATATGATATGATATGGTGGATGCAGGAGGCAAGCAGCCACTCAAAGTGGCGCTTTCTGGGGGAGGCCTATGTTCAGCAGTGGACGTCTACAGGCTGTTGATGATGATGATGACATATTTTTACTTTGATCCCCTCTCCCGAGGGAATGGCGCTGAATTTCGGGATTAAAGTATTCTATAGTATATTTGAATCCATTCAGTAGTTTCGGCGAGATGCTCAGCCAAGATACAGACAGACAGACAGACAAAAATGCAAAAATTAAAGTCATAGTTTTGGCTTCAGCATCGATAATAGGTAGCCCTCCAAAAAAATATTGTCAAAATATTTTCAATGTACAGAATTGGATCTGTTACAGTTTTATTATAAGTAAAGATTTAACTATTCAGACTATATGATTAAAAAATGTATCCCAGAAAAACATGCAGTGTCTCGAAATGAGCGGTAAAGTAACCTAATTTTGTCATTACCTGTATCATATGCTTTGGCTACGTTAAACATAACCTACTTGTTTTAAAAGTAAACCTTTTAGTCGTGTTTTCATCTGAATTACGAGTAAATTTTTGCGACAGACAAACCCGAGCCAGCCGGTGGAGTTCAGCATGAACAAGAGGATCCGGCGGAGCGAGGGAGTGCTGCGGGCGGCGGCGGACTGCGTGTCGCGCGGCCTCACCTTCCAGACCGTCTCGGAGCAGTTCAACATACCCATCTCTACTATACGGTACCTTCTACTTACTTTAATAATACATATAAATAAATATTCCACACAGCGCCATCTAGCCCCAAACTAAGCATAGCTTGTACTATGGGAACCAGATAACTGATACAATACTTAGACACTTTTTGTTTGTAAATACATGCATAGAATACAACATAACACAGAACAAACGCCTATCTATACGTATTTATCACACAATTGTTTGTCCTGGGTGGGAATCGAACCCACAACCGACAGTTCAGAGGCAGAGCTACTACCAACCGAGCTAACAGGCCACTCAAATTAACTGGAAAGGGGTTATTTGTCTTTATTTTATTAAGTTGGTACAGAAACCCGAGGGATTTTTTTACCTACCCACTTATTTTGTTTCCAGATTTTACATGGCAAGGAAGGGTATCTTGCCGAGACGACGAAGAGGACGAAGTACACAGGTATATTATCTATTTTTTACTAGGTGGTAGGACTTTTCTGCAAAGTTCGTCTAGGTAGGTACCTCCGCTTTGCCAGTTATTCTGCCGCCAAGCAGTAGTGTGCAAGCACTACTGTGTTCCGGTTAGAAGGGCATTGTAGCTAGTGACATTACTGGGCAAATGAGACTTTATGATCTAATCATACAGTCTAGTAATCTTATTACTATACTGTGTGAAGTCTCAGGATGACGTGCGCAGTGCAGTGTCACGCAAAACTATATTAATTTAGAGTTCCGAGTGATACTGCAATCTGTTATGGGTGGCCGCGACGCTTAACATCAGGCGAACGACTAGCTCGTCGCGTTGTTCATTTACATTTAAAAAAATTACGTACCTATACAATTATACATTCTAAAATGCAAGACCCTGTTTGTGGTGGTGTAGTGGTTGAGCAGGTCGACTCCTAACCCGGAGGTGGCGGGTTTGATTCCCGCGACAGGACAAGTATTTGTGTGAAAGAAAAAAGCGTAAATACGTTGTTCTGTGTGTGTGTGTTGTGGGAGCATGGTCCTCGTAGTTCCTGGCTCCCTAGATACAGGGGATCCTAGTGAAGGTCCAGGATCTATACAGTATGTGATCGTTGGCTATTATAATTGCATTTTCCACACATATCATCGGCCTGCAGACGTCCACTGCTGAACACAGGTCTCCCCATAAAACGCCACTTTGGGCGCTATTGTATTTTAATTTTGATTGTAATTCAGAGAAGCTTTATACGCTGGATTAACACACTAGGGTGCTTTTTACGCGCGGGTGAAACCGCGAAGCGTAGCTAGTATTTTATACATAGGAGATGCTGTGTAGAGTGTAGCTGAAAGGTAACCCGTGTTGCTTTTAAACGACGCAACCACAGGTTCGAATCCCGCTCGCCCCTGCGCCAATGACTTTACAAATTACGTGGCAGGTGGCTTAGTGATCGCACTAGATTATAATGTACTTCAGAGAATGCTGCTGGCCATTCCCTGGATGTTCCATAGCCGACTCTTACGGCACCCACGGGAAGAGATGGAGTGGTCCTATTCTTATGCTGGGACCACACGGATCGAAAACACTTTCTAGTGGGTTTCATCCTGTTGGTTGGGATGTTGCTGTACAAATCATAAATATGTGGTTCATAAAACTCGGTACATTAAAACCTGTGATCACCAAGTCGCCTGCCAAGCGTGGTGATTAAGGCAAACCTATGATAAGCGTCCAAAGTGTCGTTTTATAAGGGCGGCCTGTGTTCGGCAGTGGACGTCTGCAGGCTGAAGATGGGATATATTTTTTATTCTTTATAGGCATAGCATTTGACCACTGTCTCACCTGATGGTAAGTGATGACGCGGCCTATGATGGTGCATGCTTGCCTAGAAAAATGAGATAATAAAATAATGGTAATAATAGGATCCGTGCATGCCTCGGAGAGTACGTTAAGCCGTCGGTCCCGGTTGTCATAAGAACATCTATGGCAATCGTTATGGGTAGTCACACGCCTGATAGCATCTGAATTCTCGCCTCGTGTAATTCTGGTAGCTCGCCGCTACAGGTTAGATTGGAAGCCAACCACAATAACAAATGAAAAAACAAAGAGGATAATGAATAATATGATTATTAATTAAAGGTAAAATCTTCAAGTCCGGAGCCCCCGTTCCACATGCAACACTTCAAGCTTCCCCACATGGTCGCCCTTCGGTCCGAGGAAGAAGATCCGCACGACTGAGCCAACACGTATTTATACATTATTACTATCAATTGATTCTCTTGCCAGGACAGAACGGGTTTACTTGCGAAACGCACGCGGCTGTGGACAGCATCATTTTTTATTGTATCAAGAAAGTACGGTCTATATTTCAAGGAAAACTTGATGGTTTTTCCGCCTATATTTAGCTAGCCCTGCCCGGTTAGCATGGACAGTAGACAAAATTGTCCTTCCCCTGTTTTACTCCACTCGACAAGTAAGCAAGTATGACGAAAGTGACATAAAACGGGGAAAGACAATTTTCTCTACCGCCCGTGCTAACCGAGGGCGTAGGTACTTCATGGCTACATGCGTTGGATTCTGTCGCCCTAGTAGACAGCATCATTTTTTTATTGTATCAAGACAGTACAGTTTATAATAAGCATATAATACGGCAGTTTAACATTTTGATGTTTTTTTCTTTTTAGCTAGCTCTGGCGTCTAGCGCAACCTTCATTGCTAATGAGCTGCTCTAGAAAATAAAAATATGCAATAAAGTTATACAGTTCACTTCATTCATCTTCAACAATATTGTTTCAAAAACGAGTAGCTCATGCATCTGTAGGTTGAGTTCAGACGAGCAACTTTTATGCCACATCTTATAGACAAAAAGTCGCCGAGCAAAGACGACTTTTAGGTTAGGTCGAATGAGATTTACATTTATGATTATGACTCAGTGTTTCTGATCTACTTGTGCCCGCCTGCACTAAAATATGACAGCTCCTATGTTCGCACTTATTTATCTAGGGCATACCTACTTGATAACTTCAAAATAAGAATACCTATAGAGATAATTGTAAACCCAGAAGCTGTCAAACATCATTGCAGATAGACAGTACTGTTCACTTCTAATAGCAGTATCTGATAGTTATAATATCTAAGCAGTAATTATTAAGTATTATGTTATCAACCGTGCTTAAGTAGTTAGAACACATGAACAGAAACAAACAGGGCTTTGAATTCAGGCAGAATTTTGACATATAAGTTGCAAGTAGTAGTACAAACTCTACTTTACTAACACATAAAAGCAAAACGTTGTCTGTTTGTTTGTATCGATTTCACGCCAAAACGGCTAAAGCGATTTGAATAACATTTTGCAAACAGATTGTTGATACTACCGAGGTCAACACAAAGTACTTTTTATCCCGGAGAAGTAAAATTTCCCGCGGGGGGAACTGGCAAATAATACGTGAAGCGTAAGAGCAAACTCTGAGAAATTAAAATAGAAAGAGAAAAGGTTAAATAATTTAGTCTCATTCTTTCCTCGAGAGTGTACCAGTGATGGAACTTGTTGTCTTGTTAAAGACAACAACAACTTGTAAATATTATGTGTATATTAATATTAGAATCTCATTATGAATTGTAAAAATGGTGAAAGTGTAGTGTACCTACACTTTAATGTAGAAATAGAAACACGTAGACTAAAAAAAGTGAGCGGCTCAACAGCCTACATTATACGAATTTAGTTATTTGGCTTAAAATATCGACTGATAAACGATGACATTAAAACAGTCGAAAATGGACTTTTGTGTAGAATTTTTAAACAAAATGTAGTCAAAAAACATTAAGTATCTATTACAATCACATAGCTACTTGACTGGCTTATATTGTCATCGATTTATCGGTTGTGGGCCTTAGGATATTTCAGTTATCGTGTTTCTGTTAAATAGTTAAAAACTTTTAAATAAGTATTCGTTTCTTAGTATGTATTACCTCTGTATTATTAGCAGAATCCTATCTAACTACCTACACCTATTAACTACCCATACTTACACACAGTAAGTAACTAGTCTGTCACCAGCTCAGGGCCCTAATTCTGTATGACCATTTTACGATTCCTTACTTCGAAACCACGCGAATTCCTTGTCTTACATAAGAAATCTGCAAAAAAACTATTGTCTAGCAAATGAAAACGAAACCGCGCGAAATGAATGTGGAACTTGCGCGATTTCAACTGTCAAAAATCATAATGTTCCACCGAGACGCGTTCCGAAACATCAACACGTCAAAAGTTTCCACCACTTATGTCAATATTTATTCAAAATAAAAATAACTTTAATGTAAAGCGAAGGTATTTCTAATGCTGTGACATGATTTGAACAAGACACAATAACGACGTGGTTTCGTGTCTGAATCTGTGGTTTCATACAGATTTATTAATGTTCAGAGTAATAACCATACAGCAGTCACCGCACATTGAACAGTATGTTCTGTAATCTGTAGTTTTGGCAGACACACTCGAGACACAAAATAGAAAAGTATCTATTTTGTGGTCGAGATCTATGGCGATTACGAATCAAGAGGACATAATTAGTGACGAAATCGTCAATGATTCTTGATAAGTTGCCAAATACTGTGATGTTATAATATAACAATTACGTCTGCACTAAAGTTTGACAGCTCTTAAGGACTTACTTAGCCTTTCATGACATACCTATTGCAACGCATAAACGGGCACGTCCTAGAGCTATAAGTATGAACTTAAGAGCTGCCAAACTTTATTGTAATGGGCATTAGTTACATAGACAGTTTTATACAATACTATGTTTAATTTGACATTTCTAAAGTTATCGTCATCCTTCTCATTTCGAAGTCTATGAAAAAGACAACAACATACTGTCTTAGAAATAGATTTAGTCAAGGAAGTTGTATGTTATAGAATATACTATATAATATACAACATACTTGGATTTTGGTATTTCACATCAAATTGATACGCAGATATGTAAAAGTTACTAATTTAATGTGTGATTCTGATTTGTATGACAGATACTGTATCGTGAAGGTTGCTCGTATATCTATACCGACCTAGAGTTACCCGATAGTTGTTCGTACTTCTCAGAGACTACTTTTTTAATGTGTGTAAGGGTTTATGGTTACAATGAAGAGATAGCTGTGGCCTTGTCAAATATTAGTTAACAAAATAATGAACAGTATTTTTACACAGACGTAGCCAAATAGGTTTATTTTCTTCGGGGAAAGTAAAAGTGACTTTGTAGAAATGTCAATGAAAATAGATAATTTTATAAATGTAGACTGACAGAACTATTTGATGAGAAGTTAAGTTGTTTTTTTAGTCTCACTCCCACTTTGGGCCAAAAACGCCGAACAGGGTTAAAAGTTTAGATACATGAACTAAGGTTTTATAAAAAGAAGTTTTTCTTTATTGGGATTCATGCTCTGCCGTGCTCTATCAGTTTACGTTTGTAGAAAGTCACATCCCCGCAAAAATAAATAAAGAGTAATTTTTATAATAATTAATGGTATTTTCTCGTTTACTGCCATTGCCATTGTTGTAGCAGTATGAAACGTACTCTTTGTTTTATATTTTGACGTTGGGGTTTTTGTAAACTCACCCGTTAATTGAGCTTATAAGAACGCATTTTGCATGTACCTAGTTGATACAGATATATATTTTATATACCTACCTATAGCCGCAAATATTTGAACAAATGTATTAAATTTAAGTTAAAATATTAAAACTAGATGATGATTTCGATTGTGTCAGAACATTTATAGTAGGTAATAAATTACATTGTGTACACAAATAGGAGTATTACACGCTATCTCATGTAAAAAGAAAGTATTACAACTTATTAAAATGTAAAATAATTGCAAAAGGGCAGCTTGTTAGTTTTGTGACAGAAACAAAAATGGCATCTATGTGACTTAAAAAAGTATTTAAACGCCTCATCATAGTTTCCTTATGGATATGAAAGTTAACTAATTAGTTAAATAAAAAGATAAATAAAATGCAAAACACTATCGTACCTACTCGCTCGTATCAAGTATCGTAAAATATTTGTATGAAATCCTTGGTATAGTTTTTTTTTATGCGATTGAATGACGTGACGAGCTAGTCGTTCACCTGATGATAAGCAACACGGCTGCCCATAACAGTTGCAGTGACACTCGGAACTTTAAAACAATAAAGTTTCGCGTGACACTGCACTGCGCACGTCATCCTGAGACATCACACAGTCTAATAATCAGATTACTAGTCTGAGTGATCAGATCATAAAGTCTCATTTGCCCAGTAATTTCACTAGCTACAATGCCCTTCAAACCGGAACACAGTAGTGCTTGCACACTACTGCTTGGCGGCAGAATAACTGGAAAAGCGGTGGTACCTACCTAGACGAACTTTGCAGAAAAGTCCGCTAGATGGCGCTGTACTGGATTTCATACAAATATGTGGATTAAACGTCTTCTAGTTTCACAGAATACAATAAATTATAATATATGTCTTGTTCTGTGAGCCTGAAGCTGTATTATTTCTAAATTTTTGTTTGTCATACCCATTTGTTAGCAAATGTACCTATGTAGATAATAAAGTAGGTACTTAGCGTACTTCTTCCTATTAATATTGCATTTAACGTCGTGTGGAGAAATATTAAAAACACAAATAAAAAATTAGTTGTAACAGCGCCATCTACAGCAAAATGTAAAAATGTAAAAACGTTAGGCGACGCAATCGTTCGGCAACAATCGCCAAACAGTTGCCGTGCGTTAGTTGCTAGTTCGTATCTGTAGTCGCGCCGATTTTATGATTGTATATAATTGTACGCCTACGTAGACTTGAGATTGTCAGCGTTATTTAGTTCTTTATAACATTATCTAAAGGAGATGGGTCATTCTGAAGCTAAACACGGTGTTATAGATGAAATTAATGTACATACATTATCTATGTGTGTATGTACCTATATATTATTATTATTACTACCTATTATTTTTGCAAACACTATTTGCAAAAATATAAATTTGAGAAATAATGGCTAATAGTGGATTGTATTTCACAGGTTGTTTTGCTTTCAACCCACCGGGTATTATTTATAAACATGCTAACGACAGTTGTTTACCCATTAAAATCTAGGGTAACAAATAACAACTGAATAATAAATGATTGAATTTTCAGTGTAAAACAGAATGATGTTGCATAGTTTCAGAATAATTATACCTAAACAAAAGTACACTGCACCGGGTAGCATTCTAATAAACTCAATCGTACTAGGGGTACTGATTATTTCTATAATAGCGGTTGTATTACTAAAAACTTTGAGCCATTTTTTTTCCATGAGCTATGTATGGCCCATCTCCTTTGTAATCAAGTTTAGGAGTATGGCTGGCACGTGTAGGTGTTATGTACATAAAGTATACTTCCACAGCAACGTAGTGTAGCCGTGCGACACATTAAACATATTTTGTGTAATATTCGTTTTATTTGCCTTAACATTTTTGTTTGTTAATTCCGTGACATGTTTTGCAAGGGAGTTACATTTAGAACCAGTAAACCTTGCAGAGGTTTGTCTTATCTCCCAATAGATGGCGCTGCCAACCTCGTCTCTAGATACAGGACATGAGACCACTGTCTTGTCTCGGTAGCCATGTCCAAGCTAAAGGAACGAATAGGTGCGGGCATAGTGATCTCAATTCTTAACTACACCATGTAATGTTAAGTTATATCTCACCTGATGGTAAGTGATGATGCGCTTGTCTAGAAGATATGAGGGGCGTTCAATGTATTCTCGGTATAGGCATGAAAGAATAAGCAGAAAATTCTGAATATAATTTATTTTTCAATGTAGTCCCCTAGGAACACACTTATTTATCCGGGAAAATAACTTTTCAATCCCCTCCAAAAAATATTTTTCTTCCTGGTCTGCAAAATGATCGTTAATTGCTGCCTTTAACTCTTCATCGTCGGAAAAATGCTTGCCTCGAAGTTCTTTTTTGAGAACAGAAAGTAATCACAAGGGGCTAGGTCCAGGCTGTAGGGTGGATGATTGATTTCTTCAAATCCGCAATCCCGCACAGCAGCATTGGCAATGCGCGCCTTGTGAACAGGCGCGTTGTCGCGCAGAAGCAATACACCTGCGGTCAATTTTCCCCGTCTTTTTTCTTTTATTGCCTCCTTTAAATTGCGCAGGGTGTTAGCGTAAGTGGCGCCAGTATTACTCTCACCTTTTTTTGTGTACTCAATTAATAAGATTCCCTTGGAATCCCAAAACACTGTGGCCATGAGCTTTCCGGCGGATGGGCTGACTTTGAATTTCTTCGGTGGGGCTGTTCCTTTTTTATGCCACTGCATAGACTCCTGCTTGCTGTCAGGATCACAGTGATGAAACCACTTTTTGAGTCTTTCCTTGTTTCGTGAGGAATTTCATCACAGTGCGATGCTCGATTTTTTTCAACATTGTCGTATCAGTCATCGTAGTTGCCTTTCCGAAATGATATTTTGAATACTAATGGCGACAATCAAATACAATTTTGTATTTATACCCTCAATGAGTGTCATAAACTAATGAGATAATTTAATTACCCTCGTCATTAGTATATTACCCCGACACCGAGAATACATTGAACTCCCTACGTACCTGTTCACTCTCGATTTGAAGACTCCAATGTTGTAGTTTTCGGGAAACAAACGCAAACGCGTTGTTTGTATTATTGACACTGGCTAAATACATTAGGTGTGGAGCCAAAATATAACAAATAAACACATTTGAGTTTGTTTCAAATCCCGCCCATAATTAAAATTTTCAAAAAACCTCTGACATGGAATTCCAATGTTTTTTTTTCAACGTAGTGGTTTGGTTGGAGTGGGGCCCATAATTTGTGTAGCGCGGACTTGCGTGGCAGAAACCTGGGGGCGTACTGTGAGCTCATATCGCGATTCAAAACAGAGCCTATACTGGATCGCTTGTCAAAATCCCCATACAAAAAAAACAAAACGATCCAATTTAAGGTCAGTTTTGAATCGCGCTAAGAGCTCACAGTACGCCCCCTGTTCGCTTTCCTCTTGAAAAGAAGAATGGTTTTTGACAGCTCGATGACTGACAAGTTAGTGATATTCTAAAGACTCTCGAATGTGATACCATTCCGACTATACTATTATAGTTAATCGAATTAGGTACGTAAACTTAATAATCGATACAATAAATGTACATTTTTATTTAGTTTTGATGAATTCCATGAAGTTACTGAAGTACAATATTATTTGTACGAAATTTTAACGTAAACAATACGAAACTTCATGGGCGTGAGCTGTCAAAAAACCATTCATAAAGTGGACAAGGTATACGTCAAAAAGTACGCTACGCTAAGAGACTAGCAAGTTTTGGCGGGAACGTGAAAAGGTTCACGCGCGTCGTTGCATTGTATTATTTCACAAAACTTATGCTTTTTCTAGTGTTAATGTTTTAAAATTAGTGGCATTTTACGCATTAAGTGCTGAATTACGAGTATAAGTGTGGGCAAGTGATATAATGTAGTGAAACGTGGTTTTTCGTGTTGCTTCCAAAATTCCATAGAAGCCTCTAGTAAAGTTGCCACTACTTTAACTACTAGGACATGACTTAGACTGGATTATGACTACCTGACTTAGACTGGACTATGACTACCCTGACTGACTGTGACTTTACATGAAATATTTCATAATACGATGAAAAACTACAATACTTGACACTGGCTAAATACACTAAGTGTGGAGCCAAAATATAAGAAAAAAAAAAGAGACTAGCAAGGAACATAAACGTGCACATGATTCATGCATTTCCCGCGCTTATAATTTATGCTAACTTTTTCTTAAAACCACAATAATACTACACGATCATCCTCATTTTTAGAAAACAGGCATACACACACGTTTCTTTGTTTAAAGAAAGAAAGAAAGAGTATTTATTTGCAACTGACATAGATAATAATAATAATGTAAAATAGTAGAAAGGCGATTTCATCATCATCCTCTTTGCCTTTTCTCATTTGTTATTGGGGTCGGCTTCCAATCTAACCTGTAGCGGCGAGCTACCAGAGTTACACGAGCGACTGCCATCTGACCTCGCAACCCATAAAGGACCAGTAACAGGGATGGTTAGATCAGGTGTCAGATTCTATCACGCGTCTGACTACCCGTAACGATTGCCATAGATGTTCTTATGACAACCGGGACCGACGGCTTAACGTGCTCTCCGAGGCACGGAGCGATGGCATCGAAAACTGCTAAATAAGTTATTGGTGCAGGGCTGAGGAACGAACCCGGTGCCTTAAGATTGCGAAGCGCACATGATACCGCTCGGTCACCATCGCTCTTCGTAGAAAGACGATTTATACTGTTACAAATCGATCGTTTAGAGGTAGGCTAGTATCACCTGGACTCTTTCGGATTATACCTACCTCTTCGGAAACACTGATTTATTTGACAGTCTCTGTGGTGTGCTTGAGCAGGTCGGCGGGGTAATTACATAAAATTTGCAACAGCAATGCGACAGCAGTAGCAAAGCAACAGCAGTAGCGAAGCATACATGCTCGACACCACTAATGATGTATGACAGCAATCATCGCGCAATTTACGCCTGTTGCAAACCTGTTGCGAGTTAGGTAATACGTCCACGGCTCATAGCCCGGAGGCGGCGGGTTCAATTCCCGCGACAGGACAAGTATTTGTGTGAAAGAAAAAAGTGCAAGTACTAGTTCTGTGTGTGTGTGTTGTGGATGCATGGTCCTCGTAGTTCCTGGCTCCCTAGATACAGGGAATCCTAGTTAGGGTCCGGGATCTATGTATGTGATCGTTGGGCGTTATTATTGTTTAGGTACCTACTTACTTATTTATTAATCTTTATTACTGAAACTAAATAATGTTTAGTCAGAATTTTGCGTTATCAATACCTAATAATAAAAGTTGTTTAATTTATTATCAAAATGAGATATCAAATGTTAAAGCTGCCCTATGACATTAAAATTAAGATAAATTAAAGTTTGAAGGTTTAACAACAATTTGAATATACTACTAGCAATATCCCGCGGTTTCACTCGCAGTTTTTCCTTTAACTATTTTCCAAAAAACTGCTAAATTATTTCTGAAAACCCGGCACTGGTCACTGTGCGCATTACGGGACACTATGGAAATAAAGACTTAGAATTTCATAGCCATAGGTTTCGTACCCAAAGGGTAAAACGGACTCTATTACTAAAGTTCCGCTGTCCGTCTGTCTGTCTGTCTGTCACCAGGCCGTATCTCATGAATCGTGATAGTTAGAGAGTCGTTTTCACAGATGATGATTTCTGTTGCCGCTATAACAATAAATACTAAAAAACAATATAAAATAAATATTTAAGGGGGCTCGCATTTTTTTTTTGCTCGTTTTATAGATAATTGTACGGAACCCTTCGTACGCGAGTCCGACTCGCTCATGACAGGTTTTATTAGTATCTAATCATGGTGCATGATGCCTGTTCACAAACGTAGGTATGATAATATTAATAATACTTGTAGATAGATAATAATAAATGTACGTAGCGTAGGCGCCGAGCAGCCAGCAGAAAGTGGCGATCTATGGGGGAGGGGGGAGGCATGAGCGTACGTTAAGAGAGACAGAGGGAGATAAGATCCGGAATGAGGAGAGCATTTCCATTTCAACTTGCTAATTCTAAGAGCTATTTCGGTCACTTTAATTCTCCTGCGGATCTCCTCGTTCCGGAGCTTATCTCGCAGGGAAACACCGAGCATAGCTCTCTCAATAGCTCGCTGCGCGACTTTGAGCTTACTAATGAGGCCAACAGTAAGAGACCATGTCTCAGTGCCATGTCATCACTGGCAACACACACTAGGCTTGGCTAGGTAAGAGATTTGCCGGGGACGCGAAAAATTTCACGTTCGTTGCATTGTATTATTTTTCAAAACTTGTGCTTTTTCCCGTGTTAATGATATAATGTGGTGAAACATGGTTTTTCGTGTTGCTTCCAAAACTCGATAGAAGTTTCTAGTAAAGTTGCCACCACTTTACTAGGGCATGAGTTTAACTGGACTATGACTGCCCAATCTGTGACTAAGACTACGTGAAATGTAATATCTATAATGTAGACTTTGTAGACTTTTTAATATTGCGACTGAAGGACTTTATCAAATACAAAAAAATTCAAATTCTGTTTATTGTAACATGAACGGCATACCTACCAATTATACATAGATATCGAAGATATTCGTAGATATTTATATCTAGATATTTTATATCTAGTTCAAGAAGATATAACAAGCTAGTTTAGTTTAGTTTAGTTTTTATTATTGTAGTAGTTAGCTTGAGTAGTAAAGGCAAATTGCCCGTTAAAAAAAAAAGTTCTATAATTTTTTTTTATGTAAATGAATGACGAGCTAGTCGTTCGCCTGATGTTAAGCGTCACGGCTGCCCATAACAGTTTGCAGTATCACTCGGAACTCTAAATTAATATAGTTTCGCGTGACACTGCGCTGCGCACGTCATCCTGAGACTTCACACAGTATAGTTATAAGATTACTAGATTGTGAGATCAGATCGTAAAGTCTCATTTGCCCAGTAATTTCACTTGGTACAATGCCCTTCAAACCGGAATTACTTAGCCAATTATTATTATTAAATTTATTTACTAGGTGGTAGGACTTTTCTGTAAAGTCCGTCTAGGTAGGTACTACCGCTTCGCCAGTTATACTGCCACCAAGCAGTAGTGTGCAAGCACTACTGTGTTCCGGTTTGAAAGGCATTGTACCTAGTGAAATTACTAGGCAAATGAGACTTTACGATCTGATCTACATCTAATACTTTAGTATTATGTATGAATGTAATCTTTTTTTTATGTAAATGAATGACGTGACGAGCTAGTCGTTCGTCTTATGTTAAGCGTCACGGCTGGCCATAACATAATAATCATCTATTCATCTTCTTATCAATCAACCGACATATAAGTAGGTATAGATGATTTCAAATATTCATTCCGCTAAGTACCAAAGCGTTGATAAGTTATGTTTAGACAAACAAGTTGACAAGTTCAGTGTATTGTTCTCCGTGGAGCCGCGATGAGGCTCGCTGCAGCGGTGCTCCTGTGTTCCTGCTGCTATGCAACTTGTTCCGGACAAACTGATGGTATGTACCTACCTTTACATTACCATAGAATAGTATAGTTGATTACTATGTGGTGGCTCTGTGAGCTAAATAAAAGATCTCAAGAGTCAGGGGGTTTAGCAAAGATGCCTTTGCATCAGCGTTAACGCCAAATGATAACTCAAAATGTATGGGATTCACAATACCTGCGGAAAACTTTTCCGCAGCTAATGTCATAGCTAATGTCATTCCCATACATTTTGAGTTATCGTTTGGCGTTAACGGTAATGGAAAGGGATCTTTGCTAGACCCCTGGACCTTTTTTATGTTTTCAAGCCTCACCATTTAGATAAGTTTCCAAAAAAATGATCCAGTGGGGTAAGTGAGACATTTTACCTTTGCATTTACGTAAACAGCTCTAGCACAATATTAAGAACTTATAATTTCTCGCATTTATAATAGCGACTGACGCGAAGTATTCTTCCTGGAATCAGTTGTCAATGACACGCGTTTGTAATTGCCATTAATAGAGCGTTTAGGGATAAAATCATCCAATTTAAAGCCCTATTCAAACCAGCGCGGTATTCATATCGCGGTGGGTAGCGGTAAATACCGCGCGGGATCCCACGTGGTATTTTGTACTGAAGTTCCGTGGTTAGCGCGGAACTTGAGCGAAACTTCATACAAAATACCCGGGCGGAATCCCGCGCGGGACACCGCTACCCAACGCGGTAAAATACGCGGTTTGAATAGGGCTTAAAGCAGACAATGGTTTTGTTTCACTTACCCCGTATATGGGTTAACAAGCCCGATCTGTCATCAATAAAAACTAGGCCCGATCCGTCACAGAAACTTAAGGTGACGGGCAGGGCCAGATAAGCAGGTCAAAATCCGTTTAAAGAAACATCGACCTTAACATCTTGGTCTTCAGTCAGTCAGTGGACGTTGCACCTTTCCTATTACAGCCATGGAATAGATCTTATTCTTATTCTTATTCTGAGTGGAAGCGATAAAGGCCAGCACTGACGTCCCGCTTGGGGTGTATTGTGCATTTCCCCTGCCCGCTCAGTTACCCTAGCCAACCTAACTCCTTGAAATATCGGAGCACAGCCTTGGATCACTGACATAACTGTTCCAGTGATAATAATGGTGGTGATAATGACAAATCAGTCAATACGGATGAACCCAAGCTGATGATGATGAGCGATTCCTGTGATTGACGGGTTCCGACATCAGCAGTAACCTTATTAATATTGTATTGTTTAAATGCCTCCATGTATAACCAATGTTTCAGTTCCAGCCGAGCCAGGTATCGCGGTGAACGGGCAGCCGCTGCCTGTGGCGCGGAAGGAAGATGGTCACAAGCTTTATCAGTACTACTTCCACGACAAGGAGATACTGTCCATCAATATCATCAACAATGCAACGTATGAACTCACTGGTGAGCACCGAGTCGTTCTGCAAGAACAATAATATTGTGCTCACATTAATTAGTGAATTGAGCGAATGTCTAATGCGAACGCTGTCGCAGTCTCAAGAATAATGGGGACAGAGTAGTTTGCGAAAAACCGGCCAAGTGCGAGTCGAACTCGCGCACGAATCTGATCGAAACTGTACCATTATCTCTGTTTTTTAGTATTTGTTGTTTTAGCGGCAACAGAAATACATCATCGGTAAACATTTTAACCGTCTAACTATCACGGTTCATGAGTTACAGCCTGGTGACAGACGGACAGACAGACAGACAGCGGAACCTTAGTAATAGGGTCCTAATAGAAACCTAAAAAACAATGACGATAACCGATAGCAAGTACAAAAAATTAAAGTCAATAAGCTCGTCTAAGGGTACTAGTTCCCATTGTAAGCTTTGCCACTGATGTACTCAGACACGTAAGTTTAATAATGACTGTATGCAGATTGCTATGAAGACAGCCATGAGCCGTGCTGGCTGCCGGAAGGCCGCACCTTCGTGAAGGAGTGGCCGAAGCGCACGTTCTGCTGCATGGCGCGACACAGCGATCCAACCCGGACCACTCGCCTCTCTGTCACCACCAGACTATACGATGGTAGATAACTTCAGACTGCACAGTACCGTTTTAGGAATACTTGCCTCTTTAATCTGAAATCTTTTGTTACGTATACAGTATGTTTCAAATCCCCTTAGAAACTTGCACATTGACCTCTGAGCGGACTGCAGCGACTCTCAACCAATTTTTTTGGTAGGTCGCTTTATATTTTCGAATCCCTTGAGAAACTCGTACATTGAATGCCAAAACAGGTTTAGCGCCGCTGATTGACCTTGTCTCGCACATTTCCTTGTACCACGAAACGCGGTAGACGGGTAAACGACAGTGAAGCGATGCATAATTGTATGGAAAGCGATACTGTCACTTTTTTCGGGGCTAACATAATACCGGGGAGCAATGCACGAGTTTCTCAGGGGATTTGAAACACACTAATAGTTACCACTAGGGGCGCATGCGCTGGACTCCATGCAAATATTTTACGACATTCAATATAGTAGGCACAGTTCTACTTCCTACTAATATTTATCATCATCATCATCATCAGCCTGAAGACGTCCACTGCCTCCTCCATAAAACGCCACTTTGGACGCTTATCATAGGGAGGATTTGCTATAATCACCACGCTTAGCAGGCGGATTGGTGATCGCAGATTGTTTTTTTTTTTTTTATGCTATTGAATGACGTGACGAGCTAGTCGTTCACCTGATGTTAAGCGACACGGCTGCCCATAACAGTTGCAGTGTCACTCGGAACTTTAAAACAATAAAGTTTCGCGTGACACTGCACTGCGCACGTCATCCTGAGACATCCCACAGTCTAGTAATCAGATTACTAGACTGAGTGATCAGATCATAAAGTTTCATTTGCCCAGTAATTTCACTAGCTACAATTGTAATGTACTGAGGAAAATGCAGCTGCCCATTCCCTGGATATTCCCTTAGCCGGCTGTTACGGCACCTACGGGAAGAGATGAGGTGGTCCTGTTCACAAACCGGGACCACACGTCCAACTAATATTATAAATACGAAACTTAGTGTGTGTGAATGTTTGTTGTCTTCTATCTCCGTAACCACAAAACCGATTTTGATGAAATTTGGAATGCAGATAGCTTATAGCTTATTAACACAAAGGATACTTTTTGATCGCGGGTAAAACCAATTGGCACAAGTAGTAATATAATGATATCTTGTCAAATATAAAAAAAAAAATTCGGAATCAGTTAATATGACAGACATAAAAAAATATACTACTGAAATGATAACCTACGTCTTTTTAAAGTTGGTGGAAAAGGAGATTTAACGGCGACGTTTTGTATAGATAATGTGGCAGAGATCCGGCTGATGACGATAAAGGATAAGCGAGTCTGCGAGGCCGACAAGCTAGTGGTGGGTCGCGCGCTCCGAGTGCTCGTCAAGCCAATATGGCCTAGGGACACCGTCTACACCGTCAGGTAATAAACAATAGAATTGAAATAGTTATTTTCACCTCACTAGCTCGGAAAAATTCTCTTTGTCGTTCGAAATCTGGGCGCAAAAACGCATTTTAATCGCTAGCGTGGAAAGTGTTTTTAAAATTCGAACCTTTCTATTCAATAATTTTCTCGTTATTGAGGATTTAACCACAGATCTGCCCGAATTAAACCTTCTTGATATTGCCAGTGTCCACTGAAAATTCATTGATACCACAGACTACCTATTAAAAGATACTATTAATCTATTAATACTTCATCATTTTCTCGTTCGCCAACCTCATTTTTAGAATAATCGCACTGTCCAGCACCAAAGAGTATATAACCAATACGTTATCCAGCAACGCGACTGCATGGAAAATGGATGGAAAACATTTTTTCTTTAATTTTCAATGAATGACGTGACTAGCTAGTCGTTTACCTGATGTTAAGCGTTACCGCCACCCAGAACTAAATTAATAAGCGAAAAACTAATCTTTTCTAAGCCATTTAGCTGTTTTTCTTGCATTTTCCTCGCTGTAGTGAGGTGAAAAGTTGTGTGTTGCACTCGGCAGCAAAGTTTTTCTGCGTCTCGTACCTTTGAAACCTTTGCTACGCTCAGGATTCTTCATTTGAACCACTCGCTACTCTCGTGGTTCAATCCCTAGACCTACCTAGAATCCTTCGCTTGCTCAGGTTTCAATTCAAGTACTCGCGCCAAAAACCAACTTTGCAGCCTTGTATACCAAATAACTATTGTTATGCAAGGCTGCAAAGCTGGTTTTTATTTATTTATTTATTTATTTTATTTGGCACACAAAACAGAATATAACCAAATGCAAGAACAAGAACAAAAAAAAATACATACATTTTGAGCTAGATTTGTTTTTGGCGCGAGTACTTGAATTGAAACCTGAGCAAGCGAAGGATTCTAGGATTGAACCACGAGCGTAGCGAGTGGTTCAAATGAAGAATCCTAAGCGTAGCGAAGGTTTCAAAGGCACGAGACGCAGAATAACTTTGCTGCCGAGCGAAACACACAACTTTTCACCTCACTACAGCGAGGAAAATGCAAGAAAAACAGCTTAAAAAGCTAAGAAAAATTAGTTTTAAGCTTATAAATTTAGTTATGGGTGGCGGTAACGCTTAACATCAGGTAAACGACAAGCTCGTCACGTCATTCATTGAACATAAAGAAAAAGTGTTTTCATCCATTTTTCATGCAGTCGCCGTGCTGGATAGCGTATTGGTTATATGTATTATATACTCTTTGGTGCTGGACAGTGTGATTATTCTAAGAATGAGGTTGGCGAACTTCCTCATGGTATCTTTTAGTAGGTAGTCTGTGGTATAAATTAATTTTCAGCGAACTAGCAATATCAAAAAGAATTCAATTCGGGCAGATCTGTGGTTAAATTCTCAATTCTCGACGAGAAAATTATTGAATAGAAAGGTTCGAATTTTAAAAACACTTTTCACGCTAGCGATTAAAATGCGTTTTTGCACCCAGATTTCGAATGACAAAGAGAACCTTTCCAAGCTAGTGAGGTGAAAATACTTTTTTAAAATACGGCTCTACACGGTTTGCGCATTTAGTTGGTTGACACCAGTGAGTGTTCCTGCGACCCGCAGGCTGCACGGCTTCTTATCAGGGAGTTGTCCAGACGCTTGGTGCAACCAAAAGGCTAGCACATACGTCGGCCAACGAATCAGTCTGGCTATTCAATGAGGGAATGGCACCAGCTCTTCAAGTCAAAGGCGAGCTTCAATAAAGCGATGGGCACTGAAAGATTCTCTGGGGTTTTAGAGAGAATAGAAAAAAACACGTTTTTCGTCTACGTATCATGTACTTTTTACCCGTGTACTTACACTAACACTAACGGCCCACTAATAATAATAATGAATAATCATCATCCTCTTTGCCTTTTCTCTTTTGTTATTAGGGTCGGCTCTCAATCTAACCTGTAGCGGGAGCTAGTATTACACGAGCGACTGCCATCTGACCTCGCAACCCATAAGAGACCAGTAAGAGGGATGGTTAGATCAGCCATCAGATTCTATCAGGCGTCTTACCACCCGTAACGATTGCCATAGATGTTCTTATGACAACCGGGACCGACGGCTTAACAAATAAAAATACTAACCCCACCAACGTCGCTAACGGCCTAACAATAAATAATATAAATAATAAATATGTGTGGACATTCCACACAGCGCCATCTAGCCCCAAACTAAGCATAGCTTGTACTATGGGAACCAGATAACTGATACAATACTTAGATACTTTTTTGTTTGTAAATACATACATAGAATACTTACTGAAGAAGCTATGCTTAGTTTAGGGCTAGATGGCGCTGTGTGAAATGTCCACACATATTTAAATATAATAGTGAACTCCGAAGCCAAAAGGCTCACATTGTTATATAAGTTCCTATAATACCATATGATCACCCCACACTGAATGCGGGTTGATGGCTACCGTAAGAGCTGGCTAAGGGAATATCCAGGGAATGGGCAGCAGCATTCTGTACATTAAAATCTTCTGCGATCACCAAGGCGCATCCCCCTCCTCCCTATAATAAGCAGTCAATGTGTTGTTATGGGGGAGGCCTGTGTTCAGCAGGGGATGTCTCCCGGCTGTCGATGAATGGTCATTAAAATGTTGGTAGAAGAAAAGAATAAAATATAAATATTATTCACGTGTGTAGGTGCCGGGACGACGCAAAAAACGGCTATGATAAAATAGATAACATAAAATCTTGGAAGTTTACCGAGGACTCGAGTGGAAACTTTATAACTGTGAGTACTTAATTACTTTTTATTGTGATATACTATCTGAGTTTGAATTGGTATGTTATCCCCAAAGGAAGGGACTGGGACCATGATAGCCCACAAGTTGTGAGAGCCTTACTTAAAACTGCGTGTTTCCAAACCTCCATACCATAAAATAAATCCACTCACAAAGTTGCACGTGCGATCGCTACGAGAGTTAAGGCGAGGCTTTTCCGGATCTTTAGGTATTTTACGCTGCCTCAAGCCGCACTTTTTGAACGCACGACGTATTCATTTACGCGACCCAAAAGTTGTGTGCGATGCGCCGCGCGCACTTGTTTCGCTCGTTAGCCATGTTATGTAACTCAGTAGCGGAGATCAAGTCGCTTTGAGAATACGAGTTAGCTTATGTTCTGGATTGACATAATAATATAATAATTGTGAACCTACCGTTATTTTATTAGATAAAAAATACGTATGAGATACAACCGTGTTTTTAATGCTATTTTTGGTTATTATTATTTGTATTGTAATACCTACCCAGTCCCATGGTAATAACGACTTCAATTACCTTATTTCCAGTAGGTAGGTATAATAATGATGAATGGTACGATTAAAATGTTATAATGTTAAAAAAGTACATGATGCAGGTATAATTTTGAACAATTTTTTTTCCGCCTAGCTGCCCATAGCTTTTTCACACTTGCCCCCACCTGTCCCCACCAGCCGCTCACCTGCCCATAGCTTTTTCACACTTGCCCACACCTGCTAACGCTTGCTCACGCCTGTCCACATTTGCCCACACAAACTGCCTATTAGCCCATGTCTGCTAACACATTTTCAAACTTGCCCAAACCTGGATACTTTTGCCCACATCAGCCCAGGTGCCCAAACCTTTTTACACTTGCCCCCACCTGTCCCCACCAGCGGCTCACCTGCCCATGGCTTTTTCACACTTACCCGCACCTGATTACGCTTGCTCACGCCTGTCCACATTTGCCCACACAAACTGCCTATTAGCCCATGTCTGCTAACACATTTTCAAACTTGCCCAAACCTGGATACTTTTGCCCACATCAGCCCAGGTGCCCATTGCTTTTTCACACTTGCCCCCACCTGTCCCCACCAGCCGCTCACCTGCCCATAGCTTTTTCACACTTGCACACACCTGCTTACGCTTGCCCACGCCTGTCCACATTTGCCCACACAAACTGCCTATTAGCCCATGCCTGCTAACACATTTTCAAACTTGCCCACACCTGCCTACTTTTGCCCACATCAGCCCAGCTGCCCATAGCTTTTTCACACTTGCCCCCGCCTGTCCCCACCAGCCGCTCACCTGCCCTTGGCTTTTTCACACTTGCCCCCACCTGTCCCCACCAGCCGCTCACCTGCCCATAGCTGTTTCACACTTGCCCACACCTGCTTACGCTTGCCCACGCCTGTCCACATTTGCCCACACAAACTGCCTATTGGCCCATGCCTGCTAACACATTTTCAAACTTGCCCAAACCTGGATACTTTTGCCCACATCAGCCCAGCTGCCCATAGCTTTTTCACACTTGCCCCCACCTGTCCCCACCAGCTGCTCACCTGCCCATGGCTTTTTCACACTTGCCCCCACCTGTCCCCACCAGCCGCTCACCTGCCCATAGCTTTTTCACACTTGCCCACACCTGCTTACGCTTGCCCACGCCTGTCCACATTTGCCCACACAAACTGCCTATTAGCCCATGCCTGCTAACACATTTTCAAACTTGCCCAAACCTGGATACTTTTGCCCACATCAGCCCAGCTGCCCATAGCTTTCTCACACTTGCCCCCACCTGTCCCCACCAGCCGCTCACCTGCCCATGGCTTTTTCACACTTGCCCCCACCTGTCCCCACCAGGCGCTCACCTGCCCATAGCTTTTTCACACTTGCCCACACCTGCTTACGCTTGCCCACGCCTGTCCACATTTGCCCACACAAACTGCCTATTAGCCCATGCTTGCTAACACATTTTCAAACTTGCCCACACCTGGGTACTTTTGCCCACATCAGCCCAGCTGCCCATAGCTTTCTCACACTTGCCCCCACCTGTCCCCACCAGCCGCTCACCTGCCCATAGCTTTTTCACACTTGTACATGACTGCTTACGCTTGCCTACGCCTGTCCACATTTGCCCACACAAACACAAACCGTCGTTTGCTCCTGGACTCGTACGATTTTCTAAATGCATAACTTAATTTTTTTTTCCTTATTACATTTGTTACCCATTTTATTAATCTTTTTTTATTCACTTCTTAGTTAAGTTACTCGAAATAAACAATTACATTAAATTATTCTATTTATAAATTAAAATTTACGATTAGCGTACCTTCGCGTCGTAGAGCGCAAAAATTTGGCATACGTCCGGCGTCGACGGGCTCTGCGAGCGGACTGGCGGCCCCGAAAACGCGCTCGGATGCCATGACTCCAAGATATAAATTCATATAAAATTACCGTATTAACTTTTTAACATTTTTATTAATGATTTAAATTTTTTGATCAATAAATAATGCATTAAAAATTATTTAAATAATACGATTCGTATAAAACAAGTCGAATAGTCATTTCAAAAAATGTAAGATAGAGGTAACTTTGGATTTTTTTTCGATCGAGTGAAGTTATTCCTTTTATGTATAAGTTTTATGGTTTAAATCAAAGACATCCTTAAGAATAACATATATTTTTTTTTTATCTAAAAGTGTGGTTTATCTCAGAGAAAAGTCTGTTCTTACAAGGGCGTTTTTGGGCCAGTCTCGCCTTAACAAGATGCTAAAATAAATAAACAAATTAATTTCTAAACACAGGTCGTCAAACTCATTTAAGTGCATTCGGTCAAGGACAAAGTTCAACCACCCAGCTGCGCTAGGACTGTCTTCAAACGTAAACTTTACATAGCATTTCTTCAATGAAAAACTATTAATTTAACAAAAGTCGTAGAAGAAACATTGTCTACCTTGGGGAGTAAATGTACCCCCTTTCAGGATGATATACCAATTCAAACTCACCTTGTATAAGGTGTAAGTTGGTGGTGGAGAATCAGCGACTCTACCTCAACTGTATCGATCGAGAAAAATTCGATCGACATTTTAGCTTAACCCATTACAAATGAATAATAAAAAATTGGTTCAATTTCATTCATTAACATAAATTGAGTGCATATATTATATGATATTACATCATTTATTGATGATTATTAAAGAGTAAAGAGAGCAAATAATATTTTTTTTAAATTATGAAGATTGCCGCGGTCGGTGCATAACGTAGTTGGCACAAATGATTTAGATACGGTTAAAAGTTTTTTTTACCTTGTCAATAATTAAAAACAGTTCTTAATTAATTTAATTGGATGTTGTGCTGTAGCAGTTGATTAAAGGTAAGTTATCTCATTTTTGGAGTTATTATCAAAACAAAGTTGATGCGTTAGATTTCAAAAAATGTATCCACACGCGACCGGTGTCAGGCGTAGGTACCTAGTTTCAGAGGATGCCAATGAATTCAATTACAGCCAGTATATTCACAATAATTAATACTCCTAATAGCTATTATTGGCAATTTTACACATCAAAATCAGAATAATAGAAATAGGTACTTCATTTTAGCTGGTGTTCTTTTAGTGTAGGTATCTTGCATAACACAGAAAAGACAACTCCGACGCGCTATACAACAAGTATTACCTGCTTAAGGGCTTGTGGTAGGCCAACGCGAATCCAAGCCAAAGCCACAGAATAGATAATATATAGTACTAGGCCAAAGCGGGGATGAGTCGGGGGCCGAGCGGCAGGAGCGGTCTAAGTTAGAATGGTTCCAACGCGCCATAGTTTAAGTAATTTATTATTACACTGAATACAATGGGTATTTTAAAATTCTAATATACATAAGCTCTCCATTATATTTAGTTCAACTACTACACAAAGTTTAATGACCTTATTTAAAGTATTCATTGAATAATCGCAGTATTTATTAATTCTATAAAACTTCACGCGCACGCATGCGTTAGTCCTGCGATCTTAAATGTGTTAAGTAGAGGACATTTAAATACCAATTTCGTCTCCACCAGTCTTACTTATAAATACCCTTTAATAGTTGAGATGTTAATTAAAATTGTTCACTACTATTTGGTTATGAAACCTAACTTATATTTAGTTTATTTGATGAAGATGATTTATAAGTAAAGGCCAATGTTATAATTTAGAAGGGAGGGTGAGGACGGGTAATTCATAACACGGGGTAACCTAGTATGAATACTGGTTCTACACTCACGTATCTTTTGTTAAATTACTAATTACTATCTACACAAACAAAATATTATGTACCTACGAAATTACAGATAGTAATGTAATACGAAATTTTTAAAATTTGTAAAAGTATTTGTTTTTTTGGAAATAAATATTTATTTATTTAAAAAAAAAGTATATTTGTACGGTTTGGAGGTAACTTTGCAATATTTTTCTATCTAGAAAAGTTTATTAATTCGTGTTTTCACTATACATAAGCCTTAGTCCTGAACTTTACCATATATTAATTTCAAAGTCATGCTTGCAATATTGATGACAGAACATGCTAAGCCTTGTTAAGCATTTTGGCGTTCAGTAGGCTCTTAAGTTTACTGCACGTAACTACATATGTAGTTGATCAAATCAACAGCGTAAACTACCGTACTGTAACAATGCAGAGTCAGTTTTGACCTTAGGTATGACGGATCGGGCTCTTAAAACTGTGACAGATCGGGCTTGTAAGTGTGACGGATTAGCACTGGTTAAAGAAAAAACTTATATGTACGGTACTTATAAGTTTTTTCTTTAACCTGTGTTCATTCCATTAACATTAAAAAAAACCCTGGCCTGCTGGAAAACTGGAAAAGATAATGATCTTTTTTTCCAGTTTCCTAACTCGACGTTGAATGAGAAGGGACGGTGGAATTTGGAATGCACTTACTACCGGATTCCGTGCGTGTACCGGGACTATAACGGGGACATAGAGTTTGACGTTGGCCCTGGCTGCTGGTCTCGTACTGGGAGTAATTGGGATCGTACTTTACAACAAGATGAAGGAGTCTCCTGCAATGTTGTCGTCGATGTTATAGCTAGGGAGGATGTCGGTAAGTCCTTTTGCAGGTCTCCGTACCATATGACCATTGACTGGCCTAATAGCTCAGTTGGTAGTAGCTCTGCCTTCTGAACTGTAGGCTGTGGGTCCCGGGACACACATTTGTGTGGTGAACGTCAAGCCTAACAGTGCTGGTTTTCAACTAACTCTTTTTAGGTAGCAAAGCGTCTATCTCGATGAGTTGGAAGACGTGAATTCAAAAACCCCGCCAGTTACATACAATTTTAGGAACAAATCCTTGTAATCTAGACCAGTACCTAAATTCTATAATACACATAGGTACTTCAATCACACGATTGGCCCAAATATCTTTTGCCATAGATATTCACCAAATTAAATTGTTGGTCCACCTAGTGGGGGCCCTACGCTGCGTCTTCCGGTTCATGGTGGCTACTCGAGAACCTTTCTTCCCCATCGGTTGTCAGTTCTACGAGCGATGTGGCCTGCCCATTGCCTGAACAACTTCCTAATTCTAAGAGCTATATCACTTCAGTCACTTCACTTCACTTTAAACCTCCGGCTGATCTCCTTCATCAGCCCAAAGAAGGCCACTGCTGAGCATAGTCCTCCCCATAGAGCGTGACCACAGGTCGTCGGTCGGTAGTGGGGGGCCGGCATATACGCTTCGTTAAGTCAATAAAATTATGTTACTAAAATAATGTTGCATGTACCATTAGTACCGCCGGCGGGCTACCTCGGTACCAACGAGACGCAGTTCCTGACCGCGCGCACACACGCGTACTACTTCACCGAGGGACAGCTGGCTACCTTCTACTGCAACAGGACTGTGGATGGCTTCGCGCAGCTCACATACACAGACAAAGGTAAACCTACCGTCCATCTGCAGTCAACAGGACTGTGGGTGGGTTCGCACAGCTCACATACACAGACAAAGGTAAACCTACCGTCCATCTGCAGTCAACAGGACTGTGGGTGGGTTCGCGCAGCTCACATACACAGACAAAGGTAACCTACAGTGCATCTGCAGTCAAAGATTTACACAAAACATTGATGTGAAGTTTTTTGGAGCTTCTTCTTTACAGGTGTAACCACAGCTCCGGATCGGAGTTTTCTAGGTTCTATGAGATACCTTGTTATATTACAGTGTAGTCCTGATGAGTGAATAGGACCACCCCATCTCTCCCAGAGGGTGCCGTAAGAGCCGGCTAAGGGAATACTTAGCCGGCTCTTATAGCACCCACGGGGAGAACAGGATCCAGATCGCGGATCACGGGGATCCAGGGAATGGGCAGCAGTATTCTCCTCGGTACATTAATATCTTTTGCGCCCACCAAGCCGCATGCCAGTTGTTGTGACTTTGGCAAACACCCCCTATGATGACCATCCATGGTATTTTGTAGAGAAGGCCTATGTCCAGCAGTGGACGTCTTCCGGCTGATGTGTGTGATGTTGGGCCAGATTGTTTGCACCAATAGTGGTCTGTTGTCTATTCCCTGGATATTCCCTTAACCAGCTCATACAGCACCTGGTGCCGAAACGTGCTTTCTATATGCCTTATTATAATCATTATATATCTAGTAACTACAATATCATCAACAGCTTCACGCACGTCCTCAATCCTCCTCCTTGATTCGTAACCCTCATGTCTGAGGGTCGTGACCTCCACCTTTCATGGTCTTCTTTATAAGTCACGCCATCTTTTCCTATTTTCAGCGACGTGTATTGCATCGTAGTGCTACCACCCAGTAGGTACTGCTCTGGGGCTCTAGCAAAAATCCCAGCGTGAGGCGTTAACGGTTTGTTAGAACCCCTGGGCTGGCATGGATGGTAGAAAAAATTGTCTTTCCCCGATTTTACTCCACTTAACAAGTAAGCAAGTATGGAGAATGTGATATAAAACGGGGAAAGACAATTTTCTCTTTCTCTACCGTCCGTGCTAACCAGGCTGAACATTATATATTATTCCCTTATTAGAGCGCCAATTTAAGCGCCTGCTTGTCTCTTGCATCCATCGGTTCCCGCGGTTTTTCCATGTTTTAATCATATCTGTTCAAACTCCAGCTGGGAACATAACATCGACAAAGTTCCACCAGCAAGGCCCGGTGATGCTGAGCCTGCAACTGACTGCAGCAGCCAACGGCGGCACCTTCCTCGAGTGTACCATCGCGGATGTTATGTACGAGGACTACTTGAGGATCCGACTGAGGCTGTTACCCAAACCTGAGGATTACGAAGGTACTATGTGTACAATTAATTATTCAAAGATTTTTGACGATACTGGGGTAAGTAGGTATGACCTGATGTCACAGTCTAGTAATCTGATTACTAGACGGTGCTGATTTAAGCGTCACGGCTGCCCATAACAGATTGCAGTATCACTTGGAACTTTAACATAGTTTTGCGTGACACTGCACTGCGCGCGTCATCGCGTCATCCTGAGACTTCACACAGTCTATTAATAAGATTACGGGACTGTGTGATCAGGGGGCGTACCGTGAGCTCTTAGCGCGATTCAAAACAGGACCTTTACTGGATCGCTTGTCAAAATCCCCATACAAAAAAAACAATGTGATCCAATCTTTATGCTCGGTTTTGAATCGCGCTAAGAGCTCACATTACGTAAAATCTCATTTACCCAGGTCATAAAATCTCATTTACCCAGTAATGTCACTAGCTACAATGCCCTTCAAACCAGAACACAGTAGCGCTTGCACACTACTGCTTGGCGGTAGAAAAACTGGCAAAGCGGTGGTACCTACCTAGACGAACTTTGCAGAAAAGTCATACCACCTAGTGATTATCATGCGACTATTTGTTTTGACGTATTAAGTTGACACGAACTTAACTTACGAGAAACCGGGGGTGAGACTAGATCGAAATCTGAATTTGAACATTATTAATTACGAGAATTGAGCGTCAATGTGAATGAAACTTTACCGCTCTGAATTTAGGAATGAGAATAAGTTTGAATTGCTCCGAAGAAGTTGGTGGGAATCCTGGCACCGCTGCGCAAGTGTGCATTAATGAATTCTTTATATAGCAAAGGGCCATCGGCAACACTGAGTCAAAGTCACGAATGGGTAGTCAAATCAATAATGACACATTTGTTTTTCAGATTCATAAGTTTTGAGAGATTTTCAAGAGCAGTCGAATGGGTATCAAGTATAAACGACACGTCGGGTTCCGGCTACACCTCAACACAGAATACATAATAGTATCTACCACGTACCTCTTTCACTTCCACACATTTGATCCGAGTCAGCAAATAAACTGGCATCTCTTCTGGGTCTACTTGATTCCAAATTGTCATCTCACTATAAAATATTATAAGCATGAACTTGTATATACTTATTGTAATAAAATTAAAATTGGAAAGATAAGTATTTTATTTTGCAAAAATTAATGTTGATATTTTGGAGGAACCTGAAGACGCAGCTTGTCCCCCCACTAGGTGGACCGACGATTTGATCAGAACCGCAGGGAGCCGATGGATGCAGGAGGCAGGCACCAAGCAGCTGCTCTATGGGGGAGGCCTATGTTCAGCAGTGGAAGTCTTCAAGCTGATGATGATGATGATGATGATACCTGATTACCATGTGAACAAATTAGTATTTCCTTTGATTCTTTGTAGAATTCCCTTGAGGTACAATTTTGGTAATATATACGACTTGTTTGAGACCCGACTGCAGAGCCTCGACCATGGACGCAAAGTTGCCAAAGTTGCAGTAAATTTTGGGGAGTGCACTGGAATTGTGTATAACCAGATTCCACCATCACCAATCCACCATCGGACAACCAGATACACGAAAAAACGCCACCGTTAACATCCCACATAATATGCGAATAAAGCGATTTGCTTCAATGTTTATCACGCGAACAGCCAAAGAGTGAAACGCTTTGCCGGCGTCTGTATTTCCCGAAAACTGCTACCTTTTAGGCGTCCAAATCGAGAGTGAACAGGTATCTTCTAGGCAAGCGTGGTACATCCTAGACCGCATCGTCACTTACCATCAGGGGAGATAGTGGTCAAGCGCAAAGCTATCTATACATATAATAAAACTGTAGAGATAAAAAAGTCTGTAATTGCAAGATATCAACAAAAAAATTACACAGGTTGGCTTAAAATTAGGCGCTGATCACGTTAAGCCACTTTTTAAACACTTTGTCTGTTTGTTTGTTTGTTTGTTTGTTATGACTGAACTCCTAAAATACTGAATGGATTTTCATGCGGTTTTTACTAATATGCTTAGAAATAACCGGCGCTTAACATAGGATATATTAAAATTGAAATATCGTTAAAAAAATTGATGACAATTATTAAGATTTCATTACGGAACGAATCGGAGTTTTAAACAACTGCCGCTTGATGGTTTTTTTTTGGTTACTTATAGTAAGCATAGAGAAAATAACCGCTTACGCTGAAGAGATGGGAGTCCCATAGAGAAAAAAAAAAAAAAAAAGAAAAGAGTTAAAAGAAGAAGAAAGAAGAAGAAGAAGAGTTAGAAGAGTTAGTTGTATGAAACGTGCGCTACACTTATACGTGTAGCGCACGTTTCATACAACTAACTCTCCTCTGTCTATCAATATTTTTAAATGCGTTATTGAATGAACGGGAAGGTTTTAGGTACGTTACTAAGTTAGGTTTTTAGGTAAAGGTTTTAGGTAAGTTTTTTTTTAAGTTGGCTACTGTTTCCGCCATAACAGTAAGTTGTAAGCTGTGGTTGTAAGTTACCACATATTGTCACAGATTAGAAAAAAAAACAATCGACTACACTCTGTGCCACATGTTTATCTGGAGGCAAAGATTAAAGAAAAAGACTCTGTGAATGGATATGACCAAAGAGTAATATTAGTATCGCTACTCTAAGAGAATCAAAACATTTTATAGGTTTCCTATTTATATTTTTATAGGTTTGTTTAGCATTTTAGAAGTTAAATAGATACATAAACCAACAAATATTAATAGTGAGAAAGTAGATGTTTTTTTTTATTTTGGCATTAGACGACATTTGTAGTTAGCCAATGATACGAAATATTTTATGAAAAATGTTTTAAAAGGGTACTTACTTAGAGTATAGACTAAAAGCATAGAGATATCCATCAAAACGATATTATATTTGTACTCCTCACACGTATCGCTACGTCAGTGGTGAAGGAAAGAAACAAACATAAAGTAATTAGCTACGCTTGCGAAAAGTCAAACAGAAAAAACAGTTGACTCGAGTCGAAAAAATGGTACGGTGAAATTTCGCAAGTGTAGCTAATTACTATATGTTTGTTTCTTTCCTTCGCCACTGACGTAGCGATACGTGTGAGCAGTACAAATATACTATCGTTTTGATGATCCCTCTTTGCTTTTAGTCTATACTCTAAGGTTTTTCTATAAAAATCTGTCAGACTCATTCACATCAAAGTGTCCACTTCTTATAAAAAGTGTCCAAAAAAGTGGTACGCTTGGCAGATAATGAAGTTTTCTCTGTGCTTTTAGTCTATACTCTAAGGGTACTTAGATATAGGTAAGTATAATTATACTTTATGGTAAGATCCTGGAATTAGCAACATGGCCGTGTAACGTTCGATTTTGATTTCTTCTTCTTCTTTCACGTAAGTAAATGAGTTTTAATATTTTAGGTCTGTGGGCTTTTCAATGAACAAACTAAGCAGTTATATTCTATTTGGGACAAACCACAGGTTAGAGTAAAAATTATTGGTTACTCGGTTGCTCCAAGAAGGTTAATTATATCTTTGGGTGTATTTATGCAATCAGAATTTAAACTTCTTTTTTCTTTTTTGGTGGTAATTGCTTGGCTCTACGGATAAGTTGTAAAGTTTATTAGAATTTGGCAAGAAGAAGAAAGGTCTTTGAAAGTGGACGTCTTCAGGACGTTGTTGTTGATAATGATGATTATGATGATGATGATGATGATGATGATGATAGCCGTATTTGAATTAATTGATCATAGGTATCATTTTCATTAATATTATTAGGTAAGTACAGTTACCTATAAGGGTTCCTTTATTTTAAAACTGTTACGGAACCCTAAAAATGGAACATTCTTTGCAAAAGTGAATCTGATTAGAGCTTTGTACACATGTTATTTTCTCACTCCCACCACTATGTTGAAAGTGCAGTGGGAATGAGACAACGTGGTAAATACCGGACATAATATAAATGTCAACTCTTTTTACAGTGGCGTACGTAAATACTTGTGATTTCTAATTAGTATTAACAAAACTAATTACGTACGCAACGTAAAGTAAGTGTTATATAATCTTATTATTGACACTGGCTAAATACTCAATTCGTATGGAGTCAAACTTATGAAAGTAAAAAAAAATATGTGGTGAATGCAACAAAGATACTCTTTGGGAAGGGAACGAAAAGCGCGCGGATGTGAAAAACTGACCAATGTGTGTTTGTTTTGTATTTTTCTAAACTGCTTAAATAATAGGTAAGTACTTAAGTAGGTATAACTACTACCTAACAAAAAATAACTGGAACCTCTTATCAAGACTTGAACGGTTTTTATGGTGAAAACACAAGAACAATCTGTTGAAGTGAAAATGACAAGGAAAAGATCGAACGTATCACTGGTATGTAGGTATACCATAGAACTTTTATTCGTTAGATGCCTATGTTATGTTTAAAAAAACTAACGGCTAAGTATAAGGTAGGTCTAAGTAGGTACATACATATGATTTGCAGTTTCTAACTGACTATTTTATCAATGTGTAGATGATCTGATGACACGTGAAAAGCCATACCTTCCTACAACCTAAACAACACTTTTACACGTGTGCTACCTAATACGTGCTGAGCTTCGAAAATTTTTTGTGGATTTTGTGATTTGGTATAGAGGAAATGCATGAACTAAGCTATTATTAGTCTACCTAAACGTAGAAATAACATAATACATGCGTGCGAAGCCGCGGGCAAAAGCTAGTTAAATAATAAAAGGAATAGCCGATGTAACTTGACTTTCTAGTCCCAAAATAATCACGCAATCAAAGTGGTGCCCTCTGGGGGAGGGCTATGATCACTTGACCGGCAATGGATGTCGTCAGACTGTTGATGATAATAAAGAGTACTAAAAGTGGGACCATTTAGTTGATATATTTATATGTTACCGGCAATCTGTAATGCCTAGGTAATGTATGATGGGCATTCTGCTCGGTCTGTATTAGGTATAATCTACTGTGACAAACGCCAATTGGAAGAGGCCTGTGTTCAGTGATTTTATTGTACTGGGTGGCGCAAAAGTACTGGCACTAAAGAAAATACTTTTATTTTTTTTATATGACATTTTCTGTCATTCTGTTGTTGAAAATTGTGTAGTGAACAAATGTAAAATACACTGAAAATAAACATGGACCGTTTTACTCCCCAAGAACGTGGAATAATTGTGTCAATGTTCTTACGGAATAATTCATCAGTGATAAGAACACAACGTGAATTTCGTCGACGATTTCCCCACCGTCCGGCACCGATTGGTCGCACAATTCGACGCTTTGCCACACGCCTTGAAGCAACTGGCTCAACATTGGATAGACCTAAGTCTGGGAGACCAAGAACAGGCCGTTCAGCTGAAAATATCGATGCTGTGCGCGAAGATGTGGAAGAGTGTCCAGAAACATCAACGAGGCGACGTGCCACGCAATTGGGCATTTCCAGACGGACCCTGCAGCGTATTTTGGTGAAAGACTTAAAGATGTTCCCGTATAAAACTCAAATGACTCATCAACTGCTGCCTGCTGACCACCGAGCTCGTCTAGATTACTGCCAGCGCGTCATAAACCTCAACCTTGAAGAGGATGATTTTCCTTCAAAATTGGTTATGAGTGACGAAGCGCATTTCCATCTCTCAGGGCATGTCAATAAGCAGAATACTCGGTTCTGGGGCACTGATAATCCGCGCATTATTCAAGAAACACCTCTACACCCACTAAAAGTTACTGTATGGTGTGGCATCTGTGTTGACAGAGTGATCGGACCCTATTTTTTCGAAGACGCTGGAGGCAATGCGATAACTGTCACTGGAGAACGCTACAGAACCATGTTACGTGAGTTTTTGATACCCAGTTTGGACGAATTGGGGCTGGAGCACATCTGGTTTCAACAAGACGGCGCTACGGCACACACAGCGCGCGACACTATGGACTTAGTGAGGGACGCTTTTCCAAGCCGAGTTATCTCTCGTTTTGGCGATTTGCCTTGGCCTGCAAGATCACCCGATCTGACCAGTCCAGACTTCTTTCTTTGGGGTTTTTTCAAAACTCGGGTGTATGTGAACAAGCCACAGACTCTCGCAGCTCTAAAAGAAAACATTCGTCAAGAAATAACGAACATATCGCAGGAAGTGTTACGGCAAGTTATGCAAAATGTCATAAATAGGGCTCAAATGTGTATCAACTCTGGAGGTCACCATTTAAAAGACATCATCTTTAAATCCTAATGGTACGAAATTTAATGGCACAAATATACATTTAAAAAAACCTAAATCTAGTTTTCTAATTTAGAAAAAATGTTATAGCTGAACCAAATAGGGTCTTTACTTTTGCGCCACCCAGTATTTAAGTGTTATTTGGATAGAGTTTTTCTATGTTTATCATCTAAAGTACCTTCATAACTACTAACAATACATATAAATATCAAGTGATGTGCTTAGGCGTGGTTCTTCAATAATCAGATAAAAGTTATTCATTAGACAAAACAAAACACCGTAAAAATAAAAAGTGAATTTTATCAACGGAATACTGAAAATTTAAATGTTTTTGTTTCATTTGGTTCAAAATTTATTAGTCGAATAACCTTTATCCAACCATTGAAAAATCACTCCTTAGCCTACATATTTATCATCAAATCTCATAGAGCTGCCCTATGACATTTGAATTAAGATAAATTAAAATATGAAGGTTTTGAACAACAATTTGATTACATATACTAGACGCGTCCCGTGGGTTGACCCGCAAATACTCGTTTTGCCGCGGGAACAATAATTACTCTACCTATTCATAAGTAATCAGACCAATGAGCAAGCGGTTCAACCTGATGGTAAGTGGCCACCACCACCTATAGACATCTGAAACACCGAGGGCATTGTCAGTACGTTGTCCAGAGAGGACTATTTTAACACTTTTCTTGAAGCTCCCCATACTGTATTGACGCGGAAACACGGAGGAAGATCATTTTTCTATTAATGATGTTAAGCGCATAAAGCGACGTTTTGTTTTGCCATATTTACCACGCTTAGCAGGCGGCTTAGTGATTGCAGTAGATTATAATGTACCGAGGAGAATATTGCTGCCCATTCCCTGGATATTCCCTGAGCTGGGTTTTACGGCTGTTCTCACACCGCTAGAACACGGCCAATATACACACGGATAACTGTATAACATAATTATATATGTATAAATGGAGTTACCAAAGCGTTAATAAGTTATGTTTAGACAAACAAGTTGACAACTTCAGTATATTGTTCTCCGTGGAGCCGCGATGAGGCTCGCTGCAGCGGTGCTCCTGTGTTCCTGCTGCTATGCAACTTGTTCCGGACAAACTGATGGTATGCTACCTTTACATTATTATAGTAAGTACCACAGAGCATGGAAAAAAAATACCCTTCGCATCTGGGTGCGAAGCGTCATATTTTTTAATGCTCTGTGGTAAGTACCTAGGTACCTAGAGGTTTCATCATATATTAATTTGTTTTTTTCTCTAATCTGTGGGTTTCATAAAAAGATAAACCCTACAATTGTCAGTAAATATGACTGACAGTCATCAGTCACGCACGCCTTATGTAAGAGTTAGTACCGATCGGTCACAGGCCCGTTCGGTCACAGTTTTGCAAACCCATACGATTCCCGATCGGTCACGCTTTCAAAATAAAATACATCCTCATCTCCTCATCTCTCATCAAAGTACAGCTGAAAAAGTCCTATCACATGGACGAGTTGTGTGCGTCACGCATACATAGTATCTTTGTTATATTATAAACGCATTCGACTGACATTATTTTATTTTGCAGGTTTACTAGGGTTTGTCGCTATATGAAAAGGGGGTGTCAATTTTTAGTCGCATTTACTAAAACTAAGGTAAACCTGCTGCAGGTATGGCTGTCGTAAACTCGAATGTTTTGAGAAAAGACAAATGAAAAACTAGCCATTAAATATTAATACTACTAAACTTATATTACTATTTAAAGATCAAACATCTCAGTAATATAGGTTTTAGTTAGTGCGGGCGGGTCGGCAACATGCCCAATCTGTCACCAATAAAACGCCCGAGCCGTCAAGTTTTTTTTATAATAACAATAACGCATAGGTAACGATCACATACTATACATCCAAATGGCCTAGCATGCGCACCGCAAGAAAACTTGTCGTTGCTGTTAGAGTGAGACACACTAACGCTACCATAATCTTGTCATGGTCTCTCACGAGATAGTGTCGATAAAATTTTGTCGTGGTGCGCATGCTAGCCGGGCTGGACCCTTACTAAGATTCCCCAAAGACCATGGTCCCACAACACACACACAGAACAAGTATTTGCGCTTTGCTTTTTCTCTGCGCGAAAGTATCTGCGCTTTGCTGTGAAAGTTGTGAAACACAGTAGCAAAGTTGTTCTACAAATCACCGGCAGCTCTACACTGAGTATAGCGTTAATTGTTGCAAAGAATTTTGGAACTATGAGCCATAAAATGGAAGAACCGGAAGACACAACTAAGGCCGGCTCCCCGGCCAAAACTTTGGGGAGCCGTTGGATGCATGAGGCAAGCAGCCGCTCAAAATGGCGCTCTATGGGGGAGGCCTATGTTCAGCAGCGGACGTCTTCAGGCTGTTCATGATGAGTCATAAAGCTATTATACCCTGAATTGTGTAGAGTTAAGGGACAATTTTTGTGCCGTCTGAGAGGTCATAATTATTATGATATTTTCTATGTTATAAATCAACAAACAAGGATAATAAATTATCTTTTTCACATGATGCGAAGCGGCGATGTGCTATCCTCCTCAGCCGCAGCTGGAAGGGAAGTGACGGTGATGAACTCATTCCACATTTTGCATTCGTAGTTTTTGTATCTATACCTGTATAAATGGTTTCCATCACAACACTCGAAGGAAGTCTCTTTGTAGTTTAGTGTCGGCAGCTAAGATGCCATCCGCCGTGCAGCCCGGGTCCTTTTCAAGAGTTTTTCCTTATAAGTTATCAGACGTTCCCCCTAGACTTTGAAGTCAAATTCATTAGGGAGAAGATAATGAATTGTGTGCACAGTATTGGGTGTTATTGTTTTACTTGATAATGGCATCGACAGCATGGCATCTTGTCTTGTCGCGGGAATCCACCTCCTCCTGTCGCGGGAATCCGCCGCCTCCTGTCGCGGGAATCCGCCGCCTCCTGTCGCGGGAATTCGCCGCCTCCTGTCGCTGGAGTCCGCCGCCTCCCGCTCACAGTCAACCTGCTCAACCACCGCATACTCTTTGTACTGAAAATTTAAATGTAAAAATTGTATATATTTATTTCCTATTACCCACAAAGTAGACTTGACCCAATGACCATTAATACTATGATATATTTTATTCCCCAAATCTTCATCCTTCAAGTGTTTCCTACCACCGCAATCTCCATGCTTCAGTTCCAGCCGAGCCAGGGATCGCAGTGAACGGGCAGCCGCTGCTCGCAGGGGAACTGGAAAAGGGCCACAAGTTCTACGAGTACTATTTCCAAGACCAGGAGATACTGTCGTTCAATGTCATCAACAATGAAACGTACGAACTCACTGGTGAGCACTGAGTGTAGTATTATATTATCTGTGGCCAAACCACTCTTTTTCAAAGTCGAGCAACGAGCTATGGAGAGAGCTGTGCTTGGAGTTTCCCTGCGAGATACGACCCGAAATGAGGAGATTCAAGAGAACTAAAGTCACCGATATAGCTTTGAGAATTAGCAAGTTGTTCAGGCAATGGGCAGGCCACATCGCTTGTAGAACTGACAACCGATGGGGAAGAAAAGGTCTCGAGTGGCGACCACGAACCGGAAGACGCAGTGTAGGCCGGCCGTCCACTCGGTGGACCAACGACCTGGTGAAAACCGCGGGGAGCCGATGGATGCAGGAGGCAAGCAACCGCTCAAAGTGGCGCTCTGTGGGAGAGGCTTATGTTCACAACAGTAGACACGTCTTCAGGTTATTGGTGATGCTGAAGATGATAGTAATGACACTTATTACCCGTGGGTGAAACCGCGTGGCGCAACTAGTTACTAAATACTGGGTGGCGCAAAAGTAAAGACCCTATTTGGTTCAGCTATAACATTTTTTCTAAATTAGAAAACTAGATTTAGGTTTTTTTAAATGTATATTTGTGCCATTAAATTTCGTACCATTAGGATTTAAAGATGATGTCTTTTAAATGGTGACCTCCAGAGTTGATACACATTTGAGCCCTATTTATGACATTTTGCATAACTTGCCGTAACACTTCCTGTGCGCAAACATGAAGTATAAATTATAATATTTTCCAGATTGCTTTGAAGAGAGCCGCGATCCATGCTGGCTGCCCGAAGGCCGCATGTTCCTGAAGGAGCGGCCGGAGCAGACGTACTGCTGCATGGCACGACACCAAGACCCGGCGCGCACCACTCGCCTTTCTGTCACCGTCAGGTTACACGATGGTAGGAGCATTAGCAGTCCTTCTTACCCTAACATAATATTCTTGTACCCAAGAGGGTATTACAGTTTTCAAGCTTCGCCCACTGGTATTAAGTGCTGTGTAACTCTAGCGTATTTATCTCCATTCCCAATTTTATTCAAATCCGATCAGCAGTTGTGACGTGAAGGATGAACAAACGCACACGCAGACACCCACACAAGCTTGCGCATTTGTAATGTTAATGTGATGTGATTTTAATACATAAATACATCTATAGTTTTGCAGATATTAAATTATTTATTTTAATTATTAGTAAAACAGTTTTTTCACCAGTTTATAAAAATTTGGGAACGAAAATTGTTATGCTATGTATCTATTACAGTACCTAGCTATTATTTTTTGCACGCTTAGACAACAAGCGAAATGTGTATGTACTTTTAAATTTATGTTAAGAACCTATTGTAACCACATTTCAGGCAAATAAAATAATCTAATCTAATCTAATCTAAAATATTTGCGTTGCACTTAACATTATAAGTCGTCGCTCGTATGACTATAGGTCCTATCTCACTTTTTGGCTGTTTTGAGTTAGGACCGCTATGTTAGTCTACGCAAAATTCTCTATCCATCTGACTAATCGTTGTACCTCTTAACATTTTGGATCACAAGATAATTAATTATTAATTAATTAATTTGTTAATTATTATTACAATTAAGACTTCATAATATTCAGTTACCTATTGCAACCTCAAAATGAGGCTGATTAAGTAGTTTTTTATTGTTAGGTACTTGGTAAAGTTATGGTGTTGTGTTGAATTAAATACAGTATTGTAGCATTAAACTTACTAAAACTTACTAAAAAAAACAAACACACTAATAAAGCATTAACAACATAAATTTTGTATATTTATTTCCATACTTAGTCTAAAAAAAGTCGTAACTAAAAACAGACAGCTTATTAAATAAAACAAAGTTTTCACTAAGTGACCTATCTGTTTTGATTAATCAAAACAGGTATTTAGAATGCAAACAGGTTAAAAGTTTCAACGTGTAATTAAAGTACTTGAAATTACCTACAAAAGCATATAAAAATAAATATGCTGGACTTGCGAGGAACGAAACTATCTGAAAGTTAGAAATGTCAAAACCTTAAAACGCGTTTTCTGTACAATGGACAAAAATGAGATAGGACCTTTAGTCAGAGCGACGAAGTAATGTGTGTGGAACCAAACATTTGATTTTAAAAATGATCCGTTGTACAGAGAATATGGCCGAGATCCGGCTGTGGCAAGAAAAATGGGATCGGGGTTCACGACACTGCAGCTGCAAGGCCGACAAGCAAGTGGTGGGTCGCGCGCTCCGACTCTCCGTCAAGCTACAGAAGCCTCGCGACATCGTCTACAGCATCAGGTATACTATCTGTATCATTAATTTTAACCAATAAAAATAGATGGATATAATTATTTATCAAACTATTTCAAAAAAAGAGAAGGAGCACAATTTGGTTGCATGTTTTTGAGCAGTTGTCGTAATGTAACTTTAGCATTATTTATTTCTCGCTAGATAGCGTCGGCGACAGTTTTGTAAACATTAGTGGGGAAAGAGGATTTTGTATTTGTTTAGACTATTTACGCTGGGGGATGAAGTTCTCCACTGCCGTGCACAGATCTATGAGATACATTAATCTAAATTGTTAGTAACACGAAAGTTTTCAATCAGTGTGTGTTGCCAGTGATGACTTATGGAACTGAGACATGGTCTCTTACTGTTGGCCTCATTAGTAAGCTCAAAGTCGCGCAGCGAGCTATGGAGCGAGCTATGCTCGGTGTTTCCCTGCGAGATAAGCTCCGGAACGAGGAGATCCGCAGGAGAACTAAAGTGACCGATATAGCTCTTAGAGTTAGTAAGTTGAAGTGGCAATGGGCAGGCCACATCGCTCGTAGAACTGACAACCGATGGGGAAGAAAGATTCTCGAGTGGCGACCACGAACCGGAAGACGCAGCGTAGGCCGGCCCCCCACTCGGTGGACCGACGACCTGGTGAAAGCCGCGGGGAGCCGATGGATGCAGGAGGCGAGCAGCCGCTTAAGGTGGCGTGCTCTGGGGGAGGCCTATGTTCAGCAGTGGACGTCTTCAGCCTGTTAATGATGAAAATGATGATGGTTAGTAACACTCAGTACACGGTTTCCGCAAGGCGTTATTAGCGTAGCGTTACATACTCTGTGGGTGTTATAAATTCTGTGTTGTTTGTAACCTTTCATGGTTTTGTTTATTACGTAAATACACCGTGGAATTGATTTCGATATTTTCCTGAAATGTATGTACTCAGTCCATGCTATAGAACAGGGGTGGCCAAAGCGTCGCCCGCGGTCGACTGGTCGACAGCGGAGGCTTTTGCGGTAGCCCGCTAGACAAAAATAATCAAGAATTCAAAAAAAGGGTTTGTTATATCATTGTGTTTATAGTAAAACTGTCTTTGTGCAACTTTTACTAACATTTTGTCCTCTTATTTTTTAACTAACTAATCTGTTAAGTATTTCAGCTTTACGTGCGTGTTCAAAGGAACAGACAGACAGACAGACAAAAATAAAGAAAAATAATTCTACATAATATATACTAGCCTTGACGCTTAACATCAGGCGTACGACTAGCTCAACATGTAATCTGGTTACATGAAATATATGGTTACAGGAAAAATATCGTTAAAGAAGTGTACCGCAGTTATATGAAACTATTCAATGTACAGATTTAGTCGAGTTAGGTTGCTGGTGGTATCGGTACACCGCTAGGTTAGTTTGAATCGTAATGTAGCCCGAGTACTTTAAAAGTTTAGCCAGCCCAGTAGAATAATATTACAGCGTTAAATTAAAAAATAAAAATAAAATAAATATATAAAAGTTTTAGTACTAATTAAAATGATAGTAGAACTAAAGGAAAGATATAAAGATATTTTTGTACGTTTGTAGGTGCCGAGACGAGACAAGAAGCGGCAACGATAAAATAGATCACATAGTCTCTCAGAACTTTACCAAGGAATCGAGTAAATATTTCGTAACTGTGAGTAATTTTTATCGAGCCTATTATATAAGAAACAGGACGCGTTTACAATAATTGTATTCTTCTATTCTATTCTACAGTCAGGAATGTGCAAGCTGTTTGTGGAGAATTGAAGAACTGCACATGTCAAACGTATCGATCATGTTTCAGGCATCAGAATTAAATAAACTTTATAGTTTAATGAGAAAATATTATATTTTTACTGTTCAAGATAACAATATTACTCAGCTTTAATACAACTGGTTGTTCAAATCAACATGCAATGTGAGCCATTTTTGATCATAGGTATGACGGATCGGGTTCTCAAAACTGTGACAGATCGTGCTTGTACCTATGTGTGACGGATTGATACAATAACATATAAAAGTGAGACGATGTCTGTTTGTTTGACTTTCGAAACGGCTGAATAGATTTGGATGAAATTTTGCACACAGATTGCTTAAATAATTACCGGCTGGCTAATTACGTAACTCACAACAAGATTGCAACAGCCATAAGTTTCGCCATTGCTGTCAAACATTGGCAGAGCAGAAAGCGATCGAGCGCTAGATCACCGTCTGTCGGACAATCGATGAACTAAAAGTGCTATATTTTGTTTCCATCTCTCGCTGTTCTGTTGCTAGTGGCGCTAGCTAGTATCAAAGGCCAAAGTTAATTCAGCGACAGGCGAGCAGCAGGCGGGCGACTTGAGATACTTTTTTTTTGTAGAAAATTGATAGAGTGAAATCGCAGTGCACCATTTCTGACAGAGTGCTTGTTTAAATACCTATATCAAGTAAATTATTGCGATCACGGATTAGAAGATTGATATAGATTTCCACGGCATTGATACATTTCTTTTTCCAGTTCCCAAACTCCACGTTGAATGAGAAGGGCCGGTGGATGTTGAGATGCACTTTCTACATGACCCAGTGCGTGTACCGCGAACATAACCCGCATATTACGTGGGACGATGGCCCTGGCTGCTGGTTCAAATGGTCGGGATACTTCGATAAAGATAACAACGGGGTCTCCTGCAACCTTCAGGTCGATGTTATGGAGAGAGAGGACGTTCGTAAGTATTGCAAAAACAGCTTATCATTTCACACTTATCTCTTTAGCCCCCGGTTCCTCGTACGTTTGTTAAAGTTAAACTCATGTCAACTTAAAAATACTGAACGCTCATTGGTTGAAGGCAGCCGATGACCAACAGGTAACCAATGAACATCCCATATTTTTATATTGACATGAGTTTAACTTTAACAAACGTACGAGAAACCGGGGATAAATAAAATACGGTAGGTACCTACGCTTAGTTGAAGACAACCGATGATCAACCGGCCAATCAGCATTTGGTGTGCCAAGTTGACACGAATTTAGCATCGTACGAGACCCCGGGGGAAAGTGTTGCATAGTTAAGTTGTAAGAGTTTTAATAGACTTTAATGTTCTTAAATTATAAGCACAGAGCAAGAAAAAAATACGCTTCGCCCCCCCTATAGAGGCGCCCTTCTTTTGCCGAAGTCCAGCGTACAGCGCAAGCCAATGTCAAGACATAATCGAAGGTAGCAAAGAAACAAAGACAACTGAATTTTGTCATTTTTCTTTATACTAGGTGTTGTTTTGCATCCTCTCCATATTTGAAGGATTCATTGTAATGCATACACTGAATCACCTAATAATGTAATTTTAATTCCACACTCAATTAGTTGCCGAATATTTATTTAATCATTCTTATGATGAACTACAAGAGGCCCATATGAGGCCTTTGTGTGGGTGTGTGCTGTGTGTGGCGCGGAAAGAACGCCTTAGACAAGATGATTTCATAATTTTCTAATATCTCATTTAGGCAGAATTTTTTTAGGTAGGTCCAACTCGACAAAGAGATCGCATGAAGAATCCAACTCGGCTGGCAGCGTTTCGTAATGCTTTGACCTATCTTTTCATCCAAAATACCGCAGAGCCTGAAAACAAAGGTTTTCAAATAGTATGTGTACCACGCGAGTGATGACTTATAGAACTGAGACGTGGTATCTTACTGTTGGCCTCATTAGTAAGCTCAAAGTCGCGCAGCGAGCTATGGAGAGAACTATTCTCGGTGTTTCCCTGCGAGATAAGATCAGAAATGAGGAGTTCCGCGGGAGAAATAAAGTTACCGATATGGCACAAATTAGCAAGTTGAAATGGCGATGAGCAGGCCCCATCGCTCGTAGAACTGACAGCCAATCAGGAAGTAAGGTTCTCGAGTGGCAACCACGAACTGGAAGACAAAGAGTATGCCGGCCCCCTACCAGGTGAACCAACGAACTGTTGACGAGCCGATGGATGCGGGAGGCAAGCAGTCGCTCAAAGTGGTGCTCTATCGGGGAGGCCTATGTTCAGCAGTGGACGTCTTCAAGCTGATGATGATAATAATAATGTTGTATGTACCATTAGTACCGCCGGCGGGCTACCTCGGTACCAACGAGACGCAGTTCCTGACCGCGCGCACGCACGCGTACTACTTCACTGAGGGACAGCTGGCTACCTTCTACTGCAACAGGACTGTGGACGGCTTCGCGCAGCTCACATACACAGACAAAGGTAAGCCTACCGTCCATCTGCTGTCAACAGGACTGTGGGTGGGTTCGCGCAGCTCACATACACAGACAAAGGTAAACCTACCGTCCATCTGCTGTCAACAGGACTGTGGATGGCTTCGCGCAGCTCACATACACAGACAAAGGTAAACCTACCGTCCATCCACAGTCAACAGGACTGTGGATGGCTTCGCGCAGCTCACATACACAGACAAAGGTAAACCTACCGTCCATCTGCTGTCAACAGGACTGTGGATGGCTTCGCGCAGCTCACATACACAGACAAAGGTAAACCTACCGTCCATCTGCAGTCAACAGGACTGTGGATGGCTTCGCACAGCTCACATACACAGACAAAGGTAAACCTACCGTCCATCTGCAGTCAACAGGACTGTGAATGGCTTCGCGCAACTCACATACACAGACAAAGGTAAACCTACCGTCCATCTGCTGTCAACAGGACTGTGGATGGCTTCGCGCAGCTCACATACACAGACAAAGGTAAACCTACCGTCCATCCACAGTCAACAGGACTGTGGATGGCTTCGCGCAGCTCACATACACAGACAAAGGTAAGCCTACCGTCCATCTGCAGTCAACAGGACTATGCATGGGTTCGCGCAGCTGACATACACAGACAAAGGTAAACCTACCATCCATCTGCAGTCAACAGGACTGTGGCTGGGTTTGCGCAGCTCACATACACAGACAAAGGTAAACTTACGTACACATTTTTTACTAGGTGGTAGGACTTTTCTGCAAAGTTAGTCTAGGTAAGTACCACCGCTTTGCCAGTTATTCTGCCGACAAGCAAGCACTACTGTGTTCCGGTTTGAAGGGCATTGTAGCTAGTGAGATTATTGGGCAAATAAGAGACTTTATGATCTAATTTCGCAGTCTAGAAATCTTATTACTGGACTGTGCCGATGTCTCAGGATGACGTGCGCAGTGCAGTGTCACGCGAAACATTAATTTAGAGTTCCGAGAAACACTGCGTCTGTTATAGGCAGCCGTGACGCTTATCACCAGGCGAACGACTAGCTCGTCAGTCACGTCATTCGTTTACATTTAAAAAAAGTAACTAGTGGCTCCGTGAGTGTGAGCTGTAGGGTCTAACTCTGTGGTCACTCAGGTACAATCTAACCTCGCGAGTGTATATTTGCAGAGCTTTAACTGAAAAACTAATTTTTACGTTTTTAACTCCATTTCCAATCCATTAGCAATTTCCAAAAACTGATTAGACAAATAGTTCCATGTCTTTTTATTTATTTATCATCGAACCTACTTACTCAAGTTGCGACGGACCGAAAGGACGTTTTTTAAAAAATACAAAAATTAATTTAAAATTTAAATGATGTATTTTCAAAGCGAATGACGAACAAAGACTGGCTTAATAAAGAGACACAAATCCTTAGAACTAAAAGTGCAGTGTCGACAAAACACGGTGGTCATTGCGTGGGCGCCCCTATGCAGCGATACAGATGGTGCCACGCGATGACGTAACTCCTCCCTCATCAAGCTCGAGATCATCTGAGGGTGTATCTCGAGACCTAATCACATTTCTAAATCTATGCCTTAAAACTATGGTTACAGCGACCGATATTATAACTAACCATAAAACTAAGTTTCCTATGCTAACGCCTCTAAAAATGCTTTGATATTTTTCACTATCACTAAGTTCACTATCACTAATAATTTCACTCTTACTTTTCTGCAATAAGTAATTCAAGAACCTGACGTCAGCGAGATCTATTCCATTGAGATTGACTGGCTTGCTCCATATGTTGTTACAGTTATTTATTCTTGGTAATTGTAACATCGGTAATTTCTTGAATATCACTTCCTTCCCATGTGTTTGATGTCTTCTCAGGGTTACACCCTTGACCTTGACACTGCAATCGTCATTCAGGGTTACAAGGTACGTCCCACGGATGGTTTCTTGTGTTATATCATTTTCGCAGTAATTGGTAAGTAGCGTTTCGACCTTGGTATGGACTATCCAGCGATTGGGCTGCACGGGATCAATCTTCACATCATCAATAACAACGGGAATGGAATGACAGCTGGTGATGTTGGTGGAGAATTGGAGAAGCTCCGTGACGCAGTCATCGTTTGTCAGCGGCAGGGCATCATTCTCGAAACACAGGAATCGGTCCTCATCGATTTCAAGACATGGTTGGGAGAGCGATTTCGTTTTCAAACCTTTCACAAGGATATATGGATACTTGGGCAGGATAAGGGTGGTTTGGCCTTGACTAGCGTTAAATATTGGTATTGGTATCAATTTATAATAGTTGTATATTTCGTTTCTAATCAATGGTATCTGCATTACAAATGTAATCTGATTTTGTTTGATATACGCTTTTATTTCTATACATTGTTCTATTTTCACCACATTTTCTAAACTGGCAGGAAACAGTAATTTATCCGATTTCTCTATTTCTATTAACAATTGTAATAGTTCGTCCGTATCTACAATTGACTGGTGCAACACTTTAATTCTACTAAAAGCAACTGCCGTTTCAATCTCATTTAATCTGATGTAGAGCGTTTGAAAATTATGGAGAAAAGCATTATATATATGAATTATTTCGTGGGTGTTCTGATGAACCCTAGTTATATTCGTAAAAGATTCTATTTCCCGAAAGCTCTGTTCTATTTTAATAAAGTTGCTCATAGTAGAATTGGCTATGTTGGTAAAGGTACCCACCACTTCGGCGACAATTGTCATTTTCTTGGCCATAGCATCCTGTTTTGTTTTTAATTTATTAATTAATGTTTCGTACATGATTGCATCATCATTATCCAGATTGCCTGTAATTGATTTTACAATAGTGCCAAGAGGATTTATTAGACCACGTTTAACTCTAGATAAAGGAATTAACTGCTTATATTTATCGAAAGTTATATTCATTATATAATCTGTTTGTTTTTCAACTTCAATAAAATCCAAATCTATTATTTTACTTTGGCGTTTGTGGAAATCGTTTTTAAGTGATACGTACCTGTTTATATTTAATTTCAATTCTTCATATATTAAGCTTAAATCTAATATCTTGATAACTGTCCATTTATCATGGCTGACGGCCGCTTGACCTTCCCGAATGGGCAGTAATCCCGGGTTCTCATCAATCGGGTGCAGTAGAAGGGCCTGGCTTTGGATCGCTTGGATCACCAGAAGTGTTAACCTGTGGAGGGCGTTTAATGTCTTTAATGGGAACCTTAGTAGTGCGGTTATGTGTGGTGACTGGTACGACATTCCTATGGATCGTGCCTGTGACTTCGGCCTTCTGGTAACGTGGTTTGTCCTTGCTACGCCTAGTATTTACTCCCTTAATGTATACCGTATCACCTACGTCCACGTTAAAATTGGTTTCACCTCCGCGTTTTTGTATTATGTTTTGTTTTTTCTTAATTATTTTGTCTGTCAGATATTCGTACAAATGCTTAGTTCGTTTAACGTGTTCTTTAACAAGCTGTTGTGTAAACTGCTTATTAAAATCGACCGCAAAAGTGTCGTTAGATTGGGTATGGCCAAAAACTACTTCGAAAGGCGTTAGTTCTGTCGTTGAATGGATTGTATGATTGTAGGACATAACTGCATATGTCATGACGGATGCAGCGTCGGTAATTTTGTGTTCGTATTTTGCAATTCGGTATATCTCGGTAATGGTGGAGTGAAATCTTTCAATTAGGCCCATAGAATTAGGATTATGAGGTGTGCCGATATGAAGATCGATTTTATAAAATGTTAGCATTTCTTTCATAAGGATGTTATTAAATTCCACGCCAGGGTCCGAGCTTATTCTGCCAGGGATACCGTAAAATGAAAAGTATTTTATTAAGGCTCTGATAACCTCTGGAGTTGACCTGCTGTTTATCTCAATAGCCTGACCCAGTTTGCTAAAGGCATCAATGACAGTAAGGTAAGTTTTTCCTTCTATGGTAAATGTATCAATGAATATTTCTTGGAATGGTTTTATTTGGGTTTGGGTTAACTGTAATTCTGGTTTCAAGGGTTTACGATCATACTTCATCTTTTTACACACGTCGCATCCATTTATGATACTAGCAACCGTCTGATCCATATTAGTCCAAAAGAACGTACGCCTCAGGTGTACGAGGGTTTCCTTGATACCCCTATGGGAGTTTTTGCCAGTGTGGTACTTAAGGATAATATCACGCTGTTCGTTCTCGTCATCTACATACACTATCCTTTCTGTACATTCGTACAAACTCACGGAACCCTTCTTGAAAAGTGTCGCGGTCGTAGTGGAAAATTGTTTGCGGTGAATTTCGCTCTCGAAGTAGAAGAAATATTTAGTTTTGGGCTTGATGTATTCCAGGAGGAATTTCTTAATAAGATCCGGATTATCTACAGGTAAGTGAACTTCTAATATCTTTTGTGATGGCCTTGACAAATTTTTAACCGTCATTTCATTTCTGTTCCAGGTGTATACCAGTATCTGATTCGGCTTGGTGTCTACAGCTTCCTGCAAAATAAGTATGCCTTCTGTATCTAAGTCTCGAGCGGAGTGTACTGTGTCTATATCCTCACTATTTGCTTTCTCAGATGCCGTTACCGTGCTACTATCTACAGATGGAACCGCGTATGGAGATTGTCTGTCATTAATTCCATCGATACTCAAGGTTTTTTCTGAGTCAGATACCGATAATGTTGACTCTGACTGGTTCTCCTTTTTAGTTTCGTTTTGCATGCTACCTATCCGTGAGATTTCGTTCACAACTTCCTCCAGATCACGCTGCAGCTTTTGTTCCCTTTCATCTAAATTTACTTTCATTGACACATCATCATCCTGGCCTAAAGCATTTATTCTTATCCTAGACAATGCATCCGCGTTAGAATTCTGCTTCCCGTTTTTAAACACAACATCAAAGTCAAACTCTGCCAAACGCAGTTTCCATCTCGTAATCTTACTATTTGGTTCGTCTATTGATTTCAGCCAAGCCAAGGGTCTATGGTCTGTATAGATAGTAAATCTTTTTCCATACAAATAGGGGCGGAAATGCTTCACAGCCCAAATGATCGCTAACATTTCTTTCTCTATTGTACTATATCTTGTTTCGGCTTCGTTCAAGGTCCTACTTGCAAACGCTATGGGCTTATCGCCGCCGATGGGGCCCTGTGAAAGCACCGCACCAAGTGCGAAGTTTGACGCGTCGGTAGTGAGAATAAAGGGCTGAGTAAAGTCTGGAAACTGCAAGAGTGGAGCATTGGTCAAAAGCTCTTTACACCTTTCGAATGCATCAACATACTCTTTGGTTATTTCGATTCTATTTCTTTTTTTGAGGCAAGATGTTAATGGTTGGGTTATTTTGGCGAAATCTTTGATAAATTTTCTATAGTAACCGACCAGACCAAGAAAGCTCTTGATTTCAGTGGTTGTTCGAGGCAGAGGAAATTGCAAAACTGCTTTGTCATTGTTGGGCTTAAGGCCCTCTTTGGTGATGGTATGCCCTAAGTACAGGACCTCCTTTCTAAGGAACTCACATTTGTCAAGGGTGACCTTCAGATTGGTCTCTCGGAGCCGGTCAAATATCTTGCGCAGTTTTGAAATATGGTCTTGTAGGCTAGTTGAGTATACAATTATATCATCTAGGTATACTAGGCAATGGATGCCCTGTAGGCCTCGCAGCACATTATCCATGGCCCTTTGGAATGTAGCCGGTGCCGTCTTCAAACCAAAGGGCATGCGTTTAAACTCGTAGTGTCCTGATTGTGTTGTGAATGCGGTTTTGGGTCTGTCGGCGGCCTTGACCTCAATTTGGTGGTAGCCAGAAGCGAGGTCTATTGTACTGAAATACGTGGATTTACCTAATTTATCAAAAAGGTCAGTGATGTTAGGCAAGGGGTATTTGTCGTCGACCGTGATTTCGTTTAGACGACGGTAATCTATGACCATCCTAAACTTCTTTTCACCTGATGCGTCTAATTTCTTAGGCACCAAGTGAACCGGTGCACTCCAAGGTGAGTGAGATTCCTGTATGACGTTATCTTTTAAAAGGTTGTCAACCTGCTTTTGTATTTCTTCGTTTTGAGTATGAGGGTGTCTATAAGGTCGAATGTAGATTGGGTTTTCGTTAACCGTGCGTATCTCGTGTTTGACCTGATTCGTGAATGATAAAGGGATCTTATCGCAATAAAATATATCGCGATATTCATGACATAACCTAGAAATACTTTCACGTTCCTCTCCATTTGTGTGTTCTAGCCTTAATTTTGATAAGTTTTCTTGCAATGCTTCGTCTATCTCACAATTATCAGTCACAAAATTTACCTGGCACTCATCGCCTTCAAACACTGTTACATCAAGTGGTTCCGCAAATGTAATCGTCGCGGTTTCGTCAGATATATTTTGTATGACCGTTGCTGCGAAGAAATTCTCGCATTTGACAAGGGCAGCGGGCATACGTACTCCTTCGCTAAACTCCGTAAAGTCTAAGATCGCATCACCGTTCTGAAAGTTGGTTGGTACTTTGACACGCGTTTCACATCTGGGCTCTAAAATAATTTCGTATGGGGGTGTGTATATTATGGGTATTGTAATGGCCGCTATCTTAACCTAATTAAAATATTAATAATAATAATAAATATTTCTCAAATCACCGAATTCATCGGATTATTCTAAACTAAACTTACGTTAAAAGGTTATCAAGGTTGGTTGAATATTTTAGACTACCTAATTTTAATGTTTATGGCCTTGTGAATCGTCACCTAATAAATGGTAGAACCGTACGTTGTGATAATGTAGTAATCCAAATCCTTTTAAAGTAATGAGACAATACCTAACTAACATCTAACCTATTCAATAATATTAAATTAATTTAAAATATTCATCGTCCTACAAATAATTGCAATTTAATCCCCTGATGAACACTATTCCTATACTCTGAGTAACCGAACTGAAATTTCCACATAAAATCATATTATGCACCAATCAATATATTTCCTACTATACTTTCGAAAGGTTTCAATTGTAGGAACGAATAATTTTTTCCTGCAAAAAATTGAACATTATAGTTCCTAGTCATAAACAAAACTGAAAGTAAATTAAAGCTTCATGACGAACGTATGTTGAAATTAACAAGACAAGAAAGTGAAACATAGGTAAAACGTAAGTAAGTATATTGCTAACTGAGTTTGAGCTTGTTATATAGCAAAGTCATAGTAAACTCTATTTGTTTATCATAACTCTGGCATAGGAGCCCCGCCACCGCTCCAATGCTGTGGGTCTCGACTACCTGGCTGGTTAACCCTCCACTATTTAGTGCTTGAAATTTCCCACACGGAGGTACCGTGTGTGAAATTCCCCCACACTAAGAGAAATTTGATTTTACTAAATTTTGTTCTATTTATCCCAAGTCAGTACGTCAGGTACCCCATCTACCTATTCTTATCTACTTATCTAGTTTGGACTCCAAAAGGTGCAAGGGACAAGAGGACATTATTTTTTCCCAAATCCTAACAAAATAGACATCACCTTAGTTAATTGTGAGTCTATCTAATACGTACTACATTCGGTATATGACAGACTCTAAAAATAGCTCAACTTTCAAATCTCCTAGTTTTCGTCTAAAGATTATCAATATTATCGTAGGTTCTATATCAACAGCATGCAGTGGACTAAACAGTAGTATTAATTTTAACTGTAAATATTTATTTGAATTCAATGATCTGTTAGTGATATTCAGGTTGTCTCTATTTTCCAGAACTTGTATTGAAAAGTAATCTAAAACCCGTTTATATAATTTAGGCATTATGTTTCACCATTATGAAATACGATAAGGACATGTTTCCTTCAAATAATATTATAGATTATTGATGCTATTTCCTAACAACAAGATATTCTCATTCGAATCTTTAAATTAGCTACCCCTATCCGTTTGGTAAGGAGATCACTAACAGGTACTGCTGTGCTTGACCCAAGACATGAAGGACAATTTCTTATCACTAGTACTTTAAATGTTTTTATAGAATAAATAGTAAAATTCTTATTGAAAATTCAATCAAACAAACTCAAACCTGAATTCCACTAAATTGATCTATGGTCATTTATTTGAAACAAACACGAACAACCCTAAACTATGAATAAATTCCCGGTAGTTTTTTAACTATCGTACAAGCATTACATATTTCGTACTAGAGTGAAACTCAATTACGATTTTATTTAAGTTACTCGCGAATGATTCCAAACAGAGAATAAATTCCCGATAGTTATGTAAGTATAAAGAATAAATTCCCAGTCGTTACTAATTCCCGGTAGTTTCTTAACTATCAATCAAGCATTACCTATTTCGCAACTAGAATACAAAACGTTCGTTTCCTTGCAGGAATATGATCCTTCCAACTCTCCTAAGTAAAATTCCACCTAGAATTCGCTAAGAAAATACCTATTTATTTATGCTGAATTTGTACATCAGAATGAAGTACAGAATAATATTTTCTTACTAGTGTCATAACTTGTTCATGCGAACTTTGTATCAGCGTTTACTATCACCGTGTAGGAATAGAACCTTCCCATATCCTTCGTAGATCATCGCAAGACCAGCTAAAGAAATATCTTCCTATACCACAGAATAGATAAATAGTACAACGTACTTTTACCACAAAATAGATTTATAGCATTATGTATTGTTCTCTGTACATTAAAACCTTCTGTGATCACCCAGCTTTCCGTCAAAAGCAAGGTCCACGACAAACTAGCCCTACAATAAACACCCACAGCTTCAACCTTAGAGAAAACTTGGATTATATTTTTATAATTTTGATCACTTACGTATTGTATTTATTTGCACTTTTATTTATTAGTATTTTATCATACTGAATTTATCTTTAAATGTATTTTATACCGCTTTAAATTTATTTATTTATTTATTGAATTTTATCTATTTCCCTAACACTATTATTTTTCCGCAAACTTCAATATTTTATCCCCTCCTACGTGTGTATTCCTCGACTTATAGCTTTTCCCTATACATTAGTGTGTACCCCCAAACACTAGAGATTGCTACAAATCTCTCATTTACTTTTAAACGTGCATGTCTGTTCTCGGTGTGTGCAATGAGAACATACCTGATCTAACCCTATGAGAGAACGAGCTGTGACAAAAGCTCTCCAAAGCTAAAACCTATTGCCACCTAATTTTTATCTTGCATGCGGGACCGCAGTCCATGGGCAGCATACAAGACAAAACCCTATCACTTGGGACAGTTCAGCTTAATTTGCATTTAGGATCCGGGTATCGTATACACGAAGACGGGACAGTTAATCTTTTCAGCCCTCCTTTCAGCCAGAATGCAAACCAAACCAAAAAGGTGGATCCAGATCCTATAACGGAGGCAAAATCTGGTGCAGGTCTCCACATAACACGCGAACTGCATGCCCTAAGCAAAATAAGGGAAGACAAGCTTCGTTGCTCTGTTTCAACTTATCTCTTACTGAGTTCCTGGACCCGAGGCATACTTCCCCCCAGATCCAGAATTAATTGAGAGGGCGAATTTGTCTAAGAAGTTAACCGAAAATTTTATGTGCATTTTTATTACCAGGTTTCGACTTGCGAACCCCGTGAATGATTTCATAACTGACCGCGTTTTTGACAGCTTGACAGATTTCAAAATCCTATTATATATCAAAAACACTTTAAAGGTAGAAAGGTAAAAAAGTAAAACTAAATATAAAGAAGGTTTGATTTCTTTTACTGTTACCTTATTTTACCACGGATAACCACTTTTACACCTATCTCTACATTTTCTCTATCAGTTAATGCGATGCCAACGACTATTTCCTTAATTTATAGACCATTCTTTATGCATAAAGTGCTTCAATGAAATTGTTTCAGTATTTTTATAATTTAGGTAAAATTTATAATATTTGTGACGTCACGAGACAGCCTGGATCGTTACAGTATCGCGGCGTTATGTGTGTGTAGAACTTGGTTCTTCATGTCAATGTTGGCGGCTAATTTCTTAAGTAGGTCAGATCCTATGAGTCCGTCATACCTATTGTCCACGTCATAAACAAAGAACTTGTGAGCAAGTGTGCTCTTGAATGTTTTTAGCAGTGGGATGCATATAACTTCATCGTGAACACTTTGTGCGTGAGTACTGACCACTGTAAACGGCTCATATTGTTTATACTCGCTGAAAAATTCTTCAGCCTTGGTGGGGCTAATAAAAGATCTACTACTTCCGGTGTCAATGAGAAACTTCGATTTTATTTCAGGAATTTCTACATGAGGCAACTTTAAAATGCTGTCGCAATAGTTAAGGTTTATCATTTCGCCGTGTCGTTGGGGGCAGCTATCTGAAAATTTTCAGGTGCGGCATCATTGGCGGTGTGGTCGGAGCTCTCTTGGTAATTATAACCGGTAGGGAAAGGGAAGCCTTCTGTACAGTCAGTTGTTTGTAATTCATAACAGTTAAAGTCATTGCTATCAGTATAAAAGTCATTTGGGTTAGGTTCTTCATTGTAAAATAATTCATTTGTTACCATATTTTGTCTTACAGGTGCCGTGCGCATTGAAACGTCGGTATCAACAAAATTCGGCTTAGGCGCTGATTGCTGTTGGTTTTGTATACCGAATTTTGGTTGGTATGAGTTTGGCTGCTGTTGATTCGGGATGCCGAATCTGAACCCTGTTTGTTGCGGAATACCGAACTTATAACCGCCATATTGGAACGGCGGGCGCATGTGTTGCGCGGGGCCTGGGTTGAAGCTTCTTTGTGGCATCATTTGTGGTGCTCCGTGTCGGAAACCTTGAGGGGCGGTGAACCTATTTTGTGTCACAGCATTAAAGTTTGGTCTAAAACCAAATAAGTTCTGATTTTGTGGGATACCGAACTTAAAGTTATGTTGCACAGGCTGGCTGAACGGAGGTCGGAAATCGTTAGTCATGGGCCTTGAGAGGTTTTGAGTAGTTGGCTGAAACGAGCCAGCTGGTTTCTGCTTGCCATTTTTCGCGTTATATTGTTGTAGAAAATTCACTTCTTCAGTAACCACGCTTAAAGCATGCTCTAAATTAAAACAACTCTTCAAACGCACTATACGAATCATGTCTTCCGGTAAGTTAAATAGAAATACGTTCAAGGCTGTATTGTTATAAATAATCATTTTAGCAGCTTTAACTCCTTGATCGAAAAGTAAATTCAATTTAGCAAACAAAGAAATTCTAACATTCTGAATTCGATGGCAAAACTGGATATATGACTCGCCCTGTTTTATTTTTAAACCCTCAAGTTCAATTGCAATACACTCTTCCGAGCGTGGATCGCCAAAATGTTGGATCAGAATTTCTTTAAGTTCACGCCATACCGTTATATTTTGGTGGTCACTAAGCAGAGACGCAGCTCTGCCCGTAAGTCTGCTCGTAATACAATGGTATACATACAGGTTCTGTGCTAAATTACCTTCGATCTGAAAAGCTTTTGTTACATATTCACACTTGGAAATGAACAGGTTCAATAACTTCTCATCACCATCATACTTAGGTATAATACATAAAAATTCTTTAGGAATTACCTTTATTTGCTCCATTCTGATTATCGTAAACGATTTGTCTAGTCAATATATTAATTAAAACCGATTTCAATAATCGCTAAACACTATAACTTATCAGTTCTAACTAATTAATCACGAATATTACGATACTTGTATCAAACAAAATCAGATAGACGCAATTAACTAGGCCGACGAGTTGGGGTCGGAAAAAGAGGCCAGGGAGTAATGAAAAACAGGAGTGAAAAGTTTTACTCACAATCTGCTCAATCCCATGTCCTCTGGTGAGTCTGTTCTCGTTGAAACATCCAAGGTCAGGCACACAGACTGTTCACAGTTGAACTATCCAACGTGCGCGCGCGTCGCGGGAGAGTAATTTATTTGGTTCGAGGATTTCCGAATTTTGAACCGATCGACGCGAGGTACCGATTTTTGGGGGCCTTGCAGCGTCACCGGAAGCAGGATTGCGGAAATCCTACCGGCTGCGCCACTCAAGTTGCGACGGACCGAAAGGACGTTTTTTAAAAAATACAAAAATTAATTTAAAATTTAAATGATGTATTTTAGTATTAAAATTCTCATGAGTGTGATTCATTTTAAATAAATATGTATCCGACTGTTACTCACGAATAGTGTGTCAATTTCTCGACCAGGTTTCGAGCATATCCGATGCTCTTCCTCAGGATGAGTTCACGCAGCAAGATCGCGGCGGTGACTGCGGGCGGCCGCCCGCTCCGCCCGGCGCGAGCGCCGAAGGGTCACGGGAGGGGACCGGGGAAGCACCGACGTTAGTGAAGGCGGCTCTGTACCACTATCTCCGTGTACGTCAATATTTAAATGATGTATTTTCAAAGCGAATGACGAACAAAGACTGGCTTAATAAAGAGACACAAATCCTTAGAACTAAAAGTGCAGTGTCGACAAAACACGGTGGTCATTGCGTGGGCGCCCCTATGCAGCGATACAGATGGTGCCACGCGATGACGTAACTACTTACAAAATATTACGAGAATCAGTTTACAAATGCGACCAGTAGAGGAGCAGCTGAACATCCGCCGGACATCCGCTGTAATGTTGGGGCGTTCGGTATAAAAGTAAAAGACAACCTTCTCACTAATCAAAGAAAATACATCGTCGTGCCGCGTAATATGTAAAGTACTGCGCTAGCAGACCTAAAGGAGCGTTTCTACTTAATAATATAAAACCTATTACACTAAAATATTACCTAGTTGCTTTTTTTACGCGATTGAATGACGTGACGATCTAGTAGAAACGGGTAAAAAACAATAAAGTTTCGCGTGACACTGCACTGCGCACGTCATCCTGAGACATCACACAGTCTAGTAATCAGATTACTAGACTGAGTGATCAGATCATAAAGTCTCATTTGCCCAGTAATTTCAATAGCTACAATGCCCTTCAAATCGGAATACAGTAGTGCTTGCACACTACTGCTCGGCCGCAGAATAACTGGCAAAGCGGTGGTACCTGCCTAGACGCACTTTGTAGAAAAGTCCTACCACCTAGTAAACCACACTACACTGTTGAGCTACACTTCAATACGAAATCATTTTTGCTCAATCAGTAACGGATGCTTCGCGGTCACTTAAGTTATAAATAAAATAGGTCACACACCAACAGTCGGAAGACGTCCACTGCTGAACACAGGCGTCGCCATAAAACGGACGCTTATCATGGCGCTTATCACCACGCTTGGCAAGCGGCTTGGTGATCGCAGTAAATTTTAATGTACCGAGGAGAATGCTGCGGCCCATTCCCTGGATGTTCCATGAGCTGGCTCTTACGGCACCCGCGGGAAGATGGGTCGTCCTATAAGCCCGCCGCCGGGTCCACACTGCCAAAATAGGTCAGCATTTTACTAGGTGGTAGGACTTTTCTGCAAAGTTCGTCTAGGTAGGTACCACCGCTTTCCCAGTTATTCTGCCGCCAAGCAGTAGTGTGCAAGCAGGTTTGAAGGGCATTGTACTGGGCAAATGAGACTTTACGATCTGATCTCACGATCTAGTAATCATATGTATATACAGTTCCGAGTTATGGGCGCCAGCATTAATATGTTTTGAATTCCAGCCGGCAACGTCAACTCGACGCAGTTCCACCAGCAAGGCCCGGTGATGCTGAGCCTGCAGCTGACTGCAGCAGCCAACGGCGGCACCTTCCTCGAGTGTACCATCGCGGATGTCATGTACGAGGACTATCTGAGGATCCGGGTGAAGCTGCTACCCAAACCTGAGGATCGTAAAAGTATCGTACCTATAGTAGTACTAAATAAAGAGTGTGTGCTCATATATTTTTATTGCATAAATTAATAATATTGCTCAAAAAATAAACAGTCAACATTAAGTTCAGTCCGCCTACTCTTATCCGCGGTTCGCGGATTTCAATTCCCTGACAAAGAAACAATAAACGTAAATACCTCGCCTTTAGTACCACCTCCTTGCAGGTCCAATCCATCCATTCACGGCGCGCGCGCCAGGTAGCTTCTTCAGAACGGAATGTCTTCGAACGGCGTCGAGCGTTGTTCTATATGTAATTAAAGTTCCGCTTTGATTCACTAAACACTCGCAGCCTTATTGCTACACCAAATGCGAGCTAATCACCGTGGGGGCATGCCCACCCGAACGTGGGAGTCCAAACGTGCCCAAAATTTACACCAAAAAATAAATCCGAGGTGCGGCTTCTTAGCACCGTACGCGCTATTCACAAAATACCGCTTGTTGACGACCCTGCCAAAGTGCCACTGTGTCGGCTCGGCCTCCACTCGCCGACCGCCCGTCGCGCCATACCTGCCCCCACCCGTCCCGCCACCGCCGCAGGCGGCGACAAACCAAGCGAGAACGGGTCGGGACCGAACAACTAAATATCTCAAAAAATTACAAAGTTACAAGCATTTTGAAATACCTACAGGAATAGAAAAAGACAGTTCAAACATGCAGTGACGTCACTCTTGCTCCTTCATAGCACCTCATTACTAAGCTGTGGTAGCTTTATATACAATCTCTTTGGCATGTGACTTCACAACGTGCGTTTTCATAATAACTGTGGGGAAGCTCTGTTTTGCGAGAAAGGGACGATAAAATCTTTTAACGAAATAAAAAGCCTGTCAGTTCTGCCATAAAGTAAAAAAAAATTAGGTACTCATCTAAAAGCGATGTAGTGGCAACTCGCTTATTATAATTATTGTCACAGGTTCACAGGGTAGGCAACGCGGCGGTGTCATGACTGTAATGTAATAACATTACTAAGTTACGGTGACCTCTTCCCATCAGGCGGGCCGTATGATTGATTGTATGCTACCATAAAAAACTGTTGCGAGCTAGTCGTTTGCCTGATGTTAATCGTTAGTGCCGCTAGGAACTCCAAATGTTTCACGTGACACTGCACTGCGCACGCGGTCATCCTGAAACATTAATACTGCAGTATAATTATTACTTACATAGACTTTGTGCTGATCATTAAAATAGTGTGAGGTCAAAGTCTCCAGTAATGTCACTAGCTACAATGCCCTTCAAACCGGAACACAGTAGTGCTTGCACACTACTGCTTGGCGGCGGTATAACTGGCAAAGCGGTGGTACCTACCTAGACGAACTTTGCAGAAAAGTCCTACCACCTAGTAAAGCTACAATTGTGACAATTTTAACGAGATATGGTAGTCACGTGTTTATACGTGTGTAGGTATTTTTATGTCCCTGAGCTCTGCCCGTGACTTACCCGTGGCACAACTGCGTGACACTACCACAGAATACTGAATATATATTACTTCGACACTACTAACAGTGCTGGGGCACTGTGCTGTTTCCTTAAGCACTACGTACCTACCTGGTTCCTACATGGCTGGGTTTTGTGCCTTTATAGACTTTCGATCAATAAACTGAGCGGAAAAGTGTTAGCCATTTGTTATTTTCTTTTTCAGATCCATAAATTTTGCGAGGTTTTCAAGAACAGTGTGCAGAATGGGTACCTACAGTACAAACGGTCCGTCGGGTTCCGGCTACACCTCCACCGCCACACATATCCTCATCCTCATCAGCCTCAGAGCGTTACTTTCAGTGGCTGCTGGCCTCCTGCATCCGTCGACTCCCCGCGGTTTTCACCAGATCGTCCGTCCACCGAGTGGGGGGGCCGGCCTACGCTGCGTCTTCCGGTTAGTGGTCGCCACTCGAGAAACTTTCTTCCCCATCGGTTGTCAGTTCTACGAGCGATGTGGCCACATATGATTAAGTCTTCAATTATATTCATCTCTTCTGAGCCCACTTGATTCCAAACTGTCAGCTCACTATACCTGCAGGGTAATTTTTAATTTACCAAAACCTTTTAGAGCATAACTCACATCACTGCAACAAACAACTTTTGTTCTACAACTTCCATAAATGTAACATTTTTTCACATTTTTTGTTACTTTTTATTTTGACGTTAATACCAAAATATTATAAAAGAATAATAAGCTCTGTAACCTGCCTAACATGCAAAAAAGAGGAAATTACAGTTTAATAATAAGCGAAGTTTTAACCCATTACATTAGCAAAAATATTCAGATTTGTTTCAGTGTAAAAGTCATCCATAGTACCTTCTCATTTTCACCGGCCAACTTTTTAAATAACCGTACAATCTCCTTCGTTTGATGGCCTATACTAATACACGACATTGGCGAAATTGTGGTGAAATTGCCGCAGAAGCCACTAACTAAGATTCAATTCAATTCAAGATTAAAAACATGGTGGAGCAGAAGTTGTTTGTTTAAATGTGAGTTACCACCTAAAAAAAACCTAAAAGGTTTTTAAAGGTTTTTAGTATTTTGGTGGTTTTTTTTTTTGTTTTTGGTGCTGTTTTATTTTTTGTTTTTTTTTTGTTGTATTTAAATAACAATTAGTGTAAATGGTGTAACCGTACTAATTGGATATAATAATAAATACTGTAATAAATAAAATTAAAACTGACACGTTATTTCAGAAAAAAATGCCAAAATTATTTTAATATTTGCAAAAATGAATGCTAAGGGTGGGTTTTTTGGTCCGTAGTTAGGTAACCAATGGTTAAATATGCTAACAAACTCTAACCTGTGGTCAACATTTGTTAGCATATTTAACCATTAGTTACCTTAACTACGAATCCAAAAACCCACCCTAAGTGGTATGCACCCTATATGTAGGTGTATCCAACCCCACCAGAAACAGTCCAACTTTATTTATTTATTTATACACAACCAACCTCAACGTTGGCTCGTACATCGAGCTAAGTTCCCTTAGCTGCACAGAAGCTGGGATCCTCGTTGGGAAGGTAGGCAGCCTTTCACACCTGCCGGCCTAGTACGGGCGGTGGAGAAAATTGTCTTTCCCCGTCTTATGTCACTTCCTTCATACTTGCTTGCTTGTTAAGTGGAGTAAAACAGGGGAAAGACAATTTTGTCTTCCGCCCGTGTTAACCCAGCTGGGGCCTATTCTCGCGTAGTAGATAAAATATCACTTTCGATATCATCATCATCATCATCATCATCAACAGCCTGAAGACGTCCACTGCTGAACATAGGCCTCCCCCAGAGAGCGCCACTTTGAGCGGCTGCTTAAAGCGGTGCACGGGTTTTTGGGAGGTCATTGACCTTGACATCGAGGTTATAAATTTGACGTTGACCTCTAGGTAATTGACCTTGACCTCGAGGTCATTGGCCTTGCCCTTACCTCGATTGACCTCTTGAATTGATGACTCATACAAAATATTCTTCTTTTGTTTGCTACAGTCCAACCAAAAATTGGAATGAAAAAAAATTAGTGTTGAAAAGATATAAATTTATTTTTCATTAGATAAGTATTTATGTTAAACCAATTTTATTACGCTAATCATATCACAATTACATGAACTGAACATCAATTGATGATTAACGCTTATTATATTATTAAAAATCAATAAAATACAAATAAAATCAAAATAATCCATAAATTTAAAAAAATTACAACAGTTATTTATTTTATTCATTTAGATTCTCAGGTCTAGCCGGACGTTTGCGAGGCGCCGGTGGGGCCGAAGCTAACACCAAGAGGCCCTTTTTAGTATAAAATTAACTACAACTATTACAAGGCATGGTATGGCATTTTATAAACTATTTTGTATTTGTATACAATATTGTTTATAATACCACAATAGCCCAGATTTATTTTTAACCTACAAAGGTTAAAAATAAATCTGGGCTATTGTGGTGAGCTTTTGATGGATTATGATTGGAACCTACAAGGGTTAAAAATAAATCTGGGCTATTGTGGTGAGCTTTTGATGGATTATGATTTATTTGGTTTATGGAATGAGATAACGGCACCTGCCAGTTATTTATTTATTTATTTATTTATTTACAGCACAATCATTGAGGTGTACATCAATGATTGTGCTAATACGGTCTAATTAATTTATTTATTGTATTCTGGGCCTTAAGGCTGCTGTTACAAAATTATGCGTAGTTGCAAGGTTTTCGTCGTCAATGTTTAATGCATAGGTTTAATGTCTATACTTAGTCATTATATGAAACATACTCTTCATTTCATCTTCTTCGATAATGACAGAGCAGCGCAGCAGCATTCTCTGAGGTACATTATAGTCTTCTGCGACCTCCAAGCCGCCTGCCAAGCGTGGTGATTATGGCAAACCCCCGCATCCCCACCAACCCCCATTGTGTAGGGATGGGTGGGAGTAATGTACCCCAAGTGTGGTACCCTCGTGGTGTGCCAGAAGTGGACTAAGCCCAGAGGTTGGTTATAGACAACCCTTCGAAGACAGGGGCTGGAAAATGAAGAATGATTTTGAACACAAGATAGTGGAAGTAAGTACCAGGAACTTTATACTGGGTGTAATTTTTTTATATGTATACGAATAACGTAACGAGCTAGTCGTTCGCCTGGTGTTAAGCGTCACGGCCGCCCATTACAGATTGCAGTGTCACTCAGAACTCTAAATTAAAGTTCCGCGTGACACTGCGCACTGCGCACGTCATCCGGAGACATCACGCAGTCTAAAAAAGTTTTCTTGACTGTGAGATCAGTTCGTAAAGTCTCATTTACCCAGTAATTTTACTAGCTGTAGCTAGTAGCTAGCTGTAGCGGTTTACGGGCATTGTAATTCCCTTCAAACCGGAACACAGTAGTGCTTGCACACTACTGCTTGGCGGCAGAATAACGATGGCCAACGGTACCAACCTAGACGAACTTAAAAATTGAATTTGAAATTGAATTCATTAGCCTCCTTTGAAACTATAATAGATACATATACTCCTGACACTGGTCACGTGTGGACCAAAACTTTTGAAAGCTAACGCATCGATTTGGTATTGATATTAACTGTAAAAAATGTGATAACTTAGGTACTTAATAACTGTTACGGTACAAAATAAAATTAAAACAATTATGTATTGTTTTTAATTATGATATACAAGGTAAAATAAACTTTTAACAGTGTCAAAATCATTCGTATCAACTACGTTACGCGCCGCGGCAATCTTCATAGGTAATTGTATGTAAAACATATTTTCATTTGATCATCAATAAATGATGTACTATCGTGCACTCAATTTAGGATGAATTAAATTGCATCCTGTATAAGAAAATTACTTATTTACGTTTGTCCCCAAATTTAAATTCGATAAAAGACAGGTTTTTGTTATAATAGAGAGTAAAATAAAAAGGTAGGTAAGGTAGGTAGTACCTATACATTTACCTATAGTATTTTAAACAAAAATAACCTGCGTTTGAACTACAGTGCGTGGGCGTGGCCAAACCCGAAAATATGAGGAATAGCGTAAAGTGCTCAAAGGAGTCTCGGGCCCGATTTTGATGAAGACTAAAACTGTATCATTGGATTTTTAAAAATCATTGTCCTTGCTATATATCACCCAAATTCAAGATGCAATATTTACTAACATTGCATTGACAGTAGAATCAGCTGATAGCAGGGATTACAAACATTTCAGGGCTGTGGCGTGCTCACCCATGAAAAAGGTTTCATACCAGCTTCATAGAGAACCTCTTGGTTGCTAGGGGCGACGGATCACAGTCAAAATGTAACCAATTGTTTCCTACCCAGGACGTCAAAACTGAGATTAATTATCGTTAGCACTGATAAATCTCTGGTGATTTTAACCTTCGTGTTAGATCACCTATTGAAGATTTCTAAACTCAAGTAGTTAGATTTTTCATAGCATTGACGTAACTATTGAAAATTGTGACTAATCTGATAGAATTTATAGGTAAAATCATCGTGATGGTGATATCGCTCAACCATTTCGTGGCGACAACCCTAAAAATCAGCTGATTCAACTGTCAGTGCAATGTTAGTAAATATTGAATCTTGAATATGGCTCTGGTATAGGAATCGAGCTCACTGATTTTGGAAAAAAACCATACTCTATAGAATAACTACCTACAATATTCCGTTTCGGCCGTCTATGAAACCGGCGCTTCGTAACCAGTTATACGAACGAAGACTTTTTCGTCCTTGCACGTAATCACTTGTGATCAAAGAATTCGTAATATTTTTCGTAACCAGTTGCGATTAAAGACTTTTGTGTCCTTATACGAAAGCAGTATTTTCAGGCAAAACTTCGGATGTGAGAAACAATTTCGGTAATAATAACTGAAACTGCCTCATTTCTATTCCACACCGTGTTCTTACACGATCCGATAGTGTCCTACCTTGGTGACAGCGGAACACGAGCGATATGGTGACCGTCTCCGGAGCTGGTGTGTCGAGGGAACATCGCATCACCATCGCGATGGACTCCGGCGCGTGACGGGACCATGAGGATATTTGCTCGCTTGCGTTCATAGCTGAGGAGTTCACAGAGTGGTTGTTAACTCGAAGGAATTATCTAAGTATCTAGTAATCTGATTACTAGACTGTGTGATGTCTCAGGCTGACGTGCGCAGTGCAGTGTCACGCGAAACTTTATTATTTTAAAGTTCCGAGTAACACTGCAACTGTTATGGGCGGCCGTGACGCCTAACATCAGGTGAACGACGAGCTCGTCACGTCTTTTGTTCTCATAAAAAAGTATATCGTATGTATCGATACGTAAGTATCTGGTGTAACAGAGCAGTTAACACTTACTTATCCCTCTATGACTTTTTTTAATGTAAACGTATGACGTGACGAGCTAGTCGTTCGCCTGATGTTAAGCGTCACAGCTGCCCATATGCAGTATCATTCGGAACTCTAAATTAATAGGTATAGTTTCGCGTGACACTGCACTGCTGCACGTCATCCTGAGAAATTACACAAATTATAATTAAACTAGCTGCGCCCGCAGTTTCACCCAAGTAGCCTACTTCTACTTGTACTGGGGTTTTACAAGGTGAGTTTGAATTGGTATGTTATCCCGGAAGGGGGGGACTGGGACCATGATAGCCCACAAGTTGTGAGAGCCTTACTTGAAACTGCGTGTTTCCAAACCTCCATACTAAATAATAAATCCACTCACAAAACTGCACGTGCGATCGCTACGAGAGTTAACAAGATATTATACATTCATTTCTAAACACAGGTCGTTAAACTCATTTAAGTGCATTCGGTCAAGGACGAAGTTCGACCACCCAGCGCTAGGGCTGTCTTCGAACGTAAAACATGGCATTTCTTCAATGAAAAACTTTAGAAAAGTCATAGAAGAAACAATGTCTACCTTGGGGAGTAGATTTACCCCCTTTCGGGATAATATAGCAATCCAAACTCACCTTGTATAGGGGGCGTACCGTGAGCTTTTAGCGCGATTCAAAACAGAGCCTATATTGGATCGTTTTGTTTTTTTTTGTATGGGTATTTTGACAAGCGAGCCAGTATAGGCTCTGTTTTGAATCGCGCTAAGAGCTCACGGTACGCCGCCTGATCCTTATTATAAGAACTCACCAATCTCCGCTCCCCTCGGCGCGTTCTGCACAAGTACATCACAGGCGAGCCGCCCGCCCCCGCCCCCGCCCCCGCCACTAGTGACGCGCACCGTCGCGGCTCGCTCCACGTGCGAGGGATGTCTGTACTCGTACGAGAGGAGGGAGCCGCGCTGCGTCGGGGGGAGGGCGACGTCGTCCACTTCGAACGTTACCACTTCTAGAGGGAAAACAATAACGTACCGCTTTCAACCCTCGCTCGACCATAGCGAACGTATGCTACATCTGTATTACATGTCACAGTTTCAGCATTTTTACGTCCACTGCTGAACACACGCGTCCCCCATTAAAACTGCGTTTCCACCAGAGATGTGCGAGGTAGCTGGGCGGTGCGAGGATGCGTAGCGAGGCTGTGAAACGGTACGCGGATGAGCGGTGCGAGGATGTGTAGCAGGCTCGTTTCTGATGCGGTGGGAGCGAAGCGCGCGCGCCTCTGCCTGCACACATCTCTTGCAATACATCCCTCGCAACACATCCGTAGCACACATTTTTCTCTTGTTTCGCATGTACAAATACCTCGCACCGCTGGGCAGCTTCGACTAGAGCTGCGCTGAGCGAGGCTAGATAAATTAAGTGATTATATTGGTTCTTGACAAACACATGCCTCGCTATACATCCTCAAAAAATCGAGATTAATAGTGCAGCACTGTTAGCCTTGATTTTTAACGGCGTGAAGATGGCAGCACTGCAGTTGTTCCCCTACGTACCTTCAGTAACAGCCTTAGTGTGAAGCACGTTTATTCGGAGAACATTAGCTTCCATGTCTGAAATTACAAAGAAAAATGGTTAGTACCTAATTATATAATTTTGATCTCCATTTTTTTGTTTAAAAAGTTCAAAATTCGGCTCAACTTTAGATCAGCACCATTTAAATTAGCAGAAAATTAGTTCAAACAAATTTCGCGCTCGCTCCGCTCTCGCATTTATAGGTTAGTGTTATTTTAGTTTACTTTGTTGCCAAACTCATCCCATCACTTGAATGTTCTAAAATAACCAAAAAATATCACAAAAAAAAGTAGTGTGGGCCGCATTTTGAAACATTTTCCCGGTATGTTTTTTGGGTCCCAGACCGACGCTGATTCTATCCATTTCATTTCATTCTATTCTATTCATTAAGCATATAAATTAGTGATAAATACTAAATATTACTCAGTACTATGTTAACTGTCATTTTATTCAAGCAAAAAGGTTATTTCATACCTGTTGATGGAATTGATTCATTGCTTGAGCCTTCGCTGGTAGATGGAGATGAACTATCACTTGAGTCTCCACCCGACGATGGCTCCGGTATAATGGTTGAGCATTGAACTCCATCTTGGAGTTGATACATCACTTGAGTCTTTACCATTGGATGGAGTTGATCCATAAGCTGAGTCGTCACCACTAGATGTAGTTGATCCATAACTTGAGTCTCCATCCGAAAATGGATTCGATCCAATTGTTGAGCTTTCAACTATAGGTGGAGTTGATCCATAACCTGAGTCTTCACCACTAAATGTAGTTGATCTATAACTTGAACCCGAAGATGGATTCGATCTAATTGTTGAGCTTTCAGCTATAGATGGAGTTGATCCATAACCTGAGTCATCACCACTAGATGTAGTTGATCCATAACTGGAGTCTTCAACGGAAGTTGACTTCGATCCAATAGTTGAGCTTTCAACTAAAGATGGAGTTGATGCATCACTTGAGTCTTCACCACTAGATGGAGTTGATCCATAACTTGAGGCTCCATCCGAAAATGGATTCGATCCAATTGTTGAGCTTTCAAGTATAGATGTAGTTGATGCATTACTTGAGTCTTTACCACTAGATGGAGTTGATCCATAACCTGAATCTTCACCACTAGATGTAGTTGATCCATAACTTGAGGCTCCATCCGAATATTGATTCGATCCAATTGTTGAGCTTTCAAATATAGATGTAGTTGATGCATTACTTGAGTCTTCACCACTAGATGGAGTTGATCCATAATCTGAATCTTCACCACTAGATGTAGTTGATCCATAACTTGAGGCTCCAACCGAAGATGGATTCGATCCAATTGTTGAGATTTCAACTATAGATGGGGTTGATGCACCACTTGAGTTTTCACCACTAGATGGAGTTGATCCATAACCTGAGTCTTCACTACTAGATGTAGTTGATCCATAAATTGAATCTTCACCCAAAGATTGCTTCAGACCAATGCTTGAAATTTCAAGTATTGATGGAGTTGATGTATCACTTGCGTCTTCACCACTAGATGGAGTTGATCCATAACCTGAGTCTTCACGGCTAGATGTAGATGATCCATAACTTGATTCTTTACCCGAAGATTGTTTCAGACCAATGGTCGAGCTTTCAAGTATAGATGGAGTTGATGCATCACTTGAGTCTTTAACACTAGATGGAGTTGATCCATCATTTGAGTCTTCCTCACTAGATAGAGTCAATCCATAAATTGAGTGTTCACTCGAAGATGGCTTTTGTCCAATGGTTGTGCTTTCAAGTACAGATAGAGTTGATCTATAACTTGAATCTTCCTCACTAAGTGGAGTTGATTCATAACTTGGATTTTCATTAATAGATGTAGTTGATCCATGACTTGAGTCTTCATCAATAGGTGTAGTTGATCCATGACTTGAGTCTTCATCAATAGGTGTAGTTGCTCCATAACTTAAGTTTTCATCAATAGATGTAGTTGATTCATAACTTGAGTCTTCACCAATAGATGTAGTTGATTCATAACTTGAGTCTTCATCAATAGATGTAGTTGATTCATAACTTGAGTCTTCATATTGAGATGTAGTTGATCCATAACTTGAATCTACACCTAAAGATGGCTTCGGTCCAATGGTTGAGATGTCAACGACAGCAACACCTGTAAAAATAATAATGACTTTTGTATCGTTATATTTTTGTTGTAATGGTTTTGAGAAAATCACACCTACAGGGATTGTGTAGACATAGTACAGTGATTAGTATAAATGGATTATAAGAGATATTTACCCTTTCCTAGTGAAGATGAGCTGCTTCTATAATTCGGTTCGCTTGTAGCAACATCTGTAACATCGACGTAACTTATTTGAACAGGTGTTGCAACACTTTTGAGATTTTGTCTATTTATAGATCATGTCCAAAAACTTTACGTAGGTAAATAAGTAGTAACACCCAAAAATTCGTGGTCATGTCTGTCTGTACAATGACCAAAACAAAGAGCTAAATAGTGTCAAAACTGTTATAATAGGTACCTACTAACAATCAAATGTAAAATTGACATGAACGCAAATGATCCACGCAGCAATGTACAGCGATATGATGTTGGGGCAATAGCTTCCCAGTCGCCAAAAACCTAACGATTTCCTCTATTAAGTAGGTACTACTACTTTCTGTGTCTGTATCGTTGGCTGGTACTTAATTTTTAGGGTTCCGTACCCAAAGGGTAAAACGGACGGTATTTCTGTTGCCGCTATAACAACAAATAAGTATACTAAAAAAACAGAATAAAGCTCCCAGTGCAACAATCGTGATTTTTTTGCTCGTTTACCAGATGAGTCATAGACGGCGCTGCTTTAAACAGTACTGCTACTCAACACTAGATGGCAGGGACAGATAACAGTACGGAACCCTTCGTGCGCTAGTCCGGTTATATAGATTTAGCTTAAGATCCTCAAAAGCTATATTCGTGGTGTCACAAAAAGGAAAAATTACGTTTTCCAAAGGTATTTCCCACAGGTATCAGAAAGTATTCCTCACTCAGCATCACTTAGTATGAACAAGACAAACAAACCGTTGACACGAGCACCACTGTAGCCTGTGGACACGAGTAACATCAGAACCACCCACATCGCGGGCTCGCTGGGTCACTACTAGCTACGACATTAACTTATTTATTCAACATTAACGCAATTAGTAATCATTCTAAATTTAGGAACAGGAATATGGATTGAGGAAGTTTTGTAGAATTAATTAATAGTAGGTAAAGTTTGCGTGGTCAGGTGTACTAACATTTGAAGTCTGGATATTGGGAGCACGGATAACAAATTAGGGCCTTAATTAATCAAACAAATTAATCAATTTATTTATTTTATAATAATAACGCCCAACGATCACATACATAGATCCTGGACCCTAACTAGGATTCCCTGTATCTAGGGACCAGTAACTACGAGGTCCCACAACACACACACACACACACACACAGAACAACGTAATTGCGCTTTTTTCCCGTGCACAAATACCTACTTGTCCTGTCACGGGAATCGAACTCGCCGCCTCCGGGCTATGAGCCGATCTGCTCAACCACCACACCACTATCAAATTAATTGCTTAAATGTTCTGTCACCTTTCTGGCGTGAATTTCACGAGTGAAAATGAGACAGGCTTAAAGTGAATCATACGAATATCGCTATGTGAGGGCTACGAAAAAAATGTCTAGGTTCAGAAATAATTATTGGAGATTAAGGTTTTGTGGGTTTGAAAGAAGTTATCAATTTGTACATCTACCATAGAGTCCGGGCGTGAGAATAAGACCCCATCCGTGGGTGCCGGCTGAGGGAATATCCAGGGAATGGGGAGCAGCATTCTCCTCGGTACATTATAATCTACTGCGATCACCAAGCCACCTGCCAAGTGTGGGGATTATTGCGAACCCCCTCTATGTTCCACAGTAGATATCTTTCAACTGATGATGCGTTTTACGAACGTGCGTACATTTTGTTATAACACAGTAATAACAGCAGTTACTGAGGACACAACTAGGGTAACATTTTAAACTTCCATGGTCATTAACATTACTAAAATATTGTTTAGTGTCGGCAGCCATGTCACGACAGATATGTGTTTTGTATGTAGTTTATTTGGCCGCTAAGCCACGATAGATATGGATTTTCACACAACTTTTGACGGCCGCTGCTCGCCAGTACAGCAATTTCGATTTATCCCGAAGAAGGTTGTCAAAATAATACTCACATTTCCAAACATGTTTGAGAAAAATATATTACATGGTAAGTATCCCGTTAATAAACAATATTTTAGTAATAGATACCTACAACTAGTGTTTTTCTGTCCTAAAATTACACAGAGCAAGAAAAAGAAATACGCTTCGGCCCCTTATGGGAATGAATCATAAGTTACTATTGACTTGTCTGATAGCAGTGATAGCTCAGTAGGCAGTAGATCTGCCTTCTGAACTCTAGGCTGTGGGTTCGATTCCCACTCAGGACAAACATTTGTGTGATGAACATCGATGTTTGTTCTGTGTCTGGTTGTTATTATGTATTTACAAACAAAAAGTATTTATGTATTGTATCAGTTATCTGGTTACCATAGTACAAGCTATGCTTAGTTTGAGACTAGATGGCGCTGTGTGAAATGTCCACACATATTTATATTTATTTTATTTATTCATTTCCCTCACAAAACCAGCCAAAAAAAAACCTACAGCCAAGCAAATTACCAGCAAATTACCCACAGAATACATAATATTATAGTAGGTACTTGGGTAGTAATGTGTATTCTGTGGCAGCGCGATAATCGCTTATCGCTTCCACTGACGCAATCAAAACGGAAGTGACACAAAGAAGGAGTAAAAAAATCGCAAAATCACGATTCTAAAAGTACCTACCTAATAATGTTTTGTCCAAACGCCGCACTTTAGATGCGACGAGTACATCATCATCACCAATCACCATCGCCTGAAGACGTTCACTGCTGAACATACGCCTTCCCCAGAGAGCGCCACTTTGAGCGGCTGCTCGCCTCTTGCATCGATCGGCTCCTCACGGGTTTCACCAGATCGTCGGTCCACCTAGCGGGGAGGCCTATACTCGGCTGGTCGCCACTCGAGAACTTTTCTTCCCCATGGGTTGTCAGTTCTACGAGTGATGTGGCCTGCCCATTGCCTGAACAACTTGCTAATTCTAAGAGCTATATCGGTCACTTTAATTCTCCTGCGGATCTCCTCGTTCCGGAGCTTATCTCGCAGGGAAACACCGAGCATAGCTCTCTCCATAGCTCGCTGCGCGACTTTGAGCTTACTAATGAGGCCAACAGTAAGAGACCATGTCTCAGTTCCATAAGTCATCACTGGCAACACACACTGATTAAAAATTTCCATTTACTCTTTAATAATCATCAACAAATGATGTACCATCATGTACTCAATTTATGGTAATGAATTCAATTGCATCCTGTATAACCGTGTCATCTCCAACAAAAATATTAAGGTCTAATAAAATTTACATTATTATGTATTATTACGGTAGGTACCTAATATTTTTTACCCTACCCAAAGGGTACGCTGACATCGGTAAAACGGACCCTATTCTAAGGCTCCGCTGTCCTGTCTGTCTGTCTGTCTGTCACCAGGCTGTATCTCATGAACCGTGATAGTTAGATGTCAGCGTTTCTTTCCGAATTATTAATTTTCCATATTCTAGTATTATCCACATTATTATTTTTCCAAAATCTGCCTTTTTCATATTCTGAATTTTCCGCATTACTAAATTTACACATTCTTAATTTTATTAAGACAGTTGAAATTTTCACAGAAGATGTATTTCTGTTGCCGCTATAACAACAAATACTAAAAAACATAATAAAATAAATATTTAAGGGTCCTCCCATACAACAAACGTGATTTTTTGCTCGTTTTTATAGATAATGGTACAGAACCCTTCGTGCGCGAGTCCGACTCGCACGAGGCCGGTTTTTTTTATCCAACTTACCCCCAATGAAGACTAACCCCCTATATATATACTCACTATACCTACTACTCAATCATAAAAAATAAACTCTTGAAAATGAGATAGTTTTTATTGTATAATTACTTTAGTTATAATTTGTACACTGGGACGTTTATTAGAACATCGAAGCACTAGTCGGTATAGTAATATATATTATCTGTGCTACAACTGAATGTGACCTCTCCTCTTTGTAATTTCTATTTGACAGTTCATTTTATTTATTTGCCATTCGTGCAAAAATAATCTAAGTATTGTACCAGTTATCTGGTTCCCATAGTACAAGCTATGCTTAGTTTGGAACTAGATGGCGTTGTGTGACATGTCCACACATATTTATTTATTTATTTATGAAAAAAAAATAGTCGTATAAGTACATGATTTACTTTAATGTCTTAGATTAATTTACTTTAGGTTAGTTTCCAGTTGTACGGAAACTATATATATATTTATTTAAAAATTTTTGATATTAAAAATTACTGTTATAAATGCTACCTACCATTATTTGCAAGATTTTTTTTCGATAATAATAAACCGTTTACGCCGTTGAATTGTAAAATAGCATGCGATATAGAATATCGTCTAACATTTGTATGAAATTATGAAATCCAGTACAGCGCCCTCTAGCGAGAAATATACGTAACAAACTAAGGATTTCATACCAATTATTTACGATACCTACTTGTTATAGAGAACAGTTAACATTCTAGTATACGCATGTATTAGCGTAATTACGGTCATTGAAAAGAATCCAAAAATAGCGGTTGTAAATTATTTTTTTTCTAAACCCGTGTATTTTGTTAATTTTAATGTGTAAGAAAGCTGTTCCACATGCCATTCTAAAAAACAACAGAAGATGTTTTTCATTAGCATCACAGATTAGAGAAAAAAACAATGATTATTATGATTTCCCTTCGGCCGCGCACGAACCCGAAGGTTCGTAACCAGTTGCGGTAGAAGAAAAATCGTAATACGATACTAGTTACGGTGGAATACGTTTTTTTTCTTTACACGATACCGGCTTTTTATTTCGTAACTAGTTTCAGTGAAAGAAGACAATTTCCTTGTAGGTAACTACTGGATTGATCACACACCTAGAAAATTATAGCATTAACACTTTACCTGCGTGTAATGTTTTTTTTTTTTTTTTCTTATATTTTGGCTCCACACATAGTGTATTTAGCCAGTGTCAAGTTTTGTAATTTTTCATCGTATTTTCACTTAAAGTCAAGTCATAGTCACAGTCAGAGTAGTCATAGTCTAGTCTAAGTCATAATCCAGTCTAAGGCATGCCCTAGTAAAGTGGTGGCAACTTTACTAGAGGCTTCTATGGAATTTTGGAAGCAACACGAAAAACCACGTTTCACTACATTATATCACTTGCCCACACTCATGCTCGTAATTCAGCACTTAATGCGTAAAACACCACCAATTTTAAACATTAACACTGGAAAAAGCATAAGTTTTGTAAAATAATACAATGCACCGACGTGAACTTTTCCGCGTTCCCGCCAAAACCGCGTCTAATGTTACTCGAAATAAATATTTATTATGCAGTACATTTTGTAATGTTAATGTAAAATAAAATAAAATAAAATTGCATGATAACTTTGTAAAATTATATTGTTTAAACTAATCTGTCAAATAGAAAATACAAGATGAAACCAAGTTTAACTTACAAATATTTAAGTGTTAACTTAACAAGTTTATTACTATGACTTATAACAATCCTTAAGTTTAAGTACAATAAGAAAATAGTGGCTTTTAATACATTTATATTCAAATTAATATAATTTTGTAGCGTGTATAGGCCGAATAATAATACAAATATTTTTATCTAATTTTGTGAGACCTTTAAAAAGAGAAAAACATTTAAAAATAGCAGTTACTACGATAATACATAACGGTTCAAAACAACGATAACAATAACGTTAAGCGTGTAACGTTTTAACGATTCGTGATATGGATACATGGTAATTGTTATTGCTTTTAAAGCAAAATGATATTTTTATTTAAATAACTTTTTTTGTGTAAAATAATAACGATGGTGTGATTTTAAATATTTAAATTTTTAAAAACAATGGAAATGTGCAGAGTGTGCAGATAAAAGAGTTTCTAACTTTTTGCATAGCTATTTTACACAACAAATAGTTTACACAGAACATTGCGTAATAAATGACAAACTCGCTTCATCATCTATAATTAAGATTCAAAGTAAAAACTCATTAAATTGTTGGTATTGCCAGTTAATAAAAACATATATGTAAACACATTATAAATAATTAAAAACATAAGATAGAGTGAGTATCACTTACATAAAAATATTGCTTTACATGTAAAACTATTTTACGATTATATGGCAACACTTCATTGAACTTCTGAATTGGTTTTATTAAAAGTTTCTCAAGACTGATTTCCTTACAATTGGGTACAAAAAAGTTAGTAAAATTATTTTATCATAAGTTGATCAGACTAATAAAAAAATGGACCAAAATGTTTTAGAAAACAAATAATTTTTTTTTGTCTTCAAATACCAGACGATAAGTACGAAATCTGCCAAAAAGCTGCGTTAACATAATTCATTTTTAATCACATGTTTACTTACAATAAGACGAATATACAACCATTTCATAGAAAATTAAGCGAATATAAATTTATAACCCGCATTATTTGGTCGGCAATAACGACTGTTACCAATTATCAAGTATAAACAAAATAGCAGTTAAGTATAGCTGTTATATGTTAAAAATAGCTGCTTGTTAACAATCACCTTCACTGTGTAGTGATCTAAAACAAAAAGGTACATCAAAAATAAATACTATTTGAAGTCTAAGGCACTATGTTCCTAATCCTATAAAAGGTCGTATGTTAAACAAATATACAATACACAAAGTTAAGTACTATAATCTGAGAACAGACCCAATATTAAAGCTACAAACATAAAACACGATAGGCGGTCTTATCGCTATCTTTCAGATTATTTTTAGATAGATTGACATTTGATCAAATCGAGATGGAATAAGGAAGGTTTTGGGTGCATTTTATTGTATACTAGAGATGCCCTACGGTTTCACGCGGCCTCTTTATTATCAGAAATAAAGTAAATATTTCCAAAACAGAAAAGTGTAATCTGCAAAAGTTTCCATCAACTTTTTCCCTGATTGGATATGTTAAATTGAATCTTTGCATTGTATTTTAAGCCTTGAACATATTTGTGTTTAAGATAATTATATTTGTTTGACAAACAACCACATTCACTCCTAAAACTACATTGATATCTGTACAGTGTCAGGCAAGGCTTAGTGCGAGTGGCTTACATAAGAGATCTACAATAATCACACGATGTTAACGCTATTCGCAACGTTATTAGCAACGCTACTTGCAACGTTATTAGCAACGCTATCGCATATAACGTGATCGCTGCCATCATTAGCGTTCACATCGCTATCAATCGCTGGGAGATTGTCTATGATCGAACTTAAAGTTTCCATGTTTGGGTTTTGTTCGTTATTTACAACTGGTAAATTATCGTTATTCACCGCTGTTAAATTCCCGTTATTTCCGACCGGTAGATTCCCGTTATTAGTGACAACGGTTTCGATGTCGTTACTAGCGGCAACGTTACCGTTAATAGCGTCATTGTATGTAGCATCGTGGCTGCTATTAGCAGTGCTAATAACGTTGTTTCCGTTATTTAGACAGAGTTCCTCGTACTGTGGGGGCATCTCCACGTTGTTTGCGGCATCTCTATCTACTGTATCAATGGTTAGGTTCAGTTCTTCCCGACTCAAGTACTCTGGAGGGGGCCCGTATAGTTTGTACCTGGGATATGGAAAATTGTTATTCTATCATCTATTCGCAAAGAGCTTACGACAAAAAATAACTAGCCTAGTCCGCCATCTTGGATGTAGAATGATGGCAATCGACAACGACAACATTTCTCTTTTTGCAAGGTACCGAAATTAGAAACATTTCGATATTATCCTCTAAAGAGGGATATACTATTATATAAAAATACGAGATTTTTATTTAGTATTTTGTCAAATTATTACTTTAAAAACATAATTAATAAATTATATGAAGACTAATTTCTAAAAGTAGTAATTAAAAAGAGCTGATACAAACACGATTAAAATTTTTCTCTCAATATTGCAATATATTTCATTTAAAGACAAAATTTAAAAAAAAACTAATTCATACATAAAATAAAAATAGTAGCATGTGTTCAGGCTGTTATTGTTCACATCACATGTGTATAGTATTGCCGCCTGGCGCTGATGCAGGAACCTCTAAGTCGATCGAGGAGTTGACCAACGCAGCCGCATGCACCGACGTCGAGGAGTCGTCAGTACGATTCGAACACTAACCGCTGCCGCATAATTTTCTAGCTGTAGTGTAGGTGGGAGCCCCCAGTGGATGGTGGGGGCGCCGTGTTCTCACCTGACAGCTGTAGTGTAAGTGGGAGCCCCCAGTGGATGGTGGGGGCGCCGTGTTCTCACCTGACAGCTGTAGTGTAAGTGGGAGCCCCCAGTGGATGGTGGGGGCGCCGTGTTCTCACCTGACAGCTGTAGTGTAAGTGGGAGCCCCCAGTGGATGGTGGGGGCGCCGTGTTCTCACCTGACAGCTGTAGTGTAAGTGGGAGCCCCCAGTGGATGGTGGGGGCGCCGTGTTCTCACCTGACAGCTGTAGTGTAAGTGGGAGCCCCCAGTGGATGGTGGGGGCGCCGTGTTCTCACCTGACAGCTGTAGTGTAAGTGGGAGCCCCCAGTGGATGGTGGGGGCGCCGTGTTCTCACCTGACAGCTGTAGTGTAAGTGGGAGCCCCCAGTAGGATGGTCCGGCCGGCGCGCGTGTAGGTGGCGGGGGGAGGCGGGGGAGTCCCCGCGCGGGCCCCCCCGGCCCCCCAGCGGGGGAGCGACACTTGGAACCTGCCTGCAACATAAACACATACTGATGTAAAATTGCTACCTCTCCATCTGGAGATACTAGGGGTATTTGGGGATATATCCACAGTTAAAATACAGGCCACCTTGCACAATACAGTTGTAAAGATGCTAGAAATGTTTGGGGGAGGGCGGTCAATGGCCCCCCAAATGCAACAAGTAGCTCCAGAACAAAAATAATTTAAAACGCTCTGCCATGGATTCTCTGTTTTAATTGTTTATTTGCATTCCACAATGTTGTTTCCAGATGTTACTTGTGTCGCTCTTAAGCAGAATAAATCTCACTATCACGGGCACTGGATATAAATCTCTCGACAACAGTACTGTCTGCGTACCCAAAAGCTAAAGCAGTCGTTTATGTACAGTAAGAATAGTGTTGGTGAAAGAATCGAACCCTGAGGTACGCCGGCATTAATAGCCATGTATACATCAGACAAGCAGTCATCAAGAACCAATCAAAGCGATTGTTTCCTTAGAATGTCCGATATCCAATTCTGTAGGCCAGAAAGGAGTCCATAGAAAGTGAGCTTTTTTAGAAGGCCGTCGTGATAAACCCAGTCAAACGCCTTTGACATGTCAAGAAATATCAAGCTCGTCTCTATGCAAGTCAATGGCTTCGCTCAATAGTGGTATAGTCTAGCTAGAAGGTCACCAGTAGACCACGTTGAAACCCATATTGCCGGCCACTGAAAAGATCTTTTTTTTTCAGGTATGCCAAGAGCTTGTTTGTTGCTGACTCTCTCCATAGAGCAGGGACGTTGTCGAGATGGGTCTATAGTTTGAGGGTTCAGTCTCCCAAATAACCCTAGTATCTCCACAGATAAAATACGGGCCCATCTACCTCACTCACTAACCGATCCTCAGACAAATAAAACTCGGCCACACACACCACCAGACACCTTAACACAAGCCAACAGAACCCCAAGCGAAGCCAAATTGTCCCTAGACAAGTTTACTTTAAGCAACTCATCATCCTGGCCAGATCAACCCAAACCACAGCCAACTCAACCCCAGATCACCACCTCCCAACCAACAGTTGGCCTCCACTAACCGAGATGCAGCGTCAACCGTTGGCGGTCGATGTGGTCCATCACGCGGTCGACCGTGTCTCGCCTCATGCTCCTCTGCCGGAACACTTCCACCGGAGTCGCCATGTAGTTCAACTCTCTGGAACGCAACAAAAGGTTCAATGACGTGATCCGCGTGACCGTTCATTGGTCCAACGGTTTTTCGAGAGAAGAAATAAATGTCAATATTCACAGCTCATGGTACCTACTGCCATATTAAAGCCAACATACCTGGCCAACTCTGGCGTGTCCGGGTCATGGAACATGAACTCCGAGTTCAGGTCGCAGTACGCCGGGGATCGGTACTCCAGCGGGGGGGCCCGGGGGGACCCCAGCGGGGTGGCTCGGGGGGATCCCAGCGGGGGGACCCGGGGGGACCCCAGCGGGGAGACTGACGTTAGCTCCACGTCCGGGAGGGAGGTCGGTACCTGCCGGTTGAAGGAAGGATTGGTACAAAATATAACGACAAACCTGTAACAATACGGGAAATAATACTTTCGTAGTTTGTTGGCCGTGTTACTGAGACCGAGTCTCTATCTGTAAGAAACCTTGTGCAAAAAGTGTCTGATAGTCTGTCAGACTGTAGCTTGCAAGTGTAAACTATTGTATCGTACACTTGCAAGCTACTGTCAGAAAACTGTCAGGCACTACTTGCAGAAATGTTATTATAGGTAGAATAGAGCCCACGTGGGCAACAAAACTACCAAAGTAATTGCTTGTATAGTTAGAGCTAAATACAGACGGTAGACAAAATTGTCTTTCCCCATTGTATGTCACTTGCTTCATACTTGCTTACTTGTCAAGTGGAGTAAAACAGGGGAAAGACAATCTAGGGCAGCTTGTAGTCTAACCACTTATTTGTGGACAAACATTATTGCATTGATTATAACAATGATGTTAAAGGATGATTATCGAAGCGACTTCCGTCCTTTAACTCCTCCTTTTTCTATGGACGACCGTGACGCTTAACATCAGGCGAACGACTACTGCGCCACGTCATTGGTTTACGTAAATAAAACATGGTGGTAGTAAGTTTTCTTATGTCATCATCATCATCAACAGCATGAAGCCGTCCACCGCGGAACATAGGCCTCCCTCACGGAGCAACACTTTGAGCGGCTACTTGCGTCCTGCATCCATCGGCTCCCCGCGGAGTTTCCTTATGTATCCATCAGTAGCCACAGCCGCGGTAGGGCGGGCTGGCGAGCAGGACACCCACCTGGCGGTAGCGCGCCGCGAAGATGGCGGACAGGCGCGCCAGCCCGGCCGGGGAGGCCGGGGACGCCGGCGCCGCCTGCCGGGACCGCGCCGGTTAGTTTATACATACACACGGATAATGGATACATTTCATTTGGACAAGGTACCGAAGTTAGCACAGAGCACGGAAAGAATGGCACTTCGCTGAATTTCGTGCCAACAGTAAGCGCATAGCGCATACTAATGGCCTATCTGTCATAGTCGACTGTTTGTGTTAATTCTTCTTTTTCGTTTAAGGTGGAGCAGCGCGGCAAATTCAAATTTTCTTGCGTTCTTTTGCCAATAATAGCTTAATTACTAAACGTGGTTACATGAAAACTAATTTTGCGCAAATAAGTAGAATGTATCAACAAATTACAATTAAAAGTATCTCCTAGATATCATTGGTTTAGCGACAAATGGCAATAAACCATTTTCGTCTTAGTTTTTCAGTCTATTGCCATTTGTCGCTAGACCAATGATACGTAGGTGATACTTTTAATTGTAATTTGTTGATACATTCTATTTATTTCCAAAATTAGTTTTAATGTAATCACGTTGAGTAATTAAGCTATTATTGGCAAAAGAACGCCATAAAATTTGAATTTGCCGCACTAGTGAAACGTTCCACTTTAACGGCTTTTTATCGCTTTTTAGTGATAATCCTAATGTCAAGTGAGGAAACGTTTGCAAGGTTATGTCATGTCAAAGGCCTATTGCGTCAGTCAAATGTCATCAATAAAATGGTGGATATTTTACTGAAAACTCTAAAAAGCCGTTGAAGAGAAAACGAAAAGGCGTGGTTATATAAACTTGGAACCATGTGCTAGCACTCGTGCACGTTCACGAACACTTAAGGGATAATAATCCACCCCTATTACACATTAAAATTCAAATATACACTGGTTTTTGGAGGAAAAAAAATAAAATTCACAACCGTCATATTCGGATAGTTTTCAAACACCTTTCTTTGTATAAATTGATAGAGGTTGTATTGGAAGCGCATACTAATGTCAACAGGGCGCCGCTATCTGGGGGCGAAGCGACATTTTTTTTGTGCTCTGTGGAAATCACAAAACCATTTCGAAATTATCTTTATAAAGAACTCACATAAAAAAAAACCAGATAATTGATTTTTTCTGAATTCTGCAGTCTTAAGGGGTGCGTAATAGTTTTTTTCTACACATTTGCTCAAAAAATGCATTTACAAAGCCTGTATACATTGTTCGAAAGTTAAACATTACGCACCATACAACGGAGCGTGCGGTAAAATAGATTCTCTCACCTAAGTACCTATTTTACCGCATCCTCCGTTGTATAGCGCCGTGCGTAACCTTTACGGTTTATTTTTAATTTCCATAAAAAATATATAAGAATTCCACCAAAGAGTTTCATGTAACACGTTCACGTTTCGTTTCATATAACGAGAATAAATAAGCTGAATGATCGGAACTCTTTGGAAGCGTTTTTGCTTAATTTATTTTTTGTCTCACTTTAATACTAAAGAGAAAATGAAACTAACTAAAGCTTTAGTTCTAATTTTCCCCACACGCACGTGGCGCCATTGCATTGTAAATGCGCGCCATTTTAGCCCAGTTTCATATTAGATTAGAAACGTCAAAGATTGTTTGTTGCGATGTTCCCACTAATAAACAAAAGTTTGTTTCATTACCTATTGTACTGTTTTCTCGCAAATGTGTTGAAAAAGTTGTATGGTACACGTGCGGGAATTGGTTTCTACAAACTCGTGACTATGGTAAGCCCTCGACTTCGTCTCGGGCTTACATTTGTCTACTCGTTTGTAAAAGCCAACTTACCGCCGTAATATCATAAATAACTATTATGATATTGGTCACAGTACAAAATTAAATTAGTAATCACTAATAATAAAAAATAAATTGTTAAGTATAATAAATAAATACAGTAACAGTACCGAAAGTACCTGTGTATCGGGAGCAGGACGCACGTGTGATGGCGAGCGCGGCCCCTCCTGTTCCAGCAGGCGAGATGCCTCGTAACATGGCGGGAACCGATGCGACTGAAACGTTATTGTTAAATTAAACATTTAACTTCGTTTCCATGCAAGTACACGACAACTTGTTTGGATTCATGTGATCTTTTGTTGAACATTAATGATGTTGTTTTTAATATTTTAAATAACCCCCAACGATCACATACATAGATCCTGGACCCTAACTAGGATCCCCTGTATCTAGGGAGCCAGGAACTACGAGGACCATGCTCCCACAACACACACACACAGAACAATGTATATGCGCTTTTTTCCTGTGCACAAATACTTGTCCTGTCGCGGGAATCGAACCCGCCGCCTCCGGGATATGAGCCGACCTGCTCAACCACCACACCACAGAGTAAGACGAACCTCATGCGTGATGTAGTGCTGGTGCGTGCTCCGGTCGGCGGCGGTGTAGCCGCGGAGCGCGGCGCGCTTCATCTGCATCTTGCAGATCGCGGACACCAGCAGCACCACCGCTATCATGAAGATCAGCGCGCATGCTGCACATCAACACCACACGACCAACATCAATATAGCTCTTGGCATCAGCAACTTGTTCAGGCCACATCGCTCGTGGAACTGACAACCGATGGGGAAGAAAGGTTCTCGAGTGGCGACCAGGCGAGTATAGTCCCTCCACTCGGTGGACCGACGATCTGGTAAAACCGCGGGAGCCGATGGATGAAGGAGGCGAGCAGCCGCTTAAGGTGGCGCTCTTTGGGGGAGGCCTGTGTTCAGCAGTGGACGTCTTCAGGCTGTTGATGAGTAAAGTTTGTAAGCTCATCAGTTCCTAGCCGCCGATTTCTCGTACGTTTGGCAAACTGGTGGCAAGTCAACAAATCAAATTCGATTAGTCACCTGGTTTACATTCGGGGACAGTCGGGAAAGATTTATTCTTGTTTGTCCCCTTTAAATTCCGGGACCGACTAGAATATTACTTCATGTTGAAATAAAAATGGGGACACACAAGAGGACCCACGTGGGACCGTCAGGTACAGCCCCAAATACTCACAGATTAAAGAAAGTTATACTTTAATAGACTTTTCTACTTATATACATACGAATGTAATAATGTTAATTGGTAATAATTTAACTTTAATGTAATACTAACGAATACGGACTGTAATATAATTTTAGTAATGTGTTATAGAGTAAAATAAAAATATTTTAAATTAAATTGAATTGCTACTTTTTTGTAGCTATTTTTCTTTTTTCTTTAAGGCTCTCGGTGTATATCTTCTCCGTGGCTTCACAGCGGTCCCAATGAAAGAGCAGCGCTGGCTCATAGGAACTAGACTAGCACCACGCTGAGTCGGGACCGATTTGTGATTTGTTTATTCAAAGTGTCCTCTTTTGTGGTATATCTCAATTTTTTTTCTGCTACAAATAATTAATTGTTCTTTCTTTCTTTACTTCAGTACAGACGGGCGTGAGGACAGTGCGATATATCATCATCATCATCATCATCATTAACAGCCTGAAGACGTCCACTGCTGAACATAGGCCTCCCCCAGAGCACGCCACCTTGAGCGGCTGCTCGCCTCCTGCATCCATCGGCTCCCCGCGGCTTTCACCAGGTCGTCGGTCCACCGAGTGGGGGGCCGGCCCACGCTGCGTCTTCCGGTTCGTGGTCGCCACTCGAGAACCTTACACACCAGCGATATATACACACCAGTAACAGTATATATGGTGGACTGTATGAAGCCGTAGTCGTCAGGCGCGCGGCGGTCCTCGAACAGCGGCGGGTACTCGTCCTCGAAGGCGGTGGATCCGGCGAACCCGGCGGATCCCGCTCCAACGGACCCGGACCCGAAGGGGCGGAACTCGTCGCAGCACGCCGGCTGCTGGCACAGCGGGGAGTCCCCGCGGCAGCACGCGGCGGGGGGGATGCACCGCCCGGACGAACAGTTCAACTTGTCCGGACCTGCGGGATGTTACACGTTGCTTGTTGTGTTCGTTGCTTCATACGTTCTGTTCTTCTTCAACGAGCAATGTATGAACTGGATTTATTAAATAACCGGCCAAGTGCGAGACGAGCTCGCACACGGAGGGTTTCGTACCATTATCTATCCCCGCCATCTAGCGTTGAGTAGCAGTACTATTTAAAGCAGCGCCATGTATGACCTGGTAAACGAGCAAAAAAATCACGTGTGTTGTATGGAAGCCCCCTTAAATATTTATTTTATTCTGTTTTTTGCAGTATTTGTTGTTATAGCGGAAACAGAAATACATCATCTGTGAAAATTTCAATTGTCTAACTATCACGGTTCATGAGATACAGCCTGGTGACAGACGGACGGACAGACAGCGGAGCCTTAGTAATAGGGTCCGTTTTACCCTTTGGGTACGGAACCCTAAAAACTACAATCAGACCACAAACCTAGGATATTTTCGACATCCTAGGTGTAGGAATCGGAAAACACTTCACTTTTATGTATGGTAGGTGTTTATCAGCTCTTATTAAGGTGGGACGTTTAAACTAATACGGTAACGGGAAAACTAATTTTGCGCAAATAAATATAATGTATCAATAAATTACAATTAAAAGTATCACCTAGATATCATTGGTTTAGCGACAAATGGCAATAGACTGAAAAGCCAAGACGGTGGTTTATTGCCATTTGTCGCTAAACCAATGATATCTAGGAGATACTTTTAATCGTAATTTGTTGATACATTCTATTTATTTACGTTAAATCAGTTTTCATGTAATCACGTTTAGTAATTAAGCTATTATAGGCAAAAGAACGCAAGAAAATTTGAATTAACCGCGCTAGTGAAATGTTCCACCTTAAATACATATTTACATAAAGAATAGAACCGCTTACGCCGACATACTTTTATTTGAGTTTTCTTGGAGTAACTAAACCTTATGGTATTTCGAAATAAGGCTTTATTTCCCGGATGTTTTTGGCTTGTTGGACCTTCCGCGCCGCGCTCGTACAGAAGCTGTATTATTAAAGACCGACGTCAGAACTTTGTTATTAAACCCAGTAAGAAACATTCCAGCGGTAACACCCGGGGCTCACCACTGCCCGGTCATCTCCTTATACAAGGAAGGGGGGATTATGAGAACACGTGAACATGAGTGTAGCGAGACCATGACGTCACGTACGTACGGGTGGGCCTATTCTCACACCGCCGGGGCCACACGGCTCATATATTTGAATAAATGGTGAATTAGGCTGTGGTCTCCTATAAACGCCGTCGACCGCGTACAGCGTCACGCCGCACGCCGCGTCACGATGCTTACTATAGAAATGTAGTTGTCTCTTTCACACGCCGACGGTGGCGTGTGGACGCCGTAGGCGGCATTCAAACGCTTTGCGCCGCGTTTCTAGTTATTTCGAAGCATTGCAGCGTGAACGTCGTATTTGGCGTCAGTACAAAATGTCGTTTGATAAAGAAAAAGATGTGTTATTGATTGAATCAGTCAAATGTTATAGTGCATTATACAAAGTAACACAAAAGGCGCCAAAAGTGTCGGATTTATATCCATTTTATATCACACTATTTATTTTATATCCATTTTTTTATACTAGGTGGTAGGACTTTTCTGCAAAGTTCGTCTAGGTAGGTACCTCCGCTTTGCCAGTTATTCTGCCGCCAAGCAGTAGTGTGCAAGCACTACTGTGTTCCCGTTTGAAGGGCATTGTAGCTAGTGACATTACTGGGCAAATGAGACTTTATGATCTGATCACACAGTCTATTAATTTTATTACTATACTGTGTGAAGTCTCAGGATGACGTGCGCAGTGCAATGTCACGCGGAACGATATTAATTTAGAGTTCCGAGTGACACTGCAATCTGTTATGGGCAGCCGTGACGCTTAACATCAGGCGAACGACTAGCTCGCCACGTCATTCAGTAACATAAAAAAAAACACGACTACACGCGAGCACTGTTTGTCGACTACCGTTGTGAACGAGACGTCGTCGTTCGCTATGAGCTGTATTGACCGCTGACGCTGTGCCTGGCGTTTAGACGTCGATCGGAACGAAAACGCTGAAGTCGGACGCCGCGTATAGCATTTAATAGGAGACCGAGGCCTTAAACAGTCGAGGTTAAGACGTCATTGCAGCTCGCAGTTAATTCTGAGTCATGTTATTATTCTGTAGTTCAAATCATTACAATACGTAGGTAGGTATGTAGATGATAATTAATCCTATAACCGCAAATTGCGGTTATAGAGGCGGTCCGAAAATCATACATAATTGAATACAGGGCCCTAATTCTGTATGAAAACTCAGGTTCCACACGATACGAAACCACGTCGTTATCGTGTCTTGTTCAAATCGTGTCACAGCATTAGAAATAACTTCACTTTATATTAAAGTTATTTTTATTTTGAATAAATATTGACATATGTGGGCCCTTGACGTGTTGATGTTTCAGAACGCGTCTTAGTGGAATATTTTTGATTTTTGACAGTTCAAATCACGCCTTGTTTTACATAAGAAATCTGCAAAAATCTATTTTCTATGGAACGAAAACGAAACCGCGCGACGTTTTCATTCCATAGAGAATAGATTTTTGTAGATTTCTTATGTAAGAGAAGGAGTTCGAGTGGTTTCGTAGTAAGGAAACGTAAAGTAGTCATACAGAATTAGGGCCCTGCTGCTATGACGTGACTAAGTTTTACCTACTATAGACAGAGCTTCGAACCGTGACGTGATCCACGTTTCTTACAATTTAATATTAATGCACAATATTGTTTAATTAATTTAACAGTGTTTTCTTATTTAAAATGTATAGATTAACCGTATTATATTTTATAGGATGTTTTTGTGTGAATTTAGTGAGTGGATATGAAGTACCAGAGCCAGAGTTTACGGTTGATGACCCCAACCATTTTGAAGTCTCAATACCAGGTAATAAGTAACTGGAGTAGGTGCCTTCATATTCATAGAAATAGTAAATTACACTAAGGCCGCTTTTACAAAGGCGACTTTAGCAGCGCGGGCGCTAAAAAAATCGTAAAAATCGGGGTGGAGGAGGGGAGGGGGGATACTCTCTCCAAAGGTACTTAAGTGAACTCTTGCCGAAAAGTCCAACTGTAGCATTTAAAATGGTATTTTTTCAGACGATGGATTCTCTTTAGTGACGTTCCATTTAAACATCGTTAATGAAGAGTTTAAGGATGTAGACACCGATCACCTGAAGAAGGATGTCCTCCAAGCTCGTAACGGAAGATGGGCGGTACAATATCCCTTAGAGTTCCTGAGTACAGATGATAAGATCTACTACCGGGTTTATGTGATTAAGGACGGGCTGAGATATAGCAGGGAAAGCGGAGAGACGTACTGGACTGTGCCAGGTAATGAGCTACTGATTTATTTATAGATTAAAAAATATAATGGTGCGAGAGCCCACTACAAAAAAACCTACGTCATCGGCCACCCCAATAAGCTATCTTTAGATCGTTAATCGACACTTAAACATGTACAAAAAAACAGGTCTGTCAGTTCCGATCTTGCCGGGTCATGGAAATAATCCACCTCCACCAACTTCAAATGCCTTGAATACTAAGTTTCGCCAAGTTTAGACCTGGCAGACCTTTTAATCTATTATCAGGGGCATCTTGGCTATTATTGGGCGTAGGTTTCATTGGGGTATTCGCTGAGGTAGGTAAAGAGTGTAAAGGGCGCATTCTTAGGGGTCTGCCAGGTACTTCCGGCAGAGTGCGCAATGGCAGACCAATTTTTTTTACATAATTAATCAATGGTTAACTGTTGCCAGAACTTTCATTCGGGTACATTTTGACCAAAAAAATACGTCAAAAAATTTCAATTATTTCCATGATCCGGCAGGACCGGAACTGGCAGACCTGATTTTTTTACATATTTAGATGTCGGTTAACGATCTAAAGATAGCCTATTGGGGGTACCCGATGATAATAAACCTAGTTGACCCCGACTTCACACGGATTATAGTTTTACACACTAACTCTGGTCGTGGAAAAAAGCGCGGAGGAAAAAGATAGGGGAAAGATGGATCGATGGGATGGCAATGGATGAGAGGCAGGCGACGCCTGCTTCCCATCCATTCATCCTTTTTCGCTATATTTTTCCTTTTCCCTTTTCTCTTCTCTTCGACAGGATGAGTACTGAGTGAGTACCTATAGTAATTTCACTTCATTTCATAGCCGGCTCGGCTATGTCGCAGCCGGCATTACCGCAGTGTATGAACCACGGCACGTAACAATTACCATAACCTATATCTACATAGCTATGCGCTGTGGAGGCCAGCCGTATTATATTATAAAATGAAAATGACGCAAGCATTTAATTGAACAACTTCGTCATTTTATTGTAATCATTCCAACAACCGTGAGGTGTGGGGATGCCAGCATACGCTGTGGCAAAATGGGCTCAAATTTGGGATGCGCGATGATTGTAACAGGCTGGCGTCGTGCTATTTTTTTTATTGCGCTAATTAATAATATTTCTCAAAAATAAACAGTCGTGTAAACAGACATTAAATATCTCAAAAAATTACAAATTTACAAGCTATTTAAAATACAGGAATAGAAAGAGACCACTATAACATGCAGTGACGTCACTCTTGCTCCTTCATAGTACTTCATTACTAAGCTGTGGTAGCTTTACATACAATCTCTTTGGCATGTGACTACACAACGTTCGTTTTCGTAGTAACTGTGGGGAAGCCCTGTTTTGCGAGAAAGGGACAGGCGATGCCCCCTCCAGCTTACTACTCCGTGATTTATATACCGATTTTACTACTTCTTCAATTACTTATTGCATTTAACCTACTTTACGAAAGTAATATTAAGTTGTTAACTTTTAACAACAGGACACTAGCCTGTTACATTATCTGAAATTACTAAGTTTATTAAATGATTGCTTTAATTCTTGTTACAGAACTTCAAGACCAACAATTTTATCCGACTGTCCCAAGCCCCATACTGCCAGAGGGTGTTATAAGGGAAAGATATAACGAAATGGGGTACACGCGGGAAAGTGGAGAAATGAATTCGTTTGTACTAGGTAATGAGCTACACATGATATTTTTTAATAGTTTAAATCGCAATTTCATACAAACTAAAAGAAAACTGTAAACGATAGAATAGGTAATTTGAATGTTTGAAGGTCGAAGCAGGTATATGTCCGCGACGGCACGCCATCCAGTATCTTTTACGGGGGTTTCAGTTTTTATGCGAGGTGACGCAAGCGCAGTCAAAGAGGTGATTTTGGTATTTTGGATGTAATTACTGATAAGTAATAGTTATAGTATTGGTAAAACCCAATCGTTGAGCGTAGGTAAATAAGCACTGGAGTATTGTACTTCATTTATTTTTCATTTTTTTATGCTACAGTGGGCATACGTTTGACAACTCACCTGATGGTAAGTGGCGAAGTTGTCTAAGGTGGAGCACGTTTGCCCATGAAAAATATATATTTTTAGGGTTCCCAAAGGGTTAAACGGACCCTATTACTAAGGCTCGGCGGCTGTCTGTCCGTCTGTCTGATAGTTAGACAGTTGAAATTTTCACAGATGATGTATTTCTGTTGCTGCTATAACAACAAATACTGAAAAACAGACTAAAATAAATATTTAAGGGGGCTCCCATACCACAAACGTGATTTTTTGCTCGTTTTTATAATGTTTCGTGCGCGTGAGTCGAACTCGCACTTGGCCGATTATTAATTACTGATAATAGTTATAGCCACCTACTACGAGGTTCTTTTATATAAGTTACTTCTATAGGTGGAAACTTGTAATTGGCCTAGTTTCTTTTAATGTTTCCCTTTTTGCTGTTTATTTGGCTGTAAGTTTTCCTATGATGAATAAATATTAATATACGAAATTCCGAGGGAAAAAAACTTATGTAACCATTGCATTAATTGTTCTAACAGAGCTGGAAGACACAGCACACGGTGATTCTCCGGGACCTATGATGCCAGTTGCTGTTTTAAACGAAAGATATGAAATGAATACTTCTATCTGGGACCCGCCGCAGGATATTACTGCTGCTGCTGCTGCTGCTGCTGCTGCTGCTGCTGCTGTAGCCAACCATCAATGGAAACCAAACTCAAACATTTATGTATTTTTAACATCTCTACCAATAATAACAATAAGTACATATTTTTGATCCAGAATTTTGAAAGACTGTTACACACTGCTGCGCACAGGATTTTCATAATGGAACTATATTTTAGTGTTATTTGTGTCGACAATCCTGCAGCAAGGTGTGCTTCAGGGGTGGCTCGTACGACTCTCAAAGCCGATCCTTCATTCGAATCCCGTTCGGTGCCTGATGACTATTCAATGGAATTTGCGCTCGCTCTTATTACAGCGGGAACACATTGTGATGTTCAATATACTTGTGTCGTGCTGTTTTGTTATTGCACAAATAAATAATATGACTCAAAAAATAAACAGTCGTGAAAACAAAAATTAAATATCTCAAAAAATGACAAAGTTACAAGCATTTTAAAATACAGGAATAGAAAGACAGCTCAAACGTGCAGTGACGTCAGTTCTTGCTCCTTCATATATCTCATTATTAAGCTGCGGTAGCTTTACATGCAATCCTGACTGCGTCATCGCTTTCCATCAGGTGAGACAGTGGTCAAATGTTATGCCTATAAACAAAAAAGAATCTCTTTGGCATGTGACGTCACTAACGTGCGTTTTCATAGTAATTGTGGGGAAGCTCTGTTTTGCGAGAAAGAGACAGGCGATGCCCCCTCCAGAAACTTTACCGACGGGTTTTAACATAGAATAACAACATACTGATATTTGATGGTGATATCCCCACGTACAGTCGGCAGGTGTACTCACCACAGGCGCGGCGCACACACAGGCGCTCGTCCTCCCCGCGTACAGTCGGCAGGTGTACTCACCGCAGGCGCGGCGCACACACAGGCGCTCGTCCTCCCCGCGTACAGTCGGCAGGTGTACTCACCGCAGGCGCGGCGCACACACAGGCGCTCGTCCTCCCCGCGTACAGTCGGCAGGTGTACTCACCGCAGGCGCGGCGCACACACAGGCGCTCGTCCTCCCCGCGTACAGTCGGCAGGTGTACTCACCGCAGGCGCGGCGCACACACAGGCGCTCGTCCTCCCCGCGTACAGTCGGCAGGTGTACTCACCGCAGGCGCGGCGCACACACAGGCGCTCGTCCTCCCCGCGTACAGTCGGCAGGTGTACTCACCGCAGGCGCGGCGCACACACAGGCGCTCGTCCTCCCCGCGTACAGTCGGCAGGTGTACTCACCGCAGGCGCGGCGCACACACAGGCGCTCGTCCTCCCCGCGTACAGTCGGCAGGTGTACTCACCGCAGGCGCGGCGCACACACAGGCGCTCGTCCTCCCCGCGTACAGTCGGCAGGTGTACTCACCGCAGGCGCGGCGCACACACAGGCGCTCGTCCTCCCCGCGTACAGTCGGCAGGTGTACTCACCGCAGGCGCGGCGCACACACAGGCGCTCGTCCTCCCCGCGTACAGTCGGCAGGTGTACTCACCGCAGGCGCGGCGCACACACAGGCGCTCGTCCTCCCCGCGGCTGCAGTCGGCGCGGCCGTCGCACAGGTAGGCGGCCAGCACGCAGCGCGCGCCGCACGAGAGGGCGCCGCGCGCGCACGGCACTATACCTGCAGGGAGGGTAGGCGTGTACTGGCGTGGAAACTATGGCTTCGCTAAACTACTTGAGAGGATACTTTATATGTAAATAAATACAAATAAAATTCAATTATTTCGAGTAACATTAGACTCATATTTGGTAGGTCATTAAAACTTTAAATAATTAATTATACATGCACAAACTTACGCAGCTTTAAAACCAATATTTCTACAGGACAAGCACGGATTTCTTAAAGGGTGTTTTACAACCTTTGATTGTCTCGCAAATAAATTTATAGTGGACCAAATGGCACTGGGGCACTAGGTATGCCATGTTTATAGATTATAGCAAGGCGTTCGACAGGTTAAATCTCTCGCTGCTCTTAATTAAATTAGTCAACAGGAATATACGGTGATCAGTTTAGATGGTATTCCTCCTACATGGAACCTTGTTCTCAAGCTAAGGTTATCAATGGGTTTAGATCATACTGGACTGATATAACATCTGGAGTTCCCCAGGGATCCTTACTGGGACCACTGCTCTTTCTTTTATTAATGATATTAACTTCTGTTTATTGCACTCAAAATTCTATTTGTTGGAAATCACATGAAAATTCTTAAAGCAATTAGTAGTTTTGTTGATACAATTAAACTTCACTACACTTACCTTCCTGAAAAGGAATACTATTCAAACAAATTATTATTTAAAAGATAAAATATTAAGCCGAGTAGAAATCATGAGAGATTTGGGCGTGCTGCAAGATTCTAAGCTAATATATATTCAACATTATTATAGATAACATCGTGACAAAATCTTTGCAAGTCCTTGGGTTTATCATGAGGGGTATCTACACCATTCAATAGTATCAAAATATTAAAGATTCTGTACTGAGCAGTGGCGTGCACAGAGTTTTTAGTTAGGGTAGGCAACATTTTTTAAAAGCTATAACTAACCAAAATACTGCTATGTTGGTTTTGGTTCGTCGTCTTGTCGAATTTTTTAAATACGAAGGATTTTAAATTCGGCAGATTTATAAAAGAAGTTGTGTGATATGTAAATATTTACGAATTGCTCCATTAATTCAACCGAAAAAGTGTCACCAAAGTATTGATTGTTTTCGTATGATAGTGAGTCGTCTAAATTTCTTTAGGGGGGCTTTTACAAAATTATGCGTAGTTGCAAGGTTTTCGTCGTCAATATTTGATGCATAGCATTAATGTCTATACTTAGCCATTATATGAAAAATACCCTTCATTTCATCTTCTTCGATAATGACAGAACGGATTTTAAGTAATTTATCTATTTATTTAGTAATCATCATTCTCCTGGTGTTCGTTTTGGCAAAAACACACAGAGACCCGATTTGAGAGCTCTAATTTACAAATTCTGTGTAACGTAAGTCTCCAAACTAAATTATACTCCACTAAATACATCCTGTACTTCCATAATGTCAGAAAAGATTTTTAATTTTTACCTTTCAAGCAATTAAAAAAATATTAAATGAAATTTGATTTTTAATCAAAAAGGCTTCAACAAAAAGTTCTAATATATCCGTAGTTTTATATTACATCGACAAAATATTGTTACCAAAATAAAGCTCATCATTTTTCTAAACTACTACCAATTATTTTATAGTTTTAAATTAATGCTCTTATTTATTTATCAATAAATGAAATTGGATATATTTGGTCAAACCGACGGACGCTGCGAGCTCAGTACCGCGCGCGCGGTACTGAGCTCACCAAAATGTAAAGGCCCCCTTAAATCGTTCAGATTTTAAAAACGATTGCAAAAAAATTATCTTTCAAAACACATGTTGTTTTTGTTGTTTTGTTTGTGTTGTTTGTTCAACAATTTATTTCAATACAAATCCACTTAAAATTGATTTTTGCGGCACAAGCTACCTTGATCTACGGTAGGTAAATAGGGTGAGTTTTGTGCCACATACACAAAACATTATTCTTTCTACGCCTTTAAAAATATATTCAAACTTAGATCTGAATCATTGTAAAAACGATTCAACATTCAAACTCCTTATTTTTTTATGACGCACAAGTAACATCCGACGTCCAGTACCTTTACAAACAAAAAATAATTCGGTCGAAAGGTTGAAAATGAAAAGACACTGCCTACTCTGTGCGTTTGTGTGCGTTATTTGTAACATTGTGTGCCACGTATTTATAGGAACGCACACTACGCAAACCCGTATGTTCACGAGAGCACACAAATAAGGACAAGACACGAATAGTTTGTGTCTTTACCGTCGGGAACTCAGCGGCGCTACGAGCGATACTGCACGTTGTACGAAAGTGACTAATGCTGTATCGATGATATTTAAAGATACCACCGATACTCCATAGGTGGAGCTGATTTAAGATTTTGATTAGAAAATAAATTTGTTTGATTATTTTATTATGCAGGTAGGTACTCACTACTCGTAGATAAATAATATTTAATTTAAATATTTATCTGAGATATGTAGGGTAGGCAGTGTCTTTTTGTCTATATGAAACGCACGCCACTGGTACTGAGCCTACATCTGCAGTACCCTCGAGTACTGCTCTCAGGAGTGGAATCCACAGTATGAGTGCCATATTACACGCACCGAAAGAGCACAGCGGAAGTTTTTAAAATTTTTGTAGTTTCGCACAAGAACATTCAACGTCAGTTATGAGCAGCGCTGTAGACATCATAATTTTTTGCCACTCCTAGCTAAGACGATGGCACCGTTGTCGAGAGATATGTATCTGATGCACGAGCTGGAGGTGCGAATGTCCATTCTCTCAGGGAAGACATGATTGAGCGCATTAATTTGACTTTACACTTTACAGGCGGTCTCTGATTGGGGCAGTACTGATCTTGTTAAATTCAATGCCTGTACAACACAGGCGTGTATATTCATCTACTTTCCGGGGGGTAGCAGTACCCCTAACTAAACACCTAGAGCTGTTAGGTGTATCTCTAACAATGTTAGACTAACATCAAACCTTAACTTTGGCTCGTACATCAAGGTACTAAAGTGGCTGCACAGAAGCTGGATATACTAGGGAAAATTAGACAGTATTTCACATCAGGACAGATCTTAGATCTTTATCAGGCACAAGTCCGGTCATGTGTGGAATACTGCAGCCATCTCTGGGTTTGGCTAAGTATCAGCTTGAAGCCCTTGACTCAATACAAAAACGGGCTATAAAGCTCATTGGCGACGATAAATTAGTAAAGGCTAAACTCCAAAGCCTTGAACACCGGCGTAAGGTTGCCAGCCTATCCGTTTCTTACAAGCTGCACTTCGGAGAGTGTGCGACGGAATTGCACAACTTAATTCCCCCAACCTCTTTTTACCATCGTACATCTAAACGCACGGAAACACGGCATCCGTATATGGTACAGATTCCTAGAATACGTACAAAGCGTTTTGATTCCTCATTTATAATTCGGACAGCGAAGGAATGGAACACCTTACCAGCGTCATCGTTTCCTGACAAATATAATCTGGGAGTTTTTAAGGCTAGATGCATCGTGCCGGATTGCTTGCACCTGCAGTGGAAACTTCCTTTTTTCTCAAACTCACATTATTGTAATAGGCTTGCCTGTATATAATATTTAACATTGCACACTTTGTGATTTTATATGCTCAGTACAATAATTTAATTTAAGTTTTTTAAGTACCTACCTAATCTCATTCGACTTGTACTTTGAATAGCCTATTTGCAATAAAACACTTTGATTTGATTTGATTAGGAGTGAACCGGTATCTTCATGCCGGTATGCAAGCATGCTTTAAAAGAAAGTAAAACAATTAACACTGGTAAATAATTATTTCAATATCTTGAAAAATGACGAAGTATTTAAATTAATCCTTGCGTCATTTTTACGGTAACAAAGACAGTGGTTGAAAGAAATTGAGTTTTTAAGCCACCCAAATCAGTTTGACTTAATTACTGTTGTCTCACGACAAAAGCCGGTACCAACAGCTTAACATGCCCCCCAGAGGACCTCTCAATTTTGAGTATACACTTTTTGCAAAGATCACCCATCCACTTTCTTAACTTAACCAATTATTACTTAGTAAAGTATAACTCACCCTTTTAGTCTTAATAATCAGCTTCATGTATAATTATCAGCAATTAATGATCATTATTGTAGTTTAGTCCTTAGTTGTGTTGTTTGTTGTAAATACAGGAATAGAAAGAGACAGCTTAAACATGCAGTGACATCACTCTTGCTCCTTCATAGTACCTCATAACTAAGCTGTGGTAGCTTTACGTACAATCTCTTTGGCATGTGACTTCACAACATGTGTTTTCATAGTAACTGTGGTGATCTCCTGTTTTGCGAGAAAGGGACAGGCGATGCTCCCTGCAGAAACTTTAAAAGCTTATTACTCCTTGATTTATTTCCCGATTTTACTAATTTTTTCAATTATTGCATTCATTTTTGACCTACTTTATGAGAATAATATTTACTAGCCGCAAACGCCATAAATCAACAATTGAACTGAACTCACCCTTGGCCTGCACGAGTATATACTTGGTTGTGCTGAAGGGTGGAGCGGAGCACATGTAGTGTCCCGTGTCCGAGAGCTTCAGGTTGGTGCGCAGCAGGCGGCTGACCGGGGCCGGGCCAGCCGGATCCACTGTGAACATCCTGGAAACATAACATGCAATCATATAGAACCGTCACTTTGAAAACACATCTAGATTAACTCCGAAATCAACCTTCACTGTTTCCTTAGTATTGACGTTATGCAAGAACTGTTTGGCTATTCCAATATCAAAAGTAATGTACCTTTTAGATGCTATTAGTATGCAAGCAACCTACGATGATATAATTATAGGGTATACCCACGATCGCCGCCTCGAAAACGGCACTGGTTAAACAATGCATATGCCTTGTTTTTCCTCTCAGTTGTGTGTGACCACACTTAATAAAAATGATGTAACTCACATATTATTGTTTTACAAGGCTTTACAGGGTGCCATGGTTCATTTTAAAATGAAACAACCGCATGTGGACTATTTGGTATTAGCTGGAGAAGTATATATATCTGTCTAGGTAAACATTGGCACAGGGACACTTTTGAGGTTTGATTTTCATAGACTGTGTATCTATAGTACTGGGTGGCGCAAAAGTAAAGACCCTATTTGGTTCAGCTATAACATTTTTTCTAAATTAGAAAACTAGATTTAGGTTTTTTTAAATGTATATTTGTGCCATTAAATTTCGTACCATTAGGATTTAAAGATGATGTCTTTTAAATGGTGACCTCCAGAGTTGATACACATTTGAGCCCTATTTATGACATTTTGCATAACGTGCCGTAACACTTCTCAGGGCATGTCAATAAGCAGAATACTCGGTTCTGGGGCACTGATAATCCGCGCATTATTCAAGAAACACCTCTACACCCACTAAAAGTTACTGTATGGTGTGGCATCTGTGTTGACAGAGTGATCGGACCCTATTTTTTCGAAGACGCTGGAGGCAATGCGATAACTGTCACTAGAGAACGCTACAGAACCATGTTACGTGAGTTTTTGATACCCAGTTTGGACGAATTGGGGCTGGAGCACATCTGGTTTCAACAAGACGGCGCTACGGCACACACAGCGCGCGACACTATGGACTTAGTGAGGGACGCTTTTCCAAGCCGAGTTATCTCTCGTTTTGGCGATTTGCCTTGGCCTGCAAGATCACCCGATCTGACCAGTCCAGACTTCTTTCTTTGGGGTTTTTTGAAATCTCGGGTGTATGTGAACAAGCCACAGACTCTCGCAGCTCTAAAAGAAAACATTCGTCAAGAAATAACGAACATATCGCAGGAAGTGTTACGGCAAGTTATGCAAAATGTCATAAATAGGGCTCAAATGTGTATCAACTCTGGAGGTCACCATTTAAAAGACATCAACTTTAAATCCTAATGGTACGAAATTTAATGGCACAAATATACATTTAAAAAAACCTAAATCTAGTTTTCTAATTTAGAAAAAATGTTATAGCTGAACCAAATAGGGTCTTTACTTTTGCGCCACCCAGTATATATAATTGGGTTGTTCCTGTTATCCCCCACATTTTCGGCCTATGGGGGATAACAGGAACATTTATTATTATTATCGATTTTTATTCCTGTTATCCCCCACTAATATAAGTCATATTCAACATTATAATATGGTAAAAAAACAATAGATATAGTTACATTACTATTATGTTATAGTAAAATCACACTTCACACTCTTTTATAAAGTTTATTTAAACACCTAGATAGATAGATAGAGATGTATGGTTGACACAATTATCGATATCGGCCGTCAGGCGTGGTGGATAAAAACCAAGTATGTTTCACGTGACCACCAGAAAAATCTAACATCATCAGGAAGTCGTCTCCGAGATGGAACTGCTCAATGGCTCTCTGAAACTACAAGTCGGATAGGTATCCTGTTTGAACTAAAGTTGTAGAATACCCTGGGACGCTTCCAGAGAAATAAATAAATATAGGTTTGCCATACAAAAAAAGTTTCCATACAAAATTGAAACGCTTATAAATCGGAAACGGTAAGAGGTAGGTTGGAGGTGTTCGACCAAATGTCATAAAGAACGATGGGGGCTTTCCGATGGTGGTCATGAAAATCCAAGATGGCAGATTCAAGATGGCGGCCGTTTTGAAAGTCGGTCCAATTCCGATCTGCCTGATTTTTTGCATCGGGTGGTTTTTGAGGCCCCTGACTCCATATTTGAAAAAAAAATGGATTACCTTTCCCCAGTAATGAGTGTTCCGTTCCCACCAACATAGTTCCACACATAGCTCCGTGGACTGTGGTCTCCTCTCAGCTCACACACAAGCGTCAAGTTGTCATGTTCTCGGCGAACCAGCACATCCGTGTACTCCGGCTCTCCGGGACTGTACACTACTAGCATAGGAGGCAGCACTGGCTCGCTGTGACCTGGGGATGTTTAACGTTGTTTTATTTAGTCTGTGATGATTTCAAATATGTTGGATTAAGCCCTGAACTAAGATGTAGTTTATTGGTTTTATTTGTTCTAACAACACTACATTCACTAAATTTGTTAGGAAGTCTTTGTATTTTGATTTGATTTTGATTTTGGGAGGGCCATGTGAATGTGCAAGATTATAATCAACCAAATTAAACAACATGCAAATGAATTTATATTGCAAATGTAGTATTTAGTTGTATGAATTTATTTATGTTATTACTTATGGTTTTGATGGCAGAATAGAACCAGTTTCCAATAATATTTGAGTCAAAATATTTATGTTTCTCCAAGCACCTATGCCATAAAACTTGAAACTTATGCTTTATTTGCACACATTTCAAAACAAGCACCATGAGGACTGATGACAGCCTCGTCAAGTGAAAGGATCATTAATAAAATAGAGAAGAGCCGTTAGAAAAATATTCGGAAGCAGCCAAACACCAGCCAAGGTTTTCCATCGAATAATTAACGTGTACAGGCCTGTAACTCATGGTAAACCTTGAAACTAAATGATAAGTTAAACTAATATTCCCTTGCAAATACCAAACCAAGGTCTTTGCCGAAATACAGCATATTTTTTTAACCAAATATTTGAAACAATCGGTACCCCCTTAATCAGCTTATCACAATAACAGAGATTTCGGACAGTATACTTACATAGTTGTAACAATATTATGTGAAGAACAGCACATAAATACAAGTGTGTAAGCGCCAAAAACATTATTATTTACTTTCTGTACATTTTCTGCCTGACTTTCAACACCAACACAAAATCACAAATTCGCCATGTTTGTTTCGTTTTTTTTGTATCGTTCATTCATTTTATGAATTTGTTATGGTCTATGATGTTGGTGCAGCCCACAGATTAGAGAAAACACTGTGGTGCAGCCACACGGGCTGTGGTCTTATATAGGGATTAGGCTGTGGGATTAGGGAAATCCTCGGGGGGCTGATTCCCTTAAATAAATTGCGACAAATGGCTATAGAATTGTGTGAGAATAGGGGATTTTCTGACAGCTGGGCGGCACGTAGTTCTACATCCAAAGGTAGATGGCGCTGACGAGACATGGCTTATTTTTTTGTAAGGTGGCCTTGCCCTCTGTCATAGCGCAGTGTCACTTTCACTTCACTCACCAGTGTGACCATTTGTGGCAGATTTCTACCATTTTGGCAGATTTATCCTTCACATGGCAGTGGCTACTTAAAATTTTGACAGATTTAGGAGTTTTTATTATTTTTAAGTAAAATTCAGAAATATAGCTACGACATCTTAATTCATTGACTTCAATATTTTGTGGGAATCGTTGCTACCACACAGATCTGCAGAAGAACTAAAGTGACCGATATAGCTCTTAGAATAAGTAATGGGCAGGCACCATCGCTCATAAAACTGGCAACCGATGGGGTAGAAAGGTTATAGAGTGGCGATCACGAACCAGAAGACGTAGCGAAGGCCAGCCTCTGGTAGGTAGGTACCTATCTACTTACCTTAGTACTTATTCTGGGATTCATTGAACTCTATGATTAATGGGTTTATTTAATTTACTAGCAAATTACAAGCTGGTTGCACCCTCACGACAATTTAAGGCATTATTAGAAAAAATATGAATGTAAAATCCATGTATGATGAAATAAAAAGAATATAAATAACGTTGATTAGGTGATTAATAGTAATTTGCCTCCTTTTTTCATAATTTCTACATGAATTTTGGGTTCCTATTTAATAATTTCTTGATATTTTAAAATACATATAAGTAAATACTTACGAAAAATATTTCTATTATTTTCCATGTGTTACTACTATTACAAGACGAGTCATATTTCTGGGAGAATTCAAAGTGTGGGCAGATTTTTAGCCTATTTATGACAGACTCTGCTATGTACAGATGGTCACACTGCCACAGCCTTCCCTGCTTTTGCTTCACAGCCTGGACATAGATGCAGAGAGTAGCTGTTTATGGTCTATGCATAAATCACAGTATTGTTTTTTTCTCTAATCTGTGGCATAAATCTTAAGTCTAGGTCTGTGATTCGCGGCCATGTCTCTTATGGCTCTTTCAAGTCTGTTGTTATTGACTTTTCGACAAAATGTTTTATCATTTTTTTATGAAGATTATGAGACTTGTAAAGGTCGTATGTTTAGCGTGCGATTTCGAATAGGAGATCGTACATAGTCATCATCATCATCAACAGCCTGAAGACGTCCACTGCTAAACATAGGCCTCCCCCAGAGAGTGCCACTTTGAGCGGCTGCTCGCCTCCTGCATCCATGGGCTCCCCGCGGCTTTCACCAGATGGTCGGTTCACCTAGTGGGGAGAGCGTACAAAGTATCAGGGCCAAAAAGATCGTATAAATACGATTTAAATCGTACGGCTGGCAACACTAGTGGCAATTGTACGACGATTCCAAGACGATTCACAACACACAATGAGGCTTTTTATTTTAAAAAAAACGCTAGTTCCGCTTCTTTTCTAGATGGCGCTGTAAGTACATAGTTTAAACCTTTCAAACCACAGAGTTTAAACATAAGAAAATACTTAGACTACTGTGTTAGACTACCTACAAAGAAATGTCAAATTCAGTTGAGTGGACCACGAGTACATTGTCTGTAGTGTCTCCTAAGTAGTCTGTGGTGCATTCTTCTTAAGTAAATTGAAGTACAGCAGAACTGCGAGACAGATAAACGTTAATATTATGATCCAAAATTAAGCCGAGCTATCGCGCAACGAAAATAGAATAAACGAAACAGTTTAGAGTTGTCAGTCAGTATCGTGACACATTTCCTATAACCTGTGGTCTATGCTTGAAACAGTGACAGTGACAGATTTTGGTAAAACCACAACTGGCGCCATCTATTGGGTCATACATAAAACACCATTTCTTTTTTTTAAATAAAACTCCTCATTGCAATAGACCCTCAGTTTGTTTTTTTCTCTAATCTGTGGGGAAATCTGTGGCGTCTGGCGCACAGCCATTGAGCTAATTGGTCTGAGGGCACAGCAGAGGTATCTTCTAAGTGGTCTGTGCAGCAGAGTATATTGTGGTCTGGGCTGGGGCTAGTATAGTAGACATCTGTGGTCTGGGGGATAAAAGTGTTCTGTGGAAGTGAATTATTTACTTTTGTAATATTTTTAATTTTATAGTTTATTAGATTAGACGATAGTGACAAAATGGATCTAAATAGGCTGCCGAACGATAAAAAATTACAGCTTTGCAGATGGTACTTCAAAGGTGAGCGTAAACAATGACACAACAGGACATCTCTGCTGTTTTACATTGGGATGGGAACTTAAGACACACCACTATTACCCTACTAGGATCCGGTCCATTTAAGTTAAATAATCATAGCTACCTACACTTAGATGCCAACAAATTACCTGACGACATCACCGCTGCTCCAAGCTTAGAGTCTTAAAATTAGACTAAAGCGTTGGCTTATCGAGCAGACGTTTTATAGCCTTGACGAATTTTTTAATTATAAATAAAGTAATTCATTAATTTATTACGTACCTTATGATTTTTAAGTGTTTTATAAATTATCTTTTGGACGGTATACATGTATGTATTACCTATCCTATTATTGATCATTATTTTTTGTATTGATTGACATGTAAACAATTTTTTATGAATAAATTACTATTGACTATTGATGGACCGAAGATCTAGTTAAACCCGCGGGGAGCCGATGGATGCAGGAGGCAAGCAGCTGCTCAAAGTGGCGCTTTGTGGAGAAGGCCTATGCAGTGGACATCTTCAGTAAGGCTGTGGATGATGGTGATGACCAGTGACCTACTCTTTTTCAGTTGGCTGCTTATTTCTACCGTTTGTGTGGGTGGTCAATGCTGTGTGGTTTTACAAGGAGGCATTTCGGAAGCCACCATTTGAAGAACAAAAGTTGATCAAGAAATGTAAGTTATGAATAAGAACTGTATACAATACAATATTTTACATAATTTTACATAACCACATAAAAGCAGATGTAGTCCCTTTGAAGGAATTGGGAGGACAATGCAGCTCCACAACACTGGTTAACATTTTATTTTGTTCATATTAAATTACCATTGTAGGATGCAGAGATTCAAACTTTAAAAACAGTTGGACTTGGATCTGTTGAGTTGTCAATGATTTCACTAGAGGGCAGGCAGGGTGGCTAATTTGGCTTGCATGTCAGGGTGTATATGTCTAAATCATTTATCTATTGTTATGCAGTGATCTGAAACTCATCAAGTTGTCTGCTATTTTGCTTTCAGGCTTTGTAGATAAAGGAATATTCATCACAAGAATTGTCAAATACAAACAATAACCAATCATTCTCTTGAACCTTTCCTACAGAGCTACTACTTACATGGAGTTTCAGTTCTTATAATCAGGTGGACTGTAATATGCGTAAAGTAATAGTTTTTGGTGCTAGTTACATTTAATATTGGTCACCGTCTGTGGTCCACCTACAAGATCACCTGCCTTTTTCTACCCGTCTAGATCCTATTTAGTTATTACTAAAATGTACATTTGATTGATTTGTTATCAACCAATATTAATATATGTTAAGGCTCATATATTCCTAGATCCTCCATCACGCTTGTACATTGCAACATTTTTGAATATATTATCAAACAGGACAGAATGAAAAGAAAAATGTATTTAGTTTTTATGTATGAAAACTTGTTTGGATTAATTAATGTGATTTTTTTTCATTGAGCATTTTTGTGATGTTACTTTTAAGGTTTTTCTATAGACAGATTTTTGGTAAATTTTACCATTACCATCAAAAATGCTGCAGTGTGTGAGCGAGATATTGTCTGATCTAGAAATTTCACACAACAAATGAAAAAGAATCATGCAAACAACAATCAAACTTTGTGATTCATGTGACATTATTATCGTGCCAACAAGCCACAAACCATTTGTAAGATGATTTCTTAAGCTGTTCCAACATCATCAACAAGCTGAAGATGTCCATAGTGTCTGCTGAACATAGGCCTCCACATAGAGCTCCACTTTGAGTATCTTGAGTCTAGCATCCATCGGCTCCCTGCGGTTTTGACCAGGATGTCGGTTCCACCTGGGGATGCTGGCCTAAGCTACATCTTTCAGTTCATCAAGAACCTTTCTTCCCCTTCAGTTGTTGGTTATTATTATTATTATTATTGATAATAGACGAGCAGCATTACTGCTGATGTGTCTATATCCACAGTGTTGGAAAGTCACTTCATAATGATAACATTTGTAATGATATTTGATTAGTTCGTAGCCAGTTGTCAAGTTTATTTTTGAAAGCATTCACAGAGGTTGCAGCTATGACATCTTCCGGTAGTCTGTTCCAGTTGTGCACCACCCTATTACTTAGGAAGTGGTGTGCAGTGTTGTCTTAGATGGTGTACGGGAGATTTTTTGCTGGTGCCCTCACAGGGGTTTTCCTTTTTTCATAATATAAATGTCTTTGATGTCAGGAAGATTATAATTGTAATTAATAATTTTGAATGTTTCAATGAGGTCACCACGCAGACGTCTTTCTTCAAGGGTAGTAAGGCGCAGGGTTTGTAGTCTGTCTTCATAGGACTTGCGTCGCAGAGCCTGTGGTATCTTACTTGCTCTTCTTTGAACACTTTCTTGCTGATCAATGTCCTTATGAAAATAAGGGCTCCAAATTTGAAATCCATACTCCAAGAGTGGCCTAATGTACGTTTTGTAGATCTTAAGAAAGACTTCCACAGTCATTGATTGAAAGGACCGGCGTATAACATATATAAAAGCTGAACCTTTTTGACAATTGAAATGATGTGCTCTTCCCACTTTAAATTGGCTGTGATGATTATTCCCAAGTCTTTTTGACGGCTGACTGATGCTATGGCGTTACCATCCAAGGTATATGTAAGTTGGGGGTTGACATTACCTAAATGAAGTACACTGCATTTTGCTACATTTAATTTAATTATCCAATCTTTAGTCCTGGGGGCGTACCGTGAGCTCTTAGCGCGATTCAAAACTGAGCCTATATTGGATCGCTATGTTTTTTTTGTATGGGGATTTTGACAAGCGATCCAGTATAGGCTCTGTTTTGAATCGCGCTAAGAGCTCATGGTACGCCCCCAGGACTGAATTCGGCTTAAATCTTCTTGCAACTGCCGAGACTTCAATAAAGGGTTAGCAAAGAACTTCCCATCATCAGCAAAAAAAGCAGATTGAGACTCCAAACATTCAAGCAAATCCGTAATGAAAATTCCAAAGAGGTGGGGAGCGAGCACTGATCCTTGGGGAACACCACTCAAGTTAAAGTGTTTTCATCAAGGAAAAATGAACGATGATGTTGTTTTAAACAGATGTGGTGCTAAGCGCTAGTGGCGCGGTGATATGCGGGGCAGCCCTAGCGGCGTGGGTCTCCGTGTTCCAGCTGCGGCGAGCGTCGTGGGGCGCCACCGGAGACGCGCTCTCCTTCATCGTGCCGCTCGGCCGCGCCTAGCGCTCACCGAGCTGCGCCGGCGCTGTTGACGGCAGGCGCGTGCGCATTCACCAGCCACAAGTAGCAACACTCAACCTAACTGTACACTGTGACAACAACGTATTGATATGATTGACCTCGCTCTAGGGGTGATGATGCTTTCTAATGGGCTCAATTTTTAAAACATTCCTCTACTACCGACCTTTCCTTTGATGTCGTGTCCCTCCTAAAACTCACACATTCACAATTCACTATGCACATGCGCGAAATACACTAAAGGACTACTTAACGCAGTGTGATAATTCAAAATTAAAATGTCACAGGAACTTTAAATTTAAGCTCATCTATTATTTATTAATTGTAAATAGTAAGTGTTAGATATAAGTCTTTATTGGAATTAATAAATAAATGATATTATACTCGGGCATTTCATTTATTTAAAAACATCTTTTGTACATTTATATACAATACTTTTATATCAAACATGTGATACATAAATGCTTTCATAGTCAACATGAGAACACATACATAAACTGTAAGTTCAGATATAGATTAGTGCTTCTGAAGAAAAAGTAGCGACAAATAAATGTTAACAGAAGTTAGTACTGGGAAACTTTTGGTTACTGTGCTGCCATCTTTATCCAAAATAGCTACGGCGGCGGCGGCCAGGGTCTGATCAGGGATCCAAATAAAATACTACAAGAATCAGACACCCCCACAGAGCATTAAAAAATATGACGGTTCGCACGGCGAAGCGTATTTTTTTCGTGCTCTGTGGACACCCCCGGATCGATCGGTCTGATTATTTTTTTTTTCTACAATCTGTGGTCCGATTATACTATTACACTACTAGACCTACGATTAGAGAAAAAAACAATTGTGAACTAGACGAAGGAAGTTGAACAGTATATTCTATTTACAATGTAGAAGTACTTCGTACTAGACATGATGGGGAAATGGGAATGTCGCGGGGTATTTATTCTAATGTACCTACATACATTCGTGTGGCCGCATTACATCAATGTTACTATTTCAACGTTTTTATAATATGTTTTATATTAAACTTATATGAAAACAAAATAAACACTGCACTGCCATTTCCTTCAGAAACGCAAGTATGTAGCGGAGTTGGCAGTGAATGAAACCTGCATCAGATATTCTCTCCCACCTCGCATGTCTAGCCTAGCTTGGAGGACAACATTACAAGTACACCGCACATCGAGCTGGCAACGTCGCAAACTGGACACTTGAACATACACAAAGCTTATTCATTCCGATTCAAATTATATAATATTATTAAAAGTATCTTAATTTTTTTTTAATATTTCAACTTGGGCGTGTTCAACGTTTTCAACGTTTAAAATACCTAAACAAAATTACAATAAAATAGTGTACCTAACAGATAACATAAGTAATTCCAATAGAAAACTAAAATTGAAGTAAAACAGGATGTATGCATCGCAGAAACAAAAAATAGTTTGTTAGAAATATATTACGCCCAAATATACAAATTCGTAACTCAGTTGTTGTAAATACTTTTGTATTATATGGGCGCACTCGGTCTAATAAAAAAATGCAAAACTGTGGAATGAATACTACGAGTAATAAATACTAGCAGGCACTAACATACGTTCGTATTTTACAATACCATAAATATAATTTCACTAATAAATTTTTAAAGTGTTAACCCACACTTGAAATTATTTATATAAAATACAGATTCAAAAACTAAACCTGCATTTTTGAAATATTTTATTTACATAAAATATAATAAACTACGAGAGTTAAGATCTTTATTTTTAGTTCTTTGCTAAGCAATGACATTCGTCAAATACATACAATGGAAATTAGGAACCGTAGAATATGAATCGAGTAGCAACAACTCAGGTTTGGTAATTTTCTACCGTCTCACTACCATTGAAGTTGGGATAAAACTTGGCGCTTAAGACGATACACAGTACAGACAGCATCTTATTAAAAAAAAATTGGCGTGAATGTTGAACTTTAAGCCAACGCTCACACTCGCACTAAAAATATATCTCGCTAACAAATAATTTTTCTTCCACGTGTTCAATTGCAGCTTAAAGCCACGCAATCGAACATTGTTTCACTTTTATTACATGTTGTAGGGATACATAGTTGAGAGCCAACTTTTGACTTCTGCAGGGTTGCCACTGTATCGCCAATGTCGTGTGGATACAGTAGAAAAGATACTATGGAGATTGATAGATAGATTTATCTGTCAATTTTTTGATTCAGTTGACAGTTGACATCTGTCACACTCACATGTGACAGATGTCCCCCGCGCCCCCTGGCGCATATTGTCCGACCTACACAGTGCAAGTGTGTGCCGCGAGTGGCGCCACCCGTCCCACGTCACTCGACCCGCACGAGTGGCGCCACCCGTCCCACGTCACTCGACCCGCACGAGTGGCGCCACCCGTCCCACGTCACTCGACCCGCACGAGTGGCGCCACCCGTCCCACGTCACTCGACCCGCACGAGTGGCGCCACCCGTCCCACGTCACTCGACCCGCACGAGTGGCGCCACCCGTCCCACGTCACTCGACCCGCACGAGTGGCGCCACCCGTCCCACGTCACTCGACCCGCACGAGTGGCGCCACCCGTCCCACGTCACTCGACCCGCACGAGTGGCGCCACCCGTCCCACGTCACTCGACCCGCACGAGTGGCGCCACCCGTCCCACGTCACTCGACCCGCACGAGTGGCGCCACCCGTCCCACGTCACTCGACCCGCACGAGTGGCGCCACCCGTCCCACGTCACTCGACCCGCACGAGTGGCGCCACCCGTCCCACGTCACTCGACCCGCACGAGTGGCGCCACCCGTCCCACGTCACTCGACCCGCACGAGTGGCGCCACCCGTCCCACGTCACTCGACCCGCACGAGTGGCGCCACCCGTCCCACGTCACTCGACCCGCACGAGTGGCGCCACCCGTCCCACGTCACTCGACCCGCACGAGTGGCGCCACCCGTCCCACGTCACTCGACCCGCACGAGTGACGCCACCCGTCCCACGTCACTCGACCCGCACGAGTGACGCCACCCGTCCCACGTCACTCGACCCACACGAGTGACGCCACCCGTCCCACGTCACTCGACCCGCACGAGTGGCGCCACCCGTCCCACGTCACTCGACCCGCACGAGTGGCGCCACCCGTCCCACGTCACTCGACCCGCACGAGTGGCGCCACCCGTCCCACGTCACTCGACCCGCACGAGTGGCGCCACCCGTCCCACGTCACTCGACCCGCACGAGTGGCGCCACCCGTCCCACGTCACTCGACCCGCACGAGTGACGCCACCCGTCCCACGTCACTCGACCCGCACCCGCGAGGGCGAGGCGAGGCGCCGCTCTTGTCGGATTTTCTTTATCTCTGTTACCGCTATCCTGTAACATTACACAACACTAATCATTTTTAAATCAAAATCGTGTGGGATTCGTAACACAGTCAGTCAGAAACTTAAAATTACAAAAAGATGACTATATTTTTAGTAAGTTAAAGACTGGGGGTAATTTTGAAGGCTTTAGTTTTAGTTTTAGATAATTTTAAAAATATTTAATTTTAAGTGACAGTTCTAAATTAAATAGAACGATTCCGACTTTACTTTCATACACCATTGAACTCACAGATGAAAAAAACTATTTAAATGTCGCTATAATCCACAGACCTAGAATTTTTTCGATGCTATAATCAGTGGTAGTGACATCACACCGATCGATTCGATCTACATCGATTTTAGTAAAAAGGTAACATTTCAGTACCTAGCGGTTATTTATTATATACTCTTTGTAACAATCTGTCGTGACGTCGTCTGTGATCGTAACAAATTATATACTCTTTGATCGTAACATCTGCTTGTCAAATAATGCTTTGAATTCAAATATCAATTAATTTTCGCGGAAACGTGAAGAAATTACGGAAGTGTATACAACTAATACAACGGCCGGCAAGAAGGGGATCCAAGAACAAACAAATTGTCTCTGGCTGAACGTCTGCCAACAATGAAGACCCCGTCCCGCCCTGAACGCAGAACAGAGCCGAGGCCAACATCAATACAGACATCGTCTTCGTCGTCCAGCCTGTATCAGCCGAAGTGGGAGTAACAGAACAGTCCCAAAACAACTCATAACTCCGCCACCGTTACCTACGTACCTATAACGATAGACCATCACACGCAAAGAATTAGACCAGTGTACTGATTGATGATTATGATCATTGATTTTATATCAAAGAGTTTAATGCTGTCGGTGGTAGGTATTGCACGTTGGATAATAGATGCAGAGTTTAAACTTTTTTATTCTGCTCACTCAAACAAAAACCTCCTACACCCATAATTATATGAAAAGCAAGAAGAGAAAGGTAGCTTTTTCACAGGCTGGTTCGATCCCGCACCAGCCACGTAGGCATCAGTGCTGGAGAATGAAAGGAACTTACCTACAGGAAGCCATCGTGAAATTGGCTGAAACTATCCATGTGGCGGATCAACAGATAGCAGCAGCCTTATAAACCCCTATCACGATTATAGTAGCTGGTGTTAGTGGTAGTTAGCAAACAAAGTTTGATGCTTGGAAGATTCAGGCCAAAGCAAAATTCTACTTAGGAGGGAGTTTAAAAATGAATTAAAATTTGTTTGTTGTGATGTGCAGTGCTACTCATAATGATTACACCTGCTACCTAAGTGCAACAATTATTTTTTAATAAAACCTTTGAAAATCTACTTTGTCTTATTCATAAGCCTTGTTGTTTTTTTGAAATAAAATATGGATATGAATTCAAAATATCAAATTTCTTTCTTTTTTGTGTGGAAGTTGATTGTATGTATTGTTGTCAACTGCTTTTACAAGTAAATATAGTTAAAATATACTAAAAACCAATTTAAAATTTTAAATGACAGTACTAAAAGTTTTTATGTCACTTAAAATGCACCTTCAAATTAGCACATTCACCTAAAATCCTAAATTGATTAGATTTCGTTTAAATCATTCATTCATTTCGATTAAAATTTGAGTTTGAAGTTTCTAAAGTGACATAAAGTGGTGCCTTTAAATTACCATTTAGTTTTAAAGTTTTTTAATGAGTCCTAAAACTAAAGCCTTTAAAATAGGCCTCACTGTCAACTAAAAAAGCCTTAAATATAGTAATGTAATGTAGTGTACTGACCTCAGTAACATGAGCAGCGCGCAGAGGTCGCACAGTATGAGCATGAGGAAGACGGGCGCCCACGAGCTACATGTAATGTAGTGTACTGACCTCAGTAACATGAGCAGCGCGCAGAGGTCGCACAGTATGAGCATGAGGAAGACGGGCGCCCACGAGCTACATGTAATGTAGTGTACTGACCTCAGTAACATGAGCAGCGCGCAGAGGTCGCACAGTATGAGCATGAGGAAGACGGGCGCCCACGAGCTACATGTAATGTAGTGTACTGACCTCAGTAACATGAGCAGCGCGCAGAGGTCGCACAGTATGAGCATGAGGAAGACGGGCGCCCACGAGCTACATGTAACGTAGTGTACTGACCTCAGTAACATGAGCAGCGCGCAGAGGTCGCACAGTATGAGCATGAGGAAGACGGGCGCCCACGAGCTACATGTAATGTAGTGTACTGACCTCAGTAACATGAGCAGCGCGCAGAGGTCGCACAGTATGAGCATGAGGAAGACGGGCGCCCACGAGCTACATGTAACGTAGTGTACTGACCTCAGTAACATGAGCAGCGCGCAGAGGTCGCACAGTATGAGCATGAGGAAGACGGGCGCCCACGAGCTACATGTAACGTAGTGTACTGACCTCAGTAACATGAGCAGCGCGCAGAGGTCGCACAGTATGAGCATGAGGAAGACGGGCGCCCACGAGCTACAAGTAATGTAGTGTACTGACCTCAGTAACATGAGCAGCGCGCAGAGGTCGCACAGTATGAGCATGAGGAAGACGGGCGCCCACGAGCTACAAGTAATGTAGTGTACTGACCTCAGTAACATGAGCAGCGCGCAGAGGTCGCACAGTATGAGCATGAGGAAGACGGGCGCCCACGAGCTACATGTAATGTAGTGTACTGACCTCAGTAACATGAGCAGCGCGCAGAGGTCGCACAGTATGAGCATGAGGAAGACGGGCGCCCACGAGCTACAAGTAATGTAGTGTACTGACCTCAGTAACATGAGCAGCGCGCAGAGGTCGCACAGTATGAGCATGAGGAAGACGGGCGCCCACGAGCTACAAGTAATGTAGTGTACTGACCTCAGTAACATGAGCAGCGCGCAGAGGTCGCACAGTATGAGCATGAGGAAGACGGGCGCCCACGAGCTACAAGTAATGTAGTGTACTGACCTCAGTAACATGAGCAGCGCGCAGAGGTCGCACAGTATGAGCATGAGGAAGACGGGCGCCCACAAGCTACAAGTAATGTAGTGTACTGACCTCAGTAACATGAGCAGCGCGCAGAGGTCGCACAGTATGAGCATGAGGAAGACGGGCGCCCACGAGCTACAAGTAATGTGGTGTACTGACCTCAGTAACATGAGCAGCGCGCAGAGGTCGCACAGTATGAGCATGAGGAAGACGGGCGCCCACGAGCTACAAGTAATGTAGTGTACTGACCTCAGTAACATGAGCAGCGCGCAGAGGTCGCACAGTATGAGCATGAGGAAGACGGGCGCCCACGAGCTACAAGTAATGTAGTGTACTGACCTCAGTAACATGAGCAGCGCGCAGAGGTCGCACAGTATGAGCATGAGGAAGACGGGCGCCCACGAGCTACAAGTAATGTAGTGTACTGACCTCAGTAACATGAGCAGCGCGCAGAGGTCGCACAGTATGAGCATGAGGAAGACGGGCGCCCACGAGCTACAAGTAATGTAGTGTACTGACCTCAGTAACATGAGCAGCGCGCAGAGGTCGCACAGTATGAGCATGAGGAAGACGGGCGCCCACGAGCTACAAGTAATGTAGTGTACTGACCTCAGTAACATGAGCAGCGCGCAGAGGTCGCACAGTATGAGCATGAGGAAGACGGGCGCCCACGAGCTACAAGTAATGTAGTGTACTGACCTCAGTAACATGAGCAGCGCGCAGAGGTCGCACAGTATGAGCATGAGGAAGACGGGCGCCCACGAGCTACAAGTAATGTAGTGTACTGACCTCAGTAACATGAGCAGCGCGCAGAGGTCGCACAGTATGAGCATGAGGAAGACGGGCGCCCACGAGCTACAAGTAATGTAGTGTACTGACCTCAGTAACATGAGCAGCGCGCAGAGGTCGCACAGTATGAGCATGAGGAAGACGGGCGCCCACGAGCTACAAGTAATGTAGTGTACTGACCTCAGTAACATGAGCAGCGCGCAGAGGTCGCACAGTATGAGCATGAGGAAGACGGGCGCCCACGAGCTACAAGTAATGTAGTGTACTGACCTCAGTAACATGAGCAGCGCGCAGAGGTCGCACAGTATGAGCATGAGGAAGACGGGCGCCCACGAGCTACAAGTAATGTAGTGTACTGACCTCAGTAACATGAGCAGCGCGCAGAGGTCGCACAGTATGAGCATGAGGAAGACGGGCGCCCACGAGCCCTGCGCCGACACCACGCCGGCCACCAGCGGCCCGAGCGCCGCGCCTGTAGAACCTTGCATGTAGTACTGTAGGCGCCGGCCGGGGACACCTCCTCCGGTAGTGGAGGGAGGGCCAGCGGCTCGGAGGTTGCTCATCATTACAACATGTGAACTCTCTACGTCTCTGCGCGATAGTTCTGTGCGGCGCCATTGGTTCATTTCATTTTAAACAAGTAACAACTCTAGAAACGTCGCTATATTCCGTTTAACAAAATTATATTTTTTTTAGAAATTATAGTATTCATATTGAGTATTTTGCCATGTGTTTGTGTGTATGTACTGACCGATGCTGCCGGTGCCGTCGATGATGGCGGTGACGGTAGCGAGTGCGCGCGAGTTGCCCGCGAGGCTGCTGTGGGTGCCTGTGGAAGCGGATACATGCTGGGGAATACTGCGGACAGCTGACCCTTGGGGGTCGGCCATTCCTTACGTAAGGCCGCTTTGGTGGTTTGACGACACCCCCTTGGTAAGATGCAGTGAGATTTGGTTCAACTACATCTCGCCACCTTAATTTCGTTTAGCGGGAGGAGATGGAGCTGAATCTCACGTGGGAAAACAAGGAATCTACCACGTACTTTTTTATTACCACCAGAGATTCATAAAACTGAGATATAAATGTTTCTCAACTAAAAAATGGCTAACTGCTACACGATATTATTTATTACAAAGTAGACTAGTAGCCCTTCGATTGTGTCGCAGCCGCTGGCATTCAAGCGAAAACATGCCACGTGAGATTAGGGTGGGGGAGAGGGCAAAAAAAACCACGTGAGTTAAGGCTGGCGGTGAGGGTAAGAGAAATGCCACGTGAGATTAGGGTGGCGGGAGATGGTAAGTGAAATGCCACGTGAGATTAGGGTGGCGGGAGAGGGTAAGTGAAATGCCACGTGAGATTAGGGTGGCGGGAGAGGGTAAGTGAAATGCCACGTGAGATTAGGGTGGCGGGAGAGGGTAAGTGAAATGCCACGTGAGATTAGGGTGGCCGGAGGGTAAGAAAAATGCCACGTGAGATTAGGGTGGCGGGAGAGGGTAAGAGAAATGCCACGTAAGATTAGGGTGGCGGGAGGGTAATAAAAATGCCACGTGAGATTAGGGTGGCGGGTGTTGTGGGCGCCTCTTGTATGTGTAGAGAACGCCCTGTTTTGTTATGTTATTGTTGTTTTTATATGTTATATGTTATGAAGCTACGTAAATGTTGGAGAAAAGTGAAACGATGTTGTCGGAGCGACTGTTTATTGTCAACTAACTTATAAAAATAATAAATGTTACGGGGTGCGCTCGGGCGCCCGATACCGCCTATTCAGCTAAAATATATGTAGTATATGTACGTAGCCCGTACATGCTCCCGAATTTAAATAAAGGAAAACAAAAATTAAAACTAAACACTACGGGCCGGTATCGGTGAGCTAGCCGTGTCCACCGTGTTGCGGTACGAGCGGAGTTCGACGCTGTCGGTGTCCACTGCCGCTGTGTTGTCCGTGTCAGCTGTTCTTGTATTCACCTCCTTGGACTCCGGCTTCACCCGGCGCCTGTTCCCAAGACCTCGTTTGATTTTAATGACACCAAAGGCTCCAATAACTGCACCAACCAGTATGAGCAGTCCATACATGGTGTAGTGGTGGCCATCATGGCTGTCGGCTCGCCTGTTCAAGGTCTGTTGTTCGTGCTTTATCTGAGTTATGTGTTGTTTAATGACCTTGAACTTGTTTAGGTGATCTTCAGGTTTGAAGGTGAAATCGCTGCCAGCACCCTTAATGATGTTGTTAATCCCCGACTCTGGTATGTATTGCTCGTCCGGGTTAATTTTAAGGGTACTCTGGAACCTGTTAGTACTGTGTGAATGGAGTACTACGTTTTCTCCTTTTAGTACGCAGCCCTCTGCTAAAGTGATGATTCCGGTGTGACGTAGTACTTGTGGCGCTATCCCAGCTGGGCAAAATATGCGCACCGAGCATTCCTCGCAACACGAGAATAGCCACGCGCCACGGTGTAACATGATCCACTCGCTCGTACAATCGGCGGCGGCTGCCGTCTTGCAACTAGATATGTTACCGTTGTTTATAATTAGCGCCTCGCAAATCGCCGATGTCGTCTTTATGTTGTGTACTGGAAGGTTGAGACTGCATGATAGTTGATGTTCCTTGAAATGTTCGCATGATGTTATATCGTTATCGGTTAGTGTTATTAATAAATCCTTTCTTAGGTTCACCGCCAAGTATTTAGATGATGGGACGATCTTTATTGTTCCATAGCCTTGTAGTTTAGGTATTGGTATCACACGATTTAATTCGTATTGTTCATTTGATATCAGCGGAAGTTTTACTTCAAATATAAGAAAATCTTCGATAGGCCTCACGTGAACACGTGCTCGTTTGTACATTTGTTGTATGCAGTCATCATTGTTTATACACGGTAGTGAGAGATCGTTAGGTATCTGTCTGGATATAATATTCAATTGTTGTTGGAATTCGTCAGGTTTCAATAGGTGCGTGTCCAAATGTCCATTGCGTACATCTGTCACTAGATCCATCATCGCTTGTTATACTCGATGCAGGTTTGAGATTATCAGGCTGGCGGCTAGTGCGGTTGACGTGATGTAAATCGCATTCTCTCGATCTAGTTTCACCTTGTTTTCTTGTTCCTTGAGATGTTGACCGATGATGGAAAACTGCTTGTTCATCACCTCTTCGTTCCGTTTGAGCATGTTGTATTCGCCTTCAATAATAGACGTGTGTTGTTTGTAGATGTTCTGCACATGTTTTTCATTTTCGTGAATCAGCTCTATGTCTTTGTGGTACTCAGTTGCGAATCTTTCGTCCAGAACACCAAACAAGGAGTTGGCTATGTATCCAACCCCATCGATTAGTCCTCGTTTTGATCGTTTGGTATGCTCCGAATGTAGGATGTAGTTGTTGAGTTTGAGTTCAGTTATTTCGTGTTGAAACTGAGTAGCGATGGAGAGATAGGCTGGTTCTTCTTTACACATACTGGTCAAATGGCTCACGTACTGTTCTATGTTTTCAAGGCTTCGCCAGTATGTTGACATGTTATAGTACACCACCATTTTCCATTGATCTTGGATTATGTGCAAGTCTGCGACCTTGTCGAAATAAACAAGTTTTGATGCATCTAATTCCGTAACGTTGCAGAATTGTGGGATGTGCGACGCTGTGCACGTAGTAATTAGTACGAAACACATGCACAGGTAAGTCAGGAATGACGGCGTTTTCCTGGTTCGTTTTCGTGTTGGGTGGTCAACAGATGCTTGTCGTGTTTGTTGGTCGGAAGTTTCTTCATCTGCGTCCTTGTTGTTCTCTATTGGTAGAAGCGATAGCTTGGTCACAGGACGTTTCAGTCTGTTGTTTTTTGTTTTTAGTGTAACAACGCGGACTCTTCCATCTGGTCCTGGGTGAGTTTCTGTCACTCGTCCCATTAACCAGCGTGCTGGTGGTAAATTGTCTTCTTTCACCAAGACAATGTCATTAACTTCAATGTTCTTTGTGGAGTGATGCCATTTTCCACGTGTTTGGAGTGTTTGAAGATATTCTGAAGACCATCTTTTCCAGAAATCTTGGCTCATCTTCTTTGTTAGTTGCCATCTCTTTTTCAGGCTAATGTTGTCGTTATCAGAAGTTAGTGGAGGGGCTAATACTGGGCCACCGACTAAGAAATGACCCGGTGTTAGGTAGTCGATGTCTTCTACGTTTTCTGTTAAGGCAACTAGAGGCCTAGATTTAAGACAAGCTTCGATTTGAGTCAGCAATGTCAAAAACTCTTCGTATGTCAGTTTTTGCTCGCCGAGGACCCTCTTCAAGTGATGTTTCATACTTTTCACTGCAGCTTCCCAAAGGCCGCCCGCAGAAGGCCACGATGGAGCATTAAAGTGCCAGGTTATGCCCATTTCAGATATGTTGTTGATGACCTCGCTGTTAATGTAGTGTTGGAGGGCTTCTCTACGCTCTTTGATTAGCACCTTTGCTGATTTTGTAAAATTTGTGCCATTGTCACTGTACATGCGGGTCGGTGTTCCTCTTCTGGCACAAAAGCGTCTCAAGGCTGCGAGGAAAGTGGTTGCACTTAGGTCAGAAACCAGCTCTAAGTGGATTGCCTTTGTGCAGAGGCAAACGAAGATGGCAATGTATCCAGCAGTTGTTTTTATTCCTCTGCCTTTGTTGGCCTTTACTTCTTGCCCCGTGAAGTCGATCCCCGTGTGAGTGAACGGGCGTGACGCAGTAACTCGAGGTCGTGGCAGGTCTGCCATCAGTTGGTTGTTCTTGGTTGATCTGTAGCGATGGCATCTGACACACTGTAGTAGTTGTTTCTTGACTGTTCTCATCCCTCCAATGATCCAATATTTGTTTCGAAGATGCGCTAGTGTTAGGCGCGCACCTCCGTGCAGTGTTTGTTGATGAGCTTGGCTTATTAGAAGTTCTGTTACTCGATTATTGTTCGGCAATATAATCGGGTGTTTCTGGCTACTATTCAGGTTCGATTGAGTCAGTCTTCCCCCCACTCTTAGGATGCCGTCTTCATCCAAGATGGGGTTCAGTGCCAAAATGGTACTTGTTAAGCGTAGCTTCTTGTTGTTTCGTAATCGGTTGTTGTCATCAAAAAACGTGTTGTTTTGTACGGCTTTTATTATGATGTTATGAGTGGTGTCCAATTCAGCGGTTGACAAATGCGAGGTATGCATACGTAGTGCATTGTTCTGATTACGTGCATTGTTAATGAAGCGCATAATCCAAGTTAAAATTCGGATTACACGTGCCATAGAGCTATGTTTCTGTAGAAAGTCCTCTATAAGTGGAGATTGTTTTTGTATGGCACATACTTTCTTCTGTTTTTTCTCTTCTTCTTGGGTCATACAAATTTTTGGTTCAGTTGTAATGACCTTGTTCTTTAGCCATGTTGGGCCATCCCACCACAATGAGTGTGTTAGTAGTTGCGTAGCTGATAATCCTCTGCTTGCACAATCAGCTGCATTGTCCTCTGACTTGACATGGTTCCAGCATGAAGATAGAATGTTCTCTTGTATCGACCGTACTCGATTGGCGACAAATGACTTCCAGCGGGATGCTTCTCCATTAAGCCACCCAAGTACCACCATCGAGTCGGTCCAGCCGTGTACGGTGACTGTCTGTACGTTTATTGACTCTATGACCTTTTTCATAAGTCTTGATAATAGAAGTGCTGCGCAGAGCTCTAGTCTAGGTAGAGACATGGGCTTCTTTAACGGGACCAGCTTTGTTTTTCCCGCCAAAAGCTTGACAACTTGTTGATTGTTTGTATCGGTAGACTTGCAATAAATCACACATCCATATGCCTTTTCTGAGGCGTCGCTAAAACCGTGGAGTTCAATGGCCGTATGTGTGTAGCCTATCCCTCTCGGTATTGTTATGTTTTGGATGCATTGCAAATCTTGGCGAAATTGTTTCCATTCTTTAGCGATGTTCTCTGGTAAAGGGTCATCCCAGTCGCTTCCTGTCGCCCACGCTTGTTGAAATATGATCTTCGCTTTAATCGTGATCGGAGAGATCCAGCCTAAGGGATCATATGTCTTAGATAAATCCGACAATAGTGACCGCTTCGTGATGACGTCATGTTCATTGGCGTTGTCAAGTACTTGTTTGAATGTAAACATGTCGGTACATGGATTCCAAGTAATCCCGAGTGTTTTGTTCGTTTCCGCGTTCTTGAAGTCCAACATGTTTTGACTGATTATGTTTTGAGGTAGGTTCTCAAGTAGTCTCACATCGTTGCTGGCCCATTTGCGTAAGTTGAAGCCTCCTCCTTGAAGAATGTTAATCAGTTCTTGTTGTGCTGCCTGAGCTTCGAGGAAATTATTGCTGCCTCCGAGAAGATCATCGACGTACAGCTGGTGACTCAGGATGTTGGCGGCAAGAGGAAAGCGCTGACCGTCATCTTCCACCAGTCGTTTGACGGTACGCATAGCCAGGAAAGATGCGGGCTTTGTCCCATACGTGAGAGTACAGAGTTGGTACTCTTGAAGATCTTTGTCGCTGCTGTCTCGCCACACGATCTTTTGCAAATGTTGGTGATCTTCGTGTACCCGGATTTGTCTGTAGAATTTTTCAATATCCGCCGTGTAGACATATTGATACATCCTCCATCGTAAAATTACGAGTTGTAGATCTTGTTGTAGTTTCGGTCCGCATTCTAATAGGTCATTTAGACTGCAGCCTGATTTTGTTTTTGCCGACGCATTGAAAACTACCCGTAGTTTTGTTGTTGTGGAGTCCAATTTCATGACTCCATGGTGAGGTAAGAAGCAGCTTGGTTGACGTGTTTGGGTACTTCGCTTCATGTGGCATAGTTCCAAATATTCACTCATGAAACTAGTATAGGCTTGCCTCATTGTTGCGTTCTTAGCTAGGCGTTTCTCCAATTGACAGAACTGCGCGACTGCTTGTGGCTTGGATATGCCTAGGTCCTTTTCGTAGTGTTTTTTCATAGGAAGGCGAACTTCATATCTGCCATCTGCTAACCTTCTTGTCGTTGTTTGGAACAGAGTTTCGCAATACTCTTCTTCCACGGTCATGTTGTTTGAGCTCTCAGTGATGTCTTCTGATTCCCAGAATTGTTCCACTTCATCTAGGTTGTTCAGGACGGCGTGGCAGTTAAATGTTGTTACGTTGCCAAGTAGCACCCAGCCCAAAGTAGTCTGCTGAGCAATAGGAGCCTGTGCGGGACCCCGAAGAATGCCATCTAGTACTATCTCAGCGTAGATGCTGGCGTCCAGAAGAATGTCAACTGGTCGAGAGATGTTGTAGTCTGGATCGGCTAAGTTAATGTTATGCAGATGAGGCCATTGTTGTTTATCGAAGGAATAGTTAGGCAGATTGTTTAGCATCTTCTTCATGACCAACGCTTCTGTTGAGAACGTATAGTCACCGCTGAGTGATTCACATTCTAAATGTACTGTTCCGTTGCTTTGTTTGGCAGTAATTCCAACCCCGGAGACTGTAGCGTGTTGTTTTCGCCTTTGTAGTCCCAGTAGTTGAGCAGCTGACTCTGTTATCAAGTTGATTTGAGATCCTTGGTCAAGTAGGCATCTCATCTCGACGAATGTTCCATCTCTTGCTTTAACTTTTACTTGCACTGTAGCAAGTAAAACTTCGTTCAAATTACCGGCGGCGTGATTGACTCTCCGCTGAGTCATTTCCGTGGTATTCTTGTTAAATGGCTTCGTGTTTCTTCGTGTTGTAATTTCATTTGATATTCTTTGTTCATCGATGCCGACAAACTCATGTAATGTGGTATGATGTTGGTTATTGCAGATTTTGCATGTTTTATTTGATATGCATGCTTTTCCATTGTGTGAAAACATGCAATTCTGGCATATGTGCAATTGTTTCAGCGTATTCATTTTCGCATCAGGTGACATGTTGAGAAATGTTTTGCAGTGAATTAGAATATGTCCCAATTTACATAAGGGGCAATTCCTCTCCGATTGCGCAAAATATGTTTTCGATGTTGATCTGTATCTCCATTGTTCGATAGGTTTACGATGATGCTCATCTGTTGGCGCAGTTGGTCGCCTGGGGATACTCGCCGACTTGTTTTTCTTGTTGACAGGCTCCAATGCAGTAAATTTGTTATCCAGGAACCCGATAAGTTCGTCGAATGATGGTAATTCTCGTGGAGCCTTCCGCATATCCATGTACGCAGCATATGTTTCCGGATCCAATTTTCCTGTTAGGATGTGGACTAAGATTGGATCCCAGCTTGATGTATCGATTCCAAGGTTGTGGATGGCGTGGATTGTTTCCAGACTGGTGTCATGCAGCCGCTTCACTTCAAAAGCTGTTTGTTGTTGTATTGCTGGTTGGCCCATAAATACTTGAATTTGTTTCGTGAAGAGTAATTGTATGTTGTTGTATCTATGAGTCAGTATCTCCCAGCAGGTGTCATAGTTTTCAGCGGAAATGGTCAAGTGCTGGACGAGGCGTTCAGCTTCGCCCCGCAGTTTACCCTTGAGATGTTGCATTTTCTGAGTTTTTGTTAACAGGGCATTGTTGTGGATCGCTTCTGAATATAAATCCATAAATGTTGGCCACTGTGTATAGCTTCCAGAAAATGTAGGTATTTCTATCTGAGGAACTGCCTGGTACCGGTGCGTGGAAGAACCCAATTTGGAGTTGAGCTCTCGTTTCATAGTTTCGAAAATAGACTCGTGATTTGAGTACTCATCTTCGTAGGCTAAGTTGGTGCCGATGAGTAAGTTGTCAATTTGCCAATGTAGATCGTCAATGGCCCTCCAGCGCGACTGCAAGGCTTGAAGCTTGTCTTCGATTTCCCATTTCTCTTTGAGTTCGGCAACCTTGATGTTTCTGACAATTCTCATGAAGGCTCTGAAGTTGGTACCTTGTTCACTGATGAGTTCATCAGTCTTGGACGTTGTTCCTCTCTCTATGGTGCTCGTAGTTGCACAGTTACGAAGCAGATCTCGCGTTGTCTCTACTTCTTTTTTCACCTGGTCGTAGGCTTTAGTTGTAAAATAATCGTTTGTTTGGTTTTCAGATGCTGACAGAATAATGTTGTTGTGATCAAATTCTGCCCATAGGTCTTCAAGCGCTTCCAACCGCTTAGCGATGTAGTCACTAGTCTTGCGGCTTGCAGCATCCTTCTTGAAGTTGGTTAAAATCTTCCGAATGGCCTCGGAGATTATTTGTTGCCTTTTCAGCATTGCTTCCATGGTGAGTATTAAATGTCACTTAACACTCAGGCTGTTCAGCTAGTCCTTGTTGGTTCTGTGCTCGTTTGTGATCGTAGCTAGCAACTTTGGTATATGCGCCTTCTCAATTGTTCTGGTGAGACCCGCTTGTGGGAAGCCAGACAACCGATTCGCTACCTCCGTCACGCACCACGAAACACAACACACAGAAAATGTTTTCTTCGAATTGTTCTGCTGTGGACTGTAATTCAGTTGTTGACTCCTTAAGGCACAAGTTCGATGCTCGAAGGAATGTTACTTCTTGTTGATCCTTAAGGCACAAGTTCGAAGCTCGAAGGAATGTTGTGGGCGCCTCTTGTATGTGTAGAGAACGCCCTGTTTTGTTATGTTATTGTTGTTTTTATATGTTATATGTTATGAAGCTACGTAAATGTTGGAGAAAAGTGAAACGATGTTGTCGGAGCGACTGTTTATTGTCAACTAACTTATAAAAATAATAAATGTTACGGGGTGCGCTCGGGCGCCCGATACCGCCTATTCAGCTAAAATATATGTAGTATATGTACGTAGCCCGTACAGCGGGAGAGGGTAAGAGAAATGCCACGTGAGATTAGGGTGGCGGGTGAGGGTAAGAGAAATGCCACGTGATATTAGGGTGGCGGGAGAGGGTAAGAGACGAGCGGGTAAAAAAAATTCCACGTGAGATTAGGGTGGCGAGAGGGTAATAAAAATGCTACGTGAGATTAGGGTGGCGGGAAAGGGTAAGAGAAATGCCACGTGAGATAGTGGCGGGAGGGTAATAAAAATGCCACGTGAGATTAGGGTGGCGGGAGAGGGTAAGAGAAATGCCACGTGAGATTAGGGTGGCGGGAGAGGGTAAGAGAAATGCCACGTGAGATTAGGGTGGCGGGAGAGGGTAAGAGACGAGCGGGTAAAAAAAATTCCACGTGAGATTAGGGTGGCGAGAGGGTAATAAAAATGCTACGTGAGATTAGGGTGGCGGGAAAGGGTAAGAGAAATGCCACGTGAGATTAGGGTGGCGGGAGGGTAATAAAAATGCCACGTGAGATTAGGGTGGCGGGAGAGGGTAAGAGAAATGCCACGTGAGATTAGGGTGGCGGGAGAGGGTAATAAAAATGCCACGTGAGATTAGGGTGGCGGGAGGGGTAAGAGAAATGCCACTGCATCTCATCAAAGGAAGAGGGGGATTTAACATCATTGTCACACGTAATTAATGATCGCTGTCCATCATTAAGGCCCGATTTCATCAAACTAGAATAAATTTTATTCCAGGTATAACTTTCCGAGAACAACCGAGTTACGCGAATATAACCCTTATACCACCAATTTTGTGAAGGAATAAGACTTATTCCTTGGATACAATCAAAATGGCGTCTTTTTTGTGTAATTTCATTTGTCAATTAGCTGTATACTTGGAATAAACGTTGGTGAAATCGGCGGGGTAATTACGTAAAATTTGCAACAGCAATGCGACAGCAGTAGCAATGCGACAGCAGTAGCGAAGCATACATTCTCGACACCACTAATGATGTATGACAGCAATCACCGCGAGATTTACGCCTGTCGCAAACCTATTGCGAGTTAGGTAATTAGGGGGCGGGCCTTAGTACAACACATTTAATATTTTTGGTACAATTTTTTCTTCGTTCAATCGGTCAATCCGTACATGCCAGTAAGTGAAGCTCCATAATTGTAAGGTTACATACAAAATGTTCATTCCAGAATGTAAATGACTGACCGATTTACGATTGAACAATAATTAAAATTAAGTCTTCTGTTTTGACTTGTAAAAGTGTCAAAATTAGCTCTATGCAATCAATTATTTGAGTTCGAATCAATCGTATAGTCCGACAAAGTACCTATAAGTTGGCGGCGCGGGCGGTGGCGAATTGTAGAACTACACAACATGTAAATAATTGCCTTTATTTGCTTTAAACATCCCTGACATAATAAATTGAAGGTTTGGAGCAGTAGTCGTACATCAATCTAACCAGAACTCAGGATTCGTTATTAACATAAGTACGTGACCAGTGGCGCCACACTTGTGTCCACCTGCACTCGTCGGACTGTACGAACTTTTTAATGATTTATTTTTACAGAACAAAAAAAAAAATTGTCATATTCATAAATATGTCAATTTTTTTTAAAGAATTTTTTTTAAATTATTTTTAAATTTTTAAGCCGCGGGGAACCGATGGATGCGGGAGGCGAGCAGCCGCTCAAGGTGGCGCTCTCTGTGGGAGACCTATGTTCAGCAGTGGACGTCTTAAGGCTGTTGTTGATAATGATGGTGAAATTTTTTACATTTGTTACAAATAAAATTAATGAACGAACAAGCAAAGTACAAGTGACATATAACAATTGATTAGAATGACCGAGTGAATGAACGATTGTATGAAAAAGCTAGTAAGATGGTTTCGAGAGAGAAAAGGTTTACGTCGATTTACAGCACATGCTGCTCGTGCTGTATCTTGGGACTGGTGTAATTACAACTTAAAATAAACGATGAGTGTATGTTGAGATGACTCACCAAGTTCTGCGGAGACGGCGGTGGTGATGAGAGCGTACGGTCCGTTGACTAACACTCCGGTGATGACCAGCAGCAAGCAGTTCAACCAGTACCACTGGGCGCCCCACACCTCGTACGCTATCAGCTGTAACACAAGCGCCGGCGTCAGTGGGCGCACATACCGCTAGTGTAACACACCGCTAGTGTAACATACCGCGGGCGCTGTGGCCGCGTACAGTATCACGCAGACAGTGGCAGGTGCCCCGGTGCGGTCGGCCAGGAGTCCCGCTAGTGTAACATACCGCTAGTGTAACATACCGCGGGCGCTGTGGCCGCGTACAGTATCACGCAGACAGTGGCAGGTGCCCCGGTGCGGTCGGCCAGGAGTCCCGCTAGTGTAACATACCGCTAGTGTAACATACCGCGGGCGCTGTGGCCGCGTACAGTATCACGCAGACAGTGGCAGGTGCCCCGGTGCGGTCGGCCAGGAGTCCCGCTAGTGTAACATACCGCGGGCGCTGTGGCCGCGTACAGTATCACGCAGACAGTGGCAGGTGCCCCGGTGCGGTCGGCCAGGAGTCCCGCTAGTGTAACATACCGCGGGCGCTGTGGCCGCGTACAGTATCACGCAGACAGTGGCAGGTGCCCCGGTGCGGTCGGCCAGGAGTCCCGCTAGTGTAACATACCGCTAGTGTAACATACCGCGGGCGCTGTGGCCGCGTACAGTATCACGCAGACAGTGGCAGGTGCCCCGGTGCGGTCGGCCAGGAGTCCCGCTAGTGTAACATACCGCTAGTGTAACATACCGCGGGCGCTGTGGCCGCGTACAGTATCACGCAGACAGTGGCAGGTGCCCCGGTGCGGTCGGCCAGGAGTCCCGCTAGTGTAACATACCGCTAGTGTAACATACCGCGGGCGCTGTGGCCGCGTACAGTATCACGCAGACAGTGGCAGGTGCCCCGGTGCGGTCGGCCAGGAGTCCCGCTAGTGTAACATACCGCGGGCGCTGTGGCCGCGTACAGTATCACGCAGACAGTGGCAGGTGCCCCGGTGCGGTCGGCCAGGAGTCCCGCTAGTGTAACATACCGCGGGCGCTGTGGCCGCGTACAGTATCACGCAGACAGTGGCAGGTGCCCCGGTGCGGTCGGCCAGGAGTCCCGCTAGGATGGCCCCGGCCGCCCCCCCCGCATCAAACACGGTGCTCAGCTGGCCCGACTCGCGCGCCGTCAGGGATGCTGGAAGTATACATTATATATTACTAACTAGGATGTGCCCGGTGCGCGGGCCGCAAGCAGCCCACAACGATGCCACCCTTAAAAAAATAGCAATACATGTCGCTAAACTTGTAATTTTAAATTGACTCAAACGCGTCATTTTTGTTCAGCAAGTAAAAAAATTGTATGGCGGCCATCTTCTAAAATGGCGGAATCAGAATTTTTTCATAATGAATCTGAAGCCCCGAAATCCTCCCGATGCAAAAAGTCAGCCGGATCGGACCAACTTTGAAAATGTCCGTCATCTTGTAATCCTACTAATATTATAAATGGCAATTAAGTTTGTGTGGGAGAGGGTCTGTGTGTATGAATGTTTGTTCCTTCTATCTCGGTAACTACTACACCTATTTTGATGAAATTCGGAATGCAAATAGATAGCTTATACGTTGGATTAACACAGGATATACTTTTTATTCGCGGGTTAAAACGCGGGGTGCAACTAGGTAGTAAGTAAATATTGTTGACATTTCACACAACTATAATAACTACTGTACTGTACTATAGTACTACTACTAGGTCTGAACGAGGTCAATGTACTCACGAAGGACAACGTCTTACGAAATACGGAATACGTGATTCATTGAAAATTATTAAAAAGCGTAGAACAAAGTTGTTGTATGTATCATTAATACAAAACATGCCCATAAACCGTAAAAGTCGCAATTTGAAATTTAAATAAAGTAAACCATACCCAAAAATAATTTACAGAAAATGGTTAATTTTCGATTATTATGCGATTATAAGTAAATAATTAAAATCACTATATTTCCCTGATTTCGCAAGAGAAATCGGCTTACATTAAGCCAGTGCCTCGAAATTAGTTACTTACAGTTAGAACGAGTTTCTGATAATTATATGTCCGCAAAAGTGAGTGTGTGTGGGAGGGTTAAGGTGTAGGGGTGTGTGTATGTGTACTTACTGGATCTGTTGATGTAGAGAGGCAGCCAGTAGAGGAATGTGTAGCTGACGAGCTTGGCGAAGAAAAGCGAGATAGAAAACTCTATAACGCCGGGGATGGCGAGCGCGCGAGAGAGAGACACCGGCGCCGCCGCAGCTCCTCCCGCGGTCCCCCGCCGAGACAACAGAGAGGTGTGCTCGGTCGCTTCACTTTCACGCTGGAAGCAACATCATCATAATCATCAGCCAGAAGACGTCCACTGCCTTCATAGGCCTCCCCCATAGAGCGCCACGGTTGCTTGCCTCCTGCATCCATCGGCTCCCTGCTATCCTGACCAGATCGTGGGCCCACCTAGTGAGGGCCTACGCTCCGTCTTCCGGGCAGTGGTCGCCATTTTCTTCCTCATTAGAAACAACATACTACGTACAACACGGACCGATGACGTGTTCCTTTATTAGTAAACAGAATATAAACCCCAAAAATATAACACATCCAGTCAAATGTACCCACTACTGGGACAAAGGCCTTCTCTCAGAGTTTTTTAATGCTAAAATACGTTTACGCATACGGCATACGGCATACGTTTGACAATATCTCACCTGATGTCAGGTGGACCACGTTTGCTCACAAGATGCCCATTCAGTCTTGACTAGAAGAGACCTAGATCTATTTTTACCCAGGAAGAAATGTTCCGAAAGGGCTAAGTGGCGTGCATTAGGAGAGGCCAATGTCCAGCACTGGACTGTGCTGATACAGGCTAACGATGATGATGGACGATGAACAGTAAAGTGAGGCGCCACTAAATCATAACTCATGGAGAGTTTTCGCATATAGTTGGATGAAAACAGTGAATAAGCATGATTTGTTTATAATGAAAGGTGCCATGAATGATGCGACAAACAATGAGCGTGTAAGAGAGATGCAGCATCCTTACCGGCGCTTGATTGGCGGAGTGCCGCGAGGGACGCAGGCTCGCCGCCTGCAACACACACACACACATGCGGTTACACACACTCGTACACTACACACACGCACACCCTGTCGTTTTTATTACAGTTATTAGTGTGGTGTGTGCCTCTAATTTTACTTATTTACTTAATTCATCTACGAAGATGAGTTAATATATAATGCTTTCCAACAGCAATGGGTTAACTTTGCGGGATAAAAATATCCTATGTGTTAATCCAGTATACAAGCTATCTCTATTCCAAATTTCATCCAAATCCGTCAAGGTGTTGCGTCGTGAAGAGGGAACAAACCACCCTCTCATACACATATACACGCTGTTTATTTTCAAATTAAAGCTAGTTAGAGACAGTCAGTGAACACTATTGAAATAACTAATTTTAACGAATTTCAATAATAATAACAATTTGAGTACCATTCGCTGCAAAAAAGCAAACTCGAAATTTGATTAATTTTCCAAAACATCATTTTAATATCAACCAAAATTGAATTTCTAGTTTACTAAGTTTTGTACCTATAGGTACCGGCTGTAAATGATGTACATCGAGAAGAGGGAGACAACCAGCTAGTGTCGGCTTCGTAGAGCGTCGTCTCTGTCACACGGAGCACTAGACCGACCAAACGTCACATAATGTACGGAGTGATGGAGACGATGTTGTCTCTTATGTGCTCGGTGTGCATTGTACACCGCCGCGGTGCCTGTCAGTTTATTATTATGCACACGTGTGCTGAAAACCATGTTATATTCTAACAAGTTGCTGTAACGTAGTAAAATGGCGCATAAAAAATTACACCAAATATCGCTACGGAACACCCTGATTATAATTTTGATGGACTGTGAAGTCAAACAACACACGCGATATATTTCTGTGAACCATTTACCACATAAATCAAAAGTGCACGATGCATTAGCTTTGAGGACGCTGCCCAATCTCATGCATTAATAAAACGTGGTTTTGCATAGAAACGTGTGCGAGTGTTAATATCTTAGTGCGCTTAACTAATGCACGCTCATACTTACGTATACCTAGAAATTAACAGGTTTAATATTAATTTTTATCTACATGGGTTACAGTTTTAGATACACTACACATTCTTTAAAAGATTGTTAATTTTTAATTTAATTGTTAATTGCAAAGTCGCTAAAATAGGTACTATTAATAGTATTTCTTAAATTATCGCAATTTAATCACTTACTTTTGGTTTAACACAGGACTTAATCGCCCTAAAAACGTTATTTATTTACCTCGACGTTTCAACCAAGTTGCATTGGCCGTGGTCACGAGTAGACTGGAGATGCGGGTATCCGCGCTAGAAAGAACGAGTTGTTTACACAAAACTACCCGCACTTGAACTTAATTGTTGTAAACACACGTTGAATTGTCACGACACACAACACTAACAGTGTCTGATTTGTCCAGACGTAAGCCACACGACGCAAACACTTGCCCAACACCGGGTTCTACGACGAAATGACGAGATGCAACTTGGTTGAAAAGTCGAGGTAAATAAATTGGTTTTAGCGCTAAGTCCTGTGTTAAATGAAAAGTATAGGTACTATTATAGTTGTGTTTCGAGGGTGAAGGGGTGTGTTTGTGTGTGTGTGTGTGTGTGTGTGTGTGTGTGTGTGTGGGTGTGTGTGTGTGGGTGTGTGTATGTGGGGGGGGGTGTGTGTGTGTGTATGTCTGTAATTCTGTTTTGTGAACAGTTTTCAACAAAGTGCTTTATTAGTCATTGATATACGAATTAACGTGAATAAATATACAAGGCTATGGTGAGTGTTTGTATCTCTAATTTTGCGAGCTTACAGTGGGATGGCTTGTAGGAGCTGAAGACAAGTTGTGGTGATGATGAGTGAAGGAAGTGGTGGGTAGAACTGTCACATTTGATGCATTTATTGTACATGTAGAAGGTCTGAGCTTATACTAAAAAGCAGTCCATATATAGGTAGTTCAGGGCAGCGATGCTGGTCCAAATTCACTACACTACAGTGCTTCCTTGATGGTGCAAGTATTGTTGCATGTAATTTTTGTACTGTAGGTTTTTTCTGTAGAATGCTACTTGGGGAAGGACGTATCTTGTTCGTCGGTCGTAGGACGGTCTGCGAAGGCTGTGTTAATGGCTCAACACCATTAACAACGCCGAGAAAGACGAATAGGATACGTAATTCACTGGGTGCATTCTGTAGGAACTATTACCTGTTTTCTCACTAGAATCCTTTACATAGAAACATACAATAGCTCGTCCCTGGGCATCGGAACGAGGATATTCAGACTGGACCCACATTTCTTTCTTTTATCCATATACTTTGCGATATAGTGAAATGAAATATAGTGAAAATGTGTGATACTTGTGTGTTGTGTTTGTGTGTGTACCTGGTCGCCGACGATGACCTGCGGCGTCTCGTCTTGTCCGCGTTCCTCCTTGTCCTCGCACTCCGAGTCCGAGTGCGCCTCGCGCGGGACCTGCCGAGTGTACACACATCACTACCAGCTGCGGCGCGCGGCGGTACCTGCCGGCCGACACGCACCTGCCGGTCCCCGAGCGCCAGCCCCACCGCGGCGGGGTGCGGCACGAGGAACAGCCACACGAGCAGCGCACACGCCGCCATCACCAGCGCCGGGTAGATGAACGACAGCGCCCAGTCTCCCTCCACCCACGAGGAGGCCAGCAGCGTGCCTGCACACATGCACACGTACACACGTACACCACCAGCGCCGGGCACATACACTCACTCACATACACAATCTACTAAACGCACATAGTCACACTTACACTCGTTAGGCTAGACACATACATCAAATAATTTGTTGCATAAATCTATAGTAAATGTTTTATATCTAGCCTAACGAAAGAAGACCTCCAACGTAACGAATAATAATAAAATCAATACACGGGAAATTTATATTACGAAAAAGAATTAAAAAGGCTGGTCACATCACATACCTATAGTGACAAAGCAAAAAAAAATATAATGAAGGTGAAATGAAGGTGACCCGATAAGCCGGGCCGGTGCCATGTACTCAGCCTCAGTAGACGTTGTCGACTCACCGAGTATATTCCCTAGCGAAGTATGCGAGTTCCATATCCCGAAGATGAGCCCCTTCTTGGCGTCTCCGAACCAGTTCCCGACCGTCGCCACTGTCCCCGGCCACCCGCTCGTCTGCGCCACCCCCGCGCCTGCCTGCACACGTCATCATCATCACCTTATACAGCCGCTTAGACGGGCACCGTAAGAGCCGGCTAAGGGAATATCTAGGGAATGGACCTCGGGCTGCATTATAATCCAAGCCGCATGCCAAACGTGCTGATTATAGTAACCGCTTTGCACGCTTACCATATATTAGTGGGATTTGCTAAGCGTGAAAATTTGCGATCACCAGATCGCAAATTTTAATGTCCCGAGGAGAATGCTGCTACCCATTCCCTGGATATTCCCTTAGCTGGCTCAGGGGAAGAGATGGAGTGGTGTTATCGCACATCAGAACCACATGGATATTACATTATCCAAGTTCCCCTTATCTAATACCTATAATGTTCATATGAAAATGAATGCTGAATACATCAGCATCTCCCAACGCACAACACTGAGCAAGGTTCTAAGCAGAGGAAAGGTAACTTCCGTGCTTCGGTTCTTCCAGTTACCGCCAGCATACCTTCTGGGCAAGCGTGATTCATCTTCGACCTCATCTTCACCTTCCATCACGTGAAATGTAGTCAAACCCCTTACCATAATACTCGAAACCAGATCTGAAAGATCCGAAACCATAACCTTAGTAATGATAATGCTAAATGAAAGTTTGATTTGATAACAAAATTCTTGTACAAGTTTTTTTGATACCATCAGATCTTGGAACCAGATTTAGCACATCACTTGATACATGAGACATGGTACCGTATGTCCACGTTACGTCACCGCGTGGTATATACCTGTACAAGCAAGTAGTACGCGATGTTGTGGACGGCGTATGTCCGGCCGACACCGAACAGATAGCAGAATATGGCGGACACCAGCATGCCGAGCGACAGGAAGTAGCGGAGGTCCACGCGCTCCGCCACCATGCCTGCAGATATACACACCAGTCACAACTTGCGTTCGATATCTTCATCTTCATCAACAGCCTGAACACGTCCACTTTAGGCGGCTGCTTGCCTCCTGCATCCATCGGCTCCCCGCAGTTCTGACCAGATCGCCGGTCACCGGTAGGGGCGGCCTCCACTGCGTCTACTAGTTTGTATGATCGCCACTTACCGATGCGTTGTTACTCAAGGTTTGAAGTGACTCACGGTGTAGCTCTGTTGAAAGACCTCAGCAGCTAGCCGATTCCAAATATTGCATTTAATCAACGTAATACACGTTCTTTTAGTTACTTTAGTAGCTTAATTAAATCCTTTTTAATACTGAGGAGTTCCCATATTTATTTATTTATTATATGGTATCTTCAAGGCCAAGGCCATCAATAGGCTAGTTGCCTGCTATTAAAAATTAACAAGTAAATAGTATTTTTCATAAAGTAAGTTAAAAATGAATGCAATAATTGAAAAAATAAGTAAAATCGGTAAATAAATCAAGGAGTAATAAGCTTTTAGTTTCTGGAGGGGGCATCGCCTGTCCCTTTCTCGCCACAACACAGGAGACTATTAAAACGCACATTGTGAAGTCACATGCCAAAGAGATTGTCTGTAAAGCTACCACAGCTCAGTAATGAGCTACTATGAAAGAGCAAGAGTGACGTCACCTGCATGTTTGATCCGTCTCTATTCTTATATTTTAAAATGCTTGTAGCTCTATAATTTTTTGAGATATTTAATTTTTGTTTTCACGACTGTTTATTTTCTGAGGAACATTATTAATTTATGCAATAAAAAAATAGCAGGACACTAGTCTATTGACAAGTACCTAAAAAAACAATGGCTGTGATCTACAACACAACACAGTAATTTCGATAGCTGCATTTATCGTTGAGTAGTTTTGTAGGGTATTGTCTCTAAATAGCAATTCCCAACGATTTCCAATAAAATATGAATGACTTATCAAAAAGTTGAAAAATGCCTTCTTTTTGTTAACTATCTGCTATCTAAAAGTAGCAGTTGTATAGTATACTAGCCAGTAGCAGCAGTAGTAATAGTTACCGGAGACGAACATGGCGGCCGCGTACGAGAACAGGAAGGCGGAGTCGAGCGCCCCGAGCAGGGCGTTAGAGTCCGTCGTGTCTGGAACACAAGAGCTACCGTTCACTAGTGCTGCCACTTGTGACGTAGCATCGACGTCGAGTATCGATACTAACACCCCGTTTCTCGTACGTTTGTCAAACTGGTATCAACTTACAAATACCGTACGATCATTGGTTTGACAGTCTACATGGTGTGGTGTTACATAATCCGGAGGCAGCGGGTTCGATTCCCGCGACAGGACAAGTATTTGTACACAGGAAAAAAACGCAAGTACTTGTTCTGTGTGTGTGTGTTGTGGGAGCATGGTCCTCGTAGTTCCTGGATCCCTAGATACAGGGAATCCTAGTTAGGGTCCAGGATCTAAGTAAGCGATTGTTGGGCGTTATTATTTCGAGTCAGGCTTAGAAGAAGGTTACGTTAGTAATGAAATAAATGGTTGAAGACAGCCGATGATCACGAATTTAACAAACGCACGAGAACCCGGGGCAAAGTGGCAAGCTGTATTTTAATAGAGTTTAGTGCAGACGGGCACGAGAGGCTGATAGCTTTTTCCACTCAACCACCAGACTCACACTCGCGTCCAATCGCGCACCAGTTAGTGATGCCAATCAGAAAAAGCAATTCAACCAACTTCATTTCGAAAAATAGGTATTTCATCCACTTGTGTGCTCACTTGACACGATTTCGACAAACGTACAAGAAACGGAGGGCTAAAGATACTCATGCAAACTTCGGAGCTGTCGAACTTGGGTTTAGTGCAGACGGGAGTCTTTGGCTTGACAGTGAAAAGTTACAATGTACAATCAAATAAGAATAGAACTGTCACAAAAACTGCAACTTCAGTCGTGTTGAATTTAGTACAGGTGTGTCGGTCACGTGACATCTGTATTGCCCAAAGTGTGAATTTCGCGTCTTATTCTTATTTGAATCGCATTATATATTGAAGCCCTTCCCGTGGGTGGCATATTAGCTGGCTATTCAGGGAATGGGCAGCAGAATTCTCCTTGGTATATTAAAATCTACTGTGATCACCGAGCTCGTCCAAAGTAGCGTTTTATGGGGGAGGCCTTTGTTCAGCAGTGGACGTCTTCCAGATGTTGATGTGATATATTGAAGAACGAAGAGTAGAGGTTATTCTTGGTTCAATCTCCAACACTAGAAGATCCCAGTACTCACTGAAGGGCGGCCAGTCGCACCAGGTATCGTCCGCGTTGTATCTCCAGCACTAGAAGGTCCCAGTACTCACTGAAGGGCGGCCAGTCGCACCAGGTATCGTCCGCGTTGTATCTCCAGCACTAGAAGGTCCCAGTACTCACTGAAGGGCGGCCAGTCGCACCAGGTATCGTCCCCGGGCGCGACTCCCGGCGGTGGGACGAGCGCGCTGCAGTTCTGGTGGAGGACACTCTTCACCACGGAGATGGGCTTGCGAGTCAGGTGGTACGTCATGTACGTCACGTACGTCAGAGCTAGCACGCTCACTTGGTACCTGGGGGCGAGCATTGGACGTCAAACCGATCAATTACCTAGTTGACTAATATTCAAAATTAACAAGTAAATGCAAAGTAGGTTAAAGATGTTTCTTAATGTTAAAAGGTGCAAACAATCATACAGCCCACCTGATGGGAAGCGGTCACCGTAGCCTACGGACATCTGTAATACCGGAGGCGTCACCAATGCGTTGCTTGTTCAGCTGGGTTAGCACGGACGGTAGACAAAATTGTCTTTCCCCGTTTTACGTCACTTTCTTCATACTTGGTTGGAGTAAAACAGGGGAAAGACAGTTTGGTCTACCGGCCGTGCTAACCCTACTGTAGGACTCTTTTAACCCTCCTTTTAAAATGCTCCATGTTATAGCTCTGCGGAAACACTCTGCTGGCGGTACCTCATTCCACATTTTAAGTGTAGTAATTGAGAAAAATAGTAAATAGCTTATTACTCTGAGATTAATAAGCTGTTCAAGTTTCTGGAGGGGGCATCGCCTGTCCCTTTCTCACAAAACAGAGATCATGTGGAGCTCCTTCACAGCTACGGTGAAGGCAAAATTTGTATGGTAGGTCACGCACGTCACATGCCAGAGATTGTACGTAGAGCTACCATAGAGGTACCGCAGCTTAGTAATGAGATACTATGAGATACTATGAAAAGATAATGTCTGACGTCACTGCGTGTTGGAGCTGTCTCTTTCTTTTTTTATTGTTTATAGGCAAAGCATTTGACCACTGTCTCACCTGGTGGAAAGTGATGACGCAGTCTACGATGGTGCATGCTTGCCTAGAAGATACTTGTTCACTCTCGACTTGAAGACATCCAGATCATAGTTAGCTGGAAACAAGGACGCCGGCAAGGTGTTCCACTCATTGGCTGTTCGCACTATAAAGTGCATAGCAAAACGCTTAGTGCGCTTCTATTCATGTATTTTGAAATGCTTGTAACTTTGTGAGATATTTAATTTCTGTTTTCACGACTTTATTTTATGAGAGATATTATTTATTTATATGGAATAAAAAATAGGAGTTAAATACCCTATTACCACTAGGTGAACCGAAGACCGTCACACCGCTGGGAGCCGATGGATGCAGGAAGCGAGCAGCCGCTTAAAGTGGCGGTCTGTGGGGGAGGCCTATGTTCAGCAGTGGCAACAAATGTCAGTCATGTGCTTTCTACTCTATCCACGCGACATTGGTGAAGTTCTGGTAACCATAACAAGAGTGTGGCTCATCCAGGGTCGGATCCCACTCGGCCCTGCACCAATGAGTCAGCAAGTTATGTGCGGAAACACTCGCTCTTACAACGGTGAAGCAGAACATCGTGAACAAACCGGCATGTTCAAGGATCACATGAGGACGTGTGATCCACCATTGGATCATGTCCATAAGGGCGAGAAACTACAATCACTGTTCTTTTACTGATTTGTCCACAGAACATTCATATACTGTACTAGCTGACCCGCCCCGGCTTCGCACGGATTAATTAGTTGGATGTCCTAATCCTGTTCAAAAAAAAAGAAAAGATAATATGTAAAAATGGTGCGGACTTCATGTCTGCAGTGACTAATAATAGGGGATTGGCGGAGTCGGACATACCCGCGGGCCCGTGCCCTGCGGGATCCATGAGGACTACTCCCCCCACCCTCGGTAGAAAAAAAAAACCTTGTTCATGGGAAGAGGGAAGGGAAAGAAAAAAAGATAGGCGAAAAGGATGAATGGATGGGCCGGTGAAGGAAGGCTTCCCTCTATTGCCGTCATCACTGAGCCATCTAGCTGTACGTCGCTAGATGAGTGTGGTAGGCTTTACTTGGAAATTTTCATTTGGAATCTTTTCATTTAATTTTTTTCATTTAATTCATTTAATTGCACTTAAGAACTGTATTTTGTGGAGAAGAGAACTTTTTTTTTATAAACATGATGGATTCACCACCCACGGACCCGTTAACGTCAGCAGCGGTAAAGGCGGAGGATATTGGACTTTCAGCCATATCTCTAGCATCGCGAGTTCCAGAGTTTTGGATCGATCAGCCACGCGTTTGGTTTATACAGTTCGAAGCAATACTGGCTCCGAAAAAACTGGGGGACACCGTTAAGTACAACCTTGTGATTTCAAAGTTGGGAAAAGAAGTTATCCAACAAGTAACAGATATTTTAATTGATCCGCCACATGACAAAAAATACGAAGTGCTTAAAACTAGACTGTTGACCATTTACGAGGAATCTGAAAATCGACAAATACAGAAACTAATTGGTGAAATGGAGCTTGGTGAAAAAAAACCAACTCAGCTTCTTAGAAGGATGTAGGAACTGGCGCGAGGAAAGATAAATGAGGAGACACTCAGTGTTCTCTGGCAGAATCATTTACCGTCTGCGGTGCGAGGAGTTTCGGCTGCCACTGACACCAGAAGTTTAGAGCGACTGGCTAACATCGCGGATAAAGTCGTCGAAAATATGCGACCAATTCAGATTTCGGAAGTGGTGGCTCAATCACCATCGGCCGATAGAGCTTTAGTTTTAGCCGAGATAGCCAAACTCAATGTGCGAATGGCAGAGATGGAAAGATCGAGACCAATAAGCAGGCAAGGTCCTTATAGTCAGCGTTTTCTTTCACGTTCCCGACAGAGAAGCAGAAGTAGAAGCAGACGTAACCCTGACTGGTTGTGTTTTTACCACTACCGCTACAAAGACAACGCCACGAAATGCATATCACCGTGTAGCTGGAAGAAAGCGGAAAACTAGAGGAGATGCAGGTATCTTCGGTGGTCCCCTACATCAACCCCCTTCTAGATCAGACACTAATGTTTCCGCAGCAGAATTAACCTTCGGAAAAACGTTAAGAGTACCTGGTGAATTTTTTGAAGTAAGTGATAGTAAAATTTCAGACGGCGAGGAATACGTCAGCATCTGAAACAAACGATCAGCAACTTGAGACCTAAACCTATGGTCCACAGAGATTCACGGACAATTTTCGTACACCCAGATTTAAAAGTGTGTAAAAAAGTTTTCGTTAGGAATGATTTTGTGCGAAAATCACTACAACCACCGTATGACGGACCATATGCCGTAGTCAAGAGACTTGATAAAGGTTTCATTGTGCATTTACCGGGAAGACAGTCACTTATTTCCATTGATCGTTTGAAGCTCGCGTATGTGTTAGACTTTGAATCAACTGATACAGACTCAGGTCAAAGTTGTAGTACAAAGATAAGGGTTAGTGATAAGATTGTTAACGATAAAGTAAAGCCAAACGAGAGTACTGTATCACCAGATGTTGCGAAAAAAGATTCGCCAATGTGTACTACGCGCTCAGGCCGCGTTATTAAAAAGCCAGTTCGGTTTAATCTGGACTAATGAACTGTGTAATTGATATTTTGGTATAATGTTTTGTTTTTTATGTGCTTTGTAACGTAAAATGGTAATTTTCGACATTTTTGTACTCTACAATAAGTATGCAGTAGTGTTTATTTTAAATTCGTTATAATTACGTAAGCATACTTGATTTTTTTTGTTTTTTATATTTTACAAGAACATTTTTTTGCCGCTCTATGTTTTATTGTTGAAAGTTATGTTTTACTTTAATGATTTTATTATGACTGTGTCACTGATTCGATTTTGTATGTTATGTATTTACCTTTGTACGTGTTATTATGTGACCAACGTAGGTACCTAAGTGCTAGAGTTATATTACACTGATTGTTTCTGAATAATATAAACAGTCGGTGTCGGTGAGGACTGAGAAGTAAGCAATATGAGTAGAGTCGAATCAAGTGGAACACTATGAGATCTTTGTTTTAGAGTGGATAACAATGAGTTACTTAGTAAATCGATCGTTTTGTTTTGTGTCTTTTGTTTGTAATAAGTTAACGTTAGTAGAGTATTTGTGTATCGAATAACGTTATACTTGAGTTGAATTTTGAGAATGTAATTGAAAGATGTTTTGTTTATTGGATCGTTAATATTACGACTTTCTTTGTTCATTGTTGAGATATTTTTTGTGACTTTATTAGCGTGTATGACTTTTATTGTCGAATTTTGTGCCAAAATTATTTTTTAAGAAGGGTGTTGATTTTTTTTATTTTTTTTTATAGCAAATGGGTCAGCGTTTGGCCACATCTCACCTGATGGTAAGTGTAGATGAAACCTAAGGTGGGACACGCTTACCCAGAAGATACCTATTCACTCTGCTCTTGAATACGCCTAGATTGTATGTGGAAGGGAAAACTGTTGCGGGAAGCAAGTTCCATTCCTTAGATGCACGGATTATAAACGAACTTCCGAAGCGATTTGTGCGAACATGGGGCACGTTAACGACATAAGGATGGAAGGCTTCACCACGATGTAGGGACACACGTTGTTTACGTTATTGCCGACGCCAGCGCCGACCTATATAAAGGGGCGCGAGTTTAAAATAGTTAGTTCAAAGTAAGTCACGATGTTAGTCGCAATTTTTAAAATTTAAAACTTTTTAAGTTTTAGTTTTAATTTTGACATAATTATGCTATGTTCCGACTTGTGACTGCGCGTGAGTTCATTATTATGAATTAAATTCCTTATGAATATTGTATTCAAATAGACTCAAACGAATAAAGGATTACAAACAGATTCATTACGGAGTCTGAACAAAGAGCGGGATGTGATCTGGTGAATCATGCTGAATTTCGAGATAAAAAGTATCCTACGGCGGACCTCGTAGTAGGAACTCAAATCATGCCAAGTTTCGTTGGAATTCATTCAATAGTTTCGGCGTGATGCTCAGCCAAGATACAGACAACCCGACGCGTAGATGGCGATGGTGGGTTTTTACATGGCAAAATTTAATTAGGAATTTGATTTTCTTAATTTTTATGTATGGACATAAGCAATTTAACGTCAAAATGATCAATCATGTCGAAATTAAATATAAAGTGCCAAAAGTCCAACATTTTCGGTAATTTTTAATTTATTAATATGTGTTCTGCATCGCGCAAGCGGTATTTGTTCCACTTTTCGTATATGAGGAGCATCCTATGAACAACTGAATAATGAAAGTGTCTCCTACCGGGGAAGTTAAGGATTTATTTTTTTATATCTATAAGTAGGGGCCTTCGAGGATACCATGCATCATGTAACCAATGATTATTGTACTGGGTGGCGCAAAAGTACTGGCACTAAAGAAAATACTTTTATTTTTTTTATATGACATTTTCTGTCATTCTGTTGTTGAAAATTGTGTAGTGAACAAATGTAAAATACACTGAAAATAAACATGGACCGTTTTACTCCCCAAGAACGTGGAATAATTGTGTCAATGTTCTTACGGAATAATTCATCAGTGATAAGAACACAACGTGAATTTCGTCGACGATTTCCCCACCGTCCGGCACCGATTGGTCGCACAATTCGACGCTTTGCCACACGCCTTGAAGCAACTGGCTCAACATTGGATAGACCTAAGTCTGGGAGACCAAGAACAGGCCGTTCAGCTGAAAATATCGATGCTGTGCGCGAAGATGTGGAAGAGTGTCCAGAAACATCAACGAGGCGACGTGCCACGCAATTGGGCATTTCCAGACGGACCCTGCAGCGTATTTTGGTGAAAGACTTAAAGATGTTCCCGTATAAAACTCAAATGACTCATCAACTGCTGCCTGCTGACCACCGAGCTCGTCTAGATTACTGCCAGCGCGTCATAAACCTCAACCTTGAAGAGGATGATTTTCCTTCAAAATTGGTTATGAGTGACGAAGCGCATTTCCATCTCTCAGGGCATGTCAATAAGCAGAATACTCGGTTCTGGGGCACTGATAATCCGCGCATTATTCAAGAAACACCTCTACACCCACTAAAAGTTACTGTATGGTGTGGCATCTGTGTTGACAGAGTGATCGGACCCTATTTTTTCGAAGACGCTGGAGGCAATGCGATAACTGTCACTGGAGAACGCTACAGAACCATGTTACGTGAGTTTTTGATACCCAGTTTGGACGAATTGGGGCTGGAGCACATCTGGTTTCAACAAGACGGCGCTACGGCACACACAGCGCGCGACACTATGGACTTAGTGAGGGACGCTTTTCCAAGCCGAGTTATCTCTCGTTTTGGCGATTTGCCTTGGCCTGCAAGATCACCCGATCTGACCAGTCCAGACTTCTTTCTTTGGGGTTTTTTGAAATCTCGGGTGTATGTGAACAAGCCACAGACTCTCGCAGCTCTAAAAGAAAACATTCGTCAAGAAATAACGAACATATCGCAGGAAGTGTTACGGCAAGTTATGCAAAATGTCATAAATAGGGCTCAAATGTGTATCAACTCTGGAGGTCACCATTTAAAAGACATCATCTTTAAATCCTAATGGTACGAAATTTAATGGCACAAATATACATTTAAAAAAACCTAAATCTAGTTTTCTAATTTAGAAAAAATGTTATAGCTGAACCAAATAGGGTCTTTACTTTTGCGCCACCCAGTATAATGTCGTAAGTATAGTTTTATTTGTTACTTTATTTTTGTATTTGAGCTCGCGCCCGCCCACCAATTCTAGTTGTAAGGCCGCTATCTCGATGATATGGTATCACTAAACATTGAAATGTACTTCATATAATGAATATACACCGAGCACCGACATGACACATATGGTATCTTTCGCGGATATACAATCGTTATTACACATTTCTAATGTGTTTTAGTGATTCATTTAGTAGCGAACATTTAGAAAACAGATGGAAGGATAGACAAGCTCACTTTACAATTATTTAGTATGGGTGTCAACAATCCCATACATAGATCCTGGACCCTAACTAGGATTCCTTGTGTCTAAGGACCCCAGGACCTACGAGGACAGAACAGGTATTTGCACTTTTTTTCTGTGTGAATACTTATCCTGTCGGGAGAATCAAACCTCCTTATACAACAGTATCAAAGGTTCAGCCCAGTAACAAAGTTCATTGCCACATAATACATAGAATAGTATATATATATGTAAATTAGCAACCAATTACAGTTGGCTAGTGACACAGGTGCATTATCAAGCTAACGCTGCAGTTGCACATGTTGTGTTGTGAAGCTGTTATAAATGTAGCTGATGCAGCACATGGGTGGCCCTTTACATTCAGTTGCCGACTCATCGCATTAACAGATATGCCTGCAACTTACAATCACTATGTTATGCAGAGTTATTCTTACAGGTCATATCACATGACAACACACAACTCAAACATTTCAACTCTTTCTAACCTACTACAAACAAGGAGGATGTTTTCAATTTGTAACCTCAAATCTTTATTTATAAACAGATTTAGTAAATCCTTTTCTTAATTTTGATATATCAAAATAACTGGAAAGTAAATCTAAAATGATAATATCATCCAAGTATATACATCTCAGTATGAAATGAAGGTGATTGAATAGATTCCTACTAGGAGCACCAGTCTTGGTTTACTTTCTTTATTAATAAATAACACGGAGCTGGCCTGTACCAACATTCAGATCACACCACCGAGCCTACCACAAATGCCATTATTACTTTGCTACTATGATGAATTTAATTGTTTGATAATAAGTGATGAATCACAGCCAATTACAATTACACCTGATACAACAAACACTACAATGTTGCATTTGTTTAGTTGTAGAAACATAAGTTCATAATTAATTACATAATTAACTAAAACATTAATATAGACTGATGATGATGATGATGATGATGATGATGATGACTCAGAAATAGAAGTTGATGCCAGAAATGGGGTTAATTATTTGTCATGCATTGAGACCCCCGTCTCAACTGAGTCTACACACAAGTTGGACCTTGCAAGGCACCCCGTGAATTATGCCTGCCTATGTTCCGCAGTCAATGTTTTCAGGCTGTTCATGGTGCATGTAGTTGTTAACATCAGCATTCCTACTACCTAATAGAACACCGGTTGGTCAACTTGTATGAAACATTATGAAATGTTGTTTTCACTAATAACCTACTTCCCCTTCCTCAGTTAATATACCCTATTTAAACAAGTTAACCAACCATAGAGACAAACCAACATTGATCTTATTTCCTCATCTATTGTCACCATAATGGATGTAGATTGTATATACAACAGCCCTTCTTTGATATGACAAGTCTTTTTTCTTGCATCCTGTTACCTACAGTACAACCAACTCTCTCAAGAAAATAGTATAGGACATAACCCACCGCGCTAGCCAAGTGTGCCTTCGTGGATGCACGCAAAATGCAAGGCCGATGGATAAAAGTGCAGTTGTAGACTTTTGTTTAACTTCAACTTCTTATCTTGTGGCTACTGCAGGTTACCACATCCTTCGCGCAGGTAAAGCTATATCCCAGATGGAGCAAGGTACTCACAGCCGCAGCCGGTTGACGCGGGCAAGCAGCCGCGGACAGCAAGCGGCAGCCGCCCGCTGCAGCGCCTGCACGCCCAGCGGCGCCTCCCGACTCACGCCGCTCATCCTCAGGCAGCCGCGCACACGACGGCACATGCACCACCCTCTATACCAAACGCATACTCAACAAAAACCCTTTGTTTACTATACACATCTGTTGCTTACGCCTGGTTGGTTACACAGACGGCACAAGTGACAAAAACTGTGCACAATTCTTGTTTTTTGTTAATTTTATTCGCGTTATTCTGTACGTAAACAAAACCCAATTTACAATTATAGAAAACAAAGCCGAAGCGAAGTATTCAAAAAATCACAATAAAATAAAGTAAACGTTGAATTGAATTGAAGAATGAATGAAGGAAGAAAAAGAATGAACTTAAATAAAGACACGTCCGCGAACGCGAAACTGGTACATTCACAGATAAGAGAAGAAAAAACAATGAGGCGTTTTATTTAAAAAAAAAACACTAGTACCGCTTCTTTTCTAGATGGCGCAGTAAGTATATAGTTTAAACCACAGAATTCCCACTAGTAGAAATCTATTTCGCGTGGCCGCCTAGTTGTTTCTTGCTCCCACACGAGGTGCTACCTGAATAAGAACGTCTCCCAAAATTTTGGGTAGAAAATGAGCGATTTCATTAGCTCTATCTATGGAGTAATTTACCTTGATACCTAGAATTTATGTTTTACCAGTGTTTACTGCTTCTTTATTGTAAAAACTAAAATGTAAGGTCAGGTGGGGTAAGTGAAACGAAGGAGTACCTAACTGAAACCCTATCGTAATCAATAAACCACGCAGTTTAGCTCTATGCTATGTGGCGAAATGGTTTCAATGCTCTAGCACACGCGTCACACAATCTTTCTGCTAGGTCATAAAATAAAAAGAAATCAGCTATCTTTAAGTTTACAAAACACAAGTCGGCTGATGCCATGAAGCAATATAATAGTGTTTATATACATTTTTACACGAAAATAATGCATGAAACGGCGCGTAATGTAGGGTTAGTATTTACAGTCACAGACAACACAGGTAATAAAATCAATCAAATACCTACTACATTACAAATGTCATTGTAAGTGTCCCATGGGCGAAAATCACGTATTTCACATCAACAGCTGGAAAACGTCTAGTGCTGAACACAGGCATGCCCATAAAACGCCATTTTAGACGCTGATTATAGGGAGGTTTGCCATAATCACCTCGCTTAGCAAGTAGCTTGTCATCGCAGAAGATTATGATGTACCAAGGAGAATGCTACCGCCCATTCTCTGGATAGTCCCTTAGTCTGTTCTTATACGGCACCCAAAGAAAGAGATGGAGATTCTGCGCTAATAAAGTGATACCTGGCAGCTATTATTATATAAGTAGGTACCTCATATAATGACTGCGGGTAACACATAATAAAAACAAAACTGTCAATATAGTCAACTGCAAAATAGTCAAATGCCAATGTCAACCTACCGTCAGAATATTAAATCGGAACGTTTCTGTCAAAACCGTGAACCATTTTTGAAGTGATGTGTGTGTGTGTGTGTGTGTGTGTGTTGTTTCATTAACGCAAATTGAGTTTTCAAAAATTATTTTCTTGAAAAGTATTTATTGCCGTCATTTGCCATGTCAGATTTAGGCTTTCTATGTGTAAAAAAAATTAGCGTCCTAACAGAATTCACAAAGTGGATAGATGTGCAAGTATGTTTCAGTTACCCCACCTGACCTTAAATATAAAATGATATATTTTACTAAGTTAAATCAAGCAAATAATTAGCTAATATACCTACAAAAGGATTTTTTCCGACTTATAAACATTTGCAAATCAACATGGTACCTAGCTGGTTTTATGGGAAATTAAAAATCATAAACTGGCAGTACCTTGACAATGAAATTTTTTGGTTAGGTATGGTTATTTTATCCATTAATTAATCATTTAGCTGTTTTTCTGTTTAGCTGAGGACTTGTTATTACATGGAATGTAACGCTGTATTTATATTTTTCACAATAAACACTTCTAAAAAGGGAAAATAGACAAAATAATGGCTACTTACTTGTAAAATGTTATTCCTTCATATTTACGCCTCAGTGCGACTTCTGTTGCTTAAAATGCTGCAACCATCCACTGCACACACATTATTTCTCAAATATTTATTGCCTAGATCACCATTTAAATAGGATTATTTCACAAAAAACAACAATTTCAAAAAATTGTTAACCTGTTTGGCTTAGATCAAACGAAGCCAAATAAAAAAACCCGGTAACGGTGACAAGGACCAAAGATATTACGTTCGTCTTTTTTTGCTAAGTACCGAATGTATAGCGCTCTCCTTGTTGTCCATGAATGACGTCATTTACTACGGTTCTACTCGTACATATTCAATGGTTTAAACACATTTCAAACCACAGAGTAGTTTAAACATAAGAAAATGCTTAGACTACCTATAAAGAAATGTCAAATTCAGTTGAGTAGACCATGAGTACATTGCCATAAGTAGGCTGTGGTGCATTCTTATTAAGTAAATTGAAGTATCTGCGAGATGATAGGTAAATGTTAACATTATGTACCAAAATAAAACCGAGCTATCCCGCAACGAAACTAAAAAAACTAAAGGTTTTAGAGTTGTCAGTCAGTGGTGTCGATTCGGCGGCACACCGAATAACCTAAATTTTCTCCAATTTTAATTTAGAGCTGTCAAACACCACTTTGCTATTCAGACATGACAGCTCTAACTAAAATTTAGAGACGATACGTCTAAATTACTCAACTTAGTTTACAGGCACGTTAAAACCATTCGGCGGACACATTTTAGAGAAGTTTGTGCCTAAATTTTAAACGTAAAATGACTAAACAGACGGCACCTAAAACACGGCGATTAAAATTAGATACATAAAAAATCCAGTAATTTCTCTGTTAAAAATTGTTCCTTCGTGATAGAATGCACGTCCCAGATATTTATTGCACAGCCCGTATTGTACGACCAGGAATGTACGGCCCGTAATTGGTGTACATTATGGCTTCTAAATATCAGACTGTGCAATACTGGTCGCAAAATATTGCCTGTGCATAACAGCCTGAGACCTTCACTGCTGAACATAGGCCTGGGTCAGTTTTATACGCCTTTACGATAACTCATCATCATCATCGTCATCATCATCATCATCATCACCATCATCCAGCCTGAAGACGTCCATTGCTGAACATAGGCCTTACCCACAGAGTGCCACTTTGAGCGGCTGCTCGCCTCGTGCATCCATCTGCTCGACGTGATTATCACCAGATCGTCGGTCCACCCCGTGGGGGCCGGGCTAGTTTTATACGCCTTTACTATAACTCATCATCATCATCATCATCATCATCATCATCACCATCATCCAGCTTGAAGACGTCCACTGCTGAACATAGGCCTCCCCCACAGAGTGCCACTTTGAGCAGCTGCTCGGCTCGTGCATCCATCGGCTCGCCGTGATTTTCACCAGACCGTCGCGGTCCACCCCGTGGGGGGCCGGGTTAGTTTTTTACGCCTTTACTATAACTCAACTCAATACAACAAAACGTCATACGTCATATTTATTGATCACATTTTTACGATCATTAAGTAGGTAGGTAGGTACCTACTGTCGCATTTATCCCTAGGGATGAATAAAATACGGCAATTAAGTATAGTAAATAAGCAATTTATTTTCCCTTGGAAAATAAAATTAACCAGGTCTAGGGGTCGTTGGGTCGAGTAGCCCGGTCACAATTCGCGACACTGCCTCAGTTCTAGAATACCGCACTCTCCTCAGTCTTCCCGTAATCCAGCAGTACGCTCCCAATCAGTCTCCTCGTCAGGGTCCCGTCCACTCAGCTTTAGATGGTAAGCCCTCTAGGTCTCTTTCCAAAGAGACTTAGTCCAGACTGTGTTCCTGGAATGGTATTAATGTTCGGGTCACGACTTTGTAGGGGAACGGTTTTAGGGGACCTACGGATTATGTGGCAACCAGATGTACTAAGTTAGCTAGCTCAAGGAGAAAAGACTGAAGGTGGCAGTTTTTAAATATTCAGAACGGCTAGGTGGCTTCTAACAAAATAGTTGAAATTCTAATAATAATTTATAATAAGCATGAACAGTTGAGACGGCCAAAATCTAAATGATATGTAGGTCTAGCTAATCAAAAGCATAGTTGGTAACAAAGCTAAATATAAAGAAGAAACAATGATATTATTACGACATCCTAACGGTCATATTTCAAACGAGCGCGTCATCATTCTAATTCACTAAGAAAACACAGTCACAAAGCTTTATGGAAGCATGAAAGTTATTTGCACAACTTACCCAGTATGGGAACACAGTTATTCACTATTTAAATATTACTAAATAGAAATAGGTTTTAAAATCTTAAGACGCAAATAAAATGTTCTTGCGTGTGCGCATCAAAGCGACGTGCACTCGCTTCCAAGGCAGGCGAGTACTGAGGAGCAGCTGTGCGCGGGCCGGGCGGCTCTGCGCCGTCTCAGGTGAGCGAACGGTATCTTCGAACAATAGACTCGTTAGCTGTGATTTTTATCTATATAAACTAAGCGCGTCTGTAATTCTGTAAGTATATTAATATTTTAATCGTATTTATTTTAAATTATAGTTAAATGTAAATATATAGTTATTATAAGAATTCTTAACTCAATTTGATGAACTTATCTATAAATTAATCATTTAATTTAAATAGAATGACGTTTAAGGAACGCTACGTTACACTACTTTAAATAAATAACGTATTTAAAATAAATACTTGCTTTGTCTTGCAGATTTTGAGATTTTTTCTATCACCTAGTACAGGTACTCGACACTAGAGGCGCGAGTGGCGTCACTTCATTTAGTTGCAGGGCTAAGCAGTTCTAAATTAAGTTCATCGTAAATACCGAATAGCTTTTGTGACGCTTGGCGACTAAACTAAAATTTTAAAGTGGGCTAAAATAAGAGATCTCTAAATCCACCAAATCGACACCATTATCGTGACACATTTCCTCCAACCTGTGGTCTATGAATGAAACAGTGACAGTGACAGATTTTGGTGAAACCACAACTAGCGCCATCTATTGGGTCATACATAAAATACAATTTCTTTTTTTTAATAAAACGCCTCATTGACTACAGGCCGTTCAGTGGTTTTACATTTTTTCTCTAATCTGTGGGTTTGTCCTCTGACGGCTGTCACTGTATCTTTTCACTAGGTTGGCATTGGCATTTCTTATATATTATTTTTCTCTATGCATTTCTTACAGAGTCGCACAAGAGCAATATCATCCCTACACGGCGCAATGAAAAACAACAATTTTAAACTCTACAATCTTTTGAAGATTGTCAATACTAACCCTACACGTTCAATTTTATTGATCAATCTTTGTGATTAATAAATTTTATTGTTCGTGTAGCGTTAGTGTTGGTCAAAGTTTTTGGTTTACATTACAGTATGGAGAAAACATTGACGGAAGTGGTCTCGTCAATTTTATTGATCAATAAAATTGAACGTGTATGCGGGGGCGTTTCACGCTGGGATCTTCAGGGGGCGTACCGTGAGCTCTTAGCGCGATTCAAAACAGAGCCTATACTGGCTCGCTTGTCAAAATCCCCATACAAAAAAAAAAAACAAAACGATCCAATATAGGCTCAGTCATAGATAAGAGTATGTATTGGTAGCTTTGTTTTTTTTGTATGGGGATTTTGACAAGCGATCAAGATATCTGTCCCGCGGGGTAATTACGTAAAATTTGCAACAGCAATGCGACAGCAGTAGCAAAGCGACAGCAGTAGCGCAGCATACATTCTCGACACCACTAATGATGTATGACAGCAATCACCGCGAGATTTACGCCTGTCGCAAACCTGTTGCGAGTTAGGTAATTAGGGGGCCGCTGTCCCCAGCCAGGAAAAAATTGTCCCGCTTTCGCAAACTAACCAATTTATTTAAAATGTATTTTTATTTTATACCCCCCACTCGGTGGACCGACGACCTGGTGAAAGCCGCGGGGAGACGATGGATGCAGGAGGCGAGCAGCCGCTCAAGGTGGCGTGCTCTGGGGGAGGCCTATGTTCAGCAGTGGACGTCTTCAGGCTGATGATGATGATGTATTTTTATATTTATTCCTTTATTGGAAAACCAACAGCTTATTTTAACTTTACTGAAATATGTTTTGATCTAGAGTTACTTATAAACATGAAAGATCATCATATTAAGTGCTAGCTGTTCCGCCGGTGAAGTAGTTCCGGGTTAATTACTTTCACGCCTTATCTCAGTCTAAAGGAAGAGGGGAAAAAGATAAGAGAAAAGAATGAATAGATGAAGGTGAAAGGAGGCTGTAGACATGGGGGGTTTTGGGGGATAAAAATAAGTAGGTGTATAAAATTGTATCTTACCGCACAAGCGCTGCGAAAGATAACTATATATGATAATAGTAATCAAGCTGGACCCCCCCCCCCCCCCCCCCCCCCCCCCGACCCGAACTTTCCTGGATGTTCGCTAATGGAAAGGGATCTTTGCTAGACTCCCTTAGTTTCCGCCGTTATGCTTATAGGCTCAATCATTTACCTCTATTTACACTAATACACTCCTTTTTCTTCAAGAATTATGGGGGCGAAGCTGCAGGCATTAATATCTAATTTACAATGAAATTACAATCCGATGTACCTAGTTATATATTTAATAGAAATCTGTGTTATGTAGGTATTACAAGTAATCCAAGGACTTTGCAGTATGAAATTATGAAAATTTAATTTAACCCCTTTATTTAAGGATATAAATTGATAGCCTCTGTGGTGTGGTGGTTGAGCAGGTCGGCTCATAGCCCGGAGGCGGCGGGTTCGATTCCCGCGACAGGACTAGTATTTGTGCACAGAACAAAAGCGCATATACTTGTTCTGTGTATGGGTGTTGTGGGAGCATAGTCCTCGTAGTTCCTGGCTCCCTAGATACAAGGGATCCTAGTTAGGGTATATGTATGTGAGCGTTGGGCGTTAATAATAATAATAATTTTATAATTACAATTACAAACGCGTGAGCGATCTTTAGTTTTAAATTTAAAACTTTTTAAGTTTTAGTTTTAATTTTGACATAATTATGCTATGTTCCGACTTGTGACTGCGCGTGAGTTCATTATTATGAATTAAATTCCTTATGAATATTGTATTCAAATAGACTCAAACGAATAAAGGATTACAAACAGATTCATTACGGAATCTGAACAAAGAGCGGGATGTGATCTGTTGATTACTGAGTACCTACTGCAAGCAGGTGATACTGCTATAAAATCATAAAACATAATATCCAATTATTCCATAAACCATGACAGCTTGTATTGCATGCACATTATGGTTTCTTCCCAGTATGTTCTTTTAGATGTTGTTTCAGATGAGGTGAATGTGCTGTTCTATAATCACATAAATCACAAGCATATGGTTTCTCTGCAGCATGTATAGTTATATGTCTTTTTAAACTACTTGCTTGTGCTGATTTGTAATCACACAATTTGCAAGCATATGGTTTCTCTCCAGTATGAGACCTTACATGAACTCTTATGTAACCTGACCGTGATGCTTTAAAATCACATAAATCACATGCATATGGTTTCTCTCCAGTGTGTACTCTTATGTGTTCCTTTAGGGTTTGTAACTGTGATGATTTATAATCACATAAATCACAAGCATATGGTTTCTCTCCAGTGTGTATAGTTCTATGTTCTTTTAAACTACTTGCTTGTGCTGATTTGTAATCACACAATTTGCAAGCATATGGTTTCTCTCCAGTATGTATAGTTCTATGTTCTTTTAAACTACTTGCTTGTGCCGATTTGTAATCACACAATTTGCAAGCATATGGTTTCTCTCCAGTATGAGTCTTTACATGAAGTTTTAAGTCACCTGTCCTTGATGTTTTATAATCACATATATCACATGCATATGGTTTCTCTCCAGTGTGTATAGTTATATGTTGTTTTAAACTACTTGCTCTTGATGATTTGTAATCACACAATTTGCAAGCATAAGGTTTCTCTCCAGTATGATTACTTACATGACGTTTTAAGCCACCTGCCCATGACGTTTTATAAGTACATAAATGACAAGCATATAGTTTCTCTCCAGTGTGTATTAATAAATGTTGTTTTAAACTATTTGCTCGTACTGCTTTGTAATCACACAATTTGCAAGCATAAGGTTTCTCTCCAGTATGATTCCTTACATGAAGTTTTAACTGACCTGGCTGTGATGATTTATAATCACATAAATCACAAGCATATGGTTTCTCTCCAGTGTGTATAGTTATATGTCTTTTTAAATTACTTGCTTGTACTGCTTTGTAATCACACAATTCGCAAGCATAAGGTTTATCTCCAGTATGATTCCTTACATGAAGTTTTAGGTGACTGGGCCATGATGTTCTATAATCACATAAATCACATGCGTATGGTTTCTCTCCAGTATGTATAGTTATATGTTGTTTTAAATTACCTTTTTTTGCTGATTTGTAATCACACAATTTGCAAGCATATGGTTTCTCTCCAGTGTGTATTCCTATGTGTTCCTTTAGTTTTTGTAACTTTGACGATTTATAATCACATAAATCACAAGTATACGGTTTTTCTCCAGTATGTATTAATAAATGTTGTTTTAAACCTTTCGCTCGTACTGATTTGTAATCACACAATTTGCAAGCATAAGGTTTCTCTCCAGTATGATTCCTTACATGAAGTTTTAAGTCACCTGGCTGTGATGATTTATAATCACATAAATCACAAGCATATGGTTTCTCTCCAGTGTGTTTAGTTATATGTCTTTTTAAATTACTTGATTGAGCTGATTTGTAATCACACAATTTGCAAGCATAAGGTTTCTCTCCAGTATGATTCCTTACATGAAGTTTTAGGTGACCGGGCCATGATGTTCTATAATCACATAAATCACATGCATATGGTTTCTCTCCAGTATGTATAGTTATATGTTGTATTAAATTACCTTTTTTTGCTGATTTGTAATCACACAATTTGCAAGCATATGGTTTCTCTCCAGTGTGTACTCCTATGTGTTTCTTTAGGTTTTGTAAATTTGATGATTTATAATCACATAAATCACAAGTATAATATGGTCTTTCTCCAGTGTGTATTAATACATTTTGTTTTAAATTACAAGCTCTTGAAGGTTTCTCTCCAGAAAATTTTAAGGTATGCATTCCTAGAATTCTATAATATACTGTTGTAGCTCAATGTCTGCAATCGTTTACAGTAGAAAAACTTGCAAGGGCTTTCTCCCCAGTGTCACTGTCGCTCACTGACCTCTATAATATGTGATTTGTAACATTTTGTGAAAAACAAAAAACGTGAAAACGTGTTATGAGGCTTTTTATTTAAAAAAAAACGTTGGTTCCGCTTCTTTTCTAGATGGCGCTGTAAGTACATAGTTTAAACCTTTCAAATCATAGAGTAGTTTAAACATAAGAAAATGCTTAGAGTACCTACAAAGAAATGTCAAATTCAGTTGAGTGGACCACGAGTACATACAAGTACACTGGAGTCTGGACTTCATACTCTCGGATGTTATGAGAAGCCATTTGATTTTCGCCATTTTGGCGCTGATAGCAGTGTGAGGGTCCATGGAACTAATATTAGGGATGAGACATAACTTTCGATAAAAATACGATATCGATATCACTACAGGCTCAGGCAGTTATTTAATTCTATGTACATATACGGGTACCGAGACAAAAAAAAACATACTATACCCAGTAAAATAAATAAGCGTCTTTTTTTTTAAATTTGCGTTTAAGAAATCTACTTAATTATTGTTAACTAGCTGCACTCCGCGTTAATCCAGCATAATATGTAGCCTATGTGTCTAGGGTTTTAGGTATTCACAATTTCCGAATTCCATCATAATCAGTCAAGCCGTTTAAGCGTGCAGAAGTACGTAATGTGCACACAACTTCTTTAAAATATTAGATTGATAGCTCGATTTCATAAAGCCAGTTTTCTTTGTTCCTGTTGATTCAGTGCTAATAGGGGTAGGGTACTGGGTAATAAAATAAAAAACGCAGATAATAACATAATAACATTTATATTTTACACTAGCTTCTGCCCGCAGCTTTGCCCGTGTGGCCAATAGGAAATGAATGGCATATTTTTCTGCAGAAACACACATTATAAATGCTCTCTCTCTCTCTCTCTCTCTCTCTCTCTCTCTCTCTCTCTCTCGATATATTATACAAATTGACAGTATCCCAAATAATGCAATAATGTGAAATTTTCCGTAAAAAACCTCTGGGATGAGAGTAGTATGGTTTTAACAGAACTCAAAGCGTGTGTGAATAGATCTAATTATGGAGGTCCCACAGGTCACTTTCACTACACAGTCGCCGCTTGCAACCCAGCGAACATAGGGACCTCGAAATAAAAACGCCAACTTCTACCACAGGTCACCTTCACTACACAGTCGCGGGCCGCTTACGGCCCAGTGAACAAAGCAATCCTTTTTCATATTTTGCACCCATAGCTGCTTAGTAAGAGTGTAAGTGGGAAACCTAAAAGCACAAAGTAAAACTTAATAAAAAAATATACAAAACAACATTAATAGTACTAGCGAGTTAAATATTTAGTTTATATTAATGAAAAAAAAATCTGGAGCCAGATATACATCGTAGATTATTCTGTACCTACGTACATCATTGAGCATTGCCGAAGTTCTGCTAGTTACGCGCCGACAACGCCCCTAGTGTTGCAGATGTCCATAGGCTACGGTTACCGCTTTCCATCAGGCGGGCCGTATGCTTGTTTGTCGCTCTTAAAATTAAAAAAAAAAGTTCACATTATCGATATGAAACATTCACAACCTATGTACCTATTCCAATAATATGAATTCATTGAATAACTAAATCCTACTTACATTTAAATGTGATGAAATTAAATAAACTAAGTATAAAATAGTATTCAAAACCTACAGACACACAATAAACATAATAATGTAGCAATTTTTTATCGTGAGGTTCACTTACTGGTGGAAGGTTGTTCCGCTGCCTTTTCGGTAGCGATTTGTACAAAATACGCATAACTTTATCACAAACATGTACCGTAATCAAACACCAAACACAAAGAGTAGTCTTTTATCATCTTATTTTACGATTTTTCATCAGAGACGCAGCAAACTTACCAACCGCCACTTTGAAAAATGTCAATTTTAGTACCCGAGACCCTCAAGAGGGGCGCTTTGAATCGGCACAAAAAAGAACTGTCATTTCCTAGAGAATATTTAGTCCAGCGTACTTGTATTATAGATAGAGGTCAGTGCCCAGTGTGCATGTTCATGTGAATTATATTAACTTTTAAAATGTTTATTTTTTCAACATTTTTGCTAGCGTCATGTCAAAAGAAATTATCCACAGATCAGTAATATGTAAAATTATCAGATGCTTATTACTTCGAAACGGATACCATCACCTGGGACATAATAGGCTTGTCAGAGGTGAGACGAAAAGCTGAAGACCTCATTAAGCTTACTTCAGGAGACCTATTTTACCACAGAGGTCACGATGATTCTACCTATGGAGGCGTAGGATTTCTCATTAAGAAACATATAACACCTGCTATCCAAAACATCAAGAGTATGTCGACCCGCGTATGTTTCATCGTGTTGAAACTTAACAAACGCTACTCACTTAAAATCATTCAGGTGTATGCACCAACGTCAGCACATTCTGACGATGAAGTGGACTTGTTTTATGATGACATCGAGAAAGCCCCTGAAGATACGCCATGCCATTATTCTACCATCATTGGTGATTTTAATGCCAAAATTGGTCCACCACTCTCCAACGAAAAATCTGTCGGTAATTTTGGGCTAGGACTACGCAATAGCCGCGGGCAAACTCTTGTCAACTTTCTTGAGCAAAAACATCTTTATGCAATGAACACATTCTTTCAAAAGCGAACTGCAAGGAAGTGGTCATGGGCAAGCCCAAATGGCAATATCAAGAACGAACTAGACTACATCATCAGTTCACACAAGTATGTAGTGGAAGACGTATCAGTCCTTAGCCGCTTCAAAACTGGTAGTGATCACAGGTTAGTCAGAGCAACACTCAAATTTGACCTAAGAAAAGAAAGATCAAAGATGATAACAAAAGAACAAGCACGATACACCACACAGGATCTCGCTTTTCTCGGAGATCAGTTCCAAATAGATCTCAAAAACCAGTTCGAAGGTCTAGAAGAGTTGAACTTAGACGTTGATCAGATTAATCAGCAACTTTGCGATGTGGTAAGGGAAACTACCAAGAAACATTTAGGCCCCGTAAACAAAAAAGAGAAAAAACTGTCAAAAGAAACTCAAGCCATGTTAGAAGAAAGAAGAAATATGAACCATACAACAGCTTCAAGATAAAAACAAAAAAATCCATAAATCTATTAAAAGAGATATTAGGAACCACAATACAAAACTCATAATTAATACTATTGAGAAATTTAAAGGTCCAAAAATATTTAGAAAAAAGCTTAATAATGGAACGAAACAGATAATTAAAAGACAAGATATTTTGAAAGTAGTTGAAGAATTTTACAATGATCTGTATGCTTCACAATCTGCTGAACCTATGAATGTAGAAAACGACCCTAGAGCTCCAGCTGTGGAAAATTTAAGTATTGAAAACCTACCCCATATACTACCTTGGGAAGTGGATCGAGCACTACTACAAATGAAAACTGAAAAAGCACAGGTGCTTTTTCACCAGGTTTTTTTTTTTTTTTTTTTTTTTTTTTTTACCAGGGGTAAAGACGGTATCACAATCGAGCTACTTCGTGCAGGTGGACTGCCATTGCGGAATATTCTTTTAAAACTCTTCAACGAAGTAATGTTTAGAGCCCAAACGCCTGAATCCTGGAAAAATGCCATAGTTACATTAATCCATAAGAAAGGAGACAATGCAAAATTAAGCAACTACTGACCCATAAGCTTGCTTTCACAAATATACAAGCTGTTCGCCAAAATAATATGTGACCGACTTACACGCCAGTTAGACGAATGTCAGCCCGTCGAGCAGGCCGGCTTTCGTAGTGGGTTTTCTACCATAGACCATATTCACGCGGTAAAGCAGCTGTTGGAGAAGAGTCAAGAATACAACCGGCCTCTGTGTATGGCTTTCGTCGACTACGAGGAAGCCTTCGACAGTGTCGAGCATTGGGCCGTGTTGAACTCTCTCCACCGCTGTTCTATCGATGCTCGCTATGTGAATGTGCTATGGGAGCTGTACAGTTTAGCATCAATGCAGGTTAAGCTGCACGACTATACCAACCCTATACCAATCAAGAGGGGGTGAGGCAAGGGGACACTATTTCACCCAAGCTTTTTACGGCAGTCTTAGAAGACGTCGTAAAACTACTTGCATGGGACACATATGGGATAAACATTAATGGTGTCTACTTGTCCCACCTTAGGTTTGCAGACGACTTGGTCTTATTCGCTGAAAACCTGCATGATCTCCGATGCATGTTGCAAGACCTCGAAAATGCTTCTTTGAAGGTAGGTCTAAAGATGAATATGACCAAGACCAAGGTGATGTCTAACGTCTCTAGAAACTCTAGTTCAATCGTCGTTGGTAGTGAGAGTCTGGAGAGAGTCGACAGTTACGTGTACCTTGGTCATGTTCTATCTTTTGGCAAAGAACACCAGAGCCGAGAGATATCCACGAGAGTGCAACTTGGATGGGCTGCGTTTGGAAAACTGGATGACATTTTTAAATCACGACAAATCCCACAATGCTTAAAAACTCGCCTCTTTAACCAATGTGTTCTGCCCACCATGACATATGGTGCCGAAGCATGGACGCTCACGCATGAGGCTGTACACAAAATCAGAGTTGCACAGAGAGCCATGGAGCGCTCCATGCTTGGCATCAAACTTGTAGACTGAGTCCGCAACGTTGAGATGAGATCCGGAAAAGAACCAATGTTCAAGACATTGGAACCACAGTAGCACGACTGAAGTGGAGCTGGGCAGGACACATGGTCAGGCGAAGTGATAATAGATGGAGTAAAGTGCTAACAGAGTGGTGGCCGAGGCAAGGTAAGCGAAGCGTAGGCCGTCCAGCAGCTAGATGGGTCGACGATATTGCAAAGATTGCGGGTCAAACATGGACCCGATTGGCACAGGACCGAGGCGGATGGCGTGTGCAAAGGGAGGCCTATACCCAGCAGTGGGATGACAAAGGTTGTGGATGATGATGATGATATTACGTCGATGTTTGGTGCATCTGAATAGCTAGCTACATGCCCGGGTCAGCTTTAGTACCGATGTCTCCCCGAAGCGCTCGTGTCACACGCATTCCAACATTTTATTTGCATCACGTGACTTCTATAATGTCAAAAGTCAATTGTGCTTTTGTCATGGAGATGATGTAGGTACATAACATAACCTAATTACCCGGTATAATTCGTAGTTTTTCTAGCTTTTTGTCAAAGACTTTAGTATGTAAATAGGGTGAATTCTGTGCTTTTTGTGTATAATTTCAAATTAATATATCATCATCGTCATCCTCTTCGCCTTTTTCCCATTTTGCATTTGTTATTGGGGTCGGCTCCCAAGCTCCAGTCTAATCTGTAGCGGCAAGCTACCAGAATTACACGAGCAACTGCAGGATCGGACCGTGAGTTTGTTTACTCTGGGTCTGGGCTAATACTTCTACGGGGCCAACCTAATCAACAAACGGCCTAATTCTCAGCTGTTCTTGTTTTTCGTTAATCCTGATAGTTTCAGGTTTCGCACATTTGTAAGTAAATCTAGATAAGACCCGTTACATTTCAGTGGGGGCTGGGGGCCCTTTATCTCCACGGCGCGCTGGGCTGAAGCTCAAATTGCCCTTATACAAGATCTGGCCCTGAGTGACTGCCATCTGATCTCGCAAGGAACCAGTAACAAGGATGGTTAGACCAGGTGTCAGATTCTATCAGGCGTTTGACTACCCGTAACGATTACCATAGACGGTCTTATGACAACCGGGACCGACGGCTCTCCGAGGCACGGATGGCATCGAAAACTGCACATAACTTACTAGATAAATCATCAGTGCAAGGCCGAGGATCGAACCTGGTGCCGTAAGATTGCGAAGTGCACATGTTACCGCTCTGCCACCATCGCTCTAATTTCAAATTGTATACCAATTAACTTAATCAGTTGAGCATGGGCAGTGACTATGGTTATTGATCAACACTATGGCGACGCGAAAATGTCATGTTGAAGCTTGCAACTAATAAAACTCATCACCTGTTAAGTATCCCAAGGGACGATAAATTACGAGAATCATGGTTGTCTTTTCTGATTCCTACAAATACTGAGGTCAGTGGTCTGTCTTAGTGAACAAACGTGTTCGCCAAAATCACTTTGATATACCCCCAATTTGATAGGATGGGTAACCGTCTTCTGCATGGATATCCTTGTTCACTGCAAATGAAGTGTTGCACTGGATTCCCTTGAGCTTATCTGGTGAGTAAACTCAATTTGAATAGCAAAAATAAACAATTAAAATAAAAATGGTTTCACCCCAAAAAATGGCCTAAAAATGGCAGTGAAAATACAAAGCTCTTAGGCTAAGAAATAAAAATAAATAAAAGCTATTTCAGTCTCATTTGTTTCATTTAATCCTTATTAGCGGGTGCTTCATCTTCCTGTAGTATTAAAATGTAATAGGTTAAAATAATAATAATAACTTCCTATGTAACTTTCATGTCGATTTTTTTGCCGTGGCTCGTCACTATGCTATGATATCGATATTTGAATATGGAGCTAGGTGCATCACTATGGCGACACCAGCGCTTAGCGCAGACACGGGAACTAATAAGAGGTTTTCAGGCAACCAAATTTAAAAAAATTAGTTCTTTGAAATCCGTAAGATGGCGTTGACGAGATATGGCCGCGAATCACAGAACTACACTTTTTTCGTGGCGTGAATAGTCACCACCACCATGTCTGTGATTCTGAAGATTTATGCCACAGATTAGAGAAAAAACAATACTGTGATCACAGAATTCCCACTAGTAGAAATCTATTTCACGTGGCCGCCTAGTTGTTTCTTGCTCCCACACGAAGTGCTGCCTGAATAAGAACGTCTCCCAAAATTTTGGGTAGATAATGGGCGATTTCGTTAGCTCTATCTATAGAGTAATTTACCTTGATACCTAGAATTTATGTTAAACCAGTGTTCACTGCTTCTTTATTGTAAAAACTGAAATGTAAGGTCAGGTGGGGTAAGTGAAACGAAGGAGTACCTAAGTGAAACCCTATCGTAATCAATAAATCACGCAGTTTAGCTCTATGCTTGTTATGAAATAGCAATAACGAATTAGAACCAAATGTTGGCTTTATTCAACTTTAAAATTGTAGTACAGACATTAGAGATAATATTAATAATATGACAACTTCAAACGACTGAAGATCATAGACTCCATAAGGAGTCTGTATGTGGCGACTAAGAAGTTCACCACATTCTCCCCCACTGTATTTTAGCTGGAAGTGTCATAATCCTGCAGGTAGACAGGTGGTCTTCTATTTCTGCTAGTCTGCCGAATTAAAGGAGTATCTGGTGCAGTACTCTCTGTAGAGACAAACGAAGAGTCACTTTCTGTTTCTACAGTTTCAGTATGTTCGTCTTCTTCCCCGCTCTGTAATCCTGTTGGGGCTAAGTGTCTGTTAGACACGGTCGTTTCTCGACCGTCTCCCAATCTCCCAAAAGAATAGTCTGGGTTGGATTCTAGTAGTTCAACTTCCTCGACAACAGGAGAGTATTTGCTGGTTCTATTATGCTTTTTGAGTAGGACAGGACCAGGTGTTAGAAGCCAAGTTGGTACCGAATGTCCATTATTAGATTTTCTGTTATGTACAAACATCATTTCATGAGGAGTTTGGTTTGTTGCTGTGCATAGCAGAGATCTCATTGAGTGTAGTGCTTGATTAAGAACCATTTCCCATTGCTCAATTTTTAATCCCTGTGACTTCAAAGCCAACTGTATTGTCTTCCAAATTGTTCCATTTGTGCGCTCTATTTGTCCATTACCCTGTGGGTTATAAGCCGTTGTTCGACTTGTCGATATACCTCTATTGTGTAAGTAATCTTTTACTTCTTTTGACATAAAAGCGGAGCCACGATCGGAATGAACATAAGCAGGCAATCCAAATGTGCAGAAAAGAGTTGATAAATGTTTCATTACAGTTGTAGCGGAAACGTCTTGGCATGGGAATGCGAATGGAAATCGGGAATATTCATCTATAATAGTGAGTATGTACTTGTTTGATGAAGATGATGGTACTGGCCCTTTGAAATCGATATTCAGTCTTTCGAACGGTGAAGTCGCTTTTATCAAACTGCTGTTATTTTTGAAGAAACGAGGCTTCACAACTGCACAGACCGAGCATGCATTTGTCATCTTTCTGACATCTTCTACTGAAAATGGTAGATTCTTACTTCGTACCCAGTGATACATTCGTGTAATGCCTGGATGACATAATTCATTGTGCAAATCCTTCAATTTAGATTCCGTGTGAATAGCACAGATACGTGACAGCGCGTCAGCAGCGTCATTTTGATTTCCTGGTCTATAGACAATATCATATCTGTAGCAAGATAATTCTAATCGCCATCGCTCTATCTTCTCATTCTTTATCTTGCTTGTATGATTACGATTAAACATAAAGGAAACTGATCGTTGGTCTGTGATCAGTCGAAAAGGTCTTCCTATCAAGTAGTGTCGCCACTTACGCAGAGCTTCGACAATGGCATATGCTTCTTTTTCTATGGCTGAATGTCTTTTTTCTGTCATAGATAGTGTGCGCGAAAAGAAAGCTACTGGGCGTCCTTCTTGAGTCAATGTAGCCGCAATAGCATTATCGGAGGCATCCGTTTCGACTGTAAACATTTTGTTTTCATCAATAGCAAATATTGTGGACTTTGCAATGCAGTTCTTTAAGTCTTCAAAAGCAGATTTAGCACCATCATTTAATGGGAATTCTGGGTTCACGAGCCTGTGTACTCTTTCAGAGAATTTCGGTATCCACTTTGAATAATGCGAAAACATACCGAGAGCTCGTTTAAGTGAAGCGTTGTCAGTCGGTATGGGCATGCTAATTAGTGGTTGGAGTCGGTCTGGGTCAGGTTTGATTGACTTTTTTGAAATATTGTATCCAAGCAAGTTGATTGTATTAATACAGAACATTGAATTGTTTTTCTTCTTCCAATATTGACACCTGATGGTAGGCGCTTTTCAAATCAATTTTAGAAAAAAAGTCGTATTTTGATATGTCATTGACCATTTTTTCCATGTTTGGTAAAGGGTAGGCGTCCAAATCTGTGTATTTGTTAATGGTCTGAGAATAGTCTATAACCAATCGTTTGCGATGATTTTCATTTTTCGTGATTAGAACTTGAGCTCGCCACGGCGATCTGCTCTCTTCAATAACTCCATCTGCTAACAGCTGACTTATTTCATTTTCTATGAGTTTTAGATCGTCGTTACTGTATTTTCTAGACTTTACAGCGATTGGTAAGCAGTTGGTATGTAAATTTGAAAATAAAGGAACTGGTGGAACAGATGAAGCCAGTACACTACATATTTGTAGTGGTTTTCTAGATCCACCAAAAGTAATTTCAAGTTTCGAGTGTTCTTTCAGTATATTATGTCCTATGATAACATCAGCACAGAGATATTTAACGATAAGAAGTGAAGCTTTTTCGTAAACATTGTCATTTAGAACAATCTTTGCTTGAAGTAGCCCTTCGCAGTTAAGTGTGTGAGTTGTTTGGGCCATTGTTACAGATTCGTTACATTGAACTTTCTTAAAACAAGAATTCAAGAAAAATTCATAATTGATAAAGCTTTTAGAACTTCCAGAGTCAATTAGAGCATTTGCTTTTTTTCCGTTAACTTCAATGGTGATGATTGATTTCTTTAAGCTAGCCGGAGCAGCAACAGCCGTGACTTCGTTGAATATATTATCAGAAGATCCATCAGTAGCCATAGCAGCGTTAAGGTTAGTCTTAGGGCTCCTACAGACAGTTGCAAAATGTCCCCTTTTCTGACAATTTTGGCAATTGGCATTAACAGCTGGACAGTTCTGGCGCCGATGAATTTTATCTCCGCAGAAGAAGCACTGTCTCGAATAGTATTCATTTGTTAGTGGTTTCTTTTTGTCTCCAGCTACTGTTTTTGGCAATGCCATGGCAAGAGATTCACCACTAGACCCCGCATTGTTAAATGATTGTGCATTATTTTCAGCAGATTCAATTGCTTGGGCCTGGCTAGCAGCTTCATCCAATGTCAAGTTAAAATTTTCTAGCAAGCGCTCACGAATTTTATGCGAAATAATGCCAGAAATGAATGCGTCTCTTATGAAATCATTTCTATTGCTTTCTGCATCAACATTTTTAAATTGACAGTCCTTGCTTAATATTCTCAGTTGTTGAAGATACTGTTGAGTGGTTTCATGGCTTAACTGCTTCCTTGTGGCCAGAATATGTCTCGCAAAAATTTCGTTTTTTGGTTTGATAAATATGGTGTTGAGTGTACTTACTGCGGTTCTGTATGATGTGCACTCGCTTATGTATTCGTATATCTTGGGCGATACATGATTAGTAAAAAGTTGCATCTTCATCGCATCATCAATTTTCTTTTCTGTTTCATTTGCAGTAAGAAAATTTTTAAAAGTAGATGCCCAATGAGTCCATTCTTGAGCCGCAGTAGGCGATGACGGATCAAGATCGAGAATAGTTGGTCGAAGATATTTCTCCATTGTTATAGTTAGTATGGAACAGTGTTTTGCATAATTAAAGTTGAATAAATTGTTATGAAATAGCAATAACGAATTAGAACCAAATGTTGGCTTTATTCAACTTTAAAATTGTAGTACAGACATTAGAGATAATATTAATAATATGACAACTTCAAACGACTGAAGATCATAGACTCCATAAGGAGTCTGTATGTGGCGACTAAGAAGTTCACCACAATGCTATGTGGCGAAATGGTTTCAATGCTCTAGTACACGCGTCACACAATCTTTCTGCTAGGTCATAAAATAAAAATTCAATTCAATTCAATTCAATTCAATTTATTTCACAGTTTGTAACATAACAGTACAAAATAGCATCCAAGGCGTTACAAAAATAGTCATTTAATGTATTACAATATAAAAACAAATAATAAAAAAAAAAGTATTATCATGTCATATTATTAATATTATTAGGTAAGTACACAACTAGATATAAATCATACATTATGTAAATATCCACACATAAAATGATAATCATAAAATAATCATAAAATCACCACTATAAATAAAAATTGTAAAATCAATATTAACACGATAGTCAAAACTTCCTAACAATTAACAAGAGAAAACCTTCATAAGTTATATCTAACCTTCATAAGTTTACACTTGATTTCCTGGTGTTCGATTCAAACATCCTCTGGCACTCATCCATCAAGCATGGTATAGTGCTCGAGAACAGGTCACATCGCGGCGCCGAGGCAAGCACGGCGCCGAGCACCTCGCGCGCGGGACTCTGGCGGCGCTGCACCGTGCGGCCGGCCGAGCGCGCCAGCACCCGCGCGCAGCCGGCACAAGGTGTTGACGTTGGGTACAGACAACCTTAGAAACACCTCCACCAGAGCCGGGCAGTCTATGTTCCCTCTAATTAGCCCCAAAGTAAATTTAGCCAATGCGAGAGATCTTCTGATCTCTAATGTCTGATAGCCCAATTGACCCTGAATAAAAAGTGTAGGGTACAGGTAGGGGTAGTACGTGTACGCTTTTTTATAAAGGCAGCGCAGAAACTTTTTTTGGATTCGCTCCAGCATAAGAATATATTTATCCTCGTGCGGGCTCCAAACTATCGCACTCGATTCAAGAACACTACGCACTAGGGCAGTGTACAGTGTTTGCGTTGCCGCCACTGAAAGTGGGGCAGCATTCCGCAGCACAAAGCCGAGCCGGCGATGAGCCGCATTCGTGACGCGCTGCGTGTGCTCGCGGAACGTCAGCCCGGGGTCGAACCACACACCGAGATCACGCACGCGTTGCACGCGCGACACCGGAGCGTCGCCCACCGAGTACTGGTGCAACCGCGGGTTTCGGCCACGCGTAAACGTCATCATTTCGCACTTGCTCGGATTAAAATGCAGTCGGTTGGCTACACTCCACGCGTAAACCGCGTCTATGTCCCGTTGGAGTGCATCGTGATCATATGTAGTTCTGCAGGCCTTTATGAGTTTAACATCGTCGGCAAAGATCAAGACTGTGGACTCGCGTACTACTTCAGGAAGGTCGTTTATTAGTAATACAAAAAGTAACGGCCCCAAATTCAATCCCTGACTTATGCCTGATCTTGTCGAATAATATTCGGATACGTGAGATCCATATTTAACAAATTGTTGCCTATCTGACATATAGTCAGCAAACAGTTTAAGGAGTCCAGGTGTGAAACCCATAGTGCCTAGCTTTAGGAGTAGCACGTCATTATCCACTCTATCAAAGGCTTTTTGGAAATCTAAGTAGATGACATCTACCTGATTTCCACAGTCCATTTCAGAGGAAATGTTGTCCACCAATGAAGCCAGGTTGGTATCTACAGAGCGTCGGGGTAAGAATGCGTGCTGTGCATCTGTGATGTATGGTCGGCATTGAGACAGCAGGCACTTGTGTAGGGCTGTCTCAAAAACCTTAGCTAAGGCACACAGTATAGCGATAGGCCGGTAATTTTCGACTTTGGACTTTGAACCCGATTTCGGTATGGGCGTGACCCTAGATTTTTTCCACATAATTGGGTAGCGTCCGGTGACAATAATGAGGTTGAATATATAGGTAATCGGTACAATAAGTTCATCAATACAGCCCTTAATGACGTAAGCTGGTAGGACGTCAGGTCCAGGTGACGTGCCAGGTTTCAGCTTACGGACCGCCGCTCGCACCTCGGTCGGGCTGAGTGAGTGCAGGTGCACGCGGCGGCTGTCGGCGGGCGGTGCGGCGGCCGCGGCCGCGGGATCGAGCGCGGGCCGACCCGGCAGGAACACGGAGCTGAAGTGGTCCGCGAACGCGGCCGCCGCACCGCGCCCCGTGTACTTTACGTCCCCGCGAGTCACGCACGGTTCCACTCCGCCCGTACTACGAAGATTGTTAACGTACTGCCAAAAATCTTTTGGATGTTTACATAAATTATTAGAAATATTCTGAGTATAGTTTACGTGCGCAATTTTAATGTCTTCTTTAATTTTACTTCGCAGTACCTTGAACTTATCGTGACACTTTTTATCACCGGTTCGCTTCCACAGACGATGAGCCCGCGCTTTACAACGAAGGTCACGAATAATATCGTAAGTGTAATAAACTGGGTACGTACGACTAGTGGATTGTTGTCGGCTTTTTTTCGGAACGCAGTGGTCAAATACTCTGTACATTGAGTTGTAAAAGAAGTTAAGGGCGTCGTCAACGTCTTTAAAATTATTTATATGATTCCAGTCGATTTCTTTTATCATGCAGTATAGAGATTGGAAGTCCCCCTTAGGGAAGTTCCAATCATTCTCAGGTGGGATGTTAGAAGGGTCTAACCTTATTACCTGCTTTGTGAGTCTGTACCCAACGCCCACAATCAAAGGCGGGTGATGGTCATCAACCTTGACAAGGTGCTCGGCGGGCTGAGCAGCGCGCACGCGCACCGCATCGCCCAACTCCGCACTCGTCAGCACCACGTCTAGCATTCTCTCATTTTTATTACTTACTCCATTATACTGCACCAGATCACATAATGTGCTAAAACACATGAAATAGTTATTAATATTATTACTGGCGCTATATAGGTTCAGATCACCTAACACTATAATCTTTGAAGATGAGTGGATCGAACACACAGTTTCTACGCTATTGAACCACTTAATATAGGTATCGTCCCTCGACTTAGGTGGTATGTAAACAACGCATACGTATATAGAAAGTCCGTGGAATAGGAATTTGGCCCACAGATCTATCAAAAGAAATCAGCTATCTTTAAGATTACAAAATACAAGTCGGCTGATGCCATGAAGCAATTTAATAGTGTTTATGTACATTTTTACACGAAAATAATGCATGAAATGGCGCGTAATGTGGGGTTAGTATTTGCAGTCACAGACGACACAGATAATAAAATCAATCAAATACCTACTACATTACAAATGTCATTGTAAATGTCCCATGGGCGAAAATCACGTATTTCACATCAACAGCTGCAAAACGTCTAGTGCTGAACACAGGCATGCCCATAAAACGCCATTTTAGACGCTGATTATAGGGAGGTTTGCCATAATCACCTCGCTTAGCAAGTAGCATGTCATCGCAGAAGATTATAATGTACCAAGGAGAATGCTACTGCCCATTCTCTGGATAGTCCCTTAGTCTGCTCTTATACGACACCCAAAGAACGAGATGGAGATTCTGCGCTAATAAAGTGATGCCTGGCAGCTATTATTATATAAGAAGGTACCTAATACTGGGTGGCGCAAAAGTAAAGACCCTATTTGGTTCAGCTATAACATTTTTTCTAAATTAGAAAACTAGATTTAGGTTTTTTTAAATGTATATTTGTGCCATTAAATTTCGTACCATTAGGATTTAAAGATGATGTCTTTTAAATGGTGACCTCCAGAGTTGATACACATTTGAGCCCTATTTATGACATTTTGCATAACTTGCCGTAACACTTCTCAGGGCATGTCAATAAGCAGAATACTCGGTTCTGGGGCACTGATAATCCGCGCATTATTCAAGAAACACCTCTACACCCACTAAAAGTTACTGTATGGTGTGGCATCTGTGTTGACAGAGTGATCGGACCCTATTTTTTCGAAGACGCTGGAGGCAATGCGATAACTGTCACTGGAGAACGCTACAGAACCATGTTACGTGAGTTTTTGATACCCAGTTTGGACGAATTGGGGCTGGAGCACATCTGGTTTCAACAAGACGGCGCTACGGCACACACAGCGCGCGACACTATGGACTTAGTGAGGGACGCTTTTCCAAGCCGAGTTATCTCTCGTTTTGGCGATTTGCCTTGGCCTGCAAGATCACCCGATCTGACCAGTCCAGACTTCTTTCTTTGGGGTTTTTTGAAATCTCGGGTGTATGTGAACAAGCCACAGACTCTCGCAGCTCTAAAAGAAAACATTCGTCAAGAAATAACGAACATATCGCAGGAAGTGTTACGGCAAGTTATGCAAAATGTCATAAATAGGGCTCAAATGTGTATCAACTCTGGAGGTCACCATTTAAAAGACATCATCTTTAAATCCTAATGGTACGAAATTTAATGGCACAAATATACATTTAAAAAAACCTAAATCTAGTTTTCTAATTTAGAAAAAATGTTATAGCTGAACCAAATAGGGTCTTTACTTTTGCGCCACCCAGTATAATGACTGCGGGTAACAGATAATAAAAACAAAACTGTCAATATAGTCAACTGCAAAATAGTCAAACGCCAATGTCAACCTACCGTCAGAATATTGAATCGGAACGTTTCTGTCAAAACCGTGAACCATTTTTTAAGTGATGTTTCGTTCACGCAAATTGAATTTTCAAAAATTATTTTCTTGAAAAGTATTTATTGCCGTCATTTGCCATTTCAGATTTAGGCTTTCTATGAGTTAAAAAAGTTAGCGTCCTAGCAGAATTCACATAGTCGATAGATGTGCAAGTATGTTTCACTTACTCCACCTGACCCCTAAATATAAAATGATATATTTTACTAACTGAGATCAAGCAAATAATTCAAATAATAAGTCTTTTTTTTGCTTAGTACCGAATGTATAGCGCTCTCCTTGTTGTCCATGAATGACGTCATATACTACGGTTCTACTCGTAGATATTCAAAGTTACATAATTTAATTTTTTTTTAAATCGTTCGGATTAAAAGGTTCTGGCTTTTGGATATACTTCCAGCATGTGATTTTATAAGCAGAAAAACTGAGTGTGGCTGATAGAAAACCTTTTGCGGCGTTTACCAAACGGAGTCAAGTTCTAAAATGAGGTTTCACCAAAAGCAGTTTTTAAAAATAAATCCATTTTTTCATTCCTATGCAATTTAGGTAGGAAATATACCTACTATGCAGAACAAAGACTTAGAGTTCGATATATATCACAATGGAAAAACAAAGGTAGTGGTATCCTTAATGCTATGTTTATTCGACAGTGTTTACATTTTCTGTATAGACCATAAACTTGAGACTGCATAGCATAACATGCGGCAGCTTCCAAATACCGGTGGCTGTCGCGCGACTTATGTGTGTCCAAGGTCGGACACACTTTTTAAAAACTAAAATTATATTTTGGCAACCGCGAAAATGATTTGAATTACCGGAGCCAAGGTGTGAGCTGTCTCGGCGATCGATTCAGACTGATGCCCGGTGCACGGTGATGCTGCGACGTCCCGAAGTCGCTGCATCAGCATTTTGTTGGGGGTAAGGAAGGGGTCACACATAACATCCCCCTCGTTAAGACAGAGGCCCATTTTTCAAGTCCTCATGAAAAAGGGCTGAGGTCCCGTAGGCTGCAACTCCAGGTTTTCCGCAGGTTCAGCAGGTCTACGGCTCCTAAGTTTTCTTATTTTCTTACAGAGCAGATAGCATCCAGCTCCACATAGAATGATGTAAATAGGTAGAGTCCAATAGTTAAAAGTAGTAGAGGTTGTTTCCATTTCTAAATTGATTGCATTTTCTTTCTCTACCAAAGTTTCCAACTCATAGAGCCGACTAAGTTCACATTTTCAATCATCAAAGGCTGATCTATATTTTTTATAGTTATATTCGATAGTTCAAAGGATAACAGCTTCATTGGTTGACCTTGTAGTGTATTCCTTATGTTTCTCTTAATGTTGAGCTTTGTAGAGACGCTACAGCTCTCCGGTATTTCGATTAAAAATGTTCCTTGTATGGAGCTGTGACTCTCTCCGTGACAGTCAAGTTTTATCTTTGTTTTCTCGGTACATGTCAGTAGGTAGTGCTTGTCGTCGAGCTTTTGCCATATTTCTGTAGAGCTTTTAAATGTAGTATATAGACATGTAGAGATTTCTTGAGCCGTTATCAGTTGGTATATACAATCTTTGTTTTTGCTCGCATATTGGTACGTAGATTCGTGACAAAAGTAGACTTCTTGAAATTTCTTGCATATGTTGTCCATGTATTGGTAGCGTTCTTCATCCATTGCCAGGTAGGGTTTAGGTGGGATAATAATAGAGTCATTTATAGTTGGTGAAGGATAAAGGTGATAATAGGAATATTTATTTTCATACATAATAGGAAATATCAATATAAAAACGATCGTATTGTCAACGTAATAAGATCCAGATTCGAGTAGGTCATAATAATGTCTCAAGTCGGTGAGTTTGTTTACAATCAGTTCGTCGGGCTTGTATAGAGTAGTTAGCATATCAGAGATATAGGTACTTAATATTTTCATAGGATAGAATATCGTGATGAACAATGCCTAGCTTCGAAAACGAAAGTGAATTTTCGATCGAAATAAGCGAATCTAGAATAATCTGGCAATTTATTTTTAGTGAGTCGAACAAGCTAACCATTTTTATGAAATCGTTTAGTCTATAATCTGTCATGTTGATTTCTCTGACTATTTCATTAATCTTTAGGTATATTTTGTTTTGATTGTTGGTGATTGCTGTAATCGTTGAGTTATAAGCAGTCAGTAAGTTTTTATTTAATGAAATGGCTCTATTAAATGAACTTTGAATAATTTCTTGGTTTTTATGCAAAGTGGAGATAGCGTTCGTAATTTTGACAGCGTCGTCGTGATCTAAGTTTCCAGTAATGCTCTTTATTACGGAACCCAGACCATTTATAAGTCCTCGCTTATATCTAGAGCTAGAGCTACTAATAGAATTATACTTTAAAGTTATATGACTTAATCTATCGGTTAATATTTGCTTAGACACTAAAAAGTTACTGAAATAGCGTGGGTCCGCCTGCCTAATATATTCGATAAATGCGATTATATGGTTTTCTAAAGTACTAATACTATTCCTAATTATATCTAAGTCTAAGTAATGAACGAAAACGTGTTCGCTCTTTTGTATTTTCGCTAAACCTTGTAACGGGGTGCCCTTTCGCGATTAGTCAGTTTTTTTTTATTCCTATCCCAGGCGTGACGGTGTCCTCCTCTGTGTCCTCTTCTTATTTTTCTTTTCCGCCTGTGACCTGGGTCGGCTGGTGGGTTCAGGGGGTACAGGGTTTCATTGGGTTGTGCGGCTGGCTGGAGGTAAAATTGATCAGGATTTTCTGGATATATTATCGGGTTCTTTCGACAGATAGTGTGTTTTTGTACATTTTTTCGCGCTTCTCTAAAACGCGTGTTCAAAGTGCTTAAAAGGCTGATTGGTGATATGTCATGGTGGTTTTTCAATTTTTTTTCTATTTTGTGCTGCGGTATGTTTTGTTTCAATTCTGGTGACAATTCTGGTTTTGGACTATATTTACGATGTTTGCCAATGTAAGGGGATTTTAATTTTCTGGATACTAAATGGACCTCTTTTATTTTGTTCTCTGGACTTTGTTGGGGTGGTACTGGTTGGTCATTCTTGGTCATTTTATTATGTTTTTCATTATTCTGTTTTAATGACCACTCTATTCTGGCTCCTAGTTTTCCCAATATGTCCATATCAACTATGATTTGCGATATGTCTGGATGATATAGCATCTGGTGATTGAATTTATTATTTCCTATGCTCATATCTAAGCGCAAAGCTTCCCTTATCTCCATCTTTGTTCCGTTTGCAAGGATAGCGGTTTCGAATATCTGGACTGGTTTCTGGTTTGTATCTTTAAACTTTTCATATATTTCTCGGTTCACATACGATCTCATCGAGCCTGTATCTATAAGTGCGTCGTATTCTTTTTGAAGCACTTTAATTTTAAGAAACAGTCGGTTATCTTGTTTTTGTTGGTTGCGTCTGTCTATTTTTAGCGATTCTATACTGTGGTTGGTTGTCTTACAACACTTGATACTCTGCACACCAAGTTTTCCACAACCGCTGCAAAATAGAACTGGTTTTCCGTGGCATAATCTCATAGAATGTCCTGGTTTGCCACATTGCCAACAAGATGTTTTTGGGTTGTACTTGTAAACGTACTTATCTATCTCTTCCGGTCGGGTGTGGTCTCTGGATGACCATTTATTTCGGGATTCTGCAGGATTTTGATTTTGGTTCTGGGGGTTTTTATTGTGAACTCCCTCAACGTCTGTATAGTGGTTTGCTGATATACTTTCGTAGTCACTTGCTAACTGAATTAGTTGGTGCACGGTGTTGAATTCGGAGCGTTTTATGTAATATTTGTACTTTGCGGACATATTTTCATAAATCACATTAAGCTGTTCGTCTTTTGGCATTTTGCCGTATCGACGCATCAAAGTTTGTATATCTATCAGGTAATCGGTGAATTTCTGGTGGTTATACTGGGTCTTTAGAATGATTTTTCTTAAAAGATCATGTTCATGGTTACGGGTAAAGAATGTTACTTTGAAACGTGTAATAAACTCACCCCAGGATTCGAATGCGTCCTTGTTATTCCGGTACCACAACACAGCCTTTCCTCTTAGGAATCTGGGTATCACTTTAAGCACTTTTTCACTATTCACTCCAGTAGATTCTATTAAATCTTCTAGCTCCTCTAGGAACTCCACTGGGTTGTCACAGGCGTCGAAATTCAGGTTCCAGGTTTCTATACTACGGTCGTATGATTCTGGATGGTTTGGCATGTAAGACTGGTCGTCTTTATCATGTCGATCGGTGTCCTTGTCTGGTAGCGACATTGCGTCTTTGTATTCGGGTTCTGATTCACTTGTGTTACCACTTTCTTTGGGTATCAGGATTATATCACGGGTCTGGTGTGCTTCAGCTCTTATGGCTTCGGCCAGGTTATGACGTAAGTTTTTTACGGTTTGGTTTTCGGTTGTGATATTTCTTTTTATGCACTCTTGCTCCAATTCAGGTTTTTTCAAGTTGTAGATGCAGGAAGTATTATCTGACATTAAATTTTTTTTTTATTTACTTATTTACTTATTTTACGCGGTTTGTTTGTCTGGACTAATTTGATATCCCCCTGGGTTAAAATGTGGATTATTAGTTGGGCTGCCTATGCAACGGGCGGCTCCAACCTCGGGGTTTCGGTAACGGGTTTTTATTGTTGGACGCAAATGTAACGGGCGGCTCCAACCTCGGGGTTCCGGTAGCGGGTTTTTTTGTTGGGCACCAGTGTACGGGCGGCTCCAACCTCGGGGTTCCGGTAGCGGGTTTTTTTGTTGGGCGCCAGTGTAACGGGGTGCCCTTTCAGCTAGCTCGCCGGGACACCTCGTTATACAGGAGATCTAGCCCTAGGCCTACGGGAGGCGCGATGAGGGTTGGACCTACCTAAAAAGGGGTGAGCCGGTGAGGGGGTTTAGCCCAGAGAAACACGGATGTACATAAATTACAATAAGTGCTTATATATTCACGTTTCTACATTAGCTTCGATTAACACTAGTGGTCCTTAAAACTATACACCAGAAGCGCACGGGAGGGCGATGATACTTGTGACGACACGATCGCGGAACGTCCTCGAGCAGGTAAACGACGGTAGCCTACGAGGACCACGGTACGCGGTGGGTGCGGCGCGGGGCGCGGCGGGTACGCGGCGGCGGCGGTATGGTTAGTGCATGCAGGGGGTCCAAGGGTCAGGCTGCATAAGCTTGGAGCCACGCGACGACCGAGCCCTTAGAAAGGACGGAGTTCATGCAGGTTTTTGGGGAAACGAGGGTCAGGCAGCATAAGCTTGGAGCCACGCGACGACCGAGCCCTCGAGGGAGGAAGGGGGGCGGGTAGCGGTGAGAGATGATCGGGCTGGCATAAGCTTAGAGCCACGCGACATCCGAAGGCCACCTCTCACCGTGTTAGTATGGAGCAACGGGTTAGGAGCGATTTGCTAGAGACTCTGCAGAGCGGAGGACACGTCTATTCACCGCGGGAGCCCCGAGCAAATGCTCACCTTGCAGCGGCCGGCGAGGCCTTATAAAGCATCGCCGTGGTGCGACGTATGCTTGTGTGCGTGCGGTGCGGGCGGGGCGGCGAGCGCGGGGCAGGCGAAGCGGCGCGCGGGGTCTGGTAGGGACCGGTAGGTCCGTTACAACCTAAGTCGAAGGGCAATATGCCTGGATTATTGGTTAGCGGGGTCAGGGACACTTGAGGTACTTGGCCCTGGACTGCTTGGTGCGTCGCTAGGGCAATCCTGCAACACAGTTAATTGATTACCAAGAGGTCTTCTTATATTCCGTTTATGATAAGAGATATCTTTTACATCTAAGACTTTTATACCGAGATCTCTTTTGACTTTTCTTGTTAAATAACGAGGTTGCGTTTTATGTCGAACTGCCAATGGGTTCTTTGAATAGAAATGTGTATTTTCCGCATAAACAAGAGGTGGTTCGCGATTTTCGTTACGTTTTTCCATGGTTATAGCTCGTTTTTCTTGAAGGGTTTTATTTAATATAGAGTATAGGTCTCTCGTAGTTTCTTTATGCTTTTGTACGTAACTTTGTAAATATGCTGACTCGAGATTTATGTCAAACGGATCTATACTATCTATGTGACCGTTTATAATTTCAATGGGTTTTTCATTTGTTACGGAATGAATAGAGTTATTGTAGCCTAAAACTGCGTATAGCATTAATTCGTTTGTTGTGAGTTCTGGTCTAGTTTGTCCTAGTATTCGAATGTGCTCTAAGATGGTTGAATGAAATCGTTCAATAGCTCCATTTGATTCGGGGTTATTGACACTGATAAAATGTAGGTTAATTTTATGCAACTTAGCGAATTCTTTCAAGGGCAGGTTCTTGAACTCTGTGCCTGAGTCTGTCGTGAGGCACAAGGGCAAGCCATGATGAGTCATAAATATAGTTAGACCATTCAATACACTAATACCTGTCATACTTTTTAATGGATAAGCTTGAGCGTATTTTGAAAAAGTGTCGATTATTGTCAGAAATTTCTGCCCTTTTACGGAGAGTGTGTCGACGTGTAGCACCTCAAACGGTTTGCTAGGAATGGGTACAATTTGAAAACGTTGTGTGTTTGGCTTTCTTTCATATTTACATGTTTGACATATTTCACAATTACTAATAAACTGAGTTATGAATTTAGTTAAATTTGGCCAATAATAATTTCTTTTAATTCTTTCTTCTAACTCCTGGATTCCGCGATGGTTTGTCTTACCTTCGTGAAAGTTTTTTACTAGTTGTAATTGTCTATCTTTGTCAGTAACGTCTTCAAGTTTTTTCTTGAAAAAGGTTAATTTGTAGGCTGAGTTTTTGAAAGTTTTTTGTAAAATTGTAGTTATACTCGGAATGAAACTTGTGTCCGAAATGTATATGCCATATTTTCGTTTAGGGGACATGTATTCTTTGAAAAGCGATATTATTTCAGCTTCTAATTGGTTACGAGATATTTGTGCATAAATTCTTTTTTTTCCGGGAAAGATTTCTTTTACGTAGGTTTTTCCAGATGAATGGTGCACTATTTCAATAAACAGTTGGTTATTACTGGTATTGATTGCAAGTTCTGAGATAGGTATGTCAAGAATTGGGTTTTCGTCAGCTGATTGGACTAGACTAAGCTCGTCCAATTCATCTAGTATCGGTAGTTCTGTGTTAACATTGGCAATCAAGGACATGTTTTCGTCTGCTATATTTTCATCGTCAGAATTTATGTGAATTGAGGTTAAGTCATTGTTTTGTATCTCTATTCTCGAAAGGGCGTCAGCATTTGTGTTCGAGGTACCTTTTTTGTAAGTTATATTATAGTCATAATCTTCTAGTTTTAAACGCCATCGTATCAGGCGGGAATTGGGCTCTTTCAAATTAAACAAATACTGCAATGGTTTGTGGTCCGTCACAATATTAAATTTACGTCCAAACAAATATGGTCTGAAATACTTTGTTGCCCACACAATTGCTAACAACTCTTTCTCGATTGTGCTATAGTTTATTTCATTGTCGTTGAGAGTCCGAGAAGCGTAAGCAATCGGCTTATCGGATCCGATTGTGCCCTGGGACAAAACTGCGCCTATAGCAAAATTCGATGCGTCCGTTCTGAGATTAAACTCTTTATCGAATTCTGGGTATTGTAACACTGGATCATTGGTCAGGATGTTTTGACACAGTTTAAAACAGTTGATATACTGTGGGGTCAATTCGACTTTAGCTCCTTTTTTTAGACATGATGTTAACGGTTTTGTTAGTTTGGCTAAGTTTGGAATAAACTTGCGGTAATATCCAAGTAAACCGAGGAATGATTTGATTTCTTTCTGGGTTTTAGGTATTGGATATTTCAAAATAGCAGCAACTTTTTTTGGATCAGGTTTAATTCCTTCAGGCGTTACGATGTGACCTAAGAAAGGTGTTTCTTTTTTTAAGAACATTGATTTTTCGGGGTGAATTTTAAAGTTAGCTTCTCTCAGTCGTTGGAATACGTTTTCGGTATTAATAATAGCTTCCTGCAGACTAACATTGTACAAAATTATGTCATCACAGTAGACTATAACATTTGGGAGACCTCTAAGCACATTATCCATGACGCGTTGAAACGTGGATGGTGCGTTTTTTAAGCCAAATGGCATACGAAGGTATTCGTAATGGCCATTTTCTACAGAAAATGCAGTTTTTGGAATGTCATCATTATTCATTTCAATTTGGTGGAAACCGCTGTAGAGATCGATGGTACTAAAGTACTGGCATCGTCCTAATTTATCTAATATGTCCGAGATGTTTGGAATCGGGTATTTATCTGATATAGTTTTTTCATTTAATTTACGGTAATCGACTACAAGACGCCATTTAACTTTGCCTGTATGATCTGGCTTTTTAGGTACTATCCAAATAGGGGATGACCATGGACTGTCAGAGGGTTGAATTATTTTTTGAGCTAGCATTTTATGAATTTGGTTCTGAACTTCTTCTTTATGTACATGAGGATATCTATAACTGCGAGTATGAATAGGTATCTCATCAGTTGTTTTTATGTTATGTTTTATTTGGTTTGTGAACGTAAGGGGTTTATTTTCATCGTGGAAAATATCAGAATACTTTTGGCATAAATTCAACAGCTGATATTTTTCCTCTTCGTTTAAATGATCGGTTTGAATTACGGATTCTACGTTGGTTCGGTTTGTCTCTAAATTATGAATTTCAAAATTTTCTTTTAGGCTGAAAACCTCTAGTGGTGATATGAGGCTAATTATTATGTCATTTTCGGTGGGGTTGTATACTTCAAAATATGCAAACCCTTGGCTAGACTTCGAAACTGAAGGCGAAATAATGCATTTGTTTATTAACGTTTCGGGCAAAAATACGTCAGCATTTTCTATAGTGACGGGCATTTTCATGATATGAGTTGACTTGGCCTTCACTAATCCTTCAAACAGATTTTTAATTCCTGATTCATATATCAAAATTGGATTAATCGCATTTGCTGTCACCAATTGTTTAGTCTCTAAATCAACCTTAGCTTTCAATTGTTCAAGTTGTTTATAACCGATAAGTCCATCGAAGACGTTGTGGAACTTATAAACAAAGAACTTTGCAGCTCTCTTATCAGCGAATTCGTCGAACAGCGGGATCTCTATGGCAAATTGATTGTTCGTCGTACAATGTAAGTTAGTGACCTGAAATGGTTCATGTATTAGAGGTATGTTAGAATAATACCTTTGTATAACATCCGGGGATAGAAAGCTTTGGTTTGCACCTGTATCTAGTAATAACTTTAGAGGTGGATTTTTTATTTCGACGTATGGTAGTTCTCTTTTTATGTGGGCATTTACTTCGATTACGGCGGGCTTTTGGGCTTCGAAACCTCGCGAAAATTTTGATCGTAGTTTTGTTGAATGGGCGTTTCGTTAAAAGGAACGCTTTGTTCAGAAATCGGCTCAGGAGTTTCGTAATACTGAGCGTACTCAATATTTTCATCATAGTACGGATCATAGTTATCTTGGCAAAAATCAGCATAATAATAATTGTTCTCGTCATAATAATACGCTGGGGAAGTTTCTTGAGCATGCAAAGATAAATTAGAGTTTTGCTGTTGTTGTGGTTGGTTAAAACCACGGTTTTGCACAAAGGGTGGTCTGTTAGCAGACCGGAATGATATTCCGCTCATAGGCTGTGATCGTGTTACGCCACTTGTAGGTGGTTCGGGTTTTGCCTGGTAAATAGGTCTTTGTTGGTTATTATTGAAATATTGAGGCGGCCCCTGATTTTGATGAACAGGTCGTTGTTGGTTGGCAAAATAATTTTGACGGTTATTAAAACTATTCTGGCTGTTATTAAACATAGGTATCGGCCTTGGTTTAAAAGTATTATGGTTTTGTTTATTTTGAGGGAATAGTGGTTTATTCTGTGGGTGTTGTTGTTGCATCATGGTATTACCTTTACGTAAATAATTTATATTTTCCTCTTCTTTAATATATTGCAAAGCAGTAGGTAAGTCAGCTGGTCTCATAGCTCGAATGGTTGAGCCTAATGGTTCTTTAAGACCGGCCAAAAATGTCTTAAGGCATTGTGAAGTAAAGAACAAACGCTTACACTCTTTTACGGTATCGGCAGTTTCATGCAAATTTACATAATTAATCAAGGTATTAAGTATGTGCATGCATCGGTTATAAAATCCTTGAGCATCGTCACTTTCCTGTTTCATATTCACTAAATCCCTAGTCAAAGAATTTTCGTCTCTCTGGTCAGAGAAATGTTGTAAAAGCACACGTTTTACATCTATCCAGGTCTTAGCACCATTAATATTAATCACTTCTTCCGCTTTTCCTCTCAACTTTCCTATAACACTATTTAAAACTAACTGATTCTGAAAAGTATCAGTATTACTTCCTATGAAAAACTGAGACAAGATCGTTTCAGCAGTTTCAACAAATCTATATAATTGATTTGGGTTCCCATCATAAGTCGGAATTATATCAATAGCTGATTTAAACATGTTCAAAGCCGTTGTCTCCATTTTCGATAAATGTAGAGCGTTCAAACAAACTTAAAATTAAAGCAACCACCAATATCACTATTTTACGATAAAACAAATGATACTGTGTTAAACTATAGAAGTATTATAATCTATTTATTATTTTAATTTTAATTTTTCAATATAGAGTCCCACTCTAGGTACTCTAGTAAAATATAATAGGCTTTACAGAGCGCTACTCTAGACAACTCTATAATAAGTATATGCCGTCAAATAGTCAAACTTTGTCAACAAAAATCAATAAGTCAATAATAGACAATACACATAATAATAGGGACAAGGATCTGGACTTACAGGGTCAGCATTGTCACGAACATTTTGTTTTTATAAAACGGCATTAATTATTTAAATCACTTTTTGATTGTTCACTTAATACTAGGATAATAGGTTCACTTTCTGCGCACAGTTCACGTACTTTTGATCTTCGAAAAGTCCGTTTTTAGACGCAAAAAATATCCACAAGACTGCGCCACTTATGTGTGTCCAAGGTCGGACACACTTTTTAAAAACTAAAATTATATTTTGGCAACCGCGAAAATGATTTGAATTACCGGAGCCAAGGTGTGAGCTGTCTCGGCGATCGATTCAGACTGATGCCCGGTGCACGGTGATGCTGCGACGTCCCGAAGTCGCTGCATCAGCATTTTGTTGGGGGTAAGGAAGGGGTCACACATAACACGCGTAACCGCTACTGCTGCGAAAGTGGCGGTGGTGCGTGGCAGCCATCAGTGGTTGTGGACGGTGGCCGGTCTGAATCGGGTAGTCCACGCGTGGCAACGCCGCGGACAGCAGCTAGTTTCATAATATTTACGGAGCAAGCGAGCAAGGTGCTGCTTCCATTACGGTCCAAGACGGGTTATAATTAATTAGTGGCAGATGGTAATAACATGTTCCCGTCTGCCCCCCATTTTTCATATGTAGGGGGTCGATAGCCATAGTGTGACCGCCTGCCACCGCGTGGGGGACGTTCGTGGGGGCAGACAGGAATAATCCACTGCATGCGCATGGCGCGCATGGTGGCGTAAATGCTTAACAATTGAGATGAATGTAAGTAAAAAAAGAGACTGTAACAAATAACATATTTTCCATCCCGAAAAATGAATGGTTCCTGTGGGATTGCATTATCCCTCAACTTCATAATAATTATTATAACTAATTTGGATGGCATATAGTATAATACGATGGGCTTTAGCATGTACTAACAATCGAAATATTTTCCATCTCGGAAAACGGAATGGTCCCTGTGGGCTTTAATCATTATTATACGCAGTTAGTTGCCATCTTTTTTTCGGGGTTGCTTTGTTTGCTTGGCCGCAAGCTGTCCACAAGAGCGAAGGTGACCTGTTGTAGAAGTTGGCGTTAACTTTATTGTGAAAGTGATCTGAGTCGTTAATATACTTTAGTCTCCGTCACTCTGCTTATAGGCTCAATTATCTCTGTTTACACTATAATACTCTTTTCTTTTTCAACACTACGCGGGCGAAGCCGCGGGCATTAAGCTAGTAAACAATATTTGAGGAATGTTAATGACCATGGAAGTTTAAAATCTTATATGTATGGGAATGACATTGCCTGCGGAAAACTTTTCCGCTGCTAACGTCATAGCTAACTCCCATAGGTACATTTTGGAGTTGGTTTGGAAAGGCATCTTTGCTAGACGCCCTGAACCCATAAAGACAAGAAAATATAGAATCTATGCCGTATTTGTTGCAGAACATAAGCTTCCCCATAAAACGCCACTTTGGATGCTTATCATAATTATATAGTCGCGCTTGGCAGTCAGGCGCAGGTGGCTTGGTGATCGTAGAACATTTTAATGAAGGTATCAACCGAGGAAAATGTTGCTGCTCATTCCCAGGATATTCCCTTCGGTTCTATTCTCACACCGCCTGGACCACCCACACGGCCACTCTTCGCTTCCAACGATTTTTAGTATCATGAATGTTTATAGGTTCAAGTGTTGAGTATTCTGGCAACAAAAGCAAGAAAAACTGCAAGAGTTTTGAATTTCATCCACTTATTGAGAATCCGCCTTAGCATGTGACGTGAAGTGATAGTCGAACGCTGCCCTGTCAGAAAAACTTAGTTAGGTATGCCTAAAATTCAAGTAGATACCTACATAGGTAGGTAATAGGTATAAGTACTTAGCTATTAAGATTATAAAATAAAATAAGAGTCAAATTAATTTATGTTCTTTTTTAATTCATAAAGCAAATAAATAAGCTTAATGTGGGTATCCACGAATCTTCGCGAAATAGGTTTATACCTATTGCGTGCCCTCGGCACGTGCTCGAGCCACACTGCCCTTCGCAAGTTTGCTCTTCGGGCGTGCGCGTCGGACACGACTGTTAGCACGTTGGTCAGCATCGACGGGGCTGCGTGGCGGGCGATCGGCACCCCTTCGTAATTCTTTGTTGTCCTCGGCGGGCGTCTCATCGGTAGTGGGTGCGCTGTCTTTAGGAGCGTCTGTGCTACCAGCCAGTGCGTCGTCAGCCATCACCTTATCAGTAGGAGCGTCATTAGCCGTCACCTTATCAGCGGGAGCGTCAGTATTCACTGGCGGCGCATCGGTCGCTGCGCCATCTGCCCGCGTCGGCGTGGCGTCCGAGCTCATGCCGTCACTAGAGCCTGAGAGGTACCAACACAATCATTTATCAGCCTTTTATTCAACCTTTCATAATAGGTGATCAAACTAACTTCTCAAGTGAAGTTCGATCATTATTATATGAATAGCTCCATTCGAAGATATAGTTATAAAACCAGGTAGTCCTTTTAATCGTACAGGTAGGTTCGCACGCTTTTAGATTTTTATCGATTAAAATATCGATAAAGTATCGATACGGTATCGATACGGATATTGGAACGGTCTCCTCACTACTGTCATGGCGCCTCTCTATAGTGTCATTCTTTCAGAGAAATTATCCAAAAACTTTTGTAATAATTATGTATTATATATTGTTTTACCAACAATATATTACATGGATTATGTCATTTGAATCAAATAATAATAATAGGGTAGTGGAGGGAAGGGTTCTTACTACCTATATCTTCAAATGGAGCTATTCATATAATAATGATCGAACTTCACTTGAGAAGTTAGTTTGATCACCTATTATAATTCATAGCTCCATTCTTCAGATATAGTTATCTGAAGGTAAAACCAGGTAGATGTTCAGAGACAAATAGTTTTTGGTAAATAAGCATTTCAAGATATATGTATATTGCAAATGAAACGAAGATATTTCAAATATAAGTAATCAGTTTAAAAAAGAAAAGTTAACTTTTAACAGCAATAATTGTATACCTACATAGTAGATAGATGTATAATCTTTCACAAATAGCACAAGTTTTAGTAAGCTATTGGTTTTGTAATGATCAAGTAAAGTTTTCGACAATGATTGGACCACTATAAAACTTACTTGCTAATAAGGTTGTAAGTTTGGTGTCCAACCGTTGGGCTACCTTATGGGTAGAATTAACAGGAATACCATAATCATGTTTTAGCGCTTGCTGAGCGGCTACCACGCGTGGGCACTGATAAATGTGATCACATTGACCCTACTCGCTGCTAAAACGTATTTTATTTATCGGCTGATGGTTTGTTCTGTGGAGTATTTTGTGAGGGCATTTGTGAGTTAGGCTGTCAAATTTATGAGCCTGTACCGAAAAGTAGGTGATCTCCTGAGAATTTGGCCCCAATATTAGGTTTTTCATGAAATAATAGCAGAATCGGTTGCTTATGACCTCTGGCTGACATTATTAATGAGTTTCAATAATAATTCAAATTCTTCAGGCTGTTAATGATGAATAATACAAATATTTTTAATTTATATTATTTTCATGATTTTTCGAAATCAGAATCATATTATTGACATTAACCTTTAATAGCGAAAGGGTTTTTACACGTGGTGAGCAATGCCTGAATCAATGAAGATGGTAAGTTTTGTAATTTGGTTTAAGGACAAACTATTACCGTGTGGGTATCAACCTGAAATAAAGGCCAAAGGCTGTTTGAGGGATCCGTGTATGTGGGTGATGCTTGGTCTATTTCTAAATGCTCTTTAGCAAGCGCGATACTTTTTCATCAGAAGTAATTTTCTTGCCCAAAGTAAAGAAGCAGTCGTGCCCATTTGGAATTTTCCGTTAAAAACAAAATGACTAAAGTGATCCCAGAATTTTAAGAAATTACAATTATCATTTGAATAGTATTTTCACCATAATTTGTAGATAAGTAAACCATGGTTGCAAAGAATGGAGGACTAAAATTCCAGCTGATTGCTCGCTAACAGTGTGTGAAACCCATACATAAAGATCAATGGGAAAGGGCAAAGCCAAGTAAAACAGTAATAGTGCCAATATATAGTAAAGACATCAACGACAAAGGTACCTAGATGCCTTCTTTGGCTTGATCTTCGTTGCTGGCAATTTTTTTTGCAGCGTATGGTGTAATTAATAAAATTATAAGTACACTGTGTACATAATCATAACAAAACAACTCACTATTAATAAATTTTCAAGTTGTTACAGTACCGTCAACTTAATGCCTAAGAGATCAGACCACAGTAATTTATTGTTTTTCTCTAATCTGTGGACACAGTAATAACGAAAAACGAAATAAGGTTGTTAGTCCTCCTATATCTCCCATAATAATGCCCGTGTCAGTCCATCGCCCGACATGTACCTTGAGTATTTTAAGAGCGTACAACGCCATCTAGTTTCATTCGGGGTAAAATTGTTTCAGAACAACATCAACGAAGCCACTATCATGCACCTATCAAGCACAAAGATTATATCAAATAAGTGCACTTTTCCAAAATATTGAAATAATTCTTTTACCATAGTTAATGGTTTTTAAATTATTTTAAAAATACCATTACTAATAAGACATAAACATTTTGCATACACATTGCTTCCTTTTGCTTCTGCAACATGTGCTTGGCTGTTCTTTAAAACATCAGGTAGGTATCATAATATTTTTCTAGGCATATTTCATCAAAATTCGTCTAGTAATTGCAGCGTCATGCGCTTTCAAAGGGACATGTTACATTGAGCTGTAAGATGGTGGAGGTAGTCTTTGACTAAGGGATTTTTCTTCTTTTTTTTTGTATGTTTTATATGAAGTATGAACTTCAATTATTCAATTTTACGCCATATTGTTAATTCTTAATTTCAAATTGAATATAAAGTTAAAAAAGGATAATTTCATCATTTTTTTTGTTTATAAATAGTTTAATGAAAGTATCGATACTTTGAGAGTTAGGAATGTATAATAATAAGTATCGATCTTTAAATTTAATATGAATCTATAGGCAATAGGCGTGAACTGTTGAGTTAGATAGATAAACTTTTTATTGAAACACCACATCATTAATAACTAAAGGCTAAGTAAACAAACTTAGACTTAGACTTGGTGGAGCTTAGGTAAAATCGATTAAGCGGTACGTAAGTATCACAACATGATGTATTAGTAACATATTGTAAGCAGATATAGCCAATATTCTCAAGTACATTACAACTGTAAGTTTTATGCAGCTTTTCTTGCTCTGATAAGGAAAAATATATGTGTAGGCTGTATGCCTTCATTGATACGTCACGTATAATGTATTATACAGTACCCATTGAATATAAAGTCATTTTTAGTGATGGCTTGAAATAGTTCAACCTGCCTTGCCTGTAGGTACCAGCATGAAATACCTACCGCATTTGGCTATCTGTTCTGGCGCTTGTGGAGGAGGCTAAATAGTTCTGACGACACATACTTAAAATTTCTACTAGCTCTTAGGGCGTAGGTCTGTTTCTGTTAGAGTTATACATTCCTGCCTCCCATATTATTTCATTATATTCAGAGATGAGCTTTTTTTTGTTTTTTTAATAATCCTTAGAAATGGCGGATATGGTTGGCTTTTGCCTCACTTTGACCTCGTTATTTCTAGTTCGCACTTCCTGCGAGACCACTGCAATGTCTTTAAAAGACTAAATCTGTATCTTTTACCTCTCCTTTTCAAAAAACGGAAGCCAACGTTGGATATATGTATTGCATCGGTTAGTATATATGTAGGATATTACCTACGACGGAGTTGTTACGTTATTGCAACTGCAATCATAAATCACTAATCACTGTATTTCAATCAAGTTCATCATAGATTATCAAATAGAAACTGATCCGGAGCTTCGATTACACCCGTAAAGAAGAAGCTCCAAGAAACTTCACGGTGATAATTATTATTCATTTTATCATTAACGATTTCACTCAAACAATAATAATGACTATCACTCCTTTTATACTTGTTCAGTGGCGGGGCGTTGCAGGTAGAATGTGACGCAATACCCGATTGCGACCAGTTTTAATGTTGCTTTTGCTGCTCATACCACGATGTTGCCATTCCGCTTACACCCCGACATATACATTATCGGGAGAAAGAGAATTATTCTCTGTAGAGTCATATACACACTTATATGCATTATACAAGGGGTATTAAATATGCCCAATTATTGTCCACGGACTCGACATGAATCGTGGATTCAATTTCTAGATATAGGTAGGTATAGTACCTATGCAAGTATAGTGATTTATATATCAGAAAAAAATGTGGGTTGGAAAATAAATTACTTATCGAGTATGTAGAAAATATTGTAATAAACTCGCTTGAACTAAGCCAGATATAGCCTTCATACTTTTTTTTATTAGAACCTTCGTGTATGACCCGCAGTCAACCGCCAGGTTTATAGCATCTTGTCTAGCCTTCGTGATAACCCGCAGTTAATCCGCCCGGCAGACTAACGGGATGCTTATAATATGAGTTTTACAATACTTATGAAAATGACAAGATAAGTAGGTATTTTTAAATTTTTTGAGGCGCGTGCGTCTTCTACCACGCACGAAAAAAGAATGACACTATAGAGAGGCGCCATGACAGTAGTGAGGAGACCGTTCCGATATCCGTATCGATAACGTATCAATACTTTATCGATATTTTAATCGATAAAAATCTAAAAGCGTGCGAACCTACCTGTACGATTAAAAGACCTACCTGGTTTTATAACTATATCTGAAGAATGGAGCTATGAATTATAATCACAGACTACTAAAACCGCATACTTAATATTACGCATAATATGCAATGCCAAGATATTGGGTGCAGTTATGACTTACTTATATAAGATATTTTAACAACTGGTCATGACAATATTGAGCTACTCAGGGTCCATGTAGGCACATAATGTTATTGTAGCTATAATACATGTAGGTAATGTAGGTTTTAAAAATAAAATGATGACTTGTGACTGTACAACCATCCATCACATCCATGGCTTATTGTCGCATCGTGTCCCACGCGTCTGTGTCAGTGTGTAACGCTGGCTGTGTACAATCTGAACATTTTGTTGGTACTAATAATAATATTTATTGTAGTGTAGTGGACAACACTTACCAGGTATTGATGTTTTACTCATTGTAATCCATGGACTGAAACAATAAACTTAGTAAGTGAGTGCGTGACATGGGAAAAGGAATTTTGAAGAACGCTAGGGAATGATGTTTTTCCACCAAGACCCTTGTCGGAAGAGTGGAAGTTACCAGAAATGACTGCTAATTAATGTTGGTAAAGGAAGCTGCAACCATGGTGTGTGAAACATACAAACTGTGACGAACGAAGTGCTAGTGCGGTACCTATGTAATGTAATGTAAAATATGCTGTAGACTCACATGGTGGAGCGCAACGTGCTCGGCATCTGTCGCGCAGCGAACGCGCGTGCCTCCAGGATCTCTCTGTAACGTAGTTGTGCCAAATATTTTCAGAGTGATATACAATAATACCCCGTGAGTAACCGTAGGTAATAGCATAATAAAAGTGGCATTTACACTTTCTATTTGGATTAGGGAAGTACTATACTGCTTTCCCGTGTGGTCCCGGTTACGAATAGGACCACCCCATCTCTTCCCGTGGGTGCCGTAGAAGGCGGCTAAGGGAACATCCAGGGAATGGGTCGCAGCGTTCCCCTCGGTCTTGGTGGCAATCAATCTTCACCTACTGCGATCACCAAGCCGCCTGCCAAGCGTGAAGATTATGGCAAACCCCCCCCCCCCCCCCCCCCTAATGACAAGCACAAATAAAAACGGCCCCCAGTCCCCGGCAGCTCTGCTATCCCGTGGCTACGGTAGCGGCCACGGTAACGGCAGGGCAAGGGGTGCGAAGAATCCCCGGCAGACGCCCGGCTACCAACCCCAACGACGACCCCTGGCCCTGGCAACACATAACGTGCGCACACTGAAGGCTGACGAAAGGATGGTCGAGCTAGAGGCGGAGATGGGTAAGTTACGCTGGGGTGTAATGGGATTGTCAGAAGTCCGAAGACAGGGACAGGACACGATAATCCTAAATTCCGGTAACTTATTCTTCTACCGGGAGGGAGACCAACTCTCCCAAGGGGGTGTCGGGTTTCTCGTCCGCAAGTCTCTCGTCAACAACGTGGTCAAAGTCGACAGTGTGTCGGCCAGGGTAGCGTACCTGGTACTCCGAATAACCAAACGGTATTCGTTGAAGGTTATACAGGTATACGCGCCGACGTCGGCACACTCAGACGATGAAGTAGAAGCTATGTATGAGGACATATCCGAAGCCATGCATACTTCCGAAACATACTTCACCGTTGTGATGGGAGACTTCAATGCGAAGTTGGGCACAAGGAATAGCGATGAGCTGAGAGTAGGGCCATTTGGATACGGGCAGCGGAACCCTCGAGGACAGAGGCTGGCTGACTTCATGGAGAAGGAGGAACTCTTTATGATGAACTCCTTCTACGAGAAGCGGCCATCCAGGAAGTGGACGTGGATAAGTCCCGACGGTTCCACTAAAAATGAGATAGACTTCATCATGACGACCAAGAAGCACATATTCGATGATGTCTCTGTGATCAGCAAGGTGAAAACCGGTAGCGATCACCGTATTGTTAGAGGCACATTGAATATCAATGTTAAGCTCGAAAGGTCACGTCTGGTGAAGTCTACGCTCCGTCCAAATCCTGTCCAAATCCAAAACCCCGAAGGCTTTCAGCTGGAACTCCAAAATCGCTTCCAGTGCCTAGCCGACTGTAACACAGTGGACGAGCTAAACGACGGGTTGGTGGAAACTGTCCAAGCTGTTGGATCGAAATTCTTTAAGACCCAACGCCGAAAGAAGACTCAAAAGCTCTCAGAAAAAACTCTTGAGCTAATGGCCGACCGGAGCGAAATGAAGCTGCAGTCTTCAGTTGATATGTCAGCCTACGGTGAACTCAATAGACGAATCTGGAGTTCCTTGCGACACGACTTGCGTGCTCTTAGTACTTCAAGTATTGAGGCCGCAATTGAGCGGAACCAAGGCTCTAAAGTGTTCGCAAAGGATTCGTCTATTGGGCAACACCAAATGACAAAACTGAAGACCGAAAATGGTAGCGTCATTTCATCCAAGCCTGAGATTCTGAGAGAGATCGAGAACTTCTATGGACAGTTATACACCTCGACACGTAAGCCCGCTACTAACACAGCTCAAGACATCAGAGCCAAGTTAGTCCGACACTATACCGAAGATATCCCGGACGTCAGCCTGTACGAGATTAGAATGGCCCTCAAACAGCTTAAAAACAACAAGGCACCAGGTGAAGATGGAATTACGACCGAACTTCTGAGAGCGGGTGGTAGACCGGTACTTTTAGTCCTCCAGAAGTTATTTAATTCTGTCATCCTTGAAGGTATAACGCCAGAGGCATGGCACAAGAGCGTGGTGGTGCTCTTCTTCAAAAAAGGCGATAACACCTTATTGAAGAACTATAGGCCCATCTCGCTCTTGAGTCATGTGTATAAGCTGTTTTCGAGAGTCATTACGAATCGTCTCGCACGCAGGTTTGATGAATTCCAGCCTCCCGAACAAGCCGGTTTCCGAAAAGGCTTTAGCACCATAGACCACATCCATACGCTGCGCCAGATTATACAGAAGACCGAAGAGTATATTGCCGTTATGCCTAGCGTTTGTGGACTATGAGAAAGCCTTCGATTCAATCGAGACTTGGGCGGTGCTGCAGTCCTTGCAGCGATGCCAAATTGACTATAGGTATATCGAAGTTTTGAAGCGTTTGTACAGTAAGGCCACTATGTCAGTCCGACTACAGGACCAGAGTACGGAACAAATTCCATTGCAAAGAGGCGTGAGACAGGGAGACGTTATTTCTCCGAAACTGTTCACAAACGCATTGGAGGATGTTTTCAAGCTCTTGGAGTGGAAAAGATCTGGCATCAACATAAATGGCGAGTACATCACTAACCATCGTTTTGCCGATGATATAGTCATAATGGCGGAATCACTCGAGGACCTTAGCACCATGCTCAACGACCTCAGTAGAGTCTCCCAGCAGGTTGGTCTTAAGATGAATATGGACAAGACAAAGATCATGTCTAATGCTCATGTTCCACCTATACCGGTAATTGTTGGGAACGATACTCTCGAAGTTGTCGACAAGTATGTCTACCTAGGACAGATTGTCCAATTAGGTAGGTCCAACTTCGACAAAGAGGTGGCGCGAAGAATCCAACTCGGCTGGGCAGCGTTCGGGAAGCTTCGTCCTATCTTTTCGTCCAAAATACCGCAGAGCCTGAAAACGAAAGTTTTCAATCAGTGTGTGTTGCCAGTGATGACTTATGGAACTGAGACATGGTCTCTTACTGTGGGCCTCATTAGTAAGCTCAAAGTCGCGCAGCGAGCTATGGAGCGAGCTATGCTCGGTGTTTCCCTGCGAGATAAGCTCCGGAACGAGGAGATCCGCAGGAGAACTAAAGTGACCGATATAGCTCTTAGAGTTAGTAAGTTGAAGTGGCAATGGGCAGGCCACATCGCTCGTAGAACTGACAACCGATGGGGAAGAAAGGTTCTCGAGTGGCGACCACGAACCGGAAGACGCAGCGTAGGCCGGCCCCCCACTCGGTGGACCGACGACCTGGTGAAAGCCGCGGGGAGCCGATGGATGCAGGAGGCGAGCAGATGCTCAAGGTGGCGTGCTCTGGGGGAGGCCTATGTTCAGCAGTGGACGTCTTCAGGCTGTTGATGATGATGATGATGATGATACTGCTTTACCAGATATGCTACCTACAAGCAAGCACTATAGTACAGTGTTCCAGTGTGAAGGGCACTGTACAAAGTGTACACTTCACTGTACAGTAGCTAGTGAGATTACTGGGCATACTACATGTTTGTGATAGGTACTTTGTAAGCCGATTCCTCAATCTAGTAACCATATTACTAGACGCACAATATCCTGTGCAAGAAGCAAAGCAAAGTAGGTATACCTTAGTAGATACCATACCTGAGCAGCCTGACGCTGATCTGTGCACTTGGAAGGCGCGCCTCGACCGGGTTCTGAAGCACGATGATGGCGTCGTCGTATTGCGGCGACCACTCCCCTTCACCCTTGGGAGGCTCCTCCACCTCCTCCTCGGACGTCGGTTGCGAGTCGTAGTAGATCTCGTTCATGTGCTGCACATTGCGTTGAAATTTCCAAAATTTAACGGATTTAACTGGCTTCGGCGTCATTTGGGGCAGGGGCGGATCCAGGATTTCATTTTGGGGGCCATTCTGATAACATTCCGAGCTAGGGATGGGATGATATGTGGATATGTAGGAGTGCAAGTCCACTGTCTGCGTACGTAGAGTCAGTGGTGATTTTACATATTTTTAAGGTAGGCTATGAAAATTTGCTGCCCTTGCCTCTACATCAGTTCCTAGGCTATTTTACAATCCTACATTGTGCTCAAAATTGCATAAGAAATTGTTTTTGGGTATATTTGCGTGCTAATCGAAGCTTACCAGAAAGGTAGGCAAACGACGGCGCGAGCGCAGCGAGCGAGAAAAATCAGTGCGATGGACTGTAAAAACGGACGTCACTGTAATACGAGGCGCATATTAGCAAAAAAAAAATGCGAGCAAAGCGAGCTCAAAAATAACCTACAAAATGCTCGAAATTGCACAAGAAATCGTTTTTGGGTATATTTGCAAGCTATAATCAAAGCTCACCAGAAAAACAGATCAAGAACGAAAAACGAAGGCGCGAGCGCAGCGAGCGCGAAAAATCAGCGTGATAGACTGTAAAAACGGACGTCATAGGCACACGAGGCGTATAGCATTTAAAAAAAAGCGCGAGCGAAGCGAGCGCGAAAATAACCTACAAAATGCTCGAAATTGCACTAGGAATCGTTTTTGGGTATATTTGTGAGCCATAATCAAAGCTCATCAGAAAAAAAGATCAAGCACAGAAAACGATGGCGCGAACGCCCAGTTTGTAGCCCCCAACCAGTAGTCGGGCCAGTATAAGTGGGTAGTGAAAAGAGTGTGCAATATATATGGCCATGTTTTTGGGGGGGGGGGGGGGGCTGTATCCGCCATTGATTTGGGATGTGATATCTCGGTAGTGACGTCGTTGCATTGTATTATTTTTTTAACTTGTGCTTTTTCTAGTGTTAATGTTTAAATTTAGTGGTATTTTACGCATTAAGTGCTGAACGAGCATGAGTGTGGGCAAGTGATATACTGTGGTGAAACGTGGCTTTTCGTGTTGCTTCCAAAACTCCATAGAAGCCTCTAGTAAAGTTGCCACTACTTCACTAGGGCATGACTTAGACTGGACTTTACGTGAAATATTCTATATCACGATGAAGAATTCCAATACATGACACTGGCTAAATACGGGATACCGTCTGTACTAATAATTTCATTTCACATACCTCATTTTTTATTGATCTTTTCTTATACAATTTATTCAAACAATGATTTAATTTATAAAATTTTATGTTATAATATTAATGTTAAGTATTTTTTTATCTTATTCTTTTTATTATAAATTTCATTACTTGTAATTTCATAATAATCAGCATTCATAATTGTATTGTTTATAATGTTTTTTTTTCATATATTTTAGTTAACGTAATAATAATTTTGAGGTAGTTAAATCATTACATACATATGCATGTATACCCTAAAGATACTAAGCTACTAGTCTAAGGCAAAGTCATAAATAGGTGCGACGACGAGCGAAGTAAGGAGGAGCGTTAGGTTAACTGCATAGAGAAAAATAATACATGTTAACTGTGACCACACGCACGACGCACGAGCCGAGCGAGCGAAGCGAAGCGTAGCGAGCGTGCCACGGCAGCGGCCGGCGAAGTGCCAGAAGTCATGCTTATATAAAAAATTACAGAAACCATCTATATTAATAAAGATATTATAGTTCTTAAAATTTTAGCAACCAGCGGGATTTGAACCCGCGCCTTCTAACTCACCGGACAATCCATGACATCTATATTAAGTTTCAGATTACCTTTATTTGATATAAATATTTTACGCGTGTTTTTATTAGACATTTCAAGTTATTTATTAAAATAATGCACAAAGTTCACCAACAATACCAAATTGATAAAATATAAGTTATTTTACAATTACCCACAGTCCACACGTTAATTTTGTTTGTTTTGACTGGATGAAGTGCCTGCCTAAGATTGAAGAGCAAATTGGCTTGCCGTACTACGTTTTTATAACTGATTAGGATATAAATAACAATCAACAGTTCCAGTCACATTAATTTACAGTATTATTGATATTTTGTTTTATGATTTAAGTTAGTTATAGTAAGAGAATATTATAAATTTGTACTGTTGTGTTACATACGCCTTATGAGTTTCATTCTTATTGGATTTTTATTAATTTTGATTTATAATAAAGAAAATTAGATGTAGTGGAAGTATGTTAAATCACATTATGTAAAATGATAATTATAAGTAACATTTTTATTTGTAACAAAATTATGATAAACGATTTTATGAGTTTCGACAGTGAACCGCTAAATACACTAAGTGTGGAGCCAAAATGTTAGAAAAAAACCTACTATACGCTAACTGTGGAGTATCGAATCCACGCCCGGTCAACTGCGTACAACGAAACGCTAGATGTAGCGCCATTGTGTTTTTGATGTGGTGTGATATTTCGGTTTGCTGTGATTGGCTCGATAGCCCGCCATATTGGCTTTGCTGTCTGTCATTACGTGTTATTTTCATTTTCATAACCTATCCATCCATTTTCTGTTATTTATTTACAGTTTTACAGTTATTGACTGGCCTGTTAGCTCAGTTGGTAGTAGCTCTGCCTTCTGAACTATAGGCTGTGGGTTCGATTCCCACTCAGGACAAACGTTTGTGTGATGAACATTGATGTTTGTTCTGTGTCTGGGTGTTATATGTATCCTATGTATGTATTTACAAACAAAAAGTATCTAAGTATTCTATCAGTTGTCTGGTTCCCATAGTACAAGCTATGCTTAGTTTGGGGCTAGATGGCGCTGTGTGAAATGTCCACACATATTTTTTTTTTATTTATTTGCAAAATGTGTTGTGAGAGCTGCGCGTACAACAGTTTATAACGGGACGCTATTTTACGCCGTTTTCTGTGCAGTGAGAAAAGACTTATGTAAAAGTGATGATCTGAACCAAAAAATTTATCCAGAACAGCTTTTGAAGTTTTTGTTTCTCAATAACACTGAAAACGGTTCTTACGGACGTATATTATCACGTCGCTTAGGGAAAGCATAATAATACCAATCCCTGTTTCCTGATGACGTGATTTCGAGTGTATTACCATCACAGAGAAGGATGCAGGTAAGTCTGTAATATTACCAGAGAATTTATAGTGTTTCCTCGTTTATCATGGTCGTAATAATGTTATCATAATTTTTTGCCAACACACCATAATCTCTTCAATAGGTACATCAAGCTCGAAACCACTGCCTGTAGTTACTGTTTGTATGTGATACTATAACATACAAGATATACACAACAAGGCTAACAAGTTGGCTGTTTTAGAATTGGTCTGCACATGCCTCATGAATACACCCATGCTATGTTGATGCATATTATTTCTTTGATAAATTTTAGAAAACATGAATCCGCATACTTACCATTGTTGACCCCATATATTATGCTGCATAGACATTACATAAAGCTGATAGTGATGATCCCGCACAACATATAGCCAAAGACCTGCTTAAGCATGTCCTGAAAGGATACAGTCTATAAACCTTGCTTAATAATTATAATCAATCACATAATGATTTATGATTTATACCTGATTTCAGATGGAACATTTACAAATAAGCGGAGTCAGGCTTAGACTTCTACACAAATTAAATGACAAATGAATTGTCATCCTTAGAAAGATAATAAAATGAAGGTAAGTTTCACAGCATTTTTGCAATACAAATTAGGTTTATTCTGAGGCAAATATTTGAATCATGGCGGGATTAATGATGCATCCATCCGTCCAAAAATCCTAAGCCAGAACATGCTTTTCTTAAAGTATAGTAAAAAGTGAATAAGATCACTTTCAATTACATAAACAAACGCCTTACCCAGGCTTCCAACGCTTTGACCATGTGGCCCCAGTTTGCGAATAGTACCACCCCATCTCTTCCCGTGGGTGCCATAAGACCCAGCGAAAGAAATATCCAGGGAATGTTCAGCAGCATTTTCCTTGGTTCTTTAAAATCTTATGTGATCATAAAACCGCCTACCAAGCGTAGTGATTATTGGCAAATCCCCCTACCTAAGATAAGCGTCTAGAGTGGCGTTTTGTGGAGCAGGCTTGTGTTCAGCACTAGATGTCTTCCGGCTGATGATGTATGAATCATACATAATGAATTCATGTGGTATGATGTACATAAACAGACAATTTTCTTTAATTCGGAATTTTATCTAAATACACACTTATAAAGATTATACCTTCATTTATTATTATTGTGTTTGTTATATTTCAGGTGAAAAATTGTGTGAAAGTACTTAGCACATACCTGCAGTGGTGCAGTATAATAGACAAAAGGCACGGATAATATCAACATACAGCTTTGGACAAAATACAAAAGGTGGCATTCAATTTATTGTAAATAATAATAGTTACCTATTTAATATCTTATTGAAGATTATTTGAAATATATCAAATGGTCCAATGCATATTCTAATAATTTAAAATATGATAGATTATTGTTATTAAAAAATTGTTACAAAATAATCAACAAAACATTACATCACATAGATACTATTTATATAATCATTTGAGCTTGTCATTTAAATGCCGATTTGCGTCATCATGAGCCTTGTATAACAAAAATTGTTTAAGTTTTAGTTTAAAGTTATTTATAGATTTCAACATTCCGATTTTTTTGGCATATTGTTGTAGAATAAAAAAAGAAATGTTTTAATAACTAATTTGTAGTTTTATTTCTAATTAATTATTACTAGGAAAATGAAAAATAGGTAATAGGCTATAGGTATTGTAAGCGAGATAGCATGAGCCGCAAGCGAGACGGGTGGTGCGGCTGCCGGGCGCGGGGGGCAGCGGCCCGTTCAACCGAGTGGCGCTGGCCTGGCGACCGGCCCGTGGGGGAACCTTCGAGAAGGCAATGTAGAAGCAACCGTCGTGCGTACAAGAGCGCCGTGACTTCAATCAGTTTTTAATAAAGAAATTGTAAAGTTATAACAAATTAGGTTGTCTCATTTCTGAACGCCTTTAACAGTATATATACCTATATACTGTGGCACACCGGCTAAATGCATTACTTTCCATAGGCCACATGGACAAAAAACAGAAACGTCACATTTCATCAAAAACCACAGCCTAAGCTTTATGTATGGTATGGGAGACGGTCGTCTACGTAGTATCCTTTAGTAGTCTGTGATCGCTGATCGAATCGAAAACAAAGCTGCAGCGTTGTGTTTTCCCCGTGCGTTTTCCAATAATAAATTAACAGTCAAAATAATATAAAACATCAATTGGTTGCGATATAAGAGCATAATATTAAGCAAGATTATATTTGCGGCAGCCTTAGAATAGAGTACATTTAATATATACGAGAGGCAGCTGCGCAGCGCACTCTTATCTTATTTACATGCCGGCCATTATATAGGAACAAAACAAGGCAAATCACAGAATTTAGTGTATTTCTGGTTTCATTCGGAGGTATTATTTTTTCCACTTGATTGTGATGGAAGCGAAAAGAATACGCTTCCGCTCCACTAATTGGAGCGAACATGAGAAGGTAGGTGCATAGATTCACCACGAGTTTGGTTTATTCATGAGCTTTATGTATATGTGTAGAGGTACAAACTTATTATTGTAAAGCTGACCGAATGAACAGTTAGGAAGATTAAAATTATTATCCTAAAGTAATGCTCTGATTCTGCATTTTTAATTTTATTGGAGCTGTCAAATGCATTCCCTCAGAAGCGGGGCAGTAACAAACAATATTATAATTAAATACTCAAAGACACGTTAATCCAATATGCACAATCACTCTGACCAGGTTGACAGCTGCAGACTAACAGTTTTCCAATGTACCCTCCTCTATGTGTTTATTTACAGAAAGTGCTCACAATGCTAGTGCGGGAGCGGGCTGATATTATTGAGAAGAAGGATACCAGCTCTAAAACCAATGTATCCAAAAGGATAGCTTGGAATGAAGTGTTGTCACGGTTGGTTTTACTGTTTTCATGTTTTGAATTTTGCTTGTATTTTGATGTCATTTAACTTTAATGTATCTCACATGTGTTTGTATATTTTAGTTTTAATGCAGTCAACTCCAAGAAACGGGATATGACTCAACTCTTGAACCAATGGAGAAATATGAAGAATATTTCAAGGAAGTCTGCGTATGCCTCCAGAAGAGTGAGGAGTGTGGCTGGTGGAGGCCCGTTTATCGCTATCTTGCCGCGGGAACACCCGCCACCCACCAACACAGTCTCGGAGATTATTCCTGTAGAGTTCACTGTGGACCCCCTAAACTGTTACAAAAGTGAAACTGTTCATATCAAAAAGGTATAATAAAGTACATGTCATGCTGTGTAGCCACACACAGTACCAGCGTCAATGAGCAAACAGCCGTAGCATAATATGTTTACCATCTGTGCAGGAAACTATGGAAACTGAAGAGTCACCGGCGCATGAGTCATCAGAGGTGAGCTAAATGTATTGAGATTGTACCTTGTTGATCTGTTGCTATTCAAAGTGTGTGCCTCGCTGGGTGTAGGTGTAGTGTAGGTCTCCGCGACACCCACATTATTTACACATACTCAGTAGTGCACTGTGGATGACCAAACGGTAATAACAAAAAGACACTCAATGGAGTGTTGCGGCAGATTCTGATGATAATATTATGTATAGGTACCTACTTTGATGTTTTTATTTGTTACATAGTTATTTTATTAGTTATGTATTTATTAAATTTTGTTTAATGATATTTCCAGCGTGAGACAGAGATGCCGCCGGCGCCGGCGCAGGGAGCCCCGCGTGCCTCACATGCAGTATATAAAAAGAACAAAATAAAGAAGTACGTTTGTATACCTGTAGTAGTAAGTTTTTAGTTTACATGACATGTTCTAGATTACAATATGTATGTAATGTACCAATTAATATATTGTTTCCAGGTGTAGCTGCTGCCGGGACAGCCACGACCACCAGCTATTCATCCTTGCTAAGAGAGCCAGGGAGGAGGCGACATTTCGGGAAAAAGAAGCTCACGAATATAAGATGAGTAATGAGAGAGAACTGCATGAGAGGAGGATGGCAATACTGTCCCTGGAGCAGGAATACTGGCAATCCAAAATTAGTGAATTAAATAAATCATAAGAGGTATTTAGGATATTGATGTAAATTATTTTTTCTAAACATATTGTTATCGGCGCTACGCTAAAACTGCGGAGCCGTCATGTACATACTTTGGTTGCTAAGCAACAGGAGAAATTGCATTCCTACTTTGGAAATTGCCACAGTGACTATGCACGTAATCGGCGTATTGAAGCTGCTAAATCCATGCAGAGTTTGTATCGGTTTCAATCGAGTTACATGGTCGCCCGCGCTGCGCTCGCGCACCGGCGTCCGCTCGGTGTGTCCGGTAGTGTCCGGTGCCCGCTTCGTGGCACAACTAAATAAAAGCACAACTGCAAACTACACTCTGTCTCTATTTATTTATACTTACCACAGAACATAACATATTAGTGCTCCATCATGTAGGTGCTGTGCGAGGTAGGGAGGTACCTGCCTGCGATATTCCCACCCGAACGTTGGGCATTCGTCGTCCAAGTCGATTCAAATAATTCAATGAATATAATTTGTGATAAAACAAACGATATTGATGATGGATCTATACAAAACCACTGCCAAGAGCTTGTCGGCCATGCTTCCTATTAGGGTCGCAGACAGACGCTGCGTACGATGTACGTTGCATTGTAAATTGTAATAAAAGAGTTATTACTGACATAATCAATGCAGGTACATCGTGGTGCATACATTAAAGTTTCTAGCATGTAATACTTATTTATAGAAAAATAAAGATGTGCTGTTAGCGTTTCTGTCGGCGCGGCCTGCAGGGTGCACTGGCATAGTGTAGGCAGGTGTGAGGTACCTGGTTCAAGCTGGGGAACAGCTTCCAGCTGTCCTGCTGGGAGATGAACCGCCTCGTGTGCGCGGCGAGGGGCGCGGCCTGCAGCGCGCGGCGGAGCGCCCGGCGCGGCGCGCGGCAGTGCGGAGCGCCCAGCAGCGCCAGCAGCCGCGCCACCGCCGCGTAGTCCCACCGCGCCGAGTCCGCGTACGCGGCCGGCAGCGGCTCCAGCGAGGCTGCGCAACCTTGTACTACTGCGCGCGGGCGGGACTCTAACCATTGTTTGTCACCACGCCACCCCGTACACCAGTCCCTACTTGCACCCGGTACGGTAATGCTTCTCCGCACTAAAGTTTGACAGCTCGGTTCGTCTTACTTCTAGGACATAGGTACGGTACATCATGGATCCGAGGGATAGGTGCGAACTTAGGAGATGCCTAACTTCAGTGCAGACGGCATAACCCTTCTAGGGCAGTTCCACCACGGTTCCGCCGATATCGTATACTACGACTAGCGATAGTACAAGTACCTACTGTTTAGCAAGTAGTTTCAAAAGTATGCCTAAAAAAGCACAAGAAAGTTGCTCGCTGAAGACGGTAGCGTGTTTGTAAAGGCCTCCACGCACCACACAATCCGTCACTCAATTAGTCGCCACAATTTTCTGGATGGGAGCCGCAACACACCTCCACACGATGCGATTTGACAGATTGAGGCGCCATATCGCGTGGCTGATTGAATGGTGCACAGATCTATACCTGTATCAGGTACAAGCTGTGGGCACAACGGTACAGGTCTGTGGAATGGTGCACAGATCTATACCTGTATCAGGTACAAGCTGTGGGTACAACGGTACAGGTCTGTGGAATGGTGCATGGTGCGTACTTTACTACTACAGAGTATACATGAGTGATAAGGAAGTTGTATTAGTTAATGCACTACAACAGCAGGTGCTAGTGTCGAGTCGGTCACCTTGTATCCGCGCAGGCGCGGGCGCCACCTCGCGCACGTCGTTGAGGAACCTCCCGCGGTGGAAGGAGACGGCGCGCTCCAGCCATCCCTCTCGCTCTCGCAGGGAGCCCAGCGCGCTCGACACGCACCACAGATACAACAACCATCGCTGCACCTCATCACCAGAACAATACAATTATATACAGTGCCACCAATTTATCTGTTCAGGTCGATTTTTCGTCATCTCTTTCTTACAATGCAGGGAACGGCTACATTAAAAAGAGACGGCAGAGTATTCCACAGATAAGTTGGTGGCACTGTACACGAGATCAACGTCGGGTAGAGTGATTCAAACACAATGGCGGCTCTGAAGTGCGCTGCAAGATATGGTTATAGAAATAATTTTACATTAAAACACCGGAACCACTTAGCGCAGTTCAAATGAGCGCCTAAAGTAAATTGCTGCCGCGAGAGTTGTGTGACCATTCGCTTGAGTGTTCGCGTGAGTGTGAGAGTTGTGTAACCATTCACTTGAGTGTTCGCGTGAGTGTGAGAGTTGTGTGACCATTCACTTGAGTGTTCGCGTGAGTGTGAGAGTTGTGTGACCATTCACTTGAGTGTTCGCGTGAGTGTGAGAGTTGTGTGACCATTCACTTGAGTGTTCGCGTGAGTGTGAGAGTTGTGTGACCATTCACTTGAGTGTTCGCGTGAGTGTGAGAGTTGTGTGACCATTCACTTGAGTGTTCGCGTGAGTCGCGGTGAGTTCTAGGTGGCGGTGGTATGTGTATTGTGTATGGTTGTGTGTTGTGCAAATACCTTATATTATTTACCTGCAATGTCTAATGTAAGCCTCCTACAATACATGTCCATCTTGAGGTCTATACATGGACTATCTTCGTCTAATCTAAGGGTAGGTTTTATGAGGTAACAAATAAAAAAACTAACAAATTCTAACCAATGGTCAACATTTGTTATATATTTTAACCATTGGCTACCTTAACTGCGGATCAAAAAAACATGTTAATATTGGATGCTATACATATAAGTGTAAAGGATTGAGACAGACAGACAGACAGACAGACAGACAGACAGCCGGACATGTATGACTGGTTCTTAAAAGAAAAACAAAAAATAAGCCAAAAAAGCGTCAAGTGGTCGTACTTACCAAGAAGATCATTTTGTATGTTCTGATGCAAGTAGTCGCGAGCCGTGCGAGGGGTCCGCCGGCGCCGGGCGCTCGCTATCTTACACCGAACCAGGATGCAATGCAATCCCACGCAACATTAAACAGTTCCTAATACTAGATATCAAATAATTACAACCATTCAACTGTTTTAGTGTTACTAATAACTGAAAATTAATTAATTAAGTTTAAGTGTGTATTAGAGTATTATACCTGTAGTATTGTACCTACGTGGACTAATGTAGGTACCTATTGTATGGAGGCAATATATCTATGAATAGATGATTCGTTTTACGGGAACTCAATGCAGGCCATTAATGAATATTCCCAATAGCCCCATCACAGTTGCTAACCAATTATTACTGCTCTTAATTGTTGTGGCAACAGACCCCGGCCGGGGCTGTGAAATGAAATGGTTTATTTGTGACACGGGTAGATTGGCAGGGAACGTCTAATAGAACAATACCAGTTCATACCAACCGAAAACTTGTTGAATTTTTGCATAGGTACCTACAGTTTTCTAATATTACCGAGATCTACTTGGAGTTCTCAGGAGAAATATACAAGAGAGTGCAGCCGCCGCCGGTCACGCGGCCGCGCGCGCGTCACCACAGACTACTAAGGGATACTACGTACTGCCGGTCACTTCCAGTACGGTAATTGATCAAAACAGTAGGCCGGGCATACTTATTTAAAGTTATATTGTTCGGCGTTTCAAATTTTGTACAATTAATAATTTTATCATTTATTTTATTTCAAAACTAGCTTTTGCCCGCGGCTTCGCACGCTTGTATTGTGTTATTTCTACGTTTAGGTAGTCTAATAATAGCTTAGTTCATGCATTTCTATATACCAAACAACAAAATCCACTAAATCTTTTCGGAGCTCAGCACGTATTGGCAGATTAGGTAGCACACGTGTAAAAATGTTGTTTGGGTAGTAGGTAAGTATGGCTTTTCACGTGTCATCAGATCACCTACACATTGATAAAATAGTGGGTTAGAAACTGCAAATCATAGGTACAATATTTAATTGAATATGTACCTACTTGGACCTACCTTATACTTAGACGTTAGTTTTTTAAATATACGATAGGTCTAGGCATCTAACTAATAAAAGTTCTATAATATGGTATACCTACATACCAGTTATACGGTCGATCTTTTCCTTGTCATTTTCACTTCAACAGATGTTCTTGTGTATTCACCATAAAAACCGTTTAAGTTTTCATAAGAGGTTCCAGTGAATTTTGTTTAGGTAGTAAGTATACCTACATAAGTACCATACCTATTACTAAGGCAGTTTAGAAAAATACAAAACAAACACACATTGGTCACTTTTTTATATCCGCGCGCTTTTCGTTCAAAGAGTATCTTTGTTGCGTTCACCACATTTTTTTTTACTTTCTTAAGATTGGTTCATACGAATTGAGTATTTAGCTAGTGTCAACAATAAGTTTATAAAATACATACTTTATAGCTGGAGTATTGCATTTACCTATACGATGCGTACATAATTAATTTTGTTAATACTAATTAGAAATCACAAATACTTACGTACGCCACTGTAAAAAGAGTCGACATTTATATTAGGGTCGCTATTTTTCAGGTTGTCTCATTCCCACTGTACTTTCAACATAGTGGTGAGAGTGAGAAAATAACATGTGTACAAAGCTCTAATCAGATTCGCTTTTGCAAAGAACGTTTCATTTTTAGGGTTCCGTAACAGTTTTGAAATAAAGGAACACTTATAGGTAAGATCACTTTGTTGTTCGTGTGTTTGTCTTTCTAAGAATCTGTCAAGACCATTACTTATTTTAGAAATAACTGAAAGAATTAAACTGAAATTGATATCTATGATCAATTAACTCAAACACGGCTATCATCATCATCATCAACAGTAGGTGATTATTGGGCATTTCAAAACAAACTTCAAAAACCAGTGGGCATTTCAAAACAGATTTTCCATACATATCGATGTCACTCTTCAAACACAATTTTTTTAAACCAATTGGTCATTTCAGTACACATTTTTCCAATAATGAGCTCACTTCGTGTTCACTCAGTTCGTTAATTATTGGAGAAATGTGTGCTGACCAATTGGTTTAAAAAATTGTGTTTGAAGAGTGACATCGATATGTATGGAAAATCTGTTTTGAAATGCCCATTGGTTTTTGAAGTGTGTTTTGAAATGACCAATAATCGTTTGTTCAAAGCGTTTGAACTGGGTGTGTTAACTGTGTTCACTCACCATAAACTATGTTCTGCAATATTACTTACACATACATTGTGAACGTTTACCAATTATATATGGGTACCTATATAATGATAGTGAATCGAAACGCGTGCTCATTGTTTTCTGAACATTCTTAGCTTTAATAACAATGAAGTTCGTAAAACAAATTCAATCACTGCAAGTTGACAAAATATATGGAGAATTAAAAAATAAAAGTTATCGTCACGGTAAACTTTTACCTAATACGATACGATGTTTAATTAGCGGCCCGTCGAACTGTGGAAAAACTAATTTAATGGTGGGTCTACTCTTACATGAAAATGGGTTGCGATATAAAAATGTATATGTTTATTCCAAAACTCTTTATCAACCTAAGTACGTATTTTTAGAAAAAGTTATTGAAATGGTGCCAAATACATCATTTATCAAGTATCAGGAAAATGAAGAAGTTCGTAGTCCACAAGAAGCGAAACCTCATTCTATAATAATATTTGATGATGTTGCATGTGAAAACCAAAATAATATGCGAGATTACTTTGCAATGGGACGACATAAAATCATAGACTGTTTTTATTTGAACCAGTCGTATACTAAAATACCTAAGCAGTTAGTTAGAGATAATGCAAATCTAATAGTTTTATTTAAGCAAGATGATATAAATTTAAAACATGTTTATGATGAACATGTAAGTACAGATATGACATGGTTTGAATTCAAAAACATGTGTTCAAAAATATGGTCAGAATCTCACAGTTACTTAGTGATTTGTAAAGACAGCGAAAAAAATAATGGTAGGTACAGAAAAAATTTTGATACGTTTGCTGTATTCAGTTAAAATAAATATAAGTATTTATTTTATACTAAATCATTTAACACATGGCAGTACAAAAGCAAATACGTGTTTCAAGTTTCTATAATAATATAATGGAGAAAGACCTTAAAAGGAAAATAATAAGTGCTGCAGAAGCTGTTAAAAGAAAATATCGCAAAATAAAGGCTATAGATACAGAAAATGATCAAGTTTTAAACAAATTTTTTAAGCCAATTATTAAACCCTTAAACCAAATGGCTATCAATTCAAAGGCATCATATTCTAATCAAGAAAAGACGTCCGAGTTCAATTCAAATAAGTTAGATACATCAAACGAAACAAACGAAACCAACGAAACTATGAGGAAGAGAGAACCTAATATTAGAACATCTGATTACAAAAACAAAACTGAAATTTCCGATTCAGATAACAGTGTTTCTGATTTAGAGCAGTCTGATAATGATGAAATGGAAAACGTAACATACGATACATCATTTAAATCAGCTGATTCTGGAGAGAAAATTGATGCATCATCATGGTCTCTGTCTTCAGAAGTTTTTAATGACATCCCCTTTGGTGTGAGAAATGAACGTGGAAAACTTATGATGGGCTTGACACGTGTGCTTGCTACTGATGATTATATACAAGTTGGAGGTCATAAATACAAAAGAACATCCGGACTAAATGAACTGTTATTTAAAAAAGTACCAAAATTACAGTTAGTAACTCAAGATGATAAAATGAATTATAAAAGTATGTTGTTGGACACTAATGTACACAGGAGAGATTATGATCCGAGTAAACCAATACGAAGTAACAGAGGACGAAAATACTTAACTATTATAAAACCGTTATTTAAATTACGGAAAGTTTCTGCGAGTACTGATAGTAGCTGCCATGGAGGGGGTCTGCCGCTATTAAAAAAGTGGAATGAGAATGTAGATTATGTTTATTGGGACAATCCTAATGAATTAGTCGATAGATTAAAACTATTAATCGCCTCTCGAAATGCTGGTAACACTGGGTTGGATAATGAAATCATATCGATTGTTGAAGAGCTACGTGAAAGTGGTATAATAAATAAATAAGACATAACTATCAAAATTGTTTCATTTGATCTTAATTAATAAAGGCTAGAGGTTCGGTTAAAATGAACGTAGATAAATTTGGCCATCATATACATAAACGATTGCGCTTCTCAGAATTCTTTGATATTTTTGATAAGACTTTAACGAAGAAAGAAAACGGTGATTTTGATTTAAAGTCTGCAAGGTTGACTGGTATCAAATCTCCGTTGTCTAGCAGTGATGCTGTTAATAAAGAATACGTAGATAAAATAACTAAAACTCTTTACACAAAAAAAGAAGTTAAAGATTTACTGGACTTAATAAAAAACGATATTCAAATCTTCATAAGTAGTTTTAAGCAAAACTATTACACCAAATCTGAATTGGAAAAAATAATAAAATCCAAAGCATAATGAGTAAACAAGACATCGTAAACGAAATTCATAAAGAAGCAAGAAAAAATTTTATTCGGCGACCTGTTATATTAAAAGGAATTGATGATTTGTGGCAAGCAGATTTGATAGACATGCAAAATTTGAAAAAATACAATAATGGTTTTAGATTCATATTAGTGGTGATAGACTGTTTTTCAAAATTTTCATGGGCAGTTCCAGTAAAGACTAAAACCAAGTCTGAAGTGGCGAATGCATTTAAAAACCTTTTAGTTCGAACTCATCGTGATCCGGTACACTTACAAACTGATAAAGGCACAGAGTTTTACAACGCTGTATTCATGAAGCTAATGCAGTCATTTAATATTAATCATTATTCATCCTATTCAGTTAAAAAAGCTTCAATTGTTGAAAGATTAATCAGAACTTTGAAATGCCGATTATATAAAAGTTTTAGCTTAAACGGTAATTACAGATGGATTGGCAAACCTTTAGACAGTATTTTGAAATCTTACAACAGCTCAAAACATCGCATTACAAAACATAAACCAATTGAAGTTTGTAAAGAAAACGAAGAAGTTGTCAAGAATAACATAAGAAAATCACAGCTTATATTTAACAAGCAAAGAAGCAAACTTAAAATTGGCGACTACGTAAGAATCAGCAAATTTAAAGGTTGTTTTGAGAAAGGTTATACGCCTAACTGGTCCACAGAATTGTTTAAAATTAGTAAAATTAGGCGTACTTCACCTATTACTTACTTAATTGAAGATTTAAATAAACAACCAATATTGGGAACATTTTATGAACAAGAATTGCAAAAAACGAATTATCCAAATTTGTACCTAATCGAAAAAATCATTAGGAAAAAAGGAGACAAATTGTTTGTAAAATGGTTAGGATTGCATGATAGTGAGAACAGTTGGATTGATAAACGAGTTATTATATAAAGTATAAAAATTGAGTTATAGAGGAACCTTTGCATTAGCATTTTAGTTATGCAAGGTGGAGGACTTATTAATAGTTTGATAAATAAATTACCATTTGAATTACATTTGCCTGGTTATAATTATTGTGGACCTGGTACCAAACTAAAGGAAAGATTACTGCGTGGTGACAGAGGGATAAACAGTTTGGATGAAGCTTGCATGCAACACGATATTGCATACTCTAAATATAATAATCTAGAAGATCGTCATAAAGCAGATTTAGAATTATTACATATGGCAAAACAGAGAGTTAAATCTAACGATGCAGGAAAGGGAGAGAAACTAGCATCCTGGTTGGTTAGCAAAGTAATGAAAACTAAGCTGAAACATGGAGCTGGAGTTAAATCATTTCAAAATGTTGTTACTAGGATACACTCTCGTTTGAAGAAGTTAAAACCAAAAAATATTACAACAGCAATAAAATTAGCCTATACAGCAGCTAAGAAGCTGGTAAAATGTAAAAATAAAAAAATTCATTTACCACGCATTATACCGTTACCAAAAACCGGTGGTATTCTACCATTAATACCTATATTTGCTGGACTCTCTGCTTTAGGCACGTTGGCTGGCGGCGCCGCAGGCATTGCAAAAACTGTGAACGACTATAAATCCTCGCAACGTAACTTACAAGAGTCTCAACGACACAATAAAGCGATGGAATCTATCGCTTTGGGTAAAGGCTTATATATAAAACCTTATAAAACAGGTAATGGGTTATTTGTAAAATCAAAAAACTAATGCAAAAGCTACCTAATCACGCCCTCACTAACATAGATATTCTTAAATATGCTGTTGATCATGTGCCTTATTTTAGAGGTGTATATATGAGAGATAAATTACCTAAAAGACCGTTAGTCATTGAATGTGCAATCGTGAATTTAGATAGTGTTGCCAACGAGGGGACACATTGGGTAGCCTATGTAAAGTTTTTAGATTATTGTGAGTATTTCGACAGCTTTGGTAATTTAAAGCCTCCGCTTGAATTAATCAAATATTTAAATATGGGTGTAACTTATAACTATTGCAAATATCAAGGTTTCAACTCATACATTTGCGGTCATTTATGTTTGAAATACCTAGAAGATTACTGGAAAAACCCAAACGCAATTTTACAAAAATATCTGCAGAATATTCTTAATAAAAATGTATAAAATGTAAGTAACCGTATTATTTTTATCATTCCTATAATGTCATTCACACTGTCTGTAACTGGTAACACATCAATTTTATCAACAAACTATTCTCCTGCTTTACAACTTGACGGTGAATATGAATGTGCTCTTTTGTGTTTGTCAACTTTTAACTCTGTTCCGAACATTGATAAGAAAAATAATAAATTTAATTATGGATTTAATGAAGTCATAGAAATACCTGAAGGAGCATATGAACTTCAAGATATTAGTGATTTCATAAAAAATAAGGTAAATGGTGCAACCTTAAGACTATATTGTAACAATAATACATTGAAAACTTTTATATTTTGTACAAAAGATATACATTTTGAAAAAGAAAATTCTCTTGGTGTGTTATTGGGATTTGGTAAACAGACTTTGAAAGCTAATATATTGCACGAATCACAGCTTCCAGTTAACATTTTGTCAACAACCGTGGTGAGGATCGAATGTGATATAGTGAGTGGATCGTATATTAATGGAAAATCAAGTCATATTATTCACGAATTTGCGCCTAACGTACCGCCTGGATACCGTATCATTGAAATACCTAAAAACATCGTTTACTTTCCTGTTAATCAAAAAACTATCAGCACTATAAATATTAGAGTGTTAGATGTAAATAATAATTTAGTTAACTTACGTGGTGAAGAGATTCAACTTTATTTACATCTTAAAAGAAAATGATTAACTACAATAAATACGTGAGCCCTGTATCGAAACCTATTAGTGCTAATCGCACAATCCTCAAAGGAACATCTAAACCGAAAATAAAAATAACTAAAGAAAATAAAAAATATCTCAAACTAATTGGATTACTAAAATGAATATTTTAGATATAACAAGTACTCCTGCCTACGATAATACCATCGATGGTGTTGAATATCATTCATACAAACCTTATGTAACAAGTTTTAACAGAAATGATGAAATCCGCATACCAATCAATCAGCAGGATTTGTACGTGCTACCATCAGCCAGTACTCTTTATTTAGAAGGAGTTGTGAATGTTTTTAAAAAAGATACAAAACAGAAGGTAACAAGTATTGATTTCACAAATAACTCTTTACTTTACCTTTTTCAAGACATTCGATACGAACTTAATGGAGTGGAAATAGATAAAATTAAAAACGCCGGAATAACTACAACGATTAAATCTTTAATATCAATGAGTGACAGTGAATCAAAAGTGTCCAAATCCTGGGCTTGGGATATCGATGGTACAAAGCATGAAGGAAATTTTTCAGCTTCAATACCACTCAGTAATATACTCGGTTTTGCTGAAGATTTTAAAAAAGTCATAATTAACTGTAAACATGAGTTGATACTCTTACGCAGCAATACAGACTTGAATGCTTTGAAACTGAATACTGGGGAAGTTCTGGAAGGTGTTGAAATCCGTAAAATAGTATGGCGTGTACCGCACGTTAAAGTATCAGACAGAGAAAAAATAAATTTACTAAGACTCTTAGAAAAAGATAGAGCGCTTCTGTTAGTATATAGAAATTGGGATCTGTATGAGTATCCCTTATTACCTCAAACAACAAAACATACGTGGTCTATTAAAACTTCAACACAAATTGAAAAACCTAGATACGTAATTGTAGGTTTACAGACTAATAGAAAAAATCAAGGTGATAAAGATATGTCACAATTCGATCACTGTAATTTACGCGATGTCAAAGTGTATCTTAATTCTACATACTTCCCGTATGAAAGTTTTGAAGTTAATTTTACTGATCACAAATACGCTATATTATATGAACAATATGTCAGATTTCAACAGTCTTATTACGGTCGCAAGACAGAACCCTTGCTGTCCACATCGGAATTTGAAAATAAAGCACCGTTATTTGTAATTGATTGCTCTAGACAAAGTGATAACATAAAATCAGGCCCTGTGGTAAATGTGCGCGTAGAGCTCGAGAGTAATAAAGAGATACCCGCCCATACATCTGCATATTGCCTCATTCTTAACGACTGTGTAGTAGAATATAAACCTTTAAGTAATCTAGTAAAGAAAATAACATGAATTCCGATACAATTATTGTAGATCTGCAAGGGTTCAAAGATTCCAAAAATACGTTTATCATCAAGGAATTAGCAATTTTATCTGCAGAATATACTCAAACATTTTTAGTAAAACCACCCTACTCGTATAATTATTTAACAAAAGAAGAAAAGAAGCAAGTGAGATGGGTAGAAAACAACCGAGGCATTTACTGGAGCGATGGATTTGTTGATTATAGAGAATTCAAACGTATTATTAAGCCGTATTTAACTAACAAAAATATATTATGCAAAGGTTTGGAAAAAATGAAATGGATTAAAGAACTTGGTGCTAACTGTAAAGTTACTGATATAGGAGAAAAAGGCTGTCCTAAATTATTTATGTTGTTTTGCAATTTTGATCTAAATAACTCTTTGTCGTGTGTAAACCATATTAAACAATGTGCATTGAAAAATGTTATATGTATTAAAAAATGGATGGATGAAAATCATATTCACAAATTCTCATTGTTTAATAAATAATTACGTAAAATTCGGATTTATTATAATTATCAACTATATTTATGTTTTTACTTTAATAATATCAAATATTGTTAAATGCTTATCATGGTTGTAATAAAACACTAAAATATCAATATATAAATTGTAGCTTTTATTTTCAATAAATTAATTTAAATACATAAATGATTTTTATTTCTTAATTTAATTAGTTATACAATGAAATTATTTATTTATCTTTATTCAGTAGGTATGTAGACCCACATTTATTAAAAACATCTAAAAATTATAATGTATAATTATTTTCATAACATCAAATGACTTCGTATAAGTACCTAACAATATTTATAGTCTAACTATTTACACTAAAATTACAATCTACGATATTTTTGTTTATTTAATCATTATGTTTTAGTAGTTTAGATACCTATTTCTACCTATTTAAAAAATAATTCTATTTTAATATTTAATCTAACTAACTATATTTACATCAGGTACTATTTTTATCTACTTACAAATTATAGCCACACAACTTTTTTGAAATTTTATTTATTAAACTTTCTGTTTGGTCCATAATTTCATCCACTGGTTCCGATATTACGTATTGAGCACTTAAAATTACACTTTCACTGTCTTCATTTTCATCTCCGCTCATTTGTTGCGATAAGTCATATACGCTTATCTTAATTAAACGGATTCCCTTTTTAGGCTGTCTATTGATTACGTATGAGGATGTTTGTAGTTTAGGGCTTTTTATTGTCTTGCTGCGTCGTGACTTTAATGATCCTTTTGGATCCCGCTGTTTACGGGCGAACTCCGGGAAGTCTTCGTCAAATCCAGCTAGCAGGTCCTGAGCATCTTGGAAAAATTCGCCAGAGTCACAGACTGTACGGGACTGAAACAATAAAACAATAATATTTCAAGACAATATATAAATACCAATATTAAATTTATTGTGATTATTAAAAGTTTGGTTTAGCAACTTACCGACATGATGGTGGTTTAATTATTTGATCACAGGAATACAACAAATAACAACTGTTTCTAAGCGTGGAATCGTATTGAATGAATATTTTCATTCATTTCATGTATAAAAGTGCAAATAGCAGCACAAACAGTCATGCATGATGTAAACTGATACCTAGCGCAAGGTTACGGAAATTGACTTGTCTGAACCTGCTTTTTATAATATTGATTAAATTATTAAAATGTGATAAATGATATTACAAACATTATTAGGTACCTACCTATCTATCAACCTACTTAATAAGGTATGTAGGTATATGTAGACAGACATCATTTAATTTTGTGGTTGATCTGATTGCCTATAGAAAAATGCATAGAACTATTGAGCTAGAGTGATCATAAATAAAATATAGGCGTTTATAGATTTTAAGTTCCAACCAATCAAAAACTTATATGTTCGTAAGGTACATACTTAATATTATAATAAAACAAATAAAATATAGAGAAAAACCATTTTATTTCATAAGTAATTGTACAAAACTATGCATATCTAGGTTACTTATTACAACGATAAAAACACCAATACTATAAATGAAGATAATTACGCAACATTAGGAGAAAATTAATTTTATTACATACGATTAAAAGATTATAGGTACAAAGCTATTTCAACTAAACTACCTACCTATTACAACAGTATCAAAAATGACAACTTTACATCTGTATAACGTAAAAATTCAAGAGAAACCCCACTTTATTTAATACAACTAATTATTCGAAACTACTACAACTAGACTACCTATTATAATCATCAAATTATAACTTTTTATACCTGAATATGCTATTACTAAAAATTATTTTAAAACATATACGAATACAAACACAAAATAAACTTCTAAATTAAATCAATTATATACGTTATCATCATCATCATCATTATATCAGCTAATAGAGTGGGTAAGTATTATTAAGTTGGTGACAACCTACTTATGGAGATAAGTATAAGAATATTTTTATTACAACAGTTATGTGGTTGATAAACATTTTTCGTACCTACCTAATAAATGAGGACCAGTCTGTTTAACACTTTTTGATGGTAATCAAACATAATATTTGTATAGATATATGAGTTGAAAAATTTGTTATTGAACATAATGTTAGGTAGTAAATAAAAACAGTGCTAGAAGTTCAGGTCTACATTAAATATTTTTTATGTAATATTTAGAGTTGCAAAATTAAACTCAGATTCAATATAAACACAACAAGAAGCTATAATTTTCATTCACGTAAATAAAAATGAAGATAATGGGAAGCTAAAACAATGATTTGTGACCCCACGATAATGTTGATATCTTGTTTCCTAACAAAATTCGCTTGTCATCATTAGAGGACAATGCTACTTTGTTAATTTTTTGTGTGAATATTTCATGCTTGAGAGATTTAAATATTATGTTACTTTTTCGTTTAACTTTATTCTGTAACAGAACTTCGTTATAATCTGCAAAATCTAAGCCATTCACAACATGTTTTTTTACACCTTTAGCTTTTTTTAATTCTTTATCTTGAGTTTTAATGCAATATAGTTTAGACCTTAATCCTACAAACTCTGTAATAAGTTGACCACCTAATTCGTCTTTAAATAAGCCTGGGACTCGTTTGTTGCAAGGTATTATATTATATGGGTTAGGTTCAGGAAAATTACTAGTATCGAAATAATGATAAAATTTTGTTTTTATATCTTGATAGACATCTTCTGTGTGGATGGAGTAAAGAAAACTGTCGGTGTCTGTATAACAAAGTTTTAATTTTGAACCATAAAAAGGTTTCATTACAGAGTAATGAAAGTCATACATATGACTTTTTGATACTTCTAAAACAGTAAATCCTATATAAATTGGTTTATCTAGGACTACGGTTTCTGGTTTCATTTGAATGGCAACAAAGTTTTCGGTAAATATAGTAGAACTATGATAATTTGGTCTCGCTATTAGTTGCTCAGCAGTAAATTGTTTTTTAGTTTTGTTACTTTCGTCTCTCCATTTATTAACCAACTTTACATCGAGTCTTTTTTCAGTATTCTCCAAGGTTTTGCCGAAAATACTGTTATTAAGCAATTTGTAGAAATTTACTTCAAAAGCTGATGTAGCACGCTGTCGTAATTCGGTATTCAAATCTATATATTCTTTAAGGAACGGACTTTGTTTAAATTGTATTACTCTATGTATTTTTTTCAATATCAATCCATGTTTTAAACATGTTTTTAAGTGAACATAATGTATCACATAATTAAATTTATCATACAAGTTTGGGATTAGTTTGGCAGTGTTTGAACCCAGTGGTGTATATTTTTGAGGGCAAAATGGAATATCGTTATGTAAATCATGCAAGTATTCGGGGTATTCCAAATCTACTTCTAGAATGTAACCATATTCAAAATCGTTTGGTACGGAAGAAATATCAAGTGCAGCCATTTCAATTGCATTCAGTAATCTAAAATCTGAATACGGTAAACATGCACACATTGCATAACCATATAGGTTATTACAATCTATATATAACAAATAACTCTCAGGAACAGTGTTATTGTAAGTGGCGAGGTATCGATTATTTGAGAACGAGTACCTGGTAGAACACAACGAAACGCCACCACGGGTTCCCTTTTGAATCATTCTAATTATCTCTAAGTCATCAATAAGTTGTAGCTTAACTTTCGTTTTAAGTAACATAGCATCAAAACTTAAACTTGGAGCCGTCATGTAAAAAGCTGGATCTAACCGATAATTTCTCCTGCAGGTTTTGCGAAAGTTTTCAAAAATATCGGCTAGCAAAATAACGTCTGTTTTAAGATATAAATCTGTATACTCTCCCAAGTTTTTTAAATTAAATGTATCCCAAACGCGTTGTGCATGAGCATAATCTAATTCTGATACTACTTCATCACGCAAGTAATTAAAAAAGCAATCACGTGGTGGCAGTTTCTTTTCTTCATAAGAATTCCAACTATTCATGTACTCATACGGGTAGATACCTTTACGTTTCAACAAACTAAAATGATTGCTTAAAGGGAAAAAACGTGACAAATGAATAAAATCTTTTTTGTCCAGATCCATCACCAGTTTTTCTAAACTTGAACCTAAAAATTTCAAGGTGTCTACAAAACGAACTGGTATATATTCTTCCTGATTGGTAACGAAGAATTTAGTGAACGATATGTTAATTTTCTTTTGTTTTTGCTATAACTTTGATTCTACCAGGTAATTCTCCTAGTTGGCGAATGAACAAATGACAGTCGTAACCGGACAAGTTATGAAAGAATACGGGAATAAACTTCGGTAGCTTAAATCGAATGTTGCAGTATGAATGAGTAGCACCACGATATTTTCCCGTTAAGTGACAATGATCCCTAACTTTATCATCGAATAGTAGTGTATTACAAAGAAAGCAATATTTTGAATCTGTAAACTGTTTTAAATTTTCGTCGGTAAAAATTATTGGAACACATTTAGTGGTTGTTGCATGTACCTTGGCTATATCTGATCGAAGGTTCTTCAAAAAGACATCTACGCAATCTCTTCCACGATAATTAACATATCTACTGAGAGAGCTATTGTATGAACAAACAATGTAATAAGCAAAAGCTGCAGGCACATGCTTCTGTAATGTAGTTGTGTTACATGTACTAGACTCGGTTTCACTACTGTTAGGTTGTAATAAAGATTCGAAATCAGCATATACAACAAAAGGCATATCCTGCATTCGTTCGTAATGCTTAAACTGTATAAGAGTGCCTTTATCGGGTAAAATTGTTGCTATACCACTGCACACATGACAGTCTAACTTTTTTTCAGTACTAAAAAATAGCATACACTCATCACAGAAATACACTTTCCCATGGTGTTTTGTTAGTTGGGATCTAAGTAATTTACTTAAATCTGTAATTAAACAATAATGAGTTCGGTTACCTTTTTCTAACATCAATAAGTTGATGTGGTGTTTCCTTCTATTAATTGTTTTGTACAAAGGACCCACAACACTCGCATTGTTCTTGAGAGCATAGATGTTAATACTGATATTCCTATTATTTTTTTCAAAAATTTTAATGTCATTAAAACTTACTGGAAACGTCATATTATTTATATTGAGAATTCCATCAAAATGAGGATATGAAGAAGTTCTATGAGCATTATTTTTTGCTGGAAATAGTGCTGCGATAATGCAATATAAAAAACAAAAATTATCTGAATTTTGAATGTTAATGCATGCACGTTTATATTTTATACATTTCGGTAACTCAATAAACCCTGAAGATCTCAAAGGATTGTACTTATTAATATTGACTTCCAAATATAGATTTTTTATAAAAGCCCATCCACTATCTCTTTCTTCAAAATCGTCTACTTTTTTACATATACTACGAGAAACTTTTGAGTATATATCATTAAAATCATAATTCTGATGAATAACTATATTTTCGGTAGCAAAAGATTTGATTTCTAGAGTATCGCTTTTCGGTAAAGAAAACTCCGCGAATAGTTCAAAATTTGCTTTGATTGAGTTATACGTAGCTCGTCTAGCGTCGAGCAGACTGCGCACACGGGTTCGCAGCTGCAGCAAAAACTCTGCTGGCATTTTCAACGTTGAGCTGCTGGCCGTATCCGTAGAATTCTCAAAAACTCGATATGATGCTATACGGCTACGAAAAGCGCTATCTATTTTTTCAATGCCATCACTTAATTGAACAGTACTATTATTTTTATGAACATTACTTCGCAAATGTGCCGAAAATGCTTTACTTTTAATGGATATATCGCAAACTGAGCAATATACTGCTCGATTAGACATGATTTTAATAATTTTATGGAATGACTAACTCAAAAGCTTCTCCCGTATAAAATAAAATAATGATGCAAATTAAATACGCATTAAATTGAGTGTATCTATAGCCATGTTACTTTTTATAAAGTTGTTAAAAAGACTGGTCACTTAAATAATATAAGTCTATTTCCTACACACAACAAAATAGATAAAACAAGATGATAAAAAAGATGATATAGATGTGTAAAACCCAGCTATTTTTTATGCTTGGTAATATAGTACAACAATTCACTTTTTATCTGCATAAAAAGTGCCTTCCCCAGTAAATTTTTTTTTACATTGATTTATAAATTCCCTTAGCGGTGTAAGCTCTGCACTATCAAATTTTGCACTGTATTTAAGTGCAACCACCGCTTTCTCCCAACGATCTTTGGGTGCTAATTTTAAAATATCGTTAGTATTATATAGTTTTAAATCAACATACACGTCTCCAGTGCGATTGGTGATGCGACGTAGCACGCCATCAGCGACTCTGCGTGTCAAGACGGATGGCAAATGTGATGCAGGCTCCTGTGCCCGCCGTACTGACTCCGAGTCAGATTCAGAATCGGATTCCTTGAGCCAGCTCGAAGCGTCCTTATTACGAGGTTTGGTGGTTACAGGAGTCGAGGACGCCTTCCTTTTGCCCTTTCCACACGCCTTCTTCTTATTGGTGTAAGAACTGAAAAAGCAGTAAATTCTAATAAATATTAACATTAATCAACAGGTGTTTACATCAAATTCTAAAAAATTTAGTTAACCTATACTATAAGAACGGTTGCTATTTATGTAGATAAAACTATGTGCTTGGAGCTCAAATTAAATTTTAATATAAATTGATCTTTCATCCCACATAAATAACATGGAAAATGTTTAGATTAGAGTGAATGTTTTTTAACACTTACCTGCTACCACTTTTCCCATATTACGTAATAATTAAATAAGTACATAATTATAGTCAGAAAAAAGAATAAAAATATTATAGTCAGTTAATAGGTACCTGAAATAGTAGCTTACCTTTCAACCTGGATTTCGTTCTCATCATCAGAGTCCAAAACAGCTTGCAGTGATTTATCAACTCTTTTAGCTCGTTTTTTGTTAGTTTCATAGTCCGACCTGAAATATAAAATTAGTAAATTAATAAACAAGATTTAAATTTACCACGATGTAATCCTGTGAAAACTCGTGTTAACTAGCTATTTCGTAAACATACAAATAACGTGATATATTAAATATGTTTTACAAAATATTTAAGTACCAATATGGAAAAAACTATATTTTGAAGTTTATGTCAGTTATTCCACTGTAAAAACGTTAGTTTACCGACGACCTGGTGAAAGCCGCGGGGAGCCGATGGATGCAGGAGGCGAGCAGCCGCTCAAGGTGGCGTGCTCTGGGGGAGGCCTATGTTCAGCAGTGGACGTCTTCAGGCTGTTAATGATGATGATGATGAAAAACGTTAGTTAAAATATCTATTGTCATAATAATATCTACGTTAGAAGGTTAACAAAATTAACTTATACATAATTTCGTTACATGAAATGTATAAAAATGATTAAATATATATATATATATATATATATATATATATATATATATATATAACATATAAGATATATAAATAGTGATTGTAATGAAAAGTATTGAATACTAACAATTTACTTACATGTTGTACCGTAATCGCAGGTGCACTTGTTTCGCTCGATAAAATTAAAATGAAAATGGAAGCATTAAACAACCAGTCAACCACGCTAAGTCACTCATTTTTTGCAACAATGTAATCTCATAACAATGACAAAGTTAAAACGTATAGTAATAAATATAAGGTTTAATATTAAACCTACTAGATTACAGTACTTATTTCTTTCTGATATAATTGTGTCGGCGCTTTGAATACTGAGTAAAGGAAGTTTGTTATATGATATCAAGTTCGTGTTCCAAGTAAAGTTTTCGCTTACTTGCACATATGGAAAGAGTACCTATCCTCGAAGGCAGTTTTATGAAATTAACTAATCAGCAACATTCACTATTAGCTACTCTATGAAACGCTTAAAAGTACAATCCAATGCATAATTCTTTAAATTTATAGTGCTTGTTTGAATCCTAATCAAATAATAAAATAAAATGATAGACTACAAAAATTTTGTCGACCAGCGGGGTTCAAGCCCACGTCTTCTAACTACTCACCAAATTAGACGCTCTACCAATTGAGCTACGGTTGCCTGCATGGGGACTGCGAAAATCTTTAACACTATAGTTACTTTAGTACTGTATAAGCGTAATTGGTAGGTATGTCGTTCATGTTGCAATAAACATAATTAAAATTTGAGCACATGAAAAATACGTAAAGAACTGTCTTTTTAACTCTTTAAATCTCAATAAACACGTATCTGCCCATACATACAACAGCAAGTGTTAGGAGCTATCATCCTCATTATGCAGACTCAGTAGTATTTACCTACACATTTTGGTAATTGCATAGACTTAGGAGAAACGAAAAAATTCTTGGTCTGTGGGTAATTGATGTATTTGTATTTTTTGAACTGACTGTACTTGCGCGGTATAATGCTAACTCAGCTCCACGTGCAATAATATAACCTTAACATGTAGATATGCTGTGTTAGATCTTTACACACATGGCACACAAATATATATTATCGTTGTGTATTGTACATAACATTAGTATATAACCCGTAATATTTGCTTTCAAATTCACCTTGTGAAGGAATCATCCTCTCTAGGTGCTTAGTAACTCGGAAATAAGTACGAGTAAATAGCACGAGCAATCTGCCTTGATGATGAATTGCCTTGAGCAAACAGCCGCATGGTCAAAACTAAATAGTCAAAATCTAATATCTGCTTACTAACTCGGAAATAAGTACGAGTGTACGGCAAGAACATTCAACCTAGACAATGAGTTCCTTGAGCAAACAGCCTCATGGTTAAAACTAAACGGTCAAAATCTAATATCTGCTTACGATATTTTATCACTCTCACTATGAGAAGGAGCTGCAATCTCTAGGTGCTTACTAACTCGGAAATAAGTACGAGTGTACGGCAAGAACATTCAACCTAGACAATGAGTTCCTTGAGCAAACAGCCTCATGGTTAAAACTAAACGGTCAAAATCTAATACCTGCTTACGATATTTTATTACTCTCACTATGAGGAGGAGCTGCAATCTCTAGGTGTTTAGTAATTCGTAAATAATTAGTATGAGTGAACAACACAAGCAAATCAGCCTAGACGATACATTGCTTGAACAAAGTTGCTTGGTGAAAATAAAACAACTGGTTTTTATTTGAAAAAAAAACTATGAGTAAGGTCTACCTAATACTACCAATCTGAAACATTATGTATACTCAAACAAGGCGAAATATTTATATTGGAGGCGCATTTCACGCGAACCACTCAAAACCTATTGGGCTTTTGAAAACATAAATAAAACTGAACCATATTTCAATAAATAACGAGTATTACAGAACAGATAATTCAAAACCTATGTGTGCTTTAATTAAAACATATTGGTGTGACTATTCAAAAATCTGGTTTAAAACCAATTGGGCATTTCGGAACACTGTTTTTCTAATAACGAATGAACAGAGTGAACATGAGGTGAGCTCATTTTGAAATATTATCGAAACTCAATCAAGGCGAAATATTTATATTGGAGACGTATTTAACTCAAACCTTTCTAGTCATCGAGCTTTTTTTGACATGTTGATAATAAATTAAATTATATTGTTCGAGAAGCGCAATACAACAGAAATTATTGGGCAGACAAAACACACTCCAAAAACCAATGGGCATTTCAAAACAGATTTTCCATACATATCGATGTCACTCTTCAAACACAATTGTTTTAAACCAATTGGTTATTTCAGCATACCTTTTTCCAATAATGAACGAACTGAGTGAACACGAAGTGAGCTCATTATTGGAAAAATGTGTTCTGAAATGACCAATTGGTTTAAAACAATTGTGTTTGAAGAGTGACATCGATATGTATGGAAAATCTGTTTTGAAATGCCCACTGGTTTTTGAAGTTTGTTTTGAAATGCCCAATAAACACCTACT